>BSDF01000002.1:137791251-142871251 GCA_027925045.1 Hypotaenidia okinawae | reverse complement strand
GAACCTTTATACATTTCTGAAACTAAGACATTAATTAGCAGCACACCCCAGCCAAGAAGAGTTAAAAAATATAGCCTTCCTCCAATCAGAAATCAGACATTATGTCAAGAGTAAGCATAGTTAGTAAATGGGTGAATTCAGCTACAAAGAACGGTTCTATAGACTGCAACATTGGATATCCAACTCAGGTTGGATATTAGGAAAAATTTCTTCACCAAAAGAGTGGTGAAGAATTGGAATAGGCTGCCCAGGGACGTGGTGTAGTCACTGTCCCTAGAAGTATTTAAAACACAGGTATAGACAAGGCACTTTGGGAGATGGTTTAGAGGTTACAGTGGTGTAGGGCTAACGGTTGGACTTGATGATCTTGATTTTTTTTTCCTACCTTGATGATTCGGTGTGTCTATGATTCTATTGTGCCTCAAATAAAAGTGAACATAGCCCTGCTTAGCTAAACTGTTTATACACTAAGAATTTACACATTCCCCTTAGGTTTTTTTACATGATCTCACTCATTTGGAAATCTTTAAATGGAATCACCTTTGCACTCTTTTCCATAAGGTTCAAACATTAGTGTAAGTCTTTTTTCTCTCTTTCTCAAAAAAGGATTCTTTTTCACATTAAGGGCATGCAAAGGTTGGTGGGTTGTGGCTTTGTTGATTTTTTTTTTCCTAAGCAGACAGAAGCCTAGAGGAAAAGGACAGAAAGAATAATAGGCTGTTTGACTTGAAAGAGTGCAAATACTAGGGAAGTAAAGAAGACAGTGACGTAAGGGACATTTTATCTGTGTGTCCTGTAGCGAGCAGTAAAGCATTAGGAACTTCAGTCCTACAAAATATCTGCCAAATATTTTGGCTATAAGAAGGCAGTTTTATATAATAATTGTGGAAAAGAACAAAGTTTTGGAGATTCAAATGCTGCTTGCTGTTGCACTTTAGTCCACCAAGTTTCATTTCAAAGGTGGTGCTGGTTTTCTCACTAGGAGAAAAGTATAGGCAAGGTCATTTAAAAGTCTCTAAACTGTCAGACAAATTTATCCAAGATGTAAATGGAGAAAATTGCTAAGAACGTAACTGTATCTTGTTCATGGGAGTGAAGTAAACCACAGGATATATTTGTTTTAATGGCTACCCAGACCAAACAGCAAAACAAAACACATGTGAAAACAATATAAATATCCAAATGTCATGACTTAACCCATGGTTTAACTAAGCACCACACAGCCACTCGCTTATTCCCCCTGACAGCAGGATGGGGGAGAGAATCAGGAAAATGAAAAATTTCATGGGTTGAGACAAAGACAGTTTAATAGGTAAAGCAAAAGCTGCTCATGCAAGCAAAGCAAAACAAAGAATTCATTCACCACTTCCCAGTCATAGGGTAAGTGTTCAGCCATATCCAGGAAAGCTCCATCACATGTAACAGTTACTTAGGAAGACAAACGCAATCATTCCAAACATCCCCCTCTTCCTTCTTCCCCCAGCTTTATATGCTAAGCATGACATCATAACGTATGAAATATCCCTTTGGTCAGTTGGGGTCAGCTATCCCAGCTGTGTCCCCTCCCAATTCCTTGTGCACCCCAGGCCTCCTTACTGGTGGGGTGACATGAGGAGCAAAAAAGCCCTTGGCTCGGTGTAAGCACTGCTCAGGAGTAAAAAAACTTCTATGTGTTATCATCAACACTGTTTCCAGCACAAATGCAAAATGTCAGCCCATGCTAGCTAGTAAGAAGAAAATTAACTCTATCCCAGCCAAAACCAGCACACTGTGAGGTAGATGTGGTCTTCGATGATCTCTCTTCATACAATTTAATGAAAACTTTAAAGAAAAAAAAAACAAAAACCCTGCAAGAAATAGATACACTGCTGGATGACATACTGACTTCTAAAGCCAGGACACAAGGTGTATCTATTGCCTGATGGGCTGCTTCTACTGGTAATGACACATGAGAATTAATGACACAGAACACCTTTGCAGGTTACAGATTATTTCAGTACACTAACAACTAATGTCTATTCTTGGAAGGCATTACTGAGCACATTTTAGAAGTGAACTTTTGTCTGGGTGTGGATTTATAGAACATAAATGCAGCATCTCTAAAAAGCCTCATTTCTTCACACAATTCATGTCACCAAAGGGGGAGAGGGGCAGATAATTTCACTGAAGGTTCTTCAGTGAATGGAAGTTACATAGAAGAACTAAAGGTAACTCATTTAGTAAAGTGAATTATCTCAAATGTTTTAAAATCAATGTTTTAGCGTATAAAAACAGAAGACAGGTGGCTTGCTATAGTTTCCCAGCTTCCCGTAAGCATCACCTAGCTTCATCTTTGTGTCTTGTGACAGGGATCAATCAGCTGTACCACTTCCAGATTATGGTGCTTGAGCTTCAGAATAGCTACAAAATGTCTAGTCGCACTAGCTAGGTAAATTAAAAATTAATTAAGACTCATCTATAAGGTAAAGTGTTTTCATAGTGGGGAGACATTAACATAAGCAGATATGCCATGGGTCAAGTAAGCCTCAGGCTATCAGTAGTGCCAAAATGTCACTACATCCTTTTAGAAAGATAGCTGTCCATAGTGAAAAAAAAAAACATTTTATCAACATAGGACAACCTTTCCAGACACCATCCTGAGAGGACGAGGAACTGGAACTAAAACAGTAAAGTCCTAGGTACAAGCGATGACAATTACTCTGCATTTGTTGTATGATTTACAATAATGTCCAAGCCTGTAATATACATGCAACAGGTTTTAAAACTATTCTAAATCAAGATCAAAATCAAATGAGGGGGAAAAAAATGTTAACTGAAAAGTGGAAATTGTGATCTCTTCAGGACACTTTATCAGCTATCCTTTACTTGAGCAGTAAGCGCAGCAGTTAGACAAACGTAACAAGTGGAAAAGAGAGGAAGCTGAGAACAATTAACATAAGGCTAGAAGTTAACAGAAATCTAGTAATAGAATCAAAAGTATATATGGAAAATCCCCTGTCAGATGAGATGAGAACAAAAAAATGTATGAAATACTCCTGCAAGTATATTAAGAGCACAGAAATTCTAACAATCGTGTGAGTCTCCATGAAATGGAAAATTCTCAGTTGATGGACAGAAACACTCAGTATGTATTGCTCTCCTGTGGTTTGGAAGTAAGCCAGAAGATACATTGCTATTAGGTGGTGATAGTCATAAATAGTTCCCATTCCATCAGTAGCTAAGGAAATCTCTAATTTTAGTAATGATTGGTTTACATTTTTAAGTCTGTAAGTTTGTACCAAGTAGATTCAAAAGCATTACACAAAGAGCAAGGTGATGTGTTAGCACTGATTTACAAGATCCTGAAGCACTGGGGGTGTTGTGTGAATAGTTATGATGAACACATTGATATTTACATGTATCCCAAGTAAGTGTGAACTTGTCAGGGTGACACTGACTGGAAAACTAAAGGAAAGGGGTAACTTCAAAAATCTTGCTGCAGCAAAGCTAGATGTAAATCTTAACAGCTAGGAAAAGAACCAGGTAAGCCATACCTTCTTGATTTAGGAAAAAGAGTAACAAGACCTACTACGTGGAAACAGAAACTAAATTATGAGGTGTGCTCCTTTAAAAACAGCACTTTTAGAATGATTTTGAAAGATTACGATGGATTGTGATGAAAACTGTCGAGTGAAATACTAGTATTTTCTGAACAATATGTATTATTTAAGCAATGAATCCATTTAGTCTCAGCATTTATGAGATAAATTGAAAAGCATACAGATAAATTTATGGGAGTCATCATAAACATTCTGATGAGGGCCATAGAAAACCTGTGGCTGGAGTGGTGACTCAGCAGTACCCACCATCTGGGCACAGAAGACATCCACCCTCCACTCATTTGGACTGCTAAAATTGAACATAAGGTATGGAATACATACAATAAAAAACATATAGCAGTACATATTTAACTAGATGCAAAATTACATTCTCAGATAAGATCACTAAGACTTTAACGCTTGTTTTAAAATAAAATTAATGCTTGTTTTAAAATAAAATTAATGCTAAAAATCAGTATTACTTGAAATGTCTGCTATGGAAAAACTGCTTAAATTAAAATATCTCTTCTTGATTGACTACAGCTGCAAAATACATTATTAATGGATGTCAAAAGAAAAGCAAATTTTTCTGAAACTCAGTAATCTTCTTTGGGAAAAAAGAACACAATAGAAAAATTGTATTAGGAAAAAATAAATAACATCACTGTGTGCAATATTTTATTAGCAAGATGATGGTTAAAATTAATTGAGGAAAAATGCTTTAAAATGAAATAATGTTCATCTGCTTGTGCCCAATTAATATTGCTGCTTTTTTGTGTTACTGTTGGTAAATACGTATCAGTTCTCCTATATAGATAAAACAATAAAGTTGGAAGTACATTATGTTCACAAGAACTAAATATAAAGATCATCTCATGTGGGAATATCTGTGCGGAAAAGGATCTATCAAATGACTCTGATGCCTGACACAGTCACAGCTTTGACCCGCTGTGAGCCCATAAACTGACCACGTTATTTCTGTGCACATATCCATTCTCTTTCTATAGAATGTAGTTTTATCTCTGCCTGGACACTTCTTTAAGTTTACCACAACATTCCTTATCTCCCTTTTTTCTCAAATCCTTGCAGATATGGCTTTCTTTATAGATTTTTGCCCTTCACTTAGCTTTTAGTTAGTTCGTAAGAATAATTCTTTTAGGATTTATCAACCCAGATTACAAAGACCAGATTTCATACATCAAAACCATCAATTGCATTTGAGTTTAAAAACATGTTTCTGAAAAACATTCAGTTGTTATTTACAGTGTTTTGATGTAAAGTCCCCAAATTTAGAAAAAAATTTCTACCTTCTCTAGTCTTAGATCTGCCTTTCCTTTCAGCTAATGGATTTTCTTGCATCTAAGAAAACTTCTCAGGGAGCAGGCACCTATCAACCATTATCAAGTAAACATTTCACCTTCTTTAAATACTTTAGTCTCTTAAACTTTAAGGCAGGTCATCCAGACTTTGAAGTTTCCCTGCAGAGCTTTCTTAAGCTTTTCCCATGAGTGAAAATCTCTTAGGAAGACCTACACCTAAAAGTGGATACAGTTAATGATCTTACTAATGTTTTTCACACTTATCTCCCACATGGGCAAATCTGGTCATACTTTATTTATGTTCACACCTCTCTGAAAGATAGAATTTTGTCTGAATGAAAGACTAAGTCATGAAACAAAAGCCTACAGTTAACAAAACCAACAAAAAATCTGATTTATCAAGCCACTAGGAACTCACCCATCTGAGACTCTTACTGTTCCTTTATTACTTTTCTACCCAACAAATTTTCCTGCAATTTTACCTCTATCATGAGTCAATGTTGGGATTTCAACACTCACATGAGCAGTTCATGAAATGTTAGAAGTTCATTCAATTTTTCAGGTACTCGTGTTGCTCCAAACTAATACCTCACCTCCAGTCCTGCTTGAGCCTTCTCAGTTCTTTCCCTTTTCTCACATACAAGATTTAATCACCATAACCACAACACCACAACAGCCATAATAATGTCACACACCGCTGAGAAGGTGACAGATGTTTTGTACATCACTTACGATATCCACAAATAGAATCAGATCCTCAGCCAAAGCCACAGGGAAGAGCTTCTTGATTCTCCCTTGCCTCTTCCATTCCCTTTCATTAACCCATCCTTTCCCATCCATCAAGTTGACTATACTGACCACGTTTCCCAGTGTACTGTGATCTACCTTATGACTTGTAAGCAATTGTTTCTGCCAGGGTTTGATCACCTCAAGCTACAGCACTGTACAAGACTACAATAAACACAGTAGTGCTCTGCAAGTTTATACAGTAATAAACTCCTTATGCATTAATAATTAATACTCCTTTTACAGATGACAAGGTAATAGTAAAATAAGTTTTACACTGAACCATAAATAATTTAAAATAGAGAGTTGCATGGAAATTTTTCACTTACCTTGACAGAGAGATTAAGACAAAATGTCAAAACTGTTTCTTTCCAATTTTCTTTCAAATAGTGAAAATAAAGGACATGATTTTTTTTTAAATAAAAGGAAAAGCTTGTGTGATGACTTTTGTTGTTGCCAGTGCTTCCCTTGTCACCTGTAATCTATGGACAAATGGCTCACTAATACAAAACTGAGACAACAGCATGTGCCTCTGCACTACTGCTGGTGTACAGAAAAAAAAATAATTGGAGATTACTGCATCAAAACCCAAAACTACATTTGATTACATTCTGAAAATGTATTTCAGATACATAATTTCCTTTAAATGAAAGTATATGAATCCATCCTGCCTTTCTCATATTGCCTCTGACAAAATCCTTGCTTTTCAGGTTTTCAAGACCACTCTCATGCTACGGGTTGTCAAAGCACTCTGACCAATATTCCTTCCTCCATGACTCCACCCACCCCACCCCTCGCCTTGGCTGCTAATGCTCTAAACAGAGGAAAACAGAAGCAAGATGGTAACTCTCTATTTTTTAGTTTCTTTTGTCAGAGCTTTAACTCACTGTCCTACTATCTAGAGCTGAAAAACAGACAAAAAAGGTGCTGATAACACAGAAACCGTTAGTATTGTAGATTAAGATCTAACAGGTATCTCTAAATTTCTCTGGTAACATCACTGAGAATCCTTAGGAGACTCCACTGGTAGCTTAGTATTTTTCGAGCTCCTTCGAATAGCAGAGAGGAAGCAAAAGTGACTAGAACAACCTTCCCTCAAGTTATGACTGCGATCTGTTGACATTTTTAGGAGACAACACTCAGTACAGCTGGACAGTACTTCCCTCTGCACTATGGAATAATTTTGCTTTCCATTTCGCCCTTCAATCTCTCCATCAGTAGAGACCTGACATATTTTGTATTACCGTATTTTTCAACAAAAGCTAACTACAACACGTTGCTTCTTGGGCTTAGTTAAATGAATTTTACGGAGTATATACCAACAGCTAACGACATTTATCAAAATCTCAATGTATATAAATCAATGTGCAAAAGTAAAAATAAATAATGGATAAAGGATTAATTATATATAGTCAATTAATCTATAAAGATTCCTTTATTTTCTCTAATTTTATAGAATCTTTCTACAGCACAATGCTTTTAAACAGAAAAGTTTGCTTGATTCTTACATTAAGAGCTAATTAATATCTTTTTAAAGTTCTGCTGCCAGATTTTATTACACATGTGCATAAATAACACATACAAGAGAAAAAGAGGTGCAACTCTTTGCCCCACCTCCTAATCAACAATACTTTAAAATAAGGAAATAGGAGCTGGCTATGGTAGTGGTAGAAGACCTTAGGCACAGGGACAATGACAATTAACTCCTAAGTATGTAGTTCGTGAAGCAGGAAACAAAATACTAAACCACTGACAGTTCTTACATAGCAAATGAGAAGATTTAGGAATCTGAGAATTTAACTCACTGTGTTTCTAAGCAGTATTTAGGATACTACATCAGCAAACAGATTGCTTTCCTCCAAGACTCCACCAACTTCCTGGCCCTGGTGAAGCAGGTCATCCCTGTCACCAGCAAAGAAAATCCTTGGCGATTTTGGTATTTTGGGGGTCTCCTGCTTCCACTGACTCAGTTGCACCCCTGCTTGGAGCATACCCCACCTGGAGTGCTCAGTTTTGTCTCTGTGAGCCTTTGACCGTCACAGTACTTCCCTTTTTTCCTATGCATCTTTCATTCCAGTCACCTTCTAGCAGGTCCTTACAATTGTGCTAGCAGGACAAAAGCTCCCAGGCCTCAGTGGTGTATTTTCATAACTAAGCCATTTTTCAGAGTGTGTGTGTCCACAGTGAGTTGTGTCTTGTGCTGGCCTCAGGGCTCTCTGCGTGTCCTGAGTGTCTCTGAGCACACCTACAGCACCAAAGAGTGCCTCACTTGGGAATCCCATACAGTACTAGATGTTTGATAGGTGACAACATGTTCAGATCCACAAAGCTGGTAGGATCTTCTCAGAACTGGAAGCAGTATGTAAATTTAGTCATAAAAGCACGTCCATGACCTTAAAAAAGTGTGACTATGACATGAAAGTGTGTCCACCACCTTAGCTGCCTAAGTACTCTTGCGAACGGTTTCATTTACAAGATGCACACAGGTTTTATTTTTCAAAATGTAAGAAAATAAACAAAAATAGTAATTCTTCTTTAGGACAGTCATGAATTTGTATTAATTTCTAAGTGTGATTTATAATGTGTGTGTGTTCATATATCTATAGGTGTGTATATATATTTTTCACACACTGAAAAATAGCCTCCATGGATTTTACAGTAATTTATAGTCTAACATTGCATCTCTGGATGACTAAACAGGAAACTTACGTGAAACCAGTCAGACTGACAGTGCAGTTAGTTATGTGTTCTGAAGCACTTGGCAATGCTTTTAACTTGAATCAATTAATTGTGTTTGTCTGCACACTATTTCAGTTACTCAATTACATATTATGCAATTTCTACTTTAAAAAAATTATAAAATGGAAAAATTCTGGAGACTGTAGCACAAAAGACAAAATAGAACAGAAATAGACAGCTAATGATAAATCTAGTCTTAATTTTAAACACTTAAGGTTTTTTTTCTCTCCTGTGGCTACTCTTTAAAGACATTAAGAATCAATGCAACCAACTTATTAGTGCCACAAGCATTGCTTATTACTTTCAATGATTTAGTATTCTTTTTTTTTTTGTGAACAGAGTCTAAAATAATATTCATGAAAACAGGGTATATTTTGTACTGATTCTTTTTCATCTCAGTGGTTTGGCTGCAACAGCTGCTATTGACAGCCATAAGTGAAGTAGGCAGCACTGTAGCTGTCATTAGACTAACGCAATGTAGAATAGCTTTAAGTGAAATTTGAATATGTTAAAATACATTATTTTGAAATTTACCCTCTTTGGGAGCATGTCTGCAATATTTTCTAGAGAAATTTCTCTGTAAGATTATATCCTGGTATTTTCTCTTCACTTTAGAAGTCATACTACCTTGGCAAAATGCAGGAGGAACTTGAGTCGTGTTATGCTTAAACTAAACAGTGAAGGCATTTGAAAAAATAAATCTCAGACCAGCCCACTGATAATTAATATAGTTGGAAATAAGCTGATTCTATAGTGTATGATACGCTATAGAGCTCATTGTTGTCAAACCATATTAAATTGTGTTTGTAGTGAATCACCTGACAAATTTACCTCCTGAAAAGTTCTACTGTTGTCAGAGCCTACAAGGACAGACAAATACTGCTGCCAGCTTGGACCCTCAATTAAAAGAGGGTTCAAAGATATTATTTTTTTTTTTCATTTCAGTAGATTTATTTTAGTAGCCTGAATCAAAGTTTTAGTCTTCACAGATTCAGTCCATGGTTATTTGGATTTCATTCACCGTAGATCATTTATTTAATTTACTTTTTACATAATAGCATTTTTATGTTTATTCTTAATTATTCATAACATTTTATGTGTTCATTCTTCATTCTGGAAGCACTGTTCCTCCTACTGATAACCACAGTAGCTAGATGAAAGAATAAGACTTTTTTTAATTGGGACACTACATCTGAACTGCATAAAGAGAGAAAAGGATAATATTTCTCTATCACACTATTTGAGAATCTTTTTTTCCTATATATAATTCTTAAAATCTAAGTAGAAGGAACTGCCTTTGCCTAAGGAAAAATAAATCATTGATACTATAAACAAATGTTTATTCTTTAGCAACTTGTTTTCTTTAGAAGTTATGTCATCATTGAATGTTTCCACAGATTCCAATGCCAAAATAACCACTCAAATCACTATAACAAGGATACACCAACCTTATTTAGATAACTGATTCAAAACTGGGTGTATCTAATAGTATGAGGTAATTAATATTTGTCTCAAGCTTCTTTTCTCAGAATACTCCAAGTTTCATCATGATTACCATAAACTGGTTAATTATCTTCAGTACATAAAATGTTAGACATGCAACGTGAGCCAGGGACATTAAGGCAGGATCTAGGCAGCAATGAAATTTTCAGGGAATAGTAGCAATTGCAGTCTTTTCCCTGTAAATGCTAGCTCCCCAAGAACATGAAGCTACTACTACCTCACCTTTCCTGGTCAGCAATACCCTTAAATTAATGTAGCTGCCTAAAACATGTCATCTGGTTTCTGCCCTAAAAGATCTATGTCTCAGACTGATATGGCGCAGGAAGCTTATGGTGCTCTGAGCAGTAGCTGAAGTTACTCGAGACAGAGCTGGGCAAAGGTCTCATTTCCTTCTGCAGCCTAAAATCTTCTTGGTGCCTGATACCAGACTCTTCAGTTCCGTATTAGCCTTTGAAATACTCCTCCTATATTGTGAACTTTAATACAAGCTCCATTTTGTGTGTTTGTAAATATCCTACTCAAAAAGTTTACATTTTAGCAATGCAAAGGACGAAACCTTTCTGCTGACAGGTAAAAACGCTAGATAAGTGCAGCAAGCACTAAAAATGACCCTTCACAATCTAAACATTCTGGCCATGAGGTTTTTTGCTACTTCTTTACACAGATACTTGTCTTCTGAATTAAGTCTTGTAAAGAAAGACTAAACACAGAATTAGTATTTAAGCAAACATAACTTCTGATGACGTTTTAACCTCTCACGTGATCAAGTGACAGTTACTTCTTCAGAAAAAGGACTGTTAGGTCGGTGTTAGGTCAAATTAATTTTTAATCTTATGGGAAGAAGCAAGTCTTTAGAGAATCTTCCACGCAAATAATTTACTCTATGTAAAAGGCAACATATAAACACGGCTCAAACAATTTTTCTGAAAACAAAGTCTGCCCTGTCAAAGGGATAAATTAGATAAAGGATTTAAAAAAATAGTGAATTTTAGTTTCAGTTCTTTAACTTGCCTTGCATTGGACTGAAAGAAAGTAGAATTAGAAGAATGTAACAGAAATGATGCTTGCACGATGCAAAAAACATCAGAGATAGTAGCAGTACTAGTTCCTTTGTTAATAATACTCTTTAGTCCATGTGTTTTAATTAGGCATTCAAGTACTGTAAACAATAATTCCTACTTAATCTTCATGAAAGATAATCTTCCAGAGAAAGTACTAAAATCTCAGCTGTAAGTATATTATACTGTATTGCTAGACAATAAAAATAATCATAACTGCCTCCCTTTTCTAACTTCACCTGAAAATAAATGGCAGAAATAGAACATAGCTAGATATGAAAAACATTTATTAGATCATCTAGTTTGTTTCCATGACAATGAAGGATCTCTCCCCACAGTACCTATTCTAGAGTATTCTCAATTTAATTTCAGAAGTTTTTATTTTTCTAAGGCTTCTGCCATTTTCTATGTGATCCAATCTATAATGTGATAGATTAAGAAATCTGCATGGACATTCAGTCAAAACCTTCTATGGATTACACCACAGTTCAGGAGTTGGTTTTTTTTAGATCTCCTAAATAAATCTCTTTCCTTCTTGCTGTCTCCTTTCAACTCTTAACTAAACCAAGCTGAACATCTTTCCATTTCTCTCCACTATTCTTTTCTGTACTTTACCTCCTTGTATTGCTTTTCTGAAATGCAGATTTACTAAAAATGTCTGTAATTATGCACAGTGATCCCTGTGTCAGTGTCAGTTTTTCAGGACAGTGTGTTCCACCTTGTAGTTAGTAGTTAGAAACACAAAGGAGTTTTAACAGTTACTACACAAAAGCTAAGATGGTGTTTGAAACTTAAATTAGGTGATAAACCCTCCAGTCATGGTCATCCCAAACAGGCACCTGTGGGCTTAACGTGGAAAATACTAAATTTCCTACATTTTCATTTAATTCCATTCCATTTCATTCTACAAATTCATTCATTTCATTCCACTCTCCAAATGACGTTTATCTAAAAGTTCACTGCCATTTTCTGCTATTACCTCAATCTCAGTTCCTGAGTGACATACAATAAATAGATGTCCATCTATTCAATGAAAGAATTCAAATACAAAGCTCCTTTTTCCCACTAGCTCGCTAGAAACCAAAATTCTCATTAACATACAGAACGATGGTTTAGCTAAGAAATATAAGGATGTTTGGGAAGAATACTGAGTTTTTAATGGAAAAATATATACCTATTTTATTGTATTAGAATTAATGAGGACAAGAGTAGATACTGTAATCTGCTTCTAACAAAGACATTATTTCTGTATATAAAACTTAAAATAATTAAGCCATCAGAGTAAATATAATCTCTGTTGACTAATCAAGATCAATAATGATCAATGGAAAGCAATCTTTAGTTAGACAGTTCTAGTCTTTTTAAGTTACCAGATGATATGGCTGAGAAGGAACTGAAAAAAAGCTATACTAGTACTTTATTCCTTGTACTGTTTATACAGAGTTGAAAACAAATGAGATCAAATAAGTACATATTTAAAACATTATTTTACAGGGTTAGAGATGCTTATAGATTCTCAGATAAATCTAGCCTTCGTGAGAGAATGCTAGGAATACCTGAGATCTTTCTTTTCCTTCATACAAGGAACAAAGTTAAATGTTATGCTTCAAAGGGAAAAAAATATTTAAAATTAACTACAGCATCATAATTAATCCATGATAACACATAGATACCTGTATAAATGTAGTATTATCCCTGGTTAAGTATTCAAACCGCTTTATTTATTATACATGATTATATACCACAAATAAAATGCAGCAGCCCTGCAGCAGAAAGTGCAGCTAATCAACACGATGTATATCACAGATAAAATAATCAGGTGAAAAGGAGGCTGTGCTTTCACTGCAGAGTTAGTACAGACTTCTGCTGTGATATTGATAGAGTCCTTCCACACATATACACTCATAAACCTCTTCTTCAAGCTCAGTAATGCTTCTAAATTGGACTTCCCAACATGTTTGGAGTAAAAAGTCTGGGTATATGGTCTACATGTGAAGGTCCCTCCCTCCCATGACTGTATCAGTTTCATGCTGTCATTAGTCAATTTGCAGTCAGCATAAAGTGCATTAAAATTAGTCACTATAGCATTTTCTTACTTTTTTTTTTTCAGTGTGCAGAGTTTGGTCTTTGCTAAAGCACGCTCTAAAAATACACAGCAAAGAAGTGATTAAGTACAAAACCTGTCAAAATAATAGAAAATAAAATTTCTTTCTAGATCTGCTCAGCAGGTAGACTAATCCAGTATACTGGTGATAAAAAATTGAAATTAATATGTTGGCCTGAGAACACATTACGTTCTTTTGGGTTGGATTATGTAATCAAAGTAGCACACTCTTTTCTGGGAAATAAAAAAAGCCGATAGTCATTAGTGCAAAATCATTTGAAAAACGGAAATAAAGGTAAGTTATTTGCTTTTCACTAGTGACATGAGTAGGGAAAGATGCTGAACTTGGAACGAAGCATGTTTTGTTAAACAACAGAATAAGATCCTTCCCTGTATAAAGTAACCAGGAAAGAAACGAAAGTTTCTGAAACGCGTTATTTAGGTACATGAAGATAATGAAATATTCCACTCCACTGCTATAATTTAAATTTTGCATTAGATGAGGGAGGCACGACACCTGACTTAATGAAGATATGCTATTATTTTGAAGCATTTTCTTGTCAGGGGAGAGAAGTGAAGCAGATGAAGGTAAAAAGTACAGATAGGCATGAAACAGAAATAACACACAGCAACTCAGTGAGTAGATCTGTATGATGAACTCCATTCCCTACCTTATCTCCACACTGTTGCACTCCTTAGATTTAAGTGCATTTGTTTCCACACATTTTTATGGCAGTTACAGTGAGTTAACATTATTTTCTGGAAATGAAACCATATCACATCACTAACACATCACTCCAAATTTGAAAGTGTTTTAACAAAATGCCCAGAATTCAAGTCAAGCTGATGCATTGCCAAAGACCTAGTAAAAATGCATTTTTCTTTCATTCTTCTTTTTATTTAGATCATCTCATTTCAGCTGAACCAGCAACAGATTTGAGATTAGTTCTCAATAGTTCTGTTGTTTCAATATCCACTTGCTCCAATAAAAGGTAAGTATATATGTAACAGACTTTTTTCTATATGACACAAGAACTGCTCAGATATCACCCATATGTGATCAAAACAAAATACTGATTATGGTACCTCGCATAACTTCAGTAAAAAATTATTTACAGCATTTAGACACCACTGATTATTCAAAAGTTTTCCCAGCTAAAGGTAAGTAGGAAGTTTTCAAATTTCTCAGCTCTGTTTATTTTGCTATTTAGCTTTGGACTCTAAAATGCAGAATTATTTATAGTGGATTACATCAACAGACCAAAATCCAGTAAAGACAGTAAAGATCTCTTTACATTAGTTGCCACACAACACCCCCTGCAGAATTAATGATTTTTTTTTTCTGTGCCTAATGGGAGAACAAGGTACACTAGTGCAATCCTGTGAGCAGTCTCTGAGGATCTTCGACAGTTACCCAATATTTTAGTGTCTTCATTACACTTGGCAAATATTATCAAACAGGCTTACTGCACAACATTCTAGTGGCTGCTAAGAATTTATTTGCAAATACAAATACATTTTATTTGTGTATGAATACAGAATTCAGAAAATATGTTATTAATTAATGTGTAAAAGAAAAAACTTTTGAAAGACCTATCCCAAGATTAAAAAAATCACTATAATGAGGACACAGCAGCTGGATAGTTGACAGTACGTAAGGAAGAAAAGTAGTAGTATGAGTGAATTTGCAGCTGGTATGACAGAGGGCATACTTGGTGCAAGTGAAGGGTATGACACAAAATCCTTGTACATCTCTAAGATATTTAAGTTACTCTGCCACGTGGCCTAAAATGCAAAGATGAACTTAAATTCCCAGAAAACGGAATGCAAATTTAATTTTGTCTTTTACTTGTGTATACCTGGAAACCCAGGATCAGGGGTTTGCAAATACTTATAAATTAAACTTCAGAGACTCACATGAAATATTAAATATGAAATTTATCCCTGAAACCTCCAGCAATGAAGTTTACATTACTTTTCTGGCACTATGCTGCTCTACACTGTGCTGGTGCAGCCTCACCTTGAGCACTGTGTGCAGTCTTGGGCACCACAGTACAAGAGGGACATAAAATACTGGACACTGTCCAGAGGAGGGCAATGAAGATGGTGAAGGGTCTGGAGGGGAAGCCTTACAAGGAGAGGCTGAAGTGCCTTGGTTTGTCGAGTCTGGAGAAGAGGAGGCTGAGGGGAGACCTCACCATGGTCTATGGCTTTATGAGGGGGAGCAAAGGGGCAGGCGCCGATCTCCTCTCTTTGGTGATCAGTGATACAACCCAAGGGAGCGGCATGAAGCTGTGAAAGGGGAGGTTTAGGCTGGATATTAGGAAGAGGTTCTTTACTGAGAGGGTGATCGGGCACTGGAACAGGCTCCCCAGGGAAGTGGTCACAGCACTGAGCTTGAGTGAGTTCAAGAAGCATCTGGACAATGCACTCAGTCCCATGCTCTGACTTGGTTGGCCCTGTGTGGAGCCAGGAGTTGGACTCGATGATCTTTATGAGTCCCTTCCAACTCAGGAGATTCTGTGATTCTATAAAGGAGATGTTGACCGTGGCAGGCATAGAAATAAAATCCCTGCACCATCTGAGTGCAATCTGAAGACATGGGAACAACAACAACATAAAAAAATAATACTAGGAAAATTACAAAATGGAAAGTGAAACATTGGTTATAATAAAGGAGGAGAGAGTAAGAGGGGAGGAGAGGTTTTATGCTTGTTGTTTCAGCCAAGGTTTTTAGTGTTATTGTAGATTTTTTTAATTATGTTTGGATAACTATACTTGCAAATAAATTTTGTAGGACTAGAGATAATAGATCAATAATTGAAGCATAAAGTCTTGAAATCTGAGGTTCTATGTTTTAGTCATCATCTTAAGTCACTTCTAAAAGTTATTTTGAATGTGGAGAAAAAATAAAATTTGCAACAAAAAGTGTGATTTCATTGTTATACTGCTTATTTTGAGCAGTGTGCCCTCATTACCAAGAAAACCAATGTCATCCTGGAGTGTATCAAGAGAAGTGTGGCCAGCAGGTCAAGGGAAGTTATTCTCCCCCTCTACTTCACACTGGCAAGGCCTCATCTGGAAAACGGCGTGCAGTTCTGGGCTCCCCGCTTCAAGAAGGACAATAATGGAGCTGTTACTTACTTGCAAATATACATACAGAATACAAGCCAAAAGGCCCCACCTTTGGCACTCAGTAGTTAAACTGTATACTCAACTTCTTTGGTTTAGAGTATTTCTCTGTGACTTTATGTATTATTTTATAGGTTAAAAATAGTAACTGTTTTTAAAGCAATTACCATAACTGCATTATCTTGCTTGTCAACTTCATTTTGTGAACCTTTAAACAAGGTTATTGTTCCTATTATATATGGCTATTATTATCTAAGAGACATGGACTAAAAAAGTAAGTTATTGAAAATATTGACGAACTTTCATGATAAAAAATTATCTTAAATACCAGAAGATGGGAAATTGGAAGTATATCTCAATCAGAAAGATAAATCCAAATATGCAGGGAGGATAACGTGTATTAATCAAGATGTATTTCATTCTCATAAATAAAGACATCATGCAAATTCACTCTGACTTCTTTATGATAAATCCAACACAACTCTTATTCTAAAACCACTAAAAGTTATCTTTCACCAATTCAATCTGAAATCCCCGTCATACTTAGTCAAGTGTGGGACAAAAATCTCCAATACACAACATTTTTTCTTTCATTTGTCATTCTCATAATTATTTCTTGTCAGGTTAAGGAAAAAAAAAATTCAGACACGAAAAAGCAGCTCCCAGAAAGCAGCTTTTTCCTCCCTACTGCAAAGTACATGCTGAAGTGAAGCCAAGGACTTGAAATGCTTCCAACTTTTGCTTGAAGCCTTTTAACTCAGGTCAAAGCTAAAATGATACTGTTACCTCCTATACTCATCTCAGATTTCACAGTTTTTTAGGGGCCAATATTATATTTTTTAATTCCTTTTCTCAGAACCTTGTAAATCACCCAAGGCCGAGATACAAACATTTCTTGAACCATTTTGAAACACAGCGTTTTCTACAAGTAAACTTCCATTCTACCTTTATAGCGCAAAGTGAACTGCAACACTGATGTCCTCCATCCTCCTGTTTAACCACACTGACACAAACTTCCCAATTTTATTTGTGCTATTCTGTCCACCTACAAGGTGTGATACTAGGGGCTTAAATAGGGGCTTAAATAGGCTCAACTCCCCTTCTAATTCTCTTCCTACCCAGAATCACGCCATTCTAAGATGATCTGACCCATCCTCTTCTTTTTCTTCCTGGTGGGAAGTTAAGATCATGTGCCAGCTAGGATTTTATTACCATCCTCAGATAACGGCAGCTGATGCACAATGAGAACAGAGAGAAACCTGTTATGGCTGCAAATATCCACAGCTCTCAGATTCATGGAGGAAGCATATGCCACCTTATTAAATCTGTAGCAACTTAGGTGGAAGTAACAGAAGGTATCTCTCTCCAGAGCTGGAAGAGATGGGAAGAAAAATGGCTCTGTAAGGAAATCTCTTACTTTTCTGTCTCTGAAAATATCTGCAACAGGATGTCATAGGGGTGGTTTTTCCTAGAAAAACGGATTTTAAAAACAAACCCAAAATCCAACAGCTGCCAAGACAGGATGGAATACAAAACTTCTCCAAAAGAAATAACTCTGAGGTAAGTTAATATGTTCAGTTGCTTCCTCCAAGGGAAATAAAAAGATGAGGAGGAGAAGACTTAAAAACTCATTCTATTCATCCCACTTTCTCCCAAAGTAACAAATGAAGGGGCAAAGGACGGATGGCATTAGATATACTCGTGGCTTAGAGGACAGAGTGCTCTATGAGAGGCACACATGGCAAAGGTACGAAAAAGACCAAACATAGAGCAGTAAGAGTCTCTCTGCTTCTTATATACAACTTGCTGTTCCAACCAGTCTTCCCCATGTGTTACAGAACCTTATTTTATATATACAGAAGTTTATATATATGTATGCCTATATATGCAGAAGTACACATAGAGATATACATATATATATATGTGTGTACACATACGAATTCACCTGCATATGGCATATGCCTCTAATTTTCAGCAGAAAAAAAAAAAGATATAGAATCATTTGACATGGATAGCCTCTCTGAAGTAATATAAACATCTAGGGCCGGTGTCAGCTCAGTTTTGGAATTCTGGTTGCGTAAGACAAACAATCGAGAATCAGGGAGGAAATAGCTTTGCTATGCCCTTAACTCATTAAGGAAAAAATTAATAGCGTGAATACAAACACAAATTGTGTATTTTTTCTAACATTGCATAGTTTTTCAACTGAGAAAGCACATCAGCTGCATACTTGAGGAAAATATTAAAACAGCATTATATTGATCTAGGACAAACATAAAAAGGAAGCAGATGTGAAAATCCCAACAAATTACATTTTTTAAGGTAGTTTTTGAAAGTGAGGAAAGCAATTTCAGTTATTATTCACTATTGTACATCAGAATATTGTACTCTCAGTTCTAACACCATAACACCATCAGTGTGTTTTTATCCTTGGCACTCAGTATTTGAAAACTCAACATACTCTTAGAATTAGAGAAAATCTCTTGCTTTGTTGAACTGATACAGTCAGGAAAAAACCTCAAATCTATTCTAGAGAAATATCTCAACAAAATTGTTTTCCAGAAAGGAACAGAAAATGATCGTTTTCCCTCAATGTCAAAGTAATCATTACTTGCACCAGGACAAATAACAATTGTCTGTGCCAGTAATTCTTGACATCATGTGATGGCTTCATTATAGAATGGAGCACTAGTAAATAGCTCATAGATATATTTAGAAAGCAAAACAGAAAATTAAATAATGAAGATAAATTGTATTTTTCTGCTAAAATGATATCTTCTGTGTAAACAACCTGGTTTCAGAAACAGGCTCATTTATTCGGTATTTCAGAAGCCTTTTGAAGAAATCAGTGCATTTATGTAAAAGATGTTTACCCAGGGATTGACAAATTAAAAACTCTTAAGAATCTTTAAAAGTGTTGGGAGTTTCATTTAATGAAAGAAAATGCAGTTGCTTTTTCTTAAACTAAGTGTGCCTAATTTCATAACACAGACCATTTCTAAGTCTCTGCCGTACACAGAATTTGCAAACAGCATTTGTACTATTTTTGGGCTGAGTACATCAGTTATCGTATGCCCCTGTGTGGCCAATCTCAACAACAAATTCACTTTCACATAGCTGTAACAGAAGTAACGACGTGTCGTGGGAGAACCCTCGTTTGGGTAAATCCACTGCTTTCCTCTCTCAGAGCAAAGCTGTTAATGTATACTGCAATGGTAAAATTGGGCCGATATTGTTCTGACCATTTGTATCAATTTTAGTCACAAAGGATACTTGCCATTATGCAGTGATGTGTTAATCTGAATATTGCCCAAAGCAACTGTGACTTTGCAAAGCATGCCGCTACAAATAGAGCATCTGACAGCACAGGATCTGTATGCTAAACTGTAAATGAAGAATGGCAATCAGAAAATCCATCTTATCTGATAACTAAAGGATTTTTAAGACATTTTAAAACTATTTCATTGTCATTTGAAAAGTATGTCACTGAAAGTCATCAGAAAAATTTGAGACTGAAAAAAAGCTGAATCTCCTTTAGATGCTGCTTTAGAATTTGGATGTAATGCAAGAGCTTAGTCCATTTTCAGAAAAGGTCTCCTGGTTTTCTCTGCCATACTTTCTTTTCCCAGACATGTGAAGAAATTATTCCACGAACTAGCTATTTGCCAAATGCTAAGGACAGAGAGCAATTCTTGTGTGTCATTTTTCAATAGAAAGCAGCCCATTCCACAGGAAATAGCACTACAGCCCCCAACATAGGCGAAAGATAATTTTGAGGTAAAGCCATAGCTCTTACTGCTTCAACTGGCTGGGGTTGGTAATGTCACATACAGACGTGCAGGACCCAGAGGAAGGCCCAGTAAACCATGTGTCTCTTGTGCACTCAGAACAGCATCTTACAGCAAAGTGTTGCCGTGTAGCTGGCGAACTGCAATATTCCTCTGACACATGGGAAAATCAATCTAACTCACAAGGAGCTTAATATCATTTGGGTCCTCTCGCATCAGCTACTGCAATGCACACAATACACAAATAAAACCCCAACTCATTTAAGGTTTCCATGGGAAATGATGAAAACCAATTTAGTTTCGTATCAAAGTACATTTAGTATAATGCAAGAAAGCCAAGGCTGAGATACCTGGCTTTCCTGCAACAAAATCACAGGGTATCCAAACTTTCAGAAGAACTGAAGAACTCCAAGAACTGATGATGTAAAAATTATTAGGAATGTATTTTCAGTTACAGCTATGTGCATGCTACTGAGCTCCCTATAACTCTCTGGCTTATATTCCATTACCTATTATTAGTATGCATTAACCTGTTTTTCTTCTTGTTATTACTTTGATTAAGCAGCAGTTAATCAATCTGTGCTTAATGTCAGCTGTTACCTTTCTGGACTCTGACTTTTACTTTTGAGGCATAAAACAGAAAGAAAAAAAAATCTTTAAAAGAAAAAGGTTCATCCTTTTGTAGTTGACAAAATGTTTAACTTCAAAGTCCAAAGAGATAGACCACATTATAGTTCATCAAGGCAGATTTTTTTTACACGCTAGAGGTATTTTTGTTTTCCTTAGCACAGTTCTGAAACATTAACTCTTAATGCAAGAACAGTTAATTTTTAGCAAGTAAGCTAATTGTATAAAGCTTTAAGTGAAAAATCTAACTAAACTATATGCTACATATAAAAAAAATTAAAACTATTTTTTCAACAAAAAGGACTAGCCTTCCAAATAAACGTCAGCAAGATTTCTTAGTGACTCTTCAATAGATGACTTCTTCCAAGCCCTTTTATCAAGTTTAAAATACTAATACTTATTCAGAAGACGGAATCTTTTTACTCAATAACCTTAAGTAACTTTCAGCTAACTTGTACTTCAGAAGACACAGACAGCATGACTTGGTCTCTCTTGATTACTACTGCATATTGCTGAAAAACTGCATGATATTTTCTTAAGGCCAAAAGCATTACTACGTAGAAAAACACGACACTGCTCCCTATAAATACAGAAATATCCTGAGCCTAAATAAGACATCCCATACTAGGTAGGAGGCTGCATTTCCTAACAATCCTTTCCTGCTTTCCAGTCTTCTAGCATAAATACAATTCTAAATCTCAGGCACAGCAAATGCAATAAAATGATTCTCTGATGTACTTTGATATGAAACTGATACCATATGCAGCTGTTGCCAGACTTACGAGCAAAATACACACCTCAAAGCACCATGCACATGTATCTGTGGAAAAAAAACCAGCAAAAAGCATGCACCTTGATCTGCAAAAAAGCATGCACTTTGATCTGCAAAAACAGATCCAGAGAATCAGGACTTGGTTTGTAGCTGATTAGAAGAACAGTTGCTAAGGGCTTTGTTGGTTGCTGCAGGCCTGCAACTATGCACTTGGAAATATGCACGGTTTTACAATCACAGTTGATAATACATAAATTATTGCTCCATTTTGTAAGGCTTCAAAGATTTCACCGTACACCAAAGGGATGTAAGAAAAAACCCTCAGTGACTACAGATTTCATACATATCTAAAGACCTCTTAATTCCTGAAATTGATTATGATTACTAAAGCTACCTCCATAATTTTGCATGTGCAATCAGAAATTCATGACCAATATATCAAAATTTGAAAACAGTAAGATTAAATAAATATTATTTTATAAAGGACACACCAGAATTAAGAGAGAGAATCCTTACCACAACATTCTGGGAAATAAAATTGTAACAGTTTTCTGAAGTGTTAAGTGCAAATATCAGAGTATTTAAGAAATAATATCCCATTTAAAAGGGATTTCTCCCACAGATAGAGAGAAGGAGATTAAAATGCTGGGTATAGTCTCTGCAATATTACTTCCTCCCTTTTTCCAGAATGTTTCCATCAGTGCACTATCTTTATGAAAAACTACGGGAATCTTTCTCTCCCTGATCTGCACTCACACTCTTTTAGACAAAAATCCTTAATCATTCTACTGTTAATATCTAATAGCAGTACAAAAAAGTTCTAAACACTGGAATTACAGTATGTTTACCAAATAATGCCACAAAACCGAGTCATTATTAATTCAGTTTACCCCACAAGACATCCTAAGAAACTAATTTAATAACCACCTCACCCCAATAAATAACTTCTCCCTATCATTTCTGATTCCCACAAAACAATAGCTGTTCATAAAAGGGTAGCCTACAGAGCTGACTGACCTGCTGCAAAGCATCCACTGATCAGCTATAATGTGGCCAGTTAAAAAGATTATTGAAAAGCGACGCACACAGAATCTAAGTCTCCTAAAAATAAGAAACTGCTTTCTGCCTGTTTTGCAAATGGCATGCAGGACTACTAATTTACATCTTCCAACAAATTATGCATGGTTAAACAGACACATCTTTGAGGATTTAATCCTTTCACTGCCACATCCACACAGAAATCATTTTCTCAGACAAATTTGTTTATGAATATTTAATATGCTTTAAGGATTACAGCTAATAATGCTAGCTTCTAATGGCAGCTAATGTATTTGAAAAATACATAACCATTTTAAATATTTTATTCTATCTTTGCTGGCTTTATTTCTGCAGATTGAGTTCTCATTTAAATCCTTACATAAAACAAAAAAGCACCAACAGAAGAGACTCACTGCTACCATGAAATTAATATCGAAGAGTGCAATTATAAAAGTACTCCACTGAAAAACATGCAAATAGATTGCTATCAGCGTAAGCACAGAAACGGCAAGGCAAAAATGCTTCATTTCTACTCACCTAGTGTTGTTCAACGTTTGTCCAAAAAGATCATTTTGTAAAATATTTGGAGGGGATGAGAAAACCCCATGAAAATGAGATAAAACAGAATTGCAGACCTGGCGCAGTGTCTCAAATTGCATTTTTTCTCTTTCCTTCCCTTCTATTTTTCTTCACCACCTGTCTTAAAAGTCATCTATTTTGTACACACTGTCAAATGCAAACATGCCAATCAAGTTCCATATTTCTCCTGATCTCTGTAAAAACTGTGCCTAAATAAGCAGAGGCTGATAGTTAATTGTACAGTCATTATTCTTCTAATTCAGTCGTAGATTTAGTACCCGTGCAGCTTTCTCCTGACTGTAGCAAGAATTCTAAACAGCAGTGAGCTTTTTGGGCATTCCCAGCCGAAGTGTGAAGCTGAGCTGCTTTCATGTACTCTACTCATATTTCTCTAAGCCTATTAAAAACACGCAGTGAATAGATGCTGTCGTCAGGAGTTTCAGCACATCTGGCTGCCAGCAATAAAATCTCAGAAGTGAAAAAAATGAGGACAAGGCATCCTCGCACTGTTACTACTGTCTAAGAGGAGGAGGATTTCTGCATCTTCCCCTCCTCCTTCCCTCCCCTGTAAAAATGACTAACATCAGTGACCGTGTATGTAGGTTTGGGGAGGGAGGAAGGGGTGGGGGAGTAATGTTAACGGCAGCTGTACAGGACAGAAAGATCTCTCTCAAAAATATTCTTCATGTAATAAATAACATGTAGCACTTAGACTGTAACAATAGACCTTTCATCTCCTATCTGTAAAGCTATACATGGGATAACAGGTTTTTCAGTGCAAACATTTAAATGTAACGGCAATTCAAGACTGAAGCAAACAGTATACATTCTATACATAACTATCTGTTTGATGCTGTACAAACAGCATCAAGGCAATGATTTATCACACAAACTTGAACAATCACTAAAAGGAATGGCTGCATTCTATGTGTATTACATTACAACACAAGAAGTCTCCAGCATCTTTAAAAGTTTATTGCACAGAATCAGCCATGATGGAACCAAGCAAAATCAATCACTTCTTTGGGTGCACCATACCTGTCTATTTCTAGGAAAACCCACTGTCTTAGGAGTCTGTGTCTCCAGTACACATACAGTATAGGAAAGAGCAAGAAGCAGAATCTGTCATCTAACAAAGCACAGTGAGATTCTGCAGCATAATATGCACAGTGAATACCATTAAATGTACAGAAAATAAGTACCCCTGACTACAAAATATATTTTTCCTCATTTCTTTCAATGCTTGTAGCCAGAAAATGACATTAGATAACACTACCGAATAGAGTCTATCATGGTCAAATTGAAAAATTGCAATTAAAAAGATTTTCCTTAGAATATCTCATTTCTATCCACAGCTCTAACATCTTAGCACTAATTACAAAATCTCCAAATAAACCAACATAAAATGAGGCCCATTATTAAAGCTCTTCCACTGAAAGCAAGTTTAATCCCAAAAGACATGGGAATAAGCAACCTTCCAGCTAATTAAAGTGTTGTACTCAGAAGGGAGTACCTATCCAGGCTTCTTTGACCAGAAAGATGGCAGCTACAACTCATATTTTCAAGCAAAAAAATGAAATAGGAATGAATTCACATCCAGGCTCCTCTAAAAGAAATACAAAACACTTCCTACTAACATCCATGTTAAACATCTCAAAAAAAAAAAAACACCACACACACAACAATCCCCCTCTCTCCCCCCCAAAAAAAACCCCTGAGAAAATATTTGCTACTGAAATTGTTCCCAAAACTTGCTTGAAAACCTACAAAGTACTACACAAAACAGCTTTTAATATCTGGTTTTATGCATTCTGGAAGCATTTGTTAAGAAATGTATTACAATTTGTGGTAAAAAGTACTGGGCTATCTTTATGGCAAAGATGGTAACAGTTGAGATCCTGGAGTAGGAGCTAATGAGTATTTATAGCTATCTTGCAATAACAAAATTAAGTTACTTGGTAGCCACCTTGCCTGCATTACAGAGAATTAATGTTTGCAACACAAGAAAATGCCTTTACATTCATGCCATCAAAAAGACAAAATTTTCTTATCTGCTGAAAGAAACAGAATCATCTTGTTACATATGACTCAATCTCTTCAAATAATTATTAGTTTCATGCTTAACAGTTCAAAGACAACATTGACCATGGAGTAGATACAAGACCAGTATTTTATCATTTCAATGATATCACCATTTTCGTTTGTGCCTTATGAACAGTCATCAAAGCCAGAATGCTCCTCTAGTTACAATCAAGGTCTGAACATTTGGAAATCACATTCCTGTGCCTTCATTTATAGATGTCTAAAATGGAAGTTATAACATATTCTTCTTTTTTTTTTTGTAAAATTGTTCTAAAACTACTGAAAAAATGGCATATATATATATTGAAAACTTCTATTGTTTTTTCTCTCATTTAATTATAGGGTAAGGAATGAAGCGTACACTACAGATATTCATGTAAGTAAAACCTTTAATAAAAAAAAGATAAAAGGATAATTTTAAAGACAAATACTCCATAGCTGCTAGTAGAGAAAATTTAGCTATAATGACAGGGGACTTGTACAAATACACATTTTTCTGGACCAAGATTGAGGTTGCTGTTGACTATAAATATTATTCATTATATTTCACAAAGTAAATGGTACAGAAGAATAAACAAAATGGCCTTTCTTTCCTGATCTTTCTACTGTTCTCCAAGAGACTTTCTGACAAATAAACAATTCCTTCCCATATTTACTATGATGTGGCCTATATTATTGTATTGACCCTATAATGTAGACTCCTTAGTAAGCCCTCCTCTTAATTACTCCCAACTTTTCCATAATTGATTCAATTGGGCTGAGAAGAATCAAGGAAGCAAGGAGGCCCAGCAAAAAGAAGCTGAAGAGGCTGGAGCAAATAGAGTAGGCTGTGTCCACTGAAGTACCTTTCAAGACTAGAATGGAACTGACAATCAAAATAAATCTGTAGAACCACACATTAAGTTTATTCCCTGTTCACTAATAGTATTTGAGAACAAAACAGTACAGGTACTAGTTACTTCATGTCAATCATGTTAGTGATCTTCAAATATGTCAGTATTCTCTGTATTTAAAAGTTTCCTGGGGTGAAAGGCACGGCGATTTAGTGTCATTTTTAAGATTAAGGAAATTATATCCTCCACGTTCTCAGATTAAAAGCCTCATGTAAGAATTCTGAAAAGGACAGGAATCAATTTTTTCCCTATTTGATATTTAACTTCCTCACATTTGAGATTGCTTTTTCTTTTCTTCATATGACTCTCTCTACATCCTCCAATATCCATATTAGAAGTAAAAGAGGTCTTATATACACAGGCTTCTTTTTTCAAAACACCCCTAACCGTGTACTTCAACATGCACTAGGTAAGCTAAGCACTTGGAATGCCATGTTTCCTACTACTTGAGGGCCTGGTTCAAATAATTTTCTTATTGTATCTTGTTCATTTATACTTCCATATATGTACATACTCTTGCTAATTGTGGTTTAATAATAATAAATTTAATTTCTTTACCAGTTTTGCAAAGGTTTTCGTAGACATTAATATAAATTAAAGAGATTGCAGAGAATGGGAAATATGAGTACCACATAGTCTAAGTAACTACCTGATTTGACTGGCAGCCTATTTCAAAATGAAACTACAATCCTGGGAAATCATCAATGGATCCATTAAGCCAGCCTACACTGAGATCCATACAGATAACTATTTCAGTAGCTAAGTCAAATATTAATAAACACCCTCCAGCTACAAGTAGTTTGGAATAAAAGTATTTCTAGAAAGTATGCATGGGTATTTTTCAATTTATAGAAAACATTTATATTTCAACTACAAGATTATAGATCTTTTAATTTCATTCTAGAACTCAGAAAGTTCTTAAAGTTAAGCTGTTATACAAAGAAATCCAACAATATCTACAAATATGTTATCTCAAACATTACTTATAGGTACCACTTCTTACTGTAACCACACAGAAATGACATTTTTCAGTAAGTTGTAGCTTAAGGTAAAGTCATGCAGCCTCATTAAACCTGTGCATTATGGCTCATAAGGCAAAGATTGTTCTGTTTTAAAAGAAGTTATCAAATACAGTTTTGAATCAATTTCATTCTAATTTACTGTATATTACAGAGGTATGGTTTGATGAAATCACAGAAGGAAATGGTAGAGATGAGTCACTTGGAGTTTGGGGGTAAGAGTAGGACTTTTTAAATGTATAGAAAAATCAAACTTTTTTTTCATTTAGGCTCTAAATAAAACTGGGGCATTAATATCACATAGGTTTCTGTAATGCAGCTACCATTCCTCTCCAATATGCCCTTACTAAAGCATTTAGTTAAATATTTGGGATTAGAATTTTTTCACTGTTTGAGTATTCTCATCGCGAAAAGAAAAAACATCTGAACAAATGCTTTTCAGACAGGTAAGGTAACTACAGCAGCTTTGCACACTGGATGATGTTATTACAGTTACTAAGACTGCTCATTTTGGGTCACATTAGCAAACTGATGATCCAAGGGGTTTTTAAAGGACTACCTTACTTTAAATTCAAGTATGGGCATTTCACTTCACCACTACAAGAGAAATGCAACCAGACTTTCTTCGGGAGGAAAGCACACATCCATGTATATATCCTCATATCAATGTTCAAAGGTTCAGCTCCAGAAGAGAAGTTTAGCAAGAACTAAGGCAAAATCTACAATTGTAAATCTAATCACATAAGAATAGGAGTCACAGAAGCCAGTATCCTGAATATCTAGGATAGATAATAATAAAGAGAGGGGTGTAGATAAAGCCCCAACCCCGAAAGGATAAAAGTACCTAAATCCAGGCTGTAGGGAAGCATCAGTCTCTGCCCAAGAATTGTAATAATTAATCTTCGTATGCTGGCACCTGAGCAGTCATTCAAAATGCAACCTTCCTTTTATTACAGGAAGTCTGGCAGTTGTAACAGCATCTGGGAACGTGAAAAACTGACTCCAAAGTTTCTCTTCTGACTCCCTCAAACATGCCTGTAAAGTCCTCATCAACACCCTCTTGGTTATTCCAAAGGGAACTGTCTTTGCTGTTGAGGCTGTTCTCTCTCCCGTAAAATAATTAAATATTGAAAGAACTATTTAATTCACTGAGTTAAACATTCATTGAGAATGGAAAAGTGATACTGATTTTATTCCCTGGTAGTCAGGTCATAGATCTACGATGGAAGATACTGAAATTCCAGCTAAGAGACCAAACCTTCTTATAAAAAATATCCACTAATGAAGTATAGTAATGTAAAAGTAAATTCCTCCTCACGTTCAGCCATCAGATATTGTTTTTTCTTGCTTGCATTTTAATCTTAGTATGTTTCATTTCCCTGTTTCCTTTTTTTAATGCTTAAGGCATTCTATCCATATTCATATAATTATTTTCAATGTCCTCCTTCATCTCCTCTCATTTAGCCATTTAATAGTAATCTATGCTCTCCTTTTAGGCTAAGTTAGATTTTAAACCAAGGATGTGAGACTTAGAAATCTGGACTATTTATTTATTTTTCTGTCTGTATTATCACGTATCAACATGATTAATATACTTAAGGAGGCTGGATAGTTTCATAGGGGCATAGATAATAAAATACCTAAAATCCAGCAAGCTGTGTGAAAATCAATGTCATCATAGGAGAAGAAAGACCCAAGTCAGTGCACACAGAGGAAGAGTGGGTGGAACTGATACATTACCCATTGACTTTGGAAGTAGTAAGACAGTCAGAATACAGTCAGTAAATAGCAACAGCATTGCTGTCTTAAATTTGACAAAATTATAACTGATAGGAAAAGGTGCTTAAGTTATTGTGATCCTCCACCACGTCACAGAGGAAATAGGACAGAAAAACGTGAGATGCCATTACAGGCTGTACTGAATCTGGTGCTCATGGAACCACGTCTCTGTTGTAATTAACTCCTTTATTCCTTGTTTCCATTGGAATTGATGCTAATGGTATCCTATACACAAAAGACTCACCACAGTGATAGCAAATAATGAAATAAAAATAATTTATCCTTTGAACGAGCTTTACAAACAAATAGTTTATCCGCACAAACCTTGTATGCATATTACATATTAAATACTTTAAGAAATGAAGTTAAGTGATTTGGTTCAGGTTACAGATAAGGTTATGGTCAGTGGTCTAGATAAGATGTGGGAACCCAAATCCATTCTCTTTATTTGTTGCATTTAGAGTGCTACAACTTCATGATTATTCCAGAGCAAAGCTACTAATAATGAGCTACCATTCCCTGCAGCAGCAACTGTGTAGTAGCCTAATTCCAATGAAATCACTGCACGCCAATAGTCTTTGGATCAAGGCCGAAAAGCGCAGTTCAGCGCTGCGTCTCTAGCACGTTTCCAAACACTGGAACTGCTCTAGTGCCAATGGCAGCAGTCTGTGCTCTCTTCTTCAGTCATGGGTGCACCCAGCAACTACCACAACATGACAAATGGTTAAGAGGACGCTCTGATTAATCCACTTACATTCAGGATAAAATACAAACATAAACTGTCAGTTTACATTTTGTGCCTTTACAGGAATCTGGATATTCCCATCTCTCAAAATTCTCAGAATACAGGGGGGAAACAAGGCAAGCAAATTTCTGTTCTTTTAAATGAAAGACAAAATTGGCCTCGACATGTATAGATTCCTGAGAATGTCGAGGAGTATAGACAGCATAAGCCCAAAAGGCCAAGTCTTGATGGGAGATTCCAGATCAGCTTTGAACTTCCTAAGCAGGGAAGTGCCTAATCAGGTGTGCTGAAGCTCGGTGATGAGACCAAATAATTCATTTTCCTGCGACTCATCATGGTCTTAGTAAATGACAGAAATAATCATGATCCACAGATCAGTATGGCTTTATAACTTTCTAAAAGGTGGCATGCAGGTAAACCATTAGATTTTACCTGCATAATTACTAGTCTGTGCATTTTACAAATAAAATATTTGGAAGCTGAGATTTTATCTTATTTTCCCCAGTTATGTCTTAACTAAATTCTAAACCTATGAAAGGAAAAAATGAAGACTTGTGAAAGCCAAATTCTAGGTGCCTTGTTTATTATAAATAGTTCCAGTGTCAAAGAAAACCTACATTTTTTAAAACTCAGATAACACAATGATAAGTCCGATTTTGCTCCTCATGCAGATACTAGGAAATGTGCCATATGTTCACTTGGGAAATCCTGCTGTTAGGCCTATAATGGGCACGCAAAAACTGGCACTGACCATACAAATTACACATTCCAGGATTAGTAAGAGAGGGGAGAAAAAGAAAAAACCCAACAAATAAATTGGACAAAGGATATATGAAAATTATAATTTTAAATCCTTTTGTTATTAATGATGATAGACTATACCACAACAGTAATACTTCTTTAAATGAATCAGTAGGTATGCCTCAGACCAAGGTATATCTCACAGTATAATTATTTTTAAGCCATCTTTAACATGAATAACTTTGACTTATTGGTTAATTTCCTTAGCTCAACATAGATTATGGCTTCTCAAACCTCTCAGCGGAATTCTCTTTAATACATTAGTTGAAAGGCAATATGGGAAATTTTATTTAAATATGACAAGGCATAGAATAGTTCAAAATAATTACATGAAATGTTTCATTTCATTCTTCCTCTTATCTTTGTCCTTCTTACCCTTCCGAATATTACACAATATATACAACTTGCACGGTGAAACAAAATGCTCCTACTGCCAGGGCACACCACAGAATAGAGAAAAAGCACAAGTTGCATCTTGTGACTTAAAAACCATGAAATGCTACAGTGCTTGGTTGGAGGGGTTTTTCCAGCACAAGTGGAATAAGGTACGTTGGATTTTGCTATTTCGGTAATTATATCATATGCAACTCTGAATGCAAAGTTCTAAGTGCACCGTTGCCTCCCTCCGGTCTGCAGCAAGGCTCCAATACCTGGTTCCTGCCTCACCTGCCAGATCTGGGCATTTCCAAGTATTCTTTGCTTAGGGAATTCATCACTTAAAAAAATGAAGATGGTAATGGTTTAGGCAACTGCGGTGGTCAAATTTATATTGTCTGAATCACTGAAATTAAACACACAGACACACAGATTCATTCCACTTAAACACAGGTGACTCAAGTGCATAGTTTATGAGGCCAGCCTTTGTCTTCTGGCACAACCAACAAAGAGAAAGTAGGAGCATGTGAAAAAATAAAGAAATCATGTGATCAAAAATTGCAGGCATGCCCAAAAATAGGTTTAATGAAGTGTTCTTATGCTTGTCTTAGTACCTGATTTAGGAGGTACGAATACAACTCTGTGGGTGCATTTCTATTGCTGGATCTGAGAATACTTTCCAATTCCTGCTTGGCTGTGTTCTGACAACATGTCAGAAAAAAATCCAGGAGTGCACATTCTCTCCCCTTTTCCTACCTATCCATGCACTTTCCCAGCAAAAAGCTAGGCATTATAGGGATCTGCATCTTTTCTAGCAAAATTTCTATTGATGGTAGATCTTCCATATTAAAAAAGAAAGCCTAAAATCTAGAAATACTTTTCTTTTAACCACCTGCCCTGACCAAGACAACGTGATTTATCTAATAACCTGGTAGGGCAGAAATTGGCAAACAAAAACCAACCTATTTGTCTAGTAAATGTAGAAATTGCTTCCTCAACCTAAAATTCCATGACTGGGGTTTGTACTGAAATAATTTATACATACTGCTAATTGTTTTTCATGTCTGAAGGACTGGTAGGCTTCCTACAGGAGAAATATATGTGTGTTCTCCACAAGATAATGTCCATAAAGCATAGGTCACAGAATGGTCCTTCTTTTTCCCCTTTCCTCAGGGTGTCTGGCAGTTTACCGAAACAGCTATACATCCTAAGCTTTTAGTATGAATATACACACTTGTGCATGTTCATACGGGAGGTATAAAACATATAAATGGTATTTTTAGAAGTATTAAATGAATACTGTTAAGACAGAAGAATTGAGCAGAGTAAGAAAAGTCTAACTGCGACTTCATTTCCCTGACTAAAGGAATAGCTGCAGTACCTGACAGGAACAGCAAGCTGCTATACTCTGGTTGAATAAGCAGAGTATGTGTAATACACGTTGATACGGCGGGCTCAATACACAGCAGATGCTGCACCTCGCAGAATACATAGTTTAGAGTAGTATATTTCAACCAATTTTACCTGCAGCTGACTCACAATCAATTGATATTTCCCTGCACCTCATTACAGTACATGAATCCTGCTGTATGCCTCATTTGCAGTTCTGGATGGCTCACCAATGAGATGTCTCTCACTAGTCAAGAAGTGCTGGCCTAGAACAGAGATCTGATTGATCTTTGAAAACTTCATCTGCCATAAAAGAAATTTCTGTTCTACACTTTCACCAAAAGTTATCATTTGTCATCTTTCAATAAAACAAAATATTAAAAATATTGCTAAAAACTACTATGCATTATTAATAGCGTTGAAAACTACAAACAGAAGCTGAAAATACATGCACTAGCAGTTTTCAGACATCTGTCTTTCCACCTCAGGATGATGTATTCAAGGTGAAAGTTGATTTCCTCAGTGCTCACAGGCAGTTTGTACTTAAATCCTTTGCTCTCCAGTTTATATCAATATAAGAGAGGACATGACTAGCACAAAGCAGACCACAAAAATTAAATCCTACAACAGTCCTCTGATGATTACCAACACTGTAGATGCATCCAGCACAGTAATGATGTCACTATACAGACTCAAGCAAAGAGATGATGTTCCTTTTGAGAAATACATGGTTACCATCATCTTTGGATGAGATCCTTTTTACAAATACTTCTTTGGGTGAGCAGGATGATCATAAAGCTCCTTATTAAGTCCACGATGGTTATACATTGCAGAAATTGGCTCTCATTTCCTGTGAATATGGGAGTTTAATTAATTTTAGAAATTCCTTTTAGTCACCTGGAAAGTATCTTAAGAGATTTATTGCAGTATCTCTACATTCAGATGACTGATTTGGACCTGAAAAGGCCTCCAAAATTGTGTTGGATGTCAGTGTGTCCCAGTGATCTTTGATGGAAACAAAGGCCAATATATGTGTAAACTAGAAGATAGCTCACTGTCCAAATGACAGTAAGATTAAGATTAGCCTTTTCATTTTGTGAAACAGGAGCTAAGAGAACACATCTATGCACTGGACTGACTGCTTACTAATTTCTGCTGTTCAGTACACTGGATAAAAGTTGGAACCTTCCATATCTTGGGAACAAGTTCAAAGGGACTAATTTATCTTCCTTTCATGTCATTATAAGATTTATGGTCTCCTGGGTTGCTCCTATCTTCAGCTGATTGGAAAACGAGAATAATGTTTTCCTGATGAATTCCTCTGGAATTCATTTCCTTTGACGGCATCACGGAGCCTGCCTTTTATAAGCATTAAGGCAATGTAAATATTTTACCTTGGAAAGATTTCCACTTAATACACGAGTTTTATGTTAGTGGAGTAAAGGCAATGCTGGCCACTATGTTAAAAGCTTTGGGGAGGGGCTTAGGGTTAATTTAGTAATTGATTGTTACTGTGACTGTAAGGCTTCATGATACTTGGTGATATATCACAGTATCAGTTTCAAAACAAATCTCATTTTCAGAGAGAGAAAAAAATGCTTCTGAAATAAGTACCCGTATGCCAATAATGCATAAATTTAAAATGCTTGTCTTGAGGGAAAGGTCCTGGTTTAGTTACCTCCAGCATACAGCTGTCACTCAACTGGCAGCTTTTGTGAATACCCACAAGTGGAACACAAGTGTTCTTAATTACTTGAAGGAGGAGCAAAGAAGTAAAGTAGGTAAATATGAAAGATCCTGATCTGTCCCAGTGCCATGTAGTCTATCATCAACCAAAAAAAGTTTGTTGAGAACCTGAGACACTACTAGTGGTGGCCTTACTATCAGAAGTTCCTGAGTTTGCTTTGAGTGAGAGTCATCTACAAAGTACTCCTTTTCAATTGTTTAAGTGACATATCTTACTCTTTTCCTTGTCACTCTGATTCTCAGGATCTTTATAATTCATGCTCTCATTGCAGGAAGAATCTCTGCATTAAAAGAGAAAAAAAAAAAGGTCTGCTGAGCAGCAATGAGGTTATTTTTGCTTTCAGCCTTACTTTATTCAAAGAACCAATTTCTTGCTTGAAATATTGATGTGTATTTTCTAAATGAAAACAAATTCTCCAACCATCGTACTTGAGCTATGAGATATGGGAAGCACCCAAAACATACATTGCTTTTTTATGAAATGCAAACCCAAGTTAATGGGTTTCTTTCAAGAACTTCATTTTGCTCCAGTCCCTGTTAATGAATGGTACAGTAAGAGGAATCATCCACATGTACATTTTAGGGAAAAAAAGGCAACTATTTCAGCATCATGAGAAGGTGAAATTGCTGAACTAAATGTTGAGTTGTTGAATTTTTTATATTCAAGAGGTGAGATCATCAAACTAATTGTGATTCCTTTTCTAGATTAAATATTTTTCACAGTTCTAACTGAAGCATAAAGATACAACTGAGGCAGGTCCATTTTTGTCAGTCCAGCACCTCATTCCAGAGTCAACAAGGTTTAATTAAAATTAATCTACCTCTGTGAAAAAAAAAATTGGTTTGTGCACTGATTTGGAACTTCAGAATGCAATGTCCCTCTGAAGCTTCCTGGTTTACTTGGAAGTACAAAGAAAATCAGATGCTTTCTGTTTTAATCTCATCTGCCTGGGTGGCCTTTTTTTTTTTTTTTTTAAGTGATCATCTAGGAAGTCTATCTTTTAAAGTCCAGGATTTTCACATTTTTACAGAATAAAACCTCATGCAGCTAAAACACATTGCTTTCTATCAAGATACTACCATAGGAACTGTTGTCCTTCTGTTTTCTTTTTGCCAAAGAAAATGGGTTTTCTGCAAAGTTCACGGTTCATCCTATTACAAGCTGCATAATAAACACTTACTCTGGCAGATAAACTACATCTAGGGACTCAGTCAAGCATATAATATCAGCTGGCAAAACACTGGACAAGAAATTGGGAAAACTGTGTTGGAGCAACTTAACCTCCTCTTATACTATGAAGATGATACACGTACTGAAATCCCTAATAACATTTCCAGGAAGCTCAGTGCTGCAGAAATGAGCACTTTCTGATGCCATTTTCTGAAACATCAGGGCATGATTACAGGGGACAGTGCTGCACAGCGCAAAGATGCCAAAGCAAGTTGCATACAAACAACCCACTGCATATCAGACATAGATATTGCCCTGGATTTTAAACCTCCACTTAGTTAAGAGTCACTGACTTCAAGCCACCTACATTTCCTACTTCACATGACATTGCACATAATCACAGAATCATCATTGGTTTTTTTGGAAGACAACTTCAAGAAAGACCATCACCAGTTCCAACTGTTAACTTAGCACTGCTAAGTGGACCACTAAACCATGTCCCTAAGCACCACATCTATGCATCTTTTAAATACCTCCAGGGTTGGTGACTCAACCACTCCCCTGGGCTTGACAACCCCTTTCGTGAAGAAATTTTTCCTAGCATGCAAGTAGTACTGCATTACTTTGCTGGAACAGGCAACTATTCCCTTAAAATGTCTGTAGCCCTCTTCCTTTTGATTAGTAAAGAATGCAGTGAGGCTTTCTTAATGAGAGGCACAAGATTAAGAGAGGAGCATCCCCCTTACTTTTCCACAACTCTGAAAGGACACTTGTGAATGGCTGCAGAATTGTTGGAAATTGAGGAATATATGTGAGTCAGAGCTAGGGGAAAGAAAAACAATGGGTAAGAGAATAGGATGTCTAGATATACCATGGGTACATCTTTGAAAATACTCCCACTGTTTAGCCAGTTTCCTAAGAACTTCCACCACTGAGAAAGATATGATGGGACACAAAAGAAAATGAGCTAATAAAATAAATACACAACTAGATAAAGATATTCCAGCATAGATAAAAGGACAAACAAGAGTTTGGCTTGAAGAAGAGGCAGAAAAAGAAACAGAATAATCAAACTAAAGACAAGGAAGAAAGCAAAACTGTATAGCTTAATGACATTTTTAATTATGAAAATATGCTCACCATGGTCCTATTAAATTCATTTTTTCCTAATATTTTTTCCTCAGATCTGACTCAGTAAAATAGATTGACTAATATTATGAAAGTCGCCATGGAAAAGATAAATGACAACTAAACTAAACTTTAATCATTTGTGACTTCTAGAGGCTTGAAGAAAGAGACAAAGAAAGAACTTGTACCAATACCAATTATCGATTCTCTCAGTCTATATGGATATGGTAAAAAGTATTCAAATAAAAGGCCATTCATTGAATTACCTTTTGCAGAATCCAGAACCATTCTGCTGCCAGAAACTGAAACACGGGTTAACAGAGTCCTTTAATAAATATTAGTTATTTTCCTTGACTGCGCTCCACAGATGTAACTTCTTTACCTTTACACACCAATTTTGCAAAGATGAAATAAAATAAAATAACGTTTTATACTTCTGAAGAGAAATTATCCTCCCACAAAAACAGCACAGCACAAGGACTGTAAACACAGTGAGCTGTAACATTCATGTTCATGCCAGGTCAACAGTCGGCAAAGACATACACATTATAAAGACATGCTCAACCCAGGAATGCACTGAACTTCTTCATCTAAAAAATTAAAATCAAAATGTTGCTAGTCTCTTTTTTTTTTCTGCTATTGCTTTCTTTCAGGGTCCATTTAGCTAAAAGCAAAACTACATTTAATTCCATAAACATTGGCTGCAGTTAGCACTTAATAAAGAATGTTCAATATTCTGGTACAGCTGAGATCTGTGTTTACAGATTTAGACTCCTAATGGTCTTGTAGCGGACATAGCTGAGACACACAGAAGCACAGCTATGCATTGCGAAGCTGAATTCTGCTTCAAAGTTACCAAATATCAGCACTGAATATCAAGACTTCCCTGAGCTCCTTCTGCGTAAGTGCGAAAGGCAGATAGGAAGTGCTACATAACAGTAAGCAGTATGCACAAACATGCATAATTAAGAAAAAAACCAAGTACTTGGTAATGGCAAGAAAATAGAAACATTGTTTTGTGATGGAATTATTTTTGAGAAGGCACTCTACAGAAAAAAAAAAAACCAACATGAGATTAGCTCACTGCAGAGAATACGACTGCGGCTGAGTTCAGGTTGTCACTTAAAGCTGGAATTCAATCTCACTGTTCTGTGTTTAATTAAAACACTCCCTAATGTTTGAAAAGAAACACAACATGTTTAGACTGTTTATTAAGGTAGGGTAGTTCTGCTACATTTAGGGAAATTTCTTCTCTTTTTCTCTGCTGCAAACAGATTTGCTTTCTCTGACAGGAGGATCCCAAATTGTATCTCTTCTATTGGTCAGAGGGTTCCCAGTGCTACTCAGTACCAATTATGCAGCTAGATAAAGGCTGGCTCCAAAAAAAAATAAAAGTAAAAGCAGTAGAATTTCTTTTAATATAAGTAGCAGAATTTCTTTTAATAAAACATCATCCGAAAAATAAAGTGGTTGTCCTGCTACTGTGGGGAAAATAAAAGTGGAGGGAGCGAAGCAATGCACACCTCAGAGAAGCCGCACTTAAGTTAGAGGGGCTGCACGTGCCCTGACACTGTGTCAGCAGTGTCACTGTTCACGTGCGTGGGAGACCTGCAAAACTGACATTAGGAGACAAACAGAACTCTACAAGCAGTTCTGTTTCTCAGAAGATGGACAGTTCTGCAAAGGTAATGGAAAGAAAAAGCTCCCTCTCTTCTCCAGAAGTTAGAACAGAACAGAGGTGCTACAGCTCTTTGCAGCCTATTAACAACAGGTAGAAATACAGTGCACCCGTGACAGGTAGCCAGGGATGTTAATATACAATGTCAGCAACATTCAGGAACTTCCTACGGAGACTGCATTACAGATGGTACCAAGCTCCTTACTCATCCTCATAAGTGGGTGTAGCTTTCTCCTTGTAATAAGTGGTAATTATTTCATTAAAACTTCCGCACAAAGAATATCGATTCAATTTTAAACTCATCCTGCAAAACACTTGTACCCAGTGTTAGATTTATTCATGAAGTGAATAAAAATGTGGGGGTTTTCTACTGCAGCAGTCAATAATGCTAAAAAAATAAATTCAAGTCAGCTAATTCTTACATAAAGAATTCAAAGAAGTTTGGAGACACACTTGCCCTGAAATGGATGCTTCTGAACACAAACCAGTCTGCACACAGCACTGTCGGTCTGGCTCTTCGATATCACCTCCCTTATTTTACACACAATTCTTTTTAATATTTCTTACTGTCTTTAAATATATTGGCAAATTAAAAAAAAAAATAGGTAAAAGATAAAATGCCACTATTTTACTTAAGATTGCTCTCAGATATGCTTATTTGCCACAGGTCTAAGTAAAGACTATATGCATTTTTAAGATATCTGAGCTAAAGATCTATCAACTCAGGTACTCAGACACAAAGAAAATCAGAGGCTGTACTACAGTGCTGTGTCATAGGTGCTGAAGAAGAAAATAGTGATAATCTTGGGAAATGGCCATTTTTAAGCCTTTCAGTAAGAAATGTAACTGACTGGTTCTTTCATGTTACATTGCCATAATTTAAGTTGCAACAAGCTTCCATCAGTGACGTCCTCAGTATCAGTTGCTCATAATCCAGCAATTAAAGAACAGCCATTTGAAAAAGTTGTAACACAAACCAGATGCACACTTTCGCTTATTTAATTCATGCTGCTTTTTGATGTTTCTCAGCTGGCTTTTGCCTGCTTTCTCCTCTCTCCTCCTCTTCCCTCTTACTCTGGTCTCTTTTTTTCTTCCTGTTCACACCCCGACTTCCCCAACTGCATTCCCAAAAGACAGCGCCTACGCTGCCAACTCACACTGGCACTCCTTCCAAGAACAGAAGCAAAGGGACACCAGGGACTGCTTTCATTCTACTGACATTGTTAATGCAATAGAATAAAACCTTTATATGGGGAAACACCTGTATGCACTCCATAAAGAATATGTGCTCAAGACCTGCATCTTCAGACCCAAGTAGCCTCAATGGTCTTGTTTGCAGTCCTTGCTCAGAATAAAATACATCCAACAAACCCACTATAGTCTGTGGAAACCATCATAAAAATCCGCTTTTCTCCTGAGACAAAAGGGATGATAGAAAAATGAACCCCCAAAATACATATGTATCTTTGAAAGGAAAAGGGAAGGAGGATATATTTTATCTGTGTTTGCTGGCCTGGAAAATAAATACTGCTGTTGTGCCACTCTGCAGCTGCTCACTCTCTCAATTTGTTGTTTTCATTCTGGTTTATGTGATTTAATCTCATATCCTTATAGCTAATCTGAAAAGGGTTCAGGCAGCTTTATTTGTTAGTTTTGCTTCAAATCATCATCTTACAGATCATGATCTTTACAGATACCAGGAACCAATTCTCCTTTTTTGACATGGCTCACCCTCCGAGAGTTGCAGCAATAATAAATCAACTGATGGAACATGAAAACAAACTTTCTCGCGTTATTTTCACCATTTTTTTTTCTGGTGTTGAATCTCATGAAAACTATCCTTGAGGTGAGCTTTTCTTACATTAATAGAGTGCATGACAAATACACATTGTAAATTCAAAGTTAAACTTTTCCATTTTTGGAAATCATTTTGGATTCATACAGGTTGGATAAGGGAAAAAAAAATCAAAGAATTAAAGAATAAAACCCCACACATAATCATTCACATCTACCTGAACTACATAAGAACATTTCAGATAGGTATTAGAACTAGTTACGTGACCATAACCTAGCACAACGCATGGGTTGTTTCCTACTTCAGGAAAGCTATTGCTTAAAAAGGTTTGTGAAATGCCACATACATACAAGAGTGGTTTGTGAAGCAACACTTCGGGAACGTCAAAGAAGATTTACAGTTTAAAGCACCAAATTCATATGTGGAAAATGAGTGAAATGGCTTCACGATAAATCCTGCCGAGAGCCAGAAAAATAATTATTTTACAACTCAAGCATGGCAACACCACCTAAGTTCTGACAATTCGGGAAACAGAATGACACATTAAAAAGCTTTGTATCAGCATTAAGGCTTCCTGTTCCCCAGCTTTTATTATTAGGTTGTCGTACACATTTTAATAGGACATTATAAACATTAGCTTTGGCTTAGGCTTTGGAATGAAGAAATCAACCATTTCACAAGCTGATTGCCTCCTACAAAATGACAAAAAAAAAAGATTATGCCTATTCAAATAATTTTGCTGCTAGAAAAAGAACACCGTGTATTGAATGATGAGTAGCATGGTTCTTGGGAAAAAAAAGAGTACATCAGTTTTTTTGATCAAAAGTAAAAGAAAAAGAACCCTTTTAGATAACCCAGAAGTAATGTGGAATTGGATAGTACAAATCAAAGACCTGCGGTGCACACAGCCATATATGTACCATCTGTGCACAGCACACCTCAGAATGGACCTTCTCAGTCTATGGATTACACGATTGTGCTGCAGTTCTTTGATTCACGTAATCTGGCACTCTTCAGGGCATCTGGCATTATACTACATCAGCATCCATACTCTGCTCACAAGGTTAACTCTGAAAAACACTACGTATGGTTACTTCTCAGCTGCCCTTAGAATAAAATCTCCATGAGATACAAATTATGCTAGTCCCACCTCCAACAATGTCAAATATAAAATGGTCAATGACTGAAAGTATTCTTACGCTGGACGCTACTGCCTCCACCTTCTCCATGGGTTTACTACACAGAAAGCAGCAAAAGCATTGCAAAGGAGATTATAGGTACTGAATGTGAACTAGAAAAAAAATAATAATGCAAAACTATTCCTCTAGTACTAAGTACAACTTGCTCCTGAATATTTTTTTCCTCTTCTGTAACAGAACCAACATAAGAAAAACATACTTGGAGAATGTGCAATCCTAAATCACCCCAGAGTTCTTCAAGGCAAGAACTTTCAGATCAGTCAAAGAAGATCTACAACCAAGTACGTATCTGTGTCTGAACAGTTTGGGATCTACTGATTGCAAATGGGACTGTTGAATACATCAAGGGAACAGAATAGTTGTCTAATGGTTGAAACAATGAATATTATTCCAATGAAGAATAATACTAGTAAATAAAACAGGGAAAAATATGGTGAGTTCCACTCAAGAATGGAAAACTAAAAAAAATTACACTTAAAAAAAGACATAGTAAGTAATGAGACAGAAACGGCATTGATGATCTTGAAATTCAAGCAGTGAATGTTGCCATTTACTCTGTGACCAACTTGTCTCCAGATGACCAAGATATATGCTACTTGATATGAAGTACTAAGTAGTGAATGCTGCAACATCAAAAGAAGCTGAAAATGTACAGAAAAAATTTATTTTAAAAAATGAAATTTTGCATATTTGAATCATAAAACCCCAAGTATATAGAACCTCAGCAATGTTGTTTTTTTTTTCCACAAGTGTTTTATTGGTTTATACTTTTAAAATTATGTTATGTCAAAACTGGTGTGTTTTGGATGAAAACCAAAGTAGATAATATAGTTCTTGCTTCCCACGTCTGTTATTGACATTATGCCAGGTAAACAACAACCTCTTCTAAATATTTGAGTTTTTGACTATTTCCCTATTATTTTGAATGGCCATTTTTTTCCTCCTAGAATTGGTTTATCTAGACAAATGGCCTACCATACTAAGGTAGCTCAATTTCTGCATAGAGTTAATTTAAGAATAGGGAAAAAAACCACCTATGTCATGATAATCTCCCATATAACATGTTTCTCTACTGTCTGGTTCTTTCAGTTAAAGTTTAAAAGCCAAACAAACATAACATTAAGCATTCAGAAAAGACAGAAGACCAAAAGCCTTTAGGAAAAAATCCAGAGTTCTTTGACCACAGCTGAAAGTTTCAGATAAAGAAAGTGAGTTGTCTTAAATTGATCAATAATAATAAGCAGGATATATCTGGTGTTATAGCTTTTAATACTAAAATTCTAAAAAAATATGGCATATATTCTATATATTACTTCAGTATAATGATACTAATAGATTGCCTTCTGCCCTTAACTGTGACTGAATACAATAAACTTGTAAGCCTTCCCTGCCTTATTGCTGAGAAAAGCAATGACACCGTAGCATATGCAGATCCAAACTTATGGCCTATCACCATCCTTGAATTCTGGGATAGCATCTGTCAGAGATGCTGATACTCTCCTCTAAAAGCCCATTTGACCAATGAGACATTGACTGGACAATCAAGGCAGAGTCTTTTTCATTATTTCCAGCAAAGACAGTTAATGTGTGGGGCATTACGTAAGAAATTTTTTCAGAAGACCCTCCAGCCTTCAAGAGCATGTAGTTTATATCACATATATATTCTGAGTATACTTGTATATGTAAATTAGAGAACACTAGTATTAGCATCCAAATAAAACAGGAGGGATTAAAACAATACATTGACTAGAAGTGATCAAAAGCAGCAGAAATGTTCTGATTTCAGGCACAAAGTCTATATTCTTCCTGTTGCTAAGTATTACTTTATACTGTCCATGTTTATCACACAACTCTTCTTAAGGAAAATGCATATTACATATATGAATTATACATTTATCTGTGTATCCCTCTTTCCCTCTGTCTTTCTGAAGACATATAATATTAAAAAAACCTCACAGAGTTAAATTATTGCTGAGAACAAGAAGCGGGGGTTATCATGACATTATGTATGATGCCATTTTCTGGCAAAATTAAGGGGAAAAAAAGCCCACAATAGACTGATTCTATTGTTCCTATTCTCCTGCTCCTTAGCACCAAGTTAAGCTGCCACCTGCATTTCTCAGAGACCATAAATATAACTGAAGATCACTCAAAGCCACTAAGCACTGAACCCATCACCTGAAATCAGAGCAAAGGGCAACAGGCAGAATAAGTTAAAGGAAAAGAGTTAGATTAATTATATTCGATTTGTTCACAAATAAGACAAAAAAACAGGAAATAAAACATGGTGGGATGCAAGAGGTAAGGGAAAAGGAAAACAATTTTATTAGCCCTAAAAGATATTACAGCTGTCTAACTTGTTTCAAGCTTGTGGAGTTAAGTATGGTAACGAGGTCATAGCTGGGCACCAGAGGAAAGCTGCCAGATTAAACTGCTCTGGCTGCCAAATTCCAGGGCAGGTGGAGGTCTTTGGAAAGGGAGGGTATCATTTCCATGGAAACACGTGAGCAAGCTCACTCTTCTTTCCCTTCCCACCATACTGAAAGTTCTATTATGGTCTTGCTTAGACAGTAAGTTTATTCAGCAACATAGTTTTTACTTTTGTGTTCCAGCAAAATGTAGTCACAGACGCTTGAGAGCCTTTCAGTGCCGTTTTTGGTACAATCACATCAGCTAAGAGGTAGAGAAGATGCAGCTCCAGCCTCTAGCTAAACTGGATCTTACACTGAAACAGCCACGGTTTCAACCAACACCTAGGTAGACTGAGATAAACCAGTGAAGACAGCAACAATAACTAAAGACAATAACTAACAGCAAGAAACGGAGAAACCATTAAAAGATTCAGGTCACCACACAAAGTTTTTACCATCTTTAGTATATACTGCAAGTGCTACCAGATTTTTAAATTCAGTATTCTGAACAGCCACCATCTTCCATTAACCTGATAATTTAAGACCTATTTTGGATTACTAAAATGCCACTATAAAGTCAGCAGCAACAAAAGAAATCCGTAAGCATTCTGCACAGCTCAGTGACTATGATTCAACAAAGTTGCAAGCACATGGACAAGCTCCCCCACACTGCAACTGCCATTTTCCCTGTCGTTATTTTCTAAAAAGAAGGAATGAAGAACACACATTGTCCATGACCATCTGAACACAAGAAGGACTCCTCAGCTACTGTTTAGGATTGTTTCAAAAAAGCCCAGTGTGTATTTTATAGGCTACAGAACAAAAATAAGAAAAAACCTTAAAGGTAAAATGAAATTTGTAGCATAAATTCAGTAGATCTTATCAGTATAAACATGAAATACTTTCTTACCTGTCTGATGTAGCGTCACTTGTTACTTGATGCTTTACCCCAGAACCATTCTTAATTGATTCTTGTCTCGTGAGCCCTTGAGCCCTGTTTTTGTCCAAAACTTGTGTGGATATGTCGCCTGGTGGTGCTTGGTACTGCGAATGCTCCTGCAGCTTTGCTTTTTTCTCTTGAGGTGCTTCCTCGTTCCGCAAACCTCTAACACCTTCTTGGTCAGGCTGCTGTGGTGCATTTGATCCACTGTTGTAGAACCAGGCTCCTGATTTTGTGAGGATTTCTTGTTGTTTTCGGCACAAGTTACATACCCACATTACCTGTTCAGACATATTTAAGTGGAAAACCTGTTAGCTTCTAAACACTGCATACAAAGTTTCCATCAAGCACACATCAACTGATTGCTGCCACTTCCAAAGGTAGAAAGAAAAAATACTGGTTTTATTCTTTCTATTAGAAGTACAATAGTTTAGCCACAACACAATAAAATACATTTGTACAAGCTTGGAGGAAATTATTTTAGAAAAAAGTACAAACACAAACTACTTTAACTCTACTTTTCTTTCTTCATTTATAATACAAGGGAAAACCACAGATAGTAGCAGTATAAATGTAAATGATCTACACATTGACATTCCAATGGCAGTAAATCACAGAAAGTTAGGAATTGGAAGGGATCTGGAAAGATCTAGTCCAATCCTACTGCAAGAGCAGGATCACCTAGATTTAATCGCATAGGAATCTGTTCAGGCAAGTTTTGCATGTCTCCAGAGAAGGAGACTCCACAACCTCTCTGGACAGTCTGTTCCAGTGCTCCATCACCCTCACAGGGAAAAAGTTCCTCCTTATATTCACATGGAACCTCCTATGCTCCAGATTGCACCTGTTGCCCCTTGTCCTATCAGTGGCCATCACTGAGAAGAGCCTGGCTCCATCCTCCTGACTCTCACCCTTTACATATTTATAGACATTAATGAGGTTACCCCTCAGTGTCCTCTTCCTCAAGCTAAACAGGCACAGCTCCCTCAGTCTCTACTCCTAAGGAAGATGTTTCACTCCCTTAATCATCTTTCTAACCCTGCACTGGACTCTTTCAAGGAGTTCCCTGTCCTTCTCTAGCTGAGGGGCCCAGAACTGGACACATTATTCCAGACACAGTCTCACCAGAGCAGAGTAGCTGGGGTAGAAGGACCTCTCTTGACCTACTACCCACACCCCTTCTAATACACCCCAGGGTGCCATTGGCCTTCTTAGCCACAAGGGCACATTGATGGCTCATGGTCATCCTGCTGCCCACCAGGACCCCCAGGTCCCTCTCACCTCAGCTGCTCTCCAACAGGCCAGTCCCCAACCTATCCTGGTACCTGGGGTCGTTCTTCCCCAGATGCAAGACCCTGCACTTGCCCGTGTTAAATCTCATTAAACTTCTCCCTGCCCAGCTCTCCAGCCTAAGTCTTGTTGAATGGCAGCACAGCCCTCTGGTGTGTCAGCCACCCTCCCCATTTTGTGTCACCAGCAAACTCGCTGACCGCACACTCTATTCCCTCATCCAGGTCATCAATGATATATTGAATAGTACTGGTCCCAGTACCAATCCCTGAGGGACTCCACTAGATACAGGCCTCTAGCTAGACTCTGTCCCATTGATTACAACCCTCTGACTTCTTTCTTTCCTTCAACCAGATCACAGTCCACCTTACTACCCGATCCTCCAGACCACACTTCCACAACACCCCCGTGGCTAAACTGAGGGAGATGGTGTCAAATGCTTTACTGAGGTAAAGGTAGACCACACCCGCTGCCCTACTCTCATCTATCCACCTGGTTATATCTTCATAAAAGGCTATTAGATTAGTCAAACATGACTTCCGCTGGGTGAAACCACGTTGACTGCTCCTAACAAGCCTCTTATCCTTGATGTGCCTAGAGACAGAACCAAGGATAAGTCTTTCCATCACCTTTCCAGGGATGGAAGTGAGGCTGACAAGTCTGTAGTAATCTGGGTCCTCCTTCTTGCTCTTTTTGAAGGTTGGAGTGACATTTGCTTTCCTCTAGTCCTAAGGCACCTCTCCTTTTTCCCAGGACTTAGCAAAGATGATGGATAGTAGCCTAGCAATGACTTCTGCCAGCTCCCTCAGCACCCTTGGGTGCATCCCATCAGGGCTCATGGATCTATGGATGTCCAGACAGCTTAATTGGTCCCTGACCCAGTCCTCATCAACCAAGGCAGACTCATCATTTATCCTGACTTCCTCCGGGGCTTCAGCCATCTGGGGCTCCTGCAAATGGTCTCTTGCGAACAGTCTCCACCAGTATAGACAGAGGCAAAGGCAGCATTCAGTAACTCTGCCGTCTTACTATCCTCGGTCACAAGGGCAGCCACCTTATTCAAGAGAGGGTCTACGCTGCCTCTAGCATTAGTTTTGTCTCCAGTGTATTTGAAGGAGCCCTTGCTGTTGTCTTTGACTTCCCTTGCAAGGTTTAGCTCCAAAGAGGCCTTAGCTTTCCTAGTTTCCACCCTACACTGGAGGAACCTCCTGGACTGTGAGCAGCTGGCTGTGCAGGCCTTCCAGCAAATATCTGAGTAGTTAAAATCCCCCACAAGAACCAGGGCCTGCAATTGCGAGGCTACAGGCAGCTGACAGCAGTAGAAGGCCTCATCAACTTCCTCATCTTCATCAGGCGGCCTGTAATAGACACCCACAACAGTATCACCCATGCCAGCCCGTCCTGTAATTCTCACCCACTAACTCTCAACTCGTTCCTTGTCCGCCCCTGGACAGAACTCAATACATTCTAGTTGTTCTTTCACATAAAGAGCAACTCCACCTCCTTTCCTTGTTGGCCTGTCTTTCCTAAAAAGGACATAGCCATCCATGGCCACATTCCAGTCATGTGAGTTGTCCCTCCAAGTCTCCATAATTGTGACTAGGTCATAACCCCTTGACCTTATCCAGATTTCCAACTCCTACTGTTTATTCCCTGTACTGCATGCATTGGCGTATAGGCATTTCAGGGATCTGTAAAGATCCGAAATTGAAGACTGTATGTTGAGGATGACAGAAAGAAAAAAAAAAAAGAATAAAAAAACCCATTAAACATTTAATCCATTCTCTTATTAAGTTATGGTATTATAAAACTGTTTGGATTGGAAGGGACCTCGAAGTCTATCTGGTCTCAACCCTCCACTAGCCCGGGCTGCCCAAAGCCCCATCCAACCTGGCCTTGGCCACTGCCACAAATGGGGGCAGCCACAGCTTCTCTGGGCAGCCTATGCCAGGGCCTCAACTCACTCTCAGTAAAAAATTTCTTCCTTATATCTAATCTAAATCTGCCCTTTTCATTTTAAACCCATTACCCCTTGTCCTGTCACTACATGCCCCTGTAAACAGTCCCTCTCCAAGTCAGACTAAGGAACTTTGGAACAGATCCCCGCTGCTGCAAATAAGTCATTTTCTAATTCTCAAAAATCTTCTGATTTAATTCAGCAGTGGTCTGTACTTTATATTTACATGATGAAACTGGCTTCCAGAAGTGACATGATTTTCAAAGCTATGGTAAATTAAAGCCATTTTATAAATAAAGTAGCACAATATATAAAGTAGTGATTTTCTCCACTTCACAGCTAAGATTTAGCCTTCCCTGTATGCTTACTAAATTACTAAAATGATTACAGCTTCCCAGTTGTGAGATCCTATGCGTAGTAATGAGATTTTTTAATATTCTAAAATGTACTTGCTTGCAAAGCTTTTGTATTCAATCACCTCAGTCACATGGCAGTCCAGGAAATTGCCAATGCCAATTATCTGTAAATTAATTTCACTTTCAGTTCTTATGTTATATGACCATAAATCAGGATATAATGAATCAAATACAACAGACCAGTTATTAATAAAATGGCACATTCGAACTGGTTATTGTGTTATCTTACAATTTGGATTTTAGATAGCATTAATTCAATGCAAGTTTAGTCCTTCAATCCTTAATCTTAATTTTTCTTTAGCCTTAACTCAACTCGTTTGTTATTTATATATTTTTGTCTTAGTTCACAGACAAAACCACATCATTTTTTACTAAAAGGCCTTTGAATGTCTACACTCAGCCTTCAATCTAGTTATGCCTCGGTTCTAATCCTACACCAAGCTGCTTCCTTTTCAAGGGTTTACAGTACAGGATATACAAAGGCTAACAGCAATGCTACTCATTATTCCTTTAAATGCAGTTAGCTCAACAGCTGGATCACATGGAAAATATAGTTTCTACCCCCTTGATACCTCCTTCTCACTCCACCAGAAAAGGTTTCAGAAGCTGCAATCTGTATCTCACTTTTATTCTCCAGGCAGCTATCTAATATAAAATCTGGACCATGCTGTCTAGTCAAGTCTCACCAAAAATGTTTTGATGAAAGCTTCATATAGAATGCTACCCTGATACCAAGGTTCATACTCAGATTACATGCACTGGCTGCCTCATCCACAAACTGCCAGGCTGGGGCAGGAAACAGAGGCATCACTGCCACTTAATGGTGGCAATACAGCCCATCCTGGTAAACCTAATTCTTAACTTTTTATAGTGCTAGAGATCCATCTACAAGGGCTCATGTCTGCTTATTTCAGCAGGATGGCACTATTAAAGCACTGAGGGTAAAAGAGAGACTCCCTGAGTAGCAGCTTACTGCCTGAAATAGATTAGACCAACCAACCTTACAGCCCAGCCACACTCAGACTGTCCTAGAGGCACCAAGCACCTGCCCCTTTCCAACAAACCCCTTTTACTGGGGAGTGATGTCAGTTGGTGTGGAAAACAGCCCCAACTAACTCAGTTCACCTGTGCTGGCTGCTTGGGAAGGTTGACTCTGGCCTGGCCAAAACCAGGACAGATATCCTGAGAATAAAGGTCAATACTGTGTATGCTCCAGGCCTGGTCATCATTCAAATACAAATTTAAGAACAGGTCTGTTTTACCTTCACCAATTAAGTCAGAAAGCACACCCAAGCTCTGAACTGAAATTTTGACACCAATGACAGGAGTAGTTTTGCCCTTTTTAATCAATAGGAATTAAAAGCCTTTAATATTTCTGCTTGGTTTGTACACAGCTGAAAGGAGCTCTAAACTTTCAATATCTGTGTCAGCATAATGAAAGGATCAGAGTTAAAACAATATTTATCCCCTCAAATTTTTGTATGCTAGTTTTCATTCCATTAGTAGATGTTAAAATGTCACAAAAACTACACATCACAGTCTAAACACTTGAGCAACTATGTCCTTGACTGAGAGCCACATTTTGTCCCAGAACAATGCACTCTGGAATGACCAGCATTATTCTCTTGTACTCAACAGAATGAGAGGTATTTCTGAATGAATATGATTTAATATCTCCTCCTCTAGAAGTAGAGTCAGGAAGAGTACTCCTGACCTAACCTACTCCTAACACACAAAATTTAGTGATCTGTGTGAACATAAAACTCAGCTCCTGCCAAGCTATGTAGATAACAATGTAGAAAGACAAAGAACTGTGAGTGCCATGAGGCCCATATGAAACAAGCAAACATTTTATGATAAAAGTCTGATTAGTCCCCTATTAAAGATGCTATGCCTATCTTTGTTGTCACTGTCTACTGTAGCATCATCTGGTATTTTATTTGCATCTCTACAGCTTGGGAGCTGTTTTTCACTGACTGTCACTTCAAGGAAGTCATCATATTTTCTCCCAGGAACTACTGAAGTCAAACTGGTTCCAAGTGTTTCCACAGTGCAATGTTTCTTACAGACTAACAAAGTAATTGGGTCATACCTGTGGGAAGCAATATGCACACCTAAACTGAAAGCACCTCATGAAGCAAAGGAAACTGAAAAAAGAACCAGAACCAATACTTCAGGTATTTCATGTTGAAAAAAAACTCAAACACAGAGTGAAAAATATATATATTTATGTATTTTGAAATATTCTGCCTCTGTAAGAGAGTTTTGCAATATTTATCACTAACACTTCTGATAAAGTCTTATTTCCAATGTACTTTCAACATGTAAACTTCCATAGTGTTATCCCTAGCAGTTATCATCTTAGCTTCAAATAATCGCACACAGTGAGCCGAATGGTGACTGTCACACACACAGAGAAATCTGCATACATTCAGTAAGCACCAAGAAATCCAAGTCCTAGATTAGCACAGGGCTAAACTGACTTCATCTTGTCTTAGCACACAGCAGGATTCCTCCAATGTAACAAATACTGGTAATGGACAGTGCAGACTGCTCAATAAACTGACAGCCACATGTGTAAGATAACGACTTAAGAGCACAGATGGGAAGGTGGCATATTCCTGGGCAGGACTTCTCCCTCTGCCTCCAGGTGTCCATGACAGCGCTCAGCAGTTCACCCGTACACAGAACAGCTCTGTCCCGGCCAAGTCCCCACCAGGACAGCACATCTCTTGTGACTGTGATATCAGCATGCAGGGAAGGGATGGGGACACTACTCAAGTGGACTGCACACTCGAAATATGGATTGTGATATATCTGCAAAACAGAGCAATGCTATTTTACCTTCTAAAACAGTCACTGAAAAAGGGCTAATCCCTGACATCAGGAGTCAGAATCACAGAATGACAGGGGTTGGAAGGGACCTCTGGGGATCATCTAGTCCAACCCCCTGCCAGAGCAGGATCACCTATAGAGGGCTGCACAGGACAGCATCCAGATGGGTTTTGAATATCTCCAGAGAAGAAGACTCCACAACCTCTCTGGGCAGCCTGTCCCAGTGCTCTGTCACCCTCACAGTGAAGAACTTCCTCCTCATGTTTTGGTGGAACTTCTTACATTCAAGTTTATGCCCATTGTGTCCTGTCACAGAGCCCCACTTAAAAAAGACTGACCCCATCCTCCTGATACCCACTCCTCAAGTATTTATAAGCACTGATAAGAACCCCCTCAGTCTTCTCTGACCCAAGTCCCTCCGCCTTTCTTCACAAGAGAGATGTTCTAGTCCCCTAATCAGCTACACAGCCTTTTTTTTTTGTACCCTCTCCAGTACCTTCCTGTCCTTCTTGAACCAGGGAGCTCAGAACTGCACACAATATTGCAAAATCTTTGCTCTGAAGTAGGCCTGCTACTTACTGCACCCGTTTTCAAACCTCTACTTTGAAGAGCTCAACTGTTGTGAACATATTTTGTTCAAGAACATCAGTGATGCAATTTGTGGGTGTCAGTTCTTGCTAACATGGGAACACTGCCAATTTGAAAAGGACAAAAATGGACAAAAATCTGGTCTCCAACATCTCTAATTATTATTTACGTACTAGTTTAAAACCGGAATCTAAAGTGCTAGTGCCACTATATCGAGCTGTGCTTTTCCGTACAAAAGGCTGAAACACCACCTAGTGCCCAGGATAAGAAGTGCTGAAGTTCTTTTCAAATTAGTTTCTCCTGTAAAATGTGAAAATAAGCACACAAAATATACCCAGCCTGACATTTGCACATTAACTCTTAATTTGATTGGTTTCTTTACGACAAATTAATTTTTTATACAACGCTGATAAGAAGCATTCTGAATTTGGATTAGACAGATTTTACCTCAAACCTTCCATGTGCTTTATATTAACAAAGATTAATTCCACACAGGGAACACACAGGGGGTCTAACTCATTTTTCCTTTCTTCACCATGTTTACAAGCTCTCACTTCTGCTAACACTGCCCAAAAGCTTTTGTCAGATAATATTAGCACTTATTATTCTATAATCCCACCAAAAAAAAAATCTGCAAAGCCTGCAATTATCAGCCATTTCACACCTATACTATCATTAATGCACAAACCCCCTACTTTCTATTGGCCTAAATAAAACATTACAAACTTTCTATTAGATATGATTCTTCAAAACGCATCTCACGCACCACTTTAAATTCATAGAATTGTCTTGGTTGGAAGGAACCCTTTAGATCATCAAGTCCAACCATCACCCTAACCTGCCATCCATTATGAAATCAGATCCTCACCCCCAGATCTAACGGTCTTTTAAATACCCACAGGGATGGTGACCCCACCACCTCCCTGGACAGCTCGTTAATAGTAATTCAATAAAATGGAAAAGTTATTTATAAATAAATAACATCTGCAAATATTTTAAAGCAAAAAATATGTAATAAAAAGGATGTAGCATGATAATCATTTTAATGTTTTCAGATAAATTATACGAAAAAGACAGCTACCTTACAAAGTACCATTACCCGTTCCCCTAAGTATAATCACAGATGGCCTAACATGAACTTCTAAGAAAAAAATGGAAATCTTACCTTATTTAAGATTAGATTCAAAGGCACGGTATATTTAATTACATATCAGCCTGCATTTGATAGCTTAGACACTACAATCTAAGAAATAATTACACCAAATCCTCATCAGTCTTCAGAACAGTACTTTGAATTACAGGTGTGCAGAGGTGCAAAGTCATACTAGAGGACTTCCATGGAACAGTAAAGTTAATTACTATTGTTTTATCAAATCTCTTGGAGTTCATCCAGGTGGCAGAAGCACCTAGTATATTAACAATGTATTAAGTGTCGTCCATTGGTTGGGGTTTTTTTCTCCTCAGATTTGATGCAAAATACAATTCCTTGAACACTACACAAGGTAGCGAGCACACAGCATTGAAAGGAAGGGGAAGAAAAATGGAAGAGTTGGAAAGCTCTTTGTTTGTGTCCAGCATCATGGTAACCAATCATGTTTATTTACATACTGCAGTTAGTACATTTTCTTTTTTCAATCTGTCACAAATACAAAACACGATTACACCATGTTTTCAGCCACCCTGTACCACAGAGGGCTTTTCGAGGAAGGAGCACTTCATCTCTCCATTAGTCACTACATTGACTTGGAATAGACACTGCCAAATCAGCATTGGCACTCAGTAACATGAGTCAGCTTCCTCCCTACAGTCACAGAAGTTATGATTATATAGTAAATCCATGCAGCTTTGGCTAACGTGGCTCCAGTAGCACCAATGATATCTTCCTTACCTCTCGGCCCAATTTCTGCTGATCTTTCCCCATTTTGCTTATATGAAATACAACAGCATTTCCCAAGAACTGTAAGTTTAATCAGTGGGTCTCCTGGAACTGCCAGGGTCACTTTGAACACTGTCTCCCCAGAAAATTAGACTGAACTTCTTTTCTCATTACTGGTTTGTTTCTGAATACATTAAAATCCCCCAAAGTCTTTCAATGAAATAAAGGCAGCAGTATCAATGGTACCTGCTAGAAATAAGGTACTAATAGTACTCTGCATATTATTTAGAGTTCAAAGCTTTGAATTAGAAGCCTTCTTGATGTTAGCTAAAATGTAAAATCCTATCTGGTTCAAAAAAACCCACCAAAAAAATGGCTCACATTTGCTCTAGAAAATAGTCATTCATTTCCCACCCACCCTTATCTGAAACCTGTATTCTCTCTCACACCTGAGAGTACTGATTTCTGTTATTGGTGAAGGAAAATTTGTATTTCTTTCTATGAGGTGCTTCCTTTAAAATTTTTTAATTTTACATTCCTTTTTAATGGAAGCAACTGCCTACAACTGTGTGAGACATACACAGCATGTGCCATCAATAACAAACATCCATGTTTCTTGAAAACCTACAACATCTGGAGGATTTAGGGCTCATCTATGCAGACATTATTCTAGAGGTTCAGGTCCAAACTACCAATGCATCTTTTGCAGTTACTAAGATCTATTTTAAAGACACAAATTCTGGTATTGCATGGTAGCTACTCCTACAATCAGAAGACTGTAGGTTGGGGAGGCTCAGGCTGGACATGAGGAAGCATTTCTTTACTGAGAAGGTGCTCAAACTCTGGAACTGGCATCCTAGAGTCATGTTCGATGCCCCAAGACTGTCAGTGTTTAAGTAGTATCTGGTATCCTTAATAACATGCTTTAAGTTTTGGTCATCCTTGAAGTGGTTGGGCAGTTGGACTGGATGATTGCTGTACATCACTTCCAACTGAAAATATTCCTGTCTAGTCTAGTCTGGTACTACGCTATAGCAAACAGAGGTTGTATCTTAGTACTTATCTGCTCAGCTCTGGCTTTGTGCCATACCATTTCTTTCTGTGAGACTCATGCATTTAGTCAAGGGACTATATTACAGGAGCAAAAATAACCTCTGAATTTGTGACTTATAAGCATTGACAAAGATTATCTATTTTTTCAATATTTTAGTATGCCACTAGTCTGTGCTATGGTCCTGACTTTCACTTTCATGCAAGTAAGAAAGTTATAATCAGTTTGAACCAATGCCATAGTTGCTATAAAGTTTATTGGCCCTATATCCATAATGACACATGGATACCCACCCTCTAAAACCGTATTAAATACCACAAGGGTGCCAATACCAGTTAGTAAGTGCGAAAGCTTACAATACTGGTATGAGACTAACATCTCATATCCCTTCTGCTGTGTGCATTTGGTGCAGAATATAGTTAAATTATTCTATATTTTAAATACAAGAGAAAAATACCACAACTACAACTATACTATAAGGTATACTCACTCTTTTGTAGTAACACTGTACTTCTCATCTTTATGCCAATGCATCCCTCTTGTATCACGTTTCTTAATTATCCTTAAAGCATATAAACTAGCAATTTTGTTCATACTTTTTTTTTTTTTAATCCAAGAGTACAATTAGGAAATAAGACATTTGACTAGGAAAAGAGATTACTTATGTATAAAAATTGCGAAAAAGACTTCCACATGCACAGTAGAACTAGAAATTCAGCTGGAACACTCATCTATGTGGGTTAACAGAAACCAGAGCACATCCTTCCTAAAGCATACTGTATAAAAAGAGAAGCAGTTCATGTATAAAGTAACTACTATTATTCAAGATCTGTAAAGGCACTCATTTGCTTTTTTCTTTGGGGCACAGGCACAAGTCAATGCTATCCCATCCAAAGCGTTGCTCTCGATGCCAATGGAAGTAATTTCTAACTCCTGCACAGTGCCACATTGACCATAGTCAACTTTCATGATTTCATGAAGAACTAGATGGCATAAAGACTTTCAGTGAGGAAATGGCTAACGTGACACAGTACTCACTTATGGGTCCCAGCAAATACAGCTGCACTGCTTCCAAAGCAGTCTCTAAGCCCACCTGGTACTCCACAGGGCCATGAGCACTCACTAAATAAGTCTAGTGGATTTCAGCATGATCTAAATCTGCCGTAAGTGAGCAGAATCTATAACATAGTTACACAAAGCCTTTCTTTAACTTGGGAAACTTGCATAATTATGTAATATATTGAGAATGTAAAGTTGCCCAAGCTACACCTCCACTAAATTGTCAGAGAACTGAGCATGCATTTACTGTCACCTTTCTCAGCAAGTTTAAGCTCAAAAAATAAGGACACTGCACAGAAAGAGAATTCATGTATCAATTCCCATTCCCTGCTATTTCAGGCAACAGTAGTTTTTTTAAAACTTTAATAAAGTTCCATCTTAAAATTAACTAAAAGTAATGAAGCTAAAGACTGTCAAAATGCTTTTCCAAGTCCGACAGCTACAATGGAAATGATGCCTTTTAATTTCCAGTGCTCATTTATTCCAAGTTCTTTTAGTGCTAGTTATTCTTGTACCAGTGTTGTCATTTAGTTTAAATAGCTCCTTTCTCTTCTCAGCATTTCTGCCTGGTATTTTCACAGAGACAAATCACATACCCCTCTCTGTTTTCATTTTTCGAGACCAGATAGATTTTACTCTCTCAGGAAATGCCTACAAGAGCAAGACAAAACCATGTCACAGGGCCAGGTGCTGGCCCACGACACCTGGCCCACGACCACCTGCTAATTCTTGCACTTCCTGGCACAGACAGGCCTTTGCTAAGCAGCATCTCCCAGACAGTGCCAGCACTCCGCATAGGAGAACAGCATGGAGCAAGAACTGCTCCTAAGAAGCAGCTTGGACACAGCTACCCTGCTATGGGAAGCAGAACTCAGGGCTATTGAGCCACACAGGAATCCCTGGCCTGCATTTCAGAACAGAAATTCCTATTAGTCCTTAAATTCCTGATTTTACACTTAGTGCTATTTCATCATTTAAACTACTGGAGTTCACAAGGTCACCCGGTTCTTTATTATACGATATCCCATTGCTCCCCTGTGCTGACAGGTATCCAACTTTGTGTCAACAGTGTATTTAATTACAGCATTCTTGTTCTCCATGCCAAGGCCGGTAGGGAAAATACTGGAGACCTTCCCCAGTACTCATGATTGAGGAACTCAGCTGTGAAGTTTATTACAGCTTTCCCCTCTATATCATTATTCAATTAATTCTTATTGTTTCAGTTTAACCACAAATTTCTTGGTGGTATTGTATCATTTAATCTTCTACAAAGAAATTACAGTTAATTGTTACACTCTAATCCCTAGCCATGTCTGCACACAAATGAGTTCCTTGATCTCCTTAGTCCAGCTGGTTTTGCCTATGTGTTCCTTTAATTCTTAAAAAAGAATTCTCTCTGTAGACACTGTTGTTAGAGAAACTTTGCTAATGGATTAAAAATTTGTGACAGTTGAATTTTTGGTAGAAAAATGGAAATAGGCAGTTATAGATGTAATAAGGTAAGATGAATAGATATTAGAATTACTAATTTTCAACAGTTTTATAGCAGAGGGATTGACACTAACAGTTTATAACACAAATACAGGGTGTCGGAAAATATTATGTTTATTTAAGAAAATAGTATTACAACTTAATCTTATTTTCTTAAACATTTTTATAATAACTAATTCAGGCAAAATAAGTACTATGTTCAACAAGATTTGGCATACAATAGAAATCATCCAAATGACAGTTCCAAGTCCTATTATTTACAAAGACTTTTACTCTCCAATGCACTGGTGAAAATATTGAAACATCTTACAGTCATTTGATTTTGAGACTTTTGTTTCCTGAAAGTCTCAATTGGGTGTTACTTATGCCACTTTGTGCTCAAAGTTCTGTACTAATGTCACACCTTCATTAAGAACCAGCTAATAAAAATAACAAATTATCTTCAGCACAGAGGTGCTGAGCATATTCATTAGTTAACACTTGTAAACTGTCTGAAGATGAATGATACTAAGTGTTCACAGGTTATTTAGTATTACAAGACATGATATCAACATCAACTAGAGGCTAAAAAGGAAGAAAATGTGACAGGACCACAATAAGGCTGTGGTATGTATGCAAATGGAATTAAATTGAAGTCAACAGAACTACACCACTTACATCATCTGTGATGCTCAAATCGTCTGAGAAAAATGAAAGCTCTAAGTGTAATGAAATGTAACAGAATGGTAATAGAAAAATTGAGATGCTTATCATGCAGTTACTGCTGTATTTAAACCCACGCAAACTTTCTTCTACTTAACACATACTTGCTGCCTAGCCTCTAACAATGCAGGCACAGCAGCAGAGCAAGCTGCAAAGCTCAGACAAAAAATAAGACACATAGAATCACAGACTATCTCAAGTAGAAAGGGACCCATAAGAAGCATTGAGTTCAACCCCCTGATCCTCACAGGGCTACCTGTGACCTTATGACTAAAAGCATCATCCAGACGCTCTTTGAACTTTGACAGGCTTGATGCCACAACAACTTCCCTGGGGAGCCTGTTCCAGTGACCGGCCACTCTCTCAGTAAAAAGTCATTTCCTAATTTCCTGTCTGAACACCCTGACACAGCCTCATTGTGCATCTTCGTGTCCTGTTGTTGGTCACCAGAGAGACCAGTACCTCTGTCTCCACTGCCCCACTTGAGGAAGGTGTAGACTGTGATGAGGTCACCCCTCAGCCTTCTCTTCTCCAAACAGAAAAGTGACCTCAGCCGCTCCTTGTAAGTCTTGCCCTTGAGACCTTTCATCTTGGTCTCCCTACTAATAGTTTGATGTCCGTACACTGAGGTGCCCAAAACTGCACACAGTGCTCAAGGTGAGGCTGCACCAGTGCAGTATAGGGTGGGACAGTCACTCCCCTCAGCCAGCTAGCTATACTGTGCTATCCAGACTGGAAACCTACACTGAGTTGCACGCTACAACAGCCACATATCTTACACTGATGTGAGATGCAGCCACAGTTAACCCTGACAGAACAGTAAGAAGAGTTACGATTTTAAAATATTTCACACATATGCCAGTATATCAGAATTTCAAACTAGAAAAGGAGAATTAAGAGTAGAAAAGCATCAGATTTAGTGACACCTAACACCACCAAGAATGTATTACTTATGAGTATGCTGAAGAGAACAACCATATTTAATGAAAGAAATAAGGAACTTATGTACAATGAAATAAAGCTTTTTTTCATATTTCCCATGTAAAATAATCCCCCTTGTCAGGAAACACATCTGGGTAACTGCCTACATTTCTACTTTATACATATTGACAATTCTCTGTATTTCCGTAATTATTTCTTCCCTTAAAATGTCTACCAATTCCACAAAGGCAAAGCCCTTCTGCTACTTCAGCAGCCTGCTGAGGTAGCTAGGTGTATGCTTCCCCTTCGCTGCTGGTATAAATTAGCAGGCTTTGAAAGTGTTATTAGTGAGAATTACTGCCTTCCCTAAAATAAGTACTACTTCACATTTCACTCAGATAATTGTATCTACAGTTTAACGACCACTTCCTGCTTTATTGTTCTTTTGCATCCTTCCCTCTTGTGGGGAAGGAGAGATAGAAGGTGGTAAAACTCTTCACCTACACAGTGCGTGTATGTGAGCTGACAGTACAAAGCAGAAAAGTGCAAAGCCTCATACCTTAAGTCCCCTGTGTCCTTCAAAACTAGTATTATGAGAACAGAGATGAAGAACAGGAAACACGTCTCTTCAAAGAACCAACCACACACCACCATTTCAGGTTGCTGCTAACAACTGGCAGATTTTAAAGGATATTACCTAATTCAGCCCTGACAAACTTTGCATCAGGATTTGAAGTTATCAGAATAAAGAGCTTTCTAGAAGTATATCCTGGAAACCATGCCTTAGAACTGACATGCAGTTTGCCTAATGAGGAGCACATAGTTTGTTAGGAAATCTTTTTAAATAGGCTGTGCAGATACTACATTCCAGCTCATAGCTGAAAGCACTTATCAATTTACCCTGATAAACCAGCATATTTTACTACCATCATATTCATGTGGCTTCTGCTTCTCCCTTAATTTTTTCTATATGCACCACAGACATGTCAAGCGAAGCAAGTCAAGGTCTCTGGAGACACTGCACACAGCCTATATAAAGAGGCTAGGTTAAATAGTTGAGGCTTCAGGACAAAAAGTTAAACAGGCACTTTTGTTGAGACTAAATCCTGGCACAATGATTTCTTTACAAAAGAATTTATCTTCTTGGGATGTGAAGTTGTGTATGTTTTGATTCCCAATTCTGGACCAGACCTAATCCAAATTTAGCTCCACTGAAAGCGAAGAGTGGTCTGTTTCTCTCTGATAAAGCTGTCCTTTTCTTCCCTGGTTGTTACATGTCAGTTTGTACCTGGTGGCATGCTCTACCTCAATTGCTTTTCACAGCAGACATCTCCTGTGCTGTGGATATGGGGCATGACCAAACCCTTACCACTGAAAACGATGAAACACATAGATTACAACACGCCGTACCGGGCACAGCATTATGTTACACTTTCCTAGACTTGGCTAAAAAGCAGAAACGTAAATAATCTGAAATACTGACTTGGCAACATCATAGTAAATACTTCCTGCTCCCTCTAGTGGCCTTTGGTCGGGTAAAGTCGTGCGCCGGGAAAGTTGTAACAAAAAGTTTAAGTCTTTGCTCAATACTTCAGGCATTTCTGCCAGCAACTCCTGAAGTCAGCTGGATTTCTCTAAAGGTTCATGTTTCATTTTATTTTTCTTTCTTTTGGATTTCAAATGTAGATACTTGAAAGGCTCAAAGGCCCTGTACCTAACTTTATTTGAATAGTGTCCCCCTGCAACAGCATTCCCTGATGGAATTGTTGATTTACATTAGCTTTTCGATATACAAAACTAAATTTAGGTACTTTAGGTTTCCTTCAAGTCTGTGAAGAACAAATTTTCACAGTGAAAATCCTTGAATCTTTTTTAATATACAAACCCCCCCATATTAACAGTGAACATCAGCCACAGACCAAGGTTCTTTAACTACTTTTATTCTTAGAAATTCAGAGTGGTTTTATCTTTCTTTTTCTTTTCCTTTTTTAAAGATTTTTCCACCTCAATAATATTAAGTTTATCTTTAAAATAGCTGGCTCCTAATAAAAGACTCATTTAACCACATCAAGCAGACCAAAAATAATTAAAATATTTTCTTACATTTCTAGTGCACGGCTCATATTATCAGTGCATTCAGTAGGGAACTTTCAAGTTCCAAATTAGAACCAATAAATGGTTTTAATTTTTGCAGTTGACTAAAAATATACTTAAGGAATTTTATTTCCTAATTTGAAAGCTCTTTCTCTTTTTCCCCTGCATCTTTCAGTACAAAGAAATCAAATGTTTGAAACCCTAATTTAAATGCCATAGAAGCACAAAGTTTTATATAGTCTTTCCGTTGGGTTTGTTCTTTGATTTTATTTTTTTTTCAATTAGGACACTAGTTGCAGGAATGTGTTTAAATCAAAGTTGATGGGAAACGATGAGTCTGCCAGTCCACTGCCTCCTGGGGTTTTATGTAATGGATGGTCACAACAGGTTACAATTTACAGGTCAGGAAACAGTACAAAATATTTAAATTGATGAGTAAAGGATTGTGCATTCAATAAAGCGTAATCAGTAAAGATATAAACTTATCTAAGCTATGGGTTTTTTTCCTAAATTCGCCAATATCCTACTCAAAAAGACAAGAAAACTAGATACTTTCATCACTTTCATCCTTTCAGATCAGGGTCCTCACATGGACATAGCATTAAGTTCAAAGTTCTAAAGGATGATTTCTTCAAACCACAGAAGTTTGTAATACTAAAATTATGAAGTACAGGCAAACCCTCACCCCCATCCATGCACTTTCACTGATTATTAAAAAAACCAGGATGAAGATTCAATCAAACCAGTAATTTAAAGGAATCTTTGGGATCTGGGTCAAAGTGATTGGAAAGGCAAATATTTTTCATCCACTAAGGATTTATTTGTAGAATTACTTTGGATCAGTTATGTCTTCACTCCTATTTGACAAGATGATTTTCTGTAAGCATATGCCACATAAGGCAGTGGAAGAACTGTTCACATCAAAATTATCATCACCCTGTACATAACTATACCTGGTGTTTGAACGTGATCACACACAAATGCAAGGAAGAGAGCCACAGGATGTCTTGGTGGTGGCTGAACCAGGGTTAAATTTCTCCACAGGAGCTGGTACAGGTCTGTGGCTTGGTTTTGTGATGAAAACAGTGTTGATGATGCAAAGATGTTTAGTTACTGCTGAGAAGTGCTTAGATAGTATCAAGGCCTTTGCTCCCTTGACTACTTCACTAGCAAGTAGGTTGGAGGTGGTGTACAAGTTGGGAGGGAACACAGCCGGGACAGCTGACCCCAACTGAGCAAAGGGGTTTTAAATACCATATGACATCAGCAATAAGCTAGGGTGGAGGTTGGCAGGGGCTCCCTGCCTGGGAACTGCCTAGGCACAAGTCGATTGGTGACAAACAGTTGGTTTTACTTTCATCCCTTGTCTTTCTTGGGTTTTATTTCACTCTGTTACTTTCTCCCCTCTTTTTATTACAATTTTATTTTTTATTTTTATTTATTTTTATTAATCTGGTTGTCTTTATCTCAACCCACAAGTTTCTTTCTCACTTTTATCCTTTGAATTCTCCCCCCATCTTACCAGGGCAGGGGAGAGTGTGCACACCCAGTTGCCAGCCAGGGTTAAACCACGACACAGGACAACAAAGCTTCTATTCCACAGTAAAACTACTTTTATGAACTTACAACAGTAACACCTAAGGTCGTTGTCTAAACAACATTTTTGTAACACTTTCTAATTAACTGCAGAAAAATCTAGTAAATAATAATAGCTGCAGCTCCCTCCCTAAACAACTGTAAAGGCATTACAAAGGTCAGGCTTGATGAAGCCATGAGCAACCTGATCTAGTGAAGATGTCCCTGCTTACTGCAGGGGGTTGGACTACATGACCTTTAAAGGTCCCTTCCAACCTAATACAGTCTATGATTCTATTCTGTGATTACAGGATCTGGACCACCTTGTTTTGCTATAGAAAGAGTTGAACTTCTGCTTTGAGTAAAAAAGGATCCTTCACGTCTAGCAGTTTTTAAAAACTATGCAAATTAGATGAGGGGTGTCTAAAACCACAATGTCTAGGTTCCACTAATTCCCAAGATTCAGTGTTGGATTCCTTCCATGTACCCAGACTGCTCCTGAGGTAAGAAATACAGACTTCGGAAAGCTCAACAAGAGGAAACTCACAGATCTGTAAACAACTCTCCTCCTTCTGGCCTAAAGACACACTCTTTTCACTTCAGCATCAGCTGTGAGAACTACTGGATGCTCGAGGGAAAAATAACAGAGAGAATGCATGTGAATTTTCAATGTAAATTACAAATTTACAATGTGTGCATGTCATCTTGCCCTGTCTTTCCACATCAACAGATGTAAAGAACACACTTTCCCAGGTTAAGCAGAGGCTGAATAAATGGAGATTACTACATCATCTCCCTTACAGAGAGCATTATCACAGTGACAGGAACAAGGTGGCACACTGGGGCAGAGGGTTTGGATCTCTCATGTCTTCACTGTCCTCAAGGCAAGTAATGTTGTGTTTCCTATGCTTACTTATCACTGAGATCACTGTACATCCAGATTTGCAGCACTATTATTCTAAGTTGGTTCAGCTGCTGTATGCTTTCTGATACGTATGCTTCTCTAGTTAACTCTCTAGTAATTGATTTATGATACAAAGATGTCACAAAGATACCAAAAGATTTTAGGGCTGGACTAGATGACCTGTAAAGGTCCCATCCAACCCAAAGCATTCCACACAAGATCTGAAATAGTGACTGATCACAGAAGTTTTATGAAATTTCTGATTTAAAACTCATTGTAGCAGGTAATTTCTGAAGGACATACGCTTCACAGCTGTGCTCCACATGTTATGCATGGAGACACAACAATGTATTTATGTTAAGAATACCTGGATCATTTTCATTAAAAGAACCAGTTAGTTCACTGCCGCCTTCTTTCAGCTTGACATCTATGGTCTGTAGGAGGCTTCAGCTAACATAACCCCATGCTGATCGAATGGTAATGCACAAATAAAATACACCTATTTAATAATCACTGGAAAAAAGCTCCATGTCTTTCCTAAAACAGTTAAGATTTTTCATTTGCAAGAGATTTTCCTTAAATAATCCCCAGGTAATTTCTGATGGTATTATTGTACTAAACATGAGGAAAGATTAATAAATAACATTAATAAAAACTCAAAGTTATAGGAAAAGGAAAAGCTTAAGAAGGCTAAGATTTATTTTTACTTCTAAATTTGTGACACAACTACAGCAGAAGTATCAGAATCCTATTCCCAGCACAAAATACATCTATGGTATTCCATGGAGCTTTCAACACAGCAAAATTACGGAAGCCTAATACTGCAGGATCTTAGCTTTTTAATTTCAAAGTCTCTAGTAAATAGCCAGTTAAGATAAATAAATTAAGAAGCTATAAAACAAAAATAATCATATTAATCTACAAAGAATCCAGGAACATAGATCACCACAAGAAAAGGTCTTTGCAACGTGGTCTATAGAAATAAAACTTTTTCTATTGAATAAAAAATAACTTTTAAGTCATTTTTAATGGGTACTTGGTATTGCTATCTGGTTCTATAGGCTAAATTATGAGCCAATTTTCACTTTTTGCTACAAAATAATAGGTTAATAGCAATGCAAACAATTACGCTCTTTCCAAAGGGTTGAAGCCAGACATCCACTATAGTGAAAGTTTTCTTTGACCTCTCCCAACTATGTCAATGGCAAAAAGAAAACAAAACCAGGATTAGATAAAACAAACAAACAAAAAAAGAATTTATAGCAGATTGAGATATACAAGTTTCCCTCCCATGTACAGAGGAAAACGAGTATGCTAAAAACATATATAATCATCACAGTGTTAAAGTTTCAAAAATAACTAATACTGAAAGCAATCAGGCAACTAGAGAATTGTACATGTAGGAGAAAAAAAAAATTTGAACCCTATCTTCAATGCAGAGGTAAAACTATTCTAATTCTTGGAAAGATACCATACATTTCCTACCTTGAACTGTAAGAAATCCAAATCATGAACAACAATAAATATCGTCTTTCATAATCACATGACCAAGTATCTGAGAGCAAGAACACCTTAATTAACCAGGTCATGACTTAAGTTATGTAGCAATTACACTGAAACTGAAAGATGAACAGGTTAAATGAACACTAGTGATTAACACTGCCCAAGAAGTTTCAACATTTAAAGATATATGGGTCTATCTGTATACATAGTAAACTAAACTAAGATTTTAACTTTGGTTAATAAAGATACAGCTATGAATCTATCAGTATAAAAATACTCTGGGAATTTGTTTCCTGAAAGCATATTATCCCCACTGTCAAACAGAACCCTTCCTAATTTTTTTTATGTATTTGGTTTAGAAAGCACAGTTACCTTATTTCTTGCAGATCTATAAAGGTAAGAAAGACTTGTGAATTACATGAAGCTGATTCTCAGAAAACTACAAACATTAGCACACATCAAGTGACTGAAACTCAATTAGCTACCTGAAATCCAGGCTTTTCCGGAGATCATCTTGATGCTGAATGAAGGCATCTTTACAATAATTCAAACCAAGGAATTTTTAATTTTCAAATACCCTCCTATTTATACTTCACAGGTGACATGTCATTTGAACACAGTACTTTTCACATTTAGTTTAATTTCTCTGTGAATGCACTGAAGTCTGATAGCTCCTGAAGTTGTCTAGAAAAAAGTCACTCATGCTATGCTAAATAATTGTCTTGCCTGTGCATCCAGTGCTTGATATATTTGCCACACAAATTCCTTGTTTCACACAGCAGATCTAAACAGCAAACAGACAGTATTAACCCAGTCACAAGGCCTTTTTCATTTAATTCCTTCATCTATCAATAAACTGTTCCTTGATGACACTATCTAAACAAAACTCTAAGTAAACAGATGAGGGGAAAAAAACCCAAACCAACAAAATACAAACCAAAAAATAAACCCAACACCTTGGGATGTTTGCTGCTTTACTCTATTACTAGTGTTGTCTTCATTATTTATATATATAGGCACTGCTTTCCAGCCACTGAAGCTGAATCTAGATAATTAAACATTTATACAATCCCCTGCTGTGCCATAATGTCTAACTGTGTCCAAAGAGTCCTGGGTGTGCTGTTACACACCTGGGACTGAAACAAGGAATTTGCTGAGCTACCTTTGATAAAGGTCTACACCGGGAACTCAATAGCACATGATATGGTTTCTGAATATTGCAACAGGTGGCAAATATAACTTACTGCTCAAGAACTGTTTCATCTTCTGGTTCCAGAATTGCAAATAGCTCTGTTAATTTGAACAAAAATGAAAGTGGAAATTTATTGGTGTGATAAAGTATATATTGCTATATATATGGTTTCCACACACATTTTAAGGCAAGATTATTTTAGGATAGCTTGAAGAAGAAATGAAGTGGATCTGTTGCGCACAATTTGAAATTGAAAGAAAAATTTCTAGTGTTATCAGGATAGGAGAAATAGTTAGCAAAATAAAATCCAGCCCCTCTAATTCCATCAGGGTCTCTCTAAATAAATTCCAATGCTTTTCAGAAATCCAGTACCATCTAACCAATTACTTCTAACTTCTATACTAATAGATTACAATACCAGGACAAGGTTTATAGGACGGACTAGTACCTTTTACACTGACTGCTGTAAGTGAAAACAATATATAAGATTCTGGACACATAAACTCTTGCTCATCTAAAATAGAAGACATACGTATATGATTGTAAAAGCATTGTCAGATTTACTTACTCGTCCAATAAGTTTTCTGTTAATTCTTAGCAAGAAACATATCTGAGTGTGTTCTTCTAGCACAGAGCTTGCTAACAAAAGCAAAGTGTGACTACAGATATATAAAAACGCCATGTAGTCCTAAAATTCAACTAGTTAAGATGATTCTGAAGCTCCACCTTGTGAAGAAGTTGTTTTATTTTTATTTCCAACTAAGTTTCAAAAAGAAGAGGGGCTCAAAAAGAAGACTGGTAGTTCCTAGGACAATGTTGTCTTTTCTTTGAGCACTGTGGGGGGTATGCCACTCATCTGTGCATGAGGAAATGGGTCAAATGGCAGTGTGGTGAAGGAAAAAAAAATGAAAAAAAGAAAGAAAAAACAAAAATACACTCATTCCTTCCTCCTACCTCCCAGCTTCTCCAGCAGCTCAGTAAGTACATACAAAGTTGAACTATAAGGTACTGTAAACTCTCTGTTCCTTGACTATGATGGCAAACAGAGTGCATCATAGTACGACAGTAAGGCTGTTAAAGTTAACAACACATGGGAAGAAATCTAATTTAGGGAAAACATTTGTATGCAAATTTAACCATCAGTATGATGCATTTACTGTGTGTGGTCTCCGGAAGGATTTCAGGCAAGTTTAAATCTGCGACTTTAATAAGGTGTATGTATACTGACTATATTACATGTCACCTTGAGACAGTCTTGAAAATACTGAAAATGGAAAGCTAGGTAATCTATTTTTTAGTAGAAAACACGATTTGACTGTGCAATCAGAGTAAGTTCAATTGAGACAAAAGCAGCAACTTAGTATTTAAATGTATTTGCAGAGAGTCCATCTAATTTGTGTTTTGCAATCCAACTCCAAGAAATAAAAGGCAGTGTGAGATTTTAGTGCCATTTGTTAAAAGCACCTGCTGCTACTGGAGGTGTTTTCTGTAATGATGAAGGAAATAAAAGTGAGCTCTGAACACAGCAAGATAAATGAGAGCAGCTTATACAAATGGATACATGAGAAATAGGATCAGAGAACACCCTCGGACAAGTGGCCCAAGACAGGAAGGTCTAAGATGCCAACTCTCCGAATTACTTTAAGAGATCCCAATCTGAAAGACAATACTCAAGAGCTGAGGAAAATCATTAAACTTCCCTCAGCAGAGAGATATCTCAGAAAGCAATACTAAATAATAGCTGGTACAGGAGGCTTTTGCCAGAGGTGTTCTAACTCCAGAAAACATTCTACTGCTTTTGCAAGTCTCTTTGTAAAAAAAAAAGGAGTTTTTTCCCAAATTGCAACAACCTGGAAAGTAACATATTTGTGTTTAAAAAAAAAAAAAAAAAGGAAAATCATTTAGTGCATCTACAGCCCATGAAAAGCTCAATGGGACTCAGAGTGTGTTTCCTCATGAGACACAAAGTCAGTCTGAGGCGAGTGACACGAGTAGGGTAAGGGATATTTTCCATCAGTAAGAAGGCAGCAGCAGGAGGTGCAACCTATGGTTTCCACAAATACTTGTCATATTTATGAAATTCCAAGTAAGAAAGTTGTAAGGCATCGTAGAGGCACAGTACCCACAACACACATGATTTAGAAAACCAGGATTCTTGGTAGGGCACATAACCTCCTCAGAAAGGCAGAAGTAAAACAAGAAAGGCTTTCTGTCTTGTTTAACAGTGAAATTCCCACAAAATGACTGGTAGCACTCTCACTACAACCTTGGTCTCTCCTGACTGGGATAATAATAATAATGTTCACTACTCTGAAACCTTGTGAAGGAAAACAGGGGATTAGGAAGTTTTAATGTCAGGAAGACAAAGTGAGGGAGAATAATGCCCTATGATAATTGCTTTTGATCTTTTCTAATGTAATTTCATATAGAATTGTTTTATGAGACTAATTTGCTGAAAATAACTGTCATTGTCTGAACTCCGTCTAGGAATCTCAAAAATTATTAAACTTTGATTTGATGATTAAAGTTCAAATAAAACTCCAAAGTTAGTCAAGTTATTAGGGAAATTCACCAAGGAAACTCTGTTCCCTCATCCAGGTCATCAATGAATATACTGAACCGTACTGGTCCCAGTACTGACCCTCAAGGGACTCCACTAGATACAGGCCTCCAGCTAGGCTCTGTCCCATTAACCACAACTCTTTGACTTCTTTCCTTCAACCCTTCACAGCCCACCTCACTACCAGACCACACTTTCTCAGTTTAGCCAAGAGGATGCTGTGGGAAACACTGTCAAATGCTTTGCTGAAATCAAAGTAAACCACATCCACTGCCCTACCATCATGTATCCACCTGGCTACATCCTCATAAAAGGCTATCAAATTGGTCAAATATGACTTCCCCTTGGTAAAAGGAGTTACAGGTCTATGGTAGAATATCTGAGATTAATACCAAGTACTTCAGTGGTTTTTTGCTTTCTCTGATGGACTCCAGTGCCACCAATCCTTTTTCCAGAACCTGTTCTTCCTAACATTGAATAAAGGGTAAGCAAGAAAATCAAGACAATGTTCTCTCACTACCAGAAATATAAAGAAAGCACAGATTCTCTGTCCTCTTTCTCCTTCAGCTTTAAAAACAAGCAAACAAACAAAAAAACCCACATATTTTCTTTATGGTATAAAAATACATATATATATATATATATATATAAACTTTTTGCTTGAGTTGACTCTGGTTTTATGAGAGACAATCAGCAATTGCATCCTAACTTCTGGGATGGAGGAAAAAGCCCACCTTTCACTATCAGCAGCAGGCACTGATAAATCCAGAGATACTTCCCTCTCTTTCAGACAGGGCAGCACTGAGGTTTGTTGCAAACAATGTTTCCATCTAATTTAATTAAGTTGCATCTACCTTGAACCATAAAACTTTTCTCTTTATCACCTAAGACAATTAAGCAAAGAATAAGAAAATGAACACTTGAAAAACAAAACATGAATCAATGTATCTAAACACCAAATGTCCATAACTAAGCACTTTACAGGAATTTTATCAAAGTTTTTAAAATCCAGATCATGATCAGCAAGTGAAGGAAGCTAAATCAGTAGGAACCATGTTTTGTCCTACTAACTGGTTCCAAAACTTTCCTATATTAGGTTGCTTACTTATTTGTTTCCTCCAGAAATATGAGTGATCACTGAGTCCAAGGAAAGGCATGTACTGTATAATTTAAATTAAATGGAGGAAAAAGGTCAATAAAAATTAAAATATTCTACTCCTTCATTATATGCAATGAAGATACGTTTTTACACAAACTGTATAGCACCTCTTAGCTATTTTTAATTAGATCTTCAAAGATATAGCAGTACAATTTCTTTACTGTAACTAATAGTGCTCTTCCTTTTAATGAAGTTATTTGGATAGGAATGTAATTGTCAAAATCTAAGTAAAATAAAGATGATCCTGTAAAACTTTTTTTTTTTTTTTTTTTTGAAATAAACTTCATTTCAATCCACCCTAATGGACTCTACTTTCTGAAAGAGAATGCCCCAAACTCATAGTAACGTTCTGATTGAATAATAGTGACACACATGCAGGAAATCCTTTAAAAAGCACCTCTGTTACTTAAAGAGAAAAAAATCCAGAACACGGAAAAAATTCTCCAATCACACTGTCTTTCAAAGTCAATTGTTTCCTTCTCACAGATGATCTTGTTCTTTCATAAATTAACCTAAATTATTCCTTTCTGGCACATTTGGGTGCAAATTACATTATATAGAGTGACAGCAGACTAATGAAGGACTGGGACATTCTGTAGCCATTGTGGAAAAAGGCACAGTGAGCTTTATACTCCAAAGCAGTACTAGTGTGCAACATAAGTTCCCTTCCAGGCATGTTTAATAGTGCGACTACACCACCAATACAGTCAGAAACTCACATCCAGCTCCATTCCCCACCACCATAAAGAGCACCAGTAGAGGGGCGTATGATTGTCCCAAACGTTCACACCACGCATTCTCCCAGCTTCTCCCTAGTCTTTACAAAAGATGTGACAAGATTTCTGCAGAGGACACATTAAAATGTCTTTCTACTCAGTTACTCCTCACAGACCTGATACTTTGAATACACCTCATTTTCCAAATCTGTGCTGTTTAATTTGTTCCAACATACCACCACCAGTCACACTGTGCCTATATAGCTTTATCTAGGAGCATGGTAGATTGAGTTAGCACATTCTTTGGTTAAAAACCAAAAGAACAGGTGTCTTGAGAAATACTGCTTCTCTGCTATGCTCACACTGGGAAATTAAGGATATTAACAATTGTCTAAATGAGTTAACCTACTGGTAAATGCTGTATTGCACAAAACTAAAAAATCCTATTTAAATTGAAGTATCTGTTTTGGTATCTGCATAAAATACATCAGGATTTTTAACCTTAGTGTTAGCAATAAAATAGCAAGATGAATGCCACTGCTGTCAATGCTTCATGTTTGTAGTTGAGAAAAATTTGACCTTAAATACTCATTGTTCTTTCTGCTTTCAAAACTTTAGAACATCAATTTCAAAATCAACAGAATCAGATATTCCCTAAGGCAACTTGAGGCACCATCACTACTTAAGGAAAAATCTAACTAGCTGAATACCTAGACAAATTCCCATTGCTTCCCTCCTTAATACAGGTACATGGTAAAACTAGATACCCATAAAACCTTATTACTGTGACCTCCTTCAGTCTTTGTGTTTTATTTTTCAAGCTACCTTAGGATTTGATGTGGCTGAGATACAGATGAGTACCTCACAGACATTAGTTGTCAGATTGACTGTGGGAATACAGTTAACATAGAATCACAGAATCTCTAGGTTGGAAAAGACCTTTGAGATCATCAAGTCCCACCATACCCATTCTCTATTAAACCATATCCCTGAGCACCTCATCTACCCATCTTTTAAATACATCCAGGGTTGGTGACTCAACCACTTCCCTGAGCAGCCTGTTACAGTGCCTAAATACCCTTTTGGTGAAGAACTTTTTTCTAATGTCTAATTGGAACCTTCCCTGGCACAGCTTGGGGCTATTCCCCCTTGTCCTACCACCTGTCACTTGGGCAAACAGATCAGCACCCATCTGTCTACTATCTCCTTTGAGGTAACTGTATGTGGCAATAAGGTCTCCCCTCAGCCTCCTCTTCTCCAGGTTAAACAACCTCAGTTCCCTCAGCCGCTCCTCATAAGATTTGCTCTCCAGCCCCTTCACCAGCCTGGTTGCCCTTCTCTGGACACGCTCCAGGACCTTGATGTCTTTCCTGTAGTGAGGAGCCCAAAACTGAACACAGTATTCAAGGTGCAGCCTCACCAATGCCAAGCACAGGGTCTCAATCACATCCCCAGACCTGCTGGCCACAAATCACACATCAGTTACAAGATTATACTGAATGGAGAAATTCTTCAAGGAGAAAATGGTACCTTTTATTTGTCTACCTTTTGCATTTTACAGCTACCTCTGTATTTTAGGAGCTGGTGCTATTTCTCAGTTTCTATTTGTTCCCAGCCTTTTAATTATGAAAAACTCTAATGGTGTAGGCCAAAAGAAAGATATGCAACCCATGAACAGACTGGAGGACCAGTATGTGGCCCCCTGTAAAGATTGCTTGCCCACTAATAAAAGCATATCCTAAAAGATAACAAGAGCAGATGGTTTACAATTTCTGTATGATGGTGTACAATTTCTGTTATCCTAAAAGATAACAAGAGCTGATGGTTTACAATTACCTCATGGTTTACAATTTCTGCATTTCTGAGCCATATGTGCAAGCCTTGACACTGCTGTGAGTAAGAAATTATCACATATCTGTGTATACATTCACTATATGCACACGAAGGCTAAAGAATTTCTTCAGTCCATCTAATACAGGAGCTCACCTACCAAGCACTGCAAGGCAAGTTGCTTTTGCAATTGCAGTTCTTTAGATTACATTAGAGATTGCATGGAAGAACAGATTTACACTAGCTCAAAGAGTTTTCTCAATTCTGGTTTGTTGTTGGGTTGGGTGTTTTTATGACATTTCATTTGGTAAAATATTTAAATATATTCAGGCTTATTCTAAAATTCAGCTTTATACTACCTTTTCTAAATATAGCTAAAATAATATCAAATTAAAATATTTACCATAGGTGTAATATTAGCAAGACAAACACAGTGCCAGACATGCATAACAGCTAACATTATTTCAACATTATGCCCAATACAATATGTGCACTGCATCTCAGGAATGCCTACATACTATTTAATTTAGATTTCTGTTTATATGCTAATGGATAACTCCATGACATTGCTGGAATAGTCTTAAATATTTAAAACTAATAGGCTTTCTTGATGTTTCCAGGTATTTAACTGTATTGCCATTAAAAATCAAAACTGATCTACTGTGCTAAAAAAAGTTACAAGCTATAATGTTGAGTACACACACATCAATGACACAAACATCACTACCACCAGGTGCAAAAACTATTTTAATAACTTTAAGCCATATTGTGTTAAAATTCAATTTTTTTTTTTAAGAAAAACACCTACGAGACAATTACTTATTTCATTTTTTAATTGTGCACATATCATATTGTGAAACTAAAGGAAAAGCTGGGACATGCTCATGAAAGCAGGAAACAGAGAGGAATATCATGCATAATGTTCACAACAACTCACACATTATTAGTAAATTATCTGAAAAAACAGGTAAGCCTCTCATGCCAATCATTGCTTTCATTTTAATGACAGTAACTCCCCTTGCCTTCAGCAGGAATTACACCTGTGTAAATGAAAGCAAATGTAGGCCAGGAAATAAGTCTACCCATAAAAGAAAAGAGCTTTAGACAGAGAAAAGGCTCTAACCACTTTGTCCTCCTGGAGTTCATATCCACGAAAGCAAGAAAGAAAGGACAGAAAAAAGACAAAGAAGGAAAGAGTCACTTTCATTTTGAAAGCAAGCAGTAGTATTTGTTAGTAAAACAAACAAAACAAATATCAGATTTAATATATATCTTTCTTATTTCCCCTAGTAGTGAAGATGTAGTGAACAATATGTCATTTTAATAATTGTCTTAATCCTTTCACGAGTGAAACAGAGATGGTTTTATATATCAAAGAAAATATTTGTACAAAAAAATTTGCACAAAGAAAATTATTTTCATAAAAATAATTTGGGATTCATGTCCTAATTACCTTAACAAAATAAACGGGGCATCTCATAAAAAGGATGCAGAATTTAGATTTACATACCTTTGACCCCAGTATTGCAAATGGTCAGCATGCATCGACCCTTTGCACTTGCAGAGTCTGGTGAAACGAAGAACGTTTCCTACAGCCACACATGGAGTGTGTATGCATAAAAGCCTAACTGCATGTTATCACTTAAAACGTCTTCAAAATACTAGAGTTTTAAAGCATAAGGAGACAGAGTCTGTCCCAAACGTTTACTGCATGTCATATCAGATCTGTATTATTTATACTTTCTTTTTCATACCCATAAATATTAGATACAAATATTCCCATGGATTATTATTTTCCTTGAAGGAATTGTCTTTTCAGCTGTCTAAAATTGTAAATGCTCTAATACTTTAGAAAACAAAAGCGTTCCAAATGTTTTCTGTCAAAAATATTTCCCATTCTTGTGAATTATGATTTTTTTCCTGGTATCTTAACTTTACGTGCTAATAAAGAGACTAAATCTAGATATCCAATTAAGTACCTAGCTGTGTTGGTACTGCTCACCAAGAAGGGGAGACAATTCATTTTATAGCTTTGCTGTTCAGATACCTATATGACATAAAACTTTGTGCACTTGGGCTCTTACAGAAGTTTGAGGATCCCCCCAATACTCAAAACACAAACAAACAGGAGAGAATACAACAGAGGCCAACCAAGACAGTCAGGGCACTCGAGCACACAATATGCAAGGAGAAGCTGAGGGAGATAGGCTGGATTTGCCACAAGAAGGCTGGGGTAGGGAAGGGTGCAGGAAGAGGGGAACTACTCGCATTCCTTAACTAATTCAAAGGTTTACTATAAGGAAAACAGGCAGAATTTCCTTGAAGATGCAGAGATAATGGGCAAAATGTAACAACCACAGGATTAGATATATATAACGAAAAAAAATCACAATAGTGGTTAAGCACCCAAAGAGGTTGCCCAAAGAAGTTACGGGTTCTCTATCCTTGGAGATCCTTGGAGATCATGAAAATCTCATCCAACTTTGAAGTTAATCCTGCTTGGAGCAGGAGATTGGTTTAGATAACCTCCTCAGGTCCCCTCTGACCTGACTTAGTCTAAGATACTATATACAGTAGTAAATTACAAAGTATTTTCAAAGATGCTGCAGATTTTAGTGGCAAGTCTCAGTTATACCAATAGGACACATATAAAGCTATCTAAATCACCAGACTTCTATGAATTTTAGTTCTTATTCTTAAATGTGCAGAGACACATTTATCTGCACAGCATCAGATGCTCTGCTACTTTCCTAGCAGGACTCCTGTCCCACTGCAATGAGTGGCAGTAGTTGCTTGTAGAAATTTCGAATAGAAATATCTAGTCCCTTGATTTCTCATCCTCATTTCTGAAGAAAAAAGAGATTCTAAATATATCAAACAAAAAAAATTAAAGGTAGCAGGTTTCACAAAAAAAAAATAGGATATAGTGACAATTCCAACTAGAAAATAGAAACATCTTTAAAACTGTTGATAATGGATGAAAAATGTCGATATTAAGTAGAAGAGGTACAAATTTATACAGGGTCTTAAAAGGAGCAAGATTCTTAAGAAGACAAATATTGAGATTAAAAGTATCTTTATTATTTGATTTATCATATAGCTCACTGTTCTACCTGCCATGCATGACTATTTTTGAGAGCAGAATTGCCTATGTCTAGCACAGTCTTTAACATCAATTTTACCTTCTGTTTTTCATATTCCACACTGTACCACTACCCATGAAATTTTAAAATGAACTATAAACCAGGCATACAATTTCAAGAAGATGCTTAGAAATTGTACTATTTCCTTATAGCTTTCACTGCACAAGACCCATAGCTTGGTCACTCGATGTCAAGCAGTATTATCTGTAGTATTTTCCTCAAAGAAACACATTGAAAAGTGGGAGAAAAGGCAACAATTATAAGTTGTACCATGGGAAATTCAGACCAGAGAAGGAATTTCTTCTTCCACTTTTTAATCACAAGAGCAGCGAAGCACTGGAACAGGTTTTTCAGAGTAGTTGCTGAATCTTCATCCTTGAAGAATCAAAACTTAGACGGGCAAGGCCTTCTGAAAACTAATTCAAGGGTCTTCAAGCAAGTGGCTGGATGAGATGACCTCCAGAAGTCTTTTTCAACCCAATCGTTCTATGATCCTTTTTCCTCACTTATGGTAAAAATCTAGCTGTATCATCCCTGTTTAATAACTTTATCCCATGTACAACACACCTGCACAAATTTAAGGATTCTGTTTTGTCATTCAAATGGATTTCTTTTGCCATTTTATCTCTATTCTAAAAATAATATAATAAATAATATAATTTATCCATTGTCCTGACTGCTCTTAAGCTGTTCCAACATAGTTTTCCAGTCTAGCCCAATCATGTTTAATTAAATATATAAAAAATTTTACTTATTAATTATTGTAATAGTCCTCTGCAAGTACACATGATCTACACCTTTTCATACTACGAATTATGTTCTGATCTACTATTTTTTTTCATTCAGTAGTTTTTCTCCCAAGATAGGAGAATTTTTAAAACACTTATAAGGAGTAAAACCATCATACACAAGAGGAAATGTAAATTCAGATAAGAAAAGTAAGTTCTGACAATATTATGGAGTATACATACAAACCAGCAATATAGATAACTCGGAGAATAGAAAAATTAAAAGACACAAAAAAACTCTTACTGCAACTCTGATACGTATTTTAGAGAAGACAGGTTAGAAGTTTTGAGACAGCTTTTCCAATACCTACGCTTGTGCTCTTGTGCCACAAGGTCCTAATGTTAAAAAGTAACAGCTCAGAAATAGTGATCTGATTCTGTTCATCACTGTCTCATTTGGCCAAATCTTAATTTTTGGTTAAACCAAATTTTTCAAAAAACAAACTTAACTGTAATCACAGAAAAAGTAAAATACATACTAAATGCATCCTAAGATTGTAAGCAAGGAGAACATACCAAATCACATTTCCTAAAACCTCAGACTATAGTATTGAAAGTCATGGATAATCAGTAATTCTCAAGTACCAAAGATATTATCAGTAGAGAAATCTCACTCTCTGTTAGCTCAAATGATATCCTAAACACCACTTAAGCAATAATTAAAATAATACATATGCACACACACACCCCTAATATAAACTATATATTAAAACAAGATGAAATATTTTTCTTGGACATGAATTGCAGAATGAATAGTCTCAAATGCTTCACCATATAAGTGTAAGCTTTTTAACAGAAAGAAGCAATTCCAAAAGCCGTTGACTTGAAAAGGCCAGTTAAGATTCCAAATCCTGTCATTCACACTGTGATCATGACAGTAATTGAGACTTGGTTTGTACAATCCACCTATACTGAATAATCTCCAGGATGAAGAGTCTCCTTTCAGAAACAGGCTATGAAATATAAAGATACGTGAAGTGCAAGACAAGCCGTCATGCTTTACTAGACACCTAAGACTACCTCCAGCTTCTCAGTGTCCTCCCCCACATTGCTGTCAAACATCCTAGAATTTAGGGCAGTACAATATAAGTAATGACATGACTGACCAGATGAGAGACAGTCTAGTCAGTCATTTCAATAGCATTTAAGAAATTATTCAAATCAGTTCTTAGAGACCTAATGCTAAAAAAAACATCAAGTCAGTCAGACTTCAGTCATACCTGTTCTGTTCCTTTAGTATCAGTTTTATGGGGAAAGACCTCAACTCCATGAATTTTCAGACACACAAAAATGTTAGCGAAACTGCTCTAAGTCCAACTCATACAAAAATAATTCTAGAATAACTCAATACACCACCTTTTCTTAAAAAAAAAACCCAACAATCTGTTGGAAAGTCAATCTGGCATCTGACTGTATGAGGCAAAGCCAGTCTTCAAGACAGTATTTTTTCCACCTTAAGTGCCTAAAACTATCAGTATGTCTAAATTTACCAGTTTTTCATTGCGTCAGGATCATAACCACCTCTAAGGTTTTTGAAAGCTTTGAAACAGAGTGAAGAGTTCAAACATTCCTAGCCTCTGCTAAGACTGAGACCATCACATGATGTTCAATGAGATTCAAAACAGCTACCAAATGAAAATAGTTTCAAATAAATTAAGCTAATAATAGAAATAGTTTATGCAATTGTCATTTGTAGATCAGATCTACTTGATTTGTATTAAAATCACAGGGCTCTTTTGAAGCATCCAAGAGTGCTAGGCATCCCTTTGCAACATGTTTCCTGGAAATGTGCATTTCCTGGTTCAAAATGGCTGTTGTGGCAAGGTTTTTAGTGCCTGCATTAAACACAGAATTTTGAAAAAATGTTTCACTGGGACAGCACACTACTGTGAAAGCACAAGAAAATTGGCTGCTTGGGCAGGGCCAGGAGCAGGGTACAAAGGGTACCACGAGGCAAGCCCATCTACAGGGTTGTGTCACACAGCGCGCATGCAAGGGCTAGGGCCCAGAAATGTAACTAGGGTCAGTAAAGCATACAGTTCCCCAGCTAGTCCATGGTGATCAGGTAGAGCCAAGGCCTACAGACCCGAAGAGGCAGTGACACGGCTCAGGCAGGCATCAAGCCTGAATGCTTGAGTTGAAAGTCAGTTTCCAGCTAAAGGAGTGGAGCCTAAATGCAGCCCCTTCTCCTGCAGCTCTTTCCCCAAGGGTCATCCCACGTTACAGCCTGTGAGGCTCCCCCAAGACCATGAGAACAGGCAGCCAAACCCTGTTTGGGGAAGGAGTGGGAGATGGTATTAAGGGCCATGATATATACTGGGTGAACTGCAGTCCAGGTACATTTGGGTATAACTTTTGAAAGAATAAGGGACTGAACACCTCAAAACAGAGGTGATCATGGTTTAGAGATGTCTTAGTAATCACAGATGTTCACTATGGCATTAACACCGGTTTCATGTAATCAGGACCAGATTTCAGATCAAAAGTGTTAAATATATTTGATAACACAAACTCTATCCTATTGATGGAGAGATTGAGAAGTTAACTTAATCCTAATTAGAAGGATAAATTTCAGAGCCTCTGGTTCTGAATTTACCACTTCTAAATAAGAGATCATCTTTGGAATTATTTGGCAGCTGACTCTTTCAGAGGTATGGGTACTAGGATTCTCTGGAAAGATGAACCTGGTTCTAAGTTACCAAATTTTACAGGTGTTATATGGACTGAACTGAAAAGAAAAAAAGAAATCAACACTTGGTTTAGTGAAAATCCTTTCCCTAAGTTTGCAGTGTCACACATCTTTTCCAGAGAATGCAGAATCCAAGCATGTCCCCTAAGGACCAACGTTTTCTATGAGATGGGAAATCACTGAGTTTATCCCAAATCCTAGTGACATAGAAATCCTGATTGTGACAGACAAATTCTTTGGTACTTGCCAATTGTCAGCAGAATTAAAGGGATTATACTTTAGGACAAGCATGCTAAAATACTGTTTTGTGACTCCATTTGGATTGTCACACTGCAAGTCCTGCAGTTAGAACCATTCAACAGAGAACCTGATGGCTTTCTGAAAAACCAAACATAAACCCCAGAAAAATAACCAGAATGCAAAGCTTTCACAGCACCAGAGGAACTTGAGAAAAGTTCCCTACTTATACTTTATGTTTTCCACATGCAGTTGCTAGATTCTATAAAAAACTGAGAATCTCCTCCTTTTGATGTTCAAAGACAAGAGGATGCTTCAGTGACTGCCAGTGATAGCAGGTTGCCAAATCCCCAGAAAGAAGGTATTTGGCATGCATCAAATTAAGTTTTCAGGCAAGTGTTGTTTTCTTCCTCTACAAGTGAAACACTGGTTTACTGAATCAGCATTCTAAGCTGTTGAAATTTATTTTCAATGCACACTTCTATCTGGAAGTTGAATTAGTCCAATATTTTAGCATGTAAATTTCTCAGCTCCATACATGACATTCTGCAGCCTACTGCCTCATTCAGTGTGCATTTCCTTATAAATCAGTATGTAATTAAAAATGCACAGTACTATGTTTTGTATATCAGTGGTAACTGTATTACTAAGAACTATTATTGCTTGCTGTCATGTGTTTTATTATTGCAGTTTTAATCAATCTGAAATCGTTCATGAACATACAAGGTGACCGTTCAAGGTCCCTTTCTCCCATGAAGTTGAAGCCCTTATCCTAGCTGAATACTCCATTCACTAAGACAATAAGCAGCACTAAAGTAGCAGTACTAATATTATCAATTTGACTTCTTTGATCTAAAAGGAACTCACACATAAGGATAATTTTTGTACAACCTGAACTGAATTTTAATGCCCATATTTCAGGCACTGTAATTAAACTGAAAAAGGAATAAATCACCCATAATTTCAGAGAATCCTAACCTAATGTTCTGACAACAGTCAAACATTTCTATGCTCTGCTCCTACTCATGACCACAAACCTTGTAAGCAGTAGTCCTTCTTGTGAGCTTTAAAAGAGAAGTGTTCTTTGCAGTTCTGAGTTTTCTGAGATACATGCTGCTAACGCTGCTCTGTACTAAATGACTTAGTATCAGAAACTGGTGTAAACGGCATGGATTTGGTTTGTAACTTGGTATTATTAAAAATATCACAAACAGATCAAAGAGCTCCAACAAAAAACAATTCAGACAGTTTAAGAATCACCATATACAATGTCCAAAGCAGACATATATAACCAGTCAGAAAATGTCTATGAAGACCAAAGAAAACATAGCACAGTTAAAGCAGGACGGTATTAGAACTCATCCTTCAAGTAGGTGAAGTTCTATCCATTAAGAAAAATGGAAAAGAATAAATTCTTGTAAATTCTGGTAGACCAAAAATTATTTTCATATAAGAATGTGTATAGGCATAAAAGAGATCTTAAGTAGGAGCCTGCCACAGTCTGTGTCTGAATAAAATCTTTCATATTCATGTTGACGGTGATTAGAAAGATACTTGGTCTTGAATGTTATTTCAGACAAAAGGAACTAGAGGATACATTTCAAACATATTTCAGAAAGAGAAGCTACAAAGGGAATCAATTAAAAAAAAAAACCTAAAAAATCTTTAAAATCATACAATAGTCAAACATCTCACATCTAAATTTGTAGTTATTAACCAAAATATGGATTCTTTCAATTACAAGAAGAAAAAAGTGGCAAATATGATGACAATTTATTCATTTTTACAGAATTTCAGTGTTAGATCAACTGAATAACAGAACAGCCTGGCATCCTCATTGGAAGGATTTGTAGAAACCTAATTAGATAATAAAATTAGCAAAATACGAATAAATTAAGATAAAATGTGGAAAAGTCAGAATGGGCCTAGCAAAGGGAATTCATGTCTGTTACGCGTATTAGAATTTCTTCAACAAGTCACAGAGAAAGTGAGTAAATGGGATTTGTACATACTGCTGAGATGGGCTTCCAGGCTTTTAAAGAATCTCAGGTGCAATGAAATTTTTCCTCATTATTTCTCATGAGAAATAATTTCTCATTAATCCATGAGAAAATGTAACTACTTAATTGACAGTAAGAAAAGCACAAGAATAAATGGACATTTTTAAGCAGAGTGAAGCCTCTCAGGGTGTCTGTCTAGAGATGCCCTATCTAGCATATTTGTAATTATCTAGAACAGCACTGAATGAGACAGAAAACCTATTTGTCACACTAAATTACCAATATTAGTAGAAAAAAAGCCAACTGAGAAGAGTTGCAGAACAGACTTGTAACACTGAATGGAGAAATCTGTTTACAGAAAGACAGATTAGGTTAGATAATAAGGAAAGTTTTCTATGGTGAAGATGGTGAAGCAGTGGAACAAAAACAGGCTGTGAAAGCATCTCACTGGAAATCTGTCAAGTCAGACAACTATCTGCCAAGTTCACATGATCCATCCTGAGGACGGTCCAAATCATGTACTGGAATATTTATTAGGAGATGAAGCCTTCCTGCTAATGCACTTTTTCTATGTTTTTAAATATGTAGACATAATGACTCAAATATATGTCTTGAATGCCTTTTAAAATCAGACAGAATTAATAAAGAAAATATCAAATGTCTTATTACCAGCAACATGTTTTAGTTAGTTATAAAACCATTAAGAATGTGAGTTTATGACAACAAACTTTTAAAATTAACTTAAAATCCAAGTGAGCTTGAGATTTACACACATAATCTCAGTTCCTTATACTAGGAAATAGCAGATGGTTTTGTATTTCGTGAGTCAAAAACTTGAGTCCAATATTTAGGCCCACCTTTCAACCTTGGATACAGGGATACATAATATTTCTACCATTGTCTCCTACCTTCCAAACAATTAAAACAATTTTGCAGATTGCATGGCATTTGCAATTAACATAAATATATAATTTATGGAAGTAACTAATAGCAGGAAATAATACATTAATAAATACTAAATTATAAAATTGTTGTACTGATTCACTAAATGTTTTTCCAATTAGATAAACTAGCAGAAGACATCTGAAGTGTTGCTGTGAATATTCTACAGATAACTGTCAGAATCTGAGAAAGACATGTATCAGACGTGAACACATTATCTGAAATGATGAAATACACTGATTTCAGAACTTCTTTGTGTGATTATTTCAGTTCTGATTAATTTTTTTTTAAATCTGATTTCTGTTTTACCTGTTGTTATACAGTAAACACCAGTATATTAGTTTTAACTATATGATAAATGCATTTTTTTCTTAATACTACTTTGACATACACATGGTTATTTATACATCCACATACATAATACATGTGCACTTGTGTAATATATTATAAACATTTTAAAACTCCATAATATATTGTATATGCTGTTCTAACACTAATTTGGCAATAATTTTTTAACAGATGAGCCTGGCAAGCAGAAAACAAATTCCTGCTGTAACTTCTAATAATCACTGTCTCAACATTAACATCACTAGGTCACTAGGTATATCTGCCTATCACCAACATAGAGACTGAATCCTCCAATCAAAGAATTGTATTTTCAGGAGTCTGTTAACAGAAATGTGGTATGTATTAACTTAAAAGCCATAGTCACAAACCCATCTGCAAGTGGAAGCTATTTGAAATGAGAGCAGAGGTTTTAAAAGCCCTTAAAGTCACCTTGTTAAAGGAAATCCATTTCAGTAGCTATGTGATTTGGATGCATAACCAGTGAATAAGGGATACTGAGTTTAGAAGCAGCTTGTTACTCAACTTTCATGACTCCATACCTTATTTGACCGTAAAGACACTCTTCCTCCACAGCGTGCACAGAATTTTGTTTGGCAATATGAACAGTTATGGCCACAGCCATCAGCAAATTTTGTTTTGTGGCAGATGCCACAGGTTGGGGCATCACCCTTCTGCTCCTGCTGCTGCTGTGATTCTTCACCCATCTTCTTCACTTGCTCCTTATACATTTCAAACTGCTGATGTAATTTTCTGCAGAGAAGAGAAGAGATCATTAACGGTCATTTTATTTAAGCCCACAAATACTTTGCAATCACTAAATTCCAATTTCAAAACACAAATTAGAGAGAAATAACGTAGCAAATAAAATACATTTCACTTAGGGTGCTCCGGAAGTGTAACAATCAAGGATTACCTCTTTTTCACTGTAACTAAACCCTAGGAGGAGGCTCAGTACTGATAACATGTAGCACACAGAGCAGCTGTTGCAAAGAGAACTAACTTTGATTTAGGATATGACCAACTGTTAGCTGCAAACACAGCAGTAGGAAACGTGGGCTGAGCGATGCAAGAGCCCACTGCACTAGACAATAAATCAGTTAATAGCAGGGGAAAAGTCTTATTTATTCTTCCAAGAGTACTTTTGCCTAATACCCCCAGACAGAGGCAAATATCTTCTCTTGATATAGCTTATCTTCATTTATCCAACAATGTCACACAGAACCATGACTTTTTCAAAGCACTTTTCAAGCATTGCCTGCAAATCAAGTTACCTCAGCCTAGACAAACATTATGAATCATTTACACCATTCATATCATTAGGGAGGTACCGCCATCCCATGCCAAATATTAGGTAGAAGACTACCCGGGGTGTAAAATCCAGGATAGTCATTTAAGATACACACACATTTTACCTCCAATTTCCAGCGGACTAGGAGCACACTCACAGTCAGATGCCATGTGCAGACACATCTGCAGTGATTGTTCCAGGCACGCTACCTCATTCATATTCCTGAGCCCCCAATAATCAATTCTCCATATACAATAGTTAAAACTGTCCGCACTATGATCAAAGTTACAGACTCATTTCATGTTCTACAAAGGCAGGTTTTTCTCAAAGCCCCTATTTCTGAAGGTAAACGAGTCACAGGAAATTTCACCTTCATTGTAAAAAGTTCTAATTTTTTAGCCCCTGTAGCTGCAGAAGAAAGCTAGAAAAGGTGACAGTATATTGCAAGAGATTCAAATACAAAAAGAAAAAAGAACTTTGTCTTCTCTTTTGGTTTTATCCTTGTGATTTGAAGTGGTCTGAACAGTGATCTTTACAATTTGGTAACAGAGACTGTAAATTTTAGCTATCTAAAAACTACTAAACTAATTTAAGCTCCCTGAACAGACACAAGCAAAACCCTCAAAATTAAGCATTTCCTATGAAACATTAAAATGATATACTTAGCCCAAAAATTAAAAGGGCAAGAGATTTATTTTTCTTTAGAATATCCTTCCAGGGATGCTTGAGATGAGGTTACTACAAAACATACATGAAGCCTAAGATAGAACAAAGAATAACCTCCTGGAAAAATAAAAATAAAAATTCAGGAGACCAACTTTCTTACAGTAGAAATACATCCCTTCTATCAATCAGATATAAATGAATGATGCATAATTATTTCAGTGAGAGAGGTCCTTTCTGTGAGAGAGGCCTCCATGAGAAGGGCATGAGGGTTGTCATAGCCCTGACAAGCATTCCTTTGCCTTCTCACTGCTTCAAAAATAAATAATAATAAAAAAGATTTCACTGTTGCCTATTCTTTGTCTAACGTGCCAGGACACGAGTTACTAATAAGAAAGAGTTGAATGAAGTTGAGAACAATATTTGAAAAGCTGGAAACCTGGCACATTTCAACGCTTTACACTGACAACAGTACATAATTGGTAGTTAGTAGTCTGGCCCCTTTCCATCACTAACATATGTAATCTCTGAGACCTTGCTTGCCTTTTAATTTTGCCAAATGTTGCGTTTCTCATTTAAAGCGTATTATCAGTGCTGAACTTCAAGTTTATTTTAGGTTACATTCAGTTTTGTGGCTTCCTTATAATCTACAGCCTTTGTTTGTATGATTATTTGCTTACCAGTCTCACTGATGCATAAAAAGCACGAGACTTTTGCCAATTCTTAAGCCTCATGTACAGAAATAATTTCACTTCTGTTTCCTCTTGGGCACAAGAATCTATGTAACGGTCACAACTTTTGCCTCTAAGTATAAACTTTTCAAGGTTATACAAAGCACTTTTCTAAAACCCCTGTTATAGTAGCAAACAACTTATCATCTGCAAAAACAATGTGTTATTACTTTTTCCTCTGTTCCAAGAAAAATACTACATGCATTGATAGCTATCAGGAAAAAAATGAAACACAGAAGACAAAAGTCTATTCCATAATCAGTTACACACAATATGTGTTCTGCTTACTGTGCAGAACCACTTGAGATGAATAAGATGAATATGCATACTTGAAACAAATTGCCAAGTATTCATTTTAGGAAGTCCATTTAAAAAAAATACAACAAACTTTCTGAACTATTTTAGAGATTATAATTATTATTCATCATTTAGCCTGCAAAGGTTTAAGCCAAAAACTAAACTAAGAATTTGCAGTGATAATTAGGTGTTTAGAATAGCACATTATTTGAAGTACATTTAGTAAATAATTGTACACCATATTTTTCAGAAAACACAATGCAAATAAAACTCCATTTCACTCAAGCTGTCTGCACTCAAGTCTCTACACAGAACATTGCTGCCAGAGAGGGTACAGGGGTTCGGTTACTGGGGAACTGAAAGCAAGGAGTAGCAAGGCAAACTTCAGAGCCTGGAGCTGAATTCGGGTACCCCAAGACTAGAGTTCTCAGCCCTATACTGCAGTGACTTACTCTGTTAATATAAGTGGTGCTGCAAGGCTGAAAAATGGGCTGGTTTAGGCCAAAATGCTTGTCTATAGTACAAGTCTTATTCTTAGTTATAATACAGGGTTGTTTGGTTGTAAACCCAGATAATCGCATCAGACCATACAGCTGGTTTGTTCAGCCTGGAGAAAAGGAGACTGAAGGGAGACCTCATCACGGTCTATGGCTTCCTGACAGTGGGGAGCAAAGGGCCAGATGCCAGTCTCCTCTCTTTGGTGACCAGTGATAGAACGCTAAGGAATGGCATGAAGCTGCAACAGGGGAGGTTTAGGTTGTATATCAGGAAGAGGTTCTTTACTGAGAGGGTGGTTGGGCACTGGAACAGGCTCCCCAGGGAACTGGTCACAGCAGCAAGCTTGACTGAGCTTAAGAATTGTCTGGACAATGCTCTCAGTCCCATGCTCTGACTTGGCTGGCCCTTTGTGGAGCCAGGAGTTGGACTTAATGATCCTTATGGGTCCCTTCCAACTTGGTATGTTCTATAATTTTTGTATAAAGCTTATCGATGCATATCCATAACCCTTACATATGTGTATTTGACAGTGGTCTCAATAGCACAGGCCATCTATCTGCACTGATGCAAAATCTCCTTTTCCACATTGTTTGCAAAAATACAAACATCCACTTCAATAACTGCTATAAAATTTAGAGGAAAATAAGAAGTTGGTATGAGTTTATGCAAAGCTTTAATGATAGTGACTAGGTAAGCTGGAAAACTGGTATTTAAGTTCTGTTCATTGTAATCCTTTGTGAGAATGAGTTCCCTGAATCACACTCATTTCAGCTGGAAGTTGCAGCTGTGAAGTTCATGAGGCTTATATCACTAGTCAAGATCTTTTTTGTACTGTGAAGTACCGTACCCAAGACAGCTGCATATAGAACTTCTCAGTGTAGAAAGCAACTGTTTGTAAGAGCTTGGATCACTCCGTGAAGGTCAAGAAATAGTTTCTATCAGAATAATTGCTTTGTTCCAGAATTGAGCTCGTTTAATTCTGTTAATTTTTGGTTCCCCACACCTTTCTGGAAATGAGAAATTCCGTATCAATCAAAAAGCAGCAATCCATGGGTCTCTCATGATCCATGAGCTACTGCCAAAAGCAAGTAAGAAAAGCAAGTTCACTAGATTGATGTCTCTTGTTGCTATCCAGAAATGTCCACAAAACGTTCAGCATTTTACCAAAAACTTTTAAAAAGGTTTAACAAATCCTTAATACTGAACAAGAAGTTCTAAATCATTCCCATCTCCCAAAAGGTCACTTAAACATTTCTGAAATTTCCAAATTAAGCATTAAAATCTGCATTAGAAGGGGGACTGTTAAGCAAGTATCCAGGTCGTTGAGGCCAGATATAAATGTAGCAGCCACTTCTCATTTCCTGGCTACACTTCTCTCAAAGTTTTATTACTGATTGTAGCCTGTGCCATATTTCCTGTTCCCCACCGAGCACGGATGTGGCTGGAATCCAGGCTTCAAAAAGGGTTTGTTTGCTTTCAGTTCTGCCAAGTCCATTCATTCAACGATTATTCTGCCTGGTGGCAACGACTATCTGGTAACATACAAATTTCTTCCCTGTACTGTACTCAACACATAATCCTTTCTACTTTTACAACAGTACTAGCTAATCAATCACTGAGTATGCATACTTCTCTTCTGAATGGATACTATTCTTATAACCTTACTCATATTGGCTGAGGTCAGGAAACAACTGGGTGGACATCAGACGTGTTGGTAAGAAACCCAGGAAAATAGGGTGAAAACCAGGCTTTCCTTACAGATTTGACAAAAAAAAAAACCCCAACAAACCCATACAGGACTATATTAGCAAGAGTATGAATAGCAGATAAAGGGAAGTTATTTTTCCTCTTTAGCTGGTAGTGGCAAGGCTGTACCTGGAAAATTGTGTCCAGATTGGGGTCCACTAGTTCATGTTGACAAACTGGACAAAAAAATAAAAAATTGTCAGGGTCCTAGGGCATGTTAATCCACATGGTGGGATAGAGAAGATGGGTTTGCTCAATCCAGTGAAGAGGAATGGACTACGGAGTGATCTAACACCTGCCTGACACTAGCTAGCTAATCTAAAAATTGCCTGGAAAAAGAAAAAAAAAACCAGAGCCAAATTCTTCCTGATAGTAACAAACCCAAAACAAGGGGCAAAAGCACCATCATGGCACTAGGGGAAGTTTTTACCCTAGGAGGGTAGTGTAGCACCAGAACAGGTTGTCCTGAGTGGCTGTGGGATCACCATCCCTGGAAGTTTTCAAAACTAACCTAGACAAAGTTCAAGCTGCCCTGGTCTAGTGTTGGCAACAACCATCCTTTCAGAGATCACAGAGCATTGCTGTGATTACGTACTGACTGGTTTTGTGGAATAAGACAAGAAATATGAAGTCAAACTAAAGCAGAAAAAGGGAGAAGTATTCAACAACTCTTTATTTTAGCACTGCTTAAAAAAAAAAAAAGATAATTTACTTAATTTTTACCCATAGGCAAAAAACCCCAAACCCCCCCACACCACCTTCTTCATGCTTTTTATAAACTACCATGAAAAAGTTAACTTTCTCAAAGTTTGACCAATGGCTTCATGTCTTTTCTGCTCCATGTAATGAAAAGGACAGAAAAATTTTCAATTTAAAAAGTCCATTTAAAAAACAAAGCGAAACAAAACCAACACTGTTCAGAAATGCAAAACAGAAATTTTCTTGATCACCAAATGCCAGTTTTGCCAGTGTTCTAACTGAAATGAGAGAGGTCACCATATAAAACTCCTCTTCAGAAGACCATGATTCTACTTTTCCTAGTAAAGAAAAATCAATACAGAATTAAAGATTCGAGCCAATTTCAAACAGGAACCTCATACACAGTTTTTGTTTGGTTGATTTTTTATAATTCATGGATTACCGTACCCACAAGACCCGTAACTGGTCTTGATACCATTCACAATTCAGAGTTTTCAGCTTTCATATCAGTGTAAATATTATCAGAAACTAGATGTCAGCAGAGATCTTTACAAACATTCATTTAACCCACAGAACTACGTTTCTTGCTGGCAATGTGAAATCTCTACTGCTTCATGAGAACCAACATACTATTTTAACTATCTGGTTTCCTCACATAAACAATATTTAACTATTTTCCACTCTCAGTAGGCTTAACTTCAACATCATCTACCCAAGCCAAATCTCTGCATATTAGTTAAAAAAATTCTACCAAAAATACTTAGAGAATGTAAAATGGAAAGGGTTAAAAACCACAACTATAGAAGAGAACACTACTTTTTAATCTATGGCCTGGAATTTACAATAACTGGGAGAAATCCACAATATTGAAGAGAGTTGGACAGTATTTTCTATTTAAATGTTGGGTGGGGTTTTTTGAGGCACTTATTTTAATTTCCTGCTGAAAATACTAGTTTTAGCTAAATTTTCACTAGCTCTTTTTTTTTTTTTAATCATCTCAGTTATAATGTCCAGAAAACAGAAGGATCCATAAAATCCAATTCTTTTGGGTATTTACTGGAAATGAAAGAGACCTAGATTTTAATTTCTGCCTACCCTGAAGACCAGCCTTCCACAGTCTATGCAAAAACAGTAACTCCCTAAGTTTTTCTCAAAACTGTTCATAGTGTCTCATATGAGAGTTCTTGCACTTTGTATAGATAGTTCGAAGAATGTAGAGGAAAATTAACTCCTTGCTATTTTTCCAGATGGGGAAATGCATTTTTTTTCCCAGCTCTAAAACAAAAGTTAAGAGATACAGAGATTTTCCCTAGCTTTTTAAGTATTTTGTTTAGAACAAGGAGGGTAAAATATAAGCCATATAATGACAATAACAGCCATGTTCAGCAGTGTCAAATACTTTATATTTCACTGTCATTTATTTTCTCTAAACATAGAGTAAATTCCCCTGAAGCTGTCAGTAGAACTGTATCTCTAAAACTTTTAGCTTTTGCATCTATGTATGGTTTGAGTTGTTTTACAGATGGAGCTAACTGGGAAAAAAACCCCATGACTTTCATGTTTCCATTTCTCTAATTTATTAAGGAACATGTACTGCATTAACCTGAAGTAGGAACAGATCAACACTGATAAAAAGTACAAGAACATGTTTAAAGAGCCTATGAAATAGAACACTCACAGAATAAGGATGTCACAGAGGCCCTAAACATGGTGAAAGACTTACTTACAAAAGAGGTAAACTCATTCACACTAAGAAAAACACTCACTCAAATCAGTATTTGATTGAATATAAAGAAGTATTTCTTTATCAATAAGATACTCTTAATTCACATGAAAAACACAAGGTGGCCAAAATGTGAATCCTAGGTTAAAAAGACACAGATGCAATTAAAATAAGTTACTGAATTTCACACTTAAGTGACATTATGTTTTCTGATAATTTCACTGAAAGAACTATTGTAAAAAACAAACTTCTATTCTGTGAGTATATATACCCTAAATTTAAGTGAATTACACTGACTGTGCCTGAAATTCTGAACAGGAGAAAAGAAAATGGAAAAGAAGGAGTGTGGTTGCTGAATGTTCTTGCCCTTTGTTTGTACCAGCACTGCTGCTCACTTGTAAATCCCAATCAGAACCTGAAAGTAACATCTCGGTTTCAGTCTCTCCACATCTGGCAAAGGAGCAGGGTCGAGACATCCCATTATGCCCTAACAGCATTTGCCTCACGCTGTGCAGTGGAACCAAAAACTCTCTGCTGGTGGATATTTCATATAAGCCACTCTTAGAAGTAAATGACATGTCCCAGATTAGGTCTTTGAACTGCCCTGGCTCTCAATTCCTCCATTTGCTCATTTACTAGGACTTTCTGCAGTGGCTTCCAGTTCACACTTGACCACATTTTGTTCTCAATTTATTTGACCTCCCTTGCAAAAGAGTAAATACGCCTCTCATTGCACTCTTCTGATGTCATAATGGATTAATTCACCTGATATGACCCTAAATAAACTTGTAACTAAAGATGAAGTCATACCACTCTAGTTTATTTACATACATCCAGAAACTCAGTTAAAAAGACAAGAAATGATGTGCAAAAAAATAAACCCAACCTGTTTTAATAACTGAGTAGGATATAACTCTGAGAATGAATCAACAGATTACTTGCCAGCCAGACACAAAGTCTAGCTGGAACTGGCAGGATTACATTACCTGTCTTTTTTTTCTTCCTTTTTTTTTTTTCCCCTGTTTATAATGCTCAGCATTGAATCAAATTGCAGCCTTTGTTCATTAACTTTGTTTATTATCAGCAGTGCGGCTGCTCTTTGAGGGCAAGGTAGCGGTGAACAATAGCTAGGTACAATAGTCCTGTGTCAGGCTACAAGAAAAAGTGAACATGAAGATGATGAACATATGGCCAATTAAAGGATGACACAATTAATGCTACCGTATTTCTGTGTAGTTTGAATGATATCAAGATAACACTAGACAGAGTGTATATAAAAGTCGGTAACTCCTGTCTGTACTCATTACTTACAGGTTGCCTCAGAACAACAGACAGATACTTCTACCTTTTCTGTAGCAATTCAAACTAACTGCTAGACTAAACTAAGAAGTGCTATCTCTGTTCCTAATTATTTCTTATTGTTTGTTAAAATTAAACTTTAACTGAATTGTTTATTGGTCTTTTTTACAATCTGTAATAGAGGAAAAGCTCTAAAGTCCAAATTAAAGTTTAAACAGACAGAATACACTAAAACTTCCAATTCCTCTGGAACTTTGCATTGCTCTTTTTTTAGTTATTATAGAAGGCCCTTTAAAAATAAAGGGAATACTATATTCCTCTGACAGTTTAACAAGAGCCAAATTATTCAGACAAAGCTACCCAGTTTCTCCGTAACTGACAGTTATGGGACCAGCCTCCAATAAGGAAGGGAGGTTCCTTCATAACTCCAGATGGAAACGACCTTACATCCCTGAGTATCTGCACACCACTCTTATTTCAAAGTACCTGAGAAGGTTCTAATTATTCTTTTTCTGAATTTTATTTAAAATTCAAGCTTACAACAGAAGTTTCCACAACTTTCATACAAGTACTTTGTTGCGTATACTAGGGTATTTTTTCTTCATTCCCATTAGCTGTTCTTTTATTAGGGAGAAAAAAAAAAAAGCTGTGAAAGAGCTTCTTTAAGCCACTAGAGCTTCCCATCTGTTTTTTCTCATATGTTTTTAAAATAAACATCCTTAGCTAATTTTTTCACTCTTTCTCCATAAAAAGTCTTTGTTCTTCTAGTAAGTTTTGCTACCTATTTCTGTGCCTGCTCCACCTATACTGGAAGTATCAGCAGGACTACTTTTTAATGTTTAAGTATCAAGCAGGCAAATTAAATCCATACTGTTATACACAATGGTGGTAGTTTTCCTTCCACTCTTCAACCTTGTGACAGGGCTGACATCTTGCAGGTAATTTTAGGTCTCATTCAAAGCAATATTCAGCATGCCAGTTGTAATTGGAAAAGGGAATCTTCCAGTGCCTGACTCTCCCAGGAAGCTCTCCAAGTTCATTCCACAGATGCATTCCCTCAATTAAAATTATTTTATCTCCAGTTCCATGGGCCTCATCCCTGTGCTTGCAATCTACACTATCCCAAAGGAACTGCTCCGGTAAAGTGCTGAAATTGTAAGTACTAATCCTCAGCTGACAATGAAGATCAGGAGCAAGAAGCTGAACTTTGAGTAAAAATAAGCTGCCAGGAAGTGACAGACCACAAAAACAGGATCTTTGAAGATGGGCATTTGTACTCTCATTTAATTTCATTTATATTTCATCTGTGTTAAAGTAAGTAAAAGAAATTACAACATTATAGATTAAAAAATAAAGATAATAACTGTCAACTTCTCTTTTTTCTTTTTACTATCTCATTACAAAACAAGATGTAAGCAACCACCCTGTGTGCCTTATGCATGCAGACACTTTCAACTTCACTTGAACTATTACTGTCAATTCTGGTGGGAAAGAACAACTGTCTCAAAGACAATTGGGATTAGAGTTTAGAAAAATAGTCACAGTGACACAAGGGAACTACTGGAACTGTTGTGTCTAAGGGTAAAGGTGCATCATCAGCTCAATCTTGACGGAACATTAGAAAGGACACAACCAGAGACACCTTACAGTAGGTGATACTATTTCGATCTTCAGCTGAAGATAACATAATAGCATCATGTATTGCTGCTGCTAGGCAGTTTGGACAAGTGAAAAGTGGAGTTTTCAGAAACTGTGCATAGAAGCAATAAGTCTTTCTTTCAGCATTCAGTCTCGTCTTGCTGATGACCAGCATCTGTCCCTAATGTCTACCAGAGAAGGCACAACAAACAGGAAAAATCTGCAGCATCTATACTGCTGTAAAACAGGCACATCAAATGTGACATCATATACACCTAACCACATGACACTTTATACTATCACCACTTGCAGTAGTCCAGGAAAACTCCAACCAGAAAGCAAAATTCCTTAGACTTCTAAATTAACCAGCCACAACAGGCTCCCAGGAAAAAGATAAAGAGAAGAGTCAGCCCTCCTTGCTTAACAGAATTAAAAATAACATCTCTTGATTTATTTTGTAACAGAAAACTACTTTACAGACTAGAATTAGGATTATTTTGCAGTTATTGCAGCACCCTTATGATGTTACAAGCTTTATGAAAAAAATTAAGACTCCCATTTGGATGTTTTCCATGCATAGGTGACAGATGTCAATTACACACATTGCAACATTATTACATTTATGAAGGGCATCTCCAGCAGAGATAATATTTCTCACAGTCACTCGGGTTACTTTATTTGCATCATCAGTTGACTTACAAAAGGAAGCTGGTCACTTCATGCCTGTAGTTTTAGAAATGCTCAAAATAACTAAGTTACTGTGTTAAACTGTTTTATCCCTACTATGAAAGGCAAAATTACTTTTTCATTAGACAATTACACATACAGCCAAAATAAATACATGCTAAATAATAGGTCAGACTGTCTTGGCTCCGAAATGTAACACCTCCTGACATTATAGTATCATGATTAGAGCGAGTTCATTCCACATTGTTTACAACATTCATGAGCACTTTCAATTATTGAGTAGCCCCTATCTTTTTACCTCTGAGACAGGATTGTTCCTATCTTGTTGATTTTCCTTTTTTAACAAACAGGAAATAAATTTAAGCAACACTAGGAAAGCTAGTGTAACCAAGTCTCAGTTGTGCTTACCCTAGGGTTGTCTCAACTGCACCTAAGCAAACTGCATTGACATGCTTGGTGCTGAATTATCACCTCCAGAACTAGTGTCAGTCATTAGCTACGGCACATCTTGTTGGGCTTGTTCAGCCTGGAGAACAGAAGGCTCCAGGGAGACCTAATTACAGCCAACGAATACTTAAAGGGGTCCTACAGGAAAGTGGGAGAGGGACTGTTCAACAGGAAGTGCAGTGATAGGACATCTGCTATCCTAATTAAAGACATTGTGGAATATAATTTGGAGAAAGAAATATCTACTATCAATCCTACTGCAGATTATGGCCAGTTCCACCTACAGAAAATCAATCCAGATGTCTAAAATTAACTGTCATTCTTATTTTAGATAAGTGTTTTGTATATAGGATTGAACAGACATTACTATTCAAAGCAGGAACAGTTATCAATACTGATAAACTTCTAATTCTTCTTCCTGCTAACATGAATAACCTGTTACAATACTATCTTTGTAATAGTAGGTTTCCGACATCTTTCTTTAATATGAACACCCCAAAGATAAGTTAATTATAGAGTCAAAAGAGAGGCAAAGGCATTGGGTAGGATGTAACAGCCTTTGGTAAACAACAGGAGATAAAGCTGTGATCCTAGGATTATCACAATTCATCAGTGTTATACCAAAGAAAGAGTATTTATTTAGTGTAAACAGGTTATTAGTATTGTAATAGCTAAGAAATATACACAATGGAGTCACAAATTCATTAGTAAATCTTTTACAGAACAGTTTCCAATAGAACAGATAGTATAACATTTTCTTAAGAGATTCAGCAGGGATACTGTAAAAAGGCAGATGCAGTGGCATCATTACATATGAAACATGGCTGGAATATGTTTGTTACGTTAAATACACATTTAATGTTGACATATTCTGCTGAAACAGAAGTCACCTGTTAATCAGATTTCTGTCATACAAATTCAGTGGTTCTCACTCTATTGGTAAACACTGCACTAGAAACAATAAAGCATGTTTTGTTCTGGGGCGGGGGGCAGGACAGGGTAACACCCAACTGTTCCAAAACTGTTTCCTGACACAGACTATATCCATAGATGAACTACACCTGAGATGAGGAGCCTGAGTGCATTCCTGTTGACAGCACCTAAGCTCTCTGTGGAATATACTTGCACTGAACCAAGAACATCCCTTTCCTAAAATAGGAATCAGCTGTGGATGCAGTGAGTATACAATTGAATGTAAAGCTTCCCTGTACTGGCTGCTTGGGGAGGTTAACTCTGGCCTGGCCAGAACCAGGACATTCCTAAAAGATGACAAAAGTGTGACACACAGGATGGCTAACTGGAATTACTGACAAGCTTTCAAATTTTGCAATCATGTTTGTGAGACACCAAAATACTCAATAATAGGCCACAATAAAAAATGGATTTTTGTTTCTGTGAGACTGTTGGGTTGGGTTTTTTTGCTCTGTGACAATCTTCACCGTCTGTTAATGTTATTCATAGATGAGACTTTGTACCCAGTAGTACTCATCCTCACCCCAGGCTTCTGATCCACTCACCCTGGCACCATCTGTCTATGTTTGTATTGAGTCCAAGATACTCCAGGAGTCACATCACTATGAATTTACTTCAACTTTCTCTCCATACAGAACATAATCAGAAAAACATCTTTATGAAGAGATAAGTGAATTTCCTCTTTCTGTAAAACCAGTTAATTCTACAATGATCACAGAAAGCCACCCATTCACCCACATGCAAATGGGAATGATTACATTCAAAAATTAGAAAGATCCATTCATCTGTAAAATAGAGGACCCGACAGAAGGGTGAACAATAGAAATGTTTTGAGGACTTTTGAAAGCTAAGTAAGATGTCTCAGATAAATGTTGAGACACCCTCAAATCTCTAAAACCAGAATTAGAGAGAGTAGTACCACCACATCCTGTAGCTGGCCTTTCTAGATCAGTCCAATCTTTTTCTGCCTTAAATCACATGGGATAAGCAGACATTCCTTTGCTCTAGCCTTGCTGTCCCTCCACACCTCTTCAACTAATTGACCAAATACTCCAACTACTCCTTATCAAAGGAATGAAACAATAAAACACTGAAAAGAACACTTTACTCACCCTCTTTCACTCTGGAACATGCAATACTTTTAACCACCAGAATACAACAAAATAAAGGCATATAACTGAGAGAATAAACTGTTCCAAAGACAAACACAGTGCTGATCTGTAGCTACCAATTAAACAGAAATGTTATTGATGAGAGTCGTGAGTTTAAAAGTATGTAACCAACATTTGAACTTTCTTCCAAAGAGCACTGCAGCTGGGAAGGCTAACTGTATTTCCAGCAAGTCTAATTATGTTTCCTGACTCCAGGGGACAGGAATTCCCCAGATACTGATAACTGACAGATCTGGTCCTGCTTTCAACCTACAAGTGAGCAAAAATACCCACTGCTGTGTGAAACTTAGCACGAAAACAAACCACTGTTTCCACTGCTATCATTATCAGCTGGAAACGCTCGATACTTCATAGTAGCATTCAGCACTACCTGCAGTGGGGCATTTGTAGAAGTCATTTGCACAGGTAGAAACTGCTCTCAGTACTTGTACTCAATAGAAAACATTAAGATGTGGGGCTTAAACCGCACAGGTCGCTTTTTGTGAAGCGTCAAACATCTTTTGGTACCAAAGAAATTCAATGAAGTTAAAAGCAGCATTTCCAAAATTACGGTCACTAACTGGTTTAGAACCTCCTTCTCAGTCCTGGTTATTGACTCATTAACCTGATCTTCTCTTTTTAGAGTTTGGTCCAGTTTTTTGAGGGTAGTTACAATGTTAGAACTGATTCAACCATAATCACTAGATTGCTCCTCAAAAAATGCATTCAACATTGTTCATTACGGTCTTTTCATGTCTTAATATCAACCACGCATGATAGCAAGGTCTGCTAACATTTCGTTATTTTAAGAATAATCTCAAGCCTTGGTGCAACCCAAACATATTTGGAAGCTTTTGTGTTTCAGATTTCCAATCTTAAAACTACCTTTTTGGAAAATATTTTTTCTTACACTAACCACTAGTAATTTAAAGAAGGATTATGTCTTTGATAAATATAACTAAAAGTCTTCATACAGTCACTCTAATTGTTTCAGCAAATACTATTTTGATTTCTAAATAACCTTTTATACACCTTTGACTTCAAATTTTTGGTCAACTTTCCTCCTAACTCATCCAATAATTAAAAAAATATCTCTTAGTTAGGTGAACACAACAGGAAGCTCAAGTCAACAGTTTTCTTGTGAAAACAGAAGCCACAATGCCAAAACAAGCCCAAGTTAACTGCTCCATAAAAATATTTTCCAAACAATGAAGATAGACATGCATATCTGATGCCTTGTGTGAATGCTTCCTGAACATACTCTTTATATTTACAGTGCTACTAGGTTAGCAACATGACCCACAGAAGTATCTTTTGAGGAAAGACATTGAAGACAGACTCAAGATAGATATGTATGTGTATGTATATCTACATATGGATATATACACACATATGTATGTACGTATACACACACACAGTTCCACTGAAGAAACTTGATAAGTTCTAACATCTTTTGACTTTGTGATTCTGACTACTAAGCTTCTTATTGTTTCCTAGAAACCTCAACTGAATTGCACACTAACTACTAAGAATCTATTTTGGTACATTTTCAAACTAGATGATATAGGCAATATCATAATTTGTTGAGCTCTTCTTCAAAGCCGTTACTAATCAAGTGGAAATTAAAACATTTAGAATACCACAAAAGTGCTGAATATCTCATTAAGGCAAACATTATGGGCTGAAGACACTTTAAAAAACTCAAAACTTACTGGAAGTAATGTGGACTAGATGCTTTCAAAAACTCATGAACACCAGTATCCCTGATGATAAAAGTGAGAGGCAGAATAACTGAAAGACATGAACCTTGTGTAAACATTGTGTTAGATAGTTCGGCCTCATGATGCCATGTCCACATATGCTCATCACAGAAAATACTCACAATAACAGATTTCCATGGGCAAGAAAACTAATAGAGACGACAAGCTCAGAGAAACAGAAGAAGTGCATAGGGAGAGATGGACACAGGAATCTTGAGTTTGACAAAGATGGTCTGCAAAAATATTTTTTCTAACTACAGCCCAGAAATACTTCCACTAGTGCTGGTGATGGCATTCCACAGACCCCAGTTCTTCACACACTGCAGGGACCCTATCTGCATGTTTACAAAAGAGAAATCTGTGTACACTACTTCTGTCAGAGGTCAGTATAGAAGGAAACAACAATCATTTCAGCTTTCAGATCCACAAATGAAACAAATGTACAACTTTATACTCAGTTGCTGACTAGATACTTCCTTTTACATGGCTGTAGTTTTTACTTACAAGAACATTTAAGATGCTTTTTTCACACACACAAAAATATAAAGTTTTGTTAATTATGTTCTATGTTGCAAGAAAAAAAAAACAAACACACATTTCTTTATAGGGATTTGAGATACTTTTAACCTCATTAGTTATCAAATCTCGGTCTGATTTAAGTTGTCATTAAAAATACAGTCACCATTACTAGATGGTTTTCAGATCATAGCAGGATCAAGAGCTGTTAAGAGAAGGTAGTAATCCAATTCTCTCCCCATTCCACTGTGGGGGAGTAAGCAAGCGTCTGTGAGGTGCTGAGTTGCTGGCTGGGATTAAACCATGGCACCAAATCACATCGTTACACCTTCAGATCATATACCAAGTACAGTCTGGCTGTACCATATGGTCTTCTCCTTTAGGTTTCAGAGTAGGATTCTGACTATGCAGGAATGTTGTAGAGCTGCTGAGCTCCCAGTTATCCCTTCAGTATCAAGTACCTCACCTGTGTTTCCATATGACAAAGCTTTTGTACTGAGCCTACATTCCCAGCAGGAATACAGAATCAGCAAGAAAAAAAAAGAAATACTAGAGGGCGGAGAATGATTTAAAACAAGTGACTTTGAGAATATAAAACCCATGGAAATTCTGATTTTGGCATTTATTATGCTCACAATGAGAATCCTGAACCTGGCCATTATGCATCAGTGAGGTACCATGCCCTGTATGCCTTATTTTCTACCCAAGTATCAGATGATAAATGCTCCTCATTAGAAGAAAAAAACAAAAGTAGCAAAAAGCTAATTTGTATCAACCTGCAAACAAAAGTACAAAAATGTATTGCCCTTTTCTTTTGCTTTGTCTCAAGCCAGTCATTTCCATGAATTTGACAAAGAGATTATTTTAACAAAATAGAAGCCCTATAAGACAGCTAAGATTATGTCGCTTATGACAGTATTTCACTGGTTAAAAAAATCCCAGTTATTAAAAGATACTTCTGCAACCTTGCATTTCCCTCATAACTGACATTAATAAAACAGATGCACATCATGAATGGTTAAAAATGGTCACTTCTAAATAAAAATCCAGATGTCTCTACAGTGAAATCTGTATTTTCATAGAACTACAAAATGGTCTGGGTTGGAAGGGACCTTAAAGATCAAGTTCCAATCCTTCTGCCAAGGACAGAGACACCTCTCACTAGACCAGGCTGCTCAAGGTCCCATCCAACCCAGCCTTGAACACCTCCAGGGAAGGGGCATCCACCACCTCCTTGGACAACCTGTTCCAGGTCCTCATCATCCTCGTAGTGAAGAATTTCTTCCTAATATCCAACCTAAATCTACCCCCTTCCGATTTAAAACCATTCCCACTCATATCACTACATGCCCTTCTAGAAGTCCCTCCCCAGCTTTGTTTTAGGCCCCTTCAGGTACTGGAAGGCCACTATAAGATCTCCCCTGAGCCTTCTCCAGGCTCAACAAGCCCAACTCTCTCAGCCTGTCCTCATAGGAGAGGTGCTCCAGCCCTCTAATCATCGTTGCAGCCCTTCTGGACCTGTTCCAACAGTTCCATGTCCTTCTTATACTGGGGACTCCAGAACTGGACACACAGTACTCCAGGTGGGGTCTCACCAGAGCAGAGGGGCAGAATCACCTCCCCTGACCTACCGGCCACACTCCTTTTGATGTGGCCAAGGATACGGTTGGCTCTCTGAGCTGTGAGCACATATTGTTGGCTGTCGAGCTTCTCATCCACTGGCACACCTAAGTCTTTCTCTGCAGGGCTGCTCTCTAGCACATCATCTCCCAGCCTGTATTGATGACGAGGACTGCCCCCATTCTTGTTGAACCTCATGAGGTTCACATGGGCCCACTTCACTGGATGACATCCTATCCTTCCGGTGTGTTGACTGCACCACTCAGCTTGATGTCATCTGCAAACTTGCTGAGGGTGCATTCAACCTCATTGTCAATGTCATTGATGAAGATATTAAATAATACCAGTCCCAGTATGGACCCCTAAGGGACACTACTTGTCACAGATCTCCATCTTCCACAATTAATAATTACCTACATTTCCACATATGCTCTAGCCTGAAAGTGAGTCCACCCTTTGTAAAAATTAAAGCTTTTTTAGTATTTCCAGCAATGTTTAGTCAGATTGCTGCAGCAAAAACAGCCATTCCTTTACCTACTTAGTACCTGGCAGATACAAAGAAAGGAAGTAACAGAGCAGGTATCTGTAATGGACTGAAAATTGCATGGGAAAGCAGAAACGTGCTAGAGGAAGGAAAGGAAAATGTATATAATGGCTATCCACACCCTTCAGACAAAGGAGCATGAGGGAAGTGACGCACTTAGCACCAGAGATGGGATAGGAACATGTTGTTACACATGTACTTCTACAAACATTAGGAAAAGCAAGGTTCACATTTTACTTGGCAAGTCAAAAAGTACCTCATTCCTTTTTGGTTTGCAATTTCTGAAAAACACAGAAGTCTCAGAACTAGTCATATCACAAATAAAATAAGGTTCACACCACTCTTACTCACAAAATAGCTTGCCCTGTAATTCTAAGGAGAAAGACTTTAAATTATTAAAAATAATGCATAGCCAGTGGAGTGCAGCAGCTGTGATATGATCCTCACTAGAAGTTTTGACCTTCCCAAGACAAGATTTGATAAACATCATCCAAACTGAAATCTCTGTATGACCTTTCTCATCAGTACTTCACAGGATGAAATGCACACTTCTTTGGTGGGAAAAAGAAAAAACAACAAAAAGAAACAACCCACCAATGCATTATGGTTACAGCCAGTGCCAGAATGATTGGACATTGGATAGCCTCTACATCATGCGAGAACCCCTTCTGCCACTGTCATGAAGGCACGTTCCACTGGAGACTGAGGTCACCGATTCAGCTGCATGCTTAAAATGCTTTCCTCTTACTGTAGTGAGAGCCCCATTTCTGTCTTGTTTAAGTTAAGCTTAAGCCAGCATTTTCTAAATCTATTTGCTTATCTCATTCAGACAACCTGTCATCCCTCTAGGGGTACTGTCCATTTCTTTTGGAAAGCAGTTCAAAGCAGGATGCTGTCAGCATATTAGTAGTGCCACAGCCCGTGACATCCACAAACATTGAGAAATTCAAAAAATAAGCAGAAGATACCCTCACACAAAGCTTGGGGGGCTGCTTCGATTATGCTACATATTGAAGTCTCTATTGTCTCCATAGAAGCAAGTTTATTTACAACTGTAAGTATATATACAAAAACATACTGTTGTTCAGCCATACCATTTTTTTTACTTCTTACTACACTGGATAACACAAAAAACCTAGAGATTTTAGTATATAAAATAGTTCCAATAAAGCTCCAATTCTGCCCAACCTTATAAAGCGGAATTATTTTCCACATTGTTATTTTAACTAATTTCTTGTTTGAATAAAGTATATAGATTTAAACTGTCTCAGTTTGGGGGCCTTTTTTCACCTTTTCCTTGCCCATAATCATCTTAACTGTTGGCCAGCTAAGTACTTTTGGTTGCGTTCTTCCCTTTCTACTGGACAAGTCTGTTTGAATTCTGATCCTCATTATAACATGCATTATCACAGTTTTTATTTAAAGATTGCTTTTATGCTTTCACAGACATTTCCTTAAACAAGCTACTCACAGTGACCATGAGTATTTTTAATTTCCTCATTAATAAGACTTCTCATTTGTAAAAAAGTGGCATATATTATCTTTGAGCTATGACATTCTGTGTGTTCACCTGCAGGATTACGAATCTGTGTATATTTTAGGACTAAAATAGATCAGTTGGATTCCAAGTAAAATAGAGAAAAACATTTCTTACGATGACTATATTTACCTGTCCCAAACATGTTCATCTCTGTCTTCTGATAAAACTGACACCCACCATATTTCTGACTACTATCTAAGGCCCAATAACATTGTGAACTAACCAACCTTTTCTTCTACTACTATGAGGGAAAAATGTGAAAAAGTCTTGGGCATCGTTAGAAATCAGGCAGCCATAATCTTAACCTGCAAATGGTAAATTTAACAATCTCATAACAGTAAGAGCTATGATCAGTCATCAGAATCCCACAACAGATGTTTAGATACCTCACCTTTATTATAAAGACAAGTCCTGCTCCTTATGGGTGTTCTTAAGTATCCACTGCTGGGCACTACCAATACACTATTAGGCTAGATGACTCTTAAGTGCATCCTGGCATGGGAATTCCTTTATTTTAATTGGAGCTTAATACCATTACACAATGCTCCAAGCGTCATATAAAACAAAAAAATAAACTCCAAGTCGAACCCTTAGGCATAAAAAACCACCAACAAATTCTAATGACAACCAACATGAATATACCTTTTACAAAATATACGCTATGTGAATCTAAGGAAACAAAAATTGACAAATTGCTGAGCATCAAAAGCAGCTGCTTCAGGCGGTGGCTAAGGATTTCTACTCCATATAGATAACACAGAAATATCTTGAGCACTGCAGATAAAACTGATGATGAAGAATTCATGAACTGGAGATAAAACTATTCTTCATCAAGGAAGACCAGATATGCAAGACCACTCACAATAAACTCATGGCAATTGGGAGAGATGTCTCATGACTGGAGGCAAACAAATGTCACTCCTACGTTCAAGAAGGACCAGAAGGACAGCCCAGGGAATGACAGGCTGGTCAGCCTCACATTGATCCCTGGTGTTGGTACAACTAATCCTGAGAACATTTCCAGGAACATGAAGAACAAAAAGGTGAAAAGGAGTAGTCAGCATGCATTCACCAAGGAAAATTCATGCTTGACTAACCTGATAATCTTCTACAATTAAATGACTGGATGAGGGGAAGAGAAGTGAGTATTTTCTCATTTGTTTCAAGTGAGGCTTTCAACATTGTCTCCCATAAAGATCCTCACAAAAAAGCTGATGAATTACAGGCTGATGAGAAGACAGTGAAGTGCATTCAAAACTGCTGGGCCCAGAAGGTGGTGATCAGTAGTACAGCCTGGTTGGAGGCCAGTAACAAGCACTGTATCCCAAGGGTCAATAGTGGGTCCAGTCTTGTTCAATATCTTCATTAACTAGATGATATTCACTATCTTCACCATCTGGACAATGGGGCAAAGTGTACCCTCAGCAAATCTGCAGATGATACCAAACTGGAAGAAGTGGCTGATATACCAGAAGCTTGTGCTGCCATCCAGAGGAACCTCCACAGGCTAGAAAAATGGGCTGTCAGGTTTCTCTCCAAGTTAAAGAAGTTCTGCACCTGAGGAGGAGCAACCCCATGTACCAGTATAGTCTGGGGGCTGCCCAGCTGGAAAGCAGCTTGGCAGAAAAGGCCATGTGGGTCCTGGTAGTTGAGCATAAGCCTCCAGCAAGGTGCTTTTGCAATGAAGGATTGGTATCTGGGATGTATCAGTAGTGTTGCCATCAAGTCAAGGGAGGCAATCCTTCCTCTCCATTGAGCACTGGTAAGGCCACATCTGGAGGACTGTGTTGAGTTCTGGTCTCCCCATTTCAAAAGAGACATAGACACAGTGGACAGAGTGCAGCAAAAGGCCACAAATATGATTAAGGGACTGGAGTATCTTTCATACAAGGACAGGTTGCGAGATTTGGGACTATTTAGACTAGAGAATAAAATGTTCAGGGGGGAAATCTTATCAATATATACAAATACCTGAAGGGAGGGTGCAAAGAAGATGGAGCTAAGCTTTCATGAAGTGATGCCCAGTGAGAGAACCAGATAGAATGGGCACAACCTGAAACAGAAGGTTCCATCTGAACATCAGGAAACACTTTTCACTGTAGGGGTGACTAAGCACTAACACATTTCTCTAGCCCAAAGAGGTTCTAGAGTCTCCATCCCTGGAGATACTCAAAAGCCATCTGGGCATGGCCCAGGACAACGGGCTCTAGGTGACCCAGCTTAAGCAGTGGGGGTTGGACAAGATCAACTCCAGAGCTCCCTTCCAACCTCTGCAGTACAGAATTCAAGTCTAAGGGTGTCAGACAGACTCTGCTCCTAAGGACACATTGTAAACCATTCTTTCTCCAGAGCAAAGCTGAAGTATGTAACATGATACTTTGTTTTCAATCACTACTACAACTCCTTTTCTGCCTTCTTCCACCACATTTTACCCTCCCCAGACTGCCTGTAAATACGTTGTTTCAATCAGCAAAGTTGGACAGCCAGACTATCTTGAAATCCATTACAGACTCCGAGACTGATGGTGATTTCAAGTGGAAAAAGCCCCAATATGTGTGGGCAGTCGTTAACATTTCTTCCGAAATACAGGGTTCCATGCTGCTCTGCAGCATCCCACAATGTTACCAGGTACAACAGCTCCCTACAAGCCATTACCCTCAGGAAAGAAATTAAATCAAGAAGTTGCACCATTAGTATTTCTGTTCTATTTTCTCCCTGAAAGTTTACAATAGTCACAAAAATAAATCATGTTCATCAATAAATGAAATTACCACAAATAAATAGTGCTGGAAGACATTTTTTAAAAGTCACTTTGTTCTCTTGTCACAGCACAGGACGTGCTACACTTGTGTCTCTGCTAGCAGGTAATTGCCAAACACAGTCCTTACGAATTTCAGTGACACATCTTCCACTCAAGCCCTAGGCAAACTGTGCAAGCATTTCAAGTTCTTTCAGTTAAAAAGTTTTCCCTACCAACCTGAACCCTTCCTGATGCAATTTAAGTTCACTTCTTTCTGCTTCACAACTAGAGGCATGGAGAAGAGATTATTTACTTTGACTTTCCATCAACTTTCTGCCTAACTTAAGATCTGTCCATCTCCCTGGATTTTCTCTTCAGGAGGCTAAATCACCTCATGTCTTTCAATCTTTCCTTATACATGCCATGTTTCCTAAATATCTGATCACTCATTCTCCTTAGTCTTCACTGAATTCCAACTGCTTCACACCATTTCTGATGGATGGTGTCCAAAACAAGGCACGCCATACCAGATGAGACCTTACCAAAGCTTAGCAGAGTGAAAACTTCTTCAAAGCACTTCCAGGCTAGTGTCTATAAATTCCAGTATGATACTTATCTCTTTCACAATACTGCCTCCTGCTCAATTCACATATTCTTATGGTTCCCAGATTCCCTGCCAAAGGACTTCAACCATCACCATTTTTCCCTATGTCAGCCACATAAACTACCCCTACATAACTACACCACCTTACACACTCACCCTTTTGAATGGCATCATAACCATAGCTTGGATTTTACAGGGTAATTTTGGAACATAGTCCTGTTATTTAATGTTACCATTCTTCCAGACTTGTGCCATCTGTAAATTCATGAGTATGAAATATACTTCATTTCTTCATTAGTTAATAGAAACACTGAAGAAAGACAGCTACCAAAGAGACTGTTGTTAAAAAAGGAGGGGGAGGGGGAAAATCCTTCCATAATAACAGTCAACTTATAAACACTTTTTGGCAACTATTTACACTAAGGATATAGAACTTGAAGTTTCTTCAAAGCCATATGCTTTGTGCATACAACATTGGTAAGCAGAACAAACTTTGCTGCATTAAGGAAATGGGGAATACAAAGGGAGGTACTGAGGCACTGTAGTATCACCAGTATCTAACAATAACCAATCAAGAAATACTCCACTATTAATATTATAAGCTATTTTATAAGAACTTAAATGAGGATATCAGAAACAGAGCTCGGAATAATACATCAATTTTATGCTCTGTCTCTGTTATAATTTGTGAGGATTTCTCACTACATACTCTCAAAATTCACAGTTTTCATGGCCTGCAAGTGTGAAACGCCACATAAATATACATACCTAAAAATAAACTAAAACTGATTCTACCTGGAAATTCATTAACAAATAATATGCATGTTTTAAACCAGTTATGCATGGGTTCAAAAGCAAGCACTTATCATGTGAACTTACAAGACATTCCCTTTTAGAAGAAAGAAAAAACAGCAACATAACTGCTTAAAGCTTAAATAATGACGGAAGATACAATTTAATAATGTTAAAATTTGAAAGGGTAACTATTTTTTGAGTTTGCCATTATGAAAAGAGTATTTTCAGCTCCATGCTTTACATTCTACTGTCAGACTGAATGTCCTAGCTTTGCCAGTTTCTGTTAAATGTTAAAATTTTCAGGTAGTAAGAAAAAGAATTTTTTCCATATGGCTTTCACGCTGGCTTAGCACTGTAAAAAGTTCATGGATGAAATACTGGCCCCATCAAAAGTCAAAATTCCCTCAGCTTTGATGGAACCAATAATTTCACCTATATCTGCTAAAGTTTTGAAACTTTACAGATATTTGAGAAGCATGAGAAAAAAAAAGAAATGGCACTGTCCTGGTCCTTAAAAAGTTACTCATACATATTATGTAGATTTCTATAGCATTCTATGCATGACCAATACCACCATACCATGCATGGGCAGAGACATGCCATATATAATGCTACAGACCCTATCAATCCAGCTCCTCATGCACAGAAAACTCATCACTCCACTGGGAGTTTCATGTATGGAGCAAGTGCAGAAAAAGGCATAAGGAGCAGTAGTAACTCCACAGATTGCATTCTAGTGTAATCACTTATCAGCTACTGATAAGGAAAGTACAACCTGATTTTCAGCTTTCCCTTTGCAAAGGAGGGGTCAGAAAGCAAACAATGTTAGCTTGTAAAACGCCCTCAGAGGATGTTCTAAATGGGCAATTATTTTAAAGATTCTCTCCAGTATGTTTCAATGCTACACAGATATTACTTAATCTACAGAGAGCAGCTTACTTACGTCTGGGGCTCCTTTTCATTTTGCTGCTTTTGCTGTGGTTGAAGAACGTTATTTACCAGCTCAGTGATCCCACTAAAGGGAAACCACCTGTTTAAATAAGCAAATAATGTGACTGAATAACCAATAAAACCACACTAGTTTAAATGTTTTCTTATCTAATGTTAATAGAAATAGGCAGGCGGAAAAGCTAGAGCCAATGGGAGTGTGAGCTGCAATTCTAAGTCAGCCACTAAGGATGTAAGGGAAATAAAGTTTTACAGTTCACCAGTTCACAAGCAGGCAGCAAGAACCTACATCCAGCTAACGTGGATGAAGTAAGAAGCTGCAGGCAGCTCTCTTACAAGCCAGTCAGGAAGCAGATGACAAACTACCTGCAGCCTCTCAGGTATTAGTGAAAGCTAATACCATCAACGGTGCAGAAAGCAGAACATGGCAAAGGTAGAAAAGTCAAGCCTACTGCATTTTTAAAATATTTTACTTACTGTGTCAGCTGTGGTTTTTGCTCTTCTTTGACCCTAAAAAGATAAGTTTGCACAACTGAGTGCAACATGTTGTAAAGCAACTACACTGAACTTCTATAACCTGTATCAAATGGGCAGAAGAAAGTTCTTACTTTGAGTTAAAAGGAATTAATTTAATATTTTTCGCATATCTATATTCAGTTGTATTCTCTGCTTATTTCCATTTAGATTTTTAAAAAGGGGGAATGCCAAGTATCTAAAACTTTTAGTTACAAAATGAAATCTCTAATGTTCTGTATCTGGCTTCCAATTCTTCAGACATAATATCTCTAAATTAGAGCATAATACATTCAGCTATAAATTGAAAGGAAGGTTCTCTATGTTAACTGTTTTTAGCTTATTTTAAACCAATTGCCTGTCACGATTCCAGGTGAATTTTTAACATGTAATAGGCCATTTAAAATGCAAAATCCTGAACTCACAGATTAAAGGAAAACCTGCATTATATGTATTAAATTGCAATGATGCATGAAAGGTAACTCTAAAAACGAAGGAAGGAAAGCTAAGGAATTTTGCTCTGAATAAAATTTACGAGGACTTGCTAAAAGAAATAATTAGATAATACACACAGTAGGTCCGTATAGTACTGATTATTATTTGTTCATTGTCTTTAGGAAAGTATTATATCTGTAAGACATGCTTTAATCTGAGTGAGGAAGCCAATGTTCAATGAAATTCTCCTCCAGCAGACCCAAGAATGGAGATGTATACTCATGGGAATATTTCTATCCCCTAATTGCAGATACGTGTCTTAAATATCGAATTAAATTCTAGGCTCCCTATATGTTAAAAAACTCCCAAAATATTCCTGAATAGATAGTCTGTATGTGTCTCTGGAAAATACTGTCCTACCTAACTAAGCAGGGAGTGCAGGCTCCTAAGGTAAGCAGATGCTTAAAGTCTTACATAAAATTAAAGCTCACTAAAATAGCTTCACATCTCCTCCTCCATAAGATACCACAGTGACTACCTTCATAAGGGTTCAGTGACTACACAAGATCTAAACATGTGGAAGGTAAGACACACTAAAAACTGACTACAGGAAGGGAAAACTGCAGACGCAACAGACAGTAAAATGTCTTCTAGCATGGTTTTGCCTCTTCAGGGCTTTAGAAATTTATATACAAATAAATATTCCAGTTTAAAAAAAAACAAAACAAAACAAAACAAAACAAAACCCAAACACCACAAAAACCCCACCAAAAATCCACCACTCACACATAAAAGCAAATGAACACACACATAAAAAAACCCCACTCCAAAATCAAGAAAATAATGCACTCGCAGTTCCATTCTACCACGCATCTTGACATTAACTGTAACCAAGAGATTCCATACTAGTTTTTGTCACAGGAAATCCTAAGGGGGTGGTGTGAGAGGGGCAGGGAATCAAAGTATATCTATACTTTCTTCACTAGACATTCCATTCAGAGCCCCCAACATTAAGACCCTCAAGGCTCTATATGCTCAACTGTGAGAAGGAAACATTCTCAGACAATGACTCAGAGCTCTTAAATCACATACTTAGAGCTAGACAGAGTAAATATCACCCCCTTGGTAACTGGACAAAGAACACTGAGTATGCAGCTAATCCATGGTTCCTTATATTTTTCTCCATACATCACCCCCAAAACAAATTTACTGGAAACTATTATTACTGCACTGTGAATGTTTCTATTGAACTAAAGAAAGGAAATCTGAGCACTTTACATAGGCAGATTGCAGTCGACACCTTTTCTTTAGATAATGACCACGGTCAATTTTTTTCACAAGTGGAACTGAGATCAAAATAGAGTAAATTCAAAACTGCAGTAGTGCACACTACTTCTGAGCATGCCATTTGAAACCTTTGGTATGCTTTTATCAACAGGATCCAGATTCTTTACATAATAGTATATGTTTGGTGACTTCAGTTGCAGCTGCAAACCCTTGGCATTTTTTAGATATCTTACAATCAGATTTTTAGCTTAGCACCATTAAATAAAAAAGCATTGCCTGCTACTAGACACTTTGAAAAACTGCATTCAAAATTATTTTCCCAGCATTTTATAGGAACACAATGTTCTAGGTCAGATACAATTTGACCCCACAATTCAAAATATCTCTCCTATGAAATATCTTTTTCTCCTCCTACAATGCTGTGTCTCATCCACTATACAATTTCCAACACTGCAGTTATGTGAGGATAACAGCTTCCATTATTATATAACTGTGACGTACTCCTTGAGCACTCTCCATACATCCTTCAGTCCTGGATTAGGCAATGAACTTCCTTGACTTTATAGCAACCATGGAGGGCAAGCTACAATTCAAAAAGAAGTAATGAAAACATCTTTTGAAAAAAATTGATTCTACCATCTGAACTTAAACTAATACTGACATTGTAGATCAAAAGGTCTGGACCCTTCAGGTATACAGCACAGGTATATATCTTTCAAGGTCAGGGAATAGATAGAGATTCTGGACCTAAATCAGCCAACAATAGGCTCTCTTTCCAAAAGACTTCAAGCAGATGAAATTAGAAGTTGTACTAACTGATAGAAATAATTGCATGCTAGATGAAATACACAGAATTCATTTTTAATACAACTGGGGTTTAGACAGCTTTTTCTAGACAAAAGAGGACTGAAGACATTCCAGATTCTTAAATCCTGTCTACATACACACATAGAGTTGCATTTTCTTTGGTTACAAGAACTGCTTTATGTTTCAACAGATCATGTACTCCCATATATATGTATTGCTTTCTCCCTTCATTTCAAAAACTGTTTAAAAGGAGTGGGCTGACAGGTCAAAAAACACCTCAAACCTCAATTTACTCAACAGACTAACTGAAAAACCCCAAGCAGTATGATTGCATTCTGCTTCTTCCAGACTACTTTCTCACATTTTTTCAATTTTATCCTCCAAAAACTCTGCCAAGCACGATGCCAGATCTAGTTATTCACTATAAACAATTTCCGATCAATACATGTTTACTAAAACCACCAACAGGCTGCAGATAATGTGTCTGATCAAGAGTGACTGGGACAATGCATTCTAGCAGTGCAGAATATTAAATACCACTTATTTTCAATATTTATTGTTTCTGCCATTACTGGAATTCACTCAACATTTTGCACAAGGACCAAATTAATTCTAAAATGTAAACAGAGTCTGAAGCCTTTATCACAACCTTTTTGGACAACTCTGTACTCTGCTTCACTTGATGACAAGTCAGGATTTCTCTACATGTCAACAATAAAGAATTTTTGCACCTTGCATTGTGTCATCAGGAAACATTCATGCACTTTGCACTTTGAAATATTCATAGCACTGTTCTTTTTGTGTTCTACTGCAAGCCTACACAGTGCAAGCTCCAGATCCCTTTGATCTTTTCCAGGAGCTAACATCATTAGGTTAGATCTCAACTCTCAGTGAACACTTTTTGATGTTAGATCTTCCCTGTGTACTACAAATTTCTTCAAAGATGATGGCTAGTCCCACTGGCACAGAGAGCGAGTAGGACAGAATGGAAAGAAGAGGGAGGAGAACAAGAAAAATGGAAGCAGGAGAAAGGCTAATAAAAACATTAATGCAAAAATTTAAAATGTTATCTCCCAATACTTTTCTATTCTTCAATCTACTGCCATGAGTAAAACCTCTTCTCTAAAGTCTACTATGCCAAACCCATAAGCTACTCTTCAAAAGATGCATTGATGACAGGTAAAGCAACAAGCACTCTCTTACCAGACCTCTTCTCTACTTTTGCATATTTGGGTGCGCAGCCACAAAAAACATGTGGGCAGAATTCATTATTATGAAAATAACCCATAAAAAACCCTCTACACCTCCTAGATACCTGAAACAAAACAGCTATCTAGTTCTTCTCCAGTGAAGAAACTAGAAATCCAGTGAAGAACTAGAAATTTAGAAATCCCAAGTCATCCTTGACAGGGATAACTCAATGCCCGTCTCAAAACCAACAGCACTCTGAAAATTCACAACTTTGCCATCTTCAGAGATTTGATTTGCAGGGATAGTCTGAGAGTACCTAATGTCTCCTCAAAACACCAAGTTGAGCATAAAACACTCTACTTTCATTTAAGAATGTTACTGGCCAGTAGTTGCAGTCCTTTATTCAGTAGTTACCTGTGCTCTCCTAAGCCTGAGAGGACAAAAAGCATACCCCTTATCTCCTGACAAACTCACTGAGGTGCTTAGAAGAGGCTAGAGTGGGATAGAAGTTTTTTCCTACATCTTTTGTTGAAGATAAGAGGATTGGACATACAAATCAGTCTTTCATTTGGGATTCTGATTTTCTTCATCCAGGAGTAAAAGTATTTAATTTCTACTTGTTATTACAATTAATGTTGTAATTGATGTGGTCAGTATCTATTTAAGGAAGTTGTTGATGCTTCTACTGTACCTATTTTTATTAAATTTGTTGCCCTTGAAGCCCAGAGAGTAGGACATGTATGAAATTTTAAGCTTAGAGAAAATAGCCTAATGGCCCAACACTCTAAGCAGAACACAGGTACAGTAGTGTCAATGAGCAATGCATGTTACACTGAACTTGATTAAGAATTCAGATGAAATATCAATACCCAGAACTATCTGGTTTTCCTAAAGCATATCACACAGGAACAAGGAGGGATAGTCTCAGATCTGTAAAAAGAATCTTCACATTTTTCTTCCTCTACAGATACAATACTGTCATTGACCTCCAGCTGTGTTCACAGCAAAGAAGTAGAGAATAATTGAGAGAAGACTGCAGCAAATAATTTTGTCTCAAATATAGATTTCTAGTTAAGTACATAAAAAACCCATCTACAGAACTACTATCGTTCAAATAAAAACAACAGCATGAATGCTAACTACTTGACACTGACATATATTACATATATTACTATCCTCAGGATTTGCATTTGTTCATCTTTGTATTCCAGACCTCACTAGCCCAGATGATAGTACAGAGTCAGCAGCTCTCTCAAGAGTCAAGATGCCAGCACATAATCTTTGAGGGGAAGACAGTATTCTCATTCTGACTCTTCAATAATTGCCTGCAATTATTAGCCCATTTGAGCTATTCCAAAATCATTTGATAATCAGCAAATGCCTTCTCAATGCAAACCTAGTGAAAAGCAAAGAGTGATGACAAAAGCATAAACTCCATTTATGGATTTTAAGTCAGATACTGCTAATTCTTGCATGGAAGTCTAAAAATGGAGATAGTGCTAATTCACGGACTACTGTAATTACACATTACAGACTATTCTGGGAGAAAAAGGATTATGCAGAAGCCATGTCCCATAAGTAATAAAAAGAGGGCATCTTTGTCTTGGTCATGCTTGTGATAGTGGCTATATAGGTGAAAAATCTTATGAAAAGTCTATTACTAACAAATGTCTATCAAGGAGCTATTTTTGAAGACAAACTTTACAAGCTGATGCTTCCATCACTTGACAAAAGAAGTTCTATCCTGTCTGAAAGGCAGAGACTCATGTCCTTTAGGGCACACAGTTTTGAATTAAAGACACTTCAACAGAAATTCATAAGCAGATCAAACCAAACCAAACCTGAACAAATTTGTTCATGTTTCATGGCAATACATGCTGCTTGCCAGATGCCTGTGAAAATCTTTGCCATATTTACAAAGGAATCAGAAATGTTCAACTAAGGATCAACAAGTTCAGATTTCTGCATTCTATGGCTCATCACTTAGCTTCCAAAAGCCTAATTACTGTGTCTAGTTCTAGGCTCCCCAGTTCAAGAAAAACATGGAGCTATTGGAGAAAACCCAGCAGCAGGCTGTGAGGGTGATTAGGGGACTGGAACATCTGTATGAGGAAAGGCTGAGAGAGCTGAAGAGAATAATGCTGAAGAAGAGATCAACACTAAACATCTAAAGGGCTGGTGTCAAAAGGACGGGGTCAGTTGGTTGTGCCCAGTGACAGGACAAGGGGCAATGGGCACAAACTGGAGCACAGAAAATTCCATCTCAAGATGAGGAAAAACTTTACATTGAGGGTGATCGAGCACTGGGACAGGCTGCTCAGAGAGGTTGTGGAGTCTCCTTATCTGGTGACATTCAAAGCACGCCTGGACACTGTCCTGTGCAACCTGTTCTGGGTGATCCTGCTTTAGCAGGGGGATTGGACTAGATGATCTCCAGAGGTCCATTCCAAGCCTGACCATTTTGTCATTCTGTGATTAAAGGAAAAGCATAAAAAGGATATCCCTCCAAGAAACTTTCCACAGACTAAAAATGCAATTACTAAATTAACACTTTGCAGCAATCTGAAAAAATACAGCATTACTCAGCATGAGCTGGGCTAAAGACTGCAAGGGAAGCTGGTAAGGAAGAAAAAAGCAAGTGATTTCAGTCCCCAGTAAATTAAAATATTTTGGTAAAGGTATGTAACTGTCTGTCTTGGGAATTTATACACTCCCACTCTCATAGTACGCAATCACTAGCTTTTAAAAGCATTTACCATAACCAACATTTCTTAATGTAGAAAAACTTCCTTCCCAATATATCCTGGAAAATGTCACTGAAAATAAAATGGTATTTTAAAATACAATGAAAAACTCTAAACCCTCTCCCCTCTTCCTTCCACTTGCCTCCCACTCTTTCTCACCAAAAATGATATTCAGTGCATAACTATATCTAAATCACTGTGGGGATGCCTGTTCCCTTGGTTTAACTAGGGACTGTGCTGAAAAAGGAGGAAGATGATCAGGTCCAGTCACATTCAGATATTCTTACTACCGTGTCTTAGAGTGTGAGGTCCATTAATACATTTTCCTACACTGCCTGCTGTGGACTCTTCTTCATCTTTGCAATAGTGTTCAATTATATGCCCTGCACCAAGTGACAAACTTAAAAAATAAATTAGCATCCAGTGACTATCTGCTCACACGTTGGAAGTCAAGTTATCTGACACATACACAATATATAACTTCATCTGCTGCCACTCTTGATGAACACTGGAGTTAACAGAATCACACAAAGCTGCAGGGTCAACACAGTCACACTGTCAAGTACGTGTAAAATCATCTATTTCCTTGAAAGAGGGCAACTCTACAGATTAACTAATTTAAATTGTAAGCATATTTAACTCCAAGAAGAGTGTTAAGGGATGTTAAATATAACTGCCAAGTCAAATGGATAACTATAAAATATTTACATATTAACTAAATTCTCTGCCTTGACTATCCAATTGATGCTATAAGAACATTCACCTTAGAACATCCAGCTTAATTATTTTTGATCAAAATTAAAGCCTTTATTTTACATGAATGCTCCAAGGTTTTTTATCAATTTACAGTAGCTGAATTAAGAAGAACCATATTTTAGACAATAAAGTCTTTCAAAGAAAAAACTTTTTTGATGTAGTGTGTAGGTAATTTTCCTGACTAATTTTAACCTGTTTGTACCAAAAGTATCAGCATTTTCCACAAAAAACACCTCTAACACCTCCAAGATCAGTAGCTGAGAGGTAACTGGGCATTCGGTATTGGCAAACAAGCAGGTGAAGAAGTTTGGTACGTGGACTAGAAACAATACCTGTAACACAGAAAAAATTCAAAACCTATCTAAAGCTCAAGAGGTTAAACATCCCTGAACCACAATCTGAAGTGATGTTAAATATACAAGAGAAACAAGAAAGCACCATGCATACTTCACAGATAAGCACGTGTGCCTCTATAATGGTCCCAACTGAACAAGCTCCCCTGCATGAACCTCAGAAGAACACCACCCATAGTCATAATAAATTATGTAAGATTAAGACTACTATAACTTTCAGATGAGAATTAAAACCAGAATGCTTTTATTGAAGGTTCCAGACAAACAAGTCTCAAGGTAAAATTTTGACACTACTATTTTTAGAAATAGTAAAATGTACAGAAAACATAGTGCTCAACAGCCCTGTGCACTCAACTCTAAAACTGAAGAGTCTGACAGCACTCAGATTATTTCAGAAGCAGTACAATAATTCAGACTGTGTTTATCTTAGGATATAAACTCTTCAGGGCAAAAATATTTTCTATCATTTTTTTCTGGAGGAAAAGATAGAGACACTGTGTTCAAGAAATGAAAGCTCCCCACTTCTCCCACCTTGTTTGGTCAGACCTTTTCCTTTCTGCTATGCGGCTGATAGTAAAACCGTAACATAAATGTCAAAATCACAAATCAGTACATGAGAAAATGACTGTAGTACAACTGTAATAATAAATAAATACTACACTGAATGGTAGCCATTATGTTATGTGCAGTTCCAATAATTAGTTCATGGATCAATGCTCTCTTTTGAAGGTTATCCAATACTGCAAGCAGGAGGCCTCAACCAGGGAGGTGATATAAAAAGGTCAGTGTTAAAATCTAGTGTTTTTCCAAACCTACCACACTGTTTAAAATGGGCTACTGCAGCTTTTTCCTATTTTTAGCAAATAAAAGAATATTTTGGTTATCACAGAGTAAGTGGGAATTTGTAACCGTCAGCACTATAACTGGTTGCCATGTGGAATATGCCAGCTGCTTCCCGCTTGGGTATCTTGTGTCTGCTGAGGGAACAAGGCATGTACAAAAACTAGGAAAGTAAAATTATAAAGCAATAATTAATGGAAAGTCTTGGATCAAGACAAGTTTCCAAAGAGGGGGAATAAAAATAGCTAGAAGATAGCATTATTCAACATACATAAACAATATTAATGTAAGAAAATGTATTCAGGGAAGAACTGTCTTCCAGTCTTAGAGTTCCAGAAGGTTTTTTTCAGGTTGTCACATTACCAACTTTCTTGAACTAGGAGTTTTACCAGTATGATCTTCTCTGGGTAAATAATCCATTACCTCTTATACCATTGTGGCATCATATACAATAGCCACGAGATAAAACCAGCTAACTTGCAACAAGTAAAATCAAAAATCAAAAAAACCCACAACAATCCAATCAATGCATAGGAAGGCTGTCAAGGGCAGCAATTAAAAAGAGCAAGCAAGTTTTAAGGAAGCCTTGAGCCTTAGTAAATATTTCTTTAATAGATGTTTATCTATTCAATTTGGTTCATTTAAAGAACAGCTAGTATTACATAATTGTTCACTAGAATGAATTATCAAATCCAATTTCAAGAACATGAAATACAGGTAAAAACTTCATCAAATTTAACTGGTTTTTTTTCTGTCAGCAGACGCCTTTCTAGACAAAAAAGAGACTGTATTCCTACAAATACTCATTTTCTTCTCTTTCAGAAGCTACACTTGGGGGCAATAGTTTAATAACATTTCATCTGTCCTGCAGAACATTTAGTCACACAATTGTCTCTCTCACACAACCTGAAAATCCCCAACTTCCCTATAAACTCAGCGGTCATATTACATACTGTCTGAAAAGCCTCATGTAGAAGCATGACACTTCTTCAAGGCCTTTATATCAAGATCAACTGCCTTTACTCAGGATGCTCAGGGTGTTAACAAAACATGTATACTGAAGTTAATTGGAAAAAAAACACTTCATTTTTACTTTGGTTTAATCTTTTTTCCTCCAATTTAATAGACACAGATATATGGATATTTCAGGCAGGTGATTTACAGAGAAAAAAAATACGCAACCTAAAATAGCAAGAGTCAAATCAGAGAAGAATACTGGACTTTCCTCTCATTATCAAAGAAGGAACACAAGAAAATTTGTCCTATTTTCATGTAGGATTTGTTACTAAATGTGAATCTGTGTAATTATGGTGATCCCATAGCAAGTCTCAGGTGAGATTTGGACTGAAAAATTTATGACTTACGTATACTACTACATCCCAGTCTTCTAACAAAACTTATTTTTTGACAGCTAGAATTAATTTGAATCTATCTATTTTTAAATTAAACTGAAGAAATTCTCATTATCTTTTACTTAATTACGGTTAGATTAAATTTAGCCAGGTTTTGGGTTTCTCATTTGTTTTCCTACGATTTTAAGTTTGGTAACGAACAGTCATTTGGAAGGAATATTTTCTTCTAGTACAATCTTCAAGACAAATACTCACCCTTACACTTTATGTTACTTTAAAAAATTGTGTTTCACCATGGGACTGCTGAAAAAACACTTAGCTTTTAGGTCAACACCTGTAACCCTTTAATATTTTCTGTAACAGAAAAAAAGAAAGTTTTATAGTCATTACAGTCCAGAATGTGTGAGGCATACCACAATAGCTGCCTTATAGCAAGGCATACTTTTAGTTTTGGAAATGAAAATGACTATAACAATAATGACCATCTTGTCCTGTTCATGAATAAAATGCAAACATTTATCAATATATTTGATAGTACTAACACAGGCTTAAATATATTCCTATTTAACAAACAAGTTTATGAGACTATCTAGGCTCGAGTAAATCTTTAATCTCCATGCACAATTTTACCAAAGTGAACTTCAGCAGCAGATAATCAAATACCATTTTAGTAGTTGTCCTATACTTGTTTTCTTAAAAAGATGAAACAAACTTTTTTTTTTCCAGAGAAAGACTTTTGTCTTAATGTTACACTCCATTTAAACAAAAATCTTAATCATAATGATTTTTAAGGACTGTTTATTACAGCATCTGGATCGCAACTTTCCTCATATAATGCAATCTCTGTATTGGAAAGATGAGACAATATTTTTTTATTTATGCTTCAGTCTCTTTTGCAACTAACTGAAACTCTCAGGGAATCCATAAAACAAAGCAGAGAGCCTAATTTTAAAACCGATACAAAAGCTAGGACCCTGATATCAAACAAGTGACAAGTATACCACTGTAACAATGTAAGCAGAGTTTCCTTTTAGAACAAACTACGCCAAAAAAGGAAGTTTTGCTAAGAAATTTTGGTTGGGTTTTTATTCCTTCTTCAACAGTAGATGGCATTCCAAGCATCTCCTGCAGAAAGTGCTTTCCTAGATGCTTATACTATCACCAGCTGGTACAGTGAAAGATGCACCCTGGGCTCAGCTGCAAGCAGGTGAATTAAATAAAAACTCATTTTAACTCTGTAATTAATTTGATACGCATTAGTAATTACTTTGGTCTTGATATGTTACTTTGCCTGTGAAAGAAGGATTTTATAACACTACTAGCTATAGTATATTCACCAGGTGAAAATCATATACACTAAGAGTTTAACAGCTACACAACAGAGAGTTAGTATTTCTCAGATTGTGACATTTAATTGTATGAAATGGATTCGTATTTGTTCCAGAGTGCAAGCAAACAATTGCTTGCAGAGGAAATTACAGGAAGAGAAATAACAAACACCATGAAATTGTTCTTGCTCTCAGCCTCTTCAAAACCAGCCTCCTCAGAGAGAGCCCCTTTGTAGGGCAGATGTCCTGCATCCATTCATACATGAAGGTCTGAACAACGACCATATAATACATAGTGGCAGTATAAGTTGGCAGTATAAATTCTTCATCAGTAAAGCCAGTTTAATGAATGGAATGAAAAAGACAAGTTCACTACCAAAAAAGAAACAATACAGTTTCTGCTGTGACAACAAGATTAGAGTCTAAGGTTCAAACCAGACATGAAAAGCAGAAGACAAAACAATTAGAAATACCACAGTAATGCAGAATCTAGTGGTCCATATAAATTTGGTGACAAAACTTTCAAATAGATGCTTTTAATCTAGGAAAGTGTCATTCTTATTGGCACAAACCTCACTGTGCCGTCTTTTTGCTGAAGAGCAGAAACTGTAATTCATATATCTAGATATGGCCATGTTTAACAGCCAATTTATCAAGAAATCATTAATTTTTGCTGATTTGCTGTTGCTGTTCACATCAATCTTGAGATGAAGAAAGAATATTGTTAAAGAATATATTTTAAATACTTTCTGCGAGAATACTTCCAATGTTACGAGAATAAAACATAAAATACTGTCTTTTTTCTGATAATATAATTTAATAAAATTATATAATTGAATAAAAATGTAAGTGGGAATACTTACAGCTCATTTTGAATTATCTGTTCGTATACTCTACGGAATTTATTAGAGTTTATCTGGGAAATCACTAGAAATTACTGAGGTAAAATCTCATCTATTTGTGTTACAATCTCTCTATCTACATTTGATATTGGAGGTAAACACACTGCCTGGTTTACATGCTACTGAAAGAAAACACAAGCAGTTTTACTTAAAAACAGATGTTGTCTGGTGATTCAAATGATGCATAGAAGAGCCAGAGCCATAAATAGAATACTATTATAAACTGTCTGCATAACCAGTTATAATAACACAGTTTACAATAATGGAAATGTTCTTTTCCATTGGGTTTACAGGCCTGAATCAATGTTCCACTAAGAAATAAAATATATCAGTCTATTTTTTTTTAAGGAGTAGTTTGAAATTTCTGTGTACCTTCGCCCTTTGCTGAGCAAACCTCTGTGGGGTTTGCTATTTGCATCTTTATTTTAAAGTGAATTAAATTTAAATAATATTTGGAACTCAATACATTTGGCTATATAATTTCTGATTCTTTTTCTGAATCCCCTTGCCTTGTACTCATTGTACAAATAAGGCTATCCTAGTCCAAGGAGTTTATTTAGAACGGTAAGTTTGGTAGGTAAATGTATTTCTTAAGTTGTACAGATGTATGTACAACTAGCAAGCAAATTGATTCTAATTCTTTGTCACAGATGCCAATTAAACTGAAGTGTTCACAATTATTTTTATGCAGTGACAAGTCATTAGGCTCAGGAGATGAAAATAATCTAGTGCTATGAACATAGCCAGCTTTGAAAGTACTGACAAATTTGCGTGTATTCCTCTCTCTCTACAGTTAGTATCAACTTTTAAGGGCCTAAATCTGATGCTCGAAGAATACCACTCATCTTAAAAGAGCAACAACTTTAAAAGGATTCTAAACAGTAACCGGTTCATCTGGTCTAATTCATGAAGGAAATGCTACTTAAAAGGAAAGAAAAAAGCTTTTTCAGAACACATTGGTGAGATTAATCTTTAATGATTTTGATGGTTTTGGCCGGGACCTAAAATCCTTTCAAATATCTTCCATATTACAAACTGCACACTAAGCAGAAGCTTAAAAGCATTTAAATGACCTGCTATTAAAATTAATGAAAATTATTTCTTTCAAACTAAGATGTAAAGGGCCTCTGAGCAGAATTCCTTATCCTCTCCAAAATATCTTGTTTTGGATGAGAATAGCAATAGATTTAAAAGCTAAGACTATTCCACTTTCATTAACTTTGATTAGTTTTTATTAACTCCTGCCCAATATGAACCTCTGCAGTGGCTGACTGTAACTGAGGCATTCCCTGGTTGATTGAGATGGGGTTTTATTCAACCTATTAAAATCTTGCTGCACCAGAACTCGAGAAGTGTGATTGATGTTTTGGATCCATTACATTGGATGTTACAGAATACAATGATGAATCAGACTCTCCCAGATTTCGAGGCTGTAGTGACATCATATATTTATTTTCTCTTTGGGTGTTAATTTCCTTCAGTGTCTTTTTACAGGTTACTCAGCAAATTGGTTTAACAGCCAAAGAAAAAATTATTAAATTTAATCTCTCTCTGCATCATAGAAGGGAGAACAAAATGAGTATATGATCTATATAACTATTCCCATTCCTCAATAAAAGCAAAACACCTATTCCTGAAATAGGCTCAAAGAAAGAAAACTGGAATCCAAAAATGAGAGGCCATAATCAAGCAAAAACTGTATTACAATTTAGTTAATTTTATGTTTATTTACATTCCTTTAATTGGGCTTCATAGGAACTACTCACACACGAGGATAGCTATTCCTCTGAGAAAACTATCTAATCTCAGTATTACATAAATTAGGGTCTAAATCAATCCACCATGTTCAAACATTTCATTTCATTCTTCTTCTGGTCAAAACTACATCACAGGGGTTCCAGACAGCAGTACTGATATTACTGTAAAAATCAAAATTCTCTCCCAGAAGTGGTAAAAATCTTCAGTTGTTTAACTGCTTTTAACATAGATTTTTTTTTTCTTTAATATAAATAAAGTATAACTGAAAATGTATCAGGCTTACAGTTTTCTGTATGACTTTGCTTTCTTCTATTTTTTCCTAAGATTAACTTTTCTAGTCAGGCTGCAAAAAATCTTCCAACAGTCAGAGGCAAAATCTTTTTTTAGCTTTTAAATCTTTTCAGGAAATACCAATGAAAATTGTTTGTGCAGTTAAGCATCATACTCTAATTAAAGTGAAGTATTCCCTCAATAATAAAAATATTATGTTGATTCAGCACCTAAACTTCCTGAAAGGATGTAATGTCTTTTGCATGGAATGATAAAGAAGAATCAGAAGTTTACCCTCATTGTTTTCTATTTCCTTGGAATAAATGTAAGGACCAGTTAAGAACCCAGAACCCTCTACCTGACATGAGTCATCTTGAACACTCAATATTTCTTTGTGAGAATGATTAGGTTTGGATTCTAGAAACTTAGGGTTGGCCATAACAGGTTAAAGGGACTTGTAGGGGGAAGTAGGGGTAGAAAAAAGGAACTTCAGTTCCCTCAGCTCTAATGTTCTTCCTCCAGCAAAACTACACCTGTACTGGAGAAATAAACAGAAATAGAAATACCTTTGTGAGCATCATTCTTCATAAACATATGTTGTTCAAACTGTTCTGTGAAGTTCTAAATGTTTAATAACGGAATTCTGAATCACAGCTTTGGATGATCATTCAACTCCTAGTCTTTATTGTAATGCAGACACTCATTGTTCTTATTTCCAGCTAATTACAAGCATTCATTCATGTCTGTTTGAAATTAGGGTGCATTTAAAATTAATAGATCTGCCATTCATGAAGACACTATATATAAATGAAAATTAGTAAACACAAAGTGACATCAAAACCAGTCAAGACAATAGTCCTATGATTTAAAATGTAGCACATGCTAAACATCCTTGAAAAGCTTGCTAGTTCAAACATTTTGTAGAGCTACACAACTAGTATCCATTTCTGATTGGCAGTGTGAAATTAAATTTTGTAAATTCAGTATTTTCTGAAATGTACACTAGTAGTAGAAATGAGGACTAAAGGCAGAGTACAGAAAACATGTTTGAAAGTGATACTCAAGTTCATAACAGTGAATTTGTGTGCTGCTGTTTGCTAAGAAAAATACTAGCCCCTTTTTTCTGAGGAAGGAGGCACATGCATTTTTCCTTAAAGAGACAGTGAGAGCAAATAAAATGTACTTCATAAAGGAAAAACCTACCCCAAATAGCACAAAGAGTAGAGTTTTCAAAACTGCAGAAATTACTGTTGGCAGAATCTTGACTATATTTCAGTCACGGTTATTTTCATTAGTCATTGTCTATCACACGTCCAACTTCCCACAGAGTCATGTATGAGGGGTAAATGAGAAAACTGGCCATTATATAGCTTAACATGTAATAAAAACTAGACCTGTTACTACCTACTATCTCATCTGCGTCTCCCATACTGCAATTTAAGCTCAACACTTTTGTGCCATCATCTAGTACAGGCATGAAGAACAGCAGCCTTCTATTTGACACTGTCCTGCACAACTTTCTTGTCTCTACAATGGAGGCACAGATTTGATGGATGCACCATTCAGTGGGTAAGGAATTGGCTGGATGCTCACACTCAAAGAGTTGTGGTCAATGGCTCAATGTCCAAGTGGAGAACAGTGATGTGTGGCATTCCTCAGGGTTGGTTTTGGGACCAGTATTGTTCAACATCTTTGTCAGAGACATGGACAGTGGGATCAAGTGCACTTCTTCATCCTGGAGAAGAGAAGGCTCCAAGGAGGCCTTACAGCAGCCTCCCAGTACCTGAAGGGGCTACAGGAAAGATGGAGAGGGACTGTTTATCAGGAAGTGTAGTGATAGGACAAGGGGTAATGGGCTTGAACTGAAGGAGGGTACATTGAGAATAGACATTAGGAAAAAATTCTTCACTATGAAGGTAGTGAAGCACTTGCACAGGTTTTCCAGATTTGTGAATGCCCCAAGGCCATGCTGGATCGGGATTTGGGTAACCTGGTCTGGTGGAGGGTGTCCCTGTCCATGGTAGGGGGTTGGAACTAGATGATCTTTAAGGTCCCTTCCAGCTCAAACCAATCTGTGATTCTGTGGCTCTATGATTTCTTTGAAAATCTTAAAGTTCTACTCAGTCTTCTATCCTAAAGCATATCCCATTTATTCAGCATCTCTTTACTGCATGTTTTCTAGAGAACTCACCTGGACTGCTGTCAACTAATCCATCACTATTTTGAGCTGCAGTTTTCAAAGCTGGATGCAATCCAGCTGGGCATTTACTGGTGCTGATTAGAACTGAAGGGCTACCTCATAGTTTGTAGGACACAGTAATATTAATGCAACCTACGATGGCAAATACCCTTTCGATAACAATATGGACAATTAAAGTTCATGTTGTCGTGGTTTCACCCCGTCTGTGGGCTGAGATCCACGCAGCTGCCTGCTTCTTAAAGTAAAAGAGCAGGGGAAGAGGGAAAAAGGGGGGAAACAAGGCAAGGGAAAAGGAAGGGGCAAATAACTCCAAAACCAAGAAACTAAGAGGCCCGGGGGTTGGGATAAGGATAGTTTACTAAGATAACAGAAAGATAAAATATACCAATGCTAACAGGACTTTAGAGCAAAAGAATATGAAACTATTGATACCCAATGCAGTTTCTCCCCGACCCACACAACTCAGGCCGTACCACCCAGAGCTGTCCCGGAACCCGACCGTCCCCCCAAGAAGCACGCGTCCCGCCACCGCCCCTCTTCTTCCTCCCCTCAGCCCCCCTGTTATCCTGGGCAGGACGTAATTGGCATGGAATACACTCTTTGGCCCATCTGGGTCACCTGTCCTGGCTTCGCCCCTCCTTTCTCATGAATAGAGAAATACGAAGAAGCTGAGAAAGTCCTTGACTGTCGGACTGCAACTAAGAACATCAGGGTGTTATCAGCACTGCTTTCATTTTAACTCCCAAACACAGCATTCCATCAGCTGCTACAAATGAAGTTAACTCAATCCTGACTGAAACCAGGACACATGTTCAGCATAGGAGGCAGTTTAAAGCCTGGATATTGCACTTGGGAATTGCTACCTGATCAGTTGCTAACTTCAATTTAAATTCATGATTCCATCTAAGCATAGTGCTTACTGAATAATGTCCTTCAATAATTTTAGAACATACCTGTGATTTGTCAAAATCATTTGAATCCTATTTGCTGACATGTGTGTAAGTGCCCCCTATTCCATCACTGTGGGCATTAATGAATGCACTTGAAAACTTCAGCAAATTTTCGTTGGTTTATCTTTCCCTTTAGACAGAAACCCATCCATTGATAGTAAGCAAAACTTTATGATTGTTACTCGTTGATATATATTGCTACTGTACAGCAGTCTCCTCTATCATCTGTCCTGGCTTGCTTAGGAATATGTTCTGCAAAATATTAAAGTCTTCCTCAAGTCAAAATATGTTATCTACTGCCACTTCTTTGTCTACAATACCTGGTACCTGTTGCTGAATTAAATTAGATTTTCTGGCACAATTTCTTCTTGATAAATCCACATTGTCTGTTATTCATTTCCTTTTTATCTTCTAGATACTCACAAGAACTTGCTCATTTCTCCCACTGTTTTTCTGAGAATTAAAGTGGGCTGGTTCCTTTCTAATGGTCTGGCTCTTCTCCCACCCACACCACCCCCATTTTGTAAAGGGGGATTCTGTGTTTTCTCTTTTCAAGTCTTCTCTAAGAGCATATCCAGAAAGAATCCACCAGATTTGCTCAACTCTTAAAATAGCTTATAATAAAAACCATGAGACCCAAGTAATTAAGAATTTTATTACTTTGTGACTCACAAATACATTTACATTCACAATTTTAGAGACCTCCTAGCATCTCAGTTAATTAAAACACTACTTTGGCCAACAGAAATCTACTTTCTAAAGTCTTGTCTATTCAGACCATTTGGTATGGATACAAATACTAGTGGGAAGTATAATCTTGAACTTCTAGGATTGAAAAAAAGGTATCAAATATCTGTGATCACTTTTAAAAATTCTGTTATTCCCACCCCTGAAAAAAAATGCATTAGTTCTGTGGCAGGTACTGAACACCATCTCCTATAGTTAAAACACTTGTATTAACAGAGGAGCAAAATTTAAAACTGTTTAATACTGTTGAGCAACAGTGTCTTGGAAACCACAATCATTTCTTACTCTATATAGATGATCCCTATTCACCAAAGACAGAGAAGGTTCATCAGTCACAGCCCTGCCAGGCCTGTCTGTGGCACTGCTATCCTGTATCAAACATTTCGGAGGGTTTTTTTTTCTTTTTTTGATTTTTTTAACTTATCTGGACTGTTTCTTCAACATCTCAGGATTCTTAGTCACAGCTGAATTCTTACTTGAAGAAGCAACCCTGATGTAGAACGGAAATTTCACAGAGAGATGGATGTGCTTGTCACAGCTGCAGAAACAACACATTTTGAAACTGAGCCTTACTTAGACTCTCAATTTTTTCATATAGAAAATAAAACTCTTTCCCTCAAAAGAGACACCAAAAATATATAAGGAGCTAAATTGAATCCTAAAATTAATGAACGAGGCATGCAATTCAAAAATGTACTTAAACGGTTCTTTCCAAACAACATACAGCAAAAGAGGGTTGAATAGAGTGACCAGCAAAACTGCAATATTAAAGAGGTCAGAAAAGGTGAGCAAGTTTGGCATGACTGGGGAAAACATCAGTGAGAGCTGTTCAGGATTTTTTAACCTTATTGGAAAGGAATAAAATCAGTAACTTGATTTCAGTTGTGTTCATTTCTGTATACACAGGTGATGCAGACACTCTTAAAGTGTGTTTTCACTTCAAAGTTGGTTCATCTTCTCCTCTACACTGGCACTCTCATTCCTTGATCATCCAAAGTCTACCCATAGTAGTTTGCAGCCCAGACCATTATGCCTGAACCAAGAAGTGATCTTGATGCAGGAAAAAAACCCAGCTATGAATGAGAAGACTGATCTGCACAGTGAATGCAAATACCATCTGGCTCAAAAGCATGCACTTGTCTCCTAACATATATAAAAGCAGAGTATTGATATAGGCTGAAAAATATGTGATCAAGGAATAGAAGTTGGGTAGTAAAAAGTTTAGAACAAAACCACAAATTTTAAAGGTGAGAGTTTTAAAAATATTTAAATATTGAAGCATTTTACTCACAATAGTAGTGACATTTCACCATTTTACATCAATATTGGATGAATTTCCAAATAAGCTCCATATCAATCTCACTTTCTTGATCTTGGTGCTATAACTGTGCAAAGAGATTGTATTACCTATCTGATGGATGAAGTCAGATAATAATGGTCTCTCTTCTGACTTAAAAATTTTCCTATTTGTGTGAATAGAAACATGCAGTTTTTTTCAGTTTCATTGCCCTTCATCCAAGATAAGCTATTATGTCCTAACCATTTATTATTAACTACCATCTAACTGAAATGTGAGATATATCTAAAGTGAACATTATGTGAGTATGTTTACAGTTACTTAAACATTTTTAAGGATTAATAATTAACATGCACTGAAAAAAATAAGGTTGCATTCTATAAACAGGGTATATTTTAAATTAATACAGCACTACACAAATTTAAAGATATTTCAAATAAATACTATACAGTTGATATTTAAATAACAATTAATAACCTTATCTAAAAATATACGGCTTTTTAATGTGTCCTTTTTGTTCAGACATTGTCAAACAAATCTCTGGCTTTTAGTTTACCTAAAATTATTTTGTTTCAACACCTCTAACAGCAGTTGTAATCTAACCAAGCAATGCTAAAAATATTGCAATATTATCTCATTGACTTCAGTGACTAAAAAAAGTAGCATTGTGCAAAAAACCAAGGCTACATTCAAAAAAAAAAAATTAGATGAAACTATAAAAACACAAAATGACAGAGCTCCAGAAAGTAGCAAATTGTTCCAGCTTATGTGAACAAGTATCTTTATACTCTCTGGAGAACTTGTATACAGTGGTTTATAATGCAGCTCAAAGTACCTAGAAGAGAAACACTTAGAAAATGGAAGCGTGAGAGCAAATTAATTTCTGTGCAAAATAAAGACACTTTAGACTGACCTATAAAAAGCCCATAAAATTACTACCTAATTAATTACACATAATGTTTTTACTGCTAATACAATGCTGCAGAATCACACTGATTTGCAAAACGTTCTTAGAGTAGATATCAGTGATAGAAGTACTCTGCCTTCTTCCACAGTTCTCATAAGGAAATAGCAACCTCTTTTGATTTCAAAAATGGCATTCTATAAATAAAATGTATTTATATCTTTGCAAATAAGCACAAGAGTTACACTGATCATGGCTTTAGAAATCTTGCCTATTTTTTCTATGATGCTTCAAAGCCCAGTTTAGCATCTGGATGTGCTGATTTTTATCACTTATAAAGATAACAGGGTTTCTCTACTTGAACAAAATCTCCTTAGGAATGAAGAACAGCTGGTGGAAGCTGAACAAAATGAACTGAATGGGCAGAAGAGACCACTTCGAAATGTTTGTATCCCTATTTTGTAGAATATATATATCCTCAAACTGTCAACTCATTGAAATAATTAAGAATTGTCTTGGAATTCCTCCTGATACTGGCTTACCATACAGCACCTACAGCTATTTTCTCCTTTCCTAACTTGTCAGGAGATTCCATTTCATCTTTATGGATGCCCTTATTTATCAGCTGCTGTTATCATTACCTTTCTCAACCACAGCAATGCAAAATTGCTCAGCATGAAGCTATCAGCCATTATCAAATTCACAACGTTTTTCCACAATGAGTGCTGTAGCCTAGTTTTCTACTCTCTGCATTGATTTTTAACAGAAGAGAGCATCGAGTGGAAAGTTTAATTTCTTATGTTCAAAAAGCTCAGCATCTTGTGACCAACATGTCCAGGATAAAGATCATGGCCAACAATTTCACTCCTCAGGTATAATAATGGTTTTAATTTACAAAAAAGGAGGGAGACAGAGCTTCTCTACAACAAACCTCAACTCCTAAACCACCCCGTCTTTTGTTCCAGCTGCAAGGGGCACCAATCTCACCTCTGCTAATATGAACAGAAGAAATGTGCATATTTTTAAAAAGCCACCATGTTAAAATAAACCCCACTAACTGCACATGAAATTCCTCCCCCAGGGAGAGAATGTGAGAGAACAAACCAAATGTAACAGATGTTAGTCATGTCATTTAATGCATGACTGAAAGACTAAAGATACTACGTTGATGAGGACAACATAAGAACCTCTGCAGAACAGAATGGGATTAACACTCCACTATCTATTCCTAAAAATGAGGGAATAATAAATAACTAAGAATAATAAATATTGAATTAAATTGAAAACTATAGAATGGCCAATAAAGACACTTCAGAACTTGTAATTTGCTATAAAGCTGGCCAAAAGCCCGGAAGACTATAATACACAATTAACATTAAATCAGGTACAGATGACACAGAACTGTGGTCAAACTGATCGATACTAATAATCCTCTATTTGTGGTATCTTGTGTTGTTCCTGTGCATGATTTCAGGATGTAAAGGGAGAGCCTTCATTATAAACACTACACAAGCTAGTTACTGAAACCACAAATGAACATTAAAATTCCTATAATCATTGTATTATTAATTATAGGTATTATCACTGCAGGAAAGAAAATGATTGTGGACTCGGACTTTCTTTAAACAAAACAGGATCTTTGTTCTGTGTATCACTGCCACTAGCTTTGAAAAAAAGCTATAATTTAAAAAATAGTAAAAATCATATCTAGAAACCAATGTATAATAACTGTATTTATTGGCAGTTACACAAAAACCTTGGAGTTCAACCCAAGATTCCATCAAAGGAGCACTTAAAATTTAAGTGTATTTAAATACCATTAAAAATATTTGGAAAATGCTAACCACTTTCCTAAATACTAGCTGAAGTTAAGAGAATTACTACAGAAGGTTGTCAACTAATATTTTTTTTAAAATACATGTATGATATGCAAACATATCCATGGAATGGCCAATGTAGTCTTTTCTGTTATGAAAGGTCAAGTAGACAGGAAATGTAAGCTATTCTCTATAAAATGGAGCAGAATAGCAGCATCTGTGATGACAAACTTAATATTAATATATTTTGTCTTAAATCATCATATATACAATATATACAATAAATATATTCTGGTTGGAATGTCAATGTCTACTTAAAGGTTATATAGCTCTTTAAATACAAAGAAGTTGATTGTGGATCCTTTAAAAAGGCAACTCTGGTAAATCAGCCTTCAAGAAACACAGCAACTGCCCAGTTAGCTCTCCAACAAAAATTGCCATTTCTCTGCATTATGAGAGCACATCAAGGCCCCAAACAGCTCTCTCCCACCATTTTTATGTTAAAGTCCCTACATACAGCAAGAGAGAGCTGGAGAGCTGTTTTCAGTAAGCTGAGGGTCATGCTCAAAGATTGCAAACGTTTATGAACATGTTTCACTTTACACAAGTCTCTGTACAGGCAAAGACTAATGGCACGATTTAGTGACCACTGCACTGCATTCTTACAAGGCCTAGTAAGGACCCCAGGAAAACTATTTATCATGTCTAAATTATGCATTAAGTAAAATTAATTAATTATCCTCAAACCAGAATACAGACACTTGAAAAACTGACAAAGAAACTGTATTGATCTAGCCAACAGAAGGAATGGACACTGCTCTTCTGAACTTGTCTCTTCCATGAATTTAGGTGCCTGACTGAGGCCTTTCTACACCTGTGAAATTATATGCAATAGTACCATGAATTGTCCTTTCTTGGAGAAATCAGAACTTAACTGAATGGAACCATTATTTTTATAAACATTATACTGATGTTTTATAGCTTGTCCAGCCTTAATTGAAAGTAATGGAATGGAAATCTAGACCTTTTTACTCTCCCAGATGAATTCTATTCCTGTAGGGCTACAGAGCCAGGCTTTCCAACTCACTTTTCTGTCAGCCTCTGAGGCTTTCTGCATTGTCTGCATAATATCATAGGGTCAACAGCTGGGATAATGAATGTCCTATCAGGGTTTTCTTGTAGGAGGTGAAAGTCTCAAATATCCTGCATGGAAGGTTATAGAACAAATCCTACTGGAAACCATTTCCATGCACAGGATGGACAAGAAGGTCAACATGAACATGCTTGAATTGGAACACGGGAAATTCCAGCTATGCATACAGAAAACACCTCATATTTTGAGGGTAGTCTACACACCAGAAGAGGTTGCCCGAACAGACTGTAGCATGTTCAAAGTTCAACACATTCCTAAACAACTTCATCTACTTGATCTTGCTTTGAGCAGGATCAACAGTTGACCTCAAGAGGTTCCTTCCAGCCTGCATGATCTTATACTATGAAATGATCTGATCTTGTCTCAGCTTCCACTCTGACCACCTTCCCTCATTCCCTTCTAACTGTAAAATGTTTTCAATTAAACAGCCACATTTGCTGTGCTTTATGGTTGACTCAAAGCCATAGATACTCATGAGGGGAGCTCGCTGTATCTCTGATGATGCTCAGAGTGGGTTTAGGAAATTCTCTGACTAGTTTTGGTATTATGACAAGCCAAATCTATTTCTTCACAGTAAGATCTCTGTGCACATGATAGTGCCCAAACTCAGACATGCAATGGACATTAGAACAAATACCTGGCTGCATAGATATATGTTGGACCTATGATTTTTCAGATATCTGATTCTTACATCCATTCTTAAGACTGTGAGCAACTTTAGCAATTTTAGAGATTATTCACATCACTAAAGTTAAGCATGATTGTTCAAGGCAAAGTAGCAGATTAATTGTGCATTGTTAGTATCAGTATTGTTTTGATTCTATTTCAAACAGAAATGGCTCATTCCAGAAATAAGTATGACCTCCACTTTTTATTACATTTTTTTCTGTCATAATTCATTACACTGTCCATTCACTTACAGTTCTTAATGAAGTTTACAAAAGCAAACATTTGAATGAGGATTCAAAGAAGCTGCTGTACAAATAAGACTTGCCACTTACTAAATGATAGATAAGTACAAGTGTAAAAAAAAAAGTAATTATGATTTTCATATACATAAATATTGTGCAAAAGAGACACATTGTCAATTTAACTTTGTCATCTGACTGAAACAGCAAAATCTGTTTGTTCCATTTTTTGTGATTGTTACTACATAATATACTAGCTTTAAAAAAAATTTAATGGAGTAATAAATATTGGTACTGAAATGTGCAAACAGCACAGTTCCTTCTTACCTAAAGCAAAACGTGTCTAACAGTACCATGACAGGTGATTTCTGACAGGTGTCATTGATTCTTCTTTGTTTATTACAGAACAAGCTGTCACTAAGTGACAAAGTGAACATAACATTCCTAACATTTGCTTTTGAAGGACTCGCCACAAGTGGCGACAAGCGGACTGGCTACTTTCATTTCTTAATTATTTTTAATATTTTCAAATCATACTGTAAAAGAAGGGTATATTCATCTTCTCGATATCCATGGATGTTGGGCATTTCCATTTCCTCAGTTTGCAGAACCTCTGAGTTATCTAAGTTATTTAAGGTATTTCAATGCATTGATACATAAAAGCTGTTTCCCTTTCTAGCGGAAAACAAGAGGGTCACAGTTCCAGTTGTCCCACTATTGAAAGTCATTCAGCCCTGGGGACTAAATTAAATTGGCAAATGAAACATGCCCAGGAAATGTGCATCTGGACAATACCTATGACAGAGTCTGTTTCATGACTTCTTCTATTGACAAAAATTTTAAAATCTATGTGCATGCATTAATCTGGATGACAAGAATTTGTGTGATGTGTATTGATAGTAGTAAGACTAGCTATAATCAGTGTTTCTTTTTAATTTTACAGACAAATTCTACTAGTCCTGAAACCACAACATTTAAATGTCTAAAAATAAGGGGAAGATACAGCAGGCTGGGTATTTCCAGCTAGCTGTCACAGCCAAGGTTTTTAACAAATATACAGTTCTTCCAATATGAATCTAATACAGAAGACTACGTAGAAATAATGATGCTAGAAAGTAGACTATTTAGGAGGTTATCAAGAATAAATGAATCAGCACAACAATTCCCCTCTAAATGTTTGGTTGAATAAATGTTCTATTGTCTGGTTTTGGTTCCACTAAAATGTATTTATTTTGGCTTTGAAAAATTTTATAATCCAAAACGGAAATAAGCAAAAAATTGAACAACCTCACTTCCGCTAAGCAACTATTGCACTATGCATGCTTAATGTATACATTTTTTCTCTTAATTTAAATATACAAATGTAAAAAGAGGGAATTCTCAAAATTGAAAAAGGTCAGCTTATATTAATGCATTTATGTGGCTTTCTCTTCTTTGACTAGGAGGTTAATGTGAAATTTCAACTGCCACAACGATACCTACAGGTTTAAAAAAAAGGTGGGTTAAGTTTAACAGTAGTTTACAATTCTGAAAACATCAGGAGACCTAACTTCACATAATATATCAGGTTATTGTATTGGAAATGTGCTTCTTGAAGTCCCTGTTGGTCTGTCACTGTGCTTCATTCCTAAGGAACGCAGGATATGAAAATATTGAGCAAGAAGGAATCCTACTTTTGCAATAGATCAGCTGTCTTACACATTCAATTTTAGGAGTCTAAGGACTCCTAAAATGAGGAATTTCACAGAACAATTAATATTGACAGGAAAAGATACAAGAGGCAGACAAAATGAATTAGCAACTTCCATTTTGAAAAATACACCCACCACCAAAGGGCAGTGTGTTAAATACATGGTAAACTTATCAGAACTAAATAAATTTGCCTTAAATAATGGGGAAAAAAGCAGTTGAAGAATGGGATATTTTGGATTACTTATCTAGTCATCATTTGCCAGAAGGACAATTTTCTATCCCCTCATCTCCTGCAATCCAATAACCAAATTAATAGTAACAAGCTTTCATTGGCCTGATCCTAAGAAACATCCCAACCAGCGCAAAATTTTAGAGAAGGCTTCTCAGGCAGCTACTCATAAACCACAGAAAATAAACAACTAGAAGGCAAGACTCAAACAGTCTCAATGGGTTCTGTCTGTCCTCTCTCTGCCTTCTTCGTCCCCTTTCGTTTCCCTCCTCTCGCCCCACCAGCGGATCAGAAAAGTCCTCCGCAGCCACAGCTCCATGGCTGCAGCACCCCCCTGAGCCAGCGGTGAGTAAGGCAGCTGGAAGCAATGCCTTAACTACCTCAAGCTACCAAGACTTGGCGCTCTGCCGCCTCTGCTCCTCCCGCACCGAGCTGCAAATAAAAAGTAATGCAAAGACGCAGCTTTTATTTTGCTTTCTTTTACCGTCCCTTTGTGTTTGTCAGTAAGAGGATGAAGATCCAAGCAAACAAGGGTAGCTAAAGCCCATCTTTTCTTTTTCTTAAAGGGCTGTCTGAAGGACTGTCAGATGTTGGGAAGGTGAGCTATCTTATTAAACACTCCATAGCTAGCATGAAAACATTAAGAGTTGAGTATTTTTTTTTACACTTTTAGATGTTTTAATTGTTCATTCTTTCCCTGACACTATCACAGGTTTCTGTGATAGTCCTTTCCATAGGATTAAGCAGGCCCAGGTGTCTCTTCTCAAAACTTTGAATTTCTTTGAGCTGATCGGTAATGCAAAGCTATGCTATTACACTATTCGCTAAACTCTTTCCTCCCCTCAAAACTGACAGAATATCATTCCCCTATCACAGCTCTGCTAGTCCATTATCTGCGCTCTGGCAGCCTCCTGGGTGTTAAATGCTGTATGAAGTGTAATACATCATGACCTCTCCTACACCAAATCAGAATTTTTAATCACTGAACAAAAAAAATACAGGGGAAAGCAATACAATATACAACTTATTAATACCATATAAAGACAGGGTAGGTCACCACCATGAGGGCAGAAGCACAACTTGCTAACTCAAGGGTTTTTTAAGATCGAGCAGCAAAATAACTAGTTTCACAATTGTATCTGAGAAAAATCAACACAGTTTAATGATCAAAGAAATGAACTAGAATTTATCTTTCCTAACTATCAGTGACGTTGTGATCTGGCAGTTAATGGCTCGTTGCAGTGGCAGAAAGGCCCAGGAACCACAGCTATCCAGCCTTCCAATTTACCAGCTGCTACAATCTTCACATTGTATTCAAGTAATATATTCAAGTAATCAAGAGTAAATGGCAAATAAATAACATTATTTAATTTTTGTATAAATATTAGGTACACTATAAAAAGTAATATCCCAGTTTCCATCTCAGAAAAATATAACCTCTGATTTACTGCAAAAACTTTTCAATACAATTTAGGAGATTAATTAGAACCTCAAAAATAAGATCTACAGATTCATGTAGTGGTAAATGCTGGTTCTTTCCGTGCTTTAGGCAGGCTGGGTGCATCACAGCTGAGACACAGCACCACCCTCCTAACCAGGAGCCATCAATGGGAAAGGACTGTTTCATGTCCGCACTCCACCATGCAAATAAACACACCCTGAGTTAATACTGAGCCTCTCTAGTCACACCCGGATGGGGAGAGAGACACCAAAACATTTCATTAAAAAAAATTCAGCAAGTTGATTATTTTACTCCATGTTTATACCAATCAAGCTAGCTGCTCTCTTAACTTCAAATCAGATCACATCTGCTTCACTTCACATACTTACAATTAACCCACTAACGTATTCGCTACTTTTTCTCTGCTTTGTACTCCTGAAGAGCATGAAAGAAAATGTTACATAGAGCATAAACAACTCATATATTGAATACAGAGAGTTAAGCAAACTATCCTATCTATTCTCAATAAAAACTGATTTCAGGACATAAAACCATGCATAGTTAAAAAACTATTTTAAATTTTCATGAATTTAAGCATGAATTCTCTGCAGTATGTGAGGCATTCTCCTTCTGTGATGTAAGTATACATTCACAGGCAACAATCTTCTGATTTTCCCCACAAATAGATTTACAATGAAAGAAAATTATTTTACACAAGCTTTGTTCTCCCAGTGCTGCCAGAGACCATAAAATAGAGCATTTTCTGTTTAGTGTGTATACCATTTTTTAAAAAGAAGTTAAAACTACTTTTTAAATATGTTTTCTCTGTGTTTTTAAGTCACACTCCTACTTCAGAAGGTTATCTCCATAAATGTCCATGTCCACTAGTATCTCCAAGATAGCATTGCTCTGAAAACGAAACAACTTCTGTTTCAATTTACCAGCTGATTTTTCACTGTCCTATATTTTATGTTACTTTTAACCTCTATTCCTTTTTAGCAGAATTATTTACTGGAATCCTCTTTCATGATATGTGAATTTGTTTATGATGAAAAACACAACAGAAAAAGACCCATGAGTTTAATTTAAAATTCAAAAATTTAAAGTTTAGCAACCATGAAGCACTAAGATTTTGTTTCAGGCATTTTGTTTTGTCTTTTTTCTGCTTCCTGAAAGCTCATAGATTTAACCCCATATACCTGGAACTCTATACTGTCACTTTCACTTTCAAAGCATAAGCACATGATGAGTAGACTTTAGCCTCTACTGTTCACATATACTGTACCAGAAATAATATTTAGTAAAGAGATTTCAGCCCCTACATCCTAACAAATGTAAAATTAATCATACTGAGCTTTTAGAGATTTCAGAAGGTGCCAAACCTTCTCATAAATTATTTTTCTATTGTAATAAATGAAAATTAATCAGTTAAGATGTTACAAGAATTAAAAATAAAAGGACATATACACACATATGAATTCAGGTAGGTATCAGATAATGAATATGATTCTTTATGAGAGAAGGATGACCATGCACTTCCCATTATCAAATACTGTTTTCAACTGCATATAACTTTGGCATTTTTCAACTGTTTGGTCTGACTTTCTGAATCACAGTTTTTACTTCATTCTGCATTTCTTTAATAGCCTCTATAAACATTTCTCCTTTCACATTAACAAAACCACAAGTGAAAAAACTGCTTTATTTTCAAAAAATGACAAAAGAATCTGATGATATCATATTGAGCCACATACTTGGGAGGAAGGCCTTAATATTTGACAGAGGGTATGCCATCAGTCATTGTATGGAAACCAAGCCAAAAAAACTTTGAGAATAACTTCAGATCACACATACTAAAGAGAATTCTTAGATTTTAGTAGGCAAACCCCCCAAATATCTCATCTGCAAGGACAATCTTCTAACCTGGGCTGAACAAACCATATCTGAAATTCTCTGAGATTCTATGAGTCACATCACGTTTTGATCCAGACACTTGAAATGAGAATAGAAAGGCTCTTTCTCCTGGGCTCCCTGCTGGGATCAGGCATCTTACAGGAGGTGCATTATAATCCTTTATAAATCCTAATATGTATCACATTTATTTCCCACCTTGGCTAAAATCTGAACCAACAACTATCAACCATTCCTCTGCTGATACTGCTGACAGTCACTGGCAGCACATCCCATCACGCACTTTTTATGCATTCAGGCAGAAACCAATTGTGGTTTAGCCCCAGCCTGTAACTAAGCATCACTTGCTTGATCCTCACACCTCCCTCACCCCCCAAAGGGGATGGGGAGGAAATGGAAAAAGACTTGTGGGTTGAGATAAACACAGTTTAATAAGACAACAAAGCAAGAGGATAGTGATAGTAATAACAATAACAACCATCAAGTGATGCCCAAATCCAATTGCTCAGCACTCTCGGTTTGCCACAAGAGAGGCCTGTGCCTTTTCACACAGAATCACAGAACGTTAGGAGTTGGAAAGGACTTTGAAAGACCATCGAGTCCAACCCCCCTGCCAGAGCAGCATCACCTACACTTCCCAGTTATCCAAAGAGCGTAACCTTATGTAGTATAAAATATCCCTTTGGCCAGCCCGCGTCAGCTGCCCTGTTTGTGTTCTCTCAGATTCTCCTGCACCTGGCAGGACATGGGAGGCTCTACAACTACTTAGCAACAACTGAAAACATCAGTGTGTTATCAATGTTATTCTCATCCTAAATCCAAAAGATAGCATGATACCAGCTACTAGGAAGAAAATTAACTCCGTCCCAGCCAAAATCAAGACACCAATGAACAGTCACTGGTAGCACTTTTTTAGCTCCTATAAGAGATAAGAGATATCATTCAAAAGGTTCCATCCTTATTAGGAACAATGTAAGGCAACCTGATATGCTATGTTCACACACCATCACTTCTGTTTATAAAATGTATTGAAGAGTTAGAAAGAATATTAGAAAGTTAATATTGCTTCTGTGATGCTACTTGCATATGTTGCAATACACACCATTCATACCAAAGATCCTACACATCACTTAGCATAGCTCAGCTAAACAGCAGTTATTCCATATTTTGTAGTCTTCTCCTCATTTGCCCTATTCTGAATTCAATCTATTCTATTAAAATCCTGTTCTTACCACATAATTCAGTATTTGCAACAGACTTTCCAGTTATTCTTGCTGTTATAATCTAAATCTTTAAAAAATCAAAGTTATCTATCACTGGTAGGAAAATTCTTCAAGATGTGTAATCCATGGATAGGTTCCCACCAAGTATGAGAATTACATTTAAACAGTCGAGGTCAAAGTTTTTTGCTTGAGAGTTCACATATATTCCTGTGCTACTCAGCGACAGCTTTATGGCAGAACTTCTCGATGCTGCATCACATCTGGAGGTCTCTATGGCATAATGCTTAGAAAGAGTTGTTGATCTGCAGATCCCAAGGATGCAGGTTCTCCTTGCAGTTGATATTATCATCACTGCCTCAGGCAGTTGACCCCCCAGCACAGCTAGCTATTTCTTACTTCATTAATATCAGACAAGAAACAATTTTTATAGCCTTTACTGTGAGGGTCTTCATGTACCTCTGATTCAGAGACAGAACAACAGCAGAAAATGTGAATTATTATAGACACCCAGGACAGAAAGTGACATCCAGGATGTGAAGCAATGTCCCAATTCTGGAACAAGATGCATTTAAAAAGGGAAGAATTAACTTAAAGAACAAACTAGAATTCATCCTGGATCCCTTCCTAAGTTAAAAATTACTCAGAAAAACATCATATAGGGACAATCATACATAGGAGCCTCTTTACTTTTCAGACAAAGATGTCAGCCAACAGAAAAGATGTGTTTGTCCAGAGATGGAGTGACTTTATTGCCAGAGAATAAAACATAGATAGTGAAGCACACGGGCACCAAACAAATCTACCATCACCATCAATGATATCATCTATCAATGCCTGAATGGAAGAGAAAGGTCACTTCAGGGTACAAAAAGTGAAAAATATTACTCATCATGAGAACAGTTGAGGAACAGAAAGTAGAACAAAGGAATGCCAATACAGTCTCACAACCACAAGAGTAGCCATATGTCACAGCTCAAAGAGGTTTCTTTGTTCCACATAACACCACTAGATTCTGAATAATCTCCCATTCCCACATCTCTGCAGTAGATTTTCTTAGGAACTCAGCAAGCGTACTGGATCTGGCTGGGATGGAGTCAATTTTCTTCCTAACAGCGGGTATGGTGCTGGGGATTTTTTTTTTTGATTTGTGACTAACAGTGTTGATAACACACTAAAGTTCTGGCTATTGCTGAACAGTGCTTGCACAGCGTGAAGGCTTTTTCCCAGGCTGGGGTTGGCAAGAAACTGGGAGAATACACAGCTGGGATAGCTGATTCAAAGTGATCAAAGGAATATTCCATACCATATGACATTTTGCTGAGTAATAAAAGCTCAAGGAAAGGACAAGGAAGCAGGAATAGTCATGCTTATGGTGTTTGACCCTGCCAGTGGGCAGCAGTGAATAAATTCCTTGTTTTGCTTTGCTTGCATGTGCAGCTTTTGCTTCACCTATTAAACTGTCTTTATCTTGAGTAACAAATCTCACCTTGCTTATATTTTTACCCCATCCTATGGGATAGAGGAGGGAGGGAGGGAGGGAGCAGCTGTGCTTAGCCAGGGCCAACCCACCAGAGCAGAAGAGGAAAAGCTTCCTCTAGTGCCTCTGTGAATTGAGAAAGAGCATGATAATAAGTTTCTAAAAGACATTCTGAAGACCAGTTCTGCAGATGATACACACTAGGCATTAAACTTATTTTGAAAATTCCTTTCTTGTTCAACCACAAGTCCAGAGAGAAGTCCATCTGACATTCTAATTAGACTGACCTGAACTGCCAGATTGGAAATTTACCTAGTGAAACTCTCAGACCAGTAGTTTTGAGAGTTTTTTGCAGTTCTTTCCTATTTCTGAGCTCAAACGTCTGGCACTCACTACAGTTCTTCCAAACATGTCTTCACTCAGACAGACATCCAAGAAGATAAGAATGGCTGTCTGTCAGAAAGCTGCTATACTGCATGCCAAGCAAGGACTGAAGCCAGACAATTTTTTTTAAGCAGCAGCTTTGTAAAGCAAAGGAACTAAAGTCCAGGAAAATGTTATAAGAAATTAACTTCCTCACTGAATATGAACATCCAGAGAAAGAAAAATAAATAAAATATAAGTAAATAAAGCAAATACAAAAGAAAAAAAAAAATAGAAGAGTTTCAAAACAAAAAGGTTCCAGCTCAGACATATGGCACCCAGGATGTTTCTCATTCGTTTGCATTTCTGAGGAAAGTACATAGGGCTGAATAGGAGTATGCTACATACACATCACTAAGGATACCAAAGTTCTTGAGGCCATTATAAAAATCATTCAGTCAATATTAGGAACTATAGAATCATAAGCTAAAAGGAAGCAACTGTTCCATTGGTATTGTTCTTTCCTGTGTAACTACAGGTACAATGCTTAGCCTTGCCTGGAAAGAACCAAATAGCAAGAATTCCAGCAATTCCTGTAACAGACTAGCACATGGACTAAGTCCTCATTCCCAGGATTTTTTCTGTAGAAATCATACTCTTTTTTTACTTCTTGTCTTGATTTGCTTCTAGATTGTATAGACTGCTACATTCTTCCCCTTTTTCTATCCTTAAACCCTGCAATAACATGAAAAAATGAAAGAATTCACATTCTTTGTCCCTGCCATGTTCTCGTAAATAGCTTTGTAGTTCCCTGAACAACTTCTAATCCATCAATTTACGTGTGACTAGGGGGGATAAAAACTGAATGCAATATTCTAGCAAATGTTACACAGAAGATAGCAGGAGAAGAACGGTAACTAGGAAAGTCTTTCATGGATAACAATTCTAGTATACAACTGAAGTAAATCTTACTCATCAAAAATAAACTGTTACAAGAGGAAGACTATACTTGAAAGGAGGTTGTGGTGAGCTGGGGGTCAGCCTCTTCTCACAGATAAGTAGCAACAGGACAAGAGGGAATGGCTGCAAGTTGTGCCAGGAGAGTTTCAGGTTAGAAATTAGGAGAAATTTCTTCTCAGAAAGAGCCGTTGGGCACTGGAATGCATTGCTCAGGGAGGTGGTGGAGTCAGATTTCCTGACAACCTTTGGGTGTTAAAGGAAAATTTAAATGAGGTACTTAGGGACATGGTTTAGTAAGTAATAGAGGTGGTAGGGGGATGGTTGGACTAGATGATCCTGGAGTTCTTTTCCAACTTGGGATGATTCTGGGATTCTGTGTGATGCTATCCTGCTTTAAAAAGCGTGGCTCCATTCATAGTTTTGCCAGCACAGCAAGTCGTTAATTACATTTTTATACCGCTAAGTATTCTAGAAGAAATCTGATCTAAATGTCCCAGTGATGCTTGGTATTCTAAATGCTCAGATTCCTTTTGTGAAGCTACCTCTTCTTCTGGCCGTAAAAGAAACTCCTTGTTTACCAGGCAGATTCTCAAGAAAAAAAAAGAGTGATAATTCATTTGTCGTATTTCAGTAAACTTTTGAGCTGTGCTACACAGAAATTAATTAAACCAGTATGCAACTGGCCCAAAAAGATGTCATTGTATTCTATTAAAATAGGAAGCATTAAGCTGAAGAAACATAATCTACCTTGGGAAGATACTGTTTTTTAATTTGTCGTTAAATCGCCTATATAAAAGTAAGAACACAATGTGTGCTTCTGCTGACACCACCAAGTTGGGTACATCACTAGAACTAAAGCAGATCAACACGTTCTGCAATAGAAACAGCTGACCTGAATAAAACCAAAACAGAAGTGACCCAGTGTGGCAATGTCATATGGAGCTGGGAATGCTGAAACTGCTATGACTCTCCAGTGATTCCTTGGGACCAGCCTTACACAGTTACTGCCACCCACCCGTGGACAACCTTGCTGCTAAACCTTGTACTAACAAACAAGGAAGGACTGTTTGGGGATGTGAAGGTTGAGGGCAGCCTTGGCTGCAGCAACCATGAGATGGTGGAGTTCAGCATCCTGTGTGGAAGAAGCAAGGCAATAAGTAGGATTACAACCCTGGACTTTAGAAGAGCTAAATTTGGCCTGGGAGCTGCTTAGGAGAATCCCACGTGTTAGGGATCTAAAAGGTAAGGAAGTCCAAGTGAGTTGGTCAATATTAAAGCACCACTTCCTCCAGAGTCAAGATCGGTACATCCCAAAGAGTAGGAAATCAAGCAAAGGAGGAAAGATTCCTGCAAGGGTGAGCAAGGAACTCCTAGGAAAAACTCAAAGGGAAGAATGGAGTTTACAGATTGTGGAAGAAGGGTCTGGTAACTCAGGAGAAATATAGGAATGTTGTCAGAGTATGCAGAGATGCAACAAGGATGGCTAAGGCTCACTTGGAATTAAATCTGGCAAGAGATATCAAGGCAGCATCAGCAGCAAAAGGAAGACTACAGAAAATGCGGGCCAGCTGCTTTGCTGCTAAGGCCAGTCCTCAAGAGTCCCAGACCCTGGACATAAGTGAGAAAGCCTGGAGAATGGAAGACTTTCCCTTGGTTGAGGAGGATCTGGTTAGAGAACATTCAGGCAAACTCAACAACTGAAACAAGAAAGGGGCAACTTGCACTAACTGGAGCACAGAAGTTCCTTCTCCATACAAGGAAAAACAGCTCAGAAAGGCAGGCTGAGCCCACACAGCAATAGCCAGTGATCAGTTGCCATGGTATCTTGAGCTAATCAGAATTGGGCATTCCCTCCCCACACCTATTAGTAACAGGGTCAAGGTCCACTGAGGAGTCCTGATAGAGGAACTGGGGGAGGTGACACCAGCAGAAATGAGAGTTCCAAGGCCTGTGGGCAGTGGCAGGGAACCCCACCAACCCTGCACCCAGACTGCCCTAAACAGCCTGATCTCTTCTAGGAGAGCACCACCTCTCCTCACAGGTGGCCATGGGAGATCAACCCCCATTTTTGCTCCCAGGTCGTGCCATCAATCCTGAGGAGCAGAGAGGTAACATCACTTGTTAACATTAAATGTATTTGATTAAGTGTGTTGCTAGTAGACAAGCTCACTTAGTCTCCATGCTCCCAGTTTCTTCACCATGATTGCAGCCTGTTGTGCTACCTGCAAGATCATGCCACTATACGAAAAGCGCTCATGCTCCCAGTATGACTAGGTATGGCAAATAATTTACAGAATAAAAGAGGAGAGCAACTGGAAAAAGAGAACCAGTCCAGCCACTGAAGTAAAGGAAGGAGTGCCAATGCCAACACACTGATCCTAGTAAACTACCTTGAACACCACACCATCCTGATTATCCCTCTTCAAGAAAGATGAACTTAGACCTGAAAAGTTAAGAGGATAGTTAGTGAATAAGGTCCCTAAGTTAAGAAATAGGATGTGAGAGTTGAACTGTAGTAAAATAAGAAATTTTTTAAAATGGAGAAAAAGTAGAGGCAAATATCAGAGAAAGAAGAAAAATGTTAACCAAGAGGTATAAATCAGCTGGGACTAGTTTAAGCAGGAAACTAGAAGATGGTTTCTGGCTCTAATAGAGTGGCATACTAGCACACTTTCAAATGAGAAAAGTGAGAGCAAAATACAAGTAAATTCATCAAGCTCTACCTATAAAATAGTTATGAAAAAGACTATTAAGACATGCTTGTTTGAGAGCTGGAGTTTGGACTTGGTGACCTAAGAACCATTGGTTCCTTCTAGGGACTCATCTTCTACTCAGCTACACGCTAAATATCCAGGAATAAAGAATAATTATCAGTTTTCATTTTAAAAGAAAATCAATTCATGATTTTTTAATTATAGCATTTGGTAGTAAATATGTTTGTATCAGTAGAAACTTGGCATTATTCCCCTTTCCCTACATTTTCAATATTTGGTTACTAAGGTGCCTTGGATATTTAAGTTTCCTGATGAGACAGAAAATAGTCTTCAGTAAGTATTTCCATGTGTTATGTGGAATCCTCTGGCTTGTAGGAGCCTTGTCCATTTTTCAAACTCTGTACTTGCAGAACACAGAACAAATGCAGTACAGTAGGTGCTCTATAAGCTTCCCAAAACTATCAGGAAACACCATAATGCCAAATTTTCTACATGTTACCAAAAAAAAAAAAAAAAACACAAAACCAGTGATGGAAATGGCTATTAAAGATTTAAAGAAATAACTTTTAAAACATTAACACCTGGAAAGAACAGCACTCCATTTGTTCTGTTATCTAAATAATAGTCACGTATACCGTTTTGACAAGGTTCCCAGCTAAGTAAATAGATCTTGTACTATGACCATACACACACATATATATGTTCTGTAAATTGTTCCAATTTGCACTGCTTTACTCCTTTTAAGGCAACCTATAAATTCTTTTTTAAAATTCTGAACAAAAAAGATGGGAAGTTTTATTACATAAAGTTATAAACACATTTAGACCACATTTTTTTATAATTTCTCTTGCATTTGCATATATAAATATTACAGTCTAACACAGAATAAGAAAACTCTTTTGTAGTTCTGAGGTGTAAAAAGATTTAAGTTCAGTAACTGGAACATTAGAAGGCAGGTGAGTAATATTTATATCCAGATCTGATATTATCAATTTAATAAAATTATTAAACTAAAGTAATTCCTTATCTGTACTGTACTGAGGATAAAACAAATCTGATAAAACCTTAATATGGGGCATTAAAAAGTTTAAGTAAAATATATGGGTTTAATAATTAGTATTAAATATTAGATACATATCTAGTGCATTCTTGGTTCAAAATGGCAGTTCTCAAAGCTTGGATATTGTCATCTAAATGCAAGGCAAATATGAAGAAATAACCTTTGTGACAGAATTTCCCAATAGTACAAAGTTTAATTTGAATTTGAAGCTGACTGAGAAGAATTGTGCTGCCATTCAGCAAGACTTAAGACAGGCTGGAGAGCTGGGCAGGGAGAAGTTTAATGAGATTTAACAAGGGCAAGTGCAGGGTCTTGCATCTGGGGAAGAACGACCCCAGGTACCAGGATAGGTTGGTTGGGGACTGGCCTGTTGGAGAGCAGTGTAGGTGAGAGGGACCTGGGGGTCCTGGTGGGCAGCAGGATGACCATGAGCCAGAAATGTGCCCTTGTGGCTAAGAAGGCCAATGGCACCCTGGGGTGTATTAGAAGGGGTGTGGTTACTCTGCCCTGGTGAGACTGCACCTGGAATAACTTGTCCAGTTCTGGCCCCTCAGGTCAAGAAGGACAGGGAACTACTTGAAAGAGTCCAGCACAGGGACACAAAGATGATTAAGGGAATGAAACACCTTCCTTATGAGGAGAGGCTGAGGGAGCTGGGCCTCTTTAGCTTGGAGAAGAGGAGACTGAATTAATGTCTATAAAGGAGGAGACCTTATTAATGTCTATAAATATGTAAAGGGTGAGAGTCAGGAGGATGGAGCCAGGCTCTTCTCAGTGATGGCCAGTGATAGGACAAGGAGCAATGGGTGCAAGCTGGAGCATAGGAAGTTCCATGTGAATATAAGGAGGAATTTTTTCACTGTGAGGGTGACAGAGCCCTGGGACAGGCTGCCCAGAGAGGTTGGGGAGTCTCCTTCTCTGGAGACATGCAAAACATGCTTGGATGCTTTCCTGTGTGATTTAGTCTAGATGATCCTGCTCTGGCAGGGGGATTGGACTAGATGATCTTTTGAGGTCCCTTCCAACTCTTAATGTTCTGTGATTCTGTGAATTGCAAGAAATCTAAAAAGACTGCACAGGTACATAGGAAAAATAACCTTAGCTACAGATATAAAGCTCCCTAATAAATTACCTATTATGTTTCAGGAGAAAGAATTTATAGTGGTGGTCAAAAAAAAGAAAAAAAAACAAAAAAGTAAAGGCAATAACCTTGGAGGTTGATTATGAAAGACAACATATTATATATTTAACTTCTCAGTTCTAGTTTCCACCCCTCAGAAACAATAAAATATATTCAAAAAAAAAGTAGCAAGATGCATAATAACAGTGATCAGAAGCAAAGAATTATTTCCATACTGGAAAATCTATACATGATCCTTTTAAGGACTCAAGATCAAACGGAGATAAACTGAGATTGCCTAAACTGTAAAAAGAAGCAATTGAGGGAGGAATATAAAGAAGTCTGTCCAAGCACAATGAATGTGGTCAAGGTGAATACGTCTTCAGTACTTTCCTCAGGGCAGTAGAGCTGTGTGGTACCTACTAGAGTTACTGAGTGGCAAATTTAAAAATAAACAAAACTGAAGGGTTTTCTTCCACACAGCTTTCATTCATTCAGTTGGGAACATGATACACAGTCTGTTGTTGAAATCTGAAGTCTGAATGGATTCAAAAAATATTAAGAGTTCACACAACAGATTGTCAGTGCCTCTTGGGCTCAGTGGTGTGAGTAAAATACCCAGCTCAGAAAGTCCTAGATTCTGGCAAAAAACTTTTCTGAACTAGGACAGCTATAATAATGCCTGATTAGGTATTCTTTCCTAAACATTCGTCACTGGCCACTTACAAAGACACCAGCCTAGGTATGGGTCCATGGGGACCAGTTTGGTAGTTTTTACATTTTACTCACTTAGTGTTACATTCACACACACACACACAGAGACACACACACACAAAGTCTTTTGCATTATTGAGAAGGTGAGAAAAAACAAGTTAGTTATTAAATAAGTTCAGAGATGTACATTGTACAGGTAATCAAGATCATTCTTCTCTCTGCAATGAACACTGAAACCAATGATGTTCAGCCTCCTTAACTGTCAAGATGGAAAAAATGAGATTTTGTTCCAGCTCTTACTGAAAAACCTAGAAATATGCAGAAAAGCTATTCCCATTTTGCAGAGAGAGGGGGAAAGACCTATCTCCTCTAGTATTTAAAGATTAGTTCCTGAACAACACTGTATGTTCTTACAAAGTCGCGTTATATCAAACCAAGGAAAAAATAGCTTCCTTTATTATTTAAATTCCTGATGCCACTGACCTCTGCAATATGTACATCAAGTCATATGTCACAAGTCCCCAAGAAAAGCGTAGTGCATTGTTTCTTTCCCAGCACATTTATCGATGATCAGTAATTACTTCTTGTATTTCAAATACTTATCAACATTTCTGTCTGAACCTCATTTTACTGGTGCCCGTCCATGATTTTCTCAAGCGAATGGCAAAGTTAGCACCTCATATTCTTCCAGAAGGTCAAAAATACTACTTTCTTTTTTTTACCACTATTTGTGGTAAAATATTAGAAGCCCAAGTATGCACACACATGGCATCCCCATTGTTCAAGGTTGTTAATCTCTTTGGTAAATATGACTGTATTGTTTACCAAATTAGCGAAAGCCCCCTGTGGCCCCAAATCAAAACAAAGTCTTACTTGCTGCTTCTGCAAAACCCCAATTTGTCTGATACATCTTCAGAGTTCTATACACTTCTCTTCAATAAAAGATCATTCCATAGTAAATAATACCCCAGGCACTAGGTGTTTTAAAAATAATGGAACAAATCAATACCTACATTCCCAGCTTCATCCAACAAGTTTCGCATTATTGTTAATTCTATTCCTCACCCACCGGTGGAACAAGAGGGGCTAGGGTTTCACACCTGATACCAAAGTTTATTGTAAGCGTGACTCATGCCCAGTAAGCAGATCAACTGATAGGTATTACAAAACACAAAACATATTTAGTTTGCAAAACCATTTCAGTTGCAGTGCCTCCCTGTAATGCTACCAGGCAGAAGTGAACAGTCGTCTAGAATTAGCAAACTTTTTGTCAGCATGCATTGGGACACATCTATGACTATTTTCCCTCATGAATTAATTAATTAATTGTGTCCCATCAACATCAGTTTCTGGTATGGCCTTTACCACAGAATATCCTGTAAAGTCTGAAGGATATCATAGCGTTTTTTCATGTGTCGTGCTCTTTAAAAAAGACCTCTTGTTTACCCCTTAGATTTTTCAGTCTCTGACTGTGCTGTACCCTTCTTTAGACATTTCCTTCAACACTTCAGAAAACACAGTCCTAGAGACATTAAACCAAGTTCCTGGCTGTGACGGTCGTCTCAGGCATGCATACTAGTAAATGGGATTGCCTTCTGTATCATCTTTTGCCCTTAGCTTGGGAAATGATTACTTATAAAAATTTCTGCAATGCAAGAATATTTAATATAATATGACCCTTTGTTGAACACAAACTAGAAATCCTACTGTTCCTGAGACACTTGAGCCTCATCAATTGACGATTTTAAATCCACAATTATTTTAGCTTTTGAGGAAACATTCATATTTTAGTTTATGACAGGTTATGCAAGCCTGTGAAAGCAGTCCCAGCTCCCATATTTTGCATCTGTGGTAAGGACAGAACAACTTTTCTGGTTCCTTAATTCCTCAGAGGTACCACAGTACAGCAAATCTGTAAATGCTAGAATATACAAGTGAATCTAGGTCCCTAGAGATCCCAGAAGCAGCAAAATAGTGTTTTGTAAAGACCCACAGAGGCATTCAAACACAAGCGGCAATGACCTGCCAGAGCCTGAGCACTGTTGAGCTTTGGGTGAATAATGTAAGACAGAAAGAGTGAAACAAGAACTAAACATAGTTACAGTAAATTAAAAAAACATGAAAGAACATGCTTGGTGATTTTACATGGCCATATTACCAATAGACTTTCTGATCTGGGACACTTTAAAAACAACAACAGAAAAACAGCCACCTCCCTAATCTCTCTTAAAACTCTCAGGAAGTGCTGAGAAGTTCTTTAAAATGTATACGTGTAACATGACACAAAATATTCCTGGTAGACAATCATATTACCATTTGGGTGGCTTCTCTCCTAAATGTTCTGTACGCAAAATAGCAGATACTAGATGAACACAAAATTAAATAGAAACCCTGAGCAAGCCTCTAAAAACATTGATTATGCTAACATTTGACAAAGATCTGATAACCACTGTTTCTTCATTCTCTGTCAGGAACAAATGGGCAGTGACTAGACTCTAAGAATATGAAGCCTATCGATGGAAATTGAGAGATTTCCCACTGGTCTTATGTGATGCTCTATTTGCACTTAAAGGAAAAGAGCCTGCTTTTCAAAATGAGGATATGAGGAAATTTCAAAATTTTTCTTTATTTTTAATTTTCTCTTCATTCAGAATTCTCCAAATTTTCCTTTATTCAGCCTAGTCTTCTGTCATCTAGTCCTTCAGATTCTTTGGATGACCTGTCATTTTCTAACAGAAACTGGAAGAAAAAGAGAATTTAAATACCCAAATTTCTGAAGGACAGAAGGACATGCTTTCAGTTCCATCGCTATATTCTACCAAAGCCCTGAAAATCTTCATAACAGACTTCTGATCTTTGAGGACAATGAGTTTTTGATGGTCAGGCACCATCCAGGCACATAACCCTCCCCAGAAAGTCCAACCCTTGTTTAGAATGAGCAAGGAGTTCAAGATGGGAATAAAGTATCAAGCTAAAAGGTAAAAAGCCCAGTCTAATCTAAATTTCTTTATACATTTACAGTATAACAGCTACAGAGAAAAGCCAAAAATTTTCAGAACATCAAAACAGATCACCACACTACAAATGATTTCTAAGCTCTTAAAAAATTCCTCCTCAGTTTCAAGGATCCTTAAGGGAAAAAAAGAAAAAAAAAAAAAAGAAAGAAAAACCCCACCATTTTCAAGAAAATTACCATCCATCTGCAAGAAAAAACCTTGGCAAATTTGGGTTTATTTGCTATTTTATCTACAGCAACAGCACCATAGCGCTCCACGCTTTGACACAGATTTGCATGTGGAGTCTGAACCAAGGAATAAACAAAATTCTGGGAAAACATGTCATAAATTCAGGCTTGGAGCAAGGAGGGTGAAAAAGAAGTAATTATATTCTCCCAAGTGGAGATGAGCAATTTACTTCATGAACAAGTCAAGCTTCAAGTTCTTTTTCCTTTGGAATGCTAAACAAACACCAAAGAAAATAGAAAAATAAAGATCTTCCATTTTTTCTTAGCATATCATGGCAATTTCCTCAATGCCAGCATGGCAAGTTAGAGTAGATTGTAATTTAGTCTTATAATAAAGGTGTAAGGCTATATCCTCAGCTAATATAAATCAGCATCTTCCAAAACACTCTTCTGACTATAACACTCATTCTTCATCATTTGGAGCAAAGTCCAAAGACAGTACAGGAGAAATTCCATTTTTCTCCAAGCTGTTTATCTGTGAATAGCTAAGAGAGATTCCCCTTCTTATTCTCTTGCCTCCCCTTGTGAGCTACCTGTTCTTTTTTCAGAGGTTGACTCCTGACTAAGAGGGCAGCTGTCTGAGCCCGTGGAAGTGCAACAGGTAAAGGAGTCCTGGGAGAAGAGCTGGACGTGGAAGTCAGATGGTGGAGGAAGCTATGAAGGAGGAAACAGAAGGGAGCTACTATCAGGCCCCAATCTTTTTTAGAAAACTGTTTCAAAAGTTTTCAAATTCTGACACAGTGACAAAAACCAAAACCAAAATCAAACCAAAAAAAAAAAAAAAAAAAAAACCCCAACAACAACCAACCACACAAAAAACTATTAAAAAATCAGGAGGAAAAGCGAAATGCTGCTTACTTTTTAGCTTACTCTATTTTAATAGTATCTGGTGATAGAAAGAAAAAAATTCCACCATACATCTGACTTAGTATAAGCTCCAATTATACATAGAGAAACTGATTAAGATGCAGCCTTCAAAGAAATTTAAGGTTGAAATTGGTGTTACTTACAAATGCATTATTTACTGTTTCCCTGTTTCATTTACAAAGGTTTATTGTTGCATCTTTGTATGTTCTCAGCATGAGCTCTCTTCTGGGTTTGCCAAAAATTAATGAAAGCAAAGAGGCATCTTTAAGAGCAGTTCCTCTCGGGAATGTCAATTACATTGTATTTTTAAAAAAAGCAAAACCAACTTGTAGAAAGGCAAATAGTTACCACACATTTTATCATAATCCAGAGTAGACACACATTTCTAAACCAAGAAAAACTCCTGTGAGCTGCCCCCCAAATGCTCACAATATAAATTAGATAAGGAAGAATAGGGAAAAGTAGGCAATTAAATTTGTTCTCTATTATTCTCTAAGCATGGGACTAATTTAGTTTTCTGAGGACTTAAACAAGTTTCTTGTTCTACATGAGACAACAGAAGGCTATTTGTTAAGTGATAACAGTAACTATAAGTACATTTTGTTTGTTAGCTATGTTGAATACACAGAAAATAATATTTAAACACTATAGAATATAGACAACATTGGAGTTTTGTAGCAGAAGTTTAGCCCACTATGCTATCGGATTCATATAATGATGACATGTTGGCTCAGCAAGTGATTTTAATCAAATTTTATGCAGTTTCAGTAGTTAGTTGGGAGACACTGGTCCCCACTGAAGAAAGAGGTAGTCAGAATTAATAATCATCTCTTACTGTACAGATTAGCTGAGCTGAATTATTTTTCTCACCCAAGATATATGTCACATCACACATTCTTAACAATTCAATATTTTCATTCATATTTGTGAGCGCACTCTTAGGGCATGAACATTGTTCTGTAACAATTTCTGGAAATGACAGAAGAGAGAAAGTTCAAAGAGAGCAAGGAGTGACGTTTGAGGTATCAGTAAAATCCAGACAGGACAACATTTAAAATCTACGTAAGGAAAGGAAGATACAAGGTTCAAACCCAGAAGTGATTCTGCTTCGTGGAAGGATGAACACTAAAAATTCAGAAATTTTCCACAAAGTGGAATTACTTTTTTTGACCCAGTTTAACTAGGAGTCTGGGTTTAGCAACAAGCCACCTGACACGCTGCCCAGAACTAGGGGTCCTGGAAACCCCAGCTGTCTCTGTTGCTGAAGAGCCGGGGACTGAACAACTCAAAGGATGCAGAATACGGCTTCTCACCAGCCTGCCACTGAGGCTGCCAAGGAGTTGGGGAGAGGAACTGGCAGAAATTCTGGTTTCTTCCAGCAGAATCCAGATATTAAAACTTGTCTGGCTTCTAGCAGCACATGACATTTTCTATAAAAGAAAAAAAAAATCCTGACAAAAACTGAAAAAAAATGTTTCATTACTTCAGCGAAGATGCAAATCCCAACAGAAAGCTGACAAGGTCTAATGAAGCCTTGAGCACATCCACACCCTACTGAGGATGTGAAAACATCCCAAGCAGCTCCCAAGAACATGCACAGTTGTAGTACTTTTGCACAATACACAGTAGCAGGAAATTCTATTGGTTGAGTTTGAAAATAAATAAAACCTTAAATAAAACCATGACAACTCTAGACAAAAAGGTGCTTTCTCCTCTCAAGTACTTCCTAATGTCACATTTCACCTGGATCTGCCTCTCAGAAGTAACGTTGAACAAAACCTAGACACTTTCTTCTGCCTTCCTTCTCCTCACATCTCCTGCATGCTATTCCTACAAAGCAAAAAGTCACTGTAGGAACAGAGTAAGATATAACATAGAAAGCTCCTGCAAAGAATAAGCATTGCAGAACAAAAAAGGGAAAAAGTGAAATGAAGACTGAAAGAGACAGTGAATGAATGGAGAAAACAAGCGTTACCCAGTTCTTGTAAAGACAAAATAGACACACTTTCTCCTTAAATATTGCATACCAAATAAAATTCTTGTAAAGACAAAATAGACATACTTTCTCCTTAAATATTATCCTTAAACATACCAAATAAAATATTTCCATTATCCTATTTTTAAATATACAAGGATTTTTTGTTCCCATTTGACACAGAGAGCCCTAGAAAGATAACACATATTGAAATGGAGTGTTAGACCATAAAAGAAATTGAAAAATACAAGGAAGATTCTGAGGCTCGCTGACAAGATCAAGAATGAGTAATACTTTGTCACAGATCACTTCTTTGATTGCTTCAAATGAAACCAGAGGAACTAATAGCAGCCAGATTTAGTACTGTGGTTTCTCCTTTCCTTGCCCTTTTTTTCTTTATTTTTTCCTCCAATGTTATATTACCTTTATTTCTGACCCAAAGAAATTTATGGCAGTGAGCTAAATTCATCCATCATAAATGCCCTCACAACAGATAGCCTGACTTATAAAATAAGATTTTTTTCTACTGTGTACAAGGCCTGAAAGGACAGGTCAAATAAACCCCACCTAATAGTATTCAACAGTAAAACTGTTAAAATAAGAATAAATGCCATTATTCACTACTAGACTACAGCTAGGGGCACAGTAAGCTAATTGCTTCATTACAATGGACGGATTAGATTATTAAGAGTGAAATGATTATCAAGTGCACAGTCATGGGGTCATACTGGATTCTTCATTTCTCCTGGAGGCATGGTTGTACTGATGACAAAGAGCGTTTTTAAAACCCTAAGTATTCAGGAGGCTGCACTTTTTCTTTTCAAATGAGGACACTGTCACTCTGATTCATGCTTTAATCATTTCCTGATCAGACTACTTCAACTCTTTCTCATGAGGATGAGAAAACATAGCTTGTATAAAATTCAGCCACCTCCCTGTCAAACAGGAATAACCTGGGACAACACACCTCATCACACACTCTACGGTTAAAAACATCACTACAGGGCAAACTCCAGATTTTGCTGCTATAGATACTGCTACACTATATAGACAGTAGATACTACAATGCAGTGCACACTGCAGGTAACTGAATTCAGGAGAGGACCTAGGATGAACCTAAACAAATCTTCCATTGTGCATCAGGACCCAGATAACTTCACTTCTGAATCATCCAAACCAGCTTTTTTTTCATATGTAGTTTGCCATAGCTCTCCCCTGATGCACACAGCAAAGCCTCCCTTTTGTGGAAATCAGGACACAGGGGAACTGGAGAGAATTTAATTTTGTGTTATTATGGAGTAAAACCTCGAAGTTGAGTTCCCTATCTGGATCCAGAGAACATGTACAAAGCTGCAGATACTGGCAAATGTATTCTGAGAAACCCCTGGATTCTCAGTATTGAGGCTTGGATTCTCAGTTTGGAACAAAAGTTTTGCAATTATTTACTTTCAACTACTAGATAGAGCTCAAATTCATATGTCCCTTGAAATGAATGGCCCGCCTTCCCACTGGAAATTTTTTGCAGTAATGACATCCTTCCTCAAAGACAGAAAATAACAGAAGCAGCAAGAGCGAGACAAAGATGAGCACAGTAAGATAGGAGCCTCGTGGATGATGCGCGTTTGCTCTATTTTTACTAAATGCCCAGAGAAAGGAACAAAACCTACTTGTGCTGCTTCAGGGGCAACATTTGTTCAAGGCTGTGAAAATGTATTTTTGGAGTGCAAAGGGATAATCTAAGTCAGATTTGTTCTTGTTTCTAATCACTTCTTTGTGAGAGTGCAGACAATCCCAAAACTTGCTAACAAATGTTAAGGTCAATTGTATCTCCACCTCTGCCCAGAAAACACCCACATAGCTGCTGGAGATGGAGAGGAGCATGCTTCTTTCCTGGCCCTGAAAAGAGCTCTGTATCCCTCTTCAGCACAGTCAGAAACAGGGTTGGGTGTTTTCACTGTACCTTCAGGATTTTGGTGTCACTCTTATGGGTGCCCTGACTCAATCTATCCATCTTCTAAAGAGTATAGATCATTCTGCCCTAACTGCAACTGGAGAAAACAGCTTATTAAAATAGGGAAACATGGGGCGGGGGCGAGGGGGAACTAGCATAGAAATGTAGACTACAACTTCCTTTACATGTGTCTGGCAGATTGGGAGAGCACAAGTAGGTTGTAGCAAAGCAAGAAAGCTAATAAGCAAAGGAACAGAAACGGATAGCATCCAGGCCCTCGCATTTTGACTGGTATGACTGCCTGTCACAAGCAAATCAGCACTTCAGTCTGAAATGGTGCAGCTGACAGTGCAAAAAGGAAAGAAAAAAAACAGCTATCAAACACCAACTGTTAGAAATAACATTAATTAAATGTGCCCTTTTCAGATCTCTGTACTTTGATTCTTACTTGACTAAACTGGATAAATTTGACTACAGACAGGAGTTAATTTTGTTAGTGCCCATGAAGACAGACGTACAGGGATTTGCCACCAAAACAAGCTAAAAGAAAATTAGGGATAAAGCTAATTCAGGAAAATAAGTCACTTATTTTTACATATTATCTGCTACAGATAAAATAGCACTAATGTCTTCTATAGTGTAGCACAGACAGCAGAAAAACTTTCAATCAGAAAGATTTTCTTAAGATGCAAAAAGATATTGCCTTTATATTGCTTGTTTTTCAAAAATAGTTGTAATTTTGCATTAAAATCACATCTGCACACATACAGAGGACATTTTAGATTTTAAATGTTAGACAAATGCACACACAATTTCTATTTTGCGGTTTATTAATTAAACAGCTTTCTTTTAGGTTTAAATCATAGTTAGTTCTTCAAATATTTTTAGATTCCAGAAAAATCTGTGTAAAAACTAATTCAAGCAACTCAAACAGTGAGTGTGCTCACTAGCTAACTAAGGTTAGGTAACTGGCTGTAAATATGACAGAATAAGAACTACTAAAAGCCCTACTCTCTTCCTTCTTTACTGCAAACAAATAAAAACCTAAAGCTATACCTATATACAGGATGACATCACAATTTCCTTCAAGTCCCTTACTTTTTATTATTGTAAGCATAATACTTGCTACACATAGCTGTTCTTGAACTTTAACCCCACAGCTTTATCATGTCTGTGGAATGTACACTAGTTTCACTGTTCATTAAAATGCTAACCTTTACACTGACGTTACACAAACATGTTTGAGGATTAAGTATATTTTTATATATAGATTAAGTATTTAAGATTTTTTTAAAAAGGAAAAAACTCCAGAAGTAACAATGAACACAAGAAGTACTGATACTGCAAGGCTTGCTAACTTCTTCATACTCTGTAAGTTCATTTTTAACAGATACAGTGAATAGCTTGGTTGATTTAAATAGTTAGACTGGATAACCATCATTTTAGTCTCTTGCTAGGGCATTCTGAGCAAATTATCTCACTTTTCTGTATTTATTTTACAGAGTGTATCCACTTGTCTACATCAACCGCATCCAGCTTTGGAGCCCTCAACACAAGAAGGACATGGGCCTGTTGGAGCATGTCCAGAGGAGGGGCACAAAGATGATCAAAGGGCTGGAGCACCTCTCCTATAAAGGCAGGCTGAGAGAGCTGGGCTTGTTCAGCTTGGAGAAGAGAAGGCTCTGGGGAGACCTTATAGCAGCCTTCCAGTATCTGAAAGGTGCCTATAAGAAAGCTGGGGAAGAACTGTTCATGAGGGCATGTAGCAACAGGACAAGGGGTAGTGGTTTTAAACTCAAAAAGGGGAGATTTAAGTTGGATATGAGGAAAAAGTTCTTCAATATGAGGTTGGTACATCACTAGCACAGGTTGCCAGAGGATGCCCAGAGACAGAGTAGAGGCCCCATTCCTGATGTGTCTCAGGACCTGATCTAGCAAAGATGTCCCTGCTTACTGCAGGGGGTTGGACTAGATGATCTTTAAAGGTCCCTTCCAACCTTGCACATTCTGTGACCTAGTGAAAGACTAGACATTGTGATCTTTATCCACATCTAAGAGGGGAAAACAGTTATCAATCATTGAAGAAATTACCAACAAACACCTTACTGCATAAGAATAATAAAGATATCAGTAAAACATGAGCAGTCAATCTACAATCCATGCTCTCAATACAGACACCTCCAGCTCACGCAGCATTAACAGTAAACATAAGAAAATTTGGACACCTGCACAGGGATTATGACAGCACCATGTGGGTCCTCAAGCCTTACAAGACTAAAACTACAATTTTAAAGTGAGAGAAAGGGTTTTTATTTGTTTCAAGATTTCCCACGGATGAGCACTACGCCCCACTTCACACTGCAGTTCTCTCCACTCTTCCACCGGCAGCGACGCCAGTTCAGGAACTACAAACCCACTGCTTAAATTCTACAAGGCAGGAGCGGGGCTGTCTGCAGCCTCTCACTCCTGCATGGCCATTATAGGTTTTGACATCAATGATGAGGAATAATGGGTCTAATTTTTTCTCTTTGACAATAAGATTAAATCAGAAGTGATCAAATGACATCGGTAGACTTATAACAGAATAAAAGAATGCAAGTTAAACCAAAAATCTGACTCAATCATTTTATTATGGAAAAAAAATTTTCAGGGAAGCAGCACAAAAACGCTACGAGCTGTTTCCTTTGCCAGTGATATGGTCTAACCCAAATAATTTCTTATAAACCCCATCTGCAAAAAAAAAAATGAGTTGGGGGAAGTCTCTAATTTAAAATTAATTTGTATCAAAATCTATAGGACTCACAGACTTAAATGGTCATCTTCCAGAACATTTTTATATATAAAATGGATATAAACATACAAATCTGGAAAATCTCATCCTGTATAACCTCAGTGTAGGTAAATTAAAATAGCACTTATATTATAATTTCAAACATATTTGGAGCACTGGAAGAAATATATCACTTCTTGGATAGAAAAAAAAGAGTCTTGTTTAAGACAAGCATGCCCTCTGTAATTTCTTCCTCTTTCCAGAATGATTCCATTACCATCTCAGATAGAGTTCTCTTGAAGTTCCATCCCCATTTTCTACAGAGAGAAACATCTAGTATAAGTGCATCCTTTTTAAATACAGCATTAGGAGGAAAGACCTTTTAGTATTTCATTTTGCAAGACCATAGACATTCCAGCCAGCACTGCAAACCAGTAATGGAGTCGCTGTAATCCAGTCAGACACTGGACATTCGTTGAACTGGGCACTAAAATAGTCTGAATATTAACCTGTGAAAAAGTAAAAGCCTACTATGCCCTCCAGAAATCTGGTCTGATATTTATAGAAAAAATGTTCAAAAGGAAGTTAGTTTTAATAAAATTGCTGGCTTCTGAGTGAACATGACATTTTAAAAAATTAATTACTTATTCATGTTTCGGGGCATCAAATCATTCCACAAGAGTGGGCTTTGATTCTAAAAGGAGGACCATCACACTCATTTGGGGGTACAATATACACTAACATTTTAAAATACTGCTTCTGTAGTAATTTTTACTGGCATTCTAGAGCAAAGGTATAAGAAAGGGGATAGCTGTGGTATTTTTTGATAAAATGCAGATTAAAGATGACTGTTATAACAATACAAGAGGAAAAAAAAATCTAACCAATACTAGGATGTAGCTCCTAATTAATACTGGGCTAATATTAGCAAAGAAGTAGTACAAAATATGTGAATATTTAATAGTCCTACATAACAGCCCTACTCCTAATAGATTTATTTCTCTTCTGAAAGAATGAAATGTCCCTCTAAATATAGCATTGCTTAAAAATAAGATGGCTAGGTAGGCATTCAGAAAATTGCTACTAGCATGATAATATTTTTAATTGCTATATTTCTCAAGCAGTCATTTTTTTAAAAAAAAAATCAATTAAGTCAGTGAGACTACATATCAGATGCATAAGTAAGTCTGCAAGTCTAACTCACCAGAATCAATTACTTTTATTACAACTAGAAAAAATTAATTCTTTGATGCAAGGCCTAACTTTTAGTTTTGTGTTGGCACTGACAGTAGCAATGGTAAGTCTGTGCTTTGTTTTTCTCTGTTGAATCTTACAAACTTTTGGTATTTCACAGGTTCATGACCATGGCATACTGAAGTTCAATAATAATTGTCATCCTCAGGATCCACTATTTAAAATTATGTTTAAATAACAGATTAAATTATAACAAATTTAGTAACATAAATTTTTGTTAAAATATCTGTGTAGCCTATAGTTCAAGTAAATTGCAAACAAACTTAGAGCCACAGCCACCACGAAATTCGAACAATCAAAGAAATCTTATCTCCATACCAAACCTGAAATACCAGGGGCAAAGCAGCTCTCCCATTATTTTATACAATAAAAAGTGTCCAGTCACCTGTGAAAACGTAAGAGCTTGTGTGTGCAGCAATTACAACTAGGACCTTTGCTACATATCTTTCATTATTTACGCCCCAGATCACATTGGAAAACACAACAACACAGCTTTCTAGAGCCCATTCACTTAGCCAGCTTCATCTACCCTATTTCCTCTCTCCTTTCTTTCCTAGGAGCTGAACACAGTTAACTCCATTATGCCAGAAAATCAGAGTTTTAAAATCATCTGTGAAAACAACCTGCATATGCTCTTTGATATCAAGACATAAAACCTCATTCTATCTGCACCAACATTGGCAGTGGTCTTCCAACTCCAGTTAACTAATGACAAAATTTTATGAGCATTTTCTTTGTTCTCTTTGCTAGAAAAGCTCCAAACACTAATTTTGACTGCACTGACTCACAGACTTTGAACAGCACCTTCCAACCCAGAGACTATTCTGTATGTGTTGACTGCTGTTTTTCCCATGACCAGCCATAACAGATGTGGAAGTAATGGTGGAGTAAGTCCTTTGCTCCCAGAAACTCCAAAAGTACTGCAGCTAATCTCTCCCAGCCCCTCAGTTGCGCTAGCTCAGCAGCTTGCAGGACTGTACAGTAAAGTAGATTCGATCCTTTTTGTAGCTTAAATGCTCTGCCAAAATGGTGAAGGGGAAAATATTTTTCATTAGCTTAACTTCCCTGAAGCAGTCTCACTAGACAGTTCAGCAGACACTTACAGCAGGACCATGATGGTGTCATGGAGGCAGGAAGAAGCAGCTGGGCTGCTGATGGAGATGCCTGTGCTGCACTGACAGAAGGAAACCACCCAGGGCTCCAGGGCTGAATTTAGCCCCTAAGTGGTGCCTTCTGGAGAAGCCTCTTCCTCTTGCAGTGTTGATTCCATGGGGAACACAGGAAGAATGGTTTCACTAGGCTCAGGTTAGCCTTTGTAAATGTATTTGCAAAATACCGTGGTGGCAGACCTTGGCTAACTGCCAGACACCCACCAAGCCCCTTCCTTATCAGGACAGGGCAGAAAATAAGATGGAAAAGCTCATGGATCAAGGGAGATCACTCAATAGTCACCATCACAGGCAAAACAGACTCCACTTTGGGAAGATGAATTTAAATTATTGCAAATTAATAACAGGGTAGGACAGTAGAGATAAAACAAAAAGTAAAATCACCTTCACCCTCCCCTTCCTTCTTCCCAGGCTCTGCTTCTCTCCTGAATCTTCTACCTCCACCCCCGAGCAAGGCAGGTGGAAGAGGAATGGGCGTTGTGGTCAGACTATAAAGCTTTGTCTATGCCCCTCCTTCCTTCTCACACTCTTCCCCTGCTTCAGCATGGGGTCCTTCCCGTAGGATATGGTCCTTAACGAACTTTTCCAACATGAGTCCTTCCCATGGGCTGCAGTTCTTCACAAACTGCTCTAGTGTGGATCCCTTCCATGGGATGAAGTTCTTCAGGACCAGACTGCTCCAGCATAATCCCTCACAGGTCCACAAGTCCTGCTAGGAGCCTGTTTCAGAATGGGGTCTCCACTAGATCACACCTTTCTTCAAGGAACATTTACCTGCTCTGGCACGGTGTTCTCCATGGGGTTCAGGTGGATATTTGCTCCACCATGGACCTCTGTAGGCTGCAGAGCCTCACCATAGTCTTCCCCATGGTCTGCAGGGGAATCTCTGCTCCAGTGCCTGGAGGATCTCCTTCCCCTCCTTCTTCACTGACCTTGGTGTCTGTGGGGCTGTTTTGCCCACATTTTTCACTCCTCACTCTCTCACAGCTGCTGCACAGCATTTTTTGTGTTCTCTTAAACATGTTATCACAGAGACAGCACCAGAGTCACTGAGAGGCTCAGCTTTGGCCAGTGGTGGGTCCATTTTAGAGCTGGCTGAAACCAGCTCTGTCACATGAGAGCAGCTCCTGGTATCTTCTCACAGAAGCCAAGCCCTGCAGCCTCCCCACAACACCTGAACATGTAAATCCAATACAAATACTGAAAAAGAAATGATACAACTTTCAGTTATAAATCTAGTGAGCTACATACTTCCATATAAATTCTTATGTAAGTTTTCATCTATTATGGCAATATGAACCTAATTATGAACTATGAAGCAAAGAATAATTGGGTTGATGAGCAAGACTTCAATAACAATCCTTTCATCCCTTTGTTTCATGCACAGATAATTTTTTTAAGAAAAACTTTATTAAACTAAAACTAAGGCTAGAATACATTTCAGTAATGTAAATATAAAAACTGTTATGCAGATATTCAATCCGTCCCTAAAAAGATACTAATGATGACCAAATATATTAAGCAATAGAAATACATGATAGAGCTCTTGCATAAACCTACTTCCACATCATGGTAATACCATTAAGTAGCTTTATAAATAGTGAATAAAAATTATTTACATCCAAGATACACGATATCTAATGGCAATTTCCCCCTTTTAACACAAGCATCCATCTTTTCTTGTGGGCAGCTTTACTGAATGCCCAGCAGTGCCAACGGGAGGCAGGAGCTGTTTTAAAATAGGTCATCCTTATTAAGGAAGTGCTTAGTCTTACTTGTGTTAGGAACAGCAGTCCCTTTGAAAAACAGTTTTTTTACTATAATAAAAAAACTCCTAAATTCTTACAAAGAAAAACCTTGTAGCTAAGAAGAGTGACAAAAAATGCTACCAATACTAAACTATTCTTTTTTATTTAATGTAAGATTAAACTAGTGTATCATTGTGCTGGTTGTGGCTGGGGTGGTGCCAGTGTTCCTCATAGGAGCTTGGCATGGGGTTGTGGTTGGAATTGTACTGGGAGCAATGTTGGTAACATGGAGATGTTTTCGTTCCTGCTGTGCAGGGCTCACACAGAGACAAGGCCTTTTCTGCTCCTCACCCCACCCCACCAGTGAGTAGGCTGGGGGTGCACAAAGAGTTGGAAAGGGACACAGCTGGGACAGCTGACCCCAGCTGACCAAAGGGATATTCCATACCGTATGATGTCATGTTCAGCACGTAAAGCTGGGGTAAGAAGAAGGAAGGGAGGGATTTGGAACAATGGTGTTTGTCTTCCTGAGTCACCTATATGTGTGCGGGAACCCCACTCTCCTGGGGACGGTGGAACACCTGCCTGCCCATGGGAAGTGGGGAATGAATCCCTTGTCTTTCTATGCTTGCTTTTGTGCACAGCTTTTGCTTTACCTATTAAACTGTCTTTACCTCAACCCACAAGTTTTCTCACTTTTGCTCTTTGATTCTGTCTCCCACCCCCAATGGGGGTTAGTGAGCAAGTGGCTGCGTGGGGCTGAGCTGTTGGCCGGGGTTAAGCCATGAAAATAACTAGAACTACACAACAGTGTCTTTACCTATTTAATGACCCACTGAACCAATACATTTTACTGGTACTCTTTGAGAAAATACTTTCCTATTCAGAAAGTAAATGCTGTCATTTGTGAAGCATATTGTATATCATTTATATACACATTGCTTAAAAACTTTTAAAAGTGGAGCATTTATTAACTATTGAATTACGACTCAACTTCCATCGTGAAACTTCAGTTTCAGTGAATGCTGCTTGGTTTTTGTTTTAAACTACTAGTAGGCAAAATTATAAAGTCCAAACAAAGGCAGTACTTTAACCTATATTTCTTTAATTAATGAATCTTTTACTTGTAAATAACTGGTCCTACTGAGTGAAGAAGTAGTTATGTCTGAGAAGTGAAGTTGCGGAATTGTGATCATGGCCTAATTTTACAAGTATTAGCACTTTTTTTGTGCAGAACAAATGTAACCATTCATACTAATAGCTGAAAATCTAGGTAAGGGTTTTTTTCTTTCTCCAAATAAAAACTTCTTTTATACAAGACAATATCTGAGTTACAAAGACTTTTCAAATATGTAACTCAGACCAAATTTTAGACAAGAACACTTGGTAAATATGCAAAGACATGTTCATATAAACACTTCAAAGAAGCTAAAAACACTTTTCTTCCAAACATGCCTAAATAAATCCAAAATATATAAATGTACATCAGAGGTCAGCTACAGTCCATTAATTTTCATTCCTCTTTGGCCACCTGCATCTTCAGATATCAACCAGAGAGAAGAATTTAATGCTTTCAAAAACCAAATACTTTCTCTGTACTCTACCCTGAAAATACCTTTTCCTGGCTCAGGAAATAAATAGGACATGAAAAAATATATCTGTTTTTTCTGATAAATATTTTTAAACAGGGAAGATACAATGTTTAATAAATGTGAATACTAGGTAGAAGTATTATTTTCCTTCAATCATATTGGGATTTTGCTTAACTTTACAAGCTGCTAAGTTTTGAATTTGTCTGGCATTGCTGACAAAGTTCAGCATAATAATTAAAATTACTGCTTCACTTGAAATGTCTTCTGATGTGATACATATTAGCATGGAAGTAATATCAGCGCTTAAGAAATATTTCCCCTTCATTTAAATTTAGCTCCTCAAACCTACCACTTATATGTAAATCAAACATGCAAAGCGTGCACAGGCGTAATTTTACAACCAATCCAAAAATCCAATAAATTATTAAAAATCAGAACAAAAAGCTTCATTCTATTAATAAATTAAAAATTAAGTCCTTATTTTAAAATATTACGTATTGTTTAATATGATATTTCATATCTGTAATGCTACAAGTATTTTGAAAGATGTAAGATCTTCCTGAAGCATTTTAACTTCAGTCCAAAGCACGTGTTCAGTAAAAGTATAATCGTCAGCCTTCTAAACGTGACAGTGATGCTATTTTTCTAGCTGTTAGATAATACATGGTTCAGCTGTCACTTACTGTGCAGCAGTCAGTTACACAGAATGAAATGAATCATAATCGCAATGACTAACCAAATTAAAGAAAGCATGCTGAATCAAAACCCATGTTCCCAAACTGTCTTAGGGCTTGATTCAGCAAAAATACATTTGATTTGTATACCATGCAACATCTTCCACAGATACCTGTTTATCCAGGCTTTTAGAGCAAGAAAGCACTGGATTCAGGATGCACAGCAATTCAATAGTATGTTTTTAATGGACTACTATCAAAAGTGACCTATCAACTTGTAAATGCAGAGTAGCTGAATAAATACTGTTAGAGCAATGGCTAACTGGCAGAAAAGAAGATGTTCAAAGAACATGTCGAAAACTCCCATTGATACATAGCAAAAGAGTTACAGTGTGTGAGCCATGGAAAGTAATTATCAACTTAAACCCAGTTTATAAGAGTTTTCTTTGGGCCTCAATGTTACACTGTTTTAAGTTTTCAGGTAGTAGACAAATCCCATGTTTGTAACTTCTCATCTAGCAATCAGACTAGCTTCAGCTATGAGAGTCTGTCTTCTGGCTTAAAACATCCACTAATTCTTCTTACTGATAAATGGCATGTGAAGATTTTCTTTGCAGCATACTTTTGTGGATAGATATGCTTAATCTCACATGGTGGAAAGTTATTTGTATTCCAAGGTCTTCTTTTGCATCTCATTCTTTGAAGACTTTCTGAATTTAGTAAAAAAGATATACCAAATACCTCAGAATAACATTGGACTAGAAGGGAAACATACAGGTTCCCAGCAGTGAGTCTCAAATAATAAAGATATGGATAAGTGAGCATTCCTTAATTAATAATTGATTGAAATATATGTAAAAGACGCAAATTGACAAACAGGCTTCTGAAGAAATCTGGAGAAGCACAGAAGTCAGTGCCAGTAGGAAGGTGACTACTGCATTCCATCTAAGACCAAATAGTGAAGAGTTGCTCTCAAAGGCAGGACTCTGAAGGTGAAATTCAACTTAACTAGCCCAAGATGTCTGCCTCAACATGTCTGCAAAATAGACCTCTATATCTGACACATTCACTCTATCTTCTTTCTAAGTCCATAGCCAGAAATAGGCTCTACAATTCATCGGGCCTGTGGGAAATGTCTAATTTAAGATGATCACATCCTAAAGGTACCTCTTTATTTCCATTTTCTTTAAATTGAATCTAAGTGATTTCACATGTAGAGGTCTTACACTGTAGATATCCACATCTGGTCAGAAGAATCCCAGAGATCCTCTGGGATCAATCCTTAAACCAAGCTCTTAAGGTTTTAACATGGGAATGGGAAAGTTACCAAAAGTGAGACAATAATTTTCATTCACCAAGCAGTTTCATGAGTGCTGAACTTAAAGAAGTCTGGTTTCATGAGGACTCACAGCTCATGACTGACTTATTTTAATGTCTATGATTGGTTCTTACATTGAGGACTCCTTGGGACATAATATGGTGTGAGCAGACTTTTCCACAGTATGGAGAATCACTGACAGGTTCTCATCCCCAGACAGGTTCCACAGACTGAATAAACACAGCAGAGGACACTACTGTTTCCCTTACAGTAGCGTAGCAGTTATGTCTTTCCAAGACCTGTGTAGTAGACCCTTCTCAGCTTGAGTAGATTTGAACACAGCACATTCTTCCCTAACAAACAAGCTCTGGGAAAAACTGGAAGAAGGTTATTCTGCATCCTACCAGTGAAGCTGTGAAATTGAGCAGTCAGGAATGTGAATGTATGGACAAGCAAGATAAAGTCTAAATAGGTCTGTGATAAGGATACTCTCTAGAGGTAAATCCTCATTCTTGTTCCATGGGCTGTCTGTGCATTTTATTTAAGCACTCTAATGCAAAATTCATAAGAGGCACCTGATACACACAGAATAAAACTCAACAGCAATACAGACAAACACTATGCATCACTGAAGTAATCAGCTTCAAAACACAAAGTGAGGAATGACTGATGCAACAGCAGGTCTGCAAAAAAGCACTTGAAGGTCCAGTAGATCACAAGCTGACCATGACTCCATAATGCTATATCACAACAAAAAAACCCAAACACACATGACACTAGCTGTACAAGGAAAGTCTTCTGTGCAAGACATGGTGTTAGCCTTATTCTCTCCTCATACACCTTTGTTTGCAACTCTGTGTCTGGTTTTGGACATTGTATTGTCAAAAAGACCAGCTAGAAAGGATATAAAGAACAGCAACAAGAATGGTCAAAATTGTAAAATAGATGACCTGTTGAGTCTCCAGAAAAGATTATGAGAACCTACAGGAGAGGGTATGATCACATTTGTGAAATACATAAAAGGTTGCTGCAAATGAAAAGTAACAGACTGCTCTGCATTTCCCTCCATGGCAGGGTAAAAGCAAACGACAGGAAAGAGATTTAGGTTTAAGAGAAGCGGAAAAAAATTGAATGGCAATGGCTCTGAGTAACTGAAACAAATTACATAGGGAGTTCAAGGAATTTCTATTCCTGATTAGATCCATGGTTGGATTCATTGTTCTCATACCTTTCAGTAGTAAACTGTCATTTGAAAAAAATTTGGGTTACACACTGAATCCAATAGCTTCACTCTAAGATCTGTTTGGCCCACTCCTCTCCTTCTCCTAGGCAGCACAACTCTTGCGGAGCTGATTAGTTCAAATTCTGTATGTCATCTGTTATGCATCCTTGCCTTGACCATGAAGCCTTATGTCACCAGCTAGGTGAGCCCTCACAGTTGGGAATCACTAGATTAGACAAATAAATGTCAGGAATTTCTGTCTTTTAGTTGGTCTTAGCTCAAGGCAAAGGATGAATTGGAAAACCTCTTGAGGTCCCAACCAGCCCTATTTTTTATTATTCTATGTGTTATCTGGGCTTTAAACAGTACTAAAAGCATTACTTCTCACTTACCCTTTCTGTAAGGAAAAATGTATAAATGCACCAAGAGTTAGAGTAACAGTATATTGAAAAAGACTTCTTCCCAACACACTGGAGTGCTCATTTCTGAAAAGTTGCATGAGAGATGGTTGGAAAACATTTTCCAAAGAAAAAGGCTGACTGCTTCTAACTCAACAATTTTATTTAAAGGTCAAGACACTTGAAGTCACTCACATGCATAAGATAATACACATTCTAAAGAAAGACTGCCCTCACAGATACATGGAACCAAAATGCCACGTTATATCAAATACCTCATAATGCTGTAAGACCTGTGAGAGAGTCTATGTACAAATACAATATAATATTTGCTATTTAAACAACTTCAAATGAGATTTAAGAAGAAAGAACAAACCCCACTAAGACTGTAAAAACAAAACAACTTGGTTATATTTTATTTAAAGTTTAAAGCATTGTGAATTTTCTAAATAGAAGCACTCAGCCTTTTTTGAAACACAAGTCCAGCTCTCGCTAACAGAGACAAACAGGATATCTCACTAGGGTTTTAATGGAAGTTTAAAGGGTTTAAAGCCTAAATTAAAGATATTCTTCAAGGTCTCACATCAAAACTCCAAAAGATACATAAAGGAGATGATCCTAAACCCCTCTCCTATCAAAATGCATTAGTTCCATTTCAGTTTATCAAAACGCAACTCAGATCACGCTGTGAACATGTTTAGGCAGAAAAATGTGATGACAGCTGATACTTGAAGTCTACAAAAGAACTGCCTGTCTCCTTCAATGAAACAGTATAAATCATGTTGAACTCTTACTCTCCAAAAGTTAATACAAATTAACTTCCTGAATGCACTACTACCTCACATTGTGTTACATTAACTCTTATAGCCTCACACCTGAGGGATCCTTTTGCAGCTTCAAGACAATACCTCGGAGAAACACCTGAGGAAAACAGTCAAATAGATCATGCAGAAGCTGCTTTTCAGCGCAGTACTTATTCTGCAATGACACTGAAGTTTAACAAATCCTGAGATGCAGCTGCTGGAGTTTACTGAGTTTACAGAAGCACTACCAGATTAGATGTAATCTGCCCTTATTAATAAACTGTAATATACTCTCAACGGCCAGTTATACTTTAAGAACATAACAGTTCCTTCTGTTACACCATGTAGTCCTGCAAAAGAGCCAAAGTCAAAACTCAGTAAGCACTGAAAAAAAATGGTTTGATTTCAACTTTAAATTTCTAATATGAATTAATGTTTCTGAATGCCATTTTTTATCAATTAGTATTTAGAGAGTCTTCCTGCTTAAGAAGAGTCACTGTTGCTCACTTTTAAAGATATTAGCTTGCTATGATAACTTGTAGCAATTAACCATGATATAGTAAGACATACAATTAAGACAGCCCACAGGATCTAATCTTATACTCCAACAATCAACCCTACCTCAAAGCTCATTGTAAGGCTGTTGCAGTCAAACAAGTACAGGGAGATCGTAATTCATCATCTTTTGTGGTTTTTCGGGTTTTATCTCCCCAAGTTCCTATCCAAAAAGCCCTCAGATAGGATATTTGGAAAAAAGGAAAGACGGCAATAAAAAACCCTCCTTCTTGGAAAAGGCAGGCCTAATGGACTTAGGAATTTTCATCGTCTTCTGGCTGACTGAGAATACAACAGTAAAACTTTAAGGAAGCCAGTAAAGCAGAGGGGTGAGAGGTAGCATTCACCTGAAGAAAACTCCCAAGACTATCTAGCCTACCTGACAGATAAAAACTTAATTTTTACATACATGTCTAATTTTACATTCCACTGCATTAAACTTTAAAGTTCAAAACATTCTATTACTTTCTCCTCCTTATTATGGAGCTTCTACTTGAAGCTGCAAGTATTTTAAAACTTCCCTGGCAGGGTAAAAAATCATTTTCTATCAGTTCTGTAGTAACCTATCACAATATATACACTAATTAAGCTGTTGTTTCAATGGAAAAATCAATTATTTTATATTCTCAGTTATTTAGACATTACTCAGCTCACAGATGCATGAAGACAAAATACAGAATGGACCATTCAGCACCCTCACCTCACTTCCAGAGACCAATGAATATTACCCAGTCACCACTTCCTAGGATATAGTGCCAGCACCTTAAAGTATGATCTACACTCTTGTCTTTAAGATGTAAAATCACGTGGTTTCTTCTTGCTGTTTCAAAGAATGTAAAAGCAGACTTATTTAACAAGATTTCAGAAAGCACATACTGGCCAGTGTGAAATATCTATTTCTGGGGTTCTTTGTTAACTAAAGTCCCTAGCAGCTTTTCTGTTTTTTGGCACCATATGATGTCAGGCTTTTCCACAGCCAACCCATCTTGCTTGTACTTTATGAATGCAGGAACATCAGTACTATTCCAGTCTTCTCAAATTTTACTCAACATTAACAGTAGCAAACCCAGTAATTAGTGTAACTGCCAGTCTGTATGATCTCCAGATACGTTCTGCTTAGTCACTACGAGGAAGTACTACTGCTATTAATTGCAGACTGTACCCAAAAGTGTGCTAGATTCTTTAGAGAACAGTTGTAAATTCTGGGTCTTCTTCAAAAGCAAATGGTACAAGCCATAACACCCTGACAAGTATTATCTACAGCATAAAATGTCCAAACCTGTGGTAAGAGAGGAGAGTAAGGAATGACAATTTTGAGAGCAGCCCCAAAAGCAGTCCAAATTGTTAAAGCAGAAGAAAGGGGAGATGATCAAGAATATTAGGTGGGAGCAGGGAATGAGGTGGTAGGAAGGAAAAGGTGAGGAAAGAAGGAAGAGGGCAGGACAGGGGACAACTGTCTTGCTCAACTATATCTTTTCGTATAACTTCTGCTATGACTTATTTACATCACATAAAGTTATTACTTTTAAAGTCACCTTGTATATTTTATTTTATAATACATAGAAACAAAAGCAAAATGACAAGTGGTGTAGCGATGGACTGCTCTGATCAGCCCTCTGATTCAGACAAAATACAGTATCAAGTTGTGGAAGCATAACTTAACTAATCATAGGATCAAAGAATCATAGAATGTGTAAGGTTGGGAGGGACCTTTAGAGGTCATCTAGTCCAACCCCCTGCAGTAAGCAGGGACATCTTCACTAGATCAGGTTGCTCAGAGCCCCACCAACCCCACCTTGAATATCTCCAGGGATGGGGCCTCTACTGTGTCTCTGGGCAACCTGTTCCAGTCATCCATCACTCTCACTGGAACAGGTGGGTGGAGTCCTAGTTCACTCTGTAGCCAAATGCAAACACTTTGGGTTTACCCTAAAGATTCTGGAAATTCCCATATATATCACTCTATTTTCAAATAACAAATAATCACCCCCTGTATTTCTGTCATCCCCCCAGCCCAAAAATCCAAATCCTAAACACGCAATGTTTTTAAAGCAGTGTAAATCAGAGTTGATTATTTACATAGTGGGATAATTATTTATAAAGCAGTACAATAGCTTTTTGAGGCGGATATTTACATTTCTGTGACTCACAGCCATCAATCTATTGCTTCCTCTTCCCCAGGCCCAGCATCCTGCCCCACATCTCACTCACCCACGGTGCCATACAGAGCCCACACAGTCTAGCTTCTTTGAGGTCTGCTCATCAGAGATTTCATTTGAGTCAGTGCAGCTACCCACTTTTCACCATGGCTGTGCAATCACAGACACAGCAACTGAACACACACAAGGCTGCAGTCAGTCATGACTTCCTAAAGCTTACTCTGGACTTGACAGTGGTGGCTAACAGAGAGCCACCACTCTCTAGCTAGCCCACCATGTTCCCATCTGTCGTCTCCCCCTGGATAAAACAGATGACACTGCCAATTGATTTTAACCACACGTACACACAAAAGAGAACTTTTAGAAGGACCTCATGGTAAACCAGTGATTTTTTTCAAATCTATGAAAAGCTGGCTGGTTTCAGAATTAAATTTCTCTCAGGAAAACTTGTTTTCTACCACGCCAAACTGTGCATACCGATGAAAAGCTGAAATGCATTTCTTTTCAGAGCTGTGAGTCTGACTTTACAAGGAGAGCATTTTATCTTTAGAACAGTAATGCAAAGGAGCTGGAAACTCATGATACTGCAAGCAGAAAAGTGCACGCGCAGATCACACAGGCTGAAATGTAAGTCTTTACAAATAACATCAGCATCCTAGCATCTTCTACAAAGCTTTTTTGTGTGCATCCTCTCAAGCCAGTGTTTTGATAAAGAAATAAAGTACAAATGAAAAGCAAAAAAACGTGAGACTGATCCCTTAAATCAATCCATATGGAGGAAATGTGCTATCTGAAATGTGTTAGAAAGTTTACAAACACAAAACTAGAATTTGTAAGAGGAAGGACATGCATAATGCAAAGGAAAAGTCATCATCTAAAGTTCTGGACTATATGCATGAAAGTCAAATACACACAAGATAAAAGTTGGAAATATGTGAATATTCCTGTAAGAGCAGAGAAGGTTTTACACTCGGTGTGAGACATAAATTCACTCTGAGTGTCATGCAGTATGCATATTAAATAATATCCAAAATATACATTCAATAACCTTGTCGAAAAGGCACCTTCTTGGTACATGACATTCAAAATACACTCCAAGGGTCCCAAAAATTTCCAGAAGAGAGACAGTCCAAGCAGCAGAGTCTGCTGCCCATCCTTCTTTTTAAAGCGGAAGCTCTACCACAGGAACACGGAGCACAACTGTAGCTGGGCGTATCTCACAGACCGAACCAGGCCAAAGGAGAGAGCGAATCTGGAAAGCTTCTGCTTTCCATGCCATCATGTTCCAGCAAATCCTGGCAAGAATTCATGCTGACCTGATCACTATTAGTTGCTACAGATTACAACTCAATACCATCTGCATTTTCGTTCTCCAAAAAGAGTAAAACAAGCATAAGGAGAAGAAGTTATGTGTCTATTTTAAATTCACACATATTTACCCCAGGGAGCAAAAGGAAAAGAATAAATAGTCCACATTACAGATGTGAGTCACACTACTTAATGCACTTTTGGAAGATGCTCAAATACCACAGTGATGGGCACAGCGAAAAAATTTGAAAAGCACAAAATAGAAATAGAATGGAGAAAGGAAGTAGAGCCCAGGGACTAGCCATTCATGCTGACACTCAATCACCATAAATTATCAAAAAATTAGAGGAAATCCATGCTTGCCCCTTTCTACAACATTTGAACAGTTCTTGTGATAATATCTCTAAATGCCAACTCTTGTTTTCAGCATCTTTTTTCAGCCTCCCATATTTCTCTATGGAATTAAATGACACAATTTTATTGCTTAGTCAGACAAAAATACCTTACACTTCAAAAGGAGCTTGCCTTCGAGGAGAATTACACTTGAGCAAAGGCTGCAGGATTTAGCTCTATATTTATCTCTATGCAGTAACAGTAGTTCATTCATTTAAATATGGGGTTTTTTTCTTTGTTCTTCTTTCTCTTCTCTTGACAAAATGAAAACATGTCAAGAAAATTAAACTCAGCAATATCTACCTAAAAATGAAGAACAAGCTCTTGTAAGGTGTGGTTGGAGGGTTGTGCTTTAAAAGTCTGTAGATATTTTCACAATAAACAGGTACCTAATGGTTCAAGGAGCCACCTTGCTTAAAGAAAAATTAAACTGGTGACTTACTCATTTGACACCAGATGCATTTTATCCTGTAAAAATTGTAGGCCATCTATTCAAATTCTATTGACAACAGCATTTTCCTGAGAGCGCTGTTTCAGGCTATCCTTTGTGTATAAACTTTATGCCGTGCCATTTCCCTCATGGCTTACACAGAACTCAAGAGAAAGCTTTAGTGAGACATAATGAGAAACTAAACCTCACATGAAGCTTGTAGTTTATCTTTAGATTTGATAAAGACCTTTCTTTTGTCCATTGTCTGCTTCCAAGATTCTGAAGATTACAAACGAAAACAGCTTTGCTTTATTTCTGAAGTTGGTTTTACCTTGTCATTACTTGAGAACAGTTTATTCTTCATTTGTAAACTTACGAGTTCAAGCCAATCCTAGTATCATACTGAAATCATACTGTATATTGGATTATAAACATCATCATCCACAACAAAAGTTGCCAGGAGCTTTCTTTAAAATTGTGATGCTATAATATCTAAACAGCAACTTGGATAATTTTCCATTTCCTTCTATGTTAATAGATTTTAGGAGTGCAGACATTTTAGACAAAACTTTGCATTAATTTTTGCATGGCATAAATTTAGCAATGTAAAGGAGTCTAGTTGTTTTAAAATAAAAGTGTCAAAATAGCAAGCAAATTGTGTAGCATGACACTGAGGGGAGTTTAGTGATAAAACAAGGTATGACACTGTTTCCAGTGCTCACACTACGCTGGCATTCATCAAAATACTCACCCCAAATTATTATCTTTTTCTTTAAGCAGATACTGGAATGTTTTTAGGAGATCACATCACAGTTTGGCAGCTGTCACACAAATGATATCTTAAGTTTTCATTCTGACACTAACAGTAATGAAATGAATCTTGGAAACAGACTCCCAAAGTCAGCAACTAAAGCCCAGAAGACAGCTTCCAGGTACTGTGAAAAGCCAGCTGCCGTTAACCTGTCCAAGACACAACACTAACTGGGGGATTAAAAAAACCCAAACACTTCATGCTTCAGCTTCTCCACACTAGTAAAAGTCAAGTCCACCACCGAAGCAGCTTTGCTTATTTTTAAGCCGTTAGAAGCCGGCGTGATTACTCCACCACAGAGGGAGAACAGTTTCTGTGAGTTCACTCGGTGCCTTCAGCCGGGCTTGGGAAGGACACGACCCGTGCCGCTGGCTGAACAGGACCCCCGCGCCCCCAACAAGACCGGTTTCTCCTTCGCGGCAGAGCCACAGCGTAAGGGGAAAGCTCACGCTTCCCCGGCCACCCGTGCTTCACGCCGCGCCCGGGCAGCAGCGGCAAGACGAGACCCCCGCGCCACCGGCCCGGGGCCGCCCAGCCCCGCGCAGGGCTGCAGGGGCGCCGCCGCCGCGGACAGCTCCCGGTGCTGAAGCCGGGAGGGAGCCACCGCGGACAGCTGCCGGTGCTGCAGCCGGGCCGCAGCCGCCTCCCATGCCCGCGCCGTGCGGGCGGCTGGGCGCCCCGCTTCCCCCGGCGCTGGGGCTTACGCTTGGAAAGAGCAGCGGGGCGGGGGCGGGCGGCAGACACGTTGTCGGGGGAAGATGGCGGCTGTGGCAAACCCACCCAGCGAGACGGCCGGAGCCTAGGCCCCGGCGGTCTCTCTCCGCCCCGGGCGACCGCGCCAGCACCGGTCAGGGCCGCCGCCGCCAGCCCGGAGCCCGCCGCGCCCCCGGGAAAGGGAGCGATGCCGCCGATCCGCCCCCTCCGGCGGCGCCAACCGCCGCTTCGACCCACCCCCCTTCCTCCTGATGGCACACGCCGGGTGAGAACGGCACCTGTGCGGCCATGTTGGGCGCCTTGCCCCGGCCAGCGCCGGGGCGCTAAGAGCCGAAGCCGCCGCGCCGCCGCCCACCCCGTGAAGCGTGGCTGGGGCAGGCGGCAAGCCCGGGCCGCGACGCCCCGGCGGCCTGCCGGCCCCGTCTCTGCCCGCTCCCGCGGTGGCAGGTCCCCCCCACACACACCCCGCCGTGCCCCACACGCTCCCCGGCGCCGAGCAGTCGCCGGGGCACGGCCGGCAGAAAGAGATACCCATGCCCGTCCCCGGGCACCTGGTTCCTCTCTCCCGTCCCGGCCGTGCCGCCCCCGAGGCCGGGGAAAAGACCTCCGCGCCCGCGACCGTGGGCCGGGAGGACGAGGAAGGGATGCGCCCGCCCTTACTTGAGCACAGATTGCTCCTTCTCCTCTTCCTTCTTCTGGCGGTCCATGACGGCCAGAATGATCTTCCGTTCTTCCTCCGTGAGGTGGCTGAGGTCGGGCATCTCGGGCTGAGGAGCCGGAGGAGGCTGAGGAGGAGCGGGGCCGCCCCGGGGCCCGGCGGGAGCCGACATGTTTGGTGGGAGCTCACCGCCGCTACGGGAAGCGCTGCCCTAACTCCAGCGGCCGCGGCGGCACCAGCGGGAGCGGCCGCCGCCGGCGCCGGGAGAAGCACATACAAATCAATACCCTGTAATCAACCGGCAGCCTAATGACGGCCCCGCCGGGGAGGGGCGGGGTGGCCGGCGGCCCCGACCTCGTACCCACCCGCCCGGCCGCTGGCGGCAGCGGGGAGGACGGGGCCCAGGGGGCGAGCAGGGGGAGCGGGGAGGGGAGAGGGCAGCGCCGGGAGAGGAAGGGCCGCAGGCGGGGTGTGGAGGGAAAGGGGAAAGAGCAGGATTAGCCGCGGGAGCGCTGTGGTTTGGTTGCGGGCGAGATTACCCCAACCCTAAGCACCCAGCGGGGAGAGGGGGGACGGAGCCAGCGGCGGGGGGGCAGCAGACAGGGGCAGAGGCTGCCTGGGGGACGAGGGGGGTTGTGCGAGAGTGGAGCCCCGGCGCCCCGGGGCGCGCAGCGGGGGAAGCCCCAGGGGGCGAGCGCCAGTCCCGGCCGCCGGCCGCGGCTCATAATTCCTTGCCGCCGTTCATGGAGGGGGCAGCTGGGCGCCACGCCCGCCTCCTGCCGCCGCCGCCTCCCGCCGCCGCTCCTCGGCCGGGCCGCGCCGCTTCCTGCCGCCGCCTCGCTTGGCTGGTGCCCTCTCGGCTGCGGGATGGAGTCCGCCTAACCCATGGCATGGCGGAGTGCCGGAGTCACGAGAGGGGGCTCCGCATCGCCCCACCGCCTCTCCCACCGGGGCGGCGCGGGGCCCGGCTGCCGCCCCTAGCGGCGCCGCGCGGGCTGGGAGGCGGGGGGCGGGCGACGGTTGTCCTTATTTATTTATCTATCCCCGCACAAAAAAATGGACGCGATAAAAATCACGCGAGGAAGGACAAAGGAGGAGCCAAGGCGCCGGCGACGCGCAGAGAGGACCGAACCCAGCGGCCTCGGGGAGGGGGGCGAGAGGGGAGGGCGGGGAGACGCTGCGCGGCCACCACCTCTCCTGCTCCCGCCGCCCCCCGCCGCTGGGGCTGCCCGTAGGGGGTCGGGTGAAGAGCGGCCGCCCGACGGGGCACGTCCCCGAGAACAGTCCCAGAGCGAAAGAGCTGGCCGGAGGCAGAGGGCCGGCCCTCAGGAGGAGGAGAAAAAGGAGACAGCAGCGGGAAAGGCGGCGGGAGAAGCGGCCCGGGAGGGCGGCGGGGTCCCCACAGCCCCGTCACCTCGAAGGCCCGACGGCACGGACTGCAGTTTAGGCTAAGCACCCGAGAGCAAGGCCGGGAGGAGCGGTGAGGCAGGCGCCGGGCGCGACACCGCTGCTCAGCCGTGCGGGTCCAGCCCAGTAGAGCTGCAGCTTTGTGATCGCCTGTATACAGTCCTTCAGGCGGCTCGAGGTGTGAAATTTGCCCCAGCGCCAGTCTGGACAGATTCCTCCAGGCCAGAAAAGCAGGAATATGACACCGATGAGAGATGGCTGGAGAAGGAAGTCCTTCTCCCTCCCTGGGAACCAGGCGGTGGTGGAATAAACCTCTCAAAATGCCTTTGCTACCTGTAAATCCCCCACTTAAGCAGTCACTTTAATGGCTAGAAATAACATCTAGATAATCCCTAAAACGCCATTCAGCCCAAATAAATGGGAAATGACCTGTCCAGGAATGCCAAGGAAACAATTCAATCCAGATCTGTGGGGTTTCAGTCTATTTACAGACAGCAGAGGTCTACCTGCTCTTCTCTCATGTGAGACATAAATCCTGTTTCACATCAGCACTGGATATTGTATATGCAGCAAAAATAAAAATCGTTTTGTAAGGTTTAGTTTGGACAGTTTGAAATCTCCACCACAGATTATACATTCTTGGAGCCGGTGCTGTTTCTAATGGACTATGTCACCAACTTATAACCAGGTACAAAGACCTGAAACAAAATGTCATCTTTCTGAAAGTATCGTGGTCCTCATTAACTCAACTTCCACAGAGAATAAATTCTAGGATGTACCTTCATTAGGTAGAGTACAGCATGCCAGGCTGGGTTGGAGGCATCATTTCTTTGGGAAAAGAAGTTCTGCAGGAACAGATCATCAGAGGGACATAATAGGTTGGCTGTGGTAAAGCACATCTTAATAGTAACCCATCCCTATTATCATGCACATATATTCATCAAATTTTAATTTTGTCTAAGAAATGCCATTGGCATCCTTAGCTGAAAGGAGCCTGTTCCATTTCTTCATGTAAAACAAAGAAAAAAGACCCTTCCTATTACACTTAAACCATCATACAGAAATCGAGCATATTGTGTTTGAGCAGATACCCTTGTAAAAATAAACTATATGATTTTCATCAAATCCTCAAAGCATTCTGCTCTTCCATTCGACATCACCTTCACCTTTCGGACTGGATTCCAGCCAGCTGGCTCTTACCCAGTTCCTTGTTTCTTCCAGGCACTAGATAAATCTGGCATCGAAGTCAAAAAGAGGAGGAAATGTAGAACTGTGTGTCGTCAGATTGCCAAAGATAGTACAGCCCTTATCAATCTATAAATGTTGAATGGAAGAATTAACTGGACTGATACCTTTGGGAAACTACATTTTATCCTAGGGAAGTGAGGAAAGAGAAAAATCACTCAATCGCTTCTAAAAATAATTAAACAGAACCAGACCACTCAAAAGCAATCACTCCACCCTGGCAGGTTACACAGTTGTTTCAAAAATATTTCATGCCATGTCTCAACCCTAAACACTAAGAGTATTCTGACCATAGTTTTGGTTGCAAGACATAACCACAGTTCTTTGTGCGCTGCTTCATTCATCTGACTTTCTTGCTGATGGATATTTACCTCTGAACTTTCCGGATTTACAGTGGCTGCTTTTGTAATCATTTCAACGTGCCTGTGATTTTTCATCCACAAATTACAAATACCAGCTCTCAGCATGACTGTAGAATTTCAAGAGCTTTCTTTTCTCCTTGGTATTTGCCCTGTTCCCACTAAATCCTGTACCATTAAGAGGGTAACTATAAACAAACAAATCCAGGGACAGGAACTGTAATCCCCATACATTATCTAGCTATTTACTTTGAAAAGAGGGAGCAGATTCAGAGCAGAAGACATCCTGTGACTCACTGAAGAAATGGTTCGACTTGACCTTTCTACACTTCTACCTTGCTTTCTCATCAGTTCCACCTATTGTTCCTCACATTTTCCTGCAATTAAATCAAAACATTATTTGTTCATGTTCCTGTTAGCCTGCACAGAATTGTCTCGTGCTGTAACTGGTATTTACATTACCCAGACGTGCTGCTGGTTGTGGCTGGGGTAGGGTTAACATTCTTCATAGTAGCTAGTACAGGGCTGTGGTTTGGATTTGAGCTGAAAGCAATACTGATGACACAGGGATGTTTTTGTTACTGCTGAGCAAGAGTCACACAGAGCCAAGGGCTTGTCTGCTCCTCACCCCACCCCACCAGTGAGTAGGCTGGGGGTGCACAAGGAGTTAGGAGGGGACACAGCTGGGACAGCTGACCCCAGCTGACCAAAGGGATATTCCATACCATATGACCTCATACTCAGCATATAAAGCTGGTAGAAGATGAAGGAAGATGGAGTGTGGGTGGCATTTGGAGCAATAGTGCTTGTCTTCCCAAGTCACGACCTGCCTGACCACTGGAAGTTGGGAATTAATTCCTTGGTTTGCTTTGCTTGTGTGAGGGGCTTTCTTTTACGTGTTACACTGTCTTTGTTTTAACCCATGCATTTTCTCACTCGCACTCTTACGATTCTCTCCCCCATCCTGCCATGGGTTAGTGAGTGAGTGGCGGCATGGGGCCGAGCTATGGCTGTCGTTAAGCCACGACAAGTTGACATACTGATGAAAATATACTCAGGGCACAGACTACCTACTCCAGAGTAATGATGTCAACAGTAATCTACAATCAACCAACAAGACAAATTACATACTCTGATCATTTACAGAACTTATTTTTAAGGAGCACTCATTTGTAACTCCCTCAGTAGCGAAACATCAGTGAATTCTGACCTTCATGTTCATGTGTCTTCAGGTACCTGCCCTTTGTGTTCATCTCAATGCTCATTCCAAACTCACTATCAGACTCTTTAAAAAGTTTCCCATTCCTGGTTTACAGTCTTCTGTTGGAATTGTTCTTCCATTGTATAAGCTGCAGCTGAAAAGTCACTCCAGTCACACATCAAAGATATAAAACACTTCCTTTTGGTGGCTTCTCTATGTCATGTAACTATACTGATACCGGCGCAATTATTAATATAAGGTTTCTGATACCCTTTTTTTTTTCCTGTTCCTTTCCAGTTCTTTTAAACAAGAGGGGTTCCCAAGGAAACTGGTATTTTAAACTGGTTTTATATCTCACCACGAAATATCTTTCACTAAGGGTCTCATTATACTTCCCATTTCCTTCCTCATAGCAGCTACAAAAGTAAATGAGTTGGTAGATTCATCGTTGAAGCATGCTACGTGTAATTCTTTCCTGAAGAGGTAACACTAACATCTGCTTTATTATGGTTTGTATAAGGGAGAAATCCAGTGTAACTAATAGTTGAAAACCTCCAACACTCAGACTCTCAATGGATCAAATCAGATGTGTAACCAGCATGAAATGTGTCCTGTAGGACTCTTCCTGAAGGCATTTTGCAAGGAACTCCTAAAGTTCCTGTTGAGGAAGGACAGAGCTATACACAGCAACGACCTGTGATTCCCAGGTCCTAAACCAAGTGCTGTCAAACCACCGTGGACTGGTTTACTGGTGCAGTCTTGAATCCCTTCCAGCTTTCCCCTGTCATAATTGAGAAAAGTAAAAATTGTATGATGTCACCTACATTTTGCTTGGTTTCTTTCAGGAGGATTTTACTTACTCTATATGTAACCTTTTTTCTGCTCCAAGCAGATTTCTTTTACCTGGATACTCCCCCACAACTGATTTGAAAAATGATAAATATTTATGAGTAAAAGTTAGTTTTATTTGTTGCTCTGGCTTCTTATGAGAGAGGGTTATCCATAGTTTTCCAGCACTTTCTCTACACCTGTGTCACCTATACTTCATGAAATAGCAATTTCAACGATTTCCTAATCTCAACAGTAAATGATCCATCTGCAGTAGGTAGGAAAACATTGGTCTTTATCTAGTGCCTCCACTTTTCCTGCTTGTCATCTAAGTCTTCACAGACTTATAAGGAGGGACAAGTGCTTAGGTTGCACTAAGAATGCAGCTTAACCCTGCCCATTTCCAAGCCTTTTGCCTGCTCAGGGAAAGCCTTTGGATTAGAGAAGTTGGGGCTCACCCTGGTCATCATGGTTGTTGCTGGGGGTACAGAGGACTTTTGACTTTATTCCTACATCAGCTTGGGTGACAAGAGATTGTTGTGCCTCCTCTCAGTGGACCAAGGAGCCAGTAGCCAGGTTGTATTTTGAAATGCGATGTTGGAGACGCCCTGAAATGTAAGTGTTTGTTAAGCACAGCTGGCTGAAAACTGAAGGAAGGCTCAGATCAGTTAGACTGTCTTCTGAATGGGATGCTTAAGAGAGATGATTTCTAGAGCTTGGGATGTTTTGTTCAGAGTAATTATACACAGATCCAATCAATAGGATCATAAATACGAACAATTCTAATAAGCCTATCATGCCTCACTCTTGTAATTCTGTTTACGTGCTCAGTTTGAAATATTCTGACTGAAATAAGTGTAACATACGCCGAATAAAGGTGTAGGTGATAGACTTTACAAGGTCTTAATATTCTTTGTCTGAATTTGACGTTTCAGTTTTGATTGTTGACAGTCAGTTTAAAATCATAGGAGGAATTTTTGAAAGAAGCTAAAATTTCCCGTGCAATGACAGCTCTTTGGTCATATATTTCCATTCAATTCTTGATCTGCACCATCAATGTTTCAAAGTAACTGGGCAGTAAGTGAAGTCCTGTACTCTAACAGGCTGGGATATTTGTAAATCAAAGATTTTTTTTTACCAAAACCATACAGGAGTCTGTTTTTATTCATGGCTCACAGGCCATTAATTGGTATTTAATACCTTCACTGGTATTAAAAATTGTCCCAAACTTGGGCGCTTTGGATTCTTTTGAACTGTTCTGAATAGTCAGATACTATATGGGTTTCAAAATCCAAAATAATGAGTATAAAGGTGTTATTCAACACATAAACCACAGGTTCCCATTGGCACAGCAGATGCTTAGAAAACTATCACATGTTCCTTTGAGGTATGGATGGATGCAGCATTGCCTTCCCTGTTTGCTGTTTTCTAATTCCTCTTCCTTGACCCCTACTACATTTCTGAAACTCAAGGTGCTCTAGAAAAAACACCACAGAATCACAGAATCATTAAGGTTGGAAAAGACCTCCAAGATCATCTAGTCCAACTGTCCCCCTACCACCTCTATTACTTACTAAACCATGTCCCTAGGTACCTCATCCAACCTTTCCTTAAACACCCCAAGGGATGGTGACTCCACCACCTCCCTGGGCAACTCATTCCAGTGCCCAAAGGCTCTTTCTGAGAAGAAATTTCTCTTAATTTCTAACCTGAAACTCTCCTGGCACAACTTGCAGCCATTTCCTCTTGTCCTGTTGCTACTTATCTGTGAGAAGAGGCTGACCCCCAGCTCAGCACAACCTCCTTTCAGGTAGTTGTAGAGAGCAATAAGGTTTCCCCTGAGCCTCCTCTTCTCCAGGCTAAACAGTCCCAGTTCCCTCAGCCGCTCCTCATAAGACTTGTGTTCCAGGCCCTTCACCATCTTTGTCTCCCTTCTCTGGACACGCTCCAGGGCCTCGATGTCTTTCTGTGGTGAGGATTGTTAAATCCTACATGATTTCTTTTTTTTTTTTCATCCAGTCATAAGATTGTTCTTCAGAGCTGGTACAGAGTATCCTGTACCAGATCTCAGGAATACATTCCTTCCTCTTGTAGTGACCGCCTGAAAGCCCCAAATCCCCTGATTTTCTACAAGATAGAAATGAGTGTTTGCCTTTTTCTTTTTTTAAATCAAGACTACTATGTGATTCTGTCTCTCAATTAATTATTCCTTATTAAAAATGGCAATAATATCCTGAATAATAATTATTATTATTATTAATACAGTAATGCCTAGAAAGCCTAGTCATGTACAAAGAGTCTAGTGCCCTAGATATTGATAGGAAAAAATAGCACAGGCACCAGTCTGTTGCCACAGAAATCTCAGAGCACCACAGACAAAATGCAGCAGGTGGATAACTCAGATAAATGCATTGGGTTGAAATGACAAGACAGTAGTCAGATAAAGTTAGCAACACTAAATAAAAGAAAGATCACCTTTTTTCATTAATGTTATCATAAAATGGAGTTAAATTAATCCTTGAAGAAAAATAAGGAGAGAGGGTTTCAGAGGCAGAGTGGTCTTGCTGGAGAAGCACTGCTTAAACTTTTCCTAAAGCATACCACAAGTGGAAAGTTCTCAAGACACTGCAGACGTGCTCAGTGGAGATGGCAACATCCATCTGTGTAAGATCAGCCCATTACAGAGGTCCTTCTATCACTGCACCCGGTTTAAATTGTGGCCTCTGTGCTGGCAAGAAGAGGGAAAAACTGGTTCAATAGCTCATTTTCCTCAAAGTCCAAAGGTAGCTGGGCTTCAGCTGTTTGGGTTTTCTACTAAGGTTAATTCTTGAAGACATGGATTAGCAGCTTTGATAAGAAAAACATGCCTGAAAGGGAGGATAATTAGAGTTTAGCATATGGTATTTTCTATCTAGAAATCTACCTATCTAGGTTTCACATCTGCCAAATGACTAGAAAATTAATCAGGAAGTTCAGTTAATTCAAGTAATAGGTAAATGCAGCTAAACCTCTTCTCAAAGCATAAGGGTACAGGCAATCTTTCCTTTAATTCAAGCAAACAGTCTTTCATTACAATTTCAGCTCTGGTAGATGAAGAAAGGAGCCGGGATTTTGTGAAAGTTCATTTTATACTCCAGAGACAGAAGGCACCAGAATGACAAAAGCTAATGTGTAATTGGAAAAGAATTTCTTTCTGGTGCACTGAGACCATTAGCACTCCTTTGACACTTTCTAGTACTGTTTTCCTGAAAAAACTCCCCATGATACTAGTTGACATACCTTGGATAAAATCGAACTTAGCAACATGAAAAGTCTATGAAGAACACCATTAATCAACACTAATCAACTCTGGCATTTTACTAGGCTAAGGGAAAAATTGAATTAGGCCAAATGAGAGTCAGCAAACTCATGGTAATACAATGATACCTGCTTTGTGTTCTGTTTTCCAGACCAGGAATCTGCTGTACTTGAAAGCACAAGTATTATTAAAATAAGATTCATTCTCTAGCTACATTAATATAACTAAATTCATAATGATTTCCTCGTAAGTAGGAGACCAAAACATTCTGAAAATACATTCTTATGCACAAAAGCTTGGCTCTTTTTTCTAGAAATATTAGTCTGAAAAAACATATGACCTTTGAGGTCAACCGTTACATAACCTAACAAATTGACATGAAGATGGTTAAAATAATAATGCATCATAACTTTATATTTTTACTTTTATTTCATTTTTTCTGATGAGAGTGAGGTGGGAGAAGCAGCAGCATGAAAACACAGAGGACAACAAAAAATCGTATTCTTTATAAAGAATCATCTTGCAAAGTAAGGGATGGAAAGGAAGAGGTAATAACATGAGAGCTGATTTCTGACATTTCATCTTGTGTTTCAAAGACATCTGAAAAAAGGCAATGTACCAAATCTCCTCCTTTGAATGTAAAGGGAGTTATTTTACTCTCAGCGTGCGAGGAATTTCTTAGTGTGACAGTACTTTAGCCTCTCAGTGGTTAAAGCCTGCCTTGTCTCTTATAAAAGGGGCTACACTATGAGAGTAGTGGATGGCACTTTCAAAAGCAGGGGCTTTATTAGTTGGAAAGGAATAGATCCAATAACTACCCTCATACCTAGAAAGTACACAACACCAAGCTAAAACTACTGCATAGCTTACATTTCATTAAGCAACATACCACAGCGAAGGATCCTGCTACAAACATGATGTACTGAAAAGCCCAAAGAGGACATAGCTGTGCAGAAAGACTTCCAGACTCATCCCTACTTTTGCACAGATCTTCCTAGCACATTTACGTGCCCTCCCATGGAGAGCAGGCACTGAAGCTTTCTAGCATTGCCCATGCTAATGGGTTCAGTTTGTTCTACGTGTGAATTGAGGGGTGGCAAGAACCCTACTGCATGTGCAAAAGCAAGAAGGTGTCCAGGTGCACCGAGGGTCATATGTTTATAGGTGGTTCAGTAATGTAGTCCTGCCCTTACAATGCTCATCTCACTACTGTTGTCCTTCTCTTCATACCATTGGCTAGACTACTACTCTTTTTTATTTTTCACCAATGTGTTAAGGGTAAATATCCAAATAAATTCCTCTAGTTACCAGGGTGCATTCTTTCCTGTATTTCTGTCTTGAATATGAGCTGTTCTGTACGTCTGTTCTCCCCATGCCAGCTATTTCACAGGATAGCAAGCAAGAAACGATCAGTAACAATTGATGGCATTTCATTGGTCATACTGTGGATTTCAGAGGCATTCACCCATCATTCACCATCAGCTTCAAAAGCATTAATGGTTGCCAGCAGCTCAGAAAACAGCGAGTAGCCCATAACACACCCATATCCCAAACTCAGTCATAAAAGATAAATGAGTTATATGTGGAAATAGAAGATTGCTACTTATGTAAAAATCACCATGCCCAAGAGTAGCATAGGGCAAGTCAGCATTTCACAAATCAGCTTCAAAAATGGGTTCAGCCTGAGCCTCCCCTGGTGCAGCTCTGAACCATGCACCCTACTCAGGAAGCTATAGGGAGCAACAAGGTCGCTCCTGAGCCTCCTTCTCTCCAAATTAGACAAACCAGAGTCCTTTGTTGCATCTTACAAGACATTCCTTCCAGTCGTTTCACCAGCTTTGTTGCCCTTTATTGACCAACAGATGAGATACTTGATCTGATTTCAAGGACAACCCACTTCAATTAAAAAATAAAATAAAATAATCATTTCTGCCATTGTCCACATCAACAACCTCATTTCAAAACAGGCAGTCAGATTTTGCTGATCCAGCTATTACTGAAAGCACCTCCATTGCTCAACACCTCAACCTTTCTGTTACAGAAGAAAGTTGAATTCTTGCTCTTGGTCAGCAGACGCAGCCTAAGATTTACATCAGAGGAGCTGCTTCTAGCCCATAGTAGCAGATGACTGCAGGCCAGGTAGTGACAACACTGCTGACTCACATCCTGAAAGCAACAAGGATCTGGTGGACACACGGTCGCTTCCTTGTCCCACAAGGAACTGTTTCTCATTTCTAGTCAGAAAGTTGCCTCTTGTGACATTGTCTGCCCAATGTAGCATCTTATGCTTTCATATATTCATCTGCTAGTGCCCTGAAGTCTACACTGCTTATGACCATGATTTCATATCCAGCAACTCCATTGCTTTATGTTGTGTTTATACCCTGCATAGTATGAGAAGCCTATGTAAAAATGCCTCAGCTTTGCTTTACACTGTCACAGACTAGCTGAAAGAGGAAAAGGTAAACCTGTTCATTACCTGAATAAACCATTTCAGAGGGAAAGATCTCTCAAAAAAGATCTCTGATGATGCCCACACATGCTTATCAATGATGGTTTGCTGCATTCAGACCTTCATCCTCAGAAGTAGGATGAAATAAGTAGCAAAAAGAATTCTGTTTGTGCTTACACTGACTTTTTTTCCTATTTAGTTTTAAATCACCTCTTGCATTTTGGTACAATGAATTCTACATTATTTTTGAAGAAGAAAAATCAATACTATTTTTTTCCCCCCAAATGAAGTAAAAAATACATGACAACAGAGTAGGGTGCAACAGGGCTAATCATTAGAAAAAGCAAGATCTGGGGTGATGGGAGGCAACATTTGCATGACTCAAGAAGGAATAGAAATTTCTACAGGGCATAGATTCATGAGTCAGACCACATATAGAAAATAAGCAACAGACAAATTTTGATTTATAGAGATATAATTCTATTGAGAGTTTCAGTTAACTGGACCATAAACTATCTGAGTTTCACTCCTGTGGTTTATCACATCACTGAAACCTCTTGTTATAGTCCATTATGCATATTTATCTTCCCTCATATTCTCATACACGCACACAAATGTAGGAGTCTGTAGGACCTGAAGGATTAGTTAAATACTGAAAGGACCTAATTTGTCAGATTCATAATCACACGCCATTTAGAAGCATTTAATTCAAGACATGATGTGAAGAAAAGAGCATTTAAAAAAACAATAATAAGATAGCCCACCAGACAACACAGCAGTTGTACTATTCTCTATGTAAATGAAATTAGCTGATGGCTGAGAACAGGATTTTCAAAATCCTCTAAGCACCAGATACGAACAAATAGAGGAAAAGCTAAATTAACCTGCCTAATTCTGAATATACTAGAATATAAATTGCCAGGTTTAGGCAGAGTACACACGCGCGCGCGCGCACACCCCTCCCCACAGAGGCAAACCCACATTTTCCCCCATTTCTGAAACTAGTACCTTGCTGTGTTGGGTTGCTTAGGAGACTCTGATCCAAAGAGTTATGTCAGCAGGATTATGTGAACTCCCAACAGGTCTACCAAGGCAGAGTACATCAAAGGGGCCAGACAAACATCTCTCTCTCGGTTCTTCAAGCGTGGGAGCTGGATGCGAGGCTGACCACCTTCCTCTTTAAAAATATTACTGGCTAAGTCTTCGTTTTGTCTCCATGACAATTTCCGACTCAGTTCCTCGGATTAGTGGACAGTCCCAAATGAATTTGTGCAACAAGCATCAGCCCAATCCTGCCTCAGCAAGGAGCTCAAACCTTGAAGTAGCTGTTGCTCCAGAGTTACTCCATGTTATGTGTAGGATTCTGGCATGTAGATACAATGCTGCAAGCTGGAAAAATCAGCTCAAGTTATGAGGGAGATGGAAAATTACAGTATTGATATTCTCAGTGTGAGTGGGTACAGATGGTCAGGAACAGATTGTATCAAATTGAAGAACAATAATAAAATCATGAACTACTCAGGTTCCTCAGCTGGAAGGAAAGAGAGACTTGCACTGATTGTGAGTGACACCATGTAAAGAGCCCTGTGAGACAGGAGAGGAACCAATTAATGGCAGAGGAGCAGGTACACAGTTCAAGGGAGTAGGTGAGGATGAAACCCCTCCAAGTGCTACCATAACGCAAAGCCACTTCCCAAAACACCCTGCAGAACCTCGTTAGGAGCAGCACAACCTTGTTGACATGGCTGGGCATGAATGGAGAATTGGGACAGCTAATTATGGACTGAACATCACTTGGGTACCTGGAATTGGTTCACACAGCAGCACTGATGAAAAGCTCAACATTTAGTTTGATAACCAAATCATCTGTTGATGGCAAGAACACGCTTTTCTGGCCACAGCAGACCAGTTGTAACACAAATACAGGCATAGCACCTTCTACCAGCAGAGATTTTTGTTTGTTCCTCTGAATGTTTGGGCATGTGAGTTGTACATGCCAAAAGTGAGTATGATGTATGTGCTGCCATGGTGGAAGTAAATTCAAAGCAAATACTTGCAGAAGCAGCAAATAAGAAAATCACCACTGAAATGTATGGAATTTAGAGGTCCATAAAAAATGTTCTCTACAGAGGGGCACAATTTTCAGCTTTCACATAAACAAATTTTGAGACTCTTTAGTAAAACACACTAATAGAACTAAGAATTTTCTGGTATTTTTCAGTGGTGAGAAAAAGGAGTGCTTGATGACTATAATGCTAGAGAATAGCATCCTTAGAGAGGGACCAGCAAAGCAGAACATCCCAAATGCTCAGGCCTAAAATACCATTAGAAATAGAAAAAGGACGTACATGGTTATGAAGAGGAGATAGTAACACTGGCAAGCAGCAGAAAGGGGTCTTCTGAGTATTGTCTTCCAACCACAAAGAGGTGCAGGTAATTTTAATCATAGCTAGAATTAATTAATAAAAAAACCCACAAGGAAATATTATTACCATCAAAAACACCCCACCCAAAATAAAGAGGAGACTTTCACTGCATACTAAAATTTCCCTGTTACCTGGAAAAAATAAAAAATCAATTTGTATAATTCAAATATGACAGTAACTCTGAGAATATAACCTTGCATTAAGCTGAAAGTAGCTTAAAAGCGAAGAACTGGAAGACACTGTGAAGGAAAACCAGATCAGATCCACTCAAAGGCAGCAGCAAAAAGGAACACAAAAATGATGATCTAAATTTTGAACTAAGCACAAGAGAACAAGTTCGCTGTAGAAGAAAAAAGCTTCAAAATCAGCCTGAAAGACCCTTCTAGCAACTGTAAAACTGACACTGCCTCAGAGTCCTCTCCAGAAAATTCTTCTGCGTACTTACACTGAATTGGATTTGCAACATCACTGCATCTTCAGGTACTTTGAGAGCAACAGATTGCTTTGGGTAGCGTGACCTTATGCTGACCGTATTCCCAGGCTGTGCACTGTCACTGCACACCAGCGACACATGGCACGTACCAAGTGTACCTACATTGTGTTGACTTTCAAGAGGATTTTCTCTGAAAATTTTCAGTGACTCTGTATAATGCTCAGAAAAACTCGCGGTTTTCATTGAGACACCAGATGGGCCAAGATCTCTAAGGAGTTAGTTTGGAGTTAATCCTGACTTTACCGTATTTTGGAGGTAACAGATCTTCAAGGCAGTGAAATTCTGTGGTCAGGTCACGCACATGTAGGTCTGGACACTGCTGATGGAATCTGCCTCCTGGAGACACTGATAAAAAACATGCCGCTAAAGGACTATCGGAACTGAATAGAATGTCCTGAAGTCAGAGAGTCAGAAAACAAAGGTGATGAAAAGCAGTGTGACCTCAGCTGCTTGTATTGCTCCGTAAGAGGGAAGTCTTAAGAAGCGTTATTAGCTCACCTAACTGAAACGGCAACTTTAGCACGATTGTATCTGTGAGTACCTGACTCTAGTGGAAAGCCTTGCTTTCCGTGGCTGGACTCCAGCAGGGAAATCTAACGCCCTCCACAACAAGCTGGAAGTCTTTTGTAGCTATGCATTAAACATACACCTGCGGGTCAGGAAGGAATGGATGGAAAATGGCATTGGCATTCCCCTTGGTTCCTCGGGGAGACATAGCTGCATGGAATAAAGCAGGCCCTGGTTGTGGACTGGGTGCACCTTGCCATACTGAGCAGCTTGCTCTGGGTGATCCTGCTCTGGCAGGGGGGTTGGACCAGGTGATCTCCAGAGGTCCCTTCCAACCTCTAACATTCACAGAGACTTTGGTTGGGCATTGGAACGGGTGCCCAGGGAGGTGGTGGAGTCACCGTCCCTCAGGGTGTTCAAGGGAAGGTTGGATGAGGTACTCAGGGACATGGTTTAGTTAGTAATATAGGTGGTAGGGGTACGATGATCTTGAAGGTCTTTTCCAACCTTAATGATTCTGTGATTCTATGACTTTGGCCAAAGCCAACACCTTCAGCAGAATGTTCACTGAAGCAGCAGTTTTGCAAGAAAATTTGAAAAATCATGAAAGCCCTGGCTTGTGATAGCACAGCCTAAAGGCAGCTGAACTCTCAACGGTTCTGATGATAGACAAGTGGGTTGAATTAGGACAGATGGATGAAAGAAGAACCTGACTGATCTGCAATTTCTTCCTTCAGATATCTCTCGCTGAAAGACTTGACTGGTTAGTTTAGCATCCCCCTGCACACCATTTCAGCTCTTCCCAGCTTCTAAATAAAGTCTTTGGTTACTAAATATTTTAACAAAGAAATGTTTTTAGTAGATCTTTCGAGCATTTAGCTCTGATCTGTTCTGTTACGCTTTTCTGTGTCTCCCACCAGAAACACACCCTTAGCACAACTACCCGACTGAATTTTGACTCGGTCCAAAATTCACTGTAACATCTCTTCAGCGTACAGAGCTCAGTCCAAATCTCTGTCTAGGCCAGTCCACATAAAAGACTCTACAGAAACAGGCACAAAACCCCATAAAGGTATTTGTCTTTTGAAGAAAATTGCTCTGTATTGTCCATAATTTAAAGGATTGCCACTGAGACAGATTCCTGGTTTTAGTCTTTTTATTCCTGGGAAAAAAAAAAAAAGCCCTCTGCTGATTAAGCCTTAGTTTCAAATCACATTTAGACACCCAATTACTGTATTAAGTTTATTCCACAGTTTGACATCAATATCATAATCCAGTTACCAACTCCACGCCGCTTTAACTTGTGATAGTGAACATTTTCTGTTCCGAGATAATGCACCGCAGCCACTGGACAGCCATAACTGACAGGATTATGTAAAAACAGTGGCTTCTCATGAATGTCCTAACGTTTTCTGATGTTAAATACTCACTTGAGAATGACGCAACTGCAAATATTGCCAGTGGTTTTGTTTGCCAAGGTTATATTTTGCCTTAAGTGATGCAAGAGAACACAGGCTCCATTCCTGAAATAGCTGGTCTATAAATATGATACCTTTAGATATCCAGCTGAGCCAATGAATCTTTTGCCTTCAGACTTAAATGCTGGATTATCCCATTTGCAGGGAAAAAAGAAAGTAGGCATTTTAGATATTTTGCCTTACGTTCTTCTAGCATAAGAGAGATTGATTTTTTTTCCCTATCGCCTTTACTCAAACCAAGTGAGAAAACTGCTGACACGCTCCTTCCTTTTCCATCTGTGCCTTGCAGCTCCCCCAACTCCTGCCATGCCAAACCCCACCCCTTTGGCCAGTTTGCAAAACCTTGTTATATTCTGGTAATAATCCTCCCCCTTGGCTCTCCTCTCACCCTTCAAGCATTTTTGAGACGAGGTTTCCTTTCCCCAAACACAACCCAAACGCTACACACACCACAGCAGAGGTTCACAGGCATCTGCAAATGATTAAAGCGATCATAGGTCTTTCAGAGTTAACTACCCTCATTTTTGGAGGGATTCATAGAATCGTAGACTGCTTTGGGTTGGAAGGGACCTCAGAGATCATCTACTTCCAACACCCCTGCCATGGACAGGGACACCCTCACTAGACCAGGTTGCCCAAAGCCCCATCTAACCTGGCCTTAAACTCCTCCAGGGATGGGGCAGCCACAGCCTCTCTGGGAAACCTGTGCCAGGGCCTCACCACTGCCATAGTAAAGAATTTCTTCCTAACATCTAACCTAAACCTACCCTCTTTCAGCTTAAAGCCATTGCCCCTTGTCCTATCACTGCACTCCCTGGTGAACAGTCCCTCTCCCACTTTCCTGTAGGACCCCTTTAAGTATTGGTACGCCACAATTAGGTCACCCCAGAGCCTTCCCCAGACTGAACAAGCCTAATTCTCGTAGCCTGTCTTGATTCAGGGTACCTTTCCACCAGATAGTATTACCTGGTAGAAATAACCTCAGGAAAGAACTATTTCTGTTTTCCAGTTCGCAAAAGCTAAGTGACACACCCGAGTCAACGATGACCACAGAACCATAGACAAAGCAGGAATTTCTGAGGTGCTATTTAGGGAAGTGAGGATGTGTAGAGAACAAAGAGAAAGAAAACCGTAATGCTGGAAAACCTGTAATGCTCTGATGATCAAACCCATTTTACAAATAGGAAGAAGTGATTTCACCCTCAGGTACTGTTCAGTCTCTGCCCCAGATCACAAAGTGCAGAAGAGCAGCCAACAGCTGTTTTTGCAGGACGGAGAGCAAAGGAAATGAGTAATGACTGAACGCTGCTGCCTAGCTACTCAGGGATGTTTGCCCCAGATAGTAAAACCAGGAACGCTCAGGCCGAGGCTCTGCAGCTGTTCATAAGCTCTGGGTCCATCACAAACGAGTGGACTTTGTCTCGTGCAGGTGTTCGATGCTCCCCTGACCCTTGTTACCTCCCACCATTCCCCGGTACCTTACGGCCTGACAGCTTTTATAAACCCTTTGGGAAACTAACAGTATATTTCAGGTGGCTGAAAAATTTTTGTCTTATTCTACAGTAAGGCTCTTGGCAAGAAAAAAGTCACATCTTCAAATAACTCCACTTTGCTGGAACACAAGTTAGAGGCCTGGATGTCAGTCTTGTAATAAATACGTGAGCACAGCACGTCTACTAAATCTATATTAAATCTGTGGGTTTCTATCATATTGTGGTTTTTAATCACATTTTTACAATGATGGTCAAAATACCATCTCCATCCATTTATCTTCTTAATAATCAGCAATGCTCCTTTGTCTGCTGAAAGATCTTTGGTTTTGCCCACACAAGCCCTAAAAGTAGAAAACATGATGCAACATGCTATAAACTCCTGATCACATCCATCTACCCACTGAGAACACATCGCTCGCATCTGCTGAAACTGCTCCAGGCTTGGACAAAGCAGAATCACTGAGGATACTAACATTTATTAATATAAGAAAAACTTCAACAAAGAAAAGGTCTTCCACTTCATATCCTAAAATCCACGGAGAGATACCAGATCAAACTTTCAAAACACTGAAAAACAGCGGCTCTGCCTAGAGTCAGTATAGCAGTAATTACTCATCACCTTCAAAAACAATCCCTTAAATTTGTTTCAAATTGTGTATAAAGAACATGATCTTCAACTTAGAGGAAGTGTGTTTTTTTTCCCATTTAATATAGTAAGGAATGACAGTTTCAGCAGGTTTTAGTTGGTGGTATTTGAACTGTGATCTTTGATTTTGTCCTAGAATTCTTCACATAGCCTCGAAAGCCCCCTAAGTCCCAGGGGAGTGCATCACAGCCTTTTCTTTCTAATTAAAGTCCCTTTTCTTCAAATGCCTTTCCATCTTTCTCTAGTGTAACACCAAGCTCTTCAAGTTTCCCACAAACTATTATCCGCAGAAATGTCTGTCCTCAGTTACAGAACCTCATTCACTGTCTCTCAAACATTTTTAGACTTCCGTGACACCAAAGAGCAGAGAAGAACTTCCAGAAGGTGTTCACTTGTGGCTGGTTTTGCTCATCTTAAACCTAATCACCTCTGTGTGCAATCCTGTCCAAACCTAGATAGGAATTCACAAGTTAACTAGCCGCCTTTAGTATCACAATGTTAGTTATAAAAACAAGCTTTAAACCATGGCAGAGATCTCTGAGGTATGGGACTATTTCATGGAATCATAGACTGATTTGGGTTGGAAGGGACCTCAGAGCCCATCCAGTCCCAGCCCCCCGCCATGGGCAGGGACACCCTCCACTAGACCAGTCTGCCCAAAGCCCCGTCCGACCTGGCCTTGGCCACTGCCAGGGAGGGAGCAGCCACAGCTTCTTTGGGCAGCCTGTGCCAGGGCCTCAACACCCTCACAGGGAAGAATTTCTTCCTAACATCTAATCTACTGAGCACATAGCAAGAGCAGGCAAAGCTGTTCACCGTGCCTGCACTGTAGACATCTAAGGTTAAACAAGATGCATTCTACCCACCCCAAAGTCTTGTCCAGTAACCAGGATCAGATGGCACTACAGAGGTATTTTCATCTAAGAGCACATTAGGTCCTCTGAGTAAAGGCTGAGCAAATTAAACACAAAGCCACAGTGAGGATCAGAAGAACACTCGGTGAAGAGTCCTAAAACCACTGAAGGGGAACAGTTCAGGTCAGGGTTCCTGGTGAAAAGCCCTCAAAAACAAGCATTGGGAATTCCCTAGAAAGCTGTGCAAACCGAGGGATTACCTGAAGTGGTAGAAGACTTCTTACAGGATACAGGGGGATGAGAATTTAGGTACAGGACTGAGAGAATTTGGACTATGTAGAAGTTATTGTGGGATTTTTATTATTTTTTTTTTTTAAAGGGGATTGCAGCAATTTGCAAAACATCCCATAGGATGTTTACAGGAAGCATCAAAGGCATCTAAGGGAGGGACTAGGGCAAACTGAAAAGACACAAGCACACACAACCAAGGACAAGGAGAACATGTCAAGAACAAATAGTCCCATGGAAACGACTTACCAATTACCTTCAGTGCAGGAGCCTTGTCCTTCCCCACAGGGACGTGCACTCCCCCAGCTGAACTTCACCCTCTTCCTCCTCCCCAGCGGCCGAGTGAGGATCGGAGCTGTTGTACGGAGCGCAGCTTGTTTACACCGGTGCCTGTAAAGGCACTGGGCTTCCCCACCTTGGTCTGTAACTGGCCGTGTTTATGGTACCACGTGCAGGTGTGCGCCCAGCGCCTAGGTGTGCGCACAGGTGTTAATTTGCATTGTTACAGGCTTGCAGATACAGATTTAAATATTTCTGTATCAGAGAAGCTACTTCTCTTTCAAAACAGCCTTCCCAAAGAACACACACAGATATTACCTGGTTTTAATCAGCAGGTATGGAAGCACTGCATTTCGTTTAGAACAGTCAATCTTCTCCCCCTGCCCTTCTCCCCCTTTCAATCAGCCACACCAAAACTTTGTGGGCAATCAGTGGCAGTTTCCTTGCATTCTCAGGATCTTAGGTGATGCCCAGGATTTTATTCTACGTGCACTTGGGTACACATGCAATGCCAGTATCCATATTCTTTTCACATATCATGGTTTCAATAAGTCTAGGCAACCCCTTTAAAGCAATTAAGATGAGGCCTGATTACAGCTCTCAAATCACTGAAGGGAAAAAAAATATTTTAAAATCCGAACCACCAAATAGAAAACAATTAAAGAGCTCCATCTGCTTTAGGGTCATTTCTAAAGCATTTCAGTGATGGCCTGCAACACTTACATGAGCATTTCTTGCAAGTAGCTACCACTCAGCAGCTGCTTTAAATATTTAAATAATGAAGTTTAAAACCACTATTCTGTGTATAGTGGCATTATATTTTCAGTGGATGGCTACAAAAAGTACTGAAGATCAACTGTAGGGATTTCCAAAAAGGATAAATCAAGAGCAGCTTGCACAACAGCATACCAATCTGTGGCCAGGGATCATCTGGACACACTGCAAAGGCCACCTGCAAAATTCCAAATGAAAGCCCCAGCCCACACCTACTCTGGTTTTACAACTCACCTATTTCTGTATGTCATAGCAAGGCTGGATTTTGGAAAACAAGATTTTTTTTTCCTGGCATGCCAAGAGTGCCCCACTTAAGATCTCTGTACAAGACCACTCCCACTGAATGTGGAAAAGGAATTCATACCCAAATACACAGTCGCCAAGTACCATAACTAAAATTCCCTTTTTTCAGCATGCTGTTAAAATCCCCAGCAACATTTTCAGCCAACCCTGATCCCTTGAGCTGCTCCACTTAAGGCCTGACTGAAAGCAACAGTGCACAAAGGTCTTTGACCATCAAGAGATGCTTCGGATGTGGCTAACGCAGTAGAGCTCCATATCAGTACCAGCCTGTAACCAAACTAACTGCAGAGCTGAAAGCTCTGGTTACATTTGGGGTTCCTCACCAAAGCTACTTAAGTTCAAGCAGCAGGACTTGTTCACACCAGAGGTCATCATGACTCAACGAACTAACTGCCAACTACATCAACTCCAGCTACACTGACAAGACTGAAACTTTTTAATCCCATTCCAGCAGCTTAGTCTGGTTTTGCAAATTGTGCAAGACCTGACTACAGCTGTGTCACAAGCCAGACATTGGACCGCACATTCTCCCTCCATTTTCTCAGTGTTTCAGGAAGGAAATAAACTGTATTTGGCAGAGTGCACTGTATTAGTACAGCAGGCACACAGCCAGCAGCAGTCTACTCCCTGATCTGTTCCACTGCTTCTCATCATCCTACTTATAGCTCTTCAGATCTGCTTCTCTTCCTGCATCACCCCATAAGGTAACTGAGCCAGGGAGTAAAAGATACATTATGGCCTCTTATCACCAAACAGTCATACTTTTGCCAAGACGATCCAGGAATCTTGCCCAAACAGCGCTGGTAGAGGCAAGTGAAAGAGCAAGAACTAGAAATGCATATGGGTGTTAGCGTCATGTCAGCAGAGACACCGAACAGGATGCTACAGCAAGGCAAGTGCTCAAAGCACTCAATTTCCAGATTAAAAAAAGTTGAACTATAAAGTTTATCCTATCTGAGTTCATGTGTGTGTGTGCATAAAATCCGGGCAGGGGGACTGCAGTTACAGACTGCACACAGTGTGAAGGCTTAAAAACATTCTTTTGTATGGAAGATGTTAAGCACCACTGAGAGATGAGGTATCTCAGCCTAGAAGGCCTAGTTGAATTCCATCATAGTTTTCTCATTACCTTAATACCTTCAGTAAAAAACGAAGTCTATCCCACTGGAAGAGAAGCAGAGCATTTCCAAGACAAAGAGTGAAAGAACTCTGGGCTACAGATACTTTGTGAAATGTGAAGGTTTTATTTTTTATATAAACTTAAAATAAAAGGCTTAGAATAAATGTCACCTGAAGAAGTTTGTTTGTTTTATACAATTTATGTCATCTTTCATCCAGATTTCAGCTGCTTTAAATAAGCCAAAAAGATATTTATTCAACTATGTCATTAATATTAGCAACTTCAACAGTCTCAAGCTTTGTCAAGTCATACAACAATAGTTAAGAAGACAGAACAAAACTATAAATATGTTTACAGATGCCTAAGAAATCTGTTGAATTCTTTTTTGGGAGAAGAAAAATAATATATTGTACTGGATTAAGTATAATGCAGTATATTTGTCAGTTGGAATAATCAAGATCTAGTCCATTGCCTTAAGGTCACTTGTTTATTAAATTTGTATTTAAAGAAAACCCAACAAAACCCCCAAAAACATAAGGACAACTGATTTTGTAACTCTGTATGGAAGAGTTTTTTGTGCCTCTGACAAAGCTGAATCAATTTCATCCTTCTTGCAGGTCCCAAGGAATAGGACAGGAACTACAGACACCCTCCACCAACTTCCGAGTTACCTGTTTCTATCAAAAGGGTCAAGCTCCACTGCAATACACAGTATTGGGCCAGTGACATCAGACAGGAAAACGGCAACAAAAGATTACAGGGACAATTCTTGCAACTATCTGATGCACACACTGACTTCAGAAATCACAGCATGTGTGTACTTGAAAGAAAAGCCATGTTTCTGGAGCCACATGCTGTCTTACCAATGTCTGTCAAATTTTCTACAGTGGATTCATTCAGTGGAGACATTTTCTTTCCTTGTGACACTTGGTGCATGTGAGAACAATTATTTCACTACTGCCACAATATGCTTCTTCCTCTCTGACACAAGTGGCACAGATCCTGGCTTGCTGTGCTTGCGACGGTTCAGTTCCCTAGAAACAAAAACCAGGAAAAAGAAGTTCAGTAGTCAGCACAAAGGCTTAACAAATACTAGTTTTCTCCTTAAGCTACTAACAGAGATAGCCTACAATTTAAAAAAAAAAAATTAAAAATTGCTTTGCTTTTATTAATCAAAAGCCTCCCTATACCTCCTCCTTTGGGGACTGTCCCTGTGAAAAATAACTTCAGAAGTTTCTCAGTGTTACTGTTCCGATTCCTCCTCTATCCTGTGTGGGGGCAGCAAGCAAGAGGCTGTGTAGGGCTTATTGCTGATTGGGATTAAACCACAACATGAATTTAGAAATGTTTCAAATCAAGCCTCTTCTGGGGAGCTCAGCTTGCTTACTTTTCTTGTCAACAGGATTTGCTGCTCAAGTTTGTAGAGTCTTTCAGCCGAGAAAGATCACTATGAAGCCCACCACTTTTTTGTTTTACCGTTAATTTAATGGCTACAGCAAGGTATGCCACCTTCTGTTCCAAGATACTTCAATATGGCAATGATCCAGGTGACAGAAAACATTCATCCTGGAGTCTGGCAAAAAAACAAGCAACCCACAAACCCCAAAACAGAACCAAAAACGCCTCCACAAACATAAACCAGCCCATTCTGTTTCCACTGCAATACTCCATCATATCATACTTAACAGAGCACTGTGGCTCCTTCCAACATGGCATTTGCTCCCATTTCTTCAGTGTACTTTTGGGGAGCAGCCTGGTCCTGACACTGGCTCTCGTCCACATTCCCCTTGTAATTAAAGGTTAATCAATCCAATAGTTCATGATCCCTTATTCAGATGTTAAAAGTAGCTCCTACTTGTTCCTCCCACACACCGTAGCTCCATCACTCCCATAGATCACTGCTACAGCACTGCAGCGATGCATTTTATTAAGAGCAAGAGAAAGCAAAGCCACCAGAGGAAGACGTACTTTCGCCGACGAGCTTCTCTCATGATACGCTGCTCCTTGATTTGGCAAAATATACTCTTGGGCAAGTGGCGGTGCTGAGCTATGCGCCTGATCTGCGGGTGATACTGGAACTTCTCCTTCAGCTTCTGATTGTAATTCATAGCTGCCTTCTCTCGCGGTGCGAGCTATGGGGAAAGCACAGGCCACAGGTGAGCTTCTTAGAAAAATGCAACAGGGATTTAACTGTCGTGATTTGCTCTGCAAAATGAAACTTCTAATTTAATTCAAATATTCTTCTGGCAAATGGCTGTAACCACAGGAACTTCAGAGCTAGGGTAGGTAAGTATTGAAACGCTTACAGTTTCAACAATACCCCAACACTTAAACATGTATTATCAGTTTCCAAGTTCAGTGAAGTAACTGAATTTAACCCCTGAAAAAAAATCAGATGTTAATGTGCTGTAGAGAAAACAACAGAATAGAAATAGCTGACAGTAAAACATCTTTGATGAAGAAGAGCTGCCTGCTTTCTTAACCACTGATGATCAACTTCTGCTGTGAAATGATCTTCAGGCATTTTAATCACTAGCCAGTGTTAAGGACAAATGCTATAAATGACTTGTCACAGACAGCTATTCAGGTGGCCTACATGTCACCCAGCACCTAGGTCCATTAGGAAGCACAGTATCAGCTATCAAGCTTTAGCTTGACTGTATGGCACACAGGGAATTCCAACTTTCACCCCACAGCTAAATATATCTTAGTATCACAACACAGGAAGTACAGGTGAGCTAGTAATGCCACAAGAGACTTCAATTGTATTCCTGTTTAAAAGTACGCCTGAGCCATCATGAACAACACTGAAAGTGAGTGAGAAATGCTTTTTTCTAACAGCTAACCTAGAGGATGTATTTTTTCCCAGCTACCCACATTTCCTTTAGCCCTAACGCTTATTTATCAAAGGGAAAAAAAAAATCCACCCATGCTGTGTTCTTGTTTAAAGCACCCACTGCTTCATGTATCAGCCTCTGTATCTTGGATTTGCGTGGATCTCTGATCAAGCTGCATTTCAGTTGAGTGAGCTTTCAGATAAACAGAAAATCTGTTAACATTAAATAACAGGAGCTAATCCAATCTTCTTCTTTCTACCCTCCCACACAAAATAAAGTATCTAACTCCACTACTTCAGACATCTTAAACCCCTTCATATTTTCAAACAAGCAGTGGGAAAACTCTTTCATTCTTCCATTTTTATTTCATCCATTACTATCTGAGCCTAAAGCATTAAAAGCAAAACAGTAGTTCAGATGACTTCTATTTACTCAGTTTTGCAAATGACTGTTTCACTTACTCTTTACTTTCTTGAGAGAAAAAACACAGCACAAATACCAATTTGGAAATTCCAGCTACATCATTATGAAAGATGCTTTTCCCCACTTTGTAAGCAGCAATTCGCTATTTCTCCACCACTCTGGAGGCCGCTTTTAGAAGTGACTTCTGTTAAGAGTATTTCATAAATTCTGAAAAGAAAAAATTTTGTTTTGTTCTGAAATACCGTTAATGGTCTGAAAACAAGTATTAGTAAAACATATTGCAAAGGAGTTTCTCCTTTGGGACAATAAAGAAACCAGGTACCAGATGCAGAGATGCTTATCACCCAGAAATTCTTATTCAGGCATCAGACATAATGCTCTTAATCTCTGTTTCTCTACACCCCTTTATTTGTAAAAACACAAATCCTTCTGCTTGCTTACATTTATCATGACCTCTCACATTTCAAGGAGTAAATTTTACAACCTTAACCCACTAAAATTTCCCAGCTCACCATCCCCTGCCCCCCTTACTGAAATTCAGTCTAGCGAGCCAGCCTGAATAGCTGGTTCACTCTCCATAAATCCCAGGTGTTCCCACTCTGCAGAAAACCACCAGCATAATCCAAATTAAAGAGCTTTTATTTTAATTAAATGCACTGACTCTCCTTTAACTTAAGAAGAAGATATTGCTGTCAATTTAGTGTAACCTTGATGATGCTACAGACAAGAAGTGAACCTGTAAATTAAAGATACATGCAGGATGTCTTATTTAAAAAATTAATATGGATTAAGAGGTTGTTATGCTTGAGCCTGATTCCATTTTTACTAGTAGTGTGGTGTATGTACAAAGGGGCACGTAGCTGGTGAATCTCCATCCAGCTATGGAACACCAACTCCTCATACCAGGCTGCAAGAAGTCCACCCTCATCTACATGACAGTAAAGGAAAACATTGCAGTAGTGACAAGTTTGTGTCTATGCTGAGGGACAGCTGACAGCTCAGGAAGCAGACTGCAATGCTGCACTGAGTTCCAGCCTCTCTCCTGCAAGACAGTTTCCACAGGTCAGCATCAACAGCTGATGAGAACAGCATTACTTCCCATTCTGCTCTGAGATGGAGAAGATGCCACAAAGCACAATTTAGCAGGATTACAGAACACTTTACAATATAATAAATTAGGATTTATGTGACATCATGAGTGGAAGACATGCTCAAAGATGACATTATGACCCTTTTTTCATAGATTCCAAAAACGAATGTGCAACTTCCTTCCCATATGAAACAGGAATTATGTGGCAGACAGACAGCTGATTTGCACCATTACCACAGCAGTACTTCACAGCAAATGCCTACAGTGAAAATGGGGGATAAAGGACTCTAAAAGCAACCAAGTTGTCAGCAACAGGAAAACGTGTCCTCAAGTAAACTGCCAATGCCTCTCTCCTCCCTCCAGATGAAATAGGCTGGTTATTTTTCACATTTGAGCAGAAGGAAGGTAAGCATTTTTCCAGAATCTTGACTGAAAAGACAAAACCCCCTTTAAGAAAAATTTCTCCCCTTAGAGAGGGCTGGATTTGTACTGCGTGGTATTTAAGACTCCTGTAATTCAGCATGAGAATACGAAGTGGCTGCTTATCCACCCTGTCCAGGTTGCCCTTCTAGGTTAGGGCAGACAGAGCACAGATACAAAATATTTTTAGGATGCATACGTATCCCAGCAGTTTGCACCACCACAGATTGTCTTTATTATTTTTTAAATTGGTCTGCTGAAAAAACCTAAATTTATTGCCATAAAGTGCATTAATCATTGTTTCCTTGGACCAAAATTGTATGGCTTCTTTACGTCTAAAGAGGTGACAAAAAAAGAAAGGTAATCCAGATGTTATGAGCACAAAATCATAGCTGAAGAGATGAAGATATGTGCGCACCATATCCCAAAAATGATTACGAAAAGAACACAGACCTAGAGCTGTTGGAGTGAGTCCAGAGGAGGGCCACAGAGATGATCAAAGGGCTGGAGCACCTCTCCTGTGAAGACAGGCTGAGAGAGTTTGGCTTGTTTAGCCTGGAGAAGAGAAGGCTCTGGGGTGACCTAATTGCGGCCTACCAATACTTAAAAGAGTCCTACAGGAAAGTGGGAGGGACTGTTCACTGAGGAATGCAGTGATAGGACAAGGGGCAATGGCTTTAAGCTGAAAGAGGGTAGATTTAGATTAGACATGAGGAAGAAATTCTTTACTACGAGGGTGGTGAGGCCCTGGCACAGTGGCGGAAGCCCCATCCCTGGAAGTGTTTAAGGCCAGGCTGGATGAGGCTTTGGGCAACCTGGTCTAGTGAGTGTGTCCCTGTCCATGGCAGGGGGGTTAAAACTAGATCTCTCAGAGGTACCTTCCAACCCAAAGCCTTCTATGATTCTATGAAGAATGCTGTGTCACACAACATCTGTTAGTGCTTATTATCAGCCTTATCTCACAAAATGGAGCTGCACACTAGAAGCGGACTGAAAGGCTACACAACTACTGACACGGTTTTGATGCACTCCTCTAACGCACTTTGCTAGATCAAAACCAAGACCTGCAACGGCACTTTCTCCTTTCTCAGTCCTTGCTCAAAAGCTGTTATTTCTGCATCCTGTAAGAAAGCAGCAAACCTATGCTCCCCAATTCTTACAGCCACTCCTCACATTTGTTTTACATTTACTGAAATACAAACCTTTCCCAAGCAAAAAAATTTCTTCTTCAATTGTCCAACGGTCTAATTCCTAACTAGTTTGGAAATGTAACAGCCAAATTTTGCAGGTCTTACTCACAGAAGTAACATTAGTAAGCATTTACACTCTAAGAACTGCAAGTGTAGCTTTTTTTTTTTATCATGTGTCAAGAGACTGAAGAACAATACAGCTTTCTGAAGTTTTACTGACGGCTCACTGCTTTCACTACAGTTAAAAAAAAGACCCAACCAGTCTATCCCTTTCTTCATATTAATTAGATTAATTCTATTCTATTAACTGAAATCTACTCTATACATTACTGCTGCTTTTTCAGACTTTTCACTCTGACATGGTTTTATCTATCTCTTTTCCTGAAAAGCCAAAATCACTTACCTTTTCAGGACCCCTAAACCTCTCCAAGACCACAGGTACAAAAGCCTCAAACATACTGAACTCCAGACTGTTCAAATACTGTGCATAGAATACAACACATTATCTCAAAAGTCTTGTTTGAGTCTTTTGCTTCTGGACATGCAGAGCCAGATGTTTACTGCTTTAAAACTAACAACTGTGAAGTCCTATTTAGTAATATTAATAATTATTATTTAATCAATTTTTATTGCGAAAAAAACCCCACCTAAATATTGCAATTATTTTAAAGCAACTTCTGCAGTATCTCCAACTGGGAGAACTGGGGGGTTGTGCCACTATGTAAAACCTTGCAAACTTCATTCAGTGGAGTGGACACGCAGCATGCCTCTGGCTCCTCCAGAGACTTTTATTCTTTAATGTTTCACTGATTTTGAATTATGAGTGCAATGCCAAATACATTAAAAATCCAAAAGAAACATGCATGTCAGAACTGATGACTGCTAGGGCAGCCACGGTTCAGAAAGTACAACTTTCCAACCGGATAAATGTTCACCAGTCACAACATAAGCACTACACATTCACTGTAACCTACTCAGAACCCAACTCAGACTAGAAACAACTCACTAAGTAACCAAAGGAACAAAAAAAAAAAAAGTATGCTGGTTTCCATCCACCCCCACCCCAAAAATATCCATCTTAAAATACAATGTATTACAAGATGTTAGCATTTTATCAGAAATACAGTGACCTTTGGATGAGTCATTCAATCAAATCTTCTCAGCAAAGAAAAATAGCAGACCAAGCAACTAGGCATTTAAGACGTATTCTGACACTTCCGACAGAATTACTGAGTGTTCAGCTTTGAATATTCAAAATGTTCAAAAAATAGCCACAGACTATGGAAGAACTGGACATTTATAAAATAAGCAAGCATATGCCTGTGAAGATAAGAACACCAATCTTCTAAAAAAGAAGCAGGTACTAAAGAAAAACAGTGGGAGCTGGTAAATAGCCATTAACAATTGCAGCGTTAAGAATCACAGGAGTTACCAAGTTGGATCAAACAAGAATTGGTACAGTTGCCTGAATCGAAGCAAAGTTTCCAAGTGTATATATATATACACACATATATACATCCAAGAACATGATAAACCATAAAGATTCCAGTCCTAAGTTACTCTCTGAAGACCTGAAAAATAAAATTTCATTGTGCTTCCAAGAAAAAAACCCCGCAGCAGCTTCAGACGGTTACCAATTTAATATCCAAATTCGGTGTCTTGCTAAATTCAAGGCTTCGACTGCATCGTGCTTGAACAGCACATTTCCACACAAGATATGGGGATTTGAAACATTATCTCTTCTTATTATAACAAATTCTTTACAACTTCATTAGCATCATCCATGTTAAATGAGAACAGTTTTTCTACAGAATTCACTATGTCCCTTTTAAGTTCTTCCTGTATATCTAAATAATTTTGCTTTCTTAAGGTGCCTTTTGATGTTGCAAGGTGGTTTTTTTAAGATAGGATGACAGGATGACAAGTTCCGTATTTTAAATGATGGCATGACTTTAATTTCTTATTAGAAAAACCCACCAAAAATCAACAAGCAAAAAAATAAACCCAAAACCCTAACCAGATACCACTTGATCTGTGTCTCACAGATATCTGTTGACTTAGTTCTATTGTGAGCTGACAGCCAGAAAGCCTTTTTTAGGACCATCCACGGTCAGTCTTCACTGATGCAAATACTACAGAAGACAGCAGAATGTAATTTTGTGACTTCTTAAACAATAGCTAAGTTGTCCTTTTGGTACGCAGTGTATCTATGATGCAGGAGCTTGTCCATCACTTCCCAGAGCCAAGTATCCTTACTCTTTTATAAGAGGAGCCACCAATGCCATCTTAGCAGTCAATAGAGTGAATTTTCTGTTCACACCTGAAGATAGAAGGCCTCACTCTATATGAAAATAGTACATTCAGCATGCTTTTTTCCCAGCTGTCCTTCACACAAAGGGCACAGAGTACAGGTGCATGTCAAAACCACCAGTCAATTCTGTTACAGAACATCTTAGAGAGAGACAGCATGCCCCCTTATGAAGAATATAATGACTAAAGACAGAAAATTTCAGTTAATACTGTAAAAACAGGTGAAAAGGGTGTTGCCATGAGCACGTGGATATGACAACGGGAAAGCAGGTAATATTTCTGCCCAACACCACACTGTCTAAGCAAATTCGACATAACAGTCAAATCAAGTCATCTGCAATGAGCTCTTTGGAGTCCTCAGAATTAGCAAGTATGGGTCTAATATTTAACTGTTTGACTGAAGCATTACATGGAAAAGGCCCAAGAACCAATTCAGACCAGAAAAAAACATAGCATCCTCAACAAAGAAGTTTTTTCCATTAAATTCACTTAAATAGTAGTTTGTAAACACACACACTGCACAAAGTTGTGGATTTTTTATAACTGCAGCAAAGCTGAGAAAAGTAACAGGACTTCCAAATACCTAGGGCAGACCATGGCTTGTTTTACCTTGTTTTAGCTGTGTTACTCCCTATCCAGTGTTCCACAGAGGACACGCAGCAGTCCATGAATTATCCCATTTCATGTTGTAGCCCTAAGTACTACCAGTCCCACTCACCCGCCACCTCTCCCAGCTCTGCTCCACTTCCCTCCTATGCAGGTCCTGTAACTCGATGGACGTTCGGGTAACCACAAGCAGCCCCAGACGTAACTATGCAACAGATCCATTCCCTTAACTGTACAATATTCTTCCCTAAATTACAGCTCCCCCTTTCTTCCCCTCAACCTTTCACAACATCAAGTAGAAATTCCCCCAAGCGTTCTTTGACAGCTATGCTGATGGGCTCAGAAAGAGCACTGTAAGCACCTCCAAAATACCGTTAACAATATAAAGCTACAGAGAGGGATTACTCCCAGCAGAAAAAGTGTCAAATTCGTTCTCCAAAGTCATTCGATACTTTAATACAACTGTGCAGAGGCATATATGCAAGTGGTAACTGCAACAGAACATTTTGGCTTTGTCTATACATAAACATTTGAACAAGTGCAACTGAAAAGATACGTGTCTTCTTAGTCTGATGTCTGTTCCTACCAGGAATTCTTCAAACCAAACTGGCTTACATAGAATTAAATGGACTTCAGACACCACCCTCGTTTGCCCACTTGGCATCTGAGAGTTAAAATAGGTTAAAGACAATCCCAGTTATGCATTCACTGGGGCAAATGGTCGATTTTCCAATGCACAAGCTTATCACAGTATGGACTGCATGTGAACCAGGCACATGCCAGTCAGAATTTTCCAAAGCAGTAACCCTAAACTTCAGTGGAATGACTCATGTATGGCAAACCATAATTTATTGCTTTTTCTCTAGTCCAAAGGGATGAACTCTCACCTGCAGCACCCAAGTAAAATGTTCTAATTAGTTTATGTAGAACTGATGATTATTGTTTATATTAAACAAGACCAAAAAAGTCACCTTGTGTAGCAATGAGGTTTGTAATTGTATTATTATAAGCACAGTAAATGGAGTGAGCTATACTGTGCATGTCAGTTTTCTAATTAAATACAAATGTCAAATTCCAATTTTACATTTTCCCTTTAGAAACAAGATTTTAGAAGCTGAATAGGCTAGCCAGATGTAAAAACAAAACCCCCAAATGTCTTGTGATAACAAAAAACAAAATGCAACTCTTACCACTCCCAGTTTTTCAGAAGCATTGGCTTTCCACAGACGAATATTCATCTCATCTGAGCCACACAAAATGTATTTGTTATCTGAAGTCCATTTTACAGTGATGACATGCTGCATTCGTTTTGTATGATATACTTCCCTAAAGCAAAGAGAAACGTTTTTAAGCAATCTATCATCACTTTTCCCACCAACATTACCTACCTTACAAATGACAAAAAACCTTTCTCTTCAAGGCAAAATTTGTTTGTTTTGTTGTTTTTTAAATCTGTTTTTTAAACACTGTACTGACCTTAAATCTACATATAGGAACACTTGAATAAAGTGTGATGGTTAGACTGATAAAGGATCATCTAGGAAAAGATGTTTTTAAGTAAGCTGCCCAAAGCCCCATCCAACCTGGCCTTGGACACTGCCAGGGAGGGGGCAGCCACAGCTTCTCCAGGCAATCTGTGCCAGTGTCTCACAACAGAAATTACAGCAAATAGTTAAAGAATAATTCTTTTTGCAAATCATGCCATGAGTATACAGTATGATATGCATCCTGTTCCTGAAATAAATTTCACTAACATGCTGTTACACCAATCAAGCATTACAGAATGGACTGCAGAAGAATGGGTGACAAAGAATCTGACGACACCATTACAAATAATAAAGAACAGTAAATAAACCCCTCCAGCTGTCAGTCCATTTATGGCACAGCAATGTGACTAGCATTGTGATTTCCTTCCTTTCCCCAAAAACTGATTTCCTTAACATTGTCTAGGAAAAAATTTAAAACACTGAAAACATAAAGTCTCAATCCCACAAACAAGAACCCAACAAGAGATGTAAAATAGTAAAAAAAAAAAACCCACAACCCCACAATGGATTCACACAGCTGTGTGGGTATTAAAGCACAAACTTCATTTCATTTTTGTCCATGAGACTCCTGCTCAGCAAGTGTTGGCACTTTTTCAAATATGTTTATAGATTTTACATATAAACATATTTAAACTCTTACCTGATTTTCATTAAGTATGTACCAAGCAAGCCAAACAATTTATTTCTGCTATAAAAATACGTTACTAAGTAAACTTTTCAGATAATTTTAATTATTTATTAGCATTCTAAAGGTAAAGAATAATCAGGCCCTCTTATTGCCCCACTCCTTTGGTGTATCAATCACACACTTAGCTTACAGACCATTCTCTTTCTTATACCCAGTTATTTTTACAAGTAAAATTCAAGTAGTGATGGAAAGGAAATATGAAAATAACACCTATTTATGAGCTGTGGAAAAACTACACTGGGGGTTGAGCTGGAGGGATTGTGACAAAAAAATGTAACCCATGCATCACCTTAAATAAGCTTTAATAAACTTAATCACCTCTTGTAATTCACATTCAAGTGAAAGACTAGGTAAAAGGACCTTCAAATCAGTTTTTTTGCTGATGCTGATGTGTGCATGTTAAGCATTTTCATAAGCATCTCTATGTTTACTTTCATTTTACTATTTGGCTCAGTAACAAAGCTTCTCTGCACCCGCCTTCACAGACCTAAGTACTTTTCCTTTCCTTACTCTGAATTTTCAGCCTTTGTCTCTCCTCTTGCTGTCACTGCAAGTTATTATCTTTCTCAGGGAAAGGAAAAACATAGAACACAGCCAAATAACCCGGATCTGTCATTCACAAAATCTGCATAGACACCCAGTTCCGCTAACCAAGAATTTATGAAATTTAATCAACTTCATAATAGATCTTATTTCTTACGGATAACCAATTTCCCAATTAAAATGTTGGTTTTAAAATAAAATAGAAAGCAACAGAAGTTATGAGTTTTTCAGGTTGGTGGGAGATCAAAAGTCAAAACTGGAATGACATCAGGATCCCTGTTTACATAGTTTTCCAAGCGAGATCAGATATTCCATATGAAGACTTTTCTCCGTTCGGTGGGATTAATTTCTACTGTGTGATTCTGAAAAGCCCAGCTTTTAAATGGGCTTATTTTAAGTGTTCCAGAACTAACCATATTGTTTAATAATACAAGAATTAAAAATATCAAAACAAACTCACAAAGGAACTGCAATACTTAATTATGTTATAAATATTTTTGCTGGACAGGAAGAAAACTAAAGCTACCTGTAGAACAGATATAAAGGAAAATGTAAACAGGCCCTCTCAATCTTTAATGCACCATGGGAGCATATAGTTACGCTGAATAATGCATACATAACTGCATCGATCAAAAATAAAAACATACTTCTTCCCCAATCGCTATTTCAACACTTCTACCACCCAAACCACCTAGAACTCTACCTAGGAGCAACTTTTTGGGGGACTGAGGTTGGAGAGAGGAAGGCAACTAGAAGTAAAATAAAATTAGAATAAAGAAAAAAAGGAAGAACTGACAAGAAAGAATAATGAAGGCAGGTTTATGAAGAACAAATGATACCAGACAGATCTGATAACTTGTTTCAATTTTTATCAAACAGGAAAAAAATGAGTAATAGAGACACAGTAGATTCAATCTGAACTTCAGGAAAATATTTAATACACTGCCTTATGAAATCTTACATGAAAAACTAACTCAAAATGAATTGCATTCAAAGCATTGTCACATGAATCAAAACCTGGTTAAAGAAATAGGACCAGAAGGTAATAACTGTACCAAAACACATCACAAAAGCGTACCAAACTGATCCTTAGGAATTCACAGAACAATGCTTTTCATGTAATGTCTCTAGCAACCGTCCATATAGGATGAAGACAGTCCCTAGAAAACCAAATACTACAACCTACAAGGCACGGCAAACTTAAGTGGCGACAGACAGAGTACAAAGTGACCTAAAAACATTAAAGATACGTACAGAGGGAAATAGGATGGGATTCATCCTGGTAAAATACAAATGAGTACACCCAATACTGTAATCAAGCACAACTTTAATCCAAAACTACCTAAGTACTGCTATTTGCTGAGTTCCACCCTAACACATACTCCAGAATGATCTGTCAACTAGACGACATGTCAATCTCACGTTATACAGAGTAAGATTTCAGTATCCACCCAAGCGAATGCCCCAGTGGAGATACTAATGAATGAATGAAGAATTTTGAGGATTAGGAAGTCACTGGAATATTTCACAGCAAGAGAGAAAGGTGTAAAATCACTCACCTGCTGTGACCTTTGCCTACAGGAAAAATGCGGACAGACTTATCAAAGCTGGCAGAGACAAATTCTTTCCCGGTGGGCGAATAATCCACATCCAGAACAGCAGACACGTGATCCATGTGCACCGTCACAGGCGACTCCAGATACCGCATATCGAAAGTGTATAAGCTTTAAAATAAATTCACCAACAGCTTAATACCTTAACAGTTCCTAAGGGAACAGTACTTTTTTGCTAACAGTTACTTTAATAATACATAAGCCACACCTAAGGATAGATCCATACAGCAGAGCGAAGTCTAAAACTGCTCATACCACATAAACAAAAAGAATGATGCATTGCTTGAAAATGTTTATTAACTAGAGGCTTCAGTTATTGGATCAGACCTAGGTTTCTTGCTTGCTGTCAAAAAGCAGACAGTCAAAAAGCAGACAGCCCTACTCCATCTGTTCATGGGTCACTAATCAAACCTGCTTCTCCAACCACTACACTCTCAATCTTCAGATATAAATAAACAACCTGAACTTGGACAAGCATCTCCGAATCATTAAAGGAAGCCTATCAACTCTGGAAGGTTTCTCAATATTCCCATACTGAGAACTGCTAGCAAGTCAGAGGCTACTCTGAAGGTCAGCACACTTTCCTACTGCCTATCTATTTAGACAGTGTAGGAGTCCAAAGGAAAGCTTGGTCCTTCAATACGTGGAGATACAAGTACATTATCTGCAGAAAAGCATTATGTTACAAATAATCACCCAGTTGCTGGACCACAGCTGGTTTGCTCTTAAGCACTTCAAAGCTCAGGTGAGATCTACCTGACTCGCTTTGAATCAGCAAGCCCATCAATACATTTCAAGGCATAACTACAGAGTAGATCATCAATTTTTCTAGTGCCAACAAGCAAATGTGTTTTACAAACCTCTTTATGGTATACTTTTTAGTAAAACCACTATATTAAAAACGTGCAATTTAGCAGGTTTCTCACCTTCCTTGCTCCAGCTGAATGCATAACTAGAATTAATTCAACATCTCATTCAATAGTTCATTGGCAACTATGGCATTTTCCTTCTAAATTCCTTAAGAAAAAATACTCTAGCATCATACTCAAAAACACTACTCCATATAATCAACTACCGCTTACATGTGCATTTTTGATACACACATTTGCCACTGTGCTTGTACTAACTGCTCTAGTTCGTAAGAGGACAGCTTCTTGTGACAGGAACGGCTGTGATTTTTACTTTAGCAAGAGGCAGGGGAAAAGAAATACAAACAGATCAGGTCACCTGGTAGCCACAATATCATAACCAAAAGAGGTGAAAAGCAATACATTAGATACAACACCAACTTCCAAAGACTGGGCCAGAATCCATTTCTTTGGAAAAACAGCCTTAAGATAAGTGATAAAATGTGTATGTTCTAGAAGTAAACAGTGATCTATTGTTAGATCACCAGCTTTTTGGGAAAAAAAAAAAAAAAGGATATGGAGCACATTTTGCAGTGGCCTAGTTTTTAAGAGACAGCTTTCTCAATATCAGATTAGCTGTTCACATAATAATGTTGTTCAGAAGTAAAAACATTGCTCTGAGACAGTGAAAGGATAATCATTGCAGGCTCTAGAACTGTTTCATAAAAGATTATTTTTTAAAATTATTTTTACATTTCTCTTACGAAACATTTCGATCAAAATAGCTGATCAGTGTAATATACCAAGCTTCAAAGGAACTAGCAAGAAAATAAATGCCTACATGGCCTCAGCCTGGACCAACAGCACTTATTTTCCAGGTACCACTGCATGTTACACTTGTATTGGCTGAGCTGCATTTTTTTCCTGTTACACTTCTCTCTTCTGCCCCAGGTATTGAAATGCAAAGAAATAGGGTATAGTGTCACTATTGTGGGTTTTTCTAAATCAGCAAGATGGTAAATCTCTAAGTTATAACAAGTGATTCAAATTTAGAGTTTAAGTAGTTTTTTAAGAACTTAATTAGCTAAATCTGATATAGCTGATATAAATCACCAAGATACAGATTAAAATGATCAAAGAGCAAGGTCACACTTACTTGTAATCTTCATTTGCTGCAGTAAATACAAAAGCTTCCATGGGGTTCCAACACAGTGTATTTGTCCTCATGTTCAAGATAACCTGAAAGATATTTACACATTGATACCTGGTTATAAGCAGAAAAATATTCACTACCGTTCAAGCCCTCTCCTGTTACCAGGGAAGCACTTGACAGAATTATGACAGAGGAACAGGGCACAACAGACTGTTTCCTTAGCAGTGTTAGAATTGGAACTTAAGAAATTCCTGTCCCACATCATCTGGTCACTGCTTTGTGCTACACAGCAATGTTTTCCTCTAAGTCATCTTAGAAGCAAACTCTTCTAAGTCACCATTTAATAAATGAACAGTGATTGACGAGCAAACCTGGAACTTCTGAAGTATTTCACTTCATCATATTTATAGGAACCTTAAGTGATCTGTAAACACAACTAATTAAATGGTTACTTCAAGGGATACAGACATTAATTGATGCTGTGAACTGGCATCTGCAAAGCTATTACAGTATCTTGATATTATAGGTCTCCCAGCTGCTACTACCCCTTCGTTGTTTTATCTCTGAAATCAGAGTTCATGATCCTCCAGGACAGTTGCCATTTCTAGTTGAAGTGCTGAGTACCATATGTAGAAGCTACTGTGGTGAAACCTACTCACCACCACCACTGTGTTAGGGTATTTGCTACGAGTTCCTAAGATTTCCTGGCTCCTAGTAAGCACGTGACTACAGAGAGGCCAGTGTGCCTCTGAAGTGGGAGGAAGGCAACTGATGACAGCCTAGTAAGAGCCTTCTATTTTTCTAACAGTGGATTAGACAGTAGGTATTAAAAAGCTCTATGTCAGATGCCCCCACCTCGGAGGACAGCTGTGACTGTAACAGCTGGGTCCCTGTGGCAGAAGGGGAAGCAGGGAGGAGGTCATCTGACACCCTGTGTGACAACAGCTTTGGTTTCTGCTGAGTCTTGGAGGCACTGTCAGCCATTGTGTTTAAAAACAAATCCCATACAGTACCCCTGACACAAAGCAGACGTATAATTACAGAGCAACTTATTAACAAGCTGAACAACTCTAAACAGGATTTTCCACAATGTTCCAGGCCAGCCATAATCCCACTTGAAAATCCTGAAATTTGTGTGTCTAACACTATGGTACTCCAATCCCATTTTTATTCTCAGCTTACTATACCAAATACCATCAATTTACATACATTTAAATGCATAACTAGATTTTGTTATTGTAAAGTTATGAAGAACGCAATCTGAAAGCAAATTAATGGCAATGATCTCTACTGACAACCCCTGAAAGAGATTATGACCACTGTAAACATTCTCACGATTCTCATTCTCCATAAATCCTCATTTCCTAGGTGACATTATCCTGTTCAATATGAGGCAGCACTGCCAGCACTGCTGATTTCCAGAAACTACCTGTATCCAGAACTGAATGTAATCGGATGTCTCAAGTGAACTGTACTCTACCAAAAGGTTGCTGAAAGGCCTCATGTTTACAGTAACATGACATCCAGAATTTGTTCAGATTTCAGTATTGTTCTAGTTATAAACTTTGCAAGTATCAGGGAAGCTAATAAACAAGGAGGGTTCTTCATTCTTCCCTGTCCAAGTTTTTCAGCCTCTGCAAAATGAGCATGATTAATGTTAATGCATTATTTGCAAGTAAATATTTTAAGGAATGCCACAAAATATTGCTGAAAAATCCAGCTCTTCTGAAAAGGGGTTGGGTTTTTTCATAGTCCATGCTTTGCATCTTGCTTTCCTGTCTTCTCACCCAAATTTACAAGCATTCAGTTTATTTCAGTAGTGACATTTGGAATTAAAATAATACCTAAGAAAAGGATTCTCTGTACAGCTCTAGCATCAGTAACAACTATGTAAGGCAACCTGGACAGGAAGTGATTTAAGTTGCTGTGAAGATATTAATAAGGTCATTTCAGAACTATCTAAACCTACAGCAGAGCCATCTTCTGACACTATTTCTAATCAATGGTAAATACACTTAGTAATTTCATAAGAATAAGTCCTTATTAAGTCAGAGTTGTGAAGTCCCTGAAGACTTGGCTATCTTGGTCTCTTTAAACTGTGAGCACTTGCTTACAAAGCGTCAGCATGGAGATTTTGCTATTACTTGAACACAAAACCGGATCTCCCTGATAATTAAACTGTCCTCCTTTACTACATACAAGGTATTTGGTTGAGGTGAACAGCTAAGAACTTTACAAACAATGAACAACACGGCTCCTTCCAGCTGTTTAAATGCTAAAGTCTATCTTTAAAACACCTTAAGCTTTCCTGCAATCCCACAGGTTTCACAAGAGTGACTTTTAAAGTGTACCAACTTCCATTAAAACATCTTGTCGTGCAACAGGAGAGCCTCCCTTCATCTTTTCTCAGCTTGTTCAGACTAGTTCTTATTTTGCACTTAGAAAGCATCTCACCATCTCACCTCTTTGGAACTAAGACTTCAGAACTCACAAGACAGGACAAACAGGCAAGAAAGCTACTGCTCCATGGTGTGGCAAGTTGTACTCTTATTTCCATTAAAGAAGGGACTCCCACTGAGTTGAGCTGCTTTGCTGATCAAACACCAGGAATGTAGCAGTGCTAGAAGGCGGTGCCCATACACAGGTAAGGTACCTCTAATAACCAGCACCATTCCCTTGGGAGCTACAGAGCTCTTCACTCTCAAAGCAGAAATGCAGACATTCAACCTGCCTCCCCACAGAAGAATCATCCCTATTCCAGCAGGAAACCTACAACCATATTCACAGATGCAAGGAGGTATTCAGTGTTTTACTCCTACAGCAGGAAACTCACCTAGCCATGCTGCTTGCCACACAAGATACACATATCTGCACACACGTATCTATATGCACATGTATGCATACTTTAATATATTTAGCATATATACGTATATATATATATATATATATATATGTAAAATATGGTTTGATTCAAACTTCAAAGGCTCAGACCACCTTCTGTAAAATTGTCCCTGGGGATCTACAGCATTGGTCATGTTCACTTTGACACTCTGGTCTCCAAATGGCGTCGCTGACTGTTTTTTTTACAAGCATTGTCTCAGTGGCTCAGACAAAACTTCATTACATATTGCTGGGACACGTGGAGGGAAAGAAATATTGTTACGCTAACAACACTCCTATGTTTATAATTCAGTGACATACCATTACAGTGTTTTAGTGTGTATCAGACCAGTGTCATTGCAGACAGTACCTAACATACCAGAGGGATACCAAGTGTATATTCACAAGCCAGAATATCATATTTCAAGAAGAAAAGTAAGATAGCTCTGAGGCTCAGAACTACTGAACTTGATTGAGGTTAGTGTGTGCGTATGCTTCCTGTGTGTAATAAACACATACATTCTCCTAGATATAAACAGGAATCATCGCTGGTAAATTCCACATATAAATAAAATTTTGATTCTACTGCAACAGATTGCTGAGTGTTCATGCTAGGTGAATAGGGAAGGGTTTATCTCCATGCCAAAAGAAAAATAACTTTTCAAATGCAGACTAAGGCTTTCTAATGGTGGAAAGCAAATGCCTCAGGACTTAAACCTTGTCTCCTTCTGGCAAGGAAGGAAAAAAGTTGGTGCTTTTTTTAATTTTTTTAAAAATCACACACAGACAGAACACAACACAGGAACATAAAGTTCTTATTGTGAAATTGCTGTCAGGTCAGGTACTTTCTCAAGAATAACAATAGAGCAAGCATGACAGCCCGTTTGAATGCAGAAAAAAGGGCCCTTCTAACTGCATGGTTTAAATCCCAACATTAATTCAAACTCAGTTGAAAGAATCAAAATTAGACAGTGAAAATTCAGTGAACTCACAGTTCAGAGCTTCCCTTTTTCTTTTGTCATCAACAGCTAGACTATTTACATATTCATTATTAGTTTTAGTGCCATAAGCTTCTGTTAATAAGATTACCTTCTTTAATGGAGTTGATTTTCTCATATCATACAGCACAATATTTCTGTCAGAAGCACAGCTTCCCAAAAGGTAAGTCTGAAAAAATAAAATAAAAATAAAAACACTTCTAGAGTACGGTCAACAGCTTACATTAGACAACTAAGCAATTTCACAAAACTGGTAGTCATATAGTTCCTTTTTCAGTCAAGGAAATGTGTTCACCATTCTTTATAGGCAGCTAATTATTCAGCACAAACACTTTCAATAGATTCCCCTGCAAGATTCAGAAGCCACACAGTCCTCTCCAAAAGTAACAAGCAATTCCAGCAAAGCAGTACACAGGGACTGCTCTAGAGGATCAAATGCAATTGTTCTGCCATGGAGAGGGGAGAAATCTTGGTCACAAGGAGTACAGCACTGGAAAGGAGGAGAGCTCCACGGTCACCCAATCGCTAGTGTAGGACTGAAGTAGGAGATATGTATTGCTGCAGGCAGAATGGAGACCACCCTACTGTTTTTAATTCCCCACTAACACAGACAAAATATACAAGGTTTAAAATATGTTACTACATTCCAAAGCAATACATAAAAATATATGCATACATGCCCCTTGATATTATGTTAACACACATCAAAATCTAAATTTGGAAAAAAAGATGGTGTCAATAGAATTTAGATCTTATGCTAATCAAGACACATATTGATTTCCACTATATAACAGAAAGATTACCTCAATGGGATTAAATTTTACGCTGCTTATGCTGTCAAACCCCCATGTCAGAGAGCACATGGGACTTGTCCTTTGCTCATCCCAGATGTCCACTTGATGGCCACAGGTGGCAAAAACAGCTTCCTTCCAGTGGTGATCAATTCCTGTATACACTGTCTTTAAAAGAAGGGAAAAAAAAAAGCCAAAACCCTTACATAACCAACTGTATACATAAATATGCAAGCATGTTCTGTTACAAAAAAGATCATCAGATCATTGCGTATCAAATCTGCCATGTATTGCTTCATTTATATTACTGAAAACCAAGTCACCACTGCTGCCACAAACTAAGCCTTATCAGACGTATGCTTACACAATAGACCAGCTGTCTAAGTATTCCCTGTGCACACAATGGGGTCAGCATTAGAAGCCCTTTTACAAAGTCCTGGTTGACTTTAAAGCAAATGGAAATTTTAAGGGTACAACTACAAATTTTCAGTGCGGATCTGAACAGATTCCATAGATGTTAGAATAGTTAAGAGTTTCAATCTATTTACAAAAAGCATTTAATGTTGCTTTTAAAATCAGCTTACCATAAATTGAATGTATTTTTAGTCTGCTTTTGTCAAAAAGAAAGAGTCAAAGTGAGAACTTTGTATTGAATGACTGTGAAGTATCAGCATGAAAAGAAAGTGATTTAATGCAGACTAAACACTGGCAGCACCCATCTGAAGAGAAAGAGATTACAAAGAGATTTGTTGAGTTTGCAGAAAAGGGGTGATTATTAGAGACAGATCTAAACAGTCTCTGAGGGCATTTCAGATATTCCTTTCTGGTTATGTGTAAAATAAATGCAATAAAAACTTGAAGGTACTTTAAAAGTGTCATTATAAAATTTGATGGCATCACCTACTATTATGGTAACCAGTGACATCAAATTATTTCTCTCTCCTCCAAAAGCTAGATAAGATCTGGTTCAAACCTACTTCAAAAGATATAATAGAAAAAACAAATAATCAAGACTTAGATTTACTACCTTTCCAAGAATTGTATGAATAGGTTCTTCTTCTTCTCCATACGCTGGGCCCTCCATTTTCCACTGCTTCACAGTTTTGTCATCACCAACCTGGAAATAAGGGAAGAAGCACGTACAATTTTATATATTCTGTTTATTTTACTAAATGTGCTCTGCAATTAAGTACAGAGAGCCTCTCAAAAGAGAACGATCTATGTCATACAGAAGTTCTCTCTCTCCTGCCTATTCACTGTTCCTTTTTACACCTCCAAGCTGAAGATTAGTTCTCCTTGTCATAGTATTTTGCTAGAAACCGAGAAGGTACATGTACATCATCTGGCTAGAACAGTGTTAACATTCTTCACAGTATCCATATGGCACTGCGCTGTGGATTTGTGGCTAAAACAGTGCTGTTAAGGCACCAATACCTCGGCTAGTACTGAACAGTACTTGGATAATGTCAAGGTATTATCCCCCACACACAGAGGCTCTTGTCAGCCATCAACCCTGCCTCCCCCATCAGCGCATAGGCTAGATGTGGGCAACAGACTGGGTGGGGACACAGGCACAACAGATAACCTGAATCAGCCAAAGGGAGTATTCCTTACATCATGCTCAGCAATAAAAACTGGGGTAGTGGAAAAAGAAAGCGGAGGTGGGGGCTAGCTTCCAAAGCAGCTGCTGCTCAGAGCAGCTCTGGGGACCTGTCTGCTTGTGAAAGGAGGTGACTCACTTCCAGTCTGTTACTGCTTCTCTCACCACCACCACATTTCCTTCACCTATTCAACAGTCTTCATTTCGATCCATGAATCTTTTCCAGATTTCAAAAGAGATAATTCCAGGTTTGAATAGGAAAAAGGTGAGCTGGAATCATCACTTTTTTTTTAAGGCTACATTTTGCAAATCTTAATCAAATGGCACCTGAAATTCCAAATTATCCTCTTAAGTCATCTTGATGAGGTAAAGGGTACTTTCCACCTCAGCTGCCCACTCATGATGCTATTCTACATCTTGCACTATGCTAGTACAAGCTTTTGCATGGCTGTGTGGTGACCTGGATTAGGCAAACTGGACAAAATTTTAAAAAAATAGCTATACAAGTTTAACTTTCTCTCTTCACAGCACTTTTATTTCTTCTTCCCCTCTCTCAATTTTCAGGCAGAGAGACTGTCAAAAGGGCAGTCACCTCACCTACATCTAAACTACTGTCCTCATGACATGGTATGTACTACAGAAAAGATAAATATACAGCAGTGAAAATAGTTCTTCTATGTTCAACTTGAAGCAAAATGTTAGAACACTCTTGTCTTCAAAACCAATTCTTTTTATTTCATCTCATCCTAGAATTGTTTTAATGCAAACAGGAAGACATGCTATTTCCAGGCAGTTCACACGCAACCGAAGGGGTTGCAGTTGATGTAAGTTAATAAAGCTTAATTAACATGAAACTATCTTGACTTAATCAGCTTTTCTTTAATCACTGTATATGCAAATGGTTACTTTAAATGTTTAGATGTCTTTTGGTGAACATAATTTATCTACTACTTTAATGGTAACTAATTTACTCAAATCTTAATTACATGACCATCTGATAGGTATATTTCTGGTATCCCTGCCACAGTCTTAACAGCCATGTTACAGCATAAAATAAAAATAAAATAATCAGAAATAGAACTGTCAGGTTCACTGACGAATTTAATAACCGTATTCATACAATATTTAAATACTGCACGGCAGAAAGTAAGCTGCTCATCAGAAACCAGCTGGTGAACAGGCACTCTGTACTGCTACACTGTACCAGGGAGACACGTTATACTTACAGTAAAGAACGACGTACCACAGAAACGAGCACACATGCCTCGAACGAAGCCTTCATGGGCTTGTATAGTACGGATGCACTGTCGCTTGGTCAAGTTCCAAATTTTAACCTGTTAAAACACAGAGAAGTATTCTGTTGTTTATGTTGCCTAAGCCCACAACTCCAGTTTTTAATTCAGCTACAAGAGATCACACATATTGTAACGAAATGAAAGAGCTGGCTTGAATACTGGCCAGATTTTGTAATGTTAAGACTACTTAACTATTCCCTTCTTGGAAAAAAAAAAGTGTGGCTCTTTCCTCCTCACCCCTTCCTCCCAAAATGAATACTTAAGTATATTTTTGCATTCCCCTATTTTTGAGCTAGAATTCTTGGTAAAAGACAGCGGTAGTGATAATTTTAAGAGAAAATGCGCCTCTTAAAGAGTACAAGCCTTTGGAACTAACAATGTCATCCGTCTAGTTGCTCTATCATTTTACATACATGTCCCCCTCTCTCAGAGGTTTCTGTTTCAAAGCGTTTGGGCCCATTTAAGAAACAAAAACTGAGGTCTGGTTTGTATTTGTATGCATTTACATGATCCAGTACTTTACTTGCTCCACTGATGGGTAAGAAATCGGGCCAACATTTCAGTTAAATGTATTTCCCTCCTTTCCAAAAAGGTTAATAACCCCTACAATACTGCATGACATATGCACCTTTTATAAAAAGCAAAAACAAGCTACTCAGAAAACACCTTTAAAATCTAAAAGTCCTATCAAATGAACAACATAAGGTTGACAGGACAGAGAAGACAGAAAATACACACATTTTTTTTCTGCAACTGACTCCAACTAAAGTGCCCTTGCTTGCTATTTGTAATATTTATGTAAAATAATCAAACAAGTACAGGGTTACCATTTTTTAGGCAATACGACACACTTTTATTCCAAAATGGTTTTGGTTGTGCACCCCTTCTCTCTGGCTCATCTGCCTTCATGCAATTGTCCTAATCAGCAGCAGTTTAACTTCATGGGGAGGAGGCGGGTTGCGTGGGCATCAAAAAGCAATCACTACAGACTGTAAATATTAACATTTACTGCTCCATCTGGAGGAGCTGAATGTCACACCCTCTGCTCACAGCTGAACAGCTGAAAGCTGCTGCCTTTGTGTGCTGGGACATTACCACCTGCAGTTTGAGAAACACTGTCCCGAACTGGGTAAGCTGCATCTTCTGAGAGAAGACAAGGCATCATGCTGAACAAATATATTAAAAAAAAGTAAGCAGGGGGGATTTTAAAAAGTAACTTATAAAATAAAAAAAAATCCCACAGAAAGGAAAAGTAAAATGAGGAAGAAAGGTACCTTGTTTGTTGTGGTTTGTAACTGCAGCTTACCTCGCCATCACAAGCTCCAGACAGCACTGTAGACAAACTCTTTGGATGTTTGGCCATGCAATTAACTCCATCTCTGTGGCCATCAAGTGAGCTAAGAAAGGGTTTTGCAAAGACACGTTCTAGCTTTGTTGCATTCAGAGCTCTTGTGTACTCTCGTGGAACCTCAAATGGATGCAATGCAGGGTCATAGTTTCTTGGAACTGCAGTAAAAGCAACACCCACATTAGAAACCCATGGTATGTAGTGTAGTTCAAGATAAGCTGAATTCAGCAGCTTTCCTCTTTGATTTTCCTGCCATGGAAGAAGCTTTTGCTATTCCAAATGTTTTGGAATTGGTCTGTGAGATCATTAGCATGCTCACTTAACAAGCCTGAAGTCAATAAAGTCTGAAATAACCCTGAAATAATTTGACATGCTTTTCAAGGGAAGATAGGTATGTACACAACAAAATGGAAGTTGCAGATACCTTGCAACTATTATTTTAAAAAAATAATTAAAAAACAGTACCAACCTCCTACCGCTAAAGTCTAATATACACAGACAGCACACAGCTGCATGGACTTGCACTAAGAGAGGCAACCTAGCTCTCTTCATTCAAGTTTAGTCAGCTGCAAGCCAGCCCTGGCTCAAAAATGAGACTTATTAGTTTCATTAGCTTGGTCCTCTGCTAACACTGTTTTCCCAAACACGAGTGTTAACATCCAACAAGCTTCAAGGAAGGGTCTCTCTGCATTCACCTGCATAAACACACATTACAATAAACTGAGAAAAACAGCAGACATTGACACTGTGCTTCTGGGTTTTGTCTCCCTCGTTCCATCTCATCAAAAAAGGTTAAAAAGTCAGTAGAGCAACTGACAACAGGTCACTCATTAAGAATTGATACTTAGTCCAGGCTGCAGGTCTCAAAAAACTATTTGATCCATATCAAAATCTCGAAAGTACCTAATGAAATGAGGTTGGGTATCACCCTATAATATGATAGGGAATTTAACAGCTTACAAACAAATCCCAGTTAGAAAATTAAGATGCATTCAGCCACTGTCCAGTGGGCAACCTCAGTATTTTTCCATATTATAGATACATAATGACAACTAAATAACTGGAACATGTTAGTTATGATGCTACTTTGCACAACATAGCCACCTACCTCCAACCCAAACAAATAATAAGGCATAATACAATTTAAAATAATGCGGGTCTCTTGTGCTGCTCGAAGTAGTTTGAGATGGCCAGAGTTTTATTCTTGTTCTTTCTGACAGAAGGTAGCTATTTTACAAGCTGTTTCTGACACTAGATAGAAACTGAACGTCCATCCCTTCTATCACGTTACACAGGTGCAACTTCATAGCTATGTAAGCCCGGTGCTATGGAGGATGTGCAGGACAGGGCTCGGAAAGCCATCATCTCACCTACCACTACAGCCACTGCACCCAAAGAACTGACTTTTGCCAGTTTTACTGAAGGATACGCAAGAAGCAGGCCGAGACGCGGCAGGAGAGGGCAGTAAGTGCGAAAGGCCGCTAAGAGTAACCTAGGTAATGCCGAGGGCAACCTCGGAGCGCCAAAAGGGTGACTAACCCGGCCTCCAACTCGGCACTCCAGCCCCGGCGGCGTTTCCTCACCGCGCTCCGGCACCCCGAGACCCCACAGGCCTCAGCAGCGCCCAGGCCCGGCGGCAGGGCAGCCACCGCTCGGGACGGACCCCCGAGGGGCCTGCTGGCGGGCCGCACGACAGGGAAAGCCGGCAGCCCCGCCGAGCGCACACCGCACGTCACGGCTCCGCTGCACGAGGAGCGGGGCGCGGCGCATGCGCACTACGATGTTAGTTACAGCCTCTGCGGCCGAGCTCGGAGACAGGAGCAAGAGAAGAACGTAGCTAGCCAGGCGCTACGCGGCTCGCCGGCATCCTCTCCCGGAAGCAGCGCAGCAGCGGGGCTGGGCCGGCGGACGCCTGAGCGCTTTTCCTCCCTTCGCGCCCGCTGCTCCCCACTGCCCTCCCGGGCAAGCGACAAACGGGCTGGGCCGAGACCCGCTCCGGGCTCCCCGTCCCGCTCACCGCGCTGCAGGTCCAACTTCGTCTCACGGACGTAGTCGTCGGGGTTGCGGCTCAACACCTTCACCCTCATCTTCCTCCTCTCCTCCGCACGCGCGGCCGCTTCCGCGCCGCCAGGCAGCGTGCACACGTGACCGGATGCGCTGAGCGGCCTGTTCTCGCGCGAGGACGCTCCCCGCGGCGCCGGCTGTCAGCGCGCGAGGGAGCGTCGCCCCGCTCCGCCCCTGCCCGCGCGCCGCTGCCTGTGTTGCCTGTGGCGGCGATGAGCGCCCAGGCGCCTGCGTGCGCCGCGGGGGAGCCGGCGGCGCCGCCGCCTGTCCGGTCCCTCCTCCGCCACGTGCAGCTGGAGAACCTGGCGGCGGGGCTGAGCGGCGGCGTCATCTCCACCCTGGTGCTGCACCCGCTGGACCTGGTCAAGATCCGTTTCGCAGGTGAGGCCATACCGGCCGCCCTCGCACGCGCCGAGGCCACGGTGCCCCGGGCGGGGGCGGCCGGGGCTCCCGGAGGCTTAGGCTGGGGCGGCGGCGTGTGCTGCCGGGGAAAGCCCCCGAGCCCGGCTTCCCCCAGCCCTCGCTGCCGCGGAAGACGAACCGCGCGAACCTCGCTGATGCCCCGCTGACTCGCCGGCTTGTTTCTCGGCGGGGCGGGGAGCCGGGCGAGCCTCCACGGCGTTGCCCGAGCCCGTGTGCGGCCCCGTGACGACAGGTGCTGGCGGGGTGGCCCCGCGGCCTGGCATGAGACGGCACGGGGCGGCCTGGGGTCCTTCTGCCACCTGTCCCAAAGCCTGCTCTTCCCTTCGTCCTCGGGGCTGTGAGCGTGCGGCTTCTCCCGCTCTTTGCCGGCACCGGTGCCACAGGGCACGGCGAGACCGGCTCTCTGGAGCAGGCGGGTTGTCCCACGCCAGCGTTCAGAGTTCCTTGTGCCGAAGGCTTCCAGCGCTCAGAGCGTAACGAGAGTTTTATAATAATCCCGGTCGCTAACAGGAGGGGCATTGTTTTACAGAATGCTCGCGGTTTTTTCTTGCAGGGAAACTTCGCCCAGCTGGTTTTGCTGCAAACTTGACAGACACGTTGTCTTTTTGCTGCCTTCCCTCTTACAGGGGTGGAAACACTTTGCTTTATCTTTGGACTGTTGTCTTCAGTGGATGCATGGGTGTTTCTGCTATCAAATGCAAACAGGGAACTGTCATGGAGTTCTCAACCACTGCCTTTTCAAACAGGCTTTTTGCAAAGTTACATTTAAACGTTTTCCTGCAAGGGAAGGAGGGCAGATTTGGATTAGATATTAGGAAGAAATGCTTCCCCGTGAGGGTGGTGAGGGCTTGGCACAGGCTGCCCAGAGAAGCTGTGGCTGCCCCCTCCCTGGCAGTGCCCAAGGCCAGGTTGGATGGGGCTTTGGACACTTGGGCTTGTGGAAGGTGTCCCTGCCCATGGCAGGGGGCTGGGACTAGATGGGCTTTGAGGTCCCTTCCTACCCACACTTTTCTATGATACCACAGCATGGGCATATCCTGCACAGTGTTGTGAAGAGTGTAGCTGGGAGAAGTGTTCCTTTCTCTCTATTTTGCACATGTAAGACAATGGCTGAAATACTGTGTCTAGTTTGGGTACTGGTACAAGGAAAACACTGACATTCTGGTGTGATTCCAGACCGGGGAAGGGTCTGGAGTATATGGCATAGGGGGACAGGCTGACGGAACAGGATGAGTTCAGCCTCACAAAGAGAAATCTGAGGGGGATGTATGTAGCAGTTGATGACTCTCTGATTGGAAGACGTGAGAAGTTGGAGACATTGATCTTGGAGGTTAACAGTCATAGGGTAGGAGGGAATACAGAGAATTCCAGCTATTTATAAGAAAGAAGGATTTTTACTGTGAGAGTGGTCAAATACTAGAAGCAGTTACCCAGAAAGGCTGTAATCTCTTCAGCCTTGGACATGTCCAGGAACCGACTGGACATGTCCCTCAGTAACCTGATCTAATTAGATCTTTTGAGCAGGAGGTTGGATTAGATGACTTCTGGAGGTCACTGGCAGCCTACTCTGTGATTCCATACAATACTTTGAGTTTTGTTCCTGATAATCATCTGACAGGTTTTGGTTGGACTTGCCAACACTCACAGCTTTTTTTGCAAAAGTTTATTCTGAACCATAGAGATCTGAAGTCTGCCTTTTAACAGAATAGCTCACGTATTGATTCTTGAAACCTGGAGAATGCACTTTTTAGCACAGGACAGAATAAAATGCTGCCATACTTTGAGTTGAGGTGTCATTTAAGGATGCAGGCTCTTCTTCCCTGGTGCATATGAGTGTCATTAACAGCCCTTCCTATGTTGGACACCACACTGCTATGTTTTTGAACAGTACCCAAATTATTTGCTGGTACTCCAGTGTTAAGCTTACTATGCCTTACCTCCAGGTGGCTTTTTAGTTAGACTGTACAGAGGGAAAGAAAGGGATGATTTCACATGCTTGTTCAAGTTGAAAATAACAATTCCTATGTTTTGTTTTCAATCAGGAAGCAAGAGCTGAGACCAGAAATCAATGCTGTGAAGATTCTTGGCAGCATCCTTGGCAGACAAACTTGCATTCATATCTCTGATTTCCCACCTTCTTTAATATGTTTATAAACATGATTTAATGACAGCATAGCGAAAAGAAAAATCAGGTCTTTGGGAAAGGTTTAGCAGTGCCTATTCAGGAAGGAGAAAAGAGCATTTAATTTGTGTTTGAGTTTTGAGTGATTGTCCAGGTGTTCAGGCCTTGTTGCAGTGTGCTCAGGAAAAGCATTTTGTCTTTAGTCCTGAAGTCATGATGTACTGTGCTGTACACAAAGTTCAAAGGACACTGAACAGTAAATGTGGCACTGAACAGAAGACACTTGAAATTCATGATTACCAGGAATAAGTTGATGGGGACACAAAAACTATGCTGACTGTAAAACTTTTAAATTAATTTTCAGTAAAATTGCAGTCTAGCCTTATGCATGAATTAAGAATGAAAGCCACTGCTATGTTGGCATCATAGAGTAATTTAGGTCAAAAGAGACATACGGAGTTCATCCCCTACTCAGATAAGGTCTGCTTAGGTCACATTGCTCAGAGTCTTGTCTGCTGCAGTTTTTAGTAGCTCCAGAGGTGCCTCTTTAGGTAACTTGTTCTGGTATTTGACCACTGATGGAGAAAAAGTTCTGGTCAGAGTTATCTCTGTTCCAGCTTGTGTCTGCTGCCTCTTGTTGTCTCACCGCACACTGTATCATGCATGTCGTCGGTAAACAATTTTACTCTCTCATTGGTAATGGTAGGAGCCACGTTCTAAATTCTGTGTTCTAAATTGAATGCAAGACAAAATCTTGGTGTGTTTTATCTTACTGACAGTCATCTTTTCTGAATATTTGGGCAAGCGGCTGATTGTTGGTTACTCTGTGGGAGAAGTGTTTGTGTTTGGTGTTTTCCTGCAAATGCATTCAATGAGAAAAGGAGAACATGAGAATTTTTGATGGAAATAACCTTTGAGTGTTCTGGTGAAAACTGACTTTGGAATCAGGAAGATGTGACCCATTGAAAGTACTCAGACCTTTATAGAAGGTTGAACTTAAAGGAGTTGTTATTTGGGGCTTGTTTAAGCTTATCATAAAAATGTGATGTCAAGGACCATACACATATCACTTCAAATATGATGTGGAATTGCTGGGGTGCTAAAAAGAAGAAACAAAAATACATTCAACTCAAAGCTGCTGCTCACCAAAAATGCACAGTGACACACTTGTTTGGCTTTGTCAGATTCATGTGAAATTCCTCTTGCAGAGCTTAGAATTTGTTTTTTCTTTAAATCTAGATTTACAAAACTCTAAACACCAACTCTTGCGTTCTTTTAAAAGAATACTTTTAAAATACAACTGATGAGCTAGGTTTCATGTTCCTTTTTAGCTGTCTTTAGAAGCTATGTACTTCTGTGGTGGCTTTATACAGCTGAACTTCGTGTTTCCTGAAATGTTTTTCAGTACAATTTCTTTCTTTCATAGTAAGTGATGGACTGGAGCTGAGGCCAAAATACAATGGGATTCTCCACTGCATGACCACTGTCTGGAAGCATGAAGGAGTACGAGGCTTGTACCAAGGGGTAACTCCAAACATGTTGGGAGCTGGGGCTTCCTGGGGACTTTATTTTTTCTTGTAAGTAGAGCTGTAAAATGTGTCACAACCTGTGCAGTCTGATGCTCAGATAGACAATGCATCTTCCTTGGGGGCGTATAAAAATGTGCTGAGTGGCTTATAAGCTTCTCATTCTTCACTAAGTCCATGTCTTTATGTGGTTTGCTCTTCTACAGTTTAAGCAATTTGAGTCAGAAACCTGTTACTTTGTCAAGTATAGTGCATTTCCTTAATGCTGTGAAAATGCCAAGGGACTTGAGAGGTGGTGACATCATTCATGGAGAATCCTCTAAAAGTGCCAATACACTGTGCTTAAAACCTCTCAAAAATAAAAAACTGATAAAAATTTCTATTAAAGCTAAATGTGTAACTGATTTTTAATAATTCTGGTGACAGTCAGTTGCTTCATTGCTTTTGTGAGTTGATGGACTTCGCTTATAAAGTCTGTATGTACTCAGTCTTTTCTGGTTCATTAGCTGTGTAACTGTGACCGACCTGATTTACTGCTGACTCCTATGAATTAAATGCTTCAGGGAATGCAAGCCTCACTTGTCATTTGTCTTGACTCTGTTATTGTACTTCAGTCCTCACGCTCTGCTATTGACTTTTTGGCTCCCATTGACAGTTTCTCAATCCACAAAGACTGGAAACTGGATCAAGAGAAGAAAGCTTAGTGTATTTCTGAGCTAGAAAATAGATAGCTCTCACTGTTGCTCTCAATAAAAAGCAGACTATATCATCGGTTTCTTTTAGAAGTTAATTCTTGAGATCCAGTTGCAGTTTCAAGATGCAATACTGTTGGTACTGACAGTAATACTTCATCAATTTAAATATGTATTGCCATAGTTCACTTTAAAAATCTAACTCTTCACAGATCAACGAATCAGCCAAACAAAAATAGTATGCTTAGATACCTGTTTTCACAGACTGTGTGCCACCTAATGTTTTCCATGATCTGAAGTGAGGTGTTTCATTGGTTTGGGATTGGTGCTGTAAGTTTTGTTTTCACCTTTAACAAAATATGTTTTACATTTTCTAGTTACAATGCCATCAAAGCTTACAAGAAGGAAGGGAAGCTGGAGAGTCTCAGTGCAACCGAACACCTGGTGTCAGCTGCAGAGGCTGGTGAGTTTAAATGCAAAGAAGATTAACTTGCTTCTGGCCTTTCCATATGTTGCTCCCTGCTTTTGTGTGTCAGCGCTGCTTTTTTGTACAGGTGGCAAGTGTAAGGGTTCATGTCCAAATGCAGTCATTTATTGTCTGAGAATAAATTAGTGATGTCTGGGATGAACAGGTAGATCACTGTGGTCTTTTCAGTTTTGCTCAGAAATAACAGTTGTCAGAATACCTTTTGACCTTGTTTTCATTTTGTGGAAACAATTTCCCTATTTAGTATGATTTTGAGTCCCAGAATGTAGCTATACAAATCTGCTGCCATCAGCTTGTTAACTCAGTGAATGTTTAACGCTTAGACCTGGAAAGGAGAAGGCCTATTGACATGAATAGAATAAGTGAATTGGTCATTGGTCCTTGAAAATCTTTGTCTATGCTCCATGTTTTCTTAGAAATAAAAATACAACTTCTATCAGCAGCACTTTTAATAGGGTGCTTCTGACATGGTTTTGTACAGTCTTCTGTGTTGAATTTAATCAAGGCAATTGAGAAGTCTTATTAGGATGTTGGAGCATTCATTTAATGTTGAAAGAGTAGGTGTATTATTTGATGTGAAAAATAGTGATGGGTTACTTTGCAACTACATTTTTCAATAACCTATAAAGCTATAACATGACCAAGGTGTCATATTTTGGACAAGTGTATACCTGAAGAATGATTTGGATAATTGGGAGTACATGAAGAAGGTACTTATGTTTCCTGTCTACCACAGATACACTACTGACTGTGGAAAGGTGAGGCAAAAAGGGGATCTGCTAGGAGTATATAGAGAGTCATACAGAAGTACCCCCAGCAGGACTAGGTTGGGCTTCATTGTGGGCTTTGAACGTGCAGAGAGGGAACACTGGTGAGCATAAATTTAGCCTGTTTAAGTAATGTGTGTACTCATGTAGGGTAAGCAGTTTTGTCAGTGTGGAAGCCTGTGTTACACTGGGCTGAGCAAACTGGGACAAGTTTCAGGGTCTGCCTAACAATCAAACTTCCGTCTGTTCTCAGGAGCCATGACTCTCTGTATTACAAACCCAATATGGGTAACGAAGACACGACTTGTGCTACAATATAATGCTGGTGTTGATCCATCAAAGCGACAGTATAACGGAATGTTTGATGCTCTTACAAAGATCCACAAGACAGAGGGCATACGTGGCTTATATAAGGTAAGGAAATCTAAGAAAAATTCTGAGATTGACTGGCACTGTTCAGTTAGCTCGTGTACTTGTATTTTGAGTATTCTTTCCCACTGAAGAACTGCAGTGAAAAGGCTTAAGCAGAAGAAAAGCTATTATACAGTTGAAATTTAGGAAAACACTGAAGAATAGAGTGTAAGTTTTATGGCTGAGCCATCTTGTATGAGGTGATAATGCTGAAATTAGAGTAAACTACAAACTGCCTTTTAATTCTTTGGAGTCTTCCTATAATTAGAATTTGGATAGGGAGGGCAGCAATAGCATAATCTATCTTGCTGCTAGTGCTTTCTTCCATTTCATCCCTTATCTCTGTCTTTCTGACATCTTGTGGAACATAACATGATTAAAGTAGATGCTAATTTTTTCTTCCACAATGGATGGTTTCACAATTCCTCTTTTGCCCTCTAGTTATTGAGGTCTGTAATCTGTCATCTCTACATCCATAAAATTTGGAGACTTCTAAATACAGTCTGCATATGTGTGGGGTTTTAATTCCTTTTAATTTAGAGAAACAGATGGCAACTGGATTTAGACTTTTTGCCTCCTCCTTCCTTCAGGCCATGACATCAAGATGCATTCATCAGTGCCTGTAAGGTGTGAAGAAACCTATTTTAATTCAGTCGGGCTCTTCTCCTGGAAGTAATGCTATAGAACAAGAACACTACCTCTCAGGAGTTTTCCTGATTACTGAACATTAACTTTTTTTATTTGCAGTGAAAAAATATAATCCTTCCTATGCTGAAAGACTAGTATGCCACATACTGATGAGTGTCAAAGTCTGACACCAGGAACAAGGCACCTTCCTTACTCGTAAATCAAAATTGTTAGGGTTTCTTACTTGTCTGCCTGGATCTCTGCTCTGTGCTGTGTAGATACGTTCTAATTTCTTGTCTCTGTAAGGGCTTAAGATGTCCTTTTACTGAGTTACTTTTCAGATTATTCATGCATGTAGCATGTGTTGCCTTTGGCACTAGACACTTCTTTGTAGTGTTAATCCATAAATGGGGAACTAAACCAGGTACAAAGAGCACATTACTTAAATCTGCAAAGGAGGTGACCCAGATAGGTTCTGAGTGACCTACATAACTATGCACACTGAGCAACTTCCATTTGATGTCGGGATTCTCTCAAGCTTGTCTATACTGGGGAAAAAATGCACCTTTTCAGGTGGCTTTTTTGACCTGTCCATACTTTAGCCTTCATCCATTTTCTGATTTTGGAGTTTTAATTTTTTTCTCTTGCTTTCTTTGAAACTTGATGGCTGAAGTTTTGTTACTTGCCCAGAGTTGCAGGAGCTCTAGTGTGTACAAATGTAACGTTCTTCCTCATAATCTTAAATTCAGATAGAGTTCTTTGTAGTAAGTAAGGGGATCTCAGAGAATGACACCACAAGTTGGAAATACCATCTGGAAGTAGTTTCTTTCTGATTATTTTAAGATTAGTCTCCTAAAGAATGTCCAGGCAATTCCATATCTAGCTCTATTGCACAAGAGGTTACTGGTTGGAGCAGTTATTTTCAGTCCTTTGGGGCACAAGACTAGTAATGGCAGGATACATCAATCTTTCTAGCAAGGATCAAAGCTATCTTGATTAGCTCTGTTGGGTATTTTTTGTTCATTAAACTACCTTTCATCTGAAGCTGGGTTCCTCAGTAACTTGTTCTTCTTGAACTTGGCCTGGTTTTGAAAAGACAGATAAACAGTGAAGGAAAGGCTCCTCAGTAATCATCTAACCAGTAGTCTTCCATCCACTGGGCTTTGTCCTTTGGCCTACATCCCCCAGGTGACAGAGGAGAGAGCTGCTCAGTTGAACACTAGGCTGAGGAAGGAAACAGCTTGGGGTTATATAGTATGAACATGCCTGTAGACCTGTGGGAGATCTGAACTCTAAAAATTACTTTGCCATGAAGTTGAATGTCACGCAACCATCACCATGGCAAGAGTGCTGTATGGTTCTTCCCAGGTGTAAGGCAGGAAGAACCAAACATTGTAAGATTGTAGAAGCTGGCACTTTGAGAAAAGCATAAAATAAATATCTCTGAAATATGGGAAACTTAGATGTCTACTCTAGAGTGACTGACTAGTAAAACATCAATCAGGAACACAACTACCATTGTTCCTAGCCACCATGCTTTTGTATTTGTATTTCCAGTTCTCTTTCAGCGATGATGTAGAAGCAGCAATTTGAAGTAGAGTGATGTGTGATACACAGCAGTAAAACAAACAGGAAGTGTGGGAGACTTAAGGAAAATGTGGAGTCATCAAGAATAAGAAGTAACACGTTATGCTAACAACAGCAGCAACAAGATCCTATCAGTACTGTGTGCTTGGTATGAGGTGGAAAGAGATTTTGGACACTTTTGTATTCCTGTTTCAGCTTTGGTAGACAAGATTCCATGCTCTGAGAACAAAGTGGTTTTTCCAGTCCATTCACGTCCAAGGAAGGCACTTAGCTCTTTTTATTTTGCTGTGCTTTTGCTTTTACTGTTTTCCTTCTTCCAAATGCAAAGTGTGTAAGCTAAGTCACTCTTGATGTCTTTGTACTTAAATATAGCATTTGACCACCTGGATTTTAACTTTAGTGCTGTTCTACAGAGAGACAGAAGCTTAACTTTGACATGAACAATGGTATCATTTTTTGCCACAAAGGAATCAAGATGCTTAAGAGATAATGGCATACTTCCAGTGTCTTTCTACACAAGTTGTCAGAGCAGGGCACTCTGATGCTACTTGTCTTCAGCACACTGAGAACCTAAATGAAGACTACACCACACAGATTACAAGGGAATTATCTGCATCTTTTGAAACATAGAGCAGAGACTGCCTTGGTGTGAGCGTTCTCAAACACTTCAGGCAGCGATGTGAGTACCATGTCCCCATGTCAACCTTGTCCCTACTTTACTGAGAAGCACAGGCTCTATATATGTTTGCCTATGTTCCTTTTCTTTGCCATGAGTGACCTTTGAAATGCTAACCAACGGGATGATACTCTCTTGTAATGGATCTTCCAGCTCTTAGAGTTGTGTAAGCCATCTTTAAAAGACAAACTTTTTCCTCACTGTCTACTGTTGATAATTATATGCTTTGCCATTTAAATTTCTACTTAGAAATTTAATTCTGTCTATTGTTTTAATCCCCCAAAAGAGAATTCAGACAGGACTTCTTTGAGCAACTTTTGATCCTGTCAAGCCCTCATGGCAAAAATCTTACAAAGATGTATTTTGAATATTGAAATTAAAAATAACAAGAAGTACATAAAGGGAAATTATTTTTAAATCAATCTTTGCAGTTACAGATGAAAAATAAATACTGAATTATCAAATTTGGTGGCAAGAAAGATTTTTGTGTAAAATTGTAAGAATAAGAAAATTGAGTAGGGATCTCTTCAAAAACTTCCCCAGCCAAGTTACTTCATTACTGTGAAGAAACCACTTTTGCTTTGAAACATTTTTGCCATAAGAACACATTGTGTATGATCAATAGAAGCCTGGGTCAGCCCTTATTTTATTGCTGCGCGTTGGTCAACAGTTGCCTTGTTTCATTCTTGCATTTTTTTTTAATATTGGCCTGACATTAAAAGTCCTTCAGTCTTTGGAAGCTTTCCCCATCCACACAAGACTTGGAGCATGCTGGTGCTTATTTCACAAGTATCATCAGTAGATACTTTATGACTCTTGGGTGCAAGTTACCCAAACCTGCTGGCTTAAATTTAAGAGTTTAGCACTCTTAAATGTTGTTTAACATTCTTCTTTCTTCTGTCGGTAGGGAAAATATTACCTCATTCTCCTATAAGTACACCATTCTAAGGTTTTTTTCCAAGTAGAGAGCAATTACTTCCTTTGCCTTGGAACAATTTTCCTGTCTAATCATGGACAAATGTTTGTGAAGATGTTCCCTGCTATCACTATACATGAATTTTCTACTGTTGTTTCTTTGATATTTTCAATAATTTTGTTTTTCTTTGTTCTCCCTCTTCTGTTTTTATGTTACTGGTTTGTTTTGTTTTGTGGTTTTCTGATCCAGTATTTCTGAAAAACAAAGTTGTCCTTTTCCCTCTGTTGTGGCTCTTTGGCTTCAGACTTCACAAAATGCTCTGGTTATGCTCACAGGTGACAAAATATAGATGTTTAGTTTAATTCCACTTGTGCTTACTGGGGGAAGTGGTTTTTTTTCTGGGACTATAGCTAGTCCTTAATGCACTGTCAGTTCACAGTCACTGATGATGAGTTCATGAATATTATTTTCTACTGTAAGAAGAAATTCATCCTCATTTATCAAAGAAGTCCTAAAATTCACTTCCTGAATGGTGATAATATTGTAAATTTAAGAAATCTATAGCATGCAGAGAACTAGTCTCCAAAGCAGTAGAAGCTCTGTATGCTTTTTATGCCTGCTGTTCTTTTAGGTTTGGGGTGGGGTTTTTTTTCCTGTTGGTTTGGTTTGGTTTTTCTGCAAGTTAGCAGTTTCTGAAGTAATTTATCATTTTGTCCTGTTATACTGTTCTAGTGGATGCCTACCAGTATCCCTACTCTTTCTCTTCTTTTTCTCCAGGCTCTTAGTAGTATATTGATACATCTTTATTCAACATTCTGGGCTTCCAGCTTAATCTAATAGAGAATTTGTGTCTGGATACATCTTCTGATTCCTCTGCCTTACCTGAATGGATCATGGGAAATAAGATAAAACTATTCAATACCATTATCTGGGGGGATATTTTGGTTCTTTCACTCTTTTTACTCACGTTTTGATCACTTAGTCCATTGTAATTGTCACCTTGCAACAGCTTTCACCAAGCTTTTGGCTCTCTTCAGTCATTTCTGGTGAAGATGATAAATTCCTCATTTACCTCTATTCTGCCAGTGTAAGTGACCAACTCTTCAAAAAGACAGCTAGTGCTGCTCAGAACCCATGCAGTGTTAGCTTATTTTCAAGTGAGCTAGTCCTGTTCCAGAAGGAGCACCTGTCTTCTCTTTCTTGTAGAGATACCTCGGAAAATACCTGGTTTTCCCCGTTTCAACTTTTTTGAAAGGAAATATTTCTGTATGTTTTCATGTTATATTCTTACTGTCCATCACTGCCTTTTACAAATAGGAAATGTTTACAAATGGCTTTGTTAGACCTTTGGTCACTTCTGCTGGGCTGCTTTGGCATGTGCTCTGAGCAGGATGAGGAATGCATTCAAACTGATCACAGAAGGGACCTTGAAAGATCATCTAGTCCAATGTCCCTGCCAGAGCTGGGTCACCTAGATTAGGTCTCACAGGAATGCATCCAGATGGATTTTTAATGTCTTCTGAGAAGGAAACTCCACAACCTCCCTGGGCAGCCTGCCCCAGTGCTCTGTCACCCTCACAGTCAAAAAGTGTTTCCTTATATTCACATGGAACTCCAGCTTGCACTTATTGCCCCTTGTCCCATCACTGAGAAGAGCCTGGCCCTGTCCTCCTGACACTCACCCTTTGTGTATTTATAGGCATTAATGAGGCCACCCCTCAGTCTCCTCCAAGCTAAAGAGGCCCAGCTCCCTCAGCCTCTCCTCATAAGGAAGGCATTCAACTCCCTTAATCATCTTTTTGGCCCTGCGCTGGACTCTTTCAAGTAGTTCCCTGTCTTTCAAAGAGTGGCCCAGAACTGGACACAATGTTCCAGGTGCAGTCTCACCAGGGCAGAGTAGAGGGGGAGAAGGACCTCTCTTGACCTACCAACCACACCCCTTCTAATACACCCCAGGGTGCCACTGGCCTTCTTAACCATAGGGTCATATTGCTGGCTCATTGTCATCCTGCTGCCCACCAGGACCCCCAGGTCCCTCTCCCCTGTCAATAACCAACCTATTCTGGTACCTGGGGTTGTTCTTCCCTAGATGCAAGACTCTACACTTGCCCTTGTTATAGTTTATTAAATTTCCCCCCACCCAACTGTCCAGTCTGTCCAGATCTCACTGGATGGCAGCACAGCCCTCTGGTGTGTCAGCCACTCCTCCCAGTTTTGTCTAGGCCACACTTCCTCAGTTTAGCCATGAGGATGCTGTGGGAGATGGTGGCAAATGCTTTCTGAAATCAGGGTAAACTACATCTACTGCCCTACCATTGTCCACTTGGTTATGTCTTCATAGGTTTAACTGATCCAAATCTTAATTTTTTTTTTCTGTAACGTGCATCATCCGTGTGTCCTTGTGTGAGTTAGCTTTCTGTCTGTGCCATCCAGTTTTCCACTGTGCGAGTGTGTGTGTGTGTGTGTGTGTGTGTGTGTGTGAAAGACAAGGTGCTAAGGGTGTCCAAAGCTGGTGAAGGGTCTAGAGCACTAGTCTGATGAGGAGCTTACCCTGGAGAAGAGGAGGTTTAGTGAACACCTCACTCCCTACAGCTTCCTGAAGGGAGGTTGTATCCAGGTGGGAGTTGATCTCTTCTCCCAAAGGTCTCAAGTTGGGAGATTGTGTGTCATCCAGAGAAAAGTAACATCTATTACACCTGATGCCAGCCAAAATACCAGGCCAGCATCAGCTTTGAGTCATATTGCACAGTGACAGTGGTGCAGTCACAATCTGAGCTCTGTCAAGGTGTATCATTTTTGTGTGTTGCTGTTTAACCTTGTGGTATTCCTTTTTCTTTAGGGATTTGTGCCTGGTCTGTTTGGAACTTCACATGGAGCACTTCAGTTCATGGCCTATGAGGATTTGAAACTGAGATACAACACATACAGAAACAGAGCATCAGATACAAAATTGGTACAATTCTTGCAAATGCACATGTCTGGTGGCACGTGATTAAGTGGAAATTTATTCTATTTGTCTAGCTCACAGAACAGCCAGATGTACAAAGTATCACTGCTTTAATTGGGGTGTAGAATATACAGAAGGAATTAATACTTCTACTTTTGAGGAACAAGCAAGTGGTTAGTGCTATTTTCCTGCAGGGAAACAAGCTGCTTATTTTGTGAAGTGTTCTGAGAATTTTAGGGGGAGGATTATTTGGGTTTTTTAATGTACTTTAGAGAACCATAAGTGGTGGTCTTAAGCACTTAGAGAGCAAACTGGTCAGGGACAAGTTGGGCAAAGGTAGTTACTTTTGGAAGAAGCGTTTCCCTTGATAGGAAGGCAAGGGCACAACACAGCTTTTACAATTAATTACTTGTAGCGCTGTATGTAGCGTAAGGGGGAATCTAGAGTATTGCTCAGTTCGACATTTAAAAATCAAATAATTTGGGGAGGGAAATGGGCTAATTTAAATCATATTTAATGCAAGCCCAATACTTTTTGTTGCTTTTAGAACACTGTGGAGTACATAATAATGGCAGCTGTATCCAAAATATTTGCTGTGTCAGCAACATATCCCTATCAAGTTGTTCGAGCTCGTCTTCAAGATCAGCATAATACGTATTCCGGTGTGTTTGATGTGATCCGCAGGACATGGAGGTAGGCATGCAGAATTACAAGCTTATGTCTTGGAAAGTGAGTCTTACAGAATCAGAACTGTGTTTACTGGTTTCTATGCTGACTTGCAGAACCTGTGCAGCTCGGAGCAAGCAACATGTTAGCTATAGAGTTGTTTTGTGCAAGATGCTGCTAATAGCACTAATCTAAGGTCAAAGGAGGAAACAGGAGAGGCTCAATGCTAGCTTGCACCCTTTTGTTGTTCATTCTACCTCCTTTCTCTCTTCCCCAGCAAACTTCATGTATGGGTTAAATAACAGAGTTTCAGGGCTTGTAAATCTTATGAAGTCTCCCTGGAACTGATTTAGATTATGACAGTAGTGTTGTGCTGGGAGTTAGGGCTAACTAATCCAAATTCCTGACAGGAGGCAGTGAGCTAGCCAGAGCTCTTTATACCGATGTCCCTGGGTTACCCTGGGACCTATATTCTACTCCCAGTTTCTCCTCAAAGTCTATAGAAAGACTAGTTCTGATAAAGTGTGAATGTGTACAGCCTTCTGGGGCCACTACTGTCCTGACCATGAAACAAATGGAGCTGGGAGCCCTAGGGAGGGTAGCGTAAAGCACACCCAAGTGCTTCCCAGGATCTGTGTTAACCATGCTCGTCACTCTAGGTGTCTAGGCCTCTGTGAGGCTGGGAAATACAGAGCTGAGTTTAAAAGTCTTCAAAACGTTTAAACAGCACTAACATGAATACTCTGATTCTAACTGGGAGAAGTTAAATTCTCAGTTATTGGCCAGTGGAATCAAAATTCTGGAGGACATGCTTGAAATCTCTGAAAATAAAATTACTTTCCTTAGCTATGCTGACTTGCTGTTACCTGACCCAAAACCAATGAGCCTTTCAACCCCGCTCACTTCAGTGAGATTAAATATGTAAAAACTTTTTGGAACAGGCTGCAGCAATTTTAAGTTGTTTTAACCATCTCTTGTGGTTGGAAGAAAGACGGTAAACTGCTTCCTACTTAGACAATACCAAACATCCCCTCACCCCCAAAACTCATCCATACCCTAGGCTAAATAACTGACCTGCTATGTTCAGAAGAAAAAATGAAGGGTTGAGATGTGATATATTACAGCTCTTTAAACTCTATAGTAAGAAATTTATTCTGAAATTGTTATTCCTAACCTGAAGTACCTCTCTCATTGAGAATGTGAGAAGAAAAATGCCAGGCTTGTTTTATTCCTGATTTCTATTAAAAGATGTTAATTAAAACCACATGTTTTTCTGTGTCTTTAAAGGAAAGAAGGAGTTCATGGATTTTACAAAGGAATTATTCCCAATGTGATCAGAGTGACTCCTGCCTGCTGTATTACCTTTGTTGTTTATGAAAATGTGTCTGGTTTTTTACTTGGTTTTAGAAAAGAAAATAATTAAAGGCATGAGCTTATGTTCATAAGGGACATATCCTTTATTTTGTGTATTTATGATCTGGGGGAGGTTTAGTTCAGCAGTCTTCCTTGACACTGCGAAGTGATCCAGTGTTTTGAAGAGGGAACCTGGAGATACTAAAACCCTGCCAACATCTCCTGCGGAACGTTCTTGCGTTGCTGCCTTCCTCTCTGAATCAGCCATGTCTGCTTGAAACAGATGTCCCTGCAACTGTGAAATCGTAGCACTGTGACTGAGTGAAGGCAGCTGTGCATCAATTCAGTTCATCCTGGCCTGCCTGGAAAGATGGGCCAATCTGTTGTGACAAGTCTCAAGATAACCAAGTTGGTTGGATTCTACTGCTACAGAAGTGGAAAACTTTGTGAAAAAAGCAACTCTGGGGTCTGTCAAAACATTATTCAATCTCTGCGCCTCATGGAGAAAGTATGCATGTAGTTGTCTGCAGGAATGTCTTCTGAATCCACCTCTGCGTTATGTGTCAGATTTTAGGGTATGGACTGCTCCAAATTCCATTGCTCATCCAACACAAAAATGCTGCCTCAGTGGGGTGTAGTTTGGAAACTCAAATTGTTTTGTAAAACAGCTGTCCATTCTTGGGTTTGCATTCTTGCCAATCTGATGAAACCTAGTTCTTGCCTCGTACCAGGACAGATTTGCATTGTGGTTTTTGGCTTGTTTTTAGCACCAGACCAAAACGTATGTTGTGTGCATTGCTGGCCACTTACTCAGTTCGTTTCCTCTCAGCCCAGCCTGTGCTGACTGTCACACACACTCTGCTCTCTCTCAGGAAGAGATTCTGTCTCCATTGCTGATCCATCTGACCAAACACTGCTAAGTAAATGTGTATTTGAAAGAAGGCTTACACTTTAAAAATGAGGGGGTTTCTAGTAATCCCACAGTCATGCAGTTTTCAAACCACTTTCACAGCAAATATGACCATGTTTATTTTCAGTAATACCTCTGGAAAAAATGAAAATTCCATGAGTAGTCATAAAAATATTCTGCACAGGACTTTAAAAAAACCAAACCAATCCACTGATGTCTTCTGATTTGGTCTAAGGTAAAGACTGTGAGAATATATTGATTGCTAACTTAAAGATAAACTAAATTACGGTACATCTCAGTAAATTTGAATAATGATGATGTTTATTTGCACGTCTTCAATTGCTGTCAAAGGTATGTACCTTGTGGAGATCTGGGTTTGGTTTATTTTTTTAGTTCTTTAAGAAAATACCTTACTGGCTGTAACATCTGCCCTCTGCTGTTAGTAAGAAGGTGGTAAGAAATATCTAGAAAGTATCACTTAAATGAAGAGGAAGTACATAGCAAAGAATATTCAGTGGGGTAGGAGGGAAAGAATCAGTTTCCTAAGGAGTGGAAGGTACTACCCAGCAAAACACCTGAATAATCACTCAGAGAAGCTTCCTGTTTAAAGCAGAAATGAGGCTTTTAAATTAAAACCTAACAGATTAGGGAATTGGTTTCAATTTTAAGTTAAAATCTGAAAGGCTGCAGAAATTTCAGTATTTTGAATCTTAATTCAGCAATTCACTCATTTGTTTCCGTTGCATCTATTGCCACACACCACATTCTGTGTATACTTACCTTTATTGATGGTTTACACTTTCTCCTCTGCCATCTCATCCCCTCTGCTGATACACTTGATACATTCATCTGGAAAGGGCATGTGGCTGTTAGGGCCAGTGTTGGGTTTTAGCATAAATGTTTCCATCTGTATTTTGCTGAAGATCAAATTTCCTGGCAGTTTACCGTGCAAACTACTGTCGAGATCCCTAACAGCTCTTTGTTTCTTTTAGAGTTTTGTGTCTTTTTCTAGTGTGCAGAATGAATTTAATGGGACACTGAATTAATTCTGCCACCCAGGGTCAAACAAATAATATTGCGAAGACCACTGAATAGGTTATAAGAATAAAAGTTGAGCACTTACTACCTGGTACTGGCATGCTCTAGGCACAGAACAGATTACTCGTGCTCCAGGGTAAATGGAGACAGGCAAAAAGCATATACACAGTTACTCTGTGTTAGCTGACATCCTGTAAATTCACACCGTAGCAGAGCTCATAGTAACTTGTTTGTGTTCAGATACCTTGAAACCCATCGCCCAAGCCAACGAAAACAGTACGGTTCTTTGGAGACAAAATGCCAGCTGTACAGTGAGCTGGTTTGCAGCGCTATCCCTGTAAGCTTGTAGTGAGGAAAGCCTAAGTGCTCTCATAGCTGCAGATATGTCCCTCCAGCACACAAGAACTACCCATTTGAGAGATGCCTATGGAAAGAAAACCACGAGATTTAATCCTCAATGGCTGAAATTCCTTATCTCAAGATTTAATGTTTTTTTCCTTTTTAATTTCTGGGAAGAGCATTTATTTCTGCATGTTGTACATGCTTGGGGGGGATTTCATTAATGTAATACTGATTTTTGTAATCTAAATGTGACTATTATTCCCCTTTAAAATCTGTACATATATTTGAGTATATCACTTGTTGCATTTGGAAGAAAATACTTAAAACACTGAAACTAATGCTGTGCATGATCAGTATTGTCACTTGTCCAGTCTGGAGACTGCAGTCAAATATCTGTGACACCATTCTTTCACTTGTCCAGTTTTTGAAAGCCAGGGCACTGCCTTATTTCTGTATCTCCCAAACTCTTTAATATATCTAGCTTTAAATTAACACCAAAGTGATTGTACAGATACGAAAGGCTAAATCCAAGGCAATTATTTCATTGGAGTAATGATATTCAGTTTTATAACTGCAAAACGATTTAGTATCTGCATGTCCATAGTGGAGATCAGTAATAGATGTTCAAATCCAGTCAGGAAGGGAAAGAGAGGAGAGAAGCCTAGATGGTCTGGTTTTACTTAGTGATTCAGAATGAGGCATTTAACACTTACCACATCGTCTAGGTCACAGTTAAGTCACCAGGAATTTGTTGAGAGACGTAAGACTTAACAGCAGAGCGTCCTGTCCTGTAGTCAGGGTCACAGGTGTAGGTGTTACGTGTGCTTTCTGAAGGCTAAAGCCAAGACCTGAACTTTCTAGGAAGTCTTCTAAAAAACCACATGTATCATAACACCATGTAAAATACCTTAAAACAGTTTGATGATCAATAAAATATCCTGGATTTTTTTTTTTTTTGTAAAAGGTCTTATTTATTCGATACAAAAAGTTACAGTTAATTCTTAAAATGGTGGTATATTTTCATTTCAAAAGAGTTAATGCACTTGGGGTTTGGTATTTATATTCTAAAAAGATTATAAAAAGCCTCCGCAATGTGCAAACAAAGGCTGGACAAACACTACAGATGCCAGAGTTTGGTGCCTTTCAGTCAACTCGCATCCAACTCTACAGAAATAAATCCTGAAGAAAATTGTACAAAACAATAAAAAAACTAGGGAGACATTATAAAAAGGGAGGGAAAGTTACTTTGGCAGCTCTTCAATGATGATTCGGGAGACTGAGTTCCATCCAGTAGAAGCATCTCCCCTTGGATAATCCGAGCAAGTCCCGACCCAGATGGCAATATCCACCAAGCCAGCATTGATGCCTTCACACAGACCTTCCACTGGTTAAAGACAAAAACCACGTTACCTCAGCAGGCACAAACCCCTTTGTATTTCACAACTGAAGTTGGTCACGAGTCGTCGGGAACGTCCCTGGAAGCTCATGGTGCTCAGTTAAATGTGAAAAGCATTTTTAGAAGTAAGACCTATTATTTAGAGATGTGGCGATGGAGGTTAGAGTGTCATGCATGGCCTTTATCTATGATGCTGTGCTGCTTGATGTCTGTTGGGGCATGTGAAGCAGATCACAGTCCACAGGATGGCTAATGGGAGATACTCCTGCTTCTTTACATGTCCAGATTTAACAAACTGGTAGCTGGGATGTGGCTTCAGTCCCATCCAGACATCTTGTTTGCAGTGACAGGGAGGAAGGACAGGGACACAGCCTTACCTGTCTCCCACAGCTAAGCCCTGCAAAGGTGGTTGCCACCCTGTCATCTTTTCCTCTCCCAATCCATTACCTCTGTACAAAGTTCCACTTTTATTGCCTTGTTTCCCACCCCCACTAGCACCACTAGTTGGAGGCGGGGAATATTAACACAGGTGGGCCCTACCCCTCTCCGAAAAAAGCCTCTCAATCACAGCCATGGACAGATTTCATGCAGTCATGAAACAGCACAGGGAGAAAGCCAGCATTCTGCAAAGAGCTGGGCTGCTGGCACCACAGTGCTTCAGCTCTATTCAACGTGGAGGCCAAAATAGAGCTTAAACCGCTGGTATAATGAGGAGAGTATTCAAATACAACCCTTTTGGTTTCAGAAATACTTCTCAGTATAAGTATCAACCATTGGAATGGAGATAAGAGTACTGATTTGATGCAAGTCCCCTTCTCCCAGAACCATCCCCTTCGGTGCTGAATGGCATCACTAATCTGCCTTTCGCTTAGCAACAGCATTGCTGTTCACACGTATTTCACTTTGGAGGTACTTCTGTGCCCACCTGAAATTACAGTAGTGCTTCCAGGAGGAGTAAGTCTCGCTTTATGCACAGACAATGCACAAGCATCACTACTGTAAGCCCGGATGACAGTGTCTGCTTGGCAGTAGGGCCGTTTCTCCACATGCCAATGAGCACAGAAGGGCTCTGCATTCACGGGGCAGCCAGGATCAACAGGACTGTCTGACTAGACACCTCTCCTGTTTCTAAACGGCAGGATGTAAGCACCACGATATGCACAGCAATAAAACATCACTTAATAACTAATTCTAATACTGTTACTATTGCTAATCAGTTGTGAGACAGCAGAGTAACAAGTGTTAACTGGCTTCTCTTCTGCCTCATCTTTCAGCCATAGACTTCCTAAGGCAGGCTGCACTCCCTGCATTTGGTAATGCAATTTCCTACTGGCTTCTGCTCCATCTCTGTTCATGTGGCCTTGGCATACATACCTGAAGAAGTCCGGTGTATGTTAATAGTGGAATTCAGCTCTGGGCTTCCTTGATCTAAATATATTATGGCTTCAATGGGAAGTGGCCCAGCACATTCTGCTCCATTAAAAGTGAAGTACCAGCGCTGACAACAGGCGTTCTTGCATTTGAGCCGAAGTGATCCGCTGAAGAGAACACGGAGAGCGCTGTTCGAGCGCATCTTTGTAAATGTGCATTCCTAAGAGGAGACAAAGATGCTTTGGTAGCAACTTCTGGGTTGGAACCCAGTTCCTATAACTGGTTTTAGAATGCTTTGGGTATTCTCTTCAGTTCCCTCCCTCTGGGAAAAAATCAATAAAAAAACCAAACCAACCAAACAAACAAACAAACAAAAAACCCCACAAAGAACAAAAAATAACCCACAAAACCCAAACCAACAACAAAAAAGTAGAGCCTGGAAAATAGTATATGATGCAAAGATGCAAATCCGAAACTACGCCTCACAGATGACCTTGGAGAAGGGGGATTATGGAAATCTTTAATTTTATTTAAGCACTGCCTGCTGTGTAGTTGGTAACCTAGTTACCGTCCAGGGTTTATATAAAGGGGTATGAGCTGTCTGAAAGCTGCACTTGAGTCCTTGCATGAGAGGACAGTACAGTTTCTGCCTGTTACCAGAAATTCTGGATCAAACAGTGCTCACAAGATTCATCTGTGTAAAAAAAAAAAATAAATCTTAAGCTGTAAGAAAAGCTCCATGACCAAGTAGAAAACATTTTCAGGTTTTTAAGAGGTTGTTACTCTGCCTTCAAAATGCTGGATTTGGGGTGGGGGGAGCTAGGGACAGTTCTGCAAGTACAAGGCAGTGAGAAATGTGTACTCAAAAACCTTAATTCTCACTCTAGCCACAGTTAAATTAATCCAACGGATGTGGGCATTGCTTTATAGCTGGGATTGAGCTGGGACTTCTTCCTCTTTTCTTGGCTTATATCATTGTGGCTGAAAGTTTGAGGATAGACAGGCTGTTTGGGTTAGTCTGGGTAACACTAGTTAACCCTGCTCCTAACTGGAGCTTCCTGCAGCTGTGTTTCAGGGAACAACCATTTTGCAGTGGGAATTCTAGAGAGGAACAATTAAGGACACACATCTGTCCTGTTCCTTACAAATGAAAGGGTAAGAACCTTGCCTGACTTTGGACAAGCTGGAGGTACTTTATCAGAAGTGTGTGGCTTCTAGCCTTATGGATCCTGATCTCTCAGTGTCCTCTTACCCCAGCCACATCATTCCTTTCAAATGCTGTTATGGAAATGAGATGGGCATGTAGCTGTAAAACACACCTGAGATGCATCTGAAGTAGATAAACCTTTGAGAAGTTCACCCTGACATGTAGAAAAAGGCTCCAAAAGAAAATCTGTATGACTGGTGCCCCCCAGCTCACAGAGGCAGGTCTAGAACCTGCCGTGGTTGGTGAAGTGCAGCATCCCCAGCAAAGCTAACTTACTGCTATCTTCCCAAGATCGATGCCGTAATTCAGTGCGCTCCATGAACACTGCTTGAAGTTGGGTGTCCAGGACTCCTCGATGCTCTCCCGCATGCACTCGCCCTTCTCCCCCTTCAGCCCGTCCCGTCCCGGGATTCCGGGTGTCCCGGGGATCCCATTGGCTCCTGGGTTTCCATCTCGCCCAGGAACACCACTGGGGCCTTGCAAGCACACGCCATTGTACTGAAACACAGAACAGGTCTCGCTGCTTCCTTCTGTTAACTCTGAGGCTAACCAAGCTCAACACAAACAAACATCAACAACAAAACACAAAACCTCCTTCTGTGGCACAAGCTAAAGGGTTATTTCTGGTTCACCAAGAGAACAGTTCCAGTAGAGGAAAAAAGCAGGAAAAATAAAATAGAATTTGCTGTAAATTAATATGCCAATTATTTTATGAAAGGATGCATAAATCTTAGAATTGAACATTGTCCTTGCCCAAGGATTAAAACTTGACAGAAAGACATCAGGAGATTCAAAACATTCCAAAGCAGAATGAAAAAGAAGAGTTATATGTTAATGGATGCTTTCTCCTAACCCAGCGTTGTGTGGCTGTGTTGGCTCACCAGCTTCCATCAGCATTCCTCCCTTTTTTCTTTGAAGTAGAGAAATTGTGGTATTTCACAGAGAGCAAAGGTTAACACCAGTCATCTTCTGCCACTGTTCCTGTGGGTCAGAATCACGTTGCGATAGTCACGCCACACGAGTCAGACTCCAGAGCACCTAGAGTGTGTCGGTGCTGATGTGGACATGGGAAGCTGAGCCCTGCAATCTCTGGATCCCCATCTGTAGTGGTGGGAAGGCACGTGTGGGAGGACAGCACAGTGACATCCTCTGTAACATCACAGTACTAGGCAAGGTCAAGTGTTGCCCTTCCAAACAGCACGTTCACACACACACACTGCCTCCATACCTTAGGACATTTGGTTTTGCTGCCCTTGGAGAGCATGATTGTGCAGCCCAGAGATCATCCCACCAGTGGCACAAGTGCTGGGTGCTGGGGGTGGGGAGGAGGAGAGCACACGTGTGTGGAGCTGGCACAGAAACACTCAGCAGGGGCTGGCAATCACAGGTCATTTTTTTTTTAATTCTCCTTCCAGTCTGGTGACTGACTGGTTCCTACAGTCTTCATCCCAAATCACAGAGCCACAGAACAGTTGAGGTTGGAAGGGACCTCTGGAGATCACCTAGTCCAACCCCCTGCCAGAGCAGGATCACCCAGAGCAGGCTGCACAGGACAGCATCCAGGCAGGTTTTTAGTATCTCTATATAAGGAGATTCCACAACCTCTCTGGGCAGCCTGTCCCAGTGCTGTCACCTTCAAAGTGAATAAATTTTTCCTCATGTTGAGATGGAACTTCTGTGCATGTTGCCCTTTGTCCTATCACTGGGCACCACAGAGAAGAGTCTGGCCCCATTCTCCTGATATTTAGATCTGGCCCTTCAGATATTTAGAAGCATTGATGAGATCCCCTCTCAGTCTTCTCCAGGCTAAATAGCCCCAGCTCTCTCAGGCTGTCCTCATATGAGAGATACTCCAGTCCCCTCATCATGTTCATAGCCCTCCACTGGACTCCCTCCAGTAGTTCCCTGTATTTCTTGAATTGGGGAGCCCAGAACTGCACAATATTCCAGCTGTGGCCTCACCAGGGTGGAGAACCATCCATGACCTCTTCTTAATGCACCCCCTTCTTGGCCATGAGGGCACACTTCTGGCTCGTGGACAACTTCTTGTCCACCAGACAGAGCTGCTTCCCAGAAGATCAATCCTTAACCTGTACTGGTGCTTGGGGTTATTCCTCCCCAGGTACAGGACCCTGCACTTGCCATTGTTGAACCTCATTAGTTTCCTCTCCAACTAACTCTCCATCCTGTCTGTGTCTCACTGAACAGCAGCACATCCCTCTAGTCTATCAGTCACTCCTCCCCGTTCAGCATCATCAGCAAACTTGCTGAGGATACACTCTGTCCTCTTATTCAGGTCATTGATGAGTATACTGAACAAGACTGGACCCAGTACCAAGCCCTGGGGCATTCCACTGGCTACAGGCCTCCAACTAGATTCTGCACCATGTATCACAACCCTCTGAGCCCTGCCATTCAGTAAGTTCTCAACTGACCTTCCTGTCCACTCATCCAACCCACTCCCCTATGGGGATGCTATGCAAGACAATGTCAAAAGCCTTGCTGAAGTCAAGGTAGACAACATCCTCTGCTCTCCCCTCAGCTACCCAGCCTGACATGCCACCACAGAAGGCTATGAGATTGATCAGGCATGATTTCCCCTTAGTGAATCCATGTTGACCACTCCTGATAACCTTCTTTTCCTCCACATGCTTAGAGATGACCTCCAGAATGAGCTATTCCATCACCTTTCCAGGGATGGAGGTGAGTCGGACCAGCTGGTAGCTTTCTGGTTCCTCCTTCTTGCCCTTTTTGAAAGCCAGAGTGACATTGGCTTTCCTCCAGTCTTCAGGCATATCTTATTTCCAGAAAGAGCATCTTAAGATGTTGCACAGCCAAAAACCTCAATGTGGGCAAAAGAATTACCTGGGCTTTGGGCTCCACTCCAACTGAATTAATCTGTGCTTGCCAAATCAAGTCTTTTTCATGCTTTCTTCAGCTGGAAATGCATAAAACATCTTTTATAACGACAATGTCCACTGAAGGCAGGATCCCACCTCGGGTATGCCTTCCTTCTGCCCTGGAAGGGCTTTAGCTGAAGCAGCCTGTGCAGCCGGGCTGTGGCTGACTCAGCTGCCATCAATCCTACCTACCTGCGCTTTGCTATCGGCCCTGTCGCACCCGAAAGCGCGAAGCAAGCGAAATGCCCTGTACGAAGGAGCCTAGAACAGGGCTCCCACAGAAACCATAAGCTCTTCCATGTGTGCAGGCTCCTTGCTCTCGATGCATTCCCAAGTGAAGGAGTGATGAGGTGGCACGAAAGGGAAGGAGCTTTGCTGCCCACGGCGCTCCCAGCGCATCACTTTCAGGGCTCCCCGGAGATGATGGAAGCAATGGCCGTGCCGCTGATTTTCTATAGGAGGCGAACGGCAGCCCAGCGGCTCGCGTAAAGAGCTTCACATCTGCTTTCCACATTCCAGGGACCGGAAAAATCGCTCTGCCGTCTTCTATCCCTGCGATGGGATAGTCCCACCGCATTCGGGTTTCTGGTTGCAATGGAACTGCAGGCGGAGGCATGGAGCCCCTGGTGCCACAGGGGATCACGCATCCGTGCGACCCCGAGGAAAAGGGGGTTCAGTGAGCACGCAGGCACACAGGTCTCGCCGTTCCCGCCGGCTGCTAAAGAGCGGCCCTTTCACTCCTCTTTCTGCCGTTTATTGTGTATTCACCAGCCCTTTAGGAAGTAAACCGCATTTACTGCTCACGTCGCACGGGCCGTAAGGCTTCAGCGCCCGGCTCACAGTGCCGCCTTTATTCCCTCCGCGATGCGCCCCCCGCCGCCCCCGCCCCGCCGACGTGCCGGGGAGCGGGGGCTCTGCCGGCCGCAACCGCAAGCGCCGGGCTCTGACACCGGGTAGAAAACACGCACCCACCCGCCGGTATCCGGCGGTTTCCATCCGAGCCAGCCCAACCCTCCCTCAGCGTTCCCCGGGTTAAACAAAAACCTCTCCGAGGGAGAGCCCCGCCGGCGCGGGGGAAGGCGGCTCCGGGCCCGGCGGTGCCCGGCTCGGTGCGGCAGCGAGAGGTTTTCGCAAACCGGTGGGTTTTTCTCCGTGTTCCCTCCCTCCCCCACAATCTTTGCAACCACAAAGCAGCCGGACGGCTCCTCCGGCCGCCCCGCCCGGCGCCCCGCCGCCTCTCCCCCCGCCAAGAGCCCACCCGCCCCGCTCCCGTCCCCACGGCCCCCCGCCGCCCCCAGCCCCGGTCTCTCGCCGCTCTCACCATGTCCACCACTTCCCGCTGGCGAAGCGCCTTCTGCTTGCCCTTGGGGCTCTCGGAGCCGCCGGGCGGCGGGGTCGCGGCCAGCAGCAGCGCCAGCAGCAGCAGCGGGGCGGCGGCGGCCGGGGCGCGGCGCATGTTGCGGGCCGGGGTCGCGGGGATGCGCCGGGGCCGGAGGGGACAGCGGCGCAGGAGCCCGTCTCCGCCGCTCGGGGCGGCAGCGCCGGGATAAATGAGCTTTTCAGAGCGCGGAGCCCGAGCTCCCTCCCCGGGGAGGCCGGGAATTTCCATCCTGTAACCGAGCGGGAACGTCCAGGCAGAGCCACCCCCCCTCAGCCATTGGCAACGGGGGCCGGGGGGCTCCCGCCCCTCGGGCCGGGCCCCGCCGAGCTTTCCCCGGGCGATGGCGGCACCCGATCGGCGGGGCTGCGGGGTCGCGGGCACGGCAGGGACGGCCGCCCGGCCCTCTCGGAGCACCAGGTAGCCCGAGTCCTCCGAGGCGGGAGATCTGCCCCGCAGGCGGTGACACCTTCCTGATGAAAGAAAGGGCTGTTTTGCCAAAGATCGCCTAAGGCCACAGCAGGAGCTGGGAAACGGTGACAAAACAGCAGCGGGGCAGAAATCACTGGTCTCATTTTAACAGAGGGACAAGGCAAGGACACAACATCCCGCTGAGCAGCAGCGGAGACCGGGCTTGTGCGGAGTAACTTGGTACTGCCCCGGCCGAACGTGCTCCGTTTGATAAACAAGAAGAGCTCCCAGCAACCCAGCGTAAACCATCTCATCTGGCTTTCATTTAAAATAACACCTTTCTTTTCCAGCACACTAGAAATGAAAGTGCTGTAAAGTATAGAACACTGTACGTCCTGAACATTAAAAATAGAAATGGGACGTAGTTGAGAGATAACCTCTGCAGGCTGCTGTCTTCGTGGCGTTGTAGAGGCAGAGTTTCCAGGAGGGGGAGATAAGCTTCAATGTATTTTTTTTTCTGAAGTACTTAACAACCCCCCACATTTCTGCCGTAGGATGCACCTTGCAGGGTGCTGAGCCTTTCGCACTAGACCACGCAGGAGGTTTTTTTCACACTAAACCTCTTGATGCTGCTCTGAGTGTAGTTACCTCTGCACTTGAAGGTCCTTCTGCCTTTCTGCCTTTTCCGCGTCTGTTCTGGCTGACCAATAGCATCGGAGTGAGATTAGCACCGCGGGTCACGCTGCTGTCTTCAACCCTGTCACACACTGTCCCGAGAACTGGGACTGACGTCAGCCGCGTTGCTGAGGTGTGGGCTCCTGCCTTGTGAAGACGTGCAGCGATGCACCCAGCCGACTTCATAAAACAGCTAGGACAGAATAATAATGGTTCCCTAACCTGTTGGGGAAATTTATGGAGTGATGTAAATCCCTAATTACAACAGTTGCTCCCATGACAGCCTCAGTGAGCATCCACAAACACACACACGCAGTTGTGCTGTCAGGAAACCCTCCTGCCTCTGGTCCGGGTGGAGGTGGCAGTGTTCCTCTTCTCTGGAAGGTGCATATCCACACAAGCATCGTTACTAAGTGGCTGGGGATCCCCAGCATCAATACAGGCTGCTGCTAAGGCACATCCCTTCCCAGGCTGCCAAACTTGGGTGTTACAGGATTAATTTCTGCAGGAGCTGTGCAGCCGCTGAGGCACATGGCACAGCAGCCCCGTGCACCTTCCTGAGAGTCAGTAGCTTAGATAACAAAGCTGGTGCGTACATCCGTACCCATTTCCCCACCTGGGGTTGCTCACCGCTAGGTCTGGGTCTGGGCCAGGGGCTTTGACATTCCGAACTGCTGGCTTTGCCTGGGGCAGTGAACTGAGGAACACTGTAAAAGATCTTGGCAAAGAGCAGTGGAGCATCTGCCTGGAGCAGTAGGTGCACTGCACAGTTCCCAGCGCTCATTTCACTTGTACATTGCCATCTGGAAAATGGAAATATCAGCATCCTCCTCAGTCTGCTTCAGTCCAAACAAGCCCCTGCCATCTGCTAGGCTTACATTCTGTGGGCTTTTGGCGTGTTCAGATCCCTCTGAGGGCAGTAAGCATTGCTGAATGCTGTTGAGATACTCAAATTGAATCAGAACTACTGATCTACTCTGTCTCAAGCACTTCCAGCACAAAAAGGGCTGTTGTAACCAACTACCTGACTATCTTCAAACCAGGATCCATAATACATCAGCTAGTGATTCACAGATTCAGAGATTCACTGATTCACAGATTTGTAAGGGGTTGGAAGGGACCTCCAGAGATCATCAAGTCCAACACCCCTGCCAAAGCAGGTTCTTTAGGACAGGTCACACAGGTCCAGATGAGTCTTGAGTATCTCCAGAAAAGAAGATTCTACAACCCCCCTGGGCAGCCTGTCCCAGTGCTCTGTCATGCTCACCATGAAAAAATTCCTCTGCATATTGGTGTGGAACTTCCTGTGCTCCAACTTGAGGCCATTGCTCCTTGTCCTGTTCCCACAGACCACTGAAAAGAGGCTATTTCCCTCTGTCTCCCACACTTCAGATATTTATAAGCATTGATCAGATCCCCTCTCAGTCTTCTTTTCTCAAGGCTGAGCAGCCCTAGTTCATTCAGTCTTCCCTCATAGGGAAGGTGCTCCAGGCCCCAAATCCTCTTTGTGGCCCTCCGCTGGACTCTCTCCAGGAGATCTCTGTCTTTTTTGTACCTTCATCCTACCTATACTGCCATATGACACAGAATTTATCTTTCATATGTGGCTTTACACCCATATCAGTGAAGACGACTGAGGTACATACATCCCCCATTTAACGTCACTGCGTCTTCCATACGATCAGTCTGGTGCTGTGTAATCCGGATGGGCTCACGTGAAGTCACCGTGGTGCCTTCAGAGCACGGTACATAGCAGATGCTCACACCACCAGGCTGGTGCCATGAGTGCAGTCCCTCTGCTGCGACTTGAGCTGTTTCTTTGCCCTCACATAGCCTCTCAGCATCCCAAACACCATTCACACGAGCTTGGAGAGGGCAATGTGCTCATAAGTGCAGGCACTTCTGTTTACCTTGGCTAGAAATTGTTTAAATTCAAGGCTCTGCCCACTGGGCAGCTGGGTCTCCTCTCCTTTCTTGTGCAAACTGTTCCAGTTTATGCATACCATTTATTGTGGCATCAGTTTGAATTCAAGCAGCAAATAATTGCTGTTCATTCTTTGGTCTTCACAAAGTGAAACTACTGCAGTAGGAAAGAGATCGGGACCGTTTCATCATGGAAATCCATTAGCCACGGTTAATGCAGAGCCTGGGAATGAAAGACTGAGTCCATAGTCTAAATCTGGTAAAAGAGACTACCAGATCTGGTAGAGGAGTCTCCTTAGACAGTGAAGAGAAGCTTTAACCACTGAGAAATGGATGCTCCTCAGACAGGAGCCATACTGCTTGTGGATTTTCACAAACAGGAACACCAGGCTTAGGTGTCTAAAGATTACAGAAGATACAAGGCTGAGATTCCTGAACCAAAAGAGGCCCAGTAAGGTAAGTGCCAAGACCTGGACCTTTCACCCACTTTTAACTCTTACTGCTTTATACATTTCCCTGTTCTGGGGATGTCTGGGGATTTTGACTTTGATTGACAGTCCTTTGATTGGCAGAAGAACTTTTTCCCAGTGAGGGTGACAGAGCACTGGGACAAGCTGCCTAGTGGGTTGTGGAGTCTCCTTCTCTGGAGATACTCAAGACCCATCCGGATGCCTACCTGTGTGACCTGTCCTAAGGAACCTGCTTTGGCAGTAGGGTTGGACTCAATGATCTCTGGAGGTCCCTTCCAACCCCTACAATTCTGTGATTCTGTGCTTCCTGCCTATCTGCATTGCTCTGGGGAATGCCAGCATATCCTGGGTAAGGAGCGGAGAGCTCAGGAACAACGCTCAGGATCAATCTACCCTTGGTGCTTTTAGTTGTGGAGTTCATCTTTTAGCTCAGGATCACTTCATGGCTGGTTTTACAGCTCACTGCAAGTTGGTGTCAAAGGCTGAGATCAGAGAAGACCGCTGAATTTCTCAGATGGCTCTTTGCAGCCTGCCTGTCGGACCAGGGAAACAAAGAGCCATCTGTGCTGCTGTAGAAGGAACCCAAAGCAAGAGCTCTCAGGGAAATTTATTACAGGTTTAAGAAAAAGATTTCATTTTCTTCCACCAAAAAGAAAACAAAAAATTAAAAACAACTTTGGAACTGCATAAAAATCAGTGGGACTGAGGCTTTGATCCCTTCTAACACCTTCTAATTTAAATGTGTTGTCCATATAGCATGCTTAATATGGTAAAATAATCCAAAACTTCCCTCCCTCTATTTTGTTGCTTTAGTAGCACAGACACTCCTTTCTAACAAATCTTCCAGTAGCTTTTACATGCATTTGTTAAGTGTGGCACCGCAGCCATGGCAGTGCTCTGCAGGTACACATCTTAACCCCTGAATCTTAAAAACCAGTTTGTGGCAGATTTTTAGTGGATTATAACCCTCACTGATGTCCTCTCCCCACCTTCGAGGAAAGCTTGAAAGCATCAGTCGCATCAGTATATTTGGGAGACTCTGTTCCTCCAGGTGACAGTCGAGTCACAGGTCACTGTGCAAGCCAGGAAAAACCAAACCCAACTGATCATGTGGAAGGCAGAGGTTAGGGAACAGTACTGGAGTTTGGCAGAGGCCAGAGGGGTGTAAGTGTCAGGAAAGCACGCACCAACCCTTCAGAGGAGGCTTGTCTGTGGAAGAAGATGCCCGTGTCCATATACAGGAGGATGGCAATCCTCTGAGCGCGAGAGAAAAATCACAGAATTGGAGGGGTTGGAAGGGACCTCAAGAGGTCGTCGAGTCCAAACCCCGAATCCTGCAGTTAAGAGCGAATTATTTACTTCTGAATAAGCATGTGGCAGTTCTTCCTGTTACTAGAGGAAACGTGTTTTTCCGCAATAGAAAACACTTGAGAGAGGAATAATACTTTTTATTATTCAGATTAATTAGGTTTTCTATTAGGATCAATCTTTAACATTGTTACCAACAAGTCAAGAGCAGGACATAGATCAGATACCAGGGAGCTGGTCTTGTGGAAACATCTCTTTTCATTGCCTGCAGGGGCTTCCAGGCAGATCTTTTCCTGTCCAAGTCATCAGATGATTTATAGTTGCATTTCCCTGTAGATGTGGCTTTAGTAACAATACTTGAAGCACTGACTGTCTTAAACTAAACACCACTCACAAACTGTCAGGCAGAGTTAGAAAAACATTAATTTCTCTCAAACTATTTGGGAGAACTGTCTGCTTCAGTGATTAAGGGTGTCTGGACGTATCTCTGGATGTATCCATTTTGTAAGTGTTATGATGAAAAGCTCATACTGAGACCTGTTTTCACTGGCTGAAAATGTCTGAATGTGAAGGAGCCTGGTCTGTGCCTCCACAAGACTGTCTCCCAAGCCAGCCCAATCCCAGCTGCAGTTGTGGAAACATCTGGGTTGGAAGGGCTGGCTGGAGCTCATGGGGTTGAAGCAGGTCCAGTTAGATCAGGTTGCTCATGGACTTGGGCTCATGGTAGTATGGGAGAATGGATTCAGTCCAGTTTTAAGTTAAATTCCTGAAGAAACCAGTGATTAAAGTCAGCAGAATAAATATACAGACAGTTCTCCAGTGAATGAACGCGGGTGAGGAAAGAGCTGAGGCTCAGGAGCAACATTTGCTCATTAGAGTGGTTGTGAATTAGTCAATGGTAGAAAAATTACTTGGCTGCCTCATGAATCCTCAACAGGCCTTTTGCAGAACTGAAAAGGGTTCCTTGAATCCTGTGTTAGTAAATAGTTCCTAGGATGTGAAATACAGTGCTGCATTCAGACAAGAGAACTACAATGAAAGGAATAATCTTGGGTTTTCTACAGCATTCACCTAGTGCACAGCCATAGATTTGTCCTTCCAGCTTTGGAAATGGCACTTGGAATTAGTGATAATTCTGAAATTAAAGGAAGGCACTTAAACTTTGAGATGTTACTTGTGGGGCTGTTCAGCAAGCCCTTTGAAAAGGTGTTCCTTGGGATAAGCAAGACAGCAATGAAGTGTAGGCTACAGGCTGAGAATGGGCTGCGTAGCACTTGGGCATGGCCCACTGAAACCAGAGGTCCACAGCCACAGTAGCTGGCACACACAAGATACACAGAATCCTGAAGAAGCAAGAGGATTTGGTCATGGGAAGAAACAAATTGGCTCAGGACACTCAACAGTTGCACAAAGCTCTGTCTCAGAGGAGAGACAGGAGATGGGCAGAGGCATAGGAGCAATGACAGACCTGAACGTGGATGGTCGCTGCGGTACTGCCTGTTGAATGCAGCAGTGGAGCCAGCGGTATTCCTGAGGCCCAGCTGCTCACACCCACATCCTCCCCACAGGTCTCCTGACCTCAGCAAAGCAGCACCATGGCTTGCTGCAAGCAGGGATCATAGCTTCTGGGCAGCACCTTCTGTGCCTGTTCACTGATGACCTGCTGTCCCCAAAAAGGCAATGGATTTACAGGGGCTGCTGGGTCAGGCACAATGAGAGAGTTTGACCCTGAGCAGTGCAGAGGATAGCAAGTCCCAAGGATAATCCATCAGGTACACCCTTGCATTAACGTTACTGTCTGTGCTAAAATAGAAATCTACTTTGACTTGCATCAAAACCTGACTGGCACGATGGTACTGGAAAGGATCAAGCACAGCACCAAATCCCTGGCTCATGTGGAGATGAAATCATGTTTGGCCAGAACAGCAACAGACCTATCAGGTTCTTGTGAAGAAAAATGTCAAGTCCTTCTTTGAGTTATGTTTTTTATAGTAGGTGCTCATCTTACTATGCTTTCATGAGGCTCTTTATGGAAAGAGAGCAAGCCCCAGAGAGGACCATGCCCAGTGGGCAACGTCAGTGGCTCAAACCAAGTGCCAAGAAACCTGTTCAACTGCTTCAGTGTCCTCAAAACCTCTCTTTGTCTGGGCCATCAAGGCTCGAATGCAACCTCAGATAGTAGGTGTGATACTGCTAGAGCTGGGTCTAGAGACAATGCAGCTCCCCAGCTAGCTTCAGTGATGAGCTAATGAAATAACTCACTAATAATTTTCTCAAGGACTTTGAGAGCGATTTATTTTTGTCCCCGTGTCGTTTCTTATTATCCAGTGTTTGTGTGGTCAATCAGAGCAACAGGAAAGTAAACTGAGAGACACTTATCTTCATAAAAATACAGGCACTTTGCTTGTCATACACAACAAACATGGAACATAAGTTTTCCTGTTAGAATCCTTTAGATGACCATGTCTAATGATCCCACCATCATCTCTGCAACTTAAAAAAAATGTTTCATGGAAGGAAAATTTCTTCTAGCAGTTTCTCTTAACCCTTTATGTCGAGACGGAGTCCTAAAATATGAGTGTATTCCCCTCCACTTCACCACCTGATGTTCTCTCATGACTATACCTCCCTGCATGCTCCCTAGGCAGGAGATCAGCATCCCCCCAGTCCACCTCGCTCAGTGCCCATTTAGCACTTCCACAAAGCCTGCTTTCTTCCACACAGCTCTTCTTGCAGAAACTGTTCTCCTCTCCAGCTCCAGTTTGTGCTGTGATACCAGCTGTGAGCCACTTCCCAAAGGCAGATCTTTGTTTATAGGTAACTTGGGTCTGTCGCCATTCTCACTAGTAAGACCTCAGATAAAGCAGACTTTTATTTTCAGATTTAGTTTCAGTGAATAAAGTTGAAACACGGGGGATAAGCGTTAACAAAGAGCTCAGATACAAATGTCCTGGCATGTTTTTAATCTTTTAATTACACTTTGCCTCTGAAGTACTTTTTAATAGGACTTAGAATCTGGTTAATGCACAGAAGCGGATTTCACAGACGTGATGTCAGAAAGATACTCAGAGTTCTGCTCGGAGGTACAAAGCAGGCAGCTCACAAAGGTGGGGAATAGGCTGCCAGACTTCTTTAATTACAGTTAAACTCTAGTCCATTAAAGAAAAGAGGCAAAAATACAGTGGAATAAGTGCAAAGAAGGTAACACACAGGAAACAACATTTATTCTTGTGAGATTCCCTAAAACACCGCTGGTGCCGCCCATCTAAATCACTGCGAATGCCAGTGGTTAATACTGGCCGAGAGCGGTTAATGCAGAGAGCGCAGCAAACAGAGAGCAGTCAGAGACCTTCGAAGAGGGATTCAACAAGTGGCCAGTGTCAGGGGAAGGGTGTTGTGTTTCTCCTTTGATGTGCAGGATCTGAAATCGCACATTGAGACTGGGTGGTCAGACTTCAAAGGGAAGCACAGCTCTCCATCCTGTTCAGCTACCGCATCTTTCCCCTGCTTTGCAGAACGCCAAGTTCATTTTTATAAAAGCAGCCCAACTTTTTGTAGTTAAATGGTTTTATTTTGCTTCTGAAATTAAACTGGACCTGACAGTCTTGAAACCAAGTATATTCTGTATGTTGCAGAGAAAAAGGACCTACATGTCTCTGTGGAGCAGTTGAACAATTGTCAAAGGAAACACTATGATGCTTCGGCCTGTTAGTGCCCCATCCCTCAATTGTTGTTTTCAGTTTAAAACAGCAAAGGGATTTAATGATGCTTTAAATATTGCAGATACTTTTCTCATTATCTGCTAATAGCACCTTTTAAACATTACAAATATAAACACCTTTTTTCCCCCTTCATATCCTGGGTTAGTTTTGGAACTATTTTTTCCAGATCTGCACATACCTTTATTTTACCCTTGAGGTAAACGGTATCTCTTTTCACACAGATACACACAAAGGCAAAATAAGGCAGTAAAATAGAACATACACAAAACATACCACAAAACTACTGTACTGGCAAGCTCAGGTGCTGTTTATATCACAAATCAAATATGATTTATATGTTAAATTCACCTTATCCTTAGAATGATTTTCTATGCAACATCAAAACTCAGCATAATTCAGCCTAATGCATATTTAAAAGTGATTTATGACAGGGATCCATTAAAAAACAGAAGGGCCATTTGGCACCTCTATTTTAAGGCTTAGAGAAGTTGCCAGCATCCTTTATTCTAGCTTTCCACAAAGGCAGAAAACAAGGCTAAAAGAGCTGGATGTCTAGTGCACCTCTCAGAAGACAGCCAGCCTCAACTAATTGACTTCAGCTGATAAAGACACTGACTAAGAACTTGTTCTTAAAGCGTTTGAGAAAAGCCCCTTTAATAGGAATTGTGTATTTTCAGTTTTAACTGTGGCCAGGCAACAGAGGAACACAAATGACCCAAATGCCTTTTATTAGAGAAACCACGAGGTTCTTTACTGCAAGGCAGCCTTCGGTACATCCCTGCACCCTTGTTCCTCACAGCTTCTGCCCCACCCCACCCCATCCCGTTTGCAGGCATTTCAGTAGCTGTTTCACTTACCGGTTACTGCCCAGGTATCTCCAGGTTAAAGCCTGCAGGGATCACAATCTCTTTGGCCATAAAGGTCACCTCAGGAGCTCACAGGCTGCATGTGATTTCTGGTACAGTAGCACTGGAACACACAAGTGCTGCAATCTCCTCCTACAACTGCTGCATTTCACAGCCAAGAGATGCTCTGATTACTGCTTAGTTAAGATAGCACAGTTCTTCACAAATTTATCTATTTTAAGCTCACATACTGCTCTAACTTCAAAATTACTTCATATTCATGGGGGTTTTGGGGAGTTATCACAAAAGCATGACTTTTAGTAACTACAAAAAAAGGGAGTAATATTAAATCAATTTAATGCGCCTTGTTATTTTAAGAAGGTTGAGCAAGACCATGGCATGGAAATTCAAATCCTGTCATCTAAAGGGGGTCTTTAACCAGAGGTCACAGAACGCTCTAACTGCTAGGATGAAAGAACTAGTTCAGGTTCTCTCAGCATGTTCACGTGAACAACTCCCACCATTGTTCTGTTTCAGTTTCCCACTTACACAGGAGGGGTAAAAACACTGCAAAATACTTAGGATCTCACACAGCTCTACAAGAAAAATACACTGAGGTGTCTTGGGTGCAGAAATACCACAGTAATACAGCAGCAAACATGCTACGTTTAGTTAGTAAGAAATATCAACTCAGAAGCTCTTACTATACAACAGCGTATTTTATTATTACTTACAAAGACAGTAATAACAAAACTACTGAACATGTGTGTAAAGTTACCCATTTACAGGCATGACCACAAGAATTAAGGGTACACTTAGTGTGCATTTTCACTGGAAACTTTCCAGATCTTCCTCACTGTCCTGCTCAGCAGCAAGAATTCTGTGTATTTTAAGTGGGGAAATTATAAAAGAAATAGCATGTCCTATTTAAGACAATAAATTACAAATGCTAAAAGGCCAACGCCATAATATAAAGGTAAACACATTCAATTTTTAATGCATCTTGGATAAAACAAATAACTTTGGTTTATCAGAACAGTAGCTCCTGTTGATTCAGCATTTATGTGACCTTTGTACCATGCAATTTTGCTCCACTGTTCAAAGATGTGAACCCTGCCCAAGCTGGAGTACAAGAATTTCTCTGCACCAAATCAAAATACTGAGAAATGTTCTCATTAGTAATCAAATGTAAGATGCTGAACCGTCTTACAAGACACGCTGACGCTTAGGTTTAGAAAACAACAAAATCCCGGCTCCAAATGATCTCAGGTAATATATCACACTGACTTCACTGGAGCCAGGATTTCTTCAGAGCCAAATGATAACATTGTTATCCATGTCAGTAAGGGACGGGAGAGCCGCCCCACCATAAGAAAGGCTACGTGTATGAAGACCTTTTAGATCTAAAGAAAATATATTGCTGTAGTATGTAGAAAAATTAAGCTCTGTATAAAAAGTATCTTGTTTTCAGTAAATATATTGTTAAACAAGCCTGTGCATTAATAAGCCAACAGTTTCATTTTCTGCAAGATATTTCTCTAGAGAATTAAAAAAAAAATTAAGTTACTTGCATAGAAACAACATGAAACATACACTTCCACTGCAGCTCAGCACAAACACACCAGAGCGTGTACTTCAGCTCCTGTCCCCCATGCCACCGGGGTCCCGAAGTGTTTTCTTTGGCACACTACACTGGAACGTGACAGCTAGAGGGGCTCCCAGAAGGGCTGTTCCTGAGGCTGTGCTGCACCTAACACACTACCCTGTAACAGGCTGCACAGGTGTCTGTCTGACCAGCCCTGCCCCAGGCGCACAGTGTGCGGTGCGGGTTGCGTACAGAGGCACAGGCCGCTTCGCTCTCAACCAGGGAGCACTGTCTGAGGCACGCTAACGTTACCCAGCCTGTACAACAGCAGTGCTATATACTGACCTTACGCTGTCAGTTATTTACAAAATTCATTTTTATGTACACAATAAATCATTATAATTCCAGATTCCCTTTCATATTCAGTGTACAAACTACCAAACAGTGCTATAGCTGATACATAATGACACATCATTTAGAAGCTGTTTATAAATCTGTGTATCCCTTAAAGCAACGCTGCTGTTTAAGAGACAGTAAAAAAAGAGGAAAAAAATAACAAGTCTTGAAAAATATCAAAGATGCACCTTTTGCATATGAAACTTTTAAGCCTTGAAAAGTAACAGTGCTTTTTAAATGCAATTCATTATAAAGTGTTCTTTATATTGGGAATATTTGTCTGTCTCATCCTTTTCTTAAATTACTACTAGTCCATCCAGGCATGAACTCCAGTTTCCACTACTCCTGGATTGGATTAAATACAGTACATTATTGCTAGCTGTCCCCACAACAAAACCTACATTTTTTTAAGTGCAAAGCAAGGTATGTGTGTGTTTTTAATAAGGCACAGAAATCAGTTATTTCCAGTGTAACAGAACCCATATTAGTTTCATACATTGAAAACATTCAGAAAAAGTTTTGATCTTTCAGGGGTTGGAGCTGTTTCCTGAATCCAACTCTCTTCTGGCCTCTGAAGCCGAGTAGACAAGTAGTGACACAGGTGTCTGTGAGGCATCAGGTATTTGGGAACAGCTGCTTTGTAGTGGAGAGGGTTCAAGAAAATCATTTTTAGGAGTTACTCTGTAAGTAACGAAAAATAAAACACAGGGAGTCAAATTTTAAGCACAATGCAAAAAACCACACTGTAATTTCATTGCTAAAATGTCATTACTTAAAACTAGGTTATTTTCAAGAGAGCACAATACATTGCTGTATACTTTGCTAAGCTTAGGGTCCCCATTTCCCAGACTTGTCACCTCTCAAAATGATTGCTTTACAGCCACAGATTTCTTGAGAGTCTCAATAATACGAAACTACCTTACAAGCTAAGCTACGGGATTCTTCAAGGGATGCTTAAAAGCAAATGAATAATCCTAAAAAAAAATAGAAAGTAATCCATACACTAAAGACACAAACTATTTCATATGGTCATGGAAGAACTCCAGTGCTCTTGACAATTACTGGTGTTAATTTTATACTGATTCTGCCAAGAAGAAATAGAAAACTTTGAAAAATAACAATAATACACACAAACAAGCAAAGGACTGAGTTACAGAACCTTACCTTCCTTCCCCTACTCTCTTTATACTCTCAGCCAAGCTACTCATATCGCAGGTGCTATCTGCTTTGTTCCTCTTCTCCACCTGATCCATGGTCAGTCTAGAACTAGGTAACATTTGATCTTCACTGTTTTCACCTTCCTCGGCTCTTCGGGCTGACGCTCCTTCTGCCTCTGTCTCTTTCTCAGATGTCTCTGGAGAGGTTTTAATTTCTGCCACAGTTTCTTGGCTTAAATAATCATGATTAGTGATTGCCACTGCAGAAGTTCCATGATTTGTTGTGCCACCTGTACTAGTCCCCATTGACTTGGAAATGACTTTCAATCTGTGTGAAGTTGATTTGTAGTGCTTCTTTTTGTGCTTCACTTTGGAGTTGTGCCTCAAGAAAAATTCACATGATTCTTGCAGCACTCTTCGACTCTCACTGATCGGACTGCAAGAGAACACAAGCATGTAACTGAATGAAGAGGATAACCTGGGGTATAGTGGAATATAGCTTTGGACACAAAGACGTGAGTGAATGGCAACCAATGATGCAATCTGGGCTGGATGTTAATGAACACAAGAACAAAACTGTATGTGAAAAGAGGAGGAAAAAAATCTGATCATAATGGCTCCAAAGTACTTATGTCTGTGGAACAATTAAAGCGGATTTTTACATCTCTTACTTCTGAAAGTAGGTCCAATGACTTCAGTAGATTAACCATCTACGAGAGGAAAGCAGGATTAGCTCATAAGCAGCTGTATTACCAAAGTAACTTTAAGTAAACCTCATTCAAGTGAAAAAAAAAAAGGTAAGCATTATAAAACTAGCTTCATTATTTTTAAGTTCTTAAAGCTGAAAGCAGCTAACATCTGAAACACGAGAAAAATTACACAGGAAATGGAAAAAGAAGGGAGAGGGAAAGGAAGCTATAAGCTCACCGTCAAGGAATGTAGATGTAAAGTAGAAGGAGCTTAAGGACTGCTGCCTTGAGAAATCCAAAGAATCTGGATATCCACAAATACAGTATAGTTTGTGACTAACACAGATAATCAAAACCAAAATAGTCAAGGAATAAAAAGGAATGGGAAAAAAACAACTAGAAGTGAAGATGACATCTATCTAAATCAACAGATATTAAATTTACTAAAATTAATAAAAGCGAACTATCAGGGGAAAAGTAACAGTAGATTAGTACAGTAAAAGTGATACTAAGGAGGGTTCAACAAAATTTAATTTTAAAATAAGACAAGCCTGGCAGAGGAAAAAAGCAGAGGATGTTATTCTTGCATGATAGTAAACACAGCTAAGCACTGTAGCTCTCTGTCAGATGAAGTAGTGAGAACACATGAAAGTATCTAAGTTGATGGCTGAAATTGTCTTCCTTCATTTGTGAGGAAACCAGAGATGCATTATTCATTGCTAAACACAACAATATATCTTCTGCTCTCTGAAGAAAGTACTTCAGCAGAGGAGAGTATTTTCTACCTTCTGTGGACGTTGTCAAAAGGTCACTGCATACATAAAACTGCCAGACTACAGTGGCGTTTCACTGATACCCACACGTAGCATTTAGGCTCTGAAGAAGAAAGGGTCTAAGGATATTTTGATTACCTGAGCTATATTTAAAGAGACATGTCTGAAATCCAGCTTATTTTAAAGTACACACTTTAAAAAACAGGAATAAAATAAATTGTTCTTACTCTCTCTTGCGGTTTCTGTTGAAGAAGTTGGCCCATTCAGAACAGGTCTTTTTACTTCCCACCCAGAAGACTGGAGATATGCCAACAATCAAGGTCAGCAAGTATTTCATCAGGAACAAAAATATTTCTGGTCTTGCTAGTGCCTTTGCCTAGAAGATAACAAAGTTTAATAAATGCAAATAAGAAAATATACTCGTTATTTTTTAAACACGGAAAATAAATTATGCAAAAGACTTTCCCGTGATGGCTGCTGCTCTTTGTTGGGACTTGTACTGCAGACAAACGTTAGGCATGCACAGTCAAGTCAGACCTGGTTGATGTCTGCAGCTGAATACACAGAGAGGAGATTAGTCAGAAGGAAATATTTTTCTTTTAAATGGAAAGGAAAGATAATTTTGTGGGTAATAGCATTAGCAACCATGTTCTTGAGAGATAGTTTGTATGTATAAGATTTATCCCTTCAACTTAAAAGAAACAGTAAGTGGATGAGCTGGGAGTTAATTAGATTAGACAGCATCTTCAAGGAGCCGCAGGGAGCTACATAGTAGTTTTCTGTTTATTGCAAAATTAATCCACCTATTTGCAGAACAGGATCATGGCAGCTGAGACATTTAACTCTGTAAGAGATGATTATGTTCTGCTTCCATGCCACAAATTTAATTTACCTTACCTGGCTTATCTTCCAGCCCCATCTATGAAAGTCACTATTTTTGTTAGCCAGGAAACTCTAGCTACTTAAAACTGGAGTTTGTTTTTATATGGGTTTGATCTGGCCAACATAATAAAGGTCTACAAGGTAGCTCAGGTAAGCTGAGGCCGAGCACACCAACTCAAGCTACTCCACAGTTAGCACACGCTGTTTATTCCAGGGACAGATCACGTCCAATATGTGTCTGTGCAACATTCCCTGCTGCTATTTACTCTTTCCAGTAGGTTAATTACAGGCTGTGAATACAGGCTCTTTCCATCGTATTATGCCAAGCTGTTACACTTAAAAGCTACAAAACAAGTTTTTTTAAAAGCATAAAAGTCTTGGTTTTAGCCTTGTATGTTCTGGACTATTTCAGCTGATACAGACCTCAGTGCAAAACCCACTGAAAGACAAAAGTGACTTGTTAAGAATGGTAATGGAAGCAAAAATAGTTAATTGAGAAGCCTGCTAGCTGCACTACTCTCAGCTTCAATGCAGAGGATGTTTAAGAATATAGAAGGAACAAGCCTTATCGTTCCATAATGCCTGTGTTTATATTCCTCTCTTTAATGATGCTTTATCACAGCAAAAACGTAAGTGGTAAGGGCAATACAGTGGAGATGGCACAAGGCACCTGCATTTCTCTTAGCAATGGTGTCGTCGTTTGTATTTGTTCTTAAATGGAAAGAAACAAACCACAAATTACTTGCAATTGCAGGGGGTTTTATGTACTTACCAGAGATTTAATCCACAGAGAATACTGAACATGTGCAGATTTACTTTAAAAGCCTTTCCAAGGAAGCTGTTGTTGGGTTGTGTTTTTTTTAAGAGCCAAGTGTTAAATATGAACACCACCACAATTGAAGCGAGTGCTGTTGGGTTGCTTGGGTTTTGGAGGGAGGAGTGTGTTGGGGGGTGGGTGGGGGGTGTTGTTTTTTTTTAAAAAAGATTTCTTCACATTAGTGAAAATCAGCCTGCAAATGGCAGCTATCATGGGAAAAAAAAATACTGGAAATTTGTTTTGTAACTTCAAGTGTTTTATACTTCTACACTTTGAAGATCAGACAAAAGTGATTTTAAATCTATGATTATAAGCAATGTTTTAAATCATATTTAGACTCAATTTTCAGGAAATTTTATTTCAGCTTCAACTGAAATAAATGCAAATTTCCCTTAGGCACTTTGATACTAGGAAACCAAACACTGAACAACTTCAGAAACAGAGAACGTGAAGAATGATCCTCCTTCCAGCACAGTTTGTAATATGAAGTTCAAATATTGTGAAGACTGTATATTCCTTTAGTGTTGAGAGTTAAAATTTAGTTTGAGTGCTTTAAGGATACTGATTAGTGAGACATTTCAAAGCAAAAGTACAGTACCAGCAATTTTGACTGAAAAAGCAACTAATCACTGTACATTCTTGAACTGTTTACTTAATGTGGAAGTAATCTACTAATGGCACAGCAGATACAGTCATAAGGGGTTTATTATAAGTAATACTGAAAAGTTAATTAGCAAGGACTGCTACTTGCCTGATAAGGACAAGGAATATGGTATTGGTCACAGTGGTCAAATACCCAAGTTGTTTCCCAGATTTTGCGGTTCACCAGTTCGTAGACGTAACATCCAAGCAGCGCTACAAGTGGCACCAAGTATAAGCCACTAAAAACTCCAATTCGGATCATAAATTTCTTTAGCTTCTCCTGGTTCCTGCCGTCGTGCTGTATGACTTGCCGCACGTGATTTAAGGAAATAATGCCAGCTAAAAGAAGAGAGAGACCAAAGAAAACACAAAGGCACAACGGCAAAAGCACAAAGTACAGGGAGGCATCCAGGTCATAGAGACCCACAAAACAAACTCCACTGATGTTGTCCCCTTCAACTTTGTTCATTGCAAGGAGCATAATCGTTAGAAAACCAGGTATTCCCCAGGCAACTGCGTGGAACCACATGGCCTTTTGTGCAATAGCTTCACAGCTCCATTTTCTTCCCGCCGCGAGGAACCACGTGATTGTGAGAATCACCCACCATATAGTTCCTGCCATAGTGAAAAAATACAAAACCATGAAAAGGACAGTACAGGCTTTGTTTTGGGAGCCAAGAACAACTGTTTCACCGATTTCCAGCTTATCATCTGCCTCATTACAGGCAGTTCTGTTCCCAAGTAAAAATCCGATGAAGTACATCAGAGAGACTATGCTGTAGCAGACAGAGTAATATATGATGGGCCTCTCTGGGTACCTGAACCTTTTAACGTCAATCAGGAAAGTCAGGAACGTGAAAAGTGTAGCACAGAGACAAAAGATCGACACTATTCCAATGAAGCTTTTAGCAACATCCAATTCATAACTTTTGAAGTACATGTTGGGACAGGGTGGTGCACACTGATCAATTCCCAGAAACTTGTAGCCTTGTCCATTGGTCGTGTGTAGGTGCCGTGGACACCAGAATCCGAAATCCCTTCGGGTCTGGCCTGGGGTCTTGTGAGTTCCATGTATGCTTGTGGTTACAGCAGCAGTGGCAGGAACAGTCTCATCACAATTGACTAGTCTACATAAACAAACAGAAGAGGAAATATCTTAATAGCCCTCGTTCTCAGCTATAATTGAAAACCACCCTGATTCTAGGCACTGTTAAATTTTGCAGATAATGCAAAATGGTGGTGGGGGGGGGGATAAAAATCAGATGGCATCTTAAACAAACTTAAAATTTTTCAGTTTAGAATATTCAAACACAGCTCCATAATTGTTGTTCTGTAGTTACTGTTTTGCTTATGAAACTCTACCTAAATTGCAATTGTTTTAGAGCCTTAAATTCTGCTCAACTTTTACATATGCAGATAACTTATTTACAGTAGTTGGGGTTTTTAAGTCTTGCTAACAATAGACTGTGGGAGACAGCAAATTATCCTGACAAAATACAAGCTTCAATCAAGGAAAGACGCAAGAAGGCTGACAGTATCTAGAATTAACTGATGGCTAGTATATTACATAGTGTGTTATAGTGATACTTCTTCATTGACAACAATAAAACTATCTCACTGAAAAAGACAAAAACAGAAGTACTGTAAAAAGAGATCATTATTTTAGCTTTTTTAACCTCTGGCTCCACAATGTTCACTTAAAATTTGCTTGAGACTCAATCACTCAAGAGTTTAATTGGACACAACAAATGACCTTTTTATATAGTTAATACAGCAGTGTTGGACACATCATCAAACTAGGTTATGTAAGCATAGCTCAAACAGGCATGCATTTACTCAAAATGGGTTGCATATTTATACGAATTCTGAGTTTAATCATATATTTAAAAGAACAAGTTTAGCATTCCAGCCTTACTAAAGTAAAGTAAGTTATCTGAAAACATTCTTTGTCAAATGCCATTGTAAGGGTCACAGCGTCAGTGTGCAAGCTCAGCTTGAGCTGAACCCCCCCTCAGTTCTTTGTTTCTCTGCATTGTCCCGCTGTTCAAATAAATCCAAACTTATTAAGAAAATTGATTCTGTTGCAGATTCTTTCATTAACCATGGGCTGCACCAGTATGCACGGGAACAGTGTGAACTGTTTTTATGCATGTCTTGATAGGCAAGATGTTTGTCTGCAAGAATACAAGAGCATAAATCTCAGGATTCTGGTTACTGCCCATCTTCACACCAGGCTCCATCAGTGTCTGATGTTTAAGAACATCCTGTATTACATGGAGCTGCCTATCAGCTACTGGGCAGACATCATTTCACACTGTAACAGAGTGGGTTCATTTTCAGTAAATGCTACCAGGAATAGAATTATTTAAAGTTACAGTGATTCTTGAAAAAAAAAATATTTAAAATGCCATTTGGAAGACAGAACTAGACAGGAAAACTTGAGTCCTTCTCGATTTTTCTGTAGAACTACAGGAAGTGGCATGAATGCCACCTGTCATGTTCACACCAGCAAGGATATCTACCACAGGACCACTGTACCAGTTCTCCCTCACCTCTAGCACATTCACACCTGCATGGAGATTAGAAACATTATTTGATACTCCACTCACCACTCCTTTCCTATACTTCTTGCCATAACATATGTTTAAAAAAAATAAAACAACATCTGGCCTTAATAATTTATAAATATCTGCAGCTGAAGCTCTGAAGCTGAAGGCCAGAAGCTCTGGAAGATTACATCGGAGTGCTTTCGGTGGTTTCCAGTTAATATATACAGACTCATCTTTTCACCACATCTAGTATTAACTGTCTTCTCTCCAGAACAGACACTTAATCAATTTCAAGAAAGGTGAAATTTTTAAAAATTAGACTTTTGGCAGGCAGTACAGGAAAAGCAACCCAAGATTGGATTTACACATTTAAGTGTTGATGAGTAGGATAATGCTTCTGCTGTTCAATGCTCCGTGGCCCATTCAAATACAAAATATTTTATATTTCATTATTTTATGAGCAATTATTTACAAAACCCCTGTGAAGTTTAGAGACCAAAAACAGCAAGAAAAAATTGCTGTACTATTTAATATTTTAAATTTGAAGAAGGTTAGAGAAAAAAGCTCCTTTTTGCAGAGTTCTGCTGCAGAACTTCCCTGCAAAAAGTCACAAGCAGGAAATTCATTTGAGTAATGGAAGAAATTTAAAAAAAAAATAAAGAATCCTATGCATAAGCACTGTAGGGTCACTCAAGATGGGGAAGCTACAACCAGATGATATTTAACATACTGCCTCAGATTTCCCACTTGCTCTTGGTCAAATATGACAATACCTCCCCCAGTGCCTGTCAGCATGAAAGATACTCCACCTGCCACATTCCAGCTCTTCGGGCCACGCAATTCCAAAAGTGTCCATCAGCTGCTTACAGTCAGAATACACCTTCTCACAGAGGCTTCGACAAGGATGAATCACATGAACTTGCTCCAGGCAGGCAGGGACAAAGGCTTTGCACAGAAATGTGTGGACTTCAGGTGAACAGTGAAGATTCATAAGCGTCAGAAAAGGCTACAGGGAAGAAAAAGAAATCATGGTTAGTGATTTAATACAGTAATTCAAGGCATCAAAACTAACTTTCCTCACTATGGTTCCCATTTGCTCCCCTGTAGGTTTGCAAAATAGTGTTTGCTCAGCAGCTGTGAAAGAGCAAAACCCGTGGCCTGAGCAGTGAGCAGCTCCATTAGCACTTCTAGCCCAGCCCCTGCCCTGGGACCATGGCCAACCTGTAACTATGCAAACCTGATTTTTCCTATTTGACAGTATTAGAAGTCTGAAAGGTAATAGCAAAGCCAAATTTGTTTATTTTTTTTTTAGTATGGTAAAACATTCAACACCTACATTCACCAGTCAGCTTCTAAATAAGTGCCTTGAGATTTTTAAAGGTGGTCAGTCACTGTAGTTCCTGTTAAATTACAGTTTCAGTCCTAAGAAGCATGCTGCACTAACCATCTTCTCTCATGCAACAGATGTTTGGGGTTTTTTTTGATTAGTGAGATCCAAATATGATTATTCCTCATTTTTGAAACGCTGCATTTCAAAATCTCAAGATGACTGAGAATTTCTTTACCTGTATTACCAAGCCCCAGGCAGTGAATAACTAATGTCTGAATTTACTAGAGAATTCATAGAATAAAATTCTCCCCTCCCCCCAATCCATTGTTTACAGTCAATTTATAGGCTTGTCAATTACAGTCAGTTTACAGGCTTTTAAGAAAAAGTTTTGATGAAACACATTTGGAATTTCAGGAAAAAGGAATCTTTGTATCACATGTAAACAGTCAAGTCCACCCATCAAGAAAGCTGAAACAGTATTTAACACACTTTGAAATATGCTGCACAGTATTTGAAGATGACAGAACTAGAAATCGTGTAAGATTTTTATTTACTAAGAATTTTATTTAATTCTTTGCCATTAACATCTGTGCATCTCAGATATTGCATCAATGACTGGTAAAGGAAAGATTAGTTTCTGAGCCCAGAACAGCGTCTTTATTTGTGTCAGCTTTTAAAGTATCCCACATGTCCATACCCACCCATACCCCAAGAGCAAGTCTTGCTCCAAGCATGCAGTTTAAAAGGAAATACATTGATAAACAAATTTCCCCCTTCAAAAATTGAATTATCTAGAAATCCTCAAGGGACCTCAGTAATAAACACAGGAATGTGCAGGGAGGAAGGGAAGACAGAAGACAAGACAGAGTAAGAATAACAGACAAACACTTTATGTAAACCAGCACCAAGAAGCGTTGGCACCATCCTATCCACCGGAGCAGCCTGGCTGTACGCTGCATCTGCAGATGCCATTACAGCAGGCGCAGAGAAGTCTGACCCCTCCTCTGGATCCCTGCTCTGGAGCTGCCTGCGCAGGAACCCAAGACTGGAGTTTTTATGACAAGGAGAGAAGAATAGCTCTGCTATGATGTGCTCCAGTTCCATGTGCTGGATTATTTCCTAAATGCTGTGCAGCTTCAGATGTAAAACAGTCAGGAGTTAACCCTAAATGAATTAAGTTTCCTTTGCACAATTACGATGCTTGTTTTACTTGCTCCAATGTTTAATTTATGCTTGCCTCGTTCTTTCTGGCACTTAGGATACAATAACGGTAACAGCCAGGGTAGCCACATACAAGCCCTATAGAAATCGAGGTTACTTCTGAAATTAAGTCTTGTAGGAATTGTCTTGACTGTTACAAACTCTTTTGTCACCCACAGTTCATCTCATTGGATTAAAAAAATAAAATGATTTTTTTCTAGAGCAAGTTTTGAGGTCCCAGTCAAGAACTTTTGCAGACTTAGGTAAAACAGCAATATTTTCTCTAGAAAGCAATAATTTTAAACAAACAGTATTCATATCTATGAAACAAACTTTATCTACAGAGACATTTTCCTAGCTAATTTGGTTAGCAACTAGCAATTTTAAATAGCACTTTCCAACGGGGCTAATAAGATTACTGTAAACTCTCACCCTTGATACACCATCCTTTGCCATTCTAGCACGTTGTCAGTCACTAAATACTGTTGCTTAAAGACTGTATCTTAAACACAAAACTACTGTAACAGGTAAACACAAAATGCAGTATTGTGGGAAGGAAGCTATGCTCAGCCTGTAAGGTAATCAGAGTAGAAATCCAAGCACTTGGCTGCCAAGGGTAATTGTTCTTACAATATTTCCTTCAGCTTGCTAAAAACATTTACCTTTTGAAACCTGAAAGTATGAGCACAATTTAAGAGCGGGAATTTGATGTTCTGAAAACACCAGCAGACATTCTGAGTCAGACTGGAGGTGAATTAAGCCGGCCGCCCTGTTCTCACCACGGCTGCTAGCTGGGGGAGAGGAGGTTGGTGTGTGTATGTAAGACAAGCTGACAACCCTCCCAGCTTCCTACAAGCAAAGACTTAGGAAACCAGCTGCTTGTTGTACCACCACCACTGTGTTGGAAAGACACCAACAGACCTCCTTTCTTCCTAGAATACATCTAATCCTTCCTTCAGCCATTTATGCTCATGCCCTCTGTAAAATACCACAGCAGTAAGTTACACTGCATAATTAAATCAGGCACCTCTGGGGAAATACTATTATTTGGTTATTTTAACTCCTGGGTTTGCACCCTAGTTTGAGTTCTGACAAAAAACTAACAGATTGCTCTCTACGTGCCATTTTGCCACCCTGCTATCATTTACCTATTCTTTTCACACATTAATATAATACTGTTTTAAATTTTTATTTCTATTTCTTTCCTAATATAGTTTGCCTTCCATTTTCCTTGACTGCAGTTGAACACTGACCTCACATTTTATTCATGTGTATCAGACATTCCTGCACAAGTGACCAGGTGGAACCACTCCAGCCATTTATTTGGTACAGGACGAAACTGCTGGCTAACGATTTCATACTCTCCGCTGTGGCAACACGTTTATTTATTCCTACTTTTATTGTTGTTCTTTGTGGTGGCATTGGAAAAGAAAGTCCCCACTGGGTTACCAGCAAGGCTTCTTTAAAAAAAACAAAGGGTATGATCACATCGAAACCTTTCTGCAAACTGAAGTACAGTGTGCAGGCTGAATCACCCTTTACGACAAATGTGTCAAGTCCATCAAAAAACTCCAATAGATTTTACAGGCAACAAGTTCCCTCAACCAAAAAAATCCCTCTATAAAATGTAAAACTTTGCCTCAAGCACACAAATGGGATTTGTAAAATACAGAGTTATTTTCAGAAACAGTCTGCTTTTACCATTTAAGAACAGCAAAGGAGGTAGTAAATTGAGCCTGGAACTCTGCTAACAATTATGTGTCTTTAATGTGGGCTTCATTTCCAGCTAGCCAATTTGGAAATGTTTCATTATAGAAAATAATAGGGTTGCATTTTCTGATGGACCATAAAAGCAAGATCTTACAAAAAAGCTCAAAATATTTGCTCCTCCAGCTGCATGGTGTGCAAGCAAAACATGTAAAGCCAAGATCACAAGCTCATTGACAGTAACAATCAGCTGCTTCAAGGCTGAATTATCTGGACCATGAGCCTCCCAACCACCAAACATTTTTTACCCGAGTGATTAGTTGGGTAAGCTGCACTCATGCATGTACTGATGTCCAAGTCCGGGATTAAACTCAGAATCTAGTACCATAGTCCTTTCCTTTGAATCCTATATGGAGTACGTCCACAGGACCTTCAGGATTTGCAGGTGGTACAGCCACACAAAACAGGCTCTTCCAGGAAACCAAGGCACCTGGCATTTCTAGCACTAGCAACCACTGCCCTCTCACACTAAGAGCTGAGATTAAAACCTTCAGATTTGGTGATGGCAGCGCTAAAAATAGACTGAAAACAGATTCTTAAAAATCAAGAATGGTACCTCCCAATATAAGTCCTAATATTTAAATTCTTATCTTCCAGAAAAAAGAAAGAATCCTCCCAAACAGTAAGTGTGAGGTGAACTAGAACACACTAACAATTTACTAAAAACCTGTAAAGCCAATGGTCTGTAACAACAGGAGCCTTGAGCAGTATCAGTGCCAAACCAGGGCTGCAAAATGCAAACTTTCCACTGTGCTGTTCATGCTGTATCAAGTACAACATAAACATACTTTGTAAAGAATCTAGGACTTATCATCTCAGAAATCCAGTTATGGTGTAGTCCTACAATCACCCAACTGAGATAAGTGAAAACAAATGGTAAATGGTTACACAGAAACACTCTTACAGGTGCTTTGCCAGCAGGCAAATTGCAACCTAGAACTGTACGTGAATCTTGTGCTCAGCATGCTTCACTGTTTTGTGCTTAGCAGGGTCACCAGTCTAAGGCACAACAGAAGCAAGCTCATTATTCCAGACAGGGCAGATGCTCTGTCCTACCTCATCCTAGAGAAAGGTTTTACTACAGATGATCAGATGTCTCTAGGATTGGGATGTATGACACCAACTAGTAAGTGAAAATATTCTCCTGTAGTTTGCTGATTCATGTCACAGAAATATTTAAATATAGAAAAACAGTGGATCAAAATATCGAGGTCTTTATAAAATCAGCTATGACAAACCCTGACTGGAAATAGTTTGAATTGCTGAGATACACAGAGGATAAGGGTCTTTGTTCAGTCACTGGAACCAGTTGTTTAAGACAGTAACAAACTTCTAACCACTGAGGTTTAGCTATCCAGTTAAAACATCCAGCTTCATTAACCTCTGTGTTATCTCAGTTGTTGTAACGAGAAGCACTGTCTCACAGTTCAGCTATGGTAATGGTTTCATGATTTGATACAAATCTTGTGACCTAAAGCAAAAACATTACAACCTTGTCACTTACACAACTGCGCCTTTCAATCGCAGAGGCAAAACAGGCTTGTATCTCAATTTCCACAACCATACTACACTGCGTATCCCGGACTCTTGTCTATATTAAAGCTACACATTGCTATTCATTGAACTATTTGCCTGTTTTACAGGAAATAACACCTCACCATAACAATTAATAAACAATGATTAATAATTTACAGCACCAGACTCAAACACAACCTCTGTCACTACAGACTAAAAGTACACAACTTCAAAACCTAAACACAAAGTATTTTACATACACACTTTCATATGCGATATGTAGGAAACACAGGCACTGTCAGCTATCATGAACACAGACAGACCCGAAAGAATAGACAGTAATTACTCTCCATACTCACAGAGCTACACTAACAATCTTCAAGGTATCTTTAGCCACTTATACAATGATAATCTGTTTCAATTAAAAAACAGCGAAACAATCATGGCACAGTTGTTTTAGTCCTACAGTACTGTTCCACAAGAGCTATTATCAACTGGATGCAAATGAGAATCGCCAAGGAGATCATACCCAGAGAGATTAATACCTTTTTACAGCTCCCAGATGGGCTGGCAAGGGTGGCAGTTTGCTCCTGGCCACAGTGAATCAGCTGCCAAGAAACACTGGCTCCTAATTCATGCATAATTAAGTCATGACAGATAAATAAATGTCCTAACACACGAAACTTAACGAAGGATAAAGTTTTCCAAGTTCAATTAGATTCAAAGCAATGTTGAGAGAAGACTAGGTTTTTCCAATTGGACACTCTATTGATGGATCTAGATCAAAGGCAAGTTAAAGACACTTAAATTGGTAGGTAAGGATTTAGAAACAGCTTTGGAGAATGCTAAGGCAGTTTAAGTGTCAGCGTCTTGTTACTACATGTCTGCTAGAAGAAGTTGTTGCTACTTCAACAGCAAAACTGCAAACAGAAATGCAGGTACAGCTTTTAACATCACTGCAATATCAACCATCCTTTACATTACTAACAAAGATGATATAAACTAATTTGCTATCTATTTAAGGGGGCTGCAAATACTCCATGTCACAACCTGAGCTGAGGGCAATAACCAACTACTGCTGACACCAAGTACCGGTCATAATAAGTATCTTCTAACCTCTGCTAAGATTTTACAGGTAACTCCTCTAACACAAAAGGTTTTCAGAATGAAAATTCACTGATAGGAATATTTTAGATAGGAATAAAAGTTTCTCATGCATCATCAGTGCATGCTAGTTTGACACAGGTAAAAGAAAACCATTGAAAGCACATGATTTTGACTACTAGAATTAGCTGCTTTTAAACAAAGCAGAATTACTTTCTATAGTTTTCAAAACAGAATTAAGGCAAATACAATGATATTTAACTTAAAACCTTGTAAAGTTTTTTTAAAATGTTATCAGTGTAGTGTTTACAGAGATAAGAAATAACTCCTTTGTCAGAGTAGAGATCAGGTTACCCCAATAGCTTAAAATACATAAATAATTGTAGTCTCCTACTCAAAAAACAATTTGGAGTTCAAGGAGCTGGGTTGAGATGTGGATATTAAAAATAAAGTTGTAGTAAGCAGGCCAAACAATGGAAAAACATTTGCAAAGTTACAAGCTTTCATCTTTGTCCTTCAGCTGAACAACAGCAATGCATACACTTGGCCTTTCAAGGGCAAGTTACTTCGGGACTCTGAACAAAGTGTGGGGACAGCTTTCCAAGAGTTGAACTGTTCCCAGCAGCCTGCTCCTCCACAGCCACAGGGGTGTGAGACCTGCTCACTGGTCAGCACCTGAAGTATCACAATTTAGAAGGCAAAATCAGATGTCAACTGATCTTAAAAGTGTTGTTCTGTAAACTCCAGTGGCTCAGAGACTGACCGGCCAGCAACCAGATGCCCCAGCAGCCAGATGCCTGTATAGCACAGAGCCTGGGCGGCCAGACCCATCACCCTCCTCAAGCTAAGCTAGCCAGGCATCAGTGCCAATGACAGGCTGTGCAACTGCTCAATGAGCCAAGTTACTCATTATCCCAACATTCAATATGTTTGCAACAAAAATCATGAGGATACTTGCAAACTCTTCACCATCATTTACCCCTACGCCCATGTATGCAATATACTTTAATACACATTCACTTGTGAACTTTGTAACTGTTCAAAGTTGATGTGACTACAAATGAGAAATCCAGCCAGGGTAAGGACAAGGCACACGGGGAAGGCTGTCAGGGGTCAGTAGGGCAGCAAGACACTCTGTGCAGCATGCACAGACACATACACAAAAAGATAAAGCAAGCTAGTCTTCTTTTTACTTCTATGGACCCTGGCCTGTTTTGCACTAACAAATACAGGATTTCTTTGTGTAGGAAGACAACTTAGTTCCATCATTTCCCTTTATGTATTTCTTAAGTACATAATAAGAATACATATACCCCTATGTTTCTTAACTATAACAGAGATTAGAAATAATATAAACAGGAATATTACATCTCAGTGAGAAGCTACTCTGAAACAAACTAAAGAACAAATACTCCAATACTTTCCAAATTGCTTATTAGCAAGATTCCCTGCATTTTGTGGTTCTAATCTAAATTATAGCTTGATCTAAATTATAGTGTTCCAGCCTCTGAAACCTACAGTGCAAAACAAACATGAGTTTTCCCAAGCATTACAAAACTGAACTATTTATACAAAGCTTTCAATTATATATGGTTTTATCTCCATGTATACTATACAGAGGATAAAAGACAGAAAAATACAAGTTAACTAAAGAAAAGTATACTGTGGGCCCTCAAACATCTTAAGTCTAGACAGAGCTTCTTATATCTGAACTGTGGCAGCCGCAGAACCTCAAAATAATCTTAAATTCTTCATGTATTTACATGTATTACAGGAGCAAATTCATTTGTTATTGAACTTTTTTATGTAAATACAATTTAGAAGATTACCAGTAATACCACTGATAGACTATTATCTGTAATAAACTTCTCATTTCAAAGGAATTTCAAAAGAAGTTGCTATGGCTGTGATTAAAAAAAAAAAACCAAACCAAAAAGAGTCAGACCAGATTAATGGTTTCCCCATCTTTGGAAGTGTGGACACACACTGTACTGGAGCAACACCACCCAAGTTACCAGAGTAGTAACTCCCACCATGCTTCCTTGCTTGCCTACTTCATGTATAAACAATATCAGGGCAATCTGTCATGACAGGATTGATCTTCTCAAGCAATCTTCGAGTCTTCTGCAACATCAAGTAAAGCAATTGAGGTAGATCTACAAAGGGAACTGCCTACTGCAACAGAAACTTGGGATGCCTGACTTTCAGGTACTTCACAAAGTCCTCACAGCAGTTTCCCTGCCCGATGTCTACAGAAATGGAGAATGACATTCACAGAATTCAGGAAGCAGAACTAACTGCGCAGCCAGAAGAAAATGCTCAAGAGGAACACGAATCAGATTGTATGCATCTCCAGAAGTCAGGCAAACAACAAGCTCTGAGCCAGTGTTTTTGCAACAAACTACTCCTCAGAATGCTCAGGAATCCATATTCAGACACCTTCTTTGCCTGACTATAAAATACAAAATTAAGCAATCTTTAAAAAAAAGCTAGTCAACAGGTTGATGATGAATGTTATGCTCACGGGAAAGAAACTGGGGATCCTGTTTCACTAAGTATTTCAGTATTTTAAATGTGATACAGTATCAACAGAGAAAAAGCAAGAGACATCTCTATGCCAGAAAGCCATACCACCTGCAGTTAAGAGACACGCCTGTCACTGCCAACCCAGCCAACAAGGGACAATCAGTCCTCTTTTCTACAAGTTACCCTACTCCTCGTTTTCTAAACCCAAGCCATGCTAATACTAGAAGAACACCAGAACATTTGATGCCCTTTAACATCAAACACTTGCCAAGACAGCAAGAAAGCAGTTCTATGGCTGCAAAGGCATCCGAACCAGCTCTGCACAGGCCAGCACCAGCCCAGCCAAGTACTATTTCTACATGGCTGTGGATCCTGCTTCGAGTCCATCCAAGACACAGTTATATGGCAGAACAGCTTTGGCTCAAAGCTGATTCCATTAGACCTGAGGAAGCTTTGCAAGAAGCCACCTCGTTGCCTGTTTAGACTAAAGAGCTATCCACTCTTTGCAGACTCGGGCTAGCCATGCTACTGGTTAGGTGGGGGTTACACAGGGGTAGAGATATTATATATAAATCTGAAAAGTGACCTGACTTAGAAAGTTAATTCCTATGCTAATGGGGAATAATAAACAGTCACTCTCAGCCTCCCAAATCCAACAAAATGAAAAGATAACCACATCCATTCTTGTCTGTATCACGTGAGACATAGCTTGTCTCATGGCCAGCCAAGCAGTATGTCAGCATTTCAAGGTACATCAACTGGATATACTAAAATCAGAAGACAGAGGTTAACGACTGCAAGTAGTGAGGTAGATAACTGAATTGAAGCCCATAAAGCTGCGTTTATCTGACTTGCACATGTTGACAAGGACAAAAGGATCTTCTGAAGGAACTCTCATAACACACGAACACAGATCAACACAAGTCAGGTTCAGACTCAGATCATTCGTTTCTAGTGCTGTGTCAGACTTGTGTTGATCCGTGTTTGTGTGTTAAGAGAGTTCCTTCAGAAGATCCTTTTGTCCTTGTCAACATGCATATGGCAGAAGTGACTTGTGCAGATTTTCTGGGGACTAAGCCAGTCTGAAGGTCAGGAAAGCATTCAGATAACTGAATTGAAGCCCATGAAACTGTGTTTATCTACCTCACACACAGCACTAAAAATGAATGACCCAAGAGTCTGAACCACAAACCAGACAGTTCAAAAGAACAGCGGAAAACTGGATGGCAGCCTCTGTTTGTGTTTGGAAAGCCTTCACCATGTAGCCAACTTGCTATGTGCTTAGCATCTGCCATCTGCTGTAATTTTTGATCCAGAGTGATTTTCTGTGAAACCACTGCTTCTGGAAAGCTCAGTGTGGACAACCAGGCCTTTCACTGCAAATTCATTTCTATAGCTAGACTGTCTTCACTAGAGCTTAAAGATACAAAATTATAATTATTAAAAACAATAATAATTATTCAGAGTAGATAATTTTAGTAATAGGAAAAGGAGTACGTAGGATATAAAAAAAAAATACATTAAAACTTTCTGAAAAAAGACAACACTTCCTAAGTATTTGTGGGAAGTAGTTCTTATCTTCCACAGAGGTTTATTTCTTTAATGGCATATTTGTTCAGTTATTTTTCTTAAGATAAAACATATAAAACAAGTATAACCTGAGTAGTTACTGATTTTTGCTCTGCAGGTACATGTATGTATCTTAAATTATTTCTTTTATAGCAGCAATGAGTGGGGCAGAGGCATGAAGGCCTAAAAGAAGTTAGCTCAGGCCTAGAGAAAGGCCTCCAGCCTTATCAATGTCTGCTATTCACCCCCATGCAGAGGTACCTAAGCACCCAAGGGGGGATGGCAGTCAGCATGCTCAATACAGCAAGGTGGCTACTGGGTCCCCTCCTCCCATTCTGAATGCCTGCATCAGCCAGTGTTTCATTACTGTTACCCCACAGTGCTCACTTTGTTGGCCATGGTGCACTCTCCCCGATTTCTCCTGTTCTAAAAACTCAAGGCCACCAATTTCTTCTACACTTTCACCTTATGATCCATGCTAACCTTCAGCACATAACATGCTGTTTGTAGCTCCTGGCACACTCCTCACAGATTCCCCACCCAGGTGGATTCTTTTTGCTTAAAATGGCACACCTTGTACCTTCCTAGCCAAAGGCATTAGCTCACATGAAGTAGTACAGCGCTGGGACATGGAGTCTGGGCAAGCTGGTATTGCTGGGCCACGATGAGGCTGGATGGGGCACAGTCCCTCTCTGAAAGAATGCCTTTCTGTTTTGCATGCAGAATCAATGTGCAGGGAGTTTGGCCATAAAGTGCTTTGTAAACAGGAGAGTGGCAGTAGTTACTGGACTGAAGAAATGTAGTTGTGTAAGGCCTCTGGGGAATACAGCATGGGCCAAACTGGGAAGGGTGTGGTTATTCACTGAAAGACCTTCATCTACCAGAAGTTAAGCACAAAGATAAACATTGTTTTATTTTTTTTCCCCAGGTAGCTCTTATCTCACTACAGGGATGGAAATGAGATGATCTGTGGTGAGAGAATAGCCTTTCAGCCCTTGTAGAGCCTGATCATTGTATATCATAGCAAGTTTCTCTCCTCCCATTTACAGTAGTTGCTTACACAGCTCTTGCATCCCCCTCCTTCTAATAGCCAAGCAGAAAGAAAGCAAGTCTCCATTCATCTCCACTGTTTAGTTAAGGAGATGACAGGCATATGCATCTTTTCCTCTGGCAAACAAATTACTGCCATGATGTGGCAATTGCAGCTGCTTACAATACACAGAAAAGATCCAAAAAGGCAACAGGAGGTAAAGCAACCACGCTTGGCCCAAGGGGTTAGTGAATCAACAGCAAACTGATAATGAGAGAGACACAAGAAGCTTTGTGGTACAGAAACTCCTACCCCTCCTTTGGAAGTAGCAGATAACTAAAGCGAGGACACAATAGTAGTTTTAGAAATTGTCATATCTAAACATTGCATCATCACACTGGAAAAGACAGCATTGACATCTGACCCCATCCCCTGTCCCATGCACTCCTTTTCTGGAGCATTCTGTTTTCCATGGTCTTTATGAGCAAAGGCATAGACAACATCCTGCAGCCAAGTTATCATCTGAACATCACATCCATCTCGCAAATGAAAAACTAAACTAGCATTCCACTTCCACCTGCATTCAACAAGGGCCTGGGCTCCATACAACCTCTATGCAGCACTGCGGACAATCTCTCACAGTTGCAGAAAGACACCTGAACACCACAAAGCCCTCTTCTGAAAGAAGGCATCAGAACCTTATTCTGTTCTTAGGCTAGATTTGTAGAAGACATAAGCATCATGACCCTTGCAAAGATGTCCCCAAATGTACCTTGGTGGCTCACCAAGGCCTACAAGACAATGAAGTTGTTGCCACCAGAGCTGTTGTGGGCCAATGCAAGCTGTTAATGAGATGCTTGATCCCAGTTTGGCAACTCATGGGCAGCAAAGGGAAAACACTGCAGGCCACCTGTACACACTGGTACACAATTTTATCCCTTTGTCTACTTTTCAAAGGAAAGTAACATGAAGAATGACCTTTCAAATTGTGGTCACACCACCCTTAACAGACTTGTCATCCCTAATCTTATTTGCTGCTGACCAGTGAAGTTCATGAGGTTCCACAGGGCAACAGCCTCTTCCTTAAAAAACACATGGAGGTGATCTTGAAATTGCACATGATGATGGTGAAGACTAAGGACAAATACCAGCTTCAAATATGCCTTTCTAAGTCTGAAAGCTTTGTACCCACTGCTGTCTTTCCTCAACTCCAAGGATGTGTTCCCACCAGTTTGGGCTCAGCTCCCAATCCCATACCACCTACTATCAGTGAACAAAGGCAAAGCAGTTCCAAACTCAGTAGCTGTGTATGTTTTCCTTCTCTATATAAACAGCTTTAGGGAAGCTTGCATGACTCCATTCACAGGTGTCTTACTGGAGTAGGCTATAGCCATGGGACTAAGCCCATTACTCCACACCTGTGGTGCCTTGGTTTTGCCAGTGACCACACATAGTGCATGAATGAGGATAAGCAAGGGGTACAAAGAGACTCAGAAACCACCAATGCTTGCAGCCAGATGTAAGCACCAGACAGGCCACCATGGAAAGGACAACACTCTGCAGGAGACCATCAACAGGGTACCACAGTATATCCCAGAAATCTCTGCTGTTGAGAAAGAGCTGGAAGACAGACTTCTGTAGGCCAACTTCAAACCTCGTGCACAGTAGGACTGGCCTCGATCTAGTCCAGAGTAAAAGCCCCAATCAATCTCATGCAGTGGACAGGCAAGAAATATGCTAACAACTCAAGGTCCACTCCTGTGACACCAAATTAGTTGCCTGTGTAGACATAGCCTCTGAACATGGATAAAGATGAGGCTCAGGGAACCTCACTGTCAGCAACTTCTCAATGAACCCCAGTTAACCTAAGGCAAACACCCCCTCCCCATCACGCATGCATGAATTTGGACCCCCATGCCTTCAAAGCAGCACCCTCTCAGAACAAGGCAGTACTAATCACATTATCAGGTTGACAAGGAATGCTGTTCAGACAAAGCAGCTTTAGGTTTTGCAGATGACTGATAGGCTTAAAGCCAGTGTAATAGGATTACACATATTCACCCGGCTGGTTTCAGACAATCTGCACAAGTTAATCACATCTGATGAAGGGCCTTAGTACTACATACAAGCAGCACTGTTTAGTGGCTGCAATTCAGCATACCCACGGGAATCAGCAGACTGTTTACAAATGCGTTGCCATAAGAACCTCTGTAATAGCTAATGATGACCTATGTTTCTTTGGAGCACCTGAGAGCAACACAGCACAGAAGTGAAAATACACTTCACAAACTTGCATGGTGGTGTAAAAATGACACAGATGTGTATGATTCATCCTTTTTGATCCCCCAGCCAAAGTTTTTCTACACGCTACACAACGATTGTTAAAAATAGAATTATTCATATCCAACTATACAGCATTTCTAGAAATTTATCCAGCATAGAAGTCAGTTTTACTGCTTTTTACTTCCCTTGAGTCATATGACATGGCACTTCGGTGTTTACCATCTTTCATTTAACAAGCAGCAATTTAGCTGTTTCACCACCAAAACCTTCTGTAACCACCACTTTGTCCTGATAAGAAAAACTAAGGCAACTTTTCTAGCTTAACTAACACAGGATATACAGCATACTACCTATACCACTTTTCACACAAATCTCTGCCTGCTGATACCACTGTTATGTGGTAAAGAAACAGCAAAAACATTACAAGCAAAACACAAACTAAAGAACCCCCTGCACTTGCTCCATTGATTCGAAGTCCACACCTCTGCACCCTTTCTTCAGCTTCGCTCTGAGGCAGCATCAGGGACAACAACATAACTCTAGGCAGACAGTGAGTATTGTTTGTTTTCTTTAAAAAAAAGAGGCTACCAAAAATTTAAGAGCAGAGACATTTAAGCTTCAAATTTTAAGTATTAGTGGTTCACAGGAGCAGTGCTTAATGTAGTAATAGGGAGAGGCAGGATGCCTGCCTGTAGAGGTTTCAGTAAACTCACACCTACGCTATTTTGCGGAACATCCCAGTAACAACCTTCTACACAAAACAGCACTTACTTCCCCAAAGCCTCCAACCTACAGAAGACATGCAGCTTTCTCCTCTCTGTGTGTATACACACATACATATATGTACTGATTTAAGCTTGCTAGACACCAGGTTTCCAGTTTTTTGAAGTATCTCCATAATGAATTATTTGCAAATTCACATTTAGTAGAAGCAAATTAAGTGATTACATCAAGAAAAGTTAACTCTCAGAACTTCAGTATTAAGCTTCTTAATCCATGTCAAACTGGTTTTGTTGGCTTAAGCCAACCCTAGTTCTCATACAATTTCTCCCATTGCTGCATCTGTTTGCACTGAATTCTCCATACACACACACACATATTCTGGCACATGGTCATGAACTCAGAAGTGAACGGAAACCTCACTACTGAATCATTTTTCCAGCCTCTCTGAGGTACTTTATTGTTCTCTGTGGGACATTTTCCAGTGTTTTGTACGGTTTGCTTTTAAAACTCACTGGCAAGCCTTTTCCCTTTGTACTTCTGCAGGCCTGTAGAACCTACCCAGGTCAGGAAGTCTTAAGGGCTTGACTATGGTGGACACATTCCAGAACTGCAGCAGAACAGACTAAGAGATACGAACAAAAAGTTACGACACCATAATCTTCTCTGCCTTGCTGGAATAATGCCTTATGTTGACAACCTATTCAAGGAGAGTTAAAGTAGGAATTACTTCGGTACTAGAAGTGACTTAGTTTTGAGGATGACCACGAGAGGGAGTTACACCCATTTCAGCAGAGTTGTAAGGAACCGGCTATTCAGTTCTGTGCACCCATTTTCCTCACTAAGCAAACCCTGGATCTTCAGCCTCCCAGCCTGAGGTAGCAGTAACACGAGCAGTGTTACTGTTAAACTGCTTTAGGATACAGGTACTGGAAACGTCTGCAAACAGATTCCACTGTCACGCAACTGTTCAGCAAATGCAAAACTTCACATCAAAGTCTCGTGGTTTTACTTTCCTAAAATCACCATTTGTTGTATAAACAATATTAATCCTAGTATAAAGCAAAACTCAAGTAGCCTAAACTCACTCTGCCAAACTGTCATCTCAGAATAAAGCCAAACTAAAAACCCCACCCAAAACACAATGGGGGATATGGGTGCATGTGGAGGGAGCACCTTCAAGTGATTACTTTGCTGTTGTAGAAAGTAAGATCCCTGAGGGACTTGTCAGTAGTCAGATCATCCATAACAGAGGTCATAACATTGAGTTAGCCTACGTTTACTGCTCGTACCAGTTTAGTGTTCTGGTTTACAGCACATCACTATGAAAAGTTGATGCATGAGGCAGAAACATACCATCACAGATCATCTGGTGACCCAGCTAATTTCCTGGAGGACAACCACCACCTGCAACAGTGGCTCTGCATCATCCTCTCCCAGGGATTACTATGAAGACGCCATCCCAGAAACACCAATTTTAACACCTTTCCAGGAAGCCAAATAACTGCACAGAAGCCTTTCCAGCAGATTGAATGCACAGCTCTTCCAGCTACAGAAGACACTCTTCCACCTCAAGAACATGCCTGAGAGTTGGTTATAGGAATTAATACTGTTTTGGAAACTGAACTTCACCTTCAGGTAAGAATCATCATCTTGACAATATTATGTTCTTTCTGGGAACAAACACCACAGATAAGACAGACAGTCTTTCCAGAGGGAACAGAAGAGAAGAAAGAACTAACATCAAGGGCCTTCCTCCACAAAATACTTTAGTTTGTTAAAGAAGTCTCTGCCACATGCCCTGAGATAGCATGGATAAACAGCTTGCTTAAAATCAGTTTATGTGATGTGAGGAAAATATCACAAGCCTCAATCTCAAACTCAGTGTTTACATTTTAAGACCAGGCCCAGTCTTGAGGACAGGCTGTGGGGAGCAGGGGGGAAAGGGAGATGGAATTAAAAAACAAAGCCTTTAAGCATTCCTATGGAAGATCAAAAGAAAAAACTTTTAACCAACATAACATTAAAATTCTTTCTTTGGTATGAACAAAGTTTGGACTACCAATTACAGAAAAATTCGAGCTCTCAAAACAACAGAAGACTTCTCCACCATCCAAACCCACTGCCTCTTAATGGCTCCAAAGTGAAGTTAAACAACAGTCCAGAAGTCATTAACTCCTCCTCCTCTGCTACACCACCAAATCTCCTGAAAAGCCCTCTTTGCCAGTCCTGAGAAGGTTCTCTAGTGCCATGGACAACTACACTGGTGCCACTATCAAATACGGTGTAAAATCACATCAGTGTGTGACATCAGTACCCACTGGCGTCCCTCAGAGAGAAGGCCCAGCAATGAACTGCCCTGAGCTTACCATATTAATTCCAATCTAACAACCAGCAGCAGGTTTAACACCAGCTACATACGGAATGGAGGGAAAATTCCTTACCCTTTCACTAGGAACACAGCTGCCTGAAAAAGTCAGTGACACCAAGCAGTCAATCTGCACTGCTGAATCACAAATAAAGGCAGATGGGCAGACCAGCACACATACACATTGGGTAGCTTAGTGGTGTCTGCACAGTACTGGAGTAGCAAGGTATACGAAATTAGACGCCAGACAGTGGCAATGACAGGACACCAGGAGGCAAATGAAACAGGGTAGGGAAATCAAATCCTAATGGACACTATTGTTCCACACAGCCTCCCAGGCGGTCAGCTGAGTAGTGATCAACCACTGCAGTAGTCAGAGGTAGTTATAAGGGAGACAGGAAGGAAACATAATAAAAACAACAAACCTTCTCACTACCACCTAGTTTTTATGAAGTAGCTATATGAGAAGAGATAGACCATGAACCCTTTCCAAAAGGAACCCCCTCCATGCAGAAGACACAACTTACTAAAAGTTAAGAAAAGTAATTTGTAACAATAAAAATAGCTCTGTGGTCTCTCTGCTCTAAGAGCAGCATGACTGGAAGGCATGAATACTGACAAAAGCTGGTTCAGCAGCTGTAGTTAAGACACACCAAATAAGAAACAACAGCACATCTGACAAGATAAAGTGGCAGACGCTGTAGAAAGCATTCCTCACAAATGAGGACTGGAGAAGGCACTGCACAGAGTTCACACCCGAAGTCTACAGCCAAAGACACTCCACAATTTATCCAAGACCTGGAGCTGCGTTGAGATGCTTGCATACAGAATTTCCCATGAATCTACGCTGGGCTGAAAAACATGATGCAAGACCAAAGCCTGTGCCCTTCCAGGCTGGCAACTAGAGGCCTAACAGGGAATACTGACTATCCCAAGCAACATACACACACACACAAAAAAAAAGTGCTGGCAACTGAACCAAGCTCCTCCTCCAAGCTCAGTAAAGAATATACAAATAAGATTTAGTAACAGCAGCCACCTCCAATTCCACCTGTATTTTTTTAAACCAGATAATTCTTAATTTTCAAGTCATTTGTTTCACTCTGCACAGCACAAGATAGTAAGCTTTTCATGACCCGCGTTAAGATGCTCCCCCTCCTCTTACCACTGAAAGCCATTATTGAAACAGGTTTAAAACTCGTTTTACAAGCCTCTCACCCAGAGAGGCTCTCACCCTTTATACCTATCGCTGTCGGCAAAGCCTTTCCACAAGGTGGCATATTCTCAAGGGAGCCATATGTTACAGTCAGTTCAGGTAAAAAAGTGGTGCTTGGGTTTGTTTGGGTTGGGTTTTTTTTTCCAAACTGAAAACAAGTTGCTCTTTCAGTCCGAAGTTTCAGCATCCAGTCAGAAGACAAGAGAATGCAAAAGCCACAATGGAGAATAAGGCTAAAAATAAGTTTAGGTACCTCTTTGTAGAGACGTAAGCTAAGAGAAGAACAAAGAGCAACATCTAAACATTATTTTTGCACTACCTGAGTTCAGGAATGCCAGGATATCATAAGCTATGTCCCCAGAAAACGTCAAGAACTGCTCTATTTATTAGTAACGTGCCTGGGCTATATTTGATCAGCTCTGCTAAAGAGCTCTGAACAGTCACATTGCTGTGCTACACCCATTCCTCTTCCACTCTTCGAACAAGATCCAAGGTGGGGCAGGGCAGAATGCCTATAGCTCCCTTGCACAGCGCTTATACAACCAAGCAGCTCTAATGCACTTTAGAAACATTTACAGAAACATCCTGTTGCTATACGTCTGCCTTGTCACAAGAGATATCACAAACCATTTCTCAAGGACAAAAGAGATTGTTTCATAGCACTTCTTTTTACATACTATGGTAGGACTGGGAGAACTCACCTCCATTTGGAGAGCAGCCGTGTCCTGGTCGTAGTGTCCCATGATGTTTGGGAAAAAAGTCATATTGTAGGGCATTCCTGAACATCTGGAAACAGTAATCGGCTCACACGTAAATAAACTGTGCCCTCGCACCAGAGTCAGAAGTAAGCTGCAAGTCGCAGAGAAGATGAGTACTCCCATTTTGCCAGAATGTCCAACTTCAGCACATAGCTCCCCTCAGCAGTTAGACAGACAGGCTCTGTGCAAGGATAAAGACACTCATCTTGCCCTGCTGGGTCTGACGCAAGGCATGGGCACAGGCAGCAAGGCAGACCATCGCCTTCTCACTGTTGATGTAAGTCGTTTCCCATTTCGGCCGATGGCGATTTTACCAAGCTCCTTCTTCCTCGCGCCTGTACGCTGCAGAGCCGAGACAAGACAGAACCAAGTAACCAACCACCGAAACAGCCTGACCGCCACCCCCGAACCGTCCCGCTCACAAGCCTGGGGGAGGCAGAGCAGGTCCGCCGGCACCCCAGCGCACCCCCGCAGCCTTCCGTCCCGCTCCGCCGGGGCCACGGCACGGCGCGGTCCGCACGCCCGCTGCGCCCCGTCCCGGTGAGAGCCGCCTCGCCTAAGGGGAGCGGTGCGTTTGGCTACCGTTCCCGCCCGGGCCCAGGAGCCACCGCTGCTCCCAAAGCCCCGTTGTCGGCTCTCGGTTCCCAGCCCCGCCCTGGGAAGCGGCGCCCGCGGGGCCGGGCGGGGAGCCGGCCGAGAAGTCGGCCCAGGAGCCGGGGCTCGCCGGGCGCGGCCTCGGCGCCGCATCTCCGACACGCCCGGGCCGCGCCTCCACCGCCCCCTCACCAGGATCCGCCTCCCGGCGGGCGCTTCCCCCTCGACGGCCGCGCCGGGGGCCCGCGCTCCGCTCCCACTCTCTCCCCGCACTCACCCGGGCCGGTCCACCGGCAGCCCCCTCCCCTCCCCGCCCCGCCGCGATGGCCGCGACACCCCTCGGCACGCACAGGATGTGGCGTCTAGCAGCGGGAGGCGGGGGGCGCTCGCGCGATACTTGGCGGGCGGGGGCGGAGCGGGCAGGTGCAGGCAGGAGCTCTCCAGCCTCCCGGTGCGGGCCGGGGGCTGCCAGGGTTCCGTGCGCTGCGGGGTGCGGCCACCCGCCCGATCGTCTCGGCCCGGGGCTCCGAGTGGCGCAGGCCTGGCCGTGCCGCCCGTGCCCAGCGGCTCGCAGGTGCAGGCCGAGCCTCGCCTGGCTGGGGCAGTCCCCGGGACTGACAGCAAAAACGGCGTGACAAATCCTTCCAGGGGATGCCTGGCGCGCTCGTTTTTCGTAAAAACATCCGGCGTCATCTCTGCAGCGCGCTAGATAAATACTAAGGCGATTTAAAGGCTTTCAAGTGTCAGGAAATTAACTTAACCAGCCTATGGAAGCAATTCTGGGGCGCATTTCCAAACAAGTGTGTGGGTCACAGCCGGTGTGGCGCTGCTGGGAGGTGTGAGGGCTCTGGGCAGCGGGCCCACACTGCCAGGGTTCTGCAAACTCATAGTATCACAGAATGCTTTGGGTTGGAAGGGGCCTCAAAGCCCATCCAGTCCCAAAACCCTGCTATGGGCAGGGACATCCTCCACTAGCCCAGGCTGCCCAATGCCCCATCCAACCTGGCCTTGAACGCCTCCAGGGATGGGGCTTCCACAGCCTCTCTGGGCAACCTGTGCCAGGGCCCAAATCCACACAAGGTGAGGGGTACAGACACTCATTAGGTGATGCTAAGGCCAAGGAAGAGAATACTAGAATTCAATGGGGAATGACTGCACTTAACGAAGGAAAGAGAAGGGATTTGAGGTATTGGTTGAAGAAAGGGGCACTGTGGTCACGTGCTGGTTTTGGCTTGGGGTAGTGCTGATTTTTGTTATGGTAGCTAGTACAGGGCTGTGCTTTGGATTTGTGCTGAAAACAGTGCTGATGACACAGGGATGTTTTTGTTACTGCTGAGCAGGACTTACACAGAGCCAAGGGCTTTCCTGCTCCCCACCAGTGAGTAGGCTGGGGGTGCACAAGGAGTTGAGAGGAGATGCTGCTGGGACAGCTGACCCCAACTGACCAAAGGGATATTCCATACTGTATGACATCATGCTCAGTAGATAAAGCTGGAAGAAGAAGGAGGAAGGTGGTGGACAGCATTCAGAGAGCATTTGTCTTCCCAAGTCACCGTTAGAGGTGATGTACCCCTGCTTTCCAGGGGATTGCTGAACTCCTGCCTGCCCATGGGAACTGGTAAATTAAATCTTTGATTTACTTTGCATTTGTGGCTTTTGCTTTGACTATTATACTGTCTTTGTCTCAACCCATGTGTTTTCTCACTTTTACGCTTCTGATTCTCCCCCCAACCCCATCCCATCAGGGGAGAGAGTGGCTGTGTGTGGCTGAGCTGCCAGCTGAGGTTAAAGGACAACAGATGAGAACAAAGAGAAATGAGTGTTCACGCAAAGGAGGAGCACCTGGGTGACTCTGGCGCTCAGGCTACCAATGTCTTCCAGAGACCTGTCTCAAGGATGTGTGAACTGTCCTTCTGCTGCACACACCAGGCAAGTATGTGTCCAGTAGCACTTTGCTGTGTTCACAAACACAAGCCTGAGCTAATGAGACCTAACTATAGAAATGCTGAAGGTTACTAAGCAGAGATGACCACATTTCTCTGTGTGGAGCCACCCGAGGTCTCATCAGGCTGCTGTTCATCCATGCAACTTGCTCTGTGCTCCAGGACTGGAACAAGAAACACCAGATGCCGAGACATGCAAAACAGATTTAGAAATGATTTGACAATGTTCAGGCAGCGCTGCCTTTTTGCTAATGAGCCCCAAGATAGTCTGTGCAGTTAGGCACATTTACCCAGAGAAACCATCTCTGGGTTGTGGAGAGCGAGAAGCTGCACATGTTTATTTAGAGGACCACGAGCATATAGAAGCTGTCTCTTCATGCAAGTGTTTTTTGTATCATTTCCTGTGTCACCCTACAGAACACAAACCTCAGGTTCCCTGACACAAAACCATTTTAGCACCTCTATGAATCATGGGGAGGACTATACCTATCTGACGCAGATCCACATGGCTCTGCCATTTGAACAATTGAAGTGACTTGATAGCTGGAATTAAAGTCACTGTACAAACAAGCACCTGAAGTTAAATGAAATGTTGTTTTCAGGTTGTGGAAGTTAATGTGCTCCAGTGTATGAAAATACTCACCAGTTCTCATCTTCTAGATGGCGTCTGCCCTGGTGTCCCTCAGTAGCTCTTCCCATCCTAGAAATACTGCATTTTTCTTTTCATGAGCTCTGAAAGGTTGCATGCTCTGCAGGTCTGGCAGAGCACCAGGAGGTGCAAGAGGGAGTCTCCCCAGTCCATGTCTGCAGAAGCCCTTCTATGGAAGTTCTTACACAGCCCTTGATGAAGTTGCTGAGTTGCTCTCTGTTCCAGGAACACCGTCAGTCAAGCTGAAACATTGCAGGGACAGGAGGCATTCAGGGCAGATTGACATTCCAGAAGATTTCTACTGAATTCTCTTTTTGTTCCAGTTCCATTGGCTACACCTCCAGGCATTTTCCTTGAAATGGCAGCAGAACTATCTAGGACCAAGTGAAAGTCTCTGCTACCCAGTATGTAGAGTCAAAAAAATTCTCAGACAAGCTTCTGTTATAATTTTAATATGGAAAAAACCCACCATGTCTTACATGATTTTCATGAAAAGTTAATACAGAATTTTGCTGAAGCAATCAGACAAAAATCCAAGGTGTGGAAATTTCAGCCAAACCAGTCATTTGTCAAAGTAACAAACACCTGAAAACAGGGTATTGTGGGGAGTTTAGCATCCTCAGCTGTAAGATCTGCTAGTGTCATACTGTATAAATATGGCATTATATAAAGTGATGGCTTAATTTCTTCCATCCAAATGCATTTTTTTGTACATAAATTAGATCTCTGGAAAATAGATATGGCTAAAAAACATTGTTTCCATTTCTTAAAGAGTCCATAGATGATGGGAAAAGGCAGAGAAAAGGAAGGATGAGCCCTTTCTTCAAACACATTATTAATATACTTTCTTTGCTCACAACCTAGTTGCTAAGCAAGTTATTCCAGAGGTTGTTTCTCAGAGCCATGATCTAAATATATTTGTTTCTGTCTCTGTAAAGGTCTTGACTAACCAGAGTGAGGAATGTAAGCATTCTCACTGGTATCTAGCAAAGCACCTTTAAGAATAATTAAGTATTTTAAGCATGTGCTCAAATATATTGCTGTTTAGAGATGCAGCTACTTGGATGTGTAAATACTTTGCTCACCTGGCACTGGAGATGTTAACATTTCAGTTCACGTAATGTTAATTTGCTGACCTTTCTCTGGCACACTTCAATTATAGTTTAATGATATTTACTACAGAGAGTTTCAGTGATTTAGAGCCTTGTTTAAATCCTAGGTCATCTTCAGATGCCTTTTGGCAAATGTCACAGAGGGGCTTTCAGCAGCCAGCAGCCAGCAACAGCTCCCCTCTGACCTCTCCTGGCTCCTACCGCCCTTGCACTGGATATGGTGGGACAGACCATGCACCGTCTCCTCCATGCCCTCAATGTGACTAGCTTAAACCCATCCTCCACAGAAACATTTGACATCTTCCCTGGGATATGAACTCAAGCATCATTTTCTCTTCCAAATTTTTATAAGGGCATCCCTCCAGGAAAGGCAAACAGTGTGACCACGTTTTCCTGCTGCATGAAGGTGTTACTGCCCTATGTGCTCATGAACCAGAACTAAAATAGTCAGCAGCTGTGAGGAAGGAGCCTACCTCTGTGACACAAGCAGTACCTGCATGGCTTCAGTACTGGGAGTCTGCACACAAGCAGTTGTACACTGGCTCAAGCTTTCTCCTGTTAACACATCTAAAACCTTCATAACTGAATTACGCTGTTGGAACATTGTACCAAAGTTTGACTTAATGTAATTTAACTATTATGGATTTGCCAGCTACCTAGTTTGATGTTGGTGGATTCAGTTATACGGTTCATAATGTTCTTATTATTCTGCATTTAAAACACATTATTCATAATTTGGTAAAATTTAAAAGGACTAAATAGCCAGTAGATGGCACCAATAAATCCTGTTGTGAGACTTAAAATTGTCTTTTTCTCAAATGCATTTTGGAAATGAAAAAAAACCAAACCAAAACAAGGATTATTAATATAATTTCTTCTAATTAGTTTACAGTAATATTCAGGGAAAACATTTCAGTTTATAAACAGAATGTGTTTCCTAAGTCAAAACTCTACCATTTAATTGGACACATAAAATTGTGAGAAAGGCTTAGTAAAAACATATAGATGTGTTACAGAAATTTCCTTCTTATTTAGGAAATCCAGGAATTAACACCATCTGAGGTCTTCTTTGTAGCCTGTCATGCAGCTGTGTCATCTTAAGGCTTTCCTTATAATGAGTTTTTTCTATAAAGCCCTCAAACTGTTACCCCTCCAACGCCCAACAGCAATGAAAACCAGAGAAAGAAGCATAGTGAGAAAGCCAGAAGGTTGTGTGCTAACCACATTACTGAGAACTTGGTACCCATGTCATCTTCTTCCTTGAACAGAGTTATCACCTATTTAGACTTAAGTCCTTCCGTCCTATTATGGTTGTGTGGGTTGTGGCACCCACACATAAGAAGACGCTGATTTCCTTTATGCTAGGACAACCTCATCTTTCATTTGTTTGTAAATGACAGCACTGTGCCTTCATAGCCTTGCTTTAATAAAACAGTGATTATGCTAATAGTATTCCTTCCCCATCAGGTTACCTCAGCTAGCCTCAGATATTAAGCACAAAGTAAACTACACAGGAAATATGCTGGTAAAGAGTAAACTTCCCTGAGAAGGATGAAGGCTATTTCATTCCTTGTGAACTTGTAGTGGCCACCTTCACTCCTGGTAAATCTGCAGCCTCTCTTCTTGGGTAACAGTAAGAGCCCTTCTTATCTTGTTTATGTGGCTGGGGCAGTACTTCCTTCAGACAACGTCACAAAGGCTGAGGGAAGGAAACCTGTGCTACAGTTTTCCAATGGAAAAGACTGACACCAACCAAGCACTCTGTTAGAGCAGACAGGCAAGGTGCAGGTGACTTTGACAGCAAAACAGCTTTGTTCTCCCATTGGACTTTGCCTATCGATGCCATGTGTGATCAGCGAAGGGGGAGTGACTTCACACACGTTTCAAGTGCAGCTTTTCATGTTGGTAGATGAAGATACTTGTTGAAACGAGAGGATCCCAAAGATACAAGAAAACAATCGTGTTGGAAGCTCAGGCACTAGCAGCTACAAGGTGATCCTAAAAGTACTAATCTAGATGTTGAAAGCAGACTAATGAGCGTTCACAGGGAGCTGGTAATTACACCCCTCCCCAAACCCAGGTAATGGATACTGTCTTCCCAATGTAACTATCCTGTGCTGCAGGGACCTCCCGAGTTCTGGGTAACAACCTAACAGAGCACCTTGTATAAAACCCCGGATCTGTCTGTAAGTGCATCAACCTGACATCTCCTCCCAGTGGGATTTCTGGAGCAGCAGATTCACTATTTGCTGAAATGTGAAGGAAGAAGTTCAGATAGGAAGCACAGATTTTTGGTTTTTATTGCTGCACAGTTTCATATCTATTTTTAATAAGCATGTTTTTGAAATTATGTGGAGTAAAATTATATGTCATGTGTAAGAATTAAGTAGAAAACATCTTGACTGCTGGATCCATTGTCTTCAGAAATAGAAGAGCAAGTTGGTTTCTGTAAAATTTTTTGCCAGTGTTTATGATAACAGTACAATTATTTGAATCTTACAGTTTTAATAATGAATTATTTAGAAATAATGAATGGATCTGCTTTTCCTAAGCTTCTTCACAGGTCTCCCAAGCTATCACAAACTAGAAACAGCATGGAGAATACCAAATATGTTTTCAGCTGAGACATACAGTTCTACCCGAGATCAATGCAGAGTACAAAAATGAGTCACACTTTAGATCTTGGGGCAACTGTAACCACATAACAACTCATTTCTGTGGTTAATAAAATCTGCTGCACTCCAGAACTGCACTCCAGAATGTGTTTAGCATTACTATTTTAAACCAGGATTTGCAAAATATGCTTATGAACCAGTTGGACCACATCCTAGGAGATAGTGCTGACCACTGGCTAGCAGATTATATAAACCTCATTTTATCTGTCTCCTTCCAGGTCTTTTCATCCTTACGGTTTAGGATCAACCATTATATCATCAATCAGTGTCTGGAAATGAAGACTTCTGTCCTGGGGTTTGTAGACAGAGAGATTATCGAGCCACCTGTGTTGAGTGCAGAAGCATCTCAAACACAAATACAGCAGAAAAGTGAAATGTGAAATGTTAGACAAAAAATAAAAACAGACAAAGCCAATAACGAATGAGAAAGGAAAGGCTTTAGGATGTCTCAGTAGTAATATCAGTAGGTCATACACAGCAAAAATGCTTCATTAGCAAGGAATTTATTCTAAACACAAAACCAGATTTTCTTGGCTACATCCAGTTAACATTAAAATTTGTCACCCCACCTGGCATAGCAGAGTTTTGGGAATTCAAAGATATCATTAGCTGTGCCCAACAGACAACTTGAGAGAAGGGGAGTTAGAGAAGGGGCCAACCACTGCTCTGTTAGGTATTTTTCCATTTTTTTTTGTAACAAAGTGTACTTGTTCCATGTTTGTGCCCTCATTGTCTTTCTTGGACTTTCTACCGTGTAACTGGATGTGTTCAGCTTCAAGAAAAAAGAGGTAGCGTGTGGTGGGTTGACCCTGACTGGAGGCTGGGTACCCCCAAAGCCGCTCTGTCACTGTCCATCCTCAGCTGGGAGAACCAATAACAAAAGGTTCATAGGTGGAGATAAGGACAGGAGAGATCACTCAGCAATTATTGTCACAGACTCCACATGGAATAAAATTAATCTAATTTATTACCCAATCAAAACAGAGTAGGATAATGAGAAATAAATCTTAAAACACCTCCCTCCACCCCTCCCTTCTTCCTGGTCTCAACTTCGCTCCCTGTTTCTCTCCCTCCTCCTCCCCAAACAACACAGAGGGACAGGGAATGGGGGTTGGGGTCAGTTCATCTCATGTTGTCTCTGCTGCTTCTTTGTCCTCAGGGAGAGAACACTTCACACTCTTTCTCTGCTCCCATTTGGGGTCCCTCTCACAGGAGACAGTCCTCCATTAACTTCTCCAACATGAGTCCTTCCTACAAGGGCTTCAGTTCTTCAGCTCCAATGTCACTTCCATGGGGTTCAGACTTTCAGGAGCAGACTTCTCCAGCACAATCCTCCATGCAGTCACAAGTCCTGAAAGAAAACGCTCCAGCATAGGCTCCTCTCTCCATGGGCTGCAGGTCCTTCCAGGAGCTTGCTCCAGCACAGGCTTCCCACCAGGTCACAGCATCTTTCATGTGTCTCCCCCTGCTCCAGCCTGGGGTCCTTCATGGGCTGCAGGCAGAATCTCTGTTCCCCATCCTCTTTTACGGGCTGCAAGAGGACAGCCTGCTTCAGGATGGTCTTCTGCACGGCCTGGAGAACCTCCTCCCTGTCCTTCTTCACTGACCTTGGTGTCTGCAGAATTTCTCACATCTACTTTCTCCTTTCTCTTGTGGCAAAAACCTGTCACTGTTGGGTTGGGGTTTTTTTCCTTATTAAATATATTATCACAGAGGCACTAACACAATTGCTGATTGGCTCGGCTTTGGTCCTTCCTTGAGCTGGCTGGTATTTGCTGTCAGACCTCGGGGAAGCTTCTAGCAGCTTCTCACAGAAGCTACCCCTGCAGCCTTCTCTCCCCCACTACCAAAACTTTGCCACACAAACCCAAATCAAAGATAAAAGCCAAAAAGTGAAGTTTTGAATAGAGAAGAAAGGCCAGGATGCAGCGAGGAAGAGACAGAGTGATGAGCATCTCCAAAGCAGTGGGATGAGAGCCAGAAGAGAAAGTCCAGGAGGCTCTTTGCTTCTCTAAGCAGGGCTGACAGGAGGCTGGGTGAGAGTTTGCTTGCTGGATTGGGATGGAATGTATAAACCTCAGCTCTGGGAAATTGCTAAGGATCTTATGAAGCATCCAGAATGGCAAAGCAAGGTGAAAATTTGGCCTATAGGCATGAATTAAATAGAACCCTGAGCTGTGACATGCGATTTATGCATGTCTGTGACAGAGGAATCTTGACCTGCCCTTCTCAGCACACTAGTTAATGAAGGCCTGTGGTCCTGGTTTCCAAACTGGGAATATGGCTGAGAAGTACCCATAACGAATTCCCTCTTACAAAGGTAAAAGGTAAGGCACTTATACAATCGTATCCTGGATTCTAGAGAATCATAGAATCATAGAATTGTAGGGGTTGGAAGGAATCTCGAGAGATCATCGGGTCCAACCCCCCTGCCAAAGCAGGCTCCCTAGCTCATATTGCACAGATAGACATCCAGATGGGTCTTGAATATCTCCAGAGAAGGAGACTCCACCACCTCCCTGGGCAGCCTGTCCCAGGGCTCTGTCACCCTCGCTGTGAAGAAGTTCTTCTGCATGTTGGTGCGGAACTTCCTGTGCTCCAACTTGCAGCCATTGCCCCTTGTCCTGTCTCCACAGACCACTGAAAAGGGACTGGCTGATTCCCCCTGCATTCCATGCTTAAGATAATTATAAACATTAATTAGGTCCTCCCTTAGTCTTCTCTTCTCAAGACTGAACAGTCCCAGTTCTTTCAGCCTTTCCTCATAGGGGAGATGCTCCAGGCCCTTAATCATCTTCATACCCCTTCTTTGGACTCTCTCCAGGAGATCCTTGTCCTTTTTATACCAGGGAGCCCAGATCTGGACACAATACTCCAGGTGGGGCCTGACCAGGGCAGAGTAGAGGGGGAGGATCACCTCCTTTGACCTCCTGGCCACACTCCTCCGGATGCACCCCAGGATCCCATTGGCTCTCTTAGCCCCCAGGGCACACTGCTGGCTCGTGGCCAACCTGTCATCAACCAGGACCCCTGTCCCTGTTCCACAACAAAACACAGTTCAGATCCTCACAGCAGCAGAGAACAATGACTTAGCAATGGCTAAGTGTTCATGATCAGTTTTAACAGTCTTGGAAGCCTGCCTCAAGGCCTCAGTTTTAGTCCTGCACTGCTATAAGGTACATTCATAGCTGTGCTGGGCCATCTGAGCACAAACGATCATGGTGAGTCTCCCAGTGCCACCAGTGGTCACCCCATGCACTGATGATTCTTTACACAAACTTTCAGGCAGTTTAATGACAATTTGAAAGGTTCAATTGGGATCATGATATTCTAGAAGTATACATTCTCCTGGAACATTGTTTTTAATGGCTGTATTAGGGATGTGTTTGGGGTGAGGTTCAATGTCTGGTCCAAATTTGCAGTGGTACCATGCTGTAGGGCTGATGACTTTCATGGTGAAAAGTGAAGATAAGTAAAATAACCCCACTGTAGTAGGAGAGGAAATAGGACTACTAAGCATCTAGATAGAAAGGCTGATCATGGCTGGTAGCTGATACAGACCTAAAGATACCGAAAGCACTTAAGGGACTAGGCCAACCAACCAGTCCAAATCTCTGAAAACGGAGCAGGGACATCCAGGGATGGCAGCACTGTTTACAGAGGTCAGAGAAGGGAAATTCCATACCAAAAGCACTGTAATGTAGTTCCTGGAACCTTTTCAAAATGTCAGTAGTGCAAAATGGATGGACAAGACCAAAATCAGTTTAACTCACACAACTCAATTTCTGCTGGAAATGCAATTGGAGTAATGTAACTAGGATTTGTCAAGCTGGCCTTTGGATTCATAAATCTGATTTTACTGTCTCTGTGTATAAGATGTCATAACTGTAATATAGAGTAAGAACTGAAAATAAGTATCTAGGAACTTCATTCTTCACCGTTCAAGAGCAGCTGCGTGCTGCTCTGAAAAGGGACTGGAAATAAATTTAAATCAGTGATAACAGACAAAGTGTTTTGTTTCTAGTCTTATCTCTGCACTTGCATTATGCTAACCCATGGGTCATTATACTTTGCAGAAAATGAATCCACCTTCCCTTGCAGAACTCAGGTGAAGGTGTATAGGTAAGTATTGTGGAGCAATTTCTATTAAAAACAGATGTTAGCATTTTGGCTGGAAGACAAAGAACACATTCTTTTATCCTATGAAAAATTTTTACATAGCCATTGATTTACATTTGTATAGTTAACATCAGGATTTAATCCAATGGACTGACATATCCATAATGGATTGAGAGCAGCCCTGAGGAGAAGGACTTCAGGGTGTCGATTGATGGGTGAATGAGAAGCTCAATATGACCCAGCAATGTGCATTCACAGCCCAGAAAGCCAACTGTATCCTGGGCTACATCAAAAGAAGTGTGACTAGCAGGTCAATGGAGAGGATTCTGGCCCCCTACACTGGTCTCATGAGACCCCACCTGAAGTACTGCATCCAGCTCTGGGGTTCCCAGTACAAGACAGACATGGAGCTTTTGCAGTGAGTCTAGAGGACCACCACAAAAATGATCAAAGGGCTAGAACACCTCTCCTCTGAGGAAAGGCTGAGAGAGCTGGGTTTATTCAGCCTGGAGAAGAGAAGGCTTTGGGGAGACCTTATTGCAGCCTAAAGGGGGACTACAAGAATGCTGGAGAGGTGCTGTTTTCAAGGGGAGGGAGTGATAGGACAAGGGGTAATGAGTTTAAACCATTTAAGGGTAGATTCAGATTAGATATTAGGAAGAAATTCTTCACTGTGAGAGTGGTAGATCCCTGGCTCAGGTTGCCCAGAGAAGCTGTGGACACCACCTCCTTGACAGTGTCCAAGGCCAGGTTGGACAGGGCTTTGGGCAACCCCCAACCCATGCAGCGTAGGGACACCATTCTCCTCTCTGTGCCTGTTTTGGCAAGATACACATATTTCTGCATCTCTGCCAACTGCATTGTGTCTTTTCTTACAAATCCAAGGTTTCTACACTCCTGGAAGTAAAGAGAATAATTCACCTAAGCTTTTGTTCAAGCTCTACAGGAATTGCGTGAGCAAAACTGTCAGATGCCACGAAGAAAATCTGAAATTTCTACTAATTTGGAAGAATCTGAAACTGCTTTATGTTCACTAACTCTGGCTGTGTCAGTTCAAGTGCTGGTTTTAACATGTTTCTTGTTTTGAAAGTGATAAAGTGGGAAGAAAATCAGACCTGCATTACTGGAGCTTTCTCCTTTCATACCAATTCACGCTAAAGCAACATGGTTTCTCCAGAATTACAGGCTATTGTGGGGGAACAGCAGTAGCATAATGCATGTTGAATGAATAAAGGAGGCGGCTGTTTTCACTTGTGAGCACACACAAAAGTGATTTATTTTTATATTGTATAAAATTATATAAACAAGAGCCTTGGAAAAAATACAAACCCGATGATTTTTTCCCACAGCTAAGTCACCTTATGCCACATTGGCAATTTAAAGGGATTTGTGAGAAGGTACAAGTTACACTCCTTCTAAAGCCCTTATGCTAATAAAGTAGACAGTGTGTTATGCAACGGCCTTAATATAAGTGAAAATCAGTGTCACTTGAACCAAATCTTGCGTATGATAGGTGCAACTGAAGCAGTGAGTCAGTGGAGGAAGAGAGGTGTCACGTAGGCCTATCCCCACTGAGTTTTGAACAGGCTGTTTTAGAGAAGCAGTGCCATGCTGGACCTTGTTCTCACCAACTAGGAGGACTGGTGAGGAATGTGAAGCTCAAGGGTAGCCTTGGCTGCAGTGACCATGAAATTGTGTGGTTCAAGATCCTCAGGGCAGCAAGGAGGGTGCACAGCAAGCTCACTACCCTGGGCATCAGGAGAGCAGACTTTGGCCTCTTCAGGGACCTGCTTGGTAAGGTACCATGGGACAAAGCCTTGGAGGAAAGAGGAGCTCAAGAAAGCTGGTTAGTATAAAAGAAACACCTCCTCCAAGCTCAGAAGTGATGCAAAGAGGAAGTCAGGCAAAAGTGCTCAGAGGCCTGCAAGGATGAGCAAGGAGCTCCTGAGAAAATTCAAACATTGAAAAGAGCCTACCAAGGGTGGAAGGAAGGGCAGGTAGCCTGGGAGGAATATAGCAAAATTGTCTGAGCAGACAGAGATCAGGAAAGCTAAAGTCCTGAATTATATCTGGCCAGGGATGTTGAGGGCAACAAGAAAAACCTCTGTGGTAAATGGAAGGGAAAATACGGGCATGCTCCAGAACGAAACAGAAGACCTGGTTACCCGGGATATGGAGAAGGCTGAGGTACTCAATGACTTTTTTTCCTCATTTGTCACCAGCAAGGGCTCTAGCTGCACTGCCCAAGCCTCAGAAGGCAAAGGGAAGGACCAGGAGAATAAAGAACCATCTACGGTAGGAGAAGATAAGGTCTGAAACCTTCTATGGAACCTGAAGGTGCACAAGTCCATGAGACCTGATGAGATGCATCTGCAGTTCCTGAGGGAAGCAGCAGATGAAGTTGCAGAGACACTATCCACAATATTTGAGAAGTTGTGGCAGTCCAGTGAAGTTCCCACTGGCTGGAAAAGGGGAAACATAACCACCATTTTTAAAAAGGAAAAAAAAGGGAACTAGTCAGTCTCATCTTTGTGCCCAGCAGGATCATGGAGCAGATCCTCCTGGAAACTATGTTCAGGCACATGAAAAATAAGAAGGTGACTGCTGACAGACAACGTGGCTTCACTAAGCTCAAATCATGACTGAAAAATTTAGTGGCATTCTACAGTGAAGTTACAGCACTGGTGGATAAGGGAAGAGTGACAAATGTCATTTTCTTGGACTGGTGCGAAGTATTTGACACTGTCCTGCACAACATCCTTGTCTCTAAATTGGAGAGACGTGGATTTGATTAATGGACCACTTGGTGGATAAGGAATTATAGAATCATAGAATGTGTTAGGTTGGAAGAGACCTTTAAAGGTCGTCTGATCCAACCCCCTGCAGTAAGCAGGGACATTTTCACTAGGTCAAGTCGCTCAGAGCCCCATCAAGCCTGACCTTGAATATCTCCAGGGATGGAGCCTCCACTATGTCTCTGGGAAACCTGTTCCAGTGATCTACCACCTTCATATTGAAGAATTTTTTTCCTGATATCCAACCTAAATCTCCCCTTTTCAAGCTTAAAACCATTACCCCTTGTCCTATTGCTACATGTCCTTGTGAACAGTTCTTCCCCAGCTTTCTTATAGGCACCTTTCAGGTACTGGAAGGCTTCTATAAGGTCCCTCTGGAGCCTTCTCTTCTCCAAGATAAACAAGCCAACTCTCTCAGCCTGCCTTCAAAGGAGAGGTGCTCCAGCCCTCTGATCATCTTTGTGACCCTCCTCTGGACACACTCCAACAGGTCCATGTCCTTCTTGTGTTGAGGGCTCCAAAGCTGGACGCAGTACTGCAGGTGAGCTCTCACCAGAGCAGAGTAGAGGGGCAGAATCACCTCTCTCGATCTGCTGGCCACACTTCTTTTGATGCAGCCCAGGATGTGGTTGGCCTTCTGGGCTGCAAATGCACATTGTTGGCTCATGTCCATCTTCTCATCCACAAGTACTCCCCATCCTTTTCCTCAGAGCTGCTTTCCAGCACATCATCTCCTAATCTGTATGGATAATGGGGATTGTCCCAACTCAGGTGCAGGACCCTGCGCTTGGATTGGCTGGAATGTTGCATGCAAAGAGTTGCAGTCAGCAACTCTCTTTTTTTTTTTCTTTTTCCTTCTCAATTTCCAAGTGGAGACAAGTGATGTGTGGTATTCCTCAGGGGTTGGTATTGGGACCAGCACAGTTTATCATTTTTGTCAGAGACATGGAAGGAGTGCACCCTCATCAAGTTTGCTGATGACACCAAGCTGTGTGGTGAGGTCAACACACTGGAAGGAAGGGATGCCATCCAGAGGGACCTTGAGAAGATTGAGAGGTGGGCCTGTGTGAACCATGTAAAGTTCAACAAGGCCAAGTGCAAAGTCCTGCACATGGGTTGGTGCAATCCCAAGCACAGCTACAGACTGGGTGGAGAATGGATTGAGAGCAGCTCTGAGGAGAAGGACTTGGGAGTGTTGGTTGATGAAAAGCTCAGCATGACCCAGCAATGTGCATTCAAAGCCCAGAAAGCCAACCATATCCTGGACTGCATCAAAAGCAGTGTGACAAGCAGAGGACCCTCACTGTGAGGGTGGTGAGGCCCTGGCACAGGCTGCCCAGAGAAGCTGTGGCTGCCCCCTCCCTGGCAGTGCCCAAGGCCAGGTTGGACGGGGCTTTGGGCAACCTGGGCTAGTGGAGGGTGTCCCTGCACATGGCAGGGGGTTGGAACTAGATGATCCTTGAGGTCCCTTCCAACCTAAACCAGTCTATGGTCCTGTATATGGAAAAAAATTGTAGAGTAGGAACATTTTATACTAAATTTCACTGTTCTGGATAAGTAAACCTTTAACCTGTCTGTCATGTGAAGAAAAAAATCGTTGTTTCTTTTGACCTCAAAGACATCCCAAATACCCAACAGAAGTAGACTGTGCTATTAATCTTCTAACAGGCAGTCTGAGAGCAGTGTCATATATATATATATATGTATTTATTGTACTACTCATGTTCAAAAAAGTGGTCACTTGAGTTTGCTGAAGCAAACCAACTGGTTTTTAAGAGGACAGAAATATTTCTAAGAAATTCAGTAGCACTAACTGTTGAAGTATGTGAGATAAATGCCATTTGAATTTGAAGAGAAACAGTTCAAAGAACTGAGCAGACATGAATCAAGATATCCTGAGCTAAGAAGAAAAGATCCCTGTTTTACCGCTGGAGAGGTTCATAAGGTGATGATGAATGCGATGAGTAAGAACCAGCAGCACCTCATCTTAGAGAGCAGCCTTCCACCTGCCTCAAAAGTATCCAGAATAAAAGCCCTTAGTTATTAATACCTTTGACAGTGGATCTCCAGAACATAATGTACTTGAGACAGGAGGAAAGATTGCTCCATTAATCTAAGTGGATAACCACAAGTAATCAAGTTTAAGAAGTTGCTGTTTGAGAAGTTACGGCTTCTTGGTTCTGAATGTGAGACCTTCCACCAGAGACAGGGTGCCAGACCATTCTTGGGATAACTTCTCATTATTTTGGAATGTAATTTGTGTGCTTAAACCATCAGTGGAAGGTTCTCTGATCTATGAAAAGGGCAAATTTTGATATGCAGAATCTTCCAAGTAGGACACTGAGTGTGGATCATTTGCTTTTGTCACGAGACACGTTTAACTTGAAGGATGATGAGTCAGAGAAGCAGTGCTTTAATGGCCAGGAGAAACAGCTCAGACAAAACTTTTCAGCAAATGTTGGTCACAGAAGTGCTTAGAGATACAGAATTTATCTCCTATTGCTCCCATCCTGCCATGGCCAGGGCAACCTGACTTTGTATACTCTCTATAAATAAACAGGACTACATCAGAGATATCTGGATCTGTCATCAAAGTGTCCTTCCAACTCAAATGACATGAATTATGCTAGTCACTTTGATCAGAAAGGGATAACACATGATCAGTTCTGAAAGGATTCATTTATTGAATTTCCCAGGTATAAAATTAAATGTAATCCAGACAAATTTATAAGGCTGGAGATAAATTAAAAACTTTGTCTTTCACATGAGGACTATCATATGAACTGTCCTCCATCCAAATTCTGTCCAGATCCAAATTCAGATATTGGGAACTAGCACTGTACCTCTGAAGGCATCAGACCTATATTAGCTGATCTTCATAATGTCAAGGTTAGTCCTTCCTAGAGCAGGCTAGCTGCATCCACACTGCATAGCTGTGGAGCTTGGTCTGGTCAGTACCCCACAGTCTTTCCACCAGCTCACCCCTTGACCTTTTCTGGTGTGGTGTGTATGGCACTTTCCTGCCTCATGTATGTCAGTGACTGCTCCAGCAGACTCCTAAAAAATTGTCTGCCCCATGTTGACGTCCTCTTACTGCAAGATCATGCTGCTGTTGCACTCACCATTTTAACTGGCTTTATGGTGCTGCTGTTGCTGCTGCTGTATTACTGCCCACATTCATATAAAAGAAATATGGTGTTATCTATGATCTGTCCAAAACCTGACTCCTACTCTTGAACAAAGTCTTCACAAAAGAGCTGGTGACAGCTAGAGCAGCCATTCCTCTTAAGGAAGCTAGCTTACGGGCAGACTGATACCAGAGACATGAACTGCAAGGAGTAATTGGTATATTCTTACTGGTTCCTCTATAGTTCAGAAAAGATTCGTGACCCAGGATAGCAGTGTCCTTTAGCCCCTGGGAATTATACTGACCCTGAGTCTGGTACCCTGGCCTGGAGGACTTCTAGTTAAAAATCAGTACAGGTACCAATGGAGGACCTGGAGAGCCCTAGGAGAGCCCTTCTGAGAGCTCTGGGACACTTGTCAACAGCCCCTTATAGCCCAAGCCTGCAGTAATCACAAGAGATAAGGACTGATTTACCCCAACTGTAGCTTCTGATGCGGTGGGGTAGCACTTGTAAAGTGAGTGCAGTGCCTGTATAGCTGAGTGGCAAGCGGCCCTGTACACATGTGGACAGAAATGTGGTGTGAATGAAAGGGGGAAAAGAGGGCTATTATGGTGAATGTGCACAAACAGACACAAGACTCCAGGAGGGGTAAGCTAGGGAAGAAACAAGGAGTGCGCACAGGGTCATTCTGCCCCAAGAAGGAGGATGGAGGTATTAACGCTATGGGCTTGGCCTGCTGTTGGGCTGCCCAGGTGGTGTTCCCCAGGAAGCTGGAAAGAAGGACCTGATAGAAACCGCCTTTCATGATGTGGGAAAACACCTTTCCCAGAGTAATTAAAGGATTGCTGTGCAGCTCACAGAAGCTGTTCCTAACATGCTGCCAATGCTCTGAGAGACATGCCCTGGGGCAAGGGTGTCCATGGCTGCGCCAGGCTGAGAAGCCTATGAGGTGGTAGAGGTCTCTCTAGGGCAGAGCGACACAGCATAATGCATGCTGCCTGCAAGGAGCAGCTCCTGGGACAGCCTGGGTTTGTCACAGAGGGAACCCGTTGTTTTGTTTCCATGTTCACCAGGACTGAACACTCACGTGTGCCTATGTGCAGTACAGATGGTCTGGGACTAGGATCCAGGAGCAAGTACTGGAGTTAAGTGTTTTGCCACAGATAAAAATGTAATTGTAACATGAAATGCCAGGGAGAGCTTATTGAAAAATGCCTACATAGGTTAGGCTTAAGCAGCATTTTTCCTGCCATGGGTGCAAGTAATTAATGCATTGGAAGAAACACAGCATGCAGACAGATAAGCAGATGACAGCAATTTCCTGCTGGAAAATGTGATCCAGTATATATTCTGGAAGTTAATCTGTTGTATTTCTTAATTATTCCTCTATATTGTCAAGAGATTACCATTATATAAACCACAGACAAGGGACAGGAAATCCTTTTGTGCGAGGCATGAAGTCCCAGCTAGAGCAGTGCCAAGAATGGGTGTAAAATACTTGCCTCAACACTGGTTTAAACATGTTAGTTCATCTGAAAAGTGGTTTTGAATCAGAAGCATGAAAAATTAATATCAATTACATAGAACATTCTACCTGTCCGTTAATGTTGGACTCCTTACATCCCAACAGTTCCCAGAGGTGATGATACTACTTGGGCGAGGTTGTAGCCAGACAGTGAATTGACAAGAAGTAGCTCTGCTCCTGTGCCTGAGCTTTAGCTTCTCCAGGTCCACTTCTGAATTGGTAAAGTTTTGGTCTCTATACCTTAATAATTTGCTGCAAAATTTATGTTATGGTAGCACTTCAAATGAAGTAGGAAAAAAATTTTGCGGGGGGTAAGGGGGGGCAATTAATTTGGGGGTAAGGTAGATACTTCAGGACTGACTGCAGAAGGACTGGCTGAGAGACATGGCAAGACTCTACACCTGATGCTTTAGGTTCAAATCTGTCTTTCAGCCCTTGAGTCAGGCAAACTGAATGTTAAGCCATTTACTAACCATGACCTGGAGAGTTCTACCTGCCTCGCATGAACTTTTATTTCCTGGGAAGAGCAGATACAAATGACTATAAATATTTTTATGCCTTTTGCATTTGACAGCTCCTCATAGCAAATAAAGAATAGGCTGCTGGTTAGCTATGGTGCCTTTTATTAAGTTCTTTTTTTGACTATGAGCAAATTGTTCTTTCTATCCATGCAGTAATGCCCCAGACATGTTTTCCTCTATCCAAACATGTGGGTGTTTTGCAGAGGTGAATGGATATTAAATTAAAGCTGAATAATACTGATTATAATGCAAGAGTGTACCAGCAAGGCTAATTAATACAACTGGCAGCACAGCTCAGTCCTGACCTGCGACACCACTCTCTTTCTCTCTCAACCCTATTTTTTAACTCAGTAGGCACCCACAGCAATCTAAACCTGCTTGTGTCACTCTATCAAGCTTGGTTTGAATGCATTTACAGAGGCATCCTGCTTCTCTCACTCAGGACCTAGATGATGTTCAATCCTCCCAAAATAAAAATTATTACATTCCCCCTTCTTGCTTATGAACATCCTAATTCTACCATAAAGATTAGAGTATTCCCTACATTTCAGTGTTTGCTGAGGTTTTCTGTGCCAGGAGCTATTGCAAACAAACTTGGATTTTATGTTGTTAATGCCGAATAAATCAACAAAAGTATTTTCTGGTGAATCACCTCGCTTTTAAGCCTAGATTAATGATCCAGCTTTTCTATAAGTTTATTCATGGGCAGAAGAATGGCTTTTAACTCTGGATAATGCTTACAAGCTCCCTGAAAAAAATAAAATCTGAAAATCAGACAAGAGGACTTGAAATTCTCAGGATGATAACGGGACTGAACACGAGGTCTTGTACCTCTGGAACTTTGACTATCACATCTTACTTCTTTCTGGTACCTATTTCACAACCTTCACTGAGAAAATCTGTGAAGGAGGCACCTGGAAAGGCACTAGCACAATGGGGGAGGCTTGGCCTGAGGGCAGAGAAGGTTTAATTTTGAAGCATCACAGTTTATCAAGTTCTTCAAAGTATGAGGACGAATTTGCCTCACAGTAAAATGAAAAGGTATGGTGGACACACTGTGTGCATGGTGTCGTGAGTCACACAGCACCTCATAAGCTTTAATTTTGGAAATGCCACCTCAGAACATATTTCCCAGAGCGATAAGAGGAATAGAGTCCCTTAAACTCTTTGGGGGCTTCTCTTGCAATGAGCTCTCCCCCTCCATCGCTCCCTGCAGCAACAAAGGCTCTGCTTGCCAGGCACAGTCTTGCCCTAGAATTCACAGGGTCCCTGTGGGCTCTGATATGCCTGACTGCTGGACTAAGCTTTCTTATGTCCCCAAGTCCTTTTGCTTTTTGCCACATTGAAAGCTGTTCCTTTGTACTGTTCTTCCTTTTCCACAGGAAAGAAACCACTTGCTGTGTCAGCGACTTGGCCAGGAATCAAAGAGAACAAGCCACTTCTCAGACGACACCCTGGGCATAGGCAATTAGGAAGGGGATGATATTTCAGCAAGAGTAACCCTTTCTGGTACTAAGGAAAATGATATTTTAAAAAATAGAGCAACTTGATAAAAAAAAAAAAAAAAAGAAAAAGTGCTGTCTGCAAAATTTGAGTTTCTTTCTATGGCACAGGTTAAATAATGCAGCAGCTACTTCATCCACCTTGTGTTTTCCAGGTGAGGCCGGAGCAAGGGTATTTTATTATCTGTGTATTCTAGTAGCCTCATACACTTACAACACCTGCACCATATAAACAGGGAAAATAAACCAATTCCACTCTATTTGTGACCTCCTCACTGATTGTCTTGCTGGATGTGAATCAGGCTGTTGGATACTAATCTGTTGCTACTGGAGTCCTGGAGACCTTGGATCTTTTCATCAGGCAGCGAACAGCTTTGCTGCTAGCATGGGCCATGCAATTTCTCTGGCAGGAGCCTTGTGCTGTTTTCTTCAGCATTGTACTTGGCTGCCATTCTTTTCATGCTACCACAGGTACTGACTAGAATTTGTCAATATTTCACTGATTTATTTTTTTAGGCATCACAGAGAACTCTAAACACCATAGATCTATTGTGTTTAATGGGGACCCAAATGTACAGCCCACACTGAAGTAATATCCATATTGATGTGTCATTGGGTGCCTATAAAAAAGACCCTTTTGTGCCTGCTGTGCATAGTTTCAGGGTCCCCAAGCAGGATTCTCTCCTTGCTGTCTCTCGTGGGGCTTTTTTATCTGTGTCTCACCTTTGGCTACCTTTGTAGCAGTCACTTATCGCATGCTTGTTTTACCACATTACACACCAGAGATGATTGTGCAAGAAGAGGAGGCTACGGCTGTATCAAACAAGCCAGAAAAGCTTAGTATCTCCTGCATGAAGATGATATAGCTATATCCTGAAGCCTAACCAAGACTGACTCCATACATTATCCTACTTGGTTTTTCACAGTGGCCCTTTCCCTAATACCTTTCTGATTAATATAGCATATCCTATAGCCATTCATATCTGAGCACTGAAATGTTTCACATGATGCAGAAGTAAATGCCTTGTTTGCATGTTTGCATATATACTTTATTGCTGTGCCACACAGATTTTCTCCCAAGATTTCAAAACATTCCTCACCAACAAAACACTCTTACATGGGTCACATACAGAATCATCCTTCTCCTTATCTCCTTGTATTTTTCTTGCTGCTGATCATACTCACTTTCCATGTCTTGTCTCAGAGAACACTCTGTGTCCCTTGAGACAAGGATTGTCTCATTCTGTGTTCTTACGCAGTAATCTCAGTAATGAATCTTCTGTCTGTAACTGGTAAAAATGACAAGAGAAGGAGGACAAAGAACTGTCATTACCACCCAAGGAGAAGTGGGGCTTTCATTACATGGGTATGTCATGCCTGATATGAGCATTTCAACCTTTTTTCCCTATGGTCATTATATTTGAATGAGCCCTGAGTAGTACAAGACTAATACTGTGTGTCAAATGCCTCTTATATTCACAGGTTACCTCAGGGGAGACCTCCTTGGAGAACAAAAGGTTCTAGAAAATTGAGTAGAACTGAGATTTCTTTGTTTTGTGACAGAACAACACATGAAATGAAGAATCTATTTTCCTTAAATCCCATGGCAGGTATCCATCTGCTGTGGTCTTAAACTTTCCTAAAACATCTGCCAAATACATATTGATCCTCACTTTTTTTTTTTATTTGCTAGCATTAAACTTCTGACTTCCTCATAAGTCCATGGAAAGGAAGACCAGAAACACGCTTGCATAGTGCTCTCTCATGCCGAGCAGGACACCATGCCTCCAAAGCTGCTGATTGGTTTTGCTGGTCTCTTCCAAACTTCCAAACAAGGTGCCAGAAACAGCCAAGTGCTTCAGCAAGGACCTTCCCAAGGCCACATAACGAGCAAGGATTACCTCAGTGTTTACCAAATTTCCCATTTATAGAGGCAACTCTGAGTTGGCTCTGGAACTCTCAGATTTTGGTGTCTTCTCTCCACCCCAGTAGTATAACATCTTACTAGAGAAAATGTCTCAGATTTCAAGTGTCTTCCACTTCAGCTGTAACAGGAACCACAAACTCTCCCACTTAAAATTACAGAGCTATAATTCCTCTCAATTTGCTCTCTTAAGCCCTCTCTGGCAAACACAGCAATTTCTTATGGGGAATATATGCATTTAGCTTCTTTGATGTGACCATACAGTCCATAAGCTACAGCCTGAGGACATCAGATATAGAACCCTTCTGATTCCATGAAGAGAGGAGGTGAGAACCATTCATTATACCTTTGCAGTCTTTGGTCTTAGCTCTTAAAGATAAATCAGCCATAAATACTGGAATGTAAAATGCATGAAGTAATAAACAGACACTTTAAAAATTTTCTTTATTTCATTTTCAAGTTCAAGGTCCATCTTCAATAATTGAGAGTACAAAAATGTTCCTGTTAGTCTAGTTTGAATTTAGATAGATTATTCATTATTTCAAAATAAAACTAAGCCTGTTATTCTTTTTCAAACACCTTTTCTGTGCACAAATTATATAGCTCATTCTTTTCATAAGGTATGTAAACCAAATTTCAGTTCAAACATTAATACATTTTATGCTTGGTTGTCAGAATTAAAAACACACGTTAAAGGTTTGTAAAAAACCATGCCCAAAACTGCAGAACAGAAGTACACACTAAAGACATTACAGGGCACACACAGAGAGACATGCACATATAAATATATATGTATATGAACATACTGGGAAGATAAAAAATATCTGTTTTCTGGTTTGTATGTGATCTCAGTCATTTAGCTAACAAGAATGCATGTTTAGCCAAGTAGTCATCATCTATTGCTTACACAATAATTACACTTTCCTGTTTCTTCAGTACAAGATAACTTGTGTCACACAGTAAAATTGTGTCTTCCAGTCAATGTCCTACAGTAATAGTGAAATGATAAATGACTTCCAGGAAGCATAAGGGACAAAATAAAGGAATAATGAAAGATAAAATGGCACTGAGTCCTTGAGAAGATGAATTTCCCTAATGATGCCTATTGGTAACTGTAAATCCTCTCTCTTCTTTATCCAAACTCTGCTTTGAGCAATTTAATTTTTCATGTAGTGGAAGAAAATGTATTTTACATGTATGTACACATCAGAGGAAAATCCTACCTATACATTTGATTGGAATTATGGTAACATGACATAAGTTTGTTACTGTTTAAAACATGAACATAGGTAAATCATAAAAACTCGCCAGATGTTGGTAAATCATTCCATTAGAAAGCGTGTTGCTTCAGTGTAGCTGTAGAAATCCTTGTGCGCAGCAAAGGGACATTGAACAAATTAAGTGGCATCATATCCTTCTACAGGAAAATGGCATTTCAAAAATCCTAGAGATGTCCACAGGTCCTTTATCTAAAAGTCTGAATTCTAACATGATTATTTCTTGTATTTGACCCATTTATGTTGGAAAGATACTCCTTGAAGAACAGACCCTGTAAATAACAATCCTTACTCCTAGGAAGGCCACCTGGAGTGAAGATGTTCAGATGATTCTTTGAGCTTGCTTCTTCCACTAAAACCATCACAGAAATCTGTTTTTAGGACTTTAAATTGTCTTAAGCACTATAGACTAGATTTGCACTCTTAATTATAGAGTGGTATATTATTTTATAAACAAATCATTTGTTTCTACTGGTAGTTGTCTCTAGTAGAAGGAAGGTAAATAAAATATAAACATAACGTTACCTATGTACACAGGCAGGATCAACATGTCCACAGCACACTCTTATTTTTATTAGGGTAATTGGCAGCTTACACATCAAGAACTAAGAAGCCACCAAAGACATAATGTAATTTCTTTTCAGTTACCACCTAATGAATAAGGACAGCAATGTGTTACATGAGAAGGGTTTATAAAGTTGCTTGTAACTAGACATGGTTTATACCCCACAGTGCCACTCAACGCAGTCAATGTAAGCACGGTCTGTAGTATTGCCCAGACAATGACGTACCAAGGCTAAGCATCCTGTCACATCTCACACTTCGAATACGAGACACCAAGTTAAACATGAGCCAGCAGTGTGCCCAGGCAGCCAGGAGGGTCAACTGGGGTGCATCAAGCACAGCATTGCCAACTGGTCCAGGGAGGGGATTGTCCCCCTCTACACTGCACTGGTGCAGCCTCACCTTAGCACTGTCTGCAGTTCTGGGCACCGCAGTATGAGAGGGTCATAAAACTATTGGAGAGTGTCCAGAGAAGGGCAACAAAGATGGTGAAGGGTCTGGAGGGGAAGTCTTATGAGGAGAGGCTGAAGTCCCTTGGTTTGTACAGCCTGGAGAAAAGGAGACTGAGGAGAGACCTCATCACGGTCTATGGCTTCCTGATGAGGGGGAGTAAAGGGGCAGGCGTCAATTTCCTCTTTGGTGACCAGTGATAGAACCCCAGGGAACAGCATGAAGCTGCAACAGGGGAGGTTTAGGCTGGATGTTAGGAGGTTCTTTGCTGGAACAGGCTCCCCAGGGAAGTGGTCACAGCATTGAGCTTGACTGAGTTCAAGAAGTGCCTGGACAATGCCCTCAGTTCCATGCTCTGACTTGGCTGGCCCTGTGCGGAGACAGGAGTTGGAGTTGATGATTCTTATGGCTCCCTTCCAACTCGGCATCTCCTATGATACCATGATTCCCTTTTGTCTTCCTTCAAAACCTTCTCTACCCTTTCACACACCAACATCATTAGCCACTTTCTGTGGCTTCTCTCTATCATACAGTTTATACCACACTCTCTGCCCATATATCCTTTGAAACAGAAGTGGGCTACAGGTCTGGCACGGATCTGAAATAGTTTATCTTCTGCTCTGCACAAACAATACAGAATCCTGAACACATGCTTTCAATTAGGTCAGTGCCCAGCCACCAACAATGGCTATCCATTTCTAAATGAATATTGCTGAGCTGCTACTGCCACTGTTTATTGTTGGAGTGAGTCAAGCCCCTTCCTGACATATAAGGTTGCCAGAAAGTTGGCAACATGCCAGCAAGTTGGAAGGACATATGCCACTGCAGTTGTTTTGCCTATACAACACTGTTTTCCATATTTTGAAGTTCTATGTAAATGTGCAGCACAAGATCACTCCCAGATAACTCATGGACCTGCAGAAAGTTTAGCACAAATTCTTTGCCCCTTTTTAGGACATCTGAAAATAAACTTTTTTTACAATAGTGTGTATTGCACACTATTGTAAGCAAAAATCTCACACTGACTCTGCGTTTCAGTTCACCTTTGTGTCAGAATAATTAATAAACAATTCCCTATTGGATAGATTTGTTGTACTCCAAGAAAATTAAGTACTCACACACCTATTATTAAAATAATCCTAATGCGGAATAAATTAGGATTCAGCCCCACCGTTCTGTTTATATTCATTTGCCTATGTGCAAAAAGGACTTTTTACAGTTCGTACATGGATTTTCTTCCCAACACCATCTGTTTGTCATGAACAACTTTTGAATAGTGATTTTCACTGACCCTCAAAGGATACTCACATATATCTGTTGGGGAAGCCAAATAAATTTACCTTTCTGATAAACACACATACTCACAGAAAATAAATTATTCCTTCTCTATTGAGAAGTAATACATTGAAACAATTCCTGGTCTTTACTACGTGAAACATTTATATTCCTTTTAGCTGTACATTTATGACAAACATGGAGTCCTGAGATACAGGATGCTTACAATGAATTAAATTAGTTCTGCACAGAAAATCAACTCTAGCTGATCAAATAAAGTTAATTTTTGGAGTTGTCATTGGAATATAGTTTAAAGAATTATGATTTATTTCATGTAATGTTAATGGCCACTTTTTTCCAAGTCAGTTTGGGCCTCAACATACTTAAAGGGGGATGTATAAGATAACCAAGTAGCCAGAACCCTACCTGCCCGCTATGACTAGGGACTTCAAGGAAGGCTAATCAATATGAAAGTTACCATTTTGAAACCTAAATTCTCCCAATACAGAAAATAAATTTAAACTAAGCAATTAAAACAATAATATAAAAAGGTTACTTTATAACTTAACTATACACAACCAATATATATAGTTTGAAAGACATTTAGTTGATGCCACTTCTGTGTCTCTTTCTGAGGTCTCTGGGTTTCAGTTTTATAAAAGTGAGCGCTTTAAATGAACTCTGTGGGTTTGAATGTAGACTCTCAAATCCCTGTGCCACTAAAACTGCAGATTCAGTTGGTCATTTCCTGTTTTAAATTGCAATAAACTGTATCTCTTAGCACCCAGCCTCATCCTCATAGCAATGCAGAGCAGGACACACACAAGTAGATGACATGGGATTTAGAAAAACCGAATGGCATGAATTTTGGCATTGCCTATGCAGTGCCACTCCTGTAGACAAATGGCGTCTGAACATCCTACAGTGTCTGCAGCTGGTTTCTACAAGATGTGTTTCTGAAGGCACTCAGTAGCAGCTGCCTGCTGTATTCAACATGGAACATCTGGAGATCTTCGTATCTTCAGCAACTGATGACCCTTAAAGTGCAGCAAAGCATTGGTAGATCCATCCTCACCTGCGCTTTCCTTTGTTAATTGACACAATTCTTTGTTTTCCTTCTGTCACTTTGTCTGATGCTTTTTGTAACATTAATGGTGACTTCTTTTGTGGACGTTTTCTGTGTTTCCCATTTACTCTGTGAAAGTTTTAAACAGTACAATGAGTTCCACACTGACAACACAAAGAATCATTGATGATCACCTCCTAATTTATGAAAACATTTCTATTCTACTTGATAAACAGAAAGACTCCAGCATTCTTCACACAGTACTGTGATGGAGGGCAACTTTCTCATTCAGCATTGACACAAGGTTTTATGCCTGCTATAAAAGGCTGTGGATGTCAACAGACTTTGGATCAACCTTCATGGCTATAATTATTATCTCTGCAAGTGTATGTTCTAAAGGCGGAGCAAATAAACCTGATTTTGGCCCAGAAGTGGAAATTAGAGGCTCCCTTTTGAGGTCACTGGGAGTTGAGTGTGACTAGTCTGAGACAGAATTTTCTGTACCTTATTTGATGTTTCTTAAGTGAAAATATAGCTTCAAAATAACATTTCGTTCTGCCTGCATGTAAGATGGAAGTAACATATAAACCTGCCAGAGTTTCATCGGATTATTTCCAAATATTCAAAAAAGTCAGTCCCTCTGAGGCATGCAAGTGCATCCCTAATTTAAATTTATCCTTCTCCATCGCCTCATCTGTCTGCTTGTTGCCATAAGCAACACACTATACTGTGCACAGTAAACTGGATCAATCTAGCAAAGGACACTCTGAGCTGGGCTGATAGAGACACAGGGCTGAGTTAGGGGCGCCTGATGATTGCATTGCCGGTGCTTCGTGAGGCAATTTGTAAGAGTAAAGAATGCCAGGTAAATTAGGTGTCATTTACATGGTAATAATGCCAGGTGGAATAATGTCTGGTAAACTTCCACTGGCGTGAGTGGAAGGTACATATTTATCTGAGAGCAAAACCTGGTGTATATTTGCTTCTGTGTATTACTTCATGCTGCCACAGCCTGAATATGTGTGTTCCTTTGCTATCTACTCCCCCCATGCTCCTCTTGTTCACATAGGGACTCTCAGAAGACTACACACAATATGAAAATCAAACCAGGTTATTGTCAGTCCATGACATAACCTGGATACCACTTTGGCTTTTGGAGCACCTGACCGTTATATTGCCTTTACTGGGATGAGGACTCTTTTCATCAGCACCACCTTTTACTTCCGAGTTTTTTACCCTCATGAGAGGATACCGGAGTTTCCCAGATGCAGCTTGTGTCAAATCATTTCCCTTTTGACTCCACAAATTGTACCCTGTCACATAACCTATGGTAGGGATCAGACAGTAGGATGCTTTAGAGCTCTATACCTTAGAAAATGAGAAACAGAGAGGTAAAACAGTTCACCCTCCTGCTACCCCATGGGCTGATGGTGGAACCCAAGTCTGCTGAGAGCGTCCTATGCTGCATTGCATTGCATTCTACGGCATGAAGAGATAAAAGAAGAGCTGTAGTCAATGTGAATATTCAGATGAATAAAATGGGCACATTTTGAGTTGGGGGGAGGGGGATAGTCACATTCTCAACTCTAGGAACCAAAACTTTATGTGTCCAAATTGGAAACCTGCTCATCTTACACTTCCCTAAGCAGTTAGTGGAGAAATAGAGATTCAGAATGGCAAACAAGGGCCAGATCCTAACTTAGATACTACACTTTCACTGTAGGAAAATACATATCTTTTCTGACTTTACAAAGTTTAGACAAATTTCCTTCCTTTCTTAGACACCTCCACTAGATGCATAGTATAATGTGAATGCCCTATTTATCATCATTCCTGAAGGAGCTGGCTGATGTGGTTGCCGAGCTGCTCTCCGTCATATTTGAAAAGTCGTGGCTGTCAGGAGAGGTCCCCGGGGACTGGAAAAAAGGTCACGTCACTCCCATTTATAAGAAAGGGAGCAAGGAAGACCCAGGGAATTACAGGCTGGTGAGCATCACCTCTGTGCCTGGGAAGATCAAGGAACAGATCCTCCTGGATGACATGTTAGAGCACATGAGGGATGAGCGTGTGATCCAGGACAGCCAGCACGGCTTCACCAAGGGAAGATCGTGCCTCACCAATCTGGTAACCTTCTATGATGGAGTGACAGCATCAGTAGACAAAGGGAAGGCAACTGATGTCATCTACCTGGACTTGTGCTAGGCCTTTGACACAGTCCCCCACCACATCCTTATCTCTAAATTGGATTTGATGGGTGGACCATCCAGTGGATAAGAAACTGGTTGACCGAACATAGACAAAGGGTGGTGGTCAATGGGTCTATGTCCAGGTGGAGGCCAGTGACAAGCAGGGTCCCCCAGGGGTCTGTCTTGGGACTGGTACTCTAACATTTTTATCAATGACATCGATGATGGAATTGAGTGCACCCTCAGCAAGTTTGCGGATGACACCAAGCTGAGTGGTGCAGTCAACATGCCAGAGGGATGGAATGTCATCCAGAGAGTCCTGGACAAGCTAGAGAGGTGGACCCATGCAAACCTCATGAAGTTCAACAAGGACAAGTGCAAGGTCCTGCCCTTGGGTTGGGACAATCCTTGCTACCAATACAGGCTGGAGGATGATGTGATAGAGAGTAGCTCTATAGAAAGAGACTTGGAGGTATTTGTGGATGAAAAGCTGGACATGAGCCAACAATGTGCAGTTGCAGCCCAGAAGGCCAACCACATCCTGGGCTGCATCAAAAGAAGTGTGGCCAGCAGATCAAGAGAGGTGATTCTGCCCCTCTGCTCTGGTGAGAGCTCACCTGCTGTACTGTGTCCAGCTCTGGAGCCCTCAATACAAGAAGGACATGGACCTCTTGGAAAGGGTTCAGAGATGGGCCACAATGATGATCAGAGGGCTGGAGCACCTTTCCTGTGAAGACAGGCTGAGAGAGTTGGAGTTGTTCAGCCTGGAGAAGGCTCAGGGGAGACCTTATAGCAGTACCTGAAGGGGCTACAGGAAAGGTAGGGAAGGACTGTTTGTAAGGGCATGGAGCAATAGGACAAGGGGCAATGTTTTTAAACTAGATCAAGGCGGGTTTAGATTAGACATTAGGAAGAAGTTTTTCACTATGAGGGTGGTGAGACACTGGAACAGTTTGCCCAGAGAGGTGGTGGAGGCCCCATCCCTGGATACATTCAAGGTCAGGCTTGATGAAGCTCTGAGCAATCTGATCTAATTAAAGATGTCCCTGCTTACTGCAGGGGGTTGGACTAGATGATCTTTAAAGGTCCCTTCCAACCTAACGCATTCTATGATTCTCTGATGGCTCAGTCCCCTAGGTTTAAATTTGCCTCTCTCAAGGACATGATTCCAAAGAAGGGACAGCTTCTTATGGGGTGGGTGTTATGGTTCCACCACTCTGTGCTGAGAGGTCTCCCCTGTTTGAGAAACTGAGAAAGTAGTAAACCAACCACAGGTTTCGGATTAGTTTAATACGCAGCCGGTCAGTAGTTGCTACATAGACAGGGCAGCGGATGGAAACCCATGACAGACAGGACAGGAGAAGTTTGGGCTTTAGTCTAGCCTCCAAAGTCTTGGGTTTCCATAAATTATTGTTACACTAGGTGATCCTTTGACAAAGTATATGGCTGTTGAGGCAGGGAAGGGAGGAGGAACTGATCCAAAGCCTGGTGAAGTTATTGAAAAGATTTCCATCGAATTTGTATCCAGAGTGAATCAGAGTTCATGCCGTGCACATAACTTAGGTAGAGCAGCAATTAAGGAAAAACACATTCCCTTTCAGTTGATTAACCTAAACAGTTTGCACATGTTGCAGTTTGCTGTAGCTGTGCTGGTGAGATGGCTTTTGCAAAGCAGCAGTTACAGTTTTCCGCCAGTTCCAAACAGTAAACAAAGGCCAATTCAAGGCCAAAGTTACCTCTGACCAATCAGAGGTGGACTTATAGCGCCTCTGTGAATGTGGGGAGCCAGGCCAGGGGAGTCTGGGCCCAAATGTCAGCACCCTATGGAAGGGAGTCCTGCTGAGAGGCCTGTGGTGAGGAGATGACTCCCCAATGGAAAGGACTCATGCTGCAGAAGTTCGTGGATATGACTCTCACGTGGGTGGGACCCCACGGCACCGTAAGGGAAAGTGTGTGTGTGTGTGTGTGTGTGTGTGTGTGTGTGTGTGTGTGTGTGTGTGTGTGTGTGTGTGTGTGTGAGTAATGCCCACCCCCTTCCAGCCGAGAAGGCAACTCGGGCAGAATGGACTGAAAACCCCTCATTCCCCATTCCCTGCCCCTCCTGGTGCTGTGATGGGAGGGAAGAAGGGAGCGAATTGATGATTAAAGTCAAGTGTGCTAAGAGGCAAGGGGTGGGAGGAAGTGTTAAGATCTGGGGAAGAAAAGCAGCTTGTACCGCTGGAACCCCACTCCCCATTCCCTGCCCCTCCCCACGTCATGTTGGGAGGGGAAGAAGGGAGTAAAATCATGATGAAGTTTGAGTTTGCTAAGAAGGGGAGGGGTGGGGGGAAGGCACTTTAAGACCTGGCCGCTTCTCACTCTTATCTCGTTCCGGTTCACTGGGTGTATTAGTCGTAGTTGGAATAAATCACTTTCCTTTATTCTGTGCCGAGTCTGTTTTGCCCATTGCACTAATTGGAGAGTGATCCCTCTGTCCTTATCTCAGGGCCTAAGCCTCCAAAAACATATTTTCTCCCCTTTTCAGCTGAAGAGGGGAGTGAGTGAGCGGCTTGGTGGACATTTGGCCTCTAGCCAGGGCCAAAACCACCATAGCACAGTACATCCCACAGCAGGACTGAGCTGGAAAAAATAAGCAGGGAGGGGGGTTTGCTATAACAAGTGTGTGTGCTACTCCAGCTGCCAAATAAAACATCAATTTTGTGGCCATTCAGGCATGAGGTGTTGTCAGAGGTGCTGGGCTCAATCACGCCGTGCCTGTCTTACCCTGAGGCATTAAATACAGTTTGACTGCAGTGAGGAAGATTGTGACAAAATTAAGTTTGACCTGGTTGAAGCTACCGCTGAGCATCAGAGAACATAATTATACTCTCACCTCTGCTGCTCTGAAGCCGTTCTGTCTCTGTGTTGTAGCTCCTGTGCCATGGACCGTGGGATTCACACACTGAGGACCAGCATTGTTCTTCTTCTCAGTGTTCAGCATTCCAGCTGTGGCTGATGCTGTAGTTACACCAGGCTGAGCTGATTTTCCATCTTCCAGAATACCTGGTAGGGACACATGAAATTGGGCAGTTAATACTGAGGAGCAGTTTATAGTCCTCTGGCTTCCCTCTATTTCACCATGCTTTTGTTCTAGCACAAGTTATGGAAGGCAAGGTACGGTACTGCAGTGGGTGCAGCCTCCCTCCCATTTGTCATCTTTATCCTCACACTTCCCGTTATTTGGCCCTTCTCCTATACTCCACTGCTCCATGAAACATTGGCTCAGAACATGGGGAAAACTAGTTAAGGAGTTAGCAGCAGCCTTTTGGTCATCTGCAGATCTCCACTGGCTGCTCCACGCACACAGCTGCTTGACTGACCAAGGGTCTGGCTGAGGACCCAAAGGGGTTCCCCTTAAACCTGTTTCAGTTCTGGCAAATCATAGAAAAACTAAGCAGGGACATCGTCACTAGATCAGGTCGCTCAGAGCCCCATCAAGCCTGAACTTGAATATCTCCAGGGATGGGGCCTCCACTGCATCTCTGGGCAACCTGTTCCAGTGATCTTCCACCCTCATAGTGAAGAATTTTTGTCTTGATATCCAACCTAAATCTTCTCTTTTTGAGCTTAAAACCATTACCCCTTGTCCTATTGCTACATGTCCTCGTGAACAGTTCTTCCCCATCTTTCTTATAGGCACCTTTCAGGTACTGGAAGGCCACTATAAGGTCCCTCTGGAGCCTTCTCTTCTCCAAGATAAACAAGCCAACTCTCTCAGCCTGCCTTCATAGGAGAGGTGCTCCAGCCCTTTGATCATCTTTGTGCCCCTCCTCTAGACACACTCCAACAGGTCCATGTCCTTCTTGTGTTGAGGGCTCCACAGCTGGACGCAGTACTGCAGGTGAGCTCTCACCAGAGCAGAGTAGAGGGGCAGAATCACCTCTCTTGATCTGCTGGCCACACTTCTTTTGATGCAGCCCAGGATGTGGTTGGCCTTTTGGGCTGTAGATGCACATTGGTGCATAAATTGAAGGGTTTAGATGTGACTGTGACAAGTGAGACTGATACTGATGGAGAGATTTCTCTATTTATGGCTTTGAACATCTTGTTAATCAAAAGTTGAGGAAAGAAATTAAGAAAAAAGTATATTTCATACCCACTTGAACTATCAGTAATCAAATAAGTGATTAATTTGCTTTCTGCTCTAGCTGTATGGTTAAGACTTCCATTGCATAGTATGATATTGGCTAACTTAAAATAATTTTCTCATTTTATTGCATTAACAACAATCAGTTAGCATTTATGGTGAGTGCAGAGCACTAAACATTTGGTTGTAATGGTGGGTCTGAAATCCAAAGACAAAGAGCAAGTGGAATTCATGATTTGAGCTCTAAATTTTATTTATAAGGGCTTTGTGTTCAAATAGGAAAAAGAACACCACAACCACCACCCCCCCAAAAAAAAACCCAAACCAAAACAAACCCAGAGTTACTAACTGGCAACGCTGGAACTGAAAATGAAGGAAGGAGCAAGGAGACACAGACATGTAGGGAAAAATAAGTATGAAGAAAACTAATGACAATTCATTGAATTCACTTGAAGCGTGTGTTGTGTCAACAGAACCCTCTGCCGTGAATCGGGTGGGAATTCAAGCCCAGTATTGAGGGTATTAAAAAACAAGCAGTGAAAACCCTGAATTATTTCCCAGAAATTTGTAAAAATCAGTGGACAGAAACATCAGTAGCATTCTTCAAAGTCCATTACTCAAATCAATAAAGCTTCAACCAAATATTCCAAGTCTTGCTATTGAAAATATTGAAATCTGTGCAGGACTTAAGAAGTCTAAATCCAAACTAATCACTTCATTTCCCTACACAGTCAGGAGATGGCGCTAGAGTTTTCCTAAACCAGTTTAGTTCGCAGTGGTGGTCACCGGGAATTATGGTCAGTCATCGGCTATTTGAAAGGAAAAAACTTGAGTGGGAACCTTAAAATACTACATTATAGTTTATTAAAAAAGACCGAAAAAACCCAACCAGCAAGCAAACAAAAAAATCCACACAACAAACTCCAGCCTCTGGAAGCTGCCTTTTCCTGCTGCACACAAAACTAATGTCATTCTCCCACCTAAATCTATGGGCAACTTCCCACAAGACAGAGAGCTAGACCTCAACTCTCTGGCATCTCCCGAACTTATTGTCTCTTAGGTCTGATGTCCTCCTACCACTCCACAATGCAAGAGGCAGAAAAAAGACTCGGTGCAGAAGTGGCCTAGCCTGATATCCTAGCCCAAATCAATCATCAGGGAGGGAGATGGAGAGGCAATTAGCCGTGGATGAATCAGACCTCTAAGCCAGGAGTCACGCCGTATAGTTTGCTGCTTCGCCTTGCAGTGGAGCTGTGAGAACAAGTCGGAGCACAGCTTTGAACAGGCAAAATGCTCTAGGCATTACATCCTAATTCCATTAATTGAATCTTGGATGTTTCAAACATATACAAATTATGAGTTTTTCCTTCTGTGAAGTCATCCTACTAAATTACTTTCCACCATGTGCCCCTTTGGCCATCTGGCCTCTAACTAAGCTGTCTGGAGAAACAGCTGTCAGCTGAAAAGCCACTTTGTTCAAGCACAATTGCTCATTTATCAGATTGTGTTGCATTTTTGGTCTCTCGCAGAACAATTTTTCTTACATCAATCCATTTCTGGAAGCTGATGGAAAATCTCAGTCCTGAAAATGGTATATCTAGTCCATTTTTGAAAGCTAGTTTCCAGCCTGAACATCCTTGTTGCATCCTGCGCTGCTGCGGGGAGACCTTTTCTCCTGTTTGTTTTTTTTTAATACTTGTCAGTCACCAGTATCTGAGATTTCCACTATCACTCCACTGTAATTGTACATGCATGATCTAGTGTCACCAATACTAGTGAAAGGTTTTTTTTTTTATTTTATTCTGAAATATATGTTTGTTATTCTGAAGGTTACAGGCTCCAATGACCTGCTCTTTACACCTGAGCACTAAGCAGAAATTACAGTGAGAACACCTGAGCAGTGGAAGCAAGAACATCAGATTTTTTGGCAAGTCATAAAGGGAAACCTATTTTATAGACTAGATATAGAAGACAAAGTGCTGATTGTGAAACATAGATGATGTCTAAGAAAAGATTAGGAACACATGTTTGGTTTTTAACTAGAAAGTATTTTTTGCATTGCTCTTTTGGGTTTACCACTGTATACAGAAATGGAAAAGTTAACTTTTTTTATTCTGACCCAATCTGGAATTTGCAGACTAGCAGGGTGGTAATGCTCGGGATCTTGCCCCAGTGTCTTTTAAACCAAGGTAACTGTCAAGACTTTTATATCACCCACATAACATGGGATCAGTAAATAACCTCCTCTGTCTTTCACTGTAAAGCTCCAGTAGAAATTTAAACAAATGGCTTCAGTAATGTTGTTTTTATTCTCATGAACTATGCCAAAAGTCTGTGGGGCTCCTGAGGCCGGGGAAAGCAGATCCCATCACAATGCTCCGCCAATCCATATATTTTATTTTTAAATGAACTGGCAAGCCTGGAAAATTCTTATGTCTCCATTCTCAAACCCTGAGTTTCTGGGTGATCATCAACCCCCCACCAGTGTGACGGTGACCTTTTGCTCAGGAATGGTTTGTCAGGGTTTGGGGGTCTGCCAGGCTGTTCTGGATAATGAGGCAGGTATTTCATTGCATGTAATCAGGTTTATTTATAAAGAACATACATGATTTCACACTAAATGGATGAAAGGAGAATACCCAAGCAGCAGCCCCACTGCCTGCATATCCAAGTCTATCGTTCCAACCAGAAACGTGCTTAAAAGGCTTTGCTTGCCTGTGGCAATGCTTACAGTCATCTTCTTTTCACTGGTTTGCTGGGCTGCACTGGGGAGCTACCTCCTGCCTTTCTACCAGCCCAACAGAAATCCTTTAGGCTGCAGTTCGACAAATGTTTTTTTCAGCAGCACCAGGGGAAAAAAAAAAGGGTTATTTTAAACTGAAATCAATCCCTAGACTTTATTCATCACCCAGTGACGCAAACAGTCAGACTGGCACAACTTGGGAGGTAGCAGAGGAATCAAAACAAGCAGCAGAAAGCGGCTCAGACTGGTGTGCTATCTGACAAACAAAACAACCCCAAGCTCCACACATCCAGCTACACTCGTTTTTCTCACCAAGTTGCCTTGCTGAGCTGTCTAAATCTGCTGGAGGTACATTCACGTTGCTCCCAACTACCCCTCCACATCAAGAGATGTACATTCGTTTCAGCCATTTAGCCTGGATTCACTGAGATTTCCTGTTGTCCTACAGGACAAACAGTGTCCCAAAGACTTCTAAAGAAGCTGCTGTCCCAGAGTAAGATGTGATATGACCAACTGACTACAAATAACCTGTACAAAGAAACTTTATTTCTAAAATATCTTTTACTTAAGGAATGTGATGATTTAGACCAAAGGACAACAGTCCAAATAATCTTTAAATTTGTGTGTTTTCAAATTAAAAATTGGAATAGGTTTAAAAAAAACCCCAAAATTGCTGAAGTTGTTTTCCCCACAAGAATCCCTGCATTAAGTCACTGCCTTTTCTTCAAAATTCCCAAAATGCAGAAGTTTTGGAGAATTTGGATATGGACAAAAATCAAATGTAGTTATTGAATTTTACAAATCAAAACTAAAAATCAGTCCCTAGGATACCTGGGTATGATATAGCTGTTCCCTGATTTAAAAGAAGGACATTTTAGAACAATTTTGTGATTGTATTGATACATAAAGAACAGAAGGTTACCTAAAATCAGGGCCCTCTCAATATAAGTATGAAGACCAGCAAGACAGGACAAATCCGTCTGAAATACATATGTTATGTGGAGAACAACAGGTGTATTGAATGTAATATAAACTGCTAGAAGAGGACAAAGACAATAGAACATGGCAGTTGCCAATACTAACACAAAAATGAAGGCACTACTATTTTTAAGTAGCCCACATAAACAGTATAAATAAAATTAACTCAATAAGACCTGCTGCTACTCATAATTACTAGTTTATCCTAATGTTGATTATTCAGACTGCCAGTAGAACACAAGTTTTTCCGGTCTGTCTGAGACAACTTTCTACTCTGTCTGCTGTAGACATAATGAAAAATTCAGTGTGTCCAAGCAAATGTCAAAATCAGTGTTTAGAAGGAAGACTCTGAACACATCAGTGCTTCTGTGAACCATTCCTTCGTTCTATGACTCTGTTACTTTATTTCTATCCCTGCTTTAAAATTGGCTTTGTTAATTAACTGTAGTTACTATAGGCAGGATTCTTTGTGTTTCAGACCGCAAGTCAGGTGTTAATCACAGGTAGGACATGACCACTTTGCAAAGAACAGAAGTCTTCTTCATAACTGAATTGTAGGCTGTAAATATCGGTGTGTATATCCAATGTGTGTATATCAGTTCATAAATGCTGCTTGGAAATCTGATGCAAATTCACCAAGGTATTCAGAGAAATGTGTCTGTGATGCCCTTCTTTCTCTGCTGCCTGTAACACTCTTCTGCCCTAACTTCTCTCTCTCAGCACCTCCCTCTCTGCCCTGCTTAGCTTCCCAGCCAGCTGCTCCTAACATCTCCAAGAGCAAGAGTCACCAAGTCCCACCATGGGCCCACCCACGGCCCACCATCTCCCACCATGTTCTATGTGACCTCCTCGCCTGTGCTAGCACGTGTTCTTTTGCCTACAAGTTCTAACAATTTTTAAATTTTGAATGGGTTTTCAGACATTCCCAAGCATCCCTTGGGTATTTTTTAATTCAGGGGATTGATCCTTACAATTGTAGTCTGAAAAATTGGTCACAGACTTGGCAGCTTATATCCACTCAAAATAAATCATGCTTAAGTCATATTTTATCTCTTAAAAGATGGAGGGAACGTTCTGAGAAAGATTTTTAAAGAAACATTTTAGTAACTGGGATGTTCATCACAGAGAATTCAGAGAAAATGTTAACTGTGGCATGGAAATTTCACACATTAGACCTGCATCTCTGATTTCTTCCATTATAAAAACAATGCACGGATGCTGCTGTAGTTCTTCATACAGCCTGGTTGCACTTAAAAATTCAAACGATCCTTTATGAGAATATCTCATAAAGAGGAGAGGAAAATTTTACCTTTAATATTTAACTCTTTCTAACCAGATTTTAGTATGGAAATAAAGATGATGTGAAGAGATGGAAAATTCCATAAGCAATTCAGACTGTGAAATTAAAACTGGAGGAAAAAGTAAAATAGTAGCATGGACTGAGAGCTGGCACAGACAGGAAAAAAGGGAAACTGTGGGGGTCAATTTTGTGCATGACAGAAGATGAAGGTATGACTTCTCCAACGCATTTTGCTAGACCTTATCTATGCATTAGAAAGCTAATATATGTTTGTTAATGTTCAAGAATAGGAGAAGGAACAGACTAACGACATTTAGAGGTAGCCCTTTAATTATCGGGACTACAGGACACTTTCCAAGCCACAAGCAGCATGAAGGTCGGTCTGCCTGGATCCCTTTGCATGGACATGCTAAAAGAGCAGTATCTTCATCCAATCCAAAACTGAACTAAAAATGTCTGTGACTGACAAAAATCAGCAATGCTGCAATAGCTACTGCTGCCAAGAAATTTCAAAGGGGTGTGAAGCCTCCTGGTACGGATGCTAAACTAATCTGAGCCAAAAGGATCAGACCTTTGTGGAGAAAGTTATTCCACATATGCTTGCCACAATACTCTCCTATTTGGTTGCAAATCAGCAGGTAGTGGCCAAAACAGGACATGAATCCTGACCCAAATACGCTACAGATCTGACCCTGTGTCGTCACATGCTCTGCCATCGAATAGCAGGCCTGTATTCATTTAAAGTGGGTAGCTGCCTATCAGTATGTTAAATTTATATCTTTGGAACAATATATCTATGAACAAACCAGTAAGGTTCAATTTTCTGGTTCAGCAACACCTTTGTTTTTAATTTATTGTGGCTGTTCTCTCATGAATAATGCATAAGATGCTGTTTTAGAAAATGCCTACTTAATAAGATACCTACTCTGAGAAAACTCACAGTAAAGATGGATGCACAATGCTATCACAACATGCAGTAGCTTTCCAGAGGAAATATGTATTTGATACCAGCACTTTGTTGGTTTTAATGCTGCAGTGATAATAAGTATAGAGAGCACTGAAATCCCTGTTTTTTATACCCATTTTCCTGATTTGAAACTCTTCATTTTTGGGAAAATGACATATCTGCAGGCCTGAGTGCTGGTATGTCCTTCTGCTGCAGAAATGAAAGCAAGCATGGATCCTATCAAAAATGAATGGAGCATAGGTTGTGACAAGTCAAGTTTAAGTCATTTCCTCCAAAGTAGAAGCCTTGGGGATGGAGCCAGGTGCTCAGGAAAATGGCATCAGCTTTTTTTCCTGACAAAGAAGAACTGAGAAACTTTTAGACATAGCAGAGTGGTGGGTTGTAAGGCAGGACAAAGGATCCAGAAGATCTGCAGAGGGAGTACATGCTGCATCAGGAAAATGTCATCAGAAATGATGTTTTGCATTTATTGAATCAGCAAACACAATAATGCAACAAATTTACTGCCCAGACATTCAGAGAATCCAGAATTATTTATCTCAACTCTAAAGCAGTAAGAATTTTAGGTGGTGAAGCAAAACAAAACAAAAGAAACATATCTCCATCTTCTACACGTTCTGTATCAGCCATCAAAACTCTGCAGAGTCTCTTTTCAGAGATGCTACAGGAATGTTCCCCCATGGGCTGGGAACAAGGTAAGGGAGGGAGATCTGCGCTCACATGAAGCCCTCCACATGGAACAGGTCCCTCCAACGCTGCCTTTGGCCAGGCAGGGCAGAGTCGTGCCAAGTGCACAGCTCACGTATGGCAGGCGCAGGGAAGCAGAAGGGAGCTGTGTTCCTTCCTCCTGACTTCCAGGGGATGCTTATTTGAACTCAGCTCACCCTCCAGCACTAACAGCCTCTTCATTCCAAGGTATCCACTTTTTCAGTGCCAAGTGGAGCAGGCGATAACAGATAATTCCGACAAGGGGGCTCAGATAATAGCTGATAGCAGAAGGCAGATCAGACTTTTCGATCCTGTTCATGCCGTGGTTTTGGCATAATCAGGAACCTTATGGAATTACATTCTTCTGTAAGATTATGGCATTAAAAGTCTAATTCAGTACCAAAAGACATGGCTCACAACGAATATGTTTAATGCTTTTAGATGACCATACGGACATTGGAGTCCTGGCAAAGCTGAGAGATCAAGCACTGCATCTTGTGACCATTTTGGCTGACAGGTTTACTGGTTTTCCTATTTCCTGACACTTCATTTCTGAGCATAAACCAAACAAGAGTCCTAAGGATTTCTGTATTTCAATACTTCTTTAACCACTGCCATATAAGCATACTATAAATAGCTCTGAAGGCCTGATCAGATTTATTACTAGTAGTATTTCGACTAGAGAGTATCCAAGGATCCTAGCAGACAGACAAGCAGAAGACAAAGAAGGCAGCATTAAAGCTGCAAACTTTAATATTCCTTACATGGCCTGATTTCATGGGTACAGGCAGATGCCAAATCCGTACATGTTGATACGTTTTCATTTTAAATCATGATACAGAATCATGATACAACTGACCTGTAGACAAACTTAATGGTGTTGCAACCACATCTATGAAATAAAGGGTGAATATAAAGTTTGTATTTATTCCAAATAGAAAAAGCATGCTGCAAGACTCGTTAACAATGTGTGATCATGTCAAAGGATACGACATGGACAGTAGACTCGGAAGCAGAATAGGGGGAAATCGGTCTGACTCTGAAGGACAGATAGGAAATACAGACTTGAAAGAATTGCAATTAGGGTGCTAGAGAAGGGCTTAATGGCAGAAAGACAACAGGGTTTGATGGATTAAGGTAAAACTTTAATAACTAGAACAGGATAGGACTGAGTTTTCACTATACTGTGGAATAAGAATTGGCAGTATTTTGTAAGAGCCTTCAAGTATACGGAGGAGTCAAAGACATCAAAGGCTGAGTGTAATTTATGCCTGAGGAAATCACAAGACAGAACGGATTCAGTAACGTAGCAGTGCCGCCTGATGTACCAGAAACAGATCACTCATTCCTCCAAAGTGAAAAACTAACACCCCGATGGCAAACCTCTGAAGTGCTTCTCATAACACGGCATTTTCCAAGGATAGGTGGTGTAGGAATCTGCTTCTCCACAAACAAGGAGACAGGCTATGTTTCAGTACTTCCATGAAAAACTCACCTTAAAAATGATACCCTCCACTCTCAATACTTTATGTCACAGGCGTCATAAAGTGAAGTCAGCCTGTTTTCAAAAGGTGCTCATTTTGGCTTAGCTCCCGCCTGACCCTTTCCTTAAATGACAAAGAAAGAAGCTTTGCCTGTAGGAAAGCACCCCATGAGTCGGGTTTCTAACAGTGACTTAGATTTGTAGATGCTTGCATGGCCTTTTCATATCCTTCACATGGCCTTTCCTTTCAGGCTGTGGTAACGAAACATCACTCGCTGTGTTTTAGACTGATTTCCAACACAGAAATGGGAAGTATTATTATCATGCTCATTACCTCGCTCATCATGCATGGAATTTTAAGATGAGTAGATTGCAACATTTCAATTAATCATACCGAGGATCAGACTAAACAGAAACCCTTATGAAAAGCTTTTATATGTACAGGGAACTTGAGCTGAAATGACTCTTTCGCTTACCAAGGTTCAGCAGCTGGAAAATGAAGCTGAAGGTTTCAGGTGAGCCATTAGATATGCTTTTTAACAATGAGGGATTAGCTACTGGCCTAATTTACAAAGGTTTAGGCAAAATGTCAGCCACTGAGAAGCTGTAAATTAAGTCAGAAAGTCCCAAAGGTATGCTGCATATGAGAATTAGTTCAGGAAAGACCAGCGTATGGACAGGTAACCTTTCCAGCCTTACAGGCGATGAACATAGGAAAGGATACTGATGAACTAACTGGCTCATAGTATGACTGTAGTCATAAAATCCTTTGGCTTAAGCATGTGAAAAAGTTATCACTCACGTTCAGTGTTCACCCTAAATGAGGGCAGTGGCTGTGCTCAAACCTAATGCCATCACCTGTTAATTACCTACTGGATAAATCCATGGCATTTTTTGGTCATCTTTTCCACTGACAGTGCCAAGCCCCGGAAAGCACTCCGGCACCAGCTTTAAGTGAGCAACAGAAGTCCACACTGCAAGCACTGCAAGTGCTTGGAACAATTCTGATGACTCACCTGGGAAATACTAGCAGTTTGCAGGAGTGATGGTTGCAAAGTGAAGACAACATCCAGATGAAAAGCACGGAGAAGGAAACACAACCATACACATTGCTATGAAACTAGTTTAAAAATCTCATAAAAGTTCAGAAAATCAATAGAGGGACTGATTTTTTTTTGCTGTTTGGTAGCTAGCTTCCTCCTGAACAGGCTAGCCTGCATCCATGCTTTTCCAGAAGGAACAAGAGGCTCAGTGTCACTTCTTTTCCATCAGCTGCTTAACATTTATGGCTCAGTCAAGTAAAGAGCAATGCGGAAGTAATCTGGAGGGGCTCACTTGATTCAAGAAAACCTTAAAATGGAAAACCCTGCCTGGCAGCCCTACCTGCCCATGCCAATTGGTAACATGTAGCTCCCCCATCTACCTGTTTGTTTTGCTTTCAGCCTGTGTTTTTCCTAAGCAGAACAGAAAAGGCAGCATGACAGTCTAGGGAAATTGTTATGCGTGTAAGCATCACATAATAAAACTGGGATAGGAACAGGTTATTTACTTGCACACAGTAAAGGAACAAGCCACTTCTTTCATGCAAGAAAATGCACAGAGTCACACAGCTTTCCAAATGTTACCCTCATAACCTAGAAAAGACTTCTGCTTGACACCAGTCAAACAAAAATCTTTGTAATAAACTCATGGCTTCCATCATTCAGGTTCTGAGTCTTAACTAGTACTGTATTTCTATTTTAAGATAAAACCCAACTTTAAATATGAGACCGTTTTAAACTTCAATTTTTCCAATTTTTAAACTGCAGGAGTGACTAAGAATTTCAGATCTGTTTCTGCTAAGAAATCTATCTCTATACCTGACTATAGGTACAGAAAAGATAGCTTTCTGTCACTGGAATATCTACTTCGTGTGGAAATTTTTGGAAATTTTAATCAGCAGGGAGGTAAACGGCACTCTGAGCCCTGCTTCCTGTATGAAATACATCACACATCTGCTTCAAGATTGGCAGGAGTCCTCACTGAATGCTAATTCCATTTCAAGTGTTAGTTTTGGACTATATGTTCCTCGACTGGAAAAGGCAGGATTAGAACTGGACAGAAAGTGTAAATCCATCCCTGAGGAAAAGAAAAAAGATTTTTTTAAAATACCCTGAATCAGGGTATAAAAAACAGGGGGAGGAGAGGGGGAAGGAGTGCTTTTCCTAAAGGAAGAATAATTTTGCAGAGCAATTTCCTTCTGAGCATCCTGCAGGCAGGATCTGTCATAGCCAAAACCCACCACACAGCTCTCCTTCCTAAATTCTTTCCAACTCTCTCCCTTTCTCACCACCCCTCCTCCCCACCACCTGCTACAGAGGCAGAGGGTAGCAGCTCTTCATGTTGTCCCTTTGGCTCTCAGAAACAACGAAGATTTTTCACACGGAAAACTTCAATGCTGCAAGAAGTGGGTTGGTTTTTTTCCCCCCACTAGAAAATAATCCAGTAAGAAGGTTCCAAGTCATCTCACCTGCAAATCATCTCCATTGACACTCAACCACCATTCTGCTTTCTGGTACCATGACAGCTAGGAAAGCCTTTCATGTAATTCAAGAGTTCACACACATCACAGTCTTAATGAATTTATTTTATCCACAGGTAAATGACTATACTGAGGCAAACCGTAGGTGCTCAGTCCTAGTACATCTGCTTTTGACTGCCAGAGGGGCTTAGCAAGACTCTTGGCCATTAACTAAATAGGAATAAATCACAGACTAACTGAGGAAAAGTTACCACAGCATATTTTAACATCTTTTTTATTTTATAGGGGGTTTTTACAGCTTTTTCAGTGCTCTGAGAGAATCCTAGAGGCAACAAGTGCAATTAAATGTCTTGCCAAGGAAAGAGCAGGCAGCCTGAGATCCCTGTCCAGCCCCTGCCCTCCCCTCCTGCTGCAGGGACACAGGGTGCCTGTTCCTGCCTGGGACACCAGGACTTTTCTGGAGGCTTTGTGCAGTACCTGAATGTCACTAACCACCTACCATTCAATGAGACTGAAGTTTTTTTCCAGTAATTGAGTCGAATACATCTCACCAAATAGCAAGCTGAAGGCTCACAGTAGAAGAAATGTTCTCATCTATCAATTATCTCATACTTCTAATAAAAATTTCCTTGCTATGGACTCATCCCTTTTATATGGCAGTTAACATTTATTAATAAGGAATTCATTAAAAATACTTTATACAGGTGTGGGAGGCAGGTTGCTTAGTAAGTTCAGATGGGACAAGTATGTACCAGTGACTTTTTTTAATCTGTCTCAACCAAACAAAATCAATACAACACCCACAAAGCACAATGACACAGAAAGGCCCCAGTGCAAAACAGCAGCATCAGTCCCATCCAAATCACCTACATTCCCTATACGTTAACTCAAACAATGTCTGCATCTGTAACAATCCCCCTCTCTCATAACTCAACAAAAATCTTAAGGTCTCAGTATCAGTAGGACTTTTCCCATGCTTGAAAACAAGGAGATTCTTAGTTTTAGGGGTGGGGTGGGGAAGGATGGGATGACTCTGGGATGTAAAATGAAAATGCCAAAGTTCTCTGACAATATGTTGAACTATTTTGTTCCTTCTGATCTGTATTCCAACTTTTGTTCATAAGTGACATCTGTACATATGAAATTAAGACAGCATTAAACCATCAACTTACAGCAAAGATTAAAATGTCCAGACTGGAAAAATTAACAGCAAAGGTTGGGATGAAAAGTATGGTTATTACAATAAGTTGCATTTATTAGCTGAGTCTAATTTTCCCAATAATTTTAATGCTGTCATGTTTTTGTGGCCAGCAGGTCAAAGGAGGTGATCCTTCCCCTCTACTCTGCCCTGGTCAGGCCCCACCTGGAGTATTGTGTCCAGTTCTGGGCTCCCTGGTATAAAAAGAACAGGGATCTCCTGGAGAGAGTCCAAAGAAGGGGTATGAAGATGATTAAGGGCCTGGAGCATCTCCCCTATGAGGAAAGGCTGAGAAAATTGGGACTGTTCAGCCTTGAGAAGATTAAGGGGGGACCTAATTAATGTTTATAATTATCTTAAGCAGGGGATGCAGGGGAATCAGCCAGCCCCTTTTCAGTGGTCTGTGGGGACAGGACAAGGGGCAATGGCTGCAAGTTGGGGCACAGGAAGTTCCGCACCAACATGCAGAAGAACTTTTTCCCAGTGAGGGTGACAGAGCCCCGGGACAGGCTGCCCAGGGAGGTGGTGGAGTCTCCTTCTCTGGAGATATTCAAGACCTGTCTGGATGCCTATCTCAGTGAAATGTCCTAGGGAGCCTGCTTTGGCAGGGGGTTGGACCCGATGATCTCTCGAGGTCCCTTCCAACCCCTACAATTCTATGATTCTATGTGGTGGAGGAAATACTGGTTTAGGCCAATTCTGGAATTTTTGACTGAGTGCTATGCAGAACAAACCCCAAGTATATGTTGAATGAAGAATGGCAGTGTGGAGGATTTTCAGGTCAGTGCGTTGACCATCATTATTTACTACAGAGATTACCCATTGCATTCCATTATTTTCCTCTATGGCTATCATTCTTGGTCCATAGACCAATGTCATTTTTTACTGGCAAAAAGCTAATTATTTTTCTGTTTCTGAGGGAGCCCTACGGCATCGGTGATATTTCCCTTCCATCCTGCAACGGTCCCACAGATGTGCTGTGAAAAGTTACACCAGAAGTCCCTAAAGTATGTGGGAATGGTTACTGCCTCTGAAGGAGTGGGGTCTCCGGACTTTCCCTTTGCTTCTGTTGGCTGACCTCCACATAAGTACTGAGTTTGCACTTTCAGTACTGACAGTGTGGTTCACTACTTATGTGGTCTTCCGGGGGGGGTGAGGCACAACACAAAACTAAGTGCCATTTGGAACAAAACCTTTTGAAGAATAACCCTGCTGAATCATGCTTTTGAGAAAGCGATTTTCAGAGGGCTCTGAACCGTATCCTCCACCTGTCCAGGTGGAAGCACCTACACAAACCTACTTTATAGAAGCAATTTACATATATAAGAAGTCTATTACCCATCCATGTAGATATCAACACACAGAAAGTTGGTGTACGAAATTAAGCAGATGCATTAGAAAGCTGCTTTCTGAAAGCTAGATGGTAAAAATCAGATCCAAAAGCTTTCTCTCCCATCTCTATGAAACATCCCACATGCTGTTTTAGATTTCCTTGTCCCTTTTGTGAGATTTACAAAGGTCTCCTTGGCATCACCCTCCGTACAGCTAGTGACAACCAAAATTGAAGGCACCATATAATTAAAATCCAGAAACAGTATACAAATGGAATCCTTTAGCAAATGCCTTATTGTTATAACCGAGGTCTGGACTGAGGTGGAATAAAGAATTCCTGTAATAGTTCTACAGTGCAGGCAGAGGCTGTATTTATTCACTTTTACTGTAATTCTGCAATAAGCTTATCTCCTGAAAATATCATATCAGAATCACTGCTGTAATTGATTCTTAAACATACCAGATTTTGAACCTACCCATTAATAAATTAACAGCAATAAATGGGCTTAAAAGCACAATATACCACATGGAGACACTGATATACCCACATTATGCACTGGCACAAGTGAGTCCTCTTTCACTCTTGAAATAAACTAGATTTTTTTTAAAAATAAATACTTCTCTGCAGTCTGATTTATGAGAAGCCATCTGCTGCTCCACGTTCTTCATTTGCAGCCCGATGCTTCCTTAGCCATTTCTGTTCAGCTTTTAACTTGACATACACCCGGTACATGACAGCGCAGACAACCGAGCTGTGGTCCAAGCCAGCACCAGTCCCGGTTGTTACGGCAACTGGTGTTCACACAGCCCTGCTCTTTGGCTGCTGCTGCTTCCAGTCCTCCTACTGTAAAGGATGGGAAAGCAATTTCCCAAAAACTTCTCTATTAAAGGTTATCTCTCAGACCCTGTTTTCTGCTCAGTGAGTCTCAACCAGAGGCTAACCACACAGATGGGCCTGGTCCATAAAGCTTCTGACTGTTGTCAGCAGTCAGAAAATAAGTCGAGCAGTGGCACAAACGTACCATTTAACACCAGAGAAAAGAGCAAGAATTATTCATAAACACACACCTATATTAAAGGCAACTGCACAAGAGAAACTGCTAGCTGACCAGCTTACTAGATACTGATAACATTTCTCCTGCATTCCTCTGATTTTCCTTCTTAATTTTACAAAGGACTCAACTCATTTCATAGCTGTTTTGCAAAGGTCTTTGCTAGGGGATGAACCATTCCTAAATTGCAGATTTTGTTCCTGGCTGACTGCAGGTATGTTTGCTGATGCTACAAGCAAGTTTTTCTCTCAAGTGCATCAGGTGAGACTGTGGGAAAACAGGGCAATGTTTTTCTTTAATATACTTCAGGAAAAAAAGACTTTACTATAGAATCAGTGCAAAGTACCAAGAATAAAAAAAACAATTGCTTTTAAAGCCTTAGCTGATACTGTGAGTCACGTACGGATGAAAAAATAAACCGATATTTTATTAGTTGAGGCACTGAACAAATGAGTCCTGAGGTAATCGATGGACAGCTTTTCAGTTCTGATGCAAGAGAAGTATTTTTTTACCTGGTTGCTACACCATTTAAATATTAATATATTAACATTTGCATTTCAATAACAATCTCCAGCAGAGACCAGGGTGTTCCTGTGCTGGTCGCTGTCAGAAAACAGTAGGGACAGATCCTGTCCTAAGGAGTTTGCAGCCTGTGAGCTAAGTCATGACTGCAAGGTCTCTCTGCCCATGAGGTAACATGCTGCTTTATCCACTCTGGGGCACTTTAAGATATAATAAAGAGAAAAAAAATTTAATACAGCAGCTAACTTAGTCACTGAAAAATGGAAATAAATAGAAATAAGATGACTTCAGGCCTGCTTTAACTAAAAATATAACATTTTTATATAGGTGCTACTGAACGGGTCTATAAAGCCCTTTTACAGCACTGGTTTCTGGTAGGAAAATGTGCATCTTAAGCAACTGGCCTACTCATATCTGCATATCAGCAAGTTATCCCACTGTAACACAGCAGAAGATGCAAATGTGTTCCAAAATACCTGATGTTTTTTGGGCAGGTTTTTGTTAATTGAACCTTTTCCCCACGGTTCACTCATAACCCATGGTGACTGCCCCGGGACTCACCTGCTCCTGCAGATTCCTACCTCCCCAGAAAGTCATTACTTGTGCTAACACTTCCACTTAGCTGAATCAGACCCTCGAAAAGAGAAGGCAATTTGTGCAGAGGGTTGCAAGGATCAAGGGACGGTTTCTAAGCAGAAATGCAGTCTATTATTTTCCCCAGCTATAGCCTACGCAGCAACTGAATTCTATGAATTACATAGGAATGGATGTTCTTCAGAGAAACTGCTGTATTGAATGGAAGTGCTGAGAGTCTTCCCTCTTTCCCTCCCTCCTGGAAGTCCCTCGCCCTATGGATGGTACGTATGTCTGTCTTCTGGAAGATGTCTTTTAAAAATTTCCCCACCCACAGTGCTTCTTGAAGTTACTTACTCCTTTTCTAGCCCTCTTCAGCCATATCAATTTGCCCTGTTCATCACTGTCAGATCCTCATCAGCGTACTGCAATAAGTTGCTACTCCTTCTATTTGTGGCTGTTAGTGCCTTGTGAACCTAGGAAAAGATGTCTTACTGTAGCAACTCATGTTGTCCTGCATGTCTTCCTGTAAAAAAATTTCAGTACCCTTTATTAAAATGGATTTAAATAGCAATTAGGAAAGTGAGCAAATGTTTGAAGAAAGGATCAGTTGAAAGAGGAAGAAAGGAAAAGCAAAGCAAAAATTGAACTTATCACTTCCTTTTTAATTTAATAATACTTCAGCTTTCAAAATGCTATAGTAAAGATGCAACATTTGGCTACACAAACACATGCAGTTGCAATAAGAGCTGACAAGAAAGCTAAAGATGCTGGCAGACAAAAAGAGAAGGATATAATGAAATTTTTGGGGTGGGATGAGGTTACTAAGATTAACACACATTAGTTACTAACTGCTTTTTCATAGATATGCTTGCTGATCCTGTATACTATACATTCTTTCACCCCTGGTGATTTACTGCTCTTGCCATTTTGCTGTCCAGCATCTGGTGAGGGGGTTTTTCACTTAACTGAAACACGTTGACAGTCACAACCACCTTTTACTGCTTTTGGCTTTTTCCTGAAATTTTTCCTTCATCCTGCCTCCACTTCTCTCTCTTCACAGAATTTCACCAATTTATTTCAAGCAAAAAACGCCAAAGAACAACTTCATCCTTTTCTCCCCAGCCACCTTAGGCTGCCCCCTCTTCCCCAGCTGCCTCCTCCCCTTCTGTGTCCCGGTCAGAGAAGTTTCCTGTCTCCACTGATGCCAATGTTACGTCCCATCTTGTCGTCTCCCCCATCCTGCTCTTATCCCCTCCCTTATTCTTCCCTTTTGTCACACACTCTTAGGTAGCTTTTGGTTCTCACAATAAAGGCACATTCTCCTCTTCAGGTCTTAAACCCATACTTGACCTCATATGCCCTTCCAATTGCTGCCTCCTCTCCCTTTCATCTGTAAATCCATTGAACATGCTGTTTCTAATCCCTGGAGTACCTCTCCTTATCCCTTTCCTTTCCTACCCCAAGCCTTACCTTACAACAGCTCTCAATGAAGCATATTATGATTTTGAAGGCACCAACCAGGACCAGTGTGCATCCCTCAGGTTCCTTAAGTTGCTGCCACCATGGCTTTGTTGAAGGGTGAATCTCACCCTTACTGAAGTCCTACTAGTTCTTCCTTTGTTCCTACTAGTCTGTCCCCTCCTCCTTCTTCTCTAATCTCTTCTGCACAGTTTTCTTGTGAAGAGTCTCTCTTACCCCAGTCAGGCTCTATTGGACTTGAGCATTGTTCTGTTCTGCTTATCTCTGGTATTCTCATCCATTCAATATCAAGTCTTAGACTATCTAGCTTCTGTTTCTGATGTTCAGGCACCACAGCTGTGTTCAGGTAAAGATGGTAAGCCTGGGTGCAGAGGGAACGCTCACTGTGTTTAGCTTTCATTGCCAGAGACAAGATTGTGACCTGTTGTTCAAGCTTACTGGCCAGTACCATCCTGAACCTCTTTACATTACTGACACAATCTTCCTTAATGCAGCATTTCATATACCAATTCACTTCCAAATTCTTAGAACTTCACATTTGATTATCACAAAGTCTTTCTTTAGCCTTCAGAAGTCCAGGACAGATCTTATGACCTTTCCCTCCCTATGCATTTCACTAGGCATAGGGTCACCACTCCCTACCCAGCTGGCCTGTGGTACCCACTTTTGTGAATTTTCACTTCTGTTTCTTCCTGGTGCTTTGTGGGTCGCTAAGAAATCTGCACAGATCCTTCTTCTCCTTGGAAAGTGCCAACAGGCATTTACTGCTTTATATGCAAGTTATCACCTACCTGAAGGAGCAACTATTTTCATGTTGCATTTGTACAACATTTAGCACAATGAATTTCTGACCTAGGCTGAGATCTCTAGGTACTGCTGCAATACGTAGTCATTCTGATAACATTTTAAACCCCATATCAGATCAGAGTTCCCCGTTCCCTTTCCCATCCCCACCCCTTCTCTAACACCTCAGGTGCACAGCTCAGGCTGTACCACGCTCACAGGAACTGGGAAATTGGTACTTGGAGGCCATCTCCTATGCAGCCCACCATCCAGTCAGTTTTCTGCCTGTCATCCGGACTCGAGGCCGAGTGGCAGAAGGCCGGCGCATCACCACCTCTTCCTTATTTCCTAAACGACTTGTTTTGAAAAACAAAACCAAACCCCACCCCCACCCCATGTATTCCACAGCAAAACCCTCAAACACCAAGTTCTCTTCCCTCCTAGTGACGTTATTACACAGCTGATGGTGTTTATAGGCTCAGTCTCCTAACCAAGCCCTGCCGTGAGAAGGTCTCAAGACAGGGAACCAGCTCGTTTTGGGGAAAGGCCAGAGCACGGATGGCAGGTCTCAGCGCGCCGGCCGGGAGCTGGGGGCCGGCAGGGAAGGGCAGATGCTCCGAGCCCACCGCGCTGCCGTGGCGAGCCCACGGGATTTCTAAGCACCGACTCCGGCGTCTGCGTTTCTCGGCGGGGGTCGGTACAGCCGTTCTCCGACCAGCAGGTACAGCGGATGGGCAGGTGGGTATGCGCACCCCCGCACGCTATGTATGTGTGCACAGAAGTACGTGAGGCGCAGCCCTGCCCTCCCCGCCGGCCGGCCGGCTGCCGGGCAGCCCGCGGTGCCCACCCGCGGCGGGGCCCCCACTCACCGGGGCGCGGGGCGCCCTGCTCCCGGCCGCCGGCCTCGGCGCTGCCGCCCTCCTGCGGCGGGCTCTCGGAGTCCGTGTTGGTCAGCCAGGTGGACTCGGTCTCCCGCGTCCAGCTCTCGTAGTAGCGGGGCTCGATAGCGTCGGCCCTGCTGCCCCCGCAGCCCATGGCGGCGCCCCGCTCACTGCCACTGCCGCTGCCCTGGCAGCATCGCGCCGCTGGCCGCCGGGGACGGCTCCCTCCTGCCCCGGTGCGCCCCCACCTCCCGCCCGCGCTGCCCGCTCACGCTCTCCGCCCCATCCTCGCCCTCCCGGCTCTCGCCGGCTGCGCTCACCCTTCTCTCCCTCCTCCCCGGCTTTATTATCTCCAGTAGCCCCCCTCCCTCCTGGCTGTTCCCTCCCCTTCTCCTCCCGTTACCCCCTTCCCTCCCCTCCCGCTTTTCTCCTCTCTCCCATCCCGCCGCCTCCCGACTCGTCCCCATTTCTCCTTGTGCCCGGTTCCCGGGAGCCGGCGGCCGAGGCCCGGGGCGGAGGGGCATGGGTATCCCCGCTGCGGCGCTGGCTGCCCGGCAGAGCCCCTCGGCTCCGCGCAGCCGGAGCAGACATACGCCTCGGGCTGGCTGGTTTTCCCTCTTCCCTAGGTCAGGGACCAAATATATATATATATATATACACACACCCCGTTAATGCATGTCAGCCCGCCATAGCAGTCCTCCTGGCCTGGTTTTGCACCCCATTTATGTACCCTGATTGAGTCTTGCACCCCATTTGCTAAAGCCATCTGCTCCATCCTTGATTTCTGTGGGAGAGCCTTGCTTCCACCTTTGGCGTTAGCTGATTTGCTGCTGTATAATTGGGAACTGAAGACACAACGCTGAACGCTTAACTCCAGAGAAACTTCTACTCTTTTCTCTTAGACAGGCACTTTGGGAAGCAAACGAGAGCATCCTATTCCTGTGAAACAGACTATGATTTATGCTATTGCAGGGGATCTGAATGGCAGGCAAAGAGAGAGGTTCGATACTGTTTTGAGCCATATCGATAAGTGGTCGTAGATTGTATGCCAGTAGCTGCTCCTCAAGGGCCTCATCAGGGACAGAGCAAGCCCCATGAACATGAGGCACTGTGGGATCCTATCATGAGACAGAGACTTCATCCCAAATATGATCCTCTCCTGTAATAATTTTGTAGTAGAGCAGCAGGTATGACTAATTCCCCTAAGACAACTTAGAGTGATACAAAATTCATGTGTACTGCACTTCGTGCCGTTACACAACACAGCTGTTGAGTAAAAAGGGTACATCCAGTGAAATCTGGAGAACCTCAGGCTGCCCTGTGTTGCAAGAGTTACAGGTAGAAGCACAAACTCCCCAGAGCAAAGAGCTCTTGTTCCTAAAAGGTTGGTACAAGATCTTTAAGAGGATCCAACAGGCCTTAGCTTTTCATCCCAGACGGTAAGTCCCAGGTTCTAGTTCCGAAGTGATTTGGGTCAGAGAGTGCTGGCCAGGTTGCTGAATCACCCCTTATGCTTCCCAAAGCAGATGACTACTGAGATATTTCTCAGCAGCTTTTCAGCCAAACACTGACTCACAACCATCTTACTTTCCTACTGAGATGTGCTGAGATCCCTCACAGCACCCAAGCACTACTGACATTTATAGTCCACATAGGTACTTGTGCTACCAAGGTCCCTGCATCAGCGGGGCAGCAAGGGGAAGCAGACACTTTTTCATCACTCTGATAACTTTTTTCCTGGATAAATGAGATTTATCTTTTTTTTTAAAGGAGATCCAACAGACGTTTTGTTTCAATCAGACTGCCCCACCAGTGGATAGTTCCCAGGGCGATGTAATACAACGACGTCTGAAGCCAATAAAGGGCTCTATCACACACATCCCACTTACCAGGGATTGTCTGTGCTCTAAGTGGGCACAAGGCATGGCCCACGGAAACTGCCAGCTGTACTGGGGCCTTCACATGAAAACCTGAGCGACACAGTACAGTGTCTCACACTGTAACTGTGTGAAGCAACTTTCTAGGGTGCCAAACAACTCACACGCGGGAACATAACTTTGGGGGAGTCTTTTTATTTTGTTTCATTTCAAGTTAAAAGTTGGAAGGGCTCTGGCAGGATGGCGTCTCCTTGCACATGTGCTTGCACATTGCTCAGGTTTCAGTTCTAGCTGTACTTGTGGGAACTTCATCTTTGGAGGTGTTTTTTTTCTAGCATGATTTTCAACCCCTTGAAAAGCGACTAGCAAGAGAACAATGAAACGCTTCTCTTGCTTTTCTGTTGTTATTACCACTGCTAGGGAGGAGTTAGACCATAAATTCAAAGAAGGTTCCTAAAGCGTCATACCAAACCACGTTCCTTCTCCTGAGTCCTATGGAGGTGGCAGTTTTTGCAGTTGTACTTCACATCAACTTCCAAATTTCTGCCTTTGGTGGAACATCAAGCAAATTAATGCATAAAACCGAAAATATAACCATTATTGCTCTTGTTTCTAAGCAGCTGGTGCCATTTTTTTTTGGTTGGTTTATTAAATCAAATGGACAACAGTGACAGTATCAAGGTATGACAAGGTTCAAATGAGTTCAGAAACCCTTCAAAATAAAAATGTTTACATGAATAACACCAGCAAAACACGTTAGTTAACTCTAGTAAGTAAATGGTTTCATTTTATTTTCATCAATTCCTAATGGAACCCAGAAGCCCTTTTTGAAGCTGCATTTTCTTTCTGCAGCTGAAAGAATCTTTATTCTTTGGTGTCTTTTGAATTGCTTTGAGAGACTAGAAAAAAAAGAAAGTTTTATATTCTCTTGTTAAAGGAATCGAATGCAATCAATCACATGTAGCTCTGCATCAAAATCCATTCTGATTAATTAAGTAAATTACTTCTCACTGGCAAGTGGGTATCTGCACCCTCTGGATTCACTCCTGAGCTGAAGAGCACACTCCAAGGTAGATAGCACTTGTTGGAGTGGGTCTCTGCAGGAGTTACAACGTACCAAAACCTGTGGCAATGAAATGTGTTTTACTTCACACATTGGCTGACATAAAGCAGGTGGCAGCAGCTTTAACACAGTAAGGTAACCATACAACAATATTAATTCAATAAGATGAATTTTGCACTCAAAATTGTACCAGAGAAGAAAGTGGACAGAAAAGCAAACATGCCTTCAGAGGCACAGAAAATACACAGAATCAGATGACTCTTTAGCTTGAGTCCATCGGTGTAGGGCAGGAAGAGGTTGATGGCAGTGTGCGCGTGAAGAATCAAAATCTGCAGATATGGGGGGAAGGGAGGGTGACTTTAAAACTTTTCTTCTTTTATTTCAGCTCCCAAGGTGGTGTAACCTAGTGGGAGTAAGATTAAGAATGCCAATTTTTTGGTCTTGTTTGATTTGTGATGCTGGTACCCTCATGCCAGTAGATTATTAAAGCAGTAAAATGTGACTTCTCTCAATTAATCATTAGCAACAGCATGGTCTCCCAGGGATCCTGTTCATGGAGCTTGGGTTGTGCTTTAGCTGTTCTGGCTTTATGCTGCCTGATGCACACTGCACAGCGATGCTTTTCCTCCTTGTGGTGTCAGTAACGGCTCCTCTGGATGTGCTGGTTTCTTTGGCTGTTCCCTACTCCAAAAACAGCAGTAGGAAGTAAAGGGACAGGGTGGGCAGGGGAGGAGTAGGGGAAGGGACTCTGGGGGAGTTTAAATTCATAATTTTTCTAAGATAGACTTAAAATAATTTGGTTTTATATTTTCCCCTCATAAAATCCATACGGAATTGTGGTATGATTAACTTTCCCTCCAAATTTCTGTGTCAGATTAATTCTTTTGTACCCCAATGACAATTAGTAAGTGCATGTCAGCTTTTGCATTTGCTTTCAGTGTTAAGTGTTGAAGAAGCAATAGGAGGTCTTGGCAAAAGGTGTCCAGCCTGTCATCAGCTCTTTGGGTGGTATCTCTGCTCGTGCTGTTAGATATTGTTTAGTAAGTCCACCAGCTAAATCTGGTTTCAGGCCTCTGGTTTTCTTATAAACCAGTTCACAGCAGAAAGAAGGTAGGAGGTTGGTTTACTCACCTCGGGAGCAATGTGGCTCAGAGGCTTCTCCAGGGAGGAGTGAAGAGTTTGTACTTAAAACCTGTTTTTTCTAGTCAGGTATTTTGTGCATCTGAGGAGAAATGAAATTAATTAGCTGTGTTATATTCAGTTGACATCATTGTTCCAAGCTTGCAATATGCCTGGAAGCAAGACTGCCTCTGAAGCATTCACACTGTATGTTTGAGGTAGCTTTCCTCCTGAAAGCAGGTAAGTGATAAAGCATCCATCTTTACTGAGTACTTGGAAAATATCATCTTCTTGGCTTGATTGCTCAAATATTTCTCTCATCTTTCAAATGTACACTGTATAATTTCCACATTGCTCTGCATTAATTATGCATTTCTTTCAACAAGGAAATTATAGCATTCATTTTTCTCACATGGACATTTGAGACAAGAAAGGTTTCAGCCCACAGCTTCCTGGAAATGTCTAGGTGATACTCAATATGAGCTACAGATGAAGGTTTGGTAAGATGTCTCCAAACAATTCATAAATAAGGAGAAGTTAATTAACTCAGTCTTCCACTGTGTCATTTCACATTTGAAGATGACTCTGAAACAGAACCTCGGATACCAATATCCACAAAGTCTGAGAGCAAGGTGTTGAATTCCCATATCCCAGCCCACCAATTTAAAGTTGGAGTAACCCACCAAATAATTTTCCAGATTCCTAATGGTGAATAACCATGCCCCAAGAACACAGAAACATCCCATGACAGTGTACTATGGTGACAATTTCACAGCCATTTAAAGTTCCCAGGTTTCTCAGCCTCTGAACCGCAGCTGGACTTCAGTGCTGCCCTGTCCTTCTCAACTGCCAAGGTCCCTTCCCCTGCATGTCAAGCAAGATCTCTTCTTCCATCTCATCTCCCTAGTGATCCCATCACGAGTTTTGCAGGAGGTTTAGGATTGGTACAAGCATATTCACTTTCCCAGCAAGCAGGGGAAAACTATTAGGTAGCAGTCATCAAAGTGCCTTCACTTTGTGGCATGTTACTGATATGATTAAAAATTGGGCCAGTTGGGCATGTTTGTGCTGTGTCCACTGTGCTTTTCAGTGAGATGCGCAGAGAAATTGCTCACTGTGGAAAGACAAAATCCTAAGTTTGCCTCCATCTGTTCAATATTCCAATATTTCAAAGTTACACCAGAACATTTGCTTCATCTGGGAAGCAAGGATGAGTATCATTTGCTGCAGTTGGAGTACAGTGTCATGCTGTTTGCAGTCAAGGATGGAAAGTGGATGGCGACCACTCAACGGAGGCAGAGATGTAGTGTTGGGTGATGATGGAAACTGGATTTCCAGGAAAGCGGGATGCTAGGTATAGAGATAGCGTGCTTGCTACTGGCTAGGCGTAGCAAGGGGAAAATACCTTCTCAAATATTCTCCTGTCAATTCAAACTGTTTGAAGGGATCAAGAGTTGAAGAGGTATAAAGATGGACACACTGAAGAAGGTTTAGCCATATTACTTTGTAACACTGAGAGCTGCTGGTTGTTCTCAACTGCCATTTCCTCCACCAGAGTGTTTGGAGCACATAATAACCACTTGTGGGAATGCATCCTACATGGCATTGCTAGGCTGTGGCAGCCAAGCTGAGATCTCCTCCTTCTTAAAGAATGTAGGAGGTCTTCCAAAAATCTCTTTGGGTGTCCCAGATCTGTTCAAATAAACTGGCAGCTAGTGAAATAAAATTGTTGTGCAGGAAAATGTTTGTCAACTGTATGCCAGGCTTTACTAGAGAATGTTTGAAAGTCTATTGACTAAGGAGCCTGAGTGGATTAAATGTAACATCCAGCAAGGATCATACCGAATGAGCATCCAAATTGTTCACACAGGGAATTTGTGGGTGGCACTTCCCAGAGGGAAAAGTTATCGAGTTTATCACTAAAAGGGTGCAAAAATACCACTGCCACCCTGCAGAAGCTGCCACTGGCATGAGCTGTAAAGTCACTGGAAATCTCAGACCACAAATGGAGTCATAGCACTGTGTGGTGATGGATTTATTTCATGTACTCGAGTATCTGCAGAACTCCTCCACATAAAATCTGTTTACCTTGTGCTCTGTTCCAAGACTACACTTTGTCCCTAATTAAGAAGGTAAATCATAAAACCTAGTTATGAAATCAGTATTTCATGTAACTAAGTATCATACTGGGTAAATATTTATCACTTAAGATGTTCTTGGCAGAGTGAGTCCGAAATTTTATGGCCCTAATACCTAAATCTTAATTAAAATAGCTTTGACTTTTCCCTTCAGATACATTCTTGTCTCTGTGGGTATTACAAGATTAAGCAGGTACTGTTATGTTTTAATTGTTTATAGGTAATTCATTTGTTTTGGTATAGACTAGATGCTCTAGCCGCCTACAGTAACCGTGCAGGGAAATCTAAATGTAATTAAAAAGGAAGGAAGCAGACACTCCATGACTGTACATTGAGGAATTGCTGACTCTATACGTACAGGGTCCATTCAGTCAGCCATAAACCTGACAAAATATAACATTTTGCTCACTTCACAGGCTTTATTTCCATTCCCTACAGTGCCAAGAAGATGGAAAATAAGGAGAGGGAAATTTTCAGGGTTTGATTACATTTGTTTTATCAGTGTGTAGGTATGACTTCCATTAGGACCAATCTTGTTAAATTTTTAAGCCAGGTTTTGTCATTTAATAATGCAAGCATTTTAAAACAAGAGATAAAGATCATCCCCATTCGGTAACTTTTGAGTATTTGTAAGCTTCAGCAGAACCATTTCCTGAAGTATGAGTCTTCCTTTTAACTCCAGTGCTCCTGCTGAGCTTTTTTAAAGTCCCCCTGTCCATGTCCTCTTTTACTCTGTCTAAACACTGTGGAGTCTGGAGCAGTTTCTTCCCAAGGCTCCTCCAAAGTTTTGACTCCTCAGCAGGAGGTGTAATGGTACAAATGTTATGAGGAGTGGCCAAGGGAACTGGGGTTGTTTAGCCTGCAGAAGAGGAGGTTGAGGGGAGATCTTACTTCTCTCTACAGCTGCCTGATAGGAGGTTATGGAGAGGCAGGACCTGACCTTTTTTCCCTAGTGATGAGTGATAGGACAAGAAGAAATGGCATCAAGTTGTACCAGGGGAGGTTTAGATTGGATATTAGGAAAAACTTCACAGAGAGGGTTGTTAGGCATTGGAACGGGCTGCCCAGAGAGGTGGTGGAGTTTCCATCCCTTCTGGTATTTAAAAGACACTTAGATGAGTTGCTGGGGGACATGGCTTAGTAGTGGATGGCAGGTTAGGGTGATGGTTGGACTTGATAATCTAAAGGGTCCCTTCCAACCAAGGCAATTCTATGATTCTATTATACAACACTGATGCTTTTATACACGGAGATGTGAAATGCAACTGTAAATATTTTGAGGTTTCAGCCTGCTTAGGTTGGTACACAGCATCTGACTCACCCGCTGCTGCACAGTGCCTGTGTTTGCTGTTGTGTGTCAGTGCAAGGAGAGAAAGCAGATGATACCGTTTTATTATGCAAAACCATTTCCACCCACCCTAGTGACTCACCAGCACGTCACTGAACAGGATTTACATCAGTTTCAAAATATATCTCCGTTATCCATTCCCATCTCGGCAGATTATTTATTTCTTCCTTCCACCCCTCTGGGTGACGACACCCCAGTTATGCGCCTTCCTCTCGGAAGCGGAGCAGGGCGGGCAGCTGCACTTGGCCGGTTCAGCTTGGTTTGCTTTGCCAGCAGCAAGGGTCTCTCATTTATGGACGGGGCAGAACTGCCGTGGTGCAGGGCTGCATCTTCCTTCCCCACTGAACGACAGAGCCCTTTGCCTACAATGGAGTTTTTTCTTCTTCAGCTAAGGCTTTTTTGCCTCTGTTAAAGCAGGTCCCTTCGTTTGTATCTTACAGAGTTGACTCATCTGTGAATTAACACAAAGTATCAGCACGATTTCTGCTTGCCCTGATGTGCCAGTCTGTGAATGGTGACAACTCAAAGGCTGTTTAACTTAAGATAGGCTCATTTGCCACGGCTTAAATTTGATACTGCTTTTAACACCTTAGTCAAACAACCTGCAGTGGAAAGACAGTCGATTCAGGAAAGGAAAAATCCAGATAATCTGGTTTAGAATAGCTGGCTGTTCTCCAGGGATAACACTCTGTCTCATATTGTGGAAGCACTATAACTGATAGTTATAGCATAACTGTTAATGGTATTAAATAATTAATTGCATTCTTAATTACTAAATTATGAATTTTGTGGCTCTCAGCTCTGCCACACTTTGTGTGGCAGTAGATGACATTTAAGTATATTTGAATATTTGGGCTTAAATTAAATTGAGGTCAGACAGATTCATGAATCTGGAAAATCTGGAGCTTTAGCTCTGTGCCTCATTTCTCAAACCTGCAAAATGGCAACATTACAGCCTTTGGGTTGCTGCCAAAATACACACACATTGCATGGGATGCCATGCAAACTGGGACATAGTATATAAAAGCAAAAAGATCTATCAGGAGTAAGATCTGTCCTGGGAAGGAGCTCAGCTGCTCTCAAGAAGGTATGGGCACACAGACCTGAGGGAGCATTGTCCTCTGCAGTGGCTGCTGAGCCAGAGGCACCTGTCCCACTCCAGGGACCCCAGGGATCCCTGCCTGGGGGTAATATTTGCCTTCATCTGTTTTCTCCATTACTGATGGAACTCTCAGGTCTGGCTCCGTCTGAAGACCCAAACCTGAAGTAAAACCCTCTGAAAGCAGCTTCACTCACCCTCTCTGTACTCTGGGCCATGTGTACTGAAATGTGGTAGTAAAGTGTGATAAATATCTCTCTCTTCCAAGATTTTCCACAGTTCTTTATCAGACAGTCTCCATGCATCACTTTCCCTTACACATTCCTAGCTCCATACTGGTTTTTAGTTGTCAGAAAGTTCTTTATCTTTTTCAGCAACTTTTCAGGCCTCCACTCCCACAGAAAACAATAGGACGTCTTAAAAATGTTGAGGATTTACCTTTCCCTTGGAATTTTTTGCAGGGGAAAGATAGGTATTCCCACTCTGACTCGATGACTTACTTCATTTCCTCTTTAAACACATGTTTGTAATTACAACTAACCACAAAAATAAGACTAGGCAGGAGCTTCTCAACAGCCAGAAAGCTGCATCCCAGCCCTAGCTGAATTCCTTTCAACAGGCCATTTTCTTCTTGATTAGTCACGGCAGACATTTTGAACAAACATCTGGGTAATAATAACAATGACAACAACAGTTCAATCTTATTGTCCTTATTTCAGAAGCTTCTGTTGGTTAGGTTATGAAACACCATTTCAACTGACTTTGGATGATCATAGAATCATAGAATCATAGAATTGTAGGGGTTGGAAGGGACCTCGAGAGATCATCGGGTCCAACCCCCTGCCAAAGCAGCTCCCTAGGACATTTCACTGAGATAGGCATCCAGATGATGCATTGCCCTGAGTTCAAAACCCACTGATTTACAACTTTCTTGCTGTGGTGTGGCTGAATGATGAGCTGAAGGTTCTGCCTTTGTACACACAGCACCAAAATTTCAACTTGACCAGTTACCAGATTTCATTGTAAGACATTTTCCATAAGTGCTGCTTAGAGTACCAGAATACTGCTGGTCTCCTTCAAAAGCACAACGCAGGGTAGATAATACACTGAATAAAAAGCTGTTCTATTTAAACACCATGGTTTTCCTTTTAGGTGTTCTTCCTGTCTACCTTTTGACATTTGAACATGGCAAATCCCACCTGGTAGCAATTTGGGAAGAAGTCGGTTCACTAGGATACAGCTGATCTCAAATGACTGAAAACTCACGGTAGCACAGAAGAGCCAAAAATAAGAGAGACTTTCCTGTTTTAAACAGAGAGGATGGCACTGCAGTCATTCAATTATAACTATGGCTTGCTGAAGTGTTAATCTGTTTAGCTGTTTAAGACTATTTTAACAGCAAATAAGCATTAGCTCAGTGAGCTGTTTTGATCCAGCTGCAGAAGTTACTTGTTGAAATTCTGTGAATTTTGTTACACACAACTTTCTTGCTGGATTTAAACACAACCACTCCCCTGCCTTCATCAAAAGAAATTTATTGTCATGATCAAATACAACATAGATGTCTAAGAAGAAGCTTGACAGCTTCGAAAAGTGCCTTCTCCTAAGGATTATCCCTAACTTGCTACTTGTTTTAAACGGTATGTGGTTTGTATTACCTATGTACAAAACCGGAGAGCTGCCTGGGAGGAAACTGTCCCACCATGATGTGAGTGTTTCATTAGCTGCCTTCCACTTCAGGTCTCCTACCAATCATCTTGCTTGGTTCATGAGATGAACTCACCATACTAAAGGTTTTCCCTCGAGATGGCACGAAGGACTGCAGATTAAGATAAAATAATCATGACCTTCTTTCTGATCTTCTTTGATGCTAGCCTAGTGCATGAGATGAAATGTAACAGATTGTAGAGTCTGCTCAGACCCAAACCTCCAGGCTAGGGAGAGGGGAAATGAAGCTCTGGTGATTTCTGGCAGCAAAGACCCTCATCCAAAAACATGAGGAGTCCCACATGAAATAAATGAATACATCTGTGAGAGGAGGTTAGTAAAGTCAATTCTGTCCCTGCTAAAGAAAGATTTTTTTCTTTTCCCGTCCTTCAGGAAGAGTCAGAGGTTTGTGCAAGATTTCACGCTGTATATAGAGTTTGCCTGTGAGAAGTGATCCAGGAAAGGGATGAGGAATTCATGTATGACCACCGCGATAGTCACAACTGTACAGGCTTCAAGGCCTATTTTTATACTCAATGGTACAAGCACTTCATCTCAGTCAGCCATATAACCTTCCGTAACTGCAGCCTGGCCACAACCCTGGTAACATAAGTCAGAGAAAGGGAGAAGCTGAATTTTGGTTAAAACCACAGTGGTTCATCTGCACTGAAAGAGAAAAATGGGAGTAAAGAAGAGAGGCCAAGAGAACAAGAGCCATCATTCCAGTTTAAGGACTCCTAACTGAGAGGTTACATGGAGTACAACAAGGAGACAGAGACTAAACAGCTATCATAGTGAAAAGAATCAGGCTTCTCCAGATGTCACCTAATGCACACAGAGTCCGGTCATTCCCGCCAAGCACCTTCCCTGAATTGTTGATTTATTGGGGTGCTGTTTTCAGAAGGAGCTGTGCTACAGGCCAAAACACTGCTGGAGGGCATCACCTCGCTTGGCCATTAAGTCTATCCATGACATCCCTTCAGCAAACAGATCATTTATTTGCAGTTTCACTCTGCACCTGGGAGTCCTTACCATGTGCTGGGGGTTTATTGTGCTACTGTCTGTGCAAGCAGGGCAGCAGGAGTCAGCAGGTCTCAGAGCACTGATGGCTAGGGACAGCACTGGAGCTTAGTTGCTCTTTGCATTCCTAATGGTTGAGATAAAGCCATGAGCCCGAATCTGCTGTCACTGGCCACAGCAGCATTGCTGATATGATACTGGTGCATTCAGTGTTCAGCTGGGTTTGCAGGCAACAGGAACGGTAGCACCTGTGCTTCATGCTCTGTGTGCAATTCGTCGTAAGGACCAATTTAAATAGCTTCAACAACAGCCAGAAAGCAGCAGCAGAAAAAGTGGCTTCATCTTGTAGTGGTCTGGTAGAACACTGCAAAACAGTGATTTGCAGAGAGTATAAGGACTGCAGGACAGGAAGTTGGAAACATCGTAGTATGGAAACAAAGCCCTCAGGATTCAGTTAGAGGTGCAGACACTCTGGGCCACTACAGTCAGTGGGGATCTAGTGAATAGCTTGGAGAGTTGTTTGGCTGTCAGGCCAGAGAAGCTTCAAGTCAGGTGGATAAGCAAAACTTATAGAGATCCAGAGAGGATCCAGAAGGATATGGGCCTCCCGTTGGCCCCACAATTTATCTGCCAGTCCTACCAGGGTATCTCATCTGCCTTACAGTGTGTGAAAAGGCACTGGACAACTCTGCGCACGCAGCTGCAACAAACAATGCATCTTGGGTTGCCTATGGTGAGAGCACAGACATCCAACTTTTGTGTAGACGAGGTGATTGTTGCTGCCTAGAGCTGAACCTCACAGCATGCCTTGCTTGGTTAAACTGCCTGCTGTCCACTAGTTCTGCCCCTTCCATTTTCTACACAAAATGTTCATGCTGATAGAGATTCCTTTGCCACATTATGCAAAATGTTGGATACTTAAAACTTACTTCTCTGACATTATTTTCAGATTTACTTAAGATATGGCAAGGTGTGATTAATTATATGAAAAAAAAATTAGTACTATGAAGTAGCTGACCTGCCTTTAAAGGTGATTGTGAAATGCATGTTTATCTTCTCGGTTAGGCTTCTTTAAATTATTACTAGGAAATGGTTCAAGTGGGATAACATTCCCACATAGATATTTTAAACATAAAAGTGTTTTGTACTACAGTTTGTTTCAATTCCTGGGGTCAGTGGCCTGAGAGCCAAAGAGAAATAGAGGTCTGAATGAGGAATCTGAATTGTCTTCCAGCAAAGCAGAGCAACAGGAAAATTATAGGTTTGATTCAGCATTCTGAGTGTAATCCTAGCCTGACTGAAACAAGTGGCAAGACCTCCATTAACTGAAATGGGGATGGTATTTAACTCGTTCATTTTAGAGCTTCAAAATTGGAGAAGGCAAGGTTTGAAGTCCATGCATAATTACAAAAAAAAAAAAAAGCATTTTTATTATTACAACAGTTTTTTCACCTAAACATGGAAGAATTCTCTTCTTCCTTTCCTAAGTAATGCCTTTTCAGAGGGTCAGCTCAAGTATTTAATGAACCTAAAGCTGTTTTTAAGAATAAATGGTGCTTTTTTTTCAAATAATCTGAAGTTATTTTTACACTCTACTTAAATAATTATCTTAACAGGGTTTTCCTTTAGGAAAAAAAAATACTAGAAACTCATTATCTTCTTTACAGTACCAACCACATCCATTATCAGAGAAGTGACAAATGCATATACCACAATCCATTCTGGTGTCAACAGTAGTTTAATTATAATTTTTCCATGGAGTTCTGTCCTACTGGAAGACACACAGAGTAACGGGCTTGAAATTGCTGTTTGTATTAATGTTGACTACTACAGCTGTCATTCTTTTGAACACAACAGCAGTAACTGTCTACTTGGCACTTAAAAGAAACACAGCAGCAGGTTACCTGGGTAGGTGTTTCAAAGCCGGCTTTAGAGTCACTGTCTCAGAGACACAATTCTGAGAGGTTTGGGTCGTCTTTCATTCATCTGGAAAAATAAGGCATCTTTTGTGTTGTGTTTGCACCACCTCGTATCTTCAGAGAAGGTTCCTTGGTGTATCCACTGAGCAAGAGGAGTCAGTCAGAGCTTTCTCTACCAGGGCTGAGGAAAGAAGCTTATCCTAAGCCATTGCCACAACCTGAGAAGTCCAGGTCAGGACCAGAGTGAAAAATAGCTCAGAAACAATTTCACCTGCTGACAAAGATGCTCACAGATACACATTTACAATCACTTTTTCTAAACTTTTATAAAGCTTGCCAATACAAGGGGATCATTTATGCATCTATAGAAACTAACTCTTCCAGACAGTTTAAGGGTATTAGAGTATCATAGTATTTGGGAAGAAACTTCCTATTTTCCATTTCATTCTGCTGAAGTAAAATTGTGTTAAATGATATTCTTCAAAGTTATGCCCCCCAGTTAAAAATGAGACTGATTTACTATTCACAACTTGTGGATTGGCCTGACAATATTCTGCTGAAATAGTAATTTTGTTGGTGTGAAAACTGGTACATCCATGACACACCACTATAGCAATGGTGTGAGAACTAATCCTTTTTCCATGTGGAAATGCACTCAGCGAGTGTTAGTACTCCCTAAGAAGGCAAACCCTGGCACTTCACACCAGTGCAGCTCACACAGTATATTGCGCGCAGGTTAAGAGTGGAGGCAGAGTAACCACAGACCACTGGTTCAACATTCATTCATTCATTTTTAGTGGGAAATTATCTGTTTGGGGGTAGAAAGCAGGCAAAAAAAAAAATTACTTTAGAGGAAATGACAGTCTGGAGAAGAGGAGGCTGAGGGGAGATTTTATCGCTCTCTACAACTCCCTGAAAGGAGGGTACAGTGCAGTGGGAGTTGGTCTCTTCTCCCAAGGAACAAGTGATAGGACAAGAAGAAATGGTCTCAAGTCGCACCAGAAGAAGTTTAGATTGGATATTAGGAAAAATTTATTCACTGAAAGAGTGGTCAGGCATTGGAACAGGCTGCCCAAAGAGGCAGTGGAGTCACATCCATCCTAGGAGGTGCTCAAAAAAAATGTGTAGACATGGTGCTCCAGGATGTGATTTAGTTGACACGGTGGTATGGGACAGATGGTTGGACTGGATGATCTCAGAGGTCTTTTTCAACCTCAAAGATTCTATGACAGCAAGGAGTTTGTACGGGGTGGGGCTCTGCATCACAGACATTCCTCTCTGCACAAGTGTTACTCATCACAGTCTGAAAAAGTAAATGTAACTCAGGCCTTACAGTGTCCCTAAATGTGCTGAGCATTTCCAAGCAGCCTCGCTGCCCAGCCTGCAAGCCATGGACTGATAACACCCATGGGGCCCCATGGGCACTGACTTCCCTGCTACAGCAGTGCCAGCAGCACTGCAGGCTGGTCATGGCGTGACAAACCTCTCTGGTTACATTTGACATGCATTTTCCTACTGTATTCATCTAACCTCGGGACACTTATTTTCATGTTCTTTTTTGTCACCTATTTACTGAACCTCGGCCTTGAACTGAGCTGTACCAGCACGGATAGAGTAATTTCTCATGCAGATTACTTGCCTTCAGTAGCTGGTCAAAACTTTGTCATTTCATCTTTTCTCTTTGAAGGTTTGCTGTGCTATCAGTAACTGAAAAATCCATATATAATTCAATTTTTCCAGACCCTTAATCAATGGACCATAATGAGTAAATTGATCAAATAATTGGTCGGCGTACACTTCATCTTACAACGCCTGGGCGCACTGACCACTGCAGCAGCACAATGGCCTTCAAGTCATGTCCTCCCGTGCCTGGCCCAGGTTGGATAAGCACTTACAAATAGGTTGCAAGTCTCTTGTAACAACACAGTCAACAAGTATGTTGTGAAATGTAACCAATTCCCAAACAGTTTTGTCCAAGAAATAGTTTCACTAACATCTACCAAGTTTCATGTGAGCAAATATGGCAAGTTTGGCTGCTGTTTAGCTACAGGGGATAAAGACAGGAAGTGTCTGAATTTAGCACAACCATCCAGGGACTGCAGATACTGAATACTTCTAAGGAAACCAGGCTGCTGAGAAGGGAGGAAGAATATCACTTAGCAACATGGAAACGTCTAAAACTGCAACCTCTGTTAGAGCAGCAGCTTATAAATCCAAAAGGTAAAAGGGAAGGGAGCAGTGGAAGAGTGTGAAAGAGTGACAAGGGGAAGATGGGAAAGTCAGAGTAAGTGAAGGACAAAGAACTAAGAGATTGAATAAAGAGGATGCAGTGACCTACAACAAAGTGGTGCAACCACTGATAAGAGAGAACAAGGCTGAGGAGCAAGCACAGCTAATCCGTTGCCCTTCGGTGCTCTGGTGTGGAAAGCAGGTCCTTACCGAGTGAGGATGTTCTGTGCATCATTGACTGATATTTGTTCTTAGGGTCGTTTTTTCCATCATGTTTACAGGTGAAGTTAAGCTGAAAACAGTTCTTGTGTTTTCTGTTAGCCAAAGCAGAAAACCAGCACATGCAAAGCCAGGTGGGTTTCAGCTGGACCAGGTGGCAGATCTGCCATGGCCTGACACCATTCCTGACACAGGGTAGAGAACAGCAAATCAGATAGATTAGCAAATAAAGTAACCATGTAATGATGTCCACAGCACCTCTTTCCCCAGAGACCATAAATTTCTCCTGAGGAGTCTGGAAGCAAGAGGCAAGACTCTGCCTGACTCTGTTAGAAGTTATCAACCCCTTAAATTCTGAGTATTTAACTTAGATTTTAAGTTTGTTGTAGAAGGAAAGCTTGATAGCTCAGGAACTACACGAGTATTTTCAAACATCACAAAAGTTAAAAAAAAAGAAATCTACTTAAAGAGCAGAAGTGTTTCACAGTGTTCTGCAGCCTTCAGCTGCAGGAGCCTGCTCGCTTTTCCCTGCCTCGCTGTGGCTGTGAAGGAGGACACAGAAGGTGGAAAGCTGAGGACTTTCTCTGATGAAAATAGCACATGATTCCTAATAATCCCTTCATTTATTATTTAGTCAAATCATGGGAAATAGTAAACAGCGTAGTCAAAGAATCCACTTGTAGAATATTGAAATCCTATAATGTACCTGACATGAGACATAAGCAGTGATGCTGAGTGCACCAGGATTCTGTTGCGCTGTTAGGACAGGTCTCTTCTTTAGGCTCTTCAGCACGAGGCTGTACGTGTGTATGGCACCATGTGAAGCTCTAGGGACTGTGGGGAAGCAAAGCACAATTATTAGGTAAAATGTTCAAAGTTTTCTTGGTACTATGAGACCAAGAGACGAAAACATTAAAAGATCAAACACTTTCGTTCCAACCCAAACCGTTCAGCAAAGGCGTTGTGAGGGCTGGTCCCTGGCAGATTCGAAAGTAGCTCGAGATCGCTCTCCAGAGGTGAAAGAGAAGTATTTCATTTTTTTGAAGGCTTCGATCAAACCACTGTCAGAGCGCACACGCACACAGACATAATACAAGACAGGACAGGTTCCTAATGAGCCTACATGGGACAAAAGCTAAAACCACCACATCTTCGAGAAGAGCGACGCTGGGGCCAGTAAACAGCACACAGCCCTACAATCCTGTGTGTGCTCACACTTCTTTTCCTAACATGAAAGTACAGTATTGCCAAACAGCACTGCCTATTCAAAGCTGGCTCTCCATCACCTACTTTAGCTTAGCCTCCCCTGTAGTTCTCCTGTTGGCTCTCCTCAATGTAGGCTGCTCCAAAACTGTCCACGCAGCCACAGCTTCTCAGGTCCCACCAGCACCACCACCATCTAGCTCCAAAGAAATATAATGTTGTAATAATCTGCTTACAGGATCAGGAATCATAGAATCACAGAATATCCTGGGTTGGAAGGGACCCATAAGGCTCATCAAGTCTGACTTCTGGCTCCACACAGGGCCAGCCAAGTCAGAGCATGGGACTGAGTGATCATCCCAATGCTTCCTGAACTCAGGCAAGCTCAGTGCTTATGGAAAACCACATTCAATTCCTTGAAGTTGCAGGAATTCAAATATTGCACTTACATTTCTCCTGACCCTACAATTCATGAGCTTCTTGGTGACACATAAAACTTTGTGAGACAACATACATACAATTTACTCCATCCCTGATTCTCACAGCTAACACCATAGCACAGAAGGTGATGGAGTTCACTTGTTTATACTGAAGCAAAGTTACAAGATCCCAGGCAGGGATCCCAACCCCACAAAGGTGATACCATTTGCTTATGATTCATCTCATGTATTGTGGCCTTAAAGATATTTAAGTCAGTATAAGATAAACTGTCTGCCTGGAGACAAACACTAAGCCCTGGCTAATGTGTCTTTCAGTCTAAGAATCCAGCCCCAGGTGGGTGGAAGACAGACACTGCATTTGTTGACATAAATGATGGAACAGCATTTAAACATCCCCTTTGCTGAGGGAATTCTGCCAAAACCCCCCAAATTCATGTACAAAGGTGTCTGGGAAGGAGTTACCTTTGAAACACTTCCACTCAGGGATCAATCACTGTGCGCAATGCTTTTCTAAATCAAATAGTTCAGAAAAACAGAGATGCACTTATCTTCCAGAAAACTTTCAAAATCATCAATATTTTAATGAAAATGACAATAATAGAGGGTTAGAATCTGAGTTTCAGAACTGTTACATAAAGAAAACCCCAGACAAACAGAAGATCTCACACCCGCTTGTCCCTGTGGTTTACCATATTTAACAACCCTATTCCTTGTAACAGAAGCAGCCCCAGAAGCAAGTGCTTGAATACTGCAGGAGAACTGGCCACCCTCTGGCAAAGAAAACAAATCACCTCAGGAGCATCTGATCAGTGTTGATGAATAGCTGATGGGAGGGTGTAAAGAAGAGGGAGATAACCCTTCATAGTGGTGCCCAACAGGCACAAATTGAGACACAGCCTGTTCTGTCTAAATATATGCAAGGGGTTTTGCTGCACAGGGGTTTGAGAAGGTTGCCCAAAGAGGTTGTGGAGCCTCCAGTGTTGGAAATTTTCAACACCTTACTGGACACAGTCCTGAGCACTCTGACCTACTTGCCCCTGATTGAGCAGGGTCTAGTAATTAGTCTAGATGATCTTCAGTTGTACCTGCCAACCTCAACAACTGTCATTCTGTGATGTTATCTCAGCAGTGAAGAGTTGAGGATGGTTAGTCATCACACTCCGCCCCAGACTGGCAATGCTCTCCCCAAGGTGTACCATTGGCCTTCACTGCAAGGGCACACTGCTACCCTCCTGTTCAACTTCTTTTCCAGGAGCTCCAGGTCCTTTTACTGCAAAAGCTGCTTCCCAGCCAGTTGACCACCAGTGCATACTGGTACATGGAGTTTTTCTTCACCAGATGCAGGACTTCACATTTCCCTCTGCTGGACTTCATTAGGTTCCTGCCTGCCCATTTCCCCAGCATATGGAGGGTCCTCTGAGGCAGGACCACCTCGTCTACGAGCCACTCCTCCCAGTTTTGTATCACCACCAAACTTGCTGAGGTTGCATTGTGTCCTTTCATGCAGGTCATTAATAAAAAAGCTAAGCAATTTTGGCCCCTGTACTGACCCCTGCGACATGCCACTAGTAACCAGTCTCTGGGTGGACTTCAAGCCACTGATTGCAAGATTCCAAGCCCACCAGTTTGCCTGGTTTTCAGTCCACCTCACTGTCTGCTTACCTAATCCGTACTTCATCAGTTTGTCAGGGAGGGTGTTACAGGAGACAGTGTCAGGGGCCTTGCTGAAGTAAAGAAAAACAACATCCACTGGGTTAATCTCATTGTAGAAGGCTATCAGGTTGGTAAGGCACAAGTCCACGCTGACTACTCCTAATCATCTTCCTGTCCTTCATACAGTTTACTCCATCAAATTCCAGGGGATCAAGGTGAGGCTGCCTGGAGAGCAGTTCCTCAGATCCTCCTCTTGCCCTTCTCCAAGATAGGGTGATGTTCGTTTTCTTCCAAAAATTTGTTTGTGTTTCATTTCCCTTAAGTCCACTGAAACTCTCTCCTGCTCTGTCCTCAGCTATGACAGCACTCCCCCATACCACTTCCTACTCATTAATGAGTTACTGGCTCTTTTCTGCATCTGCCAAACTGTCCCTTCTCCAAGCTAACATGTTTCCTCCTCTCATGCTCCTTCTCCCCAGTCCCGAGGATCCTGGAACTCTCTGTAGGCCCTGTTTCCTCATGCAATTTCATTAGGAAGTTTGCTCAGTTTTCAAGTGGTATCCACCAGCACGTCGAGATCTATGATAAAATAACGGCACATTGCTGTTTTGGATGTTTCTGCTGTGCAGTAGCTGTCTCCACTTCCTAGATTGTGACTAGGTGTGTAAGTTGTGACAATCCAGTTACACCTGCTTTTCCCATTACAACATAAATCACCTGTTGTTACTTATAGTAATAAAAATCCCGATTCTCCTCACATTCCGGAGCAGACTCTGTTCTTCCTTTCTTCCACAAATCACTTTCTTAATGGCCTGGAGCGCTTCTCAAACAGAACAAAAATTTTCCATTTCTACACAGTTCAAACCTTGTTCCTTTTGCCAGAAATTTTTAAGAACCACAGAAGTAAAATGAAGTGTATGAAGAGGTGGCTTTGGTTGTAGCCTTTCCCTATAGAATCATAGAATGGTTTGGGCTGGAAGGGACCTTAAAGATCAAGTTCCAGTCCCCTTGTCAAGGGCAGGAACACCTGTCACTAGCCCAGGTTGCCCAAAGCCCCATCCACCCTGGCCTTGAACATTTCCAGGGAGGGGGCAGCCACAGCTTCCCTGGGCAACCTGTTACAGTACCTCACCACCTTCACAGAGAAAATCTTTCTCCTAATATTCAACCTAAATCTATCCCATTCCAATTTAAAACCATCCCCGTTCGTCCTATCATTCCATGCCCTTCTAAAAAGTCCCTCCCCAGCTTTCTTGTAGACCCTTCAGGTACTGGAGGGCCACTGTAAGTTCTCTCCAGAACCTTCTCCAGGCTGAACAACCCCAACTCTCTCAGCCTGTCTTCAAAGGAGAGGTGCTCCAGCCCTCTAATTATCACCATGGCCCTCCTTTGGACCTGTTCCAACAGTCCCATGTCCTTCTTATGTTGGGGACCCCAGATTTAGACACAGTACTTCAGGTGGGGTCTCACCAGAGCAGAGCAGGAGAATCACCTGCCTTGACCTACTGGCCATGCTCCTTTTGATGTGGCCCAGGATGTGGTTGGCCTTCTGGGCTGCATTGTTGGCTCATGTCAAGCTTCTCATCCACCGTCACTTCAAAGCCCTTCTCTGCAGGGCTGCTCTCTATCACATCATCTCCCAGCCTGTATTGATGATAATTGCCCCGACTCAGGTGCAGAACCTTGCACTTGGCCTTGTTGAACCTCATGAGGTTCACATGGACCCACTTCTCCAGGTCCCTCTGGATGATATCCCAACCTTTAGGCGTGTCAACTGCACCACACAGCTTGGTGTCATCAGGAAACTTGCTGAGGGTGCACTCAATCCCACTGTGTATGTCGTTGATGAAGATATTAAACAACACTGGTCCCAGTAGGAATCCCTAAGGGACACCACTTGTCATAGATCTCTATCTGGACATCGAGATGTTGAAGACTACTCTCTGGATGCAACCATCACACCAATTCCTTATCCACCAAACAGTTCTCTCATCAAATCCATGTCTCTCCAGTTTAGAGAGAAGGATGTTGTGAGGGACTGTGTGAAAGGCTTTACAGAAATCCAGACAGATGCCATCCATTGCTTTTCCTGTGTCCACTGATGTAGTCACTCCATCATAGAAAGCCACCAGGTTGGTCAGGCAGGATTTGCCCTTGGTGAAGCCATGCTGACTGTCTTGAATCACCTCCCTGTCTTCCATGTACCTTAGCATAGCTTCTAGGAGGATCTGACATCAGATCTAACACAAACTCACTCCTACCCCCTGTATCCAAAGCAGCCCTCTTCACCACGATGAAAGCCCAACAGTACCAGACATCTGCTACTCCACATCTGGTCACTAACATTAATATTCTGTAAGCCTCCTTTCCTTGTAAAGAGGATTTCTGGACCTGTTCAGCCACAGATAACTCCAGCCTAGATGGCAGTCCCAGTGGAAGGGAATGCACTGCAGTATTTCCCTAGGGAGGACCACAGTGGAACAGGAACTGTCCTGTGGCCCAGGGAGAAGGCTATCCACACTGTAGCCTCTAGAGGACCCCACATCAGATCAGGTGGATGTGCTCTGAAAAAAAGAGGCTCAGAGGACCAATGCTAGATGAAGTTTACCCTGAGGGACTGCAGCCTGTGGAAGGAGCTGTGCTGGAGCAGGGGAATCACAGAATCACAGGGGTTGGAAGGGACCTCGAGAGATCATCGGGTCCAACCCCCTGCCAAAGCAGCTCCCTAGCTCACATTGCACAGATAGGCATCCAGACGGGTCTTGAATACCTCCAGAGAAGGAGACTCCACCACCTCCCTGGGCAGCCTGTCCCAGGGCTCTGTCACCCTCACTGGGAAAAAGTTTTTCCCCATGTTGGTGCGGAACTTCCTGTGCTCCAACTTGCAGCCATTGCCCCTTGTCCTGTCTCCACAGACCACTGAAAAGGGGCTGGCTGATTCCCCCTGCATCCCCTGCTTAAGATAATTATAAACATTAATAAGGCCCCCCTTAATCTTCTTTTCATAAGACAACAGTCCCAGTTCTTTCAGCCTTTCCTCATAGGGGAGATGCTCCAGGCCCTTAATCATCTTCGTAGCCCTTCTTTGGACTCTCTCCAGGAGACCCCTGTCCTTTTTATACCAGGGAGCCCAGAACTGGACACAATACTCCAGGTGGGGCCTGACCAGGGCAGAGTAGAGGGGGAGGATCACCTCCTTTGACCTGCTGGTCACACTCCTCCTGATGCACCCCAGGATCCCATTGGCTCTCTTAGCCCCCAGGGCACACTGCTGGCTCATGGCCAACCTGTCATCTACCAGGACCCCCAGGTCCTTCTCCACAGTGCTCCTCTCCAGCAGGTCATCCCCCAACCTGTACTGATCTCAGCAGTCATTCCTTCCTAGATGCAAGCCTCTACACTTGCTTTTGTTGAACCTCGTCTGGTTTCTCCCTGCCCAGCTCTCCAGCCTGTCCAGGTCTCTCTGGATGGCAGCGCAGTGTTCCTGCGTGTCAGCCACTCCTCCCAGCTTTGTATCATCGGGTACTTGCTGAGGGTGGATGCTATTCCCTCATCAAGGTCGTCAATGAAGATGTTAAACCTGACCAGACCCAACACCGAGCCCTGGGGAACACTGCTAGTCACAGGCCTCCAGTCAGACTCTGCTCTACTGATCATGACCCTCTGGGCTCAGTCCAACAGCCAGTTCTCAACCCACCTCACTGTCCACTCATCTATCCCATGCTCTCTCAGCTTTGTTATCAGGATGTCATGGGAGACAGTATCAAAAGCCTTGCTGAAGTCAAGGTAGATGACATCCACTGCTCTCCCTCCATCTACCCAGCCGGTGATGAGATCATAGAAGGCTATGAGATTGGTCGAGCATGATCTCCCCTTGGTGAATCCATGCTGACTACTCCTCATGGCCGCCTTCTCTTCCAATTGCTTGGAGATGGCATCCAGAACAAGCTGTTCCACCACCTTTCCAGGGACAGAGGTGAGGCTGACTGGCCTGTAGTTACTCGAATCCTCCTTGCCCTTTCTGAAGGCCAGAGTGACATTGGCTATCCTCCAGTCCTCAGGCACCTCTCCTGTCCTCCAAGACCTGTTGAAGATGATAGAGAGCGGCTCAGAAATCACCTCCGCCAGCTCCCTCAGCACACGTGGATGTATCCCATCCAGGCCCATGGATTTGTGTGCATTGATCCCTTTGAGGTGCTCCTGGACCACCCCCACCTCAACCAGAGGGAAGCTCTTCATTTCACAAACTCTTTCTTTCTTTCTTCCAGGGTCCAGGAGTCCCAAGGGGGAGTCTTTGAAGTGAAGACCGAAGCAAAGAAGGCAGTCAGTATCTCCACCTTCTCAGCATCCCCCGTTACCAGGACACTACTCTCATTCAGTAGGGGACCCACATTATCTCTAGTCGTCACTGTTCACATACCTAAAAACCCCCTTTTTATTATCCTTTATGCCCCTTGCCAGTTTCATTTCCAGGTGGGCTTTAGCCTTCCTAGTTGCGTCCCTACAGGCCCTGACAACATTCCTATATTCTTCCCAGGTGCTCAGACCCTTTTTTCACAATTCATAGACCTTCTGCTTCCCTTTGAGTTTACCCACGAGGTCCCTGCTCATCCACACAGGTCTTCTGCCACTCTTTCCTGATTTCTTGCTCAAAGGGATGCACCAATCCTGGGAAGAGTGTGAGGAGGTAGGTGAAACAAACCATAACCCAAACTTACCCATCCGTCTGTGCTAGTGGGTGGCAGGAAGGACATTGTGAATGTTTCCTCACCTTGGGTGGTGGCATCATTCCATCGTCCAGCTGCCTCTTACATCCATTCACTAGAGAAGAATCTAGAGCACATTTAGCAGGCCCTGTGTACTGTGAACAGGGTAAAGCAGAGAGCAAAGCAGCTTGTACGGCACAACTAAGCCTTTATACTGTGCTTATTTGTAGGAAGGCTTTGAAAACAAACCCAAAGAGAACTTAGATGAAGAAGAGAGACAACAGGTTAGCCTGATTCTTTTTATGACCATGGAAGCAAGATTAAGTGCGCTTTCAGTGGACCAAAGAAGACAAAACCAAATACCTCTTTACCACTGCTAAGCAGTTTATCGCAGCTACTGTGGGCACAGAACCAAGACCACTGTCTTCGTACATGGGAACACTGGCAGCTGGTGGAAGGGGTGGAGCTGGGTGATAAGGGGAAAACCCCTTCCACTTCCCCACACATTTAAACAACTAAGCCAACACAGTAAGTGACTGTTATCTTCTGTAAGGAAGTGACAGAGCGCACAGGAGCGTAAGCACCACTGAACACTTGAGCTCTTTCCTCTTTTACCTATAAAAAGTCAGAAAGAAAAGCAAATATCATTTGACACAGTAAATATTTTTTATAGACTTCAAACCCCATTCCATTATCAGTAACTAGATGCAACTCTTGCACTCAAAAGCTTCTCTTAATAATGAGAGATCTTAGTGGTGGCTTATCAAATACAGCAAACTCCTCAAAAGCACTTCTGGCTCGCAGCTTGAGTCCATAGGCGAAAGCTCTATACTGCTGAAGTCCACAGCACTGGGTGAAAGCTCTATACTGAAGTTCACATCACCAGTATTTTCAGTCAGGGGCCACATTAGAAAAAAATCCAGTGGTTGCTGTATTTCAAATACTGATTTCAACAAATCCTCAGTCTTAATTCAACCCAGTTTTAAGAGTTTTTAACCACATATTTAACAACTGAAATATGCAGAATGCTTGTAATAGCTGTGATAATTGCTACTGACACAAAGAGCCCCTCTCTATACACACGAAGCTGTCACAGTCCCTTTATGGTAGAAAGGATTCTGATAGGATAAAAAACCCAACAAAAACCCAGTAGCATCTAAGAGTACAGTATTCAAAGTCATAAAGTAATCCCAAACTTCAACTGACCGAATAAAGAATTACCAAAACATCCCAGATGAGCGTAGCTTGCTAGCATCCCAGGTAACTCCCTTCTTCCCAATAATCATCTCATATTTTCTTTAGTCATGAAGACACACACATGAAAACATTCATACACAGGTTTGGTGGCCAAACAACACACTTAAGGACTTCTGCACAAAGCAACAAAAGAAATACCTGCATCTCTTACTAGTATTTGTGCTGAAATCAATTGCATTTCTGTACCACTGCATGCAGGCTGCTGCCCTGGGTTTAAATCACACAACATCAGGAGTTGGAAGTGACCTCAAAAGATCATCTAGTCCAACCCCCCTTCCAGAGCAGGATCACCTAGACTAAATCACACAGGACAGCATCCAGGTGGGTTTTGAATGTCTCCAGAGAAGGAGACTCCACAACCTCTCTGGGCAGCCTGTCCCAGTGTTCTGTCACCCTCACAGTGAAGAAGTTCCTCCTTATATTCACATGGAACTTCCTCTACTCCAGCTTGCACCCATTGCCCCTTGTCCTATTGCTGGCCATCACTGAGAAGAGCCTGGCTCCATCCTCCTGACTCTCACCCTTTACATATTTATAAACATTAATAAGGTCACCCTTCAATCTCCTCCAAGCTAAAGAGGCCCAGCTCCCTCAGCCTCTCCTCATAAGGAAGGTGTTCCACTCCCTTAATCACCTTGGTGGGTCTGTGCTGCACTCTTTCAAGTAGTCCCCTATCCTTCTCTAGCTGAGGGGCCCAGAACTGGACACAATGTTCCAGGTGCAGTCTCACCAGGGCAGAGTAGAGGGGGAGGAGGACCTCTCTTGACCTACTAACACACCCCTTCTAATACACCCCAGGGTGCCATTGGCCTTCTTAGCCACAAGGGCACATTGATGGCTCATGGTCATCCTGCTGCCCACCAGGACCCCCAGGTCCCTCTCACCTACACTGCTCTCCAACAGGCCAGTCCCCAACCTATCCTGGTACCTGGGGTCGTTCTTCCCCAGATGCAAGACCCTGCACTTGCCCTTGTTAAATCTCATTAAACTTCTCCCTGCTCAGCTCTCCAGCCTGTCTTAAGTCTTGCTGAATGGCAGCACAGCCCTCTGGTGTGTCAGCCACCCTCCCCATTTTGTGTCATCAGCAAACTTGCTGACTGCACACTCTATTCCCTCATCCAGGTCATCAATGATATATTGAATAGTACTGGTCCCAGTACCAATCCCTGAGGGACTCCACTAGATACGGGTTTCCAGCTGTCACAACTCGCTGGCTTCCTCCCTTCAACCAGCTCTCAACCCACCTCACTACTTGACCTTCTAGACCACACTTCCTGGGTTCAACCACAAGGATGCTGTGGGAAGAAGGCTGCTTTATTGCAGCCAACATAGATCACACCCACTGCCCTACCATCATCTAACCTCCTGGTTATATCCTCATAAAAGGCTACTAGATTAGTCAAACATGACTTCCCCTTGGTAAAATCACATTGACTGCTCCTAACAAGCCTCTTATTCTCAATGTGCCTAGAGACAGAACCAAGGATAAGTCTTTCCATCACCTTTCCAGGGATGGAAGTGATGCTGACAGGCCTGTAGTAATCTGGGTCCTCCTTCTTACCCTTTTTGAAGGCTGGAGTGACATTTGCTTTCCTCCAGTCCTAAGGCACCTCTCCTGTTTCCCAGGACTTAGCAAAGATGATGAATAATGGCCTAGCAACGACTTCTGCCAGCTCCCTCAGGACCCTTGGGTGCATCCCAGCAGGGCCCACAGATCTATGGATGTCCAGACAGCTTAATTGGTCGATGAGGACTGGGTCAGGGACCAAGGCAGACTCATCATTTATCCTGACTTCCTCTGGGGCTTCAGCCATCTGGGGCTCCTGCAAATGGTCTCCTGTGAACAGTCTCCAGAAGTATAGACAGAGGCAAAGGCAGCATTCAGTAACTCTGCATCTTACTATCCTCAATCACAAGGACAGCCAGCTTATTCAGCAGAGCACCTCCATTGCACCTCTAGCGTTAGTTTTCTCTCCAGTGTATTTGAAGAAGCCCTTTCTGTTGTCCTTGATCTGCCTTGCAAAGTTTCATTCCAGAGGCCTTAGCTTTCCTAGTTTCCACCATACATGCCCTGACAACAGTTTTACATACCTACCAAGTGGCCATCCCCTCCTTCCATGACCTGTAGACTCTCTTCTTCCACTTGAGTTTGCCCAGCAGTCCCCCGTTTACCCATACAGGTCTTCTGCCTCCTTTTCTGGATTTCTTTCCCAGGGGGATGCTCTGATCTTGAGCTTGGAAGAAGTGGTCCTTGAATATGGACCAACTATCTTTGGCCCTTTTTCCTTTCAGTACCTTGTCCCGTGGGATTTCCTCCAGTAATTATTTGGGGAGGCCAAAGTTGGCCCTGCTGAAGTCCAGGGTTGCAGTCCTACTTGATATTCTCTTCCTACTGCATAAGATCCTGAACTCCACCATCTCATGGTTGCTGCAGCCAAGTCTACCCTCCACCGTCACTGCTTCAACCAGATCCTCCTTGTTAGTGAGTATAAGATCCAGCACTGCTCCTCTGCTAGTAGGCTCATCCACCATTTGTATTAGGAAGATATTGTCGAAGCACCCTCTGGAGGAACCTCCTGGACTGTGAGCAGCTGGCTGTGCAGGCCTTCCAGCCAACAGCTGGCTAGTTAAAATCCCCTGTGAGAACCAGGGCCTGCTGCCAGCTGCCTGTAGAAGGCCTTTAAGATTTAGTACATTGCTTTGGTTTAGACACAAGCACCTACAGCAATACGTGGTACAAGAAAGTGACACATTAGCACAGGCATGTTTATTTTCTCCTGTGTTTACAGTGCTTTAGTTATAATTTTAATCCATTCAGAAAGCACAATTTCATACCAATTTTACATACTTTACATCACAGTTCAACGACACAATTGTACCTACTAAATCAAATGAACAAAATGGCCATGAACATTTACGCTATGCTGTAAACAAGGGCTTTTTTTATAAACAATGGTAAATGGAATTAACACAGACCACCATATGAAAGAGGAATGGGCTTTCCCTTAAATAAATCACTCTGTTTATAAATACTTCAAATCTCTCAATATACATTTACAGACATAATCGATTAAAAGCAGGTTACCTACTTTCTTTAGAAAGAACATATGTCTAGAGATGGACCACTGTGTGTTAAATTCACCTAACATAAGAAGCAAGCAGATGATTAGTAGAGTGTTAAAAGTATTACTGTACTTCAACCTCACTTCTGTTTGTTTGCTTGTTTACACCAACACAGAGAAGATTGTCATGTTAGGGAACTTTTACTTGAATTCCAGCAAATTACAATCAATCTTGTAGTACACATATGGGTAGTACTCCTGCTGACTGAGGTTTAAGCCTGGAATATCCATAGTTGCCTGCAAATAAAGTTTGGAAACCAGTTATAATACTCCTACAATTCAGACTCCTATTCAGAAGTAGATACAACATTCATTTTAGAAGCAAACAGGCCAGGCAAGACTGCAAGGGGAAACTTTCCCCTTCAAGTGACTGTTTAAGCAATAAAGTTAGAACTTGGAGAAATGAATAACAGTATTTTGCTTTTTCAAAATCTAAGTAGCTCTGTATCAGTATTTCACATCTGTTGCTGTATTACACAAAATGCCACTATAGGAAAGGAAAATTACTGCAATTAAGTTTTACTCCTTCTAAACACAAATTGTTTAGGAAAAGAATGGTACAGGATGCTGAAGGATCTAGGGAGTTCCACAAAGTTCAACATCTTTAATTTTCACCTTAACTCACCCCTTTCCCCAAAAAAGGCTAAAAATACTTTGAAAAAACTTCACATTATATTTAAAATTATGAAAAATTCTATTTGATCTTTTTAACTTCAGCTATATTCATTGTGTGGTCGACCTTTAGTTAATCTGTAACTACAAAAAGCACTGCTTTTCAGTACAAAAGAAATCAGTAGAACAAGCCTCCCAGCAAACCAGTTTGAAACATGAAAACAAGACATCTACTGATTGAAAGGATGACTCCATTTGACATCAATTCAGCTTACTTCAGTAGAGAAGGACAACTATATTAACTTAAGAACAAAGATAACAATGCAACAACAAAAAAGTTGTTTCAGTACTAAGGCTGCTGTTCCTGTATACTGTGGACAATTTGTGAATTCCTTTTGGGCTCTAAAAATGTATGAGATGCGTTCAAGTTCCTTAAGCCTAGTTTCAGATCAAAGCTGAATCCTTTGAGGATTTATATACATAATCTCTAAGAAATCTTTCCATTGGTAGTAGGAAAGAATGCAATAAGAAGTTATGAGAGACTTGTTATACCAGACAGCTCATCAAATGCATTGGTTGCAGCTTTACATACCATCTGCTTTGACAAAATGTAAAATAGAAGTGGCATTTTTAAAAGGAGACACAGTTTTCTGTACTATCAGAGAATGATGGAGAATATGGAGAGGTGTAGCTTTTTAATAAAGCCAACAGACTTTTTTTTTCTATTTATAGAGACTAAACCTAATATTGGTGGGGAGCAGCAGTTTCAAGAAGTACTTACATCGATGATAGCTGCTGCACTGCTGTCAAGGTGTTTGTACAAGTCATACAAAACCTCCCTCAGTTTCTTCATTGTTTTCTTATTAGGCTGAAGCAGCATTGCCTGGAAGTTAACTGGCAAACCATATCTGAGGAAAGCAAGCAGAAAACTATGAAAATGCTGAAATAAGCCTTCTTCTATCCTTTCAAAGAAGAATATTATTTTGAGAAAGAATTCTATTGCTGAAGAGGAAATTCTGCTCATTTTCATTTTGGCAAGAGCATTCTGTTTCTACAATTCATAAGGCATCTGTAAAGCAGAACTACTTTTTTCAAGTTTCAACAAACAAAACGAAGTCTAAATGCTTTTAAAATTACTTTAAATCCTTGAGTACTTTGCACAATTTTCACATTTACTCGAAGTCTTGGACTAAGTTTTTAACATTCCAATTGATTCACTTGCAAGTGTTTGCTTATGCCTCTAGATGGAGAATCTAGCCTCTCCTCAGTCTTCCTTTCTAGATGTGTGGAAACATTCGCCAATATTCAAATCTAGTTCAGCTTTCTTCCTTACCCAAGTCTCTCTTCAAACAAGCCTGCAGCAGCTATGAAACACACTAGTATGCAAGTTAATATGATTTTTTAAAAATATTTTCTCCTCTGATTGTCTCTTTTATGACAACTTATCAAAAAGGCTAAAAAAAAAAACCCTTCTGTTTTCTGACTGAAGGCTACAGTCCCTTCAACTCTAAAAATCCAGGTCCTTTTGTCTGCAGAAGAACTACAGTGGTTCCTAAGTCAACTTAGTAACTATACTTCCAGAAAGGGATGAAGAAAAAAGCAGAGAAATTTTATAGTTAGAATATTGAACTGTTTAGTAGTGAAACATTTAGATGACAAAGTTCTTGGAATTTTTAGGAATGTTTTTGGAAAAAAGCATACATTTCAAGATGTCAAGCTATACTAACTCAAAGTCTGAATAGTGTTTTATTCTGAAGTACATTTCCTACTTAAGATACAGTAACCTCTTTTCACTAGCAGCTCAAAGCAAGCCAAGAATCAGCAGGTATGCCTTGCTGCAATATACACGGGACATGTAATTCCTAAAGCAGTGGTGGAAGGATTATCCAAGGGGAAAGGTACACAGTTATCTACCTCAAATATTCCACAACTGCTGCAAAGAGCTATTGCCATCAGCTATTCTTACTGCCTTACTTCCTGTTCCCTCTTTCCCAAAAGAGCGGTGCTTGCGCACCTCGGTTTGGTGAGCCCAAGCTAGATGTGGATTCTTGCAAAGCCTGGGAAGAAAGGTGCTATTCTGGCCTGCCTCATTACCTTAGAACAGATTCAACAAAAACTCGGAGTGCTTTCACATGAATCCACGCAATGAAAGCTTCACTGAAATTAACTTTCAGCCACCGAACCAGAGGCCCCTGTGAAAGGAAAGAGGGAGGGGGAAATGTTATTCAAGCTTCAGAAAAAGATTCAGCCCAATTCACATGTTTGAGCAGCTATTCAGTATCTGTACCACGACAGTAACAGGCAAGTTAAAGGCAGAGTTCACTATGGACATAATGGCTCAATGCTAGTTAACGAGAAATGTAATGAGACGTCTGTTGTCTTTTCAGTACCCAAACTCAGCTGCCATGGGATAATGAGATTAAGGACCATTTTAGTAGTATCTGATTATTTCATTCAAATGCCTGTCAACTTTCAAACTTCATATATTATCACCTGCAATCTGAATACCTGGTTCAATGCAGTGAGGAGCATTTGTTCTACAGAAACTCGATTATCCTTGAGCAGATTAGTTGGGTGACAGGCTGACTATGTCATGTCAGCTTACAATGCTATCTCAGAATCACAAGTTCAAGAAATTGTTATGTCTCAGACATCTCATGTTTCTACAATGACTAGTTTATACAGACTTACAAACTGTTTTTTCTTGTCAGTTGAGAGTCTATTCATTTCTTCCTTATCTGCTTTCATCTCTTCTTCGTTATACTGGAAATCACGGACCATAAATCTGTGTTTGGAAGTGAATAAAATCAAAAGTGGCTACCTAGAGATCCTTCAAAGCATGAGACACATCACACACAAAATAAGCCTTACTTATATTCTCTGGCTTTATGCTTGAAGTCATCCACTGCCTTCCTGAACAAGGTGACATTACAAAGGTAACTATCTTGGTCCTCAAAGAGTACACTATACAGAAAAAAAAAAAGTGTCAGGATTAATAAGGTTCAAACCATCACAGATCTGATGCACAGTAGCTTAAGTCATACTTTATCACTACTCAGGCAGGAACATAAATGTAGATATTCACACATGATTACTTCCCAAATTAAACACCTTACACAGAAAATAACAGAAACTTTAGCAGCTCCTTGTAATTCTTCCCTTTGTAAAAGATGGCAGTTTCTATTTCACATTTAGAGACTTCACCACTCAAACACTTCATACATGTCTGCATACCTGTTCAAGTTAAAATTATTTTACAGAAAAAGAAACTTAAGATGGTTTAATACTGAAATTTTGGACTACTGAATTCTTAAAAATGCATGTTCTGAATAAAAATGGTAAGAAAATGTGATTCCCAGGCTGTAAAGGCATCATCCCTTTGAGTTACTATTTTATAGTTCAAGTCTTTCATTTTGAGACTTCACCTTAGGAAAAAAGCTGTCTTCAGTACAAGGCATTGTGCCATGGTTTAACAAGCCACCTCTTCTTAAGCTATCCCTAGGTCATGATTTCCCAGTAATTAAATAAGATCTCCCACTAGGCTTATCCAATTCAAATGTGAAGTTAGCAAGAGCAAGTTCAGGTTTTAGAATTGCCACAGAGCTGGCAATGCTCTGTCAGTTAAGCTTAAGACCACATCACTGCTCTGTGCTACATGTTGACTTTATTTTCAATGTGGCCACAATACTGCTAAAGTGGCTTAACAGTACTATCAAATCCTGGCCTCGGTGTTGCCCACCAGATGACAAGCACCAGCTTGACACCAAGGTCCTTTGCTGGCCCCTAAGAGACAAGTTACCACAGCAGACAAGAAAACCACATGCAGTTCTTCACTTCTTGGCAGCTTTCAAAGGGTATAAGTAGTTTTAAGTGCACAGGCATTAAGCCTACAGACTAGTAGGTAGTTGTTGCTAAACCCCACCATGCATTAGCTTGAAACTGAATGAACCTGACCTAGATTAACCTTAATTCTTTTACTCATCCCACATAAATTAATTTACTAACTTTGTTAACCCTAGAATTAGAGACCCTTTGAACTTTTCCTCAACTGCAACATAAACAAGCTTGATCAGGTAAAGCTATAAAGCAAGCCATTTTGACAAGTTTTTGACCAATCTTTAAAATTCCAAGTCACAGCACATCCAAATATGAGACTTAGCAGTTAACAACTTACTTGCTGGAACGTGGTACAACCATCTCTGCTAGTGTTTCATATTGCTTAACCCAGTCATTATAATTCATCCTAGAGAATACACAGGTTGCAGTTAAACATTTGGAACTGTAATAAGAAATTTCACGAGTAATGGATCAAGGTTTTTAAAAAAAAATATTTAGTCATCACATCTTCCAACCCAGATGTAGGTTGTCAGAAATGCACAAGACATCCAGGACAGTCCTCCTCCTCATGCTGTTTCTAAGATCATTGCTAAATAACCTATAATCATAGCAACAGTAACCTACCTTCAGTCCTTATGTAAGTTTATAAGCGTAACACTTTTGAAATCAAAGAACTAGGAAATTAAAGTAGTTCCCATTAAGTACAGATCTCAGGGGACCAAATGGACTTAACCAACAAGGTTTATCAGAAACACTTTATGTAACTCTGCTCCTCCGAGTTGCTAATAGGAATACTTTTTCTGCAATTACAAATGGCTTCCCCCAAGTCCTGCACTTGCCTGAAGGACTGCTGAGAATTTTGGAAACCCTGCCTTTCTGTAGTTGGTGGTGAAAAGGTTCCACCCTTTCAACACAAACCAAGTCAAAGGTAAAAGAAAAGTAACAATCAAGATATACTAACTACCTATTTTCTGCTAAAGTCACTGCAAAACTGGTTTGCTTCCTCCAGTTTCACAGGAGAGGAAGGCTGCTGCCTCATGTGATAAACAGCCTATTGGCTATCTTTACAAGTCAGGAATTCCCTTTGTTCCCAGCTCCAGGAAGACAGCCTAGTGCCATTTTCTCATTTTACAAGAGTCCTAAGGACATCTGCATCACCATTTTCCTTGGTCAGGGGCAAATGGTGGGAGTTTTGTTGTTTAAACATTTCAGACAGGCACAACCTGTTTGCAGCCAAATGATATAAGTAGTATTCCACTGGTAGAGGCTTAGATGCATAAAAGCAGTCTTCTGGCAACCTGAAAAAGCAGGGAGCAAAGTAGTAAGGAGTTCACTTTGCTCACGAATTGCTGAAAGCCAGGAAAGTCCTAACCAGGGTAATTTAATAATTAAGCTTTCTAATGTAAGACAAGTTTTAAATGAGTACTTATTTTCTTAAGAATACCTTCTGCAACATGACATGCTATGGATAATATTAGATAAGAGACTTAAGTCTAATCTCCAGTTTCTTAAAGAAATAATAAGCTTACTTCGGTACAATCACTAATAACGTGACCAAATATTCCGAGTCAAGTACAAAGTCCTCTTTCTTTACAATATCAGCAAGACTTCTGGTTAGCAAGCTTCCCCTGCAGAGAAAACAGACAGCCAGAGTAAATACATGTTTAAGAATCAAATTCATCTGGACAACGGTTTATAGTGCTTGACAACATAACATTTAAAAAAAATCTATGTTTTACTTATGCATTCATTATTAGCAGAGCAAACAAAAATGTCCCTATATGCATTTTATATCTTACTGTCTAAAGTCACTGAAAGTTTTTATCAGTAGCTCCACTGCTCTGCATCACTTCCGTATTTCAAGCAGCTTAAGAACACTTAAGAAGCCAAGCTCTCTTAAAAAGTGATTTGAAAACACAAGAGCCATTAAATCCATTAATTGTGAAGCCCAGTGTACAGAGCCTCAGATTTACAACTAACCTACTATGGATCTACATCCAGGAGAACCTCAATAAAAATTTAAAGCAGCACATTGCCTCTTATTCACAAAAGACTAGGAAAATAGACAGATTTAACAGAGCTTAGCTGACAAGTGACCATGGCTGAACACCAAACAACCCTTGCTCGTAACATGGCCGTCACTAATTTGACCCATAAATTGGCCAGCCAGCTCGTACCATTAACTGTAATGATAGGGTTGGATCAAATTAATCATCAGAACTACTGTATCTTACCTGTATTTCAGATGATCATCACATATGCACGACAAGACAGCACACTGTCCTTTTGTTAATTTACATGCATCTGCTGGTTAATTTTGAGGGGAGAAACCCAGCAATACTGACATGCTTAAAGCAAAGTTGGAGTGAAGGGAAAGATTTCCTTGTTCAGAATACACCTAAGCAGCAGCAGTACACACCACTTGAACAGCAAGCTTCTCTCAGAAGCTCCAGCAATTTACCATTTATACATGCTTTTACATATTTCATAATTCCACAAATAAACTATTGCCAGCAAGTCAGCTGGTAATAAATGTTCTTTTATGACAGCTGTTATTCAAGGTTGATAAATACCTCAAAAATACATGAAGCTTGAAGCCTGTACCTCCTCACAGGCTACTCAGTTTTCACAGTTAAATGACTGTCCTGTGCTACGACATTAGCAAAAAACCAATGTGACTTACGCATTCTTTCTTTCCAAATTCTGAAGGTTCCCTTTCAGATTATTGTAAGCTGATGCCCTTGCTTTCAGATCATTGTCAATCTGGTTTACTCCCTTAAAGATAAAAGGAACGGATTTTAAATTATTTCTGAACTTATATCTGCCAAGAACAACTTAATGAAAAATATGTAAGTTAAAACTTTTTCTCTAGAACTTGACAACTGTCACTTAAATCTCAGAATACTCTAAATTAGAATTAATTCCTTTGAAGGAAAATCAGCCAATGATAAAAGTTACACATCCTCTCCTGGTATCAACTGGATGTGGTTCTGCACCCAGCTGATCATTACAGCATCACCTTGAGGTACTACACTTCATCTCAGCTGACAGGAGGGATCATTTGAAGTTTGTATCCCAAGTACACTTATGAACATTGTGTATCATTTGTTCCAGCTGTTACCTCACTTCTCATTATACTTCTTCCTCCTAAGAGTTTCAGTGACAAGAATGATGGTACAGTTATGAGTAGCAAATCAAGAATTAAAATAATCCAAAACACTACTGCTTTGCATCATCTACAACTTAAGAGAAGACTCTGTTGCACTGTATTTGCCTACTGCAATTTGCATCTTTCCTTGAGATGAACACCTTTGGCCACTCAAAGACAGAGTATCAACTAAATGCATCACCTGCTTGATTCCAAATGGCTATTACTATTTACAGTTCTAATCATCTAATTACCTTTATGTCCCCTCTCCCCAAGCTATTTCCCTTTTTATATATTTGCAAAGGAAAACACAATACACTTATCATACTCTTCTCTCATAGTCTTAATAAAAGCTCTATTTTGGAATGTCTGAAGTTGCAGTTCCAGGGTAGACACATAAACAATATTTCAGACTTGAATCCAATTTGTTTCAGGCAATAAATATATGTCTAATCAAGTAAAGGCAGCATGTTAAGTTTAATGTCACTGGCAGTCTTCAATCATCTTTCAAATTTTTGTATCAAATTTCCAAGTATGTTACTGTGTAGACTCAGACTCTCTCATTTGGCTTGCCATTGCTGTTCAAATAAACCACCTTTCTAAAACCCATCCTTCAGGATTAACAGATTACTAAAGTGATTACTAAAAATTATTCATTCCCAGCTCAATAACTTGTCAGCAAGGGGAAGAATACAAAACAGATTAAGCAATTAGTAGGTGTTAACCACTGAATCCTATTCCTATAGCACGTACCCTATAAAAGGAAGTATTTTAAAATCAACATACAAAGTTGGATCACTGAAAGAAACACAGTACAGTATTGGTCTGGCATCGTAAAGCAGCCTACTCCCTCCTTCACTGCTTCCTCACCGAGATACGCAGGTACAAGCGTATATCAATTCCCTGGGACAAGTACATGAACAGTCAAGGACTCTCCCTTTATTTGGGCTTAAGCCACAGAACATACTGTTTGCATATGGCACTTCAGCTTGGGGATCTAGATATGGTTTTACTTCTATAAAATAAATCTCAAAAAGTACATCAGTTACACAGTGACCTTGGTCATGGTAGCAGGGTTCACTTCTCTGTAACAGGAAGAAGTTACTAAAAGTGTGGCAGTTTCATCTGGCAACATGTTAACAGCACACACCTTTACAGAGGCAGCAAGACTTCAAACAAAACACCCTTGAAAATAAGGCAATCTACTACTTCAATATATAGGTATTTAAGGTTATTTAAATTCTTTGATATAACCTTAAGCAAAGCACGTGGAACACTTCAGTAGGTGTCACAAAGCACACATCTTCTTGAAAACTTTTTTATACTACAAAAAATAGCACTTTTTAAAATATACAACTAGAAGCCGGCATTAAGGGAAAAAAATATAATCAGAAGCTATTAAGACAGTACCTTTGTGCATTTGGACTTTTCCCCAGACTGACCACCTTTTCCAAGGATCAAAACTTTCAAGTCTAACTAGGCATTGTTTAATGACAAAAAGCAAAAAAAATTGACACCAAACATTGCCTTTAGGAATCATTTCCAGTCTTCCCTTGTGACTGTCTACAGTCTAATTGCCTTTTAAAAGGTGATTACCCAGACAAAAGCCTGTTGCTGCTGTACTGTCAGGACTTTACTGTAAACAAGAATCAGCTTTGCTTCCTATTTCCCAAACCCTGATGTCACGGAAGAGCTCTTGAAAATGCATTTGTGTAAAACTGCCAGATAAAGCAACAATACAAAGTTCCTTTTGGTAGCAGAATCGGCAGATAACTCATAAGTATCACTGCCAAACGAGACAGACTCATGATATTACTACAGAAAGTATCAATCTAACATCATGGGTCTAGTACTACACATAGCAAACCCCAGGTATTTACACCACTTGGTGGTTAGGAATCATAGAATCATACAATTGTAGGGGTTGGAAGGGACCTCGAGTGATCATCAGGTCCAACCCTTCGAGAGATCATCGGGTCCAACCCCCAATACAGGAGTATTTCTTGAAACTATGCACCTGAGCCTGTCTTAGAAGGAAAGGCTCTCCAGTCCTCCAACCATCTTTGTGGCCCTCCTCTGGACTCATTTATTTCAATAAAAATCTCAACTTATTTCAGTAAAGAGACTATGTCATCACAGTCTGCTGCTTTGTCAAAAAAACCCCACTGAACTGTGACAAATCAAATTCTATACTATGACAACAGGTGTCACAGAATCGTAGGTGTTGGAAGGGACCTGGAGAGATCATCGGGTCCAACCCCTGCCAGAGCAGGTTCCTTAGGACATGTTGCACTGGCATCCAGAAGGGTCTTGAATATCTCCAGTATGTTAGAAAAGTGAGACAAACACACCTGAAGACTTTTTTCTTTCTTAAATTCAGTAACTTTCACTCCTATTCTAAGGACAAATCAAAGGAAAGGAGGTTTTAAAAGAATCACTTCCTTGATAAGACTTGTAGAAACCACTTCACCTCTTCTGACGTTCCCTCTTTCCCTGCCAAGTTCCTCTTCTCCAAACTCAAACCTCATGCCTACACCTGCCAAGCAGCTGCAGTAAACACCAAATGCATTGTTCTGATACCTCCTAAAGAACTCTAAAGCAGCAAGAAGAGTCAGATATTAAGATGACTACTTTAAACTTGTGGTGTATTTTTAATGTGCAAATATGAAGAGTGATAAGCCAGTCTGTCCTCCTCCAATAAAACTCCACACTGAAGATGTTTTCCAGGAACACCAAATGTAACGTGTGGAGTAAATTCAAGATGGGCAGATTTAAGATAGCCCCAGAGAAGACATCAAAATGAAAGCTGCATTCTCAAGTCAGCTAAGTGCCTACGTCCCATATATTACGATTTTGTAATCTCAGCCCAAATTCTGAACTAGTAGTTTTAGCAGCTACTTCTTTTTTCCAGGTTATGTATTGACACAGATAATTCCAAGAGCCAGATTGCACATTACAGAAAACAGGGTTAAAAAAATAAAGCTGGAAAGACATTAAAGCAAGGGTAGTTTACAAAGAACTCTTCCACTGTTTGAATACACTACAACCCTGCTGAGGACCCTATGTATGCTCACAGCAAGTAAAATCAAATCAAGTCCCCAAAGTGCAAAAATCTGTACCAAGGTAAAGGCAGGGGGAAAACCCATGGCATCACTCACATGAGCTTTCCTTACATCTAACATTGATGGCTCATTTTTTCCCCTCAACTGAGCGGCATGGCTTTCAGAAGGTAAGTAGGTTCACTGATTTGCTGCTAATAGCCCAAGTTTGAGATCAGAAAAATGGCATGCCAGTACAGCAAAATGTAAGTGTAAGCAACATAATTTGCTAGCTATTTGTTAACTCTGTGATCTTAGGAAAGAAAACTCAGCAAAAAAAGCATAAAGGCCTTGAGGGAGCATTCTTCAAATCTTATCCCCACCTTAATATACTACTTTGGCTACTAAGACACACAAACTTCAACCATATTTACTACTGGTGTGATCAAGGTTAAATGAAGCTAACAAAAATAGACAAATCATACAGTAAAACAGTAATGAGTTTTATGCCAAAGTATCTGAAGTTCAAGTAGGAAAGTTTTATAAAACTATTTTCCTTACCTTTGCAATGATTTCTGAAATATTCTTTAAGGATTGCTTGATTGGATATTTGGCCATATCCCACTGGAACCTTGTTATATAGGTGACCAAGTCAACTAAAATTGTAAATAACAACTTTGTTAAAATAGACAACAAAAAAAGACTAATGTAGGATATTCCATGTAGTATTGCTGTAATAAGAGAGTATTCTAGCAGATTGTGGACCTCCACATGTGTGGACCCTGTTGCTTCAGAAATTTGAAAATAAACACTCAAGTGTAAGTTATCCATTACCTCTGCCTTCAGATAGTGATTTCTCCACCAGTCTAGACTCCAAATGATATTTATTAAATCAACAATGGCTGGAGAAGCCTTGACAAGACCAAACTATTTTTTGCTTTGTGTGAAAAATGTGTAGAAGAGAGGGTTACAGTGGGAAGAAAAGGCAGCAAAGATTATGTGGCTCACCTGAAACAGTTTTGTAAAGCTACCTATGAGAAACACTACTCCAAGCCCCTAAGAATAACTGTGTTAATTAGGACCACTGCACCTAAGACGAAGACATTAGGCTCCTCATATTAGCCTCTCTTGCATCAATACAAGCCAAGTTAAATTTTACAGAACAGTTACTGAAAACAAAACCTTTATTTAGAGACCAGTGCAATTCTTTAATAAAATAGACATATATTTCCACAAGGCAACTAGTTTTATAAAGACATTCTATCACAATTTGGGAACAACTGAGTATTCCAGCATAGCTTACATCATACCCATTCAGATGACAGACTCATATAAAGCATGCTTAGAGTGATCAGCCATGGCAATTTTTATTTTCTCACAGACACATATGATGACAAAACAGCCATAAAGGATCAAAAGGCTTCTATGAGTGAGTACTGAACAGGTAGATCTAATTTCTTGCCATTAGGGATCCTATCACTTCTTTCAGGGCACATGACTCATGAAGGAAAAAAAACCCCTACTTCCATGTCTAAGCCTGGCTTTCAGAATGTCCTACAAGGAAGCAGTATTAGTATGTTTCAGGATCATTGCCTTCCCTCCTGCCCCTTTCAGGATGCACATACTGCAGTTAGTACTTTACCTCCATTAGCCAGAAGATTCTCCTGAACTTTATCTTTACTGTCTTCTAGAACATCAGCCATATACTGGGCCACTTTCTTTACAACACTGAAAAGTGAAAGATAAAGATATGAAAAAAATAAAAAAACACTGCCAACTTGAAAAATACCATTTGTGGAAGTGATATGAAATTGCATGGGAAAATAAGTAAGAGATTGGATCAAACAATACGATGTGATTGCTTTACGTAGGAGCTTTTCAAGAGCACAAGCCAGGCTCGGTATATTAAGGATATAAGCTTCTCAGATACATGCCAGAACTTCATTTAAATCCTTCTCAAGTGTTGCTACTCATCAGTTCTCAACAAGGTGAAGCTACTTCCCTTGCCTCCAAGGGTGATCTCATTATTTTGGCTTTTAAGTCTGTGGTGCTTTAAAATCCTAACACCTTTCTCAAAACACATAGGGAGGTAAAAAACATCAATTACCCCAAATTAAACACAAGGCAACTGCGACAATGAAACACCAGAGCTCTCATGAGATCTGACACACACCACCTGACTTCCTCACCAGAAAAGCTGTGTTTAATATTACTCATGTGTGCCATACCAAAGAGTTTCCTTTTCATTTAAAAAGTAACTACCTAACACTTCTCTCCTTGAAACAGAAGATGTCTCCACAAGTTCTGGTTATGTGAAATTTAGTTAAATTTGTTCAAATCACTTTCACACGATCATTAGTTTTTTTCAAAATTAGCAGCCTTTGGATTTTAATATTAATGTGTTTCATGATCTCTGTGGATTAGCAGACAACATGAGAAGTTGTTTGCTTCTCCAAGTTTGCAAATAGCACTCTAACTTGCTAAATTAAAAGAGAGATTACTCCATTTCATCATCGCTTCACACAGGTTCAATTCTTAACAGTTCTTTAGGACCCATCAGCACACAGCACTGCTACAGGCAGAACCATCCCTCATCAGTGCATAGAGTCCCACTATTCCACAAGAAGTTCAGGTATTTATTTTTCCCCAAGTACAGATACTAGGAAAACCAGCAGCTGAGCTTATTGAAATCTTAGTTTGCTGGCTGAACTACAGAGGATCACTGTGAAACCAGAAAGCTGAATGTGCATTGTGAGGACTCAGCAAACCGTCGCTTCATGATTCCAGTATTTTGAACACAGTAAAAATAAACCATTTTACCCCTCCACAAATGCATCCAGTTTAGCCAGCTCATCTGACAGACCAACCAAAACATCCAGCGTGCCAACCTAGAACAAAAGATCAAAAAACATTAGCATTTGTATGTAAACACAGAAAGATACAAACAAATTACAATAAAAGCTAAGTCTTATGAACAGGTAGCTTTGCAGAGCTGTATAAAATACTGTACTCAAAGATTTCAGATTTGTTGCTTGAACAAAGTCACATTGTGTTTCATTTGCTCAGGATACCTCTAAAGCATCACTTTATCAGATACAACTCACTTCAGCTTGGTGCAGTTTCAATTCTTCATTCCAGCCATACAAAACATGTTAAAACATCTTTTACATTGTGAATTGGCTGCATTTCCCACTAGTCACTTGCTTCAGCATTTGATTTACTACTTTAGATTAAATCTGACATTTCTGTAATCAGTTAGCGCTGGAGGCAGCTTCACATATACAAGAGTACTGGAGCAGTCAGACCAAAAAGAGTCTGTACTTTTTGCACCTGGAGTAATGGAATATCCAGCTTGTCTACAAAATTTCCTGCTCTTTCTTCCCCTTCTTTCCAGAAAACACTTTCTTCCCTCATTTCACATAATAATGTAGAGCAATTGATACACATTTCAAGGGCCAGAGATGACACCATTTTAGACTGTATAATTCAAACATGAAAATTACAGCACAGCAAAACATTCTGTTTAGCTTTTAGCCTCAAGAAACAAAGACAAAGCAAAGCAAACGCACCTCTTAGGGCATGAAGTGAGGTTTACATACCTTCAAGTCCGGAATATTGAATTTTGAATTAGTAGAAAGATTGTTATTTTTTGTAGTTGCTGCATGTAGTTTCTCCCATGTCTGTTGACAGGTTTTTTCCCCAGGAGCAGAAATCAGCCAAAACTCGGTCATTTTTGTGTCTTTATCTTGATGTTTTCTGCTTCTGAAGACAGACACAAGATGCTAGAAGGGAACCGAGGCGGGGGAAAAAAGAGTATCTGCCATTAGTTCAGAATTCAAAGCTTTGCCTGAAGTAAAACATCTCATTCCATATTACTAAAGCGCAGTTCCAGCCACTATAAGATACTTCACCAAGAGCATCACATGGTTCCAAATTGTTTCCTATCTTCCAAATCACATTTGCACAGTTGGAAAGTCTTTTTAAACTGCCCATCCTGCAAGTTACAGTGGGTTTGCAACATTAGCATCTTTCTGCTGCAATTCCACTAAAGATTATAAGTGAAAATAAATCCAATAAAACAGACCAAATCACATTTTCACAGTTGTATATATCTTCCAGCACCTGTACAGCAGACAACTTTTTCTCAACACGCAAGAGAAAAACCCCCTCAAGTTTCAATTCTGATATTATAGCTTTTCCAATCACTTTTTGAAGTAGAACAGTAATTTAAAGTGAGTAAATGCCTACAAATATTTAAATCTGATAAACTTTAGTTTGTCCTTTGAGCAAAGAAGGTTTTCCTGGCAGCTGAAAGATTAGGCAAAAGGAGGAGACGTTCTACCGTTGTTATCTCTGTTACCATTGCAAACCTTCAATGATGGTACTCATACTGGCATCAATCAGGACAGTATTGGTATTAAATACAAATCACATTGAGCTACTTTGCAAATGACCCCAGGAAGTTAAGAATATGTAAGTTCTTCTGTCACAAAGAAACAGAACAAGTCAGTGGAAAGTTACTGGATTTTCCAGTAAGGGATTGAAAAACAAAATCAAAGCGTACCTTGACCGGATCTAAATGTCAAATATTGGTATTTGCTACGACTTCTGTAGCAGCTTTGAAAGAGAAAACTGCATTTCATAACAAACACAGGCTACAAGACTTTTTTCTTTTTTGAGATTCAAATATTGTACTTGCAAGGAATTCAGACACAGTAGCAAACTGCCCAAAACAACAGGCGAGTCTTCCACCTGTGTAATCAGGTCAACAAGTTACCAAGGGTGCTGAAGTTTGAATTGAGCTAAAGGAAGGCCTGCTAGCTGAATCTTTTGTTTAGCTACCCAGGAAGCCTGAAGCTGAAGAAAGTTTACCAACCATTAAATTAATATCACTAAGCACATCTTGCTGCTGGCATGACCGCCACCCTCCTTCAATTAAAGGGCCTTGCTTATTATGAGAGATGATGACACCCAGTTACCAGTGCTCAATACCGTGCACTCCATCATGTCTGACACTGCATTACAAGGTAGTAGCACAGCAGTGCTGCAGTTCTAAATATAGACAATGCCATGGTGGGTACAGATACTTCAGAAATCAGAATATTTACAAACCCACTCCACAAAACCTTGTCCAGCCTGACCCAGCTCAGTTCTGGGCACTCTCCTGCGCTGCAGCTGCACATCAGCACAGATGGTTATCTTCACCAGCAGAAAGTCAAGGACCTGGCAATTATCTGTGCTTTCCTCACTGTCACTACTCTTTCTTCTCCCCTAACAAATGGCCAAAGCAGGCTGGAAGGAGAAAGGCTAAGTAGTTGTTTGTTCCTTGAAACAGTGTGGGTGAGAAAAGGGGTCCTATCTCTGAGAAGGAAGGGTGAAAAGACCACATCTACTTCTTCCCTCATGCTGTGGACCTGAAAGTCCTCGAGAGCGGAATCAGAGAGGGGTGAAATCCACAGCAACAGCCCCTTGGGCAGCACTGGCCCTACACGCTCACAAGCATGCACTGTAACAATTGTTGGTCAGACTGTAACAATGATTTTATTATCAAGAGATATTAAAAATGAAACCAGCATCAAGTCATCACCATGTTAAAGGGCTTCTTGTATAGGGAAGCACCAACTGGATTATCTCACATAACAGGCTTCCACAGGAGGTGTACTAATTATGATTTGGAAGGAGATAAAATTTCTTCTTACTCAGACTACTTGATGCATTTTCATCCATAACACATGCCAACCCCAGTGAATGCATTACACATGATCTTTTCCTACATTTCACTGAACTCTGGCCCTATAAAAGACACAGCCAAGTTTATAGTAGACTTCACCCACACAGGGAGACACTGCCACAGCTCACACACACACTCAAAGCGTTTAAGCTTTAAATTTGGTTTGGATTTGACTGGACTAGGACTAGAAGAGTCTTTGAAATAAATTCTTCATTTGAAAAAAAAAACTAGTCTATGTGGTGGCAGCAGCATGCAAATACCTAAGCAAAAGATGGAAGAGCCATCATTTAAAAATCCAGAATCCCATTCTGTAAGACAGAAGGAGCATTTAATTCTCATGTTTTCCATTAAAACATAAATAGTCCCTAAAGTGTATATATATAAAGTTTCCAGAGATTGTACCATCTAAGGAAACAATTACATGTTTACTATGACACAGTCTTGTTCCCTGCATTACAGATTGGGAAAATCAGATGGACATTAAAAATCTAACCATCCTTTCCAGGAGAGAAAAAACCAAACCAAATTAACAACTTGAACAGACCTGTTATAAAGAATAATCACTTTTAATAAGTGAAGTTTTCTCATCTTTTAAAGTTAGTTTTCAAAGGCCAGCTGTTCAAACTTCACAGTCTACCATAAACAAGCCTACAGTTACAAACACCAGACTGACTTGCAGTAAAACTTTTTTCATGCTTTAAACCAAATGAACTTGAGCACTTCATGATTCCTCAATGTCAGAGGCAAAAATTGGTTATTCAACCGAATTACCAGGGTCTTTTTCACTGGTCAGAGTGAAGAGGCACAGGTGGAACAGTTGTACCTCCCAGGAATTGTTAAGCTACTTCTTTTCCTTGGTCATAATTTTTGACTGTGTGATTGGTTTTCCCAAAGCTCTGTTCCGTTTCCAATAGCCATGGGCAAGACAATGGCTCTTCATTTCAGGCACCTAACTGCTCAATGGAGGTGTTACCAAATATATACAAGGGGGAAAAAATAGCTTGGTAGAAAAGCTTTGAACTATGTGGAATAACAAAAAAAGAAGTGAGGAAAGGACAAGGGCTACAGAAAGCAAGAAAAGCAGAAACAAATGCTAGTAGGCCAAAAAATACATACCAAGCCCCTGTAAAGTGAAAGATGGGGAATTCAGAGAAGAGCCACAGAATATATCAGGAAATACCAAGTGTTCAAATAAAACCCAGAAATAAGAATGGACATCTGAACTGTTGTTTACACCATGTGCCACTGACCAGCTCTTTTTTTATAGCATGCTATTAGGTAGAACTTGTCATAGCATAGTTCCACCTAATCACTACTAATTAATTTTGCTATTTCAATTGCTTGTGATGTACACTCAAGAGAAGAAACACTCACAAACACGTTTCTGCATATATAAACAGAACTGTGTACAAACATAAGTCTATCAATTTAAGCCAAAACAGAATCTCAGCTAAAACTCTTTGCATTGTGTTTTGAATAACAACAAGGCTAGGGTGAGGGGACAGTTGTTTCTTCACTGCTTAAGAGGAAAGCTTGCTGGAAGTCACATTAGTAAAGTACGTCTCCCAAAACCCAGCACTAAGTCCTCAAGATGCTAGTCCTTCAAGCTCACTCGCAGACATCTTTGGCCAAGCGTTTGGCCTTCTCTCTCTCCACATTTCATAAAGAGAAGTGACAGCAATGAGGAAGCAGGAGCTATGCCTAGGAGGATTTCACAACGGGGAGCTCACACACATGTACGGGCAACCTGGGGCTAGCACACGGGGCAGGGGGAGCTGCCTTCACTCCCCACAGAGCCGCTGAGCTGGATCACGGGGATTAGATGACGGCTCCCGGAGCCCAGGCAGGCAGCAGCCGCCCCGACAGCCACCAGTCCAGGCTCCCAGGACCGCGCTTTCTCTTCGCCCTCCGCCGCACCTAACTCACCCCCGGCAGAGGGGCGTTAAGGCAGCCCCGACACCCGGCGGCTCCCGGGGCAACGCAGTGGCCGGCCACAGCCCCTGGAAGACGCGGCGGCAACAAGCGGGCCTCCGCAGTACCGCTGGGCCCGGCCGCCTCTGCCCTTCACGCCAGGCCCAGCGCGGCCCGCCGCCGGGGGAGGCCGGAGCGCTGCGCCAGCCGCTCGAGGCGAGGCGAGGCGAGGCGCGTCGCGGCCTGGCCTAAGCCCTCCGCCACCTTCTTCTCCTCCTCCGCCTCCCTCCCCTCCACGGCCCAGGCCCGGCCCCGCCAGCGGCGGCTCCCCACGGCGTTTACCCGTTACTGCTCCATCCCCCGCCGGCAGCTGCAGCTGCGCGCCGCCCGCACACCCGCCAGCGGGTCACGTGAGGCACCGAGTCAGCTGACGCCGCCGCAGCGCCGGTCACGAGACGGCGGAGAGGCGGGGCGGGGCGGTGTGGGGCGGGGCGGTGTGGTGTGTCACGGTGTATCACGGTGTGTCACGCAGCGTCACGCAGCGACGCAGTGACCGTTCGGTCCTTTCGCGGCGGTGGGACCGCAGGTTCGAGACCCGTCCCGGCGCTGTTATCCCTTTGCTTCTCCCCGCCCCGCAGCCGAGGCTCGCCCGGGCAAGTGCCACGGATACCCCCAGCCTCTTCGGGACACTGAGCCGAGTGTCCTGCGGCCGCCGTGGCTGCCTCAGGCCGGCGGGCGCCGGCTCTCTTAGGGCCTGGTCAGCCATGGCCGCCTCAGGTCTCGGCAGGCTCCCACTGCGTCTGTTAAATTTGGGCGTGATGAGTGAGCTCTTGGGAGAATCGCGTGTGGACCGGAGCGGCCTCCCTCACCAGGAAGAAGCAGACGTTGTTAAGGTCTGATACGATTTTGCCCTCGGGGCAGGGCAGGATAGTCAGGGTTGAAAGCCCGTCTGTTCATTCTTGCTGCAGCCGGCTTGGCTTCCTCAGGTCAGCTCTTGGAAAACTGCTTTGGAAAATGCAGTGGAAGTTCAGTGATCAGAGCTGTCAGCGCTTGTGTACACAAATGCTCCGGTGCAATCGATCAGCGGTGAAGGACTTGGGAAAGAAGGCAGTGTGTGTGGCGGGGAGGAGTGGGAAAAGGTGGACTTAGAAAAACAGTTGCCATTTTCTTTTGGCACCAAAACCCATTTTTCTTACCTTGCACAGTGACTGCTAAGTGAAAAACAGCAGGTTGTGAATTGCTTTATTACTAGCAAAGTCAGTTTCTTTTATTGTGTGAAACTGCTTGTCATCTTAATTCACAATACTATCCAGACACAAACAGGAACCATGCAGAAAAAGCAAACTGCTTTAGTTTGCTGGGTTTGGTGAACCAAACTATTTTTTCTCAATTCTTTTTTTTTTTTTTTCCAAGTAGGCACAACTTGGGGTCATCCTATAGCTGTGGGTGGCTAGTGTGGAACTGCAGCACAGAGGACAGACAAATGTGATCTCAGATAGAAAAAAAATGTGACCTCACATATTTCCAGCTCCCCAAGGACATGGCTTCGTATCTCTGGGAGCAAGTCCTCTGATCCAGTGTTTTTCTCCCCTGTGAGTATTTATAAATCGAGCAGCTCTGGACTCTGCTTAATCAAGTTCAAAGTGTGAATGTTGCTCAACAACCCCTAATGTGTTAGGTCACTCTTCCTTCAGCCATTTATGATGTTCTTCAACCACTGGAGGCTTCTAGAAACATTCCCATTACTGAACTGCCATCTATAATACTCTCAACGTACTCCAACTGGTACAATTTAGTTAGACATTTCTCATATAGAAAAGCACACTCTAAAACAACTCAGTAAAACAGAAACTTATCCACGTTAAAAGTGGGCAAAGCGTTTCCCCCAGGATTGTTTCTCAATGGCTGCATTATTAACATCCAGTTTTCAGTGGAAATTATTATAAAACTGCACTACAGACACTTCTCTCTTACTACTGCAAGCCATCTCCTCAAAATGTGGCAATGTATGCCATATGCCAGAACTAACTAGCAAATGCCAGTCATTATCTGTGTTATTTTTGGAACAAGATAAGATTTTTTTGAGTGATCCATAGCTCCGAGCTATCAGACGGAAACTTGGCATTAACCTCTATAAATAAACAGAGCAGTTAGTACATGCTACTATAAAATCAGTACTTAGCAGAAGAACAGGAAGCGTTTCTAACCTGCATGCCGAAAACATGCTTGTAAAACAGCAGGAGGAGATTCTGAGAACGAGGACTTATGATCTGCCACTTAAAGTCCACTGCCTAACATTGGTTTCATTACAGTATTTGCTGTTTGGTTAATTAAGATCAAGGAGGTATAAGGCAGGCCCGTGGGCAGTCTATAACTCTTCACTAGACAGGAGAGGAGGCAGAGAGAATTAACACATATTAAAAAATGGGGATATTAGCACCCTCGGAATAAACACACAGTAACAGTGAGCTGCAACACGGTTGCAAGCGAGCTGTCAGTGAGAAGCCCAAGCCAGGTGTAGCAGGAATTATAAAGAATCACGGAGAACACCGTGAAGAATAACATTTAAAACTAGAGCTGCTGTGATGTGGGTGGGTATATGCTAGATTAAACAGATATGTTCGCTAATACTTTTATAAATGTACTTGCCTGTAACACTGCTCCATCTGGCCTGACTGGGATCTTTTTATGAACACTCAGGAGCCTGAAAGAAATAATACATGCCTCTTTTTTTTTTCTAATTTCACTTGGGTAGGGGAGAACTGTAACATGTCTTCTTGACCTCAATTGTTTTCTGTTTCACTTTTTGAGAACTCTTTAAATCACGGCATTGCTTGAGTCTACCAGTCAAGCTTAGGTCAAAAATCCCTGGGTCAGCTCTCCACATTGGCCTGTACTCAGCTTTGACTATCTGAATAACTCGTTTTTGTCCAGGAAAATTCTTATGCACAGGCTAAACACAGACTGACTTGAGTGTACACAGAGATACTTGCAGGTAAAACTACTTAGGATTGAGAAAGCTTTGCCTGGGAGTTAGGCAAGAGGTGGCAGGAGGACAGGGTTGTTCTTTGGGCTGATCCTTTACCAGCTGTGGAAAGTGGTTGCTCTTTGAGATCTGGAGACTGCAAATAAGAACACATGAGACGGGTTATGAAAAGTAGCTGCCGCTGGTTGAAAATCCTGGTGATGAAAGCAACACGACCCACGCTCAGAAGAGTCCCACAGGGCTTGTATGACCTGGGACATGTGTGCCACACCATGCAGTGACAGGGAGTCCCCAGCTGGGGAATCCACCATGCCTGCTGCACCGGAACCACAGCCAAAAAGCCAGACCAGGCTGCTGTCCGAAGCCATCCAAGGACTCTGTCTCCTGAAAGCCCTTGCATTCGTGAGTCAAGGTTTCCATTCTATGTTCCCTCATGGCAACAAGTGTTTCCAAAATGAATGCGTTGAAAGGATTTTAGCTTTTCATTCCAGTGCAGTGACCCTCGATATCTCCAAGCATGTTTGAGGGAAATACAGATTTTATTTGAACTCTGATTATCCACCCATTTTCTTTTAGTTGGTTTGATGTGTAGCTAACTTTTCTGCAATGATCTCTGCAGAGCTACGTGTTCCTCTTTGGTATGTAGATGACACACAACAGAGATTGGCAGCGATGGTATGGATTTCCCTTGCTTTCTGGCATTCCCTGAGGCCGTGTTCCTTGGATATTAGACAAACAAAAGCTGACATACTGACTTCCCAAAGACAATGGAAATGTTATCATCAGTTTTAACATGATCAGAGTTTTACTCACAGTTGTATTAATGCATCAGTTGGATTTATTTTTTTCCTGGTGGTAAAGGTGCTGAAATAAAGAATCTGTAGAATTTGCAGAGGTAAAGCCCTGAAAATGGAAAGCTGTATTTTCTAAAGTTTGATAATATAGAAAAGAATAATATTGCTATACATGTATCTAAGAATCAAGTTGCAAAGGACTCAAATACCTGAAAGATAAATGCTAAGGGGTAAGATCACAATGTTCTGTGTAACACAGGGAAAGTGATGTATAAGACCTCATCCTCCAGTCTCCACCAGTTCAGCTGATAGGAGGATAAGAGAAAAAACATTTTTGCTTTCCAAAAGTTATGCAAAGAAAGCACAGAGAAAATAAACTTGTGTCACTAGGTTATTTACTTTTATTTTTCCTGGAGGTGGCTTTTTGAAAGCATTTTAATAAAAGATACCTGTCAAAGCACATTGCATTTTAATCTTTCTTGATGTTGCCTGGGAGACACAAGCCTTAAAATGGAAATTCAAGTCTTTGAAAAAAGATGTTTGCAACCCAGAGCAGAAATGGTGTATTTTCTTCAGCCAAGCTTTGCGAAGGAGACAGAATGTCTCTCCTGCCTAGCTGCTTCTGTTTTAAAACTGTCTCCCTGGCTTTCAGCTTCAGATCAGGGGCTTGATAATCCACTGATAATCCAAGGACAATATAATCCATTTGAATTTTACAAAAAGTTAAACATTCCTGAATTACCTCAATTGAACTCCCCATTTATGCTTGTTTATGTGTATGAACATGTAGTTATTCTCACAGTGTGGGCAGCATCGGGACAGGTGCAGAAAGCCTGAAGCCAGCATGCCTGAATGCTTGGGGGCTGGTAGTGCTCCGACGGGTTTGAAATCCTCGTCCAAAGCCTTGTTCCAAATCAAGCAGAGGGAAGTTCCAGAGAGCATTTGGGATTACAAGCACGTGCTCCCCGCAGTGACCACTGCCTGGCCTCAGGACTCCCTGCCCTTGAGTACCCTACTCGGTATGCAGGACGCAGAGACGAGATATTTGGGAGAGCACCTGATTTATGGAGGGAACACCAGGGAGCTCTGTGCTGTCATGAATCTTTGTGCCAGAGCCTCTGATTTAGAGCTCTGTGGTAGAGATAAACTGGTGGGACCTTCTTGTTGGGCTCTGGCTCCAGGCTTGGATTGATCAGAAGGGCTGGGAAGTAGCTCTGTATAGTCAGCAACGTCTGGGGACACATTCAGCTGTGCGGTGCTCAGATTCACACGTTGCTGCATCAGGCTTTTTGTTCATCCCACTCTGAAATAACGCAAACTCAAGCAACGTCCTCTTTGGCCAGCACACCTGTGTCTGTGGCAGAGCTCGGCTGGTCTGGCTGCACCAGCAGAACTTGGAGGGTGCACAGTGTTTCAGGCAGCTATGAGTTTGTCCAGCAGACCCAGGTAGGGGGTCTGTCAACAGAGTGCTTGGGTGCTTTAGGAGTGGTTGAGTGCTTTAGGAGCTGTCAGAGAAGCCAGGAATAAGCTCTGTGGACATCAGTGATGCCAGATGTCACTTCACTGGAATTAAACACCCGAACCCCATTGTAAATCTTCATTGAATTAAAATTCTGTTTAAGTAATGTCAGTATCATAGAACAGTATTTCAACTAATTACATGTCTGTATGTTCTGAAAAATGGAAGCAATATATAATCACAGCAGTAATAGCAGTAATGGCTTGGCAGCTTACATTTGATGAAAGACTGTGAAGATATGAGTGACAATGAAATACTAATCGTTACAACCTGGCACCCACCTCTGTAAGCACTCATTTAACTGTAGGACATCCCTTGTGCCTGCCTGGAAAGTACCCTTGAACACAGAAGTTGCTGGCTTGAGTAGCAATAAAGCCAAGGTGGATTTAACAGGAAAGACAAAAGCTCTGTCTCCCTCCTATATGCCCATCCTAGACATTTTTCCTCTAAAAAATATTTTAAAAAACCCCATTTGAGTAACTTACTGTATTATCTTAAAATTTCAAATTCCTTCCATTTAAATCCTTTGGTTATAATCCTGGTGAAATATTTGATCCATCGCCACATTAAATTAGAAAATTTTTTAGGCCATAGTTTGATAAGAAATTGTTTGACATCAGAGCTAGCTTACAAAGTCATCTTTTCCCTTCTGTGTCCTTGCCTGCTGGTCCCTACCCCATGTTGCCTCTCCTGCCCAGTGCTGCACTGACACAAGACTCATGTGGCTGAAAGACAACCTTTTTTTCACCCCTTCCTGTTATTTTTCAGTAGAAATGGTTCTTTAACCTGGTCTGTTCTGTGGCTGTAAGTGTGCCACAGAGGCACAGGAGCACTGAGCTCCTACTTGTGTCCTCACATAAGTGAAATTATGTATGTTTATGGTTCATATGACATTAAGTGTTTCTTTTGCTAACTACAACAAATGCAAAGCTCATAAATCATGTAAATGTATCTGTACTTACAATTTCTGATAGAGGGCAATGTTAGTACAGTTCATCTTGTGATACCTAGTGCTGCCCTTGTTTCTCACAGGCTATAAATGATGGTATGAGCGGCTCTTTACGGACACGCTGCAAAGCTAGTATTTCACTCAAGGCTCCCAGGAGACCAAGTCTCATTTTTCTCGGCATACCTCTGAGGCAGCCACATAGACTATTTGACACTTGCGTATCACCCCCTGTTCATTTTTAATTTGCCAAAGGGGCAGTGATTTACCTGTTGGTAAATTTAGACCTTCAAGTATATTCCCTGAGTGACAGTGGAAAGTCTTCCCTCTTTTCTCACAGTGGTTTGGTTTTTTTTAACCGATGGGCAGGTGCCTAAAGAGTGCCAAAATCCTGGCAGTATATTGGAAATGCTCCATATGGAAAATACAGCAAGAATGAGCAAAGACAGTCTAAGCCTCTGTTCAAAGCACAGCTACGTCTTCATTAACCTTGATGGCCCGGGGCTTCTTTTGCTTCTTTTGCTCATCTTTGTATCCAGTTCAGTAAAAGAAGTAACCTGCAGAAAAAGACTCGGGAGACGCTGGCCTCAGGGTGATGTGACGGTGAAAGTAGGAGCTTCAGTGAAAAATTAACAAAAAATTGCTGTTATTTAGTGTTTGAAACAGGTGTTTCCAGCCCTGGTAAAAGCAGGAAGCATCACAGCTTTAAAGAGTTTTGTAGCGGTGTTGTAGCCTCCAAAAAGTGAGCTATGTCCTCCATCTCACATTTGCTTCCTCACAGGATGTTTTTTCTGGCTTTGCTTTCCCTTCTAATGAAAATTCAGGGGGGTTATTCACCAAAACTGAAACATGAGGTTGTGTTTTTCCAATCTTACAGTAGCTGCAGGTGAATGCGTTAACGTCACCCGTTAATGAAAGTGCAGGAAAAGCCTCAGTATTGAGATGATGTTCAAATGAAAATGCTGCTTGGTCTAATGGCTCTTCTTAAGTATTGGTGTGGTCTTCATCAGTGTAACATTCAAATTTGGGGAGTTTTCATATGGCTGTTGAGGTTCCTCTACCTTAAAGATAAGGTTAAGGTGATGAGTATACTCTGAAGTGAACAGTAGTTAAGTCATAGACTTGGAAACAAAGCCTCATTTTGGAAATAGCAGTTGAGTCTAGGAGAAGACTGTTGTCTTTGCTGTGTCTAAAGAGATACAAAATTAAATCCTGCCGGACTAATTGAGCTGCTGTTGAATGTATGGAATAGGATTACACCCTTGGGATGCAGCGTAAGCATATTAAAATTGCAATCTGTGTATGTGCAAGAGGTGATTTTTAACAGCAAGGCCCAGATAAACAAACACAGTGTCCAGCCTGCTAACAGCCACAAGCTATGTCACCTCAGACCTGACCTTTTACTGCCGTGTAAAAAATCACAGCCAGGCAACTGCAAATAAAGGCCTGGAGCATCTCCCCTTCGAGGAAAGGCTGAGTGAATTTGGGCTGTTCAGCCTTGAGAAAAGAAGACTGAGAGGGGATCTGATCAATGTTTATAAATATCTGAAGTGTGGGACACCAAGGGAAATGGCCAGCCTCTTTTCAGTGGTCTGTGGGGACAGGACAAGGCGCAATGGCCTCAAGTTGGAGCACAGGAAGTTCTGCACCAATATACAGAACTTTTTCACAGTGAGGATGACAGAGCCCTGGCACAGGCTGCCCAGGGGGTTGTGAAGTCTCCTTCTCTGGAGATATTCAAGACACATCTGGATGCCTACCTGTGTGACCTGTCCTAGGGAACCTGCTTTGGCAGAGGGGTTGGACTCCATGATCTCTTGAGGTCCCTTCCAACCCCTACAACTTTGTGATTCTGTGACTGAGTATTAGCCAAAGTGAGGTAAAAAAGGTTGTTTTAAAGGTGAGTTACTGTGTTCACAGCAGAGTTTGGGACTCCTGAGGGGTTGTTTGCACCCAGTAAAATACTGTGTGTTGAAAGGACACTCATTCCATTAACAGAATGAAATGATGTCACACAATGCACTGGAGTTTATTGCAGCACTTGCTCCTTAATTAAGAGCAGAGTCACCCAGCAGAATAATTTTGGATGTTTTGTCTTTGAGTCAATTCTAAAAGTATTTTCTGAAGTTCAGGGAAGGCGTACATTCATTCTCTCTTGCACCTGGAATGCAGAAACATCTCTCAGTTAATTCCATCACTGTCCTTTGCATCATTCTACCCTTTGCTGACTCCGCAGATGAAAATATTCAGGGTCTCTCTTTTTACTGGGCTTTCCTGGACTTGGGTTAAATAATGTACTAGTTTCTTCCATGTCAAATTCCTTTGAATCACATTTATTCTGCTTGGGTGAATTAGTAAGTGGACTGTGGATCAATTAAACGAGGAAGTTAGACATGAACTCGCACTGAATTCCCTGGATTTGGAAAATACAATATAAAACAAGACCTTCTAAGATAAGGCATTCATTGAGAACAAGATAGATAGCTAGAAGAACTATTGACACTTGTTAAATGAATTGAAGGCAGCTGTAAGATAAGGAGGCACCTCTTCTTGCCTACAGCACAACTTTGATGGCAAACAATCAGATTTGGTAGACGCAGTTATGAATTTCATGTGAGGTAATACCTAACACGTTGCAGGTAAGAAATGAGATGTGAAAGTGTGAATAATAATACATACTAACAGCAGCAATACCCCCTTAATACCGCTTACATTTGTAAATCTCAAAGTGACATGTGTCACTCATATATCTTTGATTTATGGATGAGGATAGTGAAATGCTGGGAAGAGACCTGACTTGCTCCTGGTAAAGCAGTGCTGGGGCACAGACTGAACCCAGGCCTTCAGCCACAGCCCGGTGGGAGACTGGCCCCACTGTGGGAATGGCTACTTTCTCCAAGCTGTCTTTTCTCATCAACAGCAGAAATTCAGATTTAATTTGAAATGAAGCTCTACTGGTAGGGCTGCTGGCTTCTACCACACAAAGGCTGGCTGAAAGGATATGCTTCCCAGTAAAGGAGAGCTTAGAAAAGGAAAGAAAGGGTGCAGATCAACTTAGAATCACTATATTTGGGGTACTGGCTGATGAAAAGCTGGACATGACCTGGCAACGTGCGCTTGCAGCCATCTATATCCTGGGCTGCATCAAAACCAATGTGACCAGCAGGTTGAGGGTGGTGATTTTGCCCCTTTGCTCTGCTCTGGTGAGATCCACCTGCAGTACTGTGTCCAGCTCTGGGGTCCCCAGTACAAGAAAGACGTGGAGATGTTGGAGCAAGGCCAGAGGAGGCCACAAAGATGATCAGAGGTCTGGAGCACCTCTCCTGTGAAGACAGGCTGAGTTGGGCTTGTTCATCCTGGAGAAGAGAAAGCTCCAGGGAGACCTTATAGTAGCCTGCCAGTACCTACAGGAGATTTTTTAAAAAGATGAGGACAAACTTTTTAGTAAGGCCCGTTGCGATAAGACAAGGGGTAATGGTTTTAAACTACAAGAGAGTAGATTGAGGCTAGATATAAGGAAGGTGAAGCATTGGAACAGATTTCCCAGAGAGGTGGTAGATGATCAATTAGAAATGTGCAAGGTCGGGCTGGATGGGGCTCTGAGCAACCTGATCTAGTTGAAGATGCCTCTGCTCATTGCGGGGGGGTTGGACTAGATCACCCTTGGAGCTCCCTTCCCACCCAAGCTATTCCATGATTGTGTTGTAATTGAAACCAACCGTCTAAATGCTGCCTTGTTAGCAGTGCTATAGGTAAAAATGTGCTCAGGAAGGATATAATTGCCAATGGAAAACAAATGGCCCCTGGCCATGGTGGAGGGGAAAGTCATCTAGCTGGACAGTAACTCAATAGAAAGCTTCACTTCTTCCCATGTAGGAAAAGGATAATTTTAGGCACACTGTTCTTCTGGCAATGCAGAGCATATATTGCTCACAGAAGTGCTTGGTGGATCACTTGCCTTCTGCTGCAGCTGAATCAGGTCCCTATGCTAACTGTAGCAACTACTTATAAAGAGTGGGTCCCTGGATGGGTGGGTCCCTAAATTTATTAGGAAAGTAACTATTATTCATTTTTTTAAAGGAAAAACAGTGTTCTGTGTGTTTAATTTCTTTTTTGAGAAAGTTAATTGCTCTTGACTTCTGCTCTCCTGTCTTTGCAGATACAATCCTTTTCCTCCACATTGCACATTGATCTGCTCCTCTCACCCATCAGTCCTCCAGGAAAATGCTCTCTTACTACAGCCAACTGTATCCTGGGGTGGGTGCATCAAACGCAGCATGGCCAGCTGGCCCGGAGAGGTGATTGTCCCACTCTACACTGTGCTGGTGCAGCCTCACCTTAGCACTGTGTGTGGTCCTGGGCACCACAGTACAAGAGGGACACAAAACTACTGGAATGTTCAGAGGAGGGCAACAAGGATGGTGAAGTGTCTGGAGGGGAAGTCTTACAAGGAGAGGCTGAAGTTCCTTGGTTTATACAGCCTGGAGAAGAGGAGACTGAAGGGAGACATCATGGTCTGTGGCTTCCTGACGAGGGGGAGCAAAGGGGCAGCACCAATCTCCTCTCTTTGGTGACCACCAATAGAAGCCCAGGGAACAGCATGAAGCTGTGGCAGGGCAGGTTTAGGCTGGATATTAGGAAGAGGTTCTTTACTGAGAGGGTGGAACAGGCTCCCCAGGGAAGTGGTCACAGCACCGAGCTTGAATGAGTTCAAGAAGAAGCTGACTTGATGATGCACTCAGTCCCATGCTCTGACTTGGCTGGCCCTGTGTGGAGTCAGGAGTTGGACTTGATGATCTTATGGGTCCCTTCCAACTCAGGATATCCTACAATTCTATGATTCTTTGTGTGAGGGACCACTCTGGTTGCTGTGCTGTAGTAGCCCTGATTTGCAGATGGCCCTTAAGTTTCTTTCACCTCTCTTTTTAAATAAGAACAGCTCCAGGGAGCTTTTGGCCCAGACACTCACAGGTTCCAGGATACCAAGAGCATGAGCTCAGCTTATCCTGATGTGGTCCTTTAGTTGCATCACTGAGTTTGGTGGAGTTGCATATATCTGGAATCATATTTATACTGCAGTTTGGTGGGAGCTAATGTATGCTATGGCCACCAGGAAAGAGCACATTGGGAAAGCCAGAGGAGATGCAGCAGTCATGCAGTGCATGTGCAGCAGCGCAATGCTGTGGGGACCAGACAGAACTACACTGAAACTCTCTGCAGAAATAGGGCAGCCTTGCTGCAAGGTATCCTTAGCCTTGCAAAGTCAAGCTCTCAGCATGGACCTGCCCCCACTCCTTGTTTCTGAGATTTGGAGGGAACTGAAAGCTGAAGCCCACCGAGAGAAACACTGAATAATTTAGGTTGGAAGGGACCTCTGTGGGTCTGACTCCCCACTCTAGGCTTGTGCGGGGTGAGATGAAACAGAAGTGAGATGCCTGGGGACCAGGCTGGAGGTCTGCAACTCAAGGGAGGGAACTGGAGCCCCGTGACCTGCCACCTCTCAGCAAACACCATGAACCAGTTAAAAAGTGCCATCATAACAAACACAGCAAGAGTACTTGGGGCTCAGGGCCTTTCATCCAGGAGCTTCACATGCAATTAATCCTGTTTAATAGAAACGGTCCTTTTTATAGACACAGTAGAGATAGGGAACATGAGGCCTTGTCTGAATTACTTCAGTTGCAGAAATCTCGCTATTAAAATCTCACATTTTAAAATTGATCTAGTTAAAGTAGGGCAGTTTTTCCATTACAGGCATGCCCTAGGGCACGGAGGGATTGACATTATGCTTCCAAATGTCTGGAGCATCCGCAGCTTTTGTTAATTTCATTTGGGAATTTGAATGTTTAACATTCATGAAAATCTGGCCCTCAGCAGTAGGCCTGAGGAGACATGTATTTTTTGCAGTGTGTCAGTGATAGAAAAGAGAGCAGAAATTTGGGGTTCACAGCAGGGAAGGAGCTGAGGAAAAACCATCAAGCAACTTGGTAGCATGGCTGCACTTTCCTGCCTTCCCTTTCCTCCATAGCCAGCCACCAAAGGTCATATATGTAGGCATATCTGTACATTCCTGGGGTGATACCACTGTGCAGTGCCTCGCCCAGAGCTGCATCATCATAAGGAGGTGTCTGAGGAGCCAGGATTAGTGACCAGGGTACACGCAGAATATCAGCTTGCTTCACCATATTAGCTTGTTCCTGATAAAGGTAAATTATTTACGTCCCTACAGTGAGGTGGATCTCGTGTCTGTGTGGAGAACACACAGCTGAGCAAGGGCTGGCGAGGCAGAAGAAGTAGGGTGCATTGCTGTGCCTCACTGCTCAGAACCATGCTGCTGACAGTAATGTGCAAACCACAATGTTGTCCGCTCCAAAAACATCAAAATAAGTAATTATAGAAAATTTAAATCTTATGATTGCGTTTTAGAGATATTTTCTCCTTTCTCATGCCACTAACAGTCGCCACCTTTGAGTTCTTCTACACAACCCGTGATGATTATTTTTTCCCTTTAAGGCACATGCAGATCCCTTTGCTGTGGCAATTAGGCAGAAACCCCATGTAATAGCACGAGCTCTCACAATCCCTGAGCAAGCGTTGCGACACTGCAGCTGGCTCACTGCATTTGCAGAGAGACCTTTTGCCTCGGTAGCTAGCACATCCCCTTGGTCTTAATGCTGTGCTGCCCGCCTGATAGATTAATCCAGACCTTGAGATCTGATAAGAGCTGGTGCTTGCAGGGAAAACAGGCTATTGGAGTGAGATCTAATACTTGACGTGTCCTTTGCTGAGCTAGCGGTGTGCACAGACTACTGGATATTGCTGCTTATGAGATTATTTTTTAAATTTGATTTCTTAATACTCAGAGAAGGTTATTTTTACAGAGTTTATCTATATCTAAACACATTTCTTAAAAGCGTCTCTTTGTGGGAAGAAAGTGTGCAGGGCTCATTATGATAGAGAATTAGCATATCTCTAAGGCCAGAGCATACCTGTGTTTAAAGAGCAGCAAACAAATACTCCTTCCCCAGATTTGAGTCTTTTTCAATTTTCACTTTCAAGTTAGTCATTAATTTATATGAGAAGTAAAATATAGAAGTGAGTGAGAAACTACTTAAAAGGAATACCAGTAGTACCGTGGCTGTATCTGTTACAGTCACATCATTTTTTATAGTGTCATTGTGCGCATGTGACATCAGCTGTTTGGCTGAGGAAGATGTCTGCTGTCAGCAGAGGAAGGGGCAAGAAACGTCCTAATCCTGATGAGCCGAGGACTGGAGTAAACCCTGGCTGCTTTCAAAATTTCAAACTGTTGCAACTCTGAACCCTTGCGTTGGTGTTCATGCCCTTACTGACTCCTACAGAGCTTTTGCCTGCGGTAACTTCTAGCAACTGAGAGTCCCACAGCTGAACTATCAGTCATGAGAAACAACCATACTTCACATCACGTCTGAACATGTCACATTTTAATTTCTTCAGCTGTCCATTTCTCCTGGTATCATGAGAGAGAAGAGAAACCAGTACCGCACCTTTTCTACACTGTCATTATCTGATGCATCTCTGCTACTTGTGGTTTAAGCAGACTTTTCCATGTTCAGGCTTACCCACTGTGGAAATAAGCTGTCGCCAAGTAAGCAAGGGTGCAAATTCAGAGGGCAGTACCATTTTGCACGAGCTTCTTGTGTGGCCACCCCTGCTCTGCACTTGGAAGGCTTTTTACTCCATGTTCCAGCGTACTTCTGCTGCAGACAGAGAGCATGCTGCAAAGCTCCCAACTTACTCCCTGCAGCTCAGATCTTTTCCCACCATACCTTATCAAGCAGGGCAGACAGGGATCTCCAGGAAAGAGTCCAGTGCAGGGCTATGAAGATGATTAAGGGCCTGGAGCATCTCCCCTACGAGGAAAGGCTGAATGAACTGGGCCTGTTCAGCTTTAAGAAGACTGAGAGGGGATCTGATCAGTGTTTATAAATATCTGAAGTGTGGGACACAAGGGGAAGTAGCCAGCCTCTTTTCAGTTGTCTGTGGGGACAGTACAAGGGGCAATGGCCTCAAGTTGGAGCACAGAAGTTCCACACCAACATGGGGAAGAACTTTTATGCAGTGAGGGTGACAGAGCACTGGGACAGGCTGCCCAGGGGGGTTGTCTGGAGATATCTCCTTCTCTGGAGATATTCAAGACACATCTGGATGCCTACCTGTGTGACCTGTCCTAGGGAACCTGCTTTGGCAGGTGGGTTGGACTCAATGATCTCTGGAGGTCCCTTCTAGCCCCTACAATTCTGTGATTCTGTGACAACCATGCACAACACAGGCTGAGGAGGACAACCGTGTCCCCTGGCAACCTCCACCACTCTCCTTGTGCAGGCAGCCTCTCTGGGACATTGTTGATGAGCTCCTCCAAAGCCTCATTTAAGCCCCTCTGACTCCATAGCTCCTGAAATAGGTTTGATTGTTGTCCTGGGGTGTGTAGGGATGGTTGGGCACAGCACAAAAGGACGGGCAGAGAGGGCTGTAGAGAAGTTACTTGGCTGCAATTTTTAAAATACTGGGTGATATGGAAGAACAGGCTTTAAGCGATCGAAAAAATGAGAGGGAAGGTCATCTCTGCATTTGCTGTGCAGCCATAAACTCTTGGGTGTCCTGGTTCAAGGAGAATTTTATTATATGGGTTTGGAAGGAGGCTGCATGTAATTCCTTAGCTTTTAGAGCAGTAGTGTGTCCCAGGTGGGACTCTGCAGAGCTGTCAGTTTTATTTGTCGATTGGGTTTGGTTTTTTTTTCTTTGAGATTTACAGATTATCCAAAGATCTGAGCTGTGAGAGCGATGTGGAAATCATTTATTCAGTAAGGACTTTCCCCTTAAAGGCAAGCTCACAGCTTAAAAGGTCTCCCAGGCTTTGTGGAGGGCTGGCAGCAGTTTCTGAATGATGGCCAAAAATATGTTCTTGCAGCAGTGTTTCCACATTGATGGCACTACAACAGAGGCAGCTCCGCTAGAGACGGAGCAGGCAAACCCACGCTTTGGCACGATGGAGAGTTCTTCCTGCCTAGACGTAAGGGTTGCTGTCATCTTTGCAGTTTTATTTGTCTTCGCCTGAGGCAGCGATAGGAATTATGTTCATACAGCAAATAAAAATAGTCCTAGTAAAAATATCCCAGGTCTTTATCCTCTCCCTTTTATCTGCATCGCTTTGGAAAGCCAATACTGAACAGAGCACAAGCCGTGTATAACGTTGGGGGCTGCGACTAATTACTGGGTAGTTAGAAGCGCTGAAAAGAGGGAAGAAGAGAAACCCCACCGACTTTCCACTGTACCGGTCTCGCTTTAGCTGCCGTGGTTTTAGCACCCTTTTCAGCTGGGGCCAAGAAGAGGTTTCAAGTGACTCGTGCAAACAGAGTAAAGTTTCAGGGTAGCACATGCCCGAAAGGACATTCTCTTCTACTCAGCTAATTCCCAAAATATAATCGGCAGGCACCGGCTGAGCCGAGGGAGCCTCTCGCATCTATGGCGCTGTACCCCGCCAGTTGACCTAGTTGTTGGTGCAGGGAGTCGCACACAATGCCAGGGCTGTTAAGGGACCACAGATTTCTTTATGCAAACAAGCAAACAAGAAATTAAAGAAAAGCTTCAGCCACGCTGATAAGCTTGTAGGGGCACATAGGGCTTGTTTGTTTGGTTTGGGGTTTGGTTTGGCCTTTCTTTGAACCCGGTTAAGATGGAAAGCTGTAGTAAGCTTCAGTGCAGTTCATGAGGCCTGAGGAGGCTGACCTGACCTGCAGCTCTCCAGACATTGGGACTCGGAGGAGCCTACATGGCGTCAGTCTTGCCGTGTCCTCCAGTGCCCTGGAAGTGTTCGCTCTGTCATGCTGGTGTCTTAGTCAGAGGGATAAAAGGCAAGACTGAAACCATCTGTGTTATAACACACCCTAGTCAAAGGCATCACAAGGTTTCTGCAAGACAAGTACTGTCAGTGATGTTCCCATGCCTCCCTACCCGTGATTTCCCTATCACTGAGCATTAAAGACACTTTGAGCAACACTAAAGGGACCCGGATTTCAGAGGAAAAGTGGATAGTGCTGTTTCATCAGTTGCTTGGTAAGGACTAAGTCGCCCTTAGAGGATCAGCTACAAGTGCTGGTCTAAACCCTCTTCACTTCTAAAAACACAAATACCAAATTTGCCCTGTGCTTTCAAATACTGCTTGTACTAGCTCTGTGTATTCTATGACTGTGCCATGTAAGTATTTTGGGGGTGGCACTTAAACATAATTTCAGTAATATTCAGAAAATTCTTTTCAGTAATACAACTTTTCGGCATCAGGCATGGTGCATGAAGCGTAGGAACTTACAGTAACTGATGGTGATGCTGGAGAAGCGAGGCTGGCCTCTGGGGAAAGCCCTTGTTTGTAGCCTGTAACACAGATATGCAAAAATTTGGTTTCTGTTCTGTTGTGAAAGATTATCAGTGAACGGTTTAAGAACTGAGGACAGGGTTTACAATGCGCAGAGTGAGAAGACAGAATTCAGCTCAGCAGAATTACTGCCCAAAGAGCCAGGCACTTTACTGGGTCGTTTGTTGCCCTGATCTTTTTCAGAATTCTTTCATCAGGTTGTTTTCTTGTTTAAAATACATCTTCAGGCGGAGGGAAATGTCCCCAACATTTTATTTTATTAAAGAGGAAGCCCATGAGTTTTCCTTCTCAGTTTGGCTATACCTATGGGGTGAGTGCTGTGTGTGCCCGGTGGGATTGAGTAGGGGACTGTAATGCATAATTAACAGTCAGGGCAGTGATGCTTTAGACATATGACTATGATAAGCCAGAGGCAACTGAAGCTGATTCACATACAAAATATTCTCTTGATAAAAGGGCAGATGAAGGAAGGGAGACTTTGCTTTGTTACAGCTACATATTTCGGGATCCCAAAGCAGATCACATGCTCTTTTTGTAGTATTTTTTGTGAGATGTGAATGCTTTAGAAGCTGTTCTTCCTGTGAAAGATGACAGCGTGGATGGCACCGTGGAAAGAATCTCCTCATCACCAAAAGGACAAAGGACCCACAGACAACTGCATTTTATTTGTAATACATTACACTGTGTAAACATTAATGGGCCACGGGTGCTGGAGCCAAACTTTCTGGAACAGATCCAACTACTCCAGGTGTTACAATGCTAGTTTCTCCACCAGCTTTGAAGGAGTCTTCTACTGGCTCATGTTCAGAACCTGGGGTCTCAACTCAGTCCCCCAGACCTACTTTTCCGACACAACAAATTATTATTCTCTCATGCCCTGGCAACAGAATTGCACGACCACAGGAAAGGTTTGTGCTCTCCATGACAGCACTGTCAACAAAAGGTCTCTTTACATAGGTTTTGGGTTATATTCTCAGAGATTTGTACCAGAACAAGGTTGTGGCTCCAAGCCTATCAGTGGTCAAGAAGTGGTTTAACTTTTAGGTTGCCCTCTGTGGAGTCAGGCCTTGGACTCGATGGTCCACACGGGTCCCTCCCAACTCAGGATAATGTGTCATTTGATGATTTGAGTATTTTCTACTTTTCCCATTTCCTGATATGTGACTACAAGAATATTAGTGCAACAGATTGGTGAAAGCTTTAAGATCACCGGGTGCAAGAAATAAGAATACAAGAGGTCTTAGCCCCCTTTTTTTATTTTTTTAACTGATAATACACACAAAATGCCAAATAATGTTGCTCATTTACTATGCAATAGAAGTATCATCTGTCGGAGAAGGACAAACAAAAAATCATAGAATCATGACATCATTAAGGTTGGAAAAGACCTCCAAGATCATGCAGTCCAACCATTCCCCTACCAGCTATATTACTTACTATACCATGTCCGTAGGCACCTCATCCAACATCTCCTTAAACAGTCCAAAGGACAGTGAATCCACCACCTCCCTGGGAAACATGTGAAAACTAATATGCAAACTTAAGCTGTCTTTCAGTGCGTGTTACAACGACTGGTCAGATTTTACAATTGGCCTCCTCTGTTCCTGTCACTTTATTCTGCCTTGGAAGTCTCTACTCAGTTGTAAGTGTTGGTCACTTACCAATGGCCTGCTAGAGCCTGGATGCCAACTGTCTGCAGGACCTTGGCCATGTGCTGCTGCAGTCCAAAATGCCAGCAGCAGCACATGGCCAAGGTCCAGCAGTGGGAAGAGGTGTCCTTCCATCAGCAACAAAAGTCATAAGGCATGAACAGGGAATAAACCCAGAGCTATCACAGTATCTTACACACTGTTTTTAAAAGGGCATTTATTGTGATATGTTGTGAATATGGAAATCTCTCTCTTTTTTCCCCCTTGAAGAGGCATATTAAAACACAGGAAACATTTGTGGCTTGTATTTTTTAAATTACAGAGTTTATTCCAAGAGCAGGGCTTGTTAGAAACATAGGTTTAGAGTCGCCGAATCACCAAGGTTGGCAAAGACCTTCAAGATCATCAAGTCCAACCATTAGCCCTACACCACCAAACCACTAAACCAAGTGATGCTACACTGTGATCCACTTCAGTACAGGATCTAACTAGAGGGTACATACTCCACACCTCCGGTGATGAAGGAGGCACCATTTTTAAGGTGTTTTAAGGGTGGAGGCAACTGTAAGGTTTAGGTTTCTTCCTAACAGCCCAGTAGCCTTATTACAACTAAGACCACCACTTATTTTGCCCATATTTACATAGTCTAAATATCACCAGAGGATGTAGGCTGCGAGAATCTGGGCCAAAAGAATCTCAGAAGTTCCTTTATCTCCCTTCTGGCAATGCATAAGAAAAGCCTAGTCACGGTGACACGCTCTTTGCTGCAAATTATATTTTAAGCACAATTAACATTCAAGGTATGAATCTGGAAATTATTTAAAGAAGGTTTTCCATCCTGGGGTTCTTTGAATTAATTCTGTGCACATCACCTGCAACCATTAAGTCCTCAATATTGGTCTTCTTTGTGTACACAATTGTGATTGCTCCATTGTGAACCAAAGCAATGCTTTCATACAACATAGGAGATTGAGATGATACTCATTATCACATTGGTACTGGTTGTGGATACCACTGAAATAGCTTTTATTAAATTCACCACTTCAGGAAACAGATAATACGTGATTTGACTTACCAAAAAAAGTTATTTCTCCACGGTTTATTTGTAATTTGATGGCTTGCAAGAGATGAAGCTGAAATTATATCTTGAACTGTATCTTGAATTAGCATCACACACCTTGAACTTGAGCTTCTGTTATATCTGGAGTTGTTACAAGTTTAACTGCGATGTAGCCTTTTGGGCCGTGTCCTATTTCAGTAATGGTGATGGCAAAATTATTGTATTTGAACATTCTGTAAAATTACTTTGTTGAGTTTGGGCAGCTAGGATCACCTATGCTCGAGTATCCATTTTTTTGAAAGTGTTTTTTTCACTTCAGAAGCACAAGTATCCCAACTAAGTCCATCAACCAGCTTTTCTGGTGGGTATTTTTCCCCAGCAAGCTGGCACTTTCACCTAATTGAATGAACAGACCCATGTTTCTTCGCAGATGTTTGGACAGCTTATATCCAATGTTTGGGACTTCTTAACTTAAATCATTGCAGAAGAAGGAATTAAATGTTTCCAGTATCATCAATTCCAACTGTAATTTCAGGATCCCTCTGACCTTTCCCAGCCTCCCAAGGTATAGAAAACACAATGTAGTTCCTTGAAACTTGGTGTGCTTCTTTCCAAGGAGCCTACCAGGTGATAAGAGGGACGTGAATCACTGTTAATGCATTCTCTGCTTCATATTTTATCTCCTGAAATGCTGCATATAATTTGGTTGATTTTGCAGTTATTGTAGTGGATACTAATATTTCAGGGGGGTTATTATTATAATTTAAAAATTGTGTTATTTTCAATAGTGTTCCAGCATGTCAAATTCTCAGCTCGCTCCTGGCAAGGAATCCCTGTAGCTCGTAGTTCCTCCTCTCCCAGCTGAGTTGCTTCAGTTGATGCTGTGACTGCTGACACGGTGACACTTTCAGAGCATTTCACTCAATCACAGTAATGCAGCTTTAATTACTGATACAGTTACCCTGCCAATATAAAAGGTCCACTGTATCAGCCAGATAATTATTCATGGGCATTTATGTACCCACAGCACAAAATCACTCGACCTTTAGTACAGTTTGCTGGTTTATCCCTCTGTACCACTCACTCTCCATACAGTCCTCTCAAAATATATTCAAAGCCATCATTTCCAGTCTTTTTATGAAAAAACTCAACTTCAGATTTGAGGTTTGGGTTGGCTTTATTTTTATTCTCTCCCCCAAAGCTTCTTTGGAATATAAGGGCTCTGATCTGCCTGCAAACCCCAAGCAGTTCAGTACAACTTTGGTCGGGTTTTCTACTGAAGGGCGTGATTTCAGATCACTTGTTATGACAGCCTGGCAGCACCAGCTCTTACCTGGCATGGCTAGGTATAAAACTTTGTGTTTTCATTGGAATCTTGCTCATTTATTCTCTGTTCTGCAAGTACTGGAAGCTTAACTTGTCATAGTATCATAGAATGGCATGGGTTGGAAGGGGCCCCAAGGATCATAGAGTTCCAACCGCCCTGCCACAGGCAGGGACACCAACCTCCAGGCCTGGATCTACACAAGGTTGCCCAGGGCCCCATCCAGTCTGGCCTTGAACACTTCCAGAGATGGGGCATCCACCACCTCTCTGGGCAGCCTGTTCCAGCACCTCACCACTCTCTCTGTAAAAAACTTCCCCCTGATATCTAATCTAAACCTTCCCTCCTTTAGTTTTAATCCATTCCCCCTTGTCCTGCCATTGTCTACCCTTTTAAAAAGTTGAATACCCTCCTGTTTCTCTACTCCCTTCAGGTACTGGAAGGCTGCAATGAGGTCCCCCCGCAGCCTTCTCTTCTCCAGGCTGAACAAGCCCAGCTCCCTCAGCCTTTCTTGTCATTAGCATTCTTTGAAAAATATCAGCTGAGCCATTAGAACACAAGGAAAATGGGTACCTCTCGTATTTGTCTCAACTTTCCCTCCTATTAGGGCATGAAAACTATGTGAAAACTTTAATTTTGACTTGTGTCAAAAGCAGTCACACATAGAGCTGAACATTTGTGAAAACTAATGACACCACCCTCGGCTTCCTGGCAGTGGAAGAAAAGAGGAGTTACCAGCGAAGGATGAGCCAGGAGAATGACCCGGTTTTCCAACATTGTGCACAGACAGACATGAGCCATGGCTGATGAGGAGTGCTAATGGTATTGTGCAGCTGGCATCTCGTGCTAAAGCAAACAGCCACAGTGACAGCTTCGGATCTCTGTCGGAAGAAATGAGCACGCATGGTGCGGGAAGCAGGGCTGCGTGCTTTCTCACCAGTGCCCTCAGGGATTTCACTGCAGCGCTTCATTATTACCTTTATTTTATACTTCACTCAGTGGTTCATTAAGGATGAACGCGTGATTTAAATCTCCCATATGGGACTCTGACGAACGGAAACATTGCATGGGCCCCACGGCTTTGTGGTGTCACCGTCCCATAGAAGCTCATCTAAGCCGTGGCAGCAAGAGACAATTTGCTCCGCAGACAGCAGCATAAACACGTCTTCTTCCCATGATCTGTGCCCTACTTTTCATACCACAGCAATCCCAGCCCACCTTATCATGTCCCTGTCTCCTTCTCCACAGCCCCAGGTTCTTCCTGAATCCCCTAACACCCCTTGCTGCCGGAGCCCGCCAAGGGCTGGCCAGGGAGGAGGCGGCGTGTGCTGCGGCTGCTCCAAGCCATTGCTCTCCGGCTGAACAGAGCAGATGATTGCCAAGCTCCTGCTGACACCCCCCTTGGTGCAAGCAGCCTGCCGGCTGCAGACAGAAGTGATGAGCAGAAAGTGAGTTTTATCCGGTCCCCTCCCACCAAAGGGAGAGCACTAATTTCTAGATAAATCCTTTCTAGCTGAAGAAAAAGTTGAAGACAAGATCTGCTGCAGGTGGGACTTTCAACATGACTCCCTAGAAAAAGACAGGAGCATCCTGGAGAAATGCAGAGACTTTGGAGTGCTAAAATCACAGAGCTGCATCCCACCAGAGGGGGAATGACAGACAACTGCAACGACAGACGACTACTGTCGGTATCTGTAGCCTTCCTGCAAACTGGGAAAAAAAGCAGCTGTTTGCTGGTCTCTGATATTTCTGTTGGAAAACTGAAGTTTGGAAGTCACGTATCACCTGCCAGAAATCTTTATGAGTATGAAGAACACAGGAGTGATGGATACACAGTGCAGAGTTTTGTGGCGGAGAAGGGAGCTTGCTGTTTCAGGCAGCTCTAACCCAGCCAGTGTGTGTTGAGGGCACTTTATTGAGATGGAGAACTTCAAGGAAATGTTATCCAAGCCAAAAGGTTGGAAGGAGACAGCATGTCATCTGAATATTGTTCTGACCAGAATTTTGAAACCAGACAGCTTAAGAGATGATAACAAGACAGAGATTTAAAGGGCAGCAAACACAGCAGCATCTTAGCTGTGGTTCTGAAAGTGGGATTACCTGTGAGTCTGTTTTGCCCATGACAGTAATAGACAAGGGATGTTCCTTTCCTTGGCTGAACCTTTTGTTATATTTTCTCTCCCCTGTCCAGCTGAGGATGGGCAGTGACAGAGCAGCTTTGGTGGGCACCTGACCCACCAGCCTGCATTATTTTGAAACCTGGAATAAAACAAATCAATGTGGGATACTTATAAGTCTTACAGTTGAACTTGAAGTCCCTGCAACAATTTAGTGTTGCTCCTCTTTTTTTTAAAGACTTGATATTGCCAGTGTAGTGTGGCACATTAAAAAACTCAACACTCATTCCACTGTAGCAATTCCACAGGAAGACTTTACACAGTCTTGAAGATCTGGTACTTCATATGTGCCCTGCTTTTGCCACCATGGAATTTCATCAGGCTTTGAAATCTCAGGGCCTGACATTTACAAGGTACCTTTAATACCTTGCAGAAATGATAAAATTTGGGCAAGTAATTTTTCCATAAGTCTAGGCACTTATGTTCTCAGCTAAAATCTGGGATCAGGTGCTCTGCTGGTACTTGTTTTCAACTTTATATTTTCTAAGGTGTTTACATGCCTTGGCTGGATTAGGTCCACATGAAGAAGGCACATTCTGAAGGAAAGGGGTGGTGATGGAAATTCAGAGTTAGGTTCTCTCCATGGCAAGCAACATTGCAGTGTAAGTGCTAAGTATTCAAAAGATCAAATATTTGTATTCTCAGGGAATACACTCTCTTCATTAATTTGCAATTACCTTGATAAGCTCATGATAAATTGCAAGGGAAAAATTGTAGCCATCTTGATAACAATTAGATGAGATGTTATATTAAAAATTCCATAAGAACATTTAAATTCAGACCTTTTCTTTCAGATTTTATATTCATTATGTAGCTGTAAATCACTAATAAGCAGAATAATTAAGATATTTTTGAGTATGCTAATGATGAGAAATACATAACATGATTCTTACAGTTTGAGGTTTCTTTGTGAAAGTGATGACTTGGGCATTGACAACAATTTATTAGATGAAACTCATTAATAGGAAGGGGTTTTTCTAGACTTTAAATCTCCATTTGAAACTTATCAGTTTGCCACAGTTTACGATATATTAGACTTGCTAAATGTGAGAGTATAACCATTAGCTTTGGATAATAAATGGTCTGTTGGAAGAAATAATTTAGCATATCATCAAAGCAAATAGTAGAACTAATTGCATACCATTTATCATTGGCCAAGTCAAATCTGGAGTGGTATTGTGCTGGTTTTGGCTGGGGTAGAGTTAATTTTCTTCACAGTAGGTTCTATGGGGCTGTGGTTTGGATTTGAGCTGAAAGCAGTGCTGACAACACAGGGATGTGTTTGTTCCTGCTGAGCAGGGCTCACACAGAGCCAAGGGCTTGTCTGCTCCTCACCCCACCCCACCAGTGAGTAGGCTAGGGGTGCACAAGGAGTTGGAAAGGGACACAGCTGGGACAGCTGACCCCAGCTGACCAAAGGGATATTCCATACCATATGACATCATGCTCAGCTACAAATCTAGGGGGAAGGTTGGCTGAGGGGCTGCTTCTTGGAGACTGGCTGGGCATCAGTTGATTGATGGTGAACAGTTGTTTTCATTAGCATCACTTGTCTTTCTGGGATTTTATTTTGCTCTGTTATTTTCCTTTCCACCATCATCATCATCATCACCATTATCATCATTATCATCATCATTATTGTTGTTGTTGTTGTTGTTATTATTATTATGGTATTATTAAGCTCTACTTCTTTTAATACCTGTACTTCTCTTAATGCACAGCTTTTCTCACTTTCATCCTTCTAATTCTCTCCCCCATCCTGCTGGGGGAAAGTGAGCAGGCGGCTGTGTGGTGCTTAGTTACCAGCCAGGGTTAAACTAAGACAGGGATTTAAAAGCAAACTTTCTCTGAGAATTAAAAGGAAGTCACTGACAGTGGTGACACTTAGGATTGTGTTCACGTGGCACGGTCTCAGAAACAAAATCCCTAGATATTACTAGAATTGTTCATTTAAACTCTGCTCCTGTTACAGCAAATGGTGAACATTGTTTTGGCTTCTCAAAGTAAACCTAATCCCAAAGCCCTTTTACAGAACTAGAAAAATACTGAGATGTCTTGAATAAAGGACAGTCTGGAAGGTGGTAACCTTAAGTACATGCTGCTTTAGGCATTTCTTTACCGTGATGGGTGATGCTTGGGCAGTCACCTCTCCTCCTCCCAGCTCCAGGTGAGCTGCTTGTGGGCGTCCAGCACAGCTGCAGGACTGCAGCAGCCTCACAGATGTCATGATGGGTCCTTGCCACACACTTTCCAGGCAGTGGAAAAGACAGAAAACAAATTATAAATTATTAAAGAAAATTATATACAATATAATTATTAAAAAATTTTTGAGAATGGACAGCAATTATCTGCCCCTTTGGAAAACCATCTTCAATAAACCCCCCAAATCTCAGCCTTGGAGGATCGGGCAAAGTTAATGGCCAAAGACCAGTTTCAATGGTGTCTTTCAGGAGCAGATGCAGGGTAAGTACACCAGGATCACCACTGCAGCATGCTTAGTGGTACCAGTAATAGCTTCTTGAATAAGACCATCTCTGTCCTCCATGCAGTGGTTGACCTCACAGGGCCTGAGAGCTCTCTGTGGGTGAGCAGCAGAGGCATGGCTCTGGCAGGCCATCATGGCTAGGAGAGGGTCGGGACCCCCAAGGACTGCATGGGGATGAAGGCCCAACTCACCTCTGCAGCTCTCAGCAGCTTGGTTCTCCTGCTCTGCAGTGACCTGTTGGGCCCTGGCTGCAGCTCCCACCATCCTGGGGGCTTCCTGGCTGTTTATGACCCCATTGCACCTCATGATATATTCCTTGAAGTTTTGGAGACGTTAATCTAGTTAAGATCTTCTGGCTTACATCTTCTGGTTTGAGTATGCACACTGGACTGTATGTTCTTGCTGTGAAACAGGGCATGACAGTGAGATTCAGGTACTAACCAGAAGGCACTGCCACAGCTTTGCCTGATACTCGCTTCACATTCAGTTTTCACCTGCATTCCGAGCTGGTCATATTGGGAAGGTAATAAAAATAACCCAGCCCCTTGCTGCTTTGCTAACTCTCCTATTGCTTCTGCAAATCTGGCTGGCAGTAGCAGGGCGAGGGGGTTAGCACTGACAGTATCCTGAGCAGATGATAGCTGTAGCTACTGTTTCACTTCCAACAATGGTAGGTCTGATCCAAGACATTGCCCCACATTCTTGAGCTAATGGTGGCTGAAGTCCAAAACAAAATCAGGTACTTTAGTGGCAACAAAATTAAAAATGGATTTCCTTCACCATTTCCTTCACCACAGAAAGGCTGAGCTTAGAAAAAGAAATTGCAGGCTACAAATTGTATTGTTAACGGCCAGCCCCAAGAGAGAAAGAGCATCACGTACATAGTTTCCTAGAGGTGAAGATCAAACTTGGTTGCATACAATTCGGGACACCTGTTTGAAGGCCCCAGGTACCAACAGCATTGCTAGTGACAACTGAATATACAAGTTCAGAGGCTGTTCATTCCAGTATGTATGTGGCATGGATCCCACAGACCTTTCTGCATGCTCTTGACTCTGTAATAGGGGCAATTATTCCATGCTGGTCACTACTATCAGCCCATCACATCTGAGGTTTGGGGGGTTTTTGGGGGGACGAGGGAAAGTTCTTTTTTAAAAGGTTTGTCAACTTCTAAGTGCAGAATGGATGTGTTACAGAAAATTCAAATGCAAAGGGAAGTGAGTAGTGCCACTTCCTGCTCATCTTCCTCCTGCTAACATTAGCAACTCTCTTCATACAAAGAATGTAAACAGGATTTATTTTAAATGGGTGAATTATTTTTTTCAAATGTGTTGTCACTTGTTTTGAAAGCAGTGATAGTGTTGGCTAGGGTTTGGTCTGTCTTAGAGTCCTGCCCCTTTTGCTCTAGTGGGAAAGACCTCTGCCTTGGCTTGTGGTTCTCTCATCCCAAAAATGTGTCAGGCAACATGTTCAATGAAACAGAAAATGCAGGCACACACTCAGAGGCACCTCAGATGGCACTGGAGCGCAATCTCAAGAGACCACTCTCCTTTTCCCTGCTCTTGGATGGCAATGGAGAGATCACCATCACCTCTCTGAGCTGGGAGGGTGATGAAAGACATTGACAAGTGGAAAGTGCTTCTCCAGGGGTTAGCTAAAATCTTCCTCTTGATGACTGTGAGTCTTCACTCTCAACAAAATGCCCTACCAGTGAGGAGAAGCTCATCAAAACTGGGATTGTCAGGGAACACTGTGCCTAAAAATCACGAGAAGAACATGAGGATGTGTGGAAAGCTGGCACATGACTGACAAGAACAACTAGCAAGCCAAGAAGTCTGAAACACTCTTAATCGATGCATAGAGCTAGGATCAGATTTGAAGAAGACTACCTACACAAGAACTACAGGGATGAAAATAAACACCTGGGAACAAAACACCCTTGCAAATGCAACAAAAAACAACAGAGTATCAATTCTGAAAGAGTTAATAAAAAAGAATCTCCGTTTGGTAACCACCAATGACAGCACAAGATATGCACATCTTGCGTGGTACACGGATCACTTCATCCCACTGTAGTGCTTGGACTGTTGTATTTTAAAGCTGATCTGGTGTTATCACTACTGTTGTGGGACCCAACCATCGTCTCCCGTTTATCTGCAGAGGGAAACCACATGCCTCTGCTCCTATGCAGTTATTTGTAACATCACCCTCACCCTCCAGCTGATCCTTCATGTCTCAGGGATGATCCATGACACATGGATACCAGGAACTAGAATGGGTGTTATAAATACAAAAAGAAGTAACTATCACACAATGCACCCAAGCAATTTCTAACCTGGACTGGAATTGGACTCATTTCCGATCAGTAAAAAGTCTCTATCTTGTTGCAAATGCTTTAAACTTTTGAGTTTTCTTCACCTTTACATCTAAATAAACAACATCAATGCCACTGTCCTCCATTTCTTTCCCATACTTTACATACATGTGGAGTGGGCATGCAGGTGGCTACACTCTTGAGTAATGCTGATACTTGAATATTCTCTTCCATAGTCCTCAGATATTTAGTTCAATCATTTTCTTTTAGTCTCTGTCCAATCAGTCTAGATTTTTTGGAGGTGAAAACATTTTTGCATTGGACTGAAAGGAGCTTACGGTATATTGATGCATACTCATAAATCAAGACTGAATTCTCTCACTCTTTCATTCTACCTTTGATTTTGTAAAACAACCTAAATTTAATTTTTCTTACTTGTGGTATCTTTATATAGTATTTTGAGCTTCTGTTTGCATTAACTTTGTGTAAACAACTTAGTGTGAGAATGAGATTTATTCTGTAACTACTCTCTGTAGAAATTACACTTCAACTCACTCTTCTTCTGAAACCAGCCTAATCCATACTAGAAAGTTGGGACTTTATTTCTGCCCCAGTAACAACCGAGCAACTGACTCAGTAAATATAGGTGAGAGGTGACTGCTCTGTGTGTGTTAAGGCAGAGATATCTTTCCTCTCTCCACCTCTGGGCTTTTAATAATCATGAATCATTCCTCAGTCTGGTTATCAGTATTTCTGTCAACTGGACAGGAACAGTGATAGCTCCAAAGTATGCAGCAGTGAAAAAGGTCTGAAAATCAGGGTATCAACTGATACTACTTCCACAGGTTCTATTTATACAAGTTGTTTTGCTAAAGAGAGGAACTATTGGAGCTCAACATTTCTACAGCATTGTGGGCACAAGGGATCCAGAGCTGTCACAGCCTTCATTTCCCTTTTCTTGTGCCCCTGCTCTGTGCACAGGCATTCCTGCCCTGAGCAGCTAGGCAAAACTGCTATTTGGACCGATTCTTTACTCCCACTGCAATGGCTGGGCATGCTGACTGGACAGCTACAGATTCTTAAGCTGCCTGTAAGAGGAGCCAGGAGAGGGACCATACTGTCAAGTTCAAACATTTGGAAAACAAAGCAGTCCTTACTTCCAAAAGGTGGATGTAAATACATTCAAAAGGTGGGTGTAAATACAAATAATATATTATTTGTATTTGTGGCACCAAGTTTTCAGTAGCTAATGGCATTTTATTCTCAATGGAAGATGAAATTCCTGTGTAATCACATAATTCCTGCACCTGAGGCTTTAAGAAAAAACAATGATTGCTGCTACAGGAGTTGGCAGCAGTGGGGGAAGAGGAAGAGGAGATGGAGGAGGAAATAATCTCATTCTCTCACCTGCAGGAGCAGAATCCGACCCCGCTGCTGACTCCGGGTGACAGAGGGTGCATCAGGGAGGGAGAGGAAATGGGAGAACCAGAGGAGAGAAGAGGTAGGCTATAGGAAGACATAAAGAGAAGGAAATACTTGGGATTAGCAGAGAAGGTCATGAGGCTATGCAGGCTTCAGACATCTGTCCAAGGGAATTTGAAGCTCCTGACTGCTGGGTTGCCTCACCAGTGAGTGTTTTTTACACCCCAAAAGACAAGGTAGGGAAGGGTGTCTTTCCTGCTCCAGTTTATCTGCGTCATAGGAATAACACCTGATTTTGTCTACATCCAACTGTGAAGTGTGCTGAAAAGAAAATGTGGAGGAAAAAACAAAGGATATGTGGTTGAAGTGCCTTGTAGTTGAAGGTAAGGGAAACTCAAGGCTGGACATGGATCTTGTGTTCTGCTGCATTTTTATCTTTGGAGAACAAAACATGAATTGTTACTCTAGTAATCTATGAAATGTGAGTATGGAGCCATACAAGGTTAGGAATCCCAAGTATTAAAACTGAGTGTAGAGAAATGTTAATGAGGTGGAAAGAAATTCCGTTAGCTTTTTTTACATCCTGCCTCTCCAGAAGCTACAGAAACTGTAGCATCAGTTTTCTAGTCCTGAGTTAGTATCATTGGTGGTAGTGGAAACACTGTATAAAGCGTTCATCAATTTTCTTATTTTCTGTACCGTGACAACACAGTTCAGCCTCATACTTGTCTGAACAGTGTGCCACTCTTTTATTTTCTCCAGTAGATTTGAGAGGATGAAGTTTGCGTGTCTGTTTTCAAGTGTTGCTTCCTTCACATGAACAGGAAATCCTCCCTCCATACGTTTTTAAAATAGCTGACAGTGCCCCCAATTAACTGCACATCAAATTGAAGTTCTTTTTCCTGTCCTACGTGACTGTCCTCCCCTCTTAAACTGTCCATCTGTTTTCTTATTCCCAGTAAGAACATTAAAAACATCCCCTACCTACAAAAAAAAAACCCTCTTCTGGGATGATGATGTCAATGAGGTGGCAGTAGCTGATGTGGCAGTTGCTTGTGTATTGCTGGGCTATCTTGAGATATTACCATCAGGAGATGTCTAAGAACATAGATAAAACACATAGTTCTACACAGAACTAGTATTGACTTACTGCCTTTTCCCTGATGGATCGCTATTTGGCTGCACTTAATACCTTCAAACAAGTCTAGTGCTTTTTCTAGTTTAAACCCCTTCCAAAAATGTGGTTTAAAGAAATCTACCTTCATGAAGAATACAACTTTTCTGGATTGCTCCTCTGCATGTAACATCATAACCTTTGTCCTCCCCTCTAACCCTTCCTCCTTTCTTTGCCTGTTAATGATTCACATTTATTGTGCTGCGTTGAAGCTCTGCCCAAATCTCTCTTCCTACCTGTCTATACTGTGGTTTGGTTTGTTGGAGTTTTTTATATACTCTGATTCTTCCTCCTGCACTTGCGTTCTGGTATAAGAACCCAAATGATCAGGTGAATCACCAATGAAGGGTGCGATACAGAACATACTGGAGAAAAGAAGAGTGTAAACCACTCCATTTTTGGTCCCCAATGCAGGGTTTGCTGCAAATGTACATGAGGTGTTCTCTGACTTTCTCATCGATATGCCTGCTTTTACTGACTTCATCCATAACATCATAATGTTATCAGGCAAGATGAGACACTGCAGTGAAACTGTGTGTGTTTGTCAGTTCGCTTCCTCTTCATTTAAAATGGCTTGCAAAAGAGAGGGTGACAACAGATGAAAAGAATAAACAAACTCCATCCCAGCATGCTGTGGAACCTCAATCTCATTTTATTTCTGAAGAGTTGACAGCGGTGTATCTGTTCACAACTTCTAATTCTCTGTGCTATAAAATTAAACAAACTTGGCTTTGCTTTGAAAAAGAAAAAATCCAAACTGTACTAACATACCTTTTTAACAAAGAAAATTAATGTGCCCTGAGATTAACAATTACTTTCCAAAACAAGTATATCTTTTAGTGAGTCTCAGTGAATTGGATAACTAATTATTTTAGTGTCTGGAAATAATTGTTGTTATTGGATGGACTTTTTAAAAACCCAGCCCTGTGCCATTTGGTGAAGCTGGTATGGCAGACTGGGGTTGGCAGACCAGGTTCGTTCTCATCTCCACCATGGAACAGTTTTGTGTCCTTCTGCTTCTTAGAAATGCAAAAACGGGTCCTAAAAAGGACTCGAGGTAGACACGTTAGTGAAGCAGTAATTAATTTATTATACGTTCTTGCAAGAGCGGGTGACCCAAAAGTAGGCACACTTTTGGTCAAAATACGTAGCATTTTTATACCATTTTCCAGTCCGAAATCCCTCCCACCGTTTAACTAGAGATTAACAATTTCAAAAGTTTACTGGCTCAACCAAAGTACCCCATTTATGACATAATGGAATACATATTGCACGTCCGGCAAATTCCTGCTTCCCGTTAGTGAGAAAAGTTAGTATGTATGAGCCTTTAACACTTAAACGTCTCTTTTGTCTGGGATAATCGCTTACTGGCAGGTACTTGATTTTATCTTAACTTTCCTGGTAACTGTCTTGGGCCTAGGGTTGAAGGAATTCAAAAGCTCATACAGGCTTTTGTTTAGATGGTTTCAAGACTCCATACTGTCTGTCAGTTCACATTTCCTTTGAGTTCCAACCCGTGGCCTCAGTTACAGTTTTAACTCTTTCCAGGATTATCTTTTAGCAACAATATGCTTTATAAAGAATTCCTAATGAGGCAACCTTAATTCCCAAGTCAGAAAAATATACAATACAAAAATATACAATACAAAATTTCAATCTGCAAAAGCAACAATTCAACATTTTCCACAATTCCCCCCTTCTTTTCTTTACACTCACTGTTGTCTTTTGCATATTTTCAAAGTCCTATCCTATATGAAGCTTCTAACCTGGCCAGCATTGCTTCACATTCTTTTTCCCGAGATTCTTTATTGCCTGTTTCATGTTCTTCTAGGAGAAGCATATTATAAGGTGGTGGTCCCAGGTGCATTTTCTTAGTTATTGCAGTTTCTATTAATCTCTGTATAAGACCCCTAACACAAGGGATTATACAACATCCTATGGCCACTAATATTCCTGTTACCACTATCAGAGAAGTGAAAATTGATACCACCATTCCCTTCCATTTTCCAAACCAAGATTCCAACCACCCAGTAAGAGAAGTATCTACTCCTGAATTCTCTGCTAGTTCATTGGCCAAAGTTCTAAGACCTTGTAAAGCTCTGGTAATTGTTCCATCAGGAGCAGTATTATTTGGTATAAAAATGTGCAATACTGTTCCTCCAACGTAACACATACTCCTCCTTTTTCTGCTAACATCATATCTAGGACCATCCAATTTTCCCATGTCATTTTGCTAGCGGCATCCAGTTGTTCCGATATTCCGTTAACAGGATCCCTAGTAATCTTTGTTGATTATAATAGATATAATTGATCCAATCTACATTTTTATTTACTGTGACCCACCAAAAAAAGTGATTCAAAACCTGCAGCAATCTGATTCCTAGTTTTAAATTCATCAGGAACTCCTTGAAGAACTCCAATTGAGTCTATATATATTTTATCATCAAAGGAGGTTCCCAATAAGCTTCTTTTGGCCCTGATCTCTTTTTCTCTAGAAGCCTTATCTTCTCGGAATGCCAGGGTGAATGGGATAGCCAATTGTACAATAGCACAAGTGCCTTTCCAGTTGGATGGAAGAATATTCCTCAGAACTTTTCCTCCACAATACCACCACAAGTCAGCTCTGGGAACCTGTAATGAAGAATAGTTCCCACCTTTATCATTTGTCACATTCAATGTTCTCTTGCATTCTGAGAACTCCCCTAAAAATTGTGTAGCCACTCCGCCCTGTCGTGAGAGACAAGCCCTGTGGTTTCCAACTACACCTGCGACAATCGGGGGTGTTTGAATGTCCTTGTTCAGCAAGGCTGGGAACAGAAGTGAAAGTGTTTTACAGGTAGCATTTCCCCAGGCTGTTTTGTCCTGGTATAGTGCAATGATGCACTCCATCCCTGTGTGATCATTGGACCATCCTAGGGGAAAAGGTACAACTTGTGGTTTAGGTCGACCTGAGGCACATGCATAACAATCACTCTTGTTTAAACTTTTCACAGTATATTTTACCCATTCCACCCAGGCATTCGTCTCTCCATATCCTGTTTCTAATTCAAATGTCTCTCTCAAATATTCAATTTTTATTACTTTTACTACTGTGGGATCATTAAAAAAAATCTTCCTATCTCTGGTCCTAGGTTTCTGAGTGCCTTTCCCTTCTTCATTTTTCTTTGAACACTTATTTTCAAATTTTTCTATTATTATTCTGAACCGCCCTAATGTATCTTTTCCCATGACCTCTATCCCTTGTCCATAGGATCGAGTGACAGTATTATTAGCATTATTAATATTAATTATTATAAGATTACACTCCCCTTCCTGACAATTATGGGTAGTGTGTCCTTTTGATATTATTATCATTTGTTTTAGGGGTTTCCAATACCAACTTTCTTGATTCACATCTGTTGTCCATCCATTAACCTTAGTAGTCCACCAAACATTGCTCCAAGATGGGCAAGGACCACCCTCCTCATGAAGTGTCCGACTTTGTACTGGTTCAGGACACATATATTTTTCCGCACTACCCAGTGCCCTTTGGTTGTTTTTAAACTCCCACAATCCAAAATCTGACAAGCATCAAACATGATGCTCTGGAGCCCAGTCCCCTCTGGAATACTGAATTGCAAGTTCATTTGATTAAGGGGTTTTCTAGCAAGACCCAACATTCCTATTTTCATTATAGTGAAGTATAAGCACCATATAAACATTTTGAACATCTTCAACTCTTTTACCCCTCTAAACACAATAGTTAACCAAAATCTCTATTACAAAAACAGTATCACAAATAGTCTTTAACTTAAGTCTTTAACGTTACTGTTTCTTCAGTTTGATGAGAAGAGGATTCTTGGTGGGCTGTATCCACCAACGTTGGTCCTCAGATGGATGTTCCACTGGTCCTTTGAGCAGGGTGTAATGAGTCCAACCCTTCTCAGCAGTCCTCACAGCAGTTTCAGTTGTCAGTAGAACCTGGAAAGGGCCTTCCCATTCAGGCTGCAGCTTGGATTCCTTCCATGACCTAATCAGAACCCATTCTCCAGGTTGGATAGTATGGACTGCAAATTCCAGTGGTGGAGTTTGTGCAAGGAGTCCTTTACTTCTTGAATCAATATAAATTGTCCCTTCTGTCCCATTTAACAACTGTAAAACATAATGCACATGTCTGGGCAGACCAGTTGTTAGGTAATCTTCATGATTCTTTCATTCCCCAAGTAACTTATCTGTAATAGTCCCATCTGAGCATATCCCAGTTAACTGATGTGGAACACAAATAGTTAAATCATCATAATCACAATCGCCCATAGATGATCGAGGGATCTGACAGGAAGATTTCTTAGTATATTCTAAATCTTTACAGTTTCTGCTACTATTCCCTCTCATTTCTGTAATTTTGACACAAGCAGGCAGCACTGACTAAATGCTGCAATGAAGGAATTAACCACAATTGTTTTCTAGGTTCTCACTAGTGGTACAATTTATGTTTGTGCAATTCCACAGGTGTTTTCACATAAGGCTGTTGACACCCTGTGTCGAGGCTACCAGGGGTAGCAATCCCTCCTGTCATTTCTCTCCTCCTCACAGGCTTGAGACCATAAACAATTGACAGGTGGCCCTTGCATTACATAAACCATGTACATGAATTACTGGGTGTTGAAGGAAATTCAAAACACCACCGTGTGTTTGCTGGTTCCACATACCTCAGGACCAAGTGCTTTCCCCAGTATGGCTTATTCCCATTTCGTGTATCTGCCCATGGGTGTCTGGATCAGAGTTGTTTGCCTCTGCACCCCAAAGTCTTATTGTCCCAACAAAGGGAAAATAGGAACAATTTAGGCTCCAAATGGAGGTTTGATTTAATGTATTATTAAATGGCCACTTCCATTCAAAAATCTCCCAAAATTATTGACTTATTCTGGTTCCAGAGCCAATCTAAATTTTTACCCATGTCCACAGGGAGCTGTTATAGGGGTCCCTTGAGTAGGGGTATGTGGTAAAGGCAAACAGGTAATCACATGAGAAAACTTAAGCATACGAGCAAAACCTTATATCATTATATAGATCACATTGTCTGGTTCAGTGTGATTTATAATCAGAGAACCATCAACATGTTCAAAAGCTCGAGGCTGTATATATTCCATATACTAGATTTTTTTTACAACTACAGCCATGACGTAGCTCTTAGTATTAAAACTTGAGTTACAAACAATCATTCTTATTGAAACAAATAGACAAACAGACAGACAAAACTAAAACCAGAAAACCAAAACTCCCAGCCTGTGCTTCAGGTTTCAGTATTTTTCTTCAACTTCTTCCAGGTACAGTTCGTATTTCAGACTTATACCTATGAGGTCTCCACCCCACTTCTTCTCAGCTGTCCCTTCTCTTTTCCTTACTGGAGCAGTCCTGTGATTAAAAGAAGAGAACTGCACGACCGTACATACGCTCGACAGTGAATTGGTTAGAAATCTGGGGCCATTCACCTTTTAGGATAACATTTTTCTTCAATATTCTTGCCAGTGCACGATGGGCAATGGCAGGAGTGTTTGCATCCTTGGGGAAGTTGGTTGAAGGTATATTGTACTCCTTTCCCAAGTGAACACAGATTGATGTTTACCCTCCTCTCCAAGAGGATTCACCATATTTAGTTTGCGCCTGGCCGATTGGTTCAGCAGTGTCAGCACCAGCGGCTGAGTGGCACCCTGTTACTGTTTGACCCCCTGCGGGGCGCTGCCACTGCCAGCCGTCCCCTCCTGTCTATTGTGCGTACTGACCACACTGGAGCTCTGGATAGGTTAAGTTTTTGAGCACCTCTGTAATCCCCTCCTTAGCAGCAGATGGTGAAGGATATCGATTAATGTTCCTGATTCTGGAAGGAGGTGACTTAACAGCTTCCTCGAGCACTGGAACCTCACACAGCGGGGCTCCAAAGCTCCACACTGTTCCACCATTAGGTAGTTTCCAGACTTTGCTAGGACATCAAATCCTAGTATATTATTTCAGTATGGACCAATGACAACCTTTATCTTAGATACTGAGTTTTCACCTGGAGACCAAACACACACAGTACCAATTGGTCTGGTTTCAGGGACTCCAGTTACTCCTAATTACATTTATTTTCTCTTGGGTAGGGGTCAGTCCTAACCTTTTGGCTGATAACACTTATTTGAGCTCCCGTATCAATTGTGAAATTTACAGGTCTGCGCCTGGGACCAGCGGTTCACATAACGTGTGGGTTAGGGTGCTGGTCAGGCCATTCTAAGGGAGTGGGTCAGCCTGAAATTTCCCCCCACGTTTTCTAGTTTAAATCCATCAGGTCCTTCCTCAGGTCTGAGCAAGGACTCACTGACAGGCACAGAAGACTTCCCCCTCCTGTGTTTTGGTGGTATCAGAAAATTCCATAAACTTGCTAATTGGCCGCTCCACCGAGTTTACCAGTGTGCGAATCATCTGCGAATTGCCCACCTAGCGCTGGGCGAGGTATCCTTTCTCCACAGACCATTGTGCTGAGGACCGGTTTGCCGAGGGGGGTTGGGGATACTTCAAAAAAAACCAAAACAAAACAAAAACCGAGCCTGGCAAATCCAGACCTTCTTCTAAGCATCCCACCTTTGTGCCATAAATACCAATTTCTTGTAATAGTTCCCCCCATGTTAAAACAGGCTGTTCCTGCTGGTTGGGGTAATGAGTATTATGATCAATTGCTCACAGAATCTTTTCCTTTAGGCTTTTCAAGGCTTCAGGGAGACAACTAATCAGTGGTTTAAGGTGGATCGGATCTCCCAGAGCAGCAGCCTGCCTCTAACACTCATACACGGCTTGAATACACACAGCCTTTTGACACTGATTCAGCCAGCCCAGATAATTCAGTGAAAACAGCAGTTTTTCACCTAATCCTGTCCCTGGGGTGAGGGACGAGATCAGTGCATCTCAAGAAGATCGTATAACTTATCTATCCCTCCGACCATCGAAGAGACATTATTATAGATATTGGCTGCCTTAAGGACGGCCATCCTATAATTAATTACACAGTTTACGTACAGAATTCACAGGGGCAAAACATCCTGAGAGGACCATGCTTTAGTAGCCAAATTTCCCCTATTCACTCTCAGGAGGTCACATCGTAGTTACACAGTTCACGTTACAAAACTCAAAGGGCAACATCATACACAAACCACACTGTTCACAAAACGGGCAAAGAGCCGTTCCTGCTCCTGACCAGGAGCCCCGAAAGCTGTCAAAGAGTCCTCCTCCCATACGCCACCGATTTATTTAGTTAAATTCAGTTTTCAAATCTCCACACACCATCCGCTTAAACTGTCCCAAACCAGAAACGCCATTCCAATCAGACCGGTCCTTCCTCCCATTCATCACACCAAAAATTGCTTCCGAACTGCACCATAACTTGCTGCTTACATATAAATCACACAACGGTTTACACACACACACACAATGATCCTTTGATCCGCATACAGAGCACCAGAAAACAACTCGTTTAAAACTCATTTCATTCACACAAACAGTTTAAACCTGCCATACACTGTGTCCGTCTCCAGCCACTCTCCTCGTGGAGACTCAGCACTCACTCAAAGTACTCATCCAATACACGGTACCGGGCACAAAAACTCATTGCATGCACAAAGCGTAACCACAACGATGTAAATTTCCATTCCCGTGGGCTGCAGAATGTTATAAATGATATCTATCCCACATTGCTTCCGCTATCCCAAATAGCGAGAAACCCAGACCACCAAACGCTCTCACATACTTCCCCGGATTCGAATCCACCCGTGGGGTGAGCACCAATGCTCTTTACCTTGCGTAGGACGTCTCCTCACGACTTACAGGTATCCCCAACAAGACATGTCTTTCCGATTTACCAACATCCTCCCTAAGGGACTGTATGGAGGAATGTTTTCAGGGGTTCTCTCTCCAACCCCTATTTTCCTTTTCAGCCGGCTACCCTTATTTCCCATTCGGTCCCTTGGAGACTTTTTAACACCAAAATCCGCCTTTCGCTTCGCCCTTCTCCGGCCGCTTCCCTCGCGGAAAAACGGACCCGCGGATCCGGGCTCCGCACTCACTTCGTACTTGACTGTACGTCTCTTTCACACACACACACACGTCTCCCCGAATGTCCTGACCACCAAGGCAATACTTAACGTCCGATTTTCTTACCTTGGTCCGTGCACGGAGTTGCCTGGTCGATATGGCGGTGCCTACTATCCTTCCCTCTGGTTCACTAGGTCTACCTCAAAAATTAGTCTCGGGATCTAATCAGTCGGCCGCTGGAACTCCCGTCGGCGATACACGAGACCGTTGAAATCAACGGGACGCGTCTCCCCGTCCTTCGGCGGCAGGAGCTCCACACGGCGATGATGTTGATCCCGGACGAGCCCCCAAACTGTTAGAAATGCAAAAACGGGTCCTAAAAAGGACTCGAGGTAGACACGTTAGTGAAGCAGTAATTAATTTCTTATACGTTCTTGCAAGAGCGGGTGACCCAAAAGTAGGCACACTTTTGGTCAAAATACGTAGCATTTTTATACCATTTTCCAGTCCGAAATCCCTCCCACCGTTTAACTAGAGATTAACAATTTCAAAAGTTTACTGGCTCAACCAAAGTACCCCATTTATGACATAATGGAATACATATTGCACGTCCGGCAAATTCCTGCTTCCCGTTAGTGAGAAAAGTTAGTATGTATGAGCCTTTAACACTTAAACGTCTCTTTTGTCTGGGATAATCGCTTACTGGCAGGTACTTGATTTTATCTTAACTTTCCTGGTAACTGTCTTGGGCCTAGGGTTGAAGGAATTCAAAAGCTCATACAGGTTTTTGTTTAGATGGTTTCAAGACTCCATACTGTCTGTCAGTTCACATTTCCTTTGAGTTCCAACCCGTGGCCTCAGTTACAGTTTTAACTCTTTCCAGGATTATCTTTTAGCAACAATATGCTTTATAAAGAATTCCTAATGAGGCAACCTTAATTCCCAAGTCAGAAAAATATACAATACAAAATTTCAATCTGCAAAAGCAACAATTCAACATTTTCCACATGCTGAGGCACCAGGTCTCCCGAGTGGCCTTGTCCACTTGCAGTTGAGCCACACTTCCTCACAATAGTGTTGTGAAAGTCGTAAAGGCTTCGGGACATGACAAAGATGTGACACTCTATGAGGGTCAGCAAAATTATTTGGTTGATGTCTTTACTTATGAGTCTTTAAGGACTGAAATCCATGAAAGATGGAGGCTGCCAGGTATGCAGTGTGATTAGTCTACTCCAGTGAGCCTTATTAACAGCTTAGCAGTGGTCAGTGAATCAGGACAAGTTATTAGGCTGCCCTTAACTCAAAGAACGAGGCCTCTGAATGACGATTAAAACCTCTTTTCTTTTCCCACCTGCTCAAAGCTGTAGTGACGCAGGACGGCTCTTACTTTAATGGAAGCCATTTCTGAAACAGAGATTCAAGTAGCCAGGTGAATTCAACCGCCTGCCCTAGATCCCGAGGGACGCCTTTAGCTGAGCTCTAGGCGGTCCCTGCCCTGCGTCCTGTCAGGAACTACCCCGGCCCCTCCCGCGCCACGGACCATGGCAACCAGGGAGGGCGGCCCGCCGGGGAACACCAGGGAGGGACGCCTCGCCGGGCGGGTCCCCCGGGGTCCAGGCCCATCCTGCCCGCACCTGCGCTCGGCCCGTCCCCTCCAGCAGCGTAGGGGCCGCCGCGCCTCCTCCATCTTGGGCGACGGGGCCCCGGACAGCAGTGGCGGTATCAGCGTCCTCCTGCCCGCCGGCGGCGCTCGGCGCATGCCCGCCCGGCACTTATGGCGCCCCAGCCCGGCGGGAGGAGGAGGGTGGTTTCGGCGGCGGTACCTCCCGCCCCGCGGTGCAGTGACGCGTGGCGCCGGGTCCCTCCCCGCCCGCCCGCCCTATAAAACCGCTGCCGGCGGCAGCCCCTTCTTCTCGCCCCGCCGCTCGCCTAGCTGTCCGGTGGCTGCGCTCCCGCCTTCACCCCCAACTGCTGCAGCCCCGCGACCCCAGCCCGCTCCGTCCCGGCTCTGTTCTGTCTCTCTCTTTGCCTGTGCTCTCTCGTCCCAGCGCTGCGCTGCGCTTCCCCCGCCGGTCGCCCCCGCAGCCTATGGCCCTGGAAGGCGCCGCTGCCGCCGCCTGTATTTCTGCTGTAGGTTCCCACATCCCTCTTTAAAAATTCCGCCTAAAAAGAGAAGACGATTTACCAAATCTTTCGGGCCGTTATCTCACGTGAGTACCAGGGCCGGCGCCCCCGGCTTCCCTGCTGGGCCGGGGCTCCCGCCGTGGAGGAGGCGGAGGGAGGGAGCGAGGGAGGGAGGCGGTGACGCCCACCCTGAGCCCCAGAGCGGGCCGGGGCGTCCCTTGACACCGGCGGCGGGAGGGAGTGGAGGGATCTCTCCCCTCCCCGGGGCACTGGGAGGGACATCTTCTTGCCCCCCGGTGCAAGGAGGGGAAGGGGAGCGGCGGCTGCGGCACCTGGGGAAGGCGGAGGGGCGCCCGGCGGGCAGCACCACCGCTGTCGCGGGTGGGGAGGGGGATGGGGCCGGTTCCTCCGGCTGCCCTTTCTCTGCTCGTCCGGTGGCGTGGGGCGAGACCGGCTGCCACCGGCGGCGGCAGATGGAGAGCGGCGGGATGAGTCAGAGCCGAGGCTCCCTCTGTCCACGGCCCACAGCGAGGCGCCGGGCGATGCGGGGCCGCTGCCCGAGGGTCGGTCGGGCGGGTGCCCGGGCCCCCAGCACCCCGGAGGACGGTGGTAGCGGCGGGCGGAGGGGGTCAGCGGCCGCGGAGCTAACATGGCGGACAGCTCTGCGTGTGAGAGGCGGCGAGGCGGGAAGGGGAGGCTGGGGACCAAGACGAGGGCTGCACTGGGGCCGCCGTTCCCCCTTCTGTCCCAACCCGCAGGGCGAAGGAGGGCGGTGGGGCCGCCAGCTCAGCGGGGAGTGGGAGCGGGGGCTCGGCGGCCGCCCTAACATGGCGGATTCCTGCGGAGGGGGGCTGTGCGGTGTCTTCCCCCTCAGCAGCTGGGGCAGTGCCCCGCGGCGGGAGACCCGTTCCCTCCGGGCGTTGCTTCCTCTGGCTGTGCGTCCCTTCTTGGGGAGAGGGCGAAGGGTGACTTCGCCTGGACCCCTGGAGGAGAGGGGCTTTCCGGACCCCGGCGTGCTGTCCTCTCGCCCTGTGGAAGCTGCTCGGGCTCTGGAGCACCGACTCCCGTGCAGTCTCGGCAGTCCCTTCCCCTTGGGTGCAGCTGCACGCAGGAAGCTCCTCAGGCCCGGGGGGCAGCTGTGAGGCCGCCCTGGCTGGTGAGGGCAGAGGGGTTGGAGAAGTGCTGATGGCAGGACCGCAGCGTCTGTGCTCGTCTGCTTCTCAGAGGCCATGTTGTGTTTCTGTAACCGTGGCTATCCATCCGGGCTCCTGCTGTCATGCTCCTCTCTCCCTCTCACCTGAGCTGTGCCTGCATGGGGTCTCACCCTTGCAGCGTGGTGGACTGGGGACGTGCCAGGGAGCAAGGCAGCAGCGTAAGCTGTCAGAGCACTGCACAAGTTGTGAGGGCATTACACAAGCAATGCTTTCTGGGACAAGTGTTGGGATGACAGGGCAAATTGCCTTCACACAGAGGAGCTGGGGATCCTGCAGGGTATGGAAAGTGGAGCCCTTACCTCCTGCTCAGCAGTTGCTTCCCTTCTCCATGGGTGCTTGCTGGTTGTCTCAAGGACACATTTCCCCCTCCCCTTGGTCAGTCTGTTAGTGTAGCAGTAGCAGATTTTGTGGCACTAGTCCTTCTCGAAACCTCTTGATTGAGATTCAGCTTCCATGGCTTGTCTGCCTCCACTGGTATTTGTGGTCTGGTTGGCCACTGCTGTACCAGTGGCTTTCAGAAAGTACACAGAAGAGGATCCAGTCACTGCTCAGCTGCCTGCAGATTGTGTGTATGTGTGCACATGCTTGCTGTGCTACTGTCCCTGGTTTGGGGAGAGGTCAGCAGAGGTGTCTGTTACTGGTTATAGTGGTAAGAGGTCAGCAGAGGTGCCTGTATGTGCTCATAGAGGAGTGGGAAGTAAGGCGTGGGAGCTGGGGATTTATGTGTATATAAGGAGAAGGTGCAGACACAGGAACATACGGGGCAGCTGGTGTGGCTGAGGAGGATGCTGTTATGGCTCATGACTAGACAGTGCTGTGGGTCTAATAGTCAGCAGTCTCTGCTTATTCAGAGCCCAAAGTACGTGTGTTTGTGCTGGGTGGGGTATGACCCAGTTGTGGTGAAGAGGGAAGAAAATGAGTTAAAATCTTCTTTTGAGCCTTTCTGAAGTGCATCCACAGCAGTGTGAAATCCTGCACAGCCAACATGTGTGAGCAGGCAGGGGAAGCACCATGTTTCAGACCTTTGCAGCAGTCTCTGGCAACCAAACAGGGTTTAATTGTGTAGTTCCAGTTGAATTTAGTTGCCCTGAATGAAAGCACCATTGGGCACCTAATATTAGCAGGTTAGACCTGCCTACCCTTCCTGCCAGACATGGCTGGGTCTCCTGACTGATGGTGGGGAGTGCTGCCCCACTTCAGCAGCCAGGGCAGAGGCAGGAGGATTTTTGGCTCTGAGGATAGTGCACTTGCCCACTGTTCTTCCTTGGATAAATGTGGGAGGCTGTGATTCTGGGGGGAGGTGGGGGTTGTGAATAATGGTGATGGTAGGAGGGGTTTGTTCCAGTCTGGACTGGTCCAGTCTAGTTCTTTCCTTCCTGTCACCGTGTTAACAATGCTGCTGCTGCCGCCGTGGCTGATGCTTGCGACACGGCAGCCCCCTCCCCGTGTGCTTCAGGCTGTGGTGAGCTCCCTTCTCTGCCTGCCCTAGGCTGAGCCCCCGCAGCCGGCCAGCCTGCTGCTCCCTTCTGTCCCTCCTGCTGGGCCTTCAGCTCTGAGGGAGGGTTGGTAAACCCCAGGAAAAGAGGGGTCTCTACAAGACTTGGGGAGGGTGGTGGTTAGTGGCGAACAGCAATAAGAATGTTTCTGCTATGGGGTCAGTTTTACTGGAGGCAAGTGGCAGGCTTAGTGCCCTTCAGTGCTGCAGCCTGCCCCAGGCAAGCAGCTTGTGCCAGCTGTGCTGGAAGGCTGGTGCAGGTGTGTGTTCATAGCAGTGTTGGGCTGTAAGGTCTGGAAATTATTCCATCTCTCCAATTAAAGAAGAGACAGAGTGCTCTGGAAGGGAATTAAGACTGTCCCTTCCTGAAAGGGAGGCTTAATTGTGTAATGGGCTAATTTGAGTATAATGGCGAACTTCAGTTCAAAATGCTGTTGATGTAGTGCAGGACCAAGAGTGTGGTTGACAGGAGAATTCCTGAGAGACCTGCACTCCCTTCAAGGACCTGCTCTCTCCCCCTGGGGGCTGCCTCGCCAAACACCCTGCCCCTGATCTGGAAAAGGCCTATTGTAACAGAAGAATAGCTGGTATTATTTGTGGACCAGACTAACTTTGGTGCCTCCAAGTCTGTCAGTTGGTGTAAATACGTGAGGTCATTGTGTTGCTGGATTTTTAGGTTTTGCTTCATGGATGTTTTAGCTAGGTGGTTAAAGGGTCTCTTTGGAAATAACGAGATGCAGTGATCACTTTTTTCAAAGAAAAATTAATCTCTGTCTGGATCTGTGCTTGACATATGGAGCTGAGGGATGGGTGAGCTGGAAAGGGGGTGGCCCTGACTGGCCTGCTGGCATTTGTAGTGCTTGCTGTAGGGATGTAGTTGTATTGGCAAAACTGCACTGTGGATGACTAGGGGTTATTTTGTTCCTCAGACGAGTGCTACTGCTTCAGTATATGGAATTGTTGTGCAAGCTGCAGTCTAACTTGAGGCACCTGCTAGTAGAGTGTACTAACAGGTGATACCTAAATAAATGTACACAGATGCTACTGGAGTATTAAAAACCAAAGATGCCTTGTTGACTATTGCGGCAATTCTGAGCTTGCTGTTTAGCAAAGAATACTTTTATGCCTACCCTTAAACAATGAATGCTTCATTGTGGCTGATTACACATGCTATCTTTCTGAAGCTGGGTTTGTCTGTATGGGTTATGGACTTCTAATACACTTCTGCTGAAAATGTTAGTCCTGCTCTGCAGTGGTGCAACAAACTAACTCTGTGCTGGTTAAAGCAGAGTAAAATTACGATGATTTGAAAGGCTTGTAGTACAGTTGTCTGAATCTTTTGTGCAGGCTTGCTGATATTAAAGAGACTAGTCAGACTATTTTCTGTGTATTTGTGTAGATTCCTCAGATAAATAATTCCCACTTAAACATTCTGAAGGGTAGTTAGAGCACAGGGCAGCTTAGAGTTGACTGTTGCTACAGAATATGATCAGTTTTCATTCCAGCTCCACAGGAACTTTCACTACACACTTCCTTCTCAGGGTATCTGACAATATTTGTTGTAATGGTACTGCAGGTGATGTCTGAAGCACTAAAGGCCATGCCCTCTCCATAGAAGCTCCTGTTTTTAATGAATTATTTTGCTGGGAAGGTAATTTTAGTTCATAATCGCTGGAAAGTTTGTGTGAATTCTTGAGTATAATCAGAACAATGCTAGCAAATAGCAGAGAGACTAGTTAATTTTACAAAATCAAAGTGTTACCAGCTTATAAAACTTGTGTGCATACTCTGAGAACTAGATGTAGCTGAGTTCTTGTTGCGGTGGAAGAAGGATAAGATTAAATATACTGTGTTCCTATTAACCTGACAGAATTCCTTAATAACTTAATTTTGAAGCACTGAGGTTTATTATTAATATAATATGCTAATTTATATGGTAAAGGTGATGAGATTGCTCTGGAGTTCCTGTGAAACAGTTACCTCAAGTTGCATTTGCTCTGTTTGTCATTCAGTACTTTATAGAGTATACTAGTTTAGCTTTCTAATAACAAGAATAAGTGGAAGAATACACTTGGTAGTTTGCTTAACTGTAGTGCAGTTGCAAAGATGCTCATTTGAGTTAAGTGATTCCCAGAAGCCAGGTTTCTGTAGTTAGCACTTGTAGTCTTGTTTAAATGATGAGACCAGCAAAGATTTATTTTTACAATTGGTTGGTACATGCCACTTCTTGTGCCATAGACAACAGTGAATTTATAGAAACCTTGTTGTATGTTGGGTTTACACATGACCGATTCCAGAATTCCATGAAAATGTCAGGTCCTTTGAGGAGGAGTAACTTCTCAGCAGGGCTGGTTAATGTTTCCTTGACTGTTCTTCATGTTCTTTGTACTGTTGTGTGATTGTTCCACCTCAAGTTGAGTAAGCTAGCCTTGTACTTTAAAATGCAATGCTGCTTTGGTGTTGTAATAGCCTTTAAGGGCCAGCTGAAACATTTCCTCATTCCTGAAGGCAAGCATAAGTTTCTTTTTACTGTCTTGCTCATCTCTGTCTGTATGGTGTTCAGTTTCACTATATAAAGCACTATTTTTCACCCACATGCTGTGTTCATTCACAGCAGAGGAAGAACATAGCAAGGGAGTTTTAAAATAGAAGGGAAGTGGGGAGGGGAAGTGTCACAGTGGTTACAGGGTTAAAAACACTTCTGGGAAGGGTAGTCCAGTATTAAGGCATACTACCCTAAAGCAGTCATGTAGAGTGCTTTGCTTTTGGTTTTGAGCATCTTCCTATTTAGGACTATGAAAGATAAGTACAAACAAGCAGTTTACCATGTGCCTAGTTCATGTGTTTTAGCATTTCTTCATGTATCTGACTTGATCTGGCTCAGAGTTTACATTCATTCTTGAAAACTGTGTGTTCTGTGTAGTTACAAACTTTCCTACTGGGGTATTGCATGCATCTGTAAAAGCACTGTGGAAAAGGCATTTGTTACATGGTTTTGGATAAAGCTTTTATTTTGTTCAGGCTATGAAATGAATTTTTGTATGCATTTTCTCCCACAGGGCAAAATCTCTGATCAAGTTTACAACTATCCAGAGGGCTTAGGAGAAGTGCTTTATAGAGAACAGTTCGACTTCAACGCTGAGCCACCTTGGGAACCTAGCTGATGATAGTAGGGTTCCATCTCCTAACTTGTCCATGTAAGTCTCTTTTCTTTCTATCTTCATCTGTATGCAGGAGGACAAGCAATTCCAAAAATACATACAATAGTGTTGGCTTTTTGATATGCAAGAGGTGTATTGATGTAGACTATCAAAACTTGAAAGTAGTGATGTGCTGCTTATGTGGGGCTTCCATTCAAGGGAGGACTACAACTTTTATTCACTTAATGCTTTTCTCAACCATTATGTAATAAACTTAAGATGAACTTTACAAAGTTTGCTCACATGTGTTTAATAGAGTTACTTTTCTGAATTAGGGCTATTGGCTGTAGAAATACTGAAGTGCTGTAACTTCAGTCTGAGTGGTAATTCTGAAGTCATGAATTGGCACTGTGTGGCTTTTGACATCAAATCATGATTTGCTGAGTAATGTGTGACTTGGGTTTTTTGTGTGTGTAGGGTGTTTTATACTGAAATAGTTAAAACCTGCTATTGTAAACAGTTACTAATGCTGATCATGAAGGGTGTGCCTTCCCAAATGCCTGTCTCCATTATTTGCTAATTACTCTCCACTTCCACAAATAGTTGTAGTTGAGCTACAGCAGAATGTGGAATTCTGTTTTGGATGGAAATTGTATACCAATTACAGTTGCCTTTTAAGTTTAAGAGTCAAATAGTTATTAAAGAAAAACAAACCCCGTGATAACTGGAAACAAATGAATGTGCATAGCTGATCTTAAGGAGCACAGAAAATTCTGGAATGTGTGTGGTTATCCTATTGTTTTACGTTAACAGAGCAGTTTTATGTGGTTTTAACAATAACCTTAAATGCATTGGTAATATCTGAGTTAAGCTGATTTATACAGTATTACTTTTTTTTATTGTCTAGCTAAAGGCATTTCTGTTTGGCTTAGTGCCTATAAATTATATAATGCTTCTTAATGTAAAACTTGAGAATGTTTCAGTGCATCTAACCAAGCCAGGTACTTTTTAAAGACCGCAAAGAGTCCAAGTGCCTGTTGTGTTAGTATGTCTCCTAATAAGGTACTTACTGCAGCATTTTCAAATCTCTGTTCAGGGAAACACAGGGAGCTTGGTGGATCATGACCTCTGGCTTTATCTCTGGAGGTTATGTTCTTTGTTTCGTTTGAAACTTACTGAATTAACCTGTACATCTGGGTCTCTGTAGGTAACTGCTCTATTCAAGTGCATCGGCTAACACTGGAATTATATCAGTGTTACTTTGTAGCTGTCACACTACTTTTATAAGCAAAAGATGAGGAAAAATTGTTGCACTGCTCAGTTTGAGTTCCTGCTTGCCCTTGTATGTGGAAGTGCATGAGGTTTTGCACTTCCAACATTTTGCATTTCAACAGGAAAAAAGTAGTAAAAAGGTAGGAAAGGCAGAATTGTTAGGAGGAAGGACTGAATAAAGTATAAAATCTTAAGTTACTACAGATGTATCTTAATGTCTAAAATTTATCTGAAGTAAACTTGGCTTTGAATCAAATTTTTGAGAAGGCTGTTACATTGAGTTTATTTTTTTCTCTGACTGATAGACTGTTGTGGTGTGGCAAATAGTGCAAGGTATAGCTTGCCCTAAAATGGGATTGCCACTGGATTTGCTGTGTTTGTAGCCAACCATTCAGATAAACTGTTTATTTTGAGCTTGGACCTATTGTGTTCAATAATAATATGCCCTGCACAAATATAAGTAGTTAGTATTGAATGTAGTGGTGATGTAGGTAACAGCAGTCTGCAAGTGTTTGCCAGTAACTCTGTACATGTTTTGGTGTGCTGAAGCATGGGTAATAGCTTCAAATGCTGCTAAGATGCAAGTTAGCCAGATAATTGGTAGTTTGAGTCCTGTTCAACTTGTAAAGTGATTTAATGGGAAAAAGGTCAATTGAGCTTTTAAATATAATTACTGTGTTCTAGTGGAACTCAAATAAAAATCTTGTGTCTGAAGGTGCACTTACATTGCCATTAAACTTGCTTCCTTTTTGTAATTTTCTCCCTCCCACTTTTGTCCTTGTATTACACTGAAGAATTTGGGATTTAGTTCTGTCTTGCTCTTCAAGCTCTGACTTCCTGAGCACTCTGGCAACTGTGGTCTGAAGTCTTGTTCCTTTGAAAATCTGTTCTATTTATTGCCCCATCTGGCTGATGGGAATGGTGAGAATTAGGGATGGAAATCTGATCTGTCTATGCCAAATGGAAGCAGTAGTTAGCAGGACTGGCTATCCTTTAAAGCTCTCTTGACTTTTTCTAGATGGGACTGGTTGGTGATGAGAGCACAGTAGGACTGGGAGTTGGGAGGGCTGGTGGGTAGTGAGGAGGCCAGATATTATAAGAAGATAGGGAAGTAACTGCTTGTGCTGTTGTGGAAGAGAAGTGCTGGTATGGTACCATAGAAGTATACATGCACTTACATATGAATTTTTATAAGCTTTGCTAGTTTATTTGCATTGAATAACATATCCAAATGTCAAGAAACCAGAAGCTGATTCTTGAACGCATCCTACCCCCTTTTCTTGCTTACTTCAGCAGAGATGCTCTTGTTACATTGCTCACTTAACTGTGTGGAATGCCCCTGAGAGAGTGGTGGGGTGCAACTAACCCAAGCTGTCTGGATACTCTGCTACAATTCTTGCTGGATTTGTAGAATCTTGGAATGGTTTGGGTTGGAGGGGACCTTAAAGATCATCTAGTTCCAACCCCTTTCTGCGTCTGAGAGGTAACTTTGGGTAATGCACAATGTCCACTGACATTGTAAACAGACACCTGCTTCAGCACCTCTAAGGGTTGACAGGTTGCTGCATTCAACTAATGGGATGATACGGATTTAAGGTGAAAGGGCGCCTTGGGATAATTTTTACAAGGTATTCTTTAAAAATGAGCATTTTCCACGCTGAAGACAGGGCTGGTGTTTCTATTCTTCTAGTACCCCTGCTCTGTACTTTGTAATTTTGTCACTAGCATCAGTAACTTTTTTGATTGCTTTACCCTGAAGAACCAGTACTGTAAGGAATAAGAGATGAATGTATTTTTACCTCTAACAATTACACTGATTCAAAAATCATGATGTCATAAATATTTATTTTGGTTAATAAGACAGGTAGTTGAATGGCATTATTTGGAGCCTGTTCAGTTTGCAGAGACTTTGCTCTTTGCTGAGGAAGTCTTTAACAAGAGAACCAAACCTCAAGGTGTGGTGGGGTTTTTTTCAGGCCAAACAATATGTAGCTCTGACAATGTAGAGAAATAATAGAGAATGTGTTGTGCTTTCATATGACCAGCATGTGTTTTATTTAGTCATTTTTTAGAGCTTTTAAATTTTCTTCTATTCCAGATGTCTGCATTAGTTGCAGTGTTTAAATATGTAAACCTTTATCTTTAAGGTTCTTTGGGCATTCATTGTGTTAAACCCCAAAGAGCCTGAGGGTGTAACTTCAAAGAAAGCAATTGCATGCTTGTGTAGAAGTCTCATACCACTTGACAGCTTTTGTTTGCCCTAAAATACATGTCCTGGAGCATTGTGCAGACTAACATTTCAGGTGGTAAAATGGGTGGTGTTACCACACTAAGTCTGTCAAATTATGACTTGCGGCAAGTCAGCACTTCCAGTGAGCACTGAACTCTGCACTGTGATGATTTCACAGACGTGGAAGCAGTCTTAAAGCATCCTCTTGATTTCCTTCTAATGTATTCATTTTATCTTTCATGAATTTTATAATGAATTCTCTTTCCCTCTCAGAATGGGAGCCAGGCCAAACAGAGTAAGGCTATAGCACAATCCCAACTTGTACTGCAACCCCTTAAAGAAATGTATGTCAAGTATACATTGTTTGGTGGTGGTACTGTAGCAGAGTCAGTAGGAATTTGTTTTGTCTTCATAAAATGTTCTTCCTGTCTTCTCAACAAGACTGGACAGAGGTAATTGCTTCAGAGCAGGAGAAATTGGAGAGGACTGGGCTGTGACCCTGAGAATAGAAGTTGGTAGGCTAATGTTAGGTTTCTTACTTGATGAATTTTGCTAAATGAGTAAGCTGAGATGTCAGAGCCACACTTAGAAAAAGCAGCTGCTGTTTAGTAGTCTGGGAGAGGCTATACTAGATTTGCTGCAAACTATTGTATTAAATCTGTACTAGCATGGATTACTTTCCATTCGTGCCTCTTGACTGTAAGGTGCTTTTGGATACAGGAACTGAGAGGACTGTTTTAGGAAGTGAGCTTCATCAATGCTAACTTCACAGATAAGTTCTTTTTGGTTTTGTTTGAGGACTTGGTGCTAAAGAGGCCTCCTCCCCCCATGCTTTACTTAAATTGGTTCTCCCCCTCCCCACAGATTCTCCCCAATAGTGAAAGGGCAGTTTTTGGACAGCAGTGTTGGTCTGCACCATCTGTCTGAAAGCTGCAGGCACCACAGTCATTAAATACAAAAAAACTTTGAGTACTACAAAATTTGTTTAAACCTAGTGCCAGATAACTCAGATGAACACCAAGACTCCAAGAAAAGTGAGCTGTTTACATTGAGCTTCTTCATTTGAAATATGAAGCACAAGCAATTAGCCTATGGGGTGGGTTGTGACTTAAAAAAAAATAATCTGTTTATGGTACCTTGGGGTGCACTGAGATTTCCTAGCCAGGGGTGCAGGGGTGTGCATTTGTTTCATGTGTAAGGGACTGTTGACCATCTGTATGCTTCAGTGTAGGAAGTGGCTTCTTGTAAAAACCCAACCAAACACACACCCCACACCCCCCACTTTTAAATCTAAGTAGTACTCTTGTATGTACAGTAAATCCTTAAAATGCTTTAGCTTTGCCTTCAGGCTTTCTGACAGGTTTGTACAATATGTCAAGCAATTGTGAGCTTATGATCAGAAACACAGAATTTGTCCAACTTGAATAAACAATGGAAAGCTCAGGTCTGAGGCTTCTGCCAGCCCAGCCACTTCTCCCACCTGCAGGTATGCAGTATGCTCTGGTTGGATGTGAGCAGGAAGGGGGAGAGAGGAACTGTGATTACTGAAGCTCATCCTGTGTGGATTCCTGTGTCAATGCTGCTGCTGAATTTTGTTGGAACTTTCCCTGAAGTCATGGGGCAGATCAGACATGTCCTAAAAGGTATTACAGATTTTGATGCAGCACAGAATTTACTTGAAGTCAGAAAATTTTCCTTTAATACCCCTCTGTCATAAAAGGATTAAGACTTGTGGCTTTTGTGTGGTTAACAGATCTGCTACATTTGAATAATGTGCTGAAAAGGGAAGTCATTTGGCTTTTGCATGTGTTCACCAAGGTTGGTTTGCTTTATTCTCTCTGCGTACCCTTTTTCTTGCAAGAAAACAAGAAAAGAGTTGTTACAGAATTTTAATGTCTTTGTTATGCAATCAGCAAGCTCGAGAGAATGTATAAAGTACTTTAAAAGAGCTAAACAGTAGATCATGTAAGTTACAGCATAAAGAAATTATGCTGGAAGAATTAAATTCTGCTGTTACCTTTTGTCTTTTGATCTTCATGTTTTGAGTACTCCAGAACTACATCAAATTTTCAGTAAAATGCTGATGCCAGCCTTTTTTAACAGGGGAGAAAAACCAACAGAAAACATCCCTCTGAACTCTGCTCTTGGAAGTCATGGGTAATTTATGGATGTGAATGTGTTGAGGACTTTGTGCTAATTAGCTAGCCAATCAAGGATGTTGTTCAGAGGGTTACAGTAGTTAGAAATATGACTGGTATTCAAACTGAGTTCACAAGCTTGACCATTTTCCTTGTCTGGTGTATTTTTAAAGACACTTTAGCTGTTAGTCACTCCTCAGTTTACATTTGTGAATGACTTCAAGACTTTTCCTCATGATACTGTCTATGACCTAGTCATTGTTTTTATAACTAATTTACTTAAATCCGTCTATCAGTGTGATGATTATCTTGCTCTTTAATGATTGCTTTGGAACTTAAGGATTCACCTACATGTACAGTGAACCCTACGCTTATGAGAGAAGTGTGTTCTTGACAGAATCACAGAATAGCAGGGGTTGGAAGGAACCTCTGGAGATAATCAAGTTGAACTCTCTGCCAGAGCAGGATCGCCTAGAGCAGGTTACACCGGACAGTGTCCAGGCGGGTTTTGAGTGTCTCCAGAGATGGAGATTCCACAACCTCTCTGGGCAGCCTGTCCCAGTGCTCTGCCACCCACACAGTGAAGAAGTTCCTCCTCATGTTTAGGTGGAACTTCCTATATACAAGCTTATGCCCATTGCATCTTGTCCTGGCACTGGGCACCACTGAAAAAATGACTGTCTCATCCTCCTGACACCTACCCCTCAAGTATTTATAAGCATTGATGAGACTCTCCCCTCAGTATTGTCTTCTCTGGGCTAAAAAATCCCAAGTACCTCAGCCTCTCATCATAAGAGAGATGTTCAGTTCCCTAATCCTCTTCATAGCCCTTTTTGTACCCTCTGTGTCCTTTTGTAGCTCCCTGTCCTTGAACCGGGGAGCCCAGAACTGCACACAGTATTGCAGATGAGGCCTTGCCAGTGCAGAGTCCAGGAGGAGAACACCCTCCTTCTCTTGATCTGCTGGCCACACTTTTTTTGACACACCCCAGGATGCCATTGGCTTTCTTGGCCATGAGGGCACATTGCTGGCTCATGGATAACCTGTTGTTCACCAGGACTCCAGATCCTTATCTACAGAGCTGCTTCCCAGCAGCTCAGTCCCTAACCTGTACTGGTACTTGGGGTTATTCCTCTCTAGGTACAGGACCTTGCACTTGCCTGTGTTGAATTTCTTAATACTGCTCTCTACCTGCCCAGCTCTCCAGCCTGTCCAGTCTTGCTGGATGGCAGCACAGCCTTCCAGTGTGTCAGCCACCCCTCCCAGTTTCCTCATCCGCAAACTTGCTGAGGGTGCACTCTATCCCTTCATCCAAGTGGTTGATTGAACAGTGCTGAACCCAGGACTGAACCCAAGAGGAACACCACTTGCTACAGACCTCCAACTAGATGCTGCCACTGACCGCAACCCTCTGGGCTCTGTCTTTCAGCCAATCCACCCCACTGTCCATATAACCCATGTTTCTTGAGCTTGCCCAGCATCCTTGGCCTAATTCAGCTTCTGAGTATAACTGAAAATTCTTGGTGCCACTGAGTTAAGTTCACCTGGCAGTTAATGCTTCTCTTAGGAAACACAGGTAGCATGTTTGAGGTATGCAGAAAGCAAATGAAACTCCACTGGCTCTTCTCCCCCTTTATCTGGTATGATGACAGGCAGGAGCAAGTGCTACCTTGAGCAAAAGTACCTTTGTTATTATTAACAGTGTTAACCAAACTTAACTTGCTAATTGTGGACTTTTTTTTTTACTGTTGGGGAGTGGGGGAAGAAACATGAGACAGAGTTAATGCTGTCTCATTGTGATCATTTGAAGCCAGAGTCACCTTAGTTTTGAAAGTCTTAGTGAAGTATGTTTTACTTTGAGCTTTGATGTTTCTGGTTTCTATCAATGCTTTTAATCAGACAATTTTATTTTATTTTTAAGCCAAGTACAGGTGGCTGGAGAAAGCAACCATCACTTTTTTATAAATGCTACACAAATTCTGTTGAGATTAAAGATATCTTGGATGTTCATGGAAAGAAGGAATCTAGTTAGCTGGCTGCTTTTGATCAGTCTTGTGTTAGTCATACAAACGGCAGTTGGAACAAAAGTGTGGTCAGGCAGTTGCTATGTCTCAAACTGCTTCTATACAAGACCTACAACTCCAGTGAAATGTAAACTACAGCCTTAATTGCATTCAGCAATCTGAGGAAGGTATATCATCAGCTGTTGGTTGCTTCTGCTGTCTACTGATTTTTACTTTACTGAGTAATCCATATTCTAAAACCTTGTGTTGAACAACATTTTCTGTCTTTGGGCTTTGCTTCAGGTTGTCTTTTGGAAAACATTCCCTATAAAAAATATCTAATTTGCAATGAAGGTTGGAAAATAAACAAGATGCTTATTTGCATTTTACAGCAGGGCTGTAACTGTTGCATTCTTTTAATACCAGTTCCACTTACTGAATTTAATTTTCATTTTAAATACTTCTAGGTAGTAGCTTCTTTCTGTTTACCTACTATTGCACTTAATCTTCACTTCAATAGAGGTTATCTTGTGAACAGAATGAAGTACATGGCTGGTAAATAAAAGGTGTGAAGGCAAAGGTTATAAATTGCTATCAAAACAAAAACTAGAATGTTTGCACAAGTATGTGAACCAAGCAAACATCAATCCTGACACTTAATCAATAAGCAAGAAGTTTTCATTAACAAGTTCAGAAATGTTGTTGCAGACAGTCTTCCAGCTGTATGCTTGAATACTAATGTCACTTAGGATGCTGTATTGAAGAATAGCAGAGCTGAGGTGATGGTGCGATGCTATGCTTGTGGCACTTTGATAGCTTGCATAAGCTAAGTGCAGGTCAGTGTACACACAGTCTAGGATTCCTCTCAAGAACAGCCTTGCATGAGTGGCTTCAGTTAGTATCAGATTTAAGGCACACAGCTTGTTTTGCTGCTGCCTTCAATAGAGCTGCTCTACCCTTATCCCTGCCACACTGGGGGTGAAGGTAGTAAAAAGATCTGATGGGGGACTGGTGTTACTGTTTGCAGTACATCAGCTGTAGAAAGCTCTAAGCAGTGGCACAGTATGTGTCTTAACTCTTCCCATTGGTTTCTGTGTTCTTTGTGCAGTTTGTTGCATAATTTAAGGACCCGGATATAAGGCTTGGAAGCCCATCCCTTGTGTTTCTTGGTTTATGACTGTCGGCTTTGTGGAATACGGCTGAGATGAAAGGATTTCTTGAGGATGCAAATTACTCCATTGGCCTGTTGGATGAAGGAGCAACTCTTGCAGATGTTATTGACAACTGTATTTATGAACATACTCATGTAAGTTTTGTAAGTTTTCTAAATATTCTGGCTTAGTTAAGCCAGTTAAGTTTTAAAACTAGGTCAAGGTATTTAGCATTGATGAACTGACAGCAACAAAGGATCAGTTGGCTAAAACTCACTGTAGAAAGTAGTTTCCTGCTTTTATTCTGTCACTTCCTGCAAATGATTTCTTCACTGTTTGTTTGCTTCAGGCTGAATTCTGTTGGGGAAATTTGGGCAACAATTGTTAGCTCCCAGGCTGTGGCTAGCAGGAAAGCAGACTTGCTAATGTAATCGAATATAAGTTCCCATCTGAAGAGACTCTTAATATCAGTGGGGTTTAGACTGGGAACTTGAAATTGGATAGATACACTGAATTAGAAACTTTTTTGCTCTTTCCCAGAAAATATACTTGAGTTTTTAGACAAATATGTATTCTGAGCCAGTTTAAAGCTATGTTTTAAATTTCTGTGGTTGATCATGACTGCATGGTTATACATCTTCCCATTATCCTTCTCTCCGTTGGAAACACGGGTACAAGCACGTTGTAAGATGCTGCCTTTTTTCTTTCAAGAAAATAAACTGGTCTAAAGGCTACTAAGGTTTGCCAATCTACTGGAAAGAAATAAATCTGTGTATGCAATAATAGCTTTATTGAATAAGATTCATTCACTTCCTAGGAAGCAGGAAGGTAGTGTCACCTTACTTTATAGACAAGATGATGGAAAGAAAGAGCTTGTTTATTTTAAAAAAGTTTCATTAAGCAAATACTGTATCCTTAATATGCCATACCTACAAGTTGTTCACTTTTTCCTTGATTTAGCAGAACTTGTTCAAATGCAAGTCTTCAGCTATAGTGCAGGAAATAGCCAAATCCCATGGCCTTCTGAACTCAGGTGTAGGATTCCCAAATCCTGATTCCTAATATTCTTTTTCTGTCTAGCAAATAAATAGGTAAACTACTGGCAACATGTCATGTCTCCAACCACTGGCTGGCTCACAGAGGATAGCTGCCTCCTGCTGCTTTCATTTACTCCTTTAGCTCAAGGGGTAGAGGCCTGTGCCATGGATCTAAAGCTCCAGATCCCATTCCTGCTGGTGACCCGTACAGGGGGTCAGTATGCTTCCACCCGATGGAATTTCTATTTGTGTTTTTTAAACAAAAATAAAGACATTGTATACAATAGGCCACAACATGGTTTTATATCTGCAAAAGTCAAGTGCTAGAATTAACATTTGATGTACAGTCTTGATTCAGACCCACCACAGATTTTTGTGGTGGTCTTTAATTGATATGCAGTAGGCCATTTGTTTACAGGAGGTTTGCTGAGTGCCCATTATCAACAGATACAGAACGATCTGTGTGGGTTTCAGTCCACTATATCCACATCGTGACTTGAAGTAACAGATGCACAAGAGAGACTTAACAGTTTCCAGAAAAATCTGTGCATTTTCTTAAAGATTATGTACTTGACTCTGCAACCTTAACACACTGAGTTTAGCTCTTAAAAATCTATCTGAACTTTGTGCTTCACAAGATGTGGAGAACAGTCTCAAACATGACTTCTTGAATTAAAATACTATCAAACAAATTTTCAGTAAAATGAGCTGTTAGCTAGATGTTAAAATAATGATAGTATAAGATTTTTATTGCTCGTATAATAAGCTATAAATTATGTTGAGACTGTGGAAGCTTTCATCCCAGTGGATATTCTTCCTCCAAAAATTCTGGAAATACAAAGTTGGAAGAGATTTGTAACCTATTCTGTATTTTTAGATAAAATCAGCATTTGGCATTGAAGTAGTGCTTTTTGTTCAGGAATCTGGGTACTGTCTAAATAGCGTTCATAATATCTCTTGAAGTGGTAGGTATTCCCTTTGATTATTTAAAAAACCTGACCTAGCTGAAATTGCTAGCTGGCAGTAAAAAGCATTGTTCAAGGTTGAGCTTAAAATAGGGTGAAAAAAATTAACATAAAACTTCTTCATGGGTGGTTTATGTTTTGATAGCAAACCAACAATTTCAGACACTTTATTTTCCTGTTCTTCATCTTTTTAGGCTGGAAAAAGAGCATTTTATGTTGGTGATCTTGGAAAGCTTGTGAAGAAGAACATACAATGGCAGAATGTGATGGCACCAATAAAACCATTTTATCCTGTAAGATGCAATTCTACTCCAGGTGTACTGGAAATACTGGGATCCCTTGGTGTTGGATTTGCATGTTCCAGTAAAGTAAGTTGTGGATTTTTTCATGAGTATTTGTGTGCCTTGTCTCTTATATCTACTGTTTTATAATCAGCTTTTTTGTATCTAGTATCATGATTATAAATGTCACCTTCTGTATAACTGGCTATTGAAAATCTATACTTCTACCCTAGAAGCAGTGGAAAGCTTTCTCTTTAGTGTATCTATTTAGTCTGGTGCTGGAGCACTTCTAATAAAAACTCAGTAAAGACAGTGTGCTGGACTCTCTCAAACTCTAGTGTGCTCCTGTTTTTCAGTCTGAAATGGCATTGGTGCAAGACCTGGGAATCTCTCCTGATAACATTATATATACAAATCCTTGCAAGCAAGCTTCTCAGATCAAGTATGCAGCAAAAGCTGGGATCAACATCATGATCTGTGACAGTGATCTCGAGCTGAAGAAAATTGCACGTAACCATCCAAACGCTAAGTAAGTATCACAATTCTGGCTTGCTTTTTATGTGGGGAGACTTAATTTTGCCTGTATTCTGAGTTGTTGGAGTTGCAAGTATGGTAAATGGCTTCTTTTATGCAATTCACTTGTATCTATTTTCTCTCCTGTCTCCTTTGAAAGGTAGCTTTTTTCAACTTTTCCCCTACTGGGTCTCAGCTTCCTAAAATGATAGTAATGCCCTTGTTTCAGGCAAAGTCTTGCATTTTGGTTTCGTAGGGCAATCTTCATGTAAAGGTTTCAATGATTAAGGTTCAGAAATCTGGCACCTCAGAATCAAGTACATCTTCCTGCTCTGTTGTGGCTTCACAGCTCTTTGCATATTAGTGGCTTCAGCTGAAGTTGAGGCTGAGACTGTCAGCAAATGAGCACGTGCATCAGGTCTCCTCTAGGGTTCCACATGCTCTGCAGCTCTGTTAAATGCATGTACAGGTATTTCCTCTCTACTAAAACAGATGTGACTCCAGCTCTGTCTCAGGTCACTTCAGTGTTGTCCCAGATATTTTCTGTAGAGAAGTAATCAAACCTGATTTCTGGTGGTTAAATTTCATTGCTGCCAGTGTATTCTAGTCTTTTGGACCAATAGGTGCTCGTGTTATTACATGTCACATCCATTATATCAATACTTTGGCTGTGGGCTGTATCTTTAAGAAATTTGGAATCAAAGCCCAAGTGAATGCTGCAGTGCTTTCCAGTGGTACAGCCTCCCACAGATGTCTCTGACTGAACTCCTGTCACTGCTGACAAAGCCCTTGGTTCTTGCCAGTCGTTACTGAAGCGCCATGTCCATAGCTGTTGAATCAGGAAGGTATCACCTTTGGTATTGGACACTTTGCACTGGTTATTTTTTTCTCCTTTTTTCCTATCTCGAGAGTTAACATTGCTGTCACTAGTGATTGGACCTCATGGAAGCGTATCAGGGCTTTCCATGCTGGAGCGTGCTTCCTGGGCAAGAGAATGTTATCTGTGATAGATAACTTTGCATCTAAGACGCTGGCCCTGACGTACTCAATGTGTTTGAAAGCCTTAACAATGCTAAAGATCTCTATCATTAGTGTTTTACCAGTGTTTTACACTGGTATCTTTAGTGCTTTGTTAGTTTTTTACATTGTTAGGACTCAAGGAAATAAGTCAGTCACCTTTACAAAATGTTGTCTATCGCATCCCCAGCAAGGGAGGTTACGATGCACATTTTTTTGAGCCAGAGAAATTGTAAAGCAGGGAGATGGAATAATGGAGTTCTGTGAGAGAAAGAAAAACAATGTAAACCCTTGACTTCCTTCCAAGGATCCCATAGTCTAATATTTGAAAAAGTTTCTGTTTGTCAAAGTCAAGAAACTCAATTTTTCCAGAAGAATGGCAGCTTGCTAGTCAAATTTTCTAGGAACCTGATCTGTCTCACATACTAGGAAGAGATTTAATTGCTTGTTTTGTTAGAATTTTTTATTCAAGTCATCAAAACTCTGATGCTGAAGTGACAACTGAGTTTTCTTTCTCTTCCTTGGCATAGTTTCAAAAAGTTACAGCCTTTATATAGCCTTTAAATTCTCTAAGCTTGTGGTTGTAATAGCTAGGTTGTCCTTTGGTAGATGAAGTCAATTATGCTTTGGGTGAAGAAATTCTGCTTAGATTGCAACTCCCACTTCACAAAAATTCTTGTAACTTTCTGCTACAAAAATTCTTGTAACTTTCTGCACTGAACTCAATAAGGGTAGGGGTCTTTTTTTATAATCAATGTTTCTGCCTTTGGAAGTAACTTGAATGACTAAAAAATCTTTTAAGGAAGAGGAGGAATGTCAAAGTGCTTAGGCTTTCATTTCTACCTGTGGATTCTTACAGACAAAGTTTAACTGGTAAGATTGCTGGTGCCTAAAAACCCTCCATTAGAGGCATGGCAGTTATAAGTATCAATACTTCCAGAAAAATAAACACAAACCCCCAACCATAGACATGCCATCCTTGAGCCCTGCTCTAACTGGCTGAAACACAGTAAAAATCCTGCTTGATTTCTAGAAATCAGAATTACCTTTTTCCAGTGGCTTACACTGTAAAGTCTCCTTACTCACTGACAGTGCTGCCATAATGATTATCAATACAATTTAACATGGGGTATCTCTAAGAAATGTTTTTTGTCAAATCTCAATATGAGGTTACAAACCACAGTGCTCTGGCTTTGAAACTTTCTTAAGTTTTAGAGTAACTTTTGAGGCTTTTTGTTCAATCCAGCACTCTTCCCAAAACTTTACAAAATAGTGTTGACTACAGATTTTTTGAGCAGAATTGTCTGTGCTTGTAGAGAAGCAGGAAATCAGAAGCTAGTCAGTTTCTCAAGATGAAGTGGTATAAACTAAAACTATAAAGGATTGCTGGGCAACCTGTTTGAGCCATTTTAAACACATTATGGGACATTTAGAAAGGACTTTAGAAAGGACTTATAGGTGTCAAGGTAGCTGCTAAGTCAACACATATGTTAATTTCTGGTGGGTAGGCTAGGTTTTGCTTGTTGCATGCCTTTTAAAGGACTGTTTCACTTCAGATACAGAGCTTCCGCCACTTGTTTACCCTCTCCCTCATGGTGAATTGTACTGTGCTCTGTTCAGTCTGTGTATATCGCTACTTCAGTGGCTAATTAATTGATCTTTACTGGGGAGGGAAGGAAACCAGTGACTTAGTGGACAGCAGTTTGAATTTGAGTATGTGTGGGGATGCCTCTAGAGGTTGTGATGTGAATGTGCCTTTACCTCTCAAGTGTTAATTTTAATGTAAAAATGTCCACACTGCACTGGAGTCTGTCAAAGCTGCCCAGAATGAGGCTTTGCTCAGAGGGAGGGGGAAGCTGTCTCACTGTGTAAGACTGCAAGAGATGGTACCTGCTGCCTCCCTGCTCCACAGGTGCCCTGGAAGAAGGGGCAGGGAATGAACTGACACCCCTATCCCCAGTCCATGTGCTCATCCAGGAGGGGAGGTGGCCAGGGTGTGCCTTCAGTATGTCAGCCTAGTGTCCTACACAGGCTGTTTAACCCAAGTCTGATAGGTGTCTGGCTGAAGGGGAATCTCCACACTCTCCTCTTGACTAGAAAGGAGGATGGAGATGGGAAAAAGCTCACTGAAGTTTTAAAGTATACTTCCTCCTAAAACTATTGTTAGAAGGTAACATTCTCTTTTATTACAGCACTCAACAGACTCTTGCTGCTACAAAAGAGTCTTAGTTGCTGCATTTCCAAATCCCTTGTCCTTGTTGGCTCCATGTTTTAGCCCCTAATTGCTAGTTTTTTCTCTGTACAGGATTGTTTTTATTAGGTTCACTTGACTCGTCCATCGATGGAGCTGGAGTACTGACAACATAATCAACACACTTCTGACAGTCTTCAGGCTTCACATGTGCTGATGATGTAAACCAACTGCCCAAATCATCTTCCCCTTCTCTTAGGCTCTTACTGCACATTGCCACAGAAGACATTACTGCTGATGAGGAGGTGAATATGAAGTTTGGCACCACCCTGAAGAACTGTAGGCACCTCATGGAATGTGCTAAGGAGTTGGGAGTCCAAATAGTTGGTGTCAAGTGAGTAACTTGATTGTTCTCTGGCTAAGCAGGTGTTTGTATGATGTACTCGTACAAAAGAATTGCATGTACTCCCAGCACTATTTTACAGGTTTAAGAAAAAAAGAAAACAAAACACAGCAACAAAGCACAACAAACCAACCCACACAAACAACTCTTGGATCACAAGCTTGCTTGCAAGTGAAGCATTAATATCCAAGCACAAACTGTTATGAAAAAAAGTAACTATTACCTACAGCAAAGCAATTTGAGTACCAGAAATCCTCCTGTCAGCACAAAGCCAAGTTTGGAAGTCCTCCCCTATTTTCTTGCTGTACCCTTGAACTTCTGTAGTAACTTGACTTGCACTTTTTCAACAATAAACAGTATGATAGAGAAGTGCTAGTGTAGCTTGGGGTAGCTTGGACAGATTTTGAAAAAGATGGAACATGGGATGGAATTTTTGAAGTTACGACTGATGAGTAATGTATGACCTATCAAGACCAAACAATTAGATGAGTGTTTGACTTGCAGATAGCAGGAATGAATCCATGTGTTCTGGAAACTTCCAGATGAGTATCACATGTTTGTGATGATTTTAAGAAGCCAAAGAAGTAAGAGAGGGTTGGGTCATCAACCCAAGTAAAAATAGTATTTCAAATGGAAGTCAGATTTTGTGGATTTTAAACCACAACTTTTTTTGCTGTTTGAACTTGATGTTAAATTAAAGCATGAACATAGTCATTACAAATGTATTTTAAAATGTAGCTCTTCTGTATGTCTTGACCAAAAAAAAATGTAGCTTTTTTGCATTTTCTTGAATTAAAATTTTAAAAATCCACATGCAGGTTCATCCCAGTAAGCGTAAAGGTGACCTTTGCCTCCAAATCACATTGCTTAAAGAAATGAGTATGCTTGGCTTAGAGAGCATTGTAGCTCAGATGGGTGTGCATATGGTCTGTCCAGAACCAGCAGACCATAGTAGTCTTTAGGAGACACATGGGGATGTTGGTGCTTGCTTTAGCACCTTAGTTACAGCCAGTCTTATGGCACCACTTGAACTTCTTGGGCAAGGAACCAGAGGGGGTTCAGGAGCTTCTGGGATGACTCGTCTGTACTTATCAGTGCTCAGCTGCTCACCTGCTCCACTGGCCTGTGCAGCCTTGCTATGAAACTAGGACCTGGCTTGGGGGTAAAGGGGCTTCAGAACACGGTGGCACCTCTCCTTACCCTCTCCCAAGTGTTGGACACAGTAGGGAGCATGCACTAGTACAGCTCTAGCTTGGAGAAGAAAGCTGGATGTCCCAGGAGAAAGGGTGTACAGGTGAGGCAATGCAGAGTAGGGTAAGGGAGGGGAGACTGTGCATGTACTGCCTTGGTATGGTACCCACAGAGGAACAAATTTTAACCACTTTGATAGTGAAGACTGAAAGCTTCAGGAAATCTGTTACTTCTGAAAGATGAGAATATTGTGGGGCAGACACTCCCAGCATTAGGAGGGAGAGGCCTCAAGCACAAACCCAGTTGAATAGAAGGCAACCATTTCTGAGCTTACTCTTTGCAGTTACTGTATCCCCACGTGGGACAGTTGAGAGACGGGGTGAAACAATGTGCTTGGTCTGAAAGCTGCACGGTTCACTCTACTGACTGTGCTCTTCTTCCTTTCAGGTTTCATGTCTCAAGCTCTTGCAAGGATCTGCAAACCTACATTCATGCCATTTCTGATGCTCGGTGTGTGTTTGACATGGCTGTAAGTAGATCTATACACACGTGCACCTGCTGCAGTAGAGGGTGCCTTCTAATCATACTAACAAGCCAACAATAGTATTCGTGGGTGAAGGGTGATGAATAGTGTCCCACTGACTTGCAGTAGCATTGAACAGTATTTTCAAATTAAAAAAAAAAGTTTCCCACTTTGGGTAAAAGCTTTTTTGAAACTCAAATCCCTCCTGCAAGACACAGTTGAAATTTTAAGCAATATTAAAATATCAGATGTTTGTGTGCTGGTGTTTGTAGTGTTATAACCACAAACTTGGTGCATGTGATTTCTGAGGTTAAGCATCATAAGGAATAAAGGTGTTGTATTGGGAGGAATAGCCAAATTTGGATGGACAGGAATGGATCTGTTGGATGCTTCTTATACGTCCTGTGCGTATTTTTCATATTGCAAGATTTTAAAAATCCCTTCTCTGAGCATCTTGTCTTCCTATAAATGAGTTGAGGTGCTCCTCAACTAAACACAGAAGGCTGCAAGACTTTTCACTCTGGTTACTGCAGTTAGTGTGTTAGCTGTGACGTAGCACACACAGCAGCAGAACCAAGTCCTCGCTGATCTTTGTGCAAGTGACTTGTAGCAGTCTTGTTGCATAAGCACTATCCAAGAGACTTGCATTAGGTATACTTGTAAGTTCTTAAAATGGCCTGTTGTCAGGCAGGACACACCACCCTGCTCAGCAAACGCTGCACAGAACAAATGCTGTGAAGGGGGAGTTGGTGTTGCTATGGAACTTGTACTTGGGAACTGTGTAACTGATGTCCCAACGCTATTCCTGTTGGGTTTAATGGAGCTTTACTAACTCTTACCCTGCTGTTACTTCCTTGCTGGGTGTGCTCTGCTACATATGCTCACAAGTGTAAGTACATAGAAAACAACTGCAGCAAGGAGCAACAAAATGCTTTAACAGGTAGTTGTCCATGTGCTTACGTTCTGCCTCTGTGTTTTAGGAGGAATTTGGCTTTAAGATGAACATGTTGGATATTGGTGGGGGCTTCACAGGTTCAGAACTTCAGCTGGAAGAGGTATGTAATGTGTTGGAAGTTGAAACTTAATTTATATTTAGGAAGTTTAAGTGTTTAGCCTTTGAATTGCAGCTAAACTGGATAGCTGAAGCCTATTCTAAATTCCATGTTAGGCTGTAATTTGTAAGACTCAAATTAGTGTTTATGTTCTTTATCATGGGTCATGTAATCAGCCCTTGGAGGGAGGCAATCACTATTGCTCTTTCATTCTGTTCATATTGGGTGAACGCTGGTTTAAGCATGTCACAGATAAAACTACTACCCCAAAGCACTTTAACAGTAGTAGTTGAGTGGTTTTGGCAGGTGGCTGTTGTTATCCAGTTGGTTACTCTGTTGCATGGTTTGGGCCAGAATTGCTTGGTGTGCATGGGTCATAAACAGCATTGCTACTGTATGGAAGTTTCTGGTACTTTGCTTTTATCTTTGCTTTGCCTACCCTTAAATAAAGCTGTTAATACTGATTTGGCCCAAGTGGAATCTTTGCATGCATTAAAGCCCATAGGATAACCTGTTCATGCTGTTACATTGTCTTAAAGGCAAACTCCTTGAATATGGGGCAGTGAAAGGGATTCAGGGAAAAGCTACTAACAATTGGGGCTTTTCTTTCTCAGTTCTGACTGTTCTGTTACTTGTCCACACCACTTGCTAGTCTTCAAGTGTCTGGCTTTAGATTTGAGCACCAAAGAAAGAATTCACTGAATTTCTAGTACAACAGGATTCAGAACTGATCACAGAAAGGTCCTTCCCTTGTTCTCTTGGGTTCATACATAATTTTACAGTATATTCTGTGCTGGACAAACTTGAAATCATTCTTGCAGTCTTGAGCATACTACAGCTTGGACTCTGGTGGGAGGAGGGACCATGTAGCACTTGGACTTGTGGTGCTCAATCTTCTGTCTTTATCAGAATGACCTATTTTCCTTTAACTCTTCTGTAAATTTTGGGCCTCTGCTAAGGGTATCTGTCAGACAATAGAGAAGCAGAGTAAGCTTTTGATGTGCTTGCTAGAACTGTTGCTGACTGGAAGTGTGTGTGTGTCTAATAGGCACATAAGCTGAGCTTAATTGGTCTTAACCTCTGACTTTAATTTCCTAGGTTAATCATGTCATCAGGCCATTGCTGGATGTCTACTTTCCTATGGAATCTGGTGTTAATGTGATTGCAGAGCCTGGGTGTTACTATGTTTCATCTGCATTTACACTAGCAGTTAACATCATTGCAAAGAAGACCGTTGAGTATGATAAACTTCTTCCTTCTGGAGGTAGGGGTTGTATTTATCTTCTGCATGTTGCTGATTGTAGAATGGTTTGGGTTGAAGGGACTTTAAAGATCCCCAGGACAGATACCTGCCTGCTCTCAGTCAGGACAGGCTAGTTTGCTTCGGTGTATATTTAATACATCCCCTACGCTTGTGGTGTCATCTGCCTCTTGGGCTCTGACCATGTTTGCTGTGTGTGTTTCTCCCTGTCACACTTCTGTGGCACTTGCCACTTCCTGATGAGGTTTGACTTGTCAGTGGCCAAATCTGGATCGGGCACTTTGCAGAAGGGGCACTGGAAGGTTCTCTGTTAGAAGAACCATCCTAGAGCGAGCTGCTTCTCTGCTAAAATAGAACTTGGATTTAGATTCTTAACAGTGATTGTTAGAGAAAAGTATGAATTTTACTAAGCCTCACACCTAATGCTACAACTGAATTTATAATCTGGTCTCACACAGATTGCTCATAATTCTCCCATTCCAGTATATATGGAACCCCCTTGTCAGGAGAAAGCAGTTGACTTAAGTTAGATTACAAAAGGACTACTTATGACAACAAATGCCTGAGAGACAACTTCTTTTTCACTTCCAGTGGAGCAAACCAGGAATGATGATGAACCAGTATTTACATATTACATAAATGATGGTGTTTATGGTTCTTTTGCAAGTAAATTGTCTGAGAAACTGAATACTATCCCAGAGGTTCACAAGGTGAGTTCTGTGTTCAGAGATAGCCCTGATTATCCTTATATTTTTATATATAATTCCCACTTTGTGTGTGCTTATATTATTTATAAAATTGTCTTTATATATATATGAAGATTTTCTTGAATAAGCTAAAGCCTAACTACCTGGGTCATTTCCATATAGAAATACAAGGAAGATGAGCCTCTGTTTGCAAGCAGCCTTTGGGGTCCATCCTGTGATGAGCTTGATCAAATTGTGGAAAACTGTCGTCTTCCCGAGCTGAGTGTTGGAGATTGGCTGATCTTTGATAACATGGGTGCTGGGACCCTGGGGGAACAGTCTACCTTTAATGACTATCAGAGGCCGCTGATTTACTACATGATGTCTTTCAGTGACTGGTAAGGGAAGTCTCTCGGCAGTGGCAGGATTGGTTTTGCTTCCTTCAAGAGTGTACTTTTACAGCCAGATAACAAATTATGCTTGGCCAGGAGAGGAAGATGGAGCTGAGCACAAGTTGTGCCTTTGTAGTCTGGTGGCTTCCTTTTACTGGTCTGACTTGGCCGAGGCTAAACTGAGGGCTGTGATAAAATGCCTCCTTTGCTCTGGGGTTTCAAAGGCAAGCAAAATATGCGGTGTGGCCTGGGCTTAGTGATGGTTGCTGCTGAGTTAGAGCTTTTAGTGCTTGACATCAGCTGTTGAGGTTTCCTAATACCAGTAATTGCAACTTGCGTATGACACTGGCACCGCCGCAGGCAGGAAGGGCAGTAACACTGTCGTGGTGGTGGTGGGAGCTGGGTAACCTGTTCCAGTACTGTGGTAGCCAGGGCCTCGTGCTTCTGCCAGTGGAGTCACGGCCTCTGTGTCTGCCAAGCACTTGTGTGTCTGATATGCCTTCTGCTGAGACAGGGGCCAGGCTCCCTCAGTGCTATATTGAAGGCTGGCTTCTGATGTGAAGTTGTATGTGAAATGGCTCTATCACAACTCTCATCCTTCTCTGCTGCAGGGATGAGATGCAAGATGCTGGAATTGCTTCAGACACATTGATGAAGAACTTCTTCTTTGTGCCTTCTTGCATTCAGCTGAGCCCAGAAGACCGCTTTTCCACTGCAGCTTAAAACAGGCATTAACGCTTCATTTAGACCTGCAGTTGCAAGTCTGTAGTTTGTCTGGTCAACATTCCAGTGTGGAAGAAATGGAACAATCTTGAAATCCAATTCATTCTCTTCAAAACTTGAAAAAGTAGTAATAGCTAATGGGGACCAGGCAAAACAAGCTACAGCTACAATTCACTGGGGGGTGGGAGGGTTAGATAATGGCATCCAAATTTAAAATCAAGTTCATTCAACCCCTGAGCGTTTAAATATGCAACAAAATGGATGACTTAGTGGAGATGGAAACCCATCACTTGGGTTCTTCAACAGTTTACATACAAGTACACAGTTTTTATACTAAGGATTCCTGTTAGAAAAGTCTTGTAAAGTTATTGTCTTTCGCCCAGATATATCAATGTCAGTGGGAGACTAGTGTGACTTCATTAGATGTTTAGTGTATTTAGAATGTGTAAATTTGTGCTTTGAACTGTAGTTTAATAAATGTAAAATTGCATCATAGTATTTGTTGTATTTGACCCTTGATGTATCCCTTGTATGATTGCAATAAAACTTTGTGTAGATTTTACTGTTTTTCAGGCTAACTTTGGGAGGGACAGGGTTTAGAGGTAGCTCTAAACTGGATGTATACTTGGTCGTTCTGAGAAGCTGCCTTTTCTCTAGCTCATTATTCCAGCTTTTTATTAAATCATGAATAATTTAAGCTTGATCAATGTCTATGAACTGCAAGTCTGAAGTTCCTGGAGAGCTAAAAGCCAATTTTGGGTGGTGTGGGGGTTTTTTGTTTTGTGGTTTTTTTTAAAGTATGACCCTTGACACCAAACACCAACCCTTCAGTAGGCTTAGCTTGGTGCATGTAGTGCCTGGAGGCAGTGTGGGTTTGTACAGCTCTGCAAACTGTTGTGGAACTGATCTTTATTTTCCAAATGGTATGTAGTGAAGAGTCTGGCTTCCAGCTTCAGCTCCTTCTGTGCAGTGCTGACCCTAAGAGAAGGGCCACGGGGCTTTAGAAACCTCTATGTTTTCTTGCACTGGACTTCATTGAAAGATATCCTCAAGGTGTAAAGGTAAAGCATGCTACTACAAGTACATGTGCCAACTGCAGCAAGTGCCTGGAACTGCCCAGAGTATTTCTTATGTTACTGATGCCTCTTCCTTTCTTCAATTAAATTCTTATTTTAATTTTACCTAGTTGAAAACCAGGGGCAGAGGAGAAGGGGTGTCATGTCAGGGCTTTGAAATGGATCCTGCTGCCAAAGGGGACTTTTGGTATTTAAACACTTCAGTTGGAGATAAAATTTCTGCTTCTTAGTTGCAAAGCTATTTTACATGAGCGCTAGCTGCTCTGTAAAGCAAAGAGTTCATAGGGCCTGATAGGCTCTCACCTGGAAGCAAAGAGAATTTTCAGTTTGGACTCAACTTGTCAGAGCATTTTTACAGACCAACTAGAAGAGGTACAAAATGCCTTGTTTTGAAGGTAGTCCAAGAAATATTTACTACTGGAATTAAATGTGAGGTAGGAAAGGGAGTAGTAGTAATAATGGGGAAGCTGTTACTCTGGGTTTGGGTTTTTAACCAGAAGTTGAGCCACCCCCATCTTTCAAGAAGTGATGTGCACCTTGGCCTGCCAGCTGAGGTCCTTCTCCAGACAAAACAGACTGCAGCATGGTCTTTGACTAAATATGAGTTACAGCTGCATGAGCTCATTTAACAGGGTTGTTACACAGTCTAATGGGGAGCTGTTTTATGCTAACTTAGAGCTCAGTTGGAAAAAAATTCCTCCATAACTTACGTGGTGGTCAGAGCAGAAATACTCACTATGCTTGAAGACTGCTGTTACAAGCAGCCTGTGTTTCCCTTTGGTTACTGGTTACAGGGTGATTGTGGCTCCAAGTCCTACTTGGAGTAGGGAAGTGGAATGGTTCCCGTGCAGTGCTTGGATTTAGCATTGTGCTCTCATGTTTAGTGCTCCTTGCTGCTCACCTGTGCAAGCAGTGTGTTGGTGTGCAATGCAGTTACTCGAGTGTGCTCTGCAGCCCCCAACCCTACTGGGGCCAGTTATTCCTTGGGAGCAGGAGGGGACCTTGTGTGTCCAGGTTGCTGCACACCAGGTTTATGTTGGCTCTGCATGGAGCTGGTGCCCTGGATCTACCTCTGGATTTGTTGCCATTTCATATGTGCTCTGCACTGCTGCTCTGCTTCTGGAGCATTCTGTTGGTGTTCCGTAGCGGGATGATACAGGTTTGAACCCTGCTCTAAAACAAAAACTAAGAAATCCAGTAGATGCTTTAAAAGACAAGTGGAAAAGGAGATGTGTAGCTCTCCTTGCTTCATGAAAGACCTTTGGTCTCCCCTGGCTGAGGTGAGGGGTGCTTGGGGGTTTGCCAAGGCCTGAGGCTCAGCTGTGAATATGACCCCATGAAGAAACACAGCTCCAAGGCTGCTGCAGCGAGGCTGGGTGCTGCTGCTGAAGGCAGCTCTGGTGCTGGGGTGCTGGCTCTGCCAGCTGGCTGCACAGCACTGCAGGGAGCTGGGACAAGTGATGGGGTATGTACCCAAGATGGTTTGTCTTTGCCCTCTGTAACTGAAGGAGAAGGTTGTTTCCGCGACTGCCCTGGGCCTCCAGGCCCTGCACAGAAGGAAGATACTAGAACGCATTTAATCTTCCCTTAGGATGGGAGCACTGTGCTGACAGTGGGCTTCATGCTTGTTCTCTGAACTCTTGGTTCTTCCAAGAGTCGTTGTCTTCTATTAAAATCCAAATTTCAAGTAGTGGTGTGCAATGCACTACCACCAATCATTACTAATGATTGCTTTAATACGTGCTGAGAATCTCACTCTTCAAGTATGCACCCTGAGGGTCTGGGAAGAGCACGGTCTGTTCCCACCCACAGCCCACCTTGGCAGGCATCACAGCCCCGTGCTGGGGGTGGGGAGGGGAACTGGTTCGGTACTGAGACTACCAAGGGAACACGGCTCAAACTCTTTCTGGTCCCTGAGAGCCTGACAACCAGGAGCCCTGTGGGCTCTGCAGACCTGGGAGGGGAGTGGGTGTCGTGGAGCCCCCCGACTTACCACAGTCCCTGGCCATGGAATAACTGGCTTTCTCTCACTCTGTACTTTAATCTCCTTGCAACTGCATAGGCTTTAATCTGAATTAGGGGCATTAACAGCATTACCCTGTCAGCTTCGCAGGACAAAGCTAATTGTGCTTGTCAACCTGAGCCAGAAAAGCAGCTCCCCGGGAGGCGGCGGCAGCGGCCGGTTCCCTCTGCCTTCGTCACCTCTGGGCCGAGAGGCGGCAGGCTCCCTTACAGGTAGGGGTGCTGCCGTTCCCCTAAATCCGGCTGAATGAAAGACTTAGGTGTTCTCTGGCTGACGCGCTGCAGCAGCGCCAACCGAGACCTGGCAAAACGTGCGTCATGTAACGACACTTGGGGCCAGCCAGTAGTGGGAGGGAAAGCTATTTCGGGTGTAGTTTAGGGAGTACCTGCGTGATTTTACATCCTGGTTGTGTAAACTCGCAGCCTCTGAACCTGAGCTTGCTTCATACCATCAAGAAAAACACTCGGATGTTCGTGCCGTGAGCGTGTGACCCGTCTCAGAGGGCACGGAACACCCGCCGTTCGGGTGGCGGGGCGGGGGAGCTGGCGCTTCAGCTCTCCTTAGCCGCGGTACAGCCCGCGGGCACCGGCGGCCGGGGCCAGCCGTGGGGAGCGGAGGCGGCAGGTGGATGCGCCGGGCGGCTGCGGCTGAGCGCGATGCGCTGTGTTCCGGCACCTCCTCCCCGCGGAATTCCCTTTAAAAATCCCCAAACCCGGGAGTACCTCGGGACTCCTCCTGTAGCTATTGCCGCGTCCGAGCGGCAGCGGCTCCGCCGCACGCACCCCGCTCTCCAGCGCGGCGAGGGACGGAGCTGGGGCTGCGGGGCTGCGGCCAGCAGGGAGCTCCAGCTGCCCGCCCTGCGCCGGGCCGCGGGCCTGGGCTGGGAGAGGCTTCCCCGGCTTCAGCTCCGCCCGGCCACGCCCCCGCACCGGCAGGCTCGGGGCCGGCTCGGGGCCTGCCCGGCCCCTATCTCCGCACCTCCTGTGCGCGCCCTGGCACTCGGCAGCCGCCTTGGCGCGCAGGGCGGCGGCCGGCGAGGCCGGGGTGCCGCCGGGGGAGGCGGCTGTGTGCCTACGGGAAGGAGCCACGGCCTCCCGGCCGCACAGCCTCCGGCCTGCGCGTAACGCTTTAACCGCTCCTTAAATACCCCGGAACGTCAGACGGGGGAGCAGCGAGGATGTGCTGGGCATCGCACCAGGGTGCCCGGTCCGGCTGCCCGCTCCGGCCCCCGAGGCATTTCCAGCCCCCCCGGGATGAAGCCCTGGGCAGCCCCGTCTCCCGATGGCCGACCCTGCCCCGAGCGGGCGGCTGGACCGGGGACCTCGCGGGGTCTCTTCCAGGTGGAATTGTCCTGTGATTCTGTGGCACCGGATCACAAACCCGGCTATCATCTTGAGCTGTGCCACCCCCACCCCCTGCCCGGAGGGAGCAGATGGTGTGCACAGGGCTGGCTGGAAAAGCCATTTTTTGAGGTGTCCCAGGGTCTAAAATCTTCTGGCTCTGCGTGGGGACACGGACCCACCAGGCTGGTAAAAAAAGACCCTGAGGAGGGCGGGAGCAGAGATGGGACACATGGACTCTGGGACACAGGAACAGGAACTCGGTCTTACACAGGGACATCCCCATTACAAGTTTCAATTTCAACAACGAACTGTTATTTTCCAACAGCAAATATGCATCAACAGCAAGTGCTTGGCCAACTCTAGATCCGGAAGCAAGCAGCCGTGGGACACGGGCACTGAGGGGAAGGAGGGCTGAGAAGGGACATCTCCTTCTCCAGCTGTCCTTGTCCCCGTGGTGCTCACAGCCACCCACTCCTCTGCTGCAGTCGCTGGCCCGCAGGCCACTGGCCCGCAGTGAGCTGCCCTGGCGCAGGCTCAAGGCCGGGGCAGAAGGCCTGACCTGCCAGCAGGGCCAGGCTGGCAGCACCCACAGCGGGGCACAGAGCTGCCGGTGACACGCTTCATGTCACTGCTGTGGGACAGGGGCTGGGACCCGCCAGCCAGCGCCTTGCTGCTACACACTACACACACCCTCCCGGGCTGCACCACCACGAACGGCTGCGGCTGGGGGAGAGTGAGACGAGAAGGCATGGTGTCCCTCAGCAGCCGCACAGCCGGGATGGTTTCTTTCCAAGCTGGGAAGCATAACGGAGGTGGCAGCTGCCACGCCGCTTGAAGGCTGCATCGCCCCCGCGCTCCCCCTGGGTTCAGGTTTCCCTTCTCTACCCGCTGGCCGGTGCCGCAGGCAGCCGCTGCCAGGCCCGGCCCTGCCCGCGTGGCAGCCCTGCCGCCATCGCTCCCTGCCGCCCTCACCTCCCTTCACCCCGCCAGCCTGCAGCAGCTCGGCTGAAATTTTCCACTGGAGACACATGCGAGACCAGAATAGATTTCCAGGCTCAGGGCTTTTTGCTTCCCCTCTCTCGCTGGAGGAAGGCCAGGTGCTGCCTTGAGAAGTTTGCCTTTAAAACATCCTCTGGGCAGCTTCAGGGAGTTCCCAGTGCCCCGGGGAGAGTCCCCACGGCCAGGCATGCCATGCTCATGGCTCCCCGCAGCAGTTGTAGCCCCACGGCGCCATGACGCAGTTTTTCCACGGTGCCACTGCGGCGGGTGCTGGGGCACTGTGGGATCCTGCGTGGGCAGGAGGGAGAGGACTGGGCTGCCGCAGGCAGAGGGAAAGGTGGGAGCAGAAGAGGGATTCCCAGCTTCAGCTCAGCTCCCAAAACAGTGTTATATTTGGTGGCTTGTGGAAAAAAACCTCTGCAGAGCAAAGCTGGTTTGGTTAGTGCAATTTGGCAGGCTCTTCCTCTGCTTCTGCCAAATCTGTTCTGTAATCTCCCCGGAACAGGGGCTCTCCTGTTGCCTGTGCTGCCTCAGGGCCAGACCCTTGCTCCAGCAGCAGTGGGCATCCTGCAGCCTGGCCCCACTCCACCCCAGCCCCATTGCACCCACAGCACCCACCCATCCACACCCACCTCCACGAGTCACTGAAGCTCTGCCTGCACAGCCAGGGTGCATCTGCCGTTCTCCGAGGCCTCAAAGGATGCCACCCGCTCAGGTTCAACCATCTCAAAGCTCAGACAAGGCTGCTGGCAAGCCAAGTGGAGTCACCTGCAGCCCGGCTACTAAAGGGCAGCCAGGTAAAGCCTAACAGTGCCCATGCACAGGTCTGGCTCTGGACCTCAGCACTCCAGGCTTAACCTGCCAGTGCCGCTTCACTGGCTGCAGGCACGCAGGGCCACAGCTCCAGGTACCAGCCCTGCACAGCTACACAGAGCCACTGAGCCACTCCTGGCCCAAGCACTCACTGACAGCCATGAGGCCACCTCTGCCCGCAGAGGGGAGCTTCCCAGCCTCAAACCCCTTTGCTGCTGCAGCCCAGGTCACTGGACGTGGCTCAAGCAGGAACCAACTCCTGCCTTGGTGCAAAACCCCAGAGAACCACAGTTAGGGAATTTCAGAGGAGGCGACTGCCTCACCTGCTGAGAGTCCTGATGCGCACTCAGGAAGACTGAAGCACCCACAGTGAGACAGCACCCACAAGCTCCATGCATGGGAATGCAGGTGACCTCACACTGAAGCCCTGTGCCGTGGCGGTGTGGTGGGCCTGGCTGTGGAGCCATGGGCAGCCTCTGAACCCACCTGCCATAGCCATGTGCTCCCCAGGACGGCAGCACTGCAGGAGACAATTCGGGATGTGCAACAGGCAGAGGAGAGAGGGGACGCGGTGTCACCTGTCTTTTTATGGCACCTTCATCCCTGCAGCACCAGGTTTTCCCGGGAGCAGGTACAGATCTCCATGCTGCGGGCTGAGCCCCTCTGCCCCGTGTCCTGCCCTTGGGACTGGCATCACGGAGAGGGTGGCACACTGGGCTTGCTCCAGGCACCAGTTCCCATGGGATCACATCTTCTTGTGTCAGGGGTTTTTGTGGTTTGTTTTTTCTTTTCCAGTGATTATTTGGGATCCCTCAAACTCAGACTGACATTGTCCCTTCGAGCTTCCGGGATCTGCTTCATCCTGTAGCAAGATCACCTTAAAGCACACTGTCCCACAAGCTCTGCACTTACATCTGTGCTGCACAGACACATCATGATGGGCGCTGGGACACTTCTGCAGCACATCCCCATGACAGACACTCGATCACCCAGTCATGTCCTCATGCACTATGGCTCCCAGCTTCCCTCCAATCATGCACTCAAATGAGAGCCAAGGTTATTGGTTTCATTCTTGGTTTTGAACAAATGACCACAAGTCCCAGGAGCAGAGGTTCAGGTAAGGTGTTCAGTGGAATGGTAAATTAAAGATATGCTGAAACATATCACAGAATTGCTTGGTTGGAAAAGACCCTTGAGGTCTTTGAGATCAGAATCCAACTACACCTGTCCTCTACTAAACCATATCCCTGAGCGCCTCATCTACCCATCTTTTAAATACATCCAGGGTCGGTGACTCAACCACCTCCCTGGGCAGCCTGTTACAGTGCCTGATAACCCTTTTGGTGAAGGATTTTTTCCTAATGTCTAATCTGAATCTGCCCTGGCACAGCTTGAGTCCATTCCCCCTCGTCCTATCACCTGTCACTTGGGCGAAGAGACCAACACCCACTTCTCTACAACCTCCTTTCAGGTAGTTGTAGGCAGTGATAAGGTCTCCCCTCAGTCTCCTTTTCTCCAGGCTAAACATCCCCAGCTCCCTCAACCGCTCCTCATATGATTTGCCCTCCAGCCCCTTCACCAGCCTGGTTGCCCTTCTCTGGACTCATTCAAGGACCTCAACATCCTTCTTATGGTGAGGAGCCCAGAACTGGACACAGTACTTGAGTTGTGGCCTCACCAATGCCGAGTACAGGGGCACAATCACCTCCCCAGACCTACTGGCTACACTGTGTCTGACAGAAGCCAAGATGTCATCAGCCTTCTTGGCTCCCTGGGCCTGGTCTGGAACAAGCTAAGCTCAGACCAGCTGAAGTCCCTGACAGCAGGCCAGGAGGGATTGTTTCAGCACTAAGTAGATGATTAGGATTTCTCAGGAAAGTTCATCTTCCACACGAGGAGCTCTGGCCCGGCTGAGCAAGCTGATGAAAGCAAGCAGAGCTGGTGTGTCCTAGATGAGAGCCTCAAGTTGGGCTTGGCACCTGGTTCCTAACTCCTGTGAAGCTTCTGTGCTGTCTGTATGGGCAGGACAGGGTGAGCAGAGATGGGCCTGCTCAGTGATGATAACTTTTTCGCCTTCTTTTTAGAATCAGAGATCATGGGGTTTCACAGTAGATTTCCAAAAGACTCTTTTGCCGTGGTGAGGAGGGTGATGTGATGGTTTGCCCATCTCCCTCAGCCCTCTCTGGGGCTGGCACATTTTGTGGATGAGTATCCATGTCTGCAGGTCCTCATGAAAGATGGTGGATGCAGCTGCGGAGCTCTCTTGGAGTCTTCTCCTACCCGGAGTGCAGAGCAGCTGCCAGGCACTGCCTGTGCTCCCCACAGAACACGGGGCTGATCTCGTGGTGAGACCATGGTCCTTCCTGGGCTTGGAGACCAACTTGTCAGCTCTTGCGCTTGAAGTCTGAGAGGCAGTGAGGGGGAAAACAAGCCCCCCATTTGGGGACGAGTGGTCTGCAAGCATTTTCTTTAACAAAACACCCACACCGCTTCCAGCGAACAAGCCAAGCATCTATGGTCTGTGGCATTTCAGCACTCACAGGGGAGGCGAGGTGATGGTTACAGACCTGTCTAAACCCTTCCACTTGCATCTGCCTTCCTGTGTGCCTGAAGCTGTGCTTGGAGTAAAAGCAAATTGCACCGAGCTCTGTTTATTTGGGTGCTACTCCCAAGGAAACCCTCTCTTTGGTGGGCAGAGACCAGGAGGATGGTCTGCTCTCCCCTGCGCTGGTGCCTCACCTTAGCACTGTGTATGGTTCTGGGCACCACGGTGCAAGAGGGACATAAAACTATTGGAGAGTGTCCAGAGAAGGGCAATGAGGATGGTGAAGTGTCTGGAGGGGAAGCCTTACAAGGAGAGGCTGAAGTCCCTTGGTTTGTCCAGCCTGGAGAAAAGGAGGCTGAAGGGAGACCTCATCACAGTCTGTGGCTTCCTGACAAAGGGGAGTGAAGGGGCAGGTGCCAATCTCCTCTCTTTGGTGACCACCAATAGAAGCCCAGGGAACAGCATGAAGCTGTGTCAGGGGAGGTTTAGGCTGGATGTTAGGAAGAGATTCTTTACTGAGAGGGTGATTGGGCACTGGAACAGGCTCCCCAGGGAAGCGATCACAGCACCGAGCTTGTCTGAGCTCAAGAAGTGTCTGGGCAATGCACTCAGTCTCATGCTCTGACTTGTCTGGCCCTGTGTGGAGCCAGCAGTTGGACTTGATGATCCTTATGGGTCCTTTCCAACTCAGGAGATTCTGTGATTCCATGAAGTGTCACCCTAAACCCAAACTCCAACCCAGTATTAAGAGAACAGCAACAAGCTCCAAGCCAGGCCTGTGGATGGGTTTGTTTCCCCCGTGCTGTCTGGCTCCTGCATGCCATAGCTCATCAGCTCCCCTCCTCCCTCACCCAGGCAGCTCAGGAAGGCCACGCTGGCCCTGTGCAGTCCGTGCTGTGTAACCAGCCCAGGGAGGCTGGCATCCACCTGGCCAAGGCCGCTTCCACCTGGAAACAGCTGGGGAGCAGATGTGAAGAGATGGCCATCGTTTGCACCGTCCTCCCGAGTTGGGGTCTGGCTGTTTCCTTGTCGCAGAGGAGCTGGGAGGGTACCAGAACACCATGTCCTCCAAGCTTCACTCAGCACCTCACAAGCCACCGTGGGAAACAGCAAAGAGACAGGCTGTGCTTTCCTCTTCCCGCGCCTGCAACATGAGCATTTCCCGCTCCGGACCATGTCAATAGAGCACATGTGGCCCCTGCCGCCTTTCACCTACTAAACTCCGTTTGCTGTATCACTCCTCACTCTCCCCCCGCTGCAAACCAATCCCTCTGTGGGTGTGTGCGCACGCGCGCGGGGAGCGCGTTTGGCACGGCCATATGGTGTTTTCCTGACATATATTTGAGGCCAGATACGTAACTGCACTGCTGGGAGATCTGAGATGAGAAAAACCTTTCCAGGGCATTTGAGCTGTATAAATAGTGGCAATAAAAGGCCTTTCTGAAGCTGAACGTTTAGTTCTGACAAGCTCCTTGCTACCCTACTCTGTACGAAGCAGAGACAGATTGTGACTAAAGAACTTCCTCTGTAAACAAACCAGCAAATGAGTAAGACAAACGGCTGTGTCTAGAGAAACAAATGCTTCTTAATATTCCACTTAAGCACAGTTTTATTTTATGACAGTGAGAAGGGAGTACTTTGAAATTATTTTAACTGGGAAAAGGTCTTGCCCCGATGTACTAAAATAAGCAAAGAATTATGACTGAGATTTTCAAATCTGCCTAAGGCATTCAAGTCTCCAACTAAACCAAACAAAGGGAGCATCCAAATCCTTTAAGCAGCCTCAAAAATCCTCCTATCTGTGTCCACAGGGCTGTGCATGTAGAAGTATACAAAGCTGCATGAGTAAAAGACTCAATACTTGTTTCACCGGAGCGACGAGCATAGAAACACACACAAATGAACTCGCATCAACCGCGGCGTTTGAAAGAGCACTTGTTGGCCTGTTGTATGATCTAATCCATACTCCTTGTTTATTTAACAAGAGTAAATTCGACCAAAAATCTTCTAAAGCCCCAAGCAATCCAACACTCGGTGCCAGCAGGATTATTCCAGGGCATTCACCCAGAGTTGCCAAACAGGCCCACAGTAACCAAACAGATCACACACCACCAGAGTGTGGGCTGGACAGCCCCCATGCTATTTATAGTCATCCCAAAGAGGGGAGAGGGTCTCCGCACACAGGACCACACACAGCTCTGCTCCCAGGAGTTCCCGGGTCTTCTCCAGAAGCGGTCTGACCAAGGGGCAGGCAAAGCTTTCTGAAGAATTAGGGATGTTACCTGCCCCAGAGAACTATACGTTACTGCTTAAACTTGTAGAGTGTCTCATGAGGTTGACCTGTATCTGAAGTTCAAGTCAAAGCTTCCTGAGGACAAAGGAAGCCAAAGGGCTTCCTCCTGTTCTCACATTCCAGCACTGGTTTTAGCCAGTACCCACTGATCATGAGCAGGACCCACGAGGGGATAACAGCCACCATCTGTGCACCCAGGTACATGTGGTGGAAGCCTGAACACAGAGGCAGAACAGCATGGAAAATACGCCCACAAAAGGCTTTGCTGGGTAAGGTGGGTGACAAGAACCCTTCAAACTTTATTTGCGGCTTTTTGTTCCACTCACACCCACGTTGATGCTGGAAATGTCCCTTTCTGGCTGGGCTCTGCAGATGGTTCCTGGTAGGCACGTGATCCTGACCAGGTGGAGTGGATCGAAGCTGTTTTCTGATAGTTACAACTCTTCCAGCTCCAAAACAAACACATGTACACACACAGATGTTACAACATCAATGTTTCTTTTACAACCAGCACCATCAGACCAACGAAGGTGCTCTTTAGGAGAGCTTCTCCAAACCAGAAACCGGACACAAGTGTTGTTCTGGCAGAGATCTCTCACACTCTGCCTTTCAGCCCTTGCTTCGGTTAGCTCACTGCCCTGGGATCAACAAATACAGCAGCACAGTCTCTTTCTTTCTGCCCAGCATCTGCATTTTCAGTCCCTAAAGGAAGGGAGATGAGATAAACGGAGACTTCAAGAATCATTTTGTCCTGCCACTACTGCGAAGCAGAGAGTCACTCGTCACCAGCACCCGAGAAAAGGCTTCATGAAGTTCACACTGAAAATGAATGTGTCAGTCAAGCTTCAGCCAACCCTCCTGGTGCAGGAATGGAGCTTACCTGTGAAACCCAACCTCACGTTAGCTCTGCAACAGGAAAATGCTAGAAAAATGTTGAAAGTGAAAGAAAAAAATGTCTCACAAACCTGAACACTTCTGGAAGTGGTGGCAAATGTGAATTCACTCCTAGGAGAACAGAGCTAGTTACACACAAGCCTTCTCCTGACTTCTAAAAAGTCTTTTTAAATACAAGCTTTGCTTCTGAATCAGCTCTGCAGAGTGCAGGGATCACAAAGCCTTTGCCCCTGGGCGTGTGGCTACACCAAACGAGACAGACACAGGGGCCTACGATGAGATTCATCATCATGTTTCTAAAAGGCCAGGAGAGGAGACCCACCACCCCTCAGCAGAGCAAACCTGGGGAAGACAGTGATGGCCAGCTGCCACGTACTACATCAAGGAGCAATGGGGCAAAATGGAAACACCTGACACAGGATAGAGGCAACCAAGCTGTTCCCTGGTTCCCTGCAGGGTTTGAAACTGTCCTCTACATGCCCCATCCCAATGGTGTCTCTTCTCTTCCACTTCCATGGTGCCCCTGCAAGATCCTCAGACTTCCTCAACTTTTACATTTGAGTCCCCATCATCGTATCTCCTGTCTCCCCACAGTTTTTACCCAAGTCCCTTCACAGCAAAGGATAGTCTGTGCTAAGTCCGAGTTGCAGTCATGCACAGACACCTACATGCCAGGCAGCCAGCAAACCAGGAGTTTTCATCTTTCCATGAAGGAACTATCCAGCTGATGGTTCCTGGTGGCCTTGTAGACACTCGTGGAGGGGATCCATCTCACCTCACCTCACTCCACATGCTTTGTAGATTCACCCACCTGTCCTGGTTGCCCAGGCTCCCGTTATCAGCTCCAGCAATGGAGTCAGCAGAGCTCAGAGTGCAATTCATCTCACATAGAGAAAAGTGAAACACGCCTGAAGCCCATGGTTTATATTTACTAGCAGTTCACTGACTGTAAAAGGAGCTATAAAAGCAGACACCTGTGCTATAAGCACCAATGAACTCCACCCATAGCGACGCTGGGTACATTCATATTCACTTTGCTGTTTGAACCCCAGAAGAGCCTTGAGCCCAGGGTCAAACAGTGCAAACTTGGCTGCTTCCCAGCTGCTCCTTGCAACAAAGGTCCTCTGGAGCAGATGATTAGCACCTATGGAAAAGAAGAGCAAGTGGGAGCATGCCAATGCACTTACCACTTCCCCAGGCCTCCTTGAGGCCCCATACCAGTGCCCTGACTAGCAGAGGCCACAAGCTGCAGCCTCACATGGCTGTTTTGCAACAGACATGGGCCTATGCATAGGCATAGGCCTTCCAGGCACTGACCTCATCCACCATCCCTTCTTCCCCTCATGGTGATTTTGGACCAGGGAGACACAGTCACAGGCGAGGTCAGATTAATGAGGTCCTTCTATGGCTGCCTGCCTGCCCTCTAACTCTGGCACATCACTCACTGGGTTGTTGTAGCAATGGACTAGAGAATCACCACCACCCTTTAGGGGCTGGTAAACACTGCAGAGTTGTGGGTACCAAAACCAGCTACATGGGCTCAGCCTGCACCACAGACCCATTGGTACAGCACAGCCTGTCTACTGTGGACAAGCCAGTGCCCTCTTCTTCAAGAAGAGCTTCCATGAGGTCATCTCACAGTCCCTCTCGGTGTTGCTGTGGCTCCTGCCTGTGGATCCAAGGTGTAGTTTATCTCCAAGGGTCAGCTGTGGGACAGAGGCAGCTGTCTCCACCACTGAGCCGGCAGACCCAAGCACACATCCTTCCACGGGGAGCTGCAGGGCAGGAGTGATGCACATGTCCCCACAACTGCTGCGAGAACAAAGCGAGCTGTGCAGAGGAGACCTCAGGGAGCGGTGAGATGCCAGCACCCTGCTGCCATGCCAGTGTTTGGGAAGGGTGGCATGTTGCATAAACTGCATGATCTCCAGTTAAACCACTCCATAGGGATCTGCAAAGTCCACAGGTTTTCTGGTTATGATGGCAACGTCACTGAGAGGGGTTCCCTCCCTTTGGTCTGCGACAAACACCATCTCTGCCTGTTGTGCATTTGGAGAGTGGACAGGTGATATATGGGGCCAGATAGGAATAGAAAGGATAAGCTAAACGCAACCGTCATAGAATTTAAGTCAGGTAACCACACAGTTTAAAGAAACAACTAAGAACGAGGAGGCCTGTTTCTCATTACAGGGACTTGATTGTAGGAAGGAATAAAAGACCTTGTATTATCTCAAGGGAGTGATTGTAGGGAACAGGAATTGAAGAACAGGATGATATCCATCACAGATATGTCACTTAAAAAGAAAAGATGGCTGAATTAGGTCCATGAGCCTCCTTACAAGGACATAAGTTAGCTCAAACTGATAAGAACACTGCAAGCTGGCAAGACCCTCACATTCCAGGCAAAAAGTTGAAAAGTACATCATGAGGAAGACCCATGGCCTTCATCCCAAGGACCACCGCCCATGTTCCGGGGACCCCTGCCCGCAATTTTTGGAAGGATCTGTGCAAGAGTGAAGGACAATAAGCTAATTAGCATGTGAAGTGAGAGTAGGCGGGTTCAGGTAACGAGTATGTATAGGCATTAATTGAATAGTCATTGTTCCATTGTATAAATGTGTGGATGGTTTGCTATTTCAGTTCTGCATGTTTTGTGATGGAGCAATCCCCTCTGCATCTGCGCACAATAAACATACCTACTTCATAACTAACGAGTTACAGAGTCGGTTTCCGCACGTCACACGGATCTCCTCTGCAGCCCCTTGCGTAGGCCTGAGACCACAGCAGAGATACTTGCACTGAGCTGCACCAAAGCCAGCTTGCACATAGGCTCTTGTCTTAAAAATGGAAAGTAGCATTACTGTGACTCTTAGGACATCTCTTTAAATGAAGCACAAGGCCTTGATCTCCACAGCCCCTCAAGTATGCCCTCTGCCCTCCTGTGACATCTTATAGAGGAAAAAAAAAAGAAATCAATTACTAATAGGGAAGAGATTGCCTAACAGCATGCCAGGGTGTGTTTTCAACATGATGCCAAGGGTGTGGTTTGTGAGCCAGGCCTTTAGCAAGGCAGCAACAGGGCATGGCAGAGCTCAAGGCCTGCTGACACATTTGGGAGGAGTGTATTGGGTGCAGGGAGCCAAACTGGATGTGTTGTTCCCAAGCCAGTTCATTTCCCCAGTGTGCAACACCCCAATGTGTACGCACGGAGCAGAGGTATTTCATTGCATATTTGCGTAGAGACGGGAGTCTGTCCCAAGACAGCACACCAGAGCTCCAGATCGGTGGTTATTTATACAGAAAACATGAGCATATTCACTTTTCTAATCCTAATACGCACTGTTATTCTATTAAATGATTGCTTTAGATTTCTTCATCTAGCATGCAAACTAAAACACACGCTCAGTTCTTTTCTCCACCTTTATCTTTAGAGTAGGTGCTGTAACAGGGGTAGGTGGTGTGTGGGTCAGTGGTCGCGATTGCCCTGCCAGAATTACATTTCCTCTAGCGTCCTATTGCTTTTGGCAAGTCAGCAAACCAAGTTTTTTACCCAAACATCAGTTTTAACAATCACATGCTACTTATCAGCTGGCCTTCGACCAGCAGCGGTACACAATGCACTTCTGCAGCAGCATGACAACCTAATTAATAAAGGTTTGGGTAGCAGATGCAGCTTAGCCTGCATCGCATGGAGGACATGCTTCCTGCAGTTTCCTGTCAAGTGGCTATTTGCTTGCTTGAATATAGACTAATGGGTCTGCAGTGGGGGTGGGACCAAGTATTAGCATCCACAAATTAACACTGCAGGAGCTATTAACATCTCTCATCTGTCCCGTGGGTTGAAACCAGTCAATAGTTCAAAAATTATTAATGATACATAGGTTTAAAGAAAATACAGACATATTCTCAGGTCTTCTTTCAAAATACCTGCAACTGGTGGCGTAGAAGTGCTGTTACCAGTGTTAGGACGAACTGATGACTTCCATACCATATTGCTATGTGTCATAAGTTGCCCTGGCCACACCACCATCTCCACTCCTTCATACCTCCAGGATGCAGCCCCTCAGAGGAACCCTAGAAGTGCAGAAGCCATTAAGTCGCTGAGCAAAAAGTAAATTCTGTTTTGGCATGCCAAAGCACACAAACATGCTTCTAAAGCTCCCAGAGGGGAAAAACATCCACCTGATCACAGCACACACAGGTGACTTTGTTAGCTACACAAGCTCACACCACAGCACTTAGAGTCTGTCTCCTCTCATCCTGCTGGCTGACAGTTCAGCTTCAAAGTACCTGATTTTATTAGCAGAAATTCAGACTGATCAGTTAGACTTTATACTAAATAGTTAAATAAATCACAACACGGGGAAAACTCTGAGTATAATGAGAAGAAAGGCAGTTCTTGTGACAGCCACAGGGCCTGAGGGAAGTTCTGGTTGGTGTACAACCTGATGCTGCACTGAAGGAATTGAATATAAAACCTCTCACAATCTTTAGTGGGTAATGAAGCAATCGCTTACGTAGGTTCTTCCTGCTCTGACTGAAATAACCATCTAGCCCAGCTGTCTGTGAAGCTGATATACGTCCAACAGCATAGGTTAAAATACCCCTTGGTGTCCCATCACAAGAAGTAGAAAATGGCTCTTGTTTATTAGTATGTAGAAGCCAAGAGTTTAGGATAAAGGTGCAGCTTAAATCACCCTCTTAATTCCGCATGCCGAGATAAGCTGCAGATAACAGAGCTGTGCTTCTTAAGAGCAGGGTGAGATTCAGGAGACTTGGAGTTTTGCCCCACTTCTCCTCAGTCCTTCCACTGCTGGACAGGACTGCAGTTACAGAGCTGCCCACCATTTACCAGCCATGCTACCAATTCTCTTCCCTAATTTATCTTCCCAATCCCATGACAATTTAGCTTTCCACATCAGAAGAATATGACCTGCAGGCTGAGTAAGTGGTTTTCTGGGAAGTTTAAACTTCAGATACAGTGGAATAGGCATATGTAAATAACCCACATGTGATTAAAAGTCCAAATCCTAAACAGTTTCCCAGTGAAAAATCCAGACATGTCCATTTTCTCCTGGGTGGCTTAAAACCACATCCCCAACTTCTCTGGGAAGCTGAATGGACAATACAATTAACACCTGAACTGACAGTGATCCTTCAGCTGCTTCCAGTGATTGCCAGAGAAAATCAGTTTTACTGAAAGCTGCTCATTTGCCACTGAGAAGGTTCTCTTACCTGTCACGGGCTTCATTAGGGGTCTTTGAAGGTTGTTTCCCCACCTGCCAGACTGTCTCCTATGGCAGCAGTACCGCTAACAGCCTCTGCAGCCCTCCACTAAAGAGCGCCGAGCAGGCACAGCAGGACTGGTACTGCGGTGACTCAGGAACAGCCACAAACACTCTGGAGAAAAAGGGCCATGAGCAATACCGTGTAAAATGCACGTACACAGACGCTGGGGTTAGTGTCATGTAGGGCTGGGGAGGAAGACGGTGCTGCCAGCCAAACGGGACTTGCTCTGTCTGGCTATCAGACGGGCAGAGCAAACTGGAACACAGAAAGGGAAGTCTTCAGGGCAAGTAAGTTCTGGCTTTCACCTGGTATTTTAACAACCAGCTGCCAAACCAGCACAAACCAGGTTTTTTTCCTAAGGCTGGGATGTGTAAGGAAAATGGGGTATGACGAAGGGAAAGTAACTTAGAGGAGACAAAAAAGGAGACAAGCTGCCTTGTTGCTGATTATATGCTCCACCTCCCCAGTTATCTGATAAAGCTCTGCAAGTGCTGCCTCTAACAGCAGAGGCACCTTTCCAAGTATTAATAAATGAACACAAGCAGCAGTGGGTATGCCAGAGGAAAGAGAGCAGCCCCACCATGTACAACCCTCTCCTGCCCTGAACTCTCTGTCTGCTGCCTCTGGCTCCCCTTCTCAGTTTGCTCCCTTCCTTCCATCCTTCCTTCCATCCCTCCTTCCTCTCCTGTTCCCCAGCTGCCACTTCCCTGCCATGTCAGAGCTGCCTTTCCCTGGCCACCCCCTCAGCCTCGGCTGCTTTCAGACGCCCACTGCCTCGCTCTGCATATGGAAATGCGCTGTAACATCTTCCAGCCTCCGAAGCAGAGATCATTTTGGAGAGAGCCAGTTTTGATGGTTCTACCCTGCAGTTCACGGGCAGAGCAGAGGGTGAGCAGCATCTGTGCGGGGAGAGAAGAGGGAGGGAGGGAGGGAAGAGCTGTTCCAGACACGTGCAGGGTTCCTGGCTGTGTGCTCAGAAGGGACTGAAGGCTCATGGGGGACACAAAGCTCCGTGGGGGAACATGGGAGTTGAGGAACACTCAAGTCTCCTCACTTCAAGGGCTGCTCCTTGTGGACCCAAGGCAGTGCTGCCGCAGGACACGACACTGAGGTGACAGTGGAGCCTGCCTGCTGATGGGCACAGCTAAGCCCCTCTTTGTGCCGTCACACAAAGCCCCTCATGCCAGCTGCACCCCCACCATCCCCAGACTACCAGGTAGTGTCTTAGGGAACCCATGCTCCCTGCCACGTACCACAACCAGCGTCAAACCTCAGCTGAAGGTCTGGTCCCGAAGGACCCTGAAGAGGGGAGGCATAACAGAATTTTGATCCCTGGGTCCAGTCCCAGCCAGCCTGTGCACTTTGGCTGTGGCTGGTCAGTGTGTAACGTGAAACTTGCGGGGCCAGAAGGTCCTGTGGCACCTGGATGGTGGCAGCAGAAGACAAGGTGGGAATAAACCCCAGGGCTAAGAGGAGACACTAAGGAGGAGGGAGAGCGAGTGGGAGGTTTCCCAAGGGACCAGAAGAGCAGCCTGATGAGAAGAGCAGCTGCAGAGGGATGTTCTGCAAACTGAAGCTGAAATGAGCTGGTTAAAAGCAGTGAAGAAGGATAACAGGTGGGTCTGGGAGCACCTTGGGATGGAGGTTTCAGAGACAGCTGAGGTGGAAGAGCAAGGCTGGCCATAGGCAGTGCAGAGCTGGCTCTGGCAGGTGCAGTGGCAACGGCTGTGGGGAGAGGCTGTCACAGAGCGGCAGCAGGACTGATGTCACAGGAAGGAAGGTGCATTACAAAGTATTTATTAAGTGTTAAGGAGCAAGGGGTATGTCAAGAGCGTGAGATCAGCAACTGGGAAAGGCGAACTGAGCGGGTTTGTGGAGGCTAAGATGGAAGGGATGCAGGGTCTGTAGGGCCCACAGCAACACAGGCAAAGAGCTGAGTGGCCTTACCAGGGAGCCAACGCAAGTACGGGCAAGGAGATAAAGCCAGGCTGGGAGGAGAGAGAAGTATGAGCAGGAAAAGAACAAATAGGACCAGGCCACCTGAGGCGGGAGCTGACTGCAAGCCAGCTCTTGGTTTATTTTATCGTAGTTATGCCACAGCAGAGTCCGGAAGTACGGGTCAGTGTTGGGTTGCATCCTAACATCCTTCACGTTTCGTAACTGAGAGGGATACAGCCAAAACTCCAAAGCATTTACAACAGCCTTGCTTGGTGTCCCCTGAAAGCTACCCTGATGACAAACCCAAAAGGCATGTGATCCAGCTCTAACATCACCGGTTTCTTCATCTTTCCACTCGACAGGAATTGTTGTTTTTTCCAAAGAGCAGTTTACTTCTAGAAAGTCACCTTAACTTCCACAAGTCCTCCAGCACATACCCCTAACATCTTGCCATAGCAAGCAAATTAAAAAGGGTAACAGTATGTCATGTTACAGACATTTAGATCAAGTTGGCAACTGGATTTTTAACTCTGAAGTTCTCACTGCATCAGTGAAACTTTTGTGTATGTGCATTACATACATTCAGTGGTGAAAGAAGTGACAGTCTACCTAATTTTCTGCTGAGGTGCAGGCAGAAGTGCTGTGTTTAGTGAGTGAAGTTACCACATAGGGTTAAATTGTAATGCTGGTGCAGCTTTTGCAGATTTAGTTTTAGGGGCAATGAAATGCTTTGAAAGAAATTTCAAAATGCTTTAAATAAAGGCAATTACAATCACAAAAAAAAGGTAACAGCCAGAAAACACAGAATTTCACCAAGAGCTACTGTGCATTAGCCTCTCGCCCTTTATTTCAGCTGCAGCGGATGCAGACAGATGCACTTAGGGGCCTAAAGTCTTTCCCCAGCTGCGCCTTGCGTGACGGTAGCACCTTCTGGCAAAGGAGAGCATGTTCTGGGAGTCAGGCAACCATTGCATCAACATTTTTTCCCGTTGATTTCAGCGGGAAACACACAGCAAACACACTTTCTTCTTTTAGGACACCCAGAGATGCAGGAATAAATCCTAAACAACTGTTTGCTACTACTAGTGAAAAGGATTTGGATCATCCTGAAGTGAATTCTCTTTTGGGAACTTCCTCCACATAAGGCCCTCGGAGCAATCAGTTTCCCTGCAGCCACAGCAGGGATACTAGAAAACCTGGCCAAAAGGCAGGCACAAACTCGGGTTATGTATAGAAATAAAAGTCAGGAGACACATGTTTCCCTCGGTCAAGCAGCACTGTTCTCCCAGGTGTGGGAGATGTGGAAGCCATGCTCATTGCTTTGGCAGCAGTAGTGAGAAAGGGATTCCACTGGCAGTCTGGGCTGGGGAGGGGGGCCACTGCAGGGGAGAGTGTCCAACCAGACCTGCACATGGTGCCAGCGTGAAGCTGCAGAACAGAAATTCCAGCTGTACAATGGATCAGTGGAAATGCTGGAATTAAAAGCGGCACCAAAAGAATTTGTCTTCCTGAAAATAAAATTACCACTCCTCTGCCAATACGTAAGATCTTTAAGTCATTAAAAGTTAGTTTAAATTACATTTTACCATGTCATATTTTGCTATTGGTGCATCCTCATTCTTTCTTCAAGTTGAAGAAACCGCTTGTTTGCTATTCTTGGATCCTTACCCCCCACCCCAGACATAATCAAGACAATTCAGGACATAATGCCCCCTCAGACCCCTTCTGCTAATTGGGGTCTGCTGAGAAGGGTAAGAACTAAGCAGAATGAGGGAACACTGGAGCATGACACCACTGAAGGAGGACACAGAGGAAGATGTATCTTAGAAGTAGAATTTAAAAAAAAAAAAAAAGAGTAGAAAAAGGCTCTGAGCAAACGAGGCTGCGAAGTAGGAGGAGGGGAGATGTGTGACGCGAGGCGGAATAAATAGGAGGGATGGAGCTGAGCCATAGCGAGGTATCAGCGGTATTTGCAGAGCAGAACGGCACTCTGGCGCAGGCAGCGCGCAGCAGCCGCAGCCTGGCGCGGGATCCTGCCCCTCCGGTGCCGGCACACGCACCCACCTCTTCTGCTTTTCGCTACAACCTCCTGACAGGGGGAGGATCCGCGGGAAGCCCGGCGTCGGGCCGAACTTAGGGAACCGCGCTCGCCCTTCTGGGGTGCCGCAGACTGCAGTGTAACGTAACTAGCCGTGAGCCAGCTAACTCGCAGTTGCTGCCCGAGGTAACCGCCGGGAAGCGGGGCGAGAGCGCCCACGGAGCCGGGGGCGGCAGGGCACTGCCGAACCGCCCCGCCCTCGCGCCTGCAGGGACGGGGCTTCCCTCGGAACTCCCGGCCGCGGCAAGGTCCCCGCGCCAGGCCGGCGGCGCTCGGGAAGAGCCTAGGGCCCTGCCCGGCCTTCGCAGGGCGCCGCAGTCTGCAAGCCCGGGGCGCTCCCGACGCGTGGCAGCAGCAGCGGCCGCCGCCGCCCCACGCAGACGCGGCTGTGCGGGCCTCCACCTGGCGCGGGCCCGGGGGTGCCCCCAGCACGCATCCGCGGTACCCAGGCGCGCCCAGCCATGCTGCTCCCCCGGCAGGAGCGGGGAGAGAGAGGGCTGCGGAGGCCCGAGCGGCCGCGTCCCCTCCCCCGCCCGCGGCCCCGCTTCACCTCAGCCCAGCGGGAGCGGGCGGATGGGCGGGCGCCACGCTGGGGGGGGAAGGGGGGAAGCTGCTCCCCCGCAGCCGCGTGACCTCATGCGCGAGGAAGCGCCGCTCCCACCCACGGGGGAGGGAGAGGAAGGGGGGAGCGGCACTGACTCAGCCGGCGGCGGGGACTTACCGCGGCCCGCGCACACGCCGCGCTGACACACTGGCCACGCCGCGGGGCAGCCGCTGATCACGCGCGGCCACCGGGCGCCCATTGGTCGCCGCCTCACACACCTTTGGCGGCGATTGGCGGCGGGCGGCGGGAGCCCCGCCCCCTTTCTCCCCCCGCGCGGGGCCGGGGGAGCCACCACCTGAATGGGGAGCGGCGAACAAAAAGAGGAAAATAAAGGCAGCGGGCGGAGAGCGGCGGCGGCGCGCACTAGGGTCGGTCTCGGCTCCCCGCCACCGGTGAGTGGCCGGCCTCGCCCGGCGGGCATGCGGACCCCGCGGCGAAGAGAAGGCGACCGGGACACCCCTGGGGGTGCGCCGGGCGGTGGGGACAGGGTTTTCCCGGGATGGGGAGGGAGTCCTCGGGGGTGTCGCGACACGGGGATCCCGATGGCGCGCGTGGGAGGCGGCCGGAGATCCGGGCAGGAAAAGGGACGGCGGGCAGCGGCACGGGCGGCAGAAGGGGGCGAGCAGCGGCAGAGGGGACCGGGGCTGCTGAGCGGCCGGTGAGCCCGAGGGGCAGCTCCCGCGAGTAGGTGGAGCGGACGCGAATAGGACTCGGGGAGAGCCCGCGGTGCAGGCGGGTGAGGGGAGATGCGGGAAGGAGCGAAGGGAGCTCCCGGGAATCTGTTGGCACCGTCGGGCCGGCGACGTGCAGCCCGTGTGCCTGGGCGCGCCCAGCGCGGGGGAGCGGCGGGGGCAGGCGGGCGGCAGGTTCCACAGCCGTGCCAGGCGGCGGCGAGAGAAGGAGGGAGCCGGGGAGAGCCGGGAGCGGCGGGGCGCGGTCCGCCGCCAGAACCGAGTGGGCGGTGTGGGGCCGGGATGCGGGCCGGCGCCGTGGAGAAGAGCCAGCCGCAGCCTCTCCGCCCCCGCCGGGCGCTGGCGGAGCCGTGCCGGGGGCCCGCCGCTTCCCTTCCCCTGCGGCGGAAGGCGCCGGGTGTGGCGGCGCTGACCCTCGCCCGTGCCCCGCCCGCGGCTCGGCGAGGCGGCCGGGCTTTCCCCGCCCCGCGTGGCCCCGGGGGGCGGGGCGCGGCCCTGCCCTGCCCGCTCTGGCGGGCGCCCGTCCCGCCGCCTGGCCGAGGGCAGAGGCGGCCACGCGGGGAACTGGGTAAAAGGTCGGCGCGCGACAGTGCCCGCGCCGCCGAAGAGGCGCTGATCACGCTTTGTTCACATGCCCACGCCCTGGGACGCGCCTCGCTCGGCACCGGCCAATGGGCGGCGGCGAGGAGCGGCGCGGAGAGCCAATAGGAGGCGGGCGGGGGCGGTGCGCGCGGCCGGGCGGCGCGGGGGCGGGTGAGCGAGCGGGGAGCGCCGGCGGGGTGCATTGAGGTGAGGGTGGCGCGCGCCCAACGGCCGTGGGCGGGGCCCGCGCTCCCCGCCCCTCTCCCGGTCCCTCAGGCCGCTGTCATGGGGCCGTCAGTACGGACGGGGGTGGTGCTCTCCCGGTCTTCTGTGAGAGGCGCCTCTCACCCGTGCCTGCAGCTGCCGGGCGGCGCCGCCGCTTCCAGACAGGAGGCTTGTCCGCCCTCAGCGCGGAGGGTGTGTGTGTGGGGGGGTGGGAATCCGTGGGCAGCGGCCGGCACCGTCCCCAGAAACTGAAAGCTGCGTTAGGCACCGTCGCGGTACCCGCAGCCCAGGAGGCTTTCTGCGTGGGTTGGTTCCGAGACCTGATCTGTGACACGCCTCACAGTGTAGTCACCACGTATTTCGGTTCTCTGGTTCGGTGATCTTCCTTGCATGTGTAGAGACATTTTGAATGTTTTCTGGAACGTTTTTGGTAGTTACAAATGCCTCTTGAAGTAAATGTGCATCAGTCCCCACACAGTCCTTCCTTGTGTGACAAAATAACAGCGCTGAGGGCTGTGTTTAAAGCAAAAATATAGGGAGGAGGAAGTTGGGTGCATTTTTTTATGGTGAAGATTTTTGTTAGGGTTTCAGATGCAACATTTGCAATATGGAATAACATAAGCTCTTCCTCTGAGAATTGGGGTAGTGCTTTTGTCTCAAGAAACTACATAATCTTCACCAGATGGCTGTATTTTCCCACTAATGACTTCATAAAAATATTATATAAATAAGACAGAGGGATTGAAAATACAAGCATACGCCCCATATGACCAAGCATATTTACCTTGCAGAGGTTGCTTTGTTTGGCTTTTACGATGCCTTCTGATAACTACCAGCAGAATGTTCAAATTTAGTATCAGGTTTAAAGTTTCCTTTTTTTTCCCTCCAACCGAAACAGGAGGAAGAAATGGAGATGATGACTGAGAAACAGAGAGATACGAGGTATTTCTGGAACAATACTCCTGAAAAAAGTGATTTTGAGGCTGTAGAAGCCCTTATTTCTATGAGTTGCAACTGGAAATCAGACTTCAAAAAACATGCAGAAATGAGACCTATAACTCCAGCATCTGATATGTCAGAAGAGAGTGATGAGACTTTGCTTCCAGGAGCAGTGGACTTCGGTGCAGTACCAGCATTTGTAAGTGTCTCAATTTGTATGTGTATCTGTGTGTTTTTAACAATTAGTGTGGTGACGTGTTGGTAATGCATCCCCCACTTCCTTACTGTGTCTCTCTTCCCTGCACAGTGCCTGACACCCCCGTACAGCCCTTCTGACTTTGAGATGTCACAGGTGACCCATCCAGGGGCACCCGTGCCCACTGCATGGCTCAGTAAGTCACTGGCCGAGGCTGCCAAACCTCTGGCTGCACCTGGGAGAGAGACAGAGAGGTCTCCAGCTGTGGGGCCTCTGAAGGCTCAAGCGACAAGCGTTATCCGCCACACTGCTGATGCCCAGCTTTGTAACCACAAAACCTGCCCGGTGAGAACAGCCAGTGTGCTGAAGTACCAGGACAGCGTCTCGAGGGAAACACACAGTAAACAAGACGTGAAAGCAGAACAGTTGATGTGTTCGGCCGTGGTGCCAAGCAGCACCAGTGATGAGAGCGGTGAACTGCCGGCGGCAGAAGCAAAATCCACAGAAGCAGCTGTCAGTTCACTGCCCTTGACAAAGCCTTCGGTCAAGAGACATCAGCCTGTCCCTGGATCAGCGCAGCAGTCAGCGGCGGTGGCTGCCCAAGGAAGCGCAGCGCCCCCCGTGCCAGTGATCTGCCAGATGGTCCCACTGCCTGCAAACAACAACGTTGTGACAGCTGTAGTGCCCAACGCCACGCCAAGCCAGCAGCCGGCTCTCTGTCAGCCCATGGTCTTCATGGGCACCCAAGTTCCCAAAGGCGCAGTTATGTTTGTTGTGCCCCAGCCGGTCGTGCAGAGCACAAAGGCTCCCATTATTAGTCCAAACGGCACGAGACTCTCTCCCATTGCCCCTGCTCCCGGCTTCGTACCTTCTGCGGCAAAAGTTGCTCCTCCAGTTGATTCCTCAAGAATAAGAAGTCACATCTGTAGCTACCCAGGGTGTGGGAAAACGTACTTCAAGAGCTCCCACTTGAAGGCTCACGTCAGAACACACACAGGTAGGTCCCTGTTGCAGGATGTTAGAAATGAATGTAGAAAATCGTGGCTCTGTACACAGCTCATCAAGGTTCTAGCGATTACCAGATTGGTTCGTGGAACAAATTGTGGGGCAGCAATGAAATACTTTTCTTTGCCAGCATGTGTTATAATGCTGCCTGATCTCTGACAGGAAATCTCCTGGAGGGGAAGTTGACTCAGCAGTTTGTTTGTGCTGGACTTGCTCTGTGTCAGGCAGCATTCAGTAATACTTCTTACCAGTGTGGAAGCAAGGTCTTGCCCAGTGTCGGGTAGGCTTTTCCAGAGTTAAGGTCTCCTTATTAGGCTTCTCCGCAAGAATGCCTTTGTCAGACATGGGTAAAACTTGGGAGATTCTTTCATGATGGAATGTAAGGATCCACTATTCCTACCCCGGTTACCCCATGCCTCAGCTCTTAATCGCAGTAGCAAAAAATAGTCACCTTATTTTCACATAGGCTGACAGTGCAGTACTGGTGCTCTGTAGTGTAAAATGTTATCACAGGTTGTGTTTCAGAGGGTGGTTCAGAGGGCATGCTAAGTCATCATAACCTGTAGTTCGTGTGGGGCTGAGGGTTAAAATCAGCTGTCTTGAGACCTTAAGAGCATCTCAAACTATTTGGTTCTGGAGAATTGTTAACGTTTTGTACTACTTAGTCTTCATGATAGCAAGTCTGCATGTTTAAATACTGAAGTTTAAATATTTTTTCACATTCTCTCTATATAAAAAACGTTAATATTTGCTTAGGTTTTGGCTCAGCTGTCATAGTAGAAGCTTTTCTTTAAAAAATCAAATCTGCCTGTCAAGGCAGTTTCTGTTGCTCAGTTACTATTCACGGGGTTATTTCCTTTGTCCGTTTCTTTCTTTTAGGAGAAAAGCCGTTTAGTTGCAGCTGGAAAGGCTGTGAGAGAAGGTTTGCACGGTCCGATGAACTGTCTCGCCATCGCAGGACGCACACGGGTGAGAAGAAGTTTGCCTGCCCAATGTGTGAGCGGCGGTTCATGAGGAGCGACCACTTAACGAAGCACGCGCGTCGCCACTTATCGGCTAAGAAGCTACCAAACTGGCAGATGGAAGTGAGCAAGCTAAACGACATTGCTGTGCCCACGACATCTGCAGCCGCGCAGTGAAAAGACTTACTCTGGAGATGGTGGAATTAACTGTTGGGGCTGGGATGTGCCAGCTAAAAAAGGCTTTTGCTCCCGGTCTGTGGTTCTCCCACGCTGGTTGCTGATGGCAGCGCAGCAAAGTGGCAAAGGCAGCCTGTGCTCGTCACAAAAAGCGTTGCTGGGAGAAGTGGTGGCTGCCTGGAATAGCGGGTGTCTTTTGCACTGGTAAGGAGAGAGAGAGAGAGAGGGAAGGCTCTTGAGCAGAGCTGCACACGGCGTGCCAGTTTTGAATTTTGCAAATTATTCCTGTATACTCTAGATCAGTCACGCAGAGGAGTTCTGGAAGTCTTGCTGCTGGTACTGGAGACAGCTCTGATTTTAACTTTCAGTGGTCAGTCTTCAGTACAGCACGGACTGTGCTGTGGGCAGCGATGTACGGGCGTGGGCTCAAGAGCCCAGAACACGCCTGCATGAGAGAACCTAAATTGCTTTTCCTGCTTCTGCCACCTGTTCTCAGTAGGAATCTTTTCTTCCTGTCCATTCTGTGGCACCCTTATACACCACGATTTGGTGCCAAACTCCTGGAGACTTTAGCCATGACCTCCTGCATGGGGTGTTTGACACACATGGCTTTATGCTGCTGTCAGGGGGCTTGAAATGGGCGTTATTGAGGGGCACCATGGGGGCAGCTGGAGGGGAGGAACGTTTCTGAGTCCTTGTTAGCTTTGTAATATTTTCCCAGCTGCTTTGGCAAGCTTTGTAATTAATTACAATTGGTTGTACCTGGGCATCCTGCGATGCTTCTGCTTTTGTGTTGCTTAGGGTTTGCTTTAAACCTTCTCACAGTTCTGTCCCAATGTGCTTTTCATAAACCGAGACAGTGCACTTTTAAGAGACAATGCAACTGTAAACTGCTGGGTCTGAAGGAAGAAACCCAACAATCTTGGGCTGCTTGATCATGTTGTTCTTTGAGAGGTGGCTTATACAAAAAATGAGATGGATATATTACGTATCATGTTCAGTTAGAGTTGAGATTCAGCGAGTAAAACAAGGCAGTAAAGACACCAGCCTAGGATTTTAACTGTATCTTTTGTGACAAATAGTGTATCAACTTCCACTACTTCTATTTTATCATATTATGTTGAAGACACGTATCAGAAAGTGAGCAGTTTGAAAATAGTGTATTAAATATGCTTTTTGTGACTACTTTAAGGATTTGCACATTTCTTATGTTGTACTTTATACTTTGTTTACAATAAAATTGATTTTCTTTAATACAGACTTTTTATTTTCAATCATGGCAGAACTCACCCCTTTACAAGGGGAATAACCTCACTGCAGGCCGCAATGTCCATCCTTACGGCTTCTGACTGATGAAACACTGTACCTTACCCCTTGGTGCCTGTTTTAAGCTCTGTAAAGTCCACAGGAGTGGAATTGCAAGACTGTGCTGACTACTCCCGTTTCTGTTTTGCTGTGGGGTTTCTTCCCTCCCCTTCACCCCCTCCTTTTCCTCAGCTGCCCACAGATAGTGCTCGTGTGAGCCATGCTACCACGGGCAGGAAACTTCCTCCTGAGCGAGGGAGCCCAGCCTGCTGCCCGGGGCCGGCCGGCGGGCGCCTGGAGGAAGGCTGCCCAGCTCCTGGTTCGGCCCGTCTTTACAGCGGGCTCCGGCAGAGAGGAGAGCAGAGAGGTGGGGTCTCGCCTTCTCGGGTCAGCGGGGGCTGCTGCGTCTTTCTGCCTCCCGCGCCCCTTTTTCCCCCCTCTCCGGTCCCCCGCACAGGGGTGGTCGCCTAGTACGGTTCGGGGTGGGGGGGGATTTCTTCTGCCTCCTGCCTGCCTGCCTGCCTGCAGGCATCCCCGGCTTTCACAGCTGCCTGGCTGACTCAGCGCTGGGCCCTGCGGGGTGTTTGGGGCAGGGACACTCCTTACCCTACCCTGTCTGTTGGGAGCACCTCGTAGGAAACGCTGAGTCATGGCCCTTTCTTTTTGTTCCAGAGGGCTTCATAGCCCAATTCAGGAGACGCTTCCCCAGGAGTCCCACGCTGCCGTCTTGCTTCGAGGTATTTCACATTTTGTGGGCACAAAATAAAACTTTTAAACAGCCCTGGGGCTGGAACCCTTCTGTGCCTGCAGCTAGCCACTGGGCTAGGAAGCCAGCCGCCCTCTCCCGCTCTGGCATGATGAACCTTGAAGGCAGTTTTGTGCTGTGGCCCCACACAAGGAGGGCATAAAGAAAGTGCCTCTTTGTTATCCTGCCTGGCCAGGCCTCTCCTTCGCAGCAGGTGCGGTGGGCTTTGGACCCCCTTCCTGCTCAGCAGGGAGCAGAGCTTCAGGCTGACCTCCCAGATGAGTGCTCTCCTGCTACCGTGCAATAAAATGGGAAGAAAGCAATTTTCTGTGCTGTGGTCACCTCTGCTATCCATGTCCGCTGCTGGTGTTTTTCGTGTGGCACCCAGCCCTGGAGGTGTGCATAGGCCGCAAAGCACCCGCCAGTGGCCCCACTGGGGAGGCTACAAAGGAAATCCTGTCGCTGGCTTTGCTGTGAGTTAAATAAAACACTGTTCCTTGCTCTAACTGCAGCATTTGATGGTAGGAAGTGCACTGCTGACTAGCTCCAGCCCGAGACAGAGCTGCAGTTGGGATTTTACTTCACATGCCAGTCTTTTTTAAAGCTGAACCATGGAAGCCATCTGGAAAATAAACCAGGAATAGGGGGTTGCTTTCAAGTCTAACGTGAAAAATGCCATTGAAAGGGCACTATAGCCACCTTGTCAATGCTGACTTCATTGTACAACCAGGTTGTGGTGCACAGGAGGAAACGTAATTCCTGTGACATTTCTACAGTTTTCTGTGGTTTCCTTTCTCCTGTATGTAAACCAAAATCCATAGCCAGTGTTTCATCCTCCCACGTGGGCTGAATGATGAAGCCAAACAGAAACGCAAACCACAAGCAAACCCCCGCGATTGGTACTTGGTGCCAGTGGCAGTGGGCACTGGCTGTGGTGGGGCCTGCCAGGATGGCTGCTCCCGGCGTCTGCTGTGCAGGCTCCCAGCTCTGGGCAGCCGATCTGAAGAGATCCAGGAGATCAGCATCTGCTCTTAGAAGCAGATGTCAGAAGTATCTATAAACTCTTCCGCCTGCTCCTTAGCTCTCACCTTCGAAGTGATGTACACAGATAAAAATGGATGCTGCAGTGGTGACATCATTAAGGTGAGTTGGAGCAAGAGATGTTCCCCATCCCAGCAGGAAGGGATGAGCAGTTGGGGTCTCACAACAAGTTGTCCTGGGAAAGGAGGAAGAAAGCCTGAAGCAAAGCAAATATAATCCCACTCTTGGTATACCTACCTTGCTGTGGGGGGACACAGGGAACCCTTTGGGGGCAGGAGGTTCCGGCATGCCCTGGCAGCTTGCTCCTGCTGTGGGAGGAGCAGCCAGGCTGAGCAGGATGTGCTGCCGGGATTGGGGTCAGGTTATCCCACCCCCCAGCAAAATCGGCACGGATAAGCGATAGGGAACAGCGGTGCTGGGGCACCCTGCGTGTGTGCTGCCCATGCCCTTGGCAGTGCTTGGGGCTTTAAGCTCTTCAGAGAGGATGGAAAGAAGGCTGGAAAAAGCAAGCGTTCTCCCTTGTGGCTTGGAGGGGAATAATTTCCATTACAGCAGGAATGTTTGTGGAAGGCTTAGATGCTCTGAGAGTGAACTAATAAGTATTTTAAAAGAAGAGGGGTCCTGAGCTCGCCTGGAGCCACAGCCCTGGCTAAGATGAGAACCAGGGCAGCCTGTCTACCCGTCCTGCCTGGAGAGCTTGCCTTTCTGAGGTGTTTCCTCCCCAGCTTTACCATCCAGCAGTGCTATTTCAAGACAGCCTTAACGATCAGGTCCCGTGGTCCTAGCAGAGGGTCCTTACAGCCTCAGTGCCAGGGTGGGTGCCACAACACAGACACGGTGCATGCCTGAGAGCTGAGAGGAGGGGCTTTATCATCAGCTGGCCTGAGACTTGCACACCGCATGAAGAGGCAGCAGGTATTCCCCTGGCAGCTCCCCATTTTAATTGTAAGCAGATGATTCATCTGTCTGCTTTGGCAACAAACTTAAATCACCAAGGAAACACTTGCAAGCTGTCAAAAAAGTTAGAGCCCAAAATCAGGTCAAGAGAAATGATGAATGAATGAACAAATGAACAAACGCATGCGTGCATTACAGTTCAAGCACCCTGCCGTTCTGTGCCACAGGCTGTCTGCAGGAGAAGGCTTTGCTTCCTCTGAAGCATGTGGTCGGTAGGGGGGTGGATAATATTCAGCTTGAACAAATGTTTTTGGACTATGTCTTACAACATAGTTGATCATGTCACACGGGGCTTCTCTATCTTTTCTGGGGATATGGTGATCGGGCATGATGTCTGCCATCACTGAAAGAAAATAGGATACGTAAACCATAAGAAAATGAGAGCAAACCCTGTCTTTAGCCATCTCATAATCACAAGAAGACAGGGGTTACACTTGCTGATGTGTTGTCTATGCTGGGATATAAATTAGGTAACAATCACAGAAGAGGCAGCTGCTGGGGTCTGATGGGAGCAATTGCCTTTAACACTCTTGGTAGAGCATAAGAGGTTTTATTTCCTTTTTGTCTCCCCACCACTGTAACCTGCCTTCACGGTGCCATGTCAGGGCTCTGGGCCTCTCTGGGTTGCCCAAAGCTGTCAAGGAACCCAAAACCACCCTAACACAGGAGTCTTTTCCTTTTCTGAAAGAAAGGGGAAAACCATGGGAACCCTGAGAAATTCTCCATGCAGTACATGGGTCAGACATAGTCATCTTTGAACTAAGGAGGAGAAAGAAATTGTTTCCATCTGGGAGTACCTGGAAGGAAGCAGAATGGGTGGAAAGGACAAGGACTGGCAGACCAGCTGGCCTAGACTGCATTGGTTGTGTGTCACGCCGATTCCTCTTAACAAGAAACCTTCAAACTGGGAGAGCAGGAATTACTTCAGGTCTATTCCACGGGAAAAAATCTGAAGTGGTTAGTTGCTATGCAAGAGACTTTTCGATTCCCTGTTACTGCGAAGAAACGAGTCTGATGAGTCGATAGTGAATCACCAGGCCAGGAAAAAGGCTGCAGGAAGGCTGGACTATTTATAAAATGTAAAAGAAAGAAAGGAAATTTATTCTAGATGAAGATAGATCTGGATGGTGACTCCAATGTCTCTTGTGGGATCACACATTCCCAGGCACCAGACAGCAAACCTCCCAGGAAGGAGGGGGAAGCGCTGGTGGAGCATGTGTGCTTTTTTGGAAGGGATTAATTGCCATTGCAGAGAGCAGCACACGCTGCAGAGCCTGCCAGCTTCACAGCAGTCCCTGAGGGGTATGGCTGTGCAGCCAGGCTCCTCTCCTTTATCACCTTTGTGCCAGCTCCCCACACTGCGCAGGGAGGTAAGGCAGCCCCAGCTCTCTGTCACCGCAATGCAAGTGCTGGCTGTGTGCATGGCACGAAGGCAGCTCGTAGCAAGTAAGGACAGGTACCGCTGCTGGCACCGGCATCAGTGAGGGGCTGTGCTGGGAGAGTGGTGGCAGAGGTGGCTGGAGGGGCTTCCCGCACCACAGCCACTCGCACGCTGCTGGGATGTACCGGGCTGTGAGCAGGAAACCTCCCCGCCATTCAGCCCCTCTCGCTCATGGCTCATCCGGCTTCCACCGCCGTACTGCGGGGTGGGATGCAGAGGTGGCACAGGGCCGGGAGGGGAGAACAAACAAACAACAAAGCGGTTTGGAAAGAATCGCAGAGCCTTGGCATGGCTGCGTATGTCACTGAGTGTGCAGAGTGGCCAGGGTGATCTCGGTCTGGAGATGCCTGATGCTGGACTGGGGCACTGGAAGCCTCATCTCCACCAAATACTGCCCGGGATACGTCTGAGAGCATGTGCAAGCAACGTGGCACGGCCTCCTCACACAGCACATGATTGTGCATCTCCCTGGGTTTTGATGGTTAAATTCCGGATAATCGTAGCTGCTCTGGGATGCAGTTGGGTGGGGTGGAGGGAAGGACCCATTGCTAAGAAGATGAAACTGAGGTCTTGAAAGTCCTACCTGCAAAACACGATTGCTGTCTGTCAGGTGAGGTTAGACTGCACCAGGACCAGATGCTTTTGGAATAGTGGGGTCTGCAGCCTGGATCATTTAGGTGGCTTTGCCCTCATGTCCCTGTCCTGTGCTCACATCATCCCTATTTCTGACACTAGGTCAAAATCCAAAAGCCTATCACAAAACTGTGGCATGGCATGTTCAGTGCATGTCCCAGTTTGTAGAATACCTGCACACTTAATGGGATTTACCGTCTTTAGGAGTTTGTGTAGGATCCAGTTTCATAAAGCACTGGATCTGGGGAAGAAGGAGGATGGATCTCCAGTGCTTAGTGATAATTTCTCTTGGCTACATGTACACAAGGTGAAAAAATGGTCAGAACTATTGGCACACCATTTGGGGCCTGAACGGACAGCAGCTCACTGAGTAGGTAACAGAGCTGGCAGTGGCTCAACTAGCATGTCTTTAAACAAATCCTCTGAATCAGTGGGTTTCTGGGGACAAACCAAAGTGCTGCCTCACTCAAGGAAGGTTCGTTTTGTTTGCTAAACTTATGAGGGCTGTCTGTCTTTGTTACCCACAGCCTTTAAGCTTAAAAAACCCAGGAGCACCTGATTTGTGTACCCATAAAGCACTGCCAGTAAGGGAAGCATTCCTGCAAAGGTATTTCAGCAGCTGTTACCACCACCCTCAGTGGAGACTTTGCAATGAGCTATTAACAAATTTAGTTTTGCAACACTGCTGCTGGGAAAGAGGAGAATTCCTCAGCAGCGTAACGTGGCCCTGTCCTGGCTTCCTCAAGTCATATCGAAGAAATGCAGGCCCTGCCTCCCCAAAGCCTTAAGCCTATCTTGAAATCCATCCCAACACTAAAGCAAACTTTAAATTGTCCTCAAAGGTGGTGTTTTCTGAAATGGCTGAAATAAAAATCACCCCTGCAATAAGGAATTGATCAGCTTTATTTCTGTGCCTCTTGCTAATGTCTTTGGTTGGTTTAAACAACCTACAAACCAAACCATTTCTTTTGCTTGAGCAGTGCCATTGCAGCATGTGCTCTGCAGTGGGCAGTGCTTGGGAAGGCACAGCCCTTAGTCTACAGAGACTTCACAGGGCTTCAGCAAGGACCTGGCATCCTCAAACTAGTTTTTAGATGTTGTGACATCGGCTGCCTCGCCTTGGTGCCAGGCAGAACAACCTGCAGTGGTTAAGTTTGCAATTGGAGACAAAGCTTGGTGTTGGTATCTGAAGGGCAATGATTTGGGTTTCTTTCTCCTAGGCTCTCACCTACCTGTCTTGAGCTCCGAGTCTTCAGTATTTTGTTATTTGGTGAAGGCTTCAGTGAGGCCACACCTCGAGTACCGTGTTCAGCTTTGGGCCCATCACTAAAGACATCGAGACCCTGGAGCATGTCCAGAGAAGGGTGATGAAGCTGGTGAAGGGTCTAAAGCACAAGTCTCATGAGGAGCTGCTAAGGGAACTGGGGTTGTTTAGCCTGGAGAAGAGGAGGCTGAGCGGAGACCTTATCGATCTCTACAACTTCCTGAAAGGAGGTTGTAGCCAGGTGGAGGTTGGTCTTTTCTCCCAAGTAATGAGCAATAGAATGAGAGGAAATGGCCATAAATTGCATCCAGGGAGGTTTAGATTGGATGTTAGGAAAAATGTCTTCACTGGAAGAGCAGTCAGGCATTGTAAATAGGCTGCCCAGGGAGGTGGTGAAGTTCCCATCCGCAGAGCTGTTCAAAATGTGTAGATGTGGCACTTCAGGACATGGTTTAGTGGGCATGGTGGTGTTGGGTTGATGGTTGGACTTCATTATCTCAGAGGTCTTTTCCAACCTTAATGATTCTGTGATTCTTGTTGCATTGGCAGCTGTGCTGGACTTGCTCCGCAGAGTTGCGTTTTTGGAAGTGTCAGCAGGGCTGAGCATCACTTGGGTTCGAGGGCGTGGGGCAGCTTTCACTTCCTCCCTTCTTCCTCCTTCTTCCGGGTGTTGGCCAGCTGGGCGGGAGTGAGCAGCACTTTCTCCTCCCCACACTGAGCCTCTGCACTAACACACCTCAGACACAGAGCTTGGGTGGGGGAGAGAATCAGGCAGGAAGAGCAGAGGGATGGGGCCACCCCCTCACCGGCCTACGCCAGGAACCACGGCCAAGGCATGGCCTTGCCACTAATTACTGTAATTAATACCCATGTAACAGAAACTCTTTGGAACCCTGAGCACTGATTGCAGCGTGATTTCAGCGCTGGGTTGAAGCCACAGGACTCTCTCTTCACGTCACCAAAGTAAATCAAAATGTTGCTATCGATTAACTCGCTTGCTTTTGGCTGGTTCCCGCCCCGATACTCCCTGTTTTCCCCACTGCTGCCTATTTCTTTCTCTCTAATGCTTTTTGAGGGAATTGCACTCCGCATCCTCTCTGCAGGTACTGCTCGCAGGCATGCTGCACAAGAGGAAGTGGGAGGCTGTGATATGCTGGGTTGGATTTTAAAGTTTTGACAAACACCGATATTCCCCATGGCAACAACCCCCATACGGACCAGTGCCCGGCACAAACCTTGCTCTTGCAAGCAGATGTAGCTCTATGGTGTCTGCTGCTTTCTAAGCAGGTGGTTTATTGCAGACAAGAGATGGAGGCCTGGGCAGGCTAGGGGGGACACATACATTGGGGGTGTGCTGGATACAGTAAAGTTAAGCACTTAAATTCACTGGATAGGACCTGAACCTCTGTGAGATGAACCTCTGCAGTTTACTAGGGTAGTACTTGGTGCAAAAACCTCCTCCGGAAAGCCCGTCTTGCCCTGTCATCTCTCAGGGTCCCACCAGGCGCTTGCTGCCTGAGACATGGATGCATTAAACTGAGCAGTCATCCAAAAGAGGGAGTTTCCAAGACAGCACGGGATGTGCTACGGCAGGAGCTGGCTGGAGCCTGTGTGTGACGGCAGGCTCGATGGCCACAGCCCAGCGCTCCAGCGCTGGTTTCCCTCCTGCCTGGCCAGGGTCAGAAATTCAGTCATGCCACCCCATTTTTATTGTGGTAAAACTTCTGAGAAGATCTTGGGAAACTCTCTTGTCTCACAGAAAACCATGCAGTAGTGTTGCCCACACACACACATTCCCTTTATTTTTTTTTAAATGAATGTCACAAATAGTTTATTACCGTTATTGTGTTCCTGACAAGCAATAATTCCTGACGGCTGCTTGCTGAGAGGTTCCTGAAAGGGACAGCTTTTCTACATGATGGTGTAGGACACAGCAAGTGTCTTCTAAGGCCTTGCAAACCTGCCTCAGGCAATTGCCTATTTTTAAGGCAGGGTTAAAAGAGCCAGCCCATGTTTGTGTTAACCACTGCTATGAACTTGGGGATCGGAGCCTGAACTCTTTGTCCCAGGAGACACTGACAAGTTCATGGCTGAAGCTGTGACTGCCCTCAGGCTTTGGGGACACTGGGACTGCCGAGGGTTGTGCGGAGAGGGAGGTAGCAGCCAGGGACAGGGTGTTGCAGAAGGACCACCTCAACATCCTGTCCATGCATGGTGGGTGCTGAGAGTGGTGGCTGGGCATGGCAGCTCCCAACTGCAGCTCAGCAGCTGCTCCGACCACTGTGGCATGGAAAATGGAGTTACATGGGGAGGAGGTCCCCAGGGGGCTGCCTGAGTGGCAGGGGTCTAATTGTGGTGCGGGAGGCTTGCAACCCTGGAGACTGGGGCTGGAGGAAAGTCAAAGTGTGAGGCAGTGGGGAGGGATGGCAGAGAGCAGGTCCTCAAGGAGTGCAAGGTACCTGGAGGGAGGGGATGTCTCCAGGCATGCTGGTATTTTGGAGCGATGGCTCATGGGGTTTGAAACTGTGGTTCCCTAGGACTATGCAGAGCATAGAAAGCGTAGAAATGATGAATCCAGCTGTAAGTCTGCTTCCCTCTCTAATGATTGCACTTTTAACAAGCTTCATGCACAAAATAAGCCCAAGTAATGTTTTCCTTTTGTTGTTTTCTTCCTCTGCTCTACTTCAGCATATTGGCATTCCCCACACATTCCTCTGGTTGACTCAGACCCCTGGGAGAGAGAGCCCAAGTGGGATGAGCTGGGGCCAGCACTGTGCTGTCTCCAGCTTGGCAGCACCTCAGTCCCAGCTGCCATGCCATCCACCCTCAGCGGAGGTGAAGGCTGGTGCCAGGATGCAGGGTGGCAGTTCACTGCCATCCCCGCTCCTGTCCATCACACCCTCTGGGAAGGAGCACAGGGAAGAACTGATGTTCAGAGATTGTTTTTCTTATAGCTGCTCTTCCTTTTTCCCTTTTCTGAGTTATGAAATCAAGGGCATGAACTCTTCCAGCAGGGATCTAAGACCTTTTGACGGGAACATCTGCGTGTCCTCAGCACGGGGAGAGATGGGGAGGAAAGACTGAAGATGCCTGTCAAGCAGGGAGCAGAGAACAGAAAAGGTGGGAGAAGTGGCTCCACTTCTGCTGCTGTTGAGCTGGGAAAGCTGCTGCCTGTGTCTTCTCTGACGTCACCAGCAATCTGCTGCTGGAGCCGGGAGTTGCATCTTGGTAATGTCATAGAATCATAGAATCACCTGGATTGGAAGAGACCTTTAAGAACATTGTGTCCCACCACGGCCTAACCTTGACTTTGGTTTCCTTCTTTTTTGCAATCCCTTTTTTTAGGGTGTTTTTTTTTCTTCCCTGGTAACCCTAAAATCCAGCATAAAGGGTCTGAGAGGGGCTTTTGTACTGCGCAGCACCTGGGCGAAGCAGGTAACAGGCTGTGCTGCCAAGGCTTCACTCCCCGTCCTTGCTGCAGCTGCCTCTGCCTGCGTGTTCGTCCCCACGAGTCACTGTGGTGAGACAAAGCAGTGTCTGTCACGGCTTGCTGGAACGGGTCTCCCCGCCACACACAGGCCTGTTCCCGCAGTGCTGAGCATGATGCCTGGAGCAGAGGCGGTTTCCTTCCCTCCTCCCCTTCAGGTTGCCCTGTGATGGCCCATTTTGCCATGCACAAGAAAACGAGAGCAAACCTGCTTTGCGTTGGTTTTGGGATTGGCATTGGAAAGGCAAATTGCAATTCTCAGCAAAAGGGCCTGATCTGATTCAATTCTGATGGGTTCCCGTGCTGAGGGCAGTGCTCGAGGTAACTTGGGGGCAAGCCCAAAAAATATGGCTTTGCTAAGAAACCTGGGAGGTTTATACTTCAGGCCCTGTAGCTGCTCTGAGAACATCTTCTGTAAGAAAACCCAAATCAAACCAAAAACCCCTTTTCTGACTATGAATGCACTGATCTGAAAATGAACCTACAAACTATGAACTCACCCATCCTTAGGCCTTGGTGTCTGGGACGCAGCCACGGTGCTTTGGAAAGAAGGTCACTCCCTTTCATGAAGTGGGGGTTCCGTTAAGCCAGAGCTGACAAAAAGCCTCCGGCCTGATTCTTATTCTCCTAGAGTTTCCAAGGGCATTTAGGGGATCATATATACAACAAGAGCTCTGAGGAAAGTTTGTTACAGAGGAAGTTTCTAACCTATGGTTGACCCCCAAAGGCATGAGGACTGCTGATAATTACATGGATGCCTGAATTTATGGAGTCAACTCTGAATAAAGTCTCTGCTAGTAAAAGATGAAAAGGCAGACCTTCACAACCTGATTTCCCCGCCATTGCACCGCTGGAACAGATTTAAGCCAGCACATAAGCAGGAGGAGGGTTGTTCAGTGAGCAGTGCCGCCAGAGCTGCACCTCTGGAGCCCCACAACCAGGGCTGCACCTCTCCTCACGTACAACCCACCCCACTTGCTGTATGCAGCTCCTGTAACTGAGCCTGGAAATGGTGAGACACCAGCACAGGTTGCCCAGAGAAGCTGTGGCTGCTCCCTCCCTGGCAGTGGCCAAGGCCAGGTGGGATGAGGCTTTGGGCAACCTGGTCTGGTAGAAGGGGTCCCTGCCTGTGGTTGGAACTGGATGGGCTTTGAGGTCCCTCCCAACCCAAACCTTTCTGTGATTCTATAATGTCTTTGGTGGGTGTGAGGACAGGCTGTCCCCAGTGTTGGACAATTGGGATTTGAGACAGCTAGGCTGGGTCAGCCTGCCCAGGGACACAGCCTTCTCCATGCATGTCCAGACCGCAGTCCACTGGCTGCATTGCCCAAGTAAGTGCCAGAGCCTCTGGAGCAGGCAGGGAGGGAGCTGTGCTCACTCTCTCCTGTTCATGTTGGTTGCCACATACCTGGAAAAGGTGGCTCTGGAGGGTGGGAGTGAGCCTAGCTCAACACCCAGGGCAGCCTCCTGAGGACAACTCTGGATCCAGTGTAAGTGTTCCTAAATGACAAACCCATGAGGGATCCTTGACCCAAGGCTGCAGTCAGGAGCACTTTGTTCTCTGCTGTGGGGCTTTATTTGCCCCGCTCTGCCCTTCCTTCCATGGAGAAGAACTGCTCTAGGCTTGTCTCCTGCCAGCTGCTACCCCGTGACCTGCCCTCAGAAACGTGAGCTGCAAGGCTGGTCCCTCTGGGGCAGAACAAGGCCTAGGTCCAAATCTGCAACCTCCTCTCTGTGTGCTAACTAGGGCATTGCTGCAGGAAAAGCCCTGGCCAGCCCCTGCACCAGAGCTTTGGAGAGACAATTACTTTATCTGGCTGTGGTCAACGCTTTGCAAAGTCTGGATGAAGCAGCCTCCAGGAATTTCAGCCCTGTCCCAGCCATGTTCCAATCCCAGGAGAGCCGAGCTGGGAGTGGAGCACTGCAAACCGCGGTGCCTTTAGCAAACACCAGAGTTCATGATGAACCTCATGGTGAACTTGATGCTCTCTGACGTGTGGATGCCCACAGTGTGCTGAAGGAGCACTTCCCTGCATCATGAACAGCCTGTGTTCTGCCTGCTGTGAAATCTGTCTCTCTTTGGCACAGGAGTTGGAGCCAGGGACAGCAGTGGTCCAGGCAAAGGACAACTATTTTTTACCTTTTAAGCCCACAGACTAAGCAGAAAATCTTCTTGTGCTGCAGATGTTTTTGCATGCTCCTTCTCTGCAAATATACCTGTATCCAAAATCCAAGCTGCAGCTTCTCTGTGCCAGGAGTCATACTCACACAGCACCTGCTGCCCTCCTGCACCGGGAGCGAACGCCTGAAAACAGACATGCAAAAAACAGGGAGAGAGAAGAAGAAGCAGCTGGATCAGAGGGAATGTCAGTCAATAAAGTAACAAATCCATCTGCTAAGGTAACTTTTACAATCCCTGTGAACACAGCCAGAAATTAAGCAATTCCTGTGCTTTGCTACAGTGCCAAGTGACTTCTAATCTGCACCATCTATACTAGCTCATACGAAACTCTCTTACTACCACTTTGCTCGTAGAAGATTTTTAAAACCCAACTGTCTTGGTGTTTCACATTTGAATTACTGATGCATTCCCTGGTGCAGCTGGTAGAGAGCATGAGCTGGCTTTTGTTCTTTAGTCTTCTTTCTCTGGATATTTTAAGATTATTTCTTCACCCAATCAGTGACCCTGGTGATGGTCACTTTTATTTCAGATGAAACGTGCATATCTCAAAACCTGTTGGAGAGCCTATGGTCAGGCCGAGTCCCTGCTCCTCTCATGGTCTCCATGAGCTACCTGTCACAACCTGGTGTCACCACCCCAGTGGGAGATGACTCCAGTTAAGGCTCCTCTGATCAGGACCAGCTGTCCCTATGTGGTCAGCATGGGTGGATTTGTAACCACGTTCATTTAGTCCTCAGCACTTAATGGAGTTCAGATATCTCGCTGCAGCTGATGTGCTAGTTGGTGTGGCCCACTGCCTCCTGACGGAGATTCTTGGAGCCAGGCTTGGCTATTCTGTGTGGTGCTGGGCATGTCTTCACAGGCACGTATGTGCCTTTCATAAACGTCATGCAGGAGCACAAGAACAGGTAGGGTTTTTGCAAAAGGCTGTACCAGCACCTCCCATTAAAATGCTAATGGTGCTTCAGGCCTCTTGAGGGTGTCCGGTGATGTGCAATGAATCACTTCTGTGTGGCTTTGTGAGCAGCTGTGGATTTAACGCTGTTTTCAAAGAGCAAGAAGTGTCTTTATACTCACAGCCAAGGCAATGGAATAAACCCCGTTCCAGACAGCGAACATTACAATATCTGGCCTTTACCTTTTGAGTCTTCCTGATAATGTCTGGAATCCAGTTAAACCTTTATACCCAGGAGAAAACTAGCACAAATAATGTCAGAGAGATTGATGGTAATGCTATGCGAGGGAGAGAGCCTCTGTCTCCTCAAACACATTTAGTCACCTTTCCTTCTATAATAACCAAAGGAATGTTCTAAAATTGTTAGATTATTAGAGGTAAGCTCATCTCCCTGCTTGTTATTTGTGATACTCTGCTCCACTGGAACGAATATCAGTGTTGAGCTGCTGTTTCTGCCAGATCTCATGGGTCTACCCACATGGAGCCTTGGAAGCAAACTGCTCTTTGTTGGGTGTGAAAGAGGTTGTGGGAAATGGAAGAGCGGCCCTGGAAAGGAGACATAGTTGTGCTGGTCAGAGGGAAGCCATGAAAGCAAGAGAAAAAGCAGTAAAGCACGAGATGGAGGGTCTTGTAGAGATGTAAATTGGTGTTCAGCAGGGAGGTGGCACAGTGTGCTTTGGAATGTCATAGAAGGTGCAGACGGATTTCACGAGGGTGGGACAATCTTTTGTGTACAAAAGTTGTGGTTCTTGTGTTAATGAAAAGTCCTGAAACCTGACTCCTGGCTGCTGCATCAACCATCAAGAGGGGATAAAAGTTTGCTCAGTTGTTATTAAAGGTGTCTTTGATCCACCTTCACTTTCCATACGCCACAAGAGGCCACTGGGGAGAAAGCTGTTAATAGGTCACTGGGAGTGAGCTGAGGTCTGGAAAGCTACATGAATTTAAGTCAAAAGCCGGTCCCCCTGAGGTGGAACAAAGCAGATGGGAAGGAAAGGCAATGTTCTTCTAAGACAGCTCCCGTGACAGGATGGGTAAAGCGAGGTCTCCAGCGTGTCATCAGGAGAGACTCCTGCACAGATCCTGAGCCTCTGGTTTACATTTCTACAAAACACAGGTGCTCAGGACCAACCCAACATTGCTGGAAGGACAGAGCTCCAGGACTAGAATTCAGGTTCTTGAGAAACCAGAGATTTTTTCAGGGGGGTACAAGATGTATTGGGGTGATTTAGAAATTAAGAACTAATTTATTCTGAGGTTGTTTGGAGCCTCTACTCTTTGCTCCTTTAATATTTTGCTCATGTTTTTTCTTCCTTGGGTGAAATAGAGGTTTTAGCACTCTACACCGTGCCGTGCTGGGTTTCAGGCATGCAAACTTTCTGCTGAAACCATTAAGTACTGACCACAGTCCCTGGGCAGTTTGAGGACGCAGCATCTCCCGACATGAGGCCTTCAATGCCCTCGAGCCTCTGTTCAGCTTTTCAATGGGAATTTGGATCTGAAACTGGTTTTGTTTGTTCTGACACAGTTGGTCAACCTTACCCTTGTTCTGTTGGTAACACTGCCCAAAGAGATGTCAGAAAAATGGGGAGGTTGCAGTGCTGCCCTGTGTTTGTGCAAAGCCTGGGTGTCACTGCTCCTCATCCTGGGTGACTCCTGCCTCCAACTGCCAGTGATGTGGCACAGTGCAGACCCTCAGTGCACAGGCAGTGCAGCTTTTCTTTCAGGATCATGATCATTCTGGTGCCAGGGCTGAGTGGTGAGGTGCAGTCCTGGTGAGCCATGGGCATGTGTTTTCTCTGAGACCTCACATATAGCTCGAGGGTTTAGGCAAAATGAAGTAAGGGTGACAAAACACCTGGCTGCATCTCATACACAGAGCTCCATGTGCTGTAATTCCCAGAAGCATGTGCTTCCATCAAGGCCTGCCTTGTCTTCTGGCTCCTCTCCATTTGCTGTCAGGGTGATGGAGCACCTCATTAAGGATTTGCCTGGGATTTGGAAAGTGGAGGCAGGGCTGAAGTTGCAGGCATCAGGACTCCTGCCTCCAGGGACCCCGGGCAGCCTGTACAAAGCTCGCCCCTGCCCAGGGACCCCAGTCTGGCCAGTGTTCTCCCTGGTGTCTGCTGCTTCTCCCTTCAGTGTGCAGGCATCCTCTGACATGTGGTGGCTTGCTTTTACCTCTGTTTTCCAGGGAAAGGGAGAAGCACACAGAGATGCTTGAACAGTACTGCAGCCCAGGCACTGCTCCTACTGCTTTAGTAGCTGCCCTGGGGAGTAAACAGCAAGTGCTTCCCCCAGGTTCCTTTGCTGCTTTAATCTAATGTGAAGCATTGTTCTTTGTACACAATCTCTGTACCCTTCCCAGAGGAAACCCACCATATGATGTGAAATCAGCTGCACCACATTTAAAATGTCATCACACTAACAGGGCACACAGTATGTGGGCCAGTCCCATGGGCTATTTTTAAATATCAGGGTCAGGGTCGCGTTACACCGGTGCATTAACACCCATAAATATCTGTGGGTGACAGCCCTGGATTTCAAGGTCAGTGCCTGGCTCTGTAGGCACACCAAGCAGCTGAGGAGGGATGGGGACCTGGCTGGGAAAGGTGTTTTTGGACACTTTCCCCAAGACGGTAGACTTTTCCACATGCTTTGCTATTCATTGCACCACCTGAGGGCAGAGGAGTTCCCATCGTGAGCTGGGATGGGTCACCGGTGCTGTGGCTCCCAGCGTGCTGTGCCACAGCCAAATCATCAGACATCAACACTTGTATCCCTGCTGGCATGGGCCTCTCCATACGCAGTGTGTGCTTGGCTCTGAGTGGGAACACTCACTCCCAGCAAACAAACATCTCTTCCCCCAGGGCATTAACTTTGCAGGTACTGACAGTAACGGTGCACTTCTGTATGCATTTATCGTCCAGGAAATTTACTGGGGGTAGAGAGTGCTCAGGGCCTGCTCATGAGTGGCTCCCAAGTGCTGGCATTTTTATTTATTGCTCCCTTTTGAATGCCCTGCCCCTCGCTGTATTTTGCAGTCAGTAAAAACCCAGCATGACTGGTAGCTGCTGCCTCCTGCTTTTATTGCCTGCTACGTAGCGTGCTGCTTTCAGCCATTCTCCTCTGCTTCCTCTCCACCAAAGGATGCTCTTTGATTGTAATGATTTATCTGCACGTGTTCTCAAACCTCACACCCGTCACTTCTACCGCACCCTGCAGATTCTGCCGGTATTGACACATGTCTAGCAGGTAGCCAGAAGAGAGGGAGAAGCCAGGACACACACAGCAGCGAGAGATACTGCTCAGCCTGGGTGTAGCTGTTGGCCTAAGCAAGAGGCAGAGGGCACTGCAGCACCTTGGAGATGCTCTGACAGGGACTATGCCTGTGCCCAAGAGTCTTCAGTTAACCTGCTTGGCCCCAACCCTCCTTTTCTCCTTCTCTTTCCTGTTCCCCCGTGGGAGCGCACAGCTTTCCTTCCCAGCTGGCAAGTGGAAGGGTGTCTGTCCCTTCATGATCTTAGAGGTCTTTTCCAACCTTAAAGATCCTACGATTCTGTACTTGCTAGCTAAGGCTCGCCTTGCAATGCTTCTCAGGCCATAGCCAGATGCTCCAGGTGGTGTTCCTGGTTCTGCACCTGCAGGCACACAACCCTTCACCCCACAGACCTAGGGTGCATGGTGGCTGGTGACCTCCAAGTGACACCCCAGGGCAGTGGGGGTGCAAGGGGATGGGGGGGACACCCCTGGTTGTGTGCTGCAGCAGGCCACTCTCAGCTCAGTCCGGATTCGGGACCTACCTGGGCTTTGGGACCCAGACCTCAGCGGGGAGGGACGCAGATCTCAGCTCTGGTGAGGCTGCATCTCAAATACTGTGTGTAGTTTTAGGCCCCTCGCTACAAGCAAGACATTGAAGCCCTGGAGTGTGTCCAGAGAAGGGTGACAAAGCTGTAAAGGGCCTGGAACACAAGTCTTATGAGGAGTGGCTGAGGGAACTGGGACTGTTTAGTCTGGAGGAGGCTCTGGGGAGACCTTATTGCTCTCTACAACTCCCTGAAAGGAAGTTGTGGTGAGCTGGGGGTCAGCTTCTTCTCACAGATAACTAATGACAGGACAAGAGGGAATGGCTGCAAGTTGTGCCAGGGGAGGTTCAGATTAGAAATGAGGAGAAATTTCTTCTCAGAAAGAGCGATTGGGCACTGGACCAGGTTGCCCAGGGAGGTGGTGGAGTCACCGTCCCTTGGGGTGTTCAAGGAAAGGTTGGATGAGGTATTTAGGGACATGGTTTAGTTAGGGGAGGGGGGATGGTTGGACTAGATGATCTTGGAGGCCTTCCAACCTTAATGATTTTCTGATTCTGGGATGTTGTCCTTTGCTTTATCCTTCATTGCATTTTAAAGTGCCACATCCACTCATGCAACCATGAGGCAAGCAGAGCCCTGACAGCTCTCCCTTTCACAGGCTTCTCTGCACAGGCAGCCACAAATGCCCAAAGACACGTCAAAACAAACAAACAAACAAAGGAGTCTGCGTTTTATTCTTCTGGCAGGTGAAAGTCTGTTCTGGTGAGGTGCAGGGAAGGATGATTTTGCCTGTGGTTTCATTAATGGTTGTCGTGGTTTAGCCCCAGCTGCAGCTCAGCACCACACAGCCCCTCGTTCACCTCTTCCCTTCCCAGTGAGGTGGGGAGGAGAATCAGAAGAAAAAGGTAAAACTTGTGGCTTGGGATAAGGACAGTTTGGTGGGACAGCAAAGGGAAGGGAAGATAACAACAGTGATACTTAGAACATACAAAGCAGGTGATGCACAAAGCAGCTTGCTCACTGCTGGGGACCCAAAGAGCGGCCCCTCCTCCCTAGCCAGCCCCCAGACACACTGAGCATGATGTTGTGTATGGAATATCCCTTTGTCTGGCCTGGGTCAGCTGTTCTAACTGTGTCCTTTCCCAGCTTCTGGTGAAAATTACCCACATCAGGGACATTTTTTTTTATTTTGTTTTGATTTTTTAAATTACAGCATTCTTTTCACTTGCAGGCCTTTAAAGACTATGTGCAATGCCTCAAGGTAGGGACCAGCATGAGTGATGAGTAGTGTTCCTCAGGGGTCAGTATTGGGACTGGTGCTGTTTAACATCTTTGTCAGAGACATGGACAGTGGGACTGAGTGCACCCTCAGCAGATTTGCTGATGACACCAACAAGCTGTGTGATGTGGTCGACATGCTGCAGGGAATGGCCTTGTCAGGCTGCAGAGGTGGGCCTGTGCAAGCTGCATGAAGTTTAACACGGTCAAGTGCAAGATCCTGCATATGGGTCCAGGCAATCCCAAGATTTCAAGTACAGCTACAGGCTGGGTGGAGAATGGATTGAGGGCAGCCCTGAGGAGAAGGACTTGGGGATGTTGGTTGATGAAAAACTCAGCATGAGACAGAAAGCCAATTTTGTCCTGGGCTGCATCAAAAGCAGGTCAAGGGAGGTGATTCTGTCCCCTCTGCTCTGCTCTGGTGAGTGAAAGCCCATCTGGAGTACTGCCTCCAGCTCTGGGGTCCCCAGTACAAGAAAGACATGGAGCTGTTGGAGAGAGTCCAGAGGCCACAAAGATGATCAGAGGGCTGGAGCACCTCTCCTGTAAAGGCAGGCTGAGAGAGTTTGGCTTGTTCAGCCTGAAGAAAAGAAGGCTCTGAGGAGACCTTATAGCGGCCTTTCAGTACCTGAAGGGGCTATAGGAGACATGGACTGTTTACAAGGGCAGAGAGAGATAGCACAAAGGGTCATGGCTTTAAGCTGAAGGAGGGGAGATTTAGACTAGATATTAGGAAGAAATTCCTCACTGTGAGGGTGGTGAGGCCCTGGCACAGGCTGCCCAGAGAAGCTGTGGCTGCCCCCTCCCTAGCAGTGTCCAAGGCCAGGTTGGATGGGGCTTTGGGCAACCTGGGCTACTGGAAGGTGTCTGGTGGGCAGGTGGTTGGGACTAGATGGTCTTTGAAGTCCCTTCCAACCCAAACCATTTCGTGAGTCTATGGTTGTATCACCAGGAAAGGGACCCACAGAGTGGATGAAGAGAACTAAGGGCCAGCTCCCCACGCTTGTGGAGGTGGCAGCTTCTCGACAGTCACGCTGAGCACACTGGAAGGATCATCTTACTCCTAACCTAAATCCAGTGCAGGATTATTAATGAGGTGACAAGTGTGGAGTCCAGAATGACAACAAATCCATCAAGTCTTTAGTACAGAAGCACACTTGAAGCCATGGTCCTGCTCTATCTTCTAAACTCTTGGTGCTTTCTGCAAGGGTGATGACAGAAAATATGCTTGGAAAGTTTATCTAAGAGACTGAGGTGCCAAACAGCTTAGCAGGAACAATGGTTAAATTTACCTTTAAGCACAAATAAAACAGATGGATGAAGTTTCTCACCTCATGAGGAGAGCGGCCACACGAGCCCCACCTGGCTGGCACAATCCCAAAGAGCCTTGCCACGCCGCTGCTGTGCTCGGAGGATGAGGAACAGAGGCGTGAGGAGACTGTGACAAGCAACAGCTTGCTCCTTTGCAGAAGCAGCCCTTCTGCTGGGGTGCTGCCCGCAGAGAGAGCAGGAGCCGGGGCAGTGCTGGTGCTCTCCAAAGCATATCAGGAGTGGAAAGCTGAGGTTGATTTGCCCCTTCCCAGTGAGGTATGGCTCTCACTGGTTTTGCACCAGCAAAAAGGACATGGTCTGGAGGTGGGCTGGGCAGGGTCAGGCTGTGGTTGGACTCCATGATCTTAAGGGTCTTTTCCAACCCAGGTGACTGCGATTCTAAGAGAGAAATAACATTTCTCCATGAGCCAAGTCTGCAGAGCGATGCCTGGCTGTAGGAAACCCCCTAGAAACACATGACTGAAGAGATGGCTGGAGTTGGCATCCTCAGATGACCTCCTGTTACAGATTCGTAGGGCTCGGGCTATTTATAAATGCTCCGATAAGGCTAGAGTTCAAGAATGCACCAGCGTTTATAACTACAGAGCCAAGTCGTCCTCTCAGCCATCTTCCTCGTGCCAGGGAATTCCAGGAGGGCATTTGCTGTATGAGGACGGACAAAATTGGCTCCCAAAATAATCTTGTGTAGCGTACATGAAATCCTGGAAGCCCCTCTTCAGGCCAGTAGCCATGGTAGAGCTGGGCTGCTGTAGCAAACCGAACTCCCAGTCGCCAGGAGCTGTGTCCTGGGGCGAGCTGCAGGATCCAAGGTCGATATAATCCAGGGCCGAAACTCAGTGTGACGGGGGGCTGTCACGAGGGCTTTGGCACGCCCAGGATCACAAACCCCTGCCCTAACTCTTGCCCTTCTCTGCATTTGCTATTAATGCCACAGAGGGGATGCCAGCAGGGCCGTGTGCCAGCCTTACCCACGCACCTCCCCTGGTGCTCAGTGACACGGGTACATTAAACGACCAAAATAAAATAACCTGCCACCTAGTGGCAGAGGGATTCCTTCCGGGGTGCTGCTGTGCCACATCGTGCTCCTTCAAGTGGTAGTTTTCCAACGGTATCTTCACGTAGCAAACTCTCATCTAAGTGTTTTGGAGGGTACAGATTGTGAGGAGGCCTTGGAGAACGTCCCAAGGTATTTGCAGAACACAGGTATTCACAGAAGTGAGTGACTGTTTTTCTTAGAGTTGTAGAATTGCCTTGGTTGGAAGGCAACCTTCAGATCACCAAGTCCAACCATCACCCTAACCTGCCGTCCACTACTAAGCACCTCAGCACCACACCTAACAGTCTTTTAAATACCACAAGGGATGGAGACTCCACCACCTCCCTGGGCAACCCGTTCCAATGCCTAACCACCCTCTCTGGGAAGACATTTTTGCTAACATCCAATGTAAACTTCTGCTGGGGCAACTTGAGGGCATTTCCTCTTGTCCAATTGCATGTCACTAGGGAGAAGGGATCAACCCCCACCTCTCTACAATGACATGATTTGGTGGTCTCCCCTCAGCCTCCTCTTCTCCAGACTAAACAACCTCAGTTCCCTCAGATGCTCCTCATAATGTTTGTCTTCTAGTCCCCTCACCAGCTTTTTTGCCCTTCTCTGGACACGCTCCAGCACCCCCTCTATTATAGAAAAGGTCCTACTAGGCCAGAGTAACATTTCATGGGATATATAATGAATTAGGAATTTTCTTCAGAACGCCCCTAAGATATGCCTCCCAGCCTGCGAGTACTCTGAATTTAAACGCTGGGAGTCCTAATCACAAGGGAAAGAATGGCTATTTGTGGTTCACATCTGTAAGAAAAAATAAAAACCAAGCAGGTTGTTCCCTTAACCTTCCTTTAATAACTATAGCGTGCTTACCCCTGGCTGTTACTTCGTGTCTCCTGGGCTGCCACACCAACCTTCACTGTGTCTGCAGCACGAGGAGGAGCAGCACAGGCCACCCTCACAGGCTGCAGCCTGCCAAGGGGACACAGGGGCCCTTCAGAGAGCTGTAGGGCTCGGAGTGAACTGACCACCTGGCAGGAGAACCTTGTGCAGGGCAGCATCAGAAAGATGCAGGGGCCTTTCCATCTTGGGAAGATGATAAAAGAGCAAATACTCTTCTCCTACCTCTGCATGCTGCTGTGTTGGCAGGGTGGAGGGAGACTTGCTGCAGCCAGTCCTGGTGGCCACCTTTGCTGAGGTCACCGAATCTTGAAAAAGGGGACAAGAATGAGATAAAAATATTAGAGAGTTGGACACCAGGTCTTACATTAAGAAGCTCCAGAATTTCAAGATTGAAAAGTGACTTGCTGACAAGGTAGGAGAAGTTGATAGCTGCTACTGAAGTACTACAAAGTCAGCTTCATCTGGCAGAGAAAAAAAAGGAACTGATGATGCCAGACATCTTGTGTTAGTAATAAGGTGCAACACTTAATTACCAGGAAATTAAAGGTGCTGGAGTATGTCCCCTGTTAAAAAAAAAAAAAAAAAAAAGACTAGACAACTTCCTGAAAGTGAAACTGTGGGCAGTTTATTTGTGACATAAAGTATAAGGAGGTTAGGCTAGATGATCTGACACTGTCTTCTAGTTTTGAAATCTGGGAATGAAGTCATACCTGTCAATAGAGTCCTGCTGCTTGGGAGTGCAATTTGGTGTTAGGAGCTTAATTTAGGAACCAAGTGTGAAGAACATGTGTTAAAGGATGAGCAATAAGGGTGAGAGCAGTCATAGCCAGCTCTATGATCACTGCAGGACTCCAGACAAGTCTGAAGTCACGGGTAGATGGGAGGTGTTGAAATATGTTTCTTTGCTGCACACTTAGACAGCTGCTGTAGAAATAGTTACAAAGTGAGAAGACTGTATCTCAAAGGGGTTTCAGTTTTATTACTTGATGGGTTGTTTCATAAGAAGATGATCTTCTCCAGAGGTCTGTATCATCCCCAATCCCCATCCCTGCGGTCTGCTTTCATGGGAGGATCTCTTGCAGCCTCCTAGTCAAGGTTTGACTTATTTCTAGATGTGCTTGACCAACCTAGGCAACATGTGCATCACCAGCCTCTCAATACATAACAAATATGGAGCAAGACGTTTTACCAAGGCCTGTAGTGACAAGGAGAAGAGGTTTTAGCCTGTGGAAGGGTAGCTTGAGATTGAAGATAAGGAAGAAATTCTCCCCTGTGAGAGTGGCGAGGCCCTGGCACAGGCTGCCCAGAGAAGCTGTGGCTGCCCCCTCCCTGGCAGTGTCCAAGGCCAAGTTGGATGGGGCTTTGGGCAGCCTGGTCTAGTGCAGAGTGTCCCTGCCCATGGCAGTGGGTTAGAGCTAGACCATCCTTGAGGTCCCTACCAATCCAAACCTGCATGGTTCTATACAGATGCAGCTACACAGGAAGCCCATAAAGCTTAAAGTTTGTTACCAGCTGTATTTAAACTGCTACCTGGGTGCTGAAAGGCTGACAGAACCAGCCCATTTCTTGCACCAAAGTTAAATTACCCAGCTGGCTATGGCCAAGCCAAACTGATCTTCAACTGCTTTTTGGGACATTTGACATAAGGAGTTGATGCAGGTGATTTTGGGGAGGTGCTTGCAGTGAGCTTGTCTGAAGGGCTGTGATCATCTGACAGGAGGCTTTGGTGGTCTTGACTTCACCAGCCTGGTCTATACATCATCAAATTGATGCAGAGGGCTGCCTGGAGTGTTTTGAATGCATGGACAGGAATGGTTTTTGTTCTTGTCTCCAGCCAGGAGAGGAGCAGGGGCAGCAGAGCTGGGGGTCTGCCACAGCTATGGTGCTCCCAGCTTTGTAACCCATCCCCTTGGATCTCCCCACCTTTGTAGGGTGAATGTAAATTGTGAAAGCAGGGTTGGCTGTTTGCAGACAGAAAATAAAGGACTGGTGTGAGCGTTTTACTGGGGTAATATTCCCATCGCGACAGGGGGTGGGAGCCCTCAGCACCAGAGGCCCCTCAGCTGCCAGAGGCACATTGCCCCTGCAGCGTGGGGGTCCTGTGAGGGCTGGGGTCTCCCTGTGGGACAGTGGACAGCTACATTTCTCAGCCAGGCTAATGACAGGGGATGACACCCCAGTGCTGAGGGGTGTGAAGCGGGTAGTACGCCCTCGGGGAGCCCACCCTCCCCTCTGGCGGGTTAGTTACAGTCAGAGGTTGGTTTCTGCACCGGCACAGCCTCAAGCAGGTCCCCACCAGGAAGACCTGCTGTGGGGAGTGCGCCAGACAAAAAGAGGTGCAGCATTCCTCCCCTACCCTGGGGGGTCATGAAGCCTGACCCAGATGGTGCTGGCTGGCTGGCTCCAGGCATTGAGTGTATCAGTAGGTGCCTTTCCGCAGTGCACTCTAATGCTGTGCCCCATGGGAGTGCACCCCGGTGCTGAGGCCAGGGCAGCAAATGCAACGCCCTGCAAGGCTGTCCCGTGGTGTCACCCCCCATCCCCCTGATCCTGATGGTTCCTGTGCTCAGGGAGAGTGAGAGCTGCAGTCATGTGAGGTCCCACTTTATACCTTACTTTTGGTTTATTGGTCAATATCACCTTGGAGACATTCTATCAACAACTCTCTCCTTCTTCCAGCATGAGAAATGTTTCCTTATTAATTTGAAGCGATTGATTCCCTCCTGTGCTACAGCAGGAAATGCTTTAGTCACCCCCTCCTCTGCTGGCAACCGCTCCACCGTAGTCCCAGTGTCTTCAAAGGAAAAGCTCTCTCTCTTTCAACTGTGGCGTTTCCCAGCCAGGCAGCTTCTACAAGAGCCAAACCAAGGGGCAAATAGCACAGCTCATCTTGCCAGGAGGAGGCTCCTCCCCCCAGGTGTTTATTATCCATGTTTACTTCCTAGCAATATCCAGTGGCTCACATGGAAGTGATGGGACTGAGAGAAGTGTCTGTCGCAAATGGTGCCTTTCAGCCTTTGAAATCCATTAAACTCTGCAACGGCAATACCCACCCTGGACCACGCTGCCTCCAGCCACACCTTTGGTACCCAGCAGAAGACCACAAGCCAGGTATGCCCATATCCATCTTTGCATTTTCCTGGTGGAAAACGCAGCCCCTCCACCCCCCAATTTTGCCCACTAAGCTCCTTTGAAATGAGGGTCACACATCTGCTCAGAGTGCTGTCTTTTATTTCAGAAGAGGCCCGCGTAGCTGCGGGTGTACAGTAGGCAGGCAGACCTAGAGTTGCCAGGGCAGGGGGATGCAGCAGAGGAATGACTGTGCCCGAACAGTGCTCCCAGGCACAGCTCAGTGCCTCAGGAGGCAAGGGTAGCACTTGCATGCTGTTTCGATCTTCATGATGCTACTGGGCCCCAGTGAGTAGGTCACCTCGTCCTCGCTCACCCCTGGTGGCAGGCTGATTTCCCTGGTGATGTTCCTGTAGCTGTACTCCTTCCCTCTTGCAGTGGTGCGCTCCTCCTCATGCTCCGCTAGCACCTTCACCTTCCCGTCTTTCACCGTGACAGTGACTTCCTTGGGGTCAAAGCCCTCCACGTCCATCAAAGCCAAAAGCTGGCGGTCACGGGAAGAGTTCAGCATCCTGTTAAGTCTTCTTTGCATGCTGGAATAAAAACAAGAGGACAGCCTTTCAGTCCCACTCAGAGGAACCTGTGGGTTCCCCTGAGGTCAAGAGAAGCAAATAGGAAACTGCTGGACCTATCTTTGCACTGCTGTGAAGCACAAGGGGTGGTGTCTGCACTGTCAGAAGGAGCTCCCACCTGCACTCCACAGCAGTCAGGAGTATTTCAACATGCCCTCTTAGGATGGGGCAACTGTGGAGCTGAAAAGTTCTTTCACCTAAGTATAGAGAAGCCACTGCACCTCTTTTACATGTAGATGTACCCACGAAGCCATGTGTGTCTGTCTGACACATTGTTCTGCATATTATATGCTTATAATAGATCACATTTTCCAGTTTGGAGTTTTGTTTAAAGCAGTCAGTGGATAAGAGACACATCTGGACACCCCCACCCCCCAGTGCTCCTGCTGAGCCATTAAAATGATTTCTAATACTGTAAAACAGCAGCTCTGCTCAACCAGAAGGCTGGGCCTTACTCAGACTAACTGTGAAATACATGGTGGAAGGGTCACCTCAATTCTAGTAGCTGAATCGGACATGAGGCACCAAACTAAAACTGTGTGCAATGGAAGAGGGAATAGGGCAAGCAATGAGGGAACAGGCATGACCACCAAGGTGAGAAATCCCTAACAAGAGGCTCGTTAGCAAGGCACAGCCATTTCAGCTATCCCATTTAAAGCTTGCTATGGTTCAATCTTGTGTGGTGATTCTGAGATGTGCTTTCTGTGTCTGGTGAGAAGTGGCTCTTCTATCTGTCCCTCTGGTCCTTTCCGATTGCTGGTCAGAGGTGCACACATGCAGTCACTCAGGGCACTTTGGCAGTTTCTGTTGTCGGAAGGAGATGGTTGAATTAACCCGGTGCGATGGGTGGAAACCCTGCTGTGGTGTGAGTTCAGATGGCAGCAGTGCGGATGAACTCACGTTAAAGCTATGGTGTTGTCCTGAACATGGCAGGGCTGTGGAGCCGAGCGCTCGAGGAGAGCACGCCCTGATGTCCCAGAGCCTGTACCGAGATGTCCCAGCTTTGGTTCAGACTGGGTTTCCATTCCTTCAGTGGGATTCAGGTGTGCGATAGTTCTGCAAGGCGATGCAGTGCCCAGCTCTGGTACCCACCACACTGATCAAAATCTGGACAGGGGCACCAGCCCCCGTAGCACCTGAGGGCCCTGTGCTGCTCAGCAGCCCCGTGTGAGCCCCAGCCACTGCCTAAGCTCAGTGTGACGTCACAGCAACTGCCCGTTTTGCTGAAGCGTAACATTAACGCAGCAACCAGGCTTTTTCCTCTTTCCTCTGACTTTGTCGTGCCCACTAGATAATGGGCATGGCAGACCAAGGGCTGACACTTGCTGCTCTATGGGTAATGAAACTGTCACATTTTTAATTGACAAGATGAAGGTCCCATCACCTCCAGGCACAACACGAGAGAACTCAAAGAGAAGCTTGAGCTTGGGGAGAAAATACCAATGCCACAAACACAGCAAGAGACTCTTGCTGCTGCTGAGGGACTTCTTAGCCCTCCCGGTGTGTCAACATTGGGTTGTAGCTTAACCCAGATGGTAGGGTTTTATCATTCAGTAGTTCCCTCTCTGTAGGGTTTTGGGGTTTATCTCTACTGGAGTCAATCTGCAACTCCATAAACCAAATAAAATGATCAGACCGGTGGTCAAAAAGGAGATGTAGAAATCCTGACACTTACTCCTCCTAGTGTATGAGGCGGGAAAAGGGAAAACACAGACAGGCCTCAGTGCTGCACCCCACGGCATCCAGGCACATTTTGGTTACTGGGGCAGGTAATTACATGCTTAATAGGCTTAAACTGAACTCATGTTGGAAATGGACTCTGTTCCACAGCTGAACAATTCTGGATCTCGTTGTGTATATTCTTTTAGATTGGGTCACAGTGCCACGGTCCAAACACTTTGCGGTGCTGGCACTGCCTGCGTGGCTCCTCTCGGGCTGCCTGGCTGAACAAGCTGGGCCTTCCCATCCTCCTTTCAGCTTTTTTCTGCAAAACCAGCTCTTTCTCTTCCCTCCTGCTTATCTTATCTATGCCTTTGGTCCTGAAGGCGATGCCAGCCTTCCCTTCACCCTGCCATGAGGGGCGCCATTGCACGCAGGAAGCACGCGAATGCCTGTTACCTGCCCAGCTCTCGCTCCATGTCCAGCCTCATGGCGAGGACCCTTCTCTCGCAGGGGCAGGGCTCGGGCGGGCGCAGGCAGCAGGGGCAGGGGGTCGGGCTGCATGGGCAGGATGCAGGCATGGCCTCGAGGAGCTGCTGCAGGTGCGAGTCCAGCAGCCTCATCTGCCTCTGTGCCTTTCTCTCCATCTCCCTCAAATCCCACCTGGCATCTTCCAACAGCCGATTGTGCGATGACATCGTTGCACTGCAAAGTGTGTCAGGGCAGGAGCGGGGCCGTGGCAGCCCACACTCACTGGAGGGAAAAAAATTGCCTCAAGAGTTTCGTCTGGAGGTGAATGTGTGAGCCGACTGGCAGGTGCTTTTGCAGCCTTCCAGCGGGCACCTTGTGACGTCATGGGCCTGCTGACTCCGCGGTTGCCACGGGAAGCACAGCCTGGGTCCATGAGTCACCCACCTACAGACCAGGGGAGCCCGTGGCAGGTGGACATGCTGGGGGAGTTGTGGCATGGTGGGGGTACGTGCCTGATGGCGGGGCAGCAGAGACGTGGGCCACCAGGAGCATGACTGGGGGCGGACTCATGCACAGTGTTGCATCATCACAGCTGCCCATGCCATCCCCCGTCTCCTGCCCTGGCACAGCAGTAACCCACCCCTCACCACTACCAGGCAGAAGTCCTGGCTTCTGGTTTTGTCCCGTGGCTACAAGTGTCAAGTGTGACGTCAAACTTGCTGTCCCCATCAGGAACGTTCCCCTCTGTCTGTTAGCGCTATGCCTGTTTTGTTTTGTTTCAGTGGGAAAGAGAGGGCAGATGTTTGAAAACGTGCAGAAATGGGAGGTTCTCTTTGCATCCCTTACAGCTGCAGCTGAGGTACTCCTGGGACACTTGGAGAACATGCACGCTCCAACATATTTGTCATGCCCTCACACCATATTAAGCAAACAAGCCTCTCAGAAAAGCAGACCTGGGTGTTTGCTTTCCCCCTTACGGATGTTCCTCTGCAGCTCTCACCTGCCCATGTGGCAGAACAAGGTGCTGCCTGGGCGAGAGCGGGTGATGTGAGGATGCTGGTCGATGGCAGACAGCAAAGAGGATGCTGAGTCCTGCAATTATTTTACAGAGAAGGAGACAGGGCACCTGCGCCAGGCACACTCAGAGCACTGCTGCAAGCGCTCATCCGAGCTGGCAGTTTTACCTCTGCAGATCCCATGTGTGCTGGGATCCCTTGCCTGACTTCTTAGTGAGCTTCAGCAGGGGTGCTGCAGTCACCAGCTCCTGCCTTGAGGACTTCTGAAACCATTGTGCCCTGTTGCATCAGTTTTTCTTGAATCATAAAATCATAGAACATAAAGTCTTCTCTTCTCTGAGCTGAAGAGGCCCAGCTCCCTCAGCCTCTCTTCATAAGGAAGGTGTTCCACTCCCTTAATCATCTTTGTGGGTCTGTGCTGGACTCTTTCAAGTAGTCCCCTGTCCTTCTTGAACTGAGGGCCCCAGAACTGGACACGGTATTCTAGGTGTGGTCTCACCAGGGCAGAGTAGAGGGGGAGAAGGACCTCTCTTGACCTACTAATCCCACCCCTTCTAATACACCCCAGGGTGCCACTGGCCTTCTTAGCCACAAGGGCACATTGCTGGCTCATGGTCATCATGCTGCCCTCCAACAGGCCAGTCCCCAACCTATCCTGGTACCTGGGGTTGTTCTTCCCCAGATGCAAGACCCTGCACTTGTTAAATCCCATTGACAATGACCCACGTGGGTTTCAGAGTCAGTGATGCTTGTGGCATGGGCGGACTTGCCTGGCGCCCGAAAGGTGCCTGTGGTGTACTTTAATCACAAGCAGCATTGACACCAAAACCTCTAATACTGATGGAGAAACTAAGAGGGGACTACAGGAGTGGGAGTGCTTCGTGTTGCAGGGAAATCTGGTCTTTAAGGGCTTGCAGTGGATTGAGTATTGGCAGGAATGCATAGTCCCTGTGTATTTAAAAGAGCAGGAGAAGACCCGTCAGGAGCCTGGGGGCTGCTTTACTCCGTTGGTACCTTCCCATGGAGGAAGCACCTTCCACAATTAGCTGTATCCAAAAGCCCAAGTAGCCCCAGACAGGAAGACGACCCCTGCAACCTCCAAGGAAGCAAAGGCAAGCTGGCCCTGGGGGCTGCTCCCGTGGGGCTGCTCTCCTCCTGACCACCTGGAGGGAGCCCAACCTGCTGGTGGCTGAGTGGGGAGTGCGAAAGGAACACCCCGAGAACCACAAAAGGGACCAGGTCACATCTCGGTTAGATGGAAATAGCTGAGGCTTCCTGCTGGACAGTCTACAGGCCACGGAAGGAGGGGATGACCAACCGGGAGGAATGTAAGACTGTTGTCAGGGCATGTAGGGTGGAAACTAGGAAAGCTAAGGCCTCTTTGGAATTAAACCTTGCAAGGCAGGTCAAGGACAACAGAAAGGGCTCCTTCAAATACACTGGAGACAAAGCTAACAAATAACATTATATGCCTAATTATATTTACATACATCAGCAATGAAAATCCTTTGTTAAAAGCCAAATGCTTAATACACACTTACACAGCAAAACTTTTCAACCACCCCAGTTCCCATAGAGGATACTCACCATCAGCTTCCATCCCATCATCTCTGTAAGTGCTGTAGCCCAAGACATGAACCGTGCTCCCTCAGACTGGCCTGTGACATGCAAGCTAGTCCCAGCTTCAGCAGCGCCAGCACCTTCCTCTCTCAGGCATCAGCAGACTGGTGAGGGGGATGATGCCTTACTCTCCCAAGGTGAAATATGAGTTCAGCCTTTCTTAAAGCAGAAGAGTCAGTTTAGTTTATGTTGAATGGGAGTTTCATCCAGGGGAAAAAAATCTTTATTACTCATAAAAGGCATCACTTTGTCAGTCTGAAGACAAACCTTTTATTTAAAAGCTGAATTCAAGGGCTGCCAACGTGTGAAGGGTCCCTCCTGTAAGAAGTTTGCATACCTTTCTGTGGCAGCATTTTGTCTTTGATTCTCTGACACTCTCTGGCGCCTTTGGCTCCACATGGAAGAGTTTCAGAAAGTCTCTTGCATGGTGAGGGTCTGAATCCTGTTTCATTTGCCAAGTCCCACCTGAAGAGCCGAGGTGCAGAGCTGACCACTGGAATGGAGCATCAAGCTAAATCTTCCCATCAGAGCCCTGGGGGTGTGGACCACAGGAGCCATTATGGAGCAAAGACACTGAACACGAGGATGTGTGTAAAAAAATTTCTGTAGGAAAAGCAACAGCTTGAAAATGATTTGAAGTTAAACCTTCCTGGCTCATGAAATCTGTGAGTTTGAGGATTTACCATGCACCCCACAGGAGAGGCTCTGCAGGCAGGGGCGGCCGTGGGGTGCTGCCTCCTTTGGGGTGCATTTTGATGCCAGGGGATGTGAGCTTTCCCCACAGGTGTGCTAACCCAGGGAGTTTGTTCCCAGATCTGCAGAGCATCAGCACGGCCGGCAACCCTGAGCACTGAGCAGAGGGACCTGCATGCAAAATAAACTTGGAGGGCATCATGATACATCCTACACAGGGTGAGTGAGTGTCAGTGGGATCAAAGCAGCCAAGCAGAAATTTACTGAGTCCTTCTGAGCCCGGGCATATCTCAGTAGGCTGGAGAGACATACATAGATGACCTACAAACTGACTTCAGTTTTTGGCTAAACACTCCAAACCATCCAGAACGTGGGGCTTGCCTCCTTCTTCCCTCTACCTTTTCTTCCAGTGTAACCTCTTTCTGCAGAGCAGGGATAGAGGCAGGTGAAGAAGGATGGTCCCACTTCCCAGGTTCTTCCAGCCTACCCACAGTCTGGGGTGAGGGCAGACCCTCAGTTCTGTGCTACCACCACCTATCTATCATCAGTCAAGGATAGCACATGAGCCCTCTGCCACAGCTGTGAGACTGACCTCCTGAAGGCAGGTACTGTGTCTTAAGGCATCACCATAAATAGGTAAGGCGACTTTCTGAGGCTGCTGGGTCTCCACCAGAGACCTGCATCTGCTGCTGAAGAGCAGCAAGGGGGACTTGAGGCACCTCCAGGTTAAGAGAATTAAGAGTATTGTGAGTGGAGCTGCATAGAAGGCATTCCCTTCAGCAAAGCTGTCACAAGAGATCACAAGCCTTTGCCTTCCATTCCATTATCAGGGGAGGATCAAGGTGGGAGGGCATCTCTTCCAGGGCAGCACCACCTGAACCACCTGGAGCTGGTAAGCTGTGGAGGAGGCACGAGAACCAGCTAAGTAAATGAGAAGTGGGGCCACACCAGTGTGAAACAGCTTCTCCAAAATGCCTGATATTTTTTCAGTGACTTCTGAAAATCCACAGTAAAGGGTTGGGCTCCTGACCCACGAGGAGCCGTTTCATTTGCAGAAGGAGCTCCCTCCTGAGCCAAGCTAATCTGCTGTGTCTTAAACAGGCATTTCTTGATGGGCTGCTTCCTACAGCCAGAGCCATGTCCACTCCTCCCCAGCTCCCCAGCACTGACATGCTGTTCTGGGCTTGACCAGCCCCAGACAAGAGTGGGCTGGATGGCTGTCGCAGTTGTACATAGTTGGGTGCTGAGAGAGAGAGAGGACCAGGGGCTGCAGAAAATGGCTGCTAGAATCTTCTGCAGGCCTGCTGATAGCGCCTCTGAGAATCACATACAGGAGAGAAAGACTCAGAAGTAGCTGCATTTTGCCACCAGAGAACAGAGTGCCAACAAGACTGCAATTTTGGCCCGTTAAGGGCATTGGGATGTCTATTTGCATAATAAATGTAAGCAGTTGGCAGACACAAAAGGCCGGGAAGGCTGGGGGAGGAGTAGGTGCCCAGGTACCCAGGTGAGAGATGCCCCTGCAGCCCGAGATGAAGACATAGAGAACATGCCGTGACTTACGTTGGGATGAGCCCCTGCCAGCACAAGCGACCTACAGAGATGAGCCAAACAGGTTTGCTGGAGGAGGCATCATAGCCCCGTGGAGGACTGGGACTGAGAGACACTGTGATTTGTTGCTGCCTGCCAGAGCAGAGATGAAGCCCGGTGGGAAGAGATTTGCCTTGGAGAAAGTTCGTGGAGGACTGGCTCTTGTGGGTGAGATCCTACGGTGCAGCAGGGGGAGGGTGTGTGGAATGGATGCCCCCATCCCGGCCGAGAAGGAATCCATCTTGCAAGGGACTGACCAAAGCCCCCATCTCCTAGTCCCTGCCCCCCGTCCTGTGCTGCGAGCAGGAGAGGGGAAGAAGGGAGCAAAATCATGGCTGAAAGGGAAGTCTGCTTTAGAATGGAGGGGTGGGGGGAAGGTGTTACCGAGACCCCCACTTTCCCCAGTCCCTGCCCCTCCTGGGCTGCGACCGGGAGGGAAGAAGGGAGCAAACTTCTAACTAAAGCCTGCTAAGGAGGGAGTGGTGGGGGGAAAAGTGTTTGCCTGGTTTGCATTTGTTTCAAGATTGTTGGTTGCACTCCTGACTCTGGTTTTTCACTGTCTTCTCTTAAGCGTAGTGTAATAAATTAGATAACTTTCTCTTCAGCACTCTGTGTTGAGTCTGTTTTGCCTGTGTCATTAATGAGTTTGACTCCTGAGCCGCTTTATATATATATTTTTCTCCCCTGTCCAACTAAGAAGGGAAGTAATAGGCTGATTTTGGTGGGTGTCTGGCCTTTGGCCAGGGCTCAACCACCACAATGGCCAAGATGGGATGTGAATGTCCCCCTGGGAAATGTCGCCCACCATGAGTAATGCTGCTGGACGGATCAGGAAGAGCCTCGTGCTGCAGGAAGGTGAGCTGCTCTGTAATTATTTCCTGTGATCTGTGGGAGAGCCTGCCTGCCCTTCTGGGCATGGACAGGTAATTACGGGCAGGCACTGGAGGAGTAACCAACCACATGCAGGTGACTTGCCGAAGTCACCCCTGTGGAGCTGGTGACTTCTCATGCATGGGGAGGTCACACCCACGTTTATGCGGGTTTGCCTAGCTGGGATAGCACCAAACATGGCTGAGAAGGTATGTGGATGGTGGGAACTGCAAAGAAGGTCTTGTAGTGGTTCTCCTTCCTGCACGTTACCTGGTGCTGTAAATGCAACATGGGGGTTGCTGGCCACACACCAATATGCAGACAGTGTGTGTCACTGGGACATGAAGAATTACTGGGGTAAAACTGCTGTGGTATGGCACAGGCTCCATCAGGTCCCTGCCCTTCAGTGATGTGAATTCTGACTTCTGCTTAACCAGGCAATGAAATGTATTTGAGAATGTCAATGGTGAGTCCACTATCAGGCCTACCTTGAACATGCTGTTTTGAAAGTGTCTTTTCTTATCAGCGGAATAGACATCCTCCTGCTTTGAGTCTGCTGCACTCTCAGGGAGCTTACACAGTCAGATCTAACCTGGCATGAGGAGAAGGAGGAGTGCATATACCACAGCATCTATCTCAGATCTGGCCCTTGTCAGCCTCACAGATTGCCTTGAACTCACTCCCACGGTGACCTTAAAGGCAACAACATCCCAACACAGCCAAGTTTAACACAGAATAGGTTCTTCAACTCTTTGTTTCTGAGCCCTTTAGTATCTCTGGCTATCAAGATCTTCCTGATGCCCATGAAGCTGAGAACTTTTCTCTTAAAATGTAAAAGCATAATGGAGGGATGGAAACCAGAAGATGTCCTTCAGATCCCTGCTTACTGCCATGGAGCCAGAGACCCCCTACCACCATACAGGGTCCACCTTGTCGGGGAGTCCATGCACATGAACTTAAGGATATTCCAAATGGCGTGAAACTCGCAAATCAACACCCACTCCCTCCCCTCAAATAAAAAACCCAAGCCCCACCCCCACACCCTCCAAAACCTAACCCTAAGGGCTGGCAGCACTGCTGCCTTCATCACCCTTCCAAACATACTTCTTGGTCTCCTTTGGGCAAGAACTGATCAGGTGCAGCAAGTATTGATCAATTCAAATGGAGTTGGGTCAATGTATTTTCAGACCTGGCAGGTTTTGGCAGTGTCTGACATACTGGTTTACAGGTATCAGCCCAAATCTCTTAACACCCCAACCACATCATTAAGCGTGGTGTAAGGACATCGCTCCAAGCCCAGCCTGGACTCACCCTTGTGCAGAAAGCCAGGCGTAGCTTAACTGAGAGCACAATCACATACAGAACACTGCAGCACGCGCTGAAATCAGGTAACCATGTGCTCAAATGGATAATAATCATCATTTCCCCCTCTCCTAATTTCCATACGGAATGGAAGTAATTAGCCATGTAACTGTGCTCCTCTGTGTCCAGCCAAGCATTGCTGAAAGGCTTGGAGCAGGCCCAGGGCGCCAGGCTCCGGCTCCGTGGAGCAGCACTGGCTTTCCCTACAAACCTGTGGAATTAACTCCTGGGGAGGGTATTTCTGGATTCCCAACACACTGCTTATGTAAATGAGGCAATCCTTTGATACCCTCTCCATTTTACGGACGTATTTAACACTCCTTAACCTTTGTGAGAAAAGACATTTGTGTTCCATCAATAACTGCTTTTTATGTCTTTCCTCAAGGAATTCTCCCTCCTCTCGCAACTCATAATGGAGCAGCTGAGTTCTTTTGATTCAGACTTAAATGATTCGGAGAACATTTTGCACTGACTCGCTCCTCGCTCTGCTGCTCAGACACGCTGACGCTTAGTCAGCTTTAAAAGGCCTTGCTTTCCCTTGTTTTCCAGTGCTGTCCTAAAGTGTCTTCCCTTCCAGTAACGCTCCCGGCGTCCCCCCGGGCTCTCTCCTGCTCCCGCTGTCCCGCTGAGCTGAGCGTGGGGCCACGCTTCCTTATGCCCAAATGAATAAATGTTTTTCTCCTGAGAAGGTCAGGTCTAAACAGGCCAGGTGGAAGAAAATGAGTGTTACCCTTCCCTTCTACAGCAGACTGGTTAATTACTTGCTGGCCTGCTCGTGGTATTATTCACTCTAGCTCTGCATGTTTGAATACAGTTAAAGCAGGGACAGGTCTTTCCCCAGCACACTTCAGGGCACTACGGTATCCAGTGCTGTTGCTGAAGATGCTTTATCCCATGTCTACACAAGACCATGTGCACTCACCACACATGAGAGGGGAAAAGCCTGTGAGCCTGCAGCGTGCCTGTCACAGCATGTCAGTCATGCTCATTCACTAAGCTTGCCCTTCCTAGTGCCTCTTCCAACCCCAAAATGTCCCAACACCTTCCCACTAGCCCTGGCTTTCTGCCTGCTCGCCTCTCCTCCTGTGTGACGGCCTCTGCAGAAGCCTGACTGTGCCCCCCTGCCATTGCTTGTGTGCTGGTGGGGCAGTGCACACTGCCTGGAAGATGCACTTGAAGCATCTGCCTGTTGTCTCACAGCTTTGGAGGGGGTGGCTCTATGGCAGAGCTCCTCTGTCCCTCCATCAAGCCAGTCCACTCTTCCCAAAGGCAGTAACTGAAAGCTGCTGCGGTGCCCAAAGAGAACAGCCTGCTGATGAATCCAAATGTCTTCTCTCTGGCACAACCAGAGTAATTTCCAGGCTCCCACACTGCCTTTCAGCAGCACAATCAGGAGCACTGCAGCAATCTTCAGGCCCTAAAGCTGCTCTGAACATCCCTTTGCTTCAGCTTTTGCTTTCAGCCAACATTACCATATCCCTACTGAGCCCATTTAGTTCAAACAGCTCAGCAAGAGGCGAGCCTGGCACCCAGAAGAGATGTAACCTGCAGAGCAGCAGAAGACAGCGGCTCTCTCTGCTTTCCAGGTCTCAGGTGAATGACTGAGAGAGGTGAGTATTACCCAGCAGCTCCCAACTCACCCCAGGAGAATGAGCTCCCTTCTGAAAACAAGTGTGGAGAGCCATCCGTGCCTCTGCAGTTTGGTGTGTGGTGTATTTGCTGAGTCTTGCTCTTCAGAATGTTATTTGCAATGAGAAACTGCACTTTATGTCATTAGTTAACAGGCTGACACCCAGTCCTGTTCAGGACAGTCCTCTGCAAATAAAACTCAGCTTTGGGAGTAGAAATCACTGTGCAATGCAAGAGAGCACTTTTAATGAGAAGCCTCTCATTTCTACAACATCCATGTTCACTTCCGCAGAAAAACAGCTTCTGTGTGCCAAGGCCACCTTTTGTTGTCTCTTCTGCAGGATGAAGGTAAGGCCAGTGAAGACCTCTGCATTTCCATCAGCATGCATAAGAAAGTACATCCCCAAAAGACAGTGTCAGCAACAGGTGCTGCAGTCCTAGGGGACGACCCTGAGCATCCGATGGGCTGTGAATGAGAGTTCCCCACTGGGCATGGGAGGAGACCTACCTGTCCACAGGGATCATCACTGAGCTTCTTAAGGCTTATGCAAGGATGCTTAGAGCTGCCTGAGTCTCAGAAGTGATGTTTTCTTGGGAAAGTTGATTATTTCAAATCTCCTTTCATTCCAGAATGGAACATAACAGACATATAAACCCCAAACTAATTCAATTCCTGGTGTTTTGATATTCTATGGGATTCGTACCAAGCTGAAAAATATTTGAAGTACTTGATAATTCTGTCACATCTCAGTGAAATCAGTGATTATGTGGAACATTTCCACTCTCTTCTGTTCTGCCAGGAATAAAAAAAAATATCTGTCAGTTTTAATGAGCAATGAGTTACCAAATAAATCTCTATCTCTCACCAACACTGGCTGGGCACTCCAGACTATTAGCGATGTCTTTCTCTGCTGGCCAGTTCTTCCATCATTTCTATGACGTCTTCCTGCACAGATGGAAAAAGGCACGGGCTCTGCTGATGACAGGAAAAACCCAACCCTAACTTTGCCTTCCGTTTCTCGAGCTGTTCTTCCCTGTTTAAAGAAGGATGAGCTGTTCTTGTTGGCAACAAGGATCTCCCCAGCAAGGTGCAGCGATGGCAGTGGCCCAGATGAGCTCCGTGGCTCTGAGCATGGGCCACATTTAGCAGTGGTGAATCAGGAGCTGTGCTGGCCTTACTGCAGTGAGTCTATCCCAGGGCCTCAGAGGTTTTATCTACAGTAACCTCAAAGCAGATGTAAATAACGCAGCGGTTAAAACTGAAGAGCTTCTGGCACTTTGTTTTGGCAGTGCCAGCAACAGCGGTGAGCACAGGGAAAGGCTGGTTTAGGGCTGGTCATGGGGATCTAAACCTCCACCTGGAAATACCTCTAGGCATCAGGTCCTTCCTGACGTGCTGCTCTACAAGAGACGCTCTCACCACTTAAATATTGTGAAAGACAAAGTTCCACAATTTACAGGTTTTCCTTTTGTTCAATTTCTTTCCCTTTCCCATGGCTGGCTTTCAACCTGCAGAGCACCTGGACACAAATCTCAATCAACCACAAAAGAAGTTCTGAAGGCTACAAGTGAACTTCTCCAGGGTACATGAAGCCACAATGGCTCTCACCAAAGGGGGCTGGAGCTTCCGAGCAGTGATGGTAGCACAGGTAAATGTGTCACCAAACTGCAGCTACACATGGAAGAGGAAGAGCATAAGACATCTCTGTGAAGTGTTGCTACCCAAGATTTTCACACTCTGTGGGTACATAGTTTAAGAATGAAAATGGGGAAAATTCTTCTTCAAGAGGAAAAAAAAGTTAGCCATGGAGCTTGGTGTCCTCTCCCAGACAACCTGTGAAGCATCACTGAGGATGTGGGAGCAGTAATTTGGTTGTGTTTAGAGCAGACTGGAAGCATGCACACATCGGACTCACAAGCACTTCAAGCCAGTGGTGATCAGAAACCCCAGCTCACAGCGTGAGCTCTCTCTAACCACAACCAGGAGGCTGTATTTGTGAAAGGGATCAAGGGCCAGACAAAAACATCGTTCTCATCATCTTCATTTGAGATGAAATACGGATCCCTCCATATGCTCCTGCGTAACATTTCTGTTCTTTCTCTCCTGCTTTGGCAGCACTCTCAGGGTGTGAGACAGGGTCAGGCAGTAACTTCGTGTACTACGAGCAGCTTAAAATTAAGTCTGTGCTTTGATGAGCCGCAAGGATCACACCCTATTTTAGAAGCACTGATGTCTGAGATGGCCCACATGCGTCAGGCAGAGCGGGAGGTCCTCTGCCCCTCCCCGGCTCAGGGCTGATGCTTTGCAAGAGGCAGTTGCCTACGCACATGGATGTAGTGGTGATGAGAGAGGGTTGGGTTTGCCCTGGCGCACTGCCTCTAAGAGCCCTGCCTGTGCTGGGTGCTTTGGAGAAGACCCTTTCTCCTTTCCAGCTGGAGATACACAGTGCTGCCACAGCACATCCTGATGTGAGGGGTCCGATGGACATCAGTTTGTAGTGTGGGGCTGGTGCTGCCATGTGCAGATGTTGCTGCTATCTTGGTGTTACTACCATCGCCTTTTCCTGTGTGTCAGACCTGTCTTTGAACCTGCCCTTCCTGTTCCTCCTTACTACTCAGCAGCTCTGCTCCCTATGGAGTGGGACCTGCTCTGCTCTGCTCTGCACCGACTCTAGGTGCGTGGCCATGGTGAACACAGGGACCCACAGACATGTAGCGACACATTAACATCTGTGGTTGAGGAGCTGATTCATGTGAGAGGCACATCCTTGCTTCAGGGCAACTGTCAGGGCAAATGGGCAGGATGAATGACTCCAAGAGGTGACTACTTCAGCCATCTGACACAAAATGGGACCTGCGAGTCACCCTGTGTCCCACCTGGGCAGGCTGACAGCTACCTGCCTGCAGTCAGCAGGAACCTTGATGAGGTTCACTCACTTTGCTTCAAACCTCTACAGCAAACACATCCACTCCCCCTAAATTTCCTCTGCAGTCATTGGAGGAGAGGTGCTCCTCGGGTCCACCAGCCACTGAGTCCGTTGGGTTCCTGCTGCTCACTGTCCATAAAGAAGATGCAGGGAACTAAATCAGGTGTGGGCGCTGAAAGAGCAGGTGAGGGGTTGCTGCTTTCCGAGTCCTGAAGTGTGGGAGCTGAGAAGTTTTGGATGTAACCTTACTCCAGACCACGGGAAATGCTCTCTTGGCACGTGCTCAATCCTTCCTGCATGTAGAAAACCTGCTCTGAGCCAGGAAAGCTCAAAATGTCGCCACAGCTCTTGCAGAGTTTTCCTGCTCCAGAAACTATACTGGAAGAAGTTCTTCATTAACATAAATTTCTACCATTAACAGAACCTTTTGGAGCCCTTCCTACCCAGCATCACACGGGGACACTGCTAGACCATCGAGTGTAGAGCTAGTCTAAACCTGTCAGGAATATCCAGGGCTGATTCCACACGTTAATTATACATTGTGCAAAAAAGGATTTCCTAAGATTGGTTGTTGGTTTTTTTAAAGTTAAACTGAAGATCTGGATCTTTCCTTTTTTATGTGTGATGGGACTAGATAAACCAGAATGGAAAAGCCACGCGTTACGTATCAGCATTGTGTATCAGTGTCACATCTTCCCTGGAGTGGCTCCTTTGCCGTGGTACGAACCCCTGTGTATTAAAAAGAGTCTTTCTTCAAAGGAGCGTCCTCAGGCTTAACATGTATTCCTGGTTTCTCTTCCTTTATTGCTTATCTTCAAAGGGGTGGAGATCCCAGGGCCCACCTTTGGAGTGCTAATGGCTTTTAGCCGTGATGGGTCATCCTGCCAGGCAGGCAGGAAGGAGCGGGCAATGTGCAGGGCAGGCTTTTAGCGTGTACCAAGGATAGGCGGACGACAGGGATTTGCCAGTGCTGCACTACTGGGGTCTACCATACAGAGAGAATTTGATGGAGATTCTTAGAGCACGGCTGGCTAGCTCTGCTCATCGTGATCAGGGCAGCCATCACTCCCATGCCGTGCCTCAGATCACCCATTTAAGAAATAAGCTACTGTGGAAATGTACAGACAAGGGATCCTGGTGGCACCTGCCTTCTCCCCATCACAAGCTGCACTGACAGATGACTTCATGATGAATGAAAAATGCATCCTTGATGATCTTTCAGCTACCAGTTTCCTCACAGAAGCAGGCTTAAATGGACGTGTTCAGCTATGAAGTAGCCACAGGAAAGGAATCAAGTGTTAGGATTAAGTTACCATAACTAGGACGACTTGGTACAGAGGAGGGGGCTTTAATGTATGCACGTTGATGCTGTGGACCTGCAGCTTTAACATTTGTGATTGATTTGCCTCAACTTTCTGAAGCATCCCCAGGCAGAACCCCTCCAAGGTGGCAACTATCTGAAATCCCTGCTGGCAAAACCCACCCCAAGTGCAAGAGAGATGAGACTGAGTGGCCCTGCCTCCAGCGGGTTAGTCTGGCTTAAAGCTGGCTTGCTAGAATCTCAGCGTGGGCAAGGTTTGAGCCCATGGAAGTGAAGATCTTGGCTAAGGACCTCATTAAAATGACTGTCGGCATGGACATGGCAGTCAGGGCTTCAGCGCTACTGTGAAGCCTTCAGGCATGGTCCTGGGAATGGCTGGCAGTCCCCTGGAGCTGCAGTGGCTTCAAACGGGCTGTGAGGCACTGCCTGATGCCTTATGTCTGTAAATGAATGTGTTCTGCAATTCTGCACAGCAGCTTTTGGGAGATGCCCAGGCTGGCAGGTGGTGACGACTCTCTTACAGGTGCCTGCGCTGCAAAACTTCCCCAGCACGCTGCAAGGTTTCCTAGCAACTTCCTTCCACGGTCTTTGTGCTCAGATTTGTTTTGAGATGTGGGCATTCATTAAACACTATTTCTGCCTATTTAAACCAGTTTCATTCTTTTAAGCTGGCAAGGCAAGTGCAGTGCAGCAGCAATGCTGGATTTATATCCTTTTCAGCTATTCCCTCCAACACTAACAAAACCCTGAACCAGTGTAGGTGGGTTTCCTGCTATTTTTTCGCCCACTAACTGTATCACCAGTCCATTGCTCAAATTGCTGAGCAGCAGGAAAACTCCAAACCCACCTCTTAAATAAATAAACAAATACATAGGAGCAGTATTTCCTCTGATCTCTGCATCCATCACATTCTTGTCAAACTCCTCCGGTGTATTGGAAACCAGCAGATGTTGATCATGTGCTTTGGACAGCTCTTTCCAAACACATGAGAGACATCACACTTTGAAGCCAAAAATGCTCTTAAAAATAAGCAAAACCGAAGTAGCTAAACCATGCTAACCTTCATCATGGGCATGCACATGTATCCAGTTTAAAATCGGCCACAGGTTTTATTTAAATTTGTGAATTTGCTGAGAGCATCCTGGTTGGAATATGCTGAAGTGTTTATTCAGAATGTTGTACTGGCTCAGCCAGCCAACTTGGAACGACACCTTAACTTGAAAGGAAGTGGAGGAGCAATTTGGTGAGTGGAGCAAACTTGAAAGAGTTTGGGTGGAAAGGGATACAGGAGAGAAACCCAGCTTATACCCATGTCCTAGAACAACACTGAGACATTATTTGTTACTGAAGCCATTCACTACACAAACAGGCATTTCTTCAAAGATAGCAGGGGAGGTGTGTGCAAAAAATCACCATCCCCCCTCCAGTTTACAAAGCGAATGCCCAGTGCCTTGGTGTTTTCCTTGGCACCCGCACTTCTCACTGAGCTTTCTGAGAGCCACGAGCAACTGAAGCGCAAGAGGAAAAGTGGCATCAAGTCCCCCCCATGCTGCAGCCAGGCTCATTCCTGTCCTCAGTGGGGTCCATTCCTGCCCAATGCTGAACAAACCCCACATTCATGGAGCTTGGCATCTCACCTGGACAGGTCTAAGGCACAAACCCAGCCCTGCCAAAAACCACCCTACACGATCTCTCTGCCTTCCTCCCCAGGCTTGGCTGCTGCCTTGGCTGTTTTAACACAGCATCAGGCGTCTCCAGTCAGAGATAAGCTGCACTTACCCTCTTGTGCGTGCTGGGGATTCGCCATCTCCTGCCGTTTGTCATGCTTCACTGCTATAAACCGTTGTGTTTCTTGCTCAGCACCAGCGTTTGCACCACTGTGGCTATGTCAGCTGTTGGCATCGGTTGTAGAGATCAGGGCAAACTTCCAGAGCAGATCAGGACTTGGATTTCTATCAAAACCCATCTGTTCCTGGCTGAGAGTTATTCCCACCACCTTTATAGCTGGGTGGGATAATGAGCCGGCGAACCCACAAATTAGCACAACACGAGGCTCTTTTAATAGCCGCCTTCTCCAGAAAGTCAAGGCTGCTCCTGCATCTTGTGTGCACCAGCCAGCCCAGCAAGCCAGGACTTCAAGCTGACAGTGTCAGTCGTTTTTAAAGTGTCACTGCCCTGCTCACATATGAAAAGCAATGTAATATTTCTCCTGGGACAGTCACTTCAAACACTCTGGAAACAACTTGTCTGAAGCCACGATGCTTGTCCCTTCTGAGATGCCTGGGACGGATTTGGGTACTGCTTGTGCCGGACGGGACTGCGGGGTGAATGTCGCAGCAAACACACCTCCTTCATCAGCCTAAACCCACTGGTTGTTAATGAGACGTGTGCAGGAGGGTTAGCCTCGTACCTCAGGGCCTGCCACAGGAGTGCTGTAATTAAAAAGCACAAGGGCTGAAACGAATTCACACAACACCGTTGTGGCGGCGCTCCCTCCACAGTGAGCCACAGCACCAAGGGTTAACACTCTGCTGCCTGCCTCCACAAATCTGCATAATGCCTTGTGCTTGGCAGCTCATTTGCATAATTTTAAATGACTCTTTTGTCTTGAAAATAAAATCTAAAACACAGCTTCAGAAATAAGTGGTAGATATTAACGATTCATGTGCTAAGATGGCTCACTTAAGTCTGTTTGTCTGAACTTGTCAATTGAGGTTGTAAAAATAATTTTAACAGAGTGATGTTTTTCTGTTGCAGAGCCTTGGTGTTCAGTCCTGGGGCCATTTTGACTACCTGGAATAAGGTCTGAGGTGCTCACCCACTCCACACAGAGAGGTTGAAGCTGGCCTACACTCTCAGACCATACAGAGAGCTCAGCAGCTCCAGCCTTTGCCAGGGGTGTCCAGCCCAACCCTCTCATTAAACTGGAGAAACAATGCCAGCAGCTGGCACTGAATCCCTGTCATCACCATGTCCTTAGAAGGGATGGGCTTACCTCCAGGCTGTAGAGGTGTACCCCAGGGGACACATGGGTATGAGCTCAGTGTCCCACCTCCCACTGCCAGGAGGCATTCAGCTCCCCCAAGGATGGATACCTACATTTTGTCCACTGAATCACACTCCCAGCTCCACTGACGGCCGCAACTAGGTCTCCACAGACTTACAGTGGGAGATCCAACACCTAAATTCAGGCATATTGTTTCCCTGGATCTGATTCTGATTCCAAGTTCAGCTGACAGCCTGTGGGTCGCTCTTTGCCAGCTGAGCCCTGTACCTCTCAGCTCTTCTCTCCATCATCTTGGGAGACTGGTACCAAGCACAGTGTCTTGTACCTGCAGTGATGCCTTTCAGTGTAGAAGAGGCTGTTAGCTGAACTGGCACTTCAGCACTTTTAAATCATCGTTTATCAGAGCAGCAGAATAAATCCTGGGATATCTCAATCCAAATGGGTAAGATACGAGTTTAACACTAATCCTACCTGTCAGCATTATGACGGGAGCCCATCTGAACTCCTGCCCCAGTGCCTGACATACTATAAACTTTGGGAAGTTCCTCAGGCAAAGGCCTGTAATTTCTACGCTTGTGCAGTCCCAAAAGCTCGGCGACTCTAGAAGACACTTCCCACTTGACATCGTCTCACCCGTGGCAGCATGCCCAGCAGGAACCCTGCCCAGAGGAGCAATGGAAGGGCAGGAGGGCTTGCTGCCACATCCCCTGCCAGCTGAAAGCCACTGTGTCAGGCAAAGCTTCAGGCAAATTTAGGTGGCTCTAGGTAGCTTGTACAAGCTGTAAGGGGAAAAGGACAAGAGTAGGTCCATAATCCTGAGTGAACAGATCTGTCAGATCCTAACAAGTTTCTGCCTGGCATGTTTAGTTCAGTTTTGCTTTTGCTCATAACCCAACTTCGGGTGCATTTCAAAGTTTCCCATCAGTGACAACACACCAGATGCCCTCCTTCAGACTCCAGTGGCACTACTGTTTTCAATCCAACGTTTCACAGACGTTTCATTTAGGGACCTTTTTTTTTTTCTATCTTCACCTTTTGCAATAGCTGAACCTTTTACTTGACACTTCTGTTAAAAGTCAGACAAAGGCAGATGTGCAGTATTAAACCTTTCAGCCCGGCAACTAAAGCCTGACAAATTTACAAACACTTCAGTTCATCTGGCTTTACAGCAGCAGGCAACATGCACTGTGAGTGAGACTATCTGCACGCCGGGTTAGCTGCACGTCATTCTGCACTTGCAATTTCACAGTACCCACTGACAGAAATACACACACCAACACACAACGGGCAAGTGCTACACCTGCTGTTACTCACAATAAACTCTGCATCCATCAGTTAACTGTGTCCTTTTCCTCTAACACTGCAACATGGAAAAAACCTATATTTTCATACCTATTTTTCATATATATTCATGTTTTCTTTCCTCCGTTAGCTCAACTGGAACTAAATGTGAAGGACCGGAGCAGTTCCCAACATGGGTGTCCACGCACCACATCTCCTAGCACACACTGACCCCACTGCACCTTTTTTCTTCCCTTTCAGCACTGAAGCTCCATCCCCATAAAACCCCCAAAACTTTATTTCACAGGACTTGCATCTGTTATAGCTGCTCCTCTTCACATTAAGTCAACACTGATTAATTTTTTTTCCCTTTTCTTATTTTTTTTTCCCCTGACATTTAATCACTTGTGCGACTGGTTGTGATGACCCACTGTGATGACGTTCTCAGCTTGAGAATAAGCCATGGGGACACACAGGAGCATTTAAAAAACAGCTGTCCTGCTCTCTGTAAATGTCCTTAGTGCTATAAGGGGCGGGGGTGGGGGGGACCAAGAAGAAAAAAAAAGTCTCACAAAATTTTTAGCAGAACGATGAGATCTTTCCTGAAAGCAAAGCCCATCATTTAAAGGGAATGGGGTGGTTGAGAGACAAGAATGTTTTCACTCCTGGAGAACCGTGTTTGAAACCATGCCTGCATGCCTGCGATGGGAGCCACTGGCTGCTGCGATGTGGAAGAGCTATTTCAGAAGGGCTGGTGAATTTGCAGCTTCTGTGTATACTCATTCTGCACGGGCCAAATGCCTCCTGAACAGCCACTGTTTTATCGCTTCTCAAATGACCCAGCCTCTGGTTTGCTCACAATGCCAGCCGTAAAGAGAGGCTGCTTCGAGCTGTTCCAGGAGCAGCTCGGGATTCTCTCTGTGTGCCTGCATTATCATTCAAATCAGGAGTTTGGACTCTGAAACTGATCTCGCTCTCACCACCCTCCTGTTCCTGTTGTGGAGCAGCCTGAGGAAACACAACCTGCCCTCCTCTGTGGTGAAACCAAATGGAAAGCAGTGCTCCTGAGGCCCAGCGCAGTCCCTGAGGAGGCCGTGGACGTTCCATCCCGGAGGCAAAGCTGGGGCTGGCCAGGACACCCCCTTGGAATGCAGCACTGCGGATGCTGTGGCACTCGGCACCCGCTGCTTTACTCCTCTACAATTGGCTTTGCTTTTTGTAAGTTTTCAAGTGAAATTAAAACTCAATGCAAGAACTGCCTACTATTTCTTTCTAGAACATAAGCAGCCACCCATGACAAGTGGCTGTTTGATGGAAGAGGAACAGAGGCTGAAAAGCAGGCTACTACACAGAAAGGTAAAGCCTGGCCTCAACGGACTCCACGGAATAATTCACTTGGCTTTGCCCTGGAAGGTCTCCGCTGCCTTCCCTGCCAGAAACGAATTTACTCTCTGATAATTCCAGAAGGTACTACATGAATCAAGGCCATACAGAACTGCTGCTGTGAATGCAGTTCACCCTCACAATTTATAAAGGCAATTTTTTTTCAAAACTGCTGCTTCTGAAGACAAATATGGCCAAGGCAAGAGTAACTAACACAATCAAATGGAACTAACAGTGAAATAAACCCCCTGGTTTGTCCCAGTTAATCATCCAGACTCCCTTGGCAGCCTGCAGACAGATGAGCAGGAGAAGGCAATTCCACAGGGAACCTAGGCAACCTGCTAGGGCCACATGCCTGCCTTTTAGGTTGCTCAAGTTCAAATGAATTCTGTCTTCCCTTACCAGGAGTTTACAGGAAGCTGCTCTGAGATAAATGAGCATAACTCTGCTTTTCAGTGGCCTGCACAGGAACACCTGCCCAGGTGACACAGCTCTCACAAAGCCTCAGAGCCTCACTGACCCCATACATGAAGCATGTGAGCTCTGCCTACGCCACAACCAAGGTGGTTGTCCATAGCTTCAGTTTCCCAGGACGTTCAGCTCCTCCACTTTGCCTGGGATGCCTGGTGAGCTCCTCTTGTCACACTCAGCTGCATTTGTCAGCAGACAGGTCTGGTCTACACATACAAAAGCCAGCATGTAAGCTTTGTGGTTGGGTCTGTACAAGAAAAGAAGTCCTGGATGCCTAGTCAAAAGGAAGAGGTGTTTAGTGTCTCTGTGGGAGCTGGAAGAGAAGGATGCAAGTGGCTACAAGAAGGGTGAGAAGCAGTATCAAGTGAAGGACTTACCAAACCAAAATTTCAGTCTGCCAGATACTGGTGGATCTACATGCTTCCCTGAGTACTCATCAGAGACCTCACCTTGGTCCCAGACATACCGTGCCAATTGCTGAAACAGAAGAAAGTATCCCTGCCTGTATACTAAAGGAAGAATAGATGCAGAACCCTAACTTCTAGCCCAGGAGTCCTTCACTGCAGAGCTGGGAAGACAAATTGCTGAGCTACTCGGACAAGAAAGGGGAAGGGAGGCCAGGTATCTGCAGTGTTACCTGATTTTAAACAGACACCTTCCAGTCCCTGTGAGGTAGCAAGTGTTACATCAGCAGCCAGTGTGTCGAAGTATCTAGCTCACCATATTAACTTCTGAACACCTGAGTCTCTTTTGGTCAAATTTGGACATGAGGTTCTGGTTGCAGAGGTCTTTGTTAGCTTGATGACCCAAGCATCAGAGATGGGGCAGGAGAACTGATTGGTACTGCAGCTAAGGGAAAGACCGCAACAGAGCTCAACCTTTGTTAGTTGCTGGGGAATCCACAGGGCAGATGGAAACAGTGTGTGCACTGTTGGAGACTGAAGAACCCACTGTAAGAAAAAAATCCCTGGGAAACAAGTTTTCATCAGCTCTGGACCTTACTAAGCTACCTGCTCTTTTGTGGCCTCAATACTTCCTGAAGACCAGCACGATTTTGTGCACAAGACTAAAGATTTTTCTTTTTAGGACCACTTCACTTGGCAGCCAGGTACAAATTAGAAAATAAGTGATTATAAACAAGATAAAGCTTGTCATAAACAAGCAACATATTAAAAAAATCAGGCTATGACAACCTGGGACATGAGCATGACAGGACAGCAGAAAGCATTGCAGCCATCAGCAGCTGGAATTGTTTGATTAGAGTTTGAACCAATCTCCCCAGGGCTCAGTACTGGGGCCAGTTCTGTTTAATGTCTGTCCCTATCAATGACATGGATGAAGGAGTCCAGTGCGTCTTCAGTAAATTTGCAGATGGTACCAAGACTGGTGGGAGTGCTGATGTGCCAGAAGGCAGACAGGCTCTACAGAGGGACCTGGACTGGGTGGATTGATGGGCCAAGGCCAATTGCATGAGGTTCAACGAGGCCAAGTGCCGTGTCCTGTACCTGGGTCAGAACAACTCCATGCAAAGCTACAGGCTTGGAGAGCAGTGGCTGAGAGCTGTCTGAAGGAGAGACCTGGGATCAGCAGCTGGCTGAACATGAGCCAGCAGTGTGCCCAGGTGGCCAAGAAAGCCAATGGCATCCTGGCCTGTATCAGGAACAGTGTGGCCAGCGGGAGTAGGGGAGGGATCCTTCCCCTGTACTCAGCGCTGGTGAGGCAGCACCTGGAGTACTGGGCTCGGTTTTGGGCCCCTCACGACAAGAAGGACATCGAGATACTTGAGCATGTCCAGAGAAGGGCTACAAAGATGATGAAGGGTTTGGAAGATAAATCTTATAAGGAGCAGCTGAGGAAGCTGTGATTGTTTAGTCTAGAGAAAAGGAGACTGAGGGGAGACCTCATCACTCTCGACAACTACCTAAAAGGTGGTTGTAGTGAGGTGGGCATCAGTCTCTTTTCCCTGGTAGCTCGTGACAGGAGAAGGGGAAGCAGTCTGAAATTGCATCAGAGGAAGTTTAGGTTGGATATTAGGAAACGTTTCTTTACTGAAAGGGTTGTTAGATATTGGAACAGGCTGCCCAGGGAGGTGGTTGAGTCACCATCCCTGGAGGTGTTTAAAAGATGAGTAGATGTTGTGCTTGGTGACATGGTCTAGTGTTGGATCTAGTAGGGCTGGATAGGTGGTTGGACTTGATGATCTTGAACCAAAACTATTCTATGATTTCTTGTGTTAACTTGCAAACTATGCAGGCACTTGTGCTGTAAACCTCACAGATGTGGTTTAAAAGCCTGATGCTCCCAGCTCCAAAGAACTGCTCTTGTGCTGTACCTAGACAGGAGGAGAGCAAGAGGCAGCGAGGGACCTGCTTTGCTTCACTTTGCAGCACAAGGTGCTGGAAACACAATTTTTCTCTTTGCAATGCACTTTGCTCGCTATAAGAACTTCTGCCTGGGCTTGGGAACAATCTAGAAGCTGCAGTTTTCTGCATAGCATTCTTGTTGACATTTTCAGGAATGCTGGCCTCATTTCTTCCACAGCAAAATACAATCTTATGCTGCCAGCCTGATGTCATCTCTGTTGACATCTGGAGTTAACAGCCTGGAAAGCGAATAGTAGTGCTCTCCTTAGCTGCCTTTAGTTTGCTCAGGGCCTCCTCCCCAACTTCAGAGATTCACAGAATTTTAGGGGCTGAAAAGCACCTCCAGAGATGAATGAGTCCAATCAATGCGTCCCATCAGGTGCAGGCCTGTGCTACACTTGCCAGCACATGCACATGGTGTTTACAGAGCAAAATCCCTTGCAGTCCTCCCACCATAATCCTCCTATCTCTAGCAGGTTCCCTTCCTTCATGACAAAGATTTCTGAGCAAACCACCAGGTCTGCAGCTGCTGAGTGTGTTTAGCGAGTGGTTGGGAAGAAGTCTGCCCTAGTGCACGTCATTCAGAAGCAGCTCCTGGTGGCAAAGTTCCTGATCTACTGGAGCTGGATGTGCACAGAGTAGGAGGCTGGATGGACCAGATGACCTCCAGAGGTCCCTTCCAACCCACATGCTCCCACCAGTCCAGAAACTTCTGGAAATGCTGACTCCCACCAAAATTCACCTTCAGACACAACAGCGATGATCCCATGGGAGTTACTATTTTGTATGGTATTTCCAAGTTGGCAAAAACTCTCGCACAGACAAGTACACCAGCAAGGAACTTGTTCTGCTGGTTGAGTGTTGGTGTATTTATAGCTGCACCTTCATAAGGAAGCTGCTGCTCTATCAGTAGGCCTGAAAATAGCACCATCTATACACCGAGGAGTTGTGCAACACAGGGAACTGAATTTCGTAGGCCAAGACAGAAGTCCTGCCTTAGAGATACATTTTGTAAAGAAAGAAAATCTAGATCTGTTCTTGATTTCTTTCATGACTTGTCAAACATGAATTTTTACATACCAATTTAGTACTGGATGATGTCATAAACACGTTGGATAAACAATGCAGAGGACTTGGGGGGGAGAATCTTTTATTTTGAAGTTCTTAAAAAACGTAAGTTTGAATAGGTCTACTATCAGAAACCAATTCTCTTTGGAGTCATTTCAGGTAACCAAAGGACCATCAGATTTGCTCTGTTACCTGCCTGAGTATCTTCTAGGAAACGCATCAGCAGACAAGACAGACATTTGATGCGTACCACTCCAACAGGCAACAGCAAGATGCAGCCTTGCATCCTGTTAGAGAAGCAGGGGTGCTTCTGACAGTGCACCGAAACACCCACTGCCTGACAGACTCCTCTCAGAATAACATTGTCAGCTGAACACTTGGGCTCGTCCCCTCTCAGCTATGCTTAGGATTACTTGCCATTTTAGACAGCAGGATAAACTCTTAGTGTGAACAAAAGCTGACATTTACACTACTCAAGTTTATTCTGGCTCCAAGCACAAGTTCCAGTGGAATCAATTTTAGGGCTTTTTTTCATTTTTGCTTACGCCGAGTGTTTGCCTTGGCACAGCCACAGGCAACGGCGAACACTGGGGTTCAGGCGCAGTGTAAATAAAGCTACAGAGAAGGATTACTTAGAAATGCCAGCAGCAGACTGCCCAGCCCTAACAGACCTGTGCCCCTTGGGCTTTTCCAGCTCTTTTCCTGTCTTTTATCTAACACGTTTCCATAACCCATTAACTTTTAAAGCATGTGTGTGAAAGGCAGAAGGAAGAGAGTAACTGAAGTCTCCTCTGAATGCCTAGCCCCTAAGAGAACTCCCCTGAACAAGTCACGTTATTTGGAAATGTAAACGCTTTGGAGAACTAGATCTTGATTCTGAGAGCAAACAGGTTCTGGAGCTTCCCAAACCCTACCAAAAATTCATGAAAGCATTTCCAAGGATTCAACAAGACTTACTGTCAAGAGTTCATGTGGTCGATCTTCCTACAGTTCAATGGAAAAGGGGAATGTCTGTCAAAGACAAATACTAAATTTTTGCCTGGGAAAAAATAATGAAATTGAGATGCAAGCTTTTCTAGGTGATCACCAAAACATGTAAGTGGTTCTCATGCAATGACTGAGCTCGAGACAGCTTAGAGGAATCTCCCACTGCAACACAGGAAAAGCATTAAGATGGATGTTAAAAAAAACCAAACTCAAACCAAGCAAAACTATTGAACTTTGGTACCATCAAATGCCAAACTAAATCCAAAATATCTGCCCTAACAGTGAAAAAAAAAAAAAAGGTAAATCCTAGAGCTACTCATTTTTAAAAGCACAGCTCCTGCACTGCCTCACTACCAAACCAAGGGAGCTCTATTCCATACTTTGTGTGTTTGCAGAAATCTTGTTCAGATTTTCTTTACAAGACAAGCTAAATTACTTTTCTTATTCTTAAATTATCATGGACATTTGAAAACAGACCATGTGGGGAAGCAGTGCCTGGAATGCCATCGAATGAATAGTTCTCCTTTTTACCACATTTCCTCATGTTAATGATATTGTAGTGAAAAAAACAATACCCAAATAAAACCCCACAACAACAAACACCACTTTAAAACCTCCCCAGATCTTTGAGCTGCAAGCAGTGTCAACTGATTCTTTGGATTAGCTCCTTTCGACTGTACTGGAGACAGAGCCAGGGACGAAAGAAAGGGGGATAGAAGATGTGAAGTCGCAAAGTTCCTTAGATTCAATAGTGGAGGAACAGAGATTTCTAGGTTTACGATTACACAGCTTCAGAAATTAATTATAACTCACTGAACTAGGTGCTATTTTTTTAATCTATCATTGTGATTGCCAGCATTCCTCACGTGCTAAAATACTCCACACCAGTTTTCTACGTTTCTGATTTCCTGAAAACATGAAAGCCGTAAAAGCAGCAAACTCCAGTACAAGAAAAAAAAAAAAAGAAAAAAAAAGCAGCTTGGTACAATCCCAGCCCAAGGTGTCAGTTTCCATAGAGACAAATGGCTGTTTTATTGACTACTACTCAACTTTCAGCAAATCGAGATGTTAATTTGTTAAAACCAGCTCCATTTGGAAGGTATGCTCTCTTGGAACAGCACAGTTAAACTCTGTCCAGAGAGGGAGGGTGCGCAGCCAGGGTGGCACCGAGTGCTTTAGCAGCTCGGGAGGTAACTTTTTTAGGCCCCGAGAGAGACCGGTGATTCAGACCACTGGAGGGAAGAGGGACCGAGCTACCGGCAAGCAGGCAGTACCAAGCAATTCGCCGGCTTTGGAGCGCAGGTGACCAAAGGCGGTGGGTCTGAAAGGCACCTTCCGCCACACGCACACTCGGGAAGGGGTGGCAAGGCCGCCGCTCGGTGCCCCCCGGCGGTACGCACAGCCTCATACCCCCCTTCCACCCGCAAGCCACTCCAGCAGGCCGTACGCCGCGTGGGACCCGCCCGAGGGGTCGGTCACAGCCCCCTTCGCCGCACCGCGGCGGCCACCGGAGGCCCGGCGGGGGTCAGCAAGCCGAGGCACACGCCACTCACGGGGAAGGACTCAATCGGCGCCGCCCTGCCGAGCCCCGGGAAAGCGCTACAAGGCTGCGGCGGGAAAGGCCGGCAGAAGGGGTCGGGGCGCCGCGGCCTGCACCTGGTGAACGCTGCCGGGACGGCTGCCTCAGAGCCAGCCGGGCGCCCCCGCCGGCCGGGGGAAGCAGTGACGCCGCCTGCCCCGCCTCGCTGCGCTCCCGCCGAGGCCCGACCGCGGGGGAGGGGCTCCGTCCGGCGCCTCAGGGAGTCGCGCGCGCACTACCCCACACCCCTCCTCCTTCCCCCACCCGGGAGTTACTCTCTGCGGCACGTGGTGTTTTACGTCCCTCGCGCATGATGTCACCGCGCTCCGTGAGGCCTCCTCGGCCAATCGGCGGCGCGGTTAGTGAAGGGGATCCGCGCGGCGGCGCGCGCGCCAGTCAGCGCGAGCCTTACACCGCGGCCGCGCGCCACCGCCCCGCCCTCCCCGGCGCGGCGCACGGAGGGAGGGAGAAGGGCCCGGTGGAAGTTAAGATGGCGGCGCGTGCGTGAGTGCGGCGCGGGCTGAGTCTTCTCCCGGCGCCGTTCTCCTTCTTCCTCGCTCTCCGCGGCGGGTGAGCCGAGGACTTCGCCGGTGGCCACGAGCGGCCCCGGGGGAGGGACGGAGGCCGAGCGCCCCCTCCCCCGCCGCCCCCCCGCCCCCATTGTGTGCCCGGCCCCCGCCCGCCCGCCTCCCTCCGCCGGGGGGGGTAGCGGCGGCGGCGCGGAACATGACCTCGATCCACTTCGTGGTGCACCCGCTGCCGGGCACCGAGGACCAGCTCAATGACCGGTGAGGGGCAGGCCGTGCGGCGGGGGGCGGAGGGGAGGGGCCGGCCTGGCGCGGCTCGGCCCCCTGTGGGTGAGGGGAGGGGCCGGTGGCGGCCGGCCGGAGCGCGGTGCGGCGGGGGCGCCCCGGGGAGCGGGCAGCGCCGGCCGCGGGGGACGTCCCGACACCCTTCCCCCCTCCCCCTCTTCCCGCTCCGTCCCTTGCCGCCGTCCCGCAGCCGCGCCGTGGAGCCGCAGGGCCTCGGCACCTTCCTCTCGCAGGGGCTGGCGGCGAGAAGCGGTGCGGGCCGCGCCGCACGCACCCGGCCTCTCCGGGCGGCCGCCGCCATAAACTTTGCCCCCCTCCCCCTCCCCGAGGGAGCGCGGGTGGGGGGCCGTGACCTTCGCGGCCGGGCCCGCCGCCCCTTCACGGGCCCGGCGGGGAATCCGACCTGGCAGGGGAGTCCCGACGTCCGCCCGAGGAAGCGGATTCCCGAGGTTCCCTGGCCGAGGACGAGGAGGAGCGAGAATGTGTCCATATTAATCAGAGATGGATCGAGGCAGACAATGCAGATGGGGGATCGCGGTGTGTGTGAGAGAATGATGGGAGCGATGTGTGCCAGGGACACTACACGAGCACGTACCGCCAGTGTGCTCTGCCTTCCCTTCGTGCATACCTTTCTGTTGTTGTTAGTGTTTTATAAATTAAAAAAACCAAAACCATACCAAAAAAAGGAGGCCCAATTTCCAGATTACTGATTGTGTGCGGCTTGGCTGGGATGGGAATGACAGCTAGAACAGAAGCACAGCCTGCTCGGAAATCTCGCGGCTAACTTTATGTTGGATTGGGGGAGGGAAATTGCGGGCTGGGGAGGAACAAGAATGCTTAGGAGAAAATGAATCCATGAACCGAATTTTCTTTGCTGCCTGACGTGTGTTTGACAGCATTCTTTGTGGCTGTCAAATATTTCTTCTGAAGCAATTACTAATGGTATGTGGTACAGCTTGCTAATTTTACTTGTGCTCTCCTATATAGAAATTCTTAAGAATCATGTAACTTTTTAATTTTTAATTTCCCACAAATACATATGTGAATAAATACAGATAATTAATCATTAGTGGATAGAAATCTACATATTTTTTACATTACACAAAAAGTAGGTATCTTTATCTAAGTAGTACATAAATATTTATAAATTTTAAGGTATGGGCTCTTTGTTATATTCTTCTGGCTTTGATCTTAACCAGGTTTTGGACTAGGTCAGGGCCCAGCTCACATCATTATTTTTTGTAGCTATTGTTTATCACTTTTCCTTACCCAGTCTTTACTGAAAAGCCTCTGTTAAAGCACAGTTGAGGTTCATGGGCCTATGATGAGGAAAATATACTGTTGTAAAGATAAAATTTCTGCCAAACTGCATCATCCCCATCCTTAAAGAAGGTAAAGAAACTTCTAATGATAAATTAAATCGAAAACCTGTAATGTGTTAGTGTGGAGTTTATGTCTTTCTTTAACCTGATATTACACTTCACAGGTTCCTGCTTTCTGGCAAGCAGACCCCCTTCCAAAGGGCTTGACTGGCTTTCTCCACAGTAATACATTCAAATTTTGCATACATCTTTCTTTGGAGTGAGAAACTCTGAGAGGTGATGCTGTTCTAGGAATTCTTCCACTTCTTCATTGCACTGTTTTGATTTAGAGCAAGATGTAGGACTTTGAACTTGAAAGGACCCCAATGCTTTTTCTTTTTCCTTTTTTTTTTTTTTAAACGTTGATAGGCCTTTAGAAAACATTCATCACATAATTATCACACTTTGCTCAGAGTGAGAGAGCTCTTTTTTTTTCTTTAATGTCACCTGCTTTGTCAACTTATTGATGTTAAATATGATGCACCTTCTGTCTTCTGCTTTTTTTTTTTTTTTTTTCCCTTTCTTTCTTTTTTTTCCCCTTATTACCACAGCAGCAGCAGCTCTTACAACTTCTTTTTGATACAGGAAGCTTCATAATGTGTGGTAATTAATATATGGAGAAAGCTGCAGAAGTGCTATTAAGTAGAGACTTATTCTAAAAAATCAAGTGGCTCCTTCATCTGAGCCGCAAGTCATAAATTTGCACTTCATGAATATGATTCTAGTAGAAGTGTGGTAGCTGTGTATCAGAACTTGTAATGCAGTAAAATCAGAATGATTCATAAATAGGTTTGAGGCACACACATATGTGCTGGAAATGCCAGTTCAATTTTACCAGAAGCGTTGCTGTTTATTACTCTTCTGTCAATATAGATCAGGATCTAGATAGCTTAATAAATTTTCACATACATACTCGTAGAAGTTAGGATCTTGGAACATTTCATGCCTCTATGTTTCTTTTCTCTCTCACACTTCGTAGTCTCCTTTGAGTCTGTGCTGCAGACAGTGATCAGTAGCGCTAGTCAGTGGGGTTATTTTTCCTGTCTGCATTCTGAGTGATAGTTGCTTCTCAAAATCTGATTTTGGGATCATAATTCTGCAGTGTTTGCTTTCATTTGTAGTGTGTGTAGACCATGATCGATTGCCTTGCTTTCACTAAGGGACCTGTGTTCTGCATCTAAGGAATAACTGCATTTTCAGACACAAGGGATTTATTGGTGCAGTCCCTCTGTGTTCAGGATACGTCACAGTTCTGAATTTTTATAATAAAGTATTTGAGACATGATGCTTAGTAATCAGTGTAGATGTGTGAAAGGGATAAGGTGTGTGTTTGGAAAGCATCCTTCTCCTGAAGTATTGCGCTGCTCTTAAATTCTTAAGCAACCTCCAAAATGTGAGGAAATAGCATGGTGGTTTGTATTTTTTTTTTAGTTTGGTGCAGCTTGTGTCAGTGTTTTACATCTTTTATTGTATTTTCTGTGTTGTTACCCTCTTACTTGTGCAGAAACTCAGAGAATTGTGAGACACTTTGAAGAACAAAGGAAAAAGGAACTGTAGAACCACAAATAACTGGGAAGGCTCCAGAGAATGTCTGCTCCTCATCTGAAAGCAGTTCTTACCTAGTCATTTTGAAAATGGTAGTTAATATTGTACCTTGATTAGTAGTTATTAGACCTCTCAAGCTGAAGCATTGTTGGCTTGTTCATGGTATTTGCTCAGATGTCTGGAAGCTAGTTGCATTGAAGAAAGCTCGTTGAGGACAAGGTTTTATTGATGTTTGCGGTTGTATTAGTATGTGTTTCTTCAAATGGATAGTAGGCTAAACTTTTCTTTAGGGTGAACTGAGGTAATGAAGCTTTTTCTAGTAAGTTTACTTAGGAAGATAGGTGACTTGGAATTTTTTCCCCCAAGCAGTTTGCTCTCTGTGAACTGAATATGAGAAATTTGAGCTGGAGAAAAATTTGGTATGGCCTGCAGTTTGAAAAACAACTCCATAAAGTATTTGAAATAGAAATAATGAGTGGCCTTAACCTTTGCAAAAGAGATGCCCGGCTTCTGTTGCAGTGGGTGTTAGAGATGTTGTGTTGATTCTCCACCTGTTCGTGTATGTTTCAGGGCAGGAGGCTTTGTGAAGGAAGTTTGACACACAATTTTGCAGATAGGTCAATCTTAGGAAATGTACTAAGAAGAATTTACTAATTTTATGATGGGTTAGAAAGTGGGTGTAACCATGGCAAATAACCATTTCTTGGTTAAATGAAATCTCAGAGGAGCAATTCAGCTTGCTACTCTGTAGACCAGGAAGTCTTACCTTCCATGAATGGCTTTCTGTACATGCCCTTCATGGGCAGGATTTGTCTCAAGGCTTTGCCTTTGTTTTTATCTAATACAAAGATAACTTTGTGTTAGCCAACCCATTGAAGTCCTAGCCTAGGGTAAGATGCAATTTTTTGAATGATCACCAATGCAAGGTTAATGAGCACTTTTTTTTTTTCCCCTCCTGAGGTTGAGAGGTAATGAATTTGGTTAAATGGAGAGTATTCTGAATTTGAGATGAGTGTTAAGAAGTGGTGTGTACTAAGTTTTCTTGCAGTAAGGTCTTTGAAACCAATAAAAGTTTGCTTGAAGCTTCAGTGAGTATTTATAGTCACCTTTGGGGGAAAAGGATTATCTTGCTCTTGGGTGAGTTTGTTTTTCCTCAATAGTATATTCAATGCCTTTCTCTATTATTTGAATATTCCTTACTTTGGGCCATGCCTAAACTGAAAAATTAGCTAGTGTATTTTACATTGCCCACATTCTTACACCCTTTGATAATCGATTTCCATGAAAAAACAGTACCTAGCAAGTAAGTACCTGCTGGCTTAGTCTCTGCCTGTGTGTCTCATAGCTTATGTACATGAAAACGTCACTTTGAGGTAATAGGCAAGTGATCAGGGCTGTTACCCAGGCAGATTTTCTTACACCTCCCCCTTCCCCTTTGCATTTACCAATGAGCAAATCTGTTAAAAATCCCAAGCAGATGTTGCTGGAAGGAGCTGGCGTAGGGTGTGGTGTGATTCTGTGCGGGTAGCCAGCCGGGATGTGGAGCTGGTGTCCTCCATGCAAGGAGAGGCAGAGACAGCTCGTGAAATTGCAAGTAAGTGTTTGCCTAGCACTGAACTCCCTCTTCTACATCCACAGGCGTGTAGCTGTCCTCTTGCCGAGAGGAAGGCAGCCCTAGTATGAACTTCCCACTGTTACTCGCATGTAATCAGTGTTGCAGCTCAGAGCTGGGGGAGAGAAGGGATTGACTGACTTGGTTTTAAATAGAAAACCTGCAAGTTTTATGCAGATAATACAGTACTACTTTTAGCTCAAGTGATTTATTTTGATGTGCTTTAAACTGTTTCCTAATCTACTTTAGCTAAAGTGAAGTTAGCCTGCCTCCAATAGGAATAGATGGTTTAATTACAGGGGAGCCATTGCTGATGTAGTGCTCTATTTCTTGAAGTTACAGTTGCTTCATGAGACTTCAGTAACAGGAGAAGCACTGACTTTGGTGTTGGAATTAATTTCGTGAAAGTACAACAAAATTTAAATTTATTGCTTTCAGAAGAGAGTGAGGGAATGGCATGGCTGTTGTGGCATTATTATTATCATCATCAGGCTCTTAGTTGGAAATACTTCTTTTTTTCCGAATAAAACATCTTAGCGATGCCAAACAGTTGCTGTGGTTATGCAGACTGTTATAGGATCTAGCCATTGAGCAGCAGTGGATTAAGATTTGGTTATACTTCAGTATGGTTATTTAAGGATGATAATTTGGGAAGTTAAGCATCATAACTTAAATGTAAGCATCACTTCATGTCTGGTTGAATGTGAAAGGTTATTTATACACAGGATAGTCTAGTCCTTTTTGGACTTTGATCTGCCTCTTCTGGTTGTAGTTGTTTACTGTGTCTCAGACACTGCTTTTTAGAGGGTATGTATGCAGTTGTCTGTGAATGTTCTTGTTGAAACTTTTCCTGAGATTTTGTAAGCCACAGTACTTGCTCTCTTCTGAAGGCGAGAGGTTTGTTTTCCCCACATCTTACCTTGAACTAACTTAGAAGTGTCTGATCCCACAGGAAGCTGATTTATCTGAAATGATGCAAAGCTAGCCCTGGTAAAGTGAAGTAAATAGAGTTTTGTATAATAGGAAGTTGAACTGTTTTGTCTCCTTGTTGGATGAGCATCGAGCAGATGGATAAAAAAAGGGAAGATTTTGAAACATGCTGCAGGAGGGAGAGTTGGGAGTGAAGGACAGGGAAGAGGAAGCAGGGCTGAGTTCCTTCCATTTTGAAGGCAGCAAGTTTATTTTGGCTACTGTAATGTGAAACTGTACTACTGTGAATGTGATCCGGGCTGAGAGTAGTTGTGACCTGGCACAAGGAATTTAGTAAAACAGTAATTGGGGCACAAATGTTGCCTCTCTTGTCCTTCTCAAATTACCTGTGAGGTTTGAGCATATTTGTTGTTAGACCAATGATAAAATAAGATAATTGGAGTAAGTTACTAGTAGTCATATTTCAAGGTTGGTGATGCAGGTTAGAGCTGTCAGAAGGCAACTTTTAAAAATTTCTAAGAACAGTAAGGTATCAGTTAGCGACATCTATATGCTAATTCTTGGCAAAAATAAAAATGATTAATAACATATTTCTAAGGTAATTCTAGTGTAGTAAATATGTATTTATTAAATGTTACAATTGCCATGTAGATACTTTTATAACAAGTTGTTTATCAAAAATGTGTAATTAAACAGTAAAATAAATGTAAAGGGTATGACACTTTTTTCTTAAACTGCCTAAAGTTTTAGGTAACTGTTCAGTGCACCATTAAATTTATGTGAAAAATTACTTAACGGTTGAGGAAAAACAACAAAAGGTGTACCAAAGCACGGCAAGCTCTGCAGCGTGTGGTAGCTGCCTTTTGACTGTTACAGTATGGTTAATTGTTCCTGACTTAAACGAAATAGATGGTAGTATGTATCTGAAAATGGCATAAAGGAGAAGGGGCGTTGAGGTGCCTTTTATTGTAGCGATTACACTAACAGCAGTCTAGGTACTTAAATTTGCAAGATGCTTACCTATAAAGGCTGACGTTTTGTCTTTCCCTGCAGCAATTCAATGTCACTTCTGTGGAAGAAAACCATATATAAAAGCTACTTGTGCTTTTCCATTGCACAAAGGTGTGGGTTTTTTAAGCTTGAATTCAGTGAAGCCCACTACGGATTTGGCTATTACTAACAAGTTTGTCTGGAAGACTGCAGTTGGCATTTGTATATGTGCTAGACAAACCATGGGGACAGGGTCTAGTTGTAGTGGTTAGAGGATTTTAAAAGGAATGATTAGGAGAAAAAACACTGAAATAAGTGTGCAAATGTAATTTCCAAGGTGCACATGTATTTTGTACAAAACTCTAAAGCTGTCAGTTTAAATGAGGATGCTCACAGCACTGGTCAGGCAGTTACAGCAATAATTTTTCAGGTTTCAGATACTCTTTTCCCTTGCTGACATAGAGCTATTTTGACAATAAACTCAGTCCTCTACTATTTAGTTTTTCTGTGCTTAAAAAGAGCAGTCAGCCAGCACTGCTTCCTATTCTCTTGCCTTCCTAATTTGAGGAAAATGAACTATTTTCTTTCAATTTAAAGAGCTTTTTGTTACATTCGAGGGAGAACATGTACCGCCTCCCTAATAAGAGGAATGAAGTTTGCCTGTTCCAGGTGCTTCAGGTGTACTGTAAAGCTGTGTCAGAAGCCATAAGGTGGGCACAGCAGTAATGTGCATTTATGTAAAACTCCTGCTTTGCTTCCAATTCAGGAAGGATGTAAATATTAAATTTGCTATCTTTGAGAATTTTATCATCTTTTCACAAGCCTCACTGCTGCTGCCAGTACTAGTCAGGGGAATTTCTCATGGTAAATATGCTTCACCCTGTCTTTCAGCACATCTTAGTTGCTGGGTTTTGGAGTGCAGTGTGTCCTACAGTACCAGTCCACATAGGTACAGAAAAGTTTTGAATATTCATTTGCCACCCCTTTGTAACATCCCAGTGCGATTAATTTGTTGCAGTTCTAAAAATGATCCTTAACATAGCAGTTTATGGCTTGTCTGATTGGCTAGTCTTTTAATCCCATGTATGTTGGTGTTATGCTGTAAGGTGTCTCTTGGCGATTTCTCAAATTGTTTACATCCACAATGGAGATGAAGTGAGTCTCTTTCTGCAGTTTTGCTTTGGACAGCTTTTCTTGATTAAATTGGCTACTACCTTCTATCAGAAAAGATGCTCCCAAATAGCTTTGGTCCCTTATGTTTATGATTGAACTTTATATTATGGCATTTTATTAAAGAATGCAGAATAAATAAAAAACCCAAACCCTTTTGAAAATGTGCACGTGATTAGCAGCATTTTGGATGTTGACTGTGTTGGAACTTCTCGCTGTCACTGGTGTTCTGTTGCCAGCCTTGAGGTCTGCCAGTTTAATTTGTGACAACAGTAGTGTCACTCAACAGATGAAAGCATGAAGGCTAGTGGGGGAGAGAGAGAGACTTCAGTAATCTTGTGAAATTTGTCTTTGGGGGAAAACAACCCCAAACCTACATTCAAGGGGGGTTGTTTTAGGGTTTTTAGTTTGGGGTTTTCTTGGTTTTGTTTTTCTTTTTATTCAAAGTAATCAGTGTTGTGGACTGTTGGGAATATTTTGAATAATCTAGGGTGACTATACCCATGCAGCTGTAGTGTGCCTGCTCATTAGAAAATAGCCCAGAAAGAAATTGTGCTCCGAACACAGGGCTTGGTGGTATCACTTTCTGTAATTAAGCTGGATACCAATTTTTTTCTTGTTGTTTTGGGCTTTTTTGTGTTGTGTAGAAATGACAGTTGACTAGTTTAAGCCAAACCTGTGTTAAAACTGCATTTTTAAAAAAATTACCTACAGTCTTTCATTAAGCTTCATTCTTTATTCTTCATCAGGTTCCCTCAAACTCTCAGATTCTTCACCTTTGGAATAGATTAGCTCTTGTACACATAGGTGTTTCTGATAGTGAGATGGATCTCGATTGGGATCTCTGGATTCTACTAAAATTATAATTTCACTGCATAGTTTCTAGTGTGGAGTCTGGCATTGACTTAATATGAACAAATACTACAGTATTTGAACAGTGCACTACAAATATGAACAGTACTACACTGTTTTTACCAAAAGCCTAACTGGAAAATAAACGCTTATCCATGTGAATGTAATTGAATGAGAAGCTGTAGGCCTTACTCTCTTATCTGAAGTCTTTGGGGTTTGTTGCTTCATTTGATAAATGTGATAGCACTTCCATTTCTCATTCATCTTGCAAAATGAATGTTCTTAAACATGTCTCTGTTTATTCTTTCATTTATGGTATGAGGTTTTGCTGTTCTCTGTCCAGCCTGTAACTGAGCATAGCTGTGGATTTTTTTCTCTTTCTAGTGAATGTCAAGAAGTGTTCTTCTAAATAGGATTAATGGCTTTTAATCCATTTTATATTGTTTTTCCTGAGTTATTGTTGTCTGACCTTTAATGAAGATCTCTTTCTTAAGCTGTTGAAACTCTTCTTCAGCTTGGAGCACACTTAGTACATTAGCAGTTTTCCTTTTTTTTTTTTTTTTTTAAAGGCATTATTTATGCAATTTGCTGACTTTGGCAAAATGTATATGTCTGTGTCTCTAGAGCAGGGGTTTAAAGGTACTTAAAACATTCCAACAATGTAAATCTTCGTGTCTTGTCATCGTGGGGCAGATTGGGTAGGCGGCATGTAATCTGCCTAGGATTGCCCTGCTCTTGATGGGAGGGCACGGGGATATAGCAGGCTATTCGCTAGAACAGCCAAAGCTTTGTTTCTTTCTCTCCTGCTGCAAAGTCTGTATCTGGCAAGACTGTTACCAGAAATAGTATGGCCATAGGCAAAATGTCAAGCAGGAGGTACGCAATGGTGCTGATTCACGAGTTCTTGTAGAAGAACCAAAATACTGGTTAGACTGAGAATCTGTTTTTCAGCAGGGCAGAAGAGTATTGTGATGAACTGTGGACCTCAAAAGCTGAGGTTTCTTTTTGCGTTGTTTTGCCTGCAGTGTGCATCTGACAAAGCAATTTGGCTGCTTTTTTTCTGGCATGGTGCTTGCTCTGTGCTCCCTATGCTCCGTCTCATTCCACTCCTATCTCAGTCAGAGACGCAGTATCTCAGAGGAGGGTTTAGAAGATGCATGTTTAGTAGCAGACAGTGCAGCGTGGGGAGTGGAGTCTGTTTAAAAGGCAGCTTTTAACAAGTTTAAAAAGTGATGTGTAGATAATACTGCAGTATCAGAGGTTTTTTTTGAAGACTTCAAGCCTTGGAGATGGAGAAATTGGCAATTAAAGGACTGGACGGGCGAAATGATCCTTCCTGTTGCTAAAACTAATTCAGCATGTGAATAAGCATACTGCACTTTATTGCAAAGCAATTAGAATTCAGTGTCTTGTTTGTGCTTTGTTTTTAAAAAAATCATTTGTACAAAATCTACTGTTGCTTTTCTCTAGCCAAGATACAAAGTGTTTAATAACAGGATGGTAGTTTGGGATCATAATTTGGGTTCCTCCAGTAGCCTCAGCTGTGACCAGAACCAGCCTCTTCTGACCGTAAGCTGGTGTGCTGGTGAATACACAGCCTCTCTGGGGGTGCTTAATTAACTCTTGAAGGAGCTTTAACAATCTATCACTGTGGGACAGAAAAAGGTTTATGAACATTTTACAATGACTGGATTTTTATTTTGCTAGCTTTTTTTTTTTTTTAGTGGAATCAGTACAGCAAACACTCTGACTGTAAAAACTGATTTTTTTTTCCCCCCTTTTGTCTAAATGTGGTCTCACATGTTTTGCTCATTGTAGTCAAAGGTTGCTAGCATTCATATGTTGCTCAGCACAGAAATACTGGCTCATTTTATTTCATATGAGTATTTTTCAAGTATCCTTGAAGACAACCATGGGGTTCTAAATTCCCATTAGCCACATCTTACTATCATGGAAGGAGATACTTACTGAAATGATAGACAGCTAAATAGCTTGCAGCTTTCATTGTTTTAAGGTTTGGAACTCGGCACCCAACTGAGTTGGTTGATCCAATTGTTTAGCTTATAGTGGTCTTCTGGCTGAAGAAATAGCTTTCTGCTAAATGTTAAACAAATTCTTTGCAACTACAAGGACTTTGTGCAGTTGAGCAGCATCTGGGAACACAGAACGATGTTTTGATGCATTCTACAACAGAGAACAGATTTCTGCCTTGTATTGTCTGAATCTGTGACCCATATTCTTGGAAATTTGCTGTCATAGAGTAACATCAGATTGAGGCTGACTCATTCTCCTGTAGTGAGGTTTTCTTTCTTTCTTTTTTTTTTTTTTCCCACAGAAATGCCACCAGACATTTGGGCAACCAGGAGCTGTAAATTTACTTTATTACCAAATCCTTTGGATATTATGCTAAATAACATATGTAGGTGTGCTGGAACTGCTGTGTACTAGTGCTGCCAGGATCATACCATTTGTGATTTCTCTCTGTTCATACTCAAACTTTTCATTACAACTTCTTTTTTCCCTGGAAAAAGACCATGCTGTGTCAGCTGTTTTAGGATTGCTTTTTTGTGTGATTGACTGTATTTCTTTTGAGCTAGGTTGAGTCTTCCCTGACTCTTGGTGTCACTTTTTTCTAAGCCACTGCCTTTACAGGCATTCTATACCAAAACACAAACATCTTTCAGTGGCAGAAAAAAAAAAAAGTCCTTTTGTTGCCATATCGCCAAGTCAAATGTGTGGAGACTGCATCCTGAAAGCACAAAAATCCCTCAGGATCACAGGATGGTGGAGGCTGGAGGTTGTCTAGTCCAAACCCCCTGCACAAGCAAGGCCACTTAGAGCCAGTTGTCCAGGACTGTATTCAGAGAGGTTTTGGGTAACTCCAGAGAAGAGAGACTTCACAACCTCCCTGGCAGCCTGTTCCAGTGCTCAATCACCCTCACAGTAAGAAAAAAAAAAGTGTTTCCTGATGTTCAGACAGAACCTCCTGTGTTTGGGTTTGTGCCCATTACCTCTAGTGTTGTCACTGGGCACTGCTGGAAAGAGCCTGACTCCATCCTCTTTATATCCTTTAAGTGTTCATATATTTTGATAAGATTCCCTCAAAGCCTTTTCCTCCTCAAGATGAACAGTCCCAACTTTTACAGACTTTCCCTACTTGAGAGATGCTTCAGTCCCTTAATTGTCTTTGTGGCCTTTTGCTAGACTGACTCCAGCATGTCCATGTGTCTTTGAACTGGGGAGTCTGGAACTGGTTGCAGAACCCCAGGTGTGGCCTCACAAGTGCTAAATAAAGGTTGTTGAACATGCTACTCACTGCCTTTGCCACAAGGCATGCTGGTGTTTGTTCCACCTGGTGTCCACCACGACTCCCAAAGTTTGTTTTCTGCAGAGCTGCTTTCCAGCTGGGCAGATCCCAGCATATACTGGTACACGGGGTCGTTCCTGTCCAGTTGTAGGACTTTGTGCTTCACCTTGTTGAACTTTGTGAAGTTGCTGTGCTCTGGATTGCAGCATGGTCCTCTGGTGTATCATTGCTCCCAGGTTGGTGTCATCAGTGAGCTTCCTGAGGCTATTCTCTGTCGCCTTGTCCTGACCATTGATGAAGATGTTGAGTAAGACTGTACCTCATATTGACCCCTGTGGCACACCTCTAGTTACTGGCCTCCAACTAGACTTCATGCCCTGGTCACCTCTGCATGGGCCTGCTGTTCAGCCAGTTTTCAGTTCACCTCACTGTCTGTTCGTGCATCCATGCCTCATGAGCTTCTCTGCGAGGGTGTTAGAGCAGTGTCAAAAGCCTTCCTGAAGTCTAGGTAGATCCACTGCCTTCCCCTCATTCTCCTGTGCAGTGATGGGAAATCTGCTGAAATACGTGTGTACCCTCTGTAGGGTGAAGGTGAGGAAGTCACTTTTACCTGCCTATGCAGTATGCGTTTTTTCTAAATTAATGGTAGAAACTGGAGAGTATCTGTCTTGAACCTGATGTCATTGCCTTGCCTTGTCCTGCTTTGATCTTGTTGTGGGCTAGTTTATACCTAACTAGATACAGGTCATTATCTATATCAGTGGTGTTATATCATGAAATAATGATAGGCTGCTGTAAGGGAATTTACTTTCTGTAGTCCTTGTATTACCTGAAGACTTTTCTTTGATATTGCAGAATCCTCTTTTCAAGACAATAATTCGTTTGCCCCGTTACCTTGCTACTTCAGCTTACTGATTCAGCAGTGTGCTACCATTGTTCCAGAGAGAACTATTAAGTGGTCAGAAGTACCTTTATCAACCAAGCTGCCAGTCTCACAAAACAAAACATAAAGTTTGAGAGCCATATCCCATAAGCTAGCTGACAGAAGAGCGTTGGAATAGGGCAGACATAGTGATGCATTTCCAACTTAATGCAACTCAGGGATTTCCTCAGAAGTAGGTATTGGCTTAGTGTGTAATAACCAAGCAGTTCTGGTTTATATTCCTTGGAGTGGGGAGAGGACACGTGGTAAGCCATGGCACGCCTGGTTACTGAGTGCAGCAGTGTCTTTCTCTGTCTTGTTTCCGTGATCTGTGTCATAAAGTCTAACCGTGTTGTCCAGCCACCCTGCTGAGTAGTGCTGGTTACCCTGGAGGCTGTCATTTTGAATTCATGCTTAGTTTGGGGTTTTTTTTTAACATACCTTACATGGTATTTCCTACAAGGGATTTTTTTTTTGCCTGCTGTTTTACTTAAGCTTTCTTGTTTTTCCTGAATGTATTCTCTGTTGTTACCCTGCCTTTAATACTTAGAGCTTAGTTTAGTTATCTCCTGCCCTTCTCCACTCCACCCCCCATTGATGGAGAAGAGTTTTTTCACCTTTATTTCTTAATTTATTCAATTAGGAGAAAGGTGTCTGATACTGCAGCTGTGGAAGGCTGCCTCTTTGGAAACTGCTTTCTAAGGTTTGAAATGGTGATTGGGGCAGGATTTTCATGCTATACTACACTATGAGAGATTGCTGGATGTGACTTTACCTCAATGACAACATCTAGTGCCCAAGACATCTTGCCATCAGGAAACAAAAGATAACATCATTGCTTAAGCTTCTCGTGTGTGTCCATTTTCTGTGTTTCCAAGACTGTCTTCCTGACACTGATGGACAGCTGCAGGAATTCCTTTCCATGTGATTAAAGACAGGCAAGTGTGAAAGGGCTTTGATCTGGAGGCTGTGCAGCTCTGCTGGGCTGCAGCCTGTTAAAGGACAGCAGTGTAAGTGCTGCCTTGGATCTGGCTCCCTGTGCTCAGAGCACTTCAGTGTCTCAACCGAGGGATGGAGATAAAGGTTATGTTTTCAGGTGTTGATAGGTCTGTTTCCCAGTGCTTGAGCTGGGATTTTTTTGTTTTGTTTGTTAGGGTTTTAGTTCCCTCCTCTTTGAGATCTGCTTGTTGTTACAGCATTGTATTGGTTCTTGTATACTACTTTCTGCTCTGGTGTGCAAGTCTCTGAAGTTTTGTTAGCTTCATTGACATATTAAGTTGTCGTATAGAGGGCTGTCCACTTAGAAGAATCTACCAGGGCTAAATTAGTTTTATTTTTGATTTCCATACTCAAAATTGTTCATCATACCAAACTGCTTTTTTAAATGTGTTTGTCCTCCTTTGCAGCTCTCTCCATCCTTATGTGGCGCTGACATGGTGGGGGGCCCTGCCCAATATATTAACTTTGACATGTACAAATAACCTTTTAAGGCTACAAATAAGCAACTTCAGGGAAAATCCTAAAGAATCTTCTGAACATTGTGTCTGGGACTCTGTGGTGTTACTTGCTGAGTACAGAAAGACTTCTTTCTCTGGAGATACTCAAGACCCGTCTGGACGCCTGTCTGTGCAAGATAGGGAGCCTGCTTTGGCAGAGGGGTTGGACCTGATGATCTCTGGAGGTCTCTTCCAACCCCTACAATTCCATAATTCTTTCTGGAGGCCTGAAACATGCAAACGTTTTATTTTACATCTCTGCTACTAAATCCTTTGTTTGGATTGCTTCACTCAAGTGATTTTTACTGTGAATTTCTTGACCTTAAAAATCTAGTCTAAACTTGCAGAGAAAAATGAAACATAGCTTTCTTTATATCACTACATAAGTTAATGTCTGAGGTGGCAGAAATAGTTTTAATACTTATAAATAAATATGCTAGATATACTGTTATTTGACCAAAGCTGTGAATAGATACTAGCACCTGTAAATGTTTCTATTCAATAGCAAGTAAGTTTTTGAGGGGAAAATTATGTAAATCTTTCTACATGAGATTCTTATTTACAGTGCACTGTGCTTTTCATGATACTTGTGATGCCGTGAAAAGGCCTTGCAGATGTTCACTGACTATAGATGATGTAGGTGGGTTTTGGTTGTGATGGGTTTTTTTTAACTGTTAAGTTTCATAACAGATGGGGGGAAAAGGATAAGCACACATTCATTGGTCTATTCTGAAACCTTACAGCCATAAGAAAGTTGTGCTTATGACTTTTGGTTGGTTTGCTGGTCTGAGCTGATGCTGTCTTGAGGGAAGTGCTAGAGAAGGTCCTGCAAGATGACTGGCAAGGTAGGACAGCTGCTAATTGACATCTGGAGGAAACCAAACATGATCAATGTGTACTGTTAAGGCCTATAAAAAAAATTATCCTTGGGGCAGCCTGCCAACTTTAAAACAGAACATTTCAATTCTTACAAGTTGGGTAAAAGCAGAAATTGTAAACAAGAATTTTCCTTATGTGGATTTAAGCATTTCTTTAAAGAGGGTGAAGTTACTTTAAAATGTACTGTAGTTCAGTATTTCTGTAAAATGCATACGGTTTTTTTGAAACTGAGTTTCTCTATAGATCTCTTGGGTTTTTTGGGTTGGTTTTTTTTGAGCCTAACTTGGTTTTATAAAGCAACTGTGCTAGAAGGATGGATCCTCAGACAAATGTATCTGGAAATAGAATCATAGAATCATAGGGGTGGGAAGGGACCTCGAGAGATCATCGGGTCCAACCCCCTGCCAAAGCAGCTCCCTAGGACATTTCACTGAGATAGGCGTCCAGACGGGTCTTGAATATCTCCAGAGAAGGAGACTCCACAACCCCCCTGGGCAGCCTATTCCAGTGCTCTGTCACCCTCACTGGGAAAAACTTTTTCCGCATGTTGGTGTGGAACTTCCTATGCTCCAACTTGCAGCCATTGTCCCTTGTCCTGTCCCCACAGACCACTGAAAAGGGGCTGGCTGATGCCCCCTGCATCCCCTGCTTAAGGTATTTATAAACATTAATTAGGTCCCCCCTTAGTCTTCTCAAGGCTGAACAGTCCCAGCTCACTCAACCTTTCCTTGTAGGGGAGATGCTTCAGGCCCTTAATCATCTTCGTAGCCCTTCTTTGGACTCTCTCCAGGAGACCCCTGTCCTTTTTATACCAGGGAGCCCAGAACTGGACACAATACTCCAGGTGGGGCCTGACCAGGGCAGAGTAGAGGGGGAGGATCACCTCCTTTGACCTGCTGGCCACACTCCTCCTGATGCACCCCAGGATCCCATTGGCTCTCTTAGCCCCCAGGGCACACTGCTGGCTCATGGCCAATCTGTCATCCACCAGGACCCCCAGGTCCTTCTCCACAGAGCTCCTCTCCAGCAGGTCACCCCCAGCCTGTACGGATACAGTTATTCCTTCCCAGGTGCAAGCCTCTACACTTGCTTTTTTTGAACCTCATCTGGTTTCTCCCTGCCCAGCTCTCCAGCCTGTCCAGGTCTCTCTGGATGGCAGCGCAGTGTTCCTGCGTGTCAGCCACTCCTCCCAGCTTTGTATCATCGGGTACTTGCTGAGGGTGGATGCTATTCCCTCATCAAGGTCGTCAATGAAGATGTTAAACCTGACCAGACCCAACACCGAGCCCTGGGGAACACCGCTAGTCACAGGCCTCCAGTCAGACTCTGCTCTACTGATCATGACCCTCTGGGCTCAGTCCAACAGCCAATTCTCAACCCACCTCACTGTCCACTCATCTATCCCATGCTCTCTCAGCTTTGTTATCAGGATGTCATGGGAGACAGTATCAAAAGCCTTGCTGAAGTCAAGGTAGATGACATCTACTGCTCTCCCTCCATCCACCCAGCCAGTGATGAGATCATAGAAGGCTATGAGAAATGTACTTTGAGAGAAGTAGTATCTTGTGATGAATGAAAGCATTGCTCCTGAATTCTGTGAGCTCTGGTAGTCCTGGCTTGGAGCCTCTTGTTGTGAATGTAGTTCCTTTCCGCTCTGATCAGCGTGGAGAGGCTAGAAGCTGTAGCTGGAAAAACAAAATTGAAGCAATCTCAATTTGTCTTCTCTGCACCCCCCCCCCCCCAACTATTTTTGGATGAGTTTGTGGTGGTTAAACCACCACAGGTTATTTAAAGAATGTCTTAACACAGAAGCCATCATCACTGAAGTTTTTGTCTAAAAAGTGTGGTGAGGTAGCGCGTTTAATGTTTCAAAGCTTAGCCTGTGCAGGCATTCATATCAGGGAATTGCCTTACCACAGAGAGGTCTCAGTGGAAGTGTCGGCCTCCCTTAATGTGAGAATTGATTAACTCATCTCTGCCTGTACCTCTTCCTCCAGTGCACCATCAGTTGGAATTATTGAATTGGATTATTAAGATCAACCTCATCTTAAAAATGCACTTTGTATTTTTTCCTTCAGAGGGTTGCTAGTACAGCATCATGCAACTGTGCGAAGTGTTTTTGTGAAGTTATTTAGGAATCTGTATTTACTCAAATGTATTCTCTGTACAGAATACATAAGTGGTACATCTTTCCTCTTGACTCTTGTTTCTCTGCTGGTTTAGTTTGTGACTGGCATTCCCATGAATGCTGGTGACAGCACAGGGATGGGGAGGGGTGTGGGGGTGAGACCAGCAGCCCAGCAGGGATTCAGTGCTGGGGAACTCCTTTTTCACCTGGTGGTGTTCTGCATCACGTTGAAGTCCTCATGGATCTCTCAGCTAGTTGTGCAGTACTGTGTAATTTTGTTATAGTACCATACAAGATGGTGCAGGCAGTGAGATAGTGGTTTGCAGGGGTTTTTTTTTGCCTTTCCCTTTTCTTCTTTAAGTAGGGGAGTTCCAGCATTGTTGTTTATATCCTTCTCTGCTCACTTCCCATAAATGTTGACAGCAGCCTCTTTTCAATAGCATTAGGTCTCTTTTAACTTTTTTTCATTGCAGATAGATCTACTCTCTTGAGATTGGTGTTACTCACAGATTCACTGAGTATGCCAGCCTTAGCTTTCTGTGCACATTTCTTCCCTAGCACTTCATTACTTTTTTTTACAAGTAAAAAAGGATTATGATGATTTTTACAAATTTAAAAATGTCTATTTCTTTGGTAGAGCTCTGGTTTTGTGACACAAAGCTCAGATAAGGACGTTTTAAATGTTGCTTATAAACTATAGCAACCATCTCTGATGAAGCTCTGCTTTATTTGCCGTCAGCTTTTCATATAGGCACTTCAATAAACTTAAAGGTAGGTTTTCCTATTCTATAATTATTACATATGCTTGCCAAGAAGAAAAATGTTAATGGAAAACTGCTCAAGATTCCTTTGGGAAACTGTTAGGTGGTATACTTGCAGCATGAGACTTCAAGGACATTTAACTTGTCATATATTATGCAGCAGATCCCTGCTTGCTTTATAAAACTTCCTGGTAAACTATGGGGAACTGCATGCCATTCATCCTGGGGCTCCGTTCCACGTTCTCCCTCAGTAGTTCACTCTGGTAGGGTAGCTTGTACGCATGTGGCATGCGATGTTCAATTCTCTCTTACCCTTCTGTGGGTTGTCTTCTCAGAACCTTACCTTATCTCTGTGTGTGCTCTTGGCCTGTGGCTGGAAACTGGGAGTGTGAAATCGGCTACTCATAAACCAGCAGCTTGGTGCGGAGAGCAAAAGGCAATTCTGAGCACGTTCACTTCCTTCCTGCTGGCTTTTCACCGTGGTCCTTTCTTCTTGTGCCTGAAAGTTACTTCTATCAGTATAAATTATCTTTCTTCTGAAACAGACACATACCCTTTTTTTTTTTTTTCCTCCCCTCAGGACAAGCACTTTAGAGTTAAACACCAGTGATAATGTTAAGGCTTGTCTCTGATCTGTATCCGTTCTCATGCTCAGGGTTTGCAAGTAACTGAAATCTGTTGTCTGTAGCCATCTGTGTAGTAACTGAAGGGAAGCAAGTGAAAAAGGGCTGAAAGGCATGAATTCAGACAGAGGAGAATGGTGCTGGTGTGCATGTCTTTGTGATAGGTTTAGAAAGGTGTTGGTGATTAAGGAGGAAATTTATGGAACACTAGGAAAGTTTGAGGGTTTCTTCCCTCAAAGAAGGAAGATCTTGCATTATTTTTACAAGCTTCACACTGTTTTATATCTTAATATAATGCAAATATTCTAACTAAAATTGGAAGCCATTTAGGAACTTTTTCAGTTTTCTTGTCATCATTGGGAAGAAATGAGCCCAGGTTTTACCTGAAATGCTTACCTGATATTACAAGAGCATCTTTGCTGCCTAGAGAGGGTCTTTTCTAAGTGGATTGGAAATTACTGTGTTGGTTTCCACTTGTGGATGCCATACCCTCTGAGTAGGAGTGGGTTGGCCCTTTTTTGGGTTCTGATCTTCCATTTGGTGAGGTGCTATGGAAGTGAGATGGAAGTAATTTTGGAAACATCGTTTCCCTTTTAGTAAAGGTGATGTTGTTACATAACCTTATACATCGGAAACTTGCTCTGGGTGGTACGTGCCTTTTGATGCTGGCCTTTGTGATTCTGTTTTCCTTGCTTTTCTGTTGGGAACTTTCTGTCATTTTTGTCTGTGACGTGCCCTGTACTTGGATTTCTTAGAAAATAATAATGCTGTCTGCTCCAGGATACTGTATTCAAGCTTGGTCAAGGAAACACAAATATATCTACAGCTAACGCTCGTTGCTTCATCTGCTTATTTTGTGTGCAAGGCTGTAATTGGTGATGATAAAGCATGAGTAGTGCTTCTTGATAGTGACTTGATCAGAGATGGAAGAAAATGGGTTTTTTTGGTGGAAGGGTAAAACTATAAAGCAGAAAACTTCTAAAACAAAAACCTGATTTGAAACTGAACACCATCCAGTTCTTACACAGACTCCTGACACCAAGTAGTATTGATATCAAGTGTCATTAAATGTGGTGATAAGTTGTTCCCATGATGTTGTAAATATGCTGCGCTAAGTGGGTGTTGTGTACTGTGGAGGATGTCTTTCAAACAACTGCTTCATTTCGTTTTATTCCAGATTAAGGGAAGTTTCAGAGAAGCTGAACAAATATAACTTAAACAGGTAAGATCTATTGCATGCTGCTGTAAATCACTTAACAAAGTATGGTATTTCTAACAGTAACACGAAGCAAATGATTGTACTTTAAATATAGCCTTAGAAAGCCTCAGTACTACTGAAGTTTAAAAATGCTACAGATAACACAGTTTTATTAGGAAGGAAATACTAGGTTTTCAGTTATGATAAAGTATATTATTAAATACTCTCCTCGTGAGTACTTCCTTAATTTGAAGTATAACCCCTGTTATTTGTTGCTGATCAAATAAAATGAAAACTATCACATTCTAAGGTTTTTGTTCTGCATTTTTCTCTCCTTAAAGACCAGAAATACACCACAGTTGCTTCAACTAAAGCATGTTTAGTCATTATTGAATGCTTTTGTCAGTAGCCATCACTGCATATTGTTCCTTCCATTTACCGCTTGTTTGTTATTCTTTTCAGACTTTAAAAGTTTAAAAATGTGATATACATGCTTACTTTCTGTTTTCAGCCACCCTCCTTTGAATGTATTGGAACAGGCCACTATTAAACAGTGTGTGGTGGGACCAAATCATGCTGCATTTCTTCTTGAGGTAACTTACATTTGTTATCGGAGCATATTTGAAGTCATTCAGTTAAAATTAATTCTTCTAACATCAAATTGATCAGTATTCTTCAGTACCTGAAGACTTGGTTTTGTTTGTATATTTTTCCATGACTTGTCTTACACTTCAACTTCAGACACTTGGTTTTCTTGTTTTTAAATATAGGATGGTAGAGTCTGCAGGATTGGTTTTTCAGTTCAACCAGACAGATTGGAATTGGGTAAACCTGATAATAATGAGGGGTAAGAAACACTTTTCTTCATATTAAATCATTCTTTGGAACTGGATAAGCAGCTTGACTGCTCTTGTTTTGTTTGTTTTTTGATTTATTTTTGTTTGTAAACTAGATTGTCTTTGGAATGGGTATTTTGAATAGATGCATAAAGGTTATGGTGATGCAGCCAAACAGACTACAGATTGAGAAACTGATGTAGGAATAAATAATAGATGTGATTCTAAAAGAAGTGGGACAGGATCTCTTTAACTTCAAGAAACAAACCCCTCCAGAAATAATCATTATGAAAGAAACTGTGTTAAATTTTTAAGCCTCATATAGAATTCACTCTGAAAGTGGTCCTATCTGGAGAGTCTCATTTTGTAGACATGTTGTCTTCAGTCCAGGTAAGTCCCCCTCAATAGGACTATTCATTGGTTCATATTTGAATGTAAAGTGCTTCTTCATATTGAAGTAGCACGCTCAGGCTCAGGTTTATGGATAGAACACCTGGTGATTACTATTTGTACATGTACACTAACTGAAAACAGCACAGTGGCTGACTCAGATCACTAATTAGCTTAATGTGTATTTGCAACTGTGCTATTATGGATTGCTGATGTGCATAAGATCTGTTAGGCATGCTTCCACTTTCTTTTTCCAGTGTACCTCTTAATATACAGTTAGATTAGTTTGGAATATTCCCCAAGGGTGTTGCTTAAGCTGGTATGTTACCAGACTAAGTCCCTGAGAATTTAGACCTGGGATTCCAGGTTTTGTTCTTAACCCATTTGGGATTGTTTTGTGACTGATTTACCATCTTTTACTTTCAGTTCAAAGTTGAGCAGTGGCTCAGGGGCAGGAAGGACATCCAGGCCAGGCAGGACTAGTGACTCCCCATGGTTTCTGTCTGGTTCTGAAACTCTGGGCAGACTGGCAGGCAACACCCTTGGGTAAGTTTTGATAGGATTGAGGCTGCAATCTGTTTGTTCCATATTTGAGTATATGTGTATACACATATATAAACTGTATGCAGTATGTGTAAGGGAACGTATAATTACAGCAGTTGTGTAGATAGGGTATAATAAAACTTCATTGAATGATTTGGTTAAAATAACCAATACGCAAGTCACCCTTCAGCACGTAGGATATGGAGTGTTCTTCATAGATATGTGAAGAATAACTTGGTTTTGGCTGTGTCGTCTTTTTTTGTCTTTTTTTGGTTTTTTTGGAACATATTTTAGTTCCTTGATTTGGAAAAGTAAGGTTTTTTTAGAGGGACACTATCAATTTAGACCTTGATAGGCTGGCAGCATAAAGTGCATTTATGTAGGAAGAACCTTCATTATCTGGGATTGCAGACTTAAGTGTGCTCAGTTTTATTGTGCCCTCCTCTCCCCTGCCCCAAGAAATGAGTGGTGTTCTGTTAGGTGGGGCTTTATACCTAGCAATAGGAAGGGAACATTTGGAAGAGATTGTTGCTCAGAACCTTCAAAACGGTATTCTATACTAAATGTACTATACAGATTCATTTTTTTATAATTTGAATTTAAAATTGATAGCGTCCCTTTATGTAGCATTGTAAAATTAATCTTTATTACATAATCATAGTGAACTCTTTATTATATGCTTTTAAGACACGTTGAACAGTGCTGCTTCCTAAGCTTACTAATCATAGTAAGGAGAAGTTTACAGACTGGTTTCTGCATGAGAGTGATCTATTAAGAGGGAGGAGCTATAGCTTTTCCACAGAATTTAATTTGTTGTTTGTTACCAAGTAATCTTAGTTGTGTGAAAGATATCCCCCTCCAACTTTTTGTGAACCCTTTGTGCATCTGAAACTAAAATCCATGTGTTAAATTTTAAAGGCAAATTGGTATTGTCATGTTAAAAAACTTAGTGTGGGACTCTGTTATTGTTGTGTTTCCTTCTTATTTTCACCTGAGTACAACTGGTTAAAATCATTTGAAGCTATGTGCTTCAGAGACCTAGCCCAAAGAGCTTCTAACTTCTTTCCCTGCATGTTGTGGAACTAGGTAGTTGAAAGTCACTCAACTAGTAGAGTAGCAATAGTCACTATAACTGCTCAGTTAAATTAAGAGAATACTTGACGTGGTAAACTGAGTCTCAAAACCATTCAAACAGTGAGCCCTTAGGTTAGATAACTGGATTTGGAACATTGCTAGTCTGCTAGTGTGCAGTGGAGAGATGTGGAAAACTAGTAGAAATGGGCAGAGATATTTCCATTCTGTATTAATATTTAGTCTAGGTTTGGCCACGTTTAATTGGAATAGCTGTGTGCTTATGATTTGTCTTTTTCTTCACTGTAACAAGACCAAGTTAGGACACACTTGGAATATTTGAATAATTATATGAATGATTGCAGTACGTGTCTTAAGGCTGTCATTGATAGTTTATATCTTAGTAGAAAATGCATCCGCTATAGATATTAAAATCTAATACGTAACCTTTTCTTTAAACCTTCATCTTCTCTGCTGGGAGTTAAATTGAGAATTGTTGTGTAGGAAGAATTTTACTTTCCATTAGCCCCTTTCTTTTCTCTTCAGCCCCATTCTCACCTTTAGAAATAGATTAACTGGTTCATTTGATTTAAAATGTCACATTCTTTGGGTTTGGCTTGGGGTTTGGGTGGTTTTTCTTTTTGTCTTTCCTTTTTCAGTAGTACCTTTTTTTTTTGAGCTTTTTTTCTAACTCATGGGACAAGACTTTTCCTAAAGCCATCATTGGGGTTTGTTTTTTGGGTTTTTTTTTTTCCTTTTTTGTCTTGCCATAGTCTGTGTGGTCACTGGCTAGAATTACCTGAATTGATTAGGGTGGTTGAGAGCAGGACAGTTCTGCTGCTACTGTTATTAAATAGTAATAATACCATCCTTTAAGGTAGATACGTACAACAAAGTTCAGTTAACCTTCAAGAACAAACTAGAGTCTTTTAGCTTCTCGTGACAGCAGGTTCTTATCTGACTTCCACAACAGATTCAGTTGGTACAGTTCTGTGGCATTAAGATTAGTCAAAAGTTGTGATGATGGCAAGTTGTCTTTTTCTGCAAATCACTGCCTTTTTGCTCCCTTGTTTTGACACTGACTCACAGAAATGAAGATGCTGTTCAGACAATTCAGGCATATTTTTGCAATATATACCTTTGACGATGATTTCTTCAGTAGGAATAGATGCAGAGTAGAGTATCTCTTGAAAACCATCCATGAGAATCAGAGAACTGCCTAGTGTTGGAATAACGATGTTTACTTCATTTTTCCAGTATAATGTTAAGCAGCTTCTTAATGTAAGAAGTCTCAGAAATTTTAAGGACCCCTCTGAGCATCCTGACCTTTTGTCAGAGTCCACTGACCATGAAGCTGCTGAATATATGCTTTTGTAGTACAAGTTTACAGCAGTGTTAGATGTTTCACCCCTGATACTGTTGCTTTTAGAAATTGGGAATTGGTGCATGCATGTGTTTATGTGTATACATCCACATGAATATATGAGTAGGGAAGAGTGCAACTTCAGGTTGGAGTCCTGTGTAATTCAGAACTTAATCAATTGCCTGATGCTCTTGTTCTTACTAATTTTGAAAGATGCTTTCATAGTGTTTGTCTGTGAAGTTAATCAGTATTTTTCAGAGACTGTCTACAAGTTATAAATAATAAAACTAAAGACTTATTGAAGTAGTCCTCAAAGTATGCTGCTATATAAAAACCAATTTATAATCTAAATCTTCTAGAAGTCGCTGGAGTTCAGGGGTTGGTGGAAGTGGAGGAGGATCTTCTGGTAGATCGTCTGCTGGAGCTCGAGATTCTCGAAGGCAGACCAGAGTTATACGCACAGGACGTGATAGAGGATCTGGACTGCTGGGGAGTCAACCACAACCAGTGATTCCAGCATCAGTCATTCCAGAGGAACTCATTTCACAGGTACAGGAGCTAGAAAGCTTGTTGCCAAAAATCTGAAGATCATCTCATAGCACGCGAAAAGGAATGTGTTGTAATGGTAGTGCATTTTCTCCAAGACGTAATGGTATATAATTGAAGAGGTTAGACTTTTGCCAGCTGAATTGCTTTTTTTTCCTTAAATGCATGGTAGGAGTGATAAGACTTTGTTTGGAGACTGGAATTTTTGTTACCCAAACTTCCACTAAGGCAAGGAATGTGTCTAATCTAGGTGAGGAATGGCATGCATTGCTCAGTTGCAAATCGAAGATGTAGTGAGAAAATCAAATATCTGAGAGTTTTATCAAGCATGTAGCTAATAAAGTGAAATTTCTCAAAGGAGTATAAGGAATAGCAGCTGGTTGACTTTTTTTTTACTTGTTTGATAAAATGAATGATCCATTTTAGATTGAAATGAAAAACGTGAAACGTTTAATCTCTTTAAAATGCTCATATTTTTTCTTCATGGACACCTCTACTTAATTTTTTTATGAATGTAACAGATGAATATTCGGTATAAATTGCTCTGCTTTTATCTTCTTGATGTACTAAAGCCTGAATAAGCTGGTGGACTTTACATTGTGTTGTTAAGTGGAACCTGTTAAAACACAGTTTTCCTCCGTGTTCGAAGGCAATAATACATTCGAAGCATGTGACTGGTTAATGCCTTTTAATTTTTAGTTCAAAGCAAGTTGCCCATCTACATTTAGAATAGAGATGTTGGTTGTTAGGCCAGAGATAATCTGCTTGCATGCTTTGAATGGCCCATACCATGACTGGCACAAGGCAGGAGCTAGCAGACATGGTATCAACATGCACTGGTAACAGTCTGACTTCTAGTTTATTTTTCTTTTTGAATTCAAAACCCAGTAAAATCTGGGAGTTTCTGCCTTCACAGGGTCAAGATACTGGAGGTGTTGGTTACTCTGAAGTTGGTCCTGCTTTCAGATGGTTTGGTTGGATGACCTCCAGTAGTGTCCTTCAGTTGTGGGGTGGCGGCATCTTTTGACTGCATTGTTCACCTACAGCTTTTTTTTTTTCCAATAGTGTTGACATCTTTCATACCTTACCTGAAATAGAAAAACAGGCTGATATCCCATGGTCCAGACAGTTCCTTAGTTCTTTTCCATAAACTTGTGTGGCTTGTTGGTTAAGTCATATTTTCATAATGTTGCTTCCCTTGCCGCTTTTTTTTCCATAGCATACCTTGTCTAACTTTAAAACAGGAAGCACCCAAAACATTTTGGGATAACCCTGAATCAAACCAGCTGTGAAAATCTTTCCTATCAGTCTATATAATAGAGATTCTGCTGTGTATTGAAAAATCTGAAAACTTCAGGCATAGAACATTATGACAGTTTTACCTTTTGGGGGTGTTAAAATGTCCTTTTTCTGCTTGTCAACATACTGTTTTATTTGGAGCCTCGTATTTACTGTGTTAGGAGAACATTTGGTTCTGATTTCTTACCTTCTTCACACTATTATAGTCCAGAACTCTGCATATTCTTTGGCATTCAGTAGAGGATGGTCTGTCTGGAAAAACAAAATGCTCCGAGTCCTATGGGTAGTGGAATAGACCAGAATGCTTCTGAATTTTATGAATTCATTGCATCTATTTAGCATTTGGAAGGTTTTTTCTACACTTGCTAATGAAGTTGCTAAATACTGCAGAAACTGCTGAAGATAAGCCTTTAGGAACAGAGTGGTGAGAAAAACGGAGGAAATAGGGTAGTTACATACTGAAAGTGAGTGCAAAGAGAAGCTATCAGAAGGACAGGGATTGAGGTGCAGTTTTGGAGAAACAGTTGATTGTGAAAGTGTTGATCAACATAGTCATTGTAAACACTTTCATAGAGATGTACAGAATATTTTCAAGAACAAACTTTGCTTATCCTATAACTACAGCATTAAGCATTTCAGTAAATAGATTCTAAGGTAGACTACTAGGAAATTTAGTACCAAAGCTGGAGTTCAGCAGCCTAACTTGAACTGAGAAAGTTCAATATCTAGTGCAAGATGCTGTGACAAATGTATGTGAGCCCTTGTCTGTATGTACTATGACTGGCTTCTGGAGAATCAATATTTTAGCTTTTATTAGTCTTGGTTTAGAATTAAGCATTCTTTTCTTATGAATGGTGGTTAGTGAGCTGAGAGTGACCAGTAACCAAATATATTCTGCTCTTACAGGCACAAGTTGTTTTACAAGGCAAGTCCAGAAGTATTATTATTCGGGAACTCCAGCGAACCAACCTGGATGTAAACCTTGCTGTAAATAATTTGTTGAGTCGTGATGATGAAGATGGAGATGATGGGGATGACACAGCAAGCGAATCATACCTTCCTGGAGGTTTGTATCCCGCATCTTTTGATAAGAAAATGCGAATGTACTCTTATTTTTCTGTGTTTAAGCACTGATAGTGTGCTCTGTGCTGGGCAAGGTAGGCAGCAAAGACAGTTCTTGTTTATAGGAGCAAAGTCTAAAGATGTATGAAACCACAAGGTGCACTGGGATGTCTTGAGGGTTTAGGATAGGCATTGAAGAATAACAGTTGACCCTGTTTGTGGGTGGCATGGAAGTTAATATTTTTTTTTAGGACCCCAAGCTTTGTAACATCAGCATTACTTACATCTATATTGTGCTGCTCAATGAGATGCTGAGACTGGTCTGTGGCTTGCTTACAAAAGCTGATTCTAAAACCTTCTAGTGACTTGCATGTTTTTTTACTACTAACATATACTACTAAGATACAGTGCTTTTTTAATAGCAAAATTATACAGCTTTTTTTTAATCAAAATGCCTCAAGTGACATCAAAACAGCTTAAAGTTGCTACGGTTAGATTGAGAATTTTATTCTTCATCTCATGTTCCCCATGTTAAATGCTGTAGTATTCTGGCTGTACTGGTAAAACGCTGCAATTGAAGTCCAGCTATTTTTGAAATATTTTCTGTCCCATACAATTGCTTTTATAAAAGAATCATTACATTGGCTAAATAATTACAGTAGTCTTTTCCTGCTGAGTTAAACGTATTGGAAAACATGGCAGCCAAATCTAAAGTTTGCATGAAAAGTCTGACTACATATTAGCTTTTCTTTTCTGTTTGTCAAAATGACATTTTGATACTTTTATAATAGAATTTTTGTTTTGGGTTTTTTTTTTTTCTGCTCATCTGGTTCACCAGAGAAGTTCATGGGCTTCCTCCATCTTTATCTTTTCAGTCATGTGAATTAAGGCAAAGGTGGTTGGTTTTTTTGTTCTTCAACAAAGGCATTGTATTTCATTTTGCCTCTTCTAGTTTTAGTTGCATCCGTCAAGCTTTTTTATTTTGCAGTAGAATCAAAAGTCCTCTGGTTAAAGGGACAAAATTTTTAAAATTGTGGGGTTTTTTTTTGTGTTTTAAGTGATCAGCATAATAGCATTAGATAGATGTATTGAAGGAGATAAATGATTCTAACTCTTTGCAAGTATCCAAAGCAGAAATCCTTACCCCAAGGATACTTGAATGCACTCCTCATTAACAGGCCTTCTGAACATGAATCAGTATTAGTAGTCATTTGCTTTTAACCATTCCAACCAGCTTTCTGCAGCACTAACCATTCTCTTAGTACCTCCTGAGATCATAAGGATAAGTTAACAGGCATGCTCTGACAACCTATAGCTGATACCTTTTATTTGAAGGAGCCTGTGCTTCAGTCTCTGTGTCAGTCCTATTTGAGCAGGAGTTCAAGTAGTATGCAGAGATTCACTGTCCTCACTAGCTGTCTGGAAAACATTTTTGTCCTTGGCTTAATTTTTAAAGCTTCTCCCCTGTTTACACTAATCTTTCCTATAGGGGATTTCAACCTCCTAATATTAGTAACTTTTTCCCTTTTTTCACTTACCCCGCAGAGAAACTGGGCTAATTCTTTCCCAGTTCTTGTGGGAAAAGGTACAGAAATGACAACTAGAGTGAAATTTGATATGTCTTAACTCCTGTCTTCAGAGGCATAACTTGCAATTTGTAGATCATGCTGTGCATTCTCTGCCTACAGGTGTTTCATTTTTTTATGGGGAAAAGGGAATTTGTTGCGCAGAACCTGACTATGATCAGAACAGTAGGAAGCTCCTAGCTGGACACTAGCCAGTGCTGTCAGGCTCTAACCTTGGTACATTAAATGCAGTACCAATTACCAGTCCTTGCTCGTCCCATAACCCTGCAGCCTGGTTTTCAGGAAAACCTGATGGCCAGAGAAACCCAACTGTAGCTCTCTGGAAAAAGTACCAACATTCTGTCCTTCAGAAACTACATAGAACCTTTTTAGAAGTCTGTTGCTCTGGAAACTTTGCACTCTTCCTGCTTTCACTTGTCTTCTCACCTCTAGATGGTCTTTTGGAACTGTAACATCGGAGTTTGTAAAAGAAAACTGTAGATAACTGATGCTATATGCATGCAATTCTTAGTCAGGTTTATATAAATTATTCTGAAAGATAAGGATTTTTCCCCTCTTAAGTTATGTCAAATTATGCTTTAAAGCTTTTTGATTTTGTTCCTTCCAAGCACACAAAAAAAGCAAATGACAAGACTGCTTTTGCTTCAGGAGTTTTGAGGCTCTTGCATTTTGATTTAAAAGCACATGCTAATTTTTACCTTCTCCATTCTGCATGTCTGGTGCTTTGTGACCCTTAAATTTAGGGGCTACTCCCCTGAGCCTTACAAAGCAGAAACATTTTTTTAAAAAAACACTACGAAAAATTTGCACTTGATTTTAAAAACAGAAATTTAAAAAGAGAGCTGAAACAGTTTCCAACTACTGTGAAATTAATAAATTCTTGTTTAACAAGTGTTAATTTAATTAATATTTCAGTTATGAGAATTCCAGTTAGCATGTAAAGGTTATGCATCTGGATTTTTTTTAAAGTAACAAAAACCATGTCTCAGTTCTTCACAAATTCTTCAAAATGTTTTCAATGAAGAGCAGAACTTTAATTTTCTGTACTGATTGCCTTCCATAAGTGTCTCTTAGATATCTATTTTTAGACCCTTGTGTACTTTGATTTTTGGCTTCTCTGATGTAGTCCTATGTCTTAGCAAGAGGAATGTGGGTTCGCTTGATACATAGCAAGTACATAAGTAAAATAATCAAGGTAGAAACTATGCAACAAGATCATTGAGCATAGAAAAGACAGGAAGCTCTCTAGATTAATTTTCCTGCTCATATCAACTTGTATTAGAGGCTTCTTCTGGGGTTCATGTTCTGTTATCTTCTGCATAGAGATTCTGTAGAAGTTAAAATACGTTGCTGTTCGTCTAATTCAGACGTGTACGTGTTTGCTCGGCAGCTTCTGTGTGATATAGTGGGTTCTCACTAGTGGGACTTGTGAAACATAGGTTTGGCAACATCCAGACTACTTTGGATTTTGCAATTGAGATGAGGTTGGTTAAAAATCAATTATTTTTTTCTTTTAAAGGAGAGAAGAAAGATGGGCTGGTATTACAGCAGTACTTACTATTTTGGCTTGCAAAGGGGAGAGATGGAAACCAGGGCATAGTGTGGGACCAGTTCAGTGGCTTGCATTTGGGGGAAAACAATTAGGTGTATATTTTTTTTCTGTGGTTTGGTTGGTGTGTTTTGGCTTGCTTTGTTTGCATCTTTTTTTAAAAAAAAAGTTGGGCTCAACTTCAAGTTAAGTAATGTTTTGAATAATTATATCTTATCAAGAAATGAGTTCTAGAGTTATGTTTTAGTCTGGTTTCCTAGGAAACCAGAATACATGTTTTTCTCCCTTCACTGTCACAGTTTTGCCAATTTAATCCAAACTTTAGAGAGGAGGAGATACTGTAGACATTGAATTCTTGAATATTTCATAAAAATATGCAGCTGGGAAGAGGGGAGAGAACTTATGATTGCCCCCTTAAGGGAAAAGGTTTAATGCAAGTGCAACTTGAGATCGGGATTGATCTAGGCAGGCTTTCAGTTAATGAATCCAGTGGTGATGATATGCGTGGAGCTACTGAAGATAAAAATTCTCTACTGCACTTGAATTGCTGCCTATGTGATTACTGAAACTTTTTTTAATTAGTGGTTGGTTTGTTTCTTCCATGCTGGATATTCTTTTCCTTCCAATTTCCGATGGTATTTACTTGTGAATCATAGGCATTGTTACCTAAATAGGTTGATTGGAATTACCACATCTAAATGTGAGATGCAGTCTGATTCTGGCCTAACACTGCCCAAGAGAGGAAGTAATCACCCCATGGGATTTTTCTGAAGAGCAGAAAAATAAAGTTGTAGAGAACGGTGGGGGTTTTCCCCCCTGGATTCTGCAACCAAGTGTAGCCTTGCAGTAGCTGTGTTTTCACAGCACTAAAAAAAAAATCCTAATGATTTTTGAAGGGGAGTGGATTTGTCTCCTATCTATACTGGTTTTAGCACTTCTGTTTGCTGGTATAGTAAATGGAAGAAGGGAAGGGAGGGGGGTATTGTCTCTTGCAGAAATTTTGGAAGAAAATTAAAATCTGTTTTGAAGCTGAAATAAGAGGGTAAGAAATATCTTGATTTCCTCACTCAAAGCACATTTGGACAAAAAAGTGCATAGTCTTACATCTGGTAGCTTGAATTTTTCGTTTGCTTTTTGGGAACACAGCAGAACTCTAGATGCCTGAAATGGTGGAAGGTGTGTGTGTGTGTGTGTGTGAGAAGTTAGCATGCATTTTCTGTTTAAGAGTACTTCTGACCTACCTTACCTCAGAAAAACATATTGTCCATTTTGAATGAGGCTGGAGAGTTCTGTTCTCTACTGGCCAATCCCATTCCTAAGAAGAGATCAAAAGGTTTTGCAATATTTAGCTGGATAGTGACCAAAAAACCATGAGAACGAGTTGCTAGACTGTAGAGAGGTTGGAACTTACCTAGGAAGAGATGGTTGTGGTGTTTGAGTGTGAGGAATATTAGGAGGTACAACTGCCTCAGCTGTGTTTACAGCTCTTAAAGTGTGGTACTTGCAAGCTGACACTCTCAAGGTGAGGTGTATGTCTGCTCTATTTTCCACTGACTTTTTGTAATGATAAAGTAGCTGGCAGGATAAGGTCACTGGGGGATCTGGAGTGTTTTAGTTAGATGGAGCCTGTTTGCACAAAGCATTTAAAAAAAAAATATTTTACTTGGGTTTCCAAGCAGTCTGTCAAGGATGACTTCCTAAAACGTACTGCATGGACCATTGAGTCTCAAAAGCTGTGCTTTTAGAAGCACCGACCATACTTAAGTGAATTACTTATTTAATACAAAAAGCATTCATGCAGATCTTGCTTTGAAATCCACAGCATTCACTAGTCACAGCGCTGTTTTTCTGGGGACAGCTGGCTGCACTTGGGAGGTTACTTATCCTGGAGAAGAGAGTTTAGAAATTTAAGGGTGAATATTTTCATGTGCAAGGATGTGAAAGTCTCTGATACCTTCAATATCACTAGGCTGAACAGTTAAGGGAATTAATACTGGGTGTAAGAATTAATACTGGGTGTAAGAATTAATACTGGGTGTAAGTGTGGAGAGACTTCAGGCTCTTTTTTTTTTTTTTTTTCTTCTTCTTTAAAATCTCTCCATTCTGTTTCCCCCCAGCTTCATTCCAGACACTGAGAAAAAGATCCATAATAATCGGATCCTACTGTTAAGAATGGTTTTATTTAACTTGAAACATTGATTTCCAGCTACTATTTTGTCTTACATTTATGATGAGGTTAAGGTTGAGAACTGAATAGTGCTGCTTCTGTGTTTCCTGAAGGGACTTGATGGGTATAGCCTTATGCTAGCTTCATGAGTGGTTTAAGCTGCCAGAAGGAGCTATCTTGCCATTCCCTTCCATGGTGGTGAGGTTTTTGTGCCAGCATAGGTTAGGTGGAACCTAATTTGGGGAGCCTGATTATTTTTCAGTCAGATTTGCTTGAAATTTTGGAAAAGGGCAGAACTACCTCCTTTGCAGCAGAAGGACCTGGTCTGATTTGCTGCATGAGATGAGGCAGCACCTTTGCAGCCCTGTTTGAGTACCTGGTTAAGTCAGTCTGGAGATTGGTTCCCACTTCACATCTATGCCCTGTGAAGTATTGTTTCAAGCCAGGTTAGTGTGCTGGTTGCAGATATAGAAGTCTCACCTTCCCTAGGGAGGCACCTGCCGCAGGGTGAAGGGAGTAGGACTGTCCTTTCTGTAGGAACAAGATGGTAATTGGGTTTAATTGTCTTGTCAGTCCATGTTGCTGGACTCAATAAATGATGTGAATTTTCAGTAGCCTCTTCTGTGCATGTGTGTATCTATCAGAATCACAGACTGGTTGGAGTTGTAAGGAACATTAAAGCCTATCCAGTTCCAACCCCCTGCCATGGGCAGGGATGCCCTCCACTAGCCCAGGGTGCCCAAAGCCCCGTCCAACCTGGCCTTGGACACTGCCAGGGAAGGGGCAGCCACAGCTTCTCTGGGCAGCCTGTGCCAGGGCCTCAACACCCTCACAAGGAAGAACTTTTTTCCTTACATCTAATCTTTGTCTTTCTTCAGATCAAGGCCATTACCCCTTGTCCTATCACTCGGACTTGTAAACAGCCCCTCTCCATCTCTCCTGTAGCCCTTTCAGGTACTGGAAAATCTCCTTGGAGCCTTCTCTTCTCCAGGCTGAACAAAGCCCAACTTTCTCAGCCTCTCTTTATAGGAGAGGTGTTCTAGCCCTCTGATCGTCTTGTTGGATCTCTGATGGACTTGCCTCAATACATCCAGAACTGGACACAGTACTGCAGATGGGGTCTCACCAGAGCAGAGCAGAGGGGCAGAATCACCACCCTTGACTTGCTGGTCGCTTTTGATGCAGCCCAGGACATGGTTGGCTTTCTGGTCTGTGAGCACACATTGCTGGCTGCATTGAGGTTTTTGTCCACTAACACCCCCGGGTCCTCCTCCTCAGGGCTGCTCTCAATCCATTCTTTACCCAGCTCGTAGTTGTACTTGGGATTGTGCCAACCCTTGTGCAGGACCTTGCACTTGGCCTTGTTGAACATAATAGTAGCTATAGTTTAATAAGCAGAAGGAAATTGTTTTACACTTTAGTGATGATCAGTACTCAGAGAAACTCCTTTTCTAACAGAAGCCAGGGCAATCGCTATATTTTAAATAAATACTTTTGTTCTGCTTTTTGTTTTGTTGTGTGTTTTGTTGGGTTTTTTTAATTGCCTGGTATTACAAATAGTGTATTTCTTCCCAGATAACAGCTATTCTTCCTGTAGCTATGATTTAAAGCTTTGTACTGAGATCTGCAAGCTACTAGCCTATGAGTTATACATCATTATCTGAAAGAAACACTCCATGGAGGAATATGCTGTCTTTGACACCAAAGACATGTGTTTGTGAAGGCCAGCTTTCACCATGGATTCTATCCTCCCTTAATTCTAGATCACCTTTGCTGTTCTGCATTGTGTGCATGAGTGTGTGCACATGTATGTATTAGTATCTAATCTTAGAGCTTTGTTCTCTGAAGTGACAGGCTAAAGTTTGAATTTCTGGGTTACAGAAGAACGTGGTTTGGGCAAGTCGTGTTTGGGCAATGTAGTTAGATAAGTGACTAGAGCAGTTCTAGGAAAACTGATGTTGTTCACTAGTCTGCCAAGCTTGATTGCAAATGTGGTTGCATAGGAGGCTCATGAGTTTGCACTGGTGAATCTGAAGAGCAGAAATTCAATTAATAGGTAGGATTTTTTTGTTTTGTTTTGATATTTGTTTAGTTGATGGTCTCTCTGGCTGATGTTTTAAGTAGCTGATTATTCACTTAAGACCCTTGTCTCCTCTTATAGAGGATCTTATGTCTCTTCTGGATGCTGACATACATTCTGCTCACCCAAGTGTCATTATTGATGCTGATGCTATGTTTTCAGAAGATATTAGTTACTTTGGTTATCCATCCTTTCGGCGCTCATCACTTTCCAGGCTAGGCTCATCCAGAGGTAATTTTGCACCTTTTTTCTTTGTAATAAGTAGTTTGCTGTGGAAAAAGCTAGTGATAGTACACACTGGTGGTTTAGATTCTGATTTAATTGAAAAGTAGACTGTGATATGTCATCAAATAGAGTAGACAAATAGACTGTTACTCATTATCAAAATTATTACTGAATTCTGAGTATTAGCAGGTAAGTTCTGTAAGAACCTTGATAGTAATATATTTTAAATCTAATTGTTGATCTTTGCAAGAAGTTACAAAATTTTTGCATGCCAAGTTTATTTTAAACTGTAGTGTAAGTACCTACTAATACACAGGTTGCATTACAAATATTTAATTTGGCTCAAAAATGAGTAACAATTTATGACATGCAGCATTCTTAATATTTTTCCCTCCCTTCCTCCCTCCTCTTTCTTTTGGGTTGCTCTTTGTTCACTGTTCTTCACATTTCCTTTATTGTTCCATGACAGAAGTAATCTTTATGGAATGAGGAACTTTAGATACTAAGGAGGGAGAAGAAATCTAAATTTTACTTTTTGGAAGCATTTTTATAGTTGAATAAAGAGAACTATTGGCAGCTGATTAAAAAAAAACCTCCTTGAGCAGTGTTAAGGCATTTTAATTTTTTTTTAACACTTTAAAAGACTGATAATAGACCATGCAGCAATTTCCTGTCTTTTTGGAGCTGTTGTGCAAATGTCTAAAGGACTTCCAAACTGTTAATCCAACCTCTGCTGTGATTGTTTGTTTAGTACATTTTTGTTGCCTTTCATGAACATGTTTTGGTATAGTAATTGCTGAACATGTAAGCTCCTGTTACAAAATTATTAGTCAGGGGTCAGTGTGATGTATGGTAGAAAACAAGTGCAGGACGTATGACATATATCTATCTGTAAGACAAGCTGCCGTGTTTGGCTTAGGTAAAAACTTTCCCATCTGCCTAGTACAGCAAAAGACCCAAGACTTGGCATAATTGGTGGAAACTGATAGAATAATGTGGTCATCTCAGACATGTAATTCCAGTTGATTTTTGTAAGCGTAAGCGAAGTACTTGATAGGTTAAATGCATTATGTGCATGTACGAATATTCAGCATCTGACATAACTCCTTCTAAATTCCTCCTTTTTTTCCTTTCCTAAGGTTATTCTATATAAGACGTTACCACGAATTTTATAATCCTTATTTTCCATGCATAGTTGACTCTTGGAAAGTTAGTTTGATTACCTGATTTAAAAAATTTATCTGCATGAGCGAGCTGCAGAGTACTGGCTTTAGACAGTTTGTAGGCCAATTGGAGGGGAAGCATTTTGGTAAGGAACATTTTCCTACAAGGATCCTTTTTAAAACTTGTCTGACTCTTGAAAAGTTTTCATTTGATCTGCTCAAAACAGATAACACTTGAATTTATTAAATCCAGTCCTATGGAATATTGCTTTAAACAAAAGGGGTTGGATTATCAAACATGTATATGAGAGCTTTTTTTAATGCTTGCTATCTTTAACCTTTTCAAATTACTGTTGGTTGGTTGTTTTTTGGTTGTTTTTTTGGGAAACTTGTTACAAAACTCTCTAATAAATACTCTTTTTTGGTTTGCACAAAGATATTTAACAGACTACTTAGACTTTTTTTTTTGCTATTGTTATTGCTACATTGATAAAACAATACCACAAAACTGCATATTGTACTAGAAAACTTTAAATTGCAGTGTTAAATGTATTTGGCCTCTTACAATGTAAGTAAAAATGCTTTAGCATTTTTTTATAGTGCACAAAACTGTAAGATGTCTTTATTTTAGCTTATATTAATGCTCAGTGATTCTGAAGTACATATGCTTGAAAGGGTTAATATATTGAATGTTGCATGTCAGGACTTGATTTTTGATCTGTGTGAGTAGATTTAACTGCTGATAGTTGCATCCTGAAGGGTCTTTACTAGAGAGTGGCTTACTTTTATCCCACTGGTGTGACCCAATTGCATACCAGTTCTCCTTCTTCCCTTAGAGAGAGACTCTGAGCTGTTGCGTGAACGTGAGTCCGTTTTACGTTTGCGTGAACGAAGGTGGCTTGATGGAGCCTCATTTGATAATGAAAGAGGCTCTACAAGTAAAGAAGGGGAACCAAACCTGGACAAGAAGAATACACCTGTTCAGAGTCCTGTTTCTTTAGGAGAAGACTTGCAGTGGTGGCCAGATAAGGTATTGACATTTTTTTACTATTTTATTTGCATGCTGTGCAAATTGATTGATGATTTTTTTTAATTTTTTTTTTTCCAAATACATACTCTCTATTTCCTTTTGGAATGTTGTATCTCAGTTTATGTCAGGTAATGTAATAAAGATTATTATTTATTGTGCACTTAGGAAAATTATAAATAGCACCCTTATAGCTGCACGCCTGTTATTACAGTTTTAACTTTCTTCTCTGTTTGTTCTGAAGGCCCTGCTGTAGATTATACAGTTTGGGGGTGGGTTTGGTTTTTTTCTTCTTTTCTTTTTTAGGTGCACAAAGGATTTAAGGGGCAATGGGAAACTTGTGAAGCAATTTAAACTATCCTTCATCAAGAAACCTTTTTTGTTTTGATTGGCATTATTCCCAGAGATACTTTAGGTGTTTAAGCAGCAACAGTGAAAGTTGATGTTTATTTGCAGTTGTGTTTGGAGTTGCCCAATAACTTAAATAAGTATCAGTTACTCCTTCAGAATCCCTTTGGCTTTGAATAGGTGGTTTTCTTTGTAACCCTAATTCATTTTCAGGCATGATTCCCACATGAGGTACTAGAATAATAGGAACACTAGCCAGCTAGCTGTGTGTTCAGGGGGTATCTGTAGTCACTTAAAGAAATCTTTGAGTGACTTCAACACTTGGGGAAATGTCTTTAAAAACAAAGCAAACAACCCAAAAAACATGCCAGGAATAAAAGTGATAATCTATGAGACCAGAATTTATCGACTTGGGGTGTCTTTCTAGTGTTCCCATTTCTGTTTGTCCACAATATCTGTGAGGTTGCTATTTTGATATCTCATGCTTTTTTTTCTATACTTATTTTTTTCCCTTCAGACTAAGCATAGATAGAGAGCTTGAAGTGGGAGGTGAATTTAGAGGCTTATTTCTGCTTACAGGAGCTCGCCTTTAGCTGCTGTCATCTTCAAACTGAGAAATGAAGATACACAAAAAGAATGTTTGTCTAGTAGTTGCTCTCCCTACCTGTTCTTTCTATAATATGATCTTCTAAATTATTATATTTTTAAACAATAAGGTTAATCTTGTGTTTTAGTCAAAACTGGCATTTTTTGTCCCTCTTGCTTTGTCATAATGGTAGAATGAGAGGGTTATCCAGCTCGGGTGGAGAGAGAAATTTCAGGGGTTGGTTTTGGTTTTTGTTTTGTTGGTTTTTTTACTTCCACTGCTGTGTTTTGGTAACATTATTATGATCATTATAACTGTTCTGGTTTTTGTGTTGATGATATTTATTTTCTTACTACAGGAATATTTTTCCTATTACCCTCATTCTTCTCTCTGGCCCTGAAACTTTGTTACTAAATCATGTAGTGTGTTGGTTTTGTGGGTTTTTAATGGTTTTGTGGTGGGTTTTTTTTGTTTGAGGTTTTGGGGTTTTTTTTCCCTGGATGGGTGTTTTTGTTATTTGCAAACTCAGTAGATCCTGCCTTAGGAGAATTATGGTAGTCTTTTATTTGGCATCTTTTATGGAATTAACTTGCTGTGATATCTAATTGCATGCTTGTTCAATTTAAATGTACTGAACTTCTTCCAAGAGATCTGTTTGCATATGCACTCCTTAAACCGTAGCTTCCAGTTAAGTGAAGATGTTGTACTGGAAAGGCCTTTCATCTTTATTCAGCTAAACTTCTTATAATGTCTTTCAGCTGAACGTTCATAGGAAACTGTTCTGCACTGTTCTTTCTATAGCCCCACCCAGAAATTTCTATTGGAGGGTAACACCAACAGAACTTTTCAAGGTGGATTGCAAGGGAGATGGTTTAGCAGGGAGGCCAGTGCAGCTGTTTCTTCCTGTTTGAAAATTGGAAAGGAGAGCTCGAAATGTTAATGGAAGAAGGCAGTAAGCTAGGGAAGAGATACAAGTGTGTGAAGAGTAGTTACAGAATCACCAATCTGGGTTTTAAATATGTTTGCAGAACTCTAGTGGTCTGATGAGGATGTTTAACATACATTTATGGGAGGTAAAGTACCAACCTGAGAGGAATGGCTGAAACTGATGAAAGCTGATAGTGTTCACAAATACATCGATTTCACCCACAATCTGAGACTTATGATGTTGAGACTTGGTGCATAGTTTTTTTCTACCAATAAGTGAAAGCAACAGCTTGAGAATTCAAAGCAATGAATGAATTCTGATAGTTCACATCTCGTTGGACTGTAGAACTGTTAGTCTGCACTGCCACAAGTCAACGTTCTGCCATGTGTGCCAGAGCCAATCTAGTGTGACAAGTATGGTTGGTTTTTTCCCTGGTAGGCACTAATTAGGTGCAAGCTGAACCTTCAGTTGGTTCCAGTAGGTGTATTCTCTTTAGCTGCTGGGAAACAAGATTTACTTAGCAGTCTACATCAAGTGTGTAACTCCTCTGGTCTGAAGTCAGAATTTATAGTTGAACACATAAGAGAGCTGTCATATTTGTGCATGGCCTTATGGAGGTGTATATAGCATTGGTCCTAATTTTTGATCACAACTGCTAATATTTTGATAGCACTAGGTCTCTAGTGTTGAGCTGGTGGTATAAAACTGTTTATAAAACAAGCTGTAAAACGTACTAGTAAGATTAAAGGTCACAGTGATACTGTCTTCAAGCAAAAATCAATTGCTTTCCAGACCTGACTTTGAGGCATTAGGCCAGATATCAGCATAAATGAATCTCCAGAAGTTGAAGTAGAGATGCAGCTTATTAGACTACAGTAGGTTCTGATGGCAGTTCGTTCTCAGAAATGTGTGGTATTTATACCATGGCATGTATTAATTGTGACACATGCTAGCATTTGGGCTACTTCTGTGCTCTGTTGGTGGATGCCCTCTGGAGAAAAATCATTCTCTTACGATTTAACTAATTGTAGATCCTGTTACCAGGGTATTAAAGAGAATTGCTTGTGATTGCTACTGTCCTGCTGCCTTCTTTCTGTTCTTTCCCAAAATATTAGTAAATGTTTTGAGTATGAGTAAGAGAGCTACTGAATCCCATGTTATTCAGGGACACATTCTCACCTTTTGAAACATGTGCTTCTGGCCAGAAACATAGTTTAAAAATTGCGTAAGCCCAGATTTATGAAACAAAATCTTTTTAAGCTTGTAAAGTTCTGTAGCTGAAAGAAAATTCCCCTAATTTGGGGGACAGATAAAATTTACAGGATGATTGGCTTTTTTTAATGGTCAGCTTCCCATCAAATGGTTGAATGGCTTAAATGTGGTGCATTGTAACCTAAGGCAGGCAGCTAGAAATACGGATCTGGAGGTAACTACTACAGAGAAGATTAGGTATCATGTACCCGTCTTTAGATTTGTAGCTCTAGGAGAGACAGCCTTTGATTGTATACTAGTTCAGGTTGTGGGGTTTTGGTTTGGGGTTTGTTTGGTTTGTTTTTAATTTTTAAAAGCTTCATTCTCCTGTAAGTGGAAAGGAACTTAAGTTGTTACCAGTAGCTAAGTTTAGAAAGAACATGGTTATCCTATAACTGCCCTGGCTGAAGAGTAGCCGAAGGATGGGCTCTACAAATGCTTCTCAGTAAATAAAAATAAATGTTTTGTGAAGTCACTAACATTCACAGGTCTGTCATTTGAGATTTGTTTCAGCGCAAGGGAGAGCAGGAACTTGGAACAAATGAGATTGTAACTGTTGGGTAGTAGCTGAAGAATTGTTGTACAACCAAGCCTAAGAGGCGGGGGAAAGACAGCTGCGAGATTTGCTTAAGGGACAGGAGGGCAGCTATTGAGCAAAGGGGTACTGAACTATCTGAGTCATACAAAGATGCCATATGAGCTTTGGTAAAATGTCTTAACAGGAGAAAATGGGATGAGGAGGAATATCCCATAATTAGAAGCTTTTCCAGCATATCAGTTCATCAGGAGGTATTAATGTGACATGTAGCATGCTGTCTTTTCTTTTTTTTAAAAAAAACCCCTTGATCTTGTGCATTTACCCACAGAATAAAGATAAGAATTGTTTAATTAATGAGAGAGTGACCTTGATAATTGATTTCTCGGTAGTTGGAAGATTTCTTCATGAGCATACTTAGGGATGGAATTACGTGGCTTTTTTGTTAATTTCAAAAAGCCAGACTTTAGAGGGAAAATTATTTTTAAATGTCAGAAGTCAAGAGATCTTCTCACCTTTAATTCTATGAGCAATGCTGCGTTCTTAAAATATTGTGGAAGCACTTCATAAACTGTCAGAGTTAATTTGCATACTAATGTACTGCTAAACTTCAGGAAAATAATACCTATTTCTTTCTCCCCTTGTTCTGTCAGAAGCAGTAATGCTTTTTCTTTTGTGTGGGCGTGTGCTTGTTTGAGGGCCTGCTGAGCTTGAGACAGGCTGGATGTATCTTTATTGTCAAGTTCAGCATTTGTGGGAACTCTGGAAAGCTACAAGTTTCTGGTTTTAGGGGTTTTTTTCTCATTTATATATATATATATTTATAATATATATTTGTATTTCTGTATTTGTAGGATGGAACAAAGTTTATTTCTATTGGAGCTCTGTATTCTGAGCTCGTGGCTGTTAGCAGTAAAGGAGAGCTATATCAGTGGAAGTGGAGTGAATCGGAGCCTTACAGAAATGCACAGGTACTGCACATCTTCAAATGCTTACCTCCAGGATGATAGATATGCTTTGAATATCTAAATTATCTTTTTGTTTGTTTGTTTCCAAAGAATCCTTCGCTACATCATCCACGAGCCATGTTCTTGGGATTAACAAATGAAAAGATAGTGCTCCTCTCTGCAAATAGTATTAGAGCAACTGTTGCCACTGAAAATAATAAGGTATGAGATGTATGCTGGTGGTTGAATTTGATGAGTTTTCAGTTACTAGCAGTATGTTATGGAGAAGTTGTTTCCTCAGATTTGTTGGAATAGAAAGTACTTAATTTGTTCATTCCACTACTTTTCCTCTATACTGATGTAAAACCAAAATGGTGTTTTCGTAAATGCAAAAAGGTTTATAAAAACCCCCCAAAAGTCACAGATTTACAGCTGAAACAATGAAAGGTAACCTTTTTACCTCATTATCTGAAATATATTTTTTTTAAATTTATTTTTACTGTTAGAGTACAAACTGACAGTGGTTTAAGAATAGAGAAGCTTGTTAATGTTCTGTATATATTTACCAGAAGAAACTAAGAGCATTGAAGCTTTCAGTGCTCTAAAGTAAGTTATCTAAATATTGTTTTCAGCCCAGTTCATAGTGAACTTGAAACTGATTTGGTAACGTATATGCACTTGTTGAAGTATTTTTCTCACATATCTCTGTATTTTATTTTGTTTTAACCTTTTTTGGTTTTGTTGGGAACTGGAAATAGAGGGGGAAAAAATCCTGAAAATCACTCTTCTGGGGAAAGAAAAGGTGGTAGGGGATAAAATCCCAAAGGAAACCTCTTTCTATTTGGTTGGGTTTTTTGGGTGTATATTGGTTTTGCTTTTTTTCCTTTCAGAATGAGTAAATGTTACATAAAAGGTGCAACTAGGGTGCAACTTTTCTTTCTTTTCCCACTACCTTCTCTGTTCCTTTCTTCCCTTCTCTCTTAGGTTGCTACGTGGGTAGATGAAACTTTAAGTTCCGTAGCTTCTAAATTGGAACACACCGCACAGACTTACTCTGAGCTTCAGGGAGAACGGATTGTTTCTTTACATTGCTGTGCCCTTTATACGTGTGCTCAACTAGAGAACAACTTGTATTGGTGGTAAGTAAATGCTGTGTATATGTACTACAGTATAGATCCACTGGATGCCTTTGTGGCCCTGTCTCTGAGAAACATTGCAAGACTACTGAACCACAGAGTCCTGTAACACTCAGGACCCATCTGTGTGAGCTTAGGTTCCCTTTAAAAAATATATTTATTCTCTTATTTAATGCCTAAAGCTTTTGGATCCAATTGTAACATCTTTAAGAGAATAAGGTGGTTCTTTTTGGAGTTGTTTCTGAATGCTGTGTATGTATATAAATGTATTCAGCTGTATCAAAAAACAACCTTCCTTATGCCTTTTGGGCCTTTTTCAGGTTATAAATATGTAACAAGCTTACCCACATATGAGGTCTACTGTCTTCTCTTAGGCTGTTAGGAAAACTTGGTATGTTAGTTTGTGATCCAAATCTTTTAGCAAGGAAGAAAAAACATCACATGTTCCTTCTTGTTGAAATAACCCACTTTTAAATGTTGTAAAATATGAAAAGTTAGTTAATATACTTTAACAATTTGGTTATGAAAAAGCATATTTTATAATTAAAGAAAACAAACCCCTCAAAGCTCAAAAATAACATTCCCAGAAAAGCTCTGACATTATTTTCTAATGAGTGAATTCACTGAATATTACTAATGCATTGTCTGGGTGTGTTTATTTTTGTCAGCGTGTCAGGAGTTGATGCATTACATGGCCTCCCCCCCAAAGCACAAGTAGCTTTTAGGCATGGTAGAGTTAAATACTTGGTGATGAGTTGGAAATCAGAGCACTGAAAGTTTATGTTATAAACTAGCTTTCTTGTGAAATTCTAATAACTCTGGGAAATACTTAAGTAGAATTGTAGTTGGGCATGTAAACTTAAATACAGCCATATTTTATTCTAACTTACAGTCCCAAATCTCAAAATTACAGCTCTCCGGTACTTGGTCCTTTCCTTATGTCACAGCTGACCTACCTCAGAGAAAATACTCTTAGTATAGAAATGAACAAGCCATAATGATGGAGATACCTGGCTATTAAGACCTGAGTTTTCACTGCATTTAGAATAATTGATGCACTATACTTAAAAATCTTCTTAGCATTTATGTGTAATCTTTGAAAGCAATGTATTTCTAAGTCAAGATGTCCTTTCTAGGAAGGGTTAAATGTCAGCAGTGGTGATTTTATGTTAATCAGATTGATGTAGACAGAAGCTTCTGTTACTATTGATATCCTTAGTTACAATTGTCTGTAGTACACTGGACAGTATTTCTATGGCACAGGACCAACACTTTTCATGTTTTACTTAACATGAAAGACGTTTTCAAATAAAAACATCTATAACCCCATCTGTAACCACTGGCTAAAACATGAAGTTTCAAAATAACAGGTGTGCTTAACTGCGTAGGTAGGTGTTACTTGCAGCTAAACTGAGCGCATCCAGTTACAAAAGAAGTGTCCTTTTTTCCCCCTCTTGCAGCTTAAGCCTGTTATAAGAGTCCTAGACTCCTTTAGCTGTGTCCTTAGATAGAAACCGAGACTTTTAGAATTTAAAAAAATGAAAAAGCTTATCTTGTTCCCCAATGACAGCACATTCTGGAAATTGCCACTAGTCATGGGAAAGATATCCTCAAGTTCAGAGGGGGCAAGCTGCAACTTGAATGCTATGACTGGAGCATACTGTCTGGAACAGAGGTCTTGAAGCATTTTTGATTAGAAGGAAACCCTTTTGGTAGCGATGCATTCTATGGGCTCTCTTTCCTCCTCCTAATAAATGGCCTGGTTCAGAAGAATTTGGAAAGTGGGGATGAATATAGAAAAAGATGTAATTTCAGCAGTGCTTTGAGGTTTTGGCAACTATGGCATGACTGTATTAAGTAGGAGGAACAAACCATTCAAAGTTATAAACAGCATTTCTTAGCCTTATTTATTTATTTATTTAGATAATATACATTTTTCCACAGGGGTGTAGTTCCTTTCAGCCAAAGGAAGAAAATGCTAGAAAAGGCCAGAGCAAAAAATAAAAAGCCGAAGTCTAGTGCTGGTATCTCCGCTATGCCAAACATAACCGTTGGAACCCAGGCAAGTGCAACTGTCACATGTGGCTTTTTTGTAGGGTTATGATGAGCTTATCTTCTGTTCTTAAAATTAAAAAAAAAAACCCAAACAACAAAACAAACAAAGGAGGTTTTATTCTTGTTAGCACATAAGTTGTAGTAATGATATGGAATTAAAACAGTATGATTTAATTATATGATTGTAAATTGATGTGTCAGTGGTATTAATGTTTTACAAGTGTGATTATTGCTGCAAACATGGAGTAACAAGCTGTACACATACAAAATACTTCTGGTTTAACTTTCCTACTGATTGTGTATTTTGAGAGAAAGCAGGTCTATAGAAATAGAATTCCCAGTAGAGCATGTAGCTTTGTAAGTGGTTTGGCATTGAAGTGCCTGCCCTATTGGAGTCGGAGACCGTTAAGGTTGGAAAGGACCTCCAAGATCATCTAGTCCAACTGTCCCCCTACCACCTATATTACTTACCAAACTGTGTCCCTGAGTAGCACATCCAACCTTTCCTTAAAGATCTTGAGGAACGGTGACTCCACCACCTCCCTGGGCACCCATTCCAGTGCCCAACTGCTCTTTCTGAGAAGAAGAATTTTCTCCTAATTTCTAACCTGAACCTCCTCTGGCAGAACTTGCAGCCATTCCCTCTTGACATATCACTACTTAATTGTAAGAAGAGGCTGACCCCCAGCTCACCACAGCTTCCTTTCAGGTAGTTGTAGACAGCAATAAGGTCTCCCTTGAGCCTCCTCTTCTCCAGGCTAAACAGTCCCAGTTTCCTCAGCCACTCCTCATAAGACCCTTCACCAGCTTTGTTACCCTTCTCTGGGCACACTCCAGGGTCTCAACATCTTTAGTGAGGGGCCCAAAACTTAACATGGTATTCGAGGTGTGGCCTCACCAGAGCTGACTACAGTGGGACGATCACCTCCCTGGTCCTGCTGGCTACGCAGGACCTGAGTCCATGAGACAGGCTGAGACAGGCCTTTGTTCGAACCTAGAAACATTGAATAGCTGATACAGAGGTATAAGATTCTTTGTGTGATTAATCATAGAATGCATTAGGTTGGAAGGGACCTTTAAAGGTCATCTAGTCCACCTCCCCTGCAGTAAGCAGGGACATCTTCACTAGATCAAGTTGCTGAGAGCCCCATCAAGCCTGACCTTGAATATCTCCAGGGGTGGGACCTCCACTGTCTCCACTAGCTCTCTGGGCAACCTGTTCCCAGAACAGGTTAGAACTAGGACGAGACAAACCAATTCTTTCCCAGGGAGCATATTCCTTTTGGTACCCCATTTATTCTAATCAACTCTGGGATGAGTGCTGTTGGATGAATTGTTCCTTTTGTGGTTGAGCATGTAAATAATAGATATGGAACAGTTGCACTGCTAAAGCTGTTGCTTTCAGCTGTGAATTGCACAACAGCTTGTGTCTTCCCTAAGTACATTATGCTGACTTTCCTTTTCATCTAGTTCCATAAGTTTTCTTATTTTTTTACTACATATGTCACCAAGAAAATACACATGTATATGATTTCCCTCAATATAATCTCTTGTTCTCACAGAAATAAATATTTCTCTCTGTAGGTCTGTTTAAGAAATAACCCCCTGTATCATGCTGGAGCAGTTGCTTTTTCAATCAGTGCTGGAATTCCCAAAGTGGGTGTGTTAATGGAATCAGTTTGGAACATGAATGACAGTTGTCGGTTTCAGCTCCGGTCACCCGAGAGCTTGAAAAACATGGAGAAAGCCAGCAAAACTACTGAGACAAAGTAAGTGTTGGGAACGCGCCCGCATCCACCCGGAACGCTCATTTGGGATTCTGCTGAATTGGTATTTATCAGGTTGAACTCTCTGCCTTTATAAGGTTCTAACTTCCTTGTAAACTCTGCTCAATGTGCAGGAATGCTTACTGCAGGAAGGGAGTCTCATTTGTGTGAAACAGCTATGGAAATGTGAAGGAATATTAAATGGAGAATTGCCTGCAGTGTTCCATGCAGTTTCTAAGATTTTATATTTGAATAACTGAAAGTGGGTTTGTTACAGAATTATGTGTTTTCAAGCCCTTTGTGGCATTTAGAGACCTGGGTTAGTGTCTCTGTAGTTTGGAAAACAAACAAAAAATCTTTGGGTTGACAATTACCATTTAAATGTTTCTTAAACCAGATTTAAGCCATTTCAAGAAAGAATTGAAAAAGTTTAGCAGTTCTAGATTTTCACATTACTATGTAAAGGTAATAATTTTTCCTGTCTTCAAATGACTTGCTTCTAAGGATGTGTGTTTTCTGTAATTTTATATCTCTGCTGTCACAAAGCAAATTAATCCCTGATAAAGGAGCAGAGCACCATTTCCAACACTGGATGTATGGCCTTGTCAGTTTGGGTGGTTGTTTGCAAGTACAAAGTTATTTCATTATTATTAAAGGAACATGGCTGGATCACTAAAGATTTGACCGTTGTCACAGGAAAGATTTCACCTTTTTCTTTCCTAATTCTAAGTAACACCTTTTATTCCAGACCTGAAAGCAAACAGGAACCTGTGAAAACTGAGATGGGTCCTCCGCCATCCCCAGCTTCTACTTGTAGTGATGCATCTTCAATAGCCAGCAGTGCATCAATGCCATATAGTAAGTGATGTATAGCTCATGGTAACAGTCCTAAAAGCCTGTTCTACAAAGGTTCCATGCTAATTTCAGAATCCTTTTCAGACTTTGTCTGAAGTACAATATGTGAATTGTCAGCATCAAATCCAAATGTATCAGTATAAGCAGAGACAGCTTGATATAAGGTGTATCTAAGGAAGCATAACAGTTCTCAGAATGAAAAATATCTTACAGGAAGTGATCAAGAGGAAGTTTGAAGATAAAGTTGTTTACATTTAATTACAGTGTGATAGTGAGGTCTTTTTAAAGCCCAGAAGTTGAACTACTTCTGGAAAATTCCTTTTAAGCTTAAGCTGTTCTTGCACAGCTTCCCTTGCAAGGGAAATTCAGTGCATAAAACAGTAACTTGTCATATATTACCTAAAATATTGAAAGCCAGGCATTCTTTACTAACATACAGAAGCAGAGAAGTCTTCTCTGCTCCTATTTAATTGTTCCCACACCACAGTTTCAAGAAGCATTCACCTAGAGAATCAAGTGGCCTTGTTGAGTGATCTAGAATCCGTATGCTCAGATCCACAGTACTCATTCATTTTACAAGTAGAGTCTTCTGCTGCTGATTTTCTTCTCTTTTGCACTTCTTTCAACTGTAATGTTTCAGTGACTGTAACTTTGAACTAGTGTTTGAACTTAGTTTCACAGCCAGCATAGAAGTTCCCTCCTTCCTACTTTGATTATATTGATAATATTAATCACACAATATACTCAATTCAAGAGATTAAGGTTGTCAGTGTTAATTTAACCATATTGTGTGTTTAAATTTGATGCTGAGTATACTGCAGTTACTGTTTGGATAATGTCTTTGCAGGAAATCTGTGTTGCAATTACTGTTAGCCCAAATAAGTATTTTCTGTGCTTCTAGATGCTTAACAAAAAATCTGTATGTAGTTCATGAGTAAACTTTTTGTAAGGGTGCTATAAAGCATTTGCAGGGCTAAATGAAAGGTCTTACAGTGGCAGCCTCCTTACTTGTGGCTTGAATCTCTGAGCCCTGCTGAAACAATTTCTTGTATTCTAATTATTTTGCTTAAATGTCCATTAAAGTTCGTTTGGGTTTTTTTCTTTTTTTATCAGATAGACTTTGTTAGTGCTAATGTAATAGAAGAACATGGAAGTGGAATGGTATACTTTTAGGTAGTTCTGACTTTAGGGGATTTGGAAGTTGGATTCTTGTTAAACTTTTGTTAATTTCTAGATTTGACTGGTTTTAATCTTTTTTGGGGGAAAGGTTTGGTGTTTACTGAACCCTTTATTTTGCTGCTTTGATTAAAGATTTTGGTAATTGCTTTTTTGTCTCAGAGCGCCGACGATCTACTCCTGCCCCAAAAGAGGAGGAGAAAGTGAATGAAGAGCAGTGGTCGCTGAGGGAAGTTGTGTTTGTGGAAGATGTTAAGAATGTTCCTGTTGGCAAGGTTTGTCTAAAATACACTGCCCCACCATCTTGGGGAGGGAAGAAAAAATAAAAGCTTCTCATTTTAGATAAATTAACTGTTAAAAGGATCATCGTTTTGGGGGTGCTTGAGAACATTTCTGACTAGTATGACATCTGTTGATTTTTACTTGTCCATAGCACAATGATAGTAATAGACTGAATGAGTTATCAATAAAACTTGGTGAATCTTAAATAACATTCTGCTACTTTTAACTTAAACCAAAATGCTAAGAAAAGCAGGAAAGGTTTTATCCAAAATGTTATCTTTGGTGACTTGAGCAATAGCTCCCACAAGTCCAGTGAGATAGTGAAGAATTGCACTTGTTGTCGTTGACTTTTGCATACATGTTAGCTAAAAGTTTGGGTGAGTGTCATGTTCTGCAACCAAAGAACAGAAATGTTTTTATTAGAAATGACATGTTTCATTAATACAACTATAAAGTTATTTATTACTCCAGGAAAATGGTTTGTTTGGTTCTTGGTGGTTTTTTTCCTTCCTTTCTTTTTCTCTCTAATATAACTTTGACTAACTGTGCTGTAGAAGAAAATACTCTGTTTTTCCTTTGGCATTGTTGTGTGATGCTAGGAAGGGATTAGGTCATCTAGACAATTCTCTGCTATGCTTTTCAAAAATAAGAACTAGAGGAAAGCCAATAAAGGTTTTCAACAAAATGAAAAGGTTAGATTGCTTTCTACTTGATTTACAGAAGATTGAGGGGGCAAAAAAGTTAGCAGAAGAGGAAATAGCTGTCCAACAGAAAACTTTTGGGTTTAGTCAGGCTATTTTGCCTGCATCATTAATAAGTTTACTTGTGCAGGAGTGATAGCTTTGCCTTGAGCAGCATCTTTTTGACAGGAGGAAGACCACAATGAATTTTCCTTGTCAAGTTTAGGCCAGTTCTTCAACAGAGACCACAGAACTGTTTAGTTCACTGAAACACATCTGTTTCTGTGAACAAGGTTTTGAGATCTAGTGGAAGTCGCTGAAACTTGTTTTCTTCTCATACTAGCTTTGGGAAAAGCCCTCTTGTCCTTACCTGCCCTTCCTGGTTTAGATCCTAAGATTTTCAGCACAGAGACTTTGTTATTATATCTTTATACAATTGTAATTGCATCTGTCTGCTGCATCAAGAACTACTACTATAATAAATACAGAAGAACTTGATTTTTTTAATACGTTGATATTTTCACTAACATGCTAAACAAAACCATTAAGTGGGCTGTCTTCTCAATGGAGTTACTGGTGCTCAGCTTATTCTATGCTTTTTTTTATTTTTTTGGACAAAGTGTGCTGTCCTCATGCACTGATGTGTGTGGTCATTCACTTTTTCCCTTTTGAAGTTTCATAATGCTTTATCTTTAGATAGAATCGAGCAGACAAAGCACAGGAATACAGTTTATGTTCTGTAATTTGTATCAGTTGTGCAATTGTATGAAAGGCTGGAGGCACCTCAGTCTGCAGAAGGGTCACTCTTCTCAGTGTTCTTCTGCAGGCTCCAGAAAAGCTAATGTTCCCTGTGAAACAGCAGTGCTTGTCACTTAGCTATTTGTGAACTGAATTAAGCTCAAAGATTGAGTTATGAACAATCTGGTTTGTGCATAAACAGCTTTTGAATGTTTACAGAGGTTCAGACTGCAAAAACATAGTAATATGGGTTTGGGTTCTTAAGAATTTAAGAGTTAAGAAGTCCTACCCCTTTAGAGCCCACCTAGGTAAACCTTCATCTGGTCTTCCATGGTCTTCTAACCATGCATTCTAATGCATCCTGCATTAGAATATACTATTCCTACCTAACCTGGAAGTTTACCACCTTTGGTGTTTCAGAAGATCAGAAAAGCTCTGAAGCACAGTTTGAAGTGCTTGATGTTGCGAAGCATGGTGTGAGTAGAGAAACGGCTTAGCTTCTCTCAAAGCTGAGTAAAATAGATGGTTGTGGGGCATGTGAATATTGGCACATCTTGGAAAAACATACATGGCACAAGTTTTGACCAAAATATCCAGTGAATTGCACCAGGCTAATTGATCTGTGAGGCTGGAAGTCTTGCCTTATATGATTCAGATCTGAAGTAATAAGGGGAAAAAAGCCTGAGACCCACCTATTCTGTTGCCTGCACTGGTGAGAAAGCTGATGGAGTCTTCTTTCTGTGTAGTTTAGAAAAGAGGTGTAGTGAATTAAACCTTTGTTACTGCTCACTGGTACCAGAGGAAGAGAAGCTGGTTTTGTCCATCCCAGGCACTATAGGATGTTCTAATTACCCATATTAGTTCCTGGATCTCCTCTCTGATACCACTGTTAGAACGAAAGGCTAGGGAACCTGGGTTGGAGCTGCCTTTTTCTCCTCCAGCAATACTGTTTGTTTTGGTGTGGGCCTTTCCATTGGCAGTGTCCAAGGCCTTCCTGAACTGCTTCTGTTCAGCAGTTATCCTCAATCAGGTGAGACTTCTGTGTTCGTGGTTTTGCAGTTCCTGTTCCCAGAAAGCTTATCAATCCTTGGGATTTTGTGAAACATACATTTGGGTTGAGTAGTTTTGTTCTTCAATTTGTACTTTGTATTGTATTATTTCAGTCAATTGAACTTTGTTTTTTGTGTGATTTCTGTCTGAGACTGGAGCATTCTGATGAGAAGGATAAGATGAAAGAGTTCAGGCTGGATATAGTCCAGAAGAGTTAACTAATCCCTATCAGGAATCTGGTTTTAATCCCTCAAAGTTGAATAATTTAAAAATTGTTTCAGTATTTCCTTGGAAGTGCTCGTTCTACTTTGAGAATAGAGGTAGAAGCCTTTTTGTTGGTGATAAAATTTCTTCCAACCCAACAAGGAGATGAGAAGTAAAAAATCTGTTTCTTCAGATCTTGTGCAGCTGTCTTGAGAGAGAATATGGTGATTCTGGGGAGGGGGAGAGATTTTGCAGATTACCAGTGGATCCAAACAATTTTCCTTCTGAAAGGCTCGATAGCTGGTAGTGAACTTTGTTTTTAGAGGCTACTCAGCCTGTTGTTAATGTGATTTTTAAATTAACAACTGTAAGAGGGAGCAAGGGAGGAGAAGCAAGGGTGAGGAGCTGCCTCTGCCACTCTTTGAGGAAGGGATTTCACTGTTTTATGCCCATCTGTGTGCTTTGTTGTGGTGGCTTAGAGTGTGGCAGTGGGTTGATGGTAAGGGTAAAGGAGGTATCAGGTATGTTCAGAGTATCACAGAAGAGTTTGGGTTGGGGGTTCCTCAAACCTTATCTAGTCCCAGCCCCCTGCCATGGGTTGGGACACCCTCCAGTAGACCAGGCTGCCCAAAGCCCCATCCAACCTGGCCTTGGGCACTGCCGGGGGAGGGGCAGCCACAGCTTCTCTGGGCAGCCACCCTTGCAGGGGAGGAATTATTTTACAAACCTATTTAAATTTACCCTCTTTCAGTTTAGAACTATTGCCGTCTTTTAATTGTTTCAGTTTATCAGTATTTTTTTCTTCCATTGAAAAGAAGCATTACATCTTGTTATCCTGTAGTTGAAAATTTTCTAAAAAGGTATTTTGGTTTTGAAAATAAACTTTAATTTTGTTGCTTGCATTTTTCATTTGATTCAGTTGTCTTAATTTCATCCTAATGAGGCAAACATTAGGGAAGTGAAGGTCAAGGGCAGCTTGGGACATAGCAACTCTAAGATAGTGGAGTTCAAGGTTTTGAGTGGAAGCAGCAAACCAAAAAGTTGCTACCCTGAACTTTAGAAGAGCAAACTTTGATCTCTTCTGCTACCCAATAGGAACTATCCCATGGGCTACACTGTTAGAAGGTAAGGGAGCCTGTGAGAGCTGGCTAGAATTTAAACAGCGCTTCTTCCAAGCCTGGGCCCAGTGCATCCCTTTGAGCAAGAAATCAGGAAAGGGTGGCAGAAGACCTGTGTGGATGAGCAGGGACCTCGTGGGTAAACTCAAAGGGAAGCAGAAGGTCTATGAATTGTGGAAAAAGGGTCTGAGCACCTGGGAAGAATATAGGAATGTTGTCAGGGCCTGTAGGGATGCAACTAGGAAGGCTAAAGCCCACCTGGAAATGAAACTGGCAAGGGGCATAAAGGATAATAAAAAGGGGGTTTTTAGGTATGTGAACAGTGACGACTAGAGATAATGTGGGTCCCCTACTGAATGAGAATAGTGTCCTGGTAATGGGGGATGCTGAGAAGGTGGAGATACTGACTGCCTTCTTTGCTTTGGTCTTCACTACAAAGACTCCCCCTTGGGACTCCTGGACCCTGGAAGAAAGAAAGAAAGAGTTTGTGAAATGAAGAGCTTCCCTCTGGTTGAGGTGGGGGTGGTCCAGGAACACCCCAAAGGCTTCAGTGCACACAAATCCATGGGCCTGGATGGGATGCATCCACATGTGCTGAGGGAGCTGGCGGAGGTGATTGCTGAGCTGCTCTCTATCATCTTTGACAGGTCTTGGAGGACAGGAGAAGTGCCAGAGGACTGGAGGATAGCCAATGTCACTCTGGCCTTCAGAAAGGGCAAGGAGAATTTGAGTAACTACAGGCCAGTCAGCCTCACCTCTGTCCCTGGAAAGATGGTGGAACAGCTTGTTCTGGATGCCCTCTCCAAGCAGTTGGAAGAAAAAAGGGTTATGAGGAGTAGTCAGCATGGATTCACCAAGGGGAGATTGTGCTCGACCAATCTCATAGCCTTCTATGTTATCACCAGATGGGTAGATGGAGGGAGAGCAGTGGATGTCATCTACCTTGACTTCAGCAAGGCTTTTGATACTGTCTCCCATGACATCCTGATAACAAAGCTGAGAGAGCATGGGATAGATGAGTGGACAGTGAGGTGGGTTGAGAATTGGCTGTTGGACTGAGCCCAGAGGGTCATGATCAGTGGAGCAGAGTCTGACTGGAGGCCTGTGACTAGCAGTGTTCCCCAGGGCTCGGTGTTGGGTCTGGTCAGGTTTAACATCTTCATTGACGACCTTGATGAGGGAATAGCATCCACCCTCAGCAAGTACCCGATGATACAAAGCTGGGAGGAGTGGCTGACACGCAGGAACACTGCGCTGCCATCCAGAGAGACCTGGACAGGCTGGAGAGCTGGGCAGGGAGAAACCAGACGAGGTTCAAAAAAAGCAAGTGTAGAGGCTTGCACCTGGGAAGGAATAACTGTATCCGTACAGGCTGGGGGATGACCTGCTGGAGAGGAGCTCTGTGGAGAAGGACCTGGGGGTCCTGGTTGATGACAGGTTGGCCATGAGCCAGCAGTGTGCCCTGGGGGCTAAGAGAGCCAATGGGATCCTGGGGTGCATCAGGAGGAGTGTGGCCAGCAGGTCAAAGGAGGTGATCCTCCCCCTCTACTCTGCCCTGGTCAGGCCCCACCTGGAGTATTGTGCCCAGTTCTGGGCTCCCTGTTATAAAAAAGACAGGGATCTCCTGGAGAGAGTCCAGAGAAGGGCTACGAAGATGATTAAGGGCCTGGAGCATCTCCCCTATGAGGAAAGGCTGAGTGAACTGGGGCTGTTCAGCCTTGAGAAAAAAAGACTGAGAGGGGATCTGATCAATGTTTATAAATATCTTAAGCATGGGGTGCAGGGGGAATTGGCCAGTCCCTTTTCAGTGGTCTGTGGGGACAGGACAAGGGACAATGGCTGCAAGTTGGAGCACAGGAAGTTCCGCACCAACATGCAGAAAAACTTTTTCCCAGTGAGGGTGACGGAGCCCTGGGACAGGCTGCCCAGGGAGGTGGTGGAGTCTCCTTCTCTGGAGATATTCAAGACCCGTCTGGATGCCTATCTGTGCAATATGAGCTAGGGAGCCTGCTTTGGCAGCGGGGTTGGACTTGATGATCTCTGGAGGTCCTTTCCAGCTCCTATGATTCTGTGATTCACATGTGGTTTAGGAAAAGGCTTATTTCTAATTGATGAAATTTTTGTGTTGGCAATATGAGCAGTCTGAGTCTTAGTTCTGTAAGTCAAAGTGTCTAAATGCTTTAAGCTCTTGCATTTTATTTTTGTTAGTGTGTTTTTCAACGAGTTCAGACTTACATAGTTTTAATTAGAGGCATGTGGAAGTTACTCATTCATCTTGTTTGGTACCAACCCATTATACCACATCTCCGTTTTGGAACTTTTTATACACAATTGCTATCAAGTGTTTCACTCAAGCTCCCTGGTTCCCTTCTACACCAATGGATAATTTGTTTGTTTTTTTTTTTTTTGTGTAACAGCTGTTAGCTGTAGTATTAATTCTTTCACCTAAAGAACTGCATTTTAGTTGTGCTTTGAAGAGGTGAATTTCTCCTCAACCAAATCTTAATAAACATATTTTTCTGGTTTTTAAAGACACATGACTCTTGAACCACAGGACAGGAAAGAAAAAAATATTTGGCATGTGGACTCTGAAAAAACTGTCAGCATTTCTTTGAACACTTGAGAAGTTACATAAATGAAATGTGATAACACTAAGAGCAGCCATTACATATGTAGAAGAAAACTTCTAGTTATAGAGACAGGATATGTTAGATATTTCGGGGTTGTGCCTTTTCTTAAGGTGTGTTTCTTCCCCCCACCTGTCTCCAGTTACAAATTTTGAAGCCTCATAGCCCCTGCTAGACATTGACCACATTCTGTTTTCAGGAACAGCCCAAATTTTCAAAGTTTTTAAAGCAACATTTCAAAACCTGTGTAGATGTAGTGCTTAGGGACATGGTTTAGTGGTTGGACTTGGCAGTGCTAGGTTAATGGTTGGACTTGATGACCTTAAAAGGCCTTTTGCAACCAAAATGATTCTATCTATATGTACCTTGATTAATTTATTATTTTTTTTTGCCAAATGATGATTTTTGTCGAGTGTCTTGCAAGTCTCAATAGACATCTGTATAGTCCAAATCAGAGCTGATGTTCATGAATCTCATGACTAGGTCTGAATCTTGAAATTGCTGGGTAGCGTTCTTACAGCCATTCCTAAAGCTCTGCTCCTGGAGCTGGGAATGCTGATGCTAGAGTGAAGCTTCGGCATATGGGAAACAAGCGCTCTGACTACCCACTATAATCTTTGTTAGAAAAATCTGCTAACGCTTTCTTGTTTGTCAGTACATTCTTTGCTCTGGCATGTTCAATAGGCGGCACAGATCTAGATGAAACAGGAGGAGAACATGGAAATGCCTGGATTTTTATTTCTTTTACAATATCTTGAAAACTTGAGAGATGTTTTCTTTTGTCAGGACATAGATCTGTAATACTGCTTTGTAAGCAATTTCTGTGTAGAAACTGTTGAGAAATTAGGGCATAATCAAAGTTGACAGTTGCTTCTGTCTAGTTTTGATCAAGACTGAGAGTGTACAAAGATCTTATTTTTACTCAAAAGTATACTGTCTGTCTTTCCCCCAGGCCCTTCCCTCCTAGTTTTGTTTTCCTTTTGAGGAAATACGGTCTCAACCGGAAATCCAACAGACCTTGCTCTTTGGTGATAGCAGAAGATGGTTCTTAAGCAAGGAAAACTGTTTTGACAGTTCTGATTAGATATGCGTGGCAGCAACTCTTTAGAGAGGCTCATGGTCTCAGAAATGAGACTGTGCCAGTGTGGGGCTGAATAACTTCAGTTTCCATAGGGGCAGAGACAGACACAGATGAATGAATTGTGTCAGGGTCTTTGAGTCCTGTGGGACTGAGTGGAGAACCTGGAATAGGTAGTAGAGCCATAAACCAACACTTCTTTTTTCCTCTGTGCAGTCACCTTGATGAATGAGTACCCAGACTCCAGAACAAAGGCTTTAAAATGCAGATGGATGGGGAGGGGAAAGTGATTTCTTGTTTGTTATAGTACAAGAGCTAAAGGCACTTAAGGAAGCAACAGGCTCAGTGTAGATGTTTTCTGGTGAATTGTTAGCTACCATTTGGAAGTGTTTGCTGCTGTTTAATGTGTCCAATCATCTTTGGAAATAGTAAGGGAAAGGTCATTCAGGCTATTACTATTTCCTGCTGTTTCCAGAAGGTGGAAGCTGGAAAGATACTGGCGAAGTATCACTAGGAGGTTTTCTAGGCAGTTGATGCTGGTTCCTGTTGGACACAGGATGTTGAAGTGGGGGGACCTGATACAGGATGCCTATGAAGTCATCAAGAAATCAAAGTTTTTAAGAGTTCAGTAATGCTAGCAAACTGTAGGACTGATGACCAAGAGCTGTAGAATTTTATCACTGATTGTTATAAAGTTCTTTTCTTCTCTTGACAAAGGTCTGGTTTATTTTGAAGCAAATCAACTTAGGTTTAAGTTTCTGTTCAAAGATTGGTAAAACTGCTGTGTTCTGCTTGCAGGTGCTAAAAGTCGATGGTGCTTATGTTGCTGTGAAATTTCCAGGCACCTCCAGTAATGCAAACTGTCAGAGCAGTTCTAATTCAGATCCTGATCCTTCTTCTCTTCTCCAAGACTGTAGGCTGCTCAGAATAGATGAACTGCAGGTATGTCTTCATGAAACATTGAGAAAACAATCAGTATTTTGAAATGTCAGCACTGCGTGCCTAATTGCATCTTAAAATTTGACTCATGTCTTCAGGTCGTAAAAACTGGTGGGACTCCAAAAGTTCCTGACTGTTTTCAAAGGACACCTAAAAAGCTGTGTATTCCTGAAAAAACAGAGATCCTAGCAGTGAATGTAGATTCAAAAGGTAAGTAGGACTTAACCCTTTTAGATGCTCTGTTGGATCCCATATGACCCTCTTGCTAGTAGAAAACAACTGCTGTCAAACTAACATAAACAGTTGTTTCTGTTGGTGTTAATAGTTCTTTGAAAGGGCTTTAGGTAGGACTTCTTTCACTGGATGCCATCAGGAAAAGACATTAACTTTTTTCTTTGTGTGTCTCTGAAGGAGTGCATGCTGTTCTGAAAACTGGGAACTGGGTTCGATACTGCATATTTGACCTTGCCACAGGAAAGGCCGAGCAGGAAAATAACTTCCCTACTAGCAGCATTGCGTTCCTGGGTCAGAATGAGCGAAGTGTTGCTATCTTTACAGCTGGACAGGTTTGTAGTTTTGTATCTCAGTCCTTTAACCACACTGCACTTAGTTTCTGTCATCTCTGAATGGGATGGTACAGCCTTTTCCAGAGACTGATAAACAATCTTCAAGTGGATTATTAAGAGCTTGCTTCTGCCCCTAATATTTTGAAGGCACCAGGGGAATAGCACTTCTAATGCATTACTCAAATTCTGTGTTGAATGAAAAGTAGACAAGGGAGAAAAAGCTTGACAGAGTGGTTCTGGTGTTTATTAGTGTAAACATTTTATACTTTGGAATTGGGTGAGATGAAAATCCACTCTAGAGAATAAACGGAAATGTTAACAAAAAGCCATCTGCATTTGATACTAAAGATGATACATTGAGGTTTTGTGCAATTTTTCTACTCTCCAATGTTATGTATCTTACTTTAAGTGATCGTACAGCTCGATTACACTGTGCAGGCATCTGTGAGGAGGTCTGGAAAAAAAACCCCAAAACCATTGTAGCCACTTCCACAAGCATGATTTACTTTACTTAGGATAGTTAAAGGACACTTTTTTCCTTTTTTGCAAAAGAACTGAATTTGCATGTTTCATTGAAGTACATTTAACCTTTTCTGGAACATTTAAGAAAGCTAAAGGTATGGCTGCTGTATCTTTCATTGGTAATGTTTCCTAATGAATGTATGTCATAAAGATACTTTTAATAGTATTTACAATGCAAGCACATTTCAGGCATTTGAGAAAGGTGACCTGGTGTCTTATGGCATGCCACTTGTCATAGGAGACAATGACATAAGTGAGAACTTTGGGTAGACTGTTCTCATTAGCAGTCAAGCAGAACTGGACCTTTTAGGAAGGGTAATATTTATAAATTGTGGAGACTTAATGAAAAAAACTTCTTTCCCCAAATGTAGGAATCTCCCATTATTCTCAGAGATGGAAATGGTACAATCTATCCAATGGCAAAAGACTGCATGGGTGGGATACGCGACCCTGACTGGCTTGATCTTCCACCTATTAGTAGTCTTGGAATGGGTGTTCATTCGTTAACAAATCTTCCTGCTAACTCGACCATCAAAAAGAAAGCTGCTATTATCATTATGGCTGTTGAGGTAAAGTACTTAATGCAGAGTTATGTGGGGTTTTTCTCCCTCTTGCTTTTATAGAGTTATGTTTAAAACAGCTTTGTTTAAATACTGATTTGTACTTTCACTATTTTAAAGAAACTAATTTCAACAGATTTATTTTTTTTTCTCGTAGAAGCATGAAAGCACAAATAGATTTACATAGTGAATTGAAAGATCCAGTTTGGAGTGTGTGACTTCTGTTTCAGGCTCTTAGCTATATATTTTTAGGCATTACTTTTAAAACTGTTAACTTTTAATATACAATACTGATAAACAGTTTTATTTTCTTTATGGGTTCACCTTTTGCTGTGGGATCCAACAACTTGTTTTCTTATGAATGCAGTATTTTTATTTTTTTTTAATTGGATATTTGGACCATATATTAGGAAATAGTGAGGGTCAAGCAAAGATTCCCGCTCCCTGCCCCCCTGAACTGACTGTAGAGTTCTGCACTCATCTGTGGTGCTGTACGAATAGTTCTGCTGTGAATTTATCTGTCTTGCTTGTGTAAATCTGTCAGTGATTTGGTGCAGCTTAGTTAATTTGCTGTGGGCTATGTTGCCACCGGGAGGTGTTGTGTGCCTGTTAGAAAGACACTGATTTCACATTCCATCACTGGGGAAAAGCTTCTTAATGATGGAGTGAGCCTTCCAGACATTCCACAGCTTCTCTTCACTTCTTAGCATGTATGTTGCTGTTCTGAAACAAATACCTAAGAGCTAGTTAATGCAGGCCCTGTAGATTTTTCAGTTGTATTGCTTTTCCCATGTTACGTGTAGCCATGCAGTAGAAGTAATCTATCTTAGGAACCCAGCTATGAAGCCAAAGGCATCTTTTTGTGAGCCTGGCAGCTTCTGCTGCTTGTCTCCTTTGAACTTCTGTGCCTGAATGTGTTCGGTTTTTCGGTTTAACGGCGCTGTAATTGAGATGATGCATACTCTCAACAGTTCCTGCACTGACGTCCAGCCAGTGTCCTTGATGTAGACCTTTCTATTCATTTCAAAATGGAAAACTAGAAGTACTTAGGAAACTTGTGTCTGTCTTTTGTATTTTAAATTGTTAAAATATTTTATTGTTTTGAGTACAGAAGCAAACTTTAATGCAGCACATTCTTCGGTGTGACTATGAGGCTTGCAGACAATACCTGATGAATCTTGAACAAGCAGTTGTCTTGGATCAGAATCCACAAGTGCTGCAGACGTTCCTTGGCCACAGATGTGATGGAAATCGCAATATTCTGCATGCTTGTGTGTCTGTATGCTTTCCAACCAGCAACAAAGAAACAAAAGAGGAAGAGGGTGAGCTCAACAATATAATAAAGATACTTTGAAAAGAAACTTTTAATGCATTTTCAAGAATATTTGAAATAAAGGCTGCATTCTTCATATGTAGGTATTTTAAAATTTAGCACCTCAAATGTGTCCTAGCCTTTCATTTTTATTACTCTCACAAGGATTTGTAAAAATTCAATAGTTAAGAATACTAAGCTGGTTTTACTGATTGTAAAAGACAAACTTTTCACATCTACATGATAATTTTAGATAGCTATTTTTCCACCTTTGTGTCATTAGCATCACCATTATATCACTAGAAAATTTTTAAGAGAAAACGGTACTTAGTGTTTTTCAAGTGTTACAGTATATAGTAATGCCTCTAATAAGAAATGCTACTTGTGGTTGACATGTGTAAGAATGACCTTCTGTTAATGCCAGTTACTGACATCATTTAAAATGACAATTAAATACTGTTATGTAAAAAGTATGCTGACAGAAAAGGTTGCTAAGTCAAGCACTCAAAAATTAGGGAATGCCAGCATTAAGTTTACCCAGGTGCTGTACATGGGTGTGCCTTGTGAAATGGTCTTTAATTACACCGTCATACTATTTTTTCCACAGGACTACCTCATTCAGTGCACAAGATGGACGGTGCTCACCGAATGGGTAGCTATTCAATATTTCTTTTTATCCTCATCATTCAGTGTGTGGCCCCATTCCTTACTTACTGCACACCATACAAACCCTGCACTGAATAATGAATGAACTTCCTTGTGGGATTTTTGTATGGTGCTGTCATTGAATTTTAGTCATTTATAGACCTTAATTGTTCCTCATATCCCTGTTTGTAAAATGGGGTTAATGCTGCAGCTTTCTTATGTCTTGAAGGTATTCTAGCTTGAAGTTTTTCTGTATTCAAAGCTATTAACTAGTCTTGAGTGTTCTGTTTGAGAAGCTAAGGGCCTGATCTCAGTTTTTTGAGTAGGTGTCATTTAAAACCACTATTGTAGAGCTGCATTAATTGTAGTTTTAGTTGTTCTGTGAATGTTAATTATTTCTGTGAATCAGGCACCTTTTTGGTGTCCAGAAATGAGTAAAATGTATCACGATCATCTGTAAAAACTTGTTTCACATGTGTGCTGTTAGATGTGACAGAAACAGATTTCAGTTCTCCAAGTGATGTTCAGTGGCATTAAACACAAGGCGCTGCTTCCCCCCACCTCCTTGCCAAGCTGTTGCTGCCTTACTACATGCCTTTCAAATGTTGCAGCAAACAAGGCATAAACAGCTTGCTCATTGTACAACCCTTCACCTTTAGTGTGTCGTCCATCCTGTGCACTGATTGAGGCAGGGGTCTTGTTGGGGGGGATGGGACACAAAAAAGCTCAAACCAAAAAACTAACCCAAAACAAAACCCAGGTGTGTAACTGAAGATTGTTTTACTATAAGCACACAAGGAAGCTGAAATAAGGATGCATGGGCAAACCTAACCTGACTTTTCCTAATTTGAGTGCTTGTCTCTGCAACCTTGGCATTTTTTCAGTAACTCCATTTGGATGTAATTTAACTTTCTGAAAAGCAAAAAATGTGAAACTGATAGACTTTTAACACCCCTCTGCCTCTCTCTTTCCCCTCACAAAAATTGTTTTAAAAGGGGATTCATACCTTTAGATTCAAATCACATTCATCTTCCACTGTAACTGTTAGCAATGGATATTAGGACTAGCTTATTTTCTGTGCATCATCCAGAGGGCAGTGGTTACTGATGTTACTATCTCTTAAGTTACACAGCCATCTGTTGAACTGCAAAAGAAGTTTGATTTAGGAGAAAAGGCTTCAATTCCCAGCTGTAAATACGTGTTCCTTAACAATTACAGAACATACTGCCCCTTCCTAGCTAGTATCTGCCTGAGATCCGTCCCTCTTCTTCATATAGATTCCCAGTTAAGTGTCAGAAAGAGGGGGAGTATTGAGGGCAGGGATAGGCTTCTTACTCTGTTCTCAGATCCTTTGCCTAGTTTTGCCACAGGTCCTACAACATTGGATAAATGAAGTACAGGAAAAATGTCCCCAGATCTGCAAATCCAGGGGAAGGCTGCTCTGTTTCTCCCTGGTTTTGGTATCTCCCCAGTGTCACCAGTAGAGAGGATCTTGGAAAAGATGGGTCCAAAAGAAATATCCAAAGCTTGTGAAGTCATTGAAGAGTTGCCATACTATATTTCAGATAACTTAGCTGAACAGCTGTAAACTGGAGTGTTTTATAGATAGATATATTCATTAGACAACAGAACAGCAAATTACCCTTAGAGCCAGAGTGCTTACAGTTGATGGGTCTCTAAAAATTAATACTAAGATCATAAGTGGAACAGTGACAATGCAGTTTACTGTGGGGCCAAGGATAGGTAAAATCTCTGTGCTTCAGAGAACAGTTGTATTGCTTTGTATTGCTTGGGGGTTCACTCCAGAACTGTGACTCCCTGTGATGGGTCATGAGTTAAGAGAACATTGTGGATCTGAGCAAGCAGTGCAACACAAATACAGTGGCAGTTCATTTACAACTACAGGTCAACTGGTCTAGACCTAGGAGCACAAGAGTTAATATTTACTTACTGCTTGATACTTTTCTGCTGTGAGTAGTAAGTATTTTTTGTTTAACAAACCTGCACATACTTGAGAACAAACAAAACCTGAGACCTTTGTTACTTAAGGCAGTGGTGAGTAGAAGGATCTAAAGAATAAAGATACTCTAAAAACTGGCAGACTTCTCTGAAGTCAAAGGTATTAATAGTCATTTTTTGTTAAAGGAAAAAAGAAAAAAAAAGTTATTCAGGTCTTAGCGCCGTCAGTGGAGAAGATGTGTGCAGAGGATGGTGACAGTCAGTCTGAAAAGCCTTTAAATGGGAAGTGAACATGGGCCATAGCAACTTTGAGACCTGTCCTGAAAGAATGGTTGGACTCACGTGAAGGAAATGTTGTGTTTGTTTGTTTGTTTTTTTTTCAGGACACCTTTTTCTTCTAGTTAGTACCAAAAATTGGCTTTCAGCCTATTGAAAGGAAACTTACCCCTCTCCTAGGCTGTAGCATGTTGCAACTGACTTCTCTTTCTGTTCTTTCTGGGTCCGTGCCTGTAGTGATTCATAATTTGCTGTGTGATCTTTAATTGTCAGTAGGTCCTAAAGAAGCAAGCTCTGTGCAAGCATTGTATACAGATGACTTTGCTACTTTGTGTATTTATCTTGCAGATAAGTAAATCTGCAGTAGGTCTTTGATTCAGGTGGCTGCTTGAAGGTCTACAGTTACTGTACAACTAGACAATTTTTTCAGCTCTAGTTATGACTGGGACCTTTAGGTGTTCTGGTGCTTAGGGTTTTAGATGTTAGAAGAAATGCTTTCTGATGTCAGCTGATTGTGCCACCTTATTATACTTGCAACACAGCTAGTTTCCCTAAGCATGCTTGTAAGTAGAATGTGTATCTTACAAGCCCACAAATCTGCATTGTTGTTCATAGCTTCTCATTGTGAAGTGTGTTTGGTTGTTGGTTGTTTTTGGGGTCTTTTTGGTGATGTTCTCAAGGTTTTTTGGATGTTGTTACTTTTGAAACCTTGACTCAGCAAATGTCTGGAATCAGCTGTGTGATAGGTCTTTGTCTCTTGATGATGCTTAAAACTCAAAGCTTTGTTCTGGAATTTTGATGCCTTGAATTTCCAAACCCAGAAACCAAACCCAGTCAGAATCATGGTTAGTCTCATAGAAAATTAAAAAAAAAATAATAAAAAAAACCAGAGAATGTTTTATGATTAGTGACATTTCACACTTTACACTCCTTCCTTAAAATTTTCCTAAGTGAAATTTAGGCACTAACACTTCTCTTAATTTTTCAGAAGCAGAGCGCTCTGAAAGGAACACATTTGCTGAAAGGCTCTCAGCTGTGGAAGCTATTGCAAATGCCATCTCTGTTGTGTCAAGTAATGGCCCAGGAAATCGGGCAGGATCATCGAGCAGCAGAAGGTAAACCAATACTTCCTTCTTGTTTTCTGTATGTTAATTTCCATATCGCTTATCAAGCTCTCAATAATTCTTTCCTTCAGTCTGGTGTAATAATGGGCTCTGTGGCTGTTTTAAAGTTGGATTCCACTACTTGAAACACCAAACCAGAGCTGTAGTAGGTTTTCTTGAAGCCTCTTCTGGTGTGAGAACTGATAGTGGGATATTTAAAGCAGTTCTCTTTTCTGGGGTTTGGGCATTGTTGTCTCACTTCTCAAGTGGAAATGCTCCTTGTGGGGAAAAGAATTTGGGAACAAGTTCTAGTGATCTTTACCAAGGAGAACTAAGTATTGTGGAAGTACTGTAGAAGTGCCCACGCTTGTTGTAAGAGAATTTCTGAGGGAGGTGGTTACTTACACAGAAAGGAAGAGGTTCTTTACTGAGAGAGTGGTCGGGCACTGGGACAGGCTCCCCAGGGAAGTGGTCACAGCACTGAGCTTGACTGAGTTCAAGAAGCACCTGGACGATGCACTCAGTCCCATGCTCTGACTTGGCTGGCCCTGTGTGGAGCCAGGAGTTGGACGTGATGATCCTTATGAGTCCCTTCCAACTCAGAATATTCTGTGGTTCTATGCTGAGATCAACCATAACACCTCTGGGGAAGAATTTAATTCTTCTTGTCCTAAGCAGTCGTTCTAGCAGGAGTCCTTTGTATTGAGGTGGACCTAAAGGATAGGTTTCTGACCCTGACCGAATCCTAATTTCTGATGACATCTGTGTTCTACTTTTTCCATGAGGGTAACCAAGTGGTGCTCATGTCAGGGGAATTTGGTGAGGTCTGTACTGAGCTCTAGTCAGCAGTATAATTTTTTACTAAGCCCTGTTGTCAAAGCAATTGACATGAAATGTCTTTATCCATACCAACCAACAGTCCTTATGACCATGATCTTTTTGATACAGGAGAGAAGAATTAAGGGTGTGTCCTGGTTTCAGTCAGGATAGAGTTAACTTCATTTGTAGCAGCTGATGGAACGCTGTGTTTGGGAGTTAAAATGAAAGCAGTGCTGATAACACCCTGATGTTCTTAGTTGCAGTCAGACAGTCAAGGACTTTCTTAGCTTCTTCTATTTCTCTATTCTTGAGAAAGGAGGGGCGAAGCCAGGACAGGTGACCCAGATGGGCCAAAGAGAGTATTCCATGCCAATTATGTCCTGCCCAATAAAACGGGGGGCTGTTGGGAAGAAGAAGAGGGGCGGTTTCGGGACGCGTGCTTCTTGAGGGGACGGTCGGGTTCCGAGACAGCTCTGGGTGGTACGGCCTGAGTTGTGTGGTTCGGTGAGAAACTGCATTGGGGATCAATAGTTTTATATTCTTTTGCTCTAAAGTCCTGTTAGCATTGTTATATTTTATCTTTCTGTTCTCTTAGTAAACTATCCTTATCCCACCCCACGGGCCTCTTAGTTTCTTGGTTTTAGAGTTATTTGCCTCTTCCTTTTCCCTTCCCTTGTTTCCCCCCTTTTCCCTCTTCCCCTGCTCTTTTACTTTAAGGAGCAGGCAACTGCGTGGATCTCAGCCCACAGCCGGGGGGAAACCACGACAGGGTGAAGCTTCCCTCCCACATTCTGTAGGACACAATACTCCTAAAAAGTGCATTAAAAAAAAACCCCAAACCAACAACAGAAAGCTCCAAGCAAACAAACAGCCTTTACGTTTGTGCCTCTTTCTTTGTATCACACTGGCTGCTTTGCCTGCTACCACCTTTCCCTCTACAGAATTTCTTGAAATTGTTTACTGACCATCCTCAAGAAAGTAGCTCTTTCATGTTCAATAATTTAAACAAATAGCTCTTAAAATGCAAGCCTCATTTTTAGTTTTTCATTAACCTCTTCTTGCAGTCAGATTTTAAAATCCAGCAGCAACAAGAGCAAAGCCTTGCAGTCACCTCCAGCAACAAGGAGGACTGTCAGATAGTGGTAATAATGCCCATGAGCTGTTGCTCCCTGCAAGAGGCAGTGCTGTGGTGAACGGGAATGTGTTCCAATCTGTCTCAGTATGTTGCTGGCTGACTCTTCTCCCAGGGCTGTTAGATTCTGTTGCAACAAAATGGAATACAGAATGAAAAATACCTCCTTGCTCATTCTTCTCTCTGCTGAATTAAAACGGATATAAAAGTTCAGTTTCTTGTGTCAAATTCTGGTTTAAAACACTCACATTCTAAATGAAAATAAGATAGTATTTTTACTTTTGGTTTTGTATTCAGCTTGAGATTAAGGGAAATGATGAGAAGATCCTTGAGAGCTGCTGGATTGGGCAGACATGAAGCTGGTGCTTCATCAAGTGATCACCAGGACCCGGTTTCTCCCCCAATAGCTCCTCCCAGCTGGGTTCCAGATCCTCCTGCGATGGATCCGGGTAAGTCTGTTTATGTATCACACTAGACTATAGAATGAGAGATTTAATAAGGGAACCGATGGCTTTTAAGGTGAATCACTTGGATTTCTGTGTGAGACGAAAATGCTTAATGTCACTGAGGTAACAAGACATGCTTTAAGAGTTTGCTTAAGAATTAAAAGCTGTTTTTAAGTGCAGTACGTGTCTTCCTAATACTGGTGTCAGACTTCTGTTTTGTAATCTGGAGTTGCATTGTTAATCTAGGAATGTGGCCCTTTGTGGGGAAGAGTACCAATAAAATACAGAAAACCTGCAGTGTTTTAGATGCTGCAGAAAGAGCATGTTGTTAGGGATGTTTTTATGTATTGATATACATCCTGCTGTTCTGTTTACTGAAAGATGGTGACATTGATTTTATCCTGGCCCCCGCTGTGGGATCTCTTACCACAGCAGCGACTGGCACCGGCCAAGGACCTAGCACCTCCACAATACCAGGTGAGGACATGCTGCTTGTCTGATTACGTTTTAGAAGGAAAATGATCTTAAAAGCTGTTTTTGCTTGAACAGACTTTCTGCGTATGAAAATGCCTCTTAGCAGATGAAGATCGGATTGAAGCAGAATTTCACGAGTGCAGAAAGTACTTGAAGCCCCACTCTGTGTTTTATGTAAAAAATATTTTTACCTGGGGAATGACAAATATGTAAAACCATGGTAATGAGTAGGAAATTGAGATTACTGTCTGTATTTCAAAGTGTCATTTGTAACTGAAATTTACATTACTTCAGTGAAACGTTGCTGAAACTGGCAAACCACTGAAGAGTCCAACTACTGGTTAATCACCCCATTGAATTACTTGTTTTTAATAGTCATTTTTTGAGAAAAAACTTTCTCTTCAATTTTTTTTTCTCCTTTCAGGTCCTTCTACTGAAACATCTGTAGTGGAATCAAAGGATCGGAAGGCAAATGCTCATTTCATACTGAAATTACTATGTGATAGTGTTGTTTTACAGCCTTATCTTCGAGAACTGCTGTCAGCCAAGTAAGGATTTTCACTTGAATTCTCACTATCCTTTGTAATGTTATATCACCTGAAATTTATTACATAGAAGCCTATTTTAAATAGGATATTTAAAGGCGCATTAATTAAACTGGAGAATCTTAGAATATTGGCTGGGTGTGTGCCCTGCCATCCCTTAAAATTAGGTCTGTTTCACAGAAGTAAAACAAATCAAATGAAAGACGCTTTTTCAGTCTGTGTTTTTTCTGTTTGCATAAGATTAGCAATGCTAAATTTTCCTGTATTCTCTTCCTACCTCTCCTGTTGTAACTGACCTGTTGTGTTTTTCCCTAGGGATGCAAGAGGCATGACACCGTTTATGTCGGCAGTCAGCGGCCGGGCATATCCTGCTGCCATTACAATTCTAGAAACTGCACAGAAAATTGCTAAAGGTACCCCAGTTTCAGTATTTATTAGGGGGTGGATTCCTTCTAAAGCCTGGCGTGTGTGCAGATTCATTATTAACACTGCTTTTTGTCTGTGAAATGACACATACTTGAGCAACTGGTGATGATGGTGAACATCTTCCAAAGCACTGTATATTGCAGTGCTAGGTTAATGGTTGGACTTTGTGATCTTAAAGGTCTTCTCCAACCCAAAACGATTCGGTGATTCTGTGCTTTGGAAATTCTACAATTATGGACTATCTTTCTCTTTTGTAGTCTGTATATTATGAGAGATTTCTAAGAATAATACTGCTTTATAACCTTTCTAGTATTTGCTTTACCAACATCAGTGCAATAAGGTACCATTTTTCAGTAGGACAAAGGTATCACTGAGAACTTCTTTGAACTGAAAAAAGCTGCATGGAAAAGCAGTATGCCGAGCCAGATCCTGTTCCTGAGAAGGCTTCCTCACAGACATGTTCTCTGACTCACTTTCAATGTTGATGTTTAATTGTTTAAGAGAAATATTTGAAGTCAAACTTAGAAAATCTAGAAGCAGATTAGAACTGTGGTGTGACAAAGTTTGTAGGACTGTGTGTATTTTTTGTAACAATATTCAAAATGGTGAACCACTGAATCGAGTAGAATATCAGTGAATTAAAAATTGGGAGCAAGTTGGTGGTCTCATTTTTCAGTCAGGAATTTGCAGCAACTTCTGTAGGAAACACCTGTCATACGACAAGCAAAAATTTTTCTCAAAAAGGTTGTGACAGATGTTATTAAAACTTCTAATTCAGTATGGGATACTGTAATGACACACTTCTGTCAGGTATGGGTGCTGTTGGTGAGTTTTGGGTTGGTTTTAACATTGGTGGTGTTCTTTCAGCTGAAGCAACTTCAAGTGAAAAAGAAGATGATGTGTTTATGGGAATGGTTTGTCCTTCTGGTACAAATCCAGATGATTCTCCTTTGTATGTTTTGTGTTGCAATGATACGTGCAGTTTTACGTGGACTGGTGCAGAACATATTAACCAAGTAAGGCTCTTTTTTCCTTCCTTTTTAAGTAAACAGGAATATGTTTCAAACGTGTTAGTTTACTAATCTTTTAAATTACTAAAGTTGCATTGTTTTAATTACTGTAATGTGTAAGTCTGGTACAGTTATCGCCTCCCCTAGTTGCTTTGTAGTCTGAAGGCTGGCTGTGCTGGTCAGAGTATGGCTGTTTATGGGTGTGGATTTTCCCCTCTGGGTAGCTTTGACAAATGTTTTGATGGAAACAGCTTTTTGAAAGCACTGAATATTCTAACTAACTTTCTAGAATTGAGTGATTTCCAAGTGAAGGCATCAGTTTGAACAAGTGCAGTTTTGTTGTAACCTGAAATGTGAGATTGCAAGTGCTATAGGGAGAAAACTGTCCCTAATATTTGCTGTAAATTTTTCTTTTAGGATATATTTGAATGCAGAACATGTGGACTGTTGGAATCTCTTTGTTGTTGCACAGAATGCGCAAGGGTCTGTCACAAAGGACATGACTGCAAGTCAGTATTGAGTTCTGTTCCGTATAAATAAGTATTTTGCGGTTTCATTTATTTACTGATAGTTGATAGGTTTTTTCCCTTTGGTTGAAGTGTTCAGATATTAGAGAACAGAAGATTAGTAAAATATTTAGAATAATCTTCTTTTCCTTCTGCTCTGTGAGATCTATTTTATGGATCAGAATGGCAAGAGTAACCCAAAGCAGTCTTGTTCTTTTTCACTTGGTAGAGCATAGAGTATATGTCTAGGACGCTCAAAATGCTTCATACTGTAAGAAGAATATATCTTAAGTAGCACCATGTTCTCATTTTGAGTGTCTCCAGGAGTTTTCTGAAGCCACTGAATCCTGATGTAAAATCTGAATCTGTAAAAGCTCAAAAAGAAGTGTAGCGTATCAATCTCTAAGATGAACTGTAATAAAGGAAAAAGTGAACAAGCAGTCAAGAGTGACAAGCTCTCATCCACAACCTGGCCAAAGCTTTGGGGCTGCAGATGTTTTGAGCCACTGTTACAGGATGCAAATATTACAGCATTAATACCCTAGCTATAATAAGCTAACAGAAAACAATTGGAAAAAATATTCTCAGCATTGTAACAATTACTGAGTTTACTGCATGTCCCTAAAGATTTCGAACTTAACTTTCTTGGCTGGAGGCTATTTTTGGGAAGAATAAAGGGTCTTGGATGGCTTTACTAAGGCACTGTGAAAGGCTATACAGTGAAACTGCCCTGAAAATGAGTGTAGGAAACAAGAATGGCAAACACCAAGTGTTGCCACACACAAACTCTGTGTTTCTCTTTTAAGCTAGGTTTTGGCATCTACTATAATAAACAAAACACTCTAGGAGGGATCTTAATGTGTACACTAACACCCTCGGCCTGTGCAGAAAATACTTGGTGTATTACTGAACAGTGTTGCAGCTCACCTTTTCTATTTCTTGTAGGCTCAAACGAACGTCTCCAACAGCCTACTGTGATTGCTGGGAAAAGTGCAAGTGTAAAACACTAATTGCTGGACAAAAGTCTGCTCGCCTTGATCTCCTTTACCGCCTGCTTACCACCACAAATCTTGTTACCATGCCAAATAGCAGGCAAGTTCATATTTACAATGACTAGAATATTTTTTATTCTAAAATACGTTGTATATCATATCTCCACTGCTCAATTTTTCATTACAGGGGAGAACATCTTCTGCTGTTCTTAGTACAGACAGTTGCCAGGCAAACTGTGGAGCACTGCCAGTACAGACCACCTAGAATTAGGGAAGACCGTAATCGTAAAACTGCCAATCCTGAAGGTGAGAGCTGTTTCAGTGAAATTAATGTCAAATTCCATATTTCAGTACCTCTTCCTTACATTGCTTTTTTGTCTTTTTAGATTCTGACATGCCTGACCATGATTTAGAACCTCCTCGCTTTGCTCAGCTTGCTTTGGAACGTGTTTTGCAAGACTGGAATGCGCTCAAGTCCATGATAATGTTTGGTTCCCAGGAAAATAAAGACCCGTGTGTATTTGCAAATAGTTGTCAATGTAAAGTTTGATTTGATAGTTGAGACTGATGACTTAAATAAAATGTATTTCCTTTCTTTTTCTTGTTTTTTTCCAAGTCTTAGTGCAAGCAGTAGGATAGGTCATCTTCTGCCTGAAGAGCAAGTTTACCTTAATCAGCAAAGTGGAACGATTCGCTTGGACTGTTTTACACATTGCCTTATTGTCAAGTGTACAGCAGACATTTTGGTAAGCACTCTAGTCATGTTTCACATAGATTTTCTGAATAATGTGATATTTCAGTTTATCTTGAGTGATGTAGTTGGAGGTTTTGTGAATTTGTATTTTTATGATTGTGATCTCTTTGAATCTTAATCTGTCTTGTTTGATGCTTTCATTTCTCACTGTAATTGGGTTGTAATGATCTGTTTCTACAGCTCCTAGATACTTTGCTGGGCACTCTTGTAAAGGAATTGCAAAACAAGTACACACCGGGACGCAGAGAGGAAGCTATTGCTGTTACAATGAGATTCCTACGTTCTGTGGCAAGAGTGTTTGTCATCCTTAGTGTAGAAATGGCTTCCTCCAAAAAGAAAAAGTAAGTGGTGGGGGGTACGTGGTGGTGATATGGTGGTTGTGGCTTTTTTTGGTTTTAGTATTTATGCTCTTAAGAAATTATTTTATATAAATCAGCAGCAGGCAGAAACATCCAAATTGATTTGTGGTCTGTAGGCAGCGTTGTGTGGAAAGGTGTAAACCTCAGGATTGCACAATAGCTGCTGGTATGTCCTGCAGCTTTTTAATGCGCTGCGTGTTAAACTTAGATGTCCATACAGAAACTTTCTGTTTAAAATGATTGTGTTTTTGGAAGCAGGGCTTTGTAACATGGTAATCAAACTTACCATTTATGCTTAGGCTTGGTTGTCAGTAACAGATTTAGATATCCAAACTTAGTGTTGAAATACTGAATGATGAATGTTTTTAATTGACTTGGATAGCACTAATGTATGTTCAGAATAATTGTCTTGACATTTTGGAAACTAAATGTTACCTTTTCTTTTTCTTTCAAAAAAAGACATGTTTTGACCTTTATTTTTGTTGTTGTTTTTTCCCCTAGCAATTTTATTCCACAGCCAATTGGAAAATGTAAACGTGTGTTCCAGGCACTACTGCCCTATGCTGTTGAAGAGTTGTGCAACGTAGCAGAATCTCTTATTATTCCCGTCAGAATGGGAATTGCCCGTCCTACAGCACCCTTTACTCTCGCTAGCACTAGCATAGATGCCATGCAGGGAAGTGAAGAACTGTTTTCTGTGGAGCCTCTGCCACCCAGACCATCATCTGACCAGTCTAACAGGTAAAATTCACTACTTGTTCTTTTCAAAGGCTTTTTCAAGGTGCTTTTGGTTTGGGTTTTTGTTAGCCTTTCATCATAAGTATGGTGAGGTTGCTTATTCTGGCCAAACATTTTGAAAATGCTTTCCTACTGACAGATTTCTACAGTAATTTAAGTTCATAGTGATATATCCACAGGTCTAGATAAACCTTTTTTTTTCTTTTTTTTTTTCCTTTGAAGTTCTAGTCAATCTCAATCATCATATATTATAAGGAATCCTCAGCAAAGACGAATCAGCCAGTCACAACCAGTTCGTGGCAGGGATGAAGAACAAGATGATATTGTCTCAGCAGATGTGGAAGAGGTCAGTTTTCTTTTTTCCTTTTTTTTTTTTTTTGTCTTCCTCTGTCACCTAATGCATTAGCACATACTTTAATCCCTGAACCAGAAATCCAGGCATAAAGACTCCTGTTTCCAAAAGTCCTACCATGACATAAACATTTTAAGAGCTTTTTAATTATTGTTTTGTATTCAACAATAATGTAGTTATTTCAGAGTCTGTGAAGTGCCTTGCATTTTACAGAATTACAGTATGATTTAGAATACTAATGAATACATTTGTAACTTCCTTTATATATAATCTTATGCTCCCTGTTAAAACACTTTTTAAGTCTTTAGCTTTTGGTTGCTATTATGTAGTTTCTGTTAAAGAACTAGAGGATCTTTTACGAGGATGGTAGCTTTTCAATTTTTAGAAGCTAATTCTGGGTTTTATAGGCACTTTTACTCCTCCACTTTTACTCTAATGTCCAAGGCTGTGATGTATTTGTGGTCTAATTTTTTATTTTATTTTTTTCTTTGAAACCATGTACAACTACACTGGCTGTTTCCCTGGTTCTGTCCAGGGCAGAGTTAACTTCCCCTGGAAGCCAGCACAGGTGAGCTGAGCTGGCCCAGGCTGTTTTCCACACCACCTGACAACATGTCCATCATAAAAGGGGCTGGTCATTTTCTGTTCATGTCAATTCAGTGGCAAGGACTTCTTTCTTAGATGTGTTTTTTTGTTTATTAGTTTTTAAACCAAATTTTGCCCTGAGTTTTTGAAAACACATAGATTCTCTCTGATATTGAAGGTACTCAGTTGAAAGTACAATGCTTTTTCCAGGTTGAGGTGGTTGAGGGGGTAGCTGGTGAAGAAGACCATCATGATGAACAGGAAGAACATGGTGAAGAAAATGCTGAAGCAGAAGGACAGCATGACGAGCATGATGAAGATGGTATGTGTAGCATAACTCACAGATATTACTGTTTGGAGGAACAAACTGCATCAAAAAGAAAAGGCATCTTTGGACTCACTAGTGATAATGATTTGGGACACTTGCATGAGTAGAGAGAATCCAAAGGTTTCACCTTATAAAAGGCAATGGGTAAAATTATAGGTAACTTGTGGTAGGAAAGTACGTGAACATTTTTCTTCTGCAGATGGAGAAAATACTAAGGTACCAAAGGATACTAAAAAACTCCAGCAAACCAATGTTGTGAGATGCTCGGTTAACAATAGCTAGTTTGCCTTTTGAATTTAGCTATGGTAAAATGTTGTTGACATAAACTTATTTGAAGGACTGGAAAAAAATAGCCTAGCTTTTTGTGTGGCTAATAATAGAATAGTTGTTATGGTAGATGTGTTCTCAAAAGGGATCTGAATCATAGTGAGCCAGCTTTCAAACCAATCACAAAACACTAAATTATTATTCAATATTTTGTAGTCACAATTCATTATGTATGAAAACTCTTGCCATTAATATAACTTGTCTTGTACTAGTTAGTTTAGGATTAAATGGCGCAAAGATAGGATTAGGAAACAAAAAAAAAATCTTTGAGTGTTCTTGTATAAGTTCTCAGGTGGTATTCCTTTGAGATTTGTTTGAAACAGCATATGCTTAATTGTCCTAGTGCATGTGTATGGAGAGATGTGGAGTCTGGGCTCAAGTGACTAATTCTGAAGCCTTAAGGTTTTAATTTTCAGTATCTGTGTTGAATGTATATGTGCAGTACAGAGAGTGGGGGCCATGAGTTGCTAATTGCTGGAAAATAAGAAAATATACTCCAAGTATAGTTGCACGTTTGCACTGCTTTTATGACCTCTCCCTCCATATCTGTTGACGACTTTGGGCAATTTGGTCTAGTGGAGGGTGTCCCTGCCCATGGCAGGGGTTTGGAACTATATGGTCTTTAAGGTGTGCCTTCCAACCCAACCCAGTCTGTGATTCTGTGATAGTAAGAGGCTCTGGAATTTATTTGTTGTGTCTTTTATGAGTCACTACATTCATTCTATCCCGCCTGCCCCCCGCCCTTTCTAAACATGATGTGGGTTTTGTGTTGTTTTTATAGGCAGTGATATGGAGTTGGACTTGCTAGCTGCTGCTGAAACAGAAAGTGACAGTGAGAGTAACCACAGCAATCAGGACAATGCTAGTGGGCGCAGAAGTGTTGTCACTGCAGCTACTGCTGGGTCAGAAGCAGGTATGCCACATCATCCTCTGTTCAATCTACCAGTTTTATTTTACATGTTAGGATTCAGTTGTACAGGAGAAAAGAAACGTGTTAGTGACTGAATATGGCTTTAAGGGCAGAACTGGCTTCACCTACAAAGTAGTATTCTCTGCCTTTGGATCTGGGCTGCATCTCTCATTCCAAAGCTATACTGGAGAAATTACTTCACAACTACATTGGACAGAGTGAGAGTTACTTACTAATAAGCACCTTTCCTTTTCAACCTCATGATCTTATTTACCTTTTTATCTTACTGCTTTTCACAAAATCTATGGAAAATTAACAATATATTATAAGCATAAGGTATCACAGATTTTCAGTAGTGTTACTTGAACCTTTTTAGTCTATGTAGTTTCTTCTCATGGAGAAAGTTACAGCACTGACAATAGACATGTAGATGGACATGTTGTGCAGTTGTCAGAAACTGTTAATTTCTTATTTTCCTCCACAGGAGCTAGCAGTGTTCCAGCGTTTTTTTCTGAAGATGACTCTCAATCAAATGATTCCAGTGACTCTGATAGCAGCAGCAGTCAGAGTGATGATATAGAGCAGGAGACCTTCATGCTTGATGAGCCTCTGGAACGAACCACAAATAGCTCACATGCCAATGGTGCTGCCCAGGCTCCCCGTTCCATGCAGTGGGCTGTACGTAATACCCAGAACCAGAGGACTGCTAGCACTGCTCCTTCTAGTACGTCAGCCCCAGCAGGCAAGTCTGAGTAAAATGCATGCCTGAATGTCAGTTAACTCTGTCTTTGTTCCTTCCTCTGCTTTAGTTTGTTCTCTTAAGGATGAAGTATCTTACCTGTTTGTCTTAGAAGGACAGTGCTGACCTATCCTGATTGTTGCAGTTTGGTTTTGAATTATAAAAAAGGAAGGATCTGTTCTAGTTCATAAGAAGATATGAGCATGCTTACTGTAGTTAGTAACTTTTTTCCTGGTTACAGTTGTGATGCCGGTGGTAGTTACAAGCTTATTTCTAGAAACGTTGATGATGTCACTCAATATAGTAAACAATGTAGCAAAGGTTAAATAAATTCATTAATGTCATTCCTTCTTTTATGTTTAGCAAGTTCAGCAGGCTTGATTTACATTGATCCATCAAACCTACGTCGGAGCGGTACCATCAGTACGAGTGCTGCAGCTGCTGCCGCAGCACTTGAAGCCAGCAATGCGAGCAGCTATTTAACATCTGCCAGCAGTTTAGCAAGAGCATACAGCATTGTGATCCGGCAGATATCTGATCTGATGGGTCTGATTCCCAAGTACAATCATTTAGTATACTCCCAGATCCCAGCTGCAGTGAAGCTGACATATCAAGATGCAGTTAACTTGCAGGTAAGAACATCGACGTCTTGCAGAGAAGCATAACTTCAACACAGTTGGGGTTTTTCAGGTAAAATCATAGAATTGTTGAAGCTGGAAGTGACCTCTGAAGATTGTGTAGTCCAAATTCCTTGCAGGGTCAACAGGAGAAGGCTGCCTAGGACTGTGTCCAGTTAGGTTTTGCATATCTCTAGGGATTTCCACAGCTGCTCTGGCCAGCCTGTTAAGTGTTTGACAGCTTTATAGTAGAAGATTTTTCTTGAGTTAAAGTGAACTTTTCCAGTATTTCAGTTTGCACCCATTGCCTCCTGTCCATTCCTCAGATGTCTGTGAGAAGAGTTTGACTCTGTAAACTTTATACCTCTCAATAAGGTATTTATACACATTGATAAGATCATCCTGAGTTTTTCTTGAGTCTAAACTGTCCCAGTTCTCTCAGCCTTTCCTCTTATGAGAGAGTGTTGGCTGAAGTAGCTGTAGGTGCTAACTCCATTAAATTGTTCTTATTTCATATATATAAGTTCTTTCAAAAAAGATGTTTCAGTTGATTTTTTTTTTTCCTCCCCTCAATTAAGTCTGACTGGTATATAATTAATAGTTAAGTCAGGATTGACAGCTTTGGATAGGAGCATCTGAGGGAACTGCAGTTGTTTAGCCTGGAGAAAAGGAGGTTGGGAGGAGACTGTGTCACTCCAGCTGCCGGGAGGGAGGTAGTAGTCAGGTGGGGGTTGGTCTCTTCTCCTGAGTAACAAGCAATAGGACAAGAGAAAATGGCCTCAAGTTGTGCCAGGGGAAGTCTAGATTGGATGGTAGGAAAAATGGTTTCACCAAAAGGGTTGTCAAGCTCTGCTGCCCAGGGAAGTGGTGGATTCACCATCCCTGGAGGTATTTAAAACCTTGGAGATGTGGTGCTTAGGGACATCATTTAATGGTTGGACTTTGCAGTGCTAGGTTAATGGTTGGACTTGATGGTCTTAACAGTCTTATCCAGCCAAAACAATTCTATGACTCTACTAGTGATCTCTATTAGTGATCTCTCACCCTGTTCTTTTTGATGTGAACTGTTAACTCTATAAAAGAAGAAAGTTAGTATATGCCAAATAATTAAATGAGATAAAAGGCTTCTACAGGTAAATGGACTGTTCATGGTCCCCGCTTTCAGGGACATGATCATCCTTTCTCTACTTATGTGCACATTTTTTGGTACAGTGCTCTTGACTGTCAGTTTTTGAAAGTATATTTAAAATGCATCTTTAGAAATATGTGGAAGGTAAGGCTGGTATCTGGCAATAGAATCACAGAATGCTTTGGGTTGGAAGGAACCTCAAAGATCCAACCCCCCTGCCATGGGCAGGGATACCCTTCACTAGACCAGATTGCCCAGAGCCTTGTTTGACCTGGCCTTAAGCGGTTCTAGGGAGGGGCCTTCCACAATAGGCAGACTTAACACCACAGGTGGAATACAGTGTTTTCAGAAAGTTTCTGTCAATTTGCATGTGGGCATAGTTCATAGGCTGAAAACCTCTGTACCAACTTTATTACAAAAATCAGCTTTCAGAATAATACCACTGATTTGGGGAGCCCAGGAAATTGAGTGATGCTATTTTCTGTTAGTAGTATTGTGTTCTGGGATGTGAAAAACATGACAATGTATCTACTTGTAATTGAGCCATGAAGTATTTGTAGAGCGTGATAGAAGAAAAAGGCTTCTTATTTGGGAGAGAAACATGACAAAGTGTTCTAGGATTATACACTGGGAGAAACATGCAGGGAAAGAATAAGAGTTTTACTATGGAGTTGGCTGAAATCTGTTTCTGTTTAGGTGATTCTTAGTGGGAAAATACTGTCTCTGTGGAGTAGAGGTGTTTTGCAGAGGTTACTTTTTTGCCAGATGAGTGCACAGGAGAGGTGTCCACCTGAGGCAGCAAGAAATTTGTATTAGCCCATGAGAGCGTGACAGTGGTGGTTTCGTTTGGATACAGAAATGGGGTTGAGGCAGCATTTTGTTAGTTTAGTAGGTACAAAATATTTGAAGTGTGAGGAATGTTTTTTGGAGACTAGAACATAGAGGAATGAGGAGAGTAGACTGTTGGATAAAAAAACCACCAGCAGGTCAATGGAGTTAGCAAGCGTCAAGAAGGCCTGAGAGCTAGTATTGGGAGCAGCTCAGGAAAAGCCTGGGCCAGGAGGAGGGGATTATATGCAGAGAGAGTTCTCTGTGCAAGTCTGAACTTTGTTGTCTTCACTGAGTAAGTTACAAGGGGTGAAGAATAGTGAAAGATGTGGCTGGTGTAAGCCATAGCAGGATGAGAGCTATTAAACCTATTAGAAAGTCAGGCATTATACCAAAATCCCTGAGATGTGTACACCTGGGAGGTCATAAAGGAGACAGGGAGGGTGAGAATGTTTTACAGACACCAAGGTATTAAATGGTGACAGCTGCATACCACTGCTAACAAATCTGTAGTCTCAATAGAGCTTTTGGAAACTGTTCATTGGTCATTCTTGAACAGAGTTTTACAGCCTCTTTGTTTGTAGGGAATCAGGTGTAGTTGTAAAAGCTGTGGTGGAGATTTATGTTGAGACTGCATTCTCATCATGTATTTCTATCACTTGCAAAACTTATTAAATCTCATCTTTCTATAGAATTACGTAGAAGAAAAGCTTATTCCTACTTGGAATTGGATGGTTAGTATCATGGACTCTACCGAAGCTCAGCTGCGTTATGGGTCTGCGCTGGCGTCTGCTGGTGATCCTGGACATCCAAATCATCCTCTCCATGCATCTCAGAACTCTGCCAGAAGGGAAAGGATGACAGCCCGTGAGGAAGCTAGCTTAAGAACACTTGAGGGAAGAAGGTATGGAAATAGTTGGATTGCTGCATGTGATAGGAATTGTCAGTGTTACAGTCAAATCTTCTTGTTCACTGACATTTTAGAAGTCTAATTTTGTAACACAGCAGTGTCATCTTTGATTTAAGTTGGCATCCTCTGTTCTTGCTACTGTTTGGTGCATTCTGAGTTAGTAGAATAAGTGTCTATAATATACTGCACTGGAGCTGCTTACAGTAAAGCATAAAAATATGATTGTTCCTTTTATTGCACAGGCTTTGTGGGTTTGTTGGTTTTTTTTTTTTTAATCTTTACATATTTCAGTTATAGAGACTAACACATAAAGGATGCGTTTCACTGTGATGTCTGATCTGTCTGTATTCAATCCTTCTCTTTAGACGTGCTACTTTACTCAGTGCCCGTCAGGGAATGATGTCAGCACGTGGTGATTTCCTGAACTACGCACTGTCTTTGATGCGTTCTCACAACGATGAGCACTCAGATGTTCTTCCTGTTCTAGATGTCTGTTCACTAAAGCACGTAGCATATGTTTTCCAAGCCCTTATTTATTGGATTAAAGCAATGAATCAGCAGACAACATTGGATACTCCTCAGCTGGAACGGAAAAGGTATCAAGGCAAACTTGAAGAAATAAAAACTTTTGCATAAAAGTTATGCGCCCTTTTTATTTCAGTCATCAGTGGTGGGACTCAGCAACTTATATAAATATGTACATATATCTATATATTTATGTGTGTGGTAAAATGCGTATTATACAAATATATAGCAGTGTATGATATGCATAGGTTTGATTAATAAGCCAATTCCAGTATTCTGTTCAAATCTTTTTATGCTGATTGCCTGTAAAAGGTTTTCTTACCACTGAAACTTTGATTAATCAAACATTTTTTTTAACTCTGTGGTGGTGACTTTAAAAGATGTGCTTAGGACAGTCTCTGCTGAAAAGGCAATCTGCTCCTCACATTTAACATGACAACTTCCTTAGAATTTTGTCAAACATGTTAAGAATGATATGGGAGAAAATGGCAAAGTCTGATACGATGGGCTTAGTTCTGTTTTCCATTTGGTCGTGGATATTTGAGACTTATCTGATGACTTAAAGCACAGTAGGGAAATCCTAGCTGAAAAATGTCCTTAAATTGAAAATCCCTGCTACTTCAACTAGAGTATGTTAGGAGGTGTGCTTATTACTCTGTAGAAGTTGTAAGATTATTTCTTTTTTAAAAAATGTTCCTTGATTTGAAATGGCACTTTAGAGATGCCCACATGTTGGTAGTCTACACCATATATTCCCACTTCTTACTAAGTTTTATACATAAGGTACCTTGAACAGCCCTAGTCAGCAGTTAAATAAATACAAATCTTCACCTATTCCTACCCCTGATTTTCAGTATTGCAGGTCAAACTTAACGTTTCCTTTTCTCTACAAATTTAGTAGCTGTAGAGTAGGAGATATGCATATTTTAGATACATGTTGGACTGCTGCTTCAGTTCCAACGTTAAGGTTCAGTACGTATTGGTAAGGCAAGGCTTGTTACAACCTCAAAGCACATACCAGCGGATGTTGTTGTCACAATAGTTGCCTCACAAGAGGAATGATTTAATACAGTAACTGATGGAGCTTCAGTGCTGGCTGACTTAGAGTAGTTAGAGCTGTGGCTGTAAGCTTTTTCTGGGCAACAACATACTTCTGGTATCTGCTTTGTCCCCCAAAAGTTAAGTAACTGTTCATCAAAGAATTGCAGAATTCCTGTGAAATGCGTATGAAACTCTGAAGACCTAAACCTTTAAATTAAAGGGGAGTCATTCAAATTCACACAGGCAGTTGCTTCTGGTAGACGACATTTTACTGGCCTGTTTTATTGGTCTTCATCTAGTTTCAGAACATACTTCACAATGCACAAACTGCCAGGATTTAATACTAATCAAAGTTCTTGATCCTTTTTATAATGCAGTGCGATCCATTTCTGAAATGTGCACCTTGCAGACTGCCCTTCTGAAATGTGATCCGCGACGTTGTTTTTATAGGACGAAGCCGTTTCTACACCAGTAATTTTTAGAATAGTATTCATTTACATATCTCTTCCACTACTGCAGGGTTTCTAGGTTATATTACTTTGACATAGTCTCAAAAAAGCAAGTATACCCATCACTGTCTGAAGCTGTAACTATTTAGATCAAACTTGGTAGGTGGTCAAATGGCTCTAAGAGTAACTGTGCAAGTAATGCAGTGAGTATGCCATGAGAAGTACTCTACAGTACTTTGTACTTAGAGGGTCTTTTTTCTTGGCTTGTATGTGTAACTCTTGAGTATCCTTACTGATTATTTTCTTGCTTTTATTGATAGCAACAGGTGTAAATGTGTTGCCTAATGTTTTCTTCAAGAGGATTGACTTATTTTGGGGTTTTTTTGTCTTAAAGAACTCGGGAACTCTTGGAACTGGGTCTTGACAATGAAGATTCAGAGCATGAAAATGATGATGACACCAATCAAAGTTAGTATACAGAAACACTTTGATAGTATGCTGAAATGCTACACTTTCTTAGTGGTTTTTCCCCTTTAGCTAGCAGAGACTTTGAAAAAACTTTGCTATTTGAATATGTTACACTAAAGCAATGAAAAAATGTCATTTTAAAGTTGGGGTCTAGTAAGATTTTCTTACCATTGTTACTCTTATGTCATTGCCTGTTCTCATTTTGGGGCTCTCTTTTTATCTCCTTATGCTCTAAACTGCAGAATTTGTGCCCTTACTTATTCTACACCTTGACAGAATTTCAAACTTGATTCATAGTTAAACCAGTTTCTTTGATCTGATGAAACTGCTGCTGAAAATGGTGGAAGGTATGCTCTATACCAAGAACACACAGTGTAGGCATGCATGTTCAGTAAAGTTAGGGTAAAAATAGAAGTGATGACTAAGCAACTTAATAAAAATACAGGATTTGTGGAAGCATCCTAATGAAGCTGTAGAGATGGGTTGCATAGCTAATAGGGAAGCATATTAATATTTGGTATTTAAAATCCTTTGCTTTGATAACTATGAAAACCAAATTGAAAATTGAAATCTTCTCTGATATTTAGGTGCTACACTCAATGACAAAGATGATGACTCCCTCCCTGCAGAGACTGGCCAAAACCATCCATTTTTCAGACGATCAGACTCTATGACGTTCCTGGGCTGCATTCCACCCAACCCTTTTGAGGTTCCTCTGGCAGAGGCCATCCCCCTGGCAGACCAGCCCCACCTATTACAGGTGACATCAGAGATGGTGTTCTAGAAGAAACCTGCAGTTTGCTTTTTGGTTTCTAACTGAAGTATATTATTTACCCAGAGTGCTTTTGTTCATTTTCAGCCCAACGCTCGCAAAGAGGATCTGTTTGGCCGGCCAAGCCAGGGGCTGTATTCATCTTCTGCCAACAGCGGGAAATGCTTAGTGGAAGTTACAGTGGATAGAAACTGCCTTGAGGTAGACTTAAAGGTTTTATTATTTTAAGTAATAGGGTAATTTAGGCTAGTACCTTCATTCCTTAAAAAGAGGCTTCAGTGATCTCAGAGAGAATTCTAAGTAGCTTTCAGAATGGTAATTTAAAAGCCTGAAAGTGTGGAAACTTGGACTTCTTATGAAAAGTATGCTTACATTTTTTCAATGTAGGAACTTTTATGATTGCTCATTTATAATAAGGCAGTATTTTTAAAGACTGTAATACAATGCTGAGTTAACTTTGAAATCCCAATTTTATAACTATTTGAGATAAAAAGAATTAAAACTCCCCATAGCCTGGTAGATTTGACTTACATAGAAATGAGCATGACATGGTAAGTGTTTAAAATACAAATGGGAAATGGGAAAACTTTTTTTTTCACATTTGTTGAAAGAGCTGAGGTTATTGTGTTTTAACAGGTCAATTATAGTGCTCACATTTGTGTGGTTTAAAAATTAGATATTTATCCCCTGAAAAAGCCTTCTAGACTGCTTTGAATGTGCAGTTAAATTTTACTTTTCCTTCTTTAGGTTCTTCCAACTAAAATGTCTTATGCAGCCAACTTAAAAAATGTTATGAGCATGCAAAATCGGCAAAAGAAGGAAGGGGAGGAACAAAATGTGCCTACAGAAGAATCTGAGAGTACAAAGCCAGGGCCTTCAGCTCATGATCTTGCAGCACAACTGAAAAGCAGCTTGTTGGCAGAGATAGGATTGACAGAAAGTGAAGGGCCACCTCTCACATCGTTCAGGTAGTAGGAGTTAAAAATTAATGTCTAAAATTACTGAACTGATAAAAGGATATATGGAATTCTGAAGAGTCTTCTAAAATTAAAATGGGTAGCTTACTTTAAATTTGTAGCTTGTGACTGATAGCTTCTAAAATGTCTTGAAAGAAGTCTCTGCAAACTGTAGTAAATGTTGTTTACTACCTGATGTCCTGCTGTAGACCTGCATGACATCCTGGGTAGCAAAGTGTAAAAATTGGAACTGACCGCTCATGATCCTGCCTGGTGATACTGACCGTGCTTCATGCAGCTAAGGATTGAACTGCATTACATTTAAAATAAACTTTAAAAAAAAGGACTTGATTGAAGGGAGCCTGGTAACAGTGAATTCCATGTAGCAGTGAAGTTGTATGCTTTGAGAGTAACTTCTCTTTGGAAGCAAGACCTGTGTTTCTAAGCATCTTAATCTGTTCTTGTCCACAAAGTAACTGTCTGTGTTGTTGTTTATCAGAAATGAAGAACTTACTTGAAGGCAGAGGGGAAGAAAAATCAGCAGTGTGCAAAATGTGCCTGAAATGTAATTTTGTTTTGTTTGCTGTCTTCCTTCTGTCAGGCCGCAGTGTAGCTTCATGGGCATGGTTATATCTCACGACATGTTGCTGGGACGTTGGCGCCTTTCTTTAGAGTTGTTTGGTAGAGTATTCATGGAAGATGTTGGAGCAGAGCCTGGATCGGTATGTATTACCCAGTATAAGGACAGTTCATCTTACAACTAAGTTGTGAATGTCCCTTGTTATTCTGATTTTTCCTTCTTTTTTTTTTTTTAAAGATCTTGACTGAATTAGGTGGCTTTGAAGTAAAGGAATCAAAATTCCGCAGGGAGATGGAGAAACTTAGAAACCAGCAATCCAGGGACTTAACGTTGGAGGTAAAAAATGTTAGTTTATCTTCTGAATTTATTTTCTTTAACAGTTCAGTTGTTACACATTGCAGTAGCTTGGTAGGAGAAGCTGTATTTCAGAATCTGCAAGCAGGTGTCTTAAACATTTCTGTGTGAGCTGTGTGCGATTACACTGCAGCTTTTTCAGTCTACTTGGTATTTCCTGAGTGTACGCAGAAGTGGCCAGAAACTTCTTTTGCAGCTGAAATTCTCTTGGTATGATGACCAGTAAGGGAAAGAAAACTTGTTTGTGTTTTTACTAGGTTGATCGAGACAGAGACCTGCTAATTCAACAGACCATGAGGCAGCTCAACAACCATTTTGGTCGCAGGTGTGCTACCACTCCGATGGCTGTACACAGAGTAAAAGTTACTTTCAAGGATGAGCCAGGAGAAGGCAGCGGTGTAGCACGAAGCTTTTATACTGCCATTGCTCAGGCTTTTCTGTCAAACGAGAAACTGCCAAATCTAGATTGTATCCAGAATGCCAACAAGGGTACCCATACAAGTAAGTGATGCACAACCATTAGTCTACAGGTAACACTGGTAACAGCCATGGATGCTTTTTATGTTGAGATACTGGGCATTGTCTCAAGAGATTTCTCTTGCTAGCTCAGCACAGGAACAATGAAAATTGGTCATGCTACCTCTTTGAGGCAAGGAAATGGCTTTTTTTTCTGCTTTAAGAAACAGGAAGTTTATTTGAAACAAGGGTCTGCTTTAGATGTTGAACTTAATGATCTTTAAGGTCCCTTCCAGCCCGAACCATTCTATGGTTCTATGTTCTCAGCTTTTTTGAGCATCTTTTTCTCTAGTAGGTAATAATTGTAAAGTTCTTAGCTAGTAAGAGCTCATGCATTTTAATGTGACCACTCCAGCTAGCTTGTTACAGATACATTTTAATGTTTTAGAAAGTACACCTAAACTCTTGAAGTGTTTTGGCATTTGTAAGTTGGTATAAACAGTTCAGATCCCATAAGTTTGGCTGAACCCAGTTCACTACTTAAGTGAAGTGGTTCTGTCTCATTGATATCTTTCAAGCTATCTTCCAAAACTGTTTGACTTACACTGAAACTTGGGTAGGAGAGAGAAATACAAAGATATTTAAGCTTATGAGGCTTTTTTCCCCCACACACTTCAGGTCTGATGCAGAGATTGCGAAACAGGGGGGAGAGAGATCGGGAAAGAGAGCGAGAGAGAGAAATGCGGAGAAGTAGTGGCTTACGAGCTAGTTCTCGGAGAGACAGGGATAGGTAAGTGATACACGTTTGATTTTTTGGAAATAGTTTGTCAAATAGAATAATTGCATTGGTTATCTTCAGTAAAGATACTTTCTCAAATTAAAGGTGTCTTTTTCAGGAGCAATTTGCAGGGTACAGTCTTGAAATTATGCTTACTTTAGCACTGATAAGTTGTCTCAACCACGTGCCATAAATCTCTCCTGCTAAATAATAAAAACCTGTGTAGCAGAATAAAATTGTGAGGTGATTTAGAAAAAACACTGCTGCTGGTGGCATATCTGACTGCTGTATCCAAAATACTTGCAGTATTAAGATCTCTGGTTCATTTTGATTCTCTGTTTCTGAATTGTTCCCTCCAAGCAGCTATAAGCAACACTACTATTCCAGCATAAAAGTTAATACTCTTTTGCATCTGTGTGCAAATACATTGTTCCAGAGAATTTTTGCGTTTTTCCCTTGAAACGAGTACAAACTGCTCTGATTTTCTTAAGGGACTTTAGAAGACAACTTTCCATTGACACACGGCCTTTTAGACCTGCATCAGAAGGAAATCCAAGCGATGACCCTGACCCTCTTCCAGCACACAGACAAGCCCTTGGAGAGAGGCTCTACCCTCGGGTGCAAGCAATGCAGCCAGTAAGACTTACCTATCTAAATAATGATATGTTGTTCTTGTCGTCTTTTAATTTTAAAACCATTTCTTTGTTCGTGACTGTTTAACATAACTGAAAATATGGGAATGTGTAGGGCTGTTTTTATATTCTTTGATACTTTTTGAAGACTTTCTGTCCTTTGTCACTTAGTTTAGGAGGTGTCTTGCAATGCATTCTGTATTAAAAATTTAAAAAAAAAATCAGTTGAAAATGAGAGAACTGGAGAAAAATAGTAAGGTTATGTCATTCCTTATTCCCAGGCGTTTGCAAGTAAAATCACAGGAATGCTGTTGGAATTGTCCCCTGCCCAGCTGCTTCTGTTACTAGCTAGTGAAGATTCCCTTAGAGCAAGAGTTGATGAAGCAATGGAACTCATTATTGCACATGGCAGGTAAAGTATCAAGGATTTAGATAAGAAATGAAACCTGATTTTGCAGCCAAAGCACTTGTACTGTGCTACATATAACGCTGATACCTGCTGCCTATTCCTTGCTTTGTTCTACATACTTCTCTTTGGATGTGTGACTTTGCTGACTTTGGTTTAATCTAATCAATCTTGTTTAAGAGTATGACAGCTCCTTCTTGTGAAATTAAATCTGAATTTTTTTTTTTCCCCCTGTCAAGAGAGAATGGGGCTGACAGTATATTGGATCTTGGATTGCTAGACTCGTCAGATAAAGTGCAGGTAACCAACTGTTGCAGAAATTAAATATACTTAAAATCTAGTTGTATCCATTACTTTTTAAAACTTAAGCAACTCAAGCCTTCCTTTATCATGCAAGACAAAGTTCTGTTTAATTTTGTTGTGGAGTGGGTTTTTTTGTGGGTTTTTCCTTTTTTCTTTTAATTACTCAAAAATATGAAATGTTGCCATTATCATGGAACTTCTTAACCAATGGAAGTGGGATCGTTGGGTGTAGTAGCACAGGGTTTGTTGATGTGTTGTCAGTAATGAGGTAAGTTTGTTAACTGCTATTCTGCCTTTCAAAACAGGAAAACAGGAAGCGACATGGCTCCAGCCGCAGTGTAGTAGATATGGAATTAGATGATACAGACGATGGGGATGATAACGCGCCACTTTTCTACCAACCTGGAAAACGAGGTTTCTATACACCAAGGCCTGGTAAAAACACAGAAGCAAGGCTGAATTGTTTCAGAAACATTGGCAGGTATGCTACTGTTAGCTTTCTAGCCTGAAAAACTCAGGTGGCTCTTACACATAATGCCAGGGAGAATACCAGTGATCCAAGCAGAAAAACTTGATTACTTTCATACTCTGTGTTTCTCACCTGCAGCTAAATAGTGGGGAATTTGCACACATCAACTTGAGGTTTCTTTTCCTATTAAATTTTTGGGTTTATGTCTTTTTTGCAATTTGGAAGTTTTATACTGCAGGATCAATTATTTATTTATCTAAATTATATATGCCTGAGATTTTGTTTTGGGAATTGATGGGGCTGGAAAGCTAGCTGCACCTTGATTCTTAACATATTTTGGCTTTTTAATGTGAGTTCGCTGAAAGATCTCGCTTTAATCTCAGTCATACCAAAACAAACCCCAAACATCTATTTTCAGAATCCTAGGACTGTGCTTGTTGCAGAATGAACTATGTCCCATCACGTTAAATAGACACGTAATTAAAGTCCTTCTTGGCAGAAAGGTAAGTTGGAACATAGAAATTCAAATTTCCTTTAATTACATAAAATCTCATTTTTAAAAACTGGGGGTTTATTCCCCCCTCAACATGCATGTATTGACTAGCAGAATTTATATTGGAACTGTAAGAACGCCTTTAAATATAATTTGAGAAGTATTCATTTTTTCATTTCCTAGATTTTGAGCTGAGTAGATGTATTAGAAGTCAAGTATTTGACAAAGATGGAACAATTTGTAATAGATTAGCTTTTGTTTTTCTTCAGAAACAGCTTACTGTTTCCCATTATTCTCTTCCTGAGACTACAGGCCACAGGAGTGAGTCTTGGGCAGTTCTGAGCAATAGCATCTCAGCTTAATGATATTTGAGAGAACTCACAGAATTGAACTGTAATTATACATACACCCAAGAGAAAAATTTAATTTAATTCGGAGCAATAATGACCCAAACTTTTGGCAAAAACGCTTCCCCACCTCAATAAACACCAATTATGTGCTGCATGCTTCATGCATTAATCAATAGCATTGTTAGGTTCTGTCTGATGCAATGAACTTTAGCCAAGGTTTGTTACTGCTGGTCCTTCCTTAAAAGAAAAATGTTGATCACTTAATTCTCCAACATAGACACGATCGTTAATGAAAAAAAATGTTAATGGCAGAAAGATATGTCTCCAAATATCCCCTCATAGTGCCCTAGAGCTTCCTTTCTAATTTTCTCCAGGTTTTTCTTTGTGAATATGTATTCCTTCCAATTAAACGTTGGATATAGCAAAGAATATTTTAGCTAGGTGATTTTTCCCTCCAGGCTGAGAAACACCGAAGGAACTATAGAAAGCAGCAAGAAGTAGACACTGATATTTAAATTGTTGGAAACTGGTGTGCAGCTACCGGGCCATCAGTCATTGAAGTGTGTGTGTGTGTGTGTAGTGGCAGTACGTGCATGTTTAAGTAGAGGGGAACTTTGAGAGTTTTGGAGCACTGATGCAAATTATTTCCAACTTCAGTCAACCTCCATCAAAGTCTCTGTTGATCTAGTTGACAGGTAGAAGAAGTTGTTTTTAAAAAAATAATAAATTTTCTTTATAACATCTATGACCTTAATAGCAGCAAAGGCTTTATGGATCTGTCCTTAGGTTCTGCTGACGCCTGTCAGTTGAGTATGCTAGGCTCCCTTCAAAAGCAGGTTGAAAATAGGAGTTTGATTGCCATTATTTCCAAGTGTTTGATTATGTCCTGGTTCTGGCCAGGCCAGAGGTAACCTCCCAAAACAGCCAGCCCAGGTGAGCAGAGTTAGTCCGAACTGTTTTCCACACCACCTGACATCACTCCCCATAAAAGGGGCTGGCTGGGGAGGGGCATTCTGCATGCCTCTAGGGCAGTCTGAGTGTGGCTGGGGTGTTGGGTCAGTCCTCACATCCTGCAGTACTCTGTTACTGTGGGGTCAATAAGGTACTACTCTGTTATCATTGAGTTTAAGTGAAATTTACTGTGGGCTGTTACTGTTCCCTTCGTGGTGCTTTTGTCAGTAAACTGTCCTTATCCCAACCCACGGAGGCTCTGTCTGTTTCTCCTTTGGGAGTGAGCAAGTGGCATGTGGTGCTCAGCCGCTGTTTGGGGTCAGACCACCACAGTATACTTTGTTATATGGGTTATGCAATGCTCTATGCAAGTGCATAGAGTAGGCACAGATCACATGATTGCGAATAGATTCTTAAACAAAGGGATGTTTCAACCTTTTTATTTTTTTTAATAGGTGAATTGGCACGACTTTGCTTTTTTCGATCCAGTTATGTATGAAAGTCTCCGGCAACTTATTCTCGCTTCCCAGAGCACAGATGCTGACGCAGTGTTCGCAGCGATGGACTTGGCCTTTGCAATAGACTTGTGTAAGGAGGAGGGTGGAGGGCAGGTAAGCATGGCTAAGCTTGTGTCTCTCTAGGTTCAGAACATGATATGGGTTGTAGGGTAGGCATCTAATCCATGCTCTTTGCAGGTGGCAGAGATAACATCTTACCCTTCCGAGATTCAAAAACAGAGTTCTCTTATTAAAACATTGAAGTGTGGAGTTTTTTTCTTTGAAGGCAATGTAGAGCCTCCCATAAAGCCCGGATAGTCAGACTGAGGAATCTCTAGAGCTAAACTCTGGTAGAAAGTTGTGCTTGTTTTTAGAGGGATATTAAGCCATAAATCACTGTTCAGCATACTGTGGCTGTTGTAATAACCTCATTGCCTTTTCCCTTTTTGTTCGTTTGTTCATTTTTTAAATGGTCCTTGTTACTTTGCCATAGGTTGAACTTATTTCCAATGGTGTTAATATCCCAGTCACTCCTCAGAATGTATATGAGTATGTTCGGAAATACGCAGAACACCGAATGTTGGTGGTAGCAGAACAGCCTCTCCATGTAAGTCTCTGGTGGAACTGGGTTTTGGTTTGGGGCTTGTGTTTTATTTACTACTTTTGAAACCTGTAAGATTTCAGTCAGGTAATTCTTTTCCTCATTATGGTATTGCTACTCTGATTTCTGAAGTCTTGACAGTTTGGTTAAAAATATTTAATTTTCTATTTTTTTCTTGCAATTGTATAGCTGCTTATGCAGTACTGTGAAGACTGAGTACTTTGAGCAATTTATCTTTTTTTCTATGTAATGAAAGATAATTTCTTTTTTAAACTTTATCTTAGTGGTTAAGCATAGATGTTCACTTGGAGCTCAGATGGCATGCATCCACTTGAATTTTTTTGCTTTGTATTTGGTTCTAGTAATCTGTCACTTTTGATTTGTTTAGCCTTATAAACAAAGATTAAAAAACCAGAACCTTATAAACAAAGATTAAAAACTAAAGCCTTACAGATGAAAAAGAAATGTCAAAATATTTACATAAATCACCATGAACTTTGACTTGATGACTGTGTTTTAAAGGGAAAAATCAGTTATGAAACATTAAACTTTGTTCTTATTTTACTAGATTGGCAAGAAATCTAACCATTTACTATAAAACTATATTAAAAATATTTTTAAGCCCTTCTTAATTAAAAGTTAAGGAATAATGTATTTTTGTAAACAGTTAATGAAGGTCCAGTACTTGAGACCACTTATTCTCTGTCATATGATACTGCATTGAAACTTGGTCACTTCTGGTGACTGTGGCTTCCTGTGCATTTCTGAGAGATGCTGGCAGGCTGCTGGATTCCCTGTCTGCAGTTTAGCTTTACAATTCTCACCAAAACCCCACAATTTTCCTGGAATTAAGTTACTTGCTCTCCATGTCTGCATATGAGGATAGTTTGGCTCTTGCTTGAAAGATGAAAACTGTAACATTTGTATTCCTTTTGGAATTTACTAGAAACAAGTGTATTCATATTCTTCATTTTGAAAATGACACTTTCAGTCTTTTCAGGACATTACTTATTTAAGAGATGTATGTGTGCATAACATTTTTTTTAAGCTGGGTTTGCGTGTGACTCTAAGGAAGCAAAGAAAAAGTGGAAATTTTCAGTGATGCATTTAAAATTGGTCTGAAAGCGATGTGGCTGTAATAAGAGTCTTGTGGTTTTTACTTAAGGCAATGAGGAAGGGTCTCCTGGATGTGCTTCCAAAGAACTCATTAGAAGATTTGACAGCAGAAGACTTTAGACTTTTGGTAAATGGCTGTGGTGAAGTAAATGTGCAGATGCTAATCAGCTTTACATCTTTCAACGATGAGTCAGGTATGAAATAACTTTTCCAGCAACAGTTGTGGGGATAACTTAATGCTGTTTGTTCTGTGTGGAGTAGAGTTACTAGCGTTCAGTTCATAAATCGCTTTTTACATACCTTCAAAATATTTACCTTCAACCAACTTTGCTGTCACTTGATGGTAAATAAAAGGATCCTACTATTGGTAGCATACCTTTCCTTCTGAAAGTTCTGACAAAACTTTAGAACTGCAGATGTGATGGATGCAGTCTAATATTTCTTACGTAATGTTAAAACTATATTTAGTTGTTGTTAGGCATTTGGGGAAGGAGGGAGGGAGTGGGAGTTCTACTGAGGTATGCTAGGGTTAGCCTTTACATTCAGCAATATGTGTATTAGTAGTGTCTCAAATAACAGGACGTTATGAGTGAGATTGTAGCTGAGATCCAACTTGGAGTACACATAAACCGGATCATTCTAATTGTCCAGCTCACTGGCTGAATTAGATTTTTTATTTCTGTTTCACACAGGAGAAAACGCTGAGAAGCTTTTGCAGTTCAAGCGCTGGTTTTGGTCCATAGTTGAGAAGATGAGTATGACAGAAAGACAAGATCTAGTAAGTTGTCTGTTCCCCATGCAAATGTGCAGAAGAACGGGAAGTACTTCGGTATCATTACGTTGTCAACTGTGTTTGCCTGCAGAGACTCTGCATGTGAAGGGTTCAGGTTGCAGAGCAGGGTAGTGGGGATAAATTAAGACTTTCAGTTCTGGAAACAGCAGGGGTTACCTTCTTTCAATGGAAGGTAGGTGTGTTGTATCCATATTCACAGGTCTCTTACAGGGGCAGAGTTACAGTCCCTGCACAGTTGTTCTTCAGCTGAGTAACTAGCTAGTAACTGTGGTGCGGGCTAGTAGAGCTTTGAGATTGAGTTCTCTTCCTACTCTCCTTGCTTCTGTGTATCCTGAGGGCAACACCTGTGTCCTTTCTGGAAGATGTCAGGAATGATTCTGTCTTCACAGAGACTTCAGGAAAAGAGCAAAAAACCTGTTTGGTTTGGAAAATTTGCCTGTAAATTGTATCTTCTTAAAACTACTTGCTTTTAACTTCCTGCTACTTAAGGTACTATCTGTCCTTTACAGTTTGCTAAAGTTAAATCTGAAATGCAGAAAACCTGTAGAGCACATTTGTTAATGGTTACACTCTTTGGTAGTGACTCAGCTTTGCAAGTCAGTATTTCACATCTGGACAGTGAAACAAATGCTCTCTGCTGCTGCCCTTTGTCTGTAAAAATGTTGTATTCTGTAGTCACTAACCAGTTTGTGAGATCTGTTGCATTTGGTAGTGATGGCACAGTCACCATCTACCCAGATGGACTTGGAGACCTTTCATGTCCAGAGGATTTGTTGATACAGGATCATTTTGAGCGGGGGTGCTTTTGTGACGTAACATAAGCATATAATGCATCAGTAGAGGAAAGGAAATGAAGGAAACTACTACACAAGCATGTAGTGTGACCACTGACTTGCACTGGCCTATTGAACAGAATGTACCAGTGATGAAAGTTGCTGTGACACTGCACTTTCTTTGTAGGCAATAAGAATTTTAGCTTTGTGCAGCAAAACTTTCAATGCCATCTTCTTTTTTCAGGTTTACTTTTGGACATCAAGTCCATCACTGCCTGCCAGTGAGGAGGGATTCCAGCCTATGCCGTCAATCACAATAAGACCACCAGATGACCAACATCTTCCTACAGCAAACACTTGCATTTCTCGCCTTTATGTCCCACTCTATTCCTCTAAGCAGATTTTGAAACAGAAATTGTTACTCGCCATTAAGACCAAGAATTTTGGTTTTGTGTAGAGTATAAAAAGTGTGTATTGCTGTGTAATATTACTAGCTAAGTTTTGTAGATTTTTCCATTTGTCTATAAAAGTTTATGAAAGTTAATGCTGTCATACCCCTGGTGGTACTTTAAAGATTTAAATGCAAACATTCCTGTACTAAATTTGTAACGTAAAGGCCTAAGGAGCACTGGCAATATCTGGTTGCAACAGTTTGCTAGTCAATAACTCCTTTGCCTAACCCCAGCCAAAGATGACAGCAGAACAATATAATTTACACTGTGATTTATCTTTTTGCTGAGGGAAAATATGTAAAATGTTCTGAAAATTCACTGCTGCCTTTGTGGAAAGTGTTTCAGCAAAGGTTCTTGTATAGAGGGAGTAGGGAATTTCGAAATAAAAATTTAAGTATGTTCTGTGGTTTATTTTAACTTTTTTTTATGGTGTTTAATTTGTGGTTGGCTGCAGTTGTGTATCATGTATATTGAACTTGTAAAAAGTTCCTGACAGCTCAGATCCCGGACTTGGGATCAGTCACTTACTGAAACCACTTTCATTGCAATTTTTGTCCTGATTGCATTGAACTCTGGTGCATCAGATACCATCACTAATATTTTGCATGTAATCTGTACCTTTAGTGTTTTGGTTTGGGGTTTTGTTTTTTGGGGGTTTTTTTTGTACATACGATGAGGCCAATGCACAGTATTTCATAGTTCACAATCAACATTTTTGTATCCCTGTTTCAGTGAACAGACAGTCAGGAGATTGTTCCACTACCAGTTCTAACCCAACACTTGTACTACGTTATCTAACTATGTAAACTCAGCCTGGGCACTTTCTGGTAACTGTAAAATGTTTATATAAGATAATGATTATTGAAGATACATTTTGGAAAACTTTAATGTTCATGAGCAGCTTAACTTCTTTTGTATCTAGCCTTTTTTTAAGTATCTTGTTACAGTTTTTTAATAAAGAAATTACAGACAAAATACCAAGTCATACTGAAGAAACAATAGTTTTTATTTAGCCATTTATACTTCAGCTAACAACATACACTAAACACAGTTATTCATTAAAAAAAATCTGAATTTTGGAACTGAAAAATTGACCTGCAGAAGACATTCAGCCCACATTTTACAGTTAGCAGAGAATCCTGAATGAAATGGGCCAGGCAAACCCCTTCTTTTCCCAGAGTTGGTGCGAATGGAAAGTGGCTTGTTCTGAAAAATCTCAAGGTAATTAGGTTAGACTGAAATCCTCAAGCTGTATTGTAGTGGGTTCTACTGTGGTGTTCACTTTTGAACCGGTTGGTTGCTTTTGGGGAGGGCAGTCTTTGGCCATAACCTAGGACTTGTTTTCCCTAGTCCTTGAGAGGCTATGGCGAGTTAGGAAGTGCTCGATAAGGAAAGAGCTGCTTCTCCTGCATCAAAACAAATTTCTGAAAGCGTAGGAGGCTGAAGTATTGAAGGTTAAGAACTTTTGTGGTGGTGATGTTCTCCCCCTTTCTTGCTTCTCCAGCCCTGTGAGTCCATGTTAGTGATTTTATTTTTTATTTTTTGTCTTCCTATGTTAGGAAGAGCTAAACCAATGTTCTTTCAAAACCTCAGTGGAATTCACCTTTGCCAGAGGTCCACTGGGTTTTCTGTTCTGTCAGCTAGTGGCCAGGCGTTATCTACAGTGTTTGTTTGTTTTTCAAAGAAGCCTCTCTCTTTATCATTTCCTTAGTTGCTAGGGGTATGGAGGACAGCCTAGGTCAGAAATTCTGATCACCAGTTGCCAAAATGATGCTGAAAATCCTGTTTTCTAGAAAAGGCTGGCTGTTTCAGGCTGGTGTAGTTAAACTGCAGAGGAATCAAGTAAACAGATGTAGAATTACTTCTGCATGTACTAATGCTTCCTAAATCGGTCATCCTAGAAAATGATAGTTTCTGCGTGCGAGGATTAGAGTTTATTCTGGATGTCCTGTTGTGCCCTCCAGTGTATCTTGAGTTAGATTTTGCTATGCTAGTGATGATTAAAGATAGAAAGCAGTACAGCTTCATAAGTCTAGCTATAGGTATATTAGCATAGGGAAAATTTATACTGGTATGGCTGTTCTCATGTGCTGAGGAGATGGTTGCAAAGGTACAAAGCAACATATACCTTTTGCCTGGATTTCCAACTGGTGTAATTACTTCCATTACCAAAAACGCCTCTAACTGAAATGTGTAAAGTTAGTACAAAGCAACAAAAGAAACTGTTTAGAATAGACATCAGATCTTCAGTTTGTAAAATAAAGCTCCCTCCCTCACAAAGCTCTGTGAGACTCAATGTATTAAAAAGTATCCAAGGCCCTTGGATGAAAGGCCATATATAAATGTAAAGTACTGTGTGTATATATATATATATGTATTGTGTGTATATGTATATAAGTGTATGTGTATGTATAACATATAAATATATGTTATATGTATATATATTTCTGTATATAGCTTAAACATTTTTTAAGTCCTGTAATGTATAGCTAGACAAAAATTATGCCGATAACTCACAGTAGCTCACCATACATACACACACAAGGCTTTCTGATAAGTGGAGAGGGAATCTAGAATGATTTATGCTGTCGTCATTGACTTGAAATGTGTATGTAGCTTTATAAATAGCTTTTTTCCTCTGTATGGTATATTTAAACTATATCAAGATTTTAATAAGAAAAATGTTTATTAAAATCATACACCTCATCTCCCTTTGACTTAAGCCCTTCTGTTAGTTCACTTTTAAGATGTGGTAGAGAAAATAGTTAAAGGAAAATTCTGTAATGTTACTGCTTTTTTAATAGTCTAAACCCTTAGCTGTTTGTAGCTGCTGACGTAGGATACCAAGGTAGCTACTAATAAATGCTGTTGCGACTGAACCTAGGGGCAGGTGCCACCATAGCACTAACTTCCGTGGCTCATTCTCAGTGATGGCTTTGTTCCTTAGCTACCCAGCGCAGAAGGTAAATCTCTTGCTCCAGCTTCGGTAGCTTTCCAGAAGTGAAAAAATTTATGGGCTTCTTATCAACCAGCCTGTCCCATCTGTTTGCTGTGGGAATGACCTTTTTTTCCCCCTTTAGGTTAGCTGTTCAGTCATTAGATAACATGCAGGGAAAAAGCTGTAACCTGGCACATTAGTGAGATGAAAGCAGTACCTGTCATGTACAGTGCAGCCATTCAGGGAGGCAGAGGAAAGGAGATTTTACTCATTGGAATTTTTTTTAAAGTGCCTGATTGCACACACAGACCTGCTGCTTTGTAAGCTGCTTCCAGGTGTGCATCCAAAGCGTGGGCAGAGGGCAGGGTGCGAGCCAGGCTTCCCTTGGCGGCTGGTGTGCAGGTGGGAGAAGGGCACCGGTCACCACCAGCTGCCTCTTTGCGGTTCTGCTTCTTGCAGGGACCTGGATTGCTTTGTCATTTGAAGCTCCAAGCGGAAGACTGGTTAGTAGATCGTAGTAACCTCTGCAGACGAAGCTTAATGCTGCTTTCCTTTAACTCCCTTTTCTTAGCGTCCTTATAGCCTGTGGATCGTGTCTCTCCGAATCTGTACATGCCATTCTGGGCGTTCCTGCTCCTGGACACTTCACTGACACTTGCCTTTCTCTGACTCCTTCTCTCTAGGGCAAACTTAGAACTACCTAGCTTAATAGCACCGATTCCTTTCTCATCTTGAGCTTTGTACAATTTGACCTTTTTTCCAGAACTCTTCAGTTTGCCTTTTTAATACTAGGTCTGCCAAAATGGAATAGGAAATTCTGACGCCTGGATTAACTGGATTTCTCTGTGCGTGGCATTGCTTATCCTGAGGTCTTGAATGCCTGCCTGCACAGACATTCAAAACGTGTAGGTGAATTGGTCCTGTGAGAGCTTCAGCGACTGACTTGAACTTGTAGTGCTGGAAGTTCCCACATGGTCTGTATGGGAAGGTCACAGACAGGTGTCACAAGGGGAATCTGGCCTCCATCGTGGGGTGGTCATTGCTCGTCAGGAGACTTCCCAGCATCGCCAGGAGCACCCAAGGATCCTTTTCTAGCTGGAAATTGCTTTTGTGGTTTTTATTTACAGCTATGGGAGTATCTTATCATTGAGCAGATTTGCTGAACTGAGAAGCACAGAGGGCTTTATATTTTTATATAGTTTCTGAGGAATTTTTGTGGAGTTTTCTTTAAGGGGATAACTTCATGTCTTGCTTGAAACACAAGCCTGTGCGTGGGGACTTCTTCCCCTTTGTCCATGGCTTGCTTAATGTAAAGGCATTTTCCTCATTAAATACCACATTTCCATTGTACTACTACGCTGTTTAGCACAAAGAGCAGCAGTTGGTTGCTCCCAAGTGTTTCAAAACCACTTTATGTAATGGTGAAACCTTTCAGTATCCCTCGTCTGGCGATGGCCGACGCGAATGCGTATGTCTGAATGCTACAGTTGTGCCAACCCACTGGAAAGCGGGTTGCTGCCAGCACCTGTGCTAAGGCTTCTCTGTGAGGTGACTCTTAGGAAAACAGCTGGTTTGGACATACTAAAATGCTTTGCAAATTAATTTTCATACAGTGAATGGCTCTATGCTGAAAAAGCAGACTAAAATGCTTTGCAAATTAATTTTCATACAGTGAATGGCTCTATGCTGAAAAAGCAGATTTCACTTCAGATTATAAATTAAAAAAAAGCATTCAATGTATCTACAATGGCATTCATATAAAATATAAAAAAATATACAGCATTTTTAAAAGGCAGCTAAGTATTCCTAACAAACATAGCGTCTTTTGGGGGAGGGAGGGAAGAGGGGTAGGTCATGCTGTGGTGACTGCATCTTGGGTGCCTTAATAGATAACCTTTCAGGACATGCTTTGTATCACTAATCTCCTTTGCCTTGCTATGATGAGTCCTTTGCCCAAAAAGTTGTGATTTGTGCTAGTATAGATTACTTTTTTTCATTGCTTTTATTTTCAGAACTACTAAATACAGCGTGAACTTGCGGATCATTCTCGGTCAGGCCATTCCAAAGCAGAATGCAGGCAGGCTTTTTATGGTTTGGTGCTTTTTGAGTGGATCAGTACTCTGTTGGACAGAGCAAGCTTTGGGAATGCTTTTGGGTCAGTCCAAGAGTGTACTGAAGGTGTGTGTGGCTGCTGCACCTCTGTTAATTGCAATTAGTGGCCTGAAAGTGCTGTTGTGAAGCCAGAAGCTTCACAGAAGCCAAGGCCGTGGTCTTCTTCCTTCCCTGCCCTGGAGTGTCCTGTGCCTGTGGGAAGTGCCTCCACACTTTTAGGCCATGGCAGTGGACATGATCAGAGCCCTTCCCCACGCAGAAACATCTCCACAGCTCCTAGAGTGTGTGTTTGCCATGAGCGAGCGCGGGTGAGGGGCGGTGGGGACCAGGGCAGGACAGCTGCCGCACCGCTGGGCAGCTGGGAGCTAAGGAATGGGTGCAGCTTCCATCACCCGCAGGGGAGCTCGCTCCAAACAGGACATCGTAGGTACAGCTGAGTCATCTGAAATCCTGACAAATCATCTGTAGTGCTGTACTTCGTATGTGTGTGTATTCTGCCTGTAAACTGTTTCCCACTTCTACAAGTGCTTTTCCATATTTTGGTATCATGTGTGTGATCTAACTAATTTATCTAAGACAAAGCTAGCAGAAGTTGATGGCGTTTTGTGGAGGTGCAAAGAGAACCAGCTGCTGCTTTGTTAATCCTTGTGGTACTTTTCCTTTGCAGTGTTTTTCCTTTGTATGCTAATCTTTAGGCACCATGTGACTAGATGTTTGCTGTGCATCTGTAAAAGGGCAGGTGTAACCTCGTCAAACATTTTAAGTCCTTTCTATTGCGAATAGTATTAATTTCTGATAGTTAAACCTTATCCAATACTCAGCAGGACAACTGATAGGCAGGTCAATGTTACTTAATATTAGGGTGCTTGAGTCTTGCTACTTTGTTGTGGGTGGGGATTTTTGTTCCTAGAAACTCATGCATCTTTTCCTTAAACCATCAGCCCAGTCTGCATTACACCCCCACTGTAATTTTTTGGTGTTAATGGGTCAGTCCACTTTGCGCTGCATCAATCAGCATTCCTCTAATTGTTTGCTCTGAACAAAGGACAGGAATCCCTGGTACTCAGTATGCTAGCCAGTGGAGCTGTTGTTGGATGTGAATATTAACTAACTTGTATGGGTATCTCTGGGTAATAAAATTTAAAGGCTCACAAAGAGGAGCAATCAGGTTAACAGCACATGTTGCTAGTGTAAAACCACCTTTTCTCCTTTACTGTCTGTGTCCTGCTTAGGAAATTGCTGCTTAAGTGTGTGTTTCTGCTCCTCGGGAAACTCGATGTAAGTAAAACAAAGCTGGTTTTGTGCTTAGGACCAGCACAGTCACCCATGCTGCACATGGATTTCACCATCATACTCTCCTCAGCCCCTGCCTGGCTGAGGCCTGAGCTCTTCTCACAAGATGTAAAAAAGGCACAGGAGGCAAATAGAGGCTGGTGGAGCCCAGCTGGTCCAGCTCCCACTTCCCATGCTTGGGAAGTGAGGAGGGCAGAGTTTTCAGTCACTCTGTCGCAGCCAGGTGCCATTAAAAAAATAATCTGAAATTCCTAATGACAGAGAACTAACAAACCTGAAGATCAGCTTTATGGAAATGTATATCAGCATCCCTCCCAGCCCCTACCTCTGCACTGTGTGCCTTCCCTGGCTGCAGGGAATGTAATAGCTGCACAAAGGGTAATGGCTGTAAGCTGATGGAGGGCAGGTTTAGGTATTAGGGGAAAAAATAATTCTTCCCTATGAGGGTGGTGAGGCCCTGGCACAGGCTGCCCAGAGAAGCTGTGGCTGCCCCCTCTCTGGCAGTGTCCAAGGCCAGGTTGGACGGGGCTTTGGGCAACCTGGTCTAGTGGAGGGTGTCACTGCCTGTGGCAGGGGGTTGGGACTGGGTGGGCTTTGAGGTCCCTTCCAACCCCTACCATTCTATGCTTGGACTGGGGAGCACTGGATAGCAGTTACAGGGACAGTGCACAGTGTCTGTGGACTTGTTCCTCCTGAGGAACACCAGGTCCTCATCCTCTTTGTGAAGGGACCACCCTGGGCTCTGGGTATTTATCTTGCTGGAGTGGTGCCTGGATTCTCATAAACTGACTGGCATTTGCTTTTAGATTTGTGTCTTTGATTTTGGGTCTTCAGGACACACCTGAAGGCCCTGCCCTTTGGGTGAGACTTCTCTTTTTCCTATGGGCTGGTGATTCCTTTGGTAAATGATCCCTGTGTCACAGGAAAGGGGCCTGGCCAGCTGCAGGATGAGGAAGGAAAAGGGAACGCCTGAACCGTGGGAGTTCCCAGCTCTGGCTGCAATCTCTGGTTGCAAGAAGCGACAGAAACAAACATCAGCAGTATTTCCACTGCTGGTGCTTGCACTCACAAGCCCCTGCAGCACCTCCAACCTGTACACCTGTCTGTTACACGATTAGTGGAGGGTGTTCTGAGGCCTGGATTAGCCCAGGATGGATTAAAAAAGTCGGGGTTTATTCTTAGGGTGCTTTTTCCCCATATGCTTTTAGTGTGCACACCTAGACACCTAGTCTCTCATAATTGCAACAAAGCAGTTACATCCCTTTGCACTTTCAGTTCATCTCTGACTGCCGCCTTTCAGAGGCTTGTCTAGGATTTTCTCCTAATCTTGGGTGGCTACGTTTTGTGTTGGGTGTTTTCCTTCCTTTGTTGGACTCGATGATCCCAAAGGTTGTTTCCAGCCTCGCGATTCTGTGATTGTTACACCACACAGCCATCAGGTGCGCTGGTCCCAGTCCCCTCCCTCAGCTCGATGCCTGCTCCCGCCTCTGCAGCCGTGCACGCCCGCACGAAGCCCGTACGCCGGCCGTCCCCTTCCCCCGGGCCTAAGCACCTGGCCCTTCCCCGCTGCCAGCCAGGCTCCGCCTCCACTTCTTCGTACCCGAGAGCGTAAGGGCGGGGGGCCCGGGGCTGCCGCCGGTACCTCCGCCCCGCCCCGCCCCGCGGAGGAGGAGCGGCCGCGGCCGTTCCCCTTCAACTGCTGCCGCCCCCTCGCGGCCTAGTCGCCACCGGCCATGGGCGAGAGCCGGGGGCCAGCAGCCCTGCCGGAGGCGGCGGGGCTTGAGCGGGTAAGGTTGGGGCTGGAGCGGTGTGACGTCCTGGGGTAGTCCGCTGCCGCCCGGCGGGGAAGACCATCTTCGGGGGTCCAGCCTGCCTCGCCGCCGGGGAGAGGCGCCGTGGCCGTGCGGGCGGCTCCGGGAGGCAGCGAGGGAGGCGGTAGCACAGTCCTGCCTACCGCTGTCGCATCCCCGGCCTTGCAGCACCCGCCCGGCCGGGCCCTGCCCTAGCCGCCGGCTCTATCCGGGCACCGCGGCCTCCTGTGCCGCCAGCAGCAGCTGCTGCCGTCTGCCCGCCTGGCCAAGTCTGCCTGGGGAAGCGCTGGGCTCGCTGGCGCGGGGAGGGTGTCCCTGTCACCCTGGCCGCGGTGGCTTTGCCCCTGCCCGCCCTGGGCATCTACTGACGCGGCTCTGTGGTGGCGACTGGAAAGGGCTCGGCGTCGCCCTCGCGTCCTCCTCCTGCTCGGGCCCGGGAGGGTTGTGCCCTTCGGGCACCGTGTCCGCGGGGCGCGCCGAAAGCGCCCGGACGGTGAATAACTGCAGGCGGTCAGGACTCGGGCCCTGGTCGCAGCCAGGCACGGGAGGCCCCGGCTCGCTGGGCAGAGGCGGCTCAGAGCCCCGCAGGGCCGCGGGTGTCGCGGGGCTGTTACCGCCTGGAGTTGGGCAGGCAGCGTCCCCTCTGCCCCGGGCTGCCACGGAGGCAGGTCTGGATGTTGTCGGTGGTCCTGCCTTCCCGGCCCCTGCAGACCAGGAGAGCCTTTCCTGGCGAGGACCCTGAGCGCTGGGCTGTCCCCGGAACGGCCCTGTGAAGCCAGGGTAAGATGCAGGAGGGTTAAGGACCTTCACAACTGAGAAACATACGTGGTCTTCCCAAACCGTTTCATTTCAGCAGTGCTTGAATTCATGATGCTGGGCTGCGCTGTGCTAAACACAGGCAAAAAAACCCCAACCCTTTATGTTTCTCTCCGTGCACAGTGGCATGCTGTACCCGCAGTGAAGAGGTGCTTGCTCTGGCCTGAGGCAAGCAGTAGTTCTGTGCTCTTCCCCTCGGGCATGCAGAACCAGCGGCTGCGTTGTGGAAGCCATCTCTCCCTGGAATGCCAGCCATCTTACTGGTCTTGCTGCTAACAGCTGCTGTGATGCCTTTGGGAGCTCATGGGATGCACATGCAGCATCTTGCTGGGGTACAGAAGGGCTCATGGTCACATAACATGATGTGGTGTGTGTCAGGGTATGGTGCCTTTAATTTTTTTCCTAGGCTACAGCAGATACAGCCCATGTAGCTGAGATGCTTGCATACGTAGCCCAACAGCTGTTGCTGTGGGGTGCTGGTTGTACGTGTGTATGCACTTGAATTGTTTCCTGGTTGCTAAACCTGAAATGCCTGGAAAGAGTTTCAGTACCACTAGGCACTGTCTGTTTGGTTTATTGCCATCACCAGAAGAGTTAGTCTCTAGTAGTTGCAGAATAATTGGGATGTGATGTACCTGGAGTGTGTCCTGCAAAGGGCTGGTGGTTGAGAGATGAATATCTGCCATATGAGGAGAGGCTGAGAGAACTGTGTCTCTTCAGCCTGGAAAAGGGAAGGCCCTGGGGGATCTCATCCATGTGTGGAGATACCTGATAGAGTGGAATGAAGGAGACAGAGCCAGGCTTTTCTCAGTGGTGGCCTGTGATGGGACCAGTGGCAATGGCACATGCCGAAACACATCCTGACACACTTGCTTATTGTGAAGGTGGCACAGGTTGCTCAGAGAGGTTAATTGAGTCCACCCCTAAAGATGCTTTGGCTGGACAGTGTCTTGGGCAGCCTGCTGTGGCTAAGGTGAGCATTGACTGTTTTATGCACCATTTTAGGATTAAGAAAAAGATCAGGGGTGCAGAGTGGAAGCAGGAGGTGTGTTGGTGCAGTGACTTACCTTCTCCACTTCTGATGCCTCTACCAGTGGCAGCAATGCCAGGAAGGCAGGGCTGGGAACAAGCTGCACTCCTTCAGCATAACGGGGTGGCTGCTCTGACACCCTGGCAGTGGTTTGAGCATCCCAAGCGTCTGAAATTGAATTAGAGGAGGATCTTCTGTTAGTTTTCATCTGAGTTGTACCAAGGCACATACTGCATTATTAAATAGATTAGAGATAATAAGTACTACTTTGCTAGAACTTTGGTTAAGAGGAATGGAACCCAAAATGGAGAGAGACAGGACTGTCCATAGCCAGTACCTGCTTCCTGCCAACTTTGAAATGAAGCCTGCCTGCAAAACTCCTCCCCACCCCAGAAGGGGTCAGGGGAGGTGGGAGGTGCATTGAGGGGCAGGTTCCAGTATGGTGTAGTCTCTGGGATGACCAGAGATGACCTTTTTAAAATTAAAAAACCCTGCCACCTCTGTTTTAAAAAACTTGTATCACTTTCCAGTTTTGTGTCGTGGTCCTTCTCAGATACCTGAATCTCTGGCCCTGGAAGCCACCCTTCTGCTCTCCTGCCATCAGGGTTCTCCAGAGCATACACAGGCCTCTTCTTCCCTTGCCTTTCTGTCTTCCCGGCCCTGAGAAGATGTGTGCTAAGGCAGGGTTTTGTCCCTGCTTGGCCCAAATTCTCCCCTGTGGCACGTCCAGGGAGTTACTGCAACCATCCCTGCATCCCAGGAAATACAAAAGGTCATGTGGTCTCCTGGCATTCAGCAGAGACTCTGCAAGGTGATGCCTGGAAATTTATGTTGTATAATCGAGTAATGTTAAAAGTATAATTGGCTGGTAAAATTGTAACCCAGAATGTGCTTCCTGGTGCATTTTCTTCAGGAGTCTGTGGTACATGTGGCAGCTATGCAGTGTGTGTGTGTGGTTTTCTTTTCCTTTTTAAATGTGGGTAGAATTATCTGAGGGTATTTTCCATACTAAAGCAAAAGATTACTACTTATTACATGTGTACTGAAGCAGACTGGGTAGGGGAAGGGCTTTGGCACCTTCTAGGAGGGTAGATGCAATGGTACTCAAAACTTTGTGCTCTCCTTCCCTAGCGTATCATATACATAATACATCACATACTGCCTGCAGTTAGTTATCCTCTACAGCCCTGTCAGCAGGGTCCCAGAACCCACCCAGAAAGGTGTCTGGCTAAACTTGTGATTGCCATGAGTCCCTGGTGCTTCTGGAGATGCTGCAGTGTGCTGCCCTGCAGGCCCTCACCACAGGGTTCTGCAGCAGGCACTTGGTGACACGCTTGGCAGGGATAGTGACTGCTGTGCACAGGTATTCTCTGTGAGCCTCATCTCACAGAGGGAGCAGAGTGGGGATGGGGGACTCGGGCAGGGGTTTTCTAGCTGCCTGCCATTGGAATGGGGCGTGTAGCTTTGTATCGGCACTTGAGGGGCAGCCTCCAGACCCACGCTGGAGTCTCTCCCCAGGACTGCATACACAAACTGCTGTGCTGAGACTTACCGTGGCACAGGGCTGTTTGTTCTTCCGCCAAACAGGACCAGTTGCCATGATCTGATGGCATTTTTAAGAAAGTCCATCCAGGCCCAAGGGGCTGATGTAAAGTGAATGAATTGAAGGTAACCTGGGTGGTGAGCCTCGCAGAGCCGTGCTAGATACGGGTGGTGGCAGTGCGCAGTGACTTTGCATGTGTCCCCCCGCCTGTGGTACTGTGGTATTTGATGTCATCTCCTGGAGCAGATTTCCTCCTTGCACCACAGAAAGGCTTTGTCCTCAGCACGCAGGCGTGGAGTGCTTCCTGGCACCGGCACACCTATGAGGGGGTGGTTGGTGCGAGCAGTGCCAGGTAGAGCTGAGCAGACGGGCAGCAACTGGAGCACAGATGGAGGGTGAGGGGGCAGGTACCCCAGGGATAGGTAGTGCAGCCACTGGAGGGGGCAGGTGAGTGTCTGTGACACAGGTGGCTGTTGAATCACACCTTTGCGATATGGGAGGCAATAAGTAGTGGCAGACTTAACCAGAACTGTCTTTCTCTTCAGAGCCCCTCTCCGAGTGCTGCTGAAAATGGCTTGGAGTCTGAGGAGGAACCTCTTCTCAGAAAAAATCCCCGCCGGTTCGTCATCTTCCCCATCCAGTACCCAGACATATGGAAAATGTATAAACAGGCTCAGGCCTCCTTTTGGACAGCAGAAGAGGTGAGCCCTGGGGCCAGAGGGTTGGCATGAGGTGCTCAGGCCGGGTTCCTGGTGCTTCCTTCCTAGCTCTGCTGCTGCCTTCTGTGTTGTAAGGGTTGGAGCTAATCGCATCGAACACGAGGTGCCTGCACCAGAGCCAGACTCCCTTTGTGGGCAGTAGAAACCAAGCTACTTCTGTAGGACAGTTCAGCAGAGCTGGTTTAGGACGAGGTGGAGTTGTACCCTGGGGTGCTTCTCTAGTTACGGAGGGGAGCAAACTTTTAGATAGCTCCTATCCTGCTGTGGTCTCTGTACCTGCAACTAGCTCCTTGTGCAGTACCCAGTGGTACTCAGCTCGCTGCCCTTCAGCAGTGGAGCTTCCCAACACCACACTGATCATCTGGTGCATTTCCAAATGAACCAGAAAGTTAACTGTGCAACCAATTTGTGTGTGTTTATATACACATACGCAAGTTTTTAGGTCTCTGTCTCTTTCACATCTGGCCCTACTTAACTGCTGCTGTCTTTTAGAAATCCTACCCTCCCTCCAAACAAACAAACAAAAAGGCCTGTGCAAAGGAAGTTGTGGTTTTCTGTCATAGTTAGAGCTCAGTCTGGTAGACAAGAGCAGTTGCACAGCGTTTGCCCTGTGCTGTTCTTTGAAGGGATGGAGCCTGAACACCTGCCAGGGGCAGAAGTCCCCATAGTCCATCTTTTGGCACACTTGGGTATAGGTTTATTGGAGATTCAGCATTTATTTCAAGCAGTTTCTCTCAAAGTGTGCTCTGCTTATCAGTGCATGCTCATACTCATGAGAAGGTACTGATGCTTTTCAAAGTCTGATTTGTTTATAATTCAATAGACACTGATTTTTATTCCAGATTACAAAAGTGCAAACTGCAAAGCAAACACATGTTACCATTGCAGAGGGAGGCAGCAGTACTGCAGCATGTCTGTTGTACTTTGTGTTCCCATGGATTTAAGTTCTCTGCATGTGAAGATTGCAAAGGAAACACCACAACTCTGCCTCAGTCATTTGTCTAGGCTGCTTCTGTTCTTACAGAATGAAAAACTCAAAAGGACAGTAATGGATTTTTTTCTTCTTTTTTTTTTTTTTCCATTAGGTTGATTTGTCAAAGGACCTTCCTCACTGGAACAAGCTGAAAGCAGATGAAAAATACTTTATCTCTCATGTTCTGGCCTTTTTTGCAGCCAGTGATGGAATTGTAAACGAAAACCTGGTGAGAAGGCTTTCAGAGGACTAGAATGCTTATGTGTGTTATTGGCTATCGACTTTTTATTTTGGTTTTCTCCCTTTAATGCATAAGTTTATTAAATGTATACCTTATTTTTCCTTCCCATCACCTCACCTTTGCCAAAGAGAATAAGCTGCTGCTTCTGCTGGGACCAGTGCTTGAGTTAAATTGGGTCATCTGTGGTCAGAAGGACTCCAAATCACATTGCTCTTGGACACAGCTTTTAAGCTCAGCCTTCTGCCCAGCTGTGTGGATCTGCATTTCTCAAACAATTAATAGAACCTCACGGTTATTCACATACTTGAGGTAGATGAGAAGTAGGGAGGGATTGTGCTGTACCCTGGTGTGTGTTCTTTGTTTTGGTAAAATCCATGTCGCTCTCTCTGAATGGTGTCCTAGACACTTTCAGGGCTGCAGGTGGCCACTGCTAAAAAGGTGGGGAGATCTTTCTGCTGAAACCAGTTCTGTGCTGCAGAATGTCTCACTGCAGCTTATCAGGGATGGCTGACTGCAATGCCCATTTTAGATCTTGAACATCTGTAACACTTAAAATATGTCATAGTATATGTGTATGTATTACATGGACATGTCTGACATCATACTGTTTAGGCTTTTAATGGTGACCAAACAGTCTAAGACTTTGTCAAGTTTTTACTGTTGCAATATTTTGCTGTTCTCCTCCTGTACACACGTGCTGTCATGCCTCACAGCAGTTCTCCATCCAGTATGCACAGCAGATGTATTTACTCCCAGCTAACTTGCTTATTTTCTTCTGCATCACACCTGTGCTCTGGATGCGTCCGTTAATAAAACGGGGCTGAAGCGCTCCCATGCTTCGTGGCAGAGGTCTGTTGCCTCCCGTGTTAGGCTCAGAGTACTGTCACACAGGACTGGTTTTGCTGTGCTCACTGCCATGCTTTGTGGTTTTGGTAGGTGGCACGGTTCAGCCAGGAGGTGCAGATCCCAGAAGCTCGTTGTTTCTATGGCTTTCAGATCCTCATGGAGAATGTTCACTCGGAGATGTACAGCTTGCTCATAGACACCTACATCAAAGATCCTGGGAAAAGGTAAACCTGCAGATGTGTTACAGGCCTATGGGAAGGCTGTCACCTAGTCCAGGGGCACTGTGGTCCTGCAGCAGCAGCTGTCTTTGTTTTGCACTGACTTACTGAAGGACTTGGGGATAGTTCCTAACAGCTTTCTAGGGTGTGTGCCTGACCCCCAAAATGGAGAGATGTGTTACTGACCAAGACTGTGCCAGAAGGTTAGCTAATACTTGTATAAAGCTTCGATTGCAGGAAGCGTGGACTATGCAAAATTTTAATAAAGGTTCAACAAAGCTCCTTGTGGTTATCATGCTCCTGACGTGCTTGCTCTCACATCAGCACAGGATCTGCCTCCTTGGGAAAGAAATTGAGCACTTGTGATCCAACTGATATTTGTAATGTATACTAAATGATGTATGGCATCCCTCCAGCTTCTGGTTTTTTTTTCCTGTTGGTGCTTTTTTTATACAGCTTGGACTGCTTATTTTAAAAAAACTGGGTTCTTTGGAGAGCCCCATCAGCATTGTTATCTGGAGAACTTCCTAGTCCAAAGAATGCAAAACAAGTTTGTTCCACCATAGTGACGGTCAGGCAGAATTCCCACAGCAGCATCCTGTGTGGTGACAGTGGGAGGACTGCAAGGTTTCCTCTCTGGTGTTTAGTGTGGGAACAGAGCCTGTGCTCGTGGGAAATGTCCAGCTTCTTTTGTGGAGTTGGGCAAGAGGAGGTTTCGCTTGGTGGGTAGGAAGCGGCTGCCATCTGGCTTGAAGTCTGAGAGGCAGCGTGTTCTGGTGGGTGGGCACTCCTGGGATGGGATGCTTGAGTTCCCTGAACAAAGGAAGCTGCAGAGATGGGACCTTGGGTTCGTTGCTTTCCACATACCTGCCTCCCTGTGCCCTTGTTTATCAGAGTTGTCACCACATTGGGGCGGAAATGGTCTCTCACTTGGGTTAGTTCAGAGCCCGCTGTAACGAGTTCCTCTTGCTGCTGGAGTTGGTAGGGACAGCCAGGGCAGGTTCATGTAAATCACTTCTTATCATTTTGAAGTTTTCTCTTTGTGCTTTGTTGTTGTTTGTTTTTTTTCTATAGGGATTTCTTATTTAACGCTATTGAAACAATGCCATGTGTCAAGAAGAAAGCAGACTGGGCTCTGAAGTGGATTGAAGACACAGATTCCACTTTTGGTGTGTAGCTTCTTAAAAACTTGTTTCTGTTGCACATGTCACAAGGCAGCCCTCCGGGAGCAAGCTACATCCCTAGAACGTGAAATTAAATTCTCCACAGCAGATGTAGTGGCTTGTGGGTCCCTGCTTTAACTGAAGAATTAGAAGCAGCTTCTGGTGGCACGTATGTTTTTTCTCTTCAGTTAAGCAATGTAGCAATGGCAGTGCCCACTGGAATCATGTTATGAAAAATGCTTGTGGGCTTTTCTATTCTTCTGTCTTTATTCCCCTCCCCCCTGGTTTTTCTGTTTTGGCTTGTAGACCTTGTTCTCTGGGAATTCTGATCATTTCTTCCAGTTGGCTCCTGTTTTGTGTTCACAGCTGAGCAGCTGAAGTTTTGCAAGTCCAGGCTTTGTCCGTGTTCATGTTTATATGGAAACATTTCTTTGTGATGCTAGCCATTTTTGTAGCAGTATGATTTAGCCTGAGCAAAAAAGATTGAGGTATTATCTGTCTCTGGTGCTTCTGGTTTGCTGTTGGGACCAGGTTTCTGTATCTCATTTCAGAGCTGGGACGTGGGCTCGGCTTCCATCAGTGTGGTGCAGGGCATCCTTTCCAGCTTACAGCCCTGACTCTGAAGGATGTGTTGTAGCTGAAATGAATAATGGGCAGACTCTGGTGGATTTTCTAAACTGAACATCCTCTGTACTTAAAGTGTAGGAGAAGGAGAGATTCAGCCAGATGAACAAGAGGCTTTTGCAGCATCTCTTTGGTTTGGTTCAGAGCTGTTGTTTGAGTGGGGTTCTCTTTGTATCTGTAGATTCTCATGTCCCCAGCCTGCCTTTTACTTGCTGAATGTGGGATCCCTTCATCTCTTTCATTCAGCTCCCAGCTATGTGAGGTGTGCCAGGAATCGGAAGGTTCCCCAACTCAAAAAACAATGTGTGTGTGTGTCCCCTACCCCCATACTTAATGCATCCTATCCAAATTTTTGCAAAGTATATTTGCGCTCTTCTGTTTTTTCATCTTATTGAGAAAACCTCCTAAGTTTAAAACACTTTGGGGGGGTGCAGGCCTTACAGTTAGGGATTCTGAGATAGGGTATATGAAAGTGTCTGACTTGCTTGTTTGCTTCATGTTTCCTTCCAGCTTGGAGACCTGGTCTGTAACTGAGTCTGCACAGCTCTGGTTGGTTTCTTATGTGGAGGGTTCAGTTGCTGTACCTGTTCTGTGACTCCCAGCCTCTGTGTGTGCTCACGTTGCAGGGTGCTGCTGATGGGCAAGCTTTGAATGTAACTGGCTTCTGTGATGGCTGGTCAGGTGGAATGTAGTAGAAACCATACTGATATTCAGTCTTGTGCTTCATTAAACCCATACTGTACAAACAGCCTTCCTCCACTCCTCTCTTGAGGTCACCTGGGAGATTTTTAGTGTTGCAAGATAAATTCTTTCCTTAGTAACCTCTGTCATAGTTTGAAGATGATACTGCTCTTCATGCTTTTTTCTAACTTGAAGTTCTTCAGATGGGCCAGCAGATGGCATTTGCATCTCGTAGAGGAACAGGGACATCTGGCTATTTCGAGGTTCTTTTATTTTTTAAACAAAATTCTATGCGGTTCTCACTGGGAAAAGGCACCAGCACTTAATGCAAAAGCCCTTTGTGTTACAATATACCCGAGGATCTTGTGAAGTTGTTTAAAATAGAGAACATGGAATGATGTGTCTTTGTGAAGCAGTTGGGTGGTCTTGTGGTCTGAAGAAATACATTCCTGCAGAGAACAGGGGGAACTGTGATTCATGATGAATTTCGTTCTGCGTTGTGGCACTCCTGTAACTACATGCCTCTAAGCAGAAATGGAGGTGTAGGGTTTTTTTAATTTATAGGAGATCATCTCTTTGCTGAGTTTTGCCTAGTAGTTATGGGGCTGTTTTCCTGCCTTTTAGGAGAAAGAGGTAAATGACTACTGATGACTTGGCCACTTTGGACAAATACTTTCTTTCCCTTCTGACCCATGGCAGTTTCAGTGGGTTCTCAGCCCTGCTGGGGCTGCCTGTGGTTAAGTGCTGCTGCGTGTGCCTCAGGATCTGCTGAAAGATGTGGTCAGACACAGCACCTGGTGCTGAGGAGGGTATTGTTCCTCTCCACCCTCAGTCTGTCTGATGCAAATGGTGCATCTTGCTGGCACTAGTTTGTGTGTAACTGAAAATGTGTTATGTTTAAACAGGTGAGAGGGTGGTTGCCTTTGCTGCAGTTGAAGGCATCTTCTTTTCGGGTTCCTTTGCTGCTATATTTTGGCTGAAGAAGAGAGGCCTGATGCCTGGACTGACCTTCTCCAATGAACTTATTAGCAGAGATGAGGTAATGTGTCATGTCCTTCATACTGTCTGGGAAGGGAAGTGAGTTTCTAGGGGAAGGGCAGAATTATATTTGTAAAGATCCCATAGTCTTGCTAGTGCAGCCCACCTCTGGTGACAAGGAGGGCTGAAGGACAGGTGAAGAGAGCATAAAGAAGTGTTTGTGTGTGACCAATGAAAAAGAGAATCCATCAGTGAGCAGGGGATGTGTCTCTGGGTATGGCAGAACCTTTTTCATGTTGGCAGTGCTGAAGGCCAAGGAGGTGGTCAGTCTGAATAGGTTCTCAGCTAGCCACTGTCAGCAGCAGGGTTTTCCAGGGAAGGCCCGCTGTCTTGGTTACCTGCAGGTAACTACAGACCATGGTCCCTAGAGCTTCTCCTGCAGTAAGCCTTCTGTATCTGCTTTAACAGCACCTCCTAGGCAGCAGAGAGAAGAAGCTTCCTCTTCCCAGAGCAGTGCCTGACCCTGTTTCTGCAGCCTTATGCAGGACCTGTCACTGCTGGTGTGTAGGAAGATGGGAGTCCTGCAGAGGAGCAGGTTATTCCCAGAGTATTTGTAAAAAGGAGAAGGAAGCAGGCTTCTGGCTACTAATGAACTTAAAACCCAGGGATGGCTATGTCTTTTAGTGGAAGTACCTCTTTTTAAAGGGAGTAAACATAGATATTGGCAAGACCCCAATGCATAGTGTGATGAGAAAGGTGAACTTTTTGGATTGAAGAGGGTGTTTGTTTTGCCATGCCATGAAGGGACACAAGGGCCTGGCTGCCCAAGGACTGGTGTGAAATTGCACAGCCCCCTACTGCAGTGGGGGCTGGCTTGGGCCAGGACGTGACTGAGCCTTGCTCTGCCTTAACTGCTGCAATCAGGTTCAAGTGGCCTCCTCACATCACTCCCCCTCTGCCACCATCTATGGGTCCCAGACCTTGCAGACAGCCTTCTGCACCCATCACCTGACCAGCCACAGCTGGTACCTTTCCTCTCCAGGCTCTTGCCTTGCTGCACAGCGAGGGGATCTGGCCATGTGCTGACTAACGCCTTCCCTTTCTGGTGCTTCCTGTGCTGCTGCCTGCTGGGTTGGGTCTAAAGGACTGCAGAGCTTTGTCACAATGGAAGTAATCTCCATGGAGTAGAGAAACTGGTTGAACGGAGGTATTTTACCAGATGCTGGTAACTTAAAAGACACTTTTGAAGAAAGTGCTATGATCAATAACCAAAACCAAACAGTTCTTCACCCTTCACCTTCCTTGTGCCATCTTGTTTCTGTGAGTTGTCAGGAACCGATCCATTCAAGCGAGGAAGCATTTGTTTGTTAGAAGGACCACTTGCAGGTGAAAAAGATGGAGGTTCCTCTGTACAGCAGTGTAACTGTACTGCTCTGCAAAGCGAGCATCAAAAGATTGAATTTATCTTGAGCTCTGCTGGCATAACTCCAGCTGCAGAGGAATAAAGCGCGGTGCACGCAGCACCTGCACTGAGAACCCAGAAATGCTGTTACAAAAGCAGTGGCAGTAAAACATAACCCATGGTGGAAAACTACACAGGCTGCTTTGTGATGCACCTGACCAGATCAACGGTGGCCGCTCAGAATGGGGGTTGAGCTGCAGGCTCTGTTCCAGGCCTTTCTTTGAGCTGGTGCATCTCTGATTCTTAAAGGTGCAAAGCTGATGGGAGCAGCAGCCGGTGGTGCACACGGGTTCCCCAGGCACGTCCTGCATCCTGGTGGTGATGTTGCCCTGGACAAGACCATGGAAGGCCCTGCAGCAAGCAGCTAATGCTGTCTGTAGAGAGGCAGAATTTCTCAACTTAGGTTTCAGAGCTTTTTCGTGACCTGAAGCACAAGAATTTGTAGCATTTCTGGAAGAAGTTTGCACGACTTGGTTTTCTTTTGGCCTTGTTAACAAAGGCACTGGATTGTCTTATAGCCTGTAGTCTGCCAAATCCTTCTGACTGGTTTTCACTCTGGATGTGCCCTCACGGTGCTTATAGGCTGCAATCACCACCTTGCTGTTGAGAGGAGAGGAAGTAGCACAGTGCTGCGTTAGTCTAGCAGCTCAAGCTGTAGCCAGGCAAGCTCAAGCAGAAACTGGGACAGCTCTTGGAGCAGCTGTCTGGTACCCCCTCAGACTGCAAGGGATTTCTGATCTTCTGATATTGTCTTGTCCTGGCTGGAGCATTCTCTGGAAATCTTGAAAATCAACATAATATACTGGGCTCTGTGGAGGAGAGCTTGGTGAAATGCAAATGTGGGTTGAGTTGGAGCATGTAGCCCCAAGTGCTACAAACCTATGAATGTTGTAGCAAATTTCTCACAGTAACTACATGTTGTGTGGAGAGATGTTTTGTTAATCTTGGACTTGGCAAGTTGAATCTGAATCTTCCTTTCTGAAAACACTGTGAAGAAACACTACTAAAAGAAACTGAGAGCAAGTATTTCTGTACAGGTATCTCAAAGCAGAGAGCAAGTAAGTAGTCCTTGTTAACTGGCAGGTAGTTTTGCAGGTGTTCATCTAGGAGTCTTTCTGCCAAAGCATCTCTGACACGAGCAAGGACACAGCAGGGCTCAGTATAAGATCCCTCAAAGCAGAGCAGCTCTCAGAACTATTTACCTGAGAAACTTGTAGGCTGAGCATTATTTTGGCATAGGTGGCATGTTGCATTTGAGATGTTGCTAACTGGGTTGTAAGCTAAAAGCACCTGTGACATGAGGCAATGTTAAGACAGTCAAAGAAGGAGGTGGCCAGGAAGCGTCAGCCTGAAAGAGTCTGCCTCAAAACTGACTTTAAAAAAAATTGTTCTGTTATTTCAGGGTCTACACTGTGATTTTGCTTGTCTCATGTTCCATTATTTAGTGAACAGACCATCAGAAGAGCGGGTCCGTGAGATCATCGTTAATGCTGTTGAAATTGAGCAGGTAAGCCTGGCTGTGACAGCATCGTGGCAGAGCAGGGCTGGTCTTATGTGCAGAACCAAACAAACTAACTTCTAACTTGTGAGATTCCGTGTTGGATACTTGGCTTGTGTCTGGATCCCTGATACCATCCTTTCCCCCTTCCTTAATAGTGACAAAAAGAATCCAGAGACTTTCTGATTCCATGCTGACAGGTATCTCAGTGGAGCTTAAACATACACGTGGCTGGGTTCAGCACTCACTCACGTCTCGCTGTCTTCTCCAGTCTGTCCTCCTGTAGTGGCTGGAAGCTAAGGAAGGCTGGAGATCCTGATTCTATTCCTGCTCCCACTGCTGTGGTCTGTAGGTTTTATTGAACTTGGAGCTCAAGCTTATGCTGAAGCTTGGGATCTTGTGGGAGGGGTGGAGAAAGGCAGATGAGAGGGGCAGTAATAAAACTTCACAGAATTGTGGGGTTGGAAGGGACCTCCAGAGATCGAGTCCAACCCCCAAAGTGTGCTTTTTCAAAAAAAACCAACAACCCACCATGCTAAAAATAAAGGAAGATACTAAAAACTACTGAAAACAGAAGACACTTGTTGAGTTTAGTGATGCAAGCTATTTATTCCAACAACTGCCTGGGGAGCCTGGAGTATTGCAAATTGTGTTACTGTGAAATACAGGTGTCTTCTCTCCTTTTCCCATCTTAAATTTCATTTCCCTAAATGTCATCTGTATTTTAACTTCCAGGAGTTTCTGACAGAGGCCCTACCTGTAGGTCTGATTGGGATGAATTGCACTTTGATGAAACAATATATTGAATTTGTTGCAGACCGGTTACTAATGGAGCTTGGGTTCCCAAAGGTAAGAGACGTGCTTGCCCGAAATGCTGGTCTGCTTGGCAGCCCAGGAAAGCTGTCAGCACAAAGCACTCATAAACATCCCTGGGAGCAGGGCATCTTTAGATCTTTAGTCGCTTTCTGTGAGTGACAGCCCAGACCGCAGCATTAATATATGTGCTTGGGTATTTGAAAGAGGCAGAACAATTCAGGCCATTGTTTCCCTTCAGCTGCTCTGCAGGTTTGTAATAGGAAACTTAACGCTGTGCTCAAGTGTTGTAGTCCTCAAAGGATGAGAAGCACCTTGTGCAGGTGAGCTTCACCGTGGACCAAACTCCTGGGAAGGGACAGCAGTGAGTTTGCTTAGAGATGTGCCTGTAGATTCTGCAGTGTGTTGCAGCAAGGGATGGTTTAGTTTGTGAGGGTCTGGCTGGTTGGTTGGTTTGTTGGGGTTTTGTAAAGCATTGTTATCCAATCAGAATCACTGGTGTAAATGTGCTTCCCTTCCCCAGGTCTTTCATGCAGAAAATCCTTTTGATTTCATGGAGAATATTTCTCTTGAAGGAAAAACAAATTTCTTTGAGAAGCGGGTTTCAGAATATCAACGCTTTGCTGTTATGGCAGAAACAATGGACAACGTCTTCACTCTGGATGCAGACTTTTGATAACTTGGCAAACAGATGGTGACTGTTTCCCTCTCCCCATCTTACTTTCTGCTGTGAAGTTGTCTTCATTTCCTCTCCTGGAATTGGAGTCTACTGGGATTTTTTTTCCTGTGGGTTTTCATGTTGTTTGTCTGAAGAGTAAATATCTTTGCGTCATTTAAAAATGGGGGGTGTCCTTTTTAAAAAAATAATATGGGTTTTTAAAAGGGTGGCCTTTTAAGATTCCCTCAACTCATCTGCTGCGATTGCTGTCTTTAAAAACAACCTTGATACTACTACTTTTTTAAGACTTTGGTAGTGTTTTAAGAAAGCAAACTCTATTTACCTCATGTTACAGTATTTTAATCTGAAAACCAGATGAGGTATCACTCAGTGTATGTATGTTACTATAAATTATTTTCATGAATTCTATTTTCATGTTTATAGATTTGATCTAGAGTGAAACCTCTTCCCTTTCAGCCTGCTACAGATAGAGTAATAAGCTAATATGGGAAGATGTTATGTGGTGTGAACTATAAAATCTTGCTAAGCCCGGGGATACAGTTTAATCTCCCCCATTAACCTGTGTTCTGCCTGACAACACTTTTACTGTTTGCAAACCTGATGGCTGTTGGTAGGAGCTTAAGTCAAATATGTATGATTTTTGTCTTACAGCTGTTACTGAGCAGGTCAGTGAACTTTGTATGGTCCTTGAAAAGGCAAGCCTGTTAATAGCGGAGAAGAACCCACATCCTGTAGTTCTTTGGCTTGTGCTGCCTGTTTTCCCCTGCTTCTCTGAACAAGTGCCTTACTAAGCATTCTGTAGTTGTGCCAAGTTGCAGTCGGCATCTGACACTGCAAGAGCCAGCTCTAGGGTTTGTCTGTCTTCCCTCTGTCATGCCGGGTGATTTGATACTCCCCCTTCTGGGTTTCTCTTGTGCACTGACGGGGTGAGAAGGTATGCCATTCAGGGGGACAGTCCCTTGAGGTGCTGCAGACCTGCTCCTTGGGCTGCGAGGAAGCACCAGTAAAGTCTGAATGTACTTCAGGTTGCGTGTTTCATGTGAACCACTGAACCATTGAGCTTCTGGAGGCAGGTATTAAACCTTTCAAAAGCAAATCGTGACATGGTATGGATTAGCAGCACCTTACAAAGAACTGCTTTCTGGGGCTGAGTGTGTTCCAGTGTGTGCCTGAAAACTTTTCTCAGGTTCTTAATGTGGCGTGCAGACAAGGGAGCAGTTGAAGGACGGCTAGCATACTGCAGTGGGACATGGGTGGAAGGGATGCTATTCAGTTGTAGGTGGATGGACCACAAATAAATGCGCTTGCTTCTTTACAAGGTGAAGTGAGCATGCGTGAGGTAGGCAGAGGGTTCTGCTTCATTAAACCCAAGTGTTTTTCATAATGTTCATTGATTTTTTTTAGAAGAGCTTTTTTTTCAAGTCTCTTTTTCTGTTGCAAACGTCTCATGCTGCTTTTTATATGCCTGGTGTGAGATAAGCTATCAGTGATGGGGTAGTTGAGTGTTACTTCCCTGCCAGCGCACATCAGCTGCATCCCTGGGTACCCAAGTTCCATGGAATAGGTCTGCTGCCTTAGCGTAGTTCCTATGAACAGCTGTCCCCAGTGTGGCTCATAGAAGGAAAACTGAGTCTTTGTTGTTTGGTCTCAGTAAAAGACCCTAAGTATGCAATGAGCATGGAAACGGGACAGCTGCTTTTTTTTTTTCCTAGGGGAGAGTGTGCATCATTTGACGTAAGGTACTTAAGGAGAGCAGAGGTGGACCTGGAGAAGCTGGAACTGGTTTCCCTCACTAATGTCCTGCAACTGCAAGAGATCTATGGACTCAGAGAAAATCCAGCTCCTTTTGGAAATACTGTGTTGATGGGGGTGAAAATGTTGTAAATGGGTCTGTTGTTGGAGGGATGGAACCTATTTTTATGTCACTGAAAGTTCTGAAAAGCATTTGTTTTGAGTGTCCTGAATTAAGATGTGAGTATACAGCATATTCAGATATGAAACTGTGATGTGCTCAGGTTCTGTAAATGAATGTGAAATACCAAAGTCTGGTACAACAGCTCCCTGCCTCTTTGTGTGTATAATATGTGTGTAGTTTCAATAAAGCTTGAACATGGAGAGGAGTGTGCCGTTGCTCGCTATGTGCGTGCTCGGGGAATCCGAAATGGTAACATTGGGCCATGCTGGAGTAAGTCCGTGTTCACAGCTTCTGGGTTGTGGGAGAGTTAGGAGTGCTCCAGATGCTGTCTTGTGTGTTGTGAGCTCTTAACTTGCTGTGCCTTGTTTCTGGGAATGGGGTTTGCAGTCTAGGGAGCAAACAAATGTGGGTTTTTTTTTCTGGAATTTTCTGATTCAAGGAGAAATCTCCTCTGAGTCCCTTAGATGCAAAGAAGCAACACTCCAGAAATGTAATTTCTGGGGGTGATATCCGATCGATTAAGGGCATCGTGCGCTTGGGTCAGGCACCCTGGCTGTGCCTGGGCACGGCAGCGTGGGGTTCAGTCCCCTGAGCTGGGGCCAGACAGCTTGGTCTGGGCTGGCAGAGGTTTGCATCTGCATCCTCAGGGGTGTCAGGTCAAAAGTCTTGTCCCAGCTGCCCCTTGGAGCCTCCAAGACAGGCACAAAGGTGGCTTCCTTTCCAACCAGCAGTGTGGTTTGGGCAGAAGCCACGTGCCTCTGAAGGCTCTGGTGGACCTGCTGGCTCTGTCTCTGTATGTCTCACTGCGGCCATCATGCTTAAAAAAGCAGGGTGGGGGAGAGGAGTTGTGGCGTGTCCCTTCACAGCCTGCGCTCTGGGTTGGAGTATGACACTGGCACGTGACTCCCATTATGGCCAGTGGGACAGAGAAGGTGCTTCTGGAGGAGTTTGTCTCATGGTGGAGGACGTGGGCAGGTAAGCAGAGGCTTCTCTTGGGGGCTGTAAGGGGAGCTGGAAATTCCCACCATTTAAGACCCAGAATGGCTCCCACTGCATCCCAGTAGACCCCAGGGTGTGATTAGCAGTAGCCACATTGCTCTGCTGATGTAACTGCAATGCAGTGCAGCAGGTCAGCAACTATTCCCAGCTCCTGCTGGGAAAGAAGAGAGTGGATGAAGACAGGGCAAGTAGCAAGAGTACTCTTAGTGTTTCTCAGCTCATGTGTTGCTCATCTTGCTGGACCAGTAAGATTTTTGCAGCCGCTGAGGACAGCTGTAGCTGGGCCAGCCCCTGGCCGTCTGGCACTGTACTAGTGGATTTTGCCACGTTTTTTGTCCGTGCCTTCGGACCCTCAAACCACCGGCCTGGCCTCTCTGCCCATCGCTCCCCAGCCTGCCGTTCTTGCAGCCCTTTCGAGGGGACGATACAGGTTGTTTTTCCTCCTGGTGGAGCCCTCGAGTCAGCAATGACTAATGTTTCTGTCGCTATAGTCTCTAGAGCTGCTCCTGGGAGAGACATCCAGCCCCTGGAGATGCTGATGCTTTAACAGCACGCATAGGCGAGTATGTGTTGGCCGGGAGGATGCTTGTGGGGCTGGGGACTGCTGTCTGCACTCTGCAGAAGGACACGTGTGCATGCATGAACTTTGCATGTGCAGTCACAGATGCACCCATGTGGTACGCACAGACGTGTGCACTATGTGTATGCAAAAGCAGAGCTGTGGGGAGAAGCCTCTGAACATCAGGTTTTAGCAAATCCTTTCCCAGGAGCAGGAGGGTAAGAGGGACATTGTAATGCTGCTAGTGAGAGATGCTATTCCTGGTTTACTGGCAGCTGCCTGCTCCTGGCTGCCCAGGCGCTGATGGCAGCAGCACAGCCGGGGCTTTTCCCCTTGCATCTCAGGTAACCTGGCTCCGGGAACAAAGGCTGCCCAAGCCACGAGGCTGGACCTCTCTCTGCTAACCAAAATCTGATGCTAAGAGGTTTTTCAGCTCAATGTGCAGGTAAATCTCAGGACTGGCTGTTTGGCTGCTTTGAGGAACGGTAACATTGGTCTTTGGCAGGTTGAGTGTAGCTGTGTGGGGTGGGCTCAGGAATTCCCTGTTGCATTTTGACCCTTTTAATGAAATAAGGGAGGATTTGTGAGTGACAGACATGAGATTTCTGTGACAAGCGATGGTGCTGATGGTATTGCAGCTTTTTTGTGGAGCTCTGATGGCTAGGGTCTCCTGCACTATGGCTCCGCCTTCCCAAATCTGCTTGAAGGGTTTACCTGGGAAACATCCTGAAGTGTCCTTCCCCTGGGAGTGCTTGTGCTTTGCCTGCACCGTTACCGCTGCATTGGCCCTAGTGTGGCTGCTGACAGGTTTGTGGGTACGAATCAGTCAGTGTTACCATGCCCTTTTGGGGGGTGTTCGCTGTAGCACATGGTTTGGTTAATGTTGCTCTGCGAATGGCCCCACGTAACTGCTGCATCATCTCTAGTAAACTTGTAGTACAAGGAGGAGAGCTGACATGGTGACCAGCCTGATGACACCAAGGGTGAAGTGCTGACTCATGCCATGGGGACAGGCCACCTCTGGGACTTGGCCGTGCCTGTTGGTGTACCTCTTGCTGCAGAAGCAGGAGGTCGTGACCAATGGATTTTGAAAAAGGATAAAGGGATGGATGAAAAGAAGGTACCCTGGATGCTTCCGTGCCTTCAGCAGTGGGGAATGACTTTGGCTCCAGTCCCTCCGGTGCCCTGTGAACATCAGAAAAGATCTGTGCCAGGCACAGTGACTGCTGGATGGCTTGCTATGTGATCTGCTCAAAGCTGGTCCCTGCAAGCCCCTCCTAAATGTCATGCCGCAACTCCTACTCACTCACAGGCTAGACAGAGCAACGAAGCTGCTTGTAAGCAGCTCCGTACGATTGCTTCTCTGCCTGCTCTGTGTGATGGCTGGTGCGGTGATGCTGTGACCTTTCAGCTGTGGCTCGGGCTGAAGTCCTGCCTGGCTTGGACTCAGCCCTGCTGATCCCTGTGGGGAGCCCTGCATGCAGCACCAGCGCCAAATGAAAGGTCTGGTGCAGCACGGGGCTGACAAACCGGGGCAGATGTCCATGTTTGCTCACTCCAGCCTGGGCTTGGAGCAGGCTGTATGCTCATGAGGCTAGTGTGGTTTGGGGGAGTGGGGTGGGGGGCAGGATTTCAAGCCCCCCAAACAAGGTCCTGTCTTGGGTTGTCCGTAAATTACTCCTTTGTGTGAGGAAGCTCCCAAAATCGCAGTGCAGGCTCTGGGTGAATGGCAGAGTAGTTGGTGGGATTATTTTTCTTTTCTTGTGAGTTGGCAGATCCAGGAGAAGTGTTAAGAACAAGTTGCAACATGCAAATAGTTTTTACTCATCTGATGAAAGCCTCTGGCACCTCAAGCTAACTTGAACTTGAGAGCTGCGGGAAAAGTTTGGCTGCTCATTGCTGTTCCTCAGCCCGCAGATGTGGTTCAGAAGATTATCCTCTGGTTGTTTTATGAGAAAATGGGAGAATCCTTCCCGTAGCTGGTGCACTACAGTGCCAGAGGCTCTTCAGGCTCTCCACCCATGCCATGTCCGCACCTTTGGTGCTTGCTGGTGGTGGTCACCTTCACTGGCAGCTGCTGGGGATGATCTCCGGAGCGGGATGGGCTGTTTTGCTGCTTGCACAGACACTGTTGGAGGAATAATTGAAGGCAGACTGGGGTGTCACATCTCCCAGGAGACTGGGACCACCCAGGGAAGGGCTGGGGGGCTCCTGAAGGCAGTGACATACCTTGGGTAGGAAAAGTATGACAGGTGAAGGATGTGCTGGTGACAGTGGGAATGACAGCTGGTGCATGCCTCATTGCTTAGATGCCAGCAATTGTGTGACAAAATGATCGTCGAACTCAGTGTGGTCACTCCTGCTGGGTCCATCACTCTGACTCTGGTGAACCAAACCTCACTGTGAACGGCACAAATATTGACTAGTAATCATTCAGCAATAGTACTGGATGATGATGCACTTCTATCTGCTCACTGGGAAGTCGTGGCAGCAGCAGCTTTGGGGGCCTGGAAGACCACTAGTGCTGGGAAAACTTAGTGCCATCATTAAAGCCAAAGAGCCCAGGGCAGATGTGGGGGATGCCTGAACCTGAAGAGTTTCAGTCTCACCATGGCTGTTGCCACCCTGAACTTGGCAGTGCAATAATGAAGGACCAAGATCCCTCTGCTCTGAGCCACAGCTCTCGCTGGGTAGAGACCTTCGTTCTCCAAAGCATGCGGGTAAGCCTCCTGGGTGGATGCAGAAGGCTTTTGGTCCTGTCACTGAGATAATTTACAGCTTTGGAAAAAAATACCATTCCCTACCAACCAGTTTCATTACAAGGTGTCCAGCATTTGAAAGTATTTGTGTGGGACTTCACTGGTTTATTTGCTACTGGGTTAGCTTTTTCTGAGCACAGACTTGCTGTGTCCTGTTCCTCATGGCATGGAACAGGGCTTGGGGTCTCCCTGGGGGTAGCGGCATCTGTGGGACAGCTCCCTCAGGCCAGAGGTGATTCCAGGGACATCTCAGTCACCTTTAGATGCACAGAAACTGCCCCAACACCTGCCTCTCCCTTGGACATCTCAGCTCCACAGGTCAGAGGAAATCTGCATTGCCAGGGCTTTAGGTGAGAATAGGCTTTAAATGAGGGTCCAGGAAAGCGGGATGGGGTGGGGAGCATGTCCTCTGAATCATAGCTCAGCTGGTGAGTTCCTTGTGTCAAGCTACATATGGAGAAGAGTTTCCGTTAACAAATCTAAGCTTGGTTAGTGCATAAAGGCTGTTCAGATCTTGGCTGGGGGGCCTGGGGCAGCATGGCACAATAAAACCCATGGTGTGAGGGAGGACCTGGTACAGAGCTGTAATAGAGCGTCTCTGCCATGTGAGAAGAGAAAGCCTATCAGTTATTGATTTCTTTTTTCTTTCAATTTGAAGGGAAATAGAGTTAAATTACAGGCTATTAGGCTGGCTGGAGAACTGAATGTGTTTATTGAATGGCTTCATTCATAGCATGTGTAATTACCTGCTTCAGAGATGGGGGTTAGGATAAGCCCTGGCAGAGCTGCCTCGCTCCTCACAGTACCTTCTCCTGTTCACTCACCCCTCCACGGGTGAATGGGACTGTAGGTGAAGGGGGCCTGCAGCTACTCCATCCTACAGCCACTACTCTGCGTGTCACATTTTTGGATGAACATCTTGGGAAAAAAACGTTTCTTGGTTCATTGCTCATTGATGAAAATCCCATTGATTCCCATTGATGAAATCCCCTCCATGGCAGTTGGACCAGTCTGCTTAACTCCTCTTGTTAATTGAGCAGGGCATAGGGCTCAAAAAGGTTTTTCCAGCTTTTCCCATGCTGAGCAGGGATGTCTGCTGCCTTTGGAGCCACTTTTGCGAGGATGGCAGCTGGCCGATGCCAGGTGCAGCTGGGTAGAGGTGGAGCTGCTGAGCTGTCCTCCTTGTCCCCCTGAACTCTAAAGCAGCAGTCACATCCATGGGACGCATGTCCTGCATCTGGCCTGGGCGGGATGTTTTATGGCTCTCAACAGGCTTCTGAGGCCAGGCAAAGCTCCTGGGGAAACATTGCATGCAGCTGCTGAGATAAACACGGGCATCTTCACACTAGGAACTGGCCTACTGCAATGTCTGTCTGCAGTGGGAAAATCACTGCATAGAAATCTCTCTGCTTAATTAAAAATATATATATAAAAATATATATATTTTAAACTCTGTCTTGGCTTTTCCCTTTTTTCCCCTGCTGGTTTTATTCACCTTGGGCCCATTAGCTTTACATGCTTTAAAAACACAGGTTTCTTGACAGGTGTGTTAAAGCTCTGCTGTCACTTGCGGTATTAATCTCCACGTGGTCTTGGTGCTGCTGCAGCCAGTGGTATGATACCTGCATAAGCAAACCTCTTTGCCTCCCACACCCATTAGATGTAAATGGCAGCGTCATTAGCACACGCTGATTGTACTTCAAGTTCAAATGGTCTTACCCAAAGCCCATAAAACAGAGAGAAATTGCCACCACTTGTGTTTCCTTTGTGTGGTGGCTGCTAATTTATTTCCCTGTTACTGCTGAGCGTTGGCCTAAAGTATCCCAGCCTGGTTATTTTCACATCAACTGCACAGAAAAGGCCAATTTTTGCCCTGGAGTGGGAGAGGGTTTTAAAATTTTTTCCCCCAGACATTTACTCCTGCTTGTGGACCTGAAAACCTGAAGTTTACCACGGCTGTGTGAGCATCGGTGGTGTTCAACACAAGCTCTGCTTGTGCTGAAGGAACGGCTGCGGCTGGGGGGCAGAAGCACTTCCCACAGACCTCAAAGGTGGGAAGGCAGATCCTCATCCAGGGTACCGGTGAGCATCATGTGGAGCTGCTGGAAGTGTCGGACCCAGCCAGTGCCTGATGATGTGAGGCTGAAAATGTGGCTTTGATGGGATAAGCAGCTGTGCAGTCCCATTCTTTGCTGTTTCTGCAAAAAGTAATGCCTACACAAGGGCGAGGTGAAGGGTAAGTTAGGATGTAGGTGGGGGTCATGCTGTGCTGAGCAGGTACTCACCCTTCCTGAAGGCCAGCAGCATCCCAGACGACACCAGAACAAATGCCCATTTGAAAAACCAAAACCCCAGGAACCTGTGAAGCTGCAGTCCTGTGGCACACCATGCTGGCCCTGGGCAGTGCTGTGCTGGTGAGGATCCAGCCTGGCAAGCAGAACCCAGCACGGCCCTTCCTTGACAGCCCGATGCTGGCTAGTGGGGCAAGAGCTGGCAGGGATTGCGGGCGGTGGCTTTATGGTGCTGGCTCAAGCAGGGTCTGCTAATTTCCCAATGGCCACCCTGACGACCTTATCTGAAGCTAATTCATTGTCAGCAGCAGCTGTCTTCACTCTGTCGCAACAGCCTGGGTCTTGCAATGAAAGGCAAGAACATAAGATCATGAGAGAGCAAGAGATTTTGGTTCAGGGGCAGCAAGTAGCTCCAGGGATATATGTGTCCATCTCTGTGGGGTGAGCCAGCCCCCAGCTCCGCTGGCTGGAGCACAGCCATGGCAGGCATGGACAGGAACAGCTGGTGATGACTGTGGGAAGGAGCTGAGCCCCCCAGCACTTGCAGCCACCTTTCCCTACAGCCCTCTTGGAGCAGCAGGCATGTGGCCCAGCGCTCCTTCACTTTAAAGGCTGACAGTAAATCTCCCACAGGTTCTGCTCAGCTCCTGGGGCCATTTCGTGACCGGGAGCATTTACAGGCTCATAAATTGTCTGAGAGTTCTTGTAGGTTAGCCAGTAAACTTCATAGGAGTGAAATGTGCCTCCATCTGAGAGGGGTTTTTGCTTCCAGAGGTTTTTCCATTGTGGCCAAAGGCACAGTGGTCTGGGACTGTGCTCAGTCACTGCTCAGCCAGCGCAGGTGCCCGCATGGAGCTGCAGATAGAGGCACAGAGAACAGACTGGACCTGCCCGCAGCGTTACCCAGTGGGCTCTGTTGCTTGCCTCTTGCATGTTCCTGGAGGGGTGAGAGGGAAACAGAGATGTCATCTCTGGGAAGTGCAGGAGCGTCTGTGACAGACAGTTTTGTACCCAGTGACAGGACAAGAAGCAATGGGCACAAACATCAATATAGGAAGTTCCACCTAAACATGAGGAGGAACTTCTTCACTGTGTGGGTGGCAGAGCACTGGGACAGGCTGCCCAGAGAGGTTGTGGAGTCTCCTTCTCTGGAGACATTCAAAACCCATCTGGATGCTGTCCTGTGCAGCCTGCTCTGGGTGATCCTGCTCTGGCAGGGGCTTGAACTAGGTGATCTCCAGAGGTCCCTTCCAACCCCTGTCATTCTGTGATTCTGTCACTAGGAAAGGCAGGTGAGACAGCTACAGCAAGCACCGAGACCTGCCGCAGCTCTGTCCTGCGGCTGAGTCTGCTGGGACCTGTGCATGCCATTTACTGTCATTCTATTTACATGTGCTGTGAGAGGAAGAATGAGAGGATCATGTGGAAGGCAAATTTACTTTAGAAAATTAAAAATAAACCCCAGCCCCCTGTTCAGCTGTTCTCTGCCATCTACTCCTACGTAGCAGGAGCATCTCCTGTGACTCTCCGTTAGTGATTGATGGGTTATTTTTTCCCAGGGATGCTGGCCTGCACGAAGCACCCTCCCTTGTGGAGGTGGCCACCAGCTGTTCCGGGGTGCCAGTGGCTCCTCTTGCTCAAGGAGCGATGAGTTATGCCCCTAGGAGGGAAATGCCACCAAGAATCACAGAATCACAGAATTACAAGATTGGAAAAGACCTTTAAGATCAAGTCCAACCGTTCCCATCTGTCCCTAAGTACCTCATCTACCCTTTTTTTAAACACATCCAGGAATGGTGACTCAACCCCCTCCCTGAGCAGCCTGTTCCAGGCCCTGATGACTCTTTCAGTAAAAATTCTTTTCCTAACATCTAATCTAAACCTGCCCTGGCACCCCTTCCCTCCCTTCACCACCTCGAGCAGAGCTCCCTGCTTCTGCCCTGGATGGAAACCAGCCCCTCATCCTGATGGCCTCCGTGGTGGAACTGTCCATCCCCCTTCTTGCTTTGAGGCCACTGAAAAATATTAAGTGCTCACTTCCTGCCCAGAGCCACCTGCTGAGGAAGCAGATGGGCGCTGGTCTGTAAGGTAGGACCATCTCCGATGGGGAGAGTCATGCAGTAACGCGCTCAGACTGCATCTGTATTTCTACTGACTTACTAACATGAATCTTGCATTAGGAGCCTAATTAGTGTAAGTTATGGGCTAGGGTGCTTGAGGCAGAAGCTGCAGTGGAAGCCAACTCTACAAGCACTGGAAGAGGCAAATTAGAATAATCTTGATGTGACCTACTTTAATTTACACCTTCCTCACATCCGTACAGCTCCCTTCCAAACCCGCCGAGCGTCAGCCACACGAGTTTAGCTCCTGTTGTAAATTAAATCTGTTGATGAATAAAATTAATGGAACTTGTAACGCAAAGAAGTAAGGGGAGGTTGCACTTCATTAACTTACATTCCCTTGGGATACGGAATATTCTTCTCTTGGACTTGTGGGTAACATCTAGCCTGCAGCCCCAGGCAATGTGCAGTGTACAGGACTCTAGCCCCCAGCTAAGGGGTCTTCTGAAGAGGTGATGGGGACTGGGACGCAGGTGGATGCGCAGTGTGTTTGACCCTATAAATCTCCTGTGTTTGCTGAAAGACTCACATTGTTCAACACTGAAGTCAGAAGAAAGAAGCAGCAGCTGCTGCATTTTGCGGTCTTTCTTCATCCTTGGGGTCTCCTGAGTGAACTTTTGCTGTTCCTGAAAGTGGCATGAGGGAGCAGCTCAGTCATTCGCTTTTTGAGTTACAAGCGCCAGAATGACTCACAGACAGGTCCCAAGCACACCGTTGAGTAGGAGCTGGAGGCACTCAGGTAACTGTGGCCATGGTTGCTCTGTAGCCACTGTGTTGCTATCGCTTGCTCAGCATGTTCATTCTCCTTCCATTCTTCTGTGGGCATGAGGCAATGTGGCTTGTGCCCATATGGTTACAGTCTCCTCCACCCCCACAAACCATGGTGGTAGGGTTTGTCTGTCTCTACTGAGAGCAAGCTCTGGTCCATGCTGGTTTCTGGTCTGTGCCACCAGCTGGGAAGGGGCTGGTGTGGCTAGCAGGGACTGTACCCATGATGGGGGTGGCACGGGAGAAGGGGGTCATGCTGATGGATAAACGCTGCAGGTGGCCTGAAGGTGCTTCATCCCCTGTATAGAGAGCGATATACATCCTATGTGTCTGGCATTGGCTCAGCACCAAATCTTGTCTTTAAACCCGTAAGAGTGGCTTCCTGAAGAGTGACTCATGCTTAACCATGAGATTCTGGACTTGACTTGATACCTCCTGAGTGTGGTTTTGGTCCTACATCATGCTGGAAATCAGAGCAGATGATGAACATCTGGCATTAGAATGTCCATGATGAAACTCCAGGAAAAGAAATGGTCCATGACAAGGACTCCCAGGCTGTCACAGCTGAGCTTTCAGCAACCACTTGGTAGATCACTTGGTCTCATGTCTCTCAGGGAGTTGTACCTGGAGGAAGTCTCTTTTCATATCTCATGGCTTTGCCTCGGGGGCGGGGGGGAAGATAACTGCTCAGAAGATGGGTTTGTCCTCTCTGCCATGCAAACCAAAGGATGATTTATGAAAAGGAAGGAAAAAAAGATCAGCATGAAATCTCTTTTACAGTACAACCATAACCTGGGTCATTCAAGGCAATGTCTCTCCCGTTACCTGCTGCACATGTCAATTCATTCACTCTGTCATATTTGCCTTATCTGGTCTGTTAGACTCACTGCTCAGGAAAGGTTTGCCTCTGCATGGCAGGGAACTTATTTGCAGGTTGCATAGGCTTCTGCACCACTCTGTATCTGATCTTTTCACACACCGAGTGCCTACCACACTGTGGCATTAGGAAACAGCTCTTCTGGATCTCCTTGATGATCCTCCCTACATTTTAGCACAACAGCTTCAGTGGCTCCTATGTTCTTGTTCACACCTTTGGGGCTGGGTGGGGATCTGGCACATGGGTTGCATGAGATGGGTTGGCTACCCCTGTTTCAAACAGTCACGTTCATCTCAGGGAAAAAAACTCCATGTCCTCCCACCCCTTGGAAGATGAAGATGTTTGGAAGCCATAGGAGGAGAAAAAAAGCATGTAAGTAACATCAGCAAGGATCTGACTGCCTCCTGCTACACCAGTGTAAGCTGGGGGAGAAGTCCATGGATACTGGGGGTGGTTACTGTAAGGTCTTTATTCCTTCCATCTGGAGCTTCCATGCAATTATCAGAATTCAATCCCAGGTTTTTTTAAGAGACCACATGCTTTACTACAGGGTCATTTTACAAACCTATAGTGTTGCTGTTACAGATCTGACTTCTCAGAGGGCTGTTACCACAGCCTCCGCATGCCTTCTTTTCCCCTAAAATACCTTGTTTCCAAGCAATGTCTTTCCTATTGCTGCCTGTCCCTCTACCTTCCCAGTCCCGCTGCCTCCACCTAATATTGCTCCCTGGCAAAGCAGGCACTAGGAGGATAGGCATCATGGGCAGGCACAGAGGGTCTGACCTTGCTGGGATGCTCGTGGGAGTGCATTTACTTGGGTAAATTGACAAGGGTAAGTGGAAGCTCTTGACCAACGGAGGAGTTTGTACAGTGAACTGGCTGCCTCAGCTGTTTCCTCGACGGGGAGAAGACAGTTTAATTCTGCTGTTAGGGTCATCCTCACTACCATGCACATAGACCTAGGCCTTGTGAAAATATACTATGGGAAAATGCAATAAAGTGCAGCAAAGAGCTATAATCCTTTTCATGGTGGGTTTTAAGGTAACAAAGGCACTGTAACCAAAAGCAGGATCCCAATTTACTTGTTAATAAATAGCATCCATTTTTAAAAATTCAATACCTGTACTTGATTAGGTTTTGAAGAACTGTGTGTACTGGATAACGAGGTGGAATTGCATTAACATCCATAATTTAATTTCTCATCAGGCTTCAAATAAATTTTCTATTCATGTGAAACAAATTTCAAAGTTGTTATGATCCGTTTTCCCAGAGTTTCTTCTTTTTTGAGGTTAGTATAAAAGCACCTTGCAGAAACTGTGGGATAAACAAAGTATGAAGTAATTCCCTTCAGCAACTTCCTTGAAAAGACACAGAATTTTTACATAATGCCAGAAGGAAAAACTTTTGGTTAACCTGAGCAAAACTGTTTATTTATATTACTCCTTTCACCTTAGTTGTTTCTGAAATATCTTACTAGCAGAATGAAGAAAAAGATGTTTTTAATTAAAACTGTGTTAGTTGAGTGTAACCTCTTGGGTGAAATAGGGCAAAGATACCCAGGTTGCTCAGAAGTGTCCAGAATTACAAATTAATGTTGGCCTGAAGGTAAGCTCCCCTCAGAAAACAGAGAGGTTTGGTAAGGAGGGCCTTAAACTCAATTTCATATGATTAAAGCTGAGTTTCCCTGGTTTTGTCAAGTTTCCAGTGGGCCAGTAACAACCCTACTAGATAAGGGCTTGTCATTGCTAATGCTGTCTTGCCCAAAACTAATAATTCTGCGGATGCATTAAATGAAAGCTATTCTCTGTCAATTACTATCTGACAAAAAAAAATGGGTTTTGTTTTCAACAATCTTCCAAGGTACAAATAGACAAAAGGAAAGATAAACAGTCTTGGACTAGAATAATATACTGTGAAAGAGGAGAGAAAATTACACCTTGTACTTTGAAGGAAATAACATGGTGGGGAAAATAACATAAAAGGAAATAATTTTGAACACAGTTGCAGGGCTATCACTGCAATTTGCTAATAAAATATTCAATAGCTCAGTCTCAAGGCAATGTCCAAACCCATAAAGTCTATAATTGGAATTTGTGGGTTGATTGAGACCTATTTTGGTCTGTCGGCGTGAGCTGCTCTTGCTGTATAGAGAAGATGATTTGAGCACTCCTAACAAGAGGACTCATTAAGGTAGTTCTAACTGGCTCTAAATAACCAAGGTTGTGCCTGTTACTCGGCTAATAAATGTCACCACTATAAAGATCTCTATAAACTTCAATGGAGTTGTGAGTCACAGAGCATTACATTTTTGTCAAGGGCAGGTTTTTACCTTCTAGAAGAAATTGTACAGTGAGTCAAATTTTGGTTTTGGCTACATAACCAGTCTATGCATGTATCATAGAATCATAGAATCATAGGGGTTGGAAGGCACCTCGAGGGATCATCGGGTCCAACCCCCCTGCCAGAGCACAGGCCAGTCATTGGAGCTGCAGGGCAGTGACATGAAGCCGGAGCTGCATAGCTGGGAGCCAGGGCATGCTGCTACCGCATGGGGCTTGCTAACAGCCCTTTCCAGTGCCGTCGGGAAGTTCTTCAAAGCATCGGTACAAAGTAAATATGCACACCAGGCCTTCATGGCATAAATAACATGTTTTTTTGAAGCCTTTCAGGTTTGCTTCACATGATTTCCCACAAAACTTGGTGATTGGTTTAGCACTGTGGTGGCTTGGCCCTGGCTGGAGGCCAGACACCCACCAAAGCTGCTCTGTCACTCCCCGTTTCAGCTGGATAAGGGAGAAAATATATATTGAGAGGCTTAGGAGTTGAGACAAGGACAGGGAGAGATCATTCCATAATTAGTGTCATGGACTAAAAAGAAAAAAAATCATCTGATTTATTACACTACACACACACACAGTGAAACCAGAGTTGGATAATGAGAAGTGCAACCAGATCTTAAAGCATCTCCCAACACCTCTCCCTTCTTAGCTGACTTCACTTTGGTCATGATTTCACTCCCTCCTTCCCCCTACAGGGCTTTTTGAGGCTTCAGGGTGGAGGGATGGGGGTGGTGGTTTTGGTCAGATCTTCATGAGTTGTTTTCTTTCTTGGCCCAGGGGGCATTCCTCACACCCTTCCCCTGCTCCAGTGTGGGTTCCCACCCATGGGAGACAGTCCTCCGTGAACTTCTCCAACATGAGTCCTTTCCCACAGGGCTTCAGCTCTTCACCAGCTGTCCCAGCGTGGGTCACTTCTATGGGGTGTGGTCATAAATCATAAAATGTCTCTAAAGCCCCAACTGCTCCAGCCTGGTTCCCCATGGAGTCACAAGCCTCCCCCAACAAACCTGCTTCGACGTGGGTCTCTCTCTCTCTCTCATCTCTGTGTCTCTGTCTCTCTCCACAGGCTGCAAGTGCTGGCAGGGGTTTTCTCCAACGTGGGTCACAGCATCTTCTGTATGTCTCCACCTGCTCCAGCACGGGGCCTCTCCAGGGGCTGCAGGTGGGGTCTTGGCCTTTTCCATGGGCTGTGAGGGGACACCCGCTCCACCATGGGTTTCTCCACAGGCTGCAGGGGCACCTTTCTCTCTGGCACCTGGGGCACCTCCTCCCCCCGCTTCTTCACTGACCTTGGGGTCTGCAGAGTTTCTTACATCTTCTCACTCCCTTCTCTGGTGGCAAAAAGCAGCTGCTTGCATTTTTTTCCTCTACGAGGAGTGGATGAGCGCCCTGCGGAAGACCAGCAGGCAGAAGAAGCAGGCGGCACTGAGGGAGTAAGCATCGAGTTCGCATGGCCAAGGAGTCTTCTCTGGGCTGGGCTTGGCTGAGAGCAGGCTGGGGGAGCGGTGTCAACAAGGTCAGCTTTATTGACTGTGCCTTTGTGCCCTGCCAGGGTGGCTGGCAAGTTGCCCGAGGCTAACCTCCTGCCCTGCTGCATAACATTAGCAGAAACGTGGACAGCAGGATGAGTGCCAGCAACCTGGCCATCTGCCTGGGGCCAAATCTCCTTAGCCCACCCGAGGAGGATGAGCTGCCCCTGCACATCATGCTGTTCATGATAGTGCAGGTACGCTGCATTTCCCAGCTGGCTGCAGCCTCTGGGCCCAACCAAGCGCTGCTGTGCAGAGCTGCCTCCTCTCTTCAGGAAACACTCCTGGGGGAGCTGCTGCTGGGAAGAGCAGCCACCCCACAGCTGCAGCTTTCTGTGCAGCAGCAGTCGCAGCAAGGGGAAAGGCTCCTGGGTGAGCCCCTTTCAGCCCCCCAGCTGCAAACCACTGCTTTGCTGTGTGCAGGTGACGCAGCTGCTGGTGGAGGTCCTCATTTACCACCACAAGAAAATGCTTCTGGAGGAGGTGGACTGGTTGCTAGCACCAGGGCATGAAGCAGGAGCAGCAGAGGCACATCGGGGCCACAGAGAGCGGGACAGCAAAAGCCTCCCCCCTCAGAAGGTGGGTGGCACCGCTGCCGCAGGGACAAGCCAGGTCACTGCCAGCCTGCAGGCCTGACACAGCACTGGGTCAGGCTGATGCATGTTGGCCATCACACTTGGTGCCGTCATCCCCCCGCCAGATCCGGCTCAGCTGAGCTGAGCAAACCCACCCAAGGGATGGATCTGCCTGTCAGAGCTGAGGTAGCAGCCGGGCAGGCAGGTCCTCGCCACCTGCTAACTTGCTCATTTCCATTGCAGGTGCCTCCAGTTGCTCCGGACAGCCATCAGCCAAAGAGCTCCTGCGAGGACAGAAGGTAAGATGAGCTGGCTTTGATGAAGAGCAGAACTGGTTTGTGTTGATCATGGCTTTCCCTGTCTAATGATCCTCTTGAACGGAAAGGCTGCCAGGCTCTTCACAAGGGTACCAAAAGAGGAAACCCGCCTGTAAAGAGGGGAGCGACGGGGACAGGCAACCAGGCAAGAAGAGGACACAGGTGGAAAAACAGCTGTCTGGAAGGAGGAGGAAGTCCAAGAAAGGCAAGAAGAGTGAGGAGCCCAGGAGTCCAGCAGACTCTGCCATCCATCTTTCCAATGTTCTGACTCAAGGAAATCCTCCTGAGGCTGTTGTCTGAGTCTCAGAGACACAGCAAGGAGCTGCTCTGCAGAGCTGTAGCTAGGGAGGTGTTGTCACTCCTCAGAAAACTGACACTTCTCCTGAGAGACTTGAGGGAAAAGAAAAACCAGCAAATGCACCATGTTTTGTCCTCTTTTGCCATGCTAGAGGACATCACAAAGAAGGGGGAGACCAAATCCTGCCCACTCCTGCCTTCCTGGTTCCATCAGTGCTTTCCAACTCTGTCCTTGTAGGTGCCGGTGTGTTTCTGTTCCTTGGATTCCCAGATGAGCTCCAAGGCCCGGCCCTTGAGGGGCACGAGGTAGCTGCAGCAGCACCTTGGCAGAGGGGATGAGAAGGCACCCGTGCCCTTCTTTTATCCTTACTTTACTAAATACTAGTTTATTTTCATTTTAGTTTAGAACAGGATTTGGATTTTAGAGAAGTTGTAAGAGTTAGGAAAATAAAAAGTGTGTTAAGGCCCTTCGGAATGGGTAACCAGAAGTGTGGGTGCCTTGATCACTATGGAAATCATTATGTGCTCTGAATTAAAGCCGTGGGTACTGGTGCTGGTCTTGAGTTAAAACACTAGGGACCAGAAGAACCTGGCTGTGGTTGAGGAGATCAGCCAATGATGAAATGAGCATGTGCAAGAATGGGGCTCAACCAGCACACACAGTGAGGAAGACCATCGAGTATAGCCATGGGACACCCGCTCAACGTAATGCCTTAGGCCTGGAGGTGCCTGTCTTCTGTGAGGGACACTGGAGACAGTGTTCATGCTGGACAGCACATCCCATCCCATCCCATGAAGCCCTCCAGATTTTCTTTGCAGTGGCTTCTTGGCAGTCAGATGCTTAACTGGAGCTTTCCCTAGGTTAATAACCCCAGATCAGCTCTATCACACATTCCTTTCTTACCTCTCTGGCAGACCAGCTCTCTCAGACACACCCCTTTCTGTCTGTCATAGCTGGGAGTGTGAATCCAGCTTTGCTTAAAGCTCCACACATGGAAACAGTCTCTCTTGGGTTGCTACCTGAGCCCCCCAGGAGATCTAATGGGGTCAAGCTCCTTCCAGGAGGAAGAATCCCTATGCACTCCAAAGGGAGAGACGTTGCGTGTCAAGACCTTCCTGCGGGCATCTCTTTTACCAGATCCCTGCCAGTCATTCACCCACCTTGGTGGCTGATTGAGACCTGCTGATCAGTGTTTGGTTACACGCTGCAACAGGAGCTCCAGATAATGCTCCAGATTGGCTCTGCATGGAGATCATTCAGCAATTAATGTCATGGGCAAAACAGACTCACCATGGAATAAATTGCACCTCATTTATTGCCCAGAGGCACATCAGGGCCACAAAGAGCAGGACAGAAAAAGCCTCCTCCCTCAGAAGGTGGGTGGCACCTCTGCCTCAGAGACAAGCCAGGTCACCACCAGCCTGCAGGCCTTGACAGCATACGGGTGATTATGCTATAGGATATGTGAATAAAGACTAGTTCTCCATGTTTTGTTTTACTCTGGACTGCAATCTGTTTTCAGTGTATAGCAATATTCTTCTACATACGGACTTCCTATAAATGTCTCACCGTGAGTCTTTTCTGCAGCACAAATGTAGTGTAAATCAGTACAGCCATCAAGTCCCACGGGTATGCTGGCAAATCCGTGACCAGCACAGACTTGATTTTAGTGCAGTTCAGATACAGCATGGAGAAATACAGCAGCCTCAGGTGATCAGTGATAAGTAGGATCGACATTATTTTAATTGGACAAAAGAGGCAGAAGCAGACAACAATTGGGAGGTATCAGAGTAGGGTTGACTGAGGCCTCAAGAGATTTTAAAAGCCCTCACCAGCAGTGCAAAAAAAACACGCTAAGAAGTTAACTCATTGCCACTGTGGTTTTTATGTTTGAAGAACATAAAACATATCCAGAACATATCTGGAATATTGTGTGCAGTTCTGGGCTCCCCAGTTCCAGAAGGACTGGGGAGCTACTGGAGAGGGAACGAAAAAGGGCTGCAAAGATAATTAGGGGGCTAGAACATCTCTCTTATGAAGAAAGGCTGAGGGACTTGGGACTTTTTAGCCTGGAGAAGAGGGGGATCTTGTCAATGCTTATAAATACTTGAGGGGTGGGTGTCAGGAGGATGGAGTCAGCCCAGCAACAGGACAAAAGGCAATGGACACAAACTTGAATATAGGAAGTTCCACCTCAGCATGTGTCCAGTTCTGGGCTCCCTGTTATAAAAAGGACAGGGATCTCCTGGAGAGAGTCCAAAGAAGGGCTACGAAGATGATAAAGGGCCTGGAGCATCTCCCCTATGAGGAAAGGCTGAGAAAATTGGGACTGTTCAGCCTTGAGAAGAGAAGACTAAGGGGAGACCTAATTAATGTTTACAATTATCTTAAGCAGGGGATGCAGGGGGAATCAGCCAGCCCCTTTTCAGTGGTCTGTGGAGACAGGACAAGGGGCAATGGCTGCAAGTTGGAGCACAGGAAGTTCCGCACCAACATGCGGAGAAACTTTTTCACAGTGAGGGTGACAGAGCCCTGGGACAGGCTGCCCAGGGGGGTTGTGGAGTCTCCTTCTCTGGAGATATTCAAGACCCGTCTGGATGCCTATCTCAGTGAAATGTCCTAGGGAGCTGCTTTGGCAGGGGGGTTGGACCCGATGATCTCTCGAGGTCCCTTCCAACCCCTACAATTCTATGATTCTATGATTCTATGAGGAGGAAGTTCTTCACTGTAAGGGTGGCAAGGCACTGAAACAGGCTGCCCCGGGGAGTTGTGAAGTCTCCTTCTCTGGAGATACTCAAAACCTGCCTGGACGCTGTCCGGTGCAGTCTGCTTACTGCAGGGGGTTGGACTAGATGATCTCCAGAGGCCCTTTACAACCTCTAACCTTCTGCGCCTCCCTTGTTCTCTTGCCTTTCCCCGTGGGTTATGGTGGAAACTCCTGCTGCCACATCAGTCCTGTCAGTATTTGGTACATCACAAGCCACTAGTCTTAGGGATAAAGGTCAAAGGTGGCATTGCTGGGTCCTCCCATCAGCACCATCCACGTTTGGCACCACAAGCTCTGGCCACAGTTTTGAGACCTAAGCTCTGTCACTCACTGCCGGAAGCAGCCTTGGCACAGCAGAAATGGATGGGGCATTCCCTCCACCTGCCCCCTTCCTCCCAAAGCAATGAAATTCAAATTGCCCTGAAACAAGTTTCTGTATAATTTCAAGTGTCCCAAATCTGGGGCTGGACCTTGGAGAGCACCTGGCACTGTGGGCTGGTTTTCTACAAAATCTGTGACTTGCTAGGAATGGGAGGCAGCTTCCAATGCCCTCTGTTGAGATCCTGTTCAGCAGTTGATGGCATTTAGGCTGTTTCAGACAAAAATTACCACCCTGCTGCTATCAGCAACTTACTGCTAACTCATTTTTCCTAAAGCTGGTTCAGCCATCACAAAGAAAAGCAGATTTTCTTTGGAAAAAAAAACAACCCAATTTCAGGTCATTTTCTGGAAGGATTTCTGAAAGAATCCCCCCTTCCTTTGTTCTTCTGCAGCTGATCATGTCTTCTGTCCTACTAATATGCTCCTATTTTCTGAGAACAAGGTGTGTTTGGTTCTGGCTCAGTGCACTAAAATAGGCTTGTATAATTTCTATGTTTTCATTCTTAGTACAGGCTGAAGACATTTAATTTACTAAGCATGGGAAGTGGTTGTGGTGGACAGCTCAGTGCCCTCATGCTGTGTGGGGCTGCTGCAGTCAGGTTCAAGCTGTCAGAGATCAGCCTCCTCAGGTTTGACAGCAAGAATTGCCACTGGAAAGCCAGTTTTGAGACCATCCTGTTATATTACTGTTTATTTTCCAGCAATGAGGTTTTTAACCGCATGCATGGTGCTTTACTCCATGATTTGTAAAACCTTTCTGACTCTTAGATCAGCCTGCTAGAGAGATTCAAGCAAGTCATGAAACAGCTCAGAAAAGTTGATGTCATTTCTGTAAGGGCGAATAGGTTTTCATGCAAGATGAATTTCCGTGCCTGGTATGGACCTAAAGTGCAGTTTGGAAGGTCAGCATTTCAGTAAACAAGTGCTTGAACAAGGACACTCATGTAACCTTAACTGCTGTCCCCTGACACACACCAACCTGCCTCCATCTGCAAGAGCTGGACTGGATTCCCACTGATGTGCAGGTATCCCAGCTGAACTCTGCTGGAGCTGTGAGGCTTCCTCAGATTATGTCCCCTTTCCTCCTCTTTTGCTTCGTCCAGTTTCTCTTGCAAAACATGGCTGTGACAATTGCCACCACGCCATGGTGGTGGCTCGGGATACTGCTCCAGGAGCCTACTCCATGCTGCACGTGGTTTGCCAGCAGCTTGTGGAGATGTCTCCCAGGGAAGCCACCGTGCAAACATGCGTGGTGGTGCTCCGTGGGGCGTGCCCCTCACAGCCACTTTGTTTTGTCATTTCTAGGGACACTATTGGAAATGACATTCATTGTAATACATTCATCCTACTGGATTTAATTAGAAACACTCAGCTTTAATTAAGTGTTTGCTTTGCAGTCCCATTAGCTCTATTTTGATAAGAGTCTGTCATGTAAATCCTAAATGAAGCTGAAGAAGTAGATTACTGCATGTCATAGCTCTTCAGTAATGATTAAAGACAATACAATGTGAGATACAGTCGCTGAGAGTGGGAGGCAGTTCTGTGCTTGGCATTAAGTGTTTGCCTCATGCTTTCCAGGATTTTCCTGTACTGTTAGTCCTCTGTATCCTCAGACTCAGTCTCTGCTCTCAGCATCCTCCTCCTGTGACTTCTTCAGGGGCTGAAAGAGGTACAGTGGGGATAAGGGATGAAAGGCAACACAGGTTGAGCAGTGCCATTGACTCCTATGTCCTTCCACCTGGAGCACACCTAGCACAGGAGGAGTGGGGAGAAAATAGTTGTTCACCAAAAAAATATAGGCCTCTCCTCTCTCTTTTCCTCAGTAAACTGGCAGTTTTTCCTTTTTGTGCACAGTTTGGGTGCTCATGCTGCAGCTGTTTGACTTGCCTGCACATGGCCCACTCCATTTGCATAAAAAGACTGCATCTGCTGCAGCTCCCAGCTCTGTTCATGGTTTTCTCCACTTACCTACAAACCTTTATGGCTTGAAGTGTAACTTGATGCTCAGCAGAGAAATGAGTTCCAGTTGTAATTAATGCGCAGGGGCCTGGACATGGTCCTGCACAGCTTGCTCTGGGTGATCCTGCTCTGGCAGGGGGTTGGACTAGCTGATCTCCAGAGGTCCCTTCCAACCCCAATCATTCTGTGATTCTGTGAACAGAGCTAAGGAGACTTCTCCCATAAAGTCACATTAACGCGTAAATCCTTGCTATGAGATCTACATGTGGAAGCGTCCTCAGAAACGTCCCAAGCTTCTGGATCAAGGCATATATTTTATATCTTTGAAACAAGTCAAACCTAAGGCTAATGAAGAAGGCTTAGGCTGGACTTGGAAGGGAGGGTGCTGCTGTTGGAGCCTGACAGCTAACGCAGTATGCTTGTTTGGACATCGGTCCTGCATGCGTATGCACAGCACCTCTCTGGAGTCACCATTTTTGCAGCACTGACCTTCAACTGGAGAGGATTTTTCACATCAAAGAGCCTAAATGCTCATAAATACGGTGTTGCAATGAACAGAGAATAAGCCCCGCAAGCCTCAGACGAGGAACATAAATCAACTCTAGACTGACAGCTGTACGTGCAGTTTCTACCTGTGTAGAGTCCACAGCCATGCTATGACCACATGCTCTCTTTCCCTTGATCAGGGTATTATCAAGATTAATGACCCTTTATTGTTAGCCTGGTGACAAAGACAAATCCCACTGCAAACAGATTTTACAGTCAGACTAATTGTAAGCAGATGAAGCAGCTTCATGCAGAGCTTCTGAAGCTCTGGAAGCTACTTTCCTGAGGAGACAGAGCATGCTGAGCACCCAGAGCAAGACACCCTCCCCAGTGCTGTGCCCTGCCCGTATAGCTTGCAGTTCCTCTGGGAGTCCCTCTGCCTGCCTCTTGCGAGGTGCACCAGCAGATCATGGTTTGGCTTCTCTGCTCTCCCTTTTCTGTGTGTGGTGGGCTGACCCCGGCTGGGGGCCAGGTGCCCCCCAACACCGCTCTGTCACTGTCCATCTTCAGCTGGACAGGGGACAGAAGCTACAACAAAAGGCTCGTGGATCGAGACAAGGACAGGGAGATCCCTTGGCTGTTCCTGTCACAGGATAAACAGACCTGATTTTGGAAATAATCTAATCTAATTTATTACCCAAGCAAATTGGGGTAGAGCAATGAGAAATAAAACCAAATCTTAAAATACCTCCCCCCACCCCTCCCTTCTTCCCAGGCTCAACTTCACTCCCCATTTCTCTCCGTCCTCCCCCAGTGGCACAGGGGGATGGGGAATGGGGGTTGGGGTCAGTTCATCTCACTTTGTCTCTGTTGCTCCTTTGTCCTCAGAGGGAGGATTCCTGACATTCTTTCTTCCCCTGCTCCAGCGTGGGGTCCTTCTCACAGGAGATAGTCCTCCATGAACTGCTCCAACATGAGACCCTCCCAAGGGCTGCAGTTCTTCAGGAACTGCCCCAGGTTCCTCCCACAGGGTGCAGATCTTCAGATCCAAAATGGTCCAGCATGGATCTCCCACACGGTCACAAGTTCCCCCCAGCAAACCTGCTCTGGCATGGGTTCCTCTCTCCATGGGCTGCAGGTCCTGCCAGGAGCTTGCTCCAGTGTGGGCTTCTCACCAGGTCACAGCCTCCTTCATGTGTTTCCACCTGCACCGCCATGGGGTCCTCCATAGGCTGCAGGTGGGATCTCTGCTCCCCATCATCCTCCATGGGCTGCAGGGAGACAGTGTGCTTCACTATGGTCTTCTTCACAGGCTGCAGGGGAATCTCTGCTCCGGCGCCTGGAGCACCTCCTCCCCTCCTTCTTCACTGACCTTGGTGTCTGCAAAGTTATTTCTCACATCTTCTCACTCCTCTCTCTGGCTGCAAAAAGCTGACACTCTTCTTTTTTTTTCCTTCTTAACTCTGTTATCCCAGAGGCACTACCACTGTGGCTGATGGGCTTGGCCTTGGCCAGTGGTGGGTCCATCTTGGAGCTGGCTGGTATTGGCTCTATCAGACATGGGGGAAGAAGTCTCCCTTGTAGCCCCCCGGCCCTGCTTCCAAAACCTTGCCACAAAACCTCAAAATACTGTGCTACAAGCCTCTTCCCTACTCTATCTACTTTTCTACTCTCACACGGTCCTCAAATCTCTTCATTTTGCTCTTGGAAGTTTTTCTGCTTTTCTTCTGTCCCATCCCTGCTTCCAGCTTGATTTTCCTAAGGTGATCTACCTTCAGTATGCAGCTGCTGAGCTCAAGGACCTGCTGTTGTTCCTGGCAGAGACATCTCATACAGCCTGGAGACAGGCACTCCCCAGTCCAGCAATTTCCACTGTAAGAACTTCATGACATTGGTCAGAACTAGATCTCCAAATGCTTAGACATGCACAGCAAAACCTGTAGTTTAATAAGGGAAATGTATACAGTATACACAGTATATATAATAGCAGTATTTATACATTATGCCATAGCATCTTAAGAAATACAAATTATCTTCCTTGAATTTATGATATTTTCTGGCTTCCAACAAGCTGGTATGGGAAGCAGGCATGACAAGCAGCCACAGAAGTTCCCATGGTGGTTTGAAGTCTGCTCGATACACCATTCGCAGCAACAAAAACCTTTAGAAGTCAGCTTTGGCTCCAAATTTAAAGGGTTCCTTGGTCAGATTGCTCTCCGCAGCACGGTTAGCAGGTGTCCCCAGCCCCACTGGAAAGCTGCCTCATCCTGGTTACATGCAGGTTACATGCAGGACCAAAAGGAGCTGAGTGGTGGCTCTTCCTTCAGCTGAACACAGAGAGGAGGGAGGGTCTCTGTGCTTAGGGTCTTGGGACGGAACATGCTCACCTCACCAGAGTTCATGCCAGGAATGGGACAGACCTGCTCACCTTGGATGTGGCTTCCCTCCTCACAGGGTCTCATTGAGAAACCAGACACACTTTGGCTCTAAGGTAGAAAGAAAAAGCCAAGGAGAGCTTTTAGAAAGTTGGGAAGTGAGGACTACAACACAGCCCCTCTTCCAGCTCAAAAATGTTTCAGAATGGAAGAAAAATCCTTACAGGTGAAGCCTGTAAGCTCCTGCTGAAACCTCAAACAGCTATGCTGCATGGGCAATGGAAGGGCATGGGCATGGGCATGGGCAGGAGAACCTCCTTTGCCCTCACAGCAAATATGATGCTGCAAACCTCCCCGATGGATGTGTTGCAGCTTTATGAGGTTGTACCTTGGTGTGCTCCTGGAGTTTTCAAATCACAGGTGACACGCAGGAGAAGACCTTTGCTGCAAGGCAAGATCAGACCCCCTGCTACTAAGTGAGAGCAATGAAACTGCTAGGGGACATGTTGCACAACTGAAGCATGTGTCACCTGAGTGGGTGGTCATCCACTCCAACCCCTTTCCACTAATTTATAGTGAGGGCAAATAAGAACTTTCTAAATAATATTTGATTTCTGGAGCTGGCAAGTGATCTGAAAAAACTCCTCCAAGCCTTATGTAACTCCCCCTGGGTAGGTGAAAGTTTTCCCCTAACTCCAGCCTCATGTAAATGGCTTGTAATTTATTTTTCTTTTGGCTTGCCAAAGTAGCTGTTATTAAAAGCAGACCTTCACCATGAAGAAGTGCCCTTCGCAGCATTGTCTCCTCCTTCCCTCACTGCTGAAGCTGGGATGGGATTTCACACATTTTGGGATGCTGGGGTGCCGGCGGCGTTAGCCCTGTGCTGCCTTCTTGGGTTTGTCTGTGTGATAGGCTTTCCATAGCACTTCTTCCCACACACTTCAGATTCACTCTCCCAGCATTGTAGCAATGATTATACGTGCCTCTGTGCTAGCGGCCCACCACAGTGTAACATTAGGATTACATAAAGATGGGAGTCTTAATCACCACACGAAATAACCCACATTTAACTGTTAGCTGTCCCGCAGCGGGGAGTGGGGCTTTTAAAGCCCTTGTGACATTTCCAGGCTTCAAGCTCAAAATCTTACTGTAAATCTCCTGTCATCACATATGAGGCTGGGTGTTTGGTGCAGGAATTAAAAAAATAGTTATGCATCAGGTTTCAGCTAAAGAACAGGCAGAGCATTAATGGCCTTTTGGGTTCAGGTTTTTGCCTCTCAGCCTCAGTTTCTCTTCTCTCAGGATGTCCCACCTCAACAAAGCAGCCTCCTTCCCCTTTTGCATGCACACAGATAGACACAGACACGGACCGGCAGCTCGCAGAGGTGGACTGACATGTTGCCCATTCACAAATAACCATTTCTCAAAGGCGTTTGGGAATAACTCCCCCTGTTAACTTCTATTCCAAATTAGTGTTTATGCCAGTGGGTTATGACAGAGCGGCTGAAATACAGCACGGAAGTCTTTCCCCTCATCACAAGACTCCAGTGTGCTTCCTTTCTATTCCCAGGATGATTTATTATCTGGCTCAACCTACAGCCCCCCCCAAGGCAGACACCTCATTTTCTTTTGTATCTTGAAGGCACAGCAGATGTTTAGGAAGTAACAAATTAACAGCGTAACACGTATAGCTAGAATATAAAGATATGTGGCTCTAATAACAGTTGTGGTAGCAATATTGGATTCCTGTGGTTTACAATTCCAACTTTTGACTTTCAGAAAGGGACATTTATGTGTGCTCTGGGAATGCGATAATAATCCTGGTACTCCAAAGGAGTTTTCCACTTTGAACGATAATATAAAACAAATTAGTTTCAGTTCCTCGATGAAGCATCTCCCCTTCCCTGGATGGTAACAGCTCAGGGCTACTATGACAAACTGTAATGACGGCTATACTATGTGTGAGGCTTTTGCCTTTAGCTCATATGCATTCGGTTGCAAGAGAAGATGACGTAGAACTTGGAAAAAAGGTCTTTCCATTCAAAACTATCTCCTAATGCTGGCCATTCTGGCACTTACAATTTCGTTATAATTGTAGTGTTTAAGCAAAAAACACAAACACCCAAGACTTCATCACTCCTCAGCTCTGTTTGTACAGACTCTATTTTTTCACTTTTAAAATATTTACAAGTACATTTTCTGTTCATCATTTTCGGTGGAACGCTGCCCAAGAAGTGCTTGCAGAACACAGTGGGTGTCGACTGCAGATGCCACTGAATTTGCTGAAGGTGGAAGGCAGGGTAAACGCAAGGAGGACTGATAGGTGCGTTTCTGGCTGAAAATAGCAGCTCCATTTGAAACAGTAATTTTTTTGCAGCCTCTGATCAGCCAATCCAAGCCCGGAGCAACAGAACACTATTCAAGGTGACAGAAATGCCCTAACGAATTTTCCTGTTGACTGTGTTAATAATCTGATGTTGGTTTCCAAGGAAGACTTTTTTGCCTTGCTCGGTACAACTGATGCTATCAGAAATGGCATCATAAGCTCACAGCTCCGATCAGGAATCAAACGGAGGTGTTCTGCCGTGGGGAGGAATTTGGAAGTGTCATCCCCGGCCTGGGGACTCAGCAGGTAAGGATTGTTCTCAGAGGTGTGTAGAAACTGAGCTCCTACCAAGAGAGGCACAGATACCAAACCGCACATTTGAATGACTCCTCTCCATGCTTTGGTTAGTCAGTGTGAGGCTTTTCCAAAGGTTATCACATCCCCACCCAGCAGCCCTGGGATATTCAGCGCTGGATCATGTAAGTAACACAGGGATACACTGCATCTGGTGGAGCGGCATCTGGGTACAGACTGGGTAGGTACGTCCGTCTTCATAAAAGTCAGCTGGGTTTTGATGATATTGTAGGAGGACCCTGTATGCAGCAGCAGTAGTTATACTTTGGAGGCTGACAGGCGCTGATGGGAACAAACATGGGTCTCTTGCTGATGTGCATGGATACACAGAGATGTGTACAGAAAGGTGTCTTTAAAAAATGTGTGTGCTGTCCCCATCTCTGCAGCTCTGTCCAATAATAAACTGAACTGTCATCGTTTCACATCTTTTAGTGATACTTTTACAGCTAATGGGGTGCAGAATTTTGTTCAAGGATATTAAGCTTTTAACAAAAAAGGACATTCCACACAACTTCTGATCCTTTTCAGACACCGGCTTGTTTATGCAGCCCAAGTGACTATAGCTTTAGGAAGGCAGGGTGGTCAGGGACCTGTGGGACTCAGTGTGCGGCTCCACAGTTTGGGAAGCACCAGACTTAAACCAGGAACTTTCCTCCCCTGAAAACCCCAACATGGGCACACCACCCAGGTCCCTCATGTTCCTCCTCATCACAGGCAGAGGCTATGCTTCCCCCAGTCAGCAGAGCAAAACCCTCAGCCTGGCCTGCACGGGGACCTCAGTACAGTCTGAGATACTCAGCCCCTCATGCCACGTGACACAGTGACTAGGGCAAAGCCATGGCTGAATTTAGGGTGTTTTGATGAAGCTTATCAAACCTGATGTAAGTTTCTTGATTTTATTAGCAGTCTGCAGACAGTGGCCGCTGTGTAGCAATGTTGCAAGTGGCATTCATGTTTCTGATGGGCTGCAGTAACCGTTGGAGTGGTCAGGGTGTTGCCAGGGTCTGGGGAATAAGGAAGAGCACACATAGCTTTCAAACTCCACCTTTAAGACAGATTCCCTGTTCTTTAAAGCTCTCTGGAATGTGAACGGGGGTGGGGGAAGCTATAAATCAAGAGTCATCATCTCAGTTTGGTAAGACATATTGTGACCTTTCAGGCACAGTCCTTGCCAACTTCAGAATTAGAGAGAGTTGCTTTTTGGCACAGGAATGAATGGGGCTAATGCAAAAGTGGCAAGAAACTCCAGGAATGTTGCAAAAGATGTTACTTTGGAGTGGGGTGGGTTTTTGGCATTATCTTTCTGTTGTCCTTCCCAGTACAAAAAATATGTGTTTATCAGCAGAAAGATGACTATTGAGGGTATTTTATAGTCATAAAGCAGAAGTTTAGTTACATTCATAAACACTGTTATGCCAGCCAAGGCAAACAGGGAAAGCCTAGTGTTTTGTTTACAGAAAGATAGCTGCCCTTCAAATATTTACAAAGAATGAAGGCAAATTCAAGAGCAGTTGGCAGAAGGGTTGGAAGCAGTAATGAGTCTCTTCATGTAAGCTTATTATTCTTGGGGTGAAAGAATACTTTGCAAGAATAGTTAATTCTGAAATGATGAATGTAACTATGAAGAGAAAAAACATTTAAACACAACAGATGCCAACCAAGTTCCAGATCTGCAGTCATATTATTTGACATTACCCCTTTTGGGGTACCCTTTGATTTAGGAAGATTATATGCCTGAGGGAGCAGACCTTGTGTTAGCAAGCATGAGTGACAAACAGGTTAGGAATGTTCACATCTAACCATGGGTACTGTGTACTACACGTTTTATTTAAAAAGGCATGGCGGGGCAGCAGAGAGGAGTGTTAGCCACAGAGAGTGGCTGAACAGGTCAAGTTTCCATGCCTGGGGATGGGAAGGGGTGGCTCAGCTGGGAGAAGCACGGGGAATTTAGGATAGGATGGAGACAAGGCAGGGAGAGACAGCGAACAGGGAACCCACGGTGTGTGGATGGACTTGGGGGGACTTCAGGGAAGAGCAGGCCCACAGTTTGGCATCTGAGGTGATGGAAAGGGGGGAACTTTTTCTAGAGGGCCATATGGACTAAAAAGATGATGGACAGAAAACAGGATACTTCTACGAGACTAGAATGGGCTGGGGAACATTTATTTCCTGGTCTTACTTATTCAACATTTTGCTTCCAACTATTCCATTTTTTTTGTTTGGTTTTATTTCTGGTTGTTGTTGTTGACTGCAACTTTTTGCCTGCTTAGAGTTTTTTATTTTGCCTGATAGTGAGTCATCCCCCAGATGTCAGAGGCATTTCGGTGTGCCTGTTCAAAGCATGGTTGAGGCAGGTCTGAGGCCCTGGCTGGCTCAAGGGCTCATCACAGTGATGTGTCCATGCTCAGCAACCCACAGCTGTGTCTGCCAGTCTTATTGTGGGTGCCTCACAGCTGTTTTTTGTTTCAAAGACTTTGCTCCATGAGAAAAGGGAGTGAGAGTTACCTGCTTTCACCTCACACGGAGATTTTTTGGAGCTCTTTCCATTTTCTTTGAATGAGAGTGGAACATGTGGCTCAGGCTGGGTTTTTTTGTATGGCAGTGCCCACTGGAGAAACGTCTGCATCTCATGCCTCTTCATGCTCCCACAGGCATGATGAGCAGATGGTCACAGCCTCATTTGGTTCTGCCCTGCGACAGGGGAGGTGTCAGTGCACACCATTTGCCAGACATTAGTTTCATTCATATTGTTTGAGGATTGTTGGGTTTTTTTCCTCCAGCTGACCCAGAGGGAGAGCTTTTCTTTGCCACTCCCAATTTATTTGAATGTAACTTGTTGCGATGAAGTAAGGACAGAAGGGATATTCCATGCAAGCTGTGAGATTAGGTGCTTTGCCTAAATTCACTGCTCAGAGTCTCGTGGATCCCAAAACCTCATTGGTCCAGTGGTTAAAATACCAATTTCCACCCAAATCTATTTGTGACCAATTTATGAGCATTTGTTCTTGTGCTAAAGCTGTCTTCTAGTTTGAATAGCTCTTTTTGTTCTTTGGTATTCCCCTTCCTCCAGGGTTATTTATAAAATGTTACCCTATCATCTTTCAGCTTTGTTTAGTTAGGCTGAGTCTCTCTTGATCTGCCCTGACAATACTGGTAGCTTTTTTCTTGCACCTCTTCCCATCTGAATTCTTCTTGGATATGGCTGATTGGGCTGATCAGCAGCAGCTTACTATCTAACTGCTGTAGATTGAAGAGAGCTTGATTTACAAAGGCAGGTAGTGACAAGAAAAGGGGTCATGACTTTAAACTAAAAGAGGGTAGATTTAGATTATATATAAGGAAAAAATTCTTCCCTGTGAGGGCGGTGAGGCCCTGGCACAGGCTGCCCAGAGAAGCTGTGGTTGCTCCCTCCCTGGCAGTGCTCAAGGCCAAGTTGGATGGGGCTTTGGGCAGCCCGGGCTAGTGGAGGGTTTCCCTGCCCATGGCAGGGGGTTAGAACTGGAAAGGCTTTGGGGTCCCTTCCAACCCAAACCATTCTATGGTTCTGTGAATCTAAGATATGTCTATTCACTTTGGATACTGTCGTGCATGTAACAACAGGAGTGCTGTGGGAAAAAACAGCCCTACTTACTGCTCTGAGACAGATACATCCATCTCAGGGATTGGAAAAAAAGAACAAAAGGCATAATACAGCTGACACAAGCAGAATTTCACATAAATATCTTTGAGCCATCAGATCTTTAAAATTATCCGAAATCCACACCCTGATGAGCAACCCTTGAGTAATGTGCTTGATAAGCAAACTAGATGTGCGGGTCTGTCTATTGTGTCTGGAACACTCAGAGCTCTGAAAATACAGCTCCTAACACAGGATGACCCCAGCTTGTCTTCTTCTGCAGGGCCAATGATTCCCACTGACACCACTGCAAATGCTAGAACTCCCGCTGGCATCACTGGGCTCTATGCTTGTATGATGACTCACTATGCCCTGGTCTGAAGGGACAGCTGCAAAGACCAAGCAAGACCAAACCATCCTCTTCCATAACCATGTTCTTTGGAAGCCCTATTGGCATATGACCTCTGGGGCTCTGAAGCTGCAGAGCTATGGCCAGATGGTGACCACTGCTCCACAACCCATGCCCCAGCATCCTCTTTCCTGCTGCCTAGTCCTGCTGCTTGGACCAACTGTCCCATGCCTGGCTATCTGTCCTTGCTACCAAGCCTCAGCTTCATACCACTTGGTCATGCAGCTATGGATCCCTTCCACCCATGGCATGTGTTTGATGTTGATGAACAAGTGTAGTATGGACCAAGGTAGAGAGTAATGCCAAAGACCCTCACCTATATGTTGCATCTGAAATAGGTCAACCTCCTGGTTGGCTTCCTAGTCCTCACCTGTCATCTCAAGAAGCAGTTGTGCTTAGTCTAATATTTGGTACAAACGTTTTTCAAGGTTCTCTTGTGCCCACAACACCCTTCTACTGTGAGACATTTTTCATGCCATGAAAGAGATACAAAACTCTAGCTGTTTTGAGGAACTGCCAAACACTGCAACTTAACTGCTGGATCAGTCCCCACAGTCAGGGGACTTGGACTGTAATTTCTGTTCAGTTGGTGCATTTCCTCAGCCCTCCCTGTGGAAAAGGTTATGCTTGCTGGAGACACAATGCTGCTGGCTAACCGAAAGGACAGTGGTTAATGAAGCCAGAGTGTTTTGCACTGCACTGGACATTATGGACTTGGTCCCTGTTTTCCTGTTTTCCTTTGGATCTAAAGCCCCAGCGCAGCACAGATGTTAAGCAGGCTGATGTCTACTCAGATAAGCTGCTTATTGTACTGCCTGCTCTTCTTCAATGGGCTGTTGTTGTCCTGTTTTTCACACATTGAGTGATCTGTCACACGCTTGCTTACCAGGCCCCACACGCATGTCCTCTGGTGGTTTTTACAGAGCTGGCCATCGACCACTGGACTGATAGCAACCTTCTACACCGACATAATGAAAACTCTGGCTGCTTGGGCGCCACATCAGAAAGCCAGAAATGAGGGGAGTAAAGCTCCCTGTACTTCCCACCAGTGCACAGCAGCACCACCACTTCTTGCAGCGTGTCCGCTGCTGTCTGCAGGAACTGATGGTGCTAATTAGCGCTTCCCAGCATGACAGCACTGCCAGCTCCAGTCACCCTCTGCAAGGCGGTTTCACGAGTTGACACAGTGAATGATTTACTGCCAAGAGGCAAACTGAAGGAAAAGAAGATGCTGTGGGAGGTGAATGGAGGATGCAGGGGGAAGGATGGTGGAGGATGGGTTGGAGGGAGTCCTGCCTGCAGGAGAGAATAGGTTGCTCTGGACTCTTACTTCAGACAAACAGAAAAAGGAAAACATCACTGTGATGTTGCTTCATCATGGTTTTGCCCCAGCCAAGAGCTGAGCACCACACAGCAGCTCTCTCTAAGAGGGTGTGGGGGGAACAAGGCACGGGGGGAGGGAGGGAGAAGAAACCCAAAAACCAGACCTCACAGGCTGGGATAAGAACAGTTTACTGGGACAGCAGTAGGAGGGAGACATAACAATAATGGTACTTTATAGCTAAATGTACAAAACTGGTGATACACAATGCAATTTGTCACCAAAACACATAACTCCAGCCGTATGGCTCAGAGCTGTCCCAAAACCGGACTCTCCCCAAAACTATGTGTCCTGGAGCTTTGCAATCCTCTCTGTACCAGCTCCATTCTCTATGCTGAGCATGATGTAAGTGGCATGGAATACTCTCTTTGGCCAGTTTGGGTCACCTGTCCTGTCTGTGTCCCCTCCCAGCTTCCTGGGCGCAGCCCCTGTCATTAGCAGGGCAATATGAACAATTGAAAAGTCCTTGACTGCTTGGCAGCAACTAAAAACATCTGTGTGTTATCAGCACTGCTCTCATCCTAACTGCCAAACAGGACATTCCACTGGCTGCTAGAATGAAAATTAACTCTGTCCTAAACTGAACATCCTAGTATATCTAGACTGAATTGGGGAATCTTGTTTCTGCCCCACAGTGAAGGTGACAGGTAATGGTGAACACGGGGAAGCAATATTTTTGGCATGTGGTAGCAGCCCTTATTAAAAACTTGTGGATAGATTGGGGTTGAACTCAAAATTTCTCCCTAAGTCAAAGGTGGGGGATGCTGTCTTCATTCCTGGTACAAAGACGACAGGGATCTCCTGGAGAGAGTCCAGCGGAGGACTACGAAGATGATTAAGGGCCTGGAACACCTTCCCTATGAGGAAAGGCTGAGTGAACTGGGGCTGTTCAGCCTGGAGAAAAGAAGACTAAGAGGGGATCTTATTAATGTTTATAAATATTTGAAGTGTGGGACACAGGGGGAAATGGCCAGCATCTTTTCAGTGGTCTGTGGGGACAGGACAAGGGGCAATGGCTGCAAGTTGGAGCACAGGAAGTTCTACACCAATATACAACCAACTTTTCCCAGTGAGAGTGACAGAGCCCTGGGACAGGCTGCACAGGGGGGTTGTGGAATCTCCTTCTCTGGAGATATTCAAGACCCGTCTGGACACCTATCTGAGTGAAATGTCCTAGGGAGCTGCTTTGGCAGGGGGTTGGACTCGATGATCTCTGGAGGTGCCTTCCAACCCCTACAAATCTGTTAATATTTTCACTCAGTCTCTAGTAATCTGTGGCTAATCCAGACTGATGTATGCATCTGACTTTTTAACATCTTAGCAGAGGCTGCTGGGTTTTAGATTATTTTTTTCCTGACTAAGGTATCTGCTACTTGATATTGAGATTTTAGATTTGTTTGTTCTGAGAAAATAATGGTAGATTAGAATATGAAATTTTACCCATTCCCACTGTTGTTTTTCTTTTTCATTAGAACTTTGATTCAACTCTTGCTATGGTCAATACAGGAACTGTCTTTGGTATTGCTCCAGATGTTTCTTTGTGAAGTCTGCTCTGTGTTTCTAGGCTAAAGTACGAAGTGATCCTGAGTCATGTTAAGAAGTTTAAACTGCCATCATTTTAATAAGATTTCAAGGCATTCATCACTTTACCAAGATTACTCAACAACATAAGAAATGTTTCCAGTTTCACTCCAAAATTTCATAAAACTGCAGTAATTCCTTTCAGTGACTTCCTAACAAAAACACCCTGGAGATTGTTCATTTGTACTTGAATCCTGACATTTCAATATTCCTGATGCCCTAAGTCCTGTCTGCCCCAATTTAAATGCAGGAAAAGTTTAGAATTTTACCTTGACAGCTAGGATCTTTCAAATACAGTCTCTTAAGGAAGGTGAAGCACTTTAGGGTTTCTCCCAGGCTTATATGTCTGTCAACCCTCCCCAACCCCCCCGCCCCAAAATAGTTGCAGAAAGCAAGTGCACAGGTTATTAAACTCCCAGACACATGGAATTAGTTTTTGACATATGCAAATAGGACACCAAGTCTTCCTCTTGCTCATCTCTGAATCTCACTGATTATTCTGGATCAGGCTTAAGCCCTCAGTAATTAGTGGGTATTTTATAGCACCAAAATTTCTCAGCAAGTCCCACTAAAACATCAGTTAAGCAAAAATACTGATGAAGAGAAATATCTACTAACTTTGATGGTTTAGAGTAAACTTGTGCATACCTGCAAAGATCTCCACATGACTGTGGTATTTTTGCATTCTAAAATCTGGAAAATTGAAGAATGGAATATTTGAATGTTGTTTTGGTTTTCGCTTTCTAGCAACTTTTTAACAGAAGAAAAGAACAAAAAAATACTTTCTGAATGGTTTTAAAGCAGGTTTTTAAAAGATTGCAGCTTTGAAAGCAATTTCATTATAGTGCTTTTAACTTGATGAATTTGCCATGTCTTTCAAGATTTAACTTCTCTCTCCAATGTGTACCTGAAGGGAAGTGAAGAAAAAAACATTAGTCTTAGTAGAAATGTTCCTGTTACACAGTACCAGCTGGTTTAAGAGCTGGTTTATTCTGAAATAATAATCTTTGTTTTATTTCTGAAATTTTTTCATCACTGAAGTATCATAAAAAAGAGCATGGGATGGTCATTTCTTAAGCAGAAACAGCTGCAGGAGACAATGAAAGAGACCACACTCCAAATGTGACTTGGCTTGGTTTTGAAGGTGACAGAAACTGGCTATCAACCATTTGTGTGGCTGTGTTGACTATTTTTGTATTTAGGGTTTGGGTGGTCATGGCTGCTCATGGTGTTCTGCTGAAACAAGAATGCACATAGGCATGTATGACTTCTCCTGGGAGGAAGGATGATCTGACAGCCAGACTGACCCAAAAGGATCATTGCAGCTTCTTATCTCCATTGCATCTCAACAGTCATAATCATGAAGGGGCAGGCAATGGTGCACCAGCTTAGGCGTTGGATAGGTGAAATACCACTGTTCAAGGAGTTACTAACCATGAGTTAGGCACACACAAGTGTAGGACTGCACATTGGTAGGAATTGTCAAGTCACTTCTGTAGTTTACAAATACTCTCATTAATAGGAGTGGGCCAGATCTGGCTCTTAATGGGGGGGGGGGGAGGGGAGGGGAAAGTAAGAAAAAAATCTCCAGATCATCATACCAATCCACAAATACATGGGAGGCCTTCATCTGGATGTTCTGGTAGTCTTAAAAAACAAACCATGCCAAAAGCTAGCAGGTGTTTGCAATGGAGATGGTGAAAATTATTTAAAACTCTGGAGAAACTTCCATAGAAATAAATGTGGCTTTTCAAAGGTGAGGTGCACACGAAGAACATAAGAAGGGTGCATGGAAGGATGGGTCACAAGGAGAGTCAAGCTGCATCCAACCTTCATGAAAGGGAATGTGACAGAGCATCATATAACCCCCAAATTATGAGAAATACAGGTCCCAATCTGGTGGTGTATTTGTAGCATTGCATTGCTGATGAAAACTCTCTGTGGTTGCTTTATCTAGGCGTTCACAGTGTGTGGACAACAGAGCAGGGGGGAGCAGGAAGGAGTGTACTGGGCTTGTGTGTCAAGGTTTTGGTAGTGGAGGGGGACTACAGGGGGTACTTCTGCCAGAAGCTGCTAGATGCATGTGGGATAGAGCCAACGCCAACTGGTTCCAGACAGACCTGCCGCTGGCCAAGGCCAAGCCCATCAGCAGTGGTGGGAGCACCTCCCGGGCAACATGGGGGAAAAAAAGACCCATCAAGAGCAATTGCAGCCAGAGAGAGAAGTGAGAAATGTGAGACGAACCACTCTGCAGACACTGAGGTCACTGAAGAAAGAGGGAGAAGAGGTGCTTCATACGCTGGAGCAGAGATTCTCCTGCAGCCCATGGTGAAGCAGGCTGTCCCTCTGCAGCCCATGGAGGTCCATGGTGTAGCAGATTCCACCTGCAGCATATGGAGGACCCCATGCAGGAGCAGATGAATACCCAAAGGGGGCTATGGCTCTGTGGGAAGCCTTTCTTCCCAGTAACCCTGTGAGAAACCCAGGAGCAAGCTCCTGGCAGGACCTGTGTGCTCATGGATAGAGTAGCCCATACAAGAGCAGGTTTGTTGGCAGGACTTGTGACTCCAAGGGGAACCACATTGGACAAGTCTGGTCCTGAAGGTCTGTATCCCAACTTATGTTGGAGAAGTGGGTTGAGGACCATCTGCTGTGAGAGGAACCCCATGCTGGAGCAGGGAAAGAGTGTTAGGAGTCGTCCCATGAGGAGTAAGGAGCAGCAGAGACAACATGAGATGAACTGACCCCAAACCCCATTCTCTGTCCCTCTCTGCTGCTGGGGGAAGAGGTAGAGAAATCGCAAATAATGTTGTGCCTGGGAAGAAGAGAAGGGTGAGGGGGGTGTTTTTAAGATTTGGTTTTATTTCTCATTACTCTGATTTGATTGGTAATAATTGATTTTTTTATTCTGTGTTGAGTCTGTTTTACCCATGACAGTAATTGCTGAATGATCCCTGTCCTTTTGTTATATCCTCTCTCCCCTGTCCAGCTGAGGACGGACAGTGACAGAGGTGCTTTGGGGGTAGTTGGGGTCAGCCCACCACAAGCATCAAAGTGCCAGTGTATCCCTTTGTTTTCTTGTTTTCTTCTTAAATGAAGCTTGGACTATTTCCCTGAGGAGCTGTTATGAAACCATAGCAAACACTGCCCTGTTGTGACACGTGTGTACCTGTACGTAATTCATTCCAAGCTCTTGCATGTCTTGTGCCAGCTGCTGCAGCCCTGGAAGTGCCCCTTTCAGCAGCCTGTCCCTATCTGCTCATCTGAGGTATCTGTGGTCTCTTGCTGGAGAAAGGCTAATGGACTAGATGGACTCATAGCAGGGTCTGCGTGATGTTATGACATAAAAAGAAGTGTGGACATGTTAAAACTGAGAACCTTTAATCAGAATAAAATATACTTCAAGCAAACTTGCTCCTGTTGATAGTGGCATCTGAGCCTGAGTCCCCAACCGGGTCCTCTGGGCGCATGTGTGCTTGTGCACGCAGGCGTGTAACATTCACTCTGCGTCAAGCAAATCGCCTTGGCAGCACCCTGACAGCTGCGGTCCTCGTGCCTCTGAGGCTAGGTAAGAGGGCTGCTCCGTGTGATAGCATCAAGGGGAGACTTCCATTAGTTATTACTAAAAATATCAATGGCTGCCTATAGGTAGTGATTGTACCCAGTCACACGTGACTTTTGCATTCAGTGTTTTTTGTCCTGGCTGGATTCTAACATGTGTTATGTTTCCTATTATCTCAGTATCTGTGTATGGGTCTCTGAGCCTCTGAGCCGTAACTTACTGTTTTCTAACGTGTGATCTCTTTCCTTCTTTCCTCCCAATGATGAGAAGGCTCCTGTACAAAAAATATAAATAAAAATATTTTTGAAGCCAGCTTGAAAGATAATTTTTCTTTCCTAGCTGCTGTATGTCCACGTTCAGTCTCTGCACCTTCCAGTGTATGAATAATGCAAAAGCAGTGTAGCATTAGCAGCTGTAGGCAGGAATGCAAAAAGCAGAGCTAACAGTGAAGCACGGCTACTCGCTTGCTGACCCAGAGCTCTGACAAATTCTTGGGTTTCCTGTGCCAGATGAATATATTTCCTATTTAAAAACCCAAGGAAAAATAAAAACTATGAGCTTCCCTCATGTGAAAAACTAAATAAGCCAGCAAAGTCTGTCTTTTGCAGCCTCTGGTCTGGCACCATGTACATGTGGGAAAATGTGGGCCCGCTGCTGAATGAGTTGGGTGCCCTGGTGACAGAGGATGCAGAGAAAGAAGAGTTACTCAATGCCTCCTTTGCTTCAGACTTTGCTGCTAAGGGGAAATCATGCCTGATCAATCTCATAGCTTTCTGTGGTGGCATGTCAGGCTGAGTAGCTGAAGGGAGAGCAGAGGATGTTGCCTACCTTGACTTCAGCAAGGCTTTTGACACTGTCTTGCATAGCATCCCCATAGGGGAGTGGGTTGGATGAGTGGACAGGGAGGTCAGTTGAGAACTGACTGAATGGCAGGGCTCAGAGGGTTGTGATACATGGTGCAGAATCTAGTTGGAGGCCTGTAGCCAGTGGAATGCCCCAGGGCTCGGTACTGGGTCCAGTCTTGTTCAGTATACTCATCAATGACCTGAACAAGAGGACAGAGTGTACCCTCAGCAAGTTTGCTGATGATGCTGAACGGGGAGGAGTGACTGATAGACTAGAGGGATGCGCTGCTGTTCAGTGAGACACAGACAGGATGGAGAGTTAGTTGGAGAGGAAACTAATGAGGTTCAACAATGGCAAGTGCAGGGTCCTGTACCTGGGGAGGAATAACTCCAAGCACCAGCACAGGTTAAGGATTGATCTGGGAAGCAGCTCTGTCTGGTGGACAAGAAGTTGTCCACGAGCCAGAAGTGTGCCCTCATGGCCAAGAAGGCCAATGGTATCCCAAGGTACGTTAAGAAGACTGTGGCCAGCAGGTCACAGATGGTTCTCCTCCCCCTCTGCTCTGCCCTGGTGAGGCCACAGCTGGAATGTTATGCTCCCCATTTTAAGAAAGACAGGGAACTACTGGAGAGAGTCCAGCAGAGCACTATGAACATGATGAGGGGACTGGAGCATGTCTCATGTGAGGACAGCCTGAGAGAGCTGGGGCTGTTTAGCCTGGAGAAGACTGAGAGGGGGTCTGATCAATGCTTACAAATATCTAAAGGGCAGGTGTCAAGAGAATGGGGCCAGACTCTTCCCGGTGGTGCCCAATGACAAGACAAGGGGAAACGGGCACAGGAAGTTCCATCTCAACATAAGGAAAAACACTCACTTTGAAGGTGACAGAGCACTGGGACAGGCTGCTCAGAGAGGTTGTAGAGTCTCCTCTGGAGACATTCAAAACCCGCCTGGATGTGGTCCTGTGCAACCTGCTCTAGGTGATCCTGCTTTAGTAGGGGTTTGCACTAGATTATCTCCAGAGGTCCCTTTCAACCCTGACTGTTCTGTGGTTCTGGGATCCCTGGTGTAACAGAAGCCAGAGTCCAGGCAGCTGTGGGACAGGCAGTGCTCAGCACCACAAACCCCTCTGCCTTCACATTGAGCAACTCCTGCTTTTCTTCCGCTACCCAGCTATACCTTCCCACCCACCCAGTTTTCATCATTTCCTTTTTTCTCGACAATTTAACCTCACCCAGCACTGAGGTCCTTGTTTCCTCCCATTGCACTTCTGCTTTCCCACTCCTGCTTGTAACAAATGGATCTGGAGAAGGGATAAATTAAGTCATCAGTGCCTCTGTCCTCTTTCCCATTTTTCTTCTGCCTCCCACTCCCTCCTGCTTTTCCCCCATCACAAGACCAGTGGATAGAGAAACATCCACTGTTTTGACCTCTGCCCTGGTGCCTCCCAGTGCTGCACAGTGAGATGGAGCAGCTGGGAGAGATGAGCTCTGGCTACAGGGAGCTGCAGCTGCCTGGATCCTGGTCTCTGCCCTGGCACTCCCGTGTGCTTACAGGCAGCTTGCTTCCTTGCCTGCAGTCCCCAGGGCCAGGCAGGGAGCCGTCCTTAGCTGGCAATGACAAAGCACTGCCTGCAAGGTAGCATCTTTTTTGAAAAGTTAATTAACATCCTCCTATATGGAGTATTTTAAGCTACAGTAGCTGCCAAGGGACTCTCAAAGCAGTTTAACCTTCAGTACTGATGGGGATTGGGGCTTTCAATTTAAATGGCCCAAAATGCTGTTTTCTGCCTATTTTCTGTCATGGAGCTCCACTGCCTCACATATGAAACGATTGTTTTGATGCTGCAGAACACAAAGGGGAAAAGGAAAGTTATTATTTCTGGATATTTTCAGAAAGAGTTTAGTGCAAAAGAGGAAATGCAAAGGAAAGCTTCCTTTTGCTGTTCGTTAGTGTGGCCCCATGGCAAAGAATGAAGATGTCCTGTTACCAGACTTCTGCAAAGCATATGTCATGGGGTAGAAGAGAGGAAAATATTATTAACAGATACAACACAGGAAAAAACCTCACATCACAGTTTCTCACTTAAGCATAAGGAAAGGAATTAGAGAAGGAGCCTGACAAATATCCCACATAATATTGAGAATCTGATCAGAATCACACCTGTCTGACTACACAGTTCAGCAGAAGAAAATGGCATCCCAGGAAGCCAAACAGCAGAGTACATGTCTGCCTGGGGACATGTTATTTTTAAGCAGCAGACTCCTCTACAGGTACTAACTAGCTGATTCTCTACAGCCAGTTTGTATGGCGTGCAGTCCAGCTGGGAGGAAATGTGAAAAGTGCTTTTGGGAAGAGTAGAGTATCTTGCCTGACTGTCAAGGTCGCTCCCTCAGAGCAGGAACAGGGGGGAATCTGTGCCTGCAGAGGCAATGTGCTACCTCTCTGCTTGCTCCCTGACACCAAGACAAACCAGGCTGGAGCTGAGCTCCATTTATACCCCAGCAGGAAGCCTGCCTGGCTGCTGTCCCTTCTCTTCTCCACAACAGGACCAATTTAATGCATGGGCTGAACAATCAGATTTAGATTATGAATTTTAGGGATGCTCTCTTCTGTGCAATGCTTGATCAGAACTGAACGATGATGGAAAGGAAGGAATGGCAATGCATTAAACAGCTTGTTGCACTTCTCCTTTGGGTGACTTTCTTGTTAACCCACATAAGTGTCACTCCATCATTCAGCTCTGCTTCCTAAGGCACTTACCAAAACCATTTATTTCTCCTATTAAACCAATAAAGGCTTGTGAAAACTATAGTCTGGGGGCTTTTTGTTCCCTAATGACAGGCAGGAGTTCATAGCAATCAGAGTGCTGCAATCAGGAAGGGTTTGTATATATCAAATCTGCAGCTGTTCTTGGAGCCAAACACCTATAAATTGTCTCATAAGCTTTCAACTGCAGAAATTCAGTGTGTAGTGAGAAAAAAAATTCTTTCTCTGTCATGGTCCAAGTTTTAACCCTGGCTGAAGCAGCACTTGGTGATACACCAGTGCCAGGCCGTTTAAGCTGTGAAAAGGAGCAGAAGCACCTACTCAAATTCCCCACAGTCATGAGGCTGCTTGCAGTTCAAGACACCAGAAGATGAATACTGCTGGACTTCTCAGGGTCTGTCCGTTGTGCAGTCCCCTCTCACTTACTGGGCTAGATTAAACCCTTGGTGAGATGGACTGCCTGCCTGTGGCCTTGCCTACAGAAATGAGGATATGCTATCAACATCTACGCTTCCATGTGTGTAGCAAAGGTTGTTCATTCTTGCAGGGTTCAAACCTGTTCATAGGTTGGGGCTTTGGTTTTTTCTGATTTAGTAAGTTTGAGAACCCCATCTTGGGTTAACTGCCTGCTGGTGGGACAGGCCAAGCATCTACTGACAGCTACAGTGGGACAGAGCAGGAGGTGTAGGAGAAAACATCACCTTTCCTCTGACTCAGACACGTCCCACATCTGTGTCTCCTTCCTGGATTTTCAGCTCCAAGCATCTTGATAACACACTGTGGTTCTCCCTCTCAAACACTGTCTATTTTTGACACCAAAATGATCCGTCGCTCCCTTTGTGTTTCATCCAGTGACCATTAATGAGTTAGTGATGATGGCTTGGCTGCACACAGTGTCCTGCTGGTGTGAATGGCTTTATGTCACAGTGCTGTGGTGTTCATCTCCAGATGTGCTTCATACCCAGTTTTAAGAATCCATTCAAGAAGCTCTGGGTTTTTTTTACACAATAGTTACTACACAGAGCACAGAATTTTTTTACCTGAGCACAGCTCATGGAGAAAATCCTATATGTAAAGAAGCTGTTGATGAAAATGCTGTCTTCCTGGGGTTCCTGTCCTTACAGAGAAATCAGATTTTTTTTCAGACAGTGTTTGGAAAAAGCACTCTGATTTGGCCAAAGGCCCAATTCCACACTTTCACGTGGAGGATTCTGCAGCAGATTACTGTTACAGTGCTAGAACAGGGAAATATATTCACAACATCACCTAGGGTAAGTAGGACACCACCTAATACCTCAGGTTTCATCTATTTAAGTATCTATTTTATGCTTTATTACATTGTTGAAGAGAGATGCTGAACTTACCTGGATCCAGTTGAATGTGGTGCAAAGAAGAGATACTCAAGATTTCACGAGACTGATCTTTATGACTGGCAGATACACAGCGCAGCTTTGTCTTCACACTGTTGATATGCTGTTCCCTTTTTGACTGCCAAAGCATACGGTGAGCCAGTAAGCACAAAGAGACCCAGTAGGCATTTGGCTAGTCTGTGATGTGAAATAAGTCAGTAGCATACAAAAGGCATTGCTGAGAGGTCTAGCCTCTGTTCCCAGCTGCATGCTACTTTAGCTGTGAGATTTTGAGATGGTGAGGTTCACTTATACGGCCCCTGGCAGCAGGAAAGGGGAAGGCTTGAACCTGGCCAGAAACCCAGTGAGAAAACTGGGATGTCAGGATGCATCCTGAAGCCATGATCACTCCAAGATGAGGGTCTCGCCTAAAGGCTGAAAGCTGTGGGGGAAAACAAGGAGGAAGTCCTGGAACCTAAACCTAAACCTAGAAAATGTTTTGTCAGTCTTCAGACTGCAGTAGGTAAATAAATTCTTTACTTTCCCATAACGTTAATCTCAGGCTAAAAGCGATTTTCAGAGAAGGTGACAGCATAGAATTTTGTATCCAAGAGGATGATAAAGTATAGGTAGAAGAACTAGTCTAGTTTCATGTTGCACACCACTTTTGCACAAAATCAAGGGTATTTTGGAGTGAAAAGAGTTTTCCTCTAATAACTGTCACTGGCCAGTGTGGATGCTAATAACATGTAGCCTCACTTCTGAGGAGTTCTGAGATGTTTTCCAGTGACAAGAATGAACTAGACTCTCTCTGACAGTTAGAAAAACAGTAAGAACTGTTACTGACCCCTGAAACTCCTTCTTACCTGTCTGTGGATGAATGCTATCAAAATATGTTGTAGTCAATAAAATCAATGACGTTTTCATAACAACATTATGGAGTTCTCTCAAAGCCTGCAAAATTTTGAAAATCTAAACATGTTTTGACAGTAATACTGGTCATGGTTCATTCCAATAACTAGCATAACTGACTGTTAAAATAGGCCCATACACACTTACTTTTAAGGGTGATAATATTTTACTAGAGCCTCAGGTTTTGTTGAGATTAGTAAAATCTAATTTTCAGACTTAGTCTTTAAAATTACGGTGTAGAATATATTTTCATAATATTATTTTCTTACAAGATCAGAAGCAGATGAAGTGCTTTCCAGAGGAGACTGAAAACTTTTCCCAAGGACTTTATGAGATCACATGTCGTGGCAGATTATTAACGTGATGTGCAGGTGAAGGTTACAGGATAGTCTCCCAGATCACATGTACACATTGGTACATTAGCTGAAGGAAACTTGTACTGCTTTTCTAGTTCTTGTGAGCCTCAAGGACCCATTCTTGAAGTTTTATTAAAGACAGAGATGTTATTGGTGTGTTACACAGACATACACATCTGTTTCTAAGTTCATGTAGCAATAGGATGAGGGGCAATGGTTTTAAACTAGAGCAGGGTAGGTTCAGATTAGACATTAGGAAGAAGTTTTTTACAATGAGGATGGTGAAACACTGGCACAAGTTGCCCAGAGAGGTGGTGGGGGCCCCATCCCTGGAGGCGTTCAAGGTCAGGCTTGATGAAGCTCTGAGCAGCCTGATCTAGTACAGATGTCCCTGCTTACTGCAGGGGGTTCGGACTAGATGACCTCTAAAGGTCCCTTCCAACCCTATGCATTCTGTGATTCTATGAAAGCTGGATCTTCCACTGTTTCTCATGTTCTCTTTTTGGACTGAACATACTGGACGAGCAAGGTTTCTCTGGGTCAGAGCTCCACAGCACTAGACTGCAAACTGTGATCTTGTGAGACTGGAAAACCCACTGTGAAGACTGCAGTTCATTTAACGTAAATTTAGGGAGGCAGTTGTTTCGTTGATCCTTTTGATTTTGTCAGCCTTTGCTGTAAGTAGTGACTCTAATGTACGACACAGTTCCTTCTGAAGACTCTGCCTGGCTGCCTTGGTGTGATGAGTGCGGCAGCACTCAGCAGACAAGCCCGACTCCTTGTATGTGCTTTGTGCCTCCTCTGAGCAGTGTCAGTATTGTGAGTGTGCACGGTAGCCCCGTCATGACACGTTTCCTTTGCAAAGGGAGTGCCTCAGGCTGCTTCTACGAGACAGCAAATATGTATAAGTTTTAAAGCATTTTTTTGAACACTGCCAAAGCTCGCATGGCCTTCCCAGCACGATGTTCCTATCACTCAAGAGCTGTTGGGGGGGACTGCCTTTTCAGCTGGAAGTAATTTAAACAAGCAAATGGGAGCTGTGTGTGCCTGGGCCTTGTAGAAACTTCATTTCTATTTTTAAGTGACAGCTCTTTCTCTCTTTCTGTCAGGGCAAGTTCAGAAGTGAGCTCCCCCTCTGTGAACGCATCCTCAGGGGTCTCTAGCGGGGCCTGGGAAGTTCTCTCAGGCCACTGGTGGGCTCCTACAGGGCCTTGGGCACTACGGGCCAAACTCAGCTGGGATGCGAGGGTGACCATCCCTCACTGAGATCAAAGGAGAGGCCTGGCTCGAGGGGGCCCACCAGCCAGCAGCCCAGAGGGCAGCTTGTCTTGCTCAGACCTGTCTCCTTCACAGTGCAGAGAGCTCTCTGAAAAGTGACTGCATCTGCTGTAGTTTCATAAATTGGATTTTTATCCTCGTAAGTCTTTATTATGCATTGGATGTTATGAAGGAAAACAATGCATTAGTGACAATGAACACCAAGTAAATTGCTAAAAGGAGGAGACCTCTACAGAGAGCTCCCCTGCCCTTTCGATCCCTACCTCCCCCAGCCTGAAGCACAGAAGAATACTGAAAAACATTTGTACCTCCTGGAAGAAGCATGTGCATGCAACCAGCCACCCTGAAATCCCACACATTTCTGTACGTGTTCAGAGCCCCATGCATCCTGCAGGTACTGGCTGGCCACTGAGAGGTCTCCATGCTGCTGTGTGGAGACCAGTGAGAGGGAGGTGGGAGAAGGGAAGCTCTCTATCCAGCAGGGATGGGTTCTGTGGGTTTTCCATCCTGCAAGGAGGAGGATGTAGGTGACATCTGCATTTTTTTTTTTTTTGCTCAGAGCCTGCTATCCCTGTATTTTGTTTTCTTCACACCAAAGGGAATGCAAAGCTCTGACGAAACATAGGACTAGCCCTGCAAACAAAACCACTTGGTCATATAACCTTGGCTCACATGATTTGGGTGGAGAGTGGAGTACTGTAGTGATCCATTTTTAGCATGTACTGCTTTTTGCTCATTAGCATATTTAGGGGTGTCAACTTTAATATTCATTTCATGGATAATGAAGCAAAAGGTCTCACTCTGGTCAGCATGGCCTTCAAAATCCTGTGTAGAAACTGTCTGTCTGTTTATCCCACAGCCTGTAACCAAAACAGGGCTGTCCTGCTGCTGTAAGACTCCCTCCTTCAGCTGCTTCTCACACCAATATTGCAGATCTCCATCCAAAATATTTGCATAAAAGGTAAGTGGACATTGGTGTTTTTAACCTCCTAGGTACAATTCCCACAGATAGGAAGCAAAGCCTGGTTGGGGAGCAAAATGAAGTGCCCTGGGCTGCAGTTTGGCTAACATCATGCACTTATGGATGTGTGAGATGCCCATGGTATGGTGTAGATGCTTAAGATGGTGTGAGAGCCCGGGTCCTGCTAGTGGTCAGAGACCTTATCTGGGCACTTTGTAGACACCATGAATCCCCAAGACATGTGAAAAACCCCAGCAGGATGTTGTGTTGGTGACACGTGCACACAGGAGACCAAAACAGAGGAACTTGCCACCCTTGGCTATAGAACTATGCCACAGATTTCCCCCATTTTGACATGGCAGTTGCTTTGGTGGACAGCTTTGCTCATTGTGCCTGTGGCACATGAAGGTATTTTGCAGGCTGGGATGCAACACAGTATTTGCCAAGCACAAGCAACATGCAAGATCTGGTAGTACATGTGTCTTGCTGCTCTGGAACACAGGCTGTGAAAAAGCCTGCAAAAAGGCTCACAGGTTATTTGGAGACAATAGTTTCCTTTACTCAGAAATTCTGCATTTCCTCCTCTTGCATCGTTTTCACCATCCACATGTCATTAGCTGTGGGAAGAGGGGGTGGGAGCCATTTGAGGTGCCAGAATTAACACAGAGAGGAAGTGCAAGGTGACCTGAGAGGTACTTACAGAGGCATGGGACGTGACCACGTGGGTGGAGATGGTCTCTGCTGATTGGGAGACTTCTCCAGCCATCCCACGGCAATAGGACCTGGCAGAGTGGAAATCCTTCCCTATAGGGATCAGGCTTTTCCCTTCCCAGCTACCCTGCACACAAAACAGATGGAAAAGTATTTAGATCTTGATCCTGTGATGATGTCCCAGTCATGATGAGGGACTTATGCTGTGCCTTCTGCTTACACGGAGGGGCTGGAGACATCCACTTTTGCATACATTTTGAACATCCTTTTTTCTTGGAGACTTTCACCTTGCTATCTTTCCAGTTTTGAATAATAAGTCGTGCCAGAAATGCCTGACATGTTTGTAAATCAAGTTTCTTCAGACCAGACCCTTTTGGATAACTGGTAAATAGAGTGGGTTTCCTCCTGAAGAGGTCTGCACTCACGCTGATATTTCAGCCCAGGCTTTGTATAAATATACATCCAGTGGAGCCTTCTCTATTGAATTATGTTTATTTACAAATGAGAAATCTGTCTCAAGAACCGATTTCTACTGTGACTAGCTGAAAGCCTATTAAATGGTGCAATAATGGCCTTCAAATTGCAGTGTGTACTGAGGCAGACCTGCTAATAAGGTGGATTTTCTGTGGATTGAAACGTCCCTTTTCAGCAGGTTTGTGCTGTGCCCATGCCCTTGCCTGTCTCGAGCAGCAGGCTCCAGGGGGTGTTCTGAAAGCTTCATTAAAAAATGCTTTATGAAAACCCTCTGATCTCAGCAGCGGGCAGGAGGGACGATGTCTGTATAACTCGCCATTTGTACAGAGCAGGGGGTGAGCACCTCTCCCTAATGTCCACTCCTTTTAATGCTTTAAATAGCTCCCCTTGACACACAGCAATGGAAATGGCTCACTGACAAGTTTCTCTTAGCCCCGTGGCTATAAAGTCTGTTCTCCAAAGAAAAATAGATGTGGAGACCATTTGGCTTAAACCCCCTTAAGCAAGTGAATAAAATTAGTCAGCTGTCTTTTAACTCTGATTCATTTTTCCTTTAATTCAATTTACAAAAATGTGCGGGCAGTCCGAGCCTCTGGGTGCATTAGCATTAATAAAACACAATTAAGCAAATGTTATTATGTTGCCAGCAACAAAAGGAATGCCCCTGAGTATACAGCTTCTCCTTGCTGTAATAAATATGCAGGCACAAGGTCTGTGCCTGGAACCCATTGCTTAACCTGTCTTAAAAACCCTAAACACCCACTTTGGTTGGTACAAAGAAGCTAGCAGGAACAGGCTGAAAGTTAACACACTGAGACATAGTTGGCTGAAGAGAAATCCAATGGACAGGTAGGAAAGTTTTGCCTTCTGTAGTCAAATTTAGAAGTTCAGGCTTGATTGATTGATTGGTGTGAGCTGCAGAGCATTTGACTGAGACCTTTTGTATTCTTCTCATCGCTTCTGGAGGGTGCCACAGCCAAAACCCCACTCACAACAGGGAGAACGGAGGAGTAAAACCTGATAAGGTAAGAAAATAGTCGCATTAATAATCAAAAAGAAAAACTTATTAAAACCAACAATTCCAGTGGATTTTTTTTTTTGGCGGTGAAACTGACTACCTAATGTGACCAAAACCATATTTATTCATGTATTCTGCACGTTCTGTAAGAACCCCTGATAAATTAGGATATATAGGAAAAAGTTCATTTCTCATGTCACAAAGCAGACTTTGCAGCTGCGAAGTAGCAGTGCACATACAGGAGCCAGAAGGACCCTGATTTACCAAACCCAACAGTGAAGTCCATTCATAATTATACCAACAGCAGAACTTTACATAGTGATAGCCCTCTACAAAGCACTGAATTAACTGTTGCCAGGTAATTGTTTAAAATAGCAACATAATGAAAACATCTGGTCAACAGCTTTGAAGTTGCTCCTTTGGCAATAATTCTGAATTTGGAAGGGTGTATTTCAAAAGACTGGTTTTCACAGCTTGTGTAGTGTGGGGAATATTTTTGCCATGCTTTGACCACAGATACTGAGGTTATCTATTATTTATTCCTTTCTTGGATTCTTTTCCTCATTGCTTGTAGCTCTGCCAAGTTAGGATAAATGTTTATTCTAATCCACTGGATGACTGAGTCTTTTTATTGCTTCATCAAAAAAAAAAAAGTGATTGATTGTTCCTGAGATGCAGCTAGGGACTTTGTTTAGCCAGGATGCAATTCCTAAAGGCGTTAAATTGTTATTCTTTAATGGTTTAGTCCCTTGGGAAAACCAAAATTAATTTGAAAGAGAGATGGTGCACTTTCATTTATGATCAACATGGGCCAAATTGCGGGGCTTCTGGGTGCTCCTGCCTGCCGCCATCATTACAGAGGGCGGCCGAGGGCTGTTGTGGTCTTCTGGTGCTTTGTGTTGGGCTGAGGTGGGAGCGAGGTGTCCTATCTGGAACCCAGGGGTCCATCTGCAAAAAAGCGGTGCCTATTATGTGAAGGATAAACCATCGGGAGCCAGATGTGACACCAGCCATAATGGCAGCCATAGTGCCGTTGTTTCTGGCACATTTCGAACATTGCCTGAACAGATGAGGCTGCAGGGCTGGAGGTGAGATCCCGCACAAAGGCTTGTTGCCTCCAGCCTCATGTTTGTCCTTCGCTGGGGTGAAACGGGCTCTTGGCACAAGAAGAGGGTCAGCTCTGCACAGGCACCTGGCAGCTCCTGGTTTTCTTCTGATGCAGTTTTCTGCAGAAAGGCCAGAGGTGGCCATTGATCAGTGACATGAAAAGCATCAGGGGAGGCGAACCCAGTGTAGGACAAGAAAGGAAAGAGAAAGATCGCCTGGGTCCTCCAATGCCCAGAGGAGTGATGCCCGCAGACCTAGAGTTACCACTGCTGACTTGGGCTGGGAGGGTGAGTTTGTTCCCTTTGCAAAGCAAGAGGAGTGCAAGGAGCTGGAGAAATACTCCAAAATAAATAGGAAGCAATTCAGTAAAGACATATTTGCTATATAAGGAAAGCCTGGGAAAAGCTGGAGTTATTTACTCAACAGAAGACTGACACATGATTGCCATTTTCAAGTACGTCAGAAACTGCTCAAACAATGCACATTGTTCTTTATGTCTGCTCCGTTACAGCAAGCAGGTTTGGAGCAAGGGAGGTTTAGGCTAGAGATTTCCCAGCATTTTCTAATTGTTGGGAAGGCTGGGCAGCTGTGTAGAATGACAAGGGAGGTTGTCTGCTGTTTGGGTTGGGAGGTTTTGGGAAACAGGTAAAAACGTTACTGCTCAGGAATGGTTTATATCTAATTTATCCTTCCCCAGAGCTTAGGGATGGACTAAAGGGCTCCTTGAGCCCAATCCAGCCCTATTTGTAGGGATTTCTACCTTGTATAAACTTCAGTGTAGGTCTGACCCAGCTGGAATGTTTTTGCCATTAAGCAAAACAAAAGGCTTTCAGATGTGAATGGCAAATTATGCACTGCAAATTAAAGCTTTAAGTAATTTTGCGTGGCCTTTTCACATTGTATTTATACTTTATGAATGTTATTTTAGTTCACTGCGTATAAATAACGAGTTATGAATTGCTGTCCTTAATTGAAACCATCTCTACTTTTCTATGAGAGAGATTACCATTTTTAACAGATTCTTTGCGATCCACTGGGGGTTATTGGAGGATTTTTTTGCATTGTTGCTAGGCAGCTTCCTCCATGCCAGCAGACAGATACTGCTGGGTATGTCATGGCTAATTAAAAAAAAAATCTTTATATTTTGGACTATACAGCAGCCCAAGATATTAAAGCTTGTTGCTCCGGATAAGGACAATTTAATTGGTATGAGAACTGATGAGACAAAGTAATAGCAATTGTGCAGTGTTCTAAAAGAATTTGATGTTTTCAGTGCCCCGGATCCACTGGGTGAATGAAGTGGCAAATATCTAAACAGTAGTTATTAGTGAGAGAAGAGCATTGGGCTGAACTGTTCCAACATTGGTGCTGTCTGGGCAATTTCAAAGAATCAAGTATTGGATTCAAATATAAGAATGATAAACATAAGAATATTTAGCATGGGAGAACTGTGAATTTTTAAACGGGACTAAATTGCTTAATTTCTGCAATGTCATTGACAGTTAAAAAGCCGTTCCAAGTTACACCCAAAGACTCAATGGCCTTTTTGTGGGTTTTTTTTTTTTCTTTTAGAAGATTAGCCAACGGACTAGACTGAAAATCCCTCTGCAGAATGAGCTGAGGTGTTTTTACAGCAAGATAGATTACGGTTAGGTGCTAAGCAAGAGCAAAGGCAGCAGCTCTGCCTGGATGGTCCCCGGGGAGGTGAGGTGTACCACGCTGCTGGCTCCCTGCCGCCGTTGCTCCTCATGTCACTGGGAGCCATCTTGTGCAGGGAGACAAGGCTGCCTGGTTCAATAGACATAAAGCATTAGGTAGCTTTTCTTCTGGTGACTTACACAGGGTGCTGGTTGGCAAATGTTCAAGAAGAGCCTTTGTATGAGTTAAATGTGCACAGGATCAGTTGTGACTGCCTTGGCCTCTATTCACACTCAAGAGAGCATCAGAAGCTTATCATTTCTGCAAAGAGGAATATAGGCCAAAGGATTCATTTAATCTCTTAGGAAGTTACCATTTAAAAAATTATTGAATGGCAGGCTGAAGTACAAGGGATTATGGAAGCTGAGAACACCTGGTACAGATACGGACATTTATCTGAGGGAATAGATTTAATAGGTGCTTGGGTTTTCTTTTTCTTTGGAGGAATTGCTCTTAATCTGGATCTAGTTCAGGGAAATGAACAGACTGAAAGAAGCTTTAAACTGTTTCTGCAGCTAGGCAAGAATTAGATTTGTAGGGATCTTTGTGGAAACTTTTGAACTCTTTATAGATGCCTTTTGCATAAGGCAGGCAAATATTCCTACAGGGAAGCTTTAAAACTCACAACAGAAGCTGACACCTTCTTCTCTTCTTTAAAACATTATTTTACCACTTTGTTGTTCTTTGTCCTATCTCTTCCTCCCTAAGTATATTGCATTTCTTTTACCAATTAACCTAGAGACACAGCTTTGAAGGAGACACCAGGGCTTACCACAACCACATGGAAGTCAGTCTTGGTGCTCCGCACTTCTTCCAAGGGTGCAGGTCTGGCTTTCTGGTCTTTCTTCCCTTGATAAATATAGATTTTTTTACTGTTGTGTCTGCTGTTGGGCTCTGAGAGGAGAAAGTTTGACCAACCTCTATTAAAAGAGGATTCATGTCTGTAGGGAAGCAGCACATGCAGTGCCAAGTTTGTACCAACCACAATGACAACCTGAGCAGTGGCCAACACAAGGAAGCTGAATGTGGTGAAGCTCATGATAAAGACAGAATGGCTAGCTGAGACTTAGGAATAGCCATAAGAGGAGTTGAGCAGAGGAGCTGTGTATCTTTTAGCAAAAAAAAAAAAAGAAAGAAAGAAAGAAAGAAAAAGAAGTACATCTGTGCTTGGTCACTGGTGTTTTGCAGGAATGGTGAGTGTCAGGGCGCTCTTGATGAGGAGCCCCCTCTCTCACCTTGGCACTGCTAGCGCTCGTGGTGGAGGCATTTACCCTGGGAACCCACTGAATAATTTAGAAGTCATTGCATTCTGTAGGAGCATGATTATATTTGTAGGGCTTGAGGAATGCTCTGCAGGCACCTTCAGGATTTAATATAAAATGGCTGTGGTGACTATAGCCCCCTGGGAGCCCTCCCCCGCCGTTTGCAAACTGTAGTAGCAACGCAGAAGCGATGGGAGCAATGGGTGCCATGAGATGGGGCCAGAGGAGGGGCTCGTTCAGAAAGCCCTGTCTCTGCTAGGGGCAAGTTTGGGCTGTATTCTGTGCCACATGATACCTCACCAAACACACGTGGTGGGGGAAGGAGGGGCAGATGGAGTGGAAAAAAGTAATGGAAAAGATCTGTGCTGCTTGAGGGGTCTGTATGTCTGTTGCGTTGTCAGGAATGTCGAGCATATACCGTTCCTGTTGCCATGAAGAGACTACTTATATTCACTATTTTTAACATCTGAGGGAAAAGTGTTTGTACAATGGCATGTTCCATTTCCTGTGTTCCTACAAACATACCTCGTCTACCTCCACCAGCATAGGTAATCTGCTTAGTGTTTATGTTAGTTATTCCTCTGAATTCTGCTTAAAATAGCATTTATTGTTGCTTTCCAATACTCCTCCTCAAATATTTATTTCTTCCCTTGTTGTTTCTACAGAAAAAAAAAAAAAGCAAAACAACTCCATTTTGTGCTGGGATTATTGACTCTGAATTCCTGCAAAACTCCCTTCTCAGTGATGAGGCTGAGAATCAGGAGCTGGAGGATGGTCTCTCACTAGGGCCCTGCGGAATTTTCCAGGAAGGATTTTTTAAAATAAATGTATAAATCCTTTTAGTATTAAAGTACTGCAGAAAGTGTTCTCAGGTTCATTTTGGGGCAGACTCTGAAGGTCTAAATCTCCTGGCAGAAATCTTTTATATCCACTTAGCAGGTCAGCCTGTAATACATTGCCATGGCCATGGCTCTCCTCTACTCAGTCTCTTCAACACTGCATGCTGCACCTTTACTCTCCAGTAAATGCTCCTGAAGGAGAGTCTGGTGGAATTGACTTTCTCCAGCCTCTGAGGACTGGCCCCAGAAATAATGCAGACCTCAGAGATGTTGACAGCACTGTCATGGCTCTGGCGATGCTCTCAGCATGAGGAGGAGGAAGGTTCAGGCACCCCATTGCTGTCAGCCAAAACAGGATTTTGCCTAATTCTGTAAGTGAAATGGATCCAGCACTGCAACCCTGCTGCTGAAGGGGTGTTCGTTGTCCTTAAAATCTCGGTAAGAGGCAAAAGTAACCCGATTACGGTAGGACACAATTCAATTACTAGAGAAAAGCTGTCCAAAACCAAAGATTGGCAATTGTCAGTACATTTGTTTAACATTAAGGTCTGTTATAACTTTCACTGTGGAGTGAAGGATGGGTTCAATTAACTCTCTAATTTCTCGTGTTTAAAGAAATTAGATTTTCTTAAACACTATGGGGAAAAAGGCTATCACTTTATACATCTCTAGTGCATCGAACTATTCATATGAATTTTATTTCAATCAAAAAAGAGGTTTGCCCACATTGGAAGCCAACTCCCATTCTTTGCACTCACCGGTGTTTACTGGGACACATTCGGTTGCGCTACGTACCCAACCAGATCGGTGCTTCTACAGCCACGACCTGTGGCACCGGCCTGTCTGCTGACATCCACGGAAGTGCGTGGACCATCAACCCAGATTGACCAGGGAGGATTTCGTATGTGTGCACACAGCCTGGGGGCTGTCTGGGTGAAAGCCCCAGGGAACATCCTCAGGCTTGATCTGTGGTGGCCTGTGAACCAACAGCATGACATGTACGTGTCCATCAGCCACTGAAAGTGAGCCTTCAGAAATCGTTTCGTAATATTTCTTTGCAACAGTATGTTCAGTATCAAACATCAGAACTCAGTTTTCTATAATTACACAGGTTTATGGAGCTGTCATCACCATGTCAAGACAGATAAGAAATTAGAGTTTGGCTTTTATTTCTTAAAAAAAAAGGTCTTTGAAGGAGAATGTTGCCTTTCGAATATTTAAAAAGAAACAGCATACGGCCAGGGTAGAATGGGCTGGCAGTTCATTTAATGGCTTGATATTTAATTAACTACTAATTAAAATGAAAACACTCTGTCCAGATTTTGTCTTAGTTAAATACATTTCTCTGCCTTAGTAATAACTTTGCCAATACACAGTTGTAATGCATTAATTACAGCTTTGTGGCATTACAACTGGTAAAACAGAAGCCTGTACGTTTCGTACATTAACAGATCACTGAAAAATTCAGCGGCTGTTGTCCCATCATAAAGTGGGAGCCAATTTCCTCCTATGTACCTACCTCTATTTGTACTTGTTGATAGCACCAGTAGGAGGGTGAATGTTAGAGATAATAAACAATTCTCCACTAAACTGCTCATTTTACTTATTTTAAAAAATAATTTTGCCACATCAATGAACCCTTTGATGAGGATATTTTTTTCTCATTTTCTTAAGTGGTTTTTTTTTTTAAATTTTGCAGCAAGGATCATATAATTTAAGAGAATAGTTTGCTCTGCATTGAAACAGTTTAACTTGTTGACATTGATCAAACAGAAAAAGATCAGCTCTCCAGTGTAGTGAGGGTCATAATTTGAATATGATACACCCACTCTTCCCTATTATCAGTGCTCTTTGCTTGATGGTACTTCTCTCAGTAATTACACTGCAGCTTTCTCCCTCTTCTTTTTCTTTTTAAATGGCTGGTGCAGTGGTATTTAGAGAACAGTGAAATGCCATGTATATGAAATGCATCCCAGGAAGGACACCTTTGTGAAAAGATGCAGCAGTTGGAGTTCTTCACCTGCTGGTAGTCCATTGGTTGTGACAAGTAGTAGGGCTTGTACCGACCAGAGTTAGAAAACCTTCAAGTCCTTAATGATAGTGATGTGAGGAGAAAGAGGAAAAAAAGAAACAGGAGAAAAATAGAAAAAGTTCCTCAATTGTAGGAATGCATTTGGATCAGGAGGTTTAATAGGCTGGCAGGCATGTATGGAAAAGTGACTGAGATCTTTTCTGTTCTTCCTCTTCTTCCCACTCCCAGCCTTTTTCTTGCTGTTACGTGTTTCTGCCTACCTCTGGGGCAGAAGATGCAACGGTTTTGGAGATGCTGGGACTACCTCTCTACATCAACCCTTACCCAAAGGCTGCAGCTGCAGCATACCTTGTCCACTGTCCTCACAGGACCTTCAAACCTACAGGTCCTCCCTGCCCAGCAGCTCTGCTTTGCCCCAGTGCACTGCTGGGGAGGATGTGGCTTGCCACTACAGACCCAGGAGAGCAGGGGGTCCTCTCTGGGTCTTCTCCTTCCTGTGCTCATTGGGGCAGAATAACAAAATGCCAGAAGGGCAGAGGTGCCACAGACTGACAGGTGCTGAGCCAGAGGCACTGATACTGCAGGAGCAGCAGTGCCCACAGTTTTGGTACAGTTTGGCATCATGTCCCCACAGAGTCCCAGTTTCACCACGGTTGCCCTCATATGATCTGCCATTAATTCCCTCTTCCAGGGATGTGAAGGAGGACTGGCACAGGTCGGGTTTCTCCAGCACACACCACGTAGGTGGCTTTTCAGAAATGCTAGTGCAGAACACTGCAGCAGGCAGCTCAGAGTTATGCTGCCAGTGGAGTAACTGAAATACTTCCAATTATTTGTCTTGCTGTTTTTTGTTGCTACATCTTACAGCACGCTCCAAGGGGGTGACAGACCTTTAAGATACTGCCAGGAGTAACTGTTTTCATGGAGAGAAGAGATGCGCAGAAAGATGCTTTAGCAGAAGAGCAGCTGAGCAGTAGTGCAGTGGGGTGAAGGGGAGGACAGGGGTGAGCTAATGGAAGAGAGGAACTGAGATAAGAAGGGGTAGAAAAATACCTCTTGCACTGTAGAGGTGATGGCGTGTGTCTCGCTGCAAACTGCAACAATACTTCAGTGTTAATTCAATACCCAAAGTGTAGCTTTGAACCGCAGACTTTGAGTTCACTAATACTGTAATCAAGGGCTCCAGTATAATTTCCACAAGCAAAGCTCCTTAAGAAAAAGTAATTAAAGTGAGAAAACGAGAGAGCATAAAGTAACACGTCACTACAAGCATATATATGAAGAAAGTGCTTTGTTAAAGGAGTGTTCTTTATAATGTGAACAAGGCGTTTTTCCAAATATTAATGCATGTTTGCAAATGTACCAGTAGGAGTTAGTAACAGCATCGGTGCATGTTCCCACATCTTTACCTTGGCCAGAAGGGTGATTTTTAAAAAACGTTTGTGGGTAAGTGGAAGCACCTGCTGTGTGGGAGATCCTATGCAGCCATATTCCCATCACCTACTTGTGTGCCTGCATTTTCACTCCCTGGGCTGTGGAGAATGGCCTGTGAGCATTGCCTACCTTCCAGGTCCCCATCTCCAGCTACCACATTCCTGCTTGACTTTTTGCAGGTTGACTACTGCTGGCTTTTCAAACTTATCCCTGAATTCCAGCTGCAAGATGTCAGGCAACATGATCTAACTTTTCAGAAAAACAGATTTTCCATGCCTGTGATTTGCAGCATCGGGAATAGCCATGAAATCTGGAGTGACTGTTGAACTGAAACCCAGCTGAAGCTGGTGGCTGTGGGTGAGTTTTACAGCCTTGGAGGTTAACATCAATGTTTTAAGGCTGATTCCCACGATTACAGCCATTTAATTAAAAAAACCCAACATACCAAACCTCCCAAACCATCAGAAATGATCTTAACTTTTCTCTGCGCTTCAGCAGCCTCTCAGGTATCACAACCTGCTTTGAGTTTCTGCCGGAGTTTTATTTGTTAACGTTTGTTTGTTGTCTCCCAATACTTAGGAGAGAAAGTGCCCTGCAAACAGTAAGAGCAGTAACAGAGGAATTATTGGCTGTTCATTCCAAGTATCCTAAAAGACTCTGCCAAACAATACAGAAGAAATCATTTAATTACCAACTCGAGCCAGTTGCTGTAGCCTACAGGAAGATTATATATATCCTGTTACAAAGCCCCTTTCTCATTGGTCTTGCTATCGGATACCACTAAATGGAGATCGGTACTGAGGTCCCAAACTGCCTTTAACCAGAACATTATATCCCAGTATCCCGGGCTGCCTCTGACTTGAGTAATGTGATGCTCCTGGGCTAAGCTTCTCAGTGCAGTTTCAGTGGAATACTGCTTTCCTTATGGCTAGCTGTGATTTATCACCAAGTGTCGGGGACGCTGCAGGCCCTTGATGTTCATTGGCAGGATGAACGTGGTGGGAGGAAGACAGATTTCTTATCTAATAAAGCCTAATGTAGTATATGATTTTTTTTTTAAAGCTAGCAGATTACAGCATGTTAATTTAGAAAAACATGCATGATCCTTAGCTTCCTACAAGAAGAGGGCAATAAGAGATGTGCTAAGATGACAGGTACTTTTTCAACAAGTAAATAAACTGAAATAGGTCACTTATGCAAGGAAGGAATTATACTTTGGAAGCACTTTTCTTCTAATTGTGAGTTGTGTAATGATATGTAACGAGTGCATCTTTTCAAAAAAACACTGGGGCTAAGACTTGCTCCAAGCTTGTATATTTTTATAAAAGAATGCACGCTGGTGATGTGATTCCTCCTCACATGCTATTTTTTCCTGAAGGATGTTTGCATCTACCACCTTTCCAGTGAATTCTTTCTTACTTTTGCTTATTATTAATATGCTAATGGATGGATTAAACAAACCTGAGTGAAGCAAGCTGTTGCTTCTAGATATAGAAGCATGGCTAGAGGTATCTCTAATAATTGTTTTATATACAGTTACCATGGAGACTTGCCTATGAGTCTTAATTTGGTGTGATTGGTCTATGAATTTTAGGATTTTATAGAGGCTTGCTTGGTCACAGGCAGGGCTGCGGGCTTGGCAGATGGGACCTGCAGACCTGTGTCAGCAAGGGACCTGGAGAGACAGTGGCACGACTCAGGCAGGGACCAAGCCTGAGTGCCTGAGCCAAAAGGCAGGTCCCAGGTAAGGGGGTAGAGGCTCACTGCAACCCCTTCTCCTGCAGCTCTTTCCCCAAGGCTCATCCCAGGTTACGTCACATCAGAGCTGCCCATGAGCACAGGCAGCCAAACTTGATTTTGAGGAGTGGACATGGCTGCAGAGCCCTGACATGTCTCTGGTTTTGCTTATGCAAGGGTTGAAACCCACACGTGGTGTCAGCAGACACTCTTGCACTCATTATAAAAACTCCTCAGATGCTGCTTGGGTGAAATCTGGCCATGCTTTCCTCCTGTCTCTCCCCTCTGGGGAAAGAGTTGGCTGTTACCATAGGCAAACATAGGAAATAAAAGCCCCTGAAATACAGTCTGAGCTTTGGGGAAAGTCAGCTGGTGGGTGCCCTGTTGGAAGGAAAGGCTTAGGGATGGGTCTGGAGGTGGCTGGACTTCATAGGAGGAGAAGATCTGGATTGAGAGGGAAAAGGAAAGGAGGAAAAACTGTGGGCAGTAAAGTGGAAATAAACTGACTACCAAGGAAGAAGGCAGTGACTTCTTGGAAGATTTACCTGAAGCCCCAGACCACTGAGGTGGTGAGAGAGGGAGGTCCAGATGGGTCTGCTCCCTCCCCACCTGTGTACTCCTCAGAGAGAAGCAGCGACTGATCTGTGGTTTGATCTGAGACCCGTGTGACAGTCTGGCCCCACGGCCATGCTTCAGGGGGAGATGAACGCTGGGTGATGCCTTCAGTGGTTGTGCTGTCTGGATTTATCAGTGCTGCAGCTGGGGTTGTTTCTGTAGCTGGGTGGAGAGGGTCAGTCTTTGCTGAAGGGTAAGAGAGAAATAAATAGCCTGTCTTCAGGCAGCACACAGGGCCTCCCTGAAATGAGAGGCGCAAGGTGTTTTGGGACCTGAGCATTTTGGTGAATAATGGATTTATTGTTTTGAAGCTGCTGCCTTCCACATCAACAAAAGCCAAAAACCTACCACCTGGAAAATATAATTCATTTCCAACTGAGAGAGAGAGAGGGTTTTTTTCCCCCTCCCCAGTTTTCAACAGAAGGAAAATCTGACAGAGACTGCTTTGGGCCAATGTGAACTACATCACTTAATCCAAAATGAAAGTCTTTGTTTCCATTTTAAATAACTTACTCCCTTACCATAATTTAGAAGTAAACTTTCATTTGGGGATCGTCACTTTGAACCAAGTCAGGTTGGCTTTGTAATTCATGAAATGAGATTTCACATCCTAGAAATGCTGAAATGAAACGTTCTGACACTCAAACTTTTGCGGTGACTGATTCTTGGTTTTTTCCTCTTCTACCCTTAATTGCCTTTACAGTTGCATTTATTGTAATCTTTCTCCATGTTCTAACTAGACTGTAACACACTGGTGCCCAAGTAGTGAGTGTTACTGATATCATATGACAAAAGTATTTCTGCTTCTCATTTGTTACTGACTAGACAAGACGAAACAGCTGGAGTTCCTAAAACTGAGCAAATTTGGTTCTTACTTATGACTAAACTGTGCAGTTACTCTGTATTTATGTTGCATAAATTATTTGCATAAATTATGTAAAAATTTGAGCTTTTAAAATTGTGCTTTGGTCTCTCTACCTTTAACAGAGGTGGGGGAGATGCTATTAATGCGAAAGTCCATTCGAACAGCAGTAGAGAATCCTAACAATTGTTTTCCACGTTAAAGGAGAGAGAGTTCAGTAGCAAGGTAGTGCCCTAGTACTTCAGCCCTGTATACAAAAGCAGAAAAAAACAAATAAAGCACACACAAGACAGGAAGATAGATGATGAAAGAACTGGACTTTCTAGGAGACATTTTTAATTAAAAAAATTAGTCATCCATACAAAGTAGACTCAATCATTAATTACAGGAAATAATGTCTTTATAGTTGAATGAAAAGTCCCATGAGTGTCATGATCTCAGGTTAATTACTTAATCCCTCTGTGTCCCATATATTTCCTTTGTGATCAAGAGAGATTTCATTAAAACGTTACAATCTCTAAGATAGGGATAATATTTAACTGCTTTGAATAAATGTTCCAGAACTAGATTAACAATTTTATAAATATATTTGAGACTACTGAGGCAGAGGCCTTACAATCAGCTCTGCCAAACTCACTGTTGACTTTATGAGATTTTAGGGTTTAATTTTTAAGGAAGCTGGTTTCTAGGGAAGATCAATGTGGGCACTTGAAACCCTTAGTCTTAATTCAGGGGTGTGATGGTTTAGCCCTGGCTGCGGGTCAAACACCCACCAAAACTGCTCTATCACTCCCCTTTTCAGCTAGACAGGGGAGAAAATACATATTGAGAAGCTTAGGAGTCAAGATAAGGACAGGGAGAGATCATTCTACAATTAGTGTCTTGGGCAAAACAGACTCAGCACAGACTAAAGGAAAGAAAACTCTCTCATTTATTACACTGCACTGCACACCCAGTGACACCAGTCAGGTAATGAGAAGTGCAACCAGATCTTAAAGCACCTCCCCCCACCCCTCCCTTCTTAGCAGACTTCATTTTAGCTGTGATTTTGCTCCCTTCTTCCCCCACACTGTTCCCGGCACGGTGAGGGGCAGGGACGGGGGAACAGGAGTTTCTGTCAGTTCCTCGTGAATTGGTTTCCTTCTTAGCCCAGGGGGTGGGGTGGGGCGGGGGGCATTCCTCACACCCTTCCCCTGCTCCAGTGTAGGGTCCCACCCATGGGAGACAGTCCTCCACGAACTTCTCCAGTCTGAGTCCTTTCTCATGGGGCTTCAGCTCTTCACCAGCTGTCCCAGTGTGGGTCACTTCTATGGGGTGCAGTCATAAATCATAGAATTTCTCTTAGTCTCTCAGACCCAGACTGCTCCAGCCTGGTCCTCCATGGGGTCCCAAACCTCCCCTCAGCAAACCTGCTCTGGTGTGGATCTCTCTCTTGCTCATCTCTGTGTCTGTCTCTCTCCACGGGCTGCAACTGCTGGCAGGGATTTGCTCTAACACGGTTCACATCATCTTCTGTATGTCTCCACCTGCTCCAGTGTGGGGCTCTAGGTGGGGTCTCTGCTGCCCATCATCTTCCATGGGCTGTGGGGGAACACCCGCTCCACCATGGGCTTCTCCACAGGCTGCAGAGGCATCTTTCTCTCTGGCACCTGGGGCACCTCCTCCCCCCTCTTCCCTGGCCTTGGTATCTGCAGAGTTTCTTACATCTTCTCACTCCCTTCTCTGGTGGCAAAAAGCAGCTGATAGCAGATATTTTTTTCTCCTGAATGTGATTCCCAGAGGTTCTGTGACCGTTGCTGATGGGCTCGGCCTTGGTCAGCAGTGACTCCGGCTTTGCCCTGTGGGGCCTGCAGAGAGCTTATAGCTGCTTCTTGCAGAAGCCACCCCTGAAGTCCCCCTTCTCCACCAATACCCAGCTATGCAAAATGACAACAATGAGCATCTCCTAAATATGTATTTATAACGTTATATGCATTATGAAGTTGTTATCTGCTTCCCACACATAAATTAATTTTAGAAAATGCCTGAAGATGTGAGCTAGGATAATGGTGACCAGACATGATGTGAATTCATCCCAGTATGTTTATCACAGCTACAAAAAGCAAATCTGGAATCAATACAAAATACTAGCAAATCCACTTCAATGGGAAAAGCAGATATGCCAGAGGCAGAGGAACATTTAGATACCTTCCAGATGCAAGGCATCATGCTACCAAGACCTTCCTAAACATGTCTGGATAAAGGTGAGACAGAAATGATGATGGAGAAGGATGAGAGAGACCAACAGAAGGCAAAGTCTTTTAAGGCTTTTGGGAAAGCAAAATGTTGCATAAGGACCTCAGGAGAAAAAGAATAGCTCAAGCCTTCAGAAGTTGGATACCTTCCTTCAAGCTGCTTCAGAGGTGGGCAGGGTGGTACTGATCCAGTTGGCTGCCTCAGTGGCCAGGTCTGTAACTGTGGGCTTGGAGAAGGTGTGTGCCTTTACCTCGGAGGGAGAGGAGATTGGAGCAGAACTCTGCAAAATTAACCGGAAGAAAAGACACTCCTGGAAAATAAAGACCTGAAAATATGTCTGGTAGCATCCACCCTGTGGAGACAACAGTGTTAGGAACTACAGCCTCATGGGCAGTGTTGGGCCTTCCATGATTCCATGGATCTTCATCTTCCAAGATGAAGGAGAATGATCTTGAAAAATCACGTTGATATGGTAGCCCTACTCTTTGTTGCAAGTCAAATACTCGGATAGGCAATGAGGACAGTATGGAGAAACATTGTGAATAGCAATGGAGTCCAGACTAGTTGTCAGAGAAGAGTGGCTCTGGCTTTGGGGTTGGGTTTTTCAGCAGAGTGAGGAAGACAGTCAGCACTCTGGGCACACAGGAAGCGCGTGTTGCCTTCCTCTCTCATGCTGTCAGTGGAGAGTGACTGAAAGAAGAAGAGGGGCTGAGTCTGGCACAGCAAGTGGCAGTAACAGCCCTGCTAACTAGCCACAGACAGCACAGGCAGCTGCCTGCACACATGTGCGTGCCGCCAAGGCTCAGCAGCCCATCTTGCACCCGGCGATGGTGGATTGCAGGGATTTGTCAGTCTCTGGAATTTGATTCACTTGCTCCAATTCATCCTTAGGATAAATCCACCAGCTTCAGCCGGGTTATGTAAGAGCCGAGCTTGGCTGGGCATCTGAGGAAACCTTGCTTGCAGAAGCAATTCAGTCTGGCTTTTATATGAGCAGTTTCCAGCTTCTTGTTGATTGAAAATTGGCTGAGGAATTGTAAACAATGCGTAGTGATTAACAGCAATGAATCAAGCCACGAGGAATGGCCAAAGGGACTGAAGTTTCATCTTCCACTGCATCTTTAATCATAATTGAAACCAAGCATTTCAAGGATTATAAAGTCAAATTTCCACGTGATAGCCAGTAGGTATTGCATTCCTCTACTAACGGAATTATAAAAAGACTAAAAGGTGGGCCAAAAAGTAAACTGGATTCATGCCTGAAAACAGTAAACTGGCACCTGGGGAAAGCAATTTGAAATGCTTATTCTGGGAGAGGAAGGAAGCATAGAAATGATTCACCAAACACCTTCTTGCAGGGGCAACAAGAGTCTGCAAACTAAGAGTGACAAAAATTCAGTGTGATTTTGGACTAATATATATCTGCATATGCATATCTCATAGAATGATAGAGTTGTTTTGGTTGGACAAGACCTTTCAGATCATCAAGTCCAACCATTAACCCAGCGCTGCCAAGCCCACCACTAAACCATGTCCCTAAGCCCCACATCTATGCGGCTTTTAAATACCTCCAGGGATGGTGACTCAACCACTTCCCTGGGAAGCCTGTTCCAGTGACTGACAACCCTTCCAGTGAAGAAATTTTTCCGAATTTACATTTTACGTATTGGAGAAATCTCCACATCAGGGGGCTCCCAGGTGTTCTGGACACATCACACTTGGTAGTGGGGGATATTTGCTGTGAGGGTGGTCAATTGCTGGCACAGGGTGCCCAGGGAGGTTATGTAGCCTCCATCCTCGGATGGATATGGACCTGGGCAACTTGCTGTGGCTGACCCTGCTTGAGCAGGTGGATGGACTCAAAACCTCCAGAGGTGCCCAGCAGTACCAGTCATTCTGGGAGTCAGTACTGGCTGCAAAAGGGCTGCTTTCTGTAGAAAACTCAGAGCTTCTCTTTGACTCGGCTTTAGCTGCATGCCAAGGGGCAGCAGTCAGTCCCAGTTCCCTAGCTAGAGTGGAGAGGTGAGGGTGTTTGGTGTGTCTTTCTCCTCTGGCCAGAAGCCACAGAAACAAACTCTGCAACACGTGTCTTGCTGTGCTGGGCTTAACTCCCTTCTTTGACCACCCCAAAGCACAGGTGGTGGAGATGGACCAGGCCTGAGTGTAGGCTTTGCACAAAATTGTTGTGCCAAAGGCACAATGTAGGAGCACAAAGGCAGCACTGCAGGAGACTGTGTGCATGGACATCCATTTTTAAAGCCTTGTGTGGTCACAGGAGGCATTAGAGTGCACCGGTGCTTTTCCTGATCTTGTGTTGCCACATGCCCATGGTGAAAGTGTGTCATATAATACAACGAAGTGCTGCTTCACATTTGCCAGATGTGTCACACAAAAGCAGAAGGTCATGATACCAATGCCCTTCGGCTGAACAGCTTTCCCCAGCTGAGGGGAAGACGGCTTTACCTGGAGCAGGAAAACCCATGCCCTGCAGGAATGAGAGCTGAGATAGAGTTACACAGCTCAGTGGGTGAGCAAGTGTTTCCACGGGTGTTCTTTGCCACCCAAGCTGTGTGTCCCAAGATGCAGGTAAACTGTGACATCCCCTCCTGCAATTGTGGAAGATTTTATTTGAAAAATTACTTAGGGAAGGTCAAAATTAAAATGGAAAGCAAAGGGTAGACATGGGGTAGAAATCCAAAAGCTCATTCCTAACATTGGCTGTTGCGAGTGGGTGGAAGCTTGTCCTCCAAGCCTCCTCACACTACACTGTGATTTCACTGCCTGCATTTTCTCTAGACATCTGGTACCAGGCTTGTGACCTGACATGGCACTGCAGCGCATGCTTCATGCACTCATTATCTGCCTCTTTGTTTTCCCCCTCCCCATAATGAAATCCATCTCTAGCTTTCCTCATCATTGCAACAAATGGAACTCTACACCCACGTGTGACCACTGTCTGTGCAGCAGTGTAAGGCATGATGTGAAGTGCAGGTACCTACCTACCCAGCCCCTGCAAGGAGGTTTTAGTTGCACGGTAGGTGAAGAGAAGACATTTCCTAACTCAAAACATGTATGAGGCACATCAGTGCTGCCATTTGCATGCCTTGCACACACCTTGCAGTGTGGCTTTGCTGGTGAGTGCAGGTTTTGGCCATGGTTCCCCAGGGTTTGCCTTGACATGGCAACACAAGGTGTAAGTATAGGAGGTCAGCAGCCTCCTCTTCAAATTTTTTGGCTGCTGCTGATTCCACATTGTTTATTCCCAAGCCCATCCCCCCTGCCCACTCTCCTGCTCTTGGTTGCCATGCCTGTCCCCAGCCACATCTGTCACCCTTTGGTGGCCCAAATTTCTCCCCTGCATTGGCAGAGCAGAGACGCCAGATGGACTGCGGCAGTGCTGGGAGGGCCGACATCACTGGGGTGCTCGGGGGAATGGAGAATGGCAATGACTGCAGAAAATGGGCAAAAGAGATGAGGAGCTGGGAGGGGTTTGTGGAGGTAAAGAAGGAGGAGAGGATGAGGGTAGGAGGGAGAGTGGGACACTGAGATGGAGAGATGAGAGAGGAGAGCAGGTGCAGGCTTTGATTGCTGGGAGGTGGGATGGGACAACTTAATGCTATGGGGATAGAAATAGAAGAGCTTTTAAGTACCAAAGTGATGTTTGGTGAGCGTGCCCTGCACCTGAGGAGGTCCCACCTTGGTCACGGCTGGGGAAAAGATCAAACAGAGATGAACACTGCCCCTGCAATCTTCTTGGCATGTATTTTTCCTTTTCCAGATGCACATCAGTGGCCCTGGCTGGGTGCACCCCTGGGCACCCCCTGCACAGGTGCTGGATGGTGCTTGGCCACGTGCTGCCCTGCTGTTGCCAGGCAGGCACTGCTGCCACGGTCCTGCAGCAGAGTGCTGGTCAGAGGGTAAACAGCTAAATCAAATTTTGGTAAATGGAAGGGAAAGGGGCTTTCAAAGAACACTATTATATAAATGTTGCAAAATAAGCTCTGATGCTGTGGTTCCATGGCCTCCAAAATGAATTAAACAAATTGCTTTTACACCCACCCATGGAACAAGACTTGATTAGTTACAACCCTCTTTCTTCTGTTTCACTAAATATTATGATTGTCAACAGCATGAATAGAGGTTTTGTTTGATGAAGAGATAGCCAACTAGCGAAAAGCATTTGCTAAATACTGAGACTTGAGAAGATTCATTTTTTGAAGCCTGTGGTACTCACGCACTGGAAAGAACGGTTTTCAGGTCTAATGAATATGTAAAGCTCCCTGCTGCTGGAAGGATGCTGAGCGTGTTGCTGGTGGAGCGTGTGCGATTGCAGCCAGTCTCCCCGCGGTGTCCTGGCAATGCGCTCGGCACGACGCAGTGGCAAAGCACCGTGCAGGGTGTCATCTGGAAATGGGAGTGCTAAAAACGTGCTGTACTCAAATCAGCTCTAGCAAGCAGGCTCTCTTCATTGGCTGTAAAGCCGGAATTCAATTTATACCTGTAATATGCACTAGATTATGTGAGAATATCATTATGTACAAAACAAGCATATGAAGTCCCAGCTTCTGTTTCCCCATGCAGGCCCCTCTGTCACGCATTTCCAGTTTACCTGTTCTGCTGAAAAGTTGGCTGATGGGGCTTGCTTTGTCAAGACAAAAGCCAAACTGTCCCTGACCTGAGTAACAAATCCAGCAGACCCGGCAATCTGTGGGTCTGAGCTGTGACTTTTTTCCTGGGAAAGAAGTACTGACTTTCCCCTCCTCTGAATTTCTATTCTGCTGAGCCTCTGGCCTCAGCTGAGGTTTGTGGGAGATGCTGAATCATCAGAGATACGGAGGACTCTGTGAGCTGCCCCATAAGTAAGGAAGAAGTGATATGAAAGATTTTTTTCTTACTGGGTCAGATTTGTTTCATAACCTTTTAAGTTTGTTTGTTGTCTGTAAGAACACTCTGCTACATGAAAGCATCTGCATAAGGCTTGGTAGCAGCAGGGGTTTGTGGCTGCATTTCCCTGTGATGTTATGCTTTCATGGATCAAGTTCTTTAATTTTCATAAATTGCCTATTTGCATCCCTTCTTTCCATTTCCTATCACTGCAGCTTATGCTGTATTAATATTGCTGACATGACCAAGACATCTAGGACCAAATAAAAACAGGGCTCCATTGTACTGTTCAGAAAAATCATAAAACCAGAGTGGTAGCATGTGCACTGATACCTCACTTACAGGGGGATCCAGGAGTATGGTCACTCCTGGCAGGACTGCGGGGCAGCAGGCATGCCTGTACTGCTTGGCAAGACCAAGGCATGGAGCATAAACCTGCGTGGGAAAAAACCTCTACATGTTTCATAGACTCCAGATGATTGTTTTATATTGTGAATTTGATGAGGAAGTCAAAATCAGGGGTAACAGAAGATGATTCTTCATTTCCAGTGACCTAACTTCTTGAAGTAATAAGCATTTATTCCACTTGGAATTTATTCTTAAATTCAAAGAAAATGAAAAAAAGAAAAACCCAAACCTCCTTCAGTTTCTCTACAAGTAAGGTCAAAGCCTCATTGAAACTGCTTGGCATAGGGATATTTTTAACCAGTAGAAAATGTATTCCTTTTAAAGGTAGCAGTGCAAATTGAAGTAAGACAATGCCAACTGTAGGAGGACTTCAGCAAGCTAATGTGTGACCTTGTGCTCTTTAGAGCTGTTAAAGGGAGTTAGCTGTGTTTCTGGTTATAACTGTACAGCGGAAATGAAGGAAAATATGCTGTGGGTGTGTGGGTGCTTGGCTGTTGTGATATCTAAATGATGATTTAGAGTTAGTGAGGATGTTCACGTTGCCTTGGTGATGGCTACCTTGGAGGTTTTGGTGGCATTCACAGGAATTTGGATTGGGGCTTCACATAGGGCTGCTGGGATAGAATATGCTGAGCTGCAAATCCACAGTAGGGTATGGGCACAGTCGCCTATATTCATCCTCTGCTGAGTGCTTTGAGTTGCTTCATGTGAATCCTGCTCCATTTAGTTAATGAAAACTTCTGCTCATTGAAAAGTTTGTAGAAGTAACTCACATGGGTTTTCTTGGATAGGGACTTGATGATGGAATACGCAAACCTGAGGATCCTATCCTTGTGTTTATTTTGTCTTTAAGAGCTTGTCCGAGCCAGAAACCAGCATCTGACACTTTTTGTGTCTTCATGAGCAGTGGTTACCTGCAACATGGATTCACTTGCTCCTTCAAGTGGGTGGACATACCTCGGTAATGGGCAGATGTTTCAAAGAGAAAACAAGCTATTTTCCTTCACACTAAGGATTTGTTAGCCTTAAGTGATGCTGGAAAACAAGGAAATCTAGAGAAATTACCTCCTTCCTTTGTGGTCAGGATATCTCACCGTTTTGCAATTCCTGTGCCAACTGCAACATGGTTTTGGGTACCCCGTGGAGAGACAAGCATGTACTGGGAACTGGGAACTTGGCTGGGGGCTGGCTGTAGGGGGTCCTGGCTGAGTGCTTTCATAGCTTGTGCCCCAAACCAAGGTCTGCTGTTGTGTTCAAACCCAACAATATCCTACTGTCCTGTTCCCTTGAAAAAGTAGAAATCAAAGTCCAGGTGTTGGCTGTGGGCTTGAACTTTTTACCAAGAGAGGCACTGTACTTCTCTCAGCCCAGAAGTGACCTCACACAGCTGAGGTGGATGTTGGTGCCAGAGCTGAGAAAGCCCAGATGATGAAAGCATGAAGGAGCCTTAAGCTGCTCAGAAAAGCTTTTGTGGTAGTGTTATCTCAGCCAGTCTCACTTTTTTTTTTTTTTCAGAAATACCACCATATCCCTGTCCTCCATCACTGGTTTGGAGGTCAGAGGCTGGCACAGGCAGCCGGTGCAGGCATGCTGCAAGTGTGGGTTTGCTGCCACAGCAGATCCAGGTGCCTGGTCCCTGGCTGTGGGACAGCAGGAGGGTCACAGGTTCACAGGAGAAGCAGAAGCAGCCTCTGTGCCTGGGGACTCTTGTAACACAGCTCACTTTGCTTATAACACACACAGCTCTTGGCTATTGTTAAGTAAGGAACATTTTTCAAGAAGTCTTAGGTTGTTTGTTTTAAGCTTTTAATTGACTGCCGCGTATAAGATTATATATCAATGAAGGAAGAAAAAGCTTAAAAAATGCCCCAGGTTCACCCGCCACAGCATGGAAATATGTCTGCACTGTTTACAAGTGCTCCTTGTTTTGCATTCGGAGTCCGGATCTTTGACTTCCTTTTGGACTATTCTCCACTGGAAATGAGTATTTGCTGCCAAAATAGTTCACCTTTTCCTGAAAGATTCGGTATTAATAGTTTTGACAGAACATCTTGTTCCTGCGTAACACAGGAGTCAGTCTAGCAGTTGGTCCTGACCAGGGCTACAAACTGCAGTTGTATAACTCTTTTATTTTGAGATGGAATATCTGCAGTTTAAAAGAAGAAAGCCTGAGCTTACACCGGCATGAACCTCCTAAAGTGAGAAGGAAAGTGCTCATGGTGCAGCAGATCACCGTGCTTGCTTTTGCCTGTGGAAAGAAGTGCTTTTTATTCAAATGCAGTGTGTGGCTTGGAGTACTTCAGAAATGCAGTTGCAGTGCTTCTAGCACCAAGAGAAGACTTTTCCACCCCTCTCACTGACCGCAGCCTGCGTGGGCAGCCCCAGTGCTGGCTCCTTGCTGCCCATGTGCTGCTTGCACAGCCAGGCTGCGGCTCTGCCATGGGGTGGGGACCGACCAGGGACCCCGGCATGCCCGTGATGGAGAACCACCACAGATGCCTTTGCTGAAGTATCGTCAAGCTTAGATGCTCTTGACCTAGCACACATAATAGGAGTGATCCCAGGCTTGGCTAAAAGCTCCTTTAGAAAGGCTCATGATATCCTCTGATTTATTCCTTCTTGGTTTCCATTGTTTGATTTCGGTTGCTATTTTTTATTAGCAGTCACTGTAGCCATGTCACAGAGAATGAATGATCTTTGTTAAGGGTTATTTGTTTCTTGTGGTAGGCAAAAAAACCCACAAAACATCATGCAATTTATATTCTTGCAAGACTTTTCCCAAGCAGAGCTCAGTAATTAACGCTGCAGACTGTAATGCGCTAAGTCAAATGGCATTTTGTATGCTGTGACACCAACAGCTCCTGAGTGTTTTCAGGCAACTTTACTCTGTGCTTCCTGGATGGCTGTACACAATTATTACTATACATTACCTGATCTTTACAGCAATTAAACAATATTGTAGCTTATTCTGCTTGGCAAAGATTTCTCTGACTGTACACAAAATTCTCTCTCTCTCTCTCTATATATATATATCAGAAATGTATCCTCTTTCCTCTCCTGTGTTTCACAACACATTTTACACACAAAGGATGGAATATAATTGTAACAAGAGCACTTAATAATGGCTTTAGTGGAATATAATTTTTACCAGTGCCTGTGACTGCTAAAATTCTGTAGTGCCCCTTTTTACATTGCTGCTTAACTTTCCTGAAATTAAGAGACCGGACCAACTGATCAGTTCAGGCAGGCTTTAAACTGCTGCTGGCGTGTGTTAAAGAAAGCTGGGCAAGGTTTTTAGGATTTGTAGGATTTAATAATTTTTGCCACTTGCTCTTTTTTTAACACCTACTGACCACTGTGGTGCCATCACCAGTTTGGAACTGGGCTTCTGTTGTACAAGTGAAAATGAAGTTCCTAAGTCAAACAGAAACTTATTTTTTACCTCTTGACTGAGCAAAGTCAGCAAGAAGGTGCCCAGAAGATTTAAAGCTGAGAACATAAAATTTGCTTTAACAACACAAAGATGTAATCAGCTTTTCCTATCTTGAGTTTTTTGTTTATAGAGAACCTTTTCTAAAGATAACAGACTGATAATTTATATTTTAGAAGTGCACCAAGTGCCATTTGAGAAGGGGCAAAAAGTGAATACGGGGTGAGGGTAGGGAAAAACTGCGTCCAGTTCTGCTGGTAGCTCTCAAGGTGTTGTGTTGGTTTTGACCTTGCTTCTAAAGAGAAGAACAATTGGAAATGGGTGCACACAAAAAGGAGAGAGGGACAGAGCACAAAGCATGAGGCTGTACGCTGGATCTGGCATTTGCAGCCCAGTTATTGAGCTGAAGGAAGATTACAAAACCTGTGATGTTCCAGCACAAATGCCCATGGCCCCATAATTCACTGCCCAGGTGCTTACCCTGGTGCCATCTATCCAAAGATTTGCCAACTGATTTGCAGAAATGCAGAACGACCACAGAAATGACACATTTGTCTGGTCAAAACAGGCCAGTAAAAGCATATTTCTCCAAGACTGTACTGTAAATTCAAAGACTAAAAGCAAGGGGAAACCTCTTGCAAGGAGTTCATGATGGGGAAAAGAGCAGCTCTTGCATGTGGTGTTTTAAAAGTAAGCGACAGTGTGTCACACCCTAAGGGTGTCCTGGATATTCGTTGTGAAAAGAGATGTAAACCTGAATTGTCACCTTTTCTTACCCCTCTCTGAAGATGTGGGTTGTTTGCAGAAAAGAACCGCAGTCTGGGCTCTGTAGCTGTTTACAAACTAGACCAATGTTTGTGGACCTCTGTACTTACCTCTTCTGCCTCTGCAAATGGCTCAGTCACCCCAGAAAGATGTGCTTCCTGATCCAGCAGCTTTGCTGTGCACAGCAGCCCGTGGTGAGGCAGCGAGGGACCCATGGGGGCGAGGGAAGGCAGGTGATGAATGCTGTAGGTGGCTGCAGAGAGTGGAAATCATTTCCACCACAGCGATGCCAGGGAATTGCACATCATCTGCTTTAGTTTTTAGAAGAACTCTTGATATCAAAAGCTCAAGTCTGAAAGCACTTCTAAACCCCAAGAATCTAATTTTTCTTTCTTTGCAGTAATTTTCAGAAGCATCAAAGTAGCCTTTGGTAGAATCCCATCCAGCTTCCTCACAACATCTCTTTAGCTAAGCTGTTTCCCACAAAGTCAAATTCAAGTAATTACTCTCTCAAAGCGGGACTTTCCCTCGCTCCTGAATTGGCTAATTTCTTTTTATTAATTTTATAAACAAAGAGATGAAGGAAGCTAACAAAGCTATCAGCCTGCAACAGACGGAAGGAAACAAAGAGGGCATTATTAGTTAGCCAGTGTACAAACAGGCAGAAGGATGAGAATTATATTTAAAAAGTGGAAGTTTCAGTGTAAATGTTAGCCAAAACTCTGTTCTGTCTGCATCCCTGAGGCACAAGTAGCTCTGCAACATGGCTGCTAGGTGATGCTGTTAACAGTATTTGAAACAAGATTTTTGTAACGTTGGGTGGAAGATCTCTCTAGTTAGGACCTCCTTTTTGTTTTTGTGACAAAGAAATGTGGGATATCTCTGCTCTCAGACTGGAGGGGGATGTTTTTTGACATCCGCATGACCCTGCTCAGGTGGGTGGAAGATGTAGTCCCAGCCCACAGGGAAGTGTGAGGGTTCGAGGCCACAGGCACTGCTTGGTGACAGCGATAAAGCTCCCCCTTAACCCTGAATTTTCTGCAGAGGAAATGGTTTTTCAACTCAGAAACAAGAAAACCAAGCGACTAAACAATCATTTCATATTCATGTCCTCTACAAAAGCTTCCAGCTGCTTTTCTAAAGTTTAGGGAAGGAGAAAACACACAAATGCTGAAATTAATCTTGTGGTAGCAACACAAGGTGGTGGTGGGGTGCCTGATGCAGGAGGGGTCCTTGTTCCTGGGCACTGAGCAAGGGCTTGAGAGAGGAAAAGATCATAATTTGTTTACTGATCCATGCTGAATTCATCACACTCAGCACAGCAGTATCTTGCCTGTCTTGTTACTTTCAAATTTAATTTAAAATGAAGATGAGTGCTTTGGTTTGGGAGTTCATGATGAATAGGGTTCCTCAGGGGTCAGTACTGGGACTGGCACTGTTCAACATCTTTGTCAGTGACATGGACAGTGGAATAGAGTACAGGTCTAGCACGTTTGCTGATGACACCAAGCTGTGTGGTGAGGTCAATATGCTGGCAGGAAGGGATACCATCCAGAGGGACCGTGACAGGCTGCAGAGGTGGGCCCATGGGAACTGCATGAAGTTCAACAAGGCCAAGTGCAAGGTCCTGCATGTGGGTTGGCACAATCCCAAGCACAGCTACAGGTTGGGTGGAGAATGGCTTGAAGGCAGCCCTGAGGAGAAGGTCTTGGGCGTGTTGGTTGCTGTGAAGCTTAATACGAGCCAACAGTGTGCTCTAGCAGCTCTGAAGACCATCTGTGTCCTGGGCTGCATCAGCGTGGCCAGCAGGTCCCGAGGTGATTCTGCCCCTCAAGTAATCTCTCATGAGACCCCCACCTGGACTGTGTCCAGCTCTGGGGTCCCCAGTACAGGAAAGACATAGAGCTGTTGGAGTGAGGCCTTTGAAAGCTGCTCTGAAATACCAGGGGCTGTTTTGATCCCACAGCTGAAACAAGGAATGAAAGAGCAGTAGCGCTGGAAGGAACTGGGTCGAATGCTCAGCCATACTGAGGCTGGGATGTGACGGGTATGCTGATACCGTCCATAAGCAGGTCAGGGAGGACAGTGAACACCAGTTACTTGAGAAAAGACAAGACTAGCCCAAGAGCATCTGTGTATAAGCTGCTGTAAATGAAGTAGGGTATCATTTAGGGGGATTTTGGTAAGTAAGCAGAGCAAGCATCCTCAATTGTTCTAAGATGTGATGAGTGTTTTTGCAAGGAACCCATGATGGTCTTAGCTGCAATGCAAGGAAATAGACTTGCTGACACGGTCCCTTTCAGTCACACAGTTTATGTTTCTAAATTTCAAGTAATTCATACAGCTAGACACTGATTGTACATACATATTTGCATGCACTACATAATACAGTATGGAATTGCATTGCATATATGTTAATATGTGTGGACATATGCATCTGCCTGTGAGGAGAGGAGAGGAAATGAAGGATGCCGCAACTGAAAATGTTTGCATGTTTGTAATTAACATCTCAATTTTAACTCCATATCCACTTTGCTGAGTGTATTTCTTTTAACAGTAATGAGGTGGGGTTTTTTTCAGTAACACTGTAGCTGAGAACGAGATGAGGTGACCACATCCTGCATGACTTTCAAACAGTGCACACTAGCAAGTGCTGCTGAGTACTGTGGTTTTACATGTCGGCCTCTGTGAGCTTTTGATGCTGTAATCAGTCGTTGGCCTAGTGGGTCACTCTCACTTCCTCATCCAGTCTTGCTTTTTTTAAAAATTAATCTTTATTCTGTTGGCACATTTCCTCCCATCGAAGGAGTGGATGTTCTTCCTGAGCCTTGAGTACATCCCACAGCCATAGTTACAGAGTGCTGGGGAGGAAAGAAGACTCCTCTGACTCCAAGTTGAGTTTTCTCTCACAGATGTTTTATGAACAATACTTACATTTTTCTAAGCAGGTGCTGGAAATCCAGGAATTGGCAGTAAACACTGTTCTAGCTCATCTCCTCTTTAGCTGACTGGTGAAAAATGCATTGCGTTGGACCTTTGTGATATGCTATGTAATGTACGGTTTAAAAGCATACTTTTAAATGAACCACCACCACCCCTCACCCCCTGTCTGACTACTCTCTTATCAAGGATCCCTGTTCGCAGGCGTGCTGGTGAGAGATGTGCAGGGAATCACAACTCCTCTCGCAGAGTGTAAGCGCTGTGCAAAGAAAGCACTGTGGGCCCGAAGGTGTCCTGGCTGCTTCTGAGCAATTACTGCCCTAAGAAAATCATCACGTTCATATCTGCTGCCTTGGAAAGCAAGGAGGGAGGTGAAGCTGCGTGCTTCGCCCCATTGTACCTACATAATAATCCTAAATCAGCAGAATACTTACATCTTTCATCTGTCTGAACAGGGCTGTTTGTTACCTAATGAACTGAACACAAAAACCCACTAACAGGATTTAAAGATTAAAATTTAAAGTATCAATGGTTGGAAAAAATGAAGGGAAGCTGGTACGTACCTGTTTGGAGGAGAATAGGGAAGAAAGAAAGAGAAAGAAATAACCCTGCCATGAATCATTTACTTTTTGTAACTGCAGCTGAGTCAGTACTTCATTGATTTGACTGGTTTAGATCTGAAATGGAGTATGCATCATGCTCACCTGCTAAAATTAGGTTAGAATTGAGTTTGTTTCCCTTCAAGTAGATACCAACACACCTTTTTTCCTAAAGAAATGAAAAACATGATGACTTCTGAACGGCTGCATTGTCCGTGTAATGTTGGACTATATTTGTTTTTATTACACCACCGTTGACGTTTCTGTTATTTCTATTCTTCGAGTGCCATATTATTCCTATCCTGCTATTTCCTATTTGTCAGCTCATTCCTGGAGGAGGTTTCTCTGGAGTGTATTTATCTTTCAATTAGCAACATTTTCTTTGCAGTCCTACTGTTTAATTTATTTTGCCTAAGCCCAGACCAAGTTGAATATGCAGCATGGCAAATGTAGGAGTGAGACAGCAAAGACATATCAAAACATTTTTCAAGGTTTTTTTTTTTTCCTCTCAGATGCTTTCCTGGGTTCTGCTTACAAGCAGGGCAAGAAGCTGGCTTGGCAGATTTGGTGATCTTGCACCCTGGAATACGTGTTGCAGTGCTACCTCCTGTCTGAGAGTTGTGCAGACCTGCTGGGACTCCAGCATTGCTTTGCCATCTCACTAATGGGGACATTAAATGCAGCATGGCCACAGGCTAGTCTTACAAGCACATGTTGGTGTGTGGAAGTATGTAAAACCCTGTAAGTTCCTCCACATTGCACACAGGTGGGGACTAGGGTGCAGAGGTGCTTTGAGAGTTTCACCACACGTGTCCCCAAATCTTTAGCTGTAAGCACCTTATCTCCCACGCTCAGCCCCAGACAGTGGGGTTGCAAGGCTGCTGCACAGCTGCACACAAGAGCTTATTCTCTTTGATACTGCACATTTTGACTGCTTGGGTCATCTAAGTGACCTTTTATTTGTTGACCCAAATTAGTCCTTCAGCCTGGACTTCTGCAGGAAGCAAGCTACAGGCTTTGGAGGGCTTCTCTGACTTGGGAAGATCTATCATCTTAAAAAATCATTGTTCTCCCACCATTGCAAAGATAGCCTTGAGAATGCCACCTGATGACAGGGACAGCAATCTGCATCTGTGGGACCTCTCAGTGCTGCGATTTTCTGCAGGCTGCTCCTGTAGGTAAAGTGTCCATGTGAAGCTGTAGTTCCCACAGCCACTCTCTGCCCTCCTTCCAGAGCAAGGATGCCCCTTTGAACTGCTCTGGACAGCCACAGCATTTCTGAGTCTCATTCAGACATTGCACAGAGAGTGCAGAGCAGTGCTGGGGCTGTGCTGAGACACCATGAGCTGTGCTGGGCTGTGCTGGGGATGTGCCAGAGACGCGTTGGAGCTGCTGCAGTGCTGGCTCACCCTCAGGCCAGGTTTGATGACAGTGATGCAGATATTGCTGGGGGAGTGAAGCTCTCAGCAGAGTCCTGTGGGAGGCCTTTGTGAAGCGGGAGTTGCATGCTTTGCTGTGAGACGGTTGACCACAGCATCTCATCTTTTAAAGGCTGGTCCCTGCAAGGGCAACACCAGCCGCTCATCCATAGCTACAGGAGTAGCAGTCCTGTGTGAGAGGACAGCGTACTTTGTGGCCGCTCTGCCATGCTCTTAGAGGCAAGCTGTCTGCTGAGGATGGGATTTTTGAAAAGCGCCTGAGCTGCACTGCAGGCAGCTTTGGGACCAGGATCCTTGGAGCTGAAACCGGAGGTTTTTACCAGAGAGCTCCTCCAGCTGTGATCTTCGGCAGCGGGCCAGTTTATTATTTTTACTTACAGTAAGTATCTTCACTCCTCAACAAGGCACGAAATGTATCTTCAAATAAGCAAGGTCCTGCTGGGTGGGGCGGACACTGAAGTCTGCACTGGCAATGTAGACAAAAGCAAATTCTGGCCTGAAAGCTGCTCTGTGCAGAGGCATCAAAACCATCCCAGTCCCACCTGTCTGCATGATTCCAGTGCAGTCACCAGCATTTATCATCACCTTTATTTCCATCCAGATTTATTATAAATAGTGGTGCTCCTTTTCTAGCGCAATTTGTACTACTCCTTCAAGGCATTTTGAGTAAACAACCTTATTTTAACAAAGCAGATGGAAACCTTTTTATAGCTGTTGAGGCACTGGCAATATGTACAGTCCTCAGCTAGCTCTGTTCTGCAGTACTGTTCTTTGCTGTACTAAGAATATGTCCGAAGTCATTGAAGTGCTGGATCTGACCCATCCTGCTTCAAAGAAGATGTATTATCAAGGTCATCATATTGCTGAATTAGTTTTATAGCTACTCTAGAGGTACCATTGAGCAAATTGTATTGATTTCTCTTGCTTCTTATTAGGAGTTGTTATTTGGAAGCTGAAAGTAAGCCAAAGCCATCACACTTCCTTGAGAGAGGTACTGGAAAGCACCAGTGCTCAGGAATCCTGTACGTGCCCACTTTGTGTTGGTGCCTCTCTTCTGGCCAGGCCATTGCACCCTTCCATCCATGGAACGATGCTCACATCATGCTGGAACCTCAGCAGAAGCACTCAGTCAGTTGCTGCTTTTGAAGAAGTGTGGGATGTTCAGCACCAGTGCCACAGGTCATGGTGTCCCGTTTTTGCCATTTCCTCCATCCCCATGGTCACTTTCAGGTCTCTGACCATCTCCTCGATTCCTGCAGAATTTCATCTTGGCATTCACAAAAGGAGACTCTTGCTGGGAGGGTTATTTTAGTTAATCTCTATCTCATTGCAGAGGAACATTATTTCTAGCAGAAAAGATCCAGGAAAGAATATGCCTCATTCATCAATGTTAAGTCAAACATTTGTTCATGCAGCAGACATGCTGATGAAAGGCTGGCTTCAGAGCTGCAGTGTGGCTTGGGCTTTTAGAGGGACACTCAGCTTCAGGTTGGCTGGGTAACTGGTGCCCTGTATGCCTTCAGATACACCAGGAGAAGATTAAGCTCTCTGCAGCATCTGCATACGTTTGGAGGCATCAAACCTTCCAGCAGAAGTAGAAGCAGCACCAGCATGGTCCCTTTTGTGCAAACACTGTGTGCCATAAAGGCTATACCAGCCTCATGAGCCTGGATCTGCTGTCTCTGATCCAGCACTTTGTACCTCCTGGGGGTTCAGTGGTCTTCTCCTGAGGCTGTATCCAACGTCTGCAGCCCTGTTTCCTCAGTGCTGACAACTGCTTTGGGATTGCACTGAGAGGCAATGATCTGTGCTACTGAACTGTGAGCATCATCCCTGCCACGGCTTTGGCCAAACCCAGCTAGCACCTAGTTTAGGGGGTGACACGGTGGCAGCATTACCCCCAGAGCTTTGCCTATGCTGGTGGGCAGCCTGGTTCCTGGGATTCACCCTCCTGCCCAGCCTGCAGACCCTTTGGCACATCCTGGGAAATGCTCAGGTGCAATTCTGAAGTGGCGGGAAGGGTTTATAACATCACCCTTAGGTGACAGCACCTATTGAGCCAACATTTTGAAAGGTGGTTTGAAAAGCAAGGTAGTCATCCTCTGTACTTTCTCCAAGGGCAGTAGAGAAACGAAGGGTCACGATGAAAGCTAGGCAACATTGTGATGGGGATCTGAGAGTGATGCTCTGGCCATACTTGCTTCCTCCAGAGCATGCCAATTAGATGAAATGTCATTGTGTGGTGCCCAATCACCTTTCTCTTATCAAATTCCATTTATAGGAGATAAAAATGACATTCAGATTCCCTCTCATCAGGCTTCTTCAGCGATTTTCATACTCCAAACCTCCAAGAGAACTGATGAGCTGGGCTGAATCATGGGGTAGGACCTTCTGTTTCTGGAGCCAGGATTTTGAGTATCAGTTAATTGCCTGGCCCGCACTTGCTTGAAGAGAAAAGACAACAGTGACAATGAATAAAACATTGCTATTTTGTCATGTAAAGTGGCTTGAGGTATTTTTAATGTTTGGTTTCTTGCCCATCATAGAAGCATTCATGAATTTCCAGCTTTATCAGGAAAATATTACTTTTTTCACTGCTGATTATCCTCCTGGTGTGAACTGCATAATTTCTTACTCAGAAGATTATTGTAGCCATTTATTTTCTGGTTAAACTGGTGTAAATAAAACAATTACACAGAAATGATTGAATTTTCTCTTTAATGCATGAAGCACAGATGCAGAATACACAGTTCATTAAAAAACGTTCCTACTCCCAATCAAATTCGTACTAGAAAATGGTCAACAAAAATACACTTTTTTTCCTATCTGTTTGGGGAGGAAAACATTACAAGGCCATATGCTGTATACGCATCCACACTGCGCGGGGAATTCATGCAAGCTAATGTGCTTCTGTTCTGTGCCAGGAGACATGAGGTTGTCCCCTTATTCTCACTGAGGGGATTTCAGTGTTCAAGCTAATTATTCCCACTGATGAGGGACCACGAGGAAGGCGAGCAGAAAGTAACAGTGCAGACGCCATGAGGGTTGTATTGCTTCTTTTTGGCGGGTGGGAAGTAAGGAAATGAGAAGGGGTCTAGGTGCTGGCTGCTTTGGGCTGGGAACATGAGCAGAGAGCACCCAATCCAGCCACTGTAGGGTTGTGGTGAGTAAACAGAAACCTAACTCATCTTGAGCACACAATTACACGTCTGCTTTACTCCTTTGATGAAGGCTTATATGGCTCAGCTCTGCTTCTTTTGATGTTAATTTAATTCTCAACGGCCTTTTATTGTAGCTCAGGGCAACAGACACCGGCTCCTTGCAGGATGATAAATAGCAAGCAGCCATTCTCACTGCTGTGCAGAACGTAACTTTCCAGATCCCTCTGGTTTCTTACAGGGCACTTTTCCTGCAGTGAGCACAAAGACAGAATCCTTTAATACATTTTGGACCCCTATTCATTAAATCAAGACATGAAACTGACTGTTCATGACAAATTTCTGGGTAGGTGAGAAGTTGGTGACATTTTCTCTGCCTGTTAATTATGTGAAATGTTTTATCTCAAATTTTGCCAAACTGTTTATTGGTCTCCACGGACTGCAGCTGGAGGTGAGCTTTGCAACAAGCAGCGCTCATGCCTTCTTAATGCTGACAGATCATGAATGATCAATTAACTCATGAATTATTGTCACCATTGGTAACCTGTGGCTGATTAGGCTGAAATAATTTAAATTAAAAAGTAGAGACACACCCATCCCTTGCCTTTCTGCTTCAGTGGCAGGATATTTTGAGTCTTCTACTTGCTCAGAGGATGACATGGAAACAAATGGCCATTTACCTTTCTTCTTGCTATAGGCATTCTCTCTCTCCCTGATCTCCAGCAATAATGTCATTTGATTTCTTTCTTTGAGAACCAGAAAAGCCATTTCTAAGTAAAGTGAAAATGTTCAAAAGTGGCTTTGCCATTACTAGATGGGTTATATATTTTCCTAGTAGCCGTGACCAGGTTTCATATTGCTTAAGAAGTTTTATAACAAAATATGTGAGACAATGTGTGACATATTTAAGTACCGTCTTGTGTCAGGGCCCACTGACCTGCCTGTGGCCTGAGAGGATGGTGTTAGAAGAAAGGATTAGTCTAAGGACCTTTCCATTATTATTGCTTATGTAACTTTTCAGTCTCTTTCTCTAGCTCTACCAGAAAACGCAAGACTGGAATCCCAAACTGGATCTTTACAGTGATGTGTTTACTTTCAGGTGCCGTATTAGATGGAATGATTTTCATCAAATCTCATGAATGCTGACACATTTCAATGTGCAAACATGTAAAACACAGAAAAAGAGCCTGTGGCCATCAGGGGACACACTGTTCCCTGCAAGTCATGGGCCTCTCCAGCTGCAAGGCAAGCCCATTCTTTCCCTCTTTCACTTCTGTAACCGCCTGTCTCTGAGGCTGATTGCAAGCATCTTGCTTCAGTGACTGCATCAGCAAAAGCCTTTCCCTAGGCTGCCGGAGGGGTGGGGAGGGAGATTGTGCGGATGCATTAAGAAAGAGCAGAATAACTTATTGTTTGCTTTGGCCAGTGAGTTATTTGGGCTCTGCTCTGTCAGGCAATTAAAATGACGGATTAAAGTATTTGATGTAAACTCTGTTACATACAAAGAACATACACATGGGTTATTTTTTTTCCAAATGGAGAAGGAATAGAAGCAGAAACAAAGGTCAATTTTGGTGGTCCTTCTTCCAGGTCCTGCTCCTGCCCCAGACAGCCTGAAAGCTGCTTTACCTTGTTGTCTCTCTGAGGTACATTCACAGTCTTCACCTTCCTGACCTCCTCATGCTGCTCTCGGACTGCAGGAATCCTCCCTTTACCAAAGGCATTTCTCACCTGCCTGTATGTGACCTGTGTCTTCATTGGCGCCCCTTGGTTTGGTTACTGGAACCCACAAGATGACTTTGACCACATCCCAATTCAGATGGGATGAAGGCTTGCTCTCACAAGAGCAAGGTCTCAGCTATATATAACAGGCCTGCAAGCACAGGTCTCCTTTAGAGTCATGTTTACCCTAAAGCAGCAGGGATTGCTCATTTGCGTAGGAAGTGAATTTCAGCTACCCACCCGTCCACGCTGGCAAAAATGCAGGTTTTCAGGCATATTGTCCTCCTCTCCCCCACGCACTTAACACATCTCCTGACATACTCCACTCTCTCCACAGACACCCTCTCACCACACACCCACCCCTCGGAAGCAACTGGGGGCTCTCAAAGTGCTCACCCAGCCTGTGCAGCTTCCTCAAGGCCTCCCACTCCCAAAGCACCCTCCCCCACTTGCTGCCCATTGCCCCACTCCTCCCACCCTTCACACCTTCACCTGCACCCATCTCTGCCGGGCAGTTCGCTTGCTCTGAAGGTGTTCAGTAATGACTTGGCTTTGTTTTCAACCCCTCTGTAAACAGACTTTCCCATGGCGAGGTGCAGAGGCAGAGCATCACAGACTGAATACATTTTCACATCCCTTGAAACCATACTGAGAGCTCTACCCCTTTCCTCCCCAAACCAGTCACCAGCCAAGTCCCAGCTGCATATCCTCCACAAACATACCACCAGCACTCCTCCTCCGCCCCCAGGAAGGCAAGCTGCCTCAACCGGGAATAATAATGCAAGAAAAGTAGATCATCTGCTGTCTGAGAACATGAAATACAAAATTCAGCCACCACGTGCTGCGTGAGCACAAAATAAGAGAGTGAAATCAATTATCAAATCAAGCTGATACGGAGCAGAGGTTTTCCTGAATTTTAACACAAAAGGCTTTTTCCCTCCGTTGTCTGGCAGCACTGCTGCACGTGCTGCCTGGCTTGAGCTGCCTGCGGCTTTGCCTGCTGCAGGCATCTCCAGCAGCTTCTTCTGTAATGTACCAAATGGGTGTAGCAGCAAGGACTATATCACTGATCCAGATCTGAGGGCACATCATTATGCTCCATGCATTTTTCAACATCTCCAAATGGTTTTTTAACAAGTCTCTATTTTTCGTCTCATCACTGAAATGATGGTCCTTGCCTCTGGATTTTCCCAGGAAGCATTCTGTAGTATAACTTATTTTAAACGTGTCCAGAAGCCACTGAATTTTCCCATGCAGAAACAGGGAGAGAAAAAGAGAGGGAATGTGCCACACACACACAAACTGCAATCCTTCTTTCTATTCCGGCACCATCTCTCCTGTGTTCATACGCCTCTGAGAAATTGAGAAAAAAACATGAAATAGACAGAAATAGAATAATCTGTTCACCAAGAATGAGTCTTTCTAGCTGCAGTTACTTGGCGAGAGATTATGCCCTAAAGCTTGAACCTTTATTGAGGTGCATGTGCAAAAAGCTGGAGAAATATGTTCTGCCTTTGACAGGGCTTCAATTTTACAGCCAGGCAGAGCGAGCGCAATGTCATCCTGCCTGGCCAAAGAGTCCCAACAATACTGAAAGACGTTATTATTAGTGAATGAGCAAGCACTTCTCCACTGTTAGCCTGCTGAGAAGCTTCTGAAGAGCATTTAATGGACTTTGGGGATGGATTTCCTCTGCTGTGTGACCGGTGTCTGCCTTTCCCTGCGTGTTGCTCTCTGCCTGCACTCCTTGATGCTCACTGCCCTTCTCTCAGCAGAGCAGGCATATTTCTCCACACCTCATCTTTGTGCCTCTCTCATGCTGCACAACCTTTCTTCTTTACAATGTCCTCTGTGTTTTTTCTAGTTTATACCAGACCTTTTAAAAATGTGCTTTTTCTCCCTTTCATTGAGCTAAATCCTGAGGAAAAAAAGGAACATCTGATCTCATGGTTCAGTGTTGTTATAGCTGAGGAGACGTGAACAGCGTAATTGATCGAAGATGAAAAGGGAAGAGAAGCAGTTAGCCTTATTTTCATGCTTTCATCAAGAATGTATATAGAGTCTTTGACTTTGTATTTTGCTTGGGAATTGTGTAGAGAAATGGTGATGGCATGAATGAAGTTACAGTTCTGTGCAAAGCAGGAGCTACAGGAGATAAAATTAATGCTTCCTGCATCAGAAATTTGGCTAGAAGGTTGGTGATTCACCATTCTTCTTTCTTTTATTTTTTTTAAATTCTAAAGAAATGTAAGTACAAGGCATGCTCTAAGTAGAAACCATCGTAATGCAAGAATAATCCCATTCGCCGTTTCTTCAGAGGTGGTCAATATGCTGTTCATTGCAGGTTGCCATAGAGATGCGATATTATTTTCTTAGCTCAGCGATGTGGACTGAATTCTAATACTTTTACAGGAGTGGCGTAAGTTAACAAAAGTCTTTACAGTTCCAAAAAGCTTTTATTACTTATCCTTCAAATAACATTTGAAAACAAGGGTTTGTCTGAGGCACAGATTCCTCCAGTTTGACTAAAGCGTGGTGGCAGAATAACATCCTTACGTCCATGCAGCTGTGTTTAAATGCTCTGACACGCATTTTACCTTTGTTTATGAAGGGTGCTCTTGCAGTGAGGTGCTGTTGCAGTTCGCTGTAGTTGTGCTGCTGAGATGGCTTTTGCAAAGCAGCGGTTACAGTTTTCTGCAAGTTCCAGACAGTGAGCTGGTCAATTGAAGGCCAAACTTACATCTGACCAATCAGAGATGGATTCATAGCACCTCTGTGAATCACATATATGAGAAAAAACTGCAGGCTGGCGCATTTTGCCACCAAACGCAGAGTGGGAAGATGTGACCAGCTGCACCGATAGCCAAGGCCAGGCCCAGAAGGAGAGGGGGGAAAGGAATGTGGAAAGAAAGTTTCCCCTGCAGCTTGTGGAGAAGACCATGGTGAAGCGGGTTGTCCCCTCGCAGCCCATGGATGAGGACGGGGAGCAGAGACATCTACACCCTGTGAAGAGATTGATCCACACCTCAGCAGGTTTGCCGGGGAACTTGTGACTTTGCGGGGAGCCAGGCCAGGGGAGCCCGGGCCCGAATGTCAGAACCCTATGGAAGGAAGTCCTGCTGAGAGGCCTGTGGTGATGACTCCCTGATGGAGAGGACTCACGCTGCAGAAGTTCGTGGATATGACTCTCGCGTGGGTGGGACCCCACGGCGCCGTAAGGAAACCCCCGGCTGAGACAGAAGACAACTTGGGCGGAACGGACTGAAAACCCCTCATTCTCCATTCCCTGCCCCTCCTGGTGCTGTGATGGGAGGGAAGAAGGGAGCGAAATTGATGATTAAAGTTAAAGAGGCAAGGGGGGTGGGGAAGTAGAAGTGTTAAGATCTGGGGAAGAAAAGCAGCTTGTACTGCTGGAACCCCACTCCCCATTCCCTGCCCCTCCCCACGTCATGTTGGGAGGGGGAAGAAGGGAGTAAAATCATGATGAAGTTTGAGTTTGCTAAGAAGGGGAGGGGTGGGGGGAAGGTGCTTTAGGACCTGGCCTCTTCTTACTTTTATCTCGTTCCGGTTCACTGGGTGTATTAGTCGTAGTTGGAATAAATCACTTTTCTTCCCTTTATTCTGTGCCGAGTCTGTTTTGCCCATTGCACTAATTGGAGAGTGATCCCTCTGTCCTTATCTCAGGGCCTAAGCCTCCAAAAACATATTTTCTCCCCTTTTTGGCTGAAGGGGGAGTGAGCGAGCGGCTTGGTGGGCATTTGGCCTCTAGCCAGAGCCAAAACCACCACAGGTGCACTGACTTCACTGAAATGGGGACCAAGGGGATAGAAGGAATAGCAGCAATGGAGAAAACAAACCTACAGCTTCCCAGAGCAAAAGTGTTTGCAGTTTCTTCCATGTAGCCTGAAACAACATACAGGCAAATGCTTTCCCAATGAAAAATACTCAGCTCTCAATACAAGGGTCTCAGCACTCCTCACTGGGTACACTGGGTGTCAGCTTTGAAAATCGTCCCTCAAATTATGAGTTAGTGGAAATGAAGTCTGCTGCTGCTGCTGGAGTAGAGAGGGCCCAGGATCAGGCACAGTGCTCTGGCTAGGGCCCCGCAGTGGCAGGCATGACATGGCAGCCAGCAGGGCTGAGGACAAGATGCAAAACTCCAGTGTGGCTGCAAATGTCAAGGCCCCTACCCTCACCTCAATAAATAAGGAAGGAAGAAATATTTGTGGCTTGTCAGAGACAGAGCTGTGATTTGGATGTATTTCTGCTGACAAATCTGAGCCAGGGGAATGTGCAGGGACAGGGAGGTGATTGTCCCTCTCTACTCTGCCCTCGTGAGGCCCCATTTGGAGTACTGTGTCCAGATCTGGTGCCCCCAATACAAGAAAGATGTAGAACTGTTGGAAAGGGTTCAGAGGAGGGCCATGAAGATGATTAGAGGGCTGGAGCACCTCCACTACGAAGAGAGGCTGAGGGAGCTGGGCTTGTTCAGCCTGGAGAAGAGAAGGCTGAGGGGGGACCTCATTGCAGCCTTCCAGTACCTGAAGGGAGCACACAAACAGGAGGAGAATCAACTTTTCAAAAGGGTAGATAATGGCAGGACAAGGGGGAACGGATTAAAGCTAGAGGATGGAAGGATTAGTTTAGTGCTTTACAGAGAGTAGTGAGGTGCTGGAACAGGCTGCCCAGAGAGGTGGTGGATGCCCCGTCCCTGGCGGTGTTCAAGGCCAGGTTGAATGGGGCCCTGGGCAACCTTCTGTAGATCCAGGCCTGGAGGTTGGTGGCGCTGCCTGTGGCAGGGTGGTTGGAAGGCTCTGATCTTTGGGTTTCCTTCCAACCTATTATCTTGAAATCTCAGACCACTGAAGAAGCACCTCTATGGCCTGGGTTTTTTGTTTGCTGAGGAAGATTTTTTTTGTTGTTTACTGAAATAAAGCACACTGGGTTAACATTAAGAGCCTATAGAATCTGTTGCTAAAATTATGACTTAGCCATCTGCTTGTCCCTCATGGAAAAGTTGCTCACAGAAGTTCTACAGATCATTTTGCACCGCAGCCACAGTAGTTACCTGGGCCTGCAGCTGCTCAGAGCAGCAGACCTTAAGCTAAGCAGTATTAAATACTGATATTTAACTTGTCAAGAGTAATTAAAAGAGGTAGGAAACAAAATTGTATGTAACATTGAAGTCACTGCCAGAGCCTCAAATGCTGAAACATTTCTTGGCAATAAAAATCCGTACATTCCCAAGCAGCTCTTTGCCCAGCACACTCTCAGTGTATGGTTGTTGGCAAGGGGCAGCCCCATCTGCCGGGGCCAGGGCATCACCTCTGGGAGGAACAACATGGGGAGATGGTTTCCAGAGGGAAATGGTGCCAGCAGAGTAGTAAGCTGAATTCTCCCTTGGAGCCCATCAAGTAGGTGGCTGCTGGCAGGAGAAGGCTGGTGCATTTTGGTGTTTATAAGGCAACTAAAAGGCTCTGTCTGAGCCCTTCTGGAAAGGCTGGCATGGCTGATCCTCCTCACTGAAGGGCAATGTTAAGGAGTGAGGTTGCAGGAGATGCTTTGGTGAACTCCAGGCTTACCATTTGAGAATGGCATGCCCTGACTATGTACTATCCACCCTCTAAAATCCTTTCCAGAAGGTGTTCCCAGGGCAATACTTTTATGTTTTGCAAGGCCAGCTGTTTTGGATTTGTGTGGTACTGTTTTGGTAGCTGGGTGGGGGAAGCGGGGGCTGCAGGGGTGGCTTCTGCAGAAGCAGCTAGAAGCTAGGTCTGACAGAGTAAACACCAGCCAGCTCCAAGATAGACCTGCTGCTGACCAAGGCTGACCCAATCAGCGATAGTGGTAGCACTTCTGTGATAATATATTTAAGAAGGAAAAAAACAACCCAGAAGCAGCAGCTTTTGCTGCCAAAGGGAGTGAGAAGATGTGAGAAACTTTGCAGTCACCAAGGTGGGTGAAGAAGGGGGAGAGAAGGCACTCCAAACACCAGAGCAGAGATTCCCCTGCAGTCCATGGAGAAGAGCATGGTGAAGCAGGCTGTCCCCCTGCAGCCCGTGAAGGACCACATATTTCTCTCCCCTGTCCAGCTGAGGATGGACAGTGACAGAGTGGCTTTGGAGGCACCCACCACACCAGCCTGTAGCTGTTCCCTCCAGCTGGCACTTTTCCTTGAGAAAGACCTGCTTGTGTCTGCGGCCAGGTGCCCGGGGAGTCACCTGCCCTGGCTGCCAGTGCTGCCTTCCTTGCCACTCTGGGACAGCCTGGGAACCACTTGTGCTTGATCCAGAGTAGGTGGTTCAAATGACATGACATCTCCCATTGCTCCTTCCTCTGAGACTTGCACAATCTGCCCCTGAGACTCCCCTGTGGACACCACAAGGGTGCCCTCACCCCTTGCATGCTGCCCAGCTTGGTGGCTTTTGCTCCATGGTCTCCTGCTGGCTCTGACCTGCTGGTGATGGTGGATGCTGCAGCAGGAGGGGCAGTGGTCCTGTGCAGTTTTGCACAAGGGATCCAGCACTCAGCAGTGTCCTGGACGGTCCCCTGGGTGCTCCTGGGGGTCCCTTACCATCAGCATCCTGGATTTTTTTGAATGTTGCTCTATGATCCTGTTCACATGAGTGTTCAACCTGCCATAGCAGCATGCCTGACCCTCCTTTCCCTGTCAGATGTCCTGGCCAATGGTGCCGCAAGAGCTGGGTGCTGGTGCCCTTAGTGCTGGGTTAGCTGGGAGAACTACAGGAGGTACAGCTGGGGACCACACTTTGGATGGAGACCCTGCATTGCAGATACAGATTTGCCCAAAGTTAGGTAAGCGTGTGCTCTTTTTCTTGCCATTTTCAGATCAGTTCATGGGAGACTGCTTCATCAGAGTGCTGCCTCTTCTGTCAGCAGTGGGTGGATTAGGGCCCTTAACACAAGAGCCAAATGCAGCCAGAATATGAAGACAGAGCACCCCACAGCTGGGGATACCGCCATATGGCATGATGGTGAGCGGGTTGAGGTGTGACCTGCCCCAAGCATGGTAGCAAAGAGCCTGCAGCCCTTTTCACCCCACAATAAAGTGACACCTCCACATGTGTTTAACATCTGGACAGATGTCAGATCCAGAGTCCAGGGCCCCTCCTTTGAATGCTTTCTCCAATTCATGGTTTATGCAGTTTTCATTGCATCTAATTAGAGTAAAATAAACAAATTAGGAGCAAACCAGTGTGGCACATTTGGGATTTCCTATATGTGGCTAATTAATGCCTCTGCCATGGAGCTCGGTGCTTTTCATGATACGTGAAGACTGGGAATGTCCCACACCACACCCTGACACAGCCAACTACTGCTGCAGCCTGGCTTTAAGTGCTCCTACATCTCTCTGCAAAGTCACATAGGCCATGTGTGTCATATGGCAAACAAAGGTGACACAGTGTTTGGTGGCATTTTTGTGAGACAGGACATTATCATGAGAGGGTTTGCTCCCTCCAGGATGCACCAGTTCAGGGTGCTGACCTCTCAGCACCTCTGAAACAGAGCTTAATATGTTCAGAACACTGCAGGATAGGTGGGTTTTTTTAAATATTTATAATTTATTTAATATTTATTTGATAACTGTTTGATTAAATATTGAATGACTGGTCACAGCAGGACTGGTTCATGCTGGCTGCTGTACAATTGCCCTGGCAAAAGCCACGCCATTCCCTTCAGGCTGCAGACAACCCGGCCAAAGAGAGGAGAAAATAAGTATGTTTTATTCAAGGTCACAGCAATGTTTTGGGAGTTATATATTGTTCCAAATCAATGTTCTCTTCTCTGAGTCAAACTTCCTCTCTAACAGTTGAGCAGACACAGTCCATACCCCACAGTCCATATCTGAGGTCCAAAATATACGTATGACGTAACAAAAACCTCTAATGTGGTCTGCAATTAAAAGACAGTGGAAAAGTTTGTTTGTTTTTTTCTTTAATATCTGTGTGTTCTTGGTTGTGAGAGCATCATTTTGCTGTATAGAAGTCCTGTCATTCGTTTAAGTGTTTATATACCAACTTATAATTCTTTCAGTACTTACTGCCAGGTTCTTAAAGGGTTAAAAGAACAGGCTTAGTCTAGACTGTAAGCGCAGATATGATGGTAGGCTTCCCATTTCTTTAAAAAGCTTTAATTTGTATCAGCTCATTTGACTTCCTTTGCAGAACATATCAGCCCACTACTTTTTACACAGGCAGTGAAATATTGGCAGTGCGGACAGCAGCATTGCTTCATATTGGATTGCAGAATTTGTTTACATTTTCTCTTGTGAAACCATCTGCTAAGAGCATTCTTGACCTTCGTTTGGTAGTAATCTAATTCAAAAGCTGAGGCTTCACAAATTTGAAACCTCAAGGTGATAGTTGGCATGTCTTTGCTACTGGGAGTTATAGTCAACTGCACTCCAAAGGGTGATTAAAACAGAAGTATTTTAGGAATGTAAAGTCGGGCTTATAAGCCCCACATGATCTAGAAATGTATTTTTCTTCTTTGCAATGCACAACTGCAGAAGCCAGAGCTGTGCTTTCCCCTCTGGAGCCTGGGAAACATCCAGCAGCACGTGAGTGAGCACAAGGTGTTGCTGTTTCTAAGGAGTTTTGCTATGGAAAGAGGTCCCTGATGAAGGACAACCCATGGATGGGGCATTCATTCTCACTGCTCTCGCTGCTGGGAACTTGCTTCAGGCCACGGTGATGACTGACAGAAGGTTAGGTCTGATTTTTTAAGCTGACTTAGCAGCATTTGCTTCAGTCTCCAGTGCATGTCAATAAAATCAGTCAGGCCTTATACCTGACCTAAATCTGTGTGACTGCTGTGGAACTGGTACCCACTTGTACCAAATGAGGGCTGGCACTGCTGCACCCACTGGAAAAGTCCTAGATCTGCTGAGAAGCTAGAGCACTTTGTGCTGTAGATGCTTGTGGATAGGCTCCAGATGGCTCCTGGTGTGGCTGAAATTCGACTCCTTGGATGCAGAGAGTGTCTTGACCTCCCAATCTCCAGTCTGCCTCCCTCTGCAAACCCTTCCCTGCAGTGTCCTTAGGTCCTCAGGGTGTGCACCCATCCAGGAGTGCCCATGCTGGGGAGATGGACACCTCTCCCACCTGAGCTTTTGTTGCTGTTCTTTGGGCAGGTGGTAGCTGAGCCCTGGTTAAGCCCACTGGAATAAAACAGATGAGACTAAAAGCATCTGTCTTTTACCTGTGGGTTCAACAGGAAGAGCCAGGGAATAGAAAGTCTGTGTTTTACGTTCAGAAGTCTTAATAAGACAAAAATCCTCTCCAGAAGTAAGCAGGATAAGATCTCCATAATTGCATTCCTCCTTGTAGATCCAGCCACACTTACAGTGCATAACAAGAGTAACCTACCCCAGTCCTAGGGCAAAACTGACGATTTCCTATCAGTAATCTCTGCAGTTGTTTAGAAACACACCTAATGCTGGATTGACCTGTGGGTTCACAACCCAAAACAGAAAGCAGCACAGCTGGGACTGCTGTGTGGTATTAAAATTGCCTAAGAACTTCCATTGAGGCACCACAGTTTCTCTTTTGACTTTGCCAATTTTCAATTCTTGGGGCCAAAATTTTATATACCAGGTGTCTGCCTCAGGCTGAGAAAATTTGGAAGACCTCAGCCCAAAGGACATGTTCATTTGCAAGGATGAGGTAACAGGAGCGTTTAGGGGAGCTGCCCATCTGGACAATCCTGGGAAGTTTTTCTCTAGGTGGTTCCTAGGTCATGGGTCTGGGAGCAGGGTCTCCATCCTTTGCCATCCTACCCTGTGACAGGGAGTAGGTTTCTGCCTGCCCCCAGGGACAAGGACACAAATGCCTGCGTGTGCACACACTCCTGAAGCAGCTGATGTTTCCCAAGCATGGTGGGCACCTGCCTAACTCCAAGGCCAGGCAGTGATTGAATATGCGCTCCCCTGGGCATCCCAGTGCCCTGAGAGGAAGGAGGAGCTGTTCTTCCCTTCCCATCACAGCCAGGATGCAGTGCCATAAGGCAGGCACTGATCCTGGAGGTGGTGCAGATGGCAAGCAGAGGGTCAGACCAACACGCGTTTGCTTCCAGAACTGCTAGAAAAAGCACTACTGCTCCTCACCCTGTCCTTCTCTCTGAGGCAGCACGTGCTGTACCCTTCAAAGAGGCAAGCAGAATCTGCAGATATTGACCTGCTGCTGCCAGGTCCTGCCCCACCAGCAGCACCAAGGCCATGTCTGGCTTAATTAGTCATGCCAGTCCTTGTCTTCCTCCTTCCCTGTCTGCCAGGGGAGGAAAGTTCCTGTATTCGGGTGACAGAAAGGTGGCAGCTTTGAGCCTTCAGATGCCAGGAAGCACCACAGGTAGCACCCAGACACCTTCACACCTCCTTCTGTGCACCCTCGCTGTGACCGAACCAGCATCTGCTCCTTGACCATGCACCGGATCTGTGGTCATTCTGCTTCACATGGGCTCAGCCAGTGCCTGCCGTTACCTAGAGCAGTGCTGGTGCTGCAGAGGAGAGCAGGAGGGATGCATTTCCTAATATAGATTACAAATACCATTCTCAAACCAGACTGGAAAGTCTGCCAGCAAGGATAGTAGATTAGCAATAAGATTTCTCTGGTTTTGTTTCCTCATTTTTCTTTCCTGTTTCCCCATAACAATATCCCACCTGCAATTCTGTGTGTTAGGTTTTGGGAAACTTCGGCACTGCATCCAGCCAGAAAAAAAGCAGGTACAGCCATGACAGCTATGGGCTGTCATCAAGGGGTCAACTCAAACACTCAGCACCAGAAAGTGGCAAAGACACGTATCATCTCAGAGGATGTGCTGCTGACTCCTTCCACCATATGTGAAGAAGCTCAATACCACCGTAAAGCCCAGCCAGGGAAAAAGCAAGCCTTTCCTCCCCAGAGGGAGGGATCATGAGAGTGCCTCAGGGCTTGTTTTCAACTCTCTGTATATTCTTGCCTTCCTCCCTAGGCTGTGCCTTCGGACCAGCCTTGCTCATCCACTTGTTCCTCGTTTATCGACTTACCTCAGGGCGGGCAGTGAGAAGTGCAATAGCCTCCTTCCCACCTGCTGCTACCAGCAGATGCCGGAGAGAGCGTGTGTCTGAATCCATGGCTAGCAAAAGGGAAAAACCTGTAAGAAGCTCAGCCGTGTGGAGCATGCAGATTGTCTGAAGCACAGTCTAAAACTGTGCAGTAGATTACAGAGTACGCTGTGTAAGGAAGAGCGGGTAGGAGGGGATCCCTGCTGGAAAGATTATAGTTAGAGGAAATAAGTTGTAGTCATTAAAACACATTCCTGATTTTTGTTCTCTTTTTTATTTGGAGGGCGAAATACTTACACTTTCTAACTTGTTTATGCTTCTGCAGAGCAACTCAGGCACAGATCCTGATCAGTTCATTCTTTCCAGGGAGGTCCCAGGGATTTCCTGATCCAATCCTGACTTTATTTTCTAGTGCTGACCACAGCGTCAACCTCCACACCCTGGTGTAGCACCCACCTGACTTAGCACTCCCTCTTCCCTGCCCTGCACTGTCATGAGTCTCAGCTCTGGCTCCAGAAGCTTCCAGGGGATGGTTAAAAAATAAAGCAGCTCATCAGTGGTTTGACTGCGCTTCAATAGCAGTGCTGATCGCCAGAGCTGAAATCACTTCCCCAGCGTAATTTAGCTGCTGTGTGTTGGCCTCGCTGTCAGCAGAGCGGTGGAGTGTCACGAAGTGCTGATGCTGGAGTCAAAGTGATTGTAGGAATCTTTGCTTCTAATCAGCTTTGAAATTGTTTCACTTTTGGGTCTTGGGGTCCCGGTCTCAGCCCAGCTCTGCTACTGACAGTGTCTGCCAGGGCTGGAGCAGGTTTCAATCACCACCATGTCTGTATAATGGCAAAAAAGCCTGAGAAGCTACAAAGCAGAGCAAAGCCATAAGCCCAGGGGTTGCAGCTCCTTCCATGGGGCTTTCTCCTGTCCTGCCTCTGCCTTGCTCTTCTCCACCACCACTTCTGTGGTGGCCAAGCAGCTGAGGTGCATCTTGCTCTTCCCCCAGTGTCTTCTCCGGAGGTAACCCCATGTCCCAGTGTGCACAGGGATAACCCCACTGGAAAACTTCAGAGGCTGCAAAAAGCAAATTCGAAATTGTCCACCAAGACCTGCTCCATCGGTGTCCATGGCTGCAGTGGCTCATTGGGATTGACAAAATCAAGCTCCTCTGCCGTGTTTCCCTTGGGGGTGGGCTCTTTGCTGTTAGTGGCTAATGACTGGGACAGCTAGCCAACACACCTGAGGCTCTGTTGCTGTCCCAACTCCAGTTGCAGGCTTTTTACATGGCTCCCTTTTGACTCCAGAGACATTTCCCAAGTCTCACAGTTTGGGAAGCTGGACACTGATTGGTCAAAGTTTTGCAGCTCAGAGGCCGCAGCAGGAACTCGGTGATTCCTGCCACCAGTAGGACTGTTGGTCTTTCCAGAAGCACATTACAGTCAAGCATTGGCTGGGTGGATGTTTGAGATCTCCAGGTCTTGAAGAAGTGTAGGACACATGTCTCGGTGAGGTTTTCCAGTGATCCCTTGTAAGATCTCTTACTCAGTGCACCCCAATGTTCATGTTTGCAGAGGGGGTGACCTTGGGGTGACCGAGAGACAACGTGAGGAGATGGAGCATTTGCTTATTCACAGTATGAGGAAGTGTGACCTGTGGTGTGGTGTAAACGAGCAGGCAAAGGGGAAGATGACCTTTTGCTTTAGTTTTTCCTCCAGCTGCCTGCAGTGAGCACCTCCTTTCATTTCCATCTCTCGGACCGCTCACTTCTAGCTGTAAAGAAATTGAAAGCATGTAATTGAAGAGCTGGTTGCTGGCTAGGTGAAGTCTTTAAGCCTGTCACCTCAGAACAAATACCTTTAAAGCTGAAATGTTCTGGGACAAATTATATTCTAAAAAAACCACATATTAATTTAGGAAACAGCATTTCATAACACAGAGCTGAAAATAATTGTGAAGAAAATTTAGTCTGGCCTGATATGTGGGTGACAGTGAGAATTTGCAGCTGTAGGAATTCAATCCCATACACCAAAATGACACAAAAAACTTAATCTGAAGCAAGGACTCATATAACAGGCCAGATAAGGGCTGGGATGAAAATCAGTTTTCATGTTTGATGACAGCTTCTATCTTTTTCAGGAGAGAAGAAACTAATGAATATAATAGCAACTGGTGGCTTGCTCCTGGCCATTTTAAAGTATTGTTGAGCTCTGAAGCTCTTAAATGAGATTCATTACATCTGCCAGAGTAATGTACAATGGATCTTCTGCTGAAGCTTTACTTGCCTGTGGCCTTCAGTGGGATATTTCTTTAGTTACATGGTCATCAAATTGTTAACAGAGACAAAATGCCACCAAGTCAAAAGCAAACGCTTTAAACTAGATTAGCTACTGTTGAGAGATTTATTTGAAAACATACAATTTATCAGGGACTGTATTTTTTTGGGAGAGGTGATTTAGCATCCACAGCACGCTCCTTGATTCAGCAGATCTGATCAGTATCAGGATCTTGTTTTGGAAAGGCTGTGTCTTGAAGAAAACAAATTGGGTGAAGCAGCAGACTTCATTTTTAAGCAGAAATTGCTAATATAGCAGAGGTTAATGTGACCAAGTACTGGATGCTGCTCTAAAAATAAGGAATTTGGGCTAAAGATGTATCTCGTCAGAGCTTTGGTATACATTGAGGGAATTATGTTGTTGGTTCAAGACTTGCCAAATATTTTCCAGAAAAATGTTCATGTTCTCAAGGGCCCTGTTAAACTCTCATAATTTCAAACACTGAAATTGCATATTGCAGGGTTGAAGGTGCCTTCAATCTGATAAGCATCAGTTCTCTAGCTTCCTTTGATCTAAAAATAGCCTGGCTGGGCCCACCCCTCCATCCGCCCCTCCACCCTCCCCACCCCCGCCCCCGGCATGCATCCCAGTGCTGCTGTGTGGTCCTGCAGCAGCTTGTGCTGAGAGGTGGGAGACACACGGAAGTGCTGGGGGAGAGGGGACCCCTCTCTCTCCCCAGCAAGCAGAGGAGCCCAACATGCAGCTCAGCCTTTCTCCCCAGCACCGAGTTGCAGCCATGTCAGTAGTTGGGGTCAGAAGGTGCTTTCTGTGGTATTACAACATCCCAGCTGTGTGTTGTGAACAGCCGCTTCCCCAAATGGCCCTAGGGTTGGAACAGAAGCATAGAGAGTATTCTGAAAAGATTTTCTGATGTCAATAGATAGGACTGCAGATGGTCCTTCTCACCGGGAGGTTCCTTGTGCATCCCCCAGGAGCACCCAGGTCCCAGCCAGGCTGTGCGACCGACCTCTGTCACAGACATCTCTCTGTCCTCACCTGGGCCGTGGGGAACAGGGACAAGCGGATAGGAGACATGGCACACGAGAAATGTTTACCATGGACACCTGGACTCAGGATAAGATCTCCTATTGTATTTCAGTTCCACACTGTTAGGAACCCAGCACGTGAAACCTACGGCATTTGCCAAGTGATGCACATATTAATTTGGAGGAAGACAGCTTCTAGGCTAGGCGGGATTTAACTTTATGCTGAAACCTCACTGCATTGATTTACCTTTGCCACTTAGAAAATAGCAGAGAACTTCTGTAATTATTTTATTGGCTATTGCATGCTTTGTGACAGATCTGTCAGTCCCAGAAACAAACCAGGTCACAGATTCTGTAACCTCACAGCAGCTGTTCCATAACCCCAGCATTTTTTTCCTGCAGGTAAAATACCTGAACTGATTTCTACTATACATTATGTCCTGACAAGGAGATTTTGCATCCTGTGGATGGCTTTAACACACACAATTTTGTTCTCAGTTCACTGATAAAATGGTTGATGATGATGGAAGTTGGCATAAAGACAATTTGCCAAGACCACCAGCCGAGCTATGAGTCAGCACATGGGGCATTTATTTCTGATGCTCTCCTACTGTATAAGGCTAGTAATTCGGACTGCATTTTCCAACATCCGTGAATGTTGTTTTCCTTGACATCTTCAGTATGTGGACCAGAATATTGTATAGACTTACAGAGAGGAAATCTGTGCAAAGTCATTTTCCTCCAGCGCTGTTGCAGAAGGATCCTTCCTCCTTGTATCAGCTTCATTATTATTCCTTAGGTGGCAGATGTCAATGCCTGGAAAGGAAGTGGAGGCCCCATCCCTGGAAACACTCAAGGTCAGGCTTGATGAAGCTCTGAGCAACCTGATCTAGTGAAGATGTCCCTGCTTACTGCAGGGTGTTGGACTAGATGACCTTTAAAGGTCCCTTTCAACCTAACACATTCTGTGATTCTGTGATTCTATAATAAATGCCTGTTGTATGTGCTAACTTGGTGCATATGAGTTATGACAGCAACCTGTTTCGGGGTGCATGCACTTAGTTGAATGGCACAGTACAACACCAAAGCTCTTTTCTCTTTTTCATCCCTGTGAAACCCTCAAAGTTTTTTTTCTTCAACCTTTTGGTAACCTAAGATGCCACTTTTTTTCCCCTCTAGTCCAGTGTGTCCTTTTTACTTCTGCCAATATTCCTGACAAGACACATATGTAAGTAGGCACATTTAGTTGCACGCATGTGGGAGTACAGTCTCCTGGGCCTTGTGCTAAATATGAGGCTGGCATCATGTCTCAGCCACATCCAAACAGTTGCCCTTGGAACTTGGATATTTTCCTGTTGAGATGTTGATGTTCTTGCTCATCATTATGGAATTAAGTGCTCAGTTTCAATACAATTTATTTTAATAACACAACTTTATATTGTTTACAATGTGAAGATTGTAACAGTAACCAGACTTTTTTTTTTCCTGATATGTCTGGGTTCTCCCAGTCAGTTATTAAGTACATGAATTGCAGCTGGTATCATTGAATCATCCCTGCTATTAAGCTTTGTTAGGCTTTTAAAAAGAGCAAACACATTGTCTTCAAGCATTAACTAAATGTGAAACATTTTGCCCCAAAGGCTGAGTGTCATGAATTAGGAGTAAATAGAACCAGAGTTCTACTGCAAAAACCGTTAGGTGTGATAAATATCATTAATGCCACATGTTAGCTGCTTTTGGCTCTGGACTCTAGTAACACAGAGAAGTTGTGCACTGCTGGGGCCAGTTGGGATGTCATGCTCAACCCTCATGGCAGAGCTGAATTTGCGTCTCATCACTGAGTTCCCTGCTCTACAGGCTTTGTTTGCAGTTTGAATTAAAAAGCCACAACCTGCTCTGCCTTGTGTGAACAGCCATAGCAGGAGCAGGCTCCTGCATGATCCACCGGCGTGCAGACGCTGCTGAGCAGACCCTCTTGTGAACATTGTTTTACCAATTGATTTTGTTCAGAGGGATATATGAGAGTTGACAGGAGAGATGCAAGACCCCTCATCACTTCTGTTTGACTTGTTGTGGCAGGAAAGAGCCACAGCAGTTATCTCCAGGCTGAGATGATTGACTAGAAGTGATTTTTCACCAGGTGACATTTGCAATAATTACATGGTGCTTTGCTAGCTCGGGAGGAAATAATCAGCACGACCTTCAAAAGGCTCTGCGGAAAGTGGCTCTTGTAAAAACAATTATTCAAACCTCCTACTACGGCTGCTCCCAGTACAGCTAGGAAATGAGGGGAGTGTCCTGCGTGTATGGTAACTGCTGCTGGCTGCTGAGAAGACAAGCAGAGCCAGGTGGGAGAAGTAGTAAACTCAAGGGAAATCAGATTTCCTTCTGAAATCCTGTGTATTCTCAACATCTGCTCCTCTCTGCCAGCCTGCAGGTGGTGGAAAAAATTGAGACGAGTGGCTGGGGGATCAGGTCTACTGCACTGGCTGGGGCAAGGCCGAGGGTCTGACCCCCACCCTGCTTCAGCCTCTAGAAGAAAATCTTTTGGGTGCCATCTTATCCTGGATTTTACAATAGCTTGTGAGACAACTAACCCTCATATGCTTTCTGGCCCAAGGACAGGACTGTCCCCATGCTCTGGCCCTGACAAATAACCAGTGTGTACCACAGTGAAACTGGGAAGGTTGCTGGGGAGCCAGGGGTGGATGATCAATGTGGGGCCAGAATCACCCAACATGTCTTGGGACACATTCTGGTCACTTGGGTGGTGAATCCCTGTCCTAGCCTGCAGTAATGTGCTGGATCCACTGTGGGTTTCCTCACTTCCGTGCCAGGGACCCTGAGGTGCTTTTAACCCCTGGGTGCCATGGGGCAGCTGAGGTTTCTGGAAGGTGGAGGGGTTGGGGTGGGAGGATGATTCCCCTCTGTGAGTGCCTGGTGTGTGGGGCATGGGGCATGCTGCTCTGGCCCCCAAATGCAGTATGCAGCAGGGGTCTTCCTGGCCCTCCTAATGCCAGGCCGCAGCTCCAACAGTCAGTGATTGGTTTCTGTAATGTGTTACTTTTCTGCACTTCAGAGCAGCACAAAGCTTTACCTTGCAAAGTGATTGCTACATGACTGCTTTCCTACAGATGGCTGCATGGTTTTGCACTCCTGGACATGAAGCTTCGCTCTGTCAGAGCTACAGATACAAGCTGAAGCCACAGGTGCATCTCCTCTCCCTGTACTTCTGGTGGTCCTGGCTGAAAACTGAGCCCAGGTTGTCTGCCAAGGTACCGGCCTGCTGGGTCACTTAGCTGTCTCTGGGATTTTGAGGGAGCACTGGCTGCCTAAACACCCTGTAGAGAAAGAAAGGGTCCTAAGTGACTTTTAATCCTGTCCACTCATCTTGACTGCTGTCCCGATGTCTGCAGTGAAAAGCCTCCTCATGCCAGACACTTCTCTTCTGCAAAGCCTGCCTATGGACAGATATGTCAGTCTGTGAGTGTTGTGTCTGGAGGGACCTTCTTCAAACCCCAGGAAGCCACAGCATGTGCCAGTCTAGGTTTCAATCTTCTGAACTCAAACCTTTTTAAAACAGGATAATGCCACCCAAAAATAGCAACCAACGGCTAACTGATTTATTGGACAACCTACCAGAAACAGCTAGAGACAAAGTTATCCAATACAAATAATTCTTCTGACATCCCCATATTCAATTTCTTCCTGTCAAGCTAGTCCAGCCTGGAATATTTAAAATGGGAAAATTTTTTCAGTGAAATGATACTCACTGTTTTTTAATTTTAAAAAGCCCCAAAATTCTGAACAGTCTTTAAATAAATATGTAATCATTCTCAAGCTGAGAGAAAGCTGGGAAAATTACTCATTTTCAGGTGATCCTGAAAAGAAAGCCCAAAGTCTTGTCTCCTGTTCCAGTCAGTAAAACATGCTCTCATTAGAGAAATCTAATTGGCTTTATGTTTAAAGGAGGGTTGCTAGATATGTTACGTAAGCATGGCACCAGGGCAGCATGGTTCCAGACTCCCCCAGCTCCCCAAGACAGGTTCCAGCCCTTGCCTTCCAGGCAAGTTGCAGAGAAAGCAGCCTGTGGTGCAGCTCTTGACAGGGAGAGGACATTGCTTTGGTTTGTCAGCTGTTTAAATGAAAGCAGAGTGCTCCCCAGGACTTTACACATGCTGTGGAAATCCCTGGCACCAGCACAGGGCTGCGGCTGATGGGTCACTGAGCCACGCACCTCATTTTGCCAAACTTGGCCACATCACCAAGTTTGTGGTGATGTGGCCAAGTTTGGCAAAATAGATCCTGGCTAATGGCAGCTGAGGGGTGCTGTGATAGAGATTGGGCCAAGGTATTGCACTATTTCCACAGCACCCTTCCCTGGAGACACCACCCTTCCCATCGGTAGGCCTGCCGGCTGGGTGAAAGCCAACAGGTTGCGTGGGGGGACCGTAGGTACATTTCTGGCTCCTCTGTTCTTCTCAACAGCACAAGGACAAAGTCCTGCGAGGTACTGGAGGTCTCTGTTTGCTTAGCTCTTCAGAAAGCACTGGCTGTGTTTGTTTATAGCTGCCTTGTGCAAGAGCTGGCTGCTCTCCAGTGGGAGTCCCCAGGCTGAGCCCGGGGTGTGCCCTCTCTGCCGCCTGGGAAATCCTCTGCTTCCTCAGGACTATGCAGACTTTCTTCCAGTTTAGGCTCTGCTTCAGTGAAGAGGCCCCTGAGGGTCAGATGAATTGCTCTTCCTGCCCTGCAGGTAATGCAAATCCCATGTCAGTGGTCCCCTGATGCCCGGTGTCCCCATTAGTAAGACTATTGCCCATCACTCTCTGAGGAGTGCACCCTTGTAAGGCGATGGACGAGGTCTGCGAGCGTGCCAAGGCTCAGAGTTAAACTCCCCGCACCTTCTGAACTGGAGCCCAACCATCTGCTGTACAACTGTGGATTGGTCAGAAAACTGCTGGTGACTCAGTAGAGGAAGCCGAGGCATGGGCAGTCTATTTTTAGCTGTCAGTAAATGTACTAAAGTGGGTTACTGCTGAGTTGAAGAAAGGACGGACAATCCCTGCTTGCCCTATTTAGGGAATAAATGTGAAATACTTACATCCATTTCTAGAGTCTAAATTATAGGTGCTGTTGGGGAGAGGGGTGTTTGGGAGGAAAATCGCTGCACCAGCAATCCAAAAGGCAACCAGCATGTTTGCAGAAAGAAGAGTGGAGGAGGACTTGTGGGCACTCACCTGGAAGCGTGCTGCAGGTACCTGACAATGTGCAAGTCTGCTCAGCCCTTCTTGGAAAGGATGCAAATAAGCAAAGGGTATAAGGAGTCCAAGCAGGCTGTGAAGCTTTTATCTTACAGAGGGCAGCAGTTAAGAAAGAAAATTTTGTATTTTTTAATACCTATCAAATAAAAATAAAATAAAAATAGATCAAATTATGATACATGTATACTGCATGTATGTAAAGAATCTTCTATTCCTCTTTGTGTCAGAATGCAAAAAGATATTCCAGTCTGTAGATTCATAGTCAACAAAGACGTTTTACTCAACCAACAGAGAATTAGCCTGCGGATACAGCAAAGATCAAGAGCATAGTAAGGTTGTGAGAAGGGTGAGCCATTACTGTGTATGAAAGGACACACATGGAGATGTTAGCAAATGTTAACAAATCCAATTTCTGCCTGAAATATCTTCTGTTACTGTCAACAGTAACTCTGACTTTGACTGAAAAGGAGAAAAAAGAAGCCTCTTTTCTTTATATGTGGCCTTGCCTGTGCCACGTTGGCACAGTTCCTTCTCTGGTCTTTGTTTTCAAGGCTTCCACACAACAGAAGAGTGAGAAGCCTTTCAGATGAGGGAAGAGCTGACATCCCAGGGCATATTGCAGGGATGAAGTGTCATCCCCACAACTGGACTGTAGATGACAAGCTGGCCAGGGACAATACCTGGGTAAGATGACATGAAGGAGTGACCAGACCAGTATGGGAAATGAGCCAGAGGCTTAGGAGGGTTGCAGATGTGTCTCAGTAGGGCACTGGCACGAGGGTGGCTGGGGCTGTACCAGGATCTTCCTTCAGGAGCAATGTCATGGTTCACCTGGTGGGCAGCCAATACAACCACACAGCCATTTGCTCAATGCCCCCCTCCCAGTAGGATGCGAGAGAGAGCTGAAACTTGTGGGCTGAGATAAAAACAGTTTAATAGGACAGAAAAGAAAGATAATAATAATAGCAATAACAACAGTAAAAGAATATACCAAACAAGTGATGCACAGCACAATTTCTCACTGCCCAAAGTCAATGCTCAGCAAGACCCTGAGCTGCCCTGCTTCCCAGCCCCTCAATTATATACAGAACATGACATCATATGGCATGGAATACCCCTTGAGCAGTTTGTGTCAACTGTGCTTGCTGTGTCCCCTCCCAAATTCTTTTGCACCCCCTCCTACTTGTTGGCATGGCAGTATGAGAAGTAGTCAAGGAAAAGTCCTTGACTGCTTGGCAACAACTGAAAACATCAGTGTGTTACCAACATGGTTCTCATCCTAACTCCAAAGCACAGCATTAGACCAGCTACTAGGCAGAACATTAACTCTATTGTTGCTGAAATTGAGACAGTATCCATCTCTTATTCTATACCATCTATGTCATGTCCAGGTCTCACACTTTTCAATACATTGCAATTAAGCACCTCTACTGTTCCTGTCTTTTGATACATGCACACAGATATCATTCACTTAATCAGTGGACCACATCTGTGAAATGTCTGTAAAGTGCTCATAAATATCCACAAAATGTCCGTTGAGTTCCTTTAGCAGATGACTCCTGCCTCCTTCTGTCATAACAGTCTCTCAGGGCAGGGGAGATGGTGTGTGATGGTGGGTTGTTGTATGCTCCATCTGGAGCTTGTAAGCTGATGTATCTGGCATGGTCCATGCTCACAGTATGTGGGCTGAAGCTGTCAATCTCAAGAGAGTTGCTGTGCACTCATTCGTGAAGCCTGTTCTTGTTTTATCACCTCTGCATGCTGTTTGGTTTCATCAAAGTTCATTCTTCATTAATCTGGATCACAGATCACATAGAACAGTTTGGAAGGAACCTCTGGAGATTATCTAGTCCAGCCCCCTTTTAAAGCAGGATCACCCAAAGCAGGCTGCACAAGACCGCATCCAGGTGGGATAATTCTTATTGTAATACCATTACTATGGCATATAGGAATAATAATAATAATGATGATGACATGCATTACTATGTATCAATTAACACCATGAACCTTTGGCTATTGTCACCCAAATTCTAAGACCCTTTAGGTAGAGATTGGGCTGTCTCATCCTTCTCCCTTACCCATCAACTATACCCAGGTCCCAAGGCAAAAGCAATCCCACGGATGGCTTTGCCTTTGCCCGAAGCAGGAACAACCCAGACTGGCTTGCCCAACATAGTCTTCCTGTGCACTATGGACCTGACAGGAGCTGGGGCAGAAACTGGGAGACGTGCTTGGGATTTGGTCTGCGGATTGTTGCTGCTGTTGCATCTGTTCTCTAAAAAAAGACCAAGAAAGCCTATTCTGCCTCCATCTGTCAATGGCAGTGGGAAAGGCTGCTCTGCCGCAGGCACTGCTGTTCCTTAAAAGCTTCCAAATGCTCCTCCGCTGAGCTGTTGTCGAGGTTTATTTCCTTGTGGTGGCTGTGGTCACAGAGTGGCATGATGGGCTCACAGTGGTAGGAGGCAGAGCATCTGTACTGCAACGACTTCAGAACTGTAAAATGACTCAATGCACCTAAAAAAGAAAAGCTGTTGGAGAACAGAAAGGAGAAATGACCCCTAAAATGGAAAAGGAAAAGGATAAGCAGACATTTGGGTGTTACTTGTTATTTTCTAAGCGTTACTAGTGAGTGATGGAGATCTAGGGGGATCCGTGCAGAGATCAGGATTTGGAGGAGCAGAGTTTTATTTAAAACCATGGATTTTCTCTTTGGCACTGTTATGTGCTGGAACTGTATGGATGGCCTGTTGGCTCTCCAGGACTATTCACACCTGGTGACTTGCAAATCAGTAATTTGTGGCTTTGCCTAGGAGGTACTTGTCACCTACCCCTGTCAGCATCCTCGCAAGTACTGAAGTAGATTGGCAAGGAGCTTGGTGCTCACTTTCAACCCCATGCTGCACTCCTGGGACTTGCACCACTGATGTTCAGAGTGTCATCCAACCACTCCTTATCCTCACCTGCCTTCCTTTCACCTCCTGTGTGGCTGGAAGAACAGGGTTTGCTTGTCTGCTCCAAGAGAGGAAGACACGGGAAGTATGGAAAAATAACACTGTGTTTTCCTTATTCTATTATTGGTGTCAGTGTTGGCAAGAAACCCAAGACTGACCGTTTAAAAGTGTACTCTGCAAGGGAGGCATTAGAGTCGAAGTGGGTTTGGCAGCTGAATCACCCAACAATAATTTCCCTAAATTGCTAGGTCAGGATTAGAGTCATATTTCTAGGAACCCTGCATAATTAAAAAAATCAATATTGATGTTAATATTCTTAAGTTTTATCTGCAGAGAGTTATCTGGGATTGCATTTCCTCATGGCTGGCCTTCTATCACCAGACATTCCTCACAGAGAGCTGCAGCTCCTGCTCACTTTGTATTTCCAAAGCACCAGCCCAAGACTGGCAAAGCAAAACAACAGCAAGGGATCTTGTCCTGCTGTGTAACCCTGTAGTTATAATGCACGGATTCCTTCTTTCCAGAAGCAGCCTTGCCATCACCACCTTCCCAGTGGCTGTAGAAGACACCGCCTTGGATGTGAGCTGTCATGCTGAGCCTGCTGCTCCCCGTGGCATGCAGGTAGAGGTGGCAGTACTGATGTCAGCTCACAGTGCCCATCACTCTCTTCACTCCTGGTGTTCAGGGCATTTGGGCCTCAGAGTGCACAGGGCTGCTCTGCAGTGGACCCTGATTGATTTTTTTTTCCCAAGTGACTGCCTAAAGCAGGATTGTTTTGAGTGAGCATTTTTAGGGGTTGATTTCGATCCTCAGTTCTGACTGTCTATACTTTTTATTCCTTGCTGGATCCTGAGTTAGAAAGGATTTCCCTTTCATTTTTCACTGGAAGAAACTGAACATTGCTAAGAGTGGTGATGGGGGAGATGCTCTCTCCTCTCCTGCTGCGGGTATCTCTCCCACCTTCACTCCAGCTTCCATCTGTGCAAAATCAGAAACTCTGAAACCCCCCAGCACACAGCGGTGGGAAGTTCTTCTTCTCTGGGGCTTTGATGGCTTTGGACAGAAATCTTGTTTATTCCAGTGCTGGATATTGAGCAGCCGAGCCTTATCTCTACTGATATGTCAGTTCCAGTCTGAGACCCAGTAAGATCATCACACACTGTCCCTGGGACCTGTCTTTAGGGGTATTTTTGGCTTTGGATCACTCGGTTATGTAATTTTACTCTTCTCTTGCACTTGTCATGCAATTACATAGTCTCGGGTCTCTTGCACTGGGACCTTTTCCCTGATCGTTTTCCTCTGGCCTTAATTTTGCAGCTTTACATATATAAAATCATTCATGAAGCTGCCTGCTACTGCGGCCTATAATTGCACCTGTGTGCATGGCTGCTGCTTGCCACACTGCAGAAATTCTTGTTGGCTCCAACCATACCTGTTTAGCATTAAAATACAGTGCTTGGTTATTTGGGGAAATTTCCTTGGAATGTTCTTTGCTGTGGAGAAGGGATGAGTTGTCTGGCTGCTGACTTTGTAGGCAGTGTGTCCCTCTTCTAGACCTGGATGCTCTGTTGCAAAGCAGTCACTTGTGAATTCATATTTAAACATCACCACTTCCCCTCCATCTTTAGGTGTCTATGGCTCTGAAGAGCAGCACTTTATTTAAATATTTTTCCTGTTTCATGGACAACACACTTTTGTTGTTCTGACCACTTGCACTTTGTAACATTCAGCCCTGTTTTCCTCATATTGTTGTGTCTTGTCTGAGCCACCATGGCTCATCAGCTTTAATCAGTGAGAAAGCACAGGGTGTGTTCACTTTTCCCTGAAAATACTTTTCTACTCCATAGCAAATTGTAAGGGCCTATAAAATGCATTCACAGCCTGCCCAAGAGCAGCTGCTGCTGGGGGGAGCAGGGGGGAAAATCCCAGCCTGCCCCATCTGCAGGGCAGAGGGAACGTGGAGCCCTCTGTCCTCCCACTCTCTAAAGGCATCGTGTGTGTTTTGGGGCTGGAAATGCTCGCTTGATGAGTAACATAGCAAGCAGCTGCCTATCAGTGGGATTTCTGTTTGGAAAGGGAAAGAGAGTGTCTCCAGGATGGGTACAAGCTGCCTTTCCTCTGGCAGCCCCACGGGGGTGGGAGAGAGGAGCAGGAGCTCCCCTCGGGAGGTGGACGAAGGGACTGGTGAACTGGTCAGGCTGGTGGGGACAGTATGACTTCAGTTCTCCTGGGGTTTAAAGGAACAGAGTTTCCCCTTTTTATTTACTTGGCTGGAGTCAGACAGTGCTGATCCTCTGATGCTGCCAGTTGTGCGTGCTGCACCCGGGCAGCCACAGACTGCTTGTTAAATCAGTACAGCCAGGGAATGGTGGCTTTGCTCCTTGTCCCCAGCTCAGTTTCCTCTTTCCCACACTGCTGCAGTCCGATGAACCCCAGAAGTGTGCTCAGGTTGCCTCTGGACTAGGTTGTGCACAGGGACAGCACTGTGTGGGCAAGCTGCCTGCTGCTGTGGCTGGGCAAAAATTGGGAGCAGTGGGGTAGGAGAGAGGAAATAGCCACAGGGGAGGAAGCTGGCATCTGCCTTGTAGCAGGGACGCTGCCCATTTTTTGACACTCTCTGCTGAAGATACAAGGATTTCCTTCTGAAGGACAGTTTTAAAAAAGAAGTTTGGGACTTCTGGTTTAATGGACCATGGGGGAGCACCTTCAGCAGCTTTGGTGCTCCCTGTTCTGGGCTGAATTTTCTTTTGTAGCCCCAGCTCAGCTCCAAACAATACAGCTCCTCCTTCCCTGCCAGTAGATTTCCTTCCATAACTGTTTACATTCAGATATTAAAGTTGCAGCTAGTGGAAAGGTCAGTGCCTTTCATGCTTTCCTGTGAGATGCTGATGCAGAAGCACTTCCACCCCTGTACACCTTTCCCTCCCATGGCAAGAGAGACCTGCAGTTTTCCCAGGCACAGTGGCAGTGGTCTCTTGCCATTTTCTTTCTGATTTGTCCTGGCACTAAAGTCTTCCCTATCTTGAATGCTCCATCTTCTCAGGGAGTGTCAAGACTCTCGATTATGAATTTGTTTCAAAGTATTCATTTGCTGTGACTGTTAAACAATGAAGATAGCGAAGAAAAGACTCCAGTAGACTCTCTCATTGTTGCATTTGTGACATGGGAGTGAAACCACGTAAAAGCTTATTTGAATCAGCTGAGTTATGACCCATTCTGTCCAGTTTTCACACCCCTGAAGGTTGATGCAATAGATCTGCAGAGCATCACAAATAAGCAAGTGTAGGGCTAAGGACTAAGGTGGGTGAAAATACATCAGGAGGGCACAGAGAAGAACACAAGACTGGATGGCTGCAGCTACTGTTTCACCAGTGGTATGGCATGGGTACAATAGAGTTCAACATAGAGGTATACTCTGGGAGGACATTACCTGAGAAAGCCTGAGCTGTCCTTCACAGAATCACAGAATCACAGAACATTAGGAGCTGGAAGGGATTGCGAAAGATCATCTAGTCCAAACCCCCTGCCAGAGCAGGGTCACCTAGACTGAATCATACACGACAGCATCCAGGTGGGTTTTTAATGTCTCCAGAGAAGGAGATTCCACAACCACTCTGAGCAGCCTGTCTCAGTGCTCTGTCACCCTCACAGGGAAAAAGTTCCTCCTTATATTCCCGTGGAACTTCCTATGCTCCAGCTTGCACCCATTGGCCCCTGTCCTATCACTGGCCATCACTGAGAAGATCCTGGCTCCATCCTCCTGACTCTCACCCTTTACATATTTATAAACATTAATAAGGTCACCCTTCAGTCTCCTCCAAGCTAAAGAGGCCCAGCTCCTTCAGCCTCTCCTCATAAGGAAGGTGTTCAACTGCCTTAATCATCTTTGTGTCCCTGTGCTGGACTCTTTCAATGAGTTCTATGTCCTTCTTGAACTGAGGGGCCCAGAACTGGACACAATGTTCCAGGTGTGGTCTCACCAGGGCAGAGTAGAGGGGGAGAAGGACCTCTCTTGACCTACTAACACACCCCTTCTAATACAGGGTGCCATTTGCCTTCTTAGTCACAGGGGCACATTTCTGGCTCATGGTCATCCTGCTGCCCACCAGGACCCCCAGGTCCCTCTCACCTACACTGCTCTCCAACAGGCCAGTCTTTTACACATTCCTTGGAGGATGCATCCACTGGAAGGAGTCATAGCTGATGTCTGGTCTGCACCTCATCCTGCAAGGTCTTCATTGTCACTATGATGCACTACCCTCATCTCCTGCTCTGCTGGAAGGCCAGACAAACAGTAGTTTCAGCATTCATGTTGGCTAAGTTGCAGCTGCAATTAACATCCCTCCATGTAATTACAGCTCAGCACGCGGCCATGTCTATGAGGCTTGAGCAGAAGCCAAGCAGTGTGGGTGGAGGGTTCCCTCAGAGGCCCTGGTGAACGCGGGGCTGGGCGATGGATCCATTACAACTGTATGTGTGTGTTTGGGGGAGGAGGGGTGTTAAAAATAGCTCTCTGACTTTCCAGAGGAATATATTTGTTATGGAGTCACTGAAAGGCTGTAGAACGAGACCCAGGAGTGAGCAGCCACTGGGAGCAGGCCAAGAGACAGAACTTCTGGGCATGGTGCTCTCAGAGAAGGCAGACTTGGGCTGCTGTGTCAGAAACCTGCTCCTATTCGTTTGCTCTCTGTGTTCAGGGAAACAATATTTTGTGTACATTTTGTATGATAAATAAACATCACTGGACCAAGGAAATGCTTCTCTCTTATCCTCCCTTGTATTGCAGTGGAAACAACCTTGCAAGACCCTGCTTATTGGCTAATCATTGAGCCAGATGGAGGTAACAATATGTTTAAACTGTTAATTAACTACTTTGTTACTTGTCTCATTTTCTGTTTTTAAATAAATTGTTAGGAAGGCTTGTTTAACAAATACATTTACTAGTGCATCCTGGTTCACCTCTTGAACCCACAAGACTTAGCCTTAACACAAAATCTCTAGCTTGGGTGTAACAGCAGTGCTAATCACTAACATGTGGGAAACACAGAGCCAAAAAAAATTGTGAACGGACAAGAAGCATGGCAGGGAACTGAAATAAAGGACAAGAAAAATGCACTCTGAGGTTTCCACCTATTACATACACTGTGATGATAATTAACTCTTCATGATGGCGGTGCATTAGAATGAAAGAGGACTTCCGTGAGTGTGGGATTAATGCACAGATTCAGGGGAGTGTTTTCCCAAAGAAGTTCCCTAAAATACATGATAAATTCCAGTGAGTGTAGACTTTGCAGTGTAGAGGAGCAGAAATACTAGCTGCGTGTGTGATGAAAGGTAGTTTAGTCCTACCGGGAGTGAGAAGATTCAAATCTGTGGTTTACCCCACATAAATCCTTGGAGTCACACTGGTGTGTGTGAAAGATCTGTTTGGGCCTTGGAGGCATTTGTTGCAGAAGGAGAAGCTGATTTTTATTTCAGGGTTGTACTTGCAGGGATGTCCACAAGGAAAATAACTTTGATTTGCAAGCAGTAACTTCGCCTGGGTGTCTCTGAGAGATGAGAGCACTCACGTTGTGCACTTGAACATGGGTTTGCAGGTGATAACCTCATCCTTGGGCCAGATACATGCAAAATATATCACTTTATTTACTATGTGCATGCAAGGTGTCAGGATGTCTGAAGGCTTTGTGCCTGCCCTTTGGGTAAAGAAAAATTTCTCCTCTTTGTGCGTCTTACATCCCCTCAGAAAGCCAGGTTGGCAAAACATGTGTGTTGTAAACTGTGCATCCTTCCAGTGACACCAGCCTGGAGCTTTTAATTAGTCTCTCATCTCAGGCAGCAGATTAGCCTACTGCCATGAGACACATGGTTGAAAGGGTTTCTCCAAGTTAGAAGAGAATTGTGTTTGTCAAACAGCTTCCAGGCCTGTTCTGAGGAGGAACCAATCTGTAAGGCAGAAGGACCAAAGTTAGGTCACATCCTTTCAAAGAAGAGATGATTTCTGTGTCTTTTATGACCAAATAGTACAAAGACATGACTGTTTCTTCTCAGGTTGAGCCCTGGCTCTGATTTCCTGCAATAAGTGCATGCACGGAGGTCTGAGTGCTCCAAACTGCATGACGTCGCCTTTTAGGCTATAAATCAACATTTTCATCAGCACAGTGTTAGCTTTGTCTTGAGAAGAGCCTTTGAGCTGTCTCAGAACTACAGAAATATTGCAGAATCATTATTTCCTTTTTCTTACTTTAAAAAGACACTTTTAAACATTTTCTGCATCAAAATCAGTTCCAAGTGTGAGACTCCAGTGGGGCATGTTTCTCTCTTTCATGGTTTTCTCCACCTTCCCCTCACCCCCCACCACAGACTGGTAGGCTTAGGGGGAGCATGAACACAACCTTGGGGTCTGCTTGCTCCTTTGAACACTGCCAAGCACCCAGCATTGTTGGGTGAACAATGCGTCCCCCCACCATCTGTCCCTCCTCTCCTTGTCCTTGAGCACCCAAGGAAAGGAACATGTGGGGAGGAGGGAGATGGTGTTTGGACGAGTAGAGAAGCAAAGTAGTGTAAGATGTAATTTTAAGACACGGGTTAGCCAGTCAGTCCCAGGGCAGTTAAGACACATTTCATTTCCATATCCATTGGCACTTCTGCCCTAAGAACCAGCCTGTTGATCAGAGACCTCGTACATTGGGCAGCAGAGCTATGTCTAACCTGGAAATAGTGGTGACACCATGGAAAAATACTAGGAAGGACAAACAGCAAGTTTAGTTTGGGTGTATCGGTGACTCGGCATGTCATGTTTTGGAAATACTGCACCAAGGTGATCCTTGAGAAGGTGTTTGGAGGCAAATATGATAGCTGCTCAGTGTGTTTTTCTGGAGTGGCCTTCATCTCATTTTTGTTTTAGAGGGGGAAAAAAAAGGTTAAAACGGAGATAAAAATAGGGATTTTACGTTGGCTAAGCAGCAAGATGCTTGTTGTGTTGCCTCAGAACCCTGAAAGGGCTGAAAGAGAAAAACTGGTACAGCGGAAGTGTTACTTTAAAAAGCCAATTCCTTTCATGATATTTCACATAATCCAAAATTTTCCATTGCTGCCTGTAGTTACATAGAGGCCTTTCATACACACAGATCTGTTGATGTCTGATAAAATTGCACAAAGGAGGCAGCTCATTAACTCTCGCTTCGGCACTGAGCATGTTTTGATGTGCAGATCGCTGACAGCACAAAAAAATCCTTTCTGCCCGTGTAGGTAGGAATAATAGCAGTATTGACAGTGCGTACCTGCTGCAGGCAAAACACAGGATCCTGCATCTCCTCAGCGTTTCATCTGAGGAGTAATGACCAGGGAATGTGAAGAGTGATTGTGGAGTTGAATCTAATACACAGTGGTCCTGTTAAACCCCCTTGCCAAAATGATGATGCAGTCCCTGTAATTCAATGCCCGTTACAGCATCTCAAGGCAGCCCCTTGAAATAAACACTAACTTTTAAAAATTCCTGCCATTACCAGTTAGTTATTGATTAAAACAATGATACCTTTTGTTTTTATAAGGGCTTTCAAGCTCTGTTGTGTACAAAGGGCTTCTCGAACATTTAATAATTCCAGACATGAACAGTTTATCTGAGCATTTTGCTTGCAATGCTGGAGACTACAAACAAAGCGCTGTGTTAGTGTGGGGAGGCAGAGGGCAAAACTAACCAAAATACTTCAGTTATCATAGAATCATAGAATCATAGAATTGTAGGGGTTGGAAGGGACCTCGAGAGATCATCGGGTCCAACCCCCTGCCGAAGCAGGCTCCCTAGGACATTTCACTGAGATAGGCATCCAGACGGGTCTTGAATATCTCCAGAGAAGGAGACTCCACCACCCCCTGGGCAGCCTATTCCAGTGCTCTGTCACCCTCACTGTGAAAAAGTTTCTCCGCATGTTGGTGCGGAACTTCCTATGCTCCAACTTGCAGCCATTGCCCCTTGTCCTGTCTCCACAGACCACTGAAAAGGGGCTGGCTGATTCCCCCTGCATCCCTTGCTTAAGATAATTGTAAACATTAATTAGGTCCCCCCTTAGTCTTCTCTTCTCAAGGCTGAACAGTCCCAATCTTCTCAGCCTTTCCTCATAGGGGAGATGCTCCAGGCCCTTTATCATCTTCGTAGCCCTTCTCTGGACTCTCTCCAGGAGATCCCTGTCCTTTTTATACCAGGGAGCCCAGAACTGGACACAATACTCCAGGTGGGGCCTGACCAGGGCAGAGTAGAGCGGGAGGATCACCTCCCTTGACCTGCTGGCTACACTCCTCCGGATGCACCCCAGGATCCCATTGGCTCTCTTAGCCACCGAGGCACACTGCTGGCTCATGGCCAACCTGTCATCCACCAGGACCCCCAGGTCCTTCTCCACTGAGCTCTTCTCCAGCAGGTCATCCCCCAGCCTGTACTGATAGAAACGGTTGTTCCTTCCCAGGTGCAAGACTTTACACTTGCTTTTGTTGAACCTCATCTGGTTTCTTACTGCCCAGCTCTCCAGCCTGTCCAGGTCTCTCTGGATGGCAGCGCAGTGTTCCTGCGTGTCAGCCACTCCTCCCAGCTTTGTGTCATCGGCGTACTTGCTGAGGGTCGAGGCTATTCCCTCATCAAGGTCGTCAATGAAGATGTTAAACAGGACTGGACCCAACACCGAGCCCTGGGGAACACCGCTAGTCACAGGCCTCCAGTCAGATTGCACTCCACGAATCACGACCCTCTGGGCTCGGTCCGACAGCCAATTCTCAACCCACCTCACTGTCCACTCATCAATCCCATGCTTTCTCAGCTTTGCTATCAGGATGTCATGGGAGACAGTATCAAAAGCCTTGCTGAAGTCAAGGTAGATGACATCTACTGCTCTCCCTCCATCTACCCAGCCGGTGATGAGATCGTAGAAGGCTATGAGATTGGTCGAGCACGATTTCCCCTTGGTGAATCCATGCTGACTATTCCTCATGACCTTCTTCTCTTCCAATTGCTTGGAGATGGCATCCAGAGCAAGCTGTTCCATTACCTTTCCGGGGACAGAGGTGAGGCTGACTGGCCTATAGTTGCTGGGATCCTCCTTCTTGCCCTTTTTAAAGACTGGAGTGACATTGGCTATCCTCCAGTCCTCAGGCACTTCTCCTGTTCTCCAGGACCTGTTGAAGATGATAGAGAGCGGCTCAGCAATCACCTCCGCCAGCTCCCTTAGCACACGTGGATGTATCCCATCCGGTCCCATGGATTTGTGTGCGTTTATCCCTTTGAGCCGCTCCTGGACCTCCCCTACCTCAACCAGAGGGAAATTCTTCATATCCCAAACACTCCTATTTACATCCAGTGCCTGTGGGTCCCGGGGGGCCTTTGAGGTGAAGACCGAAGCAAAGAAGGCATTCAGTATCTCCACCTTCTCAGTATCCCCCGTTACCAGGACACCCTCCTCATTCAGCAAGGGACCTACATTATCCCTGGTCATCCTTTTGCTATTCACGTATCTAAAAAACCCCTTTTTATTATCCTTTATGTCCCTTGCCAGCTTCGTTTCCAAGAGGGCTTTAGCCTTCCTAGTTGCGACCCTACAGGCCCTGACTACATTCCTGTATTCTCCCCATGTGCTCAGACCCTTCTTCCACAATTCATAGATCTTCCTCTTCTCTTTGAGTTTACTCAGCAGCTCCGTGTTCATCCACGCAGGTCTTCTGCCTCTCCTTCCCGATTTCCTGCACAAAGGGATGCATCGTTCCTGTTATCTAAGCTGGCTGTAATTAAACAGCATAAATGAGAAGAAAGTTACATTTAATGTATCATTTTTAAACTAGAGGATGTTAGATATCAAAGCTGGGATCTTTTAAAAGAGAAATTGTTGGCAGCATTCATAAGCGTGCGCATGATGGGCATGTGACTTTGTGGTCTTACTTTGATTTCTTCCTCTCTGCTCTGAAATCATAAAGTATCATGGGGAGGGGTAAAATGATTCCATTAAAGTTAAGTGCCAGTGTTTGTTAATGGAATAAAGATAAGGAGCAAACAACAAAGGCTTGGCTGCTTCATCATTTTAGGCTTGTGTCCTTTTTCCCTAAACTAGGAGAAGATGGTTTAAGGTGGGATCAGACTTGCCTCTGTAGGGAAACATGACAGCTGTATACTGGGACACAGTGACAGTGAGGAACTTTCCAGGTTTGGGAAGAAATGGTGCTGAACCGGTGCTAATCCACCACGCCAGATTTGCTGGGCCAGGATAGTCTATGGCTCTACCCTGGCCTCTCTCCTGTACTGACCCAAACCCACCCAGGCACAGAGTGTGCTGAGGAGCATGGCAAGGATGTGCACCCATGGGTGGTAATGCTGGTAAGGGACTCTGCCCATAGCAGAGAATTGGTGAGATCATAGAATCATAGAATATCCTGGGTTGGAAGAGACCTCAAGGATTAAAGAGTTCCAACCCCCTGCCACAGGCAGCGCCACCAACCTCCAGGCCTGGATCTACACGAGGTTGCCCAGGGCCTGATCCAACCTGGCCTTGAACACCGCCAGGGACGGGGCATCCACCACCTCTCTGGACAGCCCATTCCAGGACCTCACCACTCTCTCTGTAAAAACTTCCCCCTAATATCTAATCTGAACCTTCTCTCCTTCAGCTTTAGATCCTTTAGATTAAAGAGACCTCCACAGGTTCCCGAAAATCATTGAAGATTTCTGGTGGCACAGCTCTCTGAACATGACATGGGAATGAGCTGCTTCACACCTTCTCACACTGCACCAAGCTGGCACAGCTCCACTACAGCCACAGCACCTTGGGGGACAAACAGCAATGGCCTGTGTCTGCATGGCCCAGTTGGTCCAAGGAATTTGGTCTCTTCATGAATGGCAGCTGAAATTAGACCTGAAGAAAGTTCATCTTTAATGTCAAGGAGCACTGTTTCATTATGCAGTTTTTTCAGAGCTGCAGCCAAATCAGTCCAGTGTTGCTTAATTGCTTAATATGATAAATCATGGCTTTTGCCAACTGCTTGCCTAATTATGTATTTTATTCATTGTGAACATCAGCTCTGAGAGGATGGAAGGGAGACTGCTCAGGGTTTCCACAGCCAATCTGATGGGCTCGAGTACAGCAGCCGTCTCTGAAGCTGTATTTAGCTGGCTGTCATTGATGTGACTGAAATGGACCTTCGAGAAGTCACCTTTTACACCCTGGCCTTCAAAATGAGGACCCTCTTCACCATTTCTTCAGGGATGCTGTGTTTCTGAAGCTGTTTTAAAAGGTTATTCATCTCATCTCCTGAGGACTTGTATAGTTTCACAAAATATCATTTGGCCTTTTTCTGTGTTTTCAGTCCAGAGTGGAACTCTGGTCAGGCCAGTTTTTGGCAAAACCTGAGAAACTTCTCTCCATCTTCACTCCTGCTGCCTCACCCCAAGAGTAATTGTGGGGTGCTTTTGTGGATCTTACTCAGGGCCAAGCAATTCTGGCAAACAGGAAAAAATACTGGTTTTGAAGCCTCTAGAAGTTGAATTTCAAATCTGAGCAAATTTAACGTTTTTAGGCTGTGAATTAAGGGATAAGTTGAAGGTGGCAGGCACATGATGGTGCTAAGCACTGTAGAACCAGGAAGGGAAGAAGCCCTCTGCCCTCAGGAGTTCACAACCCAATGGTGTCAGCAGAAGGACCCTGCCTGGTCAGGGTACACAAGAGGAAGGGCCAGGGCAGGACCTGGGATAGATTTGATCTTTGCCCACTGCCAAACCCATTCCCCATGTCAGGGACCCTGTTCCCAAGCAGCGCTGGTGGAAGAGGCAGGACCAAGTATGCCCCCACCACTGCCCAGCCACAGGGGGTTTGTTTATTCCACCTCAAAAATGCTCCCAACCTGCAGTGCCTCGTGAACAGAATACGACTTTCATCTAAAGAAATGCTACAAGGTTGATACATACTGATGCCTATATACTGACTGCCCTTTCTCATCTGCTTTCTCATCTGTCTTATCTTGTTCTTCTGCAGTAGGAATTGACTTTTGAAGGAGTACTTTTTCCTGCTGTGCTACAGATATATTTGAATTAAACATGGTCATAATAGTGGAAAGCACATCAACCTCTATCTAAAATCCCTTTGTCCAAGGGAGCTGTATAATACTGTACTTGCATAGAATCACAGGATGCTTTGGGTTGGAAGGGACCTCAAAGATCATCTAGTTCCACCCCACCTGCCATGGGCAGGGACACTTTAAAGTGATGATCATTAGAAACAGGTACTTGGGACATTCTGGTTGAGTAGAACAGCATCCAAGCCATCTCATCAGCACCGGAAAATATAAACGCCACTGTATTGTTTATAAACTGCTGGAAACAAAAGGTGTTTAACTTCAGGGGATTTAATATCACTTTTGAATGTTTCTTCCACTCTGGTAGTGCACAAGATGAGTCGTGGTGCCTGTTTGAATTCTGAGACCACAGTTCTCCCCTTGCAGACGTGCAGCACTTTGTTCGGAGAGAGCAGACCAGGGAAATGAAGACCGGAGGGCCACCCCCAGAAGCATGCACACAAAACACGGCCATAACTGCAGAACCAACTATTAGAGTTGCACCTGACTAATGAAGAACCCCGCACACAATTAGGTAAATGGGCAGGTCCCCCGACGAGCGGCTGTGTGATGGGTGGCTGCAGCTCACTGTGCTGCAGCACCACGGGCACCTTTGGAATCCTCTTTGTGCACATTGGTTTCATGTGAACCAAGTCCATACTTCCAGTGTTGAAAACAACTTTACAATTTATTTCCACTGAAATTCCAAAAGTTATTATTCTTGTGTCTTGTGAGCAATATCTGTCTGCTTCCTGGGTTTTTTTCATCTTTTCTCTTCCTCCTCCCCCCATGTTTTCTCGAAGAGATGAATAATTCATCATAGGAAGAGGCACATAGATTTTCATTTTTATTTTAGTAAAAGAGTACTTCAAAGCAAGCACTGTCAGAGGTTTGCTCACTGTGACTCAGATTTATGGAAAAGGCACTGCAAAGTCTCAGGGCTCTCATTTTAGCATGGCCCTTTCCTCTTCGTTTGTTGGTCTCCTCTCAGCCTTGTGTGTTCGCAGTATAATCTCTGAAAAAAAATCCTAAAATTCAGGGAATTTTTCTACTACAGTGTCTGGGTAGTTTGACTGGAAAACATTTTAGGATTATGGTTTTTCATTCTCTGGTCACAGCAGAAATTTTTAAAAAGAGCAAGGCTATACACTGGAAATCCATACCTTTTATTGGATTTTGTGTTTCTGTGTGTGTGTGTGTGTGTGTGAAGCTCATGCTGAATAATTTATTAACTTCCATCAAAATCAACTGAGAATCATACAGGTAAGAAAACTGCACTTACAGAGATTTTTTTTAGCAATAAAATGGCTGATGCAAGGATCAAAACCTTTATCTCGCTGATCTCAGTCTGAGTTTAAAAAGCAAACTATGGTTTGTAAAAGGAGAAGTTTAGGAGCTAATAAGGTTGGCAGTTCAGCACGTCACATTAGACCCACACCAAAAGAGAGCGCATCATCTCCAGAGTGGAGGCGTTTACTTTGAAGTGCTCTCCACTGCCAGTGACCTTTCACTCTTTAATCTGTCCTACACTTGAGGTTCCCAGTAACATGTCCAGAAGCCACTTGGAAAGTGTAAACACAGTGGGAACATAGCAAAATGTAAATCTGGTGCTTCTGGCAGCAAGATTTAGTGAAAGGATGTGGGAGAGTGAGGGGCTGTGACCCGCCACAGCTCCATGGACCACACAGACTGGGAAACATTGTTGGCAGAGCTTGCAAATTCTGGGGAAGTAAATGGGAAATGGGTGCAGAAAGGCAGGATAAGCCTGAGTTAGTGTGGCAGGTGACTCCCATGTTCACTCTCCACGTCCCACCACAGACCTGTAGGATTTGGGAGGGAGATGCTACAGTGTAGCATAGAGAGAGATGTCTCCCATGGAGTTGGTGAAGGTTTCTGTGTCCAAAGGATCCCAGGACTGAAATTAGTTTAAAGCAGGTTAAATCTTTAATGCTGCAACCAGTGACAGGACAGTAATGTTTTTGTCGTGTTACTGGCTTGTGGGGGACACATCATCAAAGACCCATCAAGGAGCTTAAGCTTGGTTTTGAGTCCAGGTTACGAGTCCAGGTTGTAGGAGGTAGTGCAGCCCTTGGTCCCTGCATATCATACTTCCAACTGCTTGCCTTTGAGAACTAAAGTGCAGAGCAGACAGGGTGAGAAGCCACATAGAGACAAGGTGAGAGGCCCTATATATGTATGTCATGTTTTGAGAAACTTGAGAAGTATCTGTGCTGTTGAGACCTCCAGTTTGAACGTATCATACTTCCCTAGTGTCTGAGGATGACACTGAACAACAGCAGGACCATCCTGCCCTGTGGATGAGCAGCCGTGGATGCATGGAGTACCAGCAATTAGCAGTGACATGTTTGCCTCTGAACAGCAGCAGGGGCTTAAGCCAGCCTTTCCTTAGGGGGTTCCCTCCTGTTTGCCCATGCCAAAGTCTAGTCCTGCTCTTGAAACACAAAAGAAGTTAAATCACAGCTTTGGAGTCTGTGTTGTGTAGTTCTTCAAGGCAAAGTGTCAGACACACGGAGAGGTCAGAAATAATGTCTCTGCAGTAGTAAAACCTATTATTTCTAACCTTGTAGTCTGTGAGTTATGGGATGTTCAGCACAGGGTTTGCTTTAGGTAGGGACAAGCTTGTTACGCAGCCTTCTCCAGACCTCTCACAGTGTCTCAGCAAACCTGAACCTGACAGGGACCACATCACAGGCACGGGGCAGATTTGTTTGGGTTTTGGCTCTGTTGTACAATGCCTGCTCAGGCAGTCAGCGCACACCTTGGGTGTCCTCTCTTTTTTGTGTATTTACCTTTCAAACTGCACAGTTTAAATCCCTATTTTTTTTTTCTCCAGAAGGTTAGCAGATCCTTGCTGTCCTCCCGTGTCTTTGGCCGCCACTGGCGTTTGTCAGAGGATCTGACAGACTCGAGCGCGCTGCTCTTCAAGGCGCAGAGATTCGCCCCTCCACCAAGAGCGATTATTTAGGGCTCAATTAATCTTTTGTCTGTGCCTTGCCTTCAGCGGCTGAACAAAGCTCCTCGCAGCATGTGCTGTGCCGTGTGATGGATTGTGTCAAGGACTGTGCTGGCCTTTGTCTAACATGCTGACTTGTCTCACTCACTCTTGGATTATCTTCTGGCCCAGTGGTTCTTACCCAGCCGTAGCTGTCCCCAGGATTTCTCAAACCCAGTAGTGCATATGGTGTTTATATAGGCTCGGAGGGGACCTCTCAGTTGCAAGTGTATAGGGGTTGACAGGGCCCTTTGTGTCCTCCTTATGCTTTGCATGTGAATTTTGTATTGTTTCCAGACAAAGTGAAACTCGGTTGTGCTTGGTGTCTGGAGCCCGATACACTTTTGTGGGGTTTTTTTTCCTGTTCTTTCTCTTGGAATTACAAACTTGAAAAATGGTGTTATGCTCTTTTTAGAAGAAGCTGAGCAGATTTATCTGACTTCAGGGGCATGACACAGACACTGAATGGAGCCCCTTGTGTTTGCAGAGCGGTGGAGGTTAGGCACAGGGCTGCAGGCTTAAGCCAAAGGCCAGCTGTGAGCAACCCTGGGTTTTCTCACCCAAACTCTCCAGCTACAATAGATGGGGATGTTTTTTAATGGAAAAAAATCTGTTTTTTCATGGAGTTCAGAGCTACATTTGGGGCATAGCTTTTCCTCCCTTAAAGAACATTTGAAACACATTTTCAAGCATATAACACCTCAGTGAAGTGCCCACAACACTGCAGGACATGAGGGAAGAGGCCTCAGGAAATTTAAACTTGGTTTGTAGTTTTCTGTGGCTCTTACTTTAAGAAGTACAAAAATAACAAAGTTATGTGGGTGGTGTTAAAGCCTTTTGATTTTTTTCCTTGTAAAAGTCAATCCCTCGCTTTCTTCCAGGCTGGGGTGGAAGCTGGATTACCCTGAGCGATGTGTGGCAGCCGGGCAGATCTTAGCACCTCTTGTCATTTTGTGCCATAGGTCGGGTGCCTTTTGTCATCTCCTGCCAGCAGGGCAGCCCTGTGCGTTGCTTCTCATGTTTGTGTTTTCACCTCTTGCACAGGCAGCAAATCAATTAAATATATAGTCTTTATGACTGTGTCAAGCTCCTGAGCTGTTCATGATCTCGTGTTTCTTTTATGACCAGTTTTGTGTATTATGCAACTGATAGCAGAAGTGTTTTGATGTGACACAGTGGAGATGAGTGCTCTTCCTCATGCAGCATCCACTTGTGTCTGAGACAATTAACTCCTCTAAAAGCTGTCAGAAAGAAATGCACTAGAGAGGAGAAGGGAGGCAGAGAGCAGAAGAATGTTTAGGTGTGGATATGCATATAGAAACACTCAGAAGTGCCTTCAAGGCAGGGAAATGTCCAATTTTTTAACACTATTCCCTCTGCTCCCTTTCTTGTGGCTTCTTTGCTCCTATTTATATGAAGCACAGAGCCTGAGCTGCAGAGTGAAAGCAGCAGAGTGGGACAGAGAAGCCAAAAATCAAGGAGAAAGTTAGGCCAGCTTGCGATGCCCTTGGGAAATCAATATGATGGGAAAGCGGATCTTTTCCTTCCTCCCATTTTCTAATTGCAAGCGTTGGCCTTGTCCTTCACCCCTTTTGTTCTCAGTTTGCCTGACAGAGAGAGAAGTGCAGGTCCTGTTCCAGTAGAAGGCTCTGGCTTCTTGTGGGCTTTGCCTCCCAGCAAGTGCTGAACAGGAGGAGTGCTCTGGCAATGGAATTCCCATTTTGGGTACCCGCAGGGTCCAACAGGATTTCCAGTTCCCCTGGGGGCATGCACATTACCCACCCTAGCAACATCCAGGAATAACTCAAAATGCAAAATGTAGATAACACAGCCATGGTGTGTGCAAATGGAAACAGTGGGCTCCCTGGGTTACGGTTGGGGGTTCCCCAAACTCTCTGTGGTTGAGTTTCATACCACCGGGAACCACCTGGGTAAAAGACTACATGATGCCTCTTGTCTCCAAACCATTTGTGTCAAATATAGAGGGCAGGAGGCTCCTGGGGGAGCGCACAGACTAAGCCCATACTTGCAAGGGACCATGGCTTTGTTCTCAGGTGTATTCTGGCTCCAAGGAGGTTTTCTGGTAAAGGGCTACTCTGCATGGTTAAAGCTGAAGTTTGTTTCTCATTCTGAATCTGATGTGCATGGCTTCCCCCATCCAAAGACAAGCCATTGTCCCCCAGAGATCCCATAAGCACAAAGAGCTCTTTTACTTTTTCCTAGTGGCTGGTGGAAAAGAATGAAGATCTTTCTTGCCTTGCCACCATGGGCTTAAAAACAAGCACATTTGACTCTCACAGGTCTGATAAGAAACACTGTCTCTGACTACGATCCAGCAGTGAGGTTCCCCCACCCTATGAACACTCTGTAGAACAGACATCAGCCTGGTGGGATGGGACACGTCATGAAGGATGGAGATGATCCCACTCTGCTTGGTTTGCCTTGGGCACTAGAACTAGGGAATATAGGGAAGGGTCCTGCTTAAAAAAAACCCACAAGGTCTCCCAGCTACTGACTCCTCATCTCCTCCTCCCATCCTCCCAGCATCAGCCCTGGCCCTGGCGAGACACACGCTGTGGACCAAACCCAGCTCTGCCCAGAGGAACACTTGCCTACAGGGACTGCTCTCACAGTGTTAAACAGCAGTTCAACAGGCCCATGCAATACTTTGTGCGTAGGCTGCCGCGGCTCTTTGGTTTCATACTTAAATTAAGGTAGCTGATTAATACTTTAGCCTGTTTGATTTTTCTGCTCTGCTGCTGCAGCACTGCTTTCTCCTTTTCTTGAAGCTCTGGTCCCCTGAGCAATTGCTCATTTCACCTTGGGAGGGAACTTCATTTAGCAGTGTTTCTCTGATTCTCATTCTGTGCCGATAATGCGAGTAATGCATGCGCTACCAAAGCCATGTGTAATTAGCCCATTGTGCTGCTACACAAAATCTTAGCACCCAGGGGTTTGATAATGTCACGTAGGAAGAGTTTAGCGACTGATCTTTTTTTCCTGTGCTTTGTTTTTTGGTCGTATGCACTCTTTATCTCTGGTATTGTTTGGCAGGTTGATAGCTTGCGTTTCTAATGAAGAAAATTGCTCTGTGAATGCAGGATAACCAAAGGCCTCAGAAAAGTGAATTTCATTGTGTCACTAATTCATAACAGCACCAACACAATAAAATAAAGAAATCCAAATATTCTCACTGCCATTCAGATGAGGTAGCTGCTCTGTGGCTGAACATCTGAGGCTCCAAGAGTGCCTCTGTCTTGCTAAGGGGTCCTTGAGTTCTGGCTTATTATTTTAAATATTCAGTTGTTTTCTTTTTCCCCCCTTTAGTTCATAAAAGCGTGCCAGTTGCCTTAAAGATACTTACCAGTCAATTTTTGTGTTTGTTCTCTTTCACTGCTCTGGTTTCTGACATCAAGATACCTTTGGACAACTGGTCAAAGTCCTTCTGCATCCAGCAACGGCCAATTATCTCAGCAAGAAAAAAAAGCTTCAGGAAGCCTTTCCTGATAAATCGAAAGGCATTTAAACTTCCGAAACGGCCTTTTCAGTTCCAAGAGAGAGCAATAACTATTTTAGCTGCATGCTCCATTAGCCTAGTTATGGTTATGAACCACACTAAGGCTAACAGCTTCAGCTAATAAAATGCACAGTTTGAGCCTCAGGAACATTTCTAGTGATGAAGGAAAATATGAATATTTATCAGAGGCCAGATTTAGCTCACCTAAAAAAGAAAAAAATAAAAGGCTACTCATGTACCTGAGGTAAAATACTGACCTAAATGGTCAGTTGTATACTCAAACTTTTTTGCCTTGTGTTACTTTTTAATTTCCACACCACAATGGATAGGGAGGATGCTATAAGTGCAGGGCTGCATGCAGAGTTTTCAGAGTGCTCTGTGGTACCACAGGTTGGGGTCCTGCCTCTGCTCTGCCTGCACTGTGAGGGTTCAATCTTGCTGAGGATAACTCAGCCAAAGCACAGCACTGCCAGCCTCTTCTGAGGCCAGAAAAGAGGTGTTTAATTGCAGAAAATATTTATCCTGCCACACAGGCAACCTGCATGTCACACGGCCCTTCAGGAAAGCACGTGTTAAATTAGTTGTGAAAGGCTGAGCAGAGACTGGGAAGGGTTTTAGAAAGTTGTGGGCTGTCTGGGTACAATTTCTCTCCCCTTTGACATCTGGCAGCATTTTGTTTCCATCTCCAGATCAGACATGCTGTCCGGTTAATAAACTAAGGTGCAGGGCAGCAGCTTGCCTGATGAAAATTAGTAATTACGTTTTACTTTCCCTGACCAGAATTTTGATTGCCACTGACATGATTAATAAGATTTTTCCTGCCACTGCTTAAAGCAAGCTGTAACCCCTAGGAAATTAGTTAGTATGTGGGAAATGTAAACAGGCTTTAAGCCATCAGCAAAGATGAGGGACAGCAAGTGGCTGAGGGAAAGACATCGTGGGAGGAGGTCTGATGTTTTGTAAGTGTCTCATTGAATAAGGTGGGAAAGGAAGCAGCCAGCCCAGTGACAAACTGGACACACAACACTGCATCAGGTGGAGCTACAAGGCACAGAGATTATTCAGAGGAATGGGGGGACTGGGTAATAAAATCAAACCTGAGATATCTCCAAGGAAGAAATAGCATCCCTCCTCTCATCACCAGGAAGCACAAATTTGGGGAGGAGTTACCATCAGTCAGATGTTCATGTTAATTTATCAAATAACCATACTACCACAATTCAATACAGTTGAACAACCATAGCTGAGCTGAGCATGAAGGGGCTGTACTGGGTTCTCAGAAAGCCCTTTTAAAAATGAAGCATTTTCACTTCTTCACATGTAAAATTTCTAATGCTCTGTTTTGGATCAGCACTGTGGAAAGAAGCAGGACTCAGGGAGACAAATGACAGGGAACATGTTTTCCATTGATGTGAACAGTGCTGCAGGTGTCCTGTGCATGACACACCACGTCCAGTGAAGTCTGTGTTAGCCCAAACAACTCCACTGGCACCGGAGTTACTCAAGCTTTGGTTTGAGGGGCTTGGGACTTGTGACCACTTGGCACTGGTGATCAGGAAAAGGTTAGCTTTGGCAGCAGCTTCACCTGCACTGGGGGAACCCATGGGTGTGCTGTGTCAGTCCAGGGTTTGAATCTTGCGTACAGCTGAATCCCTGAATCCCTGGGAGATCTCCTGTGAGGAGCAGGCAGCATCAGGGCTAGTGAGGAGCTCTGCCTGGCCAGTTGTTAGCTCAGACCACCTGCTTGTGTCAGGGCATCTGGCCCTTGGCACATCTGCAGTTATGCTTGTAATACACCTTTTCATCTTATCTCAAAAAGTATCTTTTCCTTGTGTCTTGGCAAGACAAGTGAGGAGATGTGGGTCAACACAATCAGTGCACTCCTCACTTGTGCCTGGCAAGGGGAATTTCTCCTTACCAGCACAAGGAAAATCCAGCAGTTTCTTTTCTCTCTAGTGCAAGGGTCTTCTGAGAAAATGGTCCTTCTGGTACACGGTGGAAGTCTGCAGGTAAAGGGTATAGACCTGTCAGCCCTACAGACCAGAATATGTCCTGGAGATGTGTGCCTTTGCTGTGGTCCTGAGCAGAAGGACTGTCACAGTTATCGCCATCCAAAGAGATTCACAAGGACAGTTAAAAGCACTGTTGGACTTTGAGTGCTGTATTTCCATATACTTTTGACTTTTTCTGTTGACTTCTTCTAGGTTCTAGCAATGGATTACGTCTGCCATTAGACTGGGTGATGTTTTAACCTTCCACCACGACAGAGCAGGAGAGAAACCATATGTAGTCATGGTCAGTTCCTCAGTGCTGCCTCCAGATCTTAGAACTCCAGACCAGGAGCTCTTGCTTTACCTTCCATATGTGTTCTGAACGAAGGAGATTCTGATTTTCATTTCTCATCTTTTGTTGTATCAAGTTTTTTAAAAATGCTCCCAGAGTTGCTCTGCTTGTTCTCAGTCAGGCTTTTTTTAGTCCATAATTTTCAGAAGATTTTCTCAAATATTTTGTCTCCTCCTGCTGCTTCCCAATCTCTCCCATTGCAGCAGCAACTGACAGAAGCTGCTGGAGCCACCTTTATGGTCAACATGAATTGCAAAATGCATTAGTCTCACCTGGGTGCAAAGAAGGAGCTGTATTTCAGGAGCTTTTATTCTTGTATCTCCTTCCCTTGCACTATATATTCAGATGATTCTTCAGCAGCAGAAATTACTTTTGATAGGATTCCTGCTCGTCCTTGTTACTTTTGGGACACTGCATTCCTCTGTTCATACCACTTGCTCCTTTGCTCTTTGAATGTCATCCAAAGCTCATCATAAAGCCAAGTCATCATAAAGCCAACAGGAACCTTTCCACCAGCTTCAGTGACACTTCAGACCATGTCCACCCTTTCCCACCCACTGCAACCCACTCTGCTTCTCCACCCACCCCTCTCTGACTCCCAAGCTTCCTCAGCAGCCTGCTCACCTCCTTTGCTACCCTCAACTCCAGCCACTTGTGCATCTCTCTGCTGCAAATGGGTTTCTCCCCTCTCCTGCTACCCTCTCCATCTGTCCCTCTCCCACCAGCCTTGGCACTTGATTGTCCTCAGCTGTAGCCAGACATGTCCCTTATTCAGCATCTCTTGTTATCGAAAAGATATGTCTGAGTCTCCCTGTTCCTATTTTTGGGTCTAAAGCCCAGCCCAAAGGGACTTCACCTCTCCTGGGGTGCCTGGTTTCCTTGGAACAGGTGCAAGTCCTCCCAGAGAGGTCACCAACCTCTTCATCTGGCTGGGACTGGATGTGGCCAGGTGTACACCCAGCTAGGATGGGCTTCTGGGAAAGCTGTAGTTGTTGAGACTTTGCAGCTTTTCCTTGGGATGGTCAAATGTGTTTTTTCAGGCAGCCTGGATTTGCAGCTCTGCATGGGTAGGAGGCAGCCCAGAGCTGATGAAATTGGTGTTGGCACCTCCAGATGGGTCATGTGTCCAGCCAGAAGGGCAGGAGGGGCAAGAGCCTTACAGGAAAAAAGTACTAGAAGTTTTAACACTGAAAAATATGGGGCTTTTTTCAGTCTTGTTTTTTCAAAACACCAAGAGGAGCTTGGGTTTATTCTTGCCCCAGGAAAAAAAAGTATTCAGCCTGTAACAGCCAGAATGGGAATCTGCAGCCCAGACAGACAAGAGCTGCCATTCTTCCGAGCATCTCACTGTGGCACCTCATAATTAGAATTTTGGACAGTGTTAACAACATCAAATGTACTTGGGCAATCTGTCAGAGAGATTGGATGTCAGCTGTAGAGCAAGATAGAAATCCAGCCTAATTGTGGGCCTTCAGGAGGAGCCTCATGAATATATATAAATAGTTGAAAATGTGCTGCGACACCCAGCTAATTCTTCAAAACGTAGATAACTCTGCAGTCGTGGTGAAGACTGATAAAATGAATGATTACTTGCAAAAGGGAAGTCACTTGTGAATGTTCAAGCTGAGTTACGCACATGAAATGATATGAGAGGGTTTTCTACTCAATAATAACATTCCTCTTCCAACTTCAGTTACGGTGACTCCACGATGCCTCTGAGACATTTCTCTGAATTTCCTGTGCCAAATAAAACATTGCTCATAAAATATTGGACTGTGTGTGGGAGCACTTTAAAAATATCTCTGTAAGACCAGAAACTAAATACATCAGCGGAGTATTTTTTTAATCAGTTATCATTGGATAGGATGGAGGTAGCTGGCAAGGTGTGTGTATGGGTGTGACAGGGGCAATGGATGTGACTGGGGGAACTGGAACAGGTACAAAGAGATTTGAAAAAGATGCAATTAAAACCCAGTTGCATTTGTGCAACCTGTATGTGCTCCCCATACCAGGGCAGTGGAATATCCCGTATCACTGCACCCTTCCCAGTTGGTGGCCAGCTCTACTCAACTAGACTTGTTCTGGAAATGCAGAATTCTTTTGAAATGTAGAATATATTCAGGTAGCCACCACAGTCAAAACTGCCCCAAAGATAGTTCTTATGAAGGCATTTGTTCCTTTCTGGCCTTAATGTATGGTTTAAAGACCTTTGTATGTATCCTGTTAAGTTACCAAAATGCAGAAGTGAGGTATCATTCGATAGAAGTGTTGATGAACAATGCCATGGGAAGGTCAAAGATACTCAAATATTCTCGCCTGAAATCCATCGGCCAAAATTCCTGTCAGTTTGAGATGTGCTGAATGACCCTCTGTAATGAATGTTTTTATCATTCCTTGCATTTTGTGCTATAAGTTGATATTTTTCTGGAACAATCATAGTAAATAAAAGTCTCATAGTAAATAAAAGCTGTAACATGTTAGGATGACAGGCAGCAGCTAGGAAAAGGCACTGCGGTTTGCCTGGTTTTGAAGGATAACTCTTATAACCCAGGTTTTGAGAGGAAGTTTAAGAATTTCTACTTGCTATGTTAATTACTTTGGATCATAGAACCATAGAATCACAGACTGGTTTGGGTTGGAAGGGACCATAAAGACTACCTAATTCCAACCCCTGCCATGGGCAGGGACACCCTCCACCAGAGCAGGCTGCCCAAAGTCCCATCCAACCTGGCCTTGGGCACTGCCAGGGAGGGGGCAGCCACAGCTTTTCTGGGCAGCCTGTGCCAGGGCCTCACTCAGGCCCCTCATAGTAAAGAATTTTTTCCTAATATCTAACCTAAATCTGCCCTCCTTCAGCTTAAGGCCATTACCCCTTGTCCTATCGCTACCTGCACTTGCAAACAGTTCCTCCCCAGCTTTCCTGTAGCCCCTTTAGTTACTGGAAGGCTGCTGTAATGTCTCCCCGGAGCTTTTTCTTCTCCAGCCTGCACAAACCCAACTCCCTCAGCTTGTCTGCACTGTCTGCCAGGTTAAATCTGGATTTGAAGGTGTCCTTTTCACAGTGTGGTTGGAAATACAGTGACTCCAGGGCTGAGTGACATCTCTTATATGAATGTGGCTCTGGGAAGTATTTTCTGTGGCTGATATATACAGACCTGCATTTCTGCTTCAAATCTGCTTGTTCTAATAGTAGGACCACCTCTTCTCTAGCCATCAACACAAATTCAGGAGGCCTAAACCAGAGATCTTGGTCTTCCTCCTAAGCTGCATCTTGATCGTGTATTTGGCAAACACCTTGGTGATGCCCACGTCTTGCAGATCCTTTTGGTGAAACTTCTCCACATTTCTGTCAGTCTATTCCCTCTCCCAAAACTGCTATCCAGATTTTCAAATGCCTCATTTATTGCAAGGTTATTGCCCTACCAATATCCACCCAGATCCTGCTATGAAGCTTTTTTTCCTAGCTTGCTGGTTTGAACATGCCAGCTCTCTCTATCCACCCCACCATCACTCTCCCTTTTCTCTTACAGTGATATTGCATTCCTTTCCCAGGCATCAACTCTCATTTTCTGTCAAAACATCAATGCCTGGCCCAGCAGGATCACCTCCCACCCTCTCTCCCACCATCACTCACGTGTTAGATTGTTACAAGCTCTTACGTGCTGCTGGTGGGGGAAGAAGCATCTTGCACGTGTCCAAAATGCTTCTTTCTCATCTCTGAACCCTTTCTGACCTTGTAGCCAGCTCAGGACGGGCAAGGGGCTGGGATGTGGAAAGCAGAGAGCACTCGCTGTTCTGTGAACCAACACTTTAGGCTTGCTTCCCTCTATCTACCCTTATATTTAAGGGTGGATGTTAAAGTATATGAGGGGTTTTTGTGACAGTAGGTTGCCTAGGGCAGTGGGTAGCTCTGCTAAGCACAGTGGTAACACCAATGGGAACAGCAAAGAGCCATTCAAACACAGCCCTCCCCGATCCATCTGGGAAGCCTCCATTGCTACCCCCCAGCCTTCAGCAGCAGCTTGCCTCTTCCCCGCAGCAGCCTGGCTCTGCAAGGCAGCAGCCTCTGGCTCAGAAAACCTTCAGTGAGGATTTTGGCTGCTTACCACTCCAGATGCATTAGCTCAGTGTAGATATAGAGGGTGGTGGGAAGGAGAGGCATGTGAGTGCAAGCTGCAAGGTAGCTGCCCCTATTCTTGTCTGTTATCACCAACTGTAGCACGTCCTCCTGTGTCACATGGTGGGGCAGTGGGACTGCAGCCCCCAAGGCAGCCACCAGCTGCCTTCCACCTCCCTTGCTCATCTATGGCTTCCCCCAGACCAGCATAGCAGGGGCCATAGCAGTGCTTGTCCCAGTTAAACGTGCATGTCTTGCAGCTTTCACAGTTGATTGAGGAATCTGTGCTTTTTACAAACCAAACCATTTTTAAGGTATTTTAGCTGTGGAAATTTAAAAAAAAAAAAACCCAAGGAAAAAGCATGGAGATGAAGAAAATAGTCCCCTTTCCTTTTACAAATTTACCCTCTACAACTTAGTGTTTGTTAATACTAATGCTATTTATTAGTATATGACCAAGTGTTGTATGCTTGAATAAAGTGCCTCTAAGAACATAGTAGTGTAAACCTTCATTTCAAAAGCTTTTTAAAATACTTCATTTGTTTATGTCTGCATAGCTCAATGGTATATTATTACATCTGGGTCATTTCTCGGTCATCACAAGCCCACTCAAAGCACCAGCCACTGTCTTGCTGTGCTACCACTCTGAAGGTCCCCATTAACCCCTGGATAGAACAGTCTGCTCCATTTCTCAGAGTAACTCTTCTAAAAGACCTCTTTCCCCAGGGACTGAGCAGTCCCTGCTTTTAGCACTGACAGGGAAGGTGACACCCTTGGATCAAAGAATGACTCCTATGAGCCATTCCAGCACCTGAAGGGACCTGGGGAATGGAAGCTGGGAAGGGACTGTTTGTAAGGACATGTGGCGTTAGGACAAGGAGTTAGTTTTAAACTAGAGCAGGGTAGGTTTAGATTAGACATTAGGAAGAAGGTCTTCACTATGAGGGTGGTGGATCACTGGAACAGGTTGCCCAGAGACGTAGTGGAGGCCCCATCCCTGAACACATTCAAGGTCAGGCTTGATGAGGCTCTGAGCAACCTGATCCAGTTAAAGGAGTTCCTGCAAGGGAGTTGGACTTGATGACCTTTAAATGTCCAACCTAACGTCTTCTGTGATTCTATGATCATGGTAATGAGTCCCACAGCTGAGCAGTGAACAAAGCCCTTGACCTCCTGAGTCCTGAGATTTCAGTGCTGGTCTGAGCACCCCAGCTCAGACATCATATCTCTATGGCATTCTGCAGTGCTCCTTAGATGCTCCACATGAAAGAGAAGAAATCACAGTTAGCAAAGGGCATGCTGATCATGTAAATGCCTTAATTATCTTGATTAATCCCAACTGTGAGCAAAAGCTTGCTTATCCTGCAGCTGGTAATGTGGCTAGCTGAGTCTGTATCAGATGTCAGGGGATGGGCTGTAAGGACTTACCTTCACACTGAATATACATCAAGATCTCCACTCCATGAAGGAGTATGTATTAAGTCTTTGTGGAGTTATCTGTACTTGCACTGGGGCCATGAAATGACATCTGTGAAGAGGGACGGAACTGATCCAGGTCCATGTGTCATACAATGCTATATGATCCTCTGGTGAATCTCATGAAGGAAGCTGGTGGGAAGAGATCATTCACCTTCAAAACTCTTAAGTCAGATTTTCATGGGCAAATTGGTCTTTGGTTGCTGGGAGCTGGAGAGCTGTCCCGGAAGATCCAGTGCTCACTGATTGTCTAGATTTTTTCAGTCTTATTCTCAACATCTGTTTCTGGTTACTCTGGAGACTGAATGGTGGGTTGGAAGGACCTCTCCTCTGAGCAGTATAGCTGTTCTTACACACTGACAAAGATGCAGTTAAAAAACTTATATTGGCACAATCTCTGCCTTTGGGACCATACCCTTGAGGTAATCTCCTTCTGTCTCCAAAAACATCTTCAAAATTCAGGAGAGAAAAAAAAAGTATTAGAACTTAAAAAGCATAAACTAATAAAAAGCTTTTGTTTTTTTAAATAGTTTGTGTATTTCTGCTTTATTCAGGAAAGTTTAGAACCACTTCTGCTTATTAAAATAACAAAATGCATCCAATATCTGGTCATTTAGATACTGGTTTTGGCTCTGGTTTTGGCATGGGATTGCATGCCTTAAAATCACGCTCCCGTTTCCACCCTGCAGGCAGAAATGACTTTAGGAGGGATTTTCCCTTTGACATTCTAAAAAAATAACCCAGGAATGTGAGTAAAGTCTCTTTTAAGGGAATATTTCTAGATACGCTGGAGCTTGATAAAACAAAGCAGGATGCAAGTCTTGTGTTGGAATACTGTTACGGCTTTTACCTGCACACGGAGGGACCTTGTTGGTACCTTCCCCTGTAATAGCAGAGGAGTGCCCATTGCTGTACTGGCCCACAGACACTCTGTGGGCCCAGGAAATCAGACACACAGCAGGTTTTGATGGGTTTTGTCTTGTAATGGAGATTTGATCCTAGGATGTATCACTCTTCCACTCGTAGAAGTTGGTCCTGAATTTTTGTGTGTCCCTTGGTGCCAACAGCCACGTGAACTCTGAATTCATCTCTATATAAATTAGAGTCCCACATTGTGCTTCTTGGCAATTGACCCACAAAGGGGAGAGAACAGTCTCATACCAATGTAAAGATTGCTGTATGTATCTTAAAACTGTCTTTTGAAGCATTTTATTTTGACATTGCATCAGTTATCTCCAAATATAGATTGCAGCAAAATGCAAGCTGGGGAGAAAGAAAGAAGCACATGGCTTCCCTGCCCCTGCACCACATTGGTGCTGGGAGCTGGATGCTTGTCTGGCTGCTCTTCTGGCCACTGTCCACCCACTCTCACACTCTCCTCTTCTCCCCAAAAGGGGGAGTAAGCCTTGACCCACAGCAAATTGTACCCTGGATTTTCCACCTACCCCGCGCTGGGCTCAGCACCTCCATCCAATACCTGCTGGTGCAGATGCTGTCGGGGCTGGGAGGAGGAGTGTGTGGTACGGCGGTGGTGATATTTTGGCAAAGAAGCTAGTGAGTCAGACGTGCAGCAAGATGCAATGCTCCTCCTGCCTGGGCATTGGCGGGTCTTACCCTGCTTTCCACAGGGCTTGGAGAGGATGGGGTCACTCTGAATGACTTCACAGGCAATGACAGACCTGGGCATTGGCTCCAGTTATAGCAACCTTCTCTCCTTCTTGGGACAGACCAGCCATTTGCATGTCCTTCTCCTTTCTCTCATGCATTGCCTGGATGGCAGCTTGTCTTACCCCAGCCCTGGAGCTGCAGCCACTTTCATGCATCACCCCCACACCTACAGCCCAGTTGGTGGGACATGTGGCTGCAGCGCTTGGGACAGGGGCCCTTCTGCACCTCTAACCACTGCCCAGTGGGAGGGAGCACATCACCTGATTGCAGGCTGGAGCAGGGCTGCTGCGCAGCAGGAAGGGGTTTGTACAGGACCAGAGGACGAAGGTGCTTCAGCAGTGATAAAGGCATTACCTCGGGGAGATAAACCCCTGCACGGGTCTCTTCACCAGAGGGCACCGCTTCACAGGACTACTGGAGAACGTTTCTCCCCCTTTCTTGACCGTTAACTGGTGCTGGTCACCTTTTTGGGAAACAAGATTTTGGCTTTTATATCCAGCTGTTTTATATCATGCCAGGGATGAAGGCTCTGCCTGGGGGGTGGCAGACCGACCTCTGCCCGTGTCCCTTCTTCTAGTGAGCAGAGATACTGCACTGGATGGGGCAGTGAGAACTTCACCCAACCCTGGGCTTCAAAACTTGCTCTGGGAAGGGTACCACAGGGACCTGAAACTAAATTTCTTTCAGCATCATAACCATTTGGCCATGAAATATCATAGACTGCTCCTCTCACTGATTTTTTCTCCTCTTCTTGCTGGGATCACTGTGCAGTCTCATGAACCAGCTCACCAAGAAAGCAGCACCTCGTAAGCAGCAGTGCCCAGCCCCAGCTTGGGGGAGGCAGGCAGTGCTGCCTGGTGTGCTGTGTGGCATGCCGAGCTGTGGCTGCCGTTCCCCTCAGACGTGGGTGGGACGCCCGGGAGAACCAAAAGCTGCCAGGGGAATGAGAAGGGAGGACTCTTCTTATTATTAGCCATGTCACCCGATGACAGCCGCATCTCAGGCGTCCGCCCACACTGCTTCCTACTCCTTTGAACCAGCTGCTCGGCTTGACTGAGTGGGGGAATGCTCAGCCAGAAGCTCATAGTCTGTGTCTGACTCCTCAGTGTAAAATTAAACCACCCGACCACCACAGCAAGGAGGAAGATGTGGCTCATGCCTGGGCTTGGTGGGATGATGGGGAGGAAGAGCTGCCCATGGCCAGGACCAAAGGGATCCAGGGGAGTCAGTGGAGTGGTGGCTTTGCCAGACACCCATCACAGCAAAGTCGTTGCTGACCTCCTGGTCTCCTCCCCTCTCTGATTTCAGTTCACTTTGCTTTTCTGTCTCTCCTACATTTAAGCTTCTGTTCAACCTTCCACTTACCTCCAGGAATTCCTCAGTGTTTGGGCAGAGATCCAGGATAGCTCTTTTTTGTTTGCAAATTGATTTAGTCACCTCTGGAGTTCCTAGCATTGGTGCTATACATCACCTGGCAATGTTAAATCATAAACAGGTTCTGCCAGGGGAATTAGAAATAGATGAGAAATTGGACATATTTCAGGCACTCTCTGCACAGAAAGCCCAGGGGATGGTCATGGCTGTCGAGTCTAGTGCGGGTTCCCCAGAGGACTAGTAACACAGATTTTTTAAAAAATAATGTTTTAATTAAGCTTTCCTTGAACTCCCCTTGTAATGGCATTGGTAACCCTAATGCTGCAGTCAGACATCTCTCAGGGAACTCATTTCTTTAAAACTCATCCTTGTGTGCCTTGTCACCTGGTACTGTTCTGTGACATCCCACCTGTCTCCTGGAAATCTCTGGGACACAGGGAATGGCAATCCTGGGGCATGAGATAATACAGGCATTTCCAGCCCTGATTGATGGAGAAAAGGGTCCTGACCCCACTCTGAGCAGCCAGACAACACTCCAGCACATGGGCATCTGAGCTGCACCCACAGAGCTATGCCCCATGGGGACATGGGGGCAGCAGAAGTCCCATCCTCTGTTCTCATGTCCCTCATGTTAAACCTGCTCAGCAGCCTGTTTAAATGCTAATAATTAGCGGGTTTGTCATTACACTCTGTGTGACAGGTCCACCAAGCTGTGCGGCAGTGTCTCACCCATGAGATCTCCGGCATCTCCCCCTGCAAAAGTCACCACGTGATTTGCAACTGCTCTCCTCTCCCTGCAGCACCTCTGCTGCTCTCCTGGCTCCTGTGGTAGGGTTTAGCAACCCCACCCAGACTCTGTGAATGAACTTTTATAACTTATTAAGTGTTTTAGAGATTTTACAACATTTTGGTTGCATAAGGTAAATCTGGCCAAGAGAAAAGAGCTCTTTGACACCCAAGTCCAGGCTGCCCCAGGGTTCTGTTTGCAGGTGGGAGCTGGTGTTGGTTTAGCTCTTTGGAGCAGGAGGAAGGACACCTGCTGAGCATCAGCCTCCAGTTAAGCTGCTGCTGAGGGGAGGCAGGAAAGAGGTTCTTTCCCCTGGCATCTTGAGAGCCCTCTCCTTAAACCTCCCTCCAAGGTGATCCTCCCATGGAGACTTAAGAGATTTTAAAATGATCCCTGCCACTGACTGGCTGCCTCCTCCAAGGCAGGAAATAAATTTTCCTAATCACTATTAACAGTTCATCACTTTGGCATGAAAAACCTAACTGCAGGTTCAAATTGGTGTATATCCTGGACCTTGACCTGACTTCTATATTTGTTTTTTATACATTTGTAAAATTTTATTACTGGATTATCCTGTTCCATTCCAAGCATTGCAATTGGTTGTACCCCAAGCAGTGCCACTCACCCTGGGTGGAGGGCAGGATGGGCACCCCATGGTGCAGGAGCTCCGTGTGGGATGGGGGCGGGGGGCTGCAAGACCCCGCTGCCTGTACTGCCTGTGCTGCCTGCACCTGATTCAGTGTGCCTGACACCTCTCCTGGGGGCCATCAAGGCAGCAGAGGCATTTTCCTCTTAATATGCGGGGTTGTGCCAAGCTGGGGGATGATGCTTTTATTTTAACAGCCTGAATTCCCATTTGCAGGAGCTGCTCAGCACAAGGTTTGACTTTGAGCCAGAAGGTGAAGGCAGCGGTAGGTGGGTGGGAGTGGGCAGCACGCCGGTGGCAGGGGCTGAGGACAGGTTGCCCCAGTGCATGCTGAAGATGCCTGTCAACTGGCAAAGGAAAAAGCAAAGTACCTGGTGTGCCTCACCCCAATCTTAGCTTGACCCGGTTCGAATAAATCCTCTGCCAGGGATTGTCTTCACTGCTAACTTTAAATAGCAACATCTTCATTAACCTAAGCCTTCTCTAGAGCCTTGTGGCTGCTCTCTCTGCCGAGCCTGTTCTGTTAGCCCTGCCTCAGGCTGGCAGTCCAATCCTTCCGACACCTGCATGGATGCTAGTGGCACTCAGGGCTGCAGGGTCAGGAGCACAGTTTAAAGCCTTGGTGTCTGGTCTGTGGGCCACAGAGATTCACCCTAGGAAAACCTCTTCAGCATCAGATGTATGTCCACAAACCAGGCAGTACAGCCCCCTTCCTAAAATTTTTCTTTCTCTAAAAGTCTTTCTTTCTCCTCTATGTGCACAGGCAACAAAACAGAGGTTTCAGAAGAGCCCCTGGCACTCCCTGACACAAGACCATGTTATCCTTCAACAGGCTGCACCACGGGTGCACCCATGTAGAAAGAGCCCCACGGCAGCAGAGCCCAGCAGGGTGGGCATGGGGATGCCTGCTCTCCTGCACAGGGAACCTGGTGTGGTGGCGTTGGCCCAGCGCTGGACCTTGCTGCGGGGTCTGAGCTCCTACCCCAGCAGCAGGGTACTGCTGGAGGCTGTAGGTCTTTGTGCTTTCTTCCTTGTCATGAGGGCAGGAAGAGACACAACCTTTCCCTCGGACTTCCCTGTGCACGTTACAGCCTTCCTGGAGGAACTAGTAACTTTCTCTTGTTTAATTATTCTGTTAAATAGACTGTGCAGCAGAACTGGTTTAATTTGTCAGTTCCTGTTGAGGACCTGTCGAACTGATGGTTGCTTCATCCCTGTCTCCAGCCTACTGCAGCTGTGACTGCAGGTATGAAGCTGCCTCTGACCCTGGCAAAGGAAGGGGACTGGGGAGCCATGCTCAGAGTCATCCTGACACAGCCACAGTTTAACTCCCTCTTACAAACAGCTGCAGAAGGCTCAGCTCACACCTTGGATACTAAAGTTTTTTATGTCCGTCTTTATTTGTGTGGTATTTGCTTTGAATGGGGGTAGAAAAACTCCCAGGGTGGTATTATACTATGGATGACTTTTGGGGAAAGTACTGGCACATGCAGATGGGGTTGGAAAGACCTGTCATGACCCAAGCTCTGACTCATTTAGGAATCATGTCTCCCCAACATAAAAGATAATTTAAGGATCAGAGATAATGCCAAATGAGCTAAGCAAAAATGAGAAACACAGAGAATGGTCTGCTGGCAAAAGCTGTTTGTGTCCTCTCTGCCCTAGCCGACGGGGCATCTCCATCAGCCCCTGGGCATCTTACCACTATCCCCCTTCTCCTTACCTAATAAGAAAGCAAGCCCAAATCAGAGAGAAAGGTGTGCTGCAAAGACCCTGGGCATCTGTGTATGTATCAGGAAGCATGAGATGATGCTCACTGGGACCAGTGACAGTGACTCACTGGTCTTTGCTGGGGACTGCCCCAGATACACAGTGATCCCAGCAGCCCCAGATACAGGACCCTATGTCAGGGTGAAAAGTTCTTCCACTGGCACCCAGTGGTGTCACACCCTGCTCCCAGGACTGCGTACTTATTTCACCCAAAGAATGAATAAATTAACAAAAAGATGTATTCCTAACCTTAAACCTGGCCCAGGTACCCCAGACTTCTTCTTCCCCCACTTATGCCTCCAGGTTGACTCTCCACATCTGGGTGGCCAGGGGGGATGAGCTGGGTCAGTTTAAGTGTGAGGTGCTTCACCACTACAGTATCTTGTACTTGAGAGGTGATTTCATCCCTCACCAGGCAGGTCATAAAAATCACATCATTAGAGGAGCAATCTTCCCTGTGGACAGGGCATAGTGCCACTGTGTTTTGTAAAGTCATAGCCACTTTCAGTGTTAAGAACTGCAGCAGGTGACAGCCACTGTGGTTTTGGGAGGGGAAATGGTCATCACTCCTGCATTAACAAGCCCATTAGCCAACGCTGGCACATAGATATGTGGAGCCATGAACCGTCCTCACCATCTCTGCATGACCTCTGAGAAGGGTCCTGACACCACCCCAGCAACAAAAGGAAGCTTGGAGGACCTTCAGCAAATGCACTGTGAGGAATGAACCCTACAGCTCCCTTGACTGTGAAGGAGAAGCCAGATTTCAGCACAACACTGACAATTCACATCCAGCTAGAGATCTGAGCTATGGTGTTTGTGTCTCTGCTAAACTGCCACATAACCTCTCAGCATACTGAGGAGGAGTACCAATCCCCCTGCTGAGGTACCTAAGTCCTGTAGGGCTGGAATAATTTCATTCCTCTTTGCCAGAGTGAAGCAAACTAACAAAAAGCCCATTCACCTCTTTAATAAAACCTTTCCTCCTTTTTTTTTTTTTTTTTTTTAAGCAATACAGGTCAGATCACTTTTATGCAACACAAGGCTCTAATTCAGCTGAGGAAAAAATGCAATGTAGCTTTTTGAGAAACTATAAACGTTCCCAATGGGATGTGGTTAATAATGTCAGTGCCGCCTAACGAGGAAACAGGAAATTCCCTTCTTTGACCATTAGGGATGGCTTTTACTATTCCAGAGCAAACACCAGTAATTTTATCTCTCTTATACTGGCAAATTCAGCTCCTTCTGACAGTGGAGAACACATGTTGCCTAACCCTTTACTGTGCTGAAATAGCCATTTAAAAATAACTTTTGAGGCAAGGCGTGATCTGATCCTTTCCATTCTTCAAATGCATTCACGCCTGGTGCTGCTCAGTAGGCTAACCTGATCTTGAACAAATGCTTCACAGATTTTTGGCAGTTATCAAAAGCTCAGACTGGAGACCATTTCACTCCTAAAGCATAGCAAATCAGCTGGGAGAGCGTGAAAGCGACTCCTTTTTGTAGGGTAATTTATTTTCACATAAGCAGAGAGAGGTGTTTATGGACTCCTTGTCATCCTTGCTGGCTCCATGACAGATGCTCCGTCTTCCCAAGCCCCAGCCAACAATTCAGTCTCCTCCTGAGGACTGTTCAAACAGGTTGGAGGGTGAGGGCTATTGTAGCTCTGTGCAGCACCCTGGCTGGGACTGCTTCTTCCCACCACCAGTTCCTTCCACATGCCACATGCAGGACACCAGCAGCATCCTGTGAATCTCCAAATCCCGAGGAAGATGAACCCAGCTTAGTGTGTTCCCTGGCATGGCTATACCGTCGAGCTATTGCGAGCAAAAAGCAGGCTCAGTACCTCAACGGAGCCCAAGCTGGAGTTTGTCTCCTCTTTCTTGTACTCAATCGTGGCTGGAGAGCTGGACATAAACTGCAGAGTTTCTTTTAGGGCAGGAAATGCCACCAGCAGCACTGCAGAGATGGGCCAGGGAAGGGCCTTTTCCTCCCCACCGTAGAGCAGACCTCATAATATAATTATATTTCCTTTATAGCTATTCATACATCCAAGGAAGACTTTAACAGAAATGCTCCAGCAGACAGGGCCACCAAACAGTCCCTGTGTGCAATTGCAGAGCTGCCCAGTGCTATGGGCAGTACTGGCCTGCATCTGCTGGCCCATGGGACACAGCATCTCTTGTCAAGTGGGTGAGTGACAGACACCTCATCATAGAGCTTATTGTGAGGGGTTCGCTAAGCGGAGGTAATTAGTGGCTGGAGAATGACTTTTAAACATGTGTTTAATACTTTCTCCTAGAATTAGGACAGAATTACAGTACTTTGCATTCTGATTAATTCTTTTAGCCTGCAACTGACTTCAGATTTGCATAAGCAGCGTAGTTTATGCTTTCTACTACCAAAAGCTGAAAAGCAGGATATTTTTCAGCTATTATTTTGCTTTCAATATTTCAGTTAATTTCCACAGTGCATTTGTCATTGTTCAAGAAAATACAATGCATTGCCATCTCTATCATTTATGCCAGCTCAATAGAATAGTGTCAGAATGATGATGATGTCTTCTTTATATGAATTTCAGCTTTCTGATAAAAATTAAAATCCTAAGCCTCATCTGTAATTATTTCTTTTACCTTACATGTTGCTTTCTGCCCTAAGGACTGCATGGTTCAGCCTGTGAAAGTGGGGGTGCTCGGCCCTGAGCCCGTCGCTGGCATGTTCAGTACTCACAGTTTTAAGTCCATTTATCTGAAATGGAAGCTTTCAGCTCCCATAATAGAAACACCACAACACAGCAGCACAAGGGCTCCGAGGTGGAGCTCACGTTCTCTCCAAGCTCTCGTGGGATGCTCTGGAGTATGTGCATCTGCCAGTCGCTGCCTGTCAGCTAAGCAGGGTAGAAAAAAAAGCACAGGCAAATTAATTAGGGAAGAGGAAGACCTGCTTTCTGCCCTCTAATTCAAGCTCCCTGCCTAGAAGGGATCTCTTTTATTTGCTCCACCTCCTGCTTCATGGAGTGTTTCTCCTTTCTGCCCCACAACACACACGTTATTCTGTTACCCACCAGCAAATCCCCAGAAGAAGGGGTATTTTCTGCAATTAAGAAATGTAATTAAAGGTCCTTGATTTAAAGTCATGTTTTCATATAAAACTTGTGTGCTTGTGACCAGTAGCCCTTTCTCCCAGGTGTGCTGCTAAGCCTTTACCTGCTGGGCAGAAACTGGGGAAGCAATGCACATTTATTTTATTGGATGGCAGATGCTTCCCTGTAAACAGCAGTGGGCATTTCAGTGCAGACCCCACAGCTGTTCACACCACTGCACATTTGTGGATGTTGAAAGATATCCTTGTGCTTTGGGGTGCTGTAGTTGGCAATTCAGTACTGGCTTAAATGCCCACAGGTCTGTGAAGTCCCCCTACCCCAGTGTGCCAGCTGCTGGGGTCACCTCATCAGTGCAGGACTCATGAGGGAGATGAGGCATCTCCTGATTTTCCCTTGTGCTGCAGCTCAGAGAGGTGCTCTGGTTACAGCCTCTCACTACTGCTGACAGTGACAAACCTCCCTGTTTGCTCAGACTGGCATGCAAAAAGCACTATAGATAAGGGAAGCCTGAGCAATAATTTCCTTGTTTACAACTAAGTTTCCAGCCTGTCTCCTTTAAAGTAAAAAGTAGAGATGTCATGTTGTTCAGCAGCACTTCTGTCTGATAGAAGTATTTATAACCACTTCATTACTTAAGTCATCAGTAAAACAACACTTGGAACAAGCTGCAGGGGTTATCCTAGAGATGAGCGATGGGCTGAAAGGCATCAATACAAAGGTAAACTGGAGAGCAGGGTTCCAGCACTCCCCAGTGTCAAGCCTGGAGGAGCACTGGACAGCCCAGCAAATTTTTGGCATTGAAGAAGAACTTGCAAACAGCAAGCAAGGGACCTAGCTGCTTTGCAAATCGAATGCTGTAATTTAGAAAGAATCAGGACTCTGTGGCCAGCAGCACTCTCAGAGCAGGGAATTGGGGAACTGGAGAGCAGAGATGCAAGTGGCTCTGCAGGTCCAACAGAGTCTGTGGGAGCGATGGGGAGGTATGAATGTGGCAGAAAGATGAGGTCTGGGAAGATATGAATCAGTAGGAGAGGATGATATTTTGGGGCATGGAGCAGAAAGGGAAAAGTGTGTTTGACTTCAAAGATGAGGAAGTATAGTGTCAAAACAGAAGCTGCATGAAGCTCCTTCTCAAAAGCCAGAGGTCCCTCTCATCTCAATGTGTACACTGAGTAAATAGACACTGGGCTCCTCCACTCAGGAGTGTCTGCTCCAGACTCACTGTGAATCTGCAGATTTGCTGGTTGCATGCCCAGTGTTCAGGTTCACAGTGGCATTAAAGCCAAACACCAAGTCACCCAGCTGAACTCCACCCCAAACACTCCCCATTGTTCCTTTAAGCTCAGAGTGTAGGGAACAGGAAAGAATCCCAGGCAATGGTTTATCCAGAAGCTCACACTGACATTTTTATCCTATTACAGTCACACACACACTCAAACAGCCCAAACACATCAGGCCAAAGGGCACCACAAACATTCCAAAAGTTTCAGGCTCTTCTGCAACTGCTCAGCCATGTTATATCCCAGTGTCCTCGCAGAATATTCAAGCCATAACTTCAGACACCAAGGCTGTTTCTCCCCTCTTCTCATTTGATTAAGCTGTGTGCCCAGATTAATCCTAGGTATAAATGTCATAATATCCATGGGTGAATGTCAACCTTTCCTGAAGAGTGGTGGAAAGCTGCTGGGGTGTGCTTTCAGATGCCTACTTGCTGAGCTCTGGATTTACAGTTATTGTTTATCAGATTTCTCAATATTTACACTTGGTTCCCATTCCAGTAAACAGATGACATATTATATGATACTAGTTTTCAAAAACCCCAAGGAAATGAAAACCAGAAACTGCAGTAGAAACCCACAGATGAAAGGCCCTGAACTTAGGTTCCTTCCAATGCTTTTTTGCTCTGCTCTTTTTTAGTAGGTATCACACAGTTCATACATATTTAGAGCAGGCACAAGCACTGTTGGGAAGATAGGCATTGCTTGACGGGCCCAGACTCTCAGTATTTTTAAATCACAACCTATCTCCAACAGTGACAATTTCCAGATGCTTTAGGAGAAATATTTCTGCAAGGGAAGATAATAGGAAAGCCACCCCCTAAATCACATTCTTATTTTCTGAAGGAACTCAGCCTGTGACAAGGACTATACTCTGCACTTTTTGAAACTGAGCTGAGCAGTGAATAAGAAAATGTTCCTGTCTGTACATCAGTGCCTGGCCCTGTCTGAATCCCACACAGCTCTAAGCACCTTCTGGCATCCCAGGGCATTGGATTGCCTAGGTGAAAGCTTTTTTGATGAATGCCCTTGAGATTTTTCTTCTTCTGTTAGAGCTGGCAGTGCATTTCATCTTACTTCTTATCTTTTATGTAATATTTTGTTCGTGGACAAAGAAACCTACAGCACTTGGTGCTGCCATTGCCCACAAGCTGGTGGATGGCCCATCTACCTTCTGCCTAGTAAAGCCCTTTGGTAACAGCCTGAAACAAAACCTCTCCCTTAGACAGTATTTTCCCTGCACTTTAAAAGCAAGGAGGACAACCCGTGAAATAAGGTGTTTCCAAATCAGTGCTGCCTCCCGGCTTTAGCCACAGAGTCCCTGCATGGCTGGGGGTTCTGGGTCATAGGCCCTGCTTGGCATGGACAGGCTGTGGGTGCCTAGGGGAGGTCAAGAACCACACAGGATAATGCTGGTGACAGCAGCTTCAGAGGAGTCAGTGACTGGGAAAGCAAACAAATTCCTGTCTGGGGCAGGCTCATGGTATGTGGCTTTCCTCCCTCTCCTCCTTGCAAAGGGAAGATCCCTCTTGCTTAATTGCAGGGAAGCTGTTGTTACTTTTGTATCACATTCTCCTGTCCTTAATTAAATTGAATAATTTTACATAATAAATCAAGCAGTGCACCTGCAGTATGCAATGTAGATTGAGCAAAATGTTCATTTTAATTACACTAAGTTTATTCAACCGTGCTAATGCCAATAACTCCATCTGGCTGGAGCAGCAAGCGCAGTTTGGCATTTATTTCCAGGTATGCAAAGATTTGGTTTCTGCAAACTGGAAAGAGATGAGCCATTGAAGGGAATTTGATCACAACGTTTGATTTAGCAAATTAATCTTAAGATTAAGAACATGATAATATCAAATAAATCTGTACCGACTTCACCTGCCTGAGTTACAAGTAGATATTTCCTGCATGTAAATTAGCTTAATATGGAACCAGTTTTGTTAATGGCTCTAATACAGTAATCTATACATCAAATAGTTAAAAAAAAAATAGGGGATTTTAAGTATTATATTTGATTGAATATTAATGTGATACTTTTTAATAATACAGACTAGCTGCTAAAGAATTCTCTTTAAAGGCCAACTTTGAGCTCAGCCGTGTCGAAGTGCAGTGTGGGACAGTTTGTAATGGCGGATAACCTCTCCTAACAGGCCACATTTGGTGCTTGTACATTTAATTTTCAAATATCCCCATGTAAAGTGATTTTAGTAGAGGACCTGTCATGATACACATTAACAAGAGGGTGACACTCTTTGTATTTCCACGGTGAGCAAAGCCAACCCAGTTCAGCTGTTGCTATTCTTGTGTTTCTTGGTTTGTATTGATTTGGTTTTTTGTTAAGAGCAGAAGTTTTCCTCTTTCCTGGTACACAGAGGAAGACAAACCATCTAAAGACAAGAACATTTGCAAGGGTGACAAAGCCATTGGTATGAGGTCATTTATTTTACATCTGGTCTTTGAAGCATCTGCACAGCAATGAGGGCACCTATCTGAAAGAGCTGTGTGTTACTTTTTAAGGGAATGAGCAAATGTACAACCTCATTAACATGAGTTACTGTTGTTAAATAGCCAGAAGATATGAAAAGGAGAAGCAGGTTGGCAGGCCCTTGTGGTTCGTGTGCCAAATGAGTATGGAATTGAAGAGGTTGCCATGAAGAGGAAACTTTGTGCATAGTGATTTACAGTGCAAATGCCAAAGCATAAACCAGAAATACTTTAGGGGTTAGCATATACTAAGATTTAATATGTATTTCTGTGATGATAAAGTAAATTCTTCTTTTTTTAAAAGCATCTTCTGTAAAGCTTCTTTTTAAAGAGGTCAGTCCACTAGATATACAGCAGATACGGGATATGGAGATCTTGGCTTTCTAAAAGTCACTGCAGATGCAGTCCCTAGCCCTGGTATCAGTGGCTAATCTCCCAAGTATTCACACAGACTCTGCCCAAAATACAAGATTTACAGTATAAGCCATAATATAAAGCATCCTCTTTATCAGCCATCTGCTGCAGTCTGGGGTTCACCCCAAGAAATAAGAGTGGCTACAGTGTGCTTTCCTTGCAGCTGATTTTGTGGAAAGCAGAAAACCCAACCACTTCTTGTCTTCAGGTCCAGCATATTTCATCACAAAGCTTCTACTCCTTCATTAGAGAGCTACAACACACTAGAAGCAAGAACGAAATTGCTTATCATTTATGGGATGTAGTGGCAAGGCAAACATCGTCTCTGGCAACCAGGGTGTCCTATGCAAGGTGCTGTTCAGATGTGAGCAGGACAGTTCTGCTCCAAGGACCTCAATAGACTTCAGAGATGAAAAACTAGAAGTGACTGCTGGGAAATGGGATATGTACATTGTGAGGCTGGTGCTGGGCCAGGGCTTGGCTTCCCCAAGGCAGGACAACAGTGAATTCGTGCCTGGGTCTGCCCTGCACCCCAATGTGACCCCAGGTCTTGGCTGAGGACGTGCCCAGCTCAACACTGTGGCAACAGGCTCAGTTGTCTGCCAGGCACCCTTGGATGGTGTTTTGGGTTTGTGTGGCAAGGTTTTGGTATGAAGGGAAGGGGAGGGCTGCAAGGGTGGCTTCTGTGAGAAGCTGCTGGAAGCTTTCCCTATGTTTGACAGCCCACACCAGCTGGCTCCAAGATGGAGCCACCATTGGGCAAGGCCGAGCCCATCAGCCACAGGGGTAATGCTTCTGGAGTAACTTATATGAGAAGGTAAAAAAAAATAGTGGCAGATTTGCAGCCAGAGAGAGGAGTGAGAAGATGTAAGAAACTTTTCAGACACCAAGGTCAATGAAGACGAAGGGGGAGAAGGTGCTTCAGGCGCCAGAGAGAGACTCCCCTGTAGCCCATGGAGAGGACCATGGTACAGCAGGCTGTCACACTGCAGCCAGTGGAAGATGATGGGGAGCAGAGATTCCACCTGCAGCCTGTGGAGGACCCCAAGCTGGAGCAGTTGGACAATGCTGACTTCCCTGTGGGAAGTCCACACAGGAGTAAGCTCCCAGCAGGACCTACAGCATATGAAGAGAGGAGCCTGTGCAGGAGCTGGTTTACTGGGGTACTTGTGACCCCATGGGGGACCCATGCTGGAGCAATCTGGTCCTGAAAGTCTGCACCCCATGGAAGGGACCCATATGGGAGCAGTTCCTGAAGAACTGAAGATCCCATAGGAAAGACTCATTCTGGAGAAGTTCATGGAGGACTGTCTCCCATGAGAGAGACCCCACACTCGAGCAGGAGCTGTGTGAGGAGTCTTCCCCTGAGGAGAAAGGAGCAGCAGAGACAACATGAGATGAACTGACCCCAACCCCCATTCCCCATCCCCCTGTGCCTCTCCGGAGGAGGAGGGGAGAAACTGGGAATAAAGTCCAGCCCAGGAATAAGGGAGGGGTGGGGGGCAGGGTGTAGGATTTGTGTTTTACTTCTCATTACTGTGATGTCTTGGTAATACTTTAGAAATTTTTTTCTAAGTTGAGTCTATTTTGCCCTTGATGGTAACAGCTGAGTGATCTCTCCTGTCCTTATCTTGAACCACAGACCTTTTGTTATATTTTCTCTCCCCTGTCCAGCTGAGGATGGACAGTGACAGAGCGGCTTTGGAGGCACCTGGCCTCCAGTCAGGGTCGAGTGAGCAGCTCTGGGGCTGTGAGGTCAGAGGAGGACATGGCAGCGACCATGCTAGCTTCAAAGCCACCACTACAGCCCCAGAAGCTGTGACAGGAGTTACCTGCAGTACAGGCTTCATGAGCAGGCTTGTAGCAAGCGCTTTGCCAGGGCCCTTGGAGATGATTCCGGTGGGAAATTATATCCCTAAAGGATATGACAGTGTGGAGGCAAATGGTGGGGAAATAATTTGTGTTAACAGAAGCTCAGTAAATTAAACTTTCAGTCTCAATTACGTGGTACTCCCATCTTTGTGGGTGCTATGAGGATGCCTAGGCTGGCAGATAAATGGGTCTGGAGCGTCCATCCACCGGTTGATGTTCAAGCTGAGGAGTGAAGACGATGCAAGAATGGAGACACAAGCCCCACCATTGTAGTGAACATTGCCATGCTTCCAGGGCATCCTTTAGGCACATGTTTTGGAGACTGGCTTGTAGGTCCAGGACCAGGGAGAGAATTTCTCACCCCATATTGTGACCCTGAAGGAGCAGGAGGACAATGCAGCAGCTGAGCTGCATCTCTGGTTTAGTGTTGGGATGCAGTGTAATAAGGGACAGAGGGAGCAGGCTGCACATTGTTGTCTGTCCTCAGGGAGGGCAGACTGTCCATCTTCAGTGCTGCACCAGGCACATGCTGGGAAAAGTCTTGAAAGGGAGGAAAGAAACGTCTCTGGTTTGGATCATTGCTGTGGCAAAGTCTGCAGAATAGGACTGACATTGTGCTGGAGGGGAAAAAAGTAATAAAGCCCTGTTTGTTGGCCTCTGCAGAGTGTGGAGAGGCAGTGGGAGCTGGACTGTTGCCTGGGTCGGTGTGCTGGGGTGGTGGCCATGCCAACATGCCCCAAGGCACACGGTGGCCCTGACAGGGCAGGCATGGCAGTGGGGGCAAAGCGACACCCAGGGTAGAAAGCTTCTGGTCTTATTAACTTTTGGAGGGGTGGAAACAGGCAATTCAAGTCTGTTCAACTTGTCCTTTCCTTTGTGAGACCCCTGCTCCTCGTTGCAGAGCGTCCTGCTGCACCCTGCTGCTGGCTCTGCTGTGTATGCAGGGTACTGTGTGTTCACCAGTGGTAGCCCGGGCACCAGCAGTGGCTGTGACCCCTGGCAAGGGAACCTCTCCCACCGAGACAGGGACAGGGCCTTCACAGTTGTGCTGGAATGTCGCTCCCCTTCACTCTACGTGTTTTCCAGAGCAGCTTTATTTATGGGAGAAGATGTGAGAAGGGTGAAGATGAGGGTTTCTGGTGGTTTTGGGACAATGACTGGCTGCTGAGACATTCCCCTGTACCTTGGTGCTTATTTTTGTTTAATATATTGCCTTTCTGTGTTTGTTTTGCAGGTGTTTATTTTGGAAAGGGCTCTGTTTACATTTCTGTTTTTACGCAGAGCGCACATATGGTGATATTTGCTTTGCTGGGACGAGGCATTTCTCCTCCTCCCCTTCCACCCAGCCCTCGCTCCAGCTGAGCTGCCGGTTACAGTCCAACCAGTGAAAGGCTCCTTTCACTTTCAACCTGGGTTCCCACCCATCAGCCCTTGGCCCCCTTGCTCAGGCAGCTCAGACAAAACATATTCATCCTGCAAAGTGGTTTGAAGTGCAGCCGATATCAGCACACACACACCCTCCTCCTGGTATACCAGAGGACAGATGTGATGTTCTTTATAGGTGTTGGTTTCTCCCTCTTGGGTACCTCTTTGTGAGGTGAATTGGGCTCGGTGGGTCCCCCTGGGCTGTGCCCACACAACCCTCACTGCCCTTTTTTCCCCTGGTTTGTGTTGGAGCGGCGGAAAAGCAGATCAATGGGATCTTCTGCATCCAGCCCTTGAACTTAGGCAGATGGAGCTTACTATTTCTTCAGAGGGAAGGAAGCCACCCCAGGCCTTGCATGCCAGGTTGCACCCTCTGTGCCAGCTAAAAAAGCAGAATGAGGATGTGTTACGTGCCAGTCAGTTTCTCCTTCACATCATCTATCCCACGAAAACGCGTGGGTGAAGTAGTGTCTATCTGGGAACTGAACAAATCCATGGTTTAGGTTCTTGAAACCACTCTTGGTCTGCCTCAATCTGGAAGATGCCAGAGGTCCACCAGCATCTGAGTCTTTCAGATTCACATTGGCCAATGTCCCAAGTGAACACAAGTTGCCAGGAGGCCTAGTGGACCCCTGCAGACCCCCATTCAACATCTCTCTGGTTCCTGGACTGCCCTAAGGACAACAGAATGAGCTCTTCTCCCTGAAAAACCTCAGCCCTGTGGTTGTTCTCAGAGCCACTCCACCAAAGTAGGCATGGGCTGAGTGCCTGAGGAAAGTGGAGGTTCTGGAACTTTTCTTTCTGCCTGTCCAGTTTGGTCTCTTTCTGTCCAAGAGGACACAAGTGCTGAGACCTTCTGTCTCAGGAGCTCTGCCACCAGAAGCTTCAGAAGCTGCCCAACTTTTCATGGCTTGCCCACAGCTCTGCTGATGCAAGGGAGCTCAAGGGAAGGGCAAAATCTGTACCTGGGGTTTTCACTTATGAACCCTGAGCACCACGCTCAGGAACTGTATAAAATATATATTAACTCAATGTTATATATAACTTATGTATTTATGCCCAGCTGATCTTTAAATACTCCTAGGTCATGGAAATTCTTAGAACTGGCTATTTGCAGAGGTCTGTCTCTTTGTTGACCAGTGCATTAAAATTCTTTGTTTCATTTGCCACTGAGCTCATGAAGAAAACAGAAGCAAATTTGCATTCATCTCCCTCCTGTCCCTGCCTGCTCAGAAGACTAAAGTAAGTACAGGGAAGCCAACATCTAGGAAACACAAAAGTAGCAAGGTCGGGATTTGAGAACTATACAGGAGTTTGGAGATGAGAGCTAGAGCTTTCTTTCCTGGTGTGCTCAAGCAGCTTTGTTCAGCATTACAGTCATCTAATTTTTCTGTGAAGGGTTCATGGGTCTGTGCTGCCCAGCGAATCCTGATGCTGCAGGAGTGCTCACAGTGTAAGTCACAATCCCAAAAGTCATCCCCAGCTGCTTTTCAGTCTGTAGTGCCAGCACAGAAACGAAGTGAGGAGCTCTCTCTTGAATACAGAATATGTGGTGCCTCCTCAGTCATAAAGACCTGGTGAAAACACATCCATATTCTGTCATCTGTTAGGGAAACACGCTGGTTAGAAAAATCCAAATCTCCTTGTGAAGCATGAAGGCAAGCTAGTGGCCAATGGCCTGCAGCTCCTTCTCTGTGCCGTGGTATCTCGCTCACTTGGGTGTCCCTGTGGCATCCTGCTCTCATCGGTGTCCCTCTGCCAAGCCGGCAGCCCCACAGGAGGCCTCGGCTTTCCCCCTGCTACTCAGTGACCTCCCAGCCACTCCACACAAGTGCCGCTTGGGAAGACATCCTTTCCACTGTCTTCTGGGATGCCCTGAGACTCAGAAATCCTACCATGCTCCAGCAACTCAGAGATCATAGAATTGTAGGGGTTGGAAGGGAACTCGAGAGATCATCAGGTCATCATCGGGTAGATGACCCTACCTCTGTCCCCTGTGGCCACCAGGCCCCACAGTTTGCTCCTCAGCAGCAAATGGGTGGCAGGGCTTATTGCAAGGGAACAGGGGATCACAATGGACACCCTGGCGACTTCATATGGGTTTCTGTGGGTTTTGTGGCATACATGGGACACAAAGGAAGTCAGAATGCCTTTAACTGACTAGGGTGGGACAAATTGCTCTCTGCAGGTACCTGTCTCCCTTCATGACTGAGGAGCTGAGGCACCTTGCGTAGGATCACACCTTGCCTTTGGGTATGGGCTTTAGGGGTCACGATGAAGCATGTATTATGTATAGTTGCATACTCATACAGTTAAAACTCATTTCAGACCATTATTGGTGAGCTCTGACACTTGAGGATCATGAAAAAACCCACAAGTTATGGTGATTTCAGACCGAAGGGTTGCCAAGTTCAGGATTTTTAATCAGATTTCCCATTACACATTCTCTGACTTCACACAACCTTTGCTGTGTTCGCATCTTTTTACATGAATTTGTTTCCAGAAAACACTTGCTCCCTTTTCTCTGAATGGCCCACCTGTGTTCAGGTAAGATTTTTGGCTCAGAAATGGGACAGGTTTGGTCCTCTGTTTCAAGACTCAGCATGTTTGCATTGCTCGGTGACAATAGCAATGTTTTAAAGTTAATTACTGAAGAGATTGAATAGTTTTAGATGTTTTTGTTCATATTCCTGCAAATGCACCCCACGCCTCTATTTCAAATATTGTACTTGTTAGTCACTCAGGCCCTTATCCAACAACTTTTAATGCCAGTGGAAAGGCTGACACTGGCTGCAGGGGCTGTTGGATTAGGTATTACAGCACAATAGCACTGACACCCACAAGATTATTAAAGCTGCTCTTCCTTGCATTACCCCAAGGTGTGGGGCTGGTCACTCCTTGTATAGGAGGGGGACAGCTCAGGGGGAAACCCTGGCACCTCACTCCTTACTGCAATCCAGTTTCCCAGTTTCTTCTCACTTTACAGTAATTGAGATGTTTGGTCCTCAGTGCTACAGTAGGGACTGCTACAGTAGGGACTGCTCCCAAACCACAAACCGATACAAAACAAGCAGACATGAGGCCAGACAGCCTTGCAGGGCAGGTGGCAGTGGCTGGTAAACCTTTGTAAAGGCTCCTGCCACTCACCTCCCAAACACTCCTGCAAATCAGCGATTAAGTGCTCAGGCAGCAGATTAAGGGAGGCTGCTGGGGACAGCTCTCTGGAGCTGCTGCTGGCAGCACAGTCAGAGCCTGAGTGGACTCATGCAGCACCATGTGTCTCCTGAAGGGCTGCAAACATGTGAAACCTGGCTCTCAAATCATCGTGTCAATGTCTGTTTTTTCTGCCAACATAGGCTGGGTGAGAAGTAAACTGCAGCCAGGTCTTGAGCCAGCTTTTGAAAACTACCCCTAGCTGGGCATTTCCTGATGCCACCATCCCTGGTGGATCAGGGCTTTCCTTAGCAGATGAGCATCATCCTCTTCCTCTTTCACCTCTTTCCCCTCCTTGTCCTCGCTGCCCATCCAGGGTGTCCCATCTCCCAGCAGTTAGCCACAGCCCAGCTCTCCATCCCCATCCTCAGAGCCAGCTGACATTGGCAGTACATCCCTGCTCCTGATAGCTACTAAGCTGATATTAATTTTGAAAATGTTCCTAGAATTTACCTGAAATCTTGACTTTTTGTTTTTAAAGAGGACTTGCTGTTCTGCAAAGCAGCTAAAAGGCTGTGGAGGAGCCCTTTTACACAGAGGATGGTCTAGGCTGCAGGACCTCCCTGGGATGCAGTAAGCAGTTCTCCATATTTGGGTACTGGCCTCTGGGTGAAGGGACCAACTGGTCAGAGACCTGGTCAGGGAGACCCAGGAAGGCCATCACTTCTCACCCCTGTGTTTGCAATGACAGTCGGTGCTGAGCTGTGCCATGCACTTGTGTCCCACCTGCCCCAGTGTCGTACAGGCTGTAAGTGTGAAGGCTGTTCCTCGTCCTTCCTGACCTCCTGCTTCTGTGGTAACCTCTGGCATCTTTTCCTCTTGGGATATATTGTTCAAGGGTGGCTTCTCATCGAGAGGGATACAGGTTCACTTCTGATTAGTGCTCAAAATAATAGCAATGCTCTGTCTAGACAGGGTTTTAAAAGGCAAGGTGGAAGGATTAGAAACAGAAATATATAGATACCTGTGATGTCTGCACTGATGAACACACACTGAAAACAAGCCCTGTCCTCCTGAACTGGTTAAGTATGTCAGCACAGAGGAGTTGGGCTAAAACACCTTTAACTATCTGACTACAGAAACATTCCCACCCTTCATGGTCCAAAATCTGTCTCCAGCTATGGTGAGCTAAATAGTACATGTCTGCAAAACCAAATTGTTTCCAAATGTTTTGGGGTTGTTCATAAATACTGTCCGCATAAAGAAGTGTCTCATAAATATCCCTGAGAAGTTACTACCAAGCCTCTGCTACAATTGCTTTAGTGAAATCAGGGTCTGACTTGTAGTTGCAACTCTGTACCCTGACCACTGTGGATGTAAACAGTAGCAGCCTCTTCCCCAGTTTTTTTGAGGTGCTCTCCCAGAGTTTTCGTATACTTTAGGGATCAGCATGGTTCCCTTCAGATATGCAATGCGACCTCTGCAATAGCTGTGTTCTCATCCCACAGTCTGTCATCCCATTGTTGACTAAGTCTGGACAAGCTTCATTGAGCAGGAAAACCCAGTAAGAGAAGGAATTAACTCAGCCTGTTGAAGGCTCTGGCAGAAGGTAAGAGCTGCAGTATAATTACGTTGTGTTTTGCTAAGGGGGTCTCTGGTGATACAGCTAATGAAAATAACGACCCGGTTTAATGCTTCAGTGAATTCTCCCATTTCACTGTAAAAGTTGCTTGTATCTTAACAACATGGGGGGAGCAGGGACCTTCAGGCTGCCCAAACTCCACTGTTTTTAGTACCCTTCAACCTTGGCTCGATGTGATGCAACTTGCGCCTGTCCTGGATCCAGCTGCTGTTTAGTACTCCAGGGAACCTCCAGTGATCTGGGCAGAGCTACTCCTCACTTACACCCACGTAAGTAGGAATGGGACTACAGATGATATATTTACATATTTTTTTTAAAGCTGGGTGGGTAACAGAGCCAGAAACAGGGACAGCTTTGGTTATAGTGAAATACTATATTTTTCCAGACTTCTGACACAGTTCTATCCTGCAAGCCCTAACATCTGAGGTGTCACTATACTTCCTGTTTAGTAGAATGCAGCAGGAGCTAACCTCAGCACACATGGGACAGGCAGGGACTCCCTCCAACCCAGGTCCCAGTGCTGGTGTTGGTTTAGCTGGGCCTCTGGCCAGGAGCTGTGGCTCTCAGTGCTGGTGTGTGTAGGGGACAGGACAAGGAACTGTGAGGTCCAACTCAGCAGGTTTGCAGGTCTGTTGCCTGTGCTCTGACCCAATTCTATTGGGCTGTACATTATTTGAAGAGAAAGTAGTAGGAACTGCTAAGCTTTATCTTCAGAATGGAGTAGCATCTGGCACCTCAACAGAAGCTACACACACATGTTACACAGGAGACTCTTGACCAGCAAAACCCTGGGGAATAGAGAGTTGATCTGAGGTGAAAGTAGCCCCCAAACTGAGGAAGATCATCTCCCTGTGAAGCTGTAAACATGGCAAACAACCTGTCCATTATATTGCCTCTTGCACCTTTTGAAGAAGAAGGATGAACAAGTAGTTCATGCAAGATGCTGAGGGGTTGTTGCTCTTATTAATTGCAGCAAAACCACCTGAAACTTTGGGGCTTCACCTTGAAGAGTGCTCCAGACAACAAGGGAAATAGTTCTTCATGCCAGATAGAGGTTTGAGGTATTCCCTGGGACTACAGTTTGGGCTGGAGGACAGCCCAGGGACATGCAACAGGCTGTGCACCCCCACAGAGTCAGCACCAGCTCCAGCGTGGTTGTACTGGGTCTGGCTGAGATGGAGTTCACTTCCTTGGGTCAATCCACAACAACAGTTATTAACAGGCTCTGGAGTCACTGTGCACAGTGCAGCAAATTAGGCCAATAGCTTTTCCAATGTGCAAAATGCTGCAGGATGTAGAGGGCTCTTCTGAAGGTCTTTTGTTTTTGTTGTATTACCTTGGTGTTGGAAATGCTGTAGCTCACTGGAAGACTCATATTTTTCATGTCAACTTGCCAGTTTCAATAATTTTGACACCTTATGGCTTGTTTTACAGAACCTTTGGATTATGTCAGCTCCAGCAGAACTCCTAGCATGAGTAAGACTGCAGGAGCAGAGCGTGGCTTGCTCAGTTACCTCCTGCGATGGCAGCACACCAGACTGGGAGCCATGTCCAGCATCTGCTGTACTGTATATTAGGAGGAATGGAAGATTGTTCCTTTTGCCCTGTTTGCCGATCGAAAGGGTATTTCTTTGAGCATGCTGTGTCTCTGAGCATGCCTCGCTATCCCTCACTCCCAAAGTTGCTTTTGAAGCCACTGCCCAAATTCAGTCAGGCTGGCAGAAGGGTGGAAATTTCAAGGAGAACAAGTTTCTCTGTGTTCTGTGCAAACCGGTAGGTTATTAAAGGGAACCAAAATTAATCACCTCCTGCCCAAGGGCAGAAAGGGGGAGTTCAGGTCTGCTTTATGCAGTTTAATCAGCTAAGACACACCACTAGACCAGCCATGCAGCATGTGATGAAGTCCAGGGTTGCTAACAGCATCATTTCTGGGCCAGCTAACATATGCAAAACTGTTGATGTGGAGTAGCAGGGGAGCTGAAGACAGATCACGACTGGAGCTTGGGGCCTAGGGATGAACTGGATGCTCCATGGGGGCAATTTGGAAACAGCAGGGAAGAACTGAAAGGATTTTGGAGGTCTGCAGATGTGAGGGAGATGGAGCCTTGTAGTGAAGAGCTATGCAGGACATGGAACAGGTCTGGAGTCACTGCAGTGGGGAGCACAGGGACGATGAGATGGTCTTATCTAGTCACTTATCTAGAGGAAACAGTGACTCTCTTGTGTTTTGGAAATAACACTTTTTCAGTAATTAAGTAACAGTGAGTTTGCTTCAGCATCGTAGGGAGAAAAATAAAAGGACATTTTTGTCCATTTGCTTTGTGCCCCTTCATAGCCAAATGGATTTATTTCAGCCACCAGTGGGAATCAGTTCCTATTCATCTTAGGAGCTTTCACTGATGCTTCTGCTAGCATTATTTTAGTTTGAGAGACGCATTTCTAACAGCTGATCTGCTGCGCTGGCTCTTTTAAAAATCAAAAGCGATGATCATGATAAGGCAAGGCAATGACATTTTCCCCTTCACCTTGGCCTAACCCCTTCTTTTGATGAGCTGCCTCACCCAGCCCTTGCCCATCAGTGTCAGGGTGGTGGTGAATTTCCCTATTCTGAAGGTGACATTTACCCTGTACCCTCAGCCTAACTAACTCCTTTATGCTCTCTATGTTTATTGTTGCTAATCCACCAAAGACCTTAAAATCCAATAGAATTTGCCCCTTGGCAATGTGAAAATCTCCCTCGTCCAATTCATTTTCCAACACAGAATTTCCAGGAGATAAATCCAGGCTCATTTTATGTTGTTTTTGTTTTCACATTGCCTAGTTATGAAATGTTGCATGACAACAGTTTAAACCGGTGACTAATTACCAGAGTAATGGGATTTGCTTCTCTTGCCTTTTAGGAATGACTTCTCCTGCCCTTTTCCAGGACAGAAGTATCTTTTTGGTATGAAAATGCAAAATAGATATATAAGCAGACAGTTAAGAGAAGTCAAATACTTGAACTGTCTCTCCCCTTTTATCATGGACTGTTCTTTGCAAAAACTTATTTTTAGAAGGAAAGTTTTGATTCCCAGCAGGAATAGGGACATGTATCATCTCCTCCCTTGTGTCCTCTGGGCAGTGCCTGTGGGACAAGCAGGATGCATTTCCGATCAGTGATGGCCACTGCTCCGTACCCTTGTGCCTTTCTGGAAAATGCTGTTCATTCAGCCACTCTGATCAGAGCTGAAAGGAACAGCACTAAGAACTGGTTTTGTTTTCTCCAGCCAGGTAGGCTTCCCACACCACAGACATCTCCATCCTTCCTAGTTCAAGTTTGTCTGTCCATACAGCTATTCCTCTCTGACACTGTGACCACATTCTATGTTGGCAACATCTTTATCACCAGATTTAACCAGCTCAACATTGCTTTTTGTGCCTGATTAAATCAAAGCACTCCTAAGCCTTGACCCTGAGGAGCTATGCTTGTGTCCTTGTGCCAGTCCACACCAGGCTCAGCAAGAAACTTATGTCCAAATTCTGCTCAAAACTCTTGTATTAAGTTGCATCTTTCCATTTTAGCTCAATAATTTACCACATTGTGCCCAATTACGTCATTTAGCAGTGTTTAGGTAAATCTCATTTCCTTTAACCAGTAAACTCCTTTTATCAAAAATAGCTATTCTAAACTGGACACGTCTGTTTGCTAAAGGTACGGGCTTGTATTCTTTTCCTCTGTTGTTTGTTCTTCCCTTAAAAAACATAGACCAGATAAAAGGGCCCATATTTGTCCATATTACTTACTGTCCTTTTTATTAGAGACAGCCTGAACTACCCTGAAGTAGAAGTATTTGTTAGAAATACTTGCTGCCAGACTTAGCATTTCATTTGCCAGCTCTTTCATCATTCTGTAATTCTTAGATACAGATCATCTGGTCTTTTGATTCAAGCACATTGAAACTCTCCAAATTTTGTTCCATTTCAGGTTTGATAATTTTTATCCCTGTATTCTCAATTAATTAGTCTACCCTCTCTTTGCCCCTCTGTTCATTGTCCTCTCTTACAGCAAACTGACTTGAAGGATTAAATTTGTTTTGAGACGGTACCTAGATATCTTTAATTTGGATGTTACTCTGTCTGCATAACTCCTCTCTCTCCTTGTTCTCATCTTTCTGGGTTGGCTCACAGGACTGAACTACTTGGGTGAGTTTCGTTTCCAAAGTTAACACTGGTTTGGGACAGCTCTTAACTCATTTATTTTCAATGTCTTCTTCATCAGTTTTGGGTAACAGTTTATCAAATTCAGCATAAATAAAACATCACTCTCCTACTTGTATCTTGCTGAAGCAGATAAAATATACATCTGTAACACCTTTCACAGGCCTGGAGAGGAGAGGGTTATGCTCTCTAGCAACACAGTGAGGCTCCAGGGAGCAGGTCAGGGAAGGAGCAGGTCAGGGAAGTAGCAGATCACAGTGAGCAGGCACCCCTCAATCATTCAGAGGATCTGTGACCTCCAGGGAGAAGGTGTTTGAGCAGGACTGGGTGACAGCAGTGCCCAGACCCGGTGGGTCAGAAGCAGAGGCTCTTGCCTCTGTCCATATTTGTCTTCTCTTTGCATCTTCTTAAAAAGTTAATGTGTTTATAACCTGGGAGCCATCCTCAAACACCTGTGTGGCATTCAGCCCTTGAAGAAAAAACAGGAAGACATGAGGATGTAACGGGTACAGGAGCTGCAAAATGCTGCTTTTGCCTGTGCTGATGAGGCGATGGAGGTGAGGGCTGGATCCACAGCACACAGCCATGGCTGCTCAGCCGGCAAACTGAAGCCATGTCCTCTCCTGACGGTGAGAGCTTCACGTTTGCTCCAGTGTGTTTTGTTTTGCTGAGTTTGGTTGCTGGGATTTAGCGCAGCTGGGCAACTTGCGTTATCCTGCTCAGAGATAACGTAGGAAAACAGCCTTAGCGTTCGCTTGTTCTGGGGAGTCTGGGAACATCTGTTGCAGCTGGATAGGGTCAGCTCAGCAAAGGACAGAAAGGTACCTCATGCAACGGGGCCTGCACCGGAAGGGTGACACAGCCCTCAGTTCCTGTTGAAGACAGATGAGAGCAGTAACTGCAGCAGACATCGGTGACAGGATCCTACAGAATCTGGCAGTTCATCTCTTGCTTTGCTTTATTCTTGGGGTATTTCTGCATGTTTTGAGCTGGCAGTTTTTGGCTCTATCTTACTTGTGCTCTGCAGCAACTGAACATGTCAGAGTGTGGTGACATTCTTTGCTTGGTTTTGGTGGTTTTTTTTTCCATGTAAACCATACTCATCTGGCTTGCAGACAATTCAAACCAGAATGAGCTCACACCTGCCTGCAATACACCGTGTGGGCGTCCCCATGGAGTCAACTAAGTCAACAGAAATTGTGTTGCTTTGTGGGAGTTTGCCTCTCCCCTTTGGGTGTTGCTGCTGGCAGGGACAGGACTGAAGCACTGGATGGACACGAGCTGCTTGCTTCGGGCAGTTTTGTTGGGTTTGCTGAAGTTTACCAAGCAAACAGGTGAAAGACAGGCTGTAACATGGCTTTGGCCTTGTCATGATGGCACCTGGAAAAAACACGGCGGAGAAAACCAGAGTTGGGTGTTTCTACTGTTCTACGTGCTGTTGCCAGTTAGCTAGCAGGTTGTCACAGGCTTCAGCCCCGTGTGTGTGTTTGTGGGTTAAATTGCAGTTTCAAATCTCTCTTTGCATTCCATCAAGCTTCTTGGAGTATTTTGAGCAACAGCTTTTTAGAACTTCCTGACAAATATTATTAATTGTTAATTGTAAACTAAAGCTGTTTCTTCAGGTACTTCTTTCTGGGGTGTAAAGTAAGTTATGCTTAAATATCTTGGATTAAGAGTTAATAAGCCATAAAAAAATACTTGTTTGAAGAGGGATACATTTCAGTGTTTCCATAGATGTTTAAATAGATATATTCTGGTATTTACCTAGTGCAGTGCAGTGTGCTCTGAACTGAAAGATGCCCACAGATAGCTGGATCTGCTGGAGCTGCTGCTGTCCTTCTGTACATTTAGTGGTACTGTAACCTCCCACCGAAGCCTTGGCTCCGATCAGCCTTTTGTTATCTTCACTTGTTCCTGTTAAATCAGAAAGATAGAGGAGCATTGAAATATTCTGAGCAATTTCTGTCCTTTTACCTTAGTCAGGTGAAAGAAGGATGAAATGGTGCATCCTCTCCAAAAAGCTTCTCTCCTTAGAAACTGGGAAGTAAAACCCTTAGACACTGCCACAAGCACTGCCAGAGATGAATAAGCCAAGTTACAATATTGATGTAGCAGTCCTGGTTTAAGGGTGACATAAATTCCTGTAAACACCAAGGGCCCAGATGTGGAAGGTGCCTCAAGACTCCAGCTTTTACCTGAGGTGAGATGCCCTTTCAAATTCAGTTGTGTTAAATGAAGTTACATCCAGTTGGCAGCCAGTCACGAGTGGTGGTGTTCCCCAGCGCTCAGTGCTGGGGCCTTTAAACATCTCTGGATGAGGAGATCAAGTGCACCCTTACTAAGTTCACAGACAACACTAAATTACACGGGAGTGTTGATCTGCTCAAGGGTATGAAGACCCTACTAAGGGATCTGGACAGACTGGATTGATGGGCCAAGGCCAATGGTATGAGGTTCAACGAGGCCGAGTGCTGGGTCCTACACTTCGGCTACAACAATCCCCAGCAGCGCTACAGGTTTGGTGAAGAACAACTGGAGAGCTGCCCAGCAGAGAGGGACCTGGGGGTGTTGGTTGACTGCAGGCTGAACATGAACCAGCAGTGTTCTCAGGGGGTCAAGAAGGCCAACAGCATCCTGGCTTGTATAAGGAACAGTGATCAGCAGCACCAGGGTGGTGATCTTATCCCTGTACTCAGCCCTGGTGAGACCACACCTGTGTGCAGTTTTGGGCACCACAGTATAGGAAAGAGGTGCTGGAGAGGGTGCAGAGAAGGTCATCTAGGCTGATAATGGGTCTGGAGAACAGGTCTTATGAGGAGAGGCTGAGAGAGCTGGGGTTGTTCAACCTGGAGAAGAGGAGGCTGAGAGGACACTTTATCAAGCTCTACAGCTACCTGAAAGGAGCTTGTAGTGAGGAGGTGGCTTCTTCTCCCTAGTGACTTGCATTAGGACAAGAGGAAATGGTCTCAAGTTGCACCAGGGGAGGTTTAGATTTGAGATTTAGAAAAATTTCTTCACCAAAAGAGTTGTGAAGCATTGTAACCGGCTGCCCAGGGAGGTGGTGGAGTTGCTGTCCCTGGTTGAGTTTAAAAAACAGGTAGATGAGGCACTTCAGGAGATATTTTGGTGGTTCCGAGGTGTAGGGCTAACAGATGGACTTCATGATCTTGAAGGTCTTTTCCAACCTTGATTCTGCGGTTTACATTCAGGTTCACATAAACCGCATGCTCAGATCATGGCCAATATGTGCCTACCCATTTAACAGATGGGATCCAGCCATGAAATTGCCTTACAGTGCAGTGTTGTTTTTGTGACCCAACATGCTGGCAGAGGAGGCTGAAATGCCAGGTCTGGTTGCAGGGAAGAGCACTCAGGAGAGACACAAAGCACCAGCTGTGGCCTGGGAAAGTCTAAGACATTTGGCTTAGTGTCCAGGGTCCTACCAGGCTCCATGCATGTCATCTTCTGTGGGGAAGGAGTGGGACTGTTCTGCTCTCCTCTCCCCAGAGATCGACAGCTTTTGGTTTTGTTTCTGCCCCAGGTGCTTGGCAGCGCAAGCGGGAGCATAGGAGGCTCCATGTGAACATAAGGAAAAACTTTCTCACTGTGAGGGTGACAGAGCCCTGGGTCAGGCTGCCCAGAGAGGTTGTGGAGTCTCCTTCTCTGGAGACATTCAAAACCCACCTGGACATGTTCATGTGTGACCTAATCTAGGTGATCCTACTCTGGCAGGGGGTTGGACTAAATGATCTTTTGAGGTCCCTTCCAACCCTTAACGTTCTGTGATTCTGTGATAACTGACCTGCTCTGTGCCCAGCTCCTGTTACAGTGCCAGGCTGTGCCAGGGATGCAGAGCCTGCGGTATGAAAACACGTGATGCCTTTGTGCAAGTATTGCTTGTACCGCAGGTATGCAACTAACCGGTGTCCACAGGCCCATCCTTCTCAGAGGAAGGTATGGGACACATGCAGGCACCAGCAGCACTGGGGCTGGAGAGAGGGCAGCATGTGAGTGCTGGAAAAGGCAACTGCAAGAAGCGGGGTGTCAAGGGCATGCAGCTGGATGTTGCTGTCTGAGTTCATGCTCAGGCACAGCTGGGTCCCCCCACCAGCTTGGTAAAGCTGGTGCTGAAGTAGCAGGGATCCTCTGTGTCCCAGCAGCATACTCTTGCCAGCTCCTGCTCCCATGTCTAGGAAATGTACCACAAATTTACCACCACTTACCTCTTGCGTATCAAAGGGAGAAAGGGGAAAAGTGCATGTTATCAAGGAAGGGCAAGGCCAGCTGGTGTAAGCCAGAAAACGGATGCCAAGAACGCTTTCACTGCTATCTCTTCAGCAGCTACTGACACTGGGAAAACTTTATTATCTGTGGAGGAAGAAGTTAATGAAGCACCTGCCAGAAACACTGTATAACGGTGCACACAAGGACAGTGAGTTCCCCTCCCAAGAGTGAAACTCCAGAACTTTCTTCTGAGCTGACCTTCTTGTTACGCTCTGAAACCTGCCTGCTCACTGATAAAGCATGAGCACATGGAGTTCACCCATCTAGCAGCGAGGAACGGAGATTAGCTGCTGGGGAGGCGCTGGATGATGGGGAGTGACACAGAGATGTCCTGCTGAGGACTGCCAGGGAAATGGAGCAGTCACTTGTTCATCCTGTCCATATTCCACCCAGGGGAGATTTTTCCCTGTGGACAGGTAACAGCTGGGTGACAAACCAGGGCTGGGTGAGGAGGGGGCAGGCAGTAACCAGCATGGCCTGACCACCCCCCAACTTCTGGGGTTGTTTTGGGGGTGGGGTGCAGGAAGCAGGTTGTTTGCTGAGTTCCCAGGATTGGGCTGCAAAACCCTACTGTCCTCTGCAGAGGAAAACAGGTCTCCGGTGACCAGAGCTGACCTGCCTCTGAGCAGCCTGGAGCTGTGGGAAGTGCTGGGACCACAGTGCCTCCACAAAGGAAGGGTAACACCACACTCCTGTTCCTGAGCACAGACGGTGAGACACTGTGCCAAAGGTGTGTTGAAATTCATCTTTTAATTAATCAGGCTATTAACACACTCTTATATTTAGCAGGAGTGTGATATAATATTTCCATGTGAGGGTGCAGGCTGGTGATTTGTTACTACAAATTAAATACTGGCAGCTACTCGGGTAAGATAAGATACACAGAAGTGGATGGCAGCAGCTCAAGAAAAAGGGGGAAATGAGGGAGTGGAACCACAGGAAAAGAAAAATGAGAAAAAGCAAAAACATTTGAAATTTGCCAAGTGTGATAAATTCTACACAGATTTTAAAAAAAAAAAAACGGGGAATGATCTTTTTTAATAGAGGTGGGACAAGAATACGGAATTCCTGCTACAGATTTCTGTTGCTTTATTGGAGAAAGATTTATTTGGGAGTAAAAGGATATTTCTATCTCACGTCTTTGCTTTTCTGCACTCACTATCGCTGTGTGCATGGCTGGTTTCCACGATGCTGTCAGGCACTTGGGCTCTCATCCAGCAAATACTTAAGCACACGTGTAACACCCCAGCCAGAGTAAGGTTATCCATGTGCTTAGATGACATTGGGTCAGGATCTTAACATCTCCACGGCTCAGATGGTGACTTCCACACAGCACGGAGGAGAAGCAGAAGAGCCAGACAATTAGAGAATGTTATTGTGAGACCACAGAGATCCTGGCAAGAGGGCTCAGGGGGTAATTTGCCTCCTGAAATATTGTTTTTGTCTTGGGGGGAAATTGGCAAATCAATTATTCTTAAAGTGCTTCTTTTGGGCATTTGGAGTGATCAGCAAATTCAGTCCAAATGAGCCAGGTTAGATTAGACCATGCAAATAGCAGAGTGTGAGAGGAGAGGAGTGGGCTGAGCAGTCCCCAGGACAAGGGGAGTGACCACCAGTGGGGCAAGAAATGGTGAGCCCTCCTGCCAACTCAGCTCTTCACTGAATTCACACTGCAAATGAAGACCTTCATTTTCCAAATATCCTTGGCTTATTTTAAAAATGCCCAAAACACTTTTTTGGATCCAAAAGGATTATTTTTTTTTTTTCCCTGCATGTTGCCAAGTAATCAATTCTTGTTTGATCCAAATGGCTTTTCCCCGTTTTCTTTCAGTTTGGCCCCCAGATAAGTGCTCACAACTCAAGTGCATCAATTAATGGAAAGCATCCACACTCAGCAGCAAAGTCGGTCTGCTGGCTGGTCCCTTAGGAGGTACTGATCGTGATTGCTAGATGATGGGTTTTTTTTCCAGCTAAGAGTATTTCAGTTTTCATCTACTCTCTTAATTTTTTGAGTTGGTCTCCAGGTACTTCAGTGGCAGTGAGGTGGGGTCTCTGCAAGGGTGACTCTCATCCAGAGCACTTGCTACTGCCCAGAGGCCAAATGTTCAACGTGGTGGCCAACCTGAACTCCTCTTTCTCTCCTGGATGTGGTTTGGGGGACAGCACAGGCTTCAGGTCATTCCCAAAAGGCGGTAAGGGATGAGGCCACCTTCTTGAGGAAGAGGCTCTGCACTGCAGCCTCCAGAGGTATTGTGACACCCTGTCTCTGGGCCAAGGAATGGGCCCTGGCCCCTTTTACCTGCCAGAGTAGATGTTGTCCTGGAAGACATGCAAGGTGACAGAAACTGAGTTTCACCTTATTCGTGGTTCAAGATGCTTTTCCCATCCAACCAAAAAGTAGTGCGGGACATTGCAGGGGAAATGCAGGACAGGCAGAGAGAGGAGAGGACATGGGGACATTGCCATAGAGGAGGAGATGCAGGAGGGATGCAGCAGCCCCAAAGTTACTAGCTCCCACGAGGAGGCAGGTGCAAGCTAGATTTTCAAAAGATCATGTGAGAAGCTATTGCATGTATCAGAAAGACAAAAAATCAGTGCCGTACTGCCTAGGGATAGATGATGGCATTATTTCGGCTCAAATACCAGAAAAAATGTGCAAACCAAGTGACCCTTTCTACAAAATATATCACAAAAAGCAGATCATGGTGCAAGAGCTTTTCACCACCTGAAGCAGCACCATCACAGGTCCTCACTGTTGATGTTCACACCTTCCCACCACTATGGTCTGATGGGTCTTCCCACTGCTAGGAAGGGTGCTGGGCAAATCCCCAAAGCAGATGGTCCTGTACAGGAACCCAAAAGTATTGTTTCTGAAAAGGGAATCATTTGCCCTCCCCAGGAGTAGGAATCAGTGGAACTACAGAGTCATGACATATATGGAGAGCATAGGACTTTCTTACAGGGCTGCATTCCTGGGAAACCATCTTCCACCTGATTTGACATGAACAATAATCCTTTCACTGGGCCACTGTCAGTGAAGGAGGCAGCTGAACTACTTTCCTTCCTTGTTTTTATTTCAAACTCCCTGTGCTGGTAGCACCACGTCAGCTTTATCAAAACTAAAATGTCTTTTCCTGTGGGTTTTTTTCCACTTTGTTTTTCTACAAGAGCAAAAGTCAACATGACAACATTTTACAGAGCCCTGTCTGTCTCTTTTTTATCTATGCAACTAATGCCAATGGAAACATTAGCCACTCTTTCAAACAGCAAGCTGCAGAGGCCAGCAAAATACATGTGGTATATGTGTAAATATATACCAAACATTAAAATTATGCCTACTTGAGCTTCTATGTTCCTTTTTAAAAAAAAAATAGTAAAAAGTCATGGATGTTTGAGGGAAGATTTCAAGATGAGTGTTGCTTTTCTGAGTGTTGCTTTGGCAAGAGGAAAGCCAAGAGTAGATTCTCAGCTGCTTACATGGATGTGGCTCTTATCTGAGAACGGGGATTGACACCAGGGAAGATCTGGTCTTCTGTGGGTTCAGAGATCAACCCATATAGAGTTTCTGTTCCCTGCATGTCTTCCATTTTATGGGCAAACAAATGTTATCTATTGTTAGCTCTGCAGAGCCTAAAGAAGTAGAGGAGGAAAAGCTGGATTGTGTCCCACCTTGGAGCACTGTATCTGTGTGCAAGTTATTATTATTTTCATTGGTGGGTTTAGATATTGGAGCTATCTGTCTATGTGTAAATCACAATATATATACATATATGCCACACAGATTCACTGGTGCTGCAGTGAGTGAAGCTGTAGCATACTGTCCATCATACTGAGGGTGAGGGAGCCAACTCATGTCCCCTGGTAGTGCCAACTGTGGGCCCCAGATGTGGAGGGGTGGGAGGAAGAAGGTCCCAAATGCAGGAGCCATCTCTCTGAGAGAAATCACGTCCTCATAGCGGGAGGAGGAGTGTGAGCCTTTGTACCCTGGTCCCAGGTGGGATGCAACGCATTTGTTTCTCAGCAGGCTTCAGCCTTTAAATATCTTTTATGTATTTTTCCAGTCAGTGCCCGTGTCTCATTGCTTTGTGCTCACTTGGTTGATTGACACTGTGGAAGAGACTGGTTTGCTGTTGGAGGAAAAGTTAAGCTCGTTCAGGGAATATAGGCTTTTCTGACACTTTTAGCAGGATTCTCTGTCTCTCTGAGGGCTGGGTGCTGTTGCTTTCATTTCTGTGTCCATCTGTGTGCCTTAAGGTCTCTGTTGCTCGTAGTTTTGGGAACCTTTGCCGATTACAGCAAGTGCCAGGTGTAGTAGGGATTTCAGTCAGAAATTCAGAAAATCTTCCCATGGAGGAGTCATCCCCAGCCCCCATCAGCAGGGAGGCACAGCGGGACCTCTGCTGAGCCCCAGGAACTGGGAACAGCACACTTTAGGCTGCCATTATCATGCTTTTTCTGAGCATTGGTCTTTTTTTTTCCACTTAGTGTCTTTCAACTGGCTAAAAATTGTAACCTTCACAACATATAATTAGTGCATCCTTATAAACACTGTGTATGGCTTAAAAACTCCTCCGGGCTCTTGTCCTGCAGCAGAAACACACCATAATGGAGAGGGAAAGGGCTATTTTTATGCCAGTGGACAGAGGTGCTCTGCACAGCCGTGTGGCTGCGAGGGGGGCTTTACATGGGAGCTGGGTGGGTACAGGTCCCCAGATGACTGCTGCGGGGAGCTCCTGGAGACCCTTCTGGCTGCCTCCAGCCCCTTTAGGGGCAAAACGGCTGTTGAGACGCTTCCCGACCTTTCCAAATGCGTGTGTTGTGCAGTCTGCTTTTCTGAAGAGGCCTTTAAGGAAGCCAGAAGCATTAAAATCTCCCCCCACAGGTGCACACATTTTTGACAGACTGGTAGAAAGTGAAGCCCTGGACAATGTTGAGCTCTGTTTTTAAACTATAACCCCAAACTTTCTGTTGGGCTGTGCAAACATCAACATTAAGTGAAAATACGTATCTGTAACTTGCAGTACAATTTTATTGATGGGTGTTGATGGGAAGTTTCAGCCTTCTATACTGGATTAATACATGTGATTATATGTATGTAACACATGTAGTAATTGGGTGGGGTGTTAAAATTCATAGCTTTATTCTTGTACTTTTAAACTGTCATGGGTTTCCCAGCTAATTGTGAGTATTTTCTGTTTCAGGCATGAATTCTTGATAGTAGGGTGCTGCCTTTGCACTGAGGCCTGGGGGGCAGCTCAGGATCGAAGGGGACTTTGCCCCAGGAAGCCTCAGCACAGGGTGGGATCGGAAAGTTGGTTTAAGAGCTGTACTGGAGAGAGAGATGCATGCTTCTTGCTAAATGCTACTTAAACCAGTGATGCATGGTGTTGATGTTGAGCGAAATATCCCAAGCACCTGCTGCTCTCACATTCGGAGGGGGATGCAGAGGAGGGCAATGGGGCTCACCATTCCCATGTCCCCACCACCCTCCCTCTGCCTTAGATTGGGGAAGCCCTTCCAGCACATTTTTATGCTCCATCCTGTGTTGTCTTTTAATTTTTCATATTTTTCTCTTTTGCCTCTTGCAAAGGGACCAAAGCCAACTCCAGCTGAGGCTGCCCCAGCCTGTGCGCTTGCAGATGCCGCCCAGCTTTACTTCCGCTTCCACCGCAGCCATCTCTTGCGGTTGGCTCCCGGTATTTCGTATCCCGGGCCCGGGCCGTACCCAGCACTGACTCAGAGGAGCGCAGGAGTATTTTATTGTTGCTGACTCTTTGCTTTTCCTCCCTGCTTCTTGCAGGTGAAAGTCTCTCCCTCTTCCCGGCCTCTCCCGCATCCTGCCCCTGGTGTGTGCATATGCCGCAGGGTTCTCGTGGGGTGATGTGTAGAAAATTTGGGGGAAGGAGTGGGTTTTAGCTAGAGTTACAAGGAAATCCGAGATGCCGGTGTCGTGTCTCTGCCTGTGGGGTAAGGCTGCTGAGGTGAGGCGGGCATCACTTCGTCCCCCTTCCCGGGGAGCGGGAGAAGCGGAGGGGTCAGTGGGAGAGGGTCAGGGGCGCGGGGCGAGCCTGGCCAGAAACCTCTGGGGGCCAGCAACCTCTGGGGGCCAGCCCGCAGCCCCGCACTGCTTCAGCAGGGACCACCGCTGCCTCGCCCTGCATCTGGGCAGAGATGCCGGCCACCGAACACGCACCTCTGGGGCTCTGAGTAAAACCTCAGCCGCGTGTCGTTCCGAACGGCCCCAAGTTTTAGCCAGGCGGTGCAGAGCCCGGGCGCGCATCGCCGCGGTGCCCGGGTACGCGCGGAGTGCCGCGCTCCTGACCCTCCGCTCCGGCACACCAGGCTCAGAAGGGGTTGTTTTCTTTTGCCGGCGGCTGGGGATGCGGGAGGAAGAGGAAGAGGGAGGCGCTTTTTCTGTACAGGGACAGGGTTAAGAGAGCATCAGCGATGAGACCAACCCCCCCGGCGCAGCCAGCTCCGGCGAGCCCTTGGTGTTTGGGTTGTCCGGGCGCCCGTGATGGTTCCAATGTGCGCTCAGTATGACAGATGACCTATTGAAATAATTTCGGAGCAGTGCTGGGGTTGCCAGGACAACCAGTGCTCCCTGGGCTTGCGCCGGGCCATGTGACAGCCGCCTTGACGTCAGCTGGAGGCAGAGCCCGCGGTTTCGGCCGCGCAGCCAAAGCCGTGTGAGAACCTGGTGGATGCTGGATTTATCCCCGCCGCCGCCGCCGCCGCTGCTGCTGTTTCTCAGGGGCTGCCAGAGCATGGACTATTAAAAACTTGCATTTCTGCAGCGTGAGGTAACCCTTTGCTTTATGTTCTCGTCAGGTATCTTTCTTTCCTTTAAAAAAAAAGAAAGAAAAAGGGTGAAAAGCAGAAGGATAGAAAGCCGCTTATCGTGACTGATGATTATTTTTTGTTCACTTGTTTGTTTTGGCTGGAAGTTTGCCGTGATGAACAAGCCCGGCGCTATCAGATAAATGCAAAGCAGCTTCCAGTTACTAATTCTGCGTGCAGCACCGCAAAGCTGAGTTAAATATAGATTAATGATCCACGAAAGGAGAATAAAATGATGTTGTTCTCCTTTGACACTTTAGGAGTATAAATGAACGCGAGTCATCCTGGGCTAAGGCGTGCGGGAGTTAGAAGTAGTGATGTTGGGGCGTTGTGTCGACTCGGGCATCTCTGCGGCTCTGTTGGAACCCGCAGTTTTTTAACGCCGTCCAATTCAGGCGGGTCTGTACCCAGCAACGTTCAGTGAGGGGGAAGGCAGCGGCCACGGCAGCTAGGAGCAGCCTGAAATCCAACTCCCGAAGTTCCAGCCTTTAAATCATCTTTGTTCACACGGAGCCCCCGCGCCCCGGGCGCTGCCCGGGCTTTCTGTCCCCCTCTCCCGGGGCACGGGGACCCCTGCCCGTGTCGTGTTTACAGAGGGGAGGATCAAGAGATTCCTGAAAAATTTTCTGAAATATGCCAAGAGAGCAGCGCTGCTGCAACACAGGCTTTACCCTTCTCCTCACACGCACAAGTACAGCTTGGGCTTTGCTTTTTAAATTTTTTTTGGCGTTTTTTGTTTTGCTTTGGGTTTTTTTTTTCTCTGTTGTGGGTTGAGAGCGGTTAGAATAGCTAAAAAAAGAACTGCAGTACGAACGGCACCACGGTAATTGAAAAATGAAATGCTCTTTAGGTCTTTTTTTCTTTTTTTTTTTTTTTGTAAAAAGAAGAGGGAGCTCGGGTCTCTTTCGGTACCGCACTTACTCGGGGTGGGGGTGTGCGTGTGGGGGGTGTTACGGGGAAGGAGGTCCCAGGGCTGCTGAAGCGAAGTGCCACAGCCTGACTTTGTTGGTGTGGGAACATACAGACTTGTTTGAAGAACAGCTTACAGCTGTAGCGTCGCGTGTGTTACATCCTGGAAAAGTATCGTTCTTATCTTCCTGTTCCCTTCCTCCCAAAGTTCAAAGGGTTTATTGATAATGGCAATGATTTTGTAAAGCAGCTGCCGCTCTGCAGCAATCACGGAGCTACAAAACAGCTTAAAGCACAGAGCAATGGAAGATTTAAAAAACAAGTATCTGTGGCTATTATTCTGATGTTGTTAAATGCAACAGAAGTCATTGTTTCAGGAAGGGAGCCAAGGCAGCGGTTAACACAGAAAACACTTCTGAAAGGAAAGTTATGGGTTAACGCTCTGGATTTCGCTGCATTTGGCATTCTTAACAGAGCAACAAGGATAAATGCATCTGAAACCTCTAAACCATTTCATTTGGCGTTATCTCATCCGTTCTTTCCCATTCAACTCTGGTGCCTAAATTGTCGCTGTTCGAGGGGGCTGAAATGTTTTAAACTTCTTTATTGAATTCGCCACCCGGCGCCAGCGCATCAGTGCCTGGGGCATCCCAGCCGGCTCCCCGTTGGTGAGTTTTACCAGGGTTTAGAGGAGGCTCGCAGCTTTGCTGGGGCTGCCCGGTCTTCCCGCGGGACACGGGGCTCCCAGCGCCTGCACCTGGAAAGCTGGCCGGGCTGAGCTGGGCACAGCTGCTCCCCAGCTCCCTGGGGAACCGTGCTTCGGCTGAGGGCGATCCTTGTCCCCCACCTGCATGGAAGTCTCCCGGGAGTCTGGGCGGTGGGGTGGGACGGGAGGGCAGGGGGAGGTGGATGAAGTCTGCTTACATGGGTGGGGCAAGTCCGGCGAGGGGCTGGGGCAGGGAGTTTGGGGACAGATTCGAGCCAGGCAGCACCTGCCATTCAAACAAAGTCACTCATCTTGCTATCTGGAGGGTTTGTCTCCACACGTAGCTGTGGTTGTCTGCCAGGTTTGACTTGTTAGTGTGGCAGTGATGCTCAGTGAGGGCTGGGGTTTCACCTTGTTCATTTAAGTTCGAGTACAGCATCCTGTAGCATTTGCTGCCTTGAAAACACCTGCAAGGGGAAAAATAATTGATGCAGCTTTAGCGTATGAGCTATTCATTAGAAATATGTTTATAGCGGGGTGCTCATCTCCAGCTTTAGCGATACTGAGCAAGTCTTCAAAAGGCACTAACGACCTGAGAGAAGATGATAAAATGCTTCTCACTTCACCATTGGGGTCCTGGCTGCGTTGTGGCAGGAGGTCTAAGAGGCAGCGTTACTGGGGACGTGGGTGAGTGCCGCTGAGGTTGCACAGGGATGTGTCTTGCTTGGCAGACTCTCCTTGGGTCTTGGGGGGCTCTGGACATCCCGTCATCCTGGTCTCCTCTGAGTCCCAGACACGGGAATGGCTGAGCGCAGGCAGGCAGGCAGCTGGCAGGCAGTGCCAGGGTCTACGCCGGAGGAAGAGGCACGGGTCCCTCCTCAGGGGCAGGGCAGGGGACGGTGCGTGAGAGTTGTCCCAGAGCTGTGAGCCTCTGCTCGGTGAATTCATGCTCCCACTTTCACTGCTCAACACTGTATCTGTCCCTTTCAATGAACACTTTGATTTTACTGTGGGAGTGTGTGAAACTGCTGGGCAATGTAACTCTGAGCATCCTGCTGTCACTGCCCTGCCATGGTTTCACCCACCACGAGAAAAGAACAAACAGCTTGTAGGTTCCTTCTTACCACTGAGTCGGTGGGGGGAGGTGGCTGCAGCCCATCCCTCATCTTCTGCCAGCACTACAACCATGAGACCACCAACTCGGACTTCAAATCCTCTGACATAAAGAGAAAAAAGTGAGATGCACACAGGCTTGGTGACACTCCACCTTCTTCTGGGGAGGCCAGATTGACCCTCATACCTCCCAGCAGCCTTCACATCATTTGCAAATGTCACCTCCTTGCACACACACGAGATCTCTTCCCACAGTCTCCTTGTCCGTGGAGAAGGGGGAGCAGACTAGAAATTCCTGAGGAATCAGAGCACTTTACCTTAGGAGAAACCTTGGCTAAATCCAGGACTGAGGTGTCTTGGAGTCACTCCTCACACAACTGCATGTGGCTAGGGAAATTAAAAACCAGACACGAGCTGTTGATGCCCCTAGCCTAGTAATAATAACACCCCACTCAAGCCTTTAGTGTGCTCTACCTTTATCTGTTTGAATTGATGAGCAATGACAATCTAAATTGAGGCTAGAAGCATAATAAAGCCTAAAAACCCCTTGCAATGCAGAGCACTGACTCCTTGCCTTTTTTAAACCTTTCTTTTGAAAAAACAAAAAAGAGGTTTCTGTTGTCTTTTTAAAGGTCCTAGCCTTTCAGCTATACTTGAGGCAATATTTCGGCAGGGGGCGAGGGGGAATAAAATCCCCCATGTGGAGGAGGAATTGTCAGACAGTCGAAACTGATGTAGCAGCATGGAGTTTCAGGCTCTTAAATGGCATATTGCAGAAGATGGTCTCCACCCTGCTAAAAATCATTACGTTGTGCTAATTTAATGTCCTGCATCAACATTAGCAGCAACTGGTTCAAATGATAACTGAGCTGCAGCAGAGATTGGGCAGTTCTTTTCCAGTTAAACCCAAACACCATGTGTGTGATGCTCTGATTGCAGCATGAAAGTGGACCTGATTGTTGGTCCAAGTTGGAGTAACAAAAACCCTAACTCTGGAATGGTTTTGGTAGTCATATTTTTGAAGCAATCTTCCACAGAGAGCCAAAATCCATGCAGAGAATTATAGTCAGATAACAGTTTAAAAAATAGACTGCTTTGGCTGTACTTTTGCTGCTGTAAAATTTATCTTCTTAAATAGCAGGGAGTATGGGTTGAGGTTTGAGAAACAGTAATTTTGTAATTATTTTACATGGATCGAATTATTCTGTCATCAAATTTGCATTTCAGACAGCATTACAGTATGAAAATATAATTAGAAACTGTAATTCAGGAATTGCTGAATGTGATATTTCCCAGAGGGAACACTGTGAAGAAGCTGCCCTCACTACAACTTTAGCAAATGTTGAAATCCTATAGGTGGAAAATGTGAAGCCCGAGTTGTAAAGTTCCTCTCCCTTCTGCGGTCTCAACAGGCTGTCAACTTTCTGCCAAACTTCATTTTTCTGTAAGATTCATTTCCACAGAAACATCTAATCATTAAGAGCTGAAGCGCTCAGATCCTGTTCTGCTGAATTTCATTCTGGCTGTGCTGATAGCTGCTGAATTGCTTTCAACCACCAAATGACACTGAGATAATGTAAGGATCTGATTTACAGGCAGAAAAGCCAAGAAGCTCATCGTTTGGGCTGAAATGCTGGTTTTAAGTTGCCCAGTGCCCAGCACTGTGCCTCTTCTCACAGAGAAGAGCAGAGGATGGGTCTCAGTTTAACTTTCTTTATCTTCTTTTGTAGTTCAAGACATTTTGCTCTACATGTTAGGCTAAGAGAGTTGGGCTTGTTCAGCCTGGAGAAGAGAAGGCTCTGGGGGGACCTTATAGCAGCCTTCCAGTACCTGAAAGGTGCCTATAAGAAAGCTGGGGAAGAACTGTTCCCGAGGGCATGTAGCAATAGGACAAGGGGTAATGATTTTAAACTAGAAAAGGGGAGGTTTAGGTTGGATATTAGGAAAAAGTTCTTTTCTCTGAGGGTGGTAGATCCACAATATGTCCAGAGAGGTAGCGGAGGCCCCATCCCTGGAGATATTCAAGGTCAGGCTTGATGGGGCTCTGAGCAACCTGACCTTGTGAAGATGTCCCTGCTTACCTCAAGGGGCTTGGACTAAACGATATCTAAAGGTCCCTTCCAACCCAACACATTCTATGATTCTATGTTCACAGTATTGTGCAAAGTTGTAGCTGCACAGACCTCACTGATGTCAATCCTTACAGTTTTTTATTATTCTTATTGCTAACGTTGGCTTTCTACATATCTGTTAGCTGGAAACGAGCACATCCTCTCTTTTTAGTTGGACTTGTTTTGATAAATCCCATATGGTTTTATCTGAAACACTACTTTGGAGAGCATCATCCATACCCAAATCTTCCTATCACCTTGTGGGGGCACTGGACAAGCCCATGCATGCTGCAGAGCTCATGATGTACAACCAAAGCTAGCTTTGGGAGGAGGCAGAACCTGAGTGTGAGGCCAGTTTGGTGTTTCGATGTCCCCATACATCTCTCTCACAGTCTTGCTCAGAGAGAGTCCCAGTGCTCCTCCGGAGGAGAAGTCAAGGCAGGGTGGGAGAAGTGTAGGCCTCTGAATCCAAGTCTGCATGGATAAACCAGCTGGATGGTGACATGGTTCCTAATGGCTACGGGACACTGTCAACCCCAGTGTGTTCTGAGGAACAAGACCCTTTTCCCATACCTGCCAAGGGCCACCTTCCTGCACCCACCTACACCCCACCCTGATGCTTTTCCTGGGCGCAAGGGAGAACGTCTGATCCGTCGTTCACATTTTGGGTGATGCACATCCTGCAACATGAATCTGGTATTTGCAATGTGAGCAAAGGGCAGGCACTGCAGGGCATGGCTGCAGATGATCTGAGAAGGGATTTCTGTGCAATAAGGCAGGTTGGCTCTTTATGGCCTTGCTCAGGAAGCCCCATGTGAGTGCTGGGTGGCAGGTGGGGCGTGAACACCTCCTGAGCAGCACATCAGCATTTTTTCCCCACATTCACTTAGGAACGCAGGATACAAGTGCTTCAGCTGCCTTTGTGCACGGAAGTGGGTGCATGCTGGGGCTGAAAGGCTTTTAGACAGGTTGATACCTGCAGCCTTTGTCACAAAGCCTCTTAGCAGCGCACTGGATTTCACCGTCGAGAGAACGAGGTCTCGGGAGTGGGCCAGAGCCAGGCACCACAAGTGGTGCCATACAGGGAAGGGAGAACCCTGGGCAGGCCTAAGCGACCAGGCGACGGCGGGACGAGGCCGCTGGCAGGCTTGCCACTTCTTGGATGTTCTGTGGTCACTTCCCTGCCATCTGATGTAACGGTGGCTAAAAGGGCTGATCTCTCTGCTGGACGCTGGGATCAAAATAGGGCTGGGGAAACAATGCACAGTCAACTCCTGCGCAGTACTTGCTACCGGAAAAGAAAGTTTTTGTCTCTATAAGCTTTGTGCTTGTTCTTAGGTTATAGAAGTTACCAGGTTTTGGAGAGACACAAGATTACCTGCACGGAGGTTTTATCAGACAAGATGATCAGGCAGCTTATAGGCTTTCTCTCCAGAGCAGACAAGTTACTGAGGAAAAAGGTCAAAGTTAGCTTTGCTCCTCACCAAATTCCCTTGCTCCAAGAGCGAGCACATTCTCCGACTATGCCTCAACGCAGCCTTTTTGCATCTCCTCCAGGACTGCTAAAACACAATGGACCTGGCTTATTTGAAGTGTCTAACTTCAGCTGAATAATACACGCAGAGACTTCAGCTATGAAGCAGTTCAGCCCTGAGACCCTTTAGCTCTAAAGAAAATCTTCTGCTCATGTTGTGTGCATGTTCCTAATGGCAAATCTGAGTTGCCAGGGGGAAGCAAACACAAAGCCGCTGATTATTTCCACAACTGCTATATGCTTCCTATCACAACACTATTCTTTTGTGCAGAATGGCAGCATGATTGCTGAGTCCTCTTTAACTTCACCATTTTAGCAAGCCCAGGTCCAATTAGAGCAATTATATCCCAGCAGAAACACTGTCTGTTGTCCTCTGGACCTGTCTGTCAAGTGTCCTATTCATAGCTGTTTATCTTGCATGAGGTTTTTCACATAAAGTCATTCTGACCCTACTAAAACAGTCTCATCTGAAGGGTAATCTGTGGCTTTGTAGACTTGTTTCATCGGCTGATGTGAACAAGAAGAGTGCAAAATTATGGCTGGCCAGGGCTATCTTTCACTCTAACCATAGTCTCCTCTTGCTTGAACATTATTGCTGATTTGGCACAGCACGCAGATTTCACTTTCAATTATTTCACTTCATACTTCACTTTCAATCGCTGTACTGCTAAAAATGGAGGACTTTATCAGAATTTGCAGTTCTTTGCCACATTGGAGGGTTTCCTTAATCAAAATCCCCAATGTGAGTTGCAAGGCATGTAATGTTTGATGGCATGTGACGTTAAACCACTTACAGCTCTGAAGTCTGTGTAGAACGATTCAGTCACGGAGTTATTGAAGAGCCACCTTCTTGAAGAAGGTAGCGGGCACTTCTGCAGAAAGACCATCTTTATTTTCCCTTCCCTCTTTGGTCAGAGCCCAGTGAAGGAGCTGACTGACTCCTGCCAAGGAAACCTCACTTGTTCCCAGTGAAGTAAAAGCTGAGAAGCAGCGTGCAGTGAAAAGGCAGAAGTGCTGGGACTTGGGAAGGTCAGGGGCAGTGGAAAGGGGAACTCTTTCTGAACAAACCTCAGACTTTTATTTTCTCATACTTCTCCAGGAAGGGAAAATCCAGAGAGAAGTGTTTGAAGGCTTTTTCCTGAAACAAAACGGGTTATTTTCTGACAATTCAAAAGTGAGATTGCCTGTGAGAGAGCAGCCCCCATCTCTGCAGCTGGCTTCATGGCATCCGTGGGAGTCCCAGCCAGCATGCACAGCAGTGCTCAGGCAGGGTCGCTTTAGGAACTGAAAACACAAGCTCAGACCTTAGTCCTTCTTCCCCCAGCATCATTAGGGCTTTATTTCCTATTTCATTTCTCTTCTGCTAGGTTTTAGCCCACGTAGGAAGGCAGCTGGTCCCTTTCCTCAGGAGGGCATGGGGAGCCACCAGCAGTGGTGGCTCAGATGTCACCCTGGTGCAGGATGCTGCCAGCAGGAGAGCCATGCCCATGCTGACCAGGCCCACGAAGGACACTTGGTCACACTAACGTCAAGGAGAAAGGAGAGACAGTGAACCAGCACCGCCAGTTGTTCTACACCAGCTCAGGATGGGGTGTGGAGGTCAGGGTGAATTTGTGAAGATCCGTTTGTTGTGGAAAATGTTCACCTGGATCTGCAGCCTTGACAGATTCAGTGTCTTTCCCCACAGCAGCGATGGCCTTTTCGCTGTGAACCGTGAGCCGCGAGCTGCCGTGCAGGGTTAGACCCCCCGCTCACCGTGTCCACGTAGCGCTTGTGATGCCCCAATTAGAAAAATGCAATTGTCTCAGAGATGACAAAAGGCGACAGCAGCGTTAGTAGGGTGACCGCTTGCCTGATTTTCGCTCCCTTTATTAGAGACTGGCACCCTTGCAGAAACCCTCACCACCACCACTTAATTCAGAATGTCTAATTGAAAAATGAAGACTATTTGTCTAGTAGTTCACCGTGGGTCAGTTGTTAGCTCACTGTGGCGTTGCTCCCGTACTGAGAGCCTGTAGAAAACGCATCCTTCCTGTACGTGGCTCCCACTGCCCCCTCTGGGCAGAGTGGTGGAGAGCCAGCTGGGAGAGAAGGGGTTAAAGCAAGCCACGGTTACCAGTTTGAGGCATTTTCAAAAATAGCAGCTTTTCCTTTGTTTGCTGAATTCCCCGTGCTTTTCCAGTGCTGTTCCCATTATTCATTTATTTCCCAAAATAACATTTTTGAGCAGATGAATGCCTTGAGCAGGGAGAGGAGGGGATCCACAGCCGAGCAGGACAGCTGCATGCTCTCCCATGTCTGAGCTGCCCTTGGATGCTAATGGCAACTACCAGGCAGGTGGCAATTCCCGGCCTTTCAGGGAATTTTGCCTCTCTGCAGCAAGCCTGGCAATTCCTTCTATGACAGCCCTCAGTGGTGCTTCTCAGGGGCGGGCTCCAGGTTTGCACAGCTTGTAGCTACTCTCTAGAGAAATGTTTGTTGTTATTCTTTCAAAAGGGAAGCCTGAACCCGTCCAAACGGCTCCCAGCTACAGAGAGGACGTGCTCATGGCAGTGTGGTGGGAAGGTGCCTTGGCAGGCAGCATGCTCCTGTCATCCAGTGTCTTTGTAGTCCAACTTGACCAGAAGCCTCCCATGTTGGTGGATGCAGCTTTGAAGGAAAAGCAGGGGAAACCTTTGGGAAAGTAAGCCTGAGGGAGCCTGGCCCCAGGACCAGTGTTGCTGGCAGATCCCTCTGAGCCAGGATGCAGCCCCTGCTCTCAGGGTGACTTGGGTGTCCCATCCTTCAAAGCTGACCCTGGAAAGCAGTTGTTCTGTAGGGGCTCCCAAGAAGCACCCACTAGGACTGTCTGGAGACATCCCTCTCTCATCCCTTCCAGTCAGACATACAGCCAAACACTGCAAGCTTTAGGAATGGGTGCAAGCAGCCTTCCCCTGGGGATGGACAGTGTGGGTGTGTCAGTGGAAAAGAAGACCTGAAAGGAATTAAAAATTAAATGCTCACAGCAGCAGCTTGCTGTCACCATGTCCCAGCAGTTCACCTTCATTGTGGCTGGCTGGCTGCCTGCCCAAGCGCAGGGTGGGAGGAGAGGAGCATCCCATCCTCACTGCCCTCGCTGGAGACTGGCCAGCTCTCCTGCAGCCCTGGCAGGGGGATGGAGAGGAGCTGCCCCCACACTGTGTGCGGGGGTTTGGCACGCAGGACCACTAGCTCTGCCGCATTGGAGGCAGCAGCACCTGCGTCTCTGTGGAAATCCCCAGAGTCATACTGAAAGGCATGGCCCAGGGAGGTGGCCAGACCCAGATGAGTCACACACCACTTGGACAGATGCTGCTGCTAAATACGGGGTGCTGGGGAGCTTGGCTGGCCATACCACAACCTTCTCTCTGGTTTGGGGTCTGGAGTAACCCCAGCCATGGGCATGCTTAGTGCTGGCAAAGGGATTTATATACATAAAACGCCTATCACTGTATTGATAAAAAAATTATTTGGAATCACTCTGATGGCATTTGAGGTGCAAGGGTCAAGCCTACTGAGGTTGGTGTTCAGGGGTACGAGGGTTGAGCCCCACTGGGGCTGCCATTCAAGGGTGCCACAGGCATATAAGTGAAGAGCCATGTTCACTGTGGTGGAGAGCAGGACCCACATACAGACAGCGTGGGAGCAGGGCTCTGGGCTCTGTGAAGCTGTCAGCAGAGGACTGCCAAAATCAGACTGATGCCTGGGTGCAGAGCTGCGATGGAGATGTCCCAGCTCCTGCCCACTTGTATCACCAGAGAGCACCAGACAGACTCCATCCCCCATCGCCCTCCTCCCCAGATGGGGCTGCCACTGCCCACCCCACCATTCCCACCTCCCCTGGCCCTCCCTGCTGGGCATGTCCCTGCACCCATCTGTGGTGTCAGTCAGGCTACTTCAGAGCCCCAGCAAGCCCATCTTTGAGCCCAAAACCACTTGCATGTCTCAAATGGATCTAGTTAGGAATCCCCTCTCCATACCCCTTCCCCCAGAAGGGAAGAGCTTGCTTTTCCCAAAGCCTTGACATTTCTTCTTTCAGCATTAACATTGAAGTAGGTGACAAGTTTCCTGAGGTTAAGGCTGTGTCTGTACTACAGCCACAGTGATCAAAACACCTCTCTGCCCAGAGCGGTCCCTATCCCAGTTCTGCTCCCAGACAATCCATATCCTCCCAGCTGGTGCCCAAGCCCAGCCTGGGACTGAACCTGTGCCCCTGTGCCTGTCCCATGGGCAGGTGGCACATGGTCACTCTCCAGGGGGTGCAAAGGAGGGAATTTCTGTGTCGGTTGGTTGCTGTGCTGGAGAATGCACTCGGATGCATTTGCTTTGAGGTCACAGGTGATGCAGTAAATGTCATCATGCATAAGTTGGTGGGAATCCTTGGGGGAAAAAACCTTAAAATCAGAAAAGTGTTTTTTCCTGAACCCAGGGCTGGGGAGAGCTCCTGAGCTGCCAGCTCTGGCTGCAGCCACCAGCAGGAAACCAGCCCACTGAAGCATGACAAAAAGGCTGGCAGTGCTGCTCTGTCGAACAAAGCAGCGGGTTTTTAATAGGGCCAGAGCGAAGGAAGTGAGGAACGTGGCTAGGAGGAAGGATAAAGAAATCCCTTCAATCTATAGAGAAACAGCCATCTGTATAGAGGGACATGATTGTGCACTGTGCCGACCTGACTCTGTATAGAGGTTTCTTTCCCCAGTGTGTGGGTTTGATGCTGATTTCACGTTGTTCCATAGTATACACACTTCATGCTGCATGGCTCAGTTCTAAACCTTTTGTAGCTTATAATCCATTCATTTTAAAGATGTGGAAACAGCAGCGATGGATTTCCAGTGCTATGCCCCTCCTGCTCCGCTATTTCTCCAGGGTCAGGAAATAGTTATCCAATTGGCAGATTGTTATTATTATTATCACATTACTATTATTAACCCTCTCAATGAGAGACCAACATGATCCACTTTTCTAGTGTTGCATTGTGCCTAAAATCTGTTTCCTAAACCCTCCTTTGGCTGAAGCCAGCACTGAGCACTGCTGAATGCCACCGCAGCGCCCCGGCTGCCACAGCCCCGCAAGCAGAACGGTGTCTGCCGTGCAGCCAGTGCTCTCAGGGATTCTGTGCTCTGCTCTGCAAGAGGGAAGTGATGCCCGGGTGCCCTCTTCACAAAACTTCAGGGTTGGAAGAGGTAAAAAACAAAGGAGGTTTCTGAGTGCAGTTTTCTCCTGGTGCTTCTGTTCCTGTTAGATTTAGCCTTTACAGTTTTGGCCTTGGAGCATAATGTCAGCGGGGTTCAAGGCCACCAGGGGAGCATCTACCTATCTCCTTGCCTGCAGCTTTTTAAGCGTGTCTGATTGATAGTTTTTATTACTTCCTCTGTCAGATGTGGTGGGTTTTCCACTTTCCCTGGATTTCCCAGGGATATCCAGCTGCCCATCCCTCGGTCCTGGGGCTGCAGCCTCCTGCTGCCCTGGGGACATCATCAGCTGCATGGCTGGTGGGATGGTGCTAAACCTCAATCTCACTGCATGCTGGAAATGCAGCTCACTTATCAGATGCTGAGCAGAGGCAGGTGTTGTCACTCGGCAGCAGCTGTCAAAATCCATCAGGATGGGATTCTTAGGCCAAGGTCCTCTTTTAAACCCCTCCACATGTAAGGGAAATTAATTTCTCTCACCCTCCCAGTCAGATGAACGTGACCATGACTATGATGTCTTAGCAGGTCCTTTCATGGAAACCATGGCATGGTGCACTCCAATATTATTTACAGCTTTTCACCAAAGCCCTGCAGAGCACCAGGATACTGGCTGGGGTTTTTGAACTGCAGGGTTTGGCAATGCAGGACCCTGGTTTTTAGTAAAGCAGGACATGGGCATGACTGCATGAAAGTGTCACGCTTTTCTCTTTCACTTGCAAACACGTTATGTGCTTGTATTGCTCCAAATAATACAGGGCACCTAAGAAGACTGGCATTAAGGCTTTTTTTTTTTTTCAGAAGCATTGAATATGTTTTAATCCTTGCTGGCCTTGAGCAATTGCCTCCCGGTGAACTCACGGAAGGGTAGGTATAATTAAAGATCTGTCCTCCTCAGCCTGCCATGCATTTATAGCTACACAGCTGCTCTCACTAGTGAAACAGAAATATGTCTTTCCAGAGGAAAGCTCAACAACAGGAAACATTTATTTTCACAAAAAACCCAGAAGTTTTTCTTCCAAGCATCATCAGGTAGAAGCAAAAACTTTCTTAAATTTCTAGTTCCACTGAGTGTATGGCTCTAATGCACAAGTCCTTGTCTATTCCTTTTTTAACCAAAATGAGCTCCTGTTTTAAAGGACAGTCATTTCATCTAGTAGTAAAAGCCTATTCAACCATTTGCATGTTTCATTGGTGTTTGCATCCATTGTTCTATATCGTATTTTATGATTTGCTTCAATCTTTCCACTAAAGAATCAGTGTTATCCAAATTATCACTTCCCAGCAGGACTCAGCTCCCTATTCCTTATCTAATTCTGCCAGCAGGTTATTTTATCACGATTTCACAGGGTGCTAAATGTGTCCAAGCAGAGAATACTGTGACAGGTTTTTCTCCCAGTCATTCCTGAAATCCCCCACCCCACCAGTTGCAAAGACTTAGGCTCACTGCCTCTCAGGCGCCTGGTGCAAATGGAAGCGGTACCATTGTGTGACACACTCGTTACTTCAGGCGCTGGTCTTGAGAAATGCTGGGTAATTGGATGGTTTGTCATGGCTGTTTAAGCACATTATTCCTGAAACTGACCCTCGTCCGATCAATAAAAGGGTTCATAAAATTGTTTAAACATATTAAGAACCATGGGATTTATTCCAGGAATCTTTATTGCATTTCATTATAAGCCACGGAATCTAATATACAAAGAAGATCATTTTAATTATAAGTGGGCAAAAGGAAGATCTACGCTGCTTTCCCACTAAGCACTATCAGCAACATGCACCTTCTCCATCTAATGCAGTTTCATAAACTAATTAGGTTTAGTGTTTTTAATGGGAGCAGTGGTTAACTCTATTACACGGCTCCCGAGAGAAATTGCTATCAGATGAATTTGTTAGGTATTGTGGTATCTGCTCTCAGTTATTCTTTCCTGCCCTGAGGAAACTCGTAAGGCTGCCAAAATGTGGGCAGAGTTTCAACCATTTTTGCGGTGCTCAGTGCTGCCCACTGGAAGCTCATCCGATAGCCAAGGACTGTGGTGTTCCTCTCCGCTCGCATGGATAGTTTTTGTTTTACAAAGTGTTCCTCACTAATGTTTCCTACTTTATTGCTATTTCAAATCCTTGTCAGACAATTTTCAGAAAAATATAAGACAAAACTCAGACCAAGGTGGTGACCTGGAGCAGCACCTCCCTTCCACCTCTGTTATATCCCCGTTAAGAGGACAGTTGACGCTTTTGTACACGTTAACTTCTTGACTTTTTGCATATATGCACCTGATAACCAAACAGCAGAATCAGAAATCTCCTGTGCCTTACAGCATCCAAATTATCTGTGTTACTTGCACAGGAGCAGCCTTCCTTAAAACTGTCATTTATAGTATTTGAAATTCATAGAAGACACACCAAAGGGTGAATATTTTGTTACATGAAGTACTTTCCAGCCATTAATATCTGAGGGTCATTTTTCTCCCTGTGAAGGAATGGGTGCACTGAGGCTAATGGGGAAAGGATGCCCAGCAGCAGAGCTCTACTTGATGTAGTGCTGGGGATGCGGCATCGGGATGTGGGAGTGCAAATAATGTGCCATGGCCTGTGCACCATGGCCATGGGAGCAGCCCCACATGTTTGGGGACCTGCTGCATGAAGGTGATAAACAGAGGGCTCCTCCATGTCTGTTCTGGAGAAGAGAAGGCTCCAGGGTGACCTAATTGTGGCATACTTAAAGGGGTCCTACAGGAAAGTGGGAGGGACTGTTCACAAGGGAGTGCAGTGATAGGACAAGGGGCAATGGCTTTAAGCTGAAAGAGGGTAAGTTTAGGTTAGATGTGAGGAAGAAATTCTTTACTATGAGGGTTGTGATGCCCTGGCACAGAGAGGTTTGTGGAAACCCCATCCCCAGTGGCATTTAAAACCGGGTTAGATGGGGCTTTGAGTAACCTGGTCTAGTGAGGGTGTCTTTGAGGTCCCTTCCAACACAAAGCATTCTATGATTCTATGTTGGTCATGATGTGGGGGAAGCACAGGGCAAGGTGCCTTACTGCTGTCGCACCTGGGCATGTCCTGGAGCAGAGGGATGGTTTAAGTGCCTACAGCCTTTGTGCCATGGTAGGGTCTAGGAGTGCCTGATGAGAGTCCCCCTGTGAGTCCCTGCCAACCCAGGAACTTTGAAAATTGACCCCAACTGGTCACAGGATCTGTTCATACCAAAAGCCATAGTGATGGTTTAGAAAATCCCTTCCTCCCTCTTCCTGTGCATCGGTTTAGTCAACACTGAAATGCAGTTTTCCCCCATTACTCTTTGACAGTGGACAGAGGCCTTCAGATGAAAAAGCTGTGTGGCGTTATTAAATTGTTTTGTTCCCTATAGGAGACAAAGGGATCTCTAAAGAACAAAAAACTTTGTAGAAAGCTTGAACTGCTCCACTGATACTGAGTAGAAACTGGGCACATGATTCACTATCGAAGAAAATGGAAAAGCTACTATTTCACAAATTTGGACAACTTACTCTGCTAATCCTCTGGACTCCAAGGTTAAGCCTATCCAGCTGCAAATTTTATTGAGGTTACTTGTAAATCCTAATATCAATTAATTTTTTTTTGCAGTAATCGTATTGCTGCTCCCAAAATTCTTCCCAAATTGACAGAGCTGACTGGCTCTCCTGACCTGTCTGCTGCACCCTGGCACTGCTGGTGCAACCGCTGCTCACATTCCTGCACTGCTGATGTGCGGGGTCAGGAGATGACATACTGAGGAAGAAGACAGAGATATTTGAAACATGTTTACTTAATGTTACTGCCTTTGGGTCTCCTCTTGGTGACCCTTCACGCTAGAAACACTCTGCACCCTGTAAGGAGTGCACTTGATTTTTAGGATGCCTTTTCCCTTCTAGAAGATGTCAGGACAGGAGGACACCTCTTGACTCATCCAGTCCGATGCAGGTATCTACACAATATTGACCCTATTTGTGCATTTCTCAAACTCCATTTTCACACAAGCTAGGCCATTTGTCTTGTGATCTTGGGAGAAGCCTGTTCGACAGACTTCACTGCTCCAGTGGTTAGAGATTTGTGTCTCATTCTCAGCCAAAATTTATTCATGGCTAGTTTATACCCATTTGTTCTTTTGCCAGCATTGTCCTTCAGTTTAAATAGCTTTTCTCCTTCCCTAGTGTTTACCCCCTCTGATGTATTTATAGACTACAACCATATCCCCTCTTGGCCTTTCTTTAGCTAGGCTAAACAGCCGAGTGCCTCTGGTCTCCTCTGAGAGCACAGGCTTTCCATTCCCTTATTTGGCTTAACAGCCTGGCTCTGCAGCCACTGCAGGCCAAAATCCCTTTTCCTGAGCATGCTTTCCTGGCCAGGTAGTACAGTAATCCAGGTGAGTCCTCGTACCACCAAACTCTTCTACAACCAGCTGTGAGTTCATTAATAGCATTGATGCTTCCCCTGCCGGGACTTGCCACATCGATTTCAGCAGGTTCATTAGGAAATGTCATTTATTTCCTACATGTCACACTGCATTGGTCAATTTACAGCTATAGAAGATCTTCATCTCTTCCTCCAGATTCATCATTTCTAGTTAAAAGCATCAATTCTAACTAATGGTCCCTCAGAAACTACACTTAGCAACAAGGGATTTCATCCCATTTAGTGCTATTCCCATGCTAAAATCATCCCATGTGTGGCTGTCCAACTGACAGTGCCTCTCACTTGATGTCATCAGCAACTGCACTGCTTTCAGATTTTGCACCATGGCTATTAATGAAAATGCTAAACCTTTGAAGAACCCCATTGCAGCCACTTTCCTCCTGAGATTTCCCCTTCCATTACAACCCATGATCCTTTAAGAGGGAACATCTGCCTGACTCTGTCCAGCACATCCCCCAGCAGGAATGGTTTACTTTGATTTTACCTAAGTGGTTTTGAATTAACCTTTCTATATACATCTATATATCTATTAGAAACAAAAGTTTATGTGGTGGTTTGAAAACCAGTGCAAGCAGACTTTCTACAGGGCTTCCATATAAGGTCAGTTCTGCCAAGAAACTTCAGTTCTAACCTCTAACATTTCTACAGCTTGTGTCCGAGATTTCTCTTCAGCAGGACTTGCCAATTGTGGTGCTCAAGTTGGGGTGTTAGCAGACGTGTTTTGCTCTGCTTCAGTCTCCCAGTGGGTTATGAAGCCAAATTCATGATTCAGATGACTAAACTCATTATTCAGGCTTAGTGCACTTTTTTTATGGGAATTTGGAATGGGGTGAAAATTCTTTTGTGCTCTGGCCTGTGTTCCTCAGTTCTTGGCCTGTAGAAGAATAGCAAAAATTGTATTTGTACCCTTTACATTCAAAATGGGTGAGACTATAAATATCTTGTAGTCCTAAAACAACATTCTTGCTGGTTCTTCAATTAAGACTGCAAGGCTTCTCCTCCAACATCTCCCTGCAATTCCTCACAAAGATCCGACTGTCTTCTTTTCTCCTTTGTGCCAAAGGGTTCAGGGACTTTCAGAGGAGTTGATGGTGCAATCCCACAAACCAAAGAACAGAACTACTTCTCTTTCAGGCTCAGATAAAGCTCAAGAGGAGGAATTACTGAATAATTGGCTGCCCTTTTGATGACAGGAAAAGAAGTCCTTGCCCTCCGTCCCTTGACCAGTTTGAGTTTTGATATGTCTCAGTGTTACTAGCTAGTTCTCCTGAATGTACTGTATAAATGAGAACTGAATGATTCTACCTTTAAGAAGAAGAGCAAAAAGTCTTCAGAAGTATCAAATTAAGTCTAGTTAAGCCTGTTCACTGCATTATAATTCAGCTTTTTTTTTATTAGCATTGGAGCATTCTCTGATCTGAAGAACAAGCTTTTGCCTTTGCATATTGAGAGCTGGCTGACAAGGCTTCCCCTTTTGCCTACATCTGGGATGTTGTAATGCCAAGGACTAGATACTCCCATGACACTCCAGACTTCATCTTACTTCATCTGACTCACTTGGTGGACAGTTACCCTGGCTGCAGCTCCAGGAATAATTGATTTGAGGATTTGTCTGCCGAGCAATCAGGCAGAAAACGCTTTAATTTGGCGTGGAGTTGCATTTTCCAGCTCTTTTTGCTAAATTGAAGGAACTCTACAGCAACTACGCATTGTATAATTCAATTTGACAGTGGATGTTGAGCAAACTGAGACCATGTTCTCCTCAAGCAGTTCTGTGAAACTAGCTTCCAATGTTTCTGTTTCTGCCTGAAATCAGCCTGTGAACTTGGAATTTGCTCAGTCACTTTCTAGACTCCAGAGATGGTACAGAGTAGATTTCCATAGCTTGTGTGGAGACCGCTAAGCTTAGGTTTCTGAATCCAGAGTCAGATGCTCCCAGCTTTCTGTAGGGAAGTACTGTGAAAAGTTTGGTATTACAACTATCACCTCCTGAGCTGCTGCCACCAAAGGATGTGACTTTGTAAAGGTAGTGTCTGGATCCAAAGCTTTTCCTGTGTACCTGCACACACGCTGTGACCCTGCCCAGCCCCCTTGCTCTGCTCAGGCAGCACTGGCTGTGAATTTCCAGCTGAGGATCCCTTCCACCAAGGAAACTCCCTGCTGATTCGAGCCTGGCAGCAGGAATACCATCTTTTCTGGTCTCTGCCTTTCCTGCCCATACAGGACACTAGTTGAAGATGAGCTGAGCCAGGCAGCTGGATCCCCAGAGCACACAGGGCTCATGGTATGAGGTGGAGATGTCCCTGGAAGCTACAGACCCCAAGCCACTGCTCCAGCTAGTGCAGTCACAGTGTGCAGCCAGGTGCCCGGAACCAGGTTTCTCCTCTTTCCTCCCCTCCCCTCCTGTCCCACAGCATCCTCTCTCTGTTGCTGAGAAAACTTGGATGTAGGAAGCTTCTGAACCAAATGCAGAGGGAGGGGACTGTACCAGCCTGCAGCTGCTTAGCATCTCAAAGGGAAGACCAAATTCCTTGTCTCTGGCAATTGAGATGCAGGCAGTCACTTTATTGACAGAATTAGTTCATATTCCAGTCCATCATGTGTACAGATAAAACACTCTGAGATTGTTACTGTACAAATATATTTGCTAACCTAATTTTAAAAGACAAAAGCTCCAGTGAAGTGATGCTTCATGGCACACTCGATTCAATTTCCAGCACTTCAGAGTGTCAGGCAAGAAAGCCCTCCCTCAGGTAGCTGCTCTGTGCCTCCAACCTCCTCCTCAAATCTTCTGGGGAAGGAAATAGAGCAGCACTAAAACTGCCCTCCCTCTGGGCAACAGCATCTGCTGTCACTCTGCAGCTCATACAAAAGGTCGTATGGATCAGGGCTTGGAGAAGCTCTTTGAGCAAAATAAGAAGTGGTGTCCTGCATCAGGAGAAGACCTGTCTCCCCTTGCCCCCTCCCTCCCCGCTTCTCAGCAGTTCCTGACAGCCCTTCTCTTTCATGAGTTTCAGGTAGCTGTGAGCACCACCAGCCCAGCCCCCGGACCTCTTTCTGGTCTGGAAACAGGGGGAACTTTCTGAATACTGGTGGTACAGTATTCAGATGCTGTGGGCAGGCTGTTGAAGCTCAGCAACAAGAAGTGGCACCAGGAAGAGAAGGGTCAGAACAGTCTGCAACGAGGTGGTGCTAGGAAGACATCTTGGGGCTTTGTACATGTTTTGGGGTGAGGGATGGCTGAATGCACTGGGCATCATACAGGGTCAGATGGTGTCTGGGGAAAGCTCAGTACCCACAGGCCTCCTGTGGCAGTAATTTAGTTGCAGACAGTAAGGAATCCCCAAGAGCTGGGCATTTCACACTGGGTGACAGCTTGGACCTCAGCAGAGGAACCACTGAACTTATCCATCTCTGCAACCTCAGAGATGGGAATGACTCCAGCACGGGGTGGCCAAGACCTAGGGAAGACGTGGCTGTGTGTGCATGGGGCAGCTGTGCAGAGCGAGTCAGGTGCTTTGTGCTCCCCACTCCCCAAGGCATCACAAGTCTTCACAGGTCACTGATGTTCTCTCATGGTTGCGCTGCTTTGAGTTGCTGGTGAGACCAGAATTCCTTATACAACTTAACTGAATTAATTTTTTCACCTGGCCACACTGCCAGGATGGCACTGTTAGAAACCACCTGTGTTGGTGTCAGTAGCTTTATTTCTTTTGGCTATGCTAGGGCAGTTTGCAAACTAACCAAACTTTCCTGAGTATTTGGTTGTCTTCATATTTGAAAAGTCAGTATTTACATTGCAGGCTCTAGCAATGTGTTTGGTATGTGCTGGCTTAGCATAATTTTAAATAATTGTTTGGGACAAAAAGACATCCCTGTGTTCCTTATGTTGTTTTCCTTTATGGAGATCCAAATGTGTGATGCTCCAAACAGTGTGCTAAAAGCATCTGCAGTAAGGTGATGGTGGCATCTCTGGGAAAAAACACACGGTGCTTCTATATTACCAAAATCCAAATAAATGGTTGCTGTTTGTGTTGTTTGGGTGCTTACAGTGCACTGCACTTCAAAGGGAAATCACACCAAAAAATACGTGTTAAAGCACTCCCACCCTGTCCATAACTGCTGCCTGTACAGAGAAGAGACCCCCCGTAACCAATTCACTCACACTGGCTTTACAACTGGCCTCCAGCCAGCAAGTGGGGTTCCCCACAGTTTTGGATGTGAACCCTGTTAGAAATGCCAAAGGTCCTAAGAAAGGACTCAAGGTAGACACATTAGTGAAGCAGTAATTTATTATATGTTCTTGCAAGAGTGGGTGACCTAACAAAGTAGGCACACCTCTGGTCAGAGTTCATAGCATTTTTATAGCATATCCCCTTCCAGAATCATTAGATTACCTCATACACCTATACATATTCATACCCTGTCACGCTTGGTATTAAAATTAGTCCCAAGAAGTGATTTCCATAAACTCCTCCCAAATGCACCTGCACACTGCCTCATGGTGGTGGTCATCAGGGGGTCTCAGTGATGGAGGCTTGAAGTCTTCCTCAGGTCAAACTTTTCACCTCCTTCCCCTGGCACATGCGTAGTTGTGATTGTTCCAGATGGCACAATTATAATTGGGATGTTTCCTTCTTATCAGTCCTGGGTCTGCTGTAAATTATCTCAAGAACATTAATCTCTCAAAACTAACACAGTGTTTGAGTGAGATAGACTTGTGCTAGGTCATCTTCTGATATAACCACCATGGCACTTCAAATCATCCTGTTAGTAAGCCCCCTTTAACAAGCATAAGCCCCCCTTTGCAAGCATTTTGTTAGCAAGCGCCCTTTAACCCTTTTCAGTTTGCAAAAGCATCATTTCCCAGCATTTTCCACAACCTCAGGCAAGGTTTTCAAGAATCCTTCAGAAACACCTGCCGGTGGTTTCACTAGGGTTCACCAGGACCAGCTCCCCAGGCCTTTGCCTGCTCAGTTTCGGACCTCCTAGGCATTTCCCCCTGTGTGCATTTCAAAGAGGAGGGTTTGCAGGTTTTTTCATTCAACAGCCTGGATGGAAGAAAGCACCGAACTCAGGGAAGGCCTTTCCATCACTGCTGGCTCTTGGTGGAAGAGGTTTCAGTCACGATGCGCAGCTTCTGGAGCTGGTTATCAGCTCTGTGCCCAGCACATCCATATTAACCCCCACCACCTCTGTCTCAGTTTTCTGGACCCTCCCTGCTGTGGTTTTTATTGTGTTGGGCTTTGTTTGACTGATGACCTTCTTCTCCACTTGTATGTGCTTAAGGAGCTGCAGCGGGTGGGATGCAAGGTGGAGTGGGCTGTCCAAGCTGTGGCCCATGGGCAGGACAGTGTTAGAGGAGACCCTGGAGGCAGTAGGTCAGTCAGCAGGGTTTGATGAGGGCACTTGTTTTTGAGGAGTCTCATTGGTTCCCATCAGTTCTCCCTTGGCTGAGCCAAGGAGGTCTGCAGTCTCGGTCCTTCAGGATCCTCCAGAAATGCTGCTTGTAGCTGCTGATCTTTACTCTGGTGTAAGCAGCTATCATTTCACTGATCTAAGGGAGGGAGACAGCTGCATCTCAGGGGAAGATCTGGCCCACTTCCATCAGGCTACATCATCATTTTCCACAAAAGCACTTACCAGCAATTGCTCCAGCCCCTTGCCAAAAAAGAGCAGCTTTTCTTCCTTCAAATAAGAGTGAATGTAGTGCTTGAGCCACACTATGTCCTTATAAATGGCAGTTTCCCACAATCAATGTGCCACATGCATAGGAAGAAATCATAATAAAGGTCCAGCGCATACATCAAGGCTTTGATTGTAAACTTCCAGGCCTGGGAAGGAGATGAGCAGTCTTGATGTTGAATTATAACTGCAGATATTTCCCTTTTCCTAAGCTAGTGTCTGTTACCATGGCCACAACCTTCACAATTTTCTGGCTATTTTACAGTCATTAGTAGGAGTGAAAGAGCAGATGTTTAATTACATTATACTTATTCCATTCACTAAGGTACAGCTGACATTTTAGGAGTCTTCAGTAAAAAATTCCTTTTTTTCTTGTTTATAATTTTTCTAGAGAAAAATAGCAGAGGTTCATAAACATATGCCAGAATGTACTTTGCAACTTCTTTGTCTCCAACTTAAGTGGAGGTTAGGAAACTAGCTTCTTTACAACCTAAAGACTGAATACTGGGCTGGTATTAGCAGCAGTCAGAGCCAGGTGAAAACCATACTGTGGAAAATAGACTAGAAGTTTCCAATTCTTGTCCTGGTAACTGACAACCCTGAAGGACGGAGCATGTCCTTCAAACCCTCTGGTTGCCACCCAAAGAAATGTTGCTGAGCCAGAAGCTCTCTGTGTATTTGTACACCACCAGCAGAGGCCCGCACAGGCCCTGCAGGAGCTCCTGGTAAGCTGCCCAGATGTTGTGACTGTAGGTCACATCCCCACTGTGTGGACAAACCTCTGGAATTTCTTAAAACCTGAGAAGTTTTTTCTCTACCCCATGGTGGCACTTCTGGTTTATGAAGAGAGATAATAATTATTGAGAAGATTACTCACAGGACTGCCATGCATGCAGTCCCCTAGGTCTCTCATGGACTGGTCTTGGTGTGCTCCTCTTTATTTAGACAATGACACCATATGTGTCACAGTATAGGACATCTGTTCATTAAAGCTTTCTGGACAGAGAAAATCACATATAGGGTTGCCTAAGTTTAACATTTTATCTCTAAATGGTGGTGACACCAGCATGTCATGAGAGCTTTGGTATTTCCCTGGGCACCCCTCCACACCAGACTCTCTCAGGCCAAAGGAACAAATACGTTCTGCATCACAGGAAAGATCAAGTATGAAGTAGGTGCTGAGTCCTACTGAAACTGGTATGTAACTTGGCTTATGCTGAGAAATGTGATAAGAAGGCAAAGTCTGATGTCTGCACAGTTCCAGAGACAAATGTCTGCTGAGCAGGGACTTTTGGCTGCTTGGCTTGAGCATGTTTGGATGGAGGGACCCTACTTCTCATCTTGTTCTTTCTTTCAGTGTCTAAATGTATTTGGATCTGTGTCTTGTTGCTCGGTGCCTGAGCTCTTTACCAGAGACTTCCTCAATGCACAAAGTATTTTGAAGGTGAATGCCTTGCCAATGTGGGTCCCGAGATGTGAATTCAGATCTGCATATTCAGGCTGCTCTGCCTTTTCCTTCTAAAACAGTAGCTCTAGTCAAATGGCTGTTTGGCTCCCTCTTTAGTATTTTCTTGACTCAGAGATGCTAGGTATCACCTTGGAAACAAGATTTCATTGGTTTGCTGTTCTTGCCTAGTTTCTCTTGGTGTTGGTTTTGCTCTCACTCGTACTGCTGCTAACATGGCACTATTCATCCACTAAGCCAACTGTAATCTCAGCACCAATTATGCTGATGGAAACTGATTTAAAGATTTTGCAAACCAGGGCAAAGGACAGTGCCGTCTCTCTCCCTCCAAAGGAGAGTACAGGCTGTGGAGGGAGATCCAGCATGGGATTCTCACTGAAACCCCAGATGGAAACACAGATGCCAAAAGGAGTTTAGGTCAGGGTCAATGGCTGCAGAAAGTCCCACAATGAGAGATGCGGTCAGCGTAGAGCAGCATCTCACAATTCCTGCTACTACATAGTGTTTACAGCATCTCCACTGCACAGCTGCCTTTGGACAGGCAGGGTGATAGCTGACCAGTGAGAGATCAGATGTGCCTCCTTTGGCCATGCAAAGTTGGCTGCGATGTTTTTGCCTTTATTTCTGGTGATGCAATTACTTTGCTAAGTGGCAATCCATAGTGTTGCTGTAAAAGCTTCTTTTGCCTATGCAGCCTATGTAATTAAACATGTCCCCTCATCATGTCATGCCTACAGTGCACTATCCACTACCCAAAAGTCTCCCACAGTTTTTCCATTCTCTGTTTCTCAGAGGCAGGGCCATTTCCCAGGTGACAGTGAATGCAACTGATAGAGGACTTGAGCTTTGGGCTTTAGGAACCCATTTTTTCTACAGCAGTAGCATGATGCTCCAGACTTACCCTTCATAACTTGGTGAAAGCTTAATACCATGCTGCCCAGCCTGGCTGAGTCAATGTAGGACAGAAATAATCTGTTACCTACGTACAGCAGAAACATAATCTCACTGGAGCAGGAGAGGAAGGAAGAGAGGGTTTATTCACTGAGCAGCACATTTTTTAGGCAGTCCCTTTCTTAAGGCACATTTTCAGTTTGCAGTCATGGAAAGAGGAGTAAATGCTCAGCTTCCAACGTCTGCTTCACACTTCGTGCATGTCTGACAACACCTCTCACCGCAGCAGCTCGACAGACCTGCAGCCCCAAGGTCACACAAAGGTGCAGTCAGTGCTGTGCAAAGCAGCTCTGAAGGCTGACCTCAGATCTGTCCTGTCTAGCAGATCTGAAGGACCCATTTGCTTCTCTCTTCTGGGCACTCACAGGTCAGTCTGGCATCCCAGTTCTGCAGCCTGTTCCCCACCCCAGTTTGTACTGACCTATCTGGTAGGTCTCTTGTTTCCTCTTCTTGAAAGTGTGTTCATCTTTCTAGATTATTTAAACTAACGTTAAGTATATACACACATGCACAGACATGTATGTACACATATATATTGTGTGTATATCTGTATCTCATTCATACATGTACATATACATATATCACATGAAAAGATAAAGGTGAATTTTCAAAGCCAAATAGTTGGAAAAGTTTGGGTGACCCATGCTGTCGTTGCTTGCGCCTCTTTTCATGTAATTAGTGCATATATTTTAGTGCAGCGAGATGCACCTGTCCTTTATGCTTTGTTTTTGTGACACCCCTTGGAAACTAGTTGCAGAAATTCAACTCTGTGTATGAAGAAGATTGCTCTGGAGAGCAGGTATTTACTTGTCATTCTAAAGCTGTGCACCCCTAAGCCTTCCTCTGTAGAGGAAGTTACTTTGCTTGCAAAGGTGGAACCTACCCTGCATCACATGTAGCCCTCCACCCCGAGGGGATTTGCATGGGTTGCTGTCCCCTCAAGTGCAACTTTGGGCATTTGGGTCTGTGAATATCTCAAGAAATATCTAGAGTGCTCCCTATTTCGAACAGTCCTACCTATGTGTCTTTCTCAGAAATATTAAGGAGCATCCAGGCATCCTTGTTTCTGTGGTGATCACAATGCACCTTTCAGGAGGGTCCAGAGATTCTCATCTCTAGAAAATCATCTCATTGAGGAGCCATGCTCCCCTCTGTGAATGAGATATTCGAGACATTTTTCAGTCAAATTTTAATTAAATATGCTTTTGTTATCAACTAGCCTTGTAAATTAATGGGTTTGGAATATATAAGAGCTGCAGACCTCCCAGACGAAAAATGTGATTTCCCAAGTGGACACTCAAGGCAGACAAGAATGGCAATCTGCTGAGATAGGCTTCCTCAGGGAAAAAAACCAACAGAATAATGCTTTTTTTGTTTGAGACTACTTTCAAAGTTCATGTGTTGCATTTTTTAGGAAACAACACACTGTTGAGTTCAGTGATAATATTTTTGTCTCTCTTTGCATCAATTATTTGCTTTGCACAAATTTGGGTGTTAGATCTGGCAACAGTATTGAAAAAAAAAAGTCTGTGCTTTGTGTATGATGTGTGTATACATAATACAGTAAGATTACACAAATTGAAACAAACTGTTTTTTCACCTCTGTGACCATTAGTATATTGGTAATTCAGCAGATATACATAGAGTGACTCAGAAATGAGAGAAATGACCATCCTAGCATTGTATCAAACCTCTCTCCAATGTAGGAATTATTTTGTTCTCCTTTCATAATTTTTTTGGTCCAGCTACTAAGTCCAGAGGCTACTTTCTTTGAGCATCTCACACATATTCTGAAGGACAAAAAATTTAATGATAAACCTGACCTGGCTCATCTTTCCTGAGCAAACCCTGTTTACTCCAGGCTCACTTTAAAGCTGTGCCTAAAAGGACTGGTATTTGTTTAATGAAGAGTAAAACTGCATTCTAGGTGAAATGTGTAGTAAAACACTAGGATGTCCATGCTCATGACTCCAAGGAAGCTGGACAGCACATGCTCTGCGCAGTGTGAGGCCTCGCCTTGCTGCCTGGTGCAGAGGGTATTTGGATGTACGTCCTCAAGTTGTTGCTACATGTTTGGCCTCGGAGGTCCAGTTCTGCCTTCTAACTTGGGGCAGAAGGCAAAACAATCCCCTGCCTGTGTTCATAGATTAACAACTTGAACCTTGTCGCTGATACGATGCTGGAAAAACTGAGCATCTGCTCGACTGCAAGGTGTCTGTGTTTAGACCTGTTATTCAGGAGTTGCCTTTTCCATTCCTTCATGCCATACTTTATTGTCATCAGTCAAGAATTAGACAAGTGAATGCATGTGCGCATGGGATATACCTGCCTGTGTGGTGTGAAAGAGGTGTTGTCAACATGATGGTTTAGAAGTGTAAGAGATTTGTCAGAGAGATAATATTAATAGTTCATACACCTTGAAAAAGCAGAACACACCTTTAGCGTATGCTGGTGTTACAGGCTGGAACCTACATGAAGAAATCATTAAAGAATTCCAGCCTGGGCTGGAATTTCAGGGGTCACACCTGGAAGTATGTTCTTAGTGTCAAGTAACCTCCAACCTTGCCCATCAGCAGAAGTCAACTGCCCCAAGAACCAAGAAGCATCAGGTGAAATCAGGCTTTGACAAAGCCCCCCATGGTCTTCAGGATCAGTGAGTTCCAGACAAGTTTGTCACAAATCTTCCAATGCATCATCCTCCTGTACAATGAAGACGGTGAGACTGCATGAGCTCGCATGGGCAACTGAGAAATACAGGGAAGTATAATCATGTCTAGGAAAATCTTCTTTTGCAAAATGGCCACTCTAATACCAGCATTGCAGTCCTGACCCTGAAGAGAAGGCCTATGTAAAATGTTTAAAATGAGCTTGAGGTGTCTGATATGGACCAGGGTGTCAGGTATTGCCCACTGCAATACACCTCTCTCCAGGCTTTTGCTAGTCCTCCGCTTTTCAGGTGTGAACTGCCTATCACCTGCTCCTCAAAGGTTAATGACCACCTCCCCATACACTAATATCCTTCTCTAGTACAAACGTTCTAATGACCCTTCTCTGCCATGTTTGTAGTGCATTAACAAGGACTAATTTACTGGCAACCTGTTTCTCTCCTGTGTTTAGCTTGGGGCTCACTGCTTTGTCTGACCTCTATACGGTACCTGTGAGACTCTGTTTATTTTTGCCACATTAAGTGGTCAAATAAAAGATTTGTGAAGAACTTTCTTCCTAGGAGTGTTTTCTAACTGTTCTCATGCAGTTATACAGTATTTATCTTTTTCTGTCCATATCACATGCAAAAGAGGTACTAACATAGAGGAGTACTAATATAGATCTCCTCTCAAACCCATTGGTGGATTTCCATATGTATATCTAAGCAGTGGGTGGAGAAGGGTTCACCAAACCTGTTTGGCCTGCATAAGCAACAACTATTTCAACATTTCAATCTTCCCCCCAACTTTTGAACTTGTGCTTGAGGTGGCTATAGCAGCTGTTGTGCCAGGACCCCATCAGACCATGTCCCTACCTGCACAGATCTTCACCTCTTGCTAGCCACATGCAAAACTTCATTATGGCTGAGCCAACATTGTGGAGCATGGATTCTCCTCCATGCATTCGTGTTCCTGGTGCCTGGTAGTCCCTGTTAGAGACCATAGCATGTCCGGATATATAGATAGGGATATGGATGGATATATAGATACGTAGGCAAGAAGACTGCTGTGAGATAAATCAGAATTTATTCAGAGCCTGGGAATTTGGGGCTCACTATAGGATGCCCCCACCCACATAGCAGTGATGCACACTTGTTTTCTGCGCACATATAAAACTCAGAGTACAGGAACACCATCAGCTAATTGAAGTACATGTAGTTGAACTTTGGCCTTTACTGCTTTGACTACAGCAGAAAACAAGGGTCTAAAAATAAGGAAATGTTTGCCTCTTGGAAATTTTCTAAGCAATTAATCTAAGAATTATTGATGTTTCTAATTTTGTCGGCACAGGGAGGACCATCAGTCACACTCAGAAATGCCAGCTCTTTGCTGATAACTCATAATGTGGAATGGCTTTTTAATGAAGTTGCCAGAAGAAAGGTTTACTGCCAAAATCAAGTATTTTGCTCTGTCCCACTCCTACTCCTTCATCAAGGAAACTTCCAAGAAAATTCTGGCTTTCTCCCAAAGCTGTTGTGTGTGGGTTTTCTTTTTTTCTTTTTTTTTTTTTTTTTTATTTGAGTGCCTGAAAACCAACTCCAAAGCCAGTTTTACCACCAACCTTCTAAAAAATCAGAGGAATGACAAGATATGGCAATAGGAGGTTTCACAAATCGGTATGAGATCACTGAAACTGGTTCCCATCTGATCACAAATGAATGAACGATGTGTGGGTTTGAACTGCTCTCATGATATGATGATAGCTACATCTTTCATTAAGATTGAGATCAAATGAATTTTACCAAGTGCTGGGTGGTAAACTGTTGATAAGTGGCTGCTTTATCATCCTGTGGAGACTAATGTGAAAACATCCTAATTTTAATATAACCAAGTGATAGATTTTAGAGCACCTTGCAATGAAATATATACTGTATCTTCATGAATGGCTCCCTTTCCTAGAACATGTATTAAAATCCCCTAAGTCTCCTGGGGAATGTCTTTCTTTTAATAGAGAAGAAACAAGGGGATAATCAGTTTTATACTTATATATTTACATAGTTATCAGTGTCTTAATCTTTCTTGGAGGATTCCTTTGGCAATTTGCTAGAGGATCCCTGTGTTGCTCACTGATTTTAGTGACTTTCCAGTGAAGTCATTAGAACATTAAGATATGAGGCATGTTTGGTGGAACAGGATGTGCTTTTATTATTGAATTAGTGATTTGTACGGTGATTTTATATGGCACTTTGCAAACAGTGGGCTAATTCTTCACTGTTCATCCTGTTTCTAAGCAGTGGAGCTTCACTGGTTTTCATAACATTGGTAGCAGAGGAGACAATTAGGAAATACTTGATGTATAAAGTGAGAGGAAGTGTGGAGTGTCCAGGGAGTGGGTTGGGAATGTGTTGGTGAAGATGATGTAGAAGAGAGAATAGACAGCTGAAGATATTGTAAAGACTTCTTAAGAGCTGTATGTAGCAAGCATTTAAAATACAAGTCCTTTATTTTTATAAGGCATGATACTAAGAATGCAAGAGGTTAAGGTTGCTGTAGACGGAATGGAGCTCATGGGGGATACAGGGAGAGCAAAGAAACTGGAACAAATAATGCCGGAGACAGAGATCTCTATCGGTGAGATTACGGTTACATAAACGCATGCGTCACTGAATGGATCTGATCTGGAATACTTGCCATCATGTAACCGGTGAATCTTCCAATAGCCACAGGGAAAAATCCTTATTAGAGTCAGCATCTCACACACTCCAGTACGTTTCCACTCCTTTCCACATCTGAAGAGGACTGCTTCCTAGGAAAGGGGATCAGGCCATCGAACTCTGAAAATAAAAGGCTGGTGATGATGCTGTTCAGAGTATAGAAACTGCTTTTACTAACAGCAGCACTGGTACTCTACTAAGACAAAAACAGCAAGGTGAAAGTATAGTGGATAAAATGGAAATAATTTGCTAGGAATTAGATACAGAGTAAGTCTTCCTTACCTTTTTTTTTTTTCCTAATGATTTAATAGGAGAAAGAGACGTAGAGATTAAGACATAGCTGGTCTCCTTCCAAGGTTTCCAAACCCTGCTGCTTTAGTCATAATATATTTTATTGTTAGTGGTGTGGGAAATGCGAATACTTGGAAACGCTGATAGTAGGAACAGAAATACAGAGGAAATAGAGACAAATATAAGACAAATTGTATGACATGGACTTTCTCAAAGATAACAGAAAAATTAAGAAAGATGGTGTATGTTCTAGGGAGCTGAGAAGTAGTAGCGAAAAGTAAGAGATCGGGGAAAAGAGAAATAAAACATCAAAGAAAGAACAGAGTTTTGTACAATAACACAATCAGTGAAATTACTGGGAACTGAAAAATGGGGAGAGGCACTAAAAGTCACATGTGAAGAGAAGCTGACATCTTGAGAACAGCAAAGAGGCAAAAGTAAACTGACCTAAAATGTAATAGGATCAGCGTTTCTATTTATTTACAGTGCCTAGGAAGTGGTGAAAAGTGATGGTTTATTCCATGTTGGATAAAATCTGGTCTTCCTAAAATTAAACTTTGGAAAGAAGTTTTCTGCTTCTGCCACTTCTACTTCTCTACAATAATAATACAAATTGTTTGTTGTTCACATGAGAAAAAAAATAGTTCGTTTGTCTGAAAACAGTTATCTGATGAACTTTGTTTACTTCCTCAGAGGATGTTAATAGTGAAGGCAGAAATGCTGTTAACCCATTCATCTTAGTTGAATTTACAGAAAATTTTCAGTGATGGCAGATGGGTTTTCTAGCCAGTAATTTGGATTTTTCAGTCTAGGTTCAGTCCTGGCATTTATACAGTATTCCTCTTTGCAGCTTTTGTAATGCTAGGAACATGTAAATAGTTTTTGTTGACTTCTTGCAAACGTTTTCTTTTTCTCCAGTCTGTATTATGACGATATGATAGATGCCATTGCAAAGGCTCGTTTATAAAACAGTGTTGTTTATATGAGTGGCTATTGCCTGCACTTAATGTTGAGTATTGCAAGGGTTTTGCTTATTGATAACAAGTAACAGTATGAGCATAAAGATTATACAAGCATTTGTTTATATGTGTGTGAGAGAGACTCACTGAGAAGCGCAGCAAATTATTTTTGCACTTAATTTGTAAAATGTTTTTCTGTGCCTCTTAAGGGAGTTTGCTTACCGACCATGTTGTTCAAGCTCCCAAATTCATTCCTGTTGAGTAATTCCTAAAGGCAGGCAGTGCACCGTGTCATGCATGAAATAGCAGTTGGGTAAGACAAGGGTCTGTGTTTTTCACAGTGGGCTGTCAGTACTGGATGTCATCCTGACTTTCAAAATGAATACAAATGAAAATCTTCTTCTAGCAACTTTATAGAACATATCCAAGCTGTGTATCTCATCAGGTTAGGACACAAGTGGTGCTCAGAGGAAACAGAGAGCAGCATCTCCACATTCAATGCCTGTCGTATACCCCAAGATCCATCCAGCCCTTCTGGGTCAGTCGCCCATGTAGAGTGGGGAGAAGTAGGTGCCCTGAGGTGGCTTGAGTAATCATCAAATTGTTCGGGAAGAGAAGAGATACCCTCATCACCAAGAAATAGCCTCATCATCACCATCATTATTTCTGTCCATGGGACACTTGTCAGGGAGCACAGCAAAGCGCCTGATCTGGGGTCCGTGGCTGAGCTTAGTGAGCAGACTGAATTGCTGGACCAACCTGGGGGCAATTATGTGGTTTTCCTGTACCTTATCTGCAGCATGAAAACCGTATCTGTGAAGACAGAAAAGAGCTTTTAGGAAAAATAAAAAAGACATTGTCTTAAACCAAAAATAAAATGTTATTTTATTTTGTTGCTGCTGAAGTCCTTCAAGTCATTGTGACTTCTCAAATAGAATTCAAATTATGACACATCTAGATGAAGTTATCTTTTGAAAGCAAATAGATTTGTCTTCCTATTAATGTTCAAAAACAAGCATTTATCATGGTACAAATATTTTATTTAATTTAGCAATTTAAAACTTTTGTAAAATGAGTAGCTTTCTGCTCTGTGATTTGGGTATTATGTGTTCTCTTCCAATGTAGGGGCTGTAGGCTGTGCCATATGTTACTGGGAGGATGTTTTCTCATACATTCACAGCAAACTCTTGTGTTTGAATGATGATTTCCGTGAATTTGGCAAGACAGCATGAAGAATAAAATAAAAGTGGCTAGCCTTGAACTTCCCTAGACAACTAGGAGCAAGAAACTTGCCATATGTCATAGACTTCCATGAGCAATGCTGAACAGCAGAACATTACCCAGTTCTGCAGCGTTACATACTGCCCTAAGTCATTAATACAAAGCAGATGGCTTTGTTGTTGATTAGAGCTGGTTAGTATCTGAAGCTCCCATTCCAAAGGAAATTTTGACATTCATATTTATTTTCACTGCAAATTGGAATAAAACATCAAAATTTCCTGGTGGGATGGAAGTTAAAACCGATCTGGAAACACCGAGCTATTTCACTTCACTGGCAATGAATTGTTTTCTCAATAATGTCAAAACCACTGTTCCACTAAAACTAACATTAGTATAAATGCCAAAACTAAATTTTAATAAAAAGGTAAAGCCACTCTCAAATTTTTTGCTTTATTAAAAGGAGAAGATAAAGTTGAAATGAGCAATTCTGACATTTCCCTGGAATTTCTTTTCCCGAATGTGACACATTTCCACAAAGCATCTTGATTTCAGCTGAGCTGCAGTACCTGATGGAAATGGGCTCTGCTGGAAAAAAACCACGTTCACCCAGTGCTGTTCTTTCAGGGCCAGCGATTCACAGACTCACCTTGCAAGTTCAAGGATGTAAAAATTCTGAGAAATGATATGCACAAAAAGAAAATAAATGCTTTATCTGCCGTTTAGAAACTTTTAAAACTGCTTTAGAAAAACCCCTACATCTCCCAGAAAATTCCTTTAGTCATCTCTATCACCTCTCACATTAGGTCCCTTGTGTTCAGACATGGTACTGGGTGCTGGACAAATCATCCCTGGCATGAACCTTCATGTTTATGAACTTGTAAACTCTGACATTATCTTAGTGCATATTGTTTCCATCTCCTTAGCAAGATTCTGGTTCTGGCTGCCAGAACCTCCCACTCCCACTCTTCTGTTGCCTACTTTCCTGGAGAAAGTTCCACCAATTTCTTCAGTATGGAACAAAAACTTGCAGTTACTGTCCAGGTAGGAACCTCTGCTGTCATTCCTTTCCCCTTCCTAGAAACATCTTTAAAAATATCTAGCTGGCCAGCTAATGGCTCTGTTTTTTCCAATATCATGCTTTCATTTTATCTGTCAACACTGAGTCTCTGCTGTGGGATAGGAGACCATCTGTTAACGGTTTTTTTAAGGGTAGAGTAAGCACAAATGTCACTCTTTGGGAGTCACATGCTATTTATTTACAAAGATTAAAAAAAAATCAAGATCATGAATTCACATCAGCTTCTCGTGTTACTTTGTGCAACAGTAGCTTTCTGCTTTAGTTTCCACTACCTTCCACCAAGGTATTGCATATATGGTTACATAAAAGGACGGAGCGAGATGTAGGACAGATTAGAAACCCGATGAAGCTGCTGCTAGATGAGTTCGATGGCTGGTGCGCTCGGGTGCAGCGGGGAAGATTGTGTTACTACCAGTGAGTGCCTTACACAAAGGAGAGAAGCACTTCAGAAGAGAGGAGAAAGAACAGTGTTTGATGTAGCTGGAGGTGTGAGTATCAGGATAAAGACAAATTGGAGTGACGCAGACATGTAGGAAAGATGGCTTTTCTAAAGTGCTCAGGCCCTTGTTAGGTACCAGAATAAGTGGTGTGATTTTCTGGGAGATCTCAGTTTACTGGGTACAGATGCTTTCTGAGGAGCTGCCTATCACACAGGTGCCCAAATTGAAGACGTGTTTCTTTTGAGAAGCCCGAACTTAATTGTGGGTGCTGAGCACTTGAAAAATGTGACCTTGAGCATTTTAGGAAATGTGGTACAGAAAGGGATTGTTAAACAAGCTTCAGGCTCCTGAGTTGCTCTCATAATAGGAGACACCATAATGTGCAGAAAATGTCCGTCATTTGGATCCTGATATATGGTCTCCTTTTGAAAGAACACTGCTAAAGTCACCTCCAGCTGCAGCAGGCTGAGAGATTTTGCCATCTCCCCTGCTGTTACCTTAACACCCCTGTTTATAAATACTGCAGATGTACTGTGCTTACTGAAATGGCTGAATGCAGTGAAATCTGGAGAAGCAGCCTCCTGAGAGTGGATGTCCTAATGCACTGTGTTAGCAACATCTCTTTTGCCCTCTATCACACAAAATTAGGCAAAGGCAAATGCACTTTTACAAAAGCACTATTTTCATAGAGTTTAAAGAAATCATATGTAGTACAAAAATACATATCTAATTCCCAAAAGAGTCATCTGAAGCCTGCTGAGACGAAGAGGTAGTTATTTTAAAGACTTCAGATGGTTCTCCCCAGGATTAATGAACAAATCACTGTCTTTTTTTACAAAGCCTATGGAACTGTTGTTCCTCAGCTCCTCATAAATGAATGATTATGAACCAAAAAAACCACGTGGTTCTTGGTAAGGCTGTCATTGTTGTGAGCTCTTAAAGAATGAGGAAGAAATAAAATTAAATAGTAAGATCTTTTGGGAGTCTGGGAAGAATGCTTAAACAAGCCCCTGTGAGTTTTCCCCCTCTTGTCTAGTTTCTGTTTTCTGTTCTCTTAATGCCTACTATGTAGGGGAAATGTTACTTTCTTGCTGGGTGAAGCCTTTGTTCATCAACCTCAGCCTGGAGGTCCAGATTTCCCTTCACGGGCACAGGGGAGCACATTTAGATGGGCCCCCATTTGAACCCACTTGTACCTTAGAAGGTCACTGTAGGATTTGGGAACACCGACTGCTTTATGTGTAATTCCAGCAGTCCCTTTTCTGGCCACCTTCACTGCCTGTCTGCCCCTACATGGAGGCAGAGGTTATGCCTTAACTGAACGGGAAACCTTCCTGAAGATGCTTGTGGGCACTCTGAAGTGACAGAGATTTTGTGCCAAGGCAAGTGACCTCCACCTTGTACCAGCTGCACTCTCAATGCACCAGCAAGTAGCTGATCATCAGTAGCTTAAGAACAGGCTCGCTAATGCTCCCACACAATCAAACTCTGGTGGGTGGAGGTGGAGCGAACAAAGTCCGTTACATAAGAAAATGCAGAGACGCTCCACTGAGGTACACCACCTCTCAGCTAGGACCAGTTTCACAGACAAGCTCTCAACCTCAGTGCAAGGCTTCAAGATGGAGGGTGACCAGTGGTGACTGCGAGAGGAGCCTCTGCGCAATGCTCCATGCCGCGCAAACCCGCACAACGTGCACTTTGCCCCCAGCTCCCAATATTAGAAATACTCATGCCTAGTCACTTCCCCTGTACCACACACCAGCCTTCCCAAAATCACTTTGGAAACAGAGACCTTCTCCAGAAGTCCAAGTGACCCTGAAGCCGATGTGGAGGTGGTAGTGGGGGGAAGACATAATCCCTTTTGCTGCTCCATGCTGAAACACCTCTTGCTGGTCTCAAACAATTCCAGCCAAGACCATGGGCATTGCTGAGGGTAACGTGATAAGCACCAAGCCATTATCTAGTTAACCCACTGATGCTGAAGACCCTGTCAGCAACGTACCAGAGTTTATTAACAGGGGGGCACTGTCTTTCTGCAGCTTCTCCCTCCTTCACCCCGATGCCAACCCTCATTGCTGAAGTGCACAAAGGAGTTACAATAAAGAGAAACAGGAGGCAACATGAAGCAGCTGTAGCATTTCTCTGCCAGGGTAAATCTGAAGGGATAAAAGCCTGGGCTTTTGATGTTTGATATCCTTAAGTGTCTCCAAGTTTGAAACACATGAACTCAGTGCAGCTGCTCCTGCTCAGACTGGCCACCTCAGAGCTATAAAGGTTTTAATTTTTTTTCTTGCCTGGAGTTTCTCCTTGGGGCTGTGGAAGGAAAGCATGGAACAAGTACCGTGAAAGAGGCAATTAGGGGCACCTTCCGTGGGGGAAGGATCCCCAGTGGGGGGGCTGGAGGAGCGGGAAGGTGACACAAAACAACAACTGGCAGCAGTGGAAAACCTCCGGATCCTGGCATCAGGCTGAAAGCCTAATACAAAATGGGTGAAATTTATTGTGACAAACACATTATGAAGTACCAATGGATAACTGGATGCCACATGCATCCCCTGTTCCTTCTACTGACAAATAAATACTGAATGACAATCTCACCCACACCTTTTCCAGTTTTCCTGTGGGTTTTTTCCTCTTATGCATTATTCTTTCTTCCTGTTCTTCAATGTCCACCATGATTTTAGCCAGAAGTTTTACTTGTAGCATATATTTCAGACCTCAGGTACTTGTAACACTGCACTGCAAATCTGTTTACTGCTGTTCCTTGTGAATATTCATCAGAGAGTGTCAGATTCTTTTAAATGAATCTCGCTCATGTATTTTATCCAATTTTTTGCTGTTTGTCAATATAAGCAGATAAATTAAGGGTGGTGAGCCTCAAGATTTCACTCCGCATATATTTGTTTTTTCGCTGAGTACCCCTGTGATTGTTATTAAGTTTGTTTTTCTTTCAAAAATATGTTCCAAGATGCTGTTAAAAAAATAATAATAATAATTAAACAAAAGCCTTTCTTGGCAAGCATTGCCACACCGGTCACTTAAATGAACGTGTGCTAGAAATCGCCAGAAGGAAATAAAGTGGCTGCTTCCAGGAGCCTGTGGGATATTTTTCTGCAGAACCAAGAAGAAAAGTCTCCTAACCAGCTAGCACTTGTGCTTCATGGTGAGAAGCTAAAACCCAAGGCGTTACTCTTTCCAGCACTGGTGCTCTAACAAAACACACTCCGTGCCCAATGAGTGGGATCCTGCACCTGCACTGACATTTCCAACTGGAAAGGGAAGAGCAGCGCTGGAGGTGGTTCTGAGGTGGGAGCATCAGAAGGGAAAAAATGAGAGTGGATTGAAAGAAGAGCACTCTGCCCAACCTGCTTGTCAGGAGCTCGGTGAACGGTTACGGTCTCCCTGTTCAGAGCCTTGCTCACCCGAGTCCCACAGGAGAGCTACAAGATGACCAACAGTGCATTGCTCACGTTAACTGCTGGGATTGCATTCATGGCAGCGTCAGTGTTCCAGCCTCAGGGAAACAGTATACACAGATGGGGAGAAAACGTGTTATTTGAGATAGCTGCTGCTTTGAACCGTTTTGTTACACAGCTCGTGCAGCCGTCAGTGTGCTTCAGCCTGAAGGGATAACTGACCTTGTGAAGGAAACTTGGCTTTTATACCAGAAAGTGCTCACCAAGGCCCTGACTTTTGTGAGTGCACTCACCTTCCCCCATTCTGCAGGGGTGCAGGCAAAGAAGGACCAGAGATGCATCTGGAAGTGTCTGTACGTTAAATCACAAAGTACAGCTGAATTTGCACAGACTGCCATGTGCTGTGATTGGTGATTGGGTTTTTAGTATCTGAAGCTTTACAAAGCAATGGCAGCAGCTGGCAGAGAAGGAAGAGAGTAGCTCTTTACTGTGAAGACTGTTAAGCGCAGGGCAAGGATTTGGCCCGGAAGCCCTGGAGACACATTTCCAGCCAAGTCTCGTGCCCTGAAATGCACTGTAGTGTTCCCCATGACAAGCCTCCCATATCACAGGGTAAGCAGCAACCCTTCTTTGAGCTCATGACAGAGTGGGGTTGCACAGTGATAGGCAGAAATCATAGAATCACTAGGTTGGAAAAGATCTTTAATATCATTGAGTCCAACCATACCTGTCCTCTTCTAAAACATATCTCTAAGTACTTCACCTACCCGTGTAGATGAGTTAGTGGATGTAACTGGAAGGAGTGACAGAAAGCGATGGCAGGAGAATTTAGCTTGCGGGAACCCTGAATGTGAAGGCCAGTATGCAGTGACAGCTGATAACTGTTGGGTGGTTGGGACACAAAAGAACATGAGATCCCTGGCACATCCAGATGTGTAGACAGTTGAGAAATAGATTGTGTATGTGAGTCCATTTACCACATTTCCAGGTTCTTGTAACACGTTCTGGAGCACTGCTTTCTCTGTCGGGTAACAGCAGTGGTTCAAACCAATGTTGTCCCGCTCAGTCTTTGGCTCATTCCAGCAGTTGTCAGGAACTGCTTCAGCTGCTCAGCAATGACTGAAATCCCATGATTGCTATTCTCCGGGAAATGCTCAAATTATGTGTTAGAATTGTTAAAGACAGCACTGCCCTGTAAGTACATTATTTCTTGGAAGCCGGTCAGACATGTCTTTAAGAAACCAAGAAACAGCAGTTTCTGAAGACAAACAATAACAAGGTGGTTCATCCATGTTTTCTGAGGTATTACTGAGCCATATTACTTGTCAAGTAAGTTAGTTCTGGTATATTCATCATCCAGTTGTCTTGGCTCTGTTGGAGAGGTGTCCAGCTCACTTCAGTGGTGTGTTGCCAAGACTTGCTACATTCATGCAGCTGAATTATCTCTGTGTGCAACTTGTGACTTTAGGACTGTACAAACTGGCTCTGTAAAAGGTTTCCTGCACTGTCCAGTGTTATGCCTTTGCCACTGAAAGATTGTTCTCTAAGGCTCATGTTTTGTTATCTAGTGTTTTCTATTTTGAAATGGTGGAGTAGCTCTGAAATCACAAAACAGAGCTTTCATTGCTTCTTTCTGAAAAGTTTTCTGCCTTAATTTTCACACCGTTGTTCTCTGTAGCCCAGCCTATGGTGTGATATCTCTTGCACTGGGAATATAGCAAGCAAGACTTGCCTCCAAACTGATTCTCTACACCTTTCAGGTGCTTGGCACGCTGTTAGATATGAAGTACTCAGTATTCTAAATTCTCCAGCTTAAAGCAGCACTTCCCCCTGGACAAGTGCCCCTTTCTGATTTTACTCATTTTACCCTTTCACAACAGCAGTGTCCTTTCCTCCAGGTTTAAGCCTAAGCGAAAACTAAGATGTCCTGCTGGTTTTGGTGGACTGAGCTCAATGAAAACAAAAAAAAAAGGTTGTCTTTAGATGATGGATTGCACTTGGGTCACAACAACCCCATGCAATGCCACAGGCTGTGGGAAGAGTGGCTGGAGAGCTGCCCTGCAGAAAAGGTGTTTGTAGATAGCCAACTTGTACTTGGCACTGGTGAGGCTGCACCTTGAGCACTGTGTTCAGTTTTGAGCTCCCTCCTACAAGAAGGACATTGAAGTGCTGGAGCATGTCCAGAGAAGAGCAACAAAGCTGGTGAAAGGTCTAGAGCACAAGTTTGATGAGGATCCGCTGAGGGAACTGGGGTTGTTTAGCCTGGAGAAGTGGGAGGCTAAGACCTTATCACTCTCTGCAACTCCCTGAAAGGAAGCTGTAGTCAGGTGGAGGTTGGTCTCTTCTCCCAAGTAACAAGCAATAGGACAAGAGGAAATGACCTCAAGTTGTGCCAGGGGAGGTTTAGATTCAGAGATTCATAGGGGTTGGAAGGGGCCTCTGAAGATCATCTAGTCCAACCCCCTGGCTAGAGCTGGATTACCTAGACTGGGTATTAGGAAAAATGTCTTCATTGCAAGAGTGGTCAAGCACTGGAAGAAGCTTCCCAGGGGAGTGGTTGAGTCACCATCCCTGGAGATATTTCTAAGCTGTGTAGATGTGACACTTTGGCACATGATTTAATGGGTATGGTGGTGGTGTTGGATTGATGATTGGACTTGATCATCTTAGAGGTCTTTTCCAACGTCAATGATTCAATGATTCTATATGATTATGTGGTTTCCAAGTTTGAAGAGCAAGAGCATTGTTAGCAACATGTTGCTAGCACTTGCTTATTACAGTGAACTCCCAACAGATAAAATCACTTTGGTTTCTTTTCAGGAAATGCGTTCAGATGCTTGCATAGCACTCACAGAGCAATGGGTTAGCTGCTGCTGCAGCTTCCAAGCTCCTGCCAGGCCGTTACTTAAGCAGATAGCATGTTTGCCTTGCCCTCAGGTTGCAGATCAGCATAATGACTGTATGTGAGCAGCAGCAAGCTGTTAACAAGGCATGTGATAGAGTATGTGTTCATCACCTTCTTTGTCCAGTCACATCTTCCTATTTTGAGGAGAAGGTTCTAATAGGATCCATGTCTTGTCTGCAGGATCTATAACCTGTCTATATACTGCACCGCATGGAAAGTCACTTTGTGTGGTGCCAGTCACTACTTCACTTATTTATTCTCTTTGATGCTGATTGTTTCAGCCTGTTCTCTGTCAAAAAGCTCTGTCTTCAGTCTCATCTGAAAAACTCTCCACCTAGACCTGATTAGACCAAGCTCCAAGTATTTACTTTACGGAGCAGCACCTATGACATTCCCTACAGTAATCAGTGAACAGAGATTCTTTCCATAGCAACCACACAGCAGTGATGCTTTCCTTTCTGATCTCCTATAGTTGTTGGCTGAAACGGTATCAACCCTTCAAGCCATAAACACATCACATTCTTCTACCAAATAGCGCTGCCTTCAGAATTAAGACCTTAATATTTTTATGTGCCACATTATCCCATACAGGAAGTCATTTATAGTAAACCTAACATCGTTGTATCAAAGGGAGAAATTGTAGAAATGCAAGTAAACTTAATCTTTAAACACTTCATTTGTCTTTGCTTTATATATCTTCAAGGTCAATCTCTCACCATTGTCGATATTTTACTCTGCTACTGCAGTTGCCATTCACCATTTACTTGCTGTGTTCTTAAAATGTAATCATTTATTAGAATTTTGAAAGATCTACAGAGGTCATTAAGTGTTGGGAAAAAATGCCTACAATCGAATCCGATTTTATTTCATTCTTTGCATTTATTGCTGTCATTGTTAGCTGACATTTTCTTAGCTCGCCGTACTCTGCCCATAACCTAATCTATCCTGGAGAGGCAAGCAGCAGTGTATGAAGTGATTATAAGGATCTTCAAGTGTCTTCAAGGATTTTCTGTACTTGGGCTGCAAAAGCATTTTGATCTGTTGTTGATACAACGGGCACAATAAATCCCATCGTTATGGTTCCTAGAACATCACCTATTAATAAGGAACACTCTGGAGGGCAAAGAACATGATAAAAATTCATCAAGAGCGGGCTCAGAAATAATTCTGCTGGTTTTGACTGCGTTGCCTGGCATCCCAGCGGCTACGAACTTCAGCCCCTCACTGCAAGGCGTGTGTGGTCAGCGCTCTCCCCATGCCTGAGGAACAGAAAGATTTTTCCAATTGTGGTGTTTTGCTCCTACCAGTGCAATGCAGTACGCTCTGCTCTTCTGTAAGCTTATTATTTGGTGAAAATACATCGCACCTGCAGCCACGTGCAGCTGTATAGGCATCATTTTTTGGACTAAAACACATTCTTATTGGCTACCTCTTGAAGGCCACTGCCTGCATGTTACCTCGCTGTTTTGTTTTTCAAAAGGCTCTGGACTGGAAATGTGTGAGCCAAGTTTTGCTTTTCCAAATGTTTGAGGTATTAAAAAGCAGCAAGGGACTATATTGCTAATGCCAGCTCACTCCTACGGCAGCTGGCTTGCACATTAGTCAGAGATCTTCCCTTTCTGCTCTCATGGTCTGAAAGAGTGCAGCCCCTGGGGCTGTGGAGTAACTGCCGACTGACCGTGGGCGTGAGTAGCTGCTACCTACTCTGGGGATTCTACTCGTTTGTTTTTTTTATTGAACTGGTGCTGCTCTACACTAAGCCTGGTCACTTCACTTGTCCAGTTGCTTTCCCATCCCGCTGACAGACCCTGCTTGTGTTGTTTTGCCTGACATAAACCCGTCTGGCTGCCCTAATGTAATCTGTTCACTCAGCTAATTCCCAGGTTGTTTATTATGGACCCCATCCAACACCCACTGGAGGCAACACAACCTTCAGCTGCCTCAGCAGCTGCTGGACCAGGCCTACAAAACAGATTTTTTTTGCTATTATCAGTGTATTAAGAGCTTGGATTGCTTAAAAACTGTACAGTATGTTCATCATGAGGAAAGCAGGAAAGGCAATAGAAAAAAAATACATTTGAAGTGGCATCTTTGGTTTTCCAAGTGTTTTGGAGACACTTTGGAGGTCAAGGCATTGTTTGGATCAAGGTAGTCACCCAGGGTCCTGAAATGCTCAGGAGATGGGAGGTTCCTACTGGGTTCCTCACTGCTTTCAGGCTCCTCACCACTTTCAATCTCCTCTCTGTGAACAGGGGAGCCTGTTCTACATCAATTGTGTAGGCAATGAGTTTAGACTAGACATCTGGTTACCAGGCAGCCATCAGTGGATCCTGTGGAGGTAGACGTAGGATGGATCTCACCACTCTACTCTTGAGAAATAAACCTTTTTGGTCATTCTGGTCCAAGAACACATGAAATTAAGGAGTCGGTCCTCTAAGTTGCCTTGGGTAGTTCAAATTCACCTTGGGGAGAAGGGAAGCTTCTCACCACAGGAAACAATTAGCATCAACCTAGGGAGGCCTCAATTTCTTCTTCTCAATGCCAACTAGAAGACACAGTAAATTAGCTTCAGATGGTTGCATATTTCTCGGTAGGTGCTTCTGACATGTAATGATACTGTATTGTTCTTCATTTTCTAGAAGTATTACCTTGGTCTAGAAAGGACGCTTGATTGAATGCTCATTAACCACTCCAGACATTGTTCATAAATCCATCTCCGTGGCCCAGAGATTCTGTTCTGACAACAGTGTGGGAGTGTTGAATAAATTATTTTGCAATTCTACTGAAGTTATCCATACATCAGACTTCAGTTGTGACTGTCATTTGCATAACCTGTTGGAGTGAGTCCAGAGGAGGGCCGTGAAGATGATCAGAGGGCTGGAGCACCTCTCCTGTGAAGCCAGGCTGAGAGAGTTTGGCTTTTTCAGCCTGGAGAATAGAAGGGTCTGGGTAGACCTTATAGTGGCCTTCCAGTACCTGAAGGGCCTACAGGAAAGATGGAGAGGGGCTGTTTATCAGGGAGAGCGGGAATAGGACAAGGGGTAATGGGTTAGAGGGGAGGGTAGATTTGGATTAGATATAAGGAAGAAATTCTTTACTATGAGGGTGGTGAGGCCTTGGCACAGGCTGCCCAGAGAAGCTGTGGCTGCTCCGTCCCTGGCAGTGTTCAGCGCCAGGTTGGATGGGGCTTTGGGCAGCCTGGTCTGGTGGAGGGTGTCCCTGCCTATGGCAGGGGGGTTGGAACTGGATGGGCTTTGAGGTCCTTTCCAACCTAAACCAGTTTGTGATTCTATGACAAATTCTCCGGCAGGTTTCTGCTGATAGAGACTAGCTTCCCACAGTTCAGGTATAATGCTAAACTTCCAGTGTAACCAATGATGTTGTCTTTTAGAGCAACACACTCAGACTCCAAAACTTAAAACCCAAAGGGCATCAGTCGTTAGTAAATCTACTGCACAATGTGATATGCAGCAACTTGTCTTGAACAAAATATAATTAAGGTGATTTAACAGAAGCTGTATCCAATAATATTATAATATTTCTTAATGGTTAATTTAAGGGAAATTAATTTCCAGTTTTGTTGTCTGTGTACTTTTTTTCTCTTTTTTCAAAGAGCTGTGACCACCCAGATTACTTTTACTTAGTAATAGATCCAATTTCTGCCTACAAAGACAATTAAAAAAATACAGTAATAGTTTGGGGTGGGGGAATCCACCATTGATAAAATCTTTTCAGATTTTATCAGCATTTTGAACTAAAATGGGAGTTAGTCCATGCCAAACAAGAGAGGCAACTCCTGGGTTGTTCTCTTTTATTCTGGCTATAAAGATATATGTAAATGGGCTTTGGAGCTCCAAGTGAACACAGTCCTTTGTAGCACCCTGGTTTCTACCACAGGGACAAAGACACACATCTCGCTCAGGTCAGGTCCTTGAGACTGTTGGGTGATCGGGTGGAGGGTGTGCTACAACACAGCTGCCAGTCAGCTACACCTTGCTTACCTTGTGATTTCAAAAATAAAGTGGGATGACAATAAATTCAATGTCATTGCAGTTCTCCGGACCGCGAAAAGGCAATGTAATCAACATGCAGATTAGGCTTGTTTTCAGAGTATACTTGTAGTAGTGAACGCTGCCCAAAGTTTTGGTTGATCTATGATTCTATGATTCCTCAGAACAAACTACCATCAGAAAACTCAGAATCCAGCACACTGTTCTACAGCTTCCAAGCCAATAGTTATTAATAAAATAATAATAATAATTAACAACAATAACAATGTGTTTATTTTTCCTCTGCAGATAACATTTTGACACCAATATGGGAAAGCAAAACAGCAAACTACGCCCTGAAGTCATGCAAGATTTGCTAGAAAGTACAGACTTTACAGAGCATGAGATCCAGGAGTGGTACAAAGGCTTTTTGAGAGACTGTCCAAGTGGACATTTATCTATGGAGGAGTTTAAAAAAATATATGGGAACTTTTTCCCTTATGGGGACGCTTCTAAGTTCGCGGAACACGTATTCCGCACTTTTGACGCCAACGGAGATGGAACAATAGATTTCAGAGAATTCATCATAGCCTTGAGCGTCACGTCGAGAGGTAAACTGGAGCAAAAGCTAAAGTGGGCATTCAGCATGTACGACCTTGACGGGAACGGCTACATCAGTAAGTCAGAGATGCTCGAAATCGTACAGGTACGTGCTGCTCAGAAGCACCCCTTGGCCTCCCTCCTTCCAAGCAAATTATGAAGTGATGTTGCAGTGAGACACTGAACTAAAACCTCTGGTGGTATTTGGGGATTTATGTTGTTAGTTCTCTGTATAATGGCCTGGATATAAAATGTTATTTCATTTGGCAAAGATTGTGTCACAATTCAAACTACAGCACTTGATACCCATCGTACCTTTTTCCTGAGCAGCACACTGTGTGGGAAGTTCTCCTTTGGGAGGTGGGCAGGAGCACAGCAACTAACCTTCTGATAAATGGGATTCTGTCCTCTGGGAAATCACTGTCAATTAATTACAACTAATTAGTTGGACCAAGTAGGCATCTTAGATCAACCAAGTAGTGTATTTTTAAAGAAGGCAGGCTGCCTCCACAGTAGGAAAAAAGTCTACTTTCAAATCCTGTTGTTATGGAGAACAAGCTGATGTATTTTGAACTGTCTGCCTGCCTCTTTCCAGTTAGGTCTGCCTACTTAGTATCATGCTAGCTATCTTCATGTTAAGTTGCCAGTATAGATAAACCTTATCCGGGTAGATGATGATTCCATTCATAGCTTCTTTGGATGCATTTTCTTGTGGTGTTGGTAGGAATCCCACCTCACTGACTTCCTCTAACGTGGTTCTACCCTTGAGGCACATCACTCTGCTGAAAGCTTTAAAACATTTTTGACACGGTGGTATATTTACACAGCTTGAGCCTGTATAACGTAGCACTGTTTTGTGGGTTTTTTGGTTTGTTTTTTTTTAAAAGGCCTGTTATCAAGATCCTCTCTCTCCCTGGAAGTTTTGAAATGCTAACAATGTACTGTATTATTCAGATTTATATTTGTGCTGGAAACCAAGGGAAAGGAATGCACACAAATTACAGGCTGTGATGGCGAATGGTGTGTATGGTGTCAGCCTAACGCATGGTGCCCTTGTCTTTCTACCAGGGCTCTTCCCACATCCTCCAAACAGTAACTAACACCAGCACTTGCACTGCTTCAGCAAGACCCGCTGCAAAACCCAGCTGCAAAAGTAGGGTTGTTGTGCCATCTTTCAATTATTCTGCTTTGTGTTCCCGTGTCTGAGTTAAAGAGGGTTACATTCAGACACAGAGACCTCTCAGTCCCCATGCCATGACAAACCCCATGGAATATTTACATTAGAAGATACTCTGTTCCTTACAGATCTCCCTCTCCCTCAGATAGGGTAATCAGGCTATTGTTTTCTGTTTTCCTATCTGTATTTCTCCTCATGAGAAAACCAAGAGAATCCCAAAAAGGTAACAAAATACTTAAGCAAACACATAGAGCCAAACCTGAGCAAGCACCTGATCCTCACAGGAAGGGGATGCCCCAGGGACCGCAGGACCCCTTGCTGCTGCTGAGTAGCCTGGGAAGGCCTCAGTGCTGAACAGCAGCACAACCCTGCCCGCACCAGAAGATTTGCAAACACAGAGAACAATGCCACGAATGTGTTCATGTTGAATTTAATGAAAACATCAGTGGTAGGATTCTCTGTAGCGAGACAAGCAAGGACTGGCAAAACCAGCAGCTTCTGTTTACCCTGGATCTGCTTACCAGCATCATGACAGGCTGAAATGCTTTGCCTCCTCTTCACAGTTGTGTTGGTATCAAATCATAGCATTGTCCTTTACAACCATGATGCTGTTGTCAGAAGAAACTGCAGCTTAGGCATCCGTGTAGGGCAACATTTTGTCAATTTGTACATCCAACCCAGAGCAACACTTTGCCTGTGGCCCTAGGTCTGGCTCTCCAGCCTTCCCACTGCACTTCTTGTGAGGTTTGGCTCTCTCTTCCTTCCAGATCACACTTGAAACTCAACTGAGTGATGCTTTCTCTCATTTACTTTCATTCCACATTTTTGGGGACCATGCAAAAATCAATTATGGAAATAAACAGCCTAAAATAAGCCTGAGCAACAGTAATTTCTGCACCATGGACCATCAGTGGTTTTACAGTCAGGAAAGCTTCCCTTTCTGTGATGGATCTTCCATGAGGCAAAGTGCTTGTAGATCTCATCCTGTTCATCAGTTTTTTTGTGGTCATCATGATGTCCCTGTATTGCACTGGTCACCCATAGCTGCTCCTGGTGGGATAGGATTTATTTTATAGACTCTGGAAGTGTGTTGAGCTGATATGTGAAACTGAAGCAGATGAGAACATTTTATTGCTTTATTGAGAGGTTTCTCTGATGTGGAGTGATTAGACTTACAAAAAACCAGCTAAAAACTATCACTTTCATTTATGAAAGAAGATTATTTTTTAATATGGAAAGACAGGATTCTGTATCACATGTCTTCCTGGGGGCCTTCAGCCGTCACAATCTTTCTGGTAGTGAAAAACATAACTCTTATATCTCTGATGTATGTCTCAGAGGAACCTATTACAAGTCCCTTATCTAGGATATATTTGCATATTGATATAGCAGAAGAAATTATTATGTTTTCATGGGATTTTTGCATGATACAATACATCAAAATGAACACTAAAAGAAACTCTATCAATCTAAAAGTCTCAGTTTCACAGAAAAATATTGCCCCTATTACTGCGGAATTACTGTCCCTTAAATAACACAGGAGCGAGGCACGCTTTTCTTCTCTTTTCATCCTGCCTTTGTGCTTTGAAAGTTCTCCCTCCACCACAGAGGGATGCTGATGGTTTCCTTTCTCATGCCCTGGCCTGGTCGGACACTGCTGCAGGCAGCGCAGCCGTTGCGTTCGTGCTGCAAGAAGGTGCTCGTGGTAACAGTGGCGGCGGCAGCAGCGCTCAAACATCAGAGCTGCTGGTTAAGATGGCTCATGTCCCACCGGCTGGCTGCCAAGGCCACAAATGGCCCATAACAGCTTTCTGAGGCCTGTTTTCTCTGCAAAGCGATGGGCTAGAGGGCAAAGCACCTGCTTTCCTTTAATCTCCACTTACTGTAGTGATGTTAACCATGTGTGTATAGCATAGCCAATTACATACTCACCACCCCTGCCCATGAGCTCCCCCTGGTCCAGTCTCCAAAAAAAGCCCAGCTTAGAGACACACACAAGCCATCCCCACGGAGCAGGCTGCACAGTTTGGAGGGTCACATAACTTGAAGAACTTCAGTGGTGGGCTGCTGATGGCAGAGCCTAATGGAAGAAGGTCTGCAGGATACTGCTGCACCTACCAGGCACAACACATCTGCAAAGTGCTGTGGGAAGATGCTTCCCATCCTGCCCTCTTGACAGACCCTACCACAGAACCTCTCAGATTGTCCTGCTCAAGTGCTTTTCATGTCTCCCATATGTTTACGTATAATCTAAATAGCCCAGTCCACTCAAAAATAGCTGCAAACCATCTAGAAGCTTTGTGTTTGTTCCCCTTGGTAATGGGACATATTTGGTGAGAGTCTCTTAAAATAAGAGTTCAAATAGGAAATAGAAACCTTGTTCTAAGTGTACATTTTTAAACTGTAAGGAGTCATGAGGCATCTTAAGAGTACTGAGCTGAGAGAGGAGAATAACACCTCCAGTTTAATAGTTTCACTTGCTGGTCTGCTCATTTGTAAGCAGAATCTGGTATGGGGAGAAGCTTCTCAGTAAAGACAGTGTCAAAAATCCCCATGGGATTGAGAGGAGAGCAATTTTCTTCAGGCCAGTTACTCACTTGATGAGATTTTTAGCTGTCAAAATTTATTTTGATAGAGTAAAAATGATTGCCTCAAAAACTGTGCTGTCATTGCTGCCATCACTCTAAAATGCTCTTTGACACTTCGCAAAGTATGGCAGGGAAGTATCACCCTCACCAAGGTGGTCCAAGTGCAGCAGCTGGAAGCCAAATGCAAATGGGCAAAGGGGTGAGATTTCCCTAAATCACCCATCACCCCTCATCCACATGTAGGTGGAAAATCAAAGGGGAAAGCTCTGCAGGGAACCAGCCAGTTCAGATGAAGCTGGAGCCTGTGCTAGATCCAGCAACAAACAGAGGGCCCTGGAGGCACAACGTCTTGGTGGCACTGGGAAGCTGCAAGAAGCCCTCCTGATAAGTCCACCTGACGCCCTGTCTCAGATGGCTACAGATAGATAACCACTGCCAAACCTTCTCTTGCCGCTGCTTTCAGTCCAAGTGCTGTGAGGCCAAGGAGTTGCACTCCAGGTGGAGTGGAGCCCCTGCAGCCTTTCCTTCCCAGGTTTCTGCCCAGGGTTAGTACAACCCAGCTCCACATAATTATCGGATGAAGCCAGCTTCCTTTGAAAGCTTGCTCTTTCAAACACGCAATAAAGAGCTTTGTGTAGCTGTGCTGAATTAATATGGGGCAAGTCTCTAGATTCTTAATCAGCTTTAGCTGGCTTTTACTTTGGGAAAACTTCCCACTGAACTTCTGAGTAAGGACATAAGAATTTGTCCAGAGTAACCATTTTCAGCATGAAAGGAACGCTTACTATGTTATTCCCATCTGGCTTTCCTAGAATATCTCATCTGTTATTCCCTTCACATGCCTCTCTGAAAAGGGCCCTGTAGGATGAAGTCATCTTGAAGTGCTTTTTTTTTTTTTCTCTCCTAAAAATCTGCATATTCTTACTATGGTTACTTTGATCAGAGTAAACACGCCTGCACTCCCGGTGCAGGGCATTCCTCCCACACTTTCAATACAGAATCTCTGCTTTGCTGTCCTCTCACCCGGAGTGAGGGAATGACCCCTCCACCTCTCTTCCTAACCCAGACAAAAGCCAGACAGCTTAAGATGCTTAAACATTGGCAGATTTATAAGCCTCATCTCAGCTCTGACCTCTGTGAGTCTTGCATGCTGATGAGGATGAGGAAGGTGTAAATCCTTACTGTCCACCCTCTCCTTTTTTTCTTCCTGTATTTCTTCCTCCTCCCTCCCCCCAGCCTCATCACGCCTATGGTCATGTGCTTGCATGTTCATCCCTTCTTCTGTTCTCCTGGTTATCTATGTTTGTGTGGACAGCATCCCTGCCTGCGCTGAAGCTAAGCCAAATACTCAGGCACCCAAATTCTTTTGGGAGCCTTTGGGCATTCCTGCAGTGCAAATCATGATGACGATTATGAGAGTAAAAGAGTGCCCACAACTTTTCCGTTCAGCTAGCAGCTGTTCATTCTGAAACGTTCTCCCCTGCTCCCCTGCTGGGGTCCACAGCCAGCGTTACAGATTTACCAGAGGGCAGACCAGGAAATCCATGGCCACACTGTTGGTGACATAACAGAGGGAGCAGATGTTTGACTGCGCAGAGCATAAGCGATGGATAATTAATTAAACAGACAAATGCCTTTCTTGGGATTTAACACTCTAAGTTATTTGAAGTCCAGGAGACGTGAAAGGTGAGCTCCTGACAGAGGAGAAGTCAGCAAGATGGCCAAGGAAAGCAAGTGCTTCCTAGTAAAATGTCTGTGCTTCTCAGAGGCATCCTCCAAGCCAGGGAATCTGCACTGTTGTGTTTCTGGAGCTATACCCTGGGGAACCTGGGCCAGATGCTAGGCAGAGAGCCTCCATGAGGGCAGAAGGGAGATCCACTGGGCCATCCAAGGGTCTCCTCTCACTGCCACCCGAGCAGGAGGAAGTGGAGAACAAATATCTTAATCAATCACATCTGCACTATCAGCTGACCACTACAGACACTGTGCGGGGCCCGGGGGGGGGGGACACGACAAGAATTTGCATCTGTGGACGAAAGCCATCCACTTCTACAGACCGGGGCTGGAGGGCATGGTGTCTGTCTGGCATGGTGTCTGTCTGGCATGGTGGCCGTCCTGTGTGGCGCCTGCCAGCCAGAGGCCAGCCAGCTGCAGCAAGAAGCAGAGGAGCTGGTCAGATGAGGGTAATGCTGCCTGGGGCTGGGCATGCTGCCTCTCCGAACCTCCTGGGAGGGCCCCTCAAGGCCCCCACCCTGCAGCTGCCTGGCTGCTGCTGTTCTCCCCGCTGCGCAGCACCATAAAGATACCCACCACATGCGAAACACTGGTTTACCAGCACGGCACACTCACATTTGCATTACGTTTGGGTAACCCATTCTGAGACAACTACTCGTGCTTGGTTTGAAATTAACATTACATCTCCTCCAGGGGTGGCCAGTACCGCAGGTGACTCATGGATGTGTCTGTTCAGGGAATAGCTCTGGGTGCATCAGTGCCATGTGGGACCAGAGCATCTGGTCTCTGAGGAAGAGCTGGCAAATGGGGGGTTTTAGCTGCGTTCGCACACCGAGAAGGCCTCCTTGTTTCTGGTCAAGTCTTCATTATCTGTGAGACATGGCAAGCACTGGCGGAGTGTTGCTGCCCTCCCCGCGGGCAGGATGATGGCCAAGGAGGGAGGGAAAGGAGATGGTGGGGAAGCAAAGGCAGGGTGAGGGGATGAGGGTGCTGGGTGGTGAAAGCACAGGGACATGCTGCAGAGGCCTTACCATTCCTGCAGGCACTAGGAGCTGCCAGTGCCTAATGTACTGTACAAGACATAAATTCACCTAAAGACAGTTTTAGTAAGGAAAAATGTAACCCAGACTGCATTCAACTGTGCCTTAATAAGGAAACACAGTATTTTGTAAGTGACCATCCCACAGAAGGGACAGCTGCATGCACTGGTGCCACCTGGCTCCTTTCAGCATCTGGACAGCAGGTCCCAGCCAATGTTCCTGGGATATTTTCTGCCTATTTCTGTCACTGGGTGATAATCGGACCCCCATATTGAGATAATGTGTTTCTTACCACCTCTTTGCTCCTGTCATATCACACAGGCTATCTATAAGATGGTTTCTTCTGTAATGAAGATGCCAGAAGATGAGTCAACACCAGAGAAGAGGACAGAGAAGATCTTCCGCCAGATGGACACCAACCGTGATGGTAGGAACCCTCTGAGCACCAACGTGGCCACCGCTGCACTCATGCTGGGTGACTGGGGTGTTCTGCCCACATGGGGTGACCCCTCAGACCCACCACTCCTCCTTCAGCCGCCCAGGCAAAGAAGCAGCGGGGTGCAGGCAGGCAGGGTTTTGCCTTGAGGGATTGCTTTCCCGGAGGTTTTCCTCGGGCTCCCCCAGCTTCCTTCCATCGTGCTTGTCCAGAGGCTTGGCAGGTACGCTGCGACCCACCCCATAAGCTAAGCAGACATGTTTCTTTTCTAGGAAAGCTCTCTCTGGAAGAGTTCATCCGAGGCGCCAAGAGCGATCCATCCATAGTCCGTCTCCTGCAGTGTGACCCCAGCAGCGCCGGGCAGTTCTGAACCCGTTCTTTGGATTAATTATGTATCTGCTTTTTTTGTTTTTTTCCTTGCCAAACAACATTCATGGTAGTGTTGCCTCTGTATGGCCAATTATGCCTTCTTTTGTGGCATCTTATAGCTTCTTTTGTTGTGGATTAATTATAAGAATGCTGAATTGCTCTTAACAATGTGTCCAGAGCATGGGCAGTACTGTTTTAAACAGATATCGTGGTGTTATCATTGTTTTAAAGATTTTACTTCGGGGTTTGTTTTTTTGTTGTTGTTGTTTTAACATGTCTGTTTTGGAAAGTATGTGTTGGGAAGGAGGAAACCAACAACAAAACCCTTGGCAGCAAGACACACTGACAGATTTTTATATTGCTGCTTTAGTCACTGAGTATTCACCCGCAGGACCTGAAAGTGTGGCAGGGGTTGAACCAAAGGGGTTGTGGTGGGTGGGGTAGGATTCACCTCTCCTGTCCAGGAGGCACCAGTGAAGGTCAAAGGCAAGAAGTAAGTGCAAAAAGGGTGCGGGGGTGCATTGTCCACACCCCTGCTCCCACGCCTCGTTGTTTCAATGCTGTGAACATTTTCCAGGTTGTGAAGGAGAAGGGGAAAAAACAAAGACGGACAGTTTTCCCTAAGTTTACAGTGGTTGATTGCACACAGCTTTATCTGAAAATTCAGCAATTTGCAATCCTGATCCCCAAATCCACAACTGACGACACCTCTTGCCGTTTGGGATCAGAAAAGGCAGACACAGATATGGAAAACTGGGTCTTGACAATGAACTTAATGGAGATATACGTTGAATGTGAAATTTCCAGGTTAGTAATAAAGCAGTTTCTGCTAAGGAGAGCGGGCATTCACGTGAGGAGCTCACGGACACGCAGCTCCAGGCGATGCACATCTGCTGTTCTGAATGCTCTCACGTAGCATGAACTTTTTGGGTGTTTTTGTCTCTCTCCACGTAGCTAACGGAGTTTCCTGGCCTTCCCCTAGGGGAAAGTTGTCATCAAAACTTGTTTTAAACATGAAATTGTAGCATTTATATTTCGTTTATTTTAGTAAAGTTCGGAAAATCTGTACTGAAACAAGGAAATGGTACGCTTTACGGTATATTTATATATATAAAAAAATTAAAACAAAACAAAACACAAAAAAAAAAAGATCAGCTCTTGAGAGAAATGTTGAATGTTTATCTTTTCGCCTAGACGCAGGAGTTCTGAAATTCGCTGCTGCAGAACTTTATCCTTTGGTCAAAGTTGCTGTATGCAAAGCTAGTACACATGCGTGGGATTTCTTAGGGACTTTGCAAGCGCTGCTGCTGCAACGGAAAAGCTTTAGCGACAGGAGGCATTATGCTGACTAAATAGGCATTAATCTGTCATTAGCTGAAGTCTGCTCTGTGATCCTGTTGGAGAGGAACCCATGTAGGCAGCCCACAGCGCTGGGAATGTGAGAGCTCGTTAGAGTAACCTTTGTCTGACAGGCAAGGTTGGCATTTTGTCAAGTGACCTTGTAGATGCTAATCCCCAGTAGCCTTAATTTAAAATAAACTAAGTAAAATAAGTCTGCTTTGCAGATGATGATCAGCTAAGTACTAATTAGAAGTGATGAAAAAGTAGCCAAGTATGAATAATTTTTTGTTGAGCACTCACTATCATGTACGATAACTGAGAGGAAAAAAACCCTGGATTTCATTTTCCACCCCATTTCCTTTGCCAGGTGTGAAGTGCAGAGCATATTAAAATAAAATAAACCTAAATTGAAAATAACATTGCTAATCGGTTGTACTAAAATTATTCTGAGTGGCTAATAACCCACTCAACGAACATCTTCAGGTGTGCACATTCTCAAATAATCGGTCTCAAATGATCACAGAAAGCCGGGTGGTGACACAGGCCATTACGTTAATCAAGACATGGAGCAGAGGGGTGTGGGGAGAAAGTGAGAAAGCACAAGAGGCCCAGCCACAAACAGGTTTCAGTGCTTAGTGTTGTTAGCTGTTTCAAGCATCGCCAGTAAATTTTGCACCAATTCTTCCAGCTAATGGCAATGTCCCGTATCTGTGTCTCCCTGATCTCCATTAAGACATCCATGTACAAACCTAACCCTTCAAAGGAGAACTGGTGTAAACCTTCTTCAAGGTGATTTTCTGCTTTTTCTGGAGAGGTTCTGTCCCTCTCTCCTGTATCCATCACCACATCTATTTTCAAAGCCATGTTCCCTCTCAATTACTTTGAGGGTTGCTTTTCAGCAGGACAAGCCTGGCCAGGCTGCTGGAGGTTGCCACAGGAAAGTCAGTGGACATGCTCTGATCAACACTCCTCTGTCAGACAGAAACAAGCAGTCCCACTGCCCTAGCCACTCCCGGAATGCTCCATCACCACCCCCACATGGGCCAGACTAGGTGATGCTTGAGAAACCTCAATGAACTAACCTGCCACAGCAGCCCGGACCTGCAGAACCTAGAGTTCACTGAAGGTGAACTTGGATACCTTCTGCAGGTCCATCTTCTTCTTAATGTTGTGAAAGCATTGCTTGCAACTGAAACTTTTAAAATCTTGCCTTTTATTTAAGTGGCTGCATTCCATCCCTTTTTCCTTTTATAAGGTATTTCTGGCCCAAGACCTAACCTCTCAATTTGTTTTCGCTCAGTAGATGTGGGGCTCTGGGTCCAGGTTGGCTGCACGTGTCTGTACTGTGCGACACCTGCTTGCAAACACAACCTGCAGTATGACTCCGGGCCAGTAGAGATGTCATTCTTCCCACAGTTCACTGAATCTGGAAGAACACGAATTAGCCTACAGCCTCAGAGGACATAGCAGGCGGTAAGCCTGCTGTATAAACATTTACAGAGAGAACTGAGGTTATTCTTTTACCTGGCTGCTGATGATCATTGGTATTGTTTTAAATTATTAACTACCCTTTGCTTTCTCTGCCTCTCCATGTACTTTCAAAGTGATCCATAGCTGGAACTGCGATGGGAGTCTCTGCAGACCGCAGAGCAGCAGGGCAGCAGCGGTGTGTTGCACCTCAGGCTGGAGTCTTTTTGCTTTGCTGACAGTCACCTTTGCAGTCATACCTGCTCTCGCAGTCCCTCTGAAGGCAGAAATGGCCTGTCCTGTGTAAAAGGCCACAGCAAGCCAGACACTTCCAAATGCTCCTCTAGCAACTATTTCCATACAGGAAGGATGGCAGGCAGCAGTACTATTTCCCACCACCTCTCAATTGTGTAGATACATTCTCCAGTATTAGCTGCACACGGAAGAGGTAACTTTCACTCACCGCTTGTCTGAATGAATTATTGGGTGTATCTCGCATGTAGATTGCATCCGTGGAAAATGCCAGCCCCACTTAGCCCATTTATGCAACATTCCCTGCCAGCTTGCCAACCTCTGGGCCAGAAGATGTGCAGTGAGGACTATGGCTTGTGCGATCTGCTTTGGGAAGGGGAATGGGGACAAAACCCTTGCGAAACCAGAACGTGTGTGTTTTTGAGAGAGACTGAAGGTAGATCTATGTTTCAGCATTATTCAAAGCCCTGTGAGTCCACAGCAGCAGATGATCCTGTTCCTCTCGCTGTTCTTGGGAGCTCGTAGGATTTTTACCTTATTGTTGGAGCATTTTGTCCTTTTTTTGTTCTCTGTTTTAAAGCACGACGTCCACATGACGAACACTGCTGCTGGAAACAGTGAGCCAGAAGTGTGTGACTTCTGTAGCTGGAGGAGGTCTGCATGTATCACACCCTGGCGCAATTCACACATGACTGAGTCCCCACCGTTTAATAGCTGCTGGCGGGGGCTGAGTCCCTGAACCTCTCAGCCCCTGAGCCTTTCAGGGTGTGCTCTCTTCCCCGATGGCAAACGTGCAATAATGCGACTTAGCTTAATTTTCTTTCACCACAGACCAGGCTAAGTCGCATTTGCTGTGTGCTGGGAGCACACACATGGGCAGAAACCTTGGCTCAGCTGACTCATGGAAACTTGGTGAACTGTGGCAACCTGACGTTGAGCCCTAATCCACAGCCTAAGCCGAGTGAGAACATGGCCTTGGCCGCCTGTCTCTCAGAACATGTGAACTGGGGAACATGGTGACAACTGGCCGGTCCCTGGGGACACGTGGCGGTGGGGAGGGAATCCCTGCCCTGAGCTCAGCTGTCTCCCTTGTTTTAAAACGCTCTCTTTTTTTTTTGTTTTTCTTTTTAGCAACACTGGCGAAGACGCAACACGATAGCAGCATAGCACGGTCAGGATAAAGGAGGCATCCTCCCAAAGAGTTTCCTTTTGAAGCCTAGCACAGGAGTGCCGAGGGAAGAGGGCTGGCCAGCACCTCTCCTGACACCCACGACGCCAGCACCTCCTTTTGTCTTTCTCAGGGTGCTCCCTCGCTGTCCCATGGTGAGATGGTCCTCGGGCTCAGGCATTAGGCGTCAGGTAACCAGTGCAAGATGGGAGAGAACAATATTTCACCTGCCCTGTGCACAAGGATGCATCCTTTCCTCTGTGTGTCACCAAGCAGGTTCTCACATAGGAGTGGGGAGGGAAGCAGTTTCCTTGGAACCACAGACAGGACTGGTGCTTAGAAATGCAGAGAAATTTGGCAAGTGCCAGACAGAGGCGGAGATACTCATGTGGAGTTTTCCACTGACTGTGCAGGAGGCAGATAGGATACCAAGCAGTGATATGTCAGCCTCGTGGTGTGATGTGCTCTGCAATAGGACTGGAGCAGAAATGGCATCTTCCAGCTGAGCAGCTCTGCCAGCTGCACACTCCGTCAGCAGCGCTGACAAGATGTGTTTTTAAATACCGCCAGCGTGAACACGCAGCTGCAGAAGCAGAGTAACTCTGAGTAACAGAGCTGTTCGCCGTGTGCGCTTCTGGTTGGAGGCTGAACAAGGCAAAGCTTGTGCCATTTCTTAAGTGCAGCTGAGGACAAAACATTGCCTGCATGAGCTTTCTTCCCAGTCATGGCAGAAGGGAAGAGAAAGCTACCCCCAACTCTCAAAGCCCAGGTGCTGTTCTGCAGCACCTGGGTAAGGTGAGATGAACAGCTACATTTCAAACACACAAGGGCAGGGGTGGGGGAAGCAGCAGGGTTTGCAAATTGGCATCGAAAGGAGTGACACTGGGAGTTGGGACTATTGTTGAAAAGCTGCAGGTGCCTCTGGCATTCAGAGCAGGAGAACGATTAGTGGGATGCTAAATCAATCTCCTCATCCCTTGCAGAAAGCATCCCTGGCTACCACAGGTGTACCAGCAACATTCCCCGCCTGACTTCTGCTGCTCTTGCTTCCATATCTGTCATACTGTGAAGTTACCTGCGGCCAATGGGGTGAGGGAGATTTTGATAGGATAAAGCTTTTCAGTTATACCCTCCATACCTTAACAAGGATCAGCTGGAAAGGGCAGGTTGAGGGGCTTCTTGCAGTGTATAGATTTGATTTCCTCATTGTTCCCACAGGTCACAAGCAGCTTTGTTAGTATATATTAGCTGGGGTTAAGTTATCATGTGTAAAATTACAGAATCACAGTATCGTAAGGGTTGGAAGGCACCTCCAGAGATCATCGAGTCCAACCCCCCTGCAAAAGCAGGTTCCCTAGGACAGGTTGCACAAGTAGGCGTCCAGACAGGTCTTGAATATCTCCAGAAAAGGAGACTCCACAACCCCCTTGGGCAGCCTGTCCCAGGGCTGACAAATGCCCTGTAACCAGGGCAAAAAAGAGCTTGGGCTGGACTGAGCAATGTGGAAAGGCCAGAGAAATAAAAAACTCTTAAGAGTTGTCACTGCCTTCAGATCAGGGTCTGGATTTGCAAGGGAAACTCTCCCTTGGCCGCAGTCAGAGCAGAATAGCCCCTCTGTGACAGCCCAGTCCATGGGTTGCTTCATCCCCGTGTCACTGCGTGGGGCCCTAATGCTCCAGGTCATCGGAACTTTTTCATCCTGCCGAGTGCTTCCCAGTTCCCAAAGGCTGTGACTGCCACCCCCTCTCCTGTGTTCTTACTGTGCAGCTGAGACATGTCTTAGATCTTCCTCCTTCCCTGATCTTGCACTAAAGACGTTCTCACCTTCCAGGGCAGACACTCAGGGTGTCTAGCTCTCGGAGGCTTTGTGCCCACCTCCTGGTTGCCACCCGCACACCCTCTGTCAATGAGTAACAAAGACCTTGACATGTAGAGGAGTCAGGCTTGATGCCCTGAGACAGAAACGCTTCTGATTTGGTTCCCAGCCTTTGGCCCTCCTGTGCATACCGTGCCAACCGCACTATTTATTCCCTATTATTAAGTAAATGAAACTTTTCAGGAACACACCGAACCTCTGGAACAATGTGGTTTTGGTTACTGTACATTCTTTGTTGATGGACTGCAGACCGAACCTCTAACAGGTGCTCGCTCTCTGCTCCCATGGTTTATTCCTTGGGGAGGTGATTTCTCCCAGGCAGGAGCAGTATCTTCCCATGCATCGCCCTTCAGCGTGCAGTGCCCTGATCCTGCCCGGAGCACCTGCATGCTGTGGATCAAGAGAAAATTTTGGCGCAGTAACACCAGGCAGGAGCTCTTCCTGCCTTCTGTCGAAAGCACGTGTCAAGGGTGTGACCTCTGGTTTTCTCCTCCCTGGGGACAAGGGTTTCAGCAGTATTCAGGGCTGGCCTCACATTCCCTCACCGAACGAGATGATGGTGATTAGTAAACCCACCTGAGAAAATCCGATTACATTCTAAGCTTCGTTTGTGCTGCTAATTGCCTGCACTGAGAGGGAAGATTAATGGGTCCTACACAGTTGACTGGGGTAGAACTTGCAGCTCCTTGTCACCACCACCTTTTTATTTCCTGTCATCAACTTATTCCCATTTCCAGGGTGACCGAACAGTTTTTATTAGGGACTGGTAGAAGAAGAAAAGGAGAAAAAGCAAACCAGAGTTTCAATGTGATAAGGATCTGAGGAAGCTTACTGCAGGCACCATGCTAGTCATATGAATGCTCTGCAAGACCGCGTTGCTTTGGTATTTTCTGTTCAATTTCCTAATTCATGTTTTAGTTGTGCTCATGATTGGTTTATTTATTTTGGATCCTCTTAGATTCATCCCTGCCAGTCCTTCAGCTTGTACGCTAGCAAGAGTCGCAGTCATCCCAGGAGCAGAGCTGCCTGAGCAGTTACCAGCGAGGTGGGCTCGCCGTGCCTAGTAAAATGAAGTGCTTAATTACATTAGGGATTATTTTTGTCTGCACCTTTGCTGCAAGGAGGCAGATTGAGTCACATTTCAATGTGCTTATCTCTTCCACTCACTTCCATTCCGTCTGCGCAGTCTTGGGAGTTCATGGTTGTATATTCGGTTCTATTTCACTCTTCAAGCTGAGGTGACCCATAATTGGCCTCTTGTGACAGAAGGACTTGGTACCTTTTGATTTTTAACTGTTGCCAAGTGAATGACATGGTGGGTGTGAAAGTGAATGGTTATACATTCATGTGTGTAAGTTTGGGCAGGTATTTTTGAGGCTGTCGGCAGTCATAAATTGAGATAAACCATGGCCAAAGGCTGAATGGATCCCAGTGTCCCATTCCCATTGGAGTCCTTGACCATTCCACAGGGAGACCTTCCTTATCTCTGGTCCCTAAGGCTGTTTCTACACTGCAGTGTAGAGTAGAGATACCAAACCTAACTTTAAATAAGCTACCATGGGCAGACTAACTGCAGCAGCACGGAGTTCAGTATACCCTGTGTCTCGGCAAAATTAGATACCTCTCTAGATGAACGCTTTGTCAGCAAACCTACATATCCTGAGGAAGACTTTTATAACTCGGAAAGGAGGGACAAACATGAATGAAATTAATTTGGTCTGCGTAGTTTTCTTATGGCTGTCTAGATTTGCTAGTGACCCGTGTGTAGTTGCCTGTAGCTATCGTGATGTGTTGATTTCCCCCCTGCCCCTGATTCAGTTGTAAGCTCACCCAGTGATATTCTGAGTCTCCAGCCAGATCTCAGCCAGGCAAAGCCCGTGGGATGGAGTCTGGGGGAGTGCTGCCTTCAGGGGGTCTGCGGGCAGCTCTCAGGACTTGCCTCGGCGCCGTTGCGGGCTTCGGGAGCGCGCGTCCACAGGTAGATGACCAGGCCGTGGAAGGAGACGGAGAATCTGGCGGAGGGTTGTGTATGTGTTTTGTGCCCCCCCAGCACGCGCACCGTTCCCCTGCTATTAACTTCCAGTTAGGACCTTTCTTGAACTCTTAGTGTCGGAGTAAAGTTTTCTTATGCTGATAATGTATTTGTATTATGCAATGTACTTCAGAGAAAAAAAGAAAAAAGAGAAAAAAAGAGAAGAGATTATCTCTCTGCGACTGTCCTCTCCTCTCGAGAAGCCCTTCTCTTCTGTACATATGATATGCAGAATGTATGGGAGTCTTACCAGCGTTGGTTTGCGTTTTTTAAGACTGTACTAATTAATGTGTGATGCTATTGTGTTCTCGTAGTGGCATCTTTGATGTAAACTGTAAAAACTATTTTAAAAAATCAGTTCTTTTTTTTTTTTTTGTTACTGTTCAGCTTTTTGAGCTAGCACCAAGGACTGCATGTTCACTAGAATCCACCTTTTCCAAGGGCCGTCGTAGCTGCACACAGGCGCCGGTGTTCCTTTCACCCAGAGCATAGTACCTGCCTTCTCCTTTTAATAGGGGTCAGTTTGGAGCGGAAACTTAATTCTCCCAGAAGCGTCTAGTTTTCTGTTTGTCTCTCTCTCAGACTCAAGCTTCCCACTCCTGTGCTGTGTGCCAGTCCTGGACCCAGGAGGAGGCCCGGCCGGGGGTCCCCTGCTCGCAACACCCAGCTGGCCCCAGCATCAGGCTTCCTTACCCCTCCCCTCACTCACATGCACGCTCAGGACTGCTGGCTATACCAGGACAAAACCTGATGGGTTCACGTTTTAAAACCGTTTGTGCAAATGACTCAAAAATTAACTAACTAGAACTCTGAGGAATTAAGCAATGAAGGAAAAGAAGAGCCCGGGTGGTGAGTTTGGGGTCAGTATCTTATTGAGGTGTTTAATATAGCGAGAATGTGGGGTCAGCCCCCAAAAGACAGGACCATTTCTCTAGCTTAGGTCTATGCTTTTTGTTGGGGTTGGAAGACAAAAAAAGAGCTCAGATCTAGCCTTTCAGGCAGGGAAGTCTTACTCAGCGTATTGAGTCTGAGAGAGATGCTTCTCTGGATCAGTCCTGGGCCAAAAGACCAGACATGCTGCAGCTTAGGAGTTGTTTGGGTTGGGGTTTGTTTTATTTTTTTCCTTTTGGGCGTTTTTTTTTTCTTTTTAATGGAGAAAGCAGTTCAAACCGCACCTGGCAAAGCGACTGACTTCAGAAGCATGTTTTTCCTTGTTATATAGACACTCACCAAACAGCATCGTGTGGTTAAAAAGGCGCATTTGTGACAGTCTCTTTCTCAGTGCCAAAACATATACGCAGTATTGTTTGAAGGGATATAAGAAATTTTTTACTGTATTGTTATTACTGTTGAACAAATATGGTTTTTAAATGTTAGATTTTGAAGACTTTTGTATTGTAAACTGTTTTGTGACATGGTGCTTTTTCATACTGGAATTACTGATTGCACCTAAATATGACTTATTTTGTTTTCTTATATCAATATGTAACCTTGAACAATCCCGATGAAAGCCAATGTATGGTGGTTACCGACGGTTCAAACAAATTCTCCTACTGAAATCCCCATAATGTTCTTTCCTACTAATAAATATTCTGCTGCAGCTAGCTACAGCGTGCCGTCTGCTCTTTGTTTCTCCCTTCACAGCCTTAAAGCCTTGCGTAGCCCCGTGCTCTGAGGAGCAAACCTCGGAGAAGTCTTTGCCTGCTGCTCTCACAGCCCCCAGCCACGGCAAAGGGGCAGCAGCTGGGTAAACCAATTTGCAGAGCTTAGCAAGGGCTTTACCCGTGCGTGGCACCGTGCTGGCACTCTGCTGCTTGTAGTTTTTCCTCCAGCAGCCGGGCATGGCGCGAGATAACGCAGAGTGGCTTATAAAAGCAAAGGAAGGACAGCACAAGGCACAGAGCCCTGGTCCCCCTAAGCTGGGAAGGTGGCTTAGCTGGCTGATGGAAGCGTTCCTTGCCACAGAAAAATCCCTCTCCAGGGTCAGGGCATTGTTTTATCTCAGAATGACTAGCACAGCAACGGGAAAAGGGCCACACATTGGTATGGTGGCAGCTGTGGTTGGTCGCTCTGAGACGTGCTCACAGGGCCACAGCAGAGCTGGTTGCAGCGGGGGCTCCGGCCAGCCTCAGCTTGGCTCCTGTGCATGCACTGAATCCACACTTTGGTGATTATTTGCTTCCAGTCTCCATTCTTGTTTTCTTGGTAGAATTCATTTCTGTATTCCTATTTTTGAAAAGTTTTTCTGGGCTCAGAAGTAGGAATTAAATCCCCAGCACGCAGCAATACACTCTGCAGCAACAGAAATACTATCTCATACATAGGAATATTTATTTTTTCCTTCTTAAAAATGTACAAAAAATAAAATAACTGTATTTACAGCTTATCAAACCCCTCTCCCAGTTGCAACACTATTAAGTTACATGAGCTATTTTCTTAATATAAAAGCACACTATTTATACATAGTTTCCTTGTTTGCCAGAAAGAAGGCTTGTCACAAACTTTGGCACAAACATTCTTGTTTGCATTTTGTCTCAATTCATACGAAATGGAAGAGCATATAAACATTTCATAAGCTTTAAAAGGCATAAAATATTCCTTTCCGGTTCCATATTAATCAGTACAGCACATCTCTGACTGCTGGAGAGCTTAGTTTTTACTAATTGTTTGAATTAATTTACAACATTTAAACAACCCATAGACCAAGAGAGGAAGATACACAAGAAGGACACTTGATCTCTGAATTCCATTGGCCAAAAACTTCATGAGACTGCACACACAAGGGGGAAAAAAAGGTTCTTTCCTTTGTAGTTTATGTTAAGTAGTAAAAGTCCTCCAAAATGCATTGATGGGGATACCACTGTACATCAACAAAGTTTCACTGAGGGTGTGGTTTATTTTGGGGATATCAGCACCTGACTGCGCAAAAAGAAACTAAAATTTGACATTTGGGGGCTTCATGATGCAACATCAAATGGACGGACACAGCGCTGAACCTGTAGCGGGAACCGACATCAGAGCTTAGAAGACTGTTCTCCCTTTGTACACCTTTATCAGGGTCTTTCAAAACAGCATCTACAGACACTGCTGTAATTCTTCACAGGGAAAACGGGCTGAGGAGGCAGCCACCCTTCAGGCTGCACGCGTTACGGGTCAAGACTGCTGTTTTGAAGAAGGGAAGGAAACGAGAGGTTTGTTCCTTTAAATAAAAAAACCACAAGTGCCACAGAAACCAAAGAAGCAAGACAGATTCCTGTCCCCTGCTGAACAGCAGCCAAATCTTACTTCCATGTAACTCAGTATTTGGAAGATCCAGAGTTGATCGGTATTTTTCGCGACAAGCAGCATGTATACTTTAAACAATATACACGTGAGCACTTCGTACTCCTCAGGACTTCTGAATCGAGCAGGGCACGAGGCAGGACACTGCTTCAGAAGTTTGTGACTCTCATACTGACCCTTGCCCACCACTTTGATAGCCTGGTTTTGACCAACAAGGTGAACCCTGAGAGCTTGCATCTTGCCACCACCAGCATTCAAGGTTCAGTGCTCCTCCAGCACTACAGCTGAAGGGGAGCAGGGTGATGTGCTCTGTGTTATGTCTCAGGTGCTTTCGATGCATCTGGAGCAGAGACACAAAGCCCTCAGAGCCTGGCAGATACAGTTAAGGGAGATCATCCTTAACTAGCTGTAGTTTGTTTTAAAATAATCTTGCCATCAGGGTAAATCCTTCTCATCTTCCTCAATCCTGCCACTTTCATTGAGATTGCAAGAAGGAATCAAAGGCAAGAGTATCAGCTCTCGTGTCAGGGATTCACACACTTAAACATGTATATAGAAAAGCTTTCCTTTAATCTTGGAAGCAACTTTCCTTCCCTGGACAGTGCCTGGCCAAAAGCTCCAAAATGACACTGGAAAGAGAGTTCCTTTAAGCCCCTGTATTTCCTGGAGCATTGCACCTCTCACTGATCCTATGCTGCTCTTCAGCACAGGATACTGCAGCACCCAAAGATCCCAACTCCCCTCCACCCACGTGTGAGACAAGAACGTCCCGTTAACCCGAGTGCTGGTGCTGCCAGGACAGCCAGCACACAGATCTTCTCTGTGAACCCCAATTTCTCACTGTCCTTTCTTACTGCAGCACATCCCAACCAGGGCCAGCCCAGGTGCCATAAGCAATCCCTGCTCAGATGGCAGGTTTGTCAGGGGCAGAACCAGGGCTCAACTCCCCTGTACATTTAACTCCTATGCTTCACCCGCAGCTTCTGCCCAGACATCACGGCCAACAGAGAGCCCAGCTAGTATCCTTAGGATCCCAAACACCAGCAAACAGCAGGGAAACACAAGAACTAACACCACGGCTCACCAGTCCTGTGTGCTGGTCCCAGTTCCTAATGCCACATGCTAAAACCTGTCCTCTTTAAGGGGGTGGGGGAAGCATCTGGGGTAAGTGAGCACAGAGCTCTGAGCTGCAGGCAAGTAGAAACAAACAGAACCACCATGAATCCCCCATATTCCCAGGTGTCTGCTCTTGAGCAGGGTAGCAAGAGCACCTTTGCTGGAGTACATATTTATAAAAAGACAATGGAATTACTACCAAACTGCAGCAAAAGGAGAAAGAGTAGGTGACAGAGGGAGAGGGAGGGAGAGGGGAAGACCAGACAGACACTTCGTTTTGCAGAGCAGACACAGGTGGATTCTGGGTATGCATCGGTGCGTTAGCCCTCACACCTACAGCCTTTTATAGCTTCTGGTCCCACAAAAACCTTGACAAGTACCTAACATTTCTATTTGAAGTACAGATTTTAATGGGCTGATGTTGCTAATGAAAGCAAGAGAGTGCAAGAGCTGTCAGGACAATTCATGCAAAAACATGACCAAATCAAACTGGTCAGTTATCCCAGCTGCTTTGCTTGAATGTAAATAGCTCCACAGAGCTCAAACCACCGCAGAATGAGCCCTGTCAGTGTTTCTTCACACCATTAACCACCTAATAAAAGAAGATTTTGTTAACTAAATGGAGAAAAAAAAATCAGAAGAAAAAAATTTGAAAACACTCTCATGTAGGAGAGAACCCACATTTCTGTCTGTCACACAGGATCCACATACACCACTTAGAGAACAAAATGCTTGCAGCTGGAACTCACAGCACTGTGCTGAGTGAGGAGCTTTCTGTGATAGCCAGAGGAGCTGCAAAGGACAGAGAAGTGCTGGGTTTGGATGTGCAAGAGACATCCAGGCCTTGAACCCCCTTTCCTGGTATGATTTTAGGCTGCAACTTTCTTCACAGAATTCATGAGACAGGGGTGGAATTCGAAGGGGTAAGCTTGTAGTTCAGCTTGGGTCCAGATCCAGGCCTTGTGAGAGAGACCTATCTCCACACCTCAGTGGTGGGATATGCAGTCTCCACTGGGACATTGTTCCAGTTTCAATACAATATTTACATCAAGCCCAGGTTTAAACCTCACTCAACTGTCCTAGGAATCAAAACAAAATCATTCAATGGAGATACAAGAGCAAGTAGCCTGGAGAGGAAGAGTTTGATGTCCTGTTTCTTACAGTCCAGAGGAACGCTTTAATGACCAGACTGCTGCAGGAAGCACCTTTCCCTCCAGAGGCTTGAGAAAAGCCCACTTTGAGATCTTCCACTTCATTAACAGAACAGGCGGAAGTCCCTTCTGTACCTCTGGGCACACCGTGCAGCAGATACATGATGCCTCTTGGATTTGGTGGCAGCTGGATGGGACACTCAGACAGCTACAGGTGGGACCTGGGCACCTAAGGTAGGCCCCATCGTGCCAGAACACTCCAGACCCTGTTGCACGGCTTGCTCCAGTATAAATCTGTGTGTGTAAGGGCGCAGTGTACAACTGCAGATGGGTTATCAGCTTCTCAGCACACGCTCCTTAACAGACTGCAACAATCTAATCATCTAGGAAAGATTCTGTTAAAGCCTAAACCAAATACATACAAAAACACAGTGGCAGTAAACATGCCCACATACAGTAGTTAAAATATATTATTGCATATTATAAACATTATATACAAGGTTAAAATGGTTTCTTTACCATTTACTTACAAGCGACATTTGTAGCTGAATGCCTTACTTACAAGTCCTCATTGCTACATGCTGAGAACTACCAGAGGTATTTGGCAAGACTATACACTAGAGAGAGACGGATGAGTATGAACAAGTGAACTGTCAGCCACTTTCCCCATCTTTAGCACTGCACCAGTATTTTAGCAACAACAGAGAGCACTACTGGTCAAGTGATTTACACCAGATTACAGAAACTAGACCAGCATGGTTCCTTAGTGTGTTTTGAAGGATCTCCTCCACACTGGAGCACGGGTTAAACTGCTACGTTTCACATTTGCAGTGGGTCATCTGGTTACAGATCCGGGGGCTGGTAACTGCTTGTACACTAGAGAGTGGGGAACAATAAATAGGGGTCCAGGATTACATGAGTGGCCTTGTGCTTGACAAACCCACGTCTATACACAGTGGGTGCACACGTGCTGAATGGAGAGTATTTTCAAAGCAGTCTTGTAACAGTTTCTCTGATCAATGTCTGTCAAGTTCCTGGGGAGTCTTCTGCTTTCCAAGGAGGATGAAATGCTGTGGTTCCTTATAAAAAGGCTCTGCCTGAGGCTAGATCTCTGTCAGTGTGATCTTGAAGCCTTCGACCATGCTCTCCATGTGCAGGATGAACGTGTCCTCATTGGAGTAGTGCTCAATAATGTTGTCATCAATATTTACCAAGATACTGGTGACAAAGGCAAAAATCAGTATTTTTATGTATAAGGACATCAAAAAGGAAAGCCACACATGCCACCACGTGTGCTCACTTCACTACAATGCAAAACCAGACTCTAGTATATGCCAGTACCAGGACAACAGTGGGAAATCATCATCAAGATCTGTCCCTTACAGTCTTTGGGTTAGAGGCTGCTCCTTGCCAAAGCAGTTACGGTGAGAGACACACCAGTGCATGGGATGTTAACCCACTTAAGCTGTGCACGAGGTGAGCTGAACTCCACATCCTTGGAAGACCCAGGTAACTGGAAGATCCAGGCCTGGCATTGGCTCCCATAGGTATACCTCCATGCTACTCCTCAGCCATGCCGCGTGAGCTGCTGCATCTCTGTGGTATGAGCTGCTAACACGGGGAAAGCAGCATAATTTGGGCTTTGCACACAGGCCTGGAACTCAGCTTGGATGTGAGAACATCAACAACAACTATTAGGAGTGTGTGTGAATGTTTTCCTCTCTACCGTAGAAGTAACAATCACAACACTTGGAAACAGTGTTAGAAAGAAGCAAAACAGGAGAAGCTTCACCAGTCTTCTCAAAAGCTAAAGAAATCCCCAGACAAAGCAATGCCTCATGTTGCAGTTACAGCTGAAATTAAATGACTGCTTTAAAACTATTTCACTACAACATTATAGTTATTTAGTTTCAGATTTAGATTTATGGCAAGGAGTAGCAGCCTAGCTAGTCTGAAATCACAGCTGTGATGCTCATGTCTAAATTTACTCAGCTGAAAGCCCTGCAGCAAACCCTGCCCACCTTTCAGACTCAGCAGCGTACTTCTTCCCAACACTGAGGGAAACTCCACGCTGCCTCCAAAGCAAAGGCTGCGCCTCTCCCACACTAGCACACCACAAGGTTACTAAGCACACAGTCTATAAAGCAGGCTTTATCCAAATACATTTTCCAAACACTCTGTTTCCTCACAGTAAGCCTACAAATACTCCTCAGACAGGAGATTCGTGTTTCCCCCTCTGCCACCCCTTGCTGTCTCCACAGACATTAAGACTTCAAGCATATGGGCATGTCTATTAAAAGTCTTCATACTGCCCATCATCCTGAGCCCCCGAGGAATCTCGAGTACTTCTAAAGGATCCTACAACAGCCCCCTAGTTAGTTAATTGGCTTACTTACCCCTTTTTGCTCTTTTTATAAAGTTTTGTAATCTTTTCAACTGGCAGTCCATATTTCTCAGAAATCTGAAATAATAAAAATAAAAGAAATATCATTTAAAATTACGAATGAGAAATATAAAAGTATCACCCCTCACTTTACATGAGGCATTAAAACACACCTCTGCAAACTCTGACACAATAGCCACCCAGAAAAGCCACTCACAACCACACAATAGCTTCATGTAAATATGATTCAGGGAGGAGCAATCCTAAACATCTTCATCAAAACACCACAGTTGTCTCCATCCAGAACCCTGTAGACTATAGCTTTCATAGGGTGTGAGTCATCAAAACGGCCTCAGCATTTCCTAGTGCTCTGCCCCAGGAGCCAGCACCCTTCCCAGCTTCAGATTTTATCCGGGAATCATAGAATCCTAGAATTGTAGGGGTTGGAAGGGACCTCGAGAGATCATCGGGTCCAACCCCCTGCAAAAGCAGCTCCCTAGGACATTTCACTCAGATAGGTGTCCAGACGGGTCTTGAATATCTCCAGAGAAGGAGACTCCACCACCTCCCTGGGCAGCCTGTCCCAGGGCTCTGTCACCCTCACTGGGAAAAAGTTTTTCTGCATGCTGGTGCAGAACTTCCTGTGCTGCATCTTGCAGCCATTGCCCCTTGTCCTGTCTCCACAAACCACTGAAAAGGGGCTGGCTGATTCCCCCTGCATCCCCCGCTTAAGATAATTATAAACATTAATTAGGTTTCCCCTTAGTCTTCTCTTCTCAAGACTGAACAGTCCCAATCTTCTCAGCCTTTCCTCATAGGGGAGATGCTCCAGGCCCTTAATCATCTTCGTAGCCCTTCTTTGGACTCTCTCCAGGAGATCCCTGTCCTTTTTATACCAGGGAGCCCAGAACTGGACACAATACTCCAGGTGGGGCCTGACCAGGGCAGAGTAGAGGGGGAGGATCACCTCCTTTGACCTGCTGGCCACACTCCTCCTGATGCACCCCAGGATCCCATTGGCTCTCTTAGCCCCCAGGGCACACTGCTGGCTCATGGCCAACCTGTCATCAACCAGGACCCCCAGGTCCTTCTCCACTGAGCTCTTCCCCAGCAGGTCATCCCCCAGCCTGTACTGATAGAAACGGTTGTTCCTTCCCAGGTGCAAGCCTCTACACTCGCTTTTGTTGAACCTCATCTGGTTTCTCCCTGCCCAGCTCTCCAGCCTGTCCAGGTCTCGCTGGATGGCAGCGCAGTGTTCCTGCGTGTCAGCCACATTTTTCGATCCAATCAGCTGCCTTTCTGCCATTTCTGATTCTGATCTCCTGGGCTGGGGGAAGCACAGGCTTCTTCCACCAGGCAGCAGGGACGTGAGGAGCAACACAACAGGAGCCCATGGATCAACAAAAAAAAAGTGCACATTTCTGTTTCTCAAGGGCATTTCAAGGTTCACTAAGCTAACCAGGGTGGTTCTTTTGTCTGAAAAGTATCCAGGGTACCTCTGACTGTGGGAGGGCTGCAGACATGCCACACACAGGATTAGGAAGTTTCTGTATTGTTGGTGAAGTGACTCAGTCTAGTTACATGGGTGGCAAAATGAGAATGCTATTTGGCTCACAAAACATCGTCGGCATGTACAGATAACGAGAGGAGATGCCGCAGAGAAGTGTATTGCAGGGTAAAGGGCTCCTGTAATAACCTCCTGCCAGCTACTGACACGATAAAGGAGAAAAGCGTTTGAAGGAAGAACTACCTAGCTGACAGACTGCCCGCACTAACAAGCGCTTCACGGGGATGCTTTGGCATTGCTTTGCAGCAGTGTGTTAGCAACTTTGGACTCCCACTCTGCAGTGAGCCTGGGGTGTCCTCATGGACACTGTGTCCCTGAGCCCTCCCTGTCTGAGCCATGTTTCCTTTCCAAATTATGACCCTTCTTTGAGGTAACAGGTCTCACAGCTCGTACTTTAGAAGAGGATTGTCCCAAAAGGCAAAATGATTATGGAAAAATGACTTTTTGTCAGTGATTAATGTTCTGCAGTACTCTGCTGCCAACCAAAGTAAATTTCCTGCTCTTCCCAAGTGAAATGAAGTCGCAGCTAAATGGCTGACTATTTATCTCCTGCATTAAAGAACTGAAGTGCCCAATTAAAAATCCATTTAAAGACTGCCAAGCATCAGTCACTGTAAAATCCTTTCTTTGTGTCTGCGCTCAGACTTCCGTTGAGGAAAAGTGATATTTTAGAGAAATAAATTAAAGCAATTATCATGAAATCAAAAAATGGAAAGAAAGCAATAGATAAACTCAGCACCAAGAGCAGATTCAACGAGTCACAGGCTGAACTCCAAGCACAGCTCCTGGCCAGGATTTCCTGAGAGAATTAATTAGACTATACTTGCCTACAACATTTCTTGTATAATTGTCATCTTACCTAAGATAACAATTTTGTACTTTAAAGGTATAGTGTAACTCCAAGATTTCTGAAGTACCAATAAAGCTTCTTTTATACTGCAGACAGTTTCTTCTGACCACAGAGAAGGTCTGTGGTGAACAGAAAGAGGGGCATGTAAATAAGGAGTAACTGACAAGGTGTACTAAGACCCATCAACTCCCTCACTTTTGCACCTAGCAGAGAACACAATACCAATGAAATCGTGGGTTGCATTCGCTACTTTGGTTTTACTCACACCAGCATGTTTCGTTGCCCTTTTGGACATGGTGCTGGAGACACTGATGGTAGCCCTGGTTCCATGTTGTCCCCTGCCTTGGGAGAGGCCTAATTCACCATCTAGGCTGTGCAACCTCAACGCTGTACAGGCATGCTCTCCATGCTGTGGGGAGCAGTCCATTTTGTACGTTTCTAAGAAGATGGGCTTCACCCCCCTTGTCTTACCTCTCACAAACACCCTCACTCTCAGACTGTAAACCCATGTTCATGTATCTCAGCACCATGTAGCCTACCCAAAAGGCTCGGTGTAGCCCACAGAAAAGCTATGTGGCCACATGCACAGGGTGGAAATGCATCCCACAACACGTTCATAACATACTCAGCTTCTCTAGAGCACATTCAAGTCTCTGCTCCCAACAGGGCAGAACAAGGGTTATTCGAACCCAGGGTTTGCCATATCCCTGTGTGTGATGTCCTAACCTATTCCCTCTACCCTCCTGCTACCCTCTATCACAGGCGGGGTGGGGAAAGGCTGCCCCCTAGCTTTCATGAAAGCCTGACCCAGCCTATGCACAGAAATCCAAGAAGAGCCATGGGCAGGATCCTCAGCAGAAGGAGTCACCTACCTCTGGCCAGAAGCACTGGTGTAGGTACCCACATCTCACGCCTCACTCACACTTTTCCCCTATCTAACACCATCTTTCCAAGTCTCTCTCCCTTCCTTCTCCCTTCCTTCGATGCTTGACCTGAGGCTGGTGACTCCTCTGGTACCCAGGTGCCACACCATGAGGGCAAATCTTGACTGTCTTAGAGAAGCTCTCAGAGGAACTTTCGTGTTCTCTTATTCTGTCTTACCCCCTAGCTCTGCTTACCATGAATAAAGTGATATCAGGTAAGTAATCTGGCGCTGAGCTTTTATATCTGTGGTTTTATGGAACCCCAAAACTTAGGCTTTCATGTAAAGCAATAATCTGTTTTTTTAGACTGTTGAAAAAATCCACGCAACTAAGCAGGGAGAAACATTCCTGTGCCAAGGGGTTTTAATAGCAGATAATATACAACATTCTGCACATTCCAGCATCAAACTTCCCCAGGATATTTGGGATACCCAACACTCACACATTCCAAATGTTGCTCACAGTGGCTTGGGACTCCGGGAGACCACTTCCTCTGGAAGCTATGAGAGGTAGGGCTGAGAAAGCCTTGCTTGTCACACTGCCTGCGACAGGTGTAGGATTTATATAACATGCAGGGATTAGTGAGCTTTGCAAAAGACTTCCAACTGACTGTATAAGCACATTTCTCAGCAACCCCAAAGGATTCAACTAATTATACCGAACAGCAAGCTGTGGAAGCAAGGCTTGAAGTGGGGGTATGGGAGAGCCTCCCCCTCACAGGCTCAGAAAACAAGTCTCCAGTGCAAATGTGCTAAGTCCTGCTGCAGAATCTAAGAAAGCAGAGAGCTAGCATCTGCTAGGGCATCTCACTTAACACCCTCTTCTGAAACACAGCTGGTTTGTTGCCAGCTCAGGGGGAACACACTACTGCCAACTGACATGTGAAACAACATTTCTCACCTGACCGCAAGCAGCTACAATACATTTTTAAAAGAGATCTTAATTAGCAGGAGTATTTTCCTTTATCATTTCCATTATCCACTTTTCAGTCTTCCGAGCAGAGAATTCTTTCCTTCCCTTAGGAGGCCTGAAGCAGTGGGACAGCCTTCAGAGCAGCACTGAAGGAACCCAACCTTCTGAGTGTCCCCTTGGGCTGCAGTCCCCCGGCACAGCAGTTTTGTCTGTAGCACGATTCTGATTGCACAAGGCACCAGGAATGCTTTCTCTGACAGTCAGGAAGACAGAAAGGGCAACGTCTGGGCTGGTCGAGGCACGTAGGAAAACATCTTTGCCAGCTTATTTCTATGGAACAGTCCAGTCTGTTGCCCTACGTTGGCTCGAAGGACACACACACAGACAGGTATCTAATAAACTTTGATCTAAGCAAGCTCTGTTGAGCTCAGCAGTTAGCTTTTATTTTTAGAAAGCCTTTGGGAGATGCCTGAATTTCCCAACTTAGATCGCCTTCTGTAATGTGAATAAATGTGATTATGCCCAATGTGAGACTGAGGCACCTCCTGAGATCCCCAGAGTTAACCTGATCTTGGGACAGGCTGAGAGCAGGATTTAGAGCTGGTCAGTCACCACACGCCTGATGTTTTGTGACAGGCAATCGTTTCACTATTTCCTGTTAATCAGGACTGACTAGCGTAGGATGCAAACACCGTAAACCACAAAGGCTTGTATTACTTTAAGATGTACTGTATTTCTGAAACCCAAGACCTCTAGATATTCGCCAGAAGAAAGAAATCTGAGAAGGAAAACAACATCATCACTCATGGAAAATTAGGAAAAAGCCACAGACCACAAATACTGACCAGCAAGAAAAAGAAATAAAATCCATAAACAGAGAAGGAAGGTATGATTCCGGATCAGTGCCACTGTCTTTCAGATCTTGTGCTCTATAGTATTCAGAGTCTCAGTTTCTAAGTTCTTAGCACTGAGCATTTAGGATGTGCACAATTACAAAATTACATGATTTGCTGAAACGACTGTAGAGAGTATTTAAGAATATGCAGTTTGACAGCTTTCTGGCACTGATTTATCCACAATACCCTGACAAAGAGAATTACAATTTTCTGAATGTGCTTCTTCCAGTGAACTGGGACATTTTACAACAGATCAGATTTCTCTGGTGCTGAAAACACGCCACTGAGTCAGCAGCCGTGCTGACAGAGGTATGCAGAAACCTTTCCTGCTTCTCCATCAGCTTTGTTATGTTTCACAGTGACTGGAGAACAGGCATGGAGAAGCACAGGCTACTGGAGATAAAATATTCACGTTAGCTGGAAGGGTTATAGCAGGATTATAACATACTTAAAACTTCCATACAAAGACAAGATGAAATCACGTTAGAGCTCATCATGAATCAGACTGCAGCCTCTTCAAGCAAAGCCTGGCTTTTATTACACTTGTGTGTTCTGACTAACAACTGCGCTGTGGTCACAGCTTAAAAACAGTATCAGCAAAAGCACGGTTAGGACATCCTTAGAGCACAGCTGACTCCTCAGAGTTACCCTGATCTGCATGGGTGCTTTAAATCACTCACCCAAAAATCTTTTTTGCCTTCTGCTACTGGCCAAACATTGACAAAATAACTCAATCCTTACAGCATCTGAAGTGTCCAGTAGGTGCAACAAGTCCCTGTGACAGTTTTATGAGATGCTTTCAGCATTCAGCTGAGCTCTCTAAGGGCACTTTGATCCCTCCTCATCTTCTTTCCTCCATGTAACCAAGACTGGAAATGAACTCAGCATTCCACATGTCAACCTCACATCAGTCCCTCGACTGAGCAGCGGTTGCCTCTTAACTCTTACCTCACCAAATTTCACACACCTACTAGCCATCAGCTCATATAAATTGGATTAAATGTGGACATAACTACTCATGATTACAGCTAACAAGTAACAAGCAAAAACTCAGGTCAAAGAAGCGGCAAAGAGTAAGGCTGGTAGGTAGGTTGCTCTGGGAACAAAGACTAGAGAAGGAATTTGAGACGGGAGGTATGAATGACGAGTCTACATTGGCTCAGCAACTGCCTCTTACATGCTGGAACAGCAATTGCACAGAACTATATGAAATTCACGTGGAAACAGTGGATCCTTGGGATTCTAAAACAGGGCTGTAAACATACCAATGGGCATTACAGGAGAAGATTCAAGAGGCTCTGAATCTTCAATTCAGAAACAAGCGTTTCAGAAAATGAAGCCTGCAACTCTGCGCTCCCCTGACACCATCCTCAAGGCTCAGATCTCCAATGAATCAGCTCTGCAACACTATTTAACCCTAGCAACCTGCTTTACAGCACTGAATTTGGGACATGCCAGCATTCCAGAGGTGTGCTTCAGAAAGTCTTTATGAAATGCTTTAAATGTATTTGAGAATAACTTCATCTTTATATTATGTTTTATCTCAACAATACATTGAAAGCCTCAGGATTTTCTTGCCAAGACAGACTAACAATGTGAGGACATCAGATACTTACCGCTTCCATTAGCCCCTTTACTGTGGGTGATTTCAGCATCAAAGCATCAAACACCTCATCTGCCTCCTTCCTCACATACAAAAGCACTGAAACAAAAAAAAAAAGTAAAACTTGGAGCAGGTTTGGTCAACTCAACAGATGAAACATCCCACACTGAGTAGAAAAACAAATATTAATCCATGAGAGATAACCCAAAATGCTGAAGATGGTTTCTACTTTAAAAAAAAAGTACTATCATATCATCAGTGATCTAAACATAGAAAACACACTATAGTTACTTTGAAAACACAACTAATTTAATGTGAGAAATATGCTATCTTCAAGAATTTAAGCCTCCGCTGAAGTGAGAGAAGCTAAACAGTACAGTGGCTGTGTCCCTGGGTCACAGGACATACAAGCCATATTTTCCTAAGCCTATGTTTTGGCTTGCACATCTCCAGGCTTCATCCAAAAGGATGGGAAAGGACATTGAGAAAAGGCAAGTCTGGTTTGCCTTTAATTGAGGATTGGAGAGCAGGGTCAACAAAAAGGAAAAGAAATAGCTGTGTCTGACATCACCATGCAGATGACTGCAAATGGGCCCAGCCAGTCTGAAAATAAACACTAGGAAGAATGAGTCCAAAGTCATTTGGAGCTTTCCAGGAGAGGCATCCAAAAGCACACCCCTGCTCAGCTACCCAAATGCCATTTGCACCCCTGAAAATCCCTTCTTCCTCCCTCAAATGTCCTGCTGGGTATTAATGGTTCACAGGCACAGTGCCCTGCACTCCCAGGCTCTTGTTCTCCCCTGGACCTTGTGCAGGTAAAAAGGAGGAAACTGCTGTTCCATGGCAAAAGCAAAGCAAACACCTACAAAGCAAATAAACATAAACACTACAGAAATGTTTTAGGTGTAATCTCACGTGACTCTGATAAAATAGCAGGTTAAATAAGATGCTCCACAATTTATTTTGTTCCCCAAATAAGCCACCTTTTAAAAAAGCAGTGCTGCACGTGCACTGTTAGGTATTTTATATCTGTGTGACATAAAATCATCTTTTTTCCCTTTTTTTTTTTTGTTTTGTAGACAAGAAAAACATTTTTTTGAAACTGCTTATCTGTGTGGTCCAAAAGATATCTTCACCAGCTAACTCAAATGATGAACCAACAGAGATGACGGTAGTTTTCATACAGAAGCAATTGTTTGGAAGCTAATTCTCAGGTCAAGACTGTACCGAGGTAGGCTCGGGCCCATTTGAAGAGAATTGTAGCTTTTTTTGCCCAGGTTTTGAAATGACTGCAAAAGAGTTTTAAAACATAGGAAGATGAGTTCCATCTTGGTCTACAAACCAGACATGTAGGGCAACAGTGGGAGTTGTGCATCTTTAATTCAGAAGTAGAAGCCACGAAACTGCTACCATGGGCATGCAGAGCCACACCTTTTTCACCTATGTTTTGGCAATTCTTGGGGACCTGCCTAAGAATATGCTTTTAAAGGACTTAGAAGCTGAGATAACTTTGGGTCACAACCCACATAACTGTCAGAATATAAGAGAATAGAATAAATCCACATCAGTAGTTAAATTTTATTGGGTCTGATCTGTTTACTTGCATAAGCAAGCACTCACTTAAAGTGCTAATTATACCTGTACTAGCACTTTTAATTATTTAGTAATTCTTTTCCTGTCACTAGAGAGCTGTCTTGTAACTCCTGGCTTTTCAAGCATCTGGACCTCTGCCAGACTTAATTATTACAAACATTATCTGAAAGGAGCAAAAAAATAACCCAGCCTGAGGTTAAAGTTGGGGACAGCATACAGTCCAAGTGCTGAGCTTTAAATCTCTCTGTTGCACTTGGCACATCAGGAAAGCTTATGCTGAATGAAGGATCCATTACAAGAATAATGGGGAACTTGCATCACTATTATATACACACAGAGAGCCAGGATTAGTAAACACATGAGGAGTTGTTGGGGTTTTTTCTTTCCCCCAACCAGCTTTGATTCACTAGGGCACCTGTCCATAAATGATTTCTGGTGACAATGACACCGTAAGAAGCCTCTGTCTCATCCCTGCCCTCATGCTCTGCTACTCTGGCCCATCTCAGTGGATATTCCTGGATGACAAACTCTTTAAAACAAATTCTTTTAAACAGATGTGAGTGAAAAAATCAGCCTTTTCTCCTGAGTCATCCTCCACACAGATCAGGTCCCTGCTTCAGTGTAGAATGCAGCCCCACAAGCCCTGGTGCCAGCATAAGCATGGAGAGGAGGGTGACTGGCCTGGAGGAGGGGGCACAGCCAGAGCAGAGGGAAAGGGGCTGCAAAGGCTCTGCTGGGCTCAGCAGCACTGCCACTGGATGCCAAGCCGTAAGTGTGACGATGCGACACAACTCGCACTTACACCCTCTGATCCCGCTGTCACCACCTTCACAGCATCTAGATGGGCTCCCTCTAATAGTACAGATTAGCTGGTTTAGACAGAAAGTTAAAAAAGAAATTCAAATTTGTCTGACCTCTACACTACCTGGCCTTAGTTCTTAACCTTCTTAGCAGCACCAGAACCCACTGCAGTCCCTAATGCTCTTCAGATATTAAAAAGAATCACAAAAGATGGGGGTGATAAATTTATCTCTAGTTACTTAAGAAATAGCCCTGATTCACAAAATTTCAGGCTGGCAACCAGCCTTTGCTGAAGGCAATGGAAGTTGTTGGACCTTGGAGGATTTAAGTGTGAACGCAAAAGCACAATGTTAGACACCTCTTTGAGAAGGGTTAACAGGCTTGGCTCTTCACTGGCCAATCTGCCAAGGCAGAAAACAAGCAACAGACATGTGGCAAAAATGAAACCTGGGACATGATGACACAGCGAGACGTGGGCTGCTACAAAGGTCTGAGCCCAGGCATTGCCCCTGCTCCAACTGCCACCCTGTAAGCAGCCACTACAGTCTTTGTAAAGTGGTCCCTGGATGGAGATGTGGCACACTGCAGTCAAGGAAAAGAGATATGGTAGCTGTGACCTGGCTTTCCTCTTCCACATTCGGAGTTTTCACTAACTGCTCAGGCACAAATTCCCTGGGAGACAGTGAATGTTGTCCTTCATGGGAATGGTTCACAAAACACTGATTTTTATGAATCCAAAATATTTTGTAGTCGTTTAACATGACTTTCCTAAGAGACAAAAGCTAGATAAAAATATGACTTCAAGCTGAGAGCTACAGACTGGAAATCTCCCTGATCTATAAAACAGCTGTTGGATTTATAATTAACAGGAAACTCCCTATGAAATCTGAAAGGGAAAGTGATTTGAAAACTCTTATTGGGAACTCAAAACAGGAAAAGGCCACAAGTCTAGCTGAGTAATTAGCTGCACCACACACTTGGTACAGATTAACATACTTTACATTTCTCTCTTTGGCATTGTACCTCCCTTAGAGGTCAAGAAGACGAATCACTTAGACATAGCTACCTGTGTGAGAATATGAACCTTGTTTTACTGATGGTTTGCAAATCCCTTCAAGCCTTATTCTCTCAAAGGGTGCCCTTTAATACTTTTTGCTTCCACCACACAGTATTACAATCAGGTCCATCAGGTATGGGTGAGGCCACATTCTGTCACTTCACTTCTTCATCTGGGCTCAGACCCCTCACTGAGTGCTGCTGGCCTGCACTGCTCTGACAGTGAGCCACCCTGGGTTCACATTGCTTTTAATTTGCATTTCCACAGATCAGACCTGCTCTCACTCAAACGTTACACCAGTGCTCCATCTACACCTCTCTCTAGAGGTTATTGATTCTCCTGTACCACAAGCCTGGGAAGAAAACATAGAACATTTCAATACCCAGTGACTCCTGTGGCAAGAATATAGCCAAACGGGCAGATTCAGCTGAGCTGTGCTCCAGCAACACAATCACAGATGCAGGGTCCACGATGGCAGGAAGTTCACTGGAGAAAAGGCCATGCTGGAAGAGGCTTGGCCTCCAGCCAGCACAGTCCAAGCTGCAAGAAGCACTGAACAGGAAGGGGATGCGAAGACAGCATCCTCCAGCTTCTCTGGTTCTATGCCTCTCCTGGATTTAATTAATTGACATCACTTTGCCACCAGTTGAAAAACATTTTTTCTTCTTTCAAATCTTCCACTTGAAATGGCTGTAAGTCCTGGATGATATTAAAACAACTTACCCCAGCAAAGGACAGGAATAATCAAAGCAAACCAATACCTCGTTGCAGGCAACGCTCCAGGCTTCCAGCTGGGAAAGCCAGGTGAAACTGCAGGAAATGACTGGTATTTATAGAGCCCTTGTGGCTGTCCTCTTCTACTTGATGGAGCCCTGATAATGTGAATTTTGTCAAGGCCTTGAGTCAAGCACATGCAAATCTGTGGTCAGTGCTGGCCACATAATTACTCAAATATTCTTTTTAAATATTATCACATAAATTAACTATGTAATTTAAATAAGCATATGTTCACATTTATTCCAGGAAGATATTGGTCTCCATCCTGAATATTCTTGTACATTTCTCCTGGTTCAAGCAAGCCACCCTAACGGACAGAGAAACTCTGCAATCACAGGCTCAAGGGAAGTTGCTTCGATAAAGCTCAAACGACTCTTACAAATGATGCAACTAAGAACAACTGAGCACACTTCCATACCTCACAAACTGATGGGTGAACCTCAAAACATTTTCAAGTTTGAGTTATATCTGTCAGTCAAACCCCTGGAGCCTCTAAGCAACTCACATGACAGAACTCACAAGATGGAAGGAATAGTAAATATTCTCCAGGGTGTCTAACTGCAGGGGTGTAGGAAGTCATCACCTACAGCACTGCACTGAAGTGAAGCAAATTTTGTGGACAAACCCACCGTCTGCTCATCCCTACCTTCAATGGAAAGTTTAACAGCTCTACCTAACCCCCTGCTTCAGCGTTATGCATGTTAAGTTTCACACGAATGGACTGGAAAAGAGGAGTTGCACTGGTACAGTGTATGAAACGTGATTGTAAAAATATTCATTCAGGGCACTAAAAATAGTTAAGGGAAAAAAACTCTTAAATAATTCAGTTATGTCCTATGGAAAATGTCTGTCCATGCCTTGGATTTCTAGTAGGATAGCACATTTCTGAGACTTTATTCAGGCAAAACTAAGACTGCAGTCAGCGGGAGCTGCCTGGGTAAGGTCTCTGTATTTGACTCAGTGTATCTTGCATATTTGCTTGTGATCCCAGCCAGAACAGAAAAGATGAGCAAAAGTTAAAACCAGACAACTACAAATTTGCTACTGGAACATTTACGAACTATGCAGCTTGGCCAAGGATCAGGAAAGTTTCTATCTTTTTCATATTTTATATACACTTGTGTCCTGCTCTGTTCTTGAGATAGCACAGTTCCTTCTCTTTTCTGCTTCTAAATCATTGCTAGCACTTGTTAAAATACCTCCTTGTATACTCTAAGTGGAATTATATGTCCTCCCATCTGCTCCACATTCACACTAGCATCAAACCACTGACTCTGAGCCACACCTGCCCTTCCCAGCCTGAGGGCGGGAGTCCCACATCATTAATTTTAACTGCTAAGAACTGACCGTTACCTCTTTTCAGGCCTTCTTCTTTCATTTGTTTCAAAGGGGATGGACCAAACTCCTCCTCCACAGGCCGAAACATCCTTTTGACCAGGACACTGCTACTAGAAAACACACAACAGGGACCATGTCACAGTAAAACTCTGTTCCCAGCAGGAGAACAGACAACATCAGCAGTCATGACTCACTCTGTACTCTGGCAAAAAACCTCCAACTACTCATGTAGCACCAGATCAGAAACTGCAAGGATTTAGCTTTTGATGCTTATCTGAACTCTCCAGGCCTCTCAAATTGCCCAGACTGACTGGCTGGGACAGGTGACAGGAAAATACACTCCAATGTTACATACTATTTTGAAAACCCCAAAGGCCCTAAGGTGTTTAAATATTGAGGGAAGGAGGGCCGGGGGAGGAAGAAACTGGGAGCTAATCAAGAAGCTGAACCCACGTTTACACACTGATTCACCCCTTCTTTGGGGACATGGAGACAGCCTCAGGAAACAACCACCACTACTTCTAAAATCTGAGACCATACAAATGAGTGAATTCAAAAGGAATAACATGCTGATCCAGACCCAGCCCAAAGCTGTGACAGGGAAGCTGAGGGCTGAAGGCACTGCGGCCGCCCCTCCCCTCGGTGTAACTTTGGCAGGACTTGGCGTCTCCTTCTAGTCTTGGAGGAGACAACTGAGGCCAGTGTGCTTAGTGCAATACACCCCTTTGTTTTTCCAATTCCACCATAACCCTTATGAAGAACATTAGCTTCAAAAAAGGAACAAAAAAGGCCTCACATTTTCAGGACAATGTTAGGTGTGGGTGCCTGGCCACTCCTTACCACAGGCCACTTTTTGCAGGCTGATTGTGAGTGCAGTTGTCTTACTCCAAACTTCCAGATTTGAGGGTGCTCACTTGGGATTCAAGCAACTTAGAGAAGTATGGGGCTTACACACATTACAGTTAATACTGGCTGGACTCCAGTCACACATATTTAAGCCCTTATTTAATGATATCTTTACATGAGGGACTTTCTGCAATTCTTCCAGTCCCCCCAAAGCCAGATAGGGTGTGCTCCCATTTCCAACCTTCCCCCTTCCCAGGATCTCCCATTCTCTTTCTGCCTTTCTCTTCTTGCGCTTGAGCGTTCTCTGTGCAGTTCCTGTATTTGTCACATACACAAAGAAGCGCTGACAAACAGCTTTCAGGAATGCAATGAAGCTCAGTGCTTTAAATTATTTGAGAACCCTTATTGATATATATAAATGAAAGACACTTTATCATCATATATATTGTCCTTTCCCTGAATGGAAGCTTATGGCACCTTCAACTGTTTTACTTGGAAATGTAATAAAATAATCGATAGAAAAAGCAGCAAGTTCACATGAAGGAAAAGAAAATTACCATAAAATAAACCTCCCTTGACCAGTTTTACAGATTAATCACCTACCATTAGCGATGGGAGAACATGAGGGAAGGGGAGAGAGGGGATCAGTTTAATCTGATCTCATGTTTTGTGCCTGCTTTCTGTGAGTTTGAACTGCGAAGCCTGTGAAACAATAAATGTCTTACCCTTCTCTCTCATCATCTGTATTGTAGTAAACCTAGGAAGGTGGGGGGAAACAAAAAAGCAACAATTATTCCCAAAACTCAGGCACCTGCTTAACAGAGTAACTTCAGAGGGGAGAGAAGAGAACAAGTGGTTTGCAGTTCTTCATCTGTTAAAAATATTTTTCCTTCTATAAACCACAAACATCTTTAGTTTTAATTGTGATCTGGAGAAAGCACGGCCTGAAAACACCTCTGCTGAATATCACCGAGCAGAAATATATCAAAGCATTTTGACAGACATTGCCCTTTCCCCCTGGTTTATATCATTTTCCCAATTATTTTACAACCCTCTAAATCAGATCACTACTCACCTAAATTACCCCTAATACAATTTAAGACACAACACTCACAAGCTTTTGTATGTATTTAATATTGTCTGAAAATCTAATTAAACTATAAAGACCAACATTAAACTACAGGCCTAATGGAAATACAGTTACTAATGGTACAGCTCAACTTTTTTTGCACAGGCTGTGGGCAGAAGCTCCAGTCCAGACCACTGCTTTGTGTAAGTAAGTACAGCTCACAGTCACTGGGACCAAAGTTAGAATCATAGAATCATAGAATTGTAGGGGTTGGAAGGGACCTCGACAGATCATCGGGTCCAACCCCCTGCCAAAGCAGGCTCCCTAGGACATTTCACTGAGATAGGCATCCAGACGGGTCTTGAATATCTCCAGAGAAGGAGACTCCACCACCTCCCTGGGCAGCCTGTCCCAGGGCTCTGTCACCCTCACTGTGAAAAAGTTTCTCTGCATGTTGGTGCAGACATGTTAGACAGCAGCAAAAGTGGCCAACAGTAGCAGGGGAGGTATAAAACTCACAGGCTGTCGTCAAAGGCTTTACAGAACAATCAGCCAAATTCCTCACACCATGCCCACGCTGTGGGTTGGCACCTAGAAGCACACCAGCATTCCAGCTGCTGAGTTAGTGTGGAAGCGTGGGGCGAAGGCAGGGCACCAGAGCCCCGCGTTCTGCTGGGACAGAGTGAGGCATCTCGGGCAGGCTTCCAGCACTTGGCTGGCCAGACTCAAAGCACACCAGGCTCTTATGGGGAGCCATCCCTTCGGAACCTGGGCAGTGGAAATTGCTCAGAGGGGTCAGTCTGTGTGCATGCCTGTGTGCAAAGCTGAAGTCTGTAACTCTTTCTATGACCAGCTCCTTAAAGTGGATACACTTTCATAGTAAAAAGTTCATAAATAATAAAATATCATAATAAATCATCAATAAATTAAGTAAAACACAAAACATTGAAGTTTGTGATAGCAAGAATGCCGATACTGTGACCTACAGAGCAATGAAAGACAGGGCTGAACACTGCCTAAGAGCTCACGAACCGGTGTATCTTCCAGTTCGCTTAGAAAATTATTCACAGGATTACATAGACTGAGGAATGTTTCCACCTTCTCCTGTTTTGAGACGAATCCACGTTCCGGTTTGAAAGCCATGGGGACAGAAGGTACCCAGCACTGAGATGTGAGTGGGTGTCTTTCCAATTCTGGAGAGTCAGTCAGTGACAGCTGTGACTGCAGTGTCTGCACTCTTTGTGCTTTGCTCTACCACAGCTCTCGCTGCTTCAAAATAAACGACAATTTCAACACTCAGTGTCATCTAATCTTCATTGTTTTAATATTTTGCAGCAAGATGCATCTAAGATTTCCTCTTCTACTATTTGTCTCTATAAACACATGCAGAAAGGTCTCATTCTACTCCATGAGATGTTAATAAAGAACAGGTTCATATTGAAAAAATTGTCAGAGCTGACCCTCCGATTCAGGTTTGCAGTTTCCCAGCAAGCAATAAAGTAGGGCTTAAAAGAGTCAAGTCAGCAAAGACTTCCTCACACTGGTGATAATGACTCCATGACTCCTGCACCAAACCATTACTGGCTACTGTATTAGCATGGCGGATTCTTACTTTGGAGAGTGAAAATATTTATTCCAAGGAATTCTCATGTCTCTAGGTGATGCCGACAGAAAATGGGCAGTGGTGTTTACGAGCCATCTCTTGACCTCCTTGCACTGGTAAGAGCTCGGTCTGTGTTTTCAGTTCTCACAGAGAGGGGGATCTCTGCTACCACAAGGTGGCACTTCATTTCACCGAGCCAAACAGCACATTCAAACCCAGACCTTCTTTCAGTCACAAATCAACCTTCTATTTCAAAATTCTTGACTATTTGTTTCATTCTTTCTTCCTAGCAAAAGAATGGCAAAGCCACCACAAGCTAGTCAGTTGTTAATGAAGTATAAACTCCTCTTTTTTTGCACCCAAAACTCAGAAAGGCACTTGTCTCTTCTAAGATCTTTTTAAGTGACTCACCAAGAGCTGCATTTACAAAAATCAACAGCTCCCAGGAATAATGCTTTGTTTTCCTACAACCTGCCTCGGAGCACATATGGCCTATAGCAGGTGGGCACCGGCTCACCTCACTATCATTTCCTACCTGTCCGGTTCTTTGTAGGTTTCCAAAGTGAACATCTGGTATGAAGAGGACTGGTTGGGAATCCAGGTCAGCCATTGTTTTGAAGAAGGTGATATCGCTCTTTTTTTGCAGAGGGAGTGCACTCAACTTCCCTTCAGCTGCTAGGAGGATCACAAAGCAATGTGATTATGAGAGAAGGCACGTGAAGCATGACTTAGCCCCAAACCAGAAAGGCCCATCTTACTCACAGTTATTACAGGAGGCTTGGGATGCCTGGCCTTTGCCCTTCTTCCTGTTCTGCTTCCTCTCTTCATCTCGGATTTTTCTTTCTGCTCCCTGATGCAAAAAAAATACAACCCACAGATATTACCCACAGAGGCCCCTCTGAGCATCATACCCTGTGATGTCTGGAACTACAGCGATGGACACATCAGAAATGCTGCAACAGAGACCGGTTATCCCATCACAGATAAATCTGTCCAGATTGCTGGTAACATGCCAGCTTCAGAGCAATCACCTGTGCCCAGAACACAGGGCACAGCCAGCAAGAGGAACAAAATCCACATGCTGGCCCGATGGAGATGGGAGGGATGGCTCAGGCTGCGTGCAGACTGCAGCACGGCTGTTGCCACCACATCTTGTGCAAAGGGCATCCCGAGCCCAGCGCCTCTGTGATGGACAGAGTGCTCAGACCAAATACTCTGCGTATGTACTGATGTAAAACACCTGCAGGATCGCTCTCATCTTACATCACATCTGTGCTAAGCTCTTCCCTAAACTCTCCTCCGCCCACCCTGTCTGGGGGTGGCATTGCTCCACTGTGGCCAGGCTTGTAGAGGCCTTTGAGATTTGCCAGTACAAGAAAGAAAGCTTGCCAACAGCATGAGGGCTCTTACAGAAACACAGAGGCATTTCAAACAGGGAGAAGCCCTCCAAAACTGGAAAGCAATGTAGCACTGCCCTATCAGGCCTCAGGAACTCCTGGGAAGTTGCAGGCTTCTGTTATGTAAATACCCTCTCAACAAGTTTAGAAAATAAAACTTGTTATTGACATAAAAAGCAGCAACACCTCCTTTGAAGTCCTCCTAATTTACTTTATAAATATGAATAGCCACGTTGTGATGGGTATTAGAGATCCATATGCTCCCAGGCAGTCAGTAAGATTTTTTTCAAATTAAAATTAGAAGTTTCTTTAAAAGAAAGGAGGGGGAGGGTAAGGAAAGCAAAAAATATCCACTCAAGATGCCAAAATTCACACATAAACCAATGAACCAAGCTTGGAAAAAATGCAAGGAAAGATGTACTTCTGGCTGCAATATATCAATATATTTCCAGAAGCTGAAAGAAGTGGAAGAAGAAATGGCTCTTTAAAAATCATGAAGGTGTCTAACAGAAACATTGCCTCCAGACCCAAGTCCCAGTCCAGTTGTCACTGATCTCAACCATAGAAGACAAGGGATTCAGAATCGCACCCTTATCAAATCATTCCTAGGGGTACATTTATATCTTCAACAGCCACACATTCTTTGGCAGAAAGGGGCAAAAATATGCCTCTCAGCCACTGTCCTGCAGAAGGCACGTCCCTGAGAGCCCTGTGCTGCGCAAAGCAGCTCTGCCAAGCAGCCACGGCCCTACCTGCTGCTCGGTGATGCCTCTCTGCTGCTCACTGGTGGCGGAATGAACCTGGGAAGTCGGCAAGCACATGGCAGCAAGCACAGATTTCCTCTCAGGAAAGCAGAAACTGAGGACAACTCAGCCTTTGATACACAATAAATAATGTGTGTTTTGCTGATTTTTCTTTGATATTACCAAGTTCTTAGTTACGGAGAAAGCTTAAGGGCTGTGTCTTCATTCAATTTTAACGTGAGTCACCCCCAAGTCCTCTGGGGTGCAGGCAATCTCTGAGCAGGGCAGCCATTCCCACTCACCAGCAGCTATTTGTGCCACAGCCACTTACAGATGCAGCAGCTGCAATACCCACAGAACTACCCACCAGCCCTTCTCAGCTAGGACCATCCCACATGGCACAGTGCAGGGGCAAGCCAAGCCCACCTGATGTTCATAGGTGCTGAGACAACGGGCCACAGTAAGATTTTTGCATACCAGAGGATTTCTGCTGGACAATTTTCACAGCTGAGCCATCTGACAGCTACCTAATAAATCAGAATTTGCAGCATATCTGTTCAGGACAAGAAGAAATGACCCTCTCGTAGGGGACTATAAATTAGGCTCTGACCATTCAAATAATCAAATAGTTTTTCACTGATATCTGGCCTTAGCACAAATGCAAGAATGCTTCTGTTACCAACCCTTAGCAAAATGCAGCCAGTGAATTTAAGCTGATTCCAAATGTATTTTTTTCCCAAATCTCCAGCTCACTTAAGCTTATGTCTTCCACTCTAGCTCCAGCCTAGAGAAGCCTGTACCATCAGAAGGACCACTCCCATCGCCACTATGAGATTCATGTGCACACCTGTTTCTAGTTCAAGGCCAAAGCGTTCCACATCTGGTAGGACAGGCCCATAGACTCCAGCTGCCTTCTCTCTCAAGCTGAAGTTTAACAGGCAGTTAGATTGCTCAATACCCTGTGATCATGTTTTCTCTATGATGATCCATACTGAAGAGGATCCCGGCAGGAGTAGAGGAACCACATATATTTGAAACAACACGTAGTTTTTCAAAGTAAAGAAACAGGGATTAATTTATTTGATTCTGGAACAATGTTATGGTCAAGTCAAATGCTTCTGCTTCTTTTCAGCAAGGCTAATCACATATAGAAAAATCAAAATATCTCTGAATCCTTCATTCCTTCATACACAGTGGCTAAAGCATCCTGCAATATATAAATATAAATAGGCCTGGTAGCAAGTTTCCCTGACAACCTACTAAAGGAATAAAAATTATATTCTCCTACAGAGAATCAATGCAGCATCAGTGATCTTCACATGATAAAAAGACTGCAAGGGCAGCAAGAATAAGCAATGAGAAAACAAGAAGTGTACTGAACAGCTGCTTTGAAGATCTACCAAAAAATAAACAGGCAGAAGCCTGGAGAAGGAACAGGGAGCAAGCACACGATGACAACCTTCACAGCCTGTATCTCCACACAAAACACACACTGCATCTGAGTTCGTGTTGCTCTCCAGTTTATATGTAAATGAATACTTAATTTAAGCAACTGCATGAGTAAATCCTAAAACTAAAATACATGAGCACCACTTAGCTAAACCCAGCTTTATTTCTTCAGGGGTACTCTTTCCTCAATAGCTATGCTGTATTTAAGCTGGGGGACATTAATGTATCGGCAAATGGTCATCTTAAAACCTGGACACCTCTACCTGTGATTTATTGCAGTCAATATACAACTATACAAGAGGCACCATCACTGCAGAAAAAACGTTTGTACAAAGAGTCATGCATGGAAACACTTTTTCTTCTGTGTTTCAAGCCAAGATACATTTCAGTACTTAGCTGGGAGGAATTTACTGTGTAGTTCCTCTGATCCAGATGACTGTTAGTTAACCAGGCAGCTATCTTATCAGCTCTTCTTTGCAACTGTCAGATTGGAGCACAATTACAGAATCACAGACTGGTTTGGGCTGGAAAGGACCTGAAAGATTATCTAGTTTCAGCCCCCAACGCTGCAAGATATGCTTTGAGAATGTATAAAAAAGAGTATATATTTGCTGGGGTTTTTAAAATTACCCTGTAATACGTTTTTTAATTGATGGTGACAAAAAGGTGGGTGGTAATCATCTCTGCTTCCCAGCCTTTCCCAGAGGGCAGCACACCCCGACAGTCACTAGAGGGCGAGTCACAGGCTCAGCAGAGAAACTGAGCCAGGACCCTCCATTTACCACCACCCCAACCAGTGCCAGGGTTTATTTTGGCATCTTGGGAAGATGAGAATACCCAGCCCCACCAGTTACTTTCCTCTGAGCACCACAAATCCTCCTAGTGCTACCAGCAAGTGAAAATTCTCCATTTGTTTACTTAAGGAGAAGCAGGACTCCATCACTTTCCAAGAGCCAATTAGCACAAACCATCATGTGAATTGACCTCGATGATTTTCATTCATTTGCATTCATTCAACTCATTTTCAGCCCTGCTTTAAGTTAAAAAGCTCTCTGTGTGTGTATGCATGCATACATTTATATTAAGCAGATATATAAAATATACCCCACTATTGATACCCTTGAGCCCTCCAGTTCTTTTCAATATAGTTTTGATGTGGATAACGCTTTAACTACCCCTGTGATATTTTCTTTTACTTTGAGACAGTTTTGATTAGAAGACTCAACATCCATTTCCTGCTTTCTAGTCTGGATATCTGAAGTACCAATTATGCCAAGAGATGCAATGAACATGTATTATTCAGAATCTCTACCAGTTGTGTCTACAGGTCACCCTTCATAAATTTGTGCTCTGAATTTCCTTCCTTTTTTTCAATCAGATTTTACTAATTGCTTTTCAAAAACAGGTAGATGAAAATGACTTGTTACTTTGATATTTACTGAGCTTCTAACATCCAGCTGTAGCTTCAAATCTCTAAATATTTGACATTCAAAGTTACAATTAAAAGCATAACATTTTGACTGCAGGAAGATCTCAGTGCATACATTTACATTCATTACTTTCAAAGTTTTTGCTCCACTAACACAACTGACTGATTAGCCCTCAAGATCCCGTTGTCAAGACAGCAACAAGGGAATGAACTAAAAGAAGGGAAGGAGCAGAAGCATGGAGACCTGGAACAGTTGAACTCTTACCCTTCCATTAAAAAGTTAATGCTACATATTGCCTGGGGCATGGCCTTTTGCCTTCCTATTCCCACCTGGAATATGGCAAGACTAATTTGGATAAACTTCCAAGTCACTTAAATAGATGTAGGCTGCTGAATCCCTGAACCCTGACTAGAATCCAGACATCAGCTCCCCCAGAAGTTCTTTCCCAGCATAGTTAAAGTCATCAGCTGGCAGGTGTTAAACACAACCCAAACATGGTCAGGCTCACATCTAAAAATCATCACTGAGAGACTATTTCTGAGCAGCTGTTTCTACTCAGCGATATGTACAGCCGACCATGGCACCGTCAGATTGTTAAGGCATGATCTATGTTTTGGTGCTGAAAAAAATCATACCAACTCACACACAGGAGTATGAAACCCATTGCAAAAGAACCAAATTTTGCAAAAGATGAGTGAGATAAAAAGAAGAAAAAAATAGTTACTGAACTATAAAATAGGAATGGCTAAATACAACTTTTGTAGTTTACTTTTAAGAAAAATCCTTGAAACATTAAAGCTTCCAAACTAACAGTTTGTAGTCAAGTGAGCTGCATCACTGGGACTCGGTATTTCCCTCTGTATGGAAAGAGAGCTCAGCAGGCCTTTCTGAAAGGGGCATTTCTCTATCAGAGAACTCACCACAAAGTTTACACCTTACCTATCCCGGCTGTTAGAGCCAAAAGGGGTGTCATCATCAGACTGGCGCTTGCGTGAGCATTTGCTCAGCACTGACCTGCCAAGTAGGGATCTTCATGTTTGTGCTTTGTGACTTTTTTGATATTCCTGTATCATGACTTATAACATGCTGTCCTTAAACAGCACAACTATTGCTCACAAGCTGAGGAATCAGGGCCAAGAAAGCTGCAAAGCAGTGAAATAATTACATTACAACCTGTCAGCTTTATGATATAGCTGGTCCAAATTCTACTACGAAACACATCTCTTTAGGGAAATGAGAAACATTTAATTAGGTCTAAAATACAGTAATATTAAACTACCTAACAAGGTTTCACCTCTATCCATGGTAATCATGCTTTCCACTTACCTTGTCACAAAAAACCTTGATCTGGCAGTAGGCTCGGTGGATGGGTTTGTTGCTGCGGTTGTTGTAGCTGTAGGTATCAATCTGAATCATCAAAGGAAGCCCTTTTACTCCTTTTTGTGAGGAGAAGTCTGTGCTCAAGCAATTCACCGTGATGAAAATCTGCGTGCCGGAGAGATTACTTTTAAAATGTGCTGCAAACAACTATTACATTTCTGGAAACACGTGACAACAAATGGGAAAATAAAAGCAGATACCCCACACACCCCCACACAATCAATTCAGCTACAATCCACACACTGTCAATTCACCCATTTATTCTCCACTTCTGTCTTAAGTCCAGCAAAGAAGCTTCCATGCTGGAAAGAAGGACAAGCTTTTAAGGTGTGTATCGATGGCTTCAGTTTGGATCAAAAGTTCACATTTTAAGTGCTTCATTTGATTGTCCCAACTTATTGCACTTTGGTTCCCACCAGAGAGCTCAGAGGGCACAAGCCAAATTCTTTTTGGAAGACCCAGAGGAGAAGATGTGTCCTAGGAACACACCTCATGATCCAGCTGCTAATGGCTGCTCAGTCTGTGGGAACTGACTAAAGATAAAACATCCTACAATGTCTCTCACGTGGATGTCAGGTCTGTAACCCTGACTTGTTTTACTCTACAAACCTGCTCTGTACATTTGTACTGTTTGTTAACCTAGACATAGCAAGATAATCTTGCATCTTTCTTTCCAGCTGCCTTTTGGTCTGGCTTGTTCTTTTGACAGCTTAGAAGTTTAATTCAGTGTGGCCAAAGGTAAGTCCTACCCTTTTTTTCATTTTAGAAATTCTCTTCATGCTCATCAGCAGTAACCCCTCCTCCATCCCATGAACAGTCTTGATCTTCACTTTAAGGGTCCTTCATGGTTGGTCTTCAATTTCAAAAATGCATTTCATTCTGCCTTTTAAACAGGGAAGGAACATCTCAAGCATCTATAACGCTACACCCTACCACTTCTCAGAAGTCCCCTTCACCATGTAACATCCATGCAACTTGATGCTACCCTTGGTTCCTGGCAAGCCCTGCCTGCCTTTGCTTCAGAAACCTATCCTGTGCTTTCCTTCTACACCCACGTATGCCTGTTGAGAGCAACGAGTCACCTCCTGCCCTCCAACCTCCATCCATACTAGAGAACAAGGCGTGTCTCATCCGCATTGTGTTTGTACAGCACCTGGCAGAAGGGTCTCCCACCGACTATTTTGATGCAAAACATGCTGCAGTTGTGAACTGAAATTTATCACTGAATCTTCCAGTCCAGAGAGCACGCATGGAATTTGAGATGAAACTATACTGAAAATTCAATTGCTCTTCCCACTGATGAATATATGCATTACACAGCAATTTGGACCAACTATTTATTGACCTGATTCTGCTTGTCACTTTTCCTCAGTTTAAAAGGCAACAACAAAAAACCCAAACAGTGAATTAAGGAAAAGGACAGAGAAAACCACCAGTATGTGCTTTCTGAAACAGGAGGACATGATGCCTGCTCCAGCCGAATGAGCACATGCAGAAAGGAAGAGATCATCAGAGTCTCTCACTGGGCAGAGGAGGTGCCAACAGGTCCCTGAGGTGTGTGAGGATTCAGGAAGAGAGAGCATGAAGGAACCTCTCCCAGATCCACAAGTGGAGGAAAAAAAAAAAAGCAAGCCAGTTTGAATGACCAGAATACTAATATCCCTAAGAGAAGGGCAGCTGAGAATAAAGAAGGGCCCCGGTAGAGTTGGTGGGGGATGTTTTACTCTCATGGCAGAAGTTAACACTGCAGCCAGGTTTTTTTACATGGAGCCAGAGCAGCTTGTTTGCCTGACTGAGCTAATGGCACCTCCACATTTTTGCTTCTGATTGTATCACAGAGCTGCATTTACAAATGAAATAGTTGAACTTTAACTGCTGGGGAAAGGAGGGAGGCGGGGAAGGGCCCTGGGTGAAACTCTGATTTTGAAGCAGATAATGTTATTTCTGTTTCAAATTACAACCTGGTCTCACCAGCTCCAAAGGCAAGTGTGGATGTGGGTGCATATCCCTTTGAAATACGATGGCATGAATTTTCATTTGCCTTCAGACTACTTTACAATATCAGAGCAGTGCTTTAAACTGTGTATGTGAAGGCAGAGCCGCAGAAGGAGGTCCAGCATAAACCAGAATCCGGTTCTGCCCATGGATTTTCCAAACTGTATAAGAAAATGCAAGAGGGGACGTGAAGACTTCACATCTATCAAGCAACCTCTGCATCCACCACCTTTTCTGCACTCTCAGCTGAGAAATAAAAGATGGCCTTGTTCCACCTTAATCAGCTACGAACACTGTGTGTCATGTCTTCTGCTGCCTTCAGAAACACAGAGAGAAGTAGGAGGGGCTGGGGAAGACAGACTTTACCATTTTAAGAGTCCCCATACAGCAATAACAGATTATTCAGCATGAATAATAGATCGATGCTGTAAGACTCAATATCCTAGTCCTGACACTGTAATACATCAGGATCTCCCTGAGGAGCAATGACTGTATGTTCAGGCACCATACTTTGTCATATCATTTGCACCTCGTGGATAGACAGATGGATTTGGATTAACACAGATCATTTATTTTTGGAAAGTTTTTCTGTCTCCTCTCAATCTCCTCTTAGCTTTCTTTAGAGTGCAACACTGACTTTGGATTTGGAAAACACAGGGAGAGGGGGTCCAGGAAGGTGTAAGTTCTGTTACCTGATTTTAAGGGTGTGTTTATCTTCACATTTCTGAAAATTTGCATCAGTTTTAACCCTCTGGACAGTTCCTTTCTCTCTGCCTCATCCAGAAAGCTTTGCCTCTTCAAGGCAGTGGCCGAGGAACAGCACCTGCCTGTCCAAGCACAGCCTGCTTACACCCCTCACCTCTCCCTTCTTTACAGCTCCAGTCCATAACGCAGGGTAACTGCCACCCCTCAATGAGACAAGAAGCAGAACAACCCCATGGGTGGGCACGAAATAATGAAGTCCCGTTCTACCTCTCTCAGAAGACACCCTGGCTTAAGAGCCTCCTTTGCTCTGGTCTCTTGCATGGTAGAGTTGCATGGTTTAAAAGAAACTGTAGCATTCAGTAGAATGACAGTAGCAGGAGTAGAAATCGCTGCGCTTTTTTTCCCCCAGGGCCCTGTCTACACTTGACCTAGAACTATTTTAATGGCTGTGACTATGGCTGTACCTGAATTCATTAGCAAACTTTTTTTTCTCCTGTGCAAACTAGATTTTAGCAATGTTTTGCTATCAGGAACAAGTTTGGGTTGTCATTAATGTCTTTTTTTTTTTTTAATGTCAGCATATCTTAGATTAGAGCAATTAATGATAGAGTTCCACCCATCTAGTCTCCAGCTGAGGCATGTCATTGGCGATGAAAAACTAATTCGGTGAAACATTTGGTGCCTGAGAGTTTCAAACCTGGCCTAAAGATAACGACAACTCTTCTGTTTGTTATAGAGCACGTCTAGAAAAAGCACTCTCTCTTTTGGGGAAGGCACTCCTCCACAGTGTAGCTGCTATTATGTGAATTACTGACTGTTTGTTAAACACTGCAGCATAATTAGTGATGTACAAGACACAAACACAGTAACCTACCTTAAGAGAAAGCAAGACCCAGAAATGCATTTCCCTTTTTATGATTTAATCCAGCCAACATGACTCCTGCTGCGGTCTCTCAGCTTATAGACTTTAAAGGTCTCCAGTTACGAAAGCTCTAATAGAAGCCTTTTATTACTATTTACATTTCTGGCTCCCATCGTCTCAGAAAGAGCCAAGAGCAGAAGGGAGGGAAGAACGTGTTACAGCGCAAAATCAGAAACTTACAGCACTTTCTCAGCTGAATACTGGCAATACACAGACTCTACGCCTGAGGGATGGGTCTTTACAGAACCCTGTTTTGAAGGGGTTTGTCCCTCCAGAGTGTAACAACAAAGAGTTAAATGACTTGTCTCTTAAATGACTAACATCAATCCCATCATTCCTGGTATACACAGAAAGTGTGGTTTTACAGTTTCTCCTGCCAGCCGTTACCTTATAAATCCCATACAAAGGTAAGACCTTTGTTTTACTTCAATACGAACGTCTCCAGCAAATGTTTACACTGCTCTTTTGAAGCTTCCTCAACCCTCACCACACCCTGGCAACTACATAAAAATACCATTTGCCTTGAATCCCAGATGCAAACTTAGTGAACCATTTGTATACACTGAAATTTCAACATGATTTGCTACTGCAGGTTAACTCTTCTTTAATGCATGTGTGTGTGCATGACATACAAATGTATTTTTAAAAATATATGTGCACGCATATACACAGACATGGTATATTAAGCCAGTTGCCAAGTCTAATCCTACATAATTCCTGATACTAATTCCCCAAAATAAAGTACCTTACTCCAACCTTTAAATTTTGAGGAGAGAAATTATTCATTTCCTCCCTACTGAAGCAAAATTTGATCCAAGTTAGGAAGGAAATTAACAATTAAGAACAAAATAATTCTTATACTCATCAAAGCTTGTCCTAAGTATTGCTGGCAACATTAAAGAAATACGAATTGTCACAGTACTAATCACTGAGAGACCATGCTGCTCTATCAGGTTGATTTTACAGTTGGGCCCACTGGAATCATAGCTCACTTTAGCCCACAGTGTCTAAGAACCTAATCCTGCAAATCACTCACTCACTGAAAACACAGCTTATTGCTGTATGGGCTATGCCAAAACTCATTAAATAACTGGAAAGGTTCCCAGAGGCTTCAGTGTGCTTTGGATTAAAGATCTACCTTTCAGTTAAATATAGCAGGACAATGATTGCACGCAAGTATACACAACAACTGCACAGCACACAACTACTGTACACACCAAAAAGCATGTGCCAGCACCTGCCTGAATAACAAACATATCCACCAACATGTCTGTATATCGCATGTCTGAGCTGCAGTGCTTTGCAGAACTCTCTAATTTCTTGCCATCACTGAGAAGTAATTTTTGTCTGACTTGAGATGACATTTTTCTTCAGCAGCTGCTCACTGAGGCCACACCTTTGTATTAAGGTTAAAAGGTACTTTCCATAAAAATAAAAAATTAACATATCACAAGTATTAATTGGAGTGAAAGCATAGCTCACAGAGCTGGTGTGATTTATGACAAAGATATTCTCCTTTGACCTGGAGAGTCCTGGTTCTTAATTATCTTTCTTGCACACTAACTTCGGTCAGCAACCAGACTGCAAGCAGGCAGATGTATGTCTATCAAAACTGAAGTTGATTTCTGTTCAAAAACCTCCAATTGTGTCAATCAGCCAGATTCTGCAGCAAAATATACTGCTGGGCAACAGCAAAGCAACTACCTTCTAGCAGATCATAAAAAGACTTTTAAAAGTTGGTTAAAAAGTCAGTCAGTTATTTGTTTCCTCACCTTTTTATAAAGAAGTCCTTTAAAAATACCAAACATAGCATTCAGGGTCAACCAAAGGGAGCCAACAAATCACCTTGCCCATAAATGCTGCATATTTATATAGAGGAGCAAATAAAGGAATGAAACAAAGATGAACTGTACAGAAAGTATTCTCACTTCCTACCTCTGCTGTCTTATTGAATGTTACTTTTGTCTCAAGGCAACATAAGGAAGAGTTCAATATGGCTGTAGACCTTTCCCCTTGTTTCTCTGTATCATGCTCCAAACCACAAGACTCACAGTCCCATTAGAAAAGGATTCTAGAAAAATGTATGGATGTACCAGGCCCAGCTCTCCTCTGCCAGAAGGCAAGGGCACTGCTTTGCCAACCAGACAGCAGAGGAAACACGAGCAGCATGGTGTTTCTGACTTTGGTGCTGTTCCCTTAGCCCACAGAAAGCAATGGCGAGATTATTCCACAGCTCAAAAGGTGCTGTACAAGATTCCCTCTTCCACTGACTTGTTCTGCCAAGCAGCAGTCGGAGGACAAGGGACCAAACACAAGGAGCTGGAGCCAACACTGCAGTTCCCTTGACATTACTGAGGCAATCAAGAGAGGCCTCTGCCTCTGCTCTTGAAATGCCTTTTTCTTCCACGTAAGATTCCACCGAGATGCTGCCTTACAAACCCTCAGCAGACTCACTGTTAACTGGCAGATAGATCCTGGCTGTCACACCAGGGCTGCTATACCCTGGTTCTGAAGGGCTTCCAGGAGGAAGGTACTGCTCTGCTTGCATGTGGGAGGAGAAATCTGGCTTTAAATCAGCTGCCCTCCAGGCGGAGTAGGAAAGTGAGAAATCCAATGCTCCAGATAAGTCTTTCTAGATGTGGGATTCAGTCTCCCAGGAGAGACAGGAATATTTGGTTAGGTGATTTCTGCTTCTTCTGTTTGATTTTTCAAGATTGCTCCCCTGAGCACTTCCAACAACCAGCCTGTTTTCTTTATTTCTTCTCGGGCCAGTAGAGCGCTTCATCATATCTCAGAGGCCCTGGACAGAACTGCTCTGTGCCGCTTTTGTCTGACTCAGAAGAGAAAGGTCTTTGTGCTTGTGAGGTTAGTTTTAATCTTGAAATTACGGTGAAAAGGGAAAACAACACTGAGCAGAAACAATGGAGCCAGTTTAAAGATCATCGCTCAAAAAGCTTAAGAAAGGAGTCTGTAATTAGGCCTTGAAATTCTTCATCTCTCTTGGATGAGGTAATTGCTGGAGAAAAAACAGCCTTCAGTGACGTGCCTCACAGTCCACAGCTTTCAAACACCACAGGGGCATCCTGTGGGAATCCCCAGACCCAGCACAACTGGTTATTGTATTTAGACTCTCCAACAAGAGCAAGCATGTGTGTACGTGCACGCGTACGCAGGGAGGGAAACGCTTTAGTGCACAGTGATAAGCTTTCAGTGCAGGTACAACCAGATTTACGCCTGATAGCCCAATACCACAGCATGTTATGAAACCTCTTACTTTTATCAATACATTTGCAGTTCAGGCTCCCAAGAGATCAGATATTTGATAACTACCCCACAAAATAAATACACATAAGCCTATTTGCATTTTAATGACTAGTTCCTGCAGAAATACAAGTGGCTTTCTTACATTTCACTCCTGACATTGTTTTAATGCAGCAACAGCAAGAGTCTTTACTTTAAAATCTTACTATGTTTTATTTCCAGTGAGGGTTGTGCTTTTCATGTTCTGGCACCCAGGGAAGGAGCAATGTGACATTAGAACAAAATGGCTGGACGACACCTGACATTACTGAATGTGACTTTCTTGCTCCTAGATCAAGGTGGTGTCTTGCTGAATCTGGCTTGCAGCTGTAAATACAATGTGTTCAAGAACTGCCAGCCCTGGCAATAGGGGTGGTAGTGCCAGTGGGATGAGACTGCCATGCACTAGCCCTGGTTGTGCTTCTATGAGGGGAAGTCCATCATGTATGAGAGCCCAAACCCGTATTTTCTTGCATAATGACCACATGCACACAACGGTCACCTGTTGTGACTGCAATCGGCAACACACCGCTGTATTTTGAAATGGAATCTCATAATAATGCAATAACTGAGGCGGTGAGAATGTAATCATTACATGAGTAATTACAGCACCATTAGCAACTGGGCCAAGTACAACTCTGTTTACCAAGGCCAGCTTTTGAAAGAGCTAAGTGTTTTTCATGCTATTGTCTTTCCTCTAGTGCTCTATTCTTTTCAAACGTGCATCAGAGATGAAAATCCCTGTTGCTACAAACCTCAGCACCTTCAGTCAGCAAGTCAGGACAGCGAGTGTGCTCAATGCACCTCTCGCAGGACTCGCTCCATGCAATCTCTCTAATGCTGTTAGAAATGCAGTGTGGAATCATGCATGAAGATGTCTCTGTCTGTGAAAGATCCTTAGCATTACTTGAGTGCTGGGCATTTTGTATTCAACATGAAAACAATGTGAAGGAGTCTGCTAAGCTCAGGATATTTGCCGTTTATTATTTCCCCATCCCCAGGAGTTCCACATTACCCCCACTCGTTTTACACGGCCTATTTCCCCTGGTGTTTGTTTTTCAGGGGCCAACTTCTTGTAATTACTGGCAACTTTTCATTTCCCCTACACTAGCCCATGCAGCTGAAACACTCTGCCACCCTTTGGATAACCTTATAGATAAGAAACTTGTTAAGGTGCTCAGCTGCCCTGGTGCACAGGTCCACTGTAGCAGTCACATACCCAAATGCAAAACCCTAATGTCTGAGGGTACTTCACCATTAGGACAGACAGAACATGGCAGTCTTCAAAAATACTTTCATTCCCAATTGCAAGGACAGTCTGTGTAACACTAAAAAAAAATTAATGGCACAAACACAAGGGAAGGTACAGTCTACCTTACAGAATATTGATTATTGGAGAAGTTCATAGTGTAGAAAGGAAGTTCATAATTCAGAGAAAGAAAACATTCACCTTGTGTCCTACACTGACTTTGCAAGTAGGAAAAAAACTTGACCAGTTTCTCAGGCTGGGATATTTTAAACAGAAAATCACTGAGAGGCCGCAAGTAAGAAACTACACTGAAAGTGCCCTGCAGGTTTTCCTCAGAACTACGTCTCAATTTGTCAATGATACAGGTGTGAGTGCAGCATCACCCTGACAGCCACTGCATACTGTCTTGCCTTGCATGGATGGCCGGAATCCCTGGTGCCAGTGACAGACCAGAGTTCACCTGGCTTTGCAGAGACTAAGCACTCTCACCTCCACAGACCCTTCTTATTTATTGAAAAGGAGAGAAGTGGAACAGTGACCAAGGATGGTTGGTACTTATAAATGGATACCATCTGCATGGCTTTTCCTCACCTTTGCCTCCTCATTGACATCCCAAGTAAAGGACACAGCATTGAATGCAATTTCTTCAATATTCCCAATGGTATTAAAACTCTCCTTGTAATCAGCTGTAAGAAATAAGAAACAAAAGAGTTGTGAAAAAAAGTTTGAACTTTCTCTTTCATAGTACATCTTTGCTTTTTCAGCTGGGTTGTGTAATGCATCAAAACTCTCTCTTGTATTGTCTATGTTAAAGTATTTATAAGCTTAATTGCAAAGTGGTAATACACTGCAGCTTGAATTTTATGCATAGCACATCACTAGCCAACGTTCTTGCAAAATACTGCTTGCTCTCAAAAAGGAATCAGTGGGACTGTAGTGAGAACGAGTGGGTGCATTCATTAACTTGGCCAAGGAATGACCAAAACTGGAAAATTAACTAAAAGCTATTGAAGCATTTAAAAGGGACTGTTCAAACAACTTTATGGTAACTACTACAGAAGGTTTCTAAAAAGCAAAGAGCTGCCACTGAAGGAAGTAACCAGTAGCGTACATTCCTTGGCCAGCCATTTCAACTTTCCCAGGAATTACTGCACTGGATGCTGGATCTTTATTTTTAAAAATAAAAATAATAATAATAAATAACAATAATAAAAACCCCCACAAAACGCCACCAAGACCCCTTCCCCAGAGTGTGTATGATACTAAAATAGCAAACAAACATGAGACTTTTTACGTTATCTGACTACAAAACCTGTGCCCTCTTCTCACTGCTTTCCACGGGGCTGTTAACATCACCAACAAGCCAGCACATTAGAAGGAATGCAAAGCAAGAGGAAGCCTAGCTTTCAAAGATGACCCACCCCCTCACCAAAAACCACAAGGGCAGAAAAGTACGTAAGACAGGCAACTTTCAGGTCTTCTCTAGAATCAGAGAGAGGAACAAGCCCACTTTTTTCCACCCTTTGCCTGCCAGTTCAACACACTTTCTTTCTTTTGATGGCACTTTAAGAGAAAGAACAGGTTTGCAAGGAAGCAGTATCTGCTTGATTAAAGGAACTTGCAGAGTCTTCAGGCACAGCATCAGCTATCTCTAGGATATACACTTTTCCTTAAGAATCCCTCCAGGGCTGTAATGGCTGTAACTTGGTGCCAGAGGGCTGTGACTACACCATGCAGCAATCCTGATCTAATATTTGCCTAAGTCTGTGCTTAATTTTTAGCTTTGTAATTGATTATAGAAAGAGGACATTTTTTAATTCTATAAATGAGACACCCAAAAGGTTTCAATATTTATTTCTTTGTCCTTCAAAAACAAAAACAAAAACAAAAACCTGTTGGTCTCTAAAAGATAATCTCCAGGTAACAACTGTTTTAAAATAATTTCTAAGAAAAGCACTGCTGCAAGGAGAAGTATTTAACATATGAGATGTGCAATCCATATAGTTTTCTCTCATTTGAAACGCAGGGATGCTGGCATTTCACTGGGCAAGTGAAACTGTGCCTGGGATACATGAATGATTCTGGATACAGTAAAAATTCACTGTTCTGACCATAGGCACTGCACAATACTTTTGGTGATGCAGCAAATGAACAGAGTGTTTGAGAGGGCAGACAAGCTTTTCATTCCCATTATGAACTCATATCTCCTTTCTAACTGAAGTCATTGGCTTCACTGTCTAAATTCAGTGTGGGGATGCAAATGAGAGGAATTAGAAGACACATAAGTAGTTTAATATGCATGCACACACATCCACCCACCCCTTAAATTTATGATTCACCAGAAAGTGCCTCGTGCGACTGACTGCTGCATATGGGCGTGCTGTGTAGGTGCTCTTTGGAAAGACACGAACAAGATGTCTTGTAAAGACACATGTTTTCTTCTCCTAAAAGGCTGTCAGAATCTTGCAACCCACCAACCCTTCCCCCACGACATGCCTCTGCATTCCTAATTGCCACACGCAAATCTCATGGAGTGTCTATGCGATGTGCTGTTTAAAAACAGAAGTGCATCCTATTCCCCTCACTTTGCAATTAAAGAAGGATCCTCAGTAGATTAAGAAAGCATTTACATCCAAGGATACTTGAAAGTTGTTATAGTGTGACTACAATTTTTTTCCTCTTCTGCTGCTATGAGCTACCAGAAATAGAAAATTGGGATTCTTCAATAAGCAAGAAGACAGCTGTACAGGAGTTATTTCCTCTTTTGTTGAGTAAGCTGCATACTAAACAATGGCAAATTTCAATGTTAAAGACCAATCACTTGCATGCATTACATACCATTGTAGTAGGTTTTGTATTTTGCACATAAAAGAACACAAACTATCCTAAAAAAAATACAGGCAAGACTCTGGAGCACATATAACCCCAAATCAAAGCTTCCACACTCACCCTTTACATCCATGTTTGAACCTATTCCTGTATCTGTCAAATTATGGTATTGATTCTACATAATCAATATCTGCTGTAATCCAGTATTGTTGGGGTTTTTTTTGGTGCTATTTTAAAAGAAAAAGCTAGTGAGCCAATGTCAGAGCACAGCACTGTGGAACACTCAATTTTACTTTATTTTTTTCCTCACTTCTGCTAAAAGCAGTGAAAGAGCTTCCTGCCTCCTTCAGAAAAAATCCATAACAACATCCAGCCTAAGCTTCTTGCTTAATAAGTGTCAAGTCCTCAGGTTGGTTCCTCACGCATTAAGGACTTGCTTACATGCGAGTACATGCTTATCCTATTAATGTCAATGCATCTTCAGACCCAGCACTGCACCTAATCCATTCAACCATCCTTCCTCCCAGGAGGTGCACCAGCCAGCACACAAAACAAATTAAAGCAGTGACCCCTGCATGCCTGGAGTAAAGGAACCAGTCACTCTATTTCCTCTCAGCTCCAGACTATAACTGCAGGCCAGAAGGCAGACAGACCCATGCCATCGCAAAAAGCAGCACAGGCAGAGCTGTGACCCCATCTAAGGGGTGAATAGCTGGACCCCAGGACTAGAATAGTCCAAAGTCATTTGATTTTCTGCCTGCTAAGGATCAAGTCATGCTCTAGATTTAAAGTGCATTCGTAAACAATTAAAAAGGATTCACAGATGGTAAACATACACTACAAACATTAAGTTAAAATAATATTAATTACTATGAACCTTGTGGAACACGTTATACAGATTTATGGCTACTCACAGACAATTTTGAAGGAACCTAATGCATGATTAACCTTTCATATGCCGTGGATAGTCGGAGTGAAATCCAAAATAAGAGAGAAGTAAAGCGACCAGCAGAATACCAGACCAATCCCTGAAGATAGGACAAACCTGATACACACCCCTGTCCTTAGCAAGCTGCTCTCACTGCCTGTTTAAATGGTTCTCCAGGGCGTATCCTGCCATTTGCTAATCTCCCTCACAGACACCAAATTCTCTCTGTTAACTATACAGGGCCTGGACACTAACACAGAACTCCCTTACAGAAGCTCTTCAAATACCTGAATTTTTAATGTAAGTGAAATAAATCTTCATATGGCCACATGATAATTTAGCTTGGACTCCTGGAGGTTATCTGGTTCAACCCCTACCTTACTCCCCTGAAAAGCAGGGGCAGCTTCAGATTTGCATGGTAAGAGTAAGAAAACACTTCTGATCAACATCTCAGTCTTATTCTGAAAACGCTGAGATGATCTCTGCTCTTACAGGCCTTATGTCTGACAGGGAGTGAGTACTGTGTCAGTAAGTTACTACACTGAGCATTGCTCATATTTGCGGTCCAAATAAAGAACATGTGTCAGAGCACCTCAGAAGTCAGCGCAGACCTATTTCAGCTGAAAAGACATTCACTTTTACACAGATAAATGCACAGCACTTGCTTTGCAGGTCATCCTTTTACAGAACATGCATCATAAGCTGACTCGTTTGAGTAAGTGGACTGAAATGTGCCAGCACATTACAAGCGCGGCAGAGTCAGAGGGTGTTGGCACTGCAGTGGAACGAGCTCCTCAGCACATACCTCTGAAGGTATGAGCATTAGCACAGCAAGCTTGTAGGGACTAGCACAGAAAAAAGCCCAAACCAGGCAGCCTTCAGAAATAGCTGTGACGTGGCATACTTGCTCTTTTAACGTGTCATGATAGGAGTCATTTGGTCTGGGGTGGAGGTTTTACTGCCTTTAACTACCCCGAAGGACACATGGACACACACACATACAAAAAAAAAGGCTGTGGAAATAGTTAAGCCAGAACTATGATGATAAGGCAAGAGGCAGCAAGGAGGTCCAGGAAGGGCTGCTTTGACCAAACACACTTGACTTTAAATACCGCCAGCCTCAGTGGAGGCTGCAGCATTTCAGTGCCAAAAGGCACTGCATGCTAGGACCACTTCAGACTGATTCCCAGCACTGGAGGTGTTCGATCACCTTTGAAGTCTTGCAGTGCTCTCTCCAAATAACCCTGCTTCTTTTTTTCCCCCTCCTCTCTGCCCCCTCTCATTCCTGCCATTCAATGGTTTGGTTCCCTCAGGCTGTCAGAACAAGATAGACTTTGTCTGCTTTGGTCTTGCCGACTCCTTGACTGGAATCCACTACAGATGGCTGTGTGTGTAAACTGCACGTGGGAGGGGAGAAGCGCTTGATGTCTAGACACTCCCACAGATTTCAACTTCAGGCTCCTTGGCAGTGTTTTTCCTCTGCCAAAATCTACCAAGCGTGCAGATAGGGCAGTTGTGGCTGAAATGGGCTTGTAAATACCTTAGATGGGATGAAGAGTAAACAGGTTTCTCGAAGGATAGCACAAGGAGCTCCTTCCTCCCTCACATCTCACTGACACTAGGGGTGTAGATTCCTGTGTGTTCCTTTGCAGTCTCCATAATGATGGCATCTTCACTCTCAGGCTGCATTCACGCATCAGATTAGCTAAACATAACAGTTATGTGGGCTGCTACTGGATCAAAGAGTGGAATAGCCTTTGAAAATCTAAAGGAAACAAACATTCTGCCACTCCTGAGGGGGCACAGACCCCAACTTCCCAGCAGCAGAAGGTGGAACACCATTAAATACACGTGCAATGGGCAGCTCTTTTTTGCATCTACTGAGGAGGACTCCTTCCACGTGATCTCCATCCTGCTTCACTACCTCAGAGCCCAGTCTTATCAAGGATGAGTCATTCCTAAGAACTGTGGTACAAACCTTGCAGCCACTGCCAATATATCCCATCACAACCTGTGCAAGGTACCAGAGCTTTCCATATTCTGCAATCTTCCCTGAAGCATCTGAAGATCCTCTTTTACTCACCAATGTCGAGGACCCTCTGCTTAGCTGTGTGCTGTCGAGAATGCCAGTATTTCCAGTATTTCAGCTGTTCATCTCTGTTTTTATCCTCACTGAAAACAACCATGACCACGCTCTAAGAAAATCAAAACAGCTTGCATTAGGTTATGTAATTAACAGCCAGAAACAAAAATAAAAATCTTCCCTATGCCTCTAATGCTGATGCAGTCATCACCCTCCCCCAGCACTTGGATGGCAGAAGATCACTGGGTTTTATTCCAGTCAGATATTGCAGTGCACTTAAAAATCTCAGGGCAGAAGAAATGTAGTTTTGAAATAACACAGGACCTGGGACTGTGCTCTTGATAGTCCAAATAAAATGTTATCATATTCTTAGATCTAAGAAGTCTGAGTTGCCTTAAGTAAAAAGTGGCTGTTTCAAAGTGAGAGGATTCCAAATTCCAATTCTGATCCAAGTCTAGTCCAAGTCCAGTCCAGGTGTTGGGAGTTCAGACTCCTTGTCACTCTAGAAGATGAGATCGTACTGTAAAGGGATGTGTTGTTATGGAACTTAAGCTCAAGGGCTAAAGGCAGGACACTTCCAGGTTTAGCACACACGGCCCGAATACTCTTCTCAGGAGCCGGACTCTTCCATACCTGTGCATTAATGACAGACTCAGCAAGACTATTTACTGAGATTTGCTGAGCTTCAGTTCAAGTTCTAAATTCCCTTTGTTAAACTGTGATTCAAAGGAAAAAGATTGAAACTTTATGCAAAACTTCACATGAGTAATAAAGGCTTGTTTTAAAAAGCCCTGCTTTAGGCAAGCAAAACAAACACCACAAAACAATGGAAGGATGCTCATACCAGGTAAAATGAAGTGGAAAAAAATCAGAACATGAAAGAGAAAGATCACTTTTAAATATTTTCTTTTGTTTCCATTCTTCCTTTAACCCTGAGTCACCACGTTCATGAAAAACACCAACAAACTGTTTCATAAGCGGAGGAGCTGGGTTATGATTGATTCATGATCACCACCACAACCCTTGACATGTTCTGTGACCTTCTCCGTTCCACCTATAAAAGCTGAACATCATCACTGCATCTTCCATGTGTAGCTACTGCATGGGCACAAGGCAGCAATGCCGTGGATGAGTCCCGAGGTAAGCACATACATCCTGGCTGGCCATCAGGTATGTGCTAGCTGATGCACTAACCAGAACTGGCACCACAGACTCTAGCTTTTTCACCAAGGACAGCATAAATCTTTTTTTCTTCTGTGAACCACTTCCATGGAACTTGCAGAGCTTTAATATCTTCAAAACCTCTTGCCCCTCTGTCCAGGCTGGATGGAACTGGCAATAAATTGAACAGTCGCTTAGCTGGGAGGCTGGCAAACAGGACACAATCATGGAAGTTGCATTTGGTTTCACAACCTTCTGTGAACTGCACATCCTCCAAAAGAAATGGTCTCATCTCTCCTTTACAGTTTCTACCCTTCTGCTGCCACAACTTCAAGACTCAAGTGGCTGTGCAGTGAATCAGACTTATGAGGACTGGTTGTCAGCCAGACCGGCAAGCTCCTGACTCCTGTTTCAGCTGTACTGAAAAAGCTGGCACCACAAAGGGGGAAGGAACAGGTGGCTGGCAGGGAAAGAGACTTTTCACCAGCAGAAGTCTTACATCAGCTTCAGCCAACAACGAAAAGCCATCATCAGCCTCATGTCCTTAGGAAACCAGGCTAAAAATTAACTGCTATTGAAGTTTACAAATCATTGCCTCTCTTTAGGAAGAGTGTCTTTAAACTTCATGTACGATAGAAACGCACAGGTGGTTGTGTGCTTCACTGCACACGTTGACTTGGGTTGGTTCCTTCAGATAAAGTCACAACAGTTTTACAGGATTTCATTTCTTAAGATGGAAGCACTTTTGCAGCTTTATACATACGCAGCCCTTCAGGCTTCAGGGTGAGATCTGCAGGGCAGCAACTCTGAAGCTCATTATTCATTCCAAGGTTACTGAGTTAAGATTTGCTTACTGAAAAACATTACCAGGGAAATCAGGAGGCCTTTTCACCAGGCAGATGCTGCTGAAAACCGAGCTTCAGTTCTACCTGTGGAATCTAAGATGCAAATCATCCATTTGGTCATACTTCTGGGTGAATATGAAATGAAAGCTCACATTTATATGAAGCAAGTGGTTTAAAATTAATGTCACAAAAGACATCTTCAACTCTGCATTTTATCTGAAACACTGGAAAGCAGCCACTGAAGTGCACGTCAGCGAGAGTGGACATACATAGTAGATGTAAGCAGTTCTCCCATTTTTTTTTTTCTTTATTCACAGCAACAGTAAGTTCACCAATGTCAAGTGCAATATCTGTGCAATTACCTTTCTGCCAAGCCATAAACTGAGGCAGATATATATAAAATTGACTCATAAGATTACTCTTTGGAAAAAACTGGACCCCAAAAATATTTGAGACCACCATCATTACTATTACTCTCCCACCTTTACAACAGGCATAAGACTAAGCTTGCTCTGTCGCCTCCCACAAGAAAAAAGATAAGTAAAAAAAAAAAAATCTACCAGAACTAAATTTATCTGCAGTTTCATTCCCATCTAGGAAAGAAATTGGACTATACCCTGACTTTGCTGATGGGATGCCGGAAGCATTTGTTGTCACCCGTCTCGCTCAGGGTTATGGCATAGAACTGTCCTTTGTTCAAGTAGGTCATGGGCCCCTCCCCTTGCTTTTGACGCAGAGATTTGGTAGCTTCTAGCGTGTACTGAAAAGTGCTGCTGAAAAGACAGGGAGAGAAAGACCAACACAATCCGTATCACTTTCGCCTTTTCTCTTTGTCCCCTTTTATTACCATTTCACGCACTGTACGAGCCAGGCGTAAGATGCCAGTAGTAAAATTCCAAAAGAAGGTCACGTGGGTATTTAAAAATGCAATTTTCTTTTTCAAGTTCCTCAGATCTGACAACCAAGCATAACGCTATCCAGACTGTAAATCTCTCGGATCAGATACTACATCTTTACTTCCTCTGAAAAGAGCCATCATGAAGTAAAAGACTTTGTACCCCAGCAGCGAGTGTCAGATAGCAGGAGGAACTCAGAATGATTTGCAGGAAATCAGCTACCTCCACAGACATTTAAACTTAGAAGTCACACAGAAAGTGAAATTAAAACAACAACCCCTCCCAATCAAACAATTAAAACCCCACTAAAAATTGCTGAGAGACAACATGCAGAATAGAAAGCCCAACTGGTACTTTCAGCACAGTGCAGAAAAGGAATACACGCCAAAGGGACAGGAGGTTCATTTGTTTAAGGACAGCATGCTACCAGGGTATTTACAAGCCTTTTTTTTTTCGAAATTAATCAGCTAGAACGAAGCATCTACATTTAATTGTATCTGCAATCAAGTAACCTCCCTTTAGAAAAAGACAAAAATTAGAGGAAAAACCAGGTTTGGTCTTGTATTGTAAGTCAAATTTTAGAAAAGATCCTCCTGCACAAAAAACTTTCAACCTTTAAAGCTGGTGTAAAACCATGAAAAGTTAAAGCCTCTTCCAGCCGCTTCCTTCAATAAGGGACTTGAACAATAATCCAATAAAAATGATGCCTGCAGCTCCTCACATTTTCTTAAAACAAAAAATGAAGGTAACCTTGCAGAATAAATCTCCTCTTCAAACTGCATTTGGTTGCCACAGGAAGCTTAATGCAAGAAGTTGCTTGCAGGACACCCTCACAAATTGGAGATATGAGGGAAGCATTTTCACACAGGTCCTAATCCAGCAAAGTATTTCAGCAATACTGGAGTAGAACCAAAATGACAAACATGTTGGGGTCCAGAACAACAATGTATCCTTAACTTTCTAGAACAAGCAAATACTCTGGATCATCATAACACTGCCATGGCAATATGCCAATAAGGGGAAGGACAAAAACCAGTCCTAACTATCCAGTGTGGGGGGAGAATCGCTAAAATAGGTGAATAACAACATTTAAATCCCCACTGGAAGAGAAGGTAAAAAAAAATACCTGATACACTATCTTTCCAGACACAGGAAGATATTTCAGACATTTTAATATCAAATACTTAGTTTAATACCAAGCTTTCAATCAAATTAAGGCAATTTCTAAGTGTTTCTTAGCTTATAAATGGAAATGCAGTCATTTTTCTAGTTGCTGGGAATTTATTAATCAAAGCAAAACTAAGGTAAAAATCAAACACTACTCTCTACCTATACAACCCACTGATGGCAGTGCCAGCACTTCTCAAAAATGCAGCTGCTGCCCAGTCAAAGGCTCTCACAGGCAGTGGGAAGAAAGCACGGAGGGGACTGCAGACCCCTCCACTGCTGCAGCCCCCGTCTCCTACGTGCAAGGGGAAGTGAGGCTTTGGTTAACACAGGCAAGTTGCACATCTCCATCTGAGCAGACTGAAAGAGCAGAACCAGGTGCTGCAGACCCAGCATCCACCCTGCCGCATATGCTTGACCTATGGATTTACCACCCATTAGTGGGGGCAGGGGGAAGCTCACATCTTGTGATTCAGTGTCACATAACAGGACTGCAAGTTGCATGCTGCAAGACGACTGCATGATATGTGCACCAAAGCACACTGAGTGCCCTGGAAGGTGCACCTCAAAACCTCCCACCAGACAGAAGGCCTAATGAGGATGTGTGCCAAGAAGGGCTTAGGATGAACCAAAGACAGACACACAGCATCTTAACAGATCTGCCTGCAGTCTGCCACAATCTGGCCTTCTGTTCCCTGGCACTCTGTATGTTTCAGAAAGACATCAAAAAACTAAATTCCAGAGACATGCACCTGGCCAATCCTGCAGTCTGTGTGGTACCACTTGGGAATTTTCTTGTTCCCAGCTGGCAATCAAAGCATGCCCTATAGCAGGAGGATTACTATTTCTCTTAAAACTTTTAACAGTCACTCCAGTAATTATAACACTATCCCGAATCTCACCATGAGTCTTGACTAAAGCCCCATGCAGTCATTGAGGAATCTTCTAGCTTCCAATGACTTTCACATTCACTTTTTTCCAATGTGAAGTTTTCCTTCCTGAGCACCTATCTCTCCCAGGAAACATGTGTTTCATTTTTAATGCACATTTGTTCTAACATAGACCTGAGCTGCAGCACAAAAGACTTAACATCTGAGAACTGGTAACAATACCAATGCTTCAAGAACCAATTTTATAAATATCCAGTGCAGTAAGCGAGCAGCCTTTACAAAATACCTGTTTCACATGTACTGCCTATATAATGACTCCATTCTGAGCTCACTGCAGTTAATGATTGTTTTAATACTCCTCAGAAAAGAGATCAAGCTATAAGGAACCTCCACTACAGAAGCATTCATATGCCTACTCCAGGAAAAACATGTAGGCATGTTCCTGTTTCTAAAGTGACAGTAATCTCTCAGACACAAACAGAGCTATTCACAAGCATGAAGTGAAGCATCAGCTTATAAACTTTACTGATCACAGCCTTTATTCAAGGGACTCTGCAGGGTTTGCCAGTTCTACACATGCATTGTTCTGTGCTTAGGGAGGACACTACTCCTTTTAAACTGCGATTTTTGAAAGACAAAAAGACAGAGGGTTTCCCATAAAACCTACTAAGAGTAACTAGAAAAAACAGAATGTAAAAATGAAGATGAGAATTCTATAATCTGGAAGAGCCAATTCAGCCATCCTGGACATCTACCTTGTGCATCCTGCTGTCCTCAAAGGTGGGGAAGATTTTCCATGGCCTGGCTGTCAAAGCTGTGCCCTGTTACCTCTTTAGTCGTTTTAATCTCATATATCTCAGTGTGTGCTTCAGAGGAGTTACTAAACAATACTGAGGGAAGATTTATTCAAGATTTATACCTTTCATTCAAGGTCAGGCTTGATGGGGCTCTGAGCAACCTGATCTAGTGAAAATGTCCCTGCTTACTGCAGGGGGGTGGACTAGATGACCTTTAAAGGTCCCTTCCAACCTAATGCATCCTATGATTCTGTGATTCTATAAGACAGCAGATGAAGATAGAAACTAGTCAGATCTGAAAGCTAACACGCACAGGAGAAAAGGAGAGTGATGCTGAGCAGCGTCAAGAGAGCCCTGCAGGTGCCCCACAGCAACGAAAGGGAGAGGGAGAAGTAGACACAAGCAGCCTCTCCCTGATACATTCCTACATGATGCCAGTCAACACGTTTCAAAGCTTATGCCATACCTTGTTTGTTCATAAATATATTCTTCAGCCCCCACTGACACACTGCGATACTTCTGAAAAATAAAAAAAAACCAAACCCAAATTAAACAGCAATTACATACAATTAAATACAGTACCAAGAAAAACAGACCTCCTTCAGAAGAGACCATCAACCATTAAACTCAAAATCCCTAAAACTGGGAGTGGACCCTACATGGTATCTACACCGGAATGGTCAGAGATAGCTCATTTGTGTCAAGCTTTTGGAGATTTTCATAATCTAACTGCTACAGGAATGTAACTGAAAATAATCTTCTGCCTTGTTAAACTCCTTGCTTATACATTATTATGTTCTAAAACAAGCCTGTAAAAACGTTCCCCATCTCAGAGATAATCACAGTTTTCTTAAGACACTTCATTTTTTGGTTTGTTTTACTTTATTTTAAAAGGTATGTGTGGTCAAGCCGTCCTTCAGGCCTACGATGAAATACTGATAAAAAGTTTTGTTGCTATACTGTCTCCATTGAATAGGAGTGGTGACACAGGCTACGATTCTGTTTGAGCAAAACACACACTTTATCTGAAAGGAGACCTACAGTCGCCCTTTAAAAAACAAGAACACACCTATCAAAACAAAATTACATCAAGAGGTAGAATTCTGAAAATAAAATGAAATCATTTTGCACAGAGGAGGCAAAGATTTGTGCTCTGTCTTCCTGAGCAAACGAGCCCATTCGTACTCTACTACCGCTTCTTGGCTGGCCTTTCGCCTGAAACACGGTTTTGCTGAGGTCTCTTGGATTCACCGATGGATCGTTACATTTAATCTTCAGGCTTTATTTTGTGATCACCAGTTAGAAACTAAAAGCTGTTTTGTTTCCAGAAGTGACAAGTCAGACAATTTTGAAAACAATTTTTTATTTTACCTTACGCCCAGCTGCACCACAACAAATACAGTCAGATACTAGTCAATGCAAAGGTATTATGTACCCGTTTGGAGTATTCCCTGAAGACCAGAAGACAGGGATCCATGAGCAGTAGAACAGATAAGCTAAATACTGTAATAAATCCAACATCTGAGGGGTATTACAGCAAAGGTGGTCCCAACATTAACATGCCAGTCACACTTTATAGTAAGGCTGGAGATTGACATTGACAAAACGATTCAGTTTACTTACCTATCCTCAAAAATACTGTCTATACTGCAAAGGACTAACAAGTTAATTGCAGATACATAAGCATATGAAAGATGAGAAAGGTATATTTATATAACTGTTAAAATTATAGACAAAGAACATAGCAAGTGACTGGCCAAAGGGTCCACTACCATAGAAATCTATAAAAACTCAGCACTCTTTCAGAATAACAAAACTAAGTCACTCAATAAATGTCTCAAAACAACTTCTAAGCACATATTAATAATGTGTTTAAAAATTGCACAGGTATCAGAGCAAATCTACTGTAGCCAAACCCAACCATTCTCACCAAGAGAACAGGAAAACTAGTAAGAACAACTGTATTCCTCCTTTAAACAGTAATTTAGTGCAAGTTTCTTTTGGTACATTTTGACATTTTACTTTGTGCTCTCTCCACACCTGCTCCATACAGCTGTCCCTACGCAGCACTGAGTGAACCTGCAGCAGGGTTTCCCACCCTGCTCCCATGCCACATGCATATGAGCGTCTGGGGCTGGAAGGCCACTAACAGCGGCACACACCTCACCTAACGGCTACAGACAGGGACCAAGCTAAAGCTGCTTGTTCAGTCTCCCTGTTAATTAGGAGGGCAAAGACAGAGAGGAGTGAGGGCAGCAAACCATTCCACCCACTTTTGGATATCACAGTTGAACTGCCTCTTCCTCCAAAGACTGCAGAAAAGCCTACATGACAAGTATCATGCCCTGTTATTAACCCATCATTTTAAAAGCCCATGTAACTAAATATTACTAAAAAATTACCATAGTATGGGGTTTGGAATGCTAGATGCAAGTTCCCTCTTTTGCCTCCAAGTTAAACAGCTCTGCACGTTCAGGAGCCCAGCACAGACTGGCTGTTAGGGTTCAGGAGCATGCCCAGAACAAACCAAGGTGAAGGAATCAGTCTGCTGTCCCGCCCCAGGGAGGGCCATGGGTACAGCACCACTGGACACACATAAAGAGCAAACCAAGGTGAAGGAATCAGTCTGCTGTCCCGCCCCAGGGAGAGCCATGGGTACAGCACCACTGGACGCACATAAAGAGCTATTTACCAGTAACAACGAAAAATAGCTGAAATGATACAGAGCAGTGTTTCTAATCCAAGGCTTGATCGTACTGATTTTTCAATAACAAGCTAGATTTCTTCATTAATTATTCATTTGGTTGACCTAAATGTGTTCTCTATCCGAAAATGGATTTCACCTTCAGACATCCTGATCTTTGACGCTTCCATGGAGACAATTTACTTTTCTATAATACACCTACACAAAGACACAGTAAATTTCCTACATATTCAGAGTAACTCAGCCTTAATGTAGCCTTGTACTTTTGTTACATTTACAACTTCATAAAAGTTGGAGGAGAAAATCCAAGGAGAGTTTTACCACCTAATATCTCTAACTACTTGCAGAGGTACTCTCAGCTTTAAATAATTTTTACCTTTCTACATTTCTGGCTTGTTTGCATAATTCTGCAGCAGGCAAAAGGAGACAGAACAGTACTCACCATATTAAAGTTGACTTTATCATTGCTTTGCCTCAGCATAACAGTGTAAAACAGTTATGAGGCAGCTCCTTGTCTCTCTTCTCCTCATTCACCTAATGCTCCTCCTCACCTAATTCCACTAGTTCTACTCACTTGCCCACATTCAGCTTCTCCATAAATTGCTTGGGTTTACCTAGCAGCAGAAGTTGACACTGCCCATTTGCAATTTCAGGAGAACTTGAAAAATTTCCCAGTTACAAAGTAGCTGCTATTTCTACTGTTAAGATAGTCTGAAGGCAGATCTTGTTAATTGATAGCAGATTTTCTTTCAGAATGGCAACTATGCTCTACTTGACACAATATCCCAGAAGACAAAAGATCAGTATTCATTATTCTCAGAGTTTCCAATAAACCACTTTAAAACTGTCTTCTGAAACGCATCATGATGCACCCCTATAATCAGAGCACAGACTGTCAGGAAGGCTGCAAGAAGCAGAGATTAACCTGTTGAAACAAGCATCACTGTTCTTCTAATGGCTCTCATGAACAGTGCAATCCCCTTATCTTGTTTACAAGCTCAGATCTCCTTATCTTGTTTACAGCATTTTATTGAGTTCTTAGATACTAATTTGAGGTGGAAAACTTACTTCTGTTCCTCCGTCTTTGAAGGTGTCGCTGTACGTACTGTCTGGAGTACTGCGCTGGTCATCTTTGAGATAATTTGTGTGGGGTGCAATGTTGGACACTTCATACGGTTCAAAGATAACCCCTCGGTGCTCCTCATTTTCTCCTCTGGCATAGTGTGCTTGTGGGGTCATAAAAACCGGGGTGAACTCCTCTGCTTTAACCACAGTCACTCCAGTCCCTGTGATGGGTGTCGAGCTCCCAGACACGTTTGTGTTGTACTCCCTTTTGGACGACTCCAGTGGGTCCTGGTTCAAGGAAAGGTTAACCGGCACAGTCTTCAGGACTTGCACGCGGTTCTCTCCCCCGCTCAGATTACTCTGAGCATCCGTGGTATTAAGACAATTCCTGTGAGACAAAACCAAAAATGTGTTATGAACCCTCCTGACAGAGTAAATACCCTCCTTGAATAGCTTAATACTCTTAAATGGCAAGGACTGAGACCTTTCAGTTCTGATAAGCCATTGCCATAAGAAGCAGTACCTTAACAACTTCTAGGCAAAAGACATCATGAGGCATCACCCAGAGCACTTAAACAGCTAGGGAAATACAATGCATTTTATTTGGCCTATAATCAATATGACGTATTACAAGAAATTCTGTGTCTCTGGGGTTGCTTTTGCCTTGGCCTATCAATTTGGATGCAACATCAATCCACCAGTGCAACAACCTTTAGGCACAAAATAAGCATGAAGAACAAGGCAGAAGGTATGGATTACTCACAGTAGATAATTTGCATGTGAAATAAGCAGACTATCAATAGCAAAATTTGTACACAGCTCTTTCAGGCTGTTTGACAGGCCACTACTGTGCGTGTAACTGCTACAAGCACTCCTCTGAAAGAGCAAGCCCAGGAATCCCCATGCATCAGAGTCAATCAGTAACTATAGCGGCTGCAAGGTAACCTCCAGCAGCATTCCCACCTCTACCCACGGTTGCTGTTGAAAGAAATCCCAGTGCTGATCGCAGCTGCACTGACACAAAATTGTTAACTTGTAAAACTTTCAGTAGGTGTAGCACTGCTCTGTTTTCAACCCAGAAGATACTTTCTGACCTTACAGTTCCTCTCTCTTGCTTTCCATCAAAGGCCAGTTGTGTCAAGCTCGCTCCACTTAGGAATTTTGCTGGCTTGTGCACGAGGAAAAACTCCCTCAAAAAGTTTCAAATTCTGTTTTGAAACAGGGAATTTATACTCTACCTAATTAAACTTTCACCTTACACAGCCAGTGGAGACCATGTAAGGCCATCCCAAATTAGCTATGCTCAAGTAAACCTTCTTCAGCTTCTCTCCACTATAGTTCTACATGAAGACACCTTCTTAGATGTAAAAACTTAGTTCTTTCTACACAAATATATGCTGTTTCTTCTCCACAAGTATTTATAAGGCAGAAGTCAGCTTCCTTGGACTCCTCAGACCACTTTTAGCCTACAGAGAAAGGCTAAAATCTGAGAGGAGCAAGAAAACCATTGCAAGCAAACGATTTTAAGACTTACTTTATTTTCTCCTGGACAGGCCATAAGCTAACTAAAACTGTATAACTCAGGATACTGAGGCCAAACTGCTCATTTGGCACTCTACAAGAAAATTGAAAGAAAAGCAGCCAATAGCTAACTGTCCATCTAATCCAATTTTACTGATCTCAGCAGCAGCAAAAAAACCAAAACACAAACCAATCCTGAAACTTTCTGCTACTTTTCAAATTGCATGTTTAATACTGTTTGGTTTTGCTAAAAAATTAAAATTTAAAAAGAGCAAATTTTGCTTCCCAAAATAAGTCTTCATTTTTTTATCTTTTCAAATAAAACCATAAAGTCTCAGGCTATCATAGTTCCTTCAGTTCACAACTGATCAACACCGGTAGTAGCTGGGTGTATGATTTTTAATAATACTGTACCTTTTATCTTGGTCTTCTTGATTATCACTCACTTTGTTAACAGACAACAGCCTTTTATCTCTGGGAACCTGAGAACAACACCAGGCATGGGGTCAGGTAAATGCAACTGTCAGGTATCTGCAGCTTCAGACAGCTCTACTGCAACAACTAGAAAAATGTAACCCTATCAGTGCTCACAGATGCCAGGAGCTGTTTTTCTCTGGGAGACTGATTGTGAATGGGAAGATAATTTCTGAAGGAAAAGGATGCAGTGAATGTTTTCTTTTCTAGTTCTTGGGCACACCACTCTAGAGCAGAACACTCTTCTGTATGTCTTTATTTTTGTAATATGAAACTAGGTCAAGCTATCTCAAAAATCAAAGCTTATATTCTGAAACACCACACACATCACTGAATAATAAAAGCTGGGAAGGAAGACATGATGCTTTGATGAGCTCTGCATGGAGACCCTTGTAGCCCAGGGAAAACGGGGTTTTCAATTAAACCAAAAGCACCAGCTAAGCTGCCTTCTTATAGAGGAGTCTATAAGAAGACATATGTAGGACTAGGACCCAGGGGAATTGCATGAATCCATCCCTTTACTTGCACAGGGACAGGTCAGGGCATGCTGGCATGTCATCAGAGAACACCAACTCCTGCTTTGCTGAGTGCATCAACAGCCACAAACAGTAAAAATTCAGTCAAAGTTGGCCCCTCAACAGATTCAGAATTGACACCAAGTGTCTTCCCAGATACCAGTTTCCTGACACCAGCACAGATAAGATATCAGCTAGGGCAGAGTTACCATGATTGTATTTTTCTCACTGAACCAGCAATTTGGGAGCTAAAACTTCTTAGGTATCTTCCACAAAAGCAGGGAGATCCATTCCATCACAGCAGTTAACTCAGGATTAAACAGAAGGAACAGACCTAAGAATAAGCTCCAGCCACGCCTTTTATTTTTAAGTATGTTAAAGAAGTATCAGGAAAATATCTGAATTTAGAGGAAAAACAATACTGCAATGCAATACAGCAGCCAAGGTTACCATCAGCTCTATCTGCAAGACAGCAGCAGAGTCAGAGGGTGCTAGCCAGAGGCTTTCCTCCTCTTAGGGACATCCTGCCTCCTTATCCTCATTAAGCATCCCGCTGGCTAAAAAGCCTCTTTCATATATTTTAGAAGTGGGAACCAAGCCACAGTTTGCACATGTTGATTCCCCTGCTAAGATCATATATTTATCCCTGAAGGAGGGTTTGTGTTCAGGGAAATACCACTACAAGAAAAAGGAGAAGGGAAAAAAAAACCCAAATAAAAAACCCTAACAGTTAAGTCCAAATAATTCCTTTTGACTGGAAAAAGTACTTAAAGTTGCCCAGCTTGTCAGAACTAATGAGCCAGATGACAAATAAGGGCAACTCAAGAGTCCGGTGCACTGGAAGGCCTCCTTTACATTTCCATGTTATGACACAGAGGTTTAAATTAGGTTTTAAATTCCTGTTTGAGAACATTAACAAGAGTTTCCCTTTTTTATCCCAATTTAAGATACAAATAATTACGACTGAATTCTGGAAGTGGCTTTGATATTAACACAGAGTATTCCATCTGAACCCCAATTTTTTTGCAACTGTCTGGAACAAGGAACAGACATGTCTCTAGTTTTGAGAAGGAAAAGGGCTGTTCTCTGGTTTTGTTTGAAAAAAATCCAGCAGATTTATGAACTGCTACATACAATGGTATTAAGACAGAAGCCAACACTCCAGATGCTTATACACTTTCTAAATTTTACAAATCTACATTAACTTCCCAGCCTCTAGCACTGTGGTAACTGTCAAGTAGAGAAAAAGACCTTTCTTATTTCTCTTTCTTTACTGACAACACCACACAAAACCAAGGAACACCTCTTGAAATATAATCAATAAAATTTTTTTAAAATATTTGACCATAAGGTTGGTATATGCCATCTTGCCTACATGTCCCTGTCCTCAACACTCATAGCTTGGCTTCTGGGGCACTGAGACAGTTCAAGTGAAACAGTTCCATACTTGGTAGGCAGCACGAATTCTGTTTGCAGCGCACAAAGGGGTCAGCCTGGGTTTCAAAGTGAGATTTCTGCATTACCCAAAGATGCATCCTGTAGGACTCTCCTTTGATTTCAGTGGAAATCTCGAACATAGCTCTACCTCAAAATTATTACATATATGAAAAAGAAAGGCAGTGTCAAAATTGTAGGGAAGCCCTGGCTTAGAACCTGACACAACCGAAAATGGGCATCAGTGCTTCCCCTGTAAATTGACTTAGATCCGTCTCAGTGTTCAACTCCATTCCTGTCCTCCACCTTTCTATTTAGACTGCAAACTTCCAGTGCAAAGGCTAGACCTCATTGTATGGTATACAGCCTACTGCAATCATTATACAAATACAAATAACATGGGAAACTGTCAGATGAGAGATACTCCAGTTAAAGAGCAAACTAAAACATGTGTGGAATGAACCAGAAAAGCAAACCTACAAGGGACAAGGAAAGCCTCCCTTTTTCCACTTTTTAAAAAATACTGCAAGTATCTGAGCACAAATAAAAAGGGGGCTAATTCATCCAATGCTCTTGCAAAGTAAGAGGAAGAACACTACACACTCAAAACGAAATCACAACTGTAAATTTAATACAGGAATTCTGATTTTGTTTTTTCTCTCCAGAACTAAACACATCCAAAAAGCCTCAGACAGGCTTCCTAAAACAAAAAGGGAGGTTGATGCAACTGTTGGAGAGAAAACAAGATGCAGTGACGTCTGTCTTCAAAAAAATGCTCTTTTGATGCCTCTTAAAGCAGTGCCCTGCCAGCGCAGCAGGGAGGAACAACGACAGAGTTACCTACTTTATAATAGTCATACAATAGGCCAAGAGCAGCAGCACTGTCCTCATCCCCATTTATGCTCATCATAGCCTTGGTAGCTGCTGTTAGGGGATTTTCCAAATATGACTTCCAGGCTTCATCTTCACTGGTGTAGGCTCGTCTGGTGTTGAAGGAAGTGTCATTTGGCACTAAGGCCACAAGTCGCTTGTTACTGCATAGACAGGAAGAACAAAATGGTGATCCAGAAGGGATTACTTAATTCACAAGGCATGTTAAAGAACATCACATAGCTCAATGAAGTGATACGATTACATCCGGCAGGCATCTTTCTATTAAAATCAGTATTTATCATATTAAGTATCTTCAGTACTTAACAAAAGAAATAAAATGTGTGCAGATCTTGTGATAATACTTCAAATGTATTTTTACTAAGATACAGATAGAGCTATCAAAATACTTAAAAACTACTTGGAAATAAAAGGAAGTAACAAGATAAGAACATTTTGCCCCAGTTTTTTTCTAGATATACGCCCAATTAAGGAAAAATACATTTAACTAAAATCAGTTAGAATTAAAAGACATGAAAGAAAGAAAAAGGACAGCTGTCTAATACTAATCTATCATTCCCCTAAACCGAGTACAGTTCAGTATTTAATAACTGGATACACTCTACATATAATTGAGCTACTCTCTGCTTTTGGAATGCAGTTTGTCCATCATTTCAGAGAGGTTTTCTGTAATAGAACAAGAGCAATGCATCCTGTGGATGAAGCAAAAGTAAACATATTTGGTCTCAATTCAGACTTTACCTAGTTACAGACCCATGGCAATACACACAAGACCATTAGTAAGTGGGATTTGAAGCAGAACAGTTTCCTCCAGCCTGAAAGTGGTACAAACTGACCAGTGCCTGTGTATATCATGAGAGAAGCTGCTGCACCACAGCTATGGCTGAAATTTCCAGTATAATGAAAAGGTAAGTGAAGATAATAGCTCCTGCTTTTCAAAATGCTTGATATGCTATGGATAAAAGTGCTATAAAAAAAAAAAAAGAATTGCATTCCTATTACACAAGATAGTAGGCAAACAGATTAGGGAGGGAAATAGTGGAGCAAGGGGCGTGCTGCTTAGCACATGGTGCAAGAGCATGGTCAAGAATTGTGGCTCAGGTTGCAAGGATCTGGATGAAACTTTTAAGACATTACTCCTTACAAATCTGAAAGCTGCAAAGATGGTGGAATAACTGAATATACTGATTTAACTGGCAAAACCAGCAGTTATTCCCAGTGACCTTCATAAACCACTTCTTGCTATTTTCTAAATAAAAATTGTTGGTTACTTAGCCTCTCTTTCTCTCCCCTACCTGCAGCGGTGCCAGCTCCACAGACCTAACCCAACCAACTGCCACGGCTGCACAGAGTGACATTCAAACACTGTGCAACCGAGCCTTTTATTTGATTTCACAAATAGGACTTGATAAAAGCACACTGAACCCACACAGCAAATGCTCTCAGACACCAGGATCACGTCCTGCCCGGGGCCCCAAGCTGCACTGACCAGCAGGCTGGGGCTTTGTCACTGCCTGAGTATAACCTGCTCCGGTGTTTAAAGAAGAGGAAAGGTGGGGGGGGGGGGGGGTGCGTGGCGCGCGGAGATTATCATCTCTATGGTACAGAGCACTGTTTACAAGTTTCTTTATTTCATGAAAAACAAAATAATCCATCTGGTACACGGAGCACGGTTTTATGAGCTTGGTGGGGGAAAAGAGCAATCTGTAGCCTCGCACCACAAAATACAGTCACATTTACTGTTCAGATCATATTTTCCTTTCATGTAAAATACCTGGATTTTTATAAACATCACTTTTTTTCCAACAGCCTTTCTTTCTGCCTCACCTTTTGCTGTCTCTTCCAAAGACTTTCATCCTTTTTTCCGCATAGGGATTTGTGTTACTACAGGTTTGCTTCAGCAAGCGAGGCTGAGGAGCCCCAGGAAAGAGAGAACTCTAGGCCCGCTTCCCTTTTCAATACCTTATTGTTAGCGACTCAAATCAGATTTGCAACAGCCCCGCTGTTTGTGCCAGAGGTAGCTGAGGGCCTGTTCCCACTCTGGAGTAGCCAATTCTCCCTGGCTCAGAGGCAATTATTCCAGGCAAGGATTCTCCTTTCCTCAACAAAGCTCCCCTTCAGCTTAAACCTGTGCTGTTTCACCGCATGGGCGGCTGCCCATTGCAAAACAGAGAACACGGCTCGCTCTCCTTCCTGTAGCAATCTTCCCTTGCAATCAATAACCGCCGTTTGTTACTCGGAGCGCCCACAGCCATGCGGCAGTCCTAGCCGATTTATGAGCGCTACGGGCAGACTGCGAGATGCGCTTTAAAAACATACCTTTTAGGAGCTGGGCTGTGCTTGTCTGCACAAATGCTGGAAGGGAGGAGTCAATCTGCTACTCTCACTTAGTCAAGACAGTCTTAAAGCAACAAACAGAGTGCTGTCCTTCGAGGTGTTGTAGATGGTTGTGCTGGGGTGAAGCTATAGTAAAGGGGATAAATGCTTTAGGAACAGCCACTCAATAAGTAAACAGTCTGGGTGGCTAGAGAGGCAGAGGTGCACAGAACCAGAGTCCTCAGCACCTCCCTAACCTCAATTTTCTCAAAAACCCAGGCTTTCACGTTTAAAAACTAAATATCCGTCTCCTCTGCCTTCATAGATGGTCTGCAGCATCATCAACTGACACACTCATCGTGTTTACTCTGCAAACAGACCGAAACAACAGCACTAAGAAAAATAAAAAACTTCCTCATCACCCCCATCCCCATAATCAGCTCTGTGGGAGGTTAATGGTCAGACCTAATTATCATGACTTAACAGGGTCAATCATTTCAAAGATTATATCCAAATCAGTCAGCCAAAACAACTGCACTCCCTTTAGGAAATCTTCTCTATTAATTAAGGTCATTTGGATAGGAGGGAAGGTTTCTCTTAAGAGCTGAGGTTCCTTTTCCATGACGGCTTAACTTCCTGGACAGTCTCACCCAAATGTGACAGAAGCGTAGCAGAGTCCCCATAACCAGAGGAGCTAAATATTTTATATTTTAATATATGCCAAGAAAACGCAACCTCCTGAGCAAGGCTCTGCACAGGTAAGCTCCCCTGCTCCCACCAGGCACCCTTCCATGCCAGAGCACCCCTAGCTGTTCCAGCTGTGCAACTGGTAACAACAGGCAGCAGCTTGGAGAACAGTAACTCCAGTGGCACTTGGATGAAAGACAAGGCAAAGGGTGACACTCCCAAGAAAGCATTCCCACTGGGGACTCTGAACGCCCTACCTGTGAGAAAAGCCTTAGGTGGAGCCTGCAATCAGCAACACATTTACAAATCTTATCAAAAGTTGCAAGTTCATCCCATCAGTGACCACATTCACAGGAATTAAGGGAGTTGGGTAAAGATTGCAAGTGGAAGACTCCCATTCAAACTGGCCAGCAGTATCAGCAGATATCCATTGTAGCCAGATGCACATCTTCTCAAGCAGGGGACAATGTGTGGAGAACAAGTCCAACCCTGACAGTGCCCATTCCTCACTAGGGCTAGCCCTCCGCCAGCAGGATCAGTCAGGATGTGTGCTAACCAGGACACAGCTGGGAGGGACATGTCTGTACAAAGCACACCATTAGTTTACCAAGGAGATACAGCCTAACAATTGAGGACACTTTGTGCCTAAAAAGTACCTTTCCTTTCATGCCATTAGCTGAGCTCCTGTTTTCCAGATTTATACTAGTTCTGCATCTGGTAAACTGACATTTTTTTAATTTATTTAAAAGTAAGATTCTGTAATTCTATAAAACACTGTACAAGTGTAGCATACAGGCATGTCCAAAACTGTGCTCATTTCATTTCAGTGACTGCAGTACAAGGTAAACTGGAGAGGTACGCTGTATTTAGTGCCAATAAATTAGCTGAATGGAAAGGGCTGGACTTTTCAAGCTCTTCTTCACATTAATGGGCTTCCACAGTCAGCACTTGGGGTTATAAAATCTTACTGCAGGCAAATTCTCACACAACTTGATGCAATTTGTGAATTACCTTGCACAGAATCAGAAATGCCTGTTAACACATTCATGAACAATGACAAAAAGTGGAAATTTTGTGATCAGACCTTGCCTTTTATTCAGACCCAAGATTTCCTGTCAGCCAGTCTCTCAGCCAGTTTTGTTTCTCAAGAGCTTCCTGTTGAATCGGCAAAGCTCCTGCAGCCCTCCACCTCTTTGCTGACTTTGCCACTGAACGTAAAGCAGACCAATGCAGCCAAACTGTATCCAATACAGCTGCAACCCAATCTTCTCCATCGTATGCTCAGTATTATGTTGGTGTTAGTGGGCAACAAGGTCTTGTCCTGCCTCTGCCCTCCCCCAAAACTTTTGCACTGCCATGAAACCCACCCATGAAACACAAAGCAGACTGTTAGAAGTGTCAGGGTGGGCACCCTGCCCAGGCATTTCTTGGGTTTTTTAATTGTTTTTTTGGGCATTGCATTTGTTTTTTAAAAAAACTTTAATAATTTTTTTAAAAATTAAGAATCGAAGTGCTCCATGCATATCCCTGCAGACTTTTTAGCTCCCTGAAAAATTATTAGGGCTTCCTCCTCCCCGTGCAGGCTAGGAGCTGGATGGGAATACAAGAACATGTGTATGAGACAGCAGAAGAATGGGAGGAATCCCTGTTCCCACGTTTCCACCCAGGCCTGAGCCTGCCTGTTCTTATGCCTGAGAGACAGGAATCACACAGAATGCCAAGCACATCTGCACAGCATCCTCTGCAAGCTGTCCCTTCAGAAGAAGTGGAGGCGTTGGTCTATACAGTTGCTACAAAGCACACAAAAATTTTAGCACCATATAACTGGAAAAGGCAAGACAGACTCATGTCATCCTGGCTCCCGGCCCAGCATGTCAAGGACACAGGATATTTATCATAAGCTCCTTTTTTCTTGGATAAGAAAGTGCACAGGGCAACTGCTTGCAGTTGGGAATCTCTGGGAGAAATACAAACTCTAAAAGAAGATGCTAGCCAAAAGGACTACTTTATATGTTGCATGCAGACACGCACTCTTTTGTCCCGAGTTTCTGATCCCTTAATTGTTCAGATCAGAGATCTGGCTTAAGCATGCTGTGACTCAGTGTGCTATGGGAAGAACACCTGCCTGCTCAGTGCAAAGTAAGAAATGAGGAACTTCAAGAACACCAAAACTCATTTTAGTATGACAAAATATACAGGACCATGCTCCAGCCACATTCAAAAGCTGGAGTTGCCACTTCAGTTTTGACATAGCTAAGAGGTCTCTGTGTGTGATCACTGAGAACTTTCAGTAGCTCTAAAGCCCTTTGTAAATTTAGTTCACACTTAGAAAATTTGTCAGTTCTGCTAGAAGGCTACTATGAAACAAATTGAGAACAGATGTGCACACATACAATTTGTCTTACAACCATATATATATATTCATATATACATATGAATTCGCAGGCACAAAAAAAGAACTACTATGACCATTTAAAAGGCAGCTAAGGACAGATCACACAGAAGCTACATAAATTAACAAAACTTTAGATTCCAGACCATAAATTTTTGCCTGTGTTTACTATACAAAAGTATAAATCAAAGCTAGCCCTAGTGCTTGAAACCACTGGTTTTAAAGAACCTAAGGTTAACCCATACTTACTACCATCGGCATATTGCTTTGCCTAGACATAAAAATTAAAATAAATATTTTTTTAAAAAAAAAAAGGAAAAAAAGAAAACATAGGTGACTCACTGCAAGTTTTATTTAGAAAAAAAAAAACCAGACTACTCAGGATTTATTGCCAAAAGCATAATTAAAAAGTCAGCAACATAGTTGTTTCAATTAGATAATAGTGTTCCGTTAAAACTACAAAGGAGCATAAATGTTTAACGAACAGGAAAATTATGGCCCGTGTGCCTTGGTATTTTGTCTTTCAGAGCCGACAATCACGTAGTTCCCAGGAGTGCAAACAGGTCTCCAAAATGCACTTAGCTCAATCAGCAAGCACAGAAACATACAAATGACCTGAGACTGAAGGAAAAATCAAAGCATTCAGACCACCAAGCAACCAGAAGATAAGATGCCCTCTGGCCCAGCCAGCAATCCACACCAAGGAGAGAGGTTGAGCAATTTTGCCTACTCATGAACACAGGCTTGGGACTCTTGCAATTTTGGGACAATTATTCCTTTTGAGCATAAGACAAATCTGAACAAGAGTACACATGTTAAATGACTAAAAGAAATTACTTTTCCTTTGCAAAATAAAACACTTTGAGAGGAAGTAAAATAACACACTGAGAGCAAAAAGTGAAGAGCAAAACAAACGAGTTCAACAATTAGATGCCTACTAGAATTATTTGGTTTTACTCAGAACCAAAATAACTTGAGCATACAATAGTGATTAAAAAGATTAAAACAAATAGGTGATTCATTAACACTGACAACAAATATTATTAACTATGCCAAAGTGGAGGTACAAAAAAAAAAAAGGAGGAATCTGACACAAGAATTAAATACATGCAATAAAGTGTACTGAGGACTGGTTCAAGTAGGCAATTACTGACCCTAAACCAGACTTTTTATACCCATGGATTCAAAGACTTACAATTAAAATATTAAGTATGTCTACCAGACAATTTTTTGTTACTAGTGCACTAAGTAGCCTGTTGCCTTTTTGCTGTTGTTGCTGTCTTAAAGCCAAGCAGAAGAGAGCCTTAAAAAAGGCTGGTTTCAGCATATTTGTGGAAAAAAAAATGACATCTGAAAAACCAAACATACTCTGGAGCTCACAATATTCCTGCAGTGGCTAAACAAACTCGATCAAAATTAGCATTTACTTAGTAGCTTCATTCTGCACCATGCTCTGTTTTTCTAAGAATCATACCTCCAGCATGCATAGCACCCAAGGTTATTTTAGCTGACCTGAAGCAGCCAGCAGTAGGCTTTAAAATTAAAAACAGGTCATGACAAGGCTTCCCAGACCTGCTGCAGTTTAACCTGACCCTTGACCCTATAGCCCTTTTTCATTCATTACTTCCACCGAGTTAATGGAAATGGAATAGTTACTGCACTGATAGCACTGACTGCTGGGGGTTTTTTTCACAATACAAAGTCTTTTACACAATCAGAAGGAAAACCTGAACTCACCAACTGAGCCATCCTGGGAGTAAAAACAAATATTTAAAAAGAAACACATACAACTCCCCCAAATTACTTTATGAAACAAGGTAGAGTTTGGCAAGGTGCCATTATATTCCACTATTAGGAAAATTTTTAAAACTCTACAGATCTACATAATCTTTGTGACTGGAGACATATTCTCAAGTTACAGGTATGTTGCAATATTTGACTTCTCCACAGTTCACATGCAGTTAATATGGTTTCCTTGGTTAAATATTTCATAAGCAGCAGTTCTCTTCTTTATTAAGTTAGCACCATCAAAGAATAGGACGGTGTCCTGGTATGCTAGGATGTATGAAATAATTAATTAACTTCTTTTAATTAGCTACGACTGTCCCAATCACTGATTATGAAGATTCATCCTAGGATGAATTCCTAGATCAGCACTCAAAAGTGCTATTTTGTATGTATGAACAAAAAAGAGCAGCTTAATTGTCTGCTCCATAATCATGGGAAAAGAATATTTAAAGTAACCATCAATGGTTGGCACTGGATTAATATTTGTGAAAATATCTGACAACGAATGTCAACTGGTGTAATATCATTTCCCCTTCAGATGTCCCTGCCAAATGAGAGCGACAATATCCCTGCTGACCCGTCCACAGGGAGAGGTTATGCGATCATCACTAACAAGTCAAGAGACCTGGGGAAAATCCCCTCCCTTCAGTTCTGCTTTCATCTTCAGGTTGGTCTCAGACTTCAGCACCAGAGAGACAGCAGTGTTACAGGGAGACATAACCACTCCATACACTTACTCTTCTCAGCTAAGCTCAAGGTTCTGAACACTGATTTTCCACCTTCCTTGTGAAGAAACAGTTTTCTGGGGAACATCCATGACGGTGTGCCTGACATTTGAAAAGTGCAAGCACTAAACACCCCTAATTGCTGCCTCTCCATTCATTCCCAAATAACACTGTGGAAAATTCATCTCAATAGATGCCTTAACCATTCAGTAGTGTAAAAAATAAATAAATAAATACATAGATTTGAGTGCTCTGTGACCTAACTGCCACTCAACATCTGCTGATGAGAAACACAGTCAGCCCGTAAGAGAAAAAATTAAGAACAATTCGCAGAATCACACTGTAAAACCATAAAGATGTGCCCTTTGTTGTTACAGTACTAGATGCTTAAGTTAAATATTATGAAAGCAGCATCTACACATACACACTGAGGAAGAAGTAGGAAACCAGGGCAGAATTACTCTGTGAGAGAGTTCAAGATCAACTCCTGCCACAGACAATACCAAGTAGAGAGCTGGACGTCGACGTGCTTCCACTGACACACGGCAGCAGGTCTGAACCCATTCCCACCTCCCAGCTTGCTCTTCCTCTGGGTTATTTACCCACAAGCACATGCTCAGCTGCAGACCCAGGCTGCCCTGAGTGCTCCTTCTTAATGCGGTCAGTCCGAGCATGCCCCAGCCCCACTGCCTCATGTCCCGAGTAGCTCTTACACAAACAGGAGATGCTGGGAGCCCGACCGACAGGCAGCCATGCAGCTGGGCGGCTTGCAAGAGAGCCACAGCAACCAGCACGCTCAGGCCTGCTACCAAGCCCGCTCTTCCCACAGCCGCAGTCCCAGCCTAGGTGGGATTCACAACTTTACACCACACCAGGAGCAGCAGGGACACAACTGTGGCATTTACCAGGCAGGTTCCAAGTTGTACAATTGCTGGTCCTCATTCACAGGAGTGAATCTCTAAAACCCTTTCAAGTCTCACAGGTACTGAGGACACCTGTTAGCTTCACTGATGCACTAACAGCCGTTAATCTGGAGTTCTGCTATGATTTTTTTTCCTGTATACTACAGTACAAACAACTTGTAAGCCTATAAATGCAGAAGTGAACCCTGGAATCACCTTTACATCCTGCAATGGGGATGCTTGCTCCTTCCTCCTCACCTTACGATCCCCTCCCTGTCTCTTGTCAATTCCCAGGGTCCCCTTGTGATGGCTGTGGGTAAAAGAAGCAGCTTGGATGGTAAAAGAAGCAGCTGCATGGACCTCCAAAATATTCAGAGGCAGGGACACACATTTCCTTCTACAGAGGTTCTGATTTGAGCAGTCCTGTCTTTAACACCTGCCATTTGTTTGCATCCCCTCTGCATATGAAGAACCCAGACCAATAAAAATGGGTGTTAAAAATAACCTCCATGAGATCAGGCTACTCTCAACCCAACACTCCTCTGAGCCAGTTCTCTGGCTGCACAAACAGCTCTACTGACACAGCTGAGAGGGACGGTGGAACAAGTGGCCACAGGCTGCTTAAATCAGTACTACCTCTAAAAAATGCATGTGAACTCATGCCTTATCTCTTCTGACCCATAGGATTTTGGAAGCAGGCAGGCAAGACCCAGCTTAGGCAGAAAGACTAAAGGGAAAGAGAGGGAGATATGCACTGCTATCTTAAGGATAATCTCCCCTTCCAAGCTCCTCAGTTAGCATTAGAATCAAGTGATTTTTTCTTTAGCATTTCCACTTGACTGCCCACCTTCATCCCTTAAAGCTGATGGTGCAGGTAGCACTGCAGCACCCCTGTCCCTCCTCCCTCAAAAGAGGGACACAACAGGCAGCCCTGCAGAGCCGGTGTGCAGTGGGGTGTACCACCTCTACAGAAAAAATGGCAAATCACATTGGAAGACAGGAATGTATTTTTTGTGGTTTCTATATGCCTTCAGCTGCTTAGTCCTCTACTTCAGCACTTTACCAGCACGAACCCCATAAAGCCATCACCAACGACACTGACAAATTAACTGACCTCAAAATAATGAGCTTCCCTCTCCCGTCCTGCCCACAGGGAAGATCTGTTTTTAAGTAAAAGAAAGGCCATGTGGAGAATAATGTTGTACTCTCCAAATTAGGTTTTAACTGGATATAATCAGAGCCTGAAAAAAATCCTAACAAAAAGCCTTCCCAAGCAAACTCCCTCCACCAGTCTAATATCTCATTCCACCTGGCCATCTTTTCTGAAAACAAATATATTTGCCTTCTCATGTTACACTTGTGTATAGAGAGCCCAGGGGATTTCTTTACTTTTTATTTCCTTTTCAAACTCTTACCTACCATCTACAAATTTTCTAAACACCTTAACCAGAAACAGATCACACGCATACATTCAACAGGGAAAGTGCTGTTGCTTGAGGAAGGTACGTGCTCTGCAGTGCTCCTACAGTGGTAACAGCAGCAGCACCACACAGAGCAGAGGATGAAGGGCACTAAAGCTCCAGCCTCAGTAGTTTACACCTATGCCATACTCTTGTGAAGGAAGGATAGTCCTGTAGCTTATCCTGTAGCATCCTGGACCCAGAGGGGAAACAAAGGTGTTTGTGTTCAAAGCTGACTGCAGTAACAAAGTTGCTCCTTCTCCCATGCCCATATTCCCCTCCTGTCGCCATTAACTATGCTTGATCTGCAGCAGCCCAGTTTCTGACCCCTTGCTAAACTACTTATGGGCTCCTTCCACCACCTTCGTGCAGTTCTGGAACTGCCCGTTGTTTTGGGAAGCCCTTAGCCACTGCTTCTTGTCAGCTCTTTCACTGTTAATCTGGTTCCCCTCCCAACTCAATGACTGCTCTCTTTCAACGGCTCCTCCACACCTCAGAGATCCCTCGGGGCTCTGTCCTTATTCCCTTCCTTGCGCTTAAATCATTTACTGCTCTTATCTGGACACCTAAAGCATTAGTTCCCATCCCCAGCCAGATGAACTTCCAAACTCTGCTTTGCTCCCAGCTCCTGCCACAACCAGTTTAATTCATGTTAGTAAGTACCTTTGCACTATCCCACTGTCAGATGATGTTTGAAAAGGCCAGGGCTAAAGTTATTCTTTTAATCTTCCTCCTCTGAACCGTCCAGTCTCTTCCCTATCAGGGCAGTCAACCCTGCTGTTGTCTTTTGCCAGATAATCCCTTTCTTTCACTCCCTGACAGACGGACTGTCACCAAGCCTCTCTCGGTCCGACCTCTCCAACATCAGGCTCCTCCTCTCTAACGCCTTTGCCACAAAGGCTTCAGGGGAGCCCAACAAGGGCTGCATCTGAGCTGTGCCAAGCCGAGCCGAGATTGCACTCGTGCTGGCGCGCTCCTACCTGCGCCAAAGCAGCAGTAAAACAAAACTGCCGTCTCGGGCCTGGCCTCTGCAATCTCTTGCCCTCCATCTTCCTTGCCCCGTTACTCTCCCCGGCCGCCTCCTGCAGAAACACTAATAACCCGAACAGGTAAAATGGCTTTCCCGCCTGGCTGCCTCACGGCGGTTCCTCGGCGCCGCACAGCAGCAGGCCGCCGCCACGCTTCCAGCCAGGCCCCGGCCCTCACGCCAAGCCACCTCGCCGCCATCGCGGGAACACAGACATCGCCTCCACCCCGCGGCATACAGGGCGGGCGGGAGGAGAAAAGGGGGTAAATTAAAAATAGCCCTGTTTTGGGGCCGATCGGCGCGAAGCACTGATGGAATGGGACGCGCTGGAGCGGTAGACGGGCAAGCCGCGGCCTGCACACGCCAAACGACAGCAGCCGGGGCCTCTCCCCACCCGGGACAGACCCTTCTCCCACCGACCCAGGGTTCGCTCCTGCTGCGCGCCCCGAGGGGGATGCGGAGGGGGCGACACCACGATCGACGTCCCCCCGCTCTTCCGAAAGACAAGTGGGGCTTCTTATTTTGGAGCTTCGCATCCTGCTTCACACGCCTCCCCGCCGCCAGGCCCCGGCCCGGCCGGCGCGGCCTACGGCCCCGCCACGGTGCGCCAGCCCGGGCGGCAGAAGGGTTGCGTCGGGCCCGGGACGGCCGGGTTACACCTCTGTTCTCCTCCGGTGCCGCTACTGGGAAAGTTACTTTTTAACCCCGGGCGGAGGCGCCGGTCTCCGAGCAGCCGCGGGCCCGCCGGGGCGTCCCGCCGTGAAAACAAGGTCAGGGCGCCGAGGCTGAAGGCGCCGCACGGAGCGGCCGAGGCAGGGGAGCGCCCAGGCAGGCCTGGCCCCTTCGTCCCGCCGTCCGGGCTCGAGGAACCGCTGGCCCCCTGCCCGCCCGGCACCGGCCGAGGGGAGGAAGATGGCCGTGTCCGTCCCGGGATAAAAGCCCTTTGTTGCGCTAACACAAAAGCCAAGGAACACTTTTCGTACGGGGCCTTCGGCGGGCGGAGGCCGCTCCGCTCTCCTTAGGGCGAGAAGAACTCCCTACCAAAAAAGCGACCCTCGAGGTGAGAGGGGGAAAGGAAAGGGACAAAAAAAATCTGAATTCAAAGGGGGGGGGGGAGGGGAAGTAAAAAATCGCGAAGCCCCAGATCCAGGTGGAAAGGCGGGGGCGGCGAGGCGCAGCCGTGTCCTCGGGCGCTCGGGGAGTTGCTGTGCCGCCCGGTCCGGCGTCGCTTCGTAAAGCGAAGGAGAAACGCCGTCCCGGCAGGTTCGCGTCCGCCACCGGAGAGGGGGGAACACAACCTGCCAGACGGGCCGGCCAGCCCCGCGCAGCGGGAGCAGCGGCGTGCCTGCGATCACTTACTTGTCCGTCTCTTGTGACATGTTTGATCCAATGAACTCTCTCCCCTTTTCCCGGTGCCTCCGTCTCCCTGGCGGAACTGGACTTTCAGGTCTGTGCAGGTGAAGGTGTGTGTGAACGCCCGGGACTGCAGAACCAGAGCTACTGGTAATTCTGCTTTCCTTCCCCCCTCTCCCGGCTCCGCAGCCAGCCGCCAAGGTAGGACAGGTAGAGCCCCCTCCCCCTCGCATGTGGGGAGCGGCGGGGCTGGGGCGCCGGCGAGGCACGGCACGGCTCGGCGCAGAGAGCGGCCGGGCCGGGCGCGCACAGGTAACTTTCCCGAGCGGCGCCGGATTCTTTCACTAAAGGAGCGGGGCAGAGGGACGAGCCGCCAGCTGATTGGGCGGCGCGCGCCGGCAGGTGCGCTGCCATTGGAAGAGGCGCGCACAGGTAAGGCTGCCGCCGAGCACCAGGTAACGCACCTCGCGCCCGCGCCGCGCCGGGAGCTGCCGCCGCCGCTGAGGGGAAAGGTGGAAAGAAGGGGGAGCCGGCGCTGAGGCGGCGGGCAGCTCCACCGTGAAACAACGCCCTCCCTCCCTTCCTTCGCCGCGGATGGAGCGGGCGGGCCACGGCAGAGGCGGCCATCCGCGCTGGGGAGGCGAGGCGAGGCGAGGCGGGGCGCGGGGCCGGTGGTGCCTCACGCCGCTGGGGCTGAGGAGAGGCCCCTGGCCTGCGCTGCGGAGCGGGGCAGCCGGGCGGGCCGACGGGGCCGCGCCTCTGCGCCAGGCCGGCGTCCGAAAGGAGGAGCCGTGCCCAGCATCCTCTGGCTGCCGCGGCTGGCCTGGGGTGCCCCTGGATGGTGCCCAGGGAGGCGTCGGGCTTCGCAGCACAGTTTCGTAGATAGGTTTTTTCCTTGGGTTTCTGTCTGTTTTTTTTTTTAATTTTGATTTTTGTTTCTTCCCCACGGTTGTGACCGGCCGGGTTTGACGTCGGTGAATGACTTGGTGCAGAAGGCATCTGGCAGCAGAGGGACGAAGAGGTGCCAGATGACGACACCTGTTGTGCGGATCTGAGAGCTAACAGCCGCGCTTGGGGGGCTGGGGGGCTGTTGTCAGCAGGGGAAAGCTGGAGGGAAAACGGGAAACCTGGAAGTGGGGTGTTCATGGAGGAAGACTGTTACATGGGGGCAAAGCACATACAGGAGACTGTACCATCAGCCTGTCAGCTTTCAGTCCTGTCTGCTTAGCCTGAAGACTGAAATGGGCTTAATAAGGGGCAGCATCAGACTGTGAGGGCAGCGGCTTTGCCCCTGATGGACAAGGGGAGAAAGAGGGTCCCTCTTCCTCCTTTTGGGTCAGTTGGAGAAGAGGGAGTGAAACCATCTGCTCTCGCCTGTTCTCAGTCCCGGTGCTTCTACCAGAGATAGACTGCGACCCCACTAATTCCTGCTACCACCTGTCCTCATGGAGACATCTTCCTACACCCAGCTCGACTGCTGACAATCTCTGCTGTGCAAATAGTGCTGTATATGTGAAGAATGCACCAATATATAGGGTAGACCATTATAATACTTGGTGATCTTTGCAAGAAAGAAAGATAGTTGAATCATGCCAACACCAAGTAATTTATAGTATCTTAGGTCAATGTGGTTTCTACTTCCCCTGACAGGGGAATGTAGTAGAAGGGATATTTGCAGAAATACATATTTGTGTAATGAAATATGTATGTATGTATACACATTTATTTTTTTTTTAAATGTGGTATTGCAATGTGGGGCATGAACGTATTCTTTCACCTCCTCCTGCAGTTGAAATCAAACTTAACTCTGCAACATCTTTGATATTAAGGGATCACGGGCACAAGTATCTATTATTTGGTCTCAGGCCCTATCTTTATTCATAGTAACTAACCAAATTAAGCTAAATCAATATAAATCAGTTCTAAGTCAGCTTAAACATTGCATCATAAAGATTTCTGTCACTTTAGCTAAATAGAAGTACAAAAATACTTTAGTGAGATTAAGGGTGCTTTGATTGAGTACAAGATACTAGTCTTTCTCTTCCTTTCGCCAGTCACAGGAAAGAAACAGTGTACAATCTGTAAATCCAATCAGAAGTTGCTAATATGGTCTGAATTTTGAATAACAAATCCAGGTATTGAACGAGGAGGCTGTTATTCATAACAATGCTTCTATGTATTATTTTGTGTAATACATCTTGATGAAGCCAAAGGGCTTCCTAAGACACAGAAAAGCAGTAATCATTACAAATAATGCAGTTGTTCTGAATACAGAATTAGTATGTAAAAAACAAGTCAAGCCTCTCGGGTGCAGGACTGTGAGATACTCAGTTGCTTTGGAGAAATAATAGTAGAATGTTGTAACAGTTTAAGTTAATTAAGCCCCCCTGTCAACTGCAGAAATTATAAGGTTTCATCCCCAAATATTTGTTACTGCTGAAAGAAACTGAGTCCTAAAAAGGTTACCTGTTTGAGCACCATCAAGAGGTTTAATGCCAGTTCGGGTATCCTCTTTCTCCTTTTTTAAGATTGTTCAATTATAAGAAACACTTGGATGTTGGGGGTTTTTCCTCCTTTTATTTTTTTTTTCTTTTACCTGTATGAAATGTATGGGAAGAAGGAAAGGAAGATCAGTGATGAGCACTTTTGAAAATGCCACCTTCCCCAAGGTAGAAGTGCTGCTGGTGTGTGATTATACATGAAAGAAAACTGCATTTGATGCCATCTGCAGTCCTGGACCAAACCCAAATTGTAACTCAAACTGAAATGGAATTTGTTGTTCTAGTACTGGGGCAAACACAAAAACTGCCCTCAGCAGCCTGCTCTCAGGAGAGATTCTCTTAGAGTGAGGTAGTCAGGAGACTGGATTACTGCTCACCGTTTTAGAAGGTGTTCCAAGGTCAAAGCTAGGAATATAAGTGGAAAATTGAATAATGAACTGTTGTTTTAAGGTTGTTGGAGATGACAACTGTTATTTTGTTGGGACTTGCTTAGATAGAAAAATACATCCTTAAAATTGTTTTAACTAGTAGGTAAGCACAGACTTCTTCATTTTTTTGGATGAGTCTATTACTTCAGACTGCAGACTGGAATCAAGTTGAGAGTGTTGGAGTCAACCTCTAACTGAGCAGGTCAAACAAGTCCTACTTACTCCAGCCTGATGCTCATTCTTCATGATCTACAAGATTATTATAAACTAATCTGTTAGTCATTGAAAAATCAGCTAATGTTATTTCTGGCCAGACCAGTCCTGGTTCCTGTAGAATGAAGGCTGTGTGGGGCAGAACTGAAATAGTCGTGTTCTACAGTATTGAAAATGTAGGACCTGTCTTTGGGGTGTACAGGGAACATTTACACTGGTGAGCTACTGCTCTTCATACAGAGCTTGCTTCTTTGCACGATGGATGATAGTGGTGGGGAGGTTTTGGTGGTGTAAGGATTCAGAGTAGAATTAAACTGCCTAAACTCTACCTCCTGTTTGTACTGTTTACAGCTAGCATCAGTGTTGTTTGGACTTGCCAGCACTGGGTAAAGGAAATAAGAGTGTACAAATAAGGCTTAACTAGGCTTACTAATTGCACTAAGTACCTAAAATATCTTTCAGAAAACTACTTAAAAGCCTATGCGATAAAAGATGTTAGAGATTGATGTCAAAACAGTGTTCTAAAGCAGTTCAATGAGAGAGATGTTTGAAAATAACTGTTTTCAGTAGGCAATGATTACCACATATTTTTATTTGTGCCTTTCTATGTCATTGATGGCTGTTGATGGAAAACATAGTCTCTCACAGTAAGTTCAAAGAGCCACCTACCTACTAATTTTGTGATAGGCAACATTTACTGTTAATCCTCCCCATAGCCTTTCCTTTGTAATTGTCTTCTGTGTGAAACTATATTTATTGGAATCTGTGCAAACCTTGATCCTCAGCTGACTTCAATGAAGCCATCATCTACATCAGAATAAGCTTAACAGATCTCAGTGCAACCCTCTTATGCCTCAAAGAGATCACTCTTGTTCTTTCTGAATGAATTACTCTACACTCAACTTCAGGAAAGTAATTCTAAGTAACCAAGGTACTGATTTCTTACAGTGCCTCACAATGAAACTATGAAAGTCTTACCAGGACAGAAGACTTTATGTTTAATGGTGAGTACCTCTGGATTTCTGTCATGCTGCCTGCAAACTGCAGTTTTTGCTCCCCAGACTGGTCTGCTGGGATCACTTTAGCAACCATGAGCTCTTGGGTGCCTCCACATCATGTATGACAGCAGCCGGGCAGCGTGAAGGACCATAGAATATCAAGCATTTCCTGGCCACGGGGTAAGGTGTGGGGCCAGGGCACTTTCCATTTGAAATGCTGATTTGTTTTTATTTTTTTTAGATCCATCAAAGCAGTATGGAAACATGTAAGAAAAGGAGGAAGGGCTTGCTTTATTTTTGTTCTGCTCAATATACATGTAGAATTCATGGTTCTGAAAGATGTCACGGTTAGAACATGAGTATCCTAATACAGGGCAAGTTCAGCAACACTCGGTTTGGGCAGAGAGGCACTGTGCTGTTGTTTCAGCTTAAAACAGAAGTAGTTGCTTTTAGTGAGGACAACAGCTCACAGCATGCAAATCCTTTCAGGAGACAGCTAAGAAGGCGGCAAAGTCTGACAATAGATTGGAATATTAGGTTCATACTTGATTAGCAGACATTAAAGTACCAATCCATTTCAGAAAGATTACTCACAGTTTTGGAACCAATTCAATAGAATTTAATGTAGATGGATAGCTTTTCTGCAGATGCTTTGATCTATCTGATAGCATATTTTAGTGATTCACTCAAGCATTTTGAAACATTGGGAAAATACAGTTAGATCACCTAATGATGGTAATTTTGTATTTAGTATAAAACTGTAGCATGACAAAGAATAAGAAGGCATCTCTGAAAGACAACTTAATGTGATGTGGGATCTGGGATCCTGAAAATACGTGAATTAAGCTGACATTAAAATTGTGTCATGTCATTATGGGGAAGAGCCAAGGAACCTAAATAACCTGACCTGTGAGAAAAATGTTGAGGGCATCTTCCTGAAGCTTTGTCCAGCTTCCTGTGTTAATCAATGGGATCTTTGCATCATCATCATTGAACAAAACCACAAATTCATAGACACATTTTTAGTGATCCTAATATGCATTATTTTGGGATGAAGGTAAAAATGCTGTTACTCTGTTTAGGTTGTTTCCAGTCCTGGGGGATGTAAGAAGAAAATTGCCCTAATACCTGTGTTTGTTCTTTTAATTCCTAGAACATTATTTTTACATCGCCAGCAGTCGTTTAAAAACAATTTTTGCTTAAAGTTTCTTTTTTTTCCCTCCCTTTTTTTTTTATCTCCTTCCCTTTTTTCCCCCCTCCTACTCCTCCTTTTCCATAATTCCCTGGATTGTACTAAAGAAGCCCATGGTTGTTCTTTGTACTGCAGTGAGTGCCTGGGGGGGTGGGCTGGCTTTATCTAAATTCCAGGGAAGCTCAGACTGAAGGGCTTTTTCCCTGGGGCGTGGGAATGGCCGCATCTCTCTCTGCCGCTGAGGCTGCTGCTCCCAGTTCTCATCAGTCACTTCTTGAACCTTTATGGCTTAGAGAACATCGTTTTTGCAGGAATCTGAAATAGGGATGTAGTCAACATGTGGAAAGAGCTTCAAATGTCTTTGCATTGGTTAGAAGTGTGTTGACAGTTTTATAAAAAATACCTGAGCTCCAAAGCTCTAAAATACCCCACTGCAATAACAAGCACTCTAAAACCAATGATGAATGTGTCTAGCAGTCTGTCCTAGAGTAGGGGTAAGTGTTCCAGCACGCAGAAGGTGAAGGATGGCATATAAACAATTGCTTGTTTACTTTTCCCACACTCAGAACAAGAGTAAATGCAGCCCAGAGAACCCACAGAAATACTTTCCAGTTGGATCAGCAGGAGTTGGGAAACAACACTGTGGAGGTATCATCCTGTTTGCTTAAAATCAATGCAGTTTTCCTTCAAAATAGGTCAATACTACCATCAAATACCGAGGTACTTACTTAAGAAATCACAGGAAATGGAAAAAGCTGCTTTTAGTCTGCTGAATAAGAGGTGGGGTTGATAGCCCCTGAGCTGTTGCTCACTTATCCTTGTGGGTGCCCTCAGGGCTGTTGCTCACTTATCCTTGTGGCTGCCCTCAGGAGTCCTCAAATGTTATTTTATTTGAAGGGCAGAGGATAAAGAGGATTGTCTGGTGGTACAAAAGGAACCAGTGTTGGAGCCAGGAGATCTCTGCGGTGCCTTGTTCTATGGAAAGGTCACTAGACCATGCGTCTTTGTGTCTTCTGTTTAAGCTTTGTCAGCTCTGCTTTTAGTAACTTTACAGACAGGTGTAGCAGTGTCACTTGCTGCTATTTGTTGTTCTCTTTTGAAATAGAGTATTTCAGAAGAAAGCCTCCAACTGGTTGCGTTCATAAGCGTAAAGGCAGTCTATAATATTACTCCATCAGGCTTTTTGGGCACTGTAGGATCAGAGCTTGTTGATGTAATCTTTGGCCTTTCTTACTGCCTGGGTTTGGTTCTTCAGTGCTTGGGAGCTTGAAGATTGTGTCATTCTCCGTGGTATAGGGGGACCCCAGTTCTAGATCCCCCGCGGCCGCTTCATCAGCCTGTCCTATCAACCAGCCTGTCCTATCAGGTTCACTATCTCACTGATACTGTGTTTATACAATGCACATGCCCTGCGTGCACCTACAAGCCTGGTTTATCTCTACTCAGACTCTGCTGTTCCTCTGCTGCCGCTGGAAGGGCTTCCCTGACACCGGGGAGATGTGGTAATCCCGCTGCAGCCCAGTGACCTGGGATAGCCGGGCCCAGGAATCAGGCTCTGGGTGCAGCACTGCTACCTGCTGCTTCCAAGGTCCTTCAGAGTCTGTTACCCATGTGCATCGTTACACTGTCTATCCAGGATTGATCTTTCTGTGATTGTTTTTTTTTAAAGCAGTATGAGGTTAGTAATTTGTTCCAGCTCCTATAGCTGTGTTCCATGGCTGTGCCTGAGCTGCTTCATAACCTTACCTTTGTTCTGCTGAGTCCCTTGAAGCATCAGACAAAACATCCGTATTCTCTCACTTCATTCAAGATGCAGAAAGTTCTTACCCTGTCATGCCCTGGATGCTGTGTGTAAATAGGGGTTGGACTGCAGATTTTGCTTCCTTTGTTCCAGTACAGAATAAAGAGATTTACAACATCCCTGGGTTTTGTATTTTCCTTTGTCTTTTCCTTTCTTTTCCTTTTTCCCAAGAAAATGGAAATCTTGGCTTTGGGAAGAAGCAAGGTGAAAGTACTCTGCACTGAAGAAGTTTGATGTGGCTCCAGGACAGAGATTCTGAATATTTGCTTGTCTCTGCTTTGATAAAGGTAGCTGGGGATGGCTGTTTGTTTATGTGCAGAGTTTGGGTGTGAGGGGCAAAGCCGGCAGATCTACCTTTATGTTTCTTTCCTGCTTTTTTCTCTAGCTCCCAACACATGAGCAATATCCCTGTGGGGAAGGGTGGAGGCGAGATGTGTGTGTTGCTCCTTATTTCACCATAAACTCTGCTGCAAGTACTGGGACTTCTCAGGGGAAGGCAAACCCTGCTTTACCATTACAGTGGGAGTATAAATCTCTCCCCTGCCTAACCAATACCACGGTTAAGGTGCTTGGGGAAGGAGGCACAATCATATACTGTGTGGGGCTGTGTCATTCCAGAATGAACTGGGTGCAGGATGAGGAAACTGTGAGAGAGAGGCCAGACACCCTGCAGTCTCCTGGCCCCAAGGTGAAGATGTTTAGTGTCAGGGTGAAGTCCCTGAAGCTCTCACAGCCCAGGTACCAGCTGCCCAAGATAGTTCCTGACCTGCAAAGCTTTCAAAGCTGGTGCACGAGGCAGATGCAGGGGGGTAGGTGCAGCACCTCTCCATTTAATACATGAGGTCTTTGAGGAACAGACCTGCCACAGGTTATGTGGGGAATCTCCACAGAGCCAGGAATTTATTACCCCTTGCCCAAGTCTCAGGTGGGTGCCAAATGCAGACAGGTAGTTTGCTGAATGCTCCAGCCTGATCCTGGAAAGTACTCCTGCCTTCCCAGTTAAACCAGTGGGGTCCACAGTTTAGAACACATTTATTTTTGAACTGCACAGGCAGGGTTTATGTGTTTCAGCAAACACAGAGTGTTGAGTGCCTTGTGGATTTTTAGCCCCTGAAACTAACTAACTGCTCATCACACCTAACTGCTCCTTCAGCCTCAGCCCTCCTGTTGGCTCCCAGCCAGTGCCCCAGAGAGCAAGATGCCTTTCTCAGTCCAGCCCTTCCCCTTTTATGTTCAAGCTGTTAGCAAAGGTGATGGTAGAGTTTATGAGGGGAAATACAGTTCAGGGTGAATTGCACTCAGAAAACAGACAAACTGCATTTGAAATGCAGGATTTTAAACTAAATCCAGAAGTCTTCATCTCATTTTATCAGAGCTAATGGCTTCAGGCTATGTGCAGCATAGGTTGAATTTTAATCATTGGACTGGTAACTCTATGCTGACATCACTGTCTAGACAGGACAACTGATGATGCAGTATCATGTTTGTCTTTGGGGACAGGTCTTACCTTGAGCAGAGTGGAGGCCATCCTCACCGGAGTTCTATAACTCTTGCTAAAATCTTTCTCTGTCTTATCTATCCATGAAATGCAGGTGGTGGACAGGAAGCTTGGTACCACAACGCAGTGGAACAGCAAGTAATGGTGTAGCAGGGATTCCCATGGTATCCCCAAGGTTACAGTGAGATAAGAGTGAGATGAGATGGCAACAACTTGAGTAACCACCAGCATGCAAGAGAATACCAGAGAGTATTACCCTGCCTCTCCTGGGATCTTGTTTGTAAGGTGAGGGGTGGAATACTGCATGCTTCAACCCTCTTTCTTACAATGAAGTTGAATAAATCATGTTTTATTGAGATTCCTAACAAGTGAACATGAGTCATTGCTGGTTGGCTTAGACCAGTAGAAGAGCATGTGGCTGCCCGAAGGGTCGTCTTCTCTTTCTTACCCTAGGTCATCTGTTTCTTCCCTCTTGTGTCACAGCAGCAGACTCATTCTTTCACACTGATGACAACTGGTATGGTTTGGGTTTTTTTAGTAGGGTTAGTTTTCAGGGAGTTAGGTAGGCTGGTTTGACCCCCTAAAACTCCCTTCTCAAACTGTGGGAGTGCTGGAGGCAACACAAGGAAGGGGACTGGAGTTGTAGGGCAGGCCCACCTCTTTCTGTCAGCAACCTGGTTTTAGCTCTGAGTTAAAGCAGCTGTGAAAGTGCATGCAAAGCAATCCTTGCCGTTTGGGGTGAATGAAATGGGGAATTTAGTACAGCATTTGCACAGCCCAGAGTCTCACATGATGTCTCTGAGCACTAGAGAGACATGGTATATCACCAGCTGCTCTAGCAGTGTGTTTCTTGAACCTTCCAGCCTCCTCCACTGGCTGGAGTGGTGGTGAATTCCTGCAAATGTGAGACAGTCCCCACCATCAGCATCCCTGCAGACCCAGCGAGGCTTCTGCATTCACAGGAGTGGATGGATGAGGGTAGCTATCTGATCGAGAAGGTGTTTTCTAAGTCACAGGTGAATTACCATCTTTCCTTTGAAAGCTGTATGTGGAGAGGGGTTGTGCCTGGCTTTTACAGATAGTATTATGAAGGATGTCAATCATTCGAGTTGTCTTTTGCACAGCGTCTCCATTCTTTGCTTTAGAAGTGGCTTCACAGCTGGCTAGCAATTCTGTTAGCTCTAGGTAGTAGATGCCTGGGGCTAAATTCGATGCTTTGGCCCTCCAAACCCAGCTTTGCAAGATGAGCGGTGTGAAGGAGGGGACTTGCCTTGATCTGTGCTGTTCCCTTTGGGTTCCAGGGCTTCCATCAGGACGAGGGAGCGGGAAGGGAGGCCAAGGATATCTGCAAATCTTGGGTGTAAACAAGGCCAGTTATCCACACGCCAATTACCCGAGTGTAAACAACCAATCGCACTATAATAGGGTGAACCTTTTGAGCCTGAGGAGAGGGCTTTGAAGTGCCTGTGCTCAGAGATGGCCTGTTGATGCAGGGAATTGCGCCAGCACCAGCTGCTGGCTCCCAAGAGCGGTTTGGTGGCAATGACAGTGGGGCTGGGTGGATTGGAAGCTTGATGCCCTGATATGTATAGTTAAAATTCCAACGGGGATGGAGCACTGGCCAGTGGCGATGCCTGCAGGCTCGGCCGCGGCAGTGTAAAGGAACGGGAATTTTTGTGTGTGTCGCCATTTCCTCCGTGACCAGGACAGGGCGTGACCCGCTCCCAGCGAGCCCGCAGCCCCCGCCGCCTGTGGGTCTCTCTGAGCCCCGCCTGTCGTTTCGAAGCACTGTACCGCTTACTCGGAAGCCCCGACGCCCTGGTGGGGTCCGCTCGGCATCTTCCTAACTTTGTGAGCTATGGATCAGGCCCAAGAGGGTTGAACTTGGTCCGTTTGCAGGGGAATGTTGTTACCTGCGTACAGCAGCGTGCTCCCCGGCCCTGGGCTCTGGGTCTTGGAGAGGCATCAAGCACACAGATTCCTCTAGAGGCTCTTGCGCCTCCTGCTCGCCTGAAGTTCCCTCGGCAGTCACCACGTACCGCCCCAGTTCAGGCTGGGACCGACTGGTGCCGGTTTTGCCCTCGTGCGTTCGGCAGAGCCGCATCACCCCCCCGGGTGTGCCGCCGGCGGCGCGGGACGGGCGGACATCGCTTCTGTACGCGCAGGAGCCAGTCCCGGTGTTGGGGCAGTACCTGCGCGGTTCCTCGCACCTTCTGGGAGAGGACGCGAGTCCGTCAGGCTCACATAAATGCGTCTGAACTCCCAGCAGGGAGAGGATTATGTCAATTTAGGCTAATAGCTGCCAAACAGCAGACAGCAGGTACTCTGCGACTGGTTTAATTTGTGTCTGCCGGCCCTGACAGTTGGAAGAAAAGGTAAATAGACACAAAGCCTTCAAAGCGCGGGGTGCTGTGATGCTAACTGAAAAGGCACCAAAGGAAGCCTGCATGGTGTGTGGGAATCTCAGCGCATGAGATTAGTGGCTCATTAGCGGCTGGGAGCTGGAGCGCCCTCCTCCCAGCCACCCCACCCGGAGAGCGGGCAGCTCGGCCCCTGCGAGCGATGCTGCCCTCGACACCGGCCATGACGCACCTGCAGTGGGCAGTGGGCAGTGGGCAGCGTGGGCGGCTCTCCCAACCCGTACAGAAAGCAGTGTGGGAGATAGAGGGTCTGGACAGCTTGCTGCGTCCTGAGCTACAGCAAAGATACAGGCTTTTGAAAACTGAGCTCTTTCCTTTTTAACAGCTGCATGAACCTTGCTATCTTACCTTCTGCCCCTTTCATGCCACACTTGGAGCAGATGACAACACTCTGGAGACCCTGAGCTTCCAACTCTGCTTTAGCCTCTGAGGTGAATGCATGCAGGTGGCGGCACCCCATCCTCCCGCCGTGTTTTAGAACCATGACATTTAAAAAGCGGAGGTGTCACCTGCCTCTCAGTGTCCCGGTGTTTCCCTCTCAAGCTTTCCCCGGGTGTGCAAATGAAGTCCAAGAATCAGAGATAATGTAGATAATAGGCTTGTCAAGAGTCAAAGAGGTTGGCCTTTCCAGCAAGAGACACGTGCAGAATTGTCAGATGCATCACTGACACCGCTGAACTAATCAGGGCTTTGATAAGGCACACATCTATTTTTCTTCATTGTTTTGCATTCATTTGGGAGAATCCCTTGTTTATTTCCTCACTAAAGGAGGCTGTTCTGTACCTGAAGAGTTACGTGTTTTCCTCTTTTCCTCACGTTTGCTTTTCCAAATCTCAAACAAGTGTAAACAGCTTTAACTATGACACACCCTCTCGATTAAACTCACCAGTGCTAAATCTCACATGGGCATGGAGTAGCAATCTGAACGTTGCAGAAGCTAGGAAAGTTTCTTTCCTTGTCACCAGCTGAGCAACGTGGTTCTGCTTGAGCTGGAGCCAGAAGTGGGGTAATGTTAAAAAGCATGTGCTCATTGGCAGCCTGGGACTGTGAGAGCTGCTTTTCTGGCAGTCATGGGCATTTCCAGACCAGCTTCCTGAACCCTCTGGTCAATCAACCCTCCAGATGACTAACCCTCTTCTCCCCCTGTTGAGAAAAAGCGGAATCATCCATGACGTCCCCAGCAGGAGCTACTTACCAAAAGGACATCCTTCCTGGAGTAGCTGTGTGGTGTAAAAGTGATGCTGTGGGGAGAGGCAAGGGTTGCCAGCAGAGCTGATCGCTTCTTTGATCAGGTACCTAGTTGGGAGAAGTTAACAGACTTTCACACATAGAAGTTCTCCTACAGGTCTGAAGGAGAAGACTCAAACTTGGAGCTATTCTGACCCATTCTCAAAAATCCTGTAGAGAGGACAGACAGGACAGCCCCAGACAGCTCTGCTGTGGATCAGGGCAGCTTGCGGGGCAGCCCCCAGAGCCCCGGTGCTCCAGGAATCTTAACAGCCTGTGTGGAGCAACAAATTCCTCAAACCCTGCTCTTCCTTCAGTAAATGTTTGTCAAAACAGGAATGAGAGATACAGGGAAAATCAGCATTTTCTGGCCAAATTATTTCCAGCTGGTTCTAGGTGGGTATTAGAAAGGCAGCTGTCAGTTTTCTCATGATGGCTTTTAAATGGGCACTCTTTTGTTTAGTCATCTTTTAAGATATCTTCTCTTTTATCTTAGGCAAAACACGTTCCTGTATTGCTGCAGAGCTTTGGTGGGGGGAGAGGGAGGTGGTAGGCTGTGTGTGGGAGGAGAAGATTATTCTGCTGTACTTGTTCTTACTATACAGAAGCTCAGCCAATGGTCTCACCACCTACCAAGGAGCTGCAGGGGAGTTTCCAGTTCCTGTGGGAATCACGTTGGGTCTTCAGGAGCCCAAAGCTGTGCTCAGCTCCATGAAACCTGCGAGCTCAGCTGTAAATCTCAGGATTTTTTTCTGGTTTCTGAGCCAATCCCTCAGCTTTTACTGGACTAAACTGAAGTTCTGCAAGCATATCTGATCTCATTTCAGCTCAAACCCTCTAAACATCAGCTTAAAACATTAGCTTGTTCCCCAAAAAAGTGGCAAACCTCAGCCTGGAGTATCTCTTAAGTTAAAACCAGAAATACTCCTTCAAATAAAGTATAAAAGCCAGTGTGCTGGACTTCACCCTCTTCCCTGTGAGGGTGGTGAGGCCCTGGCACAGGCTGCCCAGAGAAGCTGTGGCTGCCCCCTCCCTGGCAGTGCCCAAGGCCAGGTTGGATGGGGCTTTGGGCAACCTGGGCTAGTGGAGGGTGTCCCTGCCCATGGCAGGGGGCTGGGACTGGATGGGCTTTGAGGTCCCCAAACCATTCTGTGATTCTTTTGTGTAACAACTGCTTTCTCCAGCTAACTTACAAAACAAAACTCACCTATTCAAAAATAAAAATCCCCTATTAAAATTTTAAAATAATCTAATCCAAAATTAAATCCAATGTCTAAAACAGCATCTGGGAGAGGTACCTAAGTCTGGTTTAGCTGGGCTAAAGCTAGGATGGGAGACAGGTCAAAATCAAGCTTACCATGGAGGCTATCTGCAGCCTCTGTGGAGAAAGATTACCATCTTGCTGGGTAGATCATGTTTCTGTTATTATCAATAACAATCTGGTTTATACTGTTTACTCTTCCCTCCTTCTTAGGTTATCGTTTCTGACAGCTGGGAGACTGAACGTGACACCTAGGGTGAAGCTATGATAAGAATGAATCATATTATTAAATCAGAAGTGTCATCCAATTGTATCACAGGAGAATATGTAGGTAGCATGGTCCTTGCCCCAAAGTACTTAAAGTCCAAGTCAGAGAGTTTGTAAGGAGGAAGGTAATAGTAAAGTATGGACATCCAAGTGCAAGGTCCTGCACATGGGTAGGGGCAACCTCTGGTATCAGTACACGCTGGGGGATGAAGGGATTGAGGGCAGCCCTGAGGAGAAGGACTTGGGGGTGTTGATTGATGTAAAGCTCAACATGACCCCTTGCAGCCCAAAAGGCCAACCACATCCTGGGCTGCATCAAAAGCAGCATGGCCAGCAGGTCAAGGGAGGTGATCACGCCCCTCTGCTCTGCTCTGGTGAGACCCCACCTGCAGTACTGCGTCCAGCTCTGGGGTGCCCAGCACAAGAAAGACACAGAGCTGTTGGAGTGAGTCCAGAGGAGGCCACAGAGATGATCAAAGGGCTGGAGCAGCTATCCTATTAAGACAGGCTGTGAGAATGTGGTTTGTTCACCTTGGAGAAGAGAAGGCTCCAGGGAGACCTTATTGCAGCCTCCCAGTACTTAAAAGGGGCTACAGGAAAGCTGGAGATAGGCTGGTTATCAGGGAGTGCAGTGATAGGACAAGTAGTTATTAGGTTTAAGCTGAAAGAGGGTAGATTTAGAAAAAAAAAAGACATTTTTTATGAAGAAGGTGGTGCAACCCTGGAGCAGGTTGCCCAGAGAGGTTGTAGATGCCCCATCCCTGGAAACATTCAAGGTCAGGTTGGATGGGGCTTCTTACTGTAAGAGGGTTGGACTAGATGACCTTTAAAGGTCCCCTCCAACCCAAACCATTCTGTGACCTGTGCTACTTTGAATGTTGTGATTATAACTGTTGGGGTTTTTTTTCCAGTAAAGACCATTTTTTTATTTTAGTGGGTTTTGATGTAGAAGCATTTGGAATCTCAGAGACATTACAGGAAAAGCTGGCTGCCCTTCTGTGTGCACTGCTGGGGGAGGGGGATATCCCTTCTGTGCAGTTAGCTGGGAGGATTGAGCTTCAACACGGAGCAGCTTGGCCTGAGCCTCTTTCCCTCACTTGCCTGTTCAGCAGGCACAAAGCAGGGCGAAGCCAGCCCTCTTTACAGCCTCACCAGCAGCAGCAACAGCCTGGTGCTCATGGTTGTGTGGGGAGACCCTCGTGATCCTGCTCCGCTCCGCCCCGCACAGCAAGTCTGAACCGGGAGAAACGAACAGGAAATGCCAGTTGCAGCCGTCCCGGGAGGCTCGGGACTGCCCTGGACACCGGCGGCCTCAGCCTCCAGAGGTTTTGCATATTAATTCCTCACCATCCACAAACTGCTTTTGGAGCAGCGCTGCCGAGATCTTGGCGAGCCACCCCGCTCATGTGGCTCTGGAGACTTGGCCTACTCCGTGTTTATCGGGCTGCCTGCGCTGCTCTCCCGGTAATCCTCCGCTCTCCTGCAGGTACCAACACGTACCAGAAAGCTTCATCACAACAAATAGCCAAACATGCCCCTTTCCCCCCGCCCCTCCCCCCGTCTGTCCAAGATACCATCATACGTTTATGTAGGTCCCAGCAAAAAGCATCAGTGGGGCTGCAGAAAGGTCGAAGGTTGCCGGTTTAGGATTTCGTGGGAATATTCACTTGTTTGGACTCGGCCCAGGAGCTTCAGTTTACCTGTTTGACAGGTAACAATTAGGGAGTAATAGCTCTGCCGGCTGGAATGCGGCTGCGAGGGCCAGCGGGCGCTGGGTTACCTGGTGGGCAGGTGTGGGTGCAGCGCCCAGATAGGTATGTGCATGCACAGCATTCCTGGGAATCAGTTTTCCCTTAAAGATGCAGCGATGACTGCGGGGCACAGAAAGGCTGGGCTTAGCCCAGGCTCCAAGATGTTAAGCTGTTTGTGAGGTAAAGCAGCAAAGTAAACAGTGGGAGAGAAGAGGAGCAGAGTGGAGGGCTGAGGAAAGCAGTTGTCCCTTTTTTCCTTGCTGAGGGAGAGGAGAGGTTTGATTCTTCCCTGGGAACCTCAGTGATGGAGAATTCCATGCCATTGCAGCCTCTTGGGAGATAAAAAAAAGAAAAGCCCAGATAGGGTAGAGCTGATTTGCAAAGTGCATCTCTGGAAGTTACGGGTGGCCAGTGTGGTTTGGGAAGCAGGTTGGGATTTCCTGCACGGTGCTCCACAGCCCGGCAGCACGCAGCAGGGCTGAGAAACTCACCAGGCACAGTGTAAATACAAAGTGGGGAAACCCTGCATCAGGCATTTTGGAAATGGTTAAACAGGTTGTGTGCAGGTACCTCCGCCGTGCCAGTAGCAGGACTCCACTGTGCCAGTAGCAGGGTTCCGCTGTGCCAGTAGCAGGGCTCCACTGTGCCTCACCAGTGTATCATATAAAACCACTTTATCTGTGGCCCTGTTTCCAGCTCCTGCTGTGGTCGGTCTGGGAAGATTCCTGCCTCAGCCCCTCCCTGTGGCCCAGTCCCTGGAGGGAATCTGGTATACATTCCATAGGCAGTCAGGGACCCTGCAGGTGGTTTTAAGATGTCTGATATTTATTTATTTATTTTTTTCACCACAGCAGGTGACCCTTGTGCTTTAGGAACAGAAAGGTTTGCTCATTCTATTCGTATTTTATTCCCGTTCACGAACAAGGTTTCTGTGTTTGTGTGTTTCCACTTACGTGGTTTCACCCTGGACAATCGAGCTATTGTGTGGCTTTGGAGAAGCCACATCCTCTTTCCTGGTCTCTCTGCTTTCACCTGCAGAGTCGGAGCAGTGAGTCTTGTGTTATTAACCGTGACAGACACGGATGGTAAGCGCTGCTGGTTGCAAACACGTGTGCTACTACAGACACATATTTACCTCCAGCGAATGGTAATTCCTTTATTTCTCTAAGATCACAAAATATTTTTTATAAAAATCTTTGTCTTTATTACTTAGAAATGGCTTCCCCAGCTAAAAAGACTTTACCCTTAATGTACTAGTTGAAGTCATTTGAGGGAGAAGAAATGCAAGTATAATTAGCATTTTCCTTGATCTTAAAGGACCCAGCATGACTTTGAGTCACTGGGCATTATTTGTACGCTGTTATTTAGTATGACCTTCATTAAGGGGGAGTCCCTGCTCAGCAGTGTAGGGACCAGTAAACAGTCATTAACCCAACAAAATAGCAAGGTCTGTGCTGCTTCTCAGAGCTGCCTTACAAGCTGCAAGCGAGCACCACAGAAGCACAGACACATCCCTGCGCTGTGGACCAAACCCAAGTGAAAATAGAAAAATATAACCCTTCCTGAGAAAGTGCTGAGAAACCCATGAGGAGCCACCTCCCCTGTCCAACATCCACTGTGTGAGGAGATGCAGTTAATCTGCTCTGGGGGCCAGAGGAGAGGCTCGCCTGCTGACCACACACCTCCAAGAGCCTCCACCACGGGCACTTTGGGAAGAAGTGAGCAGCACTCTTCCCCTTCCAAGGATCCTCCGCTCTGCATCTCAGTCTTCCTCAGGTGGAGCTTGGATCTACATCTCTGCATGTGGCACCTCTGAGTCCACACGTTGTTCAGTGAACCCATCTTACTGGGGCTTGAGCCCTAGTTACTTTTGAATCCCACAATGTCAGGTGGCCATGAGCCCCAGAGGTTATGAGGTACTTCAGATAATTATTTTGTTCTTTATAAAACGTTTCTGATGGTGGCATTTGGAATCTATGGCACTGTGTGAAACAGCAGGCAGACTGTTCCTTCTGTCTCCCATTCGTGGCTGACCTCTACAATCCACAGAGCGCTGCACACTTTGGTGTGAATTCCTACCATAGCTGCTGCCACCGTAACATCTCAGATCGCCTCCCCTTTGGGCACAGAGGACAGGGACTACGTGCATTTAAAGAGTGATATCAATTAAAGGTGACTCAGGAACAGATGGGATATGAAGAACCTGGAAAGACTGGGAAGTCCCTTGGTTTGTTCAGCTTGGAGAAGAGGAGGCTGGGGGGAGACCTCATCACAGTCTATGGCTTCCTGACAAGGGGGAGCAAAGGGGCAGGCACTGATCTCTTCTCTTTGGTGACCAGTGATAGAACCCCAGGGAACGGCATGAACCTGCGACAGGGGAGGTTTAGGTTGAGTGTTAGGAAGAGATTCTTTACTGAGAGGGTGGTCAGGCACTGGAACAGGCTCCCCAGGGGAGTGGTCACAGCACCGAGCTTAAGAAGCGCCTGGAGTGAAATGCTCTTACTTGGCTGGCGCTGTGTGGAGCCAGGAGTTGGACTCGGTGATCCTTATGGGTCCCTTCCAACTCAGGATACTCTACAGTTTTATGATTCTAATAGCTCTTGTACCAAATGCTTTTCTAAATGGACACCTGGAGGGATGAAGCTGTGGAGAGGATGGTTCAGGAGGCAGCCCTCCCGCTTCAGCAGTACAGTCACCGTGATTAAACATACCTTTTGGAAGCACACTCTCTTTTGAAGGGGCTTCCAGCCATCACTGAATGAAGCTGACCATGAATGACCCGTTGCATGTTGAGAGGCAGGATGGCTCCTCCCGCTACTCAGATTCTATACAAAAGGCTGGCAGCACTTCAGGGTGAGCCTGGGGACTCTGGAGAGCATGACAAGGGCTCCGTTGTTCACTGGTGACTACCAATAAAGAGTCCACTAGATAAAGTGGATCATAAATGGCATCTAAAGTAGTCTTTCACCCCAGCAAAAGGATATTTCAGGAGAGCATTGCAGGAAAAGGACCAACTCAAATGAATTCCTCACCACAGGTTATTCCCAGGCAGCACCACACTGTTAAGGAGGGAGGGAAAGCACATGTGAAGTGTTTGTAGAGTTTTTGTCACCATAGTACCATGTCACCAAATACAGAAAGGTCCCTCCCATGATTCATAACTGTACCCACAGTGGCTGCTGCTGTTTCTCACAGTCCTTCTTACTCTACCCGCTGTGTAATAGTGGAAAGGAACAATGCTGAACACTTCTCCATCCTCCCATCATGTTGCAAACAGATTACTACACCTGGCAGCACTTTATGAGCTTTTCTGGGCAGGTGAAAAGAGTGGTTAGTTCTGTGGATCATTTCCATCGGTCTGACTGGCATCACCTGCTCTCACCAGGGTAAGGATTCATGAAACACTGCACTGAGAACCTTGGGTTTAGTTATCCATCACCAGATTTCATCTATTTGGGAAGAAGCTTTCCAAAATAGTTACCAGCCTGAGGCCAACAGCCTATCATTGAGAAGGTTTTAGCCAAAATGGTTCTGCTGTATGCGACAGCAGGGGTAGAGAAGAATAGACAGTTTTGTCCAATTTTGTTGTTCTCATACTTGATGAACTGCTCTGCCATTCCCATGCGCCACTGAAAGATGCTAGAGGTCAGCGTGGCATCGTGAGAGGCAGAAGATAAAAGCCAAACCTGCATCAGGAGCCTGCTTTGAAAACCCCTTTGAAATTCCCATTTGCTGGGCAGTAGCATAACTAATGTCAGCAGCAGGGAATCCTTGGGTTCCCATCCATGGCCCAAGAGCAAACGTCTCGGCCTACCCAGAGGTCTCCTGCTGGGATGGCCCCAGGAAGTTGTAGCAGGCAAACCTGTAGCAAAGGCCAGCCAGCTTTCCTTGCCAATGAGCAAAACAGTGCCATGTGGCTGCAGGAAGGCATCTCCAGCCAGTGAAAACAGTGCTGAGGCCACCGCAGATCAGGGAGTGGTGAGACCCCACTGCCATGACCTGCCTCATTTGACCCTAGGAGGGGTGTCCTGGGCCTGTTCAGCACAGAAAGCAAAGGATGCGAGGAGGTACTAGTACCTCAAGGAAGTAGCTACCAGGAAACAAACAGAAGGATTTAAGTTAAAGGGCAGTGTTGGCACGAGGATGATAGAGTGCAAACAGTCTTCGGCATATTTGAGGTGGTAGAGAAAGAATTGCATCTAACCTGATGAGAAGTGAGTTACTGTAAGAGAAGTCCCAGGAGGAGTGGGAACAGGGCCCTGGGCCTTGCGGTTGCAGTTTGGTTGGGAGACCCTGGCAGGAGCACCCAGAGCCAGGGCTCAGTGAGGCATGTGAACTCCTCCAGACCACTTGCTTGAGTATCTCCTGATTTGTTGAGTTGTCACTGCTCTTCCAGGGCATTCAGAGAGTGTCATATTGGGTCTTCTGCAGCTTTTAGCTGGTTTATTTCAGTGAAATAGGCTTTCATATAGGCCTAATTTTCTGCTAGCAGCAGAAAAAAGATAAACTGAAAAAGGGAACTAACTGTATGTAACAAAACTGATCTGCTGCCACCAGAGATCAGTCCGGACACACAGACCTTGGCTTACCCAAGCCTGGTTGGGACAAAGAAAACACTGAGTGGTTTGACTGCAGCCCAGCTAGGGATGGCAAGCCTTCTCCGAAAAGAAATGCAGCCATCACAGCTCTGGGGGTTCTTTTCCTGCCAAGGCTAACAGAAGTTAAGAAGGATGAGAAGAAGCATCCCTTGGATAGTCACTGTCCAACACAGTCTCTCCTTCAGGCTGGGGGAAGCTCAACATGAAGGAGAAATACCTTCCCAGAGAATATGTTATGGTGGGAGAATTTAGATTGCAAAGGATTTGTTACTTCGAGTGACACACACAGTTTATTAAATCATTTCAATTCGGTGAAATGAAGAGCAAACACGAGTCCCCACACCCAAGCAAACACACAGATAGGTTCTTACACAACTCCACCCCCCAATGCTGCTTTCTGCCAACTTCCGCAATGACTTAATTTAAACAAAATCCCAGGACAGGCACACCACAACACTTCAGCCTGATCTCAGTCTGAGCTTCCTTTTAAAGTGGCAGCAGGTCCCTGGGTTTTCCTTTAAAGGTGTGCACACTTCTTAGCATCCCAGATCGTCTAGGGGAAGCTAACTAGACCCATCTTACTCCAGGATTTGTGTAGGCCGTGGCAGTGGCTGTGCTGCCTGGCACTGCTGTTGATATTTCTTTCTTCGTTGGCATAAAGGGAAAGTTTTGGGGATTGGGACTGTTGCTATACTGACTTCTTCCTGCCTCTCCCCACCACAGGCCTTACACAGAGAGCACAAGCACAGCTCTGCACTGCACACAAGCAATCCTCAGTGCAGTACTTTGTAAGTGGATCGTTAGCTGAGAATTTTTATTATCTCATCCTTAAACTCAGGAAGAATGAAATTTTCCTTCTCTGAGCAGCGTGTGTGGCCCTGAATGAGAATTTAAACCCAGATCACAAACCCCACAGGTCAATACCTGTACCTTCCAGGCCATCAAAATGCAAAGGCAAGTTCACAGGTATTTCCACTAGCTGCCACCCTACACTTTGCTTTTCCTTCCTGTCATCTCTCCAGGGTCTTCCAAGCCTTCTCTGTGGCTTCTCTAGCAACTGGCCTGAAGCTTCTTACTCAACAAGCGCAGGAGTTCGAGGGAGCCTGTATTTATCAGCAAGATGTGCAGTCTTGCCCCCAAGAGCAGTGGGGAGACCACCCTTGTTTCAGGCCAGCATCAGCAGGAGCCATGGGAGAAATGCCTTCTCCTGTTAAGAGACCTGGTGGCTATCGTAAAACAACAGGTAACAAATCTTTCCTCCCTTTACTTCAGCTTTTATAAAGAGAGGAAAATAAGAATAATTTGCCACATAAAAAGATGCACAAGAAAGTTGAATACAGTGCTGTCTTTGAATACAAATACCCCATGCTGCGGAGTCTCTGCTGCATAGATTTTTTTAATTAAAAGACTTCCTTTGTCCTTGTCACAAAGGAAACATAAATTATGTATGCATTTTTAAAGGATCTCACCACTTTTGGAATATGATATTAAAATGCAACCTAAGATCAAGTTTCAAATATTAAGCTAAAAATATTACCCTAAAAAGATGTAAAGGTGGAGCTGACCCAAGAATTAGGGGGTGAGTTTGGCCTATTTTTTCAGTTGGGATCACTAAAGAAACTGAACACAATTAAGCTTGGGCTGGCAGCAAGAGGGCTTTGTGGTCCTGTCCAGAAATCTGGCTGCAGATCCATCCCACCCCACCCTACCCCACCGCACCCCACCCCACCCCATGCTTGGCACTGGGAGAGAAGCACTAGAACAGCTTGGCCTGCAGGAAGGCTCTTGGGACATTAAGGTGAGTATCTTTGTCAACCAGTGTTGCTGTTTGGAAGGGGGGATGAACTTCTTAGTGCAGGCAGAAAAAAATAACCACTGAGTGCTTTGGGTAATATTCAGAGCTTCTGTCAACACTACCCAAATTACCAAAGTACTTACCATAGAGGCAAACCTTGGGAAATTACATCAAGTGTTTAGCAACCAGTGATCTCATAGTTTTTCTTATTTGAGCAGTGCAGGATGAAAGACTCCTATGAAGACTGAGCATACAACCAACATGTCTCAGCCCGTTTCCTTCAATGGCTAAGAGAAGTCACAGCAGACATAGAAATAAAATCTCTTCTCCATATGTGCAATTATCTCTGAAACTACAGCAGGGGATGATTGCCTCTCTGGGCAGCCGTCACAGGTAGGACTGATATTCGAGGGCCTACGCAGCATTTTGGGTTTGGGTAGTGTTTAATCTGGTCTTAGAACACCTCATTGCACTCACTTGAATGAGAACACTTGCCCAGGACATTTAACTTTTGAGGACAAGTGGTTTTGCACAGGTTAGCCCATGCAGGAGATGGCAAACATTTTGAGGAGGAAAATCCAAGTGTGTTTCTTTACAGATCTGTGTACTCCGAGCCCTTCTAAGCCTCCTTCTCTGTTGCACACCAAGCCTCCTTGTCTATGCCAAGGCAGGGGTTGCAAAGGACAGTTATGTGAGTTATTAAGAAATGAACCAGGAGCATCTGATGTCACCAGACACCCCACAAAACCCGCAATACAGGATTGTCTGGTTCAATCTCCACTCCAGGCCCAATGGTAATGCGATGTTGGTGAACATCTCCACAGTCCACTCCTCCCCTTTCTCAGGTGCTGCTGTGTAAATCTAGCCTTAGGACCCATGAACTAGAGAACATTTCAGTTCCATGTGTTCCTGGTGCCTTGTGAAAACACTTAAGCTCTTGACAAACGCTCCCTGCAAAAGGCTGAACTAAGTGGGGAGCCAGAAGGAAATTCACCTTTCTGCCCCTGAGAAATGTCTCACAAAGGTCTGAAATAAGCTAAGAAGATCACTTCCAGAATATTCCTTTTTTTTTCCCCAAAAAATTCAGAGATTGGATTTTTTTTTTAAGGGATTTTCTAATTTTGGTGTGAGCAATTCCCCATCAATGTTACTTCATATCCCAGTGATTCAAAAATCCATAGGGAAATGTCAGAACTTTCCAGACAGGTTTTGTAAATACTCAGGATCTTGATCTTTTCACGCCTTTTTTCCCTTCCCCAAGAGCATAGCCAGACCCGTGAGATACCCTGGAAGAAAGAACTGCTGTTCAGCAAGTTACAGCTTTATGATGGTATAAAAATGAAAAGAAGCCCCAAACAATTAATGTTATACCTGACACTTATTTACGAGTGCACAGAAGCAATTTGAAAGCTGTAAAATCCCTCACCAGCCTCATTTAAGCTCACCCTGTGAGAGACATGGATACCAATCACTTTTTATTACCAGCACTGCAGCAACCGGGTATTTTAGAGCTTGTTAAATAAGTTGGGTCAGATCCATAGATGGTGTAAATCAAATTTCTGTAGTTACTCCAACATATCTGTGGTCACAGAGGGCTCTCTGGAGTCATTGCACAACCGGTGCTGCCCCAGGGAGCTCTTACATCAAGTGCAACCTCCATGAGCTGCAGATACACCAGTCTCCTGTCACCAATGTGGTATGGCAGCTCCCCACCCCATGTCCCTGGTGGAGGTGTGGGAAGAAAGGGCCGAGCTGTCCTGAGCTCTGTTGTGGCTCTGCATAGGGCTGGTCCCCAGACTCATCTTGCTCTCCTGAAGCCTCTGTTGGAACCCTTTGGTCCAGCCTCATCAATCCTGTCCCCTCACTGCTGCAGCGCTAAGTTCAAGACCACGGAAATGGCACCTCTGAATAGATTTAGCCAATGGGGGAGAAATGATCGTTTTTTTAGGAGAAGATAAGGGTAGAGACCCATGGCTGGAATGTGTTTCTCCCCAGTGGGAAGGGGAGGAGGAGGAGCTGGCAGCAGACTGTGTTAGCACAGCACTGCGGGATGACTAAATCGCTCAAGGTAAAAGGGTGGTGAAATTTGATTTGAGTTGCTGTCAACTGCGAAAATGCACTTATCAGCGGCTTCTCCCACCACCGTGCAGCCAGCCTGCATTCGGGCTGCCCGGAGCACCCAGCACAGCTCCCGCTCCGTCCAGCTCTCGACCTCCATGAGACAGGAGTGAGGAGTGATGCCCAGCTGCCCTCTCTGGCTGAGCTCCAGCTGGAGACAACTGAACAGTCTGCAGCTGGGTCCTTATCTCCCACCGAGCAACGCAAGTCATTAAAGCCACCTCACAGACACTGCAAAAATCACCTCTCCACTCTTTACCACAACTTCCAAGGTTTTATCCTCTCTTTATAGATATCTCTGCCTGTATCACCCTCACCCTTGAAGAGCTTTCACCCATCAATATCACAGCACTCAGAGCTGCCTCTCAGCAGCTCCCAGCCCAGCTGAGCTCTCCCAGAGATGCCATCGGGAGTGTTTGGTGTTGGAGTGGGACTCCCCAACCAGCACACTAATGGGGAGGCCACTTCTGGAAGTCAAGAGAGAAGACACAGAGGGTCTGCTTCTGCAATTCTGTGAAACCCCAGTGATCGCAACTTTGGCCTGCAGCAAGCTGAGCAGACTTGTTTTCAGCTTTCTCTTGAAGAGCAGTGTCACAGGTGACAGGTCTTGCTGTGCTGCTGCCATCTGATCATAAATTCAACTCAGAGTTGGACTCTGAGTCTTCCCTCATGGATTTCACCTCTCAGGTCCCTCATTCCCAGCAGCTGAGGGACAAGCAGTTACACGTCGAACCTTGCGGTCATCATTCTGCGGTCAGTTATCAGACAATGATATGTCAAGTAGCTGCATCTGATTAAGGAGGACTGTGTACACATGCCTCCTTTCTAGCTGCAGTGCTCTTCAGTCATGCCGAATGTGTGAACTCACGAATGATGCTGATGTGAATAATCATCTGGAACGACTAGATGTTTCTTCCAGATAGCTCACCCAGATCTGCCTCTGCCTGTGCTCCAGAAGCCTCATTTCCCCTAGTTCCCAGGGTGAGCTCTGTCACTTAGTTTTGCCTGCATTTCAGGTGCACACTGTGTCACTGCTTTCTCCAGTGCTTCTGTACAGGACTGGTGAGAAATGCCTCTGGCAGTTAGCCTAGATTTTTCAGTCCTGACACGATGTCCTTATTTTCCTTACTTTCAACTCACTCCTCCTACCTGGCCGTGATGGTCTGGAGCATGCTGAGATGCTGGGTTTGATGTGGTGTGAACAGCATTAGCACCATTCTGGGCTTTGCTCCCCATCCGTTTGGCCGGGGCACTGGAGGCTCCTTCACCCCCCAGCCTCTTCCACGTCCTGGTTTTCAAATAAGGCGTCAGTTGTTAGCGGTATCCTGGGAGGGCGGGCGGTTGTTTGCACAGCTCCTCTTGGCAAGGGGACAGGGAGCTCACGGTTGCTGCCAAGTAACATGGACCTCCCAACAATAAAAATGTACTTTTTTTCACCTCTGGACCCTGATGGAGGTGAGGAGGATGACTTTGGCTGCAGCACGTCCTATGAACTGGATGAACATCGGGTACTCACCTGCCTGGGGGGACTATTCCCAACCCTTCCTGTGAGCACAGTCTGATAGGCCTCGGGACCATGGCATGTTTTGTGTCAAATTAATCACTGGGATTTGCATGTACAGATGTGCAAAGCCTGACAGGATTTTAGGTCTTCACATGTATTTTCAGCAGCAGGAAGCAAGCAGAGATCTCACGGCACACTACTGAAAGTACTTCCAGTGAGCAACGCACAAGCCCTCAGCAGGTTCCCGTAACATCACAGGCAGCAGGGTGATCTCCGGGCAAAAGCTGGAGGCACTTGTGCCTTGCCCTGCACAACACAGCAGGCCGCCCTCACTCCGAGTGGCAGCGTGCGCTTTCATGGGAAGCACCTCAGCAGCACAGACTGTGTCAGGGCTTCTCTGGAAATAGTTTTGCATTGCTTCATGCCCCAAATAATTGCTTAAGCCCCCTCCCTCCGCCACTCACGTGCATTTTAACTCCTGCCCCATCCCGTTTGCCAATTTTCCTCAGGCCTCATTAACACAGAGCAGGATTTCACGTGCTGCAGCACAGTGCACTCTCCCTCCCACCCCCGGGAGACTTCTCCCCTTCCCCCGGCTCTTCCCACAAGTGGTGGCAGCAGCATTGGGGCTGCCGTGGCCCTGATGGAGCAGCTGGCCCAGCGGGAGCACACACCTGGCTGCCCTCTCCCTTTTCTTCTGCTCACCTCTGGCAGCATTCGCTCACCTTGTTTCTCCTCCACATCTTTTGCACCCAAGGCCTTGATTTTGACCTTGGAGGACAGATGGCCAGGACTGGGGTCCGTGACCTGGAGGAGGCACGGTATGCGAGGGTGTCCCTCTGGACCCTACGGCTGCTGGCAAGCTGAGGAGAGCCAGGGGAAAGACTCAGCCACCAACCACTAGGCCTGCCAGAGCCATCTTTTTTGGGTACAGGAGGTTTGGTGGGCCAGTCCTGGCTGGAGGCCAGATGCCCACCAAAGCCACTCTGTCACTGTCCATCCTCAGCTGGGCAGGGGAGAGAAGATATAATGAAAGGCTCACAGGTTGAGACAAGGACAGGAAGAGACCACTCAGCAATTACTGTCACCGTCAAAACAGACTGAACATGGAATAAAATTAATCTCATTTATTACCTAATGAAAACAGAGTTGGATGAGAAATAAAACCAAATCTTAAACACCTCCTCCCTTCTTCCCAGGCTCAACTTCACTCCCCATTTCTCTCCCTCCTTCCCCCTCAAGTAGGAAGCACAGGGGGATGGGGAATGGGGGTTGTGGTCAGTTCATCACACGTTGTCTCTGCCGCTCCTTCCTCCTCAGGGCGAGGACTCCTCACACTGTTCCTGCTCCAGTATGGAGCATGAACTTCTCCAACTGAGTCCTTTCCATGGGGTGCTGACCTTCAGGCCCAGACAGCTCCAGCCTGGTCCCCCACAGAGTCACAAGTCCCCCAGCAAACCTGCTCCAGCATGGGCTCCTCTCTCCATGGGCTGCAGGTCCTGCCAGGAGCCTGCTCCAGTGTGAGCTTCCCATAGGGCCATAATCTTCTTCAGGTGGAGTACCTCCTCCCCTCCTTCACTAACCTCAGTGTCTGCAGAGTTGTTCCTCTCCCATTGTCTCATTTCTCTCTCTGGCTGCAATTACTCTTGACATTGAGCAAGTTTTTTCCTCCTTTTTAACTCTGTTACCCCAGAGGTGCTACCGCCATGGCTGATCAGGTTTGTCTTGGAGTCAGTTGGCACTGGCTCTATCCAACACAGGGGAAGCTTCTCGCAGAAGCCACCTCTGCAGCCCCCCTGCTACCAAAACCTTGCCAGGCAAACCCAATACAGGAGGGAACCTCAACATATGACAGGAGCTTTGCTGACCCTCCCATCCCCAGCCAGAGAGCAAACCCAGGCTTATTTTATTTGCAAGTAGCGGCAGAGGTGTCCCCAGCTGCACATCTGATGCTGTTTCTGAGTGGATGCAGTGCCCCATGCATGCCTGCCTCTTCCCAGTGCCAAGCTCTCTCAAAGCCACCGCTCCCAGAGCCTGCTGCAGCAATGGGTCATCTCATACTCCCTGGTGTCACCTGCTCCTCTCTGCCCCTGTTGTCCTCTGGGTTCCTGCCTCTACTTTTCATTCAAGTCCCAGCCAGTTCAGTGCGAAGGGCAAGCCATTTCCAAGGGGCAGCTCTGGCCAGGTGCTGCACACACTGGGAAGAGCACATGGTTTTAGCATCTCTCCTTTGAGGCAACATCATGTCCTGTCCCCCCATCCTGTCCAGTCCAGTCCCGTCCAGTCCTGTCCCGTCCCCGCACTGTTGCTGATGCAGCTGGGTGTGAGACATGGCCCTCCCCATGCCTGCAAAACACCAAACCCCAGGCGGGTTGTAAGCTATTTAAAAGCAGTCCCTGTCTGCTCAAGGGACCCAATCTCTTATGGGTGGCTGTGCTGTAGATGACCAGTCTGGCTGGCAGGAGCCTGTAAGTGCCAACCAGAGGTGCTTTTTTTGCACCAGGACCATGCTGCAAACCTCTCTCCCATGTATACCCTCAGGTGAGTGAGAAACTTCAAGCTCCTCTGGCCACTTTTCCACAGTTCGGGATTATTTTTTTTTCCTCTTTCCTCCCTCTACTCCCTCATAATTGTGAAACCCTTAGGGAGTTCATTGTATGTGTGACATCTGGCTGAGTCAGGCAGTGGCCTCACAGCTTAGCAGTGGATGGCAGGCAGATAAACAACCAGACACACAGACACACACATGCCCACACATGCACGTGCGCGCGCACGTGCTCACACATGACTGCAGAAGCCTTTTCTCTTAGAAATCTGGATCTGCAGCAGTTACAACTGTGATTTTGGCCAGCACTGGATGTTTGTCCATGGCAATGCATCCTGCAGTGACCCTCGGGCAGGCTGGCGAGATGGCACCCAAGGGAAATGGGGCTGGTTCCCCCTTTTGCCCTTAAAAAACTCAACAACTTGGCAAATGTTCTTCTAAGGCTGCTCAACTGACAACACAAAGTACAACCTTACTCACGTGTGGGAAAGCAGGGAAGCGGTTTGGCTTTGGAAGACGTGCCCACCCCACATGGACCCCTGCTCAGGCCGGGGCTTTTGGCTTTGGGCTGTGGCTGTGTGAACATTTATCGTACTTACTGCCTCGCTTATGTGCACTTTTTTGTGCCTCTGTTTCTAGAGCTGCAGTGGTACTTGGTTTTTGACACAAGTGATTAGGAGAAGAATTTCCCTGGCCTCTGTGGGCATGTCTGTGCTCGGGGCTGGAGCAGCCCAGGAGAGCCCAGAGGAAGGGCAGTCCTGAGTTGAGAGCTCATTAGGGAGCTGAAAATCAAGCTGAGGGCTACATGCTGGGAATAACAGATGGGCAGTCAATGGCAGTGTGTCGGCATCCTTTGCTTTCCTGCTGGCTTTGGCTGGGTTTCTGTGCAAAGTGGATATGGATGGAGGCATCTCTGAAAAGGGACCACAAATGCATGCGAGTGAGAGGAGTGGGGAGACTGACTCCCACAGCCACCTACATTATGGGAGGAGGTGATACACAATTAAAATGGATTTTTTGTCCATGCTGCTAATCTCAGGCGTAGCTGAAGTGTCAGCTGCCTGCAGGGTTTGTGCTTCCCAACGGGTCTTTTGCTGCTATAGCATCCAGTCCTGGTGCAGAAGATGACAGCTTTAATCAATTTGGGAAAGGCAAAGCCCCAGAGGTTAACCAAGGCACTACACAGCAGTTATAAGATTCAGGTTTGTTTTGACCTTTGAGCTCCCGCAGGAGTGACTGCAGGGAATAACCACAGTTTGGCACCCAGAGGAGGTCACAAGGAGTGACACAACCTGCAGTCTGTAGGTACAAGAGGAGGTGACTTGGTCCTCAGTGGCTGTCTGCCTGCCTACTCTGGATTTGTGGCTGTGCCCAAGGCCCCGCAGACTCCCAGGTCTCTTAGTTCAGAGAAATGAAGCAGCTGAGAAGAACACGGAGAAAGTTAAGGCTGGCAAAGCGTTTTTGAGGAGCTCTCAATTGCTTTGGTCTCACAAGCACTGTGTAGAAAAACCTCAGCCAGCTTCACATGTGTTTGCAGGAGACCTGGAAGGGCCTCACCACATCCATGTGCCGCTCTCCCTGAGCCCATCAGGCTGCCAGGGCCACAGTGAGTGTCTCTGTCAGCTCTTTTCCTGCTCAAAATAAGAATTTTTGTACAAAAGGGGAAAGAATAAGTCACTCTCAGCAGCTGATAGGTCTTCAAGACCCACAACCAAGATACACCAAGAAATGTTTATGAAAATCTCAGTGACACATGTCCCTCCTCTTCCCTTGATTCACAAAAAGCTTTGGTACCAGCTGCCAGAGCAACAACCAGCATCCAGAGCTGTCTGCACTGGGCTAAAGCAGGAGCTGATCTCAACTCAACCTGCTGGGAAACACATCAAAACCCTTAGAGATTTGCTCTAAGTCAGCCTCTAATTGCAGAGTCCAGTAACTATCAGCTGATGGGATCTGAAGTGTGGACCGAGCAGCAGCTCAAGCAAACGAGCATTGCAACAGGAACAGAGCGCCTGCACGCAGACATGGCTTTCCACAAGAATGAGTCCAAGCTCCTTTCTCTGCCGGCTCTGCGCAACAGCGCTAGGTATTTTTGGAAGCAGAGTTGGAGGGGCTCACACTCCATGGAGGGCACGGCTCCAGCATAGCATGGCACAAAGGATCCACTTTTAGTCTGAGCCAGGATTGCCTGCAGAGCTGGTCCTTTGCGCCGCGGTTGCATTTGGCCAGTGCTGACTTCATTCCAGGGTACGGGCACTTGTGCAAGCAGTCCCTGCTAATGCGCCCGCACGCTTAGAGGTCAGTGGAGCAAAACCACACTTGAGTCACAGCTGAACACACTTGACGGGGGAGACACTGATGTATTTCACTATATTTAGATCAGCCTGGATCATCTGAAAGAGCATGAGCAGCAAAAAAGGAAGGAGAGAAGAAATTTTCTTCCATAAGGCTGTTAAAGAGTCGTCAGAGATAAATGAAAAGGGCAAAGAAAATGCTAACGCTTACTTTGCCTCTCTGGCTGCCAGAAAACAGATTCTTTCTTAGGCAAGATTCCTGTTACTGAGAGCAGATGATGAGGAATTAAGAAACTGGGAGATAAGATCAGGAATAGTTAATAAAAAACTCAGGGATCATTAAAACCAGTAAAGGGGAAGGCCACAGGCAGGCGTGCTGAAGGAAACGGGGGAAGAAATTAGAGATGCTTTAGCAAACCTTTTCAGAAGTTCAAGAGAAATCCCTTGGGACTGGAAAATGTAACAAAAAGCAAGCGCCAGGGAAGGCAGCCCGAGGGCAAATCAAGGCTACATCTAGTCAGTCTGAAATCCATTGCTGGAAAGCCTTAAAGCTCTTTAAAAGATCAGTTTGGAGAAACACTTAAAGGAGTGTAAGAGCATTTTGCAAAGTTGCTTGAATTCACTGAGGTTGTTACTGGCAGAGCAGAACAAAGCAGTGGAACACAGTGGGAATTTCTGAAACAGCAGCTGGCTTGAAAGTTATTTTGAAAAAAGAGAAAGTGAGGGAGGTACCTGAGCAGAAACCAGATGCCCTACGCAAGAAGAGAAAAACTCACCAAGATGTATTTGTTGCCATTGTCCTTTCAGCTTCAAGCCCTGGGGAAATTAAATGGCAAATCCCAGTGTTAGCAGGGTTGTTTAGTAAAGCAGGTTTAAGTTATCTTAACATTTACAACTCTGCATGACATTAGAAAGACAACCATGCATCCAGCCCTGTGTCACGTGGAGAAGCATTAATCTGACACTCCCTGTTGGATTTAGGTACATGTAGAAATGAACCTCCATTGTCTTTGCCTGGATGACAGCAGGGCTTACAGATACAAAAGGTTGGAAAAGACCTTTAAGATAAGTCCAACCAATCCCATCCTATGCTAAACCATATCCCTGAGTACCTCATCTACCCTTTTTTTAAACACATCAAGGGATGGTGACACAACCACCTCCCTGGGCAGCCTGTTCCAGGTAGCGACTCTTTCAGTGAAATTTTTTTTCCTAACATCTAATCTGAACCTGCCCTGGAGCAGCTTTGTGCCATTTCCCCTTGTCCTGTCTCCTGTCACCTGGCTGAAGAGACCACCGCCCACCTCTCTACAACCTCCCTTCAGGTAGTTGTAAACAGTGATAAGGTCTCCCCTCAGCCTCCTCTTCTCCATTCTGAACACCCCCAGCTCCCTCAACCGCTCCTCATATGATTTGCCCTCCAGCCCCTTCCCCAGCCTGGTTGCCCTTCTCTGGACTCACTCAAGGACCTCAACATCCTTCTTATGGTGAGGAGCCCAGAACTGGACACAGTACTTGAGTTGTGGCCTCACCAATGCCGAGTACAGGGGCACAATCACCTCCCTAGACCTATTCTTGATACAAGCCAGGATGCCATTGGCTTTACAGGCCACCTGGGCACACTGCTGACTCCTATTCAGTCCTAGTCACCCAACAGCCCCAGGTCCTTCTCTGCCTGACAGCTCTCCAGCCAGTCTCCTCCAAGCCTGTAGCGCTGCGTGGGGTTGTTAAAATGGATGACACAAAGAAGAGAGCGAGAGTCCTACAACTGCAGTATCGCTTACGCTACCAAAGCCATAGGCTTGCATTGCTTTAATTACACTAGATGTGGTTTATTAACTAATAAAGATAAATCTAGAAAATTCTGATCATAGAAATATAGAAAGATAAAGACAAAGGGAACACACATGAAATTGCAGAAGTTTTTTTTTTTAAAAAAAAGAGCTTTAATATTGGTAAAATAGGTAACTAGGTGATATTATTTTGTCATTTCTACCCAAACTCCCCACCAAGATCAGTCTGCAGGAAGTGGCACAAAGTTAATGCATCTCCAGTGTCGACCGCTTGATTTTTTATGCTTTGTGGTTTTTTTCTATTGAGCCCAAATTCCTTTAAAACAAAGTGCTGCAGCTTGTACTTCCCATGTTGCTGGAATGCTCTGTAACTTCCATCTGTGCAAGCACTGCAGAAATAGCTAATTGGAGGAGAAAAATCTAATATTGATGTTGTAATTAATTCCATCCATTTCATTAGGCAGAAGCAGCTTATAAATGACGAGTGCAGTCTGTGTGTCCTGCTAATGGCACCATCGTAGTGCACCAGTGTGGTGGCTTGGCCCTGGCTGGAGTCCAGACACCCTCCAAAGCCACTCTGTCACTCCCCTTTTCAGCTGGACAGGGGAGAAAATATATATTGAGAGGCTTAGGAGTCGAGATAAGGACAGATGCTTTACCTATTAATCTGTCTTTGTCTCAACCCATGAGTTTTCTTACTTTCACTCTTCTGATTCTCTCCTCTATCTTGCTGAGCTGTAGCTGGGTTAAACCATGACAAAGAGGTATCAGAAGGTCCCACATCTGTGTTTACATTTAAAAGCCTGGGGGAAGCCAGTGCTGTGCCCCTTACAGGGGTGTGTGGCAGTGGCACTACCCAAAGTCACTTTTCTCCTTGGGAAGACTGCTCAGATTCTAGCAGCACTGAGCAAACAGGCTATTTCTGGGACAGGTCAGCCAGGACACAAGCCCCATCAATCTGTGGGCATCAGAGTTGCAGAAACCCAAGGGAGCTGCTGCAGCAGGGGCTGAGCTCCAAATGCTGCTGGCTCGGGAGCTCCAGGGTGGACAGATCAGCGCTAGGGAAGAGCGTATCTAGCAGAATGTAATGACCCAGAAAATAAAACTTAAATGTAACTGAAAAGGTGTTTTCAAATACCAGGGAGGAAAGGAGATGGCAGCAATGAATGTCTGAATCTTAAAAACATCCAGCCTGTGAATCAGCAGTGGTGGGGAGCGGCGCTGAGCTGTGGCAGTGAAGTGAGGAACGCATACGCAGGAAGCCATCAGACTGACAGGGAGCACGGGAAGACGTGTTTCACAAGGCTTGGAGGAGTGCACCCAGTATGCTTGTCATTGTAGCACAGGGATGCCAGGAATTTGGGCAGGTAATAAGAGAACCTGTAAAACAACCCACCTCAAACCCTGAAATCAGGTGAGAAAACCACGGTTGGCTTTGATCCTGCGAGGGCAATGTTCAAGGAGTGGGGCTGAGTGACTCCCAGCACAAGGAACTGCTGTGAGCCCTGCACGCAAGCACGATGGCGAGTGAACGGAAAACGTGATGGCCATCTGCATCTATGCCTACTTTTGTATCATCTATCAGAGCTTCTGAATATGCAGGAGGAAGGATTAATTTTTCAAGAGAATCCTGAAGCACATAAAATGCAAACCTTGCCAAAGCCTTCAGGGATGTCACTGGAAAATCCCTTGACAGTTTTGTTAGTTGCACAACACGCACTCCAATAAAACACAGCAAGCAAACACTTCTGCACAGGCATCCTCTTCTGTTCCTCTCTGCAGGTGTGGAAACTGGGGAAGCTCTGGAACTCACTGGGGACTGATCCATGACCACAGTGAGCTGGGGAACACCAAGGTTATGATTCTAGAGGCTCTTACGGGACAGAATCATGGAAACATCATGGCTGAGTCTGGCAGACTGCTGGAGACAGCCCAGCCCAACCCTTGCTCTTGCAGGGTCAGCCAGAGCTGGCTGCTCAAGGCTGTATCCAGTCAGGGTTTGAGCATCTCTGAGGACAGAAACTCCACAGCGTCTCTGTGCAACGTGTGTCTGTGCTGAACCACCCAGTCTCACTGTACACAGATGAGATTTCTTACCTGCAAACAGAATTTCCCATGTTTCTGTGGGTGCCATTGCCTCTTGTCCTGTCCCTGGACACTACTGAGAAGTGACTCCCTCTTCTATATCTCCCCATCAAGGTTCATGATCACCCTGAACCTTCTCCAGGCTGAACAGTCCCATCTCCCTCAGCCTCTCCTTGTACAGAAATTGCTCTAGTCCCTTCATCATCTTTGCAGCTCTTCAGTGGACTCACTGTGGTACGTCCCTGCCTTTCTTGCACTCAGGAGCAGTGGGCACAGCACATAGGTCCCACCAGCACAACACTGTGGGACACGTTGTGTGAATGCATTGCTGACTGATGGTCACTGACACCCAGGGCTTCACCAGCACCCCCAGATCCTTCTCAGCTAAGCTGCTTTCCTGTTGGTCACCTCCCAGCATGTACTGGCACATGGGATTATTTCTCCTCTGGGGCAGGATTTGCCTCTATCTCTTGTTGAACTTTAGGAAGGTCATCTCTGACCTTCTTCTCCATCTTACCCATGTCCTTCTGAATGGCAGCATAATCACCTGGGGCATTGGTGACTTCTCCCAGTTTCACATTATCTGCAAACTTGCATTGTTGCAGAAGGCTACTGGGTTGGTTATGCATGATTTCCGCTTCATAAATCCATACTGTCTACTTCCCAATTGCCGCCTTCTCCTTCATATGTCTGAATTTCAGGGATTAGTTGCTCCACAACCATCTTAGGAACCAAGGTGAGGATGACTAGCCCATAATTTTCTGGGTCTTCCTTCTTGCTCTTGAAGATAGAAGTGACATTTGTTTTCCTCCAGGTCCCAGGAACCTCACATATTGAGGTAGCTCTTAATTTTTGTGCCACTCCATCACGGACTAGCAGAAAACAAAGAGCAAACATCAAGAACATCCATTTTATTTGGTGTTTGCTATGTGAGGAGTACCAAGTGGGACTTTAAGGCATCGCTGTCAGGAGACAGAAACTGAAGTGGTCCTTGCTGTCTTCCAGTTATGTTGCTCCAAATCCAAAGCAAGTCCATCAACTCTGGGCAGGTATCTAGGAACAAGTTTCTGAAAAGTGGTCAGTTCCTGGCCATAAACAGCTTTTTCTGTCTGGCCACAGCAGAAGCGGCCGGCACCACACTGCTGCCAAGGAGCAAAGAAGGACACATCACAGGGGAAGAGTTACTTTAGGTGCCATCATCAGGTGTGATGCTTCTCACAAAGAGCCTGCACCGCCTGGCCCAGGGTCCTGTCGATGTTCTTACTGCTACTGTGAGAATCCACAGGAGCGTTTTCTTCACCTCAGCCATGTGTGAACTGGATTAGCACAAAAAGCTGTCACTAAATCCTACTCACAGACCTGATGTCTGTGCGACCATCTCAGGTAATTTTCATCACTGAAATAAGTGGAAGTCTTAGGCAGGTAAAGTGATCACAGAAAAAGGATGTCTGCCTTATTCATCCTCCAATATGGGAAAGGTTTGTAACAGAGTAAGCCCAACTTTCCACCAGCAATTACATCAGTGAGGCTTGCATCACTTTATCGCTGTCGCAGCGTGTGTCCCGATGTGCACACTTCTCTGTGTCAGCCCAGGATCACTCTCTAAACACGGGGTATTTGAGAAAGCTGCTTCCTTGCGTGGCCTTTTGCTTCACTGCAGTTAGTTTTCTCAGCGAAAGCCAAGAGTCACGTGCCATCCCACTGTGGGATGCCAGGCAGAGGAGATCAGGGTCAAACCAAGAGGTGACAACAAAGTCAACTGTATTTGTGTGCATCCAGTTTATTCACAACTGGAAATCTAGATTGGCAAAGTAACAGAAGACTGAACAGGATGTGTGGAATTCCATCTGGGCTTGTCTCTGTTGGGAGAACTTAGAGAATCAGAAATCATAGAATGTGTAGAGACCTTTAGAGACCATCTGGTCCAACCCCCTGCAGTATGCAGGGACATCTTCACTAGATCAGGTTGCTCAGAGCCCCATCATGCCTGACCTTGAATATCTCCAGGGATGGGTCCTCCACTACATCTCTGGGCAACCTCTTCCAGTGATCTACCAACCTCATAGTGAAGAACTTTTTCCTAATATCCAACCTAAATCTCCCTACAAGCAAGCCCAATGAATGATGCTGAAGTTCCTGTGTTCCTCTCTGAGTTGCTGCAGTGCCCAGGCATCGAGGAAAGGAGCCCTTTCTGCTATAATACTCAGCCAGCTGGGGCTTCACCGAGCAAAACCACAACCTGAAACTGCGAACAGCAATTCTCAGACAGATCATGGGGCCTCTAACATCAGAAGCAATGCAAGATATAAGTGTTAATTTGTGGTTAATGCCTAGTTATCTGGAACAGCACTCGAGGGTGGCTTGGCCTTTCCTGTAGCACAGCAGTTGGAACTGCCAGAAGTAAGAGGCATTAAAAGTTAATAAAAAAGTCTCTAACACGCTCATTAAAATACTTGGAAAACTTCACAATTTGGCTTCATACCATTGAGTGAGTATCTGAGAACTTGACCAGGCTTGCCTGCCTTCCTAGCAGACTGTCTTGACTTAGAACTTAAAAACCCCCACCTGGCGCCTGATGCCGTGTCAGAAAGCCCCTACCATGTCAGATGCTGTTGTAATTTGCCCTGGAAATGCATCTGAAGGGAAGGAATGCGTGAGCACAGGTCCAGAGCTCAAATGGGGAAATACTGGTTGTTATACAACAGTGAGTGCAGATGGTATTTATTTTAACCCTCAACTTCAGGGGCTGATAGGTTTGCCTCTCTGCTCCTCCACTTCATCTGGCCTCTGGACAGGGAGATGCTGTAGGTACTGCTCCCGGAGCAGGCTCTTTGGATACCGCAGTATCGAGCGGCCTGGCCGTATCTGGAGCCATTTCAAGGAAAATCCAGCCCTGTATTTGACCTCATTCTTTTATTTACTCACCACACTAATTAGGTCAGGCGGAGGGAAGGCCAACAAGACAGGTAGGATGGACTATTTGCATAGCTGCAAGCGGTTTCTATCTGATTGAGCGGAGTGGATTGAACTGTAGGTGGATTGTGGGTCAAGAGGTTGTTTGAGTTTCACATTCACGGATGCACTCTCCACAGCCAGTGTTTTCCTTATGCAGTTCTGCAGCACTCTGCACTAGCTGCTAGGTCATGAACTGAGTCAGGTTTGGGTCTCAAGCTGTCGAGGCAACTTTGAGGATCAGGACTGCTGTGGTTACGCATCCATGTGGCACGTCTGGGACAAACCTTATGGTGGTTTAAAGAAGACTGCCCACTTTCCACCTCAGCAGTACGGTCTGCCTGAAAGGATGAGATATGGTGGAGTTAGAGACTCAGAGACTCTGATCTATCAACAGCTGAAGCCATTTTTGGTCTTGTATCTAGTTCTAGGGTAAAAATTAAAAGATATGTGAAGAATCAGCTTGGAACTCTGCCTAATCCCTGTTCCTCCTACCCTGCCACTTTCTTCCCTGGGATGCAGTCTTTGGTTAACATTCTACTATGACTATCATATTTGGGATTATCTGCAGAATATGATGTTTATCCCGCTTCATTCAAAGTGCAACGATCACCTTGGGACCAGGCCATGGGGTTGACTTTTGCACCTCCTGTAGCATCTATGAGTGCAAGGTGTTGGACTTGGTAGCCTTTGGCTCCGGGGTCTGTCTCATGTGATACCGCCAAGATGAAATGACTGTCCTGTAGTACTACTGCCATGACAAAGATCCTTCTCATTGCTGCTCATTCCCTTCAGCTGAGAGCTGAGAGCTGAGAGCTACCATATCTCTTCTGTTCAGATTAAGGCAAATTCTAACATCCAAGTATGTTTGTCCATTTTCAAAGCATATGTTTCTGACTTGCTCTGAATCCAGCTAAATCTGATTAAACAAGTTACATGACTACTTCTGTGGTGGGTCATCCTAAACTAAGACCTATTATTGATTTTACAGATGTCTTCCATAATTTATCTCCTGTTTTTGAAACAACACATGATGATACCACGCCAGCTTCTGTGGTTTGTAGCCAAAGTAGTGTGTGCCAAGCAGTTCTCTAAAATATACAAAACTGAAATACTTAACAAGTCATTGTAATAAAGTGCTCAATACCTATTTCAACTTCACCCTTGGAGCTCATTTCAACAGCACAATTCCACAGTGCTCCTGCCCCTCTCCAGTATGTGTTCTGGAGGTCCCAGGTACTCTATTGATCTCCCAGAGCTTTCAGATATAACATATAGGACCTTGTGGTATTCTTACGGTAGGGCTTATTTTACTGAGGAAGGCTACTAGTTAGTACTTTTCCTTTTGCCTTAGGCAACATTATGGGGTTATGATTACACAGCACTGCTGTTCTCAGACACTTCCATCGCAAACCTGCTGTAAATTTGAGCTACATGTCCCTCATCCTGCAAATACCCAAGGCAGGGCTATGAGGAGGTTCAGGACAAGTTCAGAGCACCTTGCTTAGTTTGAATGACTGAAACCAAATCTCTGTGGAGGAATCACTCTTTAGCATCCCTGAAAGGCAATGACTTACAAGGAGAGGCTGAAGTCCCTTGGTTTGTTCAGCCTGGAGAAAAGGAGACTGAAGGGAGACCTCATCATGGTCTGTGGCTTCCTGACAAGGGGGAGCGAAGGGGCAGGTGCTGATCTCCTCTCTTTGGTGACCAGTGATAGAACCCCAGGGAATGGCATGAAGCTGCGACAGGGGAGGTTTAGGCTGGATATTAGGCAGAGGTTCTTTACTGAGAGAAGGGTCGGGCACTGGAACAGGCTCCCCAGGGAAGTGATCACATCATTGAGCTTGACTGAGTTCATGCGTATGGGCAATGCTCTCTGTGACGTGCTCTGACTTGGCTGGCCCTGTGTAGAGCCAGGAGTTGGACTCAGTGATCCTTATGGGTCCCTTCCAACTCAAGATATGTGATGATTCTAGGACTGGTCCTAGGGCAGTCCTGCCTGTAAACACTGCCACAGTCCTCTGCACCCTGGAAGCACATACTATTGGCTGTGACCTCTTCCCAAGGGCTTTAAAAGGGAGAGAGATTCCTGGCAAAACCAAGAGCAGCACCCAGCATATCCAGACCCCTTTTCCCTGTTTCTTTCCTTCACAGGAAGCTCCCCAAAAGACTTCTTGGTAGGAAAAGGCTGCTGCTGAAGGGATGGAAAGGAGCCCATACAGTGGAAGGTAGGCACATGCCTTCTTTCTACAACTTCTCTATTATCAGTAAAGAATAAAGAAATAACAGATGTATATCTGATGTGTTTACAGGAAAGCTGCAGTATTTACTGATGCTTTTAAGGTCACATTTTACTTCAGTCAAGCATCAAAAAAAATGTAGAGAGTATCTTGCAGTTAGTTAGCTAAACACCTTTTCCAGCCTTTGGATTGGGTAAGACAGATCCTCACAATAAACTTTATCTGAGGGACGGTTCAAGGAACTGGCAAGAGAGTCCAAAATCCACTAACTCAAGGTCACTCATCCACTCAAGGAGTCCAGGCTGGCTGAGCAGTGACCGTAAATCTTCACATCTGACACTGATCTGGTGACCTAGGTAAAACACATGTGTCTGCACACAGTGCTCACAGGAGGAGCATTGTGTCACAACTGCCAGCTACTGAGGCAAGAACCGGTTGCTTCTAAGAAGAGGCCCAGACTACCCTGGGTATGGGAAGATAATTTTCCACCTCACTGGGACTCACTGGGAGTCCTACTCATATGTATATAGATAGCAGTATGGCCATATCTGTCACCTAAGCCCATTCTGATAGAGCTCTAAATCCAAGAAGGCTGCAGGACACACCTCAAGTACTCCTGCCCATCACACAGTGTCCTAGCAGGGGACATGTCATGGCATTTCCATCTGGCATCCAAACAACTTTCTGGGAGCTATGTGAGCACCATCACTACAGTATCCCGATACTTCCCATTGACCTATTCAGACAGGGAATTTTAGAAACAGGAAACTGAGAGACAGCAAAAGTGAATTGCCTGTGTGATTATTTGGCAATCTATGGTTCAGACACAAAATTTTACTTCTCTTGAATAAAGGTTTAATGTCTCACACACTGAAACACCCTTCCTAGAAAACACACTCTGAGACTCGGTAGTTAAAGCTCCCCACTCACTTGGGGTGTCAAAAAATTACATGTATGGCCAAGTTGTTCCCACAGTCAGCTCTGGGGTGTATGGCCCTGGTCAGTACTATCTGAATCATGGAATCATAGAATCATAGAATCATAGAATGGCATGGGTTGGAAGGGACCCCAAGGATCATAGAGCTCCAACCTCCCTGCCACAGGCAGGGCTACCAACCTCAGGCCAGATCTACACAAGGTTGCCCAGGGCCCCATCCAACCTGGCCTTGAACACTTCCAGGGATGGGGCATCCACCACCTCTCTGGGCAGCTTGTTCCAGCACCTCACCACTCTCTCTGTAAAAAGCTTCCCCCTAATATCTAATCTAAACCTTCCTTCCTATGGCTTTAATCCACTCCCCCTTGTCCTGCCATTGTCTACCCTTTTAAAAAGTTGAATCCCCTCCTGTTTGTATGCTCCCTTCAGGTACTGGAAGGCTGCAGTGAGGTCCCCCTGCAACCTTCTCTTCTCCAGGCTGAACAAGCCCAGCTCCCTCAGCCTCTCTTCGTAGTGGAGGTGCTCCAGCCCTCTAATCATCTTCATGGCCCTCCTCTGAACCCTCTCCAACAGTTCTACATCTTTCTTGTACTGGGGGCCCCAGGTCTGGACACAGTACTCCAGATGGGGCCTCACGAAGGCAGAGTAGAGAGGGACAATCACTTCCCTGTCCCTGCTGGAATGGACAGTTCTGATCCAACAGTTGTCCAATTACTTGAAGATGCCCCCCAAAAAAATTAGTAGAAAAAGCATTCCTGGTACTTCCCCAGCATGGAAAGACTGAAGCCAGTTTGCACTGTTGCCTCCCCATTACATTGCAACACTGCCCATAACACATAAAACCAATGCTGTAGCATGAGCTAGAGTAAAGCTCACTGGGAGCCTCTAATGCAAAAATAGAAAACTCCTACACAAAATAAAAAGAGTGCTGTGCGTGCACTAAGGCATGTGTGAGTGAGACTGCCTGTAAATACTCTCTGCAGTCTGCGTAGGAGTTGTGTGGAGGCAGCCTGAAGACCTCCAGCAGCAGAAAAAGCAGATAAATGGGCATTTATTTGGCTGAGCATCTGGGGAGAATGGTTTTAATATGTGTTAGAAGAAACTGGGGACTGGAGCTATCAAACTGTGTCCTAGTGATCTTAAATAATAAAGGCCTGAGCTGCGCCTTGCTGCCTTGTACAGCCTCATCCCATGAGGAGGGTTTCAGAGAGGTGGGAAAGCATCTCTCATATCTTTTCTCATTTCACCTGGCAGCTTTCTGTGTTTCCTAACTAAAATCTCAGAGAAAGGAATCACAAATTTACTTCCATTAATCGGAAAAGTCTTTCCCTGCTGAGAGACTCCATAAAGTACCAGGAAAAATAATTAAGTTATGTAAAGCAATATATGTGAGTTTTGCCCAGTCTGGGCTAATCTCAACCTTGGCCTGACAGCTGTTCTCACACGGTGCAGGTGAGCTCAGCTGCATGCACACACAGGTGAACACACGTGTACACACCCAGATGCATGTGCCTGATAAGCGGTGCTGGTAGCACCTTCCCAGCAGAGCCTGCCCCACACTTCCTCCTACACGGCTCCCTTACAGCCCTGCCAGCCTCTGCCTCGCTGGGATGAGATTTTTCTCTGCCGCCTCAGGCAGTTTCATTCACTTTTCTGCTTATCTGGGGTTTGGATTTTCAGCCAAAAAAAAGTTCAAGTGTTACCAAGAAATACAGGAGGGGGGAAGTTGCCTTCGTTTTTTCCACAATTCGGTAAATGTGGGCAGATTTTACATGATTTATGGAAATGTGACTTCTTCCTATTCTTCTCTCCTTCCCACCAATCGCAGACTGTATTTCCAATACTTTCCCAGAGACAGAAAACATGTTTTTCTCTCTTTTGGTCTTCCCTCACTTCTGTTCAGATTGCAGAATGCCCAGACCCTTTGATGGGCAGCAGTCATATCCCCCTTCACCTCGTCCTGCTAGCTGAAACAAGCTTGACACTTGAATCTCCTAACATAGGCTTTTCCACCCTCTGCTTGGATGTATCTGCACAACAAATCTCTTGTGAACACAGGCAAATGCCGCTTCCCCAGTGACACTTGAAAGAACTCTGCAGCAGGGCGTGGAACCTGCCCTCCTTCTGGTCAGTCCTCACATTTTACCCACACCAGACCTTTGCTGCCTGTAGAACGGTGGCTCACAGTCATGCTGTGACTGACTAATGCAGCATGACACAGCTTGTGCGCCAGATCCTCACAGCATGTTCCCATTCAGCCAGTTGTCTTCTCCCCATGGTAAATGGTTGTTTTGGTAGCAGAAGGCGTCCAAGAACTGAACACCTCTGCCCTTACAGCAGCCAGCTTAGAGCCCATAGCTATTGCTCCATCCCTGCGCCTCGGCAAAGGAATTGTGCAGTATCTTCTTGCAGTCCCCAGCTCAAGTTCCTGACTATTAGGGGGAGAAGGAGCATCCAACAGAAGCTGCAGCTCCAGGCATGTCCTGTCGTGTGGAAAAGGAGCGCTCTCAGGGCAGTCTGTCCTCTTGCGTGTGTATTTGTGTGAGGGCTGCCATGGTGTGGTCAGCAAAGGCCTCAGCCACAGCTGTAACCATCAGAACCTATGAAGTGAGGGGAAGGACAAAGTGTCCCAGGTCTCAGTTTCAGGTGAGTTGGAACCGCCATGGACTAACGCACACACAGATCTTCTCCAGCACACTCCTGTCCCCTCTATCTGCAGCTGAGTCACACCTACCGAGCTGATGGCAGAGCTTCTTGTTAGCAGTTCTCAGATCAGGCCCTATGCCCTGCACTATCCCATTTCACCTCGTTTCCATTACCACCCTCCATCGTCCACATCTCAGCAAGGTTTCTGTGGGCAGTGTCTCATGCACCCCGTTACTGGCAGCACTCAGCCCTGTGTCATCAGTCAATGTCATTGTCTCCTTTTGAATTCTGGTGTCACAGCTGGGAATGAAACATTAAATAAGGTCCATTCCAAGTCCAGTGCTGAAAGAATTCCACCAGTAACTGCTTCTGGCACATTAGTTTTTTTCCTCCATAACTCGCCATCATCTTCCTGTTTGTCAGTGTGTTCCTTATCCTAAAATTCATGCTTCTCCAGTACAAGAAACAATTTCTTGAGCTTATTTCAAACCCCTGGTGCAGAGTGACTGCATTTGCCTTGTCTGAAAAGCTCAGTTATCTTCTAAAACAAAGGCATCATGTTAATCTGGCACAAACTACCTTGAGCAACTTCATGTTGTACTTCATCCCATTTCCAGTTACCTCCTCTCTCTTTCCTTCAGTAGAGTTTTTGTGTCCACCTAATCCACATATCTAATGCATGAGCAGGAGGGAAAAAAAGAGAGTTGGTGCTCAAATCCCCTCTGCACTCTGCCCTGTGTCTGTGACATTGCAGCTGCCGTAGCCCATGCAGGCTACAACAGAAGAATCAAAACAAGGAGTAAAGGCATGAGCTCTCCCATGGAGCACATCCTTCCTGATGGAACTGGTTGCCTCATGAAACCCCAAGCCTGAGGGGCTTAGTCAAATGTCGAAGAAAGAGATGAAACACTAGCAATTATTAAAAGACAATTAAAAGGATTATCTTTCCTCATACTCCATCAACTGTTCTCTCACTGGGCTAGGAGGACATGAACTCCTCAGTTGAAGAGCTTCTGATGAGGCGCAGAACATAAATTTAACAGCATTCCCTATACTGTTTGGCTACGGTCCCAGAGAAGATATCTCTGCGTGTGAAGCACTGCCACCAGGGCCACAGCTGCACCTCCTTTAGCACCTCCACGGTGCAGGGACACGCAGTTTCTGGGGAGTATGGGGGTGTGCAGATACGGCTTGCTTTCCCCACACAGTGTTTGGAAGTAGACAGTGTGGGGAAGTTCCTGCGTAAACCCCATGCCAAGCAAGAGCGTGCCCGTATGGCATGGGTGCTGGGCTCCGTGAGCAAGGAGCTCTGTATCAACTTGTTGATGCTTACGGAAAGGATGGTGTCTATTGATCAGGGTGTGTAGGCAAAGGAGCTGCAGACATGGAGCAGGGTTCAAGGATCTGCAGCTCGCTGGGAGCAGCTTGCTTGTGAGAATGCACCTGGCAGATGCACACAGATGTGTGTGTAGCCTGCTCTGCACAGCAGTACGGCACTGCTGCAGCGCATAACCCAGGGCAGCCCGCCTCGCTCTGCCCCTCGGACATGCGTTAGGCACCAGCAGTGCGGGGGAACTGCCAAGATGGCAGCGCTGGCAGTCAGCACACCCTGCTGCAAGGGCCTGGGCGTGGGCCCTTCAGTAGGTGCTGCAGCCCAGGCAAACCCTGCACATGACAGAATCTAGACAGCAGTGTGGGAGAGAGGAATTGTCATTGCCTGTATTTTGCCAGTACCCCACAGTGCAGAGCTGGTCCCAGCCTTCCAGGTACACTCTCGGGCCAGGTCCCAGACTGCTCTGGCCTTTTCTCTTTGCCAAAGCCATCCCCGAGGCCAGGTTATGTCTGTCAGCCTGTGCCCTTCTCCAGGAAGAGGAGTGGGAGCAAGAACTGCCAAAGGGAGGGTGAGGGGATATCCTGGAGCACAGTGTAAGATCTTTTCTGTAGTGGACACGGGAACAACCTGCACACCGTGTCTCCGTTACCTCAGGAGCGTTCTGTCTCAGGTACAGATTTTTGTGAGCTAAAGATTCAGGTCTTTAACTTCACCTTCAGGCTCTGCTGCTCTGAAGCCAACTTGGCTCCTCTGAAACTGTGAGGGAGGCAGTGAAACCCTCACTGGAATGTGATGAGTTTGTCCTTCCCTCTTTCCAGCCCACTCCAACTCTCTACAGCTCAGGAAGATACTGCTATAGTATGACAGGGCAGGCCAGCTGATGGGCTCTCATGACAAGTTTAATAGACTGAAATGTGGAAATTGTATGTGTTGGGTCTTTTTTCCCAAGTAACAAGTGACAGGACAAGAGGAAATGGCATCAAGTTGTGCCAGGGAAGGTTTAGATTGGACTGGAGGAAAAAATTTCTTCACCAACAGTTGTCAAGCACTGGAACAGGCTGCCCAAGGAAGTGGTGGAGTCACCATCCCTGGAGGTATTTAAGAGATATGCAGATGTGGTGCTGAGGGTCATGGTGTGCTAGGTTAATGGTTGGACTTAATCACCTTAAGGGTCTTTTCCAACCTAAATGATTCCATGATTCTCTAAGAATGCTAAGTGGTCAGCACAGTCTCCCAGCAACTGGACCACAAAAGCACAGGACTGGGAAAGAGGAACAAAGGGGAAGCCAGCTACTGTCCTGCGAAGCATGTCCTACCCCAGCCCCCCACCCATCCCCCCAGCCACTCAGGAAAGCGCTGCCTGTGCAGAGTTTTGGGTGCAGCCATCTGGCTGATACATTGAGCAGTGCCTCAGGCATCTGCCCCTCGCTGAGTAAGGCGGCCATGACAGCCTACCCCACCCCCCATCGGTTTGTACACACCCATCTCTCCCACCAGCTGCTGACACAGGAATTTGGAGAAAAAGCAATGAGCCTGCTTCTGGGCACCTCCTGAATGCTGGCAGAGATGGGTCCCCACCAGGAAGCAGCCCCCCAGGAAAGCTGCAATGGCATCCTTTCACCCCTCATGTGGTACATTTCTTACTCTCAAGCTATGTGCAGATTGCAGTGCCCTTCTCCAGGGGCCCGCAGCAGAAGACAGAATGCTCTGGGAAGAGCAGTTTAGGACTGATTAGTCCTTCAAAACTTCCTCGCATTTATCTATCTGCTGGTTCCTCAACAACTGCTATCACAGAATAGAACTGCTGAGCACTTTTGATATTGGATAAACTATAAACCTTTTCTTTAGACAAATCTCAAAACATGTTGAGAAGACCGTGTTTTCCTTCCTGCTGTGGAATTAATGTAGGGGCATCCTCACAGCCCAGTGGTAAAGAAACAGAAAGGTGATTTTGCCCAAATACTGGTTTTTCTCTAGCACTTTGTTAAGTAAAGCCAACACATCACTCTGCAGATAATCTCAAATGATAATGAGGCAGAAATGCAGACTTCAATTAAGGCAGGACAATAATACCAAGAGAACTCAGAATAAAACGATTGGCTCTGGGTTTCTTTAACAACATTTAGCTTTAAACAACTGCATTGAAATCCACCTCAGTTTACCAGCTTTTAAATGAAACAACGAACAGAGAGTCCCAAAACTGCTGACATTTTGACTATGACTTTTAGCAAAAGAACAGAAAAATGCATTCATCTCTATAAAGGTTTATCTAAAATATCTTGAGAACTACCTCACTTTATTTCAATTTGTTCCAGTCCCCCAGCAACCGTGACTTAGTTGCTCTCTATAAACTATGACCCCTAGGTGCTAGATTTGTGAGAGGATCTTACCCCAGAAAATGCTGCATATGGTAACAAGGGACAATCTTGTTTTTCTCAACATTTTCACAGCTTGGCATTTCAGAGAAAAAAACCCAGCTAGTTAAACAGCTAGTTAATATGCTGGGAATGACCTTGCAAAGAGAAAAGAGCATGAGAATAAAGTTCTCACAAAACTCATAGTTATGTGTGTCAGCATGGGTAGATTGAAAAAGGATGGAAAACAGTGTGGAGTGTCCAAAGCCCCAATCCGACTGCCACTGGCTTTACCCAGGCAAGCTATCAGGCTGCCTTCTTGTACAAGAAAGTGTTTTATGGTCAGATCTCACTTAACTCTGTACTTTCCAAGAAGGCTGGTGTCACAGGATGGACACCTACAGCCTTCATTTCAGTTGGTGATCAACAACATGAATACAGGATTTGGCGGCATGAAAAATGGAATTCAGCATGTAGGAAGGGGGGAAAAAAGCCTTTAAGGAAGAAAACATGGCTGTGAACTAAGGCAAATCAGATCACTCCGGCTTCTAACCGCAGTTCAAGTAGAGAACATGCCCTTCCCAGAACATATCCCGTCTCTGAGGACTTAATGCAGATGAAAACTTCAGAGACACAGTTCTCAGCTGGTATAAACTGGCATAATTTCTTTAATTGAATCAGCCAGGCCAGAAGTTAATTGAAAACCTAATCTCTGGTTGCTAGAAGCTACACCTGGCATACTTCTCCTACACTTCGCATTATGAACTAGCATCCTTTGATCTGACCATCATGATGTAAACCACAGAATAGCGATTTTTCTCCTAGATGGCCAAAAGGCCGCAGAAGAAAGCGTTGACAGGTCCTCAGGAAATCAGCTAGCCCATCATCTATCTACACTGCAGCAGGATTAGCTGTATTTACACTGTACATTTGTTCCGCATCTTCAGATCCCACAGCCTGTGGATATTTCCAGGAGGTTTGTTTTTAATAAATGGGCAATTTTGTCCACAGCAAGGGAAAAAGCAGAGGGAATCTGAACACCTGCAGGTGCAGAGTAGGTTTGGAGACAGCTGCTTGCCAAGATCCCACCAGGATATTAGAGTGGGATTGGGCTGGAGAGTAGCATGGAGTCCAAACTGCAAACACACAGATGCAGTAAGGACATATTTTCACATGTGCACTGGCAAGAGCAGCAAACAAGCTCTGACTGCTGGTGTCACTGATGTTCTGGAAGCTTGGAAGGAGTAGAAGATGTCCTGTGTGGTTAGGACGAATTGTTATTTGGGTTCAGCTGATGTGCAGGGCCCAAGGACTCAACAGTACTGTGAAGCTGTGGGCCTCAGTACCTTCTGCATGGAGTTTACTAATTGTTTTCTATTCTTGTGTATGCTGTAATTTGTTTGTTACTCCAGCTATCACACATCTGCTTCTCAGGTCTCCCCAGACCTTTTTATAAATATGTCAATATGTTCCTGATGGATCAATTCAATGATTTATCAAGCACAAACTAGCCAGAAGTCTAAGACTGAGATTCATGAGGGGTAATTTCTTTAAGTAAAGCCCATGAAACTGAATTATTGAATGCAAAGAGTCCTGCAGGAAAACTGTTTCAGAACAGAAGAAAGTAATTGCTATTTTTGGTTTGTTCTGCTGACTGCATTCAGCCCGCTTCTATGTCTAAACCAATACAAAGACACCAAACCAAGAGTCCTGATCATCCCACACACCCTTTCAGCAACACACCCACAGCTGAAAAATGGAATCCAATATGCACTGGTGACAGAGAAACGAGACAAAAAAGAAGTCCTTGCCATTAGAACCATCAACCGTATTAATTTAGTTTAAATTCAGCAAATCTCCCTCCAGTGATTTCTAGCTTAATCTAATCTTGCTTGCCTTTTAACACCCAATTAAAAAGACAGATACCACAATAAGCATAATAAATCAACCAACTTGCAGCAGCACCAAACACATAAACACATCCGCAAACCTGAGTGGGGAACAACACCTGACAGAAGTTCTCAAGAAGATGATGTTATCTGTCATTTCTGTCGGAGCTTCCCTGTAACTTAAATCAGGATAGAGCGTGCACAGACTATGGCACTGTCCCAACATATACAAGAGCACAAATCATGACCAAAGAATTTCAGAGTCACTTTTTTCTGGAGCATCCACAGGGAGCTGGTACTGTGTGTTCTTCAGCGCCTTAAGGGCTTGGCAGAGGTATTTCAGTCCAATTGCTGTCCTTCAGGACTTGCTCAGCCCAAAGTTGGACACAGCTAGTGAGATGGAGCCTACTGAGGACCTGTATCTGGGTGTTTGTGTGAGCATGTACATGCTTGTGTGTGGAAGGGGAAGGCAAATACAGTCAGAAAACAACATAATGTCTCAAGACAATCATTAATTTTTCCAGCAATTACACAAAGTCTACACCTTTAATTAAAATTAAATTAAACTGGCTCTAGACCTCTGACCCATGTCAGGTAAGAGTCAACAGCTGCCTGATGGGGTAAGATTGGAGCAGAGAGGGGGCTGCTGTTCTGCAAGGGGTCAGCTGTAAGCTGAAGATCTGAGCTGAACCAGCACAGTGTGTTACTTGGAAAGCAGCATATCCCTCTCTTGGTGGTGTAGCAATACAATAGTACCACAGAAACTAATAAAAAGCTTCAGGGCCCAACTACAGCATCAGGCCCCTGTTTTTACTGTGTGACATTAGTGCTTTGTAAGTGGAGGGAACAGGTGTCTCCATGCACTGAGCAGGGATCACAAAGCACAACCAGAGATCCTGACCCTGGCCTCTTTCCTGCACTTCTCTGCCCTCTTGAAGTTCAAACAGTCTTCAGCCAAAGGAGCCACTTTTCTGAGCTGAGCACTACTTTTCCCAAAACGGCCCAAGAGGAAGGTGGAGATGACCATCACCCTCTTATGTGACAATTTAGTGACTGGAAAGCACTTGCTCACAAAATAGAAGACCACCTCTCAGTTCCCCCTCCTCAGTATGATGCTAAATCCAGGCTTTCCTCCACCCACCTCCATATACCTTCAGGCTTTCTCTCTTCCTGCTCCAGATCTGCCTTCCTGTCTGAGCCCAGCTCTGCTTTTGCCACCCCCAGTCCTAGTGGTTAGAGACTATAAATCCTAATGAAACCTGTGGGTTTGAGTGCCTTCAGGCTGAGAAGAGCATCGGATCCAGGTGCTTCCCAGTGCTAAGCAAGAATGCCAGACACTATGCTTATTCCCAGTGGCAAGCAGAAATGCCACCAGTAAAGGTCACATTCTTATGGTGGCAAGCTGCAATGCTTTGCAGTGAGCTCAGAGCTATGCATAAAGGCAAATCCAGGATGAAAACTGGTGGATTTCGGGTTTCTTCATGCTAAAAGTCTAGAATGTGAAGAAGTTTGTATGTGCCTACTTTCTCGGTGCACTCCCTTTGCTTCCTGCAGGCCTAGGGAAGTAGGGAATATAGGTCCTTTAGACTTAGGTTGTGCTGAAGATAAGCTATTTTTAATTGTTTTCTGGAGGTAAGGCAGATCTCACCAAAATCCAGTTTCAAGCACCCTGACTCTCACTGGAAGTTGCCAGTAAAACAGATACCCAAGAGCTTATGTCACAATAGCAATAAAGTGTCTTGGTTTATTGGGATAGGAATTAGAGATGGCATTAAATGGAATTTTACATGAACCCAAGTTAAACATGGGAAGGCAAATATTGTCATTCTTCCAGTGTGCTTCAAATCGTGTGTTTCATGCCTGCTTTTAAGCCTTGGAGCTTAGGTGGTAAAGGTATATACTGTCCCAGGAGACTTCAGCAAATCCCTTTTTCTAAGAGGTGGTTAATTAATTCAACCCCAGTATAATTCTGCTGCTTTGAGTTTATTTTGCTTGCTGCATGTTTCCAAGCTGGGAAAAGATTCATAAGACAATACGAAAAAAGCCTTCCATATGATGACACCTCTCTGTGTTAAAGCCTAGGCATAGGCACAAGATCGGCGGCATATTTAGTGCACTGTGGCCCAGGGAACTGTATCTTTCAAGAGATCTCTTGAGATTAAGGCTCAAAACACACTACGTGACCTTGAGAAAAGCACTTCATCTTCTTCTGGCTAGGTCTGTCGTATAAATTAAACCCTGCCAGGGGATGTTCCAGGGCATTGGAATTCAATCCTCTATAAACTGTTGACATAATCCTTGGCATCAGTTTTGCTGAAGCCAACTGGCGGTGTCCCAAAAAATTCCCCGCTCGGCTCAGGAGTCAGTGCAACCCAAGGCCATGCCTAGCAGACACGTAGAAAGCAGCCACTCCATTTTGGAGGGGAACACAGGCTGCTCCATGCCAGTCAGCCTCTGCGCTCCACACCGAGCCTGGACATGTTTTGTTGACTAGTACAAACACAACTGATGCACCTAAAATGCAGATAATGTATGGTTTCCTTTCTAAAGCACTTTGTGATTTAAGGACGCAGCTACTGTTATAATCCTTGCAGACACATAACTGGAATGCCCACAAGATTCTTTAAAAGTAAGTAAAGGCGTCTTTCCCTCTCAGAGAGGCATACAGGGAACAGCTGCCAGAAAATACATCCTATAGGAAGCTTGCTCACACCTACAGAAAAATGCCTGCCAGAAGAAAAAAAAGAAGTATAATGGTGGCCTATGGAGGTAAGATTTCTAATTTCCTGCTCTTTTAAGTGCAGGAGAAAAGTTGTTTATGCATTGCTCCCCTCCCTGAGAAGGAGCAGGGTGGCCTTATCCACCTCCAAAGACCCTTTGCTTTAGCTGCTGCTCTCTATCCCACGTGACACTCTTGCCACGGCCACAGAAACCAAGTCCCCTGTGCTTGTGTGATGGATGTACTTTCAGCACTGAACAGCTTTGAGGGAAGCATCCACTCTTCCAAAAAGGGCTTAACTGGAGAACACGTGGTGATGCTGCAGATCTGCACTGCAGACTGGCAACAAATAACCTGGAATTAATGCAAGAGGAATGTAAAGAAGGTAGAAGCAGAAAGGAAGCATGCTCCTCCTTTTAGAACCACTGCTTCCCCTCATCTTTGCCAAGTATGGTGGAGCTCCTCACCCTGTTTGAGCCTTTCACTTGAAAACATTTTAATTATTGATCCTTCCAGATGCATGAATGATTGGCATCTGCTCCAACTGCTCTGGACTTCAGTGGGTTCAAAATACAACTCCTATTTCAACCATCGTATTTCAGTCCTCGATAAAAGGCAAGTCACTTATGGAATGGGATGCTGGAGCTTTGTAATAACTCATACCTGCACTGATGACAAGTCTTCACAGTCAAGGCCATTCTTGGCCAAAGGGACACAGAAATATTTACCAACACTAAGCCTCTTTTCTTGTCTTATCCTGAAGCAGCTGATTCCATCACTTCCCCCAAAAGAATAGAATTGGTGGTTACTCTTGATTTAAATTTGTGCAACTTTGCATCTATGTAGTCTTTGTAATTAAAAAGGCATAAATATATTTCCTTACTAATGTAGGATAACATGCAGTACAGTACAATACTGATGCATTCAGGGGAAATGGGCTATTCTGAGACTTTTGTTCACAGGAGCCTACATACAATTTCCTTAAGAGCTGTTAGCCCACTCCTCTATGCCTGCTGTGTGTGCAGGTGCTTTACAGCCCACACCTGGAGCTGGTTTTGTATGTAATACTTTCTGTGTAAAAAATAACAGAAAAAATAACTGGTGAACATTATTCTGGCAGTTCTTTTTCTAAGATTTTTGGAAGAAATCAATCTCTGATAAAGGGAGGCACTCAGGTATGTCACTACCCAGTAAGCAGATCCCAAAGTGTTCACTAGCCTGTTCTGCAGAGGAGAAGTGTTTGCAAGAGGCTTTCATTCTGAAATGCTGCCCTCTGCATAGATGTTCCTGTTGTTTTCATCATGCACGGCTCTCTCATCTCATTTCTGAAGGAATAAAAATATACTTGCACATTTGGAAGGACCAACTTCCAAGGCAACATGACTGCTGCAGAGAAGACAATGGTTCATCTGCTAGAGAATGGATGGGCTGGCTGGAGCAGAACTTACCATTTTCACATCTCTCTCTCTTCTGATGGCAATATATAAATAAATAATGACCCAACAAAAGACTAATTTGGGCATTAGCTTTGTATAAAACATGAGATGCTTCATTTCTCTCAATAACTATTAAATGAGATGGATTATTACAGAATCACAGAACATCAGGAGTTGGAAGGGACCTTGAATAACCATCTAGTCCAACCCCCCTGTCAGAGCAGGATCACCCAGACTAAATCACACAGGAACACATCCTGTGTTCTCAGGAGAGGAGAACAGAGTCTCCAGAGAAGGAGACTCCACAACCTCTCTGAGCAGCCTGTCCCAGGGCTCTGTCACCCTCAGAGGGAAAAAGTTCCTCCTTATATTCACATGGAACTTCCTACGCTCCAGCTTGCACCCATTGCCCTTTGTCCTATCACTGGCCATCACTGAGAAGAGCCTGGCTCCATCCTCCTGACTCTCACTCTTTAAAACATGAATACGGTCACCCCTCAGTCTCCTCTTCTCCAAGCAAAAGAGGCCCAGCTCCCTCAACCTCTCCTCATAAGGAAGGTGTTCCACTCCCTTCATCATCTTGGTGGCCCTGCGCTGGACTCTTTCAAGGAGTTCTGTGTCCTTCTTGAACTGAGGGGCCCAGAGCTGGGCACAATATACCAGGTGTAGTTTCTCTCTTAAAGTTAGCTACCATTTAAAAATCATTCTTGTAACCAAGTGCCCCTATCTGTGATTATCATTGTACGGGTCTAAATCCATCTTCTGTTCACTCTTCCCAAAGCTGTAACTTTCTATACCATTTACACACTGCTACACTTCTCAGAAAGCCAGAAACACTCTCAAGTTTAGTTACATGTTTGGCAACATCTGTCTCAGACGTTCACAGGACTCCAGGCACAGCTTCTCCCACCTCTCAAATGGAATTGCTTTTGGCTGGCAGAGCTTCAATCTACACCCCAACTCATCTCTTTCCACAGCCACACTACTGTGCAGGTACATAAGATACAGGTCCAGTGGGCCCTAGCTTGCTCCTGCAGGTGATGGCACTTGCCCTTCAGATTTTGCAAAGGAAAGTAACTCCTGCTTCACACTATTTAAGGTCTCTTTTGTTCTCATTTTAGTCCTGCATCCAGACACGGGGTTATTTGACCCCTCAACTGCTGTCAGTTGGAATGATGCCACTTGGTTCTACTTGCTGTCAAGGGATTCAGCACCTCAAAGGCTCAAGCTGAGTCAAAGAAGGCAATTACAGGGCAGTAATGTATGTGCAGAGCAGGAAAAGCAAGGTGTAGTATGTTGGAGTAAAATGATCATTTTACTCAGAGAAAAGCCAGGGAGCTGAAGGTGAATGCACTATTAAATAGATACATGAGGATAGAATGTAAGTATTTCTGCTAAAGCCAACTCCACTTTTATTCTTTAAAAAATAATGGGAAGCAAAAATGTTTTTTTTCATGGAAAAAGAGACCAATGGCCCAAGTTGCACTATCTTCATTAAGCATGAAGCTTTAAATTATGTCACTTGTATTTCCACCCACTAGTTACTGCCACTGACAAACACCATGAAGGTAGCACAAGGGCGGCTCCTCGACGGGTGTACGGGTCTCCCCTCCACCCCGAGGAAGCTATTTACTATTATTTCTCAACCCCAAGCTCCACAGAGCCCGTAGAATGCTCAGGCTTTGGAGGCAGAGAAAGTATCTGTCGGCACAATCCGCAGCCGTGCCGCGGGCCCGCCATGTTCGCCGCGCCGCCTTGCTGCGTGTCCTCATTGCCTCCCCCTCGCTCCCCAGCGACTCCCGGTGATTTTGGTTTGGTTTATTTTTTTCGCCGAGTGACTTCAGACTGGGACGTGACGCCGAGCGAGCGACAGGGTTACCAGCGTTACCTCCGCCTCCCCCTTGCCTTCCCTCCCTCCCTCCCCGCCAAACACCACTCGGTGGCGTTGGGGCTGGCGGCGGCGCAAGGCCGCCATCTCGCGGCTGCGAGCGCGGTACGCGTCGCCGGCGGCAAAATGGCCCCCGCTACCGTTTGCCCGCGGGGGCTGCGCTGAGGTCCAACGCTGGCCTTCGTGAGGCAACTTCGGGCTGGGACGAGCACGGGCTGGGTAGAGAGCGGGAGGAAAGGGACCGGGAGTGAAAGAGTGACTAAAACCCCCAAAAGTAAAGGGCGCAAAAACGTTCCAGGGGGCAAGGCGATGCCAGGTTGTGCCCAAGGCGGACGGTAATTGCTGCAGGCTGCTTTTCATTCCCCTGAGACAAGCCGGTCAGGTTTGGGGTTTTTGAAAATTATATGTATTTTTCTCCACACAGAAATTAGCATCTTGCTTTAGTAAGGAACTTGAATTTTAAAAAAGCCAGTGGAAATTTCAAAAGTATAAAGGCATATGTCTGATGGGACAAAGGCTTCATTGGTTTTGTAACAGTCAGATGTATTCTGGTGTTTTTTCAGAGCTTGCAGATGTCAGGGTGTAGAGAGAGGGCTGCTCCACCCCATTTCCCTGCCAAACTTCATTTCTTTGAAATTTCTCATACCACTTGCCTGCCTCAGGCTGAATTTCAGCTTGAAATTTTCCTAAAAATAGTCCAGCCAGGACCAGAACTGGTTAGTGGTGAAACACTTGTTCTTGCCCATGTTAAAATAACATGCAGTCATTTTGTACCACCAGAACACACAAATTTGTGCAAACTAGAGTGCTTTCGTGCATTAAGGCGTGAATATGGCAGGGAGCCAGGGACGTAACCTGAGCCCAGACTATTAAAAGATTAAAAGCTGTAGAAAATATTACTCTCTGTAGGGACTTTAAAAAGAATTTGGCAGCTAAAATCCTTGAAGATGCATTAAAGGACCACCATGGATAAAGATTTTCCTTGCCAGCACTGCCTGTGGCTCCCGCAGGCTGCAGCTGTATTGCTGGGTGCCTGAAATCACTTGCTGTTGTTTGTGTGTTTAACTGCCATGGTGAGGGTTCACAGAAAGCAACAACTCTGCCTGGCCAGCTCAGGGTCCTTTACACACTCTTTGCAAGCCAAGTAGATGGTTCAGTCCCGCTAGTGATCCATACCAGTGCAGATATGAGTCCATGCAGTGGATTTGTTTTCCATTTGTTCTCTAAAATCCTGGGCAGTTAAACATTCACAGAAGTTAATGTTAAGGTCACAAAACCACATAAACCACTCCAGAACATGAAAGCTGACTCTGCAACCATCATCCCACCCTTTCTACATGGGCATTAAGGCACATCTGTACCACAAGCTCCTTGCTTTGCTTGGATGGGGTTCATGTATCTCTGGTATACACTGCATCATGATGACAGGAGTCTTGGGCATGTAAAGATCCATGCTGTAGCATTCCAAGTGAAACTGAAGTGACAGAGCCAGGGAGCCGTACAGCTTAGTACTGTTTAGTGACTGAGCTTCAGGAGCTCAGCGTGCAGCCAGACCACAGTCCTGCCTTTCGATAGCTGAGCACACCACTTCCACTTGCTTGGGAGGCTGGTATTCATTGTGTGCATGAGCAGGACAGTAATTTTGCAGTCTGTGAGGTGAGAGATGTTTGCAAACCTAAGGGAGGCATTAAGAACCCAGCATTTTCTGCTGTTAGGGAAAAAAAAAAAAAAAGTTCATCTCCAAAATAATTCATTGTAATACACACAGAAATGCCTTTTATGTTCAGCTTGCAATGACCTCTGCTGCTGAGACCTCTGTGACCTACCTGTCCTCCAGGACATTTGACTTCTATCGGGGAAATCACCTTTTGCCTACTGCAAGCACCCAGCAGCACGGCCGAAAAAACGTGGGCTGATCCATGCCTCTTCCACAGAGAAACCAATCAAGCCCCCAGCAGGGATTTCCCAGAGCCGCAGCAGCTGAGCAGCTCCTTTCCCTGCGCTGTCGGAGACCACCACCTGCTGGGAGCTCGGCTCACCTCTGCCAGTCCCGCCGCTGCAGCCGCATGACCTCCCCCTCCAGCCGCTCTTTTCAGGCCCTTGGCATTTGTATCCGCATCACACAATTTCCGTCTGTCTGCACAGCAAGCAGTCCTCTGGAGCTAACAAATACGCAGTTTCTAGTTGACAGCACACCGCTTTCCTACACCCAGTCATGCTCTGCTGTCTCCAGCAAAAAGCAGGAGGAGACTGTAGCTGTTGCATTTCACTTTCCTTACTCCTTAAGTGATTAATTTTGAGGACTTTTGGCTAAAGTTATATCAAAAGAATCCTTCCTTTCCATTCTCAGTTACATCCATTTAGTTGTGGTTTCTGTTCGTTGGAGGGGTTTTTTTTTATATTTCTGCTGGAGTTCACTGGAGATGTCTGGGAGCCAGGCAGCGTTTGTATAGCTCCAGAAGGGAAGCGGCTTATCTGAGGGCCAGAAAAATCACAACTTCTGATTTCCCTGGTTTCTTTCAGTCAGGGGGAGTGCTGAGGCAATGAAAATGAGCTGCTCCTTTGTCTCTGGAAATCTTACAGAATTGGGAAGTGACTAAGCTGTGGGTTTTGGGAGACTGCCTTTTATAGATGGATAAAAAGAATTTTCAATGTGTGTGAAGTTAGAGATGAACACAGTGAAAATGAAGCATTGCTCCGGAGAACCTCTGGAGTGGGTTCTCCATAAGGGCCAGCAGGAGACATGGCAGATGGTGGAAACATTTGCTTGTGCAGTTTTGGCCTCTTGGATTGATTTTTCCCATGAACAGTGCAACCATTTCATGCCCTGAAACCCAAGTTTTCAGTGAGCTGCAGGTTTTCCTTTATGTGTGACTGTGACGCACACGAAAATACTGCTTGGGTTACAAGAACAGATTAAGTTTGCTTTGGAAAGGTTGTCCAAATATATGCTTCATGGCATGTGGAATGGAGAGCTTATTAATCCTATGTCTAGAGCAAACTAACCACCAGAAAATACTGTCAATTGACCAGTTTTCTTTCAGACATATGCCTGTAATCACATTACCAAGCAGTTCCCATGACAAATCAGTAACAGGAGAGAGCTCCTGGGAGTTCCCATCTTGGCTGTTCAACAGCACAAGAAATTTTCCTGTGAGTGTCTGGTGGGGAAGACCATTTCCAGTGTAGCCTGAGAGTGGCTGGACCACAAGGCTTCCAGAAGAAACTGCAGCTCCAGAGGTCCCACAGGTCATCTGTCAAAGCAGAGCGAGGCTTTCTGCTTTACTTCTGTTGGCAGTGAGATTCAGCGACGCTCCTGTTCCTGCCAACGTTGACCAGAAGGAAGGCCTGCGAGGATCTAACTGTCTGTTTGAACTGATGTTGTGCCAACACTTTCTTGGACTCACGGGATATGATTTCTGGTCAGCTGTAGCCTTTCCTGCCTACCGGCACAGTCAGTGGTGGGATTCTGTGTCTCTGAGAACCACAGGTTATAATTTCTAGTGCAATAAGCAATTCTTTCTTTCTTTCTTTCTTTTTTTCTTTTTTTTTACAGAATGAATCAGTAAATGACTGGAGCTCCAATGTTGGGCGTTGTTGTGCAATGCCTAGAAGCCTGAACTAGCAGCAGTGAGGAACTTCCATCTGCAGGACTCATCTCGTGTTCTACTTCTGTTCTCACCTTTGGCTCATCCCAGTGCAGTAGTACCTCTGGAGCAGGAGCTGACTTGCCTCATGTTCCCCCCACAGTCATGGCAAGAGTGATACAGCTCCCCAGGTTTAAATGAAGGGGCTTTAGCTGTTAATATGTCTGAATAACCCCATGGGAACCTCCAAGCCTAACTGGAGTGTGAGGTGCCCTGTTACCGAACAGCCTGTGGGCTATGTGACGGCTAGTTTATTGGCACAGTATTACAGGGTGATGTGAGCCGTACCCTGCTGCTGAATATCCATCCAGGAACTCTGTGGTATTTGTTCTGGATTTTCTCATTTGCTGGTTTGTCAGGGTTCAGCTTTTTTTATGTAGTTTCACTCTCAGTTGACAGACTAAAACCAAAAGAAGGTCAAAGCAGACCAGAAATTATAACTGGAGATAAATGTTAGCAACTCTGAAATAAATACCAATTTTGACCTCTGATTTTGATAAAATTGAATTCTACCTCAGTTGCCACCAGGGCAGCACGGCACTCGGACTAGAGGTGCATGCACACAGGTAGGAGCCAGGTACCAAGCAATGCTCACCGTATATCCCAGTGGGAAGGGAGCAAGTCTTCAGCTGGGGTTTCAGGGTACCACTGCCATATAAATTAGAAGTAATTACATTCCATCTCCACTATAAGTGATAAACAAGCCATGGAAGCAGTAAGGTTCAATTATGTCATTCCTGAGCTGTGTAGTGCTTTGAAATTTGTATTACTGGCTTGGATGTTAGCATGCAGGCATTTCATGCTCTCAGCTAACTATGCATTTGCTCACTTCTCAGATGTCATGCGGATGGCCTGCTCTCTGTCCCCTCTGTCTTTAATGGCCATATAGGCCGTGCCAAAAATGCCGCCAAGACATTTTTTTCCCCCAGATGTAAAGTGCTCTGATTGTAACTCCCGCACACTGTTAATGTGCTCCAGTAAGTTTGGAAACCAGCATAAAACACAGATTTCTCTGAACTGCCAAACTTTGCAGTTTTTACAGTGTGTTATGTTTCTGGCAGGAAATCAGTGAGATGCCAAGTTGGTAGAAAATTCAAGATCCCACTATAGAATGTTTATTGTTTGGCGTGTATATCTCAGTGCACCTCCCTGTTGCCAAGTTAACGTGATTAAAAAAAATCCCCATCTGAGAATCAATCATCCAGTTGCAGAGTTCAGTGAAACAGCTTTCAATACACAGCACGAGCACGAGGGAGCCGTTCCTGTAAGGGCCTCAGAGCCAGAGTGCCTCCCAGGATCTTCTGCAGGACCTCAGCATTTCCTCATGGCTAGACCTGGACTTCTATTTAGTTCATCCTTTTAAAGAGTCACGGGACCGTTGTTAAAACTCTGAAGGATGCACCATTTATTTCCACAATTTAAACCAGGAAGATAATTTTGAGCTACTCTCACAAAGCCAGATCCTTAGTAGTTCTTACGTCACAGCTGTTGCGGTCACTAAATGACAGGCATCAGGTTCTTGTTTATCTCCCCAAATCTGTCCTCTAATGATTGTGAAAAAGTATCACATTAGTGTATGCATTTCTAAACCACGTATGTGGCTCAGTTTCACAAAACAATGCATGTTATATTATGGGATGTATTTACATTATGGTGTTACTAGAGCTATAGGGATGTGTTTTGGGTTTGCCTGGCAAGGTTTTGGGGGGCAGCTTCTGCAAGAAGATCTGACAGAGCCAATGCCAGCCAGCTCAAGGCTAGACCAAGGCCGAGCCCATCAGTGGCAGTGGTAGCACCTCTGGGATAACATATCTAAGAAGGGAAAAAACCCCAAACAACCAAGCAGCAGCTTTTTGTGGCCAGAGAGAGGGGTGAGGAAATGTGAGAAACTTTGCAGACACCAAGGTCAGTGAAGGAGGGGGAGAAGGTGCTCCAGGTGCTGGAGGAGAGATTGCCCTTCAGCCTGTGGAGGACCCCAGGCTCGAGCAGGTGGCGACACAGAAAGGAGGCTGTGGCCCCGTAGGAAGCCCATGCTGGAGCAGGCTTCTGGCAGGACCCACCGCTCATGGAGTGAGGGGCCTATGCTGGAGCAGATTTGATGACAGGACTTGTGACCCCATGGGGAAAGATGATGGAGCAGTCTGGTCCTGAAGGTCTGCACCCTGTGGAAATGATCCACACTAGGGCAGTTCGTGAAGAACTGAAGCCCCTGTGAGAAGAGCTCCGGTTGGAGAAGTTCATGGAGGACTGTCTCCCATGGGAGAGACCCCACGCTGGAGCAGGAGCAATGTGGGGAGTCCTCCCCCTGAGGAGGAAGGAACAGCAGAGACAACGTGTGATGAGCTGACCCCAGCCCAATTCCATTCCCCATCCCCCTGTGCCACTGGGAGAGAGGAGGGAGAGAAATGGGGAGTGAAGTTGAGCCTGGGAAGAAGGGAGGAGGTGTGGGGGAGGATTTTTAAGATTTGTGTTTATTTCTCACTACTGTGATTTGATTGGTAATAAATTAGATGCATTTTATTCCATGCTGAGTCTTATTTGCCCATGACACTAATTGCTGTCCTTATCTCTATCTGTAAGCCTCTCAATATATATTTTCTCCCCTGTCTAGCTGACAAGGGGAGTGATAGAGTGGCTTTGGTGGGTACCTGGCCTCCAGCCAGGGTTAACCCACCACAGGATGTAAAAGATTAGCTTTAGAAATATGCTGTCCTCATTCATATCCTATTAGTGCATGCTAAGACATCTTCATTATGTAGTTTACAAGCATGCCAAACTAGTGTGCAAGTATACTCAGTGGTTAAATGGTCTTATTCCATGAGCAGGAGCTGTGTCATCTTCCTCACATTAAACCAAACCATTTTATACCTATTTCACTCTAACTTAGAGAGTATTTGCTTGTTTGTAGAATGTGAAGATGTGTGAACTCTTCCACAAACCTGTCTTACTGGACAGGCTAAATGTCCACCAGCCATGGCGACTGCCCCAGCTCCAGGTATGTTGTTGTCTGGGTGCCTTCAGGAGTCCCCACCAGCTGATCAGTGCCTCAGGCCTTCCTGAAGCGCATTTGAGGAGCATCTCCACAATGGGTGCAACCTATAGCTGCACAGTGGTTGTGTCACTGCCATCCTGTAGCCTTCACGCTGCTTATGAGAGGTCACCGATGATAGTGCGTTTGGTCCTGTCACGGTCCCTTTTTATGAGTCTCCAACCCCCATAGAGCACGGCACATTAAGCAATCAGCTGAGCAAACCGGGCCCAGGAGTGCAGTAGAGCGCGCTGCAGATAGTGGCAGCAAGCTGCTCGGAAAGCTGCGTGTGTGACCTTACGCAGCACTTGTCCTTTTATGGCTGGCTGAAGCCAGCGATCCTCTCAGGAGGACAGCTGCACCCTCACTTCTGGGGGCTGGTGCCAAGCCGCAGGAATTCTGCTGCTCCAACTAATGGAGTCACTTAGGAGCCTCTGAGGTAAGTTCAGGTTTTTGCAAGATGCATTTATTCCCAGATGCACTGGTGAGGCTGTCCAGCTGGCCTGGATACACAAGACTTCACAGTACACAGACTACACAGCCAAAGGTTAATAAAGCTAAGGTACAAACTTAGAATCACATTAATTCTTAGAATAGTTCACCGGATGATGTAATTTTCCACCAAATTAGCAGCGGAATGAATTACCATGGTTCTGCTGTCTTGTCTAACAAAAACCTGCTGCTGAGGAAAGGAAGAAACCCGTACACATTGTAAGGATCCTCAAGAGCACTGCGACCCAATGGTTAATCATCTGAGACAACACAGCGATGTGAAGAACACCCCTCTTCAGCACAAACTCCCTTCGCTACCTTCCCTGAGTGCTGGCCCTAAGAATGACCAGGAAGTACAGCATGTGGAAATTGACTGCGTGCGTTCAGTCTACTGTGTGCTTTTAGAAATCTCTCACGGTGCCATTAGTAGCTGGATAAGGCCCTTTGTGACAATCCAGTCCATTTCTTTGGCACCAAACAGACACTAATGTGCAGAAGAGCATGTAGGTAGCTCTGTTCAGCTCGAAGCAAACAAAAGCACTCTGCAAGCACAGGATGCTGTTAAAACCAAAGGGAGTTTTGCTGTTCACTTTGACAGGCACAAAAGCAGACCATTTACATGAAAGACGTGCTCCGTGGTGAAAAGAAAGGGACATGCTGGCGGTCCTGCTGCCCCTGGTGGTAAATTCACGTGGCTGTTAGAGCCCCTGCCAAAGCCAAAGGCTTTAACCAAAGAGTTGCACTTTGATTCCCAGATATAACCACTTCCTTTGGTACTTTGCCATTGGGTTCCTTGGAGTTTAATGTACCATCTTCAGCCTCACGTTGGCAGAACTCCTCAGTTCTCTCTCAGAGTTCATCAACAGAGAGATCTATATATTTGTGCTTTAGGTAAGCAAAAAAGTCAGTTGCAGAAGGTGATCTTGTATGTAATGCTATTTCTACATGATCATGTTTATCTTTTCAGAGGGAACCTGCAGTAGCTGTTGTAAATTCACACAACAGAGGAATACTTCCTTTCCTGCTCTGGCTACACCAGAAAGTCAAGCTAAGGTGCCTGGCTGGAAAAAAGGTGGAGAAACAGCAGCGACCATAAGTGAAGTGGGAGAGGAGCTCACAGCATTTAGGGTGCTCAGACTGAGAGAAGAAATAAAATTGGCTACATCAAGCATTTTGAAGAATTTGTGTATAAAACTGCTGTTCCAGGAACAGAGATTTTAAAATTTAGGAGTGCTCCAATCTGACAGCCGAACAGTAGGCACTGTATCCATGCTTATTAAAAAGACAAAGATGATCTTGGCAGTCAGGGACTTATCAGTCTTTCTACAGTCGTGGGCAATCTTTAGAACTAATTTTGAAGAAAAGAATAATTAAGACCTGAAGGTAAGTAGAAATGATGTAGAAAAAATTATATACATGAGGGCAAATTCAGCTGGTATCTCTCCTTGATTTTCCAGGCAGAACTCACTTACCTGGGTGCTAAACTGAGGAGCCAGCTTGCTAAACCATGTTTATTTGATCACCTGTGACAACAGCTGTCTTGGACTGGGCAAGACACCCTCAGCACTGGGTATGAACATGAGCAAGGAGTCAGCATGGCTCAACTTGGCTGAAGAACTGCTGAGTGGGAAGGAAATGAATAATGGAATTCCTCAAGGTGTCAGGACAGATCCTTTTTACAGATGTTCATTTATTACCCTGGGACATGCTAAGGAAGTTTGGAAGCACTGCCAGCACAGAAGGGGGATGGAGTGTTAAAAGCGGTGGAAATAACGTGGGATTTGCTAGGGCAGAATATGAGGCATGGATGAGGGGAGCAGCTGTTTGGATGTTAGATGTCAAGACAAAGCAGTTATTAAGGCTCCTGTATTGGTAATAGAGAAGCCAGAGCAACTCTGGAAGACCAGCCCTACTACCTCAGACACAGATCTGGAGTGAGTCACCTGTGGGAGGTCTCTCTGATGCACTCAAGAGGTAGCTGGGTGTCATGGTTTCACCCCGGCTGTGGGTTGAGATCCACGCAGCTGCCTGCTCCTTAAAGTAAAAGAGCAGGGGAAAAGGGAAAAAGGGGGAAACAAGGGAAGGGAAAAGGAAGGGGCAAATAACTCCAAAACCAAGAAACTAAGAGGCCCGTGGGTTGGGATAAGGATAGTTTACTAAGATAACAGAAAGATAAAATATAACAATGCTAACAGGACTTTAGAGCAAAAGAATATGAAACTCTTGATCCCCAATGCAGTTTCTCACCGAACCACACAACTCAGGCCGTACCACCCAGAGCTGTCCCGGAACCCGACCGTCCCCCCAAGAAGCACGTGTCCCGAGACCGCCCCCCTTCTTCCTCCCAACAGCCCCCCGTTTTCCTAGGCAGGACGTAATTGGCATGGAATACACTCTTTGGCCCATCTGGGTCACCTGTCCTGGCTTCGCCCCTCCTTTCTCAAGAATAGAGAAATAGAAGAAGCTAAGAAAGTCCTTGACTGTCTGACTGCAGCTAAGAACATCAGGGTGTTATCAGCACTGCTTTCATTTTAACTCCCAAACACAGCATTCCATCAGCTGCTACAAATGAAATTAACTCTATCCTGACTGAAACCAGGACACTGGGAAACCTCCCGTTCAATAAGCTCAAGTTATGTTGGATCAGTCAGACACTAAGAATTAGGGTGCCTTCTGCAAAAAGGCCACCCATAGCTCTGAGAGGGCTGCAGAGAGCACGAATGATGGTAATAGTTGATCATATCATGACTGTGATGGGATGGTTTTGAAAGAGGCAAACAGGTACTGTAGCTATCCAAAGAGATCTTTCTAAAGCAGAATACTGACATATTCCCAGGCACATATACCCAAACTCATCTGTGTGCACTTAGCGATCTCTGTTCAAGGAAGAGGAACTCAAAACTCAAGACTTTTGTGTAGAGAAAGCTGCAAAAGTCAGTGTGGGAATGGAAAATATTATTTCTAACAGTGCCTAAAGGAACCGGGCCTGTTTAGCCTTACAAGTGAAGGCTGAGGGGGACTCTTGCTTTCTGAAATGTTTCAGAGCAAAGGAAGAGATTTAAAAATTCTTCACACAATGCTGGTAAAGGATCGTAGTCTGGTTAAGAATAAATTTGGACTCAAAGTGTAAAGGTCTATAACCATCAAAGCAGCTGGGAATGTCCAACAGCTGTTTTCAAAATGTTGCTTGGTATGTTTGTAATCCAGGGGTTTCCTGGTTGGTTTTTTCTCCCCATTAAATATCATAGTGAGCAGTCCTAAGAAACAATTTTTCACTATTAATGACCCTTACAATGAGATCCTGTATCTCCTCTATTTCTGGGCCAAGCTTCTGTGTTGTGCCTTCTCCAGCATGTTCTCAGTATCAGCCTATCAAAGGAGTTTTAATTGTAAAGGTTGTTTTCTGATACGAGCCTTGCTGAGCTCCCAGTCTTCCCTGAGAAGTTCGTACCCGTGGCTTGCTCGCAGGAGCTGCTGTGCACAAAAGGCAGGACGTCAGGGGAGCTCTGGTGCTTGGGCTCTGTAAATAGAAACGGGACAGACATTAGAAATCCTCAGTAGGGAGTAAACTGGTATTTGTGACAACACAAATGGAAGGGTAAACTTCCAGGCTGTTTAGACCCTCATTGACCCCAACAGCCGGGACATTCTTTACAAATGAGCCTGTGTTGGAAGCTGGGTGAGTGAATGATGCTTCCTGACTGGTTGCAGACATGGGGACTTGTGTGGCTGTCATTAGGAATCAGCCCCACATCGTTAGCCTGGCTTCAGAGTGTAAAGTACTTCATAGTGAGCTGGTGCTTTACAGCAGCCTCGGATGCAGTAAGTGCATGTGAACTGTAGGGAAGAACAGAAGCACATTAAACATTTGTTTTAAAGAACTGCTACTGAGTTCTTTTCAGGAGCTTTTTAAGATCTTAATTTAAATGGTGCAATGGTGTCTAATGTTTGATTAAAGTCCAGCATGCACGCAGACTGGAGCTGTGAATTCAAAGTGGCTGCCACAGACTGGAAAGCGAGGACTGTGTCCTCCTGCAATACAGCCAGTTAATCCTCTCTCCCAGTATGGGCAAAGTCACGGATTTGCAAAGATAAAGGTGTAGCCAGACTCTTCTCACTGGCACCCAGTGTAAGAAGGAATCACCATAGGCTGAAGTACAGGAGATTCCACTTAAAGGTGAGAAGAAAACATTTTAATGCAAGGTTGGCTATCCACTGGCACGGACTGCCTAGGGAGGTTCTGGAGTCACCATACTTGGAGCTACTCAGCTGGCCACAGCCTGGGGCAGCCTGCTGTAGCTGACCCTGCTTGAGCAGGGCATTGAAAACAATCTCTGGAGGTGCCAGCCACCCCGATTGTGCTATGATTCTGTGAAAAGTAGTGAAATTCCTAAATCAGTCAGGATTTTCTGCAGGGACTGCTGAGACCAGTGCACATCCAACATCAGTTTCTGTTGTTAAGGAAGGTATATTGCTACCCCCAATCCTGTAGAATAGAAACAAAACCCAAATGCGCAGAGACAAGAGCAGTGGAGTTATGTGGCTTCCCTAAGCAGAAGGCTACCTGCATCTGCTGAGGGACTGCCTGCTGTCAGCTAGGGTGTTAGGTTGATACCTGAGATTCTACTCACCGCCCCTCACACAGGGGCCAAATCATGGTGTGTGTGATGGGGCTGTTCCAAACTAACTCAGTGTGTGGCAGGGCTGGGAGAAGGGTTTTAGGAAGAGCATCCAGGTTCCCCCACCTTGCACAGCGATTGCCTCAGCATAAATCAGGTGGGCAGAAAACAGCAAATCCACTTTGGGGACTTCTCTTTCACTAAAGTTCATTTTGTTTCAGCTCACAAACTACAGATTAACTTTGGCTTCAAATGAGTGAGTTTACCTTCCAGAGTAGGTATAGAGGCTTTTTCGTCCTTTAGTTCCTGTCCCAGTGGTCCTTCCCTGCCCAGTGGGCCTCTGATTGACTGGAGGACCAGAAGGGTTTGGTCTTCAGGGGAATCACAGAATCACAGAACATTAGAAGTTGGAAGGGACCTCAAAAGGTCATCTAGTGCAACCCCCTGGCAGAGCAGGATCACCTAGACTAAATTGCACAGGAATGCATCCACAGAATCACAGAATCATGGAATCACTAGGTTGGAAAAGACCTTTGAGATCAGAGTCCAACCATACCTGTCTTCTACTAAACCATATCCCCGAGCACCTCATCTACCCATCTTTTAAACACATCCAGGGTCAGTGACTCAACCACCTCCCTGGGCAGCCTGTTCCAATGCCTGATAACCCTTTTGGTGAAGGACTTTTTCCTAATGCCTAATCTAAACCTGCCCTGGCACAGCTTGAGCCCATTCCCCCTCATCCTATCACCTGTCACTTGGGTGAAGAGACAAACACCCATCTCTCTACAACCTCCCTTCAGGTAGCTGTAGGCAGTGATAAGGTCTCCCCTCAGCTTCCTTTTCTCCAGGCTTAACAACCCCAGTTCCCTCAGTTGCTCCTCATAAGATTTGCTCTCCAGCCCCTTCACCAGCCTGGTTGCCCTTCACTGGACAGGCTCCAAGACCCCAATGTCCTTCATATCCAGGCAGGTTTTTAATGTCTCCAGAGAAGGAGACTCCACAACCTCTCTGAGCAGCCTGTCCCAGGGCTCTGTCACCCTCACAGGGAAAAAGTTTCTCTTTATATTAACATGGAACTTCCTCTGCTCCAGCATGTACCCATTGGCCCCTGTCCTATCACTGGCCATCACTGAGAAGAGCCTGGCTCCATCCTCCTGACTCTCACCCTTTACATATTTATAAACTTTAATAAGGTCACCCTTCAGTCTCCTCCAAGCTAAAGAGGCCCAGCTCCCTCAGCCTCTCCTCATAAGGAAGGTGTTCCACTCCCTTCATCATCTTGGTGGCCCTGTGCTGGACTCTTTCAATGAGTTCTATGTCCTTCTTGAGCTGAGGGGCCAGAACTGGACACAATGTTCCAGGTGTGGTCTCACCAGGGCAGAGTAGAAGGGGGAGGAGGACCTCTCTTGACCTACTAACACACCCCTTCTAATACACCCCAGGGTGCCATTGGCCGCCTTAGCCACAAGGGCACATTTCTGGCTCATGGTCATCCTGCTGTGCACCAGGATCCCCGGGTCCCTCTCACCTACACTGCTCTCCAACAGGGCAGTCCCCAACCAACCTATCCTGGTACCTGTGGTCATTCTTCCCCAGATGCAAGACCCTGCACTTGCCCTTGTTAAATCTCATTAAACTTCTCCCTGCCCAGCTCTCCAGCCTAAGTCTTGCTGAATGGCAGCACAGCCCTCTGGTGTGTCAGCCACCCTCCCCATTTTGTGTCATCAGCAAACTTGCTGACTGCACACTCTATTCCCTCATCCAGGTCATTAATAATATATTGAATAGTATTGATCCCAGTACCGACCCCTGAGGGACTCCACTAGATACTGGCCTCCAGCTAGGATCTGTCCCATTGATCACAACTCGATGGCTTCATAAACACCTGGGAAAAAACCATGTTGTTGTTTTTTTTTCCTGAAGTTCTGATAGGGTATTGCTTTTCTGTAACTAAAAGTTCCTATTTGAGGAGGAGGTAGCTCTGAAAGGATGGGTGAACTGGGCAGGATGCAGCAAAACAAGTCATTCAGTTCACTGTTGTTTTCCCATCACACTATTCCCTCAGGACCATGGAGAGATGGGCAAGCATATCTTGCTATCTAGGATGAAAATCTGCAGGCTGGATAATATTAAAAGGACACCACAGTGCTATTTCCATTTCAGATATGGGTCTGACTGTATGAATCAGGGAGGATGTAACAGAGTGCTGGGCCGTAAGGCCATAGAAAGGCTCTTGATGGGTTTGTTGTTGATCAGCACTTCTCTGAGCATGTACTGGTGGGATGATGGCAGAGCCTGGCTTCTGAGCAGTAATGGAGGCCCAAAGTAGAGTTTCCAGAATACTACTTCATCTTCTCTGCACCATCATTTTCTGCACAGAAATAGAAAAGAACATTCTGCCTGTTACATTCTTGAGCGATTCACAGAAACTCTGGGATGTGCTCCTTCCCCACCTCGCACAGCCCAGGCTCAGCTCTTACTCATGCAAGGAGGAGTGCTGGCTGAAAAGCGTTGCCTGTCAGCTCTAGATTTCTCTTTGTGTGGCTGATGGCTTAATGAGAGCTGCATAGTGCAGGTTGCTGGGAATTGCTGCTGGGGGCATTGTGAGAATGCGGTAAACTTTCACAGCTTTCCTAGAAAGTAGGACAGGAGCAAAGAGGCACCAGCGAGCAGTTCTGCACGGTACCAAGAGGTGTGAGACTCCTCTGCGGGGGCTTTTCTTTACTGACTCATCCCAGAGCTGTACTCCCACTTCTCATTTGAAAAACTCTGCTCCTCCCTTGGCTGTAGTTGTCCCTAACAGTGTTGGCGTCACCTCTACACTTCTTTCTCTCCCAAGCGTGTGTGGGCGATGCCAACTTTGCACATGAAAACACTGGGGCGTGCTCAGCCCTGCTCTTTTGTTCTGGTAGTGGTCACCCCTGAACACCCTTTCATTTATGCTGTCAAAAATGTTTCCACCGTAGCAAACACAAGGATGAAGATCACTGCTGGGTGAGGTCCTCCTACCGTGCAGTGACTGAAAACAGCCAGCAGAGCCAGCAGTTGAAGGTCTCTGCTCTAGAGTGCCGGCAACTGCCTTGCCATTGCTTTTTAAACACCCGTGAGACAGTCTTTCATTAAGTGTGAAATGAATCCATCAAAAATGGTGACAGGGGAACATGGATCAAGCTGCCAGATGGAGGAAAAAGACATACTTACAAGACTCCTTGCTAATCATACCGAATGTTTCAGATGGGAGCACGTTGACTCACAGGAGGGAGCGGCTTTTCTGCTGCCCTCCATGCAGGTGTACTTATAGTGACAACATATTGCAACCCCAGGTGGGTAGTAGCTCTTTGAAACACGAAAGGAAGGCATAAAAAGGCATGGAAATCTGAATTCTGCAACTGCTCTGCAATTTCTCCTTCTATTATAAGATGACACGGTTAGTGGATCAGGGTAAAGCTGTAGGTGTCTATTTGGATCTTAGAAAAGCTTTTGACATTGTTTCCCACAGCATTCTACTGGAGAAACTGGCTGCTCTTGGCTTGGAGGGTGCACTCTTCTCTGGGTAAAAAACTGGCCGGAAGGCCAGGCCCAGAGAGTGGTGGTGAATGGAGTTAAATCCAGCTGTCGGCCAGTGACCAGTGGTGTTCCTCAGGACTCCGTACTGAGACCAGTTCTCTTTAATATCTTTATTAATGACCTGGACGAGGGGATCAAGTTCACAGTAAGTTCACAGACAACACTAAGTTGGGCAGGAGTGTTGATCTGCTTGAGGGTAGGAAGGCCCTACAGAGGGATCTGGACCAGCTGGATCCATGGGCCAAGGCCAATGGCATGAGGTTCAACAAAGCCAAATGCCAGGTCTTGAATTTGGGTCATAATAAGCCCGAGCAGTGTTACAGGCTTGGGGAAGAGAGGCTGGAAATCTGCCTGGCACAAAAGGATTGGGAGGTGTTGATTGGCAGCCATCTGAACATGAGCCAGCAGGGTGCCTGGGCGACCAAGAAAGACAAGGGCATCCTGGCCTGTATTAAGAATCGCATGGTGGGTAGGACTAGGGAAGCGATTGTCCCCGTGTACTCAGCACTGGGGAGGCCCCGCCTTGAGTACTGCGTTCAGTTTTGGGCCCCTCACTGCAGAAAAGACATTGAGGTGCTGGAGTGTGTCCAGAGAAAGGTGAGGGGACTGGAGAGTAAATGTTATGAAGAGTAACTGAGGGAACCGGGGTTGTTTAGTCTGCAGAAGAAGAGGTTGAGGGCAGATGTAATTGCTCTTTACAACTATCTGAAAGGAGGTTGTGGAGACGTGGGGGGCTGACCTTTTCTCCCCAGTGATAAGTGTTAGGACAAGAAGAAATGGCATCAAGTTACACCGGCAGAGGTTTAGATTGGATATTAGGAAAAACTTCTGCAGAGAGAGGGTGGTTAGGCATTGGAATGGGCTGCCCACCGAGGTGCTAGAGTCTCCATCCCTGCAGATAATTAAGACAGTTAGATGTGGTGCTGAGGGACATGGTTTAGTAGTGGATGATACGTTAGGGTGATGGTTGGACTTGATGATCTAAAGGGTCCCTTCAAACCAAGACAATTCTATGATTCTATTCTACTTACCCATAGGTTAATTCAGTCCTTCATGCTTTCAATTGCCTTCCTCGGGAGTGGAACAGTCTGGTTTTATAGATAACTGTGATCCTTGTCAAGCCCCCAGTTGACAAGAAGTCTGGAGCTACCCAGAATTAACAAACTAGTCCTAAATCCTGACTGCAGGCACACCAGTTGCAGGAAGAAACTTGGTGTGGAGCATGAACCCATGTAAAGCTGTCATCTCTTGGAAAGCTCCTGAACTTAGTCTTGATGGATCAAATCCTGTACAGAGATTAGAAGGAGGGATTCAAGGCATCTCTGGAATTACAAATTCCTGCTTCTTAACCCAAGGGCATTTGCTGATAGAACGGGCACACAGGGAGCGGTAACAACTCAGCTCTTCACTCCTGCACAAACAGGATGCGACACAACACACCCAGCAAGATCTAACAACAGCTCACCTGAAACATGAGTCAACAGATCAGCATTTTGAGGAGTGAGTGGAAATTTTCTGTTCCCAGGACAACAGCTCCAAGCAAGGCTGAAAAGTGCTGGATTCTATTATTGTGGAAACACAGTATAGTCTGCAGCAGCCAGGATGGAGTCTGGCTGATTCCAGCACTGCAGTCAGAGCTGACTTAAGGGTAGTTTAATGTCCTTGACGATCACTGTGTTGTCACTGCTGTCACCCTGTCAGGGAAGTTGCAGGCCCGTTGATCTCAGGCCAGTAGAGCGTACCCTCAGGGATGGGTCCCTTTCAGACACATCTACCGTGAGAAGCAGTGTTCCATGTAAAGACCAAGATGAGGGTTGCGATATCTAGCATGAAAACCACACGAGGTCTCAATGGTAAATGGAGAGTTATTTTCTGTCCAGAAATGTTTCACAACTATTTATTTTCTCTAAACTGTAACAATCAAGGGTACAATGCTGAAGAAAGACCTCCTTGGTCTGGGTACTGGAGAAATTATGCAGCAACAATTAGTCTTTATGCACAGATTAATCCTGAAGTAGAGGGGTATGGGTCTCTCTTAACACTGCTTGACTTTTCCATGGGAGGTTTTATAAGTGACTGTTCCTGCTCACACAGAAAACTTCTCTCTTCATCTGCTTCCCCGGAGACTTCTGAACTTGTCATCAACCCGATCTCCCAGCCAGAGGAACTCTTCCCCACTGCGCAATGAAAATTTATCAGCTTGTCCTTCAGCATGTCTCAACAACTTGGAGATTATTAACTCATCTTTGAAGTGATTAATACTCCTGGGTGTTTGAGAGGCGCAACTCTGGTACTTGCGAGGTGCTTGGAGGCCCTGGAAGAGAAGGCAGAAGGGGAATGCAAAGTGTGGCGGTTTGGATTGAGAGGCAGACTAGCCCCACTCTTGCTCGAGGCCTGTACGCTCGCTGCTCAGGTCCCATTTTGGCTGGCCTCTGCAGGCCCTGACAGAGAAATGGTGAGCAGCTCTTTTTAGTCTCCTTCCTCTGTATGACAGTCCAGATCTGCGGATTCTCAAGAGTGCATCTGAGAAGAAGCCATTTCACTTAGCACTGCCTAATTATAGCCATGTTGACAGCCGCAGTTGTAACTCCTCTGCTAAAAGATCTTTAGTATTCACCAGCGAGCTCCTCATTGGTGGCTGAAGAGTACCTGTCAGTCATGATAATTACTAATTTGTTTTAACTTGCCTCGGAAGCATTCCTAGAATTTATGGCTGTGCTGTGAGTCGGCACAGGCCTCGTTATTCCAGCTTTGCCTTCTGCTGTGACAGAGGTACGGCAGAAATGCAACACATATAAAGTCACCATGGCCCATCTTGAGGACAAGCCATGCACAGAGAAAACATGTGACCGTGATGTGCACAAGAATGGCAGCAGCACCTGACTGTTAAATCGCTCCCGGGATTGCTCTGCCTGTCTTCTGAACATGCACGCTGGTAGCTGTGTGTACGTCATTTTCCAGGGGAGGTGGTCAGCCTGTCCTTGCACACATGGCTCAGGCAGCTAACAGGACTGCAGCATTCAAGTTGTGTCAGGCCCAGTGAAAAAGAGAAAGGCAGCACCAAGGACGAACACCACATTTCACGGCTAGCCAGGCACCGGTCCAGCCCCTTTGTCCAAAAGCTTTCATGTTGTGTCCATGAACTGACCTTGACAACCTTGCAGGAAGCAAAGTTCTTCAGAAGATTGCCATGCTCCCTGTTACAGCAGGGGATGTCCACAACACTGCTTTACTGGAATAGATTGGTGCTGGCAAAGAGCACCCAGATCGCATAAAACACAGGGCAAGAGTAGCATGAACTTAGTAGTTTGTGCCCTAAGAAAGGGCTAATGTTCTAATCATGAAGTTGGAAATGAAGCAACTCTCTCCATTTCCTCCCCACCCCCATAACACAAGGCAAACACAGACCATACATCACCCCAGCCTGCACTCCAGACTCCTCCACACAGCACACCCCTGTCATGGAGCCCAAGAAGCCACCCCAGCAACTCTGCTACCTACATGCTGCTCCCACAACTCTCCCCTCCTCTCCCCATGCAGCTTTCTGCCCCCCACAGATACTGGGCAGTCTTCTCAATCATGCTGAACAGAATGAAGCTTCCCAGCTTGGCCCAAGAGAGACCATTCTCCATTTTTGTCTCTAATTTCTGCCCCCTGTCATGCTGAGCCATGGCTGGCAGCCTGAAGGACAGCCTCTGTGAACTTCCACATCTCCCTGCACATGGCAGAAGACAGGGATTCGCATGCAGTGCCTCAGCTCTGCTGTGCTGCTGCTCTCAGGAGGGTTCCCAAAACTCGTATCATAAACGTTCTTTCAGTGTGTAGCAGTTTTGATTGTCTCACAGCTCAGGGGCCCTGCCACCCTTGTGTCACGCTTGACTGGAGGAGCACACCCCACTCCAGGTCCAGAGCAGCTGGAAGTGCCTTGTCAGTTTAGATCAACAAGGCAGCAACGGGTGGATCATGAGGTTGTTCCAGAGACTGGGGGAAGCAGCGTTGCTGGTGGGGACAGCAGGGTGACTGAGTGTGTGAGCAACCCCAGTGCAGTGATTCTCCCCAGAGCAAGATTTCCTTCTGCCAGCACCAGTCCTTTGCAGCACTACCTGGGCCATGACCCCCTTGAAGACCAGCCCCAAACTCTGAAGCATTGTAGCCTGTATGAATTTCTGAGTTTAGAAGAGGTTCAATAACCATCTGTATTAATGCTAATATATTGGGTAAGTACTGAAGCGATAAGGCTCTGTGTGTTCCCAGCAGGAAGAGGCTGCTCCAGCAGCACCACTCTGGCTTCTGCTGCTATTGTTTTAACTCACAGACCCATCATGCAATCAGTTCTGCTGCTAGTCCTTGAATCCAAATAATCTGCCTTCCATCAAGTAGAAACTTTATTTTAATGAACAGGCGGATGTTTCAAAAACGTGCCCTTTCCCAAGGTGAAGCACTCAGAGGATGTATTATTTATTGGTTTTCAATTTTTCCACAGGCAGACATGTCTATTCCATCAGGAATGTTAAACAAGAAGATGTTTAAAAATTCATTTAAGTGCAAATGCAGTCCTTACTACTGTAGTAATTCTTCCTCTTAACTACACATTAAAGAGCAAGAAGTGGTTGTACTGGAGGATAAATGATAGCTTGTCTGAGGCAGGACTGACAGCTTGTAGCATTACACCGCTGGCTGCAGGTGCTGCTTAAATGGTCTCCAGCCCTCTCTTCAGGCTCACTTGACATCCATCTGCTTGCAGAAATTGGATTGTACTTTCCCTTAAGCAGGGAGTACCTCCAACTCCCTCACCCAGCAGCTAAGCTCCTACGAAAGGGACGACATTGAGTTGATCAGGGTGGCTCCAGCCACACTGGCTGACCTTGCAGGGGCCTCGTTGTATGGCGTAGGGTCTCATGCAGGGATGCAGGCAGAAGACTTAATTTTGGAAGGGATGCTCTTCTCTCCTTCTGGGGGAGGAGCAGAAGTCACAGTGAAGGTCACATTCGGACTCATGTCTTCTGTTTCCTAAGGATCTTGGTGGATGAGAAGATCAACATGAGCTGGCAATGCGTGCTTGCAGCCCAGAAACCTAACCACATCCTGGGCTGTAGCCTGACCAGCAGGTCAAGGGAGGGGATTCTGACCCTCTGCTCTGGTGAGACCCCACCTGGAGTACTGCATCCAGCTGTGGGATCCCCAGGACAAGAAAGAAATGGGGCCTGTTGGAGCAAGTCCAGAGGAGGCCACAAAGATGATCAGAGGACTGGAGCACATCTCCCGGGAGGACAGGCTGAGAGAGTTGGGCTTGTTCAGCCTGGAGAAGAGAAGGTTCCAGGGAGACCTTAGAGCAGCCTTCCAGTACCTGAAAGGGCTACAGGAGAGATGGCGAGGGGCTGTTTACAAAGGCATATAGTGATAGGACAAGGGGCCATGGGTTTAAAATTATAAGAGGGCAGATTTACATTAGATATAAGGAAGAAATTCTTCCCTGAAAGGGTGGCAAAGTCCTGGCACAGGCTTCCCAGAGAAGCTGTGGCTGCCCCCTCCCTGGCAGTGTCTAAGGCCAGGTTGGATGGGGCTTTGAGCAGCCTGGTTTAGTGGAGGGTGTCCCTGCCCATGGCAGGGGGTTGGGACTAGATGGGCTTTGAGGTCTCTTCCAACCCAAACCCTCCTGTCATTCTATGGTTCTATGACCTTGATATCTGTGTGTGGCTAATTCACACAATTCTCTTCTTTCACACCAACGTAACTTAAATTTTTGCAGATTGGGTAAATAATAATTCCAACAGATCCAAGAAAATACCCACTAGTGGATTATGGCAAAGCAGAACAATTTCCTGAGAAATTAGCTCGTTTGATTGGCAATAGCACATTATATGCCCTAGTGATTCTTTTAGAACTAGAAAAGTATGCATGAATAATGTAAATAAGAACAGCGTTTTGTACTCGGCTTTCCAGGAAAATGAGTCCTGACAGCTTGTTGGATTTGCCTCTTCTGGCTATTTGTGGCTGTGACTTAGAAACTCTTCCTGATTGACTCTTCAGCCGAGTAAAAATGAAGAATAAAACCAGCACAGGCTTTTACCTGTTCTGTCATAAAACCTGCCGGTGCCTGGTCCTAACAGAGTGCATTGTCCTCCTGTGCCAAGGAAGGCCAGAGCCCTGTGCAGACTTTGCTCCCGAGCTTTGGCTGTCGGCACTGTTCTCTGATACGTGCCGTGTGGCACAGAATCATTAACGTGTGTTGAGCAAGTTTAAATTCCTTCATAATCGGGAGTAATCAGTAACACAGGATAAGAATAGTAAGCAAAAACTGCAGCCCAAGGGATAAAAATAGCTGGGGTGAAGGACTGGGGCTGGAACAGTGGAGCTCAGGGCTGCAAGGCCAGGACCTCAGAGTCCTCCTCCAATGCACTCACAGTTTCTGCGTGAGGTGCCATTTAACATCCCATGACGTATGAAATGGAATTTTCTACACCAGCAGAAGGATTTTCTGTAAGTTTCCTAGGCCCTGGAAGAAAGGGCAGATTTGATAGTGCTTGCATAGCAGGCACCACAGCCTGGACCCACCACCTCGCTTTCGGCCATGGCAGAGTCTGTGTGTAGGCAGCCAAGCTGCGAGTCTGATTGGGTCAAGCCCGGCTTTCCCGCATACACTCAGCACCCATATCCCCTCCTTCTCCCTCAACAAGAGCCACCCTGGTGCCTGCTGGCAGGTGGGTGAGCCCAGGTCCTACACAAGGTAGCAGCCAGCCCCTCCAGGCACCTGCAGCGCAGCCCTTTCCTGTGCTCCCAGAGCCCACGGCACAGCCCTCGTCCTGCCGCTGTGAAAGCTCGTGGCATGGCCACATTGTGCTCCTTGGGCACACCAGCCTATGGGACCCAGGCAGGCTGCACGGAGGACATCCCTGTGGCGTGGGAAGGAGCGCCTGGCCCTGTGTCTGCTCTGCGAGCGAGACACAGTTAGCGGGGCACGGAAGATGGAGGAGCTCCCAGTCCTTTCCAGTCCTTCCCCACACTCTTAGCATGGCTGCGCAGGAAACGAAGAAGTTAAGCAACTTGCTGAGCTGTTTTTCCTCTCCCGTGACCCTGGCGACAGTAAGAGTACAGCCCGTGATAGGTGCTTATTGCCATAGTAACAGCCTGGAGCTGTCGGTTTCACAAGGAGGTGCTGGAGGGGAAAGGCTGGCTGAGGGAGGAATCGGCTCCCTGCTACCTGGGTGCATCATCCCTCCCTGCACCAGAAATGCCTTTGAAGACAGCGGGATTCCTCGGGCACACGGCGAGGACAAAGTGCAGCCTCAGTCTAAGCCTGTGCTTGCAAGGCACTTTTCCAAAGGATCCAACCATTTTAATCGAACAGTAAGGTAACCCACCCCTTAGCAGAAGAGGCAGATTTTCAGCAAGGCTCTGCAGTGCCCTCTCTGCATTTCTCCCACTCCCTCTGAAGCAGGGACAATGGGGTGCAGCTGGAGCTGTGCCACCCACAAGAACGCAGGCGCCTCTGCAGCTCTCCATAATGGCAGCTGCTCGAGGCAGAGAGGAGGCCAACGCTGATGTTTCAGCTGAGAGCCTCTGTGCACGGGATGCCCTCGGCTGCTCAGCATCTAACCCCAGAAATCTCTGCTCCGTCACTGCGGGGAGACATGGCCTTTGAATGGGGCGTGGGGATGAGACAGCCCCATGCCCAGGAGCGCACCATCTGCCTGGCGACCTCACAACAGCAGCTAATTTTTCACGTGTTTGCCTTCACAGAGCACCGTGGGGTTTGGAGTCACTGGCACAGCCATCAGACATGCGAGTAAGCACTGAAGTGCAGAGAAGCTAGACAGGTACCAGAGCCAACAAGGGGACATGTAGCAGGGCAAGGATTTGAAAGCTCATGTTCTGGGTGAGTATAGTATGAGTTCATAGGTGATCTCAGGGTCACCCTTCCTTTTCTAAAGCAGTAAGATCAAAGAGGACTACCTCGGGTACCTTGAGTGTTGTTCATCTTTCCTTAGTTCTGCCTGTTGGGCAGTAAGCCTTGTAACAACACTGAAACTGCTGTTCTTCTAACATTCAGCACTCTAGAGGGACATAAAGGAGTGAGAGCGATGAAGAAGAGCAGGATGAGATTATTTTGTCAGTCGTGGACACCAGGACTCTGTGAAGGCAACATTAGGTAGTGACCACCCTTCAAACTCCACCCTTCCCAGAAGCCTCCCTTGATAACACAGGAAAAGGCACAACCATCACCAACACTACACCACAGTGGGAAACCACAGAGTCCTGCCATACAGTCCTGCCTATCCACATAGAAATATTTCAGGTGGATTTTCCTAACCTGTCCACTGAGTGTTAATAGCTACAAGGGCAAGGTTCAATTACACAAGTTTTCCTCTTAAAATTTCTGGTCAGCAATAGCTCAAGTCTTCTCTACCCCTACCTAGAAATCTGCAAAAGGGGCAAGGTTCTCTTGAACTCTGAATCTGCACAGAAAGCAAAACTCTGTGTTGTGGAGGGTAGGAGAACTGGAGCATCCATCTGGGTACACACAAAACATAATTCATGTAAATGAGGTAGATATATGTATTTATGTATGTATATATACGTGCTTGTGTCTGCTTACGTGCACATACAGATCCTGGGAGATATCTCCCCTCCCCTGCTGCTGTGGATGGCAAATCTCTGTCCTCCCAGAGCAAATCTTGTCCTCCCAGAGCACAGGATGGCAAGGCTGCCTGTGCTTCTGTCCCCTCTCACATCTTTGGCTGACAAAGTTCCAGTGCACAGGATGTTCTTCTAACATTCAGCACTCTTAGGGAGTGCTTTTCTCCCTCTACTCTGCCCTGGTCAGGTCCCACCTGGAGTATTGCATCCAGCTCTGGGGTCCCCAGTACAAAAAAGACAGGGATCTCCTGGAGAGAGTCCAGCGAAGGGCCACAAAGATGATTCAGGGCCTGGAGCACCTTCCCTATGAGGAAAGGCTGAGTGGACTGGGGCTGCTCAGCCTTGAGAAAAGAAGACTGAGAGGGGATCTGATTAATGCTTATAAATATCTCGAGTGTGGGACACGGGGAAATGTCCAGCCTCTTTTCAACAGACTGTGGAGACAGGAAAAGGGCCAATAGCTTCAAGTTGGAGAACAAGAAGTACCACAGCAATGTGCAAAAGAACTCTCTCACCATGATGGTGACAGAGCCCTGGGACAGGCTGCCCAGGGGTGTTGTGGGGTCTCCTTCTCTGGAGATACTCAAGACCCATCTGGACGCCTATCTGTGCAGTATGAGCTAGGGAGCTGCTTTGGCAGGGAGGTTGGACCCGATGATCTCTGGAGGTCCCTCCCAGCTCCTGCAATTCTGTGATTCTGTGATGGCACCTTCAGGTATTAAAAACCCGCTTGAGCGGAGTCACCAATACGCAGCTCAGAATCACAGAATCACAGAATTTTTAAGGTTGGAAAAGACCTAGAAGATCATCCAGTCCAACCATTCACCTAGCTCCCACTAAACCATATCCCTCAATACAACATCCAGTCTTTCCTTGAACACCCCCAGGGATGGTGACTCTACCACCTCCCTGGGCAGTGCATTCCAGTGCCTGACTACCCTTTCTGAGAAGTAGTATTTCCTAATGTCCAGTCTGAATCTCCCCTGGCGCAGCTTGATACCATTCCCTCTAGTTCTGTCACTGCCTACACGGGAGAAGAGGCTGACCCCCAGCCCACTACAACCTCCCTTCAGGAAGTTATAGAGAGCTATAAGGTCTCCCCTGAGCCTCCTCTTCTCCAGGCTGAACAATCCCAGCTCCCTCAGACGCTCCTCGTAAGGCCTGTGTTCCAGACCCCTCACCATCTTAGTAGCCCTCCTCTGAACGCGCTCCAGGGCCTCAATGTCTTTCCTGTAGTGAGGGGTCCAAAACTGAACACAGTACTCGAGATGCAGCCTCACAAGTGCTGAGTACAGGGGGACAATTACCTCCCTGCTCCTACTAGTAACACTATTTTTGATGCAAGCCAGGATGCCGTTGGCCTTCTTGGCCACCCGCGCACACTGTCGGCTCATGTTCAGCCGTGCATCAATCAGTACTCCCAGGTCCATTTCCTCCACACAGTCCTCTAGGCACTCCGCCCCAAGCCTATAGCGCTGCCTGGGGTTGTTGTGGCCAAAGTGCAGGACTCAGCATTTGCTCTTGTTGAACCTCATGCCATTGGCTTCAGCCCAGCTCTCCAGCCTGTCCAGATCCCTCTGCAGGGCCTCGCTACCCCCAGGCAGATCCACACTCCCAGCCAATTTAGTGTCATCTGCAAACTTACTGAGGGTGCACTCAATGCCCTCATCTAGGTCATCAATAAAGATATTGAAGAGGACAGGCCCCAGCACTGACCCCTGGGGAACACCACTCGTGACCGGTCGCCAGCTGGATTTAACTCCATTTACTACCACTCTCTGAGCCCGGCCCTCCAGCCAGCTCCTTACCCAGCCGAGGGTGTACCCATCCAAGCCACGGGCTGCCAGCTTCTTCAGGAGAATACTGTGGGAGACAGTGTCAAAGGCTTTGCTGAAGTCTAGGTAGACCACATCAACAGCCTTTCCCTCATCCAGCAGATGGGTCACTAGATCATAGAAGGAGATCAGGTTGGTCAAACAGGACCTGCCCTTCATGAACCCATGCTGGCTAGGCCTGATCCCCTGGCCATCCCGCACATACCGCATGATCTCCCTCAAGACTATCTGTTCCATAACCTTCCCTGGAACCGAGGTCAGGCTAACAGGCCTGTAGTTCCCCGGATCCTCCTTACAACCTTTCTTGTAAATGGGAGTCACATTGGCGAGCCTCCAGTCTTCTGGGACCTCACCAGTCAACAAGGAGAGCTGATAGATAATGGAAAGCGGCTCAGCTACCACCTCTGCCAGTTCCCTCAGCACTCTTGGGTGGATCTCATCTGGCCCCATGGACTTGTGGCAGTCCAGTTGGAGTAGGAAGTCTCTGACCGTTTCTTCCAGAATCACAGGGGAGTTAGCATGCTCCCCAGCCAAGACTACCAGGTCAGAGAGAGGGGTACCCTGAGGATCTGTCTGACCTTTAAAGACAGACGTAAAGAAGGCATTCAGAACCTCCGCCTTTTCCTTATCCTCAGTGATCACATTCCCAGCCTCATCCAGTAAAGAGTGGATATTCTCCTTTGTCCTCCTCTTACTGTTAATGTACTTATAAAAGAGTTTGTTATTCCTTTTCACCCCAGCGGCCAGGTTAAATTCAAGCTGGGCTTTTGCCTTTCTGATTTCACCTCTACACATCCTGACAACTTCCTTGAATTCCTTCTCAGTTACCCGTCCCTCCTTCCACAGGCGGTAGATTCTCTTTTTCTCCCGGAGCCTCAAGAGTAACTCCCTATTCATCCACGCCGGTCTTCTTCCCCGCCGGCTCATTTTGCGGCTCAGGGGGACCACCTGCTCCTGCGCCCTTAAGACTTCCTTCTTGAAGAGCAACCAGCTCTCTTGTACCCCTTTGTTCGCTAAGACTGAATGCCAAGGGACTCCCCCTACCAGTCTCTTGAACAAATCAAAGTCCGCCCTCTGAAAGTCCAAGGGGACCAGAAGCGAGCATGAAAGAATCCTGCTGCCCTGTTGCTGGGTCTTCCCGAGCTTTACCAGCAGAGAGCAACAGGTGACCCTGCTGCTCGCCTGCCCGGCTCTCGGGACTGCTGCTGGGCTGGGCTGAGGCTCGGCACACCGGGACCCGCCTGGGCTTCGTGGATGGGTGAGAGAGAACTTCTCCCGCTTTCAGTAGTGCTGGCTGCTCACCGACAGCAAAGCGCAACAGCACTGCCATCGTCGGGGCCCTGGAGAGCTGTGCTGGGGCAGAGGCTTGTTTCAGCAGGGCTGCTTGGGGATAATCCACCCAACCTCCCCCAAAGCACAGACCATGCCTGCATCAGGCATGTGGCCGACAGTCACGCCAGGAAGGCAGATCTGCTTGGCCGGAGCAAAGACTGCTGTGGTGGGGCTCCCGTTGGAACGGGGTGCTGCAGCACCTGTGCTCAAAGATAAGGGTGTAAATGGACAGAAGGACAGAAAGACAACGATTCTGTGATTTTGTGATTCCTCATTGAAAGGGAAGTGAATACATGAATGAGCTGATGCTTCTGTGGCAGGAAAAGTTAGTAGTGTGGTCAGAAATGTCTCCACATATCTCAGTGACTGTTCACTCTCTATTAGCATCTGACCTCCCTTGTCTCACGTCTGTATTTCTGGGTTCCACACCCACCCCGTCCCATGTGCCAAGCAGAGCCTGACACATTGCCCACTGCCCAAAACCCACCAACTGACTTATTTACGTTCCAGGGTAACTGGACTGGGTGTCAGAGGGCAGAAAACCTTTCACTGTGTGTACAGCTTGCTGAAATAAAGACAGAAAGAGTCTGGTCTGTGCTCAGGTCGGGAGCTCCAAGCAAAGATCCTTGTTTCGTTTGCCTCCCTTTTGAACAGTCCCAAGTGTCCCCCCATTCTCCTTGAACTCTCAACCTGCCTTTTTAACATTCCCTGAAACCTGAAGGCCATTACCTCCCCTACACTGCAAAGAGGACTTGTTTCATGCAGGTCACTGAGAGGATCTGAGCCTGCAAAGAGCTCAGCCTGCACCATCCCTACTGCGTGTTGCTTGGTTTTGCGTGGCAAGGTTTTGGTATCAGGGGCAGGGGTAGGGGGAGTGGGGCTGCAGCAGTGGCTTCTGCAGGAAGCTGCTAGAAGCTTCCCCAAGGTCCAACAGAGCCAAAGCCAATACCAGCCAGCTCAAGGCCAGACCTGCTGCTGACCAAGGCCGAGCCCATCAGTGGCGGCAGTAGCGCCTCTGGGATAACATATCTAAGAAGGGAAAAACCCCAAACAACCAAGCAGCAGCTTTTTGTGGCCAGAGAGAGGGGTGAGGAAATGTGAGAAACTTTGCAGACACCAAGGTCAGTGAAGGAGGGGGAGAAGGTGCTCCAGGTGCTGGAGGAGAGATTCCCCTGCAGCCCATGGAGAAGAGCATGGTGGAGCAGCTTGTCCCCCAGCAGCCCATGGAAGATGACCCCACATGGGACCCCACGTTGGAGCAGGTGGAGACACATGAAGGAGGTTGTGACCCCATGGGAAGCTCATGCTGGAGCAAGCTTCTGTCTGGACCTGCAGCCCTTGGAGAGAGGTGTCCACACTGGAGCAGATTTGCTGGGGGACCTGTGACTCCATGGGGGACCAGGCTGGGGCAGGCTGGGCCTGAAGGTCTGAATCCATGGTAGTGCGTTCAGTTCATGAAGAACTGAAGCCCCTATGGGAAGGACCCCATGCTGCAGCAGGAGCAGTGTGAGGAATCCTCCTCATGAGAAGACAACATGAGATGAACTGACCCCAACCCCCATTCCCTATCCCCCTGTGCCACTGGGGTAAGAGAGAGAGAAATGGAGAATGAAGTTGAGCGTTTGAAGAAGGGAGGGATGGGGGGTAGGTGTTTAAGATTTGGGTTTATTTCTCACTACTGTGATTTGATTGGTAATAAATTAGATGCATTTTATTCCATGTTGAATCTCATTTGCCTGTGATAGTAATTGCTGAGTGATCTCTCCCTGTCCTTGTCTCAACCCACAAGCCTTTTGTTATATCTTCTCTCCCCTGTCCAGCTGAGGATGGACAGTGACAGAGTGGCTTTGGAGGCACCTGGCCTCCAGCCAGGGTTAAACCATCATACATGTAAAACACCATCTCTGTGTGCTTATTGCTTACACATGAAACTTGGTGGTGAGCCTACAGCACCTGCTGTAGGTACTGACCTACAGCAGTCAGGAGGTGCTGGCAGCATGGAGCAGACACTCTTGGTGGCTTTGCAGCAAAATCAGAGGGGGAAACAGCTACTGCTTAAGAAAACGTGGTTGTGGAGGGGACTCTGGCCCTCTGGCAGTACAACTCCCAGGATGGGGGACCCACCACCACTGCTGGGACATCCATCACTTGAGGCCCAGGCAAAACCAGGCTTGCACAACTAACTTTGAAAGCTAATGCTATATTTTACTCACTCTTCTCTTGAGAAGCTAATGGGAAAGTACTTGGAGGAATGCCTTTACTTCTGATCTAAGGCTGATAGACAACTCGGAGAAGTCTTGTTGCAAGCACTTGAGTTACCAGAGATGGAGCCAGGCTGACTGGCCAGCTCACACCTTCCTTCCCGCTGGGCTCAGGCACCAGCAGGTGCTGAGTGCCCACACCACACCCTTCGCTCTGCCGAAATCTCTCCACAACAGGAAAAAAGGGAGGGTGATAATGCCAGTCCCTAGCTGGCTTCTGAAATATTAATGGAAACAGAAAATGAGGTCAGAGACAATGCTCTGGCTTTGTATGTGACAGCCTGCACTTCGGGAACCGGGCGGGAAGGGTCGGGCAGGGGAAAGATCAAAAGGAGAAGAAAGTGGAGATAAAAGTCAGCGGAGCGGCTGCAGCGTGTGCTAACACTGGGGGAGATCCTGCAGCTAATGAGGAGATGACAGCGTGTGCAGAGGTTTGGAAGTGGAAAGCCAAACTGGGAAGCCAGATGAAAAGCTGAGAAAAGCAGGTACTGAGGCACGTGATCGTGGCAGAGGGGCTGCAGAGAGCAAGAAAGGTTTTCTGAAAGGAGAGACATCTGTCAGCTACTTTGCCAGGCTCAAAGGAAAGCGCAGGGAGTCAGCAGCAGCATTTCAGCCCTCTCTGCAGCAGGTGGCTTGCAGGCTCCATCCCCAGCCAGAGCTCGGAGGAGTCATCATTAAATGCGATGAAGTGGAATAAGATAGGCTGGAGCACTGCAGCGTGGCAGTGCCTGAAGCCTGGAAGGCGGTCTCTAATTCCTCCGGGGAGCTGCTTCTCTGATCTGCAAGGAAAATTGTGCTCACAGTCCTGCTATGAGCCAGAAATTAAAATTAAAAAGAAAAAAAGAAAGTGCAAGTTTCCTGTGTGGTGGTGAGCCACGGATTCCTGTAGTAGAGGGGCAGGAGCCCTGAGACAGAGCTGATGTGGGCTTCCAGCCCCAGTCCTTGCACCATCGCGGCTCGCTCCAGGGCACCCGGCAGCACTGCTGTCAGGGTAGTCTTCTTAGGGGCTATCTGACTTGACAAGTGGGAGGACTCTGCAGCCTTGCACAGCTGTGTGCATGCTGTGTTCTGAGGAGCAGAGCACGCTGAGGAGTTGCACATGCTTTGTCTTCAGCAATGCCATCTCCTCTCCTCACCCTGACTGCCATCTCAGTTGATTATCCTCTGCTCCAGCCCCACATGAGAGGGAAACCCAAAGATATCTCCTGGCATGGAGGGGCAAAGATGCCTGCCTCCAGCTCACACACTGGGATCCACAAAGGACTGTTTCCATTAGAGCCAACAGCAACCTGCCTTTGAGCTTCCTTATTCCATCTCAGGTGGCAATGGGAGCAGGAGAGGTGTTGGCCAAGCACGCCTGGTGCTGGGCTCTTCCTTGCAGGCTCTGCACCTCTACAAACCTGCGACCCCTCCTGGAACAGGAGTCCAGGACATCCAGCAGTGGTTTCACTGCTATCAGGAGAGTCAAGGAGAGCGAAGGGAGGTTCAGGCTCCCATGTGGCCAAACCCACACAGGGCCAGTACCTCAGCCTGCCAGAGCGAGTGACGTGTTGGTCACAGCGTGTGTGTCAGCCACCAACCAGCATGGCACTGCATGCTCATGGCCATGAAGAACCCCAGCCACTCACCAGCTCAGGACTTTCCATCTCAGCCTGGGATGCTGTTGCGCACTCTCCATGAAGAATCAAGGTTGCACAGCTTACAGCTTTATCTATGTACTGGCACTTCTCACTGACACTCCAAAACTTCCCATATACATATAGAATCACAGAACCATTAAGGTTGGAAAAGACCTCCAAGATCATCTAGTCCAACTGTCCCCCACCACCTCTATTACTTAATAAACCATGTCCCTAAGTACCTCATCCAACCTTTCCTTAAACACCCTCCAGGGACGGTGACTCCACCACTTCCCTGGGCACCCATTCCAATGCCCAACCGCTCTTTCTGAGAAGAAATTTCTCCCAATTTCTAACCTGAACCTCCCCTGGTGCAACTTGAAGCCATTCACTCTTGTCCTATCACTAGTTATCTGTGAGAAGAAGCTGACCCCCAGGTCACCACAGCTTCCTTTCAGGGAGTTGTAGAGAGCAATAAGGTCTCCCTGGAGCCTCTTCTCCAAACAGTCCCAGTTCTCTCAGCTGCTCCTCATAAGACACGTGTTCCAGACCCTTCACAAGCTTCACCTTTCTCTGGACATGCTCCAGGGCCTCATTGTTTTTAGTGAGGGGCCCAAAACTGAACACAGTATTCAAGGTGCAGCCTCACCAGAGCTGAGTACAGGGGGATGATCACCTCCCTAGTCCTGCTGGCCACACTATTTTTGACACAAGCCAGGATGCTGTTGGCCTTTTTGGCCACCTGGGCACACTGCTGGCTCATGTTCAGGTGAGTGTCAACCAACACTCCCAGATCCTTTTCCTCTGTACAGCTTTCCAGCCACCCTGCCCCAAGCTTGTAGTGTTGCCTGAGGTTATCACCAAAGTGCAGGACCCAGCACTTCACCATGTTGAACTTCATCCCATTGGCCTCTGCCCATCAATCCAACCTGTCCAGGTCCCTCTGTAGGGCATTCCTACCCTTCAGCAGATCAACACTTCCCCCCAGCTTGGTGTCATCTGCAAACTTACTGAGGATGCACTCAATTCCCTCATCCAAATCATCAGTAAAGATATTAAAGAAGATGGGTCCCAGTACCAACCCCTGGGGAACACCACTTGTGACCGGTCGCCAGCTGGATTTAACTCCATTCACCACCACTCTCTGGGCCTGGCCATCCAGCCAGTTTTTAGGCCAGCAAAGAGAGCCCCTGCCCAAGCCATGGGCCTCCAGCTTATCCAGGAGAATACTGGGGGAAAATCAGCCCAGATCTAAGGCTTCAGCAGTATGAGTGATGGGAGCCTGACGCTATGTTTAAGCACCCTCCTGAGCTAATCCTACATGAGCAACTGCTCCCGAGGATCCAGTAGCCAAGTTCCCAACGTGAATGCACTGTATTTGTTGCACTTGCTTTTGTTTCTATTAGACAAGTGTTTCTATTTGTCTCATTACACACCACCACCCACAAAGCAGCCAAATAGCTTTTGCAAGCTGCTATTTAGTTGCTTCATGCCGGTAAAGACTAGTTATGCTAGTTTGAGGAAGTCGACCTACATCCTTTCAGCTGTTGTTAGCTCGTCAAACAGGCCAGCCTCATGCTAGCCAGCTCTTGCTCTGCCTTGTTTCAATCAGTTGGCACAGCGGCTCTTTTTTCAAGGATTCACGTTTCATTTGCATAAGAACATTAATGGAGCAATTTCAGAACTAACCACCCAGCTTAACCCTGCTGCACCCTTAGGAAAGTCCTCTCCGCCACGAAGGCTTCGTGGCTTTTCTCTGCCAATGGCTCACAAAGGCACATGTGAGAGAGGTCAAGCTCCTCATCGTGCCATTTCCAGAAACAGGGGCTTTGATAATAAGAAAACATAACCAGTGTTTCCTGTCTGTCTTAGGGTGAACTCATAAATCATCTTTCCTAGGGTGACCAAAGAGGAGTAAGACCAGAGCAGGCAGGGCAGAGAACCTTACTGCTGGCAAACATCTGGACTTCACATTCGGTGACGGGGTGGCTGGGGACAGGGCCCTCCTCACGGGGCTCTTCACACGTTTCACCTGAGGCAGTGATGGTGTTTAGAAAAACCCCACAATAATCCCAAAAGTGGAAAGTCCCAACTGTCCCTGTGCAGGGTGCAGAGCTCTTTGGCCGGTGTGCAGAACCAAACTCCTTTTTTTGTTCCCCAAGAATTCTGTATTCACAGCCATGCTGTAGCGGGCTCCCAGTTCCAGAGAGGAAAGAGTAGAAAATCTTCCTTTAACCTGGAAGCAGCCTGCAACTTGCTGGTTTCTGCAAGGCAGATGTGTGCTCAGGTCACAGGCAGATGTGTGCTCTGAGCAGTTACTCCAAGCACCAGACACTACTCACCATCACATCACACAGGAGAGCTGATGCCTGTTTTATCTCATCCTTCACACTCACTTTCTTTATGCTATGAGGTATACAGAAATACTCTGCTTTGTCAAAGTTAGTAAGATATTTATTCTACATTTGATCTCTCTGTTAAAAGCTTAATTACTGCCCTAGAAAGCTCCAGTTCTTGGAAATCAGCATCTTTGTGTAACTGAAAGATGGAGCCCTCAGCTATTTCACACTACATGAAAGAAGCACCATGTCAGTTCATGTTATAAGGTAGCTCCGTCTTCTGTGAGCCTGTCAATCGTAGGTTTTCCTCAAGTGCTCTCTGTACCCCTCTCATCCTCCTCCTTTCTTGCTGCTCCCTTTCTCAAGCCTCTCTTGACCGCCCTGCAAGGACACTGGGCTGGGGTGGATGGTCTCCAAGCCTGGGAGATCCTTCAGCCCCTTGGGGAAAGGTTTTTCCTCCATGAAGGCATTCCCCTATTTGATCGACAGTTATCTCCCAGAGATGCTCTCAAGCTGCCTGCATGACATGCTACCTGTCTGTCCCCTGGGTCAGATGCCCATGTCCCTGGGGATGCCTTCCCTGGCACAGAGCTATGGACCTTGAGAGACAAGGGGAGAAGGTCCAGAAACCCGAAAGAAGCAAGAAGGGTCTCTGCAGACATGGGGCCATCTTGATGCAGAGCATGGACACAGTCTTCTGCCAGGGCTTCCAACTACACCAGCCTGGCGCAGCACAAGCTGGGGTGCAAGGAGAACTGAGCCCCACTGCTCCTCCCACTGGTGCCAGTGCCCCACACGAAGACCTGGTAATGAGATGGCAACATCATCTCTGGCACCTCTGTCCAACCAGGGTACCACAGCAGAGCCAAGTTCTGTGGTATTGCACTGGGGGAAGGGCACATTTGAGGAAGAGCAGCGAATAACACATCAGGACAGAAACTTCTGCCAGGCAGGATGCAAAGCAGCACAGGCCAAGCCTCCAGCCTGCGTCAGCACAGCACATTACGCTGTGCTGCACTAATTAGTAGCCTAAAGAGAAATGGCATCAGCATGGATGAGTTCTCTCTGAGTCAGGTCTCCCCACAGAGACCTGCTTGTGCACCAGCCCTTTCTGCAGGCATTGTACCAGCTTGCAGCTCTAGCTCCAGGTCGTTGTGTTGGTCTTCTCCCACAGGGAGGTGAGGTGTGCCTGGCAGGCGCCATCCTGGGGGCTGAGGAGAGAGGCAGGGTCTCAGGCTTGTAGTGCTGAGGTGTGCCAGGCAGGAAGCTTCTTTTGGAAGCACTTCTGGGCCGTGTGGTTTCTGGAGGAGGCAGGGTAAATGGGTCACCGGGAGGTGCGAGCAGTGACTCCTCAAGTGTCAGTGGGGAACGTTTGCACTGGGATGTGTTTCTGGAGTCAGGATTGCGTGTTCCCTGAGCTTTATATAGGGACTTCTGTAAAGACAGGAATACCCATATGCCAAAGCGGATTAAGATTTTAACAAATTAATCACCAGCACGTTGCTCTCAACAAGAATGTTTTTAGTGTGGCCCATGAATATATACAAATAGTAATGACCAGATAACAATGAAAATATTGGGGGTCCCTCAGCAAGTCTCATTTTTCCAACAGACTCTGAAGTTAATGGAGCAGTTACGGCTCATCAAGCAAACAGATATCACTGTGGGCATGGCAAAACCTTCCTAAATGTAGCTGCATGCAGACTTACTACATTTAAAAGATGAGTGTCCTTTCAAGGCCAGCACTACAACTGCAGTAATTCGAGGAAAAAATACCCAACCTCTGCGTTTTGGTTTGAGATAACTTGCTGAAAGTAAATCGAAAGATATGCACAACTTGGCTCTGCAAAGCTTATGTTTTAACATTTACTTGGATGTACCATGGCTGTTATATCCATCTTTTAGCCAAAAATGACTCAAAATTGCCTGCTTATCTAAAGAACAAGGGAACAGCAGCCAACTCTCTCCCAGCATCACAGAAAGGGAAGAGTTCTGTTGTTCTCCCAGCATAGGACTACATGCTGGTGCATGGTTGTGTTCAGTCTTACCAGAAGAGCATCAGGTTATGACATTCTGCATTTCCCTGCTGAAAACTGTTTCACTCTTGGGAAAAAAACCTCTTTTGTAATGTTTGTCTTAACCATCTTTTGTTGTGCTGCGCTATTAGCAACAAGTCCTTGAGCCGTATCATTCTGAGCATCAATAACCCCCGACAGCTAGTGCCAAAGCCCATACACTGAAAGCAAAGAGAAAAAACCACCTCTTTTTAAGTGGTCTTTTTCAGAGGTTGCTCTTAGACATATTACCTCTGCACCCTCCTTTCACCCATATCACTCAGGTTTAGCTCAGCTCTAACTGAGGCGCCTAATCTTGTCTCTCCTTCCCCATTCATTTCTTCTGCCCATGTATGGCCACAGCCTTTCTTGCCATGGCATTTCCTCCCTTCTTTCCTGAGCGGAGGGTTATGTGACATCAGATGTTGGCCCACAATGGCAGAGGCTGGGATGATGGCTGGGCCAGCCGAGGAAGTTTAGGGCTGAGCATCTGGAGCTGTGCAGAGGGAAGCTTTTCCCCCAGCACTGATTTTGCTGTGCAGTTTGTAGTTCTGCTTTGGGCAGGAAGATAAAATTTTTCTCTAAAAAGAAGGCAGCAGCTCAGTGCAAAGGGGCTGGCACCCAAAAGAGTACAGGCTGTTGCTTGGTATCCCAGAAGAAGACAGTAGTGCTCATTTTTGCAGGTCTCACACAGAACAAATTTATCCGAACTTTAAAACAGACAAACCAGGAACAACAGAGGGGAGTCTCTCATCTTCTGCTGCAATAACAAAGTGAAACCAGCCAAGATGTCATCACTGCCCTGAGAGGCACCTCTGGTTACGACAGCTCTGACGCAAGAGGGGAAACTCCTTTCCAAAGTGTCAGGACATGCCCAGCAGTGGCAATGGGAAATGTTTCCTGTTATCATGGGATCTTTCATTAAACATGGTGGGAAAACCAACAGAAGGCAATGCTGGAAAAGCCAGGGATGCTCCGTGTGCTGTGGCTGCAGCCCGTGAGGTGGCCAGAAGAAGCAGGTGGCATTGCAGGCTCAGCTGCACAGGCCGCGCTTCTCCCTGGTAATAGTAGAAAAAGGCAAGGCAAAAGGAAAACCCAAAGATAAGCTAACAGGGTAATTTATGTATCTTGTATACTTACAGACATTAAAAACAACCAAGGGAAATTCAGAAAATAAAGTGCGTGTCTTAGGTCCCTTGTATTTCAAAAAGGTAAGGCAAACAGAATCACAGAGTCACCTGGGTTGGAAGAGACCCTTTAGATCATCGAGTTCAACCACAGCCTAACCCTGCCTAGTCCACCTCCAGATCATGTCCTTAAGGACTTCATCTACATGCCTTTCAAATACCTCCAGGGATGGTGACTCCACCACCTCCCTGGGCAGCCTGTTCCAGTGCTTGAGAACACTTTCAGTAAACAAATTATTCCTGAGATCTAACCTAATCTCCCCTGGTGCAGCCATTCCCTCTTGTCCTATTGCTTGTCACCTGAGAGAAGAGACCAACCCTGACATCTCTGCAACCGCCTTGCAGGTAGCTGTAGAGAGTGGTAAGGTCTCCCCTCAGCCTCCTTTTCTCAAGACTAAAAAGCCCCAGCTCCTTCAGCTGCTCCTCACAGGACTTGTGCTCCAGATCCTTCACCAGCTTCATCACCCTCCTCTGGACGTGCTCCAGCATCTCAACATCCTTCCTGCAGTGAGGGGCCCAAAACTGAACACAGTGCTCAAGGTGCGGCCTCACCAGAGCTGAGCATAATGGAACTATCACTTCCCTGCTCCTGCTGGTTACACTGTTATAATAGCAATGGCCAAGAATTATTTTATGCTTCCTTGTGAAGAGAAGACTGCCAAGAAGATGCCCACAGACAGCTCTCAAATGCAATAAATTGGCACTTTATCAGCTCCCTGCCAAGCCCACCTGGACTGTATGTTTATCGACTTGTCTGCTGACCAGATTTATAGCTGGTGCTAATGAGTTAAAAAGAAATTGAGCTTGTTCAGCACTTCGATCAAACACAGCTAACATCCTGAAATAAAGCAATACATTCATTTATTCAGGAATCAGCAATCATCCTCCCTAGCTCCAGGAAGGCACCTGGGTCCTAGTGAAGCCTCTGAGGGAACCCCAGCATACAGCTCACCCACAAAGACCACAGCTCTGTGCTTCCCTTTGCAGAGAAGACACAGTGGTAGTGTTATCAAATGGCATCTGCTGTGGCCATGCACTTGGCAGATTTCCTTCCTGGAAGAGCTGTGCCTCAAGGAAAAGGGTCCTCTATATATGTTAAGCTCCTGGGGCTCCTTTACTGGACTACCAGTGTGTTCTTCCCCTGCTGGGATTGTCTGCTGAAGGAAAGGGAGCTCATGCAAACCCACCGATGTGCATCTGCAGCCCAGAAGGCCAACTGCATCCTGGGCTACATCAAAAGAAGTGTGGCCAGCAGATCCAGAGAGGTGACTCTGCCCCTCTACTCTGCTCTGGTGAGACCTCACCTGCAGTACTGTGTCCAGCTGTGGAGCCCTCAACACAAGAAGGACATGGACCTGTTGGAGCGTGTCCAGAGGAGGGTCACAAAGATGATCAGAGGACTGGAGCACCTCTCCTATGAAGGCAGGCTGAGAGAGTTGGGATTGTTCATCTTGTTGAAGAGAAGGCTCCAGAGGGACCTTATAGTGGCCTTCCAGTACCTGAAAGGTGCCTATAAGAAGGCTGTGGAAGAACTATTCCCAAAGGTATGTAGCAATAGGACAAGGGGTAATGGTTTTAAGCTAGAAAAGGGGGGATTTAGGTTGGATATTAGGAAAAAATTCTTCACTCTGAGGGTGGTAGATCACTGGAACAGGTTGCCCAGTGAGGTAGTGGAGGCCCCATCCCTGGAGATACTCAGGGTCAGGCTTGATGGGGCTCTGAGCAACCTGATCGAGTGAAGATGTCCCTGCTTACTGCAGGGGGTTTGGACTAGATGACCTGTAAAGGTTCCTTCCTACTTTACACAGTCTATGATTCTATGATTCTGTGATAACACCCAGTCTCATCCTATATTGCAAGCAGCTTCTAAACCACAGCTGCACAATATGACTCTGCCCAGAGTGATAGCTCAGCAATATAGCTTCACTATTATTGGAAAAAGACCACATAAAACAGAAGAATAATCAGCCTAATTCCCCAACTTCACCGGGGGAGGTTGGGGTGGGGTGGTCAGTGCAAGCTGATCACGTCACAGACAGCAGAGAACACCCGCTAAAGACCCTCTGTGTGTCTGCTGCCTGTGCTACCCTGTGTGTGCCCCGAAGGGGAAGCTGGGCTGAGAACCCCCACTGCTGCACCCCACCACAAAGCACAGAGTCTGAGGAAACCTGCTTTGATTCAGTCTGCCCCTGGCCCCTGCACCCCTTGCTGCTGCGCTGGGGTCATGTGCTGCGTTTCCCAGATAAAAGCGAGTGAGGTCAGCTTAGGTTGTCTTTATAGTAGATCTTAATTAGACTGCCTGTGGACTGCGTAACTTCCGCGCTGCCGTTGCTGCAAGGGATGAGGCTTGCTAGCCATTTCCAGTTTGCTGGCCAGCTAGCTGAGCCTCCCGTGCTCTGGAAGCCCTGGAAGCAAGGCCCACAGCACGCAGTGCTCAGCGGCTGGCCCTGCGATGCCAGCCCTGCTCGCACAGCCTGCAGGCAGCACTTGAGGAAGGGGTCCCTTTTGCTATGAGGTGACTGTGTTATTTCTGCTCTACATTCCCTTCATTAAATGAAATCTGCACAAAGCTTCCCCACCAGCAGGCTGACACCACCTCCTCAGGAACCTGCGGTGCTTCCAGCCCTGCAAGCATGAGGCACCCACCACTGGGAAGTGTTCCAGCTCTGCCGTTCACTGGGTACCCATGTAGGTTGTTCTGCCTTTGGAAACCATAAGTCCTTCCTAGTGGGGTCAGCCCGCTGCTTCCCTGTCACGACAGAGCTTAGTACTCTTATCGTACCACTGTGTAATTAACATTGCCATCATTTGCTGGTGACCCTCATTTGCTTCTCTCATGCTGCAGCTTTGAGGTGATGCAGATACTGCCAGCAAAATAATGACTATAAGGCCATTTGCACCTGAGAATTTCTTTGGATTTAGTGCCAGTGCTCTCAGTCGTAATAAAAAGCCTTACCCCAGAAAGTTAAAAAGTGTTTGAGCAGCACAGCTAATCCATGTTTTCCTATGGATTTATCATAGGATTCTCTGCTGTCCAGCCAGACACACACTCCCACCAAAATCTGGGTACACAGGATGCAATGTCTTTTCTGTGTGGATTCTGTGGTGCCAGAGAGTAGAACCTGTGCTGCAGCTTGCAGGGCTTGGGGAGGATGCTCTGTGCATGGATGGCTGCCTCTGCTGATTAACTGCTCCCTCACATTTTGACTGAAATCAGTCAATGGACCCAAAATTGCTAGTGGGACAGACTGACTGGTTGCATAAGCCTCTTTTCCATGGGAAAATGCTCCAGGAGAATACAGTCAGACCAACTGTGTGCACGTCGCTAACTGCGCTCTGAGTAAAGCAATTTACCTCAACCAGTCTGCTCCTGTCAACAAAACAGGAGATGTGCCAGTAAAGCCTAAGTAGCTTTGATAACATTGTGCATGGAACAGAAAGGTTCAGATAAAGCCAGTGGAAAGAATTTAAAGCCGGGTGAGATCTGAGGCTGAAGCAGAGCCCTGCCATAGCTGGGAGCCCTGCATTCAGACAAGCTCTTCAATTTCTGTGCTTGTAAAGTCTCTCCCCAAGAGGAGAGACTGCCGGGGACCAATCACAGGGCATTACTATGCTCCTCCTGAAGAGAAAGCCCTTAAAAATTCATCATCATCTTAATTTCTGTCTCTGGCTGTTGGTAACAGGAAAGAAATCGGAGCTACTTCTGAGTTAGTGAGTTTGCACAAGCTGGACCAACGTGCGGCAGAGGCAACGCCAGCAGATGTTGTGCTAGAAATAAATTGGACTCGATAGCTTGAATAGATGCCAAGGAGCAAGTCTGATCTCCAGAACAGCAGCTAACAGACCATTAAGAGAAGCTGGCAGAAGAACGCAGCGATCAGCTGTCAAGAGCTGCAGTTCGTCCTGCAGACAAGGAGCTTGGGGCCGGGTACCACATTTTCCTACCACGTGCAAACTGCGAATGAACAACTGCACCTCTTTCAAATTTACTTGTGGGCCTCCAGGAAAGAGTCAAGCACAGGCAACAGCATCCAAACTGCTGCTAGCCACATGCAAAGCCAGTGATTGAAGGGCAGAAGTGAAGATGTTGCTGGAGAGCAGCTACCCCAGAGGGGTCAGGGTTTAACTTCCTTAGGCTCTGCCGTGGCTCCAGTGAAGACTTTCACAGCAGGCTGGACCATGCTCGCTAATACCAGGCTTGCCCAGCCTGGCCTCAGCCCTTTCTTTGAAGAAAGGATATTGGATACTTTTTGAGGATTACTGGTACAGCTCTGGATGTCACTGCTGTGGTCTGTCACAGTGCAATGAGCAGCTGTTTCCTCCTTGGGGTTGAATAACAGGATCTTGAGGCCTTTCTAGAGGCCACCTGACACTTGGTCAGAAGGGCCATTACTAGCCCGTGCCAGGGCAAGCAGCCTTAATGCTACAATCTGCGCTCGCCTTCATCATAAACAGCATAAGAGCTGCAGGCACTTGGGAGCAACCAGGCTTTCTAATGTGTGATCAAGTTGGTTCATCATTTCTGCTTCAGTAAATCCCACCTAAACTTCAGGATTCACTGTGGTTAGATGAGACACAACATGCCAGTATGCTTGCTGGCTTCATATCCCATTACCATTGTCCTAACTGCCAAAACCAAATATTCCACACTGAGAAAGTTGTTGGCTGAGGTGATCAGAGGTTCTCACAGCCACCCTTTGCCCAGGGCAGGGTGCTGATGGGCCAGGTCTCTGCATTGTGCAGCATGTTCCAAAGACACTGCAGCCACATCTAACACCACGGCTCAGATTTAATGTAGATGTCCCATCAAGAGACAGCCGAGGGGCAGGGGATCCAGCATCTGAATTTGGTGAACTCCACAGCATCATAAAAAAACAGAGGTAAATAGTGAGCCTGGCAGCAGGGCCTTTCAGTTCTTCAGCTCTGTCATGTAAATCTCCCCAACAGCCCTGAACAAATTCACAAAGACTTGACCAGAGCCTATTCTCTTGCCTTCGCTGTGCTAAGCACAAGGATTGTTCCTTCCACCGTCTCCTCTTTCCCAAGACAAACAGGTGGGTGTGGTAAAAAGCTACCTCCAGTGCTGAGCCAGCAAAACCAAACCTTCTTTCCCTTATCATCACTGTTTGCCCAAGGACCTCGCCCTCCACGACACCTCTCTGAGCAAGGAGACACAGGCTGTCAGGCTGCGTAGAGCACAAAGGTTGTTTCCCAACCCAGGCCCAGGTCTAATTAGTGGAGTTAGGAGCTGTAGTGCCAGTGAGGGGAGGTTAGCCAGGCTCTGTGCTGACACAGGGCTGTGAAGTTACAGCGATGAGGAAGAAGGGATTTGAGCTTCAGGGTAGCTGTATCAGCCTGAGCCCTTCCCTCAGTCTGCTTCATGTGCATGGCTGCATCTGGGTACTGCCAGAGGCTTCCAAGTCAGGGTATCCATAGTGGTTAGTGACCATCAGGCTTTGCTGTTATCTTTGTGGAAACTTTGCCTGGCCTGTGGGAAAGGACATCCAGAGAAGGATCTGGGGAAGACCCTCAGGACTTCTGGGCACCCAGTAAAGCAGTTAGGACAGTAGTTGAAACAGGACTGATGGACTCTGGTGAGACCTGGACCTGGTCACAGTGCAGGTGAGCAGGTTGACTCCACAATGTCCACCAAGTCCTGTATGTCTACAGCACAGTCTTAGGAAGCCAAGAGAAAAATACGGGTGTCCTGTTTATATGGAATAATGGAAACCATGGGAACAGACTGGGGATCTGACCATACAAAATCTCAGAGAAGATTGTAAATGGGAAGCCATCCTCAGTGCCAGCCTTTCTACTGGTGTTGGTCCCACAAGGACCTGTTCTTAGCCAAGCACTATTCAATAATAACTCAAGCTCTTTGGTTTATGAAAGAGAAAAGTAAAAAAAAGCATCTTATTCTGATTTTAAATACCTGAGGGAAAGATTTCTCTCATCAAGTAACTCTTTACAGTATCAGAGAGAAATATAGATGCAACAAGCCTGGGAGATAATTTCCAGTCTAAATTTATCTTGCTTAAAGGTGCACATTTTTAAATAGGGAACAGGTGAAGAGTGCAAAGGCTCAGGCTGTGCTGGCAGCCTTTCATTTCAGCTTCACACAGTTGGAGCTGTTACTGTGGATGCCAGGACACAGGGAACAGTGCCAAGGGACAGCTGGTTTGCAGAAGGATATGCTGGAGATGTGGGAATAGGGAGACTGAGGTGCAGGGTGGTAAGAGGTTGGTTGCTGTCTTGGTTTCAGGATGAGGAGCGAGTGCAGCAGGCATGTTTGGAAGCTGTATGCTGTCTAAGCATGGACAGGAACAGGCCTTTGTTTTCCATCCTGGTCTTTTTTTTGCTCATAGAAGCATTATAAAAGACACTTCCCCACTGGGACAGACATGCAAGTCTTCAGCACAGGGAATTTCCACTTCGTTTCACTGTAATATTTTAGCCAAGTTGCAAGAGCACACTTTTTCAAATCAGCTTTACAGACCAGCAGTCAGATTAAATTAGTCTTTTTTTTTTTTTTTTAAATCAGCTTTAATTTTTTCTAGCCTAGTAAATACTAACGTGCAAAGCCTGTACCTAATGTTACCTCATAACTGGCTCTTGCTTCTTTTCAGCTCTGGGACTCTCCTTTAAGTGTTACTCTGTCTTGCTTCATTACAGATGTGCACTAAGCATTTCCACAGAAGTGTAATTCATCCTCCTTGGTTTTCTCCTGCAGTTTTCTAGCAAAAGCCAGGTTGAAGGACAAAGTGAAAATGCATCTCTCTGCCTGTACTGCTCAGGCACCAGCCATATAGCAGGAAAAGGGATTCCATTCCCTATCCCATGGCGGTCTGTCTTATGAGTAAACTTACGAGCATCTACTGGGACCTGGCTGTGGGCTTTGTATACCCACTTGTTGCCTTTCAATCGGCAATCGACCTCCTTTGGTTGAGGTGGCACGGAGACACACCCCCCGTCCCCGGGCCAGAGAGCACTGACACCAATATGAGGATGCTGCAAATGGCGTTTATTTATGGTTTAACAACAACTTATATATGCCCTATGCCTCGTTACCGCCCCTTAACCCATGTCACTGCCCGTATCATCCTCTCCTGTGCAGAAGCCTTATCTCTAGCAGCATAGTGAGGACCCCTTTTCCCTATTCGCTTTCTGTACAGCGTGTGATCTTCCGGTCGCCATTCCCTACACCCACGGTAATTTAGCTGCTGACATCAGTGCATAATGTTCCACCCTACTGCCCACAAGTAATGTCTTTTGCCTCTGCTTAGCTGCAGTCTTTTGGCATTGCTGGCTGCTTCCAGGAATGTGTTTCCTGTTCTGCTCCCACATCCCACAGCACATTGCTGTGCTGTGGCACTCTGGGGTCTTTTGAAGAAAACAATGGGATCCAGTGGCCCAGTGCAAACCAAACCAGGTTCTCTTGCCAGGTCCTATTTATCCACCAGTGTTCGTGAGCTAGACCTTACTGCGTTCAAAGTGCTGTCAGCAGCTGGCAGGAAACATCAGGGATCAGAGCAATCCTCGCAGCTCAGTCTGCAGTAGGCTTGTTGGATTCCTGCCTTTAAGCCATGCAGTGACTTTAGAGTGAGAGTAACAGGGCATCCGAAAAGGAAGTTTAAATCCAGCAGATGCTTCTCACTGATCTCTTCCTGAAGCAGCAGAGTGCTGGGGCTGAGCCAGCACTGCAGGCCTGGGAAAACCAGCAGTGTGTGTGTGTGTGTGCGTGTGTGTGTCACTTCCAGATGTCCAAGGCTGCTTTCCTTCCATGGGGAATGTCCCACAGCTGCAGAGCCCCTCCCTATGTACTGACTCTCTGTGGTCATTCTGGGATGCACCCTTGGCCTCTGCTTCCTTGCCTAGCAATTTTTCACGTGCTATTTGGTCAGCAGAAAGAGCCTCCTATGTTGGCCTTAGCAGTTCCAGAATGGCACGTGGATGACTGAAAGAGAGATGGGCTCGTCTGTGGATGTAACTGCCTTTCTGCAAGGTACAAGAAGCAGCTACCAAAATATTTTCTGGTGCGGGGACAGAGCCTTGCAGATGGGCTGCAGAAGGAGGAAGGATGCTTTGAGCCACCTCAGTGTAGAAGCATCTCTGGGATGTGCAGCCACTCAGAAGCACAGACAGAGGCAAGTACTGCCCTTCATGAGGCTAGAGGCAAGTTGTCAACACAACAATGCTGTCATGTTTGTGAGAGGTTTTAATGACAAATGCTGCACATTTTCATGCACAACATCATATAAGAATTTTTTTCATGCTTCAGTCATACATTTAACTCCATTGGTGGAGAGGAGGGGAATCCTGGTAGTCTGCATTAATTAAAAATGTCCGGATATATTGGTTTTCATAAGGCAGGGGCATGAACTGTGTGAAACCCAAAAGCATGAATGGAGGGCATACACAAAAGAGGAATGAAGGCATCAGGTTAATTGGTGTGCATTTAAAAATAGTAACTGTACGTAATGCTGTGCAAAGCTAACATCTATTTTAAACTGTTTATACAGAACAGAAGCGTATGTTCTCGAGGTCTCCAGTTCGTCTGTGTGGGTTGGTCAGAAAAGTTGCAACATGCCAAAGCAAAAGGCATTTGCACCTCGGTGCTCTACACAAAAGGCACATCCAACAAAACAGGTTTAAAAGAGGAGAGCCTGAAAAGTTTTTAGAGGTCACAGGGCAATCTTTGCCCATGCTCTCCAGGAGGTGCATATGCCTTGCCAACATTTAAGGAACTGCACCAACGAGCTTCTGACCGCCTTCCTCTCTGTCATTCTGCACGAGCCTTTTCCTTGAGCCTTCTCTTTTTTCGCCTCTCAGAGGATGTGGGGAGCTCCATATCAAATCCTCCCTTGAACATGTTTTTTGCCCTTCCAATGGAGAGGAGTGTTGACTGAAGCAGTTCTGTCCACACTTGCTGCAAAGGGTCAGGACCTATAGGAGAGGAAAAAAAGCAGAAAAAGGACGATTAGTCACAGTCTCTGTGCCCGCAAAAACCAACACAATGCCACAACTGTCAGCCTTGGGACAGTCTTCCCTGTGTTTGTCCTAATTTAAGGTTTGGTCACCAAAGTATTTCCATAGTCTGCCTCATTTGCCCAGGATCCTGTGCCCCTGGTAAGGGTGAGGTAGAAGTGACTGCTGTATCAATTTTTGGGTAAGATTAACAAATGTGCGGGCACCTGGCCCACTGCCAGCCTGCTGGGGGTGTGGAAGAATGGGGCGACTGTCCCACTAGGAAGGATAATGTCTCTGGTGTTCATGCTTCTGAACTCTAACGACGGGTCTTTGAGTACAGTTGACAGGGAGGCTGGCAACATGGTGGACATCACCCAAGGTTGTCCTTGCTTTGGAGGATGTCACCCATCGGGAGTCCCTGAAACAGAGAGTCTGGTGAGAAAGTCAGAAGCAAACCAGGGAACAATACTGCATTGCCGTTAATGGGGCTGGTACTTCAAAGCTCACATGGAAGTGGAAGGGTGCTGCAAGCTTGAGGAGCCCTGCCAAGAAAGCTGCATTGCTGTGCCGGCTTCCTTCCAAGACAGAGCAGAGTCTTTGGCTTTCCTTCTCATTTTGTTAGCTCTTTCCCCCCACCCCCCGCCTTCTTTTTCCATTTTTAAACCTTGTGGATCAGCATACTGTGCACGACAAAATGCCTACTTCTACAGTAACACGCAGAAAGAGTGTGCCTTAAAATATTTCTTTCTGCAGCATATATGTATTATGATTTTGTATCATGTCATATTAGCACAGAACTAAGAATCTATTCAATCTGTGAACCAAATACGTGATTTAAGACCTCATATTTTTTTTCTAACTGCCACAACAGCAACACTGAGCAAGCCCATGAGATGCCAATATCCCCGCTGCAGAAAAAGGTAGCATGCAGCAATCAAGGTCAAAGGAGGGATTTGAGCTAATGTGTCAGGGAGGCATGAACTGGATGTATGAGAGCTGTTTGCTAAAAATGCATTTACAGGGACAAGAATGGTATTGGTAACACATGGGGGAGGGAGGAGGTAGAAGTCCATGAGGCAGAGAAAGCAAAAAAGAGCAGAACGCTTTCCTGCCAGGCCCAGAGCTGGGTTACATAGTGATGCACTGTGTTTGGGAGCAAACAATGCTAATTGCAGAGTTCCAGCCTGTCTGGGGTTCTGCCTGCAACCATGTCACCCTGGTCCTGAAATTCAGTGATACCGGCTCTGATCTACCCTCGCATCAGCTCTGAATATCCTGTCAAAGGACATCGGCTTCCAAGTCTGCGTCTTAACAACCTCCAACTGCAGAGCCAATCTCTTCCGCACTCTGGTCGATGTTGGTCTGCATCCTCAAAGCCTAGTGAGGAGACCTCTGTCACTTGCGGGCCTGGAGCATGTCCCCTTCCCTTTCCCTCCCTTGTTCAGGCATGCCAAGGGGTCATGGTGGGGCACCAAATAAAGTCACTCAAAAGCCAGGCACACGATACCGGCACGGGTACTCCCCGCTGCCGAGTAGCAAAGGGCAGCGCTGGGCCGCCAGCCAGCATTTAGCAGCGAGATGGTGTTCGATCGATGTGGCACCGGATCAATAGCAAGCACAGAAGCAACAGAGCAGGAAAAAGGCGGGCAGCGAGCGTGGGAGGGAACGGCAGTGGGAGGACCTGGCAGGCAGACAGAAGTTGATTCAGAAGGGAGATACAGCCCCACCTATGCCGCTGTGAGCAAACTTGCCCTGCACCTCAGAACAACTACTTTCAAAACGGGTTTAGTAACATATGTCAAAATGTCAGCTGGTTCATAGGGGTAGTTGTGCTGGGGACACTGGGCACACTAAGGTGAGACAGCTCCAACTGACTTGCAATGAAATCCAAGTTGCTGTGGAGTAGAACAACTGTTTTGATCTAATGGCACATAATTCACTGTGCAGGCACTGAAAATGATGGGGAGCAGTGAGTGTGAGAATAGCAATCAATCAAGACTAACGAATAATTCTGCCGTGCAGCATTGCTCCTTCCAGTTCCCTTTGCTGCTTTCCCCCAAGTAGACTGGCATACTGATTTTCCTGACTGTGGTGCTCATCACATCCATGCTTGGCCTTAAACAGGAGCCTTGTTTCTCACATGAAAAAATAATAATGTCCTTTAAAAAAAAAAAACTGGACTACTTTTAAGGATGCCATAAGAGCAAAAATGCCTTATCCATACCCACACAGAGCTGTGTTTTCTGTGCCAGTGATGCTGCTAGAGTTCTCAGTGAATTGTGACCACTCACTGGTAAGCAATGGAGGATAGTAACAAGCTCCTTGCATTTGGTCTACCCTGAACTACTGGGAAACATCCTTTATTTTAATGCAGAATACTTGGTAATATGAGTTGGTTTTAAATTAGGTAACAATTAAGCAGGAAACATGCAGGGAAATGTTGTAGCATCTTTCTAGCAATTCAAAGAAACATTTCAGTCTAAAGTGTGCATTTATTTGTCATTTTAACTGCTATTTGTATGTTTAGTCACATACTCTGGCTTGCTTCACCTCATACCGGAGCAATACAAAGCAGAGGAAGTCCGTAACCCAGATAAACTGCAATTACCACAGGTTCATTTTGTCAGAGCTATGCAAAGCATCTAGCACGCAGACTGGCCTCACTTCTCAACCAGCTCACCATATCAACCCTTGTGTGTCTCTGTAAACCTGAGCACGTGCATGGAAAAATCCCCTTTGGGGTGATAAATTAATCTCATGCAGTGAAAAAATATTGAAAAATTATTTAGAGTGAATGGGAAATTTTCCTTACACTTTTCACAGTAGAAATGGGGACTCGTATTTTTCTTTCACAACAGGTTTTTCTCTCCTATCTGTCTCTTTGGGAGCATCTAAATTGCAGAGCCATGATTTGGGCAGTACAGGGACCAATGCCGTGACCAAGATCTACAGTTCAAAGAGACAACAGTCAGAGGAACCAGAGGGAAGACCACAGTCCCCTGTCCTGCAAGGAGATCCTCTGCTCTCCAAAAAGCAGAAAAAGGTTTGGAGACCAGTCAGAGCTCAACGTGTGTCCAAGAGATTTGCTTTATTTGAAATTCTTGTCCAGCCAGATGTGCAGCAGTGCTGCAGTATGGGGACGCAACCCTTGAGAGCAGGCTCCAGTTCCACATCTGAGGCCAGCAGTCTTCCTAAAATAGCATCAGCCAGGAAAGAGGCTACTTTTCCACTCAGACATGTTTTCTCCAAAGCAAACCCTCATTCTGAAAGCCACTTGTTTCCAAGCACAGGACGCAGAATGCCTGCCTCTCCCCAATGTCCCACAAGCACGTGCACTTTCACCGGTGTTTTTATATTTGCCTATTTTCACAAAGTTAGGAACCTACTGACAAGATTATTTTAATGCAGGTGGATTGCACTGCCCAGGCATAAGCATTTCCAGAGCTGTCAGCTTAATGCAGCAGACATCACAGCAAATAGGAATGTTAAGAAAAATGTAACTATTTGTTATCACAGGTTTATGTTTGACTGTCCTAAATGTTGTCACATTCAGACCTACTTCCAGTGAATGAAGTGTCAGAAATCTGCTACACAGCACCCCTGTAACCGCTGTCATGCTCTGGGCATAACTCAAGGTTGGATATTCGGAAAACGTTCTTCAGTGAAGGTGGTGGATCACTGGAACAGGTTGCCCAGAGAGGTAGTGGAGGCTCCATCCCTGGAGATACTCAAGGTCAGGCTTGATGGGTGCTCTGAGCAAACTGGTCTAGTGAAAATGCCCTTGCCTACTGCAGGGGGGTTGGACTAATGACCTCTAAAGGCCCCTTCCAACCTAATACATTCTATGATTCTATAATGATGGCCCAAAACGTTCACTGTACTGCTTTGGGTTATTTTTTTTGTTGCTTTTCCTCTTAGATGAAAAAGGAATGTGATAGTCATCAAGCCTGAGCCCCTGTAAAACATCAAGCCAGCACCTATTAACTTCTCTAGTAAATGTATTGTGTTTACTGCTTTGCCCCAGACACAGAACCATTCGAGACTCAAAGGCTCACTTTAAAGCTACAAAAACTGCTCAAAGATCAGCAGAACGTCACTGCTGAGCAGATGCTGCCTCCAGCTCTCCTCCTAACTGGTGCATACTCTGAGAAGGCAGAGACACTGCCTCCCTATGGGATACACGACGACGTCAACAAAAACCAAAGCTCTCCTTTACTCTTCTTCACAGGGCCGCACGCACCTCAGCATGCAAGCCACCGCCTTTCAGAACATGGCCTGCAGACGTCTTGCTCTGCGGCCCTTGCCCCAAGGCCTGAACAAGCTGCAAGCTCTGCCCCTTTCACCTCAGGCCGCTTCCTTCTGCCTCCTGTTCACTCGGCCCTCTGCGCGGGCCCTGTGCCCGAAACGCCGCCAGAACGGGGTCTCGCCCTCCCGGCAGCTCCGCCTGCCCCCACCTCTGGCCCCTTCCCCGCAGCCCCTCCAAGGCCGCTTTCCCGGATCCCACCGAGGAGGAACTGCAAGTGCTTTTAGGCTGCGCCTGTACGCTGAGCACAGAGGAACGTGGCCGAGAACAGGGCTCCCCGGGAAGCGAGGAGCCGCTCTGAGGGGGCGCCGACCGCAGTCGCAACGGCGCTGTGGCGTAGGGCTGCGTGGAGCTCGTTAAGGGCTGCGATCCCCGGGAACCAAGCGGGCCGAGCTGCTTAGGCTGCGTACCCTGGCTGCACCCCTGCCGCAGCGCGGCGACGCCCGACCGCGGCCGCGTCCCTTCATACTTCCCCGAGCGCCAGGCGCGTCGCAGCGCTGGAGGCTAGCGGGGTCGGCCCGCGAGGCGTACCAGCACGCACCGAGGCGGCGGCCCGGGCCTAGCTCGGCCTCCGCTCAAGGACTCGCAACCCCCGCCGTTCGGCCATGAGGGATGGGGGAAGGGGGTTCACTGCCGAGCCCCGAGGCCGCTTAGAGGCGAGAGCCCCCCTCCTCCCCTCGCACCGGGCCGAGAAAGCTCAAACCACGCCCCCCCACCGAGGTCAGCGCGGCCGCGGTGCCCCATGCTCCCCTCCCCCCGCCTTATGTAACGGGCGGGCGACGCCATTGGCCGCTGGAGCCGGGTCGCGCGCCAGCGGGGCCGGGTAGCGCGGGCGCCGGGGCGGGGCCGCGCATGCGCACTGCCGGCGCTCCCCCCGTCGTCGTCCTCCTCCTCCTCCTCTCGGCCAGGCGGCGGCGGCTGCTGCGGGGCCGCGCGGAGCCTTTTCTACCCGCTCGCCAGGCCCCCGTAGGCCGGACTCCCAGGCCGGGTGAGCGGCGGCGCCAGCGCTTCGCGCGGTGTGGCGGCCGCGCCGGCTGCAGGGCGGGTGGGGCGCGCGGGGCGCGCGGGCCTGGCCGTGGCACGGCGGAGCAGGCCCGCCTAGGGGGGAAGGGGGTGGCCCGGCAGCGAGGCGCGCTCCGCGCCTGGCCTGCGAGCCGCCTCGCTTGCCGCGGCTCCGCGGCTGGGGCCCGCTTCCTTCCTCGGCCCCTTCCCGCGGGGCACGTGGTGGCGCTGGCGGGGCCGCGGCCGCCCCCCGAGGCCCTCCCGGGGGTCCGTGTCCTCCCTCTGCCCCTTCGCGCCTCAAGCTGGGGGCTTCTTTCGCGGCGAGGTCGGGCGGGGGCCGAGCTTGGCGCTCCTTCGGCACGGGGCGGTCGGCGGCTGGCCGGGAGAGCCGCGGTACCCGGGGCCGCTGTTTGTTTCTGGAGGTGACAGCGGAAGCAGCTGTCGGTGTCCGGTTTTAGGACTTGAAACTCTCAGCTCGGGTTCTGGTCACTTGGGAGGGGATGACGCGGTGTGCGGTGTTAGCGTGCTGCGGGCTTCGGCCTCGCCGCCCCGGAATGCCCGTGCTGTAGCCATTATGGTTCTGCGGCACATTTTGCCGTGGTGCTGGGCTTCCTCTGTGCTCGCCGTGCGTTTTTATTTCAAAACAGCAGGCCTGAGCTGGGCTGTCTGAGGGTGTGCCTGATAAGGGGCGCAACACTGATCTGCGTTGTGCAGCTGTAGTACAGATTTAGCCTTGTCGATGAACTTGCCATTCTTTGAGGAGAACTTTGGGATTATTTTTGTCACTTGCTTAGCACGATGATAGTCCAAATAATACTAGTTATCCACTAATGGAGTGCTGTACTTTGTATGTTTCAACTGTGTCTGCAATTTGCAGTATTTAGATTTTTTGGTGTGGGTCATCATGTGGAAGTTGATTTATGTAAGCAGATGTTTCTGTTCACGTTTTCTTGTTTGTCTTAACTAAAAGCAGCAGTTGCCAAGTACGTACGAGCTCACTGTGACTGGCTGCTGCAATGTGCTACTTGACAAGCTCTTATCAAGGGACTAAAATACAAAGTAATATGCAAGCGCTTCATGAAAATATTTTTTAAATTATTATTTATTGAACCTGAGTATATACTATCAGGAACCTCCTGATTTCTGGGGGGTTACTATAATGGTAGTAAAATAGAACCAAATTAAAACTTAAATTTCCTTCTAGTGTATACAAAGATACTGGTAGTGTCTTTTTTTTTTTTTTGGTGGCTTTTTTTGGTATTTTGTTTCATTTTTTAGTTTTGGACAGAAATTTAGTGTTCTGGTTGAGCCATGCTGTACATAAACACTGTGAGGCCCTGCCTGGGATGTTTTGGAGTAACTAGCATCCAGTGAACACATAGACTGGTGGTTTTAGTTTTATTAACATTCAGTCTGTATCTTACAGGAACTGTTGAATGCTACAGGTATGCTTGTTAGAGTTTGTGTTTTCTTGTGTTCAGTTTTGGTAGCCGTGTGGGCTTATAAATTCCTTTTTAGAAAAATGTGTGGGGAAAGAGGGAACACTGCAGATGTAGTGTGGTACTTGTGCAAAGGGTTACGTGGTGGTGGCACGCTGTGAAAGAACTGGACTGTGGCCTGAGATGTGCCTCTCAATCCACAAGAGCAGTTCTGGGTTTCAGGACCATCTCTATGCTCAGTATTAAGCACTGTGATGCTACATGTCCAGAAATTCTTGCAGTAGTGAATTTCCAGATGTTGATGTTTTATAGAAACTTCATTTTCATAATGTTTTTAAGGTCTTTTTATGCATGTTTACTGGAGGTCAGCTTTTGGATAGACCATTCTCCCTCTTGCTGTGGAAGGCCATCTGTCCTGGTGGGAAGGACTGCATGATGGTGGTTGTAGCCATGCAGTACCAAACTCATGGGACACAACAAATGCCCGGTTGCATAGAGGGGCAGTGACCAACCAGCCGACCTCCTGGGGCTGTTGACCATTTTTACTGGTTCCCCTGAAATCAGTGGACTTTGCTAGCTGTCCTGTGCCTGTGTAGTAAGTGTTTGTGCTTCTGTGTGAGCCGCACAACTGGATTGTGCGTGGGCTGGGAGGGACTGCGAGAGAGATGATAGCAGAAAGTGGGCTGCTGGTTTATATAACCACGCTCTGAAGCCGCCTCTGTCAGTGCGCCCAGATCCTGCCTGGCGTCTGATCTGGGGGTGGAGTGCAAGCTGAATTGGGTGGCCTAGTGGGCTGCATGCAGGTGGAGCGTTGCCTTGTAAAATATGCCGTTTTGCAGCTCCCTGCAATGTGATTTTAAATTTTTTTTAAAATCTTGTTTCTTCTTAGTGAGCCTTCTAATGGTATATAGCAATAGTGCTTGCTTCCTTTGTGCTCCTGTGTTATATAATGACTTCTGATGGGGCAGTTTCACTTCTTTTTAAGAAGTATGCAGATAAAGTTGGCTAAATATCAAAAAGAATGTCGACCTGTAAAAATAGCCTTGAATAAAGAGGGGTGACCTATTGGTCTTGGCATTCCCAACTGCAAAGCAGGTCACAAGCCCATGCACCAGAAGACAGTAATGCAGCTTGGAATTTGCCTTGGATGTTCTTTCAAGTTCCAAACTAAAGGTTGACACTTAAGCTTCTAAGAAAAAAAAAATAATCACAACACAAAAAAAGCCCCAAAACCCTTAAGTTTTACTGTGCACACGGAATAGAATGTTTCTACTAACCATAAAGGAAAATTTAATTATTCTGACTATTGAAAACACTTCTTAGGTTTTTCAGACCTTGAAGCTTTGTAGAGAAGAAACTCTAGAGTGGGCTAATAATTTGCGTGCATATTTTAAGAACAATACTAAAACCCAAGAGTCTTTACGTGGTACAGAGTGTGAACAAATGCCTGTTGTATATGGTTCATGGGAGTTGTAGGCCTTATGGACAAAGCTGCATGGCTGCTTTATGCTCGTGGTTACGGATTCTGAGTCAGCTAGTAGCAGTAGCTTCTCACGTGTGTGGACTAAATGTCTTCTTTTTGTTTGTAGATATGGCTCGTGGACAGCAGAAGATTCAGTCACAGCAGAAAAATGCCAAAAAGCAAGCTGAGCAAAAAAAGAAACAAGGACATGATCAGAAGGCTGCAGCCAAGGCTGCCTTGATATATACCTGCACTGTCTGTAGGGTAAGAGGAACTGAAGACAAAATACTGCTGTAGGCAGGTCTGTCTTCCAGCCTAGAGTAGAATCTCTTTTAAAAGGTGATATAGTGGAAAATAAAATATTTTTTAAGTGGCTGTCCAGCTTGACATTAGAAGCATTTGCATCTGTTACATGGCTTGCTTACAGGTTACACAGCTGTATTGATAACTGAAATAGGAGGAGAATACGATCGGTCACGTACAGGTCTGTTTTAGGTAGCTGTCTTGCCTTTTGAATTGTGGGGTTCTGTATGTGCTGTTAGTATGACATATGAAATGTAAAAAGCGTGAGATCATTTCCTGCTTAATCTTAAATGGAAACGTCTTTTCTTTGTGATGGACTTGCCCCCTCTTGGAATCACTGTGTTTCGATGTTAAGGTAGAGAGGAAAAGTGGTGGTGCCAAAAGCTTTAGTGTAAGTTTGATGATACACAGGAACTTCTAGTAGAATAAATGACTTGAGAACGGAACCAAAATGTGAGTGCTAATCAGATTATACTTTCCTTCTGGCTGATTTTCCTGAATGTACTCACTTTGGAGCTGGAGGATAAATTTGCCATTTTCATTTAAATGGTCAGTCCCAGAATAGATTGGTCACTTTAAATGTCTTAAATAAAGGGCTGCTCACTTAAGTGCTTGTAACCAGCTCCTCCTTTTGTGGAATGAGGCTGTAGCAGCAGTTGATGCCTCCAACTGTGTTGTAGCAGTGGTCTGAGAGAGCCCGTGCCAAGCAGAGAATCAGTCTGTGCCACAACTCTTTGGCCTTTTGGTAAACAAAAGAAATAGCTTTTGTAAAGATTTAATTCTGAAATGGATAAATGATTAAGTGTTGAAAAAGGAAATTGTAAGGAAGTAGATTTTCCTCCAAACAGGCATGTGAAGTGTAAGTTCTGCTTGGATGAAAATGCCAAAGCAGTGTGATAGTGGTGCTGAAAAGCACCTCTGAAAATCTGAGGTTAAATATTTTCTCTTAATCTGCAGCTAAATTAGTAGTGCTTCTGTCACTAGAGCAGTGTCATTGAGGAGACAGTTGGCTTTGGGAAAAAGAAAATTAAACACAGAGGGAGGGACAGGTTTTGTAGTATCTTTAACTCTTGTCTGTGCATAAAGTTAAATGTCTCTCTTTAATCAGACACAAATGCCGGATCCCAAGACCTTCAAACAGCACTTTGAAAGCAAGCATCCTAAGACTCCACTTCCTCCAGAGCTGGCTGACGTCCAGGCGTAAAGTTTGTCTACAGGTCATTACCTTAATTTTTAAATAATCGTTTGAGGCATATTATGAATCAGTGTTTTTACCAGCAACAACTGAGACTTAAAACTTGCTTCATTTCCTTTAACATGAAAAATTAACTATAGGTTAAAGTTATACCCCTGAACTGTAACACAGGAGAGGCAAGCTAGTACTTATGTAGGTGAAATGGCTGTGGGATTTCACTGCGCGTGGAAGTTGTTTAAAAAGGGATTAATATCATTTGAAATCATCAACCTTAGAGCTGTAGGAATACTTTATTATTTAGTTCTTGTTTTGAAATGTTAGTTCTGCTTTGAACAAAATATGTATAATAATCTGTCTGTTGCTACAAAGGCCACAATGGAAGTAGTTGTTCAGTGTGTTTCTCACAATCGAGCCTTTTTGTTCACGGAGCTGTGCGAGCGAATGCAGATTTTTCTGCATTCAAATACAAAAATTAACCTCTGCCTTAACTGCAGAAGAGATTTTTCCCAGTAGCCAGTTGTTAGGCTGCAACTGAAGGCAGTTGTAAGAAAAGGCTGAAATGAGGTAAAGAGCAGTTTTAGGATATTTCATTCATGTGAAGGTTAACAGTGTAACAGTTCAGCTTAACTGAGTTATTCTTGTTTTTTATAGGTGAAACCATGGCACCTATTGACTCTTCTACTGTCAGACCTTACATAACAAACCTGCAGCTGCTTTTCTAAAACTGTTGATCAGCAAAAATGAAGGGGCTACAGAAACATTCATATTTTTATGCTGTTCCCTCTTGGGCTTCATGCAAAGACAATTCTGTGTAAATGTACAGTTGTGCCCTATTTGGAAATCCTGAAAAATCAGTCCATACTTGTTATAAAAAATTTTTTACAATTGTAATTATATTGATGTTCATATTGTGTAAAATAACTCATTTAATAAAGTAGTACTTTGATTTTACAATATCACAGATTAAATCCTTGTAGAAGTTCTGTTTCAAATTTCTGCATTATCTGCCTTATAAAAGAATAAAAGAGACAAAGTGGAATTTTTCCCATCCTGCCAAAGCACGAGCAGTATCATTCCACTGAAAGTAATGTACATTACAGTAAATTAATCTCAAGTGAAGAGGGAAGCTGCTCAGATAGTACTGTCCAGTGTGCCGCCTCCTTGACCCCAGTCACTAGTGGTCAAGTTGTTGGCTCGAGGCGTGGCAGATTCCCTAGAAGCTGCATGAGAACCATGAGGCTTCCTTCTAAGTTTTTGTCTGGTGTATTGGAGTCTAATACTGCAAGCCCTTTCAAATGGGATTCCTGTACCGTGAGGGATCGAGTTCCTTCAAGTCATGCACTGGAGAGACTCTGGTTATGCTTGTTACCCTTTCTGTTTGGTAGATGGCTGAGGAAGCTGAGGTGGCAGGACTGAAGGCTTCTGGGTGTGCTGGCTTGAAAAATGCCTGCAAATGGTAGGTTAAAGCAACTCTGCTCTTAGTTGAAAAATTGATTTGAAAAGAGTTCTTAATCATATTTTTAGCAGTCAACCACACGTTTCCTCCTCAAATGCATCTGGCTATTTCAGTAGCAACTTTTGAAGAAATATGCAAAACAGCCAGCCATTAATAACCTTTCTTCGCAACCAGCTTAAAATAAGCCTGTTGGAAAAGAGCCAAAGTAACTAAAATAATGTGTCTACTTTAAGAAATCGGATGTGATTAAAGTGGCCTTGACGAGAAAAAGCTGGATAATAACTCTCTGGCCAAGAACATTTGAGCAGCTAAACATAATTACCCTTAAAGTGTTCTGGGCTCAGTTCTAATCCCAGATGTACAGCACAGAAGTAGTAGAGAAACATCTGAATTGCGCTAGAAGGTCTGTTACACAAAATCCCACCTTTGGCGTTTGGAGGGGGCTTATTTAAGAGCTTTGCTTTTGGCCTCGCAGTAAGAAGCAATACCAGAATTGCTGTGATTTACTGAGGTTACAAGGGGTGTAAAAATTCTGTTGGTCCAAGTAACCCTTGCTACGCAGCAGGACTGTACAACTTACCTTCAGATGGCTTCCTAAAATCTAGGACCATAGTCTCAAAGACTCATTCACTTAAAAGAATGCACTTGGTATTTTATTATATAAAGTCAAAGCCTTTGTCTTCACCCACTCATTTGCTCTTTACTGAACCACTTCTGTGAGACTAGCTTCCTGTCCTCTTTGCTGTGACAGTATCTCTGTACATACTTACTTTGGCATAAACTTTCTCTGTATTATAGTCACTCCAGGATAACCTGTAAACCACTTAATTTTTATAGATGATGTTGTTCTCCTCTGAGAGTAATCCACTACTGCACTTGTACACCTGACATCAGAATGTAACGCTTCATTTCTTTTTCTTTAATGTTCCCGATACCTGTGTCCTGAGAAACTGGCTCCCACAAGGCAAGAAATCTGCTCTCAACATGTGTGCTGTATGGGGGAGAGATAAGATACTTCAATGTTCTGATGCTGTAGTTTGTCTAAAGATACGCTGAGTGCAAATGCATAAAAAATGTTTCTTGCACTGATTGGTATTTGCTAATCTGGTTTTACTTTGGAAAATGTTCTGGGATGTATCCCGATAGCTTGGTCCTGAGGTGAAGTCTATGTTCTATTCCTTCGATTCAGATTGTGTGGCATCAAATAAAAAGATTTTGTTTCATAAACCCTCTGTATTCATGAGCACTGAAGAGCTGGAAAGCTGCATCATCACTAGTGGGATGGGTAGCTGCAGTTAGAATTGTATTTTAAAAGTTTATGATGCTCAAGTTGAAAATACTCCATGAAATGATGGGGGGGTCTATGTCCAAGAAGGCAGGGGGGTGATCCTCAGTTCAGTAAGATCCCGAGCTGCAGTCTTAATTGCAGAAATGAATGAAAGCTATGACTGAATTGTTATAAAGGCTTTACAAGTATAGGAGGAATGCTCTACCTCTAATGTAGGAGTTGTCCTTGTTTAGAGTATCTGCGATAGTCCTTGAACCTAAAAGGTCAGAGGAAGGATTAGGAGTTCTCCATCTCTTCCTGATCTGAAGGATGGCACCCTGTTACCTGGGTAGACACAGTTGTACATTGTAATGTGTCTGATTAAAGAGAATTAAAAAACTAAAACGTAAAATGTCCTATTTCCTGCCTGCTTTTAGAAACAAGTATTAACTGCACTTACAAAATCAGTTCCCTGGCTGCGGACAGTCCTGGGGCTCGAAGCTGTCAAACTTTGCAAGAAAGAAAAATAGGCATGGAAAGCGTCCCACGTTCCCTTGGGAAAGATTCATCTTTGTGCAGGGACAGCATTGAGGTGAAGGGTTCTTGCATTGTCAGCATGGGCATCAGCTGTCGTGGAGACTTGTGGAGCAACTTTAAAAAGGGATTTTGGGGTTTCAGAAGCCCACATCTCTTCTGGGAATCTCTCTGAATACCATATGAAAAAAAAATCACGCTTCAGATCCCGGAGTAAAAGCGAGCACGTGTGGTTGTGGCGAGGCCATCTCAGGGACTATCAGGAATGTTTTTCCAATGCATGTTTCTCAGGCTCGTTTCTGTACCTCTGCTGTACCTAATCTCTAAGGGTTTCTGGTTACGTGCTATCAAAAAGCTGTGTGAAAAATCAGAAACGGGTTGAAGGCAGTTGCTGTGTAGCCTGAAGGAAATAGTTGGCGTTGTGTGGTGCTCTTGAAACATCCCTGGAGACTGTCCCTTTTGGTTATTTGCTGTTGAGCTGAAAACACTTCAGCTTAAGTAAAGCTAATGACCACAGGCTGTTTGCAAACCACATAGTGATGAAGGAATCTGTAGCATTTCTGTGGGCCATGTTGAGCAGTTTCCCCATCTTGATAAGAAGAGCTAATGGGTGGGATTTCTTTTATCATTTATTTGTTTCCCCTTCTCTCAGAGACAAGTGTTTGGCTCTTTAATAAAAGCGTGGTCTTCTCAGCTGGATTAGTCCTGCAGAATCTATAAACAAAGTACTCGTGCTTGTTTGTTCAGCCCGTCTTGTCGCATGTAGTTTTGGGGCCTTTGATGTACCTATTTAGAACCTTACAGGTTTTCCAGTGCACTTGGAATTCAACCTCAGAACTCGGCTTTGGCCCAGTATTCAGTACATGGTTTTTGGTATTCTGTAGCTCCATCTGAGATGGTCCAGATGATACCTAAAGTCGAATTTTCCACTTCACAGGGACAGAATATGGTTGGGTTAGTGCCCAGACACCGTTTCGTTTAGGGTTAGACACCGTTTCATTTAGGGTTAAAAGTACCCTACATGCTTTGCTAACAGATCTACCTTTGGAGGAGGGCCGAAGGACCAATAAAGAGCACACTTGGAGAAGAGCTGGAGGACTGATAAAGTCAATTGTTTATTGTTCTTATTGGCAATGCGATGAATAGTGCCTTCACTTGAGCATTACTCTCATCTGCTCCTCCTGGTCTTCTCTGTCAAGTACACCCAGTTCACTGGGTCGCTCTTCATAGGTCACGTAACCTTGGCGATTGTCGGTACTCCTCTCGGGATCCTCTCGGGCCTGCCTGTGCTCTGAAATGGGATGGTGCGGAATGTGGCCCCAAGTGCTGCCTGAGGCTCATGCAGGGTAGCTAGGACAATTAACTTCTGGCAGTTGCATCCGTAAGTCCTGTTACCGCGCACTGGGATGATACTTGCCTCTTTACAACAGCATCACAATGACTTGCATTCGGATCCTGGTCAATGAATGTCCCAGATCCGCTTTGGTACCACTACTGTCCTCTCCATTTTGTGCCTATGTATTTCGTGTCCACACACCTGTCTGATGAGTCTCAGACCATGTCTGTCAGGACACCACCAATCTAGTCCTGTCTCCAGTTCATCCAAATAATGGTATCACGAGAAGTCTTGTGGATGGCCCCCTCTTTTACTCTGCAGTCTGAGTTGTTTGTTGACAAATGGAATGGGACAGGTCCCAGGCAAAGCCTTGCAGGACCCTGCCTGAGTTCCCAATAAGCCTTTGGCTATTATGCCTCAGGAGCATTTTGTGTTGCTGGGATTCTGCTTGTGGTCAGTACAAGGAGGCCACAGAATGCCAAGGACAAAGGCCTTTACAGCAGCAGGTTGGTTTGGGATCCTGCTTGCCTGTGGCCACCAGGCCACCTCTCACGAAGAAGGAAATGGATGGTAGTGGGGTACATCATACTTTGCTCCTGACCAGTCCACTCTGGCTGCCTGTTGCTGGGTTACTTTTCCATATGCGTTCACAAGTAGGATTTAAAAAAAAATTATTCTAGTTTTTTTCCAGGTTCATGTCAAATGACAGAATCCCCTTTTTAAATTCCTTGTGCTTGTCCCATTGCTCTTAGACTCTTCTCCGTGCTTGTGTGTTCTCAAAGAGCAACACGTGTAGTCCACACTTATGTGGCTGATGGCTGGAGCATCCTAGAAGAGTAATCAGCTGTTTGCAACTTGAATGCTATCTAACTCCTCTAAGTACTTCAACTTACTCTTTCATCTTCTTAGCATGCTTTGTTTAGTTAACTTGTGACTGAAGTCAAGTGCTGTTTATTACTTATTTGTAAATCTTATCTTTCATTTTCTTTTCTTCCTCATCAAGTACTGTAGCTATACTTAACCTTATCTTTCCCTAGATATTTATAGGCTTTGTGTCTGCCTTTGGGAACCTCGGCTGGTTTTTTGGCTCTGCTAATGAAGGCGTTACCTTGTTGACTTTTGAGCCACCTAAACCCCAGGTACCTGTCTGTCTCTTGGGATCCACGCTAGCTTGTTCAACACAACGTGGCTCTGCACAGCCACGAAGGCCAACTCTTTGAAAATCCTTTTGAGTTGTTTGTTGCTGGTTTCTTTTTCTCTTCCACATGGATACTGATCCATCCAACCTCTCATAAGAGTCTGTCGTGTCGTCTTAACCGGGTAATACCCAAGCCACCTTTGTGTCTTCTGCAGTGCTTTGCAAAATGAATGTTAACAAATGCATATTAACAGCACAGCATGTTGACTCTCAGGCCAACAGGAAGAGCCTTAACTTTTAGCTTCTTTTTCTGATGTGCCTTCAAGTTCCAGTAGCAGTTACCTGCTGATAGTTTTAGCTCTCTTTTGGTTACACGTTTGCTTTAGCTGTAAATGGTCACTGTGTATTTCCAGTAAAACAGTTGCTTTATTTTGAATTATTTGTGGATCTTTTGAAGGGTGACAATTTAGTATTTATTTACAACTACAAGAATAAGTGAAGAATGATGTAATCTTTAAAAAATAAGAGTCTAAAGTGTTTTATGTCCTGCTGTCATGCAGAATTACTCTTATCTCAAAGCCCACCTAGTCCTATCCCCTGCCATGGGCAGGGACACTCTCCACTAGCCCAGGCTGCCCAAAGCCCCATCCAACCTGGCCTTGGGCACTGCCAAGGAGCAGGCAGCTGCAACTTCTCTGGGCAGCCTGTGCCAGGGCTTTGCCACCCTTGCAGGCAAGAATATTTTCCTCATATCTAATTTAAATCTTCTCTTTTACAGTCAATACTCACTTACTGTAACATTGCTTAACACAATGGCACTTTCTGATGTTGAAGGAGATACAATTCAGGTTTCATATTTTAGCAGGGAGCATGCAGTACAGGAACTGATTGCAATAGTCTGTGCAATGGAGCGCCCTTTTCTCTCCTCACAAACACAGAGGGAAAAATAATTTACATTTGTGGCTAGATTTCACTTGCTGTATTTCATATTTAGAAAATTAATTTAGATTGTGATTTTAGGAAAAAGTTACTTAACCCTTAGGTATACTTCCTAAAGGGTACTTATTGCTGCTATTAGCTCCTACCACATTAGCACGAGCAGAGAATGTTTTTCTTAATTAAGGACTAGGTTAGGAAAGGTTAAGACTTAGTGCACATCTATGTTTCGCTGCTGCAGTAAATCATTCAGAGAATTTGCTTTTATTCACCTGAAAGCACGAGCTGTCACGCAGCTGAAAGAGGGTGACGCTGGATCAGAACCACCACTAGCCAACCAGGACAACTTCTCAGCTCCTGGGCTCCTTTCTCAGTGGACAGAGCATGCCTGTATTTTTCACAGGTAGTCACTGAATTCTACATAACTAAGGTCAGTAGGAACTTAATTTTGTTATATGCTAAATATTAACAGTCTATAAATCATCTCTGTAAAGTCTATAAATCATCTCTGTTACTAAGATCAGTGTAACTGACCTCTGTCAATCAGAAGATAAATTCTGTGTGTCTGGGAGATGCAGTGGTCTGTGGCAGAAAACAGACAGTGCAGTACCAAGGCAGACTTCACAGCCTGTAGTTCATAAAGCTGTAAGATGGTTTTGAATTACAGTCACTGTCAATCATCAGCATTTCTCCTGCTGTTTTGTCATAAGCCTCTTAATTGGAAACACTGTGTGGGCAATACAACTCTGTGGACCTCACAGACACTAGTGCCTCATGGACAAAGATTTGGAAACTGCAGTTAGACACTTCTGAAATTAATTGTCTCTCTTGCTTGCTTTGTGGCTCCAGGCATTTCCTCAGGACCCAGACATCTCTGTGGTGCCCCCTTTCTTCACTGGAGCCAGTGAATGGGTAGGACCACAGTCATGTAACAACACTGTCCAGTGTAAAACTACTGACTGCTAGTACTGCCTTCATTGCACCATCTACTTTCAGTCAGTGGTGTCCAGACTTCACCTTTCACTCTGACAAAGGGATAGAAGCAACCTGCCATCTGCAGAGGTCCTTTCTGGGGCTGCTGCTCCCGGGCGCCAGCCTGCCTTCCTCACCATGAGGCTGAAAGAGCCACAGAGCAGCGTCACTGGTCGTGTCCAGTTGGCCTTAGGCCCAAACTATTAAAACCCTTGGCTGAAAACAGCCAAATTCACAGAAAGGGAGGGATCTGTTGTTCCTATTTGTGAAAACAGGCAGCTGGGTAGAGGAAAGGCTCTGTGTCTCATGACAGGGGAGGGCGGTGGGTTACAGTTGCAAAATAACCTCCCGCAGTGCTGGATGCCAGAGAAGCACTTGAGAAATGCCCAAAGGAGGAGATGAATTCCCAGTGTGCTGGTATGTCTTTAGCTGGGAAGGAGCATTCATGTGGAAGCACCTGAGAGCGGGTGCCCACACCGAACTCGCTCAGTGGCAGAGCTTTGGCCATGGCCCTGTGGGCAGCAGAGCTGTTTGAAGCTCTCACTGCCTGGGACAAGAGGGTCCTTCTGCCTCCCTCTTCCCTGCCCTGCGCCCAGCTGCGAGCCCCCGCATCACTCACGTCCGTGCTTACTGGGCATTTTCCTGAGCCAAGTCAGCCAGGCAGCCTGATAGAAAACAATCCCTTTGGCTTGTTCCTGGCCAGTGAGCCAAGTCAGCCCCTGGAAGAGCCTGGCAAACTGAGGTGCCCGTGTTGGGGAGTGGGGAAGCGGTAGGGAGTCTCCATTTCTGTGCGAGATCAGCAGGCAAACAGCTCTCCCTTGCTAGCTGCCCTGTGCGAGCAAAGGAGAGGGACAGGTTGGATCCCAAGTAGTAACAGCTCACTGAGTGTTGCTTACGTGAAATGTTTGCTTTTTGACACTTGAGCCTGGCTCGGAATTGATTGATTACTAATGATGGTCAAGGTCCATTTAAAGGCAATAAATTAACAATGTCTTGAAGAGACTGTGCATTATATGACAGATATTTTGCAAGTACTGACACACCGTCCCTCTAATTAATGTGGTAATGAATGTGTTAAATGCTTGGGTGATTTTTTTCCCCTCCTTGTTATGGGTATGTTTGTATTAGGCCTCCAGGCTGCACTGATCCTTACCCAAATACTCATCTCTCCATCTCTTCATACCCTTGAACAGGCTTGTATGCAACTGTTGTCTCAGGAACAGAAAAACCGGATGGAAACTTCAACAAAGCCAACGCTGAGACTTTGTTGTCAGCAGGGAAGCTTATGAGTTGTTTTTGACCAGAATTTGACTCCAGTGGATCACATGTTGTAAATTTGGCAGGGACAGAAAGGAAGTCCTTCCACTTCCAGGGAGCTCCATGGGAGAAAGTGAACAGGAAGGCCCAACCAAGCAGTCACCATTCAAGAGGAGACTACAACAGTGGAACAGGAACATCAAAAAGTGCCACCAAAAAAACCAAAGGTTTTTTTTCAGCCATGAACTTAACATCCAAAAAGAGTGCCACTTCCCTGAATTTCTTCCCGTGTGGCTCTGGCTCTTGGGCAGGGGTAAGCTTCACCAAAAGCTCGTTGGCTTAGGTGCTAAAACTGATTATGAGAAAGTATTGAAGTGTTATTCCTGCTGAAGGTTAGTTGTCCAGATTCTTAAGACAAGTAAAGCTGTTACTGTCCCTCTGGAGAGGGAATGGAAGCAGACTGTAATGAAACAGATAGTACAGAATTTAACTTAAAATCAAGGTTCTGTTGAGATTGTTCTGTCTCAAGCCACACTTCAGGCAAACTGGTGTGTGGAGACGTTAAACAAATAATCCCAGTGGTTACCCTTGGTTCAATTTCTCAGTTATCGGATTTCAGAGTGCTAAAAACATCACTTATTTTTGAGATAGGCACGTCTTGTTCTTCCTCAGCTATGGTAAACCCCACCTATTTTCAGATGTGGATCCCAATATGTAGACTTTTATAGAAACAGCCCTTCTTTTAATTCAGTAAGGTATATCAAAACCAGCGTTATTTATATTCTGTCTCCCAAAGGCTACCATTTTCTAGTCTCTCCTTTTTTTAATGGCAGAATTCTCCTCATTTCCAGCTGGCTTTCCAGGAGAGCTGTGTAAGTCCTCTTAAAAACATAAGTCAGTTAGCATTCTTACTCCCAACAACTCAGTCTGCCTCGTTACTGTGGGATGAATCTCAGCCCCTCTCTCTGACATTTCTATGTGATTTTTTCGCCAAACCCTGTAGCTCTGTACTACTGAAAGAAAGCTCTCAGCATTTTGCCCACAGCTCCTCAGCCCTTACTGCTTTCTCCATTGCTACCAGTTTTGTCCCTTTGGATTGTATGTGCGCCCTTGGTTTGAGTATCTAGATCTGAAGTCTTGCTGGTTATTCTGCCTGCCCTAGTCAATGCTTTCATCCAGGTCCTTCACATCTCCTCTGTGCAGCATCCCTTTCTCTAATGTGTAGCCTTCCTATGCGCAAATGGCACCTGGCACAACTAGCTCCAGCTCCATGGCCAGGGCTCTTAGGCACTTCCCAAACATACACTGGGCACAGCCACACCATCCTTTTTTCTCAGGTCACACCTGCAAGACTTTCCCCTGCAGAATGGGTAACTTGCTTTGGCAGAAGTTCTCGCAGTTGCTGAAACAACTCTTCCTGTGGCTCTCTGTTTTCTTCCCCAGACAAAGAGTTCATGGCTAGCTCCTTCTTTGCCAAGTTAATGGTTTACTCTGCAAGGTCTTTGCTTTTTGGACTATGTATTTTCAAATTGGGATTTACTGCTTCAGCCCTTAGCATCCAAACTCATGTAAAGACATCTTTTTAAGACCACATTTCTCTCTGCCATGCCTCCTGCCCATTTTCTGCCCTCCATCACACACACAACCTTATTTAGTGACGGGGAGCTGGACAGTCGGAGACATAATGGCAAGGCTTGGGACCAAATGGAGTGGAGAGTGGGACTGCACATCCACATTCCCCCTGCCTGATGCCCACTGCTCTCTAGTTGCCATGTGATCTTCTGTACAGTGGTGGCCATGCAGGGTTTTTTTACTCTAATGTGAATGTTCAGCTGGTAAAGAGTCGCTCCAGTGAGGATGGCTCAGGAGCAGCCCTGACCCGCTCTTCCCACACTTAAAACCACCACGGCACTGAGCAGCCCGCTTCCTGAAGTGAGAAAACAGGAAGCTCTTTGAAAACCTTGGGTGTGTTTCCCCACTATGTATTTAACGTAATTAGCTCCCAGGTCAAGGCTTACCGCTCTGCACTTACCCCTGGTGAACCCTGAACTGCCAACACCTTGCAGATCGGCTTTGCTGAATTTCCAGCACCTCCCGCCCAACCTGTTTGCTTCTCCCTCTTTCTTGTGCTTCACCATCTCATTTATTTTTCATTCAGTGTCCACCTGTCTGGAAAGACAGGTCTTGTGTGAGAAGAAATGACTCCCCAGCCCTCCAGCCCTCCTCCCCTGCACCGTGCAGAGCGAGAGAGCGTCAGTATAAAATCCATGGGAGAGATCCCACCTACCCAGCTGATGTGCCAAGCAAATCAGAGGAGCAGGACTTGCTGGGTCCAGCCCTTATGTTTTGGCCATCAGGGCAAGATGCTGGTCTTTGTTTTGCAGCTATTACCTCTAGTGGCATTGCTCAGTCACCCCTTGGGATCATTTAACGTGCCTTAGTCCTCTATAACTGTCTCCTGGAGTATCTCTTGCAGGTTTGTTCTGCTGTATCCTGTATTTCCCAAAGGACAGTTCCGCCGGTTCCTGTGGACTTGCTCAACTTGCCTGAATACAATACATGTATGTCTTAATGTGTGGTTGTGGATTGTCAAAAACATACCACAGGTGCCAATCCAGCTTCAGTCGGAATAGGCTTAGCCCAAAATTTCAGACTTCCTTTGCAGGTGGCATCTCTTCTTGCATGTACATTTTCCCTTTAAAAAAAATCCAAGCTGCTTGTAATCACGATTTATAAAGCTGTAGTTTTAATCTCTTGCTGCTTCAGACAGAGCTACAGGGGTACTCCTTCAAGCAGACAACCAGAGTATTCCCAGTCCATGCTGATTTAAATTAGCCAAACAATAACCCCTTCAGTAATTAAAACACCCACCAAAAAAACCCAGAACAAAAAAGCTTCCCATTTAAATCTCTGTTAAACAAATTCATCAGAGCGACGCGATTAAAATCTTTGGGCCAAATCCTCCTTGTCCTCTCATGTAAGCAGTGCTTTTGAGAGCAAAGGGATGAGTGTGAACAGCATTTAGTCCGTACATTAATAATGTATATCCTTTGACTGACAGGGAATGGGCTGGCAGAACAAATGAAAGCACCCTGGGGTAAGGGGAAGAAAGCCTCAGCTTGCTGCTACGAACTGCACAGGCATAAAAGTACATTTTGTTCTGCTATTAAATAAGGAGATTTGGGATATAATACTGTCTCCTTCTGCAGCCCTTCCATTTTCTGCTCATGGCAAAGAGGATAAAACTGTCCGCAGATGTAATTGTTCTGTCCAGCGCTCACATGCCCGGGAGAACTAATCATGATCTGCAAAATCTGCTCCTCTCAGCTGCAAAGCAGCAAGCTTCTGTACGGTAAACAGCTACTGACCTTTGAGTCCAAGTACACCGTGGACTGTCCTCTGTGTCCCAGCACTGCTCCTTGTGAAGCTGCTGGCTTCGTGGCTGGGATAGCTCGTGGTGGACACCCAGAGCCTCCTTTATTCACTGAGCTTTACCCTGATCAGAAAGGCATTGCTGTCTTTCTCTTAATGAAGCTGCTTGGGAATGGAGACAAGAGCCACGGTCCTACGTGAGCAGCCCCAAACCCCATGGCTGCGGTGTGGGCAGGACACGCAGGGTGGGTGCCTGTGCTCGGTGGCGCAGGGCTGCCCGTGAGCGGACAGAGCCAGCAGCCAGCCTTCATGGCTTCATCTCTACATTACGTCTTGGGGAGGGGGGAAGGTGTAATATTAATTCATATTGGATTTGCTGCTTTTCTTTGTTTGTGGCTTGGGGGGGTTGTGTGTTTTGTTCACAAGAGAAACCCTAGACAGACATCATCTGGTGAATTCAATAATATGAGAGAAACAAAGCAAATTCCAGGAAGAAATTGCCTCAAATTCTGCACAGTGCACTAACACTGCACTTCTACCATCCTTCCAGCCATTTGATAGCGATTATTGTCGTTAAAGTGAATTCATAATGTTCCCATCTAGCTTCTGCCAAGTAACTCTTCCCTATTTGTTACTGGGCTGTTTCTCTGGGTGTTTTTTGTAATCTTGCTGTACCTGATGTTTTTCATGCCTCAAGAGCAAAGCCAGGAACTCCTGCACCGGTGCTGAAGGTAGTCAGAGAGGGTAAGCCAGCTTTTCACTTCCAATCATAAAATTAAGGCTCAGTAACCAACAAACACCCGCTAATCAGGGTAAGTGCCTTGCCATTTCCTTGGTGAACTTCTACCATGATATAATAATTACATGAAAATATATTAAAAGGAGCTTGTTTGGATGCTGTGCCGCTGAAAGGCTGGCAGGCAGAAGGCTGCCCGTGTGCCTGGGCTCCCCTCCTGCAGAGCGGACCCATGCACAGCTGCGTTTCTTCCCCAACTTGCACCATTGCTGGGACGTGTGCCCAAGGCCGGCCCATGGGAATGCCTGCAGCCGCCAAGTGCCATGGGTGCGCTGGGGTTTCCACAACTGGTCAAGCCCAACTGGGAGCTGAGAGGATGAGGGAGGACAGCAACATGTGTGAGGGAGAGGTGCACATACCCCAGGTGATACAGGAGGTCTTCAGGGCGAGGTGGGCACTGTGAGGGTGGTAAGAAAATAATAATCTGGCTGGTTAGGGGTGAGTATGGAACATCACAAATTCTTTATAACATGAAAAGAACCACTAAGAAACAAACAAGCAAAGAAGTGTAATCATGTGCACTAGTTTCCATCCTGCCATTGCAAAGCTTTCTTCAGTAGGTGGCAAATGAAAGAAGACACATAGATACATCTCCAAAAGATTTAACAAGGACAAGTGTAGGGTCTCACATCTGAAGAAGAACAGCCCCAGGTGGGAATACTGTCCAGTTCTGGCCCCTCAGCTCAAGAAGGACATAGAACTCCTTGAAAGAGTCCAGCACAGGGCCACCAAGATGATGAAAGGAGTGGAACACCCTCCTTATGAGGAGAGGCTGGGGGAGCTGGACCTCTTTAGCTTGGAGAAGAGGAGACTGAGGGGTGACTTTATTAATGTCTATAAATATGTAAAGGGTGAGAGTCAGGAGGATGGAGCCAGGCTCTTCTCAGTGATGGCCAGTGATAGGACAAGGGGCAATGGGTATGACCTGGAGCATAGGAATTTCTGTGTGAACATAAGGAGGAACTTTTTCCCTGTGAGGGTGACAGAGCCCTGGGACAGGTTGCCCAGAGAGGTTGTGGAGTGTCCTTCTCTGGAGACATTCAAAACCCACCTGGATGCTGTCCTGTGTGATTTAGCCTAGGTGACCCTACTCTGACAGGGGGTTTGGACTAGATGATCTTTCGAGGTCCCTTCCAACTCCTGATGTTCTGTGGTTCTGTGATTCTGAAAGGCACTGCTTTCCACCCAAGGTGGGGCATCAGGGAAAACGTCTCCTCATGAGGCATCAGCCCTATACTGATTTTGTAATTAGTTTAGAAAGGACTTGACTTTTAGAAAGTCAATATACTGGCATGAGCGGTTGAAGGAAACTGGGTGCTGCTGGGGGACAGGTGGGAGCAGGTCTCAGCGTTCCCTGGGGATGTCTGTTCATGAGGACAAGAGGGAGCCAAGGAGCTCTCTGTTGTGAGCGAGCCCTTGGGAAACCTGGTGCCATGGCAGCAGGGCATGTTGGGGCTGCAGTCTGGGCGCCCTGTCCACACCTGCACCGGGGGTTGCTGCGTTCCTTGTTTGGCAGTGGAGGGGTTAATCCCACGTACAAAACCCTGTGGGAAGGTAGCAACGCCAGGCACCCACAGCTGGGAAATGCAACCCACACAAACCTAAATTCAGCCTCTGGAAACTGGTTACTGTGATACGGTCTCTACTGGCAGCCCCACAGGCATCCTTCCCAGCAACGCAGGGCCCAGGCACCCTTCCTGTGCTCCGATGACAGGAGAAGATGCAACCCCACAAACACACAGGGACACAAGTCCTCTGGCTCCACGGAGGACACAACCCCATTCTTTCATTGATTGTATTTTCTTTATTAGAAGCTGATATAAGTTTGAGCCTAAGGAGATCAGAAGAGAAGGTGAGGTTGTCTAAAGGGTGATGGTAGGAAGCTGCAGGTGCCAGGAGGAAGGAAACTCATGGGTTTTCCTGCCTGATTTGGGATAGACTTTAATATCAAGGTCCTGTGAGTTTCATGTGTTTGACCCAAAAATACTACCAGGGCTGTCAGTCTGGAGGCATTCAGCCCTGGAAAGTACTGGAGCCTTGTCTTTACCCTGAAAGGTCACTGTTTGTTCAGTGCCCAAGAGCAGCTGTCAGGGAGCGGGAAGGACACGTGGAGGTTTTATTTGCTGAACCAGGGAGGGCACATGCCATTAGTAGGGCTGTGAGAGCAGCCACTGATCCTAAGCCTTCTGCTTTCTAGCTCAAAAGCTTTTTCTGGCCTTCACTGTGTGGCAGATGGCTCATGACTTGCTCTGCCTCAGATGTGGTACCTCCAGGACACTTGGTTACTGGTCCATCAACAGGGGAAGGCAAAAAGCCTCTGCAGATCATAGAATCATAGAATGCTTTGGGATGGAAGGGACCTCAAAGATCATCCAGTTCCAGCCCCCTGCCATGAGCAGGGACACCCTCACTAGACCAGGCTGCCCAAAGCCCCATCCAACCTGGCCTTAAACACCTCCAGGGATGGAGCTGGTGTTTCTCCCTGTTCTGCTCTCTGGCTGAGCAGCAGAACGTCTGCCAGTCTTTGGTGGTGGTTGGTGCCTAACACAGGCTCATGCCCATGGGGATTTAAATCAGGGGAGCTCCCCTGAATTAGAGACACCATTTGTTTGCACCCATGTTACTGCTATAAAAATCAGGAAGCTTCTCCTGCAGTGCTCTGGGCAGCAGACTGCCAGCAGTGATCCTTGGGAGCTGTGTGTGAAGCATACTTTTTTCCAGAAAAGGCCTAGTGTTGGTTTGTGACGAGCCCTGCGCATATTACTCCAAGGCAGAGAAAACAGGTTGGGCCCTAACGTGTGACAAACTGCTGGAGGGTTTGAAAAATGAAACCAAGAGATTCTACAGCATTGTGAGATGCTCAAAAAGGAGACTTTAAAATTTTATATTTGGGTATTTGAAGTTATGAATCGGTTTGTAATCCCTGCACGGGCGGCCCCGCTGCCTCAGGCTCCATGGTTTGTATGTTCTATTAGAGGCAGCAAGTAAGTGAGCTGGTGTCCTGGCCCTAGGCAGAAGCACCCTGAAATGTTCATGTTGGGACCAAGGGCTGGTGCTGCTTGTGTACTTAAGGACCTAAGTAGGCTGCCAGGTTTTCTGAGCCAAGGGTCAGAGGTGTAAATCCCCCTGACCTTCCTTGGGGCTGAGAATGAGGTCTGGTCTATGTGACACTGCATTTTCAGGGTGAGCTGAGCCCAGTGCAGCCTGGCCAGGCACAGCTGTGAAACTGGGTATCCCCTGGCACCATCACCCACCCAGCACATGGCATGGAGCTGGAGCTGGAGGACACCTCCAGGCTCCGAAAGGTGTCCTACTCTCTCTGGGTACAAGGGGCTCAGTGGGAGAGGTGGATAGACCAGCTGGTCCCTCTGATCCAGAATGAGACTTTGGGCCTCCTCTGGGAGACGGTAATGTTCCAAAAAAGAGAAATATGTTTTTGACCAAAAATCATGGCTTCACACCCCTTTACAAGGGTGCAAGTGTACAAGGTACAAGAGAGGTGATTCTCTCCTCAAGGGCTCCCATGGGCTGTGCTGCTCCCTACAGTCACCTGAGACCTCCAGTGGGAGCCAGCTGCTTGCTGTGCTTTGGAGGGGGTGGAGGTTGCACCCCCCAGACAGTGGATGGGAGCAGGGCGATGCCTGATTCACTGGCTGGCTCAGCGGAGTTCATTTGTTCCTGCTTTCATGTTTGCTTTTAGGGATGTATTACAGTCTCAGAAGATTAATTGTCTGTGTGCTGACAGCTCTGTGCTCTTTACTACTAACCAAAGCTAAATAAATAGAAAGTTCATTTTCTGGACCTTACAACACTAGGGTTTGGTCAAATTCCCCAAGTGTCGCTGCGCTGCAGTCAGCGGCATTATGCTAGCTGGTGTTTTGCCACCCTTCCTTATCCGTCCTTCTTCCCAGCTCCCTCCTCAGCTGAGAAACCCCTCGTGGCCTCACTCCCTCTGGCAAAGGTGGTATTTCACCTATAACATGCTCTGTCTTTTCTCTCGCTCCTCTCTTCTCTACACAGCTCCCAGGCCAGAGATCCTCCCCAAGCTGCCCTAAGCCTCTCCAGCACTATGCTGCCTTTCTCCCTTGCCCTCAGTGCCTCGGATGCCCAGGAAATCCCCCTTAATTAGGGCATGCCCAAATCTCTCCTCCTCTTCCTTCTGAAAACCACGGAGGATCTCACCTATCTTGTCAAGCACAGAGCCAAACCCGCAGGGCAAACCAAGCTCCCAGCTGGTGTGCTGCCAGCCAGAGTCTGCATTACGGCAGGACTTTGCCTCCCTTCCTTCCACACCCCTCCTTTTGCCTCAGAGCCTGTTTCATATGGCCCTGACACAGGCTCCGCAAAAGCACAGCGTGTGCCAGCATTTTGGCTGGCATCCCATAGTATTCCCCATCTTTGCATAAAGCTGTGTCTTCTGCTCTGGCGGTGTGCTGGAAAGCAGTTGGGTTTGGGGCATCGGTGTCAAACAGGGTTTTGATTACAGCATCCCTGTTTTATAGTGAAAACTCTGCTGGGTGCTGTGATTTGCACCATGGTGTACGTGGGCTGGATGCTGCACATAGGGCTTAAGCTACATCTGCATTTCAGAATCAAGCCAATAAGGAAAGGGAAGCTGAAATTATCCATTGCTTTCTTGCTGGAGAGCTTTTCCATGGTGGTGTCCTACTCGGGAGCTTACCGAGTGGTTGCTGCTGGAGCATTAGGGCAGGACCCTGGGATGTTGGTCTGTGGTGGAGAAAGCTCTCACCATGGGTGCTCCTCTCCAAGAAGAGAGAACAAAACCCCATTGAAATGCACCTTCCTTTGGTATTTTAGGGTTGTGCTGAACCTACTGTGGCACAGGCAGAGAAACCACTTCTTCATGAATAGCTGCACAATGACCAAAAAAGCCAGCAGTGGTTGGCTAGATGTGTCGGAAGTGACACAGCCAGAGCCAATCCTGCCTTGTGAGCCTGATAAGCTGTAAACAATTTCCAAGACTCTTCCAGCTCTGTTTTCTGTGGTTTCCATGAGTCAGTCCCTCCTGTAATTGTCCCATCCACTTTCTGGGCCTCTGCCCACGGCTGGAGCTCATCCTTTTGCACAGCCAGCTCCTCAGAGAGCAGCTCCTCTGGCTTAGCGGGGCTAAGGAGGTGCTCTCAGGAGGTCCTGTCAGGCTGGATGCTCCTAAGGGCAGTCCTGGGTCTGTGGCTGGCCTCTCAGAGCACAAACCCAGACCCAGACGAATATGCAGCACATCTTTTCTTGATAAAGCCAGTCGCCGGGGAAACAGCAGCAGTTCAGCACACACTCCCTCAGTAACGACCTGCAGAAGGAACCGCAGCTTTGGGCAAAAGGGCAGCATCAGCTTGTCGCAGTGACAGGCTTTGATTAGCAAGTGAGGATAACGGCACCAGGCTGCTGCGTAAGCAGGCGCTGAGGCAGAGCATCTTTCACCTCTGCAGCGAGGGTATGGGCTGTGATCCAGCCGTTCCCTTGGCCAGCTCTGGGTTACTCGGAGCGCAGTGGCCCCAGCTCAAAAGCAGCCCGGGTCGCTGCAGAGAGGCCGCAAGAGCCAGGGTTTGCACCACCTGGCAACCAGCAGCATGCTCCAGGAAAGCAGCTTTGTGCACTGGGTTCAGAGAAGCTGAAAACATGTCTGCACCATGTGTTCAGCAGCTGGGGCATCACTTCAGAAGGCTGCCAAGCTGATAACAGCAGCAAAACCCAAATAACACACGTTCGCTAGAGCTAGACTCCCAACCCAAGTGCTGCTGAGACACTTGCTGTTCTGACTCATGCGGTTTATCACAGGGTCTCTCCTCTCTCCCTGCATTTCTGCATGGCAAATACCTGCTCCCTTCGCTCTCCCATCTCCCTGCCTACTGTATCTAGTCCATATTTGTCTGTGAAGATTATTTGCAAGTTGTCAAAGGTCTCTGGCCCAGGAAGGTCTGTATATCTGGCCTTGGTCTATGGTAGCAGACCTTCCCAACCTCACTTATGGGTACTGCCTGTGTAGCATACCTAGGGTTTCAGCTTGTACAAATGGATTTTGCCACTGAGCTTTCTTAGTTGTAATTACTTTAAAGAAACTAAGGGTGTATGAAGTGGTCCCATGAGAGCAGAGGCTCCCCAGAGCATCTCTGCCAGCTAGGCACGAGGCCAGAAAACAGGGACTCATCCAGACCTGCTTATAGATGCCAGGGTTCACCATCTCCCTCCGATGAAACAATCATTGCAATGTCTCTGATCAGGAGATGCCCCTTCCCTACAGGAGAGCTGAGCAACATGCAGGTCATGGTGCTGGGACAGCTGTGTGTCTCAGAAACCAGTAAGCTGCGTTTCATAACCCGTATTCAATGAGTGCCTTTACGTAAGAAGGTGAGATTGGTCACTCCAGGTCAGGCCAGCCAGGCCCTGCAGCAGAGCCCACGTGCCAATGGGAGCAGAGAGCACCCAGGAGGTATTTGCCTCCTCCAATTTCCAGCCGCTCAGAATTAAACCAGGTGAATAAAACAAGCTGCAGTTGGCTGACAAAATCTTTCTTTTTTTGGGTTTGGTTTTTTTTTTCCTTGTGCAAATTCCCCCTGAGGTGTGTGCTGTTGTTACTGTGCAAAAAATAGAGCAAGGTATTTATTAACTTTCAAAGGAATGAAACTAGGAAAGCAAGCAGGAGCAGGGCACCCTCATTAACTCCTCTGGCTGAAAGCAGGGCACTTACCTGTGGCAGCAGCAGCCTTCCTCTGCCCGGACTGCGGGGACAGCATGTGGGGGCAGCTCACCCACCACCCCTGGGCAGCAGGTGGGTGATGGGAGCCGAGTGACCTACTGAGACAAAGTGTCGCAGCCCTGACGCAGTCCCAAAACATGAGGGACCCTGAAGGGCCATGGCCCAGCTGATGGTCCCACCAGGTGCTGGAGAACATGGTGTTTTCCTCAAGCATTTGAATAACCTTACATCTGAGCAAGAATAAGGGGACTTGAATGTGATGACAGCCTCTGTTTGGCATGGCTCCTCCACGCGCCTGCCCACCGGTGAGGCTGCGCCAAGTGTCCCCTCCTCTCCCGGGGCTGGTTGAGCTGCGGCGGCGGCTGCCGACTGCGGAGCTTCACTTGCCATTAAGCGGCAACAGCACTGCTGGCAGAGCAGGCTCCGGGGGCGTGTTACTAAAGATACGCGCTGGGGCTGTGAGGCACGAGGCGTTTCTGCTGCTCCCCGAGACACCTTCCGCACCCCGCGGCCCTCTGTCTGTTCCCCTGTGCCGCTCGTAAAGCACAAGCAGGGGCTAAATCAAGGCCAGAACTCGGAGCTGGCTTTGTCTGACCTCCCCTATTTCCACTAGGATTTTATGTTATACATATCCCAAGAGCCTTTCCTATCCTTGTTTGACACTGGGATCTGACAGGACGGTGCTGTTGGAGAGCTGTAGCCCACACTTGAGCCAGCTCAGCTCAGAATTTGGAAATCGATGCAGGGGTCAAATTTTTGTACAGGTCCGTTAGCAATTGCTCTGTCAGATGCTGTGATGGAAATAAAGCCGTGCACTTAGCTGGTGAGGCCTTGTTTTGTCTTGTGCTGAACTTCTGAGATCAAAGCTATCAGCGGCCGTGTCTACACTTTTGTCTGATAATGGCAAAACATTTTGCATATTTTGTATACTCTGGGCCCAGCTTTAGCCCTTGGTGATGGGCAGTGATGCCCAGAGACGCTTCACAGCAGCCTCTCAGCAGCCCAGCACCGTGCAGTCCGAGAGGGGATGCAGGGGAGAGGTGGAACAGCAAGAGCAGCCTTGACAGGAAAAGCAATTTAAGGTATAGCAGAGTTCCTAGTTAGTACCCAGGAGTATTTGGCTGGGGTACTGGAGCCATCATGTTTACCTCTGTGAGCCACAGGTGTTTTACTTGTATGGAAATCACCCGTCACACAGAAACCAGGAGAGCTCCGCTGGGCTATTGAAAGGGAGTGGGGAAATTACTTTTAAGCCAGCGGAAAGTGGTCTCCTCACTTTTTGGTTTGCTGAGCCGTCCCAGGGAAGAAATGCTTCAAAGACTGTCAGGAGGGGCTTTAAACCCCTGCAGACCTGGGGACTGGAGCCCAGGGATGCTCAGTGCTGTCTAGTGGGGGACGGGGTCTCTGGCCGCAGGCACCGTGGCACGGGGAAATGTGGAACAAGGTGACATGGCTCAAGACACCCCAGCAAGAGGCAGGAAGCCACCTCTCTGCCCGTACATAGGATTTTGTGAGTCTCTCCAGCTTTAGCCACATGCATACAAACATTTAAAGGGATTTGTATTTACAGCTGCCAGGCAAGCAGCATACCATGCTGGGACCCCTCAAAATTCATCCCCTGGCCAAAGCACAGGGACATGTTGCTCCTGACCATCATCCCTGTGGCTGCAAAGGCTGTGTTGCCTGGTAGCAGGGGCAGGGGCTGGCAGAGGTCACAGGCTGGGGTTCATTGTCATCACCTCTCTGCCAAAAAAAAAATACAGCCAAGAGCTTGCAGGGCTGAGGCTGCAGCGCCCGCGTGTGTAGGGGAAGCCATACATTCGTTTTCTGCAAATGTCTCCATAGAAACTCCTTCTCTGGGGCTGAAGATGTGGATCTGAGCTATGGCAGAGCGTGCTTTCTGCCCCAGCACACCTCCACTAGCGGTCTCGGCAGTTTTCACAGTAGAATTGTTTGGCAGGAAATAATTCAGACTAATTTATCCCCCTGTGTTCCTCAAACTGTGTGGAATTTAAAATGCTAAATTAACTAAATAATTTTAAAAGTGCAAGCACCGTAATTATGAAGGGAAGCAAAGTATAGAGCCTGACTGTTCTGATGTTTACAGGCTGTAATTCTTGAAGCCATCCAGCAAAACAGCAGGAGCGAGCTAAGAAGTGGATCTGCAAAGAACTGCTCCAGACTCTAAAATGGCACCACAAACATTCAGGAGTTTCACAGGACTGGGCTCTTCCAAAGCCAGAGGTAAATTCAGACACAGCTGAAAGGCTTCAGTGTGAAGGGTGAAGCTCTGCCTCCACCAACCAGCTCTGCTCATGGGTGGAAGGAACAGCCAGGGCCCACAGCATGACCACAGATCCAGCTGGGAGGCTGTGGTCCCAGGGGACCAAATGAGTTTTTCCTTGCAGCAGCATGTCTCCTCATGCACACCTAGGGAGGTTTTTCAAAAGGCACAGCACTGGCAAAGATAAGACAAGGGGAGTGTGAGACAGTGTGCCCATGTTCTTAAATAGTGGAATTCCCAACCCATCCTCAGGCAAACTCAGTGACCCATGGTACCAGGAAGGTCCCAGTTGCTGGTATGAGTGTGATAAATTGGCCTTGCTGCTTCTTGGCCTGTGATTGACCCAACCAAGAGGTAAGAGAATATATAAAGTGAATGAAAACAGGAAAAATATCTAGGGAAGCAAAGCTGGTGACTGAACTGCAAGGAACTGCACTGGGAAAGGGAAGATGAACCGTATGAGACCAGGAAATTCAGCAAGCAAGGCATGACCTGGGCATCAGAGGGTGTTAGAGGCTGCAATGTGACAAGGATATGATGAGGGAGAAGAATGAAAGTCAAGGGTGGGAGAGGGAGCCAGCTGACATCCCACGTATTTAAGAAGGCACAGTAAACTTCGTTTAAAAGGAGAGGAAAATAATTATGGCCCTGCATCATGACTTCTTCCCCTCTTGCTTTACCAGGGGCAGGACAAGCCCTGGAGACAGGCAGGGTCCCTGGAGCAAAGTTCAAAGCTGAAGAAACACATAACCCTCCTCCCTGGCTTATGTGGCTGGGCAGCTGCCATGGCGACGTGCCTCTCCACCCTCACCCTTTACAGGGGTTTGCATCTGAGAGATTGCTTTCCTGTTTTAGACCATCTTATTTCACTCCATGGAGAGAGAAAACAAGGGAGCTTTGTAATGCAGTGGCCTATAATAGCGTCATGCTCTTATACCAGGCTGCACTTGCACGATAGCTTTAAGGATGCTACCATGTGGCAGCCCTGACGTGACCTTTTAATTCTGCCTCCTTCTGTTTAATTACTTTTTCTTTTATATCTCTGGTTTGTATCTGCTCTGAAGCCTCCGTTGCCATCTTCTCCCCTTCCAATCCTCCTCTGCCTGCTCCCCGCCTACTCCCAGTGCCATCTCTCCCAGAGCTGGGATTTCACTGTGCCACTTGTGCCTCCAGACCTCCCCAGGGAGCCAGAGCTGCCCAGCGGGAGAGGCCACACAAACACAAGCACTCAGTTAAAAATAAAGCAATTAATAACAACAACAACAATGAGTTTCTGCCTCACACTGGTGCCCTCTGTAGATGACAAACTCATCTTTGCCGCAGCCTGGAGTGGGAGCTGGCCCTCCAAGCCGGTATCTCCGGCTGAGCCTGACAGTCATCCCATGGCAGAGCACGATCCCCGGCCTTCCATCTCCAAGGCACAAATCCTGCCTGCCAGTCCCCAGGCTGGTTTGCTGGCAAGCTGTAGACAGGAAGGAAGGAAGGAGGGTGGCAGCCAGGGAGAGGCTTCTCCCCACAGCCCATCAGAGCAGCTCCACTGCCCTTGCTGCCACCACCCCTCTGCAATAGCACTTGGATCCCAAAGACCCTTTGCCTCAAGGAGACGGCAGCCCTCCATGGCACTGTGTCCATGCAGAGACACTAGGCCTAGGGGACAGCTGAAGTGGTACCCCCTCCACCAATGTCAGGTCACTGCTAGCTCCTCATGGTGCCAGGAGCACTGTTGGCACAGCAGGGCCCAGCATCTTTCCACCCCTTTGGCACCAGTGACAAAGGTAGATTTGGCGGAACATCACAGAATCACAGAATCTGTGATTCCAACCTGGAAGGGACCTCCAGAGATCACTGGGTCCAACCTCCCTGCCAAAACAGGTTCCTTAGGACAGGTCACACAGGTAGGCGTCCACACGGGTCTTGAATATCTCCAGAGATGGAGACTCCACAACCCCCCTGGGCAACAGCAGATGCCACGTGGGCAGCGCAGCCGGTGTAGCACAGCCAGCCACCCTCATGCTTGCCCTGTCCCCATGTCCTCAGCAGCTGCCACCCTGGGACAGGGCAGATAGGTGTGGCTGCTTTTATTTTGGTTCCTCACAGTTCTGCTGCTTTTGGCTTTCAGCCTGATCAACACAGGCCTACAAGGCAGGAATTAAGCCTCGCTGGGCTTCATCTTCCCCTGCTGTAGGTTATGTACAAGCAGGCTTTCCCAGGCTGGCTTCGGGGTGTCTAAGCATGAGGCTCTGCACCCCCAGGAGGTACCACACCTGCCACCCCCCACACCTTTCCAGTAGCTCTCGCAGGAGCCAGCCCTGGTAGAGCTGCCGCTGGGGAAAAGTGTCCTCTCTTCACGAGCCACATGGCTATTGACAGCGTTACACACACCCTGTATTGCAAATACACCTGTTTGTGGGCCCAGCCTCACTCTCATCAGGTACTAATGAGGGTTTTGTCTGTAGCCGCAGTGCTTTGTGTGGCAGATGGTGTTGGGTTAGATTTGGATTATTCCTGTTCTGCTGTTTTGTCTCTCCTATGTGCTAACTCACGTATGGCTCTGTGCTGATCACAGGAGCCCCATCAAGGACCCTTCCAAAATACACCTGCCTGAAGTTTTGCTGGGAGCTGCAGTTTTGTTTGAAATGGAGAGCAATGCCTTTTGGTAGGCCTGAAAATAATTTTTCCGCTCAACTGCTCCTTGACAATGAGACGCTTGGAAAATACTGATCTTCATTTCTGTTTAATTAAGCAGATTTTATTGTACCTTGTGATTTCCTTGCCTGGAAATCAGTACCACGTGTGGGCTACCAGCATGGTGCCCAGCCCCAGGACTGATGCAAAGGAGTGTCCACTCCCTCTGCTGACAGTGCATGGGCAGGTCCTAGAGAATCACACCATCATCTTTTGGGTTTGAGTTCAAGACAGGTGCTAGGAATTCTGACTCTTCTTTCTTTTCTGCCTTTGAAAACAAAAGAAAACATCATCCTGTATCAGCCTGCTTGAAGTTTCCTTGTTTCCTTGCCCAACAGAAAACATCCAGAGTGCATGACACTGTCTTGTCCACAGTGGCATTATGGCTGATCCTCAGGCTTCATCTCCAAATGCCATGGCACTTCAGCCTAGCACCATGGCATTGGGGAAAGCTGGGGAGGAGGCTCTGGGCTGAGGCCAAGCAGGACCGCGGAGGGTTAGGAAGGCCCTATGGCACCAGGCTGCAGGCCTGACTGTGTCATGCCACAGGCTGCATGGTGAGGGATGGATCCCCCCAGACAGCTGACAAAAGCTGGGTAGCACAATGGCACAGGGGTGCCTGGTCCCACCAGGGCAGGGATGCTGTTTGTGCGCTGCGGCTTTGGCATCACAGCTTGGCACGAGCAGGCAGGTCTGTGAGGGAGATGGGGGATGCACACTAGGGGTGAACGAGAAGATCCAGTTGCCTTCTAGGCCAGCTGGACTCTCAAAACAGGGTAACTGGAAACCAGTGCCTCTTACGACATTACAGAAAGGGAGGGGGAGGTTCTTAAGAGAAGACCCCTGATTGACGGCTGTTTCTGTCCCCCAGCTCTACCTGAGGGCAGGCATGGTATGGGGTCACTGCAGCTCCTGGTTCCCCATCCCCTGGGGAGCAGCTGGCCCTCACCAGGATTGACACAAGTGTCTTGTCCGGGAGCATGGAGATCTGTGAGCAAAACCTGCTGCAAGGGATGACAGCTGACAGTTGGGATCATGCCAGTGGGCACTGGGCTATCCCCTCACCTGCCCAGGGCATTCGGTCATCCCCATGTCAGCTGTTAAATGTCAGCTTGCTCATTTTTCAGCTGATTGATTAGGCTGCTCAATGGATTCATCAGATTCTTGTGGCAGACTCCTTATTTTTCTCTGGCTGCTGCTGCTACCGACTTGGAGAAGGGCTTAATCAGCCTCACAGACCTCATCTGTCCCAGAACTACTGCATGTTACAATTAATTAATATTCAAATTGTGGTAACACAGGCATCGCTCTTGTAAACAGCATGTAAAAATCGGCTTTTCCCAATCCAGCAAACAGTGAGGATTTTTGAACTGTATTTTTCAGGGTCTATGAAAACTGTGCTGTAAACTGATGGATCATCTTCAGGACCTGGGAACCCCATAGATGGGGCCTCCTCTGAAAGAGCTGTTTCTGTTGGAAGTCCATACTTACCTTTCCTTAAAGCTATCCTTTGCTTTTAATTTTTCTTCCAGCTTGAATACTGATGGTGAAGTATGTAAGAGATTGAGAGCTCTGTCTCCTAAAGGGTGCTTTTCAAACAGGCACAGAGTGATGTGCAAGACATAGGTGCCAGTTCTTGGGAGACCTAAGTCCCTCTAAAAATACTTTAAATAGGCTGACCCTCACTGTCCTTTTTCAGTCCCTCTGCCCTCTGGCAATGACCTGTTTTGTACAAACACCAGCCTTGCTCTTCAGGCTCCCAGGCCTGTGTCTCTCTGCTGAGCTGGAAAAAATAATGGGCAGGTCTTTTGCAGGTCCTTGGGAAGCCACAGCACCAGTTCATTAAAATACAAGCAATCAGATTCTCTGGAAATCATCATTACTCTGAGATGCTAATGCCTGTGCTAGGTTGGAAATACCCAAGGCCTCAGGGCCACTGGTGATTTCCCAAGCTCATCCCCTCTTCTTTCCTCCATCCAAACTTGTTTAAAAGCTCCGTTTTGGCTCCTGCCACCACAGCTGACAGTCACTTCAGGATAAGCATCTATTCGTTATCATTCATTCCAGGTTGTCCACTCTGAGAAGGAGGACAAACTTTTGCATCAAGAGATAGCTTTCTGCTTGAGTCACATGCCTTACAAGGCATCTATTCTTCTGTGAAAGGAACCAGAAATTCATCTGAGGCTGCTTGACTTTGATTGCATAAGTCACCTCCACTTTAAAAACAAGCAAATATACCCATTTAAAAGGAAACTTTTCCTAAAGACAGTCATAAAGCAGCCTGTAGCTGAAGCAAGGTACAGATAGATGCTCCAGGGCCCCAGGAAGTCTCCCTTGGTCACTCTATTCGTATTATAATTGGTCCACTCAAGTATTAGCAGTTTGCAGGCTGAGTAGCAAGATAAGAGGCGCTCTTGATTATGTGTGGAGGTGAACTTCAGACACACACCAAGCAGTATCTCCATGGGAATTCTGCAGATTGCACAGTAAGAGCCTCTGCCTCCTGCACAAGAGCCAGGCTGTTCCCTCAAATGCTTCCCGCACGGGCACAGCCACAGAAACCAGACAGGCAAACGGGAGAGCAGGCCTGCAGGCTGCCCGCGGTACAATGCAGCCTGCTCAGAGAGGGTCCTGCAAAGCACAAGGTACTGTTGTGAAAAGACTCTGCTGGCCCAAAACATGCACTAGAACTTAATCAAAGCTAAACCTGCTTCACAGGGCTCCATTAGCCAGCCTGTGCAGATTAAATATATCTCATCACACTGCAGGCTCCACAGGAAAAGTCAGGGGGCAATTTTCTTCACTCCTACACAGGTGAAGTCAGAAAGACCTACAGTAAAAGCAGCTGATTTGCTCCAGCATAAGTAAAACCAGCCTGGTACGGTCCCACAGCTTGAGCATTAGGTAATATTTCAATGTCCAGAGGGTTTTTTCCATTCATGGGAGAAACCAAGGCTTGGAATTGGGTAGCTGTGGTGTAGTGCTGTTTGCAGCAGCTGCTGGCACTGCTGCCACCCTGGCCATCGCAAGAGCCCACAGAGGAGAGCTGCTTCACTCGGCAGGGCAGCACCAAGCCAGTGGCTCTGTGCCTCAACTCCTTCAGCCCCTATGGATCACTGCTCTCGCCCGCTTGTTCATCTTCTCTGCCTTGCTTTTCCAGTGAAGACCCTCCTGCTCCCCAGTGGCATCTAATGCTCTCCTTGGTGTATCTGAGAAAATCCCATGGACCGTATGACTCTGTCTCTTCACACTAGCCTACATGCTGAGGAAAGCCTTTATTATCTCACATTATGATATGGTATCTAATAGCTGCCCATCTAAGCTGAATAAAGGCATCCTGTACAACTGCTGGCTTCAACCCCATTAGGGGTGGCTGCAACATATTGTTGCGGTGCAAGCATGGACTAAAGCCTGTGTACCTTACCCAGGTACAGCCAGGGCTTTGATCCCAGCAGGAATTTTGCCCAAGCATCTACTAGGAGTTTCATTGATCATTCCCAGTAACGCACTGCAGGTATTTCACATGGGGATAAACCTAAATTGAAAACACAGGTAAAACTCAAGCATTGAGACTGAAGAGAAAATGGAACTGAGAAGGGAAATGCAAAAGAGAGCAGACAATAATAAGTGCAGGCAGCATTGTCATGATGAATCCCACATGCCTGTAATGACACAGTCTCAAGGTCATTCGTTGCCTGTTCAAGCTTTAATGTAATGCTGGAGAGAAGAGGCTGAGCTTGAGGGGATCTAGAGGAGGTATGTTTTCTGCTTCTGATCTACCTGGGAACACAGACAAAATGTCTTCTCATTCACAAAATGTCAAATAACCGCACCCTGGTGTGATTGTGGAAATTGTATCGCACCCTATGCCAAGGCCAGGCTGGCTACTGAGCCAGACACTCCAGGAATTGAATTGCCAATGTCCTGGAAAGCCAGATTGAGGGAAGCTCACACCCAGTCTTGAGAGACTCTGGGCTTGAAATTTCATATTAAGTTTCACTATTTCCAAGACTGTTGCTGCTTGTGACTGGCCACCATCCAGCATCTCTGGGGCACTATGAATAGGGACTCAGGGCCATTAAAGCAAGATTGCTAATTACAGCTGATGGTTAATGCCAAGGCCTCCAAGTTACTTGTTTTAAACAACACTGAGTGCAGAAATTAAAGCTCTGGCTATGAGACGCCCATGTAGCCACAAGCATCTCCTGTGAGAATCAGCTCAGCTATGTAATTCAGAAAAGGTGGGTTTAAAGCAGCACAGTTGATCTAAGAGCCTTAGAGCTTCATATCCTTCTGGAAGCAGTTTCTGAGATAGACCAGGCCATGCTGGGGGAGCCTGTGCCATTTACAAGACATTTCACTTGCTCTTGAGGCTTATTTAAAGAAAAAAAGTTTGTAAAAGCACCTTATGGTTGCAAAGATACCATTAAAAACAGTGTGACCAAACACAGTAGTGCATGCGGTGAATACGTGGTACTGTGTCCAGCTCTGGGGTCCCCAGTACAATAAAGACATGGAGCTGTTGGAGTGAGTCCAGAGGAAGGCCATGAAGATGGTCAGAGGGCTGGAGCACCTCTCCTGTAAAGGCAGGCTGAGAGAGTTGGGCTTGTTCAGCCTGGAGAAGAGAAGGCTCCAGGGAGACCTTCAACAGCCTGCCAGTACTTGAAGGGGCTTCAAGAAAGCTGGAGAGGGACTGTTTATCAGGGAGTGATAGGACAAGGGGTAATGGTTTTAAACTAAAAGAGGGGAGATTCAGATTAAAGGAAGAAATTCCTCACTGCAAGGGCAGTGAGGCCCTGGCACAGGCTGCCCAGAGAAGCTGTGGCTGCCCCTTCCCTGGCAGTGTTCAAGGCCAAGTTGGATGGGGCTTTGGGCAGCCTGGTCTGGTGGAGGATATCCCCTCCCATGGCAGGGGGTTGGAGCTGGATGGGCTTTGAGGTCTCTTCCAACCCAAACTATTCTGATTTTATGGTTCTATGAATATTGGTTTGTATACAAGTGACCTGCCCAGCTCCCCTGATGTCAACACTGTCCCTGGTTAATTATTTTTCCACCCTATTAGCAGTAAGGAGAACAAGTGTTTTGACCTTGCTGTAAGTGGTGTTTTGTTTCTGTCCCACAGCTTGAAAGAGCTTCAGTCAATACAGATGAAGTGTTGCCATACAGATGTGACTGTAGGGCACAGGATGCTGGGGTGGCACAGAGCAGGAGCTGGTAGCCCAAAGTGCAGTGTGGTGACAACCCCATCACCCAGAGCTGGGGCTGCTCTGCAGCACAACAGGAGCTGAGTTGGTGCAGCGACCTGCATTATGTTAGCAGTCAGTCATGCTTCAGACTCTGGTTAGCAGCTGTGAGGAGTAAAATCACTTCATTTTCCAGTGAAAGCTCCATTGCTGGTGATATCAGGCGGTAGGATCAGCAATGCTGCATGCACACATGCAGAGGCATACACGTATTTACCAGACTTCTCTTTTTCACAGTGCTCTCACACCTGTACAGCGAGGGAGAAGTGCCTGGGACATGCGTGCCTGACCTCCAGGCAAGCCAACCTGAGCACCCGAGGTGTAAGCCATAGATTGACAACTCCCTTGAGGTTGATTCTCTTCCTTAATTCTCTATAGTCCCAATGGGTTTTGTTTTATTAAAAGAAATTAAATGTTTTTCTTGCTCAGCTACAGATCTTGGATGCAGTAACTCCATGCTTATTTTCTTATTTTGCCTGTAACACTTTTACAATTTAATTCTTCCAGACTTCTTTCTCTCTCTCTGTTCCCCAGTGACTCATCTAGGCAGGTATTTTCTAACCATCCTATGCAGCCTCCTAAGAGACGATGTTCTTTCCAGGTACCAGCTGAAAAGTACAGCTACTCAGAATAGAGCAGAAACAGTAAAGCAATATGTCAGTCTGGAATGAGTAATTCGGTTCTTTGCATAGCAGGGGTTGTTTTTGTTACAAAAAAAAAACGGGGGGAAAGATCTTAAAGACAGGATACCTTAACAGCAAGCTATACATTACTCCATTTAATTCACTCTTCAGGTGGAGTCACAAGCAATTCTTAGTTTTTAATACACTGCAGTGGTAAAACAAAAAGTATCCTTAACTTCTGTGTCATTCTGCCTGCCCTTAACACCTCAGGAATGTTATTTTAAGGAGACAGGTTCTTCCTGGAAAGAAAAAAAGACAAACAAAAACAAACGGGGGAAAAACCAAACAAACCCCAAGCAAACAAACAAACAAAAGAAACCCCAAACCAAAAAAACACTTCTGAAATTTGAAATGCCATTTGAAATGCCATTTGAAATGGCATTTCAAGATTTCAATGATTAAGAACACATTTGAGGCCATCTCAAGGGACCACACAGATGAAGAGTAAAACCTTCTGCCTTCACACATCACGTTAAGGGAGGGACCAGAGTGCTTTGTTTTTGGAGTTGTGTTCCCAGCGTGATCACCGCCTGTCAGTGCCTCCCACAGCACCAACCACAGGGAGCACTCCTAGCAGACTTCATCTTAGTTTTGAAAGGTTTTTTTTTTCTCTAGGACCACACAATCCAAAGTAGCCTGATCCAAAACACTTCATAGAGCATGCTAACATAGAACAGGAAGGCCGGGCCTGCCCTGAGTTCGGGTTTCTTTGTCTACACCCAAATGGAAATAAAAATTACTAGTAAGCCATGAGTTTTTCTTGCATGGTAAATTCCAATGGTGAACAACCACCAGTGCTGAGGTCCCAGAAAAGACTGAGCTCACACTTCTGATTTATGGCACGTAAATCAAGATGACTTACGTGATGAAAGCACTTGTACTATTTGCCTGTCCATGCGGTGCTGTCTTGCTTATTTTATTCCTTTAATATGGGGAAAGATTGTAAAGGCTCCCTGAGCAGAGACAATTACATCTCTTATTTCCTGCTGGCACTCAGAATCAAGGAGATTTTTTTCATAGTTTTAAAATTACAGTCTCCAAACCCTGAATCCGAGGACGTTCCCGGTGTCGTAAAGGAAGGCTCTGCGAACTTACCTAACCATCTTGGTGGAGTTCAACACAGAGGCATCTGACAGCTGGATCCAGTCCATCCAGTTGTGGCCTGTCTTAAATAGCAGGCAAGTTCCCCGCCTTCTTCACCAGCCTAATAAACATCACGCTTTCTGGGAGAAATTATTTCAACTCTCTGAAGATGCAGGGGAGCCATGAAAAACTTGAATAAGGCTCTTACTTTCTTCAGAGTTCTGAAGAGAGGGAAGGTTTCCAGCTCCCTGACTAGCAGCTCCCTTGCTGAGATGAGATTTGGCACTTTCTCCTCCTTTTCTGACGAGAGGCAGCCAAGGAAGAACCAATCTGCTTCTGCTTGTGTGTAGATGTGTTCACACACACACACACACACACACACACATGCACACTTGCACACTCAGGCACAGCTTCCCTTCCCCCAGCTCCTCCTGGCACCTTCCGCATACGCAGCAAATGAATAAAATGAACAACTGCTGCTGCTGTAGCCAAAATAAGGCAAGAGCACGGAGAGGGAAAGGGCTGTGAGAACAAAAGCAACAAAGGCACAGCACACCCATGAAATCAGGCCAGCCAAGGGGATGGAGCAGGGCAGATTGAGCATTCTGGCTCCCTGCACAACAGTGCACCCATGATGGGTGCTCAGCAGACATGCCAGGGGAAGATAAAAACCTCTCCTTAGAACAGCAGAGTTCTGAGAGGGGTGTTGGGTCTGCCATGCCCAGCCACCACCACCACAATTCATCCCATTTTTGGCCATGCTACCCCAAAACTGTCCCGCCAGTGGTGCTTTCTGTGCAGCTCTTTGTTGCCCAGCCCCATGGTCACCTCCACACCACAGCCCAGCTCTTTTGGGTGGCTGAGGCCCTGCTAGGGTCAGTGTGGCTTTCCAGGTTTCTCATGGATAGCACCCATCAACCTGTCCTACAACTGTCTTTTCCCACCCAGATGGAAAAAACAATTGGCTTGAATGGGACCGCATGCACAAGTACACTTCACTTGGAAATGGGTTGTGACAGCTATTTTTGGGTCAGAAAGAGCTTGATGCCAGAGCACAGGCAGGGCTGGTGGCTCAGCTGGTGCTCAAGAGTGAAGTACCAAGGATGACACAAGGCAGGACTGTCAAGAGCCCCCACACAAGGAGAGCAGGGCAGGGCCCTCAACTGTAGCCAGGAACAGCCAAGAGTCTGGGTCCCCAAAGGCTAAAACCTCAGCCACCAAATTGCAGTCATGTGTCTCAGGAACCTCAAATATGGTAAATTCAACTTCTGACTCTGTCTGAGCAGCTAGCCAGCCATCTTCAGTACTCCTCACTGAGGAAGGAGCAGCCAAGACAGCAGGGTTGGAATGACAACATGTAGCAATGACAGCTGGGTCAGACCAGTGTAGATGCCTTCAGAAGCAATCCACCTCCATTTCTTTCACAGGCAGGTCTAATCAAGGAAGCACAAAAGACAGTGGAAGAGACCTCAGGAGGTCTTTTGTTCAACCACCTGCTTGATCAGAACTGCCACTAAGTCTAAACTAGCTATTGCTTTTCTTGAGCAAGTCCCGGAAACCTCCAAGCACAGAGACTCCACAGCCTTGATGGCTATAACCTTCCAGCACTGCACTCCCTCCTCATGATTTTTATTTTACTGACCAGTGCATACCTTCCAAGCTACAGCTTATGGTCATTGCCCCTTGTTTTACCTTCTGCCATTACAAAAAGGTTCATCTTCACTGCCTTTGTAACTGCCCTTCCACCAGGTGTAGGTTGTACTTCCCCCATAGCTCCTCATAAAAACACATCCAGATCCCTCAATCCCAGCCTCCTGACCATGTCAGTAACTCTTCACTGGCTCTTCTTCAGTTTCTCAACATCCTCCTGGAACTGGAATGGTATTCCAGGAGTGTCTCAGTAGAGCAGAGTAAGAGAGGCAGTAACTCCCTCTGATCTGCTGGCTCCACTCCTCCTGCTGCAGTGCAGTCTGCAGTTTGCATTGTTTGCAATGAGAGCACACTGTTGGCTTGTGCTCCTCTTCATTTCCATGCACTTCTGAACTTCTGTTTGTTACTAGCATGCTTCTTCCTGCCCTTTATGTTCCTAGCTAGTTTTACCTCCAAAGGGACTTTGACCTTTCTAATTTTATTCCTAGGTCCCCAAGCAGCTCTTTTACACTCTTCATTTTCTGTCTATCCTTGTTTCCCCTTCTTCTTCACACTCCCTTTTGGTTCATCGACAAGTTTGTTCATTGAGAAGTTCCTTGCTTAGGCAAGCAGGCCTTCTCCTGAAATTTCTGGTCAGACTGTCCAACTGGACAGTTTGTTCCCCAGCTCTCAGTGGTTTTTTTTAAAGTTAGACAGCTTCTGGGCACTACCTTCCCTTGGCAGCTTCCAAGACAACCCTTCCTAGCAATTTCCTGAGCAAGCCTAACTTTGCTTGCCTGAAGTAGAGAGTCCTGATTCTGCAGCTTGCCTGCCCAGTCTTCTTCCAGAGCCTGAACTCGGTCACCTCAGGACAAGGAGATAGCCCCACGGTCTCAGCTGTCAGCTCACACACCGTTCATGAGATTTCTTTCCTGTTAGCATTACTCACGGTGTTTAGATGCAGACCTGCATTAATGCTCAGCATTTCGATGCTAAGAGGTGCTTTTCTGGGCACTTCTCAATACACACTCACAAAGTGGTTGTGTAATGCTTTGTGTCATCAGCATGCCAAAGCCTAAGCAATCAGAAGTGTAACACTAGCAACTCCTACAAAATGTTGAAGGTTGGACATGAAAAAACATCATTACAAAGGGTTTGGGTAAAGGTGCTTCAACACTCCTCACCAGGGTACCTGGTGGGGACAACAGCCGCTCTGCTTACTCCAAGTTCGAAGGGGAAATAAAGTTCCAGCATATTTTTCTCACTTCACCTCTCTGCCTCAGGAGGAAGAAGCATTTATATTACGATGTGACCGGTTTTGCACCTTTCTTTTTGCTACCTGGTTGTCACATCCAGTCCTTGAGGCCTCACTCTGATGATTTCTGCTATCAGAGGGCTCCTGCTGGCAGAAGCTGCTGAGGGCTACTCTGACTCAGAAGCCTGGGACTGCATGGTCTCCTCTGACCTCTGTTTGAGTCAGCCCAGCTTGTCCCTCCTTAGCCTTCTCCTTGCAAAGCAGAACAGAGACGTGACGCTGTACAACTGTGGTATCCTCCCATAGGGCTTCATCATCTTTGCTGTCTTCCCTGCCAGGGATCACTATCACTGTAGCTGCTTCCACTTGCTTTTATGCCAGGGTAAATCTGGGCCATAATTAACCTATTTTCTGTTATGTAACTTGCTACAGCTATGAATGAGAAATAAATTGGGTTTTACCCAAACCTCCTGCCTAAAAGATCAGCCTCAAACTGCTCTTGCAGATCTCCAGGAAGGGAGCTTTTGGTTGTGCAATGCACCAAGAGGCAGATCCTGTCCCTGGCTCACAAGGTGATGCTATTGGAGGCCCAACCTGCACTCAAAACCCAACTCTGCAAGCCTTTGCAATCAATTGACCTAAATATCTTCTGGCATTTGCTAAGGCAGGTGACTAAACCCGAGGGGCTGCAGCTGACAGCTGCTCACCCCAGAGACTAATAGTTGAGGACAGCGTGCATGGAGGTCCACGAGACTTCCCCATGGACATCCTCTGCAGCATAAACAGAAAGAGAGGGGAGGTGATGAGAGGTGTCAGAAAGACCAGCAACTCTCTGCCTCCTGGGAAAAGGTATCTGCTGGAGGATGGCATTGCCCAGGGCAAGGAGAGGCAGCTTCTCCCAAGAAACTTTTAAAATGGTAGCAAGCAGGCTGGACCCACGGACCTGCCTCTAGATGGGGAGGTACGTGCCTGAGCACCAGGCACAGCCGTTTCCATTTCTCTTTTCTTATTGGACCAGTGGGTACTTGATCACCATGTAAAATAGGAGTTTGGGAGCACTGACCCCCTGCAGATAACCCAGTGAACAGGAGGTCCTTGTAGAAATTGGGGATTTAAATCTCCTCTAAAAGGTGCTTGCCCCGTGTTGGAAAAGGATTGGAGAGGCACCTCCTTCTGAAAGGCATGGTGCCTCCTCTTGTCTAGATTTGTGTCCTTCTTTCATCTAGGATAGAGTTAATTTTCTTTCTAGTAGCTGGTATGGTGCTGTGTTTTGGATTTAGGATGAGAATAATGTTGATAACACACTGGTGTTTTTAGGTGTTGCTAGTGTCCACATGAAGTCAAGGACTTTTCAGCTTCTCATGCCCTGCCAGGTGCAGAAGAAGCTGGGAGAGCACGGACAGGACAGCTGACCTGGACTGGCCAAAGGGATACTCCCCACCATATAATGTCACACTCTGGATATAACTGGGGAAGCTGACCAGGAGGCAGATTTACTGCTCAGAAACAGGCTGGGCATCAGATTGTTTTTTTTTTTCACTTTGCATGTGGTGACCAATTGTGTTGATACATCACTTTTATTATTGGCATTATTGTTATTATTGTTATTCTCTTCCTTTGTTATCCTATTAAACTGTCTTTATCGCAACCCATGACTTTTTTTTCCCCCATTTTCCTCCCCATTTCACCTAACTGGAAGGGGAAGGGGGAGATCAAGGCAGCAAATCCTGAGTGCAGGCTCACCAGTCCATGTGTGAGTTTTAAATCTTGATGATGGGCAGGATCCAGTCCCAAGGGCTGTCTCAAATTTTCCTGCTGGCCATCTTTGGAGGGTCTCCACTCAGCACACTCGTTCTGGGAATCCAGCTTGGGGGACCCTCCTTGCCTGCATGCCTCTTGGTGGTCTGCAGTGCATCTGTTGGACAGTCCTACAAGAGTAGTCCTACAGAGTGCCCAGCCTTGGCCGCAGCTCCATGGCCTGGTACTGAGACTCACTGTAGCTTCCCACCTGGAGGCATGGATGGAGTGAAGGGGCTATTGGTGCTGCACCTTCACCCACGCGAGCACTGCCTGCCTCCAGTAAGGCAAAGTAAATGCTGTTCCACTCAGGCTCCTGGGGTCTGCTCCCTGTGCCCCAGACAACACAGGGCCCAGTCGGAGGGTCAGTGCTCCACACCGGGCCGCAGAGAAGCAATGCCCCAGCACAGAAGGTGCTGTGCAGGCTGTGTCAGTGTGGAAGAAGGGGAGCAGAAAAACCAGAATTGTAAAGAAGCTCTGTGAGTTCAGGTTGTGGGATTTCAGCTTTCCTACCCATCTCCAGGACGGGAGCAGGTTGTTCATGGTATTATGTGCTTCATTCATGTTTCCCCTGGTTTTTTGACAGTGAGATATGAATGTTGTGTTTAACACTGTTTGTTTGCTTACTGTGCTGGCGTCGTGTGAGCACGTTCAGTGTATAGCTCTAGGGACTCTGTTTTCCATGCAGGACACCAAGCTCAGAGCAGCTCAGATGATTTGTCAGGAAAAAGGCCGCATCATCCTTTTTTGCAGTCGTCATTCAGCTGAGCCTTCACCAACACCTCCAGGCCTTGAGCTGGGGTTCTGCATTGCTGCCAGGACTGCAGGGAGCCTGTTTTCTCTGCCTTTGGAGGCAGGTTGTTCAAGCCTGCCAACTACCCGGGGACTGAAATTTCACCAATTTTTCTCATGCTAATCCTGATGTCTGTATGGGATTCCAGCTGGATGATCAGCAGTCCACCTGGAGTTCCACAGCACAGCTCATTTCCACTCCTGAGCTGAGCTGGAGTACTGCTGGGATGCAAGAAGGGACTTGTGTCCCTTGGCTCTAACTAGGTTGCCGGAGTTGTAGCTCCATTCCTGCCTTTGCTGCATAACATTAAGCAAATGATCTGCACTTGGGTTTTTCAAGCACCCAGCACTGACCAGCAGAACTTGGTCCTCAAGGCATGCAGGTCCTGTTAATGGACCAGGAGAGAGGGGCAGGTTTTAGTAGATTTTTAAAATTTTTTTTTCCCCTGTCAGCCAGAGAACCATGGTCTTAGAGCAGTCTGGCTTCCTGCTCTGCCCAAATGGAAATTACACACTTCCTGCCCTGAGCTTGGCTTTCCTTATGTCTCAGGTCTCCATCAGTGAAGCTCCACTGCAAGTCGTTCTTTGGAAGAAAAACATGGGCTTTAGAGGCAGTGAGCCTTGTGAACTAATGCTTTGGAATGTCCTGGGCACTGGAACTGGGTGGTCACTGCTGTTAAAATGCTTGAATGTCACTTGGCATGCAAAAAAAAAACCCTTTCCATGTGTAGCTCGGGACCAAAGACAGGCCAGGGACCTTTCCTGACGAGGTGCTCAATGGGCAGGAGGTGGGCTGGCCTCAGTGCTTGAGGTTGGTTTAAAGTGTCTCTGATGTACCCACATACCTGTCACCCCAGATTCTACAGTACAGAGAAAATAAACAATATAATATAGGCACTGCAACTGATCCCTAGAGAGGCTCCTGTTTGAATTTACTTCACTGATAGGTGAAATGGTTAATCCTATGCATAAAAACACACTCATCACACTCAAAATGTGAAATAATACTGAGTCAAAAATACAAGTTCAGGCTTTGTTGGTTTGAATGCTACTCTCAGGCTTTCCTGAATGTAATTGTTATTTGTAAGTGTTCTCAAACACTTCAGAAAAAAACATTTTTATGCTGTGGGTTGTCTGCAAATGTTCATTTTGACAAGTTGCTGTCTGTTACTGGTATTGGACTAGTCACACAATGTATCTTATGTTCCCTAACTGGATGACAAGCTTGTAAAACAGAAGAATAGCAAGTGACAGATACTAGCATGATTTCTGGTTATTTTTTATAGTTCCTGATTTCATGGGCACTGGAAGCTGTATGAATATCATGAGCAGGATATTAGGAATGAGGAGGTTATTGGAAAATATGCCAGCCATGGCTAACCCTGTCAGAAAACTAAAGGCTCAGCGATGAATCAGGTAGCTTCCCTTCATACAACTAGCATTCAGTTGCTGAGATATACCAGAGAAGGTTTATAGGAAATAATGGATAGGACAAAGTAAGGTTTGATGTGTGAAAGATTTGTCTAAAAACTCCTGGCACATCAGAGAAAAATTTTCACAGATGTTTAGCTCATATTTAAACACAGGGGAGAAAAAAAGGGAAATACCCTTAAAGGTCAAAACAACAATGTAGCAGCCCAGAGGCTAATTTTCTCACCCTCTCAAGATGTTCTTCACACCACTCTCTCTCTGCTTTACTGAATTCAACATAGTTTCAAGCCTGAACAACAATCACACAGAAGCATATTTTTCTCAGGATCTTCAACCTAACATGTACACAGCAAGCACCTGGTATTACCATTAATTCTTGCACAGAACTGCAATAATTAACCATCTGACTCCTGGATTAGAGCTCAGTGCAAATTATCAGTCTAATAATGCCATCCACCAACCAAACGAGCTATGTAAATTAACTATAAAAGTACAAAAAGCTCAGAATGTTATCTGCTTACATACATGTATTTCTGAATAAAAATTATGCTTAAAAGGTTAGTGCTTAGCTAAAAGGGTTACAGTTTGTTGCAAAGAGAAACTGCAGTACGGGGTATGTGGCTTTGCTGGCACTCTTCAGCCACAAGAGGAGCCAAGAAATTCAGCGAGGTGATTAAAAGATGGTAAGATATTCCTCTAGAGCATCCTTTGCAGTTATTCCCCAGACTCATTTCTTCTCTGCTCAAGACTTCATGTTCTAAATTGTCAGAATTTTGGAAAGGGATTTTGAAGGTGAAACATGACCTTCAAGCCAAAACATGAGTGTGTCCAAGTCGAGAGGTGGATGCTAAAGGAAAAGGTTTGTTTCAGTCCCCTATTCCTTAAAGCTTCTTAAAAAGAAGAATAGGCCTCTAAAAGGGTTTAGCCTCTGGCATCAGCACAAAGTAATGTGACCCTCTGCTTGCCATCAGTTGGTGCACAAGCCCCTATAACATCTGTGGTAGCAACAGATTTGGCCCAAATCAGGGGATCAGAATAAGAAAACTATTAATGCACTTAAAAGGCAATATCCCTATTCTCCACACAGAATAAGCAGCACAGAGTGTATAATAATAAGAATGGAGTGTGCAGTCAGCAAGTTTGCTGATGACACAAAACAGGGAGGGGTGGCTGACACACCAGAGGGCTGTGCTGCCATTCAGCAAGACTTAGACAGGCTGGAGAGCTGGGCAGGGAGAAGTTTAATGAGATTTAACAAGGGCAAGTGCAGGGTCTTGCATCTGGGGAAGAACGACCCCAGGTACCAGGAAAGGTTGGTTGGGGACTGGCCTGTTGGAGAGCAGCTGAGGTGAGAGGGACCTGGGGGTCCTGGTGGGCAGCAGGATGACCATGAGCCAGAAATGTGCCCTTGTGGCTAAGAAGGCCAATGGCACCCTGGGGTGTATTAGAAGGGGTGTGTTAGTAGGTCAAGAGAGGTCCTTCTCCCCTCTGCTCTGCCCTGGTGAGACTGCACCTGGAACATTGTGTCCAGTTCTGGCCCCTCAGCTCAAGAAGGACATAGAACTCATTGAAAGAGTCCAGCACAGGGCCACCAAGATGATGAAGGGAGTGGAACACCTTCCTTATGAGTGGAGGCTGGGGGAGCTGGACCTCTTTAGCTTGGAGAAGAGGAGACTGAAGGGTGACCTTATTAATGTCTATAAATATGTAAAGGGTGAGAGTCAGGAGGACAGAGCCAGGCTCTTCTCAGTGATGTCTAATGACAGGACAAGAGGCAACAGGTGCAAGCTGGAGCATAGGAAGTTCCATGTGAAGATAAGGAAAAACTTTTTCCCTGTGAGGGTGACAGAGCCCTGGGACAGGCTGCTCAGTGAGGTTGTGGAGTCTCCTTCTCTGGAGACATTCAAAACCCGCCTGGATGCATTCCTGTATGATTTAGCCTAGGTGACCCTGCTCTGGTAAGGGGGTTGGACTAGATGATCTCTCAAGGTCCCTTCCAACTCCTGATGTTCTGTGATTCTGTGTTCTTCCTATCATCCATGAAGCCAGGTTTCCTGGAACTCGGACTTTATGCCTTTGCGGGGTTTATGGGAGATGAAGGTTGGGTATGAATATCCACAGATGTTTAAAAGGTATTCAAATAGATAAATGCGTGACTGTAGTGGTGAAGAACTTTGAAGAACCTAAAACAATGTTGCTGAAGGACAACACAAGGCACAGGAAATGCTATGCAGCTAAACACAAGAAAGCACCTGCTAAAAGGAAAAAAATTAAAAATCTGTGCCTGCTACACATAGGAGATTCCTGAATCACAGAATCTTTAAGGTTGAAAAAGACCTCTAAGATCATGAAGTCCAACTGTCTGTTCAATACCACCATATCAACTAAACTATGTCCTGGAGTGCCACTTCTACGTGTTTTTTTAACATGTCCAGGGATGATGACTCCATCACCTCTCTGAGCAGCCTGTTCCAATGCTTCACTCTTTCAGTGAAAACATTTTTCTTAATATCCAATCTAAACCTCCCCTGATGCAACTTGAGACCATTTCCTCTGTGCTAATGAACCCATTGACTCTGTAAGGATATGTGACACCATGCTAGCTTTAGGCAGGGGCCACATAAGTAACACATAAATGAAAAAAGACAGTCTGCATACAAACAGAACATGTTTCATATACCACATCTCCACTGCCAGCCCCACTGAGTGTGATGGGAACCTAGATGAAGAAAGCACTGTGGGCCCAGCAACAAGGCCATCCTTCCTCTGTTTGGCAGACATCAGATACTTATAAAAGACTTATGAGGCTCCAGAAAAGAGCAGGTCTGTAAATGCTTTCGGTTTGACAAACACTTCCACAGGTATCTCTCCAAGCTGAACAGCCCAGGCTTAGCAAAATGAAGGGATTCAAATTTGTATATAAATTGTGAACAAAAGATAAATTAAAAAGAGGTTCCCCAAGAAACTCAGTACTATCATCAGATTCAGACATCATTAACCACTATGCCAACCATCCAGGTTTAAAGGCAGAATGACCAATTTATAATGGGGGGTAGGAACTGAAGTACTGCAAGGGTCATGCCTTCTCTGCAAAGGAAAGACAGAAAGACCTGAAAAGTACAACGTTCACCTAAGTTAAAGTGGTTCTGGATCTCATTCCAGCAACTGGTGCTACCTTTATCACCCCACATACTCAACAGGGAAGGACAGAGACACTATTCCTCCCTTGCTACCACCACAGACAAGGTGAAGCCAACCATCCATGGCTGAGGCAGAATTCACCTAACAGCCATCATGGAGATGCTGGGTGGCTGCTGTGTGTCGGCTGTCTCTGTCTCCTCTGCAATCAATGGAAAGAGATAGGCATTCTCATGGATGACTCACCACCTCCTAAGTGAGGTGTCTAGAGTAGGTGGGATGAATCATCCTTGGGGTGGTCCTCTCCATGGATGTTCACAGGATCCTAGATCATAGCATAAATTATATGCCTGCCTTTCAGATGGCAGGTGACATGAATTCCTGTCTTGCATGACATTGTTTTCCCTGGTTTTTTGCACATACTTATGACCTAGGACTTTCAGAGGAATGTACAACCTTGCCTGGGACCTGATGTATTTAGTTAAGGCCTTGTGTGTGCAGGAAGCTAAAACTCTATAATGGTTTTCACAAGCCCTTTCTTTCATGTGGTGGCAGTATCATAAAGGCCAACATGAGAGTAAGGTCCAAATTCTGTCAGGTGACCAGTGTAGGCAGCAGTACGTGTTCTAACCAGCGATGCAGAACATTTTATCATTAAGCTGATAAAACATATGGGACATTAAACACAGAACATTTTGACACCCTGTTCTGTGTTTGCCATCTTCCCATGAATCCACAGCATCGTTAGCAGATATGCTGGGGACTGGATTCTCAGAAAGTCTGTAGTCTTATTTAAGAGCTCATTACGTAAAGACCAAACTGAACAAGTTAGGATAGCTCAATAAGTAACCATAGTGCAAGGATTTTGTTTTTCTTGTAATGTTAGAACCAAGTAAGAAATTCTTACTTTAGGTCAGATGCCAAGAGAAAACCAGCAATTATCTGGAACATGCACTGACACCTCGGTATGCCTGGGTGCCTGCCAGGCAGATGTCTCCTCTCTGCCTAGAGACTGACTGAACTGCCTGCACAGGGCCCAGAAAAACAAAACACGGGACTCAGAAACAGCATTAGGATTTCCTTTCAGTGAAATCCAAAGATCTGCCAGTGGTCCATGTGGGATGCTGCCCTACTCTCTGATCTTTGTTAGCACATATCTGGATCAAAAGTGCAAAGTCCTCCTGAAGGCAAAAACAAAGTTTAGCTTCATTGTTGATGGAGGCAGGCCACAAGGATGGGATCCAAAAGCTTTGTTTTTCATCCAGATGCACTTTTTGTTGATACCTTCCCTAAGGGGATAAACATCTTCCCGTCTGTCAGACTGCGGTTATGTTAAACGCTTTAAAACCATGTCTCATAATGAACACCACCGAGAGCATCAGCTCTGTACAGCAGATGGCTGCAGAACATGAGTGCCCTGAGAGGATGGTCCCGAGCTGTGCTTTCATGCTATCTGCCTTCAGCTGACATTGGAAAACCCAATTCATCCCTTTGAGATGGAGGGTGCTAAGCCTCCACCAGCATAACACCCTAGCAGGGGTCCTGCCTCCTGGAGGTGTGGAGTTTGGCAGTGCCTTTTCACTTCTTATACGTACAGTAGCCTCTCTATACCTGTAAGAATACTTTCTGTGCCTCTCATGCCTAGCTGCTTTTTTCTTGGCACAATTCAAAATGACGCTTTCCTGGGCATCTTGGAAATCTAAAGGAGTGGATAAAATTGCTTGTCTTTCAGTAGAGGAACACAAAATGAGCACTGTATTTCAAAACTGGTTAATAATGTTCGTGGAGGGCTTGATTCCACCAAAGTTAGTCATGCTGAGTAGTTTCTTATTCCACAAGTAGCCTATTCATCTCAATTAGATTAGTCACAGCACAAGGAGAGCAGAATTGGACTCTGAATAATTTCAATTAATTTTCTGCTGTGAAAAAAGTGCTATTAATTAATATTTCCCATTTCCTCAGCATTTGGCAAATATGTTTTAACTATGCATAAATATTACTCATTTTATACATTTTCTTCCCATAAAACATATCTTGATGGTTTGTCAAGTTCCACTTATCTTTTCAATACAGTTTTTATCTAAGTATAATTCACTGCAGGATCTAAACAGAAGTGTCAGCCTAGAGCGGGCATAGCTTTTCTCTGCTAAAGTTCAGCGTGCTTGCAATTAGGGCCACATTTCTTATGGACAAAATTAGGTGAATTAGGTGACGATCTAATAACATTTAGTATCATCCTTTCTATGTAAGAAAGTCCTTAGTGCTTTAATATTATTTTGCCTATGTAGGGAAGTGCTAAGTTCCCCAGGGCTCAGTACAGAGGTCAGCAATCTTTAATATCTTTATCAATGATCTTGATGAGGGGACCCAGTACTCCCTCAGTCAGTCTGCAGATGACACCAAGTTGGGTAGGAGTGTTGATGTACTTGAGGGTAGGAAGGCTCTACCGAGGGATCTGGACAGGCTGGGCAGAGGCCAACTGTACAAGACTCAACAAGGTTCAGTGCCGGGTCCTGCACTTGGGTCACAAGAACCTGGTGCAATGCTACAGGCTTGGGGAAGACTGGCTGAAAAGATGCCCTATGAAAAAGGACATGGGGGTGTGGGCTGATAGATGATCAGCTGAATATGAGCCAGCAGTGTGCCAAGGTGGCCAAGAAGGCCAACACCATCCTGGCTTGTATCAGAAATTGTGTGGCCAGCACGACTGGAGAGGCAATTGTCCTCTACTCAACACTGGTGAGGCCACACCTCAAGTACTCTGTTCAGTTTTGGGTCCCTCACTACAAGAAGGACATTGGGGTGCTGGAGTGTGTCCAGAGAAGGGCAGTGAAGCTGGTGAAGGGTCTAGAGAGCACAAGTCTGATGAGGAGCCGCTGAAGGAACTAGAGGAAATGGCCTCAAGTTACACCAGGGGAGGTTTAGATTGGATATTAGGGAAAATTTCTTCACCAAAAGGGTTGTGAAGCATTGGAACAGGCTGCCCAAGGAAGTGGTGGAGTCACAGCCCCTGGAAGTATTGAAAAGCCTTGTAGTTATGGTGCTTAGGGACGTGGTTTAGTGGTTGGTCTTGGCAGTGCTATGTTAATTGGACTTACCAAGACCTTAAAGGTTTTCTCCAATCCAAATGATTCTATAATTCTGTGATTCTAAGGTCTGCATTTCCTACTCATGGTTGAACAAAGTAGTGCAAGTGGTAAATCAGAACTCTCCTCCACTCTTTCCTGCTGCATTAGTCATATTTCTTTGTAGGATAGGATGTTCTCTTCTACCTCTAAATATGGGTGAGGGAGATCTCATGGAGAGTCTGAAGCATACATGTGTCCTCAGGATGAGAGGTGATGACTTTGCTCAAAAACATAACTGAAGGAAGGAGCTGTGCTTCAAGAAAGAGGTGCTACAGCTAGATGAAGTCCATCCAGTGGAGGGTAGTCCTTCCACTGTGCTCAGGGAGTACTGGCCTACAAAAACAGTGGTGAGGGGTTGTTCCCGAGTTTATCCCTGCTGGTCTCACGTACTAAGGCCTCAGTTTCTGTACCAGTGCTGATCATAAGCAAAGGTGTATATATATTATACATATATTTCTCCAGAGGTAAAGGAAAGGGCATTCACCTGCCATTAACAGCACCAGAGGGTGACTGAAGAGGTCAGGGTAGCCAGGTGAAACTCGGGTCTGAGGCTTATCACCTTCAGTCTGACAGAGACATTCCTGAAGACTTTCTACAGACAGAGATGTTCGATGACTTGGTACAGTGGGAAGGAGAGGGAGGACTGTTTGTTTGCCTGGTCTGCCAGTGGGGAAATGCCAGTACTTAATGGCACTTAGACAGGTTTCTGTCAGAAGTATCTTTAGCTGATGAAAATATCTGGCTAGCTCTGCCCAGGGGAGGTTTCTGCAAGAGCCGCTGGAATCATCTGAACAGCATGTTCCATCTGCTGGCCCCCGTATACATAGTGTTTTTAGGTGGCATTTGATGAGGTCCAAGTCTGTGCTCATGTCTAGGAGCTTGTCTTTGACACGCTACAAGAGAGCTATAAAGGTTAGAGGAAAATCTGAGAAAGAGAGCATCTGTATCTGGTTTCACTGGATGCTCAGACATTTCTCTTTTTTTACTTCTCCTGTGAAACTAATATCTGCCAGAAGTTTCCCTCTCTTACCTTACATAACCATACCGATTCTCTCCCCTGTGTCACTGCTCCTGACAGATACAGTCAGCCCCTCCCATACAAGCAGCTGATCTCTACGAGCCTAACCAGAAAATTAAGGAACCAGATCAAGAACCGCAAAGCAGACAGGCGCCTCACTTCAGTTAATTTCTACAGGTATTAGGCTGTGTTATAGATCAGGGCCTCAGTCATTCTGAACACAATGTAAGCAAAAGTCATGTTGTGAATGCAAAAGAGGTTCCTTTATTTCACATTGCTGCACTGGGTTATAGGGACAGCATTACAGAGGAGTAGCTTTGGGGAAAACAACGTTTGTCAGCAACCTTGAATGCTGAAAATTTAAAATCCATGAAGAGAGGAACTAAAAAGATGATCAGACCTCTTCAACCAGTCATCCAGAATGCAGTATTAATTTGCTGCTCTACCAAACCCTGAAATGCCATCCTTAATAGATAGGGACTGATTTGCTAAATTCAGTGTTACTTGCCTCTGGGATTTATAGGAATAATGGCAAAATCAGATAGAATTAATACTTTATCCTATGGTATCTCATTTCTCTGAGAGCATCTGAAAACGCTTTACAAATAGCAGTGATCCTTCACTGATGCACGGCGCGCCAAGTACAGTATTGGACTGCTGTTGATCTCCTCCTTAGCAAATATAATAATAGGGAAGAAGCATGGACAACTTTCCAGGACTGCTTTGCCTCATGGACAGTTATTTTAGACCATTCCTTGTAAAAAAAATAATAAATAAATGGAGCACAGAGGTACTATTTTTCCTTACCACAAGGAAGATCTTCCCATAGGTCCGGTAATGGCACACTACAGTAGCAATACCAGTTCCCATAATCTCAGAAGCTGCAATTTCTAGTTGCTGACACTGAACAGCTGGTCTGATTTGTTTCACATAACAAAGACAGTATAAATTAAGTTGCCATGTGAATCAAGAATGAATCCCACACACAAAGAGATATGCAATACCTTTTATTTAGCTTTGTTCACCAGAAGTGTTCACAATACTGAAACCTACCATCCTGCAGTGAGGGAAAGATAAGTATTGTGCCATTTCTTTGAACACCAAAGACATTTCCTTAGACTTTGATTCTAGGGGGAGGTGAATCCATATAAAATATATATTTTTATTTTTATAGCTTTAAAGAAAATTTCTGCAGTTTGGCTGTGTTTTTCTTCAACAAGATAGGTCTTTTCTCCTATTTGGCATTCACACAGATGCAGTTATATACAGGGGTTAATGAATATCCAGTTCACTGATGCTACCCCAGTGAGGTGCGTTTTATTTTAGTGAAGGAACTTCAACAGATATCTCACTTACCTGTCAACCTGGAAGTTTAAGTCTGATGATTTCTATATTCTCCCTTCACTTGTACAAGTGCTGCCTTTAAAAGAAATTGTTTCTGGCAGTGGTCAGCTGGCATTTCTGAATGACCTAGTTCCCTCCTGAGGGATGATTCCTAAAACCACTTAATTCACAGGCAGCAATCCTTACTTCTTTAAAAACATTTTGAAAAAGAAAAAAAGAAAACCAAATTCAGTGTTTACCTGGCCAGGTTTTCTGTGCTGGCTTAGAAATGCCATACTTTTAAGAGAAAGTCCATTTTTCAACATATCCAATCAAGTTAGTGCCTCTCATGAAGGTAAAAACCATCAAACAGCCAGCTTCAAAGGATCACCCCACCACCTTGTTCTTTGCACAGTTTTGCTTTAGAAACATTGGCCTTTGCCTGCCCTTCTAACTGCCAGCAAGGGGAGACAACTGGGAACCTTGCAGAAGGGGTAAATTCACCGTGGTGGGGCCACCTTCTCCTTTCTCTTTGAGCAAAAACCTCTCTGAACCCATTAAAGGCCCAGGTCCTTTTCCTCAGACACAATTTCTTGACATCATTTCCTTTTCTGGAATAGTACCATCACGTTTCCCTTCTTGGAAGAGTTTTCCCAGTGTGCAAAGGCCCTACCAATGTGCAACCCCCAGTGAGGGACACGATGATGGCTGTGTTTGAAGAACAACACTATTGCTGTCTTGCCCAGGGCAGTAACCTGCTGCATGGGTGCCCCCCAGCACCCTGTGGGATTTCAATGAGTTTTCATGGAGTGAAAATGCTCTTTAATTCCTGCTTATCTAGCAAGAAGACTTGCAAAGAAGGAGCCCTCTGCCCCCTCATCTTGCACAGACGGTCTGACTCACTGGACTCAGGATTCCCATCTGGATGTCTCTTTGAAAGATGGGTGCAAGCCAAAGAGTTTGTCTATTCTTAGCTTTATCTGTTATAAAGATAGTTTTCCCCATAAAAATCTACTTTTGTTCAGCCATCTCAGAGAACACCTGTCTCTAAGCAAACACAGCAGCCATAGCAGTGTGAATCCTGTTCACTGCTCATTTTAATGAGGTGTTAATATTGGAGCCGGCTCGAGATTATATAAGCACTAGGACTGCTAAGCAAAGCTGAGAAAGAAACAAAAATAAACGCAAGTCAAAGAATTTGAACCCTGTCACCATGCAGTGCCAGCTATGGGAACGCCAACTGCACTTGGAAGCAGAAAAATCTCCTCACATCATCTCCCGTGCTCCAGAAATGACACCGCTTGCTCTGCCAGCTTCCCCGACCAGCCTCTTCCCGCTTTCTCCCATGCTTCCCGAGGACAGGGCACGTCCCGGCTGATGGGATCCATGAAACTACGCTGCTTTGCAGCTCTCTGCGGCCCCGCTGCCCTGCTGCTCATGCTCCCGATTCCCGCAGGAGATCGGCACCTGGCAGCAAGGCAGCAGCAGGAAGGAAAGCCAGAGGGGGCAGTGTATATTAAAAAACAACCTCACAGCCTCTTAAACCATCTGGAACAAAATTGTGCAATAGCTGGCTTGTGCACCCATGTGATCTTATCGCTACGAGCCAGGGTTTTCACAGGGAACCGAAAGGAGTGAAACACCCACTAGATTCTGCTTCAGATCATCTGAAAAGCTCGGCTGTTTCCTTCATCCTCCTCTCTTTGCATGTTACATTTGCTCATCGTGGTATTTCTCCCTGGGAGCTCCTGGGAGGCTGGGCTCGTTTCCAGAGCTGTTTGTACACAGTCCCAGGGTAGGTTTTGGGTTGCTGGCCGTTTTCCCTGGTGTCCTGGCTTTCCCTGCAGCTTGTAAGCTGAGGCAGTCCTGGTCATCTTCCAGCAAAATACTGATATGGCCTGACAGGGTCAACCAACCAAGCGTGCAGTGGGATTTTCCCTGGCTTTGTGGGCTGCCACCCTAACAGGGCTCAGAGTGCAGGGAGGACCTTCAAAGGTGGTGTCTTGGGGTAGACAAAATGTGGAGACTGAAAGGCCTTAGGAGAATGAGGGAAGAGAATCTTCCTCAGAAGTTTAAAAAAAAAAAAAGTGTAAAAATACGAAGGAATCAGAGCAAAACTATAGCAGTGTGTTGGGTGGGTCCTGTGCTGAGTTTATGAAGAACATTCAGGGTCACTGAGTTTCTGGTCTCCTGGCTGCCCGTGACAAATACCTGAGCCTTTTCCTTTCCCACAGAAGTACCTTGCAGATTACCCCACCTTCAGCTAGGATCACTGCTTGCAGCTCTCTATGTATCAACTGGGATTATGCTATGGGACTGACAGAATTTGCTGCCCACACATGCTTCCTGTGGAAGCTTATGATCTGTCAGGGACACAGGGAGACGTGTGTGACACAGAGAGCAGGAGGCTGGGGTGCTGGGACAGCAGCTGCAAGGCAAAGCACTGGAATCCTATGACACTTGTTGAAGAGAAATCAGTATGTCCAGAACTTGATTCCTCTTGTCCTCATGCAGAGGTCTCAAGGAGATCATAGACTCATAGAAAACTTCCAGGTATGGAGCATCCGCAGCTTCTCTGTGCCAGGGAAGAATTTATTCCTTATATCTAATCTAAATCTGTCCTCCCTTATCCTGTCACTACACTCCCTGATAGAGTTCCTTTCCATCTCTGCTGTAGCCCCTTTAGGTACTGGTAGGCCGCAGTTAGGTCTCCATGGAGCCTTTTCTTCTCCAGGCTGAACAAGCCCAACTTTCTCAGTCAAAACAGTTTTTAACTGCCTGCTTCTCTCTGACTACAAAGGGAGCCGAGTTGCCTGATGGAGACAAGAGACAGGGAAAGCACTGGATTCAGGTGAAATCAATCTCATCATGTATTTAGAAACCAGGGTGATTTCACACAAGGGCTTGATATATGGCACTGTAGAGACAGTTATGGGTAGAGACATTTGTGTGTGTGACTGTAGGCATGTGCACAAGAAAGTAACATCCTCAAGCTGATACAAACAGTACCCTTGAAGATACAGTCAGATAGCTGTAGCACCATACAGCCTTTAAAGCTAGGCAAAACATCAGAGACCTTAAACAGTCACCAGGACAATGCCCAGAGATCATCCGGGACTGGACTGACCCCAGAGCTGCTAAGCCCCACATGGGCAGAGTATGTGACACCAGGCCTCAATCTAGAAGTCACACATGTGCCACAATTCTCTTTTTAGTACAAACCGCCCTTGATTAGTCATCGACCTGGTTTAGAAGTTGCACCTCCACCACTCAAGCTGTGAGTGGAGTATGTATTTAAATATAATGGGCTCCACAATCATTTTCAAACTGGCCTAGATCTAAGCCCACGGGGGGCTCTAACTAATTTGATAGAAACTCTAGCTTCTAAATAGAGACCTGAGACCTCTCAAGAGTTTGGCTACAGGGTTTAATGTTCCAGCACAAGGTGAACTCAGCTGAGGTCCCCTGACTGCTTTGCAGCCCTTCTCAGCAAACCAAGGCTGATTTGGGGGGCAACAGGACCAAGTTTCCTGATGAGTATCCTTCCCTGTGGGAATTATGAAGCAGATCACGGGGGAAGGGAATTATGGTTTCACCTCCCCAAACCATTGAAAGGTCGCACTTTTACATGGATTTAAGCCAAAACCATATGCAGCTCCATGGTTTTGGCTGTGTTTTGCCTTGGGTTTTTTCCAGCTAACTGCAATAGTCACTGATCCAAAAGGTAGGAGTAAGTAAAGTCACCGTATGTTTTAAACCTTCCATACTTGAATGTTTTGTGTGGTATGCAAGTCCCATTTTTAATGTCAGAAGCACTGCCCACCTGAGCTTTTAACTTCTTCAGCATCGACTAAGTACCTCTGCAAACTCAGGACTGAGTATCTACCTTTTATCAGCAAGCTCAACACCATCAAGCAAGTAGGTGTGTGTATCTGTAGTGAATTTGTTTGCATTAGCAGGTACAACCTTTCTGCAGCTTCCAGACCTGAACATCACAGAGAGCAAAACTCTGGCTGATAGTGGGTGGCATTCAGGTGCTACTGAACTAAAGCCATAGGTGATATTCCCTTGCCCATCTCTGATGTCAGCTGAAGAGGAAATCAGTCATTGCCCCAGGCTCTTTTTTCATATTCAATTTCTTTCAAATTTCACCTCTTCTCTCAAAAAAAAAAAAAAGAAAAAAAAAGAAGCTACGAGTGAGAGTGTTATAGCTGCTGGTTTTGCCTCAAAAATCACCTTCCTATTTCTTTATCATAGTATTAATGCCATGAAACCAACTTTGGACAGTAAAATGAGTGTCAGTGGCACTGAATTCTAAGAGCACTTTTATTCATTGCAGATATTACTACAACACGCATTCTGAATCTGGTGCTACACAACTGACCAAATATTCCAGTATAGATAAGGCTTACCAGTAGAAAACATAATAAATATCAAGTGCAACGTATTTGCTAACTATCTTTCTTGTATCAAATGAAAGCAGGGATTCCTAAAATGCTTATTATTTTATGCTTCCTCCACACCAGCACAATCAGCACTGCAAAGTCTGCAATATCCATAATGAAGTCCACACTCCCCTAGATCCCAGTGGTTAGAGCTGTACCGTGCCCTTTCTTGCCTGGGGCACGGGAATAATGTTCAAATCTTGAACAAGCAAAGGGAGCCTTTGCCAGGGGGTCTGAGCGAGGGAAGGAGGCAGCTCACTTTGCATGCAGACAGGGTTAATTTCTCCTTCCTACATTCTTATACAGCCATCCGGAGGGGAAGTGTCATATTACCTCACCTCTCATTCCTAGGTTTCTAAATTAGACCTGGATTTGAATTTCCCTGGCATTAGAGAGGAGTCTCATTCAGCGCTCTGGTTTGGATCCATCTTACAATGATAGGTGGGATCTTCACACAGAGGGAGTTTGATTTGCTTATTCCTGTTCCAGCCCATTTTGTTTTGCACAAATCCTGGTGTCTAATCTCCCCTCTTTTTGTGCAACCAGGGAAGATTTTGGGTGGAATCACTGCTTTAAAGAGAATCTGAAGAATTGCCTTCCCATGGGAGAATTCCTGAAGACAGAAAGACAGGGTAGTTAGCACTGCAGCCTTGTCCTGGCTTGTCTACACATGAAAGTTATCCCAGAATAAGCGAGAGGTTGAATGTAAAGCAGGATAGGCATTCCACAACAGCTGCATGTGCTGCTGAGATCTCAGCACAAGGAATGGGTCAAGGTAACTGCATGTTGATTCGCTGGATCACTGGGACTTCCTCATATCTTCTTTAGCTGTGTCCAACAGAAAAAGAGCCAAGGCTTATGAGGACTTTGTATGCAGTATGATACATACAAAAGCAGAAGTAAACTATTGCAGAATAGTCAGAATAAAATAAAGAATTCCTATTTTTCTGACTTCATAAAACTGAAGCAGTGAGACTGGGACTTCTTTTCTTCACCTTTCATGTCCTGGGCTCAGAGCAGTATGAGAGAGAAAGCAGAGAGGCATGAAAAGGTGGCTTGAGAACATTTTGTTCTTCCTGGGTCTCATACCTAAGAAAGCTCAGCCCTGCCAGTGTCCCCTTCAGCAATGCCATGTCTGGATCCAGCACAGTGGGTGCTCCTCATTCACCACCTGAAAGGCACACTCCGGTGCAGGAGCCGGTTCCCGGACCGGAAACATCTGTTCCATTTTCCACATCAGCACAGATGCTATCAAAAACTGCCTGGCATAGGTCTAGCCAGATTTCACCCAAGTATTCCACATCACCCCTAAACATACCTAAGTATATGCAGGCGTACAAAGAAAGGTTATTCTTTATGACCTTTAATTGAGACTTTGTGTCCAGCATTTCCTTGAACAGCCTGGCAGTACACCTCTGAACTCTGTCACCATGCTTCCCTGCTGTCCACTGCAGGGCAGAAGCAGGGCAGTCAAACCGATATAAACCCCACCCTGAAAGCATTGGTTGCCCACTTTTTTTCCAGTGTATATCTTCTGCAGTGGTGGGCAGCAGATCCTTTCTGAAACTAGATTCTGGTGACAGCCTGGACACTCACTAATCCACCTCATCTGACGATGGTAGCACACAAGCACAATGATCTTACTCTTTATTAGGCTCTTCCTTGCTTATTTAGGATAACATTCTCCTTGGTGCTCATACTCCATGGTGCTTGGTTCTGCCACATGTTCATGGAGTGTCCAATGGAAGTGATACCGGATGACATTATTTGGCATTAAACCAGTGTCACAGGGGCAGGAGCATGTGAGGGGCAGAGGTGATGGGAATTGGTGGGTTTGTTACGGCCTCTGCATGTTCCCACTGTGCAAACATCAAGGCAGCTGCCCCACAGCAACATGGCAGATGTTGTACAGGTTGGCGGTAGGGGTGACTTGGATTGGTTCTGTGGATGCTGTGGGTTTCCCCAGATAATTCTGCCCACAGTTTGCTGGAAAACTCCAAATACTTCTGCAGGGAGAGGGCAACACCAGTAACGCATCCCGAAGCAGAGGAAAGGGGGAGGAAGAAGCATCTGTCTAGTTATCTCTATGCTCATGACAGCAGTTTGAAAAAGGTGATTTTGCTTCTTGCTCCAGTACATTATGAGGAGTTGCAAAGGAGAGGTCCTTGCACACATACCGGGGTGATTTAAACAAACAAGGCGCTGGCTCTTCTCTGTTCCCCAGAGCCCTTTGACTCTGCAGCCCGTGGCTGCTCATCTCCAGGTCCTTCCTGTCTCTGCTAAAAAGACCCTGGGTGTTCTCTCCTTGATCAGCCCTGCTGTGTTGATCTGCTCTGCTCAGTGCCTTTCTCCTCCCAGAAACAGGGTGCCTGCCACCTCCTACCCCACCAGGAGTTTCTTCCTTCACCAAGTGGAGCCTCTTCTGTCACCAGACCAGCCTGCCATGTCCTGGTGCCCACTGGCATTGCCCTAAGGTGGCGGTGAGGCCCTGTCCTCCCCCTGCCCTGGGGTAGCAATGAGAACTGGAGCTGCCTTTGCCCCACCTTGGCTCTTGGCTTTGAGGTTTAGGTCACCAATTAACCCAATTAGCCAGTATCTAACTGAGGTGCTAATTAGGGCTCCCCAAGGCCTTCCCTGACAGCACACTCTTCACTCCAGGGTGTGGGGGGTTGGGGGGAAGTGGGGGTGTTTTTTCCCAGAGAGGGTAGAGATGTTGAAAATTCTTCATTTTGTTCAAATTCACAGGCAAATGATGTTTTGTGTTCACCCAATGCAATGAAGGTCTGTAAGGTCTGTGGCTGGTCTGGATTGAGAGGTTGTCCACCTTCCAGCTGAAGTGGAAAAGCAGAGAAGAAACAAAATATAGGAACAGGGCATGAGGGTTTTTTTTGTGAGATAGGCTGATGTTTACCGAATTAAATGTAGGTAAAACCTGAGAAGTCTTTTAGATATGAGAAAATCCCAAAGCTTTCATTTTGGCTATGTTGGAATAAAATGTTTTCAGAATGGTCACTGCTGAAATGAACATAATTCAGTGCATTCAGCATAAACTTAACTATGTTTTTAACACCCTCTCTTCCCCCCAGTGCAGTGGACTCCAAACTCTCCAGCTGGCTGAAGCAGAAATACTTTATCCCCCCCAAATTTAGGAAACACTTCCCATGGATTTCAAAGGATGCACTACTTTGTCTTCCCCAGCACATCAAGGACTAATGGACAAAAATTACTTTAACGGTGGCTTGAAGTCTTTTTTTCCTCTTTTTTTCTTTTTTTCTTCTTCCCTGAGAAGTCCTAGGCTATGTCTTTATTGTGAAAAAAAAAGTATTTTCATGTAGCTATGAAGTCCAAGCTGAAACAGGCTTTCCTACTGTTCTGCCACAAACTGACTGATGGAGCAGGGCCTGAGTTCGATTTTTAAAGGGTCTTTGAAAAAAAACCCTACTTAAGCATTATTTTGAGCTTCCATGGAGAAATCTGGGAAACTGCATTATATTACCTGGGCCTCATTGTGTGAAACATCTCCAGCTGTGAGCAATAATGTGAAAAATGTATTTGAACAGACATAACATCTTTGGAGGGGGATGAAAGAAAAGCACAATAAATCACATCAATTTGGTAAATCTGAGCAACAGTCCCCAACACCTTTCACTTGGTAAGTTGGCAGCAGTCCTGACATTTTCTCCTCCAGCTGGGAGGGCTCTCTGCAGTGAGCAGCTCCTACCCTCTCCTTTCCCTGCTTCCACTAGTAATTCTTCCCCAGCTCAGAGGAATGCAGTCAGGGAACATGGTGATGCCTTGCTCCTGTTTTCTGCAGCAAAGATATGTAATTCTTTAGTCAAACACATCAATTCTATAGAGGTAAAGCTTCAAAAACAGACATACGCACAGTGCTCCAGTGAAGAGTTACCATCTGCCTTCCCCTCTTCTCCTCCTCCTCAAAGGAAGGAAGAAAGAAATTTAGCAGGGGCTTAGTTCTTCATTACCTGCTTGTGCTGACATTCATGAGATACCCTGCAGGATTTTTCTTGCTACCCAGGCAGGATGAACACCCACAAAAATTGGCAAGGAGATGACTTTTAACTCGTTTTCAAAAGCTGGCTCTACTTCAAGTAGACAGCGTCTCTCTGGTATTAAACCAGGAAGAATTTGGTTTTGCTTTCCTCTGAAAAATAGAAAAGGCAAGTAGCCATCCTACTGGTTGCCTTGAATACTAACAGAGATATGATGTTTCAAGTATTAAAAGGAATATATTTTCACATGTCAAAGCCCTAGGATGAAGTTCCATGCTTGCCTGATAGTATCTTTTAGGTAAGCATCCTACAAATCTGAAGCAGAGTGCTTTCTGCAGAGTCTGCTCCCCTGCCACTGCTCCAGAGATGCAGGCACTGCTGCCTGCAGCAGCAAACACTCAGATGTCAAATGCAGAGCTCGGCCGCTGTATCAAGGGAGAGCACCTGCCGTTGCCATGCAGCGTTACGCATCCAAATGATGCCTGTATACTTGGAAAAGGGGACTCCTGGTACAGAAGTGAAAATGTAATTTTGTTGGGCTAGTTTTAGACGGAGAAAAGTTAAAACGACTCCCTCAGCAAAAAACCACAACCAAACCAACAGAGAAAAAAACCCAACTGAACTTCCTTAGCCAATGTACTGTGAGTAAGGAAACTACTCTCTTGGCAGAACTGTCTAAGGCTTGACAAGGCTTGAGATAGACCTGATAGATGACTGAGAGTTTAACAGGGATGCAGAGAAGCGGCAGGTAGGAAAGGGCTGTTGTAGAAATGTGTCTGCAGAGTTACTCGGCATAGGAAGGCACATGTATTGTCAGACACTATTAATCTTAATAAGCTTTAATTTAATTTATTGCCTGGGCAATACCAATAAGCATCATCCCTAACAGGTTGTCCAAGATAGCTCCTTATCTCAGAGCTACTTCTGCTCTGTGAGTTACAACTCAGATGATTTGGGTTTGCCAGGGCAGTGAGGTGCTACAGTTGTGTGTAGGGAGTGATAGGTTTGAGACACACTACCCAAGACATGCTTGAGCCACAGAGAAAAAGGCAAACTTGCCCTACAGTTCAGATGGTGCAGACAGGAAATGTGCTCTTGTTTGGGTGGCCCCTACGGCAAGCTCAGCACCGGCAAAGCGCAGTGTGGAACAGAACTGCAGGACTGAGGCTTTTATCACTTACTGGAAGTTTTCCACAGCCTGAAGAAACAGTTGCAGGGTTTTTTTATTGCATCACTGAGAGTGCAATTTACATTGGAAACTAAGAGTACAGTGTTTATTCCAGGAAATTATTGCCATAGCTTGATGCCACTTATTACCTTGAAGGTGAAGCGCAATATCACTACCTCGTAGTCATTAGCAATAATTATGAACAGCTCATCAACCTTAATACCTCCTGTGGCAGACAGGGAAACTTTGACTGCAATCTCTACCGTCTACAAGTACAGAAAGCAAGAAAAGCTCCTGAATCCTGGCAACAGTGGGATGGATGGCACTTTCACATTTCCACAGAGGTACGCTTTCTAACGCAGCGCAGGAGTCTGTTACTTTCCACTGCTTTGTCTTGATGAAGACTTCTCATAGGCCAAGCACGAGATTTTTACTTACCGTAGGAATGTAGATGCTTCCCTTTCAACTAAGTTTTTCAAACATATTATAAGAAATATCAATGTATTCTGCCTCTTATCTTGTGTTCTTCAAACACCACATCAAGTATGGAGTCTTCCTCCACATTAACACTAGTTGGAACAACTCGTCTTGAACGCACTTGGGACTAGATGCTCCTGCCACTGCATCTGGCTAATCTTCACTTCAGATTCAAGATTGATTCAAGACAAATCTGTTGTTCAGATTTATCTCCACTCCTGGCCTGAATATGGTCTAGCAGTAAAAAAACTCCTGTGTCATTCACCTGTAATGAAGGGTCCATCCCAAACTCCAAATCCACATACTCCCATCACAGTAGACATCTGCATTTTGAACATATGCTAGAGAAGTTTTGCTAATAACTATACACAGAAACATTGGAACAGGCTTCCCAGGGAGGTGGTTGAGTCACCAACCCTGGATGTGTTTAAAAGATGGGTGGATGAGGTGCTTAGGGATATGGTTTAGTAGAGGACAGGTATAGTTGGACTCGATGATCTCAAAGGTCTTTTCCAACCTAGCAATTCTGTGATTCTGGGATTTTGCACCAGCCGTGGAGACCTGTTGCTGATATGGTGAAACCATCTCCCTGTAAAATTCGAGCTATCTATCTAGCCAAGAGGCTCTTTCTCCTGTATGTGTTGTGTCTGCTTTGGCTGTGGGTTCCAGGAGAGGTGCCGGCAAATCTTTGTCAGTGAGAATATTGTTTTTCCTACTCCTGAGCCAGTGGGGCTGTGCCAGGAAAACAGAGTATCCAGGACTTGCCTAGCATGACTCCGGTCCACTTCCACCTCTCTCTGAGCAGACTTTACAATGAATGATGTGTGATATCTCACTTCGGGCAGCTCACCAAGTCTCCCTCCCCAGATCGCTGTAGCTGCTAGGAAAACCAGTATCCTCAAATTAGACACCTACTTGAAAGAACAGTGTGCCTCACAGTAACAGACATGATAAGTGCTATGAGTAATGACAGATCCACGCGTTAACAGTACTCTCTATCAGCCACCTACTGGCTCATTTCTCTTTTGATAAAGGCTTTTCTCCTCTGGTTATGCATGAAATGCACACTTCTCCTGTGAAGGTGGATCTCGGCAGCAGCAGTGGGAGCAGAAGGCAGAAGCTCCTGAGTCCTGTGGCTGCGAAACAGGCTCGGTGCTCATCAAACAACTGTCGGTCTTTGCCTCAGTTTCCCCACTTGTAATATGATTGATGTCTCTGTTGTAGTCACGCTGCGAGGCATAGCTGATATTCACACGGTGGTGCTTTGGAGATGCCGAGCATCAGATAGTCCCAGGAGATGCCAGTATCCTCAGTATATCAATTGTATCAACGCAGTGAACAAAGGCAGGCACAGATGCTAGCATAATGTTATGTATTTTGGTACAAAATTAAATAAAAATCTTGCCTTCTGTCCTCAGATTTCTTGTCAAACATTCACTGCTTCACATGCTGAAGCAGTTAGTAATACAAAGCATATTTCTATCCTACTTTATTTTATTCTTCAAACAGAACTCTACATTAAAAAAAGTGAAGAACCAGGATTGAATCTTAATACAAAAAAAGGGCTTGAGTTACATTCTCCTGGGATCATCTGGAGCAAAGCGTAATAAGTTTCTCAATATCTGACCTAATTATATCTGTCCTAAGTTTTGTTTCCCATAAGAGATAAATGTCTATGGTTAAAAATAACATTTGAAACTCCTCCAAGTTCCAACAGAACTTTTTCAGCCTCTCTCAAATTTAATATCTATTTTTAATTTGTTTTAATTTTTCACCCAACTTTAAAAGTTATAATTTTGAGGCTGGCATTCTACTCTATTATCCAGCTCCTAAAAATGTTTGGGTGAGATAAACTTGAGAGCTGGGGGGAAGTTATATTACCCATGCTTATTTCATGTTGGAAAAATACCACAGCTATCGGAACAAGAGAGAGAGGCAGGGGGAGGAAGGATGCCTCTGTGGTTGAAAAGGAATTGGCTCTCTCAGAAATCTATCTTCTGGGTCATGTTGAGGTCTCTTGACAGACAACACCAGGCAATGGCTGGTTGTATCGTTTGTCCCCACTTTAGCACCCAGCTCTGCCAGCAGTCTCTGCCCCAGAGCAACGGTGATGGAAGGTGATGACACAGGCCCCAGCCCCTGTGACTCATCAGTCATATTTAGAGAAAAAAAAAAGCCGGGAAATTGTGCTAATATTGGGATGGCAGAATACTTTGTACACATCTTTTCCTTCTGGCTGTTATTAGAGGGCTGGGAATACCTTGCAACTGGCTCCCAGAGACCCCAGTGGCCATTCAAAACCCTTGTGCCTCAGTTTCCTGCCCATATCCTAGAGATAACAGCACTTACCTTCCTGACCAGACACTGTGAGGCTGAAGTACTAACATTTGCCACGGACTAGAAAACCATGTATAAGGTATTTAAGAAATACAAGGGATTATTGTAACCGGCCATGGTCCATTCCCAGGGAGGTTGATAATAAATAACATTCATACAGCATGCTCCAGAGGCCAGCAAGTGAAGAGGCCAAGAAGAAAAGGAGCCTGCAAACAGAGATCCAAGGAGGGGTTTTGGATGGGCAATTCAGGTCAGCCCTTCTCTGATGAGAAGCTTTTTCAGCTCTATGGAAGGAAGAATCTGGAGATGGGATTGACTGTTTGAATGTCAAGCCTCATCCACCTGCAGGAGTTGTGCCTCCATCACCGCAGGCAGGCCATAGGCCTCATCCTGGCGCTTTATAAATGGTGCTGCCTGGTCACAGACGCAGAGCCGGCATGAGCTGCGGTCTCTCAGTGCAGTCCATGGGCACAAGCTGAACAACAAATGCAGTTTATAATTGGCCAGCTGTTCCGCTTCGAGGGTCTGGGAGACTTAAATGTCACAGTACACAAATGGGAATTGTTGGGAGAAATGGAGCAATGCAAGTCTCAAAGTGACTTCAAAGGCATCTGAGTCCAGGGTTTTCTCTAGTTCACAGTACAGGTTCAAGGCTGGAGGAGATTGCCTAAATTCCCTCAGAAACAGGCAGCAAAGGGCCAGGAGGATGAGGCGGCAGCTCCTCAGCAGGCCCTGCAGTGAAGAGGTCTGATTCTGCTAGATGGGCAGCAGCGCAGTTTGGTGGTTGGGGTACTCCCAAGGGATGTGTGCATTTAAATCCCAGCAGACTGAGACAGGCTGAGCTCTCTGGTTTCACTGACCTTGCCTTAACTGTGAGGTTATTCTGCTGGTGCAAAACCTGATGGCAAGCTCTGAATCCTAATTTAGCTGAAGCATCTGACTTTTCCCTAAGAACTTACAAGGGACATGCTCGTACCTTTCCTGTGGACTGCCTTAGGACCATGGGCTGCTATGAGTCCCCAGTTTCAAATGTAGCTCTAGCTCCTTCAAGGCAGAGCCACGCGAAGGCTCCTCAGAAGAGCTGGTGGCACCGAATGTTGCCATCCTGAGGACAAGGGGCCAGAGCTGAGTTGCTCCTGCCACAGGAAAGGGGAAGGAAGGGCAGCACTGAGACGGAAAACCAGGCTTGTTATTGCTGCCTCCGCTGTAGAGATAGGAAGGGTGAAGACAGAAGTGGTGTTGCAGGATGGGGCCCTCCTTTACCCCTAACAGCCACTGCCACCCTGGCTGTCTGCACTCCTCTGCCAGCTGTTGCAGCTCTGAGCCTGGTTTCCTATATTGTGTTGCTGTGACAGCCCGTGCTGCCTGCATCCAGCAAATGCCCTGTCTGGGGTGCATGTGGCAGTGCACGTTCCCCTGGGGAGCTGTGGGTCCGTATCTGCAGCTTGGCCAGTATCTAACAACTAGTTACCCACAATAGTTGTAAGTACCTTCAACCCGAGCGACATCCTATCCTATCCTATCCTATCCTATCCTATCCTATCCTATGCCATCCCATCTCATCCCATTCGGTCCTACTCTACTCTACTCTAAAGTGCCATCCTACTCTTCCCAGTGGTGGGATCCCACACAACAGGAATTTTGCAAGATGTCTGGAGCGAAAGCCTCTCCTCCAGACAGTGAAACCATCATGGGGAGGCCAGAGTTGGTAGCAAGCAGAGCATCCCCTGTTCATCCCTGGAGCAACTGAACCACAGGAGCAAAGGAGAAAAGACCTGACAGCAGAGCTGGGCTTTATTTACATGGGATTGCAGTTACTTTACTATGGGACTGGAATACAGGAGTGGCACCCTGGCTCACTTGTAATACAAAGGGAGAGTTTTACATGTGAATTAATCACAGTGTGCTTATGTTTTCCATTTTCTAGCTATTCTCCCCTGGATAAGGTGTTGAACTTTTACCCAAGGGTTTTTTCCAAGATTAAGGTAGAAATTAAGGATCCTAGACACTTCTGAAAGTTTAAATATCCCCAATTTTGGATAATGGTTCTTTTTTCACTTGGAAGTTTTCTAATAAAAATACAGTTTTGCAAGCACTGAGCACATTATACTCTTTGATGGTGTATCACAGCTCTACCGCAACCACTTTGGGAATCAGTAGATGGGGAAAACTGCTATTACAGAAAAGCCAGAATATCTTGAAATAAAAGGCCTACAATTTTGCCAACATTAGGCATCCTATTTCAGGAAGAAACTGAAGAGAGGACTACTTTTTTCTTTTCCCCAGAAAATATTGACATTTTCAAAAGCAAGATATTCATACATGATGAGACTGACTTACAGCAATAGGTACACACAAAAATTCACTTGCTCCTAGACTGTGAGCAGGAATGTCAGAGACTCATTTCTAAATTGGGCACTTGCACCTGCATGTGTAATATTCCAAACATAGTAGGTGCTTCTGACTGTTTTGCTATGTCTGATTTTGAAAAATCTGTTCCTTGCTGGATTGAACTCATTACCTCCCAAACGTCTTCTTAAATACAAGTTTGCATGTGATATTCATCCCAGAGTCCTCTGCAGGATCAGTTCTGGTGTTATGCTTTTGGATGTTACTTGTTTTCCTTGTCCCATAACATTTTTCTGTCCTCCCTTTCATTTCTATCTGCTCTTCCAGTAACCCTTTATAATCTTGATATTCTGTTTTCATACTTTCTCTGATAATCTCTTTGAAGAGACTGGACAAGCTAGACCATCCCTCAAATGCTGTAAAACATTTCTCTAATGTGGACATCATGTGTGCCAAGAAATTCCAGAATCAGTTTGAGTGTTTCCATGCTGCATTCACGTATGGCAGCAGCAGCCATGGGAGCTGCCTGTCCTTACTGGGAACCACTCATTCCCAGAGAGGCTATTTTGCACCTCCAGGTCACCATCACATCTGCCTCTGCCAGTTCCAGTAACAGGCTCCCATCCTTCACCTGGAAACACCCACCCCCAGCAATCACCTGCCCCAAACCCACCATGACAGATCCTTTTCAGCATCCTCAGAAACAACTCAGCCAATCTCAGTTTGTTTTTATGGCTAAATACTGCCTAGGTGCTCTTTTTGTAAAATGAACTTTTTGTTGTTGGTGGGTTTTTTTTTCTTTTTTGGTGTCTAGAACAAGTTCAGGTCACCCAGCCAGGCCAAAGCAAAGATACTTTAAGCAGCGAGACACAAAAATAGGATCCTCTCCCATGGCAATTTGGGATTTCCAGCAGAGCTGCTTTTCAGCTGTTGTGACAACCTTTACACAGACGCTTCTCCTTTGCTCTCCCCCCACCCCGTAGGGAGACTGTGACCAGCCCAGCACAGCATCCTGCCTCCCTTGAACACAAAGGCAGCGTGCACACCGGAAGGCTGCTGTGACTGGCAGCCAAGATGCAAAAGCAGACCAGGGGGCTTGCAGCTCAGTGGTGGGGCTTGCTGGGAGGTCAGAGCCCACCCGATGCACCCCTTTGCAGCCTCCTGACCCCTGTGTTGAAGAACAGGGGTTCTCTTGTTTCTAGCTGCTTCGGGCTTGCTAAAGGGAACTAGGGTTTGTTCTTCTACCTCTGTTTGTGAGAATGTTCAAATACAGGAGTTAAATCCGGGCTTATCCTCTCTTTTCTTTACATAAAAGCTCCCACTCAAAGCAGACATGTTCTCAAATCTATTATCCTCTATATTGTTCATAGTGGTTCTAATTTTTCCCACATTGCTCAAAGCTCTATCCTCAGGTGACTGTTCTCAGAGCTTTCGCAGCTCAGCTTTACCTTTCAAATAAGATTTATCCATTAAAAAACAATTCCACTGCTTTTTGCAGCTATCATTTTGTCACATATGGATTTATTCAATAAATGCTTTTAATAGCAACATTTCTAGGCTTTGTTTGTCAAGAGCTGCCAGGCTTTTACAAGCCAGGGTTGGCACAGACGCTGAATTGCCTCTCTTTACCCAGGGGAGAGTTCCCCACTGGTCATGACAGAGGTCCTGCACACATGACTAAATGAAAGGAAATTAAAAATATGAGTATCTACATAATTCACAGCCAGTAAATGGTGGAGAGTATCAGGCTTCCAGCAACTTCCGGACCTCAGCAAAGCAGCTTCTAATGAAAGCAGGGATATGGGATTTTAATCTGCAGATCCAAGACCTACCAGAAGACCTAAAAGCCAGGCTTCAACACAAGCCCCAGGGCAGGGGACAATATAAAAGCTATCAGTGAGAGCACAATCAGCCACCCCAAGGGCACTGCGAGGTAACAGCTGACAGCGGAAGAGAGAGGTCAAGATCGGTATGCCAAAAATCTCTTGTTCCTGGGTCAGTCTGAGATGAAGCAGCATTGCTGTTGTCTGTCCGCCGCCTGCTGTAGAGCAAGGGGTGTCTAGCATTTGGCTCTGGCCGTGAGTGGCACCCACCCATGCAGGACTTCACACGTGTCTCCTGAAGACCTGGAAAAGGTGGCGGTCATTGAAAAAGAGAACGATTCTTTCCTTCTGCTCCATTTCCTCAGTCCCTCATTTTTTCAGAGGTCTTCAGATGTCTGTTGCTAAATCCTTGGCCCACCTTGAAAGTGGTGCAGTACTAAGACTGTCTAAAGCAAAAATGAAAGAGAAAAGACAACGCATTGCCTAACACACTTTTTTAGGTTTTCTGAGAATTATAAACTCCTTTTGGTAGCTCTTTTGCTTTCTTTCAATGAAATATTTAATAAACTCAGACATTAGGAGGATTTCTTTTTGCTCATGTTCCTCCGTTCCTTCCACAGTCCCCCACAGTCCCACAAGGACTTATTAATTAAATTCTCTCGGCGCAGTGTTCTCTCTCCCCAACTATCTCTATTTTCTGTACTGCAGCTTGTGTACATTGTCAAGAGGAATCAGAGAGAGCAAAGAACCAAATAAAAAGATCCCTCCAGGAATACAGTGTTCGATTATACAAAGAAAAGCTGCAGTTTAGATTGCTCATCCTTATTTCCCAGAGGAGGCCTCAAATGTCTTTGTTCCTTGGCTTTTTAAAAAGAATTTCCTTTTCTGGTAAAATCATTTTACCTGTGAACCACAGGCCAGGCTTTTGGTCACATTTACCTGCTTTTCCATTATCAACTGTTACATATCATTCTTCCTCATGCTCTGCCTCCCACAAACAGCTTCGGGGTGTTTTGCAGCACTCCTTCCTCATGGCTTTGTGCCTGGGCTCCAGGACCTTCCACCAGCTCTGGGTTTCTTGGGGAGAGCCTGCCTTCACGAACGCCTGCCCACAAACAACCCAGCGGGTTCTTCTCACAAGTGACGAAGTGTCATAAACGCATTACTGCCGATAATAGTGAGGATTAGATCCCTGGAGAGGCCAGGAAAGGAATGAGCGTGGGGCCCAAAGCCCCCTCTCATCTCCCAAAGTGCTGTACCTGTTTTATGGACAAAGAACAACTTCTGCTCCCACAGCTGTCTGTCAAACCCAGCTTCATCAGTGCTAAAGCTTCTATAAATAACAGAATAACTCTTAAAAACATAAATGGGAAGTACAGTAGTATATACCATTCAGCACACATTGCAAGCTGTGAGCTCCCTGCCTCCTTGAAGCCCACAAATGTGCATGACTCATAGCCATCACACCTATATTACATGTGCATGCATATACATGTTTTGCTATGTTCAGTATTTTGCTCTTGTGTAAAAATAAAGATGTAAAACGGAAGGGGAAAATCCATTTACTCCCTTACATTTTATACTGGGAACCTGCAATTAGCCCCCGCTTTTTGCCATCTTCCTAGCTGGCTAGATGTTGTATCGTTTATGTTGGACCTCCTCCAAGATTAATGGCATCATCTGTACAGTTTTAATAGTCTAATCTTGCTAAATCTTTTTGTTTTGAAATGTGATTGCACCTGATCTTCATTATTTTAATTGTTTAATGTATTATAACTAAGGCTCAATTAGATCTATCAGATCCCAATTCAGCCCAAAATATTCATGTCCGTCTGTGAGCTGCAGGAGGCACCAGACCCACCAGGCTGATTCCACGCTGGTTTTTCAATCCAGAGAGCAGGTACTATTTTTGCCACTGACTTGTGTTTGACTGCAGGCAAGTCATCTATCTTTCTGTTTCTCCAAGGGATTCCAGCTTGCTGTGTTTATAACCTAACTGGGTCTCAGCACAGGTTGACATCTTTACAGGCAAGTGTTATGGAAATAACACTAACAATGTGCAGCCCATTCCAGATGCCGCTGCCTTCTAACCAAGACTGATTCCTGTTTATACAAAGCACAGGAAGAAAAAGATGGTGAACAGAGGCCTGTATATAAGCATGTTGTTTCAGTGTGAAACATGGAAACCTCCATTTCCTCTCCACCTACCTCATATAAAGTTCTGGCAAGATTTTGGTACTTCCCAGAGGACAGGCTCTCTGCCTATGTAGAGGGATGCCTTCCACTCACTGTGCATGATGCAGGCCCAATGGAGCGATGACAGTCATCTCCTGAAAATCCAGCTGCTGTAGGCCTGGCCTCCAGATACCTCACACCATGTCTCTGATGGTACATCTTCACTGTGCTTGCACCTGGGTTGCAGGGAAGGATCTCTCTCTGCCAGAGGTTGAGCCAGTTGCATCTCCTTAAGATGGAACTGGGACAAGAACAAGCAGGTATCACGTTTTCCTTTCAAACAGTGAATGAAGTGGCCGACCTGCTCTTCTCCACTACCTTAATCCCGCACTTCAGTGGGAAGAGCATTCACCCAGGACACAGGGGATCCAGATTAAATTCACTCTTCCAATTGAGAGAAGACAAACCCCTTTCTTCAGAACACAACTTTGCTAGCAGACTCCAAAAGAGGAACTTTAGGCCCTGCTAAAAATTTATCGTACTTGTCAAAAAATTAGTGATAGAACAATGATCCTGAGAGCAAATGCAACCTGCTCATCTGCTGGCCAGAGCTCACAGCCAAGGGCAAGGAGATCTGGCTCTTTGTGACTTATTCTGTGTCTCATTTGGTGATTCTTACCATGTAAAACACACTCAGCTTCCCTTTCTGAGGAGTATCAGGGTTCCTGAGCACCTTCCTCACAGCAGTAAGCAGGATGGTGAAAGACTGAAACCACTCTGGAGATAACAAATCAGACCTCGACTTACCTCATCATAAAATCAAGATGGGAAGAAACAAATATCCACATAAACCTGCTGTTCTCATCTCCACAAAGAAACCACGTGTTAATGCCCCCCAACCTGATAAAAGCATTCCCTTCAGCGCTGCAGGCAGCCGACTGCACAGAGTTGTTAACTTGACGGTTATAAGCACGTGCCCTGAGAAAGATGCAACTGGGGTAACAGGAAAAGAGCACATGCACTTGGTCCAGCAAAGATGCCCCCCCCCTGCCCCCAGTTACAGAACAAACCCCCACTGGTACTGCACCTTCCATGAACACTGGTTTTGCAGTGCTGATGATTCTGTGGTTTCAGCAGCGCGCCACTCACTGAAAGTGTTTCATTCTGACTAATGAGGACCCTCCACAAAAAAAACCCCAAGAAAAACAGTATCTTATTGAGGACGCTCAGTGTACAAGAAGCAGAGAAGAGGCTCATTGAGCGAACATGCAGATAGAAGTTAGATTTTAAAGCCCTCAAAGCAAATTTAAAAAAAAAAAAAAGAAAAAAGCAAAAAGCGGTTTCTTTGTTTTTAAATGCCTTTGAACATTTTCAGATCTGTAAAAATACCCACACAACTGTAATCAATATACTGTGCACTCCTCTGATCTGGTTTGGGGATTCTTTTCCACTCCAAAAACATAACAGGGGCTCATCTTTTTGTAAAGAAGCATTTCTATTTTTGCTTTTTTTTTGCTTTTAACTGAAGAAAATGCGCTTTTAAATTAACATGCAGAATGGTTTCAGAAATCTGAAGGAGTTTACAAACTATTAGAGCTGAAAAACTAATGTGAGAGCTTGCCATGTTGGGGGCAGGTATTCTCGCATCCTGCCCGTTCTGCTGTGACTGTCCCAGTGCCTGGGTACAATTCAGCAGCCATGCTCTTCCTTACGTTCTCAGCAGAGTTGGGGAGTGTTTCTGACTCAGGTGGGCAGAACACTCCACGCCCCAGTAGCCATGACCACAGACTGGGAGGGACCCAGCAGGAAATACTGTTGCCAAGGGAGAATTTGTCAGAGCAAGAAGCTTGCTGTGGAGCACAGTGGAAGGGAGGAGCAGGTGAAAATCACCAGCAAGGCTGGTCTGGGGAGGAAGATCATGGTGGGGTGCGTGGAGTGGATTTTTGGTTGGGGGAAAAGCATGGAGGTATAGAAAAAGAGCCCTTTAGACTCACGTATATCCAACAGAATGAAGAGGCCTTTTGAGCTGCTATGCTTTCTTTAGTTCGAGAGGTGATACGCTGGGGATGTAAGTTGTTCTGTGAATGTTGAAGCAGTGCCAGGGTGTGTGAGTAGGAGGCAGGACATGCCTAGCAAACTCCCAGATCTTCCTGGGAGTGGCATACCATGCCAGTGCTAGGAGAGGCTTCTGGATTTGCAGCTGAGTTACATGTCTGTCAGCCTGGCTTCTTACCCAAGGACCTGCAGGAAGAGTCTTTGCTGAGTCTGCATCCAGCTGTTTGATGGGTAGGTTTGGTATTGTAGATCAAGCACCTGTGCACCAAGAGCTTGAAAAGCATCATCAAAACCAGAACTCCTAACCATGTTGCCATATGACCAGCCATTTGTAGCATATTAAAAAAATAAATAGTTTGAAATGCTTCTTGGACTGTGACAAGTAGCAGTAGCATATACTGCACTGACTTAGAGATATAAGCATGCTCTCAGGACATTTGGAGAATTTCCTGCCTGAACATCAACCAGAGCTCTAGCTGGACACTTCCAAAGTTCCACCTTGTCTTACAACCTGCTTATCAAGATCCCCCAACATTGCTTTTCTGATAGTCACAGGATGCAGTACAGATCATAGAATCATAGGGTTTGAATGGTCTGGGCTGGAAGGGACCCTAAGTATCAGAGGGTTCCAACCCCCCTGCCACAGGCAGAGCCACCAACCTCCAGTCCTGGAGGTTGCCCAAAGCCACATCCAACTTGGCCTTGAACACTTCCAGGGATGGGGCGTCCACCACCTCTCTAGTCAGCCCATTCCAGTACCTTACCATTCTCTCTTTCCATTCTTTAAGACCATCTATGGATTTCAGCTGCAGTAGTGATTTTTACTGATTCTTCAGCCAAATTCTGAAACTAGACACGCCTCAGACTTCTTTTAATACTCTCTTTATTTTCACAGCAGGTGGAACATTTTCTACACTGTTTTTTTGGGGGTTATTTTTTTCCCCCAAGTTTTGTCCCTCCATCTATTCCCTGTAGAAAAGCACTCAGTCACCGCTTTTGTGTTCTGATCTTTCCCTATGCAAACCATCTTCTCTGAAAATTGGCACTGGCACACGTTTTAATCCATGGCCTAGCAAGTCTTCCTGCACACTGTTGTCTCTATACAACTTTTTGCATTTGCAGGCGTGAGCTGTAACCAGCTCTGGTGACAGTTTTTCTGTTAAAGAAGAAGAAAAATGACATTGTAAAATCTGGAGCTGATCAACAAATCTGTTGGTGAAGCTCAGAGGAACTCACAGCATTCTGAAGTTAGTCGACTGCTATTATTGCTGCTCTCGTGCTGCTTATCATATCAGAGATCATTTGGTTGCAGCCTTGCTGCACTCCTCATTAGCCCAGACAGAAGCCTGCCAAGTTGAGGGAAAAAAAGAAAAAAGTTTAACTCAGAAAGTGAGACTGTAACTATTTGAGAGATAATAACAATTGTAGCTCGGTAGCCTCCTTCAGCAGTTTAACCTTCTTCTCATCAAAACCTCATTTTCAAGGTAAGTAATAAGAAAAAGAAAATCCAGATACTGGGGGACTGGGGGTGGGGGTGGGGGGGGGGTGGGGGGGGGTGGGTAGAATACCTGCCCTGTCAGACCTTAAGCCCAGAGTTTTTGCTTCAAAAATCCTTCCTCAAGGCTTGGGTTTCAAAGTCTACCCACAATAAAGGACAAGCAAGATTGGCTTGGTAACGCTGGCCCTGACTTGCAAGTGACAGGGTGGGATCTCAGCCCCTTCTTTGGCCTCAGGTTGTCCATACGGCCGCAGGCGAATTGTGTGGCCCTGTGCCTGAGCGCTTCGTCCCTGCGGGGCCTTATCCCACAGGACTGGGTATAGATGTCACTTTGCTGCTGACCTTTAAACGACTGTGAAACTGTAACTCAGGCATGCTACAAGCACTCCCACTAATTTTATACTTCCTGGGGCTTATCTATTATGCAAAACCAGACAGGTTTCACAAGCTGGGAAGTTGTGCAGAAGAGCAGCGTTTATTGCAGCCCAGTGCTGTGCATGTGTCTGTTCTTTGTTTTGGCATCAGCTCAATTGTGTCCTGTTTAGATAATTGACCAAAGAACAACTACAAAAACTTTCTATGCTAGATAAGTTATCCATCTTGAGGAAGAACCTGACAAAAAAGACAAAAAGGAGACAAGGCATTTTTCTTTGTTTTTCCAGCTAAGCTAATTTGTAAAATACACAATTCACACATTTTTTTTTAGGGCAATGCAGACCCTGTGGGACAGTTGTAAGGCTCCATACCTTACAGAAATATTCTAGAACTGTTGTGATGTTGGGTTCTATATACTATTTGAAATGTGTGTATAAATTTTATATATATATTTAATAATTTTTATATATATATTTAATAGATTTTATATATATAATATATAATTTGTTTAATTTTTGTTAGCTTCCTTTAAACTAGATTCACCAGTCCCACCACACAACAGCTGGGTCTTTGAAACGTCAGGTAGCTGGCTTGGGGACACAATAAGAATCTACAAATGTTTGATGAGTCTAAATACCAAAGCAAGAGAACCTCCAGTCGGGATGGAAAGGAAGGGGTCAGTACCAGTTAGTTTTGTTACAGCACTCCACATGAACACATCCAAAGACCCTGGTTGAACTTTTTGGATGAAGAACAGCCATTAACTGGCTCTCACCAGGGTATACCTGAGACCTCATTACTAAATCAGACAGAACCCTTAGGCCGGTTAAGTTACAGGAGTTGATGCTGAGCCAGGAGAGCAAGGGGAATACAAAGATAGTAACAGGCTGCAGAGATTCTGGGAGGGGAAAAGGTGTTAAGGATGGAAAGGAGGAAGAAGAGGCAGGGCAAGAGAACTGAATTGCTCTGCAAGAAATACAACACACGAGGTGGAGTCTGATTGATTGTTTTCATGGACTTGTGTTCCTTGTCTCTGAAAATCTCCTCTACCAACAGCCTCAGGTTCTCTTCTGAAACCCACTCTCCATATAGGGCACATGCTATGTGCTATGCTCAATCAAAAATCTCTGAGCACGCTCTGGCAGGCTGACGGCTCTCGACCGCTATATAAAGGCTGGCTCCCACCTGCCTTTGCCACAGCGCAGGCATTTAATTACGCGCTTTGTCCTCTGTACAGCTGCAGTTTTTCACAGACCTTATTTATCTTGAGATTTCAGCTCATCTTTCAAATTTGGTTGAAATTGGGTCCCAAAGTTTTTTTAAGGGGAATTGCTGAATGTACAGAGAGATAAACAACACAATCTCATAAACCTCATTTCAGAGGCAACCAGGCTAAGAAAAAAAAAAGCCAGGTTTTAATTTCTGATCCTGCTCATGCCAAATGTTGTCTAACATTTCAGCAGCAATCTGTGGCCCTGAGAGTCTCTTTCAATATCCTATCAAGAATATAAAATAAATTGTGATAAATGTAGTCAGTATAAAATAAAATGAGTTGAAATTGGTTGCTGGGATGCAAAACTGAAGTTGACAGGCAGTTGTGAGGAAACTTGCAAGAAAATGCTTATTTTATGTATTTCTTTGGGGCTTAGCAGCCTGGAGCTGCCAAGATGGTTTTGCACATGCTCGGCAGCAAAAACAAGGCAACTGAGCAATTTTACCAGTGGGAATTTTAAGTTCCTACTGCATTAAGCAAACATTTGAGATTATAAATGCTGTTAAGGCCTATCACTTGAATAAAATTACTTACATACGTATTCAGGGACCTAAGTTGCCCCTGTAAAGCTATGGCTTGAATTTCTTTAGTAGCCCGTTGTGATAATTTTACTAAGGGTTTGTGAAAATCTAAATAAAATACATTAAGTTCTCCTTCCTCCATACCTCTATTGAACCATTCAGATACCACTAAGAGATTAATGAGATTCTTCTGCCCTAGGCCACCTCATAAAATGACCTCTGAGGTGCTGTATCATTTCATTTTTTAACTGCGAATGATCACCTAATACACAATTCACTTTATTAATAATTCCTTGGATTACCTTATAAAAACACAGGTTCGATACGTTACCCAGTGATGCTTTTATTGGCAAATGTTTACAGTGAGAGCTTCCCTGTATCCAATAGCAACTACACCATTTCATTTGCTAAGACCAATGGGATGAGGTTTAACAATGCCAAATATAGAGGCGTACATGGGACATAACAACCCCACGCAGCGCTACAGGCTTGGGGGAGACTGGCTGGAGAGCTGTCAGGCAGAGAAGGACCTGGGGCTGTTGGGTGACTACAGACTGAATATGAGTCAGCAGTGTGCCCAGGTGGCCTGTAAAGCCAATGGCATCCTGCCTTGTATCAAAAATAGTGTGGCCAGTAGGTCTAAGGAGGTGATTGTGCCCCTGTACTCGGCATTGGTGAGGCCACAACTCAAGTACTGTGTCCAGTTCTGGGCTCCTCACCATAAGAAGGATGTTGAGGTCCTTGAGCGAGTCCAGAGAAGGGCAACCAGGCTGGGGAAGGGGCTGGAGGGCAAATCATATGAGGAGTGGCTGAGGGAGCTGGGGGTGTTCAGAATGGAGAAGAGGAGGCTGAGGGGAGACCTTATCACTGTTTACAACTACCTGAAAGGAGGTTGTAGAGAGGTGGGCGGTGGTCTCTTCAGCCAGGTGACAAGAGATAGGACAAGGGGAAATGGCACAAAGCTGCTCCAGGGCAGGTTCAGATTAGATGTTAGGAAAAAGTTCTTTACTGAAAGAGTTGTTGGGGCCTGGAACAGACTGCCCAGGGAGGGGGTTGAGTCACTGACCCTGGATGTGTTTAAAAAAAGGGTAGATGAGGTACTCGGGGATATGGTTTAGCATAGGAGAGGAACGGTTGGACTCAATGATCTTAAAGGTCTTTTCCAACCCTGTGATTCTGTGATGTTTGAGGTCCTCCAGAAATACCCAGGGCCTACACTGTGGGACTGGTACTTTGCACCTCAGCATTTTTTCTAATGCCTTCAAGTCTAGCAGCCCTGGTGTATTTCTACAGAATGTAAAGAGAATACATAATTGATCATGTAAAAAATAAGAGACAACCTCAGGATTAATCACACAAGACAAGACACTCTGGAATTAAGTGGCAGGACTGATTTGAAATGAGACATTATCAAGCCTTTTTCCTGACAATCAACATTAAAATAACATTAGCTAGTAAGTGCAAATAAATAAAAAATAAGTTCACAAATAAATCAAAGTAGATATAGTAGAATGATGTTAGTCTCAAGTTTGCTTCAAGACATCCTGTCTCTTCTGATAACACTTTTTAAGTAATATCTTGCTCATTCAAGAGCAGTTAGACGTAACGGAAATGAATACAAGTTAAAAAGATTTCCAAGTTCCCAAATCCCAGTGGCTATTGCTTGCAAAGAGAAAATAACCATTTCCATCTATAAATCAACTGAATTACTCTGGATTCTGTATTTCAGGGTGTAATTGTGTCCTGTGTGGAAAATTGGGAGAAGGTAGTGAATTTATCCACACCACATTAAATTCACTCCAACTCGTACTTCCAGCGTTGAGTCGGTGCTCCCAGCGGAGCGGGTGGCCAGCTGCCTTCACGCATCCCAGGGCAAAGCATGCCCGTTTCATCACCATCCGTCTTGCTTCCTGTAGAGAGAAATGGAGAAGAAAACATGGAAATATGGTCTTTCTGTATACCACTGGGCAATCAGGTAGGAGCAGATAATAAAATCATGATGTCTAAGTGTAAAACCATTGCACTTGTAGGCCTCTGTCTAGCCAAGGGTTTTCAAACACCCATGTTAAATCTCCTGTCTGTTGCTGATGTTTGGGATATTTCATTTGATTTCTTCACAGTTCTGATGCCTGCAGCAGCATTCCTAAAACGCTCCTTAGCTGCATCACAAAATAGTCTGATTAATCAACCATATTCAGGAGTGATGAACTCAGTTCTCCCGTGCAGCTTTTGAGTTTGCACCTGGGAGAAATGCACCTAAGAGGTTAAAAACACCAATGTCCAGTTATCTCTTATGCAAATATTGTGGATGGAGATCTGCAATGTTGGTGTGAGAAGCAGCTGAAGGAGGGAGTCTTACAGCAGCAGGACGGCCCTGTTTTGGCTACAGACTGCGGGATAAACAGACAGACGGTTTCTACACAGGATTTTGAAGGCCACGATGACCAGGGTGAGACCTTTTGTTTCATTATCCATTAAATGAATATTAAAGTTCATACCCTAAATATGGTAATGAGCAAATACAAGCACATGCTAAACATGTATGACTATACTACTCAACTCTCCATCATGTTAAATGTCCCCAGGGACGGAACAGCTAAGGTTGGGGTATAAAGGGTATTGAAGAAGTTACTCCCAGAGGGAAGAGAAGACATTGAAGACCTCAAAGAGTCAGTTGAGGGCTGTGCTCCTACTCCTCCATCCAAGACAAGGACACATTGTGACTTCACCTTTTCCATGAAGGGTCCCCAGGATAGCACTTTACTTATAATCAGAGTCATATATTGCATTGCAGTGAGTGTGTTTATCGATAGCAATTCTGAACTCTTTCTATCTGTTGCTTTAGTAAACTTTCTGTGAGTTTCAGCTTTGCAAAACTGCCTCAGTGAAAGTCCTTTGGGGGCTCTGACAGGCAAACATTGGCTGACGTGGTTTTGTATAAAAATCCTATAGACATAAACCATTGGCCAAGTCTGGACTAAGACTGAACCCACCCACACCTAGGCTTCTCTCTGAGAAGGAGTTGAGAAAGCAAGGGGATCCCTCCTGAACCTTGTGACTCAATGGGAGGGCCCCCTCAGCCCAGCCACATGTCAGACTCACACCCTTTAAGTGACACCACCAAATATTGTGAAGTCAGCTTGGGTGCAGAAACAATCTGAATTTTCTGGGAAAGCAGACGCACCCGAAGCAAGGCCGGGGTGCCTGTGTTCAAAATGAGCTCTCAGCAGTTTCAGAATTTGTACACTTCTACATTCAGTATGTCACTAACACACTCAAACATGACTATGAAAAGAACCAAATCAGAGCTGTATATGGACCTACAATGTATATGACAGGCTCACCACTCAGACCTCTCAAACCCTCCTTCTAGCAACTGGTTGCTGAAAATTATTGCAGCCCTTCACATTTGGCCAGGCCCTGATGTTCTCCCCATCTCATGCCCTAAATGTCAGAAATAAAAGTGCATTAGATTAAATTCAGCTCTTAGTGACCCCTGCACAAACTTACAGCCTTTCATACCTTTCAGGAGCTCTTTCTAAACCAGGCAGAGCAGCATCTAGCTTCCTTTCTCAGAAAGGTCAGTAGGAAGTAAAGAGCAGTGCTGATTTATCTCCATCATTTGGTGACAAGTTCTGTGAAGGAAGCTGCCATTTTACCCTACACTTTTTCAGAATCAGGGAACGTGGTAACTTACAATTCATCATTTATATGCCATTTATTTGGTGGGTATCCTGACATCCTTTTTGGATACTTGTCACTTTGGTGACAAGATGTTTGCAAAAATAGTTTTAAAATTATTTTTGTGAAAATGACCTTTGCATTTTACTGACAGTCAAATCTGAGGGATCATCCTTGGGGACACATCCAACCATGCACTAATTCTCTAATACATGTACTTAAAGCAGTCCATATACAAAATCATTTGAGGATTTTAATCCAAGGTACAGGATTTCTTACGCAGGACTCACTGGCATTTTGTTTTTTCAGCTAAATGTGCCGGTTTTTATAAAACTAGACTATGGACAGACAGGTGAGGTTAGAGAAGGTTCTGAGGATGCATTCAATGGGGCAGAAAGGCTGTGTGAAATCCAGCAGCTCTACTTTCCACTCAGTGATGGAAAATAGCAGCCTTACCCACCCTTTATAGGTTTTACCACAGGCACCTGGCAGGGAGCCAGAATCTGACACATTTTAGACCTTTTGGAGGGGTGGGGTGTGGGTGGAGAAGGAAAGAAACCAAAAGAAAAGTCTAAAATGCATCCATCAATCACTAAAGTGTCTCTGCTGGGTCAGCGTACTAGAGTGATCCTGGGATGAAGGGTGTCGGTTGATCCAAAAGCACCATCAGGCTACAAAGGAGAGGAATGAAACATCTCAGTCCCTCCTGCAAGGCTTTAAGTTTGGCCTGTAAATCCCAGGCTGTGGCCAAGGAAAGGAATAAAGATAGCTTGGATAGATTCCTAAAAGTGTTAATGAATGTTTTATTACAGAAAGGTGGTAATACTCCAACGATCTTCCTTTTGCTAAGCGGGGGGCAAGAAGCTGAAAGCCCTACAGAAGCACAGATACAGGATATTCCTATAGACAGCATGACCATGGAGACTGAGAACGGGCACAGAAAGGGATGTAACAAAGTCACAACAGTCAGGATTTTGAGCAAGCAGCTTTTGAAACCGCAGGAGAGCACACAACAGAGCTGCCAACTCCTCTTTCCCCCCGCAGGCCGTAGATTTGCAGAATCATCTCCTGGTCTCTGGAGAAATGCCCTTTGCTAGGCTGTCTTTCCTCATTTTCCTGTTCCCAGGAGAGAAAAAACCCAACCAACAACCCGGTCAATCAGAACATCTCCATTTTCTAGCAGCAGCCTGGTTAGCACCAAGCGTGACCTGTGCCTTGCAGTCCTGACAGCATCTGCCGACCTGTAAGAGCTGTTCCTACGGACCTCCCTGGCCTGAGCAAGGGTAACCTCCCCAAACCCCTGCTGTCCTCTTCTAGTGTGCAGATAGCCCTGCCTTGCTCCGCTTTTAATTAAATATGGCTAAGCACAGGGTAGAATAACAAAGCACGTATGGGAGAGAGGATGGGAGGGAAGAAGAAAGAACTGTGTTAGAGAATAAAAGGTATCTGGGATCAGTTCCTCCCCCTCTCCCCCCCCCCCCAATCCCTCCATTTCTTCCTTTCATATGAGAAAGAATGACTGTAAATAAACACACATATATGTACTTTTATATGCAAATGTGTCTAACTCCAGAAATGAGTTTTTGCTCCTCACTGCCGACAAGTACGCCTGGCAGCCTGAGATAGTGAAAGTGCAAGTCATCAAACAAAAAGCTGTGTGGAGAGCAGCAGAGAGAACGCGTTTGGAGAAAAGGGAAAGTGCTTAAAGCCCATCTTTTTAAGAGACCAACTTCCCTGGTCAAAACTGCAGTAAGCAAGACAAAACAAAACATTCCACGCTGGGGGGAAAGTGCAGGAAATATAAGAATAGAAGACAGCAGGAGAGTATCTGTTCAAAAGATGGCATATGCAAAGGTGAGTAATGTCTAATTCCTTGGATCCGTTTCAAATGGCAGCGTTCTTGAAATCCAGAGGAGTGGAAATGGTGTTTGGCAGAAATAGCTCGCTTAAAGGGGAACGAGTGCAGCGTCTATTGACACACGGGGCTGCCAGCAAACACAAACTATGGTTAGTGGCAATTAGGGTTGTCAGAGGAGACCTTCCATTCACTCCAAAACCAAGAATAAAGGAAAGGACTGAATGGAAAGGCTGATGTTTTACTTCCACAAAATTACTAATGCTGCCTACAGTACTGCAGAATCCCACTTCATGAGAGGTTCCTCCAGTATTTCCTGGAGAATCAAAAAGCAGCACATACCTGTGCTTCACCTAACCTATACCCTCATTGGGATTCTTTATGCACTTTTAAAGATTATTATTTCAGTTAATTTTTCATCATGTTAGCAGAAAACTATTCAAGCACCTCTGAAAACGTATAGTCTGGTTTTGGGTGGTTGCCATTTCAGTGAGACTTTTCTACAAAATAAAGGTTTAAAGCTTATGTTAAAAATGAACCCTGTAACATAACTTGAGGCAAGTTGCAGCAAATGCTGTGCCATCATACCATCTGTGTTCAAGTACAGCTCTCAAGCTCTCCTCCTATCGCTTCCTAAAGTGGAAAATAATGGTAAAAAAATAAAATAAAATAAAAGCAGATAAGATGAAGCAGCATTGTGTATTGGAATACATTATGAACTTGAGTCTTACGATGCTTGTTTCAAAAATTAACTCCTCTGCATCCATATACCCCAACGAAGGGAAGGTTAAGTAAGAGAAAGGTAAGAGGAAAGCTTATATTCTTCTTCACATTTAAATTAAGAGACAGTGATGTTCTCACCTGATGCAGCTAGTAAATTCTGCTCCACCCGATATTGCCCACTTTGCTTTTTTTTAGCTCTCTTCACGAGTGTTCCAGCAACATTCCACAAGAGCATGAGTGAAATTCATTAAAAACTTGAAGTGACTGGAAGGGACTAGAACTGACCAGAAATTAAAAATAAAGAGAAATAAATGCCCCACTTAGACATCAATGTCTAAGGTAACAAGTTGCTGGACAAAACTTACACAGCAAAAAAAGTACCTTGCAACAACATACAAGTTAGGCCATGAGAAAAGGTAATAAGAGAACCATAAACAAACCCTATAGGTATAAAGCCACCACAGAAAACCTAGCTGTTCTTTATGTGATACAATTTTAAGGGTAAATAGAAAAAAACCCCTTCTTCTTAAGAAGTCAACTGTGTCACACAGAGCTTAAAATAGCACTTCTCTGATAGCTGAGTCAAAACACTGGATTGCGTTTGGAAGATTCAGAAACAAAACCCCATTCTGGTCACTCCATCGCACTGTCAGGTCTACAGTCACTTTGTTGCTGCAGGGCAGAAGGAACAAGGAACACACCGAGAAGGAACATTATTGCAGAAGCACCTGGAAAAGACAGGGAGAGGCATGCAGGCAAGGCTCCGAGGCACGAGGCAGTGTGTCTGCAGAAGAACCTGTTGATGCTGTTTTCTCTGGTACTGTACCAACCTGGTCCTGGTCAGCCTCTTGTCAAGAACATAAATACATTTGTAACTTCCTCTTGCTTTCGGAGAAGCAGGCACCTCGCTCTTCCTATGCCATTCCCCCGTACTGCCCTACCAAGAGATTTCTGTGGCTCTGTTTACATAAATACATGTCCATCATGTGCCGTGGCTGTTTCTGCATGAGTAGATTTGAACGATTAGTCAAGCAAGTATTTGTGATCTGAGTGGGAGTCGCTCAGAAAGTCACTGCTGCTTCATTTCCAGTTACGGGCCCACAGCTGGAATATGGTAACCAACCATGTGACTGAGCCCGAGGTTTCGTACCAGGCCTGGTGTTGAAAAGGGATGGGGCAGAGTGCTCACCAGGGTGTCCCAGAGACACTAGAGCCTGGAGCAAAATCCCTGGACGGGGACATCCCTCTCCTGCTGGAGACATTCCTGTTCCCTGGCACTGCCAGCTGTGATGTGAAGGTCTCCCAACGCTCTCTATCCTACCTGACACTTTTCAAAAAGCATAGCGAGGTGCTTCCTCCTTCTGTTTTATTTTCCATTTTCTTTTCTAATCCTGTTAAGACAGTGCTGATCCCAAAGGCCAAGAGAAAGCATCTGAGAGGTCAGGACACTGCATACTTGAGACAGGAATTCAGGCTGGGGCGTGCTGTTCAAAGAGGGGACAAGTGAGCACAGGCTTTGCACACCTTTGGGAAACACTCTTTTGTAAAAAAAAAAAAAGCAAAAAAAAAAAAAGCATTTCCAACAACAGCAATGTTTATCTTCTTCATAGCTGCCCTACTCCTAGCAGCACATTCTCATCAGCGTTTGCGTGGTGCTGGCCCAGATGCCTTTCCAAGGGACAGGTTGACAAGAGGGCTGTTGTCTGAAGACCCCGGCTGGGCACCAACCCCACAAGTCCCGGGCGGGTACCTCAGGCCACTCCGCCACTCCCCGGGCTTCTTCCAGGGCCTGGGGGTGCCACTGCCCACGCTCCTCCTGGGTCCCTCCTTCCCACCCCTGGAAGGACTGGGTCCTGGGGCTGCGGTTCGATACCGGAGCTGGCTGTCCGGCAGCCCGTCCAAGTCCCCTGGGTAGCCCGGAGCTCACCCACCAAACCCCGCTCCGGCACGGGCGCCCCGTGTTGCGGCCCCGCAATGAGCGGCGTGCGGGGCGCTCTACCAGGCCCCGCGAGGGCGACGCGAGGCGGGTGATCGGAAAAGCTCGGCACCGGTGGGAGACACAAAGCCGGGAGAGGTCGCTTGGGGCGGTGACACCCACGCAACCCCCGGCCACATTAGGCGGTGCCGCCCCCCGCGTCCCCCGTCTCCATAGGGCGCCCTGTGCCGCGGACACAGCTCGGCCGGCCGGCCGGCGGAGAAGGCGGGGGAGGGGATGGGGGCTCCCTGCCGAGTGGTGGCGGGCCCGGCCGGCCCGGGCGAGGCGGCGGGCGTAGTGTCAGAAGCTAGGCTGAAGGGGGCGGGACGCCGCCTCGCCTCGCCTCGCCTCGCCTCGCCCGGCCCGGCCCAGCCCTGCGGCAGCGCGGACACCCTTTGCCCCCCGCCCCCTCCCCGCACCTTCCCCGCTCGCCTCCGCAGTCGGGAAAGGGGCGGGGTCAAAGGCGCGCGCCCGCGGGCAGGGCCGCCGGCTCTAGGCGTGTCCCGCCGGCCCGCGCGCCGCCGGCGGCCGCGGCGGTTGGCGAGGCCTCCACCCCGTGGCGCGCCGGGGGAGGCGCGCGCTCGTGCTCGCGCCTTCGCCGTTGCCATGGCCCCGCTTGACGTCACGGGCGGTGCGCTGCTCGTGCGTTGCGGCGCGGTGATTGGCGGAGACGCCGTGTGTGGCGCTGGGAGAGAGGCTGCAGCGCAGCGAGCCGCGAGACAGGCACAGTCCGCGCCGGCCGCCCGTCCCGAGACACCCGCCGCCGCGCTCCCGCCGCGCACAGGTAACGGGGCCCGCCGCGCCGCCCCGCCTCCAGCCCCCGCGCCGGGCGACCGCCCCGGGGACCCTACCCCCTGCCCCCCGCCCCCGGAGGCTCGGGGGGAGGGGGCGGCGAACGAGGCGGCAGGCGGGCATCGCCGAGCCCTCCCTGAAGAGCCACTCATCCCCTCCTCCGGCCTCGCCGGCAGCGGCGGGGCGGCTCGGCGGGGAGGGAGCGGGGCGGCGGGAGCAGCCCGCCTCGCGGGGGCCGCCGCGGAGGGCAGTGGCGGCCGCGCAGGTGAGGCCGCGGCTGCCCCTCCCCGCTGGCGAAGAGAGAGTTCGGGAGAAAAGAGCGGCTGGGGGCGGCGGGGCGAGGGAGGGGGCGGCAGGTGAGGGCCCCGCCCGTGGCACGCCGGGCGGGGGCGACCCTGCGCTCGTGGGGGGAACGGGAGCAGTTGAGGGGGGGCGCCGCCTCCGCCGAGCGGGGGCGGGGGCCGGCGCGCCGGGCGCGGGCGGCAGCCGCTGGGTGTGGTCTCCCGCCGGGAGCGGTGCCCGGGCGCGGAAGAGCCGCAGCGGCTGCCCCCCTCGGTCGGGCTCGCTTCCCTCCCCTCTGCCCGGCCCCCCACCTCCCCGCCTCCGCCCATCCTTCCCCGCCACCCCCCTTCGCGCCGGCCGAGGGGTCTGGGTGATAGCGGCGGCTCCCCTGGGACGGGAGCAGGCTCCTCCTCCGCCGCCCTTTCTTCCCTCCCCCACCCGGGTCCCCTGGGGCTGGGCCCGCGGGCTTCCCCTCGTCCAGCCGCTGCCAGGGCGGGGACGCGGCATCCTACCCCGCCACCGCCCCCGGCGCTGGGCGGAGGTGAGCGGGATTAACGCGCGCTGAAGTGGGCTGGGCTCCGGCGCCGATCCGCCATGACAAAGGCGGCCGGCGAGGCACTCGGTGTCCCCGCGGCGGGCGGATGCGGCGGACGCAGCGCGGGGAGGGGCGGGCCGGAGCGCGCCTCCTCGCCCCGGGGGGCAGCGCCGCCCGCTCCTCCCTCCGGGCCGCTCCATTTTCTGCTGTCACCTCGCGGGCGGGGTAACCGCGGGCAGCGCCCAGCCCTCGCCGCGCCCGCGGGCGGTCCCCTTCGGCCGCCAGGAAGGGCGGGAGATCCGGCCGCTGGGGAAGGATGCGGCTGTAGCAGCCTGCGGGCGGCCCGGTGGCCCGGCAGACTGGCGTCGGGGCCGGCGTTTTGGCCGCGCTCGTCCCGATCGCGCCGGGTAGTAAATAGCCGTAGCCAAAACGTTGCCTTAAAATGGCTCCTTAACCCCGGCCGTTCACAGCGCGGTCAAGTTTTACGCACACGTTCACGAGCGCTGCCGAACGCGCGGAGTTTATGCCCCGATGTTGGGGGTGAGAGCTACGGAAACTTTACCTCTTGGGTGACTGGAATGTAAAAAAATGCCTAGTTTATTCCCCCCTGGAAGGCAGCGCCGCTATTGTTTGTGGTAACTTCATGTAAAAAAAAGAAAAGGACAAAAAGGCTCACGGTTAAAGATGAAGCGATGGATTGTTGTGTGTGGCGTGTGTAGAAACACACAGAGCGTACCATGACTAAAATTGCTTCTTGCTTTAATAATCCAGTCATGCTTCAAAGGATGGTATGCCCCAGAGCACATTGCCAGGGCCTCAGAATGATCGAGTCAAGATATGTAAAAGAATGGGGATCGAGGGAGGAGCAATCTTCCCTGATGTTCAAAAAAATCCAAACCCCAAACCCCGGTACCTCTATTTAGCAGAGCTAGGGATTTTTTAATTATTTTTTTTTAAGTGCTGATTATGAAGCACCTCAGCCAGGTCATGCTATCTGAACTGATGATTTTGAAGGAGTATTTCTTTAGTAAATTTTTCTTTTGTCTCTGAAAGCATAACCCCTCAGGCTGAGCAGCAGCACCCAGCTCAGGCTGTCTACTGTATCCCATTTTGGGAAAGGAAATGACGAACGTTACTGAAGGATGTGCGGCTTGAAATTTCAGTATTTCGTGCGCTCTGTAACACCCAGCGTGGGATTTGGTTTGCAGATCCCTATGCTAAATATTTCTGCATGTAACTAAGATTTTGTTAAGGCACGTGGAGTTTGCCTGGTGCTGTCTAGCCTTTATTCTTGGCAAAAGCTTGCTATTGTCAATTCCGTTATATTGATAACTGGATGCAGTTGATGCCGCAGCTTGAACGTAGCCTGATGAGAGTGATGGCAAAGAACGGGGATCATTTGTGTGCATAAAATAGGAATGACTTGCTTTCACTTCACCTTTGGATGCTTTTGTTTATTAAAATAACATACTTTTAAAAGTTAACAATTTTCCAGGAGGAAGCGGTGACTTTAACTCTTCAATCCACCTATCCATGTGTTTGAGCATTGCGTGCTTGTTGTATGCCTTGCTTTCTGGATTTCACTTCTTACGTTTCCACGCTCCTTAAGAGACTCGTTGCTCTGCCTGTGAAGTTAAAACACCTCTGTGCTTGGTCGATGTCTGAATAATGCTTCACTATTTTTCCTTTTTAGAAATATCAGCATGGATAAAAATGAGCTGGTGCAGAAGGCCAAACTGGCTGAGCAGGCTGAAAGATATGATGACATGGCAACTTGCATGAAGTCTGTGACCGAGCAAGGAGCTGAGTTGTCCAATGAAGAGAGGAATCTTCTCTCTGTTGCCTATAAAAATGTTGTAGGAGCCCGTAGGTCATCTTGGAGAGTCGTCTCAAGTATTGAACAAAAGACGGAAGGCGCTGAGAAAAAACAGCAGATGGCTCGAGAATACAGAGAGAAAATTGAGACTGAGCTAAGAGACATCTGCAATGATGTGCTGGTGAGAAATGAAACTGTTGATCCATTTTTACTTAGAGTTGCAGGGTAAATGGTGCTGGGCCCGCTGGGACTGCTTCTAGCCTGTCTGTAAAGCTGTCATCTATGCTATTTCTGAAGGACAGGGTTTAAAAAAAGTCTGACTTCTCTTTCCTTCTAATGTATTGATTATTTATATACAAATCATTATAGTTATGAATGCTAGTGAATTCGGAGAGCTGTTGAAAGATTACCATATACAAAGTAATAGGTGTGAAAAGTCAACATACTTTATCAAGACTGAGTTAGATGCAGGTTTAGTTTGGGGTTTTCTCCTCCTTCCTCAGTGCAGTATGTTTGCATCCTAGACCGCTTTGATTTCTGCAACTAAAATATGCTGCTCTAGTTGTAAGAGGTAGTTCTTACTCTACGGAAATTGTGCCCCTCCCTGGGCAAGATGATGTAATGTTAGTTATGACTCAGCCATGCAGAAAACTGTCTGCAGGAAGCGACAGTAGAAATGCTGTGATACCCTCTTAAACTTCAAAATTTTAGTAGCAAACTAAAACGGGTGTTCAAGTTGAGTGTTTCCTGTGGCTTGTAGCTATGGCACAATGAGCGTGTACCCAGCAGACAACAGTGCATTTTTGTTGTGAGACTGGTTGGTGAATTCCAGACCTCTTCCAAATGCATGTTTCAGATTGTCGGGGTTTTTTTTTGACTGCATCTGCCTGTGGTGCTTCAGTGAGCACACAATTAATAGATACCCAGTCCTGGGACCGCTTGTGAGGTAGGTGCTACTGTCAGCAATAGAATTGTCCACTGGACTGTAGACCCTGCTGCTGTGTCATCCCATATGTGATGAAGGATCGCATACCTGGAGGTGACAGAATGACATGTGATACGAGGGAAGTGTTAAATAACCAAGTATGTGCGTGAAGATCTGATGTCAAACGAAAATTAAGATCAAGGAGTAGCATAAATTTTGCTTGCTGTGTCAGGTAACCAAATGACATGGGCGATGATTGCTTCTAGGAGACTGGTTCTCCAAGGGTGTGTGAAAGTCAGTATGGATAACTCCAAGCCTTGGCTTCCAGCTTAGGCTGGCTTCCATGGTTGTTGTAACACAACCAGTTTCATGTGTGTTGTTGTTTGTGTAAGGATAACTCTTAAACTTCCACTATGAAAATGGGAATGCCAACTTAGGAAAAAAAGCTGATTTGCTAGTTCTTGTGTTGTTAAGTGATGGCTCATCTGCTTGAGCCAGGGAAATACGGGTCCAAATTTCTTGTTATTTCTTTTTCAAATTAATGAGTTTATTAATAGGAAAGTCTTCAGGAGTGGATGTTTTCTGTTCAGAGTGATCTGAAATAATTTTGTAAGCCATGTTTGGTTTAAGAAATCACTTTAAGACGTTGGGCTTAGAAACCTCCTTTTAGAAGAACTTGGTGTTTGCAATTAATATTTTTTTCCTGATAATGGAAACCAGATTGAGGTGAAACTGGCTTTTGTTGTACATGCAATATACAAAAACAAACCCCCAGCTTTCGAGTTTGCTGCAGCAGCTACAGTATCTGGGGGGAGGGTGCACATGGGAGGGGAATCTTGTTAATTCTGAATCTCAAAATGGACTTGATTTTTCTCTTTATATTTAATGAGATACATACATTATTCAAAGAAATTATTATTCTTTGACATGTTACTACTTTTAGACAGCTCATGTCTTACTGATCTTCAGTGTTGCCAGTACGATTTTTCTTCATAAAGAAAAAATTATTCTCCAGAAGAAACAATGCCTTAGGCAGTGATTAGCAGTAATAAAACTTTTTTTAGACTTAAATTTAAAAGGAAAGATAAACTTTTTTTAAAATTCAAGGGATAGGATTTTTAAATGCTTTCAAATGACATTGCTAGTTGCACTGAATCGGATTCATATTTAAACACATATTGGTGTTTCTTTGTTGGAATATCCTGTTCACATCCATTCCTGCTTACCTAGGAAGACTGACCATGTTGCTTTATTTGACAGCCGCTTTGCCTTAACAGAGGAAAAATGAATTGTGGTAACATACTTGGTTTTTCTGAACAGGAGTCTGCACAATGCTACAGGCAAACGTATGTAACTAGGGTTGGTTTGTTGGGTTGGGTTTTTTCCACAGAAGATCCTCTAATTTTTGTACAGCATGATCTAGCCTGTAGCTGTTCACAGAAGTGAAAAACAAGGCTTACTAAGTCTCTCTCAGTGTGAAGTAGGCCATTAATAAGGCCTGAAGTGTTAACAGACTTGCGAAGTTTTCCATCACGAGCCTTATCAATTACAGTGCAAGAGCAGCTCGGAAACTTTTCTATGCTTTATTAAGACTGTGAATCTGTTTGAGCTGTTTTTGTGTCTTCAGTTGGCTGCTAGGCTCTTAAGTAATGTTTAATACCCTGGGGTGTTACATCACAGCTGAGCATGGAAGTGACTGGTGTCCTAACTTCAGTATTGAAGGGAGGAAACCAATTAAGAGAATGTGTTTATGACTAGGAGAATGTAGCCAAAGCTGGCTCCTCTGCAGCTTCTCCTCTCTTCCCTCATTTGCTGGAATCAAATTACTGTTGGATTGGAAGAAATAGCTCCTCCAATGCAGTAGATGCAGTGTGTACAAAACTGTGCCTGGGTTCTGTTCCCAGCTCTTCTACTGACTTACAGAGCGAATAAGAGCAATTAATGCTGGACTTCTTTCTTTCTTTGTAATTATTAGACTTGGTGATAAAAATGTTAGCAGTTACACGGGTCCAGTCCAACCATTTCTTTTTCTCCTCTGTGCTGACCTTGCAGCAGGAAAAGCTGGCATCTTACATCCTTGCCACTTCCTCAGTCTTCCCTCGCTTGAGCTCTCCACAGAGTAGTACCTCTGCAGCTCTACAAGCAGCTCAACTCCCCTTGTTTGCTGCAGCCTCAGTGCTGCTCTGCAAAGACGAAACACCTAAAATTTGTTAGTCCAGCACCAACTCTCAGATACACAAAGGAGTGTATTCAGGTGTAATATAACTGACTAATTTGGAGTCTGGTAGTGCTGATAAACCACAAATAAGTGTGGCACATTGTGCTTAGTAGCAGTTTGTTGTGCTTTAACAATAAAGACTGAATTTCCAAATTCTTAGAGAATAATGTAGTGTGTGTGTGAGGCAGTACATGGCCATAGTTGGGCATCTTAAAGGTACTTAAATATTATAGAAAAATTTCCAACCTCAGAAAACTTGTATTGATACAGGAAATTAAGCTTTCTGTTAAGTACTTTTCCTCATGTTAGCTAAGTGTGTGTTTTACTTTCTGTAGTAGAAGGGAGGGTCTGTCTAAAATACCAGTGTAACAATCTTTTATTTATCATTTCCACAATATAAACTGTTATTAATCTAACAAGGGTGAATTGTCTTCAGAATGCTTTTTGCCACTAATGGGAAACAGCTCTAACTGGAAACCGAGCTCGAACTGGAGTGGTCCAAATTAAATCTATAGTAGGATGAATTTTTCAGCTAATAAGGATTCTGAAGTACGGAGCAGAATGTGTGGAGAGGTCTTTGAATAGCTGACATTGAATACTGCTTGCATGTCAGAAGCTCTAAACACTAGTAGCTTTAAGGCAGTCTCCAACATGAGCTAAATGTGAACGAACCATTTTAAAACATGACTAGCTATCTTCACTGTGAGAGTAATTCCAGGCAGTTAGGCTCTCTTCCCTAGGTTGGCACTTGCAGCAGCAGCAGCAGCAGCTCAGTCCTCCCCTGCATGACACTGTAACATTGTGGCTAAGAGAGCCAATGGGATCCTGGGGTGCATCCGGAGGAGTGTGGCCAGCAGGTCAAAGGAGGTGATCCTCCCCCTCTACTCTGCCCTGGTCAGGCCCCACCTGGAGTATTGTGTCCAGTTCTGGGCTCCCTGGTATAAAAAGGACAGGGATCTCCTGGAGAGAGTCCAAAGAAGGGCTACGAAGATGATTAAGGGCCTGGAGCATCTCCCCTATGAGGAAAGGCTGAGAAGATTGGGACTGTTCAGCCTTGAGAAGAGAAGACTAAGGGGGGACCTAATTAATGTTTATAATTATCTTAAGCAGGGGATGCAGGGGGAATCAGCCAGCCCCTTTTCAGTGCTCTGTGGAGACAGGACAAGGGGCAATGGCTGCAAGTTGGAGCATAGGAAGTTCCGCACCAACATGCGGAAAAACCTTTTCCCAGTGAGGGTGACAGAGCCCTGGGACAGGCTGCCCAGGGGGGTTGTGGAGTCTCCTTCTCTGGAGATATTCAAGACCCATCTGGACGCCTATCTCAGTGATATGTCCTAGGGAGCTGCTTTTGCAGGGGGTTGGACCCGATGATCTCTGGAGGTCCCTTCCAACCCCTACAATTCTATGGTTCTATGATTGTGGGCTTTTCCCCCACTCCCTCCCTGAGGGAAAAGCTGCAGGTCAATGGTGGTGTCCAGGTTGCTGTCAATAAGATGGAATCATTGTCTTTCTTCACTGCGTTATTTCTTTCAGACTTCTTACTCAAAAGTGTAAAATGGTGCCCCTTGGGTCCTTCTATGATTTAAGCTTCTTTGCATTTGTTAATTGATTTTTTACTTTTTAGAAGTGGTAATTGTTGTGAGAAGGTGCGGTTAAATCCCAACTAAGTGAATTTGGGCTTGTGATTCTTTCATATGTGTATTGTTTTTTGGGGGTGGGTAGGAGCAGGTTTAGTAACCTGTCATGGGGTTGCAGTTCCCTGGGGGAAGGGAGGATAATTCCATTCAGAATGTGTTCAAATGGCTTTTTAAAGAACATACCACAGAATTAATGCCTATTGCCATCATATTCAAATTACTGTGGGACTATTACTGCAAACATCTAATAGGTTACTATGTTAACATTTATAAAATCTGTTTCTGTACTAATTCTTAATGACAGGATTAGGAAATTTACTCCTCTCCAGGAAGCCATACGTTTTTTGACATGCAGATATGTAGGGGTTTTTTTATTAGTCAACCACTGTGTGTTCAGAGTGTCCTCCTGATGGTCAAAGAGCACGGCTAACCTATGGGGTGTTGTTGATTAGCAGATGAGTAGGTTGCTTATGAGCTGGAGTGGAATGATAGCATGGAATCTTCTATCCTTTGAAGATACCTCATACTAAGGAAAACTCAAAAGTTCTGACTGAGAATTGCTACCTTTAGCTATTTTAGCCTCAGTGACTCCTTCAGGCTTGGTTAATTTTTTATTTTTGGCTGTGCTTAGTTTCTGTCTTTGAGATCTGTGTCCTTCATTTGATGTTTTTGGAAAAGAACGGGAGGCATTTGTAGGAACTTCTATTTGCAGATTGTCAGTCACAGAAGAGGGCTGTTAATTTGTTGAAAACTAGGAGTTAAGTGCCAAAAATATTTGCTTTGAAAACCAGTGATTTTAAGTTATTTTGATTGAATAATTTAGCTTGGAAGGGGGGGTCACTTAGTTCAACTCTGCACAGAACAGATCCAGTTAGATCACATCACTCAAGGCCTTGTCAGTCAAATTTTAAGTATCTTCAAGGGTAGAGAGCCTACAACCTCTCTGGACAGGCTGTCATAATACTTGGTTAGACTTATGGTCAAATGATTAAAAAAAAATCCCGTGTTTTCAGAACTTCTTATATTCCAAATTGTCTGCTGCCTCTCATCATTTCAGTGTAGACTTCCAGGAAGAGTCTGGCTCCATCTTCTCAAGGGAGCTGTACGCAGCAGTAAGATCTACCGATCTTCTCCAGGCTGAAGAAATGCAAGTACATCACATGCTCCAGCCCCATAATCATGCTGATGGCCTCCACTGGACTTACTTCAGTATATTCAGGTCTCTTGTAATGTGGAGCCCAAACCTGGACGTAGAGCTCAAGATGTCACCTCAAATTGTTAAAATTTGTATTAAAAGATGGTAATTGGTAACATGCTAGGGGTGTACGTGAAAATATGTGAGTGCTCCTGGTTCACAAATGCTTCTGTGAATGAACTTCTATATACCGCAGAGCAAAAGGTAGCCAGGGCTTGCTGACTTCCCAGGATGGCTATAATTTAAGCTTTTGATTAACTTCTCCGAGCACAGATAGCTTTTTTCAGTTAGGGTTTGGCAGGTATAATTGCTCACATACATTGAGGGTAGGAGGCTGAGACAATTTGCATTAACCTCCTGATTTCACTTGGTTAATCCTTTAATTGTTTCCCTGGCTGTAGCTGCACCTCTTCAGGGTTTTTTTGTTTTTTTGCTGTTGAGTTTTCAGTTTGGGTTGACTTGGGGTTTTTTTTCTTGTTTAGGGGTTTGTTTTGGTTTGGTTTTTTATCCCAACAGTGAAAGCACTGCCCAAACTAGAGCAATTTCCTGTTTGGTTTTTTTTTTTTTAAGCAAATGGTCTTGATTTTTGTAAGCAAATTAAAATGTTGAAAACATGTTGAATCTTGGAGAATTAAAACCTCATTCATGGCTCAGTTCAAATACGAGATGATTTGTGTTTTTTACTTTTTCTGCATTATTCATGCAATTGTTTGTAGCTGCATGACACTTAGCTCTGCTTGAAAGGATTTTAGATTCCACACAAAGGGCTGCAGGAGCAAAGGTGAGCTAGTACTTACTAGTCCTAGCAAGAAGTGCATCCATAGTGTTGATATGTGTCTTTAATGCATAGAAAATCTGCTAATGTGCTCTGGATAAATGCAAAAACAAAATTAAAACATGCAGTTCTGATTTTTAGATTAACAACGCACATGTGTGTATACACATATATACGTGTAGCTATATCCTCTTGCATTTATTGGAAGTAGATAAATTCTTTACTATAACCAGTAGTCTGCTTTATTAATTGCACTAGGCATTATCCCTTAATATTTGGCTTTGATTAAAAAATAAGTACATAGTGCTTATACTTCTATGCTTTTGAAAAGTAAAAACTTGCTTTATATGACAGCAGCTTCCAGTGACTCAAGTATTTTATGCACATATTGCTCAGCAGCAGTTCTAAGCAGCAAAATAAAGTTATGTTGACCAGTTCAGTCATGTACGAGAGATGACAGAATACCCTCCTCCTTCCCTGCTCTTGAGGCAAGACCTTATTTGAGCGTGCTTGTAACTTTGTGAAGCTGCTACATGTGTTTGTTTCACTAGTTGGTTACTGAGAATGCTGAGGGTAGAAACACTGGGTTGTAGATACACCAACTGCTACTGAGCCTGTGAAAGCCCTGAGTGGTGGAAATGCAAAATTCAGAGGATTGTCAGAGTTGGTGCATTTTCTGTGCATCTGTGTAAACAGATGCTATGCTATCTCTGGTTTCATCTGGAAACTTCTGTCGTGTTACCACGTACTTGACAGCAATACATTTCTGAAACAGGTTCTCAGGCGCTTCACTTGTGCTTTGCAGTGACTGCTGGCTCTGAACCTGCAGCTGGCGGTCTGTTCAGGCAGTAGCTGACTACCATTTTGAAATAGTTAGAGGAAGCTTGTGCCATTAAAGTTGGCGTTGTTACCCTTTGTGGTTATGTAGGTAACAAAATATTTAAAAACAGGAGTCTGATCCCTAGCTGGTGAGATTATCCCAGTGCAGAGTAGGCTTAAAGAGCTGAAATGGCATTTTTGCTAATAAAATGCTTTTGTTACCATTGTATGCTATCACGAACTCCTGATAGGTGCATAGTCTAGTCAGGAGGTATTGGATCTGCTCAGAGTGCAAGCTGCTAAAGATAAATGGTTCGTACTTCTGTTTCTTATCAAGGGTAAGAAGGGTTATGTCATGTTTGTGGGCTTTTTTAGTACTATTTCTTTAGGGACTGAAACCATATAGTCTTAAACAAGCTAGAACGTGTTCTGGTTTGGAGTCCAGCCACAATAGCTATTGCTTAGACCTACCTGTCTTGCAGAAATTTTCATCCAGTTCAGTTGCTTTCGATGTTGTATTATCTCAAGCTTCTCAGATGTTCTCTTTCTTCAAAGAATAATGATTGATGTGTGTGGTTGGCATCATTCATTTTTGTTGCAAGTTCCAAATATTCGGAAAATAAGTTAATGAGGTAATGCAGAAAAAGAAAATGGTAAAAACTGTACACTGGCTTTGATCCTCAGTACAGACTGTTTTGTCTATTGATGTCTGTAGCAATGCTTCAACGAGTTAAATACTTTAATCTTAATTACTTGTCTATCGAGTGTCTTCCTGACTGCTGTCTTTCGTATGAGGTGGTTACTAAACTGGAGATGTGTTTTTGCATATGCTTCAGAATTTGGTTCTTTTGCTATCATGTTAAGCATATTGTGGTAAAAAACCTGTAATGATTAGCGTGAAGGACTGTAAAAGTTTTTTGAATAATCTTTAAGAGTACATCCTGAGATGAAGCATGTTTGCTTTCCTTGCCATAAATGCAAATTGGAAAGCAAAGTGGTGGAAGGAACAGGCTAGTAAAGATAAGTTGGGTAGGGTAGATCTGCAAAGAGTGTTACATGTATGGCTGTAGTGTGAACCGAGATGCTCCTTCTCATTGCCTCAATTCCCTTCCCTGTCTTTTTATGCAGACCAGTGCTGTGTCTGTCCATAAGTGCCATATCTTCCCTCTGAGTGTTTTGGTGCATATACCTATTTCTTACTCACTTAGTTCTGTCCCCCAGCATGTGTGTGGGCACAAAGATGATTTTTCAGGGTGTCCTTCTTCCTCTATATTTTCTTCTGCCTGCCCATATGTGACACTGCTTTTGTTCTTTTCTCTAAAGAAACAAATTTAGACTGTTTTAGTAGTATTTTTTTTGCACAAGCTAAAATTTCTTGCCATTCTTTCTGCCATACAGGATTCCCTTTTTTCTCCATTAGTCTCTTAGTTCTTTTTCAATTACCCTCATGTTACTCCAGGCTCGTTTCTTTCTTTTTTTTTTTTTTTTCTTTCTAGATCTTCATCAGATTGATAACAAAACTGCTAATCAGGAGTACCTTTTTCCAGCTCTTATCAATCCCAGTGTCCTTACGCATGTCACCTCTCCCACTGCTGCATGAACTACGCAATCAAATTCTTCTTCCCTGCCCCCTGAAGGTCCTTTGTCCCAAATTCTGAATTCTTCCCCTGCTGAGGCTCATCATTCTCACCTCATTTCTTCCAGCCAGCCTTCTCTTCTAACCTTTTTCGAACTTCTGTTGCTGTCTGTTTGTGTGAGAGGCCAGTTTGATGGGAGGGGAGAATTAACTGGTACTGAGAACAGGCAGCAGGCTTCTTTCCTTCTTCAGCAGATGTTGTATCCGAGAGATCTCCAGTGCCACAGCAGCTGCCAGTATGCGACAGGTTTTCTTGAATTCCTCTTCTAGTCAGCAAATTAGTAGATAGGAATCTGTAGCTAACTTTAAACACAAGAGGCTTTGCTTTTGGCTGGAGTAGAATGCTGACAGCAGAACAGTCCTTTTGGTTTTCCCTGAGAGGATTGGAGGTCACTCGTGAGGCAGCAGTTGCAGAGCCCTTATCCTGAGCTCCGGGGTCATCAGAAGCAGTGTAATGAGCCTGTCTCAAAACAGCCTGGGTTTGCAAAGGGATTGTCTAAAAAATATCCCCCTTACAAATACAAGTATTTGTCATTTTTCTCCAACAATTCAGGGAGATGTGTGTAAATAAAACTTCTGCTGGCCATGGATGGCTTGGTTAAACCCTTTGGGGCTGTGCAGTGCTGAAGTGTTGTTTTACAGCCTGAATAGCTGGTGCTGAGGCAGAAAACGTGTGCCTGGAAGATCACATGCCAGGCTTTTATGGGAATGATAGGTGTCTTGAACTTGTGACACGGCTACTTTAACTTTGTCATCAGAATAAAAGTCTGTAAAAAGCTTAACAAAGGTGTGCTACAGTTATTGTGCTGGATGGAACCAAGGACATGTACCTCTTCCCACAAAATGTGTACCTGGAAACGCTGACCAGTATTTTTGAATGCCTGCCTCAGTACACCCAGTACTTCATAGGTGTAGTTCTTTAAAATACTGATGCTCTGCTGTGCAGGTAGTCAGAAAACAGCAGGTCAACTCTCTAAGGTCAGCACTGTAACAATAGTCTGGATAGTTTTGTCTCATGCCATGGAGGGAGAGGTGGTTGCCCTTGGGAGCATTGGAGCTGAAGGGAGCTTGGTGCACCGGGCTGCAGTTAGTAAGTGAATCTCGATGCATCTGGAAAGCTAAACGTTAAGATTCGATAGACTGTGATTTTATTTCTTGTTCTAATGCTGTTCTTCAGCTGGATGTCCCTTTTCTTAATATCCATCACATCTTTGTTATTTTTCTTTCCCTCCTCCCCTGCTCACTTTCTTCCTTTGTTAGGGAGAAAAAAAAAAAAAAGCTACCTGGATCGTGCAAAAGCACAGTGAGGGCTTTGGATTCCTGTCTGGAAATGGTACGGAAACCCTTCAAATAATAGGAAGTTATCTGGTAGTCTTCTAAAAGAAATGCAGACTTGAATACCAGTGCTTTTATACGCTAAATTTTTTTTAAAGTGAAAATGGGAAGTAGGTTTAAGACAAAAGTACTGTTTTCTCACGTGCAGATAGTAAGCCCAACATCTTCTCCATGGTCTGTTGTGGGTATTAAGGTTATGTTGATGTAAGGGGGAGTTTGGACAAGTGTGTGGGATGCAGATGAGAAGCCTGTTGGAGGTTACTGTAGTCAGAGAGGTCACATGTGGCTCAGGAAGTTCCTAGGCATTGATGGAAGCTAACAGAAACATGACGTTTTCATACTTTCTTTATGTGTTTGTTGTTTTTTTTTTTAATGGCATCCTCTTTTGGGCAATGTTACAGGCAGGTTAGAAGACAGAAGATTCCTTTTAGCCACTATAATCCTTCCTGTGTTCTTTTGCAGTGTCTTGGAGAAAGATAGTGGTATGCTGCTTACATCATGAAAATACTAGGCCATTGTCAGTGTGAAATACGTTTCAGGCTGAACATAAAAAATACCCTTCCTTCATGTCTTCCATGAGTTTAAAGAAACAAAGAGTTCTTCCATGTCTTGTCTTCATCCCTATGCCATATATCACAGGTGGATGACGAATTAACATTCAGCTAATACTGCTGTGTAATTTATCTTCAAAATTAGAAATAATGTCTTAACTATGTCAGGTGTCTTTCAGTATTGCAGGAAAAGGCCTGTCTTGTTAGCTCTCACCAAAATTGATAGTGTTTAAATTGGGTAATGTTTATCAGTGTATTCTTTTGGATTTTTGCTGTTCTCTGGCTTGGCTCGTTTGTGTGAGAGCAGTATCTCTTTGTTTCAAGGTATTGGGTTTGCATGGCAAGATTTTGGTATTAGTAGCTGCGGTGCTACATGGGTGGCTTCAGTGAGAAGGTGCTAGGAGCTTCTTCTATGTCTGATACAGGTGATTGAGGTTCTGAGGCATGTCCAGAAAAGGGCAGCAGAACTAGTTAAAGGTCTAGAGAGCAAAATCTGATGAGAAGTGTCTGAGGGAACTGGGGTTGTTTAGCCTGTAGAAGAGGAGGTTGGGGGGAGACCTTATCGATCTCTACAGCTCCCTGAAAGGAGGTTGTAGCCAGGTGAAGGTTGGTCTCTTCTCCCAAGTGACAAGTGATAGGATGAGAGGAAATGGCCTCAAGTTGTGCCAGAGAGGTTTAGATTGGGCATTAGGAAAAATGTCTTCAACAAAAGTTTGTCAAGCACTGGAACAGGCTGCCCAGGGAAGTGGTTGAGTCGCCATCCCTGGAGGTATTTAAAAGCTGTGTAGATGTGGTGCTTAGGGACATGGTTTAGTGGCTGGACTTGGCAGTACTAGGTTAATGGTTGGACTTGATGACCCTAAAGGTCTTTTCCAACCAAAATGATCCTATGACATGCCACCCCATGGAGGATCCACAATAGAGGTGTTGGTGGAGGACTGTCCAATGGGAGGGACTCTAGGCTGAGCAAGGGAAGAGAGCGGAGTCATGCCCCTGAGGAAGGAGTGGAGTGAAAGTATATGATGAATTGACTGCAACCCCGATTCCCCATCCCCCTATCCCACTCCATGGGAGGAGGTACAGAAAATCAGGAGTAAAGTTAAGCCTGGGAAGAAGTTGGGGATGTGGGGAGAAAGGTGTTTTTAAGATTTAGCCGTATTTATTATTACTTGACTCTGATTTGTTTGGTAGTAAATTAGTTTCCCCAAGTCAAATCTGTTTTCCCCGTGATAGTAACAGCTGAGTGATCTCTCCCTGTCATTGTATCTTCTCTCCCCTGTCCAGCTGAGGATGAACAGTGACAGAGCAGCTTTGGGGGCACCTGGCCTCCAGCCAGGACCAGCTCACTGCATTCTCCAACAGTTCTAGAGTTTTCATTCAACAGTATATCTTAATAATTACTTTTTGGTATTTAAAAGGAAAGTATTTTAAGTATATATTACCTGCTTGTTTACAACTGTATTTTTCTAGAGTCTGGTGATTTTATTCTTACTCTCCTGTTTGTCAGGAGTGAGGAAATTGAGCAGTTAGCACAACCCTGGGGTGCATTAATAACTATCTAAAGCTTCCAGACAATAATGTGTACTAAGATCAAGCCTTTATTAAAGGGAAATATGCACAGAACTGTAAGCATCAAGGCAAAACCAAGGCATTGATTCTAATGGTCTTATGATGAATTTGGGCATAGTATTCTGGCCCATACAAGTCAAAGATGTAAGCAGGTGATTTTAAAAGAAGAGTAGTTATAGGCTTCAAGTGTCAGGAAAGGACTAGTCAAGTCTTTACGGGGTGGCTTCCTGTCTTCAACTGAAGTTCTCACCACAACTTGACATAGTGAAGCATGTCTACTTGAGTAAGAACCAGGCAGACTTTTTGTAGAGGGTTGGGTGTGGGGGTTTCTTTCCGGTTAGGGAGAATTACTACTTGTTGTGCTTCCTTCACACTCCAGAGTCTGGTAACTCTTACCTTTCAGACTTTCGTCTTGCAAAACCACAGGAACAAGCCCCTAGGGCCTTTGATCAAACAGGCTCACAATGCATTTTGTTTAATGTTGCTGTTTGTTGACTGTCCTGCTTTGGCAAAAGAACTTGTGTAAGAATGAAGAAGGTGACTCTTACCAGTTTAGCATTTAAAATAGGCCAGGATTGAAGTTTTCCAGCAGAGTAATGATGCTGTGTGTATGCAGCCCCTGTCATGTCTTTGGAGACAAAGACTTTTCTTTAGTCCATACTTGCTGAGGGTGGTGGAACATACCAAATTTACTAGACTTCTTGTTTGTGGTGTGTTTGAGCATAGCTGTCATCTCCTGAGTTCAAATGTGCTGTCTGGCCCAGTCCAGAGTACCATAAAGCTTTTAACTTGGTCGTAATCACAATTGCAGATGTGAAGTGTTGAAGCCTGATCTTTTAACAGCCAACACATTAGTAAGAGTTGGTATTCAGACTTCGTACATGTGTGTTTGTTGCTTGTTTCTTTGTTTTTTTAAAGAAGTGCTAATTTTCCATTAAGTCTTTCTGGAAAGACTGTATATAACTTTGCTTAGAGAAGTATTAGAAGCACAAGTACAAGTTGTTACAGGTTTTGGCTGAAAAGCACTCTAAGATGGGATGCATCTGCCTGATTGGCTACAGTGCTGTTGTTTTTTTCACAGCACTTAGATTCTTGCCATCAAATTAAAAGCTCTGACAATTACAGCTGAGTAGTTGTGGGGTTTGGGAGGCAGGGGAGTGGTGTTTTGGTTTTGTAGAAACAGCTTCTTAAACCAGATTCTGATTGAAGCCCTGTAATGAACTGCCCGTGGAGTTGTAGTTAGTGCAAATTAGTACATATCAAAAGTGGATGGGCATTTGGCACCACAGCACAAACATCATGAGGGCTTAGCCACATGCCATGTAGCTATAATATACCTGTGCTGTATGGACTTCAGTTGTCAGTGTTTGTATGCATTGCAGTGATGAGGATCACCTAGTGAACTTGGTAAATACACATCAGCTTATGTGTCCAGTCTTGGACTAGCTGCTAGCACTTCAGTGGCCAATATGGTGATCGGTTCTGTGCTGATAAATACTGTCATGTCAACTGGTAAAGCAGAAAGAAGGTAGGCAGTTACTGGTGGTACTAGCAAAATAGTTCTTGTTTCTTCTGTTTTCAACAGGACCCATGAACAGGACTTAAATTTTAAGAGATTCCTCATTTGCTGAAGAAAATGTATCCTCCAGGAAAGCCTTGCAGTTAAAGCTATTAAAAAAACCCAAACAAACAAAAAAAAACCCCAACAAAACCCCACAACTGTATTCCCCATAAGCAGATGTTTGGCAGATAGCAGAGCATTAGATTGGTTAAGATTAGTTATGCCTTTTGCTGTGCCCAACATCTTATGTTCTTTTCTGTTACTGAACTCTAAAAGGCCAGTAGTTTTATTGGTCTCATCTGTACGGCTTTCTGTATCCCCACCATCTCAATGCAGGCTGTAGCTTTCACAGCCACTCTAGGATAAATCAGTCTACTCTGAATCTTCAGGCTCATTTCAAAGGAGTGTTTGATGTTTACTTATGCCAGTAAAAGAAAATAGACCCTGAAATAAAAAGACTGGTACAAACAGTAGAAGCTGAATATATAGTACTAGATAAATAATAGGAGTGAGATCTCCTTTCAGTAATTTCACATGCTAGCTTTTAAGTGTTAATCTGCTTTCAGGTTTTGTTGTTTCTGTTTATGAAGAATTTGGCATGCATAAAATTCTCCCAAAGATATGTGGCCTAGCAGTCCTACGTGTTGCTTGTATAGAATAGAGTCTTTCATCCAGATATGAGCACACTACCAGGGCAGGCTCAGAGTCAGAGCCTCTTTGCATAAGCTATATGCGGTGAATAGCTGTTCAAAAGGACTTTCTTTGTCAGTCTTCTGACATTGGTTTAAACCTCTTTTTCGGTATGAGGTTTGTGCACTGTCTGAGCTGCTGTTGCTGTGCTAGTATCTATCTGATTAGGAAGACTTTCTAAATTGATAACCTTTCCTCTTCTCTGACAGTGGGTTTAATTGATTTGCAAACAATTCTACTTTATTTGTTGCCCAAGTAAAGCTTACATATGGTATTTTGGTTGCTGCTATGGGAGTGAGCAGAGCTGTACTTCTTAATCAACCAACCTTCTGTATGGGTGGTGAATGATTTCTGTTTCTAGAGCCACTGAGAATATCTTGGTCTGACCAGTTAATGAAGGGCAATTCCCCAGGGTGCCATAAGGGTGGGTGCAGGCTGACACACTGCGTAATTGCAGTCCCTCGGAGAAAAACTAATGAAGAGCCTTATTCTCATTAGCTGGGAACCTTCAGCTGTCATTGAAGTCAGAGTTTCTTGGCACTGATGAAAACATCTCATAGCTGTGAATCTTGAAGCACTCTGATGGTGAGAACAGAGTCTGTAAGTTGTTAGAGAGCTGAAGTGTGTGACCCATCTACCTTACAGCCTTCTGCTTTGTGCCAGCTGCACGGGGACAAAGGTGGCTTTCAGCCCTTCTCCTTACACGGCAGTATGCCCTCCAGAAGGGTACCCTTGGCACAAGGCAGCTCAACAGCCTGTTTCACTGGCTCTATAAAAATGCTGCTGCCGCCGACGTGCTTCTCTGGTGTTTCCTTTGTTGCCATAGGGTTGTCTCTGCTGGGAAGCAAGGACACACAGTTTTTTTTTTTTGATGTCTTCCTGTGGACTTATAAAATGAAGCTTTATACCAAACCCCCGGTACTGGAAGTATCTGTATATTAAAGATGATTGAATAAACACCTTCTGTTATGTTGAAACTAATAAAGGAAGTCTACTAACAGGTTTCTGTCTCACTAGAGCACAGGCATAGCTAAACCTACACTGATTTTTGTTTTGTTTCTGGCAGCTGGCCTTCTTCGTTACCTTGTCTGCTGGGGTAGAGATGGGAGAGAGCTCCCGTCACAGGTCACTTCATTTCGAAAGCTTTCACACAAGGTTGAGTCTACCAGGCTACATACTCATTATTTATATAAATTAATTAGCAGTAATTTAATTAAAAATAACAAAAACCCCAAAGTGAACTCAAACAAACCAACTCAGTCAAACTTGCTCACTCTTCTTGTTCTTTCTGTGAATTACAGACTGGTTTCTGTAGGTTTAAGTCAGTTGGCCCATGAAGCAGCACAGGTACCGTGGCTACCCGTGTCACAGTACAGTGGTTACAGCCTGCCCCGTTCAGGGTATGCCTGCCCGAGAGTACGTTGTGCAAGGTAGTTGCTTAACCCGCAGGGTGCTGCCTAGGGGGAGGTCCTGTAAAGCAGCCATTGCTCTGGGGTCTTATTGGAAATAGCAGCTAAAGCCAGGCAAAACTGAAATGTCAGTCGTCTGATTTACAGGGGAGAAAAAGGCACCAAAAAATTCTTACTAAAGCCTGTTTTAAAAAAATATTTGTTCCATAGCCTTAGCAAAGTACATGTAACAGCTTCTGATTTGAGTATTCAAGAGCACTCTGCACTCTTTCTGGCTTTAAATAACTGGCTTTTCTTTCAAAGTCTGAATTTAAGCACTTGATTATCAAGAAGTTTGACAAGCTTGTACCTTAATTTGACTAAATGTGTTGGAGCGAGTGATTTTTTTTTTTTTTTACCTTTCTTCTTTTCATCCTAGTAGAGCTTTTGCTAAATTATATGACTAGATCAGCTGGAAGCTTGCTATGTTAATTTAATAAGCAGTTAGAATAATCTAGAAAAACCCGATCTTAACTGGCAGCCTACAGGGAGGATTTGGTGGAATAACTCCAGAGTTTTGCTTTGGAAGGTATAGGAAACACCTCTTAGGGCAGCACATAAAGTCAAATAGATGATCCTTTTCAGTGCTATGCAGCTGGCAGTTATCAGGCTGTCTGGAAATGGAAGAATTCAGATTCATCTTGCAGTTTCTTGCTGGCCGTGCCAGTACAACATTCCAGGTAATAGGAACAAGGTTAACGAGGGTTATTTAGTGCTTGTGTGTGTAAGATATTTGGGGTTCTGATTTGACAGCTCATCCTTCAAATCCTTTTATTATCTTCTGTGTATGCAGACTTTCTCACATTGTATGCCCTCTGCCCAGACCTTTGGGTTGCCTTATGTCTGGGAGGGTACTGTATAACAGCTTATCAAAACCCTTCCTTTGGTCACACAGGGCTTGTTGCTAAATTAACACAGCCTTCTACCCCCATAGAGTACCAGCATCTAGCATACCTTTTTGTACCTAGAACTGTGATCCAGAACATGTTCTCCTTACCTGAATATGTACGTAGGACGTGAAGAAAACAGGCAAAAAGTAAAGCTGTCTTGACTTTGAAACAGACTGCAGTATGATTGCATTGTTAGTTCAGCGTGCTGTAAAAGTATGTGTGTTGAAAACACTGTGTTCTTTGTTTCTCTTTTAGTCTCTGTTGGAAAAGTTCTTGATCCCTAATGCTTCGCAAGCAGAAAGTAAAGTTTTCTATTTGAAAATGAAAGGAGACTACTACCGTTACTTGGCTGAGGTGGCTGCTGGAGATGACAAGAAAGGTACCGTATGTCAGCTTGAGGATAAATATTGTCAAATGTGATTGCTTTTGCCCATCTCTGACTAATGTACTCTCTGGTAACAGGCTTCCTGTTTTCTGAAGGAAACATAGGTTGTTAGCTGTCAAATTAGTTGCAAAATTTTCCACTTGCCTCTGCTGTTGTAAGGAGGGAACAGGTGTTCAGTCACGAAACCTTGAAACCAACTCCAGTTTATGCATGCACACATCTGGTTTATCACTGAAGTCAAGGTTTATGCACAAGCCTGGCCGAGTGTTACTGATTCGCTTCTTTATGGGGGACAAAGCCTTGTAGCTTTCTGAAGTCCTGTTTGTGCCATTTCTCCTGCATTTCTGCAGAATACAAAAAGTCTGCGTAGGTTCAGTGAGCAGAGAGACTGTAAACCACCTGGAGAAGAAAAGGGTTGATAAAATTAATCTTACTGTTAGGATAACTTCTTTCATAACCATGGATGCCTTAATCATTGGTTTTTAAGTTGCTTGTATCTCTGCATAAGCAGCTTGACATAATTGCAGGTAAGTTGCTTTCACCTAAATTTACCTAGAAAAGTTAATATAAGGTGGCCCTTAATACATTTGGTGGCTTAACTCCTGCAGTTGGAGAAACTCTAATAACGTGCTGACTCCGTATGGAGTCACCTCCAGTTCAGAACTACACGTTGTATTTAGATAGAGCATGTTGCAAAGTGTTGTCTCCTGGAACCAGTTTAGGACTGGTGGCCATGAAGAGCATAGAGCCCTGAGCTGTTTCTTGCAGTCTCAGTTTAGTCTGTGCTCAGTCTGTGGAATTATGGGATGCTTTAGAGTGTGCAGACAAATCTGAATGCTTGGACTTGGGACCCTCAGGGGTTACTGGCGAAGCATTCGGCTGTGTGGCTGATGCTCAGCAGCACCGTAGGATTGACAGGGTTGAACATGTGGTGGCCCTGTGGCCTTGTGCTCCTCTCAAACTGGTTAGCTCTCTCAGTACGATGCAGAGGGATGCGTGCACACCTTCACAGAAGATACCCTGAGTTGGGCATAGAGGTGAAACAGACTTGCAGCCATTTCAAGGGGATAGAGGTGTCAGCTTCAGCTTCGTGACAGTGTTGTATCCGCATTACGTAGGGTAGCCCAGTTTCCCCGGGATGCCGGATAAAGGGAGTTGCATAAAGATACTAAGTCTTAGTATAATAGGACTTGATTTGACTCTGCTTTTACTGTGTGCCAGCTGACCTGGTGACTTGGTGACTGGAGAATTATATGTGTTACCAGGACTTTAGATCTGTTACCGTATAGAGACTAATTATATTTTCCTTGCAGTAATTCTTGTTCACATGTGTAGAAGGTACAAGATTTTGAGTCCCAAAGTTTCTTTTTCTGTTGAGAATTAAGCTTGTGGACTCTAAAATTAGATGGTGAAATTCCATGTTTGAAGTGGTTTTGAAGTTCATTTTTATTTAACCAAGTCTCCTGGCTGAGAAGTTTCTAGTGGGTTTCCAGATGAAGGAAGCTTTTGAAAGCCCATCTAGCTCATAGTTGCTATGGCTCCGAAACTTAGGATACTATTTTTATTTTTTCCCCTTTAAGTGTTTCATCTCACAGGCTTTTCCTGTATGCTGTCTGTGACCTTGAAGAAGAGCAGTTGATAATTACTGTTTAGGAAATAACGGCTGTTTAGTTGGACAGTATTCTTTTGGCCTTTTGCAGTAAATAACAGCAACAGTAAAGCTCCCGATGCTAGGAACTGGATTTCTGTCTTCATATACCAGATCACTTCTTTTCTCCACTGGGGTCTTCTTACAGCAATCTGGTGGAGAGGAATGTCAAGCAGGTACCTCACCCTGCTATTTTAGCCTTGAACTTTGGAATTGTACACTTGCTAAAGAATTCAGGGTTAGAATCTTGCCACTTTTTTTTTCTTTATGCTGGGTGACTGATTTTAAAATTAACAGAATACATCATATTTTTGTACTAAATTCCCAGTGTCACTGCTCAGAAGGTAATTGTATTTCCTCAGATAAGGAGGGGGTGGGGAAAAAAGCTTTTTTAAAGTTATTTATGCAGACTTCAGGTGCTTCTGACCTCGATACTGATTTGGCTTTGAATTCTTCACCAAACATTCCTTTATTTCTGATTACACGTGACTGGCGGCTCTTGCAGCTTTTCTAGTTCAAATGTTAGGATTGGAATCTTTTCGCATCTGAATTGAATGACTTCCTGCCCACCTTTTTCTCAGATGCTGTTAAGAGCTTTGGAGAGCGCAGGAACAATGGTCCCTTTGTGCTCAGTGTCTCTTGCCTCCTGCAGTCATCAGGGGCATAGTCCAGCTTGTGGGCTGTGCGGGCTGTGGTCTCTGACTTGCGCAGGCACAATCTGCTCGAAGTTCATGTGTGTTCAGTGAGCATGGGAACTGTTGAGCTCTTCAGTCTTGGTAGACACAATAGAGTTCGGTTTTTTCACCAAGTATTCATAAAATACATGGTTGAACCAACTAAGAGAATGTCAGGAGATGAATCTCTGAAAACAAGACCTGTTAATTTTTCTCACTTATTTCAAAGTTTACAGGTACTGAAATGTTTTAAGTTAGGTGAAAATGCTTTCTGCATCTCCACTGGAAATGGAACTTTGTTGGAAATTTTAAAAATATATATACTTAATTGAGGTTGAGGTATGCCACGTGGTATTTCCCAAATATTTTGAGTGGGAATTCACAGATGACTGTTACTGAAAGGGTTCAGCATGATAGGCAAAGCTAATCAGTGTTTTCTGTGACCAAAATGTGATTTGTAACGTTTTGTGGCATTTAAAGACATTGAAATGACAGTATTGCCTCAAACCTGTGTGTAGTTAAAACCAGTTTTGTACCTCTTTATATAGGCGGTGGGGTTTATATTCCTGAAGTGCTACAGAACTGCTGCAAACATTTGTAAAGGCAAGTAGTTACCAGGTGGCAGGGAGAGACTCAAACCTGTGATTTGGTCAGTGACAACTTCTTTTTAAAAAAAAATTTAAAATGTAATTTAGTAAAATCTCCATAAAATAGCAATTTGTTAGGCAGAGTGCTCATTCACAGCAGTTCACTCTTAACATACTTGGTTCATGCGAGCGTGAACACAGTCCTGATTGTGTGTCTGAATACAGTATGTGAATTAATTACTTTTTGTGGGGTTTGTGTGTTTGTTTTTTTCCCCAAAGGGATAGTGGAGCAATCACAACAAGCATATCAAGAAGCTTTTGAAATCAGTAAAAAGGAGATGCAGCCAACACATCCTATCAGATTAGGTCTGGCTCTAAACTTCTCCGTGTTTTATTATGAGATTCTTAATTCCCCGGAGAAAGCCTGTTCCCTTGCAAAAACGGTAAGTCTAAGGGGGAGAAAAAAACCATTTCTGCTATTTGCATAACCTTTTGTCGCATGGCCAATGGAGTTGTTTGTTTTTATAACACTAGGCTTTTGATGAAGCAATTGCTGAACTTGATACATTAAGTGAAGAGTCATACAAAGACAGCACGCTAATAATGCAGTTACTGAGAGACAACTTGACAGTGAGTATTGTTAAAATATGCCTATTGTTAGTAACGGGATATGTCTTTGTGGCACTCCCTTGTCCTGTTCGCTCTTGGCTGTGGAGCTGTCATTTACTTACAGAAGGGCTTCCATCTCGTTGCTGAGCTACATCTTTCTCCTGCGTAGTCTCCTTCTTTTGTCTGCATGCTAATTAACACGAGTTTCTAACATGACAAATGACCAAACTGGTCAGATTTTTTTTTTTATTCAAGGAATTTAGCATGTTGAAGAGATGCAGTTTTGACTGTGAATAGCAAAACTATTATCTTTTGTTAAGCAGCATTTGAGAATACCATTGCATTTGCCTCTTCAAAACTTATGTCTAATTCCCCATGGCTTAGTCTGTGTAATTGCATGTGCAGGGAATAGATCCTACATGAAAATCACAGAGCCACAAGTCCTTTTAAGGGCCTGTCGTTTGGGACTTTTTGCTTGGTTTTAATTTTGGGAAAGCTGAAATTGGAATCGGTGCTAGCCAGGCTATTTCCATGGCAATCATAAAACAACTGGCTTAATTCTTGTCTTTTCCTTGGACTCAGCTGTCTGTGGTGTAAATTATGGGTATGGGTTGAATTGCTCTCTCAGTAATCGAAATCTTCATCTTGTAGGGGGGCTTTTTAACCTACTTTGACCTTTAAAACTGGCAAAGATAAACATCTAAAGCAAATGAAACAGTAAATGCAAGCAAACATGCTACAGTGTAATTAATGGCACAGTTCACTCCCCGGTCGTCATGGGGGAGGGGAGAGCTGCAAGCAAGATCTGAAAAAATAACAATCCCGATCAGATGCACAGATCGTGAAGAGGGTTTACATCTGGCAACAGCATCAGAGACCTTTACAGAATAGTTGGACTTCTTTTAACGTGGTAGAAACAAAGTTGTACAGTTGCATAAAATCGGGGCTGCAGTATCTTCTGCTTTTGTTTCTGACACCTCACTTCCCTGCTCCTGGGAGCCCTTTCCACTACAATGGCAACTTAATGCTACTGAAAAAACTCCTTGTGATTGTTCCAGCTGTTGCTTAGAAAAGAAATGGAAGGGATTTCTCAACCTCTGTAATGGAGACAGATACAGGGTTGGCATCGCTCTCAATGTTTGTACTGTACCCTTTGTGAGATTGCTCAAGAGCTGCCCTCTGAATGAGTGCCATTGAAATCGCGAATAGAAGCTGACTTTAATTACTAGCCTCCCAGTGAAAATAATGTAAAGCTTGTCATAACAAATTGTTTAATGTAAGAGCAAAAGCTGGACTGAGCTGCCATAGTGTGTGAGTTATGGTGGTAGGCCTGATCAGGGGTGTGAGCTTTCTGTTGTAAGGGACAAAGCTGCAGACAGCTGCAGGGTTCTATATTCTTGAGTGAATGATGCGTTTTGCCTTAAACACATAGTGTGACCTGTACGAGTGCATTGATTCCATGTTTTTCCACAGCTTCTCAAGGTAGAAAATAAGTTTGGATGTATGGGGGGGCTGACAAAGACTGCAGTGAATTCTAAATGTGAAAAAGGTCTGTTTTGCTAGGTATGCGAGTCTGTTACAAAGGCTTTTGACAGTGATTCAGCGTATTGATCAGTTGTGTACGGGAGTGGTTTCCTCAGTTGTTGGCTCTTTCTACCTTGAGTCTTGCACAGCTGAAGAACAGTCTGTTCACTTTCATTGTGGACTGAGGGCAAGGAAGCGTTTGGGGGTGTAATGCATTGAGTCGAAATCAGTTTTACTGGGACTGCTACATAATTCCTTCTTTCTTTTCTTTAAAAAACAAAACACACAGAAAAGGACATCTCTTCCTCCTAAGGGTTTGTTGGGTTTCCTTCCTCAGCAGATGTGTTGAACTGTGCTTTTAATTGGTAATCTTCCTTTCATCTACCCATCAGGCTGCTTATTTAACGAATAAAGGTGTGCATATCCCTACGTACTCTAGAGATGAGGATTTAGGGTAGAAGCACCTGATAAAAATCTAATTAGAAGCATTCTTACTAGCTGTTCCTTACAAGAATAGCACTGGAGAATACCATAATATTCCAATAAAGTGGTATTGAATATAGTGCAGGGGCTAGAAACTGGCATGTATACTGCTGTCTCCAGTAAATGAACTTGTTGCTTAATGCCTTCAGCAAGGAACACGTAGTGCAGATACCCTGTATTACATTCAGAGCAAGAACAAAGCTACTTGTGCAGGTTTCTCTGTTATCTTGTACTCCTGGAAAGGATAAAGTGTTTCTGATGACAGATTTTTTTTTTTATTATTTTATTTTTTAGCATCTTGTGAGACCTTAGCGTGGGTAGAGAGTAGGATGTGCATAGAGAATTAGTTATTTTTGGGTTTTGCCACCTTATGCTATAGAGTGTGAAGGATTCAGTTAATGCTGCTGTAACTCCATAAAGCAAGAAGAGATTACAAATCATATGGGGCTGGTAAGCATTTGGCAGTAGTGAGTGTGGAGAAGTAGTTACAAACTGATTTCTGTGCCCTGGGTGTTGCTCTGGAACTGATGCTTAGTTTTCTTAGCTGGTACTGAATGTTGATATATGACTCCTTAGTAGGATTATTTTTTTTAGTGGAGCTGAGAATGGAACTTTGCGCATGCTGCATGTTTAGCATGATTTCTTCCCTCCTTGCCCCACCCTCCAAATTTGGAAACTCTGTGTTCCAAACTGTTCCTTCAGAAAGAAACATAAAGCTCACTGGAGGAGAAGGTACAAATCCACAGGAAGCCAAGTGGTCTTAGCTCCTGATTCTTGTCTCTGCTGTGTAGGTCTCATTCTTATGTGCTGTTAACTGTATGTTAGTGAGCCGTGTGGATGTGAGGCTTTGGTTTGGACTGCTCGTGAACTTCCTCCTGAAATGCAGCGTAGGGCTGAGTCACCTCAGACTGCATTTCCAGTTCCCTCACGTGTAGAAGTAACAGCAGTTTCCTTACTTCTCTTTACTAGAGAGCAGAAAATACTAACGCTAACGTGTGCTTTGTAGGACCTCTTGTGAAATTGTGAAGTGGGCTTTCCATTTCATAATTACTATTCATAAACATTAACATCTTACATATTCTGCTCGTTTTTCTTTCCCAAACAGTTGTGGACATCAGATACCCAGGGAGACGAAGCCGAAGCAGGAGAAGGAGGGGAGAATTAACCAGCCTTCCAATTTCCGTCTGCCTCATTCTGAAACTTACACAGTAGACCATTTGTCATCCATGCTGTCCCACAAATAGTTTTTGTTTACGATTTGACAGGTTTATGTTACTTCTATTTGGATTTCTATATTTCCCATGTGGTTTTGTTTAATATTAGGGGAATAGAGCCAGTTAACATTTGGGGAATTTATCTGTTTTCATCTGAGATGGCCAATATAGGGTTGTGAAATTTTTATACGAGTTTTACATGTTTGGCATAGTACTTTTGGTACATTGTGGCTTCCCACAAGGCCAGTGTTAAAACAGCTTTCTATGTCAAGCAAAGGCGACTGCTTGCATATTGGTCTGTCGTGATGGAAAAAAGGGATAATCAGTTGCAGCCACAGGTGTAGTTAGGGTGAGTGGTTGAGCTGGAGCACACATGGCTGTGAGGAAGCTGATGTCCCACAGATACCGCGTGTCAAGTCAACACGTGGAATCTGTGGGATATCCCGATGGAGTGTGCATCTCTGATTGCAGCTGAAGCGTTCCTTAGGCAGTTTGATAACCCGGTCGACTTTCTCTAGAGGAGGACAGAGAAACGGTTCACATTCCATTATTTGTAAAGTTACCTGCTGTTGCTTTCATTATTTTTGCTACACATTTTATTTGTATTTAAATGGTTTAAGCAACCTAAGAACAAATGTACAAGTAAAGATGCAGTAAAAAATGAATCGCTTGATATCCATAATGACACTGTATATCGAGCACAGCAGTAAAACAAAAGCCCATGTATTTAACTTTTTTAGGTTTTTTGCTTTTGTGATTTTTTTTTTTTTGATACTTGCCTAACATGCATGTGCTGTAAAAATAGTTAACAGGGAAATAACTTGAGATGATGGCTAGCTTTGTTTAATGTCTTATGAAATTTTCATGAACAATCCAAGCATAACTGTTCAGAACATGTGTATTAAGTTGATGTAAGTGGAATAAAAGTTTTATGAATGGACTTTTCAACTACCTTTGGTGTAGCTTTCATGTGATCTGTCTTCCCACACGTTTTAGAGCAATGGCAGTATTACACGCATTCAATAAGCAAGTATTTTTATTATGGAAAATCTTAATACACATTTAGGCATTTAGTTAATTCCAGGGAAGTCAAGACTGAATACTTTCTACCTGATTTTAAGATTGCTCTAGTTTCAATTTTCAGATACCTACAGCTTCCTGACTGTCCAGTTGGTGCTGTGGAGGTACTTTAACAAACATGCGGTCCCCAGGCCTAACAGCAAAAGTCATAAGAAGCTCTTTGAAGAGCTGACCTTTGGGATAGGTCTCATTACATGGACACCTATAGCTCACTGCCGTTAGCTCTTCAAGAGAGAGCTGAGCAGGAGCCTCCACAGAGTTCAGAGGGTTCAGACACTGCAGCTGAGCTTGTGGAAAGGCTCCTCAGAGGAACAGTGCACTCTCTTTCCTCATCCCCACTGAGGTCTGCGCTGATGGTATTCACCATATAACTGTGGCATCTGTAGATATTTGGTTTGAAACTGAAATAATTACAGGGAAATTGAGACTAATTTTTACAGTGTTAGGTCTCTGTCAAGAACTTGAGACTACTGGAAAATAATTGAACTGTATTAAAACATTCTTCTTGTATTTATGTAGTCAACATAAGGGAAGCTTGAGTGGCCTTTCTCTCAATTGAGCTGCACCTGCACAGTGTAAGTATCTTCTAGTTCTAGATAATCTTCACCCAAATAAAAGTTATCCTGGGATCACCAGGTTAACCTGATACCTGGAAGAATAGATGAGCCAAGTCACTGAATGTGAGCTCCATCACTTTACCCGTTTGCACATGCAGAGGACTTAAGGTGCAGGTCTGACTTTTTAGAAAGTTCAGTGTAGAGTTTCTTTTGTATTAAAAAAGTTAAAATGCATTTGATGATTGCATTCAGGATGGGATGCACCATTTCTAGATGCAGCTGAGCCCTTTGTCCCAGAATTTGAGGGTTGAGATCGGTAGAAAAGGTGGGTAGGATAATCTTAAAGTAGTTGGCATGCTAGTCACCATTCCTAGAATTGAAAGCTAATAATCTGTTATAATAGCTAATAAAAATTAGAATCTGATTAAGAACAGGAAGAAGGGAAGAACGTGGAGGGCAAAGGTTAATGAGGCTTGCTAAGGGAGAATTCAGTATATCCCTCAATTACCACTGAAAAAAATAACAATGACTTCTTTAATATATGAACAGCTTGCCAAAAGGAAAAAGCAGTAATCAAATACATATACAAAACAAAGGGCCACATTCCACACTGGAGCAAGGCAAGCTGGCAAACCATGACTAAAAAATTCCTTTGGGGATGTTGGATCCACTTTTAGAAAGGAAAGGCCACGCTCACTACAGCAAATGTGAGCCATGTCTCTTGGAAGGGCTTTAATGGAGATGCTGCCTGCTTCCCCCACTGAAAGGGATGGGCTTTCAAGCCTCATCATTGCTTGGCTCTGAACATTTAAATTGAAACTATACAAATAACATGACCTGGAAGTGCCTTTTTGGAGTTAGTATTTTTGTTTGTATGGGTTTGTTTGGGTTTTTTTTTTTGTTTGTTTTTTTTAAACTTTATTTAAAATGAGTTGGATAAAGTTTTGAGTTAGTAGGGTTCTGTAGAGTTATTTCATGTGCCTGGAGAAATTAAGGCCTTAATTAAAAAGCTCATAATCAAATAAGGACTGGAGGAATACAGCAGAAGAAATACCATGCACTTGTGCCTTTAAGCACAGAATATGAATGTACCTTGCATAGGAGGTCATTGGGGCTTTTTTGGTGGGGAGATTGTTTTGGGGGAGCATAGGGTGTTTTTGTGGGTTTTGAGGTTTGGTGTGGGTGTTTTCTAATTTCAGTACTGAAGCGGGTCTTTTGAAGGTCACAGAAGGTTCACCTCAGTCTTCATGTCCTCGGTCCCTCCACTTGAGTGACCCACAGTGCTTGATAACGGGGAAAAAAATAACCCTGTACTGCCTGACCAACCCCCTTCCCACGGGATCACAGGCACGGTTTTGTGCCATTTTAGTCTTCATTCTGACATTGAAGGCCCTCCAGAACTCTGGCCATTGCTTGACATGCAGCACAGACCCCGTTCTGCAGTGAGATCTCTGGCTTTGTCGAGCAGAAAAGGCTCCGAGCGGCCTCGAACTGCTGGAGCCGTGGGCGCTGTGGTGACGCCGCCGTGCACAGTGCGATGTCTGTGGGAGCTGTGTGGCCCTTGGGAGCTGCGCACCAGGCAGCGCAGACCCAGGCCCAGGCCCAGGCTGAGCAGGCACAGCAACCGAAGGTGGGAGGAGGCATCAAACCCGACCGGCTGCCGGGCCAGGCACAGCCTCACACCCACCTTCTGCTTCGGGTCCTTTGGAAGGCAGGTAGCCGGGAGCTGCACTTTCTGTTGGTAAGCACTGTCTGTGTGACTGGGTATGCTTCCTTATTTCCAGTACTTTCCCTCTCGGTGGCGTCCTGGCGGGCTGGTATTTCCAGATTCTGAATGGAGGAGGGAAGGAAGGAAGAACAGCTCTGTGGATAAGGAAATGTATTGGAAGTGAAGATTTAGCCTCTCTTCCCAACTTGGGATCTTCTTTCATGGTAAGTAGCTTTATTTTCTTCTGAGGAGCAGCTAAAGGTTATTGGAAAAAGCCTTTTGGAGAATAGTGCCCTAGTTTCAGCAGGGATAAAGTCATGCTTTTCCTCACAGCTGGTATAGTGCTGTGGTTTGGAGGTAGGATGAGAGCTGTGCCCATAACACACTAATAGATATAGTTGGGGCCCAGCAGTCAGGGACTTTACAGCTTCTCATGCTGCCCCCCTAATGAGAATGAGGGGGTGTCTAAGAAGCTGGAAGGGGGCACTGCCAGGACAGATAACCCCAACTGCCTGAAGGGCTATTTCCATACCATAAGACATCATGTTCCACATAAAACTGGGGAGTTGGCCAGGAGGCAGTTTATCTCAGGAATGAATATTAGTCAGGACACAGTGAGATATACGTCCCTTCTTTTGTATCATCTTTTAGCACTTAGGTTATTTTCTTCCTTTGCTGCCCTATCAAACTGCTTTTATCTCAAGGTGAGTTTTACCTTTCTGATTCTCTCCCCTGTCACTCAGGGGGGTCAGCGAAGGGCTGTGTGCTGCTTGTAGCTGCCTCCAGGGCTGAACCAGTGGTTACCCAAATACCCGTCCCACTGGTGTGGGCTTGAGGTACCTCAACACTTGAGTAAGAAACTTACTGAAAGTGAGAGATACTCAGACCAATCTCTGCGGCCTTTGAGCCAGATTCAAGGGCCTGGCGTTCATCTTGGGGATATAACTGAAAAGAAGCTTTTTACCCACCCCACCCTCAGAAAAAATGAGTCTTACCTGTCAGCTGCAGCCGCAGGGGCTGCTGGTTGCCGTGAGTCAGACCCAAGTGTGCTTTTCGACCCTTGAGGTTACAAATTGTACAGTAAAGGTTGCTCGATTCATTTATTCCTTTGCTTTAAGGTAACAAAACCATTTGCCTTAAGGATTCTTTGCTTTTTCCCTATTGTAGCCTAGTCTGAAATAACACCAAAAAAATACAATTTAAACCTGCCAGGTGCTAATTGCCATAACAATTACCTGGTCTTTAAAAAAACCTGAAATATACATGACAAAAGACAACTTCAATGTGAATCCAGAAAATGAAGCTGTCCCCAAGCTCTGCTTCTGATGGATGAGTGACAGGAGAGAGCGCTCCAAAGATTTCCTGTCCTGGGTGAGCCAGTCTCTGGCTGAAAGCAGGAAAGCTGAGGCTGCTCTCCGGGTTTGGCCTTGGGAGTGAGGGATCCGTCGGGTTGGTGTGGTTTTACAGGGTCAGCACTTCTCATTGTCCTTAGTTGTTCAAATTGTGGGTCAGATTCTTTTTACCTTCTCCTCACACAGAGTAGAGAGGAAGACCGATCCCCAACCTTGTGCTGCAAAGCCTGGTGCTTATCCATTGCAATGAGCGTTTTTTTAAGAGACTCATTCTAGTTCAACCTTCTGGGACAGGGTAGTTAAGCTGTTTTGCTGTTAGTGCTAAGCTGTTTAGCATCAGCATATCTAATTCCAACTCCTACTGCCAAAAGGAACCAGAGAACCCTTCTAGGTCAGTGAGTTTGTCCCTGGATTACCAGCCAGTGGCATTTCATGAATGAGACCGTTTCTGAGTGAAGACAAGGACATACCATGGCCTCAGTTGCTTAACCTGGGTGACCAGAGGCTTTGGGCTGCGGGGTTTGTAGAGAAAACAGAGTTTCAGCAAACCATCTGTGTGTGTGCATTCTGAGACCTGGCAGCGTTTCTGTACTCAGTTTCACAGTTCTGTTCAAAGCAGACAAGGTTGGTTCCTTGATGCTTACAGCTGAGGTTTCACATGGGCTGGATGATGTCAGGCATTTCAGTGTGAATCCAGACCATTCCCCTCCTGTCTTCTCATCCTGCCAGCAGTGGCCACAAAGGGGTGACAGGTTCTCACACTGGAGTGGAAAATGACACTGTTACTGAAGCGAAGGGCTTGCCTCTTCACAGGAGTCCAAGTCCCTTACTTTGAGTGACAAACAGCGATGAGTGATTTCTTCCAACATGAAGCGGTTTGATGGTCGGTCTGAAATTCTAGCTCAACTTAAACTTTAGTCCTGACCTGCCAAGGCATAAGGATGGGTTTTGCTTCCTGCTGCCCATCGGTACTATTGAAGAAGTCTCAACTTTTACATGGCAAATCTTGTCCATCTCTTCCCCAGCCTGTTCTGTCAGGCTTTGAAGTCCATGGTGTGCCGAGCAGCGCCAGAGAAGGTGGCACAGCTGGGGCTAGGGACATAGCTTGGTTGTAAACGTTAGGGAACCCAAGGGTGCTGTTACGCGTTCGGGAGGGTGGCTCTTCATTTTATGAAGAATGCAAACAGGCAGCTTTGGTGGGTGAAGGAAATGCCAGTAACAAGCCTACACCAAGAAGACGAGGGACTGGGCGGCCTGTTGAGAGAGATAGGGAAGTGAGGCTGCAAGAATCTAACCTCAAAGCACGTAGAAGATTACACAACCCGGCTTCCGAGCCAGCCCCCGGGGCGCTTCAGTGAGGGTGATCAGAGTAGCCCAGTCTGGGGTTTATGTGGGATTGAGAAGCGTTTCACAAACTGTTCATCACGTTTATAGATGGAACGTGATGTAGAGAAATGGGCTGGACTTCAGCAAAATGGGATTGGGTTCATTAGATGTGACCTGCAGAGAGAAGCAGAGCTCTTCCTCTCCCCTCAACCCTGCCTTTTTCTAAATGAAGAGTCTGTGTTAAGCATACGCCAGCCTGTGTTACTTACAAAACTGCAATGGGATTTTGGTTAAAACTTGGGTTTGGTTTTGCTGCTACACCCTCTTATTCAAGTCATGAGGTTATAAGGGAGCCTGTAAAATGCCATCACCAGCGTGAAGATACAGAGTGCTGCACAGATAGGGATTTTAAAGGAAGTGTGTAATATAGATTTTTACTTTTCTTATCAAACCCCTGATGGGCTGTGGAGTGTGTCACACAGACTCAAGAGTCTCCCCTTTCCCGTTACTGCGGGAGCTTAAAACCATTACTCCAAGGGGTCAGCAAAGGGACCTTTTGCTTCCATGCCCGTTGCAGTGATATAACACACACCAGAAACAATTCTTCCCTGCTCTTGAATCTGCAGCATACCCAAGGCTTTGAGCACGCTTGCAACAGAAAACCAAAATCAGCCTTGACAGTCCCGATCGCAGTGAGTACAAGCCAAGGACAACCTCCAGCCATCACACCAGAGCTACCCGCCTGTCACCCACCCACCCGTGTCCCAGCTGCAGAGCAGAGGCAGTTCTCTGCCTTCCACAGCTCCTGCTGTCTGGAGCAACTGCCAGGATGGACAAACAGCTGAAGGAAGCCCTGGGGAGCAGATTGAGAGAGAGGTGTGGAATTGGCAAGCAGAAGGTGAAAGGGGGATGATGGATTTTCAAGGGGGGAAAGGAAATAGGTCTGATGGGTGGCGTGTAGTGGGGAGTCTTTTTATGGTGGGATAAATGTAATAATAATGGGGGGAGAAATCTCCACAGAAGTCCCTTGGTGATGCTTTGGTAGTACTTCTTGTTCCAAACCCATGGAAATAGAAAGGGTAGGTCCAAGATGCCTTCCAGTCAAAGTGGGTTTAATTTGGGATGCTACCTGGAGGTCAAGTGAAAGGCTAAAACTGATGACATGATGAATATTTGGTGGTGGCTGGAAACTGGTATGTGTGGGGAGTGAGGGTGGCTTTGAGTGATCACCACAATGAAGTTTGCAGCCTCACCAGGTTGTGCCTCGTAAGTGTAAAAGAGCCACAGTGATCCATGAGTCACCTGCTCCTTCATCCTACTGGTATGTGGGGACTGATAACAAAAGGAAGTGAAAAAGAAGTTGCTGTACTGGTTTCAGCCACAGAGTTTTCTTAAAAAGAAACTTCAGTCAAAATTTTAAAAAACCTGGAGTTTTCTGTCTCTGAATTCCAAGATTTTTCTTTTTCCCTATCAAGTTGATGAAACAAGATAGCAAATTACTGGATTGTCTGTTCACTCTCTTCTGGTAACACTGTAGCTATGGTATTTGGTTGCAAAATGAAGACGTTCGAGAGCTTGGTGTCCCTGTCCTATGTGACATCTGATCTTCAGGCTGTGCTGCTTCCCTGTCTCTACAGAGCATCCTGACCAGGCAATATACGTGTTTAGCAGCTGTTGCTGAACGTAGCTGTGCTCCAAGGGCTGCGTCTCCACCTGCCACTTGCTTCTCTGAAGCACAGCACAGGCTGGTTTCGGGGATGAGGCCCTGAAGGTCCCTGTGAGTGGATGCAATGGGTGCCTGAGCCATTTTTGCAGATTAGTCAGTTAACACATTATGGCTACTGAAGCTTTGGAGCAAGAGAATCCTGTCTGAGGTGACAGTATGAGTGACAAGTCAGTGGGTGAGCTGAAGAGCCAGTCCAGAGCCATCGGCAGAGCACGTGTTTATGGCCTCAGTCACTGATTCCAAAATAATTTCCCAGAAATTCAGCTTGTTTGAGCCTGGAGGGTGACGGTACCAACCTCCTTCACCTGCCTGTCAGCTCCCCCTCCCCTCGAGAAGGCAGCGTGGGTGACAAACCTCCAAGGTGGATGGATCGGCTGCGAATGTCTGGCGCAGACTGGTGATGTCAAAGTTCACCCATCAGAGGTCAGCCAAACAGGCCAGCTCTGCTCTGCAGCCATCAGACACACTGGTGCCATTTCAGCCACTCAGTGAGCAAGAAATAAAATCTGCTTTTCAAAAAGTGGAGATGTTGCTTCTGTTGTTGATGGAAAAACAAGTGTTTCTGTAGTTACTTAGGAGCTACTGCTGAAAGTATCTGGCAGCCACCTTCAGCTGCTTCTCTGATAGAGCCTGAGGATGCTGTGTAGACGTCTGATGGTTCTGTAGCTGAGGAGGAAGCACAAGGAGAAGGGTTTGTTTCTGCTCTGAATTGCCAGAAGAGAGAGAATTACCTGAGAGAAGAGGGAAATCTCTTAGGAGATGTTTGTGCTGTTGATAGTGGCAGCAAATCCCCTGCTGGGCTCTAGAGAGGCATCCAAAATGCATGTCCTGGGAGGCTTACGCTCTCAGCTGTTGTGCAGTGCACCTAAATATTTCCTGCTGGATGGGATGATGGAGCTCATGTCTCTGTCTGTGACTGCCTGGCAGCTCCAGCTGCTGTGTAACCTCAGTGGAGAATGTCCAGAGACCCGTGTACTAAACCTTGGCACCTGCAAGTAAGCACTGCTGGCAGTCCACACTGAAACACATTCTCTGCAGTACAGAATGACCTGCCCTCTCTTAGCAGAGCAGCAAGGCATGTGTTTTCTGTCCAGAGATACCTGCAATCTTTCTTATTGCCTGGCTTGTAGGACAGCATCGCTGCCCATCTCATGACAGCATCGCTGTCCATCTCATGACAGCGTGATTGGACACGCACAGTAGGAGAAAGACGCCAGGCTCCCCAGATTCAATACCACATCCAGCCTAATGGAGCATCTGTGAACACAAAGACCCCTGGACAGTATCCCTCAACATCAAGCCATTCAAGAGGGTAAGGTGCTGAACCATAAAACATCTAACCCTTCAACAGAGGAGACAGAGGGGGAGTGCCCCCTCTGCCTGCCTCCAGGAGCAGGCATTGGTGCGTGGGCTGGAGGTAATCCCTGCAGCCCCCTCTAAAGCCAGCAGAAATGCAAGGGACCTTTGCCATGGTTGAGTGACCCTCCCTGTAACAGACATGGAGCAAACTGCACCTCCTGGAGATGCCCTTCTCTCCTTTGACAGACAAGTGTGCTGCAGCTGTTGATGGCTGAAGTCAGAGGAGCTGCCCCTCCGTGACCTGACTCATGCCCACTCTCTGTTTCATGTGTGCAGCCTTGTCTGCTGCCCCTGCCCCCCTGTGTCAACACCAGGCTGTATATGCTTAAAAGCCTGTGTCCCCAGGAGCCGGCAGCCCCGGCAGTGCTGCTGAGCTGACTTGCATGAGCAGCACCCGAAAAAGGGCACCCCCTGTGTGGCTGGCAAAGCCCATATCAGGAGCAGGCAGGCTCTGAAGCCCCTTGTTTTTGTAACCAGGTCCCTCATGGCTGAGCAGCAGGGTAAATGCCAGGCAGCTCCTGCAAAACCCTTTGGGTCTGTCTGGCTTCTGTGCTTATTCGGCTGGGGCAGGAGGGCAGCGGAGCAGATCAGCTGGTACCTCTCCCTGTCCCCTGTGCCTGTAGGCACCCCAGGGCCTCAAGAAGCTTTTTCTTACCAAAATGGTAATCTCTGAATAAATAGAGGGGCTGGGTGGATAAAAACCCCTTGATGTTTCAATCTGTCATACACATGAAGTGGAGCACTGAAGCGAAATGAAATCATAAGTCATAGAATCACAGACTGGTTTGGGTTGGAAGGGAGCTCAAAGATCATCTAGTTCCACCTCCCTGCCATGGGCAGGGACACCTCTCACTAGACCAGGCTGCTCAAGGCCCCATCCAACCTGGCCTTGAATGCCTCCAGGGAGGGGGCAGCCACCACCTCCCTGGGCAACCCATGCCAGGGCCTCACCACCCTTGTGCAGAACTTTTTCCTAATATCCAATCTAAATCTACCCCCTTCCAATTTAGCGCCATTCTTCCTTGTCCTGTCACTACAGAGTAAGTATTCAAGCAGAAAGAGCATTCGGGAAACCTGCAGCTGGGACCCGGGCATCTTCTTCTTATCGTTAACTCAAAGCTGTCTGTAGCACGCTGATGCTGTCGGCACAGAGCGGTGCGTGTCAGGACACTGACCTCACCTTCACTGCAAAGTGAGCCACAGTCCCCACGTGCAGCTGCCTGTCAGAGTGGGCTTCTCTCCGGTTTCAGAGGCTGGTCCTCGCTGCTGTGGTGCGCCCCATCCTCGTGGGGAATTGGCTGTGTCTGAAATCAGTGGGGGTCTTGCTGTTGCCTTCCAGCACAGTTGGATTGGAAGCTGAGCCAGGCCGAAAGCACGCCTTGCAGTTCCAAAGCAGAAGCATCGCGGCCTAAACTGTAGTTCACACGGGAGGGAAGGATTTCCAGTTCTGCTGTGTGTATTTCCCAGGGCACTGGGCTAACCTACACCTCTGGTTTCACAATCAGAGAACTGATGCAGCTGGAAAACCTTTGCTTGTAATTCATCTTTATTTTCTGCTGGACGGGGTCCCTGATCACAAGGGCACAAAGACCCCAGTGTGGACACCAGAAGAGTACAGTACCACCCTTTCTGATCACGGCCTGTTAGGAAACCATGGGCTGCATGTAGTGTGGGAGCCACGTGCAGTACTCAGCTTTTCTGTCCCACAGAGCAAAGGTGTGGGTCTTGTGAGCATCTCTGGCCTGAACCAGGCTGATTCACCCATGAGCCACCCCCTGAATCAGGCTGTGCAGTGCTGAGTCCTGCCCTGCATGCTCTCTTGGTGCAAGATATAAATAGTCATTGAGCTTCAACGTGTTTACAATGGTTTCTGTATCTGAAAAGAAACTAGGTTAGGCATTGAAAAAGCACATTGCTTCATTATTATTTCCCCCTAAGGAGAGAGGAAGGTGAACCTTCTGTTTGTAGACAATACATGTAAAGGGTTTTCATCAGTGGGTTGATCTCACCCTTGTGTTTCCTTGTTACTTGACAGTAAACAATGCGCTGATGAGATCTCTTAACATCTGCCACAAGAGTATGGTTTTAGAACATGCTGAGCTGGAGATAGAGGCACTGTGATGAGCTGGAGATAGAAGCCAAGTGATGTTGGTAAGGAAATGCCAATATGTTGTGTCAGACCAAGTTTAACTCATTAATGTTGGGCAGAGCATTTCTCAGGGTGTTTACATTTGAGAATCTCTCCATCACACATGGTCATGATCCCAAGTGAATTTTATAGTTTCTAGTATTTGCTGTCTCCTATCAGGAGAGGGGGTGGCAGAAGGAGAGCAGGGAGGTAATTCGGTTTCCATTGCCCTGTGATGCTTTTTTCTATAAACCCACCACAACCCCACTGTGGAGCCAGACTGTGGTGCCTCTTCCACAGGCAGCACTGGATTGCTCCTGCTTGCCCAAAGCTTGCAGCATTGCCTGCAGCTGCACTGCTCATCAAGGCAAACCATGGTAACTGGAGAGAGCAAAGGAGTCCCCAAGGATTCTCAATATTCCAGAATCCCTGAAGTACTTGTGCAGTGAGATAAAAAAAGCCAAATTCATTTTGCATTTGAATAAGTCCTTTGGCAAAGAACCTTTGATTCCCCACTCCAGAAGACTGGCAGCAACTGCCACACCATTGGAAGTACAGCAAAATCCAGTGGCCACTCTCTCACCTTATATCAAAAGTCTGAGAATCTGCCTTTGAAAACGCAGTGCTGGAGGGAAAGGTGTGATGGAGATGTGATGGCTGGACTGAAGATGCCATGCTAAGTTGCTGTGGCTTTGGCCAGGGATAGCTTTAACTAGTGCTGAAGCAACCGGTACTTGCAGGACATCGCCACTTGCATAGCAGAGGCAGGCTCCAGGCACCTACAGCCCCTGCTCTCTTCTCACAGCTGTCAGCCACTGGACCCTCTCTGAGACAGCAATGAGGAGGATGCTCTGCATGCCGAGGCCACAGTGAGTGCCTGGGGAGGTCCAGGACCTGTCGGTGCCGCAGGGCACTCCTTCATCAGCGAGAGAAGCATCTGCCTTCCTGTGCTGTGGTTTGAGGAACTGGATGTGCTCATGTTGGAAATTAAATCCAAAGTGCCTTTTGAGTTTTAGCAATAACTTACACCGCTGAAAGAGAGATCATGAGATCTTCTGAAGTTGTCTGTTTAAAACCCCCTGCCTGGAATGTGATGGATACTGCTCACAAAGATGGAGACGGCCACCCAGGAGTTAATATGATTAAGATCATTTATTCCTTTTGTAATTCTCTGAAAGCTTTCAGGTTCATCAAGTGAGCAGCTCCTGTTCCTTTTATCCTGAAATGCATACACCTACCTGTGCTCACTGCATGTCACTTTGACAAAATACATTTTCTGAGCCTTATCTACATGGAAAAAATCCAGATTATTATAAACATTTCAATTCACATCAAAAGCATTTTTAATTTGGAAGTACTTCTTTGTTATTTCCTACTTAGACTTTGCTGCTAAATCACAGCTGCTGGGAGGGAACCTGGCACCGCTGCTCAGCCTTCCCACCTACCACTGCTGAACCTTTGGGGTTTCCATTCCTGCACAGGGATGTTGGGTCTGCCTATGGACATGCACTTGCACAAAATAACCCCTGGACTGTCCAAGCTCAGAGCTTCAGCCCCAGGAGAGACAGGAAGTGCTGCAGGCTCTGGTGTCCCAGCATTGCTCAACCCAGGTTTGCCCACACGTTGGGGGGAGAGACATCCCTCCAGCCCCATCATATGTGCCGATGACTGGAGGTGAGAGATGGCCACTGATGCCTCGGCAGGGAGCCAGGAGGAAAGCAAGAGTGGGCAGCACCCATTTCCTGCAGAAATGCAAGCTGGCCTGGCAACACACAGCCTTCTGCATCTGCTGGCCATCAGCCATCAGCACTCTGAGGCAGAAGCTGTGGGAGAGGTGCTGCTAGCACTAGGCAATATCAGTGTGAACAGGCCTGGGGTGAGGAGACTTGGTGCTGCGAGCTGTACTGCTGGGACAGGGCCCGCCCCACTGCCTGTAGAAATTGAGATGGAGCTTGCTCCAGCCCTGAGAAGGATGAGCTAACGGAGCTGCTGCAATGTCACCTGCAGAGCTGAGCTGCAGGAAAATGGGACACGGCTGCAGCAAGAAAGGACACAGCCACAGCACACAGGTACAGAGAGTGCTGTGAGACAGCGGAGTGGCATCTGGCCTGGCTATGGGATTCCCATGCTTATCCATGGGGTGGCTTTTCGGCAGCTTTTTCTTATTCTGCCAATAGTGTACTTGCTCACAGTTGCATCTCTGCACAGATCCTGCAGTCACTCAAGCTCTTAGGTAAAGCAGTTACTTATTTGTCCAGGGACAAATACCAGCCAGCCTCAGAGCGGCTCGGCTGAAGAAGCAAACCTGGTGGGGCCAAGAGGAGCCTGTGCCTGGCAGGGCGCCGGGTGCAGGCAGCGATGGAGGCTACACTGACAACAACAGGGCTTCTGCCTGTCCAGGGCTTGTCAGCAGAAGGAAAAATTAAACCCATCCAGGGTGTTTTAAGCATGGCTGTGAGCCCACAGGGCATCAGGCTGTGATGCCTGCAGAACATTGGGCAGCAGGGCTGATGCCACCCCTGTACCACTCTCCTCCCCCAGCAAAGCCCCTTTGGTTCTCACTGTGGTGACCACACAAACTCTTCTGTCCTTCAGATCAGAGTGAGGCAGGCAGGGCTGTGACCTGTCCTGGCAGAAGCAATGCCACCTCCTACCCCTTGGGAGGAACAGCCCAGAACATTGGCACAGGCTGGGGCCAGGCGGCTGAGAAGCACAAGGCTTCTCATAGTGGTCTCCTGTGCTCTTCCACTCTTCCTTTCTTAAACAATTTGGGTTTCAAACACCTTAGTTTCTTGGCTAAGAAACTGAGATGCTGCTCAACAGTTTGCATACTGCAGTGCTCAGCAATGCCCTACAGCACAGGGCTGCTCCCGGCGAGTGTGGGGCATCGGTGTGGTCAGCACTTGGAGCTGGTGGGTGGAAGCAGCCGGGCTGAGTGCACTGGGGACATGGGATGGTGAAGCCAGGACAGCCCACAGAAACTAAACCAAAGGCTTCTGGACGGCTGCATCTCACTGCCAGGAGTCATCCACTCGCGCTCGGGGCCTCGTGTTGTCCTTGTCCCTGCCGGGTCTGTGCGTGATCTGGTTTAAAGGACAGGAGCGCTTTACTGGGGGTCCCATCCAGGCCACATAGTGCTGTGACAGCCTGCCCAGGGCTCTCCTGGGTGTCTGCAGCATCAGAAACTGGCTAATTGAGTAATTGTACAAGGTAATTACAGGGTTACTTTTGCCCTCTAAAATAAAGTCCTACCTCATAATTGAAAATAAAGGGAACTGCAATCCTAATTATCAGACTTTAATTAGGCTGACAGAGGCACACACAGCACTGCAAGGAATGTTCTCACAACCTGCTCTGGGTCCCCACACCTCCCCACAATGCTTCTGTGGAAGCCCAGGGCAAACTCTGCCACTGGAAACAGAGGGTGAGACGTTCATCTCCACATAAACCTCACCAAATGCCATGTAGATCTGAGGAACAAGAGGAACCTTGAGTGTCCCTCCAACTCCGAGGCCTGTTGCAATCTGAACTGCAGCTTGCTGCTGTCGCTCGGCCCTCAGCCACCCTTGCAGCTCATGAATTGTGATTTTAGCATAAGAATCATGAATTAGGCCACGTTTTGTCTGTTCATATCCTCACAGAAGATAGTCATAGCCTGGTTTCTATTTGTGCTTAAAATACTGCAGCAAATAGACTGTTGTTCTTCCCAGCCTTCCCCGAGCAGCCTGGCTTCCAGCGTGCTGGGGAAGGAACAGCTGAGGCTCAGGATGTTCTGCTGTAGTGCTGGGTCCAGGTGACTTCTGCTGGAGGTAGGAAGGCTTAAAAGTCTCTCTTGCTCCAACTAATAATGAAGTGAATGATAGACTATCAGGTTGGAAGGGACATCAAGGATCACCTGATCCAACCTCTCTTGGCAAAAGCACGGTCTAGACAAGATGGCCCAGCACCCTGTCCAGCCAAATCTTACATGTGTCCAGTGGTGGGAATCCACTGCTTCCACAGGAAAATTATTCCAATGGCTGATTGTGAAAACTTGTCCTCTTGTCTGCAATCCAAATTGTTGTCCCAGGAGGAGATCCAGCCAAGCAATAGGTACAAGTTACTCCTGTGGAGATTCTGAATGGACAAAAGAGGAAAAGATAGTGAACAACATTGGGCCCAACACCCACTGCACAGACCACTCTTCCAGATTGTAACACATCAGTTTCTCTAGGAGGGGGCTGTGGGGAACCATATTGATAGCCTTGGAGAAATCCAGGTAGACAATGTCCACTTCTCACCTCACATCAACGGACCAGGTTATTTTGTTGTAGAAGGTGATCAGGTTTGTCAAGCATGACTTTCCATTGGTGAATCCTGGCTTTTCCCAACCATATGCTTGACTTGTGCCTCAGGAGGATTAATTCCATAACTTTCGCAGGGATTGAACTCAGACCATTTGGCCTGTGTTTTCCCAGATCCACCTTTAAGCGCATCATGTAGATGGGGGTGACATTAGCTTTCTCCCAGTCTTCTAGGACATCCCCTGACTTCCAAGACTTCTCAAAAATTATGGAGAGTGGCTTCACGGTTATGTCAGCCAGCTCTCTTAACACACTCGGGTGGATATTGTCAGAGCCTGCTGATTTGTAGAGGTCAAGCTCCTGCAATAGTGTACATACCAGCTCTTTCTTCACTGCAAGCAGCTCCATGTCTCCATCAACCCAAGGCCTGGGGCACCACAGTGCTGGTAAAGACAGAGGTGAAGAAAGTTCTGAGAATCTCTGCCTTTTCAACATTGCTGGTGACTAATTCACCTCTCCTGTTTAACACCAGGCCAAGATTTTCTTCCTGCCTGACATTCACACATCTGATGAACACTTCCTTGTAGTTTTTGGCATCTCTGTCCAATTTCAATTCAAGCTGAGCTTTTGCTTTTCTAACTGCATCTCTGCACACCGTGGCAATGACCTTGTGCTCAACAGGCATTCGTCTGCTGACAAAATATGGTATTAAAAACTCCATCCATGGAACAACAACAAAGGTGAAATTCAGGCCCTCACAGGCCTCTCAGTTTTGGGCGGGCAGCAGATTTGCCATATTCCTCTGTGAGTGTCTTCAGAAGCACACATGGGTCCCATTGACCCAGAGAGCCAGCTGTGCAATCAATTTCAACTGGACAAAACACACCAGAGGTCAGCTGACAAATAAAACCACACCCACAGCCCTTAGTCTATCCCAGAGCAGATCTGATGCCTCTCAACAGTTGGGGCCAGACCTGCATAGGCAACTGTGATTTCTGGGAGCTGGGCTGAGCGCTTGTGGTCAGAGGAGCCCCCATGGTTTTACACCACAGCCAGGCACCTCCAGGGTCTGACTGCAATGCTGCATCAAAAACAGCCGAGCAAACCTGAGGCTGCTGCAGCACTGCCTTTGCCCCTCTGCAGGTCAGGTAGCTGAAAACCAGGAAATGTGGAATTACAGGCATTAAATGTGAATGTGTGAGAAGCGGGGAGCAAAGAGATGGGGTATATTCCACATGCAACCCGGTGAGCCAGCTCCCTGTGGGATGACTATGCCTCACCTACTTCATCCCACTGCCCAAGCCTGTCCCCCTGCCCCTGCTCCCATCCCTTCCTCCCCAGATCCCCCTTCCCTGCCCAGCCCTGATGCTCTCCCACTTACTCCCTACTTAAAAGCAGCCAGGAACAGCTTTGCCCCATGCACCTAAGGCTGCGATTGAGGGGCGCAGTGACCTGCAGAACTCTGCTCCAAGTATTCAGGGACCAGGACTATGTTACCTGGGCCAGTGTTACCTTTCACAGAATCACAGAATCTTAGGAGTTGGAAGGGGCCTCAAAAGATCATCTAGTCCAACGCCCCTGCCAGAGCAGGGTCACCTAGATTAGGTCACACAAGAACATGTCCAGGCAGGTTTTGAATGACTCTAGAGAAGGATACTCCTCGACCTCTCTGGGCAGCCTGTCCCAGGGCTCTGTCACCCTCACAATGAAAAAGTTTTTCCTTATGTTCACATGGAACTTCCTGTGCTCCAGCTTGCACTTGTTGCCCCTTGTCCTGTCATTAGACATCACTGAGAAGAGGCTGGCTCTGTCCTCCTGACTCTCACCCTTTACATATTTATAGACATTGATGAGGTCACCTTTCTCTTCTTCCTGGTTAATCAGTGCTAACTGACTGATTGGTGGGGGGCATTACACACACACACACACACACACCCACAGAAGAAAAGAGGCAGCACAGCTCTGTCTCAGTGGAGCACGTGTAACATACTTTCTTTCAGAAAGCCATCAGCACCCTTCCAAAAGCAGGTGGGCATGCTCCCCAGCATCATGAGAAATCATCATTTACGTGAGACAGAGGGCAGCCATGTGCCTAACCAATTGCTCTGACACCTCTGCCTGGAGCGGGACTGACAGCGACAGCACCCAAGTGACACTCAGGGGTGATGGCCATGCCCTGACAAGAACCTTGAAACCCTCTTTCCCGGCCTCCTACCACACAGAGGCCTCTTGGCACATTTAGTGTGTGCAGCCTGGGACGGGTTTTTCCATCACGTTTCCCGTGGGGTGCAAGGGATCCCGAGCACAAAACTGGTATGGGGACCTGGTATTTCTACCAGGGCCTGGAGGGGGCACTGTGGAGATGCCTGGCTGCCCCAGAGAATGGGACAGGGAGGAGGGGCAGAGGCACCCACCCCACAACCAGGGAAGGAAGTGGTGGTTTCATCAGCCGCAGAAGGGGAAATCCAGAGAGATGTCTGCTTGGTCAGAGCCTCGGCGTCCCAGGGGACACATCAGCTTGCTGGGAAAGGAGCTGCTGTGCTGGGAAAGTTAAAAATCGACTCGGGGTTATTTAGTCACTAGCTGCATGCTGGTAGTGGGACTATGGGCATGAACGTGATGCCCCTGCCAGCACCCGCTGTGCGGCACCCAGGGGATAGGCTGCCTTCACTCCCACGTGCCTTGTCGCCTCTCATCCATGGCAGCAGGGACATGCAACTGGCAGCCCTCAGAAGGCAGCTCCAGCCTGCCAGAAATACGGACTGATGCAGCCGAGTCTCCCAGCTCCAGCTCTTGAGCATGGCCACCCAGTGTGCCATTGGCAGTCTGTGGATGGAAGGGCCATACCTAGGGCCATGCCTTGAGGACATTCCTTGGGGACATGCCTGGGCACCATACCTGGTGGGAGCAGGCTGAGGCTTTTCTGTTCAGTTATTCTGTCCACTGGGAGCAATCTTGGACATCCCTCCAGGGCACCATGTGATTCAGAGGTGAGGTTGCCCTCAAGTGCCATCATTTTTCTTGTTTTAACACAGGAAAGAGCATCCCCCACTCCATGCCACAAGAAAGGGGATGGCAGGACTCCAAAAGACCTGTGAGGCAGAGAGGGCAGCACTGCCAGGAAAATAAAGTGAGTTAAGAGGTGGCATCCTTCCCTGCTCCACGAGGGCTGCAGGACAGGACCGTGTGGGAGTCAGCAAGAGATCAGCAGTTCTGGAGGACCTTCCCTGTCCTGCAGCTACTTTCTTTTTCAAACCTCTGCAGGGTGCGAAGCAGCGTCTGAGATCTGTGTGCCATCGATTCCTTGCTCACAGAACAGGGGTGCCAATTGCTTTTCTAAAAAGTGCTGCACGAAAGAGAGCTCCAGGAGGGAGCAATCAGCTTTTTCACATAAAATAAACTCTTTTGGATTACTGTGGTCACCTACATGGTACAAAACATCACGAGACAAATAGTTGGTAGAGACAACTTTCTTAAACTCCCTTCTAAATCACATACCCCAAATGTGACCTTCTACCTCATGTTATTTCAGGGAGATGAGCTGCCCAGGTCTGCGGGGAGGATTCTGCAGCTCCCAGGAGAAAGGCCCTCTCGGGATGCAGGCTTGTAACCAGCAGCTTGAATTCAGCCTGTCAAATAAACCTGGGTTAAACTCAGCCTGAAGTAGTAGCTGTGTAGTTGAAGTAAGAGAGGTCTCCAGATCCACATGGCTTGAACTCCAGGGGAAGCTGAGCCCATCCTCACATGTTCAGTCCTGACGTAGTAAAGTGGAGACCAGCAGCAAATTCGGGACATGAATCAGATGTTTGCAGAAACATCTGCAGTTTCTGAGATCCCAGCTGCTGGTTCAAGCCCACCTGTAATTTATGGCTCTGCTTTTCAAAAGAGACGTCTGTGTTCTGGGGCAGACAGCCAGGCTGGAACAGCTTCAGGCTCAGCAACAGACCTTTCATGAATGTAGGCATGTTTCCAGTGACCTCATTTTTTGGCAGGTCCACCACCTCTCCTTGTCCTCAGTGGATGGTCCTCTTTTGAATATCCATTGGCTCCCTGTTTGCACCTCTATGCTTAAGATTAAGTTAGGACATAGACCACCTGAAAGAACATCTTGCTGGACAAAGCCCATGAAACCGCGGGGAGTGTTAATTAGCTATAAAGCTCTTGAGCCAACTGTCTGTAAATGGTGTCATAGGTCTGTAATGGTCCATTCAACCCTCCAAGCAGGCTCCTGCAGACAGGTTCTCATTCCCTTCTGGATTGTTACTGGATTTGAGAGATAAGCTTCGATCCTTGCTGCTGCCAGAGAAAATAATATCTGGACAGATCTACCTGGCAGGCTGTGTTGACAGCACACCCAGTGCTCCAACGTGGTCCAGCAAAGTGATAACGCGCCCTGCATAAAGCACATGGAAATTCTTGCAGAAGTTAGCATAAGGAGCCAGTACCTTATAGATAAGGTCACCAGCAACCCATGAAGGAGGAGCCATAAAGTGGCAAATGCTGCCATGGCTGGATATGGTTCTGCAGAGTGATGAAGTGGTGAGCTATGGTCCAAGCAGACAGTTTTCGGTCCGTAAACCCCATGTCTATAACACTGGTTTCTGCTGCAAAGGTTTTAAGTTGCTCTGGTATGTGCCTCACCCTTCTTATTTATAGGAATTAGTGAGGCTTTTCATTAAAAAAAAAAGAAGCTTCCTATTAAAGCAAGAAAACGATGGCAAATAATAAAAGATATTGGTGGCAAAACCCATAAATGATGGCTTGCCTAGCAAAGCAGCTATCCTCTTATCTCATCGACATGGCACAGGCAGGAGAGATTATAAATAGCAGCAGCGGTAATGCCTGGGAGCCCCATCTTGGCACCGCTGCCCCTGGCCACCCCTTTCTGGCTCCCGTTCAGACTGACATGGAAGGGCAGGGATAGCAGCTCCACAGAAAATCCCTGGCAGCTCTCTGACCCCATGCTCGGGCAGGGCAGGCCCTGAGCCGAGCACTCACCCCGTGGGGATGCGGCGGGCAGGCGTACCATCCACACTCAATCCCAGCCTCAACAAGGCTCTGTTGTTAGCAAGCACAGATTTTCTTGGTGTAACAGGCTGAAAGGCACGAGGGGATGAGTCAGGAGGTGGAGAAAGTAATTGGTTTTAACTGGTTGTCCTGATACTTGACATGACGGTGGAAGATGCAGTCTTGGCTACAATAACCCCTGTTCAGAGCCAGCAGTAAGGCTTTGTGCTGCTACTGCTATTAGAATGTTGGACTAAAGAAAGGCAGAAGGAAAGCCAGGGGAGCCTCTGTGGGCTGGCTCTCCCATCACAGCTGGGAATGGGGAGTATCACATCTTTATTTCTACTGGGAGGGCTTTGCTGAAAGCATGCCTGTGCTCAAGCAGGATAGTGAAGGGAACAGCCTGTGCAACATCCTGTTGCTTGTGTATTTATTCAAAGGTGTCAGAGACATGGACGTGTATGAGCACTTCATTGCATGACCCTCACGATATGGGATGGACACAGACTCCCAGAGCCAGCCTGGTATTCCAGTGGTTGCAACAGGATCCCACTTCCTTTTAGGTTTCAAACCAGCACACATCACTGGGAGCACCTGCAGTGAAGTCCCAACCAATGGCTCAGGTGATAGACAGAAATTTGGGAGCTTGGTAATCTGTGTTACCTTATTTGGGGTCAGCAGGTGGGGTAGAACTTGCTAACTTCACTGCTTCAAATTGTGCGTCTCTCACCCAGGGGCTGCATTTAGCCAAGATACTCATGGCTCCACAACTGAGGCAAACTGACACACCTCCCACCCTTGTCCATGTGGAGGCTGCCTGCACAGGGCATAAGGGCACTATCTTGTTGACTGAGTTAAGAGTGTGTCTCCTTCAGCCCACTATGGCCGTGGGCATACGGAGCAGCTGCACATCCCAGTGGGGTTCCCACATTGTCCCTCTGTTTGCAGCGGGGTCTGGGCACCACAGTGCAAGCTGGTCACCTGCCACTCCAGAAAAGAAAGGCTAACTGGGCCTAAAATATAAGGCACAGCTTATGTCCATCAGATGCCCTCACTGGCATGTTAGTTGTGAAACCTACTGACATTACATATGGAAATCACCCTTGGGCGTGGATGCATGGTGTGCTCCAGCCCCTCGAGGGGCTGCAGGAAGTTCTGCACCAAATGTAAGGCCAAGTTCAGACCCCTCTGCTCCCATTTTGTCTTCAAAGCCGATGTCCTCAGCAAATGAGAAGGAAATCATGCACAATCTTCTCAGTGACAACAGGAAATGCTTTAAAAACAGGCTGTGGCTCAAAACCACTGGCCCAGTAGCTGCTTACAGGTGGAGGGTTGTGGCATGGGAAGCCATGCTGGGCTCTGAGACCTAGTGGTTCCTGTTCTCCAGCCACGTCCTGGCCACAAACACCTGTGCTAGCAAAGACTGGGCCAGTGACCACGGGGCTTCAAGAGCCCAAGCGAATGGTGAGGGATCTGTCGGGAAGCTGAGCAAGAGACAATCCAGTAATGACATAATATACCTTTTTTTTTAAAAAACAATGGTTCCAACAGGATCCTGCTTTTTTAAACAGAAAGGTAACTCAGAGAACAGGAAACTCTTGGCTGGGGTTTTCTTCTGGCCATCTTGCAAAGAGGAAAAGGAGGATGAAGAGAAGTAATTTGCAGATGCCTGTGGTGTGGTCAGCACAAGAGGGAAGCTGCAGAGAGCCCCACTGCCAGAAGCAGTGCTGGCAGCAAGCTGAGCGAGCATCACCCACTGAAGTCCTGCTCTCCTGGGGGCAGCTGGGCTCAACAGTTCAGGTGACTCTTTGACTGGCATCAATGAGTTCCTGCAGGTTGCCCAGAGGCGCTCAGAAATGGCCCTTGCCCTGCCTGCACCTTGTGCTGGCAGCCTGTTGTCTTAGCCAGGACTCAGCATCTCCAGGGAATCTCCTTCCACTGTGTCTTCTTCCCCAGACGGGGGTGGCAGTGCGGGAGGGGTGTGGGGCGCCCGGCCACTCTGCTCCGCTCTCTTTTGGGTAATGGCAAGCTCCATCCTCCAGGGCAGGGAGCTGTACAACCAGCTGTGTGCTCCCGTCTTCCCAGTTTCTCACCGTCACACCCTACTTTCTGATGAACCCAGCAATGCCAGGGCCCCTCTTTGCTCCTAGCAGCAGGGATTGGTGGGTAAATCCTGGCTTTCATGGGGGCCCTGTAATAAGGACAATGGTAGAACAGGGATGGGCAAGAAAATCAGAGTGCTGAGATGGGCAACAGGTATGGGTACATCAGGTACAGTGTGGAGGTAAATCCCTTTCCAAGGTAACAACACAGGTGAGAAAGACCTTCATACCCTGCAAGAGGCACAGCCCCTGCTGAGAGCAGGGGAAGATGGCAGCAGCAGATTCCCTCCAGGTGAAGCTCTGCACCGAGGTGGCTGTCCCCACGCTGGCTGGACGTCACCTCCAGTGCTACATACCCAGCTCTGTGTCACATTTGGCAAAGGCACAAGGGTACCGGCACAGGGCGCATCTGTGTGGCTCAGTCTCTGGCACTCTGCAACAGCCACAACCATTTGTCAGTTTTCTGACCTCTGGATTAATTTTTAGTCTGCATTTCATAAGGGCAGGAGACTTGCATAATCCTGAGGCCAACCTGCCTGTACTTCCTCACTAACCCCAGGTAGCCACGATCAAATTTAGCCAAGATACTTCAGATATACTGGAGTTCCTATAAATTTACTGACAGCGGCTGGGCAGAGAAGAGACATCCATATCAGTGACCCTCTCCATGAAAAGGGAGGCCAAAGCTGCCGGGTAGGAGCTTGGTTTGATGGCAGATGACATGCCAGTTCAGATGCACTGGCCACCCCTCAGCACGCGGGCACTGCTAGGCACCACCTGCCTCTAGCCCAGCAGCGGCATCGCTGGCAGCAAGGTTGGGAGCATGGCTTTACCCATCCCTCCACTCAGCAGCTTGTTTCTGGACACTTTCAAACAGCGGCACCTTGCAGTGCATGAAAAGACAGTTCCTCTCCTCTGTTCTTTGGATTGCTTTTGCAACAGCACTGTTAGTACCTGCTTCTATTTCATTCTCCTCTCCAGGCCATTTAATGGTTCACCCTTCATTTTAAGCATCATGTCCCCAGGACTTGGCCACATCCCCGACGGCTGACACCTAATGCCCTGCACTTGTTCAGGGGGTCAGGTCACTTGTACGGAGAGAGCAAGTGCAGAGCTGGGGGAAGGCAGCCGCAGAGGGCCGGGATGGAAGAGTTCACCGGAGTGTCTGAGGATGCTCCCAAGACTATGTGGCCCAGGCAAAGGGAGTTTCATAGCTGGTTTTAAAGGCCTTGCTTTGAGTTAACCCTGCAGTGCTGGGCTAGGCGTAATCCCCTGCTTGCTCCCTCTCTTCCAGTCCCATTTTGGATGTGTTGCACACAGCCCTGATACTGCACTCAGGCCTCGGCCTCTCCTCTCCTGGTTTAACCCCAGCCAGCAGCTCAGCCCCACGCAGCCGCTCGCTCACTCCTCCCCGGGTGGATGGGGGAGAGAATCAGAAGAGTGAAAGTGAGAGAACTCGTGGGTTGACACAGAGACAGTTTAATAGGTAAAGCAAAAGCCGTGCCCCCACGCAAAGCCAGACAAGGAATTCGTTCCCCACTTCCCATGGGCAGGCAGCTGTCTGCTTTCTGCAGGAAAGCAGGGCTCTGTCATGTGCATCAGTGACTTGGGAAGACAAATGCCATCACTCTGAATGTGTCTCCCCTGCTCCCTCCTCTTCCTCCAGCCTCTTCTAAGCTGAGCATGACATCATACAGTATAGAATATCCCTTCGGTCCATGGGGCTCAGCTGTCCTGGCTGTGTCCCCTCTCAACTCCTTGTGCACCCCCAACCTACTCACTGGTGGGGTGGGGTGAGGAGCAGACAAGCCCTTGGCTCTGTGTGAGCCCTGCTCAGCAGGGACAAACACATCCCTGCGTCATCAGCACTGCTTTCAGCTCAAATCCAAACCACAGCCCCATAGCAGCTACCATGAAGAAAATGATCATGGCTGAAACCAGGACACCTCCCAGCCCATGGCACAGTGCAGAGCTCATGCTGCACCACATCACACGCACAGGCACCCAGCCCTGGCCAAGGCTAAGTGAGGCTGACATTGCAACAGACCCCTGATAACTTGCTTCTCTGGGCCAAGTCACATGCCTCTGACCTGCTTACTACATCCAGCAAACACAGAGGCTTGGGGGAGGAAGCACTGACCAGGAGGTTCTCCAGTGAGCTGCAGTGGGAACAAACCACCACCATGACTAAGGGCTTGGTATTTCTCACTAAACCAGCCAGCAGCTGGGCAGGCGCATGGAAGGTATGGTGGCTGGGCATGAGGACTCTGAGGTATGGATGCTTAGAGCAGGGTAAACATTTTGAGAAAGCAACAAAAGGTTCAGATGCCTCTGGGCTACCCACAAGCAGCATCTGCCACGGGATGCAGCAGCCAGTGCTTTTGCTCCATTCCTCTGCAGGGATGCCTGGGACTCAAGCAGTGCCAGTTCAACACATGCCCAAAAGTAAGCCTATTGGCTTCAGCTCCCCAGTGTCAAAATAAGGCAGTGAGTCGTTGTCTTTCCTAGGACGGGTAGGGGATTTGTACAGTTCTCTGTCGTTTGCTAATTTGAGCATTACCTGGCATTTTGTTACTCACCCCTTGGGGCTGCAGGTGACTGGACTGGTATGTCTTCCATATCAGGGGGGCAGAATCCCTCTCAGCTGGTAGGAGAAACTGTTGAGGGGCCAAGGACCATCCCGGTGGTCATCTCGGTGTGTAGAGCTCCTGCTCATTTCCAACCCAGCTCTTCTCTTCCTCCAGCTAACCTGGCAAGAGGGATGGAGGCAGCTCTAGGAGGCTGAATTGATGCCCTTACAGGACACAAAAATGAAGCACCTTTTATCTAACTTTTGGATTTGGGCCTTAACAGAGACCAAGTTGCTTAGCCAGAGATCCACTACCTATTTTCCATTCTATCTGTGCCCTGCTTTGTTGAGAGAAATGGGACAGAAGCCAAACATGCTGGATATTAAATCCTGCCCAGGCACCTCCTAAGGCTCTGGGTCAAATCCCTCCTGCTCTGGAGGAGGGTCTGCTCCCCCTCCTCCTGGCAGTCACTGAAATCCTCTTCCCATCATGTCACTTCCCAGCCCCAGAGCCTGCAGTCCCTTTCCCAATCCTCTCTTCCCCACCCTTTTTGGGTAGAACAGGGTGACCAAACAATTAGTGCTAATTATTCCTCCAGAATTGTGCTGCAAAGGACACAGTTTCACAGGAGGCCAGAAGGCCAGTTAACATTTTATCAGCACTGGAAGAGTCTCCCTTCGACCTTGGGCAGGAACCCTGCTGCTTATCTTCTGCCGATGCAAGCAGGTTTGCCACTGAAACATCCGAAACCAAGTCATTGAAAAAGAAATTCCAAACCAAAACCAAGAAACCCAAACAAAACCCAGAAACCTACAACCAGCAGGCCTTTAAGAGGGAAGTGGTCAGGACTGCATGGGCTGGAGAAGAGGATAAAGCCATGAGGACATGAGAAGGAAGGGGCAGGAAAGGGGAATTGTCCCCTTCTCAATGGCAGCAAGTCACTGGGTATGCTGGGCTGCGGGTGAGTCACAGCCGGTCAGTCAGTGCCCTCTAAAGGATGGCTGGGCAGGGCTGCGCTCCCAATCCTCTGAAAGCACCAGGATCGGTCATGTTGGGATCTGACTGCAACGCAAGGTGCATTGGGAGCCACAGACACTCCAAAACGCACCTCAACAGCTATTAGCCTATACAGAATCACATTCCATTTTCGACGGTAAAGACCTTTAATATCATCGAGTCCAACCTAACAGCAGCAGTGCCCTACGTCCCACCTCTTACAGGTAAGAGCATTATTATAAGGGAGTCATTAATTGCCAGTATGATCCCTTTGATCTGAGAAGAACTCTGCCACGGTGTCAGTGGAGGAGAGGGGAAGAGGGTCAGCTTTGGCCAGAAAGCCCACATCATGCTATGGGCAAGCTGGCTGGCTCCTCTCACAAGTGAAGGCCACCCTTTGGTGATACAAGGAATCGAGCTGTTCTGTCCTAAAATTGGGTTAAAAGCAGTGTGTGACATGAAGCAATGACATCATTTGTAATACAAACTCCTCAGCAGATCGAATTTGTCCAATGATGATGGTTTTACTTCATACTAGTAAGCATGTAAACATGGGGAAAAACTTCTTCACTGTGTGGGTGGCAGAGCACTGGGACAGGCTGCCCAGAGAGGTTGTGGAGTCTTCTTCTCTGGAGACATTCAAAACCTGCCTGGACACTGTCCTGTGCAGCCTGCTCTAAGTGATCCTGCTCTGGCAGGGGTTTGGACTAGGCGATCCCCAGAGGTCCCTTCCAAGTCCTAATGTTCTGTGATTCTGTGTGAAGCTTTATGCAGGTTCTATCTTCATGCATCCAGGCCAAGGTTTCATGGCACCTTGTACAGCTACCTTGGACGTTTCATCATCTGCTCCTCCTTGCTCTGCCTGCTTTTTTATCCTTGGTATTACCAGCTTCCTTCAAATGCAGAGCCTTTCAACCCTCTTTGCACCTTCTCTCTGAGCACCTGCTATATGCAGGTCTTTTCCTGCCTCTCAGTTCCTGTGCCCAACTCCTCCAGAAGATGTTTGCCCAGACCCTCCTGTAACTGATGTAAATGTGTCAGGTCACCCTGGGAAGGTGAGTGCAGTACTGAAACTGTGCTGGCAGCGGGAGAGGGAAGCTTAGCAAACAGATCTGCAAGGTCCTGAGCTGGGTGCAGCACTGTGGAGCCAAGAGGCATAGACCGGAGTGAGAGTTCAGTCAAGCCAGCATACTCAGTAGGAGCTCATTCAAGTATGACCCAAATTTTGAGGGTCCAGTGTTTATCATCACCAGCCAACTCCTCTGTGCATGAGCCACATCTCCATGCCCTGCACACACCTTCCTCAGAGGGCACCCTTCTCACGCCCCACAGACCCCTGCAGTGCAGCGGGACCAGGCTGCAGGGAACTCTCTCTGCATGGCTGTGCAGAGACCAGCCTCACCACCCCAGCAGCCACCCTGCTCACTCTGCCCTCTCCCCGGCTCAGTTTCATGCAGGCCTGTGATCATTTTGCCTTCTGTTTTTCCTCTTTGCACTTCCCTATTCCAACGGTTCCTTGCGCTTCCCTTTGGCTCGTCATGCAAACGGAGACAATCAGCCAGGGGCTGCCCAGGCTGCAGGCCTGTGCTGCAGGAGCTGCACACTGACAGTTCAGAGCCAGCTGGATTTGGGCACTGGCTCTAAAGATGCCAGGCTAGCGATTCAAAGGTGGCAGGAACTATAATAAAATGGTTAAAGGGCCTGGACTGAGACCTGTGAGAAAGGGTTAGGGGAAAGCATCATCCATGAAACATGGAAATATGTCCAGCATATGGGCAACCCCACATCACAGCGAACAGCTGAAGGGCTTTTACATGAAGAAATTGGCCAAAGCATCCTTTGGGTTTTGCTCCTTCCAGTTCTCATGGAAAATAAACTGCAGCTGAACGTCCATGTTTCCTCTCAGGCAACAGTCTAATGGTACTGCCATCAGCCTTTGCAGAGGGAACACACAAAATCCCCCAACAAAGGACGGGCACCAACCATGCACCTGGTGTGCTCATGGCAGGGCAGCAGCAACTTGCTCTGTAATAGGGAGCAGCAGATTGGCACGTGCTGGCACAAAAATCACTGCCACGTACACATGCTAATTCAGCAATGCCCATCCAGTGGGCTGGAGCTCTTTATGTCAGTGCTCACTCCAGTCTGATCCACTCACTAAGCCAGCACCAGAAGACAAATATGACCATTCTTCCAAGACCTGCTCTGCAAGAGAGACATGGCTTTGTTGAGGAGAGAAAGGGAGTGGGACAGGGACAATCCTGCACTTCCACAGGGCATAGAATGAGAAGGAACTGCAAAAATGGGAACTTGGGCAGACATCAGGAAAAAGTTCTTCACTATGAGGGTGGTAGATCACCAGAACAGGTTGCCCAGAGAGGTAGTGGAGGCCCCATCCCTGGAGATATTCAAGGTCAGGTTTGATGGGGCTCTGAGTGACCTGACCTAGTGAAGATGTCCTTGCTTACTGCAGGGGGTTGGACTAAATGACCTCTAAAGGTCCCTTCCAACCTTGCACATTCTGTGATCAGGAAAATAATTTCCAAATTAAGGAGAGTAAAGCCCTGAATAGATGGCCTTAGGGATCGCTGCACTGCCATCCTTAGAGGGTTCCTATGAACAAGCATGGCAAATCTTGGTCAGAATGATAGAGAGTTCTTGCCTGGGGAGAGAGCGGACTGGGACACTTACCACACTTCCTTCCCGTCTCTTTTCTGCATCCCTACCAGTCTACAATCTGGTACAATCTAGGTGTCTGCAAAGAAACACTGAAATTTCCCCAAGCATATGCCACTTACCAGTCACTGTGTGGCACTTGGGAGGACACTCAGGAACAGCAGTGTGATACTCACACGGTTTTGCTTTGAGTACTTCAGCTCTTAAGGAGGAAATACTGTAGCTGTGATGAAGGGAGCAAACCCCAGACTTAAGCAATTCTGTTTCTAGCTAGTGAGGGGCAGAGGGAGGGAGAAACCCTCATCTGTTTTTCACAGTACCTTCATGTGGTGATCTCTAAGGGAGGGGGTGGACTCTATCTGGCAGAGGGGAAAACAGGGTGCAGCAGGTGACTGAGAGGAGGCGTCTGTATTAGGGACTGGGGGCAGAGCAGCACAAAGCTCACTCTCAGGGAAAGGCTGAGTGAGAGAAGAGAGCCACCAAGAGACCTGGAGAGCTGAGCACAGACAGCCGGCATAGACTCCCCCTATGTTACACCGTCCCTCTCCCCCAGAGCCGACCTTCCCACAGCAGCTCTGTGATCAGCCCGGACCCCGCTTGAAGACCTCTCCCACTGCCCATCCCTCTTTTCAACCCTGACAGCATCTCCCAAGGCAAGACATGAGGGGGAAAACGCTGCAATAGTGCCACCCAAACTCAGCTCTGTACCCTCCCATTCCCCAGCTGCACTGGGCATCAGAGAAACCTACCCCACCAGCACAAACCTGTTGCTTTGGCCACTTCAGCCACATTATAAAGTAATTAATTATTACCTTCCCCATGTCATGAGTGCCAGAGAATGATACTTCTTTCCCTGTTTGCTGCCAAAAAAGCTTCTCTGCTTCACTAGCTCACTAAAGGAAGCAGAGGTGCAGTTCTTTGTATGAGTGAAGAATACTCACCGAATAGCCCCCAAAACAAGAAAGCAAAACTGTTTTTGCCTATGTTCACAAAGATACAAACCACAGAGCTCTGAGGTCTTGGTGTAGGGTCTTTTGGGGTTTTTTTCCCCTTTTTTATTTTTAATTAAACAAATGACTCAGAACTTGGGGTTGGCTCTACTGAAGAGATTATCTAGCACTGAAAAGCCTATCTGGACTAAGTAGGCTACCAAGAGCAAACAGCATTATCAGCCAGGCACTCTGTTAAAGAAGACGGCACTCCCCTTCAAAAGGTCTATGTTTTTCCTTATCTCTTTACACAGCCCATCAAGGTTTGAGCTTTCACAATGCCATTTTAGCGCCTGGCATTGCTCTGGAGCTAAAATGAAAACGCCAAGACGTGAAAAAGATCACACAGCTCCTGAACTCAAAAGCACAGCAAGCATACTCTGAACACTTAAACTTGTTTTTTATCAACAATGAGCTGTGTTAATTAATTTATTTTTTTAAAGTAATCTTCAGTATTAGCACTTTTCAGTTACAATTTAAAAATGCTTCCTGGGGCTAACTACAAAGCTGGGTTTGCATCATTTCCAATAGTTCAGCGAGACCCATTGTGTATCAAAAAGTCACAATTCCTAGGCAAAAGAAAGGAAATTTACTTAAGTCTGAACACATTTCAATACCTTCCCTATTTCCATGATAGCCTAGAATAAAAAAGCCCCAGAACTGCATTCACGAATCATAATACCATTGACACAAAAGAAAAATCTTGTATCTGCTTAGAGCTTCAAGTTACAATGGATCTTTATTTAATGTTGGTAGAACTTATGTTTAGGAAACATGTACCAGTGAAGTCTAAAAATTCCAATCAAATGTTGTTTGTGAAAAACACTGCGTGCGTAAACGTTGCTCTTTTTTTCCTATCTGGCATTCTAGTAACATTTAGCTGAAAGGAGGAAACATGTCCATCAGGGAAGTCATCTTATCTGTATTGCAAAATACTTCAAAGGTTTATAATTAAAGTATTATTACTCCTCATGCAATTCCTCTTTGGCTGGGATTCCCTGAAGCTGACAAAGGAAACGGTTACATCTTCCAGCTAAATCTCAACCTCGGGGTTTCAAAGCAAGCAGCTGCTGTTAAGCGGCCCCAATTCTAGGCCCAGCCACACACGTGTACCACCTGCAGCGAGAGGGCACACAGTGCGCTTGGGCAATTGGCCCAGCTGACGACGCAAGTGTGCTAGAGCAACTTTTATCAGCCACCATGTAGAACTTGGGAGGAGCAGAGCTACAATCGATCTTAGTGAGATCCAGAGGAGAATATCAGGTAATACTCAACAAGGGTTCTCCTGCCAGGATTTTTCCCAGACCCCAAACCTCACCTGGGGCTCTGGACTGCAATTCTGTGTGGGCAATCAGCAGAACCAAGCCCACGAGCACTCAAGACCTTCAGAAAATTTAATCCTAAATGGCTAGCAGAATTTGCCAGCACCCCAATCTCAAGCTTCATGCAAATCTTGTGCCTCGGCCACAAAAAACGTTCTTTTCTTTGGCCTTAAAACACACCACATCTTGAAAAGTAAGTTTAATATGTTTGTTACAGAAGAGGGACAAAGTAAGTGTTTTGGGCACCACCAGCAAACTGTACCCTGCCTCCTACTGAAAAGTTTTTTTCCTCTTGTAACACACAACCAAATTTCCCATTCAACACTTTGTGATGGTATGGTCAGGTGGGGGAGTAGACAGCAAAATGTTCAGCGTTACACCATTGTTTCAAGTCCAAGCAAAAGCACTGAATATAAGACCCAAGCAGCACATTATTTTGCCAGATGAAAAATACTAGGGATGTTTAGTTAGAAAGTTCCAGAGCATCTGAACAGTAGTTTGAACTTTGCTGGCTCTCCAAGGTTAACAGTGCATTTTTACTGCCCTAGTAGCAGTTAGTATTAGAAAACTCTTAAGTCAGACACTGTAAAGAGGCTAAGAGCGGTATCACAGAAAAGTCCCTCTCTGCTGAACAAAACTTGAGAACAAAACTTGAGTTAGAGAGAAGAAATGCCCTACCATGCTCTGGGCTCTCTCCTGCCGTCATCCAGGAGTGTTGAAGACAGCAACTGAGTGACGGAACTCACAGGAAAGAACAAGACGAAACATGTAACTATATGCCCAGGTGCCAATCACAGAGAAGTAGGAAAGAAAGAGCAGTATGACAAAGGACAGCGAGGAAAGGAGGTATGCTGGAGATCAGAACCGAGTGAGGAAGGGAGAGGAACAGTACACAGTACATCCTAGGGAGGGCATTATAAACCAGTACTGAAACTAGAGATACTTTCACCACCTCCCCCCACTGTCATAAAAACGACAGTTTAAATTTTAACAAACCCATCAAACCTCACTAAAAGGCACCACTGACTCTGGCCATTTGCTCATCTGACAGAAGCAGCCGTGGCTATTAGCAGGGCCAGCGGCTGAGGACACATTGGTTGGTCAGCTGCTTCAAGTGCAACGTCAGGATCTCAGTTTAAATCACTGGTGTGGGGTGGGGGTTGGATGAAGATGTCATCCTTTGCCACAAAACAGATGGGGAAATGCCAGTGGGTTGTGTGACCTCCAACAAGAGGCAGTAAAACTGCAGCAGCTGCTGAATGCAAGTGGAATCCTTCACATGTGACAGCAAAATTCCGCAAGTACTCCCTCCTACGGCTCTATTTAAACCCGAGATGGCAAATGCTGGTGAGAGAAAAATAAAACAAGACATGAAAATGCAGGCAATTCTTCCTTTCTCTTGAAACTATGTTTAAAAAAATCCCAAAGCAACACACAACCAAAAAAGCCCCAACCCACACACAGAAGACACATTGCATTATACTACATGAAACATTTAAAAAGCTGCCTGTCTCCAAGATTTTTGCAAATCTAAGATCTGGCTCCTCGCCTTACATTTGTACTAATTTGTTTAGCAGGTACATTTGATATGACTCTGTTCTTTCATGAGAATCTGAAACACATTTAATTAGTTGGTAATAAACCCCCCATATAATTCTAAAAGATAGCAATTTTTTTTTTTTGCAAGAAGCTTGTTTTTTTTTAGGACGGAAGCAGCTCGCTAAAAACAAGCCAGCAGTTGCCATTTTCTAAAATCCACAGGGTTGTTTCTTTTGTTTCTTCTCTTGTGTTCAGTTTTGGGTGTCACGGTATAAGAGAGACACTAAACTATTGGAGAGCGTCCAGAGGAGGGCAATGAGGATGGTGAAAGGTCTGGAGGGGAAGTCTTATAAAGAGAGGCTGAAGTCCCTTGCTTTCTCCCAGCCTGGAGAAAAGGAGGCTGAGGAGAGACCTCATCATGGTCTATGGCTTCCTGACAGGGGGAGACATGGGGCAGGCACCCATCTCCTTTTTTTTTGGTGATCAGTGATAGAACCTGATGGAACAATGTGAAGCTGCAACAGGGGAGGTTTAGGTTGGATATTGGAAGAGGTTCTTTACTGAGAGAGTAATTGGCCACTGGAATGGGCTCCCCAGGGAAGTGATCACAGCATTGACCTTGACCAAGTTCAAGAGGCGCCTGGATGATGGGCTCAGTCCAATGCTCTGACTTGGCTGGCCCTGTGTGGAGCCAGGAGTTGGACTCAGTGGGTCCCTTCCGCTTCAGGACATTCTGTGATGCTCTCTGAAACATTCTTTACATGGCACAAGCAATGCTGCTCATCTGAGAAGCTTCTACTGGGACATTACTGCCTTGTATCCCCCCCACCAGCAGATGCCTTAGACACTTGTTAAAACTGCAGAAATCCGGCCAGCTGACACCCAGTGCTAGCCAATGTACAACCGAAACTTTAATGGTTCAACACAAAATACAACAACGAAACGCTGGAAGCTCAAGAAGCCTCGTCTCGCGCCTGGGGACACCCGCGCGGCTGGAGCGAGGTGCAGCCCCGGCGCGCGCAGCCCGGAGCGTTGGTCAGAGGCGCACGGTCGGGCCCCCGAGAGCAAACGGCTGGACTCGCTCGGCCTCGCCCCGCCCCGCGAGGGGACGCTACCCAACGCCCCAGTCGGACCGAGCCGGAGCCCGGGCGCCGGCGGAAGCAAGCTACTACCGCTTCTACCCTCGCGGCTGCAGCCCCAAGGACCGAATGCCCCCCGGCCCCAGCAGAAGCATGGCGGGACGCCCCCAGGACGCCACAGGGCGGGAGGGAGGACGCCCGTTCCCCGCGCGGCAGCCAGACACCCCGGCGAGACCGACGACCCCCGCGAGGCGGGAGCGTCACCCCCTCGCGACGCCCCGCCCCGACGGAAGCAGGCCTCCCGCGCACGCGCCGAAGGGGGGTGGGGACCGGCCGACCGACAGCCACGGGCCCTTCCCTTTCCGGCCTGCGCGCGACCTTCCTTGCCCCTCCTAGCGCGGGCTCTCCGCACGGGCGGCCCGAGGCGCGCGCGCGCGCGAAGCGAGGCGCCCGCCCCTCCCACCCACAACCCGCTCGCCGCCGATCCGCTCAGCGCGCACGCGCGCCCCGCCTCGGCCGGCTCCCCGCCGCCCCGAACATGTGCTCTCACGTCGGCGCACGCGCGCTGGCGCCGAGTCCCCGCAGCCCCCAATGACGTCTCGAAGCGCACGCGCCCTCCCTCCCGGCCGTTTCCTTCGGCGGCCGCGGCGCATGCGCCAGAGCAACCGTCCCCCCGGCCGGGCGCCGGCGCCGCGCGTCTCTCCGCCTTCCCCCGCGGCGGCGCCTGCGCGGTGCGCGCTGTCGGTGCGTGGCGTGCGGTGCGGTGGGGGCGGGTGGGGGCGGGGCGGGTATATATAGTGCGCGGCCGGGGCGGCGGCCTCCCCCTTGTCCCCCGGCCGCCGTCGGAGCTGTGTGCGCAGTGCGTGTGCTCCGGACACCCGGACACGCCGGCCCGGCCCCGCCGCACCATTTATTACTAAAAATATTAAAAAAGCCAAAAAAAATCCAAAAATCCTAAAAAACCTTTTAAAAAAAATAATCCTCCCTCCTTCCGCCTCCCGTCAACCTTCTGCAACCGGCCGGTTTGATATAAAATAACCCGGTGAAGCGAAGCCCCCGGACCCGGCGCAGCCGAGAGGAGACACAGAGCGATCCCGACCCCCACCGAGGCCAGCAGCAGCAGCCGCCGCCGCCACCTTCGCCAGGCCCGGCACTGAGTGAGCCAGAACCCCCCGCCCCTGCCACCCGCCGCCGCGCAGCCGCTTCCTCCAGCCGTTAAGTTTCGAATCCGCCTCCGGAGCGCCCCTTCCCCTCGCGCCGCCGGCCCCAGCCCTCACGGACCGCCGGGCCGCCGCGGCCTCCTCGCCTCGTCAGCGCCTCCCCCTTGCCCTCCCGCGCCGGGAGACGGCGGCAGGATGAACCCCAGCGCCCCCAGCTACCCCATGGCCTCTCTCTACGTGGGGGACCTGCACCCCGACGTGACGGAGGCCATGCTGTACGAGAAGTTCAGCCCTGCCGGGCCCATCCTTTCCATCCGCGTCTGCAGGGATATGATCACCCGCCGGTCGCTCGGCTACGCCTATGTCAACTTCCAGCAGCCCGCCGACGGTGAGTGGTCGGGGATCGGGCCGCGGGGCGGGGGAGGGGGTGGGGAGCGGGGGTCGGCGGGCGAGGCGGCCTGAGGGGAGAGCTGGGGCGGCCGCCGGCGGAGGAGCCATGTTTCTCCCCCGCCCCCACCAGGGCTCGGCGCGGCCTCCCCCCACCCCCTTCCGCCCGCCCCGGCCGCCGCCGCCGCCCCGCATCCATTTTCTCCGGCCGTGCGCTCCCGGGGCCGGCGCTGGTGCTGCCGGGACGCGGGCAAACTTGGAGCAGCGCGGGGGGAAGTTTTGCGGCGGGGCCGCCGCTGGCTGACACGCGGCCTGGGGCCGCCCGGCCTCGTGGCGGGGGTTGGTGGGGGGGCGGGGAAGGGGGAAGCGCTTCCGCGCCCCGCCGCCGGGAACCGAAAGACAACGCGGGGCCGCCGGCGACGGGCGGGGAAGGGCCCCGGGGTGCCTCAGCTGAAAGCCTGGGGCCTGGCCGAGCTGTCTCGGCCGGGCGGCTGAGGCTCTCGCTGGCCGTGGGGGTGGGGGGTGGTTCTTTGCGGGGAGGGAGGGGGTGCAGGCGGCTCATTTACAGGCTGGCACGTCCGTGCGCGGCTGCATCAGGAATCCGGGATGAAGGCTAGCTTCAAGAAAACATCATAGTCATTAGCACCTTTTAATAACTACGCAGGAGCTGGGTGTGTATGCGTGATTAAAAGACCAGAAGAAGGAAGTAGGACGTGTCGGGTGGTTTGGTGGTTTCTTGGACGTCCAGGCAAAGCATGGGCCAACGCACAATACTTTAAAACACCCTGGCAGACCTGTCACGTGTAGTGAGGGAGGGGAGGGAGTTACTTAGGCCTCCAAGCGATATAACGAGCAGCCTTCTGATCCATTTCTCTCTGCAGTAATCTCTTCCCAAACTTGCTTTGCAGGATGTGTTACCGGCTCTTAAAAGTTTTATCAGTAAATAAATAAACTTTCTGTGTAGTTCTGGTCGTGTTTGTGTTAAGTTTGGCAAATCAGCTTGTTCCATTTGGAGGGTGTTCTAATAAAAGAACCAAATGTGACCAGTTCTAAGTTTGTGAATTCCAATTAAAGGCAAAAATAATCCCGCCAGCTAGAACATACTTGATTTCAAGTACAGTTAAATAAACAGCTTTGTATTATAATGGCTTTATTTTCAACCATGTGAAAGCGAGAGATTTGAATTACAAACTTTTCAAGCAATTAGATTAACTGGCTTTCGAAATTGGCTTTAGTATATAGCTATTATCAGATCAGACTTTGGTGTACCGATGATATCTCTATGCAAGTAGTAAAAGTCACAGTAGGCAGATATTTTAATAGGCAGATATTTCACCTGCTATCAGCATCGTTCACTTCAGAGAGTATTTAATGTATTCAGCCATTGTTTAGGATGAGAGAATTTGAAAGCTTAGTTTTAACAAATTTTGCTTTCATTTGATTAAAAAAAAACCTGGTATAGTTTAATCTCAAAAATAAAGGGCTAGCACTGTTCATTACTGAGATATGATCGTGTCAAGGCAGACGTTGAAGGTGATTCAGATGCTTCTGCTGTAAGGGCTGACCTTATCCTTGTTAGTTGAGCAACCTGTTCAACCCTGCATTTTGTGACTTAGTTTGTAATTTGTCAAATGCAGGAACAAATAGAGCAGCGCTTGCATTCAGAGTTCGAGAATGTGCCTCTTATAACAGTGCTGTTACTCTAAATGCTTTAAATATTTTTCAGACTTTAGGAAGCACACATACTTTATTCCACAACTAGTCCAGTTCACTAAAGTATTTCTCATCTGTATCAACTTGAATCTGGCATGTATCTGGCAGCACTTGCTTAAAATATACTTAAATGATCCTGTGCATTATACTTTTGCAGCATTTTTAGAATTGAGTGTTCTTGCCGTATACCTAAAAAGCATTTGCTGATTTTTTTTCCCGCCATAGATCATTCTGTCCATTTACTGAACCTCAAAATAGGAGCTGTGAGGATGAATGGTTATTCTTACAGTAATATGGGGTTCGTTTTGCTTCCAAACTAGATGCCTTTTCTTGGCATAGCCTAATTCTTAGCTGCATCTCAGGCTGTGCTTATTAAACAGCTAGTAACAACTAGCTGGGGTTTTGGAAAATGTCTTTGAAGGTGTGTTTGACATTACCAGCTGCCTGTAAACTAGGGATCTCAAAGCTCATCCAAAAGCTCATTAGGCCTGATGACACATTTGTGAGGTATGCACACATTTCATAGTTGTGACTTTTCTAAATTTGACTCATAGTCTGGAGTAAAACCCAGGCAATCTTGTTTAATCACTAAACTAGAAATATTCTTGAGTAATTTGAAACTGCGCTTCTCCCTTCAGATTTTTTTGAATTATGTTTCCAGAGGTTTATTACCTTACAGCTATTGCCAGCAAGTGTAGCTCAGTTGAGCGTTAAGCGTATGTCCCGTGTGATTTTGCAAATGTTCCTGAAGTGGACTGTCCAGTTGCTGGTGCCTAAAACGGGAATTGGTGACTCATTCAGTAAAAGCTCCAGCAGAATCAGCAGAAGTACAGCATGGGTAGGTGTGTCCCGTGGTAACAAGTTAGCTGCACAATGGAATCACCTCCTGCAAACCAGCACATGGCCTTCTAGGGCTGAAACCTAATCAAAGTTAGCCAGTTCTGCTAGCTGTGAATTTGAACTAGAGGAGCTTTTATGTGGATATGGATGTATTCTGGTGATGTCAAATCTGTTGTGGAATGGCAATGTGGTTGGTGTTAAGCAGAAGTCTTTACATTTCTTGTACTTCTGCTCCATGGAAAAGACAAGGAGAGCTGCTGAGAGCTTCCGTGCTGTCCTTGTCTCTATGGAGAAATTACGTTGGTCAAAGATAGGTGCTCCCTATTAGCAAAGGCTAGTGTGGACCCGCTTTGAGTTGGATGTTTGGGAAAGGTGTCCAGGAACACACATTTTAGAGGAGTGTCAGGATTATTCTAGAAGCAATTAGGATGAATTAGAAAAGCCTCTTTTCTAGCAAAGGAAGCCCTGTTGCTACTTCTGGAAATAATGAACTCTTTGTTGCTGGCACTTCTGCTGGTGCTGGCAGTAATAATTCTAATGACTTCAAGGGTAATACTAAAGAGATTCTTCTACTGTGGCCAGTTTGATATCCACAGGGTGTTGGGGGGCTTTTTGGCCATTCATTTCTTTCTCTTTTTTTTTTTTCTGTTTGTAATGTAAAGTCTTCCACTGCTTCTTGTTTCTCATTATCAGTGTCTAGGTTGTCTTTTCTCTCCTGCTTAATTTATATTTTATAAAATACAGTTTATGAAAGCTTCATGAACTTAAAAGACTAACAGTGCTTACCTTTTTTGTGGCTTCAGTTTAAATCAGTTGTTGACTTGCTTCTGTTATGGAAACATGGTAATATCAACAGGTTTGGGATTTTTTTACAAGAAAATGTTAGATGTGTGTCTCATTAACTACTACAGATGTCTTTCAGAGAATGTAACCTTGAAGTTCACCGGTAATCTGAAAATGTGGCAAGAAGGGATGTAAAATGTGGTGTACCAGCTGAACCAGAGGCTGATAGCAAATTTTCTTTGGCCACAATATCCAATAAGGTTTCTAAAGTTAAAAGTTGCACTTAAAAGAACAACAGTATAAAATAAGGGTTTTCTAAGAAAAGTAATAAACTGATATAGTTACTGTTTTTAAACTAATACTAAATCCGTTCCAGCCTTGTTAACATCACATTGCTCTGCTATATGCAGATTGCAGAAAAGTGAGTTAGGACCAATGGCTGTGACTTGGTGTATTTATTGTGGCTTTTTTCAGTGCTCTTCCAGACACAGAGGAACAATGATGAAAAGGAGCAAGTGTAGGAGACCATAAAATAAGTCTGCTGTACTTGAGAACTGTTGCTCTTTCTTGCTTAAATAATTTGTTGACTTAAAACGTCACAGGCATGTCTTACTGCTTTGAAGGGACAAATGAGAACTGAAGACGTCTCGATACTTCCCTATCTGAATACACTGAGATCTTAAATTGAGGCTTTGAAAAGTTAGTTATGGAGTTCTACTGGAAAAACTGCTCCATTGGAGTAACAAAACCTGGTTTATGTTACTTCATTTTGCTGTTCTCATGCATGCTCCTTCATTGAGCTTGTAGGCATTTTCATCACAAGCTTTTAAAATATATAAACTTTAGATGTTCAAAGTTAAATGCTAGTTTTAAATCTCTTGTGTGAAAGTGCATCACAAATCTTTATGGTCAATAAGGAATTTGTGTTGGAATCAGCTACCTGAACCAGCCTTGACCTCTACCTAGCAAAGAAATTGGCCAGTTTAGAAGTATTGATGATTGGGGAGTTCTTAGTTTGCAAAAGGCCTCGTTCACACAGGCACAAGCTGTACCCCTAAAAGCATTTTTGTTGGTAAGATGGGCATCTGTGTGATGTGGGAGTGGCCAACTGATTTTCACAAATGTTAAAACTTCCTCCTGTGGAAAAGGTTGTAATTGAGGAAAAACTCAGCTGAGTTGAGTAAAAAACTAACTGAGTAAAACTCAGCATGTTCCTGTCACTCTACTTTTTCATATCAGGGTCTGATCCTTCAGGCTGCTGGATTTTCCAGAGCTTCTTAGCTGGGTTGGGCTCCTTCCTGTCTCTTAAGTGCAGCTTTTGCTGAGGAGTTTCTGCTATTTTTCACTTGCATAAAACGAAGTGAGGTTTATTCACATTCATTGAGAGTTTGTTTGTGTCTTGGTGGTGCTGGCCTTAAAATAATAAAAACTTCATGAAGAATTGTACTTCAAATGCTATTTGTGTGCTTATTAAGGTAGTTTCAGCGTTCCATACTAATTCCATGATGTTCTTCCAGCTGAACGAGCTTTGGATACCATGAACTTTGATGTCATTAAAGGCAAACCAGTGCGCATCATGTGGTCTCAGCGCGATCCATCTCTACGCAAAAGCGGTGTCGGAAACATCTTCATTAAGAACTTGGACAAATCAATTGATAACAAAGCTTTGTATGACACGTTTTCTGCTTTTGGAAACATCCTGTCTTGTAAGGTTAGTGGAAAATTATTGGTGCGTTTAAGGGTTTGACACCTGCCCCCTCCCCCTTTATGCTGGAAGCATTCCATGGGTATTCTAACAAACAGGGGTTTTCTTTAATAGGTGGTATGTGATGAAAATGGATCCAAGGGTTATGGATTTGTACATTTTGAGACACAAGAAGCTGCAGAAAGAGCTATTGAAAAAATGAATGGTATGCTGCTTAATGACCGCAAAGTGTAAGTACTTAACTACATAGTTGGGGATCAACAGACTGAATTTGCTTTACAGCAGACAAATACTTAAAGCATTTGCCTAGAAAAGACAGGTAGTTCTAAAAATTTTGGGTTTTAAAGAGGATTTAGAATTTTAGTGCTAGGAATATTGTGAATTGTATCACCCACCTATTCTAAGACAGAAAAAGTTCACAGGAGGCTAACAACTCTAGGGAAAAAATTCCTAGTGTCTTATGAGCCAGTGCTGTAATGAGGGTTTGGGAACTTCTCTGGTTTTTTGACCTTATTGGTCTAAGATAAAATACAATCCATCGGGTATTCTGAATAATACTTCCTTTATAAGAGTTATGAGATAGGTACCTGGTCTGATTTTTTGGATGAAACATTAAGCTCTAGAGTTACTCAGCGCTGAATAGCTGTTGGGTTACACTTAATTTTTTATATGAATGCTTGTCAGCAGGCATATCTAGAAAATAGGAGAAAATGCAACTTACAGAAACATAATGCTATAAACATTCCTACTGCACAGTGATAAAAAGGGTTACTTGGTTAGTGGTGTATGGGCTTGGGAGGGGGCCATGAGTATGCACAGCTATGCCGAAAGGATCATTATGGTATTTGGCATGGAGTTCCTTCTTTTGCAAATATAAATACTTGAAAGGGTTTGGAAAAAGGATAGCAAGTCAGCATTGGCTTGCTGTCATTGATTATTTTTACATGTAGAGATGGATGGATCAAGCCACGTATAGGAGAACACACATTTTGAAACCTTTTCCTGCTTTTTCAGTGCTTGACTGGCATACTGTGGGTGCTTTTACTCAGATTCCTTCTTAATACAACCATTTAAAATACTAAGAAAAGGTCAGCATGTCGTAAAAGCATGATTTATGTAAACTTTGGTAAAATGCATCATAAGAGTTAATTTTGCTTTGACTTGCTGTTCAGGCTGGGCTTTTAAAAGTGAATGAAAATACTTCACTATAAGAGGCTGCTGAACAGATTACTCTGTCTTTTTTGCCATCCTTGGTTACTGTAAACGGGGTGAAGTTGTCAAAGTTTAAGAAGATGTTGAGTTACTGTATGCTACTTCATTTGTCAGATTTGGAACAAAGTTGGATACAATAAAATTTGAAAGGAAAAGTCTACTGCAATCAGAAAGCAGTGTTAGCCTTGTAACATCTACACTAGGGGCAGCTGCTTGGGTTGCAGAGCATTGTGTTCAGCTTCTGTTCTTTCTCCAACTGTCTGAACTGACCTTTGGTGTTCCCAGCCAAGTTGCAGTGGTATTTGACTAAAGAGCAAGGTGAACTATTTATTTCTTCATGCCTATTAAAAAAAAAAGCCCCAACAACAAATAAACCCAGACCAATCACAAGTCTTGCTTTAATATAGGCTGGAAAGGTGTGTAAAGAAGTGGGGAAGGTTAGTTAAATATCTCTTAAAAACTGGATTGGAGAGTGGAAACCGCTTTAAGGCTGCCAGGTTTTAGCATGGCAGAGGGATTATGCTGATAACTAGAATTTCTGTTCAGCAGCTTTACCTCTCAAACTCCTGTTGTCAGAGGCTGTTCTGTAAGAGCCAACAGTCTCCCCAGTGGCTTGAAAGCATAAAAGCACACTGATGTAGCAAAGGATAGTGAAATTGTGTTTCTGATGGAGTTTTATTGTAAATACCTAAAGAATTTCATAACTACAGTGAACAGTGAGGCTGATTAACAATAAAATGTGGTGCCAGAGGATTAAAGTAAATTTTTAAGCCTTGACAGGCTTTCTTTAATCTACACTATTCTGTTTTCCTGCAACTAGATTTGTTGGAAGGTTTAAATCCCGCAAGGAACGTGAGGCAGAACTTGGAGCCAGAGCAAAGGAATTCACCAATGTTTACATCAAGAATTTTGGAGAAGACATGGATGATGAGAGACTTAAGGAACTCTTTGGCAAGTTTGGTAATGTCTTAAAGTTTAAGTTTATATTAACACTAGTGAACTTTAGCTTACTTCTTATATTATAGCTGTATAGTGTCTTGTAACAGATGGAATTGGCTGGCTGATGTTGATTTAAAAAAAAAAAACAACCATTAAAAAAGGTACTGAAAAGCTGGTACATAATTCCAGTTTGTGGTTCAAGGTGCAGTAATACCCACTGCAGAATTCTAAATAGGCAGAAAGCACATCTAATCCAAGAGTCAGAACTGTTTATAGTAATCTGAAAATAACGTGTCTAAACCTTGGGATGGGGTGTTCAAGATTCAAATAAAAGTGTTTTGTGTTTTAGTGCAGATTGATGTTCTGAACTCCCTCCAGGATACATGATAAATGAGTTTGCTTTCATTGATCTGCAGCCTTACCTTTACTTAGGGTATCACTGCTTTCACTGTTGAGTTGCGTTATGGTAGTTGACTTAATAGAAAATTGTAAGGAACTTTTCCACTGGCAAATGATTTGTTCTGCCTTGATCATCACTGGTTAGCACAGGGAGAAATCGTGGCAGGCATGTGATCACGACTTAGTAATATATGTGATGTGTCACTGTTGAAATAGGAAATGGCAAACTCCTTAAATCAGTTACAGACTCTTAGACTGGTTTATAGGGCACATCTGCCTTATTTTCTTTCCTCCATGCTTTTTCTGTTCTCCAGTGGATATCATGTAAAGCAAGGCAACACTTTGTATATGAGAGATCCTGTAGCAGCCCTAAGCAACGTTTACAGGAAATTCCTTTGGACTGTGGAAGTATCTGCTGTTGAAAAAGTAGCGAATTTAGCTTCTGACATCTGTCTCAACTGAGTCTGTGAACTGCAGTTTTACAGAGGTTTGGAATTGCTAAACTGGGGTGTCCTTTCACCTGGATAAACAGTGAAGCTCACATCTAAAGTGAAAGGTCTTCTCTCTAGCTTTCAGTACCCGTTTTCAAAGGATAGAAGCACTAATGCTTTTAAGTGTCATAATTTTTAATAAGGAAAGCAATTTTAATGCACTGAGGTGAACCCATACCCCATTTTGGTTGAAAGTGCAGTAGGAAAGAAATTAAGCATGGAAGATGTCAGCCATAATGGCTAAAGCTCAACACCAGGCAGGTTAGTGGGTTTTTAATATTAATTGGTGATACTTTCTAAATGTTTCCTACATACTATAATTGGTGCAGGAGTCCTTTGTGATACAAGTGAAACAAACTACTGTAACTTAAAAACAGGAAGTTCAAAATGTGAAGAGAATGCACTGTGTGTATGAAACATTAGTATTTCATTCTCTGTTTAGGTCCTGCCCTAAGTGTGAAAGTTATGACCGATGAGAGTGGAAAATCCAAAGGCTTCGGCTTTGTTAGCTTTGAGAGACATGAGGATGCCCAAAAAGTAAGCTTTTGGACTTCACTATTATGTTTTGGTTTTTTGAGTGATTTGAAATCATGTGACTTCATTAAGGGTTTTTTAACTGTTAGGAACTCTGTGAAAGGTGTCTGCTTCCTATAAATGACTTAGCACAGTTTCTGTCATTTAGAATGCTTGCTTAAGAGCAAATGTCAGTTGATTTGAGGAGCTGTTTAAGTCAAGATACTGAGAGACAGCTGGAACTGGTGCAGAAATGGGGAATCTTGAAGAATTTAATAACATGTTGTAGTTCTGCGTAAAGGTCTGGTTGAGATTTGGACTCCCTCATGCTGGCCGACATAGCAGCATAGTAAATTACTACATCTCTGTAAAGCCCAGGTGATGAATCATGGGATGCAATTGGGTTGCACGGAAGATTTGTGCAAGGCAGGAAGGATTGTGTTTTCCAACTTCAGCACTGCAAAATCAGCAGGGAAGCTGTTAGTGTATGGAGCAGGTTTGGCACAACTGTAAGGAAATAGTCAGAGCCCTGTGACATTGCTTTTACTTTGAAGAGTAACTGTGGAAGGAAGGGTCCTTTTACTTCGTGTATATGTCTGCAACTTGCCAGTATGCTGTATAACTTAATTCTTTGTCTGCTGGTTGCTTTGATGTGTCAGTTGACTGTGACTGTAGGGACATAGTGTGAGGAGAAAAGCACAGCACAGAACAGCAAATGAAGTTTGCTTTTCAAAAGGCATTTTGGTGAGATGTCAGTACTGAAAGTGTGCAAGCAAGAACAGATCTTGACTTACATCTGCATTGTTCAATCTTGAATATGTTTATTGATGGGTTGTTTCTCTTACAGTAGCCAGTCACCTGTTAGGTGTTTGAGATCATGTAAAATCCTAACATCTCAGGCAATGTGTGTTCAGTGCCTTTAATCACGAAAGTATAGAATATAACTTGTAACTTCCTGGCTGAAATTAATTGAATAAATCTGCCAGAGTTTTCACATCTTTAATAGTTGAAATTTGAAACAGCATAAAGATAAACAAAAATCCTATTTTCATACCCTTTATTTCTGTAATGAGAGATTAAAAATAGAGCCATCTGCCAGCTGTAGTTTAATATACAGTGTAAGAAAATCTGGTAGATAATACTGTTCTGGATGTTGCTTTTACAAACAGAAGTCAGGTGTGTGATCTAGAGAATTTGCTTGCTTTAGCAAGATAAGACTGGAGAAATAGGTACGTGTTTTGTGACTTTTTTCCTCCCTCAACTCCATATAAGAAGTTGTTTTGAATCCCTTGTGACTTCTCTTTACCTGGTCAGAAGCACACTGAGAAGGCGATTCCCATTTTACTTTAAGCAGGGGGAGTCTTGGGCTATTTTGTTTCAGCTAGTGATTTTTTTGATGGATTGGCTCTTTTTCTGGAATCTTTCTGTAACTTTTTTTAGATTTGAATTATGTTTTTGGTATGCCTGAAAAACGCTGAAATGCAAAGCACTGCTAACCTCTTGTTTTATTAATGAAGGCTGTAGATGAGATGAATGGGAAAGAGCTCAATGGGAAGCAAATCTATGTTGGCCGGGCTCAGAAAAAGGTGGAAAGACAGACGGAGCTGAAGCGCAAGTTTGAACAAATGAAGCAGGACAGGATCACCAGATACCAGGTTCAATTTTAATTCAAGGAGACTGACTAATCTCTGATATTTTGAGAGTTTCACAGACCATTTGCTTTCAAAAATAACTTGCCTTTTTTTAGGGTGTAAACCTTTACGTGAAAAATCTTGATGATGGCATCGATGATGAGCGTCTCCGAAAAGAATTCTCCCCATTTGGTACAATCACTAGTGCAAAGGTAAAGTTCATGGATTTCACTTGGCCTTTCTCTGAAAGTGAACCTCTCGCCAAGGAAGAGTGATCTATTTCACTGGCTAACAGCTGTGACCTGGTCACTTAGCACTGCTACTTTATACTTACTTTATACACGGGCAGCTGCGCTCTTGATTATTATACATCTCTGGTTAAATGTATATGATCATTCGTTCTTGAAAAAACTTGAGTACTGATATTAATATGAGAAAAATGGCACCTTTTCTGTGCAATAATGTCCTCATTACTTTGAGATTTTCATCTGTTTAGTAAACAGGCATCAATTAAGAAATTATATTTCTTCTTAGAAATAAGTTCAGTAAAGCAAATGTAGTCTCACTTCTAGTAAGCTGAAAAAAGAAATTAATGCAAAAAGTAGATACGATGTTCTCTTGTTTTAAAGCTGAGTTTCTTACTGACAGGTCATGATGGAAGGAGGCCGCAGCAAAGGATTTGGATTTGTATGCTTTTCATCACCAGAAGAAGCCACCAAAGCTGTCACAGAAATGAATGGTAGAATTGTGGCTACTAAACCATTATATGTAGCTCTAGCCCAGCGTAAAGAAGAGCGTCAAGCTCATCTCACCAACCAGTATATGCAGCGGATGGCAAGTGTAAGAGCAGTACCTAATCCTGTAATCAACCCTTACCAACCAGCACCTCCTTCAGGTTACTTCATGGCAGCTATCCCACAGGTATGTACAGAGATTAGTGACCAAGTGCTTTGTACCCTGTATAATATCTGTTTAGATTTAACAGCAAATGTAACTGTTAGCACATGTCCATAACTTCGGCATTCTGATTGCATAGCAGAAGGGTGATGGACTGTTCAGCATGCCCTTCAAAGATAAGTTACACATTGGTTTTATCTTTGACAGACTCAGAACCGCGCTGCGTACTATCCTACTAATCAACTCGCTCAACTTGCTAGACCTAGTCCTCGCTGGACTGCTCAGGGTGCCAGACCTCATCGTAAGTCACTTTACCTCTTCCCAGTGGTTGCAGTAAGCTCCATAGCGTGTACCTTTGCACTTTTAAATACTCTGTGGCATTAGTGTGTCAGTCTTCTCTTTCTCATGCTAGTGCTGTGACTTCTGAACTCTTTTCACCGTTTGGTGTTCCAGTACATAACTTAATGTATTGTCTCTAAACTGTAGCATTCCAAAACATGCCTGGTGCTATCCGCCCAGCAGCACCCCGACCACCATTTAGTACCATGAGACCAGCTTCTTCACAAGTTCCACGAGTCATGTCAACACAACGTGTTGGTGAGTTTCATTTATGTAAAGCTTAAATATTTCTTTTTTATTTTTTACTGGGTCAGAATGATTTCTCAAAAGCATTTCAAAGTTCAGTCTCACATCTGAAAGTTTTTTGGCTCTTACTAAATGTGTAAGCTAGCATCACCTTCTAGTAGTTGCTTTAAATACTGTCCCAGCAAAAGCTCCTGCTCTGGACTCCTTTCTTTAATGTGGATTGTTTCTTTTTTTGGTGTGCATTTTCATAGTATTGTGAGAGAGCTGCTGCCAGTTCTGAACGGTGTTCTGGCAATTTGTATTCATAGGTTGCATGTAGAAATACTGAGATGATAGAATTTTAGCTCTTACTATTTTATCATAGAACACTCTGAGCCAGTGTCACATATGCGGAATCTGCATATCACAGTGAACCAGCATTGATTGTAGTGGAGCCTTAATTCTCTCACAATGTATTAGGCAGTAGTATTTTTTAGCTTGTTACTTCATGAGAGTATTGTTTTTAAGATGACTATTGAGATAAAGTGCTCAGGAAATCAAGTGTCCTTTGAGGTTAGAAGGAAATGAAATTAATATGCAGGCGAAGTTAATGTTTTCTCATAGATCTTTTTTCAGTAGCATCTAAGAAAAGCAATTCATTAGTGAAATGACTGAAAAGTAACATCCAGTAGATTTTTAGCTTTGAACCTTCAGATATAACCAGTGATGTAACAGTTGGCAAATACTATTGAGATGAATCTACGATACAATACCTAAATTAGGTATTTGGTTTGAGCTGGTTTTGGGTTTGTAGGCTAAATAAAAAACTTTACTCACATATGGCATTATGTTACTTTTTTCAGCTAATACATCAACACAAACAATGGGTCCACGTCCTGCAGCAGCTGCCACTGCAGCTACTCCTGCTGTACGCACAGTACCACAGTACAAATACGCTGCAGGTGTCCGTAATCCTCAGCAGCATCTCAATACACAGCCGCAGGTTGCTATGCAGCAGGTATGTAATTGTAGGAATCAGTCCATGCTTCTGTTGGTGTTTTAGCAGAGGAAGTGGGGGGCCACTTCCAATTAAGAGTTGTCTTTGTTGTTTTTAAATTATATTTCAAGTTCACCTGGGACAGGATGTGATCCTGTGTCATTACTTCCCAGTTGCTTGATACGTTAGCCTGAGCTCTCCCTGTGTTAGTTCAGCAGTGCAGCAGTTGGTACTAATCTCCAGCTTTAATCGGCGCTGTTTAAGTCGACTTGGTTGCAATTTCTTCACGTTTCTTACAGTGTAGGCATTGTTTACGCTGGGTTGTGGAGTGTGGGATATTTGAAACTGCACCTAATTATAAACTAGAATTGAATTTTGAAATGTTTAATTAATTTGCAGCCCGCTGTCCATGTGCAAGGTCAGGAACCCTTGACTGCTTCCATGTTGGCTTCTGCCCCTCCACAAGAACAAAAGCAGATGTTAGGTATGTACACAATACCATTCTCCATGCTTTGTAGCAGGACAGTCAAAAGTACTCAATCTTAAAACGCAGAATAAATAGGCGTAGCAGTAGAACAAGGTGTTTGTTTCCCTTTTCCCTTTAAATCTAGGCTGTTTTCCACATGAGATTTGTCACTGACTAATTTCTTTTTTTCTCTAGGTGAACGTCTATTTCCTCTCATTCAAAGCATGCACCCTACTCTGGCGGGTAAGATCACTGGGATGTTACTGGAGATTGACAACTCTGAACTCCTCCATATGCTCGAGTCTCCTGAGTCTCTTCGTTCGAAGGTAGGTGGACTTTGCCTGGCACTAGTTCTATCAGCAGTTAAATTCACACTGATTGAACAGGTGTGTGTGCTGGCACAGCAGAGCATCAGCAGCGTGGCAGTGGCCTGGGGGAGAAGCTAGAATGCCCTCTTGGAGAGGGTGGCAGTGGTGACTTAGGTTAGCGTGAACTGGAACTGCGGTATTACCCTTCACTTGTGTATAGAATTTAAACTGTTTAATTTATGTGAATTTACAGAACTCACTAACATTCCCTTTCTTAATTAACAGGTTGATGAAGCTGTAGCCGTACTACAAGCCCACCAAGCTAAAGAGGCTGCTCAAAAGGCAGTTAATAATCCCACTGGGGTTCCAAGTGTTTAATATGTAAGTTTTCTGTGCACTGTAGTTTTACAGATTGACTGGGGCAGTAATCCTTAGTCCATGGCCCTTAAAAGCAGTGTGCTCCCAGGCTCCCTGTCATTTCTAGCCTCAGAAATCAGCAGCTGTGGTCACAGTTGAAAACAAACGTTTTGCTCAAGCCTGTTGCCAGTTCTGTAGTGCTTAGTTAGCAAATGTTACTGACATTGTGTTGCATCTTTAAAGTGTTGCTTTAAACAGCACATTTAGCTGGAATTGCTTCTAGGCACGTGTGCAAAAATGGGCAGGTCTGTCAAACGCTGCTATTCTGGCTGTTGTTCAGGAGGAGCTTGTGGAATTGAAATTAGCTTGAAATGATACTCCAGCCCCATTTTCTCCTTGGCAATTAAATAGATTTAAACTGTAATTTGTATATGCTCACCAAAATTACAGTTGGTGACTAAAACTGTGTGTTCACATTTTGGTGAATTTAACATTTGATAACATAATGTTTTCTTTTTTCCTTGGTCTTTTTAACTTCTGCAGCTTCCCTTTTGGAGGCAGAATGAGTTGGTTTTTTCCACACTTGATTCTCTTTTTTTTTTTTGGCTAGTGACTCGCACACTGGAGAGATAACCAAGTGCTGAATAAATTATCTGTCTTAAAGTAAGATGCCCAGACTTTGAGACCACTACTCCGTATGCTCCATGATGCATTTAGTGATTGGAAATTGAAAGTACTGCTAGTGTAGAAGTTTTGGTATGCTGACTTTGAAAGCAGAGGTGACTTGGGGTCAAGTTAGAGTAAAAAATTACTGTGTGTTGCCCTTGTCCAAGTCCTTGCTGTGCAGCACACTGCTTCGTTCCAGACTCAGTTTTGTCCTACCAAGTATCACAGACTTGGGAGTCTTACCCTCCATGTCTCTTAAAGAGTGGGGGTACTGCTGATACTCTGCTTGGAAAGAAGCTTGATCTCATACCATGAAAGCCCCAAAGTGCTGTCTGGCTTAACAGTTGCAGAAAGCATGTTGGAAAACATAAGGTGCTGGTTCAGACTTAACAGCATTGTTTTTGTTTGCAGAAAGATCCGGGACTACAATCTAGAACTTCGCTTCACCGAAGAAAAAAAAAATTTAAACATGGAAAAACTATTAAATATTGAGAAAAACATTGCAAAATATAAAATAAATAAAAAAAGGAAAGGAAACTTTGAAGCTTATATACAGAGCAACGCCGGGGCTAGCAAAACAAATGCTAGTCCTAGATTACTTATTGATTTAAAATTTAAAAAAAAATAGTAAAATAAAAAATACAAATTAATGTTTTATAAACCCGGGGGAAAAAGAATTTTCAGCACAGTACAAAAATTTAAAGCATTCCTTTCTTTAATTTTGTAATTCTTTACTGTGGAAAAGCTCAGAATATCACCACTGTTTTAGTTGACAGTGAGAATTGATAGCTGAGCAAAGAAACGTAATTTGGATTATAAAATTCTTGGTTTAATAAAAATTCCTTAAACACTGATTGATTTGTGATGGCTTCTTTTGTACCCTGTACTTTTCATAAGTTGGAATCTACTCTGTAGTAAGTTCTGGCAGTTTCTAGAGAAGATTGGTCTACATTGAGCTACCTGTTGCCGATAATATTAAGCTTAGGCACTAAAACCAAATGTTAAAGAGCAGCTAGATGCCTATTTGGGTTTTAAGTCCTTACTAGAATGATGTCAGAGCTCTTGTCATTGTCTAACTAGAAACAGGCCTTTAAATAACCAACTTGGAGGTGATCAGTAAGAGATGTGATTAGGAAGAGCCTGTGATGGAATTAACATACCAGCAATGTCCTGTTTGACCACCTACGTGTGTGGGGGGTGTGTTCTCAGAGGCTTTGGTGGAAGGAACAATCTCTAGTAGGTCTCCAGCTGTGTCTTCAGGTGGCTAGTGGACACAGAGTAGCAGGGGTACAGGGCAGTGAGCAGATTGTCTGCAGTAGTGTTGCAAAATCCGAGTATTGAGAAGGTTTGAGCACAAGGGATTCCTAGAACAAAGCAGTGAGGCTTCAGGTGGTAAGGCGGTAAAAACTGGGTGCATTGTAACCTTAAAGGTCATGCTTTTTACACAGTAAAAATTATTCTGTGGGCAGGATGGCCTAATCCTCTGAGCTGGGTATTTCCAATGCTGTGCTCCCTAGTAAGTGAATGGCTCCTTTCCTCTTGGGAAGAAACCAATTGGTTTAATTCTAGCTTTGCTGCATTTGGGGTTTTTTTAATGTGCTGAATAAATCCTTCTTGTCAGAGCCAACACTGAAAGTCTCAGCTAGCTCTTTAACTAAATTACTGAAAAGATCCAGTTAGGGGACTTTGAATCAGCAGGTTGTAGAACCAGGAAAGTGATCTGAAATGGAATGCTGTCCCTTATTGCAGAAGGTTTGACACAAAGGTCTTGTGGTGAATGTTCTGCCAATTTCCAGGTGTTGTGCATCAGAGCTCTGCGTATGGTGGCTTACGCAAAACTTGGTGGGGTTTTTAATCAAACTTGTGAATGGTGAAATAATTACAGAGGTTTTACTGGCTCCAGCAATCTGCTGCTTCCAGCAAGAGGTGTGACCTTCCTGTCTGGGTTCATCCTTAGATTTGACTGTCATTTAAAGAATGAAGTGAGGGGAGTGCCTTTCTAAAATAACTTGCTGTTTGATTTAAATTTGTGTACAATAGCATAGAAAAAAGTCCTGTCTTAAGAGTAATGCTTCATACAGCTGCTGCATGAGGCCGTGAGCTAAGGCAGGTGCCTGTCATAAGCAGTAACTCCCTTTTTGAAACAAAAGGACTGGACAGTTGAGTTGGACTGATTCTATGCAGTGCTCATTCACCACAAACAATGTCTCAGATAAGCTCTTCAATATGAGGGTGGTAGATGACTGGAACAGGTTGCCCAGAGAGGTAGTCGAGGCCCCATCCCTGGAGATACTCAAGGTCAGGCTTGATGGGGCTCTGAGTGACCTGATCTAGTGAAGATGTCCCTGCATACTGCAGGGGAGGTGGGCTAGATGGTCCCTTCCAACCTAACACATTCTATGATTCACCTATAATCAGGACTAACAAGAGTTTCTGTTAAACTTTCACTGTTGGAGTTAGATACGTTGAAGTTGTCGATCTTATGGGTTAGCCTACAGTGGCTGTCTTGTCTTTTAGCCTGTTATTTAAAGGTGTACTTGTGCAGAACGAGAGGCATTTTCTGCACAGTTTAGCCCATAATTGGCTCTGTAAGCTGCTTAAAATTGATAATGCAAGGGGAGAAAGGAAGTAATGAAGATGACATGTCCTTTTACAGAGAAGAGAGAAACTTGGCAGGCTGGGATGGGGGGAGGAAGTGTGTTACTCCATGTGTCAGTCATGGAGAAAAAGACATGACTCTTAGCTGCTGCAATCTCTTGGGCCTCTGTGGCTGTATTTGGGGGACATGGCTTCTGTAGGATCACTGGAAGGGGTTGTTGTGTTCTTTCTGGAAGGCTTTCTGAAATCCCTGTTTTATGGGGGAGGAGGCCATGGGGGGGATGCCAGTGGTGTCTTGACCCATCGTTGCAGTCATTTGGCCTTCTAGTATGCCTTCTGAAGTCCCCTGAAAGGCAATTCAGAAGTGCCCTTCTTTTTCCCTTTGTGCAAAGATCCTCAGATTATTGGGGTTTTTTTTCTTTCTGTTAAATGAATTTGAGAAATAAGTCTAAGGTGAAACTAGTCTGGCAAAAATGAATGCTATTTAAAATCCCTCACTTGACCATAACAGCATTAGGTTAAGCTTGTATGGTTCTAATGTTCAGTCTTGTCCTGATGGAGGCAGACTGGGTTAGCCTTTGATTTGCAGTCTTGCTGGTGTGTACGACTGCAATTAAGAATTTTTGAAATTGCATAGTAAATTCCTCCAAGGAGGCATCTCAGGCAAGATACGTATATACTAAGAGGTTGAATGTACAGGTTTGATTTTGTCGACTATGAAAGCAGTAAAGCTTTGGAGGCTTTTTTAAAGTAAAAATATTCAGCACCATAATAAAAATGTTGAAAAATTGGATTATATTAAAGGTTTACCTAAAGGCCTAAAGGATGATGCAAAGACCTAACTGCAGGAGCCTTAGGGCCCTAGCAGGAAAGTAAGAGCCCACCTCGCTTCTGCTTGTTCCCCCAGATAAGCAGCATCTGCAGTGAGTGTCCTGGAGTTCAACTGAACTAGTATTTGTATTTTGTAAGAATGTGCAGGTTATTTAACCTCTTGCTTATGGGGAAACTAAACAAGGAGGAAAAGGAGGGGGTTTTCCAGCTTTGTGCAAGGCTTTTGTGGGTATGTCAGGCCCTAGCATCTGTAACCAGTCTGAAATACTGGGTAATTTTTGTGATGGAAGGAAACAGTGAGGCAATTCTGCTGAGGTGATCTTGACAGCTTAGGAAAACAAACCCTTGGGTTGGGTTTATTTCTTCCTGCTCTTGAGTTATGTGGTAATTCCCTACTGTGTATCACAGACACCTATTTAATCACTGGGGGGAAGGGTGTGTTAATCTTACAGGTAGTGCACAAGGTGTTTGTTAGCGCCTCTATCAACTTCTTAGAGCACTGCTGCAAAACAACACACCACAGAAAAATCCATGTGTTGGGCACAGGTAGGGCATTCTTCCCTCTGGTCAATGGGCAGCCTGGCAGGCAGTCACTTCCTTCTGCCACCATTCCCTGTGACGTGTCACAGGCTTATGCTGATCCTCTGCTGCCCTGCAGCCACCCAGAGTTAAGCTGATTTTGCTGGATTCTTTCGTTTCATTCCTCTGGTCCTTCCTGGCTCTCAGTCTAACCAGAGCAAACACTTCAGAGTTCAGCTGTGGCCAAAAACCTGTTCCTCAACAGTGATGGGAAAGAAAGAGTGGTATGATATTCACCAACCTCTGTCCCTAACAAAATGTGGCTTTGTGCACAACCGAATCAGAGGTTTGGTGCAGAGGTCGTCTGGATTGCATATGTTCTCTTCATTGGTCTGCAGAAGGCCAGGAAATTTGAATTTCACTGCATCCTAGGGGAGGAGAGGACAGGGCAGATAGAAATCAAGATGTTCTGGAGTCAAGCAATGTCATTCAGAGTCTAGTTCACTCTAGTTAGGTGCCTACCCTTGAATAAATGATAACTTAAGTCCTTGCACCTTTGCAGGAGCATTGTTAGTCAGTAATTGCTATGGACAACAGCTTCTGCTTGGAATAACTGGGAAAAAACCACCACCAAACCTTGCAAAAGCCAACAATTTGTATTTATTGTCAGTAGGACCAGGAGCTCTGTTGGGAACTGACAGGCTAGAGGCTGCTGCAGTCTTGTCCTTGGGCCCACAATTCACAAGGCCTTCATAGTTATGTGTTTCTAGCCATCCTACTTGGGATTAAGTAGGAAGCTCCACTTCTGGGACTGATCTTTGTATCAGAGATGCTCCCCAAATACGAGCAAAGTTTTCACTACGAGTGAACTCTTGATAGCTTCCCGTGTTCATGGGTTGCCCCTGTGAGGCAATTTGAAGTCAGAAATGCCTCTTGAGTAAATCCAGCACAGGTTTGAATTCGCTAGAATGACAGGCTACTCTCAAACAAGTCTCAGTTCTTCTCTTAGGTTACTTCTAATGATGTAAGTGTCACTTTGAACTAAGCTGCCTTGATTCCCTTGCCTCCTTCCTGTTTTCCCTTTCATCAGCTAGTCCTTTCCTTACAAAGAGAAAGGCCACATCTGATGTCTCCTCACATCAATTAGCCGCCTCATCAACATCGTGGCAAGTGACAGTAAGAGCCCCACACCACCTTGCAATGAAAAGCTATAGAAAGGCTACAAGGTCTGTCAAGGAAACTTTGCTGATCGCCTCTGCTGGGGTTTCAGGGGCAGCATGCTGACTTGGAGAGGGCTGCAGCTCAGATGCTATCGAGGGAGGCGAGCCCAGGACCTCCCTATTCTCACATGGGACTTGAAACCTGGGGAATCTTTGTACACCCTACTCCCACCTGGTGATGACTTTCATTTGGGATCCCATCTCTTCTGAGTCACAAGACAGCATCTAGCTCACTGCCTGCCCTCTTCATAGGCTACTCAACTGACAAGCCAGGAGGAGTACAGAAAAAAAAAAACCAAACCCACAAAGCCAAACCCCATAGGGTTCTTCAACAAGGCAGGCAGATTTCGGCACACCAGCAGCGTAACTGCTGCTCCGTGGGCAGATGTGGGTCCCTGTTGTATGACTACCTTTGTGAAGGAAAGCTTTCAGAACCCTCTCCCCTGCTGTAGGATGTGGTCAGCTATGATGTGTATTAGCTGTGTTCAAATGAAAGTGCAGCTGGCGGGGTTACAAATCCTTAGGGCATGGCATGTGAAGTAAATACAACTTCAGAATTTTGAAACAAATGTTTTCTGCTCCACGAATGCCTCTACGCTCAATACTCTCCTACTTCCCACATAACGTGCCAAAGAAACATCCCTAATCTATTCCCATTCCAGCTAGCTATAGCTGCCCTGAGGTCTTATTGCTCGGAGCACAGTTTAGAACATTCCATGTGATATCTGAGCGCTCAGAAAACAAAAGCGATGCTCCTGGCAGGTTAACTGGGTATGTCACGTTAGTGTGGCTGGAACCTTGGGTTACACATGGTCTAAGCTAAACATGAAGTCAACAGATGGCAAAAAAAAAGAGATTACAGCTCAAAAAGTGGGACCAAAACATATTGCATTATAACATTTGTAAGTGGAAGCTTGCTTAATCCTGTCTCTCTCCACTGTTACAGAGATTCGCCACCAAGTGTAGCTCCATTTTCCCTCCAGTGGTTTTCCAGAGGAGAACCAGGTTCAGGCAGATGAGATGAGACCACTCATCTAGAATGACAGCAGAAGTATAAAACTGCCCATGTCCCAGAGCATAGATCTTTCCTCTGACTGCCTATACCTCACATTTTTCCATCAAACTCATCACACAACCCTGGCTTCACAGGTTATAAGTGGAGGTGTGGGTTTGCAAGGTGGCCTAGGATGCGAATGAAGATGCACACAGGGGCCTTGTTTGGGAGGGGAGGGAGAGCTCTTCTAGACCCCTCCAGGATGCTGGTGCCTCATCTCCCAGTTACAACAGGGCAGCTGTGACACCAGGAGCTACAAAGTTGACGCTGTAAGAGGGCGGGTGCCTGGCTGCTCCAGAAGTTGTCAGACAGGTTGTATTTGGCTGCACACGTGAAGAAGAAAACCAAGTTACCAAACATATTACACAACGTTATTTTACTTACTCTCCTCCCTTTTCTCCAAAATGCCCACTGTTAATACCATTTCTTGAAAAATATGCACAAACCATTTTCCACTGGAAGGGGGGTTCCCCAGTTTAGTGAATCACAGCCTTCCAAAAATAGTTTTCTGTCTCTGATGAAGGGCCTTTTGGTGAGGTCAGAGCACTGTGCTTATTGTCAGGCTCTGGTTTGCAGGGGAAGCATTTCAGCTGCATTATTTCCATGCTGATGAACTCATTTCCCGTCTCCAGCAGAACTGCTTGTGTAAGACTGTGAGGACTTCCACAGTGATTCACAGAAGGCCCAGTTCCCGCAGTGCCTTTCCCTCAGGGTTACCAGAAAAACACTAAAGGAAGCTATGGGGCACAGCAAGCATAACTCACCTTTGTCTCTGGTAATTAGTGATTTTAGAAAGTCCCAGCCCAGAGGAGAGTCTGCGGTTGTAACTATATTTGATCTCCAACAAGGCACTGTGTGAAAAAACGACTTTATTTTTTTACAGACCTGCCGTGTACCCCCCTTCACCAGACGGTCCCAAGTCCTTATGCCTTGAAAAGCACTGAATCATCATCCCCTCGCAGCGAATTACCGCTCTGTAGTCCCCTGCCCCGTGCAATTCGCGCCTACGCGGGCTGCTGCAGCGAAGTCCCTCGGCCGCCTCCTTCCCCGCTCGGCATCAGCTCTGCGGGTCCCCCGGGCGGCCCATCCCAGCCGGGCCGTTTCCTTTGCGGGCACTGCCTGGTGTTTATTGACCGTTAATCTCACCCCCACATTGCCCCCCGCCCTAACAAGTCCCCTCGGGGCAGGACCGCCCCCCCTAACGAGTCCCCTCGGGGCAGGACCGCCCCCCCCCAGGCCCTTTCCTGGAGGGAGCTCACATAACAGCCGCTGCCGGAGGGACCGGCTCGCCTCAGCACTCGGGCCGCACCATAGCAGCGCCCCCTGGCGTTGCGCCCACTACACCTGCGCCTCCTCCCCTGCCTCAGCCCCGCCGCTGCCGCGAGAGGACGGCCCGGCCCGGTTTCGCCATGAAGCTGCATTTCAGCATCGCCGCCGCCGAGGAGCTGCGGGAGAAGCGCGGGGGGCGTTACGTGGTGGGCGCGGGTTGGGGAGTGGGTGGCGGGGTCAGGCGGGGCTGGGCGCTGCTCTGACGACGGTGTGCTTGCAGCTGTACTCGGTGTGTCTGGAGGGCTTCCTGCTCGGCAAGGCGCGGTACAGCCAGCTCCGCCGCTGGGACGCGCAGGTGAGGGCCGGCCGGGGGTGGCAGGGCGGGGGGCACCCCAAAAAGCCTGGGTGGGGGTAGGCCGCTGCGGTGCGAACGGCCGTCGGGCCCCGCAGCCGGGACGGGCTCCTGTGACGGCCGTGGAGCAAGAGGGGCTCTCCCGGCCCTCACAGGCCTAATGTGGGGCAGGGGCGGAGAGCTGTGCCTGTCCAGATCTGCGTTATTAAAGCCTTGCTTTACGCTGGCACCGGAGAGGGTGTGCCTGGTCCCAACCCCTGCCCTCGCACCCTGGCCGGTTTCCCCCTGCACCAGTGCAGTGCTGTTGGAGGGGCAGAGTTGCTGCTTGGGGGTTACCCTTGTCTGCGGGGTGAAATCCAGCAGGAGCTGAAAGGCAAAGCCAAAAGAAAGCTACGAGATGTGGCAGAATGACTGTATGTGAAATACTGGCCAAGCAGCAGCAGCTGTAGGCTCCAAGTTCCTCTTTTCCTTGGCCTCTGGCAGAGCGGTGCAACTGCTTTCCTGTAGCCTTTAATCCTACAAGCAGCTCCAGAAAAGTGTATAGAGGCCAGGCAAATAGCACAGACAGTTACAGGGGGCTTTTGATAAGCCAGGGGTTATCGAAGTGTTGGATCCTTTGGCCCAAATTGCTTAAGCACATACTTCAGGAATGACCCTTTCCACACAGGCAATTACTAGGCAATTACAAATCAGCTGGAACACAGGCCTGGAGTATTCCAAGAAATGGTGGATGATAAGAAATAATAACACATGGTCCCAACTAACTGAAGTGGATTATTTCAGGGTGAACCCACTTGTCTATCTCTGCTTTTGTTTTTTTTCCCAAGTTGCCTCTGTCCCTTTCCCCTCTATCTTTCCTCTGGTTTTCTTAGGAAAAGAGAGCATGTGACATTGAGCTTTTCTGTGGTGGCAGGGTGGTCACAGGCTTTCTCTTCATTATCCTGATCTTTCTGGCCTCTGCCGGTCCTTGGGCCCAAGCAAAATATCTCACGGTTCTTCTGTTACCCCAGTTGAGCAGCCTTCATCTACCTTGACAACCCTGTCTTAGCACCCTGTTTGATGAATGCTTTCCGTGGTAGTGGGTTAGGTAGAGGCTCCTTATTTTGGCAGCCTTCTTGCTGTGCTCTCTCTTGCAGTGATGGAACCACTCCAGAGTAGTTTTTCCGGCAGGTAACCTCTGATAGGGATCAGTCCATCTCTCCCAATTTTGTGTGTCTGCAAAGTTGATGTAGCACAGCTAAAAGGCAGCTGAGTCAGCAGCAGGGCTGCCACAGGAAGCAATGTTTGCTGAGGTCTGCTCTTGTGCCCCGGTTCTGCGATTCTTTTCCCTGCAGAAGCTCACACAGTAATCTTTTGCTTTGGTTAATGGAGCATTTTGGATAATATGTGTGAACTAACAAACTGGCTTATGTATGTGCTTGGTTTTTTCTTTAAGGCTTACTGTTTCTTGCTCAGGAGGTTTTAACTTCATTAATGCTCAGCAAAGTCTCTAATTTCTCTGCATCCTCTGTACCACACAGTTTGCCTCTTGCTGGGCTTTACAACTCATTAGCTGATCTTTATTTTTAATTCCTTCATTTCTACTCTTGGTAGCTGCCATACTTGGTCTTGAAGTTTACAACTACACTGCTGTCCTTTAATTGTCTTCCCTACACCTCTGTGAGATTACTCATTTATAGTTATTGTATTCCATTCTGCTTATTTACTTGAAGTACCATGTTAGACTGTTAGAAAAATGCACACAAAGAAGAAGACTTAAACTTCAGGATACAGTAATTTCACCAGATTGCTTTTGGTGTCCACAAAGTCCCACAGATGCAACAACTCTGTGATAGAGGCAGGATGTGAATTAGAAATGTTTCCTTCCTGGAAGATTTCTGTGTGATTATACTTGATGGGTAGCAGTTTCCAAAGCACTGCCATTTGATCTCTACAAGCTCCTCTCCTAACTTGTGATACAAAATTGGGACACAATTTTCAGTTGTGATGCTGTGCCTTACCTGACCCTCTTCTCTTGCTGTGCAGTTTCTTCCTCTTTGTATTCCAAGAGTGCTTCTGTTTGATACTCCTCGCTGTCTCCTAGAGCAGTTGTTTGCTACAAAAGGACTGTCTGAAGGGGGCAGCTGCTGAGAAGTTGGTCACAGGCAGCAAGAGAATATATGAGGTTTTGGATACAGTGTTGAATTGGGAGTGGCACACATACTACTGAGCAATGTTTCCTTACCCCTAGGTGCCTTACCTCCAAACTCACAGCTTTAAACTGAGCACCCAAGGCTAATGGTATAGAGAGAGGTGTGAACAACCAAGAGTGATATCTTAAGAGATCTTGCTCAGAAGGATCTGGTTAGGCAGGCCTGACAGAAATGCTGAGATGAGCAGTGTAGCTTCAGCCCTTCTCCTCTTGGGGAGATGGGCACTTGGCTGTGGATTGCCAGAAAGAGCCTGTCTTAGTCTGAGGATTTACTCAACCTTTCTCTGGGAGATGGGGCTTTGTATTGTCTGTAAGAGGCTCCTTTTCCTCTTTCTCTCCTTCTTTTAATTACCCCATGAGTTGTGGGAAATCCAGTTTTCATTCCCTCTTCTGTCTGGAGTATTTCAGTTTTAAATATTAGCAGTAGGAAAGACAACTGGAGGACCAGTTTCCCTTTGTTCAGGATGAAGCCCATACCCATTGGGCAGCATTTCTTACTGTCTGCACTTGCAGGACTAAGACTTGTGTAGCCATTCTCCAAAAATAACTGCAAACAGCTTCAGCAGGAACATCGATGGCAGATGGGTGTGTGTTTTAAAGATCTAGGCTTTTGCCCTAGGTTTACACAAGGGCAGCTACGCAGTGCTCTGTACTGTAGCAGTGTCCTCTGGCATTACTTTTGTGGGGACTGCATGCTGACTGGGACGTCCCTAATAAATATGTGGGTCTTTATGCTGCTCATATATTCTTGCAAGAGAGCATTACCTCTCCACAAGTGACAGGTCTTCTAGAGTGGGGATTGAGATCACCTGGACAGTGGTTTGTGCACTAAGAATGTTGCTGATACCTTAAACTGTCTCCTTGGTCTCCACCTTTATGATGTCTGTATTTGGCTTTTCAGTTTGGCAGCTGCTTAGTGTATCCCTCTCTAAACAAATGTAATAACAAACCTGTGTTCTCTTGTAGGGCTGAAAAGAACACATTATGTCTTGCAATTGTTGGAGTAGTCAACTAGTCAACTAGTTTACTTCTAGGTAGGGAGAAAATAGGAAGTGTCCTCTGTAGGGTTAAGAGTGAAATGTAACACTGAGGGATTCTGGTCGTGATTCTGGTTTCTGCTGAACCAGTTAACAGCATCTGTGGTTGGTACGAATTGCTGTTGGGAAAATTGATCTTAAAAATAATCTGTTAATCACAATAAAACAATTTGTAAAAAGGAATTAGATGTAGAAAACAGGTTTCTTTAAACTTCATTTAGCCAGTCGTATCCCACAATAATCTCATGCCTTTGACTGCTTGGACAGTTTGTGTGTACATATAAATGTTTACATGAAATGTATTTAAGAATTTTTAAATTTTGAATGGTGTGTCTTCTTTCTTTTTTTTTTTTTTTAAATTAATCAGATAACTGAGAAGGAAATGCCTGGAGGCCTATTCATACTGTATAGAATCTATACATAATAGCTGCATAGTTACAATGCTGCTCTCTTTTTTTCAGGTTAGCAGTTTTGTTTCTAGTGCTCTGTCTGACTTTCAGCATCTGTACACCTATGATGGAGCATGGCCTTGGGTGAAATAGCTTGTCTAGACAGCATTGGCAGGATCTGACACCAAAAAGCAAACCTATGGGATTAGACTAAGTAGGAGATGATTAATTCTGGTTGTCTACACTTCAAAACTGATGATGTCTCCTGTTGAAGTGGAGAATACTTACTGGAGAAAGATGAAGAAGAAACAGTACTAGCTATGGCATGTGTCTTTACTCCCCTTTTTGGTGACATTAGCTCTTACATCTTAAAACTCAGATTTAGGGAAGCTGTTCTGTCTCGGCCTCTAGTTCTTCTAGGTGGAAATTTTGGAGGAAGAACAAGTAGCTCTTCCAGCAGGTTGGAACATCCTGTCTGGGCTTCCAGCACAGTCAAATTTAACCTTGGTTTTGTGATCCAGTCTCCTGTGGGCTTTCCTGCCTCTGAGTTGGGAGCTAGAAGTGGAGCTGTACCCCTCAGTGAGTGGCTGCTGTGTTATTGGCAGGAGCTGCACACAGTGTCTGCAAAGAGGCTGGCATGCAGAAAGGTCAAAGGGTGAGGGCCCTCTCCTTGGACAGCTTGTGAAGCAAGATGGTTGGAAGTACACGTCTGGTCCAGCCAAGAGAAAACACCAGTGCACAGGCCAGCCTGGCTGGAGGCTGAGATGCCTGTGCTCTGTTGAGTCTCTTTACATTGCAGAAACAAACCCAGAGCCTTGATGAATAAAATGGTCAGTGGCAGATTTTGGGTAGAGGCCCTATCTCCTGTGGTGGTGTTGACTTGTCAGGGTAGCAGGCAGTTAGCACCTTGCACCACCAGGTATAGTGTTGTTGAGTGCCATTTAAAATGTGGCCTAGTTCGAAGACTTGAATACTTGGCTAGTTTTGTTCTGTTAGACTGAAGTTTCATGCTAGTGGCTGATAGTCTGGTGGACTTTGAACACTGTATGCAAATATACACTTAAAGTTTATAGGCATTTTTTAGTAATTCTTTGAGATGGGAAAGTATAATCAGCTGGGAGAAGTTTCTCTTATGTATCCCAAATCCTGAGAACATACAATTGCATTTCAAGGAACTTACCAAGCAGTCAGTACTGGGATCAGTTAGTTATTTTTTAAGTACACCAGAGTTTCTGCTTGTGCAAGCTGGTAAGTGTTGTGTGGGTGAGGCATGGCCTGAACGCAGAGGGAGGACAGCAGATGGACCTTCTTGTTAGTGTGGCTCTGGCTTTCTGACTTCTGGCAAATTTTTTTTGCTGTATCTCCTCAGTTTGCCTGCCTGTGGAGCAGAGATAATGTTGTTTGGTCCCTGGGGGAAGATCACATACGTGAGGGGACTTTGAAGATAAAAAGCCCTCTATACTAGCTATTAGTGTTAACCTTACACAAAAGGAGAGCGTGTAGAGTTACCGAATTCTTTTATGCTGTGTGTCTGATTCACATGTATCTGAGAATCAAGAACTCAGAAATGTGTTGCCAGTGTGGGGACAGTGGAGATGTGAGGGCATGCCTCCCACCTGCTTTCAGCCAACAGTCAGGAAAATGTATTGCTAATTCTTGCAGTAGTAATAGGTTGGGGTGGTTCTTCAAGCTTCAGCTGCTGGAGTCATGTGAAAGACTTGGGCCGTTGCAGCTGGAGGGGAAATGTCATCCTTCACAGGACTTAGTGACATTAATTGCCAAGTTGAATACTGGTGGTGAAAATCTAATCAGTAGAAATGTCTCAACATGCTATAGGAGTCTCACTTTACTGATCACATCCCATAGTCTTTTGAGTCAGGTGAAGGAATGTTTCCAGACAAACTCACTGCATTTTGCTGTGTTTACTGATGTGTGTACTGGGAAGGTAAACGTAGCTCATTCTGCTCTTGAGAAAACTTGCTTGTAGCAGAGAATTTTTACAATTCTAGGTGACCAGTTAGTGCCCAAACCAATACTGGAACTATCTTGTGCTATTGTAAGGTAATTGTGGTTTTCTAGTCCTTGGAAATCTGTTTATAAATGAGATAGGGTTTATACAGAGACATTATTCCTTTACAAGCCAACTAACATAGCTAAAGGAAGAATCAAGCTTTCAAACACTTTGTGTTCCTGAAAGATTCTCTGCTTTTTGTTGGGTGTGGATTTTGTTTTGTTTCTTTGAGGTGGTTTTTTTCTTTTAACAGTCTTAAATGATCTGCTAAAAGATATTACCTCTCTTGGACAAAATAATAAAAGTCTCTAGGGTACTACCAGTCAACATAGAAGTTATCAGATCTTAAAAAGTTCTATGGGTACAGACCAAAGAAATTCTGTCAGGAAGTATTAGGGAGAGAAGACGTTTGTCCACGAGGTGTATAAGACCTAGCTGATAAGGTTAATATCATTCTACTCTCCTGACTTGGAGTAGGAGCTCAGGAGTGGTAAGTGTAAAAATGAGAAACACTTCCAAAGAGGTCCCTCATTTGGGCTGTCTTCTGGTGTCTGTCCAGACAAAGGTTTTGCTCTTGGTGTGGGCCATGAGGATAATCAGGGAGGTGCTGGGTGGATATCCTCATACCCTTAGCAGGCCATCACGTTGTCTTGTCAAAATGAGACAGCACTGGAAGCTCCTTGGAAGCTATGAATACTTCTTCACTAATGCAAAGCTTTACTTTGGCTGTTTTGCAGCTGAGGAAGCTTTTTGGGAGTGCTGTGCCTTCTTTCCCTCCAAAGTTTTACCTGTCAATGACCCAGTCGATGGCAGATGAGAGACGGTCTCAGCTGGAGCAGTACCTTCAGAATGGTAAGCTTGGTTATAAAAACATGATCTGCTATCATAAGTAGGGCTTGAACTTTTAAGGATGTGTTCACTGTTCTAACAGTAGAGTGCTTTACTTTCTGCACTGAGCTGAGTGACTAAAAGGCTAGGGCTAAGTGTGGCAGCCTTGTCCATTAATGCACTGGCTGTAGAACATCAACATATCACATATCTTGCTTCTGGAGAGGCTGCAGACTTCCCAAAATGTGAGGGTGGGTGCAGTTTCACACTAAACCCAGCTTGTCCTTCTGGTGGCAGCCTGTGGTTTGGCTGTCCTCCACTCTTCTGGATCAGTGAGCTGAGCCACTCATTCCTGTTTCACAACTGCCAGAGCTGACACAGGGTTGGGTGTGAGAACTTAGGGCTGGTGGGTAAAAGGCAGAAAAGACAGCCAGTTGGACTGGTAGAAGTGTAATATGGAACTGGACTGTGTATAAACCTCTTCCCTTGAAGGGTTTCCAGGCAGACTTGTGAGAATTATAAAAAGAGGAGTTTGGAGAAAAATTAAATCTCAGGTGCAATGTGTCATGCTATAAACCAGGTCTGCAAGTTCCTCACAATGCATCTTGTGAGCTTCACACAAGCCAAGAAATAATAATAAAGAATAAACACACAAAACCCAAAACTCATTTCCACTACCCAAAAAGAAGGGTGCGTGAGGGGATGTGCTAAGTATTTGTGTAGCCTCTAGCTTCAATACTTTGTGCCAAAACTTACAAAGCAGACCCAAGATTAGTCTTTAAAATCTTACTTGGAGATTGTTTTGTCTTTCTCACTTGAGTTTTCAACGGTTCCTTTCAGAGCTCCTGGCCATGAATAACCATGGATTTATGTGGCCAAGAACTTTACCTTGCTGTAGCATAATAGTAACACTTATAGGTATTTTGCAGCATTCATGGCTTCAGTGATTTAACAGGCTTGTAAAGGTACCTGTGCAGAAACTGAAGGATAAGTAAAGCAGCACTAATAGTTTAACCAGTAGTCGTGCTGAATGCATCTTGTTTTTAGGCACCAGCCATGCCATCTTTTGACTGTTTGATGTCCCCCCTCCCTGTTTTCCTCTTGTTTTTCAGTTACTTTGGATTCAAATATTACCAACAGTGATGCCTTCATAGGCTTTTTCCGAAAGCTACAGCAGGTAAGTTTTGCATTTTTCAGCCAAATAGTTTGTTTATATGAAAGACTTGAAATATTATCCTACCTCCTGAGTTCAAGGCTTCCTTTACTATCTTCCTCTCCTTGTGTTCTTAGCATATTGGTCTGTCTTGTAAAGCAGCAAGTTCGGATGACAGAGTGCTCTCTGTGAAGCCTGGGTGGCAATAATAATAGTATTGCTATTGTTTTGTCCATGTACAGACTTGTTTCTCACAGGGAAAGAACTATTTGCTTTGTTTTTATATCCTGTGGTGTATCTGATGAATCCTTTGCCTCTAAACAGTTCCCAGAAGAGTCTTTGTGAGAGCTCAATAGGAGGATTACACACATTCTTGGATTTTGCAACTGTAAATGCTTTTTGGTAGTGTCAGTGCTTTGGACTGATAAATGTATTGATGACTGCTGTGAAAATGTCACGTTCTCTTATCTTCCAACTGTAGTGATGGGTAGAATCTGGCACATGTTTGGGTTGTTGCAACCTAGATGACTTTTGAAATCCATGATGTATGTGATCTTTCTTTGGCAGGGATGGGCAGCTGGAGGGAGAGTAGGAGGGGAGAAGAGAAAATAATCATCTAATTCTACAAGCGTATGTACTATCTGCTGTAATGCTAACTCTGTCATAAATGTAAAACCAGAAGACAGTCATGAGTCCTGAAGGACTCCTAGGTGTGTTTATCTGTTTTTGCAAATGGTTGGAAACCCTGTCCATGCTGCCTGGATGCAGACTGACTTCAACCAGACAGCTGATGAGTTCAGTTAGCTTGATGCAGAGCTGGAAGTAATGAGCCCTCCTAAGGAACAGGATATTCGTTTTCTGCTTAGTCCTGGCCCAGTGTAACACCTGGACCTTGAATTTACCTGGAGTCCAGATAGTTCTTGCTTGTGTCTGACTACTGCAAGGTGCCATATGTCCCTTACCTCCTCTCCAGCTGATGTGGTTCTTATGAGGATAGTAGTGTGTTGGAGGCGGTGGGTGCAGTATGTCTCCAACGGCCCTTTTTTGGGGAGGGTGCTGCTTTATTCTTCTGGGCCGTGCTTGGTGTGCTGCTGGTGCTGCTGTAAGCTCACTTGCAGAGAGAGGGGAAGCTGTGAAGGACCAAGCAAGAGTTTTGTGACTTGAGAGGTCTTTGCTTGTGTGTGATTAGGGTATGTAAGGGGAGTTCAGAAGGGCTGCAGAAAATAGTGTGAAGAGCTCCTAATAAATTCTGGGGAGGTTTTTCCTATGTACTTCGTAAATAAAAGGATAGGGGTTTTTTACAGTCTCTCAACTCAGACCTAGTGAAGTGCTCAGGACAGTGAATGGAAAGCCCCTCTCTGATTAGCGATTTCTTTTGTGAGAAACAATCTCTCTTTATTTCTGATCCAATGCCTGTTTTAGCGTTAAAGATAACTCCTGGAAATTACTGCTGAGTCTTAATTAGTCTTGATTAGACTGATAACAGGTCTACTAAATAAAGTGAAATTAATCAGGAATGCCTATAACTTGCCCTCAAATGCCATGACCTGACTTTCTGACAAAGTTCTGCAGGAAATAACTCTGCAAAATGCATGTTTGCAATGTTTAAAGACTTCTTTTGGTATGCCACTATTGTGGATTTCTTTTAACATACCAGCAGAAGTGATGTACATTTAGGCTTTTCTTTACTGCAGGCCCTTTTGGTGAAGAGGGATCACTTGATAAGTACATTACATATTGCTGATTTAAGGTCATGGATGTATGTGTGTGTGCTTATTAAGGCATGTGATGACTGTGCTGCCAACAGCAGTCAGTTATGTTGTAGAATTCAAGGTAGGCACTGAATTATACCTTAAATGTTAGTGCAAGGTCAGTGCATTCTCCAGACATAAAATGAACCCAAATTTCTGTTCCACAATACAATGGATTTTCATACACGATGTTTAGGCTTCCTGCTTGGCAAAGATAGCACTTCTCCAGCTTTTTTGTTCATAATGGTTGTGCTTACATAAATTACTGCTTCATAATACAAATAGCAGTAGTGCTTTATGTGTTCTTTCATTATGGTAAAGAATAAACTCATAAGAGAACAAATAACTGAAAGAGAGGAGTGCATCCACTGTCATTAGCTGTGCACAGTGCCTTCAAGTGGTGTAACTGACAGCTGAATAAGTATTCATTTTGGTTATTAAAAAATCTTACTCAACAAGCTGGCTTTGTGCATGTGCCTGTAATATTGTGAGGTGTTTTATGGTGGAGTGACAAAATTTCTGTAACAGCACTGAAAGGTAAGGAGTGAAGTTCATCTTTAAAGCAGCTCTGTACTGTTCTTTCCTTGCCCATTGTTGAAGATGTGTAGGCAGCACTTAGCATCCTACATGCTGCTCAGGAGTGAAAGCAGGGCTTCAGTGTTACTGCTACTTGGTGTTAAAACCAGGCATCTCCCCAAATTTGCTTGTTTGTATTGCGTTGCAAGGATGAGTAATGAATGATTCAAGAATAAAACATCATTAATGTGATGAAACAGCATGCTCCTCTTTAGTCAGTGACATGGACTGGCTGTGACTAGTCAGCATTGGCTACCTGAAACAACTTGGTGCACACCTATATGAGCAATGTGCCTCCTAAGGTAGAAGTGGCAGGGGGACTGCACTGCCAGAGGTGATGAACAGGAAGCAGTCAGCCGTTTTTCTGCCACCATAGCTATTTATTGAGCACAGATCTGTCTGCAGGTAAAGCCAGTGCAGTTTCTATAATGGAAACTTCTAGTTTGAATAGAACGAGGAGGTCGGGATCAAGAGGTGAATGAGATTTTTTGGTTAGTTTTTTTCCCCTAAAAATTCTACTACTGATTATTTTCACCTTCATTTGTATTTTTCATTGAGACTTGAGACTAACTGTCCTCAGGTAGTCTGCTAGTGGTTGCTTCATTTTCTTGGCTTTTTAATCTTCAAGCTGAAGATACTTGTATATGCCACTGACTAAACTAGAAGAGGCAAAGGAAAAATCAAACTGAATTTAAGACCTTTTTGGTCCATGTTTTGCTTCTGAATGGGGTTGTGAAGAGTGTGCTGAAGTTTGCACTCCTTGGAGTGGGAGTGCTGTGCAAGGACCATGGCTTTACTGCAGCTGTCTGACAGTGGTGAACATGACTTATCTGTATCGGCACTTAGCATCACACTGACCAGTTACATCCCCCTGATCATATCTAACAGGGCAAACATTTCAAGTGGGGGCAAGCACACACAGGTTAGCTTTGCTTTCCAGGCCCCTGGTTTTGCCCATCATCCCCTTTACCCGTTGCATAGGTTGTTACAGTTTGATCCTTGTAGAAAGTGTGCTCTGGCTGTCTCCCCAGCAACCTGATTTCATGGGAGATGTTGTCAGGGGACAGCAGAGCTCCTAACACATTGGGAAGCAGCTTGGCACCATGGATGCTTTGCTCAAAGTTAACACTGCTGAAGTATTTATCAACACTATTGTGTAGAAGAGTTGAACAACCTCACCCATAACCTCCTTACCACTGTACTCTTCCAAACCCTGCAAACTTGGCTGGTGACCAAGCAGAGACTGTTGCAGCTGTGCTCTGGCTTCTTTTTCATCAAGGGAAAAAGACAGTATGAGCAGGCACATACATTCCTATCAGTCTAATTTTAATGCAACTCCTCTATATCCTTGAATGTAGTCTGAAATCGTGGTCTGCCTCTGTATTATTCTGCGTTCTATCAAGGACTGAACTGTGCCTTAAGTTACTGTGAGAGGCAAGTGGGGAGTTGACAGCAGTTCTAGGTATTTCAGGAGATTTTACCACAGGTAATAGTGACAACATTAAGGGAAGATTGAAGTAAGCAGTATTCAGGGGTACAGGGGATACAATTCTAGTTGTGTGGCGTGTTCCTTGAACAGAAAAGTAGGAAACGGGAGCAGTCCTGCTAGCATGTGCTCTTGCCAAAATACAGGTGTGTTTAATGTCGGTGCCTGTTTTGAATGGATGAGACAATGACTCTGCTGCTTTTTCCAAAACTAAAATAGCAGCTTGGGAGAACATCTGAACCTTTCTGACTCACTGGTGCAAATTTCTTTCAAAAGTATTTTTCCATCCATTTTGGAAGTGGTTGGGATTGTCATGTGCAGCCACTATATAGATTATTGCTAACACTGATAAATGCTCTTTCCTTTGTATTTGTATTATACTTATGCTGGATTCTCTTGTGTTGTTTTAGGGACTGTCTGTATTTGTATTTCTTCACTTAACACTGTATTCTCCTGCCTTACAGAATGCACTGTTTCCTCCTTTTGTTTTTATGTAAGTAAATTTTTTTTTTTGGTCTCAACAATACTTTGCTGATAATAGGTGAAACACAAATATTTATAACACTGAACAATGTGTGGAGTTTCTGGCATGGACAGTTCTGCTTTCTGGGGCAAAACCATGTGATTAAATGGGGGAGGCAGGAGGAGTCCCCAAACCCAGCAGTTGAAGACAATTCGTATTGTTTGCCATGTTGTTGCTGTATTGAGAGAAGAGTAATCAGAAGTTGTAGGTCAGGAAGTGTGGAATTTGTCTCCAAGACCATGAACAGAAACTGTGCCTGTAGTTCAGCAGAGTCAAGTAAGAGAAATTAAAACAGTCTTTAAGACACCTCTGGAAACCACCTGTTTAAGTATTAAGCTGATACTTAATGTGACCGTTCCAGATGGGACTGAGATGTTCTTTAATGCATCCTCTCTTGTAGATCCTCAAATTAATCAGCTTACTACAATGTTGCATAGCATTCTTGAACTCAAACTGCTTGGGAGTTGGTGAAAGTCTGGGTCATGCTTCTTTCCTGCTCCTCATGATTGCTGAGTAGTTAGGTGGCAAGTGGGATATGGGGCTGTGAGGTGTGACTCCCTTTGAATGGCAGAAGGGTAGAGCAACCTTTGTGTCTCTGACCCTGGGCTGCCACAGTGGGTGAGGTGGCCTGTACCCAGGCTGTGAAAGCTGCAGGAGCAGCAGCCAGGATCTGGTAGAAGTAGATGCATGTATTTCCCCTGTGGGAGCTGCAGCATTAGCAGCCCACTTCTAGAAGCACTTCCTGCAGTGTGTGAGTCTTCACACGCCGAGGACTTCAGACAGGGCATTGGCTAATGTCTTGAAGAGGTTCTCCTGTTCTTTGACATGTGTAGGCATGTAGCTAGGTGAAATATTGGATATCAAGAAAATCTGTGGGAAGTCTGTTTAAATAAAGATTGGTTTGGTTTTCCTCAAGACCATTTTACCCACATATCATTGTACAGACTTTTGACTATGTGTTTGTAATTTTTAGATGTTGTGGAAGAAAACACTTTTTGTTTGCATTTGATCTTACCTTGAAGTAACTCTTAAACTGGATTTACTGGAAAATGTGGTTTTTCTTACCCCAAAAATGATACAGAGCTGAATTAGTAGGAGTCATATATCCTAGCATGTTCTCCAGGGTACCCAGAGAGGGGTGATGTAGCATGCAGCATAAATGTCAGCCCTGCCACCCTGCTCTTGCTGATGTTGTAGAAGTCAGGTGATGCACCTATATACAGGCACCATGTATACTCCGCAGCAAGATACTGAGAGTGCTTGAAACCTTGAAGCTCCCAGTCTCACATAGCTTCCACCATGCTAGCAAAGATGAAGACAAGAATTTAAAGTTGCTTGCAATATGTACAACTACAGCATTTTCTTGCACTGTGAATCTCAAGGGAAATACTATACCTCTTGCTAATAAAAATGGCAGAAGGACCACTGCTGTCCTCTGATACAGGGCAGACAACAGAAAAAGGAGTTGTGGTGATGAGTTTCTGCCACCTCATCTAGATGCATCCCTAAGGGAGTTCTTAAACTACTCTCCATCCTCTTGAAACAAGTAACTGCCTTATGCATAGCCAGGCATGGGGCTTCCTGAGTTTGAGCTTGGGAAGAACAAGTTCTTGGTATAAAACTAGTGGAGAACAGCCCATTCCTGTGTGCTACCTCTCTGCTAGAAATGTATGCTTTACTTCTAGTTTGACTGTGTCGCCTCACAGTCAATGGATCTGGCTTCTGTAGTTTCCAGATTGCAAATCACCACTTCATTATGTTTAGAGACAGGGCAGTTCTCTGAGGTCACTTATTTGAGATCTATTTTCTCATGACCTAAATGCTTTCAGGTTTCTTGGTGGTTTTGAACCGTGAGCACTGGCGCTGCATAGTATTGCAGCAGCAGTGGTTGTGGTACACTGAGATACCATAGCTTCATTATTCTCACTGGAGATTTTCCTATTTATAGGTACAGGGATGCATTTTTTTTTTCGTTTTGGCAAGATTGTGGCTTTGAATATTCATGTGCAGCTGTTTATCCACCTCTTAGGGGTTTTTTTGAGTCTCTATTTCTAGGCCAGAGACTGCATCGTTCCTACAGACACTGAGACAGACCTAGGTAACCTCTGCTCAGCTTAACATCGAAGTGACCCTCTAATTTTGCAGTATCTTCCCACAGCTGCTGTTCTTATTTTTTTTATCTTCTGCAAGCTTTAACAGTAATTCTAGTAGTTTACTGTTGAGTAAACAGTAATCTCAATTGCTTATTTTGTCGAGTAAATAGGGAAAGGGAGCATCAACATCTTCGGAAGGACTCCAGCGATATGGAAAGCAATAAAACTGTGTTCTGTTTCTACCTAACAGGATACATTTAAGATCCAAACCCAGAGAGCTTTTTTGGATGTTTACCTCGCTGATGGCAGCAACATTAGGCTTGATATCCAGACATCAGACACTGCAGAAAGAATATTGGAGGTAATGGTTTTCTAGAATTGTGTTGGAATTTTCCATTTGCAAAAAGTGAACAAAAGTGAAGAAAACTTCAGTCAAGAAAGGATAAACCTCCCCATTTTTAAGACATACAAGAATATCTTCTGTAGTTTTTAATGGGTTTATTGTACTAGGGTGAGAGGGGTGGGAGACATTACTGAATTTGCAGATGAGCTTTTTTTGGTCTTATATTTGCTCATAATTTACCTCTTCTTGTTATGTACCTTCTGCTTCTATGGCATATGGCTGTTGACTTCAGGTTTCCTTAATATATGATAGAATCAGAAAGTAAACACTCTTCTTTATGGGGACACATTCTTAATTAACCCCTTCCTCTGGTTTAGCATAGTGTGGGTGAAAGTGCTTGAACACTAGTCAGAAACTGTGCTCTTGTCATGGCTCGTGCCTTAGCTGGTGCACTGCTGTTAACATGTACTGTGCAACTGATAGAGTTTGGGTTTTTTCCCCTGTATGCTGCTGCTTTGCTTGTTTGGTGTCCCCTGATGTTTGCAGCTTTGGCACAGTTGGAGCGCTGTGGCTCTGATGTCAGTAAACAGCTGGTGTAATACATACAGTAAACAATTGCTAGTTACGTTTTGAAACCAGTAGCAACCAAATGTTGTTTACACAACTGGCTGGCTTGTTTGAAATTTTCAGCTGGGGTTCCCTCCTTATGCCTGGAGAGGAAGAGCAGCAGTGGCTCTGTGTGTTTTGTGTATGTGTGTGTGTGTGTGTGTGTATGAGAGCAAGGCTGAAGCCTCTTCCTCAGTTGCTCTCATTTCCTAATATTAACAGCAGTAACAAAGCCTAAGCTTGCCAGACAGGGACTCTGTCTGTTGGAAATTTCCTGTCATAGTACATAAAATTGTGTACTGTATTTCTGTTGTGCCTTCACAATCTGAGCTTGTGGAGGTAGTTCTCAGCCAGACATAGTTATGAACAATCTTCACCCTCCTTTGTCAAGCTGACATGTGTTAGCCTGGCTGAAGAACATACAGCATCTGTGAGCAGTTACTATGAGTTGGATAACGCAGGGTCACCCCTCACTGGCATTGTTCTGCCATGGGGTTTGCACCACCTGAGGCAATGCTGGGATTGGTTCTTCCAGGGGAAAGGTAAGAGTCAGTGTTGGCCTTAGACCTTGCAACAGGAGACTTGTGGAGCGGGAGATGCTGAAGATAGTGTTGGGGGTGGCAGGGAGATTGCAGTGTTGATCAGGGGAGAGAGAAGTAGGTGCTAAAAGTGCAGAAGTAGCAAGGAGACATTTATACACAGTGTCCCTATATAAGCCTCCAAAGGAAAGGATTTGCCAATATACTTTAGCAAGCTTATATTATTAATATTTTTAAAACTTGTTAGTTTTGCAGTGGGTCAAGGTAACTTCCAAGCCAGGGAGTGGTATGGCATGTTTCATGTTTATGTGGCACTTAAAGAAACAATGAGGTTTGACATGCTGCAGACCTCTTTTCTTCTCTTGTGGTCTTAAAGATCAGATAAAAATTAGTGTTTGTCATTGTAAATGTGCTACCATGTTCAGTGTTCTTCTGCATTGGAGGTAGACTTTGCAACCCTCTCTCCCTAATATCCTGGTGTTCAGGCAGCATATAGCAGCTTGTGTTTTGAGCCAAGAAATAAAAGAAGTCAAAATCCTACTGAATAAGATCTGTGTTTGACATTGCTGGGAAATGCCATCTGGTATGCTCAGTATTATGCTACTAAGGGATAACATGCTGAAGCTCTGGCTAATTTTTTAAAGGAATTTGTGGAGACAGGAGAATGAAAGATGGTGCTGCTAATACTCACCCATTTGTCTTTTTGTGTTTGGACTTCTGAAAGTTTCTTTCGTTGTACCTGGTGTCTGAACTGAGTGTGAGGCAAGTGATTTTTCTGCTCTGCTGCCTTCTCTGGTAATAGCCCTAATATTCACAAGGTTTTCCTTGTTAATACGTTTTTTAACTTGGAACAATTCTTCCAAGCCTATGATTAGCTTGATGTCTACTTTTTCTCTATGCACAAACATGTGTCTGCTTTTTGAAACAGCTGATAGAGCTGGACAAAACCATTCTGAACTGTGGAGATAAGTGAGTTTACAATGCAGTCACTGTGACACAGAGATACAAGTGTTTTGGGATTGGTATCCTTTGGAAAAAGACTGAAAACCAGTACACCCACCTTGTGCTCAGACAAAGAAAGGCCAGCATCTCTGATCAAGGCATGATTCCTCTGTCAGGCTGCACTATCTGCCAGATGAGTTACAGGAGCACTCTCGGGGGTGGAGAGTTTTCTTATGGTTGTCACAACACTTCCCTGAGTGTGCTCAGGAGATTATGGTCACTGCAGAATTTAGGAATGTAATGTTCTGCACTATGTTCTTTTAGTTTATAGCTGCTTTAACTTATGCTTTGATCATTCATATATATATTTTTATATATATATATAAAATATATATATTTTATATATATATTATATATATTTTAGGTCCTAAATATATATATATAGGACCTAAAATAGACCACGACAGTCACCTCTGATCTGAGCAGTTTCCATGCTCACCTCTGCCAGACTTTTTTTTTTTTCTGTCCCTACTATACCATTGTGCAGCTGGTTCTGCAAATACTTTCTGTGTTTACTTCTGCACTATTTCATAGGAGCCACAGCAAGTTAAAAACAATCCACACGTCAAGCTGGATAGGACTTTTTTCCTCCTTATATACTGTTAATGAAAGCTCAATAGAGCTCAGAGACCTTCACACAGAATTGTAGAACTGTACAAGTAAGACTGGTGCTCTCAATTAAGGGGCAAGACTTCTAGATATTTCCTAAAAAAACAAGAGGACTCTGAATCAGCTTAGAAAAAATACAAATTCTGTGAAAATACGTATTTATGATGCTTGTGAGCAATGCTGCTAGGTCAGAGCACACAGAGCTTACTGTACAACAGGATTTGAGGATTTAGTAGTAAAGATCTGAAATACTTGTGTTAGAGGATACTTAAATATGTGGCAGAGTAGAAGACATTTTCTATCTTAGTACATTTTAATGTTCCTTTGAAACTTGTGAAACTCCTCCCAAACAAGTGCTGTGTTATGGGAATGGTTCTATTTGCTTTTAGGGGGCAATTAATGGGACAGAAAGCAACATTTAACACCAATGAAGTTACGTTAATAGGTATTGAATACTTCTTCCTTATTTATGCTAACGGACAGCTAAGCTTCTGACCTTCTTTATTTTTAAAGGTTACATCTTGTGAGATGGGGCTACCAAGAGAATTAATAAAATACTTTAGCTTATTTTTCTATCAAGATCATGATGATGGAGTGCTCTCTGGTAAGTTCTACACAGTGCTTAACTGAGCCTGCCTTTGGAGGGTTTTTTGGTGGCTGCAGTGACTGAACCATGACCCTGCTCAGGCTGAAAGACTGCTGTCTGATCAAGCCCCTCAAGCACTCTCCCCATATAGCTTGCAGAGAGAGGTACTGGGGAACTAAGTACAGCAATAGATAGTGAGGTGCAGGGCTGAGACTTTCTCATATGAGTGTCAGGTCCCTTTCAGGTCACAAGACACAGAACAACTTTACCACATGGGAACTTCTGGGTAGGCATTTAGTCAGACAGCTATACCTACATAAAACAGTTCTTAATTTATAGGTCACATGCTGAGTTTAACAATGGGACAGGAAACTCTTTTGTTGCATGTATAAACAATGCCTGTGGTTTACTTTCCTTTATATCATGACATGTTTCCTTTCTTCACTGATAGAAGCTTAAGTTTAACTGTGATGCTACTGAGCAAGCTGTAAATGAGGGTTGTGGTCAGAAAATGTGAAGGGGACTTTCTGTCCTCATTGGGCTGCTGGTGTCCTGTTTCCCTGGGACTGGGACAGACTCAGCCCACATCAGAGAAGGAAACAGTCTTTGCTGTTGAGTGGAGTGAAGCTTGGCATTGCAGCCTCTCTGTGCGGCCTTGACAAGTCATTTAGCTTTTTTCAGTCTGCTCACTGGCATAAGATGTTAGTGTTCTTTTGAACCTTTTCAGGATGAAAGTCCAGTAGTAAAGTCAGGCTTACTTTGTGGGATAGGGTCTTTACTGTCTCTGTCTTTTTGGTTTTGTTTTATTTATTGTTTCTCTGCCCCCTGCTTTCTGGCTGTCAAAATTTATCTCTGATTATGCAGAATCCCTGACCTGAGGACTGTGCCTCAAACATATCTTGATGTAACATGTTTTATATATTCTTTTACTGCAGTTGCAGATGGAATGTGAAATAATTAGATGCATAGAAATGTAATTGATTGAAAAACAAATCTATATTTTCATCTGTATTGTTGATGTTCCTCACAAAGACACCAAGTCCAAATGTAACCCACAGTCCAGTGCCAAAAGATGGTTAGCTACTCATAAGCTTAAAATCCCATGTTTAGATGTTCTGCTCAATTGTGGTATTGGCTTAGAAATAAATGTTTATAGACTTGAGCTTTTGGATATGTTTTTAAAAAAAGTGCTCAGGAAAGTAGTGACTACTAAATAGTGACAAGCTTTTCTTGCTGTATTACAAGTTACAATCATCTCTTCTAGTGTTCTCTCCAAGAAAAGCATCAGCCCTGGACGGTTGCATCCATATGTCCTTTAAATGCAGAAACATTTACATTGCTTAGCTGTGTTTTGAGAGGATATCCTGTAAGACCATGAGGGAGTAGAGATATTCTGTAAGTAACAGAGCGATGTAAGTTTAGACTTGGAGAAGTGAGGAAGGTAATGAATTATATTCATATAATCACAGAATGATAGGGGTTGGAAGGGACCTCGAAAGATCTAGTCCAACCCCCCTGCCTGAGCAGGATCACCTAGAGTAGGTCACACAAGAACATGTCCAGGTGGGTTTTGAATGTCTCCAAGAGAAGGAGACTCCACAACCTTTCTGGACAATACTTAGATTCACCACATGTCTCTGTCTTTTTCTTTTCCCAGTGGTGAAAAAAGTTGCAGACTTTGAACTTCCTTATGTGAGTCTTCAGAGCATGAAAGAGTTGCACTGTAAGCTTGGGATCAGAAAATGGTGAGCAAGAAGCTTAAGAGGAACTACCAAGATACATGGTAACTGCTGTAAACAGAGAAGGAAATCCCTTGGATAACTTAATTACCAAGTCTTCCAGCATCAGCAGCGTGACTGTTTTTCGCTGAGGCCAGTTTGTTATTGGAAGTGACTGCTTTCCTGGCCCTGTGTGTTTAAAATTGCATCACTGCAGTATTCCTGAAGTGTCCCTTGCTAGCTAGTTATTCTTTCTGTTGTTTGGAATCTATAGAGAGGTGCTTTGTGGCTGCTTGCCTCCTAATTTGTATACCTGCATAATGCAGTGACCACAAATGGGAATGTACCTGTAAACAATATGGAAGAGAACATTGAATTCTGAGTTGGAAATTGGGCAGAGAGAGATTAGGTTTTATGTAAAGTACTCTGCACACTAATGCACAGAACACCTGAGGCCATAGCTTGGCACCCATAGCTTGGGCGTTTCTCTTGGTAAGTGGCCTGGCTAAAGCAGCGGAGCACTTTCCCCTTTTCATTTGCTGGTACCTCAGGCTCCTCCTTATGCTGGTAGAACTGTGTGGGCAGATGTTGTGAACTGGGCTGGTGAGCTCTCTGGCATTAAAACCAAGTTGCTGGCCACTTATTCTTTTACTTGGCTTTGTTGGCCTATTTTTGGCCTGAGTCAGCCCCCGGTCTTGTTTGTTGTGGAGCAAGCAGTTATGCTGGCTTGTAGGTGAGGATAAACCCTGGGGATGGGCAGTCTGGTGCCAAAGTTCTGCTTGTCAAGTTGTCCTCAGGGTGCAGTTAGGCCCTATAGCTGAGCAGTCTAATGGCTTGCTGCTGTCCTTGTGGTCTGGTCTACTTCTGCATACATTAAAAGGTAAAAAGAACATTTTTTTGATGTTTACTGAGTTGCATTGGCTGCACCAGATGAGTGTTAGAGCAAGGACTGTTGTTGGGAGTAGAAGAGGAGGAACAGACCATGCCTTTTGGTGGCAGTGAACAAGGTTCCTTGGCTTGAAGCTACACAGAAACCTGTTGTTTGATGCTTGTGACTTATCTGGTTTAAATCTACTGGACTGGATCTTGGCGTCTACGAAGCTTTCTCTATTGCCCTACATGTGCCCTTATAAACTGGAGATGCTAGCAGCCTAGTGACTGTCTGAATAGCTGCTTTTCCATTAAGCACTGGCTCAAAGCACAGAGGTAGGAGTGTCATTCCCTGGGTTGTTCTTGTGCCCCAGGAGGTGTATCATCTATGCAGTATGAGCCTGTGCTGCTGTGTTGGAACTGTCATTGGTACCCAAGCTGCTTTTAAAACAACTTAAGCTAATTTTTGCAATATGGCACTTGGATTAAGGTTTAACTTTGTGGCTAAACTGACATGATCCTGCAGCAGTTCTACAGTAGGTGGTATCACAGCTGACTAGCTAAAGGCTGGGTCTTGTATGTTGGCACTGCAGCATGGCAGTGGATGCTCTGAGACCCCTGCCGGCTTTTATGTAGACAGGCCTCTAGCTGCTTGAGAAAAGGAGGAGGAAAATCTTAGTTCTAAATTGTACCAAATTTTTGGTACAACCCTAATCAAAGTGGAAAGATCTGATAACTTGACTTTAGTTTATTTCCATTCTGCTACAATGTATAGAAAAAAGTATAGTACACACTTCAAGGGCATAACTGTTGTTTGGTTGGCTTTTTTTGGTGGTGAGGTTTTTTTATATGGTAAGTAATGGGATCTTTCTGGGTTGGGCTCCCACCATATTTAACTCAAAAATCAAAATGTCATATTTAGAAGTGTATCTTCATAATTTATTATTCTATTTTTTTTCCTTGGCATGGAAAAGGTATATGGATCCTTCTCTTGATAGGCTGTTGATGGATTGTAGAGCTTCACTGAATTTGTTATATATGCAGGTAAAATCAAAAGTCTTTAAAATTTTGAAAGTGAACTTTCTCACATTATATCAATCTTTTATATAAATTCTTGAAATGTTTGTAAATGGTTCATGTTTAACACAGCTCTGCTGCCTTTTTCTAAATGCTATAGCTGCTGTTGATCATGTTTTGGGCTTGTTTTTCCTAAATTGTTTTGTTTATGGGAAAAGTATTGCACAAAAGACTTATTTAGGTGTCTGTCCATTCTGTTTTCAGATGTATGTGTGTGTCTATATGTAGACACTGTACCATGATATGGCAGCATCCAAATTCTGAACTGTAGGTGTGTTGAGTTGTACTAGCTTTGGAAACAACCAGTTCAGGAGGAAAGAACAGTTTACAGTTAACTTGCCCTGAAATCTAAGGCCTTGTGTTTGGGGGGGTTGTTGTGGTTGGTTTTGTTGTTTTGTTTTTAAAAAAAGTTGTTTCTGAGTGTGAGAGGAAATACATTAATATGTTTTTTTTCTGACTGCTTTGCTATTTCTGAAAAAATCTTCTAAGGCAATCCAGGAAGTCAAGAGGAATTGGCTTAAACCAACAGAAGGGCAGATGCAAGAACTTGAACTTCTACAAAAAAATGCAAACAAAGTAAAGGTAGCAAATGAGTGGGTTTTGAAGCAATGATACTAGAATCATAGAATGGTTTGGGTTGGAAGGTACCTCAAAGCCCACCCAATACCAATTCCCAGCCACAGGCAGGGACACCCTCCACTAGCCCAGGTTTCCCAAAGCCCCATCCAGCCTGGCCTTGGACACTGCCAGGCAGGGGGCAGCCACGGCTTCTTTTGGCGGGCAGCTTGTGCCAGGGCCTCACCATCCTCACAGGGAAGAATTTCTTCCTAATATCTAAGAAGCTATGACTTTAAAATTGGGTATGGTTTTGTGGAGTGATTTGAGCTGGAGACCCCATCTCCTGGTCAGATACTAAGCCACCAAATAGAAAAGGAGGTTCCCATCTCTGCTGGTATTATAAAATATCCCAACACAATTACTTGGATTGCCAGAGTATTAAGAAGCTTTTGACCTTGAATCCCAGCCTCTTGTATTTGCTAAACTCGGGTGCAAAGGTTTGTCACCTGCTCTGGCAAATCAGATGGAAATTCAGACTGCTGGGACTTCTGTTCTCAGTACTTCTTTCTGGCTAGTTTTATCTCTTCCTTTCATCATATCTGATAAGCATCCAAAAGATCCAACTTATTATATCCACTAAAAAAAAAAAAAAAGACAAAAACCAAGTTTCTAAGTGTGGCCTGTGAGTGCTACTGTCTGAATCAAGCATTGACATGTTTTGGTGAATCAGTCCTCACAGGAGAGAGTATTAGGAAACCGAAAGATCTGCCTTACAGCCCTTCCCCACCTCATCACTAGATTTAATTGACCTTTAGAGCTCCTCACTCCAGTTCTGTCTGTTTGGTGCAGCTCCTGGAGCTGATTCGGGAAACGCAGTTCTATGGGTACATACGACTTGATCCTTGCATCTGTGACTACTCAGAAGAAGGCTGCTCAGCTGACATCTGTGTTGGCAATAACGAGATTAACTGCTGCATAAAACTGCCTGCTAACCAAACCAAAGAGGTCAGCTTTAAAATCAACAGATTAAGAAGCTGGCAGGTTGCTTTTCTGGTAAGTGGTTCACTGACTTTATCTGAATTCACTTTCTTGCAATGAAAACTAAGGCAGTCAAGGAAGGGCAGATGTGGGGGCAAAGGAGGTAGGCTGTTTTAAAACCCTCTCACCTACCTATATTCCACTCCAAACCTATCCTGAAGCATGTCCGCTTCTACAGCACTAAACTATCTGGCCTTACTCTGTCTTCTCCCTTTCCCTGGCATTCCATGTCTCATTTTTTCTGCCCCTGTCCTTTCCTGTTTGAAGCAGAGTTGGCAGAGTTTTGTGTGGGAGCAAAAGGATTGCTTTAGCCAGCTTTATGTTTGTAAAGACTCCCATTTGCTCCTTCCCCCAGAAGTGCTCTGGTACAGATTTTCAGCTGGTGTATTTATATACTGTGTAAAATGAACCTGATTGACTAATTCTGATTTAAGGCTGAACACCTAAATGCTGTTTTTTTCACCTTTTTTTTTTTCTTTAGGCTGGTACAGAGGATGGTGGAGACACTCTAGAGTTCAGATTTGAGTACAACGATTCAGGCGCATGGCAGTGGATAATCTTGTACACAAAACAGGTTAGTTCTCAGTACTTTTAGGAAAGGATGAGTAAAATTACAGCCACAGGGGATCTTCCAAAGTGGTTAGCCCATCTGTATGGGAGTGCAGCAGCTATGCTTTCAAGTAGGTTAGCCTAGGGACAGAGCTATCTGCAGAAAAGCATTTGAATTTCTGGCATAAGGGGAAAATATTTTTTTCTTCTTGAAGAGAAATGTGTAGCACTCAAGAGCAAGCCTGGGATGGAGTGTGAATAGGTGTCATTTGGTACTTACTGAGTAATAAAAGTCACTAATTGGTCAGACCCACCTAAGGTCAAGGCTTCCCATTTTCTGCAATAAATCCTGTTGTGCAACTATAAATGTAAGTGATATTAACACAGGTTAATGGAGGGGTGTGAGTATGTGACACAGTAAGTATTTTCTTACATATAAATAATGCTTAAATAAGATTTGATAGGATGCCGTTCCTCCCACTATTTTCAGGCAGCTTTTTAAAGAGAAAGGGATCCAGGAATTCAAGTCATCCATCTGTGGTTATGCTGCCTAGCCAATAATCTAGGCTCTGCAGTATCAAAGACAGCACCACTCTCAGTTTAGGTACAGAGCTTCTATAAAAAGTATAGAGCCTCTTATTCAGATAAACTGCTTCTCTTGCCTCTAAGACCCACCCAGCAGCAGACAGAAAATTTTCAAATAAAATCAAATTGCTTAATTTCTCACACATGTCTTCTGAATTCTGGGGTGACAGTGCAGTTCACACAGCTATTTAGTAAGTGTTAATTTTCTGCCATGCTTAAGGTTTATGAGAACATGAGCCAGAAGCAGTAAGCTTTCTAGTTTATTGCTGCTTTTTCTGCTGGAGAACAACAAAAACCTAAAACTACCTCAGTATTAATTCTCCTGTGAAATGTATTAAGGTTGTGCCTGATACAGTGACTTGTTGATTAGAAATCCTGCATCCCACTTTCCTCATAAATGTCAGGAAAAGCTAAAGGCCAGAAAGGTGCTACTGTGTAGAAGAAACCAGGGTTTGATCCAAGAGCCCACTGCTGAAAATGGAAGGACTGGATGATAGGGAGCATAGTCAGAGGTGGCTCCTCACCCCATCACTGATCTTGAAGGATATTTTGTCTTTGGCTTGATGCTCTACCTGAGATGCTTCCTTTTGGAAGCAAGGTGTATCTGCAGGGTGCAGTTTGGACCTTAACTTGGGCTGCGTCATCTCAAGGAGTTGCACGTGCTTGTCAGACAGCATGAGGAACTAACAACTCCACTCTGCTCTGAGGTGCTGCTGCTGTATACCTAATACATGGGATGAACACATACTGCTCTGTCCATACTAGTGGTGCAAGAGGCAACTGTGTGCTGGTCTACAAGCAGTTGCAGCCACCTTGCGTAACCATCAGGGCTTTGATTTTCAGCAGTGCTGAGTGCCTGGGAGCTCCAGCTTGCTTCATTTGTTGGAGTGGTTTTGATGCTGACAGTGCTGTGTTTGATTAACCTTACTTAATCTTTGGTGTAATTTGGGAGCCACAGACAACTAGAGAGAATAACTTGCCTCACAAGGCCAATCATAAAAGCTATTCTCCATGCTGAGCAGTGCTGTGAAGGTTAGTCGTGCTGAGGCTGGGCTTTAAGCAGCTGCAGTTAGTACAGTGCACTGCAAGGATGTTAAGCACTGAGTAAAATTATGTGAATTAAGGAAGCAATAGTTCAGGAGTTAGGGCTTGTGATTCTTCTGGTGGAGGAGGAATGGAAGGGTCAAGTACCTCTTGAAGAAATCACAAAGTTCTCTACTTTGTCGTCTTCAGGCCTTTTTGCTGAGTAGCTGCTTGAAGAAAATGATATCAGAACATATGATGAAGGCAGACAAAGGCCCAGAAGTGGTGAGTGTGTGTTTGTTGGTGTCTGACTTTGTATTTAAAAAGAAATCTGTCTGCTGCACTTTCTTTGGACTGTGCTGAGAGAAGTGCCATTGAGGAGAAGGATCTTGCAGGTTTGGACGTTTGAGTAGAATGAATTGATTAGAAAGTGCACCTTTGCTTAGCTTTACTGAAATGAGATTCTGAAGGCTGAAGGGGGTTTATCGTCAAAGTTTTTAATAAACTGTTTTGCATTCCCTCTCCTTGACTTCAATCTTTGCTGCATGTTATTAAGGGTATGTATGGCATAATTTTTGAATGTTCTGCTCTACCCCACTGAAAGCCAGAAATGGATACACTTTTTCACCACTTCTCTTGCTTGCTCCATCTGCTGCGACATTAGCCCAATTTGAGATCTGTGACATTCACACTGAGAAACCTTTTTTGGTTTAAATAGAAGTGTTAATAAAATACAAATCTGACTTGCAGCTGAAATGTCTGCTGTATTTTGTTTAGGCCTGTAAGGATGGAAATATGTTTAGATACTTGCAATTTTTAAAAATAACTTCCAGTGTTAATAATGCCTTTGTTTAATCTTGTGATATCTGAAGACTTTGAATATCTGCTAACTGGAAACTTCTGAGGAGGAAAAAAGGAAAAGAACATGTGTGATCCTCTAGATCCACGCTGATTAGTGAGCAACGATCAGCATGTTATATCATAGCTTTAACCTACAAGCAAGTCAGGAAAAAAAGAGACCAATTTTAATTTTGGAAAGGGGTTTTTAATTATTTATTTGTTATGGAAGTACAGTAAACCTTTAATTATGAAGGTGATTACTTAACTGTTTAGCTGTTGATAGCACTCAGGTAGCTTGGACTAAAAGAGAATAATGAGAGAAGGGTACGTATGTCAACTCGCTTCCTACACAGTTTCTGCTGGGTTTAACTGAATGCTGATTTGCTCAGTGTATTTTATTAGATTACTTGGAGCATTTAAGCTTATTGTAAGTTTAAATTTTTCAATCTGCTTAGGAGATCAAGATGCCTGAATCCACAAAAAATAGCGAGAAATCCAGCATCCAACAAAAGCAGGTCAGTGAGAGATGGTCTCTGTAACGTAAATACAGCGTGTCTCACTCGCTAGTGGTCTTCTGCCCAGCCTCTAAATGGCACCTCCTTTGGGTAGAAGGAGCTAAACTTGAATTTTCTGTAAGGAAGAGGGTAAGAAACTTGTCTGAACAAAAATTTTATTTTAGTTTGATGGGTTTAATGACAGCTTGCTTGGGTTTATTTGCTTTTTGCAAATGTTTCTGAATGAGACATTTGAAGTTTACTAAAAGCTGGGATAGATACTGAGTTCACGTGTGTATATCCACATGCAGCTGCTGATGCAGTGTACAGACTCATGTTTGAATGCATAAACAATCCCAGTGTGGAATCCATTTTTTCCTGTAGTTGGGAGTTGTACCCATGTGGAAAATTTGTCATGTTACATATCTACACTTATGTATTCCTAGCATGTAAAAGATGTAATTCCAAACTCTTTTGCTGGAACCAGTATTCATAGATAATTGTTCCTGAAGAGCTAAATGGCTAGAAGGTGTTGCTTTTCCAAGTTCAGTTGTAGAATATGCAATAATAAATGGAAAGGGAATAAGTAGTGAATGAAAATAAATAACTTTATTACAGTGTGTGATTGGCCAAAAGTGAAATACTTCTAACAGAAGCCCAAAATGTAATCTCAATTCAGAAAAAAGTAATGCTGCTAGATCATCAGAAACAGCACAAAACCACTCACTAACTGGTCTTCAATAAACAAATCTATGAACCTGTGTGTGGGGCTTCCTTGCCCCTTTCTTTGAGGTACTCTGTACTTCTCACTGCTGGAGACAAGATTCTAGGCTAGGTATGGCCTTCAGTATCACAAACAAGTTGCAAATGACAGTAATGGAGCCAGCACTTTCTGACCAGACTTCCACCTGTGATGAACTCTGGAGGATGTGGTTCAGTGGTGTTGCACTGGTATAACTTTAGCAAGTTGTGTGGCACTCTGGGCTTGAGACAATAGTTCTCACTTGAAGTACTTTAGAATACCTCCTTGATTTGTGAGCAAGATGAACTGTGAATGGTCCCTTGGAATGCTGGTAAGGAGAGCAGCCTTGGACAGGGAACACCACCACTGATCTCATCAGCTGTGTCTTGCTGGTGCAGTGTCTGGCAGCTGATAGGAAACTCAGTGAACTAAGAAAAATTACAGCAGATAATTAGAAGGGAGTTGCTTTGTTAAATCAGGGTATGCTGCTGCATTAAGCAGTGATGTTATGGTGTGCTATACCTCATTTTAGACAGCACTGGTTGAGGTATTTATGCATAAGGCTGTGTTATTAGGCAGATAATGAATATAAAATTTTTAAAACATTCTTTACGAACTTCTAAATGCTGTGATTACAATCTTAAGGTTCTTAAGGTTTCCCTTTCCTATTCCTTTATTTCTCTTTTCAAGACATTTGAAAAACACATAAAAAGTGTACCTCTGCACATTACCAGTTCAAAGTGCTGTTTGAGTTGGGTCTTTATAATTTTGCCATGAGTATCCCCAAGAGTCTTGCAAGTCTTTGCTCTGAGTTGGCAGAAAGTTTAACTGACTTCTATCCAAAGACTCTGGGAACTTATGCCAAGTATTTTCTGCTGACTCATGTGAAGAAAACCAACTCTGGTTTTCTTTGCAATCCTGTAGCAATATACTGATGTTACCAGATCAGCCTAACAGCCTGTCAGTTTCTGTTTGAACAGATAATCTAGAGTAGCAGTAAGATTTAGTAGGAAAATCAAGGACAAACTTTTGAATTGAAGTAAATATTATTTAATTAGTATGCAATAGGTGGACTTTGCAGATACTGAGGCTGTACTACAGAACATACCTGCATCTGGGCAATTTTGTTGTCATGTCTTCTAGAAATCTTGAAAAATATGAAATCTTCTACAGAGAAAACTTATGCAAAATTTAATTCCAGTTTCCAGACACCTTAATGTTAGTTATTGCAGCATGGCTGCCATAGCTTTGTGTTGGACAGTTTTAGTAGGGTTTTCCAGGACATTTACTATACATATATCTCAAAATACCATGTTGCAAGAGGTAGATGTGCCATAAATTTTCCTAGTACAAGAGAAAACTGTAGCTATACCCTTAGTTTGTGTGCAGCTTGCCTGCTTATACCTTGGGTGCTTGCATTTGGCCTGCTTCTCCCTGCTGGGTGATGCAGTAGGAAGATCCAGACTTTACATGGTACCTTCAGGAAAAGTGGAGTTGAAAGGTATCGCTTATGCGGGGGTTACGGTTAAGCTAAGAATGGGTGGTTAACAGGAGACAATAGCCAGTGGGTGAGGTACCTGCACATACATCCTTGTGGTCACTATGTGCCAGATAACACTGATGTTAGCCCTTCAAGCTGCACCACATCTAGTATGTTGCAACATTCCTTAAGAGCAGAAAAACTTCTTCTCGTGTCCTGTACCAGCAGAAGAAAAATAATCTTATTCTCTCTAAATACCCCCGTGAAGACCAAACACTGTCATATTATCTAGCTAATGTTTGAACATAATTACTGAAATGCATATTCTTTTAACTCTTTATTTCTTCCACTGCAGGCAGTTCATCTGGGTTTTATATCAAAGAAAAGGTTTTTGGTGAGACCAAATGAAGATGACTCTGTATTTGAGAAAATAAGAGAAGAGGACCTGTGATAATTTATTTACTGTCCTTCAACATGGATTGTCTGGGAATAAAAAACCCACTGTTTAAACCTTGCACTGTAAGGGGAAAAAAATCTTCAGTGTAATTCCTTGCCATTGCAGTGTTATTTGTAGCACTTACAGCTCAAATGATCCAGTTTGGTTGCAGAGAACCAGGACATGCCTTGCTGCATACATACCTTTCTGGCTTCTTCCATACTGAAATTACTTGGCACAAAGGGGAGAAATTTGGCAATAGTGCTGTGATGTTGTCTGGAAAAGGCCAGCAGTTCCTGTGACCAGACCCCAGGGCTGGTCATTCCTTTTCATACAGAACAGCCCCTTGTGGGGCCCTTATTGACCTCTGAGATGCCATCAGTCCTGACTCAAAATGCTGCCGTGCTTTGGAGGGTGAAGGCAGCAATGTGCTCTCTGGCAGAGCAGTGGGCTGAGCTACCTGGATGTATGTGACTGTGTCAGGAACTGAGCAGTTTTATACTGGGATAAGCAGGTACCTGATGTAGCTGGGGAAAGGTGGATACATAATGATGCTGCATGAAGACTGAAGTGCCTAAACCATGCCACAAACAAGGCTTTGTAGGATCTTTGATTCATTATTGTGTCCTTGCTCTGAAAGGTGAGATTGGGGCTGAGAACAGGGGAAGCAAGTTGAAATTAAAAAAACACACAGTAAGATTTATGTGCTTATAAATCCCCCTTTTTTTATTCGGTGCTGCAGTGACTCCAGGTGCAGCCCCAGGAAGCTTTAGCCCGGTGCTTCGGTGGTGGTACGAGGGCAGTTGTGAAGACTTTGTGCTATTTCCTGTCCCTAAGAAAACCAGTCAGTTGGTTTGCAGTCAACTGTTCAAAGGAATTTTTTCTCTTCATTAAAGCTGTTGTCCCTGCCGCAGCTGTTGTGTCCCTGCCTCTCAGCCGAACCGCGGCCCATCCCCTTGGCCTCTTCCTGACTCGGCCAGGCTGTGGCGGCGCGGAGGGACGGGCCTCTCAAGGCCCCGTTAGAGCCCGCGGCGGCTCAGCCCGCTGCCGTCCCGAAGCCCGTTTAGCCCCTGCTGCTGGAGGCCTTCTGCCCGCTGACTGGGGAAATGACGCGGAACGCAAAAGCATGGTGGCAAACGCCTCTCTCTCGGAGCGGGGACGGGGAAGGTCGCGCTTCACCTAACCCGGCTCCGGTGAGGTGACCGGAGTAGCGGCGGCTCCGGCCTACTCCGCCGGCCGGGACCGGCTTCCTCGGGGCTGCCCGCGGCCCATGACAGGAGGCCCCATAGGAGCGCTGGACGGGCGGTGCCGCGACTTCGCAACGGCCCTGCCTGAGACCGCGGCGCGGGACGGCCCCTCCCGGTGGGAGAGGAGCTCCCGAAGCTGGGCCCGCCCAGCTTCGGCCGTACCGAGAGCCGCAAAGCCGGGCGGCGGCCTCCGCCCAGCAGGGGGCGCGTGCGGCCTCTCCGCCGCGCCTCTGACGGCCCCGTTCGCTGGCCCGCCAGACCCCGCGCGCCCTCTGCGTGCCGAGCCGCCGCCGCCGAGTGGCAGGTACCCCCCGGAGCGGGGCGGCGTCCGCCGGTCTGTCTGTCCGTCCGCCCGTCCGTCGGTGCGCGGGAGAGGGGCGGGGTCGGTCGGTCGGGAGCGGGGAGGGGTGATGCAGGTCGGCCGGTCGGTCCGTCTGTGAGGCGACGGGAGGGTTCTGCCCACCCCGCGGTGTGTGCGGCGGGCCCGGGCCTGCTGAGCGCGGAGCGTGAGCAGCAGCGTCGGAGGGTGGCGGCGGCAGCACCGGCACGGCCCGCCCCGAGGCCGTGACACCCTCGCCGGAGCGGCGGGGAGAGGGAGCGCAGACCGCCGGGGCACCGCCCCCCAGACCGCGGGCGAGGGTGTGCGGCGTCTCGGCAGGGAGCAAGGCCGGAGGGCGTGGAGCCAGGGTCGGGGCTGGGACCGGGCCAGAGGGCGCCGCGGTAGGGTCCCGCGGACAGGGCGGCGTGGGGGAGGGCCCGGCGGTGACAGGCACCGCAGGCGGCGACAGAAGCGACGTGGAGCCCGGGCTGTGCCCGGCCCGGGCCCTGCTGGGGCGGAGCGCGGTTGGTGCTGTTTCAGTGGGAGGAGGTTCGGTGGGAGAGCAGCCGGTACCTAGCGCGGGAGGAGGTAGATGGGCCAGGAAGGCGGCCGCCCTCCCGACAGGATGCTGATAAGCCCCTGTGGCGAGCCGCTTCAGGACACGCTTTTGAGAATACAGTGAAGTTACTAAAAGGCAATATGTGTTTTTGCCAAAAGAGCGTTTTTTAACCTGGCTTTGATCAAATAATTACTGTTGGGAAGGGGAGCGGAGTAGGTCTCTGTTTTGGGGGTTTTTTATTAGACAACACTGAAGTTTTTGATCGGCTGCTGCAAAGGAAACTGTTACTGTGCTGATAAAATAGGGATAAGGCCTGAATTGTAAAGGGAGCAGGAAGTAACTAGAGACAAACTATTAGGATTGGTGACAGTGAGAGAATGACACTGGGTAATTGCTCTCTTTTTGAGTTGAAGAGAAGGTATTGGAGAGTGAGCTGAACTGAGTCTCGAAGGCTGAAGTGTAGTACCTGTGTCTGCTCTCTTCCTAGTGGGGTGCTAGTTTGCCTCTGCAAGAGGGGACTAAAAATCAGTTCTCATCTGTACTCCATGATAGGTTTCTTCTCAGCAGGTTTTGGTATCCTTAGATTTTAGAGTTGCCTCATCATCAAGAGCAAGGGATTCCAAGTGGTGCTTTAAATTGACTGTATTATCCCACCTCATATTCTTGTACAGTTAACTGCTGAATACGTGGCCCTGAAGACCTCACCCACAGCCCAGGACCTGAGATACCTGGTCATCCAAGGAGTCAACTACTAGTGGCTCTTCTAGAGATTTGGGTATGCTGGAATTTCAAGGGCTGCTTATGTTTTCTTTCAATTGGTTGGTTGGTTGTTTGCCTCCCACATGATCTTAGTTGTGGATGCTCCACCTTCAGAGGGATCAATTAATACACACATAAAATATTTCAGAGGGCATTTGTTTATGTACATGATGGGAAATACATGAGCATAGAATCTCCTGAGTTGGAAGGGACCCATAGAGATCATCAAGTCCAGTCCCTTATGGTAATGATCCCTGATGCTTTCTGTTAGGGTAGACAGGCTGACGGGCCTGTCTTAAGTGCATGGACCTGTTCACCAAATTTCAGTTGTCAATGTTTACTGAGTTTCTGACATCATCTAAGTCATAAGCACAGATACTGAGACATTCAGAGACATTCAGATTTGTTGTGGTTTGCTTACTGTTGAAAGGTGATACGTGGAAAAAAGGTTTATCTCACACAGGACCTCACTGAAACCGTGTCTGTACTTATAGGACCTAGAGTCTGGCTTTAGCTTGTACCAGCACCACTTTTCCAAGTAACATTTCTTTCTCTTACTTTGCCAATAAAATTTCAATTGACTAAATGGAACAGATTTGCTTAAACTGTACTTTTGTCACTCAGCAATTTTCTTACCCTCAAGTAATGCAGCTACATCAGCTGAATTTTATAACATAAATTTAAAGGAATAAATCTTTCCATGTTCATTGATGGCGTTATATTCACCATCATACTCAAGACCTCTTACAGTGCCAGGTCAGCAAAATGGGTGGTGACAGAGAAGGGGCAGCTGCCCATTTCAGGGAGGGCTTCTGGTGCATGGGTTTCCCATAGATGATGTAGAATGTTTGTCTGTCTTCTTCACCTCAACATTTCTTCTGTGTAGAGAAGCCCGTGCCTGTCCTGGCTGTGTGTTAGTATATTAGGGACTGGTTCTGACTGAGTTTGGATATATTTTTGGAAGTTTGTGACATCTGAAATTTGTCAGATTTTACTAAAGTTTACTGAATGGGTTTGTAGATGGAGGTGATGTGATTTATATGGTCTACTTGGATTTTCAGGGACCATTTAAAAAAAAGTACTCTCCCAGAGACATTTGTGGGGACTGGGTGCTTGTAGCATGGAAGAGATTTGTTACATGCGGAAATAGTTGAGTTGAAAAAGACAAGAGGACAAAAATAAATTGCCAGAAAAGGAAAAGGGCAGAAATGTGGCACGTGAGCTTCAGTATATGCAAAGGTAAGATGATGTTTTGGGTAGAATACTCTCAACTGTGCTCGCATGGTGCTGAACTCACACTAGTGGCCATCACTCAAGAAAAACCTCTTGGAGTTCCAAACTATTGACAGTTCCCTAAAAACCTCAGTTCAGCGTGCCGTGGCAGCCAGAAAGCCAGGAAGATGGTGACTTTCCTTGGAAGGGCTACAGAGAGGAAGATGAAGGGCACCATTTTGCTGCTCCAGCTTGGTGCAGCCGCATCTGTGGTTGGTTCTGGTCTCTGTATCTAAAGAAGGTGAGTTAGAGAAGGGCAACTATGGGACTCAGCTTCCTTGCGAGGTGTGGTGGTTTAGCCCTGGCTGGAGGCCAGACACCCTCCAAAGCCACTCTGTCACTCCCCTTTTCAGATGGACAAGGGAGAAAATATATATTGAGAGGCTTAGAAGTTGAGATAAGGGCAGGGAGAGATCATTCTACAATTAGTGCCATGGGCAAAACAGACTCAGCACAGAATAAAGGAGAGAAAACTCTAATTTATTACACTGCACTGCACACCCAGTGACACCAGAGTTGGGTAATGAGAAGTGCAACCAGATCTTAAAGCACTTCCCCCCACCCCTCCCTTCTTAGCAGACTTCACTTTAGTTGTGATTTCACTCCCTTCTTCCCCCCATTGTGGCACGGGGAGGGGCAGGGATGGGGGAACAGGGGTTTCAGTCAGTTCCTTATGAGTTGTTTTCCGTGTTGGCCAGGGTACACCGACAATGACACACACAACACATTCCTCACACCCTTCTCCTGCTCCAGTGTGGGGTCCCACCCACAGGAGACAGTCCTCCACGAACTTCTCCAGCCTGAGTCCTTTCCCATGGGGCTTCAGCTCTTCATCAGCTGCCCCAGTGTGGGTCACTTCTATGGGGTACAGTCATAAGTCATAGAATGTCTCTCAGGCCCAGACTGCTCCAGCCTGGTCCTCCACGGGGTCATAAGCCTCCCCCCAACAAACCTGTGCCAGTGTGGGTCTCTCTCTCTCAACTCTGTGTCTCTGTCTCTCTCCATGGGCTGCAAGTGCTGGCAGGGGTTTTCTCCAACGTGGGTCACAGCATCTTCTGTATGTCTCCACCTGCTCCAGCATGGGGCCTCTCCAGGGGCTGCAGGTGGGGTCTCGGCCTTTTCCATGGGCTGCGGGGGGACACCCGCTCCACCATGGGTTCCTCCATGGGCTGCAGAGGAATCTCTCTGGCACCTGGGACATGTCCTCCTTTTCACTTCTTCACTAGCTTTAGTGTCTGCAGAGTTTCTTACATCTTTTCAGTCCCTTCTCTGGTGGCAAAAAGCAGCCGATAGTGGTTTTTTTTCTCCTGAATGTGATTCCCAGAGGTTCTGTGACCATTGCTGATGGGCTCGGCCTTGGTCAGCAGTGACTCCGGCCTTGAGCTGGCTGGTGTTTGCTCTGTTGGGCCTGCAGAGAGCTTCTAGCTGCTTCTTGCAGAAGCCACCCTTGCAGACCCCCCTCCCCTTCCTGCACCAGAACCAGCCACGCAAAACTACAACACGGGGAAAGACTGGAAAGTCAGGATTGTTCTCATTCGAGGAGATAGCTGAGGTGTGATCAGGACTTAAGAAGGCAGTGGATAAGGTGAGAGTTTTTTCTTCCATCTTGAGGCACTAGAATGGGGTTTGTTCTCTGGGGCTGGTGGGAAGGCGGTTTCAGATGGATACAGGGAAGGACCTCGCCAGGGGGAGCTGCGGAGGCACAGAGTGTGTTGCGGGTGCAGGAGGCGATTAGAAAAACTCAGGTACAAGAAGTCGGTTGAGGGCTGCCAGGAGAACATCAGGGAGGTCCCTGACATAACAGCCGTGGCTGCCGGGGTGTGTTTGGAATGGGCTGTAGAAAGCTCTCTCTGGAAGGATCTCTGATTGCCACTGTTGAAAGCAGAGTGTTGGGCAAGCTGGATCAGTCTGATCCTGGACAGCAGTTTTTGTGAATTTATGATTGCTCTTTTCAGTGGAAGAATTGTAGTTCTGTGGGGTTTGGTTTGGTGTTAGCACTTCCATGGACCCGCGTTGGAGCAAGCCTCTGCCTAGAAAAGGCAATGAGGAGCAAGGTGGTAGTGCTTCCTGATGGCACGGGGTAGTAAAGATAGGGTCATCTGTGAAAAGCTGCAGAAGGACCCTGTAATACTGATTAACTGGGTAATACAATGTCGTGGCACACAAATTTGGTGTAGGTAGAGTAATTCAGATAGCATAAAAAGAATTCTGATTTCCCATATGAGATACCAGGCTTTCAGTAATGAGCAGCATTTCATCGTTACGATAAATGGTTCCGTGACAGTGTAACCACAATGCTGAGCAGCAGTCAGAAAGGTCAATCGGAGAGCAAATATTGTTGGGAAAGAAGAATAAACCAAATGATCTTGTCGTGCCACTGTGTTAATCCATGGTTCACCTCACCACCCTGTGTGGTATCGCTGTTCATTGTCTTCATGTTGAAGTCCAGCTTCATGTTGAATATTGAGTCTTTTACAGATAAGCTTCTAGCATTTAATTCTCCCTGTACAAGTGATGCCTTTTGTTTCTAAGCTCAGCAGGATTCCTCAGTGCAACTGGTAAACATCAGTTAAGTTACCTCACTCTCAGGTTCCATAATTACAGTTTCAAACTCATTTCACTTAATTCCAACCACCTTCCACTACCTTTTTGGTCAATACCAACCTCTGTGGGGATCAGGAGCTTAAGGGTAGCCTCCCTGATTCTCCTCAGACTTACCAGTTGTCCTTGGAACCTGTACACTGCTGATTTATCCCCTTCAGTCCCTAAAGGCAGTGTTGGGCAGACACTAATTCCGCAGGGCTGCCTGCATGGAGAAATTTTTGAGCCTAAGCACGGTAGAGTAGCTATACTTGAAAAAGAATGTGTGTGTGCGCGTGTATATGTATATGTATATATAAACAGAAATTAGAAATACAACCTTAATAGTTTTACCATTTAATCTTACCATGTCATATAACATGATCTAACATGATATGATTACGTATTTGAAGTCCTGCTGTATTGATAATAAATTAGGATATTTGAAAGACATAAATATATTGGTTAAGTGTTCAGCTTTCATGAACTACTTCAGTGATTACTGTATGAACATGAAAATTCTGAGCAGAAATATCTGTATCGAGCAGTCACAGCAAGAGTCACATATCTGGCAGCATTACTTGTCTTATCATTGGTGTTATTTGTTGATACAGAACAATAAACTAATGAACAAGCAGAGCAATATTTTAAAGGTAAAGTCACAGTTATATGTAAATGACACATTTATGAGACGTGCTTTCTGAAGTCATCCACCTCTCTTCACTAGCCATTAAACTGGATTTTATGTTGGATACTTAACTAAGGCAATCCCATCAAGGTTCTGTATGACTAGGAGCACATAACCTGTTACATATATTACAAGAAATAAAGTAAGAAAATACCGGCTATGTGATGATAAGCAATTTAGCAGCAGGTTCTTGGTTCTTTGTTTGTTTTATTACGGGGTAAATCTGACTAAGCTCAGACTTCTGCTGCTTGCTGCTGGACGTGGAAGTTTCCCATTTCAGGCAACTTGTGATCTCAGACTTCTTGTTTGCCTCGCTAAGGACTGGGCTTTCTGTGTGGGGTGGTGTTTTGGTTCGAGTCTTCGCGGGGGGGGGGGGAGTTAAGAGCAGGCATAAATGCTTGCTTTTTTAAAGGAAATAACTGTCTTCAGAGCTGCAGCCACCCGCTGAAGCCCTCGTTTCTCTAACACAGGCTCAGAGCTCCAGCGAGATGGCTGGCCGTTCCGCAAGGGATAGCAGGCTGCATTTCATCGTCCTTTATTTTTTCATCAAGTTGTATAAAATGTTACATTCAGGCCTTCGGTCATTGCCTCCTCAGGAAGGTAGAAACCACCACAAAACGTAGAGGACAGGGTCTGTGTGAGCCCAGGCTTACCCGGGAGAGCGCGCAGTGCGTCCGGAGCGGGAATGCGTCAGCCATGCGGCGGCAGTGTTCGCCCGGAGACAGGCCCAGGACCTGGGCCTGTCTCCGGGCGAACACTGCCGCCGCGGCCGCGCCTTACCTACCCGTCCCTCGCTGCTCGGCTGCTCTGCGCTTTCCTCCGGCTTCGAGGTCTGCGGCAAATCGAAACACGGACGCTTCGTTAGGAGTGGGACGAATTCTCTCTAGTCTGTTAAAAAAAACCAAACCAACAACAAAACAATATGCGATGACCTTTAGTATTCGCTTGACTGACATACATTAGCACCCTTCATGTTCCCAGGAGAAACAAGGAATTTGAATAGAGGTTTGTGGAGAGGTTGGCAGTTCAGACTGATGTAAGAGATTCGGTAGCTTTGGATAAAAGCAGATGTATTAAAACTGACCGCAGTGATCAGGAAAGTGCTGCAGTTATGCACTGATTTCCAGGCCTGTTGTGGGGAATGCACGTTACAGATGATTTGGGAAGATCTGTAAATTGCCTCTCTTCCTAAATACTACTTTTGCAGTGGATGAAAAATGAGCAAGGCTTAAAAGACTTAGATGTATACTCGATAGAAGTGCTCTGAAATACATAATGCAACTGAATCACCAGTTAAGTGTAGTAAGGAGAAAATTCTTGTCAATAAAGGTGTTTTAAAAGTGATCTTTTTCCTATCATTCCCTTACTTTGTGTATGCAAATACATGATGCATGTATGATATTCTCTGAGGAAGCGTTCTGCAGACCTGGATTGGCATTTGAGAGCTTGTTTTTCTCTTGTAGCACTGACGTACTGTACAACGATGAGGAAAGCTCCCCGTTTCTCAGTGCTGTTCATTGTCTGCTGATCCATAAAAGAGCAGCAATAATTCCCTTGGTTTTTTTCACAAGGCACTTTGTAGCCCATCCCTGCAAAGCTCTCTGTATATGCAGTGTGCCAGTTTCTACTTGCAGGATGGTCCTGACGTCAAGAGAATGTGCTTGTGTCTCGCGCCTGCTGAAGGGGATGGGAATGCCTGAAAATGAATGGCACAGATGATGTTCTTGTCTTACTGCTTACTCATGGCTGGAGACAAGAGAGGAGAGGTAGGTCTTAGGAACCTGCTGTGATACCTCTAATCCAGGAACTGTTGAAAGACACTCTAAGGTTAGAAAGGTAGAATCCTGCAAAATACAGCTGTGTGTAAAACAGATGTCATGCTGTACTGAATTTGAGATGCTGCCTTTAGCAGGAGACCCATGTTAGTGGAGTAATAAAACTGCTCCAGTTGGGCTGAATAGGTGAAGATTTTTAATAGAAGATGCAGAGCTCTCAGTGGAACTTGATACAGATAATGGGCTTCTTTCCCAAACGGAAATGACAATTGATCTTGATTTTTTACTAACTGTAACACAGTTAAATGTCTCCTCAGTAACACACATAAATACAAGTGTGCGTGAAAATGTATGAAGGAATTTTTCCCTCAGGCTACCTAGAAAGGGAAAGAGATTAATATTGTTTGGTTTACATTTCACATCTGATCAGCGTTCAGGGGATACACAAGCAAGGTAATTTGGCTTTAGCTTGGGCTTTTTCATTATTGAATTATACCTTTAAAAAAAATAATCTTGTGTATCCAAAGAGAGCGTATATTCACCTAGTGTTTTTAAGGAAACAATCCCTCTTGACCAAGAAACTGCCTTCAGAGGTGACATGCTTACAGTTTAAGCAAAGTACTGGCATATTTTTCATTCATCTAAAGACAAGAGATCTGCAGTCCCCTGCCACTGACATGCTCTCAGAGTGTGTTACAGCAAGGGGAAGCTCTGTGCACCAGGGACCCGGCAAATGTAGATTTTGCAAATAGCTTGTGGTGCAGCTTGCTGACTGGGGGGGTTGTTGCTTTTTCTTGGTTTCGGTTTTGTTTCCATTTCTTGGTGGTGTCAGTTTCTCTAGTGATAGTCTCACTGATGCTTGGGGCCTGGGTTCATACTGAGAAGTACTGAGCAGACTGTTACTGTCCTGACGTGTGGTTTAACATAGGGACAATTGCTTCAGTTCTTCTGAGTGTTCTTGGAAATACTGCCGTTTTGCAGAATTGTTATACCTTATGCAGCAGTGATGAGTTGGGTTTGCTCAGCTTGGAGAATAGAAGGCTCTGGGGGGACCATATAGCAGCCTTCCAATACCTAAAAGACACCTGTAATAAGAAAGCTGGGGAAGAACTGTTCATGAGGGCGTGTAGCAATAGGACAAGGGGTTTTAAACTAGAAAAGGGGAGATTTAGGTTGGACATTAGGAAAAAATTCTTCAATATGAGGGTGGTGAATCACCAGAACAGGTTGCCCAGAGACATAGTGGAGGCCCCATCCCTGGAGATACTCAAGGTCAGGCATGTTGGAACTCTGAGCAACTTGATCTAGTGAAGATGTCCCTGCTTACTGCAGGGGGGTTGGAGTAGATGACCTCTAAAGGTCCTTTCCAACCTTACACATTCTATGAATCTATGATTAATTACAAGTTGTCGGGTTAATTCATGTTTTTGTAGTGGAGAAACCGGTCCCATTAGTGAGTCTGTCTCATGGTCTTCCGCTATTCTGGAACTGTTTGGTAGCTGCCAAACTTGCTGAGAAGGTAGAGGCAGCAGCATGCATTTACTGTAAAATAAAACTGTCCACAGTTGGTGCAAATTTAGAACTAGTTTAGGAAGCGACAGAACTCTCATCTAGCTCTGTGGTTTGAGTGTCCGAGATCACTCCTGGCTTCTGCAGGTGTGAGCATGCTGTCAGCTTGTGACACTGAGTTACCATTGTACCAGTGCAGTGAGAGACAGCTGCCTTCTAGAACATAAAAGTAAGTTATTCTCACAGAATCACCTTATGTCAGCATTGCTTTTGAGAGCAGAACAGTTCGGTTAGATTATGTTATCCTGTACTAGCCCACATGTGTCATCGAAGAAGTGGCTTACAGCATCATTTCTAAAATTGTTAATAGAAGTACACTGTGCTCAGCTATATCCATGTTGCATGAATTTAGGGACAATATACTCTTACGCCTTTCTAATAGGAAGGAGTCCCTTGTGCTGGGGAGAATGTCTTTGAACTCACTTCTTTTTACAAAACTAATTTTCTATCAAAGTACCATGTTATTAACAACCAAACTTTTTTTTTTTTTATTTTAAACAAAAGTATGATTTAAAAGATAACATTTTCAGTAGGTACATTTTTAGAAGCAGTCATTTACCAAACCAAATGAGATTTCTTTAACTCCAATCACAGAAATTTAAAGGGATATTCAGAATGCTCATTTTGCAATACTTTTGTGTCTCGTTACTAATGTAAGTCTGTTTGCCCTAATTTGTGCCTGTGACATTAGTGCTTAATGGTAGGTGTACTACCTTTTGGGCAGGTTCAGAGTTGTGTGAGTCACCTTTCAGAAGCAATTCAAAGAGAATGGCTAAAGCTTGGGAAATTTGTTTCTGAGTCCCCTGCATTAGATATTCAATTACAGCACAAAGCTTTTTGATACATGCTGCATAGAGAAATGTAATCACAGTTTATTTATTCAAAATTATCAAATTAAATTGGCTATTGTAATTTTTTCCTGAGTTTTGTTAGACAGGAAATTTTTCTAAATTGGGTAAATTTGAGGGAAGAATGTATCATTTGGGCACTGGCATTTTAAAGATGCTGTGTAGTTCAGCTTTGTATGCATCGCGTATCTGGCATAGGTTAGGCAGCCATATGTGAAATAGAACTGTGTTTGTAGAAAAAAATCTTTTTAATCACAAAGATAAATCAAACCAGATGGTCCAGATTTTTTTTTCTTTTTTTTTTTGTGAATGCTTTTACTTAGTCTGCAGTTTTCAAGTGTTGGAAAGAAGGATTTGTTGCGGGTTTTGCCTTTCTTACTGTAAAATAGTAAGGTTTCACTTGAGTTTTCTACACTTTGGTGATTGATTCTGAAAGATTCTAGTGATAATAAATTCTGAATCAAAATTACTTCCAGTTACACTTTCTGATAACTGCTAATCTTTGTGCTTTCCTTCCGGAGAAGATAAGGCGGTGACAGGTTTTTTTCTGGGATTATTAGCTAGTGTTTCATCAGTATTGTATGTCAAGTGAGGGGGAATTCTGTAAGACATGCATGTCTGGTACGAAGCTATAAACATTACCTTACATTTACCAGAGCCTGCCATACCGTTTCTCCCAACAGCATACGTCTCTCCCAGTGTAATATTCTGTCTTTGATTTATGCTAGGCCTTGTTTTATTAAACAGGTTTAAACATGCAAATATTATTTTACAAGTGAACCACAATCTTTTTATCAAGAACAAGTAGGGTTTTGTGCTGTTGATACGCTGTTACTATGGCTGATAATTGGAGGTTTTAAAATGATTTATGATCTTGCTTTAAGGGAAGATTTATTGCAGAATGTAAAGGTCACAGTCACAGAGGCTGGGCCCGGTATTTTTCTCAGCAAAGACTGGACTACCAGAACTGAAGAAGAATCCTCATGTCATTTTTGATTTGGGTGGGAAATGAGCAAGAATATTGAAATTGCTGTCAGCTTGAACTCCTGGCTTTGCAACATCTTGGGGGTTTGTAACATATTTATTGGAAATACTAGCAAGTGCACTGTCCTTTCTCTTTGTGTAGGGTTATAGGAGAGCCGTTAGTGCCCAAAATGACGCCAGTCTTGCATCGGTGAACTGGCCTTTTTTCTGTTGGAGGTGATCATGGAAAAGGGTGCTTGAGCCAGTGATGTACATCATGTGCTTAAAAACATCCTTGCAGCCTAGGGGAATGTACTCTGCTTAAAATCATTCCTTATACAGATTCCAAGACAGAGAAGTTACTCCTATCTCTTTCTTTTCTGTGTCCAAGAAAGAAAAAAGTAGTCGTGCATTGCTGCACTGGGAAACTAGGCAGTGTTGATACATGTAGCAGAATTTGTCCAGGTAGGAAATACAACCTAGTGAAGTTCAAAAATTATTTATGAACCTCAGCAGCCCCAAATGCTACAGCTGTTAATCACACCAGTGTGTAAAAATTTTGAAATTACTTCTGTAGGTACTTTGATCTTGAATTTGATCTAAAACATGAGGGAAGAGCTATAAAATATAGACACAAACTCTCAAAAAAATGAGAGGTTTTAAATTGAATTCTTTGGCTGCTGTCCATGTTTCCATTCTCCTGGCTGAATGAGTGTACGAGTGTAGAAGGATACCTTATATAGATGAGAAAATTTAAATCTCTGTATAGCAGTCTTAATAAGAGGTCCAGATACTTAATCAGAAGGCTGCTGCATCATGAGACCAAAATACAAACCCTAGGCAAGTGCAGTACGCTGTTTTAAGTGAAGCTTCAGCTCAGTTTCCATTCAAAGCTTATCTAGTAAAATCACTTTTCCTTCCTGTCACTTCAACTGTGTCACGTCTGCATTGAGATTTCTTCTAAGGGTTTTTACTGGTTTGTATGCCTTTTTCCCCCTTTCCTGCCTCCTCTCTGAGGCAGGGCAAAGCTTTGCTGCCCAGGCTCCCAGAAGTTTTATTTTATTCTTATCATTACCTCACACACATTTTACCATCGTCTTGCATAGTTGTTCTCTTTATTCCCTTATTGTTTTCAAGTCTAGTTTCTGTGTCCTGTAAGCACACAGTGTCATCACACCCTCATTATTTGACTCATCCTTAAAACACTCTTCTGCAAAACTGAAATCATAGTTCGTGAAATATTCTGTATCAAGAAATCTATGGTGAAACAACATGTCTCTTCCTATCTTAGATCCTGCCACAGGAAAGGACTTAATCCTTTATTTAGTATTAACCCAGAGAAGCGACATTTGTGCTTCTCCATACTGGGGTTCTAGTTGAACCCACAATAGCTCCGTACTTGATTTTACGTGTCCTCCTTGTACTCCCAGTTTTCACTTTCAGGTGGGCAGTTTCACACAACACACTGGCTTTTCTGTGGTCTGTGTTGCTGTCCTTGTCTGTCAGTAGTTTGTGTATCTGTGGCACTATAGAAATAGTGTTCTGCAAAGAGCATTGACAAATACATTTCTTGCAGAAGGAAGGAGTTGGTGTTTATAATAATCAAGCGTTTTCAGGAACTAACTGTACTTTGTGCAGCAGAGTTCAAATGGTGGAAATCCCACAGGAGTAGCTTTATTTGCAGCTAGTAAGAATTGCAGTTAGTATCACTGTCTGTTAGCTGAATTGTTTATAGCTGCCCGATTTACGAAAGGTGATTCTCCCTTTTAGTTCTGATCTTCAGTCTTTTGCCTTTTAATATCAACACAACTGCACGTGATCCATTGTGTGATCTCTTATGAGGTGAAAGCTAATCACCTGTCTTTCATTTGTGGCATTCATCTTATCTGTTTTCTGTAATAACAAAGCTGTGCTGCTCTTTCCAGAGGTGTGAGTAAGGCTAAAAGGAGCTCTTCCCATATTCCCAGAAGGGAATGCAGCACACAAAGTTAACACGTAGGATGGGAAGATTTCGGAGTTGGTTTAGCAGCTAGTTTGTCTTCTTGTTTGGAGGCTGAGCAGTCTACCAAAGATTGGCATTGTGTTTATTTGCCTGGTTTCACCATCATTTCTTCCCACATTTACTTGCAGGTTAGTCACCTACTCCAGAGAGAATCAGAACGATGTCCTACGTTTTTGTAAACGACTCCTCCCAGACAAACGTGCCGCTGCTGCAGGCTTGCATTGACGGAGATTTTAACTATTCCAAACGACTGCTAGAGAGCGGTTTCGACCCAAATATTCGCGACAGCCGAGGCCGAACTGGCCTTCACCTTGCTGCAGCCAGAGGAAATGTAGACATCTGTCAACTCTTGCACAAATTTGGTGCTGACCTACTAGCCACCGATTACCAAGGTAACACAGCCCTTCACCTGTGTGGGCATGTGGATACCATCCAGTTTCTAGTTTCTAACGGGCTTAAAATTGATATTTGGTAAGTCACTTTCTTTTTGTTTTTAACAGCACATATATTCATATTAGGACTGTTGCCAGAACTTTGCATATAAATGCTATATTTGGTACAATTCAGTTCTTTTAAGGTATTGCTTAATAAAAACACAAAAAGGCAGGAAAGCAGTGAGAGGCTGCTTGCTTCTGCTAGTCTGTGCAACGAGCAAAGCAAATAAAAATAGCAGTTGCTGGTGTGGGGCTGCTGATTCTAATCCTGCCTCCCTGATGGCGTTGCTATCCTGGTTTGGCCAGACAGCCAGGTGTGGGTGGTTGGCACCAAAGAAAAAAAATCACATGGACTACTTTAAAAGAATTTTCTCCACTACAGTTCTATTGTTTTGATTGTTGTACTGTATAAGACAAAGAAAATACAGTATATCTGTGTGTCAGTTCATTTCCGTACTCCTTTGGTAACAATGCTTCCTTTCAGTGTTTTCCCCCTCCCTCAAAGTCAGTGACTCAGTCCTTCTTTTAAATACTGTATATTCTTTCCTTCTGGCTTCCAGCATCTGTCAGATGCCAGTGCTCAGATGTAAGCTCTCAAGCTGCAAAATAACTAGCTGTTTCATTGCAGTAGCTGAATTATTTTGTTTGTGGAGCTTTCCGTGTTTTCACAATGTGTGCAAAAAACAGTAGTAACTTCAAAACCTTTGAGTTTTTTAATCCGTTTCTTTTTCACCTGCTCCCCATTAATGTTTTTAGCTAAGCAGAACTAGTTACTGGCAGACCAGATTCTTTATGTGTTGTGGGTTAAGATTTTTTTCCTCTCATTTCAAATAACTGCAGTGAAAATCTGTAGTCTGAAGGCAGCTCTGATCCTATTCAGTGTTATTTTAATAGTAGCGGATGGACCATCTGTATTTTATTTCACTTTTGCCTGATGTCCTAATACCCACATGGAAAAAGGAACTGTGAGGAACCAGATTGCACAATTCCTTCTTGCAATTAAGCTTAACCTTGAACATTGCCATAAATCTACTGGGTTTTTTTAACACCCAAGGTTCCAATTAGAGTACTAGGAATTTTGATCTTATTTAGAGGAAAAAGAGTTGTGTAATATCAAGCCTAAATACACTGATTTTCTTCTATAGTCAGTTATGCTTTAACTTGTATAGATAGGATTTTCTTACCACCTGCTATGACTGCAAAGAATTCTGAGGGCTTACTAAATTGTAATGTGTTATGCTGAGTTGCCTTGTTACAAAATTTCTGTGTTAAAAGTTTCTTTTCTTCTCATGCTCTTTTGTGGGGTTATTTTAGCAATCACCAAGGTGCAACACCACTTGTTCTTGCAAAACGAAGGGGTGTGAATAAAGATGTCATTAGACTGCTGGAATCTTTAGAGGAGCAAGAGGTCAAAGGATTTAACAGAGGAGCTCACTCAAAGCTGGAGACGATGCAAACTGCTGAAAGTGAAAGGTATTTACAAACAAAAGAAATTACTAGGAGAAATAATGTTTATAGTTTTTAGATTTTTGACTTGATTGTTTGTTTCTCAAAACAGATAATACCAAATTTGGCCTGGGGTTTTCAGACCAAATCAAAATAGAATTTTTAAAGAGATCAGATATAAGGAAAAAAACCCACCTTTTTCTACTGAGATTTTAATTTACGGCAGGAATTTTTAGAACATAATTACAGACTCACAAAAATAAATATTCTACCACTTATCACTAAGCCAAAGGGAAAATGGGGTGAAGTCCAAAATGCCAGTATCACGGGCTAACCTAACATCCTTTTGACAAAGTGGATTGTCTGTGCAAAGAAGGAACAGCAGACTTTTCATCTGTCTGAATGTGAATAAAGGATTCGATACGGTGCAGTGTATGAGATTTCTCTCGGTAGTGGTCCTGGAAAAAGATGGAGAATTGGATAAGAATTTCATGGTGGCTAAAGAGATTGTTAAAGGAGAACTGAGGAGTTCAGGAAAATTGCTGACAGTTTCAGAGAAGGTCTTGGGTTAGAGGGAAGTTACTGATGAATCCCTAAAGGGCTGGTTCTAGGACTGTGCTTACTTAGAATTTTCATAAATGGTACTGTCATAAAAAGGAGTCACATGAAAGTGATACTAAGAAGTGAGAGATAGGCAGCCCAGAGGAAAACCGGGATGGCATAGAGAAAAACCTGGCATGACAAGGCAGAGGAAATTAGTAGGAATAAGTTATGATTCAGTAGCACAAAATGCAGCTTCATTTACCTAAAGCTGCATGGCCAAAAATGGAAATTCCTCAGTGGAAAATGAGGGCATAGGATAAAAGGCTGTCAGTCAGTTCCAGGAGTTGGTGCTACCCTGGAAAAGTCAATGAAGTTGTACAATGCACAAAACGAGATACTCCCCCTACGTAAACTGTCAGTGCCCTTGTAAAAAGCAGCAGCAGCTTCTGATGTGAAGTACATTTTATAATGCTGTTCAGCCCTGTTCAAAAAAAGTTTAATTAATCCTTTAAGAAGCATGGAGAAGCAATACTTCAGCAGTGAAGGGAGCAGAGTGTCTCCTTGCGAAAGGAGGCAACTAGAGCTTGCTTCAGCCTGGCAGAGTGAAGGCTGAGAGATGTGTGGTTGCCAACAGGAATGAAAATGTGAAATAACAGTTTAAGAAAAAAGATGATAACACAGCAGCCAGAGGATACAGATAACAGACAGAAAGTTTTTTGATTGAAAATTGGGAGTGTTGTTTTTACAGGGAGCCTCCAAGACAGCCTTGTAGGATTTAGATGAGGTAAAGCTTTCAACGGAGGCTAATTCTCTGGCAGAAATCATTGAATTGCCAGTAAATATCACACAACGTGGCACTGAGGTTAATAATCTGAGAGATCTCTCTAGTACTGTTTTGGTTTGGGTTTTTTAATTTATATTTGAAAGAGGGTATCGACTTTGTTTGGAATATTTGCTCTTGTACTGAATTTATTCAAATTTGTAATTTTTAGATTGTCTAATAATGATCATGACCTGTGAGTGCTGGAACATTGTATCACAAAGGACAAGGAGTTTTGTCATATAGTTCTGATTCGGTTTGTGTCAAAATGTGCACAGCCGTTACTGCAGATGAAAATCCAAACTGTGTAGATGGAGTCGTGATCTAAGTTGAGTAAAGAGAAAAAGTGAAACCACCAAAATCACAGAAATTGTGCAAAATACTCCCATTGAGCAGACGGGAAGTTCTTTATTGTGCATCAGCTGATCCCACTCATCAGAGAGACTGTTTTACGCTCTAAAATAGAAAATGTAATATTGTTCTCAAAATGATGGGGGTATGAATTGGAAGAATTTGTGCACATTACCTTTCTGACATGACTAAATTGGCCTGGAAGCTGCTTGTCACACAGAAATGCACTTATGCTGGATTTGTTTAAACATAGGGACCAACAGCTCAGACCCATCCAGTTTCTGATGCGATAGTTTCCCTTTAATGAACGTAGCTTCCTTTCTGTTATTTGACCTTCATAAATGTTATATTGTTTGCTTTGGCAAGGAAGTCGGCAACTCTCCTTGGGGAGAGGCACAGAGACATAAACAGTGCACTACCCGGCTTGTTTGTGAACAAGTTTAAAATGTCTGAAATACGGTATTTTTAAAATAACAAAGAACAGATGCCTCCAGCAGCAAAAGCAAGCGAGCCAGTGTACTGTTTGTTTTGTAAATAAATAATGGCTTTGTAACAGTTGGTTTTTCAGACCTCCGCAGTTTCGCTCCCCGCCCCCCTCAGTATTTTCACATTTTAGAGACACTTAGATGAATGTCTTCTGTCCTCTCCCTCCCTGACTCACTTACATTATGTATGAACCTATGGAGAATAATGGCCGCTCTTACTAAAAACAGTCTCTGACTTAAGTTTTCTGTTCTTTATGACATCGAGTTGGTGCTGCTCTGGAGCCAGGTTCCCAGCTCCGGTTATTTTCTCTTGCCTTGCGCTCCTCCCAGTGAGGAGTGGCACTGTGCCGTCAGGAGGCAGAGCTGGCCCTGTCCGTCTTTGGTCACAGATGGTCTGTCCTACACTGCCCACCGTGACCTGTGGCTGTGCCCACAAGTCCATCCAAATTTCCGCGTTGTGTGGGAAGTAGAACAAACTCTCCTGGAAGGATGCATTGCTGGGTTGCCATTTCTTAAGCAGCTGCAGTTCATCATTAAAATAATAATAATAATCTCGAATAACATTGATTTTAATTGGGTTGTAATATAAATGAACAGAATTGTTTTCCACGCACTCTTTTGTATTTAATGTATGAGCGTGCGGTCTTTCCACTTAAATTGCACATTTCTTTAACCTCTCTGTGGTTATGTATTAACTAGTTAGTGCTTAATGAGTGAACAGTTCTGTTCTACACCAATGGCTCTCTTTCATTAAACCCTTTGCTTTGCTTGGGAAATCATAATAAGCAAGGAAGGTAACTAAATTCCGCGGCTATGGGCAAGCAAAAATAGCTTTACAGCAAGGTAAATATTTAAAAAACAGAAATACAAGCTGTTTAATAAGTAATTTCTGCAATCTTCTGCACATGATGCTGCAGTGCTTCAGAAAGCTCCGTGCGTTTAGGCTGATTGTTCTTCAGCAGCTGTACTTCCTAAGAAAAAACACCCTGTGAATAGTGTGATTTTTTCCCATGGTGTAATCTTAGAAGAGAGATTAATAAACGAGACCTTTTTCTGATAACAGTCATTTGTCAATTTATTATTGTCACCAATAACAATAGCACTTCTACAATTAGTTTTGACTTGGAAATTACTTTTCCCTGAAACATTTTCCTTTCTCATTGCTATAAAAGATATCTAGGAATATGGTAACTGCAAGCAATTAAAAGGGAGGGGGAAAATGGTGTTTTCTGTGCTTGCCTTCTGCTATTGACATCATTGTGTACGTAGTTGGTTTCACCATTTCCTTTCCCTGCTTGTCAGAGCCTGATCTGGTAAACACCTGTGTGTGCCATTTCACTCAGGTGAGAAATTGTAGACCTATGCAGATGGCTACAATTTTACATCAGTGAAATCAAGTGATGAGAAAGTTTTCCTGTTCTTTGTTTTTTGTACAGCAACAGAGAGAGTTTCCAGTTACAAACCAATTGGGAATCCAGAAAAATTGAGTGATACAAGTAGCCCTGCGGTATTTGAAACAGCGTAGGGTTTTTCACTAAAGGCAATTCATTGTCAAGACGACTGCCTCGTTCTAGTTTTGCGTTTGTTGCTTGATAGAAAAGTGAGAGTTCCAGTCCCTAATTTATAGTCTGATAATTTAAGGAGGCCTGGTGGATTGCTAGTGGAATGTTAAAACAGTGAAGCAGTTGCTGGTCGCTATATCACAGAAAAACAGCAATGCCAACTTGTCTTGAAGGTCAGAAAGTTTCTGAACTATGTTGATACCCAAATTTAATGTTTTCTATGATAGCATTATGCTAGAGAAGAGGCCTCTGTCACAAAGCCATGCAGGAGAGTAGTAAAGATCACTGCAGAGTTCAGAATCTAAATTACAGCGGTAAAGTTTCCATTTTATTAATCAGACATTATTTTTAAATCATAATTTGTTGTTTTATGAGCAAGAGCTGTGCCCCTTGAGGTTTTAGATTACGCTTCATTAGATTTTACTAAGCCATATTTAGTAGGAATTACGAGGACTGACTTTTGAAAGCTTCTAGGTGGCAAGACTGCAAAATCAGGGCAGTTGTAAAGATACAAGATATCATTCTCTTTACTCAAGTTAATAAAACATCCTTTCAACTGATTTGAGCTTAGGGTTAGGAGTCTTTTCCTGATCTGTTTTGCCTTTAGTGGATGCTATAAATCTGCATGTGGGTTTAGTGTTTAATTAGCATGTTTTGGTCACTCTTAGTAGGATTACTGTCATACTTAAAGGTGCATTCTTTTGCTCTGATGTATTTTTAACTTTAATCCTTTGTAGTGCGATGGAAAGCCATTCCCTCCTTAATCCAAACCTGCAGCAAGGTGAAGGAGTTCTTTCGAGTTTCCGCACAACATGGCAAGAGTTTGTGGAAGACCTGGGCTTCTGGAGGGTGCTGCTCCTGATAATTGTCATTGCTCTGCTGTCGCTTGGAATAGCGTACTATGTTAGCGGGGTGCTTCCCTTTGTAGAGAACCAGCCTGAACTGGTGCACTGAAGCAAATGTGTGCACTGTGCTTTTCCCTGTTCTAATCTTATGTTGAGCTTCTTGGAATTGTTCTTCTGGTGCAGGCAGTGGCAGCTGTATATACTGTTTGCCTTTTGTAGTTACTATTAATCCCTTTGAAAGACAGACTAATTAATTTCAAGTAAAACACTCAATTCTAAAGCATTCCTAAGCTACCTCTGACTTATCTTGACTTGCAAGATATGAAGATAATCCTCTCTGTTGATAAAATATTACGATTAGAAAAGGGTTTTCATAAGGAATATTAAATTCCTGGGCACGAAAAAAATATCCTAGTTGATTTATTTTCCCTGTGGAGAGAGGTAAATCTATCGATGCATTTTTTGTGCGTGCTTGAGTAGAAAGAAAAATATTCTCTTAAAAGTCCTCCTCAAGAAATCTGAATAATAACACATTCTGATATATAGCCAGTAATAAGCCGCGACTTCATAGTTCTTTTACTGCCTCCCATAGTTTTGTATCTGCTAGTTTATAAAAAGAATGAGAAAGTTTTATGATGTCTTTAATGTATAGATCACTCCTTTATTTATTAGGCTAATGCAGTGTTTTTCCCCCAGCTGAATTTGGTGTTGTTAATACCTGCCTGAAGTAAATTTTGTAGCACAGAGCTGTTTGTTGTGAAGTTGTTCCAGCCCTAGGCAGAAATTTTTGCCTTTCTGTTGTAACGTTCCTAAGCACACCTTTCTTGGTAAGTGTGGTTAAAAATGTGAGCTAGGTGTTCTGCTCTGTATGTAATAATTCTGTAAGGCCCTGGTCTTTGTGGAATATGTCACAAAGGATTAACTCTTTCTTCCTCCCACGAGGACCAGAGCGAACCATGTAATTGTATTGTTCCCATGCGTGCAGAGCGGGATAGATTGAATAGAACTCCTTTCTAGGATTGTTTTCCATTTCAGTTGTATTCAGCCAGCACTTAACAGGCTTAGGAATTAATTTCTGAGTATGCAGAATAGAAGTATTTAAAAATATTAATATTTAGGAGCATTGTATGAAATGAAATCTTGATGCATTTTGTACTTAGCCGTGAAATCCTTTTTTTGTAAATAACCTAGGGATATGAATCAGTTAAAATAGTCTTTTGTAAAGGCTGGAAAGATACTACATAGTGAGGTGGAGGTTTTCAAAGCAAGCAGATTCTCTCCTTCCATGCCGATTATACATCCAACTCCCTTAGTTGCCGTTGGCTTGAAAATCTCAAACAGAATTAATACTGCAAATCTAATGATTTCTTTTTTTTACTTAGCCACTCCTAACTTGTTGCTAAATAACATCTAAAATCTGTAAAATTATAAATTACAGTAAGTGTTGATGGAAATAACTACCCCTCCCTCTGTTCTGCTACCATGTATTTTTCTTTCTTGTTTGTGAGTTTGAGTGAGGAGAGTTGTTGTCCTTGTTTTGATGTCTGACATGGGCTTCACTGACCTGGCCCCCATGCTAAATTGTGTCTGAATAATTCTTGATGTCATTTCCTAAGTTAGAGGTTAATGATACAATACTGTTCTGGCAGCTGCAATACCACCAAAAGGAAAGCCTCTTTAAAAAACCAAAACAACAAAACCAGACAACAAACCAGAGCATACTTCTCTTCTGAATATTGTATTCAATATGTTAATGAACGGAGAAATATAAACTCACAGCCTACCTAAATTACATTTACTCCTCTAAATAAGTACATTTCTTTTAATAATACTCTGTGTCTTGAATATGTTGTCTTCCAGTATGTATTATTTGCATAATTTGTAATTGTATTCTCAGTATGGGCGAATGCAAATAAATATATGTAGTAAATATATTTTGGTTTATTATTACATTAGTGCAGCGGTAATGATGCTGCCCCATTTCACTGAGTTTATTTGTTTGTTGTGCACTGATAATGAGGCTTCAGAAGTGGGGGAGGTTTCTTCCCTGAGAAAAGGAAACCACGTGGCTGGTAGAAATGAGGGTTTAGAAAATGGTTGCTTTAGATTTCCCTATTTTATCTTCAGTATTGTCACTGAATCACAGTTGCTATCTGTCTCTCTCTTATCTAAGGTTACAAGTACTGAGTACAGGATCTAGAGGCCCCTTGAGATTTAAGACTACCTATGGAGAGGGAGGTACAAAATATAACAAGAAAACCAAGCTTGAGCCTTAGGTCACCCTTCCTCCTTTGCTGTACAGGGGTATGCACAAGCAGTTTAGGAACAGCACATTTAAAAGGTTTGGAAAAATGTGTGTGTTTGAAATTAACTTACTTCACTTTGTAAACCCAAAGAAACCCAAAGCACTGTTTGAACTTCATGGTGTAATAGCTGTTACTCTGAAGTAAGGACCTGGTAAAGGTCTGACTAAAAGAGGAGTTTGTTCTGTATGTACCTCTGTTACTGAAAAAGGGCAGCTGTGCCTTGCAATATATCTGTAAACATTAACAACTTCCTTTTCAAAGGTTGATTCTCAAGATTGCATTTACATTAGGTTTCAAGGAATACCATGTGTCTTTCTTACAGGAACAGGAAGAGGACTTTAGCCTGCTTCTCTTGAAGCTTTTGATATAGGTAGTTCCAGTGTTTCAGCATAACAACATAGATTGTTTTAGATTGTCTGTAGGTCAATAAGATTTATTTATTATTGTCTAGATATTTGGACCGAGGGGCTCCAGGAGCTCTTCAGATCCAAGATGGGTTGTTGTCTCAAGCTGCTCTCAGACTAATGAGGTAAAACAGAATAAGGAAGTGATAGAGAAAATAATCATGAATGATGATTGATAAAGTGATTTCTTTTCCAGTGTCATAAAACAACTTGGCGGACAAGATAGTTCAAGGTAAATTAGAGTGGAAAACTGGTGCACATAGGATACTCTGCAGTGGGCTGTCCCTGTGCTCACATTTATTCCATGGCACGATCACACCTGCCTTGCAGTAACTTACTCATGTACCCTATCTTTATATCTTCAAAGGCTTCTGTTTTCTCTCATATCAGTGGTTTGCTTGGCAGAAGGGGATGATCCGTTGTGTGACTGTCAGGGGTAGGTATTGCTACTGGTTGCTGCACTGCAACAGGTATTTCATTACTAGACATGATCTGGCACTGTGAGGTGTATCGCTGTGACAAGCTTCTATGAGAGAAGGAACGTGGTTTCACTTTAAAGAATTGAAACAAAATCTAGGCAGGTTCTGGGTCTGCAGGTATTTTAGAGTTTGATTTTAGCATGAGCCAACCAATCTCTCTGGCTGCCAGTCTTTCGTATCTTAAGCAAGTGTCCTGGCTTCAGCTGGGATAGAGTTAATGTTCTTCCTATTAGCTGGTCTAGTGCTGTGTTAGGAGTTAGGATGAGAATCATGTTGATAACACACTGATGGTTTTAGTTATTGCCAAGCAGTCAGAGGCTTCTCAGCTTCTCACACTGCCCTGCCAGTGAGGAGGCTGGAGGTGCCCAAGGAGCTGGGAGGGGGCACAGCCAGGACAGCTGACCCAAACTGGCTGCAGGGGTATTCCATATCATATGAGACGTCCTGTGCCATATATAATGGAGGATTTGCTGAGAGGCAGTTTGGCTCAGGAATGAGCTGAGCATTGTCCAGTGGATGGTGGGCAGTTTTACTGTGCATTACTTGTTTTGTATTTTATTTTGCATTATTACTATCATTATCATTATTCTTCTTTTCTGTCCCATTAAACTGTTTTTATCTCAACCCATGAGTTTTACTTTTTTCAGTTCTCTCCCCCATCCCACTGTGGGGGCAACTGAGCAAACAGCTGTGTGGTTGTTTTAGCTGCTGACTGGGTTAAACCACAACAGTAAGTAAGAATAATGAGCTCATCAGTGCCCTGTAGATGGGCTAGTTAGCTAGGTAGCTCTTTTTCTAATCAGAATATGTTTGGTCATAACACATTAGGGAAATGCAAATTAAGTAATTTATTCAGAAATTCCGTAGTGTCATTTTAGAGTAGTACAGAAAGGAGAAGTTGTAAGTGAAAACCTGCCTGCCAGCTCAAAATAAAACAAACAACCAAATAGTGATATTCTCTGTTGTGACATTCATGATACTCAGAAGTCTGGAGTTTATTTAAACGTTACAGAAGTTGACTTTGAACAGAACCGATTTCTTCCTCAGCCGGCACACACGTTAGCTCATTTCTGAAGCCAGTTGTGCCCGAAGTTGTGCCTGTTTCTGAAGCCAGCTCTTTGTTAAATTGTCACTTGATTCATTTTTGAATTGGTTATCAAAATAAGTCTTAAATGATGTGAGAATTCTGTCAGATCAGTTCCTATATTTCAGTGTTAATCCTTGCAGATTGGTTACTTGGGATGCACTTTGTAAAATTTCCTGAGAGATCCAATAAGTTACAGAAATTGCTGTTACCAGTGATTAACTGCATCTCTCACCCCTGGTGCTGGGGCCTTCTAGAAGAATTCAAATGCCCTTGTACAGTTTCATAATCTGCAGTTCTCTGTAAGCTTGGTTCTTGCTGAAATGCTGTTGAATCATGACTCTTGAATCTCTGTTAATATTGCAAAACTAATTTTCTGTGACAGTAGAGGTAATTCTGTACCTGCACTTGCAGGGTAGTGTGATGCACCTGTTAAGTTAAACACATCCAAGTATTTAAGCTCAATTTTGTGTTGCCAGGCATCTGCTGTACTCCTACAAATGCTTCAAAGGAAGAACACTTGTAACATGCACAGTATTAGGAAACAGATGCAGCTAGTTAGTTCTTTGCTGTTTGCTGTCGGCAAGCAGTGTTCCCAGGGTCACGCTGCCAGAGAAATCTGAGAAGACTAGAAGTCTCTGACCAGCAGCGCTCTGGTGAAGTCTGTGCTCCTATGCAAAGCAGAAGCAGTGCTCTGATCTTGCAGCTGAGGCACTCTATGTGCAGAACCCTGAAAAATGTGTGTCTGCTGCAGGCATTTATAGTTTGTAAATCATTGTTGTAGCTTAGCATTTAGCAACCAATATTTCCTAATGACTGGGCTGAGACAGAACTGTTGTTCTTCCTTACTGCCAAAGGAACTGGAGATCTACTGGAAATCACTGTAACTAAAAAGCAACAAAGGGGAATTCTTTTCTGAAGTCCAAGTGTGAACGAGTCACAACCAAGGCTTCAAGTGACGTGCTCTATCTGCTTGTGAGGAGATGTTTGGAACAGAATTTGTTTTGTTTGCAGAAAAATGGGGGTGAAATGAGTGCAGTGAGCCATGACAGCAGGGAGGGAGGCAGAGCAGTGTGACACCTTCACGAATCACTGCTTAAAGGACAATCTGAATGGTTGCAAGAAGTGAGGAGTAAGCAGTAATAACCTCCTAGGAGGAGAAGGGTTTCTCTGGCTTGTGATTGCACCATCTCACAGAGGTGGCCGTGCAGCCCTGCAACCTGAGCTGGCCCTTCTTGGCTTTCAGCGTCTGGAGTGCTGCTATTTCAGACAACTGCATGCTTGAATGTGTGCCTACATTAACAGCTGCTCATGTGGAAGCCGAACTGGTTCCTGTTATACAAGAATCCTTCTGCACATAGGTTAGCAAAAGAAGTTTTTCCAAATGCGAACAGAAGCTCTTTGTAAAACATTAAATATTTCTGGTGTATTAAATTATGTTTATCTAAATATCAGAAGGCAGGAAGCCAAGATGAAGAAGGATCAAGTATATGCAATAATATCTCATTTTCCTTTGCCAAATTAGAAATAACAGATAGCATTCTCTTAAATGCAAAACAAGAAGAAAATCATAGTAAATTTGTTCTGAACTCTAGAATATGAATTTGTTGCTGAGCCAACTTCCTCAGTAGGATGAATTTTTCAAATAGCATAATCTCTGGCAGGTAGGTTTTGTGGTAAAAAGGCTGACACAGCCTTGCAGTGGTGCAAAGCTTGTACTGTTTAATGGTTGCACTGGCTTAATGAAGGGGGCATATTGAAACAAAACTAGTTAATAAAGGTAGTGGGTTTCTACTGGGATGTAAGAATTGAAATGCCATATGCTCATCCTTATATTGTTGTTGTCTCACTGCAGACTGAACATCTGGCAGGGTTTGTTTTGGTACAGATATTTTCAGACAAAAAATCAAGTGTGTAAACACCCATGGATTTAAGCTGGCAAGCACAATCCCTGTAATGGACATAAAGAATAACGGAGTACCCTGCTCAAAGTCATGGCAGCTTGTATGTGGACTGCTCAATTCTGCCAGACATCTCCCTCACACAACTGGTGGTTTTCCCATTTATGGTATGGGTTTGAATACTGTGTCAGTCCACCACACCAGTGGTTAACATGGAGCTTGAACTGAAGGCTGTTTTCAAAGATTCCAATTATTATAAAAGTCAAAGCTTTAGTCTTTCTTTCAAAGTTCAAGGAGCTTTTTTTTTTTTTTTTTTTCATCTAATGTTTACTGGAGTTACAGCCTGCAAGTGTGCACAGATGATGAGCCTGTGTGTCCTTACTCTGTGCGCTCCTATGCCAAAAGGATGTTTAGGAATAGCAAACAAGGCCTCCAGTAAAATCAGTTTGAAATAAGCCTGGTTTAAGGAATTCTGGGTTTTGTCACTTGTCATCAGATTGGTATTGAATACACCGTCAGTTCTGGTTTTATTCGTTGCACTGACTTACATATTTTCTTGGTCTAGGTTACGGTTTGGGAAGCGTAGATCGCATTCCCTACCTTGTAGAGGTATGTTTTACCTGCTGAGTGCTGTTATTTTGATAAGAAGCGAATATTTCAGTTTTCAAATGTTAGTCAATTTGTTTGTTAGAGTTATGCTGCCTGCTTTGCAAAGGGACCAACTCCTTCACTACTATGTTATGGTTTGTTTAGTTAAGGATTTGGTCATTTTGTCCATTTTTCATGTGAAATGCTACAGTGGTTAGGGGAAGTGTTGGCCTTGGCTTAACCTGGTCTTCTAGAAATCCTCTGCAGATGGACTGAACACTGTGAGGATTAAATGCCAGTCTGACATTATTGCTAGAGAGGTGTCTGTTCCCAGCATTTTCGGGCTTTCCAGGGCCCTTGGGAATTTAATATTGGGCATTTGGAATCACTGCCAGAAGGACGATAGCTTTGTAGAAACTTTTGGCCTTTGTGCGTGTTCTGAAATTCAAAGGTCTGTGGTTTTGAAAACTCTTGTCTTCCTCCAGGCCAGAAGCTACTCTCCAACAGAGCAATTAGGAATACTTTCTATGTATTTTTAAGCCAAGAAAGCAATCTAACTGCAAGTCAGTTTTTAAACCGTAAGTAAAGTCAGGGTACAAGGCCACAACCTTCACCTCCTGCCTGCACCCAGGCCCCTGCTGCTTTATTCCCAATGTGCATCCTTGCCTTGGCACTGGTGTTGGCAGGTATCTGACCCTGGGACCTGAGTGGGAAGCTGTGCCGGTTTGCCCTACCAGAAATTTACTCTTCCTGAGTCTGCCCATCCCCATCATTTCATCTCCTGCCCTCCACTCCACACCTCAATTATGCTTCACCTAGGCTTGAGATTTACCCCATTTCTTAATGCACTGGGAATTCTGGTCATAAAACACATTTCTTCCCTGTAACTTCTTTCCAGTTTGCCATCTTCACTGCTTCAGCGCCCTGTCCTTCATCTTACCTGAGCCATTGCTCCTTACAGGGTGTCTTTATTTGCTTGGCTTAGTCTGTGCTGAGATCTCTTTATGAGAGAGATACCGTCTTTTGAAGAGAGGGTTGTCAGTTGCTTCAGATTCCCCAGTTCACTGCTAGCAGTAGTAGCCATCTTTTTAATCGACACTTGCCTGTAGTAAAGATACCAGAAGCTAACCCTGTTGGATAAGACTGGGTGGGATTTTTTTTTCAGTTCTACTTCCTTTCTCTAATGCTGTAGCTGCTTTTGTTACCTTCATTAAATCAAAGCAAGCCATGTGTGGATCGCTTCAGCTTTCAGTAGAAAATGTCCTAAATCGGACTTGTAAACAAGCCGAGTTTGGCTTAGGTCAGTCGCTGTGGGGAATCTGCACATTGTTTGTGACATTCTCTGGACAGTGGGACTGGATGGAGACCAGTCTGCTCTGTGGAACAGGGTGTTACAGCTTCTGGACTCTTGTAGTCTACAGCAGCAGCACAGATCACAGACCGCAGGGATGTCACAGGGATGCCCCAGGTTTACCACCCTTCTTTGGCTACGGCTCCGTAATAGGCTCATGTTGGGCATACAGAGGATGCTGAAACAGCCTGTAGAGTGGACACCCACTGCTGGAGATAATCCCCTTCTGTTGCAAGACTTTTGAGGTAGGACAAAGTTAGTCTATTGAGGCCAAACCAGATATTAAGAGACAAGATCAGTGTGATTCCTAGTTATTGCCAAGTGTTGGAGAGCTGGTAGAACCAGCTGCACACCTCCTGTGGCTTATGAACCTACCTTGGCTTCTTGAGCTTCCTTGGTCACCTCCCAGCTGAGTAGAGGCTGCACACCTGGTGCAGTGGTGAGGAGGAAAGAGGAGAGGAAGTGGAGTCAGTGATGTGACCTCTGCATGGCCAGTGAGCAGGCGGTTTGGAGGCCACAAACCGTATGTAAGAGCCACTGGTGCACAAGGAAAAGCATATTTGCTTCATAAAAATATTGTATGCAGGTAGCTTCCCCCAGTTTTGGGTTGTTCTGTTGTTTGTTGCGTTTTTTGGTGGGTTTGTTTTTTTTTTTTTGTAGGCAGGCAAGCACTAGGATCTGACGTTCAGCGTGACATTTTGGCACATGAAGGAGGAATGCTGAGAGTAATGGATCAGAAAGAGTGAAGAGAGAGATTGAGGGAGAGATTAACAACTTCCTTAGAAACTGCAGATGTTTCTGAGGAAGACTGGGCAGACGCAGACATGCTCCTGGCGAAAAGAGCAGTTTGGGGAAAAAACTTTTCATTCTTCCAGTTACAGCTCCCTAAGCGGCATTTTACCGGAGCTCTCGAAGTGAGCGAAACGTTCCCAGCCTTGTTACCTTAAACAGAAGCACAAATGCAGTTTTTCCTCTTGACTAAAATGGATTCTTATTGTGAATTTCATTTGTGACATCATCTCAGACGTTGCTGTGTAGTGTGACTCGGAAGGCCGTGTTCCTGAAGCAGTAGTGCGTGGCAGGAGTAATGCCTGGTTCTGACTTAGCTCCCTGCAGCGTAAGTTTAGAATGTCAGTTCTAAATTAAGTATCAGAATATGTGATTTCCCCATCTATTTTTTACATGCAGGGATTGGATCAGGAGCTTTCTCAGCTGCTTGACTTTAAGCAAAGCCAGGTTCAAATAGGGCCATTCAGTTCCTTATTCTTTGCTTTTTTGGAGGGGAAGGAGGGTTGGGTGTTGGTATTTGTTGTTTGAATCTCAGTCTCTTCTCTCTGGGTGCAGAACAAAGATTGCTGTGGGTACTGAGATATGACTCTGCCAGGGATAAGTGGGGATTTATCCCATGACATAAGTGTCAGAAGCATGAATGAGGTGCAGTTGGAAGAGGGTCTGTGGAGCAGGCAGCTTGCAGCTTGAACTGCTCTATGCATTGAGATCTTCACAAGTCCCATCTGATCATTCGGGGACCTGTGTCTGGTTGGGCATCTCCCTTCTGTTTATCTATAAATGGAAATGGACTTTTTATGGACAGAGACTCCTAATGGAATGGAAATTAATTCTTTATTCCCACTCCAGAGCCAGATTCCAGACGGTCTGGTTGTAGGATTGTCACGTATCTGGCACTTCCTTTCACACTCATCTCGGTTAATGTCTGACTTAAAAGCTCTCTGAAATTGCAGGGTCAGTTCCATTTAATTTTCTTAGATTTCCTAGACTTTCATCTTTAAGAGCAGTAAATTAATATTTAAATTCTTAACTTGCTTAAAATAGGTTTTTCTTTTCAAAAATATCCTGAACCAGCAGGTCCAACACCGAGGAGCAGATTTACATAATGCAGAAATAGTCTTCCAGAAGCTGGAGTAACAGTATCACTGCTGTTTTCTTACAGCATCGTGGATGCCAGGATCTGTGTGGAAGGCAACAGTTCTGGTGTCTCTGAACTTTAAAGCTGCTTTGGGATAAATCTCCATAGGCTTCATTTGAAATCTCACACACATACTACATTTTTTTTGTACTGGAGATCTCATGGCATAAGGCTGTTGTGTCTGACTTTCAGTTTTTGTTAAAAACACTGTCCCAACAATCTCCCTGGTGTTACTCTAGTGCTCTTGTTTCTGGCTCGCCCTCTGGTGAGGTGTGAAAACTTCAACCGAAGTCGACTTCGTTTTTTAATGGCAGAAAACATTTAAATTTTAGAATTGATGCTTACTTTCTCTGTACCTTTGTTTATTATCCCATTTGATTCCATTTGTCCCTTAAGAGTTTGCTGGAAACATGCATTCCACAGTGAGTCAGCATGGCCTGCTGGACTGAGCAGAAAGCAGATTGGGGAGTTATAAATCCAAGCACTTACTTGCTGTGTGGCCTTACAAAAACTTACTTAACCTCTGCTTCCCCATCAGTAGAATCAGTTCAACTTACCAATCTTTGAGTTGTTTCCTATTGCTTCTTTAGCACTGTTAGGCAGGCATGAATTGCAGATAGCAGCTCTAATCTTACATCATCGCTCTCCAGCTGAGACTCTTGCACCAGTGTAGGAAGTCCCGTTGATTTCAGTGGCTGTGGGCAAGAGCAGTTGGTGTCTAGAGATGACTTAGATCCAGAATCATGGCCAAGTATGGAAGACCTGCCTGTTTTCAGCCAGATGTAATGGAAATGGAAAAAGACTGAAATGCAGAAGCTGAGTCAGGTGTCTGCCATTTCCTAAAGTTTTTAAGAAACCTATTCCCAGGGTCAGTGCCTCTGGCTGAGGTTCAGTGTAAGCAGACCAGGAAGGATTGTGACCAAGACACTTCCCTTTCTCCTTTCTGGTGGATGTAGGGGCTCTCATATTTCCCTGTTGAGAAGGGTATCAGTTTTCATTGTGGAAACAAGTCTGGCAGCAAGGAATGAGCTATGGAGTCAGAGCTTTGGAAGGTCTTCAGTGACATTTCTCCATTCTTAGCACATCATTTAATGACAGCACTTGATGGCCAGGTCTTAAATCTGGCACCCAGTTTCAGAAGTCAAGCCAGACATTGCATGTTTGGGTGCAGGCATATGGGGGAGTTCTCTTCAGCCGTGACTTGGACTAGCTGTGGAGCAACTTTGCTCAGGCTGCTCCAATCCCACAGTTACTCTAACTTCCACAGTGTGAAAGGGCTTCTTTCTGTCCTGTAGCACTTCCAAGTTGTATCCATTCTGCTCCCTGAGTTGCCAGTTCAGGCACTCAGCCAGAATTAGGTCTTAAAGGTCTCACTCAGCTCTCATATGGCCCTTGCCAGCACCTGGTCCTGTGCAGTAGAGGTTAGTGCCAAAACCCTCACAGCCATGGAGGAGGCAAGCAGTTCATTCTCGGAGCAGGCAGGGTTTGGTGGCCCGACATGTCTCCTGGTATCCATAAGGAAGAGGTTCAGGAAATGTCAGGGTGAGAAGAAAAAGCAATCAAGAATCCCCCAAGAGACAGGTGGAAGGAAGAGTAAAGGGAACTCAAGGTCCTGATGGCAGGTAGTACTTCATGAGGCTTGCTTTTTGGCTGCAAAACTCATTGCTTTCACCACCACTGTGCACAGTGTTGGATTGTGGAGCAAAATGCTGGTGTTTGAGCTGCTGCATTATGAAAAGCTGCCTAGAAATGTCACCTTGATTTTGCTGGGGCTCTTGGTGCAACACAACTAACATCAGAGACACCTATCTAGTATGGAACCAGCCAGACAAAAGCATTCTTAGGGCTACAGCAGTTGTAAGTTAGGCAGTCTTAGAGGCCCTGTGCAAGATGTGTTTCTTCTGTTGTGTTGTGCTCCATAAAATGTCCTTTGCCATGGATTTTATTGAGCCGGGCTGGGGCAAGGTCAAGTGTGAACCTCTCTCATTGGGTGTTCCTGTCTGAGCCTGCACTGGCCACGTTAACCGGTTAGAGATCCATCTCTTACACTGATTGCTAAATTTAAAAATAATAGTAATTTGGATTCTAGAAAAATCTTTCTCCATCTGAAGTCAAAGGTCCATCTTCCTTTAGAGCAGTTGAATCCTTTGCATTCCCTTACTTCGCTGCTTGCTCATCTTTCACGAAGATAAACATAGAGCTTGAGGGAATTTCCCAGGTGGAAACTCCCTGTTCTTTGTGAGCACTGCATGCAGCCTCAACTGCCTGCAACAGCCACTTCCCTTTACTTTTTGTCCAGTGTAATTTTTATTAGCTTTATTGTCTTTCCTGGGGAGAAAAAAGGCTGAGAAAAGGATTCAGTGGCCCCTTATTAGTTGCTCAGGTTCCAACCTCACTTTCCCCACTGTAAATCAGAGTAACTCCACCAAAGCAAGGCTGTTATTCCAGCCTCCAACTACGGAATCCCCCATTGTCATTGCCTGGAGGCTCATTGCACATAGAGGTATCTGGTAGAGATTGACAAAGCTGTCTAATAAACAAAACAGCCTCTTTCCAGCTATGTGAACTGTGGGCAATTCTCCAACCATTCACAGTCCAGAAGAGTATTTTTGGGTATGGGCAGCTCATCAGTTCTCAGAGATACTGCTAGGCCTTAGCAGGGCAGCTAACTTAGGACAAGCAGCTTACCCAGTAGGTTTTCCCTTAGCAGGTCTGTGACTGTAAATACCTGGTTATAGTTTACCTTAGAAACACAAATGGGTGGGAATCCTGACTGACAGTTGCTCTGGGAATGGGGGAAGAGATGTGTCAGCTGAGTTACACCACTTAAATGCTGGCACTATAGTCTGCTGGCAGACTATAAGCATCTTTAAAACCCTATGAAAAGTGTAGATTCCTCTTCTAAAGATGAATTTCTATTGCCAAATGCTCTTCAAGGTGTTGTTATGATTTGTAAACAAATTTCTTGGCCATTACAAATCACCAGCTCAGGCAGATTTTAGGCAGTGTGTCCCCTCGCCACCCTGCCACACTGTCCATGTTGCAGACACCCCCTTTTATCCTGCCGAAGCTGGGTGGTTGTTTCCTTGGGGTTTTTTAATGAACCAGCTCTAAGCTGAGATACCTGCCTGCTCTTGCAAGTCTATATGATAGCGTTGATCCTTTGGTTGGGGCTTTCCAAAAGCTCTTACAGGTGAGGTCCATCCAGCTCTGTGTGATATAAAATAAGCTTTACGTTTTGGAAGAGGTGGTTTTACAGCCAAAGGATCTTAATCATTTCCTAAGCGAATTTAAGAAGAATAGCTATAAAATAAGTGCAAAGTGCAAACCTCCAGCCTGTTCTGTCAGTCTTTGCAGATCTGGGTGCTGATGTGCTGGAAGCCAGCAGCGATGCTCGTACAGGTAAAGACTGCCTGTAAACTGAGAGGTGCAGGGTAATTCTTAACGCATGGGACTTGGCTGCTGAGTGTCAAGCAGTGTATGTAGGTAAACTACACAGTGATTAAATCCTTAGCTTTAACTCTGAATGCATTTTCTTTGTAGGGGAAAAAAAGAAATAAAAGGTAACTTGAGTTTAAATAACGAGCTTGTTGGAAGACCAAGTCCTGAACCGGCTGCCCAGAGAGGCTGTGGAGTCTCCATCTCTGGAGACATTCAAAACCTGACTGCATGCTGTCCTGTGCAACCTGCTCTAGGTGATCCTGCTCTGGCAAGAGAGCTTGGACTAGGTGATCTCCAGAGGTCCCTTCCAATCCCTATGATTCTATGATCCACCACTTGGTTCTTCAGCTGTTTTTACCCTCTTGGTAAAGAATTGTTTCCTCGTGTCCAGTCTGAACCTGCCATGGTGCAGCTCTGAACTATTCCCACATAATCGGTCACTGGATAACAGGGAAAAGAGAACAGCCCCTCCTTCTCCATGTCCCCTCCTCAGGAAACTGTAAAGAGCAATGAAGTTGTCCCTCAGTCTCCTTCTCTCCCAACTAGACAAGCCCAAAGTCTTTAACTGCTCCTCATAGGACATGTCTTTAGCCCTCTCACTGGCTTGGTAGATCTCTGGATGCATTCAGGTCCCTTAACTGACTTCACGCTTCTCCATAGTCTTCCAGTTCTTTCCCTGAAACAACTTCTTCCTATCAGTATAACACAATTCACCATTTTAGAAGGAGTCCCCAGGTTCTTTGTGATGTTGGTGTTTCCCAACTGAGAGCAGGGCCAGGTAGTTTTAGGCAGGGCACGCAAACCCTGTTCAGATGTTACTCAAGTATTAATCATGATGGTACCCTAGAGCTGAGATTGTTGATGGCAAGGCTTGGTAATAACAATGGGTGGTTTATATCTTCAAGAAATGCATCAGGAAGTAAACTGTTTCTGGAGAGATACCAGCTGACATTCCAGGAGGCTGAGCCATAGTCAGCAGCAGTCAGCAACACATTTTCTGTAGACAGCAGTGTTGCTAACAAGAATTGTCACTTTTCAAGCTAAACAGAAAGAAAAACAGACCATTTGAGCTGACCTTAGTATTCCCCATTCTCTGACAAGCATTTTCCTATATGGACAACTGGAATTTTCCACCCCAAAAGTTACTTCAATCTGTTTCCTGCCTATGGCATTCATTTGCAATCAACATCAGGATTTCTTCTACAGTGTGCCATTCATTTTTAATTTATAGTTTTGAAATATGAGACAAATATTTGCATTAGCATTAAATAACAACCATTGCTCATACTCCATGAGAATGGTCCCCACAGAGGATGAAGGCAGTTAAGCCATGTCTTTCCTGGATCCCTCTACCTCAATGTATGTTGTAAACTCAATGACAAAAGCAAGAAACTATTTTCCACCCTAAGATGCTCCCATCTGAACTCACAGCAAATCCAAATCTTACAAAGCTTTCATTCTGGATGGGTTTGGATGACGAGCCACGTCCCCATCATCTTTGAGTGCACTCCAGTCATGCCTTAAGCACCGTGCCCAGCATCAGTCCAGTGGGGTTTGATCTCTCACCATTGCCTGGCCTCCATGATTTCCAGTTGAGCTTTTCAACAAAAACAGCCTCAGTCTCTCCAGACTCAGCTCCCTGCTGTTTCTGCTCAACTTGCCTTCCCCAGATAACGCCCATCTTTATCCAGATATCCAAAGCAACTTAGCAGGCTGCTGGGTAGCTTCAGCAGTTGCAGTTGCTGTGTGGGAAGATACAGACTTTTTTTTTCTCAAAATAGCTCTTTTGTGAACTTTCTGTGCTATTTCCTTTTCCTGCCTCCTAAGACCTTGTATAGTTCCCTAATTTTGGTTGTTGGAAGGCTGTCACTAAGCTCTTCTCATTGCCTAAGCAGAAACAAACCAGGAATTTCAGTATACATGATCATCTCAAACCCGTAACGCCTGCCATGAGCCTACAGTTCTGGGATAGCTCTTCTGATGGTGACACTCAGTCCTGATGGCAGCAGATGACTTCACTGTGTCTGACCCATTTGGCAAGTGAGCTTCTTTACGTGTGTCTTCTGTAACATACGGGGCTTTCCACCATCCAAACCTGCCCCAAATACCTACAACTAGCCCTCTAGCACAAAAGCCTCTTGTCAGAAGTGGAGATTTTATCTTTGGAAGATGACCAACAGTTTCACCAAAAGCTCTGTCTGTGCTTTTGACACAGTAAAGATCCCCCGAGCTTTTCCCTCAGTTTCCCTCAGTTTCTTCACAAAAAGCCTTCACTCTTCAAGTGCAGCTTTTCCACCCCCACGCCCACCCCACTGTCCCATTCCGTGTTAGGAATTAACCATGGTTATGAAGTAAATTCCTCATCTGTTCAAATGGAGTTCAGAGTCTCTCAGCACATTAAATGAAACTCTTTTTGGTTTCTTGGGGATGTCCTGGCCTAACGTGAGAAGGGAAGGAATAGAGGGAAAGGTTGGGGTGGTCCTGAAGTCAGCCTTGCTTATTCTGCCATGGCCCGTGCCGTGGGAAGAGGGGAGGGTGGTATCTGCTGCGGCTGGGTGGGCTGCCCCAGATAGTGCAGAGAGGAAAAGCAGGCAAGGAAGTGCACAGGCAAATGGAGAGAAACCCCAAGGGCCACATGATCCGCTGTGGTAGGTGGGCGTTTGTGGAACATTGGTACATTAAGGGCATTGTCACTGTAGTTGTGGTTAGTGAGATTCGTTAGGGACAATCACAGTTATTCTTGCAGCATCTTTTAACCATGGGAATCCAAAGCATCCACAAAAAACCCCAAACAAACCCCACAACATTTAAAAGGTTTTGAGTCCCAAATCTACACTTTCCACTTGGAAATCTAATATAATTAACACTCTATAAACAAGAACTCGGTTAATTTGCAAGGCAAGCCCTCAGAAAATGTTACAGATGTATTTCAGTCCAAACTTATCATAGAATCATAGAATTGTAGGGGTTGGAAGGGACCTCGAGAGATCATCGGGTCCAACCCCCCTGCCAAAGCAGCTCACTAGGACATTTCACTGAGATAGGCATCCAGACGGGTCTTGAATATCTCCAGAGAAGGAGACTCCACCACCTCCCTGGGCAGCCTGTCCCAGGGCTCTGTCACCCTCACTGGGAAAAAGTTTCTCCGCATGTTGGTGCGGAACTTCCTATGCTGCAACTTGCAGCCATTGCCCCTTGTCCTGTCTCCACAGACCACTGAAAAGGGGCTGGCTGATTCCCCCTACATCCCCTGCTTAAGATAATTATAAACATTAATTAGGTCTCCCCTTAGTCTTCTCTTCTCAAGGCTGAACAGTCACAATCTTCTCAGCCTTTCCTCATAGGGGAGATGTTCCAGGCCCTTTATCATCTTCGTAGCCCTTCTCTGGACTCTCTCCAGGAGATCCCTGTCCTTTTTATACCAGGGAGCCCAGAACTGGACACAATACTCCAGGTGGGGCCTGACCAGGGCAGAGTAGAGGGGGAGGATCACCTCCCTTGACCTGCTGGCCACACTCCTCCGGATGCACCCCAGGATCCCATTGGCTCTCTTAGCCACCGAGGCACACTGCTGGCTCATGGCCAACCTGTCATCAACCAGGACCCCCAGGTCCTTCTCCACAGAGCTCTTCTCCAGCAGGTCATCCCCCAGCCTGTACTGATACAAACGGTTGTTCCTTCCCAGGTGCAAGACTTTACACTTGCTTTTGTTAAACCTCATCTGGTTTCTCCCTGCCCAGCTCTCCAGCCTGTCCAGGTCTCTCTGGATGGCAGCGCAGTGTTCCTGCGTGTCAGCCACTCCTCCCAGCTTTGTATCATCGGGTACTTGCTGAGGGTGGATGCTATTCCCTCATCAAGGTCGTCAATGAAGATGTTGAACAGGACTGGACCCAACACCAAGCCCTGGGGAACACCGCTAGTCACAGGCCTCCAGTCAGAGTCACAGGCCTCCAGTCAGGAGGTCAACACCCTTCTGTTGGGTTTTTTACACAGGGGCTGCAACTCTCAGAGCACCTTACAAACACCCACAAATCTTCACTATGCCTCTGTAGAAAGGGGAGGTATGGACTGGGTAAGTGACAATAAAGCGGATGGAAAATTGCCTGGACTGTCTGACTCAAAATGTTGGGATCAGAAGAACAAAACCCATCTGGTGGCAGGTTACTACTAGCAGTGTCCCTCTGGGACCAACACCGTCTAACACATTCATTAACAACTGGATCCTGTGGATGACACCAGATTGCAGGGATGCGGTGTTTATGCCGGAGGTCCAGGCTGCTATTTAGAGGGACCCTGACAGTGGGAGAAGTGGACTGACAGCAGCTCTGTGATTATCAGCAAATGCCAGGTCCCTCACGTGGGATGGAATAACTGCACAACAGGTCGCTATGGTCAACTGACTAGAATGCAGCTTGCGGAGAGGTACTTGGGTGTTCTGGTGGGCCTAAAGCTGAATGAGTGCAGCTACACACCTCTGTGGCTAAGACCAACCATCTATTAGCAAGAGTATAGCCAGCAGGTCAAGAGAGGTCATTCTTCTATTCCACAGTTGTGAAACCACAGCTGGAGTACTGTGTCTACTCTGGGGTTCCCCGGTTTAAGAAATTTACTGGCAAACTGGAGCGGGACCATCAGGGTGGTTGAGGGACAGGAGCATATGATGTTTGGAGAGAGACAGAGCTGGGTTTGTCCAGTCCCATGATGAGAAAGCCAAGGGGAGATGTTTTTGTGCTCTGCAGCTCAGTAATGGGAGTCAGAGTCTTCTGCGTGGTGCATACTGATAGGATGAAAGGCAACGGGCACAAACTCTGGCAAGGGAAATTCATTCGAATGTTAGGAAGATAATTCTAGTGCTGAACTACACAAGGTTAGTTCAGCACTAGAACCAGCTGCCCAAAGAAGCTGTGTCATTTCCATCCCAGCAGGTATTCAAAACTCAACAGGACAGGGTCCTGAGCCATCTGATCTTGGCTGGACTAACTGTGTGGGAGGAGAGACAAGATAACTTCCCAAAGTCTCTTCCAACCTCAGTGACCCCGGTTCTAAGGAGAAGGTCTGCTGAGGGGAAGTTCAGCCCCACTGAAAGCTGTTGCTTTCAATACGAAACCTACTGGTTTCTCTGAAAGGACATGAGAAGACATTAGCTATTTGTCCAGTAATCAAATAGTAATTGAACATGAACCTGGATCTCTTTCATCCAAGAGTGCCCTAATCTTCAGCCCAGAATGTGTTAGCATCCCTCCACCTTCCCTGATACAGGATACACTTTATCATGAAAAGTAGCTCCAAAAACAGTAACTAAGTGAAACATTGTTACAGGGAAAATAATTTAGTTAGAACTTTCTGACCAGGTCTACACTTTCTGGGCAGCACTGGACCACACAGCGACTTTAACAAGTTAAAGAACAAAAATTAAAGAAAAAACCTCATTCACGTTACAAGAGCTGTGTTTCTGAAAGAGAAGGAAATTGTGAAGACAGTTGGCCAGTATTTTGTGATGAACACCTCTGAAATGTGAAATATGTCCCAAGACATTATAATAATGAATGATAGAGCTTTGCTTTTATGTCTCAGGCAGTAATGATTTATTTGATCTGAGCAGGGACTTTGCACACATAAAAAGCAAGAATGAGACTCCAGGCTTTCAGCTCACGTTGTCATCAGGCATCTTGTGACTGCAGTGCTTTCGTGTGTGGCAACAGTGGCAACAGGAGCAGTGGTAACTAGTTTTGGACTGGGCTTCATGAAGAAGATTTAAATGCTTTCAGTGGTAAAGACCATGGTGTTATCTTCCTTGCATCATTCAAACAGTGCAAAGAGATGTAAATCTGTCCTAAATTTCCCATAAAATCTGTTGGCTGCTTCTCCACCATCTCTTTCGCCAGAGACCGTTAATTACAACATACTTTGTCTCTAAACTGGAGGGACAGGGATTTGGCTGAATGTTTGCACTCAAAGAGTTGTGGTCAACAGCTTGATGTCCAAGTAGAGACCAGTGACGAGTGGCATTCCTCAGAGGTCACCACTGTTTAACGTCCTTGTCAGCAGCATGGACAGTGGGATTGAGTGCACCCTCAGCAAGTTCGCTGATGACACCAAAGTGTGTGGTGAGGTCGACACACTGGAGGGAAGGGATGCCATCCAGAGGGACCTTGACAGGCTTGAGAGGTGGGCCTGTGTGAGCTGCATGAAGTTCAACAAGGCCAAGTGCAAGGTCCTGCGTGTGGGTCAGCACAATCCCAAGCACAGCTACAGGCTGGGTGGAGAATGGACTGAGAGCAGCTGTAAGAAGGACTCTGGGGTATTGATTGATGTAAAGCTCAACATGAGCTGGCAATTCATGCTTGCAGTCCTGAAAGCCACCTGTGTCCCAGGCTGTATCAAAAGCAGCGTGACCAGCAGGTCAAGGGAGGGGATTCTCTGCCTCTACCCTGGTCTCACAAGACCCCACCTGGACTGTGTCCAGCTGTGGGGTCCCCAGTACAAGAAAGACATGGAGCTGTTGGACCGAGTCCAAAGGAGGCCCGTGAAAGTGATCAGAGGGCTGGAGCACCTCTTGTATGAGGACAGGCTGAGAGAGTTGGGCTTGTTCAGCTTGTAGAAGAGAAGGCTCCAGGGAGAACTTAGAGCAGCCTTCTAGTACCTGAAGGGGCTACAGGCACGCTGGAGAGGGGCTGTTTGCAAGGGCAGGTAGCGATAGGACAAGGAGTAATAGGCTTAAGTTGAAGGAGGGTAGATTTAGGTGGCCAAGAAGGCCAATGGCACCCTGGGGTGTATTAGAAGGGGTGTGGTTAGTAGTTCGAGAAAGGTCCTTTCCCCCCTCTACTCTGCCCTGGTGAGACCACACCTGGAATATTGTGTCCAGTTCTGGGCCCCTCAGTTCAAGGACATAGAACTCCTTGAAAGAGTCCAGTGCAGGGACACCAAGATGATTAAGGGAGTGGAACATTTTCCTTTTGAGGAGAGGCTGAGGGAGCTGGGCCTCTTTAGCTTGGAGGAGACTGAAGGGTGACCTTATTAATGTCTATAAATATGTAAAGAGTGAGAGTCAGGAGCACAGAGCCAGGCTCTTCTCAGTGATGTCCAATGATAGTTCAAGGGGCAATGGGTGCAAGCTGGAGCATAGGAGGCTCCATGTGAAGATAAGGAGAAACTTCTGCTCTGTAAGGGTGATGGAGCCCTGGGACAGGCTGCTCAGAGAGGTTGTGGAGTCTCCTTCTCTGGAGACATTCAAACCCCACCTGGACAAGTTCTTGTGTGACCTAATCTAGGTGATCCCGCTCTAGCATGGTGGTTGGACTAGCTGAGAACCCTTCCAACCCCTAACATTCTGTGATTCTGTGTGTGATTCTGGGATTGGCTCCAGTTCTGCTCAAACACACCTCTGGGATCCTTGCTTTGAACCCTGGATCCCCCTCCCCTCCCTGGCTCTTTATTTCCTGCTCCATCTGTGTGCACTGGCCCAGTAGCGCCCCCTGCACCCTGTCTTGCCGTGGAGAGGGAGGACATCCCTGCTAGACTGCTAACAACGTTTTTCTCAGAAAAAGGTTCACCGCATCCAAAGCCAGGCTGTAACTCCAGAGAAAAACATCGCTTTCCTGAACGGGGCCGCTGTGTTCCCATCAGGCAAGGCAAGTTTTTCAATAGCTTCAGCCAAGCTGCTTACCGAGCCTCTGAGCTCTCAGGCCATGAGAGGGAGCTTCAAAAATGCTCTTCGTGTACAGGAAAGTCTTTTTTGTCTTCTCGAGTTCAGCTCGGCCCCATCCTGGCTGGGCCGCCGTGCTCACCAGCAGGCTCCCATCCGTCCCCCTCCGCGGCCTGCCGAAAGGGAAGGACGCCGGCAGCAGGCGGGGACGCAGCCGCCGGCTTTCGGAGCAGTTCTCATCTCGTGTTTGTACCCCGAGCACAGCGCGCGGTAGCAAAAGCGGCGTGCTCCAGATCTGACCGTCTGGCCTGGCGCCGGATGTGCTGCCTGGTGCCTTCAGAGGGGTGACTGAAGTCAAAGGGGTTTCAGGAGCTTTCTGCCACCCCGGTGTTTTCATTTCTTCTTTCACTTTTAGTAAGTTTGGGGGTTTAGAAAGACGCGGTGTGTGTGAGAGGTTATGCAAAGTTAGTCAGGGGGGATGTTAGTTGTTAAACTATTAGCCTTAAATAGTTTTATCTCATGGTGATAAGACCAGTATTTCCGATAAGCCTGTGGCAACAGTCAGAAGTCTCATAACCACAATTAAATAACAAGAGTTTCTTACAGCTCAGAGCCTGGGAGCAGAATCAGGCACCCAATTGCCCCGCACCTTACATGTCCCCCATCAGCTGGGGTAGTTGTCATCAGGGCTTACGTGACACATTGTTATTCTCTCCTACAGCCTTGTGCCACAACTGTAAACCCAGCAGAGAAAACATCAATGTCATACAGTGAGAAGCAAGCCAGAGTTTCAGATAGTTGAGTTTTTAAATTGTGTTTCTAGGTTCTGCAGTGTTCAGCTGTGGAGGAGACGGGCCTAGTAAAGGTGTTTAACTTTTGAAGTTCCAGAATTTCTCATTTGCAAAATCACCCTATCATGTTAAGCTGAAGGAGGGCAGATTTAGATCAGGCATTAGGGAGAAGTTCTTCCTTGTGAGGGTGGTGAGGCCCTGGCACAGGCTGCCCAGAGAAGCTGTGGCTGCCTCTCCCTGGCAGTGTTCAAGGCCTGGTTGGATGGGGCTTTGGGCAGCCTGGTCTAGTGGAGGGCAGGGACTGGAACTATATGATCCCTGAGGTTCCTTTCATCCCAAACCAGTCTGGGATTCTAAGTTATTTTACATTTTGTGCCTGTGAGCAAATACACCTATATAACAATTTGAGGCCCAGCTGGATGGACTATTTTTCTCAAGCTTTTGGCTGGGAATCTTCTTGATCTTTGAAAAATATTCATAACTGGCTTATAACATTTTTATATGCAGTCTTGATTTTAGAAGGTGGGTTGGTTTGGCTTTGTCTTTAAGTCTGTAATTTTTGTTACTGTGTAGACCTCCCTAGAGGAAGAGGCAGATTTAATCTTTTAAGAGGCCCCCTCAGGCTTGTACGTGCCACTGTCTGGATGGTATATGGGAACCCTTTCACAGTGTCTTGGAACGCTTATCTCCAAATTTACCAAAGCCCAGATACCTGATCAGTTCCAATACACACAGCCTCTGCTCAGACACTCCAGCATCCTGTCAGCACAATTTGCTTGTTTGGATCAATAATGGCTAATCAGGATGAAGGTAACACATCAGACTCCACCAGTGTGCTTTTGCTGCTGTTGGCTGATAGGAGGGACCCTGCAGGCAGTTTCTGTTAAGAGGAGAAAAATAACAACAAACAGTTGGGATTTTTCTAAGGCAACCCCTTTCATTTACAAAGCATGTGCAAAAGTCTGTTTCTTCTAGGGCAGAAGAAATCAAATAGGAGTGACAGCATCTTGGAGCCGGGAACAAAGACAGTATCTTTCAGCCAAAAGTCTGTGCTAGGGTGGGGGGATTTTTCCTGCTGCGAAGACTTCTATGTTTGTCTGCACTTAGTTGTTATCTTTTTTTTTCCCTCTGCTGTGTCTGCTTGTCTTTCACAGAACCTACCAGAGATAGCAAAGGAGCTGCTCTGCCTTTGTTATGAGGTGAAATCTCTGTTGTCTGAGTGATCTGGTTCCAGAAGGAAGCCTAAGCCGTTCTGTCACGGTGGGAAGTGGCTATGTCCAGCCCCTAATGGTACTTACCATGTGATAGCTCTGAAGGTCTGAGGACACAGGCAAGGCAAGGATTGCAGGTCTAATTTTTCATCAGGCCAAACCATGCACTCAAAAACTAAGTATAAATCTTTGGGCAGCCAAGATTGTGTCTCAGATTTTTATAGGTCTGAGGCAGAACCTGAGATTTTCATGGTACTTGTTGGGAACAATCACTTAGAGATCAGTTTACCTTTAATAAAGTAGTTTTAATAGAGTAAGGTAATGGAGCACAAAGGGTGTTATGCTTGGGAGGGATGGTCACAGGTAGGGAGCACCTGAGGACTGGGTTGTAGGATGTATGAAACATTGCAGGATAATGTTGAGAAAACATCTCTGCTGATCTGCTGATATTTAGTAGCTAGTAGAGGCAAATATGATTTCCTAGGTTTATTTTTGGTAGGTTTTTACTGAGAACTGGCAAATAGAGATGGGGCAGTTGTGAAAAATGTCCTCCCACCACGAGCTGGCTTGAAGGTTGTCTTAGAGAGGTCATCCTGCTGGGCAGCCGACCTGGGCTCACTTCTTCAGAGACACATCACAGCGGGAGTCTTCCCCCTCCAAACTCTGCACTGGGGAGAGTAGTAAACACGAATCCAAAGCAGAGTCACATGAATTTTCTACTGATTTGTATTTGTTTTCTTCTTGTCTTGTCTTGTCTGATAATCCTGTCCAGCCATCCCCAAGTAATTTCGAGTATGGTTTCTGACACAGATGGGAAAGCACACTGCTGACTCCCTTCAGGTTAGTGTAGCTGTGAGAGGGCGTGAGTGTGGCTACGTGTGGGCGTGGTGCCTGCTTATCAAAATCAGATAACGCCAGGAAACTAATTACGACTTTTAACTGTTGTTGCAATCTCTTCTGGGGAAGAGAACTGTTCACACGAAGATTTCTTGCATTTGAGGTGAAACCAGATCCCTGATGCCTGTCCGGCATTTGCTGTGTTTGGAGCATTGCCAAAAAAGCTCTTTTAAAAAGGCATTCCTACTGGAATATGTCACGGACTATTCCCGCTCCCAGCTCTGATGGGCTTCAGACGGGGAGCTGGAATGCAGACCTCCCAGTCACACACTGGAGCGGTGGCATTTGGGGGGCTCACATTGCAACCTAGAGAAAATAAGCACCCAGGCAGGGGTGGTATCGCATGGAGATGACAGGGAGAAGTAAGCCAATGCCATGTGCTGTGTGTTGGGGGCTCAGCAAATCCATGGCTCTGCAAGTCTGCCTTTAACATAGCCAGAGCTTAAGTCAGTGTCACAATTAGCTGGGACTCACACACATGTACTCCTGCTGAAAAGTATATTGCTTTAAAAGGCAATATCCCCAGAGTAAAAGGGGCTGCCTGCCTGTGAGTACAGTGAAAAGTGAGGAGAGAAGGAAGTGCCTGAGGTGAGAATTAGATCATGGGAAACTCTTTGAGGCGGAGCAGTAGATGTGGAGTCCTCTTCATTCACATCCATCTCGCTTAGAAGGGACTACCCTGCTGTAAGGAGAAAGAAGTGTAAACATATATATATATTCTGAGGTAGGGATAATTGCATTTTAGGTTCTCTGTTTCCCACGTTTGTTTTAAATAAGCAGACCCACTCCCTCCCAGTAAGTATTTCCCACTTCCTTTGGTGTCATGTCAGATTAAACCTGGAATATCTTTTAGAGATCATGTGAAAATTGGTCTGTTTTCGCTGGGTAGCTGTCATGAATATCAACATACCAAGCAGAACAGCCTGTGATAATAAAATTGTTGATTTCTCTGGCTGCTGAAGGAGCGACCTTAAGTGAATCTCACTGGTGCTTAATTTGCAAACTGAATCACACCTATTTAGGGAGTGGAGAAACAGCAGTGCTCATATTGATGAGAAATTCTGCATTTAACAATGTTCCTTATTAATGATTCAAAACATACAGTTCCTGGGAGCTGTAAACAAGTTCGGTATTCTGTATGCTAATCCATAACCATTATCATATGTAGAGAACAAGAAGTTACTCACAAACAGATGTTCCCTCTGCCAAACCCAGTCATTTAATGCACATTTTACTTTCCAAGTCCTAGTTAGCAACTTTCTGCGGTGGGCGGATTACTTGAAAGGATGGAAAAGCAGGGATTAGTTTGCTCGCAAAGGAGCAGTGTCTCCATGTTTGTTCTGGAGTCCTTTCCATCTTGCCTTACCCTGGAAGAGTTATTCACCCTGGACTTGCTCTCCCTGCCCTGGAGGGCACTCAGCTTTATGTTTCCAGGCACTGCAAGATGCCAAACTCCTTCTGTTACAGGAGGTCTGCATCATTAGCCCTGCTCTTTGTGCTGACTGGTAACGAAGCCTGGCACTCGAAATGCTTATGCCCAGAGAAGGCAATTACCTTGCTCATGTCATAGGTGAGCTTTTAGGGAAAGGTATGCCAAAAGCTAAGGGTGGAGGAAGAATTACTGCTCAAAGCATGACTAATTTTGGAGCTACTTCTTGTTTCCCAGGGCCTAGTTCAGTCAGGTTTTAGGTATCTCCAAGTGTGGATACCCCACCATCTTTCTGGCCCCAGGTTAAGTACTCCAGTGAAATTTTTTTCATTATGTCTGGATGGAATTTTTCTTGCAACTTTCAGCCATGTCCACTGTCCTGCTGCTCTGCACTGCCGAGCACCACATGACTCAGCCTTTGCTGGAGCTCCCCGTGTGGTAGATGTCGGCAGCAATCAGACCCTCCCTCAGCCTTCTCTTCTCCGGGGTTAAAGAACCCCAGTTTTCCCAGTCCCTCCTCCCGCAGCACTGTGACCATCCTGGTGACCCTCCACTGGACTCTCTCTGAATGTCTTTCTTTTACTAAGTGCCCCAAAACTCATCACAACGCTCCAAATGCCATCATGCTCTTAAATGTTAAATGATGATCACTTCCTTCTCCAAGTGATAAAGGAGCCAACAAGGAGAGATGCCATGCTAGACCTTGTTCTCACCAATAAGGAGGGGCTGGTGGGCAGTGTGAAGCTCAAGGGCAGCCTTGGCTGCAGTGACCATGAAGTAGTGAAGTTCAAGATCCTCAGGGTAGTGAGGGGGTGCACAGCAAGCTCACTGCCCTGGACTTTGGGAGAAGTATTAGAGTAACATGGGACGTGGTAGGTCTCCTGGCAGTGACAGGGTAACATGCTAAAAAGAATAACAACAGTTTCCAGGAAGCTAAAGGCTTTGTTGATGCTGTAGGTAGTCCCCCAGAGGAACTTGTTGTCACAGGGACCAGGATTGTTCCTATGATCTCATCAGACCCTGTGCCCAGGAGGCTCTGCAGATGGCTAAACAATGTCCTGTGTTCTTCAGGAAGTCAGGTTCTCGCTCGCTCTGTCACTCTTGAGCCAAGGACTGATCCAGTCCGTGGGTGTGCACTAGTGCTGGAGCTCTTGCTGGAGAAGAAGTGGAGGGCCTGGGATCAGCAATGGGGCTGAAGCGTTTCCATTAGTCAGGCATTTGCTCCAGTCTTCTGGCCAGCTTGTTTTGCATGTCTTTTGCCATTAGGTGGTTTGCAGTTGTGTCCCAAAGGGAAAGAAACTATATGCATGGCCTTTATGCTCTTTATAGGATATTTCAAAAAAAAAAAAAAGGGGGAGGGGTGTGAGGGGGGAGAAATCTCTTTGTTTTGAGTTTCCTTCCAAACAGGACTTTTTTGACTGTCTTTGGAAATTTTTGCCTTGTTTTGCTTCACTGGTTAATGTCATCATTCATCTTTCCTGTTTTTGCTGTAGGACTTCTTAGATGGTTCACAGATGTGCACTGGAAATTCTCTCACTGGAAATTAGAAGGTAGCACGCTGAATCCTGAGCACAATAACCCTCATGTAACTCGAGCTGTTGCTGCTCAGGAAAGCAGACAGGACAGAGGCTTCCCTGGCTCTCCCTGCCTTAGCTTCCCTCTTCCCTGGGTTTTACAGAACTCCCTCCCAATCCTTGCGCAAGCCCCAGGAAAGTTTTTTTACAATAACATCACAGCTCAGTTGGCAACCTTCCTCAAAACAAGCCTCTCCTCATCCCATGCTTTCCTCAGCCCTTTGCTAAACGCAGTGGAACTTCCGAATCAACAAAGCCTGGTTTCCTTCTTCTCCCTCTTCCACTTTCAAGCTGCTCGTTGCCCCACTCAGGCATCTCTTGACGCTGTTTACGGCAAAAAGTCAGCATGACTTGTAGACACATTTTCCAGTTCTCTCTGTCAGCTGTTCTTCTCAGGATCCCCTTCATATCTATTTCTCCTCTCAAGCTGGGGCTTGAGCTTTCAGAAATGACCCTCTCAACTTTCCAGGTATAAGCAGAGGAGTTCCTGCCACATCTGCTCCACATACTCAGCAAGTTTGGAAATGCTGAACCTTTTACCTTTCCTGATTTTGCATCTTCCTGTTTCAGACAGGACATCCTCTTTTAGCAGTAAGTCACGACTCTCTGAGCCAACAGTGACAGCCCTATAGCATCTGGCCCAGCAAAATAACATTCCAAACTATTTCTATGTGTGTAAAGCATGTCATATTTTCTTCGTAACACATGGTAAAAACCACTTGGTTGGAATGTGAACTGTTCACCGGAGATCACAGAATCACAGAATGTGTAAGGTTGGAAGGGACCTTTACAGGTCATCTAGTCCAACCCCCTGCAGAAAGCAGGGGCATTGTCACTAGATCAGGTCACTCAGAGACACATCACACCACCTTTCAATATCTCCAGGGATGGGGCCTCCACTACCTCTCTGGGCAACCTGTTCTGGTGATTCACCACCCTCATAGTGAAGAATTTTTTCCTAATGTCCAGCCTAAATCTCCCCTTTTCTAGTGTAAAACCATTATCCCTTGTCCACACGGCCTCAGGAACAGTTCTTCCCCAGCTTTCTTATTATAGGCACCTTTCAGGTACTGGAAGGCTGCTATAAGGTCCCCCCAGAGCCTTCTCTTCTCCAACCCGAAGAAGCCCAACTCTCTCAGCCTGTCTTCATAGGAGAGGTGCTCCAGCTCTCTGATCATCATGGTGGTTTTCCTCAGGACATGCTCCAACAGGTCCATGTCCTTCTTGTGTTGAGGGCTCCACAGCTGTGTCCAGCTTTGGTGGCAAACTTCCCCATGCCTGCTGTCACACCAAGTGTGAAGAGCTTAATTGTGTTCCTGCAGAAAGCTGTGTGACGATTCAGCAGAGAAAGGTGACTGAGTATGAGGGCTATCAAGCATCTCTGGAAATTGTATCATGCTGTTTTCATTAGTTCCTGACTTTGGTCAGCTGGGATTGATTGAATACTCTCAGGGAGTTCAAAATGAGAACGGCTGAATCACAGCAGACTCACTGGAGTGATCGAAGGCAACTGCAAGCAGAAATCTGCATGAGTCATCCTAAACAAAAAGGCCAGAGAAAAGGGTGGATGTGCTTTGTACTAAAGTACATACCTCTTCTGGGAACACAAATTTCTCAGGAGCTTCCTATTCTGGCATAAATCCAAAAGGGATCTATGGATTTCTATGAAATTTTCTATTCTCTAGATACAGACGGGGTCTGCTGGGAACGTGAGGTACAGCCCAAGCCTGTGCACCTATTCTATCCTTAGACCTGCCTAGTTTTCACCTGCTGCAGATCCACATATGTGGGAAGGCATCGATCCAGAACAAAAGTCTAGGCTCAGGAGGGACAAATCTGAACCCAGAGACATTATGGGGCCATGGTGTCAGTGACTTGGGAAGACAAACACCGTCACTCCGAATGCTACTGCCCAGCCCTGTCCTTCCTCTTTCCCAAGCTCCTTCTAAGCTGAGCATGATGTCATACAGCATAGAATATCCCTTTGGTCAGCTGGGGTCAGCTGTCCCAGCTGTGTCCCCTCCTAACTCCTTGTGCACCCCCAGCCTACTCACTGGTGGGGTGGGGTGAGAAGCAGACAAGCCCTTGGCTCTGTGTGAGCCCTGCTCAGCAGGAACAAACATCCTGGTGTCATCAGCACTGCTTTGAGCTCAAATCCAAATCACAGCTCCATAGCAGCTACCATGAAGAAAATAAACTCTACCCCAGCAAAAACCAGCACATTTTCCCACCCCTTATTCCATACCATTTACATCATGCTCAGGTACCACACTATCCCACACAACCTCATTAACCACTCCCCCTTTCCATCCTTTGATACAATACACAGATAAGGTTCCCTTAGTCTATAGACCACCCATAAATGTCCACAAAATGTCCATTGAGTTAATGGACATGACTTTGGGCTTCATCTGTTATGGTGGTCACTCAGGAGAGGAGAGGTCATGTGTTGTGTGGAGTTACTTGGCACCAAAACCAGCTCAGGTCAGGTCCACTGCTGCATTTGCCCTGCTTCTTGTAAGGCTTCTCCTCCATTGGTTCAGGTGGTTCCTGCTATAGTAATTCCTATGCCATGCAACTCAGATCCCAGATTATAACATTTTAACGGTGTTTCCATTACAATCTCCACCCCTGTTACCTTTGGACCTGACCATCAGGTTTAACATTGCAATGAACTCCTCCCCTTGTCCCTGCTCCAGATTGAATTTATCCATAGGCTGCAATCCCTGAGGGGTGAGCCTGCTTCAGCTGGAGCCTTATCTATGAGCCACAGTCTCTACAGGGGTATTCCTGATGTGGCATGGGCTTATGGATAGCCACAGTTGCTTTGAGATGCACCTGCTTCATCGTGGCCTTCTCCAGAGGCCACAATGCCTTCAGAGATAGACCTGCTTCAGCATGGCCTTACCCACAGCCACAGTGCCTTGAGAAATAAATCTGCTCTCTCATGGGCTCATCCATGGCCACACACTTTGAGATGCACCATCGTAACCTCATGGCACAGCCACCAATGCTTCAAGGTGTGCCTGCTGCAGCATGGCTTTATCCACAGCCACAGATCCTTCAAGGTGTATCTTCTCCAGCGTGGACTCACCCTTGGCCCACACAGTATACACTTGTTGCGACACAGACATAACCATGTCCACAGGCGCTTCGAGATGCACCTGCTCAGGTATGGAATTACTCTTAGCCACAGACACTTTGGGGTGTCTTGCTCCAACACGGGCTCATCCACAGGTCACAGTCCCACAGGAGTTCCAGCCTGTCCAGTACAGCAGCACAGAAACAGCAGCGATGCCCTGGCCTCTGGTCAGCCCAGGCACCCCGCCATCGCTGTTACCCGAATGTTCCCAGGCACAGCAGTGAGACCGTCAGCAGTACAGCGGGGCAGCGAGCAGGGAAAGCAGGAAGCAGCCACGAGCGGCCACTTAGGGACACCTCCACAGCAAGGCAAGCAAGCCCTGTGGCAAGCCCAGGAGCCTGCCAATTTATACCTACCCACACAATGAAGAAGCTTTTTCCTCATATAGAGAAGGAACTTCCTGTGTTCCAGTTTGTGTCCCTTGCGCCTTGTCCTGGTGCTGGGCACCATTAAGAGGAGTCTGACCCCATCCTCCTGACACCTGCCACTTAGATATTTCTAAGTGTTGATCAGATCCCCTCTCAGCTGCCTTCAGGCTAAACAGCCCCAGCTCTCTCAGCCTGTCCTCATACGAGAGATGCTTCAGTCCTCCCTTAATCATCTTTGTGGCCCTCCGCTGGACTCTCTCCAGTAGTTCCCTGTCTGTCTTGAACTGGGGAGCCCAGAACTGGACAGAGTGCTTCAGATGTGGCCTCACCAGGGCAGAGCAGAGGGGAGGAGAACCTCCCTTCACCTGCTGGCCACACTGCTCTTAATGCACCCCAGGATACCACCGTCCTTCTTGGCCATGAGAGGACAGTGCTGGCTCATGCTCAACTTGTGTTCACCAGGACCCCCAGGTCCCTCTCCACAGAGCTGCTTTCCAGCAGCTTAGTTCCTAACCTGTACTGGTGCTTGGGGTTATTCCTCCTGAGGTACCGGACCCTGCCCTTGCCCCTGTTGAATTTCATTTGGCTTCTCTCCCCTCAGTTCTCCAGCCTGCCCAGATGACCTTCTACACATGTAAGGGTCCCACAGGTATGTCATGATACAGGGCTTGCAAATTTAAATACAACGAATGTGAGCCCAAAGAACTGGTAGAGACAAAGGAATTGTAGAGACACTGCAGTGACCAATGGGGTGACATGGATGTATGTATATACATCGTGCTTTCCTGTTCCTGAGTGTGGTGTTACCAACTTGGGAAACTAAAAAATAACAAGAAATTATTACAATTCCTTAAAAGTGATGAGATTTTTTTAAAGTCAGTATAGAGTGAACTCTCTGTCTTCCATTTTTTCAACCCTCAGATTCTGCTCTCGGATATATTGTCAAGCTTTAAAAAAAAAAGGAAAAAAAAGCATTGTTGAGATTCCTGATCACAACAGGGCTTGAAAAGACACCATTTGTCATCAGCCACACACCGAAGCTGTGAGAGCTGGCAGCAGTGACAGTATTACAATTAAGAATAACATTTTTTCCAGATAGGATAAACACCATTTGTCACTTCATAAGCTTTGGGACTGGAAAATAGAACTACAGCTATTTCCATTTCTCTACCAGATGCAGATGATGTTGCTTCATCTTCTGACATTGCAAGTATTTGTAGACATCATTAAATGAAATTAAAAGCCTCCTCTCTTTCTGCTCCCCACCCTTATTCCCCAATTTTGATACTGTTTTCCCAAGCATCAATGTAGAAACCATCCAAGTGCTTTTCTGCTGATGAGCTGTATCACTTTAAATTCAACACATGCTACAATAGGAAAGAACAACCCGAAAAGGATGAGGGAGAAGTGTGTGGGAATACTTGAAGTTCTCAGTGTCCATACTGGAACAATCTGGTATTTGTTATGGCAAACCTTTCACAACCGCAGGACCAGGGTCTGTATGACAGAGGTAAATTTGCAGCTAAATTGGATGCCTGGATATCTTTTTGTTATGACAGTTGCACCCTGTATAGAAATGTCAATAAATCTGTTAGCTATTCATTCCATATGTCAGCGAACCGAAGAGGGATGTGACCGCGTCCGTGGGTGCAGCTGGGAAAGCTTACTGCAGCACTGGGAAGCAGAAGAAACCTAGAAAGGATCCCAGCCAGCTTTTCCCAGTCTTCACAATACAATAATGTGGTGCACATCACCCAGGGAAGCTGTGGGAAAGCAGCATGTCCGATTATTTTAAGCCCCTCTGAAAATCCCACAGAAGCACGCCACTGACCTGCAGGGCGCTGGGTAGGCCGCAGTTTTTCTCAGCAGAGTTAAACAGGGATCTTTAATGATCACAGACAACAGGACCCAGGTAATGCCTCTTGCTGCTGAGCTGGTGTAGCAGGGTGTCCCTCAAGGGATGCAGAAGAAAATCAGCTAACGAATGGCCAGCTGCACTCCCTGTGGTTCTCACATCTTTCTGAATTCTCTCTCCTGCTGTCGTGTGCCTGGCTCTGAGCCCCAGGGGCATTTCCAGGCTCTCCAAGATGCCGGGCTTCTCCTACCTCCCTGAGCGACTGTCAGAGCTCTGCTTGCTGGCACCCGCTGCTTTGCCTGAGCTCTGGGTACTGACAAGTCATAATCTTTCCAACTGTTCTCTTTTATTGGTCTTTGGATTTTTTTTTTCCCCCGGCAGTGCCCTCCAAAGTGAGAAGACAGCCTGGATGTGGATGGCCGAGCAGAAGACTCTCCCCGTTGCAAAGCTAAAGAAAATGCGCTGCCCTTTGCAGAGCCATCATGAGGGACATACAGGTTCCTTCTACCCTCCCCCGTCCTCACACTGGCAAAAGATGGTTTCCCTCTGCCCTCCATCAGGGACATTGTCTTTGCTGGGCCCTGAGTTGGTTCCAGTGCGAGCCTGCTCTTGATACTGCAGCAAAGAACAGTATAACATGAGTACCAACAACTTGGTCCACCTCAGTTAAGTTCCCAGTTACCCTAGTTCCTTTCTAGGTGCAGGACCCTACACTTGCCCCTGTTGAATTTAATTTGGTAAAATGGAACCTTAATTTGTCACCTTAATTTGGTGTATTACAACAGTCTTTCTCCACAACACTGCACACGATCCTTCAGCATGGCACTGCCATTACCACGACAGGCCATGGGTGAGACTAATGCTGTGCCCAAGCTCCACCCACGGTTCAGGGCCTGGTTCCCTGCCACACAGGCAGTCCCAACCTCACCCTCCGCTCCCACCTAAGAAGCCATGTCCTCAGGCAAGAACTCTGCTTTCTCCCCCATATATTGTTCCAATTCTGAGGAAAACAGAGACCAGGCATAAGGACAGGCCTTTCAGCATCCTCTGTTCCCAAAATACCTCATTCATAACATTCAAACATTCTTTATGATCTTAAAACAGCCTGGTGACATGGCACCTCGAGTGTCTTTGATTGTCTGACGTTCACTTTGGCTGCCTGCAGTTTCCAACCTTTGAAGACAAAAGATTTCATGATGGTGCCCTTCCATTTTGAGCACATACCTGCCTGGTGAGATGATTTGCCAAGCAAAGCTTTCCTGACCTGAGCTGGTTGGGGATTTTTGCTGTGCTGCCTTGCCACACTGCCTCACCCCTCCTCCCCCTCCCTCAAAACACCCCCCCACCCACCACACCCACACACACCACACCCACACACACCACTCCCCCCCACCCCCACACACACACCCCCCACACACACCCCCACCTCCCCTCCCCCCGGGCTGTGAAAAGAGCACACTCATACACATGGGTCAGTTCGTGATGCACAAACTCAGAAGCAGCAGAAAAAGCATTTGACCTGTGTGGGTCAAGTGTGCTAGAAACAGATCAGCATGTGGCAGCAAGAGGCACCGGTGCCTTTTGCACAGGAGAGAAAAGGAGCATCACCAACCTTTTGATGTGTCTCAGTGAGCAGGCAGTGACACCAACAAAGACAGGGAAAGATTTAGAAAAGCATACTTGTAATAGCTGAACACAAAAGTCTCCAATGTGACAATTTTGATACCTTTGGAGACAACTGGCTTTGTGATTTGATTGCATGATTTGCCCATCATTTCACATAATCTGAAAACTTGAAAATAAGGCACAGACAAAATGTTCTGCAGAGGTAAATGGCTGCCCCAGTGCTAATATCCTCCTTCAGATGAATCTTCTTCATTCCGCAGTCAAAGGAGGGAGGTATTCACAGGTCTTAAGATGGGGATGGTTTAGACTCTGTTATTCAGGGCACTTCTGAGCCAGGGGAGAGACAAAGAGATGAGAACAAGCCTCCTCTTTTACCTGAAACCTGCCCTCCTGCAGTGAAAAATCTCAACAGCCATTATTGCCCTCCCCCTGGCTTTGCCATGACCCTGTGTGGTGGTTTAGCTCTGGCTAGGGACAGACGCCCACCAAAGCCACTCTGTCACCCCCTTTTCAGCTGGACAAGGGAGAAAATATATATTGAGAGCTTCAGGAACGGAGATAAGGGCAGGGAGAGATCATTCCACAATCAGCATCACGGGCAAAACAGACTCAACACAGAATAAACAAAAGAAACTCTCTCCTTTATTACACTGCACTGCACACCCAGTGACACCAGTCGGGTAATGAGAAGTGCAACCAGATCTTCAAGCACCTCCCCCCACCCCTCCCTTCTTAGTAGACTTCACTTTAGTCATGATTTTGCTCCCTTCTTCCCCCCATTGTGGCACAGGGAGGGGCAAGGACTGGGAGAATGCGGGTTTTGGTCAGTTCCTCACAAGTTGGTTTCCTTCTTAGCCCAGGGGTGGGGGGCATTCCTCACACCCTTCCCCCACTCCAGCGTGGGGTCCTACCCACAGGAGACAGTCCTCCACAAATTTCTTCAATGTGAGTCTGTTACCACAGGGCTTCAGCTCTTCACCAGCTGCCCCATCATGGGTCACTTCTATGGATGCAGTCACAAATCATAGAATGTCTCTTAGTCCTTCAGGCCCAGACTGCTCCAGCCTGGTCATCCACGGGGTCACAAGCCTCCCCCCAACAAACCTGTGCCAGCATGGATCACTCTCTTTCACTCATCTCTGTGTTTCTGTCTCTCTCCACAGGCTGCAAGTTCTGGCAGGCATTTGCTCCAACGTGGGTCACGGCATCTTCTGTATGTCTCCACCTGCTCCAGCATGGGGCCTCTCCAGGGGCTGCAGGTGGGGTCTCGGCCTTTTCCATGGGCTGTGGGGGAACACCCGCTCCACCATGGGTTCCTCCACAGGCTGCAGAGACATCTCTCTCTCCAGTACCTGGGGCACTGCTTCCCCCTCCTTCCTCACTGACCTTGGTGTCTGCACAGTTCCTTACATCTTCTCACTCCCTTCTCTGGTGGCAAAAAGCAGCTGCTAGTGCATTTTCTTCTCCCAAATGGGATTCCCAGAGGCACTGTGACCATCACTGATGGGCTTGGCCTTGGTCAGCAACAACTCTGGCCTTGAGTTGGCTGGTGTTTGCTCTGTGGGGCCTGCAGACAGCTTCTGGCTGCTTCTTGCAGAAGCCACCCCCGCAGCCCCCTCCTTTACCAGAACCCAGCCATGCAAAACTATGACACCCTGGTCCAGGAAGCCCTCAGCTGGTTAACCAACAAAGTCAAGCAGAAAACCAAAACGGACTGTGGCTAATTAAGATGTTATCTTGTGAGCACATTCAGATGAGGGCTCCTGGGAGAAGAATACAAAAATCCTAAGTAGTTGCAAAATGGCTTTTTTCACCAACCTTAAGGCACAGTACCACATAATAACTCACAGCTGCACATATTTGATCATCATCTAGCATCAGCTCATGCATTATTCACATCCTTATTACTGGCAGTGGAGCTGGGCAGAGATGACAGTAATATATGTTACACCTGATGGGAGACGAAGGGTTTTGTCTTGTTGCTGAGCGCAGCCCCTTTGCTGGGAGAGAAAGGCAGGGGAGGAGGTGGTGGGAAAGCCACTGAGCTTGGAGAAACCAAAACCCTTCAGAACTCAGAAGAATGGGCGGGGGGAGCGTGTTCTGGAGTGCGAGCAGGTTCTCGGCAGATGGGAGAAAGAAAACTTTGTCGCTTTGCCTATGCGGTGCTGCAGCAAAGGGCAGGTGAAGAGTGGAGAGGCACAGGTGGAAAGTCCTGCGGGGTTAGCAGCACATGAAGCAACCCCATGCTCTCAGAGAGTGAGCTTAAGTCCTTTAGTACTGTCCTTTGAGTGACACTCAATGGCCTATGCTAAAGTTAAGGGGTCAGGTAGGTTTCTTGGCCATCAGCCCAGGCAGGGAGCTGCTCTTGGGCTCAGACACCTCTAATAGATGTCCCAGGTGTGTCTCTAAGAGAGGTGGTGAGGGACACCACTCCCTGTGGTGCTTAGGCAGCCTCCTGTCATCAGGAGTTCCAGGACTGCAGTCACGTAGTCTGGTTATGGATGATGGCCCACGGGGACATGGATGGACACCACCAATTACACTCCTGCAGAGCACCAGCTGGTGGTAGCTGAAAACTTTCCCTCCTTCCTAGTGAGGCCAAGAACAAAACCATCAATAGCTGCGTTTTCTGTGCCTGAAACCCATCTTGGCTCCTGCAGTGCTGTCCCGTGGGCAGTCTGGAACAGATTATTTCTGCTGTCTTTAAACAGCCACTCCAAAGTCCTCGCTGGATGGCAGGGACAGCCTTTGCAGTCAGGCTGCCAGGCAGAATGGTTTGGGTTCTTCTGGTGCCTTATGGTTAGCACCAAAGGATATTCCAGGACCACATCCAACTGCAGGCAGAGACAGGCAGGGAGCTAACACACAACCTCCCATACACCATCTGCTCTAAAAACTAGAACCAAACCCCAAAGCGCAGCCCTTCAGTCAGCAATGTGACTAAACCCAGGTTGGCTGAAGCCAGATTCTCTGTCTAAATAAGCAGACCTCCAAGTAGTGCTTCTCTGACACACGCGGTAGCACCATGCCAGATCCCCGCACGCAAGATGGAACTAGCCTTTCTCCTGCCCTGAACTCTGAGTCGGAGGCAGCTTTTCAATGAATCACAGATCACTCTGTTCCATTGCGTCTGATCCATGTGGGTCATGAAACAGGAGTGCCACGTTGCAAAAGTTCTGTGTGTTGGCCTGGCTGCAGAGGAGGAACGTGAGGCAGGAGTCAGCAGTGTGAGGCTCACATCAGGTCAAGTTCCTATATACATGGAAGGCTTGGCCTAAAGTACGCTACCAGCTGCAGTTGCCCAAGGCAGCCAAGACTCAAGGACAAGCAAAGCCTCTGTGGATGAAGGTCATGGGAGGAAAAAGGGTACAGAGCCATACAAAAGCACCCAGCCCATTTGGAGTACCTCTGAGCAGTGGTCCCCAGGGGAGGCATAGCTGCCAGTGTGCATAATTAGCAAGAGTTTGAAAGAGAAACCCACAGCACAGCATGACTCTTGACATTGTCCAGATCAAAGCAGCTTTGTGGTTTAGAAAATGTGTCATCAGAGGGAGGGAAAATAAAATTAATGGGAACCTCATCTAGGACAGCCGAGCAGTAGGTAAGGGATAACCTGCTTGGCACAAACACCCTGTGTGAGGTTTGTATATCCCTCACCGAGCCTGGGAAATTGCTAACAAGCTTGGGTACAGTATACCCCGGGTGCAGTCTACCCTGGATGAAAATAAAGCACCATGTGCACAGGCTGGGCTTGAGGCTGCACAACACCACAACTACATCAGCTGGCTGCCCCCTCCCAGGGCACCTGGACAATTTTGCCTGGTCTTGCGTCTTCTCTAATGTCTTATGGTGACTTAAGAAAAACGTAAGGAGAGACAGCCTCAGCTTTTCAGGAGATGCCCTGGCAAGGTAGCCTTGCGCAGGATGGCTACAGGAAATCTCATATTCCAGCCCTCCCTCTCCAAGTTCCTCTGTGAAGGGGTGAGGTACAGATGCACCTCAGTGTTTGCTGCTTGGAGATACTGCCACACTTGAGACCTTTATCCAACTCACCTGAGCTGCCCTGGCTCCAGCATGTGACTGATGTAAGTGGTAGGACAAGCCTGGTAGGGGGAATACGTTTGTTAGCACATTCCATCCACCCAATTGCCCACATATGCTTAAGGAGACCCAGGAAGGCAGCCATGAGGCTGGGCAGCTCAGGCCTCACCTCTAATTGCTTCCTGTGCAGCAAGTTGCAATCATATGGGAGCTACAGACATCAAGACTATTGCCCAAACAGGAACACAAGGAGGAGGAGAGACATCCCTGACATGATTTTAGTGCAAATCATCTCAGGATCCACTTGTGCTGAGAATCACAATTCATGGGTTAAATCCTTGCTCAGTACTTGTTCTGGCATTGAAAAGCATTTGTGGAAGCCTTGTAGAAGCCTTACCTGGATAAATGTTTTGAGACCAGGTGTTCTGCTTTCCTTCAGCAGGTATCTAGTGCCACAAAAGCTTGCCTTGCTTTACAAAGCTCGGACAAGAGAAGGATTCTCTGCCTTGACAAATTTACAGTCAAGGATGTGTCAATAAGGACAGGCAGTCTCTTAGTCTCCATTAGTGGATCAGTCTCCATTAATCTTCAGGTATTTCACATTTTGCCATTGTTTGAAATAAACAAACAAAAAAAGCCCAGTGTTGCTGTGAATCCCTTTAGAAATCTAAGGTAGCAGATCACTGTTGCATGTTTACTGGTGAGACCTGACAGCGCTGGCAGGGCAGCTTCAGAGGAGTGCACAGTCTGGGGCTCACAAAGTGACAGCGGGTGCTGGCTGGGGATACATTTCTTCACCCTACCAGCAGGATGGAGAGAGAGCTGGGAAGGAACAGGCATGTGATTCCTTGCATTAAAACAGATGATTAAATACTCCGTGCTGTAGTACTGTGTGTGTCCTGGCAGTGCCTGCTGGACCCAGTGAAGGTCCTGTGGCGCTTGCACAGGCACTCAGCCGAATAAACAGGAACATGCCAAGAAGTCCTAAGAAAGATTTCTTTTCTGTTCAGTATTTATCATTAGGGCTGAAGCTTGTTCAAGGACTCCGTGTCCTCCCCTCTCTGATGGGCTGAGGTCAAATGAGAACACAAATCTCGTTGATAAGATTGTCAAAACATGTCAATTGAATGTCAGATATGATTAATAAGGAAGATAATAGTGCTGTGATAGGTCATGGGGAGGAGCCTGCTAAACCAGTTGTAAAAATGAATACATTAAGGTGGCAGCAGAGCCAAGCCAGGGTGAAGAGGTTTATACTGCAGAGCAGAAGTCAAATCCAGATGCTGGTGCAGGAAACTTTACTGCAAGTTCACTGATCACTATGGGAGGGCTTGGAACTTCTTCAGGAAAGTCACCCTCTTAGAACATCCAAATGGTTTCAGGGTAACTTCCAGAGACACTGGTGATGTCATTGCACTATTGTGTTGCATGCATTCCCTGGTACACTGATTTTCAGCCTGGACATCTCGCTGAACTATCTCTGAGTGCTGGTAGGATGTGTCCTTAAAGAGTTTAGTTCTTTAACAGTGGTCATGCAGCAGACCAAGGATATAGCAGGGAGAGGATATCCCCACATATACACCACTTGCAGGGTTACAAGGACAACTGTAAGGGCTACAGCTTCCCCATTCCTCTTAAGCATCAGCTGCTGTGACATACATGCTCCAGGTCACCTGGGAATGGTGTACAGCTCGTGTCACTCAGACTATGGTGTTTTTCCACCCTATGCATTTGCACAAGAAAAAGCTGGAGGCTGAGGTGGAGGAGGAAGGGGAAGGATGGGCACAGAGAGCTGCACTGCTCTATCAAGACAGTAGGTGAAGGGCAGGCCAGGTTTCACAGTGCCCTTTCAGCCATCCCAAAGCACCTCTCAACCTAACCGAGAGGTGATACAGTAGAGGTGAAGAACACATTACCTCTGCCTTGGAAGAAAGTCCCCCTGTACTCCACTCTCATAAGATCCCACCTGGAGTACTGTGTCCAGTTCTGGAGTCCCCAACATAAGAAGGACATGGAACTGTTGGAATAGGTCCAGAGGAGGGCCATGAAGATGATCAGAGGACTGGAGCACCTCTCCTATGAAGACAGGCTGAGAGAGTTGGGCTTGTTCAGCCTGGAGAAGAGAAGTCTCCAGGGAGATCTTATAGTGGCCTTCCAGTACCTGAAGGGCCTACAAGAAAACTGGGAAGAGACTTTTTTAGAAGGGCATGGAGTGATAGGACGAATGGGAATGGTTTTATATTAGAAGGGGCTAGATTTATATTGGGTATTAGGGAGAAATTCTTCACTATGAGGGTGGTGAGGCACTGGAACAGGTTGCCCAGGGAAGTGGTGGATGTCCCCTCCCTGGAAGTGTTCAAGGCCTGGTTGGATGGGGCCTTGAGCAGCCTGGTCTAGTGAGGAGTGTCCCTGCCCATGGCAGGGGGTTAGAACTTGATGTCAAAGGTCCCTTCCAGCCCAAACCAGTCTGTAATTCTATTATTCTGATTCTATACAAGGGAGAGCTCTTGTTTTCCAGGCTCATGATTTCTTGCTTATGCTATTTCTGAGAAGGTGGCCCCACATGATGCTTCAGGCCCAGAACAGGGGCAGTGAAGGGGCAGACGCCAATTTCCTCTCTTCAGTGCTCAGTGATAGAACCCAAGGGAACAGCATGAAGCTGTGACAGGGGAGGTTTAGGTTGGATATTAGGAAGAGATTCTTTACTGAGAGCGTGGTCAGGCACTGGAACAGGCTCCCCAGGGAAGTGATCACAGCACCGAGCTTGGCTGAGGTCAGGAAGCTTCTATACAATGCACTTAGTGCCATGCTCTGACTTGGCTGGCCCTGTGTGGAGCCAGGAGTTGGACGTGATGATCCTTATGGGTCCCTTCTAACTCAGGATATTCTGTAATTCTATGAAAGAGTGGAAGAGGGCAAGCCCTGGCAGCTTGGCCTGCCAGACCCTTGGGCCCCTCAAGTACTGAGGCTGTCCACAGGTATGCCCTGCCCTGGGCACCTGCTTGGTGTGCTCTGGCTTTGCCTCTCCAGCTGCACTAATGGCCTCCTGCACCCCAAGACCTGTGGGTCTCCACTGAGCCAGCACCACCACCTTGGCTGAGGTGAGGAATGGGCAGCAGAGAAAGCAAGTGCTTTGCACCTATGAGAGGGTGTTTCTGTCTAAACTTTCAGTATCTTGAGTTGTACTGACACACAACCCTAGTGCAAACACACACAGCTGTAACCTGTACACCACGAAACTCCGAACAAATGTAAGTGGATTCTGGGACCTGGCTGCACAGCAAAGGAGCAGGTTTCTTGCCACCACCAACAAAAAATTTGGTTCATTTTTGTGCCAAGAAAACTTCCATTTTAATTCAAAGCGCTCTCTCATCTCTCTGCCTTCCCTCTCTAAACCAAACGTGCTTTCTACCTGCCGGAGACTCACTGCCAGGGAAGCAAATTAAAAAACCACTTTTCTTGCAGTGTCGCAAAGCTCTGTTCTGGGGCAGCTGCATGTGTGGAATTTTCCAGGCGGTTGTGATAAGCAGCCCGTGTGTGCAGAAGAATAAACAGTCTGCCTTTTAGATGGGCCTAGAATTGCCCTGGATTATTTCCGTAACACCTGTACAGGCCCTTACCCAAAGCCTCTGGCTGCCTCCAAGTGAAACAGGGCATTCAATGCTATCAAGACAACCAAATGCCGAACGGAGCATTTAGAAAGTGTCAGCAAACAATACTAGAGTTGTTGGGATATTTGAAAGTGTCCTGAGCAGCTGTGGCTGGCTAAAGTGCACAAAAGGCAATGGTAATTAATTCACAGTGGTCCACACCGCTGATATAACACACACAAACTGGAGAAGCTGGGGCCTAAATGTCATGCCCCGGCTTGTTTCCGAAGCCCAGGTAACAGGTTGGCAGTTCCTGACCTTACACAGTAGGAAAAAAAAAGTGTAATGATTTATGCAGTGACTGTGGCGGCAGGTAATTCCGGTATGAGGGTTATTTTCTCTGGTCTATAGAAAAATTAATGGTGTATGCTTCCCTCCTATTGTTTTCTTGAATATATTTTAATTTTCAGGTTTAGTTTAATTATTTCTAATTGGTTGTAAATTGCATAAATCCCTCTTACATGAAATTAAAATTTCTCTGATTCCTCTCCATAAAACCAACAGGAGTTTTTTGATAGGTGGTCAGAGAACCAGGCCTAATGCAGACCCTGATCATGAGATCCAATGTATATGTGTCAGAAAGGTGAAACCTGCTGTATTCAGCATTGGTGCAGCCTCACCTTGAGCACTGCACACAGTTCTGGGTCCCACAGTTAAGAAGGATGTGAAGGGACCTGAATATGTCCAGACAAGGACAACAGAGCTGGTGGAAGGGCTGAAGGCATGTCTTGTGAGTTGCAGCTAAGGGCTTTGGACTTGTTTAGTTGGGAGAGAAGGAAGGTGAGGGGCGAGTTCATTACTCCCTTACAGCTTTCTGAGGAGGGTATATGGAGAGAGAGCTGCTGATCTCTTCTCCCTGGGATCCAGTGACAGGATGTGTGGGAATGGTTCAGAGCTGCATGAGGGCAGGTTCAGACTGGACATGAGGAAGCATTTCTTTACTGAGAGGGTAGTCAAACACTGGAACTGGTTTCATAGAATCATAGAATGGCATGGGTTGGAAGGGACCCCAAGGATCATAGAGTTCCAACCTCCCTGCCACAGGCAGGGCTACCAACCTTGGTCCTGGATCTACACAAGGTTGCCCAGGGCCCCATCCAACCTGGCCTTGAACACTTCCAGGGATGGGGCATCCACCACCTCTCTGGGCAGCCTGTTCCAGCACCTCACCACTCTCTCTCTAAAAAACTTCCCCCTAATATTTAATCTAAACCTTCCTTCCTTTAGTTTTAATCCATTCCCCCTTATCCTGCCATTGTCTACCCTTCTAAAAAGTTGATTCCCCTCCTGTTTGTGTGCTCCCTTCAGGTACTGGAAGGCTGCAATGAGGTCCCCCTGGAGCCTTCTCTTCTCCAGGCTGAACAAGCCCAGCTCCCTCAACCTCTCTTCGTAGAGGAGGTGCTCCAGCCCTCTAATCATTTTCGTGGCCCTCCTCTGAACCTTCTCCAACAGTTCTACATCTTTCTTGTATTGGGGGCACCAGATCTGGACTCAGTATTCCAGGGCAGAGTACTACAGGGCAGAGTAGAGAGGGACAATCACCTCCCTGTCCCTGCTGGCCACCCCTCTTCTGATGGAGCCCAGGATACCATTGGCCTTCCGAGCTGCAAGAGCACACTGCTGGCTCATGTTAAGTTTCTCATCTACCAGAATCCCCAAGTCCTTCTCAGCAGGGCTGCTCTTCCTAGAGAGGTGGTTGATGCCCCAGGCCTGTCAGTGTTTAAGAGGCATTTGGACAATGTCCTTAAGTGCATTGTTTAACTTTTGGTCAGCCCTGAAGTGGTTGGGCAGTTGGACTATAGGTCCCTTCCAACTGATCTGTTCTATTCTATTCACATAGGAAAACACTGTTCCACAGACCCCTGCTGTAGCAAAAGACACAGAAAAGGCATATGTGGAGGTCAGTCCCATTTCTGGGTTCAGCAGGGCTGGTATGTTTGCTGTATGAACTTCATGCACCCAGATGGGGTGTTGGGCAGCGATACATATTCCTGAGTTAAACAGGAAAGGCGTGGAGGTGCTCCTGGGATCCCTGACTCCACAAGCACTGCGTATTAATTCCCAGTATGAATTTTCAGATGGAACAAGAGAGGATACATTCAGCTCCCCTTGTACTACAGCCCCATGACAACACACGTCACATGGTGGCCTGGCTGCTTAGCCCCTCCGTGTGCATGGGAACTGGGCTCTCACAGTGCATCCACTTGTCAGAGCCCCTCTGATCTGTGCCTTTGAATGCCCTGGTAGTCTTGTTCCCCAGCCTTAAGCATTAAGCTGCATAAAGGAAGAAGTCTGTGTACATTGCTACTCCTACAGCCAGGCTTGTCATACTGGCTTCACCTCTGTCCCCTCCCGAAATCCTCTGTTGCCACTTTCCTGCAACAGATGCCCCCTTCATGTCCTTCACAGCCTGCCCCACACCAAGAACTCTGTCCTCCGTCACCTTCTCTCTGCCATACACCCAATCCTCTCTGGCCATCCACACTGTCACCTTGCTCGCTCCTTTCTCAGCAACCTTTCATGCTTTCAGTCTTCTGCACTCCCCTTCATCTAGTGAGCATCTGGCTGTGGTGCCAGCTCCATGTCCCACACGTGATCCAAAAGAGGCGAGAAGAGCCCTGTGACACTGAAGCCTACGTTTCGCCCTTCACATAAGCTGTCATATGGGACTGAAGGGTAAGAGAAAGGTGTAGGGGGCACCATCCAGACAGAGCTCACATCTCTTCTATGAATTACAAGGAGGAAAAACCCAGGAGTGGTTGTGGATAGTTTCTTAAACCAGCCTCAATGATCTTCTGCAGCTCAGGTAATCCGTCAAGGCTGAAGCTGAGGCAGCCGCAGCAGCCTGGGCACTGCTCTGTGCGTGGGCATGAATGCAAAGGTCACAAGAAACGCAGAGGCTCTGGCAGTCACGCACAGAGGCTGGCTGTGCCAGCTGAGCCAGGAACAGCTCGCAGCTCGCAGAGCCAAAGAGCCTGTGGAAAAATAACCCCAAACAGCCCAAAGGCTTGAAGGGAGACAAATTTCTTACTTACCACACTTCTGCAATGCTAACAAATTATGCTTAAGAAACCCACCTCTTCTTCTACAACAATTCACCCGACTTGCTCCTTTTCTTGAGAAATGTTTCCAAGCCCCAAATGAATGCAAACAGATGAGGAGATGTCAGAGGCTGTGAAAAGCTGGAGACTTTAGGGGAAATGGGAGCCCCACAGAAACACACCCAAGACTGACTTTGAAACCTGATGACAGTAAGTCCAACCTGAACACCAAGAATGGTGTCAAGGGGATGACTTTCAGGAAATGTCCACCCAGCTCACACGCTAGTGGCCATACGACCTTCCCAAGGGCCGGCAGCCCTGAATCTCCCTGCCTGGCTGCCAAAATCTCCGCTGCCACTCCCAGGATGTAGCCTGGCATTTTTGCTTTAGCATTCTATAATTCAATGACAATGTAATATTTAAGAGGAGCATGAAATTAAGTGTGGTCTCGAACTAGGTCTCCCCAGAAGCGCTGCACTAGGTGCATTATTCATTTTCATATTTAATTCATTCTAAAACTCCGTTTGTGGATCCCATGATGTGTGCTGACATGGAGCAGCACAGAGTCAAGGTTTCTCACCATGAGACATATGGGGACCCACACCACAGGATGGAGAGAACGCAGAGAGCCCTCTTTTACTTCTGAAGTGTCTTGAACAAAACTACACTGGCACATGCCTGGGCTTCCACAGCTCATCAGCTTGGGCCTCTGATCCAGAGTTTAAGGTCTGTCTTAGTGTTCCTTGGGCTCATTTTTCAGAAGGGCTGAGAACCAAATTAAAGTCTTTGGGAGATGAACTTTGAAACGGTATGTATTATTCAGTGATGGATACTGGGAAAAATCAGGTATTTCTCAAATTGTGTCCTAAAAGTTTTTTAAATTTTTCACCTTAATCTAGCTCAGCTTGCCTTCAGCAATGGACATTGCTCCTACCAAAGAGAAGATGTTGCAAACAGGAGCTCACAGGCACTCCAAGGTGACAGAGATGAGCACCAGTGATTACTAAAAAAAATGAGGAAACAATCATTTATTCTTGTTAGTGGGATTTGAACAGTAATTAGGATGTAAATTCACATGTGGAAGAGTCGGGGAAAACCAATCTTGCCTTGTTGCTCAGTAAGTTAGTACTGTACATTTCATACACTGAATGAGGCAATGAAAAAGGAAAAAGCAGAATATATGATCAGGTAATTAGCAGTATGCAAAGAAGACTGAATTAAAGTGTCACAGGACTTCCTAATTCTGGTCTTTCCTACCTTTGGCTGCTTCGCTTTGCAGCCTTGATGTTCTCTGAACACAGGTTTGGGTTATAAATTAGTATTTATATTGCAAGAATTTCCCCCTTAAAACAAGATTCACTGGTACAGGCACAGCATCTGATCCAGCAAGCTTACAGTCTAAGACTAGTACAGATGGAAAAATAAGCTTAAGTACATATGGTTGTGTGCGTGTGTGTATATATATATGCTCACACATATACACAAAAATGCATTTATATATACCTATTTGTCACATATGTACTGATTTAAATACCCAATAATTTTAATACGTATGTAGATGTATAGAATATCTGCATTTTATATATATATATATATATACATATATATATATATGAGTATTGATCAGAGCACTGCCTTTCTCCAGCTGACTTGTAGCCTAGCTAATGTACAGTGGCTGGTTTTCCTGCTGGCATTGTACCATCAGTGAGCAGAGAGACACATAACAAAGATGATATCTTCCTGATTTCTTCAGGGGGTGCTTCATGCATAAGGTGAAGTGCAGTGTTATTGCAAAGATGTATATGAAAGGAATGGGCACATTTTCTGAAAGCTTCTAGGAAATTACCCATCTAATTAGGTTTGGCTGAAAATATTTTGAAGAAGCATTTCAATAGGAAATTATTTTAAAATTTCTTATGTTTACTTGTCTTTTGCAGAAATTGTCTGTTTTGATTATTCAGTTTTGAAGAAGGGAGAACAAAACATGTTTTTTAAGCTTCTAATGCGATTACTACGTGCATCACATGAAAACTAAGACTTAACATATGAGTTAGTTTTACATAAGAAAACACTTTTTCACTGAGAGGGTGACCAAGCGCTGGCACAGGTTGCCCAGGAGGTTGTGGAGTCTCCATCCTTGAAGACATTCAAAAGCTGTCTGAAAACAGGCCTGGGACACTGGTTCTACATGGCCCTGATTGAGCAGGGGGCTTGAACCAGATGACCTCCAGAAGTCCTTTCCCACATCAGCCACTCTATGCTTCTGCAATTCTGTCCATTTGGGTGAAATATCTAACTCTGATGATTTAGATTTCTCATTTATATCATGTCATTCACTCCCATCTGCAAATGGCAAAAGTGGTACTCAGTAGTTTCCAGTCCCTTTTCAGTCATTAAACCCTAAATGTTTTCCAGTAGAAAGATCTGTCTACAGTGAAATGAAACACAATCATAGGAAGTTTAGCTTTCTAACTTATGCTTTACTCAATCTCCTGGGTCAGAGGACCCCAGCGGGCAATGTGATTGCTATCACTAATAACTATTTATTTTCTTAGAAGGACTTTGAGCTCTATCAGGCACATTCAAATGGCTAGCAGTGAGTAATATTTATCATACGTGCGTGTGTGTGTGCTGAGGCACATGGCACTACTCCCATGCTTCAGGTCCGCATAGAGATGCCCTGTAAACAGCTGTGGGCTATTCTTGGGACACATATAGTTCCTTGTTAGTCTCGCACACAGCAACCCTTGCTTGTAACCTCCATTGTGGTTTGGTTCTGGAGTTTCATTGATTAATTTTTGAAGCAAACAATTACCTATTTTAACCAACCTTATCAAAACAAACAGGAGGGTTTATGAAGGAACGTCCCAGGAAACCCACACTAACACTCGTTTGCTTTCTCAAAATCCTGCTTGTGCTGTGCACAGATTAACAAATCACAGTGCCTGCAGTGGTGACTAATGCCTCCCTTGAAGAAAAAGACTGGTTTTGTCTGATCTGCTGTACTTAGCAAACCTGCCTTTCTTCATACTCACCACTGTAAATAAAGACTAATTTAACTGAAATCAGTGGTTATACCAGTGACAAACTGCAGTGTAATAAGATCTGATTCAAGCCCACAGGGGTGAATATACAGTTTGTTGACAACTGCACATATCACAAGCCAATGCCTTGGCTTTCAAAAAGACTGTGAAGCCTTGAAAGTGTGTATTGCATCTGTACTGGCTGAAACCTGCTCTTTGAAATACCCCTTCTGATCCTGAGCCGAAAGAGAACAGAAGAGAAAAATTCCCCTGTCCTCTTTACTCTGATATTGGTTAGCATTTCTCTACATATTACTAGCTCTGAAAGTGCCTACCCTTCCATCAGGACCTGCTGTGAAGGGGTGAGTGGAGGGGTGAGTGAAAGAGGGACAACTTTTCAGTGGAAGAAACAGATGAATCTAGAAGGCATCTCCTTCCAAACTATGAGGAGAAGACAGGGAGGGGGTGGCTGAAGGGAGGCAATCACTCAAATGCCACACGCTTCTGAGAGACTTTGCGAGTCCCTTTTCTTCATTCAGCCTTCTTCCACAGCTGCATTCAGTTGCTCCAGCCTTCACACAGACTTCCACGAGCACAGCTGTCAATCAGTGTTACAAATGGCCTAGCTCTCAGTCTGCAGTTGTCTGCTGTCACACAGATTTTGTATTAATCCTGGCTGCCTGCAACATATGGGTCAGAGTCCCATCTTGAACACTTTGCCTCCGGTCTGAAGTTAAATGCAAGGGGTTGAATTTGGGTTTTTTTATATTTCTGATATAATCTGCTTGAAACACATGTACTCAGGAAATTTCGACTCCTTTATATTCCTTGATAAATGCACTTCCAAAAAAAGCACCTGTGTATGTTGCAGTGTTTGCTCGAGGCACACTGGTAAATGGGTACTCGATGTCCTTTCGGCTGGCATTAAGCTTGTAATGAATCATTGATAAAGCTAATAACGTACTCAGTTTAATCTAATATTACAGCACAGTAGCTGCACCCAGTGCTTACAGCGCAGGAATATACAAAAGTAATTAATTTTACACTGCTGAAGCTAACTGCAGTTGAACCTCTCCAGGTTATGGAAGTCTGCTAAAGCAAACGGTGGAAATGATCACCGTAGACTATGCAAGGGGTGAGTTTGGAACAGCTGGGCCAGACCCAGTGGCAGGTTAACAAAAGAGGATATAGTATGTGTCTGCTGTATCCCAAGCAGCCCATAAATGAGCTGTCCACACCTACACATGAAATGGAGCTACTTGGGAGCACATTTCAGACAGGCATTGCTGCTTCACAAGTCTTTCACAGAGCTGGATGTTTACTTTATGAGCACTCACTTCATTTGCAAAGAGCGAGCAGATAATACGGGACAAAAGTAATCATAGCCCTGAAGCCAGTCCCTTGTTGGTATGTACCATAATAGCTCTTTGATGGAGTCATACAGTCATGGGTCAGCTGTAGCTCTGATCCACTCACTCCTTGAAATGGCAAACCAAGCATTGTCTTTTAAATGGACATCTTTTCCTTAAGTCAGAATGTTGTACTCCATCTTATTATACATTTAAGTAGGTTCCACAGTCAGACAACTCTTACCAGGTTCCATATCTACCTGGGCAGAAAAATGTAGTTGAACTCATTCCTCTGACAGCAGGAGACAGAAGCAAATTTACCCCAAATATATGTTGGTCTGTGGATCATTATAGCCCAAGATGGTCACAGAGGCACTGACTGCTTCCTCACTAACAACAATGTTGTACAGAAACTGTAGAGACAACTACACCATTAGAAGTTGGGTAGTACAGGCAAGGATGGGACCAAAGAGGTCAGAACAGGACAGAGATGCACAACTGGCTTGAGCTCGTGAGGCTGTCAAGTTCAATCTCCCACCACATAAAATTCTTTTCATAAATGTTTCCAGCTTGGAGACTAGCATCTTGTTACCCATCTGGCAGGCTCTCAGGTTTTCAAGGAAACATCAGCTCAAGCTCCCAGCCAGTCTCTAAAGGAAAATCTTTTCCTAACTAAAGGCCCAGCATGTCACATCTCCAAAGAAAAATCAAACAGATGGGCTTGACCAAATGGGAATTTATTCAGCAAGAGAGCTGAAGAGCAGAAAAAGCTTCCCAAAGACAAGCAGTCATCCTGCAGCCCCATATGAGTAAGGGCTTGCTGCTTGGGGAAGCTTGGTACCTGTTAGGCCAGATGGCCATTACCTCCCACTGCATAGGTCAGGCTCAGCAGAGATCTCCTCCTCCTCAGGCCCCTGCAAACTGCTCTGTTTTGACTGCAGCCGTTCTGTAACAGTTTGGTGGTGTACAGGGAGAGCAGTGAGTCCCCTGCCTGGGAGAAAGGCTTGCTAAATAGTTTCTCACTTTCACTCTTTGTCCATCATTTCTTTACCTCAAGATGAGAATTTACAACAGCAGGTAGTTGCTGCTTATCCTGTTCACATGGGGTTAGTTTGCTCTCTGCTATCAGAGCCAAAGGATGTACTTCACATTAGGTTATGACATGGTGTTATCATGGTTTAACCCCAGCCAGTAACTAAGCATCACACATAACAAGAAGATTGAATTTATATAATACTAAATATATATTATTATATATATTATATAAATATATAACAATACTGTATATATAAGTGATGCACAAATGCTCACCACATTTGGAAAGGAAAAACTCCTGATGCTCAGCCTGTTTCCAAGCAGTGATCCCACCTTCCAACTAGTTTCCCCAGTTATACATGAAGCATGATGTTCTATGGTGGGTTATATCTCTTCGGCCAGCTTGGATCAGCTGTCCTGGCTGAGCTCTCACAGCTTCTTCTGCACATGCAGGGTGTGAGAAACCAAAAAAATCCTTGCTAGGTGTAGATACTGCAACTACTTAGCAACAAGTGTGTTACCAACATTATTATCACTCTAAATCCAAAATTATACCAGCTACTAGAAAGAAAATTACCTCTATCATCTCAGCCAAAAAAGGGACACATGGCTACCCTTTTTCCTCAGGCTGTGAGTACTATGTCAAGCCAGACATGGTGAGATAAAGCTGAGCATCAGGTCCTAGCAAAGTCAATAGACCCCAAAAACATCTACCAAGCCCCTGCATCACGTTTAGTAGCAACACTAAAGAAGCAGGAGAGCTCAGTGGAAAAAATAGTCAAAAGACAGATATAAAACATTAACAGAGATGGAACACCACCAAGAAACAAGAGCACTGTAGCCAACTGAAATAACATTGAACACTGGAACAATGATATTAATCTAGGAGATAGCCTGTCAGAGCTGAACAACAGGGCTTCAGCATTGTCTCCCCTGTTTTTGCCACCTCTTGGTTAGAGCTTTAAAGCTAATCTACTTTGTTGTATTTATTTTACAAACCTTGTCCAGCTGGGCCATGGATGAGTTTTACAGAGGAAGTTCACTGTGTTGATCAACAACAGGGTGAGTTTTGCCAAAAACACAACTCTGCTCGCAGTATGTTGAGTTTTATAGAGATAGTAACTTCAGAATGTTATTTTTAGCATTCTGCTGGGAAGCCTTTATCACCAGGACCACTTGTTTAAACAGAAAAGATTCTTATAACCACCCATAGTGGCTTTTTACCAGGGAAAGTTTCTAGAGTCACCATTTTTGTATCTAAATTTGCCATAAATTCTCATCAGCTATTTTCTTCTCTCTTTAGAGATCTATAAAGATAACAACAATAATAATAGATCATAAACAATTATGAAAAGTTCTAGCCAACTTACTTCTATCCAGAAAGATAGGACCTGCTTTGACTATTTTCCCTGCTGTCCACAATTCCCTTCATCAGTTGACTGCTGTTGAAGTCTCTTCTGTTCCTGCATTCATTTTCTTGCCATTTGGCCTGGCTTTCTTCATCTTCTCTTTAGCTTTGTGCAGAGGAGATTAAAAGAGAAAAAAGAATAATGAAGAAAAAAAGACCCAATTGCTTGAGATGATTTTTCTTCTTGGTGAGAACGTCTGTCTCTTCAGAGACACCAATTAACATTCTCATCAGCTCTCTGGACCTAATCTAAATATGAATAAAATATCAAACCCTTCCTAAAATTGTTCTTTGTTCTTCTTACTGCACTGAAATTAACTTTTTGACATGATGCCAGGCAGAACATCAATGCAAAATGCACAATTCCTTCCCCTTCACATCTGCATGCCAAAATGCTGCTCCATGTTTCACTGGACACTGCTACTGTAACAGTGGACACCCAGACTTCCCCCCAAAATCCCAACAGTCATGGGTAACAATTCAGAACTGTCCCCAAAGTCTGGAGTATTTTAGGTGTCTGGATTATGACATATCATCTATGAACATACAGCAGACTCTTTCTTTGGTCTAACCACACCTTTTTATTGGCTTAAGGAAAGGAGCTTGAGGTAAGCAACGAGTATCTCATAGAAGGATGAAGAAAATCTTATATATGGGAACACTTGCAAGGTTCTTGCTCATTTCTGGCTAATTATGGTCATTTCCACATGTAATTACCCAAATTGCTCTTGCAATCAATGTAATTGTGCTAAGTTGTTTAAAAATCAGCCTCATTAGATTTTGCCTGGTAAAAATGTACTGTTTTTCAAAACGTAAATTTTGATCTTATGTGAGCTGCCAACAGGCCTTTAAAAGTAAATAAGTTTTCTTTTGTCTGCCTCCCCCATTTTTGTGTGTCAGTGTGTGTTCTTTTGCATTCATTACAGCTTAACTGTAATCAGAAAATTGTCTTTAACTTCCTTAAAAAAGCCATTATGTGTGTCTGCAAGTTATTGTATGGCGCTCTTTCATTTTCAGAACTGTAAAGTCTCCAGTCTTTATGGTTCTGGAATTAAAAGAATATTTCAAAATGCAAATATTGAGTGTTTAGGTAATTCTACGCCAAGTCTGCGGTGGGCTGAAATAATGAATAGTCAGTCACACGATAAGCCGAGCTGTTCACTGACTCCCGCTGCAACCACGCAACCATGTTTTGGAGGAAGGGAGCAATCTGCCAGAAGCCTGCTCCCTCTCAGCAGTTTTGATTGCGCTCTTCTTCTTTTGATTGCGTTTGCTGCCTCTCCCTGTCTGACCCCACCATCTCATCCACCTTGCCGCTTGCATTTCCTTTCCTAAAAGTTCCTTTTCTCTGTGCAGTCGTTTACAAGAAGCTATAATTGCAGTAGGGTGCCCTACGTGTCCTTGACTGCAGCTAGCACTGTTTCATAGGACCTGCTCACACCGCTAGCAAGTGTTTGGTCTCGCATGATAAGCGTCTGCTGCTCAGAACTAGTGAGAAGTGTTGCGTGCTGTGGGGAAGACAATGGCGCTGGGCTCAGAGGGAAGAGCAGTGCTGTGGAGCTGCCTGAGATGATGCTGAGGCTGGCCACGGCTCTGCTCCAGCGGTTCACCAGAAAGATGTTGCCCCTTCAGTGGTACATTTAACCTCACTGGCACTCCCTGCCGTGGGAGAGCCAGCTCTGTATCAGCTCAGCAGCCCTGGGTTATGCTGGGAGGCGGTAATAGTCTAAAGGGTAGCAGTAAGTGCCATGCTGAGTGTGAACATCCACTGATAGGTCTCTGCAATCTGCTGTCTGAAGGATACTTTTTCACATCATGTTTTCTTTTGGGATAAAAGCGATTTGCGCACCAGTAGTAGGTACTTAAGTCTCTCTTCTCTGTTTTATTTTAGCTAAAATAAATCTCTTGTAGCCCTAAGGACATGCCAGGGTCGGGATTTGTTCTAGAGATGAAGGCGCAAAACAGGAAAAGAAGACAGAATTTCATTACATAGGACCTTGAATTTGGTGTGGGGCACAGACTGAGGAGCATTAAAGGGGCTGTAGCATGAAAGGGGCTCTCCCCGACTTCAGTGTTTGGAGATGAATGGGGTGTCAGGAGGCTGAACCCCAGGGGCAGCCCCTTGGTGGGCTGTGCATGGACCCTGCTGGGCTCTCCAGCCTGCTGTGCAGTCCTATGGGTGCAAGGGTAGGATGTGACCCACATCTTCTGCAAAAAAGTGACAAGCCCAAGCACAGCTACAACTGATTTTTCTCTTATCTGAAGATCGTTTGCTTTCCATGCCTCCCTTTGCTTGTAACAGAGGTTATGCTGGAGTCATCTGTAACAGCCGCATTGTAAAATACCTCAGTCATGTGGTTTTAAGCAACCCGGGAAAAAAACCCAGTTCTTTAAATAAAGATACATGTATTCTTGTGACATTTCCATACAACTGCAATTTTCAGGGGAGCCAAATGCTCATTACTACACAGGCTGTTCTTTAGAGGCCAAACCTGACCTTTAGTCGGAGACAATTCCCGTTTGGCTAGGCTTATCCACACAGCCTACGGTTTTGTTTGAATACCGCATCAACAGAGAAAATTTTAAACTAGATTGGAGAAGTAATTAGATTAAGAGTATGACTATGGGCAAAGGAATGGCCCTGCCTCAGGAGTGAAGGATCTTATCCTATGTGTAGCTTACAGAGATCTAGATATAAAGGAAAAGTGCTGTATAAAGGTGTACTGCAACTGCAGAGAGGAAGATGAGGGTAAAGAATGGCCCCAAAGAGGTTAATTGAACTAGGACATAAAAGACCAGATGTCCAGCTTTTTCATATGGTAGGTCACAGGCAAACAAAAAGAAACCTGTCTTGCAAACTCCATCTCCCCTGCCTTCAGGGCTGTGGATATAATCTCTTGCCCAGTACATATTGACTTAGTACCCCTGGGACAGACATATTCACTATTTCTGCGGAACACCATATTCCCCCTGCTTTTATTAGAAGCTAGCAGCTGGAAAAGATGAGGAATGAGCAGCATGTGACCAGACGAGTCTGTGGGGACCACCAGGCAGCTCTCCATAGATCGCAGTTGGAATTTCTGGACAGATTGAAAAGCATTGGTCTCACTCTCACTCTGTGCACCGACACTGAGACACTATCTTTAGTTATGCCAGGAGGAAGGAGATTTAGTAGAGTATTTATATGGGTTATGTTTTTTTCTGTTTTTTTCTAATTAACCTAAAGGCAGGTGCAAGCAACAGGAGAATGAAAGCTCAGAGCATACAGTTTTTCCAAAGCTGTACTGAAATCTTGGCCTGTTGGATAAGACAGTAGTAAGCATGATTCTTCATTTGAAAAACAAGGAGGGACAGCAAAACCCTGCAAAACATAGAGGGAAAATAACCTCACTGAATTGAAAGGGACATAAGAGTTGGGGAAGTGACCAAGCTGCGGAGAACTGAGGGTGCATTGCAGGGTTGTGCTCAGTCAATCTCTGGCCAAGCCAGTTGGAACAGTTCTCCATATTTCCCAAGGGAAAGCAAATGCCAACACTCTCCTCTAAGCCTATTTGTATATAGGAAAGAAGGAAAGTTTCTTTTCCACACAGCTATTTTCAAGCTGCCTTTCATTTACCTGGCTCTAGAGAATGCCACTAGGCTTAGATATATAGTAAAAGATCGGTTTTATTTATTGATCAAAATGTTGGCCATTGATACATTCTAATGTGAAGGAATCCTTGGGCAATAGGGATGAAAGAACTTTGAAATGGAAAATGCCCAGAAACTACAGCTAGGTGCTTTTCTTTAGCAAAAGGAGCACTAGTCATTTTGGATGCCCAAAAGTTTGCCTAACTCCTGTTAAAATGTTACAGAGGGTTTTCTTGTTGCCCTACTACTTCGTTTCACATAGGAATTTTGTGATTATTTCTCTGACAGCTGGTACAGAAGTACCTTACATTCTGCTAGTGTCCATTTCAGTTTCATAAAACATAATATTTAGATATTATGGATTATTCTTCTTACAATTAGAGTAGCTCAACAAGTTTACTTGCTCAACTTGTTTAAGCTCAACCCCATTTGCAGCTTAGAACTTCTCTGCTTCCTCCAAAACAAGGCATACTTGAGTAAAGTTCCACTTGTCCTTAATTTCCCCTTTTCTATAGATAACAATCTATTTTCTCTAAGCATTTTGCTTAAATTTATTTCTCAATCGAATACAGCATTTTGTCATCTTCTTCAGAATTCTGCAATACTACTGAGATGGCCAGAACTGACAGCCCCATCGCTCTTGTTGTGTATGTGTGTCTATGTGTAAAACAGAAGGCTAGATCGTGCAACAAAAATATATATTCAAATTACAGGTTTACTAGCATCATGTCTTCATACTGTGCTAAAATAATCTCCTGCAGTCTATATTCAGTGTTTCTATTTATGCATCCTGTATTTTGCTTAGCAGTAAGACAAAAAGAAAGCAGGCCATCATGGGCATAGCATTTTGAGGATGTTAACACTCTTCTCTCTGTGCTCTCCCTAACATATCAGTAGAGAGGGTGATGCTTGGTTTTAGCAATATGTTTAAAATTATTCTTTTCTGGCTTCTGTGCAAGGAATGTGGGTGTGGACTCGGAAATGTGATGAGGCTCAAAAGCTGATGCTCCAGATTAGCGTTCTGTCTCCTGTTTTTATATCCTTCACCTCCAAGAAGCCTCAACTATAATCTCAGGGAATCATGGAAACCCATGCTGTTTTATTCACTGCTGAGCAGTCCTAGTACTCCTCTCTGAGGGTGGCTTTGAGCCCCTCAACAGCTACACAGGGAGAGCCAATGCCTGCGAGCCTGTGCCAGATGCATCCCACACATGCCAGCCCCCTCCCTCTCTCCAGGCAGGAGATGCAAATGTTTTTTTGGGAGTCCTACCTCCCTTAGGAAGCCTTATAGTCAGCCTGGATCCTTCAGGAAAACAGTACTATGAAAAGGGTAAAAATGACAGTTCAGTAGCGTGTGAGGACCTATGATTTTGTACTTTCTATTCTTTCTAACCCTCCATTAGTCCTCACACACGTTAATCCCACATGGGGCATGTTCAAGGCCTATTACTTGGCTGTAGTGTCCCTTACACATCTATGGTACTGCACAAGCACTAAATCAAGGTTTCATATACAATAAGGAGGAATAAAAGCTCCAAACTGGCACAGCAAAAATGTCCTTGCCAAGAGCCCTCACTGCTTCCCTCCAGTTGCCTGGTGTGTTCTGGCTGTCAGAATCCTCCAGCTGTGGAAAAATTGGTTTAAGGGTCTTAGAAATGGGATAAGAGTTTATTTTCAAATTAAACTATGTAAGCTATCATCACTGACTAATTATAGCACTTTGCTTTTAAGTATGAGCATTTATTATACCAAATAATTCTGCAGGAATCACTATCTAGATTTGTAGTTACGTTGTGGAGGAAGAAAGAAAGGAACATTTGATATCTTTTCTCATATTTAACTAATTTGAGGGCAGAATGAATTTTACCTAGCATTGACTGTTCAAATGGTAAGCATCAATCTAAGATCATAAGCTGTGCTTTCTCTGCTTTGAGAGAAGAAAAACAGACACAGCCAGAAGGTGATTCATACAGCCTCTTCATAGGCAATTATTTGACATGGGGCTACAGGATGTCATGGGAAAATGGCATGCCTCTGATATATGATAAAATGTTTACATTAGCCTATGACTTCAGTGTCAGAATATAAACTGTTTAAGTATCTCCAGTCTTCAGAAGAGTATAGTACATCCTTTAGATCCTAATTGCAGGCACTCAGGCTCCAAGTGTTTTGTCTCACCATGGTAGGTAAAAAAAATATATTAAGAAAATCAGTCTTCATGCATTCCTATTGCCAGATGATAGGAATCCAATCTGTGAGCTGGAGATTTTTCCCTTTCTGATCAAAAAAGCTAAAATAAACATCCATCCCTCCATACTCTATACCTTAGACAGCTACCTTAAACTCACTTTTGGGGCAGAGAGGTGTTTCACTGGTGTAAACTGCAACCTTGTAAAATGCTAATGGTGCCACTGGATCCTAACTTCTAGCAGCACATAGAAAGAAGCTGCAACTGAATCAGATAAGTAGGAAGTTGTAAGCAATGAAAGGATTCAATCCCAATAAATGTAAAATCCTGCAGAAAAAAAATACAGAGAGAAAATAGGGAATGGTAAAGAATCTAAGGAATTCATAAAAATAAGTTTACTGTCATTGTGTCGTCCTTTCAGGCAGTGATTTTTCTTGTGTAACCAAGTACTACAGTTGTCACAAGGCAGGTGAGGAATCAGAAGCAGGAGTGTGTCATGGGATCTCTGCTGTCAAGCTGTAATTCAGTACTATGAAAAGGATTTAAGTTGATAGCATTGGAGTATCTGTCATTATGACTAACGTAATTACACCACTGAGCCCTGTCTCTAGAAGTGGGCAGTATCAGAGGCTTCAGAGGGACTGCTCTACTATGAAGACTGAATGCACATGCGGAGGTGCAAATTCTTCCCTGGACTGTGGTTAGTAGATTGCATCCTTTGCTTATTGCCTTCTTCAGCTTTGTAGTTATGTGAATTTCTTATCAATCATAAACTCATCCAGCCTTTTGCAAACATCAGCTAAGGATCTGGGTCTAATAATGAATTCCAGCCATCAGTTACATCAGATCATGTGTTGCAGGTCCCAGGTCTGACAGCCAAATAGGTGGCAAACTGGAGTGACTTGAAGCTTAAAATGCACACTCCTGGCATTGCAGAAATACCTTCACATGAGCAGAGATGTGTGTTGCCAGTTGCTGTTCCAGGGAATAATTCTGTACCAAATCTCACAGATTTGCTTTGTTCTAACTCAGCGTTCCTTACTGAAGGACAGAACAATCAAGCAGCAATGGCAAGACCAGGATCTCAAGATCACAGCTGACTCAGTTACTGTCAGCATTAATGCTGCAACAACACAGAGCACCCACCAGCCTGGAAACGTTCTTTGCTGGGCTCTGTGCTCTGTGGTTGCACAGCCAGCTGAACCCATTTAGTGCTAGCCCAGATGCATCTATGTACCCTGCACAATAGATAAACCCCACAACGTCAGAGAGCCTGCTTGCTGAGTGGTGTGGCTGCCCTTTTGTTGCTTCAAATAGAAACCTGGACTATGTCAGCAGTTAAATTTTATCAAAACTTGAAACAAACAAAAAACTACCCCAAGCAACATACCACGAAACACCAACGAACAAGTTTCAGTGCCAAGTGTCCGTTCTAACCTTTTAGGGATAAATGTGGTACAGGAACACCTTCCAGAAAGTGATGAGTAGCACTGAAGTCTCCAGAGAGGAGTCACTTCTGCAGTCTTGTGGTAGACTGCATCTGCAGTGAGTATAGGATTAGGAATGGTATCTGAAGGAGAAAATGATCTCCCAAAAGGCAGGTGAAACCCTAACCCTTCCTTCTAATTGTCCAGACTTTGTGACTCATTACCCTTGGGTGAGAGGAAATCTCTGTCCATGTATCTTGGCCAGATTTGAGTGCAAGGGATAGAAGGGGGGCAGAGTGAGTGAAATCTTAGGTGTCATGTGTTTAGCTGATCTAATGCAAAAATAGAAAGGAATCAAGGGGAAAGAAACCCTGTGAAGACAAGCCAAGGAAAAAAAAAACAGGAAGCAACACGAACATACACAGTTCCCTCCTGCAGAACTTGAAGCAGACACAGCCCTCAGAGGAGGCAAACCCAGTAGGCAAATTCTAGTATGAAGAAAAGAGGCTAATTCAAGACATCTGGTCCTAGAAATTAACAACTGTGGCCTAAAACATAGGTTGAATATATTTTAAATCAATTCATTTTTTCTTTTTGAGAAGGACAGGCAAAGTTGGTACACCATCCAAGAGCTGTATCACCCCATGCCTAGCATGGTAGAGGTCAAACCAAATAGAGGGTCAGTTCCTGGGGACCTTGTTGGACAGCGGGGAGAAGAAAATACATGACAGCATTTTCCTCACTTTATCACCAACACAAGTACGCACTGCACAATATGTTTTCCAGTCCTATGGTTTTGAGCCTCATAAATGGAGACTGAATGGTACAAGACTCTGTAACGTGTGGTTCAGAATATTATCCCATAGCTGATCCAGGAGGTTGTTAGCACGGAAACTGTTATGTGCCCCCACTGCCTATTCTCAACCACACACAACTGATCCTCTCCCAGATACCATGGTCTGTACCCAATCTAAATTATTCCTAGTAATGTTCTGCCAACTATGTAGTTAAATGGCTAATGGATAGCAAAAAAGAAAATAATAAATAGACCCTCCCAATTAACCTGTTGGGATTCACTTCTTGTCTTTCATGGGTCCAGAACACCCCTGTATAGACAAGAAACTGAGATGTAAAATGCTTCGAGAATGCAAAGAGGAACTAGAAAGTAGACAGAAGCACTTCAAATTCCAAAGTAAGTATCAGCAGGTTGGAAAAAAAAAAAAACAACGCCCTTTTACCCATGAAGTAAGTTGGTCTTTAAGCAAACTAAAAGATGAAAGGACTCCCACAATGCTCCTGCGGCCTTCTCACCCCCACAAGCCTGCTCAGTGTACAAGCAGACTGCTATGGAGCTAGAAGGAAGAACACTGTGGGATATGCTCCCTTCCTCTCTCTCCAGGCCTGGAGCTCACAGGGGTTGACCTTGAAGTCTCAGCCCAAACACCTCATGGATCATCTGTCAGTTCAGCTTCCTTCCTTGCACATGTAAGAGAAAAGATTCCTATCAAGGCTGAATTTGCAGCTGGTAACACTGCTGGAGATAGCTCTGTGTGCCACTGCTGTGATTTCCTTCAGGTCCCCACTGGAGCATGTCTCCTGCAGATACCTGTACCCTCAGGGACAACGCTGCAACCTTGTGTATGGTTGCAGGGGCTTGGCTCAACTCTGGAAACAGCTTCATGCAAGGAAGCAAGAGGTTCCTACGTCACTTCAGCAGCGGTCTGGGAGGCATGTTCCTGGCTAGTGTGAGGAAGGAGAGACAACAGAGGAGACTTCTGGGCCAGAGGTAAATGCCACAGTTCCTGCTTCATGAGGGTCATGCTCCAAGCAATCACAGTAAACAGCAAACTTGCCAGAGATGTTGGCAGGCATGGGCATAAGTGCAATGCTCATGGCAAAGCTGCCACCTTGGCAGTGGCCTCAGTGCATAGAGAAGAGTGACTGTACATGTATGCAGAATTTACCTGCTGATACTGGGGAGGATCAGGTTGCCTCTCAGTGCCCTGCTTGTCTCCCCACCCTTGGTCAGCATCTGGGATTGCAGGATGTTTTATTGCAAGCTAGACAATCTGGTAGAGCAGCTCCCCAAGCACATCAAGCAACTCTCCTCCACAAATGGCCAGTCTGCCCTGGTGAGGCCAGGATGCAGTTCTGGAAAGCTCTCCCTGTACAGAGGTCCTGTGTCCTACCACTGCTTGTCTGTTTGCTCTCACAGACTTAGCCACTACATCAGAAACCACATGCCCTCTAATCAGCCACTCCTCACTAACCCCCACCTCTGTCTTTTTTCTCCAGCAATGTGACTGCACGCTGTCCTGGTTTCAGTCAGGATAGAGTTAACTTCATTTGTAGCAGCTGATGGAATGCTGTGTTTGGGAGTTAAAATGAAAGCAGTGCTGATAACACCCTGATGTTCTTAGTTGCAGTCAGACAGTCAAGGACTTTCTCAGCTTCTTTGTATTTCTCTATTCACGAGAAAGGAGGGGCGAAGCCAGGACAGGTGGCCCAGATGGGCCAAAGAGTGCATTCCATGCCAATTACGTCCTGCCCAGGATAATGGGGGGCTGATGGGAGGAAGGAGAGGGGCGGTGGCGGGACGCGTGCTTCTTGGGGGGACGGTCGGGTTCCGGGACAGCTCTGGGTGGTATGGCCTGAGTTGTGTGGTTCAGTGAGAAACTGCATTGGGTATCAATAGTTTCATATTCTTTTGCTCTAAAGTCCTGTTAGCATTGGTATATTTTATCTTTCTGTTATCTTAGTAAACTATCCTTATCCCAACCCACGGGCCTCTTAGTTTCTTGGTTTTGGAGTTATTTGCCCCTTCCTTTTCCCTTCCCTTGTTTCCCCCCTTTTTCCCTCTTCCCCTGCTCTTTTACTTTAAGGAGCAGGCAGCTCTGTGGATCTCGGCCCACAGCCGGGGGTGAAACCACGACACACACCCAAATGCTTTCATCCAAGCTCTGCTTGCATGAGCTCTTCTTGAAGACAGGGATGGTCAAAGCCATATGGAGTCTCTGCATGAGGATGTGTTGGGACCCTGAGGGCACCCACAGCCACAACTGTCCCTGCCCGAGGACCCCATTTCAGCCTCGGGGGCTTTCAGCCCCTGCCCCAGCGATGCTCCAGCTCCCACAGCCCTGCCCTACCTGGCCATGGGCCTCACCAAGCTGGCTCAGGCCCCCACCTGGTCTCAGCCTGTCCTCAGGGATGTGCAGATGCGGGGCTGGGGCTGCCCTGGTGCCCTCCAGCTGCCTAGCTTAGGGCTGGGGTGGTGGAGCAGGCCCTGGCTGCCAGGCCCTACCTTGCCGCCATGAGGAACCCTTGGCCTGTGCTGCTTGCTAACAAGAGGGTTTTGTGGCTACAGGAGCATCAGAGGTTGTACGCTACAGGTCCAGCTGAGAAGGACACCTCTCTCATTGTCTTTGTTTGACAAGTGCTCATGCCAGATATACAACACCTGGCACAACAGCAGGTGACGGTGTGTGACAATGCATTGTGTGGTGTCATGCCCTCCTGGAATCTCCTCCTCATGCTGCCCGGGCTGGCAGTTGTCACCTTGGGTGCAAACACATGCTGCCTTAAGGTCAGATGACCTCCTTGCAGTTGGCTTGCAGCAGATGTTGTGAGGTGCTCCTGTGGAGAAACACTCTGCTGCCACATACCCCATGGACACAGCAACAGAGGCTCCCTCTGGCCCCTCATGATACATACAGAAGGCATATTTTTAAAAATGCCCGTGAATGCTTGGTGGTACTTAATTGTGGCATGAGAACATGCAGAGCAACAAGGCCACAGGGCCTCCCTAACACTTTTGGAAGTCCTGTACCCTCAGCAGCAGGCTGTGGCTGCGATGTGCACTGAAGTGGTGCTGCCATGAGCACCAAGCGCCTCCCTCAGCAGCCTCTCCTTTCCAAGTTAATTTGTGAGGGAACCTGTAGATACACTGCAGAGAAGTCACCCCAGGAAGGATTATGCAGTAATGGACCAACAGGTGAACTCGGGCTTTGAGGTGTAGTCAGTGTGCCACCGTGAAAATATGGAGGCACTATCTGTGACTCAAAGGACAGCTAACTCTGAGCAGGTATTAGCTCTTTGGGGAAGGGCAAGTCTAAATGTTCTCTGGCTCTGCCAAAGATGAAGCATACATGCTGTCTGAAAGACCCTCTGACTGATTTGAGACCAACTATAGAAAAAGTATAGGCCTTTCCTGGTCAGAGTTATTTCCACCATGACTTTAATCTTTCCACATCTAGTGATGTTGATGAAAAAGTTATTTAGAAACCCTCAAGCACTTTTATCTTTTGCAATTTTCCCCCCTACCCCACTGTTCTCACACTTGAAACAACAAAAACATTCTTGCTCAAGCTTTCCAGAAACAATTTCACCTTTGGGCAGAGACCAAGCACAAAACTTCTCAACCCAGAAAACCAGAAGTTTCAGGCTGAGTAACAGAAGAGGAAAACCCAGGGGACTAGGATGGAAAGTGTTGTGCAACAGAAATGATTGTCTGCTGTTTTTTACAGCATAACTAACTCTTACTTGGTTTTAATTTCTTTTTCAAACAAATTGAAGCTACCTAAGGATACAGGCAGTGAGAGCAAGTGACCTTTAAAAAGGGCTAGCTCCAAGAAAATACATGGGCATCACATGTGTATCTTGCAGGTCCTTGCCTTAAAGCACATGACTGTCTTCCTGAATAGTCCCCAGAGCTTAAATATTACGTCCAGAAGTGGAATTTTAGGTGCTGAAGAAATACTAGGCGCCTGAACAAGTCTTTTGCAGACTTTTGGAGCTTTAAAAGTTGAGTGACACCTGATAGGTGTTTAAGAGCAACTTTTTGGGTTCAAACACACAGATTTCTCAAACAATTTCTATTCTTTCTTTTGAGGGCTGGAAATAAATCTATTTGATTTAAACAGTTTTTCTTTCCTGCAGTAGGCATGTTCTGGGGCCTGTAGTTCTGGGTATTTTACATTTTCTACCCTTGCTTTTTCTTTGTTGACTACAGAAACTGATTAAATCAGATGATGTAACTCTAAGATACATGAGATGTCTGAAATAGCTATGGAAGCCTTAATCTTTAATGTTTTATGACATGCCAATAATTTGGAAAGTTCTCAGCTTGCACACTGTTTACTGGTATCGTGCCACTTTGGAACTTGGAACAGGGAGGTTGCATCTACATCAGATAGCTCTGACATATCCTAGGTATGTCATCATAGTATGTACCCCTATATGTAAATATCCTTTTAGCTTCAGGCTAAAAGAAAATCCTAATATCTGAACTGATGAAAACCAATGCATGGCAAATAATCTTCACAAGGTTAGACAGAAGCCTGACAGAATTCAACACTTATTCCTCTCCCGTGCAATTTGTATCTTAGCTATGCTAATATATAATAGAATATTTATCATTTATATATTGATACGAATTAGCATTGCTTATTTTGCATGCCCTAAAACAAATCTAAAGACATGTTCTGCTGTCAATGGATATTGAAGATATTTCACTTCATCAAAGGCTTTTATCCTTTCTTCTTTAGTTGCAAGTCAGAACGCATTTCCATATTATATTTTCTCCAGTGACAAAACTGATCTAGACAGTTCTCTTCCTTTCCTATGCCACTTGTTCTTGCTGCCACATCAATCTTCTGCTGTGCTTTTTGTGTAAATGCAGCCATCTGTGGGGCAACACTGTAAGACAGATCAGTAAAATCAGGGGTGCTAAAAATAAACTCTCCAGAAAAGAAAAAAATTGGCATGACAGTTGAGCTGGAAAATGTAGGAGGGTGGTGAATCCCCAAACAAAGGGTGTTTCTTCAGAAGAGGACAAAGGAAAGGTCATGGACACAAATGTATGTAAAAAGGGGAAAGGTTAAGGATGTCTCTCTTTCCCTTAAAAATGATGGACTGAAGACCAGATGATGGCAGAGGGTGCAAGAAATAGAAAATTATCTTAGAAAAAAGAAAATAGTATGGCTTTGCCAATTTTGTGTTGAAGATGGTGGTTGAATATTCAGATAAAATTTTCTTAGAAACTCAGGTGTGGGATCAGAGAGATGGCAACATTTACCCATTATATTTGATACTCTTCCAACATACATTTAAAGAAAAGACCATAAACACATGAAATTCTGACCCAAGGCACTAGATTTTACAGTACCCTTTCATATGAGATAGCAGTGTTTCATAAGTGAGTACTGAAACTACACTGGGGCCAGCAGTCCATACAAGCATAGATTATGAGAAGAATGGACTGAATTAAGATAAGGTTGTCCATGTCATATGTCCTTTTCCCATTCCCTACCACTGATTTTTGTCCTTCCATGCTAGACACCATGTTGTGTGTGCTTATGTCTCCTTAGAAAATACCAGATGCTTTGCTTGGAGAGCAGTATTTTTGTATTCTGATATAATGCTTTGTACTTTTCTGCCAGCAGCTGAATTAAATACCCAGAACGTTTCAATCCTAGATGTTTTCCAGAAAGTGTTTCGGGAAGACAGGCTTGTTTGTTTTCATAAATCTTGTATGCTTCACAAAATGAAGCAGTGTGCATGAGGTATTTCTTCTTTGTTAAAGGGTTTGGGCAGCCCCTACTTTTCTCCTCAATACCTCTTTGTCATCCTATTCTATAATAATAAGCAAGCAAGCAGGCAAACATATCTTCCCTACATACCAAAACTAACCGCTGTCAGGTTTTGTGTACAGCTTGCGCAGAAGAGATTCTCTTTCCTCGCTGTGCTTTCTGTATTTTGATAATTGACTGTTCTGAATGCTTCTGACAAAAAGCACCTACTTGGCTGCAGGCTCTCTGCTGCAGAGCTCTCAGGAGGGTGGCTGGCTGGAGGTTTGCTTTGTCCCTCATCAGCTTCAAGGAGAAATTATTTGACCACCACAGTGAACACTCAATCTCCCAGTGCAGAATTTAAAAATTCCTGGGCTCTGTTCCCCAGCATTAGCTGAGAGACTTCAGAATATTTGGACTGATTTGTTGAGTCCCTCTGGACATTTAGAAAGTAATACATCACTGCATTGGTTTGCATTTCTTATTGCCGTTCTTTGTTTTACTGGTGGTTGCACATTTGAGTTGGTAAAACGGTTTGCTGTTTATGTTCCAGTAAAAATTTGTTTGCCTATCCTATCATGCTAATATGATTTCTTTCTCTCATTCATGTCCACCCCTGCCTTTCCTTTTTCTCCTTTTGTTTGATGAACTTTAGTTCTCTAATTCAATTTTGCTGTACCAAATCTTGTGCATAAGAAAGTGGCCAAGACTTTACCCTGCAAACAGTTATAGGTAACATTTTTCTGCCTATCTTATCCAACTGAACACAACGGTGCTACTTATATCCCTTAAGCAACATGTACCTGTATGCAACCCTGGAGCCTATGTAACCCACCTAGCTACCAACTTTTACAGCAAAGAAGGAACTGCTGTGGTTTGTACACAACATACAAAAATTCCAGCATAATCTCACTGCTGTTACCCTCATTTTCCACTTCCCCTCCCTGTTTGTTGTAATCGCCTATTCTGTCATTGCAGATTAAGTATCTCACCATGGAGCGACTTGTATTCACTCTTAACTTGATGTACTGGATGTAGCCTTATCGACTCAAATGGAACTGTGCACGTACATAAAGGTAAGTGCATGTGCAAGCCTTTCACAGACTGTACATTGCAAATCCCACAGGAAAAGTGTGGTACTTTTAAGCCATTTTACAATATTTGCACATGTTAAATGCTTTTTTCCAGAGTATGGGTTCATACCAAGGTTCATACCAGTTTAACGGAAGCGTCACTAGTCATCTATAAGCACAGGATAAACTCCAGTTCCAGAGAATTCAGAGATGACACAAGGCGGTATGAATGATTAACTAGAGAAAGGGGGGAAAAAAAAGCGCACGATTTCAACCCTATGTAATATTAATGTACGCAAATAATTCTTAAAATATGCCGGAGGACGGGGGAGAGGGATTGGGACTTGGCCCACAGGCGGAGATCAGGAGCAGCGGGCAGGCTGTGGGAGAGGGCAGCGGCTACCGCAGGGCTGCAGGCAGAGGCAATCCCGCGGAAGGCGGCGGGGAGGTCAGTAGGGAAAGGAGACCAGAACTCGAGCGAGGGATACGGGCGAGTTCGACACCACGGGCGGAGGCAGTCCGGGCTTTTGGGCCCTGGCCGGCGGGCTGGGAGCTGGGGCCGACTACAGTTCACCACAGGGAGCAGGGTCACGCCGCTAAAAAGTTGGGGGATTCTGGACAAATTCTGGAGGAGGTTCTGTTTCAAACGGCACGAGGGGCGCAAAGAAGGCAGGTCTGTTTTTTTGCAGCACGGAATCAGTGCTTTGCCATTTCAGTGAGTGAATCAGCATTCATCGGCACGGCCCTATCGAAACGCCTCAGCAGCTCATTCCTCGCCGTGCGCGTTTACACTTCAATGGGTGCGAAGCTCGCGGAACAGTAAATGATTACTCTGTGCTCCTGCCGCCGCTGTTGGCAGCGCTGCGGGGTCTCCGGGCACCGGCTCGGCGAGCTAAGCGCCACCAGGGAGCGGACACCACCCTCGTCCTGCCGCCGCCGAGCCGGGCCTGGCCCGGGATCGACAGAGAGCGGGGGGAGGATGAGGCGGCTCCGGTTCCCACCGCCCCGGCAGCCGGCGAGGGGGGGTAGGGGTGCGGTGTCGCGGCGGGAGGACAGCTGCTCTCTGAGGCGAGCGCTACGCGTGCAGTCTACCGGGCGCGCCCCGCCCCAACCGCCGCCGTGGGAGAGCGAGGGGGCGGCACCGCCGTGCGCGTGAGCTCAGCGCGTCGCGGAACCCATCCGCCCGGGCGCCACCCGCCCACCGCGGGCAGAATCGGTCCCGGCCTCAGCTCCTCCGGGCTCTGCCCGCCCCGCCCCGCCCCGCCCGGCCCGGCCCCGCCCCAGCCGCGGCAGGGCCGCCCCCTCCGTTTCTCTCACACACAGACACACACACACAGAGACGCTTCCTGCGTGAGGCCGGGCCCGGGCGGGCGGAACGGCGCTGCTGCTTCCCGCCGACTCGCAGGTACTGGGGGTGGGCCAGCGGCGGGGCAGGGGGCGCGGAGGGGGCCGGTGGTGGAGGGGAGCGTCCCCCACCTCGGGCCTCTGCCGGCGGCCAGCAGCCGCCGCCCTGAGCGTGGCGGAGGGTGAGGGGTGGAGCGGAGGTTTGGAGTCGGAGCCGCCTCTGGGCGGGGGCCCGAGTTCGGGTGGGAGAGAGCCAAGGTGGGTTCCCATTGCGGCCGGGGTAGCCGCTGCCCAGGGGGGTCCCGGGAGCTGGGGCTGGGGGTGTGGGGGAAGCGGCTGCGTCCGCCGTAGCTCCTCACATTGCTGGAGGGTGAAGTCATCGTGCCCATTGTCTCCCCTCAGCTCCCCCCGGGCGGAGCGAGGGGCCCGTCCCACCCCAATCCTTGGCGGAGGAGAGGGGCACGGCCGGCCCGGGCCGCCCCTCGCCCGAGGGGCTGGAGCCGCCGGCTGGGTTTCGCTTGGCCTCGGCGTGGCGGTTGGGGGTGCGCGGAGAGGAGCTGCCGCCCGCCCGGGTGGGCCGCGGCGCCGCGGGGGGCCCCTCCGACGGGCGCCTCGCTCCTGCCGCCCAGCATCGGCATCGGGCCGCCGGCGGGGCCCTGGCAACTTGCGCTTGAACTTGCAGAGCACCGGGAGAGCAATGCACGCAACTCACGGGCCTTCAGCGCAGTCTGGGGGGCAGGGTTTGCGCTCTCCCTCCAGAGTTTCTCCTTTACCTCCCTGTCTTCTCTTGTCCACCCCGGATCCAGTGACTCGGGGGCCGGGGTGAGGTTCGAGGCGGAAGGGCTATTGCACCCCGGCTGTAAAGGCTCTGGGGGTACTGGCAGTGTGGTGTGATAGCCGAGCGTTTTCTTTGCTCGGGTTATTTTGGAGAGCTGGGACTTTTCCACCTGGCAGTGTGCTACACACAGAGCAACTATTGCAGGCGTGTTTTGGAAGGGTCGGGGAAACCGTCTGAACTTAGAGTGCATGGAAGTGAGCTGAAAGGTGATGGTTGGCAAAAGGGAGGTGTCCAGCCTTTCCCCTCCTTCTACAGTACTCTCTGACAGAAGGAAATGGAGCTTTGCCAAAGGGGTAGCAGTGGAGTAGAGTTATGGTTATGGGGATATGCCAAAGGGACACTGGGAGAATGCAGTTATTGCTGAGCAGAGAAATCAAAATTTGAAGCCTTCGTGCCCTTGTGGTCGCTTGTTGGAAATGTGCCTGTGTTTCCCTGTGAGGAGCACAACAAGTCTTGTTTCTGCTAAAATACTGTAGTTGGCATCGATACTGATTAGTGCTTTATCTCGATTGTCATCAAGGACAGCGTTATTTTCAAAAAGCAAAGGGCAGTTTGGGAAATGGCTCTTGTAAGATTTAATTATGTAGACAAAACTAATCATAAACTAATTTTTAAAAATTCGAATTTCCTTCCTAATTTTTCTAAAATTATTTTTTTGTCAGCCAAAGAACTGTATTTCATGATCTGTTGAAATGGGTTTTTTTTATGAAGCTCACTGCAAAAGGTTTTCAGTTTAATATCCAGATCAAACTGAAGTATAAATTATGAATTGCCTAGCTAACAGCATTCACTCGCATGCTTAGAAATGATGGTTGTGCAACATTACTTAACAGTTTCCAATGTCTTGCCATTATTTCACTGTAAACATCTAAATGCTTGTACATAAAGCTGTAAGAAAGCTGAGAAAGGGCCTTTTTTCTTCTCCCCCCAACCCCTCCCCCCCCCCCCGCATGTGAACTAGGCCTGTTTGGTCCAGTAAATGAAAATGAAAGTTTTACTTTACCATAACGGCAGTAATGCTACTCCTAAAAATGAGTTCAGTAAAAGGCTGACATATGTGTAACTTTTTAATGTGCTTATTTCTTTAAGTGTGCTAGAGTTTCAACTTTGTTTTGCACAATTCAGCATTTATAAATGCTGAATTCTAATGGTTAGGTGTTTACCTTGTCAGCTATTTTTGAGTTTGAGGACAGCAGATCATAATTTCTAAAAGAGGCAGTTGAAATGTGTGTATGTGGTTTTCTTCTCTCACCCTCTCCTTAAATCTACCTGACAAGTGACACATTTCTTACATAGAGCAATCATCAAATTTTGATTAATAATGCTAGCTGAGGCTCAGGAGGAAGCAAGGTACTTAACAGATGCATTTGTTTACCTTTGCAGTGTGTACAAATCCTGGTCTCCATTAGTAAATGAATCTTTAAAACTCCCTTAGCTATGGGACTCCCAGGTAGCATTAATGTATGCATTAGGAAAATTTGGTTTATGTGGCTATTATCAACCCATGAAAGAACACAAACCCTTGAAATATTTTGGCAGTTGGGTAGAGCCTGTTGGGATGGAAAACATGTATACTTTTTAAAATTTATTAATAGCATTTAGCTACTACTCCCCATGACAACAACTTCAGACAGTATTTGTTCAGTGGGTAGGTGATTCTTCCGAACCAGTGAAGCCTGGAGTGGGTTTTTTCATGTGTTTTTGTTGGGGTGTGTGTGTATTTTCATTGGCCTTTTTGATGCCTACTTAGTCCTATTAAAATGTTCCTCAGAAAGATTCCTCTTGCCCCACCAACACCCCTGCCTCCTTTACAGGCAAACCAAGTAGGATGCCTGAGTCTTCTCACAGGACTCCTGAATCCTGATTTGGAAGTGCTGAGAAGGGTCATTGAAGTGCAGCTCTGCTGTCCTGTGGCACTGTCCTCTGATGGCCTTTAGCCAAGCTTGCAGTCTCCATTATGGGGTCAGTTTACTCCAGCACATCATCAGACATCCATAATTAGCTTTGTGATTTTTCTGAATTGTATGTAAACACCACATACCAGCCTAGTAGAATAAATTTTAATACCTGACCAGAACAAGTTGATGGGGGCATGTTTTGAGCTCTACTCTTAGTGTGGTTTCTGGTTTGTAGCCAAGTTGCGAGTCAGTCTGATTATTTCTTAGGTCAGCAAATGCTCACTGAGGACAGAAGACAAATATTCATTATAACCCTGGTTTATCCATAAAGAAGTTGATTTCAGATCTTTGTCTTTTTGTGTTTGTCTTAGCCTAAGTTTACGTTGTCCCTTCTGTGTTAACTGATGGAAGATGTGTAGCTGAACAAATCGGTGTACGTAACAGCCTCAAGAATACTGAGAATGGTGTGGGATCTTACATTGCTTAAAGCATCTGAATTGCACCTGGAGGTAGACTTCCACCAAGAAGGTAAAACATTACATTGAGTCTTAGAGAATTGATTGGTTTTAGTAGTGTTGTAGTGTACAACTACTTTTGTTTCCCCATAAGAAGAATATGGACAAGGCTGTATCAGTATCTAGGAAACAGTTGTGAGGTGGGGTGAGGGAGACTAATGTTCCTAATTTTTCACAAGAGGAAACTTCCTTTTGTTTCTGATGCTCTGAGGTGGAAGTTTTATCCTGGATTTAGTCTAATGTTAATTCATCTCTAGTAGTTTGTCTCTTCACTCTTAAGTGAAATAATCTTTAAGGAAAAGTTGAAAACTCTTTAAAATACAGATCAGATTTCAGATATTTGGTGCTCTGGTTTAACTCTGAAAGATACAAAAGTCCAAATCAACAACTGTGAGTTTGAACTAGAGAGTAGAATTCAGAGTAGAATTTCTGTCCTCTCTCTTAGGTGTTCACTTGAAGGTTACTTCAGAAGATTTTGTCAGGCACTTTGTCATTTATTTTGTTTCTTAGTGCCTTGTAGTAAGTTATTACACTAAGTAGGTATTTGGTCTATTGCTGATAACTACAGGTTGACAGTTTTTTTCCAAACTTCTGCAAACTAATGTTCACTTTACAATCCTAGATTTTCTTGTAAGGGGTTTTTAATTGATGGGAAGAGACTTTCTTCATTTGAGTTATAAGGTAGCTTTGTCATCTTTCTTCAGTTATCTATCTGTGCTTGTTTCATGTATATTTTTGGCAGTTCTCAAGCACTGCAGAACTGTGTTTTACTTGGGTTTTGATTGCTGGTTCCTCTCTGGTGTAGGTTGCTGGTTGATTTTCTTCTTTTTTTTTCTTTTTTTTTTTTTCCTCTTAGTGCAGGTGCTGACTTAGGGATCCAAAACAAAGCAATGGATATCTAAAAAGAACTGTAAATGTTATGTGGGACTAGAATATTACAGAGCTCTACTAGACACTTTCTTTCTGTTGTGAGCATGGCATGCACCACAGCTTCAGAATGGGCTTTAAATTCTTCAAAGTAGAATTTGGAGGAGGAAGGAAGTCCCACAGTTGAGTTATGAGATGTCATTTGTGATTCCACGGTTAGGTTGTTCCTTATTAAGGCAAGTAAGGAATGCCTCTTGTCTCTCTTGCTTCACTTTCATGGAAGTCATGGGCTACTCAGAAGAATTAACCAGGAGGTTTATCCATGGAATAAGAAAAAGTAGGAGTGCTTCTCTTTTTTCTCTTTTCTTTTTTTTTTTTTTTTTCCCCTTGCATTGGAAAGTTTACTGTAGGCCTTTCTACTCTTAAAACTGTGAATTGAAGTCAGTCACCTGCTGGGTGACTGTTGATATCTTGTTGGACAGGTAGCCAGAACACTGCAGCTGCCACTTCCAAGATGAAGGGTGGGTTTCTAACAGGCACACTTGGCATGTAGATGTACTGCACCAGTCCGGAAAGCTGATGGGAGAGTTGTGTTAACCTAAAGAAACCTGATGAAAAGAGCTTAAATAAAAGTTCCATATACACAGGTGTTTTCTTGAACATTAATCTTTAGAGGCCAGCATATCCCCAATGATGCCTTCAGAAATACAGTTGAAGGGTACCTTGCAAAAATAAATGTTAGTATCAGTTCAATTCAGTGAAGTTGCTTGTTTTTGCTTCCTAAGTAGAGCACGACTTTGTTAATGCAAGTATCCTGTTATTGTTCAGCACAAACTGTCATTGTGGGACTGTGTCAATTCTGTTCTGCTTCCATTTATAGTTGAGATAAATTGCTGTTAAACAAACATTTTTCCATAGGTCCTTTAGCTGCTCCCATAAGGCAGATTAGAGCTCTTATTCTGAATTGGAGCCCCTGGCCACCCCCTTCAGTTGCTCCATTTAGTGACTGAAGAACTGCTTCAGCAAGAAGACTTGAGTGGAGAAACTGTCTGCAGTAAGAATCATGTTGCTTTGTTCTCATTGTCTCTTGCTGATGCTGCGTATTCTCAATAAATAAAAGTATCAGTTTCAAATTTTTCGGTTAATGATCAGATTTGTCACATAAAACCAAAGTGCAGGCTACATCAAGTGAAGTTCTATTTTTGCCTGAATATGCTTGGTCTATAAGACAGTTCCAGCTTTACTGGTTAATGCTTTGTTGAAGACTTATAGTGAAACGAACTGACTTTGAATGTGTTTTCAAGAAATGGGAGTGCAAAGTGGCTCTGCACTTCACAAGAGGATTTAGGTGGCATTGAAGGTTCTAGTTGAGGCATAGGGATTTTACAGTGCTACCTGCCTAGTGTTTTGGATATGTTGACATCAGAGTGCTAGTGTTCCTGTGCCTTGGCTTTATGTTTTAATATTTATATAGAATAGCCTTGTTAACTGTCAGCTTTTAGGCAAATAAAAGTCTTGGCACCATAATGGTTACATTCCAGAGGAAAAGAGTATTGGTGATGCCATGCCTGAATGTGTCATTCATCCATTTCCTTTGGTTGAAAGTTTGTGGTGCACAGAATTTACACTATATTTCAGTGAAACTGAGCAAGGGGAGGAATATTTTTAGCAGATATTCTGCTAAACATTTATACCTTTTTTTAGGAAATAAAAGGCTTTTATTCTGCCTAAATTAGATAGTTAAGTCCTTTGGGCTTTTTATGAACTGAAAATTCGGGGCCATATGCTCAGCCCATATTCAGTGTTGTAGCTGTTTTCTATTTCAAGAGCTAATTGTGCCTTGCCAGTAAATGTTTAGCAAGTTCTAACATCTGTACAGGGAATGTATATAGTAAGTGAAGATGCTTACAGGAAGAGGTTGGTGCAACATACTGTTTGGCTTTTCTCCTTTCTATCAAAATGCTTTATGTAGGGAGCATTCAACTGTCCCACAAACATCTAATAGGAGAAGAACATTTGGATGGGAATAAATAGTGTCTGTAGTGAGACCACCCAAGTGGCAAAGGTGAAAACTACTGAGATACACTTTCTCCTAGGCAGCCATTGGGAAGTATCTTTCTTTAGGTCTGTGTTTCGTGTTTCTGTAATAAGCAATCTAGTATGTTGAATGCAGGAAGAAGGTGACTGTACAATGAAGGGTGTTCAAGGTTAAAGACTTTTCTTTAGAGTATGTACTGGAAAAATAGCTTATCAAAGGCTTGGCCACTGTGTATCCTGATGGAGATGCTCTGACTTTGTGTTCTTCTATCTTAAATTTAAACAGAATATTTTAAATATTTTTAATTTTTTTCTGAGTTGAAGACCTTGCTTCAGTTTCCTGAGAAGAGCAGTTACCTTCTCAGTTTCATTTTACCTGTGAAGCTGTATTTGATACTTACTTTTTGATTGCCTTTGCATTTTCAAGAAAAGGAGTCAAGCTTTCCTTTATATGACACTGCTAAAAATACATCTTGGGAGACCAGGAGCCCTTTTACTCAGGGTCAGAGATGGAGGTATCAAACTTCGAGGCCCTTTTTAAGCAAAGGGATCTTTAGGGTTTAGAGCCTTTGAAGCCAGGCTCTTGCTTTCTTGAAATGTAAGATTTTGCAGTCTGTGCAAGTTAATCTTTGGGACAACATAGAGAAGAAACCTGCAGAGGTCTTGTGCTCACTATTTCTCTTAATTTCACAACACCAGGATTTTAAGCCACCTCCATTTGAATGGAGGGATTTCTGTATTTAGTAACCAAAAGTGTTTTTCTCCTCAAGTTCCTACCAGGCTATTTGCTTCCCTCTGCTTCCTTTCTTCACTTTCCTGTTCCTACTTTCTGTTGCCTGTCCACATCCCCCTGACCCCCACACCCTCTCTATGTAGCTGTATGCTTTTGTTCAGACTTTGTTATGGTGGTGCTTAGTTGCAGAAAAGTAGACTTCGTCTTCTGTGACCTGATACCAGGCAGAAACTCAGCCAGGGTAAGAATAGAAGAGAGCCCTGTAAACTCAACACAGGAGTCCCAAGTCTTTCCATTATTAACAATTAAAGATGATTCCAAGATGAATTAGGTAATGGATTAACTAACTAATGAAAAGAGAACAAGAATAAACAAAGAGAAAGATCTTGCCTTGCAAGAATTCAGATTATTAGGATTACGTGCAGCCTGCCTGTCTGGGAAAGGAAGAACAAGCTCCTCTGTTTTCAGTCTTAATTTAGTTAGTAGATAAGGTATATGATGTGCCAGATAAACTTATCTTTGCTGTTGAATTGAAACTTTGCAAGGAGGTGTTATTTAGTGGGGAATGGGGTAAGAAATACAAGCATCTTGTTTAGTCCTGCCCAGCAGATTCTGCTTTTCCTCTAAAAGAGTAAGCAGTGAAAATGGTTTCTTCCCACCTCCTACACCCTGCCTAATCAACATAATACTGGGGCTGGTTCTAGACCCAATTGCTGTTCGAGTAAAATTTGAAGACAGTGACAGGGTTTTGTTTTCATTGTTGTTTTTTTTCTGTTTTGTTTGAGGTTCTGCTATGATTTTTAGTGCTATGTAATCATATCCTTTTTCTTACTTCAAAGGTCATATAGTATTACTTTTCCCTTTTAAGGGTAACAGATAATTTTGAAATCACAGTTTCAACCTGAATTACCTCCCACAAGCTGTGAGGATCTTTAAACTGTATTCCATTTAAAGCCATTACACAGAAAATGACATGTGGACAATGAATGTAAAGCCATAGTATGCTGCTTTGTGGGATTGATTCTCTTGAACCGTTTGTAAATTTGCTTTTGTTCATCTCTGGTGGTTAAAAGTAAAAATAATAAAGAATATCTTTTGATATGGTTGGTGTTCCTCCTGAAATGCATGAAAACACACCTCTAAGAGTAGGCAGAAAAATAGTTTTATTGTGCTAGAAGTCATTCAGTGAGAGAACAAATTAGAACTCAAAGGAGTTGGCAGTACAGTGAACAAAAATATAACGCTTTATGGAAAGCCTTGGTAGATTGATGCTTTTATTGGTAAAAAAGCAACATAAGTACTGACGCTCTCTGTAAAATACAGTCCTTCTGAAGTTAGAGCTACTTACCTTTAAAGTTCAGCATTCTGAAATGTGCACTTTGTACAGTATTACTGTAGACTAGTAACTAAATATGAGTGGGTTTGGAGAGGAGTATAAAACCTTGATATGGTGATTTGATTTGCTGTCATTATGACATGAATGTCAAGTCATCAAAGTAGTTGACTGGCGTATGACTTTAAGTATTGTCTTAACTCGATCTATGCTTATAATAACTTTAACTTTTGTAATGGGCATTCTGTGAAATGATGCAATTTTTAGGTGAAGAATGGTTCCAGTTTTAATAGTGTGTGGAATGCAAAACCCTCTGTCTTTCCTGTTGTAAAGACAAGGAAGATGCCTTCAGGATGCTGGTAGTTTGCAAAACCCAGTGCATTTGTTTCTGAGAAAACAATGTAAAGGATTGCACATGTCAGTGAAGTGAAACTGATTCTTTCATTGCATGCAGTTTATTTTAACTTTAAGGTTTCAGGTAAAATTCTCAAATGTTATATGCCAGAATTAACATTGAAGATACAGCCATAGTTCGATTATCTTTTGTGCCTACTGTTACTAAATTATAGTCCTTAATTATTCAGCTGTGTTTTTCTGGTTTCTTTTTCTTCCACTGTCTACTGGGGAATCTCTCCAGGTTGGGCAGCAATAAACTTAACCTCTCCGACAACTGTTTCCTTTGAGTAGCTGGACGTAGAATTTAAATAAAGCAGGAAACTGAAGAGATTTTTTTTCTTGGCTGATGAAGGCATCTGAAATCTTGGCTGTGTAGTATCAGTTGTGTTTCTTGGTTTAGGGGTGGGGAATGTGTACACAATTGGTACTGCAGGTATCTAAACATGATTTGCTGTGTAACATACCCAAGAACTTAATTTCTTTCAGGCTGTCTGAGATTAGGCACCTGAGGTTGTGGCAAATAAATCTACCCTTAATCATATGCTTCAATATTGTATCTGTTAATAAGGACAATAACCATGCTACTTCAATGGAAGAATTACGGCGTTTGACTATTTCAACAATATTATACTAACATATCAGTGCTCTGTAATGGCCTATGAGGAAATCAGTTCCTGCTTTCTTTGTAGAATTATATACAGGTTATGGGGGTTTTTTGGGGGTTTTTTGTGGGCTTGGTATTTTAAATGGGGGGACAATGAGCAAGAACAAAATACGGACTGGTGACATAAGTGTGAACCTGCCAAAGATTCTACAGGGGGAAAGGGACAAAAGCCATGCAATGAAACCTGCATAATGTATTTCAGCCCCATTTCCAAACTCCTGGGCTTGAATCTGTTTGCTCAATGAAATTATTTCTAATGTAGTTTGAATACTCTTTCCTAACTGTTAAAAATCATTGCAATCATATCAGCAGGTTTGGAAGCTACTCGCTAGGCAGACCACTGCTATTTGAGCTAGTGGTATCTAATAATACTCTGTCATGCTTTGTAGGGATCAATCCTAGGCACTATGATCTGTGTGCTTATTCAGAGGGTTTTATGGATGTCTTTGGACTGTGGAGGATGAGCTCTAGAGGAAGGCATATTTTGACAGTACAAGCAGGTTATGCTGCTTTTTTATTTGTCACCAGCAATGTACCTTTTACTGCCTTTATAGTTGTGTTCTATGCAAATCCTGCTTAAATTTAGTCATTGTGATTTTCGTTAGGAAGATGTTTTAGCCGATCGGTATTCATGCTTTTTTCATTACCTAATCTGGTGCTCTTTGTGTTCTGTTGTTTGGAGATGCTCCCTCTCCCCTTTCCCAGCTAACTGCTCTTTGTAGGGTCTCTGTTATCTTTGCTCTGTGCTTGCTAGCTCTTTCCTCTAGTGTGAGCCACTGAATTTTCTTGCAGCATTGGGTTTTTCATGACACATTTCATGAAACATGTCTTTATTACTTGTGCTAGTGTTCCCAGGTTACTTCCCTGAACAGCAACTATTGGTGTCCTCACTCTGCAGTCCCTATTTTCTTAGGGTTTTTTCTCTTTTTTTTTTTCTCCCATCTGTCACTTTCTGATGGAGTCTCTGTTTAGCTATCCTGTTCCTGTTTAGTGCAGACTTCAGTCACCCTTCTGACGGCCACCACTTCTACTGTTAGAATTACAGCATGATTTGGGTTGAAAGTGACCTTTGGAGGGTAGAGAGTCCAGCCCTTGATCCAAACCAGGGCTACTCCTAGGTCAGGCTGCTCAGAACTGTTGAAGTAAGTTCGGACTACATGTTTAAATCTGCTCTTCTCCCCCCACCCCTCGGCCCACTATGAGTTTAATCCTGCTCTCTCCACATTTGGTTATAGAATCTTCTACATTGCTGTTACTTTAGTAGTGGGATCTTTGGAACGGTGAGTCAGTTTCCCAGCCTTATTTGCTGGTACTCAGAGCCAGCATATTTTGCACCTGAAAGTGAAAGGAAGATTCTGTTGATTCCAGGCTCGATGAAGTGGAGGAGAGATCTTAGCAGATAAAGTATATATATATTCTTTCTGACAACCATGTATTTTCCCATTCCCCAAAACTTGCAAGCATATTGATGTTGTTTGAAGGCTGGTTACATGTGCATTATAGACACACAGCTCAGAATTCAAATTCCAGCCTCAAAGTGTACCAATGCTAAACCTTTCCAGAGAAAAATACTGCAAAATTTTGAATTTATTTTCTTTGGTAAGATAATTTTCTTCATTAAGTGTTGTGGGGTTTAAAGGCTGTTGGGGTTGTTTTTTATTGGTTATTGGCTTAAGCAGTTTAGCTGAAATAAGAGCAATGGAGATGCATAACTTTTCAGACAGTTTGCTTGGGAAGATTCCACACAGATTTGGAAACAGGATGTTACAGTGGGAAGTGTCAGGCAAGAATAGAGTTACTAGCCTTTCTTTTAAAAAGAAGTCATTGTCATTTGAAATAAATGACTTACTACATGAGGTGAGTCACAATGCATGTAACGTATTACTTTGGTTTCTGCTTTCAATAGAGCACGCTTTTATTTTTACAATTTGACTTAATCTGACTGCTTATATTCTCCTCCCCCATAACATCTGCTGTTTAGCCCTGAGGTGCTATATCCATCCTTGCTTTAAGCCTGTTGCTGCCTTTCGTTGGATTGCTGTACTCTTTTTATGTGCTGCTCATGTCTGGCCTGTAGAGTAAGGTCTTGTAGATGATTGCTTTTTGAGAGGTAGTCTGACAGAATAGTGTAGTAAGCTACTCTGGAAGCTTAGCTGCTCCTGTAAGGACATTGTTAATTGAGCAAATAGCCAGGGTGGTTTAAAATGTTTAATGTATTAATGTCCTTCTGTTGGAATTTACTAACCTACAGCCATCAAAATAATGAAATTAATGGCCTTGCTTCCATTCAGATCTGGAGATGTAGCTTAAACTTGTCTTACAGGCAGTTTAAACTGAACATCCAATGTCACTCCGAAGAGGGCATGGTGGCCCTGCTCTGAGTGTCTGCTACAGGGTAGGTTAACCCACAACAGACACAGTATGGACAACTACTTGTAATAATTTAAACCTTATAAGCTATTTCAGTAGGGGACTTCATCTCTAGGATTCTCAAACTGTGTAGTGAGGCTGACTGAGCCTAGAGTCTCTATACCAGAGCCTTTTGCTCTGGACATTGGATTGCGTTCCCAGTGTTCCCAGTAGTATTCTGCATCTTAAAATGCAGGAGAACAACTTAGAATTTGTCTGCCATGTTTCTGAACACATCAAGTTGCTTTGCACGTTGTTGGAGGAAGTTACATTAAAACATAAAAAACCTACAAAAAACCTGCCTGACTGCACTTTAAAAGAACTTTTGTAAATGTGTGTTTTCTCTGTGGAAATAACTTTCTTAAAGTTACAGGTAGCTTAATTAGTCTTAAGCAACTCAAAGTACTACTGTAATTTAAGTGATAGCTGATTCATAAAACAAAAAGTAAGTTTGAACTAAAACTGAGGGCACATTGAAAACAAATGGCATAGTATCTTCTGAAATTTTGCAGTCTTGCTTAGTTTCTTCTCTTTTTTTTTAAATTGTCATGTCCCTAGGTATTTTACCATTTAATTGTTGTGATGTTGAGAATTTTCTTCACATATTTTCAACTTGAAGTGACATTCATGTTTCCTGGCACTGGGATCATTTAATTTAGTGCCTGGGGCCATACAGAAGTGCTTGCTAGGATGGTGCAGTAATACCCCATGGTTGCTTTCCTTTTGTGAAATAGACAAATGTTTAAGTATATGTTCTAGCAAGTAACTTAAGGAAATGTTTGATAGATCTCCTATGCTGACATAAAGTTCCTTTTTAAGAAACTTAAATAACTTCAATGAAATTATATACCTGCTTCCTCTTAATGTATTTGTGTAAGTATTTTCCTTGGAACTGTAGGAGGAAATAAATGGTTTCAAATAAACAGTGAAGCTCCTGACTTCAAAGAACTTCCTTCAAAAGTTAAATAATTTCACTTTCTCAAATGAATAAAAATCAATTACACTTACCTTACTTTTTGGGTTTTTTTTTATCCCTGTGTATAAATCTACAGGAATTTAATCTTGGATCTTTTATAGAAAAAGAATTGCTAGAATAGGACATCTTGAATTAGGTTACCTTGGGGATATGGCTTAGTGGCACACTTGATAGTTCTAGGTTAGTGGTTGGTCTTGATCTGGAGGGTCTCTTCCAACTTAAATGGTTCTGGGACTTACCAAATTTATTCTCCTGTGCTGTGTATCTCTATTATGATAATGTAAAAAAGCCAAACTCTGCTTGGAAATGTGCTCCCTGGATCAGAAGAGGCGATACAGCTATTTTTTTCTGCAGTGATGCTGCAGGGCAGTGTCTTTTCTTCTCCAATAACTCCTCACCTAAAGTATCCCCAAAATAGACCAGATAGCATCTGTTCTCATGCTCTGCTTAACCAGGACATTACTTAAGGAATATAATTAAAACATAATAGTTTTTACTGGCAAAGGCTGCCTAATTAGGATGCCTGCAGATATTTGATCTTCCAATAAGCTTATATGTGCACACAGATCAAATGTTCAAAAGTGTTGGATATCATTTGTTTTCATTGTTCTTACTATAACTGCAATATTGAATGCTCCTGAAATTCTATCTTCTTTAGATTTCACTGGCAGCTAATTTCTTCTACAAATCTGAGCTGTAAGGGCCATTTTCCCCCATCCTCTTAGGATGTTGAGTGTGTATACTCTTGCTGTGTTTCTAAGTGTCTGTTTAGTGTTTTCAAAAGTTTGTCGCTTGTTTGTTTGCTTTGGTCTGTTATCAAAACTTTGCATTAAAGCATGATTCTTGAATATTATGCTCTGTAATATTTATTAGAAAACTGAAATGCTTGTGTGTGTTTATAAGGCCATAAAACTTCAACTTGAAGGTTCTATGTTTGGTTTAAAACTCTTAACAAGCTTGTTCTAGATTTGAGGGAGCTTGCATTCCTCACCAAAAATTGCGTACTAAGAGTCAGAACTTCAAATTGCTGGAGCATCTGACATCCAAGGCATCATTTAAAAATCTTTAACTCTTGCCAGTTGTGGTTGTAAAATAGTTTATTATAGGTAATTAATACATTTCAAAGGCGTTTAAAATAATGAGGAAAAATAAAATTTAGTAATAATAATTCTTTTGAATAATTCGGTTGCTATTACTATATTAGATATGTTTCTTTAATTCACTGATTTTGATAAGAAGTGTGGGCTGTTGCATGCAATCAGAGGGGAATACTGAAATGGCAGGGAGTAATCTCACCCTATGCTGTAAAGAACAAAGGGAATTCACCTCTGAGCCAAAGTGTGGTACCTGTTGTAACTGTGCATTGCTTGATGAGCTGTCTAGTAATCTCAGTAATATGAAGAGTATCAGAATACTCCTGCTGTGTCTCATTTTCCCCTTCACCTTGAGAAAAAAGTGAGAACAAATGCAAGTCCCTTCCCCAGTGCCGACTGGGAAGGAACAGAAGTTATGTGTTTGGCTGGGGGGACAAGTTCATTTCTGACCTCTGCAGGTGGCTGGTGAGAATTTTGCAGCCTGGGAGTAAATCACTGAAACAGATACTCTGTCAGTTGTAAGACATCCAGCATGCTCTGAGTGGATTTAAGCACAACTTCAATAACGCTTCACAGAAAAAAATGTCAGCCGTAGAACTTACTGTTAAGACAAAAACTCTACCTGGTCAGTATGCAGTTTTGTTTGTTCCCTTGTAGACTAGTTTTGATTTTGGAGGAAAAATGTTTTAGTCCGAAGTTGAAATTCAAACGTTTACTCTGTTATCTACTTCAGGTTATAGTCTGGTTCTGTTCTTCTGTATGTGCAATTAGACAGCTGTCTTAAAAAGTCCTGTGGCATCTTCAGTCAAAATAATCTGGCTTTTGACTGTCATTTTATTTTTTTGGTGGAAAGACATTTTCTTAAGTATTTGGCTTCTCTCTTTTTTAATGATTCTTTTTGCCCTTAAGTTGGGACAGTGCAGAAGAAACAGTGCTCAAGGATGACAGTGTATTGCACTTAGAATGTAAACGCAGTATCAACAGCCTATCTGTAAAATGGAGCCCCGGAGTTGTTTGAAATAAAGCCTGTCATGTGGCAAAGCTGGAAAGAAAATGAAGGGTTCACTGTAATTTGGCACTTATGTTTATTTGGCATCCCTCCTGTCTTTTCTTACCTTGGCTAGTGTTACATCAGTCAGTGCACTTACATATGGATCGCTCAAATTCCATTTATTCATTATTATAGCCAGCTGAAAATGTGATGCATCAAGACAACTGTGGAGGAGACCTGTGATATGCCCTAATAGAGAAAGCTACACATTTTTTTTTCCTTTTCTGAACAATCTGTAGTTAGTCTACTATCTATTAAAACTCTGCTTTTTAGATCAGTTTGTCTGCTGAAGTTCCTGTCACTTTAAAAAAGAATGATTCTTATGTAAGACCAAAGAATTTCATGGTGTTTCTTCTCAAAGTTTATTATTTCAGTCTGATTCATTTCCTGTTTTTCTGCTAATGCAGTGACAAAAGCAGAAACAAGTATCTTTCAACTGTTTGTTTGTAAATCTAGAAAATAGGTAATTTACTGTATTACGAGTGGCTATGTGTAAGCTGTAAATGATACAGAGATTTATACAGTAGTTGCCTCTGTCAGTCTCTGGTCATGCTCTTGCTTCCTCAGCTAACCCTGCTGCTCCAAGGCTTCACATCTCTCTAGGTGGCAATTCTGCTCAGATATAAAAAGATGAGGATAAATTAGAACTTTTGATCTCACATTATAATGCGAGAACAAGAAGATAATCAGTAAGATTAGTAGCAAATTAAATGCTTAATTCAAAGGAGTAATTTTGAGCAGTGTTTCATTAGGCTGTTGAGCTCATTACCACACACTCTTTTTGGGATTCGAAGCATTGAGAGAGATTTGATATTTATATGAATGGCAGTATAGAAAGTACAACTAGGACATAGGGCAGGGAGATAAACTTACTTTCGGGATTTGAAAGCAGTCTGATGAGTTCATGTTTAGGGCACAGATCCGTTGGGAGATTTTTCTCCCTCATCCCTTAAATGCTCTGGAGACAGGATCCTGTACTTGTGAAATCCAGTTCTTAGGTTCTGGTGAAATTTGAGGGTAGTTGGGAACATTGATTACGCAAATGACAGTGTGTTTTTTCTCATGGCTAGTGATACCTTGCTACGGTTTCAGTACAATCCTTGTAAGACTTAGAATGTTTGAGTAAAGTATATGTTTGCCTCTATTAAAGGTGTATCGAAAGACTGTGTCTTAGATAAAAACGAAATCTTGTCTGTTTCAAGCAAATGCCTGGAAAAAGATAAGCACTTCCAGCAGGGTGTTTCTTTAATGACATTGTGATTCATGCTGTAATTTGCAAATTTATGAATTAGGAAACTGTTTGAAGTTTGCAGTTACTTTCATAAAACATAATCAAATGAAGTAATTGCTTAAATGGCTTTTAAAATTAAATTTTGGGATTACAGTAGTCTAGTATTTCAATCCTTTCAAACTCGTATTTCAGAATTAGAATGATAGTATAGCAGGCTTGGTCTTGTAAATGGTTCTTTCAGTCTCTTAAATTCTTTTGCTGGTGAGCTTTTTTAGGTGTGGATTAAGTTTTATTAGGTGCTTGACTACAGAAAAATTAATCTAAAAGTATCAAGCTTTATCTGTTACAGTTAGTACTGGAAATGTCATTAAGTTCTTGTCCACTTTTTTGTCAAGTATTTGTCTTTCCTTCGGGTCCTTCAGAGATGAGAACAGCATGTCCTTGAGTGGCATTAAATACCCCCAGGTTACCTTTACAGACTGTGTATTTTGGTGAGTAAAGAAAAATTAAGGGCTCTTTCTTCAGTACTGTCAGTCACACGGAGGAAATTGTACTGTAAAATGAGCAGTGAATCTTTTTGTGCTGGCACGGTCTGTGGATGTTTGATAGATACTTCGGGGATGATATGTATGAGGGAGGAAAAAGCATGCTTTTTCTCCAGGTGATGGTGGTATTTATAAATGTTTTTAAGGATAGCCACAGTGTTGAGAGATTGGACTTGTGCGTCTATCAGAGTACAGGCAAAAGAGTGCAAGTTGTGAAGTTACTGTAGCTTAATGCTTAGTAGCTCAGATGTAAGAGGCTGATGATTCATGCGATCTTAGGCTAAGATAAGACTTGTTCTCCTCTGGCCTTTGTCAGGCTGTTCTGTGCATTGTCTGTGTGAGAGTTTGGCAAGTCACGTTAACTGTCTGCCTCAAACTTCTGTCTGTAAAGAGAGTGATGTGTCCTTTCTCTTCATGCTTTGTTTTTAGAATTCGCACTATATGCAGTTAGACACACACATATGCTAAGTGGAAATGGTAGGTATTCATTTTGACCAGGGCCACTATCATCAAGCAAGCAACAAAGAATTCATCTTGTTAGGAGTGTGTGTCTGTAGGTGTGTACAGTACTTGGATTGTTTAATACATGTTAAGATTGTTTAATACATTTCACATTATGAAAACAGGCATTCAGGTTATTGATTATATTTCATTTAAGATCTTGGTGGTCTGGAACACTTCTATTTTGTGGCTCAACTTGAATATTAAAACAAACAAAACCCCCACCAAATACTGTTTTGGAGAATGCAGAGTAAAGATTTCTTATTGTTAATAAATGTAATCCTTTGCAGCTGCTCTGAAAAAGTTATCTGTGGTTTATAGCAGAGGTTGGTTACCTTTTTTTATTTCTTAGAGAAGATTTGCTCAGTCTTTATTCTTTTCCTGGGTAAAGAATGGCAATTTTTCAGAAAATTATTTTGAGCACTTTCTTTTAAAGACTGGCCAGCACCCAAATTTCTAATTATTTCACATACAACCAGACTTTTTTAGACATCATAGTAATTGGTGAGATACTTAAATTTTGTCTCCTAGCTGCCAGTTATCAAGGGACCCAGGTGAGAAGGGGGAAGTGCTCTTGGTTCTCTGACAGATTGGGAAGCTTGAGACAAAGTGGGAGATGCCTACCTCCAGTTCACAGGGGGCATAGGAAAAGGTGATGGGTAGAGGTGACTGAGGAGGGAGAAGGAAAAAGGATAAGTGTATACCTTGAGGAAAAGTAGGAAGAAAAGATTACATGCTGGGATGGAGGAATTGAGGGTGATGAAGGCTGAAACTACTGAAACGGCTGCTTTTCAATGTCTTTTAGATTAAATCTCTTTTTATGATAGCTTCCCATATTTGCCATTAATGTTCCCTTACATGTGTTTTTGCAGCTCTCAAACTTGAGCATTTGCAAAAGAAAATGATGGAAGCAAAGATGAGCCTGTTCACAGATATTAACCTTAACCCCTGCTAAGTAACGGCCAACATCTGGGCCAGCACAGTGTCATGTGGGGTTCCTGTGGAGGTTGGGATGGCAAGGTTAAATGAAGCTTAGCCCTGGATAGCCCTCTAAGCTACTGCTCCATGTCTGCTGTTACGGGAGCGTGGATTTATTTGTTTCTCATGTCTCCACTGAGATGTCCTCCACAACCCCTAGTTTGAAAAGCACTGCAGCAGCGTCCTTTTTTTTTCCCTTGCTGTCCTGAGAACAATGTGTCACATCCTCCCCCCACTTTCCCTCGTCTCAATAACTTGTATACTGCGGTGTCATTGAGGTGAAATTAGTGAACAAATAATATTGCATCAATGTGACAGTTGTAGAGACTTGTGACTTCCCTGGTAGCTTATCTTTCACTCCACCCCTTTTGTATTTCTTCTGGTTTTTGCTTTTTCCTCTCCCCCCAGCTTGTGTCTCCGCAGCACGATCCTCTCTAGGATTGTGGTTCCAGAGGTGACTCTGCAACTGGACATTTGGAGGGCATTAAATAGGGATTGTACCCAGACAGGGAAAGCTGTAAAGTTTTAATAACTTGCTAATTGTTTCTGACACAAACTCTCTTCCATTGAAAAGCCGCAATTGCAGCTGAAGCTGTTGTAACCTCTCTGATGGGGAAGTGTAGGCAGGTATCAACTACTCCAGTTATATAAGTTCCAATTAAAACAAAGTGCTATCTTTTTAAATGTTGCTGTGATCTTCCCAGTATGTAACAACATCAGCCTGACCAGCAGCTACCTAACAAGGCTGCGCTCAGCAGACATTTCAGTTTGAGTTAAAGCCTGCTAGTGTAAGTAAATAATGACAGTCTTGCAGCGCAAAGTGGAACAAGTCCTTCTCGGACATAGTGTTGTGACATGCAAGTTGACTTGCCAGATTGTTCTAGTTTATTTGCATTTATTATTCATATTTTGTACCTGTTGTGATGTTAGAATCCTTTCCAAAGTGTCTTGGCCTTTCTGCTTGCTTAAATTCCACTGCATAGCTGTAATACAGCTGTGATAGCTACAAGGTGATGATTTTCTTCTGCTTGGTGACAATAGTTTTGATCTTCTAAGGAGGATTCTTTAATAATACAGGCTAAAATTTTGCAGTAGAATATTTCTGTAGCTGCACTCAACTTTAAAGGAATAAGGAAACATAGAGGTTCCTTCCAATCCAGTATTTTACAGCTTTCAGTCCATAGAATGATTTGAGAATGAATGCTGAACAGTGGGACTGTGAATCAGAAAGGTCAGAAACAAGGACAGAAGGGGCCTTGTCATGAATACTTTTCTTGATAATGGTGATCTTAAAAGATGTGAACAGGAAAAAGACTTGAGGAAAAAAGGAAAGAAAGAGCAGCTAAAAGCTTCGGAATTATTTTCTGAATAAACTTAGGTTTTTATTTTTCTCTTTGAATGTGGTGTTGAATAGTTGGATAGGGAACGGTCTGCAAACCTTCCTTACTGAAAACAGAGTTAATAATACCAGAAATGAAAACAAATTTTTTTGTTTTTTTTCAAAGTAAATTAATTTTCTGGCTTGTATCATGGATTTGAAGCTTCTAAGTAACTACTAAATCATTAAAAGAATCCTCTTTTAACTTAACAGTGTTAAAATGATCTGAGTAAAATGCCTCACTTCTATACTACTAAAACTTTTTGGACATTTTGTGTGCCTTATTTTGGGGATTAAATTGTGAAATTTCGAAAATCACTGAAAAACTTCATCCTTTCTTTGTACAATGGAAACAGATGTGCAAGTGAGGCTTTTACAGGGCACTTTCATTCTTTAACAGTGATCAGGCCAGCTTTATTCTCTATTTTGGCACTGTTACAGCGTATGATTCATTTTTGTCTCATGCTAGCTGTAGCAAGGAAACCACACACATATTGCAGCGTAACAAGGTTAGAGAAGTACATTTCAAATCGAATACAAAACAGTCATCATTTATTGAGTCTGGGGAAGTTTTGTCGTGTGTTACAAGGCAGATTTGGGGTAAAAATTAATCTCTCCCACAGATGTTTCACTTTTGCTGTAGGCAGTTCTGTACTGCCTGGAGAGTGGAGCTGGTGATAATGTTCCATTCTTGAAACTTTAGGTTTGCAGTTTGTTTACCCTGGCCATTTCCTCCCCTCCACCCTCTCGAGAAAACATACCGCCTTTTTTGAATTTGTTTCAATAGCCAGAGGAAAAGTCTGGGTTGAGACCAGAGCCTAGGATTTATACCTCTGTAATGATCCTTGCAGCTGAGAGGAAGAGCTCTTGCTGTGATAGCTGCACCTTTCCAAAGAGCAGCTGGCAAAGTGTCCTGGTATTTTGTATTGATTCAGTCTTGCTGTGAGATGGCAAACGCAAATACAGGTTTGTCCAGATCACAGTCCACGTGAGTTGGAAGGGGATGTCTTAGCAAACTACAGTTAACTCCAGGTAATGTTTGATAGTGTCAGTAGGTTATCTAGAGGCCAACGTGGCCCTTTGTGAATATGAAACTTGAAGCTCTCTGGGGTTGGTTATCATTTAAATGTCAACATCATCACTGGTTTGTCTGGTTTCTCTGTCAGACGCTCGTTTTTCTCTCAGGAGCTGATTTTTGTTCAAGAACCGAGTCACGTTGTCAGTGGCTGTGGAAGCTAAATGTTGTTATCCTCCAATGTTCCTCTGCAGGTTTGTAAAATCCACATTTTAGATCTTTCAGCTGGCGTGGTCCTCTGTGAGGGTTCTTCTGTTTCATGTGGCACTTGGTGTATGTCAGAAGCTCTGACAGAAATGAGGAGGTTTTCATTCTAAAAGTATGGGGATAGCTGAGAGTGAGGCATGAAGATGGCTCACAGTCTCCCTTTGCAGTGGGGTGACTGCAAATATCCTTTTCATACAGGCTGGATCATGTTTATGAGTGTGCCACCTTGTCTGCATGGGGCTTGACGACAGTGGGTACTACCTTTCTGAGTATAAATTCAGAATGTTCCTCCTCTTGGATTGGAGCAGAAGTGACCCCTCATAGCTGTAAAAAGCTGAGTGAATAGAGAAGTCTTTGGAGTTGATTCCTGAGATCTTTTTAGTAGTATTGTACATTCCCTCAGCCAGTGTGAGGTATTCTACCACCGTCGTGGACACGGTGTCTGCAGGCAGTTTCAGGAATCCCTCAGTATTAAGTGATCTGCAGAGCATACAAACTGTTAGCTTTGGCTCCAGTTTCTGCTTTTAGAATAATTCAAATGACTGTTTCTTACTGGAGGCATCTGTTTTGTTTTTGAAGATGGAAAAAGGACAGATGCACTGCTGTCTGCCCTTACTCTGTCTGGGTCAGGCCGCGTGGCCCAGAGGAACAAGGTGTGCTAGCTAAGGCTAGAGCTGTCTCCTGCAGAGCTGCTGTGACCTCATCACCTAGCTGGTTGCTTCAGCTGACCTCTTCAGCTCTTACTACTGCTTCTTTGTTCTCTTCCTGGCTCTGGGTAATACAGAGTATTTACCTGAAGCTTGCAAAATGAACCAGTCACAGGGAGAGGCTAAGCCTGATGCAGCTGTAGTCAGGGACTGAACAATTGAGTTTGTCCTCCCCCTCTTCCTGCTTTTCATTTGTTTTTTGATTCAGGAATCCAGCCTCTGAGTTACATTAAGTCTCTCCATTGTGCTATATAACTAGTTCCAAAGCATCTGTTGGCAAGAACTTTGACGTCAGCAACTTCAGGGTGAGGTTTTGCATCCTGCGTGTTCAGTGGCTCTGGTTGGTGTGGGTAATGGCACCTTGGAGTAGAAGCAGAGTTTGGGGCAGGGAGGTGGATGGAGGGAGTGGATCATTGTGAATGGTGTTTGTAGCCTGCTGCTCAGTGTATATCTTCTGTGGGTAGAAAATGTTCTTGACAAACAATGTATTGTCTCATTTGTTTGTTACAGACATCTTTAATTGTTTTGTAAATACTTGTGCCTGAGCTCCTGGCTTGCAGGATGTTGCTTTTAGTTCTTTAAACTGGGATTGCAGTAAAAGTTATGTGCTGGTGTTCCAAGTGAAGATATTTTTCAGAAGCAAACTATATGTATTGCTGAAGGAATTATTTTCACCCAGTGTTAACACTGCGTTTAGTTAAGCAAAAAGAAAACAAATCAGTAATTATCCACTGCAGTTTGAAATGCATAATGGATAACTTGCATGTAGAAAGAAAGTTGGGACTTACAAGACACTGAATTCATGGTCCACCAGAGAAAGTGGTATTTTATGTTTAAGATGAACAGAGGATCGACTTTTGTTACTGCTGATGAAGCAAATATCTTTCACTTAGAAGTAAATATGAAAGCCTGTGTGTTAGATTCAGTTTAAGATACTTGTTCCATCTAAGATTTATCTGGATGCAGACAGCTCAGGAGAGCTATATTTAAGGCCATCAGAGCAGGACTGAGGGTGTCGCTGTGACAGGATTTGAAGACAAGCTGGAGTATTGCAGCTGATTTAAAAAATAAACAAGAAGCTTTTATATGTTTACAAATTATTTACTCGGCTATTTAATGGGAAAAAGTCATCTCAGTGTTTGAGGACTTATCTCAGGTTTAGGCTAACAAGTACTTTTTCCCTGAGGCAGCATCTTCTGTACTAACCCACTGTTGCTGTGGGCTAGTGTGCTTTTAAATCTGATTTAAGGTGTTGGGATTTTTTGAAAAAGTTTTGCTAAGAAAGGTATAGTTGAAGGCATATACTAGTGTTACTATTTAAAACCACAAGTATGGTTTTACCTCAGAACCTGAAATAGCACAGGCTTGTTTGGAGACTATAATTAGAAAGTGTTTAGCTGTCCTAAATATTGGAGAAAACAAGCACAGTAGCTTTTCTAGGAATTGCATTATGCTTGCTTCATTTTTTTCTTTTATGCCTGTAATTGTTTGAAATGGATGATGTGTCACAGTCAGTAGCACAAAGGGGCTTAACTAATGATGCTTCCATAATTGTGTTGAGAGAGCTGATGATGCTGTGTGGACCAAAAAAAAAAAGTAGCATCCAACAAAGTGTATTTAAAGATGTGTTACTGAGTTTGCATGTGTAAATGGGGGGATGGAAGTGGGAAGAATTCGGAAGTAAGGCTTTGTAATCCCTCCTCAGAAGCGTGAGGGCAGATCTGTATTTCAGAAATACTCCTGTGTGGAGTAATTAAACTTGGCACTGGAGATGTAACTTTAATTGAAAACTCGTGAAGTAAGTGGAATAGTGCAAATACGTCGTGACTTTGCTCCTTACTTTGCTCCTTTCTCGCAGTTGCTGGTGGAGTGTGTCACTGTGCGCTGCTGTGGCACTCCTGGACTGGCAGAGGAAAGGCACACTGGGTCCCGTGTGGTTTTTTGTGACTTTGTATTCTGCTGCTAAATGTATTAAGCACAGCGGGGAACCTTTGAGTGTGTGTGTGTTTGTTGTGAAGCATTCTGTCGATTCAGGTTGTCAAAGCATTGCCAAGGTTTCATCAGGACTTCCTGGAGTGTCCCCTGACATGCAGGACTGTAAGGCTGCTGGCTAAGGCACAGTGGTTTGCAGGAGATACACAGACTTCCCCATGTTGCTTCTTGCTTGGATGCTATTAATGATGTAATGAGCACTAAAAGTCTCAGAAGAGTAAATCTTTAAAGCCATGAGTGGGTTGTTTTTGCACTAAGTTTTCTAGCTCTTTGAAATGAGAAAGCTGTGCTGAGTCCCCAGCCTGTTACAGTTGCATTGCATTGCTGTCAGTGAAAAACGTTTGGAAAAACTTGCATCAACCTGGCTAAATCCTGCTGTGTGCTGACATCGCATATTTTTGGCATGGTGTATTATGTTATTGTAGGTGGAATAACTGTGCTGGCAGAATAACTCCTCCTGTTGGCACACACTGTATTTCCAGCATAGGTGCAGCATCAGATGTACTTTCAATGACAAGCATTCAGCTTTTTCTTGCTTTGTGCTTTTTTTAACTAGCATTTATACTATTTACAATGCTAGCGGAGTCTGTCTGTGAAGGCTGCTAGATCATTCCCCTTTTCTTGCTATGTCTGTGCTGAATGGGTATCTTTTCAGCCTGATCTTTTTTCATTTATTTATTTTCAGTGGGACTGGACCAATCCTTTCCACTAATTCTTCCCCCCCCCCCCCAAGAAGCATCAGTCAGATTGAACTTTTCACCCCATGTATTCATAAGCAAAGATGTGTTTGATGGCTAGTCAATTTGTCTTTACCTTTTTTTTCTGAGATTCTCCTTCTGTTTTACATTAAGTTTGGCTGTGATACAAGGTTCATGGTACTTCTGCCGTTTCCTGATGCCAGTGGCTTTTCTGGAGGCAGTGTTTCCTGCCTGGAAGCTAGAAACAGTGTTCCTGGCAGGATGGAGTATTTTTGTTTCCCTGGCTAGACCTTTCCCTGTCTTTGTTTTTGTCTCTCTCCGTTGTTTGTTCTTTTTTGGGTATGTTTTTGTTGTGGAGAGGTTTTTTGTTGGGTTTTGGTTTTGTTTTTTTTTTTAAATCTTGGTCTGTATCTGAATCTGCATCAGTTTAGCTAGAATGAAACAAAACCCAGACCTGGTTATTTGACATACGTCCATGCAGGATTTGTCAGCTAACATACCGACAGTATAAATTCATAGGCCAGGCAGCAGTGGAGTTGGGCATGTTGCACTGATGCCACTTTTTCAGTGAACAGGAGCAGTTAGTTATGCTGGCGTAACTTTGTACCTGGCCTGAAGGCAGCTTCAGCATTAGCCATAAGAGTTTAGAAAACCCTGCCATAGTTCCTGCCTTCATCCTGGATTTGCTGCTGCCAGAGTAGACTGGCTTGGATTATTCACTTAGTCACCAAAATTTTTCTGAAAGTTTTATATTGAATTATATTTACCAAATAATTATTTTTTTTTCCATAAAGAGACTTAGATCAAATGAGATCTATGCAGAGTAGCTGTTTTGCTCTCAAAGGCTGAGATACTGTCATCTTACAGTGGCTTAATAAATTGCTGTGAGTTGTCACAGTGGCCTTCAGAAACCGTGACCAAGTTCTTGTCCCATCCCATGGTAATGTAACACAGCCTAACTTAATCTCACTGGAAGAATTCAAAACCTTTTAGCTACTTTATACTTCAGATAAAACCAATAAAGTAAACTCACTACTGTGTTTCAGTTTTATTAGTAAAACTGGTAAGATAGCAGTGGAGGATTCAAAAGGAATCTATTCATAGTTTGCAGCACTACTTTTTTTGATAGAAAAGCGATTTCAAGATGAGTGCATTTTTGTGTTTGGTGTGATTTGGTTGGTGGTTCATTGTTTTGTGTTTTTTCTTCCCCTCCACCACCCTGAAAATAGAGATTAGTGATGCAAGAGAGAAAAACAAGCTGGAAGATGCTGCCAATCAGCTGGTTAATCATATATTTCAGTGAGGGACAGAAACCCCTGGCCCTTGCTGAATTTAAAAATCAATAAGATCTGGGAACTGAGATATCTTACCTCTTATATACCCCTGAAGCTGCTGTCTCTCTGGTATGCTGCTCAGATTCTGTCTGTGTGCTCTCTGGAACCCTTGCTCTTGCTTTCAGATCCTTCTGCTACAATATCTGTCCCACTTTGTATCTTGAAAACTTCTATTTGATTGGGTTTTTTTATAGCAGGGCAAACTTTAAAGCCTGCTTGAAAACAAAAGTTTGTGAGGATTCACTGTGTAGCTGCTAGTATTTGATCAGGCAAAATTACAGACCAGAAATTACATCTGTGTATTCTAGAAATTTGTGAGTCTTGGTTATTTTCGTTTTGGAGCAGTTTTTCTGTAGGAATGATATCAGCATTTAGGAGTTTTGCAATGTTTTCCATTTGCAGGATTGGTGACACTGCAGGAAACAAGACTTTCTGATACTATTCTACCGGCTTATTTAATCTGATTATTTTGCAGTTTAAAATTTAAAATAAAAAGCAGCTGCAGAAAATTGAGACATTCAGCAGTAGTTTTAAAGAATAAATCCAAAAGTGGGGAGTACTTGCTTTCAACTAAAATAAACATCAAGCTAAAAAACGCTGAGAACTTGCTTTGGGATTACTTTGCTGTTGCAAGAAAATTTACTTTTGCATTTATGCTTTTGGTAAGACTGCATTAATGAAGTGTCTGGATCTGTTCATGCCATACAAGCATTCTCAGAAGACAGGATTCAGAATTAAGCTCTTTAGTCATTTTATATTGACTGTTCTTATAGATGGTTTGGATTTCTAAAAGCAAAAATTGCAGTGTATTTTTACTTTAGGGACAGGATAGATTTAGAGTTTATGGGAATTTTTGTCTCAGGCAGGTCAAACAGTCATTTGTCAGTCTTCTCAATTATTTGTTCATACAGGCTCATTTTCTTTTCAGATGGTGGTCAGAAAGAATGTTTATCTGAAAGTATTAATGCAGTTAGATTAAAACTTTTATTTTGTGTATAGGCAGCTTGTGAAGCTTTTTTAATCCTTTAATGTTGCTTCCACTTTCCAGACCCCTTAGCTAGTCAGATGTTTACATTATTTTAATGTGTGTATATATAAAAATCTACAATATTCAGAAATGAAAATGTGTGCATCAGTGCACAAAGAATACATTCATTCCCATCACTTATGCAAGAAAAAAATACTGTGCTAGCGTGAGGATTTTAATAATTAAAGGATTGCAATAAAAGTTCTAGTGATGTTTTATTTTTTCCTTCCTTTTTTCCTTTCCCCTCAGTGTTTCCAAGACTTTGGTTTCTGCTGGCCAAGTCTGGTGCACATTTGCTTACAGGAACGCACCGCAGTGCGTGGCATAAGCTGTCGACACAGCGAGTGAGTGCATGGCTGAGCCAGGGCTGCTCTTCTCCGGTCGATAAGGGAAAATTGATCCCGCTAGTCTTCCTTGCAAGAGATGTGGTGCTGGAGATTCACAAGGAGAAAGGATTTCTCCACTGAGTTCTTAGCTTTGGTCAACCGTTGCACTCAATATACCCAGATTTTATGCGGCTGGTTTGGAAAATTAATGTTTATAGACTTTAAGAAATGCTTGCCTGTTAGACATCTGTCAGCAGAAGTATGGTGTGGGCCCTTCAGAAGGCCTCCATCTTACCATGGCTTGCCGCGCTTGTGAAAGTGCGGATGAAATCTTTTAGTGAACATTCGAATCGTAGAGGAATAGATGTTTCTCTTCTAAGTGGTTTGGTTTGATTATGGTATGTTTCTTTGGGATTTGAAAGAATAGTGATGACAAACACCCAGCCAGCCAGACTGAGGCGAGGCACTTTAAGTGCTCTCTCTTCACAAGCAGATGCAAGAGGAACAGTTTTGCTGGAGTTGGCAATCAGTTGTTTGGAGACTTTCAGAATGAGTTGAGCAGCTTGCAAGACTTCCTTTCCTAATAGCAGCTGTCATGGACACATGTTACAGGATGTATTGCACATACATTTCTAAGGAAGAAGCAGGACTTTTTTTTTTTTCTTTAATAAACTAATGAAGATTTTTCTAGCTGTCAGGATTGATTTGTCATGTGCTATGTACCATCATGAGTTTTCAGACAGAACCTTGTATATCAGTTAACTTCTGGTGATACTACAGTGGGTACTCTGCAAGCTTCTATGTATTTTAAATACTGTTAATCTTTTGATTTTAATGCTCAGTCAGTCTGAGTGTCTCAGGCTTTCAGCCCAAGCAGGTTTGCTTTATTGTTTTACAGTCTGTAAGTGAAAAATGAATTTCTAGATATTTGACACAGGACTTTAAGGGAAAAAAATACTGCATCAGAATAAACTGATACATGGTAACAGTGCAGTATGTAGCGGGGTTTAAGATATTAATGTAATTTTGCCTGAAGTATTTTTCTCTTAAATTCTTTTGTAATAGCCTAAGTACTGAGGAGTTATAATTTACCATACGGAGTAATTTGAGAAAAGTTAATTAGAAAAAGCATAATGTTTTACTTTAAAGCATCTTTCAACAAACAATACAAATAGCAGTCTTGTTTAAGTGAACATCCCAGTTGAAGTGCAGATGCAGAGCTGAAAGGAAAGGTTTGCATGTGATGCTTTAACCATTTGTCTGCTCTTGGTATCTCATAATAGTATTTTGTTTAATTTTCAGGCATTGCATAGTGTCTCTAAATTGATCCTAATAGAAAACTTTCCTGAAGTAAACTGGCTCTACTCTGTAGAAATTATTGTATAGGCCTTTTGCTCCTGGAAGATCCATTGTTTCTGACATGGCACTGGTGCTAGTGGTTATCACTTACCAGTTCCATGCTGATAAGGGCACATCCCAGTTCTTGTCAGCACCTTCACTGAGCCTTCTGCAAGCTCTAGTCAAATACTGAGTGAATGTTTGGTACAGTACTTTGCAAGGCATCCCAACTCCCAATCTCTTGAATTTGCATAAATCTTACAAAGTGAAATTTTTTCACTGAAGCTGCTCTACTGTTGTTTAAAGATTATATGTAAAGTTTGAGACTTGGCAGGTTTCTTAAGGTTTTTGAAAGCTTGCCTTAGAGTTGTGGATTTGGGAGTCCTGCTTTTGAAATAAAGGCCTCTGCAGCTATCAGCAGTCCATCATAAGCAGAAAGAACCTAATTAAATTAACAAATAATTTTCACTCTGAAAAAAATTTACTAGTAGAAGCAACTCTGGCAACTTTCATAAGGAATGGCCTTTGTGCTTTAAGAGAAATATTCACATATGTGGCAGGACAGGACAGGAAAGATACCTTCCTGCAAAAGTTTCTGAAAGATAAAAATTACTTTTTGCTTAAATTGATTTTGTAAAATACAAACTACCGTACTTGTGTCGCCTTTTGAAAGCTTTCAGGTTAATCCAAATCGCACTAACCCTTTAAATTCACCCTTTATTAGAAATCAAAATTAAGACACATCAGAAAAGCCCCCCCCCCCCCCAACTATCTTCACAAGCTTCTAAACATTAAATGGAAAATATTACTACTATTTTTGTTTTGGAGGGGAAATACATTGAAGGAGTCACAAGTGCATTCTGATGATGGGCAATCACGCATTTCACCTATGCTTCGTTATGTTAACCATTAATAAACTTTACTTTCCAGTTTACCGTGAATAATGGTTCTCCCAGAACCTTTGTTGTTTTGATGTAATTTCCATTTGTTTACTTCCAAGTGGCAAAGCATTGGGTCTGCTTGTACCAGATCGTCTGTAATTAAACCAAGTAACAGTCCTAGCACGCTCTGACGCTGTCTGCAGTGACATGAGCATGGTGGGGTTTTTTAATGGGACACAGTGCTGTAGAGGCACAAAACTGTCAAAATGAAGTTTTTTCAGACTGTTCCTGACTCTTAACTCTCATGGATGCCATATTTTTAGTTGAACTTGAGGCATTTACAGAGCAATTGGTGTTTGGTGTATGTCCTCAACTTTTAAAACTATTGTGGAATGAAATGACATTTAAAGAATGCCTATCAAAATGAAACTTAATTGCTGTTTAAACGTCCTGTGCATTTGTATTTAATTTAGTAGCTTAAGCTTTTACATGTTTTTGTCTTATGTTTTATTTCACCACTCTTACTCCATAATGTAAGAACTGCAAACAAAAAGGAAAATGGTTTTGATGCCTCTTTTAGATGTTTAGAGATACCTCTGTGTTAAGCACATCATAACTTAAAAACTCCAGGATGCTATGTGATTGACAGGAGATGCTCATTAGAAGAGGGAGGCAGAAATGTATTTCAGATCTGTGATGCATTCTGTGTTGGTGGATGAACTGCAAGGGGTGGTTTGGTTGTTGGATTTTTTTGTTACAGCTGTCTCTAAGCTGGAGCAGCGCATCTCAGAAAGCAGCTTCAGGGTATGGATGTTGGGAATTAGATGTCAGAGGAAGAAGCTATTAGCAGTCAGTTGTAAGCACACTGAAACCTATATCTTGGTAACACCAAGTTTGTGTCTGGTTAAATTGCCACAAGGAACAAATGCCTAAAATGAAGAATGTTCATTTGCCAACAGGAAAAGTCTACATTTGCCATTTAAGCACCAGTGACGTGAAGGAATATTGAAGGGTTTTAGTGAGGATGTAGCTACATCTGTGTTTATGGTGGTTTGTCTGCTTTCCTACACAGATAGATGCTTAAGCCTTCCTTTGTTTTGCAAACGCATATGAAGCTGCTTGTCCTTATAGCACACTCACTTGTTACTCCTGTACACCAGGTTGAACACGTAGCAGAGGAGCAGGAAGCATGTTGAGCTCGTGCCCCTGGTGTGTTTGGAGGACAGTTAGAAGCACGAAGGAGTTGGTCTCCCCCAGCAGCTGCCTTAGGGGAATAGGGCTCTATCAGTTTGTTCTTGCAAAATCAGTAGGGTTATACTCAGCTGCCTTTAGTGCATATCTTACAGGTTTTAAAATTACAAGACAATCAAAGGTTATGTCGTGGAGAGCCAGACTGGAAGATACTTCTCACTCTAGTCACCTGAGTTGAAAACTTCTCCCTTTACAAGATGATTCTGATTTCCTTCCCTCTCCTTTATATGGTCAGCAATAGCACTTACTTGAAACAGTATGGTTGAAAAGAATTCTAGAAGGAAGTGAACAGGATGTTAGTTAGGTTTCCCCAGAAAACAGTTTAGGAAGTGTTATTGAAGGAACAGAGAGCAGCTAAGTCCTGAGCTTTATGGGAGTTGTCTGTAAATGTCATTTGTGCTTTTGGAAATCTTTAGCTGAGAAGGTGTGGTTGTGCTGTGGCAACTGGTGTTTTGTGGCAGTCTGTGGTGCAAGGAGTATGCAAAGCATGGCTGGAATTTGGATTTGTGGCAGGGCTTTAGTCCAGGCCGGAAGCCAGAAACATGGGTTTTCTGTAGTCGGTAAGTGCTTTTGAGGAAATGCTGAGGACAGTGGTGAGCTCGAGTTCGTAGGAGGTGTACTCTGTGTGTGGTTTTTCTGTCCCTTCGCTGTTGCCTGTGTTAGTATCTTCTGTATGTTGACGTTTATACTGGTCAGTGAGAGTGGTGCAGAGCTTGCAATGAATGTTGCCTCTTGAAATCGGATTGGTTGTTTATTATTATCATACTTGTGTGCCTCAGCTTATTTCAAGTCTTTTGATTCCAAAGCTTTTTTTCACACAGCATATCTCCTTCATGTGGCCTCGTTGTTACTGGAATAAAACAGACGTTATGTTCTCTGGCTGTACAGAATCAAATATTTTTTCCCTTTTCTTTCTCAGCAAAAACATGCAGATGCTGTGTTGGGTTGGGCAACATAAGAACTGGCCAGTGCTTCAGATCACACTAGTAAGGCTTTTAGGATTTTGTACAGCTCTGATCGTTGTTAGGATAGTAACATTTGTCTTCATTTTTTCCTGTAATAAATCATCTGCTGAATCTTTTGACTTTAGCAAAGTCATCTTTGAACGTCACTAAAATGGCAATCCAAAATTACTATATAAGGAAGAGTAAGGCTTTTGAAACTAGCTTTGTGCATTTAAATCTAGAGAGCATAATTGATGTTTGTCTGAAATAACTGGCAACTGCTCTATTCAAAAATCCTAACAAAGTTTAACCATTTTCTCTAGAAGAGCAATGTGCTATTTTGGAGAGACTGCTTATCAGATCCCATTACGCAGAGAGAGAACTATAGGACATACTGGTCTCTCTCTTTAGAGCCTGGGAGAATCTTTGTTTGTTTAAAAAAAAAAATAAAAGAACTGGTACATCACCAGAGCTGCTATTTCTTGATTTTATACATCTGTTGGAACTGGCAACGGAAGGGGCTTGTAGGAAGGCTTGTAGTCACAGGCGTGGCTGTGTTACTGTGTTTTCCTATTCATTTTATTAACACACACACAACCCGCCCCCCCCCCAAAATCCAACCACAAAACACACCACCCAAAAACCCCACTACACAAAAAATGTCTTGCCTGAAATGTGCTTTAATTGCTGTTCGTGTTGTTTGTAGACTCTGCCGGCATGGGAAGGATGGCACTTTCTGCTGTCCTGGTAGTATCTGTGTGAACATGCAAATATGAGGTTATTCTTCAAGGTTATTTTTGCACTTCTAGACTTAAATTCAATTTGTTGTCAGCCATAGCCTATAGGTTTGGTGTATCTGTAGTATATTTCAGATGCCACCTACCAACTGTGTGTATTTAGGATGTAATGTCATGCCAAGATACTGAAGAAAGATTTTCTCTTCTGTCATCATTGCTTAGTGTTTTTTCAGTTTCACCATTTTTTCTTTAGATAAAGGAATGTTTTAGCTCACTTAATGAGAAACAGTGGCTATAAAACAATTAAATTTGTTTTGGGAACAGAAGTAGGTAAAGCATCCAAGATTCCTTTTGACTAGATTTTAGGCTGGAAATGTTCCCTTAGGAGGGAGGGAAGACTTTTTTTTGTTCTTGAAATATACTTTATTTTAGACCCTGGGAATATAATAGGAATTTTTTTTATAGTGTTCCACAGAGGTAAGATTTTTTCCTTTGGGAGACAGCACAGAGGAGGAAGAAGTAATAATTCAGCATTTGAAAAAATAGAATATAGTGGCTTTTGAATTTTTTCTTAAACAAAAAAATCTAGTGGCCCAAAATGTAGGGCTTATTTTTAACAAACCCAGGAGATGGGGGATGGTGGTGATCTATTTTTTTTGTGTGCTTTTATCTTTTTTCCCTTTACATTCTTACACTCGAGGATGGTAGCATTTTTCTTGGGGTACCGCTGTGCTGGATGGCAATATAAATTGAGTGGTGTTCACTTGGCTACTTGTTAGTATGTACATAATATCACGTAAACAGAAGAGGGCCCAGCAGTGGGTTAGCTGCACACATTGTTCTGAGGAGCTGGGTAGCCTGTGGGCTATTTGTGTATTTCCTCTCTGGAGGGGGATTCCTGTTTCCACTGCTCCTCAGTCTTCCTCTGAAACTTCCTAGGATTGACCCAGTTGTCTCAGTGACCGTGTCCCGGAGATATAAAGCACACAGTTGTCTTTCAGCCAGTCTGTCTGCAGGCTGCGTGGGCACTGGTAAATAGAGGCATTCGCCTCAGTGTTAGTTTTTTTGCTTCCCTTCATCTTCTCCATACCAAGATGTCCAAGTTAAAAATGACATTTTTGTATCATCATCATCAGTGGCCCTCTACACTCCTGGACTTATCTTTAGTATCCAGTTTCAGATTTTATCATTCTGTGGTAAAGTCATAGAAACCCAGCCCACTCCTTTCTGGGAGGTAAGTTGGAAACAGGGAAGAGAGAAGGGGTCCCAACAGTAAGTAGTTGCATCTAGGTATGCAACACTGATGTCATGTAAAAACTGCCTTTTTGTTCTTGCGTTGCGGAAGCAGTTCACTGAGAGTTAGGAAGAAATCCTCTTGTCAAGCTTCCAAGAAGTGGCAATTATTTGCATGTTTGTGGGAAGTTTGTGATTTCAGTTGGACGTGATGTGCTGCCACTTGTAGCAGTCTCCTGTGGTGGGGCGAAGCAGGAAAACACCTTTCCTTCTCTCTCTTCTTGGAGCCAATCAGTTAAGCAACGGGGAGCAGAAGGACATCCTTGCTGCCATAGGGTACATGGGGAATAATTGAAGCTTGCTATGTGATGGGAATCTGGTTTTGGGGTGTTAGCTCTAGTCTTTGCTTGAATTTCAATATGGAAGTTAAAGGAAGTAAACAGTATTGACTGTCACTCATTCTGCAGCTTTGCTTCCTGAAATATTCAGGTACCTTAAATTATAAATATGCATCTGCATACTTCTCTGAGAGCCCTTAGGTTTTGAGAATATCTTGAGGTGTTAAGCCAGAGTGACTTAATTTCTGCTGGCAGTCTAACATGGATTCAAAACTCATGCATTTCTTTTAATGGTACTGGGTTTGTCCATGATCATCTTGTGTGGAAAATGTAAGGGAGAGAAAACGGAAAAGTTTCTAATGCTGTAAGCCTGTTACTGTGCTTTATAGCAAAACTTGTTATGCATTTACTTAGTTGTCACCTTGCGTTACGGTAACTTCTGCATTGCATACACACACAACTCCCCTCAGGGAGCAGGGAGTGAAGATGCCGGTCTCAGCACTATGTAAGTGCAATAAAGATATGCCTTGACCACAGGGAAACTTCAGGCTCGTTAATATGAGAAGGATATAAAGGACAGAAAAAAGCTCACAGAAAAGAAGTATTGGGTCATATGGTGAGGAGAAGATGGTAGTAATACAAATAACAGGTTGTTAGAGTGCTGTGATCTTTCAGAACCAAAAGTGATGTATGTGATACTAATCTATCTATTTTCTTTTTGTATCTTCTAATACAGGGAATTCCTCTGAAGAATTTGCTGGAAGCAGATAGATGTGAATTTTCCGCATGAAGACTCTCAAACTGGATTACCTAATACTATGCCTGCATCTTCTGACTCTATTTTGATCCTTAAAAATGATTAGGGTTGTATATGAAATTTAACCCATTTCATGAGTGACCTAGACATGAGTTTACACCGGCAAATGGGCTCCGATCGGGACCTCCAGTCTTCTGCTTCCTCCGTGAGCTTACCATCGGTTAAAAAGGCACCAAAGAAAAGAAGAATTTCATTGGGCTCTCTTTTTCGGAGAAAAAAAGACACAAAACGCAAGTCTAGGGATTTAAATGGAGGTGTTGATGGAATTGCAAGTATTGAAAGTATTCATTCAGAAATGTGTATAGACAAGAACTCTATTTTCTCCACGTGTACCTCTTCTGATAATGGAACAACCTCTAGCAGCAAACCAAGTGGAGACTTCATGGAGTGCCCCTTGTGCCTTCTGCGGCACTCCAAGGACAGGTTCCCGGAGATAATGACTTGTCACCATAGGTCTTGTGTGGATTGCTTGCGTCAGTATCTCCGGATAGAAATTTCTGAGAGCAGAGTTAATATTAGCTGTCCAGAATGCTCAGAACGATTTAATCCTCATGATATTCGTTTGATACTAAATGATGACATCTTGATGGAAAAATATGAAGAATTTATGCTTAGACGATGGCTGGTTGCTGACCCTGATTGTAGGTGGTGCCCAGCTCCAGATTGTGGGTATGTATTTTTCACAGTATCTGGAAAAAAAAGTGACAGCGTAAATAATGTTCATAGCATTGTGCTTTTTTTGAAAAGTTAATTGCTTTGCTTTAGTGTTTTGCTGTAGTGTTTAGTTATGTGTTTTATGAGTAGGTAGCAGGCAGCAGGAAAAAAAAATTTAGATGTTGCACTACCAAGGCAACAGTGCAAAACTCAGACTAAGGAGAGTTGAAAATCCGGTGACTGTGCTTTTAACGTAGTCCATTTGTTAAAGCACAGTGGGTATTCTGGGCTTTTCTTAGCTGTGGAGAATGATTGAAGGCTTTCTTTTGATAAAAAGGCCCCTCTAGCTTCAGATATCTTCCATCTTGTGGCTGCTTGAGACACCACTTGTTGCCTGTCAACAGGATTCTGATGAAAGATAATGATCAGCTTGTTCCTGCTTATTATCTGAGGAACGTAATGTTTTAACATTGCTTTAATACTTAAACAGTTTTGAAACCGTTCTGAATTCTGACGTGAGTAGGCTGAATACTGTTGAGCAGCTCATCACGTTTTTCTGCTGTTGGTGTCTCATAATGCCTCCCTTCAGCAGGTTGCTTTTTTAGAGATTGTGTTTCAAGAATGTCTAAAGGTTATAGCCATGACTCTGAGCCAGATGTGTGGTGCACACTAAAAAATCACAGAAGATGACATCTCTGTTTCAAAGGCTCGCAGATGAGCAATAAGTAGAAAGAATAAAAGGAAGAATGCTGGAAAAGAACAAACAAAATAGGACTGACTATTAGGGAGATTAAATATTCCAATATTAATGTTCAGGTGCTTAATGTTTAGGAGCCTTTCAAATTTAAATGGCATGTTAAGACACATTGGAAATAAAATTTTACTTTCATACGTCAAATGAAACCAGAATTTGCTAATGCAGGTCAAAACCAGCAACTGGGAAGGTGATAGTTCCTTAGATCCTCTGGTCCAAAGTGGATAGTGTTGCTGTAGTTTGAATAAAGGAAGAAAATTTACTTAAAGGGGGGTGGTTTGGTTGTAGGAGCTTGTAAGAGTTGCGTGGATAAAGCCAGTACAGCGCGCTCTTAGTATTTCAATATTGCAGAAGAAAGCAATCACTAGAAGGCATTGTTTGCTAGACAAAACAATGCTTTGCTCAAGCAGGATCATTCTTTATGGTTGTCATCCTAAAAAAGAAGAGCTTATCTGATTATGTTTTGTCTTCCTCCCATCCTTCTGATTATTTTTGAAGTATTTAGTATCTTTGGATACGTTTGGCAGAGGGGGTTGAGTATCCAGCATAAATTAATTTGTTTCAGGAAAAACGTCTCTTTTGCTTGTTTCTATCAATAATGCCTCCAGCAAGAGAAATGCCTGCTCATGGATCCTACAGGAACCTTTTTAATCTGGCCTTCGCACAGCGCTGTCTGGCAAGTGTGTATGTGCCTAGCTGGGAGCCTGCTGCAGGACTGGGTGCAGTCCTTGCTGTTAGCCAGGGAAGCTGGGAGAAAGCACATGGGGGAGGTGGGAATGGTAAAGAAAGTAATAATGGGGATTTATGTTGTAGTGCAGCACAGAAGGAGGATGGAAGAAGGAATTGTACTGGGGTGTGGTTTAGGGAAGCAGGTATACTCAGACTTGCACTGAACAGCCTAGGCTAACAAATGGTTAAAGGTGAGGTATGGTATACAGTATGCACAAACTTCACATCAGCAGGCATTTGCTTCAAGTTATGTGGTGCAACAGTAGTCACCCTTTCTACTTGTTTGGCAACTGTAATCAACATGTACAATATGTAGCTAAAACTGAGAGCTGCTTTTTTTCTGAATATGTAGTGCTGGCAGAATGTACTGGGGCTGTGATGGTACCTGACCTGATTTTAGCATCAGATATTTCATGAAGGAGCTTGATGGATTGCATTTACCACACTTGAAATTAATCCCAAAATAGGAGAGGTAGAAGAACTTCAGAGGGTAGCATTAGTTCGTAAGTTGTCTTTAAAATCAGAAATGAGTACTGTAAGAAATAGGTGCAAACCAGGGAACGTTTTGGTGGGAAAAAATTACTGCACAAGTAGGTGAAAGGAGGAACTGAGTGGATTGTACATGGCAGCTTCAGCTCTCCTCATCATGGATGAAGCATCCTTTGTAATACTGTTTCAGAGTTTGAGCATCGCACTTGGACAAATCTGGTCCAGGTGACGAGCATGTAATCATAAAAATTTTGATCCCAGGTGGGCTGGGGGGAAAAAAGGAGGGAAGCTGGATTAGTCTGTTAATGTTTTTCTACATTGTGGGCCTGTGTGTTCTCAGGAAACAACAAAGAATAGTATGTATCTTTCAGCCATCTTTCACTATATTTGTGGTAAAAATAGGTCCTAGAGATGGCAAAACTGGAACCAAACAGATGTTGAAACAGTTATCCACAGTATTAAGTGTATTACAGCTTCTACTGTCCAGTGGAGAATTTATCTTCCCAACAAGAGAACTTTGATTAGTTTGGAGGAGACCCTCTGATGCAGTTAGACACTGGACAAGGTGCCTGGGAGCTGTGGGGTCTCTATCACTAAAGCAGGTACCTACCAGAAATGGTCCGTGCTGCTGGTGCTGTGGTCTTTCTAAAAGCCCTGGGCTACTTCATCCTCAGATTTTGTGGCAAGCTCAAATGCATCCTGACTGGTGGTGGTACCTGAAATACTGTAAATGTCTGGCCAGCTGCAGCCTGCCTGCGGTGGCTTGGCCAGGGATGCTTCCCCATGTGATCCTTCCCTAAGGAAGATGGATATGGAAAAACCTCTTGGGTTCTAGGCTAAATTTTTTGAGATTCTTTTTCTTCATACCAGTTTTCTGGTGTCATTTTAACAAGCCTTAGTGAATCAGTATTCCAAATGTGTTATGTCTCTTCTTCTGCCTGAATTATTTAATGGTTTTGCTATGAGACTGTATTGCTGATTTTAGAAGGGAATGGCAATTCCTAGATTTTCTTACTTTGTCAAGCAGAAAAGTGGATTGGGCAAAAGACTGCAAATTCTTTATTCCTTTTCTGTATATCCTTTCTTCAATTAATTGTGTTTTGCCTCTGGCTTTTGTATTATTTATTGCTGCTTTGAGTTTGGTTGTCCCTTTTCTTGGCTTAACAAGAACTTCTGGCTTTTCACATTTAAAATGAATGCCAAATGTTGAAATTAAACCTGTAATCTTGTACAGTTTGAACTGAGATTCGCTCTGGTTTTAAAAGTTACTTTCCAAAGGTATGCTGATCCATCATTCCCAAATTAGGGGTGCATTCAGAGATGTGCCTGTTCTTTGTTAACAGTGGGAGGCAGGATATAAATTGATACTTCATTCTGTGGCCTGCGCTTGAGGTTCTGATATGACGTTAGTGAGCCTTGGATGTGTCCTTGTATGCTGAAGAAGCATTTGGATCAGAGTCTCTTTGTGTGCATACAAAGCAATTATTTCTTTAGTCCTCTAAGTGAGGGAAATAGAGCTGATTAACTTGGCAACAATATAGAAAAGCAATTATTGAAACAAATTTTTACTCGGAAAGTAGGAAATATTTTAAATCAGACAAGTATGTATTTCATTATTCTTTGTAACTGCCAATTAAATCTGTCAAGTTGAAATATCCTATTTGCAGAACTTCTGGGGTAGAGCCTCAAACATGCTGTTTTAAAACACTTGATGAAAGGGATATGACTTGCATTAACTTCACAGAGTTTCAGATGTAGCTAGCCTAAAATGGAAATAGCTAAATTTTCAGAGGTAGGTGAGTGGGAGTAATTGTTTAGTATCATTAGTGATAAATAATATTTTGAGTGAATTTCTTACAGCTGGGCATGAGGTAAAAATAAATTTATGGCTGTTCAAAGGAAGGTAATTTTATTTTAAGACTAAATTATTTAAGGCCTGCTGCACTTACGAATCTTTTGAAGACTATTCAGGGAGACTGGATAAAATTCTAGATCTGCTTTAAGTGCTCATACAACTGGACCTACTATTGTTTACTATTTGAAAGAAAGCTATTGCATAAGATCATTGAAAAATTACAGTGAGTAGAAATTAAGGTGTATGTGTATCCTTACATGTATTTATATTTAGTATTAATATGAACTGTAATACCCATTGTATTTTTATCATGTGAACTTTAAAATGTGCAAACCTGATAGAGGATTTGCAGCAATACGCCTGTCACTGTATAGAACTAGTCACGTAGTGTCTGATTACAAAATAGTGTAGCAGGGTTTTCTAAGTCTCAATGTTTTTGGACCTTTTTGCTCTTGAAAAGAGTAAAAAAAATTGAAATTGTTTCAGTGGAGGAAACAAGATCCTCCTTTGTAAAGTCCTTTTCTGTTTTGACACTTTAAAATACAGAGTGTAAATAAACATCTGTTTACAGTAGATAGTGGTACTTGTGCTAAAAGGCAACCAGTACAAAACTAAAATGTACCGTCAGGTGCCTTTACAGTAATGGATTACACTACAGATCACTTAGAAGGGATCTTCCCAGATAATAGAAAAGGTCAAGCTTGGACATGTCCATAGTGACTGGGACATTTTTGAATCTGTAACTTTTTGTAGTTGTTTAAATACTTTTATTTTAATTGTCCTACTCCTCCTTAACTGTGGTTCCTTTGTGACCTAAACCTTACACTGCTGCATTCATCTGTAAGTACTGTTTCTTTCAGTGCTACATGAAATTCTTAAGGTGAGGTGGAGCAAAATGTTACACTGCTTGTAGTATTTCTGTACAGTCTTAGTCTAACACAGTAGTAATAGAGCTTTGGAAAGATAAGGAACCTGGGCTCAGTACCTGATATCAACCTCTTATGTCCACTGCCTTTGTACATGCTTCATTTGCTCTGGCAGCTACCTTACCTGCTTTGGTCTATTGATAAAACTGGTTTTATTCATGAAATTCCCTCTTGCTCCTCTTGATCATTCAAGATACGCCGTGATTGCATTTGGATGTGCCAGCTGTCCCAAACTGACGTGTGGACGAGAAGGCTGTGGAACTGAGTTTTGCTACCACTGTAAGCAGATTTGGCATCCAAACCAGACCTGCGATGCTGCTCGCCAGGAGAGAGCTCAAAGTCTGCGCTTGAGAACAATTCGTTCTTCTTCTATTAGTTACAGCCAGGAATCTGGAGCAGCAGGTATTTATGATTAGGATACTGTGTCTGTAAAATGTCTTTTTAGTACACTTCCGCAGTTAACTCTAAAAAGGAAAGAACTGAGTAGTAGTATGGCGGATAATAGCTTCTTAGTCTTTCAGAAACATAAAATACACAAATTTAAGTTTGGATTCAAATTTTATCATTTATCATTTGAGTACTCTGTGACTGCAGCACCTGCCTTCCAGGCTTGTCAGCATTTTAACCTTGGTAGCTGAAAAAGGTGAAGTTGAACTTGTTACAAAGCGTTCTCTGTGTTGGGCAGGCAGACTTCATTAGTTGTATCACTTACACACTGGGAATACTTATTTTCTCCCCTGTAGGTGAAATTTCCCAAGGCTGCTAATAATAAAAGCTGTTAAAACTCAAACCCACTGATTTTCTTCTTTCAGAAGAGACTATTAGTCTGATGTTTGACATCTATTTGTTAGTAGTAATTTCTGGTTTTCAACAAAATGCTCATTTGTCTTGACTACCAGAAAGCAAACAATTCCATCTTCTTAAAATTGAACTTGTTTGTAACTCCACAAAAAAAGAGGATAAACTGCTCAGAGCCATATTTTGCAGAGCAAGAGTTCAGTTTGCTGTTGATAAGAACTGGCTGTGAGTTTCACCATAATCTGCTCTGTTTGGCAGCTTTTGTGTCTGCCTGACTAAACAAGGTATATATTTGGGTAGAAGAGTCTCTCTTGCACCTTGATTGTAGTTAGAGCTGTCTTCAGAGTCTCTAATTTATTGCTTTTGCTGGCTCACTTTAACAAGGCACTCCATCTTGTCTTAAAAATTGGCATCTTGCTCTAGTTTTCAAATAAATTTTAAAATAAAGTTCAAATAAATTAGCCTGTCAGCTCCTTTCCTTCCACTTTCAATCAGTGCCAGCATGAACAGCAGTAGCTCTGCCATACGCGTGTTGTAAGAACTTGCTCAGTTTAGTTACTACCCTGTAGGTTGTACAGTCTCTTCCCATCTGGGAATAGCTAGTGCATCCTTTCAGCTGCTGGTTGTCCTCTTGTACTAGAGTTGGTAGAGGTACTGATTCTGCTGGTTCTACGCTTCTTGGGTGTTCTTTATACCAAATGTAACCCCTCTTTTCCCTCTGTCTTACCTAGTAGCACAGGCAGTAAGCTTGGACTTCTGCACTAGGAACTGCAAGTTACTTATGCTGCTCTCAGTAAATAGCTTGTCCCAAAGTGCAGAAGCTAATCAGTAATGTGAAAGAACAAAGATCACAACTGTGGTTGTGTCAGTGTATTTCACTGTTGCTCAACAACCCCTTGTTTGTTAATGATAGAGCTAGTATCTTAACCCTATTTTTCAATATTTGACTTAAGAACAAGGACAGCCTCCAGAACTTTTTGGGGAAAAAAATGGGGCTTTTTTAGGGACTAAGTAAGTATTAAGTACAGCTGTGAAAAGGATTTGAGGAGGTTGGTGATACTAAAGAAATGCACTTAATGTGGTAGGGGAGATGAACTTAAGAAGAAGTAAGAGTGGGGACTGAATATTGAAGTAAAAGACTAACAACATTACGAAATGTAAAAGAGTATCATATTTAAAGAGACCATACTATCAATCCTATATTAACATAAATATTTAATGTCTGACCAGTATGTTGCATTAAACGTAGAATCCTTGAACAGAGCGTATGCCTTAACTATTCAATTACATGGATGTGTTCTACTGTGCCTTGTTTTCATTGGTTTTACTGGGTCCAAGGTTTACAAATACCAATAGCTATCGAGTCATTGTCAAATCAAGATTTGTAAAACAAACATAATAACCTTCTTCCATTTTGCAGGTAATAGTTGAATCATTTTTCCCAAACATATGTCAATATTTTCATTTAAGTCTGCTTATCTAAAGAACTGATATGATCTTAATGTTCATTTTCAAACAGCTGATGACATAAAGCCATGCCCACGCTGTGCTGCTTATATAATAAAAATGAATGATGGAAGCTGCAATCATATGACTTGTGCTGTCTGTGGCTGTGAATTCTGTTGGCTGTGCATGAAAGAGATCTCAGATTTACATTATTTAAGGTACCTTTAAGAAAAAAATATGTAGTAGATAATTTGCTTTCTGAAGTGTGTGTATATATATATATATAAAGTAGATTTGTGAGTGCTCTCAGTCTGGCTTTCTTCCTGTTGGGTTGGAGAATGATAGTTGAATTATCCCTATCTGAGAATTAAGTTACTTCTCAGTGCATGTATTTAAATTAGGGTGTTGGAATTCTTTATTTTCAAATATTTTTTCATGCATGCAATGTCTATTTAGTACAACAAATGAAGTGTTTTAGATGAACATACCCACTCTTTACTTATGTCATAATGCTAATGTATTGTTTTTGTAGCAAGCTATACAAAAACACTGATTATATGTGAACCACAGACTGGCACGTGGTGATATGCAATATGCTTCTCTTTATATTGCAAAGTATGCTGTGATGCAAAAATATCTGAAGAAATTTATGACGGCATTACAGACAGGTTTGGGTTGGAAGGGACCTCAAAGCCCATCCAGTCCCAGCCCCCTGCCATGGGCAGGGACACCCTCCACTAGCCCGGGCTGCCCAAAGCCCCATCCAACCTCGCCTTGGACACTGCCAGGGAGGGGACAGCCACAGCTTCTCTGGGCAGCCTGTGCCAGGGCATCGCTGCCCTTGCAGTGAAGACTATTGTTTTTTTTCCTAATATCCAGACTAACTCAACCCTCCTTCAGTTCAAACCCATTTAACCCTTGTTCTGTCACTATGCTCCATGATAAACGGCCCTTCCCCAGCTTTCTTGTAGCCCCTTCAGGTACTGGAAGGCTGCTGTAAGGTCTCTCTGGAACCTTCTCTTCTCCAGGCTGAACAAGCCCAACTCTCTCAGCCTGCCCTCATAGGAGAGGTACTCCAGCCCTCTGATCACCTTCATGGGTTTCCTTTGGACTCACTCCAGTAGGCCCATGTCTTTCTTGTACTGGGGACACCAGAGCTACTGAACGCAGTACTCCAGATGGGGACTTACCAGTGCAGAGCAGAGTGACAGAAATCACTTCTCGTGGCCTGCTGGTCTTGCTGCTTTTGCAGCCCAGGATATGGTTGGCTTTCTGGGCTGCAAGAGCACCTTGCTGATATTGTACTTCTCCTCAGGGCCACTCTCAATGCCTTCATCCCCAAGCGTATGTTTGTGCTTGGGGTTACTTAAATCTGTAACTTGAAACTAAGAATAATAATTTTATAACTAGAGAATAGTTCGGTAGTATATAGCTGTCTTGATTTATTTACACTTTAATTACAGTTTTCTTCTTTCTCTTAGCCCATCAGGTTGCACATTTTGGGGAAAGAAACCATGGAGCCGTAAGAAGAAAATACTGTGGCAACTAGGGACACTTGTTGGAGCTCCTGTAGGAATTGCCTTAATAGCTGGCATTGCTATTCCTGCTATGATTATTGGGATTCCTGTGTATGTGGGACGTAAGGTAAAATGTGCTACTCCTAACACACTTCAGGTTTTATCTTCTGTGTTCTATGACTTGGGTAATGCTCTCTTCGGTTGGCTGTCTTCACCAGCTTTTATAAAAAAACAACCTTCCTCAACCCAAACAAACCAAAGCCTGAATTGGTCAACAATATCAGTTTCAGTTGTACAGGAAGGAGAAAGCTGTGTTTTTAAGAATGTAGCTGTTCTTAAACAGGCAGACCAAAACCCAGAACAAATCTCCAGTTTCTATATCTTGCCATGGAAACTTTGCATACTGTGTTGAAGTTGCTCTATTTTTAATCTGCTAATTGGAGAAGAAAGAAGGCAAAAAGGAAACCCTCATTTTTCTTAAAAGTAGATAGTTAAAAGTTCTGCTACTCTTACGTTTATGCATACACATCTTTAAGCGTTTATACTCAGCAGCTTCTGAATTGCCTTGGGCCAGTCCACCATGTGGAGCAGTGTTCAGTGCAGGTAGCTAGGCAGCACCTGTCGTTATTTTACTCTTTGTGGGAGTCAGCTGAAGATGACCATGTTAATCAGAAAGAGGAAAGATATAATAGCTTTTAGTATAAAGTACATGAGAAATAGCAAGGAAAATAGAAGAGGATTACATCTCCTATTTGTAGTTTAGGATAAAATAGTAACTTACCACATCTTTTGGAAATGGGCTTTTTTAAATGATAGCTTGGTTCAGCCAGGTGCTAAGTATTCAGTGTTGCATGTACTGGATGGCATAATCAGAAGACTTGGTTTTCTGCTTTTAGCATGGATTTTCACAGTGACTGGCATAGACATGATTCTACATTTATTGGGGGGAAGCTGACATTAAAACATCATCAAATATGTAATGAGATATTGCAAAGCAAAAGGATTCTTTAGAAAATCACTCACAGATTTTCATGACAAACTGTCAAGAAAAGACACTGGTTTGGATCTCTGATTCTCACAGTCTCTTCTGGATTGCCTTCCAGTTGTTCATACCTCCTCTAGTGTTGTCTACTGTGAAGATACCAGTGAAGCTCAGTTAAATGAAGGGGTGATCCTGTGCACATAGCTGCCAGTTATCTCTTTCTCAACGACTTGCTATTTTAATTTGTGTAGTATAAAAAACCCACCCTTTCTCCGCAGTACCAGTAATTTAAGCAGTTGGTCTTGTCCTGAGGGTAGTCTGGAACCTCATTACCATTGTCCTGCATCTTAGTCATTTCAGGCCATTTTTCAATTTCTTTAGACTAGTAAAAGTTCTGGTGTTCTTGTGCCCTTGCTAGATTGTATTGGCCTGAAACTCAACACACACATTCTTCTCCTATTTTCCAGGTTAATGAAAATGTTGGATACCCTGGGATCCAGGGCATATCTCTTGGAAAAGTATAGGGTGAAAGGTTTTTAAATTTGGGCAGTTTTCTATCTGTTTTACGTGAGGCTAATATTTTTTTCTAGTTCATTTTTTGGTCTGAACCATTGCAACCTGTTGAGTGACATACTAGAAAATGTCAAAATCTTGATCACTTCAGTGTGTGACATCTGCATCTCCCCATCCTCAAGGCTAGTTATCTTGCCACAGAAGAAAATGAAATTGATGTTATTTCTACTGGAAAGAAATCATTGTGGCCTCTATTTCCTGGACCTGCTCTGGTGTCTATAAGTTCCAAATTATCAGGAAATTAAAGTTCAGTTCTCTGGTCTCTAATTCCTCAGCTTCTTGTTTTACACCTTTTTAAAGATTAATGTGACTTAACTTTTTCCCTCTTTCCTGATTTATTTTTTCAGGCATCTTGTATAAATCAAAATTCTCAAAAATTATTACTAGGGGCTCTGAAATTGGGTCTGCTGAGAGATTTTTCAGATCAGCTCAAGTCAGTGTGCTCTAACCTGCTCTTTTCCAACAGATCTTACTCCTTTGTCACCCACTACCTGTTCACAGCTGATCTTCAGGGTATGTGTGTGTGGGATTGAACAGGCCTCCAGTTTCATCTGCTCTCTGTCTTTCCTTTTTGTTAGATACCAAATTGATCTGTTTTGGTCTTCCTTTTTACTAACACTGTACTTGTAGAATAATTTCTTGTTGACCTTGATGTCCCTTCTTTTTGTCACCTCTATTTTAACCTCTCTGACTTTCTCCTGACACCCTCATGCTGTTCCTTTTATACCCATTCATAGTAACCTGACCTACTTTTTGTTAATGCTGCTGCTTCTGTCAAGGCAGCTTTGTTGTTCTATGACAACCTTCTGTCTTCTGCATTGGAGGAGTTTGTACTTGGACTTTAATAGAGTTTCCTTAAGGAAAAGTGCTAGTCCTCTCTTTTGAAGTCTTGTGACCTGCCAGTTTTCTGGGTTTATGGAAATCCCTCTTCTTCTGGCCCAATATTTTCATTTGAGTATTCTTTATTCTTTACTCAGTATTTGGAAGTCTCCTATTTCGTAGTCATTCCTACCAATGTAACCTTCTAGCTTTGTGTTTTCAATCAGTTTCTCCTCTGTAACCCCCAATTGGGTTGTTTTATTTTTCCCTCTGTAGGAGTCCAGTAGCCTTCAGATGTCTTTGTTTTATGCTTTTTGTTTCAGTAGTTAAAATTGCCCATAAGAGCACAATCAGTGTCTAAGGTGATCCTGCTAATTGCTTAGAGCTCCATGAACCTGATCTTCCTGGGGCTGTAATTCTTAGGGGCTCAGAGAGTGCTCATGTTCAGTTTTCCCTTTCTAATCTCTAAGTACAGTCCATGTGTAAGTGCTCCCTCGCTCCCTGTTGCCCTTTGTATAAGGTACCTCAGTGCAAGTAAATGCATTTTCATTACAGTTTCCCCTCTGCCCTTTCCTTGCCTGTCTCGACTGAACTTTAAAACTTTTTGGTTTATTCCAAAATAGCAACCCTACAAAATTTCTAATTGAAACGACAGTTTAGAAAGCATAACGTTTAATAAAACTTTCAGCTTCTGTTGGTGGGGTGGGTTTTTTCAGTATCAAATTGACATTAAAATACTGTAGTTATCCTCTTAGTACACTTTTGTGTTACTCCTTAGATATAGTAGGGATTAACTTAGCCTCATGACAGCCATAGAAACAGTGACCTTTTGTTCCTTTGTAATTACATCTTAACCAAGAATGGTGACCAATCAAGTGCATGTCCCTGAAAAGCCACTTTCCTAGAGAGAGTAAATCACAGAAAAAGTATGAAATCTCTGTATAACAGTGCTCTTTGAAGGCCTTTCAGGTTCAGGTGGGATTTGTGGCAGGTAAGTGTGAGGCAGTCACATTTCAGTGTTGCTGTGGACTTGCACCATCACTAAAGAGTTTCATTAGCAAATTCCTCAGTAAATAAATAGCACAGCTGAGGACTCTGGTTTGTTAAAACGTCTTCTGTCTCCACAGCTTGTTGTGAGACAGTGCCAGAGCAGCAGAGTTCTTGCTCCCTCCTTCCCCCTGCCCTGACTATGTTTGGAGAAGGCTGCCTTAGTTTTCATGCCTTGTGTCAGCCTCTGTTTTCATGGATCTAATAATCAGTAAACTTCTGGACCATATTGTTCAAGGGGAAAATGGCTGGGAGTAAGAAGTGTCAGTTTGATCAGATGTGGTAATTCTTTGATCCTGAAAATTGTCTACTTTTCTCAACTCTGTAAACTGGAGTAATAATAAAACAAGCTCTGTAAAGATTAAGTAGTTCTAGGTTGAGGGTGGAAGTGAACTCTTAGTTGCTGGATGGGAGGACTTCTAACTTGTAAGAAGCTGCCTTAAATTAAGAAATGTATACATGTTCCTTTCTTTGGGATGTGTTAAGGAATAAATCATCACATAGAATGTGATCTCTCTAGGAGAGCCACATACAGAGCAAATTGTTATGTCAGTTCTTCCATCCTTGCAACAACATGTTATTGCTGCTGCTGCTGATGTTCTGACAAACCTGTCTTCCTTTCTTCTCTCCAGATTCACAATCGCTACGAAGGCAAAGACATTTCAAAGCACAAGCGAAACTTGGCTATAGCAGGTGGTGTAACCTTGTCTGTAATTGTTTCTCCAGTTGTAGCTGCAGTAACTGTAGGTAAGCCAATATTACTGGTATGTGTATTGGTGGCACCTTGCAAACAAAACTCTCTAAGAACTCATGAATAAAACAACTGAGAAGTCCTGTAGTTTCCTTTTATAGGTGAAGGAACTGAGACAACAAGGAGTCTTAAGGTTATACACTTATTAGAGCAGAGTGGACAATAACAATACATCAGGAAATGCTGCATTAGAATTAAGAATTAGAGTTTTGCCTTTCAAATGAAATTACACATTGTTATAGCTAGCTTTTAAAACAGACCAAGAAAAAAATGTTGCTACAGAGTCTCTTTGTGTTGGGTAACTTTATATCAACCTTTTTCAGCACAGAAGAGAAAAACAGTCTCTTACAGTTAACATTACTGTAGTTGGTAAACTACTTATTTTGCCCAGGGAGGAGGAGTTTGAATTCTACCACACACTTTCTCAGAGGCCTTGTTGAGGATAGCATTCGAGGAAACTCTGGCTGTACATTACAAAATACTTGTGGTGTCTTACCGTGTCATTTCAAGAGCACAGTAAACAAATGCTGACTTTTTTTTTTTTAAAGGAGTGGACTTGCTTCTCCTTAGCTGCAGCACAGGCATCTTTACACTTGCACAGTAACGTGCTGTGGATAACTGATTCACGTTAAGACCCACCATTTAGGTTTAAGCTGCATCAGTCCCCTGATCTGATTCATCACGCAGTTGTGTATGCACTGTTTGCCCTTGTGCCAGAAGTAATGCTCAGAGAAGAATGAGTGGCCTCAGGAAGACTGGGCTGCTTGTGTAGCAAGTGGCGGTTTAAATTGTCTGTGAAGCTGGGGCTCTAAATTGCTTGTCATCAATGGTGGACTGCTGTGCAGATGCACATACATTCATCATAAACCTGTCTCTGCTTTGCACTGTTCTCATGTAGCTATGGTGTCAGATCACTGCTCAACAGGTAGTGGGACACAAGGTCTCAGAGATGTATTTAGAGGTCTGCTTTACCCTGTTCTTCTGAGCTGTTTCTTCTTTCTGACCAGAGATAAAATTTGGCTTTCCAGGCCAAAGCAGTTGGGTTTTATCTTGCTCTTGCCTGTTGCCATTAACACATGTCCTCCAGTCTCAAGGTGTTTTCTGGCTTCCAAATTAATGACCGTGAGAATATAGATATTGCCCTTGAATGCTGAGGAGTTTCTAATGAAAGGGATTTCTGAAGTGGAACCCTTCTTTTAGGTTACATGGAGGAGTCTTTGTGCTGGGTCTGCCTCTGCCCTGTTTGTTTCAGAGTGTGCTGGCCTGCCATTTTTCAGTGTTGTTTTTTTGTACTTGTGTGTACTTCCATCAGCAAAGCCATAGGATGGGTTAATTCCTATGCCAAAGGAGTGACTTTTTGAGACCACTGGAAGTGATGGGTGGATGTATGTGTATATCTGCATGTGCTTTAGCCCACCATTGCTTTCCCTGGTTCCCCTTAGCTCCTGCCACTCTGCTCCACACAATTATTTACTTTTAAGAAAAACTTGTATAATTAATTTTTTTAAATCAAATCAACTTGATGCAATAAACATAAATGATCTCCTAGTAATAATAATGTTAAGCCCTGTTAGATTGATAGCAAAGCCCTGTCTGACTTCAGTGGGTGCAAAGTCAAGCCCTTTAATATGTTAGTGAAGGTAATAAGATTTTTAGTTAAGTAGCATTTGGAAGATTTCTGCTATTTCTTTTTAGGTGGAACATTATTATAGTCCCCAGTGGAGCTTATATGAACCTTCTGAACTATTTTCACTTTGTTTGTAGAAGTTGTTGTGGTTGACCTGGAAATATTAATGCATCAAGTATTAAACTTCTCTGCTTATCAGTGCTGACAGAGGACATTCTGCCTGCTGGAAGTACTTTCCTGTCACTTCACCTTAGTGACATACCAGTATTTCTTAATTTTGTGCCCTCCTTGTTTCTTTCAAGTGTGGAACTATTAAGTAATCATGGAAAAGGAAGTCACTTTTATGAAAGGCTTTAAAAAGAGTCACATTTAATGAAAGGCTGCACTTTCCTCTGTAGGTATTGGTGTTCCTATTATGCTGGCTTACGTGTATGGAGTTGTTCCAATTTCCCTCTGCCGAAGTGGAGGCTGTGGTGTGTCAGCAGGCAATGGAAAAGGTGTCAGGATAGAATTTGATGATGAAAATGATATAAATGTTGGTGGAACAAATGCAGCAGTAGGTAAGAAAAAATCTGTTTCATTTTCTATAAATTTGGGCTTTGTGACTTATCGTTTCCTGGCATTAGTCATAGAATCAGAGAGAGGTTTGGGTTGGAGGGGACTGTAAAGATCATCAAGTTCCAACCCCCTGCCGTGGGCAGGGATACCTCTCACTAGACCAGGCTGCTCAAGGCCCCATCCAACCTGGCCTTGAACACCTCCAGGGAGGGGGCAGCCATCATGTCCCCTGGTAACCTGTTCCAGTGCCTCACCACCCTCATAGTGAAGAATTTCTTCCTAATATCCAATCTAAATCTATCCCCTTACAATTTAAAACCATTCCCCCTTGTCCTGTCACTACATGGCCTTCTAAAAAGTCCCTCCTTAGGAGGACAGTAAGTACTTACTTGCAGAAGAGGCACTATACAGTTGGGACTGCCTCCACTTGCTGCTGAAAGACCAGCTCAGGTGAGGACAGCTGCTCTGTGTTTGCACTGTGCTGTAATACAGGCATGGAAGCTTTTCTTGCCAGTTAGAATCAAAGCCAGGCTTGAGTAAAGCCTTTTCCATAGGTAAAAGGCTTAAGCTAAAATTAATTCTGCTTTTTCAGAATATTGGTTTGTGGAAGCTTGCTGGCTTTCATCTTTTCATCTATAATAGGGGGAACCAAATTCTGAAACAGTGATATTTTAATTATGTGGCAGTACCCTTTGTAATAGAGTGTCTCTGTTTTCCTTGACTCCATGTTATCTGTCCTGTCAATGGTTGTTAACTTCTTGGTATCTTAAGTACGTGATGTTAGGTATAACCAATATATCAACTTTGAGAAGTTGGGTGAGTTAGTTTTTTTGAGGAAGTTATCTTTTTTGTGACTATGTTTTATAAACCCTTTTTGTCAGCATAATTTCAGGAATGGTTTCCATGGTCACATTCTAGAAACTACTAAGTTCTGTAACTGACGAGCCTTCTTTGTTTCTGTCTAGATACCACCTCGGTGGCAGAGGCACGTCACAACCCCAGCATAGGCGAAGGAAGCGTTGGAGGACTGACGGGCAGCCTGAGTGCAAGTGGTAGCCACATGGATAGAATAGGAGCCATTCGGGACAACCTAAGTGAGACCGCTAGTACCATGGCCCTGGCTGGGGCTAGTATAACAGGGAGTCTCTCGGGAAGTGCAATGGTTAACTGCTTTAACAGGTAAGAGGTGTGCTCTCTACTGTGCACTGTCCTGCTCTGCACAGAAGCAGAGGAAGTGGTATTCCAAAGGGCATTTGATGATTTTTTTAATTGGTTCCTGTTAAAAGGAACTGCCTCTGGGAGATAAATGACAGGTCAACTCTGATAAATGCAGTGATTACCAAGAGATTCTGCCAGCCCACGATCCTCAGAGAGGAGTTTGAACTTTTTTTAGGGTGAGTGGAGCCTGAGATCTTGTTCTGCTTCCCAGAAGTCAGAGGGGGCACCTCATTCCTAATACAGTCATGTTGGCTGGTGCATCTCACCCCACAGTCAAAACTGCTGACCTGTTCAGAGATCTGCAAGTACGAAACTGCCTTCACAACCCCTGGCTGGAGTGTGGATTCAAAATGGATTTGGGCAGGAGGGGAGGCAGGTGGGCACTTGGCCTTGCTGAGGTGGCAACTTCTTGTCACTTAACATGCTCAAAGCCTTTTGTGGATTTGGGCCTTATGGTTTGTTGGCCATCTGGCACCCTGCAGAGAAAGGGAGTGTCTGGAAAGGATTGTTAACATTTGAGTCAGGATGGAATTTGCTCTCTAAATCAGGTGCTAGCACTGCTCGTTTTCTTGAGTAACTTGGAAGTTGAGGCTGTCTAGAATAAGGAGGGCAGGGTAGCATCAAGAGCTTCCCTGTACGTGTTTCAAGCTGTGACTGCAAAGTGAGCTGTACCTGTTACCTTTAAAGAACTGAGAGTGGGAAACAAAACAAAACCACTTCCATTTCACTGTCAGAACATATATAAACAAGGCGTTTGGAAAAAGGCTTATAATTTGATTTCTGGTTTATCTGCCTGGCCCAATTTAAGATTGTGCAGGATTCTGTTATTCCCACTGCAGTTGATAACAGTACAATATAAAGCAGAGCACAGAACACAGTTCTCTGCCTGTTATTCAATTAGTAATAATTTTGCAGCTGGAGACACAGGGGAACTATAATCTCTTGAACTTATGTACCCTTCTGAATGTGTTTTCCATTTTTAGAGTGCAGTACAGTATCTGCAAAGGAATTGTAGCTAAGCCTGGAAGTTGTTCTTGTAAGTCTCAGTGAGGAAAGAATCCAGAACCTCTGGTTAACACACAACGCTTTGCTTTGCTGGGAAATGAATCTGGTTTTGCTTTTGGGTGTGTTTGTGGGGCTTTTGTTGTTAGTTTTTTTCAGAAAATAGTCATTTTTGACAGTGGGAAGAAAGAACCTGTCTGAGTGGGGTGAATATGCATCTGTACTGGAGTAACTAATCAACTTCTTTCCACCATTCAATAGTGACTCTACGGTGTGATGCTAATTTTCAACTAGTGTGCTTGAACTGTAACAGCAGTACACACAGCTCTCTCTCTTTCTCTCCAAGACTGGAAGTACAGGCAGATGTGCAGAAGGAGCGCTACAGCCTGAGTGGAGAATCTGGCACGGTTAGCTTGGGAACTGTTAGTGATAATGCCAGTACCAAAGCAATGGCTGGATCCATTCTGAACTCCTACATCCCTTTGGATAGGTAAGAGGAATGTGGTAAATACAGAAGTATCAATAAGCCTTGCTTTTTAAAGGGTATTGTAAGCCTACCTCATTACCCTTTAAATATTGTAAGCCTTACCCATTACCTACCTGATTACCCTTTAAAACGGCAATTTTTGTTACAAATTGAATTACATGTGGCTACTTGTATTTGCCAACCTTATTGCTGAAGAGACACCCTTGCTGTAGCTCAGTAAAGTGTTTGAGCTTTCAGACTCTGTGTGGTTTTTTGGGCTATTTGGCTAAATGCTTAATTCATCTAAAATGTGCTCCATCTCTCAACTTTCTCTTGCCTTCTGTCTTGGAAAGCAGTGAGGTTGTTTTGCTGTGTTAGCTGCTTGTCTTAGATGATTGCTGACGCTTGCGGGTGCTTCCTTGTTCTAGGGAAGGCAACAGCATGGAAGTGCAAGTGGATATTGAATCCAAGCCAGCCAAGTTCAGGCACAACAGCGGAAGCAGCAGTGTGGATGATGGCAGCGCCGCGGGTCGGAGTAACGCTGGCTGCGCGTCGGCCGGCGTGCCCGACAGTAAATCTGGTGCCACCAAGTGGGCCAAAGAAACAGCGGCGGGGAAAAAATGTAAAGGCAAGCTGAGAAAGAAGAGCAGCATGAAGATCAACGAGACACGAGAGGACATGGACGCTCAGCTGTTGGAACAACAAAGCACAAACTCCAGTGAATTTGACTCTCCCTCTCTTAGCGATAGTATTCCATCTGTAGCAGATTCTCACTCGAGTCACTTCTCTGAGTTTAGCTGCTCAGATATGGAAAGTATGAAAACTTCCTGTAGCCACGGTTCCAGCGACTATCACACTCGCTTTACCACAGTCAGTGTTCTCCCAGAGGTGGAAAACGATCGCTTGGAAAACTCTCCACAGCCGAGCGGAATCCCCGCGCCCCTCCCGGCAGCCCCAGGCACCACGGATGCTCCGCAGCTGAGTTACATCGCCGAGGAGAGCGTTCACAGCCGAGCTGCGCAAGATGCCGAGCCAGGGGCTGGTGAAACGCTGAAAGAAACAAACAACAACCATTCGCAGCATGCTGCAGAGCTAAGCACTGCTGTTCAGACTGAAATATAACCCTCTAAGTGCTGCAAAAATACATTTACCACTAAAGAACCCTGTCTGAAAGCTGGTTGAATTACATGTGGCTTCCAGAAGTTTCAGGTGACCAGCAGAAGCAAGGTTTTGATACAACTGCATTTTATATGTACTTGTCTGATGAGGTGAAATACTTCATACGGATCTTAGACCTGCGTGAAGAGACAGGAAGAAGGCTTCAACCAAGTGCATTACAGCAGTACAGTATGTCTGTGTTTTGTATGTTTGCCACAACTTTGCTTGAAAACATATACTTGGTGTATTTAGATAAAGATTGGTAAATCCTTACTATGTTAAATGCTGAAATGAATGTCCTGCACTGTTCACTTGGAAAATATGGGGTTTGGGATAAGTGGGTGGTGTTAGCTTGAGCGTTAGTGACTTAAAGCCATTCTTGTGTGAGCTGTTAAAGGGAAGCAGACATTTTGCAGAGATCTGTACGAACATCTTTCAACAGTGAACGTTCATAACGATGATTTTTGTTTCATAACTGGGCACACTGTATTTAGGATGCATGTAGAATGAACTGTGTATCTTCAGGTGGATGTGGCCTGTGTCAGAAGTGTTTGTACGCGTGTACACTTTGAGCAAGGTTATGGCATTTACATAACTCTGAAGCAGAGGAAATTGGTACTTAATCTCTGGTGGAACAGAGAAGTCACCTGTGGAGAACAGTGGGGTCACTTATTTATTCATGCAACCAACTGTGCAGCAGATAAGGCTACTACCTAGTGTACAAAAACTGTAAAATAACAATCCAGTGATTTATAAGCATTGTAGAAAAGCAGATGCAGTCACCTTTCATTAGGGGGAGAACGGTGCCCCAACAATTCTTGGTGCCTTTGGAAAAAGACTGGGTTTGAAGTGCCTGGTCGTTTGAGGATTATACTGTAATGCTCTCCAGAATGTCCTCTTTGGCCACCTTGGATCACAAAAGAAAATTCTAGTGAATTTAATGACTGTGATAGTTAAGTGTATGATAATAATGAAGTATTAGCCTACCAAAGACTCTCTCAGGCTTTAGTGGACATGACGTCTCTTTGCAAGACATGTGTATCTCCAGTCCCAGAATCGGAGTGCAGTGCAATGCCTGCCCAAGCGCAGAGATGGGTTCCAAATATGCTGGCTTTTTTCTTTCTCTTTGCATATGGAAGCTGTACAGCTGAACACAAGCTGCAGTCAGCCAAAGCGCCTGCACTGTTACCTTTTTTTTTGCTATGTAATTCACTAAAACAAAGAGAAAAAAACTATTGTGACTATCAGAATAAATTAACAACATTCTGTCTTGTTTCATGTATTGCCATTATGGTGCTACTGGAAGTTTGGTTGGATAAAAAGAAAATGCCATCAGCTGCAGTCCTCTTCCATGGCTTAGCCTCACCAGTTTCAGTAATATGCTTATAACACTAGTGCCAGTTACGTTATTTGATAATGCTTGTTACAGTATTTGTATATTTGCAGTTCAGTTTCGCTCAATACTATGCGTGTAAACTGCGTATCTGAAATAAATGTCTAAATACTGACGTCTAGTGGTCTGAGTGCTGCTTGGCCTGAGCCCGCCAGCTGTTACAGCAGGGAGCTGCTGCCTGCCCTCATCTCCTGGTGCCTTTAAGCACTGGGATCCCGTTAGGCGTGCTGAAAGCTCTGATAATCCGAAATCCCGGATCTAAAGCTGGTTGTGTTTTGGTACAAGGCTTGAACCTGACTTCCTCTGGTGTAAGAGCCGCAGTGTGAGCTGCCTCTGTGTCTGGCAGGACAGGACACGGTTTGCCGAGGGGATGCAGCTCTGGAGCAAGCGTGTTGCTCCTCACACAGAACCGTGCCGGTTTGGTGCCAGTGGGTGGCTGTGGCCAGATAGCTGAGCTGAGTCCACCTAGTGATGTTACCTCAATTCAGGCTGTCTGTAACAGGACTGGGGAGCAGCTGGTATTTGTGTGCCTGAGCTGCCTACTCGTTAGGCTTCTTTTCTCACCTGCATCACGGTGGGCTCAGGAGGTAAGGAACTAAAACTGATGGGAGTGTCTGGCAGAAGGCAGTGGGGTCTGCCCCATCCCAAGAGCACAGGTAAGCTGCATTTGCATCAGAGGCACTGGCAGGGGAGGGTGAGTCCAAAGCACCAATTAGAGTGTGTCTTGTACCTTTTCCAGCAGCAGATGCTCAAAGAACAAGAAATAGGACGAGTGAAACACTGTCCCCTGGGAATGGTAACACAGGTGACTGCTGTGTCATCAGGCAGTCAGAACTGGAAGTGAATGCAAGTTCCCTGTGTTACAGGAGGTTAGTGTTCACTGTTCCTTCTTGTGCTTTGCTCCCTGTATTTTTCCATCCCTGAACATGGTGTTGCTGAAGAGTAAATGTGTTGAATTAGGGTCAGCATGAACTGACTGACGCATTTGCTGTTCGTCACCTTCCAGCACCAGCTGTGAATTCTGATGGAGTTTTCAGGCCTGTCCAAGACTGTCCATCATGAACAGAAGGGTTGGCTGCTCCTTAGGGCAGAGGCTGGAGAACGGAGTGACTCGGTGAGTCAGCCATGCTTCTGTCGCTGCCTGTGCAGTCTGACCGGTGAACGTTCTTCAAGGGTTCCTGCTTCTGATCCTCGGAGTAAGTTAAACTTGTGTGGCCTCAAACGACCGCCTTCAGTCAGTCATCTGCAGGCAGCTGTTCTTTGCTCCCTGTCACACCTCCCCTTGGGGTTTTACTTTGCTTAGTTCTGAATTGGGTGCCTCACATGACTGTGATAAAGTTGCCGCTGCCATCTCCAGCTTGGTTTGGCTATGAGCAATGCCCCTGTGAAATGACACGGCGCTGCAGGTAACGGTGGGGCAGCGGGGGGCAGGCACCAGTCTCTCTGCAGGGCCTCAGCTTCGCTGTGCGCGAAGTCGGAAATGCAGTTTAGGCTTCAAAGTAAACGTGGTCTGATGGGAGCGTCACATGGAGTCGTTCTGAAATTCCGGATAACTTCATGTTCCCCACCGAGGTAGCACCCATTGCAAATAGGTGAGGCTTTTTGTTTGCTTTTTGGTATGTTTTTAGCAGCAAACTATTGCTGGTCAATTTTGTAGCTATTCAGAGGTAATATCTCATATGTGGGGCAGTCTGAACAGCACTAAGAAATTTACTGCGGCATCAAGTTTCATTTTGAGTAGGAAAAAGTTTTATGATGCTTCCATTTTCTCCATTGAGAACTGGCTGTCGGACCAAGCCCAGAGGGTTGTGATCAGTGGAGCAGAATCTGACTGGAGGCCTGTGACTAGTGGTGTTCCCCAGGGCTCGGTGTTGGGTCCAGTCCTGTTCAACATCTTCATTGACGACTTTGATGAGGGAATAGCATCCACCCTCAGCAAGTACCCGATGATACAAAGCTGGGAGGAGTGGCTGACACGCAGGAACACTGCGCTGCCATCCAGAGAGACCTGGACAGGCTGGAGAGCTGGGCAGGGAGAAACCAGATGAGGTTCAACAAAAGCAAGTGTAGAGGCTTGCATCTAGGAAGGAATAACCATTCATACCAGTACAGGCTGGGGGTGACCTGCTGGAGAAGAGCTCTGTGGAGAAGGACCTGGGGGTCCTGGTTGATGACAGGTTGGCCATGAGCCAGCAGTGTGCCTCGGTGGCTAAGAGAGCCAATGGGATCCTGGGGTGCATCAGGAGGAGTGTGGCCAGCAGGTCAAGGGAGGTGATCCTCCCCCTCTACTCTGCCCTGGTCAGGCCCCACCTGGAGTATTGTGTCCAGTTCTGGGCTCCCTGTTATAAAAAGGACAGGGATCTCCTGGCGAGAGTCCAAAGAAGGGCTACGAAGATGATAAAGGGCCTGGAGCATCTCCCCTATGAGGAAAGGCTGGGTAAGTTGGGACTGTTCAGCCTTGAGAAGAGAAGACTAAGGGGGGACCTAATTAATGTCTATAATTATCTTAAGCAGGGGATGCAGGGGGAGTCGGCCAGCCCCTTTTCAGTGGTCTGTGGAGACAGGACAAGGGGCAATGGCTGCAAGTTGGAGCATAGGAAGTTCCGCACCAACATGCGGAAAAACCTTTTCCCAGTGAGGGTGACAGAGCACTGGGACAGGCTGCCCAGGGAGGTGGTGGAGTCTCCTTCCCTGGAGATATTCAAGACCCATCTGGATGCCTATCTGAGTGAAATGTCCTAGGGAGCTGCTTTGGCAGGGGGTTGGACCTGATGATCTCTCGAGGTCCCTTCCAACCCCTACAATTCTATGATTCTATGATTTTGGGTTTTTTGGTCATGGGCTGGTTGGTCTGTACAGCACCTGGCTGGCTGTGGCAGATGGGGTGCAACTGGCTCAGAGGGAGAAGGAAGGGTCTTTGCACTGGATCCCCTTGTCCAGATTGTTAATAAAGATATTAAAGAGACCTGGCCTAAGTACTGAGCCCTGGGGAACGCTACTTGTGACTGGCTGCCAGTGGGATTTAAATCCATTCATTCCAGCTCTTTGGGCCCAGCCATCCAGACAGCTTTTTACCCAGTGGGGTACAGCCATCCAAACCACGAGCAGCTTTTCCATGAGAATGCTGCGGGAAATGGTGTCAAAGACTTCACTAAAGCCCAGGTAAAACAACATCCACAGTCACCTGTGCTGACTGGGCCTGATCACCTGGTTATCTGGTGAGACACCAGGTTGCGCACGAGTGTTGATCTGCTTGAGGGTAGGAAGGCTCCACAGAGGGATCTGAACAGGCTCGATTGATGGGCCAAGACCAACTGTAGGAGGTTCAACAAGGTCCAGTGCTGGTCCTGCACTTGGGCCACAACAGCTGCAGGCAGTGCTACAGGCTTGAGGAAAAATGGCTGGAGAGCTGCCAGGTAGCAAAGGACCTGGGGTGTTGGTGGACAGACGGCTGACTGTGATCCAGCAGTGTGCCCATTGGGACCAGGAAAGTGATGGTCCCTCTGTACTCAGCACTGGTGAGGCCACACCTCAAGTACTCTGTTTTGAGCCCCTCACTACAGGAAGGACATTGAGGTGCTGGAGCACGTCCAGAGAAGGGCAATGGAGCAAATCCAAGTTAATTTTTAAATAGTTGACTACTTTGCATGACATTACTGCCATGGGTAAAAAGCTTTTGCTCTGGGTTTGCACAAGGTTTTGGTAGCAGGGGGCTACAGGGGTGGCTCATGTTGAGAAGCTGCTAGAAGCTTCCCCTAGGTCCGACAGAGCCAATACCAACTGGCTTCAAGGCGAACCCACTGCTGGCCAAGGCCAAGCCAGTCAGCCATGGTGGTAGCTGGGGTAGCAGAGGTAAGAAGAAGGGGAAAGAAAAGAAGCAGGAGTTTTGCAGCCAGAGAGAGGAGTGAGATGATGTGAGAAACTTTGTAGACACCGAGGTCAGAGAAAGAGGGGAAGTTCTTTGCGCAAGAGGATGCACAAAGCCTGTTCCTGGCTTTGAGGTGAGGTTGCATGGGACCTTGTTCAGCTTCACTTCTGTGTGGGAAACCTGAGATTCACCTCCCGGCTCTCATGGTGCACGGGAAGCTGCAAGCGTAGGGTGGCCATCCTGAACTGGGCCAAGCCCAGTCTTGGGCAGGGCTCAGCACTGCCTTGGTCTCAGGACAAACACAGAGCTGGCACCTCAGTGGCACATGGGAAGCCCAAAGGGAGTGGGGCTGTGCCGTGGAGTGACCCTGTCCTGCTGCCCCTCAGTCGTGTCCCGTACAGCAAAGCGATGGAGGGAGAGTGTGCCAAGTTGTGCGGACAAACAGACCTGTGTGCAAAGCTCCTGCATAACTCTTGTGGCCCTGTCGCCATCTCCCAGCTGTTGTGTTTAACTGCTGTGGGGCGGTGAAGGAGGTGAAGTGCTGGCACCACAGCAGAGGAAGAGCATCCCCCTGCCAGTTCCAGGCTGATACCTAAAACAGCTGCACTGGGCTTCCCTTGAAACGTCAGGGGTCTGGATGAGGCAGCAGAGGGGACAGGCTCCTGCCTAGCACTGAATCTGGACTCTGGGGGGAGCTGGAAGCTCAACTGCAAACATTACTTGTGGTGGCACCTTGCTGATGTAACTGGGTGTCTTTGGGACATGATGGCCTCAGCAGCTGCCTTCGTACCAGGTACCAGCCAAAATCATTTCACTGGGCACAGCCAGCAAGCTGACAAGATGCAGGTCTCCATTCACTGGGTCCTGGTAAGGTGGCCTGGCAATAGGATGATTGCTGTTTGCCACCAAGGACATCAACATTTGCAGTAGCCCAAGTTGGAGTGGCTAGGCTTAGGCAGATGGGGTTCAGAGCTCGAGCTGCCCTTGCCTCACAGGCTGTGCAATTGTGTTTCTGAGCACCGGGCTGTTTATCCAGCTCTAAGCCCTCTCACTAGCAAAAAACCCTCTCTCATCACTGAATTTGTTTATGAGGTTGGCATTCAGCAAGGAGCAATGGAGAAGTAGCACAGGCCTGTGAGGAAATGACACTGGTGCCTCGCACTGCCACAACTGGAGGCTGCATCTTGCACTGAATTACATCCCGGGCGGAGGCAAACAGTGCTGCACAGGGAGAGACCCAGCAACAAGGGAGTACTGACAGACAGGCGCTATTCAGTCCTTCAGCAGCCCACTGGGGGTGATGCCCAGCTCTGAGCGGCCGCCCTTAGTCCCTTGGGTCGTAAGTCTTGATTTACGAGTGGGAAGGAGTCTTGTTCCCTGCTGTTTGAGAACCAGGCTGTTTATTTTGATGAACAAGTCTGAGTACTTCAGTTCTCGTGCATGTGAGGGGTCTGGCAGCCACAGCATAGCTTGCTCTTTGTGCACCGGGATTGCATCAAGCAGAGCGGGTGCTGGTGAGTGGGGAAAAGAAACTTCCCGCCAAAGAACAGTGTGTGTTTGGCAGTAACTGGGCTCCCACCAGCTTCTGCCACCTGCTGCACGGCACAGGATGTGTGAAAGCTGGATACAAGGGTGGTTCTCCTCCTGAGGCAGGGTGTGTATCGCTGTTGGGTTTGGTTCGTGTTTGAAAAGGTGGCTGTAACGCTGGGGGCTAAGTGGCCAGCCCAAGAGAGTAACACGGTGCATTCGAGTGTCACAACGCCAGCTCTGCCATTTGAGAGGCTCTTTGCCCTCTTATAAAGAGAAAATGCTTTGGTCTTAAAGGATGTAAATCAGTTTTGGGTTACTGGGTTCCATTCGCCCCCTGCCCCCCACCTTTCTGGGCCCCTGGGTTTCCACTGAAGCCCCACAGAAAGTCCCTCACTGCAGTGGTGAGATGGAGTCTCACTTTTGACTGGGGGAGCAGCTTAACCTGGGAACAGAGCAGAGATGCTGCTTATGGGGGCAGAGGGAGACAAAAGAGTGCAATAAATGCCAAGGGCAGAGCAGTCCCAGTCAGAATTAAAAGACAGGAATGTTTCAAAATATGGGAGGGAGGGGTGGGGAGAACGAGACCCAGGGTGTCAGGACAGGGATGTCACCTTTCTGGTGGGATGCTGCTGCAGTTGTACTGACAGTGCTTCAGGAATTAAAAGCCTCATGCTTGGCACTCCCAAGAACAAACTCATAATCCACATATCAAAATTGTAAGACTAAAGAGTGTAGAACCAGGGAAGGAAATCCATAATTGTACTTTCCAAGAAAAAAACCTTTATTTTTTTCAATTAATATGCACCTGAGAGAAATTTTCATTAGAACATCTGTAGTAATTCTGCAGCGTTACTGAGTCTAATACACGTTTGTATCACATGTGCAAAGAAGGCATGGGGGTATCTGAAAAATTTGAAAGTATCTTGAAGAAAGGAGCTTCGTCTGAATCAAATATAAAACCTAAGTAAGTACTGCCTGAAATAATTAATTAAAAAAATCATACTGGTCCACAAAATGGGTTTACTTTTAGCTTTAGGAGTAAGCCTGTAAACAGAAATAGCTGGTGTTTTAAATAATCTGATTACAAACCTCAGAGTTAAATATTTTCACTGCTAAGTGCAGCTACTTCTTATTTACCACTGTCACTTCAAAGCCCTACAAACCAGCTGCCCTGCCACACACACAGAAAACTGGTAATTCTCCACATGCTCAAAACTGCTTGCTGCTTAATAATTTTAAAACCATACCCATTTAGTTAATAATTAATTACTTTGATCCAAGGCATTCCATGACAAGCTAACACGTTATTCATTCATCTTTGCTGCTAAGTTGTACCGCATCAAAAATATTTAAACCTGTTTAGTATAGAGCAGGGACAGTGGATAAACAGATGGCCGGTAGTGGTTTGTCTGAGACACGTTACTACTTCTTGTAAACTCGTTGTAGCAAAGCTATTGCTAACTCACTGACCCGTTTAACTTGGAGACGCTTCCTTATCACGAGAACATAAAACTCACAAAATGTTGTAACAAGTGATGAGTAAGTGTAATATCCATCGTACCATCAAGATATTTCACATTATATATGTAAAATATCTATTTATATATATATGTAAAATATATATTTTTATATATATAATTAACAGAGTCTAAAGAAAATTGGTACGTCAAATAACATGAACTCTTACTGAACACAAAGACATGCACTAAGCTCTAGAGATTTAAAACATATACAAGGAAAAAAGAGCAGCAAGTTTTAAACGTGCATATGCTGTCAGAGCAGAATGTGATGAACAGTCTGGGTGAAGTCCCCCTCAACCCCTGCCAGTCTGCAGAGTTCTCACCTCCATCCTACAAACACGAACTCTAAGCATGCAAATGGGAACTTCAAACTTCTTAAAGTTCATAAATCTTTTTAAGGTTCTCAAGGTCTTCTGAAGTGTACTGATGATTCTGGTTTTCTGAAAGTAAGTCAAGCAGTTGCTGAACCTGTTCTTTTTCAGTTCTGCTAAGAAGGGCCAGCACCACCTGAAAAAATAGATCATTTTACAATTAGCACAGGGTGACTGAAAATCATTAGTATTTGACAGAGAGACAAAATCAGTGTATCATTTCCTTATAAGATAAGAACATTTCCTTCAGGCTTCTGTTTAACTTAAGCACACATTCATTCCAGGTTCTTACCTTAAATCTTTCCGCTTTGCTCAGGTAGAAAAGGTGCTGATACACAAGGCCAGGATCTCTTCCAACTACATAACATTCCAATGACTGGATGAACATCATAAAGATTTCTCCTTCAAGTTTATTACTTAGCAGCATGGGCAATTTTTTGGGATCAGACATTGTTAAGAGATCTGCACAAGCAGCTTTATCCTTATTGGTATTCACTGCATTTATCATCTGACCAAATTCATAAGCATTAGATGGTTCAAAAACACGCAATTTCTCATAGGTCTTTGGTGGCACACTCTCCTCAACTGCTTCCTCAGAAGCAACATGCTCGGTCACATCTTCTGGTGTAGCAAACAGTCTCTCTTCCTCGTCATCGCATTCAGTCACCTTCACAAACAAATGGCAACAAATCGTTTGAATGTGGGTAACCTGAAGCTTCATAAACTCTATATCCATCAATAGTGTCACTAAATTAAACTCAGCACTTTACTCTTCTAAAACAAGGGCATACATGTTCCTTTATGTTCTACTCCCCCACCCAGAAGAGCTCCTCTCTAATTCATCTTTAAAGGTCTGTAGTCAGCAGTGTGTATGTGATGTCATTTCACAGCTTGGCATGCCACTGCAGAGAGGCCACTGATGACCCCAGAAGAAAACTAAGGAGACCACACATGTAAATGTGTGTGAATTAGATGTGGAGCTGCAGAAGACACGCACCACTGGCCTGTCAGCATCAGACACCCAGGTTTCCTTTCACTGCCGTGCCTGCAGAACAGCACAGGGACACAGCAGCTGTAGCGGGTTGGTGGTTGCAGTCTCACTGTGGAAGGCAACACCTCTGCAAGGTGTAACTGCCTCGACACCCACCGGGGTCTCCAGAGTTTGCAGTCCCATCAATCAGTCGCTAGAAAATTAACTGTGGGTTTGACAACATTTGCTAAAATCCATTTCAAGCTATCAAGAGCTGTGGAATTACTATGAACCCATTACATTCTCGTTGGATGTGTTCTCTCCTATGGGTGACAAGGCTTTTTGAAGGCCTGAAGATGCTGTACTGCACATACAGTGCTGTGCTGTGAGACCCATCAGTCATTTCTGGAAAATACTGCATTGGGCTTACAGACTTTCTCTTCCATTTTTAACAATCTTTTGTATCAAGAAAGAAATCTTGACTGTTTGGTATATAATTACAGCTTCATTAAAATGGAACAATAATGATAAATCCCAGTTTCTAACCAGATCTCCCTCCCTTGTCCTTGCGGTCTGCATTCACAGAACTACACTGTGCTGCGGCAGACAGGACAGGGAAGGCTCTTTAAGGGGGCGGCTGTAATGATGACAGCAAACATAAATGCTTCCTGCCCCACCCCTGGAAAAATTCCACTGCCAGGAATGTAGTTAACTGGTCTTTGTACGATGCAGTCACTTCCCAAACCTCTTCTAAACACTCTACAGGTTCCTTTGTTTGTCACAACTTGGAGCTTAACTAGCACTATACCCAGCTTACGCTAGTTACATAAATCCCCTGCACTCGTGACACTGTTGACTGTTCGAATACAACAAGTCGGTTTATATTAGCAACTGCAGCTACCACCACTTTGAAATTACATTATCCCATTACAGTTCCACTGTGCAATCTGATGACTTTGTACTCTAACTATGTATTTCAAATCAAAGAGGGGTAAAAAACCCACCCAACGGTCTTAAAGGACCAGCAAAGCTACAATCCAAAAGTATCAGCTGGCTGAGAAAATCCCTCCCTTGTTTAAATGCTACCCCAAGCTCTGCAGGGCTGACATCTGATCGAGTATGTAGCATTACATCATGTATTTCTTTTGTAAGATCCTACAGATATTTCACCCATAATCTTGAAGGCAGGATCTCAACCTCCATCCCTTCAGTACTTTTACTGCTAGCAGGGAACAGGCAGCATACATGCTGACAATGATCCTTTACCAGCACAGCCCCAGAAGCTCCCACAGTAGCACAGACTTTAAAAGCAAACCTGCTATTTGCCCACTGTGTTCTGTAAACCAGTTATTTCAGAGTCTAAGCAGTTTCTGTTTCCAAGGAGCATATCCTCAAGTGTAGTGCCATCTAAATGCACTTTTTTCCCTTTCTGTGGTGGTTCTGATCATACCTTAAAGCAGTCCAAGCTTTACTACAGAATATAAAGGACACTGAATACATCATAGGTAACAATCCTCCAATATGCCCTCAAAATTACATGAAAAATACAACCCAATCTCAAAAAATGTAGAAGTGCAAAACAAAAACTGCAATGTTATCTCATCAAATGTGGGGTTTCTGCACTGCTTGCTTTTAAAAATGAACAGGTATACCTCTTGTATGGTTATTTTCTTCCTTTGCTTTTGCTGACTGCCAGCTGCAGCACTGCTGTCAAGGTTAAGCAGTTGGGTAACCTCCTCCAGTTCCTTTTTTGCTTCAAGAACATTTGGATCTATTAGAAGGACTTGGTTGAAATCATCAACACTGGCTTGGTAATTCTGTAAGAAGAAGGGAAAATAATGTTTTTCGTAGAAAAATAGATCTGAACTACCATACTGTCCTTTACAATTAAGAATAAAAATCTTGGCTGTAGGTAGACAAAACTAATCTAAATAAAAAGTGTACTTTCATAAGATGGGAAAGAAAGGAAACCAATGATGAGTTAGTATTTTGTCACTGATTTCTTCCATATTAAATATGTAATTTATTCTGAGAAACACATCCTCCCTATCAGAGAATGGATTACTGAAGACTGCTGTGGCTTTTAAGCATAACTGCTTAGTGTAACACTTCCTTGGGCTTGATATAATTTGAGTTCATCAACAGTTTGTGTACTTTCTCTGCCACAAAAGAGAGTTACATTAAGCTTAGATTTAAAATATACCCCATCTTCCTGGGCTTCAATCCAACAGACCACCTCTTGCAGTCTGAGAAGGGAATTTTTCGGTAGTACTTGAGAAGATTAGGATTACGTTATGAACTCTGGGATTAACAGGATTTGGAGGATAAACACAGCAACAGAGTGGCAGTAGGACACAGTTCCTCAATAATCAGTCTTGTAATATATTTAATGGTTTTATTTAAAATTTTGACATTTAGGAACTATGATTTTTAGACTCAATTTTCTGGAGACAAAATTAATAACATCGATTCTGAGAAAGACCGAAATACTACACAGGAAAATCAAGACACTTTGAGGGCTGGAGTATCAAAAATAGGGATGGATTATAGCAGTAAACAGTAAAAGACCATCAAAAGATCAACCTTCTTCGTGTCAGGGAACTAACAATTCTTCTGTTCCCAAGCAGTACCATAAAGTTACTGTAAATCATTCATACTATCATGGAAAAAACCCCGAGGTACCAGCTGAGGCATTTCCTCAGCACCTCCACTGTAACAAAAGCACTAGTGTGCAAGTCACTCATATTCCCTTTCCTAAACAGAGTATTTTGTTCAACCCCAATGACCCATACTCAAGGTGCAGAGACACTGCAGAAAGTCTGTAGGCAAAGTCTGCTCTGTCATAAAAGAAGTGCAAGAGAGCCAGAATTACTCAGCCGTAGAAATGAATGCAGAAAGGGGGCAGATTGGTTCAGTCAGAAAAGAGCTAATTAAGCTAAACCCTCTGAACTACAAATGTGAAGAGTCACAGTTAGAGCAAGGAGATTCTGAAACAGACTGAAAAGGATCACAAGGGCCAGCAAACCACCAATGGATTTAAAATTGTGACCTGACAAACTTCTCAACAAAAAGCACACAGGATGGTTGTACCCTAAGCAAGAGACTGGACTATCAGCTGCAAGAGATGCAGTCTGGGGTCCTATGACTATGTTATAGGCCTAATTCATCACACAAGCACAGTATGTTCCTGATCTTCCCTTAACTACATCTCAGTAAATCTATTAAAAACCCCCAAATTTACTACATTAAATCCCACTGCAGCTTTTGTGGTAAAATATCTGGATATTTATATACCAATGACTTCCCAGCTTAGTTAGGCCTTTGCCAAACTACATGCTTTTAGCTCTTAAAAGTTTTCATTACAGGGTCATTCATCAATCTTCAATCACTTTTGTTGCTTTCTCTGGTTTTATGAATCACTCACATCCCTGGAATTAGCAATAATGAAGGCATTAAACCCAACCACAACAAAACATCTTGGGAGTCCCCCACACAGCCTGTTGTAAGGAATCCATGAACAGTGTGTCTCAGGTTATGTCTTCAATGCTGCAGATCCAGCATTTCTTTCTAGCACATTCGAAAAAGCAGAAGTTCTTTCTCCAGTTATTTACATTCTGCAGCAGTGTGTAATTCCCTCTGACTGGCAGAACCACTATACACCTGTGTTCGTATTGATACTGTTTTTATCAATTTCAACAAGATAAAGTTATAGGTGATTATACCAGGTAGCTTGATGTAGTTACAGGAAGCGTTGGCACAGAATTAAGACTTTTCAGCTTCTTTGAAAGTCAATCAAAGCAAACTTTCAAGGTTTCCTAGCTAATGTAACAGAAGAACACATTTAACACAACCAGAAGATTCTATGGTTCCTATATAACTAGCATTAGGAATTACTACCATGGGATGAGAATAGGTTAGTATACTGATAAGCGTAAGTGGGTTGTCCTCAGGTGTCTGTAAGCTGAGACAGAGTCAGGTAATTTTTGTTAAGGTATCAAGGTGTGAGGTAAGTATTCATTTGATGGACATTGCGGGAACCCAGTGGTCACCTGGAGTGATCAGCACCAGTTAAAATAGCAACATCACAGAAAGCACTTAAGATGCTCAAGACACTTGTGAAATTTAAGACAAAGTAGATGATGATGGACACCATCACGAGCCAACAGGAGTGAGAAGCTTATAAATCAATACCAGGTCAGAGCTGACAGCGTAAGGATTGCTATGAAAGAACTGTCAAGTGTAGAGGCTGAAACATCACTGCTGCCTTACACGCTGTAACATCACTGAAGAAGGGGAAACAACAGAGGGAAGGACAGAGGGAATGACATGGTTCAAGTGATGAAGCACAAGATTTGCAGTCACAGTCAGGATGGATATGAGAAATCTAAGTCTGTGATTAAGAAGATCAGGTAAAAGGATACTCAAAAAATGGTACTTGAAAAATTCTGTGTGAGATGAGCACAGCAGACAACACTGTGTAGATGGACAAAGTTAAAGGGTGAGTTCCCACACTGTTACCAGAGTAAGAAAGTATGTTAGTGGTAAAGCTTTGTAATGATTTTGGACAAGGAAGAGAGAAAGAGAGGATAATTAAACCACTGGTTTAACATGTCAGGCATTCAATTATGAGCAGATGCCAGAAGACACAGCTTGAGATTTTAGTTCGGACAGATGAAGTTGAACTTGGGAGAGAAGCCATTTGTCACCAGCAAAGATCCAGCAGCAGACTGGTATACCAGGAAGAATATTAGAATTTGGAACCGAGTTGAAACTCGCTTAACCAATCTCCAGTCAAACCTCATTTACTCCAGTATCTTGTATTTTCACAAATCATTACAAGTCAACATGCAGATTTTTATGTCACAAAAGTCTGTATATAGTACTTTCTGTATGCCTAATGCTCTACGGAATAATCAATCATCAGCACTGCATACTCTGTGTTCACCCATCGACTGCAATTACCTGATTGCCTTTGAAGAGGATAAGCAAGTTTAGAAGTGCTTAAGAATACCTGCCATGTTCTTTTTCCTCACCTGTAATCCTTTGTACGCTAGTGCTCTTCTATAAAAAGCTTTAATATTAGAATCTTCTATCTGAAGAACATGGTCACAATCTTGCTTAGCCTCTTCATATTTATACAGTTTCAAGTAACAGAGAGCTCTAACACAGAAAAACAGAATACACTGCAATATAAGTAAATTCTACAGTGCTGTAGTGCCAACAGTATCTGACTCATTTAATTACAATACTTCACACAATTCAGTCTCAATGTGGTATTTTTTAAAGTACATCAAAACCAGTAAATATTAGTAACATGGATGGATTTAGAGAGGGCCAATTCCTGCAGTAAAATTCAAGTACGACTGCTACTTGATGTTAGGCAGATATGAAAGTGTTTTGAAAGCAGAGCCTAAGTAGCATAGTAGTGGGTATCATATGGATTTTTACCACCATTCTTGGTAGAAAAGGGCTCTAGATTAAATAAGCAATACTGTTTTCTGCACCTAATTATTACTTGGAAGACTCCTATTCCAGTACTGGCCTAATCAAATCCTTCTTAGTTTGTGAAAGCTGATAAGATTACAGCATGAAGAATTACGCTGCAGAATTAGGTCAACCTTTAAAATAATGGTATTCTGTGACCTTGTTCCTATTTTTATTTTCTTAAAACATACATTTTCTCTAAGTATCTGAAATACTGCTACTGCAGATAGTTTTTAATTTAAATCAGATCAGTAGCCTAAAGAATGTTACAAAACCCTCTGCTAATTATAACTTTTAGCATTGCTTACTCTATCTATATAAGGATTTTAAGATATTTATCACTGACATTAAGACTTTCTCCCCTTGGAAAATACTGCAGTTTAACAACAAATTTTGTTATTAGAAACACTCATCAAGTAGGAAAAAAAATTCCTATTTTTACAACAGTGGCTGAAAGGAAGCAAAATCTCTCTTTGCAGTGAGAAAATATAACTCATGTTATCCCACAAGGCGGGGTTAGATTTTGGATCTTTACCTGTTAGTGTAGATGGTACATTCCTCGGTATTTAACTTCATGCATTCGCTGTACTTATTGACAGCTTCTTCATAATTACCCTTTTTTACAAAATCATTCCCTTCAGTTTTTAACATCTTGAACTTCTCCTCAGCTTCCTCACCTATGTTACAAAAGGATCACAGTGTTACATAAGACGGTCAGTTCATTACGGGTAGCCCAATAATCTACCCAGACTAAGAATAAACGCTTGGCAACTGGAGTATCTTTACCAGCCTGCACATCCCCGTTCCTGTCCCCTGCTGCTCTAAGGCAGGCATAAACTACCATACCCACATTTAGCACAATGCTTATTTCCCCATGCACCATCTATTTTGCTGAAAATAATGGGAATGCAACTGACAGCTCGACACTTTCACCTCCTTCTGTCTAGCCCCTCTGGTGTAGTAGAGAGGAGCTATGTATCTCCACTGAGATCCCAGTTTTATTTACAATGAGATTTAATCAGCAGGAGTAAAGGCCTTCTACATCTCCACTACCACCCCAACGTGACCATAATTTGACCTAATATTCTCTCTGCAAGCAACTCACAATTACTATGCTAAACTGAGAATGACAAATCATTGCATCAGTAGGGGTTAGTGATGCATCAGTGATACTCTGTTAATAACTATTTATAAAAGATGATTTGAGGAACCTGAAAAAAAACTAACTATACTTTTTTATTATTAATGTGTTATTCCATAACTGTCTTTCCTTCTAAACTCCACATCATTTGTTGCATGTGCTTCTGGGTTAGATTACAAGTTTTAGCTATGTTACCTGTGGAAAACCAATTCTGACTCTAGCTTCATGTCTCTACTGAGCAAACAATAACTAGTAACATAGCTCTAAGTAAATCAAACATCTGCTTTTTTACACCTTGCTAAAGAATACGAGCCCCTTGCCAAGCTTCAGGTCTTAAACGCTGTATATAACAAGATAATTCTAGCCAATAATAAACTCAGTGAGTTCTTTCATAAAAACATGGCAGTCTCCTATAGCGGAGAACTACATATGACTTGGAGAAAAAAATTAAGAAACCACATGAAACCAGAACAGACTTAAGAAAGAAACACAGCTAAATTATAATTAAAGTTGTAAGACACAAAAACCAACAAGCAAGTGTTGCCAAGAGGTGTAAGCCAACTGTGAGGTTTAACTACTGACTGAACATTATTGCTGGCACGCTTCTGGCACCAGCTGTCACTGTCAGGTCCCACTGATCTACTACAGGCCTGAGAAGGCAACCACAACCATAGCACCAACCTTCAGTGAAGAAAATGGTTACACCGTCTTCATTTAGTTAAACAGTATGCCTAACCAAAGCCCACTCTATCTGACACATATTCAGACTCAAGACTCCACAGAGAACACTTCATGAAGATACTGATAGCCAGTTTCATTAAGGACCGTAAGATGCTAAACTTGATCCTTACTGTTCTCAGGAGCTGCTCATCTGTGTACTTTGCACTACAATTATCTTCATGTGCTCTTTCTTAACAAAGTTATACAGATTCAAATTTACTGCTTAAAGGTTTAGATTAAACAGATTGGTTATACAATTAAATAAAAACCCAACAAACTGTATTCCTTAGTAACAAAAAGCCTGGAGAACAATCAGTACAACAAAAAAGCACTTTTCAAGCTAAGCATTTATGTTTAATAGCAACAACTGTGCAAAGTTATCAGTTTTCTACTTAATAAAAAAAACCTGAAAAGTTAAACCCAATTGATGCCTGGTCTTTAAGGGCAATGAATCAGTAACAACATGCACTGATGACTGTAATGAAAATACTTGGGTCATTGTACATTTGAGAAGTAGATTAGAACTTTTACCAGTTTAATTGAGCTTAAGTTATATATCAACATGCTTTCTGTCTCTTAAATGAAAAGCAATTCTCTGTAGCACTACTGTGGTTTAGCATGCTCCATTGTTCAAATGATGTATAAACCACACTATTACAAGTTTGCAGAACCATGCCTCCTTCTCGAGAACAACGCCCAACTCTCATGAATTCTAAAATGTCTAAGTTGTCTGTGGTTTTACATCAGGTACAAATAAATGTAATGCTATCTGAAAGATCATCTCTGAAGTCATTAAATGTGTAGTGCCTGTCATCAGTACCCCCTGCTCCTAACCCCTGGGTCTGTCCTCTTGGTGCTGAGGGACAAGTGCCTGAGAGGAGTGCAGCTGATTTGAGGACATGCACTACTGCAGTAATACACTGTGGGCGTATTTGGCCAGAAACCCAGTTAGGCATTGTAGCCACCACTTTGGTAACTGAAATGAGATGGTTTTCGGCACTACTTGTCTTTATATTGGAATAAACTCTAAGGGGAACCTATTAGTAGTCAAGTAAGAGTAAAAAAAAATGAAATCAGTGAAGGCCTTTTTGGAAAAAGAATGTTTAGTATCAATAAAACCTGAATCAGAAAGGTTCCTTTACCTGATTTACTGGAGGAGAAAAATGGAGACTGCAATGAAGGGGAAAAAAATACGAGGAAGAAAAGCATCTTAAAGGAGTTAAGCAGGCAGTGCTTATATGCAAGCAAGTCCAGAATCAGCATCCTTGAAAGATGACTAATAATTGGTCACTGTCAAACTTAGAATCCAGCGTTAAAAAAAAAAAAGCAACCAAAACCCAAAAAGAAAACAAGAAGTGTCCTTCTATACCTATTTCACTACCTACTGGCCATCTAGAAGTCCACCTTCTGTTTTGAAGAGCTGAGCAATGCTTTCATCAACAATTAAATGCCAGCTACAGATTATGCAGCTGATTATGATACTGAGGTTGGGGTGTTTGGGTGGTGGTGTTTTGGAGAACTGTATTGTAACTGTAGTGTGATGTCAGGGAAACCACCAACACTAGTGATAGGACTCAATATACTGCTGATGAGCATTTCTGCCATATTTTGTTTTATACAACTTCAGATATTATATGCTGTAAACTATATCACTTGGCTTAAAAAATAACTATTTTAACCGTGGCTTCATAACACACATGAAACCAAATCATTTAAATGACCATCATCTAACTTGGCTTTTCACAAATGTCTCCGACAAAAACTTTCTAAAGCAATTTCTTTGACATTATTAACCTAGATTCCATTTTTGAGTTAAAATTATTTTCCTTTCTGTATATACGACTGTATTAGCTATACATACGATTCTTCAACTCTTCTTCTCTGCTGACATCTGTAGTACTTCTTGGCTGTTTCTCTGAAGTACAGTTTCCTCCATCCCACCTGTGTAGCTGAGCAGCAACTGGGACAACTGGAATTGGTGGTAGTTTTTCCCTCCAACTGGGACCATCCTGATCTATTAAAGTCTTTGTTATTCTGAAAGACAAAAGCCCCACCAACATGACTCGTCATGTATTTAGCTCACACTTGAATAACTTATATCCAAATTAAATAAGGCAACGTTCCCCTTTTTTTAAAAACAACTGAACAATTATCCTTAAGACTAATTTAAAAAAAGATTGTCACAGCACTCAGTGGCATTGCACTCATTTATGATTTAGACTGTTTCCACTTGTCAGGGCATTTATGCTAGCATTTAGAAGACAAAAAGCTGACCCCAGTATGATCTGTAAATATTTAAGCAAATGACTGACTTTGCAGCTGGGCTCATGCCTATCACATGCAAGAAACAAATGGGGAGGGAGGGGGAATTATCTATTTATTTTGTTTGCTTTTCTCAGCTGTTCATAGATGTTATTACGAGTGCAGATTACAATATCCTCTGACAAAGTGTGGTACCCAAATTTGTCAATGTCAAATTAAACCTCTTACACAACAATTCTCTAAATAACTAATTCAGGTTACAAGGTAGGTATTAAGCTGTATTTTATAGAAGTCAGAAATCAGTCACTCAGTCATTCTTTATCCCCATTTTAAAATGCAAAGAAAATAAATGAAAAGGGCTTAGTCTTTCTTCAGCCAACACACGCACACGTATATATGTCACATATACATAGATCTATCTCTGTAGGTGAGAGGTTCAATCCAAAATCTATTCAAGTGGGAATTTCCCATTGCTGTGATACATTCTGGTGAAAGACCTACGTAAACATAATGAGTAAGGTGTCATGGTTCCATTACAGTATATGTAGTGTTAAAAAAAAATCCAGAAGAACCAAATATTAGTCAATTATGAGAATAGTGGGATAAACATCTTAAAATGAGCTGAAGAGATAAGCCTAATGTCTAACTTAAAAAAAGGGAAATTCTGAATTGAGTGGTAAAAGAAGACAGATTGGTACTATTGCAAATAAACCTGAAATCTGTGTATTAGGTGCATTTCCATCTAACGCAAGTGTAAAATACATACTACATCAACACACATCCAAGAAAAAAAAAAAGTAAGAAACCTGAATGTGACATGAAGAATGAGATAGAATGAGCAGAAATTACCCAATCATGTTTTCTTGCTTAGCTCTGCTCTTTTTAAATATTTGGGTAACAGCTATAAAACAAAACCAGTAAAATACTATGGCAACAGGGAGCATTCAAGACCAAATTCTTTTCCCATTAAGGTCTGACAGAAAAATCAATACAAGAAGCAATTCTTCCAATATTTTTTTATATATAAAACAGAAATTACCAAAATATTTTCAGTATTGTTATAGATTTAAAAGGCTAACTTTAGAGCTCTCAAATCCATCATTTTACGTACCACATAATTTTGCATGAAATATAGTTTCTTACATTTTTAACTGAAAGTAAGTTTCTTCCTGCACAGAATGTTGCATTTCATAGTATCATCTAATTACTTTTTTGATTTCACTTTGCTAAATAGTATTTTATAGGACAAACAAAGCAGCTTGTCCAAGTTCTGTTTTGCTCTAATTTTACTAACACTTTAGGGTTTTTGATAGTAGTCTGAATTAAATTTAAAAAAATATGGCACATATCAAGTAAATTAAACATCCCTAAGATTTACCCAGATTATTTCATTAGGAAACAAAACTATACAGTTAATGTTCAAAAGTCAATTAATTATGTTTAGATATTTCCCATAGAAAGTATCAGAATCATTCTAGAGTAAACCAGGGTCTCATCAACCTCCTGTTTAATTTTTTTCCATTTATCATAATGGGCTTAAGAAGTTGGACAAAAAACCGCATCTAATTCATCAAAATTAACAGACAGAATCCTGTAGTCTTTGATGATCAACTGACTTCTTGTAAGCTAATAATCTAAAATTCATCTTCTGTAAAAATGCATACCTGTGCACCATGGTTAGTTTAAAAAGCAGAGGTATCTCATGAAAAAGCTGGAGCAAATACACTCATTCCCCTCACTAACACCATAAGTTGACTCAACAATCTTACAGAATGGAGTTTATCACAGATTTATTGGTACAGTACCATAAAAGCTCCCAAGCCATCTAATGCAATTTGTTAAATGATATTAAAGGAGCTGAGACAACTGAAATGAAACTTTTAATGTAGCAAATGGAAATGCATAAAGATATTTCCCCACATTAGAGCTTCTGTATTTCTAACAGTGAAAAGCAAGTAATAAAACACTTAGGAGGAAATAAAAGCACCAAGTAGGAAATTCATGGATGGTGACAAAGTGAGGAAAATGCCACTAATTAAAAGTGTGCTTGAAATGCATTCTCCTGTGACATGGCACACACCACTAAAAGAAACAGTCCTTCAAATTTATCTAAAAATCACCTGAGGATAACCACTAAAACACACAATTCAACATCATGTAATCAACATGGTAGACACTCAAATAACTGTTTATATTTGGTTTGAGTTGACTTTTCATCAAAATACATTCTTAGATTCTTAATTATTTCCTTTTGGATGTAAAATTATCAGGAAAAGGTTGTATGTCACAATTCTTAGAAATGTCCATTTGATTCTATGATCTCTGGAAACCCTGCTTAGTTAGGAAGACAAGCCTTAACACAGTTTGTCAAACCCGTCCTCAGACACATCTGGGATAATGAGTTTCTCCTGTGAGCTTCCTACAGCATCACCATCCATTTTCCCTGAGGAACTTAAAAACAGAGAAATCCTCCAATAAAAGCAGATTGTTAAGACCTGGTATTTCTAATTTAAAACCAAATTACATTATAGTTTAGGGTTCTCCCTTTAAGCGAAAAGGCAGTGCAATAACTGTTATATTTTATTAAAATTGATTTGGAGAAAGATGTGTTACTTTTGGAAATGGACATGAATACTTTGGTAAACAGTTTCAGTTTAATGCGTAAATGATAAAGTATTACAAAATAAATTATAGTAAAAGTTCAATTATGCAGGAGGACTATGCTTTAGAAACTAAGAATTTGCAAGCAAAAATGAATTACCAGCAGAAGAGAAGGAAGAAGCAGCTGAAATAAGGTGATGGGTTGCCAGGGAGGAAAGAGTTATGAGCAGTGAAGCTAAAAACTTAAGGAAGGCCTAGAGAGGAGAAAAGGAAAAGAGTTAAGGGAAAAAAAGGAAATAAGATGCAAGTTACAAGTCAAGGAGAAATATGAAAAGAGTATCTGCAGGTAAAACAAGCCAAGGTTAAAAAAAAGAGTGTAATAATCATACAGATACCAGGATGAGCAGTTATTTCACCAATCCAAGATAGAGATCAGTAACAATTAGTTGTGTTACCAAAAGTAAGATTTTTAAGGGGAGATGATAAAGTGTCATGTACTAGATTCCACTGTTAAAAGTTGCATGCATGTGGGTTCCTCCTTAATGATTAAGGCTGTTCTGCTTTCATAAATGCTTTTTTTTGCCCATGAAAAAAAGGAAGGTAATGAAAGACTATGTCACTCACACACTTAAGTATTTACTATATGTTAATGAGAATGCAATTACAATAGTGTGTCTACACTAATTTTACACTATTAAAACATAATTATAGAAATTGAGACATCTCTCTTGGCACCAAGAATTAATGTTGGAAGTGTTTGTAATTTTTTCTTTTTAAGCGTTGTGGCCAACCACCGTATCAAGCTACTTCTGTTTTTACACAACTGCAGCATACTGATGGACTCACACTTAAAATAAATCTCCAACTATCACAGGAAGAGTGCTAATATGAAAAGGAAATGGTAATGCCAGAGAAAAGGTATGGACTTAAAATTATTACTTGTATCAAATACAAGTTAGGCAAGAAAACAAGTTGAAGCATCAGTAAAAAAACCCTTTAAAAGATTGCTTTTTTAAAACATCAGTTGTCCTACTCCTGGCAGAGTAAAACTGTGAAGCTATGGGAAAATGCCTAAAGAAAGAGCCAGTCCTCTAGTTACAACGCGCTAGTTGTGACAACCCTGCCTCTGAAGGATACAGAAATGAGTAAGCATGTAAACCAAACAAAACTGAATTGCATTTTTCTATTTGGACTGATGTGAGTAGAAAATTTGTAAGCAGAGTTACCTATTAGCACTATCATTTGCTGCTTGGATGCTGCTGTCTATTTGTAGGACTGTTTTATAATCAATGTATGCCTGTCGATACCGCTCCATAGACTCATTTGCCATTGCTCGTCGTAGAAGAGGCTTAAGTGAAAATGGCTGAAGCTCCAGAGCTCTGGAGAAAACAAAAGAAAAATAAAGGATTGAAACAGAACAACTGAAATATTATTAGTAGAACTATTTTATGCTATATGCAACCATACATAGCACTTTTGTGATTTCAGATAGGCTTTACAGTAACAGAACCCACGAAAATGTCTCTAAGTTGGTTTATATTAATACCATCAATGACACAGAGTTACAAATTTGTTAGTGCTTTTACTACAACTTACTCTACTTAAGTCCCTATCTTCTATCTGGAAAACTACTTTCATCACTAAGAAAAGATTAAAGTAATGACAGCTGTTTAAGGGCAAAAGCTATTTTTTTGAAGTCATCATTACATCTACAGGGATTTCAAGTATATGATGCTTTTGCCCACGTGACTGTCAGTTCTTCCTTACATGGAAGAACACATGTGAAAAATACATTTAGTAAGACATGAATATACACCTGTCTTTTTTGGCTTTTAGGTTTTTGCCTTTGTCTGCTTACTCTTCTGATTCTGTCAATGCTGAGCTCAACCCCTGACACTGTAGAATCAGAACCCCTTCCAAACACCTATGTGCTTTTCCAGCAATATGACGAAGTAGTCCAGAAAGGCTTTATTAAATTACAGACTACCTTCTGATTCTTGCTAAAATGAAAAAGAGATAAACTTTGAAATACTGCAATTGAGCCGAGACTATTTCTCAATTTCATGGAATCATAAAGTAATTCAGGTCAAGAGGTCCCTAGTTCAAACTTCAGGTAGGGCCATCTCTGAGATCTGACAAAGGTTGCTGAGGGTTTCACCCAGCTGAGCCTTGAAAACCTCCAAAGGAATCTGCCAGCATCTCTGGGCAACCTGCTACAATATTTATGGGAAAAAGGTTTCTCCTGATACACAGTCCAAACCTTGTATGCTTCAATTTTTGCCTGTTGTCTCACATCCTCCCACAATGCACTGTCAAAGAAAGCCAGGATTTATCCTCTGAATAACCTCCTCATAGGTACTGGCAGGCTACTGCTAGGACCTCTGGAAGCCATCCTCCTCTAAGCTGAACAAATTTATTTCCCTTGGCCTCTCCTCTCCAGGCAAGTGCTCCAGAGTTCACAGCCACCTCAGAAACACTTTACCAAGCTCACTCCAGTTGATCACTATCTTGTGATCTGAAAACCAACAAGTTATCATCAGAAGATAATCAATTCCCTCAATCCACTGGCTGTGGTCCTGTTTATAAGCCCAGGAGACTGTGGACTGCTGTAAATTGGCTTTGCAGCATTCACAGAATCACAGAACTGTAGGGGTTGGAAGGGACCTTGAGAGATCATCGGGTCCAACCCCCTGCCAAAGCAGGCTCCCTAGCTCATATTGCACAGGTTGGCGTCCAGGCAGGTCTTGAGTATCTCCAGAGAAGGAGACTCCATCACCTCCCTGGGCAGCCGGTCCCAGGGCTCTGTCACCCTCACTGTGTAGAAGTTCTTCCTCATGTTGGTGCAGAACTTCCTGTGCTCCCACTTGCAGCCATTGCCCCTTGTCCTGTCTCCACAGACTACTGAAAAGGGGCTACTCCTCCTAAAGCTAGAGAAACAATGATTTCTAGAATAAACATTTCCAATTTCCACTTCATAAATATTTCCAACATTCTGTTTCTCCTTATGTTGATGGATACATTTGAAAAGTACAACTGCACACAACAACACAGCCCCTACAAAACCCCTGCAAGAATGCCTGATGTTCTGTAACTTAGAAGAATATTCACGCAATTTCAGGTTCCTAGCATCAAGAATGAAGAAAAAAAATCCACAAATAAATCTGGAAGAAGATGATACTGCTTGAAGAATAGCATCATTGGAAATGGAAAACTACATTTCCAGGGTAGAATGCAAAGATAACAGCCAGGGATCAAACTATACTAAAGTACTAAAAATAATATTAGAGCATAGGAGCCCTGTATCACACTCTGTAACAAAAATCAACGGCACTCCAAATCAGAAGCACAGATTCAACACAGGTTTTCTGATGCACTTCTAAGCCCTAAATAGCAAAAACTTAGTAAAAGATAAATGCTCAATGCTTATTTTTGTATCACGAATACAAGCACTTCACCATTTTTACTCTGAAATCAAGCAACCTATTCGTAAATCTCCATTTATGCTGTGTTGCCCAGAGAAGATTGGCATGGCTTCCTTCATGTGTGTTTGCAATTTCACAGTTCTGTCCTCTAGCATCTAAATTACTTTTACCTCTGTTGTGTTCACTAAGCATCATGGATCCTTGTGTATCCAGAAAACATGCACAACATTAAAGACACTGTCACTAAGTAGTAAGAGAACAGGCTTCTGATTTGTAAGCATACAAACCCCAAGCCCTTTGTATTACTGACTTCAGTTCAAGTCTGACATGCTTCAGGCCTCCTGAGTAGAAAAATGTGATGGCTCCTAAGTATGCCATCTTGTTTTATCAGCTAGCTGTCTATGGCAGTGCATCTGTTTTAACAAAATATTGTTAGTAAGCTAATTTTTTCAGACAAAGTTTTCATAAATTTTTCCTGTCAGGCAAAATATATAGAATCATAGAATCATAGAATGGCATGGGTTGGAAGGGACCCCAAGGATCATAGAGCTCCAACCTCCCTGCCACAGGCAGGGCCACCAACCTCATGCCTGGATCTACACAAGGTTGCCCAGGGCCCCATCCAACCTCAGGCCTGGAACACTTGAAGGGATTGGACATCCACCACCTCTCTGGGCAGCCTGTTCCAGCACCTCACCACTCTCTCTGTAAAAAGCTTCCCCTTAATATCTAATCTAAACCTTCCTTCCTTTAATTTTAATCCATTCCCCCTTGTCCTGCCATTGTCTACCCTTTTAAAAAGTTGAATCCTCTCAGTAAGTCAAACACTTATTTGGTCAATGCAACATTACACATGGATTTTGTTTTTAGATTTGGGGTTTAACAGTTGGGTTGTGCTGTAAAAAAACTCCCAACTAATTACTATGATGTCTGCCTTGGGATTCTTTTTTGGCACCTTAAGCCTTCGTCTCACTAGCCCTGCCAATGAAAATTTAAAAAAGACATCTAGAAATACAGTAATAATTTAGTGGAAGGCAGTGTTTGGAAGTTATTGATGGTATCTGATCCCCTCTAACTCCTGTATCCTTAAAAGCCACAATAAGCAGAAAGGGTTTTAGCTCAAATCCTCAACAGCTGTAATTACAGTTTATAACTATGCCAAGTATGTATTTTTAAAAAATAACAAAACAACAACAAATGAAACTCAAAGAACACACACATATACACCACACACATACTTGAAAGCACTTTCCAAGATTGTAATAAGCATCTGGCTTTACAAAGCTTTTCCATGTAAGTTACTACAGAGCATCATTGAAGTAAACCTGGTTTTAAAATAAAAATTAACCCTGCTGTGCATTTCTGTGTACACATCAAGTCTAACAGCTGTCCTTCCACAGTCAGACAGTAAAAGTTACTCCTTCCCTGGGTTCCATGAGATTGTTTATATAATTGGCAAAGATATCTGCCATTTAGACAGGGAATCAGACTTTACTGAAGACTGCTCTAAGTCAAACTGCAATAACAATGTATCAGTTAAAATGTTTAATCATCATCAGGAATGTTGTTGCTCTACATTGGAGGCTGCAATTTACCTGTCACAATCCTGGATGCAGTCACTGCAGTTGCCTTCTTTGAGGTAACATGCTGCTCTGTTTGAGTACAAGATACTTAAATCATCTGGACTTTGTTCTCCTACAAGAAGTTACAATTAAAATCAAAGATCATTACTAAAACACATTCAAGAATTAAAGGCTTCCATAGTCTAAGATGCACTGCAGTAATGCAGTTTTGCTGACAATGCAAAGCTGTAAGGAGCTTTCCTTCATCGTTTTCTTCCCTGTGAGGGTGGTGAGGCCCTGGCACAGGCTGCCCAAAGAAGCTGTGGCTGTCCCCTCCCTGGCAGTGTCCAAAGCCAGGTTGGACGGGGCTTCTGGTAACCCGGTGGGTGCCCTTGCCTGTGGCAGGGGGTTAGTCTTTTGAGGTCCCTTCCAACACAAGCTATTCTATGGGTCTGTGATTCTGTATCACCTAGAATATGTAATTATTCAAACACACAAATAAAAGCAAAGAGCTCTGCCGGGAGGAAGTTAAAAGATTATTTCACGCGCCTTCCTGTATTTTGTATCATGTGAATTGCCCTCTACCGACAATGACAAAGTATTTACTGCACAGTAACTCCTGCCAAAAATCCGGGGATCGGTTAGGTTAGTTTGAGTTCCTTTCAATAATCTAAACACCAATCCTAGATTTACGTATAAAGCAGGGCATGCACTCACCTAGCCCGATGACATGCTCAATTGCTTCCGAGTATTTGATCACAGCTTCTCCAAACTGTCCACTCTTAAACAACTCGTTTCCTTCACTTTTCAGTTTTGCTGCGGCCGGAGGAAGTGAGGTGCCACCACCCCCCGACTGAGATGCTGCTCCCTGCGATGCGGAGATCTCAGCCTCGGAGTTCTCACTCCTTTGATCACCGTGCAAATAGCCATTAGCCTCCCCTTCATGGTCCGATAAATGCTTTTCTGTCTTCTTCCCTGATGCGGCTTTTTCTAACCCGCTCTCGGTAGGTTCCCTGTGCCTCGGTGTCTCCCTGCCTTCCGCCTTGCCGCCGCCTTTGCTGTGAAACTTTTTGTGCGCGTTCCCCATGCCTGGCTCCCGGGCAGCCGCCTCTCCTCCTACTGGCACGCCAACTTCTGCAAGGCAGTTAATGAGCGGAGTTAGAGCTTGCATCATCAGAAGAAACTATCGCCCTGCCAAAAGAGGGGTGTACGGCCGAAGCATCTCAATGTTACCAAGATTTATTTACCTCAGGAAACACTCCCAAGAACACAAGAAAATCCCCCCGTAGATATAACTCGCAGTGACTGCTGAGAACAGGGTACTGTGAAACCCCTTTCCTCCTTGCTGGGCACGGAGTGAACCCCTGCTCTGTGCTGTCGGAACGGTTCAGTGTTCACCTGGAAGTTAACTCTTTACGTGCCGGCGGGTACAAGGCTGATACTTATATTTTCCACGACCGACGCAGGATGTTACAGTTAGCACACACATCTAACAAACGGGCACGTCGGACACTTCAAACCTCTCCTCAAATAAAACACGGAATAGGAGGGATAAAAGCTCATAAATCATTCTCAAAACGTTTAATTTAAACACAATGTTAAAAGCCTTTCTAGAGGTCAGATAATTAAATTTTCAGTGCTATTACTAATTTAATTAGAAAAAATACAATAAGGGTATCAGCTATTACCAGGTGTGATGTCCTCATTCGCCTGAATTCCTAACAGCCAGCTGACCACCACAGTATTCAGACACAGATTTCAGCAGAAAGCCCGGTGCACCCAGCCACCCAACGGTAACTATGTGTGTTTCTGTACTCCTGGTTAGGATTCTGGGGTTTCACCTTCCCTTCACTTGATGTGCTCATCTGACCAAATGAATTTTGTCATGGCCTTGTACGTTGGAGTGATACCTCCAACTGACTCCACTTCTGAGGCTGATTGAATGTGAACTCCAGGTTGTTCCAAACTACAGAAAATATGTATTTTTTAATGCACAAACTGTTCATGAAATCAAACTGAACAGATGAGAAGAATAAGATTTTAAAACAAAAGATTCTGTGGTGCCTAACAGACAAAGCTCAACTGCATCCTTCCTAGCTGTGGTCTCTGTTTCAAAATGCTGCACTTACTACAAGATCAGACTCCACAGTAAACAATGATAGGATAAATCTACTCTACCCACACAGATATTTTTATAAAACTTAAATTATTTTTATTTGAGACTTCCATCCATCAACTTTGGCAGTGTCAAATATGCCAAAACGGTTTAAAGTCTACTCGGTAGGAAGGATGAAGGCAGGTGAATTAAGAGAGCAGTAGCACTGTAATAAGAATTTCCTTAGGATACATACTAAAATACTTTTATTTTACATACAAAACAGACAATACTCCGTATCCCTTCTACTAAAAAAAAGGGGAAAAAAGTCACAAACAAACAAGTAATATGACATGTTTTTAGAAAGAAAAATCTGCATCAAAAGAGTCTTGAAAATCATCCCAACTGCTACAGACAACAGAAAAGCAGGACAGATAATGTGTGATGTGAGCGTCAATGCAAATGTCATTTCCTGAACACAGGGGAAAATTTACTGAACATGAAGTGCACAGAACCACTCCTAGATTAAACAGGAAACATTTATAGCATTTGGAGTTCCACTGAAAATAAGAATATGCATAATTAACTTGTTTAGCTGTCAGGTTATGCTAATTGCCTAAATATTTCTGCACTGAGTAAACACCATGCACAAAATTGTACAGATACATTTCTCAAATCTAATTTGCACTGTCTTTCAGCTTCAGTGTTCATAATGTAAACAATATCCCTGTATTGGTCTTTACAGAGAAATATATTCATGAAAGCAGTATTCTGCACTTTCCTTAAAAAAAATGCAGCTTTTATTAACTTTAAACCAAAACAAACCCCCCAGTTTGGATACATTACAAATTCCAAAGAAAAGTTGAAGGTACTAAAGAGTAGGGATGGAATTTATCTGAATGACAACAAACTAGAAAGAAATTTAATTCATATTAATACTAAACTAAGGAACTTAAAATGGACAGACTGTCATCAAACAAAAGCCACTGAATACTCCAGAAGGGCTATTTGAAGTATTTTTTTGGTAACAGATGACATTGTCTTTTATTTGACACTGATTTTCAACTATACAAAGTATTTATCCTCCAGGAGTATAGCACAAAAACAATGATGGCAGAATAAAAAGCTAATGGTGAACTAAGTTTACTTCACAACTAAGTGTAGTTCACAATTACTTCACTTTTTATGAACCAGGAAACATTTTCAACTCTTACCTGCTTTGCACTAGCTACATATGAAGGCAACTGGAATGGTCCAAATCTCCACAGATTAATTTTTAATAATTTTAAATAATTTTTTACTTTTGTGTCAGACACAGTCAGGCAAATATGTTTTGTATTTACATGTTCTTGGTTTAGCTGATTGAGATTGTGCTTGGATTGCTCTGACCCAGAACATAAACCAAACAGACTTCTCAAATCTCTCTGATGTGTGACTGCTTAGCAGTCTTTGTTCATAAAGAATGCAAAAACATTTACTGGTCAACATTTATAGTGACACTGTCATTAAGGGCTTTTCTTAAAGTCAGAATGTGCACTACAAATGCAATTCTAGAGTTAATTTTCAATGCTGTGTCTTTTAACATGATATAAATTCTCCTATTACTAGCTTGCAATGGAGCCCAAAAGCCACAGTAGGTTGGGCCCCATTGTGCCAGATGCTAGACAAATTAATTATAAATGAGATGTCCTTTTTCAGGGTTTACAGTACTAAAAATCAAACCCAGCAAATGAACAAGCACAGTGGAAAGAGTATCGAGCCTCATACAAGACCTCATTAGTACAGTTTCTAACCATAAGGAGAACTGACAGAGTCAATTATTTAGGGGTTCAATGGCAATGAAACTTCCCATTACAGTAAAATCCTAGTCCCAGAGATTACTACAAATAAAGATTTGGATAGGTGCAAATTCATACATGGGATGAATGTGAAGCAAGCAATGATTATAATAGATCTAGTGAATGCCACACAATTCAGCAAATTTTTATTAATTATTAGGGGCTATATGGAATAAATTTATTTATAATTAAATGGTATTTATCACATGATATTATAATTTCTATAAATAAGTCAATGTCAGGTACTTTGTCAAGTTCATATGTGATCTTTAGTTTTCACAATGCCTGAGTACTAGTTTTTACAGTCCCTAGGATGTAGACAGTTTTCCTCTTCTATTGTGTAAAAAAGATTTTATTTTCTTTTGTTTTCAGATACATAAAAGATAAAGAGACACCACACTCCATTTTGACTGTTTTGTTCAGAGCTGAGAAAAAAACCTCTTTAGAGGTAAAGAAAAAAATGTCTTTTACTGATTTTCTTCCAATCTCAAAATTATAAGTTCAGTAGGAATGCATGAGGCTTACCAACCAGAATGTGAAATAAATGTGACTACGAGACTGGACAAATGACTGTTGGACTGTGTCTACTTGACTAGATGTATAGAGAAGACATATAAAATACTTAAGTCTACTTACTGCTGTTTGGTCCACAGAACATAACATTTATTCAACAACCAAACTGACTCTGTATTTCTTTCCAGTTGCACTTTAAAACACAGAGTAATCTATGAAGATGCTGGCCTTCTACATCTCAAAAATACTTCCGTATATCACATGAACACATGCGACGTTGACGTCAGTTGACAATCTTCCCTATGTTTAAAAGCCTAACCTTTCATCAATGAATGAGAGTCTTCCTATGGAGCTAGAAGGCACTTAGTCATCTGAATACTCCCAAAGGAAAGCAACCCTAAATTAACTAATATTTAAGGCTAGGGACACGATCCATCCTTTCTTTAAGGCTTTCATCTGAAGAGATTTAGTGGATACCTACTGAATTTGAAAGACCCGTTTTCCTTAAATTTGCGTGCAAATAATGCATTACTAAATCACGCTACCACAGTCTAATAGTCACAGAGGTAAGCTGGAAAGCTCACAGGCTTGATTTAATTTCAAAATAAAGAACTATATAGACTATGGAAAACACAAAACCCACGCTTGTCATGCCACATTACCTTAAAGAACCAACAGAAAGCAGAATGGGTAAAAATCAACCCAGGGATAGGCCAGACATGCAGCTGAATCTAAAAGCCATCTGCCAGTGCAAGTCTCAATGTCCCCTGCTACCTCACTTCCTCCTCAGAGTCAGTGTATTCTGACTATGACAGTAGTTTCATCCTGTTTACATGCGCAAACTACATACAGTGCAACGATTACACAGTTTTCCTCTAATATACACTCTCAGAGCACAGAGATAATCTCTTCAATTAAAAACAAACCAAAAATATCATTTTCAAAACAAATGACACCTTTTGATGGTGTAAGGAGGAAACATGTAGAACAAAAATGTGATGGTGGGAAGGCAGGAGAGCTGTGCAAGAGACAGAGTTAAGGAACATAAACTGTTCTCCACACCAGAAGAAATTCCCAACTGGGGCCACATCAAAGGACTAGAACAAGAACACACAGGACAGATGGAAGAACATGTTTTATAGCAACATTTCCCATCTGTCTCTGTTATACTCTTTCTAGAAATGTGTAATAAAACTGGGTTCTAGGTTTCCCATACTGATCAACTTTAAGTAGTGGACGTAATTTTAATCTTCAAACGGGCAAAATTCTTTGCAAGCAAATAGGAATGAATTGTGTGAATAAACACTGCAATATCAAATGCAATAATTTTTTCCTCAGGTTAAAGTTAAATAGGAAATGATATGACATTACTTTTATCTTCGATGGTTCTTTGATATTCTTCACCATTTTCCCCTCTTTCTTCATCACCTTCTAAATCCTCTATATCTTGAATAAGTATTCTTTTTCCTTTGCCTTGAGTCTCAGATACAGCCTTTAAACCTTTTAGTTTCTTTTCAATCTCCAGCAGATTTTTCTGCAACACAGAAAAAACGGCAATAGCAGATGCTTTTTTAATAAGTATATAAATTGTAACTCATATACAGAAAACAACTTCTGTTAAATAATCCATATAAGATCCTGAAGAACTACTGAGATGCTATGGATATAAAACCAGAGAAAATAAATGTGACTTTTCCGAGAGTCGGTATCATAACCAAAGGTAACACTCAATTTTTTATTTTGGTCTCTCAGAAGGTATCACAGAAATAAATACCAACTTTTCTTGAATGAACTGCTTAAAAAAATAACAACAACGGTAATTGTACTACTGTGATATCTTGTATGATCTACTGAGAAGACACATGTGGAAAGCAGGTTCCTTCCAGAACGCAACATTATGCACTATTCTGAATCTAATTCAGTGCTGCACAAGGAAGTACCATTTCAGTACTCACTCCCCAAGAAAAAGAAAAACAAGAACAGGAACATGCAAAGGTTCATGTGGACAAAGCACCTTGAAGAATTCCAGTTACTGACAAGGAAGTTACCTTTATTTTAGTGACTCCGCACATAAACATTCACTCTGCATGTGTTGCATGCATTCATAGTCAGGTCAAGAGAGCTTTGTGGATCCTCCAAGCGAAGCCTGGAGTACTCTGCCAATCACTCTGTCACCTCTAGGTGTCTCAGCCAAGGTGGAACAGCTGCCAGGGATAAGGACAAAGCATAGATACCTGCTCTGCAAAGCTATTAATGTATTTGGATCTCTGGAAGACTGTACTCAAAATGAGTATCTTATGTCTGGTATTCTAAGAAGTCTCAATATAGCCTATTTGATAATCCTTTCATAAAGACTATTGTGGAGTTCGTCAACACAGATTCACAAGCTATTTAGTGTCCTATGAACAGAAAAAAAATCCCCACCCCCCCAAAAAAAAAAAACCAAACCCAAAAGCTCTTTTAGAACTCAAATCTAGAGAAATGTGCTTAAAAATAAAGGCGTACAGGCATGCAGGTTGATTCCTTGGTTGATGTGAAACTTGCAAACTATTCTGGGCAGGAATTTAGCTCCAAGAACACTCTAAAAGGGATGAATGTTTTATGTAGGGACTGTGACCTAACAGGCACTGACCTCTTGCACTGATGCAAGCAAAAGCAGTGATCAAATAACTCCATAGAAAGACACCGCATTCTCAAGCAGCTAGCAGCATAAAATGTGCCACCAGCGAGAGCTGAACAGAATTCAGGTGATGAGGCATGGCATGCAGAAGTCATACACAAAAGAATTGGGATAGTAGCAGTATGATGGACTCCTAATTCACAAGCAAAGAGCAATTTAGTATCAGAACTGCCTAGTACTTAAGATTCTTAGGACACATAGAGTCCAAATGCAAGAACTGGGTTCTAACTCAGAAAACACCCCTAAGAAGATACCAATGAAATTACATGAACCGATTCTCTCCTAAAGATCTGAAGTAATAGTAGTACAAGGACAACATCTTAACCCTGAGCTTCCAAAGAAAGCATCCAGCTTTCTTAGATCTAAAAGTGGCTAAGAGGGGTCCAGATTCATCAGAAAGTATGAAAGACTTTTCATTCTAGACTGGAGGTAAGAAATGAGGATTCATAACATCACGCTGAAGTGAGAGCAGAATCCAGGTCCTGTCCTCTTAGGTTAACTTTACCACTGCAACAATAAAAGCCTGGCATCTCTTTTGATTTTTTCTTGTGAATTACATGTAGAATTTAAATACGTCTAACTCAGTCGATCTTTTTGAGAGAAATTTCCAAATGACTTTGATCAGCTAAGACCCTACTGCTGTAAGCACGTTCAGGAGCAAAATTTCAGGCACCTAAATTATGTTATTAGAGAAGACTTGAGTGCATATATGTTCTCACTATTAAACAGAAGATCTGGTCACTTTCAAGTACCTAATTTCCACCACAGACACCTTGGGAAACTGATCACTGGCACAGTAGGTCAAGTGTGCCCTCAAAACTCATATTGAAATCAAACAACATAAACTGTACTCACTTTATGCTACAACTGCATACATCCTCCTTCTAGTCATATTCAGCCTACTTACCTTAGCTATAGCATTTTCTGGTTCGACACATAGTACTTTGTTCAGATCCTCTATAGCTGGCTGGTAATTCTGCAGCTGAATGTGTACAGTGGCACGGCGCATTAGAGCTGCAAAGGAACAAAGTGTATTATTGATGTATTTAAAGCATAAGGTGAACAACAATACACATTTTTTTCTAGACATATTAAATGTAAAACACTTCTTTAATTCTGTGTTTACTTCATAATGATTCTGTATTAGTAATAACTATTCTCCTGATCATTTTTAACAGTGCAATCTCATGACACCTTTTGAGATCGTGATCATGAATTGTGAAGCATCTTTTCATATTTTTCCCCCTCCTCCCAGGCAAATATAATTAACTACATTCCAGCCTTTTCCTTCAGAAAAGAATAAATCAGCAACCTTCACTGTTTCCAAGTTGACTGCACAAATACAACAGTGTTTCCAGTCATAATTTAAAGAACAAGAATTAGCCCCATGCTACTGCATAAGAATACCCATTGCAGATCAACAGGATGGACTGCATAAAGTTTCCCTGACCCTGAAAAGAGTGTTAAAATTACCCTGGAAAAATACTTGGTTTCCTTCTTTATACTTGGACTTTATCTAAATCCCAGGAAGTCAACTAACAAAACAAATGGCTATGTATTGGTGTATTTGTTAGAAATATACTAATACCTAGGAGGACAAGTTTACGTTCTACTTTACCTTTTGCATTGCTAGGGTCCATATCTAGTACCTTCTCACAATCCTGCAAAGCACTGTCCCAGTTCTGAAGTTTGATCTCTGCTTGAGCTTTGTTATTATATGCAGCTGCAGTGGGTATTACTGATATACTCCTGAAAAGGGAAGTATTGACTGTGGTATGCTCAAAGCTAGAAAAGCTGAACATAGAAACACTTCACTTCACTATTGGAAACTGAAAACAGTATTATAACAATATTAAGACTGATATTCTAACCACAATAGTGGTTAGAAAACCCTTCCTACAAGACCAGAGGCAACCATTCACCAACTAGATTTGCCATCTTCAGAGGTCTGTTGCTTGCCAGAGCTTAGATCTGAGATGTTGCAGGGAACATTCCATAGCTGATCTGTCCTTTACACGATTACCTCTACCTCCATCCATGTAGACTTGAATGAATCTGACAAATTAAACCTTTGAGAGTATCAAGAGTAACTAGAGAGCTCTGGAGACTATGATGAAGAGCATGGGGAGCCACATGGGCTGCTCCTTGATCTTGCTTGTAGAAGGGAAAGACTCAGGTAGCAGTGGATGAATCATCCAGGTCAATGATTGGCTGTGTGGCTGATACTGCAGGCAGGGCTTTAGCTTCTACAACAACAGGAACATATCTGAGGAACAAAGACAACTGGGATCCATATGACAAAGTGGTCAAGACAATCTTTACCAGCATCCTTGCTGACCTAGCAAGAAGGACTCTTAATTATGTCCCCTGGGAAGAATGGATAATAAAGTGTGGCAGGGACAGCATGCAGGAAGAGATTCTCACACCTTCCTGGTTAAAAAAAGCTTGACTGGAGGATAATTCCAAGTGCACAAATGCACAAAGCATGGGAAATAAAATAGAAGAATAAAAGATCTGTGCAGCTTTGACCTCAGTGGAATAAAAGATATGGAGCAATAATCTGTGTGGCTGAAGTGTTGTGACGGAGGCATGCAGGCTTTTTAGAAAGACTAGGAAGGTAAGGAGGAGGAAATGCATCCTACTCTAAGGAATAATTGTATTAAGGTTTGTCTTGGAATAGGCAAGAGACTGACAATCCAGTCAAGAGAGCTGATGGGCAAGAATCAGAGGTCAGGCTAACATGGTGACATCATGGTAATCACCTGCTTCAGACTGTCTGATGAAGAAAAGCAAGCAAATGAAGTCTTCTTCAGCAAACTAGAAGAAGCCTGACAATTAAAGACATGTTCTGGTTTCCATGGTGGGGCTGAGCCACTCTGGAAGGGCAAAATTTCAAGGTACAAGAAATCTATGAGATTTCTGGAGCATATTGAAGACAATTTCTTGACACAATGAACAAGATGACAAGATGGGATGCTCTGCTGGAATTTCTACTCATAATCAAGAACTGGTTGGGAATGAAAAAGTTGATAACAGCCTGGGCTGCAGCAATCATGAAATGGTAACAGTTTAAGATTCTGGGAGAAATGAGAAAGAATTACAGAATTATAGCCTGGGACTTCAGAGCAAAATATTTTGTCCTGTTCAGGAATCTGCTTGGCAGGATTACACAGAGAATGCACTGTAAGGCAAAGGGTGCCAGGAGAGCTAGTTGATCTTCAAGGACAGCTGCCTGAAAGCAGAAGAATGATACTTTTCAATGTGCAGGGATGTGCAACATCCTTTTCAGAAGCACACACTCATAGGACAGAAGGCAACAGACAAAAAGGCAATTTCTGATGACATTTTAGGGAAAAAAATGACTGTAAGGGCAGTTAAGCACTGCAGCAGGCTGCCCAGAGAGACTGTGAAATCTCTGTGGTTGGTGATATCCAAAACTTAATTGACCAAAGCCTCAAGTAACTTGATCTAATTTGTCTCTGCTTTGAGAGGTGGTCTGCACAAACTGTAATTCAGAGGTTGCTTCCAACCTGAATTATTCTGTGATTTTGCAGTGTAACTGAAGTGACTAAGCAGAGTGATTTCACTAGAGGGATGCAGAAAAACAGGCAAGTTCCATTTATTTTAAAATCGCATCAGCATAACAGAACTATGTCAGAACATGTCCTCTGCCAAAGTTCGGAATCTCTTCAGAAGTAAGAGGTTTCAGTTTTTCTGTAAAACAGAAAGTAGTCTCTACACTCAGTTTAGAATAATAGGCCTCATTACAAGACAAACAGAATTTCTCAATTTCTCTATTTTCAAAGTACACACTATGACATTTCTAGGGCTTGTGGTTTTTTAAGTCCTTATCAAAGTACAGAGTTAAACACAAAATGGAGATTTCTTGAACATTAATTTAATGTGTAAGCAGCCTGCACTTTTGCAAGTCAGACCTCTTAGAGTGTCAAGATGGATAATCTGCAAATTGTGAAACAAATGCTCACCTCATGAAAAGATGGGTTTGTATAAATTGTATCAAGTTTGAACACTGTTAAGAAGGCAGGAAAAAATATATCGCTCCCGAAGTAGCATTCAAATAGCTTAACTGAAACACCGTCCTCCTCTTCTTGTCATGCTCAAAGCTGTTCACCTTGAACTTTCCTACTTCTGAAAGAAATGCAGTAGAGGTCCAATGGAGGTAGCAACAGCCTCTACTTATATAAATAATGCAGAAGTCTGAATGCAGTCCACCATGAGACTAAGTAAGACAAGCAACCTTTAAGAGTCTTTTTTTTAATCCTCTATGTACTTTTTTTTGGACTGCTACTAAATGCAGAGAGTGTTATGATGAGGGTGCACACAATATTTCTTTTTCCTACAAAGAGGATATGAAATACATTTTACTTATTAACAATTGATACAGTCCTACAGATATGATTATTTAGAATTAATTTGTAATTAATTTCAACACACTACTAATCCTTTTATTTTTGTAAACTTTAGCATGAACCTAAATGGTTCTGAAAAATCTGAAGTAGTTTGTGACACCTGCAGATTGTATCCCATCACTATTTATCCACTTCTCTTCCTGATACACATAAAATACTATCAGGATGCAACAGTGCTTTTAGTATTCTTCTGAAAAATCTTTTTTCCTTTAGAAAATAATGTAATTATCACTGACTGCTTCAGGAGGAAGTTGCTTAAAAATACACTGTTATTAAAAATAATATTAACAAGTAACATTCATTTAAATATAAGATGAAAACACTATTTACTCACCGAGTGTAGTATGTCACTGCTTCCACATAATCACCAATTGCAAAGGCTTCATTGCCCTTTTCTTTTTCACGAGTAGCAATAAAAATCTTCTCTTTCTTTGTCATGCCTAGAAAAAAAAAAGTATATATGATAACTAACAATTTACACAGAATCAATCAAAACACTGTCAGCCAAAATACTTTTAATTCAGAATATGTATTTTTTTTAAATGACATGGCTTATTAAAAATCAGATTTGTATTTTCTTTTCTATAATAAAAACCTAAATTCTTCTGATAAGCATACAATTCAGAATTCAAGATTAAAGCAGTTGGCTAACCTGTACACTGGTTCATAATACCAGAGTATGCTTTACTTGTTTACTTAGCACTCTCAGCGTAAACTCAACATAAATATTTTAACTGATTAACAAGAGTAGTGTTTTTCAAATATGGCTTCAAGCTCAGCTGACGTACTAACAATTAACAGCATCTCTAGGGGCATAAAATAGATAAAGACATTTCTAAGTCCATAATATGCTTTTTCAATTTGTGTTCACACTCTACAATACAAAATTACAGTTAAAGAAAAATTATATGTTTCCAAAACATTACCAGTTGTGTCTATTTTCTTTTCAATTATAGGTAGACTCGGCCTACTAAAGAATCTTGCTTTTGAGTAATTTTCTTCATAGCTTTTATCAATTTTACAACACTCCTTTTCCACATCAAACCTTAAATGAATAAAAATAACAAATTTAATAATGCTGTATAGCAAAACTGCTAATAGAAAGACATGCAATTATTTCTAAAGGAAAAGAGAGAAAAAGGCTGTGTTCAATCATCCGTGACTAGTTAGGAAAAAGATGTTTAGTCTTTCCCTTTCCTTTTGTTGTGGTTTTTTTTGGGGGTGTGTGTGTGCCTCTCCTGCTTATGTGGTTACATCCCCTCTTCCTCCTCCCTCCTGACTAAAACCAAAGAAACCAAACCAATAAAAATGCCTGTCTCACCTCCTCGCCATCACTCCCAAAAAGGACAGGTAACATTTAATCAAGCTCAATCCCAGCCCCATCAAACATCCCTATTAACCTTTGCCAAAATACCTAAGAAACAGTTTGAAAACAATTAATACTGTAAACATGAGGGAGATTTCAAAACAGCCTCAGACACTTCTAAGGCTAACTGAAGCAGTTTTTGAAAATATTTCTGCCATAACCAATTCCCTCACTAGACAGAAACACTACGTTTGGTGCTTTTCTGTTTTGGACTTTGTGAAAAATAGCCTTTGCTATTTCAAAATATTGACAATACAATTAATTTTTATCTGAAATAAGGACACAATTTTGAAAATGTACCCAATCCAAAACCTTTTCAGGAAAGCCTAATTGTTCTCCATTTTTATTCTGATCTTTTGCTACTTTGCTTATACCTTTTTATTATAAATTAAACACATTTCAAAGGAAGTGGGGTTTTATAATTGAAGTGAAACAATTCAAGGTTTTGAAATCATCTTCAAAATGTTTTGAAAACCCTATATCCTGCAAACTGTAAAAGTCTTTCAAACAGCTTCTGATTCAGTATACTTACATAACCAAAGATAAACACAATATGAGCAATTTCACAACCTGTAGTATTAACAGCATGCTAAAGCAGCTGAAGATTGAGTACATAATACTGTAAACAAAATCCAAAATTATTATTTTGAATGATGCAGAGAAAAAAGGGATGAAAGAATAAATTGCTGCAAAAGTTTTTTCAATAACCCATTTTGTTTGTCCACTTTTGAGCAGAAAGGCCAAAATTTCTGAAACGTATACACATGAAAATAACCAATGTGCACAACTGTTTCTAAGAGCAGCATCTTGTGCAAACATGGCTTTTATAGAGGTTTTGAGGTAGAGTGAGACATTAGGAGTTTCATTACCCAAACCCCAGTCTCTGGATTTAGCTCCCCATCTACTGCACTGGAAACTTGTGCTTCCTTGCTCTGATTCTACAGCATCATACTCCAGATGTCAGGAGCTAGAGAGAAGCTCCTGCAAAACACAAGAATGCGCATTTCCACCTTCGTGTTCAACAAAATAGGGGTATCAATCTGTTACGTGAGTTGGGAGGGAAATATGCCACCATTACATGATGCAGAGTGTCTTTTTATCAGGGCTCCATCCACTCTTGAAATAGTCAGCTACAGTCTAAACCTCTGATTATGTGTAATTAAATCTGAGCAATTGATGTGCCTGCCTCAATCTCACTCTTTTGAGGTCAGTAGGGCTCAGTGCAGGAATAAGATTTCATCAGTTCTGTTTTGAATTTAGAATTGCAGCTTTAGATCCACAGAACATCAAATTTGTAAACCCCCATTAAATAACCCTAGAAGTGCTTTCAAAAAACTAATTGTAATTCCTTGCTTTTACAAGCCTCCATAGGTTTTGTATCTTAGATGTTGAAAGGAAAAATGAAATCTGAAACAAAGTCACTTTTTCTTTATATTTTCTGCTGACTTGCTGTATTTAATGCAGCTTGTACAAAAGTATAGACTAACCTGATCCCAGCTGCTAGGACCACAATAATAATTTGCATTTTAGCAGAACATTTGTTAAGAAAAGCTCAAGTTTCACCAAAGTATTAGAATTCCCTGAAATGCTGACCTTAATACTATGTTTCTGGAAAATACTTTAAAACATAACAACTGTGATCCATTATTAAACAAGATTTAATAAAAACTGAAACATAAAGGATTTAACATACTTGTCCCATTCGCTGTAATCCCGTGGTATGCTTTTCTTGTTTCTTTGTTTGCTTTGCAGTTTTTTGTTCTGAAAGAGAAACAGTCAGCCTGTAAGACAGCTTTTAAAAGTAGAAATTAACAGCCCTTTTTTGGTTTTCTTTTGTTTTGTTTCTGTAATACATACTCCTAGTAACTTTCACTGTTCATGACTAATCTCAGCATAACGTTGAAAACTTAATTCATCTTACTTTAAAGAAAATGTTCATGTATTTCACTTATCATTGTAATTTGAGGAGCAAATCAGTCGCACACTTTCTCTCTACTGCCCTGTTACATGTCATAGAGGCACTGAATAAAATTTCCAGACAGAAGACTCTTCTTCATAATTAGCATCCTGTGCTGCTACCTTCCAAACTATCCTTTCAACACAGGGAGAACTCAGTCTTGGAAAAAAGCCAGCCTTATGATGAGGTGTTTCACACTGAGATTGAATCAGTAACGTCATTTTAAGAGAATACTATGCACAGATTGTGATAGTCCCTGGAATCCTCACAACAAGCTTAAAAATGTCTGACATCAAAATAGCGTCTGGACTCCTTTTGATTACTTCACAGTTCACTCAAGCTAATTTCCAAGATGATTTACACTCATTCTAGCTTTTAGACAAGCTCCATCACTGAGGTTTGCATTACCTAAAATTTATCCTTAGGATCTTCCTGCAACAATCAGCCCCAATGACAGACTCTACTGACTTGTATCACAACCCATCTCCTACACTAATGGAACCTAATTCCATAGCTGCACTTTGGCATCTCTTCTACCTTTGTCCTGAGACTGTATTTCTGATATGTCCCTCCCTGCTTGCTGACTGAATTAATAGCAAGGTGTGGTTCCAAACAGGTATTCCACAGTGGAACAGCCAGTTCAAAATATTCCCATTTACTCTGTCCTGGCTGTTGAGCCCTCTCTTACCTTTCAAACCATCATTCACTGAGCTAAACCAACATAATTGTTTGTAGAGTTGTAGATTTAATATTATCGGGGTTCAAACAATCAATATGATACAGATTACAGTACAATCCCTAAATATCTGTACCAGTTCAACTGAGCATTTGATAAACTCGACCAAAGAAACAAGAAGCAACTTCTTAAACTAGTTTTACCAGTGGTGACACTCTAACAAGGAAATACTTCTGCAGTTGGATGTAAACACCTCAATTTACATAATGCAAATGTCACCCTTCCTGTAAACACTTCTGACTATCTATAATGTTAGGTTACACAAACTTTTATAGCATACAACTTCAGAATTACTCTTAATGTTCTCGGTCTTTCAAGAAGCTAGACAAAATGACACATACTTTTAGTATTGAACACATGCTTGGAGGAGGTAGTTCCTAAAAAGGGCTTCCTAAAACATGAGCTATCGTTATGTATGCATCCTGGTGTATATTACAAGCTTACTAATTTAATAAATACAGAATCTTTTTCTCAAATCAAAAGTCCTTACCTTAAATGACCACAAAACTTGTAAAACTCTCAGAAGAAAATTCATAAAGTATTTACATTAATGCAATTTTAATTTAGGGAGAGATCTGCAGTATGTCCTTTTGAGAAATAAGGCAGAACTGTTGACTCAAAAAAGCAGTTTTAAAAATTCTAGGTGTCTCTTTCTTGGGACCATTGTGACCAAGTTGTGGCTCCAGCAGAGTCAGTAATTTCTCAATCAGTAATCTTTCAGAGCATCTCATTCAAGAGGGTTTGATGAAAAATGCACATTTGCATGCTGTGGAACTGAAAAAACTCCAATATCTCTGCCCTTGTCATTTTTCTTGCCAGAACTCACAATGCATGGACCCCATGGGTTTGAAGGCTAGTGAACAATTTCTGTACCAAAGATCAAAGCACGGACTGGCTTCAGTTCAGGTGACACAGAATTTGGCCTTGTTTCTCCCCTGGGCCCTCTGTGATGGCTTAAGACATTACTATTCTGTGTCATCTAACCACTATTCTTTTTTAGTCAAAGTATACAAATTAATGTGAAGGATTGTGGGGGTTGGAACTTGATGATCTTTAAGGTCCTTTCCAACCCTAACCATTCTATGATTCTATGATATATAAATACCATCATAGTGGATTTTTATAACATAAAACTTGGAATGTGTAGCCTGAGGGGGTATATGAGGACAGAAATCTTTCTGGAAGAGTATTAGGAAACTCTGTTTGGCAAAGGAACCTAAGTCTGCTGAAATCCCATCAACACAGTCTTTCGGAATTGAGTGTCTTTAAGCCCACGCTTTAGTTCTGTCTTGGAAAACGTGAGGCAGCAAAAATAGTAATAATGAAACATGGACAGCTAAGAACAGAGAAACTCAAGCTGACTCTCCAGTCCCCTTTTGCAGTATAGATGTAGCCCCAAAGTCCTGGGCAGCGTGAAAGAAAAACAAAGGTGTGAGACGGAAACTTCCATACTGTGTTAAACAGGGAAATATTGCATAATGTTCACTCTTGTTCTATTATTTTTTGGAAAATCTTCCCCATGACTTCACACCAATAAAAAGAAATAAATATACAGAGTTATAAGTTATAAGTAATGAACTGAAACTTTATCTACATTTACTATCAGCAAGAAAATCTGTTTACAGACACAGGATGTTTCCATTTATCAGGTATGTACCCACTGGTGCAATCCACTGTTTTAGGGTCAAGCCAGAATTGGCTTGTTATGCAACGCATCAGATGAACAGTCTCCAATCAAATAAAAACATAAAATTATGGAAGGATTTGTAGATTTCTTTCAATCATGTCAACTTTATAATAGATACCACATTTCAAAATTATGTGATGCCAGTGTGAAAACAATGACAGTCCTAACTGATTAGTAAAACATGTTTAAAAAGCATAAGATTACACAGAGCATTATCAGGAAAAGAAAAGGAATAAAATCTGAGAATATTAATTGAACTTTTTTGGTATTTCATATTACAGGTATAAATTTAGTGTACATTTTAGAGACACCTTTTCATTCAGTAGTGATCTAGTAGAGGTATAACTGCACTGATACATAGAACTAGTAGAGGTATAACTGCACTGCTACATAGAAAGATTTATTTCTAAAACTTTAAGAATAGTCATATACCACACAGAAGGTGTAAAGCTGTATCTAGGTTTCATGGGTAATAATGTTAAGACCTAAACCTTGTACGAGGAACAAAAGTGATAAAAGACTGTTGCATGGTTTAAAAGTAGGATAAATATTTTGTCTTTGAATGGAGAACACATCCTCTTCAGTAAAACTACATCCTAGATTTCAAGCCACTTTTCACCATTTTATGTGGGTGTTCTAATCTGGATTCACTGAGTTCATGTGATATTTTATTTACCTTTTGCTGTTCTAGATAACATTAATACAGGACATAAATCAAGAGTAAAGCTACAGTGGCATTCTTCATCTTGACAAAATAGTACAGTCAAGAGAAGACATTCACATTTCAAGGTGGTGTTTAAGCATATGAACTAGGTTCCTTTCGGATGAAATTATCCCAGGTTTTTTTTTCCCCAGCTGCTAGTAAGATTTTGTTTGATGAGACCAGACAGGAGATAAGTCCAAAATAAATACCCTGAAAAACATAAGGTATGGATGTTTGACCTTCTATGCCAGCTGTTTCTACAGGAATTTTTATATTGGGTAGTACTGGTGTAAATGTAGCTTTTTGATTCCCCTTATTTTATACCTTGAGTTAGCATCCCAGCTTTATTTATCTGTCTGAAATCTGTATTGTCTGTGACCAGCTTTTCTTACTAAAGTTATCATGGATGGCATCAGTCTGATTCACACTATTTTCTTTGGAATTCCGGGACACTGATAGACTATAAAAGGGTGTTGAAGGAGATTTGCTAAAGAGAATTCTTGATCAGAATTAAAACATTATTACAAGACACACGCTAGTACTAAGGAGGCACTTTTATTTAAGCTTTGGTCTCTTACAAGGGAACTTAAAGGTTTTTATTTTCTGGTTACTAAACAATTCTAGTAAGAAAGGCTCAATAACTATAAGTTTTTAACTTATAAAACTTTCAGATTTTAGAAAGACATATAATTAACATACATTAGCAAACTGGAGATACCTGATTAGCAGTAAGACAGCTGCTGGAACAACGAACAGGAGGCAAGTTATCTTGTCTTTCATGCAGTGTGTCTGTTCTCAGGAACTGTGTTTTCTTATGGTCTTCATTCATTTCTGTCACCCAGCTCTGAAAAGAAGTAAATAAATAATGTGTCTGTACCTTAAAGCAGTAGCGCAGATACACTTCATGGTTGGTCTGCAATGACCCTAACAACTATCTTTACAATGGACTGCTCTTAAAGGAGAAAAGCAACTAAGACAAAAAGCAATTGTACTTTTTTGAATAAAAAGGAAAAATTTTTAAATCTACAAAAAAATTTTAAAATCTGTAAAGTTAAAATGGGCTTTAAAGATTCGGTGACATCAATCCAAGAAAATAATAAACTCAACATAATCTTTTGATCATCTCCTCATGTTGTGGCTCAACCCTGCAGGCAGCTAACACATCCACAGAGCAGTTCACTCGCTCCCCCTGCAGTGGGATGGAGGAGAGAATTAAAAAAGTAGAACTTGTGGTTGAGGTAAAGCCAGTTTAATAGAACAGAAATCATTAATAATATAATAATAGTAAAAATAACAACAGGAGCAAAATAATAACAATAAATAGTAATATTAATAATATATTTTAAAAGTGATTGTTGCTCACCAACTGAAGCGAATACTCAGCTAGTTCTTGAGCCAAACTACCTCCCTGCCCACCCTCAGTTATATATGGAGCAAGATGTGACATTGTATGGAATATCCTTTGGCCAGTTGGTGTCAACCATCCTGACTTTGTCCCTTCCCAGCCTTTTGGGCACCCCTGCCTCTTTGTCAACAGGGCAGTATGAGAAGCTGAAAAGTCCCTGGCTGCTTAGTGACAACTAAAAACATGACAACATGTGTGTTAGCAACACGATTCTGATCCTAAATAAAAACCATAGAACTATACCAGCTACTCGAAAGAAAATTGTCTCAGCCGAAACCAGGACACCTCATTCAATGACATAATTACATTCTGCTCAGGCACAAGAAGAGGAAGACTGATATGTTAAAATGATTATATTACTGACCAATGTAAATTCCAAATTATACTGTACCATCAATTCACTATTAATTGTTTCCCATTCTTCAGCTGTGAAATCGGAAGCTGTGGCTGCAGGCTTATCTTTTCTCAGAGCTCTGCTCCTTGGATCTAAATGTTCAATATGCTTTTCACAAAACAGCGTGAGTTCAGGATAGCACCCCTCTTCACCAGACCTTTAAAATGCAAGGATATAAAAGTTACAAAAGAGAACTAAACTGCAATGCATCCTCCATATTTCTCTTCATGTGCAGTCCCTGTGTAGTCATCACAGTGACTGCAGAGGACAATTTTCCTGCTACAACTGTATTCAACTATTGCCTAATAAAATTTTAATCAGAAAACTGAAGCAAATTAACATTCTACCACATTCCAATGTACACACATACACTATTCAAAATTATCATCTGAAATTACCACAAACAGGCAAGAGAGCTTCATGACAGAACCAAAATCCAGCGGCAGCATTTGAGAAAAACCTGTCATTGAGCTACTCAAATCTTTTGGATGGTTAAAACAGAACTTGGATTTCCAGTGTTACTGTTCAGACACTTTTAACTTTGTATTTTAATTTTTTGTACTTTAATTTTTAAATTCAAAAGTCACAAAGAGGTTCAAGACAAATATAGGCACACACGCCTTTGAATTTTACAGAACAGGAATGCAGTTAGTAATGAAGAATACAATATTTACCTTAGTACCCTGAGAATCTTTTCCAGGTGTTTAACATCTGTGCATTTTTCAATGAACTTGTAGTCCAGATGACCAATAGGTATTTGATATGTTTTAGTGGTGCCTTGGTCCAGCAAAAATGGTACTGACTCGTCACCCATGACTAAACATCAAAGGAAAAACATGTAGCGATTCATTAGGCTTTTAGTTATATTTTGAAGCAATTCTAACTTAAGAAATAATTTTGCTCATGCCCCGAAGTACTACTTTGTTGTGACAAAAGGTCACACAGACTGTTCTTGACAGAAGTTTACTGGCAGAAGTATGGTTATGTATATGTTTTGGAAAAATAATACACACAATGCTAGTGCTTCTGCAAGGCAGAAAATGTAAGAAAGATTGCTTAAACAAAAATTGCCAATTTTTGCCTCCCATGATCTCTAGTTTTCTTTAAAAACAATATGGTATTACCTATTTGGCCAAATGTGGTAGGGTTGAAGGAGAAAATGGTGCAGGACCCCTCTAAATTTTTCAGAGGGGAGATGTTAACCAATTCAGCCTATGTAGTGGAACAATAACTTTTGCCTTCTCTGTTCCTTACTAACAGCATTGTCTGGGCCTCTGATTATATTACTGTACTAACTTTTCCAGTATGTCTGTGACTGATGTAGGGAGGTATTCAAATTGACACTTCCTGTCTCCCTGGACCTTTGATCTGCTTATCTGCATCCCTCTATATTTTGATTCCAAGCTTTATGGAAAATAAATTCTTCCTTTTTTCCCCCAATGTTGAATAGTTAAAGATAACTGACCACTTGCGGTGGTTTAACTCTGGCTGGAGTCCAAATGCCCACCAAAGTTGCTCTATCACTCCCCTTTTCAGATGGACAAGGGAGAAAATACATACTGAGAGGCTTAGGAGTCAAGATAAGGACAGGGAGAGATCATTCCACAATTAGTGTCACTGGCAAAACAGACTCAACACAGAACAAAGGAAAGAAAACTCTCATTTATTACACTGCACTGCACACCCAGTGACACCAGTCGGGTAATGAGAAGTGTGACCAGATCTTAAAGCACCTTCCCCCACCCCTCCCTTCTTAGCAGACTTTATTCATGATTTTGCTTCCTTCTTCCCCCCACATTGTGGCACGAGAAGGGACAGGGAATGGGGGTTTTGGTTAGTTCCTCATGAGCTATTTTCCTTTTCCAGATCTTAAAACACCTCCACCTCCCCACCACCACTCCCTTCTTAGCACACTTAACTTCAGTCATGATTTTGCTGTCTTCTTCCCCCATCTTGTGGCACAGGGAGGGGCAGGGAATGGGGGAATGGGAGTTTCAGTCAGTTCCTCATGAGTTGTTCTTTTTAGCTGAGTGGAGGGTGTGGGAAGCATTCCTCACACCCTTCCCCTGCTCCAGCATGGGATCCCACCCATGGGCAACAGTTCTCCACAAATGTTTCCGTGAGTTTGCTGTCGGGGTGACATCTCCTCACCAGTTGCCTCAGTGTGGCTCTCTTCCATGGGGTGAGGACCTTCAGGACCAGACTGCTCCAGCCTGGTCCCCCTTAGAGTCACGAGTCCTCAGAAAACCTGCTCAGGTGTGGGTCAGTCTCTTAACAGGCTGCAAGTTTCACTGCCAGGAGCTTGCTCCAATGTGGGCTTCCCACAGGGTCACAGCATCCTTCAGGTGTCTCCATCCACTCAGGTGTGGGGTCTTCCATGGGCTGTAGATGGGATCTCTGCTCCCCATCATTATCCATGGGCTGCAGGGGGACAGCCTGCTTCACCATGGCCTTCTCCATGGGCTGCTAGGGAGTCTCTCTGGCACCCAGAGCACCTCACTCCCCCACACCTTCTTCACTGGCCTTGGTGTCTGCAGAGTTTCTTACATCTTCTCACTTCCTTCTCTGGCAGCAAAAAGAGGCTGATAGTGCATTCTTCTTCTCCTAAATGTGATTCCCAGAGGTTCTGTGACCATTGCTGATGGGCTCAGCCTTGGTCAGCAATGACTCTGGCCTTGAGCTTGTTTGCTCTGTCAGGCCTGCAGAGAGCTTCTGGCTGCTTCTTGCAGAAGCCACCCCTGCAGCCCCCTCCTCCACCAGAACCCAGCCATGCAAAACTACACCACCACTTTAAGTGCTAGTATGGTAAGGGCTGCTAGTGACCATGTGATAACTATGTATGGATATAAACCCAATTAAAATAATCTGTGTTGTAATGTCTATCATAATTAGACAGGTTAATTTGAAGTACATATTAATTTTCAGTACGGCATTGCTTAAATAAAAGCTGGTTATAATGAGGCACTGGATAAAGATAGGATTCTGCCCCAAGAATTGGCAATTTCAGGACAGAAAATGAAACAACACGCATGGAAAGACAGACGAATGCAGAAAACAATTAGGCATAAGAAGTAAGTGAGGCACGCGTCACAAAATTGCACCATTTTTGTCCCGTTTCAGTATTTCCAGAGCGTTAGGGGCATGGAGTTCCCTCGAGTGCCCAGAGCTGCCCTCGGGCACCGGCACACGCCTCGGACAGGCGCACAGCACTCCCACAGCCAAACTCCCCTGCCCGGAGCGGCCGCGCCGTGTCCTGCTCTCGCGGCCGCTGACGAAACAACTTCCAAACCCCGGAGTCAGGAATTGACCTTAAAACTCCCACAGCAAAGACTCCCCTCAGGCCACGGCCGAGCCAGGGCGGCGCGGCCAGCCCGTGCCTAGCAACCGTTGCTATGTACAACATGGCGGCCGGCGGAGCGAGCGGACGCTCCCCGCCGAGCGGCACGGGAAACGGGGACTGGGCTGCCCTCCCCGGCGTCCCCCTTGGGAGGCTCACGCAGAGCTCCGCCGAGCTCCAGCAGCGACACTGGTATCGTGAGGCGGTCTTCAACACCCACCTGGCGTGCCGAGCTGCCGCCGGGAGATGGACGCGCACCGGCCCTCCTCTCAGCCGCCGCCGCGCATGTGCAGCTGGGCTGTGGCAGAGCGCCCCCTCCCGCCGCCGGCCGGGAGCGAGGCCCTGCGCCGAGGTGAGCGGCGAGACGGGCCGCGGATGGGCGCGAGCGAGTTTAATCAAACGGCGCCCGCTCGTTTGCGGGGCCTGAAACGGCCAGCGCCCCTCCCAACGCCAGGCGCCCGCAGCCCGCCAGCCCAGCAGCCCCCCGGCACTGTTTTCAAAAGCAAGTCTGCACCCCCGTCCTGTGGTAGCAGATCTCTTCACTAAGGGCCCGGCGGGATGAGGGGCCCGGCCTGCCCCCGTCAGCCGCAAAAGGACACCGGTACTGCTTGCCCCTCTGGGAGCAACTCTGAGCAGACTGACGTCCACGGCGCAGGCAAAGCGCTCTCCGCGGCACTGCAGCGCTCCTGGCTTCTCAGGAAACACCTACATAAGAAATGCCTTAGCGCAATCAGGCCAGAAAGTCTTAACCAGACCACCCTGAAACATGTCAAGAAGACTTTTTTTTTTAATCTAAAGCGACTCTTTATGAGCCACACAGTCTGTAACAAGAGATACCTTACCATACAGACACATCATCTCAACACTAACAGCGGCATCAGCACCATCGCAACCCAGATTTGGAAGCACTAAATTAACATCAGGCACAACTGCAGCATTTTGTAGCACACTGCTGAGCTAAGGGTGTTTTAGAATTACTTAATGCACGCTCCAAACAGGCAGATGCAAGAAGTTTTGGTTCATTAGTACAAAACAAACACATTGATCTTTATTACAAACCCTTGAGAATTCATCCAAAACAAGATGCTATTTTAGTCTTGGGACTAAAATGATATTTATAGCACAGACCTAATTCTTTCCTCGAGTACAACCCAGTCAACAAGCATTTTGGAATTTCTGTTTACACATTGCTGCTTAGTTTTTACCTTGCCTCCCTCCCTTCTTTTCTGAAAGATTGGACACCTCTACCACAACTGGTTGTCTGAATTGTGTGCTCTTGAATCATTTGAGATTTGTCCTTTTGAAATCCAGATCTGTGTTCCAGACCCAGCTGTGCATAGCCTCCTATTTTCAGTGGAATTTATTGAAAGCCCAGTTATTTTCTACAGTTCATATATGAGTCCAAAGAACATTTAGCGATGTTTAAAAAACGCATATAAAATTTAGATGAGAGTAGATTTAGATGAGACAAGATTCACTCAAAGAATACAGTACTATTGAACATACTGTGAGTACAACAGCTTTTGAAAACTGCTAAAAAGCAGCTTTTGAAATCTATTGCTGAAAGATATAAGACAAAATTTAATATCACCATAAACTTTAATATTTCAGTATCTTAAAACACAAATAAGAGTGTGCATTTGTTCGATTTACAGAGCCAAAATATCAGAAAGATGACACTGCAGCATGAAGTCTTCATCAGAAATCATCGGGCATCAAAAACCACCACTGGAATAGAACAGTTAAAGGAAAAAAAAAGTGTTGAGGTTGAAAGGAGATCAGAAAAAGAAAAGAAAGGAGGGAGAAAAGAAGAAAGAGACACTGCCTACATCTGAAGCCACAACTACCTACCTAAAAGCATTTCTAAACTTATCTTTAATTAACCCCACAACACTTTCCTTTTGTTAAAAGGCTCACTAATAACCATTACCTAGCAGATTACCAAGGTTTAAAATACCTCACATTGAAAATCAGGAAAGGAGGGAAGAAAAAAACAAAGAAAAAGAGGAAGTGCCAGGAAAGAAAACAAGATCCCGAGATCCCCATTCACACTGCAGAGACTTCCCTACAGTACTTTGCTCAGGTGTACTGATTTTTGTCTTTGAAGGATTCTTACATAATTACCCAAATACTCCATTCTGTTTCCCTTATATACCTCCTCTCCAGCAAATTGCAATCAAGAACACATGTAAAAGGATACATCTTTTTGTCCTTTTCTTGTACATAATTCTGTAGCCACATTCTCTGCATCTGATGGGATCTCTTGCCTTTATTTCATTTTCTGTATGACATTCTGATGTCATGGAGGAAGAGAAAAGGAATTGGTAAACAAAACTAGCATAGTTAATGCACAGAGAACTTTCAAAAGTCCTAACAGTCATATTCCTATTTGTAGCAAACAAAGCATAATTTAAAAAATAGTAATAGTGAGTTTGTATCAAAAGCTGAATGATACCAAGATTATGTGCAAAAAAAAAAAAAGCAAACCACTTCTACTAAAATTAAAGAGGATCTTGTGAAAAATATCTAAATTATTTACTGCACAGAATACATTCCATTCTTGATACAACTATCTATTAATGAGAACTTCAGTTCAGCTCCCCCAAGCCCAAAGTTCAGTTTCTTAAAAGAAAAAATATTTCAAGGATTCCTAAACTGACCACTCAAACCTATCAATTTTTACGTTGTTGATTTACACATAGGTAAGACAGAACTTGACTCCTGTACTTCATGGCCAAGTGACCACACAGCATTTTCAAAAATCTTTTAGATGCACTGAACAGAAGGTCCAGTGTCTGCACCACAAGTGGACACTTGTGATAGCAATACAACACCACAAGCTGTGGTGAATTCCTTCCACATTTCTATCCATATATACCCCATACATGTAGTATGATCTGCACATAAAGCTTTCAAGAACATCAGGATCCAAACCATAACTATTTGTAGTTATGTACTTTTCAGTGTAATGTTTATGTATTCTTCGTTATTAAAACACCAAATCTCCAGTAACAAGTAAAATAATTCAGTGATGGCTTTTCTTTACCTCCACAAATGTAAATCATTGGCTGCTGCTTTGGAGGCTGGACATCCTTCTGTGAATCCATGTCCTAAATAAAAAACACGACATGCACATCAGTTTGTTTTTTTCCAATTATTTTTTCAAGGGATAGACAAAGTTAAAAGAAGAGAAAAAACTTCATTAAAAGTAAATACAAACAAATTCCATCTGCATTTGCTACACAGAATATTGGATAATTCAGGCTAGGAGAGACTTAAGAAAGCCATCTAGCTGAACTTTTAAAAAGCAGAGTCACATCAAGTTTCTCAGAGCTTTACCAACCTTATATAGAAAAACTCCAAACACACATCATCTTCTTTTAACAGGATTTTAAACATTAAATATAAATGAATAACATTTTCTTTCCTCCCTCTTGCCACTGAACATTGATTCCCTTGCTAGAAACAAACAAACAAACAAATTCTACATATTACTCACGTAACAACAGTGCTATCTTAAAGAAGATATGCCTTGTTGTATTTTTTCCCCTTTAAGATAATCCTTTTCAGTGATATAAGGTACTGGAAATATTGGGAAGAGACTGTCAATACAAGACTAATGGGAACTAAAAACAAACATGCACACCAACAAGGGGACAGAGAAAAGAAATTTCACCCTCAAAATTCTAGCATAAATGCATATGGCTACCACACTGATTAAGGGTTTAGTATCTAAGGGGTGCTCTTCAAATACCTCTTTATGTCCTGCAGTGGTTTTGATTGTTCAGAGTTATTTCATTCATGGTACCAGACTAAATAGTTACAAAATAGTGTTGCTGTAACCACTAGAAAAAGAATAAACACTTTTTTCCCTATCCAGTGCACGTCTATACTAGAATGTATGTCCCTATAATGTTTTTAATCTGCCATTTTTTGTGCTGCTGTTCTGCCTAACACTGGAGTCAAGAATCCCTAACCCTTATGCCAGTGAATAGCCTTCATAATGCTTATGAACATTACTCATGGAAGCTTTTGCTTAATATTACAGTAAGGATTTATTGATTTTTAAAAAGGGGGAAAAGGAAGACCCAGGGAACTACAGACTGGTCGGTCTCACCTCAGTGCCTGACACAATCATGGAGCAAATCCTCTAGGAGACTATGCTCAGGCACATGGAGAATAAGGAGGTTATTGGTAACTGCACCCTCACTAAGTTTGCCAACAACACCAAACTGTGTGGTGAAGTCAACATGCTAGAGGCAGGGGATGTCATCCAGAGGGACCGTGACAGGCTGCAGAGGTGGGCCCATGCAAATTGCATGAAGTTCAACAAGGCCAAGTGCAAGGTCCTGCATGTGGGTTGGCACAATCCTAAGCACAGCTACAGGTTGGGTGAAGAATGGATTGAGAGCAGCCCTGTGGAGAACGTCTTGGGGGTGTTGGTTGCTGTGAAGCTCAATGTGAGCCAGCAGTGTGCTCTAGCAGCTCAGAAGGCCAACTGTGTCCAGGGCTGCATCAAAAACAGCGTGGCCAGCAGGTCCAGAGGTGATTCTGCCCCTTGACTCTGCTCTCATGAGACCCCCACCTGGAGTAGTGTGTCCAGCTCTGGGGTCCCCAGTACAGGAAAGACATAGAGCTGTTGCAGTGAGTCCAGAGGAGGGCCATGAAGATGATCAAGGGGCTGGAGCACCTCTCCTCTGAAGAAAGGCTGAGACAGAGAGTGGAGCCTGCCAAACAGAAGGCCCAGGGGAGATCTAGTTGTGGCCTATCAATACTTAAAGAGGTCCTACAGGAAAGTGGGAGAGGGACTGTTCACAAGGGAGTGCAGTGATAGGACAAGGGGCAATGGCTTTAAGCTGAAAGAGGGTAAGTTTAGGCTAGATGTTAGGGAAAAATTCTTCGCTATGAAGGTGACAAGGCCATGACACAGATTGCCCAGAGAAGCTGTGGCTGCCCCCTCACTGGCAACATCCACAGCCAAGTTAGATGGGGCTCTGGGCAACCTGGTCTAGTGAGGGTGTCCCTGCCCATGGCAGAGGGGTTTGAACTAGATGGGCTTTGAGGCCTCTTCCAACCCAAAGCATTCTATGGTTATTTCCCTGATCTTCACAGTTTGTTTCAGTATAAATTCAACTGGGAAAACTAGTCTTGCAAACAGAAGGAGGCTTCACAGAAACAGTTCATCTTTTGCTTAAGAGTCCAATCAGCACTTGAGAAATCACTTCATTTGAGAGAACTGGAAATAATTCATTAAACTCTACAGATTTCAAATAAGGTTTTGCTCTATCATAACCACAGAGGTACCTTAACCCACATGCGTTATAGTGTTTTCGTTTCACTACATTATAGTAAGATGCAAACAGCCTTCCAACAGCACTTAAAAGCAGTGGCATCTTCTAAAACAGAGATCTGAACTAAGGAAGACAAGACCAGTTACAACTAAATAACATGAGGTGGTGCTGCTCACGAAGCAAAATAACACCGCTGCTAAAGACACTAATGACCTACAGCTCTGGGTGCTGCAAGGAGGTGGTTTAGGCAGCCTTCACGTACCCTGCAGCTCTAAGTGCTGCCAAACTGGCACAGCCGACAGGCACAGAGATGCACCTGCGTGCGCTGGGGTGCAACTGCAACATACCACGAAGACGCAGAGCACCGGCCACGCAATCGGTGCTGAAAGGACGCCAAACGTACCCGTAAGAGAGCCAAACCCACTCCTTCAAGTCCCATTCAGAGCCCGCGAAAGAGAATGACGGCGGCCTTCCTCACAGCCCACCAGCGCCTCAGCCCCAAGCACGCCATCCCAGCACAAATCCGCACCGGGGCCTCTCCCACCGACCCACGGGGCTTTTACGCAGGTGAAGCCCACAAGACTGAGCCAGGCCTCTCCCTGCTCGCCTCGCCACACCACCCCTCTACCACGAATGGGACCACCGACCCTGTGATGAGAAACCCGAAGACTACCTGCACCGCCCCCGGCCTCGCCGCCGCCTCGGCGCTGACTGATGACGACACAGTGGCGCCGGCAGAGGCGGGATCTGAACCACCACCGGTCTTGGGGTCCACCCAGCGCTGGCCGGTGCCGCTGGGCCGCGTACGTAGGGGCTCAGCTGTGCTACCGGCCTCACAAGATGCGCATGCGTCTGGCGACCCTGCCTCGCGAGTAAGCGCGCTAGGGAGGGAGCGAGCTTCGGCCCTCTCCGTGCTAAGTAACTGGGCTGAGCACGCAATGAATGCCGAGGTGTCCGTGTGAGCCGCCTGGGGAGGAAGCGGTGTTCGGGGGCGGTTTTTGATAGGTAAGCTCCTCTGTGAGCGGCGGCCGAAGAACAAAGTGGGCAGCGCGTGGTTCAACTGATGAAGCCACAGCCACGTCCTCGGCCTTTGCCATTCGGCTGTACCCACCCGCTGCGTGTAGGCAGAAAAAGCCAACCCCGGGGCGGGGCGTGGCACTGCGGGGTTCCAAACCGCCGGGGTGTTCACCTCCTGGTTCTGTTTTCAGAAGCGTTTTACCTGAGATCCACAGACAAAACACCACATCTCGGTATTTAAATCTTGTCGGCGGTGTCATACGTGCCCGTGTTACACCTGAATTACGAGCTGCGGTACTACATACTCTGAGGTGCAAAGCCGTATTAGGAAGGAGGTTCATCAGGTGTCGGCGGTTCCCGAACGTGCCGAACTGCCACAATCCACAGCGGGTTAGAAACGGTACCGGTTGCTCTTTCAGTCACTGGGCAACCTCACCGGCGGTGTGCATTTCGGATCCTCGATGCGTGTTTCGTAGAGTTGGCTATCTGTGCTTTATTCCTGGGAAAAAAAATGTTTAACAGATACTATGGTTTGTGAATATGACGATTTAAACGTCCAGGAGATTGCCTAGCTTAAGGAAAGGTCTTAGCTTTGCTGTATTTCTGAGTACCGAATTAAAAAATGTTTCCTAAGCACCCGAACGCATCGATACGTGTGAGGTGCTATCAGCTGTAATTTGTCGCCGTTGTTTCCCTAGTAACAAATCACCTTCATACATAACCGACAGCTAAAATAAACTCGAGGAATAATAAATAGTTGCGTTTTTCCTGATTTTTGTATTTAAGTCAAACGTAATGGAAAACCAGTGATGGCTTTAGGCAGCTCACCTGCTTTTCCTAAACAAAATAGTACTTTCTGAGTGCCAGGCGCTAGAAAAACGGCACGGGAAGGGCGGAACTATTCATGTCGGTGCGTCCTCGTCCCCCACGGGCTTCGTGGGTGTGTACCGAGAGTTTGGAGCGGAGGACAGGAAAGCCTGGACCCAGGTAAATCCACACTGAGTAATTACCAACTCACGAATAAGCAAATAACCGCCCCAGCATTTTGCATTTTCAAAATACGCTTTCCAAACCCATAATACTTATTAATAATGCCGCCATGAAAAAGTCGTTTAAAGTTAATCATGTGGAAACAGGGGCTGCGTTATTAAGAAAGAAAACATTGTAATTACTTGATTATCAGCATCCTGTAAGTGTTCCCTTCGGGAAAAAAATAAAAATGTTTTAACCAGATTTTAAAGCTTGAATTACTTTAGCCCTTCTGATAAACCTGCCTCCTTCGATAGGAGCGCTTTAACATAAACCGCCGTTCTGATGGGCTGATAAACGCGAGCCCTAAAGATGCTCCTTGGATCTGAAGTAGCAGAAAGGGTTGGGACTGCGGGAGTTCTCCACCGTAACGTGGCACAGCTCTTGGTAGGAAAGCGTGAGGAAGGACTTGGGGAGGGGTGTGGGGGCGGGGTATAGGAGGGAAGGAAACGCAGCCGTAGCCGAGTGGAGCGTGTGTTGCAGACCGACTTACCTCTTTTGTTTCTTTAGAAACAATGTTCTCAGGTCGCGGTTTTGTTTAGGATTTAAAAAAAAAAACACCAAAACCCATCCGATTTGTGCGTGCGTGTGTGTGTGTGATGCTTCTGTCTGTTGTGTTAAATACCCCAACTGCAACTTGTTACATTTCTTGGATATTTTTTGATCCAAGTCACTTAAGTCCATCCGGGTTTAAGCCTGAGACAGAACTTGCACTTACCATGTCCCACTAAAGTAAAGGAACCAGCAAGCTGCTAATTTCACAAAAAAGGGCGATTTGTTTTATAAATAAATACAAATATTTGGAAAATATTTTCTTCTGGTTCATTTGAAATAGATGATCCTACAGAAAGCACTTTCAAAATTTGTATTATATTTCTGAGTTTCTAATTTTTTCTCCTAAAAGAGAAGGGGAAGATGTAACTGTCACATTGAAGTCACATAAAACATCTAAAAACGTCACAGTTTCCCCCAGCTCTGGATTTGTAGATTTTTAAATCTGAGTTTCCTTAGGCCTTTGCCCAGCTGCTGGGTGCACTGTGCAAACCTGGAGGAGCAGAGGTTGTAAACTAGCCAAACCTAATGTACAAGAATTATGTTACTTCATTTTGATATTTCTTTGGAAAACCTCTACTTTGCTTTTTTGGACATAAGTGTTGTTTTTAGACTCTCACATGGCGATTTTACATCTCATTCAAGATCTGATATTCTGGTGGAGGGAAAAAAACCAGAAGCATAAATAGGGGAAGAACCAAAAAAATTAAGAGATAACCCAGGGTAAAAGTTACATTAGTGAGATGGTGAGAAACATTCAGCAGAAGAACACATCGATGATTTTTTTGGCTTTTCCTATGTCCCTGTGTGGCAAGTGCCTGCTTCCCCCAAGGGGCAGCTGCTGCCCCCCACCCCACCCCTTAGAGCCAGCAGGTAGCTGAGCCTGTTTACCCACCCCCACGTTAGCCGTACTGAGCTCAGGAGAAGAACCCAAGTAGTCTTGTTTTATTAAATATACTGATTAAATAGAACACAGCAAAAACTAGGCAACATCACAGGGGTGTCCCGTCTGACAGCTGATATAAGGGAGATGGCACTTGACTGTGACATCACTCTATGATTGTTTCGGTCCTGGGTACAAATGCACTAATTAACTCGAATTAATTAGCACCGTTATAACTCAAGCTTGAAGGTTAGGGTGCAGAGAAGGTTCATCATCTGTGAAAGCGGGCTGTGGTCGGCCGGCGCCTCTGAAGCTGCCCTTCAGCCCTGGCGCCCACCGGCAGAGAGCTGACAGGGCTCTCACAGAGGCGGGAAAACCTCGCCCTCGCCCGGCACCTGAGAAGCAGAGCAGGTGGAGGAACGAGGCAGGGCGCTTTTAATTGCGGGCTGGGTGCGGAGGGGAGTATCAAGTGTGAGGAGAAAGGCGACCCTCTTCGGTGCTCTCCCGTGTTCCGGAGGAGTGGGTTGCCCCACCGGTGGAGCCGTTCTCTTCAGGCTCCCGTCCCGCTGACGCCTTTGCCTTGGCCCTTGGGCGGCACCGCTCTCCCGAGGGCCGCAGCGCGGAGGGGGTGGCGGTGGCGTGTGGCAGCGGTTGGTGAGGGCGGGTAGTTCAAATCCAAGCGAGGGAAAGCAGCGGTAGCCGCACGCGAGGAGCCGGTGTGGGTGGAGAGAAGCGAAACGGTTTCTCGCTAAGGGCAACGGGCCCTAGAGCCAGGCGGCGAGCTGCTGAGGCGGCAGGATTCCCATTCTCCCCAGCCATCTGAGGGTGGGTGCTCCTCGCCTTCACCCCATCTCAGGGAGCTGTGCTGACCGCCTCAGCTGCTCTCGGTGGCAGGGGTCCTCTAGACTGCTTCCCGTGGCTGGCGGTTTGCCAGATGAACGGGTGAAGCTGTCGCCTTGCACACCGCCTTGTCCGGCACCCCGTGTGACAGAGACCCTCGGATGCTGATCCCTCGGTAGCCGTCAGTAATCCTCATCGCTAGGTAATTAAACGTTGCAGTGAAGGCATGTAAAGACCAACTGAAAACTGTGCCTCAGCTGGGTAACGTTTCTCTTGCACCTCTTTTCTCTCCACATCCTTTCTTACCCTAGGCGATAAGTAGGGATAAGCAATAATTTGAATGCAGCACCTTTGCTTTGGAAGATCTCGAGTTGCTTCACAAATTAGGGTAAGTGACTTGCATTTTATAGATAGGATTTAGCTGTACCATCTCAGCATTAAAACCTCTGAAGGTATTAAAAACTCTACCCGTTTTTAGATGTGGGTGCTAAAAGACCAGGTACTTGAGATAGCAAACATCTTGCTTGAGGCATATGTGTTTAGTATGTTACTGGGGAATGTAAATTAGTATCAGTATCAGGCGTGACTCCATCCTAGAACTCGTGTTTGAGTTACAGGCAACATTTATACTGCCTTCTAGTAGCCAACATTTTTACCTCTTTAGGATACTGTAAGGCTAAGCTTGTCAGAAATTATTCCTTGTCTAAATAACTGAATCCTCTTCTTATTAGTTTGGTTCTTGGTTATCTGAATATGAAATATTTTGTCCCATAAACGCTGAGAAACTTTGTAGTTGATTTGTAGTCCAATTTGAGAACTACAAAATTAATAATGGATATGTGAAGTGTATAGAGCACAGGAATCCACGTGTAGCAGACTTATTTTACTCCTTCCTCTCTGACTTGCTGTGTGACTAGTCTTCCATGCCCATCTGTTTTATGATGCCTAAAACAAGGTTAACAATACTTTCAGAAATTACTTGAAGATCCCCAAATGAAAAGGGCTTGATGTTAGGTATCAAATCCAGTAGATCAAACTCTTCTTCAGGTAAAAAAGGAAGTGCTTGTAAAGCACTAGGCAAGTCATAATAGGCTTTATTAGGTACCCCTTATGAATACAAGTAGCATTGTAACCTATTATGAGAGATGCTTACCTCTGAAAGGCTTTTACTTCTGTGCTGTATTTGTAAAATGAGACCTCATATTAAGTGATCTTAACTTGCACAAGTAATATGGTTTTGAAAAAAACAAAACCAAACCTGTATAGAAACCCGAGGTGCATACTGGGATTTGGTGTCAAGAGGCATAATGGACTGAAAAAATTGGGGGTGGGGGACGGGCCACTGCGATAGTGAACAAAGTTCTCGCAAAATCGCTATTGTAAGCTCACACACTCCTCCTGCTGGACACCCGCTTATTTACAACATACTGGAGTTACCAACTGTTCTGGTCTCCCCTACAGCTGCAAAATCTTGTTTTCATGTGTTTATGTTAAACATGCGTTTGCTTAAATTATTTTATACCGTAATAATGTAATTTTCCTCTGCTCTCAGCTGTTCATAAGGTTAGATAATTTCTCCTGTGGAATGCCATGAGAATGAAACTGCAAACCTGTTTCTTTTGTTGTTTCTTCAGCATGCTGCCTGAACACTAATTTTCTAAACCTGCAGGCCTGTGCACTTTTATTAAACGTGTGGTTACTTTGGGTGTGTTTAAGGAAAATATTAATATTTTAAAGGTAAGTGTAGTGGGTTGTTTTTTGGTAGGGCTGGGGGGTGGGGTGGGGCAGAAGGAGGTCAGTGTGATTGAGATTTTGAATAGCTGTCTCTAACATTCAAAATTTAAATCTCCATCAGCATTTTTTGGTAGCACTGTCTCCTGGCAATGTTTGCTAAACAACTGCAGTTCACCAATATTCAGCATTAAAAAAAACCCAAGCCCATATTATTTTTGTAGGTTAGACAAAAAAAATCACCTTGTTATTACTACAGGTTTCTTGTAGGTCTTCTTCCTTTTGCAAAAAGAATCATAGAATCAGAAGAGCTATGCTGACGTGTTCCTCTGTTCATAGCAGGAATGATCAGCTGAAGGGCAGCAGTGTACTACACAGAGACTCTTCCTGTTTCCTATCTTTTAAAATTATTTTCTATTTCATGACACAGCATTTTCAGCCTGTTACCCAAAATGTTGAAGTGATGCAGATGAAACACTAGATGCTGCTTCAAGTTGGTTCTGCAGCGTCATGGAAGTTATCACTAATTCATGTAATAGCTATGCCCTCATGTTTCTTCTTTGTGCTGTCATTTATTTCACCAAGTGAAAACTGAGGGAGGAAAAACAACTGTGAAAGTAAGGCTGTTGTAGAGGTAAACGGGAGAGGGAAACAAAGCAGGTCAGACTTTTCTCAAGTGTGTTGATGGATTTTTGTTGTTTTAAATCTGTTTTATTTGATAGTGACATTAGTGTGATTCGATAGGCCTTTATGCCAAGTTCTCAATCTACTCTTTAATACCTGTTTCTTTTGAACTTCTATATATTGCTGTTCCCTCACAGTAGGAAACAAACCAAATTGCTTTCTGTATTGTATTGATCTTAAAGGTGCCTTCAGTGTGGGGTCAAAAAATACTAATTAAATGACCCAAGATCATCAAAGAATTGTTCCCCTACCCCTGGCAATTTCGTTTCCCACTGCTTGTATTTGGTGGCTTAGGGCTTGACTAAGTCAGAACTGTTGGGATATTAGCAGTGTCTTAATATTTGGTCTTTAAACTACCTCTAAAGAATTCTACTTTTATCTATTCTGAAAAGTCAATGACTGTTTCCTGGAATTTCCACAATTTCAGTTCTGGAGGAGGCCAGTAACATACTCCAGTAAAAGGTGCTGATTCCAGCTTTGGAAGTCTTGCAATGTTGATGTGAACTGCTGTGGTTTCTGTGAGAACAGCCCTCATACTGGCACTATTCATAACACCTTTTATACTGCTACCGCCTCTTGTAGAAAGCAGCAGCCTACTGCCACTCTGATTAGGGTGGAGGATCTCTGCCATGTATGAATGGCAAAAACATAAGTCTGTATTCTTACCCCTCGTGGTGAAATGGGTGCATCAGCCACCTGTAACTCTTCTAGGAAAATATGCAGTAGCTCTTAGTTTTTATACTTACTAACTTTAAAAGAAATGCTCTGTGTATGCAGTGAGAAGATGTATAGTAATTCTACCAGTTTCTTTAAAGTGTAAAGCTTCAGAATACTCAATTTGCCCACAGAGTGTTTTTACAAAATAGCATTTAAATGTTAAGGCAGATAACACACCATTCACTAATTAGCTAGCTAGGTGTAAGATTTAATTTGCCTCACAGTATACTATTATTTTTAATCATTCATTCTAACCTTCTGCTTGATTTCAGTTTATCTGTATAAGTACTATTTCTACTAATGAAATACTTTTGTTGTGGCTGCTAGCTTGATAGACTTGCACGAAGCTTTCTTACTAATCTGAGGGTGTTTGGTGACTGCTCTTATTGTTTGTTTCAGAAATAACACAGACTTCACCTGCAAAGTCCAAGTGCCAAGCAGAGGATGTCAGACAGTCCTTCAGCAGTGTTAAATATTCGTAAAAGAAATAGATTAATGTCTCCCAGCAGCAATTTTAAATACTCAAATTTTAAAGACACATGTTACACTCCAGTGTTTCTAGACAGCAGATGCAACGAGTCAGTAAAAGATCCTGGTGTAGAACAAAAAGAAGCACTGAATTTAACAAGTTTATCATTGCTACAAGAGCCTTCTGAGCACACTCATTCAAATACTCTTTTTCCTGTCTCAACATCTATAGAATATAAAATGAATTCTATATCTTTATCAGAAAGAAGGGAAGCAAATAGAGGTGCAGATTTTTTTGAAACTCCTAAAGTGATTAGAAAAGGCTCCTCGCTACGCAGGAGGCTGCTTTTATCCAAGGCTGTTCCAGCTGTCACGACTGTAGGATGCTGTGAAAGGCAAGCTAGTTTTTCAGGAAGCATCAGGAAAAAAATATTCTCTTCTGTGTTGAGCTCTGAAGAAAAACTCTCACAAACTGCTTCAGATTCTCCAAAAGATAAAAGTTACAAACCTCTGACACCTAGCACTTCAAAAACTGAAGACTCTAATCCTGATTGCCTAAAACGGAGACTTTCCTTTTCACAACAAAGGACTTCTACACTAGATGAGTCCAAATGTAAGGACCCTTTGTTGTTAGAACCAGAATGTTTGTCTCCAATTCACTGTAAGGATATTACTAGTAGTAATGCTAATGAATTCAATGAAAGTGTCCATATGAGTGTTAGTGATGGGTTACTTAGGACTCCTACTTACACTGTGTTGCCTGAGGCTAATGAGGGTAAGTTCCTGACTGCTATCGACAGTCTTGTTGAGAATTTTAAGTTTGAAATACATGATATAACCTCTCCCCCTGTTAAGCTGGCAGGCTACCCATCTCTTTCAACACCTGAAGATAGTGGATATAATTCACTTCATTTGGACAAATCAGGAGACTCATTGTCTGATCATGAGGGATCTTTCCAAGAGTTCTTCCAAAAACATAAAGAAGGTTCAAAAATTCTGGATACCAAAAGAAAGACAAGAAAACTTGAACGAGTTAGAAGGCTATCCACTCTTCGGGAACAAGGCTCACAGTCAGAGACAGAAGATCACCATGGCAGTCCTTTTATTTCAGCATGTGTGTTAACACAAGAAAGAAACTTTATCAGTGAAGATGATGCATTATTTTTAGAAGACCAGCCTAGTAGAGATGTAGTTCTAAGTCATGGAGATCTCTCAAGAACTCCAGCTCTGAAAATAGTTCATGATATTTGCTTGCAAAGACACAGATCAGACCAAAATCGAGTATCAGAGAATATTGATGGAACAGAAATATATACATTACAGCATGTTCTTGCTGGACTTATTGGCAAGAAAATGGGCCTTGAAAAATTAGATATTTTAACAGAATTAAAATACAGAAACTTAAAACATGTTCTTGCTATGGTTTTAGATGCTTTGACAGTGGAAAGTCTATGCAGGTAAGTACAACTGTGTCCTCTCTGTGTGTCCTGATTGAAAATATGTATTTCTGAAAATATATTGACAATATCCAGTATTTTAACTTCTTTATTTCTGGGGAAGCAAAAGTTTTGTCACTATTAACCAAGTGGCTCTTTCTGTGTAGTTCTAAAAATATATTGTATGGGGGCAATTCAAAACAAAATCACATGTGGGAATTAGTAAACCTAAAACCAAATGACAATACCTGTAAATTTTAAAATACATTAAAGATTTCTTTAAGCCTAGGAAGTAATTTATTCTCATTACAAGTTACTAATAGTGCATAGTACTCAAAATACATTTTCTAGATTTTTCCTTGTGTATTTAATTTTCTCAGCTACTTCTAAGCACAAAGATGCTCCAAGTATTTAGCTTCATTTATAATGTTCTAGATTCTATTAATTTTAATCTGTGACTTATTTCAAAGAAATCAAGAGTGCTATGTGTGTTATTAATTAAAAGGGAATTAGACAATACATGGAAATATAAGGGCACAGTTGTTTTCAGAACACAACAATGTGAGTTCAGAAACAAGCGTGGTAAGTGGCTTATGTGGAAGGAAGAAACATTATTTTGTAAGTCAAAGATACCTTGTGTTACTTATATTGCAGTTCTCTCAGCTTTACTATTCTATGCAGTGGTGCACAAGGGCACATGAGATCTGTCTCATGACAATACAGTGATCTCTCATGACTTCTCATGACTATCATGACTTCTGTGCTAGTTGGCAAAAATGTGAAAGTGGATAACTTTTTAAAATTTATTTTTAATTCTAGCATTTGGAAAGTAAGCAAAACCTGGCGTGAAATCATTATACAAGATAGAAGTGCAGATAAGAGGAGAAAGTTGTACATAAAACACCTGAAAGAAGAAGCTGGGGTAAGGTTGGTCTCAAAGATAATATTTTTTCAAGTGTGAAAGAAGACAGGTCAAAGAAAAGAAAAAACGGCTTGTGAAAGCTACAGAAAGGTAACTGATAGAGACAGTTCCAGCACGAGTATGTGAAGGATTCTAACAGAAGAATGTAATTGCTTTTATTGCCTTTCAACTGTCTAGAGTTTGAGTAGTTTCAACCATTTGATACTTTTTTTTATGCCTTCCTTTTTTTTTAATTCCTCCCCCTTGAGAATCTTAGAGGATCTCTTCCTCAGCTGATTCTGTCTTTGGATCTTAAACCCTATTCATACCTTTGTGTCATGTTCTTCCTCAACTTCAATTTCACTGCAGTCTGCAGTGTAGTAGGACATACTCTAGATTACTTCCGGATTATTTTCAGGGATATTTGTGGCTAAACAAATTTGTACATGAGAATATCAGAAGGACACAGATGTTTTTAGGGAATTTCTAGAAAAGTAAACATATGAATAGCAATATAAATTTTAGATCCTCCGTGTGTATATATGCACGCTTCAGTGTAATCTTGCTTTAATTGTGACAAAGCTGATGTTTGCTATTGAGAAATCCTAAATCAGAAACCTGAGGACCAGTGAAAAGTGCTAAAAGACAATTGGCTTTTTACTCTGGTTGAGGGATTTTGGTTTTAATGGTTCCTCTCTCTTCTTCACTTACTAAATATAAACAATTAATGGGAAATACATGCACTCTACATTATTTCCTTTTCTAATGTGGTGGTGGGAGTTAAGGGGGGAAGAGAGAAAGCTGCGAATCCCAAATGAAATAAACCCCTGATTTGCTTCCTTTTGTGTGGTTTGGTTTGGTTTGGGTTTTTTTGTTTGTTTCTTTTTCTTTCCCCTTTCTTTATAAACTTTAACAGGAATATTTATTGAAAGCTGAAGATGCTGCCACAAGACTTAATGTTCTCAATAGATCTGCCCTAAGGCTCGTTCAAGCTCAAGCCAGAATTGTAGCACACACACCACCTTCATACGTCGAACTTACACCCAGGAGATGCAGTTCTGTTCCCCATTCAACTAGTAGACAGGAAGAATACATAAAAGTAGGTAGCTAAGAAATTATTCTTTTGTGTTTTAAGGAAATCTTCATTTATAAGAACTAAGTAGCTCTTCTGTTCCTCCTCTTGCTACAGGCTGCTAAAACTCTGTTCACAGATGAAGCTCTAAAACCCTGTCCAAGATGTCAATATCCTGCTAAATATCAATTGGTAAAGAAACGGGGAATATGTAGCAGAGAGGCATGTGCATTTGAGTTCTGTATTTTATGTCTGCATGCTTTCCATGGGTCAAAAGAATGCAACAGTTTATCTGCAAAACGGATGAACAAAAATGATGCAGCTCCAGGAAGTGCCCAAAGCAAAAGAAATTTAAAAAGACTCTAAATTTGTAAGGCTTGTAACTCCTTACACTTAATTCCTTCCCCCTTCTCTTAAATTCCTAATATTGTTCATATTCTTCTTAAAAATATGCATTTTGAAAGTATTATTCAATGTGGTTTTGCTGACTTACCAAGACAATCTCATGCATATATCTTAATTAACTTAGTATGTTTTTGAAAAAAATTAATATTTTAAAACATTGTCTTGTTTTACCTGTTATGTAGTAGCTAGGTGCTTACTAACATCTTAAATTTTTAATAAAGTATCTTAAATGTAGTCTTCGGTATTTAGCTTACAGTACCTCATAGATGTTTAAAAATGTGATTGTCTTAAGGGCAAATTAAAGAAAATTTATTTTAAAAACATATTTTAAATGGTACTCATTTATTCATTTAGCTGTAAATGTTTTAAATATCTTATTTGGAAACTAGGTACAGAAATAGAAAAATACTTCTACTTACATAAATGATGATGATACCTCACAAGCAATATATTAGTAGTCTGAATTTGATATTGGGATAGTTATTTTTTTGTTCTCTTAGCTTCTGTAATGCAAGTCAATTGCATTGTAACTTCTAAACCAAGCTGATCCTGTGTGAGTGTTCTGTTGTTTTCTACAGAATTTTTTTCTTTACCTGACTTCAGGTGATATACTATATATTCATACCTAAATATGCTGTTGCATTGCCTTTTGTTGTGAACTTAACTTTATACTTACTCTGATTTTATCTCCCAGATACTGCATCATCTTCATACTTCCCCTTGAATGAAACAATTGTCTACTGCCAGAATTCATCTTTTATCTGTAGATTTAATTAAGGCAATTGATTTAGCTCAAACTAAATATGTTGATCCTTTACAGAAGAACTTAATGTGCCTCTCACACCTCAAATGATTTTTGTGTGGCTTTTTTAAAGCCTAGCAATTGTAAACAGCTTAAATGTGACAAAAGTGAACACAGTATTTGCTCTAGGAATTTATAATATTAATTTACTTCAGTTGATGTCCTACTCATCCTTTCAAGGAATTAATTTGCCACGTGCATATTGCAGAACACTTGTAGTCATCTGGTGTTTCTTTCCCTCTGTTTTTGTACTATGTGTTATACTTGTGGTGATGTAAATTTACTATGTGTATTTGTAGGTAAGTCTTACCATTCAGGTATTTAAAAAGCAATCTGACAAAAAACCCAACCTTTCAATCAAGCAATAAGTTAGAAGTTATGTATCTGCCTCTATTTATTTACATAGATATTTTAATTTTATTGTCTGAAAATTGCAAATAACTTGAGATTCTTTTTTTCTGTGCAATCTGTGGATGTTTAAGACAAGTGGAATAGGATGATGCACTTAAGGATATTCTAGAAACATCACTTCTTATTTCTCATCTTTAACTGTTGTAATTTGCAATTTGGTTAGTAATTCTAGCATACTTGATTTCTAGGGCAGCCACACCTAGCATTTGGAAGGAGAGGGAAAAACATGGTTAATAAAATGCCATAGAAGTTTTAGTACTAACATTCTTAACCAAAGATGGTATCATTGAAGAAGAGATAAGCCCAATATATTGGCCAGAAATTCCCATTTATTGGATGAATAAAATTATCAACACTTTAATTCTGTAGTTATTTGTACGTGCTAAGTCTTTGTGTTGTTCTTGTCTTGTGTCAGACTGGTAGCACCTGAAGTGGAAGACTGAAGAGGAGTTTATATAGAGTCTACTCTGAAGGAGCAATTGAGGGAAAGTATATTCCCTAGTTTGTCCCAAAATAGAGGGGTGTGTGCATATAGTTTTGGTTTAGGAAGGATGCAAATCATTACAGATGAGAAGATCGCAAACAGGAATATTGCTAAACTTTTGGAATGCCAAGTGTTTGAGGTCTGCTTGAATTAATTTAGTTCAGGGAAGTATTGGGTTGGCTCTTTTATTCTTATTTATAGAGTAACAAACTATACATTTTTAGAAATGTTTAATACCTTCATTTAAGGTTAATCTGACATGATGAACAACTTTGTAGTCAGGAGGTTATAGTACACAAGTTTATGCAGGACCAAAAAAATTATATAGTTTGTACATTTATAAGAAATTAATTTGGATTAGTTTCGCTTCTCATCACTGAACTATCAAATACTATAGGGAATGGTAGTAACGGCAATGCAGAATAAGTATAGCATGTCAGACTGCTATTAGCATCACTACATTTTACCTTTGGTAAATACCAATGAAACTTTTTCTTTTTTTTTTTTTTAAAAAAAAAGCTTTAAATGCATTCTTGAATTTGCTAGAGTTATGACAGAGGATTGGGCTTGCTTCTTGCTTTCTCATCTGCAGTGGTGTAGTCTACTGAGGTGGTTTGGCCCTGGCTAGAGGCCAAATACCCACCAAAGCTAATATATCACTCCCCTTTACAACTGAACAGGGAGAAAATATATATTGGGAGGCTTAGGAGTTGAGATAAGGACAGGGAGAAATCATTCTGCAATTAGTGTAATGGGTAAAACACTCAGCATAGAATAAAGGAAAGAAAACTAATTTATTACAACTATATACTAAACACCCAGTGAAACAGGTGTTGGGTAATGAGAAGTGTGTCCAGGTCTTAAAGCACCTTCCCCCACCCCTCCCTTCTTAGCAGACTTGACTTTAATCCTGATTTTTCTCCCTTCTTCAACTCCCCCACCCATTGTGTTGGGGGGAGGGGCAGGCAATGAAATTCTGTCACGTCCTTACAAGCTACTTTCCTTCTCCAGATCTTAACACCTCTACTTTCCCCCATCCCTCCCTTCTTAGCAGACTTTAGTCATAATTCTGCTCCTTCTTCCCTCCCCACCTTGTGGCAGGGAGGGGCAAGGAACGGGGGTTAGCTGGGGCAGCATTCCACACACACCCTTCCCCTGCTGCCCCGTGGGGTCCCACCCATGGGAGCTAGTCCTCCACAACTTTCTACAGCGTGAGTCCTTTCTATGGGGGTGTCATCTCCTTACCATGTGCCTCAGCACAGCTCCCTTCCATGGGGTACTGATCTTCAGGCCCAGACTTCTCCAGCCTGGACCCCCTCAGTGTCATAAGTCCCCCAGGAAACCTGCTGCAGTATGGGTTGGAGATGGTCTCTGCTCCCTGTCATTATCCATGGACTGCAGGGGGACAGCCTGCTTCACCATGGCCTTCTCCACAAGCTGCAAGGGAATCTCTCTCTCCAGCACTTAGAGCACCTCATTTCCCCCCTGCCTCCTTCTTCCCCAACCTTGGTGTCTGCACAGTTTCTTACATCTTCTCACTCCCTTCTCTGGTGGCAAAATATGGCTGCTTGTGGGTATTTTTCTCCTAAATGTGATTCCCAGAGGCTCTGTGACCGTTGCTGATGGGCTTGGCCTTGGCCAGCAACGATTCTGGCCTTGAATTGGCTGATGTTTACTCTCTGGGGCCTGCAGAGAGCTTCTGGCTGTTTCATGCAGGAACCATCCCTGCAGCCCCCTGCTTCTCTACCAGCACCCAGCTACACCAAACTGCAACATCCAGAAATTCTTGAGGCACAACCCTTAGTTGGAGAACTTGACCAATAGATTTGAAAGTATTGGTGAAACAGGTACACCTTTGGATGGAAAGACGTGAACAGTGTTTGAGATTCAGTTGTTAAGTATTCTTTCCCTTTGAGGAAAACATTTTATAAGATACGTGTGACCTCATCCAGTCAATTTGCTTTTGCTAAAATCTGAATAATTCACAGGGTGGTAAATTTGTTCTAGTATAGGCATTATTTGTTTTTAAAGGTAAAACCTTTTGACATCTACAGGGTACAGCCATCAAGGAATAGCTTGAGAGGAAATAGTGTGAAATATGGCTCACGTAATTTTAGACACCTTCCCTCCTGTTTTGGTATGCTTGAAACTTTGTCTTTTTAAATCTGCATGACAAAAATCACTTGAATCAAATCTCTCTTGTTCAGTTAGGCCTGTCGTGAATGTCACTATGCACTGGTGGTTGAGTGAAATGAGTTCTCTGCTGTCATTCACTACTACACCAGAGGTGGGGAGAAGTGAGAAACCCAGACTTCTTGTCTATTGGTAATGCTTCTTTCTGACAGTGATTGGTTTGGTTTTTTTAGAATAATAAAATGAGCTTTATTTCCTGACGTAAGGTAGAAATAAAATAGTGATATTCTTAATGTGTGGGTAAAGGATAATGTATTTAACAGAGCACATGGTATGTTACAGTTATGTAACAGACTAATAGTTTGGGTGAAAGGAATAATTTTTTTTTCATTAGATTTGATTGAGCTATTGACAGAAGCAAAGACTGTGGTAGTGGAGTGAACTTTTTTGACTCCCTGTTAGTATGCGCTTTTTTTTCCCTTTATACTGTATCCCTCAATTAGTCACCATCACACTTGAATGGACTTGGGGTTGGACCCAATGATCTCTCGATGTCCCTTCCAACCCCTACAATTCTATGATTCTATGACTTGAATCAAAACAAAAGAGAACATAGGCTCCAACTTTGCATCAACCCGCCCCCTCCCAACCTCCCCTGCCACCCCCGCCCCTCCCCCCTCCCCCCCGGCCCCGAACCCTAGAGACAAAAAAACCAAACTAAAACCCACTTTCTCCAAAACCCTCCACAAACACCACCTCACAAAAATTAAGTCCATGAGTGACAGGGCATTTAGGGATTCACATCTAGTATCTTTCTCTTTCTACTAGATTGAATTAATTCTTGGAGATCTGAGGTCAGGTGTTAACACTTCTAGCTAGCACAGAGAAGGATGAAAAAGTAGTCCTTGGGTAGAATGGACAATAGTCCAGAGTTTTGTAAAATATCCAGCTCGTGATTATATTCCAGCTCAAGAATTTTTCTTACAATTAACAACAGATTGTTGGAAAGGGAAGAAAATAATATTTCGTTTATTTGCTGCCTAAAACCTTAATTTTGCAATCCTTATTTCCCTTCAGATAAGCATGATCTATAGTGGGAGGAGTGATAATACCTACAAATGAAGCCCAGGGAATGTATTTAAATTTCTGAAGGTGATGGTTTGAGCCAGAGCTGTGGGTTTAAATTTTAAAAAAGAATTCTTAAAAGTAAACTTTTCTTGCTGACATATGCTGCTGCAAGTGTTGTACTTCATAAATCTTTTTTTCTGGAGCAACAACCATAAACCTCAAGTGGTCTGTGAGAAGGAAATTGAAAATATTTAAGTCTCTGATCATTTTTCCCTTGGTGACAAGTATGGAAGATTTGAGGCAAAGAGTCCCTTATAAATATTTTGATTTGTTTATAGGATAGAAAATGTTAGTATGTTCTATCACTAACTAGCTAAAAAGTAATAATAATAAAAAAATTACAAAAAGGAGCTCATCAACATCTGACGTACTATTTTCCTATTCCATATACTGGTTATTCATTAGTAACTCTTAGGCAATTTAGGCCATTCAGGTTAATTTTAATACAATAAATAATCCTGTTCTTTGTTGTCATAGGCACATGAAGAAATACCTCAGATTAGAAACCAGTGTCAGATTAGATAGGGACTGCTGGAGTCTAGTGCCAACTCTTATGACGACTCAACAAGTTCTATCTCAAAACTGGATGAGAAGTTCTGATCACCTTTTTTTTAGACCTATTCCAGATCGCTCTACTATTCAGTTAACTAGTTGCCCTTTTTTCCCCCAACACTGCTATTAAAGTAGCTATTTTATACATCTGTTCTTCCCCTTAGACTTCTGTCCAGTGTTATGATTGTGTAATATAAATGCCCCCTCTTAATTTCCCTGACAAAAATACCTCTGACCTTGGTCTCATCTCTTAGCTACAATCTGTGTTTCATGGATTGTCTTAACGATTCTTCACTGTTTCCATTGGATTCTAGTCTGTGAATCTATGTGACCAGTATGCCAGGTAAAGCCTCCTCAAACCCTGAATAGTATCAGGGCTTTCTTTTCTCTACCAGAAATACTTTGGCCAATGCATATGAAGATTAGCACTTCTCTTATGTCTTCTGCACACTTGCAGTTTAGTCACTAGGTGTAGTACTCCCACATTCTTCTCTTTTGAATAGATCCCATTTTTTCCTGTAAATTCTTACTTGAACCATAGCTGTGTAACTCATACTTTGTGCTACTAAGCTTTAGGCTTTTTACATTGTTTTTCCAACTTCAGTCTCACTGTGACTTAGTATTTGGTATGATTATGTTTTATAAGTACAAATTCTTTGTCTGTAGTGAATCTTATAGGATTTTTGGATGCAAAACATCTAGCAGATTCTGTTTCAACTTGTCAGATGTCCCAACAAAATCTGACTACCTCTTGGAAATAATGTGTTTATTTAGTTTAGTTAAACAAAAACAAACCTTGCTTTTATTTAGACTTCCTGAGCTCTGTTCAGTTCCAATTCTCCTAAAAAAACAAAAAAAAAGACTTAATGCATTTTTTTCCACTTCACTTTGACAAGCCTCTGTACAGTGTTAGAACCTGTCCAAATTTGGTGGAATTCTAAATAATAGTAATGCCTTACTGTGCTGTGTTCTAATGGTTAAGTAGCAATGAAGCCAATTCTCCAGCTAAAAATATGGAAAGCATGGTGTTCTGAATGAAGTCATAAACACTGATATTGAATACTAGTAGCTTCTTATAAAAATAATCTCTGACTTGGAAACTGGAGTTCATGTGTTAAAAGCCCCTCTTTTTTTTTTTCCTGAGTTTTAAAGCTCATGTTGATAAAAGTCCTGTGAGGGTTGTTGAGTCTTAATTCTGTAGGTACCTTAAATGTCTGGCAACTGGGGTGTGGAAACTGTGTCCGTATTTCAGCTGCTTCTTTTCCATCCTGAATCCTATCCTAGTGAAAAAACTATTTCCATAAGCTGTTTACACTTACAGGCATCGTGTCATGACTAGAACCAGATGAAGTGGTAGGAGGGTAGCAACTTCTGGCAGAAGAGGAAGTTAGCTGGGAAGCAACAGCACCCTAGATAAATACAGTAACACTAGCTAAAAGTTGTAATTTGGAGCTGCGAGGGTATTGCAGAATTAGTCAGCAGTTGTGCAGCTGTCTTCTGCTTTAAAATAAATCTCAATTATCGCCCTAAAATGCTGCTGTTGCCTAAATGGAGGACTCCCATCTCAGGTTCTAAAGTTCCCAAGTACTTAATTGTATGTGATGCATTTTTGAGGCCTGAAGAATACATCTAGAAAGGACTTGTTCTGCCAGGACTCAGTAGCACCGTACCTAGCCTGTATATAGACCACTGGGATTCAGAATGTTTTCCTCTGATATGATTCCTCTGCCATCACTTTTTCCTGGTACACATTTTGATACATTAGATGCTACACAGATTGTGGCAATTCTTTGGCTTTTAAACATGAATTTGGGCTGTATTGAGACCATTCTCCCATCTTTAGAAAAATTTTGTACAAAAGCAGCACTCCCACAAAATATTGGAATTTCAGGTTCAGTTTGCCTATATCTTTTTCCTATGGCATACTCTGCTGTGGCAAACAAAAACCTATTATTGGGATGCATTGTTCTCCAGCTTTTTTATTGGAGTGTTTCTGTTGAGAAACTGTTCCAAAGCTCTGTATCCCAAATGGACACAGTAAGAGGGGGCATGATTTTTTGTAAACGGCAAGGCATGAGTCCTGTTTTCTGCTCCGGGCAGAAAAGCTAGCTGGTGTACTGCTTAAGTTCCTGTGCTAGACTTTTTGCTTGAACAGCTGTTATAGACTGGTCCAGGGAGAATGTCATGCAACCCAGAATGGATAACAAGAAAAGAAACTAATTCTTGAAATGCTTTGCTCAATTAACTCATTTAAATGTAAAAATATCTTGAGGGTTGAACTGCTTTCCTCACTGAAAATAGTCCTCGATTTCAAGTGCATACTTTCTGGTGACAGATATGTTTTATCACAAGGGGGCACCAAAGATTTTTCTTACAGAACTTGATTAGTGTTCTTGCTTTAACCCTTAAACATTAACTCAACGTTGCAAATGCAAAATGTTTTGAATAGCTTAAAGCAAGGGTGGCCATAATTCCTGCCCTCATGAGATGCATACCAAAAATCTTCAAGAGAAGAGGGGCATCCTGGGAATCAATTCAGTCGGTATTCCTTCTCCGGGGCCTCCTTCACAGATTGAAGCTGTGCTGGGCACACAGCCAGGTCCTACAGTAACCAGGTAAGATCGCAGAATCATAGACTGGCCTAAATAGTGCCTCCTGGCTCAGATGCCCTCTCAACCATGGCCTTGGATTATCCATCAGCCCCCATGCCAGCCTGGTGTGTAACTCATGGAAGAGTTGCAGCTGAAGTTTTTGAGATCTGATAGTTTCAGGTGCTCTATGTTTTAGAATTTTATTTCTTAATTACAGAAAATGTATTTGATGATAAAATCCAATATATTTTTCAAAGTGTGGATAGTGTACAAGTGCCTTCTCAATCTATCATGGTTTAAAGTGATCACAGGAAAAATAGTATTGTATGCATCTTACTCATACTTAATTGATGTTCTAATAGCTTCAGGGAACAAGAAAGGGAAAACATTAACTTTTTTAAACTAAAAATTGTGAGGGGGACAAGTATTTCCAAGGAGGATATTTTAAACTATATCAGAATGGCAACTTTAAAAAATTTTTTTAGTTTGTTAAATGAAAACTGGGTGAGAATTTGGGAACTTAATGCGTTCATTATTCTTCAACTTGGTGCTTCTGGAGTCCAGGAGAGCACCAGATAAGAAAATACCTACAAAAGAAGGCAGCTATAATGTATGCTTTTTGAAGCATTACTAAAGTCTTAAGAGCACCTATTAGTTATGGATTCTTATACCATTTTTAACACCTGTTGTGTTGATACTGCTGTGTTCTGGAAAGTCGGATAAATGAAATATTTTTCTTCTCTCCTCCTGATTTTTTTGATTTGTTTTGTTTTTTTTAGCTGGATTAGTCTTCTCAATCTGTTTCATTATACAGCTACATAAGCAGTCCTGGCTTTATAGCACAAAAAGGTGGGAACTGATTGTCAGTGGAATGTGCCATCTCAAAGAGCACTGCTGTTATCCACAAGCTTTATGCATCCGTAATATCCTACACGGATAACTTAGCTCTTGGGGAATCCTGGTTTTGGGGACTGTTACTGACATCTGATTGTAAAAGCAAGACTGGAAAGACGTGTGAGTTTAGTGTTTCTTGTTGTGTGTGTGCCACTTACTGCCAGGAGGTGACCTTGTTAAAGGATATCTTGGGCATTATTGGCATATGTTATTCCCATTTGCTGAAGCTTCTTCATATGCCTCTTGCATTAGCCCCTTAGTTGTCTAGAATACCTGTTAAGCCAAAATCAAGGAACTGAGCTGACCTAAACCAAGCTGCAAGCAACCCTAGAAAAAATAAGTCATGAAACTTGCTTGCACAACTAAAAGAAGTGGCAGTAAACTTGCAAAGCTTAAATTAACACAGCCAAAATGTATTACAAAACATGACTTCAGTTTATCTGCACAAAAAAGAGAGAATAGACTGTGACAACGCAGACTTTTGTATGTAGTGCCAAATTTCTCATACATTCCCTGACAGTGAAATCTCTGAGAAATAACTGTCGTAGTTTCTTCTGATCTGTAACTTATGGCTCAGTTGAAAGCTATGCTACATTAACTGTAGTAGGGTTGCTAGCAATAAACTCTCCCTGCCTTGCTGTAAACCTATGCACCATGCCATTTTTTAAATCTTGCCTGTGGTTTGATGGCTGGGGCTCTAGTAGTTAGTCCTTTCTTGATTTTCATATTGTCTTTACAGAATAACCTTATTTCTAATACAGTTCTTCATACTGCCACAGTCTTGCCGAATAGTTGTTCAATCAAGTCTTAATGCTCCTTTCCAAGATTAGAAAAGATAGTGTGATATTCTCCTAGCAGTTACCTCTTAAGACACCAATACAGTTTCTGAAAGGATCGGATGACTGCAGGTATGAAGTAGGCAACTGTCATGTATGAGGTAGCAAGAATATAGATGTATGTAACAAATTGCTAAGTGATCCTTCCAAATTCCAAATAACTTTCCAGATATGTCTCTCTACTCCCTTTACCTTTTCCAAGACCCATACTAAGCAAAGGGGAACCTAACTTTATTTAAAACATTTAAACTTCATAAAACACCTTTACTTTGTCCTGGTAGTATAAAATTGTTGTAAAGAATCCTTGGGCCATTGGTGAGATGGACAAGTCAAGGACTATTCTCCAGTGACTATCCAAATAGTCTTTTGTAGAGGTCAAGCTCTTTGGACTTTCACTCCCTCTGTGAGTTTCTCCCACTAACAAAAAAGTTTTTAATGTTGTTAGACTAAAGATATGCCACATGTCTTTACTATTTGGCCCTTCTGTCCTGGTTCTGGCCAGGCCAGAGATAACCTCCCCAAGCAGCCAGCACAGGTGAGCTGAGTTAGGCCAGGTTGGTTTCCACCCCACCTGACATCACTCCCTCTGGCTGGTTGGGTAGTGATGCTCCTGGGTGCCTCCAGGGAAGTCTGAGTGTAGTCTGGTGTGGGTCTGTTCTCTTGTCTGTGCAGCACTCTGTGTTAACTTTGGGTGTGAGTGAAATTTGCTGTTATTGTTCCCCTTTCACGGTGCTTTTGTCAGTAAACTGTCCTTATCCCAACTCACAGAGGCTCTGTCTGTTTCTCCACAGACAGAGCGACATGTGGTGCTCAGCCACTGCTTGGGGGTGAACCACCACATCTTCCACCTTCCTATTTTATTTTAAAGTACTTTCCTTTTGTACCTTCAACGAATCGTAGGGGTTGGAAGGGACCTCAAGGGATCATCAAGTCCAACCCTCCTGCCAAAGCAGGTTCCTTAAGACAGATTGCACAGGTAGGTATCCAGATGGGTCTTGAATATCTCCAGAGAAGGAGACTCCACCACCTCCCTGGGCAGCCTGTCTCAGGGCTCTGTCACCCTCACTGGGAAAAAGTTCTGCATGTTGGTGTGGAACTTCCTGTGCTCCAGCTTGAAGCCATTGCCCCTTGTCCTTTCTCTACAGACTACTGAAGAGGCTGGCTATTTCCCCTTGTGTCCCACACTTGAGATATTTATAAACATTAATTAGGTCGCCCCTTAGTCTCCTTTTCTCAAGGCTGAACAGTCCCAGCTCACTCAGCCTTTCCTCATAGGGGAGATGCTCCACACGCCTAATCATCTTTGTAGCCCTTCTTTGGACTCTCTCTGGGAGATCCCTGTCCTTTTTACACCAGGGAGCCCAGAACTGGACACAATACTCTGACCAGGGCAGAGTAGAGGGGGAGGATCACTTCCTTTGACCTGCCGACCATGCTCCTTTTAATGCACACCAACCTCATCTAGATGATCTTCAGGAATGCTTTTTTCTCTCCTTTCAGAATTCTTTTGGGTGCTCATATTCCAAGTAGCTGTTTCATTGAGCGCCTGTGTTAAACAGTGCTGTAAACCGGAACTATCAGATTCAACATAGAGAGGCCATACCACTGCAACAGGCAGCTTCTGCCATTTTACCAGCAGAATAATTTAAGGCATTTAAGAGCCAGCTATCTGATGATCAATTTGTGCTTTCCTCCCAGGATCTGACTCCCATTTTGGCAGTCCTGCAGTCAATATTTAAATAGGTTTCCTAGCACCTGTTTTCAGTTTGAGACTGCCGCTTTCAGATGTGAATGCTAAAATGTATGTGGCAATCATCCAAAAAAAGAAAGAGTAGTTACATTTAACTAAAGTTGGGTTTCAGTAAAGACATTTGGATGTTAAAAATATCACAGGATGAAATGCCCGCCTATATCTGAGATGGGGAGTTTCTATTGAAAATCAGGGGGATTATTTCATAGCTGCCCTTGGGAATCCCTCAAGATGTCTATCTGCTTTTTTAAATAGTATTTGCTAATTTTTGAATGAGTAATTAATTATGGGGATGTTTGTGACTTCTGCCAGGACTCAAACACAGGCTAGCACTTAAAAACACAAGTGTATGTTTGGATTTAATAAAGCAACCCAATGTATGGCTTTACTTGTGTAAGTCACAAGGAGGAGACCTGTTCACCCTGTAAACTGGCATAGTTTACGTGCTCGGTTTTTGAGCACAAAGTTGTCTCAGCAGTTTTGATCTGATTTGCCTTGTTGATACTTTGAAACACTTCTGGCAAATGTTTGAAACCATAAATTCCTGAGAAGCGTGGAGGAAAGAGACAATAACAAACTCTTGACTGAAAGGTCACCTCTCTAAATGACTTTTCATTAATGAGCAGAAGAGAGAGATTCCAGCAGAGATGGAGAGGACCAATTTATATTTTAATCCTGTTTGCCTTCCTATGCAAATCTCTTCCTGTGCTGGCTTTCTGCTTGATTACCATTTTCTTGAAATGCTAATAATTTTCTAATAATGCTAACCTACTTTGAATCTTTTTGCTTTCTTCTTTCTCCTGTCTAGTATCTTACTGGTACCACCTTTTTAGAACTTATTCTCTATCCTGTCTAGCCATTCACCTTTTCTTCAAGATCATGTGTTTTTTTGGGACAGATCATGGCTTCAACTATATTTATGAAACATTCTGTAGGTCTACAGTTCTGCTAAGATAAATAAGCATCAAAATGAAAATGAGAGAAGAGCATGGAAAATAAGGAAAATGCTGCTCTGGCAGGTTAGATGAGATGATCTTTCAAGGTCCCTTCCAACCTCTAACATTCTGTGATTCTGTGAAAATGAGCTTAATCTATATACCTTGGCTTCGCCAGCTGGTGAAATTTTAACTGGCAATATAAAGATAGGGCTGACACCAAATATTTGATCCAAATGTGTGTTGTTGACTAAGATGACAAGAAAGGGATAATGGCTGTTACTATATTCTCTAAGAGAGAGTATATTGTGTATTTCTTCATGAGCTTAATCCAAAATGCAATCACTGAAGTACACTACAAAGAGAACAAAGACCTAAGAGTTTGATACCAAAAATACCAGATGACAGGAGAGGAAAAAGGACTTTTGTGGTTTTTTTATTGACTCATTTCCAAACTTCCATTCTATCTAAGCTGACTTGTGGCTTCCACTTCAAATTTTAAAAAGATGCATTCATCATGTTCCTGTTGTTTTTACTTAAAAAATTACAAGCAACTAGGGAAGTTTAGGAGACTGTTATACACAAAAGACTACGACTAAACCTATACCAGAAAGGAAGAGGGATGGGGGAAAAGGAGTGGAATAAGTCTGAGCTTGAACATTTGAAATCATATTAATAATAGTTTGGTTATGAGACAGTGCAGTCACATATTCAATGCAATGCAACTCTTACCTGCGCAAAAGGTTTCAATTTACATTTTATGGGCTATCTTGTTATGCACATTTCCCTTCTGTATGCATTAGGTATTCCTATTTCACAGAATCACAGAACATTTGAAATATTTCATAATTACAATAGAGCATGTCCTGATTCATGACACTAAGAAATCATGTGTTTAAACATATGGTATTCCATGTTAGCCTACTGTTTGTCATGTCTTACTGAATAGAATTTTATACAGAGAACTTATGGGAACACTGATCATGCTGTTTAAATTGTTCATAGCTCACTTAAGTTTGAATCTTTATATTTTATTCTTTCCTTCTGTTGAATATGCTTTTCATATATATATATCAGACTTCTGACTGCAATTTGTATATTGAGTATGGTGTTATTCAGCCTCTTAGGTCTTTGGAAATACTGTTTTTCCCTTAAATGAAAAAAACTCCAATCCAAAACCACAAAACATTCCACCCCAAAAATATAATTAGACAGCTAACAATATTACACCCAGACAATTAGAAGAGGCCTTATTCTGGCTTTTAGTAATTAGAACAGTGATTTGGGCAGGCACCTTGAAGAGTGGGAATGTGCATCTGGAGTTGAAGGTGCAAAATATCATGTATTTCTAGGAGATTAAGCCATTTCCCTGCCTCTATGGTATTTGATTTGCTACTTGCTCATTTTTTGACAGTCATCAATTCCTGGACTTTAAGCTGTAGTCCCTGAGCATGTGCATTTGTTCTGTTTTTACTTGATTGTGGATTTCAGCAAAGTTTTGTATGAATTGAAATAAAACTTTCTTCCACAGTTGGAGTTTGACTGGAGAGACTATGTAGTTCTGTGAAAGGTGGCACAAAGGATAGAGTTTGCTGAGAATGGGAAGCTCTTGGTGCATTTTGGGCACATTCTGAGCACAGATAGTGGATTAGGCTTCTCAGAGGAGCCCTGCATGGAACTTACATACATGGCATCCTGTACAGCTGATTGCAGTGGGGGTCTGATTTGCTTGGTTGGTACTTTTAAACACTTTTCCTGGTGGGATTTAAGCCAAGCTACTGAAAGCAGTGCTGTTCTGGAAATAAGCAGCAGTAGAACCTTTGAAGGAACTTACATGCCAAAAATCCTGAAAGTGCCTGAAGAATTAATGTAGTTCTAGGATCAGATACTTGCTAGGTAGGATGTTTTCAGAGCCCAGTTGTGGAACACCTAAGGTCCACTGAAATCCTCAAATAGGAGGCTGAATTCTTTCTATGTACACAGCTGTTAGTGTCTATACCAGAAACGTGATTACTTAAATCCTGGAGTACCTCCTTGAGCTGAGGCTGAAACTAACATTCTAGGAAAGGACTCTATTCTATGTCTCTTAATGTCTTTTCTCCTGCTACCTAGGCTATTTATAAACGTTTCCAGAACCACTGGAAAATGCAGCTGCCTTTGGATTTTTTGCTAGGTCTGGGCTCCGGCAGCAGGAGGAAACAGCGAAAGCTATTGCCAAGGCTGCAGGTTGCATTTCTAGCACATCGCAGTGGAGCTATTTGTACCTGTTAGGAAACAGCCCAGGTTTCATCTTGCCTTAGAAATACAAACCTCCTCACCTTTTTCTTGCTTGGCTACAGTGGAAGTTGTCTACCATAGATAGGAATGACTTTGTGCCTTGGGATCAAGCCTTACAGCATGCTTTAATTGATACTTGGTGAAAATTTATCTGTCATTATTTGTATGGTGAGACATCTTATTTAAGGTAAAAATCCCAAATTGCTTCTGCTAGTGTAGGGAGAGGATGGAATATAATTTTTCACTAAGAACTGCCTAAGCTGGTTGAGAAAGGAGAGTTTAATTTTATTCCTTGCTGCACATATCCTCAAATTCCTGGTTCACAAGCATCTCTTTTGGGACCGCATCATCAGTGTGCCTGATATCCGAGTCCTCTTCGGGGAGCTTTGCCTCAGCAGTACAAGTATTTGCTTATGGCTCTGTTCATCCCATGCATTGTTTGCAGTGCCATAGCAACCCTGCTTGCTGTGAGCCGCCCAACACAGCCACCCGGCCCTGGTGCAGACTAGCAGGCCTCAGACAGGCCCAGGGACTCTGCAGCTTCAGCTTCTGAACAGCAATCAAAGATTTCACCTTTGCAAATGAGGTCATAAGCTTGCAGACGTGGGTGCCAGCCATTACACATGTAGATCCAAGATGCATTCGAAGAGACTTACCACTGGTATGTAGTGATTTCCTTGCAGGGTGATGGCCTGACTCTGTGTCAGATGGGTGGTCTGACCCCAGGGTGATTGTCCCAGGTACAGAGATGGTGATACCAAAGAGGGAGATTTTGAACTTGACTAGCAAAAAATCATCTGCCTGAAGAAAGAACGTTACTCCCTTCAAATGGCATCATAAAAGAGGGAATATTCTCCTATAATGAGTGAGATTTGATTATCTGGGAACACCCACAATTACGTTTTTGTCTAATTTTATCATATGATTCATAATATTTGCTGTTCAAGGCTCCCAGTGTCACACAAATCTGTATTTTCATTAAAACCAGAAAGATTCTAGTAATCAATTTTGCAGAGGAAAGCTGAAAAGAAGTTAACTGATATGTATGAGAAATAGTCTAGTTAAATAATGCTTTCATTACATTTAAATCATTCTTATGATAGTCAACCTTTTTATGCATGGGTCAACATTACTGCATGTTCTTAGAATTTATTTTGTTTCCTCAGGCTAAGTTATTTTATTTCAGAATATCCAGGAAGGTTGTCATGCCTCACTACATTTTGTTTCTGTTCAGTAATTGTAGTTGAACAAGCTTAATTGTATTGCTTGGATAACATATGGTATTTCGTTTTTGCATTTCAGAGCCTCCACGTATAACAGAAGAAGTGTTTGTAAGTATGCTTTATAAGGCTTGATCATCATTTGTCATACAGTTATAAGGAAAAAAGGAAAAACATCTTTTTGGAAACTCTTGTCTGGTTTCTCATTTCTCTGCTCCAAGTACAGGGTACTCAGTAATTTCCTACCATTTTCACAGACAAAAGATTATTTAGTTTGCAAATAATTTAAAAAAAAAAAAAAAGGGAATAGGATGGAAATGGAGAGGAGAGTGAAATGGGATGACGGAAGAAAACAATGGACTGAAATGTTCATAACCGGTTTAAAAAATCTCCCTCCTTTAAGATTTCTACCCTTTGCTCATAGCTGATTGTAGGTTTCCCTGATGTTTCTTGTTTTCTGGGAAAGGTACATATGTTTATCTTCTACCTTACATGAAATTACACTTTAAATCTTGCAGCTTAGGTAATGTTTCTGTCCTTCCCATGCTGGATGTCCTTGTAACTGTGTTGCTATTCCTTTGGAACCCTCCAGATACTAATATATTATCATAAACAGAATCAACACTGAAATGAGTTAGAGGTAAATGATATATATTTATAACAGATATTTAGCATACATGAATTTGTACATGAGAACAAACAGATAGATGAAAACATCTCTCAGCTGGACATTTACATCACATTACACCTTGATTCTGCAGGGTATGTAATGTGACTAGACATGTCTGACTCTGGATGAACTTCACACAAGGACATGAAGCTGTCAGAGTTCTATGCAGAATCAGAATTTTTTACTAACTTTAACTTTTGGTATCTAAAGATGCCATTTATTACGTATTTTTCAAGAGCAGATGCAATGTGAAATGCAGACATTTCGAGATGGTGCTACTTTTATCCATGTCCAGCTTCTCCTCTGGTGTCTAATATTTCTGTGTTTCTGTACTTTTTCATGCTGACAGTAATAGAGAAACCTATTGGACAGCCTAAATGGAAATTCATTAGGTTGGTTTGTACACCATTGCCAAAATGCTTCTAAAAGTCCTTTTAATGTTAAAAGAGTGATAGAAAATTCCTATTTGTGCACAAATTGCATGAAGGCAAAACTGCAGTTTTGGAAAAAAATTTAGCACTCCTGGATCTCCCGTTGCAGTCATAATTTAGACTGTGCAGCAGGAAAGATGGCATGGGAATAAACAAAACAAAATTTTTCCTAACACAAAAATCTAAGCAAATCTAAGCTATAGTATTGAATATACAATTCCACAACCATAATGTACAAGTATGAAAGTGCAACTATGCTTTCAAAGGAAAATAAGATTGACCATAAAAAAATCCCCCCAAAACCAGGAAAATATATTGTGTATAGATGCAGTAAGATCAGTAAGTAGGAAAGCTTACATTAATAAGGTCATAAATATTTTACTGATTAATCAACCACTGTGTTTACTTTTCTTGCTGTTATATGGGACTACAGAGAATTATATCCTTGGCGAATTAAAAACACATGTTACCTGCATATTCTAAAAGAGCTTAAACTTCAGCCTGTAATAAATTAATTGTTTTGAATAAATCCTTTGAAGCAATAAAATATTTACATGGGGTATTATCATACCAACTCTCTTCAGATTTGTCCTTATCAGTGTCAAATCTAATTGTGCAGTACCCAAACCAAACATGAGGCAGACTGCAGCTTGCTTGTAATGAATTTTTTTGTTACTTGTGTTAATACTTGCTGAATTGAGATTTCTGCATCTGATTGCCTAGTGACATTAACAAGAGGATTTTCTGTTGACTTCCAAATGTTTTGGGTTAGATACTTTGGTAAATTCTCGTGATTAATCAGTGGCCTAACACTTCGAGGTCCATGGTACTGCAACTGCATCAGACTGTGGGCCTGTGATCCAAATAAAGTGTAACTTTGCTTTCAGTGCTGTTAGCATTTTCCTGAAATGAGCATGAGCTAACTTGCCTGTCCTTTATCAGTCACAGCAGCAACCACAAGTGCTAAGAAATAAGTATTGGTAGACGAAGGCCAGACAAACACCATCAGGTCTTGTTATGCAGCACACAGGGGCCTTCCTGAGTTCATGTTAAAGTAGATTAGCTCAAGATTTCTTCCTTGCATAGGTACAAGCTGTCTCTAGGTTAGACACTGTGGAGTTCAGGTCAAGATACTTCCTGCCTACAAGTGATACCATGTATTAGAGTATAGGAAGTTCCGCACCAACATGCGGAAGAACTTTTTCCCAGTGAGGGTGACAGAGCCCTGGGACAGGCTGCCCAGGGGTTGTGGAGTCTCCTTCTCTGGAGATATTCAAGACCCGTCTGGACGCCGACCTGTGCAATATGAGCTAGGGAGCCTGCTTTGGCAGGGGGTTGGACCCGATAATCTCTCGAGGTCCCTTCCAACCCCTATGATTCTGTGATTCTGTATGTGGTATATAACATCTCTCTAATACTATTCCTCACTAGCCCTTTTCAACACTATGTACTTAAAAAATTGGGGGGGGGGGGAGGAGGAGTGGGAAGGATTTGTGTCACAAGACCTTTCCTGATATTGCAAGCACATTTGATTTAGGTGCATTCCCCTTGCGTTGCAAGGCAGAAATAGAATATTCAAGAAACTGAAGCTATTAAAAACTGTTTGGGAATCTTCACAACACTGAAGACAGATTTCTGAAGACCAATGGAATAGTGTTCTACTTTTACATTTGGCTGAATTGAAATGGGGGTGGGGTTGCTATTGAGTGTATTTGAAGTAAGATTAGGATCCATCCTTAATGATTTGTCAACAGTGAAATAATATAATTTCTATTCTACGTTTTTTGAGTCTTGCTAGCAGGATTTAAAATGTGGGGGTCAGAAAGGGAGCAAAACCACCTGCAGATGCAGCCTTCACTTCTGATGAAGTCAGCAGGAAGCCTCCCGGTTCTGTGATTCCAAGTGTGGCATATACTGCTTGCTTGGCGAACCAAATTGTAGATTAGTGAACTCTCTTTTATTCCCCAAACATCCTCCAAAACTTCCCCAAACAACACAGTGGGAGCAGAATCAGGCTCTGGTGACCTTTTATGCTCCCCTCCTTCCCAGATGAGAGAAAAGAAGGTATAAAATGGGGGATTTCTAGACTGTTAACTCATGTACATTTTTTTTTTCAAAACTAAACATGCAGATTTCTAGCACATAGCAGTTGTTGGGTTTATGAAGGCTCTATCTGTAAATTTCTTGGCAAAGGACTTACCTTCATGTGTGCTTTTTAAATTGCTAAGAACCTCAGCAGAGTACAAGAGCAACGATGGAACAATGATGCAATGATTATATCCTCAAAAGTGGAAATAACATTTTGCAAAAGTTTGCATGTCATATCTCATGAAAATAATTGTTGTCTGAGACAACAGTGTGTTCAGACCATGTTAATGCAGATCAGTGCAAGCATTGTTTTGTGGTTTTGTCTCTCTGTAGGAAGACTGTTTAGCCACAGATGGCATGTTTGTGGACTACTTCAATGAATTTTTGAGTCTTCCGGTAAGTACTTTACAGAAATCCCTTGCAAAACACAAGAAACACCTTACTGAGATTGGTAGTAAGGTAACCCAGCATAGAACATTTTCCGTTTTGCCACTGGGAAATAAAATGGGCTTTGCAATATGTCTGTATTTTAATAGTAGCAACTCTTATTGTTCAATGTTATTATCTCTCAGGAAAAATAACAGTGTCTGGACTTCTGGAGACAGATTTTATTTTGCAAATTTACATATTTAAATCACTGTGCATTAAAATAATATGAATAGGACATGAAAAAGAGATGTAAATACTGATTTAAAAACCATAAGGAGTCCACTTTTATTCCAGTATCATGACATATTGACATAACAAATGTTTGTCCTTTTACATTCTTCTGCCACGTCCTCAGTGATTGATAACCATTTTTCTCTTTGTTTCTCTTAATGGCTGAGAAGACATCAAAATTGGCATTCCCCTCTTCTTCCCCTCCCATCTGCAGATAGACTTCATTCTGTGGGCTGATCCAGTTGCAGTAAGCCACCATACGCAATGCCATTTAACTAGTTGCCCTATATTTTGCTCCTTTTCCCCATGAACTACTTCAGCTCCCCACGCTCTCATGGGAGTCAAACAGATTATCTTGCTTCTTCAATGCTAAGCCTTGAAAAGCTGGAATCAAAACCCAATAGCCTTGGTGACTATTAAGCAGGTATTCTTTGTTGCAGTGCTGAGCACAAAGGGGGTTGCTCCTCTGTACGTGTTTAAAGCAAAATTTTTCCTATATATACAGATTAACTATACATATTCATTATAATTTCTGAGAAAAGGCAGGATTATGAAATTTGTTTCCAGGAAGTAATTTACATTAACTCCTTCCAGATAGAGCATCCTCAGTGGCATTCGGGGGGTCTTCTGGTGGTCTGTAGGGATGGAGGCTGGACGTCGTCTTCTCTCTCAGCGCATGCTCTTCACAGTTTCTCCATAGTTTCCAAAACACATTCCTGTGCTCAAAAACACATTCCTGCACAAACCAATTAGTAACCCTTTTTAGCTGAAAGTAAGATATACTCTGTCTCTTAATTGGTCATTAGTCTCATTATTTATGACTCCCCTATCTTCACTTCTTTATCTTCAAGGCTGTTCCACTGTTATGGTTAAATTTTGTAGCTGCTCTCATGAAACAGCTCACATGGCTACAGCCATATTCTACTAAAATCCAAACCAAATCTATTCTTAAAACATGCAAATACTGTCTATTCTCAAAACATGCAAATGCTTCTTATATTAAAGCTATATTAATTAATTGTCTCTTAAGCTACACCTATGCCAATCTACTCAGCATTATTACGTATCATTGAATCAGCAACTTCACCCAACTTCATTGTAGTAGTTTTAGCCCTGACTATCTACCCCCATTCTCTCCATCCCTGTACCTCACACCCATACTCCCCTGCAAGGTGGCACAGACTTTTCCACAGTGTCACATATGGCTCCTGTGGGGTCTCCCAGCTGACCTACTCTAGAACTTCCCCACAGCATGTTCCCCTTCTAAATTATTGTAGCCTGACAGACTGCACTGGGACAACAGAGAAGGGCAACAAAGCTGGTGAAAGGTCTGGAACATGTTTTATGAGGAGCGGCTGAGGGAACTGGGACTGTTTAGCCTGAAGAAAAGGAGGCTGAGGGGAGACTTTACAGCTCCCTGAAAGCAAGTTGTATTGAGGTGGGCGTTGGTCTCTTCTCTCAAGTTATGTCAAGAGAGGTTTAGATTTGATATTAGGAAAAATGTTTTCACCAAAAGAGTGGTCAGGCGTTGGAACAGACTGCTCAGAGAGGTGGTGTCAACACCTGGAGGTGTTAAAAACATATGTGGATGTGGCACTTTGGGATGTGGTTTAGCAGACATGGTGATGTTGGTTTGATGGTTGGACTTGATGATCTTAGAAGTCTTTTCCACCCTTACTGATTCTATGATTCTAACATATACCTATTTCTGCAATTTGCTTGCTAGGAATCACCACCAGCAGAATATTTCTTTATGGTCCTTGGACCTAAGACTATGGTGCAGCCACTATTGGAATAAATTCAGTTATGGTTCAGGTTTACCAAACCGAAATAAACTTTGATGTACTCTCTAAACCATATCACAGATTTGTGTAAAAGTTTACTATATGGGAGATGTAGAACTAAGGATGGTAAGACAGGTTCCCCTATGCCAATTTTTGATCTTAAAATAGAATCTGGAGGTATTGAAACCACTCTATATCAGAGTGTGTGGTTTGTGCTCAGCATTAACTCTGAATTCTCTCAGTTAGCTCAGCCTTTACGTGCTTTAACCACAGTGCAACATTCCTAAAAATAATTTTTACAAAGCTAGGGAGACACAGAAGGAAGAAAATATGTGATTAGGAGGCTGGTTTTTTATATCTTTTTCTTCCTACTCCCTCACCCCCTGCAACTGCTTTAGGATATCTGCCTAAATCCATCTTTTAAACCCAGGGCTTTTTTCCACGTGCCAGATTGTTCTTAGCATGGAAATACCATCCTCCACGCCTTCACTGCTTATTTGGAAACTATGCTTCAAGTTTTCCCCAAATCACAGAGGATGGAGTGGGTAAGAAGTTCAGCCTGCTCAAATCTCTGGGTTTTCTTGGACATGCACAGATTTCAGGACGTCTATTAGAGGCGAAAATTCTCGGAGGCCTCAGAGGGCTCCTCAGCCTGCAGCCCTGGTGCAGTTCAGCAGCTCTGAACCACAGCGATGTCCAGGCACTGGAAGCCCACAGAACGAGTTCACACACACTCCTGAGTAAACACTGTTTTACGATGGTAATCTTGGTAGGTTTCTAAGATGACACATGGTCTCTCTTCTATACGTTTACATATCTTCATGAAAACAGATGTTCCTATTAGCTGTTTTTATCTCTTATTTTCTTATAATTGGTTTTATTTTCTCTCGATCTTTTCCTGAGGATTTACCCTCTTCAGGATTAAATTCTATTAATACCTTGAGTTCTGTGGTTTGAATACCTTATACTCCCATTTTGCCTCTCATTCTCTGAAGGCTTCTACTAAAACACCACATTGAAATTTCCATTGCTTTATTCTTGTTGTGCTTATACTCTGTTGCCTGGGAACAGTATTACCCAGGTGTGCTAGTAGTTAGGCAACAAGTTAAACTGAAAATATTGTGTGACTTGATACGAGAAATCAGTGGTAGCACATGCTTATTTTAAGAGGCTACCTCTGCCTTGATTTATAATGCACCACTACTGTATGGAAAATTATATCACTGGGGACTTGCTATACCAGCAGTATATTTTTTTTTCTTTGATTTACAGTATATCCTTTAAGTGGTACTGTTGTTTTAATAGCATTCATTACAATCTGACATGAATATCTAGGTACTTTAAAGATCTACATACTGTAATGAAGGAGAGTTTCTAAGGAAAGGAAAAGATAAAATAATACAACCCCCCCATGAGGGCATTTGTTTCCAGTTGTATGGTGGTTTCACAGTAGCAGAAACCAATTACATGACATACAAATGAGTTACGCCTTCCTTAGTAACTAATCTAAAATGAAAGATTTAAGAGAAACATTGGCCCAAATACATTTCCTTTTCTGGCCAGTCAAGAATCCCTAGAATTCAAATCTTTGATCCTTGTTTTTAGAACATCAAGAATATGTTTATCCAGGAATGAAAATGCAGAAGTCAGAAATCTCCATCCAGCTCAGTCTTGGAGGCCTCGGGAAGAAAGTACAGTAATATCAACTTATTTCTCCTGTGCTCTACAAGGTGCCTGCTACTCTTTCTGCCCCAGGTCCATGCTGGGGTCTTACCCCTCATTTTCCATTTGCCAGCACTCCTGATGGAGACACGCTTCTCCTCTTTGTGACCTTGAAGTGTTGCACTAGAAACAATAGAGCTAACTGCACCTAAATTGAAGCATATTTAGGAGATGGCACTTTTGGTAGCAAGTTCCTGGCTGTGGGTTTCCCCTGCAGCAGAAAGATACCAAGTGACAACAGTTTATCAACCTCACATTTGAAGTCTACTTCTTTTGGAAGTCCTTCTCACTGTAAAAGCTCTCATCTCATTAATAAAAAAAGACGAAAAAAGAAGAAAAAAGTGAGTGAAGCAAATACTTAATTTGCTTGATAAAATTTTCATGCTAGTAGGAACTCTTGTGGTGTGATTTAAAAAAAAAAAAAGCTAAATGGTCTAGGGAGATGGTTAGAGGCCAGTATGCAACAGTTTTAACTTAAGCATGACTTTGCTGAGTAGTCTGGGATCCAGAATTTGGTGCAGGTGATGATTCTGAAAACAATTAAAGGCCAAGTAATAAAGTTTGGGTCAATTGGTCTTTCTGAAAACAGGATGGTCCTGAAAACCTGGTGCTGTCAAGGGTAAAACTAGGCTGATCTATGAGTAGCAGATCATGGACAGGACAGAAAGCAAAAAGCAATCCATTCTGCTGAACAGTTCAGGCCCTTCTCTATTTTTAAGATGATTGTAAATAATTAGATGCATTAATGCATCAACTCAAGGCATCAATCCAATGCAACCTCCCTTGAAAAGACTTTTGCATCAGTAAGGCCCTACATGCTTGTTTGCTCGAGTCTTACCCAGGACTAAAGAAGCTCTCCTGACTTTTTTCTTATTGATAGCAGGTTTACTCAAAATAGTCTTCTCTCAATTAGATTGTGGTATCTGATTGTGACTTGTGTCTTACTCAAAAATGGAAGGGAAATCCTGGACTCATTAAAGTCAAAGGGAATTTTGCCATTTGTCACTTCCTAGAGCTGTTCAAATTCTCTTCTGGTCTGGACTTTTACTGACATTTATGATACACACACCCCTGTCTTAAGGAAGATTTGGCAAAGCTCCTGGATGAGGTCTCTATTCATTCCCACCCTTTCAGGGCCTTAACCTAAGAGGCAGCCAAGCTGTGGTCATTCTGTTTCTCTTGGGATCAAACTGCATTACTCAAGGTGGGATGTGGTGAGCATATTTACACGTTTATGAACTGTATCTGAAGTTAAGTATATCTGAAAACTGTTAAGGCACAAAACAGTGAGATTTATATGTTTGATATCCTGGCAACATGGTGATGGATGCTGTTTTGGTTTCTGTTTTGGGAGGAGTGAGAGAAATTTGCCTTCCCTTCAGTAAAGTGTGTAGCTCTAGGTTTTAGAATTATGTTTTCTATTTATTCTTCAGCTGAAACTGTATTCCATGTGCATGTGACAGCTAAGAAATTTCTTTGCTGTCAAAAATGTACATCCAGTTGTTTATTTATTTAATAGTATTGCTGTACTATAGTCTAAAACCAACTTTTTTGAAGCTGAGATGACAACTCTGAGGTACCTTGGTCATACTGGGTTCAAAGGGACAACTGCCTGTGAGTGAAACAGTTTGAAAAGTCTGTAGACTTCTTATTTGTTGGTATTCTCAACTTCTTGTTTATCCTCTTTATTGTGCTAAATTGATAATGTATGAATCCCAAGCTTCAAGGCTCCTGCCAAACCCAGTTTATTTTTTCTTAACATCTTGAGGTATAATTTGACTCTGGAGTTTTCCCTCTCCATCTTCAAAGGATCAAAAATTGGCCCAAACTAGAGAGTGAATGTAGGGAAGAATGCATTGATACTTCTAGTCTTTTGTTAGTGTATTTTGCTTGTCTCTAAAAAGCCAAAGCACTTGCCAAATATGTGGTAAGAAAGACATTTCTTAGTATATTAGATTGGCACAGATAATTTTCCCCCTTCCTTTATAGTGTAGGCTATCATCCACTCTTTAGCATAGGCATCTCCACTGAAGAGATTCCTTGTTATTGCAATGACCTAGATTATTGGTGGTGCTATAAACCGCTCTCATTATTGTCATGTGAAACATTGTAGGATTTTACAGCACTTGGCTTCTGTGGGAAAGATTTTAAGTTCACTACAGGGTAATTTTTTTTTGTGTGTGGCTTGTAATGTGTGGGAATGGTTAGATTGTATGTTTTGGTCCAAAGTTTTTCACGTATCGAGGGGGAAATGGATTCGCTGATCCTCTCTGTCCTGTGCTGTAACTGGGAAAACATTTCCTAGAAGAAATCAGGTTAATTTTTTTTGGTGTTTCTATTTGACTTTTGTCATAACATCACATTTATTTTTGTGGTGGGGATGAGTTAAGAAGGTTAATACTTACCTCTTCCTTTATTATGCTTAAAAAACATTCCGATTTATCATTCTAGCTTTCTTACGCAATCAAATGAAATAAGCTATCTGAGAAAGGCTTAAACTGTTGTAAAATGCATTTATACAATACTTTGATAAACAGTTCTTATCTGGTAGAATTTGGAATTTGTACAGAATCACAGATCACTCATGCTGGAAGGGGCTTTGGGCAGGTCTGTATTTCAGCCTCCTGCCCAAAGCAGGTCCAGCAACAGATTCCATTGTTGCTCTGGACAGTCTGTTCTGATGCTAGTCATTACACAAATACCCTTTTTCTTCTATAAAGTCGAAAACTAGTGTTTTTGTCTATGACCATGGTGTCTTGTCCTTCTACCAGGCACCTCTCTGAAAAGCCTGGCTCTATCTTCTCAGTAACATCTTTGTAAGTACTGTAAGACTGCTGATAGTTCCTCCCAAAGCTGACTTCAGGCTAAATAAGTCTTCTTCTCTCAGTGTCTCCTCACAGGGCAAGTGCTCCAGTCTCCAACTATCTCAGTGGTTGTCTGCTTGACTTAATCAAGTTTATGAATATCCTTCTTGTACTGGGGCCTCAAAACTGGATGCAGTATTCCAGATGTAGTCTTATTAGTGTCAGGTAAAGGGGATCTACTGGCTACTCTCCGACTCATACTAGAAGTATGCATGCCTGTGTATGTTCCTGGGGGTAGGTAACTACACCTTGGTCCAAACTTCAAAAGTCTGGACTAGAACCACCTTTTTCAGCAAGTATGTAGTGTATGAAATCCTAATCTTTTTATCCCATGAGTGTACGTTCTTTTGTTGCATTAGTATATTTGTCTTATAAATGATTTGTGGTCAGACTCCCAAAATAGCTGTACGTTTTGCATTAAAAAAATTTTCACTAGCATCTGTTTTGCTACATTAACGTTGCTGTGTGTTTTCTGTTCAGTTAATTAGAATGTGTATTGAAAAAACTATATCAAGAGTAAGTTAAAAAGAATTAAATTTAGACATGTGTGATAAATTCCTGTTGTCTTTGCTTAGTTTTCAAGTTGAATAACATGGAAGTAAAATAATCTGATCATGTCTGGTCACGTAGCCCTGTAGTATGGAAATTGCACTTTGGTATTTTTCTGCAAAAAAGAGCATTTCAAATCTTGAAGCATCTTGTTTCTTAGTGTATTTTCTTTTTCCTTTTTAAAAACATGAAAAATAAATAAGGAAGAAAACATTTGGAGGTTATTAAGGTTGCACAGTTAGTCACTTGAAAGTTTGCAGCAGCCCAAATTCTGTTTGAAAGTAAATGAAATGTACACATTCATCTGGGAGGAGGTCTGAATGAAGTATAGAGAAATATACTGCACATAAAAGCCTCTTTAAAATGCTGTTCAGTACATCTGGAGAAAAAAACACTAAAACCTGCAGAGTACTCTGGAGAAAATTAATGCCAAGAGAGGCACAAGGTGTCAGAGAACAAAAACCAAGCCATGATTTCAACTGAAGTTAGGTAACGAAACAGACTAATGCAATTCAATGCATGGCTCTGAGCAGTGACGGTCTGATGTCATACGCACTAATCACACACTTAAAGTTCTCACATGCCGCGTGCTTTGCCAGGCTGAGCCTCCACAGTGAGACATTATGGGATAAGTAGGGAATGTTGTAACCACATGTTGCAGCCACATGGTATGATGCTGGGCATTGCTCTACAAGAGGTTCATCAATGAGGGGGCTTCAAACAGAAGCAACAAAATAGCTGACACATGGTTGCTTTGGACTTATATAGGTGTAAAAAAGAATAAAATGGATCTGTAATATATTTATTATACGTAGCATGTATCAGCAGATGATATATAAAAAAGTTCAAGGAAATGAAAAATACAGAGCTTGAAAAAACCCCACAATATTATTACATGCAAGGGAATAACAACTGTACAAACAGCAGGTGAGGTCCTGTCTGGAATGAAGCCAAACAGAGTTTTGGCACTGGGTCTGGATATGGCCAGGATTTTCTTCAATAAAACATGCCTTCTTGTCTTCCAGCTTAGTGCGGACATGCTTATATGCTCTAGTTGTATATATCCTCATATTCATAATTGTCTTCGGTATGACCATTACTTTCATAAAGTCCATCCTCATTTTCCCTCTTCAAGTAAGAGAATTTGAAAGATAGTCTTTTAGGGAAATGTCTAATACCAGAGCTCAAAACATGAAAGATAGCTCTGTTTTAATGTGTACATATGTATTGGGATTTTTGGATTTAACAAAAGTTACAATTACATAGCCAATGTTGCAGTTTGGTCTTTCTCATATATTGTACAGTACCTGATGCAACTAGTGATGTATAATAAAATTTACCACAGGCCATAGGTTTCGGTAGGTGTTTGACCTGCAAGTAACATTACGGTTCAGATTCTTCCTCCTCAAAGGCATCTCACATTTAAAAGGTCAACTTCATCACTAATCTTTCAGGCCTTGATTGTTTGTGGTAACGAATGGGAGAATAATGTTGGGAGATCTGATCCTATGGGGTAAGTAGTCTCCTACGGAACAGTTACTAAAGTCACTATGCATTATATATATTCTAAACATCTCTACTGGATCTGTTCTTTGCATGTGAAAAACAATGGCCTGTGATCTAGAATGGTCTCCAGGTGAGACAAAAAGAAGTGATGCTTTGGAAAGCAAAGAAACCAAAGATGCAGAAAAATTACTACTCCAAGCAGTTAACATAGAGAAAGAAGCCTCAGAATAGCAGGTTACATTCTGTAGGATGATTCTATACTGTAAAAATGAACTTTCTTATGTAAAAGAGTTCCCTTAATACAATGTTCTTTCCAAACTTATTTTGCAGACTTTTGTGCAGCCAGTTAAGTTTAACTCTGACTTTGGGGTTTTTGAAGTAGTTAATTATGCTCCACAACACCTGGAAAGCCAGCTGAAAAAAACTCTACATGATCAGAAACCTCCAAACCCCATTTATGATGTTCTAAGGAAAGCAAAGAATGATGGGCAGCTCTCCAAAATGCGCAGCACTTCTCCAGCCTTCAATATTGATCCAAATTACAACACTATGGTAAGCATCTTATAGGCCCTGAGTTTATATTTAGATCTTACTGCAGAGATACTGGCAGAAGTTATTGTTGTGTTTGGCTTGGTAGCTTGGGAAAAATGTTAATTTATGTTAGGAAAACATAATGATGGGCCAAATTATGCCCTGCAAAGCACATGTGTCTACCAGACAAGTGAATGGAATTACACATGTACATCCTGTCGCACAGAATTTTGAAGATTCTGTAGGGCAGGCTTCAGTTGTGTGGTCTGAATACTTTTTAATATTAAAAGAAAAAATATTATGACAACAGTTACTTTACTAGTGATCCCTGGAATGTGCAAATTGACTGAAACTAATGCATCTCAGTCTTTCCTTATTAATTAATTTCCTTGTGTGGCTATGAGCTCATCTGTGGTCTGGCAACACATAAGTCTCTCTTCCATTAATTCCCAAAGGTTTTACATGGTTAGCATCGATTGAAATGGCCAGAGAAAATAATCTTTGGCAAAAAGAAAGCTAAATTAATGGAAAGATAGGTTGGATTTAAGAAAAAATTCTTGTTCCAGACTTGTTCAGTCTATCAATTTTGGGTATTCTTACTTGTTTACTTTCATGACTTTCTTCAGGGCCGAATTAAGCAGGTTAAAATTGGGAATTGAAGCACCATATGCACCTGAGAAACTACACGACAGTAAAAGTAGTTGTGTGAGTTTACCTTTGAACAATAGCATTGGAGGAGAAAAAATACTTCACTGGGAAACTTGGTTTATTTCTTTCATGCTTGCTTTACACTGGTGTGACTGACGTGACTCCAGTTCACTTCCTTCAAGGCCAGTCTAAGGTCTTGTTACGTTTTTAGAGGCGTCTGCTCTAAATTATGTCATAGCTGGAAAGGAGAGAAAACCAGGCAGTTATAACAGGCTGCTGCTTTGCCTGGTGTATGTGTAATGATTTTCAGAAAAGAAAATCATGTTGAGAGAGGTCAAAAGGCAACGATGCTTAACAAAATGATAGTAATACGAGACTGCAATTATCTGCATCTAAAGAGGACAAATGCTACAGTAGGACAAGGCTCACGAACATCCCTACCATGTTAAATAATTATTTTCACAAATACTTTGCTTGACAGCACAAAAGCAGAATTATTCTCAATTTCTTATTTGCTCTCAGGATTCAACAGAGGAAATGTACTTGTGCAAGTGTGGCTAACATTCCTCTCTGAGATAACCTCACATCATTGTGATTGTGGACAGTCTTGACAAATTCAAAGCCATTTCACTATTACTTGTATCTTTCACGTGGTTTGGAGCAACTGGGCTCCTGTACTGTTTAAGAATACATTTCTTTCTCTGGGCCATTTTCTATAGATGAGAAGCATGGCTTCTTGAAGAGCAGTATGCCTCAGTACAATTTCTTCTCCTTTTGTGGGGAAAGAGTGATGTTTCTTCCTATTTTTGAATCCTCCTGTGCTGGAGAGGTGACCTAGATGCCCCATCCAGTTCAGATTAGCATCTCAAGGCTGAGCTAGAACAAAATGGCCTACAAAACAGCATGCCAAAATTTGTCACTGTGCGTACACAAGACGAAAGAAGTCAGCTTCATTCTTTGTACTACGCTATGACTGAACCAGAAGTCCTCCCAGACCAATTGCAAGTAGTTCAGTTCAAATAAAATGGGATTTGATCTTTCATGCTGACTCCTTTGCTTTGACTGCTTTCTTCACACTGACTGAAGAGATCAGCAGTTCCTTTTAATGTTACACTGCTACAAAAAGTCAACTCAAGTAGCCATCACTGGCACATTACTAATGAAAATGTGCTATGATCGGAGAATCCTAGTAGGCCTTTCGGGCTACAGCCTGGATTTAAACACATCTTGCCCAAGAAATACGTGCAGTGGCATTTTTCACTGTATTTTACTTCCTTCTCAGACTGATAGAAATTTACAGATAAACAAAAGTTCTTTGCATGTGTGCATGCACACTTGAAAATGATTGATATGGAGGTAAATATCTTCTTATCAATAGTCAAAATCAACTTAGTCTAAAATAGAAAGAAACAAACCTGCAGAGTTGGAGAGTTGGGAAGAATTGATCACAACTATGGAAAGAAACTGGCTGGCATCCTGCATACCTTAGTTCAGAGAAACCCCAGTTCAGCAAAGCACTTAAGTATGTGTTTAACTTTAATCAAGAGATGTTAAACACATGCTTAAACTTAAACACGTGCTAAAAGCTTTGCTGGATTTAGTCCCAGGAAGGCCTAAGGCTGGCTGGGTAAGGAAGCTAACCAAGGTAACAAAACCCATCAGATTAAATGTAGCATCTTTCTCTGGGGAATGGAAAAGAGTAGAGGTTCTTTCCTTCTGATAATACATATAATTTTGTGTACCAGCCATGTACAGTCATGAACATGCTATGAATCACTCAGATAAAAAACTGGACTGTAAGTCAGTAAATACATAAATATTAAAGGCCAAAATAAAGACAATCTTTTGTACTCCAAAAAAAGCTTGTCAGTTACCAAAAGGAGGCATATACTATGTGGTTGGGAGTAATTAGCCTCCATCTCCAGAAATTACATTGTATGAGCCACTGCCAACATAAGCTTTCCATATTTTGAAAAATTTTCTTCTCTCTAAATGAAACCACCCACTTTCTGAGCAATTCAGATTTTTTTTAATCCCCTAAAGATATATATGAGGCAGAAATAACCCTTGTCCCTTAATGGAATATTAGCTCATGGAAAGAAAATTTAAAATGTAATCTACATGAACTGATAATCTTATATATTAAGAAGCATCTCTCCTTGCCCAAACTTCATCTGTTTCTATGGACAAGGGGTGTCACAGCATTCTTCCAAATCATCAGCACCTCAGATAAATATAACAGGTCATCCCCCCCAAGAGTGGGGAAAAATTGCACTCTTAAAAAAAAAAAAAAGCAAAAAAAGAGCAGGAGACAGGAGGGGAAAAGTGTGACCTGTGTAATTTCTAAGGGAAACAGCTATGAATCACTGTTACCCACAGTCAGAGAACATGCTCTCTCTGTAAGATGCTAGGCTTAGCTTTTTGGTTAGATGGTGCTCTGTAGCTCACTGCTCAATGCCTCCTCTTCAGAGCCACCTCGCTTTCTGCTTTCATGAGGCACTAGAGCTTAGACCACTTGAGCAGAAATCCACGATGGACCCAATTCATAATGCCCTCAGGTTTCTACTGGAAGAGTTACTGTGTGCAATGCAGCTGTGAAATGCTCAAACATAAAAGTAAGAAAGGTGATAACCGATTGGCTTTTGATTTGTTTGATTTTATTAGCCACATCATTGGCATTCTGGGAGTATAATTTAATTTAAAGGTTCCTTATTCTTCAAATTCTTGAGGAAAAAAATGTAACAGTAGCTATTCATAAAATGTGATAAAGTCAGAAAAAAAGTAGTGGTTTCCTATTGCAGAAAAATTACAAGCATCTAATTTGCATTTGTAATTGTACAGTAAAAGCATGATTCATTCACACATTTCTGAAGAAAAGACATAGTGTTTTGTTAGTGTGCTTTTATTCATGAAATTAGATTTTGACTTTATTAGCTGTTAATAGGAAAGTAAGATAACTCAACTGTGCCAGCATGATTAAGGCCTAACTGGGTAACAAAGATGGTACTCGCTATGTGTTTGTCTTCCTGAGACAATGTTTCTGTTGAAGGGGATGGAGGGAGTCAATGACATGGCAAATAAAAGAAGGAAGAATAAGTCTTTGGCATTTCCTTTTTAATAGTGTCTTGATCGAGAACAAGCAACGCAGTGGATTAAGAAAGAAAGGCTTCCAGCATTCCTAGAAAGCGACTGTTACTTTGAATACAGGTATTGCAATATTTTATGCTGTATCTCAGTTTTAAATTTGTATATTTTTCTCTGGTGACTAATTTATTTTGACAGTACCCTTAATATGTTTCCTCCTACCTCTCATCCTGTTTAATTTTAGCATTTGAATGACTTGGGTAAAATAAAATCAGTGACTTTTTTCACTCATCATTCTGTAATTTTCCTTGGCTGTGAATAGCATATTACACCACTACACAGAAAGAGTGGAGTTCACCATTTTCTGGAACTCTGTTCCACTGAGATATCATGGTAGCAATGCATATCTCTCTAATCAATATGGAGGCCATGTAAGTGGAAGATACGAGTCCATGAAATCTATTTGGAAAAAACAGCCAGTTCTTTTTATTTCAAACATTAGTTTTGTATCTTTGGGCCCACTGCCAGACTTCTTTTGCAAGGTTCTCTGTGGGATGCTGTGGCATAGTTGGATGATTTACAGTTGTACACTTGCTATATTTTTCCAGATGTCCTTTCACCAGATGTTCAGGTGGCTAGAGTGCTTTTTGGAAGGATCTGCCTCTATATCCCTTAAGGTTGTGTCTAGTGATAACCGTAGTGTGTTTTAGGAGTCTCAAAAGGAGTGGCAGCCTGGCGTTAGGGTTCACGGAACTCAAGTTTGGTGATTATAATGACAGACTAGTTATGGGGGTATGGACTTCTTGAAACATTTCAAAATATTTTTAACTTTCAATATCCCGAGTGTGCTGCAAGGGGAAAACTGTGCAAAGAATAAGGAAACTGTGAAAGAATGCTCCATTTTATCTTTAATAGCAGCCTGCTTATACATGTATCTGGGCCTCAACAGACCCCAGGAATGTGATCTTCTGCTATTGCAAAATCAGAATAGAATCATAGAACTGTCTTGGTCGGAAGGGACCCTTTAGGTCATCAAGTCCAACCATCACCCTAACGTGTCACCCACTACTAAACCATGTCCCTCAGCACCACGTCTAACTGTCTTTTAGATACGTCCAGGGATGGAGACCCCACCACTTCCCTGGGCAGCCCATTCCAATGCCTAACCACCCTCTCTGTGAAAAAGTTTTTCCTAATATCCAATCTAAACCTTCCCTGGCATAACTTGATGCCATTTCCTTCTGTCCTATCACTTGTCGCTAGGGAGAAAAGGTCAGCCTCCACCTCTCCACAACCTCCTTTCAGGTAGTTATAGAAAACAACTCCTCAGCCTCCTTCTGCAGACTAAACAATCGCAGTTACCTCAGTCAGCTGCTCCTCATAACATTTATTCTCCAGTCCCCTCACCTTTCTCTGGACACACTCCAGCACCTCAATGTCTTTTCTGCAGTGAGGGGCCCAAAACTGAACGCAGTACTCAAGGCGGGGCCTCCCCAGTGCTGAGTACACGGGGACAATCGCTTCCCTAGTCCTACCCACCATGCGATTCTTAATACAGGCCAGGATGCCCTTGGCTTTCTTGGTCCCCCAGGCACCCTGCTGGCTCATGTTCAGATGGCTGCCAATCAACACCTCCCAATCCTTTTGTGCCAGGCAGATTTCCAGCCTCTCTTCCCCAAGCCTGTAACACTGCTCGGGCTTATTATGCCCCAAATTTAAGACCTGGCACTTGGCTTTGTTGAACCTCATGCCATTGGCCTTGGCCCATGGATTCAGCTGGTCCAGATCCCTCTGTAGGGTCTTCATACCCTCGAGCATATCAACACTCATGCATAATTTAGTGTCATCTGCGAACTTACTGAGGGTGCACCTAATCGCCTCATCCAGGTCATTATTTCCTGGATCAAGAAGCTACCTAAGAGAATGACATAAAACTAACTTTAAGCATGCGCCTAATTTCCATTGACATCACTGTTTTAAATTGCTCTCCTCAATCAGGCTCAAAAGAAGCTAAAGTAGAAACTTGCATTTAAAGATGAAGCTACTGCAACCCTAGAATGAAATCCTATTTGTCCTCAAATAGTGGGGAAAAACAAAATTGGGCATTCAGCTCATGGTCGTAGGCTCAGGCATAGGTTTCTCCTTCACTTCCCACACACCCAGGTTGGTTTTGTACTGCTTTCGAACTTAACTAAGTTCTGCCACAGTTCTTGAGCTCAGAGCACATTCATTAACATCATGTGGTTCTAGGATTGCCTTTTGGGGATGTCGCATGGTTCACACTAACACAAGACAGCACTGGAGCACTTCAGTGCTATGACGTCCTCATACAGCAGGCAGCTGAACATGATAGTGCAATCTGCTTTGTCATCACCTGAAAATTCAATTAGCATTATTGTTCCCGTGGCATTGCTGTTGTAAGGTTGCTTGTGTCAGGACCTGGAAACATAGTGTCTGGTAGTGACACAGGGCTTCTGCAGTCTGGGAGAATAGTTCCATTTTAGCAGCCAAAATGCTTAAGGCTTCTTGGCAGGGCTTGGGACCACATAGATACAGGAGAGATCAGTTTTACTGGTAAAGCTTGATAATGCAAAAAAAGCTAACAAGTGTATAAGCTGCAGGACTATGGAATGGCAGTACTGGTGTTTATATATGTGACAGCAGGTGATGGATGAAATAATAAAGCAGATAATGAAGTTCCTTGTAGCAATTTATTTTTAGAGTGATCATGGGGTTTACTGCTTATTCTAGGGAAAAATCAAATGTTTCTCTGAGTAAAAGCTAAAATTAACTCTTTTCCTCTATGAATATTTCATTTCAGGCTAGCTAAATTGATGTCACAGGTAGAGTGGAGCAAGACTGGCATTAATTTCATTATAGACAGTGACTATTATCCATGGATAAAGAAGAGAGACCCAAGTCCTCCATCTCCTGAGGAGGATGACACTTCATTGACTATAAAGAATTTCTATGTGTCGCTTGGCCAGGTAAAGTAACTGTGTTTAGTGTGTATAAACTAGATTGAATGCATTTGGTTTATTGTAACTGAGGTCACAGCCTAATAGGACAACTGATTCTCTGAATATCCTTTCTTTTCAAAGCTCTTTGTACTACAGAAGAAGATTGATAGGTTGTAATATGGCTTAAACAGAACTGGGAACTATTGTTATAGAAATCTATACAAATAGACTGCACAAGATAACTACAGTGAGTAAGCCCTCTGTTCTCAGAAACATGGCAATAAATAATGTGAATTATTCGATGACATTTCTTTTCCTAGGCTACGGTTTCTCAGACGAAGGATTGGTTTACGATAGCAAAACAAAGTGAATCCATGAAAACTACAGATTCATTTATTCATCCTGCATCTTCTAGTCAAATTGAAGATGCTCAGTGTTTGTCTGGGCAGCATGAAAGAGACGATTCATTAGACAAAAAAGATAGCTTCCTTGGTAAGTAACAGGGGCTCAGCCATAACATTTTTAACATAAATCTGACTTGGTGAGAAGCAAAGACATTTCAAGGAATTGCTGCTAATTCCGTTTATTACCTTCTGAGTATTGCATGGTAGCTTAGGCTTCAGATAGGGATTGATTTCTTTCCATAGCCACAACATTAAAGCTATTAGCCAAGCTAGTAGCCAAGTAATTTTGTGATAGTAGAAACCTCTTTTTTTGCATATTTCTGTCTCAGGTACCTGTAAGTTTTAGCTGTGGGGCTTCTTAAAAGTCAAAAGGGTTTGAAAGACTTTCTTGTCTGGATTCTTTGGGTATTTGAAAATGCATGATTTTTGTTGCAGCCATCTTCTTAGGGTATTTATGTTGGGCACTTAGAGGCCTTTTGGCTGCCAAGTTTTATGAATCTTATAGAACATAATCATTTGTGACACTCATCTATCTGTCAAATTTAACTGAAATGGTTCAACAGGTTTCAAAGAGAGAACATACAGATGCACATATAGACATACCTGATCGCATAGCCTTGCTTCTGCTCTGTAGACAGTAGCAAGTTGAACAAAGAGTCCTCAACTCATATGTTAGGAGGTCTCTCTCCTATTTTCAGAGGAAAAAGTAGTCCTTTCACTTTGAAATTTGTAGTGTCCAATGGCGGAATGGAAAATTGGAAGACGTGGTAACTCCAGAATTCTGTTGTCTTCTCCAAGCCCATGAGAATCATCCCAGTAAATGTATTGCTGATTAATGGATTTACAGCTCATGACCACCACTAATTTTGTAGTGCTTTGAACAGAGACGTCACAAGTGCACCACTCTTGCAGATTGCTGTAACATAGCATCACTCTGTGCTGCAGTGGGTTTGCTGTACCTCTATGGAAATACTCCTTTGATATCCTGCAGTCAACAGGATTTTGCTTCAATTAATATTTTATATCTTCTCACAGAAAACTTAATTTTATAACAGAGCCCCACAATTTATATGTGCTTATTACTCTTCTTTATGCTTATTTCATGGGAAATCCATCATTCTTTCAACCAGAAAACCTTTTTTAGGCACAGTGTTCACCTGGTGTAGTGGTCAGGAACTGGAAGCAATAAAAGGCATTAGCTAAGTATCTCAGATCCAGCCTGCAATTAGAAACAGTTCAATAGCTGAATGTATTTGCTTGGACAACCCAGTTTTAATTCATTGCTCACTGCTTCAGGGTTATTAATTAATGTCTTGAGCAAAACCCTGAGCCACTTGGCTTTTGATTGCCCAAGAGCTGTGTATCCCTCTCCCTAATTTCCTCAGATCCTATGAAATCATTCTTCATGTTTCTATTTCACAGAACTGTGCCAAGAAGGCATAATTTTTCTTTGTCAAGTGATAACATTTGAAATAGTTCAGAAATAAGAAAAGATATTTTGAATCACACTGATTTTTACGTTAATGCCAACATACTGTGCCACAAGTACTTACACTCAAAATGATGTCACTGCAGAGAAGGGAATTCCTATGCCATGTTCCTAATCCAAGTGTCTGCCTGGGACAGTTGCCAGCAATGGTTAGATGGGGTTTATTTTCAGAGGAAGAGGAAGATGGAAGGAATGTTCAACTGCCATTGCCATATATTGACTAGGCCACGATAGAGGTTAAACTAGCTGATAACATTACAAACATGTATTTAGTGGATTTGAGAGATTTAGACCTTTTCTATCACTTTCTCATGCAGTGCATTTGCTTACTGATTGTACAGTCTCCTCACTGACAATGTTTTGCTTTAATGATAAGAAGAGTACAAAAGCCTATGTCTTAGCTTTAGGGAAATACAGAAGATTCAGTTTATCCTATAGTTTAAATACTGGATTGATACGCAGATATTGTAGAGCCACAACAGACAATTAGGATTTAGGAGGGTGGTTTTTTTGTGTGCTGAGGAGCTGGGATGCTCAGCTGAGTAAATGGCAATTGCCTTCAGAGGGAATAGTTCCTGAACTCGGCTGCTCTGCTGGAATTCAACAGTGAATGAGTTTCAGAGTCATGGGGATGAGTTTCTAGCCAGACAGCAACAGCAGAAGCACCTCTGCTATTCCCTGCTCTGCAATGTGGCATATTCTGCTTATTCTGCAGCAGCAAACTATAAATATGTTGCATTTTTAAACTTGGAAATATTGATATGCAAGAGAACAGTCCTGGATCACAAAGGTGTTCAAAGATCTTTTCTGATTTAATGCAGAAGCAGGTTCCCAGTCTAAGGAATGCCACCAATGGAGCATTCTTTCCACTTTAAAGACAGCGTCAGCAAAACCCAACATTATTAGGGAGAGATCCAGAGAGGCAGAGGAGGTTTCTTCTGTGGCCATTGTTGAACCTCCTTCCCACACCCAGTTAAGAGTTTATCTAGACACAAAATGGGACAATGCAGCAAAAGAAGAAAATGGACAGGAAAAATCATCTTTTCAGACACCAGAAGAACACATACCAGCTTATACTCAATTTGTAATGAAGGAACCCATTTCAGAACCTACCCACCAGCCAGCTTCTGAGATTGAGAGCGATGAGGATTTCCACAAACAACCTGAAGTGTTTATAAATGAGTTAGCAAATAAGAAACTTGCCCATGGTACTGTGGAGTCACTCTTTTCCCAAAGTTTTTCTCCATTTACTGTCTTGGACTCCAAAGGAGATGTAAGAGAACAAGGTGCTGAAGAGGCAAGCTTAAGTTCAAGTTCTGGAAGTGATGGGGCAGACAGTAGGGCTGCCTGGTGTATCAGTCACAGAATTTATGACATTGGCAACAGACACGAGTTTGAAAGATTCAAGAAGTTCATCAAAGGAACACTTGGGGAGAGGTACTGGTGCCTCTGGATGGATATTGAAAGACTGAAGGCTCTTAAGGACACCACAAGACTGCAAAGGTACTTCTTGTTATTTAGTAGCCATTCCCATTGTTTTCATACTTGTAACCCAGATAGATTAATGCAAGTTTTGAGATTTCAGAATAAATTGTAATGTTGGAATAGAACAGACACAATTAAAGTAATCATGAGTGCCCTGTCAAGGTAAGTCAGGAATGACTGTGGAAGCTGATAAAACTTTTTTGCAGAGTCATGTTTGCAAAGCTTGCATGAAGTCAGAATCACTGTAGCATGAAGGCTTTGTTAGAAAGTGAGTTGGAAAACAGATGGCAATAGAAATTTAAAAAAAAAAGAACTTAAATTCACAAGTAGAGCATTCAGTTTGACAAACTGCTTTATTGAAAGGCTCTGCTGGATTCAGATTGTCTCTTCTAAGGCACTGTACATTTTATCTTATACATGATCTGTCTCTAATTTGCAGAAAAATTGTTTTGGCTTCTGCCATTTGCAATTAAAACCATGTTGCATGGCAGCAGTTTAACCAGTAGGATGAACTGTACTGGTTCTGTATGGCGTCTGATGCATGCTTATGTGACTATTTTTGTTGACCCAAGGCAACTCAGTAAGATGAAAAAACTCTATCTGCTGAGCAGTGGAGAATATTTCCTCAGTTCAGAAGTGTTACTCAGACTTGACCTACTGTATGGAGATCAGTGGAATACAAAGCATTTAATACGGATTCAGCCTGAAGTAGTGAAACCTCTACTTCTTTACTGGTATGAAAAAATGAACATGAACTAAGATTCTATTGTTTAACAAACTTCCATTTTCTTTGACAAGTCTCTAAGGTTTCTTTAATCTCATTAACCCATTGTAATTATGGGAAGCAATGTCATCGTAAATACTAGCAGATGTTGCCTCTGAGTTCTTAGTTGAGCCTAAAGTCTACTGCAATCTGCTGAGAAGCCAGGTAGATCTGCTTTACTGAGCTCTTGTTATTTTACTGCCAGAGCATCTGAACTACTTTGTGTATAGGTGCCTTGGATACCATTCAACCAAACTTTAGGTTGCAGGGCACAGAAAGTCCTCCAGGCACAGAAGGTTAATTCTGTTCCTAACCTATTTCCCATATTGCTCTTCTCAAGTTTCTGAGGATGCTCTGTGTATACTTCTATGTGGAATTTGACCCCAAGACTTTACTGTTCAATGTCTGTCATACAAAATGTCTTTTCCATATTTACAGCTTAAGCAAGGATACAAATTCCAAACTGTTTCCAAAACATAAGCTAAATTTTTCAGATCTTCTCTCCTCCCCAAGGGGGATTAACAAATTGTAGGTATAAACAACTACCTGCAACTGTGAACTTTACTGTGAGAGTTATGGTCTATGTCCTGTCTCAAACCTTTACTGTTCTTCGCTGTAGGATGGATGAAGCATATCTTACTTGAGATTTATACAATGCCAACTATCCAGTGATACAGAATTTGCAACTTCTGTGTATGTGTAGCTTGGTTTTAGATCTGGAAGAGTGCAACGTCTAAACATATCTTTAATACTAACTACTTTTCAATTATGGGTACATACAGCACCATGTCCTGATACAGTAAACAGCCATCATGTGGGAAAAACCAAAAAAATACCCACCCACCCACACCAAAAAACCAAAGAGAGAGCTGAATAGCTCAATATTTCAGGTTTTGGAAAAGTTCTACTTATTAGCTTATTTATTTCCTAGGGGTCCCAGATTTTGTGTCACTCATTCAACAGCAATAGAAGATGCCAGTGCAAAACTGAAGCTCTGGCACACATGCCAAGAGAGACCAAGGGTGGACATTGATCCTTTTCCACAGATGGTATCATTGCTACCATTGACACCTAAGTCTTGCATACCTAGGATACCACCTTCCCTTCCTCAGGTAGGTAGGATCACAAGATTAAAAAACTATTCTGGTTCTGGCTAGGATAGAGTTAATTTTCTCAAGGAGCTAGCACAGGTGAGCTGAGCTGGCTGAGGTTGTTTTTCACACCATGTGATGTCATGCCCCCATAAAAGGGACTGGTCAGGGAGGGGTGGGTCTGTGAGGCTCAGGGATGGTCTGAGTGTGGATGGAGCAGTTGTCTCTGGTGTGTGTTATCACTGTTTGTTCTGACTTTGTTGTTTCCCTCTCCCTGTGCTGTGTCAGTACACTGTCCTTATCTCAACCCTGGGGTTGCGTTTGTCCATTTCTCCTCCCCATCCCACTAGAGGAATGGTGTTCAACTGGGGCTGAACCACCACAAAAACAAAGCCTTGCCTGGTAAAAATTAAGTATAGAACTTCTTGAATTCAGTGGGCCAAGAATATGGTACTTGGTTGTTAGAAAGTTGAGATTTAGCAAGATTATCTGTTGTAAAATGTTAGGTATAAAAATGCAGCCAAATTCTACCATACTTTATGCGATGCATTGCCATAAATTGAGTCAAATTATCTTCGCAGTTATGTCCTGGCTATTTTATGAGTTATTTGGATAGACATTTTAGCTCAAAATTCCCAAAACTGCAAGATTAAGGATCTAGATTCTGCCCTTCAACCAGCCTTTTCTCAATTGAGAGTAATTCTTACAAATTCATGGCAGTTACCCTGAATCTAGCCCCTCATATTTGTAAAAAGGGCAGAGCTCTGCTCATTTTTTGTCACCAGTCTTCTTATCAGCTACATGTGACTTTTGCTTTCTACTGAGATCTGTGAGCCACACGACATGGATCTGTCCTGTTCACAGCATGTAGCTTGTAAGTGACCAGTTCAGTTTTGACTCTTTTCTTCCTTGAAAGCCTGAATTTGAGAGGTGACTGCAATTAAACCTGCAGATTTTCAACAACATGGTGTTAAGCCTCAGGACAGAAGCTACTTGGAGAATGTGAAGGGATGCTGTGATTCCAGTATCAAGAATTGGATGGGTTATGCCACAGATTTGTTCACACACATGTCTTTTACTTTAAGTTGGATACTTTTAGACTATAATTATATTATTAAAAAGGTAATTTGTGGAGATAATGGAGGAAAAACAGTGGGACAAATTTCCTGTTCAGTAGAAGCTGGGTTCAGGAGCCAGATTCCCACTGATCACAGTATGAATGGGAGCCAGAACCAGCTGCTTATTATAGAGACCAGTTCTGGCTGCGTAAGGTGTGCTAATGACCCAGAACTAGCTGCAGGTCAGGCAGACAGGATCCTAACTCTGCAGGTTTTCCAGCCCCCGTTGAGTTCATTGCTTTAAGAAAACTTTGACCTGGTACTTAAGAACCTCACAGAACCAGATGATGGACTGTTTCTTGCTGGTTTTGGTTGTGTTTGTTTGAGGTTTTTTTCCCCCGTGAGAAACCCAGACTTCTGAATTGTCCAGCTCCACCATGTTTGCAAAATCTTAGAAAGAGTGGCAGCTCTAGGTGAATTTCTGAGGACATTCTGAATGCAACTGGCATCTCTTCTCAAATAGTCATAGCATGATTTTGACCAAAGTAACTTAGTTATGGTGTGGCAGAATGCCCCTCTTCTCTCTTAGTCTGAGTGCTGTATCTGCCTTACAATCCTGGTTTATAGTAAGGTAGTTAAAGTAATCTTAGTAAAGACTCACAAAACATGTTCACATGCTCTTCACCTGATATTCTCTGAAATTCTATGCAAACTGCATGTAATGTATTTCTACCTGTTAAAAATGTAATTTTCAAGCTATAGTGGTTACTAAGTTGTATGGAAAAATCCTGAAAAATATGCAGAGAAGCTTTTTGCAATTTGCAGTTTTACATATTATGCTTAACAAGGCAAAATGGTCCTGAAAATCCTTGAATGTATTTGAGTAGTTAATGAGAACATGCAAAGAAAACACAAAGGTGGAAAAATAATTGGAATTACTTTTGTTATGTCTTTTAGAAAAGTAGAACAAGCTCACCAGCAGCTTTTTTAAAACTAGCTACACCAAATTTATCTTCAAAGATGTCATTAAGATTATCACTTGCCCTGCCATCAAGTCAGAGCCCCCAGAAGGATGACATTTCTAGCATTAGGAAGTTGTAAGTACAAGTGTCCCCTGTGTACCTTTCTGCAGACCAATATACCTCAAGTATTTATGAAAGGCTTTTAGGTCCTAGTGTTTCATGAATACTTTTCTGTAATATAATGATCTGCTTAATGAAGCACAGTTGCAGTACAGCTTGTGTGCATAGAGAATTCCTCCCTGGCTGATCAGTTTCTGATATGTTTGTGCCACAACACAAAAACTGTATTTCTCCAAATATGGATGTTTTACTCTGTCCTGTGGAGTTGTTGTTATTCTCTACATACATTTCTATTCTTTCAGCCTGTTTCAAGCACTTGCCTTTAAAGATATGCTGTCAGTGATTTCCACAGGGCAGCGTGAAAAAGTATTCTGCTACATTTTTTACATTCATTATAAATTTGAACTCCATGTGCCTTTTCCCCTACTATTCACTGTGTCATTCTGTCTCTCTCATGCTCCTTCTTAGCTGTTTATTTTATAAGCAGTCTTAGATTTTTCTTAAGTAGGTATTGAAAATTATGTCTGTCTGTGTATCCAGGCCAAAGTCAGTGAGAAGAGACAAAATTTGTTGCTTAGCTTTGGATGACACTGAAGACTCAAAATACCAGTGTCAGAGAAAGTATAGCTATGCTGAGCTTCTCCCGGTAAGTAATGCTTGAAAATTTCAGTTACCTTGAATCATGGGTTAAAACACTTCGTTCTGTAGCATTAAAGGGGAAGTAGTCAGTGAAGGGAAGAAATTGATTTGATTATGTGAATGTCAATGCTGTATGCAGAGGTATAATTAAAATGTCAGCATTTTCTGTGTGGTATTTTTCACCTATTTGATAGGAAATCATGGCACATGCAGAGGTTTATTTTCACTAGAAAGTGTTGATTTTCTCCATGGTGACCATGTGTTCAGCAGGTTATTATGGAAAACTCACTGGATAAAGGCTTCAGTGGAATCATTGCCTAGGGAAGTATACCAGACTTCATACAGTGAAAACTGAGTCTGCCCTAGAAAGTCATTAAAATAGTATTCCTCATAAGAGGAAAATACTTCACTCGTACAGTTCCTCTTTATTACTTGTGTACTTAATTATTTTCTTTGTTGAATTATTGCCTGCTAAGCAGGCCCTCAATCCAGCAAACCTCAGGAGGGACAGACTGCATGATAGAGCCTTTACTCAATAATTGTTAAAATGCTGACAAATCAAACACATGAGATGTCAGGATTTGGCAATTTAAAATATATCCAAAACTTTACACATTTGTGGAATGGTCTCAAAACAGCCTGCTGTTTCATGGAGATATTGGTAGCCTCACAATTAAAAAAAGGCCCATATTATGAAATCTACATGTACATGGAGTTTGCTGATCACTTGAGCACATGATTTTTTTCCAAATAAAAATAATACTTTGTTTATTACATCACTACAATAATTTTTCTTCTTTTTTAATTTTGACAGAAGAAAAGACTAGTCTTTGTTATTCATGGGCTTTTGCAGTTAGAAGCTTATATTAAGGAAATGTTCACACCATGAGCCATTAGTTTTTACACATCTTCATCATGCAGAGTTTCCTTCTGGCTGAGGGAGGAAAATACTATTCATTTACAAGTATGGTACTAGACTGAAATCTACAGTCAGGATCCTCCTATTTGCCATCAAAAATATGATGCACAGAGGAATACAGGGATCCATTCTCTGCTTCCATCACTGTTATTCATCTGTTCCCACTTCTGCTATCAGAGACAGCAATTCAGACAAAGTTTCTCCCTTATGATCATCAGAGCTAGTTCACTAGTTGTTAGTCTCCTCTGGTTTCTCTGTAAGCATTGTCACAATGGATGTATTCTTCTTTAAATGCTCAGGGAGCTAGCCACAGTAAAGGGCACAGATTTCTTCTCCTGTAAAATGCTCATGATTTTGATGCTGATGTCAGCGGTGTAACCCCAGGAGACGTATATTTTGTTCTATGATAGGAAATAATTTTGAGGCTTCACCAAATAACCTCCTCTTAAGTTCTGTTCTTTCAAAACACAGCAGCCTGTGCTGAGGCAACTTTTGACAGCTAAGTGATATGGCTTAGTATCATTGGAATTCCCTGGATTTGGAGCTAAAGAGTTTGTTTTCCTGTTTCATGTACTGAGGAACCACCTAAAAGGATGCTATGGTCATTTTGGTACTCTGCATGCCTTCGGTCATCAGATTAATTCCATTGTATGTGAATATTTACTGGGAAAATGGAAGGGAGAGCTATGATCAATTGCATATGTAGTAGAAAATGGAGTCTGGTTTTTGGGATGAAGATACTAACTGAACACACTGCATGGCCTCCATTGCAATGTACTGACATTTGAAAATAATGAAAGCCTGTTATTCCTTTCTGTATAACTATATTTTATTTGTCCAGGGGAAAAGTGCTGCTGGCAGTGTTGTCTTAGGGGGATCAAGAATGGAAAGCATGCTGCAGTCTCTTTATTTGGAGAACAGAGCAGGCTACTACTTCACACACTTCTGTGAGAAGTCAGGGAATAAGGTATGAGCATTTTCCTACTCTGCGATAATTTAGTCCACAATTGACTGAATGCCAAGTTATAGAGGGCAGCCAGACTGAAAAAAAAAAATAAAATGGAGAAAGAAAGATTGATGACTGGATGAATTATTACTTGTGAGACTCCAATCCCTCAACAACAATAAACTGTTCATGTGTATATTCAAACTAATGACAGGTCTTAACCAAGCTGTCAGATCCTAACTGTCTCAAACCGATTGGAAATCTGATTGTACCATCAGGGATAAAAAAAGACTAATAATTTTTAAAAACTACCCTTTAACTTGGCAGAAAAAATGAGGTCTTAACCCACAAAAACATTTTTTAAGAAGATGGAAAATCTGCTATGCTATTACTCATGGTAATCTGCCTGCTTCTTACTTGTTGGATTAGCGATGTCCAAAATCTCCAATGTTTTAAAAACGTTCTTCTGCTTCCACGAAGCTTCTTGGATTTCTGAGAAACATAACACTATTTCTTCTCTGGAGTCAGCAGATCCATCATTCATTGCTGGGTGTAAATTGAGGATTGGTTGGAACAAGTTATGAATCTGAGTCAGTGTTTAGTGGCTTTGCAGAAAAATTGAGTCTTTAGGGGAGATTTGAATGCAATCAAGATGGACATCTGTTTCACCGCTGGCACAACTGAGAATCCAGCAGCAGTAGCTAGAAATGCCTTTGGCTACCAGAAGGCAAGAATGTGTGTTTCCAAAGCTAAAAATGCTAAATGTATATAGATAGAAATCTAAATAAAAGTAACTTATATTTCATTGGAGCTAGGCACCCACACACATGTCCTCTAGCCTTTGCAGGTGCTAGAATCCTTTGAAAATTATTTCCTTAAGTTTTTTTTTCTACAAGATGTGGAGCCTACTTTGGTCATATGCCAGGCCTGGCAGGCTACAATTTGTGGAGCAAAGTTCCTTGCCCCTATCTTTTTGGAAGACTTTCTTTATTGGCCAGTGATGGCAGTTTCTGGGTATTTTTAAGATCCAAACCTCACAAGCTCACAATTAAAACAGAGGACTTGGGAAAAGATCTAGACTCCTTCTTCTGAAAGATCTTTTGATGTTTATTTGAATTTATAAAAGGAGGCCAAGACTCTGTGCCTCAGAAATGCATGTAATAAAAATGTAATGATAGTCCCAGTAACATATGTCAAGTACACAATATTTAATTGTTCTGGTTATTGCTGCAAAATGCTATTTCACCATGGCACAAATTCTGCATGGCCATTATCATAATTTCTTCTTTAGTGCTGGATTTATGCCACTGAAATGTGGTTACTCTTCAAATGTTAACTACAATGTTAACAATTTTAATGGCCAATTATGCAGAAAGGATACAATAAAAGATATAGTATCACAGTGACGATGCCATTAAATATGCTGTTCTTCTGCCAGTATGCAACAGAAGATTAAATCCATCTTAAATTGAGCTTGATTTATGATGGCCCCAAGGAGCTAAATAATTACTTGTATTGGAAAGTCAACCTTTTATAAAACTGTGATATTTGGGTAGCAGTAACTTACAATATTTTTCATCTCTAGCTGTGGAAGAACAGTGTGTACTTTTGGTTTGACCTACAGGCTTATCATCAGCTTTTCTACCAAGAAACTCTTCATCCTTTTAAAATATGCAAGCAAGCTCAAGTAAGTTGTAAATAATGTGTTTTCCCTTCACAAATACATTTGTTCAGTGTAAAGACTAAAAAAAACAAGATAGAAAGTAGAAATGTTTCCAAATCTTGACAACCCACACCAAAGTAAATCTGGGTAAAATAAATTCTTTGGATTGTCTCCATGGAATTTGCTGATTGAAATGTTAAACATGCATAGTTTGATTTCTAGGCTCTGTTGCCTGTTCCCAGCCTTATCTATTATACTCAGTTTACCTAATCTCCCCTTTGCTACTCTGTGTCATATTTAGAAACTGTTCAGTGTTAACATCATAGATAATATTTTTTCTAAATCATCTAATTGTGGTGTACTTTTCCTTCTGTCTCCTGTGTGGGTTAGAATTGCTGGTCCAGATCTCAGACATTGACCTTTGTCATCAAAACAGATCTTTCAGTTCTGAGTCCTCTTTTTCTGATTGTTAGGGAATCATTATGCTCTTTTTGCAGTCATCATTCCCCCCTCATTCGATCTTTAGACCCTCATTTACTGTCAAGCAGAAGTGATATTTCCTATAAGTGAGCATTCTTAATTGAGCATGCAGTTTAATCCCAGGAATAAAACAAAAGTGAATTGGTTCACCACATGGGTGCTGATAGCTGTCACTGACTGCAGAATAGTCTAATACTGCCAGGGAAGCAGGCTGCAGCAGTGTGATATTATTAGGAGGACACCAAGTAACCTTTAAAATCACTTTGTGAAACTTTGGGCTGTTTTTGCTCTGTAAACCTTATGTGGGAGTAAATCCTATATGCATATTTCAACATGTGCTGTAATAGAGCAAGACTATCTCACATGTCATTGGAACAAACACGTGTAGAGAGCAATGGAGAATAATCTCTTTGTATGGCATATGTTACTGAGCATCAGGACTTTCTTGGATTTTTCTTCTTTTCCTACTTGGGGGTTTTATTGGGGCAAATGACAGGATTGTGCATATTTGTCCAGAATCCTCACCTGAATCAGTGTTGTCTGTACAGAAACTCCCAGCAGAGACTAAGGTATGGATTCCTCCCTCTCTTCTGTTACATACTGGCTAACTTGAACTGCTATACTATGTAGAAGTTTTCCCCTCCAGGTCTACTCACGACCTAAGCCTGAGGGCAACTGACTGTAGCCCTAAGACTCTCTATCTGCCTAGGCCTGTGTGTCGGTAGGGACCCTGCTCAGAACAGGCCATGTCTATACTGTGTCCTCATTTTCCTGTATATTTTATTGCCATTATAGCCTATGATGGTTTACAATTTGGTTTAATTTCACACCAGTTTATGCTCTTTCTGCAGGGGTTCATGGCTGAAAGGCCCAGGTCTTTTTAAACTTATCTTATTTCCAGTGTTGGCCTGGTGGTGACAGCAGAACATCATACAATCGGTGTTACCAGGCAATTGCAGAGAGCTCCATGCACATAGCCATTAAAGTAAATACATCAAAACGAAATATGTGAAACTGTTCCATTAGCATAACTAACAGCTGAAATGTAACATAACAAATCAACACATGTGCTGCAACATTTGGTATCATTCTCAAGCTTGCCTTTTAAGGCTGCACAAAAATTGTTCTTGTTTTCATTGGAACACGGTAAAGAGTCAAGCTGCATCCAATCTACAGGGTCTGCTTATGGAAGAGATGCCTTCCCAAATTCTGTGCTCACCTTTGGCACAACAAGATAGTTATTCCAAATACTCCTAAGAGAATGTGTATCAGATTCACACAACACATCGTCATATATATTTTACTATTTATTACAGAAAGAGACATCCAGAGTATTCTTTATATGTTCTGCGTGCTTCCTGTTAGAAAAAAAAGAGCAAACCTGGATTGCTGTGTATCTGCTACTCATGGTTTCCTTTGTTAGGCATTTTTATCTCACTTTTTGATAGAGTAAGGAAATGCATTCCAACTTGTATATTTATTTGTCAAATCCATGTGTCTCCAGTTGTCTATAAATTGGAGACCCAAGGATTTGACAAATGGACCGTTTGGTGGATAAGTAACCCACTGGATAGTAGCACTCAAAGAGTTGTGGTCAATGGCTCAGTGTCCAAACTGGGATCAGTGACAAGTGGAATTCCTCAGAGGTCAGTGCTGGGATCAGCATCGTTTAACCTTTATTGAAAACATAGACAAAGGGATTGAGTGAACCCTCAGCAAGTTTGCTGATGACACCAGGCTGTGTGGTGTGGTTGATACACTGGAGGGAAGGGATGTCATTCAGAGGGACCTTGACAGGCTGGAGAGATGGGCCCATGCAAACTGCATGAAGTTCAACAAGGCCAAGTGCAAGTCCTGCATGTGGGTCAGCATGATCTCAAGCACAGCTACAGGCTGGGTGAAGAATGGATTGAGAGCAGCCCTGAGGAGAAGGATTTGGGGGTGTTGGTTGCTGTGAAGCTCAAGATGACCCAGCAATGTAGCTCAGAAAGCTAACCATATCCTGGGCTGCATCAAAAGAAGCATGATCAGCAGGTCAAGGGAGGTGATTCTCCCCCTCTGCTCCGGTGAGACACCACCTATAGTGGGGACCAGCTGTGGGGTCCCCAGTACAAGAAAGACATTGAGCTGTTGGAGTGAGTCCAGAGGAAGCCACAAAGATGATCAGAGGGCTGGAGCACCTTTCCTATGAAGACAGGCTGAGATAATTGGCTTGTTCAGCCTGGAAAAGAGAAGGCTCAGGGGAGACCTTGTAGCAGCCTTCCAATACCCCTTCTGGAAGCTGGAAGGAAACTGGAGAGGGGCTGTTTACAATGGCATGTAGGGACAAGACAAGGGGTCATGGCCTTACGATGAAAGAGAGTAGATTTAGATTAGATATGAGGAAGAAATTCTTTATTGTGAGGGTGGTGAGGCCCTGGCACAGGCTGCCCAGAGAAGCTGTGGCTGTCCCCTCACTGTCAGTGCCCCTTTGAGGCCAGGTTGGATGGGGCTTTGGGCAGCCTGGTCTAGTGGAAGGTATCTTTGCCCATTGCAGGGACTAGATGGTCTTTAAGGTCCCTTCCAACTCAAACCATTCTGTGATTTTATGATTCATTCATCCAGAGAAAGAAAGTACAGTGAGAATGAAATCTGATAGTGTGCTGTTGTTGGTTGGGATATGTTTGATTTTTTTTGAAGTGGTTAGTATGGAGCTGTGTTTTGGATTTGTGCTGAAAGCAGTGCTGATGACACAGAGATGTTTTTGTTCCTGCTGAGCAGTGCTTACACAGAGCCAAGAGCTTGTCTGTTCCTCACCCCACTCCACCAGCAAGGAGGCTGGGGGTGCACAAGAGGTTGGGAGGGGACACAGCCGGGACAGCTGAGCTCAACTGACCAAATGGATATTCCATATCATATAACATCATGTTCAGCATATAAGGGGCTGAGGGAAGAGGAAAGCAGGGGGAGACATGTTCCAAGTGTTGGTTTTTTATTGGTAAGTCCCCATTATGTGCGACAGAGCCCTGCTCTACTGGAGATGGGTGAACACCTGCCTGCCCATGGGAAGTGGGGAATGAATTCCCTGGTTTGCTTTGCTTGTGCATGTGGCTTTTAACTTATTAACCTGTCTTTATTGCAATCCATGAGTTTTTTAACTTTTACTCTTCTAATTCTCTCCCCTATCCTGCTGGAGTGGAGCGAACAAGCAGCTGTGTGGTGGTTAGTTGCTGGCCAGGGTTAAATCACGACAGATGGATAAGAAAAACAGTGGGTACCAGTAATCATCCAGGAACATATAGGGTTATTCACTACAAACAGAAGCACAGGAGTGTAAAAGAAATTGGGAAAGAAAAGCAATAAACACACACATATTGTAGTTATTGATAAAAAAGTAGTTATTTGGCATTAGAAAATATAATACAGTTATGGGAAATACAATATTCTAACACTAGAATCAATTTAGATAATGGGAGTTATCATCACTGTGAACTTTTAGGGTTAGACACAAGATTTATGTTATTAGAAAGTGATGATGGGCGGAGGGGGAAAGCAGTTTACCCTTTCCACTTAAGATGAATGAGTTCATTTTTTTTTCCATCACATCACTGTCAAGCAGCTGCACAATCTCCTCATTTAGATCAGCATCCATACCTTTGGGCAGCAATACAGAGCACTTGGGTTTAAATCTTTTTTGGGTTTCTTGCTTTCCTCTAGTTGTTCTGATATTGCTTACCGAAGCTTTTTCATCTGGGGATGAACTCACACCAAAACTCAAAGCCTTGAATAATCCCTGGTTTGAAAAGTCATAAATGAGGTCAAAGTCTTAATCTTCAGATCTGTACCTTACAAGTAATTTCAAGATGCACACTCTGACTAATTTCCAGATAGGGTTTTGAGTTCAACCCATTACTTACTCTAATACATTTTTGGAAAATGATTGGCTGTCAGATAGGAAAATTCTTTGTGTTTTACAAAAGGAAAAAACATTGAATAAACCAAGTATGATGTGCACCTGATGTCACATGCTTAAGACTTTTGTATAAATTGGATAACTTTAAAGTTAATGTAATTTTTTTCCTGTTGGAAAAAGAGGCCATCCTGATTACAGGACTGAAGGGTCCTTTGAGCGTGGCAAAATGCACTCCTATAACTACTGTAACCACCTTGAAATTTCTGCTTCAACATGTATTGCCAGTCCTAACCATTGTTTCTGGAAAAAAAATAAAATACCTGTCTATGCTCTAGTTTTGCATGTGAAATCAGATCAGACCGGAGGCAGGTAGACTAGCCTACAAAAACAGTCCCTAATATGGCAATGTATGACTGTGTATATGAGCTGATTGTCAATAGATTTTGGACTAAGCTGCCTTAGTCTGGGCAATTTCTAATTCTGTAGGCTGATATTTTTTGTTAGTTCTAAGGAAGAGTAGTGAATATACTCAACCCATTTCACACAAAATGAGGGGGGAAAGAATACTGCCCAAGAAAGTTGTGGAGTCCTTGTTATGATTTTACTCTAAAATCTATGCTAAAGGTAACCATCCATTTAAGGAACCAGGTTAAATGTGTGTTAAAATGTTGAGGACCTGTTTTGGACCCTTTTCACCAATTTACAGATCCCTTGTGTGTACTTTTATGAGTCATAACAGGTGGAGCAATGTAGCCTTAATGATGAATAAAATCACAGAATTGTAGGAGTTGGAAGGGACCTTGAGAGATCATCGGATCCAATCCCCTTGCCAAAGTAGGCTAACCCCTCTTTTAAAAGTCTATTTTTAAAGATACTTATATCATTGGAATGGTCACTTCTAATTTGGCTATTTTTATATATTAAATATTTTGGATCAGACTAGAACATGATGTGTATGAAACTTTATTGGTGTTCACAGAATCACAGAATTGTAGGGGTTGGAAGGGACCTCAAGAAATCATCGGGTCCAACCCCCTGCCAAAGCAGCTCCCTAGTAAAGGTCACACAGGTCGGCATCCAGATGGGTCTTGAATATCTCCAGAGAAGGAGACTCCACAACCCCCCTGGGCAGCCTGTCCCAGGGCTCTGTCACCCTCACTGTGTAAAAGTTCTTCTGCATGTTGGTGCAGAACTTCCAACTTGAAGCTATTGCCCCCCTTTGTTAGGATGCTTCAAAATAACTTCCAACTTTCAAAATCACTATGAATCTAATTAATGCTGTCTCTGTTACATTTATTGGGGGATTTGCTGAGAAGGGAATAATTTAGGGTAAATGCTGTCTTGTTCTTCAGCTAGCATTCTGCCCATGGATGTTCTCATTCTTTGACCTTACCCTTATACCTGGAGGTCTGTATTGCATTGCCAAAACACATCTTTGTTTTCAGTGATTACATGTATGTAGAAAGGGAGTGAAATCCTGCATAGATAGTAATTACAACAAACATAACAAGTTACAATGGGGGAATCGATATCAGCCATCGTAGCTCTATATCCCTCAGCATATCAGGAGAGTCTAAAGGGGCTGTTTCAAATTGTTAGGGGCCAAAATAATGGGGATGTAATCTAGTACTGTTGCTCTTTGAAAGAAGGAGTCTAATAAATCAGAATTTCATTTTAAACAAACAGAAACATAATTATTTAATGTACTCTTCGTTCTCCCACTGTGCTTGAAATCTAAACACAACAGTGTTTTATTACTGCTTGAACACAGAGCAAATGTATTGTTTTCTTCTATTCTACTCTTTTGTCATCTACTAGTTACAGCTGGATTTTAGCAAGAGGAAAATGAGAATTATCAGAAATTAGAATTCTTTATTGTCAAAGCTGTATGATAATAAATAATGAAGATGGGGTCCTCAGTGCTATTCTAGAGAGAATGGCATTCAGAATTTATAAATTAAGAAATAAATTCTGATTTATGCTATTAATCTGACCCTCTGACCATACATTTGAAAATTAGTTAGACTTTGAGAAAACGAAGAAGAGAAAACATTTCTAAGTTTTATTTGGTTTATTACAGCAGCATCTTCTTTCACTTGAGTTCCTAGCTACAGTCAGGGTCATGATGCATGAGAAAGATATTCTGGAATGTCTTCTTTAAAGATTGTCCTCGAAGAAAATGTTTTTCTCTAAGTTTTGAATGTTCTTTTTTCATGGTAATTTATGAAATGTTTAAAAAAACAGAATTTGACTTACAGGACTATTTGAAAAAAAATCTTTTGAAATTAATAAAAAAAATTACTCTATGCTTCAAGCATGAGCTGTGAGTGAGGAGGAAACATTCTCCAGGTTTAGCTTTCTTCTGTTTGTACATGTTGAATGGCAAACTTTGTGCTTCATAAAAAAGCATACTGTAATCTTTGTTTTGGTAAGGATTTAGACCTCATTTGTATCTCTTGCTATGGATCCTGTACCATGATGGATTCTCACCAATGTCAAAGAGCTGTGCAAGAGAATCTCCCCAGAGAATGAAATCTTTCACATTTTTATTAGTTTTAACCTTAAATTTACAATTTTCCTTCTATTCAGAACTAGTAATACTCTTTCACAAGTTGGCCCAGCACATACCCTGCAAAACAACAGTGTGACTTCGTGAAGAGTGCAGTTGTGATGACTGTGGTTATCTGAATCTAACTAAGAATCAGCCAAACATCTCCAAGCAAAAATTGCATTAAGCATTATTTTGTGATCTAACCCTTTTAACAAGTAGTAATAAAAATGGCAGGGAGATCAGTTATAGCAATAACTGAATTTTGGACAAAATAGTAATATTTGTAAAAACTGGCAGGTGTAGTTAGATTTATATTCAGAATATAGAGCAGGACAGTGGGAGACAAATATGTGCTAACTCTCCCCTTCAATGGACTGCGACCATTGGAATGGATGTTGGCTAAGAAACAGTTTTCTTCTGTTTTATTGTAGTTCCTTTATGCAACTTACATTGCCCCATCTGCCAGTATGGACATTGGACTTCATCAGAGTAAGAAAAACATGATTTATCAGAAAATTGACCCAGCTTTTGAGGATCTTTTTGACCCAGCAGAAGAATATATCCTCACTGTTCTCCTAGAACCGTGGACAAAGATGGTGGAAGCAGACAAATACACTTATGAGAAGGTAACTGATCTGGATGACACCATGAAAATTTCTTATGTCTGGGAAGAAAACTACAAGATCATTTCTATGCAAACCTGTTATATTTATAGTCAGAAAGGGATAAACATTATGTGCTGTTTTGCTCACCCACTCCTTTCTATGTTGATGTGTGGAGTGGCCTGAACCTCCTGTCCAGAGCAGACTTACCACTGGAAAGGAAGGTGCAGGCGTAGATCCCTTGTTCTGTGAATTAGGGAGAAATGCATCTTGCTATGGCCAAAGTTCTCTTTGCACCCAGGAAGTGTCATGTTTCTGCAGTCTTGCCATTCACCAAAAGTAATTTTCTTATGACAGATTGCCCACAGGCCTTCTATGTTTTTAATGATAAGCACAAAATTGTGTTTCTAGAGTGTCAGCACAGTGTTGTTACATCTGTATTAATTGTATCAGGTATTTCTTGGTGTTTAGAATTAAAGTGCAGCTACTGGCTTAGTATAAGAGGAAACGTGATACAGCGATCCAGCTGTATTTTGCACAAACACTTTTTAGACAGCTGCCCTACTGTGTAAGGACTAACTGTGCCCTACAGGCTTCCTGAAGTAGGTGGCTTAATGGTGCACTTGGTTCTAATCCTGGAAAGCCTCTGAAGGCTTGAATTGAGCAGGTTAGAGTCAATGGCTGCATTACTGACTCTGCTTTTGACAAATAAGAACAAGAAACAGGGACGGCAGTGGTGGATGCTGTGGGTCTCTCATCTTTGTAAGTTTACTTACAAGTTACGAGCTGTAGGTCAAACTAACACCTCTCTCTTGGATATGGAAGGAGAAACTTGCACTGGAGAATGAGGAGTCAGAGGGCAGGAAGTTAATTCTTGTTCCTCTTTTTCTCCACTGTGATCTTAGATGAAGCATCTCTGTTTTTATAGGAAGCCTGATCACTTCTGGCTGATATTTCTGTCAGCATGTAATGAGAACATGCATGCATTGTTCCTTGCAAAGCTGTTTGGCATACTTTTGTGGAAGTTTTGTAGTACAGTGTATTTTTGTTACTATATCACGCATGCATGCATGAACAACTAGGAGAACAGATACCTAAAACCAAGGTTGAGAATGGTCTTCTAAGCCTATTAGGTGGAGGTCAGTATTAAACATTTAAGAATAGAATATAAGAGCAGGAAAAAAATGATACAGCAGTATTGCCAACTTCAGCACTTTGCAGCTGAGGAGGTTCAGGAAGCAGAGGTCTTATCCACATTTTTGGATTTAATAGTATTTGATGAATTGTTTTTGTTTTTGGTCTTTTCCCATGGGTAAATGTGTCTTGAGTCATTTTATATCTTCAGCCTCACTGTATCAAGTGGGTTCCATGGTTGAATCATGCGATAGGAGAAAAAAAAATGCTTATCTTAATTTGTTTGCAAACCCCTCCCTGATCATTTCACCCGGTGCCCTGGCTTTGTAAGTCACGAGGAACAGTGAACAATTGTTATCTTGTCACATTCTTAATGCTGTTATGTTTTTATGTTTCTGTTGTACATCTCTCTGAATTACATCTCTCTCTAAAACTCAAGAATCCTAGACTATTTGACCTGTCCTCTTACAGAAGACGTTCCACACCTTTGTTATACTTATTACCCCTATCTGTACTTGTTATTTTATATTCTTTTGATGAGATGCAAGCATTACTCAAGATCTGGATACACTAAAGATAATCCAGTGGCAAAATCATGTTTTCTGTTTCGTACTTTGTTCCTTTCCTAATTGTCCCTGTGATTCTAATTGCCTTTTGACTCCTGGTGAACTTTGAGTGGATGTGCAAAATGTAAGCTAATAGCCATCTGCGTGGATTCCAAGACCTCTTTACTAAGTAATAACAGCTAATGGAAAGTCCTAATTTGGAGGTCAGTGGAATGACTAATGTTTATTGTCCTTGAATTCAGCTGCCCTATTATCATGCAGATGCTAAAATGCCCTGAAATCCTGCAGATTTTCATAGACAAATTCAGTTTTTGCTCTGTTGAATCTTTTTGCAAACTTTGTTGTCTCCTCTCTCACCTCCTTTTCCAGCTAATTTCTGAATGTTTAAAAAAGCAACCTCAGCGCAGGTCCCTGTGAGACTCCAATAGGAACCCCACCCCATTATGAAAGTTATTTATTTCCCTATTTTTTATTTTCTACCTTCTAATTAATTCACAAGGGGACCTTCCCTCTCATCCTCTAATAAATTAATTTCCTTAAGAAACTTTGAAAGCTTGAACATTGAAAAAAGCTTACTAACATGAAATAGGCGAATCCAAACACATCTGCAAAATATTCTTTTCACTTTTCAGCATCTTTTCTAAGCTTTCAGACAAGCTAATTTTCCCTAACCTATTTTTTCTAAGCTATTTCAGCTATAATTGCTTTTGACCTGCAGAACACCATGTAATTGGCTGATGCTTTCATTAATATGTAATTTGATTTACTTTCTGTCAGGGTAGTTTTACAGTCTTTTGTAAATATATATTTTCCACATGTATTATCAATACTAGTTGTCCAGCATCTATTGTCAGTCCTCACTGAATCAAGTCGTCGACTCAGCCAAGTATTGTCGTACATAATTTTTTTATAAAAAGGACTTTGCCTTTAAGTACTCTCCAAACACAGGGTTTTCATTGCTTCTAGCAATGGAAGGATTTCTCCAAAGTATGAATTGAAAATATAAACTTTTGCTTTAAGTTGTTATGTGTGTGGGGGTTTATACCTCCTTGAGTTAACCGAGGGATAATTTGTTGCCCTTTCAATTTAGATGATGCTTTGCTTCGCAAGTTTAGTTACGTGCAGACTTCTCAGTGCCCTAATAACAGACATCTTAATCAGAGCACAAAGAAACAGAACTAAATCCTTTTGAGTGCACAATACATGTGCTTGTGAAGAGTTATAATACACAGACATAAACCGACCTGTTCTAGGAGGCACTAGAGTCTCTTTGTACTAGGCGCAGGCTGAGGCTTAGGCACACTCCTTCCCAGCACAAAGACAAGGTCTGCTTTGTGTTTTGTTCAGTCCCTGGCTCTACTCTTCCCCTTTGTTCTACCATACAGCAGGATATGTTTGGCCCATAATGAAACAAGATATTTTGTCAAGAATTAGGTGAGTCCAGAATTGCTTATTTGGGACATGGTCAGGATGTATCTACATTTTTATCTTGAAACGAAACATGAAAACAGGAGAGTTCCTTTTGATTGCTGACTTTCATCCTGCCTCTATCTGTTCTCTTTTAAACTTCACGAAAAATGCTCTGAATTGTTTTCCTATTTACTTTTAAACTACATTTTCTTTTAAAGGAAAGAAAACCCAAAAGCACTTTATAAGGGTGGAACAGAGTTACACTGAGCCTGAAGGCATTCAGATAACACAGTGATTAGTGGGGTATTCACATTTACACAAAAGTGTAATGAATATTAACCTAAAAACTCACTTCTGTCTTCAGCAAATAAACTCTTGTATAATGAGATCACAGCTTTCTAACCTTTGCAGTGGGCACACTCATCAGTAGAACGCCAGGTCAGCTCAATTTTTCTAAATATCCTAAAAGCTGCTTTTGAATGGTTTAGCAGCCATCAGGGTCACTGAACTATTCCTTGTGCAGTTACCGATTGTTTGCACATAACATGGAAAAGTGTTCTAGTCATATACCTAAGGCTTCTAATTAAGTTAAAAAATGCCAATACTTCATGAGTTCTCCTCATGCAAAATTTATTATTTTAAGGCATTACCTGGTATAAAACTAAGGAAGCCTGACAGCTTTCACCTTCACTGTTCAGATATTATACCATCTTTCTGGTCTCATATTTCCATTTCTGGAAATCTGTGGCACTCTATCTTTTTGACATTTCCCACTGAGATCACAGTTTTAAGACCCATTTTTTCTGTTTTCAGTGGCACTTTGACATACAGTTTGCTGGTATAGGCAATCAGTTAAGTATGACACAATATACACAATATAATTTAGTAATTTTTTACAATGCAAAGTTATTTTCTTAACATTATAGTTAGGTCATTTAGTGGTGTTCTATAGAAGTCTGTAAGTGATCCTACACAGATCTGAAAATTTTGTTCTACCAGACCTTGTAATTGAATTGTTTGTCACAAGGGTGCAACTTCTAGTGTCTTCTAAACATCAGTCTTATTACTGACAAATGGATCCTTTTCTATCCATTGTCACTGGCAAGGTGCCTGCACAGCTCTCCATCTTTCTATAATGTGTACTGTAGGGATGACATAAGATATTATTTTTATTAGGTGGAGTTGGTGGAAGAAACTCGACAGCTGGACTCCGTGTACTTTAGAAAGCTTCAGGCTTTGCATCAGGAGAGAGCTTCCAAGCAGGATGAGGTAAGACAAGTACCCACTAACAAAAACAAACTCTTTTTCTATCAGAGAGGGTTAACACTTTGAGTATCAGTAACAAAAGACTGCATACATGCCAATTTAGAGAAGCAAGCAGTCTGATTTCTACCATACCTTTTGGGAAATGATTGACAGCCATTATGTTAATTACAAATACAGGTCTTCTGTCAGTTACATCAACATCAGAACATAATATGATTGGAGTCAATGGGACCATTTCCACTAAAGTATACCGAATGTATTTTGGGCCCTTAATCTTGAGTAAATACCTCAATTTCAAGTAAATTACAGGTATATATTGCCCTGTTTGCTTATGGAACCTGCACATGTTGGCATGTTTAAAGCAAACATAAAACTAAAGCTGATTAAGACCTGGAGCCTTAATTTATTTTTTCAGCAATCAAAAAGCTCTTCTCCGGAGACAGAAGTTACCTAGTGCATGGATTATTAGATTGAGCACAACAGAGATATTAAAAAAGGCAGTTATGCAAGTGAAATATTTTTTCCCCTCAGAGTACTGTTGCTGACACTGGTTTGCCATCCTGCCCTGATGTTTGCAAAGAAGATCAACATTTGCGTCAAGTTCCCAAAATATTGGCAGGTCCTAATCTATCTGATCTGATCCAGAACAGAGAAAAGTTAGAACAGTTCAGGACTTTTCTTAACGAGCATTCTGCTGGGTATGTTTCGTTGTATTTTTTTTATTTTACCCATTTCTAAGTTCGGAAGAAATCTTTGCTGGGGATCTTGGCTACCTAAATGTTCACAGATTTCAGTCGTCTTAAAAAATGTGTATGTATATTTATGAAACACACATGCATGTTGTTCAGACAACTGAATTTTCTTAACATTTCGGGGATAAAAATTCTCCTGTCATAACATGTTTGTGTTACAGTTCTGCTTTCAGTTTCTGCTTTGATTAGTGAAAAAAACCCTGGGAAGTGCAATTAGCCTATAATGAGTAAAATTTCTCTTTTTTAGTACAGATTCAATTTAGTACATTTTAAATATTAAAGCTGGATGTTATAATACTGTACAAATAGAAGACAACCACATTATACTCATAGTGTGTTAGGAACCACAGTTTTGTGTTTGCACTGATCTGAACAGAATTACATATCATCCCATAGCAAATACAGCACATGCAGGGTTTTTGAAAAAGTGAGCCCATTTGTTTAAAAATTATGATGTAAGCAGATCTGAATTCTGGTAATTTTTAATTCTGCTAAATTCTTAATTCTGTTAATAGCAGAAGTAAAGCTTAGTTTTCCATCTTTATTTTTTCTTCCCACACCCCACACTAATTTCTGTCCTGTTTTAGGAAAACACAAATATGATTTTTAAGTAACTGCTAGCAAGTCCTTACATTGTCACTTTCTTCCTTTAACCTGGGTTCCCATGAGCTAAAGTTTTGCATATAGCCTATCATTACCATTTTAGATTGGATACTGGTCAGCTTTTTCAAAAGTGTCCAGAGATGGACATCTAGCAGAGGATTCCTTTGGCCAAGACTCAATGTCATCACTCCTGCTTATCATCGTAGGTCACTTTTGTAGTCAGAGGGAGAAATACATTCTTCTGGACACAATTTTTGTAATTCTGAAGGTAACACCTAGAACCAGTTTGGATAGATCATTCCTAAAGATGGCTATTTTTGCTCACTGACTACAAAAAGACTGTAGGTAATGAGTTCAGAGATTTTTATGCTGTGGGAGTTTATGGTCAAGTATCAGATGAGTTGTCTAGACCAGTGGTACCTGAATGCTTTTGATCATGCAGTAAAAGTAATGTTTTTGATCATCAGTATGTATATTTTGATCATCAATGTGTGTACATTTCTTGTTTAATAAATGTGCTACTGAAGTTCTTTTTCTCCCTGCCCCCAGTGAATTGTCTTGCAAACCCTGGGGTGTGCACAACCTACTTTGGATTTCTTCTCTAACTGGGGAAATGGTAGGAATGGCCAGAGAACAGGTCACTGGCTAGGATAGGGTCCTGGACAGGTACACTAAATGGCCTCTGGGATTTCCTGCCTCTGTTAATCACTGAAAAATCCCATTTTAAGTTACTGAACAAGGCAGAGGAATATTTAATTTATGGAAAAATTTTATTTTGTAAAAATACATAATGAAAAAAAACACTTTAAAAAGTCTCATGAAACAGGGGTGTAGAGCTGGGTTCAGACCTAGTAACTCTGAAGTCCTGCTGGTGTACTACAGCTAAGATGCTTAATGGCACTATAAGCTAAAGAGATCCTAGAATTAATACAGTCTGCAAATTTAAGCAAAAAAAAACCCCAACAAATGTGCCATTTGCCTCTTCATCAAAATTTGTAGTTCTTTACTGCCGAATTGCAAGTGATTTGCATTTCAGGAAGGATAGGCTGCAGAGTACCTGGGCACAAATTCTGGTAAGAAACTAAACAAAGTTCGATTAATTAATATTTTGTGAAATGTGCAGGACATAGTCACACAGTTGCAGGATGATTACTGTGGCTTTGACTTAGTGGGTTACTGCTTGTTAGTCTTGCCAGACTAATTGACTATGTAAATGCTCCTGATTTGTTGAAAGGATAAAGTAGAGTACACTTGGATAAGCCACCATAACTGGTGTAACCTAACACATTCTGAGATTATATATTTTTCTTTTTAAATAAAATGGACATATTTGATTGGTTGTCATGGGTAGATGCCTATGAGTAACTCCATCAACCACAGTCACTTGGATTGCTTGCATTTGGGTGCATTTATTCAGGTTGTGATGAACGAGCAAATGAAAGAATTTCAGGCTCAATAGAACTTAGGTCTATAAGGGTCTCTAAAGACTTTTGAATGAGGGACATCTGTTCTTAAGTCAGTCAGATGCTTTTGAAAGTTTTATGCATAGATTAGTGCTTTGAAAAATATGGTTATTAACCAAATGAAAAAGTGAAACAGATTTGTCTGAATGTAATGTTCCTATCTCCTGCTGCAAATGCAGAGAAACTGCTAATTAAAATGCTCACAAAACTTCAGCTAGTAAGATACTATCAGAAAACAGTCCTATAAATTAAACTGAAAATGTAGTTATGTCACTTATACTGTCTTCTGGTTTAAAGAGCAAAGCCAATATATACCATTAAAACTGAAATTGATAGTAGACACTCAAATGACTCTGAACAATATATAAGATCAAGAATTGCATATGGAGATTATTTGTCACTTAACTATGAAAAGCAAAGTAAGTAGTAGAATCAGTAATTTATGAAAGGGCAGCTCACAAAAAGCCCTAGAAACAAAATTTACCATCAATTGTTTTTGCTTGGCTGCAGTCTGACTTTAGCACTTTACATGGGGTAGGAAGGGGGTGATTTCTGCGGTTGACATACCCGCTGCCATCCCTGCTCCTTTCTCAGGCGATACAAGGAGGAGGCAGAAGGGGGTGTCTCTCAGCGGCTCACAGTCTGCGGTACTGCTTCAAATTCTCATCTGTTTCATTTTTTATTCTCTCTGTCAGCTCTGAACTATGGCTCTGGTTCACAGTCCCTGCTGGATTTAGCAGCAGCACGTTGAGGAGGTTACTCCTTTCAGAGTACCCCAGAAGCAACCCTAAATGAGATTCCTAAAATGTATGTTTGATCTGCCTGTTCAGCAAGTGCCATGGTCTCACCAGATGGTGCTAGCAAAGAAAAAATGACATCAAATTTCAGTCCCATCTGACCTGGTATTTAGGACTTGAACACTTTGGTGGCTTGTGGTTAAACTAATAACTCCTGAGAATGTTGATGAAATTAACTCAATATTGAAATAACATTCTGTTTAAATTTGTTTGTAGCATGGATCTCATGTGCTGGCTAGATATTGAACAGTTCAGAAAGATGCTCCACGAGGATAAAGACAAAAGGGAGGAAAAATTTAAGGACATTAAAAACAAGTACTTAAACAAAAAATACTTCTTTGGACCCAACAGCCCAGCTACCAGAGAACAAGAAGAACAGGTACCAGTTACAAAACATAAAGAACAATCACATCGAATGTGACTAAGATAAAAGTCCATAAGCAGCTTTACTCCAGCTTTTCCTCTACCTATCTCAAATCTTACCGGTATTTTTGGCCAGAAATCTGGTTCTGTTTTGGCTGGGGGGGGGGGGGGGGCGGGGGGAGGGCGGGGTGTCACTCTTTCCTGTTCAGGCTTGTCCTTCCCCATCCTTACAGAACATCTCTCTTAAACCCTGATCTGAGGCTGCAGCCAGAGCATACACAACACAGCTCAGAAAAAGTGTAAAAATGGCTTTCAGGCAGAGTGACTTGTTCCAGCTTTCTATTTCAGTATGTCAGTAAAGCCACAGAGTCTGAGCTGTGGTACTCTGTTATATCTTGATACTTAGGAAATTTACTTGCTCAAGCTGGGGTATTATTTGCCAGAGTCTGTATTCTATTATAGGTAGGGACAAATGTAATCTGTTCCCTTTTATGAAAAGTACATGTGAGCCTTGGGTAAGCATGCATTAAATGCTTTGCTTACAGTTAAGCTCATGCCTTGCTAAATCAAGGATGTAGAGAGATAAAGGACTTTTGGTATACATAGAAGTTTATGTCATGTGTTATTGTGTTTGGATTGCTTAGCTAATGCATTCAGGTGGAGGATGGGGACAAATCCTTCATGATCAACTTTCAGCAACGGTTCTGCTAGAAATTCAGCAACGCATCCAGGAGAGATTAGAAAAACAATGGCTGCCATTGTTCCTGGCAGATGAGCACTATGGGACAGAGGGACAAGCAAAGGTAATTTTTTGACAACAGCAACACATCCAGGCATTGTCTTTTGTTTGGCTCATAATTTACCATTAGGTTCAGAGGAAAAGTAGCCCACAATTCACATTTAATTTACAGTGAAAGACACTCTAGTGTGTACAGGTTGAAGCATTTAGCTTGATAATTGTAAAGGCGGTTCCTCTGAAGGCTTAGTCTGACTGACAGTATTATGTTAGATCCTGAATCTGAAGGAGCTGGTAGTTCTGCTGCCAGCCAGGCTGTTGAGGAGCAAACTAATCTTTGCTGTAGTGCTGCACACTCTGTATGCCGTTCTGCCCTAGCCATACCCTTGTACACGGAAGAAATGCTGCTCTGTGTAATGGATTTGCCCAAGGGGACGAGAACAGAAGAAAATGCGTGGGCTTCCCACGCTGTAGTCTCTCTCTCTTTTTCTTTCACGCTGTCCATATTCTCCCATCTGGATCTGCAGTGCCTGTAGAAATGACTCCAGGACTTGTGAAATTCTGCTGAGTGGGGAGGTTAACTGCTACAAGCCTTGTTTCCAATTGGTTACTTCAGGAAGTTGCCAGAAAACCGGGAATGAGAAGCCTTTCACTCCTGCTGGCTCATTAGAAAGTCCAGGGAACGGGCTGAGCTAACATCTGCCTTTTATGAGGGCGGCTCTGACTGGGATCTGTGTAGGGATATCATCTGGCTGGTGACAGATGCAGGAAGACTTGATTTTTTGCACTTCTGCAAAAGCTCTGACTTGCAAATATCATAGCAGAAGGAAACTTGACAGTTCCACCAAGTAGACCTCATTGATTCATAAAACTTGTTTTCAATGATCTTTTTAACACCAAGGTTTTCAGAAGCATTGGCAGAAGTGCATCTGAGCTGGATCCTTTTCCCTGATTCAGAGCACTATGTCACCTGAAAACTGTAGATTCTGATAAAGCAAAATGTAGTTTTAATAATGATTATGGTAAAGCAAAATTTCCTAAACATCTGCCCTTTTTTTAGCCAAACGCTGCTTCCTTTATGAGCCATGGCACAAGACCATGCAATGAGGTTAAGCTGCTTCCATGTCTGGGAGCTAGCTTCTGCCTCTTCTTGCACCTGCTGCACTGTGCTGGCAGGGAGAGTACCCCATGCAGTTTGGAAACTGCTGTATTTGACTCTAATAAACAGTTTACAGGAAATACATACTTCTAATGAGCTTTTAGTCTTTTCCTAACTCCATTTATGTTTGACTGCTCTTTTCTCTTTCTTGCTGAAAATTCAGAGGATGAAAAGGACCTTTGAAGAACATATTTTAGAAGAAATGAAACCAGATGACATTCTCCACTTGGCTTCATATTTCACAGTGACCAAACACTGTGGGCATGCTATGTAGCCCTTATTCAGAAAATCTGCCCTTGATTTGAGGTGTATTTTTGCTACAAAGAAAGCTGCAGGATCAAGCCTGTATTTTTGATACAGCTTTCCAAAGGAGCTAAAAACATTTTGTACCAAAAAAACCCCAAACAAAACCCCAACAAAAAGAAAAGTTACAGCCCAAAATCTGTTCCAAACATAAGCTGTCACTCAGAACATTACAGGTAAGGTAAACCCATGGAAGAGTGCAGTTTGACTGCCTCTGCCTCTTATCTAGCTGCCCTGCCTCAATAGGCACATGCTAATTTACAACTGAACAAGGGATGGCATTTGGTGTGGGTCCACAACAAGTTTCAGATATAAAGATCCAAATGAAGATATATCAACCATTCTGCCACTGTGGTCCAAATCATTAGGGGGCTGAACATCAAACCAGAAGAGTAAAAAAAATGCACTGATGATATTCTGTTTGATCATAGATGAAGGACATAACCGAAGATCTTCCACGCCGGAAACAGAAGACAACTAGGATGTGGAAGGCAAGTGAATTTTACTGTGTCTCTTCTGTCTGCCATTTCACTATCTTTTCTGTTTGGAGCCTTGCACATCCTTCACCAGTTCCCTGCTGACAGTGTGAGGCCCAAATGTAATGCTGTCAAAAGGAGGCATGATTATATTGGCTGCAGTGGACTGATTACTGACACTAGTGATGCATTTAGCTCCACACTGGATATTCACAGTAAATTTCTCTCCCTTCCTGGCTGGAGGTCATACTTGAAAAAACATGTCTCTTGTCCTGGGCTTTGGAGGAATCTTAACCCTCCTTAAACTGGTATTGTACCTTTAATTCACATTTATCTGTATTTTGCATGCAGTGGACTTATTGGGACAAGCTGTTCGTTCCAGCATCTGGTAGTTTATTTATTATTGCGAGTGGATTACGTGCAGACACAAAAGGGAATGTGAAGTATGCAGTGGAGTGGGCAGGTTTAATCGTATCTCACAGTATCTGTTTCATTTAGAATTGTATTTTAATCTTACAGCACTGAGATAATATCAGCTTTAAACATCTTAAACCTTTGTAATAATACATTTCATCAGATGTTTGCCAGTTTTTTCCTCTTGAAGAGCAGTGAACTCTTTGTGATTGCCAACATACAAGTTGTGTACATTTACTCAGTTGAACTTTTATTGTCTGTTGAAATCAAACTGGAGACCCAGTCACCAATTATCCATGCAAACCATTAGCTCGAAAGGGATCCAAAGTGCATGTGGGTTCTGTTAACTGAGTTTTCCCTTTGTCTGTTTGTCAGGAAGATGGTTATTTTCCATGTTCTGCTTCAAGGTCATTGATCCATAAAATAAGCAGTGTTCATATATTATTATTGGGGTGGGAACAATGTTTTGTTCTTCCCTTCATGAATATTCCCCAGAAATATTTTTGCCCAAAAGTTGCCTAAATCCTGGTCACAGGGGATAGAACACATTTGGAGAACTGGAGGAGGCCTGAGAAGGTGCCAACTTACTAAGTTGAGACAACTTTATTTTAACCAAAGGACCCTTTGGACAACCATCTTGCAAGGGTAGGCTCTTGTCTCTGGCAGTCTCTGCAGCAGGAAACTGTTTAAGAGAAGCTGTGGAAAGACTTTCAGCTTTAGAACCAGGTTAGATTTCCAGGACTCCCTGCAGCAGCTAACAATGTTTCTGTCCCATGCTGACCATTGAAGAGCCCTCCAAGACTTCAGGAGTTTTATATGACTGTTAGAAGATAGTTTTCATTCATCGCCCCATCAGATAGCAAAGGGGGTGTTTGGCTTGCTCCTCAGTGACACCACAAGAACTGTTTGTTCAGGAAGGCAGGCCAGCCTGAACTTCATTTCAAATAAACTGTCCCTGAACACGCCATCCTTCTCTCTCCACCCTTTCCTGGCTGCCGACTGCTCTGTGCTTTGCAGCATGAGGACTTCCAAAATGTCTTGATGATTTTAAATTGTATTTTAAGATTGGTAGCTTTATTTCACAGAGAGCAAACTCCCCAGCTTCTGTTGGTGCTCATGGCAACACATTTCAAAGCTCATTTTGTTGGTGAGATCCCTGTCAGAAGAGTTTTACAACTTTAAGCTGTGTGGTTTGTCTGTTCTTTTTTCTTTGTTGTTTGTTTGCACAAAACTCAAACTGTTCTCTAGAAAAGTAGCCTGTTGCCATAATCAATAACAATAGCTGTTTCCATACTTTATAGTATGTAGTCATATGGTCTAAATCATTGTCAGTCATTTCCTCTCCCATCACGTCTTCCAAAAAATGCTGCCCAAACCAAACTGAAGGGGAAAAAAAAAAGAAGGAAAGAAAGAAAGAAATGAAACTTTGCCACATTCTATTGTATCCATGTCATAAAGTCATAAACTACTGAAAGTAAGGGTCAGTGCAAAGATAAAAATCAGGCGGTTTACGCTAACTAATGCCCTTATTATTGCTTTTTGAAGCAAAGTTTATTTGGTGCATTTATTTCTTCTTTTGACAGCATGTGGACAATAAGTGGGTTTCTTCATCTAGTGAAATAATTGCATTCCGCAAAGCGCTGTTGAATCCAGTGACAGCAAATCAGTTTCAGCTATTTGTGTCACTGAAAGGAGACCTACTGGAGAACGGAGTGCTCTTTTGGCGAGAGGTACAGAAGTACAAGGTACGGTGGTGAAATGGAGCAGGGGGAATGTCATTCCATTTGTAAGCAAATGCATCAATAACTGTATATTAGGAGAATTTTATCAAGGGTATCTCTAGGCATTTTCTTGTTCATAGTAAAGCCTTTTTCGCTATTTAAACTGCTTCTTCTTTGTTGAAAAGTCTCACTTCTTAAAGGTAGCTATTTTTAATGATTTGAATGTATTATCCCTGTATTTCTTTATGCTTCTTCAATCTGTAAAATTCTTCTGTGCCTCTAAAGGGATGCTACTAACCAGCTAATGCCTAGATTTTGGTGTACATCTGGTGAGCAGTAGAAGATATGCAATCATTAAAATATTTATTCTGTCTTTACAGTTACGTAAGGTTAAATACTGGGATTATTGCTGAATTTGGTAATCCCTCAAAAATCAGAGAAAACTTTAAAATTCAATCAAATGCACAGATGTAAAGATAGTATCTACCCAAAAAAACTTGTATGTACAATGCAGATCCCAGCTTTCTTGGACTCTGTGCAATCACATTTGACTGCAGTTGAGGATGTGGTCAAGGTAAAACATCATGGTGAAGGTCAGCAGGGATTGCCTCTCTCCCAAATACATGCCCTTTCATGAAATTGCTGCTGTATGGGGTGAAACACAATGGGAAAACTCTGGAGTGAGCCTTTAAATCACACTGCAACCTCCTGGTAACACACTGGACTGAATGCAGGGGCTCCACAGATCCTTCCCTTGCTCTTCATTCCTTTTGTCTCTGGGATATTGCTGGTGCAAAAGTGTTACCGGGGTGCAGAGTCTCTCCGGGGCTCCTAAACATAGCCTGTGTGCACATGGCAGGCAGGGAGCATGAGGTTAGCTAACCTGCTCGGGCATTAGGAGGTAAACACAGTTGATGCTGCAACAGCATTTGGAGATCCTTCTAAAGTCTTCCCACTGTTTAATTTTATGCATTTGAGCTTGGGGTCTGCTTTAGAAGCTGCAGCAGCTCTATTTCCAATGGGCAATCTATCTCACCTCCTCGCAGAGGCTGGGATAGCCCAGTGAGGAATCATCAGCTGAAACGCTCTCTGGGGATGCTGATCTCTCTGTCCTGGCTACAGTGACTAGCTTAGACTAGAAACCTGACACGAAGGCAGCTGAACTCCTATGACATAAATCCTTCTCAGAATATTTGATGTTTTTTCAGATTTGTGACTCCTCATCACTACGTTGTGGAGGACATGGAAACTTTCTGCAAATTAATCTGCACTGTAGTTTAGACTGTTTACTTTGTGAATCTGCTCTCTGAAGAAAGCCTTCATTGTTTTCTGTCCCACCCCCTCTCCTTCATTTATGTTACTTTTATTTGTTTTATCGAGAAAAAGTACAATCTGCCCATATTTCTACATGCATGCGTTTTGTCATGGTTGGCAGTTGATGCTCTTTATAGGAGCAGAGGGCTGGAGTAGCAGGAGTGTTGTGGGTCAGGCTGAACTAGAGGAATATTGCCAAAGCCGTGGGCAGCACTTTGCACAGCACATACTTGTATTGTATTGTCTGAGCGCTATCAGGCCATCAATTTAGATGGAACTCCTTTTAGGAGTCAATGACTACATTGCTCCTTGTAACCCGTGGGGCTGGCAGCACATCTTGGGACAATCAAAACCCCAAAAAGTATATATATTTTTTTTCCCAACTATGAAGAAATAGATTGCTGTGGATCATTTCCATCTTTTCCTCTATGCTCATGTCTCATCCCACTTCACGTCGTATAGCTTGTTTGTCTTCCCTCTTACTACCGCTCTCCGCCTTTTCTTCTGTGCTAGATGAACAAAGGAAGCCACAATATATTTTTAGGATATATTGATTATATTTTTGTATTGCCTTGCTTTCTTCATTGTAGTTGTTATCATTCTTTTTTTCCCTTCAAAAAACCTAAGAAGTATTCATAATAAAACAAGCCAACTCTTTCTCATACCACATTTCTGGTTAAAAGCCCTGTTTTTAATTTCTTTGCAAAGTAAATACCAGCCCCCTATATGAAAACTAAATGTACATTCTTCATTTAGAGAGCTCTCTTCCTGAAAATCCTCTAGAGTGCTCATTGTGTCTTTAGTAGATATATGTGATAATCTCCTAGTGTTACAGAAATGTCCTGATATTTACTAATAGATGGAAAGTTTGTGTGTTAAAGTGTTTGAACGAAGTTATTTTTCCTTCCTATCAGAAGTCCAATGGTAGCATCGTCACAGTGTGAAAACACAGTAATAACAGGTTTTGCAAGAACAATAGGATCACACTGAAAAATGTAGAAACCCCCCAGGGTGCCTTTCAGATCCCACCCTTGTAAGTTCAGGTTTGTTTTGTATTCTGTTCTGCACAGAGTGATTTCAAACACTGAGGTTTTGGGAAATTAGAAAATCTTAATGATTGATGAAGTGAGAAGATTTCAATTAATGAAAGATTGTAGTGGTAGCTGAAATTAACACCTCTGGTGCCGAAATCCCTGCTTATAATACCTTGTACCCTCTAAATAATTCCCCTCTTTTCTTGGAGTATTTAGAGCATTTCTTTGTTTTGTAGTTACCCTGCCTATGCTCAGAGCAGGCTCACTCTGAAAAGCAGTGCATTTTACACGTCGAGGCGTGTTTCTCTTCTCAGAAACGCCTCGTATTTTCCAGTAATGAACTTAGGCTGAATGTAGGATAAAACCTATCCTGTTCCATCAGAATGTGCAGGCACAGATTATCACCTAAAAGCAATTATTGCTACATATCTGCATTTGCAAAGCAGAAGTCCCACTCATGCCTTAACTATGTGTTTGACCATGCACATTTGCTATAGGAATTTTGTCCTACATACTGAAGGAATCTATTGTATAATTATTTTTGTATGACTATTGCTGTTTGATCACTGGGCCCCTGTAAAGGGTCTTGCGTCTCTCTCTCCATTGACTGAAAATGCTACTTTTTGTCTTTCAGGACTTGTGCCACTCTCACTGTGATGATGCCACAGTCCAGAAAAAGATCACAGTTATTATCGACCGCTTTATTAATTCTGCTGTACCCCCAGCTTTGCAGATTGACATCCCAACTGAACAAGCAAAGAAGATTTTGGAGCGCAGGAAAGAACTAGGACCTTACATTTTTAGAGAGGCACAGGTAAGAAGCCGGGACAATCTCTGTAACAGGTCTGGTTAGAGTCTGTGTCCCTGATTTTAAGGATAATCTTTGTTCCTTAAGTGACAGTTTGGACTCTGTACATAAGCCTGGGTGTACATTACAGTCATGCATTTCAATTTCAAGACTGTGTGGTGGGAATGACAGAGAGGCTTCAGATATTTACTGCTCAATACACAGGACAATCTCTGCCAGCTAGCTGATCCTGGAAAGGTGTTATCCAGTTCTATGTTAGGAATTCCAGTAGAAATTAATTCTGCCTGTGTTTTTAATTGCTTCTTCTTTGCCACTTGGTTAATGTCAGAGAAGGAATTTGTAGATAATATGTTTGTAGTTTTGCAGCTTAAGATGAAAAATGCAGATGTGAATAAAGCACAAAGACAGCTTAACTTACTGAATGTCTTTCCCCTCTTTATTACAGAAAGGCTGTGTTAAATGGCTGTAGACAATTTTCTCTCTGAACTTTGTACTAATCAGACTGAATAGCAATTTGGGAACCTTTACCATGAACTTACTGTTTTCTTGTTCCTCATCACTCTCTTCTCCATCTTCTCTTCTACACCCAGGAAAGCTAGTTACTCTTCTTTTCCTACAAAATTGCCACCAACACCTTTACACATCAACTGTGAGTCCATGAAGTGTTTGGAACAGAAAAGGTGAATGGTTTGACAGAGAAAAGGGTTCATATAGGTCCTAAGAGAAATAAAAGTTTCACTTCAGGCTGTGTAAAACCCAGTGAACTCCAGAAATGTGGCTCACCACCAAGGGAAGAACTTGGACCAAAGCTGTGACAGGAATATGACAGTGACTCACATGTCACTTACAGGTCTGTTGAGCCAGAAGCAGTGAGGTGCTGAGCATGCTCGGCTCCTTTGATGCCAGGTTTCTCAATGAGAATTAAGCATCTAAATAAACTGAAAAATGTGAGCCTTAGTACGTGCAGCAACAGAATTCACTGAGCCCCTCTGTTTGCTTTTCTAAAATTGTTTTTCTTCTTCTAGTTCAAAAAAGACCCTGTGAGAGATTATATCATTTAAAAATTATCCAAGATTTGCTCATAGATCTGTAATGTGGTTTAAGAGCCTTTCCAGAGGCAAAAAAGTATTTCCTTTCTCTTAAGGAAGGAAAAAAACCCCAACTTGTCCCTAATGAACTGAATATTTGAAATACTTGAGTGGAACAGTGGTGCAAAAGCAATTCTACTGGTGTATATTTTATCAAGAATACTTGTAAAAAATGATGGATGTTTTCATTAATGCAAACAATTGTTTAGGGAAATATAAAAAAAGAAAGTGCCTTTGAACTGTGTTTTAGGAAGATTTCTCACCAGTAATAAACATACTGATGAAAAGCATGTGCTGAGCAAAGCTGGGCTGAAATGTCAGGACAGAGTACGTGGGAGGAACAAGGCTGTGTATTCAGAAAGAAATAGTTACTTAATTCTCATGGTAAACTACATTTTATTTTACAGTAAACTCTGTTTTCTTAATACGGTCAGGATTAACTTTTCTTACTTTCTTTCCTTTCTGTGCAGATGACTATTTTTGCTCTTCTGTTTAAATTTTGGCCAAAATTTTGTAAGTTCCAAAGCAATTTGGCCAGTGACAAAATTCTACTTGCTTTGGAGAGAAAAAAGGGAAAAAAGATGCAAATGATGGAAGGCAAAACAGCTGAGGTAAAGCTCCCAGATCTTCAGGTGAGAGCTGACAAACTGCATGAAAAGTCCTTCATGAGCAAACATCTATGAATTGAAATCTCTCTTTCTCAGTTTGATCCAAAGCTACTGAAATCTTTTTATTAGAATTCAAGCTTTACATGTGACAGAGTCCTAGAGCAATTCGTTCCCAAACCTGCCAATGATATACATATGTTTAACTTGAGGCAGATGAGTCAGTCGAATACTCCTTTCATTAAGCAGAGGGGGAAATATACTTTAGTCATCTTTTGTGCCAAGAAAAGAGTGAAAAAGAGGGCTGAATTAAAAAAAAAAACCCAAAAATCTATGTACGGTTCGCATGTACAATGAGTAACTGCAGACCTGCTTGCATTTTCAGTATGTACTGACCTATTTTAGAATTTACAGTCCTGGGTCACTACTGAAAACAAAAAAGAACCCAATGCAAAGCAAAGCAAAATCAAATCAAGGCAGGTTTTGCATCTGTTTTTTAGAAGGAGAATTTGAAACGTTTACACATTATTTAATAAAAAAATTTATGTGCTAATTGCTTTGTATAGTCTTTGTCTTTTCTTGAATATTTCTCAGCTTTGACAGTTAAATTGTTAGACTGTTCACAACGCGTTTCCAGACAGTTTCAGTACATTAACAGAACTGTGACCTCTACAGCGGAATGCTTGCTTATAAAAGTGTTTTTCTTGGAATTTTATTATTAAGATATAATGGATTTTTCTCCTATTGATTATAGGCTTTGCAAAAGTTTATTTTTTATGAAATGCAGTTGTTTGTCCAGCTTTGAGGAGAGAACATTCCTTTAAGGGCAGAGAAGTGATCGGACTTGCAAACTATCATAAGTAGCATTAAAAGACCTTTACATATTTTAAATACCATGTACACATGTGTGGAGATATTACTCGTGATGAGAACCACATGAGTACCTGGGCAGATAGAGACGTATGTGTCCATAAGAACATTCACATACAGTTATCCTCTTTTAGACACGTGAAAACTGAGCACCAGTGAAGCGTTACTCAAGGACACACCAATGTCAAATGCAGTCTAAAATCCAAGAACTCATGTTTCTTTCTCCAAAGCATGTTGCCTCCATATAGATATGTCTGGCAAGGCCACTGGTAATACTTACAGTGCAAGAACGCAATATTTCAAAGTAATGCACTTTTGCATTTTCACAGACTTATTTTTTCCATCTGTTTGTTGCCTGTCTATAAGATTTCTGATTAAGATCAAGGAAGTAAAGAGCAAATCTTGGCCAGGATGGCAAAAGCCTAGCTTTTATGGGGAACAAATGGAAAAGGTGAATTACCCTTCTATGCTGGGAAATTGGGTAAGAAATTTTAGAAAGTGACAGGCAGAGAATGCAGTTCAGTAAACAGTTTGCAGACTATACGTCTTACAAAAAAAAAATATTCTCAGTATGCCAGTTACTTTTAAGATCTCTTGAAAGAATAGGTTTAACAAACAGGTTTTTCCCTTCTATTATTGTTTAAAGAATGTGCTGTTCCTTGTTCTCTTGCCTGAGATTTCTGTCCCCTCAGTGACAACAAAGCTATTCAAATGATTCAGTGTCCCTGAAGGATACTGATAAGATTCATCCAACATGAGCTGTAGCAGGTTCACTTGGCAGCTTGTAGAAAGCAAAGATTTCTTGGCATTTAACATCATGCTCCTCTGCCCTACCAGGCTCATGTGGAAGCAGAGGAAAGCTCTGGCGAGGGTTAGAAACAACTTTTTTATACACATACTTCCCCTCCACACACACAAATAAGTTGCCATTTTGGGTTTATGTCAGAACAATCATGGTCCTTGGGGGATGAATTTTACTTTCTCTCTTCTCCAAAAGTTGTCTCTGGGGTGCCCAACCTACCTGGCCTCATTTCACTTTCTGAACTGACTGGATAAGAGTTGGATTTTTATGCAGTATAATGGAAAAAACGGGCCAATAAGGACATTTTTGCCTGACAATGATGCATGACTTGGTATTGTTTGACTCTCTCAGTATTTTTTGTGTGTGCCTATTTGTTATTTATGGGGAAAATCCTACTGGAAGCTTCCTGGCAATGGACTTGGTGCAGGGGAGGAGAGGCTGACAGCAAGAGATACCATGCAAGCACCGTACAATCACAGAATGACAGCATGGTTTGGGTGCAAAGAGACCTTAAAGATGAGCTAGTTCCAACTCTCCTGCCACACAATGTAGAGAGACCTTTTAAGCTCAGTATGCAGAAGGCAGGGATGGGCTGGTACAGGTTGAAGTAAGCTCGTACACTCAGCATAATGTGACTCCTTCAGTATTAAGCTGAAATGGTTGTTTTAAAAGATACTGGCTTGCTTCTCCATCTTCATGTGCTTTCCCATAGTGTGGCACAGATATATGGGCTCAGCTTTGACCTGTCTGTGGATCTGGTCCTGTGTAAAATGCTAGATGCATATACTACCTACTTGAAAAAAATACCATTAGCCACTTTTTGCAGACTGCCTTGATGCCAGTGTTTGTAATTTGTTGTATACACAATTGCATTTTACCTCCAAAAATAGGTTTTGGATATTTTTACTTTCAAGTGTACAAAATAGTTTTAACTTATACTGTAAATCTATACTTCTTCTATACCCCTATCAGGGAGAAACAAAACCATAAGCATTAATTTTCCTTTTCCACAATTCCTCATTTCTTTTTAAGCTTCTTAGCAGTAAGTTTATTTGTTAGTAAGTGGTGTAATGTCATGGGGTATGACATTGCCATAACATTGCCTAATTTATTATGAGAAGACATTATTAAAGACCTCGTTTAATTCACCATTCTCATTGACAAAGCTAGCAAACACAAACTGTAGCGTATTCGTATACACACTATTTCTGTGTTTGCTTTGGCATCCCTGTTCCATCAGTTGAGTGTGCCACAGGAGTATGTAAGCCTGCTTCTGGAGAGAAGGTAAACATCATGCTGCCTGGGCAGTTCTGTACCCAAAAGATCACATGTCCATAGGACAGTGGGGGTGCTGAGGAAGGAAAAGGTACCTTGGGAGAAAAGAAGTAGGATCATCTGATTCTTTTCCAGATTTTTCAGGGACTTTCTGAGTGTCTTTGGGAACAATCTGACCTCTCTTTTTTACTTACTTTCTCACTTGCAACATGGGAGGGTTATATCACTTGCCTCGTGGGGGTGTTGCAGGGTTAATTATGTGAGGCTAAATGTGAACATTGATTAATGTTCATAGAGAGTTTTGGGATCATCAAACAGAATGTGCAAAGGTGCAGCCTTAATAAAACACCAAAACGGCATGAAAATGACAAATAGTTAATCACTGGAATGGTGTATGAAGGGTTGCAAGGCCTTGTCCTCCACTGTAAATATTTCAAATGAGATTGGCTGTTTTCCTAACGTGTACTGTATAGTTCATTTGTGGCTCCTGGACCAAGCTGGAATTAATCACGAGAAATCCTGTGTTCTACATTTATACCTGAGGCCAAATTAGAGGATCACAACGGTCCCTCTGTCCTTAAAATAAGTTCTGCTGCAGACCTGCCCTTTCACATAGCTGTATTTTGGATCAGGTATTGAATCTGGAAGGAAGACAGTCTGCAGGAGTCAGGAAACTTTGATTAGGACACAGAAATTCTTTAAAGAAGTAGTATCTTGTGCTATTTTTTATGATGTCCAATGTGCTGAACTATGAAACTGGACATTACAAAATATTACTGCAGTATTTAATTTCCAATGACAATTTTTGCTTACTCAGACTTCACTTTTTTACTTCATCTCAGTAAATCTTTTTTACATTTAATTATGAGGTCTTATTATTGGCAGGACAAAGAAGCGGGAAAAAACTCATCAGATTTTCAAGAAGTGCTTTGGGAGATGAGATTGGTGTGGAGAGAGGACAAGCATCATTTTCAGATGGATATGGGTGGCAGGTGAATAATAAATATATTGCTACAGATATCATCATTCAATGGAGATAAAATGATCTTGGGGGAATGGGAAAGAGGGGTTTGGTTTTGAGTACCACTGTCATATGGTTCATTCTTCAGTTAACTTTGATGTTCTAAGAGTACCTATCTTACAGGTAATTATTTTTTTCTTTTATTTTTTTAAGATTTAGGTTCTGAGTAGTATTAATATCTAACAACATATTAAGATCTTTAGGTGTGTAGATTTAAATACAAACTTTATTAAAGGTAAGTTGAAGGACAGGGAGTTGAAATCTGGAATAAGAAATTTTTCATTACTTGGAAAATCCTGAAAGAATTTGGTTTAGACTTGAGTCCTGTTCTGCTCTTATGTCAAAACCAAAGCTGAACTCAGTTAGAAAAATCAAGCTATTTGGATAGAAAATCCAGTAGAAAACAGCTGCTCAGAGCTTCTTCCAGAACAACTCTCATGATGCAGTAAAACCATAGTGAAAAGGTAACAGTCATTTTACTGGAGAAACAGGAAGAACAGACAATGCCACCTTGGTATATGAAGTGATCATTCATAGCTGAGCTGACACGGGCATAACATAAGGGGAAATTTGTGCACCCACATATTCACAACAACATCATGTGATGCAGAAGTAAGTCACACTCCGGCCACTGCTTACATTTGGAGAGCTCTTCCTGTGGCATAGCATTAGCAATGAGCAGAATATAGAAACAAGCAGTCTCAAATACCTTCAAAATATGAAGCCACAGTACAAACCACATGGTTAAGTTCACATTCTTATCCCTTAAATGAACCATTTAACCTTCACTCATACCTAATTAAAAATACTGAGTTGGATGAGCCAGTGTATCAATACAGTATGCCTAAGCCCTCAAAAAGAGGCAAGTAATTGCAGAAAGAGCAATAATCATCTATAGAACCATAGAGTCAGAACAGTTTGGGTTAGAAAGGACCTCAAAGCCTGTCTAGTTCCAACCCTCTGCCATGGGCAGGGACACCCTCCTCTAGACTGGGCTGCCCAAAGTCCCATCCAGCCTGGCCTTGGGCCCTGCCAGGGAGGGGAAGCCACAGCTTCTCTGGGCAGCCTGTGCCCTCACAATAAAGAATTTCTTCCTAATATCTAACCTAAATCTACCCTCCTTCAGTTTAAACCCATTACCCCTTGTCCTATCACTGCACTCCCTGATAAACAGCCCCTCTCCAGCTTTCCTGCACTTTTAGGTACTGGGAGGCTGCTACAAGGTCTCCCCTGAGCCTTCTCTTCCCCAGCCTGAAGAGACACATCTCCAGTTGACCTGACTCTAGTGGTAGCAATGTTCTGCGGGGGAGGGGAGGCAGAAAACTGTGAGGCTGATGAGAGCTTTGAAAGGACATGCTGGAAGGATGTTTCAGGGAGATAAAATCAATAGCACAAGATTTTGATATTTTGGGAGAGGAAAGCTCTCCTGTAACTAGGGTTTTGAAAAATGCAAACAATATATCTGTCAAACGTGCTTAAATTGCATTTCATGGTGTTTTGAGATTTGCTTATTTGTAGCAATACTATTTTCCTCATGATACCAGTATTGACATGACAAAACTTCTTAATAATTGTGACTATTCAATAACAGGGATAGAACATAAACAAGTTTCTTGTCTCACTGTTGAGATGGACCAGGAACTCCAAGTGATATTGTCTGGAGGCTGATGGTTTTTAATGGTTCTTGCAGGATTACTGGTCCTATTCCAAGTACATAGAAGCCTTGGAGCAGGAGAGAGTGCTCCTTAAAATGAAAGAAGATCTGGAGAAAAACTCATCATCATTCCTTACAGGTTGTTAACCAAGCTCCCTATTTTAGGAAGACAAGCTTATAGCTTAGATGAAATTCTCTCAGTACAACTTCACTGTCTTTTGGAAACCTCTGCCTCTCTTGTGCTGGCTGCAGGGGAGTAGCTCTATGCATTTGTGAGTGATAAGTTTTCTAAGAAAGGGAAAGTTGCAGGGTATCGTTACCTTTACTACACGGGCCCTGGTGCAGAGAGGACTGTGCCCATTTCTTCGTTCTGCAGAATGACATGGCAATTCTATTTGGTTCATACATATATTTCACCTCCCTGGCATCTTGTGCTCCATCAACTTGCATAGAACCAGAGATGTGAAGGTTTTTCTCCCCAGTTTGTCAGTATGCTTTCAGAGGATGTAAGAGGCATTGCTTCATCCTTGTTTCAGCCATGAATATCCTCTTAGGTTTTCCCTGTGGATATTATGACATGTTTGTTCATTAAATAGCTCCATTTAGCAGTAGGGTTAGCAATAGCACTACGTAATGTTAAACCCCTTGAGTTTCCTATTATTTTTAATTTTATTTCCATATGCAGGTACCTCGTCTATGTCCTTCACGAAGCCTGGAAACTCCAAACAATCCACCATTTCTCCAAAGACTGGGATTTTGGAGAAACACTCAAATCTTGCCAAGAAACAGAAAGTGAGTACCAGACTGCCAACAAGTGTGCTTTGAAATTTGGATTCTTACAAGCTAGTTTTCCTGCTATCAGTGCTGATACTCATTAGTAGCAAGTTATGCCACTCCAAATCATGTTTAACTGAAGCTGCGCAGCTTCAACATGAAAGCAAGATTATTTTTCACTCCAGCCATGCTTACTGGACCTAATATTGACCAGATGGAATTTTGTTACTGAATGGTAATGTCTGAAATTACGTTATCTCAGCTTTCCAGTTAACATTTTAAATAGGAGCCTGGGATGACTGGAGGAAGCTCAGAGCTCATGGAGTTACTGGCAAGGGCCTGACACAGAACTAGCAATAGATCATCTCTGCTGAAGCCAATTAAATATTCTAATGGGAGAAATAGGTGGGACAGCAAAGAGATCTGATAAAGACAGAAAACAGATTTTGCTTCAAAGGTTGAATTCCTACATGGAAGAAACCCCAGGAGGTTTTGTTTTGGTTTTTTAAGCCTATGCTGAAATTAGATGGACTTAAAAGAAATAACAGATCTTGGACTATTTCTTCCCTTCTTTCTCTGCCCCTCCTTCCTTTTCTAATTCTGTACTTCAGTGCTGCCATTTTGCTGTCCTGCCCTCACTGGTCCTCCTAAACTTCCTAGTGCCTGAACATACTCTTCCTGTGGCAGCATATTTTGTTTGTGGCTTCAGAAGAAACCACACCATTCCTTGCTCTTCCTTTGCTTTCTTTTTCTGCTCTCTGAGCACCTCCTCTAGCTCCAGTTAAATTCATCCGTCGCCTTGGAACCTATGCATCCCTGCAGGTGTTAGTGTATTTCATGCATTCATGCCTTTTTGTACTGTGGTTGTGTGTCACACAGAGCTCCATCAGTGTGAGAAGTCCTTGTGCAGGGGCCCTGGTCCTTCTTTGTAGCTGAGAAACCTCCAGTGGGGCCCAGTGCTCCAAGAGTGCCTGCAGGGCAGCTGCAGTCCTTGCTGCAGACCAACCCAGCAGTCCTTGGCCCACACTGTTATTCAAAACCTCTGAGACTCGCGTTCCTGCCAGGCAGACTGTGGTACAGGCTAACGTGATGAGACAGTAGAGGTCTTGAGTAGTTTGAAAGGTCTTTCCCACCAGCCTCAGTTGCAGCTTGCTCTCCAACACCAATGGAATTTGCCCATCCTATCCAGACCCTCCCAATATCTCAAGTGTTCCCACTGCCCTTGAGTGGTTTCCTCTTCTTCCATCATGACCCTCCAGTGGTTCTCAGCTGTGCTCTCTGCTGTGATCTTATCACTCTGCTGCTGGGGTGGGATATCTACAAACACCACTGGTGCTCTTGATGGGACAGCTTCTCTCCACTTTGTTATAGAGGAGGCTGCACCTTGTGTATCAGGGGTAAATGGCAAGGTACTGACAGCAAGGCTGCACGGCGGCCTCTGTGAGGAGAGGCCAGGGCTGCTGCATGCCAGACACAACTAGTTCCAGCCAGCTTCAAGGAACCTATCACAGGGCACAGCTGAGTCCAGCAGCCATGATGGTGGCAACCCAGTGTTGCCCAGTGCCTCACTCACTGAAGGGACCAGGTATAACCCATGGCAACAACAAGGAGGGGAGGAGAGGTGCTTGAAGTGAACTCGAACCTGGGACAGGTGGAGAATAAGTGTTTTCTCTAAGTGTGTAAATATTTTCCTTGTGTTTGTTTCCCACTACCCAAATCAGTAATGATTTATTATAATTAGCAATAAATTAACCCCCCCAATTTGAGTCTTTTGCCTGCAACAATAATTGGTAAGCAACATCCCTGTCTTCATCTTCACCCACAAACTTTCTCTTTTCTGTTCTTCCTCTTTTCTCCCCTTGTTCTGCTTCAGGGGAATGGGTGGTGAGCGAGTAGCTTGGTGGGAGACTGGCTGCTAGTGAGGACCAACCCAACCACCCCTTGTTTCTCTCTTTTGGTGCATTTATTGAAGAACTGTTCTGACTATTTCAACTGTTGCAACACAGCAATGACATTCTGTTACTTTTTGCAGGCAAATAAAAAATCTCTATGAGGACAGAAATGCAGAGACATTTAATGGAGGTGGGCAGGAGACACAAAAATAATGCGCACACAAGGTTTGTTGTTACTTGGAATATTATTAAGAACCATGGGACATTAGTCAAAGGTGGAAAATAAAATCTCCAGTCTGTTGCATATCAACATGATTGTGATACTGACTCTTGTGTTACTCATTTATTAAACAGTACACCTTGAGGCTCAAATCAAAGTAAGGTTCCACTGAAGTAAGCATGGTACAAACAATTAGGTGGTCTTGGTCCGGAAGATCTTATAATGAAACCCAGTTCTTCAGTGCCTGGTCTAAAGAGTAAGTAAAACACCGCATTGAACTGACTGCCCTGAAGCAGTGTGTCTTGGCGCATTGTGCTCTCAGTACTGCAGTTCACGTAACTTCTATTCATCAAGGATAACTCACAAGGTGTCTGAGCCTTCATAAAATCAAACATTGTTGTGGTTTGCTCCAAATCCAGTCTGAGTCTTGGTCCAAAGTACACCTTCTGCCTCATTTCTGAGTTCTGATCCACAGGAAAGGCTTAAAATATATCAGGACACAGATGTGATGGAGAACTTTTGTAAAATGTCGTTCCTCCCACAGCATTACTCATGAGAAGGTTGCAGGAGATCACAGATTTTGTGTAACTCTCCCAAGTTTCTTGCTTGTTTTTACAATTTTAAGAGTTTTAAAAAGAATTGGAGCAGAGTTGATGTTGGGACTAGGACCAAAGGATTAATTGTGGACTTAAAAAGTGGTAGGGGCAGAATTAACTGTTAGGCAGGGGAGAGGATGATGATAGAGCCCTATGCATTTTTCAGACCACTTTAAACACCAGTCCTCAGCCACAAAGTTGTTGGCTCCATTCTTCTCTACATGTGCGTAACTCATGTAAGAGAAAGGAAGATGAGTGAGCTCCAACTTGCTGAGTTTCTGAGGACTCCCCTTGAGTTAGGGATGGGACTATCTTGCATTACCCCTCTCAATCTTTTGGACAAAGAAAAGGAGTCATGCAGCCTTGTGTCATTTGTCAGAAGTAAAGGTTCCTCACTTGGAGCTCTTAGATCATACTGCTAAGGACCATTTGCATGTGCTTTCCTCCTCAGTGTGGAGTGGCAGGTAAGGACAATTAATCGTCTTTTTCACTGTTGACACAACGACTGAGAATTGTATGGGGTTTTCAATGGGAGACGCTTTAGGCAGGCTCGTAGGGAAGAAAGATGTTCACTTTTATGGATATAGCTGCCTTGCTAATATATCCTTGCACTGAACCAAGAAGAGTGGGGGTTTGAAGGTACTTTTGAAGATCATCTAGTTCAACCCCCCTGCCAAAGCAGGATCACCCAGAGCAGGCTGCACAGGATTGTGTCCAGGTGGGTTTTGAATATCTCCAGAGAAGGAGACTCCACAATTTCTCTGGGCAGCCTGTCCCAGTGCTCTGTCACCTTCACAGTGAAGAAGTTTTTCCTCATATTGAGATGGAACTTCCTGTGCTCCAGTTTGTGCCCATTGCCCCTTGTCCTGTTACTGGGCACCACTGAAAAGAGTCTGGCCCCATCATTTCCTCTCACAGAACAAGCAAGGGAGATCATTGTTTCAGTTCTTACTTTCCCCATAGTTCAGAGACAGAGTTTGCTTCAAGCTTCATTCATCTTCATTCCTTTGTTTTGGGTTGTTTGCTTGTGTGACATTACCTGAGACAGACATCCTGGGTGGAAGTCACAAGGGAGTAAACCAGAAAATTCTTGTCCCTGTTTTTCATGTTTCCCCAAATTTCAAAGATGCAGTAAACTTCAGTGCTCAGTACATCTGAGGATTGAATGTAGCATCTTCTAGTGAGCAGAGCACATGTGGTACTGTGTGGCCTATCACTCATTAATGTGAAAGGCAAAGCAGCAGCATGAAATGCCGTAAATGCAGAGATGTATGTCAGTCTAAAAATACGTGAAGGGCCACCTTCTGCTGCTGTGGTCAGCACAGTGCACGCAACCAACTGCTGGAGCGTGGCAGTTTCTCTTTTGCTGTATTCATGCCTTCCTGGCATTTAGAGACAGTCAAATAACATGTAGACAATGCTTATCGCATGCTGGTAGCTTTGTCTTGAATCCTGCTTGGATTACGTCTAAAATGAAAAATATTATCCAAATATTTGTCACAGATGATAAAGCTCCTTGTGAATATGTTCCACCCTTGCCAAATTGTTAAGGAAAATTTACCAGTCCCTACACAAAAACTACTGTCCCAGACAGTACTGTGATTAATACCATACACATCTATCAAATTTGAAAACAAAAAGACCTGTACTTCATGTACTGCAGTGAGGAAGCAGAATTTTGCAAATTGTCTCTATCCACTCAAAGTTCTGCAAACTGATGACAGCCCTTAGTCACACTTGCAGTTCTGTCCCCAGGTTAACTGCAATGTATACTGTGTTTGTATGTGTGTGGGTATATACATACACGCACAGTCATTTATAGGCCGTGTCTTTAGTATGCAGCTGCGGAGGATCACATGTGTCAGTAACGCTAGAAATGCAGGTCGCAGCGTGCCTATTTTGTGTGAAAGAAATACTGAGGAAATGGGCAGAGAATAGATTAAGAGACAGGAATCCGTTCACCTCAGGGTTACCGAATGCCATCTGATGCAGTGGCAGACACCTCACGACTGCTATGTGGTGATACATCTGAAATGGAATGGTGTGTTTAGCCTCATTCCAAGACTATTGCTGGTTGCAGCAGAGAGCTGGAGACTGAACAGGTAGCGTTAGAGACACTAGCTACATGTCAGAGACTAACTAAAGGATGTTGTTCTAAATGATGACTCTCTTTCACCTCAGAAAGCTTGAGCTGCTGTTGCCTTTTCTTCTCGTTTCTGAGATCTGTTCTCTCAGAGGTTGCTGATGTGAGCTAAGCAGTTTTAAGGGGCTAGAAGTTCTGTTTGACAAACTCTGCACCTCTTCCTTTAGATAACAAAAACTTTATTCCTTTTTAAGTACACATGGTGCTGGACTTCCAAAAGTCTACAGCAGAACAGCAGTTGTCTGTGGAGTCTGCTGCTGCAGACAGTAAAAACAATTCTCTTCAGAAACCTGCAAACCTAGAAATTCTTGTGGATGGATTCATACTTCAGTGGTGTTCAAAACACATGATCCAGTCACATTCAGACCTACTTTTCTTGTTTACTCCCAAGTAATGCAATGTATTGGACCTGTTTTAAAATTTTTTTAAGCCATCATTTGGATTCAAAGATCTTTACACTTAGATGCTATTACCATGTATTTCACTTCTCTCTATCAAACCTGGCATGTTTAATTAAACTTTTCACAGTCTTTGAGGGTGCAGTTCTGAAGTTGATCATTCAAATCATTCTGATATCAACACAAGTTGTGACTACACATTTCAGAAAGAGGTTTTATGTATTTTGCTTTGTACATCTGACTTCTGTCCTGCTACTGCACAACACAAAGTATCTGAATATGACATTAATTCCTGAAAATATGTAGTGCTGGATTATGTTATTAAGGTGCACACAGAATACTTTGTAAGAGTGGTAGTGATGGTCACCAGGCCATTTGAAAGGGGCAAAATGCTTTCTCTGTAATCATCATCATCATGATCATCATGTCCTCTTTGTAGTGCCTGTTTCTTAAAGTCTTCTTAATGGGAAACAGTCTTACGCCCTGAGCTGTGGCTTTGTCCCTTTCAAGGTGGAGAAATCTAGTATTTCTTCATTATGTACTGAGATGAGCAATGAAGAGAAGCACTTTGCAGACACAGCAGTAGACTAAGTTGAGCAGAGCCTCTCTGTGTTACTGGTTCTCTAATCATATGGTACTGTGTGGTCGTGGCCAGACTGGTGTGTGCCACACCTTCTATACCTTTTACAGAGAATCACTGAGCAAATATGTTTCGCTGAACAAAAGATAAACCTGCATGAATGAAGTCTGCAGTGTGGGACCCTACGGTTCCCACTACTGAGAGTGCTGAAGAAGGGCGTGTGTCCTGCTCCTGCCGTGCCTTTAGCCCTATACAGTATTACAGCCTCACGGACATTTTCTAGCCACTACCCCTTGTTTGCTTGTGAAATGGCCAGCCTCAATCCCACCCAGCGCTCTGCTCTCATCAAAACTATCGACTGCAGCTCATGTGTGTGTAAAAATGATTGAAAAGAAACCAGATGTTTCACAGTTCTGTCCCAAACTTGGAAAAGAAAAGCCTTAAATTATTTATGTTTCTAATGTTAAAATCTGGGCCAAAGTGGTGACTGTGTAGATGTATGTGGCCAACGGAGCTGCAGTAACCCAGCTTGAATTTGACCTGCTTAATCTGTCCCATTACATTCAGCTGATGATTTTTGTCACTGAAATGCTTCAGTCTGTCATAGTGAATCATGTCAGAATACAGCTAAGATGGGGTTAACAGATTTTTTATTTTTAAGCTTATGGAACATTGCTGGTTTTAATACATTCAGTAGTTGCTGTAAAAATGTTAGGGAAAGACAAGTTTGAACAAAAATTCTAGATCTGGATCTGTACTCACAGTTCAAACCTACATCTAATGGCCTGATTTGGAGCATTCCCAGGATTTCAGAGAGTTATAATTCACATCTGTGTTTCTAACTCCTTCATGCATGATTGTTTGAATGTGCACTTTTGGAACCGGTCCATGTCTAATAGGCTAAATTGTAGTTCCCAAATCAGAAGCCACATGGTATTTCTATATAGTTTTTTATTTTTCCTCTTATTACGTAGCCTTCAAATAAGTTTCTGTCAGTCCAACATGCTGGATTAATACAAACCACGAAAATCTAAACTTTCTACCTACCTGCTAAGAGACTCACACATTTTGATTTCTACCAGTGACTTAGTAAAGCATTTGCACAATGACCACGATGGATACTGTTCTGCCAAGTAATAATTTATCAGAGTGCAGGAGCAGACTGGAATTACATGGGACCCACAAAGCTGTCTTAGCATGGTAAGGGTCGTCAAAGTACAGATGAGATTCTCCTATTTTTAATATTCATTAATACAAGCTAATTTTTGTGTCAAGCACAGGCTGCATTTGCTTGTATTTTCCCCTATGTCTCTACTAATTAAAATATTTTAGTTTCATGGTAATGTATGTGAGAGCATTGACAATGGTGTTGCTTATTCCACATTAATTATGTATTTGTTCGGTGTATGTGAGGAACTGTGGGCATTTCTCATGTTGAGTTTTCATGTCAAAGGAACAGTGGAAATGTAGTAACCGGATTTGTGCTTTTAATTTTAGATAGTCCTTTTTCCTCTAGAACAATCTTGTACATCATTCCTCTGTACCATATGTGTTTGAAAATCTTGTTGGCAAGAAGTTTAAAAAGAAAGTAATACTCGCTTCTCAGAAAAGGGTTTTTGAACAAACCAAAGCAATTGTGCCATTAATGAGAAAGTTAAATGAAACAAATGACAAGACAAGCAAGAAAGAAACACAGCATCACACTCAAGGAATGCACAGGCACACAATAGCTTATGCAATGTTCACCATCTGTCAAAGTCACTAAATGCAGAGATTTCATTGGAAATAGTCCTTAGAACCGGTCATGGTGCCTATGGCCTGGTAAATACAAACTTTACCCTTCTTACTAGTTTTCACCTGTAGGCAAATAAATGAATTTCATCCCAGTCTGAGCCCCAGCTGATCTGTACTGGTTTTGTGAAACCTCTGACCCTCATCGGTTTACCATTCATTCCTGAAAAAGTTACTTGGGGAATTGGATTGATCATGTCTCTGGAGGAATTTTGACCTTTACAGTTTTGGATGTGTATACAGGCAGGTATACACGTCTGTATAAATCTATACTTACTGGATTTGTCTGTGCTTGTGTGCATATATATACATATATATGCATAAAATTACTACCTTTGGTAAAACTATTTTATTGTCATAATCACATAGAGCTTAAGTTTGGTGTGTGTAATCTTTTTCCTAATACAATTTTCCAACCCTTTTCTTCTATTTTTTTTTAAATTAAGGTCTTCACGTTTCATTAAAACATTTGTGCCTGTACCCACTTGCATTTCAGAGGACAGAGCCATTACGCCTGCTTTTTAAGGAATATGGCTCTTTCCAGAGGTTTGTATGGCTGCTGGAAAGAGAAAATACACTTTACGGGAGTTCTTTCTCCTCTAGAAAGCATATGCAAGAAACAAAAAATAACTTTCCCTGTTTTTTCTCCCAAATGAGAAAGTAATTAACAGCATGTGTTGGGCCATTCACTAAAGACTACGATAACTTACTATTTTCAAACTAATGAACTGAATACTTGACCTAAAATAGGAGAGTGCATGTGACTCTGTTTGTCTTCCAGTTATCTTCCAGTTCAAAATCATCTTAACTCCTGGCTGCTTGGTCCTAAAGTTTGCCGAATGCATTGAAACTCATTCCCTTAATTCACACCTCCAGAGGTGCCCCGCACGTGGTGGTAGTGGGCCTTTAGAAAGTTGTCTGAAGGGCTTTCTGCCTGCTTGAAACACCAGGAAAGCAGCACTGCTCTGTCACCACAGTTCCCTGAGAAAATACATTAAAAAAACCCGAACCAACAAAGCAAAACTAAATCAATGCACAGAAATCCATCGGCTTAGTAAGGCTTGCCAAGGTAATGTAGTACTCATCACAGACTGTATTCTGAGACAATGGTTAAAACTTGGAAACAAACCGCCCAGAGAGCTTTCAGTATCCTTACTGTCATCAGAGGGGTTCTAAATACAGATAAGATATGCACATCTGCCAGCAGTGACTACGTATTTTCAGACCCATACTGGGGCAGGGGAGTGAGTAAATGAACTCTCAGGGGACTTATTTTCTCTGAATCCGTATTCAGGTTGTTCTGAACGCAAAAGCTTAGCCTCTGCTAAGGAATCTTACGACAGTCAAGGGCCGTGACACTTCATTTGCTCTGCACCCGAAACTCCCACTGAAGCCAATTATTCAATCTAATTTAACAAAGACCACAGCTTCTCTGGCTGTGCAATTGTTGGTAACCATCAACAAACTGATTCATCTACAATTGGGCCAAATGTTACAAAATCTGTTTCTGAGTTCTTGTTTGTACCCCCATCATAAGATTACACCAAAATTAAAGCACGCAGTACTTGAACTAACATCAAAGGCTGAGCTTGCACTTCTAGCTAGTTCAGCCTTTTTATTGGTTCATGTTTTCCATTTGGCTTCAACATCCTGTTCCTTACTGATGCCCTTCTAGAGTTTCATTTACAAATATTATGTCCCTGGTTAGTGAGCCGTGCTAATTAATACTGTGGTGGAGGCTATGGATTATAGTAATCTCATGCCTCCTGCTTGGAAAAATGCTGCAATTTTTCCAGACGTGTACATGTAATGCCTTACTGAACATGGGCAAATTTGTCTTAGGAAAATGTATCAAAATATATTTGACTAAGGTTGCTTACACTGTTATCTATCACTGGTTTTGTTAATCATGAAGCTCAAAAATTTCAGTGGAGTAGAAACCTGAAATCCACAAATTCCTAATTAGATTATTTCAAACAAAGTAGTAAAGTGGAAACAGGCTGGTTTAAGTATACAGAATTTTAAAAGTTTATGCCAATAACAAGTTTGTTAGAAAAACATGAACAGATGATTTGACTACTTTCTGGAAGCCTCGCGCTTCCGACTGTGCCTCACCTTTCAAACCTGGAACCACAACCTGACCATCGATTTTAGTTCCACTGGGGATTTTGTAGTCACAGACTCCCTGACCACTGGGACTTCATCCGTTGCCAAAGTAATAATTGTAAGGAAAATCTATGATATTTGCACAAATACCAAATAAAAGCTATGGAGCCTTTACACAACATAGCAACCCTAACTCGAAAGGTTCTTCCTACACCAAAATAAACAAAAGCAATGGCATTTTTCAGGAAGAGGGAATGTCTTTTATTAGACCAGGTGATGTAATTGGAAACAACAGACAAGATTTCAGGCTCACAATTCATTCACCAGGTCACAAAGAGGTTAAGAAATACATCATCCCTGGGGTAGTTATTTTTTGGCTTTAATTGTGTTTATGAAGTCACTTTTCATAAATGGATGCAATTTGGTTGACACTGACTGCAGTATGATGATATGAATCACAACATATCTAAAAGAGACCTCCCCTTCCTTTCAGACTGTCATTTCAGACCCAGAAAGGAAATTTGCCAACATCTCAGAACACTTACCATGTCATCACCTCAACATGAATTATAACAGAATAAAATGAGAGGTTTAGAAGTGTATGAGAAAAGGTCTGTGAAACTTGCCACAGGAAACAACTGCAAAAGTTGTTTACATATGGCCTAGGCCACTCTTTTTTGTCAGGGTTAATCAAAGAAAGACCATAGATGTCTCTACAGGAGGGTGTCAACCCCCTCAGGGTGCAAGTCCCCAACCTGAGCAAAGCCTCTTCTCCTTTCTAGGCAGCTTGCTCCTCTGAGAGGAGCACACTGAACCGAGAACTGCCCAGAGCAAGCATGTTCAATCTAACCAATTAAGGGATCAAATGTATTGCCTTGTGGAGAGTGACTCCAATCTTCTAGTTGAAGGAGGCTTTCTCACTGCACAGCTGCTGTTTTATGCCCACAGGTGAGTTGCTCTCTTGGTGTCTATCAGAAATAATCCCTTGAACAAATGACAGCTGTACGAATGGCAGTGGTTGGCCACTTTCCTGGAGGTCAGATGATTGCTGCTCACATCTAGGAAAAACAGAAGCCAGCAAAATGTCTGATCTAAACACTACCAAAGTATGAAGAACATTCCTTGTTTCAATGGCTTTGAATTGCTGAAGCTACTCGATAAACTCACACACAAAATGGAAGCCTGACCAGGGACATCAAGGGCAACAAGAAAAGCTTCTGTAGGTATGTCAGTGATAAAAGGAAGTCTGGGGAAAATACGTGTGTCCTCTGGAAGCAAACATGAGACTTGGTTAACCGGGATATGGAGAAGGCTGAGGTATTCAATAACTTTTTTGCCTCAGACTCCAGTGGCAAGTGCTCCAGTCACACTGCCCAAGCCTCAGAAGGCAAAGGCAGGGACAGGGAGAATGAAGAACTGCCCACTGTAGGAGATCAGGGTTGAGACTGTCTAAGGAACCTGAAAGTCCATGGGTCCTGAGGGAACTGGCAGATGAAGTTGTGAAGCCACTCTCTATCATACCTGAGAAGTCACGGCCCTGGGGGAGCATTCCTCACACCCTTCCCCTGTTCCATCATGGGGACCCATGGAGACAGTCATTCAAGAACTTCTCCAGCCTGAGTCCTTTCCCAGAGGGCTTCAGCTCTTCACCAGCTGCCCCAGCATGGGTCACTTCTATGGGGTGCAGTCATAAGTCACAGAATGTCTCTCAGTCTCTCAGGCCCAGACTGCTCCAGCCTGGTCCTCCACAGGGTCACAAGCCTCCCCCAGCAAACCTGCTCTGGCGTGGGTCTCTCTCTTGCTCATCTCTGAGTCTCCGTCTCTCTCCAGGGGCTGCAGGTGGGGTCTTGTTTTTTTTTCCATGGGCTGTGAGGGTTTCTCCATGGGCTGCAGGGGCATCTTTTTCTCTGGCACCTGGGGCACCTCCTCCCCACCTCTTCATTGACCTTGGTGTCTGCAGAGTTTCTCACATTTTCTCACTCCCTTCTCTGGTGGCAAACCCCAGCTGCTTTCAGTTTTTTTCTCCTGAATGTGATTCCCAGAGGTTCTGTGACCATTGCTGATGGGCTCGATCTTGGTCAGCAAGAATTCTGGCCTTGAATTGGCTGGTGTTTGCTCTGTGGGGCCTGCAGAGAACTTCTAGCTGCTTCTTGCAGAAGCCACCCCTGGAGCCCCCTCCTTCACCAGAACCCAGCCACGCAAAACTACGACAATGAGGAACAAAAAAAACTTTCCTAAAAAAACTTTCCCAGGAGACTAACACACCTCTCATCGGATACAGAGGAGTGAAGGAACAGAAGTACATGGCCTTCGATGACTTTATTTCCATTGCAGACAGGCTATGCAACATTTAAAAACTCAGAAGAATCCTGTCATCATGTTAATGGATTTGAGCACAGAACAGCGATAGGAAGGAGGTGTTTGGGTAGGGGTTGGTTTTGTTTTTTTTCCTAAGAAATCAGTTGAGAATGTGGAAAGGTTTTGGCAAGGAATGATTGCTTAGACTTGTATTTTTACCTAAACTTCTAGGTAAAAATGACATGTATATATTGTATTATTTGTTTAAAAATCCAGCTTACTAAATAAGGTTTTTTCTGAAATAAGCAGTGTATCTGTTTCAGACACACCCTCTGAAAGTGGAGGACTTCAGAGTGGGAACAATTAATAGAGAGCCACACTCCACTTCAGAAAACAAACAAAAAAAAAGGTGGGAAAAAATTAATTCATGAATGTTCCTATCTGAGCTGTAGAACCTGATGTGTTTTCTAGTTCTTGGGTCTGAATCACATATCAGCCATGTCTGGTCCACAAGTTGGGAATGGGAAATTCCTGAATCTCTTTTTTTAGCAATATAGCTCACGGTGGTACCAAACACAGGATCGTTTATGTAGCTGTATCACTATTCCACGTGTATGAAAATACCAAAATCTGTCTCTTTACAATTTGAACAAAACTTAAGAAATTGCTTCTTTTTGAGATTTTTCTAGGTTGGAAGCATGCATAAAGTAAACAAAAGCCTGTGAAATCCCCATGCGCTCCATTTATTCTGATTTGAATTTCTGCATTTTTTTCTCCTTTGTTTATAATGCCCTTCTGAAAGCACAAAAATATTTTTCTTCCCCCTACTAATTTTGACTTTTTCCATATTTAGGAATCATTGATTCACCCTCAGTTTTTGTACAGCTGCCTTTCCAATTCTGTTAAATAGCTTCTTGTGCCACAAAGCCCTTGTTTGTTCCACAGCACCACTGACTGATGTTAACACAGCCATGGTAAGAGAGTATTTGATTAGTTAATTTCTGGCACAGAAATAGGAGGAGGAGGAGCACAAATGTATGCATTTTCATGTGTGGCAAATAGCATTGTTTAATCTCTTTTTCATTTGTGATGGAGAGGTAGATTTTATAATAAACTATTTAGGAATGCAGCTGGCTCAGGGGATTGCTGATGTCCCCTGTGATCTTTTTCCAGTAGACTTGTGGTTCTAATTTAATCCAGATTATGATTATCTAAAGATTTCTTGTTGCATATGCACAATGACTTGACTGTCACATCCCTGTTCCTAGTGAGCTCCTGTTCACACCACAGAAAGTACAGTCCTAAGTATCACAGCTGGCGCTCTGTGGAAAAGACATGGATTCACTGCTGAAATTTTCTCTTGCTAAAGTCAGGGGTAAATTTCATTTTAAATTTCCATGGAGCAAGACATGATTTAGCACTGATGCATTCCCTCTTTCAAAAGACGAGGACACCATGAAGAAGTGTCAGTTGATGTTGGCGTTACAGTACTTTGGAGAGGAAAAGAGGACTGTAGACTCTAGTTTGGTAACTGTGGTACCTTTTGAGCAAAGGGTCCTAATACTGGTCCTTATACTAATTGGAGAGAGTGCCAGAAGCCCCAGGCACTGGGTGGGCTGGGGAGGAAATGACTGCTGTTGTCTGTGTGCTGTATGCTTCAGTTTCCTCAGAAAGCGTTTTGCTTCCATGTGCTTGCGTGCACAGGGTCAACTTGGGATCAGAAGCTCCTTCAGTCTTCTAATCCATTCAAAAACTGGAGTGATAGGAAGCAACTCTGTGCACTGACTTAATGGAGCTGGTTATCTCCGCCTTCCTTCTACAGCTCTTCCTCCAACATATCCCCTATCTTTTATTTATCCCTTATTCACACAGTCCAGAACAGAACATTAAGGAGTTGGCTGTATATTCCACAGCAATGACGCCAAAGAATAATAACAATTAGCACTTCATTTCACATCTCAACTATAAGACAAAGATGCTAGCCAGCAGTATCTCAGGCACATGGGGAAACTGGTCACATAGAAAAGAATTTAATGACCTGGCCAGCCATGAAGTAAGCTATTGAAAACAGCAATCAAGATTTTTTTTATTTGCAGACCTAGGACCATCTCTCACCAAGACTGGTGTTTATAGGAAAATTCCTCATATATAATTTATAATGATAGTAGCCATGAAACCTGCTATGCTTTTATTCCAATTATTTTTGTATTCTCTTTTTCTGACATTGTGTAATACAAGGACAAGTGGAGTGCAGCTTTTAAAATTCCCTAGACAATTCTCCCCACCACTTCTTTCCTGGTCTTACCAAACGATTGCATGAGCTCAGCTCAGGAACAAGCATGGACCTTGTGGACCCAGGTATTTCCTTAGACCCACCCCCATATCAGGTTATAGATATATGCTGTCATTCTTTCTGCATAACGTCATTAACATTTGTCATTTGTTTGGCTTTGTTATTATTTTTTTAAATCCACACAGGAAAAGCTCTTGGACAGGCATTCTTCACTTTGGTCTCAACTATTGTAACAAACTTTTCTTCTGTTGTGAAGACCATTCTAACAGCTTGTGGCTGCGGCTGTATGATTCCTCTGCAATTTTCTAATTAAACTTTCCTCTTCTTCAATCCAATCAAAGGAAAAGCAACTTCTCCTCAGCTTTATGGGCACATCTCTTGTCACTTGATGTCAGGATCTGCAGGCTTTGGCAAGGGGGTGCAAAGCTTGAACAAATATCATGCTGCACAGGAGGGGCTTCTGTTTTTTCAAGACAGGAATTTATAGCATTTAGTGTAAATCCCACAGAGATTCCCCAGGTATAAAACCACCAACAATACCATATGCAGGTGTTGGTTAGGTGGAAACCACAGGCAAAGTACATATGGGCCTCATTTCCATGAAAAGTACAAAAAACAGCTAAGGGGTATCTAGGAAGGATTACGAATTTCTCATTTTTTTTCCTAGGCTTGGCCAATCATTCTTAGCAAGCTCTATAAAGATTATTATTACATGTATTCTGGTTTTATGGCCAGTTAGGTTTGATGGCCACTCTGGAGATCTGGAGCAGTGACTGATGTGTGCAATAAGGGTGGAAGGCGCCAGTTTGCTGGGGAGCTGGCTCGGCACTGAGCACACAAGACTGTGAGGGCTCTTTACTTGCATCAAGGCAGTGGCTCTGCTCGGCCCATCAGGCTTTGTGAGGGGCTCTCTGTGAGCAGCTTCTGTGCACCAGGCACCATGGCAATGGGCAGGCCAGCCCACACGGTGCTTGCTGGGCCTGAAGAAGGTGCTGGATGCCCAGGAGGCCCGAGGAAAGGGAAAGGCCCACGCTGGGGACCAGGGAGCCCTCCGGCTGGGCGGTGCGCTCTTCAGGTGTGCGACACGCCGTTCTCCCGTGTCTCTTGCTCGGCAGTGGCAAGGCCCGGCACGGCGACGCCAATGACCCCCGGCCCACGCCCCACCACACGCCTGCCGCACAGAGCCAAGCAGCCGTACCGTCCCGTCCCGGGAGCGCGCGCAGTGCCGGATTTGAGCCGCGCCGCTCGCCGTAGCTAGGCCACCGCCTCCCGCGCATGCGGGGTAGCAGGGCCGCAGAGGGTGCCTGGCCGGTGGGGCGGAAGGACGTTGGTGGGCGCGCGCTGAGGTGAGGCCGCGCTCGCGCTCCCACCCCCGCGCGGGTCCCCTCTCTCTCCCTCGCCCCACACCCCGCGCCCCTTATTCCCCGCCGCCCCCTAGGCCTGCGGCCCGTCGCGGCAGCCTGTGACCTCTGCGCGTCCCTGAGCGTGGAGAGGGCAGGCCCTGCGGCGGCCCTGCTGAAGGGCAGCCTATTGTGAGGGGGAAACCGGTGCGGGGTTAGTCTCAGACGGGTCAGTGCGCTGCGGCCCCTTCCTCTGGCAAGGGCGGCGGGGCGGAGAAGGGCCGGTTCGCCACGGTTCCTTCCACACGTAAGGAGAGCGGGCTGGCGCGGCTGTGGGCAGCACCGAGGCCCGTGGGGTCATCTGGGCCACCTCCTGGTCGTCGCTCCAGCTCCGTGGCCCTGCGAGCGCAGGAGTTGCGCGGAGGGCATCACCCGGCGAGCTGCCCTGCCCCAGAGCCGCTCCCCGCTGAGGGAATTTTCGCTTCATGTTTAGAGAGCGGCCTGCTTCCGGCCTTGTAGGTCTTCAGTAAAACCTCGCCGAATAAAAATAAATAAATATTCCTTAATGCGGTAGGGTTTGCGGTTACTTAATTAAAAAAAACCAAACCAGCCCAGAGCCACAAACTAGTTCAAGAGGCATGTGCTTTTCCTTAGAAATTAATAAATGTGGTCAGTGTTCTGATTGTCTTCTTATGTGAGCATCAGCACAGCAGTCCTGAAATGGTAGACCCTCCTGGGAGGGACGGATTTTTTGTATGAACGGTGAAGGTCAGTCTTGATTCTATGAATACTGTATGTAAGGAGTATAGAAAATTACTTGCATTCATGTCATAAATAGGTTGTCCTTGAATGGTGTCCTTTAAGCATTGTCATTGAAAAGTCAGAGAGGAGTGCTGTTGCTTATGTTGTCAGGATGATTATTAAACAATAAAAAAAATCACAATCTTTTCTAAGTAGAGTTACAGAAAATTACTGAAGTAGAGCTGCTTTTCCCACAATAGTGTATTTATTTATCAATTTATTATATATTTTTTTTTAGGAAATAAAGATCACCATGTCGTCTGCGCTATTGCCTAAGCCACAAATGCGGCGCCTTTTGGCCAGGCGGATGAAGTTACACCTGTTTGGGGCATTTTTTGTATCTGTGGGGTGTGCGGCTTTATACAAGGTGAGATCTGCAGCCATTCAATTACAAGCTAGTCTCGTTAGAGTGTTTTAAGAATTCATAATATTTTTTTTGTTGAGATTTGGTTGAGCTGTTCATCAGAAAGATTTAGTAATGTGTTTTTGTAAGCATGTTTCCAGAACATAAATAAATCTTCCTAATCCTAATTTGAAGAAGCGATATGAATAACTTGATGCTTTAAGCTTTGTGATCAAGAAATTCATGACATCTTAACCTTGAGTCTCCTAGTCCTAGACTGCTCTTGATCATTTGCACGATTGGTGCACGTGAGCGCTAGATAGTCTGTCTGTCATACTATCTGAGATGCGAGTTGTCAAAGTCTTATTTTATCTCTAGATTGATTTCAGAAAACTTGTTCATAAGTCATTTGGAAAACCTGGCCTTCACACCAAATACGAGTGTGGGGAAGGCTAGTATGGTCCTTTTATCACTTCTTTAGAAGTAGCATGTGGAAATGGAGCGCTGCTTTTCAAAAAGAATCCCCCACTTAGAGATGGGAGTTTGGGTTTTGTGGTCCTTAAGAGGTGTCTGACAAAGATAAGAGTGGTGCTTGTTCTCGAGTGCCTTAACTAAGTAATTCTCCGGTTTCATACACAAAGCAAGCAACAGAGTTTTCATTCCTGAGGAGGAGCTGGATCTTGGTTTGTCTGTTGATCTCATTCATAGATCGTTTGCAGCATTTGAGTACTCGGGAAACTATTGATAAAAGTGAGTAGAAATGAAGTTCATTTCAGGTTGTCCACCACAACTTCTCAGAGATCAGAGAATAGACTGTGTATCAGAAGCAATAAACTTGAGTAGTTAAAGCTTAACATCTGTGGAACACATGTGCTAACAGGTAGGCAAGCTTGTTTGTGTCAGACTTACAATATGATTTTTATTAATAGTCTGTGGCTTTATACCTTATTTTGTGCTGTCAAATTAATACACAAGTAAGGCAGCAGACCATATTTAGAACAAGCAATGTGGATCTCAGTATTGATTTACTTTGTTCTGTGTTAGATGTTGGACAAACCCACCTTGGGCTTCCCCTCACGTTTTGGGGGGACTTTCTGAGCACATCCCTGTGCTTCAGGTGAATGAATATCCAGAGGATCAGGACTGTGGCTTTTTGTGTTAGTGAGCTGTAAGATTGACTTGGCAGTCTTGTTATCAGGCTTCTGTAGCTGACCTGCAGTGTAGCTCAGATGTAACACATTGGTTTAGAATCCCATTTCGCCTGGAGTTGCAGGTGTGCTCACAGACTCCAAACTTGCCACAGTGGCATATTTTATGTATAGAGCTGTTAGCAGGGAGGGCATCACACACTTCTATGTCAATGTAGGGGGAGTGTTCCTGGATCTTAAAAATATAATGTGCTATTTGTAACAGACTTTCTCTTTTAGGCTTCATTTGTTTTCCTGACCAGCAGTCAGGTTGTCTGAACTGATTTGAACAGGAACAAAGTCATACTTTACTAATTTGAGCTATAGGCTTTTGGATTGATAGCTACTGATACAAATCAGAGCATTAATAGAAAAAAAGAGTTCTATTTGCAAAGCTTTGCAAGCTTTTATTTTTTCTGTGTTACTTTCCAGTTTGGAGTTGCTGATCCCAGGAAACGAGCTTATGCAGAGTTCTATAAAAACTATGATGCCATGAAGGAATTTGAAGCTATGAGAGCAGCTGGTGTGTTTGAGTCTGCACCGCCCAAATGATGGCAACCTGCATTTCCAGGTAATAAAGGACTCTGCATCAGAACGACAGTGAGTTTGATTGTTTCAGTGAAACACTGGGCTTCTAATTGAAGGTTTTTCCTTTTGGGTCAAATAGAAAGGTGCTCCAGGAGAAAGGTTACAAATTGCCCTTGGGAGACCTCTGGGTAATAAAACCGTGAAGAAATACAGGAGATGGGGAGCAGGGAGTAAGGGCAGAATAGAAAGCTCTGAATTCCTTTTGGGTAATGTTTTTAACTTGGGTGGCATAGTGATGCCAGGAGAGGTTTGTATAAAACTCTACGACTTGTCTGATACCACTGTTAGGTTGGTGCCGTCACATTTCAGACTGCTTAGCTTCGGCTGCCTGTACCTGCTGCCCAGGTACTGTGGTGGTACAGTGAATGAGAAAATGGGGAGGCCGTTTCTGCCTCATAGCATGTATCTTAGTCTAGGAAACAAACAGCTTCCACACATCCTTTTTCTTTTAAAGTTGGTGAGAGGGGGAAGATAATTAGTCATGAGAGAAAATATATTTAAATACATATATACAGATAGCAGTGGCATATTGGGTACTAATACTGAGATTTTTGCCATCCTGAATGAGGTTTGAATAGAACTGTTCACAGTATGGTTTTCCTGTCACTTAACACTGCTTTTAGTTTGAAGACTACCAAACTTTGTTCTCTTCTACTTGTCATGACACCAGGGGAAAAAAAAAGTCTTGGTTTCAGTCTCATCGTAGTTATTAATAAGCACGCTCACTGAACTGCACAAGCTCATGATGTGACAACTCAATAAAGAATTCCTCCCCCTTTCTTGATCCAAATTTCTTACATTGTGTTCTCTGCTTCTCTTAAAATGACTTCAAACTAATCTAGAATGATAGCTTTTTCATTCTTTTGGAATGTTTTCATATTGTGATCATTACGTGATAATCTGTGGGTCTAATTATCCTGGCCAGCTGGATTTTCTCAGCCTGTTTGCTTTAAGCAGCAAGATTGAATAAAAGATTTGTACTTAACACTGTTAATACTAAATTCTGTGGTGTAGCAATCTTAACTGCGTAGCACAATTACATAAAAAGAGCTCCATCTCTTCTAACAAAACTAAAAAGGAAAAAAAAAGAACAAAACCCCATGTCAGTCCCTTTCTGGGATTTTCTTTTTTTTTTAAGAGGAGGAAACTTCTTTAGCTATGACTGCAACAAGGATAAATAACGTAATGATAAATTTACCTGGTTTTCCTCTTGGAAATTCTGCCTCTGGTTCAGTTCTATTGCTAATATATAGGCACTTAAAAACTTGCATAGACATGAGAATTGCATTCTTTAGTCAGGTGGCCTTCATCAGAGTATTCTGAGAGGCCATCTGGTGGTAAAATCATTTGGAACAAACACTGTCAACAGGGATGCATGTTGAATATTTAATTGGAATCATGAGCAGGGGTTTTTAAAGAACAAATGGAGCTCCACTGTCAGGGTATGTTCCCGTTTGCAGCTTAAAGAAAAAAAAGTTGCACATTGTGTGCACCTGATAAAATTAAATGTTTCCTCAGCATTTCTTCCACTCCTTAATTACACCAGCGCAAAAGAAAATGTGAAAGACAGATTTGAATTGCTGATGCTTCGTATTTGTTGGCTGATTTGTGTAAGAAACAGTGTTTTTATGTCAAGTCCTTCATAGCAGAAAGTGGTTGGGTTTTTTGTGGCTGCACAAGAAGGGGAAACAGTTGCCAGTGTTTCAGATGTTCTAAAAAGACTGTGAAAAGGACAAGTTCACAGAACATATGGAAGACATTTTCATTTCCTCGGTAGCTTAAATCTTAGCTATGGAAGTTGGCTGGAGGTTGAACTGTATGCTTTTTTTGGTATAGTTACCTAAAGGGTATGGTGGTCGTGCATGCTCTGCATCTCCCCTTTATTGGAATTTATTCCATGTAAACGGGGTGGTTGAACCTCATGTGATACCCACCCTGGAATGGGTGCTGAGCCCCATAATTGAGGAAATGGTAGGGTAGGCAGGGAGGAGGGTTCAGGAGTTAAGGTGTTAGTGCAGAACTCTGCACTGAGTTTGTTCCCGTGGGCATGAGGGAAAATCAGAACCTAAGTGTGGATTTGCACGTTTCATCTACTCGGCATAGACTTCGTGTGGCGACGCCGGTAATGGAAATGGGGTGGAAGCATGAATTTGGGTAGTATCTTTTACAGTGTGCTCAGTCTGTTACTGGGGGGTGAGCTAAGAGTTTGGTGCTAACCGCTTGCATGACTCTTGTCATGGAGCACAGCTGGCCTTGGATTGTGTTCAGTATGATGGGGAGAAGCAATTTAAATTTGGTTTTCTTCCTTCCTTGGTAGGTTGCCTACCCCACTTGTTTCCTCTCTGGCTCCTATCTGAAAGCAGCATTCCTTTCTCTCTCAGGCCCTTAGGAGCATTGATTCAGTTATCAGTGCAGCGTGTATAGTGAATCTGACGTGCTGTGCAGTATTGTTCCAGCTCTTGATTTGTTCCATCTTTCGCTTCTGTTTGCCACATGAAGGGTGTGTGAGTCTTAAACCGTCAGGAAATAACGGGGGGAATTCCTCCAGACAAAACCACCACACCAACGTTTCTCTCCATTGCTTTGCACTCACACATACTAACATGTTACTTATTCATATATACTAACATGTTACTTATTCATATATACTAACATGTTACTTATTCATATATACTAACATGTTACTTAGCGCACGGCGTTTGCCCACCATAATGTAGTGTTTTTTTTATCTTGCAGATCCCCTTCAGCCTAAAGAGACGATGACTGAACCTTGTTTGTTCACTGCATTGTGAAGTGTAATGCACCTCAGTGCATGGCACGCTCTGAGCAACTCAATAAATAAAATACATGTCAGTGGCACTTAGCTGTCTCTTCATTCATGTTGAAATGTTTAAATGCTCAGATGCTGGGAAGAGTAGTGGAATGTCTTCAGAGATTGCACAAGGTGAATAAGTCCAGCTTTCTCCCCTCTCCCCAAATTATTTGCATCTTTGTTTTGGCCAAATTCTGCATGTGATAACAAAGTATATCCCTAAGCAGTCACAGCTAGGTTGTCTGTGCTGGTGATGGGAGTGTTGTTAAGAGGAATGGAGAGACTGGATTTCTGGAAGGATCTGTGCTAACTCTGGCTTCAGAAGGTCAGCTACCTTGAGATGAAAGAATTTGTGGAGGCATTCTGGAAACACAATAGCCAAACTTACCTTTTTTGTGCTGCCTTCACTGCGTCACCTTCCTTATGGCAGCAGACTTAGATTGCTACTTACAAACTGTAGACAAGTGCCTAGTCTTCTATGTGGCATGTTACTCTCATTGGAAAATTATTCTAAACTGCAGGCATGTTCAGAGATCTTTGAGGTAAAAAGGGACAGGGTGAAAATGGACAAAAGAAACGCTTAGTTTAGGTTGCTATGGGAATTAATATCTTTATATGCTCCTTGTAGACTTGTGTCATCTTTCTAATAACTGGAAGTAGTCAGCTTATCATAGATCTGATCTCTGCTACGTCTCTGTAGTCTGAGACCCGAAGCTTAATCTGCCACACCACCCCAGGGCGTGTTACAGGCTGTGTGCACCACCTGCTGCCTGGGTGGCAGAGGGTACTGGAGCTGATGCCTTGGTATCTGGACGTGGTGCTAGGAGTCAAAGCTGATGGTGGGATGGGGGAAGGCTTCGTGTGACAAAGCATGGCAAACCCCACCATCTGTGTTGGATTTGAAGGTCTTCAGTTCAAATCCTGTTTGGAGTAACTCCTATTGTTTTAAATGGCTCATTAACTACTTGACGCTTACTGGGTATCTGTGAGCAACATTTGGACTAACGAAAGCGCACAAGTAATGCATCCGACCCAGCACACTATTGCAGAGCAATGGGGGATTTGCTTTCAGCTTTCCATATGGGCAGCGCTTCCTTTAAGCAAAGAATTTGACAGTGCTGCAGGGAAAAACCATCCAGTAATCAAAGTACCCCTGCTCCCATAAATGTAAACCAAAGCTTAACAATAGCAAACGATACCCATTTATCTTCCCAATGTACGGAATAAACACTGTATGCTGTTAAGTACTGACTAGCAGTTTCTCAGGGTTTAAATAGCTGGGGTCTTTAGTCATACTGACAGCTGGAGGGGCAAAGAGACGTGCTGCTGCCAGGTGTGCAGGCTGGGACCTGCCCTCCCTTCCTGCACCAGCCCCCAGTCTTCCCCATTATGGGGAATTTACTTTTAAAGTCTAAGTTTCTTCTAAACTGTTAGAGCCAACAGCAGCTATCTTTCTTCGTGGGCTGTGTTCCTTCAGTTCCAGCATGTGTTGATGTAAAGAAATGAGTCTTGAGGCTGAAGACCCGACAGCAGAGCTCACGGGTGGCTCTGCTAAGTGTGTTCTCCAAGGCCAAAGGAAGGTGAGCCCCAGGGGACACTGCAGGTTATGATTGTTGCTCTCTGTATATAGTCCAGTTTCACAAGAGATGCAGAGCAAGAGCGTCCTTTCAGCAGGCAACCCAACCACCCCAGTGCTCACTTCCCTCTGCAGTGGCATGGGAGGGCACAACTGTGTACCTCACGTATGAGGTAGAAGGGCTAAATTTCATCTCTGCAAGTGGCCTCAAGTTTGGTTTTGTTTTTTTTTTTCTCCTCTCACCCCCTTTTTTTTTCTTTTTCCTTTGTTGGCAAGAGTTCAGCTGATCCTCTCTTGCCAACAATTGGGACTTAGCGTCGCAAGACCTGCATGAATTAGCCCCTTCATCAGCTGCTCGCTACACAGTCTGGCATGCTGTTTCTAGGCGATGCAAGCTGAAAAACATGTCTGTCTGCTCTGAGACCATCCCGACTGTCTGTAAAGGTTTTTGCTATATTTATGTACAGACTAACATCTAAAAAGGGGTTTTGCTATATTTATGTATGAAATAACATCTAAAAAGGAATTGTTTGACCTAAACTACTTTGGGAAAGGTCTTGCTGTGTATAAGCCTGACCGTGCCTTCAAATTTTTGGCTGGCTGGCTTTATTCTCAAGTGTTTGAGGAATGATTGATTATTCTGGAAGCAAACTAAAAAGATAGATTTGAAGTTGTGAGCTCTCCAGGTCTAAAGAGCATGATGAGAGTAGGCATGTTTTAAGAGTACACATTGGAGTGCTTTAGCAGCTAAGTACAGGCAGCTGCTCTTTGGACAACTGTGTTTTCATAGTTCACACAGCTCATATGTAGGAGAGGCTGATTTATATGCCGTCTCCACACATGTTTCCATACATGTGGTCAGAAGGGGGAGAAAGAACCTGCTTAATGCAGTAAAGATGCTAACTTAATTCACTGAAGAAGAGTGTAATTTAAGCAAGTGTTTATTCCAGGAGAATATAATCCAGGAGAGAAAAAAAAACCCAAAGTATCTTAAGCAACGGCTGCGATCTACAAGCTTTTAGGAATTAAACTGCTGCCTGCCTTCATTTTTTACAGGTGTGTTTGCAGCCGCTCGGCTGGTTTGTGTACCACATAAAACCCGAACAGATTAGTCTAATTCAAATGGCTGCTGCAGCACTGGTTTGGGGCTGTTAGTCACAAAGGCATAAAAGGTTTCAGCACATGCTCCTTGGTGAGCTTTTTTACTTCCAAAGTCTTGTCACGACCTATTGTACTTTCTGGTACATGATGAAGCCCAGTGCCCAACTAGAATTTAACGGCATCTACATGAAGCCTGTATGTCTGTCTTGTCATTGCTCTACACAGTGACCTGTTCATTCCCTTGTACTGAATGAGCAAATAACTCACAAACACAAGTATTATAGGAATAGCTTTATTATCTTTAAACAATCTCCTTATATTAGAATTTACCCATCCATATGCAAAATTAGAAGTATTAAACTATTTCAATAAAATATTTGGGAATGAAGCACCTGTGTGTATATACATGTACATTTTTAAAATAGCATTATTTAAACAATGACCATTTAACAATTAAATCACCGTATGAAATGTTGCTAATGGATGGGGCTGATTTCACAGTCAGAAAAGGATGATGTGGATCCCAGGCTTCTGTATTTCCAGTAGACAAGAGACACAGCTTTCAGAAAGACCTTTTAACAAAATAGGACTCACAAGAAAAACACTGCAGTTACTACATTCTTATTTACTGTGCATTTGGTCATATCAAGTATGCATAGAAGTATGAGCTATAAAGCACATGTATCTGCTCTAGCTGATGATCAGATTTTCTTCCAGTTCTTGTTTCCAATTCTGGCCACATTTTAGGAGTCCCCAGACAAAACTCATGTCCGTAAATACATAGAAAGGGGGAGAAAAGTGATGCACATAGTTGAAATCCAGGTAAGCTTTTGGGTTTTTATAATAAAGCTGCCATAGCCAGATTTGGTTTAGAATGTAATCGAGCTGTGCCCGGACACAGTGATTTCTTGTCTACTACGAACTCTAAAACATCTGAAAAACAAGACACTTGAAAAGCTCATTCATCCTGATGCGTTACTGTCATATTAGTGCCTGTACTGTGATGGCACCACAAACTGTATTATAGGTGAGTGGTGCCTGTGGGTCCAAACTTTTTGATCAACTTCCTTGGAAAAAAGAAATCTCACTCTGTTTAGCACAAACATTTGAAGGGTCACGGGTCTAAATAACCCTGGTTTAACCTATTCAAAGACGATTAAGCGTAGAATGGATTAGGGCTTAAGTCAGCACATACTATGCAGTGGTGGCAGATCAGGAGCGAGCGAGACCTGACAAGGCCTTAGCACCTGCACATCCACGTTACACTGAGCTTATAGGTTCCTGGTAGATTTTAAGAAGGCAAAGTGCTGTTTCTTCAATTTTTGAACTGCATGTTACTGGCTTCCAGCTAACGACCGGCCAATGCACAGTGTCGTATATACATTGAAAGTCCTTTTCAAAATTTGATGGTGGATAAAATAAGGTTTCTGTATACATACAGTTTTAAAAATAAATTCATGTTGTAGTTCATGTTTTGTTCTCCAAACCACACAAAGGCACTAGTTTACATTAAGGACTAATGTCCTGCAAATCTTCAGTCAAATAAAGGAAGCTATTTTAAGGTCAAAGTGGTGCTAAAACCCAGCTGTCACTAGTAACTTAAACCAGCCACACTGGCTTTTTCAGATGTAGTGGGGGAAAATGTTTTGCCTCGGGACATACATGTTGGGGGAAGTGCATGTGTGGGGGGAAAGGCTCAGCCTTGAGCAAGTTTTTACAGCTGAGTTATAAACCTGGTTTATAACAGAAACTGGCAGACCCTAAAATATGATATAGTAGGTAGTGATACACATTTTGTGTGTGTGGCGAAAGCGCCTGTACGCACGCAATTCTTCCTTATTCTCTGAGTTTTGGTTATTGAAAAGAAAAAGGCTTTTGATTGAGATACAGTCCAAGGCTGTTTCTTTTCACTTTATCTGTTTGCTACAACACTTCCCTTCCGGCACGAGTATTTTGGCGAGGGAGCAGGAACGCTGTCAAGATTAGAAAAGCTATCGGGCTTAACTTTGTTATCATCTCCTACTGCCTCAAAAATTACATGCATCTCTACTGGATGTAGGTTACTGCAGAGAAAGCATTACTCTCAAAACGGAAAGGTATTACTATACTCACCACAAAGAATTATTAATTAAATCCTTTCCTCAAGGCTTTATTTTTCACCATGGTGAATTTGCTAATGAATACTTGAGCAAAATTGGGATCAACTACATATTGATATGTTTTTGTTATAGTGGGAAGGTGTTCGGCAGCCACGGCTTGCAACGCCGGCGCTGTGGAGGTGCCGGGAGCCAGGTGATAAGATGTCTTCGTGATGTACTCCACAAGGCGGTTGTACTGTTGTTCCGATAATCTCTCTCTAGCTCCATCTGCCTGAAATCAGATAAGGTAACGTAGTTAATGAGTAATTAACTGTAACTGAACTCAGTAATCGGGACAGTAAACTCCACATTACTTTCTGGAGTTAAAAAAAAAATCTTCCTCCCTGGGATCTTTCTTACAGTAGTTTAATGGATGTTTTAATCAACAGTGTTCTCCCACAGTTTAGTGTTTGGTGGATTAGTCCTGTGCTGGTTTGGACACTTCTGAGAAGCTCAACTCCACCATACAAAATTTAAGCAGTATCTTTAGAGCACTTCAGGGATGGACACCTTGGTTGAGATTAGATCTTTACAACAGACCAACTGTTTGTAGAAAGGAAAAGCATCTGAACCCTTTTTAAAAAAATGCCAGTCGCTGCTGGCAGCATTTATCAGAGAACAATTTTCTCAAAAAGCACAATTAAAGGTAGCCCAAGTTTAGGTCTTTCACAGGATCATAGAATGGTTGGAAGAGACATCGAAGATCATCCAGTTCCAACCCCTTGCCATGGGCAGGGACACCCTCCAGTAGCCCAGGTTGCCCAAGGCCCCATCCAACCTGGCCTTGGGCACTGCCAGGGAGGGGGCAGCCACAGCTTCTCTGGGCAGCGTGTGCCAGGGCCTCACCACCCTCACAGGGAAGAAACTTTACTTGATTCAAACCAAAGACTGGAAGCTACATTGCAAGTGAATGTTCTATGATGGGATATAGATACCTGCTTCTGGTAACCAAAAGCATCACTCTGGGTAAGAAGTCCCACACAACTGATGTTTTTTAAACATAAGAGGTTTACTAAAGATGCTTTGTGCATGTTGTTTCTGGAGAAGAAATTAAAGTGGTTTATGCAAACTGCCTATCACCATGAGCCAGAAAGATTCCTTGGAAGAAACCCCTTTATCTGTTTTTGTAGGCTGAAATGCGTAGAGGGATAGAAATAACCTACCTCTAGTGGGAAAAAAATACAGTACAACAAATACTGTCCACAGAAAGGTGGCATCTACCATATGGTTCCAACCAGATAAAGTGTTACATGAAAAGCCATGGGTAAGCTAACTTGGCTTTCATAGATTCATAGAATATCATGAGTTGGAAGGGACCCATAAGGATCACTGAGTCCAACTCCTGGCTCCACACAGAGCCAGCCGAGTCAGAGCATGTCACTGAGTACATTGTCCAGACACTTCTTTTGAGCTCAGTGCTGTGACTACTTCCCTGGGGAGCCTGTTCCAGTGCCTGACCACCCTCTCAGTAAAGAGCCTCTTCCTAATATCCCACCTAAACCTCCCCTGTCACAGCTTTGGAAGATCAAACCGCTGTGCCCTTTTTTGAAGAGAAAACCAAAGATGCCTGTGACTGTCCCAAGAAGGGAAAGCACACAAGCAGGCATCCAGCTGGTTGCACGGTTTCAAAAAAATGTATTACAGAACTATTTGGGATGCTACACTGGTGTCACTGCCAAAGTCATTCAGATTAGAAGTTATCTCTAGAACATGACAATGAACAAAAAGTCTATCCTAGCACTAGGCTTTGATGCTTCCTTATTCACACTTGGAGTTTCATTTTGGTAGGGTTTAAAATGTCTTTGTTGGATATCACACTAAGGATTCAAAGTCCGTTATCTTCTGACTGTGCATCAGGGAGCCCTTCACATGCCTCGCTAGATGTGGTGATATTTTCAAACAGCACCACTGGACTCAGTTTAGCATCCATGATCAGTATCTTGTCACATCTCCAAACAAGGCTCATTTTAAACACACCATTGGTAATTTGAAGGAAGAATTAGTATGATCGATAGATTGTGACGGATGTCACATTCAAATCAAAACAGTCCTCGCTGGTTTTTTCACTGTGCCTTTGGAGATGGATTTGCTGCTCAGCAAGTAGAAACAGTCCTGTTTTCAATCACCACCACAAAAATGCTAAAGGAAACAGGCTCATGGACAAGCTCAGAAGCTCAAGGTTGGAGCCTGTGCCTAGAAACAGCGGAAATGACGTGGGCAGAGGCGAGCGAGGTTTCTGTGAATGACCTTAAAGGAAAGGAAAAATCAGAAGGCAGACTGCTGCAGCTGACTCACACTAACAGTGGAGAATGGTGTCTGAACCACACCTTCGGTTTTGTGGTACATCCCCCCTCTATTTCAGCAGTAACTGGGACCCTACTTGCTTCTAGATGACTTACTGTGAAAATGTGTGCTTCTCTAGACAGTTTCAGTGACAGAGACTTGGCAGTGATGTTATTCTACATGCTTTTCCTAACAGGGACTGAACATTGACACCAAGTGCCGTAGCTCACTACTTCGACCAATGATAATGTTAATAGCCAGACCATTCAATGAATCAAAACTAAAGTCACAGGTTGCTTTATGCACCTGATAGAGGGATCTTAAAGATACCCTGTCCTTTCATGCTAGGCCATACTTTGCAGTTAAGAACTACAGATTTTTTCTAAAATTCCTCTCATTACATCTTATGAAGGACAAGCCTTCAGCAATTCTAACTCTACAGTAGCCACAACACCTTAGTTGTGCAGCCCAGATGTGTAACACCAATGGGCTGTTTTGTGCACATTGACTGGGGAGATGTGGTTCTTTAGGGATTTTTCCACTGTTTTGAAAAATCCAGAGATGTTTTCAGCTCCAGAGGTGATAACATGTAGCACTATCATGAAAACCCTGCTGCAGATCATCACAAAGAAATTCTGGAATCTCTGAAATTTCAGAGCCCTTCAATTTTTTGCTATCTTCTTGGTGTTAATGAACTATACCAAGAGCAGCTGGAAGAGCAGGTCTTTTGAGTTTGATGTCTGCCTGGAAGCGAACAGCGTCTCAATGACTTTGGAAGATAATCCAAGTACAATTAATGCTTCCCTTTCAATAACAACATTGTCAGTGCCAGAGTTTTCAAGATTTCATCCAGGCTATTCCTAGCCAGATGGATTAAATTCTATATTGTGGGGGTGAACAAGCCATCAGGCAAACCTATTGCTGAAGGAGTCAATATGGTCTATAACATCTCTGGTGATTACAGCTGTAGAATAACTCATTTTTTGTTTCCTAATAGTTCCAAGAAGCTGAGGAAAGGGAAGGGGAGAAACTGTTTTGGGCAGAGCTGAAACAAAACTTTTGGCAATTATTTTTTGTGAGCAGTAAGACAAAAAAGTGGGTTTTTATGATGTCGAAACAAAATGTTTCAATGTGTTGTATTATTTTTAGGTTTTTTGACAAAATTAATCAGAAAAATAGACATAATTTACATGTGGTAACATTAACGCTATTTTTCTACACCACAGTAGTTTTTGGTTGATCTGACCAGGCATTTTCCAGCTAAAAATTCTGGCCATCTTTGCTAATGTCATCATGCACAGATGTGTCAGCGTTTCAGCTGAGGGCATCTCCAACGCGACAAGATGGCATACCATTAACATTTAGGAGTTTATTTAGGGACTGTGTCTATTTAAGTGTAGGTTTGCAGCTCTGGAGGTGCTCACAGCTTGCTGCTCCAAAGGTTCCTTTTCCTAATCACATTCAAAGAGTTTCTGGAAGCTCTTGTGGGAGAGCCGAAGCACTAGCGCTACATGCAGCAAACACCCCGTGCACACCAGAACCAATATGCTCAGCTGCAGAAAGGAAATTACCAAGTACAACATCTTCCAATACTTCCAATAGACTAAGTCAAAAAGCTTACTGAATAATATTATTTAACTCTAGGTAATTACTAAAACTTTATGAAGCTTCTGGAATCTTCTATTGTGTAGCTATCTTAGCATTAAAAATGTTGAACTTTCTTATGCTTGTCTGTCTTATAGTAGACAAGCTCCTCCTTACAGTATATTTCTTTCAATTTTCACACAAATTTCAGCATCTGCATTCTGAAGGAATTTTTTTTGCCAGGCCTGCTTGGTACAGCATTACTCAGCTTTTGCTGTCTTGCCATCACTGCCTTTGCTCAAATTGGGGGACAGGCACTCTTCACTGCTGTTAGCATGCCACAGATTTTTTCACTGCATTCTTAAGAGCCTGTGTCAGTGAAAAGGATTGCCTACTAAAGCTGGATGGCACAAGGCTCACAGCTCCTAGAACTGCCACATCATGAGAGTAGGACTCCCATATTTCCATCCAGAACTTCAGAACAAAACATTTATTTCGTCCACACCTCCAAAGCAGGTTGCATTTACTGTGTGTAATAGCACATGTATGTGAGAATGTTGGGACACTGCACATGCTGCCTAGAGTTGCACTGTGCAGGTACAGAAGTCACTTACCCAGAAGTCCTATACATTCTATACATTAGAATTAGGCTCCCTGTCACTCACCTTCTCTTCTCCCAGGCAAGCAGCCCCTCTGCCTCATCTCCAACTTCCAGCAACCGTTAGGCAAGTAGTAGCCCTTCAACTCAGAGCAGCAGCCTACTCCTCATTTACTGTGTTGCAGTTTTGCATGGCTGGGTTCTGGTGGAGGGGGTGGCTGTAGGGGTGGCTTCTGCAAGAAGCAGCCAGAAGCTCTCTTGCAGGCCTGACAGAGCAAACACCAGCTGGCTCAAGGCCAGTCGTTGCTTTCCAAGGCTGAGACCATCAGTGATGGTCACAGCACCTCTGGGAATCACATTCAGGAGAAAAAAACCCACTATCAGCCTCTTTTTGCCACCAGAGAAGGGAGTGAGATGTAAGAAACTGTGCAGACACCAAGGCCAGAGAAGGTGGGGGAGGAGGTGCCCCAGGTGCCAGAGAGAAAGATGCCCCTGCAGCCTGTGGAGAAACCCATGGTGGAGCAGGTGGAGACATACAGGAGATGTTGTGACCTGTGTTGGAGCCTCTGCCAGCACTTGCAGCCCGTGGAGAGAGACAGAGAGATCCACAGTGGAGCAGGTTTGCTGGGGGAGGCTTGTGACCCCATGGAGGACCAGTCTGGAGCAGTCTGGGCCTGAGAGACTGAGAGACATTCTATGACTTATGACTGCACCCCATAGAAGTGACCCACACTGGGGCAGCTGGTGAAGAACTGAAGCCCTGTGAGAAAGGACTCATGTTGGAGAAGTTCATGGAGGACTGTCTCCTGTGGGTGGGACCCCATGCTGGAAGGGTGTGAGAAATGCCCCCCCCAGCTAAGAAGGAAAAAACTCGTGAGGACCTGACTGAAACCCCCATTCCCCCAGTCCCTGCCACTCTCCATGCCACAATGGGGAGAAGAAGGGAGTGAAATCATGACTAAAGGGAAGTCTGCTAAGAAGGGAGGGGTGGTGGGAGGTGCTTTAAGATCTGGTTGCACTTCTCATTACCCAACTCTGGTGTCACTGGGTGTGCAGTGCAGTGTAATAAATTAGAGAGTTTTCTTTCCTTTATTCTGTGTTGAGTCTGTTTTGCCCATGACACTGTGGAATGATCTCTCCCTGTCCTAAGCCTCTCAATATGTATTTTTCTCCCTGTGCAGCTGAAAAAGGGAGTGATAGAGCGGCTTTGGTGGGTGTCTGGCCTCCAGCCAGGGCTAAACCACCACACCTTGGGTAACCAGATAGAAAGAGAAGAGCCATCAGGCTACAACCTTTAAAAAAAAAAAAATAAAAAAAATATCTGGGCTGGTGCTATAGTTCAATGGGTTTAGTGCATTGACTGCGTTAGGGGAGAAGAAATTCTCTTTCTCCTCCCTCCAGGACAGTAGCTCTGGACTGAGCAGGATAGTCTGGATTCAGTCGGATGTGTGCCTCCAGCAACCACACAGCATTCAGGGATAAAAAAGCTGAGCTTTGCCCACTTGCATCAAAATTTAAGTAATGCCTCATGTAGCTTTGTGGTGAGAGAAGGCAGCTTCACTCTGTGAGACTGAGGTTAGTGGAAAGACAATAAATGTAAATAGAGAATTCAGCACTAAAAAAGCTTTCGCAAAAAAATCCAAGCTCTGTCATGACACAGATGAAGTCCTTGCTGTGCAGGAGTCAATGGCAACATTCTTTAAGTGACTTCAGCAAAGTTAGGATTTTACTGAAGGTGCTGAAACCTCCCCTACTTTTTGACACCTCACACTTCAGGGGTTTTTCATATGTTCTTTTTGTATGTCTGAAACAGAAAGTTTTTGTGTAGCAGCTTCTGAACTACCTGATACACTTCCATGAAAATAACAACCAGGACATGCATGTTTGTTTTTGGAATGATCTCTCATATGATTCCACTTGAGAATTTAATACAATAAACATTGTTTCCCGAAAGTGTAAAAATATAACATTCTTCTACCATTAAAAGAAGATAATTCATCCAAAACCTCAGTATTCAAATGGCTGAGAGATCTTTCAATGTGAATATGAAGGATTTATGCTCTTACTGGCAAACACTTCGTGCATCCAGCCTCAGCAAAATGACTGATCCATTTTAAAGTCAACATTTGCAGAAGGAAGATCTAAAGAAGTAAACACATCTAGCAGCCAAGTGAGACCACTGCCTTGGGAGTGGCGAGATAAGAAACATGCTGAAAGGAGCATGCAGCAACACCACTGAACTGTTAAAACGGAATTCACAGAAGACTAAAAGGAACTGTTCTCACTGTGACTTTGTAGGCACAGGCAGCAATGCTGACTTGCCAAACAATAAACACTTCACGCATGCAAAGTGTCATGAGAACCTCTTGAGAAAAGAGGTGGTGCTTACCAAGAACCCTGACTTCCTCTGTTTTTTTCCCTCAGAGAACTGCTGTCACAGATAAGAAATGTCATGATCAATAAGAGAACAGAGGGATGAGACACATCCCTTCCATCCAATGGGCAACACCAGCAACTATGAGGTGCATGGAAACAGCAGATCCCCTGGTTTGGCACTTACACCTCTGACTTCCTGACCCAAAGCTGAGTATCCCCTGTTGCCAAAAGCATTATCATCAGTGTAATTTTGTATCTTTGAATGAAAATCATACTCAAATCTTTACCTCCAAATCAGAAGGCACTCTCTGCTGTTTTAGCTGCACCTTCAGCAGGTCTTTTTGCTGATCATCTTCCAGACAATCGATTTCGGTCACGGGGAATGCCTGCTGCTGCGTGTCTTCACTGATGCTGACCACAAAGAGCACCTCCGAGGTGAGCAGCAGGCAGCCTTCATGCTGCTGCCCTGATCCGCTCACAATCATGACGTCTAAGGCCATATGGACCTCTGGCCTTCCTAGAGACTGCAGCATTTTCCTGCATTATCAAGGGGTGTGTGTGGGGGGAGGAGGGGCAGAAAAAAGGAGAAGAAAAATACAAGTAGTCAGGATTAGAAGGTCCTCCAGGACTTCTTTTGATCACTAATGTTTTTACTTAAGCTTGTAGCTACACCTACAAGTATCATTCCAACTCTCCATTACTGAAAGATCTAAGACTTAAGATTCAGAGGATAAATGTGAAAGTGTTATTTAGCAACATGCCTTAATCATTTACTGCAAAATTGGCCTAATAACTGTGCTAGGTCAGCCTATTTCCCATCCTAATAGAAAAATTACCCTGAGAAGAGGCTTACAAATTCACTGCAGAAAATAAAGCTATCTTCACTAACAGCTGTTTCTGGAGATGTGCAGTATTTTTCTTGGGCTCAGTGCAATGATAAATAAGTAAGAACTCACTGAATGCCATTAAATAAAGATCAGCTCTGTAGTTCCAGAGCTGGAAGCAGATCAGCAGCCCATCATTTGCAGATTGGGTTTCTATGCACTACCTTTGTGTTTAATGTTCCTAAACAAACTGCCATAACTCAGCCTTTCCTAGGGAAGCAGCCCGTTAACTTGACCGCAGGCCAGAGCCTATTAATAAACAACGTGGATGTAAAAATGAGCAAGTGTCTAAATAATTTTACCAGACGTATTTGACGTGGCTATTTGGAGCCTGCTCAACATGTTGATCATTTGGATGAGCACGCTGCTTGGGAAGCTGAGAAAGTCCAGCTCCGTGCAAAATACCTGTGGTAAGAGAATTGAAGTTTTTTAGTAGTTGTTTTCTACAAAACAGTTACATGTTGCAGTGATGTCATCTGTATAGAGCCGTTTATAAAATAGTGCAGATCCAAGATGATGTCACATCTTTGGAAGCCGTAGTCAAGATAATTCATTAAATATTACAATGCAAGAGTTGTGCACTTAACCCTGGTGATCCTGCATTAGCCAGAACCAAAAATACCCCACCGTGTGTTCGCGAAATCAGCCATCCACTTGCAATCAAGAGAAACATAATGCTCCTGAGAGCCATCATTCCAGAGTAGGATCGGACACATCACTTAGGATTTATGTAGAAAAAAATCAAGACTGCTGTTAACTTTCTTGCTTAATATTAAAATACTTCCATATACATGTCACCATTGGTACAAATTAGAAGGTGATTTTGCCTAGATACTCTATTTAAATGTTCAGTTACTTAATCCAGCTGTTGAACACGGATCTATACACATTTATGAGATCTCCTGGGGCATCTGGTTCAATGTGAATTCTTCTTAGTGCCAGGGCAGAATGGAGACTACAAAAAGCATTTAAACAGGTTCCTAAATAGACTATCCAGTCCTGAAGATGATACAGTATGTATGCTCTCAGATGGCTTACAAATTTTTAAAAATGAGGTATGGTCACCAGAAAGAGAGAACAGGTTGCAAAAAAAATTCACAAACTGAGTATTAAAAAAAATGTTAACAAAACAGACGGGAAGTAGGATAAGCAGCAAGCACCAGCGTTGCACAGTTTAGTGCAAAGTTACTCTTTAAATAAACAAAGAAGTTTTCTTTTGTCTAATTAAGCATTCTACTGAAGCAAAGGGCATTTTTGCATAAGGGTGTCAATAACTTAGATTCCTCTTTACACAATGGATAATAATTTAAACAAAACATCAGCGCTGAAAAAAACCCTTTAATTTTTAGCACACATGTTGATGGTAATACTTAAAAGCAGCATCCCAGTTGTAACAGTTGGCTTACCGAGGTTCTCAGCATTATGTGAGTGAAAATGTTATTTACAGATGGAGAAAGAGAGAACATGTGTTTATTTCTGTGTGGTCCCCCACCCCCCGGTCCCCCCAAGAGGCACGGTCCCACTTCCAATCCAGTTGTGGGTAAGAGTTACTTGAACTCTTGTGTGTTTTCCTCTCACGCACTGTCAGCTATTATTGATACAGTTTTTATGTTTTTTCCTGGCTAACTCTTTTTGTCATATGCTCATGGAAAACATGATGTCTTGTATACTGTATCGGCAATGAAAAGTGTCCCTCTACTGTTACCAGCTTCTTGATAAAGACTGCAGTGGAATTAAATCTAGAAAGAATGATGCCACGGGCAGCAAAAAGGGTCTGATTTTACTGACAAAGAAGATAAAGTTAATTTGAAAAATTTATAATAAATGTTTCATTATTTCTTTACATAGATTGTTTCAAGGAATGAGTTCTGGATGTAGTGGGAAGCATGGGAACAGCATCCTACACTTAAGCACTAGAACTGCTCTTATTCTAATCAACACATCACAAACATAAGTATTGCTGGCGATTAAAGGCTTAAATCTTCAAGGTTCATTTGGCGTAATTAGTGAAACAAAATTATTGACACATTGTCCTTGTATCAACAGTTCTCACTGCATTTCTCCCCTGACTGGCCCCCTGCCTCCCCCTTAAATATCCAGACCAATGGCTTTGTTTTTATAGAATCATAGATTTGTTTAGTTTGCAAAAGATGTTTAAGATCATAAAGTGCAACTGTAAACCTAACACAGCCAAGTCCACCACTAAACCATGTTCCTAAGCACCACATCTACATGTCTTTTCAGTACCTCTAGGGATGGTGACTCAACTACTTCTCTGGGCAGCCTGTTCCAATGATTGACAACCCTTTCAGTGAAGAATTTTTTTCCTAATACCCAATCTAAACCTCCCCTGGTACAACTTGATGCCACTTCCCCTTGTCCTATTGCTTGTCCCTAGGGAGAAGTGACACCTGGCTACAACCTCCTTTCAGGGAGTTGTAGCAAGCGATAAGGTCTCCCTTCAATCTCCTCTTCTTCAGACTAAACAACCCCAGTTCCCTCATCAGACTTGTGCTTCAGAACCTTCACCAGCTTTGCTGCCCTTCTCTGGACATGACCCAGCACCTCAACATCCTTCTTGTAGTGAGTGGCCCAAAACTGAACACAGTACTCAAGGTGCAGCCTCACCAGTGCTGAGTAGAGGGGGACAATCACTACCACAGTTCTGCTGGCCACACGATTTCTCATACAAGCCAAGATACCATTGGCCTTCTTGGCCACCTGGGCACACTGCTAGCTCATGTCCAGCTGGCTGTTGACCAATGCCCCCAAGTCCTTTTCTGCAGAGCAGCTCTTCAGCCACTCTTCCCCAAGTCTCTAGGGGTTGCTGTGACCCAATTCTGGGACCCCACAATAAGACTTATTGAACCTTACACAGTTGATCTAGCCCATTGATCCAGCCTGTCTCCCACTGTAGAGACTTCCTACCCTCAAGCAGATCAACACTCCTGCCCAACTTGGAGTTATCTATAAACTTACTGAGGATGGTGTACTTGATCCCCTTGTCCAGATCTTTAATAAAAATATTAAAGAGACCTGGCCTAAGTACTGAGCCCTGGGGAACGCTACTTGTGACTGGCTGCCAGTGGGATTTAAATCCATTCATTCCAGCTCTTTGGGCCCAGCCATTCAGACAGCTTTTTACCCAGTGGGGTACAGCCATCCAAACCACGAGCAGCTTTTCCATGAGAATGCTGCGGGAAATGGTGTCAAAGGCTTCACTAAAGCCCAGGTAAAGCAACATCCACAGACTTTCCCCCATCCACTATGTGGGTCATCTTCTCATAGAAGGAGATGAGGTTGGTCAATCAGGGCCTGCCTTTCATAAACCCATGCTGACTAGGCCTCATCACATGGTTGTCCTGCATGTGTCACATGTTGGCACTCAAGATGATCTGGTCCATAACCTACACTGGCACTGAGGTCAGACTGACAGACCTGGAGTTCCTCACATCCTTCTCCCAGCCCGTCTTGTGGATGGTGTCACACTGTTTAACCTCCCTGGCTACCCAGAACTGCTGATAAATGCTGGAAAGTGGCTTGGTGAGCACTACCACCAGTAGCTTTGGGTGGATCCCACCTAGGCCCACAGACTTGTGCATGTCTAAGTGGTGCAGCAGGTCGCTGATCATTTCCCCTTGGATTATGTGGGCTCCCTTCAGCTCCCTGTCCCTGTCTTCCAGCTCAGGGTATTGGGTACCCTGAGAAAACTGGTCTTACTCCTGAAGACTGATGCAGAGAAGGCACTAAGCACCTCAGCCTTATCCTCATCTTTTGTCGCTATGCTTCCTCCCACATCCAATAAAGACTGGAGATTCTCCTTAGCTCTCCTGTTGTATTTAGAGAAACATTATTTATTGCCTTTTACAGCAGTAGCCAGATTAAGTTGTAGCTGGGCTTTGGCCCTTCTAATTTCTCCCTGTATAGTCTAACAACATCTTTGCAGTCCTCTGGAGTTGCCTGCCCCTTCTTCTGAAGGCCGTGAACTCTCCCTTCTTTCCTGAGTTCCAGCCAAAAATCCCTGTTCAGCCAGGCCAGTCTTCTTCCTCACTGGCTTGACTTTTGGCACACGGAGACAGCCTGCTCCTGTGTCTTTAAGATTTCCTTTCCTTCTTGAAAAATGTTCAGCAATGTCCTTTGCCCTCCAGGACTGCCTTTCAAGGGGCTGTGCCAACCAGGCTCTTACACAGGCCAAAGTCTGCCCTCCACAAGTCCAAAGTAGCAGTTCTGCTGACCCCCTCCTTACTCTCTGAGATCTGAAAACTCTATCAGTTCCTGATCCCCATGACCACGATGGTCTCAAACCATCACATCACTCACAAGTCGTTCTCTGTTCTCAAAGAACAGGTTCAGTGGGGCACTTTCTCTAGTTGGCTCCCTTGCCAGCTGTGCCAGGAGGTTATCTTTCATGCACTTCAGGAATCTGCTGGTCTGGTTCCTCTCTGCTGCCTTGTATTTCCAGCAGATGTCTGGTAAGTTGAAATCCCCCATGAGAACAAGGTCTAGTGATTGTGAGACTTCTCTCAGTTGCTTATAAAATATTTTGCTAGCCTCTTCATCCTGGTTGGGTGGTCTATAACAGACTCCTGCCACGATATCTGCCTTGTTGGCCTTCTCTGATTCTTACCCATTAACATGCAACCCTATCATCACCATCATTAAGTTCTAAACAATCAAAACACTCCCTAACATAAAGGGCCACCCCACTGTGTCTCCCTCCTTGCCTATCACTGCTCAAGACTTTACAGCCATCCGTTGCAGTGCTCCAGTTGTGAGTCATGATGTTTCTGTGACGGCAACTATATCATAGTTTTCCTGCCACACAATGGCTTCCAGCTGTTCCTGCTTGCTGCCCATACCGCACGGATTGGTGCAGATGCACTTTAGTTGGGCTGTTGATCCTGCCACCTTTTTTTGCATGGAGAAGCCCTAATTCCTACATGACCATTCTCGGGCACTTCCATGGTTTCTAACCCATCAATAAGCCTTGCATCTTTGCTCCCACACAGATCTCTCTCCCCTACCTCCTCTGAGAGGGCGGACCGAAGGACCTTGCTAGCACACTATCCCTCAAACATTGGCATGCTGCCTCTAGGCTTATCTCTAGCAAGCCTGCTTTTATCCCCTTCCCCCTTCAAATCTAGTTTAAAGCTTTTTCAATGAGCCCTGCTAACTCCTTTTCCCTCTTTGAGGCAGGTGTACCCTGTCCGTCACCAGCAGGCTTGGTGTTTATTGACACTGGAAACAAAGAAATTAGTGTATTGTGATACTTTATTTTTAACTTTTACAGGTTTTGGTCATCCAGAAGTAGTCACATAAAACTGAAAGGATTTACCACCACTGCCGCTAAGTGCTCAATCTAGCTGGAAAATCCACCTCTGGTTGTCAAAAGGTTACCCGAGTATCTAAAAACGGGACCATCTTCTCAAAACTCTTTGGTTTAAAGGGGATGGTCTCACTATACGACTCACTTCTTTCTCCCAGGAATGTAACTCTCTGTGTGTAAAGCACAACTCTTTCCTTGCTGTAACAAAGCAATCTCAAAATAACGCTCTAATTAGATATAGTGTTATTTTTATGTCAAAAACTCTTTTGTAAGCACATATGTTTCTGTAGCCAGTTCTACTGTATTCCAAGAATTACTTCATGCTTTCTGCATTCTGCGTTTCTGTGGCTGTACAACGTTGATCGGTAACAGAACAGAAAAGAACAACATGAGAGTTTTTAAGAAAACAAGCACAACATTTATAACTCTTCAGCACTGGCATTTCTAAATCTTCCTCTAAGTCACACAGCTACTGAGCTGGATAAGTCAGACATAGCAGGGTCTGTCTGAAGTGCATTTTAAAATTTAAACAGAGATGTTGGACATGAGAGAAACTCACCGTAACCTGTCTGGGAGACGAGCTCAGCTGCCCCTCCGATGGGCTTTGTGAAGACGCCCATGATGCCTTTCCCCACACCCGAGATGACCCCTCTGGCTTTGTGCCCGGCTGAAGCCTGGGCCTCAGACACTCGCTGAAAATTCTGCATCGGCTGATCCACGATCCCAGCGATTGCACCTGGAAAAACAAGAGTTCCCAGTAATTAGTGAAGTTTAATATCCCAGAATAAGAGGAAATCTTACCACTGGATCTGAATGTTGCTTGGATTACAGACTGTACCCCACCCTCCTTATACAGCTATTTAGCATGCAACCAATTAGCTAAACAATACCTTAGCTTCAGTTTAAGTTAAATCTCAACTTCCTTTTTTAAAAAATATATTTTGTGTTTTTAAACATTCACATCACTTAACTTGACAGTACACTTTCATCTGTCAACTATTTTCTCTAAATGCTTTTGCTGAATTAGTTTAATTTAGTTCACTCTGTGTAGCAATGCTGGAAATGCTGGGCTCAGAATAAAATCCATCCGTTTTTAGAAAACTTGAGCTGTTATGGAAATGAGATTTTCACGTAAGCCCAAGATTGACTTTGAGAGAATAAAAACTGCCTGCATTCAATAGATCATTTTTATATCCTCTTCCACTGCCAGAAACGCTCATAAGCTAATGCAACTTTTGATATATTACTAAGATTAGCAGAATTAGACTTTGAGACTTTTTGTTACTTTTTTGTGAAAACGATCATATTTTACTTTAATGTGCACGGGTCAAACTTTTACAAGTGACACAGTGACCTTCCCAGCTTTTAGTATCAACAGAGAACTCCGACTTAAATCTTCCTAAATGTAAACAGGTATGTGAGGTGGTACATTTCTTTGATCTTGAGTTTACTCTAGCCACTTAACCACAGACATGTCTCTAGTTATTGTAATTTTGATAGATAAGGTATTTGGAAATTGCTAAGAGTACAAGGATTGGACAAAGTGACATTGGTTAGAAAATGGTCTGCCTGATCCGAGGTTCTTTGCTCAGTGAGAAAGCAAGCCTGCAGGCTCCTCGGCTGGCACGGTTTGCACCTTCGGCTGCAAATACCAAGATAAGCCAGTGGTTTAAGGAGAAGGACTGAGTGTCACCTTGGTAACCAGGCATTTTTACTGCAACCCAGACATCTTTGAAGATTCTGCTTTGTATGTGGAAGCAAATCCAGGCGTAATTCCACAGATTCGGACAATCACAGCCAAGGTATTTGGCCCCACGTGTTTACCAGCGTGACATGCACTAGTCAGCTAGCTGCTAACCGTTTTTCAGATGGTTTTAGTTACCGTTACTGGATAAATAGAGAAGTTGCTGACTTTGAACAAGAACTACTTATATTGTACTTGTACACTGGTATTCTGTCCAAAGAGAAGACAAGGATGAGACACAGTGTGCATTTCCTCAGATCCTTGTCTCTGGGATACCGTCTATTTATTCAAGAAACTTGCATTACCCATAAATGTCTCCCTCTTCTCTAAGAGAACTTCTAAATGTGTACATATATAAATATATGTATATATACTATTACTCTGGATGATGCTGGTCTATTTTTAATGTCATACCCAGTTTTTATTGATCTTAGGCTCTGAAGCTGAGCATGCAGCTGAATGTTCAGCCTTTGTACCACAGAGACCATGAAGCTTTCTTCATGCCATGCCGTGGAAATGATACGATTTTCAATTCAAGTCTGTTTCACAGCACTTACCAGCTGCTCCTGCTGCTTGACTAAAATAATACCCCAACACCGCATTGCACAATTGGGATTGTTCATCCAGTCTTTTCTTTTGTACAATTGTGATGCATTTGAAGGCATAAAACAATACTTGGTGTTCTGCTAAGTTGCAGTATTACGTTACCCTGTGACCTCCTTCACCCTATCTATTAAGGTCATCCACAGCAACTGCACTTTCAGAACAGAAGTTATTGCCTTATTAAATGTAATCCACCTAAGTCCTAGAACTAGTAAATTATTTACTGCAATACACTTGAGCAATGTTATAAGGTAATAATAAATAAGAGCCTACTCCAAAGGACCGGTGGTATGCTCCAGGCACTTCTCAGCTGGAATTAGGCCCAGAGGACAAGGAAACAGAATGGAAACTGCTGTGACTGAGTTATAGAAGATTATTTATATAGTACCCCAAATAATATATATCTTAATTAGCCAGTTGTTTAGTACTTCCACACTTTCTGTTATTCTGCCATTTTATGCATGCCCTGAACTTTATTCTGATGTCACTGCCCTTTTATACCTCAAATTCTTTTGCAAGTCCTGTCTTTCTACTTGTAAAAACTATAACGAATGCTCTTCTCTTCCCTCTCTGCTCAGTCTTGCTAATTTCTGATCTCAAATGGCAACTCACTGACAGAACTCATTCATTGTGGTCCTGCCCACAAATCACATAGCAACTATAACCTTACTCCTTTCATTAAGGAACGTCCGGTCCTATCACCCTTGCATGGGGAAGCCAGATCTGTGCAGCTCCTTTCCTGTGTGCGTTGTATGTGGGCAAAGATTTAACAAAACCCCAACCGGCAGGTCAAAGGCTGAGCAGCTTCAAAACCCAACAGCAGTGAGATAACGGTGACACACACACGAGGTTCACTGCATCTCCTAGCACCAGACACTGTGAAAAGCAGATGTCCCCTGGTACTCATATGGCTTCTTTCTTTGTAACATGAAGTTAGTGGTAGAAGTACCATGGTGGATGGATTTACCACAGAAGGTCTCCTGCCCCAGGTTTTAGTAGGACATCAGAAAAGCAAAGCAGGAACATGTAGTGGCTCCTCCTTTCCCACTCATTCTCACAGCCTAGACACAGCCATGATGTCCTACTGCTCTCCGTTTCCCTTCATTATAATGTCCTGTATACTTTTTTTTTTAAAAAATGAAGCCGTTCTCCATTTTCTTTCCTTTCTTACTCTAGGCATTCAATTTTATATGCATGTCCACATATGTACACAGAGATTATGTATGTATAAAGAAAACCTCAATAAAATTAAACACCAAAGCAACAAAACAAAAACATATTCTTCCGTTACTGGACCAAAGAGGTTCCAGCAACACCGTAACATCTGCTAAACATCAGCTGGGGTGCACTCTGGTTAATACATGTTGCTCAGTAACCATAAAAAAGATACTTTGATAACTACAAAATGCAGATAGTTCTGAGTATATCACTATATTACTTCAAGAAGAATTTGATTATGGCAGCCACTGTTTTGTGCACAGACTTACAACTTTTGGTGAAGGTAGCACGGCTCACAGAATTTAGCAAAGCTTGGGTTGCTGGTGACAAACTTTTTCAGACCAAGAAATAATTGGGAAAAAAAATCCCCCACCAGAAGAAACCGGCCTTACTTTGAAGCCTGCCAAGCTGAAACCATTTTGCTTCTTTTTCTTTCTTGAATTTAGGATTGCTGCAAAGTGTTTCATACTGAAAATATGGCTGAAGCATAGTCTCATCACAGCAGAAAAAAAAATACATGCATACATAAATACAGCTAAAAGGCAAGAGCACCTGCTGGCATTCATTAATATATCTGCAGAATAAACATTTGGAGCAGCACACACCTTTGGATTAGCATTTGCTGTTAGTCTCTGGCTTGTAGATAGGCAAATGTAGAGTGTCTCTGATTCAGTGACTGCCGCACAGCAAGAACAACAACCACCATCCTTACTAAACATAAATTTGAGCTTCTGAAATCCGGGCTTTATGCGGACAGTTACACTGTCAGTCAGTATGACTATCAGTTCACTTTCCCCAAGAGCAGGAAGGAGTAACAGAAATGTCGAGGGCTTTTTCCGTTGTGGAAAACGGCATTTCTAATACTTGTCAGCTTTTTGGTTACTTAGAAATGCTCAGTTTCCCTGCGGGAGCTACTTCTGTATGATATTTTTCACTAGGACCAGTAGTTGAAAATAAAGCCTATAGTTTCAGTATTCTCCTTTACAGAGTTATAAATTACTATTTTAAGCTTGACCCTGTCATGCAAAACGCAAAAGAAAGTTCCTTGGTGGGGAGAGACTATCATCTAGGTATTTTTGTCTGATCATATAAAAGAAAAAACACACCTATCATAGAAGCTTTTGCTTCTTTTCACACACAAATGTTACTAAAATGACCCAGAAATCTCCCCCAAACTAGAAAAGAAGACGACAGCCTGCCAAAGATAACAATCAAATCAAACAACACCCTTACAGTGCTTGAATCATTTATAACGAGACAGGACAAAGCACTTAAGAATGTACCACAGGGAACAACTTGCACTGAGGAGGAGACAAAAGTACATGATTTTGGCCTTGATTCAGCGAAGCACTTAAGCGTGTGCTTAAGTGCTTCGCTGAACCAGGGCCACCAGGAGCCAGATTTTCAGAAAAATCAGAACTGCAACTCTTTCTATGTAGATACCACAATGTATGGGTGAACTGAAGGCTCTTACGTGCCTGTGCCGAAGCACAAAATCTGCATTTGTGATTCTTCAAGATACTTGCATGAGTCAGATGGCTTTTACAATCATGGCAGTACTGTGACTATCCTTGAAATCTTTTTCACACTTCCCAATTTTGCAATTAGAAATTCACAGAAATTATGGCTTCCAAGTCTTGCTCTCTGCATTCCTGTGCTCATCGGAACTCTTCATCTTTGTGAAGTAAAATAACACAGTAGGTCTGCTTCATTTAGTTATGTATTGAGAACCTGGAAGTGCTTTTAGAGTAAGCATGCTCGCGTTTACTCTGAAGTGCTGGTGAAAAAAAGCAGCACAGTAGTACCTCCTTTCAACTACATCTGGGTTTTTTGGGGAAAGGCACAATATTCTTTAAATTCAATGATCAGAATGGAAACACCTTTCTAATGTGTTTGTAAAAATTGAAACATAGGTCTATTCATTCTTTAGGTCTCAGCACAATTTACTTGAACGCTGCTCTGTATACAGAGAAAACATGCTTCTAAGAAATCAGGGTTAAATTAAAAAAACCCATGCCTGATATAAATTCACCAGAATACTTCTGATTCCTCCCTTAGTGAGAGGTCCCATACTTGTCAAGTCCAGCTATATAGTACCCACAGCCATTTTTCCAGCTGCTTTGTTGCCTCCACTGCTAAAAGCGGTGGTTATTTACCAGGGAGGAAACTAGATAATAACAACAGGACTAAGAGCAAGATCCTATCTTGTGGAGGAGTTGTTTAAACGCTAAGATGAACTTCGCAGTTTCTAACATGAAGTCTGATTTCTTAAGAAATCAGGGACAGTGAAATTCTAGCTCTTTGAGGGTTTTTTCTGGTTTTGTTTTTGTTGTTAAGGCAGGTGTACTCCCGCAAACAACCGAAGCCTTGTGCACAGGGAGGCCACAGGTACGGAGTAGCTGTGCATGCATGTTACGAGCTCCCGGCTTTCCTGAACAGTAGACACTGCCTTGCTCCAGCCAAAGCTACAAAGCTTTGCTCCTTCATTCAGGCTGTACAGCTGATGCTTTCAGCTCTGAAGGGCTCTGGAGCGTCGGTAAAGGGCATAGCCACCACATCATCCCACTGCCTTACTAATAACCGAGCCAGGATCGGCAAAGCATTCCATCAGCGCGTGCATACATACACCAGGCTGACACAGAGCTTCTAAAAGTGTAATCTTTCATCAAGCTACTCAACCTGACTGCCCTTAGCCCAATAAAACAAGAAGGAAAAATAAAACCTTCTCCAAAGTGACTTTGATTTGCAACACCAGTAACAGCTTACTATTGGGATAGTAGCTACTAATATATTAAATTTCTTCTTTATGCACATTTCTCCCAGGACACTCGCTTGCCCGTTTACAGGCATTATCAAATGACAGTGCTTCACATCATCTAATGTTATTGCTTAAAATAATTTCCAGTAACTTAACCCAAACTTGTAACATTTTTACCACTTCCTCTTTGGGGCTTTCAGGGTTGCGGTTGCAAATTTAGGAGTTGTGTACACTACTGAAGATTAGGAAAGAGGACAAATCCTTTCAAGCTTCGGCTCTTCTAACCTTTAGCACTGGACTGCTTTTGGTCACTTTGATCTCTAACGGATTCATACTCTTTAATACGCACGGAGGAACCCTGCCAAACAATACAGTTCTGCATTCCTTTGCGGTGTGACAAGTAGAAGTAACCTAGAAAATCCAGCCCCTTATGGCAAAACTTCTCGCAGAGATTTTTTTACCAGTGCAGGTTAAGTTTTCAAATTTTTACGTACTATTTTGAAATGGCCAGAGTAATCTACGGTTCTAACCAAGGCACTTGGCTGCTCAACGAATACAATTACACTGAATCAGGATGATCTGGGTCTCTTTGTTAAAGCAGAATTCCTCATCAAAGCTTACTTAACATCTGCACTAAGTTCAAGTGGTTTTCAAACAAAACGAAGAAGCCCCGATACAGTGCAGCACAACCAAGCAGGTTCGGAAGGCATTTCTATAACTCACGGGAAAGTAAACATGAGCGGGATGACGTCTTTGTGCTGACCTAGTTACAAGTCACCCTGCCCAAGGCAGAATTATTCTTTTCTTCCCAGATACACATCATGTACCAATGAAAATATTACTTCACAGTTAGAGCGTGAACTCGTTCTATATCTGCAATTATTTTACCAGCGAAAAACTCACACAAAAGTCACTAAAGCTCGATGAAACAAAAGAGTATCTCACACAGATACTGCGAGGCTATTTCACAAGAAAACACCAAAACAGATTTTGCAATTAGAACTCACATGTAGAAAAGGCTGGTGAGCAGATCAGAAAACAGTATTATCACTCAACTTGATATTTGATAGTACATTACCTAGAAGGCTAATGCCTAAACGAGAGAGCCCCTGCCTCAGTCCTTCTCCCAGGCTCTCTGGAAGCTGTCTTCTCCATTCTTCTTGTCTGTTGTAATGCTCCTCATCCAGTGACAGCCTATCCATATTCCGAGCAAGACTTGTTGCCAGATTGGTAATTGACGTCAGCGTACCTAAATACATGGAGATAGACATTTGGGTCTGGATCAAAATGCTTTAATTTAAAACATGGAGACGATCTATGCCTCACTGAAATACTAAGCTCACGAGCAGAACAGCAAGTGAATTGTAAAGTCGCCCATGTGTAACATGCTTTACTGTTTGTTAAGCATCACCACGCTGCTGCTACGGTCCACGTCATGCCTTTTACATTAGCCCGCACCAGGTTTGCCTGGCCGGCAGGAAAAGCAACTCATCCGAACATCCTTCCCCAGCTCCCAAACTCCTGTAAACGGAGAGGAAACGACGGAAAGGTAAACAAATATTTACAGAAGGAGCCCGGGAAGACATGTCCTGAGGGATGCTGGAGCAGCAGCCAGCGGCTGGGCGGCCACGCCGCGGTCTCTCCCGGGCGGCTGGGACCACGCGATGGCACTGTTTATACAGACTTCGCAAACAAAAGCTGCTCCTGTTCGCAGGCCAGCCCAGCCCCGCTGTCAAAAACCATCCACGTACTTACACAGTTATGACAACTGTATCGACTGTTTGGTTTTTTTTTCTTTCTTCTTTTTGAAAAAAAAAAAAGAAGAAAATAATAAATATGCTGAGGTGACACCGTGTAGAATTTCTGATGGTTAGCAGAAGTACAGAACACCTTTAATATTTCTGCAGTTATCACATGAAATGCTGGCTGAGCCAATCTCCATTTCCCACTGGGAGGTTTAAAATTCTGAAGTTTCTGAAACATTCTTACACACTGTAGTTAAGCGGTGATCTGTTTAATACATAGGATGTTATATATGAGCTTTGTTACCCTCCCAGCATTTCGCTGCAGCCTAGCAAGCCAAACAAAGCTGCAAGCAATATTGTTTAAAACACATCCTTTAACAACACACGACAACAAAGCAGCAGTTGGAGCAACAAAGTGAAAGCTCTACCTTTGGAAATATGCTTTACAAATGATGTTGTTCCTCTGGAAACTCCACTGACAAATGCTCCTGGGCCTCTGGTCAGCCCTTCATAGGGGAGCCTAAAGAAATCTGCTATGCCATTCCCTATGCTTCTCACCAGGCTAGCCGGGCTTCCCAGAATTTCCAATGATCCGACAACCCAGCCTGTGTGGAGAAACAAGACACATGTTACGGCTGCAAAAACTGCAGAAGCAGCAGTTGTGAAAAGGTTATTCCTTAATTCTCTTTTTCACACTAGAATTCGTCGCATTATGAACTTCCTTTGAGCAAAACACGGGAAATAACTCATCCACTATGAATTCAGAAATGGCAATCTTTCATACTTCGTAAATCAAAGAAATCCTTTTGGCAAACTCACAAATAGCTTTAGAATGACTTCCTTCCAGGAGCTTCCCGTATTTCTGCTAAAAGTGTGCTGGAGAGGCAGATACTAGAGCCTCGCAGCTACAGAGGAACGGGACTGCAAGTTCAGATCCCTGGGTTGGTTTTAGACACTATAAGGCAGCGTTGCGATTTCACATCCTTATGTGATAGAACTGTGACAGGGAGTTTACACTGATACAATGTACTGCTTTACCGGAGTGTGGAGGTCAATTGCTTGATGGAGTGTTAGGAAAGGGGATGCAGATTTTTGACAAGTGCTTAAGAAGTTATTTTAAATCCACCCCAACCCTTCTAAGCTGATCATTTTCTCTCAGAGTGCAGTGAAAGCCAGACAAATGTCTTTGGCTCAGTACAGTTGTGTAAACAGCAATGACATCTACATGCTGATTAGGTTACTCATAGGGGAGTATTCCTTATGCATATCCCAGGAGAGGTATCTGCGGATCTGGTTTCCTATATAAACGCAAGGTTGCCAGCAGCTTGCTGGATGGCCGAGCACGCAGCAATCTGTTGCTGGAAAGCTGTTTGCAGGTCGTGTCTTTCTCAGCCTGGTTGGCAGCAGATTTATTAGGGAAATAGTGCTGTTTAACTTTTTTTCATTCTTTTTTTCCCAGCAGCCCTGAGCAAGCAATTCAGAAATGGCAGTACGCATTCAGTGGGAGCTGCCTGCTCTTTGAGCCCTGGTACCATGAATTTCAACTGGCACTGTCAGGGCAACACAAGGTGTGACAGGGCCGGGAGACTGAAAGATGGACAGCCTGGCCTCCTGCTCTCCCGCTGAGGGCCCTTGATCTGCACTGCCCTCCTCATTCCCATCTCATCGCTGCGGACTCCTGCTATCCAGATGCTTTCTTGTTTTCTAGTAACCTCTCCCAGTCACTCCTGTGGAAGGCTGAATCATGAAACTGAACAGAAGAGAAAATGTTACTCATATGAAATGAATTAATCTCATACTATCATTGTAAGCTCCCGGAAAATCTATTATTCTTGTTGAATCTGTCCCACATTTCAGCCCTGGCAGGTTGAGAACTCCAGTTGTGTAGTATAAAAAGCAGGAACCACAGTGGACATAAGGGAGAGGCTGGGATAGACTATGAAAACAACAACCCAAGTATTACTGGCAGCGTGATGAGCAGAGCGGCCACGAGTGCTGTGGCCCCATGGTGTCTGCCCTGGGGAGGAGTGTCCCCCTGGCAGCCCTTCCCTGCTGGGACCAGGGGAAGCCAGCGCTCCAGGCTGGGCCTGCAGCTCCCTTACTGTAGTATTTTTAACAAATTATCTTTGCCACTGTGTGAAGTGATGAAAAGCTGGAGGGGTGGGGTGGCGTGTACAGATGGAAGAGATGCATTTTGTGCTTCTTCTGATCAATAATGCTACAATAATCCTTTACAAATAGCTTTTTTTTGGTTGGGTTTTTTTCCTTTTCCACAATCTCCTTGGTATTCCATGTCCTGAGGTGGTGATAGGACAGCATGAGGTGATGGAAAGGGGCTGCACAACACTGCAGATTAACACCCTGCTGTCCTGGCTGGGACATAGGATACTCCAACCCCACACACCTGTTTGGCCAGCCAGCGTGTTCTGGAATGAAAACAGGACTAAAACCAGGAATGAAAACACTTATATACAAAGTTGAAGGGTTGCTGGGCATCCTGGGGATGGGTTGTTGCAGTCTGTCCCTGGCCAGTGGGCTGTCAGTTTTGGGAAGCTCTAGAAGGAGTATGCTCAGCCTTGGAGTGCACATGGGAGAAACCTGCATCTTGCAGCAAGGGTCATCCTCCTTGCTCAATGCTCACAGCAAAAGTAATGTCTCCTTGCTGCCACCATGGACCACCCAACCCGAGGAAGAAGGTGTGGGAGTAAGTTGTAAAGAGGAAAAATGATGAATCAGGAATAATCCCTCAATTCACAAGCTCTGTGCTGTATTTCACTTTGCAGATATAGCCTATCATGCCAGGTTACTATTTCCCAGAGTAGGTCTCACAGTTACATCTACGAATATGAAATGATTATGAGTCTATTAACAGAGAGCCACTACATTTTCTTTGTAGGCAACTATAGGGTTAGATCTGGCTGATACCAGTAATACTTTTAAATAGAATTTTATTAACTTCTAAATAGAAGCCAACTTAATTAGAAAAGGATGGGGGATTTCCATTGCAAATTTTGCTAATTGGAGACAAGCAATGCTCATCAACATATTTGAGCAGAGCTCTCCAGACCCCATTCATTGGTTATGAGACATGGATTCTGGCACTCCTTTGCAACATAGGGGCAGCCTGATACACCCTTCTGGGGCAAGTCCTGCCCCCTCCCACAGGGCAGCAATGGTCTTGCACACAGCTAAGGGCAAAATGAGAGCATATGCACCAAGCAGGATATGGCATAGCTCTGTGGGAATGCTGTTTGTGCAGATGCTGCAAGGTTTTATGGATGGGTCAGTGGTGAGCACAAGGGGGGACAAACAACCCTTCATTTTGTAGATTAATGTGGTTAAAATGCAGGACAAGATGTGTCAGTGAGGAACGGTCTCAGGATTTGCAGGCCACAGAAGGCTTTTGGCTTGATTTTTTTTCCCCCTCCTTTGTAACTTTCTTGACACAATCAGCCTTTTGACAAGCGTCACAAACTTCAAATTAAAGCATCTTCTTTGTCCAAGCAAACATTAATCAATACAATTCACCATTTTAATCACAGTAACCCCTTTCAAAAATACACTTTAATTTCAATGTTTTGAGTAGGATTGAAGTAGTCATGAAATATATGCTTATGTATTTTCCTGAAGAGAAGTTCCACTGAAGCAAATCTTACTTCTTAATATTTAAACCTGCTTGTTTTCAGCTAGAAAAGCAAGGGGTGGCCTGTGCACTGCTGTGTGGGTAGCATGGGGGAAAGACTAGTGTATCTGCCTCACCTGGGGTGTTGCGGGTGAACAGCCAGGATAACTCAGTTTCCTGCTGTAGACTATCACCACTTGTATCACCACTCCTAGCCAGTTATAGGGAAAAACATTCACACTATGGACCACTTTTGGCCACGGATTTGCTCTTAATTAGCTAGAAACTCTACCTCTCCTTTTGTACTATGGGGTTTGACAGTAAAACGAATCCAAATGATGAGTAAAAAAGAAAAACAGGCAAATTTTGCAATCAAAATAACGCAAGGAAATAATGAATCAGAGCATAATGTTCGGATGCCCAACAGTGTACAGAGTTGGCATTATCAGCTCTGCGAGTGAGGTATGCATGCAGGGAAAGACCAGATCAGCATCTCTCTATAAATACCCGAAATACACGTGTACAGCTTTGGAAACGGCACAGAAATGAGGCCGCGGCACAAATGGAAGCATCAGGATTTCAGAAAATCTGACCATGAGTATAACAAGAAAATAAATCCCACGTATCGGTGTGGAGTATGTTACTTGTGTGTGATCATGGAGGAGCTTTCTCCTGTCTCAGGTACAAATTCTGTTCTACACTGACACAGGACTGACCAAATTTCTTTATTTCTAAATTAATACTTATGGGAAACAGAATGTACCTGCTAACCTGATTGACTTAACTGCTCACTATTGATCCTATATGGAAAAAAGTAACAACAAACTTCATAGTTCTTGGATCAAAGGACAACAAACATCTGTGTGCCAGTTTACCATGAAGGCTGTATGAAGAAAGATTCCTAATCATAAACTGCAGCCAAAAGGAGTTTTAACAACAAAACAACATTCAGGGCTATAATTTACTTCTGAATGCAGAGCAACTTGCTGAATAATTTGATTAAATGTAGTTTTGGGGAGTTTATGTGAGGAATGTGGGTTGATTCTGACTAGCGCTATAATATAAAATGACAAAATCTAAGCCAGCTAGAATACATTTTTATGCTGTGTTCAGAGTTTCAGAAAGCCTTTAGGCGGCTGGCTAATGTTTAGCACAACTTTACAAATCTTCTGCTCAGCCATTTTATTTCCCTTCTGTTGTATGGCAGAACATGAAAGGTGTCTGAAAATATCATTATCAAACTATGTTTGAAGAAAACAATAATTGCAGGGCTAACATCTAGGTTACTCAGCCTGAGAGACAATCACAGAATCTTGGTACCTAATAAAAATGTTACATGTTATGGAAAAGTACTGACCTGCTCTGAAAAGTGCTCCAGCAGCATAGTGCATGGCCAAGGCATGGACAAGCTGTCTGGCAGTAGTGAAGATGGGTCCTCGCTCAAACACAGAGAAGGAGAGAGGAGTGTGATCTGAGGCTATATACAGTTTCAATGAAGCATGAATACTGACAAGGAGATTAACAGGTTGTATTGTTAATTTTCTTAACTTCACTGGCTTGACTAAAGCTCTCGCATGCTCTCTCACTTGTTCAGGCAGTATCAGGGTAGCATCTGAAGTATTCATGGATTGACAAGCCGTTTTGTTTTCTGGCAAATATGTATCAAACAAAGTCTTAATGTAGTAAACAAAGGTATCTTCCAAATACAGCCTAGCTGGTTTGAGCTCAAAGCTGAAGTCATTCACATGAAACGTGAAATTCTCTTCCTCGGAAAAAGCAATGCAGAGTTTTATAAAGCAGTTTTCCTTATAGCTTTCCAAATCTTTGCTACAAACAATGAGGTTGTTCACTCTGGACCACTGCACGGTCTCATTTTTCTCTCCTTGGCACAGCAGGACTGCAAAATGGAAATTGGATTTGCTGTACAACTGATTGTCCAGTTGCAAGTCTTCACAATACACTTGGAGACTATGAAATTGTGGGAGGCCTTCCACAACATGCTGCTGGAACTCCTGTGACAGGGGTCTCAGGTAGCTGGTGGCTGGGGCCATGTGGAGGAAAATGTTGTCTGCTGTGAGACGTAGAAGTTCAGATGACACTTTGTGGTTTGTAATATCATCAAACGCAGCAAGACTTAACTGACTGATGAACATTTTCACTGACAGGGTCTGCTCTTGACTTCTAGACAGGAGGGAAAAGAAGTTTTGTTACTTCATGTACTTTGAGTTCACCTGGCATCTTGCTTTTTCTTCTGCTATCAGCAGAGACATTCTCTCTCGTTCAAGTCTCGTTAATGGGATCTGGCAGCCTTAATCACCACCATGGGTACCCACCTGGGAGGTCTTCTAAGAAATGGGATATTACACATCTGTGCCAGGTTTCTTTTTCTTTCTTATCAATCCATGGGATAGTTTGGACAGGAATGTCTCCACATACACAGTAATTCCATATTGGATTCACAACAGAGTATTAAAGCAGACAACACATTTTCTGATCATTTTCTGATAATTCACATCAGACTCAGCTGTTACAATATATTCTGGGAGCCACTACTTAAGTTTACTATTATGGATAATTCTTTTCATATCAAACGCAATAAGTGCCCTCCAGTGAAATCACTACAGCATTTTTGTATCAATGGCATTGAGGTCTCCCCTCCCCTCCCCGCCGCCCCAGTGTTAACTGCCCGTTGCCAAGTTTAACTAGCAAGCATGCTATTATGTGCTGCTGCTGAATAGTTTCTTGGGGGATTAATAGTTAATTACAGCACAAATAAAAACAGTACAACAAATTCCACTCTAATTGTAACAGCACAGCTGGAGGCCTGGCATTCTGCATCTTGGAAACAGGTAGCCCTGTAATTGCACTTGAATGGAGCTGAGGACCAGGCTGTGATGTGTGGAGAATTCTTCTAAAAAGAGTGTTATTATCAAGTACAGCTAATTACTGACTGTAAGACTATTACTACAGCCCTTGCATATCATGCTTACTACAAATTTTAGTGGGAGCTTGTACGATTATGGATGGCAGGACCTAGCTACATACATTTTAAACTGATGGAGACACTCAAAATTAAATATGATGGAACATGTCTTTTTCTAATGGACTTCTTTTTGTATCAGATGTTTACCCTAAACTGACATGACTTTTGATGTGAGATTGTCCTTTTTTAACTGTGATATACAAAGCATAACATATGGTCCAAACATATGCCACAGAGCATGCAGCAGTATTAAACAAAATAAGCAGTTAAGCCCAAGTTCGTAAGTCAGTTAACATTTAGAAAGCTGACTGACCTCTCAGCACTGTTTGGCAATGCTTTTTATCATCTTTTATGTGCTTTATGTACCTGTTGAGGTTGATCTCGATGGGTCCCGCTCTTCCTTCTGGGGCCAAGGTTATGACTATTGTTCCACACTGATGAGCAATGTCCACATAAACACAGCCAAAGCCAGTTAGGAACACAATCTAGTGGAGAGGGTTAGAAACATATGGAATGCTACTGAAATTGTTATTTTTAATATAATAATTTGAATGAATCCTATTAATGTCTTCTGTTCGAGATCTTTTGCTCAAATCGCAATACTAATTAGGAAAAACAGAAATAGATTTCAGCACTCCAGAAGAATAACAGTTCTGATGCATTAAGTATTTCAGTTGTACAGCGAGATGAAATTTGCATCTCATCCTTTAGCTGGATAACTGAATACATTTTAGTAAGAAATTTCCCCTCCAGAAATAACCAAGACATGCTGGGGTGGCGGGAGGCTATAAGAGAAAAGAATAACTATGAAACTTTGATTTGTGATCTTGGATTAAGGAGAAGGCTTATTCCTGGAGCTCTGCAAAATCCCGCTTTCTCCTCTGGAAAAACCCCACCACTAGTCCTTAATTAACAATATGTTGCTATTCCCTAGCTCAGAGCTGGTTAGATGAATGGCTGATAGTGCAATATAAAACACATGAAGACTAAAAAATAAGTCATATGTTGGACTAATGAAGACTTGCTTAACGACTCAACACTGAACACATTTTTAAGCCATCTAAACTGGTTTGGTGAGAACAACTTCACAAACAGGGTGCTGCCACAAAGAATTGGCAAAACTCTACTGGAAAGCATAAAATGTATAAAAACGCAGGAAAATAGGAAGATGCCAACAGGTTTGTGTCTTGCTTACAGATGCACACACATTCTGAAAAAGTTGTCCTTATGCTTAAATATTCTACATAAAGAAATTGTTGCTTCAGGAGCATAATTCTGCAATGTTTCGTGCAAGTAGAGACTATTCTGCAAGTATTTCCAGAATATAAAAGAATAAGGTCTTTTTAGGTTTGGAAAACTCAGAGAAGTCCTTGTTAGAGTGTGCTGGCTTCTGTTTTCTTGTAGAGCTACTATCAACATGATTGTTTACTATATTGTAATGAGAGAAGCTGTAATTTAAAGGACTGCAAACTCAGGGGGTTACACAAAGATAATGGGCTAGCACAGGTAAAATAAACAGTTGTTTCTCTCAAAGGATCTTTACTGCTGTTAACAAGTTGCCAGAAGGAAAAGCATTTGAAGTTTAATGGGATCAGCACTTAAACTGATTCTTGTTAAACTATTTATAATAACCTTGTAGAGATAATTAATTTTGGCTCATCAAATTACATACAAGAGAATTTCTGATTTTGAAACACCAGTTTTAATCCTTTGCTATCTGAAAAGAGATTTGCAAGCCTGTATGATGCGATTGGAGGGAAAAAAGACATTTCAAGTATTTTCAATACACCCTCATGATTCTAAAAAATCCTTGTTGATCTTAAATATTGGTCATTTTGATTCCAATTTCAAATGGTTGTGATGATAAACTAATTTTACTAAATTAATAATTTTTCCTTTCTAATAGAAGAAGAAGTGACTATCTGTGATTAGGTAGAAAGAGTGCAAATTACTCAAGATGCTCTAAATCCCACTTACTTCACAATCTGAACCAAGTTGTATATGAAACTACTAGCATGTTCTTTATTTACCTATATTTATAGTTTTATAAGAGAAAGAGCAGCTGAGAAATCCTGGGGAAATTCTCTACATGTAAACCCTAAAACTTCAATAACAGAAGGCTGCACTTTTATTTGGAGAGTTCTTCAAGTAGACAATGATCCCCAAATGTTGTCTTAGCATCTAATTCCTTCTAGGAGCCAGATACTTATAAAGAACCCTGGTCTGGCATAACATTAATGACTGAAATCTGAAACCTTGCATTGCCTGACTGGCTTGCTGAATGAAACTGAACTACTTGCTATATAACATAACACTCAATAATCAAGAGCATTTTGTGATTGGTCCCCAGGGAAAACATCTGAAACTAGTATTTCTTTCAAAGAGCCAAGCAGTTTATGTTGATTCCATGTAAACTAATGACTTCAAAGATGGAAAAAATTCCCATCAAAAAGAATTACTCCAGTCAAGGAAGTTTTCATTTACCTCAAAACAGGAGAAAAATAACAGAAGGAAAGAAAAGGGGGGTTTGTTTTGTTTTAGAAAGACATGCATAGCTTCTGTGAAGACACAGAGGGAGAAAGACAGTGATGATTCCTACAAAGATAAAAATCTTGTGATAATTAAGTTACCAAATAGGACTTTCCTGGATCCTGAAATTTTCAGGACTGATTTTTTCCAGGGAACACCTTGGGCTTGCCAAGTTGACCAAAAAAAATTGAAAAAAATCAGCAATAGAGATGCTGTGGTTTTGTTCTAGTTATTTTTAAAAACAGCCAGCGAAGAAGGTGATCTGTATTCTAAAGTTTCCCTGAGAAGGGGCTTAGGAAGGAGAGCTCCCAAGACTTAAATAAAAACACTAAAACCAACAGAAAGGATATGCTTATTGCAGAGGAACCGCGCAGGTCAGGAAAACAACCATTTATGCTGTGAACTAGGAAATAGTTTATAACAATTTACTTGTGTTCCTTGATTGTTGATGTCCACAAAATCACTCCACTCATTTACTAATTCATCAGATGACATCACTTTCAGAAGAATGCTGGGCAACAAATCTCTCGTTTTGCAGTCTGGATAGTTGGAGACTTGATGGTAAAGTTCATGATGAACTGAACATTCAGCTGGAATCTTTCTACAGTAAACTTCAAACTTTGGTGCATCTGAAATTTTATAAAATATATGTAAAATTAGGGCTTTCTAAAACCTGCAAATCAAAACTTATCAAAACCATTACTTTTCTATTGGTTGGAATTTTATGTGTTTGTGTTTTTTCCCCTTTTTATATCCTTAATATTTATATGAATGACGTTCCACTGATCATTCTTTACCTTAACATACCATAACTACAGTTTTGGCAATATGTTTTGTGTTACATTTGCAAATCTGAGGAGATTTAAATGTTCCATGGGATTGAACTGATGTCAACAAAACTCCACTGACTACTAGTTTCCTACAGCCAAGTCACCTTGACAGCTGGAACCAGGGAGACCCAAAAGCCTGAAGCCATGCAAGTTCATACTCCTGACCTCACAATTAGCTCCATTAGCTTCCAGGTTTCAGTATTTTCTTCCAGAGTCTCTCATTTTGAGATAAATCCTTGCGAGGGCATCAAGTTCTTGTAACCAAAACACACACTGACCTTAACTTTGCATTTCAGATACAGTAAAATAATTTATACTACAACAGTGCTCTGTTTCTAATTATTGTGTCCAACTTACCTTTGAAGTTCTCTTTTACAAGCAATTGAACGGAGCACCTATTGTGGATAATTATACGAGGACTAGGATCTTCTGTAAGTGTTAGGTATGTCACACCAAGATGCTCTTGATAAGTCAGTGCTATAGCTCTAAAACAGAAGCAGATACATTTGATTAAGCATGTTCTGTATTAAACCTTTAAGTATTATCCCTCTGAACAATTAGAAACATTCAAAACTAGCATCTGTAAGATTCTTTATGATCAAGTTCCAATTCCACAGATATTTATATACATTTAGGCAAGTACGTATCTCCATTGAGAATTGTATTTAAACAGGAGAACACATGGAAATAGCATGAAAAACAACTTTAGAAAAGGAATCCCTTCACAGAGACCACTTATAAGTTAAATTGAGCACGTGTATTTGCAAGACGAGAGCCCGAGCCAGCAGAGATTTATATTAAATTAAAAACATGAGATTGAAGGCCCAAATTTTCAACATAAATCCTTAAAATTTTCCAGAAGAATTTTCACATGTACTTCTCTGATACACATTAAAGATATTTTTAACAAATACAAAAATTTGTAACTGACTGCTTCCCTGGAATGATCCACGATACTATTGTCCTTTTAGACATTAACATTATGGCTCATCGCTACATAAATTTCCAAAATTAAAATAAATTAATTTAGTTCCAGTCATTGGCTACATAAACTGTTTTCACACATAAACACTTTTTTTTTCCTTTTGCAGATTTATTGGTTATTTCTAAAAATCTTCACCTCATGGCGATTTTAAAAATCCAGTCTACAAATTTGATTAGGAACATGAGATCCTTTATGCCTGTTTAAACATGCCAAGTTCTTGTTCTTCAAATTTTAGTCTTTTTAAATCTGAAGTGAGAATCTTTAATATCCACAATGACACCTCTTACACTCTTAAGAACTTTACAAGGGTTTGAATGGTATCAAGCACTTCAGGCAAGAGAAAGGTTGTATGGCTGGTAATGTATACTGATGTAGCTCCTCTAATTTCAGCAGATTGTTTCTTATTTATGCCAGCATAAGCATGAACAGATTCAGATATCAGGTTTGAGAGTTAGCGTTGGGCATCTGACACGTCATCGGACTGATATTTTAATGAGTTCTGTGCATTTGTTTGTAAGCAGAACACACATTTGGATATTTGAAGCTTTAAAACTTGGAAATGTTTCCTTGTACTCTCAGAATAGTTTCATCCCTTTTCTGCTTTTCCTGTTTAGCCTCATATTATTATTACTAAAATATAATTTTACCTTTTATAAATAAAACCTATAGTTTTGCCTTGTATTCTTTCACACTGTTCTTGCTCTTAAGTTGTTACCCACCAATTAAAATGACCATGATCTCTAATAGAAACTTTTCGTGCTCTTATTTTGTAAGCACATAAAAACCAGCAGCCCATACATTATAAAAATTGTACAACTTGTACGTGGTCATAACATTAAACCATTTACAGTAAAAGCATCAAAACCATCAAAAGATAACAATCTTTAAATTAAAGTAAGGCTTGCCTTTACATCTGGGGGGCATGTGTTACTCTGACTTTTGCATTAATCTCTTAGTAGCTGAAGCGCTATAGCAAGAAGAATGTGGATTATTCATGGCTGTTCAGTGTACAGTACCTGGTACAAAATCCACTTTCAGTACAAACCCCTGTGGGTACTGCCACGCTCTGCCTAGGAAACTCCTGTTTAATGACAGCTGGTAGGCTCCACAGCTCACATCTGCCAGTGTAGCTGCCTGGACTGAAACTCAGCAGCAGGCGTTTTTCTGTAAGAGGAGCCCCTGAAGTTAAGGTGCTGGTGTCTGACATCAGGTCCCAGCAGGGCACAGCACTCAGTGTCTCGCTGGGGGTTTCCCAGCTGGACTGATGCTGAACACCGTACTGTCTGATGAGTGGAAAGCCTGGAAGGAAAACAGATGATGGTAGCATGACACACTGGCTCCTAACCGGAAATGTATTCATGTTGATCTTTCACAGAACAGTCTCAAGTAGCCAAATGACCACAGGTTGCACTAAGTCCACTGCATTAAAAGCTATCTGGCCAAATTGTGTCCTCAGGTATACTTCTGCAGTTAACTGAGCACAGTTATCTACAGTCTCAGTTGTACTCTCAGATGTCTCAGACACTGTCCAGTCTTATTCAAGTTTGCTGATGATACTAAACTGGGAGGAGTGGCTGACACACCATAAAGCTGCACTGCCATTCAGCAATATCTGTGCAGGCTGGAGAGCTGGGTGGAGAGGAACCTAATGAAATTCAACAAGGGCAAGTGTAGGGTCCTGTACCTAGGGAGGAATAACCCCAGGCACCAGTACAGGTTAGGGGTTGACCTGCTGGGAAGCGGCTCTGTGGAGACGGATGTGGAAGTCACAATTGATAACAAGCTCTCCATGAGCCAGCAATGTGCCCTCTTGGCCAAGACCAATGGCATCTTGGGGTGCATTAAGAGCAGCGTGGTCAGCAGGTCAAGGCAGGTTATCATCCCCGTCTTCGCTGCCCTGATGAGACCACATCTGGAGTACCCCCTCTATTCTACCCTGGAGTCCACACCTGGGGTTAACCACATGTGTCTAGTTCTGGGCTTCCCAATTTAAGACAGACAGGGAACTACTGGAGAGAGTCCAGTGGAGGACTCTTGTCTGAGGACAGTCTGGGAGAGCTGGGTCTGTTTAGCCTGGAGAAGGCTGAGAGGGAATCTGATCAACACCTGTAAATATCTGATGGGGTCAGACTCTTCTCAGTGGTGCCCAGCAACAGGACAAGGGGCAATGGGCACAAACTGTGGCACAGGAAGTTCCATCTCAACATTAGGAAAAACCTCTTCACTTTGAAGGTGACAGAGCACTGGGACAGGCTGCCCAGAGAGGTTGTAGAGTCTCTTCTGGAGACATTCAAAACCTGCCTGGATGTGAACCCGTGCAACCTGCTCTAAGTGATCCTGCTTTAGCAAGGGGGTTGGACTAGATGATCTCTAGGGGTCCCTTGCAATTCCCACTGCTCTGTGATTCTATGGTAAATCTATGAAAAGAAACAGTTACATGGCTGCAACATAACCATGAGAAGAAAACCCATTCATAGATGTAAAACTAAGAATCAATTTTAGCCTCTACACTCTTCCAACTCCCTGTCCCATTAGACTGCCACAAAATGCATGATGCACAATTGTAGATACTGATGTAAAGAAAACTAATGCAGAAGGAAAACAGTACAGATATACGGAACTTTAGAAATTTGTTTATCTGCCAACTCCTCTAGCAAGTTTGACCCTGAGAATTCTTTCCACATATTTTACTATAAATGTAATCTTCAATAAATATGTATAAATGGTTGATTAAAATATATTGACCATGCATACATTTTGGTTCCTGTAAGCTAGTCCTTAAATATACTGTGTGATTATTAGAAAACTGATATTCAGGATTTGATGCAGTTCACTGAAATTCATAAACTTTGGGCACGTCTCTAGTTCTGCAGCTTTGTTCAGATAGCTGGAATCTTCCCAAAAGGATAACAAAAAGTTTTCAGCCTGCCAGGCCAATATACCTCTTTTACACGCGAAGTCAGTAAAAATTCTGAGAACAATTTCAACAGCTACTATGGATTACACTGACTGTTTTACAGAAATGGCCATTAGTGCCTGAACAGATGGAGAACAGGCAGAACTAATTCTGCAATGTGCAAGAATCTCCTGCTTTGCACAGATTCCTTATGACAGTTAATTACTGGAGTTGAACTTACGCAGGATTCTGTACTTTGAATTAAAATGATATAAAACACTTTATCATTATCATTTCTATTATTTCAAGCTCTGCTATATGCAGATGAGACCATACAAATCTAAACACCCATGTACTGCAAATGACTAAAAACCCTGGTATCTTCAGTGCTTTACCTCTTCTCCAGAGTGGGGTTTGGAAATAGAAAGCTGTGGCATATAGTAGATTTGATATGATGTATCATTGATTATTGTTGTCTTATCTTCTATCTGTAGAATCTGTATACCTTGTCGAACCATTGAAGAAATGCAGAACTGACACAACTGTAAGATAACAAAACTGATGATGAGATTACACAAAAGACAATGAAAGGTATGGAAACACAGTGACAGAAGTGACATTTTAACTGTGGAGATCCTGTCTATATTCATGCACTTTGAACTGCAGCCACATCACATACTTTTGAAGTTGCATCTGTCAATGTTTTCTAAACAAGACAGCAAATTCATTATTTCTTTTTCCAGGAGATACTGTATTATCTTGGTGAGTTGGACAGAATGTCTTTGGTTAATTCTTTAAATTATACTTCATACATTGCTTATGTTTTATGTGTATTAACAAAATTAGGGAGGAGCTGTCACATTACATACATTTGATTGTTTTCATCTGCTATATGACTTTGTTTTTAAATTAAAAAGTTATAAATCATGGTAATTTTCTTCTAACCTTTTGATGACCTGGAAAAGCACCAAGTTTTATTTCAGCTTCAACAAAACCTTCTTCATCCAACGTTACTACTTCCCCATTGTCAGCATCCTTCCATTTGGGGGAGGTCACATTATGAACCAGTTTAATTGCCACTGATTTGTGCACGGTGTTAGTGTTTGCCCAGTATATTCCAACCTGGAAAGCTTCCTGCAAGTGAAAAACGATGGATTATCACTTGCTGACAATTTGATACTCTTCTATTAGACTTAAAACATAGTTTCCACTATGAAGTCGATCTCATTTCCTCCCTTTCTTCCTCTGATTCTATGTGATTCAAGGATAGATGAAACCACAGTTGAATCAAGATCACAGTCTATTCTGGATATGTCAATAGGTAGACCTTTCATTTATTAACAGATGTAAAAAAAAATGGCAAAATAAACAAGAATGATCAGATTGTACATTTGGAATTCACAATCTGATCTGTCAAATTACTTTAATTCTTTCAAAAATAAAGATTATTTGGGTTGTAATAAAAAAACATGTGCATGGCCAAGTATGTGAGAAAATGCATTACACAAACCTCTGAATTCAGGAAGGCAGACACCCTACAGAATGTTCCTCATTTGTAATTCACCCGTCAGATTATCAAACCCTTCCTGGTAGCATATGTGCTATGAAACCACTCGACCTAAACTACTCTCAAACCAAATATTTTTTCTTTGCTGTCATCTCTGTTACTGTGTTCAATGTATTTCCCAAGTGACAGGTCAGTACAGCAGGGGCCAAAATCTGCATCTGGCCTTTACAGCAGTTTTCTTGGGCTGCTATGCTATGCCCATGTTGCGGAATCACTGGTGGAATTGGGAGGGAGAACAGAAGGCTGCTAAAGCCGAGAAGATGCAAGTCTTCTTCCTACAGTATCTTACAGGCAATTTTTTACCAGGCATCTTTAAGACATGTTGCTCTTCACACAGGCTATTACATGTGTCGTGCTACCTGCTCGGTGGCTCAATCAGTGGGGCAAATTTCTATTGTTATTTCTACTCCTCAATGTATGACAGACAGACACAGTGACTGGGAAGTGGAAATCATCTGGATTAATAACCATGCTTCAGAATTGCTTAGCAGCAGTGCGCCCGTTCCCATGAATGGCATTTACCTCAAAGTTGGGAGGTATAATTACTTTCCCGGTGGGTACTTGAAGAACAATCTTCTCTCCTTCAAACAGCCAGAGGTCCCACCTGGACTGATTGATAAGCAAAGCCCAGGGCAGAAGCTCTATCAGCAGAGTTGTAACACATGGTTTCCACACCGATAGCTTTACCCGCATTGGGCTATCCCATTGGGAGAGCTGTTCATTGCTGTTCAAAAACAAAGAAAGGAAAAGATAAAGTCAAAGGAATAATGAATTCAAGCTTACAAATGATAAGGCATCATTTTCAAAAATTTGCAAGGCTTTTTTGGTTTTGAATTAAAAACCCAATCTACTCTTACGTTATCATTCTGGAATACACTGAGATGCTGTCAGTCAGATCTACCTACATGCAGGCTATAAAGACCTGGCTTTAACTGCATAAGCTCAACCTAAATTTGGCCAATTAAAGAAATGCCTTAACAGAATTACCACTAAGTCATGCTACTCCGACTTTTGTAGTCATAAAGTCACATTTCCTTTTTGTTTTTCCTCAGCAACTCCTCCTACAGCAAATCCCTGTTTCTGTACTGAAACAAACAGCTGCTGAATAAACAACAGCCTCTAGAGCTGCAGTAAAGAAGATGCATTCGCAGAAAAATAGTTCCTTTTTTTTTTTTAAAGTCCTTGCTGATGAGATCTTCTCAGTGTGATCAAGGGCAGCCCCTAGGCTGACATCAGTTTCTTCCCACCTGCAACAGATTCTGCAGCTTACAGGCAGGAACCATGTAATTACTGAAAACATGTTAATGTTGATCATATAGCCTTCTTGAATGTGATTTCAGTTTCTTTGAAAAGGCAACACGACAACCGTGAAGAAGGTTTAGCGAAGAATTACCTGTCTGAATCCTTCCTATTATATGGCCATGCAGTCTGGGGAGGATTTGTGGTGCCATAGAACTCGGACAGCATTTGGTTGACATTGCCACCTGGATGGGATTTAGTTGCTATCTGCTTAATTAGCGTGGTTGAGATAGGGACTGCGCACTCTGATGGATCATCTTCCTCCCTGTCATTGAAAACATTCAGTCACTTACACAACAAGATCAAGCATTACTAGCACTAACATTTTCTTTAATGAAGCTTTCCAGACATACTCCGCAGTAGGAACACTCTCAAGGTTAATTGAGGATGAATCAAGTTGCAGAGTCTAACAAGTTCCTGAGCATTAACTGACATACATGAATTTGTTATGACTCTGTAATGGCCTTTGTGTCTGCAACCCTAGAAATGCTCCAGTATTCTCAAAACGCATTTCAAGATCATCTAGGAATTTATTTTTTAAAATACAAAAACACAGACTGCTTGAGCAAAGCAATGTCAATGTGCTTAGGATAGTTACACCAAATTTAGTATTTCCTATCATATCATTTCAGGCGATGTATACTTGTTCTGTCCCATATCCTCTGCAGATATCATACTGATGGAGAAAATGCACCAGAAGGTAAAGTGTAAATTATTCCTTCTTTTCCATACAAACAAACCATCTTCAAGGAAAGGAATTTTACCTGGCTTGAAAAGTCAAGTGGTGCATAAGATCAGGTTCTATATTTTGCAGTGCTTTCTCCTGTCCTTTCCCTGGGATCACTTGTGTTTCCTTCAGTCCCAGACTTCTTTTCTCTAAATGTATGATAATTGGGTCTGGAAGATGGCTCCTCACAATGAAAAGAGGGCTGAAAACAATCTACAAAAAGAAAAGAATACGCCAATTTAAGGCTAATTTTATTCCAGCATTACGACTGTATAAAGATACATTAATAGCTTGTTTCAAGTGGGTCATTCTGCCCTTAACTCATATGATGTCAGGCATAAACATTTAGATTTCAGAGACATTAAATGCACTTACTAATCGTTGCTGCACATGAGAGGTGGGTTCTAAAGTCAAAATTGTGCACCACACGTATGTAATTGAACTCTTTGAAGATGGTACCTGTATGCAGAGAGATCAGCAGCATTACACTAAAATTATTTCAGGATGATAATGTTTAACACTTCACCATATCAAATATAGGTCTAAACACAGAGTCCCCAATTCTCTCAGACATTTTTATCCTATATTCCATATACTTATTTTCAGTCGTACCTGAATGACAGTGCTGTGTTCTGTATCTTTAGAACTTAGACATACGTCTCGCGACCAGTCTTCATCTCCTGTAGCTTTCACGCTCAGCTCGGTGAGCTCATTGTTCTCTAGCACATATGACGGTAACTTCTGCTTGGCCGCAAGGCAGTTGATGTGTTCTTTAACAACAGCCTGTCCATCCTGACTAATGTAATGCTGGACCACTTTCAGTTCAATACTTTCAGAAAGGTAACTACAGACTGTCTGTCTTCCACAGATTAGGATCTAAAACACACATAAAATATGCAGCTCATGTACAAACGATTGTGAAAAAGAAAGGTTAAAATTGAACTATGTATAGACTGAAAACCTGTACAAAAATAATCTTCCTATGTTAGGTTTTCTCAAACACTGCTGAAGGCAGTGAATGGTAAAACATTATTTTTATTGGCCAAATACATGTGCAATTTCATAGAAACCTAGGCATTAAAGCACTTAAAATATCGCTAAGGCAGTATCCGAGTCTGAAAGAAACATGTATCATATTTTGTTCCCACTGAAGCCAGCAGTACTGCCTGCGGCTGACATAGCTCTGGTCTGGATTTTCTGAGTGCGGTGATGATTTCTGAATGCTGAGCTCTTTCTGAACAGACACAGTGAGGCTTCTACTCACAACTCACATTCCCATCACAGTCCAGACCTTTTCAGTATATTTTCTGTTTTAAAGCTTATAATTCCATGAAATGGCCGTAGTGTATTTCTGTATTTAAGTGCACCCACCTAGAAGATGACCAAATTAGACTCATGAGTTGTAGCTGTCCATCATATGTGAATTATTTATCATGTAACATGTATCTGACTCCTTCCTAAGCTGAACAGAGGAACTGCATTCCACATGTATCCTTGCTAAAACCATCTTCATTTGCTTTTCATTAATGAGGGTGCACACCATAGCTACAACCTACCCAGAAAATCTCAGCAGGGTTTTCAGTGACGCCAGCCACTGTTCTTTTGTCTGATCAGCTGTGTTTCTGTTGCGCAACTTTATGTAGCGCTCGGCCATATCCATGAGCTAAACATGTTACGCCTGCCACATGCTCTGGCATCTGCCAATGCAGGCAGAATGGCTGCAGTGTTAGTACAGATTTCTTTACAAAGGTAGCGTGTGAAAAGTTACTGCACAGAAGCCCATTTTCAAATGTTAATTTGGTCATTACTCCTTTCTTGATGAATAATATATTGGCCTGAATCGCAACCCAGAATAAGACATGAACAGTTGCATTAAAAAAAATTAATTCTGCTTTTCAAGAACTTAAAGCATGCAAGAGACTGCATAATTTAGCACCATCAGAACTTACAAACCATGCAAAGGGATGTTTACTGGAACACATAAAATATGCGGTGGTAATTGAGCTTTTAAATGCTACGATCCATACCAAGATGAAGAAGAGAGTTGTAAAAACTCTCAAAAATACTCCCAGGACACTGTTATTCTTGTTTTTTCAGATACCAGTATGAGAGAATAAATACTAATGTCGCTAATTAGTGAATAAATAACAGTTTAAATTACCCATGTTATTTTTGCCAAACTGGCTCAAACACTTACTTGCTTTTGCACTCCACTGAGCTGCTGAACCTTGATAATAAGTGATGCTGTCCGGCCCTTGTACTGAATGGTACGAATAAAGGTCCCTGTATTGTCCACACTGAATGGTTCAGACCATCGCCAGTTTCCCCAGCCTTCAATACAGATGTGTAACAGCTGGAAAGAAAGCAGTTATTACTTCAATACATAACTGGAGGAGAAAAAAATAAAAATCCCCTTGCAGTAGGATAGGAATTCCCATGGCAGAGAAATATTCTTGGTTTTAAGTCTCAGCAGTGCTAGGCACACCAGCTCTCTGAATGACCCACTCATTCTGTGATATCAGATACAAACAGAAGAATCAACAATACCATAAGATGGCTCACGCATTTCTATAAATTACCCGCTTTAACAGCATATTTAGGACAGAAAAAATCCAGCACACAACTGCTCAGAACAAAAGGGGTATGTAGACTAGAGAGCATAAAAGAAGGAAATAAGAGATTTTCTTTTCTAACCCTGAAATTGTTCTAGAAATCCACCCTCTCTATTATCAGCAAGGTGTCAGGGAACACAGTTCCAGGACAGATTTTTAGCCTTCAGAGTAAGACAGAAAATTACAAATACCCTTCCCTTCAAATAAAGAAGGATGCAAATCTATTTGTGTGTATACTTGTACAGCTCACGTATACATGCGTGTTAAATGTAGAACATAACATATTGCAGAGACATGGGAAGCATTTCATTTCTTACACAAATGTGGTGGCAAGTTCAAACTTGACTGCATGGGAAGAAATTTAACTGCATAATTATACTCCCTGTGTGATTTATTCCGGAAAAGGAGTGGCTTTTTTCCAGTTTAACTTAAATCACTTCCAGAGCAATGTAGTCTTTCATCATTTGAAGAGCCTTTCATCCATTTACCCACCATACGCACTTACCTCTATCCCATGGAGATTCTTTAAGCCAGAGTAGTGAAAATTGGTACTGTTCCACGTAGGTCAATGAAGTTACATAAATTTACGCCAGCTGAAGATCTGGCTATTTAGCTCTGCATAGAACTTTTGTGGCTGTGCAAACTTAAAGATGTGAGCTATATATAAGGGATCAAAGCAATAAGCATTCTGGGTAAAATTTATTCTTTGCAGAGGGCCAGCACAGAGCCTAAGCATCACTTAAGTCCTTTAAAACAGTTATATAAAGGCCTTGTGGGAATTCTCTCTTGAGGGTTGTATTTCACTCTGATTTTGGACATCTGTCATTAATTAATTTAAGAAATTGAGAACAGGATCAGGCCCAAAGTTTGATTATTTACACTAGCAAAAATTGAAACTTGTAAGTTTTATGTTCTTCCATGATTTGTTTCCAGAAAGAGATCACACTGGCCATGGGTTTGGCCAGCTGGACTTAGCAAAGGGTTGGATTCTGGGTTTTTTCCCCATTGTTTTAATAAACAACCGCAGAAACAACTTTCAAAGATATTACAACTCAGTAGCCTGTTTGCAATTTGTGGTATCCTCAGCACAAGTTACACACAGAACAATAACATCCATTCAGTGGGTGGCTTTTGAATTTGCAAGAGTGATGACTGTTGCATTCAGATTCAAATTAGTTTTAGGCTGGAAGCACAAAGGCTAATATGTGCCAGTGTGCACACGGGCATGTATCTGGATGCACACACTCATGGGCACATCTTTATATTCAAGAATATGGTGAGGGAAGCTATGCACTAGGGCGCTCAAACTCATAAACTAACACGTCACTTTGATTCTGAAGTATTAGTAACAGAAAAGGAAAAACAAAACAAAAAAACCCAATGCAGTGGCTGGAATCAGTTCAGTTCCTTACAGAGGCAGCTGGGAATAAATCCCATCACATATGAAAACTAAAAGAAAACAAGATAACTGTTTACTTTGAAGAGACTGGTAGCTGGAAATGACAGCCAAATAATGAGAAAAGGTACTAAGTGGTCAGTCTCAGCTAGAAGGCACACAAAATACGGTGAGTTCGAAAGACAGATGTCAGATAAATGCCATAATTGCTGATTAGTAATTGTATGTAGCTCCAACATTAGGATGTCTCGTACCCTGTATAAACAGCTTTGCTCATAAGTTGAATGTTCCCAAGGAACACGCTGTCAGCTTCCCTGAGCAGTCATTAGCTCCCAAATGCTGCCTTATTAATTTTCTTTGAGGCATGATTAGTCTGCATTTAACTTTATGGTTCAAAAAGAAAAGTAATGAAGAGCTATTATAGTACATTAGCAACTTCGTATTTTACAGACATACTGTTTGTATGCTACATATCTAGGGAACAGCCTTTATAAATTGTTTTAAGGATATCAAATATATTTGTATTAATGACATAGCAACGTAAGAATCGGCTGCTGTGCAAGTTCACTTTTGAGCCAAGCAACTGCATTCCGTGAAAACGCAGAGGGATCTCTGGGTGAATCAGTTATTTAAATGGGAGATTTCTGGAAAACATGGCTAGAAATAATTACGAAATGACACTAAGTGATACAGAGATATATGGCAGGAAATAAAAATTGAAGTAATTTTAGAAAATTAAGGTGTTAACGTTATTTTAGCAGAACATGTCATAATAGATGGTGTTAGATACTCAACAAGACAGAGCTCTAAGGTTATAAAACTGACCTAACACTACAGATTCCCAGTAATTGCCAGTAACTCACACAGTAATTGCCATGTAACTCCCTTTCATTTATCAAGCTTTAAGTAAATCCTAAGTATTTATTTGACACTGCTCTAAAAAAGTTCAACAAGTATAGCTAAGTAAAGTACATACATTAGGAGAAAAGTCATTGCAAAAACATGGAAAAAATACTCAATGGACTTCAAAAGTATCCTAGGAAATATAATCCAGTGATAAGTAGCAATGTAAATCTTAGAGAGAATTTAAACCAGACTATCTATTATATATGTGAAGATAGGCACTCATTTGTGTAACCATTGGATTTCTGCACTTTCTGTTAGGGTAACATATCAACAGATAACACCGAGTTTTTTGTTTTGACTGGACTTCGCAAGGGTTTGGATTTTGAATTTGCAATTCTGAGCCATAATGGATTTTTGTTTTGAGATGGAAAGAAATTGCCTTCAGATGAAGCTTCTTCTACTGGAGTGAATGGCTAGAGATGCTGTATTCGTTATCGTGTCTCTTCACAGTCATGTGCACAGTCATGCACTCCTCAAAATCTACTTAGGTCTTCAGCTAGATGTGTGAGCGAAGGATACAATCTGAGTAAATACAGCTAAGTGTCATATGACAAGGCGTGAAGACTAAAATGTAGGATTAAAAAATGAGCTGAAGAATGGAGCTGGTCCAGAAAAGGCAGCATTTTCCAGCTGTGTAAGTAATTTAAAGCTTGTACCCTCAAAATGCTTAGTGATACAAATTTGACTTCTACCTTCCTTGCAGATCCACCAAAGTTAACTTGGTTTCACTGTCATTAGATTATATCTGCCTAGTGAAACTAGAAAATGCTTTTTGGGAAGAACAAGGGTTATTGCTTTCAACTCTGAGAAACTGGGAGGAATCAAGTGAAGACTTGGCTAATGGTGTGGAAGCAGTTCTGTATTTTAAGTGATAGGAGATAGTAAAATAAAAGCTGTGATGATGCAGCAGCACAGAGGAATGGAGACATGGAGATGGGAGGTGAATTCTAGGACTTGAAGCTAAAGCAATTTCTAATTGAAAAAATCAAAGGAGAAGGACGATTGGTGTTTTTTGGTTGTGTTTTCAGGACACAATGTGGTGGCTCTTGACCAGGATGAGGACTTAGAACAATAAAATAAAAAAAGAAAAAGCATTTGGGAAAACAGCGAATGAAATGTTCATTCTTCAAAGTCAGCTGCAGCAGCCACCAAACCAGTTCGAATTTCAGTTTGGCTTCATTTTCTCAGGGGATCTGGGAGATCTAGCCAGTTCTACACCACTGCCACTTTTAAGACAAGTGACCAATACAGAGCATGGGAGAAAGCAATTTCCATCACCCCCATGCTAGCTAGTAGGAAAAAAGGTCACGCTTGGCAGATACACTCTGGCCTTTGGGGGCTCCTTGAGGTGTCAAAAGCCTCAACACAACCTAAAAAGCAGTTCTGAACCTCACTCCTCACAGTGTGAAAAAGAGGAGCCTTTTGGCTAAGGAACAGTACCTGAGATATAAGGGTTCATGCAATTCATGGACAATATCAATCCCTACCTGCTCCAGGTATTATCTAGAAAGTCAATTCCATGCAATAGAAGTGTAAGTGTTGATTTCAAATGCTGTATGCCAAAGGAAAGCAACAATATGCTTCTCACTATTTGAACAGTGTAAAATAACATAAAAGCTTTTTCTTTTTTTTTTTTTTTTGCCTGATGTGGTTCTGTAAATGACCTGAGGAGGATTTTATAAAGTACAAAAGGTTGTACAGAGAATCCATAGCATCCCTAAACAAAACCCAGGAAAATATCCCAATAACAGTGGTTATGTAAGCCTCAGTTCCTAAGTTTGAACCCACAGAGTACTGCATATCATATTACACTTTATATAACTCAGTACCTGAAAGAATGGCAACTTGGAAATAAATAACAATGAATTATGATCCTGCTGGAGATGCAGCATAAATTAAAATTTGGCTTGAGTCTTTTTTTGTAGGAGAACAAGGAGGAGGTTCTTAAAATTATTTCCAAATCTAAAGCTGTCTTTAAAAATTATGTTTTAAAATTCTAGCAAAAGCTGTAAAACAGGAGACAAAAAACTTTACATGAGTTCCAGTGAGGGTATTACTAATACACCACTACTAATACTTACTTGTGATTTCATGGGTGTTTGTCCAGGAGAACAAAAAAGCAAATGATAGATTTTTTTCTCTCAATTTCTGTGTAAGTGGTAGTAAAGTGGCACACACGATAAAGTAGTTGCCCTACTTTGATAAGAAATGAATCTATTTTCTTTATAAATAACATTCTTGGCCCCATTCTCACTAAAGTCACTACCGAAATCAACACGGGAACTGATTTTTACCCATACACCTGTTGCCTCAAGCTAAGGACAGGGAAAAGTAAAAATAGGCTGTTGTTATAACTCTGGGAGAAGGAAGACTCTGGAAAGGTTTGGGAGCTGCTACTTTAAACACAGACTTCCCCTATGCAACAGTATGTTTTGCATAGAAAGCTACAGAATGAATTCAGATCCATTATCCTCTGCTTCTTCAGAGGACTCTGCTGAAGCTTGAGAGTGGAGAAAATAACCAGTAGTAACTACCATGCTATAGAAGACTTGCTGTTTATTCACAAGCAAACAATCTCTGCAGAATACATTCAGGGGACTCTGACATGAATAGCTGTTATTTGCATTTGCTGTGATCCCTACTGGGACCCTCCAATTACCTACTGTCTTGCAAGACAGAATTCCTGAACTCTGAGTAAATTACTAGGAAGATGTGATCTCTTCTAACTTCAGAGTTTCACTCTATGTATCACATGCTCCAGTTCTTTTCCTAAAAAAGACAGCTGCCTTGGAGACAAACATGACTTTTGACATAACTGGGGCCCATCCCACAAAGCAACTTGAAGATCAAGATAAGGAGCACAGACTGGATCCAATAATAATGTAGGAGCCAGTGTCTGTAGAGCACAGGAGTGATGTAGCTTCTCTTCCCTTTTAATGATATCTAACTGACCTCTAACTTTTATTAAAATCTGCAAAAGGAACTCATGAGACCTGGCAACTTTTGCTAGAATTGCTTAAAGCCTCAAATATCACCAGTTTTGAACTCTGAAAGGGACTACATAGTTGGGGGGTATCTTATCCCCAAGGAAGGTCAAAACCTCATGAAATCTGAGGAAAACATGGGGGATGGGGAGGAGTAGAAGAGCGAGCACTGGACCTTAGACTTATTACTGAAATATTAGCCAAACTAGCAAGTCTTGCAGGAATCTGAGTGAAAGTTACAAGGGAAAGGTTAGGTTCCCTGAAATGTAGAAGATCCGAGCTAGGAAAAAAACAAAGGAAAGAAGGAGCTTTAAGTTAAGCCAAACACAGGGACACCATCAAGAACTGGTAAATCCAAATCCTTGGTGTGTTATAGCTGTTTCTGTAACATGAAAAAGTGAACGATTTTTCATTATAGCCTATACTAGCTTCATTAATAATAAAATTAATTCTAAATGTAAATAAAGCATTATATAACTATCTCCTACTACAAAAATAACTTATTTTAGGTGTATATATATTTGTGTTAAATAATTCAAATGGACAATTACTGCATCTCTCACTATATTTAATTAGCAAAAGAAAAATGGAGAATTTTATTGATGTCAATGTGAAAGAAATACAATCCTTTTAAAACTATTTATTTTCATTTAACTGAACTGCCTTGCCATACTAAAAAAACATTTTGCAGAGGTTAAATAAAGTATTTCATGGCAACCGCTGCTTCTTAGTGCCTGTGTAACAAGAAACATGAGCCAGCCGAAGTTGTGCAAGTTGGTTTTCTTTCCCAGTAAGAGAATGTGGTATCTAAGACCTTGTCCTAACTCATTTTATCCCCAAGAGTAAGTCAAGTAAGTCAAGTATGAACTAATGCCTGGAGGGAAGTCCCTGACTCCAGAAGTATGGATTATTTCACATTTATCTTACAATCTGCTCTCAGAGTTCTTAAAATTCACTAACGTGGCAAGTTGGGAATTATCATGAGAAATGAAATAATTTCATAACTATGAAGTCATCTAGCATTCCATGAATATGACACTTGGAGGGTTTGTCCATGCTTGGGCATTATTTTGACCTTTAGATAATAAGTGTTTAGATCGTTTTGTGGAAATGATTAGAAAAGTGCCACAGCATAATAGGGGCAGCAACCTGATGTCTTAATTAAGTTGTTTTCACTTCAAGGATTTGTATCAATCATTGAAAAAAAAAGGACACGACAACATTTGTAATAGTATTTAAACAAACTTATTTTGTGTGATCTAAAATGACAAAATTGTCCTGTTTCAATAAACCGCCTTGCTGAAGCGTGCTAAACCTAACAGTGATTGGTATTTAACATTAACCAAATGAAAAAGGCTTATAGATAGATGCCAAGCTTCTCCAACCTTTGTAAAGAAAATTTGCTTCTATTTTAACAGTGTGAGGAAAGCTTGTGCTTCCATATGTTTTCAGTGAAATTCCAGCAAGAGTTGAAAAACATTAAAAGAACAGAAATATTCTTGAAATTATTCCAAAGGCTGGGACAAGGGAGGTACAGCCCTGCGCCTGGAAGGGCCTGCTGGCCAGCAATACAGTTGAGTCAGGAGGAGCAAGCTGTTTGCTTCATTATCTCCTGGGACATGGGAATCCAGCATGACACTCCTCACTGTTTATCAATCCAATTCTTCAGTGGATAGTGTGAATATGATCAGAGCAAAACAGTATGGGGAAACCCTTTGACATCACCAACTGAATAATGAGTATCACTAGCCAAAGAATGAATATCTGAAAAATGAATCTGAAGTTCCTCCTGTCACCTCATCCACTCCCCAATGTGCGATTTGGTTTTATGCTGGACTTTTCCACCTTTCATCCTGCACTTTTATTTATCATTTAATAAGAAACTTACATAGTGGCCATGAAAACAGAATGTTTTGCACAGCTCAAATCCATGACTGAAAGGACAAGCTAAAGATCAATGTTTAAATCTTTAAGTTCACCAGGTGTTGCATGGCTAATGTCATATACTGTGCTGGTGGTCTTTAGCACCTCAGCTGAAAATGACAGAAAGTATCAGTAACAAGCTGAAATTTGAACTTTTCTGCTTTTCCCTTTGCTTGAAATAATCCTCATTTTCAAAAATAAGGATTCTCTCAACTAGAGTAATTTTATATAAGTAACCAGAAAATTGATAAGAAAAATCATTACGAGGAATCTTACTTAGTTCTGTTCTTTTAACAATTGCTTTAAGCATTTCCTTCCTTTTCCATATGTTTTTGATGTTTAAATGGTATTTTGGGTGGTTGCTACAAAAGCAAACTACAATTGCTTATAAAAAATGGGTCACATTTAGCTGGCTCTTTGCAAGTCTGGTTTATTCTTTCTCCCTCACACAGAGGGAGTTACGTCAGTGGCAACCCAAGTGCAAGTACTGTCACCTGATGAGCAGGGATCCTCTCACAACCTGACACTTGAGCGGAGTCACGTACGTGGGTTGCTCACCTGTGGGCTGGGACATCACAGGCATTTTGCTTGCATGATAAAACTACGTCCTTTTAGAGAATGTGACAAGGGACACAGAAAACTCCAGTGTCTCTACATCTCCAAAGGTCCCCCTCTGGGCACTATTATACTAGTGTACACAATTTATAACAACTCCTCTGTTGCTGGGGTGAGATGGTCTTTTATTAGCCTGCCTTCCTCTTAACTTATGCCTTGACTTCACTGTCAACTGCAACTGTTTACTCTGGCTGAATGTGCTCTGCGCAGATGACCGCATTCATGTAAAATTCAGTAGTTTTGCAACTGACATGCAAACATAAAACACAGTAAATTTGCCACCTCTGCTCCCTGGTGAAACTTGAAATTTGTCAGCAGTGAAAGTGGGCACAGCTCCTGTTTAGAATTACCATCCAAACTTCACCTTCTTTCTGACATGCTAAGGCTAATATTTTCCAAGGCTCTCAAGGAGTTAGGAACCCCAATCCTAGGATCTAGCAGCACAGGAGTGCTGCTCAGCAAGTAGGGTGGCATAAGTCTCTAGTCTCCCACTCAGCTGGAGCTAGGTATATATTAAAAATGAAAAAGAAGAAATTGCTTTGCTGTCTCATAAACACTTTTTTTTTAAAAAAAGAGATTTAAATTCTTGTCCTATCTTAAATAAAGATGTAAACTCCATTTTTTACCATCACTCAAGAAAAACAACAACATGGTTTTATTGAAATATTTCCTGATCATAATTTTTAAATATTTTATTTCAGTTTCAGTGTTTATCCTTAAAAAAAAACCCCATCCAAGAAACAGAAACTGCATTATTTAAAGTACTTAAGTGGGCTGTTTCTGACTATTTCAAATCTTTTCTAATGCAAGCACATGTTGAGTTGAGAGATTTGTCCAGTTTGACCCTGTTCTGCAAACAATTTCAGTGAGCAGATGCTTCTGGTAAAAACAATTCATTGAAAAAAAAATAAAATCCCCAAACCTCTAATGTACATCACAGAAAACAGACACTGATCACTTAGTTATAAAAACCTGGCAAGCAATATTCTTTTGCTTTTTTTCAGAAGCTCCAGTTTCCACAACCGCTCAGTTTTACAGAAAGCGGTCGTGCACATCCAGTTCTACCCTGGGGTAACTTCTAAACACTTCTGGCTTTCCTCACTCTTTGTTTACCTTTTCTCTCTGATGCAGCCCCAGTGTGTGGCTCCTGAAGGAACTGGAGCATTAGAGATAGTCGAGACCGTAGAGAAATTTCAAGAATCAATGCATAAAAGCCACCAGTCAGCTTCAGCAGTTCCTGCATTTGAAGGGCTGTTTCTGACGTACCTGCGGGGACTTGTGAGAGCGCCAGCTGTACTGGTGACTGTGGAGACTAGCCAGCAAAATATTTTCATCGGTATCCACCTGGCCAAACCGCAGTGTCTCTTGTGTGTCATTACAGATCACAAAATGGCTGAAGACCAACTCCTCTGCCTCAGGGCATTGGTTCTGAAAGGAAAGGGATATGAAAGCCAGTAAGCATCAGATTAATTGCAAGACATTTGGCAGCTGTCTGCCCAGTGGTGACTGTTGCAACAGAGAAAAGCTTCAAGATCTCTTTCCGTTAGCTTTGGTCTCATAGTACTCACTGCAAAAAAACCAAACAGTGTTTGGGTTGACAAAACGTACCCAAAGATTTAACATATTTTACTGTATCCTTCTGAAATGCAAATCTTAAAGTTTTTAAAACTGCAATAAAACCTAGATTTCCTAACCGATGTAAGAGACTTGAATGAAATCACATTCAGTTGGAAATTAAATGTCACATAGGGCAGGCAGGGCACTACAGGCTGAGCAGAGGCATGAAGAGGTTTCTCCATGTTGGACAACTGATCCCTCGGGCCAAGGAGGCTGCACTGCCTGTCTCTTCCCTAGCTGCTGCTTCTACTTTGAAATGTTGCTGTTGGTCATCAGCAGCAAACTCTCTCTTTCCTGATACCACAACTGGTAAAAAACTGCTCAAAACCCTAAAGAAAAAGCAGGAGACATGGGGAGAGTATTTTCACAGCTCCACGAGACTTGTTTGAAAATGCATCATGCAATTTGACAGTCTAAGAGAAAGATCTAAATCTATCACGGGTTTTAAGAGTATTTTAAATTTCACAGTTGTTTCCTTCTTCTGCCTGCAGCATCCTTCCATCCCTCTCTTTCTGCTTTTCACCTGGTTGCTTGTCACTTGACACAATGAGACTATACGACAGTCATAAAAATTACCAGATCTTCCGCGCCTGAAGGCATGAATTATAATCCCTATACTGGAGAGGTCAAAGTGTGACTGACAATTTGATTTGGAGATCATCTCTCATATATATCTGTCCTCGTCACTACTGGGCTGGCACATTCCACTTACAAGCAGCTATCTAGCAACCCTAACAATTACTTCCAGTAAAGCAACATTTGGATAGTGTTCACACAAAGAATTCATCTTCTTGCACTTTTTGTTACCTCTTTTTGACCTGTCTTTCCTAGCACACACTTTATTGTTGGTTGGTTCCCTTCTCTCCACAATACAGCCCAGCTGCTCTTTCCTCATCCTTTCTTCCCATGATGTTTTCTCTAACTTATGGGACCTCCATGGTCTTTGAGAGCTGATTCCTTGCTCTCTCAGTGGACCTTTTAAACGGAGATAATGAAGCTAGCACCTCCCCTCTCTATGATCATATGGATCTCTAGTTCTTTGATAACGATGTGCCAGGAAGCCTGCAGAAATTCAGAGATCAAACAAGAGACAAATATTTCCTCATAGATCCCTCTGGATCTTTAGTTATCCATGAAAAACAGTTTGGTACATGGCTTGTAGCATTGCTGGGCGATAGGCATGGAACAGATTTTCTGAAAAGTGTTCTAGGTATGTCTGATTTAGCATCACTGAATGTGTGTTCACTACCATCATTAGCTTCAGAAGAACCTAATGAACAGGTCACAATTTGTCTTGTGACCAGATGTCAGAACGGTTGGCTGAGAGTGTTTGTGTAAAAAATTATCCACCTTAGGAATATTAACCCATGAGAAGAATTAGATTAAAGCTTCTTGCCAAATCTCATGAATTCTTCTGCATGAGATCAGGTGTCTTCTGTGAAACAAGAGTCAAGTGAACATACCCAAAATCTCACTTTTTCAAAGCAGTAAAACTCATTACAGAGCAATATGTCTGTATTGCATTCGGTAGCAGATCTGGGTAGGCTAAAGGCTGACGTTTACAGTGCCACTTCAGAATGCAGAGTTTATTTTGGCATTTTCTAGTGGTGGATCTATGACTTTTTACTGTCAAGCTGCCATACCCACATACCCATAAGTCTACCACAAATATATATATTTTCCTGTTACAGCTTTGCAAAATGTTCTTTCTAAAAGGGAGGATTTACTATCCACAAAGCTCAGCCTGTTGTTATAGTCAAACCTAGATAAATCCACAGGGGAATTTAAGACTTTTTTTTTTTTTTACTCTAATATATCTTCTTCCTGATTACACACTAACTGAAAGAACACCACCAGAAGATGATTAACTTCTTTCTTTTTACCTGACTGATTTAGTTTCAAGTAAGGGAACTGTAGGTTCTCCCACTTGCTGAGGGAAAAAGAATCTAGCAAGATTTTGGCATGCACTGATCTCCTGAATTGTACTGGAGGAACATTATCCCATCAGGGATTACTAAAAGGCTTGCACACATTTTGTTACTGATGACTGCCATTAATCATTAATTTCAAATGCTAGACTTGCTACTAGTATCCACTGCTTTCAACAGCCATGCATCTCAAAGGTAAGCAAAACAGTTATTTTAAGCACAATTTTATAACAGTTCCAAATTTTTAATCAAGGAAACATCAAGATTTGAATAAGAGTGGCTAATAATAGCAGCTCCATGCTTCCACATTTAAAAGCATTTACTGATGCCTCAAGTCTTGATAATAACATCCAACTAAATGGAACCTTGGGGATGCTTTAGCTCACTATGGCAACTACTCACTGTACAGACAGGGCTCTAGGTAAGTCTCATTCTCCTTGCAGTAAATGAAGGAGATTTTCCTCAGAGCACCAGTCATGCTTCTCAGTCCCTGGGGAGCTGTAGCAACTCCTTGTACCCATCACAGGGAACTGGATCTCAAGCTCACTGCTGAAGTCTGACAGCAGAAGCTTCTAGGGTAATCAGAAAGGGACAAAAAATAATCAGCAAAAGGATGGAGTGAGGAAATCTTGATTGATACGAGAGTGTAGAGAAACCAGGAATCACAAAAACCAAATAGAACAAGGCCATTTGTGTGGCAACCATACTGAAGAGCTGAATGATGACTCCAGGAGCTGAATATACCAAAGTGTGGATCAGGAAAAAAATTCCCTCTCTGAATTAAAACAGCAAATCAAAAGGAATCAGCAAAAGATCAACAGCCTGAATCAGATACAGATTAGAGTCAGTTCCTGGGGGACAATTTCCTGTCCCTCTTTAGATCATTTTTCAGCTGGTTTTTTTTTCTCTCAGGTCTGGAAAGTGTTTCTTCTTTATTGGGCTTTCAAATATTTTGTGAATTCTATTCAGAGAGGGGGAAAAACATCCCACATAATACTAATCACCAGGCTTTCCCTGTCTTGGGATTTTCTGCACACGTCTCAGCTCACAACTATTTCAAAGCATTTCTAAATCTAGAAAAAAAATCCCATAAAAGTCTAGGTCTCTTTATATGCACAAAGTTATTTTCTGTGTGCTTCATAAGCTACTGAAGACCTGTACAAACCTCTCTCTCACACACACACATATGTACACACACACTTTCTCTCTCTCTAGTACCTAGTAAAGTTTCTTAGACAGATTTATTTAGCAATTCCTAATCTCCCTCAAAGTTCTGCAAAGAGAAAAGAACATTTTCCTTCTGATTATTCAAACTCCATTCTCATGGCAGTAGTATCCTGACATTATCAACAAGAAAGTTAAATTGAAGTTGCACGCAAATTTTCTGTACCCTTTTCCTTTGTTCTTTGTGTTTGCTGTATAAAGATGGGGAAGCTCCAGTGATCACAGATGTCATTTTGACCCATTCCAGCTCATTATGAAAACTTATGCAACTGCCAACAGAAAGGTTAAGCACCACGTGGACCACACGGAACAGAAGCACTAATGGTTTAAAACAGGCCTAAACCAGGAGCTTTTAGAACTTCCGAGGAGTTTAGAAAACGTTTGCAGGGCGAGACCACAAAGGAATAGGCTTTTTCCCCAGCAATACTGACAAGTACTGTACCTGGGGAGCTGTTTTCTCTGCTGACCCTGTGACTCTAGATATCACAAAGCACTAATGCTACAAAACAATTTGTGAAGGCTTAGATGCTCAAAGAAAGAGGAAAAAATACCTCCCCATGTGTGTTCACAGAAGACATGCATTTTCTATCTCAATCAATACTCTATATGCTATTATTAAATAATAAACCTAAATAGTAGCAATCTTGAAGTTCGCTGAGTATTTAATTCTTTATTACAACAATTACTTTAGCTTTGCATTTAGATGTGCACTAGCTGGTTCCTGCTTGTATTTAAACAGGAATTTAAGATTAAATAGCGAAATATGTCAAAAAGGGAAACTGTTTTTAAAAAGTGCTAATCCTCTCAGATTTTCAGCATGTGATTTAGGAGGAGTATAAACTGAGTTGTATGCCTAGTGGTTTTTAGGCTTAATCTACTTTCAAAATGTTCATCATTACTTAAATTTTAAAAAAATAAAAAAGTCCATATCAAGAAAACAAAGACACTAAGAGAGGCTTCTGTTAATCCTGAACTCTTGACCTAAAGATGCAGGGCCAAATTGTTTCATGCTTCATCTGTCTGTCCACTGACTGCAACATCACTTGGTTCAGATATTAATCCAGTAAAAAAATATGTGGAGAATTCAAGTAACTTTTCCTGCTTATAAAATTCATGCTTCTAGTTGGCAACATTTATACTGATTTTTGTGTGAACAGCAAACATTGAACTGCTTATCATTGGGGAATTCATTCCCTCCCTGTGCAGTGCATGCCACTGCCCCAATCTGGAGGTAAAGCCATACACAAAACATCTTGATAACAATTAATTTAATAAGCCATTTTGAACCCACTTGTGTGTTAACTGTTCCCTAATTTCAAAGCAGTGCAAGTTTTTAATCTTGAATACTCAGGGCTAGATAGCCACCACATCAGAACATGGTGGCAAGTACCCTTGACATGAGAGGAAACGAGAAAATTACAGCAACAATTACAGAAGTATATCCTCCTGTGGCTCATGTTAACATTGCCAAATCCATGTATAAATCAGTACCAACTATTCATAAAATGTACCTGTCAGCAATATACTATGCGACATATGGCTCTACTTAATCAAATATACAATTCCATTTTTTCAACTCAGAATATTCCTTCAAGGCACAGAGTAGTCAAGTCAGTCATTCACACTGTGATGTGGTTTAAAACATTTAAATATTTATGCACCATATTTTATTTATATGTATAGCTATGTCTGAGAGACCGGGACTTTTTTCCCATCCTAAGAGGAAACTGACCTTTCTGAAGGCCATTTTGCAGTAGTTGCCACACATGTCTTAGATGAGGGACTAGTACTAAGTCAGAAATATTTTGGGTTTAAACAGCCTACCAAGGACTTTCTTATACTTTCTATGTTTGTTTTATATTAAAAGCATTGTTCAAAATATGACAAAAAACAGAAATTGGAGCTACAAAGATTTTTGTTCACATTGATATTTGAGCCAACTGTAAAGATTTAAATCACACTAGATCTTGTTTTATGAATGTCCTTTTGCAACAAGAAAACCATGGAATGCCCTTAAAAAGAATTTTTTGATATAAACCAGATGTTTTATCCTTTTTTGGGGGCTTTGTTATTGTAGTGCCATGATAGGTAATTAATTCCCAGGCTCCACATAGGTCTTCAGGCAGATGAAGAGAATGATTTGATTTCAAGGCTATAGTGGAGTAAGGGAATTACAGGCCTTCGAGGGGTCATTGCAGAAGCAAGGTTCCCTGCACTGGGACTGGCTTCAGCCATTACTGCTGCTTGCACAGAATGAAATTTGAAACTAGTGTTGGACTTCAGTAAGGACAGAAGTGGTAGCTGGAAACAATACCCTCTACAGCTCAAACTGAGCTGTGCGTACATAGCATGCATCACTCACCTTTTCAGAAATTAAGAGACTATTATGCATTTCAGGATCAAGATTCTGATTCGTCTGATATAAATCCATGTAGTTTCACTGACACTCAAGCAGTTCTGGCTACATTTACCTTTACACAGAGCATTCATTGTCTCCTAATTTTCATTGCTATCATGGAATTAATGTTTATTAGTGAAAAACACTTTTAATGCCAATTAAAACTTCTACCTCTTGAAATACTTTTAATGAATGCAGTCGGTACTCCAAATTTCTATTAAATTAATCACAGTAGCTATATTTTTGTCTCACTATTGTATTTGCATACCTGTTGCCAAGCTTGAATTGCTGTATTTAGAGAATGAAGTGCATACTGGCCAAAGTTGATGAAAATGGGGTCCACCATTATCGTGCAGTCCAACAGCCTTCCTACGGTGCCGCTGGAAACAGCAATCTGGCCCCAGATTTTGAAAGGTTTCACAACACTCTGCATAGTCACGTTTCGACACTCCAAAAGTTTACAGTCGGCATGAGTTGAAAACTGGAACTCCTGAAATCTTGTCTCGTCACTCCACCGACGAAGATATACATGAGGCTCATCAAGGGAAATTATCATGTATTCCAGTTCAGATGGCATGTTCTTATCAGATAAAAAAGGCTGAAGAAACTTTGGTGGTGCTGAAAGGTAAAAAAAAAACCAAACAAAACTAGAACATCACCATTGCCACATTCTGTATGTTTTTGTAAATTGTGTTTTAACTGCTACACATATGATGAAAACAAGTAAAATTCATAAAAGAGTTGACATTTCTGAAATTAATCCTGTTCACACTGTTTATTAGATGTAAAATAGAACTGTAATTAGTTGCAGCTGCAAACAAAAAGTCTCTGCAAGCTAAAATCTTTTCATGATAAACAGATTAGCCAGCCAAACCGCTTCATCTACATACTGCATAATACTTCAGATTGCCACCTATTTGGAGCAGAGACCACATTTCTGTGAGAATTTTTGCTACACTAGATGTATATGATGGTTCACACATAGCCCATTACCATGAAAATTGATTACAGAACATTTGCTGACATGTGACTGTGCAGGATAGCTGATTCCACGACAAAAATTGTCTTTGCTGCAATTATAGAGTTCAAGTCCACAAGATTCTATGAGATTGAACAATCATAGAATGGTCTGGGTTGGAAGGGACTCCAAGGATCACAGAGTTCCAACTCCCTGCCACAGACGGGGCCATCAACCTCCAGGCATGTTCTAGACAAGGTTGCCTTTAGATGCAAGGTATTACCCCATAATACCAGAAATTAAGCAAAATAGTATCCTGAGACTAAAGCATGAGAAACATATCATAAAAATGATTTTGTGTTCACTGAAGCCTCAGTTCTGCAAAGTACCGAGCACTGTAGCAGCAGACACTGCAAGGCATGTACATCACTTGTGTAACATTAGGCATGTGAGTATTTCCACTGATGTTATTATTTATGTTGCTGGATCTACTCACATGCTTAAAATTAGCATATGCTCAAGTGCTCTATGGACTTGGAACCAAAATGTTCATGACTTTCCAGGATCAAGCCCTACTATTCTACAAAAGCGTAGCGAATACAATAAGTTTTGTGCTTGCTTCACATGTAACAGTACAACGGAGCCTGAGAACTCAAGGCCTTTAGGTGCTATAACAACAACAGCATCAGCATAAACTCAGTTGCTGTTGAAAAATGAAACAGCTGGGTTTGATTTTAATCTGATTTTTGCTTTTTCCAGTACATGTAATTTTAAAGGTCGAGCATCTGGAACTGGAGTGTAAAAGTGAGGAAGATTATGTACTGATAGAGGTAGCCGATAGACAAGAAATTATCTGCTATATGTTGAGTGTCAGTCTTGGTATGATTTGATAATGAAAATATTATAGTACTTGCAGAAACTTCTACTCACGAAGAAATCTGTCCCTGTCAAAATTATCTAAGATATTTGCTCATCCTCCATGGAAAGCATTCCTGGCATCTGAAAATCAGACAATAATCTAAAGATCTCTTGGAATGCATTTGCCATTAATGCAATGACAGAGAGCGCTGAACAAAACCAGATGTAGCTCCAAAAGTGATCATAATTGAAGTAACAGTTAAGTCTGCAGTTCTCTGAGCTATTCCAAGAAATTCTTACAAAGAGGGTTGCAAAACCTTCAAATATTTTAACAGTGCTGTTAATATGCCGGAAAATTTAAAAGATCAAATTCATTCACTAAGATGGCTCAAAACTAAATTGGCACCTGCTGTCACTAATCAGATGATGCAAAACCGGACAGTTTCTACAGTTGCCCCTTTGGGAGGGAGAAAAGGGGCTGATCAGCCAGCCCCACTGCTACCGTAAGTCGTCAGTTTTACCCTGAAGTCTGTACCACCGGTGGCTGTTGGTGATAATTTATTTCAAGAATGCCTGTTTGTTTGAATAAGGAAATGGGGACTGCAGAGAGCAAAGCAGCGGTAAAGCAGCATGGAGGAGCTATATGCTTTTATTATTCTATGTAAAGAAATACAGACCTGTGCCCAGTTGATCAAGATGATGGCAGAGGTGGACTTCCAAATAAGTAAACTGGATCAACACGCTTAGTGATGGCACAAACCAAGGAGTAAAACAGGAGTCAACCCTGGTACAGGCTGCTAACGCCGTGGGGGTTACAAGCTGATCACACGTGCTCTGTGAGCCAGATTCACTTTCTGAGCTGTGGAAGGTAGATAACAAAGTGGTAGTTAGCACCTCTGGGATTTTATCCCTTTACAGTAGCATGTGATCCTGTGCCCTGATGGTCTTCTGACACAGTCAATGGCACCTTTCTTTTAATGCACTTTTTCCCAAGCAAAACATAGCAGACAAGATTGCAATGCAACATTTTTATCACACTGCACGTTCAATTCACAAACGGAAACACCTGAATCACAGAAGCAAAGCATTTTTACAGAAAATAAAACTAAAATATACCAGATATCTTATTGCTATTATTAAAGCTACAGGAATGAGCTGAAAGTTAATCTGGTCAAGAGTACAATTTCTTTCGTTTTATTTTAAGGAAATCAACTCTCAACCATCAAACTACTTCTACAAATAAACTGTCCCTGTAAGCTTTCTTTAATTTGCCCTTCTGATTCTACAGTCATAATTTAGAAAAGCATCTCTGAGCATTATAAGCTCACCCTAGAGCCTGTTCCTAGCACCTATTACAACATATTAACTAAACATTTAAATGCCACCCCACTCATTTTTTTCCCAGACGTGCTCCTGACACCACGAATTTCCAAGCATCATCTTTCAGTCTCTTGAGAGAACCTAACACTACATCACAGTTCTATAGGTTGCTAAGACATCACTGAAGTACAAATTAAATAACTAATTTAAGTCAAATATATGCTCTGTGTTCCTTATTCTCACTCCCTTTACAGTTTGGCACTGCAGAGTTCTAATTTAAAAGCATAGACTTGGTTCAAGAAAACTAAGTCCACGTTCTCGGTCCAATGCTGCTTTTATTTAGAAAATAGTGAAGGATTAACTAAGGCCAACTTACTATTTTTGTGAGAAATTAGCTTTTTTTAAAGTACTGTGAATAGGTTTCCACTGGGATTTTAAAGATATTTAAAATTCAAACGCAACTTTAAATGTCATCATTGGCTTTCAAAGCAACATGTCTTATGCTTTTAGGACCAAATGCTTCAGCATTCCATGTATGTTACTGCAAAATTATGCACAAATATAGCAGGTAATCAAAATGTTTAGCTGAAAATGCCCGTAACTCCATGGATAGGTAAATCAGTATTATTTTGTGTTATGGTAACCAGTTAATATGGTAATTACACTTTGAAATTCTGAATTAAGACTTCATTTACACAATCGGGTATAACGATAACTGCAGTAAAAAGGAAGGCCATTTATTTCTGAAATTTGAGCCTTACTCTGAAATGAAAAATTTCTTCAGAAACCTCTTATTTGAATCACCTATCAGTGACAGCATTTTTATTCACAGAATCACAAGGTTGGAAAAGACCCTTAAAAACCACCCAGTCCAACCGTTGCCATCCTAAGCTAAACCATATCCCTAAGTACCTCATCTACCCTTTTTTTAAACACATCCAGGGAAGGTGATTCAACCTCCTCCCTGGGCAGCCTGTTCCAGGCCCTAATAACTCTTTCAGTAAAAATTTTTTTTCTAATGTCCAATCTAAACCTGCCCTGGTGCAGCTGTGTGCCATTTCCCCTTGTCCTATCTCCTGTCACCCGGCTGAAGAGACCATTGCCCACCTCTCTACAACCTCCCTTCAGGTAGTTGTAGGTGGTGATTAGGTCTCCCCTCAGCCTCCTCTTCTCCAGGCTAAACATCCCCAGCTCCCTCAGCCACTCCTCATATGATTTGTCCTCCAGCCCCTTCACCAGCGTGGTTGCCCTTCTCTGGACTCATTCAAGTCCAGACCAAGTTCCTTTAGATAAAATAGAAAACAAACAACACCCTTCAAATTCTTAGTTAGTAAAATTTTTATATACATGCTTTTTATTTATTTAGCATTTTATGGGACCTTCATCATTTATCGCCCATAAGCACAATGATTACAATGCAACATGGCATGCTTGATGCAGGCAGAAATGTGGCAGGAGCTTCGCACCAGGGAAATAACTTAAAGCACTTAGTCTTGCTTTGCTCAAATTTTTCTGCTCCACATCCAGCAGACCATGCAGAATATTCTGGAACTTAAAATGTTGAGAACAAAAAGAATAAAACTAGCTTTTTGTTCCCTCATGGAGAGTCACCTTAGAAAACAAAATGCCCACCACTGATGATTCCTTAACAAAACGCGTGCTTAAAACATTACTCAGCAATTGAGGGTGGAAAAATGTTGCTCCCTGGGACAGAACTGGATTTGCACCCCTTCCTGTGTTAGGGAGGGACAAGTGCTGTCAGTGGAGGGCTGAGAGGAGCCGGACAATGTGGACTAAACCACATTTTAGAAGAGAAAGTCACTCTACAGATCACCTACTAGAAATCATCTGAAAACAAATGCAATGAGGATTCTTTCATCACCTTTTCCTATCTGCTCAGACTTTGTCCAAGTGTTATTGTTTTATCTGTGAAGGGGTCCATTTGATTTTTACTCAACCAGAAACCACATCCAAAACAGTCCCCATGTCGTTACGAAAATAAAAATACAGCAACAGTATAATCCAGTTACAGTATAAAATATACTAAAAGCAGAGTCCAACTTGTTATAGTACTGCCTTAAAAAAGAACTGTAATAAGAGATCGTAATATTGAATAAGCAGTTTTTAACAGGGGACTGTAGTCTTTACAATCACTACCGTGACCCTCCAATTTTAAAATAAAATCCCATTTAAGCTTTTTGCCTAGGTAGATTTCCGCCAGACCTTCAGCATGGCCACTTTCTCTTTCTACCTTGCACAGAGCACAAAAATCAAAGACAGCCCTTCATCACATGCTGGGTGCAAACACAAAATAAAGCACTGTTAGCTGAAAACTTTCCTTTTAGTCTTTGAGGACAACATTAGGAGCGTTAATATCAGAGGTAGATTGTGAAATTAAAATTTGCACGTCAAATGAACAAATATTAAAAAAATCTCACATTCTTTTGGCTACTTTGGAGATACAAAATACAGTGTGGACTCTCCACAATTTTTCAACTGGGGAGAAAAGGAATAACCAGCTTCTACTGCTTTTGTTTGGCACAACAAGCTGATGGATGGGTGTAGCAAAACCAGGGGAAATTCTAAATAAAACTGACCTGACTCTAATACCAGAAATGTCTTTTTTTTTTTTCTAAATCCTGTGAAGTATTAGATTTTTTAAAATGGAAAATGCCTACATTCAAAGTCATTATATATTTTAAAATATGATAGTTTCACATCATGGAAAGCATTTCAATTTAAATATATGGCAACTGGGAACAATGACTTAAGAGTGACCTGCATTATTATTCTTGCTTTAAGAGTGAAATATTTAAACCAAAACTGCCATTTGTGAAGAAATCACAATATGGGAAAATATCCACTGGGAAGAAGAAAGAAAACACTTAACTCATTTAATTTATGACTCAAATGCTGGTCTGAACCCAAATTGGTAGAGGTCAAAATCCAGTACATCATTTACTTTGAATAAAAGCTAGAACAATTAGCAAGAAACATGATCATGATTCCTCTTTAATTTTTAAAAAGTAGCAATTTAAGGCTCATTTAAAAGTTTTGTACTTGTTTCATGGTTTGTATCTTAAGGCATTTTCAATTACTCTCTCACATAATATGCCAGTAATTATAAAAGCCCTGTTTACATTACAAAGGAGATGCACAAACATGTAAAACATCTTGTAACGTAACTCATTTAAACAAAGAATGATAAACCCTTTCCAAGCTAACTCTTATGTCCTTTTGTGAATTAGCTTTGCATCTGTGCCATTCAACTTTCCACTGTGCAACTGTGTGTGTGTGAAGCACACTGAGGTGCTGAAGTGTCCCCAGAGAAGGTCAATGATACTGGTGAAGGGTCTAGAGCACAAGTCTGATGAGGAGCAGCTGAGGGAACTTGGGTTGTTTAGCCTTGATAAATAACAAACCTTATTACTCTCTACAACTACCTGAAAAGAGAGTGTGTGGGTTGGTCTCTTCTCCCAAGTAACAACCAACAGTACAAGGGAAAATCGCCTCAAGTTGTGCCAGGGAAGGTTTAGATTGGATATTAGGAAAAATTTCTTTACCAAAAGGGTTTTCAATCACTGGAACAGGTTGCCCATGGAAGTTGTTGAGTCACCATCTGTAGAGGTACTTAAAAACGTGTAGATGTGGTGCTTAGGGATGCAGTTGCATGGGATGTGGCATGGGATATTAAGTTTATGGTTGGCCTCAATGATCTTTACCAACCTGAATTATTCCATGATTCTATTTTATGGAAGTGCAACCTATAAAAAAATTCACTCTATGATAATTTAATTTTAATCCCCTATTATAAGGTCTTACCTAAACAGTCATTTAAGCCATTTATGATTCCTTCTATAGACACTCTACTAAATCCCCAAGGGAATGATAAATTATCTCTCTTAGGACTTCAGACTTGTTTATTCATTGAATAAACATTCATAAATTTTCATTCAAACATTATTCATTCATTGAATAATGAATGGTCTACAAAATTCTTAAAAATAATCAACATATATATATATACTATGTCCTTAACCAGATATTTCCTTGATTTTTATACTTCTAATTACTTCCTGATCAACCCCAGAAAGAGCTGGCATACAACAGGATTTGGATCATGACATCTTTGCATATTCCCATATTCATTATTGGTTGATATACTTTGGCCTGCCAGCCTCAGGATATCAGCTGGATCCACATCTTCTCAAAAACCTTGTTGTTTTCCTGTCACATGAGCCACATAAGTTTCATACTTTATAACTGATGTTAAGAATCAGTAATAAAGTATTTAAGCCACAAGGGATCAGCTCTCTGGTATTAATAATTAGCATATCATAGAGGTTACCACAAAAAAAAAAAAAGAACCCTGCAGAATTTGAAGGGGAAAATATTATCATTGAGCAGCAGCTGCATGCATATGGCAGCTGTTAAGAGTCTGACCCAAAATACAAGACCAAACTATGAAAATAAACTTCAGTAAGACTAAGCATTTTTAGACTTACAATTAATAATTAATTAAATTCGCTGATCCATCATATGGTTACAGTATATAATTAATGTCAAGTCATCATGAGTCTCCAGGAAAACCAAGATTCAACTTATAGAGTCTTTGCTTCTCATTTGCAGATCCCTCAGCCTTGAAGTTCCCTGGTCTGTCCCTTAGTACTGGCTTTTAGCAAAGCTCCCTGTGGTTCTTCTCAAAAGTCTGTATGGTCTCATGTTAAACACTAGCTTTAGGAACTAGCCTAACATTGAAATTTACCATTACATGGAACAATCTCTCTCAGAACCAAAGATGATTGGCATTTTTTGGTCAAGAAGAATCCAGAATACATTTTAGGTTGCTCGGTCACAAGAATATATCCGTACTGATAGCAATGTTTGATGAAGAGAGAGCCACAGTTTTAGCAATTACTGCCAACATGGACATCCTACACTATCAGTGGTATTGAAATGTTGGCCGTCTCTGCAGGTCCATCAGTATCTGTCACCATCTCCTAAACAAGGCTTCCCTTTAACAGAATGTGATCCTTTATGGCTTAACTGTTGCTTTAAACTTGTTCTACAGCTGTAACTATATGTATTTCACGGCTTGTGAACTGTCTCAAAACTTCCATGTGAGTGACACATGACTGATACGATTTGCTCTGTCTCTAAGAAAGAGATCGGGTGCCTCAAACATGATAGGACAAAGACTCATCTCTGAGGAACAGCTGTTCTTTTTCTGATCCATTAAGTTTCTCCGAGAAGGATAACTCCAGACTGCTTAGGACTAGTCCTTTCACACCAGTCCTTCCTGCAATGATCCTTAAGAAAGCTTGTTTAAAGTTAGTAAAGAGATCAGTTTGAATTTATATATGAAACTCCGGTTGAGGCAAGGAATATCATTTTCTTTCTTCTCTGATTTAAATCAGAGGTTTTCCTCATGTACTTCTCAGGTTTCTGGCTTTTGCATTGAGTTCATCCTGACAGACACAGATCTTTAACTTTCCAGTCTACTGTTAGCTCATGTAGGTGTCACTTTTAAAACTATTATAAATTCCTCAAGCCACCAAAAGCATCGGGACTAGTGTGCAATTTCCATGCACAACCTTAAGGAGCTGGCAGTTCATAACACCTTCCCTTGACTTCCCTCTTTCTGTTCTGGTTACTGTGGTGCATGGATTTTGTGACCTTCTTTCCTTTCCTTCTATCCCTATTCAGTGAACTGCTAATGCTTCACTTTAATTCCTGTTCTTTCAGTTGTAGTTTCTGCTTTAGCCTTTTGTGTCCACACAATCTGCAGGACATAGTGCTTTTGATAAGTAACTGTCTGTCTTGGAGTCTTCTTGTACCTCAAGGCCATTAGGATATCCTTGCCCCATTATAAGTTGACATTCTGATACCACTGAGGATGGTCATTATTGTGGATCACACCAGCAACATCCAAAATGAAAACTTTTGAGTTTAGACCTTCTAGTAAAGTGAATTCATGTTGTGCTGTAAAATGTTTCTGGAGTTAATTATAGTCCAAACTGGTTTTGTTGTGGGTTAGGTTTTTTTTTAATTATTATTATTTGAATTTAATTTTAACCCTAGCCTCTTCCCGAACAATTACAACTCATTAGCTTATCACACCTCCCTGAATGAAAGACTGCATATAGGGATGAACTCTATTTGAGCAGAAAACAATAAACATGATTACAGTGCCAAATGCCTTGATGAAAAAAATCTACTGAATTTCACTACTTCATTTTCAGTTCCCACCGAGTTCACATTTCTGTGGTGTTAAGCTGACCAGGAAGGCAATTTTGCCAAGGTCCCACATTCAGAGGAATTAACCTTGTCTAAAACACTTAACTTCTCAATGATGAAAATGCATTCTTTAACAATTAACATCAAGAAATCATTTCCAACCTGATACTATTAATGGAAACCAGATGTTTAATTTTCTTCATTGATTTTGTTAGCTATGTTCATATTTCCTGATTTCTCTGAATTCTGTAGCTTCACATAGCATATATGTAGATGCTACATAGTCATTCATGTTCATACACTGGCAGCAACAATCAGCAAATACCAGTGATCCAACACTCCGGGTTTTCCATTCTACCTATAAAATGTTATGAAGGATTTTGAAAGCAATTCTGCTTCTGTTTGTGGAGAGATCTTGTACGCATTTCTTCCTACCCTACATATTAACCAAAACTGAATGAATGCAAATAGAGTAGATATCTGTCATTGTACATTGTTTCCAGCTGTAAACATAATGAAAAATGGATCCCTAGTGTTTGAAATATGGATTACATTTTTACTGTCAGCACAGTAAGCACGCAGTGTGAGTAATATTGCAATATAGCTGAAGTACTAAAGTTTTGTTTACTATGTTTAAAATAGACATTTGGCTTATTTTAGTCATTGATTTGCACTGAGGAGAGAATAAAGGTGATGCATGGAAGAAGAATGTTTACTACTATGTTATATAAAGGACTGTGCTTCAGCCTTCATTTGTTAATTGGCAAATTTTACTGCCTTGTGCAACTAAGAGGTTTCAGGATATAGCCTGTTTGTCTTCACTTTTCAGTAATCCTTATGTTCAGAAACATGATAAATATGATGCTGCCAGTCTGCCTATAAATCTAAGAGTTCTTTTTGTGCATACTCCATGCCCTTGTGTGAAGTTGAACTACAGTGTGAAGCTCATTTAAGACCAGCTACTCTTACAGCATATGAAAACAGTATCTTATTTCCTAAGTCTCTTGAAAAAGATCTCTCAAGAGTCTAGCATAAGAGTTCTGCTTTTCCTTTCTCCTTTAAAATTACCTTTGGTCATCAGCCACATTCTGATTGCTGTTCAGGACAATCCTCCACAGATCGGAGGCTATGAGCTCTTTCTGATCATTCACAAGGTTGATACTGGGCAGCTGTAGTTCACAGACTTTGCTTTCTGATAGACTGAATTCCCGGAATGCAACAAATGATTTCTGAAGCTCATCCCAGTAGTCCAAGCTGCAAGGAATCTGTGATAAAAGGGAAAAGGCATAATTACTTTGTGCAAGATTGCAAATTTAATGGGGTTTACTGTACACATTAAAAGTGCTGATCTAACCAAACTAAAGTAAGCTGTTAAAGAAAATCAGAGTTATAATTGTTACTTGGATTCTGTGCTGTCAACTTAAATTAAAATGCTTTTGGAACTTCAAACTTTCTCTTACTAGGTACAGAAATAGCTGCTTGTTCCACAGTACCCAAGAATAACAAAGACAATTCAACTTACCATTATTTGTATTTTCCAGCCAAAAAAATTAATGTATCAAAGACATTCTAATAATAATTTTTTTTGCTTGAAAGAATTTTAAAATTTTAATTAAAAAAACTTTTAATTTTATTACATAACAAAATATAAATGTATTAACTATTCATTTATTTTCATATTAAAATGATCAAAGCTGCTGAGTAAAAGTGATGATAGGCAACACAGTACCTTGTGGAGGGCCAACAGATTAATAAAAATCCTGGGACAAATCATGAAGTACTTGGTAATCACAGGGTCTTTTCTTTAATTGAATATGCTATTTAGACAACTGTGTGATTTCAAAAACAAAACCCAATAAATATATAGTAGCTTCAGTTAATCATGCCCCAAATTTTAAATCCACATGGATTGTTCTTGGATGCTGAATTGAACTGGAGAGAATGTTATTAGAAGCATTTCTAAAGAAAATACAAAACAAATTTTAATGAAAGTATAGATTTTAAAGGAGAGTATCTTAGGTGCCTGCTTTCTTTTGGTAATAACATGAAAGTGAACAAGAATATGAATTTAAACCAAATGCAAACTCAGTAAGATATGAAGAATTTTAGAATTAAGATGCAGGTATCCACATTTATGGCACTTGTACATCCTCAAGAAATGCTAAAAGTCAAGTTGACATAAAGTAAATAGTAAAAAAATTACATATTTGTGCTATTACCTTTTTTTTATCCCTGTGTGTAGACATTCATATAGAAATAAACCAGGAAAAAAAAGGAATGTGTTAGACATGCAAGTACATCTAGGCACAGCTAGAAAAAACTCTGCAAGCATTCTTCCTTGTTACTCCCTAAGGATTATAATGCACATTGAGGTGACAGCAGGCTGATTAATTAGCAAGCATGAAGGTTAAGAAGGAAAATTCAGGGAGCTCAGTGGTTCAAGCTGGTGAGGGCAGGGAAACATAAATAATCACCAAAGGATTCTGGAAGAATTAACACGTGGAATCACAGAACCTGAAACATGGATTTTTACTACATTTCTTAAGTCACAATGATACCTGAAGAGTGAAAAAAAACAACCACAGTCACTAAACTGTCTTTTAGGTCAGAATGAAACTCTGATGCCAGTAATGTATATAACATAGGGTAGGATAGCAGTATCAATCAGAAGTGCTGATTTTATGTCAAAGTTTATATTCTGAGAAAAAGGGATTGATTTAACATCAAAAAGCACACATCATATACATAAAAATAGCAACAGATTTGTTTATAAGTGGCATATTCAATTGGAAATGGTGAAGATATGTAAATGTTGCCTGGAAAATTATGAGGCAGCATGATGATGCTGCGAATCAGCAAATGTCATCCTGAGGGACTTTAGGTGAGGTAGTTCTAAAAGTGAGTGGCAAATATTAATTGATTTGTATAAGACATCATTGACCTCATCTGGAATATGGCACACGTTTCCAACTCCTAATGTTAAAACTGTAGTAACTCACACTGGGGTCTGAGCAGAGTTGAGGACAAGATGAAGGAAAACAAATGGAACATGGTTGCTCTACCACGACACCTCAGGAGAGAAACAGCCGATAAAGGAAAAGGTCTACAAAACAGTCAGTCCAAACTGAGTTGCTCTACAAGTAAAATGTAGGGCTAGAAGCCCTAACAGAAAGGATTGGGAGGTTTGAGGACAGCCTTGGTGTGAATGGCAGCTGCTTTTAAAAGCTTGGTTTGTTAATAATGGAGACATTAACAAGCATCGCCGTGATGGGAGGAGGCTGGGCTTGATGACCCAGAAAACATCTGTCTTGGTTCTGTGTTGCTAACTCTATGATGGTGCTGTGCATAACAACAATATGAGCTATTACATTATTGTGTTTGTAGTTGTATTTCAAAGTCACACTGTATTTATTCTTTTTGCTCTTAGTGTCACCATAGAGTTTTAGATCTCTTCAAAGCTTCTTGGTGTTGAATTCTTTTAACCTCTAATACCTATGGAAAAACACTGAAAATTGCAATGCCACAGTAATGTTCCTACCCTTCAATCATGGTTATACTCAAGGAATTTCCCTACATTAATACTGTACACATAAACAGTAACTTCCATCATCCGCTGTCTTTCATACTACATTGTGGAGTCACTTACGCTCATATACCTTTCCAAACCTCCATAGACTCCACTGGCAATAAACCACTTGATTTTATCTTAAACATTGCAATACTTGGCATATTTTCTACAGCATGAAGTTTTGGGATTGTATCATTACAAAAGGTTCTGCATTATTTTTGACAAAAGGTTGCAGCCTTTCATGGTTGCACACATACTACTACATACAGCAGTATTTATTTCTGCATATCTTTAAATCTTAATCCCTAAAATACCCTGAGATTTTTTAGGAATCTGATTAAATATATTTAAGTAGTTGGTTTTATCTTGTGCTTCATTTTGTCTATTAACCCCTAAGTTTTCTTTTCTTGTCAATGTTGTTGAGTAACATATATGCAAGAAAAATCTTTTAAAGCTATCCTGTTATTTAGGATATTTATTTCTTAAAATTCACCCCAATCCTTTTTCTTTTCTTTCATGTGCAAGCCTTCCTAATGAGAACCTCACAAAACTGGATCAGAACTGCAAGCAGTAGGCATTTTAAAAGAGGTCATGAATTCTGTTCTCTCTAAGATTAACGAGAACAAGTTAAAGAGCACAATAAAGGAATTTCAGAAGTAGCACTACAATAGAAGAAATGTAAAACTATCAGTAAGGCTAGAGGAAAATATCATTGAGAGAATTAAAAGAAAGATGGAAAATGAAGAATATTTCCACCCACTCAGTAGGTGGTAGAAATACTGAAATTTATCTTGAGGAAAAGATGGCAAAGTAAAATGATCAAAACAATGGTTATGTTGTAAAGAAGTAATAACTCCTCTCCAGGCTCCAGTATAAGCTAATGTATTATTGTATTTGCCTTTTAGGAACTTCATGGTAACCTCTTACTGAATTATGAAGAATTTAGACATGCACAGGAATGACTGCTGGACTCAAGGGTATGAGCAGCCTTAAAGAACCTATCACCTAACAATGAAAGCAGGCTGGTAAGCATGTTGAAAAGATTATTCCTCTTTATTTTTGCTTATGGATATTTTCCAATCTGTGTCATAATATTAGGTCAAGAAACCTACCAAAGCAAGAGACAGTATGTTTCTAGGCACGATCTGCACATGAAATGTAAAAAGTTAGACACTTTATGTGATTGACTATACAAAATCCAGCTCATGACTGGCCAAACTGTAAGTTTTCTAGTTTGAAGCTCGAAAAAGACTTAGTTGACTTAGGATCTTTGATTCCTACATATCTAGCTTTATTTGTTCTAGGGGGTTTATTACTAATGCCTGATCTGGATAAGTTTAAGGAAAGATGGTAGCTCTGGGCAATATTAGCTGCCAAAAATAATAGTTGTGAAAGCCTGGAATTGGACTATAATGCCAGAACTGAGTCATAGGCAGTGGGAATAAGTGAATTAGTTACAACAACAACAAAAAAAAATCTCCTCGCATAGAATTAAAAATAGTACTTTTACCTGAAAATATTTGAATGAAACCTAAGTTATAATTCAGATAATTGCTACCTCTTATAAAATGTAACTGCCTTTGCTGCCTCTATAAAACTAAATACTAACGAAACATATCTAACAACAAACGTCTCTGTTAACAACAACCATGCTTCTTCAACAGACACATCTCCATAGCTTTTTGTCTTCTTTTCTAGCTCACAAAGAAAGTTTCAATGGCAATGCTTTTATTTAACTGTGAAATGCTAACAGAACAATTACTGTACTGCCCCTGTCACTTATGTGTCATAAACCTATCATTAACTATGGGCTCAGATTTTATCAACCGTCTCCAAGTTCTGTTTTGCAAAAAGCCACGTGCTATGGCACAAAAACGTATTTAGATGGATGGTTATGGCAACAAAGAGCAAGGTCTGGTGCTTTTTTTAAGGGTTTTTCTCTGTAACGCTGTGGACTCCAGATATGGGAGACCTAAAAACTGCGTGGCACTGTTCTGATAAAGAATGAAAATAGTGTATTAGCAAATTCTGACATCAAGGAAAACATTTGCCCGTGAGTGACAGTTGCAGTCATGCCCGTTGCAAGTACAGGATACAAGTACTAGAACAGTTGCCTGGGGTCACAATCTTTTGAATTAGAAGTGAGTATCCCTGTTCTCTGTGAATTTCTTGTTTAGCTCCATTTTAAGGAAAAAACCCAAGTTCACCTATTTACATTACAATAGATATTACAAGAACTACTTCTGTGAACATACATCAACTCTCTACAAATAGAACCCAACTTGATTTGAGCAGAGCTGAAACCTCTATCATACACATCTCACAAAAAAACCCCAACAAAACGACCCCAAACAAACAGAACCTCAAAAAACTCCTTAAAAACCTGCATCTTTCAAGTAATTTCCTGCACACTTGTTACCCTATGTTGTGGTTTTGTATGGCTGGGTTCTGGTGTAGAGCGGGGTGGCTGCAGGGATGGCTTTTGCAAGAAACAGCTAGAAGGTCTCCCTAGGCCCGACAGAGTAAATGCCAGCTGGGCTCAGCAAGACAGTATTAATCCCCATCACAAATATTCCCACTAATGCACTACAATGCGATAGATAGTGGGTTTTTTCTTATTCAGCATATATTGTGTCACACATTATCAGCACCAGAATCATCTAATTCCTATTTGGAAACTAGGGGTCAAGAATGGTACCGAATCTGTTAACACCATGTTACACATTAATATTCTCAATCATGTGTCGTACACCCTATTGACCACATGGATACCCCTTATTCCCACTTAAAGCTATGTGTAACAATAAGACACAATGGGAGAGAAATGACTGCTGATGTATATGTGCTTTTCAAAGGCTTTCATGATTACAACATGCTTCCAGATTTTCCTGTGACCTAATGTTATCCTCCCAGCTTTAGGCTACTTTGCCAATTAGGACCTGAAAAGCCTTGGCTGCACGGCCCTTATCACTAGGGATGCTTCTTGAGCTGAGCAAGAGGGCCAACACCAGGGCATTTCCACAAGCTCTCACGTTACCATAAATGATCATACCTATTATTCACCTTACTTCGAATGCCAACAGGTCTCAGAAGCAGACATTATTGCTATTCAAGACAGAATTAATTAAAATATCCCAGTTTCTTAGCTAAACCCATCTTTTTCACAGACATCTTTTTTACCTCTAGGAAAAAGCTACAGCCATCTGCCTGCAGCTCTGAGGTTGCTGAATGAAGGGTATATAAAAGTGTTACTGTTTTATTTTTTAACCACTAAACCATAGAATTTTCATATTAAAAAACGGACCTTTAACAGTATGTATGCAGATGTCTTAGGCTACAAAAGGCACCTCGTCCAGCTGAGAAAGATGGATATTAACAGCTGCATTACAGAACGTGCTTCATGTTGCTTTCGGCGATGTTTCCTTTTGATTCATGTTTTTGCTAGAAAATAAGCTTCTGCAGAATAAATGTTCATTTCTTGAACCTCAGTCCCTCAGATGGTGGGCGCTTCCTCTTGGAAATGAAGTTATTCTTGTTCCAGAAACAACTACTGTACAAGAAAATGCACACAGAAGACAGGAAGCGTGTGTGTGTTTTATCTTTTCTGAGCAGGGCCACCTAAGTGAATGAGAGGCAGAACACAATACAAACTAGCACTTTGTGTCAGACGCCAACCCATGCTGTGATTTTAACTCCAGCTTCCTGAGCATGAATAAACTGATTGCTCTGTAATAAAGCTATTTTGTTATTAGGATATTTTACTGGTTTAGGGCCAACTGTCTTAAAAATACAATTCTCCCATTAGGTCAACAGAAGTCACAGTAGTAGGAAATAAAAAGTTTTATCCAGATTTTTATTAGGGAAAAATTCTTGGCAAGAACTGCCAAGAACATTACTTTTAAATTTTATTTTGAAGTATTATTTATATAAAAATAGCAAAAAATCCCCAACCCACTAGAAGAAAAATTATTATGTAGAAAATATGCCTACAAGAAAATGAATATTAAATAGAATAAAGTCTAATATGTCTGTTCACACAACACACACAATCCAATCTGAGCAGTGGAACAACATTTTGGAAAAGTGTAGGACACTTCATCATCCACATTCCTATTTATCTCATGTGATTGATATTGTGAAATTGTGCTACAAACCGAAATGCCCGTTGGATAATATTCCTTTAGTCTTCCTCAGGGCTAAGATTGTATCATATCCGTGTGGAAAACAGCCTCCCCTGGCACAGCTACAGACCACCGATTTTCCCTTTTCATGAAGATCCAAATAAGAAAAAAAGATGTGGTGGTTTACGAGGAGGTAAAATTTTAGCCTACTATTAGTAGTATTAGGATTAGCAGTTGTACTGGGATTAAAAACATTATAGCTGTACAAAGTATTTACTGCCACCCCAGCTCAATCTCCTTTCTATTTTTATTATGGTTTTCTGTACCATTTTGATGTGTTATGTACCCATATATTTTGGCCAGTAAAAGTTATTCCACTGTGCTGCACTCTCAATTTTCAGCACTCAGGAATAATCAGATACCACAATAGGAGAACTTTTTTCAAAATTAACCCCTATAATTTCTTCACAGATTTTTTTTTACTTCTCCTTGAATTTAGCATAAAAAATTTTGCCCTAAATCTAGAACATTTAATTAATAAATACTCATTTATGTAATGTCTACTTAATTCCATTTTTCCCCCTATCCAAACTGAGGTCTTTGGCTGAATAACAACAACTACTATTTTTCTTTCTGAGTAATAACATACACCTCATCTCCTTCAACTTCATTTAACAGATTTATTTATGGTCCTATTAGCATATTTATTTCCTTTTATTTAAATTTACATCTGTACTGCAGTTTATAAAATAAATATTAAATACAGTTACAATAAAGAGATGTGAAAGAAAAGTCCTGTCTTCTGACAGAAACTGTTCTTTAAAAATACATAACTGCCTTTTAGCTGACTTTGGAAAAAAAGCTTCTATACATCTTCAACTAATAGAAGCTATAAAAAAAAGTTTGTAATATTGGAACCAGTTGAGAAACCACAAGTATTCAAATGCAGGAAATCATGATTTTATAACATTTTAATGTGATCTACTCTTGGGAAACAAAGTTAACCAAGCCCTATTTCTGTACAGGAAATATTCCACTGTACAGTTGTAATACATTGTGGTGAGGGGTACAGCTGCAAATTTTTCACCTGTAATGCCCCACTGGTATTGTGGCTTACTGAATTGCATCAAGATTGCCTTCCTGTCCGGAAAGCCCTCTAAGTACAAACAAGACTCTAAGCCCAGGTTTTATTTTCCCTTGGTATCTGAATATGGTAATTTAAGAGCCCTGAGAAATGCTTTTTAACCTTTTAGAAGAAATATGTAGCATTCTTTTATTAGGAACTATGTTCTTTGCCTTTTTAAACCAACATGTGACCAACTTATCAATTTATCAGGCTAGCAGGTTCAGAGAGAATGCAGGTGTGTTAGCAATGTAATCCACCACAGACACTGGTTTTTTTCATTATGGAAAAATTACTCTAAACACACTAACAATTTTTGTTAAGGAAGCACAGAACAGCACTGTGCTACAACTGAGCAGATTTCTGCAGGACTTTTTACACAGGAAAATGCATTTACTCACCAGTGTCAAACCCGTTATTTTCTACCATTATTCATCTTGAGACTGAGTTTATGTTAAGATCACTTGCTTTTCTAGTAGCAAAAGCAACAGTATTTAATCTACTTCATAGGGTCTTAATTTTTTGTGTAAGTATTGAGAAACAAAAGTATATAGATAGGAGATTTTACATTAGGGACTTACCTACATCTTGCAATACTCCTCATTCTCTTTTTCTGATACAGGAACAATCTTCCACACTTTATTTAAGGGTTTTCATTTTCTAAGCTTCAATGTTTATTAATAATATAAGCACTACGCTGTTGAAATGTAGTCACCTCTGGGATTGAGGGTAGCAGGCTATTAATACATAAAGTACTGCATAATTTTCGGTATATGGGCTATTTTCACCACATATTCTCACCACAGTAAAGCCTGACTCCTACAAGAACTGCCACCAGATCAGCATACAGCAGGAAGGACTTCAGTTTGTGAAGTTTCATAAATCAGAGCTACAAAATCTGAAAAGTCCATAACACGAGGAGAGTGTAAATCTGTCATTAAGATAATCTGATGGTTTCGTCAGTCCTCTGGCACCCGGTAGAATTTTCACTGGCTGAGTAACCCCAAAGGGTAAATTTCAGTGTGATGCACAGGCAAGTTATACACAACTTCCATTAACATTCCCAACAAGTTACGCTTAACTCCCTGCAGACTGCACAGAAACTGTAGGCCAAACGATACAGTCTCATCTCGATGCAGTGAACACTAAGATCACACGGCAAAATAATTAGGATTATACACACAAAATGCAGTAACAAAATAGTAAAGTCTGAGATAATCCTACTCCCAGGCATGGAAGTTCACAAACAATGTTTAAAGCTGGAATTCCTAAGGAGAACGGTCTCTGTTTCAACATCTGCTTAAGACTGACTGCGTAACACTGCAACTCCTTTAGCCCCTACTTCCTTCCCAGCAAAAAAATGACGACAATGCTTCTAGTTATTAATCAGAGTCTTAACTTTGGCAAACATGTGCAAAGCTCTGCCCAGCATCACAAAACTTGCTGGCATGCTGTTCATCTGAAGTGTAAGTGGCTCAGGCTACAGGCAAGACTTCGGCCCTCTCAAACAGATCAGTTGTTTGCACAATGACCTGCATCCACTTTTGCACATATGCATGGATGTGAACACTGTGTTTACTGATGGAATGCAGTTTCCCACATTAGAATAAAAGACATTTGTTGCACTTGCAGTTTATGATCAGGTACACTCAATTAGACTGTACTATTCCATTTCAAATGTGTTGCAACTCTTCACAAAAAACACCATATGCAGGCTATCTAGAGTATGACTAGCACAGCCATTCTGAGTAACATCTGCGGGAGATCCTGGACAAACACTAAGGGATCAATATGATCAGGTGGATGCTGTTTATTCAAACGGTTCATCAGCTTATATAGACCCGTGCCATGTGCTTGCCTCCGGATAGCTCCACCCCCGCTGTGTGCACGCGTCCGGCCTCTATTGGTTGAGGGCACACAATCACACACTCTGATTGGTTACAAGCCTCACAGTACGTATGCAGTTGTTACAGTTCAAAGGCCGGATTGCTCACGTGCCCATTGTCCACTAAGAAGCCTCCAACAAACATCAAGAGGTAGAAAAGAAGAAAAGGAAGTTTTAAAAAGCAGCAACTTTGCCTTCGCAACAACTAGACAAATTATTTCACCATCCAGCTACGAAGTCTGATTATTTGAAGACAGCGCTGACCTGCAAGGCAGTAGATACAAAAATGTGCAAACTGACAGGTTTATCGACAAGCATGGCTGAACTTTACAGCTTACTATCTAATAACACTGTGAACTTAAATCACTAATCTGTCACACACAAATCATCTGGATTTCCAAAATAGTTGTTGCTTTGGGAATGTTAAGGAATAAATCAAACATGAATAAAATTTGTGGTTTCCCAAAAAGCTCTTTTCCCAGACTCTCAAATGCCCAGCTGAACACTGCAGCCCCAACAGGGAATGAAAAGTAAAAAGGAAGCAAAGCCAGCCAAAAATGAGGTATTCTCTGTTAAAAGGAAAAATGAATGTCTTTGACGTTGATCATAATTCTTTTCCTGTTGACTGCCATGTCAAATCTTTCCTGGAATAATGACTTACAGTAGGTCTAATGTCAGTCATTCTTAAGCTCATGCTTCCTTAAGCCACTGTTTAAACAACCACAAGGTGTTAGAAAACGACTGTTTAGTGGCTGACAGTGTTGAAAAAATCAGATTTCAGGCTGCAGAGTTTGCAAACACTTTGTTTAAATAGCATAAGCACACAAGGCAATGCAACAGACAATTTTTTTGAATCCTCACCTTTTGAAGATGGAAATATTTTAAGTTCTTCTAAAAGAGATTTCACCATGCTAGCAAATGCTCTAGTTAGAGCCAATACTCTAATGAATTTTACCAGAGGTTTTATTTACCTAGTCTTTCTTTATTAAAGACCCATATTCACTGCCCTGATTTTCTCCAGTAGACCTTGAGATATGGATAATTTAATCACCACTTTTCTAAACCAGAAGTAAGTGCTCTTTAGAGCACTAAGAAGCAGAGCACTGCTTATTAGAAGACTATATAATGAAGAAAGGCCAAAAAAGGAGACCTCAGCAGACATTCATCTTTGCATCAGCTGTTATAATGCTGACTACACTTGCATGCAATAGGAATCCTTACAGGTACACAAGGGAAACATCCTCAAATACAAAAACCTGTCAGGGTTATAGCTCAGTAGATATTTTATTTTTACTTCATATAGAGAAATGAATAAATGCCATAGATTAACTTCTTTTTGTTTTGTAAGATTTAGCAGCTTGCATCTCTCAATGGATAATAATCCAGGTGAAAGATTGATTAAGTCTGTGTTGGTGATGCATCTTAAATTAGAGAACTCAGAATTTGGAGCATTACACATTGTATGATGATTTTGATTAGACAAATGTGGCTTTCTCCATCTTTTAAAAGCACGGCCACTTGTGCAAACACTCTTGTGACAATGCAGAACTTTTTGTTCGAGATAAGGTACAGTGGCAGCAATATCCCTTACTGGAAAGATGGCTTGACCAGTGTTTAGAAAGCCCTAGGTACAGCTAAATATATTAGTAAAGGTCTATAAGGGATGAAAAAATGGCATGAGGGATGAAGAAATGGTAAACACTGAGTGTCTTTATATGTAGCTCACTAGCTCAAACAGGCCTCCAGCTGTCCAGGAAATCTTTTGTATGTCCTGGTCACCTGCTTGCATAAAAAAGCTTAATATTTCCTTGATGGCATACAAATTGCTTTCATATTCTGGTGAGCCCCTCCCAATATTTGCTCTTACCCCTGTCAACCAAAACCTATCAACCTCATTCTTGGTAAAGATAGAAAAAGGTGTCCCAGACGAAATCAGAAAAATAAAGCAACACAGGCTAATCAGAGGCAAAACCAAATGTGAATCTGAGATTCTCAAGATTGCAGGAAGACACAGGAAGACTTTGGCAAACTAGAAGCACAGAGCAAGCACAGTTTCAAGCCCCACAGCAGAGATATCCAGCAGCTCTTTCTTTGATTCTAAATGCCTACATGTAGCCAACTCCTATTGTATCTGTACAATTTGTAAGTCACTACTGAATCGCAAACAGATTTTTTTCCCCCTGCAACTCCCTCCTTCAAATTATAAAAATACAATTGTCTGTAATTAGAAATTACTCTTACTCCTTTCTTCCTAATGCCATGTTTCCAAAGCAACCAGAACAATCAGGATGGAAGAAGTAGCCACAAGTTTTCTTTCAGCTGTCCTTGTAACCAGCTCAAACCAATTCCAACCCAGACCGTTCTATGATTCTCATCTTTTGGGAGATGAGGAGAGAGACAATGAAGCCCTTTGCCTGCAGTTCAGACTGGCTAGCACTCTTTTGTTCCCGAGTTGCTCATACATGTTCCACAACTCTGACACCCCTGAGGAGATATTTTTTTATAACTTATAAAACATATTCTGCTTGGAGGCTGTTACCACGCTTCAAAGTCCTCAGTGGAAGACATGGACATACTCACAAGAACAAGAATTGTCATCACCATCAATTCCAACTTTTATCTGCTAGGAAATAAGAATGCCATAGAGCAAATGAAAGACCTTTTGCCCTGCAATGATGAGCTGGTTGCTTTGCAGAACAGAATTTACAGTTAAACTGGGAAATCGATGTATACCTTAAGTCTTCACACATGAATACTTGCTGAGACAAATCTATAAACATCCACATAACTTTTAGCATTGAAATTATATGCACAAGAGTATGTCCTAATGTAACATTAAATGGTTTGAAGCAATAAGTGTAGATTTTGTCTCTCTGGTTTTGTGTACATATTTTAAATACATAATAAAATAGGGTTTTAAAGCTGCTCATCCACGTATCTTCAACTACAAGACTTTCTGTTATCAGCAATCTACTTCAGTGATTTAAAAGTTTCATCTGTTGGACTCAGGAAGTCTCAGTAAGCATCCTTTTTGATGTACCAATATCAATCTTAAATATTTTAAAGTAATGCTACTCCATCTTGCTTGTTATCTTTTGAATTAATTTTGTGAAATTTTCCCAAGACTTTCCTCTACTCCTGAGGTGTGAACATGATTCTCACATCAACACGGTTCTAACCCTTTGCCCTTGCTGATTTGGGCAGTAATAGATTACCCTGGCTTACATGACATTAGATGGAGTCAGCACTGGGATTAACTTTGCTCTTAGAAAATGTGTGCTGTCTTCAGTGAAGTTATTGCTGGAAACTGCTTTTTCTTCTCTGTGTCTTTTAAAAATAATCATAGCAGTAGCCAAGATCAAAAGGGTATGCCTTTACCAACATTCGAGTTGCTGCCTGAAGGTCTTTTCTGTAGATCCCCATTCTACAAGAGGTACATTAGTGGTGGCTTAGAGCAATATTTACCACATTACTCAGACAAGACACAGCCTTTTCTTCTTCACTTTTTCTTACGAGAACGTGAAACTACTGCTCCTGTGTGTATATTATTTCATCCCACGTAGACCTTTACTAAGATATTTAGCTGTACCTAGAACTTTCTAAACACCGAAAAAAAATCTTACTACTTGGAAAACAGACAATCATTAGCAGAAATGAAACAGAAGTCAAGAGTTGATAGTTTTGATTAAAGAACTAGGAAATATAAAAGGCCAAGGAGTATTCTATATCCATTGCATATCTCTTGATACAGAACCCAGTATGAACTTTTTCTTCCAGTTAGCTATATAAGGTTCTACTCAAACTACTTGTAAGCACAGTGACAAATTATTTTGCCTTCCCTTCACTGATTTTATCTTCCAAAAATAATACCTATGTATGTACTTGACTAGGAAGAACTTGGAAATATTACACTATAAACTTTAGAACAGTCTTCAGAAGATATATTCATAAAAGTTCTTTTAGGGTTGTACATACAAGGGGAGTAAAATAAGAAAAGATCTCTGTCTCCAAAGGGGATAGAAATGATGCCAGACAGTGACTTAAGTATCTGGGGATAAGAAACACCCAGTATGACTGAACAGGAACTCGTTGAAAAAATAAAGAAGAGGTACCAGGCAAGTCTAAAGGTGTTTCATCAAATACTATTTATCTGAAAGAATGATAAATCACATAGACTCAAAGAATGTTTGTAGCATGTGAAAATGGGACAATGGGGATTAAGAATTAAATAGAAAGGGGCTGCAATGCCCATAACCAACAAGTTCAGACATCCTCAATGTCCCAAAGGAAATACAATCCTGATGTATTTTCTTGCAAGTGCATTTAGGATTCTATCTCACTTTCTTCAGACAAACAGATCAAGTTTCTGTTTCGAGCTGCTAAAGCAAATGCAACCTGCTATGCCATGGCAGAAACATCAGTTTTTCCTTTTCCCTCCACAAACAAAAGCAATAACATTGGGATTGTAAAAAAGTAAAGCATTAGAAACTTGACCAGTGAAACTGCTTACATTTTCAACTACACAAGTAAAAAAGCACAAGGAAATAAGCTCTTGGCATAATCTAGAAAAAGCAGCAAGGTAGAGTTTTATAGAAACAATATAGTTCATAGCAACTCTTATAATCTGAAGCTGTTCACTTATCCTTTGGCCGCAGCAGATGACACGCAACTTCAATATCTAGAAAAATTCTCTTTATGGTGAAACTTTTGCAAGTTCCAGTAATTTAAAGAATAGCTATAAAACCAAAGAGACTTCTAAAACCTACCCATGATTAAAAAGATATGCCAAAAGAAGTTTAACAAAGATGGAAAGCTAAATGAAATGTCATAGCAAATTACTCAAAAAGAAAGAACATGCAACTGGCAAGCTTTCCTTCAAGACAAACTACAGAAGTGCACCTTTACATGGATTTATTTGAAGGAAAGGATTAAGGGAGACTGGTAACACAGCTGGTGACATTATGGGTCCTCTTACCATTTGAACATATACACAATGCTGGGAAAGTTTTAAAAATATATTTTTAATATACTTTGATATCATTATTGTCTTTAAATTTATATCCTATCTTTAAAAAAAAAGCTAAAGTCTTTACCTTGCAGATGTTCTTCTGTTTCCTGTCAAGAAGTGAATATAAGCATTGCTTTGCCTATTTTCTCTTGATATTTTGTGAATTTTCCATATGCAAGAAACACACAATATATTAAGAAACAGGCATACGTCCATATAGGGAAAAAAGTGGAGCTGATGCAAAGCTTCCTGATTAAATTATATCAGAACCTAAAGTTTGAGATTAGTATTTGGTAAATGTAGTTTACCTAAAGAATTTGAAAAATCAACTCTATTATTTATTCTGCCCAGATATCTATGTTAGACTAATAAACAAGCAGCACATTGACCATGTTTTAAAGAGCTGATGATCTATATTGTGCAGAGCTGCTTTGTGTAGGTGCATTACCATTTCTGGAAAATATGATAAATCACCAGCCAGAACCAAGAACAGTTACTCCCATAATTAATGGCCTGCTACCAAAATGTGGATCCCCTTGTAGGCACTTCTGCACCCCATGTGCTCAAGTGTACAGTTTTTGAACAGATGTCCTCTAATTTGGCTGATAACTTACATCTTTTCCCTTGTAATTGAAAGCCCAAAGTGGTAGTATAAGACTTATGAAGAGTGAATTAATCATAAAATTGACAGACCTTAAGAAGAGAGTCTGCTACAGCAAAAAAGCATCATGGAGGGAAGGTATACAGGGATGCTTGACCACAAGTTTAAAACAAGGCTGATGGAAACACCTCCTCTGTCAGTGTATAAGATTAAATGCAAACCTGAATTACATGACGATCACTAGAACTTGACAGAACCTGAACATAGGTAACTGGGGTGCTTGATGCTGTGGTGCATCAAGCATGCCATTGCCAGCAGGTCCAGGGAGGTGACTGTCCTGCTCTACACTGCACTGGTGTGGCCTCACCTCAAGTACTGTGTGCAGTTTTGGGTGCTGCAGTACAAGAGGGGCACGAAAATATTGGACAGGATCCAGAGGAGGGCAATGAGGATGGTGAAGGGTCTGGAGGGGAAGTCTTATGAGGAGAGGCTGAAGTACCTTGGTTTGTTCAGCCTGGAGAACAGGAGGCTGAGGGGAGACCTCATTGTGGTCTATGGCTTTCTGATGAGGGGAAGAGAAGGGACAGGTCTTTGGTGACCACAGATAGAACCCAAGGGAAGCTGTGACAGGGGAGGTTTAGGTTGGATATTAGGAAGAGGTTCTTTTCTGAGGGTGGTCAGGCACTGGAACAGGCTCCCCAGGGAAGTGGTCACAGCACTGAGCTCAATTGAGGTCAAGAAGCATCTGGACAATGCATTCAGTCCCATGCTCTGACTTGGTTGGCCCTGTGTGGAGCCAGGAGTAGGACTTGATGATCCTTATGGGTCCCTTCCAACTCAGTATATTCTATGAGCTGAGTGCTTCCTGTTTTATATCTTAGTGCTCAAGGCAACTGGAGGGGAAATGAAAGATGATTGCAACTAACTTCTTTCCTCTAAATTGCAGCATGGAAGCACAAAGCAGCAGAACGTGTATGCTACTAGAAGTCCTGCTGCTTATGCCCACTTGAAGAACCACCAATATTCCCCCTTTACAGGGTCATACCATTACACAAGCACATACATTGTATTTTTGATGTCTGTTACCTATAATGGGAGTTTAATGTAATTATACCAAAACCTTGGTGTGCTGTGCTCTGAAAATACCATCCTGAAAGAAGGCATATTGCTGACTTTCATAGCAACCTAATAGGGTCATCAAGACAGCATACAATAAAACAATTTTGATCTTTGATTCAAACCTCATGCCAAGTGGAGCTGATTTTTTTTCCATTTAATTTTAATTTTCATATAACTGAAAGGAGCTGACATTTGGTTGTCTAGAGGGCAAAGAAATTGGCAGGGCGCTTACATGATCTCACTAACAGTATGTGCGTGGTAATAACATTATACCATTTATCTGAGGAAGATTATCCTACTTATCCATAACTCAAAGCATATTGGTGCATAATTCAATTTTAAAAGAAATTTTTGAAGTTATAGCAATAATGAAATATGATTCAACATTTCTGAACAAATAGGAAGAGTTGGGAGGTATTTATTATTTATGTGGCTTGACTCCCAACCCTATTGTGATTAACAAGCAGATTCAAATTAAAAATAACAACAGATCCAATTTATAATGCAAAAAAGAAATGGATAGTAACCAAATTAAACCAGCCAAAATCAAAATAGGTATGCAAGGAGCAAGTGAATTTATAAAGATGAATTACACTAGCCAGGAGAAAACGTAACTACCTGATGATGTATTTTAGAAAGCCAAAATTCTCAGTTAAGAATCAGTGTAAATGTGAGGGTATGTTCTATTTTGGGGGCATGGTGTCACACAGCTGCAGCATCTGGACCCAGCCCTCCTTTGAAGGGCAGGTCCATGATCTCACACAGTCAAACTAGACTGCCCACTTCATCCCTCTCAAAGCAGAATGAGAGAAAGTAGATCCTTTCTTGCTGCCCTGCAGACCCTACTAGAAGCATCACAGACATCTGCCACCACAGGCCAGGGGAGGATAGCTGGATTGGAGATTTTAGTTCAATGATTCCACTGCAATCTTGGTAATTCCAGACCAGGTCTTTCCTCAGATATTTCAGTCGCAAAGCAAATGAAATCTTTAATTAAAGACTAATGGATGAAATGATAGGATAACAGAATAAAAACTGCATGCCTGTAAACCAGAACTGATAAATTTGGTTGTATCTTATTATGTCTTGTAAAAACTTCACAGGTAAGTGGTTTAAGTGTTTGCACAAGTGGTTTTAGAACTAAGGATGTGCTTGAGCTGTGGAATTTACCTCCTATTGACTTTATAGAGGCTTTGACATTTGTTTCGTGCTCATTTTTAATAAACCTAAGTTTAAAAAACACTGACTTTACAGCAGCAACATTTTCAGTTGTTAATGGAAGTAGAAAACGCTCATTACCCACCTGAAGAACATCTCCAAGGTCAGCAGTGCTAATATCTGGGTCTTCAGTGGTATTAAAAGGAACAGGGTTAATTCTTACAAGAGTGAGCACTCTGGGTTCTGGATATCTCCACAACATCATTCCTGGACTCTCCTCAGTTTCGTTGTAAAACACAACTTCATAGGCACCAGGCAGTTTTTGTGCTTCTGTCAAATGAAAGGAAGGTATAATCTGTTACATAATTTCTAGAAAGAAACACGCTGGTTTATGAGACCAAAGTAGTTAAAAATAAAACCCTCAGGATCAAAAGGAGAGAAAATAAAAAGCAATTTCCCTGACTTTAAAAGATTACAGCTTAATGGAAAGAAATCAAAAAGAGGTTGGTTTTTTTTTTTCATTCTAGCAGATGTCTTTTCAATTGCCTTTCCAAAAAAGTTAAGTACTCATTTAATAGGTTACTACTGTATTTACTCTATAATTAAAAAAAGGAAAGAAAGAAAAACAGAAGAGCAATACTATTCTTACCTGCATCTTGTATATACTGGAACAGGCCTGTTCTCAGATCATCTGAGGTATGCTCAGTTTTTGAGGCCTGATTCCTATCCATAGAAAACCAAGTGGGATGTGTACTTTCAGGTATCAATGTCTCAACATTACCCTTTTTAGCGAGGTACTGCTGCAGAAGCTCCTGGAGAAGAACTAAGCAGTTCAAATGCTCCTGACCCCAGAATATCTTAAAAAAAAAAAAAGAAAAAGAAAAAGCTTAAAGAGTAAAGAAAAAAATGCTGACAATGTTATAGAAATATTTTGCTATTTTTGAAGGAAAAAAACCCTCATTTAATGGAGATAAGTCCTTTGGTCTTCATGTGCAGAAATGGGCCCAGAAGCAAAGAGAAAGACAAAGAAGCAACTAGCAATTAATAAAGAAATGAGACTTAGGCCACTGTGGGATGAAATCAAGATGACCATAGAGTGACTTAAAAGTTCATGGTAAGGGTAGGAGTAAAGTAAACAAGTCAGGTGTGCACACAGTGCAATTGTTTTCACTGGGGAATAACAATTTTCAAGCATGAGAAAAAAATAATCAGTGAATCTAGTCAAGAAGGAAGCTTTTCCTCCTCCTGCATCTACAGGTAAGTCCATGGAATAAACCAACACTATCCTGAAACACAGCTACAGCCAGTCCTGAGCTACCCAAGTCATCTCCCCAATTCGGTGCTTCTGCTGCAGTTTCTAGAGCCCTTCTGGGCTCAGGGTCCCACAATTGGACTAGCATCACCTCAAAGGAGCTCTGTGCTGCCTAAGCTGATGCCAGAGGCCTCAGTTCCTCACTGATGGAGGAGGGAGGAATGCCTTTTCCCCCCACTTATATTCATTTTATTTTTAGGTAGCTAGAACCCCAGAGCACAGAACTCCTACTACAATATTTGCAGGTGAGGCACCAATTTCATAAAAGCTCTCTAGGCTCTGCTGCAATACATAGTAACAGTGGTAGAAAATGAGGTTATGTTTAGAGCTGGTAAAATCATTAGCCGTAAATAAATTAATTTGAAACAGAATTGTGAATGCTTTTGTCAGCATTCTGAAATCTATTCTGTCAGACCCAATACTTAATTGTTTTCTGCAGAAGCTAATTATCCCACTGTATACTCTAATAAGAAATGGGTTTCTCAGAGTTCTAGGTATTTTTCTGGTCCTTGACAACCCATCCCAAATTTTGTGGAGAAAAACCCCAACCCCCTTTTATTGTTCAAGTACCTGTGAATAACAAATAACAAAGAAACAGAGAAACAAACTGACTTTATTTTATCACCAAGACTTTTTTTTAAAATTTGTATTATTCAATTAGACCTATTCCCAGGGTTGTGGTTTTAAGAACTTCTAATGCTGATTCTGGGAAAAGACCTAATGACACAAGTAAATGTCAAAATTTTCTCTTTGTGTTTTATGTGCTTGATTTATGCATTTATTTTTAAACATTTGGTATGTATAGATACTACAATACAAATAATTGAAACAAGAAATATATTAAAGCCCACTTGTTCAAACCCCACAGAATCTTTTTTTCATTTCAAGAACGCCCATGGTTCTTGGACCAGTTTCAAGTTGTGGGCACTTCCAAAAAGGAGGAGATAGCATGGAAAACTGCATATTAATTGCTACAAATGACAGCTTATAATTACTCCCCTGAGAAATTGGTGTAAGTTTAAAAAAAAAAAGATATATATTTCTTAAAGCTACCCCTAGGCATCAGAGACACACTGCTTATGGACAGACACACACATCAGAACAGGGTCCTAGATATTCAGTGTTAGTAATCTGACCCAGTAGTTTTAAGGGAACACACATGTACAGCTATACTACATGGCTTAAAGAATATTTAAAAAACAAGCCAAAGCAAAACACTACACAATTTTTCAATCAACAGTTTTACATAGAAGAACAGATACTTATTTTAAAAGCTAAAAATAAAAGCCTCCCAAATCAAACAAGCAAAAAAACCCCAGCCCAACCCAATGAATTGTTGTAGGTTGCAAAGCCTTACAGGCTTTCATGGAATTTATGAAATTTCAATGAGCCAAAGCCAGCCCAGCTCAACAGCAGAACCATAAGCCTCTCATACAGACCTGCAGCAGCCCTCCTCTCAAATCGATGTACATTTTTGGGATGGATTGTTCTGGGCCAGGATCACCACTATGCTTACACCACTTGGCTTCCACATTAACAGAGCAGCAAAAAGGGCCCATCAGAGTTCTGGCTCTTTCTCTGAGACTTGTTTTAAGTAGGAAATCTTTTATGTCAAGGTCAAAAGATGATCCATGGATTCCTAAAAACAGAGAGAGACAGTTAATCCTGCTCGTAGTTATTCTCCAAACATTTATGTGCTTATTCCCTGAATTCACCTTACTGTGAGCCTGGGAATCTCCATGAACAAGGAATGACAAGTAGTCCCACTGACTTCATGGAAATACTTGAGTGGACAATCGCTCTCCTCTCCAAACAGAGCATCACAGTTGGGCCACAAGAGCTGTGATTTTTGTTGTTTAACTTGCTCTTAACGCATAACTGAGCATGCTTGACACAGTGTTACATTTATGGAGCAGGTATGTCTCATCCACATTCCTTACCAAGAACTACTTGCCAAAACATTACGACTTTTTATATGTGTGAGCATTTTAAGGTTTATGAGAAGAGACATTTTTCATTAAACTATGATTTTATTTAAAAAAAAATAATTTAAGAACAAGAACAGCTGCTTCACTTGACTGTATTTTAAACTGATAGGAAATAACTATTTTGAATGATTCTCTCAGCTTTTATTCAGGTTAGTTGTTATAAAATATTGCATTGCTAGACCTTGGAGTGCTTAGCAGGATAGTAAGATTAATGCTTAAATGCAAATAATTCACAATTACTGTAACTCAAAATATGTAACATGTTTACTTAAAAACTTTTTACATCATAACCATTTGCACTTTACACAGCTTTACAAAGCATAAAAATGATAATGGCAGGTTAGATTTATGACAGAGCTTATGTACTCTCATTAAAGACAGAGACATTTTTAGGAAGGAAACATTATCTAGAGATGTCCCATCTCTTGTAAATTTAACTTGCTGAAAAACTGTTTCATAACCCAAACTATACGTAATATCTCTGTATTTCCTTTGTGTATTTACATAGAAAGTACTATACCTGACCATGGGTTAATTTTGTTTTCTTCTGGTGCTTGTACTTGGACTCAACACTCTTGATACTGGATGGCACCATCCTTTATAATGCCCATGGCTTATTTTTCTAATGAAACCGGATACTTACCAAAAGCAAAAAATTAAAAAACACAATATGGATGTTCTAAGGTACAGTTCCATTTTATACTTTCATCCCTTTGCCAGTAGAAAAGTCCCACAAAAACACAATGCCCTGTTTTGAATACACACAGTAAAACTTCCCTGATGAATCTCTTTTAGAATCCAGAAAGAAGTCTGTCCCCATCTTGGGAGTTATGATTTCATAATATGAAGAAATATTTTATACAATGGAAGGAAATACATTGGATTTTAATTTTTTTTTAATCCAGCATCTACTAGGAAGGTGGTCCAACAGTCCCCGTAGCCAAATAACAGCACTGAATTGTATTCAACCCAAGTAGGAACCACAAAGAGGAAGAATCTCTCCCTTGAGCAGGTTGGAGTTTAGTAAGTAGGCTTGAGCAAACCTTTGTCCCATGCCAGGGACAACAGGACCATTGACAGGATTTACACAAGGGGTTTTAGCTCTTGGTTATTTAGGCTGGCTTCTGGACCCCTGGGTCTGGTCTCATGTGTTCCAGGTTTATACGGCAGACACCACTCTGCAGTTTTTTGACACTGAGCTTCAATGATAATCAAGAAAATTAACATCAGCACACCCTGACGCCTCTCCTTTTGGTACTGGTTCAGGCTTGATTCTGTAAACTGTGGAATGAAGCAGCTTCACATACAGGCTTAAACCAAGAAAAAGAGGTATTTTTATGGGAAGGGCTGACCCTCATCTTCCTACACTCAGTCTAGTTATTTTAAGAGGCACTAAAATCTTTGGAAATTCATTTTTTTTTTAATGCTCTACATAGAACTTTGACTTTAAAGAGAAGAAAGTCTCTGTAACTATTGCCCAATTCTGCAATATACAGAAATGTTCTATAGTTTTACTGCAATACGTGCCAAATTGCAGAAATAACAAAAGGGAAAAAGGAATGCCAGAATACAAGTGGTTTTATTTATGTTTTCTTTCACTGGGATTACACTTGGAAGGATTAGGCTTTGCAGTCTTTTTCTGTTGTCATCTCAGCTCCACAAAGTACAAAGAAAACACAATATCCAACAGCTTAAAAACAGAACTGAGCACTCAGCACATAATACTGCTGGTTCAGAGTCAGCCCTGCCTTTCTGAAATAAACGACAAGAAATAGACACAATTAAGAATAGGGAAGTATTGGTAAATTTTGAATACATGAAAGATTACAGGACACATCCATGGATGTGGGATGCTCAGGGACTAAAAGAGAGATCTTTATTTTCCTTGCTGATTGTTCTTGCGTGGGCAAGAATTGCAGCCCCATCCTTCCCAGCATTTTTATCTAGATGCCCTTTTGGGGATGAAGTGATTTCTAGTATAAAAAACAATCTGCTGTTAATAAAAACAATGCAGAGAGCATTCAGACAAACTTGTACAAAGTGATGTCTTGAGGAAGCTTAAAGACAACAAATGAAGAATGTGAACATGCATAAACCCTTAAAATAAAGAGATCTCTGGGCATAAGGGAATCTTCAATAGGGTACCATTACTATGGAAATCCTGAAAGGATGACATTAGAAAAGAAATAATCTCACAACCTAAAGGAAGGGAGTGAAGAAACACCAGTATGCACTAGGAGTGGGCTTGTTTTAACACTGCTAAATGCCATACTAACATTTAAAGTACATGCTCAGTTAGTAAAGTTGCTTTCCAATGACAAAAGCAGTCATCTCAGAAAGGTAAATATGCTAAATAATTCTGCTCTGGTTTTTTCCCTCCCACACACTATTTTCAGTCAGTCCTTTCATGCATCTCTCACAAACTTCTATTGTAGAATTTTAACTTCAATTTAAACAGATTAAATCAAAGTCTCCATTTGAAATGAACTTGAGATGGCACCACACAGAAGCAATATATCTTCATAAACGATTGTTGTGATGTGCAGAAGTTAACTTGTTCTGTTTGGATTATTGCTCATGAACACCAACACACTTTTCAGTATATGCAATAATTTACTTCCAGGAACAAATAGTTTCATGACTTTTAAAATACTCTTCCAAGAGACTAATAAATATGGAGCACTTGCTTTGGACAGTGTTTAAAAAATGCTGCCAGGCCTCCATTGTCAGGTTTCAGGCAGACCCACAATCGTACCACAATGTGCTGCCACGCTAACTGAGCAAAATATACCTTACACAGGGCTTCTGCACGCCTCTGCAAGGATTACCTTTATGATGACATATGCTCAAGAGGAGTATCCAGGTATTTTTATACAGTTAGAAATAATGCAGGAGGGTTTTTCAATAAATTAACTTGCTTAGAAATTAAAGATGGAGATCATTAAAACAGAATAGTGAAGAAAATTTACTAAAAGACATTTGCTTTAACATTCTAACATCTTACTTTTTTTTAGTCAGTAGAAATTTGATTTATTCTAACACTTACAAAGACATCTCATAGAATCTGAGTAATATAGCTACAAATACAGATATGTTAGAGTTTACATATAATAATTATAGTTATATTAGCATTTACCAATATTAAGAGGCTCCACATGTCTGTTAAAGGGCCCTGTGTGCATAAATCCATTTGTGTGAATATAAAAAAAAGACCCAGCCCGTTTTAAAAGATGCAAGAAATGCACCAAAACAACCCTTCCCTTCCAGTAACAATCGCTTAGTGTTTAGGCAAAGCAGGTGTTAAGAAAGAGCTTGTTATCTTTCCTGGTTCACAGACAAAGGGAGAGGCAATGTTTTAACATTAACTATGGACTTTCTGTTTTCAAAAACATTTTAAAGTGCTGATATTTGAATCAACTCCAAATGAAACAAGGAGAAATGTAGCAGGATACTTTTTCCTTCTATTACAGTCTTTGCTTAGCTATGCTCTTCCATAGCTGCAAATTCTGTTTGGTTCGCTGCACTGTCACCTAATACAACATAGAGCATGACTTTAACTGGCAAAATGCTATATGGGAAAAGAGCTTTAAGAGAATGGAAACGTGTATTATTAAAAAAATACAGCAAATGACACTGGACTATAGTGGAGCTCTTTTTGAAAAAGCCTTTTGGAAGCTAGGAGGTTTACTACAAACCACAGTGCTAGGAAGAAAATCACTTGTCTGAGTTTGGGGCAGTTCTGAAGCAAGACTGTCCCAGAGCATAGAGCCTGTCATGCTTGTTCAGACTGGGCAAGATGCACGCAACCAATGTGATCTGCACCCACTGCTGCAGCTGGCAGACTGCATTGCCACCCAAAGGATTGTGGTGCACTCTGGAGGGAGAGGTCCAGGCTCTCCCAGGGACACTCCATGCCTGGGTGGCAGAGATAGAACCTGGCTGCTGAAGGTTAATTCACAAGTGGTTTTCCTTAGTGCTGTGTGTGCTTCAATGTCACACATTCCTAAGGTGATAATCAGTGATACTTGCTTCTAAGCATTCACTTATCATACTTGCAACTTCAATAGCTAGCCTAAAGTTGCCAAAGACAGCTTTGAACATGTAAATATGTCATTATAGTTCATGTATTGATACAGTTATCTACATGATCTTTTTTCTCTTAAGAAAACTTCAGATACATCATGTAATGAGTGGTTACACTACAGTTCAACAGCTCTGTTCACAGGTATCCTCTATGAGGCAGCTCCTGAGAAGAAAGTATACCAAAGCTATGAAAATAATTGCAGGGGAAATGCTGCAGTTAATTTAAGACTCAGGCAATTTATTCAAGTCTGGAAACAGCAGTAGCAAACAAATGGTGAGACATAGTAAAGGACAATTTTCCAGGAGAGATTTAGTTAACAATCCACTGACTGCACTGGATTTCTCATTAGTGTCGACCTGAATCTTATGATAGCTCATTCTCCCCACGAGAACAGTTTATACACATTACCAATTAACTATTCTTTAGTGAGAGAGAGTTTTTCAGCATTACATGTGGACATATGCAGACTCTGTAAAAACACGAGATGTGTAACACACGGTAAACAGAAAGTAATGATCTTAAACAGGCCAAACCCTTGAATTCGTCACTAATAAATGTCCCCATGCATTCAGCAGTTCTGGCTGCTGGGACCCTGTTTTCTTCAAATACTTCAAACACTAAAATCCAGGAACATTTATTATTTTAATCCATTACAGGCAGTGCTTGATTTAACTTTATTGGTTGTGGTGGTGGTAGTAGTTATAGTGGGGGTAAAGCTATGTTCTTTTACACATCATTTCAAAAGGGCTTAATTATATTTTATAGCTCAGGCCAGGAATCCTGCTTGTTTTGTGTCTAACAAGGTTCAAATGGAGTTCAGGTCAGTGATGAATCAGAAGAAAAGTCAAAGATGGTTATCTATTTGAAATGAGCTCATCTCCCTTAAAGAATAACTGGGCAGGTACACCATGTTCATTACACTACTGCATACTAAATAGCTGAAAAATCACAATTCACTTCATTTGGTAATTTTGGATGTTGTGATGCCCGATCAGAGAGAACATATAAAGTTAAGAGCTAAGGGGATTTTCATTTTTGGTCAAGGCTGTCTTTAGTATACAATAATCTAGAATATATTTGCAAAGTTCTATATTGCCCTACTTTATTCTAATTAAGTGGAGAAAAATGCATAATGGAAACCAACAAAAACAATGTTCAATTTGCATCTGAGTCCAGTTTTCAAAACTGACCAAGTGCTACACTGACGTAATACATGAGTAATTCTTGCATCATAAACATTTTATCTTTAGATATCATCAGTTTTCAGAAAAGAGACTAAACATTCTTATTCCAGTTACAGATGGCCATGGAAAGGTTCTTCAATTAAAAAAAAATCCATGTATTTTCACGTCTTAATTTTAGGTGGTTGGTAGAAAACTTTGTTTTATTTGCAGGAGAGTATTGCTGCCTACACTAACACTGATTTATAACGTTGTAGATATTTAGCATTACTAAAAAAAAAAAAATAATTCAGACATTGAATGCCTATACAGTAAATGAAGCATTACAAAACAGTGGATGCCACTCAAAATGTAGTCCTACACAATTGCCACAAGGTTGAATTACAATTACGGCTTTGGTGTCTTGCTCCTCTGCTCTACACTCGATTCACTGGATTTCAACTCTAATAAACTAAATAGTCCATGAACTAGAAGCTCACTTTTCTTTATAAATAAACCACCCTGAAGATAGTGCCTGGCAGCACCTGAGCTGTTTGAGTCTCTATAACCCAGTGAACTACACTTGTGAAAGTCTGAGGATTGACAGATACACCCAGGCCACACAAACAGAACAGGTTTCCTTGCACTCTTGGGATGTGACTTCCCAGGATTAAAGCCAGTCCAGGTCCAGGCTCCTACACTCCAATCTTCTCGTTTTGATCCTTCCTCTCCTTCCTTCCTTAATATACTGCTCTGAATTCTCTTTTGTGCCAGCACAGTCATTAAAGTGTATCTGTCCATAGAGCCAGCTGAAGACTCCTATCTTCCTGGAAAAATTTCTTTCCTGTTGGGTTAGCTTTCAGACAGATCAGTGCTCTGATTCAACTCTGCCACTGGCTGCCTGAGTAATGGAGCACAAGGCAGTGTGGATATGTGGGGTCACAGTAATCTACACCTTCCTATGAAATTGCATATGAGGGTGGGGGGAGCAGCAAGCTGGCGATCTCATGCCACAGAAAAATTTTCTTGTCACAGAAAAAGAAGACAAGTGTTGCCAGCATGTCAACAATTTAAACAATTTAAAGGAACAGTCAATAATGCTTAATCTCTTATGTTCTCTACGTCACACTGCACAGGAAGCATAAATTGTACAAATAAAACATTCAGCTTTCACTGTTATCTGTATTTCCTATTGAATGTAAATATTCTATAGAACTGGCTGCCATGACAATACTGTATCACCTGCAACTGCCACATATATACAGCACTGGGATCCACGTAACAAAAGAAATTCTAGTTTCAAAAAATTATGCAATTACTTTCAAAATAAAAGATGAACAGATTACAAAAAAACCCATATTTGTTCTGAACTGAATTTCACTTGGAGCCTAATTTCTAAAGTCGAGTTACTTAAATTGTAAATGTAGTTCTATAAAATTAGTGCACTGCCTCGAATCAACAATCTACTTTCTTCTTTCCCTTATTTTTATTTTCTCCATCAGTTAACGTGCTAGTTCATCAGTAGCAATTTTGACCCCTGTTACAAAGTACCAGTAGGGAATCTGACCAGGATTAATAGTGGTACTCAGTCCCAGGATTAGGTGGTGTCTTGTTTCATGGATTTTAGGCCATCTGTTCTTCCCTCCTACATTATACTCCAGCAGAACTATAAACGCACCTCCACCTCAGGGACTATAGAAAGGAATTAGAATTCTTCTGCTTTTCATTATCACAAGATTCAGTAACTCATTTCATTGTCAGGATAATCCCCTTTTACTCTTTCTTTTGCGCTTGCAGGGTATGCCAAAATCACAAATAAAATCCCAGATGTTACAGACCTGATGAGGTCTCCACCTTTTCTTGAGTGTTGGTTTTAAGCTACTTGGGACACAGTGTCAAATCTGACAGGACCCTGATGCCCACACCCAATATTCATTAAGGTTTGTTAGTGATTTGTATAGCTGTCTACAAGCTGCACTTCCACCTCAATCCTCTGTGGCCATTTAAATATTTAGTTTGTCCTCTGGCTTTTACTGACAAAGAATTAATTTCCTATTGTTCAAGTGTTGGAAGGAGTTTATATTTCTTTCTAAAAGTAACAAAGGTCTTCTGGGTGTTGTAAATGGCTTGTTACTGCTGCATATTATTTTAGGTAGTCATATCTAATTTAATGTTTTATTTCCCTGTGGGCTAACTTGCGTATCTGCAGCATCCAAAGGCTATGACAACGCCTTAGCAGAGTTTTCTCCAGAGAGTCAGTTAAATCCAAAATGAAGTTTGGTCTTTGCTCTACACCAATTAATAGCTGCATTTCATTTTTAATATTTCTGTAAAGTATCTTAAGTATGCAATTTCTTTCAGGTTTAGTAAAAAATACTTGAGATTATCATATGCTCAATGATCATTTATTCCCCCAGCCCCCCTTATTTATATGTTAAAGTAATCATCTCTGCATATGGGACTAAGGTCTGGGGAATTCTGCCTATGATCTTTGAAATAGTTTGTGTCTGTAAGTCTCTCAGTTCAGACACTGAACAGCAAGACTTCCCTCCTGTGTCCAGCCAGAGCAAAATAAGGCTCCACCGAGAGGCTACAAGCTTCTTGCCGTTTTTCACTCTGGGGAGAGTAGTCCTCAGCTTCTCTCTTTTATCTGCTCTTTTAGCAGGTAGATAATGCTAATTTCAACACCAAACCAAATTAATTCAAAGCTATACGTTTAGAATTCCATTTTGTTTCCTAGAATTTATTGCTAAAAAATATTTCAACTTTAATGGCATATGATTGTCCCGGAGTGAGCTATGTACCTCACGTGGGATACCAAAAGCTCTCAAATCTGATCTGGTACATGGCACTGGATAGCTCCAGCCACTTTGTAGAAGAGGACAAAAATCACTGAACCAGTTTTAACAATAGTTCTGGAACATGGGGTTTTTTTTTGTCAACAGTACAAATAAGCCATGAAAAATGAGCTGTTTGTTGTTTGCTTGTATGAAAAGAGTACAAATTTTAACTTGCAACGCTAAGCCATGTAATACAAAATTACCATAGATAATTATTTATCATCAGTATGGCTTAAATCCTTGACCTTAAGGGTATCACAAAACTATACCTGTAGGCTCTTCTAAAGTGAAATTAATAATATCTTATTTTGTAAAGGGATTTTGTTTTGGCTTTTTTTTTGCCAATACACTGCATCACATACAGCAATACTGTTCCTTCACTAAAATCAAAATACTCAGGATTTCACTGTAAGTACAGAGGAGAATGTAAGTATTCTAGCAGAAACAGTAACCATGTTGTTATAAGTAACATATTAAAACATGTCCAAAAAATGAAGTCCCCTGACACACTAAAGATTTGAGGTTGTATAACAGTGCAGCAGGATATGTAGAAATGGAAGTGGTTTGATTTGATCCAAAACTGCAGTGTGAGTATTCAACATTTAAAACGTATTTAGTTAGAAGCTAAATAATTCAACTAATTAGTTCCTCTATTTTTCAGAAGTTACATCTTTTTACTTTTGTAAAAAATTAAGAACAATTAAAACAGTTAGCTTCCATGATTAAACCAGCAAAATCTAGAGGGAAAACTGATAATGAGAAGAAGAAGAAAAAAAAAGTTATATGGCAAGCTTCTTTCTTAATTTCAGCTAAAAATATCAAAGCATTACACAAGGTCATGCACTTTTGTTTTCCCCCTATAAGGGAGGAAAAATGCCGACAATACATTCCTGTGAGGGTTCTTTGCTAAACAATTCCTAGCAAATAGGATTCCTTACAAACCAATTTTGTCTCCTACATTAAAACTCATCTGGAAAAGGGGTCGTTTACACTGTTTATAAAACACTGCCACATAAAATGTGTAAAAAAACCATATTTCACTAAAAATAGCTTGCGTAAGTAAGGGATTAGAGTAGTTTCTACTGCTATAATTGTTCCTTTGTAGTTTTTTCCATGATGTTTTTGAACAGTGTTTTTAACTATGTTTATTAAAGTCAGCACATCAAAAAGGATCAAAGAGAAAGCTAGTGAGAACCAAAGAAACCCCAAGCGTATTGTGTTGTCTCACTGGGGAGTTATGCAGATTCAAGTAAACAAGTGCAAATTGTTGAGGTTTTAATGAAAATTTTCTACAATTATTGTATCTGAAGTCATTCTATATAATAACATCTGTACAGCAGATGGCCATACTGTACAAAAAGCAAGCAACGCTCCTTTTTCTTCCTCTGTTTTAACAGTACATCTGAGATGACTACTTTTGTCATTGTGCTTAGTTTGGTTCAGCAAATAATTCGTAAAATGCAGCTGCTGCAGATGGTCACAATAGCTATTTGACTGTAAAATCAAAGACACAGTGAAGTATTTGCGTATTAGTTTCATTCTATAAAAAAAATCTGACATTAACCCTGTTCAGCTCAAAAGGTATATCTATAAAACCTTTTGTAAAAAGAAAAGCAGTGAAGAAATGACATATTTAAATACTTGTTGCTCCCAAGGCACAGCTACTATACTTTTTTTTAATTGAGTTACCTTGCATAATTCTTTGCAATTCTGAAACAGATCTAGTTAGTAACTATAGTATTCTAAAGTACTTTTAACACAAGATTATAATACCACTTTGCCCCACAACGAGCAATGTATTTTCTTTCCTGAAGTTTCAATTTCTCCTTGGGTTCTACAGCACTTTAATTATAAATTAAAAAAAAAAAAAACCAAACCAAGCATTTTGACAGTTTCAGTCAGTTTTGTGGAATTGTGTCTTTTGCCCTTCTTGAAACATGAAACGACTTCTTGCACCCTCATAATAGCATGCAAAACCTCATACACATGTATTTTTCTTTTTATAAAGCAAAGATAAAGATTAACTGGAAAAAAAAATGTGAGAAGGGTCTGTTGATGTCTGTTTATTGTCTGGTTATGAAAGTTCTTCATATAGAGTAACTAATCTACATTTTCATTAGATTCAGAATCAGCATTGCTTTGCTTAACAATGCTTGCCAGGCTACAAACATACTGAAGATTCATATATAGTTTGTGACATGGAAAATAAAGATTGGTTCCCTCAGGCTGCCAGAAGAATTAAGAAACAGAACTTTGTTGTAGAATGTTTCTGAGACTTAACATGCAAGGCAAGGTACATCCTTCTCCCGGGAGGATGAAAAACTCCAGGGTAAGTGATATACATTGCCGAGTTTGCCAAATTGCTTTACAGAACAGTGACGGAATGGGCTCAGCTTTGATATAGTGAAGCTTGTTGTGGACACTGTAATGTACCATGGGATGGATAATGTACAAATGATAGAGGGGGAGTGATGGAAGGGAAGAGGATTATTACATGGAAAGAAAACAAGAACAATTTAAAGGACATTAGAAAGGCATTTTAGTCAGTTGTAGTGTTTTCTGTGCTAGGGTTGGGATCTGATTGGAATAGCGTGGGAACGCAGACGCTGTTCCTGCCCCTACTGCTGTTTATTTATGGATAAATCAGGAGTTTCAGGCTTCAGCACTTTCATGGGCTTTCATGTCCTATGAACCTTAAATTTTTCATTTTTAACTTTTAAAACAATAAAGAAGCCCTGAAACTTGCTGGCCTGAGGAGAAGTATTTGATGAAAAAGAAATAAATCACCACCTTCTTTGGCCTGCAACTTCTTTCTCTCAGCTACAAACCCATTTTACCTCACAAGCTACTCTGCCAACTACCTACATCTGGCTCATCTCCATATCATGTAAATGTACGATCTTATTAATTTTACTAAAGGACTAATAAAACAATTTACAGAGACAGTCAAAATGTCTTCATTTTCAATGAGTCTCTGGTATCTCGTTAATTGTACCCAGGGTGTAAAGTTTCCTTGCAGTCCTGCAGTAATGAGGCTGGAGCACCCGTTTTCCCTGGGTGACTCTCAGCTGTGCAGAGGAAGCATGTAAAAATTTAAAACTTCATAAGCCTGGAGGGGAGTAATGGTATGACCCAATATTTACATAGTAGCACATGTCAGGGCTCTGAACAATTATTTTTGTTTTTTTTTTTTTTTTTTTTAAAGAAATATAGGGTCTGAATAAGAAAATATAGTTATGGAGTGAAAACTGTCAAAATTTTGCCCTTTGAAGTATGTGCTGACTTATCAGAATACCAGAATAGTGGTTCTCATAACCACTATTCCAGCCAGAATTCTGTCAATAAATTAGTAATTACAAGCTAGGGAATATTAACTACAAAAATACGCACTCTTGGGTGCTGCCTCAGTGAAAGGAAAACTCTGGTAATAAAGTCTATCAGGCATTTGCTATTTTCTGTTGTAGATTTATTATGTTAACTAGAGGAGTTCCCCTCAATGCCCCACACTTTAAAATGGTTGCTAGACCACCATTTGAACAAATCAATAGCACTTCCAACTTTCAAAAACTCTTACCTGCAGTTTTATGTCCACTTTTAATATTCAGGCTTCCACTGAGGTTTGATAAAGAGACTAACAAACAAGGTTTACTGGGATGTGGGATGGTTTCCATCGAAACCACCATTTGAACAGTGTGAATGGAAATCTTCTGGAAGCAGGAAAGGGCTTGCCACAAGTTTTCTTGCACTGAAGCCTTCTGCGCAGTGTTGGAGTGTGCAGCAGGTAGCAAATCCTTTGTACTGGGGTGTTTGGTTGTCAAAGTGACATCTTCATCTGGAATGACGTCAGCTGATGGAGCAGCCTCCTTTCTGGGTTCATCATCACACGTGCTGATGACTTTCTTCAAAAACTGGTTTATTTGATCAAGCCTGACAAAACTGAGATTTGCTTTCAAAGGTTTTGATATGCTCACATTTATGTCAGCTGTAGGAAAGAATAGGATAAAGAAATATGAGAAGCTATAGTGCAATTAATCAAGCAACGTAAAAATATTAGGCATTTAGTGAAGATGACGTTACTTCTGACATGTTTCACTGAAGGGACTGAATCAATAGTAAAACATAATGAGATCATATTTTTAGGAATAAACCTGAATTAAAACTTCATGAGAAGTACTATAAGCAATCTTCACTTTACACATTTTTAAAGGAAGAAATGTCACGATGTCGATCTCATTTCCCTGTTTCTTCCCAGGGATCACCACAGCTATCTGAAAGACCCACACTTCATTCAAGAGCGTCGGAGAGTCCCTTTGTGTTGGAATGAAAATATACTTCACAGTCGCTTGGGTTTTACATCCAGTAGAACAATTTGACTAAACTCCAAAGCCAACAGTGAACATTTTCAACACATTTAAATGAGCGAATAACATGTATATTCTCTTGTTTCCTACACAGCTGATATAAGCTATTCTTCAATTCATTTGCACGATGAAATGGGAAATAAAAGCAAATATAAAAACTGAGGTATGTTTAGATTTCCTTTTTTTTCAGGGAGATTGGAATAGCCCACATATTTTTAAAATTTTCTTTGTCTCTTTAGTAAAGGATTTTGGAACTTCCCAGATTATGAAAAGTTTCATAGAATTTTCAGAAATCACAAATAATATGAACAACATTGACAACCATAATAATTTAGTAGCTGAGATGTTGCAGTTACCGAGATTATTTCACAGAAGGGAAGCAGTATTTTCTGATGGTTGAAACTTACTTCTGTGCTGCTATCTGCCTTGTTATCGGTACACTGTGCTTCATTACAGAAATCCAGCTTTGACTTAGTTTCTAAGTTTTTTCATTTCACATTCACCTTAAACCTAGTAATTAATGAGATAGCTACCCTGGGCAGGGGGAAAAGGCTGCTTTTCACTTCATTGTTTGATTCCCTCCACCCCACCCCCAAAACCGATTAAAATTCTGAGCTTATATCTAAACTAGAGTAAATGTTCAAAGAAAACAGCAGTACTGAGTTTCAAGTTTCATTGTAAATATATATAAGAAACATTTTGTTGAAGGTTTTACAGAGATTAATGAATACTTCACCAAAATCAGGACCTAGTTTCAAGTTGTGCAGGATCATGTTTGTCTCTTAACACCGATGCAAACTGATGAGCTTGACTCTCCAGCTCTTTCGGTAAATTACTAATTTTTACAGAAGTGGCAAAGGGCTGCAGGAGCAGACCTTTGGGGCTGCTCTTAGATATAAGGCTTATCCTGACTTCAGAGAGACCCAGGTACATGACAAAGCATCTTTCTGACCCCCAAAATATCTGGGGGTTCTAAATTTCAGTTAGATGCTTTGGTATCTGAATAGATGTATCTCTGCATTATAAACTAATATTTGTTCAAAAAAGATAAGAGAAGCTTAGTAATAGCCATGTGAGATTTGTTATAGCTGAACAAAAAACCCCAAAGCAATTTTAGGAAAAAAAAAGTACTATGCCATACACCACAGCTACCTGAAATGTAAGAGTGAAAAACTACTTTAATTTTAACTTACAATTTTGAATTAATGGTCTTCTGAAAGTGCTTTCTGTTGTGTTAAATAAAGCTTTTCACACTGAACTAGAAACTGTGACAAAACACTAACTAACATAATGGTCTAGTAGAAAGGCAAGTATCAAAGCCAGGAAGCCGGCCATTAGGAGAGAACAGGTTTTTTATAGGCATCCAAAGCCACACGTGATCAAGTTGGAACATTTTCCAAAATACTTAAGTACTGATATTTTTAATTAAAAACAAGGGAAGAAAAAATGTTGTGACACTTTGAAAACCTCTCCACCCCTTCTTGGCATTAAAGAACATCCAAAGACTTGCCTGCCTTTTTGCATACATCCTTGGTCCTCTGCTTCCTCTGAATGAAGAAAGTAGAAGCCCATGTGACATTACGATATTAATTTACTTATGACACTCAAAAGGAAGTGAGTGCTTTTCTAAATGAAACATTCAATAAAACCCTAAACAAACAAACAAAACCCCAAACAAACAAACAATCAGCATTGTAGGGGAGGTCCAGGAGCGGCTCAAAGGGATAAACGCACACAAATCCATGGGACCGGATGGGATACATCCACGTGTGCTAAGGGAGCTGGCGGAGGTGATTGCTGAGCCGCTCTCTATCATCTTCAACAGGTCCTGGAGAACAGGAGAAGTGCCTGAGGACTGGAGGATAGCCAATGTCACTCCAGTCTTTAAAAAGGGCAAGAAGGAGGATCCCAGCAACTATAGGCCAGTCAGCCTCACCTCTGTCCCCGGAAAGGTAATGGAACAGCTTGCTCTGGATGCCATCTCCAAGCAATTGGAAGAGAAGAAGGTCATGAGGAGTAGTCAGCATGGATTCACCAAGGGGAAATCGTGCTCGACCAATCTCATAGCCTTCTACGATCTCATCACCGGCTGGGTAGATGGAGGGAGAGCAGTAGATGTCATCTACCTTGACTTCAGCAAGGCTTTTGATACTGTCTCCCATGACATCCTGATAGCAAAGCTGAGAAAGCATGGGATTGATGAGTGGACAGTGAGGTGGGTTGAGAATTGGCTGTCGGACCGAGCCCAGAGGGTCGTGATTCGTGGAGTGGAATCTGACTGGAGGCCTGTGACTAGCGGTGTTCCCCAGGGCTCGGTGTTGGGTCCAGTCCTGTTTAACATCTTCATTGACGACCTTGATGAGGGAATAGCCTCGACCCTCAGCAAGTACGCCGATGACACAAAGCTGGGAGGAGTGGCTGACACGCAGGAACACTGCGCTGCCATCCAGAGAGACCTGGACAGGCTGGAGAGCTGGGCAGTAAGAAACCAGATGAGGTTCAACAAAAGCAAGTGTAAAGTCTTGCACCTGGGAAGGAACAACCGTTTCTATCAGTACAGGCTGGGGGATGACCTGCTGGAGAAGAGCTCAGTGGAGAAGGACCTGGGGGTCCTGGTGGATGACAGGTTGGCCATGAGCCAGCAGTGTGCCTCGGTGGCTAAGAGAGCCAATGGGATCCTGGGGTGCATCCGGAGGAGTGTAGCCAGCAGGTCAAGGGAGGTGATCCTCCCCCTCTACTCTGCCCTGGTCAGGCCCCACCTGGAGTATTGTGTCCAGTTCTGGGCTCCCTGGTATAAAAAGGACAGGGATCTCCTGGAGAGAGTCCAGAGAAGGGCTACGAAGATGATAAAGGGCCTGGAGCATCTCCCCTATGAGGAAAGGCTGAGAAGATTGGGACTGTTCAGCCTTGAGAAGAGAAGACTAAGGGGGGACCTAATTAATGTTTACAATTATCTTAAGCAAGGGATGCAGGGGGAATCAGCCAGCCCCTTTTCAGTGGTCTGTGGAGACAGGACAAGGGGCAATGGCTGCAAGTTGGAGCATAGGAAGTTCCGCACCAACATGCGGAGAAACTTTTTCACAGTGAGAGTGACAGAGCACTGGAATAGGCTGCCCAGGGAGGTGGTGGAGTCTCCTTCTCTGGAGATATTCAAGACCCGTCTGGATGCCTATCTCAGTGAAATGTCCTAGGGAGCCTGCTTCGGCAGGGGGGTTGGACCCGATGATCTCTCGAGGTCCCTTCCAACCCCTACAATTCTATGATTCTATGATTCTATGATTTTAAAAATTACCCATGTTTGAAATCCAGCTCACACTAGGATTTGGGTCTCTGAACCGTTTACGCGCTTTCAAAACAAGTCACACATCCACTTAATTTTCTTTATTAGTGATGTAGTAAGTAATAAAGGAGTAAAATAGATTAGATGTTCTTGGCTATCCAGTGAATCAGCCCTGACAGAAGGTGGCGGCAGCCAGAAGCATAATTGCAGAAAATGTAACACTGGAACCTTCACTGCTAATATTTTAACTATCTCATAATGACATCGGTTATTTTTACAACTGGGGAAAGATTATGTAAGGAGATTCTTTGGCATCTCAAGTAAAATGTTCAAAAAATAAAAATCCAATTGAGTAATCAACATGGTTTTAGTCTTTGTCCTGTTTTACACTTTATACTTAGCACTGCAGAAGAAACTAACATGCCTTCTAAGAAAAACATATTTGATGGACAGAAACAGTGAAAACTTATGAAATACGAAGAGCTATTTATAGCAGTTGGTGAAGATAAATATTCAGCAGCTCCCCCAGTCACACAAAAGGAGCCAAAACCAGATGTTTCAATGTAAAGGGTCATCTAGATGCAGCTGGATTAAAATTTCCAGGGTGCAAAGTCCAAGGGTAATAGTCTTTTTAGATGATTTTTAACACCTTTGGATGCATACCACACCACTGCAGATTTGTCCTGGTAGGAAAAAACAGGCTCTTCTAACTCAAACAACTCTGAATTGTCCAAAATTACATCAGAATCAGGACAGTGCAAAAGGTTTTGGTTGGAAAAGACCTTCAAGATCATCAAGTCCAACCATTTATCCAGCCCTACTAGGTCCCACACTAGACCATGTCACCAAACTCTTCAAATACCTCAGTATCTTCTTTGCCTGATTGTGGCTGACTACCACAATTATACCCCAATGCTTTTAGATTTAAGACATAATAGCAATAATTTTGCCAGGTGCTATCTATCTCCAGCAAATAAACAGTGAAGACATTACTGTGCCTGTAAACTGATTGTGTTCCAATGAGTTATTTCTGGTTATGTTTAAATCAGACAGAACTAGATGATATCAAAGCAGTATTTTTTTAATTAGAGCATAGCATTTGAGTGTAGAATTTGAATTGTTCTTTCTCTCTCATTTCTTCAGTACGTCTCTCTACATTACCCAGTAAATCCATGTCTGTCAATTATTAGTTTCTAATTACCCTTCACAACTTTCTGAACAGCTACTAGGAAACAGAATGATGAAATAACTATCAAGTTAAAAGGAGATTAGATAAATACAAATAAATTACACTTATTATATGCTCCCACCACACCAGGAGATGACTTAACAGTGAAAGGAAAGGAATCACATTGCAATAATGAAATCAGAGAGGGAATTCAGGTCCCAGAGGCGATTCTACGGAGTTTATGTTAATGTACACCTTGTGGGGGACCAAAAATCAACTGGAATAGTTTCCTGAAAACTGTTTCCAGCTATTTTCTCATTTAAAAAGTTCCAACTTCACTTGACCCATTAGTCATCATATTACTTACATTTATTATGTATTTTGAAATCTATTACAAAAAACCCAATGGATTCAATATGGCCTGTTTGAACAAAATCATAACATCTATAAAAGAAAACCTATAAGCAGCTCTCTGAAATTTATGTCTGAAACAATTTCTTTCTTTGTCATTTTATTACTTAGAGCTTCAGATAAAAAAAAATTCAGGGTTATGAGTATTTTACCCTTATTCTCCGTAACATTCAGATTTGTACCGTGAAGATACAATTTTATTTTGTGAACTTGGGATAACGATATTACTTTTTATTTGGTGTGCTAAGGAAGAATAAGCAACACAAAATAACAGAGCTCCTAGCAAGTTGCTTTAGGTCAATCTCAGCTCTTACTGAAGTCAGTGGGCTTCTGATATATGCCATAACTATTTCCATTTCTATGACAAACTACTGTAGTATACTCTTAATCTGAAAAAACAGAAAGTAAACTCCATGAAAATTATTTATAAGCTATATTTATAAGACTAGATTCTTTTCACAAAGTATGAGAAATGTTGAACTGTAAGGGAAAAATATGTAATTTTCCAAGAATTTCTTCGCTTCTCATACCCCTCATTCTGCAGTGGATCTTTTATTTCTTGTGGCTAACATAGAAAAGGCCAGGTCTTTCTCCCTCAGGTTGGACATGGGTCTTGCCCTTCCCTATCCCAAAAAGGATGTAAAACACTGAACTTCTTAACAAACAGTGCTGCTAGAAACTACTATTTGCCCTAAACTCTTTGAAGGATTGAATTTCCTAGTCCTAAACAGGAGAGGAGCAGACAACAGGCATGAAACATCTTACTGTTAGCAATATTCTTTCTTTGGGAACCACCCATCCTGATGTAGGGAGTTTAAACAGAGGAAATCTGAGGAAGGTAAAGGTAATGTTGAACCCTGATTCTGATTTGGAGTCAGGGTGGCCCTTCAGTAACAGGGAAATGGCTGAATTGCAAAAATTAAATTTATAAAAATAGGAAGGAGAGAAACATGTAAAGAAAAGACTAGCTGTACTGTTCTCAATTGTCCCTGGTCAGGCATCAAAAGAGAGACAAATTAAAAGAAATTGAAAAGCAAGAAGAATCCAAATGAATTGTTTTTATCCTCTAATTCATCGTTCCCAATTTGGATCAAGGGAAAAGAAGGCAGAAACTTGAGACAAGGCTTCAGAGGCCATCTGCAGTCCATCTTGTATTCTGCTTCTGTGAGACAGATGCCAATTAGTCTGGAAGAGGCTGGTAGTCACCGCTTGGTATTTTTACCTACTGTGGCCTTTGTGCTGCAGCCCCACAGAAGCAGAACTCTAAGGCCAATATGGCAAACTAGAGCCTTCAGAGCACCAAATCAACTCAACTCATGTGGGGTGCTCCTCAGGGGTAACAACTCTTACTTCCATGACCTAATATGTCACTGACCCTATGTGAAGGTGATGCTAAGACATTAACAGCTCTAGCTAGCCAGCACTTGGCTTTCTGATCCCTTACAAGGAGAGTGATGTAATTCTATTAATTTTTTTAAATTGTCACAATTGAAACAAAATAAATTGTTGCAGATCGAGGAGACTAAAGAGACCATTGATAAAGGATGGAGAGTTACTGCTATTCATAGGGTGTTGACTGAAATTAAGCAACTGTGCAACTACCAAATACACTACAGAAATGTGTCGTGGTTGGGTGGTGAGGCCAATACCTGTGGTGGGGACACTGGGAGGCACTGCCATGAAAGAAAAACTTTAGCTAGGGAAAATACTGTCTCCCGCAACGGAGAGTCAGGGAAGTTGAAGCACAGTACAGTGACATGAAATAAATTGCTCCAGGTCATGGAGCACATTTGTGGAAAAGAAAAAAACCCCATAAATACTAACTCCCTATTATCTGCTTAGCTGGTGAATACTACATCTATATTAAGACATATAAGAAAAAAAAAGAGAATTTCAGAAAATTGAGTAAATGTTTCAAGTAAATTTTAAAGGAATGCCAATACAGTGAAAAAGATACAAAGAAAATATTTTTCAACTTATCCATGTGGCTTCAAGTGTGCAGTTTTCATTTTTAGTACTTGGGCATTTAAGAAACTAAATTTAAAATAAGTGTTGTAGACGTTGCTTTTAGAAGGGTACTTTGATAATTTTACGCATTATTACACTGATATTACAGACAATGATGTGTCAAAACCAAAGCAATACCTACAGGCTGGTACACCTGTTTGGAATATTTCTCTTTGCCCTCTTAATCAAATAAATATCATTTCATGGCTACAGTGTCAGTGCTTTAAAAACTTGTTTGTAAAAGGGCAAAGGGAAAAAAGCCCTACTAGAAAGCTCAAAAGTTTTGCAAATGACCCAGAGTTAATTAGAAAAGTCTGCACTCTGGCTAGTTCCCCTTCTCACGTGTCAGCTCTCATTAAATCAAAAAATTCTCATTTTAAAGTTAACAAACACCATGGTTAACAAAACTGTTAAACTGGGATCAAGTGGGCACATTCCTAGGTTTATGTATGATGTCATGCTAAGCAGCCCACAGCTGAACTTGCAAGTAGTATGAATGATTTTTCAATATATTAAGTATCTGATCTAATGCTAATTTTCTCTCTATAGGCTAACTGTGCTGGGAACAGGTGGCCCTGCTTTCAATTACGGAGGGCTAACATGCCAGTGTGAGGCCTGGATTAGTTCACCTTCTCACAGGGAATTTGCCTCGGTTGGGAATGGATTTATTATGGCTTCACACATGGAATGGAGCTCATGTCAGCTGAGGGCAGTGATACATCATATGATTCAAATTAACCTGCTGTGGACTGTTCCGCAGGGCTGATATTGTGTATTAAAATGACGACATTTTTAAAACAGCTTGAAAGAAACCAGGATTGCTGAAGTGCAATGGTTCCAATTTGTTCCAACTAATCTATCACCTGCTGGAGATATTATTCTAGTGGGTTTCTGGTAGCTGCTATTTTCCAGGTTTCTCCAAACCACTGACCTTGCTAATGGATACAATTGTTGCCTTTGCAAACAGGGGAAAAAAGGAGGAGACAGGGACAGGGTGCAGAGTTTTGTTTGTTGCTTTTTACCCACAACCCTGGGTCTAGCTCTGTGCCCCTCACCGGGTCCAAACAATAGGGAGGGACTGGCAGGGAAGAGCAATCCCCCAGGTCCCCCAGCTCTCACTTTATCTTTCGCAGGGGCATGGTATTTCTCAGTTTGCCTGGATAGCTTCTTTTTGTAAAAACTCTTTTGAAAGGCAAAGTATCAAGGACTGCGGTTAATTCACACCTAGCCTAACACATTCCCAAGAAACTCCTGGGATAGCAGGACTTGGGTATAAACCACCTATATATTGTGTGTATAAGTATTCTAAGGCCATTTGTATGAAGCTGTACCTTGTAAGCACATTTTGTATCATATGCAGAAAGAATACATCAAAGACAGCTTTTATAGCTAAGAAAGCATAGTCAATAAAAAAAAAATAAAATCCAAAGAAATGACTAGAGGATAAAGATAATAAATCTTCAAAACCTATTAAAACAAGATGGTCATATTTGTTCCTCACCTAATGAATAATACCTAATGCTGAAGCAATAAATAGTACACTTATATGTATTAAACAGGAATTAGATGTACAATCCAGTAACAGACTGAATACAAAAGAGAGAGGGTCATGTAAACTGCTGTAGATGGAATTTTAAAAATTTTAAATAATTAGTTACTGTAGAAAGAGAAAGAATAGCCCTTTAATACATTGTGGGGTTAAAGTTGAGGTCTGTTCCCATAGGCCTGATGATGAATGCTTATTTCTCCTAGGATCTTATTACCTTAAATCTGGAAGAAATATCATTTTTCTTTAGTTGCCAAAAACGTACAAAATAATCAACTCATGTGGCAAGAAATGCATTAATGTATCCTGTTATTCTCATTTAATTAGTGGTTTCCAAGTTTAGCTACTTGCTGTAGTTTTTTGATCTCCAAGCTAATACGGACTGACAACCTGGTTTCCTGTGTGGTGAAACCATAAGATTTTTCTGTGGAACACTATCTACTTATCTACTTCAGCTGACAAACTATTTACAAGGAGTACTGGGTTTATCTAACACAGAACCACTTGCAGACTTTTTCTTTTAACTGCTTACATAGTAGTTTGCACCATAAAGCGTAGGCATGCTTGATTGCTGTATTTGAAATTTAACCTCAGCACGCCAAGAACATAGTTTGTTAAGAAAAACGACATTACAAGGAAACCACTAAACTTTGAACACTTAAAATCTATGCAGAAAAACGTAGTTATCACAACTGCTACATCCAGATTTTTGTCTGCACAGGCACAGCTTTTAGAGATGTGCTGACTGTTCAGAACAGCAGATTGGCTGTACCAACAGGTAGCACTTAATAGTGCATTCAATGTGTTTTAATTATTTACTTACTGCAGTTCTGAAATGTATATACAGAAATTAATCTGAAAACACACAGTGCGTTCCTTAGAAAATATGCCAGACAGAAGCAGCATTATTTGCCAAACGTCCACCAAAATAGAGCAGGCCTTTGAGGCTACAACGTAAGTGTGAATGTATTTTTTCAATTTATTAACTGTGATGTCTCCCATCACAAATATCGTTTCTCTGTTGACCTTAAAAGAGCTCTCAGGAGTTTTGCTGAAGTTCTTGTCCTCAATGAACAACTGCCAGCCTATTGAGGATCTGGTGATGTAGACACTTTCTCCAGGCCTGCTGACGGCCAAGCTACCTCACCCTGGAAGAAGTTGCGGTTAGAGGCCTTTCCCCCCAGGAGTTAGTAACTTATTTTCCAGTAGCCTGCTGAGGAGCTGTCAAGCTTTCATAACTCTTTGCATGTGCTGTTCTGACGCAATCACATGCTGAAAGCGCCTTCCATTACTCATCCAATGAAACCTCCAGCCCCAAAGGAAGGTTCTTGGTAAAGGTTAGTTTATTTGAGGAGGATCTCATAGTGGTAACAGCTGAGGTTAGAAAAATCTGCAAAGGAATGGAGAACTGTTTTGTTGTATTACACCGGTAAAATGCTTTATTAAAATTCAAAGTAATTACTGTTGAGTCATGTACCGTGACAGTTGGAGTTACCAGCAAAAAAGATGGTAAAAAAATGCCTTTTGGCTAAGACTAGATCCTGAAGGAAATCTCTGAACTTTTATATGCTTTTCAAGAATAAAGAGACCGAAGCTTATGATACATTAATTTACAGTTTTTCAGTTCCCTGATAATTGGCCGAATGCCATGGAGGGGAGAGATGTAACACTGATTTGGAATCTGACTGAATTGTTGAGAATGGGGTAGCCACTTATTAGACTACTTGTGGACACATACTTTGCAGATGGTACCAACTAAATGTTTGCTTGTTCAGCTAGAAGTCTGTCCTACTGACAGGACAATGTCAGGGGAAAAAAGCCCTTCATGTGTGTAGTAACTTTAATATAAAGGCTGTGTGAAGATACAGTGAAGACCTTGAGAAAAGGGGAATGCACAGACAAGGGTCTGTGAATCTGTGAATCTGCCACATGTGAGAAGAGGACACCAAAAAATTTGGTGGAAAAAAGGATAAAAATAAATCTGGCAGCAGTGACCAAAAGACTGTAGCCTCAAGAGACAATAAATTTTCCTTTTGGCTTTCCAATAGAACTCAAAGATCCTGACTCTTGATACTCCTCTCCTTTCATCAACTATCTACAAAGGCCACTAATAGTAGGTATCTCTACCTCTCTTGTGCTGGTCATAATTAGAATGAAAATCTACTATTATTATCAACTAATCTTTTAGTTCAAATGGCTGTAGAAAATGCAGTAGGTCCAAAGGTTCAAAGTCCTATTAACGGAGCCAAATAGGGATCAACAGAACAAACCTCCTGGGTTTGGTGATTTTAAAATTTTCTCTTAAAATTTCAAGGGAGCAGAAAACAAAAAAAAAAGGGATGATGAGGATGTTCATGGAATTTATGCTTTCCTTGAGACTCCTGCCTGCCTGAGTGCAAAAAATGGATTTTCAAGTTACTTAACTGCAGCGTTTATAGTTAGCAGGTAAATATGTACAATTGGTTGTTCAATTATATATCCTGGGGTCCAATATGAAGAAGTGATTACTGCTTCACCCAAAGAGAGTTTGAACTGTGTTTCCAACATCTAAGTTTCTATATTTTTAAGTAACTTGGAAAACCTAAATTGTGCGTCTAAAATTGGTAACCCGTGCTTTAATTGCTTTCCATGAAATGGCGAGGGCATACTATTCCTTTCCCCATGGGAGGGTTGTGTAGTTGAAGTAGTATTGCTGGAGTGCTCAGTTCCTAAAGCAGTAAGCAGTGTAGACGACATAAGGAATTCTGCTGTAGAGCCAGGTTTAGATAGTGTGCTGTAAGACTGTACGAATAGGTAAGTGAATAGATAGGAAAAACTCAGCAGTGAAGAACTGATCACTAAATAACTGATAACAGCTGTGAGCTGAGTGAAGTAAGGATATTGGGGGGAAACAACCCAAAGTTACATAATTATAAAATATGCATAAGAGAAATTAATTATTCTGGTACAGATACATTTAAATGTATTTGCTAACTTTTACTATAACTTCAATTATACTTCTCATAGTAATATATCTATAAATACATAATTCATAAAATACAGAATGGATAACATACTTCAATTTTCAGGAGTTTCTGACACACTAGGAGTGAAAGTTCAAGTCACATTATTTTAAGTATATGCTAATAATCCACACTACACCATTTATACTCTGTGATATTTAAAGACATACAATATCACTATTTTTTAGAATTTTACAGCATTGACACTTTGGGTGAGAAGAATTTGCAATGCCAGGTATCCAGATTCCAAAGTACCCAAGAGAAAGCGGCTTATAAAAGTCTTCAAAAGTCAGCTTTCATAAACATAAGTGTAAAAAAATTTCAGTTGGTTTAGGGCTAGAAGCAGGTAGGTTTCATTTTGTTCAGAATTTGCCAACCTCAGCCTTCTTGAGGAGTAAATTTTCTAAATTTACCTTGGGAAGAAAATAAATAATTAGAGCTTGAATCTACTGATTCAGGTCTGACCATTCTTCAACTTTGACTTCAATTCAGGGAAATTTCACATTCATTAGCACGGAATACAACATTTTTCTAGTGATCTAATGTGTGTGTCTATGTGTGCACATCTACAAATAGATTACATTAGAAAGTAGAGATTAATGTGCAACGCTTACCAGGTCCATTAAGGAAGTCTTTAATTTGCACAGTGATAAGAGGAGGCGGAATACCACTTTTACTATCTACTTCTCCAGCTACTGTCTGCAACCAAATCTTGGAATAATCCAGAGCTTCTGGCAAAGTCTTCCCAGGATCTACAAGTGATAATAATCACAGTTATTAATGATATTCTAGGAATATGACATGTAACAAAATCCTACATGTAAAACTAATTAAAGAGTTTAAAATGTAACACAGTAAACAATACTGCTAATACTACTCTTATACATACCATTTGTGCCTACAGATGTGTATAACAATGGCTAAAGCCATTTGCCCACAGACAATGGTATGTGTATACACAAACAAGAGGGCAAAGCTGAGTAACACAAAACGTAGAAAACCCGCAAAAATATCAAGCAAAATATGAGTGAAAGACATCAGTCACCACAAGATGACTTTAAAAAGCACACCATTTTAGCTTTAATTATGATGACACTTAAGCAATCCTTACAAGGGAATCTGTGCTCAAAACATACATATAGATTGTAGTTTCGTTGCCTGGTAGTGAAAATAATAATGGAAAGATAAATGATAAAGGCTAAAACACCAGAATACTACCAGATCTCAGGAACAGAGCATAATTACAATGTGATTATATCATTCTCTTTGGAATTTCACTCAATAGCTAGTCAGTAGCTATTCTTGCATACCACCTTGAACTGTATTCCTTTGATCAGTTTATAAAATTACAGTAGTACATTAATTTCCTGCAAGTGCTATTCTTGTCTTCATCTTCCATGTATCACAAATGGCAAAAACAGTGCTGTAGAAAGGTTTTTTGATCTTCAGTAACTCATAACCTTCATTATAATAGTCCTCGATTCTGGCACCAGAGGTCTTAAATTCTAAATATTATTATTTATTATGTTAATATTATGAATGTCTGTCTCATGCTTAATGAATTAAAGGAGATTTCTTGATGCTATTCACTCCCACCTTCAGTCAGTTAAAAACTACTATAATTGCTTTATTTAAGTTTTACTGAATAGACTCCTTTCAAGACCAGTATTTACATACCCACTATTATAGTCAACATATGGTATCGTGGTATCACAGTCATATGTGGACTGGGTATATAAAGTCAGCTTTGGAATTTGTATTTCTTGACCTTATCATGTGATTCATATAAAACTTGGTACATATGAACCCTTATGTGATTTCAAAGAACCTACTGAAACCAATTGATCATGACTTTAGATCTATATGGAAAAGATCAAAAGTTAGCACATTCTTCAGTTTTTATTTGATCAATTTTCAGCAATGACTTTACAGCAGTATTTGTACTGCATGGCATATACATTACAGCCTTGCCGTCCCTTTATTCCCGCTCTACATTTATGAAATCAGCTCTCAACAGTTATTTAAGAGCTGTCACTGCATACAACAGATTTGTGTATTTTCCATGTGAATTTCTACATTTTTATGGTTCTTAGCTCTTTCCTTTAATTACATTAACCAGAATGATGTGGCACACTCCCTCTTCTACACTAACTGATTTAGGGAATATCTCATTTCCTGTGCCTGGAGTTTGCCTAGTATAGAGAAAATAATTATGATTAAAAAAAAAATCTTTACCACCAAAACACACATCTTTTCCAAAATACAGTTTTGTAGTTGTTCTGAACAAGGATGCTATCCCTGCCTTGGATCCATACCATAATATCTTGCTTTGTGCTAGTAGTTCATTGTAAGTAATATACTATTTTTTTTCAGAATATATGTATAGTGTAAAGCATTGTAAAAATTACTGACCACTGTGCAATGAAGAACACTGAATCAGTTAAACTGATCTCTAAGTTGCTGTTCTACAGAAGTATTAATATAAACATTTAGGTGTACCAATATGGGGCAGAATGTTGCTATATGTCATGATTTCATCTGAGGAAAGATATAATCACATACTCTATATAGCAACCTTGATCATAAACTGGCTTTTTGGAAAATGTAATAAATTTAGTCAAATGTTTCATTTGAAGAATACGTTTACAGGTATTCCTATTATCCTAAGATGTGTTTATGCTATAAAGTACTTAATAATTATTTTGACATTGTGGCTGTTCAAAGATGAAAATATCTCTAATGAAAAGAACTTCCATAGCACAAAACCCCTGCGTGACATAATACATTAGCTATACAAACACTGCCCTCAGGGCACTGGGAACTGCAGCATGTAAGCGCAGAATCAGAAATTAAAGGAATCATGGGGATCTCGGGAGCTTATTTTGCTCTGTCATAGCTCCAAGGAGGGCAGCATTGTCACCTCTTTATTACCTGGGGCACTGAAGGACTGGACTACATGAATAATGAGAAGGATTCCAGAATTTACAGATTACAAACACAACACAAAGAAACCTCAATGCACAAAATTAGCCTGAGTCCAACAAATCATATTACTTTTAACCCAGTGCTAACCTTACTGATTTCAAGCACTTTTTTCTTTAGTTCAAGTGAAACTGTTATTCTGAAACTGATCTAATTCTGGAAGCAGGATAGGTGCACTGACACCCTTTTGCATCCCAAAGGGCCACGCAAAGAACTAGTTTGACTGCTTCCAATGCTGTGGGCATGTTTAATTTGGGACCTCATTAACAGACTTGACTGTAAATCCAAAGACACCAGATATTGATCAATAAATAAATACATTTTTACATAATGAGAAGAAAATTAAAATCCAGAGGTGTCAAAACAGACAATGCTGGTGTAAATCTGAAAAACTTGACAAGAATTCCAAAGAGGTGCTATAAAATGTATCTGCATAAGACGAACTAATTTACATCAGGGGTCAAAAGACCTATGTATCTTGATTAAAATACATTCTAAAGTAGGAAACAGCATGTGCATTTTCACAGGATTAGGGATTCAGAAACGAATAAAACAATATAAATTGATCAATAAATCTCTATGCTAAGGGCAGAGGAATCACTGGAGAAGCAACTGAATTAAAAAGAGAAAATTTAGGCTGAAAAGTGAGGAATTCCTGATGGGGAGAGCTATTAGAAAAAGGACTCTTCTCCCTCAAGGAAATGAGCGAAACGTTCAGAATGCTTAAAAATACACTTGACAGAACACTATAAATATACAATAGGGAACAATTATGCAACAGCAGGGAACTGGTCTGAATAATGTATTATAATGGGTCATTTCCATTTTCTATGATTCTCCCAAAAATCAACACTTAAATTTGCAGTTATTTGTATAAAGAAAATGCTGGAGAAAACCCAAGGGATGCATATATAAGTGAAAGGAGAGTCTAGAATTACTTCACAGCAAGCCAAGAGAGAGAGAAGAAAGGCTTGAGAAGTGAAGAGCAGTGAAGACGTCCAGAAATTCTATCCTCTACGCCATGTGAAAAACTTGTCTGTGGCAGCAAAAGAAAAATGGTGAGACAACTATTACAGATTGACAACCAAGACAGTAACTTAAAATCAGTAAGACTGAGAAACTGAGGTCCACTGCCTCTCTGCCCCCCCCCCCTTTTTTTTAAGAGAAAGATTATCTTTGGCTATTTCTGAATTACCTAAACATCCAAAGCCACTTCTAGATTTGCTAAGGTCCAGACTCAGCTCCAAACTTCACAGTTCATGAAGTATCTTCCTAAATTTTATTTGAATTTGCAAGCTGTTGATTCCACCTGCTATCCACTCATTTTTATGCCCGCAGCAAACCCAAATGTCTGAAGAGAAAGGGGAGTAAGGGGAAAGGGAAGGAGGGAAGCAGCAGAAATTTCACATCTTGAAGATTTTTACTCTCCAAAACGTGGTTTTGTTCCAGTTTGTATCTGAGAGCCAGGGTTCAGGGGGTGTAGCCCATGGGAGGCTTTAATGGGGGGCTCGGTGATCCATAGCACCCAGCAGCTGCCAGACAGGGGACAGGGCTACTGAGCGTGCACATGGGACAGCAACTTGGCCTGTTCAGCTGGAACTTTACCCAGACCAAACGAGGTCTGAAGCACGCTTTTATTTCAATGGATGAATCATATTTTGGTCTGCAGTCAATTTTAAAAGCCAGCACGATGCTGCAAACATCTCTGCATTTCAAACACTGAAGTGGAACGTTTGGTCTTGTTTTAAAAATGGTTTCCATTGGAATTTAAAGAGCATAAGTGGGAAAACATTTCTACTGATGTACTCAATTGCTGTGTCAGGAAGTTCAAAAAGGAGCACTTACAGTAACCTGAGGAATGTACATTCCCTGGCCAGCTCGTCTTTACAGGTGGGGGCTGCATCCCCACCCCCCATCGATGGATGCAGATGTACGGGACAATAAATATACTCAGAGGGGAACAAGTGACACTGCAGCAGAACTCCCTCAATGCTATGCTAGGAAACAGCCTTAAATCCTCTCTTTTCCTTGTAGGAAGCCCAGGCTGACAGTGAGGCAGTGAATCAGACTTCCTGCCAGAGCCAGCCCGCGCTGCTCTCCATGAAACCTGGGCTTTCCATTAGATCAGAGGTTACATGTGGTCTTAGCTACTGCATCTGCTCTTCATGGACCCCCTGCCATCAAAGGCGTGGGTGCAAAAAAAAATAAAATAAAATAAAAATCAAGAATAATTCTGGATGGCCTTACAATGCCTGGTTGTTTCTGGGTTGGTTTTTTTTTTTGCAAATGCTTTATTGGCGGAAGTTGAAGAAATTCCACACATAACAGATACTTACTGAGAAATTTCTCTCCCTTAAAACAACTGAGCACCACAACGTCCTCTTTGAAAGTAAACAAACAAACAAATAGAAAAAAGATTTTTCAAGAATGCCCAGAGCACAATGCTCAGGAAATGAGGCAATTTTGTATCTGGATTACATTACCTGAAACAAAGCAAATAAAGATTTAAAAAAAATATTTATAAAAGTGGCTTATGAAATTACATTAAAAACAAGAACCCATTTTTATTTAAGTGGAAATGGCCACTGCTCTGTTTGCAAAAACTAACGGTTAGCAGATGCCTTTCCCTTTCTGTTAAATGTAGGATGAGCACTGAATGAAAAAAAGGTTGGCTTATGGTATCTTTCAGGCTATTTATAAAGAATCTTACAAATAAACTCAGGGAGCAGCTATTCTTTTTAATCATCCTTATTAAGCAGATGATATGCTATTAATTTATTTACTTTGATTTAAAGTTCCTATACCTGGCAGTAGCATAATTGCAATCAAGCTGCGCAATTACAAAAATAATTTAAACCACAAATGAAGCAGTTTAAGACAGCCACAATAAAACCAAGCTAACATTTTAATAACCTAATAAGTCTCCTCCCACAAACTGACTTGCCAGTAGACTTGGTTGGAGAGAACAACTGCAGAAATTGAAAGCACAACCATCAGGTCTCTAGCTCCAAGGGAGGCAAATGATCCCACATACAGACACTGGCCTGATGGAAATGTGCTGCTAGTCACTGCTAATTAACACACTGACAATATTTAATTTTTAAATAGTCTATTTCCTCCTATTTTATTTCACATTTTAGAAAGTAAGCAAGAAATATCCCAGCTAGTGACAGAGGAGCCAAATCCTTTGGATAAAGTTCGGTGTTTCGACCATTGTGCAATAGTCATTCTATCTCAAAAAAGACTGATAGCTTAATGTGCAAGATCCTGAATTTTAAGCTCTATAAACTTAAAATTTTTCAAAAATAAGAACAAAATCCATGTCCCAAATAAACGTGTCTTTGTAGCAGTATTATAAATGCCATTTCTATGCATGTTCAAAGCAGCAAACCATCATAGGCAGTAAGCTTAATTTTGTCACCAGCCCACAATTAACTATTAATTCTCTTTAGAATTCATGCTGGTGCAGTTTTACAGAGTAATTTCCCTATTTTATTCAAAGCTTCATAAAACAGACTCTCATCAAACCGTTAGAAGCACTTCTGAAATCTAGAGTGTTCTTTGTTGATTTACAGCTGAACAATATATTTCTTGGAAATACAGTAATGGGAGTGAGGGATGGAAAATATAACTAGGCCCAAATAATTACCATCCTTTCTTTACCCTAAAGGGGCTTTTTTTTTTTTTTGAACTGATATCCATCAAAAAATAAGACTTTCTTAATTCCACAATAGGATTTTGCATTTGCTTCTGCCTTGCAAGATTTGAGAGTTGTTTCAGAACTGCAGAATTTTGTTATTTTAGAAAAGCTGTCAGAAATAGCACAGTATTTCATAAGCCCTGAATCTACCACCCTTGAATTAACAGTCATCAAGTTTCCAGAATCACACATGACCACTGATTTAAAACAATATACATATATGCACACACAGAATGATGATTTGAAATCACAGAGTTTTTATTAGCATGTTTTGGATCTAATCTATGTATTTCATATATAGCTTAAATATATAAGCTTAACCATATTGGTGTAAATAATGAGAAACCACCCCCACAAGAGGACCAAAAATCCCTAATAACAAACATCACGTATTTTTCATTTTGTCCAGACAAGTCAATTTTCTACGTTGTGATGCAATTTGCTACGTTAGAGGCCCAACCTTCTTATGCTTATCTCCATCATGCAGTATAACGCATACACAAGGTTTTCCTCAGGCCTGTTTACCTAGTCCTCCTGTTCCAAATGTTTTTTTTAAGGGGTGATATGCTCCATCGGTTCTTATACTCTAGTTACAATATATCTGTTATGTTTAGCTTGTGTCCTTTTTCCCATCCTACCTTAGATAATGGAGAAACAGCTGCATGCATACAGATGCAAGAACAGCAGTCTTCTAGAGAGTCTAACTGGAAGTATTCTTCAGCTACATTCACTGTAAATTAAAAATCATTTATACCCGCTTCCCACCCTCAAGTCCTTGATATACAGAAAAATACAGGAATATAGAGCATACCTACTGTACAGATGAAGAGAAGCCAACTTACTTCTTTCAAATAAACTTTATACTGATCTTCATTTGGATGATACATCTCTTTCAAATAAAACTGTCAGCAAATAGTCACAACATCAAGAAAAAATGGCATGATTGATGAAACTGCAGCAGCACAAAAAATGCCTGCAAAGGTCCTGATGTTGCATTGTATGATAGGTAATACATAGTTGTGTATATACACACATGTGTATAATACACAGTTTCATAACTATATATCCATGCTAGAAATGAAAAATAGACATTTCCCAAACTAGCATGTTATTACAGTGGGATAACAAAGTTAATGCTGAATGATGCAATTACACAGGCACAGCAAGTCTTCCTAAATGAGAGGCGTTAAATCCCTTATATTACCTATTTTGATGCGTGAATTTGTGTTTGATTTGAAGGGTAGATTAGTTTTATTAACTTATTAATACATATATGGTGGTGCTTTCAGGTTCTAGAACTTCAGCATCCACCTCAAACTCTTTTAAAAGAGCCCTAATGCTTGGGTAGCAAGCACAGGATTCTGTCTGATACATGAATAAGGTACTTCCTACAACCCACAAAGGCAGCAGGATGAGACCACAAGTTCTGCCATCATGTAACATTTGACTTCTGCCTCTACACTCTTACCTTTGCCTGACACAGAGACAAAAAGGCATGAAGGGCAAGACCCACATGGGCCTAGCCTTTGGTCCTCCAAGACCACCTCTTTGAGTGTCACTGAACAACTGCTGGTGACTGAGGAGCTCTCAAGGCTGTATGATCCTATTGTCTTTATTATTTAAACTTCTTGCCATTCTTCTGTGTTCTACTTTCAACCTGTAGGAAGACTTTATTACAGCTTGTATTACCTAGAATTGCTCTTTTTGATATGAAGGTGGTGAAAGACTTCAGAAGTTAACTGTCAGAGCAGAATGGAGACAACTTGGCCCATTTTACTGGTAATGTGGCAGAAGTTCTACAAGGGCACACCTGAATGCCTCAGACATGAGAAAATAAGAAATCCTATTGCATTGTTCTAAAACACTGTTAATGGCATTGAGATCTTAACTTGCAACTACTCCAACATTCCTTTAAGTTTTTCTTTGTTAACTGATTTGTTGATTCTTTTCATATTAATTGCTACAACCACCTTTTATATAACATGTAACAAATATACATGGGAATCTGAGTAAATCAAATTCATGACAGCTGTGTTTCAAGACAGGATAGCAACAGCAGAGAAAGATGAAGATGGAAGAATAATAAAAGAAAATGTATCAGAGAATAAATCTTCTCCTTCCTTTAAATATCTTCTTTCTAGTTCTCGAATGTTCCTCACTGTTTAATCCCTCTTAAAATTTCCACTACAATTAAGATTTCTGAAAACAGTTAAGAACTAAGCACATAATTTTAATGCAAATTTTCAAAAGATACCATCTGCCAAGATTCAGTATAGCTGTACAAAAAGTATACATTACTTTTCACAATTAGTATGCTGTACGAACTCTGGCAGCAAAACCCCAGCTCTTGTTCAGTGAACAGTTTAAAACCCCATGCTTCTCTGGCTGCACGTTCAGCAGATCTCTGCATTCTCATTTACTCTGTAATGATGTATCTCATTAAATTCTTAGACCCAGTACTGGCTGTCAAACAAATGAACTGCAATCATTTGATTTCTCTCTTTGGCAATATACAGATAAGACTTAGAAAGACATTTTCAGAATACTTTCTTCTGAACGGTCATTCTGATATTCCTTATTATAAGCTCTGCATATGAAAAAAAGCACTGTTCATTAAGAGAAGGAAATGCTTGCAAAACCTTGTTAGTCAGCTGAATGAAAACTTCAAATACATGACATCATCAGATGTCATTTGGAAGATCACTATAATGTTCTTAGAGCTCATGATCAAAACGCCAGGTGGTTCTACAATGTTTACCTTTAAATTTTATCAGCAGGCTAATATAGGAAAATATTGTGATATTCAGTCATAAAAAATGCTTTTTATGAAATCAGCTTGCCTTACAACTCTTACTTCCTTGGAAAACATTGAGACGTTAGAGTAATGCAACAAGCCCTATCGGAGGAACAGGAAGAACCACTTGCTAAAAGGTTAGATCATAACTAATTTGAAACATTTTGCTCACTAACTTAAATTCAGCTGTGGGGTATAATCCTAAAAATATGTATATTTACCATTTGATTTTTAAAGATATCTTAGAAAGCTCTCAGCTGTTTTCCATCGCTCCAGTAACTTTTGAAAAGTGTAATTATTTTGTCAGTTATAACCAGGAGTGACTGTTAAATGCCCTTACCTGTACATTTGTAGTCTGAGGCTACTCCTTTAAGACCAGCATCGAAAACGGATATTTCGACCTTTTGCTTTCTGTGGTGGCAGCTCAGGAGCACAGAGGGCTGTGACACAACGAGGTAGAGAAACGGCTGTAGCTCTATGTCCCCAGTTCCCCGGCGACCAGGCTGCCGAACAATCGTTATACCCAGGGCTTGTCGAGCAGATGACCTTGTGGAAGCGTGCAGACTTTCCAGGGACAAAAGACCCGTTTTTTTCCCTGTAGATGGGGGAACATTGCTGTTCAAAAGATCGTCTGCTGTGACAGAGGAAATGCACGGCTGACTGGGCTTCTTAGTGTCGTGGCTGCCACCTGAGCCTGCTTCAGGAAGGTTCAAGGAGCTTTTGCTTATTTTCTCACCATCTTTCTTATCTTGTGCTGATTTGGACTTAGGTAAGGCAGTGCATGAGTAAGTCATCAATGAGATTCGACTTGCTGTAATAAAAATGTCAAAAGGAATGAAATTGAGATTCTTCACGATGGAAGACTGGCGGGAAGGACGAGCAATGCGGTGTTGGCTGGTACCACTGTGCTGCTCAATCTGAACGATTCTGATCCTAACACTGTCACTGCCAATTCCACTGTCTTGTGCTCCGCTGTAACGGGAAGAAGTCTCAACTGTTCCTCCATCAGACACATCCATTTTTTTCTGCTCTTGTTTGGAAATCTGCAAAGGAAAATATTATATTAACTTATGATATCCATATCCCAACTCTTTCCATTTCAGTGGCAGCAAACAATCCCTATATAAACATGATGTCAAAAAAGAGAATTATAAAAAAATATCTGCCAACTTAACACAGTAATCACTCATGAAAACTCAGCAGGTGTCTGTTCCAGTGAAATGATGACTCACAGCAGATGGAGTGCCAAAAGAACATGTGAAAGGAGAAAAAAGGAGTAATGATTTCTAGGCTTAAATAATTATTATTTTTTAAAAAATTAAACTCTTTCTTTAAACTAAAGAATTTACAAGAAATTTATGGCTTAATACAAAACCATATCTCTGTGAAATAATGCCATGAAAGTAAAAAGCCTAGGCAGAACTGTTTTCCAGTTTTGAGCACTGATGCTCAAAAAATCTTTGGCACTAAAATATTTTACCACGACTAGAGGAAACAGAACGTAATGTTAATGTACTGCAAAAAATCACAAAAAGGCTAGACAGAAATTGTAAACTGAAATGTATAAATATTATGTTGAGAAAATATTTTTCTTAAGACCTGTGGTAATTACAGTTTTAATATCAAACTCCAAAGTTGAAAGAAATATCAGTGCTATCTTAAAACTGCCTCTGTGATCAGGTACGAGTTCTTAGCTTACCAAGGCTCACCACCAAGGCTAGGGATGGTCTTAGCTGTGACATTCACAGGGTTTCCATGAGAAATCATCACATACAGGAATATTTAAAAAAAAAAAAAACAGCATACACTACTAATAAACAGTGAAAAGAATGTTCCTGCTATCACAGGAAATACAAGAATGAAACAAGTTGCAAGAAGGCTGTGCCCAGGGACCACATAGTACCAGGTCAAGAGACAGAGATATCTGAGACAAGGAGGTGCTTCAGGAAGAAAACACTTCCAGTACTGCTCGTGAATCAAGTAGAAATCCTAGAACGAGCTTGAGGATACAATGGAGAACATACTGTAAAATATTTGGGGAAAAAACTCTGCAGAAATTAAGAAAATGTATGTCCAACTCCTCCAATTCATAGGAAGTTTAGAATCATGTATTCACCCTGTATAGCATTCACAGCGTAACTGAGTCTTCCGTCTGTGCTGCCCTGAAGTGATCCTGCTCTGTTCTATATAAAAACTAACATTAAGAAAAGCCCAACTCCAACCAGACTCATGACCCATCCAGTCCAGTACGATGTTTCTGACAGCACTAGGAGGAGACTGTGAAGATAGACTGTGGAGTCTGGCCACTCCCTGCCATCTTCCTCTCCTACTGCCCACGCCTCCACAGCTGTTGTGTTTGGGATGCTGGTGGTACATACCTGGTTGTAGTGACCATTTCGGGATTTCTTGTCCAGAAATGGTCACTGAAAGTGGTTGTATCCATGCAGAGAGCATCTGGCCTCCACAACCTTCTGGGGTAGCAAGTTCCAATTTATTTTTTCCTCTTTGGTTTAAAACAATCTCCTACTAAGGTCACTGCATTTCCCTGATCTTTTGTAGTGCAGGATTTTAAAGTTCTCGTTCATATTCAGGTTTATCACTGCTTTGTAATCCTACATCATAGTCCCTCTCAGCCTTCTCCTCTCCTAAAAGGTAAATCCCGGTCTCGTTAGTTTCTCCTCACAAAGAAGCTGCTCTGGCACCTTTAATCATTTTAGCACCCCTGCTCAACTTCCGTAACTCCCCTACTTTTTGAGTAGTCCACACAGCATTCAAGAAGTAGGATCACTGTGGTTGTAAAATCGCAGTAAAATGACACCTTCTGTCTTGTTCTCAATCTCCATCCTGTTGTTGACGTCCAATAGTTTGTTGGGTCTTTTTGACTGCCACTGCACATTGACTCACTAGTTTCATTTCTTTGTTCTAGGACCTACATCAATAGTTTCTTTTTATCTTCACTCTAGTGAGTCTCTGAAAATGCAGATATCAACCAGGGGAAACTACCTTAACTTCATCTTGAAAACTAAAATAACAAATAACAAGTACTTACGAACTTTATCACCCACTTTACTACAGGAATGAAGGGCAGCAAATTACTGAATTTCCTCAAACTTTGGTCCTTACGCAGCAATATTAATAGAGTCTACATATATGTCAGAAACAGGGTTGTGGGGACATTAAAGATTTTTTTTTCCCTGGTTACTTCATATTGTGCTTTATGAAACAAAGGGAGTAACCTCCTCTTCTTTTCTTTAAAGGAATGAACATGCTAGGAAAAAGTATTTCAGAGGAAATCCTAAAACAGAACCATTAACTAGCTGAGATTTTCTTTGAAAAGGTTTTTGCCAGCTCTGGTTACAATCTTTTCAGATTCACTCATGTACATATTTTTCAAATAACCAATAAAATTCCTTGTGGCTGATTTCTACGGCAGACTCATATCACTGACTTGTAAATGTGATACTACTTTTAATGCAGCCTCTGTAAAATTAACTAGAGACCATTTTAATGAATTACTACATAGTGAGCCAAGAAATCCTGATTCCTCCTGATATCCTAGCAAAGATATGCTATTTACACCTCTGTCTGTCTGTCTGGCAAACTATAAAGTACTTCACCCATATCCTGCACTGATGGTACTTGCAAGAATGGTATAGATGGTTTTATCATTCATGTATTGCGACCAAGTACAATTCAGAGGGGACGGAGCTGTAAAACAGACTCGCCATATCACTTCATGGAAATGCTGCCTGAAACCAAGTAAAGGGCATATGCTGCTAAACTGAGTAATTTTTAATTGCTCCATAGCCATCAGCTCAGTCTGATGGAAAACCATTTAGAAAGCGTGGTTCTGTAGTGAATGACTCTCCTATAAGTACAACATGGCATCCCCCTATTCTTTCTTATGAAGCAGAAATTTCTACAGCTCCATGACATTTAGGTTATGCTTGACTTGGCTAGAGGGATTGAAAATACAATGTTATCCACTAAATGATAATCTTCCAGTGAGAAAAACATTGCATGTGTAGGACAAAGCATAGTTTCTGAATGGATCCTCTCTTCTCACACTTAAACAGATTTGACTTGAAGCCTCATATTTTCCTCTGCCTCTTTTTACAATTAAGTATATTTTAAACATGCTGACCTATGTAAAGCACTTCAGGGAAGGTAAAAAAGCAGCTCTGCCTTCATCCCTATTCAGACCAGAGTTTCTCTGCAAATACTACTGCAAGGGTGCTAATTGGTCCCAACTGCTGAGTTTCCTGTTACGCGGCCATTCGACTACAAGAACTTTACCGAGACCCCAAATCAATTCACGCGGGTCACCAAACAGCAGTCAGATGGTAACTTCTGCTCAGTACTAAGCGGCACAGAATATGAACCAGTGCCCAAAAGGTGAAAGACACCATATCCTATTACGGTTTTCCATGCCACCCGGTTCCACAATGAAACTTTGACTTACGTATGCTCTTACCACATATATTATAAAGGTTGGAACGAGTGAGTAATGATTTGCAAGACAGCTTTATATAACACAACTGGGTACAAAATAAAGGTGCAGAAGTACCACTGGAACTTCTTGCATCAATTTCAGCTCAGTAAGCATCCAGCCTTCCAACCAAGTTTTATAGTTAACCTGAAAATATGCCTAGTAATAAACCAGGGAATCATTTAGGCAGTCCTTTAACGGGATAAGGATATGAGAAGGAATGACGTTCAGTGTAACGACTCGAAAAAGATTCTTTGCTTTATTATGGAATAAACTGGCCAATACTTTAAAGATGTCGAGAACAGCAATATCAGCTCACTGTTCACAAATGTAATGGTACCTTTTATCATCGTGCTGTATTATATCAATTCTCTTACTCTTTACATAACCCATTTAAAATGAACAATAAAAGTTTTCTTTAATTAGCTACTGGTGTGCATTAACATGATCATGATTAAACCATAAAAACCAACTGTACATTACTCTGGTCCCCTATCCCATGTGTTTTAAATTATTTTAGTTGAAAATGTACTTTGAGTCCCTTTTAAAAGTTCGACCTTCTGCTTTCAGAGAATTAAATGCATATTACTGTAGTGGAGAAGATAATGTTTCAGACCTCCAGGCATATATTAAACACACTGGCAGCACATTAGACAAAATGCTTTACTTATTAGATACTTCCTATTCTAAACAGTGTCATCAAAGGCTAAAAACAAAATCCATATAAAAGCTGCACAATGCTTCCACACGGAACCTGTGCCAAAATCCCTGTACTTTCCAACTAATGAGGAAAGGATGTGTACTCTTAACATATGAATGTAAGATTTTCCAAGCATTCACTTTAGGAAACAGGCCTATTGATTCCACATGGCTTATGTTAAATGAAACTGTATTGGTAAAATAACCTTTAAGATATTTGGCATGATAACTATAATTAAACAATATTCAAAGGAATAAAACAAAAGGGAATTCGGTTCCACAATGGCTAATTAAAATAAAATGAAAAAACACAGCATGTCATCTATCAAGATAAATTGTTATTGTTTAAGAACTATTTAAATACTGTTAAAATATACTTTTAGATAAAATCTGAAAGGACTGGAAAAATATTTGTGGCTTAAAAATGGATAGTTTGGCGAAGAAAAAAGTATAGGACGCTGAAATTTTATGCTGAGATAATAGCTTTAAAGCTTTGAGCATAACCAGATGGTACTTAAATCAGAGGAATTCTACAGTTTCACTGTCAGAACGAGTTGCAATATGGAAAGGTTTTCAATAGCTAGAAAAAACATGTCAGGATGATAGTTTACTTCTTAGATCACTTTAGTGCATTTTCTCGTCCTTTCACAGTTATATATCCTATCAATACTAGACCCCATAGAAAAGGTGTTGAAAGCTACACTAGTAGCTAGGGAACTGTGGCTAATTCTTCCTTTTCATGTGCTCAGATAGGTAACTTTACTAGCTTAACCCCTTGAGTTCACGAGGGCATATGACACATATATCTACTGAGTGAAGGGGCATGGAAATAGCCTGTCCCACAGAACACACACAGAGAAGTACATCATAAAATCGAGGGTAAATAAATATATATTTGCTTTTCAAAACTGGCAAGCAGTCTCATCTGAGGTCACTGCAATCTTAACCAGGTAACTCTTATTTGTTTTCCATTCCTGAGAGATGGTAGAGACATGCCTTCAAAGTTTTCACTCCATAAAAAGAGCCAATAAAACCATCAAGGTAAACACAAAATCTAGTACTTTAGACCAAGAATTAACACATTTTCCCAATTGGAGAGAGGTGTTTTACAACAATTGGCAGCAATTTTTTGTTATATTTTCAGTTCCTTAATCTCCCAAGAGTTTTCAACAATAACAAATGTAAGCATGTGCAAATTTCACTATAAACATTTCTATCACTTTTATTTTCTTTTACTGATTCTTTACAGGATAATTCTTGAATTAATAGAATAACTGTAAGCAGAACAATCTTTGGAAATGCAATTGCCCTAGATCAAAAGCATCTACATCTGCCTAATTTTTCCAGTGTCTCATATTAATTATGGTAATATAATGACACTATTGAAGTAATATTTCCAGCCTTCTGCATAGCTGTTCCTTAACTCTGATCAAAACCCTTCAGCCAATCATGAGATCATTCTTCACATTACATAAATTACAGAAAGAGTCACAAGTGTGAAACCACAGAATCAAAGTGCCAATCACATCTGCTCCATCATTGTGGCATGTGACCTAGTTTTGTTTCTTCTGCTAAAAAGGTAGTAATATTTTCATGGAATCAAAAATCTTGCCTACCACACAAACAGCTACAGAAAAGGAATACATTCCAGGTTTTTTTCTGTTGTGCTTAAACTGGAATTACGAAGAAAACACTGCATAGTTTCTTTCTGGCTTTGTTCTAAGTACTCCATCTACTCCATCAAAGAGCCTCCAATGCTTGAGAAATTTTACATAGTTTTGTTATCTAAAGAACTTTTTCCTTTTTTTGGTTAACCAAAATTTGCTGTATTGTTCTGCTGAACACTTCAACTAAACTGATTTTATTTTGGTTTGAATATGATTTATATGATTGACTTTAATTCTGACCATTATCAAAATTATTTTCTAAACACATTAACTTCTATATGGAAAATATCACGGAAGACACACAGAAACATATCAGACTGCCAAATCACGTCTTCAAGGCTAACAAAGGTTTCTAAATTTTGAATTCAATCTACAATTCAACCTAGACAGACTGGCTGCCACTTGTACCAGTCCAACAGCAGAAAGACTTCTGTATAACATGAATCCAAAGCTGTCCTCCAAAAAGGGAACTATTAAATCAAGCCAAAATGAGGCAACAAAATATCAGAAATGTTTGAAACAGCTTATTTCATATAAAAGTTTTTGTTGGGTTTTTTTCCCCCATTAAGGTTTTCTCTTTTTAACCAGAACTTGCTGCAAAACCAATGATGCTAATTTGAAGTGTAACGGTGTATATGAGCTTTCAGACCAACAGAAATACGCCTGACAGGAATTCAATTGTAATTTTGACAATACGGCAGGAATTATGTGAATGATGTGGAGCAAGAGAAACTTTGCTTCTTTGTGCAATGTTTTTCCAGCTCTTAAGCAGAGTAAGAGGCTACGTTGTATTAAACCCTGATCCAAATTCTCATAAATCAAAGCTGCAACTAAACGTTCCAACTGTAACATGGGTATATGCAAATGCAAAATCCTTTCTAATGTCAACAGATTTTTTTTAAAAAAATCTTAATATAAACAGTGTGCTTAATTTGCTATCCTATGAAAGACTAGTAAGAAACTTGTGTTCAATTTTTTTTTCTAAAGAAACACTTTCAATTAAAAAAAAACAGGCTGAAACCTGGCAGAGTTTTATCCAACGGCAATTCTTCAGTCATATTTTTACTAAACAATTTAGATTTTTTGAACTATTTTTCTATTTTAATCTCAGAATTTAAAGTTAATCTTTGCTTTTATATGAAAAAATCTGGATTAAAATAAATACACATATCCACTTTAGACAAAGTGAAGGTTTGTTCATTTTTTAAACTTTTTTTTTCTTCTTTTTTTAATTTAGTTAAAACCAAGAAACAGCCTTTTTCCATGGGAGTCTACTTGCATATTACACTTGGATACTTTAAAAAGAAGTAGTCTAAATTTCAGCTTGATTTTGCAGGACATTCTCTAACATTCCAGTAGAGGATTGCAGTTTTACCAGTATTAGTTTTGTGCCACATTTCCATGCAGAAAGAAGTACAGAATGAAATGTTGGTTTAGTGTTGATCTGATCTTACAGAAAGCAACTATATCTCATAAAGCTCAAATCTTTCTAGTGAGAGGTGTCCCTGCCCATGGCAGGGGACTTGGAACTTGATGATCTTTAAGGTCCCTCCCAACTCAAACCATTCTGTGATTCTATGAAACTTTCAGGTTTGAGGTTGAATTAACTCTCATTCCAAGTACACTGAGAAAGAGAACAAACAACAATACAAGAAAAAACATTAAAGAACTGAAGTTATTAAAGCTGTGATTTCACAATGGGGGGGAGCTTGTTCTCAAACACTAGAGACAGATCAAATACCATACTGAGCACCCAGTATGGTTGTATAAACAAGTTGGCCACTGGAATTGGCATGTCCCAGCCTGCGGTGGGGTTATTTTAAGTCATATTGCCACTCACCAGTCCTGGGAAGTCACAGAGCTGCCGTGTGGCACCTATCACAATACTGGGTTTAGGTGCAAACAAAACCCTGGGTCCTACACATTCATGTTCCATAAACAGGCATTCAGGCTGTTCATGAATCAAAAACTGTCTCAGATGATGATTATGCTTAAAGTAAAAAGTCACTGAACAATTCTGGGATGAGAGAGTTAAAATAATTTAATATTATTAACTATGAAATGTGAGATGATTCACTCTTATGATACCTGGAGATAAGAAATGTAACCAAGTTTTTAACTCATACTGGTATAAATTGGAATATTCTCCCATTGACTAATAGTCAGTGTTCTGTAAAATAAATGAAAAGATGCAAAAGCAAATGCCAAATACCCTGGCAGTAATTCAAACCAGGATTCAACGGAGCTCCAGAATGGGATTTCAGGTGTCATTATGTAACACAAAGTAACTCTGTACTTGACTTTCATGATATAGAATATACCTGCAGACTTTTAAATGAATAAGCACACGGCTAAATGAACTATGCCCAAAATAAAACACTACAGTCTTTTCCTTAACGTACAAAACGCCTTCATTTTCAGCAAGTTGTTTGTCACAACCTTGGTGTGCAACTCCATGCCAGACTGAATTTATGCCTCCTCATTTGTGCCCTGTATTATTGTATAGAATAGGGTCCTGCAGCACCCAAACAAGGATTCCAGAAACAGACAAAGAAAAAATAACGCTGAGAAAAATGTACTTGGTGTTTTGGCTGTTTCTGTTTCCTGCACTGGCTCATTGTACTGCGAGGAAGTGGAGAAGGCAAAGGACAGACTGTGGCAGTCCTGTTTGGATTTGCTTAATATGCCTCAAAATTCAATTCTAGATTGCAACCTCTGAACTTGTTTATAAATAATTAAAATAAATAAAAGAACTGTGGTATTGGAGCAGGAACGAAAGGTCAGAAACATGACCTCTGTATGCCCACCCACTTCAGGAGTAGATGACACATGGAGCTGCATCTTCAAGCTTTTCTGAATGATCAAGCCTGGCAGTCTTCCAGCTGCATTTGTCTCTCAGTGCTATGAGGCTGCTTCAAAGCACCCAGCACTCAAACCATGCTGAGATCTGACTTTAGGCTTTAGTGGAAAATTAAGAAAGAGTTATTACGAAACACATCCGGCAGCACTCTGCCATTTGCAAAGCTTCTAAATACAGTGCTAAGATTTCAGTGGAGCCATCTAACTGTGGGCTGATAACAAGACACTTAGAGGGCTCAGATATAAAGACAAGTTTTCTCTTTAATAAAAAACACTTCTGGCCTTTACGTGCTTATTTCTGTGCAAAAAGATTGCAGAGATTACTATTATATCCATATACTGTTTTTTAAATAAAATTAATGTTTTTCCAATTTAGGGCCATAAAGTTCCTGTTGATTCACTGACAATTGCTGCTTTTTTCTTGGTGAATGTTATTAAAATACTTTCTTAAATATTATTTGAAGTATAATTTTTTTTAAATTCCACAACTGCTGCAGTGGCCATGCAGAAAACACGCACTGCTGTAAATGGAAATGGACCCAGCTAACAACAGTATATCTGTGTCCCTACTTGCAAAATATTTGTGAGGTGCTGACTTAAAGCTAGGTATAACTTTCCAATAGCTTCTAATTCAGCTGTCTAGGCTAAGGTATTCCTTTCTGTGAAGCATTTAAAACACGTCGGTTGTCATTCCAACAGTACTGAAAAAATAACCTTTGAAAAGTCCATCCTCTGGAGTCTCCAGACAGCTCAAACAAGAGATGGGCAGAACTGCCTTATCTAACACATGGTATTATGTTCATCCCTTCAGGTACTGCTCTAGAACATTTTATCAAAAACAATCCTTTAAGAGGTATCTTGGCATTTTCTGTTTGTCTCTACAGCATTTTTAAGATACCAAACCTGAAGTACAAGCAGCAATATGACACAGCTGTGAGCTATTTTTAATCAAATATTTTTTAATCCACAGTGAATTAAAAGTTAGGGATAAGCATAAAAACAACCGTCCTTCCACATAAGGGACTAATGGTCTTTTTGAATTATTAAATACTAACAGGTTTTAACTGTTTAGATTGATGATCATTATTATGTATGCATATTAATTATATAGTACAGACATTTATCTTTTTTTAAAAGTATGTGGCAATTTTATAGCAGCTACTGGAAAATTCCCAGTCTCTCAGAACGCAGCACATGAGAATCTGGAAAACTTGCTACTAAATTCAGGTTCAGCTTGCTGAGAAATACATGAAGCCTCCTACAAAGCACCAGGATGCACAATGTAGCCAAGCTAACCTTCTGACTTTTATTATTTTATTAGACAAAGATGGTCAGAGTGCAGGACAAGGTATAATCATAGAATCATAGAATGTTGGAAGGTTGGAAGTGACCTCAAAGATCATCTAGTTCCAAACCCCCTGCCATGGGCAAGGACACCCTCCATTAGACCAGGTTGCCCAAAGTCCCATCCAGCTTGGCCTTAAAATCTTCCAGGGAGGGGGCAGCCACAGCTTCTCTGGGCAGCCTGGGCCAGGGCCTCACCACCCTCATAGCGAAGAATTTCTTCCTAACGTCTAATCTAAACCTACCCTCTCTCAGCTTGAAGCCATTGCCCCTTGTCCTGTCACTACACTCCCTGATGAGCAGTCCCTCTCCCACTTTCCTGTAGGAGTCATTTAAGTATTGGTATGCCACAAAACTGGGTCTCCCCAGAGCCTTCTCCAGGCTGAAGAACCCCAACTCTTTCAGCCTGTCCTCATAGGAGAGGCACTCCAGCCTCCTGATTGTCTTTGTGGCCTCCTCTGGACTTGCTCTAACAGCTCTATGTCTTTCCTGTACTGGGGACCCCAGAGCTGGATGCAGTACTACAGGTGGGCTCTCACAAGAGCAGAATCACCTCCCTCAATCTGCTGGCCACGCTGTTCTTGCTGCAGCCCAGGACATGGTTGGAATTCTGAACTGCTAAACACTGCTGGCTCATGTTGAGCTTATCATTGATCAGCACCCCCAAGTCCTTTTCCTCAAGACTGCTCTCAATCTATTCTCTGTCCAGCCTGTAATTCTGCTTGGGATTGTGCTGACCCATATGCAGGACCTTGCACTTGGCCTTGTTGAACAGTTTGCATGGGTCCACCTCTCCAGCCTGTCAAGGTCCCTCTGGATGGCATCCCTTCCCTCCAGTGTGTCGACCTTACCACACAGCCTGGTGTCATTGGCAACCTTGCTGAGGGTGCACTCAATCCCACTTTTCATGTCAATGACAAAGATATTGAACAGTCTCAGTGCCAGTAAAGATCCCTGAGGAACCTCCACATGGACCTCCACGTAGCCCAGAGAACCTGTGGCTGTTCCTTCCCTGGCAGTGTCCAAGGTCAGGTTACATAGGGCTTTGGTCATCCTTGTCTAATGAAGGGTGGAACTGGCTGGGTTTTGAGGCCCCTTCCAGCCCAAACCATTCCGTGATCCTATGATTTTGGTAGCTGGGCTATACTGGCCCTGGGCATAAATCCATTTGCTGTGATGGGCTTCATGATGTACTAATCTGGACAAAGACCCAGTGAGATACATAGCCCAGACCAGCCTACCAAGAAATTACTTTGTACAAACACCAAGGATCCAGAAGACAATGAGCACAATCCCTGAATATTCAATATATAATAAATATTTATCTGGGGAAAATGTCTTACTGCCAAGCAGAATGAACTTTATGAAAATCAGGGAAATTTTCAAGAACACGTAGATCAGTTAGGTGCTCATCTCCCACTGAAAAAGTAAGAGCTTATCAGGGTGTTTGTGATTCTGATTGTCCACTAGTGCCTGCTGCCCCTGTTTCAGAAGGCAAAGAATCAGCAAAAGTGGCTGATCTATATTAACAACTGTTTGGAGTCTAGATCACATATTCTAGTGGGAAAGGAAAAAAGCCATACAAATTACTGGAAGAACACATGTGAACTCATGCAAACACACAGACCTATTTATCCACATAGCTCTGTGAAGGAAAAAAATGCCTGACTTCCTAAAAGACTGTCTTTACTCACTGTTGTTAAGACAATACACCATTTCATGAAAGTTGTAGACAGGATACCTACTGTTAGCAAAGCTAACAGCTCTTTAGTTTCATGGATACTCTATTTTAGCCAATTTTCCAATAATCCAAACCAGTTGTCACTGTTCATTTCTGACAATACTCTAAGTCACTATTACTCCTGTGCTTTGACGGAGAAAGTTAAAATGAGTGGAAATCTTTACTTAGGAGTCAAAAATGAAGCTTTCAGGCTTGATTCATGCAATGAGTCACAGGTAACTTGGAAGGAATGTACAGTCTTAGTGAAATGAAGAGAGTTGGAAATACTAATTACAAACATGCACTGAGAAAAAAATGCTAATATGCAAGGTTATTAAACACACCCATTCATCAGCATAGCACGAACACCAATGTTGACTAGCATGTACAAATGAGAGCTTCACATCTCTCTAGATGGTTACTGGCAGCCAATTATCTGCAGAAATAAGTTCAGAATAACTGGAAATGGTGACAAACCTGAATTTGATTCAGTAAATGCTATTATTACCATGTGCATATCTCGTATCAGTGTCTTATCACAATCATAATCCATGATTTCACTGTTTGATGCAGCAAACAGTAACTCAATCCAAGTGAAGCTAGCTGTGAAGAATGAAAGTATTGCTAAGTTAAATGCAGCTAGGTCTGAACACTATGTGTCCAGGAGGAAACTCTCTTACATTCTCTGCCCCACTCAAGAAAATTTCAGTGCAATGCTTAAATGTTTGTGTCAAGTAGAAAATTTTTGTTACTGAGACAATTGAGCTTCCCTGCAAGCAGGGAATAAAAACCCACCTGAATTGATTGGATTCAGAGAGCTTCAGAAGCCCACATAATCCCAAAAATTAATGCTGCTGACCAGAGTGTAGATATTAATATCAGAGAACTATTATCCACTTTTGGAAACCTCAATTAAAGTGTAAAGTTCAAATTATATTCTTCCATTAAAAATACCTTGCTTAAATTCAGCCATCTCAAAATGTTCATGCTGTGACTGTGGATTCAACTTGTGCAGCATTGCATGGGGATGAACGAAACTCTCCAAAGCAATTTCCTAGAGAAAAGGTGGCTGAGGAGAGACTTCATCGTGGTTTATGGCTTCCTGATAAGGAATAGAACCCGAGGGAATGGCATGAGGTTGTGACATGGGAGGTTTAGGTTGGATATTAGGAAGAGGTTCTTTACTAAGAGGGTGGTCAGGCACTGGAACAGGCTCCCAGGGAAGTGGTCACAGCATCGAGCTTGACTGAGGTCAAGAAGTGTCTGGACGATGCACTCAGTCCCATGCTCTGACTTGGCTGGCCCTGTGTGGAGCCAGGAGTTGGACTCAGTGATCCTTATGGGTCCCTTCCAACTCAGGATATTCTGTGATTCTATGAGTTCAAAGTATGTCTAGAAAACGACTTAGATTTGAAGCATAAAACTAAATTGTGAATTTCTACAAATTCCAGGTTAAAAGACAACTCAAAGCACATGTCATGAGAGGTTTTCATTTTGCTGCGTGAAACCTCCATGCATGCATGCATATGTAGATACGTGCATACAACCTTCTGAGAAATCCTCATGTATTTTGCCTTGGTATCTGTAAAATAGACCCATTCTCTTAAGGCCTCCTATTTTACTGTGAATTTACGTTGGTCCCTTGCTTTTTTTTTGCTTTATTGAAAAATAAGATTTCTGCTTTGAAGATCAGTCTTAGTAAAATCATAGCCATCTTCCCAATACAAGAATTCCATCAAGGTTTCTACTGGAAAGAAAATATTTGCTCACAGGAAGTATCAAAAACTACTGCAGAGTCCTTCAAAAAGATATCTCCCTGCTGTTTCTGGCAATAAAATCAAATGATGAGACAAAACGTCCTAACAATGGAAACATGGTATGGTGATGACTCAAGATACTGGCAAGGACTTTATTTTGATAGTGTTTTTGAACAAACCAAAGATCACTTTATTTTCAGGAAAACATCCGACAAGTGGCTATGTGGGAATCCAAGTACTGGTAAAACTACCAGGAAAATGATGCAAGTATTATTCAGCTCTTCCAGCTAATGGTTTTTACTTGCATTCTCAAGAAGTTAGACTTTTGGCATTCTCTCTGACATTATCCAAGCTACAAGTTTATGTTTAAACTTTGTACAAAATAGCCTCATAGTAAAAATTATTAGAAGACAGCTAATGTCATTTGTACTTTAAAAGATTTAGCTATTCCACAGATTTTACTGCATTAAATGCAAGACTCCACAGAAACAAAGATAATGTCCAGACCATCAAACAAACCAAAATAATACATAGTCTATTTGTCTTCATCTGAACTACTTACACATCAACAAGTCAAAGAAATGAAGACAACTTGCTCTAATGGAAGCTACAAAGCAAGAATCTAATGCAAAAAACTTTTATCTACTGTTAACAAAGATGGTGAAATGCTTATTTGACTTCCTAAGGGAGAAGGCCTCAGTAAATTTTTCTCAAATTGCAACAAAAAGCCATGTCAAATTCACCAGAGTCAGAAACTCTCTTTATGTAGCAACACCATTATGTGCAGATTTTCAAGATTAGTTTCTCTTTGACCTGCGTACTGTATGAGGTACTATTCCACCATTGTTAGAATGGTGTCCCGAAGGAAATACAAAATAAAATTCTGTTGTATTGCATGCTATTAGACATTAACAAAGATAGATCAGTTTAAACTTACTGCACAGCATAGCAAACTATAGGGAACCTCAAGGTACTCAAGGGTAAGGAAAGTGTAAGACATGAAGAGATTTGGATTTTAATTCTGTTAGAATCATTCTCATCATAAAAGAACTCTCATGCAATTTAAAGGATTAAATCTACTAAGTCTACTTACTACCTAAGTGGGTAAGATTAATTGATAGAGGAGTCTATATTGAGAAAGTGAAGTTACACATGGTGCAAATTTTGTCCATCAATTCTATGCCTATGTCTCAAATGTGCTAACGTTTTACACAGGTCTTCATGCCGCTATGCATTTGGAAAAAAACCCCACAAACATCAAATTCAGTCATAGCTTTGCTTTCCAACAGTTCAGGTTTTAAAAAAAAAAAAAAAAAATATATATATATATATATATAGAGTAAGTGTATGCCAGCTTACAATTAAACATTCATCATCTTACAAAAGTGCTGCACAGCTTAGAATTTCAGATTTAGATGATACTGATTCAGATGCCATTTTTCCTCTAGGGTCTATTGAATAAATAATTCTGATCATAGATTGGATATTTTTATATTTTATTTAGTTTAAAACATTATCAAAATTATTAAACTACAATATGGTTATAGGTTAATACTGCTCAGCATACAAACAGTTGTTGACAGCCCAAGGATACTACTGAAGCTCAGTATCATGTAAATTCATTTAAGAGGAAACAGTAAATACCATTTAACTCTGTCAAACAATATAAACTGGACCTCTTGAACAGCTTTGGATCCATTTAATTTGATATACACAGTAGGCTATTCTGTTTGATGTTTAAACTTACTACAGGTAAGAAGAAAATTTATTCACACAAGTATTCTTATTAATCTTCAAACAGTATGAACAGTTCCTGAATTTCTGCTAGAACAGGCAAATGAGTTTTTGAGAAAATACCCAGAATTTGGCAGAAACAAATATCTGGCATGAGTTACTGGATGTATCATTCTATTAGGCAGTGTCAGATGATGCTGCATTACCTGAGTTTGAAAACAGGCTACAGCTGGCCAGAAAAACTGAAAAAGTAGGAAGGCAGTTAACAGCAGTTAGACTGAAAAATTATGCCTCATTGCTTAAGATACAGGGTATTACTGAAGTGAAATTCAGCACAAAATTATACAGCGTACTTAACCCTAGTTGACCACCTAGGCCATACAAACCACACAAAGGGCCAAATAGTGTCTACTGCCAGCTATTAAACAATGGCTTTCCTTCAGGGGCAACGCCAGCTTTGGGCTCTCACCACCCATTTCCCGATTTTCATAAAACAGATTGAAAAGTTAACTAACATTGAGACTTCTGTTACGCTTTTGAATTTGGCTGAAAACAGAAAATATTACTTATTATTTCAGGAAGACTGACATACAGAATGATCACACTAGCTTTATTCTAAAAATAGGTTAAAAAGCATGTCTCTCTTATGAGGGAATCCTAGAAAAAACTAAGGATCCTTTCCACAAAGAAAAGAGGGAAGTTCAAAATCAGAAGTGCTCACAGTACACTGACTATAATTTCAATTAACTCTTTACTGGCTTCTACTATCCTTTCTCCTTTTGTTCCTCAGCTTTCCCTTTAAGAAAAAGCATATTTTCCTTTAAAATGAAGGGAATTACAGACTCCATGTGTTTATAATTACTGTCAAGAATCAAGTTTTCCGCACTACCAAGCAGGTGATGTTCCATACAGGGAAGAAACTGTAAGCGGTGCTGTCTGAAGGTAATGTTGCCACAGCATCAAACTCTACTGTATACAAGCCTTAGGTTACTCAAAGGAGAAGATTAGTCAAGATCAAAGAATGCAGAGCTCTCGGTCATACATCGTGTGACCTAACACTCAAACTTTCGTCTCCTCATCAGACGGTTAAGCAAATCATCACTATGACACATTCAGTGTCCACAGTGTGAGAAAGTCCAAGCACGTGTTCTCTCACACTTCTGTTTAGGGTGAGTTTGAGCCACCGTGTTGTCTTTATTGATTAACAACCAACTATATTTGTTATTCATGGCATAACTATAATAATTCTTACATAGTTGCTTTTTTTCTAATCCTTTTTTTTCAAATAAATTCTTTTAATTATCATGAAATTTTAATTTTATTTATATTTGATTTATATTTAATTTTATAATTAACTTTAATTTTATATTTGCAGTATCTTAAGATCTCTTCAATACAACTATTTGGGTTGCAAGAATCAGTTTGGAACATGCATTTCTTTCTAGTAATTCTAGGACAGAGACTAAATATCAAATATATTTATAGCACAACACATTTGCCTTTGTTTCCTAGATCATTTTCCTTTTTCACACTCTGAGGACATTACTCCTTATCAAAATTCCATGTGCTTTTAGGTTATGGAAGTGATTCTCTTCTACAAATTCATGTGGTGTGTACAAGACATAGCCTGGATTTAAAGCACACTGAAGTGGTCTCGGTATATTGGAATTGAAGCATAAGACATCTCTTAATGCCAGTGACACAAATTAGAGCCATTTTGGAAATCTAGATGTGGTGTGTGCTTAGGAACTACAACTTTCTGCAATCCTTCTCATCTGAGAAAACATTTCTCTGGAAATACTCTCTTATTTCCAAAGCCATAAAATAAACAATGGGGGAATAACCAAGCCTAATTTTAAGCTAACCCTTGTCAAGCCGCTTGAGAACCTCTGTCAAACTGCTACAAATCCAAACAATCCAGATTGTTACTTTCTCTCTTTACCTTGTTGCTTAGGGCTGTTATCTTAAACTTCACACTTTGTAACCTAATTAGATGTTTTATATGACCTCATGCTTTTAAATGTACAATCATGAAAAGAAAAAAAAAAAAAGGAAGCTACATTTACTGAATATTCATGAAAAAATGCAGTCCACACATCCCAGGCAACGAGACTGCTGCTAACAATTTTATCAATAAATTAAACATAATTACCCAGTTGCAAAAAAAAAAAAGGTGATTTTCCAACTATTGTAGTGATAACCCACACCAACAGATCTCAGAGGCCAGGATATAAAAGACACAGTACTACAGGCTGCATGTTCTCTGTTCCTTGAGATGAACATTTGAAGCTTTAAAACATAGGCAAAACCTGAGGAGATATGCGAAATATTATGAGTAATTGTGCAAACTACAAGAAAGACAAAATTCTCTGAGAAGTATTTTATTGGTTCACATTTCAATACCTGTTTCTGAGACATTACTGTTTCCATACACTAAGTTTGCTCTGCTTCTAGTCATCGCAACAAATTTCAGATGCACAATGAAAAAAGTCTATAAACCCTCAGGAAGCTATCTTCACACAACATTACCTTTTTTATGTGCCAACACACTTCTGGATATCAAGACATACCTAAATTCATCTGATCTATATAAAATACAGAAACCAAGACTGGTTTGGCTCTCTAGCACTGATTACCTTAGACTTCAGGAATCAAAACGCAAAAGATAAACAGCTTCAAAAGAAACTTGTAAATGAGGATGCCAACTTCCCAAGGTTTCAACATACTAAAAATACTTCCAATTACACAAGCTTTCCATAAGGATACTAACCAGTCAACACAACATCTGTGCAACATGTGCATCTGCCATTTCACACTTTGGCTGTCTGGCTTCTTAAGTAGTATTATCTGGAACTTGTTTTACCAGTTTTCTTATTGTTATTATTTTTCAACAAAATACAAATGGAAAACAAAGTTATGCTTGCTTTCAACAACAAAAAATACTCAATGCCGAGTACAGGGGCACGATCACTTCCCTAGACCTACTCGGCATTGGTGAGACCACACCTTGAGTACTGTGTCCAGTTCTGGGCTCCTCACCATAAGGACATTGAGATTCTTGAGCGAGTCCAGAGAAGGGCAACCAGGCTGGTGAAGGGGCTGGAGGGCAAATCATATGAGGAGCGGCTGAGGGAGCTGAGGATGTTTAGCCTGGAGGAGACTGAGGGGAGACCTTATCACCACCTACAACTACCTGAAGGGAGGTTGTAGAGAGGTGGGTGATGGTCTCTTCAGCCAGGTGACAGGAGATAGGACAAGGGGAAATGGCAAGAAGCTGCACCAGGGCAGGGCCAGATTAGATATTAGAAAAAAAAAATTACTTAAAGAGTTGTTGGGGCCTGGAACAGGCTGCCCAGGGAGGTGATTGAGTCACCTTCCCTGGATGTGTTTAAAAAAAGGGTAGGTGAAGTACTTAGGGATATGGTTTAGCTTAGGATGGGAATGGTTGGACTTGATTATCTTTAAAGATCTTTTACAACCTTGTGATTCTGCGATTCCTTCTAATTTCATGTGTGATAAAGTTGCAATAGCACTTTTGTACACACCTCCTCCTGATCATGTTCTTTATCTTACAGTGAAATTATTGCAATGACAGACAGTTGATGAGACTGTCATAAACAGAAATAAACTACAAGAGAACATAAGAAGGGTTCTACTGGGTAAGATCAAAGGTCCTTCTAGACTCCTGCATTCATCACTGCATCATTTACAAACTTGTGAAAAAGAAAAGAATGATGGATGGAAAAGATGATGAATTTGGTTATGATTCTTCCACGAAATAGCTTATCTACATTTTATTAGAACATTAGTTGTCTGAATTGCAGATCTTATGGGATGTGCATGGACTTGTTGCCTACTGAAATATGTCTTTGGGTTAACAGAAAATAAACAAGACTCTGTAACCTGAACAAATAGGGATGGAGAGGATAGGGAGAAATACATCAGCAGGAGACAGAAAATGAGTGAAGGCATCCTCTGGGAAATACTTTAGATGTTTAACTTGCCTTGAATTTCAAAAGCAAACATCTTATGTTCAGTGGTGCGAATGAGTTCCCCCTAGAGTCATAATCATCATAGACATCCTGTGACAAAAAAGTAAGCATTTGAAAGTACCTATAAAGTTCTCCAGGGAAGATCCAAAGTAAGTCTAACTGTAATTTGAAGGTAACGGAGAAATACTTTGCACAAAAAATAGCTGGTAATGATCTCAATGGCCACATTTGATTGAGGAGTATAAGATTTAATGACTTACAGTAAGGTATGTTATCCATGCATGCCTGCATCAACAGCAGCAGACCAAGATGAGTGTGTTGGTTTGTATTTAATTTCTTTTTCAAAGAGGAGTTCTTGTATTTTCCACTTCTAAATGCTAGTATGACAAATAGATGTTCTCTTGCCAAACATCACCAGGTGGTAAGTGATGGGACATCAAGAGGTGGATTTGCCAGACTAGGAAATAAACTCCTTGAGAACTCACCTGTTGTATCACTGATCAGCAGCCAAGCTAGTTATAACTGGAAATACTTTTACTAGAATATTAAAAATTCATTTAAGAATAAGGAAATATGGTTCTTCGTTAATTTCACACCTATAAACTTTGGTGCATCACTGACCATATTAGGATGTTAACTGCACTTCACTCTCATATTTGTATTACTTTTCATAGCACTTCTGTTTCTGTTCTCCATGTGCAGGTATTATATCTTCTTGTAAGAATTTGGCATATATTAATTCTAGAAAAGTCAATAATTATGAAAAGGCAGCAATGTTCTTTGCCCCTCAGGTAATTTATCAAACACCATATATGTGTCCATACTTTAAGCCTGTCAAGCAGATCAAAGCAATATTCTTTGCAATAAGAGACTATATGTTATGAAGAAGTCAGTACAATAGGTCTACTGTACATCAAAGATGAATTTATAAAAGAATATAAAGCTAGGGCTTATAATAAGTAAAAACACAGCACTAGAGACCTGGCATGAAACTCTTTACAGAATATTAAAAAACCACTCATAAATCATCACTGTATTATTTTTGTCTACACTAATTTTTACAACGCTGCCCTATAAACCACCAAATATAGTCCATTTGGAAATCACACCTTTAAAGCTTAATCTAGGAGTTACTATTTTGATGACTGTCTGTATTTCTGTAACCAAAATGTAAAGCAGAGAACCTCAATGGATTCTATTTTTGAAGCAGGAAACAATTATTTAATCCTTCTATTTACTTAGAACTCCTAGTGGAATCAAGCTTCCTAAGATTTAATGACTTTTATAATTGCTCAACAATCTTCACGATTTGATCTAGTCAGATATTTGGAAGAGAGTGAAGATTTTTCACATCTTAAATGCTGCTTTTTCCCTCATTGTTCTGCTTCAATACACATTAAAAAAAAATTTCAATGACATTCCAAGCCAGGATATATCCAGTGTGTTTTCTCTTTATTCTTTCAGCTTTAAAATATAGTTAGCTATTTGAAATATGGTTTCCAGATAAAAGAGAAAAGAGCAAAATATACTGACACCTATTCTCTTACATGTGGGCACTGACAGCAATTACTGATTTTATAAAAAGTCATACAATGGCATTTTTAAAAAAAGAAAGGTTCACATTTTAACCAGAAAATGATTACTTACTAGAAAAGTTTATCAATTAAAACAGTGGGTTCTTTGTCAGTAATTCATTTTATTTTTAAAAAAATTATGGAACACACAATCACTTTAAAATCTCTCATCTAAGGATGTGTTAATTGAAGGAAATCTTACAGTGAAGCAGTCTCCACTGTCACCTTACTCAGAGATTCTGTAAATCTCTGAATTATCAGAAAAACCTAGTGCCAGAAAAGCTAGCACACCCGTCAGCTCTGCTTCCATGTTAGACAACTTTCCAAAGGACATCCTTTTCATTTGCCCAAATAAGTTTTAAAGCCATTTATTTCAGTCTTAACACTAATTACTTGTCTCATTCAGGTTAATCATAGATCTTATTTGTCTGAAATTGCAGCACTATCTATTTTCCAATTAATTCTGTTAGTCTTGTTTTGGAAATCAGTATGTTTTGATGGAAAACTCCTAATTTACCTAAGTTCATAAGTCAGTAAAGATTCCAGTTGTTCCTTAAATAGTGACTAAAATGGAATGAATCCAGTATTGATTCCAATCCTTCAAAGCCCACTTGATGCCTCCAAGAAAAGCCAAGTACACTGATGATTAGATAATCCCTTAACGAAGTCAGACTCATTGCGATTGATGAAATGGTGTTATTCGATGTATTCATGTTTGAGAAAAATTAAAAGCAAGTGGATCAGCTTAAGTTATCAAATTAATTATTTACTATTATTACTTATTGAACAGGCACCTGCTCTGATCTAATATCATTTTAACCTGCAATACTAAGCTGCTGAATGGAGAACATCAGAAAGTTAAGAACAGCTCTTGGCACTCGGAAGATTATAGCAGGCTGACTGGCAAGATAAACAGAACTCCAAAAATCCTTATTATTCTGCTCATATAGTCATAATAAGATATTCCAAAAATGCAGCAATACCAAAACTTCAATTCCTATAATTATGCAGTTGTTTATCATAAAGCAACTATAAGTCACCACTACATTTTTATCTTATCTTCAAGGCATTTGTATGGAATTATATTTTTTATGTGTTCTGATAAAAAACTAATAACTATCAGTACTATGTCTTCTAGCCTTAGTAAATATTTTTTCTGTGTCAGTATGTTGCAGTTCTACTGAGAGGGCCAGGTCCGGCAGAAAATGGCTGCTGGAATCTTCTGCAGGCCTGCTTGTAGCGCCTCTGGGAATCACATATAGGAGACACAGACTCCAACCAGAACTTGGAGTGCCAGTAAGACCGAAAAGTTTGGCCCATTAAGGGCATTGTGATGTATATTTGCTTGTGAATGTAAGCAGTTGACAGACATAAAAGGCCGGGAAGGCTGGGGGAGGAGTAGGTGCGCCCAGGTACCCAGGCGAGTTTGCCCCTGCAGCCCGAGCAGAAGCACCTGGAGTAGCCGGAGGAAAAGGACCCATGGAGGAGCCAGAAACCCGACCTGCCCGGTGGAGAGGCTCGGCTCCACGCTGGATGGAGCCGGTGGAGACATAGAGAAGATGCCGTGACTTACGGTGGGATGAGCCCCTGCCAGCACAAGCGACCTACAGAGATGTGCGAAACAGGTTTGCTGGAGGAGGCATCATAGACCCGTGGAGGACTGGGACTGAGAGACACTGTGATTTGTTGCTGCCTGCCAGAGCAGAGATGAAGCCCGGTGGGAAGAGGTTTGCCTTGGAGAAAGTTCGTGGAGGACTGGCTCTTGTGGATGCAGCAGGGGGAGGGTGTGTGGAAGGGATGCCCCCATCCCGGCCGAGAAGGAAACCATCTTGCAAGGGACTGACTGAAGCCCCCATCTCCTAGTCCCTGCCCCCCTGTCCTGTGCTGCGAGCAGGAGAGGTGAAGAAGGGAGCAAAATCATGGCTGAACGGGAAGTCTACTTTAGAATGGAGGGGTGGGGGGAAGGTGTTACCGAGACCCCCATTTTCCCCAGTCCCTGCCCTTCCTGGACTGCGACCAGGAGGGAAGAAGGGAGCAAGCTTCTGACTAAAGCCTACTAAGGAGGGAGTGGGGGGGAAAGTGTTTGCTTGGTTTGCATTCGTTTTCAAGATTGTTGGTTGCACTCCTGACTCTGGTTCTTTTTTCACTGTTTTCTCTTTAGCGTGGTGTAATAAATGAGATAACTTTTCTCTTCTGCTCTCTATGTTGAGTCTGTTTTGCCCGCGACATTAACGAGTTTGTCCCTTGAGCCGCCCAATTATGTTTTTCCTCCCCTGTCCAACTAAGAAGGGGAGTAACAGACTGATTTTGGTGGGCGTCTGGCCTTTGGCCAGGGCTTAAACCATCACACAGTAGAATCAGAGATTAATCTATCAAGTTGAATTCACATGAAAAAAACCCAAATGTTTTCCAAGAATTCACAGTATTACTGACTGAATAAATGCAATTTAGTGGGTTAAGACATGAGACCTCCATATACAGGTTGTTCCCAATTATAAACACATTTAAAGGAAAACTCAGCCCATACTATGAAAGATATTATAATTCTACTTACTGAGAGGAGCTGGCAGCAAAGAGCCTACTTTTATCTAAATATTTACAGTTGGAGGTAGAATTTTGTTTTCTGCACTACTAAATGTTTTTGTAACCTTTCATTAATTATATTTTTAAAACTCTTCAGATGTCTTTGCAAAAAGCACACAAGAAGCTTCTGAGTACTGTCAAACTGAAACATGCTAAATTTTTGCCTAGTTTTATCAGAAAGAACCGAGAGCTCTTCCCTTTTAAGCTTAAAGAGCAAAATTAAAAATCTGGCTTTCAAGATTGCCTTGAAGAACTGATTGCAACAGATTCCTAGTAATAAAAAAAGCACATAAATGTAAAGACACAGAAATATTTTAATACTGACCTCACCTGAGTATCAATATTCATTTTTTCTACACTGTAAGAACAGAGCTAAAATTGAAGAGGAATCTAAGAGACGCTCTCCAGTAATTATAGACATGTTCTTAAATCAAAGAAAAAAAAGGCATGGTCCCTTACACTAAGAAAGTTTTGCTGACTATAATAATTTCTAGATGAGACCTGCACTCTATTTTCTTTAAAAAAGAGAAAAAAGTCTTTAAAAAACAGAGCCTACAGTTTTTAGGTCTGCGAAGTTATTGATAGAAATAAAAGTTTTTAGGCACAGCAAGAGTAGTTTCTTTGCATGGTTTTTAAGAGGAGAAAATGAATTCACTGGTCCTGCTTTACACTAAAGAGGACCTGCATTAGGAATATAATTATTTTAGCAACATACATTCCTAGAATATCATTGCCCTAACTGGAGTGATAATACAGGTAACTTCTCTTTCCATTTACTCCAAGTACCAATGCACTTTATCAAGAGCAACATAAACCCCCAATAAACTACACTAGTAGCTTCTAGTCATGTTTTCAAACACAGAGATTATAGAAATATCTAGTATTAAAGACATGCATACTCCAAATTACAGATATATACCAACTCTCACAAAAGATTATGAAGTACTTAGAATATGTACAAGGCATGTTTTATCTGCTACCAAGCACATATCACCAAGGATTAAAACACAGTTAATTTACATTCAGAGTGAGATCCAGACACAAAGTGTGCTGAAAACTTGTCCATTGTAATGCTACCGATTTGTACTCATTTGCCACAAGTCAACAAAAGTATGGGGAAAAGGCAACTATTGCATTCTTCCCCTTCTCTTTGGAGAAAGAACATCACTGTTCACAGCCAGACATGTAATAACATCCCCATAAGTCATTTATTCCTACAATTAACAAGCTGCACACATGCTGGCTTTGTGTTGGACTGAATGCTAAATGAATTATTGTCTTTCCAACACCTGAATCTAAAGTTCTTAATTTTATTTGAAACCCAGATTTAGACCATCACACTGCCACAGGAGGCTGGAGAGGAAAAAGCAAAACTACAAATTTCTTATTTATTTTTAAAACCTTGAAAACCCCACTGCAATTGCTTCCCTGACTGCAAAGATCAAATGTTTACTAAGACATTAAAACAGGCCGCTGCAAACTCAGGGTATTCCTAGTCTGAATTGCTTGATTGTTTAAAACACCATCCATAAATTTATCATATTTATGTATGGATTATTGTTATAATTCATAATATGAACTGTTACTCTTCACATATGTACACATAGTTCTGGGCTAAAGGCAGAGATTTAAAAAGTCTATTTACTACACCCGTATTTTAAATAGGTAATTACTTGTATTCCACTACATTATTGCCAGATTTTTCTCTGTTAGTGCATTTAGACAAAATTTAATGATATAACGTTAAGATTTTTCAATTTGACTTATAACTTTGGTTTTAATGCAACGTCCACTACTAAGTGAATGCATGCACTGGAAGAACACTACATTTCTCTATAAAACATTAATTATGTTGGCTGAACAGCAGGGATGATTGTCCATTTATGTAAAATTTATTTAAGAAAATCAGTTCTATTTTCAGTGTGTGAGGCACATGTGTAATATCCATGGTACCTAATGCAAAACATCAAAAGAAAAAGTCTCCTTTCCAGTGACTGGTGTCAAGCAGGTCATATCCCTTTATGGTACTAAACATCTGTTGGGTGTGAATAAATTTCGGTGGCATAAGTTTTCTTAATGAGCGATGTGCCAAAATTGTGATACAATGTGGAGAGCCATCTGCTTTCAATCTGCTTAAATCCAGTCCCTTGGAAAACTTTCCATCCCTTTCTTCACCATATCCTCAATTTTCACATTAAAAAAGGCAAATGAAATATAACAGAGAGAATTCAACATAGAATAATATGGACAGGGATATTCAGGAATGTCAGAGTTTCATCACTGCAATTTTATTTTTAAATATGCTAAACTTGTTTACAGAAAAGGATAATTAATTTTTTTCCTTTAAAAATAAAGAACAAACAAGCTCTTCAAGTCCTGCTGTTGAAGAGCCACAAACGGCTGTTCAACTCAGCCATCAAAAGATTGCTTGCTTTCCAAGCAACTGGGCTAAACACTTCAGAAAAAACTCTCCAGGCATGAGCCCCAGTGAAGTCCAACAGTGAGAGGACCTGTTGAGAAACCTGATGGTTCTCTGAAGTTTAGTCACAGCTGAGGCCTCAGGGACCAATGAATAAAAATATATCAGCATTAGACTCTCTCTCTCACAAGTAATTATATTCCTGATGAGTAATTATACTACCTGTGAGTAGCAGTTACAAGGTAACTGTAATTGTAAGAAGTATTATTACAAGATAATTCATTAAGTATTGATAATCCCTCATTGTTTATCTATGGTAAAGTAAGCTACATAAAGCATAGAAGGCAAATGCATGTTTCTAAGTTACAGTGAAAATTAGTTATAAACTCCAAAGTTTGTAACTAACAAAAAAATAACGAGGAAATCTTAAACCCCAAGAAACTGAAAATTCATAATGGAAACATGAATGGTTGTGTCACTGCTAAGAAAATTCATTTTAAAGAAGAGAGTAGAAGAGAAGCAATAGCTATATTATCAGCTGACTGAGCTGCAAGTGAAATTTTAAAATACTGTTGTTCTTTAAGTTCTGACTGTTTTGGGCAGTGACTTAATAGCAAGACACGTGAAAAATTGCATCAGACAACAAACTCACTATAGTTCAGTGTGTCTCTGATTTCCAACCTGCTCTTCATTTTGATGGATTTTCTCATCAGACTTGGAATACTGCATACAGAGAATCTAAGATCGTAGCTTAAGGTAACTGAGAGAAAAGTCTGTTCTGCAGACAAAACTGATAAGTAATGTGCTACCTGGGAACAAGAACTTAATTCAGTGCGTGTGTGTCTAGTCAACTAATTTTCCATTGGATAAGGAAGATAGTCTGCACCTAGATAAAGAATTAATTAGTCTAGATGAATCAACTAAGAATAAGAATTGTTGTAGTTTTGTGTGGCTGGGTTCTAGTGAATGAGGGAGGCTGCAGGGGTGGCTTCTGCAAGAAGTAGCTAGAAGCTCTCTGCAGTCCCGACAGAGCAAATACTAGCCAGCTCAAGGGCGGAGTCATTTTTGACTGAGGCTGAGCTCATCAGCGATGGTCACAGTGGCTCTGGGAATCACATTTAGGAGAAAAAAACCCCACTATCAGCTGCTTTTTGCCACCAGAGAAGGGACTGAAAAGATGTAAGAAAGAGGGCAGGCACCAAGGCCAGGGAAGAAGTGGGGGGAGGAGGTGCCCCAGGTGCCAGAGAAAGATGTCCCTGCAGCCTGTGGAGAAACCCATGGTGGAGTGGCTGTCCCCCAACAGCCCATGGAAAAGGCCAAGACCCCACCTGCAGCCCCTGGAGAGGCCCCACACTGGAGCAGGTGGAGACATACAGGAGATGCTGCGACCCGCGTTGGAACGAACCCCTGCCAGCACTTGCAGCCTGTGGAGAGAGACAGAGACACAGAGATGAGAGAGAGAGAGAGAGAGAGAGACACAGAGAGAGAGAGAGAGAGAGAGAGAGAGAGAGAGAGAGAGAGAGAGAGAGAGAGACAGAGAGAGAGAGAGAGAGAGACACAGAGAGAGAGAGAGAGAGAGAGACGAGAGAGAGAGAGAGAGAGAGAGAGACACAGAGAGAGAGAGAGAGACACAGAGAGAGAGAGAGAGAGAGAGAGAGAGACACAGAGAGAGACAGAGAGAGACAGAGAGAGACAGAGAGAGACAGAGAGAGACAGAGAGAGACAGAGAGAGACAGAGACAGAGAGAGAGAGAGAGAGAGAGAGAGAGAGATCTGCACTGGAACAGGTTTGCTGGGGGGAGGCTTGTGACCCCATGGAGGACCAGGCTGGAACAATCTGGGCCTGAGAGATTGAGAGATTTATGACTGCACCCCATGGAAGTGACCCATGCTGGGGCAGCTGGTGAAGAGCTGAAGCCCTGTGGGAAAGGACTCATGTTGGAGAAGTTCATGAAGGACTGTCTCCTGTGGATGGGACCCCACGTTGGAGCAGGGGAAGGGTGTGAGGAATGCCCCCCCCACCCAACAAGGAAAACAACTTATGAGGAACTGGCCGAAGCCCCATTCCCTGCCCCTCCCTGTGTCACAATGTGGGGAAGAAGGGAGTGAAATCATGACTAAAGTCAAGTCTGCTAAGAAGGGAGGGGTGGGGGGAAGTGCTTTAAGATCTGGTCGCACTTCTCATTACCCAACTCTGGTCTCACTGTGTGTGCAGTGTAGTGTAATAAATTAGAGTTTTCTTTCCTTTATTCTGTGTTGAGTCTGTTTTGCCCATGGCGCTGATTTTGGAATCGTCTCTCCCTGTCCTTATCTCAACTCCTAAGCCTCTCAATATACATTTTCTCCCTTGTCCAGCTGAAAAGGGATGTGATAGAGCAGCTTTGGTGGGTGTCTGGCCTCCAGCCAGGGCCAAACCGCCACAGAGTACTAGGACAATTTAATGATCTGTGGTTGTCAGTGTACTCTCAGAGTCATGTATGCTGGGGCTGATCACATTCAATATATTCATAAATGGAAAAATGAATGAAAAGCAAGGTGAGAATTTTTTCAAGTATAATAACCAATTCAAGAACCAATTGTGAAGAACTGGAAAACCCTACAATGCTGAATGACAGGGCAATAAAACAGCAGATTAAATACAACATAGGTAAATTTTAAGTGATACAAGCAGTGGGAAAAAACCAACACAAAAGGAATATAAAAAGATGGCTTCCAGCTTGACTGTTATAACCTAAACCCAAATTCTTAACCTTATTACATGCAGTTCTGTGAAAGGATCAGGTAGATGAAAAGAGGAGGAAAAAAAAAAAGGGAAAGAATGAAAGGAGGAGGAAAAGAAGAACTGAGGAGGAAAGGAGGCTGGGCAGGGAGAAACCTAATGAAGTTCAACAAAAGCAAGTGTAGAGTCTTGCACCTGGGAAAGAATAACTGTTTGAATCATTACAGCCTGGGGGATGACCTGCTGGAGAAGAGCTCTGTGGAGAAGGACCTGGGGGTCCTGGTGGATGACAGGTTGGCCATGAGCCAGCAGTGTGTCCTGGGGGCTAAGAGAGCCAATGGGATCCTGGGGTGCATCAGGAGGAGTGTGGCCAGCAGGTCAAGGGAGGTGATCCTCCCCCTCTACTCTCCCCTGGTCAGGCCCCACCTGGAGTATTGTGTCCAGTTCTGTGCTCCCTGGTATAAAAAAGACAGGGATCTCCTGGAGAGAGTCCAGAGAAGGGCTACAAAGATGATTCAGGGCCTGGAGCATCTCCCCTATGAGGAAAGGCTGAATAAGCTGGCACTGTTCAGCCTTGAGAAGAGAAGACTAAGGGGGGACCTAATTAATGTTTATAAACATCTTAAGCATGGGATGCAGGGGGAATTGGCCAGCCCCTTTTCAGTGGTCTGTGGAGACAGGACAAGGGGCAATGGCTGCAAGTTGGAGCACAGGAAATTCCGCACCAACGTGTGGAAGAACTTTTTCCCAGTGAGGGTGACAGAGCCCTGGGACAGGCTGCCCAGGGAGGTGGTGGAGTCTCCTTCTCTGGAGATATTCAAGACCCATCTGGACACCTATCTGTGCAATATGAGCTAGGGAGCCTGCTTTGGCAGGGGGTTGGACCCGATGATCTCTTGAGGTCCCTTCCAACCCCTATGATTCTAAGATTCTATGAAAAAGATCAGTAGCAGACATAAACCCCCAATTCTCATATCAAGAATTACAGAAAAGGGAGATGGAACAGAAGGGAGAACATCACTGTGCCAACATATAAATCCACATGAGCCTGGTCTGTATCTTGACTATTGGGTGTAATTCTGGTCTGAAGGTCCAATTCTGGTCTGGACCATGTCCCACTTACTCCTTCAAAAATGGACAGTACAAAACTGAAAGAGAGGGAGAACAGGTCAACACAAATAACTAATGGAATGGAGCAGTTTTTAGGGAACAATGCTAGTTGAAAAAAAAGCCCCACTAGGAGTCTTCAACATGGAAGAAAAGAGACACTGAAAACAGAGGACGATCCCCGCATATAAAATAAAATGGCCCAGAAATTGGGATTAAGATAGGTTTGGGTTTTTTCCCCCTAAGAACTTGATGCAAAAGAAGTAAAGAGAAATTAAATTAAAAAACCATTCTGACAGGTTATTGCAGATGATGAAAGTTTAGATAAATTTCAAAAGCAGCTGGAGCAGATCCAAGAGAAAAGAATACTGAATATTATCATGTACACAGATACCACCACTATCTCTGCAGGTGCCGAGCTGCAAATACTACGCTATAGCTGAGAGAATACTGTAGGTATGCATAATAAATATATCTAAACTGTTTCCAAGTCATATGTTAATGTAGGGCTAAACAAATGAGCCTCAATTAAAGCCACTAGGGCATTTCTATATCACGTGTCTCTCATATCAACTATTTATCTAGTCACATTAATCAAACATATCTAGTAATTGGTCTGAAATCTTTGTATTAATTCCTTTCTACATTCTGTGCAGTAAGCTCAAAAATATTGATGAATTTGTCACAGGAAGTACTTGTGAATATTTAGGGTATTTACAAAACCAAAAAGACCAAGCTAGAAATTTATAATGGTGCTTTGTAGACCTATCAAAACAAACAAAATCCCCCCCACAACACAGTACAAAAGGAAAAAGCATGCCACCACATGATCCAGGAAAAAACTAACAGATTTTGAACAAAAGCAAATCTGCCAGTGAAACTATCTAGCACCAAAGAAAATCTTCAGCTGTTTATTTACTGTAGCCTTTAAGTTAAGAAATAAAACCTGCAGAAGGTATCATGACATTCTGAAGAATTTCTCCTCTTGTGTGAGAAACAGGACAAGTCTTCTAACAATGCAGGAAGACACAAAGACACATTTATCCTTGTTTTTATTACTTAATTTCTAAACCAGCAACTCTGAACAATGAAAAAAGTGGAGAACTGTGTGTGACTATCATGAGAATGTCAGGGCATGACTATTGGAATTTAAGACACTGATGTGTGGATTTCTGGAACAAAATAGACCATAGGAGAAAGAGTGAAGTCAAGAGACTGGGAGAGGGAAGAATGTTATAGTAGCTTTATGACTTAAGGGTGGAGGGTTTTTTTCTGTGTTATACTGAGCAGAATACATACACAGATCAAAGTGCATCCCCATCTCTGGCTTTCTTAATGATGTGGTTCATCCCTGAGCACTTAAAATATGTTTTTTATTTTGTTAAAAAGTATAAATATTTAACTTGCTTGAAAACACTGGTTTCAAAGATATTCATACACTATTCTTTACACATGGTTGTTTTTAAAGTAGACATAATATGATGATTACTTGATATTAACAAATAAGAAAAATAATTACTGTTGTTAAATCCACATGCCCAGGAAGTCTTAATACACTGAATTTCCTCTTTATCTACCTAAAAAATTTACCTGCTTTTGATTTTCAGCCTTCAGAGCCTTCTGTTCCACAGGAACAGAAGAAACTCCAATTAGGTATTAGGGTATTTTTTTCTTTTTTTAACCATTTAGGGGGTCAAATAGGCTGCCCAGAGAAGTTAAGTAATTTCTGTCTTTGGAGGTATTCAAGACTTGATTGAAGCCCTAGAGTAACTCAATGTAATTAGGCCTGTTGTGAGTAGGGGTGTGTACTATATAAACTCCATAGGTTTCTTCATCCTAAATTATTCCATGATTCTATCCTACCATAAGCTTTGGATGCTAAAGAGCAAATCAGCTGAACTGTGCACATATTCATACCTGTGTCTGAACAGGCACTTGACAGGAAACAAATACAATTAAATGAATATATGATTTATCGCTACTGACTTTCCCTTTAAAAAAGGCCTCATAATGTAAAACTGGTTTCCAGAAAACAGGTTAAACACTGCATCTTCAAAAGTAGTTGAATGGTTTGTCTGCAGGAAAGACATGGTCTGGATTATCATCTTAATTGGTAATAATGGGGGTGCCTAAAGGAAAGCCAAGAAAATACACTCATTGCTTTAAATCACTGTCATACAAAATTCCATTCACAGTCTGAGCTCAAATCTAACTTTCCCTCTTTCTTCAACTGAGGTGCTCAAAAGTCCCTTTAGACCTTAAACTTCACTTTGCTTGTTCTACCAAAAAATGTTCTATTCCTTTCAATTAAAAAAAAAAAAAAAAACAAACCCTAAAAAAGCCCAACTATCTTGCCAAACTATCTTGGGATAGAGTTTGGATGACAGGTTTCATACATTCTGATTTGGAAAGACAAACTTCCTTGGTTTACTCATTTCATTTTGTACTTTCCCATAGGGAACAGAGTTTCTTCTGTTTCTCTGCACTCTTCTGTTAATCATGCTTAAGCATCTAATAGAAATACTGCTGAAATCTCTCAAATGCTAGAGAACAGAAGCTCTAAATCTACAAAGCAGAAAGGCACTGTGGGATAAAAAACCCTTTAAAGCTATTCTTTACAAATCGTCTTGCTGAATAAGACTGTGTTGAATGCAAGTACAAGATGAATCACTGCAGCAGGAGAAACAGAGCACAGATTCCATGTGTCGCTGTGATCTGCATAACAGCCAGCATAATTTGCAGTACTTTAGAAATGCCTTTGGAGGATGGAGAGCTTCAGCTCAATTGTTCTCTTAAAATGTGTTCTACAATAATATTTGAATAGAAGCCAATTCCACAGACTTGAAGAACAAAAAAATATTTGGGAACCACCAACACAAATTTATCAAAAGACAAATTATGCTTTACCACAATGTGACTGCCTCCTCTGATGAGATGATTGACTCTGTGGATGGAGTACAGGATGAAGCTCACTTTGACCTTAGCAAAGTTCGACACAGTCTTCCACAGATTCGCACCCAAACTGTTGGATGCAAGCATGAACTGAATGGGTGGACAACAAAGTGAATAAAAAACATATTGGACCACAAAGATCAGAGAGTGATGGCCACTGTTCCAAAGCGTAGCTGGACTTGAGTTAGAGAGTGATGCTTCTCAAGGTTTGACAATGTTTAGTATCTTTTTAAAATACCTTGGCAATGATACAAAACACATCCAAAGAAAGTTCACAGATGACACCAAACTGAGGTAAGTTTTTAATACACTAAGGGGAAGGGCTGCCATTCAGAGGGACACTGACAAAAACAGTGAGGAACAGTTTAACAGAAACTTCATGAAGGTCAAAGGTAAATGCAAAGCCCTGCACCCAAAATGGAAGAATCCCAAACCAAATACAGGCTGGAGACCAGCCTGCTACAGATCAGTTTTGGAGAAAAGAACCCAAGGGTCCTGGAAGACAACAGTTTTACTATGTGATAGCAGCATGCCCCTGTAGTGTTGAAGGCTTACTGGGCAGCATTAACACCACCACAGCCAGCAGATCAGAGATGAGATTATCTCCTTTTATTTGTGAGTTCACATCTAGACCACTGTTTCTAGCTTTGAGCTCAGTAATAGAAGGAAAAGATTAACAAACTTGAGTGGACAGAAGATCATGAAGAGGATTAACAGGTTAAAGCATAGAATAGATGAGAAAGTGACAGTGCAAGATTTTTTCAGATGGTGGTGGGATATTAAATCCTTGTTTCCAGTTACCTAAAGTAGGGTTATAAAGTTGTTAGACTGTTCTTGGAGATGTCTAGGGAAATGTTGACAGGCAATGGTTAAAAGTTGTTTCAAGCAAAATTCTGGACGGATATAAAGAAAAGAACTTGCCACTTAAGCACAGGACAATTACCCAGAGGGGCAGTGGAACCTGCTTCCTTGGAGATAAAGAAAGATTTGACTGGACAATGCACTGAGAAGCCTGATCTAGCTTTGATATTAATGTTCTTTGTAGAAAACCAATGGTCTCCAGAGGGGTCTTCCAATCTAAATTATGTTTTCATTCTTGCAATGAAATAATTAGCAGTTGTGAGGTACGAATAGCCATATGCAGGCTCCAAATTTCATTCACTGAGATGAAAACAGTAGTATACAATGTGTATTATGTTTCTCTCTGCTGGCTAAAGGAGAAACATGAGGATAATAACAAATGTGCATATATTAGAGGGTGGGGTGGCTTTATATAGGCACATGAGTCTGCAGACCACTGAAGAAAGAACTGGACAAAAATTAATCAACTACTGGATTTTTCATATTCAGTATAGTGAATCGAGACATACTTCTACAACTAGTAAAGACTATCACCACCTCAAACCAGAAATACTCCCGTTATTCATTACAGGAGACCTCAGCATTGCAAAAGATATATCGATGAAGAATAAATATGAATCTTTGGATGCAGTGAGCAAAAGGCTTCTGAAATTATGTAGTAAATTGTTTTTAAGTTTCTACAGTCCACATCAGCCACGTAGCACCGCACCAACTTAAAATTAAAATTCTTGGCACCCATTCAAATGTTCTGATTCTATCCATTCTACTGACAATGGGAAAACAGTGCTCCATAAATTATTTATTGAAGATATTACCATAAATACTTATAATGTTCATCTCCAAAAGAGGCCCCATGCCTATGATACACTGCTTTTCTTTCCTACATCTTTCATGTGTCAACATGGTAATGAAACAACGCCCTTTATTTCCCTCTGTCCTTGGGAAGGGATAAAGGAGTGGGCAAATAATGTGATGCCTAGATTAGCAGAACAGAAACAACTTCTAGGGTTTTGACAGGGTGAGAAGAGAGGAATATAAATAGTTTGGCTGCTTTAGAGCATTCCCCACTTTGACCCAGCCTCACATGCATACTGAATCTATGAGGGTCAGGAAAGAAAGAAGAAAATCTTAATCAGCTCTCTCATTAGCTAGATTCTTAGAAAGGAAGAGTTGAATGTCTTGCTCTTTAACTCTCTCCCTATCTCTTCTTCTTATTTGTGAAGAATTCATGGTGGATCCATAACAATTCCAGCGAAGTTAGTGCCTTGTCACATACTAACTTCTACTAGTTTTCAAAGATGGCCAAGATTCCTGGTTTTGAAGACAAGAAATATCTATTTTTTTTTCTTACAGCAAATTTTTCACTTTCTTTTCTATCTTTTTTTTTTTTGTATCAGTCCAGAAATTAAATTATTAAAACTTACAAGTCTGTGCAAACACCTGATTCAGAGCTACAGCACTCTAAAAAAACCCAGCCACAAAGAAGGGAAAAACCTACCTCAGTGGCGCTACTGCAAGGTTCCAGTCCCACCATATTGGCTTGTACCAGCTGCTGAAGAAGTTGTACTTGAGCAACACTGAGGAAGAAATCCAGATTTGTTGTCACATTCACCTCCAAAGAATGACCACACACCAAAATTTCCTGTGGAGAAAATGAGGAAAATACTAGATAACAGCTACTGGGGAAATAATTTCCTGATTCCATATAACTGAGTAGTGATTCTCTATTGTAGTCAATGCTTGAATGTTAATTAGTATTAACTAGGTCTTTCTGCGAGAAAGTGGTGTTTCAGGCTTCTAAACAAGGATGTAGCCTTTCCTTTTCTTTCAAAGGTTTAATTATTAAGACAACCTTTGCAAGAAAAGTATCTTGTGTGTGAGGACTTGTTTTCATCTCTGGTAGTATCAAACAGTGGATTGTCAGATTTTGATTCTTATTTCCTGGCAGTGACTACAATTCTACTTTCCTTCCAAGAAAAGGATGTGGTTTTTTTATTAATTATAAACTTTGCTTTATTTATAATGAAATCATGTGTTGGAACTATCTGATAACCAACATAATTGATTTCTCTTGGCCTGTAAAGCTTTGTTAATAACTTGGCAAAGTTAGCTGGATGGCCACTGTTTTATCGGTGTTCTCTAGCACAAAGTTCTTCAGCACTGTTGGCAAGCAATAAAAAATTCAAAAACAGAACTACGATGGAAGGATTGCTTAGTAAGTAAAAGTACTGCCCTTTTTCATGAGAAGTTTGCACAATGTTCAAGCTCCTCACAATCTACACTAGTCCTTTCCCTTCATCAGTGAATGTCACCCAGGAATAGATAACAAGAAAAACGTATACACAGAAAACACTGAAATTCTCAAACACAGATATTAGTAAAGTTCTGAGATTTTTTTTTAATAACTTCTATGCATTTTAGCTACCCTATAAGCTTTCCAGCTCTTTTTTTTTTTTTAACAGTAAATAATTTTCCATCTGCATTTTGATGATGCTTTACACAAAATATGAAGCTGTCAATCTTTTCTTTCTATATTCATTAGCTATTACTTTCCAACAATGTACACCTAATTCTGTGTTGCATGACACACCCTATGCCTTTTATGTGCCTGTACCACTTTTGCTCTTCCCAGGGGGTAGCTGTTATGAGAAATACCGTTTGCAAGCTGACAAAACCTTTCTGATATTTCCCCTACATAAAATGTTTTAAATTCTTGAGCTATAAACTTGGTTCAACTTATGTTCTTATAGGTAGTGTATAGATTGCATTTTCAGGCTTCTTTATGAGAAGCTTGTGAATACATTGTTTTGTAATGTTGTACTATAGCACCTCTTCTCAACACCTTTCCACACAAATTCTTTCTCCAGCATAGAAAGACATTTCAGATAGTCATTAAGACTTTTTTTTCCCCTCAGTTAACAATCACTGCATTTGAAAACACCTGGATACTTAAAATCTGAAGATTATCCATATATTAAAAGTTATGCTGTTTCAGTTCACTTTTTTTACTAACCTCTGGGTGTAAATTCTCTGCTGCATCAATTTTTGTAAAAATAATTGCAGGAGCTGCAGTTACTCGAACTGTGAAATCTGTTAAAATTGGAGTTAAAATCGCTCTCCTCTCTTGATGTCGCCGTATGCTAAAAAAAGAACAAAAATCAAGCCAAAAGATTAAATCACATTATACATTGTTGAAGGGCAAACGTCTTTACATCCAGCATGTAGCACAAAACTGCGTCAGTGCCATTTTGGCATTTGATTGTGACCTCTACAATCATGAAAACCCATCATTATAAATCATGTCAATTCCATTCCTAAAGGCAGGCTTCTACCTTCGTTTCAGAGAAAAAGTATGTCTAAACATTTGAGTCTTCAACCCATCTCCAGGTAGACAAGTCTGACATTTGGCACTGCTGATTCTACTTTTCAACGAGCTACACAAAATCATTTGAACAAAGATATTGTACTTTATTATCAGTACTTTTTAAACTTGCCTGTGGATGCCCTTCACTTTAAAAATAGTTGTTCTGATGCCTGCATAGTATTTGAATTCACATGTTAAAACTCTGTGTGACATATACTGTATGCAACATAACTGACAAAGGCATGAAAAATTAAACTAGAAAACCCCATTAAGCTCTAGGGCTCGTGTATTAAATTAATACTATTGGCCAAGAAGTTTAAAATACTTTGAAAATGAAGGAATGTCAGTCTTCCTCCACTGCTTCTGTCAATGATTTCCCTTAGTTGGTACCTTTTCATCTAAATATCAATGTTTGCTCACCAAGAATATTTGTGCCATTAGACCTGATAATTACATTTGTTTTCTAGCTGGGTGTTTGTTTTTTTTTTCCTTTAACCAAATGCTAAGCCTAGAGGCACAACCCTGTTATAGACAGATCGCTAATAGTTTATGACAACACATTCCAAATAGCCAGAATCTTCTGGGTCAGGTCAAATAAACTATTGCCACAAAATGCCATCTGAGAGCCTCTGATCAGGAGGAAGAAAAGAAGTAATGAGATCAAGATGGTACTCAGCCCCTAAAAAAGAGAATACAGTTCAAATTCCTGGAAGAACCCTTTCATAAAGACATTTTATTGGTAATTCTTTTTACCTATCATCATTTATAGAAACACTAAATATTTGCATTTCACCAAAGATAACTCTAAAAATCATCAATAGCTTATTGGTTCAAGACAAGTTTTCATATGCTTATAAAATACAAGATGAACAACCGTCAAACATTGCAAGTTAAAAGAATACACCAAATTACGCAACTATCTATCATGGTATAAAAGACTGAACTTCATTGCCATATAGAATATGACAATGGATCTATGCAGGACCCTCCACATATATCTGCACATCAGCTAGGTATCCCTGTATTACCTTTAATCTTGTCATCCCCAGGGATTGAGAGACGGCAGTTTGGACATCAGCATAAATCATTTAAGTGAGCCAGAGACATGAATTATGCAATTAGACAACTAGTCCTTACCATCAGATAGACATATCTCTGTTATGTCATTAAACAATACAGCTACGCTGTACAATAGGTAATTAAATCTCTTGATTAAGAAGAGGTAGAAATATACAGTCTAGTAAAGGTAATGGTTCTGAAGCAGATTCTGTTGAGAAGCATGCAATCTCAAATGCTGATGGTTTGTAGGCCAAGAGTTAGGCTGATAAGAAATTAAATAGATATCTTAACTTGACTGTTCAGTCAAGTTCAAATGATTCAAAATCCACTGACGATAATTTATTACTTAGACTTTTTTTATTTTGATGTTTCAAATTACAATAATTTGTTGAAGTGTCCTTAAAGCATGTAAAAACCATGGTGATCTATAAGGGAATATAAACCGTCAGATATGGGTGGGTCTTAAAGCTTTTAAATTTTTTTAGGATAACAGTATACAGAAGTTAACAGCAGATGCTACAGAGCACAGAGCTAATATTTGCTCATCACAAGTCTAATAAACGTTTGCTTCAAGTGACCTCCACAAACACTGTTGAGCAAGTTGCATGCTACACAAAGAAGTGTGCAGTATGCTTAAGAGTAAGACAATTAGTGAGTGTGAGAAAACTACCATCTTACATTAAAATTTTTTTTTTTAATAAGCTATAGCTCTGCTGGTCTGTAATGATCACTTTCAATGCATGATTCGTCTAATTAGATCTCCAAATTAGAAAACAGACCTGCCAGTGGTTGGCATACATCTTCAGCTGAGAAAATGGTCTTAGAACTGGCTAGTTCAACAATGCTTCTCTCCCTGCCATCACCTTCATTTTAAATTTAAACCAGACATCTTTCTATCTGATTCCTAATTCCCCTTCACAACAGGATGGGAAAGAAATACCTTTTTTTTTTTGAGGAAAATGAAAAAGGTAAGTAGTAGAACAATTCTATGAAAGAACACACAGTTACACATTAGAAAACTTCCATCTGAAGGGGTATAAAACCCCTAGTAAGTATGATTTCAATATACAAACCAGAGATATAAAAGCAAGTTATATTTGTGGAACCCCATAGTCATAGCTGTTTCTCTTCAATTATTATTCAAATAATTTTTCAATTCATATATATTCCCATTTCTTAATTTTCAAACATTACTCTGGTACACTGCATCTTAAAGGATTTTTTTTTTTTTGTAATATAGATTGATTGCTGATTATTAAAAAAAAATATTTTAAAATCTTCTGTACTTGGTATCTCTGTCCTGCTCAACTTACTACTTTCTGCATTTCTAGTTGGTGAATTTGAAGCTCAGCCAAATCAAGTATTAGCAAAATAATTGTAAGTACAAACAGAAGGCAAACAGAGCACAGTAAATAATGAAGGGAGAGGATATGAGAAAGAGCACAAAAGGAACAAAGAAGCAAATTCCACTTTGAATTATTAAGTCTTCCACACTGCACCTAAGTGCACCGTTAACTTAACACAGGTGTACGCCACATGAGCTTATGAAAAAACTTGATTGTGAAGAGCGTAATGATGGCTCTATGTCTGCAGCACATTCATTCCATGGTTCATTTATGCATCTGTTATATATTTGTCTTGGAAAAAAAAAGAAAAGCTAGTACTTTTAGAGATGTTAAAGCAGTTGATCATCTACACTTAAAAGTACAGCACATTTGAAAGACCATATGCTAACACAAAGCAACAAGGCAGCAAAGCACTTGTGATAAAGCTTGGAGGTGCCTTTTCCTCAGTGCTGAATTCGGGTTATATCTGCATGGTAACATGAACTCTGCCTATGGACCTCAGACCTGCACTGTAAAAGCACAGGACAAATACAGTCTCTGTCCTCAAAAGCTTGCCATTTACATGTAAGAAAAAGCAGGTGGGAAAGTAAAAGAAAAACAATTAAAAGCACTGTAAGTAATGTTATACGTGTGCAGTGGCAAACTGAAAGCTGTCTTAGGAGTTTTCGTGTTATAGTATAATAGAAAAAAATTTTCAGGTATTTGGAAGATGACATTGCAATAACTTTGTGAAAGGTTGCAGGAAATGCCTTATAACACACAGGTTAGCCTAGGAGCAAGCAAGAAAAAGTTTCTTCAAAAAATTCAGTGCAGCAGCCCTGGTAACTAGTATGATGAGGACTGACGAGCAATGATTGTAGATGCTTCAAAGCAAACACAAGAAGATACAAAAGGGGAAATGGATAGACATAGAATTCTAGACGTATCTTGAAAGCAAAGGCATATCTAATGATTAATATGACAAAAAACATTGTGGGAAGAGAAGAGGAAAAAAAAAGTGAAGAACAGAATTCTGTAATCAAAGCAACAACATTTCATTACATCAAATCAAATCATTGGTATTTGATTACATCCACTCAGAAGCACACTGAATTATATGAGGAGGAAGGGCTGCCAAAGACATGATGCTGCACTGATGAAGGAGGTGTGATGATGTGAGACTGGATAAGTTGTAAGACTGCACAAGAACTCTAACTTGGCTGTCTTATGTGGAAAAAACTAATCAAAACAAACAGAAGATGCTGCTTAGTAAGAGCTAAACATAACCTAGATGTGAAACTTGGAAATGTTTGCCTTATTCTTAATACTACCTTTCTGAACGCAGAGTTTGAGCCCTTATATACATAAAAAATACATAGGTCTGTGAGAAACTCATATACATTCAATACATTAAGGACAATCAGGACTTCATTTGTGCCATGTTAAATTTACTTTCCATAGATAGAGGAATCCTCACAAAGAATTCTGTAACTTGAAAAAATAAACAAACAAGCATTAATGTGGAATAGGCCACATAATCAGCGTTCTCTAGTATTGCGATGCACACAAAACCAGAGGCGTTCTTTTGGTTAGCATGCTAACTTAGGAAAGGTTTTTCTCTTGCGGTTTTTCCATGGAGTTGTTTAAATCGGTTAATCCCTGATCCTGAAATGTATTAGGATATTTAACTGCTAACTGTTGTGCCTCAAACCTCCATCACCCAGTTCACATCCTTTCAGCTTGCGAAGGGTGTTGCAAAGGCACATTGTTAGACAGTGAAATAGCATGGCAACATTTTGAGGACTATCTAAAGGCCAAGATTAGATAATGAACAAATATACACCACCTAGCTGTATGGAACAACTACTGTTACCTAATTATGCCTCAGTAAAGCTAATTTTTGTCTTTTTAAGAATGCCATGCAACATTTCTTTGCTGTGGATGCATAAAGAATAAAACATACTCTACCTTATTGGCTAAAGCTTTGTTCAGTGTGAATACAAGCATGACTTCAGGCACAAGAAACACAGCAACTGAATATATGGGACTTAATAAAAATGCACTGCATTTTATTCCAGAGATTCACAGGGAGTGACTCCACTTCCCTACAGAAGGATCTACTGATCACTTTTTTTCTGGTTTTCCTTTTTAGAACTTGGCAAGTTGCACCCCAGCTTTCCAAAAAACAGGAAAATTAAAACTATTCAAAGAAAAATCTGCAGGAAAGATTTCAGAGGATCCTTGCAAAGCAAGAGTGGTATTTTGTTCAGTTTTATACAACAGATCATTGGCTCCCTGATATACTCAATGAGAGTTGCAGAGAGCTGTTCCAGATGGTGGTATGCCAAGGACAAAACTGTAATGCAGCACATTGCCACACTCAATTCATTACCACACAGAGAAGTAATGCTTTTAAGCTCAATTAATTTTTTTTTTTTAAACAGAGTTTATTCAGGCTGCAGGAAGCAGACGTTGCTGCTGGGAGCTGTAGAAGAACTGCACAAGGACGGGGGTGAGGCCTCAAGAGAGGATATATTTCTTTATTTCCTTCAGGGCTGTTGTTTTTTCCATTGAGAGGAGGGAGAGGGAGGAGGAGATCTGCAAGCTGAAAAAGCAGTTTTCAATCAAGAAAACGTCTTTTGGTTAAGTACTCCCAGTTCCCCACATGCTGTTTGGTAAAGGGAATAAATGTGGACAGGTTTCATTTGTACATAACCTTATTAGAACTGTCTTACTGTTTCCAGTATTCTTTTTATATATTACACCATTAGGGAGCTTTTTATAACATTTACAGTGAAGTATAAACATTTTATAATGGGAAGAGTCATGATCCCTCATCTTCAGCACAACACAGCTTTCAGACATCGACCCTACCAGAGTGCTCCAGTTCCCCCATTCTTCTTAGGGACACCTGCGGAGGCACAGGAGGCATCACAGCAGCACTTCACAACAGCACCTCTTGAAGAATTTTACACTAAACACCTTGAAATAGTCAACACTTGGTCTTGCTTGCTTTTCAAATGACAATGTAAAAGTTCAAAACAAACTCAAACCTATGAGATATTAAGTATGAGAAATATTGACAAATATTTCCAGAAAAATATTTCCATAAAAAGCAGTGGTAAAATTTGAAGAATTTATTTTCTGTGTAAAGATTTTTAAAGCATTTCAATGACAAATCATGTCAAAGGCTTTTAAATATTTATTTGCATGACATCTTATATTTACAGTTATTCAGGTTTCATGCAAATTTTATAATGACCCAATTTCCACTCTGTTAGACTAAATTACACTAGAATATTTCAGAATTTTTACAACTTTAAAATTTTTTTTCAAAACATACAGTAATTATTTCAGAAATGGGAATGGAAAATGAATGGCTGGTATCTATGCTAAAGTTTTCTGCAAAGTAACTGTATGAAATACTTAAACATTGGCTGGATTCTATACAGCACCACATACATCCTAAGAATTAGAAAGAGGGAAATGGATCTCAAAAAGGAATCTTAAGCCCCAGTGAACTTAATAAACCAGAACACGGTCTAAACGATAAGTAAAAACAAATATAAGTATATTAAAACCAAACAAAGAAATGAATCCTGAAATAACTCAGTAAAAAACATTCATTACATTCCAGGTTAAACATGTCTAAAAAACTTAAAGAATTAAAAAAGAAAACAGTATCACAAGTAGGTCAAAGAATAAAGCTTCTGTGGTAGTTGCAGGAAATCTTAAGATAAACCTCACCCTGAAAACACTAAGCACCATGTAAAACACCATGCAGCCACCCTCTTGGTGCATGCTGAAAACACCTCAGCGGATGGCTGGGTTCAATGCAGGTTCTCCCAGTTCTCAGTACACCACTTCCAGAGATTATAAAACAAACCCAGACGGAGCAAAAATGACTGCCAACTAAAATGCAAAAATGTGAACATCCTGAAAAGGAACTGTAGTAAATGTGTAAAATTTTAAGCCAAAAAGACAAGAAAACACTCATATCACCCTTCTCATCAAACAAATTCAGGCTTGGAATTAAAATACCATATTGTATATCAGAAAGAAAAAAACTAATATACTGAATTACAACTGATCTGAATTACAACTGATCTAAATTAAATTTCAAAACAAACATTTGTCAAATATATTTCTAGTAATATTTTATTTTGGAAATTTGCTGATGAAAATAACTGTATCCAAACAGTTATTAAAAAAGATAACTCAGATTCTCTCTAATAGCTGCTTCCTTTCTTATCTTAATAGCTTTTGAGGAATCCCACCAAATTTCCTATTCAAATCTATAATCATAAAGTTCAGACGAAAGTACGATTTCAGTCACAGTGGGAAGGAAAATGAAAGGTAATTCCTCAGTGGCTAGTTTTGCTATGTTATCTTAGCTTGCAAATTGGCCAGAAGTCCTTTGGAGATTAGTGTCATCTTATCTTTCAAGATCATTCTGTGATCCAGTGAAATCCCAGTGGCATTATTTTATTTTGTAAGAAATTACTTCACTTTACCCAACATCAAGACCCAACTAGAACGTCAGATACATATTTATAGAATTTAAAAGAAAAAAAAGTCCACAGAATTCTATTAGTTTAAAAAAAATCATTAAAAGACAAAAAAGAACCAGATGATCCTTTAAATGGGAAATAAATACTGTGTTTAAATTTTTATCTGTACTCCTGTCACTCCTTGTGTTTTTATCATTACTTTGGTTAAATCTGCCGTTCCAGCCCTGTATTTGTCAATGATAACCTGGAATTTGTTTCTGATCACATAATTTTCCTAAGACCTGATTTGCTCTCATGGTTTTTCATCAATTCATCACTTAGAAAGCTCAGGCTGTGTGCAATCCTCATTTAGCTTCTTTTGCTACAGCTTGTGTCACTTTCAGTAAAATCTCTGACAGTTCTCTCATCTCCCTTTTATTTTTGAAAATTAAACCAGCAGTAGTTCAATTTTTCTCTGTCTTTATGATTCTGTTTTTCTAGATTGCTTTGAGGGACTCATCCCTCAATTTGAATAGGAATCTTATCTTAGGAACCATAGAATTATGTGAGCATTTCATAAAGACTGGATTTCTTTTTCCATGAATTAGATAAAAAGGACTTATAAATGAAAATAAATCAATAAATGTGTGGGCAAATAGCCCACTTCTAGTGGAATGGTGCCTAAATCTACAAGATTACTTTCAAAAGCTTCCTCTTGGCCATCAGACCTTATTCCCGCCACCACCTGTAGGATTTTTTAAGTATAAAAGAGTGTATTAAAACTATAATTAAAAAAGTACCAATCAAAATACCCTACTTTATATTTGAAAACTTTAAAATTTAAAATACCACACAAGTACATGTATACTTTACTTTCAACCGTGTTTAAGTAGAGAGGAGGGCTTTGTGTCTTCATATCATACAATGCATAATAAGGGAGACTCAGTTGAAATATCTCATTTTCAAAATTCATCTGGTTTTATTTACAGAAGTGCAAAAAACAGTTCAGAACCAATAGGAAACATTCTGCTTTATCCTCCTCTAACTTAGAAATGTCTAAGCTGGTTTTACTCAAGCTTTGTAAAATTACAAACAAAAGAAATAAAAAAACCCAAAACATCCAAACACTAAACCCCAAACCTCTCATTGCTTGTAGACCAAGAGGCTGAAGTCTGAGCCCTGGAGTTATTTTTATGGACGTACAGAAAGCTACTCAGAAAAGAGCTTATAATTGAACCAAAGGCACACAGTAACTAGACAGTAACTAGCGTGTGACAATAATAGGAATATGTATTTCAAACGTATAATGCAAAACTCCATGGAAACAGGCTTGTAATGTAAGGTAAAATCAATACAGAATCATTGGATTTAGACATACTGTGAATGATATCTGCAGTGTTTTTGCTATGTAATTCCAGAAAAGATTAAGTTAAAAAAAACTTCCTACCTACTGGCCATGTTCCATTCAAGTGCTGGATTTTGAGAATTTCTTTCACTCTCTGTCAAAACCCCTCCTTTTCCATTTTCCTTCTCTGGTTTCAACTGATTCCAATGAGCAGTGCCAATGTTCATAGACTGAAGATCTATTTGATATTGTCTGTCTTCAACCTCTGATCCAGGGTCTCGAAGTATTCCTAGATTCAGTGCTCTCCTGTAGTGCCGAAAGATTAAATAAATAAATAAAAACTGTAACAAAGGTCAAAATCAGACCAACCAGATATTCATTAACACAGAAAATTATGGTATCCATTTTGCCATTCTAACTACATCTAAGCATTATTGAAGGTACTTAAAAGATGGGTAGACTAGGTGTGTAGGGATATGGTTTAGTAGCAGACAGGTACGGTTGGATTCGATCTCAAAGGTCTTTTCCAACCTAGTGATTCTATGATAAGTTTCCAGCTGACTCTTTCCTATGGAATTCAAGGGAGATATCCAAATAAGTATTTTCCAAAATTCAGCCAGATCCACCAAAGTTGATACGTGATCAAACCATTGACTTCACTGCACTTTCAATCAAGTCCGTATTAGCAGCCTTATGGGGAAACAGGACTACCTCATATCTACTAAACAGAAAAAGGCTATCACATTCAAGTCCTCAAAAAGAACAGCTACATATCAGTACTACAAACACTTAATTGCAAAACAATTGTAAAAATAACCATTCAAACTTATCAAAGTATAAAATTAAAAAGAACCTTCCATGATGATGGAAAAACAATTTGATCTAACATGGAATTTCAGTACAGTGTATTATAGTTAAAATTATTTTGTGAGAAAAAAGCATTCTTGAATGGGCCACATTACTTGTGGATTCTGCAAATCCTACAACACTAGATTTTTTACAAAGTATTTCAATCTTGGGATTGGAATCATAGATGCTATCAATCTAAAAATAAGTAAGAATTAAAGCTGCACATCTCAACCTGTGATGCACATAACACATGCAATCTGTAAGTATAGGTATGCAACCTATTTCAAAAGTGCCATCGCCATGGTGCCCAAATCCAAACACAGTTGAAAGTCCCAATACAATTGCCCTTGTCACCAACAGAGTCTTGCTAACAATTAAGAAATTTTATCTATCCATAGAGGACTGCGAATGGCAGGACAGCTGTTTTGATCAAGTAATTCCTGGTGAGGCAGTGTGATGGCATTGTTCAGCAGCCGTATAACTTTTGTAAATGCTTAGCGAAAATACACTGAAAAACTGTTACGTCAGTGGAGGCATTTCAAAACTAAATGAATTAAACGTGGTTTCTTAAAGCTCAAGAATCTGTTTGTCAACTTTCCACACAGAGATCTAACCACAACAACTGTGTCTTATTCTTTCTAGGCATTATTTCATCAATATAAATGCAATTCAGTGTTATTTAACAAAAAACCCCAACAACCAAACAAAAAAAAGCCCAACTCCAAACAAACAAAATCACAACAGATTATTGTATAACCTAGGGTCTATTTACATTCTTTGCCCAATGTAAGTAAATATTGGAATATATGTTTTGTAAAATGTTACCAAAATAAAGCACTACATTAGATATTTTATGAAATCTGCTTAGGTATATAAAATACAGAATATGATACTAATTTCGCTTGCATAATGAATTATTTTCTCCCCTACTTCACTGTAAAGCATTTTTTTCATTTATTCTTTTATGATCAGCTTGGTAACTTGCATTAGGCTGCACCTAGCATTGTATTTCTTAGGTTTGCACAATCATGACCTTGTGAACTGAATTCCTAAAGCAAAATGTAGCCGTATGCACCAATCTGAAACTTCCCATTGTGACAGTAGATGTCTTCCTCTCTTAAATTTATTTATTTAAAGAAAAAACCCCAACAACAAACAACTGACATCACTCTTTTTGCAGATACTTTTAGGTGCAGCAGAATATACAGAGGTGCTATTCAGGCACAGGCTAATCTTTCACACATTGCTGGTGTAAGATTTGTCAATTGGATCTTTCTTTACTTGATCCAAGTAATTTTGTAAAATCTCAAGGATTGGAAAACGTTTGTAATGCTTTGGTATATCACCACCTAATACTTTCACACTTATTAACAATCCCCTATATATAATGAAGATCATCAGAGGGCTGGAGCACCTCTCCAATGCAGACAGGCTGAAAGAATCAGATTTGTTCAGCCTGGAGAAGAGAAGGCTCTGGGGAGACCTTATAGCAGCCTCCCAGTACCTGAAGGGGCTCCAGGAAAGCTGGAGAGGGGCTGTTTGCAAGAGCAGGTAGTAGCAGGACAAGGGGTGATGGCTTTAAACTGAAAGAGGGTAGATTTAGATTAGATAGTAGGAATAAATTCTTCACTGGTGCGTGAGGTCCTGACACAGGCTGCCCAGAGCTGTGGATGCCCCATCCTTGACAGTGTCTAAGGCCAGGTTGGATGGGGCTTTGGTCAATCTGGTCTAGTGAAGGGCAGGAAGTTGGAACTAGATGGCCTTTGAGGTCCCTTCCAACTCAAACCCTTCTGTGATTCTGGGATATTTGAGATCCCTTCCAATCCAAACCACCCCATGACTCTCGAAATCCAAGCAACCAAATGTCTACAGATTACACATTTCAAGAAACACATATTTTACACATGCATGTGAAATACAAGAATTAGTTATTAATGTCTTGATGCTTAAACCAAGTTGCTTATTGCTTTCAGAAAATACATCCTGCCAGGTTAATACAATATTAATCAATATATAGACCTTTCCCAAATAAATTACATACACACATGCACTTAAGCACTCATTTCTGGTTTTCCATATCAAGTATTTTCCTAAGGATGCCCCCAATTTATTAGTTGTATACTTCCTAGAAGGATGAGAATAAGTTAAACTGCAGAAGAATTGACCTAATCTTAAGCATAGACATTATCATAGAATCATAGAATCATAGAATTGTAGGGGTTGGAAGGGACCTCGAGAGATCATCGGGTCCAACCCCCCTGCCAAAGCAGCTCCCTAGGACATTTCACTGAGATAGGCGTCCAGACGGGTCTTGAATATCTCCAGAGAAGGAGACTCCACCACCTCCCTGGGCAGCCTATTCCAGTGCAGCCTTTTTGGTTCTGCAGCATTCAAAATCCTTGTAGCAAATAAATTCAGAGAAACAAAGTAAGCCCAATTCATGGTTTCTCTCCATCTTGCATAAATGCTGTTCTATCAGCTGAAAGTTACTGTAGGGGCTATGATTTTAATTGCTTCCCTCTTCTGTAAACAACTTCACTATCTCATCTGAACCTTTTGGCAGGTAGTGTAGAATACAACAGTTGGTCAATAATACAGTAAGATCATAAGCAACCAAAGAGGACCATAAGCATGTAAAAGAAAACACAGCTTTAATGTTTTTCTTTTTTAAAGTTGATTTATTCTGGGTCCAGCTTTTTGTCTGTTTATGTAAGAAACAGCTCATGTTGAACCAGTTACTACATGCTGCTGAATAGGCATAATTCTGAGACTCACTGTAAAAAAGTTAAATCTATTCACTTATAGCTCATCTGAGACCTAGAAAAAGCTAAACCAGCCCAGAAAATGGCATTAAAAGACTGTGCATTATGTAATTATTAAGGAAATATTCACAGCCTTTATACACAAAAGCTAATTTTTGTTAGCAGTTACTAGATCCTGTTTCCAGGTACAGAGATGACAAACCTATATATTAAAATTTCAACTGTTAAAGTTGAAATTTGGTGGTAAAAGATTCTTCCTATTCTAATTTATAAAGGAAATTGACAGTAAGCCTGGATCAATAGATACAGAATCACAAGGCTGGAAAAGACCTTTAAGATCATCAAGTCCAACCGTTCCCATCCTATGCTAAACAATATCCCTAAGTACCTCATCTACCCTTTTTTAAACACATCCAGGGAAGGTGACTCAACCACCTCCCTGGGCAGCCTGTTCCAGGCCCCAACAACTCTTTAATACTGGCCCTGCCCTGGTGCAGCTTCTTGCCATTTCCCCTTGTCCTATCTCCTGTCACCTGGCTGAAGAGACCATCACCCACCTCTCTACAACCTCCCTTCAGGTAGTTGTAGGTGGTGATAAGGTCTCCCCTCAGCCTCCTCTTCTCCAGGCTAAACATCCTCAGCTCCCTCAGCCGCTCCTCATATGATTTGCCCTCCAGCCCCTTCACCAGCCTGGCTGCCCTTCTCTGGACTCGCTCGAGGACCTCAATGACCTTCTTATGGTGAGGAGCCCAGAACTGGACACAGTACTCAAGGTGCAGCCTCACCAATGCCAAGTATAGGGGCACAATCACCTCCCTAAACTCTCTACTCTATAGGGGTAAAATCAATGGCACCTTGTTGTACCTGGATACAGGTGCTATGCAGGAGGACCACCTCCTCTTCTATCTAAGTTTGTTAAGTCTGAGATGAAATATAGGCTGAATGTTCAACACCTATGAATGAGACTTTACTGAAAATGAATTCACAGCAATATTTATCGCTGACCTAATGCTTCTTAGCTGTCTTTTCCCCAATTCAATTCAACAACATTTACTAACACATTCTCCTTGACAAGCCCATTGCATGTGTTACAAAAAATGGGGAAAATTGAAAGAACTGTTTCTTAGGGAAGCAATGGCTCACAGCTCCATTTGGAGTGACATTCTATAGATGAAGGGTGCTGAACAAAACCATGGTAAACCTAGACCGCCTAGGATAACAATACTTTGAACATGCCGAGCTTCTATCAATAATCAGATTTCCAAAGAAAGGCAACAATTTTTTATTTTTGTTGTTGTTTTGCTGGGGTTTTTTTTGTTAAATTATAGCAAGCAGATGCCTCATTGTCAAAGGCAAAGAAGCTAATGCTTGAGCCACTGGGAGAAATACAGAACTTCCCCAGCATTACAAAAGATACATAGACATGTTCTTACAACAGGAATAAAAGAAATCCTGTGGCATGACAGTTTGTGTTGGAAGACTTGGATTTGCCTAAGTTTGGAGAGATTAAAAACAGCTATTTGTGAGAATAATCAAAAGAAGGATGAGCAGGTTAAGGGGGGAAAAAAAATAGAGAGTATGGGAGTGGGCAGGAGAGAAAAGAAAGATGAGATCAGGGCACTAATACCGAAATTAAAGCAGCAGATAAGGAAATTCAATTATTTCTAGAAGAGAGATGACAACATTCTTAGGCAAAAGAGAAGGTCCTGACAAAAATCTAAAATTTTGTACAGGATCCTGGGTACACATTCTGCCATACTGAGTGAGACCTGTTATCTTCCCTGTAGGGTAACCTCAGCTTCGTTTCCCCACCCTGCCATCCATCCAATGGGGAGACCTCTTTGTGGTTTAACAAGCATCATGTTTTATTACTGCTGAGATGTTGGAAACAGGTTTTTTTAGTCTGATTCTCAAATGCTGTCAGCAGTAAACTCCAATTCTCGTAATTTCTGTCTCTTTTCCCAAGGAACTATGCCACATGTGGCATTGTTGTCAGTTGCTCCTTTCCCCTTCTCCAGCTCAGCCTCAGAAGGAACCTAAATACAGCCCCATCTCCATGCTTGCTGGCAGCATACTCTGTATTGGATACCAGGTATTTTTTATTAAATTAAGATATACACTGAGTACAGTAAAGCTCCTTTGTTTAAAGCTTTACTGATTAGCAAGTGATACTATTCTATTTGTATGTCAACACTTTTAATTTTAAGATTACATTTAATCTTTACAGGAATCTGTCAACAATGAAAACTACGTTCTCCCTAATTAGCTTTTGTGTTGTGTTCTGCACAGTCAGATACATCAGCATCAAATGCAGAAGACTACATGTTGGTTAAGGTACCTGGGTTCATCTTCAGATGTGGAAGGCATTTATAAAAAGAAAACACCAGTGTTGGCTACATGAGCAAAATAACAATGGCACTTCTAAATATTTACAAATACATCACATTACTAAGGCAAAGGAAGAAGTTATTAACTGAATTCTAACTAAATACACTTTGACCATCATCAACGGTCATACTTCTAACTGTAATGATTTGCAGTGTTTATACCTTTTGTGAATAGACATAAATCAAACTTAAATTACTTGTGCAATTATTATGTTGAAATAAGAAAGTCAACCAGAGACTGAAACATGTGCAAAAATTCCTTCTGATTGTGTTAGACTACTTCAAACAATTGATATAATTAAGCAAAAAACCAATGGAATTTTTTCTTATTTTAAACTGATGTTGGATAAATGCCTGACTTGTGTCTCTTAAGCACTGGTTCCTTTTTTGTTCTGTATACCTACATACAAGTGTCATGGCAAAGAGAGGACCTGGTATAAGTGTAAAAAGCCAAAGAACAGGATGAGACATCAAGTAGCTATAAAGACTTTTAGGTAATACAATGATAAGCATATTGGAGAAATAATGGAACTCAGTACTTCCAAGTCAATTCACAGAAATAAACAACCCCTTTCCCTCCCCCTAAAAAAACCCCAACCCAATCAACCCCCAAAAAAACCTCAAACACAACAAAAAAACTAAAACAAAAAAAATCAAGTATGGATTAGTGTTTGCTAAGGCATTATTCCAAACACGAATGACAAAGTGCCTGGTCACTATACTCACAACCATCCAGAACAGATCATCAAGTAACAGAGTACTAAGATTATTTGAGTGTCATTACACATCTTTTAGTCTCCTCAGTGTCAGGGTCTAGCATACACAGTGACAGGGCTGCACAGACAGGTAACAAGAGCTAAGCCTGACAGATTGTCGTATGTTGTGCACAAAAAGGTTTGGGCCTAGGAGATTGCTTGGGCAGGCCTCATGTGGGCCTGCAAGACATGCTCCCCTCTCTGAAAGGCTAGAACATGCCAAAGGAAAAGAGAGGCAGATTTCATTCCTATTCTCTCTAAACTTGATTATGTGACTCAAAGCAACAAAATTAACATCTTCAACATTTTACTCATATGTATTGTCAAACGTACAATGACAAAATAATGTTGTGAATATAATGAATTAATTGCATACAAAACCTTTTGAGATCATTTGATATACACTGTTATAAGAATGCAAATATATTACAAAAATGTATAAAAGTTAACCACTGTAAATTTAATCAAGATACTCTTTACTATTGCTATCTATGTAGCTACTTAAATGTTTCTATTTTGAAACCCAGTAGGTATGTATTCAGAAGAAAAAAATAACAACACCCCCTCACACCCATTAATTCCAGTGGTGGTGCCAGGTGGGGGCTACTACAATTCCATTTACTATCCATTTAGGAAGGTCAGACCTTAGGGAATCTGACCACACCAAGGTCAGAATTGGTAGCAGTGCATTGATCATATAAAAGTTACTAAACACATGAAAGGAATTACAGTAGATCACACATCAAACATTTTAGCCCTGTGCTTCCTTCCTCTAGTCCTACGGGCAGGAAATGCTCTACATATCCTGTGAGGTGACCAGACATTTAAAAGTAGGCCCTTGTTCCAGAGGCTCTGGTACAGTAATTGCCTGCAAAGAAGCTGAAGAACCTCTGCAGTGTGGTTGTCTTCTAGAGTTGTATCTGGAAGACAGTATGAATGATCCCATAGTGATAAGGTATGGTACAGTAAACTATAAAGTAATTTCAGTCTCGCTCAAATAAAAGGGGTGAAATGAAACAAAGCTGAAGTTTGCAGCTGTGCATTTAGATGTCATCTGTTTAATTACTTTTGTAATTTTATTGTTTAAATTCCTCAGCAAAAATAACAGCATGAGCAAGCCTGAACTTTTAAAGATCAGTTTTTCATTTTTATACTGTTTAATGTTTAGACAGATTCAGGAATCTCGTTATAGTTTTGAAGCATTCACCAAAATTCCGGGAGCATAATATAAATATACAGTTGACAGACTGTATAAATGATAAGTATGCACAATTTCAAAGGAAGGTCTGTATGATATTTTTGGATGCCAAATGTTTCTAGAAAAAACAAGTAGAATAGGGTTTCTCTAAATAGAGTTAGTGAGGAGAGGGCTTGAAGAGTTTAAGTGGTTGGAGTGGAAGTCTGGGGTGGGGGTTACCAAAAAGCCATAATATAATATAACCCAAAGACTTTCATGGTTTTGTTTCACAGTAGAAATAATTTTATCTCAATACTTCATGGTCTTTGGCAGTAAAAGGATTTTTTAATTTTCATTTTTCAAATATTTCATGTGTATTTGGTTTATCACATTGCTAAGGTGAACAATCTTGTGATTTTCCCATCACTTTCATCCTGTAGTTTACTTTATTCAGCTAGTTTAGTGGTACAATACCTCAGTATTTTCAGATGTTCTCTAAATTCACCTGGAAATACCGAGGTTGAGTTTCACTGAACACAGTCTTCATATCTAATGCATGGAATTTCTTTAAATGGGAACATGTAATGTACAACCTGGTACAGTGGTAGAAGCTAGAGGACATACTGTCCACAGTGTGTTTGATAAACTGACATGGGACAGGATTCTTCTTACTGTTGTGTCAGTATATCAAACTCATACCTGGACATCAATCAAATTCTATACACAGTAGTACAGAATATTAGCAATAAATAAACACCAGTTCTTGCTTATATTAAGCAATGTCTACTAATGCATATTTCCCATGTGTATATTTTGTAATAGATACAGTTCATAGCATAGATACCAAGAAACAACTCTAAAACATTAACTTTCCAAGTCAATTCACATTTATCTTTGGCAACAATTAAATTAGTTTCTCACTTGTCTTTTCCTTTTTGCAGAATCATTGTATTCACAACAGAAAGCTGGAACTACTTTTAAAACCTTGTATATGATATCATAAAATATGTCAATAACAAAGTTTTAAAAATTACGTCCTTTAAGTCTTCTTTTCTGAAGTCCTTGCACTGCTTTTTCCATTTAAATATCACTGGGAAACTGTCTTGATAGAAAACTCATTCTACATGATTTATGAAATGCACTTTCATGTTAAAATGAGTATTTTGTCTTCCTTAAAATCCTATTAAACTATTGTTAATGGCACTTCCAAATTCAAAATGAATCTATGCCTAACAAGATATACTGAAGGGATGTTTACAGACTTAGGACTGCAAAAGGCAGAAATTACTCATAATCCTATCAAGGGATATATTGAATAATGTGTATTTCGCATTTCCTTACATAATTAAAATTAATCTTGTGTGCAATAAAAGATTATGAAAATAAAAGATTATGATCTGACTAGAGAGGTAGTATAGTTTCAAGATTCTTCTAATCAGGTTGTAGAAGAAACCAGAGCCACTTACACAAATTGATCACCCCACATGAATCACTCCCTACAAAACACAAAGAATGGCAACTTTCATGCACATTGTGAACTGTATTGGAGCACTTCAATCTACTTTGTGTGTGTTTGAATGCTATAGCAATATCATTAAAAAATGCTACCTTTTTACTGAATATTCTCTTCTATGAATTGAATTTGGAATCCAGCAGAAATAGAGGGATTCACTTTATTTAAAATAGTTTTAGACACAAAAACATCTGAAGGATATTAAAATACTCAGGTTCAACCAGACCTCCCCCAGCTCACAGGTTACAAAACTGTAGCCAGGTAGCCACTGCTAGCCTATTAAAACCAGGCCGGTTCTTCCTTCTCCATTCTGAAATGCCATAAATACATAGTGTAAGACTCTAATATTTAGATTTATCTAGATTTACTAGCATAAAAAGTAAGATTCAACTAGTCTTAGGAATGTACTGAGGCAGGCTGGATGGAAAGATGGCCCTTTAATCCTGAACAACGGGCAAGCTCAGACTGCTGAAATGATACTCTTGCAGCAGAACATGGAAAGTTAAGAGATGTCAAGGCAACTTTAGAAAAGGACATAAAAATCATTTAAACAGAGCAAATTAGGAAGCTTATAAACTTCCTGTTGAAAATACCACTAGCCTACTTGAGAAATCCTGATTTGCCTGAACACTGATTTTTTTCTGGTGTCAAAACAGTATTTTTACAGACATTAATTCTTTGGCCACTTAACTTAGGCTGCAAATCCAATGGTTTCTCAAGATACTGATGCATCTCTGAACAGCAATTTTCTCTGGTAACTGCCACAGTCTCCTCTTCAGGCATCTATCATGTCTGTATAGTAATTGCATCTACTCTATTGTAATTTGAGACAAGGATTTTGATGTACTCCCACTCTCTGCAGTCCTTCCTCTATTTAAAAGATATTATACCTCCCTAAAATTAATTTTCTTGAAACCACACCTTGAATGATGGTACCTGTAAGTCTGAACTTTCCCCTTTGTGATTTAAGTTCAATTTTACATCTTTTCTTCAGCTACACCCTATATAATGAATGCATCCTGAGTTCAGAGGTCAATATAAATTCTCAAGAAGGTTTGAGTTCACATGCCTGTGGGCAGAAACTCTTGCTACACAGAGAGAAGAATTAACAACTTTGACAAAAGGTGTAAACTTCCACTAAAGAATCACAGAATCCTAGGAGTTGGAAGGGACCTCAAGGGATCACTGAGTCCAACCTCCCTGCCAAAGCAGGTTCCTTAGGACAGGTTGCACAGGTAGGTATGCAGACAGGTCTTGAATATCTCCAGAGAAGGAGACTCCACCACCTCCCTGGGCAGCCTGTCCCAGGACTCTGTCACCCTCACTGGGAAAAAGTTTTTCCGCATATTGGTGCAGAGCTTCCTATGTTCCAACTTGAGGCCATTGCCCCTTGTCCTGTCTCCACAGACCACTGAAAAGAGGCTGGCATTTCCCCCAGTTAAAATATTTATAAGCATTAATCAGATCCCCTCTTAGCCTTCTTTTCTCAAGGCTGAACAGCCCCAGTTCTTTCAGCCTTTCCTCATAGGGGAGATGCTCCAGGCCCTGAATCATCTTTGTAGCCCTTCTCTGGACTCTTTCCAGGAGATCCCTGTCTTTTTTATACCCGGAACTGGACACAATACTCCAGGTGGGGCCTGACCAGGGCAGAGTAGAGGGGGAGGATCACCTCCTTTGACCTGCTGGCCACACTCCTCCTGATGCACCCCAGGATCCCACTGGCTCTCTTAGCCACCAGGGCACACTGCTGGCTCATGGCCAACCTGTCATCCACCAGGACCCCCAGGTCCTTCTCCACTGAGCTCTTCTCCAGCAGGTCATCCCCCAGTCTGTAATGATTCAAACAGTTATTCTTTCCCAGGTGCAAGACTCTACACTTGTTTTTATTAAACCTCATCTGGTTTCTTACTGTCCAGCTCTCCAGCCTGTCCAGGTCTTGCTGAATGGCAGCACACTATCTAGAAAGGTTTAAGAGAAACAAGACTAAAGCTACTGAGGAATCTTTTGAACATCATTTAAAAGACTAGTTTTTTATTTTCCATACTAATTTAGTGAAACATCCAGAAGACGTGGAATGATGTGGCATAATTTCAAGATCTGCTTGAAAGGTCACTTTACAAATGAAACTCTGATACAAAGCTTCTTGTCTCACAAACTGTAACAAAGCTACAACTATAAGCCACACATTTTGAGTCTCATTCTTACAGCCAATTTAAAACCCACAAATTCCTTCATGTTACTAAATAGAATCACTGCAACTTAAAGCTACAAATAGTTACTTCAAATTGAACTGACTGTAGCTTTTTATTTCTTCTAAGATAGAAAATAGATAGTTTAAAAGTATACTACTGATAAATCTGTGACACCAATGTATTTGGTGATACCAATGTATTTGGTGATATCAAAACTGTGATAACAATACCTTTGGCATACCAAAACTTTTGAAAGGAAACTTTTAGACATGGACAGACACACTACTTTAAAAGGGTTATTTTTGACCTATTTAGAATATGCTATAAAAGATTAAAAAATGAAATATATTAGGAAAATTACCTCAAAACAGGCAAAGGACATGACAAAACAAGTAGAATTGTATCTCAAGTGGACTCCATTATAAACTATCACTGCAGGCAGCTTTTGGCAGCAGGACACAACATATTCCTAGAAATCTACATCCTGTCATAGGAAGCCACAGAAAAAACCATTGCTTTTGTAAACACTTAATATAAAGCCTTCACACTACATCAGTTTAAGCCTACTATTCAGCATGTACAAAAAGCTTGTTAGTTTTTTTTTTACCAGAGGTTTTAAGTAAGTTCCATTTACAGGGCAGTACCAGACAAGAGTCATCCTCACCTATTGAAAATATCCCTGAGTTATTCACAGCAATGGCTATGAAGACTACAGATTTCAACGTCAGATAGTTCAACCAACTCCATGAGGCACCCAAAACACACAAATGTTCTGGTTTGTGAAGGAAATACAGTTTTACTTTCTGCTTGGAGCTAAAAATAAAAAGTCATATGCAAGGCAACTATACAGGTACAAAACCACATAAATACCCAGTTTGCAGCACTTGCTCAGCTGGGAAATTGCAAATCCTATCATCTGTAGTTTGTATGAGTTTGGTTTAGTAAATATAGTTGCTTAAATTTTTTATGAGCTGTGTGAAGAACATAATATGTAGATTTTCAAAATTTTTAGAATGAAATTTCTACAATACTTGCAGTTACATAATATATTAGAAAGTTTTTAATTATGCCAAGAACATTGAAAATCAACCACTGCAAGCTGTTTGAAGAATAAAGCATATCAAAAGTGGGTCTGAACTAGCACATACATGAGAATTAAATTCCTCTGATTTTTTGTCTTGAATATATATGCATATACATCCAGCCTTTAATGGGGAAACAGAAAAAACATCAGATTTGCTTTGCATCTGGATTTGCTAATCTGCAAGTTTCTTCCTGTTCCTTGAAAACCTGTAACATACAAAGATTTAGTAATGCCAAATCTGTTCTGTTCTGATCCTCCAAGTACAGGAAATATCTATGTATAGATACTCCTACAATCTATTTGTATCACCTCCACACTTGTTTATTTTTTATTACTGGACAGCACACACTTTCACGCCAGAAAAATAGAGTATCTGTGATTTATGCCAATCACCGACATTGAATTCAATGGAGATGCTGGATACTATCTCTGTATTTTATTAGTCTCAACATGCACTTGTGTTAGCCATTAACATACCAGTGTTAGCCATTGCCTTCTCACAGAACAAAAAACCCCTAACAACCAAAAGCATTAGAGGGCATGAAAAATGTTTTGAGAGGCTGAAGAATGCTACATTTATCTTTGTGTCCTACAACTAATAAACCCCATAAGAATATGAACCAGCCCTAAAAAAAAAAGTGATGGATTTATATCTTTAAGGGGAAAAAAAGAAAAAAGAGGAGCTTCTGAAATGCAACAAACCCACTGTATAACTGCTCAAATCTGGTTTTTACTACAGCATAATCGGGTTTAACATAAATAATGGGAGATGAAATAGTGTGCACAGTAAGATCTTTAGAGAAAGAAACATTAAGCATGACTTCTGACTGTGCTTAAGGTGGTTGAGCACTAAGCTATCTTTGAAAAATCAGTAAGGGTGAAGGGCGAGGAAGCACACTCACTTAAACAATACAAGTCGAGTTCTGGATAACAGTAGTAATAATTTTAATTTTACCATAGGAACTTTGAATAGTATCTTATAGAGAAATATGCTCAAATAACATGTTATAATTCTGTAAATTTCTGATAATATTTTCTGTTAAATGATCAAACCCCAAAGCAATACTTCAACATGTTAAATGGAAAAGAAAGACATTGGCAAATGGTTTTGCAAGAGAAAGAAATCTTCTACCCAGAAAGTAGTTTAAGAACTGTGGTATGAATTTGTCATAGATAAAAACCCTGTGAGGGACATCAGAGAACCCACAAATATTTAAGGAATGAACCGCAATCTGTATACAGAAGTTAACAAATGTCTCATTACAAATGGGATATGGTTTTCCCAGTAACAGAAGCACACAACTTGCATTATATTTAACTTGAGATCCTGTTATAATTAAAAATACTACAAAGAAAAATGTCTGCTTTATATATTACTGGAAAATACTTTTCAACTAGCAACGCATTTGTTGAAACCAAATCTAATAGGAATTATGTTTACTCACAAAAATTTAAGAAGGAAACTGTGTAGAATAATAAGGTTTTAAAAGCTCTCCTGAATTATTTTAGAATAAATTACTTAGCACAGTCAAGACTTTTGGATGTTAATTTTCAGTATGAAGAGGCAGAACAATAACCTCGATATGTGGATTCAATCATACATTTTAAGACTGAGCAAAGGAAACTCAGAGAAGAAATTGTAAGGAGTCTGAACAAAATAACTGAACTTTACTTAAGTAACTTGCATGGGGGGACCGGTCCAGCTCTTAAAATGCCATTAATACTTAATGACCAACTAATAATTTTCTCCTATGTTAAATGAAACCCAAACACCTCTCCTCGTTTCTCCCCCTCCACATACTTTACAGTAACAGGCAAAATATTAACCTACTCGTTTCAAGACAAAGAAAGATTAAAGGGAGCTAACTTGAAAGAAGAAAATAAATGTAAAAACTTCAATAGTGTTGCTTTATAACATAAAACATGCAACACAAGTCACATAAAAAATAACTCTAGCTTTCAGATTTTCTTTTATTTTCCAGTTTTACAGCTTATCTGCAAAATATTTCATTGCATTCAAGTTGCTGAGTATGTAAACTGTGAAAGGTACCCTGGGATTTTTAAATGGCATTTAACATCTTTTTTTCTTTGTCTCTGGACCTTTTTTTTGTTTACCTTTTAAAACTCTTTCAGTATGTTTCATAATGTTAATGCTGAAACTGAGAATTTTATTAAAATTCTTAGTTCAGGGTGTCAGATTCTGTGCTGTGTTTCAAAAGCCCAAAGCCCGGTGGCAGACTAAGCTGACCCAAGCCCAGGCTGCTGCAATGCTACCTTCTTGCTAGGGCTAATCCTTGTGTGCCTGTACAATAAACAGTCTCAGGGCAATGACCTGACTCAAAAAAAACCTGCCTGATGCTCCCAAAATTTTTGAGCTCCTTAGCTTCCTCGGCCAGCTCACTGTAGACAAGTATGAACGGCAACACCATGGAACTACAAGGAGAACTAAGTCTTACAACAGCTCAACTTTAGATTTGCAACCTATTTGGGCACAAAGCTCATTGCCCAAAACAGCCCATGGTTGAAGTAATGGTAAAAATCAACATTACATCCACCCCATGCTGGGCTGCCCCAAAGAAGCCCAGGGCCATGCTTTACTCCTTTAGCTCTGTTACTGGCAGGGCTAGTCTGGCCATCACTTGCTTCAGTGGAAGAGTGAGAGCTCTTTTTCTCTGCCATAGTAAATCAGGAATCAGTTTGGGGATGAATTAACAGTTTTAAAAATATTTTCAAACGGGAGGAAAGACCTTCATTGTAAGGTGTTTCAGTGCTGCTTGAGGCAAGAGACACATGAGAGTTCTCAGGGGTACCTTTTAAATGTGCAAAAGGTTATGAAACAAGAAATGACTCTTCCTTGAGAGAAGGTAACAAGAAAGGCAATAACTTTAAGGTTTCAATAAATAAAAACCTCCACAACCTATGCACAAGTATTTATCACCTAAAGATTAGGAAATATCAAGGCAAACAGTTCAAAATATTGAGTATTTCAATATATAAAACAGTAAAAGAATATGATTAAAAGATTAAAAATATTAAAACTAACCAAAATTCAAACAGTTTATCTGCTTAATTTTATTTTGACTGACTTCACAATAATAGGCTTCATCACAACAGAACAGCAGTTTTTTTGAATAGAGGAACAAGGAAAAAAACTATATGGAAAAGTGCCTCAAACCAGTAAAAAGTAATCTGCCCTCCGCTCAGTCACCATAAACAGATTACAGATTTTAGAACTGATATTGTATGAACTTCACGTGTTAAGCTCCATATGTACCACACAGCAAATTATAATTAGCTGTGTTAAAATAGTATTTGAGACAGGAAGAAATATCAGAAGACCAAGGAAACTCTGAGTTCAGGCTGAGTATCTTCAATTTCACCTTGACTTTGCAGAACACACAGCAGTAAGATCACCCACAGCTGAGAAACCTTTTAATAGAACAAAGTGTAAGGCACTGGCACAACAGAGAAAGCAATGTGCTTGTGAAAGTTTTACTTTACAGCTATTATTTACTTCTGACCTTGAGCTATTAAGTGATGACATCTTGATTAAATAGTCAAACAGAGTATATGCTACAGTAAAACTGTCTGACCTCAGCATTTCATGACCTGAACCCACAGGCCACTTTAAAGGGAGTCTAAAAACCTATTGCCAATCTAGTTCTAAATCAGATATGGGTGTTAGTGAGAATTAGCTATACCTGAATAATGAAACAATCAGTAACCCACTGTAAAATCAAAAGCTTTACCAGAAAAACTAAATGTAGTTGTCCTATGCTCTGAAATCTCCACCTTACTGCAACTCCTCCCCACTGAGCAAATGGACTGGAGGCAAATAGCCAAACCAAAGCTTGAACATGGAGCATGAGGTTGCTGTCATATTTGCCCACTGAATTGCGTGTGCAATGCAGTCACAGGTAACCAGGCATTGATCTGGAACTGGTATGTGAGACCAGGGGAGACCACTGCATTGCCCTGCACTTCTAAGGAGTGGATAACTCCGTAAGGTGCCCAAGTTCCAAGTGGTTCTTCTCACTATGCCTCACCACTGGAGTCCCCCATCTCAGAGCATTCTCATCACCTTCCAAGTCAAACTTGAAGGAACTGGTGATATCTCAGAAGATGCTTTTTGAAATCTCTGCCTACCTCTGGAACAGGACCATTAGAGACACATGAACACATCTCTGTAAAATTAATTGCATTCTTTCTGCCTTCTCCTCCTCACAAAGGGCCAGGGCAAAGAACACTTCAGCCAAGGCAGAAACAGTGCACCCAACTGAAAGGAAGGAAGAAGTTTACAGAGAGAATGCCTGTGGAGTGCTCAAAACAAAACTGAAAGTAACAATAAATCACTGAGGAGGGATACACTTTTTAATATATATTTTTTAATACATACATTATTTGGGAATTACTGGGAGACTTCAAAGGGCAAATTAAACCATTTTACAAATTTCACCTCTGTGCTGTTTGAATGAATTATTTCTGTGAATTCGTTCTTTATTCACATTTATGTGTTTTTTTCCCAATATTTAACAAGCTTCCCTAAAGACCTGCCATGACTAGCAACAAATGGAAGCTTAAATGACATGATAATGGCAGTGCCCTCTAACAGGAATATTTCTATTAAAGCATATTTCAATTTTCTTTCTATGAGGAACTGCACAAAGAATTTAAAAATTACTCTAAGAATCAGATTTAAAAATTCTGTGCTACTAAGTGAATGAGAAAATATAAAGTGGGTGTGTGTATTGAGCACACAGTGATAAAAAAACAATAAAGTTGCAAAAATGCTTTTCATAGAAGGAAATTAATTTCATTTTTACTATCACATTATAAGGAAATATATTTTAAATATATGTATTTAGGCAAAATAGTAATGTATTATTGCAGATTCCAGTAAAACTCACAATTACAGAAATTTCAAGTAAAAATAAGACTGATAGTTAAAGCTGAATATTTTAAAAGTTGAATTCCAAATATAAATTTAGCTTTGAATAGCTTTTGGTACTAGATAATTAACAAGCTACATTTCTGAAACTAAATGGGCAGTTCCAGCTGTTATTTTACAATTAGTTTCCACTGAGGGTTTTAAATTAATAACTGCTGCAATAGCCTCAAACATGCCAATGTTAATTAGGAATGGTGTTTCCATGTAATATTATCCATGTATATGAATATTTTACTGGGTGAAAGGTCTAAGTAGACCTTTTTTTTTTTCCCCTCTTTACTAAAGATAGAAGATGAAAAAAATATAAAACAGGAGAAGACTATCTCCAAGCCCTATTCCAGAGAGAAGTATAGGATTATTATGGAAGATAAAGATGACTTTCCTAAGGTCCTTATGCTAAAACAAGCATGAGTTCAAGTACAATTGCAAAGGACAGTATTGAGAACTTGCTATTTAATATGAAAAAATTGATTTAAACCCCAATTCAACAATTAATAAAGCAAAATATTATTAAATTTAAGAAAAACATTGCATATCTGAATTCCACATGGAAAGAATGTTTAAAAAAATATATATAACTTGAGAAATAAAACCATCCTGGTCTGAAATCTTAAAAAATGGGAAAATAACTCACATGAACAAGTTCAGAATATTCACTATTTTAATTTTTGCCTTAGCACAGGAAGAAAAGAACTGTAAAAGGTGGCAGTGTATGTAACCTTGTTTCACAACTCCTATGAATAAAAGAAATATCTCTCCAAATATTACAATTTTTTTTCCTTAAGAGTTATTTTCCTACATAATATTACCTTTGCAGTTTTAAACCTTTCAAAATTAAAGAAAAACTGCAATAGAGGTTTTATGATGGACTATAACTTTCCGTTTTTCTAATTCCCTATGGCACATATGCACATTTTAATAAGCTGTTCACATTTCCATCAGAAACAATGTATGCTTTTTTTTTTCACCAATTATCTTTTTTGCCTTCATTCAAAGAAAAATTAAGAAATTCAGGTAAGTGTTAGCTAATTCCTTGTTTGCCTACCAAACACGCTTGTATTAAAAAATAAGGTAAAATTGAAAGTAATTTTTATTTGTATCATTATAAAATAATCAATTCTTAAAAGGAAATTATTCATATTAGATCTGTATTCTGGGAAACTTTTAAATATCTGAACACTACACGTCTATGCAAAATAGTTCAGGTTTTTTTAAACTGTTAATTGGTTTGAAAAGGAAAAGATAATTAATTACATTTTTGATATCACAGTTCTAGAAAATCCAAGGTTTTTGTAAGAACGATTTAAAGAAATAGATTTGTTAATTTAAATACTTTCCACAGCAATTTAATACTGAACACAAAATGTTTCTGAAGAGGAGATGCCTATAGATGTGGCTGCTGTTCAAAAGTTTTGAAAAGCATTTGATTTTCCAAACCACATTTGAAAGAAAAAACAGATTTCCACACAGACTGCTGGCACTGTATGTGTTTCCTTCATAAACTCCTACCATTCCTTCCTTCCCATCACTCCATCACTATCAGCACAGAAAACAGAAAACTCTTCATTACTCCTGTTTCTTAAAATGAGGGATTCTGTTAACCAATTATGGACATTAGATGATTATTACAAGTATATTCTAGATAAAGGTCTTTGAACTAAAGATAAATAGCAGATATTTTATACGAAAAACAACTGTTTTTTTTAAAATTGAGAGTTTAAAAAGTAGTGAGCAGGAAAGTACGAAAATTGAAAACATTATTGGTTAGACACATTTATAATAAAAAAGAAAAGTTTTAAGAAAAATACAAAGTAATTTACAACTACATTTTCATGATTAAATTCTTTATAAGTAATTGGGGGAGGGGGGAATGGGGGAGTGTGGTGGTTAAAGAATTTCCATTTCCATTCACAAATTGAAAACAGTCTAAGGACAGCTTTATGCTTTGATCTATGAAAGATCTACACATGAAAATGACCATGCAACATTCAGACCTGGACTATTAAGCTTTGATGTATGACATGAATGAAATCCTTGGATCTCAAAAATGATGAATCTAGAGCATGGACAACAATTAGATTCTTTATTGGCCAAGATGAGGAAAGCTTGTGATTCTGTTCACCTAAGCTTCCAGGACTTGATAGTTTAATACTGTTTATTCTGGAATTTATAAGCAAGGCCTTTCCACAATAGCCTCCAAAAAACCTGTATTCTCTGTGCTCCTTATTAGCCATTTCATTTTTATCTTAACAATATTTTGCCCCCAAATTATTTTACTCTATCTGTTCAAGGATACTCCCTAATGTTCTATTACTTAACATTTTATGTCAGAGTTTGATAAAAAACAACAAGGTTGGGGATGATTGGTAATTATTTATATCATGGAGCAATTTGCATAGTATTTAGTATAACAGGGCCTTTATCCCAATACAGAAGTAGAACTAAATGTCATCTCAATTTCAACTCTGTGCTGCTTCATAGTCAAGCAGAGCAACAGGTCTACATCATCTCAATATTTCTGTCAGAGGAACAGAAATGCTGCATCTTGAGAAGAGGTTTTCTCAGTCATTTTCCTATTTACACTTTCCAGTTGTGGTGGTAGCTCAGCACAACCAGTGCTCTTCATTGCTACAAAGCCCAACACACTTTTCTTAATTCAGTCCTTTTTATCTTGTGTTCCACTGACTAAAAGTGTTCAAGGATTCCAACTATACTCAGCTTTATTGCACTAAGCACCATTTGTATATACACAAAAATACTGTTGTAATCTGAAAAGGGGAAAAAATTACTGCACAGAATTATCTCACAGAATGTGAGTTAATTGGACAGAAAACTGATTAAGATTACTACATATTTGATTAGTTCTACTTCTCTGAAGCATTCTAATTTAGTAATGCTGATATTCTACATTAAGCACTTTTATTAAGAGAGATAAGGATATGACAAATGAAACATATGAAACTGCACAAAGAAGGAAATGTGGCTTTCTGAGCTAGCCCAGAAGATGCTATTCTGTTTGCTGCAGCCTTCTCCATACATGAAAAGGACCTTCTGGCCTGGTGTCCTCAGAACTGCATTATAATCACCAAAGGTCTGTTCTTTTGACAAGTGATTATCAAGCAGATCTAAATAATCTGGTAGGTTTGTTGCCTGAATAAAGCCTTGAGCAACTTGTTCTAAATTGTTTTGAGGAGGCTGGACCAAATGAACTAGAGAAGTCCCTTCCAACTGAAACTATTCCATAATTCTATGCTTTCCTTGGGTTTTTGTAACAGAATCGGCCACATAACTGCTGTTAGCATGCTCCACATAAAAACATATATGTAAGTTTTTAGACAAGTGCTCACTGCTAATAAGAAATCTTAACTGATGTCCTCCAAAGACAACAAAGCACAGCTACAAACACTGCAACTGCTAAAAGTGTCTGTGTGGCTGGCAAACATTTAAATTCTCAATTTTAATTGCACTGATTGGAGCAGAAACATATCCTTGATGTTAGGAACCAAAGAATACACAGATGAGTTTTATGAAGACCTTGAGGAAAAAAACTTCAGCTGGAATTTGTATCTTACTAGACACCAAGGAGCCAAACAAAAGCAAGCTTGGGCCTGAGAAATGCAAGATTTTCCTCCAAAGAGATGTTTGCTTTTTCATGCAGTTACAGTGTTTATAAAATTTCATTCCAATGTAATTTTTCTGCTGTCAAGTAACTGTCTGACTTCCACTCCATCAGGGCATTAACATGATTTCCCTATCTCAGCACTCTGCCTCCCCAAAGCTCTATAGACTTTTCACTGTTTTGTTAAATGTATTTGGCCTCTCATTTGGTCACTTCAGAAGTTCCAGGGAACACAGCATGATTGAACAAGCCAAGAAAAGACATCATTTTGCTTTTCTGCAACCTGCCAAGTCATCTCCAAGGAGCCGTTCACCCAATCCCAAGATGAATATGAACAGGTAATTAAAACCCACAAAAACATGGTACTCTCCTTCACCTCTTACAAGAAACTTCATCTTCTCTGACCAACTCCTCCAGAGTTCTAATTAACAGATCTCCCTTCTCTTTAGCCGGGCTAGGCAGCTGCCTTGCTTGCTTGCATCCTTAACCAAAATCTCCTTTATTCTGGTCCCTGGCCCCATCCCAAGGAGTTCTGGTATAGCTCCATAAAACTGGCAATTTCTTGATGGGAATGTATAATTAATGAGAAATCATTAAAACAAAAAACCAAACCATTGCTAGGATTAGTAGGAAAATAAAGACATTTCAAAAGGATAACTTGTTTCATACTGTGACCAGCTAAAAATGTCACTGCTCTTTCAGAAGCCCTGTATCTATTAATACAATACATGCATCTTTGTTTACTATAGCGTAAACTTAATTTTCTTCTGGAGGAAACAGTTATTTTTAGACTGATTTTTATATGGTATAAGAAAACTGAAGTTACTATGTCAATACATTTCTTTCCAACTTACATCAATCACCTGAAAAAATATTTGTGGCCAAACTTTTTGTGCACACTATTTTTCCAACATTCCATTTTAAATTCAGTTTGGTCTCCAAGTTAATCGCGCTATTTTTCCTAAGATATAGGTGGAGTAACTTCAGCTCACAGTTTAGAAGTGGCCCTGTTTATATGGTATGACTTGCAGTTACACTAGATTTACGCACTGGCATTCTGTTAATGACAGATGAACACATTCAGATTTTATTGTTTGAATTTACAGGACAAATTCGAAAGATATTTGGAAATTCTGTTCTGCCTTTAGCCATGAAAAAGTTTCTCAGCCTTTCCTAAAAGAACAGTTTCTAAATGAGAAGCAAAAATTCTTCTTTCCCATGAAACACTACAAAAGTGACATTAATTGCATGTGGTTGTAGTTCAGAACTAAACAGAAGACTGTTTAAACCAAAGTGACACCGCAAATTAAGTTTGTATCCCCACTCCCGAAACACTGTAAAGACAGTGGTTCAGACAATGATTTATTTTCTTTTATTGTATTAAAAGCAGCAGCAGCAAATTAGAGGAGAAGAGAGGTTGGAAATAGACAGAAGATGACATGTTGGGATTATTAGAATGCTGTAGCAGCTAATTCTTCAGTAATCAACAAGCTGCTGTAATTATTTTTTTTAGAGTCTCTTAAGGTGGATACTGTATTACTTGTGCCACTTCTCATACTAAGAAATCTTTCAACAAAATACCAAAGTTACACATTGTGTGGGTATGCTCATTTTACATTTGGATTTTTAAGCATTGTGTATTCCAGTTAAACATTTTTGCTATCTTGGACCATCTACCACAGGCAGGTTAAAAAGGGCAAATACTGTTCCAGTTAAGAAACCTTGCATTTGGAGAAACAAATCCTAACATAAGGCCTACGTTGTGGTTTTTGTCTTTGAATATAGACTGTGTGTCCTGCCCTATCAATACAAAAACCTTTCTATTATTATATTTTCTAAAGAAAAAATGGCAAATGGAGCAATTAACTCCACTCACAACCCCACTGGTCTAACAGCAGTGACTGCCATATAAGAAAATGAACAGCTATCTTCAACCATGACTCTGTAACTACAGTATGTTCTGAAACAGAGTATGTAATCAGCAAACACAGCTACTTCGACTACAAACTGGAATCTTCATATTTTTAATAATAAAAAAAAAAGTTGCTCAAGTGTTGAAGCTTGCTTAAACAAATCAAAATAGTAACCCTCTTCCCAAAACCAAAAGACCACCCACTCCCAGCTTCAATATTGTCTCATAAAACTCTGCAAAGTAACTTGACCCTTTGCCCCAACGTTTTTTAAAAACACTAAAGCTAGTATAATTGGATGATTAAAGGAACAAAGATAAGACCAAGTCATTTGACAGCTGCTGAAAAGAGTAGTCACCAAAGTCTTTAGAGGAAATTACAGAAAATAAATGGCAGACATTTCTCAGAAAAAGATATGGGAAGCATGATGTTGTGTGACTGGTCCCAAAGAAGCCAGTGATCACCAGAGGAGTGATGTCTGTGGCTCAGTACTTATTTCTACCTTACCCAGTTGGTGCCTCAATTTCTAAAGATGGATCAGAGCATATTCTAGCTGAATAAAACCAGGAAAATCAAATATCCACTGCACAAATCTAGTATGGAACAGTTATGTACGTGAGACCCTGAGACCCATAATGCAAACGGGCATCAGAGCCTTTAAGCAATTGAATGACTTTCGGGTTGAAACATACAGAATTTCTGCATTTCAGGTAAAGCCACAGATGCAAAGATATCAGACTCAAAAATACAAATTTGCATCACTTCACTGATTTTAGATGAAAACTGCATCCATCCTGTTGCTTACTTGCCAATCTGCAACGTGCATACAAGGAACATTGCACAGTTCCCCCAGATGACAGAAATGGAAGCTGAAACTTCCAGCTTCTACTTCATGATAGTGGACATTTTTTCATAAATTTTTAGTTTCTGTGAAAAGTGTGGAACCTACATTTGATTCTGTATCTCTCAAAGCAGGTATCAGACAGGAGTCTCCTCTGCCAGAGAGGGCAGAGCAGGAAGAACCTGTACAGCTGTTGAGAAACATCTTTTATCTGTGGGCACATTGAGAGTTGGGTCAGGCCTTGCTACCCAAAGGCATTGCTGGTGGCAGGCTGTTAAGATTTCTTCCTTGAAAGCTCCATAATACAATGGATACAATGCTCATTTAAAACAAACCAAAACAAATTCCAAACTACTAGAACTAAACATACAAGCAAAATAACTCATTTAAATATTTCCACATGCAAATACAAAGAAAAAGACTCTTTTCCAACTTCTCAGTTATAAGAAGAAAAACTGGAGATATTTCATGGTCTCCTAAAAATCCCAGACTTGACAAAAGTAAAACTTGCTGTCATTTTCTAGGCAGTAAATGTTTTACTGCTGAGAAAAGATTTTGATGTTTGTAATTTCTATTGAAGAGCACTATGAAGTAGTTAAAAATATTGCCACATCTGAAAAACAGACCAACGGGAAGTATAAGACACTTGTTCATCTGTATTTCTGTGACTTTTCTCACTTGATATTATTTGCAACCGTACTTTCATGTCTGGCAACAGTGCTAACTCTACTAAGGATCATATATTACTTTTATCATGTTGATTACATATGTTCACCAGTTTTGCTGCCTATATATGATTAGTGTGGTTTGCACATACTTGGTGACAGAATCCAGAGCATGACATTTTCACAGAAAATGTGTTTACTGGGAAAGAGCTCCTTAGAAGTTTGCGTTCTTTTCAGCTTTGATCTACATGACATGAAGAATCCTACGGTTTGAATGTATGTTTACCATTTATATTATTAAGATCTATCTCCTTCACACTATATGGCTACTGAGCACTTTGGTAGTCACAAAAAATTTCCTTTACTCTTAGGTAAACTTAGTAGTAGCTGAATAAAAGAAAGCCTCTTAAAATGTTCTCATCTGGGAGCTTAAGCTTTGTAATGACTTGACATTTAAATTCTGTTATTCATCAGAACTTCACAGAAGAACTTGATTTGTCTAAATGGATTTGAAAGCCCACAAGTGAAGAAAATCAGAAAAACCTGGTTTTGAATATCAAAAGATTGTATGTGAAAAGTATTTTTACAGGCTGCACGTACCCTTTTATTGATCAATTAACTTCTCCCAAAATGAATTTTTCTGAGACCAAGTATGAAAACCCAACTCCCTCCCCCAACACTTACTGATAAATGTCTTTTCTGAGCACAGCTCTACTAAGAGGGTTGTCAGCCTGTGGAGCCATTGAGACAGATCCAATCTTGAGAACCAAAGTGTCTTCTTTAATTGCTGGATTAGCTGTAGTTAGGAGAAGAGGAAAAGTTTGATTAAAAAGTCAAATGCACATAGCAGAAACACTGAAAAACTAATTCTTTAAAAAATCTAAACAGGAATCTCTGTTAAGGATTCAGTTCTGCTCAGGAGCAACAACTGATGCAAAAAAAAACCCCAACCCAAACCATAAAATCAATAGCACTGTTGTGATACATAAAAGACAAAACTATTGTAAATTAGTTTCCTCACATAGTTTTATCACACAATTAAATCCTGGTCTGCAACTTCCCATTTTCTCTGATGCTTTTTTATTTCCATTTTTTGGGGTCCCAAATGATGTTGATTCCACAGACAACTTTGTGATCTGACCACTTCTCCATTATATGCTGAAATATCAGCATGTAAAGCTCTCCAAATCACGCACCCTTTTTAATATGGACCTGAGTCCCTCAGATGTAAAACACTGCAGGATATTATGATATAACCATCCTAGCAGCATTTGGTATGGGTTGCAACACACATGAAAAGTTCAAACACAAGGACTGAAACAAGAGAATCTGAAATCTGACACAAATACAAAGAACAAGATGTAGTACTGGACAGTAAATTCCACATCAATAACTAAATTACTCCAAGAAGAAAAACTCTGCTTTCCACTTGATCTCCATCATATTCAAATTTCAGCCACATGTATACATTCTTAGTTTTAAAAGCAGTGGTCATATTAGATAGAAACCCAAAGTTCTGCCCCCCCGCCAAAATAGCACCACATTTCTCGTAGTAAACAAGCTATGTGAAGTTTCAATACAGGGAAAGACTGAGTCTACTGCAACTCCTTCTCAGCAGATACAGACATAAACAAAGCATTTGGATAAGCTTCTGCTCAGAAGACTTTAACTAGGAGGCTCCTGGGAACTATTGATGCAAGCTCAAAGAGTTAACTCTGAAGTGAAATGTTTCATTTTAACACCAGTGCGATAAGGACAGAACGAGATCACATTTGCTGTCACATCCAAGGCAATGCTGCAAGACTCTAATGTACAGTTCTCAAAACAAAACGAGAGTAGTGGGATAGAGGTTAAGTATTTTTGCTGAAGACTGAGATGCATGGTGTGGACATCTGTGAGCTTATAAAATGGCTTCTCTAGACCTGGTAACGTCTTGGTGAGTAAGACACTGTGCTTTACAGCTTTATATATGTATATTCTGAAGCAAACATAAATCACACAAGTCACAGAAATTCCAGTATGATATTCTGAAACAAGTGTTAGAATATTGCAGTAAACATACAGCTGAGTGGTAACACAAGTTATGACATGCAACTAAGTCAGAACACAATGGATTTACTTAGAACCTCATCTACTTGAAAAGCAAAGTCAAATCATTTAGTCCCCTGAAGCAGAGCAAAACCACATACTGGCAGTTTTGTTGGCAGTTTTGTTGCCAGGACTAAGGTAGAAAACTTAAGCTGACATCAAAATCCTGTTTGCAACTAAATCAGAGAAATATTTTCATCTTTTAGATCAAAAAATTAGTAAGGCATTGTACTAAGAGTTACTGCCACTGGGCACTTAACTGTGTTAGATGGAATTTTTTTTTAATATTCATTTTTTAAAAAAAGGAAGTATGGAGGTATTAAATATCCTTCATATTGTAATTGCAACTTAATTAGGTGGGAAATGACTTATTCTGAGAAGTGGTTCTTAACAAAATAGAACTTAGGCTAGGAATTTTAATTTTTCCTTTACAGAAAAGCAAAATAAACAGAGGACTACTCATCATGGTCTCTATTATGTAAGTGGTTAAGGATATTTTCAAGCCTGAGCAAGGTTCTTTTGTGTACAGTTTCCTGTAGGTCAAGTATTTAAATCAACTTTAAAAAGAATTACAGCATTAATATTTTCAGCTAGTTTCTAAAGAGTGGTAATCTGAGGATGACTTAGGATGATAAATTCATATCTCTGTTCATTAACCCATTAATTAGCTTTTTGAAATAAGTGAAGAATGCAGTAAACATCATCACAGTCATTGTAAAGACTTTAAAATCCAAGGGACAAAAAAAGTCTACACTTCAAAATACAAGTACAACTTAGCAAAATTACCCCAAATGTAATGACGGTGTTCACAATCTCACTTGGTTTCACCCACTCATCTCAGTCTTTTTGCTGACCTAAACAGATGATGGTATTTAATCCTTCCTTGTAAGACTTCTTCTCCAGCACTTGATTAATATTTTTGGTGCTTTCCAGCACTCTCTCCTCTTTTATCAATTCCTATTTTTATAATAAAAAGCAAATTTTATGAAGACAGGCTAAGAGAGTTGGGCTTGTTTAGCCTGGAGAAGGGAAGGCTCTGGGGGGACCTTAGAACAGCCATCCAGTACCTAAAAGGTGCCTATAAGAAAGCTGGGGAAGAACTGTTACCGAGGGCGATAAGAGCAATAGGACAAGGGGTAATGGTTTTAAGCTAGAAAAAGGGGATTTAGGTTGGATATTAGGAAAAAGTTCTTCAGTATGAGGGTGGTAGATCATTGGAACAGGTTGCCCAGAGATGTAGTGGAGGCTCTATCCCAGAAGATATTCACGGTCTGGCTTCATGGGATTCTGAGCGACCTGATGTAGTGAAGATGTCCCTGCTTACTGCAGGGGAGTTGGACTAGATGACCTCTAAAGGTTCCTTCCAACCTCACACATTCTATGATTCCATCATCTGCCACACACAGACGTGCAGCTACTGCCCACTGTGACCCTTAAGCTGTTTTCAGCCACTATTTCCAAGGATGGCCTCTCCAGCCCTGAAGTTACAGTCTGGTTAATTTTTTTCCCTGATATATAACTTTAGCTTTAGATGACAGTATATTTTCTGCAACCAGCAATGTAAGCACAGTGATTCAGATGCATGGCATAGAGAGTCCTAAAGGTTTTTTTCCTAGATTTTTGCAACATACATTGATACTATCAGTAATGGATTTATATTTGCTTTCACATTTTTTAAACACCAATTTCACTTATTATTCCAAACTGTCTATTTTTTTAGACTTTTAGTTAGACATTTTTAATTCATTTAACATCTCCACAGATATCACATGGGGATGTATTTAGATTAGAATACCACGAGACACAATATCAAGCTCTTTACAAAAGTCCAAGCATATCAAATCTTTGCAAACGTCTTATCACCTTAGTATTGCAACCATAATGAAGAATGGAAATCAGAAGTCTTTCACAGGACTAATTTTCCATAAAACCATATTCATTCTAGTGTAACAAACATGCAATTTTTATTAAGTGAATCCCACAGTATTTTTCCTTTACATTGTCTGAGGGCGAGCAATAAAACTACCTCTCTTAATTGTATTTGAACATCATACTTTTCATTTTCTTAGATACACCTTCGGTTGTCTAAAATCTGCTCTTCTAAGGTGTGTTAAAAATTAGACTCAGAAGACTGAGATCCCTGTGCACAAGTTGCTCTGACTGATCTGAAACTGTTTAATAGTGAGCAAGGAGGATGTTACAGACCATATGTTATGACAGACTTCAAAGTTGGGAGACACGCTCATGTGACAAGAATATATCTCTTCTACAAATGCAGGACATACATCTATTCAGTATGCCGCCTTTCCTTTTTCACTATCAACAAATTTATCACATCCTTTCTAGCAATCCCTGATATTCTGTTCCTAGTACATATTTTAAAAAAATTCCTATTGTCCTCGAGCCAGCCAGATGTCGATTTTCTCTGTCTTTACCACTTCTTAGCATTTTCTTTGCAATTTACATCTTTTATTTATAGAGTTCTGCTACGCACTGTTTCCTGTTTCTATTTGTTCTGCCATATTTAGCTGTCTTGTCTTCATCATTAAGTAAGTGAGGGTTGCTGGCCAGGGCTTGAAACACCATCTGATATATTAACAAATCAAATTCTGAGGGAAAGCAGCATTGCTCATTTCCTGGGACAGAACGCTGCTCTCATATCCACCACAAAAAGAAATGTCAATCTGCTGCTGCTGCAATACCCAAGAAACTAAAATGTTCTAAAATTGCGTGGATGTAGTGATGCATGTGTGTATGTAAAATCCTCAGGAGAAAAATAATGATTTTTATTATTTCACAGTGTTTGTGTACCACAGTTCATGGTGGAAGGTTGGTTTTGGACTGCAGGAATAAAGAACAGATTTGCCTTTTTTTTTTTTTTAAAGTCTATACCTAAAGTCTGAATTGGAGCAGGATAGTTTTGGTAGCTATCTCTAGGTTCAAGGTATGAACAGCAAGCAACTAGAAGAGAAACTGAGGTAATTATTTTTCTATTTTTAATGTAGCAATCACAACTTTAAACACAGAAATCTTCATGGATTTAAAGTCTCTCAATCAATAGATGATGAGTGAGGTCTTATGGTGCCACATTTCCACAATATATAACACTTCTCTGACCTAGCACACCAGTAATGTGGGCCATATTCAAGTCTTACTCATTGTTGTTACTTTTTTTCTATTGTTCTTGAAGAAAATAAGCAGTAGATAAGCGGATTATTTCACATTCAGAAACAGATGAGTTTGTGAAAATATGCAGTGGAAGAGGAAAGGAAGGGAGAATCATACTGATTCTCATAGTGATGGTGTTTCAGAATTTTCCAGTGGAAGAGTTTAACTGGCTTTCTTGTAAAGATTAGTAAAGCTAATCTTTAAAAGCACAGTTTTTCTTCCTACATCCATACTTAACTGTGGCAATTCTGTTCTTTGCATGTGTTTTTAAGAAAGAGAGAGCATCAAGACAAAGATTTTATTGTTTCTTTTTAATGAAGCTCTTTTTAAAGAGCTACAAAAACACGCTTAAGAAAAAATATTTCCTTGACAGCATGCCCTAGAATTCCCTTCCAACCAGAATCATAATTCTTTCTTGCCAACACAACCAGTCTAATTTCATCTTCCTGTGTTTTCAGCATTCCCAGTTGGAAAATTTCAGAGGATTTTGGCAAAAAAAGGATCTATGTAAATTCTCGCTGTCTACACATCTTGCAATTAGGTTATGAGAAAAATTTGAAGAGTATACTCTTAGGATTATATTCTGTGCTATCATATATAATGGTAAAAACCCCTCCATACCTATAGGACTGTAATAAGTCTATCTATCTTGATACCAGTAAAATAATTTTTCCTTTTTTTTTTAATCTCTGAATAATTGTTGCGAATAGAAGTGATTGCATTCCCACTGGCTGCTACAAAGTATAATTTTAACATCAGCGTGTCTTCGTTTTATATATAAGATTGAAATAGTGATGTAAATATATTTTTTGTATGAAGGGAAAATAATTTCTTACAGAACAAAAGGTACTACCCATAGATCAAATGGCTATGTACTGTTATTTGAAAGGACAGCTGACACTATCCACACCTCTGTAAATACCTGCAAGCCTCTTAAAAAAGAGGAATACGAATAGCTTCAACTAAGCCTTACTAAAGAAATTGTAAACTTCATCACCTGCTGAACAACAATTACAAGGTATTTTTTAATAACTTTGTCCAAAGTGAACTAGAATATCTACCTGCTTCACTACTGTATGGTTTCCTAGGTGGCAATTTCCAGAAGAGCTAAGGTTCCTTGTGTACGCTCTATCACATTAATGAGCATCTATGGAAGGCTGACCTGGTATCAGCATAATGAGAGCTGACATAAGAACCATCACTGCAGAGCTGGGTTGCTTCTCTTTCCATGATTACTGACCATTTTCACTTTGCAATTTTAAATCCAAACCCTATAGGTACTGGGAAAGCAAAGATCAAATAAATCCCTAAAAAACTTTTCAGCAGATCTGAGGACAAGTACCATGAATGTTAGAAGTTTCTTAACTCTGACCCTTAAAACTGAAGGTCATAGCAATGGTCAGCAATTTATCTTAGAGATTTGTCTACAATATACAACAGCAAAGTATCTCCAACATAGAACACTGTACCTTCTGCAGTAAGACGATCTTCCTCATTTTGGGGAAAAAAGACTCTTATTACACCAGTGTTGATATAAATCAGAGGCAAGTTGCGGGAAGTTAGAGCATGAGTCCTCATAGGTTGGCCCGGTGACTTCCTCTTCTCTTTTTGACTCCTCGGCAACCTGGCTTGAAAAATGCTGGCAATTGCATTAAGCAAAGGAAAACAGAGGACCACATCAAAGGCCTGAGCAGAGAGAAGAATCTCATGAAGAAAGTGAGGAGAACAATCAGTGTGACCTTCTGACAGCTTATGGAATGTTCTTCGCTCATTTCTTGATATCAGTTTGTGCCGGACATTCTTTGTTACAGCTTTGGTGTAAGTGAGAGAAAGAAATCCATGTTGTTGGTGTGAGCCATCTAAAAGTTTTGCAGTTGTCTGTTTCAGAGGGGAAAACAAACAAAAAACCTGTTGCAAAAATGTAGACATATATCATCCAGCAATTACCATATTCTCCCTCAGTTACAATGTTTAGGGTTCTGTACTTTCTAGCAGCTTTCCACTCTCCCTGAAGAGTGGGAAAAAAATTTCTTTTTTTTAAATGGACAATGTGTCCACAGTGTGCCCACAATTCACCGTGTTCTGGCAACTAAAACTACAAATGGCTGAACATATTTATTCTTTTCTTATTATTTACACTTTATGAAATTCAAATCAAATCAGCCAAAAATCCCCCCTATATATTCAAGAGTCTAAATTTATCAAACTTTTTCTGATAGTCTTCAAACAGTTCAATGTTTTGATTTCTCCACATTTTAGACATTTTTGAAGTAGATCTGACTCCCTTGTAGTGTTCCTTCTGTGCTGCTCAGCTGTGGTGCTGAGACCGTGTCACTTCATCTAAACATGGATGTATAAGTTACCCATAGTTAAAATACTCAAAGAATTGAGCTGGTTTTGCCTCATCACTTCTGAGTATTTAATGAAAATAGCTGTACCTTGTCTAAATTCCATCACATCTAAAGCATTGCACTGTACTTTAGAAATAGCAGATTCCTTCACTTAGAAGAGTGAAGAGATAAAGAGCTCCTAGATAAAGTTCACAGAATATATATAATAAAGTTTACATGTTATCTTTGAAGATGTTTCAGTCATACAACTGCTAGTGAGTGACAAAATGTAAAAATAATAACTAGGGGAACCATTATTTTAACCGTGTAATAAACATTTTGATAAAATTCTATGTGACTGGTTCAATCCTGACTTTAATTGCATGAGCACAAATAAAAGCAACTACATTTTACAACTTGTTGCTTCTTTCCGCATCTTCAATTTGGATTAAAAGCAATTTAAATCTTATTCATAGAAGAACGTGTCTGTCTTAAATAAACAAGATGCATAGCTTAAATGCTGAAAAACTGGAAGCTTTTATGCATAAATTAATTAAAACAAATCAGTAAGTCAATTGCCTGTACGAACTGAAACCAACAGAATGAGAGAAAGTATTACCAATCAATGTTCATGAAAATAAATTAGACCACACAGAATTTCCACTAACATAAAAAGATTCTATACAGCCATCCATTTGTGAAGAGCCCAATGTCATAAACATGTAAGGTCTTTATAGGAAAAACGAGCCAAAAAATAAAGTGGGGTGTGGTTCAATATCTCACATTGAGATACTCTAAATCAGCTTTTACGTATTTGGCCTCCAAACATTACTGCATGTGCTCACTTTGAATATAAATTAACCCCATTGAGTTTACCATGCTGTTATGCAGCAGGCTGTGAACCATCAACCCTCATTCCCAGATCTACTAAAAAATGACTGACAACTATTATTAAAGGGTGAGAGAGAAATAACACAACTGCTATAATCAATACATATATTAAGTACACCAAAAAAAATTTAGATGACAAGAAACTAAAGTCATATGACTTTTTGGGTTTTTTTGCACCAACTGGTATTTATTAGTGGAAGTTCTGTAGTAAAAATTTTAAAAAGGATTCTTACAGAGGGAAAGAAGCCAGAGAAATTACTGAAAGGGTCCTGCTTGCTGATGGGTCGAACCAACAAGGTACGTCTGTTCAGCTTGTCAGTACAGGAAAGGAACACACCTCCATATTGCCCCAGAGACCAAGAATCTTCCCCAAGGCTTGAGGTGATGAAAATGAACAAGGCATGGAAGAAGGGAAGGCAAAAAGAAAAAAAAAAATCATTGGTATAAGCAAAAAAAAAATAATAAATTCCATTAAACTTTCATGGTTCTGTGTAACTGCAAGATGAAGCCTATGCTGGACCTTTTCCTAAAATGCTGAAACTCAATCAAAAAGCTTGAATTTCAAAAATAAACATTGTAAAATTTTTTGTGAAAGGACAACCTATAGCAAGAAGTCAAGACACATGAGAATGAAAGTAAAGCAAAATCCTGCATACAGAAAAGAAACTTACACCTGGATTTTCATCAGAGAGCTGTATTAGAATGATTGCAAGAACCAAGAAACTCTGAACAAAAAGCTGTACTCATACACATTACAGAAAAATAGCATTATTTAGAAAAAAATGAGATATTATCTATTATAATGTGCTCTGTACTACACAGTTCTTGTAATCATTCTTTTTATCATATATAAGAATAAAGAAAATATGTTGCTTAAGAGTAGTTTTTTTAGCTAAACACCTTAGTTTACTGAAGAAATCTCACCAAAAGCTTTTCTCTGCTTTGTAGAAATATTCCTTCAAAATGTCCTGACTGCCAGTCTCCCCCTGGCCTGGAAGACAGAACGTTCACCTGCTTTTGGTTTTATTCCACAGGCATTTAAAGAAAGAGAAAGGTGCTCCAAAGAGATTAGGAAACAAGAACAGTAACAGATTTGTAAATTGGAATAACTTTTCTTTTTTAAAGCCTGAAATGTAACTTTAGCAAACAAGAACATCCTTAAATTGAAACCATTTCTAATGGAGCAGTAGGCTCCTGGGAGTGAAGTATCTTCTCTCAAGCTTTCCAGAGCATCTGTGGACAAAGCAGCATGTTAAGAGCCCCTAACAACTGGGATTCCAAAGCATTTTAAAGTATCATCACTTGATTTGAAACTATTTTAAAATATAGAGTACAAATTTTGATTATCAATTATTACAATATGTACAAAACCCCCTGCATTTTAACTTAGGCAAAACCCCAAGAATTCAACGTTTTATTAGCTGATTGGGAAAAAAGTCTCAGAAAAAATTGGTAGCTTTGCTAAGTCAATACTAAACCTCCTTCCTATTGTACACAGGGAATAAGTGACATAAAATAATTTCAGTGAAATTCAACAGTTACATTAAATTTAAGAATTAAGGAAAAAAAACCACCTGCCACCTTCTTTCAAATCTGAAATTAAAGCAGAATAATTCACAGGAATTACCTGTTTCTGTAATGGTCAATATTGAAGCTTTCTATTTTACATTTGATTTTGGTATAGACATCCTGCATATCCACTGAGGCACTGAGATCTTCTAATTCACTGACAACACAGACTTCTGTAATAGTCAAAGAAAATAAAAATTGTTAGTATTCTGATTTTATAAGTTTTCAAGCAAGAAATGTATCTGAGAGACTGCATTTTGTAAATGGTAATTCTAGTCACAGTTTTTTGATATTCAGGTGTCGCACTAGTAGGTACTGGAAAAAAAATCCTAGAATTCTAACCTTTTTATATAGATGTGTACAGAGACTTATATGTGGGTGTCTTAGGTGTTCACAGTATAATTCCTGAAAAAGTATAAAAAATATTTTCCAAGATATTTACTCTAACAACACTTGGAATGTATTTCTCCCACACAGTTCTTTTAAAATCAAAGGTTCACGTACATCTCTCTGAAAATTAGCTTTAATCATTAGTCTTTTTTTTTCTCACACTTATATGAGTATCAACGTTAACTGTTAAGCAGCAGTGTTTCCTAACAAAAAAATATTTGAAGTTCTGCAGTACATCTATAAAATCCAAGTTCCTTTCAAACTATTACTGCATGGATGATAATCCAACTTTAGTATTACAGAAAAAAAGAAAAGCTGTATACTACACATATTTGTCTTTTCAACACAGAAACTGAAACCTGTATTTTGATTTCCATATTAAACTTCCTATTACTTTAAGGATTGTACTGTGATAATTATATGCTAAATTTAAATTTGAAATCTTCAATACAAAACTACACGTCTATATAGGGACATACAAAAACTACTACTAAAAAATACCAAAATGAAGCATGATTTCTTCTTAGGCAACAAATGCAGCATTTTATTATGTAAAATAGCCAACTTATTTCCAACTTAATATAATCATCCTTCCACATGGAGGGTGAAGTTCATGCCAAAGAACCACTCTGAAATCTGATTACATGCACTAACGGAACCACAGCTTGTCACTCTAGTTTAAAATATAGACCCGACCCATTATTTCTGCATTAGTGTTTAATATTATCAGTCAATACTATGAATAGCTAATATGGTGTTATAAAGCCATGTATGGAATTTCAAACAGCTTATTAGGGTGAAAAATGCTGAATACCTGTGCCATTATTTCTAGGATCAGGAGCAAACAATTTTATTGTAATTTTTGGCAACATCCACTGCATCCATAGGCTGACACGTCCACTTGAGACTCCAATATTACTTGTTGTTTGTTCCAGTGTAATGGAGTCTGAGAACGGAGAATCATCACCACCTTGAAGAGAATCACCCTAGGAAAGAGATTCAATAGTTCAGGGGAAAAAAAAATATATTTGCTTTTCACTATTCCTCTTATTTTTTCTTCTGTCTACTCTGATGTAGATGCCCAAACTGTATAAATACTGCCCCATTAATAGTATATATGAATTAAGACATTTTTGGACACCAGGAAAAAAATAAAATGAAATATATTTCCCTTTAGGTAGAGATAAGAGACTTTGGCAAAGATTATACAGTAGAACTGTAAGGTTCCATGAGTTAGTTCTGCTTGGCATAGGGAGCTTTCCTCATTAACTCTACACTAATAAAATACTACAATCAGTGAAAAAGCACTTGCTGATAAGAATATTCTGAGATGCAGTGGGAAAGGCGATAAGCAGGCTTGCACATGTCTAAAGGGTAAAGGAAGAAAGAGTTTTTGGAGTTTCCAAATAAGAGGCACCTAGTATGGCCAAAGTATGGCCAACAGCCTTTGGTAAGAGTTGGAAACATTCTAGTTGCCACTTTGAAAATATTTCTGTTTAAAAAAGGTGATTGTCACTTGCGATATTCTTAAATATATATGCTGACAAAGGAGCTTGTAGAAGCTTCTGTGCCATCAACAATCTCTGTTCATTCCCTAAAACATTAAGAACTTTAAGAAGTCCTAAAAACATTAAGCTTTCTGTCAAGAGCATTAGAAATGAAAGCTATACTGAAAATCCTGTTACATGGGCTTAATAGACTGCTGCAGGCACGTTCTGATAATACTCGATGACCCAACTAAAGTATTTACCAGCGACAGGACTTCACCCTACTCCTTTCCTGGAACTTACTGCCTCCAAATAGGAAAGGAAACATGCAAACTTATAATTGCTCATCAGCTCCTAGCATTTACAGTCTATTAAACTGAATGCAATGGACATGTAAGTCACTAATGTCAACCAGAAGCCCGTATCCACAGTATCTTCACTTGCAACTCCACCAAGTGTTCCAGGTTTTCTCCATTATTCAGGAACAAAAGGAAAGGAAGAGGGTATTGTCACTTTGATCCATTAAGACCAAGTTGTTTCTAAGATTTACAGACCAATAAACACCCAAAGCCTTAACTTTCAATTAAGGTTTTGGGGATTAAGAATTGTAACTTTTTATGAAAAACATATTGTGGAATTTTAAGATTTATCTAATGACTGAGATAATTTATATGGAAAATGCCCTGGAACCAGACATACACAGAAAGCATTGCAGTTCATTTCAATCCATTTTAACCTGCTAGACAAGAAATGACAATGAACTCACTTCAGCTTCAGATGCCCCAGGAAAACTTACTTTCAGTAGCTAAATGTAAAATCTGACAGTACTTGACTCATTCTGTAGTCCAAGGCTGGAGAACATGAGCATGGAAATTCTGTTAGCAATCTATTTTCTGGATGGGTAGAACTTACTCCAAGCCAAATGACATAGCCCATATGGAACCATTTATATTGATAAATCACATTTTCAATCAATTTAGGCATACAGTTTAATGATAGGATTTCTATCATGTATACAAGTTCTCTTATCACTAACCTAACATTAAGAGAAGACAAGAAGGTAGTTCAAAATCTTATAAAAGTTTTGCACACAATCCATCATGACTTTGTGCTGTCATACAGCAAATGGAGTCGCTGACATTGTGCTTTTAGGATTTATTGCATAATGAAGAATATCATTGGCAAAGGCAGGGACTGGGAGTATGAGGAACTGCCCACTGTAGGAGAAGATCAGGTTTGAGAACACCTAAGGAATCTGAAGGTGCACAAGTCCATGGGACCTGATGAAGTGTATCCTGAAGTGTGTCCTGAAGAAACTGGTGGATGAAGTGGCCAAGTCACTGTCAATCATATTTGAGAGGTCCAGGCAGTCTGGTGAAGTCCTTACTGACTGGAAAAGGGGAAACATAACCCCATTTTTAAAAAGGGGAAAAGAAAGACTTCTTTCTTTGTATAGCTCATCCAAACTGTTCTTTCATACCCTGCCTTCCCATAACTTCCTACACCTTCATAATATACCTTTAAATGATACCCCTAAAATATGATGGTTCTGTGAGGGAGTTTCACAGCGTTTGAGATGACTGTTCTCACCAAACTTCACATGCTCTACGGATGTCGGAGTCAATGGTACTTTGGAACTGGGGTATCCCTTCAGCAGGGCGGATCTGAAGGAAGGAGCCAGCCAAGAACAATTTGCCTTAGATGAGATCCTCAGATGGATTTCACAGTGTATCAAGAAACGGAAGCCAATTAAAGTTAAGGAGAGAGAGAAACAATACTTATCTAAACTTGATTTTCTCCTTTTTTCTTTTTTTTTTTAGAGCAGTAGCGTTTTCTAAGTTATTTTTGTACTGCAGGCACACTTAATTTCCAAACTGCAACTTAGCAACCATGATGGAATGGGTGGGAAGAGGCAATCTCCTCCCAACCCTCTATACACACCCTCAACTCTCCCACTGGACGTTACAAAATACTTTTCATATGAAAATCAACTTTGTTTAATATTTTTGCAGGTCTCTACATTTCTGTTATTAAAAAAGATGAGAACAATAGTAAATTAAAGGAGTACAGTTAACAGCAAATACGTACCGCTGGAAAGTTCTGAATTTTATAATTGGGTTCTTTAATTTTCAAAATCTAATGTTTTCAGATGTTTCATGCATTTTGTTAATGTTTTTTGTCCACGGAGAGTTGTTTTTGTTTAGTGGTTTGAGCATACAGATAACTTCGCTATGTAGAAAACTGATGTTATAATTTTCCCACACTTTTCTTTAAGCTTATTTTCCTGAAGACATTAAATGATGAACTATGACTCCCATAGAACCAGCCAATCGATAATTTTGAAACAATTGATAGTTTTGAAACAATTGATAATTTTACAACAGCATTTGTGAGATTCTTGAAGAACTGCATTTATCTAGCATAACCCCAGACATACATAAAAAGTAAATTAACCCAGGAATGTGCAATCAAATTTAAAAAGCAGGAAACCTTGAATTTTAGGAAATGTAGCCCTTACCAGCTTCTAAGTCTATTGCATATATGAACTTTAAATAAAAAAATAATAGCTACAGGTACAGACCCTGATGTATCATTAGAAAACTGCTTTCTATTTTCTAAATACAAAACAGAATAGGCCGTGTATCTGACGCTATAACCTAAAAGTACACAGGTGAGGAAAAAAGGCCAAGGTGCTCACAGATTCCATCACTACTACTGCGGCTGAACTTCTGCTGACACCATTCCAATGTTGCTTGTGCTTATGCTTATCTGATTTGCAGAGGTTTCTAACACTTAAATTTCTGTAGCAAGGTGGCTTTATTAAATCCTATTAAAATTGTGTAGCACACAATTGCGTAGCTGTAGAAAAAAGCGTCACTAAGTCAGTGCCCAGGTAAGGCCTACGCATGCATGCATTTCTGCAAGTAAATTTGGAAAATAAAGCCAACCTTGAATCAAGAAACTAGGAATCAAACGGAGGATATTCATGTAAAACAATGTTATCGGTAATAAAGGAATTGTGAACCTCTGCACACAGGCAGAGGCAGTGTAAGTTGGGGGTCTCTGACACTTGAACCTGCAATCACCTTGGGGTTAGGACGTGCTCTGCCACAGACCTGCATGTTCTAACTGAGGCTCAGCTTGTGCTTAGCTCTGCTCTGCAATTCTGTACTCAGGTTACTGTGTTCCCATCCAGTATTCCAGGTCATTTATGTGTACTACTGCTTGGACTAGCCAGCTTGACAGCGTAGCTAAAACTGCATTAAGCTGAGGCTTTCAGCGATAACCTCTTCTCTGCTGCTACAGCAGCTGCAGAGCTTATCTACAGACATCCCCAGCTGCTCAACACCATGCCCCTGTCAGAGGTTACTGGGTTATTTGCTCTGCCCATCCCCTACTTCAACAGTTCACTGTGAACATACTATCAAAATTTTTTCTGCCATTTAAACATGCATAAACAGTTGAATTGGCCCATTCTCTTTCTCAGTGGCAGAAGCGCTGCAGATGCTCCTCTGAAGGCAGACGTTGCTATATGGCTGTCCTTTGGGAGGAGAAAAATGAAGAGATTGCATTTCTTCTTAGTCTTCTCTTAATGGTACTGTAACCAAAACCATTCAGCAGAGTCACAGGGGCTGAAAAACTGACAGTCTGCAGTAGCTGACGTCTTCTTTTTTTAATAAGCTCAAATTCTTATAAATTTTTTGCAGTGAAAAACTAAGAAACTGAAAGAGACTGTGCTTTTGTTTCTCATGCAGTTTCAATTTTCATTTTGGATTTTCAGCACCCAGCATGGTATTGTTAAATATGTTTATGCATTAATTTTCTGCTCGGTTTCCAGATCTACAGAAAAATCAAGCCAGAGTCAGAAACCCTGAAATATTTTCCCACAACTTCTCATGCCAAGTCCTAAAATATACAATTTAATTCTTTCTCCAATTGTTGCAAATTGACCAATATACTGAGTTTATTTTCTTAGCAGAATTTATCTTTGTTCATCAGGAAGACCCAAACATACGAGGCCTTCATCCTTGGCCTGCCTAAAGCTCAGGGATGATCACAGTTTGGCCACACTAATGCTATGCCTTATCAAAATAACTTCTGCGTTCTTGCTCAATCACTGAGTTTCCCCAAGGACTAAACACTTGTACCACTGTTTGCACTTATGTAAACAGTAACAAGTGGCCTGTTGTAGTCTGTCCTACCTTTGCTTTTGCTGTTCCAAAGGAGGGATGGTAAAAATGATTAACTGTTTCCAGCCCTCCAGTACTTAAGCCTCTCACTCGTGTTTCCCAGTCTTACCACCACCTAGACTAAAATCTAGTAAGCTAAGTAGCTTTATCCACATAGGACTGCGGTACTCGCTATCAACTTGTCAGCATGAAAAGAATTACACACAGCTTAAAATATAAATCATCCACAGATCACATAAACAAATTACTTCTTTTGCTGTTTAATATAAACAGTTGTGAGAGTTTGCTTTCTTCCGACTCACTTATAGCAAGTTTGTTGCAGCTGAAAGAAGCTTTAAAAATAATCATTTGTCTCCTACAGAACAAAATAACACATTAACCATAAAATCTCTAAACTTAAAACCCCTGTACTTATCACAGCAAAGTACTTTTGTTCAACAGAATTCAAGATTTCAACATTTAAAAATATAGGAACATATAAACAAAATAGACTCAGATAAAAGGCAAACTTTTAAAAAGTCTCTTCAAGTCAAAACTTGTAGAAATAGTAGTTATTTTTGTTTAACTACTCTATATACTTCACTGCTGCTTATCAGCAATAATGACTATAAAATATATAGCTGCAAGGTGAAATGCATGCTGATGCATTTGATTTTTATATATTACCTCCTCTATTTCTTTCCTTAAAGACACTATTGTTGTAATAGTCTGAAAACAAGTTATGATTTACAAATACAGGATTGCGTGTTATAAAGCAAACAACATGAACCTGGATTTGCTCTCACTGACTTCTTTGTGGTAGCATTAAGCTAATATTAAGTACCTTCAAATTTCTAAGGCCCAAAATACACATCTATAACTAATCAATACTAGCATTTTAGAGAATGTAAAGATTTTGAAGGACACTATTTAAAGATATCAAAACAAAAGTATTTTTCCATTTCTTCAAGAATTTGCATTTTGTTTTCTGAGCTGCCAGTATCATGACAGCAATCAAGCAAGGTTTTGTTGGTGTTGGGTCTCCTGGCCAGTGAGTGCCTGCACTATAACTGCTTCACCTGCTTTCATTGCTCCCTTGATGGAATTCAGATTCTGTGAGAAGGTAAAGGAGTGGTCTAGTTCCAACCAGCAGCAAACCCACAGACAGGGATAAACCAGACCCAGGAAAATGGTGTAATGCTGCTTCAATCTTCTCAGCTACCTCCCCAAAGCTGCCTTCACCTTCCATTTTCCCCCTACCACTCAGGGAAAGCATGCCTTTTTCAGTCATCCTCTGCTTCCATGCAGTATCACTTATTTTCAGTTGGTTAACTTTCCTGATATCACAGTTCCTACAATTACCATGTCTGTGAGGTATCAAGGAAAAGTTTTACCTTCCTGTCTCCAAACATCGCTGATCCCATTTATTTATTTATTTTCTATAGCAGTCTCTGAAGAGCCCTTGTACAATACCACAGCGTATGAAGCAGACAAGCACTAGGTTACTCTAACATCCCCTGCCCCACCTCTGTACTTTTCGAAATGAAAATTATTTCTTCAGAAGGTGGCTGGAAAAATATTTAGCTCACAACTGAACTTTGGTGCAAGACAGTGCAATTGATCTGGATTTCACTAGTTAGGCTCTTGTGAACAAACATGGTCTCCAGAAAAAAATCTTATGTCTAAGATACATGTTATATAATTATCCATACTTGGACAGACTGTAGAGCACTGTGTCTTCATCCAGAAGAAAACCTCGGCCTTGTTGAAAATAGTGTGGTATAAGAGACTGACATCTGCAGCTCATAAGGCAATTTGACAGATAGAACTAGCTGCTGTACTTCACAGGAGACAAAACAACTAAAAAACCCAATCTGTCTACATTTCTTGTCTAAGCCTGTCAACTTATTTGCCTGCTTTTGAGACAGAGGATAGCTGTATAGTTCTCTGTACAGATGTCACTCAGATGCACCCCTGCATCTATAACAGGGTTCTGAGCATATATGAATATACTGAGGTTATTTTTCTTTAAATAAAGTCTATATATATGGACTATAACTGAGGCACTCAGCAGACTGAAGTAGCTCAAGGCAGCAGCTAGAGACAGCAGAGTGACAAGATTCTCATCTTCATATCCTGCCCTCTTCAAATAAAGGAGAATGACAATTTCACGATCACACTATCTCCAGCTAGGCATGATGATAATAATTAAGTTAGAGAAAGGAAATCGTGAAGCTAAGTGTCTAAGTACTCCCAAAGGACAAACAGCTTTCACTGGTGGAAAAAAAAGATAAACATTAGATAATTAGATAATTTTTAAATAGATAGTTTTTTAATTCTCAACAATCTTTACCTCAAAGAGCAGAACAGCAACCATGTCATTATAATGAAAACCTAGCTTACGCTTTGATACTAGGAAATATATTGAGTTCAGCAACAGCTAACAACTGCAGAAGAGATTGTGTTATGGAGACACTGCCAACCATTGTGTTACAAATTATTTAATTCATATTGTCTAAAATAGTCTATTAGAAATATGAGAAGAAAACACAGTTCCTCTTATTATTTCTCACTGGTGACTCACCTACCTCTTTCCCTTTTCAACTCCCAACAGTACCACCACATAACTCACAAGCATCAGGACTGTGCATAGTCTAAGGAACAATGTTCTTAGCTACTTAACACATGCAAAAGTTCATTGTACACCTTCAAAACACAGATTTATTTTTAGTAATGGGTAAAAAAAGGTTAAAAAGAAAAAAATTAAATGATGGTGGAATCTTTAAGACCATTTTCCTGTGGCTTGATAAAAATGTGTTACTAATCTAGAATGTATTAACTTGGTCATCCGGCCATGTGATTCACCTCACACCAACTGGTAGCTTGACATAAAATTAGTTCTAAGACTGAAGGGATAATTGGAGGGGTTTTTTAGAAGTTTGTTCTGTTTTAAACCTCAGTCTAAATATAAGAAAGCACTAGGTCAAGAAAACTTTTGATGTTACATCTCATAACAACCAAATCAGTTAGATGAATCCTCTACTCGGCTATCCATTTTTTTTCACAGAATCACAGAATGACAAGGTTGGAAAAGACCTTTAAGATCATCAAGTCCAACCGTTCCTGTCCTAAGCTAAACCATATCCCTAAGTACATCATCTACCCTTTTTTAAACACATCCAGGGAAGGTGACTCAACCCCCTCCCTGGGCAGCCTGTTCCAGGCCCTGACTACTCTTTCAGTAAAAATTTTTTTCCTAACATCTAATCTGACCCTGCCCTGGTGCAGCCTCGTGCCACTTCCCCTTGTCTTATCACCTGTCACCTGGCTGAAGAGACCATCGACCACCTGTCCACAACCTCCTTTTGGGTAGTTGTAGGCGGTGATAAGGTTTCCCCTCAGCCTCCTCTTCTCCAGGCTAAACATCCCCAGCTCCTGCAGCTGCTCCTCATATCATTTTCACCTCAGAGAAATACTAAACTTTTTCAAGAAATCACAAGACTGACATCAAAGGTGGTCTTCAAGTAACAACACTGACTCACAAAATTCATAACAATGATACCCACAAACTCAAATACAGCATTTTCCTAGCTACTAATCTTAGAAGAATCTAAAAACTGGCTTGACTTCCCATGATAAAGATTATTCCCATGTCTTTTTTCAATCACAGTAATTCAAAACCTTTGCCTTTTTCTTTTTTAAATGATAATTAAAACCTATGTACACAGTATGTACTGGTTTGATTTTAATCACCTCAATACACCTAATATTCCCTCCCAGTTAATCAGAAATGGAATAAGATTTTTGTCAGCTACTGAGTGAAAAATATTGCCATCCTACTTGAACAACTTCTTACAATCTCAAATATTTGGCCATGTATACATCCTCCCAATTTACTGTCTCCATTAAACACCTGCCTCAGTATGTGTTTGCTATCTCTGCACTTAAATCTCCCCTGTGCTTGCTCTTTCTTCTGGAACGCCTAACTGCCCCAGTCACAGGCAGAACACCTTGGGCTGAGAGGCATGAATGGAGATGATGGACAGGAGCTCAAGTTGAGGCCTCAAGTTGCACCAGAGGAAGTTTAGAATATTAGAAAAAAATTCTTTCCCAAAAGGGTTGTCAAGAAGTAGAAGAGGTTGCCTAGAGAAGTGATTGAGTCACCATCCCAAGGTATATAAAGACACACAGATGTGGTGCTTAGGGACATGGTTTAGTGGTTGAACTTGGCAGTGCTAGGTTAATGGTTGGACTTGATGGTCTTAAAGGTTCTTTTCCAACCAAAAGAATTCTATGATTCTAATATTTGGTCTTTCAGCCATATGAACTATGGCTACATGCAAATGTTTTCTCCTGTTTGTATCTTTCTTTCCCCTTCCATATCTTGAATAATATCTTCTGGCCATGGTCAATTTTAAACATTTATTTATCCTGTCTAAACACAACAATACATTTATTTCAAAGCAGTTTTCAAATCTCAGCTGTAAAGTGCTATGGCAACTCAAAGTTGCCTATTGTGGAAAAAAAATTCTAATATTAATGCCATGTGTTTCAATAGAACTTTATTCTAAAGACTGAAATTATGGTCTTAACTTCATAATGGAAAAGACTGAACACAAATTCTGACACTGTCCTTTGTTGGCTAATTCACCAAACTTCATTTAGGTCAGGAGAAAATTTATTTAGCTAGTGTGTAACATTTGTTGAGACTAGGAGGAAAGTTAAATAAATGCTGAGCAATATTTTGCAAAGGGGTAGGATATGAATGCTGAACATGGACCCATGCTAAAATAATCTTGGTAACATATGTATTAAAACAATTACTGAATCAGCTTCAAGTAATGCTCCAAGTACAGCATGTACTTCAAATACTGCTGTCTATATAGAAGGTCAAAACCAAACCATTATTTATAAAGCTGGTGGTTTCTGATTTTAATGAGAAAAGGATTTGATGGAAGTAGGTGGAAAAATACTACTTCTGTGACCATATTGTTTTCTTACTATTATTGCTTACCTTCAATTCTGTGCCCATGGCAAATTTTTTCACAATTGAGATGAGACACACATAGAAATACACCATGACAAAGGCTACTTAAATAATCTAGAAACATTTTAATGAAACAACAACTGCATGACAATTCAGTTTCTCTGTGTGCAATGCATATAAAAAGTGAATTTTAATTATCTCCAAACCCAGGAATTACTATAAACCATACATAAGGTTAAAACAACCCTGGCCAAATTTTGTTTAATAAATAACTGCACTCAGCATTTAAACTTCTGCATATTTGCCTATGATCCAGAACTTTTCCATGCAGCACCCCCAAAATTTCTGTGTTTATCCTGAGAATGAAACTCAGTCCCTCAGAAAGTCTCACACATTCTAATAGCTTTATGTTAAAAATGAAGCATTGCATACATGTGTATCTTCATTGGTGTATCTTCAATTCATCTTATGCATTTTTGACCATCTCCTGGAGCCCAAACAAGGCTAACCCATTATTGTAACTAGTAACCCTGAGAAGGGCACTAAGAAAATCACAAATACTAGGTCTGTTCAGTTGTACAGCCTCCTGGGAGCAGCAATATATATCAGCTACCTGGTGACTCAGCAAATAATACTCATAAGATGAAGTTTTACACTATGCTCATGCTGATGAAAGAATGAACCTTCTTTCCTCGGTATGGCAGAGAACCAGAACTCCTTCCCATGCCTCAGAATAATATTTTTCAGTTTTAGGCACACACAGAGATTAAGATCAGGTACCAGATTGCTTCAGGCAGTTATGCAGTGTTATAAACTAAGTCAGCACAAATACATAAAAGAAAGTGACCAATCTTTCCTACATTTGAAGCTGCATACCCAAATCCTCATGGGACTGGGTTACAAAACCACTCCTAAGACATGGGACAGCTGGGAGATGGGAAAGAACTGAGTAGTTCAGAGATAAAGGGTAACAATTGCTGGACAGACCAGGGCTGAATGTGCAGCTGGGTGACCTTGGCATCCTTCACCGCCCTGTACCTCTCCTCATCGCCAATGCAGTCTACACATAGCCACTCTCAGAGATTAACATGACAGGCTGACCAGTCAAGCTACTTGGAATGACTCACAAGCAGCACAGGTATCACAGGCACCTCCAAAACACCAGTTCTACTCTAATAATTCTGGACTTGAAAAACAACTTATGCTTCTGAAAGCACTAACCGTAAGAGTGAATATTCATTCACTCCAAAGAGAAACAATCCAGAAAATTAACAAATGCAGGAGCAACGCAGCAAATTTTTTAAATTGTTCTTTTCTCCCTCCTCTTGTTCCACCAAACTGAGTAATAAAATATTATTCTTCCTTAGTTTATCAGGGCAAAGCTCCTTTCCATACGGACATTACTGCCGTTTCTGATCCTTCTGATTCTTGCTTGACTGTGCACCACCACACCTGGTAAGTCAGAACTCAAATGTCTCTTTTTTTTTTTTTTTTTTAAAAGAAAGCTTACCTCTGTAGTGGTCCCAATGTCAGCTGATGGGCTGTATGTGCTGGTATCTGGTGGAGCGGTACCGACACTACTTTTAACTGGAGAACTAGGAGGAGCAGGTCCTGTCATGGTTTCAGTATAAGCAGCAGACTGATATAAAATTCCTTTCCTCTGAATTTTATTCCAAACTTTACTCGTGATTTCAGCCAGTTCATACAGAAGCTGAACCTAGAAGAAAAAAACCCCTGTAAGATGAAGCTGTACTTAAGGAGGCGAAGGAAAATGAGCAAAGTCCTCCAATGAGACTCTGAATGTAGCAGAATTGAACTCCTCACCATTTGTAATGTTCTGATAAGCAACTACATCGAAACTAAAATAATCAACATCAGTTACAGTATAGTGATTTTTGACAGAAATAATCCATGCTTTGTCTAAACATACGATTTATAGCTCAAAAACATAACCAATAACATGGTCCTGTAAAACTTTTACTAATATCAATTTTAACAAGTAAACAAAAGTAATTTATTGTGTATCTCACATGTATAGATACTGCCCCTAGAAAAAGGCAAACAAAGTTTATGAAATACTAACAACAAAAAAGTTATTAATCTAAATCATATTAAAATAATGATCCTACAAAGCATATGAAACGGCTGTTTTAGGAAGAATATCCACTATCAAACTCAATTGTCTCCTGGCATATATCATTCCAATACTCAGAAACTCACTGTTTAACTTGCACATTGTTTGACTCAGTTCTAAGATATTTACACAAGTTTTTTGTAAATAAGCATTAATCACAGAATTTGTATGACAACACACTGCAATAAATTGCATAAAACAACCTCAGAGAAAACTGCAAACAATGTATAGGCAGATCCACAGCTGGATACCATACCCATCTTGCCATTATAAAAAATGGAAATTCTCATATTTATAAGAACTTTAAGCCTCAGGACACATCTACTCTATGAAGCTGGCTTCTTATGTGGGCAGAACAGATGCAGAAAAACACTGTGCAGAAAAACATGCATCAATCTACATTTGATATAAAACAGTACTTGATTTTGTGCGTGAGAGTGTGCGTGACGAAGTCTCAAAGTACATATTACAGTCGTTTCTTAGGAGGTGAAGTGCTGGAATTTTATAAAAACCTTCTTCATTCATCTTGGATTTTCTTTTGAAGTTTCAAGGCTTACACTGAGCAGGTCATATGCATTTTTGACAGAATTTTTTCCTTAAAGGAGAATAACTTCTCAGTACTTTTTTTGTTGTCACATACAAAGAAACAGTAACTTTGACTGTGGCAGAAAGTTCTTAGTTATACCTTGTAATTCTTTGCAGCTGAAGCACTCTGATTAGCACTGGCAACCTTGAAATTATGAATTAAAATTTTCCAAATTTTCCTGAGTCTTTCCCATATAGCATGGGAAGATCAACTAATAATGTCCACCTGATTGATTAATGTAACACATTAATTGGTGTTGACAGTTTGCCGGCAAGAGTCTCTAGAAAATTAATAGGATGCAGGCTGATATCCAAATCATACATGCTTGCAACCTCCTCTACCTCCAAAAAAATATTGGTGAAGAAATAAAAAGGATAATTTAAGCTCTATTTAATCTTAATGAAGTAGGGTTTAATCATGCTACTGTTCATAAAGGCACAAAGAAGGAACTCCTGTGTTTGCATACATGTTAATATACAAGGTAAAGATGTTTTCATCAGCTAATCTAATGCTGAAGAGCTTAAATCATATTGGGGTTTCAACAGTTACAATCATTACAGCTAATAATTACTTATGTTATCAGGGAAATTTTTTAATTGCTTAGGGTAGAAGCTTTGCAGCACTTCTTAGAGAGTGGCTATTTCAGACAGCAGTAGCCATCTCTCTAAACATCACCAGCCAGCCAACTAGTATGACCCTAATACTCTAACACACTGCTCTGAAACCAGAGACAAAACAACAAGCTCACTTTGATTAAAGGGAGATAATTTTAATGGTTGTATGTTAGAAAATAGTACAAAAAAGTCTCACACCAAAACCTCATGAAAACAAAAAAGGCACATAAACTTCAGATAAAGAGCTGGACTTACGTCTTTGATTATTTTTAATACACTTTATTTGATTCTATTGGTTGTTCCTCATTAAAATGGAAGGATTTCTACTTCTCTTGTTGGTTGCACTTTTTCAGGTGAGTAGTAATAATATTTTGGAAATCCATTTCTGATTATATTAGAAGAGCTCATGCATGTCCTCTCTGCTTTAGAAGTATTTTTGAGCTTAACAGTTAATATGTAGTTATTATTTTTAGTACACTCTATTCAAGAGAAGAAAAATGGTATGACAAAAATAGGAATACATCTGCCAGTACTTGTTAAGAAAAGTTTCCCTCTCTCACTGCTTTGACTCCCTCCCTAGCAAAACCACACATAACTCAATAAGACCCCACTGACTACTTGGCAAAATCTGTAAAGCTCAATATGGTACAGCATTTTATACTTAAAAAATAACACATTACTACAAAATTGAGAACTACAACAAAAGGCAGTATCCTGGCAATTTTGTACATTGGAAGTCTCTATTGAATTTAAAAGGATATAATCACCCCAGCATGGTATCTTATTAAATCATAATAGTCATACAGTAAAATACTTCACCTTTGCTACCACTTTCAAAATTCACTAAGTACCATCTACTTTAAGGCCATCTATGGACAAAATACAGCCTGTCATTCTAAAGAATCAAATTTCATCGTTTCTCTACTGTGAATTTATAAAAATCAAATGTTGTTTATGTAAATGTATTTTCCATCTTCTGTTTTCCAACATCAGACTAAAGAAGACTAATAGGGTTTTCTTCCCCTTTTGCATAAGTAAAGCAGAAAGTAATGCAGACGCCTAAGGGGAAAAAGGCAAATAATTTTTCCACATCATTTTGATCATTATAAAGCTTCAGTAAATTAATAACATCTTAGTGCACATAACATCCTTTAAGAAGTAAGTATTTTGTTTTACATTCTGCTGTACGACTTCATTTTAATATTTCACTATACTCTTATATGCAGCTTACAATTGAAATTTTTTTAGTGAAAGAATATTCTTACAGTTTGCAAAACAAATTATTTGGTTGCACTCTGGTAGGAACACTTGACAATATGATTTACTTCCTCCATTTTTCTTATTAATTTGCAACTCAAATTAAAGCTGCTACTTATAACAATGCCATTCCACTTATAAATTAATACTATTAATTATAATTATAAAATTAAAATACTCTGTGTTCTTTCCCTTCCTACCTACTAAATGAAGCAATGAACTGTCTGTTTTGTCTATGATATCATATCTATTACATATATTAACCATGAGTAATAGATATGGACATTTTAAAAAATCCAAGCTGATAAGAATTTGCTGGAATTTCACTGGGAACATACTGATCAAATATAGCAAGCTTTTGCTACATGAACACATAAAAACGCTTATCAATTCTCTGAATAGCTGCAATATACAGATGAATTTTGTACAGTTCTGTGAAAATTAATACAGCATAAGGCAGGTTTTTTTACAGGCTGTAAAATTATTTCTTATTAATTCATTAAACACTATGGACATACCACAATGTTGCAAAGTAAAGCTTTCAACTTTAACTGGCTTTTATTATAAAATGTAAAATTGTCAGCTAAATCATGATCTTATCCTTTCCTGTATATACATTTGTAACACAGTGACAACCCTTTATGTGTGCCAACACACCTGTCATTCAACTTTACAAGCTGGACTAGACCTTGTTGTGGATGCTCAATTTTCCAATTCAATTTGCCATGTCCAGTGTGCAATCTCACTCTACCAACCCTCTTTCTAGTGAGTGTGACACCATCCAGTACAGAAAACAATGGCATATAGCAAATGAGTCAGAAATAGCTTGGATGGAAGGCAGGGAATGGGGCAGGAGACCACACATTAAAGATAAAATAAATACATCATTAAAAAATCCTTGTTTCATTCATAGAACATAGAATGAGGTAAGGGAAAAACTACACATGACTGAGGAACATGTAGCGAGTACACACACAAGGGATAACAAAAATTACAACAGCCAGCTTCGCTTTAGTACTCCTGGACTCAGGGCATAAGTTCATAATCTTTACAAACATGACAGGCTATCGGATAAAAATTATGATACTCCATGTTCTTTCCCTTCCTACCTACTAAATGAAGCAATAAACTGTCTGTTTTGTCTATGACATCTTTTACATACGGCTAAAACTTTGGACAATACAGTGCATGGATGCTGAGTCCTGCTCAGACCTCAGCAGATTTGCAATTCCCAAGAAATAGTGTCTTCTCTCCAGCACCACTGGAATTGCGGCAACCGTCAAGAAAGTGTTATACAAGTTGCAATAATGTTTACTCAGAATTTTGCATGGTAAGCCTACTTTATTTGGAAGTACAGCAAGCTTGATCCAGGTCAGTAAATCCAGATGCTCTTTCTGAACGTCTAGCAGTATCTTTGCCTTTTAATAAACATAAATAAAGAGGTAAATTTGTCTGTCTCCCCCCCCCCTTGCATTAGGATACCATTGTTTGCCTAAAACCCATTTATGTTTGAAGAAATGTTAGTCCTACAAAAACATGGGAAAAAAAAAATCACTGTAAACCACTTCAATATTTGAATCCACAGCGACAGCAGAACAGCACTAGAGCATTTAATGGTACATCTGCAATTCATTTCACTCCATCAGCCAAAAGATGCATTTAAACTGTAGCTATTACATTTGGAGAAGAGTTTAAATTACAAAACTTGAGAGAGCTTCAAAGCAAATCTTAATCTAAGCACCTTGATCTTGATGGCCCAGCTAAAAAAAAATTGAGGCCGAAGAGACCTTCTTCAACAAAATGTAGAACAACTGTACTTAAATTGACTTATTTTTAATTTCCTTTCATAAATCAATTAAATGTACCAACCTGGGGGTTGGAGCATTTTATTTCAAGGGACTCGAGGTCGACGTGGAGGCAGACAACAAATGAGTGTCTGGATTCTGGCCCTGAAGGAAGCAGTTTCTGTGAAGTAACAGCTAAAGTAGAAGTACAGCCCATTGGTTCCACTAAATTAAGTGTCATCTGTTGTCCAAGAAGAGTATATATACTGAAATGATGCAGACTAATAGTCCATGGAAAAGCATCACCTAATAATTAAAAAGAAGAAAAAAATGTTCAATAACTGCACAACAAAAACTAGACCTTATCCTACTCCCCCTTAGAAATCAGCAAGTGCAATCAACAGCCATTAAACTGATCCCAAAGTCTCACAACTATAATTCAACCATCAATTCCAACAGCAATCTATTTTTTATATTTTTAAAAAATAATTTAAATCCATTGTGGGTTTTTACTCCAAACTGTGAACAAATGTGTACAAGAGTCTTTAAAGAATTATTTTTGCTTTATATGATTTTTATGGTTTTCCTCAAAATACGGAGTATTCTGAAAGCACTCCCCACTTTTCAGCATATGGATGGCAGAGACAGATCCTTACATTATATACTTATACATGTTTACAGTTTTTGATAATAAAATGGAAAATTTCTTTTCTTTCAAAAATTTACAGTTTGCATCTCAAAAGAGCGGTGTCAGAGCACAAAGGCTATCCCAACACACTGCTTGGATAAGTGAAACCTTGGATCACAGTGCAGCTCTTTCCACTGCCTTCACTTAAATTCTGAAGAACAGAACGGTGATGGATTTTTGAAAAATAAATCACTATAAACACACACTTCATTTCTTGTATTTAGGAGGGAGCCTACCGAGAGAAGTTCCTGGCTGCCTACCATGAATCATTATCAAGGATAATCAGTGAGGGATTTTCTTTAAGTTGTCAAGAAATGGGAAATAAAAGTTTCCAAAGCAGGACCACAGAGACAACTGTCTGTGTAGGTACTGGAAAAAGCCAACAGGAACTCTTTTTAGTGACAGAAAACCTTCAACAGCTCTGCCAGCTACAGTTGAAAGAAACTGGAAACACGGACTAATGAAACGTGAAGCAGAAACGTCTGGCTGGAGGCCAGGTGCCCACCAAAGCTGCTCTGTCACTGTCCATCCTCAGCTGGGCAGGGGAGAGAAGATATAATGAAAGGCTTGTAGGTCAAGATAAAGACAGGGAAATCACTCACCAATTACCACTGCAGGCAAAACAGATTTGACTTGGGGAAATTAACTTAATTTATTGCCAATTAACACCAGAGTAGGATAATGAGAAATAAGAACAAATATAAAACCACCCTTCCTTTCTTCCCAGGATCAACTTCACCCCTGATTTCTTTCCCTCCTCTTCCCCATTGGCACAGGGGGACAGGGAAAGTGGGTTGCAGTCAGTGTCTCTGACTCCTCTCACTCTTCTGCTGCAGTGTGGGGCCTGTCCCATGGGAGACAGTCCTCCACAAATTTCTCCACGAATCCTTTCCTTAGGCTGCAGTTCTTCACAAACTGCTCCACTGTGGGTTTTCTCCACAGGGGAAGTCCTTCAGGAACAGAAATCAGTCCCCTGTAGCCTCACAGGTACTGCCAGAAAATCTACTTCAGCCTGGGCTCCTCTTAACAGGGACACAGGTCCTTCCAGGAGCCTGCTCCAGCATGTGCTTTCCACAAGACAGGGTCACAATCTCCTTCAAGACTCATCCACCTGCTCCAGTGTGGTGGAAATCTGTCCCATCATTGACCTCCCTGAGCTGCAGAGGCACAATCTGCATCACCATGGTCTTCACCATAGGCTGCTCTGGCACCTGGAGTACCTCCTCACCTCCTTCTTCACTGAGCTTTGTCTCTCTCACATATGCTCACTCCTCTCTTCCAGCTACTGTTGTACAGTAGTATTTTTTCTCCTCCTTAACTATTTTATCCCAGACACAGTGCCATCACTGATGGGCTCAGCCTTGGCCAGCAGCTGGTCCATCTTGGAGCTGGCTGGCATTGGCTCTGGGGAAAGCTTCTGGCATCTTCTCACAGAAGCCACCCCTGCAGTCTTCCTCACTACCAAAAACTTCCCATGCAAACGTAATACAATCCCACATTAGGTAACTGGGTCCCACAGAAAGAATTTAGGCTCTGGAAGAGATACTGAACCAAAAGCCAAAGAATGCTCAACAGATATGAGGAAAATGAGTCAAAGACAGACATGTGGGTAATTCACATTTTTCCAGAAACGGGTCTTCAGAAGTACAAGGGCATAAAAATTATTTCAGGGTTTGTGTTGGTTTTTTTTTTTCTCCAAAGAAAGTCTTCATCATTCCATTTATCAGATTTTCTGCTGAGGAAGTTGGGCCTTTTTGTCCCCACTTGAATGCTGGGCAATCTGGGCCCAGCATGCGACTGTAACAGTCCTCATACCTTTGTACAGAACACATTCATTCAGAGGAAGAGAAGGAGAAAAGTTCTCTTTCCTGTAACAAAATTCAGAAGATTATTTGTCTTGAGTTTTGGTTTTTTTCAAGAGTTGAACCTGGAGTCATGGGTAAGAAGGGTCCAAATGAGTTTAATAGCCCAGAAGCATGGAGGTTATAAAGACTTCGAACTAGTGTATTTTAACAATATATAAAGAGTATGCTTGCTGCCTGATGTGGCCTACAGTCAACACTGTCCTGCTGAGAAATAACATTAAGAAATAGCACAAATTAAGTGTTAACTATGATATTTTAGAAGAATCTTCAGGGAAAAAAAAAAAGCTGGAGGAAATAATCTTTTTACCATACTATTTTAGAAAAAGTTCAGTTGTTCCTTCCACAGGTGGCACCAGCAATAAATTTACATTATATATCAGAAGAGTCTGTGTCTTAACCTAAGAAAGAACGGAAAACTTCAGTAGATTACTTTGAAGCTATTGTATACTGAATAATTCGTCTCAGCCAAAGTAACTTGCAAGTATTTTGAAAAGGTTTCAAATTAAAAATTTTGAAGTAGTTGGCAATTCGTATTTTTCCAAGTTCAGTCAGCCAAGAAATACAAAATATTAATTGTAATAGATGGAAAAATTTCAAATGCGAAGTCAAGTCTAATGACATTTCTAATTACTATGCATGAACTTTGTTTTTCTCTGTGACCACCACAGTAAATTAACATTGTTTATATTTCATGGATTAGAAAGAAACTCCGAAGGAAACAATAAAAGTTAACTCTACTATGCTGCATACATTATCTACCTTAAAAGGTAGATCAAATTTTATCAATGTACAGAAAACACCATGTGCTGAACAAACACTGTAGGAAAGATATAGTAATTACAACTATAAAATTCCCCCTAATGTCATCAATTACCTCTTCTACAGCTCCATGCACACTATCTGACCATGGTAACATTACATTATAACAAGTGGAACTGTCCACCAAAAAATCCTCAGGTTTTTGTTGTACCTGTGTTTGCTTTGTTTTTTTTAAAAAGCTGTACCTGCAATCATTTGCAAATTGGTTTTATGAAACTTTGTCATGGTTTTGCCCCAGCTGGCAGCTGAGCACCATGCAGCCACTCTCTTGGGACAGGTGAGGGGAATAATTGAAGTGTCTAAACATCAAAGCAACACTGTTAAGATTTATTTCAAAACTTATTTATTAGTGGGAAGCAAAAGTCAGTACCACACTTGTAGAAAAAATATCTCCCATCCACCATCCATGTATACTACTGTTTTGTCACACAATTCTCTAAGCATTTTGTTCTGCTTAAATTGAGTTTCTATTCAATTTCTTCTTAGTAATTCTAATTTTAAAGAGCAGCTACAAATAGGACAGAGGTCCCTCTCTTCACCAGAGGCCCTAGTGGGGAAGAAAAGGAGCAACAGGTACAAGTTGGAGGTGCTGCCTTGTACAAGGAGAGGTTTCATCTTGACATAATAAAGAAACATTTTACAGTAAGAACAGTCATTCACTGAACAACCTCCCCAGTGATGTGGAGGTTTTCAAGAAGCAACTGGACAGGGTGCTGGATAATGTCATCTAGAATCTTTGCAGTGAAGGTCTGGACCAGATGATCAGTCAAGGTCCCTTCCAACCTGGGCTGCTCAATGATTCTGTGATTCTATTTTAGTATCCTCAGTGAACAGTACCTCATATACATATAATCTGATTGATTTGAACTATAAAGATAATACTTCATGTAATTTAAAATTTTTATGAATGTATTCAGTTGTATTTGTTATTCAACAGAAGTTCAGACTGTCTAGTTCTTTACATTGATAAATCCATTTCTCGTTGTATGTTACTTAGTATAAGTATACATTAAATTTCTGAATTGAAGTACTACATTTAAAATGTTCTTTAAAGTATTCCTACAATCAACAATTACTTCAGACAAGAAATGCATCAGAACTCTGAAAAACCTGATTGTGGGATACTGTACAAGCTATTTTTACAGTACTTTGACATCTTGAGTCAGTAAATCTCTGTGAGTAGGCTGCAATATTCCCAAATGACAGTATGACTATGCTCCCTTTCCCTCTTTTAGGTTTTTATGCAATAAGAAAAATATGAGTGTGCACACAGCTTTGTTAAGAGTAACAATGCACCTCTGCAAACAAGCATTTTCCTTGTATCTTCTTTATAAAAGGAGGAGTGATTTAAAACAAACAAACAAAAAGGTTCCAGTAAATCAAGGTTGAATAAATAGAGTTTCAAAGAGATGGTAAGATGTCTTATCATAGAATCATAGAATCATGGAATGTGTAAGGTTGGAAGGACCTTTAAAGGTCATCTAGTCCAAACCCCTGCAGTAAGCAGGGACATCGTCACTAGATCAGGTCACTCAGAGCTCCATCAAGCCTGACCTTGAATATCTCCAGGGATGGGGCCTCCACTGTGTCTCTGGGTAACCTGTTCCAGTGATCTACCACCCTCATATCAAAGCATTTTCTCCTAATATCCAACCTAAATCTCCCCTTTTCTATTTTAAAACCATTACCCCTCATCCTATTGCTACATGCCCTTGTGAACAGCTCTTCCCCAGCTTTCTTATAGGCACCTTTCAGGTACTGGAAGGCTGCTGTAAGGTCCCCCCAGAGCCTTCTCCAGGCTGAATAAGCCCAACTCTCTTAGCCTGTCTTCATAGGAGAGGTGCTCCAGCCCTTTGACCATTTTTGTGGCCCAAATGAATGATGGTATGTCCCCAAAGTCTTGTTCAAAGACACTGTGTAAATTAAGAGACTCTCACAACAGAAGTCCATAAAAAGGTCTATCGCTTCTCTACACAGGAAAAAACAAAGTAGGTGACTTAAAGACTTTGAAAGAACCTTTTTAATACTCTGTTTAAGGGGAGTTTTAGCATGGGAGAAGGCAACAACTCCATTAGAGAATAAAAAATATCAAGATTGTGAGAACTTCTGTTTGGCATTGTTCCCAGAGAACAAAGCCACACACAAATTCCTTACCATAGGCTTTGCCCCAACTAGGGGGATTCTCTCTCACTAGGATCTTTCCTTCAAATCTGCATTTGACAACATTCAAATGACTTTTTACTTTCATAATAGGTTTAAACTACATTATCAGTTTAAAAGAAACAAGACTTTGATGAAATTTATCATTTATCTGTTATTTTGATGAGCAAATTATATATTTCATACTGAAAGTTATTAGGAAAAATACATATATCTTGCTCTTTTTCTCCCTTTTTTCTTTTTTTTTTCCTTTTTCATTGGCAGCCTCTCCTAATATGACTTTCAGTTTTAAAGACTGCAATTTGATTTTTGTCGCTGTGAGTTAAGGCACAATAAAGGAAGGAGGAGAAGGGCCCAATATAACTGGCAGAACAAAGGGAGGGGGAAAACCCTGTTATAAATCAAAACAAATTTCAGATGTGTCGTGGTTTAACTCTGCAGGCAGCAAAAAACAACCACACAGCCTTTCACTCACTTCCCCCACCCCAGTGTGACAGGGGAGACATTTGAAAAGAAAAATGCTAAAATTCATGGATTGAGATAAACACAGTTTAGCAGTAAAGAACACATTCAAGCTCAGGTTTGCTGGAGCTCTGAGCAATCTGATCTAGTTAAAGGTGTCCCATGTTACTGCAGGGCCGTTGGACTAGATGACTTTTGAAGGTCCCTTCCAACTTAATGCCCTCTATCTCAAGTTGTAAGGGATCCATTAGGACCATTCCTGTTCAACTCCCTGCTCCTCACAGGACTACCTAAAACTAAATTGTATGACTAAGTGTCATCTGGGTGCTCCTTGAACTCTGACAGGGTTGATGACCACTTCCCTGATGAGTCTGTTCCCATGACCAACCACCCTCTCAGCAAATAACTTTTTCCTAACATCCAGTATGAAAGTTAGATCCAAGACATTTTTTTGGTCAAAAAAGATGGCATGGTAAGTTTCTCCTAACCTGATTCCATTCTGTCTTGCAACTCACAATTCACTGTCCCATTCCCCTCCCCTCCCCCACCCCCACCCTCCCCGCGTCCAACCAACTATGGCTACACAGCAAATCAAATGACAAAACCAATGAAGATGAAAATTGTACTCCTGAATTCTTCTGGCTTCAACAAACATACAGAACATATCACTGAAACAGCTGATGATCAGTTTGGAGCTTCGTGGAGCAAAGCTTATCACTACTATTTCTAGCCATCTATAATACATAGCATACCATTAAAAAAGCAGCACAAAAATCATAAGATTTTGGAAGAATATGAAGATACCTTTGATTACAGTAAATCGGAAATCTAAGAGTAAGCTGTTTTGAGTTTAACACATTACCTTCTTCCAGGATGGGTCTCAGAACAACAAATGGGATTTCCTGCAATGGTTCCATGTGTTTGTGTCCAGCACTCATAACTTTTATCTGGGGCAAGCAGACGACAAGAGTGCCAGGCATACTGGCCTGTCCATGGTACCAGCTTCGCACAGTCCCGGGAATGTCACCCGATACAATAGTACTTGGGGAAGGCAGGCTATCATTCGGAAGGAATACACAACAAGATTGTACTTCAAGCTGAAAAAACAAAGCCAGGAAAGATTTCTTAGAGACAGATTATAACTTTTTCCCCTTGTGTGAAGCACTCAACTTGGTACAAAATCTCAAGTTACTCATATGACAGTTGACTGAAAAAAGTCTTAGCTTTTACTTGAATTAAGAGAAAAGTTGACACAACGTGTAGGAAAATAATATATTACTGTAATGTATGATTATGAGAGGGAAGAAGCAGTACGATTGTGATCTTGGTCTATAAAGTTGATCAGAAAGGTGTTGCCAAATAAATGGAACATGTGTCTATCTACATTTCAGCAGTGTTTTACAAGAAGCGTAACTGAGTCAGAAAATGTTCTCACAATCTAGCTGGGAAAGCCCTCCTCTTTTTGCATTTCTTTAGCGTTTGTGAGCCATAGCTAAGCCTCTAGAACTAACCAAGATTTTACATGCTGTAACTTTCATAAAGACCTATTTTCAGGGAAAATTCTGTCTTTGTAGTCAACAGTAATGAGCATGTACAAAAAGGTTATTCATCAGATAAACTAGGAAAAACATAAACTGTAGTGAAAAAAACTGACTTTAAAACAAATGGATAGGTGCATACATAAAGAGAAAGGAATGAAGTTCACAAAGTTTATACAGCTTTTATCCTGTTTTCATTGCAAATCAGAAGCACTGCACATGGTTTCATATGCAATAGCACTTATTTGTTCCTTATTTTCAAGCAATGCTGTTACCCTGAAACATTACTGACCCTTCTGCCATTTTCTTATGAGCTTCTAGCAAGGCTCAGTGAGCTCCAACCAAGAACTGAACTCATGACTACTTGTTAGAGGTGGTGTAAGCTCCTGACAACAGTTAGTCTTCCTTAGCTCTCACAAATAACATTCTGCACCTGGATATCAAATAGCCCTAACAGCCTACATACTTGAATGCTTTGTTACACGAGTACAAGCTAAGATTCAGTTCATTTCCTCACATTGTTTGGAAAAGCCGAATGTACAAAATGTTGAAGACAAGATGTTATTTGTAGCTGTGATAAAAGAACATTTGTTTGCTGTAAACTTATGTAACAGGCTTTTTCAATTTGACATCATTAAAGACATCACAGCTTAAAAACTGATAACCGAGGTTTGTACTCCATACCCTCCCTTGAAGGCTAACAGTCCCTGAAGTCCACAACGGTGATTTGCAATAGAGCTGAAAATCCCCAGCACCGTAAGAGCTTTGCCAGCCTAGTGAGAACACAGATATTCATCTTTTTTTCAGCGTTCGTGTGCCCTTTTGCTTAGACAATCTGACAAGAATTCACTGCAGAAAAATATAAGTAGAATTTTGCAAAAATAAATACATTGTTACATGAAGTCTGTGTTTGTTTCTAGTTTTAGAACTGTTTAAGTTGTAAAATGAAGTTAATTACATCTTTGGTAAGTAGTTTATTGATCCAAGGTTGCAGAGTGTACTTTATTTATACCGAATGAAAAGCAACGGTGTATTGTTACAGATGTAACAGATTTGGATTTTTTTTTTAAACTGCTAAATTAGTCATTGTGTCAATTTGCAAAGATTTTTTACAGTGACACATTAGATCATTTTCTGGTCTATTAGTAATAGGTTGCAGGTCAAGCTGCTGTGGGATGATAAATAGATGACAAAAGTAGTTATGATCAGCCTAACTTTTGTTTTATCAGTGCAGTTGCTGAGTAAACAGTTTATAACAAATAATTCATTCCCTATGTGCACATGTACACACACACACACACACATATATATATCTCCATGATGATTAAAATCAAATGCTGCCTGCATATAAAAACCATGTGGTAATAATAATAAAAAATTCTACCAACTTGGATATTCCATCACATTACCAGCAGAAGAATCTACAGGAGATGTTTTACAGTGTAGTCTTGAGAAAAGAACTCAATACTCAATAGAGATTTTACACTTAATTTACACTTCAGTACAGCTTTGTACAGAAGGCAAGATCTTCACATCATTTTTTGTTTTATTTTACCTTACCATATCAAGAATATTGAACTAGAATCACAACACTGTCACTCCTTCAAATACCTGATGGAAATTCCTGTTTATCTAGGCTCCTTTACCATTCATTTTCCAAGAACTGAACAGGAGATGGACCATGAACTTTGGTGGGCTTTAAATGATAGCATCAGGAACTACATACGTAACATTACAGATTTGCTTACAGATATGATTTGCTGGATTGTGGTTCCTTTAATTTTTTATATGAATAAACGAATTTGTAAAAAATTTTTGTGGTATTTCAAAGGCCAACACAATGACCGTATGGCAAATTTCCGCTTCATCGGGCAAATCATGCAATCATCATAATTACATAAGAAATTACAAACTTGGATGCCTGAGGGCCCAGTAAGTGCAAAACTGAATTGCACCTGTTGAATTTCTCAGAGGCAGATTTTTCTTACACACAGCTATCAACTTCAATAGAATTTGTCTATGTTTATCTGACAATCTGGAGATCTGTCTAATAGCCAGTTCCAGTGAAGGAATGGAAGAGTGCACCTAAAATGATAGAATTATTTGCTGGACAAAAGTGAGAATGTGTGCTACAGATTGCTTCACCAATCGGAAAGTGCTTTAAAATACATGTAATCCAAATTCTGAAAATTAAACTACATCAATAGCATATATTAAAGCTATCATATAAATCTTTTTACACTTTTTAAATAACTGTTAAACTATGTGTCTAAAATTGTGAATTTAATGTAAAATGTGACTGATTTATGTAACTGAATATAAATCTGCAGCAGTAAATCTTACATTAATGTAAGGATCTGACAATCCAAGGGAAAGAAAATGAAGTAATCTGCCAGTAAGAAGTCCTCAAGCTGGGGGTCAGATCCTGTTCATGGAAACCATCTGGTTGGGACCCTCCAAGCCACACCAAACACAAATGATCTTTTAAAAAAATATCCTATTCATTAATGCTTCGCAGCTGCACTGACTGTTACTTCATTTTTCCATGGCAACATCCTTTCTGTTTCAAGGATCTTATTTCAGTTTTGGTAGCAACGTGTTCTTTTGCCAATACTGAACACATTCATGTTTTAAAGAGAAGGAATTATTACAAATTCTTGAAACAGAATCACCCTCTATTTTCATTTCTATTATGTCAAGGCCTATACACACTAAGTAACGTACACTAATGATAAGCCAATGAAGCAACCAGTATTTTCCCTTCTACTTTTAAAAAGTTACACTCTAAACCTTACTAATACGTAAGCCTAAAACAGTGCAATGACTTTAAGACTGTTGTATAAAAAGGAAGTTTTAAGTTACTGGAACAAATGGGGTATTTTTAATTCATATTTTATAAAAAGAAAATGCTGCTTGGTAGAGCAGAATATGCACTGCTGAAGAATTGTGTCTTCCTAACTGAGGAGGGTGGGGGGAGCGAAACAAAACAAATGACACTCCAGTTATCCTGCACAAGTGCCACAAAGCAGGACGGGTTGTAATAGTCTTTTCTAGCCTTCCATGATAGTGATACCATAAGGAAATTGCCTTCCATAGCGCACATATTACAGCTATGGAAACCAATTAGAGGCGTTGAAGATGACCCAAAAGGTGACACTCACATAAAGGTGGCTTCTCCCCATTAAGCATCATCTATCATCTGCACTTGGCACACCTCATTTAGGAGTTCTGGTTCTAAGACCATCCCTCAGCCTGTGACACCCAAATCAGCTCTACCCAATGAGACCATCTGCAGCTGAGCTAGACACGTGCTGTTTGTTAGAACATAAAAAGACAGGCCACAAATTCATGCTTTGAAGTTAAAGAAAAAATTACATAAATGGAAAGCGGAGCACATGAGTAAAAGAACTAAGAAAGCAGGATACCTGTCCACACAAATGAATAAGGGTCAAAGAAAATGCAGCTGATCCTTAAAACACATCATCTTAGCGCTACACAGTATTCCTATTATTTTACAAGAACAAATGATTTTTAAAAAGTTTTAAATTTATTTCTGGAAAATTTTTGGTTTTGTCAGTTTATGGTACGTAACCAACACAAGAAACCATGCAGTCTCATAACTGCTGAGTAACAGCTGAGAACTACAACTGCTAAGTTACAAGTCACAGAATCTCTTCCTGACCCCAGAACACAGACCGTCATTCAAAGAAAAGGAGCTCTAGTCAATCCCATCCTCACGTTTCTGTTCTTTCAATCAATGTTTCAGTTTGACTAAAATTTTGTTCAAGTTATATGCTTTAAAGAAAATATTATTTTCAATAATTTCAGGAAACAGACTCATTTTCTCAAATAATTTCAGGGATATTTAAAGGCATGTGGAATATCTGGGTAAGCTTTACATGTAATAATTACACTTTTATTTTGTTGGCATTCACTGCAACATTACTCATTAATTCATTTGCTTTTAATACAGATCCATCATTGTTCTCACTGGAACTCAGCATTAACAACCAATTAAAAATAATTGTGTTTATACTGCTTCACAATTTTAGCAACTATTAGCATCAAGAAAACGTAGAAAGTGAGTATTACCCTCCTACACAGTGTAACTGCCAAAAAGACTTCAAGGCTGCATATAAAATCCTACAACAACTAAATAATAAAAACAACTTTTTATAGTTAAGTATGAAAGTCTTTTCACTTAAATACTAATAGCTTACCACAACTCCAGTGCACAAAATCTTCATGCAATATTCTGTCATGAGCAAGCCAGGGTTAGGGCTAAGCGAGTATCAGCTTTGGATCCAAAATAAACTTTCCAGTTACTTTGGTTCCAAACACATTTACTTACTCAAACTTCCACTAAAAGAATAATCCTTTGATGATTTTAAGTTATGAAGTTCTGTTTTATCTGACGACAACTACAGATTTTTCTGTTCTACAATTGCATTAATAAAAGATCCAGGAACATGAAAATAGCTTTAGAAAAAAAACTTAGGGTCTAAGCGCTCCAGCATTTAACCAGACAAAATATTCTAGAAATTTGCCTTTTACATGCCAAATTATAATAAAATACGGAAAATCTGTATGAATATTGCATATAAATACATTTATGTGTTTAATAAAATGCGCATTATGTTTAATAAAATAAATATATTGTACTTAAATTGAAAAACAGTCATAACCCTCATAATCTTATCCTCTATATTTTGCCTTGCACAAATTGCAGCTTTCGCATTTAGCCTGGTATTAAAGGAAAAAAGATATATATATATGCATTCATGCCTTGAAAAATATATTGAAAAAAAACAGACTAAGGGAGTACTAGCAATAATCAAAGAACAGCAAGCATACTTATAAATCCTGCATATTTCACAAAGAAGGGCTACTGCATATTTGTTTGGAAGCACGTTCTTGTACTTTTCCTGTGGTGTTTCCTTGGAGTTTGTTGAAACTTTTCACTGGTAACATGCATAGGCCTTCTGGCAAGGTACCAGCATATAAATTACCAAGCATAATCAAAGCATAAGGATTAAACATATGAGAAGTGTGTAAACTGTTCTCTGAATTCATAGGGCCATTTTAATTTCAACACAGGTTAAGAATTAAAAATATAATTTTATATTCATTTATGATCAATATTAAAAACACAAATGCCTTTCAGAAAATTCTGTAAAATGTAACCAACACCAGATAAAGTATCTAATACAAAAAAAATCCTCTGCCAGTATTAGCGATAATCCGTGAGTATATTTATGTGAGAGCAGCAATATATTCACAAACTACTCTCTGAGAAAACATATGCCTATCACTGACATCAGCCTTCATCTCCACAAAATATCCACTACTCTGAAGAGAAACTTTTTTTTTATTTATTTTTTCTATTTGGCAGCAGAAAAATTTCATTTTTAGCTGGACAGTATCTTCATCATTCTTCCAAACAAATTCACTTTTGCTGGCTGCTCAAGTAACATAGAAAAATGTACAACCAGAATATCTTAGTCCTGACTCAACTTTCCCCATTTCTAAAGGATCCGGCTCTTCATCATCCCTATTATCATATTATTATTATTATGACTCAAACTGTAAGACTCATTTATACAGGGATACTCATTGTGCTAGGTACCACCCAGACACATAACAAAAACACACTGCTTCCTTCAAACAGCTTACAAATTATCTCTCTTGGTTTCCCTTATCTAGCCATTTTAATATCCTGTGGTGACAATATTAACAATGAAAGGAAAATACGCAAAATACTCATGAAACAATGATGACAGGGCTGGCACTGAAAACTAGAGTTAGTAGAAAGCATCTCCTCAACATCAGTGTGTTCTTCATTCAAGTTGCAAGTCTGAAGTTCTTGCTCAGGCAAAAACTTAAACTTTCAAACTTTCTATTATTTTGAGCCCAAAGTACTTTCTGCTTGAAAGAGGAGTAAACCAAACACAGGTTCTGGGATAAAGCCTGTGTAGAAATAAATACATTCTGTGGTAGGAAGAAGGATCAAACATTGACTAATTACTTTTTTGTCAGAAATAGGAGAGATTCTGGGTTTGGTTGTTGTGTTGTTTGTTTGGGGTTTTGGGTTTATTTGGGGGGGGGGGGAGGTATTTTATTTTAATACAAAAATAATTTTGCTGCTCTTTGCTGATATAACCTAAAATAGCATTCTCCTAGAATGTCCCGTTCAAAAGGCCCAGATTAAAGTAATTCTAAATCAGGGTAATTCCTAAGCAGGCACTTGATATATACTTGGAAGAACTGTGTCCCAGTTCTAGCATTTCTAAGCCACTAGTTAATACCACACAATCTTAACAATGAACTTGTAAACATGGCCTTTTTTGTATGTAGCATTTGCATATACTGCTACATGAAAACTCTGCTTACACTGACCAACAGTCACCATCTAGAGCAGCCTAGGATGAAATGATTTAATCTCAGTGGTCATATACATGTCCTTTATGAAAAGGTAGACAAGTAAATAGCTGAACTGTCACTGGATAGCATCATATTATAACATACACCCCAAGAAAAATATTTATCATAAACACTTTCCTCAAATATTTTCTAAGGAAAGTATACTGCAAATCCAACTCTAGTTTAAAAGACACATAACTATGTTTATAACACAGAAAAGTATGACAAGCATTTTTTCTTCATATATACTTTAAGCTCTTCCCATTAGATATAAAAAGTATTCTGAAAACTAATATTCTAGAACCAAGGCATTCTTGGCTTGTTACCAAAAATCTATATTTTATTTTCCATTCTCTATGACTTTGAAACTACTGAAATAAGACAATAAAACTTGGGAGCTCCTTTAAAAACCCTCTAATAAAAAGCACTAGGATGCATAAAATGTATCATAAAGTTCAGAAAGACATAGCTTTTTTTCACTTCCTTTTCATCTTACCTGAAGCGTAAGGCGCTTAACTGCATTCCACACTATTCCAATAAATTCCTTCATTCTTTCTTCAGGACTTCTGCAGCTTTCAGATGAGTTCAGCATGGTTTTCACAGGAAGTGACAAAGGACGAGATTCTAAGCAAACAACAAACTCAATTACATAAAGAATACACAACTAATATACTTACTGGCAGCAAAGAAAAAGATGACCTATTTTAAATTCTAAAAGAGATTTCCTCTCATTATGTTTCTCATTATGTATGTAATAATAGGGAGTCCATTATTAGTTCTAAACTTGGCAATAACTTTATCAGTTAAGCCTTGTAAGAAATGTAATGAAATGCTTACATTTTTTAAATGTAAAGTGCTAAGAAATTATGAAGAATGCTTGACCTAAACAAATTGAGACAGTTTTCAAAGTGTGATAACCTATTTGATGACAGAATAGCGATCCAAGAGGTTTTCACATACACTACTGCCAGTGTCATCTAAAAAGGTGTTGGTTTTCTAAACTCAATGTAAGAAATGAAAGACATCCCATATTTAATGACAGCCTTTGATTTGTTTTCTTTAAGAAAATTCATTTAAGAACTTGATTATGCTGCAAAAAGACACCTAAAAATGAAATATTTTATTTTGTCAAGCTTAAAGTTACTGAAGTGGGAAATATTTCAGTAAAACCCAATGTTCTCTAGCAAAAAGGGAAAGTTTCTTAAATTGTTAGTTGTTCAGTAACATGAATTTGGAAAGATTTTAGATAATAGAAGCATTTAATTGAATTTGAGCACAGTAGAACCTCCAAAGAGGACTAGTGAGGACATCAAGTAGTAACTACAAATTTATTAAAGACTGTATAAGTGGTACATAGTTTCTCCTGTCATCTCTTCCACAATATCCTACTTCCTGTGTTTTAGGATACCCACCAAATTATTGTCAGCCTCTAACATTTCTAGTTTTGGCCTACACGTTCTCGAGTTGACAAAACTGCAGGAATAAATTATGAAGTCTTCATGACTTCATTTTAAACTAAATTGGAATCAGCACAAGTGTGACAAATTATGTCTCTCAGTTATACAACTAGGATAAATCTGTGGCATACAAACCAAAGAAAAAGCCTAAAAGCAAAATTATGCTATCAACTGAACTCAGGTGAGCAAACATGTATGTCCTTTGATATGCATCATTGGCTCTTCAGCTAGTTTTGATCATGCAAGGAAACACACAAGGAATTAAAAATGAAACATCTGAGAACTGTATTTCTGCCAAGAGCGTGCAATGTTAATGCGACTTGAGGAATTAATTTGTGGCATTTTTCCCATCAAGGCTAAAAATGAGTAGTGTTGATTAATATTCTTGAAAAAATCCTTCAACAAATAATACTTTTGATCGTCTGAAAAGAGAGAGAAGTATTAACTTTATTAAACTGTCAAAAGAGTGAAAGAATTTTTGTGGCTGCAGGATAACTAGTCCTCTCAGATATTTCTGCCTCCAATTATGGATCTATTAGAATAATAACATGAAAATTGGATCACGAAAATGTAAAAAAAAAAAAATAAATCACACTTCAGGATTTTTTGCTGTCATCTGTGCTGGAGAGACAAACAAGTAAATTGTTCACATGGAAATGTGGCATGGAGTAGCTATTTCCTAGTATTTTCTCACGTGGACACTTTTTATGGCATCCACATTATGAATGGATTATGTCAAAACAAAGATGTTCAGTGAAGAATAGCTATTCTGCTTTAACTTCTTACCCTACCTCAGTTCACACCATCTTCTCTGTGTAGTCAGGCCCTACAGTATATATACTACAAGGTAAGAATTAGGAACAGTATGAGGATCAAGAAATGTTAAAATAAAAAAGCACAGAACTCCAGAAGACAAGTATTGGTAAGGGCATACAAAGTCACTGTGAGACTGGAAATTTCACAGGCAGGAATGCCTCAGGTCAGGATGAGCAGATAAATATAATATAAAACTAAACTCTACAGCACAATCAGCAGGGAAAATCAACATCTATGTCACTGAATGAGCACATTCCTCGTGAGTGGGATCTAAAGCAAACCTGTTGCTTATCATGGATGTTTCTGGAATTTGAAACAGCTTCACTGTAATATGCCATATTCAACTGTTGATCAAGAAAAAGAAACCAAACAGATGAGGAACCACTCAACCAGAAATCATGGAAAATATAGAAGTCATAAGAGTGTTTCATAGTGGAAAGAAGAAACAACACAGGAATAACTCCTGAAAACAAGTTCTCTGTTCATGTACTGCTAAGTCCCAGAGTTTTGTCTGAAGGGATGATGGGACAGAAAAATGTTTTAATTCCCTATGGCAAGGACCATCAGTAGATGACAGTCACTATGAGACTGTTGTAGCCTGGTGTAGCTATCACATGTTTGGCTAGTCCTCTATAGTAGACATGTAGACTGGATCAGCTCCATCTGTCTCAGTATGAAGGTTAATCTCCTAAAATAATTATGCTACTCAGCTACTACTGAACTGAAAACCTAGGAACATTTCCTGGCACTGTAATCAGTCTTGTGTTGAAGCCAGGAGCCAGTCAGCAACAGCTAGATAGAAAATATGATTTGCGTGAAATATTTACAAACTGACGACAAGAAAAAGAAGGAAGAGGTTGTTGCTTGAGGTTGTACAAGTCAAATATTTAAGAAAAACAGTGCACAGGAACATAACAAATTTCTACTCTCATCTTCTAGTTCCATATTGTGTAATAGGTATTTCTGTAAAAATATACACCACGACTATTTCAATCCACTATCAGTAATTCCGAGGCTGCCACATTCACCATCACTTTCAGAACACACACTGGTAACAAACAGCTTTTTCAAAAGGACTGATCAGGTCAATACAGATCGAGCTACCAGAAGCAGCAGTCTTCATGATTCATGTCACAATTTCTGGTTGAAGTATAGAGGGAATTCCAAGTGGCAATCTTGCAAAATTAATTGTAAATGTACCCTCTTCATAGGAGATGCCACTAAGCAAGACACAGAGGTATAAATTCTAGATAGAGATGTCTTTCTTAGATAGACATATGCCTCCTCCTTTGTGTTTTTTAGATTACTGGGAACTGGTTTCTTTACAAGTCTGATCCATAACATACGTAAGATTTAAAGACTTATATAAAATTTCTTTGGGGAAAATAGTGCCATTAATATTCAGTGGCCTAAGGAACACAAAGAGGAAAATAAAACTTTTGAAGTGCAAAAGTTTGGGGCAAATGGACATTTCCTTAAATAAATCAAAGCAGGTAAGACCACAGCTCAAAGATTTCCCACTAGAGTTGAGGACTACTGCTAATTCATAGTCACCACTGGCCTCATGCTTTCAATTCCTCCTCTCTCCTTACAGCTAACAACTGAAGGAAAGGGGGGTAAAATACCATGCTAATACCTTATTCCTAATTTATATGTGGTACAGATCAAGTCTCATCCCTTCAGTACAAAACGATTCTTTTCTCTTGGCCCACTGTGAGCCTCAGATACTTCACACATAAAGAGGGCAGCACCTCCTTTCGGGTTCGAAAGGGTTATCCTGCTGCAGGCAGACTGGTACATCCAGCAATCCCGAAAAGCTCAGAGAGCTCCTACTGAAAGAAGGTTCACAGTCAGACATCCAGGCAGAGGCTTGCAGTACAACAGTCTCTACAGCGCCCCATTGTATGGACCATACTCAAAATGCAACTGTCATATGACCTTAACAAGCTGGGCGAGATTTCATTCCCACATCGCGTCACCTGCCATACAGCTTCTCACACATCAGAACTGAGTTAAGCTGAGCAAAATCCTGTTGCAAACTAATCACAGCGACTAAGAGGCCATGACAGCAAAACACATGAACATTAATAGTATTTAAAAGAAAAATGAAATCTAAGGAAAATATCTAAGGAAAGGTATTGATACAGCTCTTTCTGGAAAGATTTTTTTTTTCCTCTGCTAAAATGAGATGTAATCTCCATAGTGTCAAACTCATTGGGATATTTTTTATTTCATGCATTAAATATTGCTGTTTATCAGAAATTAAACCAAAAATACCAAAGCTTTGCAACAAATGCAAGCCATTAAGGAACTGATCAAGGGTTCTAAGGGATTAGAAATGAGATTAAAATGCAGTGGAGGAGAAAATTCAAGCTTCAAACAACTCTGAAAAAAATCTAAACAGCCAGCAGATTTTTTTGGTGAAAGATTAATTGGTTTCTTCTAAAACAAAACAAAACAAAACCTACAACCCCCAAAAAAGAACCCCAAAATTAAAAAAAACAATAAACAGCAAACAAACCCAAAACCCAAAATCTACTTAAAACTTGCTGTTTCCTGTAAACCCGCTGGGTTTAGTTTCCACATATAATGTTGTGCAAAATGTAAAAATTCAGTGAAACTTGTTAGATGAAAGTTTGATTGTCCTTAGGTTTGCATTCCAATTTTCCTCATAAATCTACATATTTTCATATTTGCAGCACAACAGAACTAAACATCTATGTCTCTACATGGAGATATATGACGGCATTACAAAGGATTCACACTTTTGTGTGCGTGTGTGTGTGCGTGTATATATATATAATGGCCAAAGTAACAAATGGAATACATTTCCATATACTAATTTTGCTTCATGATTTAATATTAAAACATTAGATATACATACAAGAAATTGCAAGTCCACAGGGGAATAGCTTGTTAAAAATACTTCCTATCTTAATGTACTACTTTTTCCACCAGTGAAATTTAAAAATAAAAAGTTAATCTAAATAGCAGATCACTGAAACCTTTGGGTGAAGCCCCAAGCCGTATTTAGCAATATTTTCTGAACCACCAGAAGTGTTTAAAAAATACTGACATTTTAGTTTTGCAGTATCAAGAGAAGTTATCCCCCATTCCTGGGTGACTAATATTTGAATTAGTCATGTAACTGAGATTTATTTTTTTCATAAGCATAGACTACAATGATCTGTATGTAAAAATGTCTGCACTCTTCATTAGGATGCTTGAGAACAAAAGCAGTAACTCCTTTAAATAACAGCAGGCAGTCCTTTTCAGCCTATAAAAATATGCAATATATTTGCCCACATGCAGAACAGTCTTTGCATAAATAATTTATTTACTAGGCTTTGTGCATTTTTGCAATCTTCTTTAAAATGGTGCAGACAATACATTACCTTTAGCAATCAAAATGTTAATTGAGCCCCACAGTCCCTGACAACTAGCCAGAGCAAGTCCTTTATACTCAGGGTGTAGCAACTAAATTGGAATGGCTATTCAATGAGTTACCAACAGAACAGGTGTTAAAATACTGAGGCTTTGGACATTTTTTACCCAACATGTCTTGTCCTAGAGTAAACATATATCAGTAAACAAAGACAAATGTGTTATTAACTTTTTTGTGTAAGCAAAATTGATCCTGTTGTGTGAAAGAGGAGTTTAGCTAGGGTATGGTTATGGTCAGCATTTTATCCCACCAAATTTTTAATGATTGCTGCACTATTTTTGGCAAAAAAACACCTACTTAGTTCTGGGAACAAAAATTAAAAAGGATACTTTCATACAAATCAATAGGAGTCTTTCACAGGCAAAACTGTACTACCAGATTAGTAATTATTAAAATGTGATATATGTGTATTTTTATCTAAAGTCCACCTCTGAATTTATCTTAGCATCACCTACCATACCAAATATATTTTATACTATGAAATAATAATTTCAGTCTTTGTATTTGCCAGAACTTTTGTTGTGCCTAGTTTTCTACCTGTTTTAAAAATAGTGGGAAAGTGCCTTAGTCTTTTAAATATAGTATAATAAAACACTCATTCTTCTCCTCTCAGCTCTGAATTTCTCCATACAGAAAGCGTAGTTGGCATACTACATTGGCTTTGTCTGAATAACATTTTTGAAATCCACACACTGAACTGAAGAAATCATGCCATCATAAACCAAAATTCAAACACTTTACTGGCTATGAAAACACACAATAATTAATTTTCAATGTGACTGTCTGGCCATTTAAGTTACTATAAGTCATCTGTGCCTGAAGACCTTCCTTTTAAATAATCCAAGAACTAAACCCCATTGAAAAAAATATAAAAATTCCAGTATTTTCAGGCATCCTAGCTGAACACGGGTCAGATTTAAATTCCTATATTTTACTTTGCCTATTTAGCATCTACTTAATTTCATTCATCTTCCCAAATAAATCATCAGTTGTGCATTTCATAGCAGGCATGAATAAACGATAATCATGCAGTTCACTGAGCAGGAATAGTCACCTACTAATTCAAGTACTTCATATAATCCATTGATTTTGCAGCAGCCAGACTTCCCTCACATTTGCATTCCAACAGCTCATTTTAACAGCAATCTAGTTCAGTATTCTAGTTGTACTTTAGGAAAAAATATATCAGTAATTGCATCCAGTCCTGCTAAGTACAGGTTCTGCCACAAAGCACTCAATAGATAGTTTAAGATGAAACTTTAACCACAGTCAGCACAGAATCAGTTGGCCTCAATAACAGAGGCACACCTACATTTAAAGCTGCTTATTTTCTCTGCTTTTATGGAGACGTTTTTAATAGCAGTTCAGAAATATCTCATGTATACTTTCAAGGAATTTTAAGAGATACTTGTGGAAAGCTTTCAAAATCAAATTATTAATACTTCCCATAACAAGCAAGAGGTTCCAGTTATAGGAAGTATCTAATGACCAATTTATAAGCATGTCACTATAGCTAGGCTATCGAATGTTCAGAAGGGATTGCAAGGAGAGGTTGGGATCTTTCTTTGGTTATTTTCCTACAGAAAGGAGAGAGGTATCTGGGTCTGGGATACCACAGTTACTTCCAAGCATGACTAAATGTTGGTGAAGTTAAACTTCAATGTAATGGCTCCTAGAAGTCAGCACTTGAAGGCAGTAAAAAAAAAAACAAACCTCAACAATATTTAAACATGGAAAATGTTGTTATATTTTTCAAAAAGAAGTTAAAATAATTATAATAATTTAGTAACTTAATATGAATGAAGTCTAAAAGTTACTTTAGTAATGAATGAGAACCCAACTTGAATGTGTGAAATAGGTACTTTGGTTTTAACATTACTCAGTAGTGTGCACAGGATGGCTTTCAAAGCCTGCCCTATCCACTTACTGTAGCCCAGAATATCTTCTTGTATAGGCAGGCTTCATATGATATATATATATACATATGAAGCCTGCCTATACATATATTCGTTTGTATAAGCATCTCTCATATATATATATATATATATGAGAGATGCTTATACAAACATATATCACTCATTTTGGCATTCTCCAGACAGAAGAGCTACATTTTTACACATAGCTATGGGTTTACAAATCACCATTCACTGAACTTACTGGAACTGCTGAATTGCTGAGAATCAGAGAAGTGAGTGGATAGAGAAATTGAGGTAAATACTTACAACCTTTTTTCTTAATATTCTTTATCACCTTGCTTACTCACAGCCACATCAGACAAAATTTAAACCACATATTCTGTTATTTTATTCTGGTTTTGGAACCTCCATGGTTAAGGAAATTTATAAATAACTACAACTTGAGACTTAAGAACAGAAACCTTGGATTTTCACAGACAGATACTATATAAATAGTAGGTTTGTTCTTTTCCCATGCTTCATTTTTGGCAAGATCTCAGCAGCCATTAACTAATAAACTGAACTCAAGATCAATGTTTTAAATCATTTTACAGCTGTGATTACAAACTGGTTTCGTTTAATACATAGGGTTGGTTTCTAGCAGTTCTCAAGGGAGTCACTGCTGAGGTCATGCAAGACTTGAAAAGGATAGATTCAAAATCACCACCTTAAGAGGATGATTATTAGATGCATCCTCTTTCAATCTGCAAAGAATGCATATGTGCTTGCTAGCAATGTAGGAACCTCAGTTTTCTGACAAGGCATCTGTAGCTAGAGCCTTGATGATTAAGACATCTGAGGCTTACAAGGATTGTTACCCCTTTGACCTAGAATGTTTCTGTAGCACAGGTAGCATTATACATCTTAGATCTCCAATCAGTGTGGTATTCCTGGTTTAGAAAGGCAAGACAATGAAAGACAACTTAGGCAGAAAGTAGCTGAAATTAAAAGAGAGGAAATAAACAGACACTCTATGTCTAATTTATTAGACATAGTCATTCATTCACCATATTCCAGTATATTATGTGCCTGTAAACAAGCCAACTGTGAAAGTAAGGATCCACTGAAACTTCTCTGAGAATGAGATCTCATCTTTTCACATCTGCATCCATCCAACCTTTTCTACTCACTGTAGCCGTACCCCAAATCTTCCAGTAAAGGGCTGACCCTGACAAACAAAATCACCTTTATGGGAATAGTTTCATCTTTTGACACTTCAGGAGGCTATACAGAGAACAAGCCTGCATGGCACTGCTGTGGCATGGCTCTACTTTAATTAAGAGAAACCTGTGTGGTCTATTGAAGCAAAGATAGCACCTCTTTTAAATAATTTCATTGGATAACAGGGCTTTTGCTCTTTGGCATTAATTTTCTATTTTTATTCTTCATTCTCACACACAAATCTCAAATGCTTCAGGTATATTAAACATGGCATTTTATCTCCAGAGTCTATAGAACCAAAAATAAAAGCAAAACTGACAGTCAAGGGATTTCTACATTTTCAAGCAACTTCTTGTTTTCTTCTACATTTCTTTTAGTAGACTGCCCTAGCATGATCATTACTGCAGAAAAGATAATATTCAAGGTGAAGAATAACAAAGGGCTGAAGATAAAACTATCCAGATGAGCACGTACTAGACTGGGTCAGTAATTTTAAATTCTGAAGAGCAAAGCTACTTTTGCAAACTACATGCATATTTTTGTAAATTTTGTAAATGAACACAAACTAATCCAGTATCTGTTCATGCAAAAAGCTGTCTTTGAATGTCAAATATGCAAAGTTACAATCTCGTGATTAATTACACCTTTGTCCTTCATTGACAGCTTCAGGGAGAATTGAACTCAAGAAGAAACAAATCATATGTGATGTTGATAGAACAGATGACAGTTTGAAAAAAGACTAATTAGTACAGTAATTTCATTACAGGCAAAAGTAAAATAAATTCATAAATAAAAGGTAAAAATAAGAGGATAAATGGTAAAAATAAAGGCTATTAATAAATTGCATAGAAATAGGTCTTTGAAATGAATCTATTATTTTACTAGCAATGATAACATGGTAATCTACATGATATTCAGCAAACAGATTTTGTAGTTTTAGCCCTTTTGAATCCCCAAATAATAATTAACCCTCCCACAAACAGACAAGATTGTAATCTCAAGTTTCAGCAGCAACATCTTGAAGTACTTCATGATTATCTGGAAATAAACATCAATGTAAAGGAAAAAACAATTTGTTCACTGTATTTCAGAAGGATTACTAAAAGTCTCAGCTGGATAGACACTTTTTTGGATGACCTCCTACTTTACTACTTGCAGACAGTACTACATTAATAAATAGCCTAGAAATTCCAGAAAGCAGTACCATATTGATCAGTGATAACAAAGTTCAATTTTAGAACTCTTAAGCAGCCAGAAAATATTCCTAAATTTAATCATTTATTAAACTCCAGAAACAGAAGTGACAACAAATGCTTTTTCAATGGGAGAGTGATTTTGAAAACAGTAAAATTTAACTGTTTATGCAAAAATCATGGTTTCCATACACACCAAACTTCAAGCAATATGAACAGACTAACTGAAATCAATAAGATTAATCACAATGTGTAAAGTCTAGTAAAATTATGGACTAAAATATTAAATATTAAGGAAAATAACAGATATTCTACTGGAGGCACATCTTCCTTTTATCTCATTTTAGAAAACGTGTTCCATGAACTATAAGGGCCTCAAAGATAGTACCTAAACAAAAATTAGAAGAAAATTAAACAAATACGCAGCTTTGATTACTTTTAATTTTACAAGTTATAATTTTCCTGGATAATGTTTCTTTAAACCCAAGAGTTGCTCCACAGTATTTGCGCAGGTGATGCTGTTCAAATGTGGATGTATGCTATCAAGGGAGACTGCAAAGGTAAAAAGGCTAGTTTCAATAAAGTGATCATACCTGTTACTGTTTTTGTTTTGACTGGACTGCTGGCATACTCAGAGGCTTGATTTGATTGCTGCCTTGCCAAAGGTGCACTTCCAACTGATGCTTCATCCTCTTTTTTTCGAGTTACTGGCACACCAAGCGGAACGGTTCCAACAGACTGCTAGAAAAAGAAGTGCCTTTTGAACCACTCAAAACCAAAAGTCATTAATAAAGAACTATGACACTGCCGTGATCAACATGTCCTAAACTAAATATTTTGTAATGTATATAGGACAACTTGAAACACTCATTGGAGCACACAGATTTTGAAAACAAATTATGAAATGCTACATTCAGACTTATCATTCCTTATTTTAGTCCTGTTAGTCTGAAAAAAAGTTCTATGATTAAAAAAGTGAAATATAACTTATTAACCAATCAAAATGCACATGAATAAACCTGGACAATCCCAAAAGCAAAATCATTATCTAAATGTTTAATGGAAACTGGAAAATTTTGCCAGATATGAAGGTCAAAAAAGTTTTGCAAAGAAATGTATCAAGCTTCATTAAACTCTGAAAGAGGAGATGCACTATTATTTATACATTATACTTGCTCCTCACATTTTAAAGATAAAACTTAGTTCTGACCACTACTAGTATTGATTTATCTTTCAAGTATATTAATATATGACAAACTGCTCAAAAACATTACAAAACATGGAAGACATGAAAATCTAGTTTGAAGGACTGCACCCTTATTTTAAGATTTGTGTATTAATCCACATGGGTTCTGGAACTAGAGGTCCATCCACATATGAATTCAGTCTACTGGCTTTGTTATGACTTTTTGGTTGGTTTGCTTTTTTTTGACAAATGTTAACTACAAAAGACAAAATAATTTAAAAATTTGCATCCCTGATTTTGCTGTACAGTTGTGGCTGTTAGCATTTTGCTGTAGCATAAGCTGCTACATAAACTGTAGATGTATCCTAGTCGATAAAAGCAGAATATTTTTACCACTGATTTTGCAGAGGGTTATCATTTAAAGATGACAAAATCTTTTTCTGAAGATCAGACATTAGGATTACATGCATCTTAATCAATTTTTGTGTAATTTAATTTTGTTGGTATTGGAGTGAAAATGTAATCCATATAGCTGGGTAATGAGGAACCTCACACGTTGCATTAGGAATCTCTGTGGGAAACAGATTCGTGTGAGGCGGGCAATGTGCTTGTAAATTTTCTCCAATAGAAAACAGATCACTGAATCAAGCAGCGTGCAACACGTGCACACATACAAAACCCCAAAACAAACAGAAAAATCATTTAATTGAAGTAGAATGAATTCCAAACGCCTTCACCATTTTCCACTATAAAAGTAAATTAAAATAAGAAAGACAATCAACTATTTAATCCTACTCCAGTGAAAACAATCAACTTTATATATACAGTGGTATGCAAAGTTAATTGGAAAATACTAATGTCAATGACAAACAGAACTCTCATCTCTTCTTCTCCCTCTGAACATACAGTCATCAGCTTCATCTCCAAAAGCACTAAAAAGTCATTCTGGACTACAGTAACATGCCACTTTGGGGTCCTCTAGCCATAACAAAAACAACAAAAAAACCCCCATCAGCTTTGAAAAGACAAGCTTTAGACCACAGAAATACTTCCCACATGGATACAGAGAGAGACTGAAGTTCTGTAAACCTTTACATCACTTATTTTCAAAATTGAGCAGTTTATCTGACACAACTTTTCGTAAGGGAAAGCCATCTGCTGCCTTCCCATGACGCCAACTCTTGAGCCACGATTTGGCAACTCTGGATTTGGCAATTATATTGCAAGAACATTGACTTGCTAAAGTGAAGCAAGACTTTGTGAAGAATGAATACAGACAATACAAGACAGTAGAAAAGACAATAGGATGGAAATACTGTCTGAAGAAGTGGTATCTATTTCTGAACCACTGAATAAATAGATCAGCAAAATATAATAAGTTACACCGCCACTCATATAGGGAAAAACATCAAGGCTATCATAGCCAGACAAAGCTGGAAAAAATTATGACCAAATATTGAGTGCTTGAGTGCTGATCTGGACAATGAAACAGCTGTTTCATCTTTGCTCACTGAAATCAAGCCTGATGTTGCTGTTGATGACGCCCAGTACAATCGTGTCAGGTTTTTGGCAAAAGATTTCTGGTTAAAAGAATGCAGAAGATGAAAGATCAACACTGAACAAGATGGAAAAGGATCATCAAGATTTGGGTTTTAGCCACAAACTGATGAGGAAACTGTGGCTTGGGAAATAGCAGATGACAAGAGCCCCACAGCTGTATGAGAAGATGAATCTGATGGGAAAGAAGACATTGCAGGCAAGTGTTATCATAAGCATTTCATCACAAGAATCCAAACAGCTAGCTATAAAGTAATACATAGCAAAGTTTAGCATACCTACTTGGGATGTAAGCTTTATGCTTACTAATTGGTACTGTTATAGAAAAGATTTTAAAAACCCCATTTAATAAACTCCCAGAACTATGGCAGTATTTATGTGAGGTTGTTTTGTTGACACTCAGTCAAAACCAGATTCTGAAGTTCTGACCACAATGCAATGATGCATGGTGGCCATTATACACTGGATACTAGATCAATGACAACTCACAGCACTCAAAATAAGGAGACCTACTACTTTTCCAATATAATTATTACAATTACCATGTTAAGCAGCAGCTTAAAAGCTACAGAAAAGCTGTTCTTTTCCAAATTCACATTTTACTGACACAATCTTACAGATTACACACCATGTTAAGTATGCGTACACAAAACACAGGCATACATGAATACTATTTATGCATGTGAATGGATCAAAGGATACAGTTTTGGGTGGGGTTTTTTTATACTGCATGGGTCAACATGACTTTGGAAATGATAAAGATCTAAAATCAGAGAAAGCACAGAAGAATAATAGCTAAAAAACAACCTGCCAAAAATACCAAGCCCCAAGTATTTCCTGATCCATGTGGAGATATGCCAACTAACTGAAGCTAAATTCTCCTGTAAAGAAGGCTCGTGGAAATTTGCCCCAGGTAGAATAAATTTGTATTTTATTTTACTTGGGATTTTTTGAAATTAACGATTTTATTTCTGACTTACAACTTCCCACTCCTTGGTGTGGGGCTGAGGAGGATGCAGGCATATCCTGGAACATAGGAAATGCATTCTAATGAAAACTGGACCAACAGAGCACATGAGTAGCTTTCATTTGAGGGATGCCTACACAGATACCTCCTGGGAACATACCAAAGACAAAAAAATATTCCAAGCCAGGAACTTAGATACTCTTACTAAAGGAAAAAATGAAGCCCTTGCTTGTTCAATGTTGAATTCAGAGATCTCAGTGCAGACAAGGGCTTTGCCATGATACCAAATCCAGCTATATCCCATACAGCAGATACTGTATGCAGACAGATGCATGTGTGTACACACAGCAGCTTGCAACCAGAAAGCAGGAAGAAAAATTAAGTCAGTCTTAGGAATGGGGACAGATGGCAGTTCTACTTAAGGGATGGGGCTTTGTGAACATCTAAGCTCATGGTCATGCAATTATTATCTGCCTCAGAGAATATTTATCTATGCTGCAAGACTGTCCAAGCTGTGCCAGAATGAGCTCCAGTAGCAAGACAACCTACTGTGCCCACCTTTCTAACATCATAAAATTACAATTTCTGCTTGATTACAGTTACATTTAATTGTTTTGATTTCCGAGATAAGTACACACTTAAATTGCCTCAAAGAACTATGACAAAAGTAATTCACAAATTAAAATTAATTAATAAAATTATATTAATTGAAATTAAATTAATTTCTAATTGAAAAGATTAAGCATGCCTAACTCTTGGGGTTCACAAAAGCAACTTCCATCCTGGCAGATGAACTTGCTAATTCAAACAAAATTCTGTGACTGCTTCAGGTAGGAATTTCCTGTATGCTCTGCTGGGATAAAAGACCAATCACTGATTAGCTGTAATTTTGCCAAACTTGTGTGATGAACTGATGTCAGCCAAGAACCCCCACATTTTCACCAACTGATGAAAGCATTCTATCAGCAGTTTCAAGGGGCCTCTGAATATTGAAGATACAAGGTTCAAGTCCCATGTAGCTTTAGCTCCTTAAGTAAGCAATAACTTCATTCCTACAACTTTCAGAACTTAATTGTGTTCCTTGGGGTAAGAGGTGACAGATCCTGATAAGGATAAACACAGTGCTTTTGGCCTACAAGTAAGATCAGAAGTAAAAACCTATTGTAATTTGAGAAATCTTTGCACACCAAAATAATTATGTCTACTGGAGAAACATGCTTGTGTCATCAAAGCCTCTCCTCCTATTTGTCAAGGTAGAAGAGAAAAATTGTGACTAAATTGCTCTACCCTCAATTGCCAACTTTGCTATAAAGCAAAAAAACTGTTACACTTTTATACACTCAGAGCCATTCATTATAGAAGTGTTTGGCTCATAGAGACACAAAGATCTGAAATATTCCAAAAGCCATCCTAAGACTGATCAAATTAGAGAAATTACATGTTCTACACGAATCTATTGATCAAGGCAGACATCTGAATGGAGAATTGCCCAAAGCATACCATCAAGAGTTGAGAATATCCTCAGCTCACAATGACGTTTCCATAAAGAAGTGAAAGGATTTCATAGCACAGAAAAATTATTAGAGAAAAGAGAAAAAAATTGAATGAAAAGAGGATTAATATTGAATTGCTAATGACTAGTTCCACAATCTACCTACCCAACAACCAATGAAAAACTCTTGGTTTTGAACTAGAATACGCAATCTTCCAAGGTGTAGATGTTAATTTAAAACAGTTTCTTCTGTAAAGAAAAGGAGAAATGTGGAGTCTGGAACCATGTAGGTGTATTACATTCCAGTGCTTTAAAGCAGGATGAATTGGGAAGAGGTACAATGCCTTTTCTTTAGTTGTTCCTGTATGACTAAGGATATTCTCCCTACACTATTGGTTTTACATCTAATTCTGGTACTGAAATACTCATTCATTAGGGTAGCAACACACACACATGTACAGAACAGGCAAAGAAAGTGCCAAAAATATGTAACCATACACATTTCTAATGTATGTATACACACACATATGTGAAAGTACACATTTTTAATAGTCTTAACAAAAAATAGTAATTTCATCTCATAGAAATGTAAGAAAGGTATTAACAAGCCGCAAAGCCTTTACAGCAATGTGCATTTGACAAAAAAATGTTTCATGCACTCATATACTCACAGCAAAAAGTCTTCCATACATAAGTGTCTCATATCAAGGTATAGCTAAAGATTTTTACCAAGGAAAATTTTTATCTATGCAAGGCTAAGTATGGGTTTTTGTAAGAGAGGAAATACATAAAAAACACCACTGGTTTACAAAAAAAAAACCAAAACCAAACCAAATCACATAGGAAAAAAAATCTTTTAAAAAATACTGAAAATAGAATTACTGGAAAAAAGACCTCCAAATGTAGCTTTGTTTTGCTTTTTAATAGGGAAGCAATGTTAGCAAGCAGTAAACAACATACATACAAGAAATCGCTTTCTACAGTGGTATCTTTCCCAAATCCTGTTTGAATTAACACTTCATAAAGCACTAAAAAGCACATCTTTTCAACAGGGGCTTCAGACCCAAAGAACACAAAGGGTGTAAGCATATATTATAATAGTCAAAGAACTGATAAAAAGCAGCAAATAACCAAGCGCTAAACATACTAGTGTACTATTCCTACACGTCACAAAATCAATGCATATAAAATATTTTTCAAAATTAACACCAATTTTGGCTGACACATACATGAATATATGTAATAAAAAAAAAAAGAAACTCAAAGCTTCTGTGCCAGTTTAAACCCTGCTAATATGTAGTATAGGTTCATCAGTCATCACACAGGGTAAGATTTCTTTTGAATTTGCTGCTCCAATTTCATGGATTATTACCAGTTACTAAAAAAATGGTGGTAAAAAAACATATTTCATAAACTATAACAAAATTGAGGAAACAAAACATACAGGTAAACTAAAATAAGCAATTTTCATGCAGAACAAATGAATGGAGTGCAACATATCTGGCTCATAGTAATTGTTCTCTGAGCAGTCGCATAGACTGTGTATAAAGCAGAATAATTAACTTTTTATCAGATTGCTTCTAAATGGATTAAATCTTAAAATGTAGAGTGGAAGGGCAAAAGATTTACATTAAAAATAGTTACCCATTTACCCAACGTAATATTCTTTATGAAAACTGATATATTTAAACCTTTCTCAATATTTCCATTTCATAGGTAAAACAGCTAGGTACCAAATGTCAGTACAACAAAATTCACCCTTCAATAAATTTCTCCAGAATGGTTTTCATCTGTTCTTCAGAACTGAACTAGAGGAGAACAGAATCAAAAAATATGTTTTTTAATTTGTTCTTCCTACCATATTAAGTACTAAAAAGTTGAGAATCAAACCATTAGCCATTAGAACTGTCACATACTAGGTTAATAACAAGATGTCATGACAAATGCACTCTTTTTTTAACAGGTACATTAAGTAGGAAGTTCTAGTTGTTGTGGGTTTTCTTTTAAACTACAATTTGGTGTAAGTGTCTTAATAGTCACGACATTCAGAAAGCATTGAGTTGTCTCTAGCTGACAAGTCAAACCCCAAGGATTTTGAAAATAAGTTTTGAATCTTAAGTTACAGCACCTTGATTTGTAAAGTTTATTCCTTGCTCTGCACCAAGACTCAAATTATTTCAGCTTAGTATTACAGAAGTATAAACTCATAAAACTTAATAAAATCAATTCCAACAATTGTTGCCATTTTAATATATAGTCTTGGGGGTTCTGGATTTTAGTTTTTGGTTTTACCCCATTAGCTGGCAAAGGTTTCCGGTGTTGACTGCTGCACACTGTACATAGAGCTCAGTGCTCTGAACAGGAAGGGTGATTTACCAATAGTTTCTTTTTCTAGACAAAGCAGCATGTAATAGTTGCTACACTGATTATCTGGAAAGATCATCAGGAGATGATGAGGTGAAAATACTTTCATAAGAAGAAATATCTTTTCCTTTTTCCTGTGCCTGTTACCAAACCCTTTCTGGCACTACACAACTGTATCTTCTTCTGTTTAGGCATTATTCAGAGATGTCAGATACAAAATCAACATCAAATATTTTTTTAAAATGTGTGTACATTTTTTAAGTATTACACAATTTTGTCTAACTTCTTGTGTTCACTTCAGTTTAGAAAAGGAAAGGAGCAGGAGGGCAGAATCAAAAGAGCACCAGTTAAAATATTTTGTTGTCTATGGGAATATACAGTGATACCAAATCAGGAAACTCATAGACTGCTTTTCCTACTGGAAAAGGCTGGGGTACTGGATACTTTCTTCACCTGTCTTTTCTAACAAAATCAGCCTTGAATCCCAACTACCAGAGATCAGGAGGAAAGGACAGAGCAAGGAAGATGGACCCACAGGAGAAGATGATCATGTCAGGGAATAATTAAGCAAACTAAGCAAATTAGACATATGTAAGTCCATGGGCTTTCATAGGATGAACCCAGGTGTTCTGAGAGAGCTGGCAGTTATCCCAGGGCTACTTCTGAAGTTCTTCGTACTGCTATCAAATCAAGAGAGGTAATCCTGCCCCTCTCACTTACTGCTGGGTCTAGTTGTGGACTCCCCAGAAGAAGAGAGATATGGACATACTGGAGAGAGCCCAGCAACTGGCCACAAAGATGATTAAGGGACTGGAGCGTCTTCCACATGAGGAAAGGCTGAGAGAGCTAGGCTTGTTCAGCCTGGAGAACAGATGGCTCACAGGGGACCTCATCAATCTGTAAAAATACCTGAAGGGAGGATGCAAAACAGACGGAGCCAGGCTCTTCTCAGTGGTGCCCTGTGACAGGACAAGAGGCAACGGGCACAAACTGAAACACAGGAGGCTCCCTCTGAACGTAAAGAAACACAGATTTTGCAGATTTCACACACACAAAACCTAAACAATTTGACTCAAGTTCAGTTCAAAGAGAGATGTTAATTCTATTCCTGACTAATATAAACATAAGCAGCAGTGGCTTTGCCATATCACCTTTTAAAGAAAACATGCTGCACATTATACAATACACTGTACAAACAGACAGCAGAACTTCTTACTACAAACTGTTTCAGTAGTTTCCTCTATTATTACTGGGAAAACGTACAAATTATAAACTTGCAACAAACATTAAAACAAGGACATCAAAAGCTTGCAAGAAAAGCTCTGTGCCTGTGCTTTGTATATATAGACTTGTTATTTCATTTCAGCCAACCTAAATTTTTTAAGAGGCATTACTACTCGATTAAAATCCTGTTATGCCCCTCAGAAGGGCATTACACTGATCTGTGTCCAACAATTGGACAGTATCCAATTGGTCCAACATCACCAATTAGTTAAGAGGCAATAACAGACAAGAATGCAGATACAGAAGACGCTTATTCTAGACAACTCTTTCACTTCAGCAAAGAAGCTTAAGAACCTAATTCTAGTAGCCATGAGAGAAATTCAAAAGCAATATGCAGATTTTTCCAGCACTAAGAGTGTGCCTCATGGATTCTTAGACTGCAATATTCTCATCGTTTCTGTTCATCAAAGGGGACAATGGAAAACTTAGAGTCACATTTTGAAATTCAGAATGGAGAGAGAAAAACAAGTTCTATTTACACCCATTTACCCCAGAGCACTGACAATATAGCTGCAACAACAACCACACAGATCATTATTCAAATATATACCAGCAGCCATATTTTGGCATGTCCTGCCACTTTGTAACAAAAAGGTAATATGCTACAAGCCATTCACCGGGAGCATCTGGCACCAAATATTCCATTGTATTAAAAAATTATGCAGCAGTCTTGAAGACTAGTTCTATTTCCAAATTGTCCCTTGGGGTTTTTTTCAAGTTAGTTTAAAATAAACAGGAGGAAGAATGATGTATGTAATTTACACACTGTGCAGAAACATAACATAGAACCCTTCTACATAATTTAAATGTATTACCAAATTCTAACATTTTCTTTAGATAAAACACTAAGTCCAACCCTTTTCTCCTGCAAACAGTTGTTATAATGTTCCTACAGACATAAAATTCCAAACAGGAACAAGTCAGAAATTTCATTCTAACAATAACAGAAGCAGGAAAAATCTTTACTGTAGTCTTAATACTCAAGTTTCTAACATCTTTTACTTCTAGCCTAAATATATGAAGAACCTGTTTATGTTCACTGATTATAGCACAAACTAAATTTTTCATTAACTTCTCTTTCCGTTTGGTGTTTAGTCAGGCTTTTTAAATGCTTGTTTATCATTCCTCCCATTTTTCAGGCACCATCTAAGAACATATCAGGACACGTGACATAGTGTCCTAGATACCACGTAAGCATGCTTAAAGAGTTTATAACCTAGTTGTACAAAAACAGAATGGGTAAAGGAGGGGAGACAGGTTAAAGAAGTAACATCTGTACGAGTCAAGTACTGTAAATCCCTCACCTATCACACTAGGTATAGGTAAGCAAGGTGCAGACTGGGGTAGGTTTAGCAATGAAAAAGGGTTGTTGTTGCTGGGCTATGTGTACACACCCCCCCCACCCAGCAGTCATCCATTGCACTGTTCCAGCTGAATAATATCTCAGTAAGGCCAAAGAGCATTACATTTCTTGGTGGCTTCATCACATTCCTCTTAGAGAAGACACAGTATGGCTTTGTGGAAAAATCATTGAAAATTTATGTGTTTTGTAAAAATGCATTTTCGTTTCTGCTTATTTCTGCCCTGTCCCATGTCAACTTGTGAAGTTAAGTACGTTCTGATATTTCTAACTTTTCATACTTTCACATAAAAGCACGCCAACACAATTACATTACACATAATGAGTATTTCAGTAAAGATATAAAATATATATACTACCACATTGGGATTATAAACTTAAGAATCCCAGAGTAATAGTTAAAAGGCAAACAAATCTGGTATGTAAAGACATAGCTGACTCTGCAGGGAGCGAAACAATCCCAGCCCAATGCAATCAGAAGTGTACGTGGCTACAGTTGTGCTCCCAAATAAATTAATAATTTAACTTATTGAACTCAGAATGTTATTACTTGATAGAATGTGAACACAGAACCAAACATACCCAAAGATGTTCTGACTCTAGTTTCAGATAAAAGTCACAATTTCAACTTATTCAAAATGAGAATGCAAAAAATTATATTAGCTAGATATAAAAATTTAAAATATCGTAACACTTATAATCTCTGATTCTCACAAGGAACTTCTAAGGTTATATATTTTCTTCTTTTGTTGCAATTATAGAAGACTGATGGTTAGAACAGAGCAAGAAAAGGGCTTTGCCATCAACAGTATTTTGACCATAACACTGACTTGAAAATATCACATCTTACAGTTTTTCATTAAATGTTCGAAAATTATGAAGGTTGTACAGAGCATCCATGGGGTTTTATACAAATTAGACTATGATAACAAGCTAAACCTTTTCCAATAACATACAAGGCTGCAACTTTGACTAGAATCCTTATCTTAGGGTAATTACAGTACTACATACGGGGGGAAAAAAAGCAGATAGTTTAATACAGGTATAATTTTCTTTTCAAATAAAGTTTCTTCACAACTACAGACATTGTAATTTTTATTATTATGCATAGCCTATTATCAGCTTAATGGTGAAACTAGTATCATGTTGACAGGTCTATAAATTCATGTTTTAAATAATTTCAAATTATTAAGCCACAACAAATGCTAATAACATCAGAAATGTAATGTAGTAATTTTAATCAGAAAGAGATCACAAAGAAACTGTCAGGTTGTATAAGGTAATGACACAAATTGCAAAATAACTACTGACTCCAAATTTGATTAAAAATTTTGCCACTGGTGATCAAACCCCCAGACAGTAGTTAACTAAACTTTTCTACTCACTCAGTATACAGTGTCAATCCAAAGCATTGAGAAACAGCTGATTATATACGTTACTGCTAAGAAAGACTCCTATACAAACATTTGAAATAACCAGGCCCAATTACATTTTGGATGGAAACAACAATGTTGCAAAAGTAAATAAACAGTCTGTTTTAAAAAGAGGTATAGCAGGAAATGCGTTGCTCCAGTCATGACACAGAGATGAATAATAATACAACGTATTTAAAACCATTGTGAAGTTATTAAAACAATAAAGCTGCATTTCACTTATTGAAGTTTTTCAGATAGTACTGGTGCACAACAAAATCATGTTTGACAATTACTATTTAACAAGGTCATTTACACACAAGAGAAGTGTTTACCAATCATGTTAATCCTCCCACTCCAAAGGCCCAGTATGAAACTCCCCTGATGTGCATAGTGCTCTATAACTGTGAGACAAATACCAAAAGATTCTTGTATTGCTTACTTAATAATCGACCCCGTATAACTGAGGCAGAACATCAGGCCATACAGACCAGTAGTTTGATCAATTATGACAAATGTAAGCTTTACTATTCTACTGGCCTGCCTAACAGTTAAAACTAAGTTTAAAATCAGGCAAAACCTGTGATCTTCCAGGTCCAGGTCCATGAAAATTAAGGTTAAGAATACATCAAAGAAAATGTGCCAGGCAGACCCACAGCCTTAACTTGTATCATTTCCAAGCACTTCATATACAAATGTGTGTTTTGACATTATATACAGAATTTGTTACAGCATTCATTTTGGTCAGGGTATCAACTGTATGGTTGATCTCCTATTAAAATAGGTTTTAATGAAAGTAGCAGTTTTGTGAGAAATGAGGCAATTATTTGATAGACCATCCCAAACAGTTAAAACGTGAGTTACTATTCAGACTCAGGATGATTATGAAGTCTCAGTAGTTAAAATTAGTTGTGAAATCCTGATCCTAAATGGTAACCATCAAAAACCATCTCTCCATTCTTTTAATTTAGCATTGTAAATTAAAATGTTGTTAAATGGAAATTTTAACATGCAAAACTTCATATTTTATATAATTTTTAGCAGAATCAACAGTATGTACAGCAAACTACAGGGTGACAGAAAACAACTAAATGGAACAAGAATGGTCTTCTGGAATATATAGAAGAGAAAGTTTCCCCTCTCCCCACTCGTTTCCCTCCAAAAATACGTACCTGCTGAATGTGTCTACTAGCTCGTTTCTGAGGTTGGTAGATAAGCCAGGTATACAGGACTGGATCAACATTAATTGCTAATCCTTGTACACTGGACAAGAGTACTGCACCTATACAACACAGAAAAGAAAAGAAAATATAAACTATCTACTAAAGAATTTCCATCTATGTATTCATTTTATGTGCACAAAAATAATCTCTGATGAAAACTTTTGTTTGGATTTGACTTACAGATAAATTCACTTTAAATTCCAATCAAGAGCAGTAATTAAAACATAAATTTCAGTATCTTCTTGAAAGTAAGACCCTTGCCAGCACTGTCAGCGTTATGGACATACACACAAAAAATGTAGAGAATTGCATTTTGATTGTAATTTTTACAAATTTTTTTGCCAAGAAAAATGCCTGTTTTCACAAAGTTGTGTGTGTAACTGAATACACACAACACGCCTCCTCAGATTCTCAGCCAAAAATAACATTGTGCAAGAAATGAGTCAACAAGACCCTTGACAAAGATATGAATATATTGCATGACACCCCCCCAAACCTCTGTAAAGAAAAGTTTGGTCTAAGGCAGTGGGTTCTTTTAAACATCTACTTTAGGTTAGCCTTCTGCCCAAAGCTACTCAGGACAAACATTTTTCGTGCAAATGTGGTCACAAATACTCTAGTGGACGAGTTTGGTAGAATAAGGAAAAAAATGTAACTGTTTTAACACTGTCAGTCTCAGTACTGTGAGCTCTTAGGATTTTATCCCAAGTTTTACAATAAATCTTATTTTCTTTCAATACCGCGATTGAAGTCCTACAGTTACAGGACAGGGCTACTATATCCTCATTTCATGTAAGTAAACTTTTCATTTTCTTATGCTGAAGAAAAACACACATGGAAACATTATGGCTCACAAGAAGAGAAAAACTATTCTCAATATCCAGAAACCAAATTCACTATTGACACTATTTTTGTTACACCTGGATTAAAAATCTGATTCTGTAATATTGACGCTTTTGTTTTAATAGTACAGATTAAGTATTTATTGAGAGCTTAACTACAGAGCTGTAAAATTCAGAAACAAATGGATGAACATAACTCAAAGATACTGATGATACTGAAAAAGTGTGGCAAGTAATAACAGGCACCTATCTTTTCATACAAGTTTTGCAATTTTACAACAAATAAATAAATGACATAAATTCAAGCCAGAAATCCTGGTTACTGGAAGGTCCCAGTATGAAACGCTAAAGATTTACAGTAGTTCTAGAATTCAAATAATCATAGTTCTTAAAGCTATATGTATTTACTCTGTAGTATACAATATAATTAGGCAGCAAACTGAATTTAATAATAAATTCAAATAAATTCAGACAGTTTGTCACACAGTTCAATGTACTTTCCAAAACCCAGCAAAAAAATGTATGTCTCAAAACGTGTACTACATCACCAAAACTGGAGAGGGGAGGGGAGGGGGTGTGTGTCAGAATATATAAGTTATGAGTTTATTATATATAACAAAATTTTAAAACCAGCTGAATTCCAAATGGCAGAAGACCCTCCAATCTGGGGCGATGCAAGGAAGCCTGATGAGTACAATGGGAAAGTGGCAGGCAAGAAATACACAAAGATAAATCATCTGTCTAGTACAGGCTTGGAGTTGGAACACGCACTGTGAGGAACTCCTATACAGAGACTAGTCTATGTGATCTGATGGCTTTAAATGTCAGTAATAAACCTTAGAAATAAATCTGAAATTTAAAGCAAAGCCGATGTCAAGCATAAAGCAAAGAGGAAATGTGGAAGTATGAAGAGCAGTGAAGAGCATGAGGCAGGATCTGGAGGAGACCAGGAAAAGGAAGCAGAGGGGAACAGAGAATTGATAAAGTATGTGCTACAATCATTAGCTTTTATAACATTCTTGGATGCCAAAATAAGAGAATCCTGTATCTTTAAGAGATACGGCCTGTTGTCAGCAATAATTAATGAAAGGTTTAAAGTATACGCGATATGACAAGTGGGAGCCGGAGACCTCCCAAAGAGTGAGGAATAAAGTCAGCCTACAGGCAAAGTCAACAAAAGCCTCACATTTATAACAGACTCCTTAAAAGAAAAAGGGGAAAAAAAGTATTACTGTAGCATGTGATGCTAGCTAATCAATTTAGTTACTTGCTTACTGCAAAAATTGTAGCTAAAACTGAAGTTCACTACATGTAAGTCATGCTTTGAACTGAAACTTCAAGGAAGTCGCACAAGCCATGCATCCCATAAAGCCCTAAAGTAAGGTACAACAGACAGGAAAATAGTTTATTTTTCTAGTTGTCTTTTGACCTTGATAGCTTGTGTCTGGAAGGAAGAGAAAAAAAAAGCCCAACTTAAAGACCCCAGCGCAAGTCGTCAGATAAGCAATTACATTACTTGCCTTTCAATTTGACTGTCAGGTAACTTTGGCCTCCTACCAAGGCACTTCTGTCACACTGAATTACTGAAATTCACTGCCATATTTGCAACTCAGTCACTACATACAAATAGCAGTTTAATCACCTAGGTAAAGTTCTTTTCTGTGTAACAGCTTTCTTCAAAGTAACTGACTACGTAGGAAAAGAAAACTTTCTCAGGTTAGCATTCTCCCACTCCCACAAAAATAAATCCCTCTCAAACTTGCATTTTCATGTCAAGAAATAAGAACACCCCCACTCCCAGTTTTCAAGGAAGAGTGCATTGATGTGAGGAGCAAGCTGTAGGTTGGGAGCAGACTCAATACACTTCTAAGAAAAAAATTAATTGCCATTTTGTCTCTGTCAAAACGCAATGCTTGAGTTTCCTGGATTTCATTAAGATTGCGGTGAACTTTCTTTTCTTCCTTCCCCTTTTCTCCTTTTAATTAAATTTACATTTCAGAAAAACTAGACCTTAGTCCCGTAACATACCACATTTCCTTTCCAGATCCCAGTTCTTGCCAGTTATCACATCTATCTAGTAAATGATCTGAAAAATAAGAATCAAACCCAACACCTCTCCAACCCCATCTTTGAATGCTTGAGAATTCCCTCAAATCATGTTGGCATTTACCAGGCGCAATTTGGGCAAAATAAGTTGTTTTCTGCCCAGCTTTCGGCTCTCTCCTTAAAGGAACAAACCAAAGGGATGCAGCAGGCAGGCGGTGTCAGAGGATGAAGAGCAGAGCACAGCTGTGCTCTGCATTCTCATCCTGCAGATGAGTTTCTTGACAAACTTCCTTCAATGATGACAGCTGAAGCAACAGCACTTGTCTTCCCAAAGGACTAGGGGGCCTGCAGAGGATAACCTGTTCCTGCACTTGCATTGGCTTTACTGCCACCTCCTCCTGACCTGAGCACTGAGCAAAATGCTGCTGGAGGATCAGGAAGCAAAAGGGTCACTGGCCTAGGGCTCTAGCTCTAGCTCTACCCTTGCCTTCAAAAGGGAAATTCAAGCACATTCTAAGTGGGACAAGAAGGGAATATGGTGCACTTCTAGTGAGGCAGAAGAGGACACCTGGGTGATGCAACTGCAAAGGAAAGAGGCCAGAGGTAAAGGCAGGATAGGTGAAATGGGGCAGAGTCAAGTAGCAGAGGAGTGGTGATGAGGGATGCTCAGCGGTGATGAAAGAACAGGAAAGGGCTTCAAATATCACAGAAACAAAAGAAAAGGATGAAGGCTGCAGCATGGCAAAAGGGTAATAGAGAGGTGAACAAGCTCTTGGGAAGAAGGCAGGTTATAACATTTGGCAAAAACGGATGTGTTTTTGGAGATGTAAGAACTCTGTGGAAGAGTAAACTCGCATTACTGAGTGACCCCCAGCATTTTGTTGAAGTAAATACACTAGGAAGAGTAGACACTAATAAGCTCAGTCCTAAATTTACTTACTGAAACTCAACATCTAACACTATGGTGACTTACTATGATGCACTAGACACTGAGAAGCAGCCTTAATGTTTATGTGCAGAAAAATGTATTTTATCTCTGCAACAATAAGCGATTGCTCTAGCAGAATTCTTTCTAAATTCTGCTCTGTTATTATGCAGTATCCAAACACATCTACATTGCAGTTTCCAGCAAAAACTTTCAGTAAAATATTTTAGCTATTTCCCCACAAAATGAACTGAGAAACCTTTACAGGAAACAGAACTTTAAGTTATAGTTCATGTACACTTTCTGTTGGGGAAGGATCCCAAATATGAACAAAGGGAATAATCTACAATAAAAAATAATTCTGACAAGTAGTATTTATTTTTAGTAACTAAGTAACTAAGGAAAACATTACACCATCTTGCCATATAAATTGCACGGTGAATTATTTTAGCATTGAGCTCATGACTCTTAGATGTCTCAGGACATGTGAATGATAAGCAGGTGCTGATACAGGTTGAGTTAGCATCATTAATTTAGTATCCAATTATTTTAAAGGATAACAGAAAGAAGAAATAATCTTTTCACTTCTTATCTTACTGATTTGAAGGGCATTTCCAGGAAGGCATACTATAAAAATGCAGATCTGCATGTTACACCCAAATGAGGAGTACTTTTCTGTAAAAGTATATAGGTAATTAGTTGTTTCTGCTGGTTGACTCAGAACAGATGCACTGTAAATCGCTAAATGTGGAAATATCTAACTCTGTTTAATTTTAGCCTCGGAGTCAACTAAGGGAAAAAGAGTGCTCTTTTACTACTCTGCTTTCTGCCAAAATGGCTTGCTGGACCACATTCCAAACAGGCTTTACCACTTAGCTATCCCCATGGCACCGCAGCCATTTTCAGTCACATCCCAAGCTGAAGACCAGGAGCTAAAGCAGGAGTCAGAGACTGCAGTACCACAGCATAAAAATTAAACACGCAACCTTTTTGTACACTTTGGAATATCAACAACAAGCCAATATAATTGTCTCACAAAACAGTCAGCTTATCTAAGAGATGAAGCCCTGCATTTCATCCTGAGTTGCCAAGCCAGGCAGGGGAAACAGATATTTCAATCTACATCAAAGTTTACATGATCATGAAAAATTACTTTTACATTATACCAGCTACAGTACGTTAATAAATTCTGTCTAACTAGTGAAATATATGTCTGCATGTCTCCTTATCCAAGGTTGACTTGAATTATTACAGATGGCCTTTTATGTAAACATTATCCCAATTTTCCCTCAGAGAAAAATCTATAAGTCTAGTCTACTTTCATAGAGTTTTATCACAGAATCTGTTCACTGAGGGCTTAAAAACACTCTAAGATCAATTTGTTTAGTTACTTAGACCAATATGAGAATATTTCATTAAAATAGAAATAGTGGAGTAACATTTTCCCATGAACTGAGGCGCTTTGGTCTTTAATACTGGACACAGTTCCTTCATACAAGTTATTCTTTGCTCAAACACATGCACACCACAATACTTTTAACACTATCCCTTGGGAAAAAAAAAAGCTTTTGATCTTTGGAAACTCTGAGTAAGAATGTACTTCTACTGCTATCATGACCTTGTAACTCTTCTACTGAGGTTTATAGCACAAAAGCATTAAGTGCTGAAACAAAAGAGGTCAGCATCATTATTTTTATTTTTAAAATAGAGGAAGTGAGGCAGAGAAGTGAAGTTATTAAATTACACAGCAGGGATAGGAATCCGATGTACAAGTACCACAGCTAAGTACCTAGCGCAACTAGTAGCAAAATTAAATATAAAGGTGTGAGTTGTGTTAATCATAACTTTAAATAACATGGGCCTAATTTCAACTGAACTTTCTGATAAACCATAGTCAGGGGTTAAAGAAAAAAAAACATTCTGTCTCCATCAATATGCATTCCCAAATACTCACAAATGCTGAATTAGGGAATTATAACACAGAATTATGGTTAACACAATGGGCTATACATCAGGCATCCTTTTTCTGAAGTGCAAGGAGCTGCTTAGCTGCAGATCAGACTGAAGCAATGTATATCAAATCAGCTCTGCCCTTCCATGTTAAAATGGAACTGAGTCCATTTAGTATTTTGCCTCTTACTGAAGAAAAATGCTTTGACACACCGAGATGCAATTTTACTTCGATTTAACTATTAACTTGTTTGTTATGTTGGAGGTTTGGGATAATTTTGTTTTGGTTGTTGTTGGGTTTTGCTGGTTTGGGGATTTTTTTTGGGGGGAGGTATATCTTGAAAGCTGCTTTGTTTTTCAAAATTCAATTTAAGAAAAAATTTAATTGCCTTTAAAGAATATGGTGGTGTGGGTGCGGGAAAACAGCTTAACAGGCAATAGCAATCAAGAAAAATAGGAAATGTGTAGGCAGCTGTAGTATACAGAAATGTCTGCTTTATCTGCATGATTACCAAACTGTCTCTATGAAAACATAACAGAAATATTCCTACGCAGAGCTGCACAGCACCTCTGTCTGAATTTCCAGGTTTTTAATGTAGGAACATCTCATTAAAGTATCATTTCCTCATGTTCATTTTTAAATATAAGGAGGATGAGGCTCTAATTCAACTGACAGAAAAGACTACGCAGATAGAAAGCAAAACTATTTTGTAATTAATTCAAAACTACATTATCACTGAGTGAATAAAATGATATGAACATTTTAGAGAGCACTACATGTTTAGAACATTTGATTAATTTTATTCACTCAAAAAATGGGGAGGAATACAACATTGAAGTTGCCCAGAGAGTTACATTCCCACTCAGAAAAAGCACGGTGGTCCAAACTGAGTCCAAGCAGAGGCTGGTACTGGAGACAGCACTATGCAAGTGGTTAGTCAGAAATCCAGCAGTGCTTACAACTAACCTGTTCACAAAGGCATCTTCCAAAGTCCGGTCCCTTTGTTGTGTTTTTTTTCCTCCCCAAAGTCCCACTAAAATGCTATCTAATATTTGCTGCTGTACATCTGATCAATCTGATTTAAGCCCTTAAACTGTGTTTATTATGAAACTTCACAAGTAAGATCTGCTCTGTTAGCATCATGGTACTTTCACATATAAAAGAGGGAGCTCTTAGGCTATCAAATTCTACCTCTGTATTTGATACCACCTCAAGTACGTGCATGACAGATTACTGATGCCATAAAACTACATTAGTTTAATCATACATGAGCAGGTTTTTTAAATGCTAACAAAGATTTAAGAATTTTAGCTTGTTTAGCTCTGCGACAAAAGAGCTCAAAAGCGTGTGTGTAGTCTCAAGGTTGTTCCCTTTCCGTATGGAACCACTAAAACTCACAGTTACTCGACCCTTATGAATCAACAGGGAACTGCGCACACCATCAAAGTAAGAAGTCGCTTGGTGCTCTGAAGAAACTGAGGAGATTTCACTCATTTTTTGCTTGGTATACTGAGCTGAGACCTACTCTATCCTGGTTTAAAAGCCATGGTGGTATTTTTCAGATTAGAACTACTTTAAGTCTCGCTTGTACAATGCAGTAATCCCATGGAACGGATTTCCAGTGAACTACTGAAAACAGACATCTCAAGCAGACAAAAAAAAACCCACTTGCATGGATAATTTTTGTTGAATTTTGCTAATTGCTATATTTAATGGACTGAGATTAGAAATGAAAGTAGGGCAGCTAATGTCCCTTCTTTCATTTGATCTCATTTGATTTTTGGATCATATTCTATTCTACCATAAAAATGTGAAAAAATTTCATTATAAATTAAGGAATACCATGACTCAAAATCTAGTGTTCTAAGGAATTTAGAAGCAGATGGACAAAGACATAGATATGCAGACTACTGGAATTGCCTACACAAATTCTGCTACCTATAAGGTATTATTAGAGTGGGAGTTAAATAGGTAAATAATTTGAGATTGGATACATTATTTAGGCAAAGAGGGACGACGATAGGAAAACATGGTAATCTTCATTATGGAAGATGGCAGAGTGCTGCAGGGACCTGTGCTGCCCAAGACGTTGCAGGAGATGAACACAGTGACCAACTCTGCTGAGCTGCCCAGAGTAATCAAGAATCTGACTGAAGAATTCCCAAAGTATCCCACCTACCTCAATACAGATAAACATACTTTTCCAGATGATATCACTGCTTCATATCTTAACTTTAGATGTAAACTGATAACTGACCTGACTCCTTTGACTCAGAAAACAAGATTTCTGATTACTCTAGAAAAGCATGAGCTCAACATTCAGTATGAAGGAGGGGGCAGGCAATAAACCAGAAAATATCATCTATACCACCCCATAAATCCGTTGTGTGCACAGTTACTGAGAAGACTGCATGTAGCCCAAATCTGTCAAAAAGGTCAATTTTAAGCACTCAAACCTGGAAACTTGTTTCAGTCAGTATTTATGCTCCCTGATTCACTCTATGCTTCATGCCAGAAGCATTATACATTCTCCAAATCCCAGAGCAGAGAGCACAGAAGTAAAAATGTATACACACATGGATCTTGAATTTCGCTTACTAGTTAAGTAATTTTCTTCATTTCTAAATGATCACTTATTTACTATAGTCAACTCCAAAGCAAAAGAGTCCAAGCCACGTGGTTGGGGGTCTTCAAGCTTTAGAACAACTGCAATCATAGAATCATAGAATGGCCTGGGTTGGAAGGGACCCCTAGGATCATAGAGTTCCAACCCTCCTGCCACAGACAGGGCCACCAACCTCCAGGCCTGGATCTACACAAGGTTGCCCAGGGCCCCATCCAACCTGGCCTTGAACATCTCCAGGGTTCTGCAATGGCAGAACCTCTTTTCCAAACGCAGTATTATTTCTGATTTTTATGAATACATTGTTCTTGGTAAGTGTGTGCCACTTTACATAATGTTTACGTGTACATTAATTGAAGATACTGAAGTCTCCAGGTATGCAACAAATGAGTTCTAGTCAATGTGGACAATCCTGCAGCACCATTTGATTTTTTTAAAATCCTCCAAATTCCACACAGAAACTTCTGCACAGAGAGCTTCAGAAAACGGCCACACAGAGGAAAACTACTGAGGAAACACATGCCAATGGACACAGACGTGTTGCAAGTGAGGGAGGGATATAATGCTTGGCAGAATGATTACAGAGTAAAATATTGCTTATGGGGGAGCTTTGTCCAAAACTTTCTACCTACACACAGGTGTTCTCAACCCTCTTTGAGGAAATCAGGAAGACTGTTTTCTTGGAAAGGGAAAACCTCAAGCTGCCTGTTTTACTAAGTGAACTTTTTATTCATTGCAAAACAACAGGACAGCAAGGACAGTGAAAATCAAACACCTCTGCACCAGCCAGACAGAGGACTGAAACTAAAGCATCCTGATGGGAGACACAACTAATCTTCAAGATCTAAAAAACAGCCTGAACGCTCCAGCTGAAAGCCTGCACAACAGCAGACCATAGCTGACTTGGATAAGCAATCTATCATGTGTTCTTTCTTGCTGTGAACGAGGGTATTTCCAATAAGGGATAGACAAGGCTGGAAAACTGTATGACCTATTGTGAGAAGGTCTAATGCAAGGCTGATCAGGGTGCAAACTTCCAGGGTTCTAGGTGAATAACTCATACAGAGCAAGAAAACACTGGAGAAACAGAGCAGAAATCTCAAAGCTGTCTTCAATAGGCTGGGTTTGAAAGGATTAGTTATATAGAACCATTCCTAGACTTGTGAAGCCCCTAGGAAGTTAAGAGCCAGAAGGACATCAGAAAAGAACCACGGATTTGTCTTTAAAGGTCAGACTTCCTCTTCACTTCTCAACAAAGACATTTATAATGGGTAATTCTCAGCCCAGAAAAACAGCCAGGAAGATGACGTTAGAATTATCAATATCTCATTCAGACTTAAAAAGCAGAAAATAGCTGAAGCCTGCTCCAAGGCTCTGAAATCATGGGAAATAGTTCTTTGTTGGAATACTTGATTTCACCCATGTCCCAGCAGGGAAGAGAGGACCACATGCCATCATACCTCTTAATGTAGAGAATAATATCAGTCCTGATCCAAATGCATTACCCTTAACAAAGCTATCAGAATTCCTAATAAGCTCTCTCAACTTTTCTACTACGAAAAACAGCAGAGTGAAGCTTTACTACATTCACAGAAAGACAGAATGTTAGAGGTTGGAAGGGACCTTGAAAGATCATCTAGTCCAACAGCCATGCTAGAGCAGGATCACCTACATTAGGTCACAGAAGACGACATCCAGGCAAGTTTTGAATGTCTCCAGAGAAGGAGACTCCACAACCTCTCTGGGCAGCCTGTCCCAGTGCTCTGTCACCCTCAGTGAAAAAGCTTTTTCTTATGTTCACATGGAACCTCCTATGCTCCAGCTTGCACCCACTGCCCCTTGTCCTATCACTGGACATCACTGAGAAGAGCCTGGCTTCAGTCTACAAACCATGATTTCTATGATCTGTAGGCAGTTAACTGTGCATTACGCTGTACATAAACATGCTGGTATCAGGCTTGCATCCCCCTTCCTCGTATGACTGGCTTAATTGAGTGCTACCACACCTTTGACACACCACCATAAGGAAGATTGTGAACTAATGATACAGGTAAAATAAGCAATGCCTCAGTGTATCTCATTCTAATGCAATTTTAATGCAACCTCTAGTTTGTTACTTTTATAACATGGATTTTAAACTAAAACCAGCAAATGCTCTGAAAACTGCCAAGAAGTTTCTTAACACAGTTCAGCTTCTGTATGTATAAACACCTCACTATCATCAGCCTAAACACTGTTTTGCAATTTCTTACAGCAGTATTCCTCTGGGAATTGCAACAGGATTCTTCCCCTGTGGCAAATGGGCACCAAGGGAAGTATTTTCATTCCTTCTTCAGCAGCTGAACATTTGTAGTGTTGTGACTATGGCTACCAACTGCTCTTGCATTTTAAGTTATAAAACTGAAAATCAGCAGCAGTTGTCTCATGTGCCTTCTCTTAAACGTAATTTGAATAATATGCAGCTGTGGTTTCCTTTTTTCTTAAACATTACAGCTTCTCAGAGGCAACAGGAAACACACAGATTTCACATAATGTCTTAGGTGCTCAAGTGAAGGACTACCCCCATTCTCATATGTGGAAATAGCTCTGTTCACACCTACAGGAGGGGAGCCAGCTTCAGAAAGTCTTGGGAATGTGCTGTGGTTTCAGGGGATTCTTGGGAGATTTCAAACTAACTACATTGCATACTGGTAGACTTTCAAAATGTATGGTGTAGTACTAACTGAGGACTTCCCACACAGTAAATATGAAGGAGAAATATCTCGTTGCTGCATATTGTGAAATTGCCTAAACTTCTGACTGGATTTACATAACATATTGAATGCACATAGTGCAATCTGGATTCCTTGCCTGCAGTTTTGTCTGTTACTTCTCTAATTTTCATCTGGGAAAGCAGTAAACTCAGCAGTATAAATAGCTTTCCTTTGGATAATCCTCTTGTTAAACACAAAACCTAAAAATATATGATTACTCTATTAATCACAAATTCAGTTACCTCTGTATGAAATGAAAAACTGCATCTTCACATTTTATCCCCTTCTAGGAGAGCTTCATATATACTGGTTACATATATGGATTGCTACGACATGTCCTCTAATTACTTGGTAACTTCCCAAACTAGCATTATGCTACAAGACATGTACAGTAATTCAGACTCCATAGACAATGGTGATGGTCACTATGTATGTTACAGCCCATTGGGGCTCTTTTACAGTAAGAGATGAAAAAAATTAATACTGAAAACACCAGAAAAGAAAAGATCCAACATAAAACACCAACACAAATAATACTGGAGGAGACTGTAGATCATCCTGCCTTCATCACTCAGGGCTGTTTTGAATATTTTTTAAAGTCTTTTTCAAAAAAGGATTAATCTTCCAAGTCATAAAGGGTCTGAGGTAAATTAAAAATAAATCTGAATTACTGAAATAATCTGAAATTCATGCAATAACTTTTTAAAATAATATAATGAATGCTATCATAATCATCAATAGACAAACGATAAAAACATGTTTTTACAGGGCATATAAAGGGCATAAAATCAACAAATTAAGTTAAAGGTGATCTTTATGGTACAATATAATTTTCATAAATATTTAAATAATAATCACAGATAGTATTCAGAATATTCTTAAAGACATTCAGACTGCCAAAACAATTTATTAGCTTTATTCTTCTGCCTGAAACAAAGATGTGACCTCCCAATGCATCAAGCAGAAAAAGTAACTGTTAGCCTTTTTGCATCAGAAATTAACGCACAAAGCTACAAAGAAAGGCAGATGTGCAGTCCATTTCTAACTGCAGTGAGCAGGGAGACAGCTATTTAATGTTTACTAGTTGTTTCCAAATTACTGCATCATTTAGTTGATGCAGAACTAAAGTTATTCTTTTATTTTTCTAAAAATGAGCATATTTGCAAACTTCAAACACAAAACTAAGGTCAGCTTTTAAGATAAATGATTCTAAAGATTCCAAAGAGCTAGACAGAATGCACCCAAAAAACTGAAACACCTCATATCATAAACTCATTTTCTTTTAGAATGAAATACGCATTCTCAAATGGTGTCAATACCTTCTCACTCACGGCGATCTAATCAACAGCTCATTAGACACAGGCTTGCTAAATCACATAATATTTCTGAAATATTCTAGAAATTTCTATCAGATTAACGACATGATACATATTACAGCCTTAGCTCTACTATTCTGTGAACAAGCCTATTTTTGAATCCAGTTTTTAACCTCTTCCGTCACTGCTAAACTTTTTTAAATACTTGAAGCAAGTAAAACGCAATTCATTATATAATTTTGATTAATAGCTAAACAAGATTTTGGATTTAAGTCAGTGTTTTAAATCACTTCCTAGCTAAACTGAGAGTAGGAAATTTACTTTCACTTTTGGGCTTGAGTAAATGGTTCTATTCATTAACAAAACAGCACTCTGAAGTTATCTATTATTGTCGTTGTTATTACTGCTACAAAGCGTGTGAAAGTCTCCAGTATGGACAGTGGAAAATCACAGGTAAGGTACATTTCAAAACTGCATCTCTTAACTAGCAGAACCAGAGAAAGCTGCTCTCACACAGTTAGGCCACAGTGGGGGGTTTTAAATACGCTGCCTTGAAAAACTGATTTTTAAGTGAAACCAGCTTTCACGTTTTTACAGTGTCTTCTGAGAGAAATGTTACAAATAAACAGAAACATGCAACCTTTAGTATTATTTTGGCAGTAAGCTGAACACTGCAGCTTTATGATTTTACAAACCTAATTTAAGATTCTTAGCAAAAAAAAAAGTGTTAAGTAAACTGTGTAAAACATCTGCATGAGCATTATAAGAACACTGGGTTTATTTGCAAAGCCAATATTCCTGCAGATGGCTAACAATATATCACGATGTCTTCAGAATAGCAATTTTCTGAGCAGATCATTTGGGGTTGTGCTCAAAAAAGTGGTATGTTCTCTTGCATCATATTTTACAGATCAGCAAAAACTGTACTACAAAGTACTCAAAATCAAATTTTCCTGCATTTGTTAGCACACACATCAGAATATTAAAATTGGTTTTTTAAAAAAGAGAAATCCCGTAATTTTTTAAAGTAAGAAAAGAACTGATGAGAATTCTAAGCAATCAAACATGAAAAGGAATACCTACTTATGGCCCTGCTCTAGATACTCCACACAATTTTAAATTTACTGCTTGACAGCCCTGTTGCAGTCCCTACCATGTAACCATAGCATCAGGTAAACACATCACTTGCTAAGCCGTATAGCTCAGAGCTGCACTTCTCTGCTGGGGCTGGAGAGGTGCCCATTCTAAAACCAAGAGGTGGACAATAACAGCAAGCATACTGTGTAATCTCTGTACCTATATGAGAAAAAAGCTAGAGAATGAAACCTCATCTTCATTGTCTCACTATTAAGGGAAGTAATTCTGACCAGCTGCTTCTTGCCCAGTTCATTAACCTCAAAGTCCTTTATTACGATTATAACACTGCATGGAGAAACCAGATTTCTGGAATAAAATGCAGATGTTTGTAGTCTTGTGCCTGTTTACAGCTTTATGTTTTGCAATATTAAGTGGATACGTGGATTGGGGGGGGAGATATATATGTTTGGTTAGGTTTTTTTGACTAGTGAGAACATTTAAAACAGTTTAAAAGTGACTGATATATAAGCATGTCAAACATGCAGTTGTCCTTCTAAAAACTCCCTCTTTGATCATGGACTGAGTAATTTTAAAGTCTCATTAAGTCATACACCATTAACAAATGGAGCAGTACAATACCTGCTATGTTTCAGTTGCTTCCCGCTCCTTACCACATCATTAATTTTATGTGGAATGAGCTTTATCTGCTTTCTTACTATTTGCCTCTGAGCTGTTTTCTCCTTTTATGTAAGTTTATACAAAGTCCAACAGTTATTAAAATCACATAAGTTTTTCTAAATAGTAATCTATGCTCAGCTATCTCCAGAGTGGCAACCTAGATGCTAAACAGTGTCCAACTGAAGAACATGACAAGATAGTTCAAAAACTGTTTAGTTACTGTTTTCAGTCCAAGGCAAAAGGAGATGAATAGTTCAGACAACTGTCTTGGAAGTTTTCAATGTCATGCTCTTATTTTATAGATATATGTAAAGAAAAAAACCCTCATCTTTAAAATCCAGAGAATTTGCCAGAAAATAATTTCATGTCACAAATAGCTAGGAGTATCCAAGCTGTTTTGGCACAGTATCTAACTTGAGTACCTCTGAATTTAAGAGAAATAACTTCTGTTCCGATCAATGTGGTCGTGGTGTGCCTTGGAGAAGGAAACAGGCTCACGACAGCAATCCACTACACTCACGTCCATATCAGAAAAACATTTGACAGAATCTGCTCTAAATTCTTGTACCCTCAGGCAGAAAGCCTCACACAGGTTGCTGTAAAAATAACAAGGACCAGTGAGTAAGCAAGCACCTTACTGTGCTGCTTGTACTGCTCACTGGTCAGGAGAGCCTGCTTACATGAGTGTCAGCATCTGTCAAATCTCAGAAGACCCGACAGAACCCTTAGTTATTCCACTAAACACATGTCCCTAGTACCCTTACATACTTTTGGTAACTCAGGTGATTATATGCTGAATTCTGCATTAATCCTTCTCAGATGACCACCCAACTCTTGATTACCTTCCTGCAGAGCAGCAAATCTTTATCACAAACTGTATTACACTTTTCTGTTTTAACAATTCGCAGTGTGCTTGCAAATTTACAAGATACATTATTTAGCAGCCTAAAGGATTTGCAGTTTTGGATATACATTCGTCTAGTTTCTCATTTGTCAACAGGTTCAGCTACCCAAGAGCAGGATGGCAGACTTCAATGATGTTCAATGGAAGTTTTTGATAAAAATGGTCTAAAACTAAATTTTATTGAAACTCCCAGCCACAAAGAAAAAGACATTTCCTATTTTAAATCATTCTAATAATGATTTAAAAGAAATACCGCGATACCTGTAATCCAATCACACTAGTGTAGTAAGAGGGAAAGAAAACACAACATTAGTATTTAAGTGGAAATTAAACTCTGTTGTGACAAATGCAATAAACAAATGCATCAGACACCACAAGATCCTGGAGTTCAAAATGTAAGGTAAATGTGGATGGCAAGATGAACCTTACTAAAATTTTTACATATCTGTTCTAGGTTGCATATTCATAGGGTCCAATCAGGTCAGACAGTCTTTCACTGTAATACATGACAGCATATGAAAGTTGTAATTCTCCTACCCCAGAAGTATGGTGTAAAGATTTTAAAATAGAGTTTAAGAATATCTGTCTCAGGCATCTATTTTTTTTGTCAGACCTCAACTTAAATGAATAATAGTTGTGCTTAAAGACATGGGGTGGGGGTAATGGTTCTCAGACATGAAAGAGTATCAAAGAGCCTACAGTACACTTCTTTATTAGATATGACTTTTTCACTTAAGCGGAATAAAGCAAATTAATGAATAGATCATCTGTGGATCTAATCTGAATTTTTGTAGTTGTGCCCATATCTTATACTCTCCAGCTGTAGTGACTAGTAGAGCAGTTACAGACACCAAAAGAGACACTATTTTAGAGATGAGGTTTTGAACATCACATATTTGATGTGCAGCACATTTTCAACTACGATAAATTATTATTATAAGGAGAACGCCACAGGGGTAATTAATACCATTTTTTAATTTAAGCAGCCATTTAATGTTTAAAATTAATAAATTAATTAAGTCTTGTATTATTCTACAGATAACAAGTTTTTTCCCACAGTATCAGAAAACCACTTAGTCTTAATTCCTCTAATATATTCTATAGAGTTTTAATGTAAGAGACACCACTGTCACTGCAATGCCTAGGAACGTTGAGGTGCAGAATTTTCTACTTTTTTTCCCACAATTGAAGCGATAACATTCAATTTCAAACATTCTTCAAAAATTAATTATAAAATATCAAGAGAAGCTATAATCTCCCTTTACTGACATAGTATCTATTCACTGGCAGCTCAGTTTTCATGTTGTCCAATGGAAACATTGAGTTCCCACACAGAAGGGAATGTTTCTATTGATCACCAGGAAACTGGATCCTAAATATCAGACCATGAATCATACCTGAGGTGCCTGAAGTAGGAATATATGAGTTAGACTTCCATACTAAGAGGGAAAAGGGGGTGGAGTCCACACCAAACCCCAGGAAGTGCATCTTTTATAATTTTCTTTCCTGATCACTTATTGGATCAAGAAGAAGGAAGAAAATAAATTACGAAAAAAAAACCATCTTCCAGCATAGTCATCAACGATCTTCCAGGTATGGACTAACAGTATGGCCTCCTAAAGAGACCCAGCAGTGCCCTCTGGTGATCCAGGTCAAATTTGGCTGTGTTACATGGGCAGAAAAATGGACGAATACCCCTACAGAAGCACCAGATAAAGGATGAGGATTCTGTCACCTCTGTTGGGGAATTACAAAGCAGCACATCTATTGTGCATATATTTGCACTGTTCTGTGAAATTTCTGCTGTGGATTTTATTTTGTTGGTATGAACAGAAATTACATCTGCACAAAAAGGTGCCAATACACACTGTGTCCAATATCCTTGCTACAGGTTGTCAGTCCTTCCCTAACACTGAAGATGACAGTGGCAAGTAAAGCTGTTTTAGAAGAAGGAACAAGAAAAGGGACATTTGATTCTTGTTTCCTGGGTGATATTTTTGGGGTTTTTTAGTTATGTAACTAAGAGATTCCCACAAGAACACAGAATCATATAATTGTTTTGGTTGGAAAAGACCTTTGCAGCTCTCAAATCCAACCATTAACCTAGCACTGCCAAGTCCAACCACTAAGCCATGTCCCTAAGCACCACATCTACGTGTCTTTTAAATACCTCCAGGGATGGCGACTCAACACTTCCCTGGGCAGCCTGTTCCAGTGACTGACAACCCTTTTGGTGAAGAAATTTTTCCTAATACCCTACCTAAGCCTCTCTGGCACAACTTGAAACCATCTTCTCTTGTCCTATCACTAGTTCCCACAAGAACATGGTAGGTCAATATGAGTTAAACCATGTGCGTGCAGGAGACTGGCATTATGTTTTGGTCCTTTGACAACAGAAAGTGGTAGCACAGGAAAGTCTGGCATGTTTCTGGTCTCAGTGGAAATCCAGTATTCAAAAGCCACCAAAGTATTTAACTGTATAGTATGAGCTACCAGGTTGGATTCCTAAACAAAAAGCATAAAAATAAAATTTTAAGGCATAATTAATTTAGGATATTAATATACTGATATCATTACTCCTATCTTATATCCAACTACAGTTACTCTCATGACAGTTTAATCTTTGTTTCATCCATTCTGATATCCAAAAGCTTCCTCCTACCTCCCTCATCTTCTTTTGCAATTTCCATGCTATATTATTCCCAACATAAGTATCTTTATTCTTATCAGCAACCTTCCCTATTTCTTCAAGCACAGCCCCTCAAGTTCATTTAATATTGTCACTTTCAAGCTTACTGATGCGTTATTCTACACCTACTCCTTTGGTTTTGTTACTTAAGTAATGTTTGGGTTTCTGAACCTGTAATATAGTCTACTTTTTGAACGTACCATTTACTTTTACAGTGTGACCAATAATTGACTGTAATCTGATTTGAAACTGAGAATTTTGGTAGCTACAGTTTTAGGACAATCATTATATATAGGTCTTATATAGCAAATAATTACAATCTAGAAAGGTCCTGTTGTCTGTATTATTCCAATTTAAACTTTAAGTAAAAATAATCAAGAAAATAGATTTGCAGCTTTGCATATATTTTGATGCTGTAAGCCAAGCCTGAAAATAGGCTCGGTATCAGATTTAACTGGAACATAAATAAAAAGATGAAAAGAAATATAAATTCAGAAACAGGGAAAGTGACCAAAATTTAAGACAGCGTTTTGTTCTTTTTTTGACACAATTTATGGTAGTAGGTCAATAAACTTTGACATATTTTGGATTCTCACTTCACAGATTCACTGGAATGGTGTTGCAGGACCACCAGTTAACTCAGACCAAGCGGATCTCAAATTTTTCTCTTAAGGAAAACAAGGCACGAGAAATAATAAAATAAACTGTGTGTGCCACTCTGCTTCCCTTCAGCAGCTGTTCTTCCACTCCATTCTATTTCAGCTAATTTTTCTCTGAAGTCATTTTACTGCTCTCTCCTGTGCATTTGCCCTTTGCATCTGCCCTAAAATGGCACAGAAGAGCAGCAGATTCATTGTGACTGAGCATGGCTTTAGTTCTTATCTGGATACATAGCAGGTTCTGAAGCAAACTCATTTCACCTAATTTATTTCCTAAAATATTATCATTCCTGCAAATCTGTATCATATCTTAATTATCAACAGGTAGTTAGAGACATGAATAATATGTTGCCAAGCTGCTGCTTCATTTTCCATGGTTCAAAACATGTTTCCATTCCTTTTCTGTTCATCACAGTGAAAAGCACATACACTGTCAGGCACATGATTTACTGATCCATGACAGCCTGTTGGGAAGGCAAACTGCTAAAAAACACAGTAGAGGACAAATACTCTTGTTGCTAACACAATCATGCAGAGCCTACCCTTACAATAAGGAGACTTTGGTAATTTTTTTCTTTTGCTCTTTATGTTGTTTGTGGTAAACTCCAATATTGCAAATGAAAGCCTCAATCTTAAAATAAATCTGAAAAGTAAATGAGTTACTGAAAGATAACTTACGAGCATTTACAAATGTTTACTGTAGATATAAAAGTTGTTGTAAATGCCTACATATCCCCCATTCCTGTTCCTATAGATGAAACTCTATTACCTATTTTCCAAAATAAATTTGCATTTCAGAGGCAAGATAATGCCTTTTCATTTGAAAAATTAGTTTCTTTAAGTTACAAACAGGATGAAAATAAAATAAGGGATAGGATACAGCTGAAGAGAATGACGTATTTCCTAGATATCCAACGGGGGAAATATTACTGATCGTATCAAAAACTTTTGTTTGGTAACATTTGGGCTCAAAATGCGGAAGAAACCAAACCAGGAACTTTAAGCATGAAGTCATTATTGACTACATTTTATAGATCAGAAATTGTCATTGTGAGCAAAATAAACTTAATGTTGCAAATGGTAACTTGTATCAGTGTGCTTAAAACAAACCGGAGTTAAGCAAGCATATAGTGTAAGTATAACACTGACTTTGTACTTGTAAACATCCTTTCCACAGAGAGCCCTTTGGGACATTCAAAGAATTTACTGAATGAGCTACTTGGAATAAATAAAGAACACTTGACTTGGCCTGTAAGAACACTCGACTTGGCCTGTAACACTTCAACTAATTTAAAAAAAAAAGTTTCAACTGTTCCCCTAGTTGCCTGGAAATGGCCATTTAAAAAAAAATAGTGCTATGGAATAGTAAATCTTTATTAATTCCTCATTTTTTGGATATTCTTGCATGGGGCTTGTTAAAAATAATCTTTCAATCCAACCAGTTTAGCTGAAAATTTAGAACCATATAGTGAACCACAGCACTGAAAATAGATGTTACTACTTTTTGGGGTGGGGGATGTGTGTTCATATTCACAGAAACCTGTTGATTCTGGCAGTGAAACTAACTTACGTAACAGCTTCATAATCTAAATGAGAAGGTGCATTTCTTCCACCTCATTACCATGCTGAGCTTTAACAAAAAAACCCACCTTTAACTCAGTTAAGTAAGACTTTATCTCAGAGTTGTCAGAGATGACCTGTCAAATCTCGTTTCCTAAGTGTTGAAATGGATTTTAAAAGTTTGCAGCTACACTTATGTAAAATTTGCTTCCAAAGGAAGTTCAAGTGCTTGAATCTCTATTTACCAGTAAGAGTATTCACTAAAGAACTAGTGGGCTACAGGTGCATTTGCAAAATTACCAGTTATAATTAAAGTACATTTCTCTTCAAGTTACTGGTTTGAGAGCATTAGCATCTACCATGCCATGCCTTGTTTTGTCTGAGTACCAAGCACCTTAAAGCAAGTTGAAACCTTCGAGGTCAGCGTTGACTAAAAAGTATTTAAAAACCTGTTTTATATATAAAATACCTTCCCTACATTCCCTGTACGTTCCGCCTATATCCATATGGGGGCAGTAACGTTAAAGAAAATAAAACTCCCTAAAGTAGTCACCTTAATTAATTTGTCACAGACAATTTCTTAAACGCAGGGTTCTCAAAAAAAAAAAAAAAAAAAAAATTTGAAGGCTACCGCTTCACAGAGCTCTGTTTAAAGGATACCACAGAGTAACTGCTCTTTTTGTTATCTAGAGCCTACCTCTACTTCTTGGTGTATTTAGTTGTCCCTATGAATAATCTACCATCGTTTTTACACTGTACTTAGTAAATCTAAAGCACTCTCCACAATGCAGCGCTGTCCTAAGACCGGCAGCAGATGGGGAGGAACTCATTTGTCCACAGCGCCTGAAGAAACAAGGTGCTGAAACAGCTGTTACGGACTGTCACCAGAGTAACACTTCCTGGACTAGGAGAACTTTATCTCAATGTAAATTATTCTATGAGGTCAGCTAGCTGCCTTTCCCCTCTGTGGAGCAGCTGGAATCCCAGTGGGATAACCTCTGCCTGGACATTCAGAGCAGCAGCCTCTCCCTTGAATTGAAGCTGGCCTGAAACAGCCACCCTGCTAGACCCAGAAAGGGTTCTTTCAACCATCAGGCACACTTTCCCAATCTAGCTGCAAAACCCACTATCACATGTATTTCTGGAAAAAAAGCCAGTTCTTCCACAAAACTAAATGATTAAATCAATGCAAATTATTCAATGGTTTCCTGAACATCCTGGTAATCTACAGGGAAGAAGTAATTTATTGTTAGGTGAAAGGCTGTAGGAACACAGCAACCAGCTCTACAATTTACTAGAATAGAGACACATGTGAGAAATATGAGCTATGGAAGCCTAAACGTTTCCAACGTTTCAGAGAAAAACCCCAACAAAAATTATACCAAAGAAAGCAGACCAAACAGCAATCATTGCTCTTGTATCTTCACCAGTACCTACCAAGGTTGTAAAAGGTTGGAGGTTGTGCCTGTACGAAAACAGGCTGTAAGATGCAGTCTTCCTATCGCTCAGAAGTTGGAAAACCCACTAGCTTAACACAAGTTGCAAGCTACTAGAATGTCATAAACCAACAAATAAATAGAAAGCTGCTTTTGTGTTCAATGACAACTACTTACTAACTTGTGCAACAAAAAATCATTAAAAAGTAGAGTTAATTATATCAAGAGAAATCCAAACCAATATCATAGCCGTGCTACTTGGAGATGGAAATAAGATAACAAGGTTATCTTCTAAAATTATATTGATACAACACTTAAGTGGCTCTAAATGTATCAGTCTAGGTGGTATTAAGATCTTGAGACTGCTCTATAAGAATCATATGATTGTCTTTAGAAAACCCCAAAATTCATAAACCTGCATCATTTAAGGCGCAAAGCATACAACATTTGCGGCTAATTTTGAAAAAGTGAATGACAGCCTCCTTGCCTCCACCTGTGTGTATACATCTCAGGATGAAAACAGCCATTTCTCTTACCCTTCAACAAAGGGTATTTCTCCCTCACTCTGCATTTCCCAAGGCCAAGTCTCTTGCCTGTTCACCTAACAATTTCCTCCACACTCCCTTGCAGCTCATCCAGTCACTATTCGTAAGTGACTCCCAACCATTCATTCAATCATTCAGATTTTTCTCCTATATTCTAAAAAAAATCATAGAGCAGAGGAAAAGAGGAAAGTAACTGGAAATAAGACTACTTTTAAGTGTAAAAAACTCCATCAGAATCCAAGCATGATACTTCCAACAAAATCACAGTTATTTGTAAATACTCATTTCATCTCACGACTCAAAATCCCAAAAACCACTGAAGTCCCACTACATTGGGAAATATGCAGACACATTCTCCAAAGCAATATAGTAGTTGATACATATTTGGAACAATTTCACAAAACTTTTTGATAGCAACAAGATGTGCTTGCTGAGCTTCCAGACACTTTGAACAAAAAGAAAAATAACTTAGTTCTCTATACAAGAATACAGAAGTAAAAGATTAAAACCTAGATTTGAAGAATTCTAATGAAGTCTGCAAAGTGACATGAAGTACCACTACTTACTAGAAATAATTCAATCCTTACAGAAAATGAATTTGTATTTGATTATGATAGCTTTTATATCACAGAATCACTAGGTTGGAGAAGACCTTTGAGATCAGAGTCCAACCATACCTGTCCTCTACTAAGCCATATCCCTGAGCACCTCATCTACCTATCTTTTAAATACATCCAGGGTGACTCAACCACCTCCCTGGGCAGCCTGTTCCAGTGCCTGATAACCCTTTCAGTGAAGAATGTTTTCCTAATGTCTAATCTGAACCTGCTCTGGTGCAGCTTGAGGCCATTCTCCCTCATCCTATCACCTGTCATTTGGACTACTTTTTTTTTGTTTGCTACAGAGTTATCAGATTGTCTGTTACTTCTATAAAAAGGAAAAAAAGCAGAAAACTTCCTAATTTCTTACCAAATTAAAATAACAATGACTGGCACTGTTATCCAACGATTGTGTTGTACAAGTGTTTTGAGAGTTACAAAGACTGAAAATGGGTAACAGAATGGAAGATTACTTTGAACATAATGCTAAATTCATGGGAGCCACCTAGTCTTTCAGAAGATGCAACAGCCCTTCTGAAGCTTGACTTGTGGTTTCCAAAGCAGCAGTGACGACCTCTGTTACTTCTGAGCCAAGCAGGGACTACATTAGGACCAAACAGAACCTTTACTTATAAGGGAATGACAAGCTTGAGGTAGATTTCCGGGGCAAGGAAAGGAAAGTCTTATTATCTGTGTCTGATCATTAGCTCACAGAACAGACACTTTCCTATATAAAGGGCAGAAAAGGGTCAGAGCCACAGAGCATGTCTAGTGATTATGTTGATAGCTATCATGCCAGCCGACAGCTGGGGGAATTGTGGGGTGCATTACACGTGAAGTTGACTTTATGGCTGCAAAGATATCAGCTTTCTTCATAATTTGGAACTAACAGGGAGTTTCCTCTTAAGGCAGATGGATTTTTTCTGGCCATTTGAGAAGAATCTTGGTCGTTAATGCTAAGAACCTGTACAAAGAGAGAGAATGCTAACAACTGTCTTAATTGCACTTCTTACCAGAATAACTAGAGAGATCTAGACAGCAGAGCTACTGTATGAGATAAAATTATTTCCCTAGACGTACGTTTGTCCTATTTAATCAGGTTTTCTCATATAAACATTTTGGATTTGACACTAGCAGATTCTAATTTTGCTCAGACGTGCTGAAAGGTTTGGTTTTCAAAAAGCAAACATGAAACATCCCTGGTGCACGAGTTCACTTTGAAAGAAAGAAATTTCACTGTATGTTAATCCTTAGATGTGTGTGGTGTCCCTTGTTCACCTAAATCAATATGACCCTAATATGTTCTCCTTAAGTAGCAGAATGATGTTGGAACAGGTTCCAGGTACAACTCTGTGAGTTTCTGTTGCTGTTGTAACGAAAAAGAAAAAAGAGGTGGGGGGAAAAAAGTAACACACACACACACACAGACACCTTTTTAGCATATATTTTTAAGTTATCAAGTCTAGTTCTCCTACCATGAGGAACCAAAACACATTACCCAGATTTTTCTACTGGGTTGAAAATGTTGTTACCTAAAAGACAGCTTATTCAGAGTTTAAAATCAATGGTAAACACACTGCAATAAATAAATCATTCCTGAACTCCAGAGGTTGTTAAGTCAGGCTATTATAAAATTTACTGCCCTAGTTGAATGGAATGTAGGGTGATTATTTTGCCTCTGTTCCTTGTCAGGCATTCCTCCTTATTTCAAAAGACACGGAGGGTTCCTACTCTCTCAAAGGGATAGGATCAAACTATCAGATATCTTTAATTTCGTTAATTATCCAATCAGGTCACATATGCATTTAAGCCAACCTAGGACTGTTCCAAGACTGACAGCAGGATGAAACCAACCTGTGTGCTCCTAACCTCAACACCTGCAATATTCTCAGAGCAATCAGTGCATCAGCCTCTCACTGACAACTAATTAGCTAAACCCAACAACAAAACTATGGGATTAGATACTGACCTGCTGATTATCTTGAAATGAATGTCCAATATAATGTTAAGGATAGAGAGAAAATAACATTTATATATAGATACACATATGCACACACTTATATACATGCATATGTATGTACATATATGTGTTTGATCAAACCTTTTGTCCTGCCTAGTAAATTATTATTATAAACTACTTCCTCATCATCATCCCCCTTTAAATCAGTCTAGTATACACCTGCTTTTTATTACGTAGTTAAACAAATATTAGTTATACATCCCCAAAAATATGAAAACATTTCACTTGCATCAAAGTACCAGCTCAGGTTGCATTACCTTTTATCTGCAGTGCAGAGCCTTCATTTTACAGGATGATGGAATGATGAAATCTATTACTGTAAGATAATTGTGTACCCTATCGTTAGTTTAAGCTCAATTTTCTTTCTGGGACCTCAGATTCGGTTTTTGTTTGTTTTTAAATTTTGTTTTTGCAGTCAAAGTGGCTATCATCTTAAGTCTCAAGCAGCTTAAAGACACCGTTCCAGCCTCTTCAGATGCCATGTATGGAAAAGAAGCTTTCCTACCTCACAAACAGGAATGTATGCAAACGCATTATCCTCATCCTCCACACACAGATACTTGTTTCTTACTATCAGTATTTAGTTTCTTTCACAGATCTAAGGTTCAGTAATAAATCCAAAGCTTTAATCCCAACACGATGCCTGAAACGTATACTATGGTACAGGTCCGTGAGTACTCAGAAGAAAACACAGGTAATTGCTCAGCTTTATTTTGGGTGTGCCAGCAGTGACTAGAAAATGTATCAGAGGGAACTCAAAAACATTCTTCCCCTCTTCACTGACCCCTCCTCATTTCACTGGCAGCAAGGCTGACTGGGTGACCTAACAAGCCTTTTCCTTCTCTTGCTTCTGTACTGGCAGGCTCACAAAAGAAAAGGTTTTGAGGAGGAATGTCAATGAAGCAGGGAAATGCAGAGCACAATGACACCGTAAGAAGAATAAAGAAATGAATGGGAAAAAAAAGGCACTTGGGGAGATTGCCCAATCTTTACCACTTCAAAGAATGCTGACTTTTTTGCCATGACTGAATGCTGACTGTCAGCCACAGATGAAGCAGAAGTTTTAGCCTTATATATTTTCTATACTACAAGATACAACTTTTATATAATTGTTACCTTTAAAAAAACATACTCATTAGTTGCAATCTCATGAAACATTTGTGACTAAAAACATGGATGGATTTACATGTATATAGTTAGTAAATGTTGAGTTTTCCATCATCACAATGAATTAACTTTCAGAGCAATAAAATATAGTCATGGGTCCATTAATAATTCAGCAAAAAAATAGATGGCAAGTGTGAAAACACTTTGCAGGCTGTAGCAGTGCTTTCCAGTAATACTATTATAATTAAGAATCTGTCATCATTGGTCCTTCAGACAGATCAGTGTGAGGCTTTATACTTTCAGTTACACAAATCAAAGCTGTTTTCCAGCAAATTGTCCTTGGAATCTCCATTCTTTACCAGCAAAAGTTGTGGCCAGGAAAAGTAGCCCGTTGCATTTATGTAATCATGTTTTGCATCTTTTCTTCTAAATCTAATAATCAGAAGCGTATACATAATTATAGTGCACATAGTGATTTCACCAGTGGATTCACACCCAGATAAATACGCTTCTTCCACCCACCCCCCAATGAGTATTTCAATTGTATAAAACTTTTCTCCTTAACCCAGTAAGACTATTTCTAGAAACTTCCCTTATTTTTCAGTCATACCCCTTTTCACTCTCTCACCTTTACCTTCTGTGCTCTGGATTCTCTCCGTTAGAGTCCTGAAAGAACAGAAGCAGTCTAAGCAAACAGCTGTACAAATTAACAAACTAAAAAACACTCGAGAAGACCTGTCAAGACAATAATGCCTAGTGCTCCGTGTACAAAGGTGCAATCACTTTCTGGTTTTGGCCAAGTATGGCAAACTTCCCACTCTATCCCAACAAAAACAAACTCGCTCTCCTGCCACCAATCTAAAGCTCTGCCCTAACCCTGCTAAGGCTGTCACTTTAGCTACTGATTACATTCCTCACCACAGCAGCAGAAGGTCTGTTACTTTTTCCTTAGCAGACTTCATAGAAAAGGAAAGAAATAAATAAGCAGCAGAGAAAGAAAAAGCTTGATAAGAAAGGTGTTACAAAGGACACTGCCATCAAGGAGCTGTGCCACAGACAAATCTATAAATCAGCTGCATAATCCAATGAGACTACGGTGACAGCTCTAAAGCCTAAATGCCTGTTCTTTATCAGGCGAAGACAGATCTAGGTCTTTGACATTTTAATGAAGTAGAATTATTACTGATTTGGGCTATCAAACCAAGAAGTCAGAAAGAGCAAAGCAACCAGCAGCTAGCTGATCTTTTCAGCATCAGCCACTTACTCCTAAGAAAGATAAAAACTTCACATAATCCAACTACTTCTACTTACTTAATACTTGAATTATGGGATTGTGATAGAAAAGTACTCTTAAGAGACATTTAGGGTCTTTGCAATAAATACACACACAAAAAAAACCCCAAACTTACAAATTGATACATGAAGTCTAAGCTTTAACTTGAATTCTCTGTCAAACATGAAGTATATGAGAAGCAAAATGTTACAGTTCAGCTCCCTACATCCTTTCGTTCTGCAGGAAACAAACTGAATGTTATGGAATCTCTGCTTCACTAAAAGGATAAAGCAAAGCAGCTGAGAAATTTTAATCCACAGTTTAAGATTAAATATTTATGGTAGAACGATAATTTTGCTCCTATGATACCACAGTCACAGTTCATGTGATTAAGCATCAAATGCCTTTTGAGAAATTCATGCTCTCAAACATTTGAACAGATCTGTGTAAATAACATAAATATATTAAATGCCTTTTAAATGTCACAACATAAAATATCTGTCACATCTTTATTGTAACTCTCCAAGCCTGAGGATCCAGGTGATTTAATTTTAAATGTTTGCTTCCTACGTTTGAGAAGCAATATAATTTCACAGTTTCTGCAAGTCTCTTACTAGCCCCAAACTTCTCTTTTTAAGACCTTCTGAAGTGCTTATTTTCTTTTTAAAAGGTGTATGCGATACTCATGAGGTAAAAATACTGTGATCACTAGGCTTATAGAAGCAGAAGGGAACAGCACAGGAGAACCAGGTATAAGGGAAAATACTGGAAGCATTCCTTTTATGAGGTTCCTTGCATTACAGGCAGACTAATCTGCCTTTTGTTGGGCTGGCTTTCCAACCCCTGCCGCCATTAGGAGACTTCCTATGTTCTCTTCTGGCCTCAAATCCTACTAGGTTCATGACCTTTTCAGCAAACAAATATAAGTTTTACTAGTATTGGCATAAAACAGCCCTGTTGAAAAGTTTAAAAGGATTAAAGAAAGGCTATGTTGAAGGACCATCTTTAGTTTCTGGGGAAACAGCTCACTCCAGAGCCTTGGGAGTGCTTATGTATGAACACTCTGGGTCTTCCCCAGGTGCTACTGCTCAAGAGAATGGACAAACTCTAAGGTACTTCTAAAGGCTCCCTAAGACTTCGGTAAGGGACAAGCACCCACAATGATCTCAATGACAATTGTGAACTCAAGACCCCTGGACTTGACAGGCAGCATAGGGGTACTGTAACATTGCTTAAAAATCAAACTGTGTGTACAATATTTAATTTTTTTTCCCAAATGGAACAGATGCTTTTTCACAAATGAGGCAATGTTATTCAGATCACCTATTAAATTCCATGTGATGGAAACTTTCCTCAAATCACTGAAGATTTGCCAACAAAGTGGGTCTATTAGTAAATACCACTCTTCCAAGTGAATGAAATGTGACTAGAGGTTGGGCATCAATCCACTTTCAGCTGACTTCTTTTTTCAGGCTTCTACTCTCACAAGTGCTATCATCAAAACCAATGCTGCTTCTTTCATTCTAGTGAAGCGGGAGTAATTACATAAGTAAATATTGTCCCTCCTCCTGTCTTATTTGTGCAGAGCCTCACATTCTTGAAAAGATTCTGTTTTGAACCAGAAACAACTTTATAAACTGAAATATCACTGATCCTTTGATCCTTTGGTAAAAGATGTAAGGTATGCAATTCATATTGTTCTCATGTTTCCTCATCATCCAAGCAATAAATATACCTTTTTAAAAGAAATGTGAAGCATATCCTCTAAAATCATCTGTAATAATCATTCTTTGCTTTTCCTGAAGCGCTGTACAGAGTAATTCTTCAAAAAGAGGTAACAAACTACATTATCTAAATCTTCTAACTTCATTCTTAACTGTCATTTATGAGTAACTAGCTAATATTTTACTGTAAAAAAATACATTTAAAGCAAATTATACACATAAATAGTGCTTAATAAAATTATTCTATTTAAGTAGCAGATCTTGACTATGAAGAGCTTTAACAGACACTTGATGTACCATTATTTTGCAAGTTTAAAGAATAAAAAAGGTTCAGTGCTCCACATTTTTTAATCACGAAGTAAAAGTGAACACTTGAATGAAGACCCATTCCCACATTTTAATGACTGGGAATTTGTTTATATTTAAAAGAGAATTAAATACATTGGGATAAAACACTCCCAACTTGAAATAAACTGAAAGAGATCTGAAAAACCGAAAGAACATTGGATCTGATTTTTAATCTTCCAATTCCAAGACCTGACTGAACAATACTCAGTGTTGCTACTACACACATTTTAGTTTCTGAGACTATAATACTCTGTTATATCACTGTCAGCAAAAGATGCCCTGTTCAGCCCACCTATCTTTTTTTGGTAGAGGAAAAACCCCAACCTAACCCAGCCTGGCTTAAGGAGCACCCTATTGAGTATACTTTTTGTGCTCCAGAAACAAATACTGGTTATATTCCTTCAAAGAGTAACATGTCCTCTGAGGGTTCCACCACCTGCTTCCCTCAAACAACTGCCATCACCTCATCTTATCTGGCTTTCAGCCAGGTTGCTCTCATCCAAATCTTGGCACTGACAAAGGCACAATCCAGAGGGGACAAATGCAGCTGGGTGCCATCAGTGCAATGCAATCACTGTATAAAATGGAACAGCATACAACATACGTGGTGTAAAAAGTTCAAATATGTCGTTGAAATTAAAACATTTCAAGCTTGCATGTTAAACCAAACTTCTAACTTTTTATATCAAATAGGATAAACAAAAAAACTTTGAAGAAACCTGAATGACCAGAAATGAATGATCTGAAAACACTTGGTTGCATCTTATAGGTTGCACACCTGAATGTCTACAAGATTGGGGCCAGCTGCAATCTTAGTCTTCAGCACACATTTTCCTTGTATTTAATATGTCAAACCTAATGCCCAAGACATAATGTTAAGACTGGCATTAAGTTGGCATGTTACTCTTGTAACGATTTTGCTTCGTCTATTTTTGATTTTTAAAATTCAATAGGAAGTTCTGAAGAAATCTAAAGCTTGAGTTTAGGAAAAAATCTCTGAGAATGACTAGTAATGGATCTGTATTTGCTAACTTACCAGACATTCTTTGATTAGCATAGAAATCCTATCAGTACCACATACTAAGTGATACATGGTAAGTCAAAATCCATCCACTTAATTAATTCTATCAAAAAGTAGGTAGCAGAACTTCCCTGAATGAGCCTTCAAACATGGAGCTGTGCTTCAACATATCTTCTGAAAAAGCCTACATTTTAACATTTCCAGTAATAGAGAATATATCGATCGCCCTTCAGAAACTGTTCTAAACATTATCTTCACTAAAATACACATCTCTGAGTTTCAATTGTTCTAGATTCACTGTTCAATCTTATTAGATTCTGAAGAGCCTTCAAAAACCTGTTTTCTTACCAAAACTCATAGATTATAAAGGTATCTCTCAATTGATTTTCAATAATCTTAATGAACTAAGACACTTCATTATTTAAAACAGGAAAATTACACAAGCCCCCATATATTACTTCAATGGTACAATGGGATATTCATTGTGTTTCTGTTCACCTCAACCAGTTTTGGCTGACAGAAGTAAATATCTCACATTTCGCTTTTCCTTATGACCATTTTAGTTGTACTCTCTATGCATATGAAATTCCATATGCATATTCCCTAACAGAACTGGTATCAGCCAGCAAAGCTGAAACTACAAAGTTTATCCTGTCTCCCTTTAAAGACCTCCTCTTCTTCACCCCTTAAACCCACAAACCTGTATTCTTCAGTGCTACAAATCTGTTTGCTTTGTGAAAACTGAAAATAGTGGTCTAGACCGATGCTCACCCCATTTATCTTAGATGCGACTGTATACATAAGCAATGCCAGAAAATAGGTACATTTGTGTTTGGCCAGGTCTGCCCCCCAAACCTGTGTAGTATCAGACAATGAAGACTGTGTACTTTAAAAAAAACCTAGTAAGCAGTTTTCCCAGTGTTTAGTTTATCATATCCTCACTGCTTAATGGTCATTTCTTTTTCCTCGAATCTGAATCAGTATTTTTTTCCCAAAACAATCTTTTCTCTATAGTATCAGTACTTGTCATTCCATATCATGAAAACTTCTTCTTCTAATACTTCAGCAAGAAATAAAAAAAATCTTCTGTCTTGTGGACACTGACCCCCCAAAAAACCCCATGATATATTTGTTTCAAATCAAAACTATACATCCCTTCCTGTTATCATGTATCTAATAATGTTACATGGAAACATTAAAGCCCTTCATGTTAGCCGTCCTGATGAAGCAGCACTTGACCATTGAGAGGATGAAGTGAACAAGTCATTAAGGAGGGGAGATCTGATAAAAATCCTCAGAGTGACAATTCAGGGTGTAACACAAATAAATACACCTGCTTCACTGGGCCTGATCTGGGCACATAACTAACAAACACCACTCTTACAGAAGAAACAGCTCATCCGTACAGGTTTTCATTCCCTTTACACCGAACTCGAGATCAGGTCATACCTGAACATTGTAACTAATTAGTACTGGACTTGAATAAAAGTTTCACTGCTTGGTTCTTGGGGAACTATGAAGGAAAGTCTTGAATATATTTTTCCCAGAAAAGCAATTACAAATTCCAGGAATTTAAATTAGTTTAGTCAAATGTTTCCCAAAGTACTACTTTTGAAAAGAAAGTAAAGGTATGGCACAAGCAGCCTTCCACTTGAAGAAAAAGATTGCATTATGGCATATTACTGCACAACTAAAAACAACATAATTTATAAGAATGGTTTGAAATAGCAACATTTTTAAAGCTTGTGTTAAAACCAAGGGGATGACCCTCAACTTTGCTCCTTTCACCAAGGCCAAGTTGAAAGAGGTGCATGTACCATAAGTTTTAATTATTTTCTTACATTCATGCCACCACTAAACTCCAAAGCCCATTCTCCAGCAAAAAGATCCAGCTGTTGACTTAAGAAAACCCCAAACAACCCAATGCTTTTATCTCTTAGCTACTGTCTGCAAGGATCTCCTCCAAAACCCCCCAAGAAAAGGACTTGACGCATGCTCAAATCTTACATCCCATCCTGCATTCATTACTTCACCCCATTAACATTCCACGCAGAGAGCCCTTTGCTGGTTTTATGAGGCGAAACCACAGAATGTCAGGTTAACAAAGCCCAGCCGAGAACATTCCCCTCAGTAAAACTGTTCATCAGGAGTCTGTTTACATAGATTGGCAAAGAATTATTAGCACTATGGAACTGGAGGAAAATTAGAAACGTTGGTAATAAAAACACACAATTTATCTCTATACCTACTAATAATTCTGACCCCTTCCTTCATCCCTGATATGAATTCATCATATCATTGTTTATTAGAAGAAATTTAAAACTTAATTAGTATCCTCTCTATTACTATTAACTCAGGATTTTGTTTCTCTTTATACTGAGTTTGTTGTATGATGGAAAGGCTTTATGGCTTCTTGGACCCGTGGACTGGATGTTTTGTGAACTGTTCTCACCTAAAGTTATTACACGTGTACCTGCAATTTATTTGGTGTGGATGACCCAAGCCTATACTCTTATATACTCCACATATATAAAGTAATAATTAAAAGAAAACCCAGGCTGCGTCTTGTTATTCTGAGTTCTGCCTCACTGGTATTTAACATAATTAAATGAAGAAAGTAGTAGTTGTGGCACTTTTATATGAATAATGTTAGTTTGATCATTAAACTATTATTAATGCACAGATCATTTGCATTACACAAATACATATATACACAATGATACACAGACGCAACATTCAGGAGTTGACACCGTCTCCATCAGTGCTCCCTCCATCCACGTCACCCAACCCACTATCCCTGTATCTTGCTGCTCTAGAAGCACCTCAGCTGTCTGCAGGGTTTTACCTCTTTATTCAAAATTTTCTTTCTATTTAAAAAAAAACAGGAATTCTTTGTATCTTTCAAAGGGGCTATAAGAAAGCTTGTATTCATGTCATTGAATGCAAACTACAAAAGTACACAGATTTGTTTCTTTAGTCAGCCAGTGCTCTACCCAGCTTTCAATAAATGAGAAATGAGATGCTACCATTATTTTAGCTTTAAGAAAGGATAAAAAAAGAAATCAGAAAACTAGAAGTTAAATAAAACATACAATGGAAAAGAATGCTCAAGAAACAAAGCCAGTAGTGTAGTTTTGTAATGTGCCACTGTTTGCTTTAAAATATTTTCTCTAGTTACTGAAATAAGACGACTATAGAAATATAAGATTTTACTGAGACATGATGGAAGGATTCTGAACCCAAGTAACAGTTAATGCAATAGAAGGTCTAACCTCTCAGCAAATTTTAAGTTATCATTACAATAACAAAAATGTGCACAAAAACGTTCGTCTGGGTTGGTTAAGTTATAACTGACAATTTATCTAACAAATTTAAAGAACAGAATGGGAAACCATCTTGAAATGACGGTTGCCGCAGGGAACACTTAAAGTGATTTTCCCAGCTCTGCCTATTTTTAATCCTGGGAAATATTTACACAGTTCATATCCATCACTTTACTGTGGTTTTAAGGCCAAAACCTGCTCTTTCAACAATTTCAAAATTAGAGATTTTTCTGTGTTTTCCAAAGGCCACTTAAGTTTGGGACCAGACCAATTCTAATGCTGAATTAGCTGGTTTGATATTGTACCCTTTCTCACAAAAAGATGTGCAGTTAAAGCAGTTCAAGTTGAAATTAATGAGTTATGAGTCCTTTCAATTTGGGTCTCACTGCAAATCCTAAAAGTGTTCAAATATCCCCCATTCAAAAATCTCATTTACATGTGACACCACACAAATGCTGTAATAACTTGAAATCTCCGCTCAGTAGCAACACATTACTACACTAGTAAATTTTACTTTTGCCCTAAAAAAAGAAATGTAAGGTTAAGGTCATAAGTAAATAAGGAGGGACATTTTCACAAGGATACTACTTACGCAGTGGGAATTAGAACAAGGACCACCTCCAGTAGGCAGACAACTAAATTAAGAAATCACTACCAAATATTTCCAAGAGCTGCAATGGAACTCGTTCGACCTCTAGTAAAAGGCCACTTCTTTCAGGCAGTTGTTGGTCCCTTGGGTGGTCCAAGACCTGGGTGGTCTAGTGATTTTAGCTTGGACAGCTTATTTCAGTTTTTACTGTATTTAACTGTCTCACATCACGTTTTAGTCTTCTGGAGAAAGAATTCAAACTTCACTAAAACAAGAAACAGTGTCTTATTTAAATCTTGTTTCCTGAACATTAACACGAGTCGTACGAGAAAACTGCATCACAAAACCAAAACAAACAACAAGTTTTTACAATACATCGTTCCAAAATGAGATGAAGGACCCTAAGGATGAAAACAATCTCAGACACATAATCATCTGCACAGTAGTATTAAATCTTAAAGATTGCGGCTACTATTAATGTCCTCACAACACAAATGCTATCATAGTTGACTGACAGAACTGTTGTGAGCATCGGTTTTTTTCCTTATTAGTGTGGGATATAAGGAGGAAAAGAGCAAATCAGTTCAGGTGAGCTTTCTACTTCCACAGTTGGTTACACTGCTTCTGGCACCTGGCTGAGCTCTGCTTTGGTTTCCACTGTACATAGTAAACAGCCAGTCTGTTGTGCTGTTAAATTGTTTGAGCAACAATGGCACAATGAAGCATTTCTTTTGAAACTGATTCTAAGACATGTTACTATCCAGAAAAACAGCCACAATGGAACTGCACTAATTATTGAACCATAGAATTTCACCAAATAATGGAGAATGGTAACACCATGCCTGGATGCAGTTCACTGTACTAGAGGTTTTCCTGAAAACTGTCCAATAGCTTTTATCAGGCCCTAAGGTTTATCCTTTATTTTTCCCGTCACCCTCATTTTACATTTTTTCCCCTCTCCATATTCTTACTCATTCCATATATCCTGTACGAAAAATGACAGAATGTTACAGGTTGGAAGGGACCTCAAATGATCATCTAGTCCAACCCCCCACCAGAGCAGGATCACCTAGATTAGGTCATGCAAGAACATGTCCAGGCAGGATTGAAGATTAGTAATACTCTTAGTTATCAAAATGCATAAAACATTGTAGTAGAGAGCTCAGCTGCTCCACACAGTGAAATAAGTGTTCATTACAAAGTCCACATAGACTAAAATTCAAAGAATATTCCAGTAAGATTGATTTTGGAGACTTAAGGCAGACACTGAAAAACACTAGATGGTAACAGTAAATGGAGTAAAGAACCATAAATGACCAAAACAAAACCCCCCAAGCTGCCTTCAGAACAATTTTGTAATAACGTTGCTAAATGCATATGAAGTTTTTCCTCAATTTCAAATTTAGTGTCAATTTAACAGCACAGATTATAAACATCTACTTCACTGGGGTTTTTTTAGTATCTTTTTATTAATGCATTAGATGTCACACCTTGCCTCAAATGTACATGATCATCACATCCTCTGGAAAAAAAGAACTATTCCTAGTAAATAGATGTGAAGGCAGTCCTGCTTCTTTTGAACAAAAAAGGCTTAAATTAATACAAACAAAATTTTTTTACCAGACACTTGCTTCAACAGAACTAGTTAAAATATGAGTTTAATATATTAAATATTTAAAATTAATAAATATATATCATTAATAAATTAAATTCCTCACTAACAGCATTCATGCTGGTAAATTATGCAGCACACAGAAATTGACACATCACCAGCTGGGCAAGTTCCGTGGGCATGCCCAGGACAGACACTGCCTTTTGGGAGCATCTGTCTTGACCCAAGATCGGGCAGTCTCTGGCATCTGATTGCAGGTAATAAGCCTAGGAAAAAGGTCTAAATTTGTTTCATTTAAATCAATTTTAATAGCTTGAGCAGGCAAAAGTAATCTTTATTCTGAAAAGTGTAGACAAAAATCCTTTGACCTGAGGATGAGCTCCAAAGACCTTGTGGGAAATCTCATTGTGGGACAGAAGCAGAATATGAAACAGCATGAAAAAAAATACCTCTACGTATACCTATGTCTTAAGCAATAAACACATTTAAAAACCTTCAGTAGTAGAATTTTGCTATGTTATTGATTTTCATATGGAAAATGTATGAGCAGCATATGTAAAACTGCTCAAACCATTTTGCTGTTAAACAAACAAGCACATGCCTAGAGGGGACAGAATAAAGTAACTGGTCTCCTTATGATGAATTGCATTAACTTGCTCTGGCTTGCCAAGTCAGTAAGCGGTGTGAATTTAATGGCAATTAGCCGAGATCAAAGTTGAAGTACCATGAACAAAGTAGGTAAAACTGACAATATCAAGGAAGGGAAGTGTATCATGGGTGACTGAAAAAAAAAATGTACTTTGATTTATTCAGAATGTTTGGAGCTGTTAATAGAAAAGGACAGATCCTTACACAATATTTATTTTCAAAACAGTATTGCTGATTAAGCAGATTTCTAGGAGACTGTTTTCACGGGTAAATTGGCCAAAAATCCCGACAGCGAAGTAAACTGTTCTGTAATAGCTCCCATTGTAGACACAGTGCTCAGAATGATATTTTCTCAAGAAATTCAACTCTGATTCAAAGTCAGGCATTCTCCAACCTACCTGGCAAACAATTTATCAGCCTTTCAAAGCAACAGAAAAAGTTCCCAGGCATCAGAAAAAGGCAGAAAGGGAGAGTTTGTGTGTTTTAGATGTGGTGGGCTTTAGGGACTACTAGTAATAGGAAAAATATTCCTCTCATTAAATCTATGTGTCTTAATCAAGACTGACATAAAAACCCTTATAAATTTAAATTATATATGATTAATCTGGGAAGAAACAACTTTTGGGTTTTGGGGGGTGGGGGGGTTTAGTGCTTAAAGGAGACCTCCACTTCCACATATCATCAGCAAGAATTTAATTCTTACCTCAAATATTAGATCCTTAAAAAAACCTACAGCATGCTCACTAATGCTGAATATGTAACTACTATAACTACAAAATTCCAGGCTTCGTGTAATACTTTCGAAGTGGGAGTCTGAAAACATTCTTATAGTAATTCCCAGAGCATTTTGCATGGATGGTGACATATTTTTACAGATGAACTGATACTCAGAAAAGTTAAAGAATTAGCCAGTACCCGTGAGTTTATAAAAGAAAAAGGAATTAATACAAAACAGCTTCTTTCTATTATAATTTCTTTTAATATAAGTAAAATGACAAACAACACACGCAAGTTGCAATACTGTTTGAATCAAACATGTTAAATCTAGGTGCAAAGAAATGGTCTAGTAAATAGCAGTGTATTTTTGCTGTTAACCTGAAGGGTAAAGACCCAGCAGTTCTTTGGCAATTAGTCAGTGAGGTCTACGGGAGATTCGCTTGAGCAAAGATTGTTTCTCAGAAGATCAAAGATAACTGGTGTTACACTCTGCCCTAACCAGACCCAGATTCACGCTTTCCATTACTTATTTACATTGATCTTATGACTATTTTTATAGATCCATCAGAATAAGTGTGCTTTTACTCTTTTACTAATATTTGTTTAATTAAGTTAATTAATTACAGCTTAACTGAAATACCGTACAAAAGACCTCACGCAGCTTTCAAAGTGTAGGCTGAATCCTAATCCTCTTTTTTTTTTTTTTAACTACCAGTAAGGATGAAGTCAATAAATTGTCAATTAATAACATACTTGCTTTGATGGCTCTTCAGTAATTTACTTACATACCACTTCATAAATTTCTTAGGAAAACTTCTGGGATTGCTGATACAGTACCTTTGCCATGGGAAAATTTGGTTTAAATCTGCTCTGCTGCCAATAAACCAATAAGACTAACTGGCTGATAATCCTCCCACACTCCACTGTTTAGGTATATGCACTCAACCAGCTAAAGTTTAATTTGTTCCGCTAATGGCACAGAAAACTACTCAAACTTATTCACCATATAAATTTGAACTTCAGTCTGCTACTTTCTGTTATTCCTTGGGCAGGGAAAAAAGAAAGCTACTGAACGCTTTGTAATTCAGACTGGTTTATCTTTTCCTTCATCCAAACCATAACAATAACAACGGACACTCGCAGTGATAAATACGAAATTCCACTTCAGAGAAAAAAAACATATCAAAAAGCCTTAGAGAAGTCTGAATATTTTTTGCATTGGCACATAGAACGCCAAGACGCATTCTACCATTCTAAGCAAGTACAATGTTCTTAAACTACTGCACTTAGAACCACTGATGCTAGACACCTTGTACATATTTCAAGCTGCCATGTTCAAGCTTTTGTCTGGGATTTCTAAGGGGGTGGCACTTATCTTTATTAGATACAGCCCATTTATTTAGAAGATAATTCAATTTATAAACAAGTACAGTAAAAAGTTTAGTAAAAAAGCCCCTCAGAGCTCAAAATGCTGATTTTTTTTTTCTAAAGTTACGTTGATAGCATTTTCTAAAGTTATGTTAATAGCATTGATATAGGTTTATATACAGTAAACAATCTATTATATACAGATAATATTGCACAGATAATATATCTGTAAATAATATTATATACAGGTAAGTGTTGCAGGTTTCATATGTTCATGACAGGCCAAGGCCAGGTGGAGTCATGCAAAAGTTCCTAAACGAACTATGAAGAAACTGTTAGGTCATACAATATTTTACCATCATCTTCTGAAGGAAAAACTACGAGAAATACTAGAAAAACTCAAATAAACCACTACTCTATTTTCTAGTCTAGCATATGTAAAGAGAGTTTGCCTGCATTTCCAATGCAAGATGTCCCCACACTGCACTGGTACTGACAGAAACTAGGTAGGATTTGTCAAAAACCACCACGTTTGTCTAGTATTCTTCCTGGGGCATGAAGAACCAACTGGAGATTTTCCAAAGGGATTGAGCTATGGATAAAGGAATTGAGCTATAGATAAAGGAATTAAAGAAACTGTCCTCCTATTCCACTTGTAATCCTCTGGGAAACAAGCATCAAGATCTAAAAAGATTTATATTGAGTCTGAAGTTGTAGCGCTCTGATAAATTTATAGGGGTAGATCAAACAACTTACCATGGATTACTAAATCATTCCTCTAAGCTTTCCTCCCAAACCTCAACAAAACTCAGAACATCCTATTCACAGAATGAAAATAGACACCTTGTTCTCTTCTTAGACTTACACACATGAATATATATATATATACAGGTGCAGCTAAACATGAAAATATTTAGGAAGATTATGACAGCTGTCTGGTAAGAAGTTATTATTCCCACTTTTTTCCTACTGTAATTAAGAAATCACCTCCGGCCAACCCAAAATTTTTTATTGCCATGCCAGGTTAAGCAATGAATGGTAGGAAGGAGGTTTTATTTCTCTTTTAAGAAAACAAATAAATGGAAAATGAAAAGGAGTAGGACTGCAAAGCTGGGTTAGCTTCGCATTTTTACTGGTTAAAGGAAAAAATTTAATTTGTTACACTCATTCAACTTTGCTGAACCAGCAGCAGTAGGAAGGCTCCTATGTTCCAATGCTTTTTGGAGTCATGGCCCTGCGAAGCAGGAACCCCAGAACAACTATCAATAAAAGCCAGATCAGAGGGTCGAGAGCACGCTGGTGGTTACACTGAGTTAACAACCTGCTCTAGAAAGACATTAAGAAAAAGGAGCCCAGGTATCTGTATTAGAAGTGATAGAACTTTACTTGCCTCATGCTGGAAAGCATGGCAGAACTCAGGTCTTGCTTTATTTCCTCAAAGCTAGGACCAAAATGTTGCCGTGACTGATCCTGAGTTATATATGGATTCCTGATACAGCAGCATTCACTTGCAAGTGTTTCACTACAGGACCTCACAGAAAATTAATAAACCACCTTGTTGCCTCATGCTACTTTTGTACAAATATGCTTCTTAATTACTAAGTTCTATGCTCTTAAAAACAAATGGTCTGGATTCACTTGCTAGAGAGTATATTCCGACCTCACTATACAGAGCCCATTTATGGAGCTAGCTGAACTGCTGTCATTTGAGAAGAGGTGACAAACTATTGCGGCTAAAGCCAAACAGACTGAAGTCACACTCAAGATTATGAAGGTTAGTGCATTCTTCTTCCAAATATTCCCCCATCATCCTTCTAGAGCAGCCTATTGAGAGTTCCTTAGTGGAGAAGAAAATGCAAAGCATTCCAAAATGTTCCACTTTGCTCAGCAGTGTAAGATAAATACTGCCCTCCCTGCCTATCTCTGCAACTTCTCAAGTAGTCCTGCCTTGAACAAATATTAGTGATATTTTAACCATCTTCTACCTTTAAGGTGGATTACTCTTGCCTCTCAGTTGTTCCATCTGTGGGAAGGCATGACCTCTGAGTTTGTGGCTTAATTTGCTGCCATTGTGTAGAAAACACCTGCTCCTTTCATCATGGTTTTGAGATAGCAATTTTTCAGAGCAAAAAACCAAGTTCGTAAAGCACATGTTAGAGATGCCCTGTTCCAGGAGACAGACTGAAATGAAGTGCAAGGAATCTTAATTCTACTTGTCCTACTTTCAGCTAGGATAGAGTTAATTTTCTTTCTAGCAGCGGGTAGAATGCCATATTTGGAAGTTAGGATGACAGCAGTGCTGATAACACACTGATGCTTTTAGTTGTTGCCAAGCAGTCAAGGACTTTTCAGTTGTTCATATTGCCCTGCTAAGGAGAAGCAGGGGTACCCAGAAAGCTGGGATGGGACACATCCAGGAGAGGTGACCCAAACTTGCCCAAGAGGCTATTCCATGCCAGTTACGTCATGTTCAGCATAAAAGAGGAGCTGGTGAGGGGAGGAAGGCATGGCTCCAGGACACATGGGTTTTGGGGACAGTCCAGTTTTGGGACAGCTCTGAGTTGTACGGCCAGAGTTGTGCAGTTCAGTGACAAACTGCATTGTGTATCACCAGCTTTGTAGATTTTGCTGTAAAGTCCTATTATCGTTATACCTCTCTTTCTCTGCTGTCCCAGTAAACTGTCCTTATCCCAACCTGCAAGGTTCTGGTTGGCTGTTTGCTTTTTTTTTTTTTTTAGTTTCTTTTACCTCCCTTTTCCTTCAAATTCCACCTGCAGCCCCTTAGACAGCAAGCAGTTGTGTGGTGCTTGGCTCTCTGCTGGCACAAAACCAGGACACTACTTGTGACAGAAACAAAGAAAAAAAACTTCTTGACCAGTTCCTGAACAGTCCTTAAGAAAGATGATGATGAGTATCCCTGAACAGATACAGCAGCATCATTGCTATCTGCTTCCAAAGTGTCACACAAAGACAAAGTTCACACTGCCCTTACAGATACTCAGATAAACAAAAGTGGTTGCTCCTGCTCTCTCTCACTCCATGTACCAGCTTGCACCATCCCTGCAGGGAGAGGTGTGGTTACTTCTGTACTGGTGGCTTAGGAAGTATGAGGATTCGAGAGACACAACATCTGGCACTTCTTATCAAAAATCTCTGATTCAAGTGTAATGGGATGCACACTCTTTTGTATTGTGCAATCATTTGAAGAAAAATTAAAGTTGAACAGTTAATTTCCTACATGTCTATCTTTTCAAAGGAAACATGGTATCAAGCTGTGAAGACAAGGAATTCTGCAATGCAGTCATCTGCAAAAGGGTATGCAAGCTGCAACACCCCAACAGTGCAGAGACAGACATCCTTTTAATACATGGCTTTTACCAGCTATTATACCCTTATGTCCTTAGTGAGCATCCAGGGAGTGTTTCTGAAATTGCTACTCATCCAGGCACTTTATTTAGATATTTTACTTATCTGTAGAATTACTACTCCCTCAGCACAAGTCCAATAAACACTAAAGTCTATGTATTACAGCAAAACAAATAGGGTCATAAAGTTGGAATAATCTGTGCATTAACAGCGTGCAAAAAGCAGATAAGTGTTCTGATTCCTGGGTCCTAAACGTTCAAATGGCTCTTGAAAATACAAAGTCTCCAACTGAGGATACAATGATTAAAATAATACTAACCTTGGTTAGCAATTAAACAATCACATCTCCCCTCAGACTAAAAACGTTGACAACAGCTAGTAGCTGACATCTCACTTCAACATTTTACAGCTGCTCTACAGCAAAGACTTTAGACATTTGAATGCATACATGCATCTTATTTTCCCAGGATTTCAAAGTCCACATCCAGGCTGCTGCTCAGCCATTATGAATGAGTAATTCAAGTAGGGCATGACTGCTTCTTGTATTAACTTGATAAAGATGTTTCATTCAAAGTGCATCAACAGTTGTGTTAAGTCATCCCGTTCACAGGCTTATACTTATTCTGTGTTATGGTACTAGTGAAGAAATAAAAAGGTAACTTTATACAAAATATAATTTGTATTATAAAGATGATGATATTTCTATTGTACCAGTTTTCAAGACTTCATAAAACAACTGAATATACCTTTAATTACTTCCTGATTTTTTTAATTAAAACCAATTTTATCTGACTGCAATCTGCACAAAAATTTAGACATGTAATTGTTTAAAGGACTGTCAATGTGCACTAATTTTAATGTCTGAAAAATACTAATCCAGGACTGGGGTTAAAATATCTTTCAAGTATTATGAAGATATACTAGGTGTCTTTCAATTTCTTCTACGAATTTTCAGGTCACAATCTAGAAAGATTTGCTCAGTACTGAATTCCTCTTCTCAGGGCAGAAGCATTATAATATAGCTCAAAATTAGAGGGGAAAAGAGAATGCATAGTCTCCTTTCATTAGTTTATTTCCATTTAGAAGATGATTAATTATATCTTACCCTACAATGCCATGGACAAACACATAAGAGAAAAGAAGTATGCTATCCAGAGGTGGTGCACTCCATAACCCTACTCACTTATGTTGAGGCAAATGCTGTATTTAATGCTTCATTAGATTCACTCATACCTTCTCTTATTTTTCCCCAAGAGAATTGTTTCTATTTACAAAATTTCCATTATTATCTCTATTTCAAGGGAAAAAAACATAGCTACGATAGTCAGTTCTAGTATTATACTTCCTATTGTATTTAAGCAATGTTTCCATACAGTTTAAGTAATTAAACAGTTTAAGAAATAAACCAAATGTAGGCATAGGAAAAGGCAGCCAGCCTCTGATGTATTCAGATTATTATTCTGATAACCAACATTAATTTTCAGGTCGTCTTTTCCTCTGGCATGACAATTAGCTATCAACACTGAAATTCAAAAAGATGCAGCTCAATCTCCAATTGTTCTGACCCCTTTCACATCCACCTTCCTGCAGGCAGTGGGCTATTTTTCCAAGATTTTGGGACATGAGGCAGCGTAGCCAAAGCTACCTTCTCTAGCTTGGCACTGATCCCAGGCAAACAGCCCAAGAAGCTGTACAACAGATGATGCACATGGGCTACAAGCGGAAAAGTTGGCAGATGCAGGCAGACCCTTATCGTGCCAACTGTAAGAGCTGACATGTTTGTTTGAGACCCCTCCATCCCTTCAGTTCTCACTGTTACAGCACCCGATTCCTCCATACATTAACCATGCAACCTTCTCATTGTATTCAGACAGTACAACCCCAAAATGATTTGCTGCTCTGCTTACAGAAACAAAGAATCAATTTTCTGAATCTCTTGAGGAAAGTCACAATAACTTTCTTTTCAGACCTGTCTACTTTGTCTTGAAAATACATCAGGAATGAGGAAAACACATAGGAAAACCAGACTCTGCACTAATTTGCTCTGCTGTGAAGTGGAGCTCAGTATCAACAATTAGCAGCAGTAGAATGTTTGAATGGGAACTCAGAACTCAGGTCAGCAAAGTGTTTTACTCCAGCAAATGTTTCTATCTTAACTGAACCAGTGTCAAGATTTGGGCAGCACCTAGAATTTTCTCCTTCAGAAAAACAAATTGTTTTTTCCTTCTCGAAATGCCTTTTCCTCTACTGAGGAGGGTAAATCAGATCAAAATTAAGACTTGAAAAGTACTTAGCTATTTAATTGGACTATATATCCACTATAATCCTATCACTGCATTTCTCAAATGCATTTAATATTCCACACAATAGGGACAATGTCAAGATATCTCAAGTAGAAAGTATTTGTGTTGAAGTTGCTGTACTCACAAGTCTGTTACATAGAAATACTCAGCAATAAATGCTCACATTATACAGGTAGGCTAATTTTAGCTATTGAATGCAACTGAAGAGTTACACAGTGTACTGTTTTCCTCCTATCAATTTTAAGTATTTCTGCCACCACAGACAAAAAGTACATAGACAAGTATCATGCACCTATTAGTACCATTTCAGTGCACAGCTAAAAGGAAAATTAAATCAGCTCACAAAGCACAAAAGTCATTAAATGGTCTGAAAGTTAAAGGTGACTAATGGTTCCTAGAGCACTAATTTCTATCTGGTTTGCAGATTTTTAAGTAGAAGAAATAAATTTTCAGAAGCTTCACAGAATGTTAAGAAAATGAAAATAATTTAAATGTTTCCAACATTGGAAAACTTAATATAATCTGTCCAAACTCATTTCCAGTTTGGTCAACTATAGGAATATGTCTTAACTTGGGGCTCATCATTGGGTTTATCTAGCTAAATTTTAAAAAATCAATATACTGCTAAGATTGTAACCGCTTTGTCTCACTCTGGCTGTGAACTGTTGTTTTCTACAGAAAATTACCTCTCCAGTTACTTGGTAATGGAACAACTTCATTTTGTGACCACAAATGGCTATTTGGAACATCACAGAAAGGAACTTCTGTGGGAACTTCAGGACAGTAAAGTTGGGTGGAAGGGGACAATGTGGTTGAACACTCACTCTGCATATCTAAGAATGCATCCTAAACCATATCAATAAGGTAGTACATTATTGAACCACAAAAATTACTCAGAAAAATAACTCTGATTTACAGACAGATATTTAGGTCATATTTTCCACATGAAAAGTAACGGAGATCTTTAATTTAATGCTGTTTTTCATCAAATGCACTATATTTCTGTTCAGTAACATGTTTAGTAAATGACTTGTTAGTAAAATTTGAAACACAAAAATGGATCTGGTCAAAATGTATTTCTATTTTGCCACCAAAAGTTTACAGATTTTCAATGATATCTATTTAGCATTCCATTACAAAAAATAGCCATGTTATAGGAATCATTTACATCACCAAAGTGGTAGTGAGAGCAATATAATTCAATTATAAAACCTGGAAACAGTTTAAACACCATTTGAAAGTAAACAGTTACAGTCCCTTATGCCCACGTCTGGGAAGTGTCCAAATGGAAGTTAAAGATCCCATGGCATTTTTTCAAAATGAGTAGGAGCTATCCTGAGATGCTGGCCAACATATATTTTCCCAATTAAAAACAGATTTCAATGTCCAAAGCTATGTGTCAGCAGTTGCTGAGAGCATATGCCTGTCACATTTCCAAAACTCTCTGCACCATCAGTAAATATCTAGACACCTTGCTGAACAACACTTTTTCAGATGCCACAACTGGAAAAGGCAAATGCATTTTCATAAATACAAGAAGCACAGATATATTATCCTATACTGTTAAGGAAACAGAAGTTATCATTTTGACTTGAGCACACATTTAGAATTTTTTTTCATACCACAAGTGTTAAATATGACTTTGGTGGCCATATGAAACACTTTGATACTACCCCAGACTGTAAGTGAACAGAAATCCTATGGAACACACGTGCGTACATGCAAATAAGTTGCAGTAAGAGTCTTGGACCTACCATTCCCTAACTTTTACACATTTAAAAGGGCTTTTTAGTTACTTGTACTTTTCTAGTTAGGCTCTGTTTAAACAGGCGGCGGGGAGATTTCCTTTCTGCACTTTAAAGCCTGCACACCCCGTATTACCCACCACTCAAGAACTCAAATCTTCAGCTGTCAATGCTGAAGCATGAACTTCCATTCCAAGAACTACAAGAACAACTACATTAGCCATAGGCAGCATGCTGTTATTCTGCATTAAGAGAAAAGAGAAAGTCAGGCAATTAATTTCTAATGAAAAAGCTGTAAATCGAGAGAAGCAGCAGGCTTTCCAACTCCCTTGATCAACAGAGTTACAAGTTCCATGTCTCAGGCTATTTGGAGTTGAGTCCCATCTTCTTTGATCAAGTTTTGCCATGTTAGCAAACTCTAGGGTGACGATATTAAGAAAATGAAATTGGAAAAAGGCAAAAGCACTTCTTTGGCTAAAGATACTACTCTGTTGACTTCCACAGTGCAGCTGAACAGCATATCTCAAAGCAAGTCAGGTTTGAAAGAAAAATATTTTCAGGGAACTTAACTATGCAGCCTGATTTCCTAACCACTGATAGCACAGAGTGTAGCTTTAGGGGGTTTTTTAATACCAATTTTTCCAGTATCGTTTTACAAAACTCAATCTTATTTAGTCACAATTTCAGAATTCTAGGGTATGTCTTGCTGAAAGACTTATGATATATAGAGAGAAACGTATACAAAGAGATGGAAACACCACTTCCCACAAGAAGATTTACACAATTCCTTGATGGAAAGTCAAAGAGGCTACTTTATTCCTGCACTACATAATTACCTTTCTCTAACCAGAGCTTACGACCAGTTGCCAGAATTACACAATCCACTGGAACTAATGTTCCTCTACTTAGTGTTGTAGAATATATCCCTCCTTGATGCTACTCCCATGGACATGAAATTTGTGATTGGAGCCAGTAGAGTAACAGATTGCACTTGAGGACAAGTTTGCCTCCCTCTTACAAAAAGTAGTAAGTGCTGGATCTTTGTGAGACAGTAGATAGAAAGGTGACTCTGGTCTGGAAAATTATTTGATACTTACCCTGGCTGCAATGCACAACCTATTGAGCTCTGAGTGTAACGGGGGAGGATGGGGCCCACACAAGCTGGTAAACGTACAAAATTAAAATCATTTAAAGGGAGGCTTTTACTTTCTCTGATAGGTATTAGCTACCTTATATTTTCCACTGTCTCCAACTTGCTCTTCCCCACACCATCCTCCCCTCCTCACTTGCTCAATAGTATCACAACCTGTTGCCCTCGCTTGAACTTGTGATGAAATTACAAGATGTCAGACATTTTGTTTACTACAGTCAACTAATTTCAAAATTCTAAGAGAGAGAAAGTGAGGGAGAAATTGCATTACCACAACATGCTTCTGCCCACAAGTTTTGTAACTCAGAAAAATTCCAAATTTAGCCTTGCAGTTAGGGCAGTTGAACTGCTATTTTTAATCCAGTTTTGAAAACTATATTAAGAGAATAATTCTTCTAAAAATGTATGCTTATCTGAATTTAAATTCACCCTACTTCGACAGAGGTACTACATGAATACTGTGTTTCTGGTAACTAGCATTCATATTTTTCCAAGGCAAAATATGAGAATAAGCCAGATTTTAAAAGCAATTAAGAGGATATAAATGCTGTGCACTGCAAAAGCACAGCTCTCAAAAGACCAGAGTCCTGGCAACTATCATAATCCTTTTGAAATTGTTCATATTAAGATTAAAGATCACTTTGTTCCTGTATTCCCACCACTAGTTGGTATGGTAAAAAGATCAGTCCCCTAGTTTTATATGTAACATCTTTAACATTTGCTCTCCTTTCTGTGCATGTGATTAAATGTAACATTTTGAAATCCCAAAGTTCTGAGAAAAACATAAATCCTTGTCCACAGCTGCTGTTTGACTCTGGAAACACATGCATTTTCTTTTCAAGCATCTACCATCAAAAAATCCCAAAGGACTTGAACTGGAGAACACCTGCATCTCTTCATTTAGTTCCAATAACAGAGTCTAAACTTCAAAATTACAAAAATAGATGCTATGTTCAGCTGCAGTTACATTCTGCCCCTAATTCCCGTGAACAAAAATGCTAAGAGCATGAAATCATTCAGGCAAGCTCTGTCATCGAGAGGATAAGATTTTTTGCACCAGAAGCCCAGTGGGAACTTGATAGAAAACTGGCAACAATTACAGATAAAGTACATAGTGAAATCCTCAGGGAGAGAAAAGGAAATGTAATAAGATAGATGGGTATAATTTTTACACATTTATGCCTAAACCACAAATGTGAATTGTCTTTAATTACTCCAATATATTAAGTGGTTTTACTCATTCACTGTGTCAGATCTTTCCAAAATACTTACAATTAGTTTATGGATTCTCTTTTACAAGGCTTGTTGGGTTTTTATTTATTTACTAGTACAAGCACTCACTTTAATATTTAGAACTTAGAACTTAAATATCATTGTTCCAGCTTTAACATCCAGGCTTTGCGGTATCTCCAGTGAAAGTAGTCAAAATTAAATTAAAAACATGTTAATGACAGGCTTTTTTAACTGCAAGTAAGGGGGAGTTGGGGCATATATAGGTGAGTATGCATTAAAAAAAACTATGTACAATCTCTCACCTACTTTCAAATAAGTTCTAGCAAATAAAATCAGCTGGTTTGATGACAAGAAAAATATAGAATGATCTTAAAAAATACTGACAGTGGAGAAAAATCCAGAGATAACTGGAAGTTTAAGAAAAACACAACTTAAACAAGGAATTACCAACTTGTACAAGGCTGAATACTTGCCCTTAAACTTTCACAAACCAGAGACACCTTCTCACTCCTACTTTGCCCCACTGGGTGCATCAGTTTACCAGACATGAGCATGCCAGTAATACAGGTACTTTTGTTTACTCCCTGATTTCACTGCTGCCTTGCTGGATAGTGAAGCTGATCTCAAAGAAAACTATTTTAGTTCCTCTTGATTTATATGTAGTAAAGCTCTCCATACACTGGCTGCACACACACTCCCAATTATTCAATATGGCAAACGAAACAGAGCTTAATCAGCTCACCTCATCTATTCAACAGCTGCTCATAATTAAATACCAACACCAGCATTCATTTCGAAATCTCCTCGTTTCTCTCAAAGGCCAGGTGAAACAAACATGGTCTGCAGCTCACTCTGAGGGTTAATAAAGCCAGGGTTAGTTCAGAGAAGCAGAAAGAAGACCTTCCCAAGCCCTGGGGTAATGGAATAATCTTCTGTCTTGTATTTATTTTTTTATGCTGCAATTCAGATAAAGGCTGGGGAACATATCCTCTGATTTTTACAACTATGCACAGAGATATCTGAGGCACAACTAAACTATCCAAAATTAAAAAGCGCTAGCATGCAGACTTGCATTTAAGGACTAAAAAAATCATATTGATGTTGTATGTCTCTAAATACTTCCTCTGCCATAGGTCGATCTGTTTTCCACTGTGCACCAAACAGTAAAATTCTCTTGCTAAGCAACCACCAGTAGATGCACTTTTATACTTAATACTTACTTTGCCTCTACATGCTATACATCACTGCTTTAATGCACCCCGTTTTGGGATTACACTTTATGGACGTTTTTTTCCTATGCTGGTTATACTAAACGTAGTATGGTCCTACTAAAACCATGTATTTTTTTCCTCTTGTGACCAGAAGTGACAATTGAAACAGCAAGAATTAAAATCACAGAATATTAGTGTGGATGCTTTATCACTCAAACTATAAATACACACTCAATCTTTGCAGGGCCACCTAGACAAACAGTAAAAGCAAGCTGCACAACCATCCTGGTCATCCTAGATCAGCAGATAGCTGCTGACTTGACAGGAAGGAAGAAAGGTGCCCAGCCTGTTCTCCAGGTAAATGCACCCTGATTTATTAAAAGACCTCATGCCATTTGCACAACCTCCTCCTTGACATTTTATATGCAGGCAATTGTTTTGATTTTAGACCAAGTTGTTTTCCATTCAACTTCACAGATGCATAATGAATTAATTAATTACTCTTCCTTCACTATTTTTTACATAAGCAAAAACTTTAAAAGTCACTTGATGTATTACAAGACTCTTCCAGAGTACCCAGAAATTCGCCTGCCCTTGTTCTCTTGGTTTTACACACAAGAAGGCATTAGATCATTCTGTGTAAAGGACGTGGCTGACTTGCAGCCATTTAGCTTTGTACAGCCCTAGTGCACACCCTGCCCCACTGTGACGAGCTGAGTTTGCACTTTTCTGAATCCCTCTCTATGGGGAGAAGTAAACTGAGTTCTCAGAGTGCTAGGTGACAACTCACCCAATCCTACCAAGCTGGAACTGCTGTCTCCTTTCAGCTCTTTTGAGAAATGCTGTGTGTATTCTGTGAGCATCAGCTACACAGCTATTTGTATAGGCACTCTGCAGAGTCAGAAGACTAGGCCAGCCCTGGCCTCACCTCCAGCAACCTGGTAACACCACACGATTCTAGATGATTTTTCTCCTTTCTCCTGGATAACCTTTTGCATTCTTCCTACAAGCAGGATGCATACTCCTTCCACTCTGTAGTACCAATTCCTATTCCAGAACACGAGATCTAACATTATTAGGATAAATTGCTCAAATAGCACAACTTCAGTACTGCACAATCATCTCCAGTAGTACAGCTTTCAACAACCCTTCTATTCCCCTGAGGCCTAAATTGAGTTTGCTGTCAAATTACCCAGTATATCGTACTTAATTCCCAAAAGTGACTGCAAGTAACAGCAAAAGCATTTCTTTGCTCTCAAATAACTTGATGTTTTCTCTTCATGTAGCTTGCACAGCTGTAATGAAAAGGACAGGTTGCCTCCATTCCTTCAGCAAGTATTTGAAAACAAAGTCTGTCATTAACACCATCACCCTTTGTATAGAATGTGAGACGATTCAACTATTAACATTTCCTAGTTTAATTTATATAAAACAAAACAACAACAAAAAACCCCAACAAAAAACACACAAACAATTTGCAGTGCACTGTTCTTCATGTTTACTGGGACCAAAGCTTTAACACATCAGTCAGCTTTTCTATCTCTCTTGCCATCAGTTACAAGTGCCACTTTACTGATCTAGAGAAGCCACACTAGAGCCTGAGTGAGCAGGTTAGCCCCTACCACTGCGTACACACAATCAGTACAAGTGTCCTGAGGCACTGCGGGAGAAGAGCAGCGTCCAGTAAATTTTCAATTCTAGAATTTTACCATTTTCAATGTATCTGCATTCATCTACAAAACAGGTACCACAGACATCTGTCTATTACAAACAAATTTTCTGCCTCTCAAAGTGCCTGCATATGAGTCTGGCCCACACTTCATCTGTCCGTGCCTTAATTCTCCTAGGCATCTCCTGTCACAGCCTATCAAGTACTTTGTACTCACTAATTGGACTATCCACAATGCCGATGAGCTAAAATGTATGTAATCACTGTGACCTGTAAAAAAAAAGTCAAAATTCTATAGCACGGGAAAGTATGCACAGCTCCTTTAAAATGTCATTAATCCATTATGACAAAAATCAGAAAATTATACTGAAAGATCTTTGGATAGGTATAAAATTCAGTTATCAACAACAGTAATAAACAGTATTATTATTAACATGTAAATGCTATGAAGTGAGACAACAGATGCAACAGATTTTCACTTAAAAACATCTGAAAGATTCAGAGACAGTTCAATCAGAAATTCACACACCATTGCTCTTTGGCAATGCTTTAGGTGCAGAAACTTATGATAATTGTTATAAAAACACTGCCGTAAACATTTCCAACATGATGCTCTCCAAGAAACATACAAGTACAGTTACTGAAAAAATAACCTGACAACTGTTGGAGCACCACAGTGCTTACAAATATTTACTTTGCATTAGAATCAAATGTTGCTTACATAATTACAAAGATGGTAATAAATCCACTGTAACTTTTCAGACTAATGACATCCAACATGAAAAAAATAAAAAGCATGCTTTTCAGTTTACTTTTTGTGTTTCATAGTATTTGGGTCAGCTAATTTTTTTGCTTTCCTTAAACTAGATGCTTTCTGAGTTTGGGGTTCTGTTTGGTTTTTTACCCTATTTCTTTTCACTCTTAGCACAGCAAAAGGATGAAGTTTTAGAAACACAGAACCAGTATTTTTTCAAATGCAATGTACTGACAGCAAAATCTAGATCCACTTGTATTTCACCAACTGGATTACAGTTGTTTTAAATTAGATGCATTTCAAAATTGACAGTCTTGCTTAAAGGAGACCAATGTTTTGTTTAAAGCCCACAGAAACCAGAAGTATGTCAGGTAAGAGTATTTATGCCCGCAAAGTCAACAACACTCTTAAATTTATCCAAACCACACTATGAAAATATTGTTTCTTATTTGAATGCACCACAACCCCAAGTTTGATGTCAGATGTGTACTCTGCAGCATCTTAAAAATCACCTTTTTATTAATGAATTCCTATAATCAACTAATTTTTAGGATAGTTATAAAATATGCTGCAACTTTATATGAACCACTTCGAATTCAGTATGTCAACTTCTGTAAGACAAGCTCAACCCAACAGATAATGGGAAGAAAGAATAAAAGTAACATTTTCAACATTGGTCCTGCCCCCCCCCCCCCGAAAAGTTTACAAAAGTTTCTGTATAAATAATTTACAAGGCAACTGAAGTCAGTGAAGCATTCCTTATTGAAGATGACATAGATCAAAACAGTGCTTTTAGTTCTGTGTCTCTCAGTGAGCTAAGGTGAAGTTGTAATGGGTGCAGTATGCGAAAAAAGATACTTTGGCACTTGGCACCTTTTACACGAAGCCTGTCTTTTGAAAATTACATTGGATCGGAAAAATGTAACGCGATACCAGCTTAACAAGTGCTCTGCACTTACCAGAATTATGGCAGTAGTCCATATACTGTGGAATTTGGATTGTAAAGGCTACCAAATCTGGAGCTAAGAGAGATTCTGGCTTTCTACTCTCATTGAGCCATTTACTGCTGTGTAAGTCTCTGGTGTCAGACGGGCCTTGAATTAAAGGAATCAGCTTCTCTTTTCCACCATCACCTAAGACAAAGATTAGACTCCTTACAGCTTTTACTGTAACAAGATAAATTGTTAACACATAGACATTCACTAGTCCAAAGAGAACAGCTATTAACATTTTAAGTACAGAATTAAAAGAGGAAATAGAAAGAACAATCTCATATAAACTATTAAACAACTTCCTTAATGTTATCTTGTAAGTGTCTTTACATCCAGGAGGATTTCAAGTAAAGCAAACAATTCTATTTTAAATAGTAATTTCCATCCTAACTTTATAAAATATCATCTTTAAAAATCACCTTGGACTGAATTTAGAGTAAAACACATAATATTTTAATAGTTAGCTGCCTTTACATATGAAGAGATGACAGACATTGACTGGAAAAGTTCCTGCATGCTCTTCAAGAAAAATTCTATTAAAGACATTTAAAAACCATTTGTCACAGGAGCCCTCAAAATCTCCACAAGTAAAATATATAACTTGTAGCCTTAATGGAAAGTGAGACATTAAACAATAAACAGAACATACCCAAAATTATGCTGCAAATAAAGCCAAATGCAGATATTCTGTGTAACATGAAAAAGCGGAGTTACTTCAATTTCTTCTGTGCTTTTAGATTAATATACATCTCAGCAGAAAAAAAAAATTTTTTTTTTTATTCAGTGTAAAAATTAAATTATTATATTATATACTGAGGCCAGACTGGATCATCCTGGCACACTTAACAATAACAATAAAAAAACCCCAAAACAGAATACAAAAACCCCCTCTCTGATTCATAGGAACAATGAGTAAATTCTTGTTTCAGTAACTCTCCTTGTAAAAAGCAAGGCCAATTCTCCTATACAGGCAATAAAGTTTTACATGGTCCAGCTGCACATACCTGGGGCTTTGGCACAAATTTTTATTGATCCCACGGTCCCAGAGGCACATTTGACCAATGATGTGCCGCAGTACTTCAATTCAACATTCTGGATTGAGCCCTCAAGAGTTGGCAGGGGATTCTTAGATTTCACACCTAATAAAAGAAAACTGCAAATGTACTAGCCTGTTGAATTTAAATATTTTTATATTCCTTCACCAAGACATTTAAACTTAATTATACTTTAATTATCTACCTTAGATGTTCTTATAGCATTTTTGTTGTGATTCACAGTTTTCAAACGGATGTGAGAGAATGCTGTATGTGGGCATTCAAACGGAGTTACGCGTAAAATATATAGAGATACCATGAAGAAAACACAAAAAGACACTGGAATAATAAATTTGTCTATCTACACATACATACACTTTTGCTTTGACTTTATAAGTGCTGCCTCAACTATTCTCTTCCATGCTTGCATTATGACCCTTTCATTTCAGGACCTTAAATGACCAAGTGTTTTCAGCTTACATTCAGACAACAGCGTTGTACTCAGTAGCAATGTAAAGCATTAAATCCCTGCAAGGCCAACGGCACACTTGCCATTTTTCAACGGAAACTGGAGTTCAAACCTTGCCTCAGGTCACAGGTGAAAATAAGTTTTGGTGGTCCTTCCTCAGCCCCCATTTGTGCACACCAGAAGGCTACTGCGCCAGTTGGAAGAAAACGGTGCTGTTGGCAGTCACTTCTGAAGAGCTGCCTACAACGGCGGCTGCAGCAGCAGGGGATCTTACAAGTCAGGACTGAGATATGTTGGCAGAGCTCGAGGGCAGCCCCCAAAACACCCCCAGAGCATGGTTGGAGGAAGTCAGCCCTACTAATCTGTACAGCACTGCCCATCAGTAAAAAAAAAATACATAAACTTAATCGCAAATCAGAAAAAAATTAGTTTCAACATCTGTAAGAAGTATGCAAGGAAAAACTAACAGAAGGTAACATTTTTAATGGGTTTTTTCCCCCCTCATGCAAAAGTGACTTGGAATTTGTCAGTTAAAATTGGCAAGCAGCTTGTTAATTATGCAAATATTAGTATAATTATGGAACTGTTTCCTTGCACATGTAACAATCTGTTCCAAAACCTGTAATTAAGCAAGGAAAGTATTATGGAATGCCAGGTGAAAAGAAAATTAAAAATTAAAAGCATTTTGATATGTATTTCAAGATAGTTACACATATTAAAGAAACTTAATATATTCTCTCAAAGACTTAAACCAAGAACAAGCTTTAACATATACTAACTAGTAAGGAGAAGTTCCTAAAAAAGTATAGGAAACATTAAATTTCATAATTGTGCTTAGTTCACTGTGCCTATTCCAGTTCCTAAACACTGAAGTGAATTTGGTAGTCCATATAAAATAATTTGGTAAGCAGAGCTCTTGATATATATTGAATTTTCTTCTGGTAAGACAGTGATTCAATGATACATAATAATGCTGGATAGATTGATTTGAGGTTTCAACAGTCAAATAATTTTTGAGCAGCAAAATAGTTTCCAGGTAGGAAGAGAGAATCAGCATACAAAGGGACACATGACATTTAATAAACCAGACTGTCTTGTGAAAGCAGGTTCCACATTCTATGCATACTTTCTTATCAAAATTTAACCTGTTTTCTGTGCTGTGATTGAGGAAGCCTTCAGGCTCAAAGAAATGCTCACTGTAACCCATGGGCATGCCTGCCACCACAACACCCTATCCGTTCTCAGACTGAAAGATTAGCTACTGGTTTTAGTCTTGTGAATACACCCTCATTCCTAGTCTTGCCCGGGGTAAGCCTCTTTTAAAGCTGAAAATCCCATTTGATCCAAGGTGTGGTATCACGCACAACACATGAATTTGTCAAAAGCAGATACGGCGTCTGTAGGCAGTTCTTAGTCTTGGCTCTGCCTCCTCAGACTTCTTATTAACTTGTGCAAATAGAGGCCATTATATTGAAAAGAAGAAAAGAGTATGGGTTTTCCCTGTCTTTTGCCTATTCCAAAACAAAGATTATAAAATATAAAACTACTTAAAATATAAAAATATTTGTAAAAATATAAAATAGCAGCCAAGAGTACAGTCAAAGCAAAACACATTTGAGTTCATAATTTGACCCCTATCTTTCAAGTCTTCTCAAAACTAGTAGCTTCTTGCCACTTCCATCTTTCAGCAAGTCTTTCATGCCTAAAAATACAAGGTGTGATGTCTGATACATTTCTCTCACTTCACTATGGAAGATTAACTACTTTCAAAACTAAGTATTTTCCACCATGGAATCCACTTTTAGATGTATTACCCTGAACAACCTTCCTGCATTAAGAAAAAAACTTTCCATGTTAATTACATGTGTAGCTTGAAATTTCTTTCAGTACCATATTTGAAAACAAGGAACCAAATTTCATGTGACAGTGCTCCCTATTTGTTTCTTTTTGTTCCTATTCTCTCACCAAATAATTTCTGGACTCACTGAATTTCAGCAAGATACAGCAGTATTATCAAAGGCATTTACTTCCTACATTCTTCACGAAAATAGGGGCAATACCTGCCCTGTTACCTGATAAGTCAGCATATGCATTAACTTCAGGATGCACATCTCAAAACAGCTAATATGCTGTTTTTCGCCCAGCTAGCATTTAGAGGTCATGATGGGAAACTAGGAAAGGTGAAAGGCTTGGCCTTGAAGAAGCCCAAAAACCCTCAACACGAGCATATAATTAACCCTTTTATGATTAACAACCATATATTAATGCATACAGAGAAGTAACTGAAAGCAGTAATAAGCTGTTAAGAGGGACAGGATGAACACTCAGGGATTTTCAACTATTAGAAAAGAAAGTGTTAGGAAAACAGTCATGTTTTCATGCATAATCATGCTGCTCCTTTCCTACGTTGCTTTGACACGAAGCAGCAACATCAGCCTACTCTGTTTTAACGCCTGATAAATGCAGCACATCACAGTAATCCCGGAAAAGTTGCAAGAAAAATTAATTCTCCTCAGGTTTCACAGCCCTGGACCAAGGGATACTCAAAAAAAACATTAATTAAATGTTAAAATCCTATACAATAAGGAACTTGGGATGTCTAACTAGACTTTGATCACGCCGGTTACAAGCCTCTTTTTCAAAGCACTGAAAGTTTAGAGATATTTGGTGAATGACTTATAATGAATAGGTTTAATATATGGAAAAAGAACATTTTCTTTAGTCTCTGAAAAATTTTGGAAATGATGAACCATCCCTCATAAATTTGTCGAAATGGCAAGCTGCTCTACAGAGAAGAAAGAAGCCTTGTTTCCTATGTATGCCTCTGACTATCTGTAGTTTCTATCCTTGTAACTTTAGTTCTTCACAAATATTCTCCCTTTTTATCTCTTTCCTTATGATAATATCATTATGAAATCAAACTCTCAACATTTGTACATATACCTAAAGTATTCCTTAAATATTGCTTTCAGAAAACAAATGTTTAAGCAAATGAAGACACGGGCCCCCTTCCCTACCCTCAATGTTTATAAACTTCTTAGAGGTAGTGTCTTTTGAAGGGATTTCTGGAGCAGAAAGGTATTACAACAGCTAGATAAGGAATGCTCCGTGCCTCCAAATACTAATTCAAATTTAGTATGCAAACAAACAGTCTGCAAGATTTTAATTAAGACAGTGAGAATGTGAATTCTAAGAAAAAAACAGGGGAATCAAATCTATCATTCACAACAGCAATTTTATCCAAATTCAACATCCTGCTTATGTTGAAGGTGCAGGACAATGAAGTGGAATTTGAGCTGTACTCAGTCTTCTGAACTCACACTTTCAAATGCAGCACTCCTGATGTTGCTCAGCATAGTCAAAATTGGAGAACTGAGCAACCATTTTTCTTATTCAGTATAAGGGGTACTTGTAGCTTTAGTTCTTCACAAATATTCTCCCTTATTATCTCTGTCATCATGATTAGGGGTACTGAAAAGCAAACATGGCTGCTCAGTTCTCCAATTTTGACTACGCTAAACTGTCTTGAATGAATTTTTTTATTTTCATCAGGAACATGGTAATCAAAGACTTTATGGAGTAAGATACATACACTTGTCTCCACCAAATATAACCTATGGCTGCTTCCAGATAAAAAAGATTAGAAACATCTTGCCCATTATATAAGAGGGTTACGAAGATGACTAAAGGCCTGGAGCATCTCCCCTACAAGGAAAGGCTGAATGAACTGGGGCTGTTCAGCCTTGAGAAAAGAAGATAGATTGTAGAATTATTTGCAGTAAAAGCCAAGTGTTACCTTCCCTTTATGTAACCGTGCTTACACTTGGTCATCAAACAATCTGCATTAGTTCAATCAGATTATCACGCATAGAATATAACACATCACCAAAGACCTAGAAAACTGTCCTTTTCATACCGCAGAATTCAAAAATAGGCAAAAAGCTTTTCTAACTTAAAATGCAAGTCAGTCAGTATGCCCAAGGTGTAAATTGTCAGGGCATAACAAATTTATCTGAGCAACTCTGTTCCAGAAATGCATACAAAAGTATCAGACCATCAAGGAAGGTTCTCCCATGCTTTAAAGCAGGCATTCACATCCTCTCCTCAGCTTTTCTGGTCATAGCTTTGGTTCTCTCCACATACATAACCCAACTATGCAGCTTGCCCAGAGTCCCTGCATCCAGTGACATTCAAATGTGCAAGCAGACGGGAATCAAATACAATACCTAAAGGCAGGTCACAATTGTGTCTTTCTAGATTAGCCCATCATTTCTGATAACAAGCCTATTAATGCTGAACAATCATTTCATTAAGACTATTAAAAAATTGGTTACCTAATCAGTAACTTTACCAACAGCCTACACATCTTTTACCAATTCATTTGTAATAAGGAGAATTTGCAATGATTAATGGAAAAGCAAGACACAAAATGTAAACTATCAATAGGAAAGACAGGAAAACAGCAAAAGAGGTATGGTACTGATTCTGAGGACAAGAGTCAGGACTGCGTGCCGCCAAATCCCTGAAAAACAATAAATAATTCTTCAGAAAGATCATAAAAGAGAGAACTGCAAAATATGAAATAGGAAATGAATAAGGCATGACTAAAACTTTTAGAAGTAGCTCCACATGAATTCTCCCCATATTTAGGTTATGGCCTCAGAAGGAAAAATTTCAATATTTAAAGCATTAAGTACCAATAAACTATGGTTTGGCAACATGATATATTAAAAGACTGTCACATACATGTCAAAATGATTTCAAACTCAGTAAAAAGATCAATCCATGAATAAAAACAAGGAGCTATTAACCAAATGAAATAACAATTAGGTCTAAATCTTACTGGAATCGAAAAAGAAGTGTCCAATTAGTTCCATGGAAACATCTATTGCAGATTTACATGACTAATATAGAAAACCTAGTAAATAAATTGAAGAGGAACCTCTTTTTTTTTTTAATGAGATACACTCATTTGTGTTCAGCCCCCGCTTAAGCAGTGCCCTGAGTGAGAACTTCTGAAAGCCTATACTGAACTTTGTAAGAGAGTACCACTTCTAAGCAATTTGAAGCTAAAACTGAATTTAATTCTTTCCTCCTTGCAGAAGGAAGGAACATAATAAAAGCCACAAAGACCAGCTCTAGCTGGCATCAGTCCCACTTCTCACATTTGAAGTATTGGGGGACCATGAGCTTTCATGTTCTTTGGGCACAGTAAAACAGCCTCAACATAGGAACTTGTACATCTCTTTCAAGCGCTGTGTTTCCTCACAAACACCACCAGAAAAGAAAACACTGGGGTTTTGTGCTTGAGGTTTTCCTTCCTTTTTAAAAAAAAAAAAAAAACAAAAAAAAAAACCCAAAAAACCACCCAGGAAAAACAGGACAAAAGACAGTTTTTCCTAAAAACGTAGAAGTCAGGTTATATACATACTTTCTCAATTCTTTTTCTGTAGTAGAACTACATCTTTATGACAAAGTTCCCCAAATATCTTTACTGAGTTCAGAATTCCACAGTTTTAATCTGCCACCATAGTCTGCAGACCACATCTTGCAGCCCTAAAGGACACACGTGGGCTATTTTCTCTGTTCTTCAAAAGAGTAATTCAGGCAGCTTATTTTAAGAAAGCATCAAGGGATTTGTCTATTTTTGTTTCTAACTCAACTTTATTTAGCATTACTATTACTATTCTGATTATCATCATTATTTATTTTGTTGTAGCTGTGACAACCAGTTTTCAGTCTACGTATCACTACTCTAAGAAATTACTATTTCATCCCCACCCACTCCCAGGATTTAACAGGGCAGTAACAAGGGAGCTGGACAGATTTTTCTACACTCTTGAGCTTCTTGTGCCAGAGGTCCACACCTAAAAGAAGCCTGTCCTAAAAAAATAGCTCTGCTTTCATTTTTTTCTTCAGCCACAGTACTCAAAGGAACACTAAGTTCATGAAAGGGTGACAGCAGTTATTGACAGAATGAAATACTCTCTAAAGGCCAAGCTGCTTTCTTCTTGGGCAAGGATGACAAAATATTTCTAAATGTAAGTCTCTAGCATTCTCTTAATCAGAACATAAGCTGCAAAAACCACATGTATGCACACAGAAAACACAAAAATTAATTTCCTCACATGTTTTCAGTATTTTCACAGATAGATTTCAGAGCCAAGCACGCAGCCAATCATACACTGATCTTCACCTTGGAGATCAATCTGTAACTAACCACTTCAGTCCTTGAACTTCCTGTGAACTAATTAAGGCTTCTCCATTTCCTAAACACTAAACCAGACACAGGCCCATAATTTAATACTGGAGAGTTACATACTACAAAAAAATTCTAAGCTCGCTAAGAACAGCATTTCACCTATAGGAAGAGTTAATTAAATCTGGCAAATCCCTATTGCTATATTCCCATTTTGAGATGCTACATGATGGCCCTCAGACAGGCCTCCATATATCTTAACCCACAAACTTCTTGATTTTTCTAAAATCCTGCTTCAAATTAAGAGTTAAATAAGAAACCTGTGATTCAAAGATTGAAAACCAATATTGAAAGAAATCACAGAACATATGGAATAATATGTCACAGCATTCTAGGTCAGAAGAACCATTGAATACTTTTCTTATTGCTAAGTTATTTTAAATTATTATCCAGTCAGGTAAAATAACACTTTAATTTTGAATGGTCACAGAAGAACTAAACAGCTACCACTGAAAAAAAAAAAGAAGAAACTTTTTCTGAAACTACAACAGAGCTGGGAAATGTCTCAGAACTCCCTACTCGCACCGCACTAAGGCTGCCCAGCAAACATACGGCCTCACTACCACAACCCAGCAAATGGGCAAGGACCATACTGAAACATTCTCACTGCAGGGCACAGAAAGACAATCTGTGCAGAGTCTGACTGCTGCTCCTTTTGATCTAAACAGCCAACATTCAGAGAAGGAATACTACCACCCATCTTTAAACATATATAGTATTGCAAATAGCTCTCAAACCTTGCTGTGAAAAGTAGTTTGGGGCAACTTATTATTAACCTTATTATTGTTAATATTTGAGCTATTTAGACATCATTATAAGTGTACCTAAGTGAAGCTATTGTTTTAGATTTGGCACTGGTCAAGACACAGGATTCAAGCAGCTTTAGTGGTAGTTCCTGTTGCTGTAAACAGGGTAAAAAGAAGAAAGGGATTGATTTTCCTTTCTGCTTAATTCAACAGCCTCATTTCACATACCCTCGTATCATTTGAGACAAATGGTAGAAGCCCAAGTTAATGCAGTAAATAACTATCTTTCAAGAAAATGCATAAGAACTACCAGGATCTGAATTAAAAAGCACATCCTATCAATCCTCATACCTATATATTATCAGTAGACAAATGCTAAAAGTCACATGGATGCAAATGCTTCCATGCTACAGATAAATAAGAACTTGAAGAACTTTCACCATGAAGTATTTGAAGCAAGATCCTGAAAGAGAAACAGACAGATGGACAGAGGAAAGAGCTTAGTTTCCACCCCTAGTAACACACTCTTTGGTTGGAAGCAGGCACTTGCAATCAATCGCTGCCATTTCAATTATATAAATCACAGCTAGAACAACCCACAGCTGTTCACTCGCCCCCTCAGCGCCTCACGCAGTGGGATGGCAGAAGAGAATCACAAAAGAAAAAAACAAGTAAAACTAGTGGGTTAAGACTAAGACAGTTTAAGAAGACAGAAAGGAGAATAATGATGACAATAACAACATGATATACAAAACAAGTGATGTGCACCACAATCACTCGCCAACCAAAACCAAAGCCAAAGTTCTGCCAGTTCTTGTGCTGAGCTTCCTCCCAACCAACTCCCCAGTTATACATGGAGCATGATGTCACTTGGTATAGAATATCCCTTTGGACAGTTTGGGTCAGCTGTCCTAGCTGTCCTTGGGCACCCTCAGCTTTCTCACTGGCAGGGCAGTATATGAAGCAGAAAACTCCTTGAGTGGTTGGCAACAACTAAAACATCAATGTGTTATCATCATGTTTCTCATCTTAAATCCAAACCACAGCACTAGACTAGCTGCTAGGACAAAAAAATAACACTCTCAGCCAAAACTAGGACATAAATACACTACTTTTCCTCTATCTGACGATAAGTTCAATAGCTCATACACAATGTCAACACATAAATTATATTAAAACCCTTTTTCTCATTAATAATCACATGAACTGCATTTTCTATCCTGAGTTCCTATTAAGTCTAGTTCAAGTTCACTTCAGAACCAGTTCAAATGACCTATATTCAAACAGGCTAAGCATAAGTTGCAATGTAACAGCCTCTGGAATAAAGCCTGCATTTTACAACTCTTCTTTCAGTGAAAAGGAGCATAGCAACTAGAGTAAAAGGACATCTGCAGCTTTCTAGGACAGCAAAACATAGGAGGAAAGAACAAAGTCTTAGAGGAACCAGAGCTCATTTCAGATCTCATCACCCTCTCTTTCAATGGTGAAACTCATTTAAGACACATCTATTTAAATAAGCTACTTGGCAACTATGAAACTAATAAAGCCTCGTTTCCTATGAGTTTGTACTCCTTTGCACTTAAAAAAGCCTCATTCACCAGAGCAGATGCAAACCTTAGATTGCTATGTAACATACCTACTATGCAAGAGAGAAGAAATGCCAGATTTCACCTGGACCTGCACATGGTTGTGAGCTTTCCTGTAACACACGTGACACCTGGTCACCTGCTTGCTGTCAAACAGAATATTTAATGACTGAAATCTCTAATAAGTTCAATCTGAGATAATTGCCTATAGGACAAACCAGTTCTCAAACAGTAAAAAGGTCAACAAATTGAGGATTCTAGAGGATGGACACAGTAATTCTATAAGCAGAGAAGAAAGTGCAAAGATTTATAAAAAGTCAAAAAAGAGCAGATGTGGTCAGTAGCAGTATTATAAAAAAATAATAAAGAACTAATATTTAAGGTGTAATCATAAACAGTCTGATTTCCTGAGTGGGGGTAAGGGTAGGGGAAGCAAAAGAGAACATGGACATCTTCCAGTTGGGATGTAAAGAAAGTCAACAGTCAAACAGTTAAAAATGGGCAACAGAGGTTGCTGTTAGGGACACTGCCTATAAAGGAGTAGGGAATGGCAGGAAGACAGTAATTCAGACAGGGTGGGCAAGTAAAACATGATAGAGATTACATGGGAAAAGATTAAAATACAGTATATCAGTGTTATCTTGAACAGCCACCCCATAGTTTTTCCTTCTCAGATAGCATAGGCTACTTTAAAAAACAGAAAGATCTGAGGCTACACCTTCACATGTTGTTTTCCACATGCATAAATGACAAGATTTCACTTTCTTTAAAGTTTAGCTTTGTTTCCAACCAGAGTATTGTTTTTACCCAATCACAGTTTTCTATATCACACTGCATTTCTTTATGGACTCACTGTGCTCCTCCCAAGATTTTAAATAAATCTTTTTTAGGATATGAACTTAAAGCCACAATGCCCTAAGTTTAACAAAAATGTTTTATTTTCTTCTAAATATTCTAAGCAACTACTAAGGAATTAAAGAGAAACAGTACATTTAGTGTCTGGAATGGCAGTTTCTTACACCAGGAGGATATTAACCTTTAATCCTTGAAATCATTAAAGAAATGTTTGTAGAAATATTTTTAGCCTCTTTATCTGGTCAAAGTACTGGAAGTTAAGTCGTGTCTGTACAAACCAATCATTTCACCAGCAGTTTTATATTTCTTTAAAGCCTCATATAAAAAGCACCTGCTTAAAGTGAGTAATGGAGTTTTATATTCATTGCACTTAGGAACAGCGTATGTAACCTATTCCGTTTTCCTCCCTTGTGGAATATATTTCAGCTTATATTGCACAGCACATTACCGATGTGTATAAAGACTCTCTGATCAGCAATTTGGACTGCAGACAGCAACCTGCATGAGTACACTTTTTTCCCCTCCTTAAATACAGCATCCACTTGATTCACCAACACAAATGAAAACCATCCTTTAAAGAAGATGATCTCACCTTCACAATGAATACATGAAGCCCATACATGCTAACACCGTAACAATGCCAGGCTACAATCTAGAGCATATACTCCTGCACAACCAACAAGCAATACACATGCTGTCAGTGCTACAAGAAGAGAAGCTTATACATTAGCATCTCTGGCCAAAGAACAGGAAATCTTCGTTAAAATGATTCACTTCAGAGGTTAAAAATCTTACTGGCTAGTAAGATACAAAGAAGAAAAAAGTCCAAATGCAAGGAAAGTCTTTTAACAGAGCATATATTAAGGACACACTTTAATCTTGGAATTAACGTTTTGTCAAAGAAGAAAGCGTGAGAAAGAGTACTTTTTATACTATAGCTTATTAAGGCATATGCTTGTGATGTACTTTTTATAGTTGAGAAATTCAAGGGATTCTTCAACTCAACCTCAGCGTAATGTTTCCCTGCAGATTTATGTAGTACTGCTTTTTGATAAAAGTATGAACTCGCAATAGTGTTCACCAATTGTGACCACATTCATATGGGACTCAAGCATTCCATACAGGCATGAGCATGTCACAAAAAGCACATACTGTTTTTAAATAAGTTCCTCTTTTCATTTAAAGAAGCAACAGTAAATTTTGACAGGACAATATAAATACATTTTGTAAACACTGTAGCATGATTAACCGGAATCATACAATTGTATTCATGAATTCATTGTAATATGCATTTCTCTCTTTCGTACAGAAAGCACATGGCTTTCAATGCATTTCAGACAGCATCCTTGGCAGCCTTCTGTGCAGAGAATTGCATCTTCACAAAGCCAGATGCTACCTTAAAGCAGATATTCTTTGCATCTTCTTCCATCCATATATCTCTATGTTGATATGCTTTAAATAACATGGAAAATAAACTTGCCAGAGCAACTGAAACTAAGCATAGAATTACCTGTCAATATTATTGCACATAAGTACTTAACTCACTGAACTAAACAGGAAGAAGGGCTATATTACATTAGTTTCATTAGTACCTCATGGAACATTGCAGAAGAAGTTCTGAGGTCAAGGTAAGTTTACAGGGCCCATGAGAAGTGGAAGGAATAGATATTCTATAGTCACACATTTGAAGTAGTAGTAATATTAGTGACTAGGGAAGTACATTTTCTAGCTTGCTGTAATTAGATTAGCACTACGGGAAGCTTGTTTGCTACAAATTTTAACTCTGATACAGTTAGTCCAGTAAATCTTGATAAAACTACGCAATATTAAAATATCTGAAGAAGTGGAGAACTTCAAAGTTAAAATGAAATCCTGATAGATCATCTTATAATGATACTCAAGGGAGAGTTTGAAAAGAAAAAAAGAGACAACTTTTTAATACTGAGAAACTTTACTATGAACTTACTTTTTTTACAGTGCTGTTTCTTTTGCCAACTAGATGTTCTTACCAAAATTTCAAATATGTACTGAATGTCCTTGTAAGTATTATAGCTCAGCTCAGTTTAAAAAAAAAAAAAAGAGACCTATATGAATGCCAGTTGTATGCTTTTCAACAGAAGGATGTAAACTTATTTAGCGATCTGTTTTTCTCTTTCATCTTATCTCTAGTTTCTGTGTAGATTTATAATGCTCATTGTTTCCAATTTTAACAAATCACCTAATGGCAGAAAGGAAAATATGTTAACCTTGGAATTATTTGCAGTTGTAGAAATCCCTTTTGTCTGGCTCATGCGAGGCCTGCAATCTGTTTTAAACACAGATTGTCTGTCTCTTGTCTGACAGCCACCAAGCTGCACAAATTACTTTCTGCCTGTTCACCTGTTTGCAGCTGTGTCTGTAAGCTAAGGATTCTGTAGTTTGACTTGAGCAACCACTCCAGGATTGATGACATGTGCTGCTGATAAACTGAGCAATTTGAAGAAATTACTGGCTAAACTTATTGAAAGACATCTGTGCATGAGCTGAGAACTAGAAGCCTTCAATTGTGTGTTTGCAACCTGCAGTGGCGGCAATCTGTTTGAAGTGATAGCCTTCCATAGGAGAGCTGGCCCTGGCACAACATAACCATCTTTGCAACATATTTCCTCACACACCAGCAGAATTCTGCTCTCTTGGTCTTAAATATGCTTCCCTAATAGAGGATATAACAACAATTAAGACTTCCTATACTCAGCTAGGAGAACTAACTTCTTTTGAAGTGTTTCCATTTCTCACTCAGATTTGGCTTTCTGTCATTTCCCAGCCTTCTCAGCTACCTAAGACCAGTTCTCAGCAGTTAATGGTGGTACAAGCTCCTCGCTGGCACATGTACTCGCCTTTGCTGCAGTATGCTCAACTCTTTCTTCCACTTGCAGTAGGTTATTACTCCTTCAGCTAACTAATACTAACACTTGAAATTTCTGCTTTAAAATTCACTGACCAAGAAATTGTATTTCTGAACCTTGTGAAGCTGGAAAATGTTTGAGCTTCCGGGAGATGTTTGCAGATGTTAATTTGAAGTGCAGGAAGCCCACAACTGCTATCTCAGGGTAAGTGCATATGTGCACATGTATGAAATAATTTTGGTGTAAAAAAGCACTCCACCAGACCAGCGAGCTGTGCGAGATAGCTCGTCATTTCTAAGCAGCACATTACATTTAGCAAAATAAAGTCCTTTGGGATCCATTCTAGTGATAGACTCCCAAGTTGCTCCCATTTTCTTTGCTCTTGCACATTTAGCACAAATGTGTTGCAAGTACACTTTGTGACAGAGTAAGCCAAAACAGAATTCCATATATCTTCACATGTTTTAGTAGCCCAGAATTCCTTGAGACAGTAATGAAGGGGGGGGGGAAGTAATTGAAGGGAGTGCGTAAAGCCTAAAAATGTAACTAAGTGCTTAAGGAATTTCCACAGCATGTTGTCAGAAGCACAGAAACTGTCCACTTCCAAATCTGCACATTCACCACCTCTCCCCCAAATCCTCTTTTTTTAATGCATTTTTAAAAGGATTAAGTATGCAGGACAACTACATGCAGTGAACCACCAAAACATAAGTTATTCATTTCACCTTATCTTCACAACTAGCCCATAATGAAAGTCAAGGAACTGACTAAAACAATCAATCGAGATGTGTATCTGTGCTATTTGTTAACAGAAAAAATTAGTGCTTCCATTATAATTTCTGAAGTATTTGAAGGTAAATATTACTTTTTAAAGTATCTTCACAAACAAGGTCTACTAGCAATGACTGCAATTTTCAAAATATGTATTATATTTGATGAAAAATTATCACTGTGCTTAAAGCCATTTGAAAATAGGAAAGCAAAGCTTTCATGTTAAGTAGCTATATAAATTGGGCTTTCACATTTCAGAATCCATAAACTGGATTCAATGCAGAGCCAAAGTGACCTCCTGGAAAAAAGGATATACAGTACAGTGTATATGCATACAATAAATCAAGTCCTGATTATGTGCAGGCAATAACTATACATCACTAATAATAAAACCCTTAAGATACTGTGCTGTAGCAGATATCTAAGTAAATACAGTACGTTTTTATCTTTACCCTCCGTGCATATTGTGAGTTTGAGCTGTTTTAATGTCAGCTTTTATTTTAAAAGAGCTAAGTCGTGAGAACATTCTTACGTACCACTTCATAACTCTGACACCAAGTATGTATAAAAAGATTAGCCTTTATTTGGTATAAAATCAGTTGGCAGTTTTACATCTGTGCAATGCAACATAAATACCCCAGCTGGCATCTCAAGCTCACACACATATGGACTTCAAAACAGAAACTTCCTTATTTGCAGCACTGCCAGGGTAATTTTGTATACTCGGCATACTACAGCTATTTGTCAGGCCTCTGCAGGTGTGCACTGCACATAAACACACAGCTGTAGTCTCGCAAGCCAAGTGTTCCATCAAACACATAAAGGGAGACCTCAGCAGCTGGATTAGTCATCCCTGCAACAGGTCCAGGGAGAACAATATGGGTTAGTATTTTTGGAAAAGCATGGATGGTAAATTTATGATTATGCTGGCCTTACCAAATAACTGCTGGATTGTGTCATTTTTATGCAATGTCTACTTATTAAAGTTTTTGTTAGAATGGCTGGAACAGACTGAATATTTTTTAGTTTTTAATATAAACAATAAGGTAGTTTATGTATAAAATAGTTTATTAAGTGCAAAATGTTAAAAGGTTTTCATGCTAGTGGTTGGTTTTTGACAGATGTTACAATTATTTGCATTGGCTTTAACAGACAAATCACTGGAATCAATTATAGTTAGTATATCATAAAGTTTCTTTCTAGTTATATATTATACTTGGTCACATTTGCTCTAACTGCATAGTATTTTTCTATCTGTACGGTTTTTGCTCTAACTGCTTACATCACAGGTGAATTCCTAAAAGCTCTTGATAAAAAGAAATGCAGAGCACTTTAGTTTAATTAGCTTCCTTCCTTGTTTAACGTATGATTTTAATGTGGGGGGGTACTGTTTGCATTTTGGTTTTTTTTAATTATTCTCTCAAAACTGTTTGGAAGACACCAGCATCCACATAATTTCATGGCGGTCATACAGATGTTAAAAATACTTTAATCAACCAGAAAAAGCAGTAAACCTAATTTTATTCAAGTTTCCTTTAAGAAACTACGTATGTCAAAAGGAAGAATAAAATAAATCAATGAGAAAATAAACAAAACTTTTAAAACAATTTGCCACCTATTCATACAATACAGTATGCTGAGTATACAATATATGATTTTTAGCATTTAAAAACTGCTTTGGAAAAGATAAGAAAATATAAACACTATCAAGACAAATCCTAGATGCATTTCATCCATTAAACTTTGGATTCAAATGATACGCACGTGCTTGCTTCTCTTTGGTGCTTATTCAGAACCACAAAAGCATTACCAGACCTTACCCATAGCTCTTGTCTCTGAAGAGATACTTATACACCCCTATTAAGCTCTTTCAGATTTCACGTGCTGGGAGGAAGACATCAATACAACACACCAGCAGAGAGGACATCAAGCAGCACTGAGAACATTACCATGTTCTCCCTCACGTACAGTGCTATTCAGCAGCACCTGGGAACACTGTGAACAGGAATCTGTTCCCAACTGCCCCTTATTCATTAAGTTAACTACATGATCTGAGAGAAAAAGGAGCTTCCTAAAGGTCACTTTCTTAAACATGACCATGTATCTGTCGTCCAACATGAACATCAGTATTGGTGGCTCAGTAATATACATAAAGGTTACATTAACATTATGGTAACGTAAGATTTAATAATTAGAATTACTGTTAGATAACTAACAGTTATCTGTCAGTAAAGACTGAAAAGGCACATGTCACACCGGAGAACAACAATAAAAAATATGAGAGCTGTTAGAACATGTCATAACAAAATCATAAAGAAACACTTCAAAACTAAAATGGATATTTATAAGGAAAATGGAAGTGGCAAAACTAATGATTCCTTTTATGCAAACAACTCTATCTTTCTGAATCTAACCAGAAAAGCTGTACTTCAGGGATATTAATTTTGCACCCACCTTGGGCCTGTAGCCTACAAAAGAAAACACATATGAAGCTTGAAACATAGAATCATTCCTTTCTGGTGTCATGATTCAACATCAGCCAGCAACTAAGTATCGCACAGCCACTTGCTCATCCTCCCCCTGCCCAGTGGGATGGGGAAGAGAATTGAAAGGGTAAAATAGAGAAAACACATGGGTTGAGATTAGAATAGTTTAAGAGTAAAGTAAAATAAAATAACACCACCAAGAATAATAAATTGTAATGAAAAGGACAGTAACAAAACAAAGAAAAAAATAAAATAAAAGAGAGAAACCAAACCCTAGAAAAACAAGTGATGCAAATGAAAAACAGTTGATTACCACTACTCCCCAAGCAGCAGCAGCCCCCCACAGCCAGCTCCCCCCAAATTTTATGTTGAGCTTGACATCATAGGGTATGGAATATCCCTTTGGCTAGTTTGGGTCAGCTGTCCTGGCTATGTCCCCTCCCAACCTTCTGCATCTTCAGCCTTCTCATTGGCAGGCCAGTATGAGAAACTGAAAAGTCCCTGACTGCTTAGCAACAACTAAAATATCACTGTGTTACCCACTGTATGCTCACAATAACTCCAAAACACACCACCATACTAGCTATTAGGAAGAAAATTAACTCTATCGCAGCTGAAACCAGGACATCAGGTAAACTAAAGCAGAGTCCAAATCAAAGATGCACGGAAAATGGAACATGGCAGAACAGGCTGATGGTGAGGGCAAACATATCAAGATTTCATCGATATCACTGATGAGCAAACCATATTCAAAAAGAAAAAAAAGCTTTATTAAAATTGTCTACCTTCATAGAAGAGCTCCAGAGAAATCAGTAGGCCCTACTTCAAAAAGAAATGAAATATGGCTCAAAATGATCACGATATTATAGAGCAAAATAACATGGTGTCCATGAAGTAAAACCGTGCCTTTCCAAACTACTAGAAATGTTTAAGAAAGTGTTCTTGTGAATATTACCATTTCTTTAAAAGGAATTAAGAGGTCAAGTATTATTCAATACAATGCAGTGAACTCTAAGAGAACCAAAATTAGAGAGGGGTGAAAAGAGTGAGAAGGGTGAGGAACATTGTTTTTTCCTCCAGATGTTACACTGATACAACAGGCTATGGATGGACCTATCAGTCAGAAATTTTGTGTTCTAATCTTTGTTTTGGCTGTTATTTCCTGTATCACCTCAAGCTTCAGCTTCTGGGCACTAATTTCTCTCTAGAGAAATAAAAATTCTTGCAGCAGAACCTTCATTACCTATGTGAGAATTCATGGGTTTTGATAATTTCATTAATGTTATACAAATAATCACTACACAACTATTACAGTCTTCTGGTTACACATGTAGATCTGAAAGAAATTACCTACTTGTAGACAGAAAGAATCTTAAGCTTGCTGTTACAGGACAATCTTCTGGATTAACTGAACGCCACAATAACAGCTGCATTACAGATCAGCTATCAAGTTGCTCAGATTCAGCTTTTCCAAAAGTTTAAATATCACTTATGAAAATGATGGATCCGATCACACATTCTACTATGGTGCTCAAGAGTCTACTACTGGGGGCATGGGGTGTAATTTCCTAGTAAGAAGCATAAGACAAGAGGAGAACCCTGAACAATTTCATAGTAGCAGGACTCCACAGAAGGGAAAATCCTGCAGAAGCCAGCAGAACATCAGGACCTACTTCCCTGAGCTGAATAAACATGGAAATTGGTTTGATCTTCTTGTAGGTATAGACCTGAATCTGAAACAACCCTTTCAATTTTAAAAATTTTTTTTAAAATATCAAGGCAAATCATGATGTGAGGTTTCCCTTAGCCCATTCCCATATACTGAGGAACTGCATTCCAGTTCAATTACATCAAACTATAGGCCGCCTTCTTCTTTTGCTCAGGCAAGTAAAGTACTTCCAACAAAATGTCCTCTTCCAGGAAGAAAAGTTAACTTTTTTGAGCTGACAGGGAAACACAATTCTTACTGTAACGATGAAAGATTTTTTATACAGCCAAATGACAAGGATGAGCGCACTTTTTTTGCCTATACAAATTAAGTAGTATTCAAATTTTCTTCAAAATCACATTATCTACACTTTTGTTTTCTTTTAATTTAACACACAAATTCAACAATTTGTCTGCCTTCACTGGCTTGTATATTATTCACAGTTATATTAAGCATATCTTAAACAGATCCTGCCTAAGTCTGTATCAAACACTTCTGGAATAAATCAAGAAATCTAGGAGAATAAAGGCCTTGCTGAACTTGTACATTTTCTGCTGCAGGTAGCATGCCTTTTTTTAAATGAAATTAATACGAGTTAAAGCATGTAAGACCCCCACTTGGGAACTACCCAAGAACATTGATGAACGGGAGCACTGTTGAATGAGAGCATTTCATGTCTCCAAAATTATTCATTGAGGCCTAACATTTAAGACATTCCTGAATAATGTTAAGCCAGCAGACCTTGACAATTTAGTGAAATAAATACATCCTGCCTACCCCAGGAAAAAGATAAGTTATTGCTGTAACAAAAAAAAAAACAAAAAAAAAGAAAAAAATGGCTTGTAGTTAAGTTAATCCATTGATACAAGTTATTCAATAAGAGAATCCATTAACAATTACAGAAAAGGGTGCAATGGTTTCCTGAATTAAAGTTTGAGTCTAGGAAGTGACTTTTAAATTTTAGAACACACCATCACTAATATATTTAATGTTCTGCAAGAAACAAAAGAAACTATTGCCCCTGTTCAAAGAGCATGTCGACTGAAAAAGGAAGAAAACCAAGGTGGGATATACAGAGATACCATCCATTTACACAAACACAAAAGTAGTAACAAAGTTCTTGTAGTAAGGAAAAGTAGAGGGAAGAACTGCAAAGCGTTCCCTAATTTTGGTCTTTTTTTCTAGTTAAATCTAATCCAAGTAAATATTATAAGTAAAAAGCCACACATCTTAAAATGTTGAGAAATGCATATTGACTGTAAGTCCACAACACTTAAAAAACTTGATAAAACCTAAATTGATGAAGAACTTCCTATATCGAAAACTATACTGTTGCCCAAGCAGCTGAAGCAACATTATCAAACTGTAACCAATTCCAGACCCCTCTGGGCATCACACAGACCATGCTTACTTCTCTCTCCATTCCTACCCCCACTTTTTTTCCCATTTTTCTTAAAATACAAGCTATTTTACAGGGTGACTGTAATATGATACTATGATCATTGCTGATTGCAGTTAGAAACAGACCCTTCTAATCCAGCTGCTCTCCACTTCAACAAATGCCATTTAAAAGCTACTTCATAAAAACATTATTGCTTCATACTTAAAAGACATTAAGTCAAGATTTTGGAAATTCCATTCACTTGATTATATCAGCAACTGCACTGTATGTTAGATTTATCATTAAAGCAAAATCCATGAGAACTGTTTTCCAGATTTTAGTTAATGCTCTTATGACACATTTGGCCAATGAAAAGGGATGAAAAACAGTAGTGCTTTGAAGCAATAGCCTGTAAATGCCGTTGTGGCTTACCAAGAGTGGGATGCACAACATATTAGACCACAGTTAATGAAATTAAACCATTTCTTATGTTTTTAAATGTGTCCTGTATTACTTGCTTGGAAACTACACAACTGCTTCAACTTTGAGATTTTACTCTTTTTTTTCTTTTTTTCAGTAAACAGTATCTCTTACATCTACTGGTAATTAAATCAGTAAAGACTACCACTGTTTTGTATTTTATACTACTATTTAAGGCAAAATAATTCTTTAATAAACTGCATGATCTTTTTGTTTAAAAATAAAATTCTAACTTTATGTTCCTTATTCAAAGATCCAGGGAAGAGATTACTGTGAGGAAAACAGGATAAAGTATTCGCATACTACCTACTTGTATAAGATGTTCATTGATAAGTAGTTTCCTTTCATAATATGCCCATGGAATGTGGGATTAATGTAAATGCTTTCTTTACACAGTTTGATAGAAAAAAATTCCTGGCAGATATTTTGATAAGGCAGATTCTGAAAGCTTTAACTGCAGTCAACATGTACAATTTCTACAACAAAGCAATGAACAAACCAAAATAAAATTTAAAAACCTGAAAAATAAAAATCAAATCAACCAAAATAAAACTCTATTTTTCTGCTACTTTTCTAAAGTCTTGAAGAACCAAACAGATAATTAATCTTCAAAACCCATTCACTTCTATTTAAAATATTTACATACTAATTATAAGACCAGTTCAAGACCAGTTAAATTCTTGAAGAGGACAACATGTCTCCATTATATAAAAATACACTGTATATTCTCCTATTTACATCAATAACTCTGTGAAAACATAGTATTTTTTCCTCAGAATTTATGACCAAGAACTCACAGGTGAAAATTAATTTCTTTCCAGCAGTCCAACCAGCTGCTGTCTCAAGCTAAGAACTTGGTTGTCTCAAGTCCTTCAAGCTTTCCAAATAAAGTTCATCACACACTGTATTTAACAAGTTAATTTATGACTAAGCAATGTTAACTCATAAACTTTTCCAATTACCATAATTAGTTACCAGTAAACTGAGGGGTAATCAGTAGTTCTGATCATTTTTACATAACATCACTCTACGAAGCCACTACTGTTATTTCCCAGGAACTACCAAGCCACAATTTTGCTAGTTATAGTCATTAGCAGAGTGAGAAGATTTATTTCTGAGATTAGTCACAAATAGCATCAAAAACTATCTGGGGAAAAAAAAATGCAAATGGCAACAACCATTTTACTATCCCAAATCAGAAGAACTACTGTGTTTTGTTTTCTACTTAGAAACATTTTACTAAGTATTTAAAAAAACACTGATATAAAAATTGGAACTCTTTGATGGGAGGATAATAGAACGCATAAGGTCGGAAGGGACCTTTAAAGGTCACCTAGTCCAACCCCCCTGCAGCAAGCAGGGACATCTTCACTAGATCAGGTGGCTCAGAGCCCTATCAAGCCTGACCTTGAATATCTCCAGGGATGGGGCCTCTAGGCAACCTATTCTGGTGATTCACCACTCTCATATTAAAGAATTTTTTCCCTAATATCCAATCTAAATCTCCCCTTTTCCAGTTTAAAACCATTACCCCTTGTCCTCTTGCAATATGCCCTCAGGAACAGTTCTTCCCCAGCTTTCTAATGGGCACCTTTCAGGTATTGGGATGAAGATATGGCACATCCCAGTGAACAGAATGTCTTTTCTGACATATCCCATTTTCCAGACAAAAATGTTAAGTCAACAGCGGACCTCTTAACGCAACTTCCAATACTGAGACTACAATTTCTGTATATATTAATCCAGAAGTGTCCTAAAGAGAAAGAAAATGAGATAACTATCGTGCTTAAAAAAACCTGTCCTCATTAGCAGAAGTGCTGAATAACATGGTCTTTAACATAAGTTACATAGCACGCCGAAGTGGCAGTGAGGCTCAGATGATCACATATCCTCATTTCCATAATCATTTTCATATATCCAGAATGCATTAAATAAAGTACCATCTTAAAAATGAAAAGCAGACATTCCTTTGGAAATGAATTCAATATTTAGCATGTCACAATCAGAAAAGTTCTCCTCCTTCTGTAACACAGAAAAATTAAGAGCATAATAAATAACTGTAAGAATGTTTATTATTTCATTTGCCTTAATTCTGTGCTATAGGCACAAGCATACACTACAGTTGTGGAAAGATGGCATTCATGTTGAGAACATTGTAATCCAACAATGTAAGCCATAAGTCTTTCTCTGAAAATAAATATATACAGACCCTAAAAAGAAAAGAAGAATCAACATGGAACCTTCTTTACTATGCATTTCCACATACCTCACATAAACTGCTCCTGCTGACAGACTTTGATCTCAATAGTCTCCAGTCACTTCCCAGAACGAAACAAACACACACACATCACAGAATATTTCTTCTTACCAGATTCTTTTCCAACAACAAAAAAAGCCTACACTTAATGTATATACATATCTTGAATTCACATATGCTAGCACTGCAGAAGGTTGAGCTAAGGGGTCCATGCAAGAATGCTAATTAGGAATTGCTGTGAATACTGCTTCTCTTTATGCTGACTTTTGAAGAGGCTCAGATTCTTCCCTACAGCCTGTATCTGAGTTAACCATATTTAAGTTAATTCTTATGTTAACTTAGCTCTGAGGGCAATTACTTATGGAGCAAAACTAAAGTTACTGTGTCTGTAGCTGTGGTATTGTTGCTCATTTGTAATCATTCCTTCCCGGGGCAAGCCCACGGAAAGAGTAATTCTTCTTGCCATGGACAATTGATCTCAGCTATTAAATCCCTCACTATGAAAAACTTGATTATCTCTTCTGGAAAAATGGTAACTTGTGAGAAGTCACTGAAGAATTAGTAAAAGACAAGTAGAGCTCAGCGACATACTTCTGGAAGATCACACCACAAGATCGGTTCCTTCTTGCAGTGGTTACACAACATATGACAGTGCAGTTCCTCAGACTTCAGACAATGTCAATAAATACAAGAAAGAAATTTTTTTCAACATGCTGACCAGAATGCGTAATTAATAACCACACATATGTTTCAAATGAACTCCCAGAGGAAATAGATAGCTAACAATCTTTTCACAGGCTACACAGAAGCAATGTGCAGACCAGCTACATGAAATGGCGACTGATGTTAAACACACTAATTCTCAATAGGTTTCATCCTATCATAGGAAACTAGACATATGCCAATAGATTCACAGGTGGAAAGATCCGAGCTGTTATCTTGCCAACCCAAAGTATTTCATTATATCAGGAGCCAATACACAAAGACACCACACAAGAGGCAGAGCTATTTTCAACAGGAAATCAAACAATGGGAAAACGGTGTTAACATAATTTGTGAAAGGCAGTTTACCCCGTAAGAGTGACACAATTTAAATTAAAAAATAAAAAATAAAAAAAAAGAGCCTTCTAACACTGGTGCTAAAGCTAAAATACACATACTACCCTAATACCTTTAATGAAGAAAATGTGCCCATACTGATGTGGACATACCCAACTGCAATGTGTAAAATAAACCAAGACAGATCTCATTTTTCGTATAAAGAATGCTTTTTATTATTATTATTTCCTCTACTAAGTATGTAGTCACTGGCCAAAACCATCCAGGTGTTTTAATAAGAAAGATTAAGAAAAATCTTGATGATGATCAGATTTAGTTTTTCCAGAAGACAGTTGTTAATATTAAAAATGGAGCCTGCTGGCAGTTTTAGAAACCTACTCATCTTGAATTACTCTAACAACTTCTTTACAGATAATGCACTTAGGTTTTGGGGAGTTTGTTTGTTTGGGTTGGGTTTTTTGTGGGGTTTGGGGGGAAGGGTATTTGCTTGGTTGGTTTTTTTTACAAGGGAACACTTCAGCTTTACAATTCATTACTCTGCTTTTCAGCCACACATAAGCTGACATTTCTCGGCTGCCTTCCCTAAAGCTTGCAGAAGTCCAAAATATTCCTGCTGCAATTTTATAAGCTAAGTAATCTGAAAAACACAAATAAGAAATGATAAATATTTTAGAAGAATGCCACCTGAAGACATCTCCTTTGCGCTGCTGATCAGCTACTTTCCTAGCAAAAAAAATACCACACCTATGGAAACACACAACATACTCAAGGGAAATATCAACAAAGATGAAAACAAAGGAAAACACTCACTCTTGCTCCAACTGCAACAGGTAAACCATTCAAGCAACTGAAGGAAAGGCTAAATATCCTTAGGAAATAAAAATCCCAGTGGAAATGAAAGTGGAAATGAAACCAAGGGGAAAAATAGTATTTGGCTCTACACCCTAAGAATTGCCTACAGCAGCGTATTACAAAGAGGTCCCTGGAGTCTGGCTGAGCTTCAACAGCGGCAGCATTTCACTGTAAGTATTCGGTCATCAGAGGCATAGTTGGCTGATTAAGAGATGATGTAATGTATTTACTTATTTTAGTAAGAAGGTGCACAAAATACAGCCATACAGCCTGATGTACACAGAATTTTTGTACAGATATCAAATAAAACAAAACACTGAAATCAATCAGTTGGAAGGAAAAGCTGAGAGACTCCAAGGAGACAGCATCTTACCTATTTGCATAGAACATGGAGCAAACCAAACCAAGCCCATTACCATCCCTCAGAAAAGCCAAATCACAAACAGAATAAGTGCATATTTGATCTAGGAATACCACACAAGGAGGACTTTTCTTGTTAACTGAGAATTATCTACCAGCCAGGTGTGGCAGCTCGTACAAAAAACACTGGGACTGGTCTTATACCATGGATAATGTTTAGCATAGTTTTGGATACAAACATAAGTTTTATTCAGCAACTTGCTTCACAACTCCACAATTGCAGGGTTGCCTTGCAATCTTCATATGTACCTTACTATAATTCAAAATATCTAGTATCTTGTCTCCTCAATCGAATTTCTTTTCTTACCATCTCCAAACAGGGTTAAGATTACAACCTTTCAATGTCTGAGGTTTTTTGTTTCTTCTTTAATGTCAAAAAGAAACAGCTGAATTTTTCAATGTCAGAATATCTGCAGAAAACCCACCATATGAGACTGGCTAAGTAGTGACACCTTCTGAAATGGGAAACAAATAGTAACAGGATAAAAAAAAGAAAGGGAAAATTTGCAGGACTAAATCCAACCTATATACTGACTACAGGTATCTGCTTGTAAATTTTCAAGTTAAGGATGTTACTATAAGAAATTTCAGCTGGTTTATCTCTCAGGAGTAACGCAGGAAGTATTTTGGGCACAATGCTACAAGTATGCTACAGTGTAGCAGGAGATACAGTTTCATCAACTTTGACATCCTTTTGATTGTGGCAGTAGGGACTTCATCAATAGAGATGGCACAATTATCCTACACAATTTACCTAAGTCCCATGTAAACAGTAAGTAGGTACTGATAGCTCCTGTAAACAAAGAAATATTGTAAGCAATCTTAGCCTGCAAGATTGTGCACCTTTCAGAAAGTAAAGAAAAAAAAAAAGCTGATGCATTACAATAAAGGCTTGGGATTGCTGCAAAGCACAATACCAAGATCAACTTATAAATTAATTCAGTTCTGAGGTCCTCTCCCTTGGGGCAATGCCATTGTACCCCCTGCTTTGAGTTGTTTCTAGTGTTTGTGTTTATTGACGATATTAACTGATTTAGCAAAATCAGTTTAAATTAGCTAAATTAACTGAAAAATAACCCTCAGAAGGAGCAATTTCCAGCTGGATCTACAAGCGGAACGAACTGCTCACTTATCTGCCTGATCATAAGGTGGTGTGGGAAAACTTCAGGAGTGAAAGGCCCAACCCTTCACACAGTAATATGATCCTACATCAGCTAAAAATACTAGGAAATCACATTCTTTGTATGACAGTACAAAGATTATAAAACTCTCTTATCCATATGAAAACATCTGCAATCAAAATCCGGCACCAAAACACTTCAATAGTGTATACAAGAATAAACAGGTGCCAAAAGTTTATAAAATATAATCTATGTCTTTCTAAGAGCTAGATCCAAGTATCATGTTTATTCCTCAAACCCGTAAAGCCTTCTATTAGGGTATGATCAGAATGCAAAAATAGGTAGTTTTAAAAAACCGGGCTCAAAGACACTGTTAATCATGGAGCTGAGGGGGACCAAGCAAAACTCTCATCTATTATAAATGGGGTATGACAATTACAAAGAACAAAAAACGCTGCTTTGGGTTTTGGTAATGTAATTAATATTGTTCCTTAGAAAGGTAAAGATGATTTGTTTTAAGCTACTACATAGAGACCTCAGGCCCTGTTATGCTAGATTAGTGATTCTGATTAGCTGTGGATGCTACCACTACATTAATTTAAAACCAACTAAGGATTTGCCAGTATATTAAAAAAAATTTAGATCCATAAGATACTGTACATATATTATAGAGTCTAAGTAAGGATCTGGAATAAGGGAAATGAGGAGACAGATGTGTGGACAGGAGTAACAAACAGGATTTAGAGTTTCCACCTCACACCCCTGCAAATAAATTAACTATAAACAGATTACTCATTAATGTTCAGAAGTTTTGGATTTAATCTTCCCCACACACCCCTCCAAAAGACAAAAATTAATATGCATTTCTTCCACGAGGTTCTTGTAATTATAGCTCATATATGCTCAAAAGAATCATAGAATCATTAAGGTTGGAAAAGACCTTCAAGATCATCTAGTCCAACAACCGTCCCTCCCACCACCTATGTTTCTTAATAAACCATGTCCCTAAGTACCTCATCCAACTTTTCCTTAAACACCCTGAGGGACGGTGACTCCACCACCTCCCTGGGCAACCCAGTCCAAGAAACTCAGATATTTTGGATTCTTAATGATAGCAACAAAAGGGAAAAGAATGTACTGTCAAACACTGAACAAAAAGGAAGAAATAATACAATTTCAAGGCAACTTTAGTCAAGGCTACCAAGTGAAGGAAAGCAAAAGACTAGACAACAAAGACAGAAGATACTGTATGGAAAGTCCCTCTACACAGTCAGTAAGAAAGGACAGAATTAATAGGCTCAGTAACAGAGCTTTAAGTAGTAAATCTGTATAAATGACACAAATACATCCTTAATTTTCTCAGAACAAATCCAAACATCTAAAACAGTGCTGGCAATGTAAATCACTACACACAGATAGCCTGTGCACAAGAGAGGTAGCGAGAGACCATTTCTTCCTGTAACATGATTGAACAGGACTCTTCAGTCAGTATCAAGTAACCATGGTTGCCACCTGTCCCAGTGGTGAGCTACACAAGACAACAAAAAGTAACATATTTAACACCTGCCAAAAATAATAGTTTCCTATTAAAAGTCCCTACATTGTCAGAAGTATTAAGTTCATTAGAATTTCTTTACATACTAAGAAGGAAATATGAATTAAGAAATGAAGGACAGAAATTCGGATAATTTGAGTTTGCAGAAAAAATATTATAGAACATATATTTGCTGTATGTCATTTTAGACTAACAGCCAACCTTTCAATTACGATAAAAATGTTTCCTTCACAGAAACAGTTTACATTCAAAGTATCACTAAAGAATGTAAGCGTTAGACCATGGGTCCATCAAGCCCAACTTTCTTCCTGGAACCAATGCTGGATTCCTAAGGAATCACACTAGAACGGGGAAACTCTGAATGACATTTATAGACAAACCTCCAACTATTAAGAACGTATAACTGCAGATGCAGAGGGTTGTCATCTTCATTTCAATAGCTTTCATATCATTTTGCTTTCTTCTCCTTATTTATCCAGAGGTTATTTTCATTGTTTGTTTATTGTAATGGCTCCCTCCTTTTGCTTGGCATCCTTTTGCACCTGGTATGTACTGGGTTTGTCTGATGACACCTAATTCATCTTCGAGGAAGCAGTTCCTTCTTAAGTCATAAAGGTTTTTGAAGCTTCTAGGCTTCTCTTGGTAGACTGGTCTAAATCTAACCATTCTCACTATGAAATGGTGTCCTTTACTTTTAGTATTTCCATGGGGGTTAAGTGTAGGAGTTTATCAATAGGGAAAAAGGAAAAAGAAAAAAAGGCAAAAAAAGACAAAGGAATCCTCTGCTACCCCATTTACTGTTCATTTGAAAGATGCATTCTTTATTTCAATCTACAATCTCCTCCAATTCTCACATGAGCTTTACAGCTCTCCTCTGTGCCCTCCCCTAATTTTCAATTTTCTTTTTAAGCCACATAAAAGTCGATATAAGCATTGCCTACAGGCTTATAAGCATCACATATAAAGCATGTGTTTACATACTCATACCTTCCTTTATCTTTCCATTATCTCACACACAAAATTCTCACTAGCTACTATTGACATAGCACAACACAGGAAGTCCCTGTTGAGGTGTGGGCTGCTGTGATTCCTGCACATTTTCATCCGTGCTTTTGAAGATCAAAACCCTCTCTGTGAAAATTTGGTCTATGTTTCTTGCTCAAATGTACATAATCCTGGATTTTATTTCAGTGGATCCCAATAAGTATGTAATCCAAATCATACTGTGCAACTGCCCTATTAGTGCCATTCTTCCTAAATCATGTGTTTCACAAAGCATACTGGTAAGGTTTTTTCCAACAGTTTTGTGAAAAAGGAATATTTCACCTTTAAATTATGAAAAGCCCTGGAATAATAAAATAAAAAAATAGTGTGTTTCTAAATAAAATATTCATGACATTATACAAAGGCCACTAAACCAAACTGATGCATAGGCAGTCTTGATTCAGGTAAATGACATATTAGCATGAACAATCATAAAAAATGCGTAAGGAGTAAGAAGCCCATTTAATGAAAAAACTTAGAAATGTTTCCATATGTTTTATGAAGTATTCTTTACCCTTTAAATGAGCACATTCAGATTTAGTCGCTGGCTTTGTTTCAGAGAAACCCCATCTGTACACTACACCGCTTACAGGCACATCTCAGTCATGCAATAGCTATGTCACAGCTCATATATCAAATAAAAATCACATTCAAGGCCACACAACCTTATATACCCAAAGTCTTCCATTCTATTTAAAGTAATCCTAAGAGAGCTCTTATTGCACCTCACTGCTGATGTCACATGACTTTTGTTGGGAAACAGAGTCCTACAACTGAAATATCAAACGGTTCTTAACACAGATGAGAATGATCTAAAGGACAATTCTATTGTACTTATATATTCTGGAAGTCTTTTTTCTTTTTCCTTTTTTTTTAAACAAAGAAACAGGTGTGGAACGAAGAGTATAAAAATAGTAGCCCTGCACAGCATTGTGTTGCACTCTGAAAAGCAGGGTAACACACAAGCAACTCACAGTAGGCTTAAGGAATTCATTTGATGCATTTAGATTCCAAAGCTAATGAAGTTGATTGCCCACATCATAGACAAAGTGAAGTTGTTATTTTATCTTTACAACATAAATGGCTTCAGTATCAGGACAGTCTCACATCAAACCCATCAACAAATATAACTGATAAGTCAAAAGGCTTCTATCCACATTATAGCTATCCAGTACCTGAAGGGGCCTACAAGAAAGCTGGAGAGGGACATTTTAGAAGGGCATGAAGTGACAGAATGAGGAAGAATGGTTTTGAATTGTAAGGGGCTAAATTTAGATTGGGTATTAGGAAGAAATTCTTCACTATGAGAGTGGTGAGGCACTGGAACAGGTTGTCCAGGGAGGTGGTGGATGCCTCCTTCCTGAGGGTGTTCAAGGCCAGGTTGGATGGGGTCTTGAGCAGCCTGGTCTAGTGAGAGGTGTCCCTGCCCATGGTGAGGGTGGGGGTTGGGGGGGGGGAGGTGGGGGGAGATGAATGGAACTTGATGATCCCCAGAAATCACACAAAGCCAGCCTATCTCCTCCACAGAGCACTCAAGCAAGCAGAGCGCTGCTGAAACATTTCTTATTATCAAGTTTCTTTTGCCAAAGAGAAATTGTGCAAAAGAGAAAAAAATATATCTTGCAAATAAATACAAATGCCTCACTATGAAAACCAGCTATCTTCAATTAAAAAGATTAATCCCTGCCAATGTTCAGAACTGCAACATACCTCTGAATCACTGGCAATACATATAAAGATGATTATTCAATAGTTGTTGCTTGATGACTTCCTAAGAAGGTAAAGAATGTTTCCAACAGCATATGAAATAGCTGTGTCACTATAAAATAAAACATTTGTTGCTTTTGAGGGTGGGGTTGGTTTTTTTTAAAGATTACACTGATGAATGACATGGCAATCATCAGGAAATTATATTAGACTTCTATAACTTCAAACAGTTTCATGGAGTTTATCCTAACAGCATTTAACAACTTCTATTTAAAACAATCAGTAAAGGCCGGAGCGGGGGGGGGGGGGAGGGGACGACACGACGACAAAAGTCAACTTCTGTAACACGTCTCAGTCAGAAAGCTTCGTAAACATTCCCTATGCTGCTTTGGTGTTGTAAGCCTGGATTCTTGTAATACTGATAAAACATTTAATTTTTCAATCAGCACTCACTACAAATAAACCTATTAGGTTAATATACAAAAGAATGAACAGAAGCCTCATATAAAGAAAACATGTACACAAGGTACAAATTAAATATAAACCAATAGCAAAATATACAACTTCTGCTAGCACCAAAAGCTAAAAGTGGCCAACTGCATTAAATAGACACAGTCTGGTCAAGAGGAGTGTTCAGAAATCAGCTGGCTCTAGTTAGAGATCTGGGGGAAATAACATTTCAAGCAGAAAATAATTTGTGAAGCATCAAGTAACACAGAATGAAAAGAAGGAAGCCTTGTGATCATCCCGCCTCGATTCTTTTAAAAGGCAGGCCACAGGATTCCACTCCTGTATTTAAACAGCAGCATGAACCTATCAAAAAACACCCTGTTTTGTTTGGGCTACTAGAACTTGTTACACCTCAATTCCCTAGCCAGGAAAGTTTCATTTTGAATACATGATGCAGTTGCTTCACATACCAATAAATTTACCTCTTACAAAGCAACACTTCCAGGCTTTCAAGTAATTTCTGTCACAAGTTTCACCTCCCACTCCAAAGTCCATGTGAGCCTTCAGAAGATTAGCGAATACCAAAATAATGACTTGAGGGGCATTCGGAAGTCAAGATGAGCTTTGAGGCTTCTTGGAGGACAAGACAGTCTACAGTGCTTGCGCGATGTATGACAACCATGAAGCTGTTTCTCAGCATTATGCTCTTTTCGTTTATATGCTTTAAATTAGTGAAAGCAAAGACAAAAAATACAAAGATCCTACCAATAGCATTTATATATTTAAAATAGGTAAAAGAAAAAGTGAATTACAGAAATTACAAATCATTATTTCATTTAAATAATAAATCAGTGGCATACAAAAAGAAGGCGGCATCCTGGTGGTATGGCCTGCAAGTTTCTGAGCTCCACCTGGCCAATCAGGGAAGCACCTATATAAGGGTACTTGTGCTCTGAAGTGTGATTTTTAAGTGCAACTATACTAAGAAGTTATTTTCTAACTGCTTGTACCACATCAATGAAATAAAACATAACTCCTAAGTACAGAGGGAGGAAAAAAAAATCAAGTGAGTTTTACTGAAATAAGGATCTATCTTTTACCTTTAGATGTTGAGACGCTAGGAAGACCTCTACTGACTACCAATCATTCAACAACCTATTTATTATTCATGAAAGAAGTTTTAAAACAGTGATAAACCAAAGTCACAGTTGGCTAAAAAGTTGACACTGTAGTTCACAGTCCTATTATACCTATTCTGTCTGCTCATTACTTTTCACTACCATTTTGGACAGCAATTGTGAGTCATACTTCAGGATAAAAAAAGAGGTGACTTCCTGAAGAGTTGCTTAAAAGACTGTTCCTCACATTTCAGAAAGGTTGAATAGCAACTCTGACATTTTCGATGCATCTTAAACCACCACATGAAGAAATCTGACAAAATCACCATTTCATCATGGTTTCAAACAGCTCGTACCTCTGCTTGAGAAGAGCCAGTAGTCATTGCCACCAGTCACCTCAAATTTGTGTCTTACCCTTGCTTCCAAGGGTAAGATTCTTAGCTCAAAGCATAGCTGTAGTCCTGCTCACTGCTCTCTTTGCACCATCAGGTCTTTTCAACATCCTGCCACTTCAAACAATTTCTTTTTTGTGTCATTCTTTGAAAAGTTTTCAAACTGACTTCTCTGGCATTGCTATGATCTATCAGAAGCTTACAGATTCAGGAATGAAGGGTGGACTGGAATTCTGAATAGGTAATACTCGGGCACATACCAAGGCTGGCAAATTAATCATAGAATTGTTTTGTTTGGAAAAGGCCATTAAGGTCATGAAGTCCAACCATTAACCTAGCACTTCTAAGTCCAACTGCTAAACCAGGTCCCTAAGCACCACATCTACATGTCTTTTAAATACCTCCAGGAATGGTGACTCAACCACTTCCGTGGGCAGCTGCTTCCAGTGCTTGACAACCCTTTTGGCAAAGACATTTTTCCTAATACCCAACCTAAACCTCCCCTGGCACAACTTAGATGGGTTCCAGAAAAGATGGGCAATATCGTATCTAGTTCTCTAGAAAATCATCCATTTTATAAAAGAATACCTTGATGCAAAAAAGTAAAATCTGCAGCTTCTTTTTTTTGGCCTTGGTTTCCCACCAAATGCTACTACAGCAAATGCAGCATCTGACTGAATGCTTGAGACACAAATACTAAGAAAAAAAAATTGGTTTTTTTCAGTGAATGCTCTAAAACATCTTTATTTCATGTCACACCCCTAAGCATGGATATTTGGTTTTTACTGCAATGCTCAAAAAACTGACCAGCAGCTCTTTTCAACTGATCATTATCACCTAGGAAGTCAGTCTCCTAAAGGTTTCTATTGAAACTCAGACAAACCGCTCAAATGAAGGTAGCAAAGGAATTGAGAGCACATGAAATGGGAAGACTGAGAATGTGACAACAGTTTGGTTCGGTAGTATTCCTTTATTCAGGTGCGGGGGGTCCCCTGTATTTAGAATCATAGAATCATAGAATTGTAGGGGTTGGAAGGGACCTCGAGAGATCATCGGGTCCAACCCCCTGCCGAAGCAGGCTCCCTAGGACATTTCACTGAGATAGGCATCCAGACGGGTCTTGAATATCTCCAGAGAAGGAGACTCCACCACCCCCCTGGGCAGCCTATTCCAGTGCTCTGTCACCCTCACTGTGAAAAAGTTTATAGAATCGAAATATTCTGTACATGCAAAGTGGGGTTTTCGAACCTTTGCACAAATTTACAGAAGGCAAATTTTATTAATTAAAGAAGTAGCTGTTCTTGTTGCTGAATATGGTAGAGGTATTATCTCTGTGATAAGGGCAAATCTGCTGGCAAGCTGTGGTTCATTGATAACACGTGGGATACTGCAACATATGAATGGATGGCAGCAGAAAAGTGATCCCACAGGGAAAGTAGCATGGACACAAAGTACACATCAAAGCAAGTTTTATAAAAAGCTCTCTTGAAAGACAGAAGATCAAGTGCTTAGCACTTTGCTGATCACAACCACCTCATCTAAGCCCAGTGGATGGAATAAAGAGTTAACTGATGAAACCAGGACCTGTGAGGGCTGTAGCAAGATGCAGTCACACAAGCTTTCAACTGAAAATGCTGTTATGTCAGTGCCTCAAAGGTTTGCTTTAAAGCTTACAGTTAGTGAGACTCCTAATGTCTCTGAAGTGATCTAGTTTGCTGGCACAAACTGTATTTTTAGATGCAATTTCCTAAGACCATGCCTGGGATAACGTACAGTTCAGAAGGATGAACTGCACTATCTTCACTGTAACACAATTCCACAGCGTTTGAAAAGCTGTTGAATACCTGAAGAAATGTCTTTAGAAACTAAGAGGAATTCTAAAAGAATCTGCAACAAAACTAAGGCAAATAGACACCTAACAGGTGTTTTACATTGCACACCCTACAATTCCAAGCTTACTGCCAAGTGCATACCAGGCACACAGTCATAACTGCTCACAACTGCAAATACTCACTGTCAAGCACTCATACAAAAATTGCATTTAAATCCAGGGAAGCATGAAAGACAGTAAAACTGGTTTAAAAGAAAGAAAGAAAAAAACCAAACCAAAACAAAACATCTCCTCTGATCCCAGTTCCTTGGCTTGTTAACAGATTAAAAAAAAAGAAATCCTTTTGTTTTGGCTTTTGGAAGCAAGGGAAGGGGAGACTCACCTCTGACAGCAAATCACAACAGATTCACGTGATGTCCAAGTTGCTCTGAAAAACACCTATGCTGTTCCTAGTCATCCTTTGGCAGTGTAATAGTTTGAAACCATCTCTTTCACCAAGCAAGCAACTAAACTAGGCTTCTCTTGAACTCTTCCTTCTGCTGATACTGTCTGCAGATGGATGTCTGACTAATTCCAGACAGTGGTATACTCAGAAAAGAGTACAATTCTACATCCCAAAAATTGAGGTCTGGATTTCTGAGATAACACATCAGTATACAAACATGTAAAGGGGAGCACCACAATGTAATGTAGCCCTTCAGCAACCAAAATATCAGAAAGCACCACGTCAAAACGGACACAGCTACACAACTGTGGAGTACAACCATATTTGAAGGATGTATTTTTGCTATCTAAACTGAAGCCAAAAGACATCAGATAGTATCTGAGTAGAATCCACTGAACTCACAATAAATAGGCTAGTATAGATATATCAGAGAAGGGATTTTTTCAGGAAATATTTTCTTTGAGAAGACAATAAAGAGGTAAGAAACCCATTTTAATCTATTTTCCAGAATGTTTATCTCCAGGACTCCTTGACTTCCTAAAACAGTAAATTGGGACAAGTCGAAGTCAGCATAAAAACTCTTTTTTTGGTCAGCTTGTAGTAAAGCAGTGTGATTAGTTCATTGGTATTTTTACTTGTTAGTACTTTGCTTTAGAAACTTTTCTCCAGTAATTCCAATTGGTAACATACCTAGTTTAAGATGACTCGGCTACATCCTAAGTCTCAGATTACTCCTAGGAGAATGAAAGATGCTAACCAATACAAGAATAAAGTACCTGGGATAGCAAAATTGCTGTATCCAGCTGTAGTACGTCATGCAAGCCACGTAAAAACAATAGAACTAACAGAAGGGAACTCAAACCCTCTGCAGAGATGCAAGGATGTATCCCTGGCTTCTATTATGTTGGAATTCTCACATCTTCCTCTTGATCATCCAGTATTCACTTCTCTCAGGAAACAGATAATTAAGCCAGACTCTATTATATGTCCAATAAGGTGACAATTCACATGAAAAGAACTAAATGTATTTTCTTAACAAGATCAGACCCCTTAAAGCAATGAAACTTTCCTTCCATCAGCAGGTTGACAAAGCACATGTCTATGTCTTAATTGGAAAATTTGACAAATTACTGGAATACTTAAAAAAACCCTTTCAATAAGTCTAGATTTCTGTAACACCACCTCATCACTGCACTAAATTTCTGTATTTTCTACATAGTCAGTCCCCAAGCCTTGTAATAACTGAGAGACAAAAATGGCTACCAAACTCCCCAGTTCAGACACACATCTTTAACATGGAAAATGACATGTGAAGCTACCATGCCAGACACAATTTTACCCCTCCACGTGTAACTTACGAGATACCCTTGTGTTTACTAAAGAAAAGCAGAAAAAAAGGCAGACAGAAAGGAGAAAGGAAACCAAGAATAAAAGGGTCAAATACCTCAGGATCCAACATGAAACAGTAAAAGGAGGAAAAGATCATGAATGAGATGCAGCAAAAAAGCCAGGATGTGAAGACAGGGGAAATCAGCTTAAGAAGGTGCAATATCTGGATTTATTTATCAGGTTGTCCTCAAAACAAAAGAAAAACATGAAGGTGAAAAAGGATAAAGAAGTAAAACAATTGGTTTGATCTGTATCCAATACCAGCTTTATGATGTAATCATAATAGAGAGAAACTCAGCTTAGACTGGGGATTCCACTTATTTAGATGATCTCCAACTAAAAGAAATAGCTCTAATTACTTTCTCTGAATCAGCAGAACCTCTGGTTCCAAAGTATGTTTTGGAGGACGTTAAGCAGATGTAGGAGCTCATACTTTGCCTAAGACAAAGCTCCAAACATCAGGAGCTGTGGTTATATATAAAACTCTGACATCTCCTTAGAATCAGAGCTTTTAATTAACATATTGCACAGTGTGATACACATCTTTATTCATTAAAAAAACCTACAACAATACTGCAAAGTGAGGAACACTTTCCTACAACAGTTCAAAGCAAGATCAAAGCAGTTTCATCTGCTATGCCGTATTTAATTTTCCCATTACACTCCATAGAAACAGAAGGAACATTCACGAGGTACCATTAAATGACACTTTAACAGAACACCTCCCTTTCTTCATTTCTTCCTCAGCAATTTCCCTCCAAAAGAAAAATTAAAACTTTAAAACATTAGTTTAATTTTTTTTTGCTTACTCAAGTATCCCAAGAAGCTAACATTTCACTCATTTTGTCTGCCTTATTGTTACTCCCTTTTTATGTTTATGTCATTGGCATAATTTTTCTCCAAAAGACCTGCCCAATTTAGAGGTGCAATACATGATGATTCATGGTCAAAGCACTACTCTAAGGCTAAAATAATATTTTTCCAGTAAAAATGCGCTTTCTGTCCTTCCCATTATGTTATTACAGGTACATTGCATGAGGTTTTCTCTATGAGGTGGACTAGATGTGTAGGAAAAACATTATTCTTTACTGTGAGGGTCACAACAATCACTCCTCGTGCAATCTGCATTCCAACAGGTTAACAACTCTCCCACAAAAGGTATTCCTAGAGAACAGTATCTTTTGCTTGAATATCCATGCAATTGCAAACTGGGATCTGGATCTATGATCTCTAGGTTTAAAATGATCACCATGTATGTAGCTTTTTTTAAAATCTGATTTAATTCAATAATAAATCACATGGAGCATGAGGCTAGCAATGACTACGGCAGTACGTAACACTGGTATCTTTCTATGCCAAGAGTACCATCAGTATTTATCATCTTACCTTGTCACAAGAAACAACATTTCCCCACAAATGGAAAGTACTTTTCCGTGTCATTCACTACCAGTCATAATGCAAAAAGCAGGTTCAAAGCACACAACTCTTTTCCAAACTATTAGTATTGCAGGCACAGTTGCAACAAGTTTTTAGCTGCAGTTCAATACCTGGGACCTGACATATGATTGCAACTTTGTGTAACTCTTATTTGATAAAGAAAACACACAATAAGTAAACTCACTACTCAAGATCAGCCTTCAGTTATACGTTTGCAAACAGAAAACATGCTTCTACCATATTTAATAGATTATAAAGGTACATATTCTTAAATTATCTGCTTCAGATTATGCTTTAGTTTTTTCCCCCTGAAGACTACTACAGAAAACAAATTTTTACTACAGGAACTTCCTCACAGAAAGTTCTCCAATTCTGTATTTACCTTTTTTCATTTAATTCACATTCCATAATCATCTACTCCATTCATAAAACTCCTCGCTGATATTTCCTGCCTCATTGAGATCATAACCTCTAGTTAGCTTGCTACTTTTCAAACGGCAAAATTTCTCTTTCTGAATAACAAGGAGGAAGGTATGCTCTAAGATGAAGGTATGCTCCAGTTTCTTTTAAAGTGATGCAAATTGTTTCAGGATCACAAAGTAGTTTTAACAACTTTAACCCTACAACAGAAAAAAAAAATCCCATGCTGTTATTCAGGAAAAAAACCTGCTGCCCTGCACAGCATTACAAACCCAACAAACTATTTTGGTCACACTGAACAAAACACGTAACACAGCAATCCAATACAATCTTTTCTCATTACCTTTTTTTTTCTTTTTACATGCATAAACCTGAGGATAATGGGTTCTGTTTTTCCAAGAAAAGATCTTCAGTGAGAGTGTAAGATCTGTGACTATCTGAATTGGGAACTTACTAGGAATATTTTCTTTTGGATCTACAATAATTTGAAAAAGGGTTAAATACCTAATTTAGTCACTATCTTTGTGTGCTTTTTTTAATGTTTACAATTCTCAGCACTTCCAGCTGACAAAAGTAGGGAAGATCCTCACACATTTTCCAACTATATCCATATAAAAATCTTAATACTTTTATTTACCCAAATGGAAGAAAAAAATGGAAGACGTGGATCTATTATGGAGAGATGAATGGCACAGAGTGGGTCTCTTACCACCAAACTGTAACTGGGTGCTGAAATTCAGTAACTGACATACTATTTTAGTGTACATACAGAACATTCACCTGAACATTATGGAATCACTAGAAGGAAAAAATTGTGTGTATGAAAATATTATGCCTCAGTTTCACAACCTAGTAAAAGATCTGATACTATTTCTTAACTGAGGGCATTACTTGTCTGGTTTAATGTTCACTCCAACAATGGCATTTCAAAACAGCACTACAGAATGTGTAAGTAACAACTACTGAAGCTTGAGAAATGAAACAAACTCTTGCAACATGCAAATTTAGCAGCCCACAACAACTTTGTTTACATTTAAAGATGAAAGGAAGTTCCACAAAACCCTAAACAGAAAAGCTTATACAATTAATAGACATACATTATTGTTTGTTTGTATCACCTGTATGCGTTTTCATTTCCCTTTCAGAACATCTTACTACACCAACTCATTAAATACCATACAAAGTAGAAATCTTTAACCTCAAGGGGAAAAGGAGTGATACTGACTTCTGAAATTTCCACAACTGTCAAACTACCACAGAGTGATGGTCTGAACTGGCATACTTATTATTATGACAATAGTATGACTGAATTTGTATGTACCAATAGCATCGAAGCTCAGGTTAAATCTAGTTGGCATGAGAATTAGAACAGCTGGGGCATTCTTATCCTTGGAGATTTTCAAGGCCTGACTGGATACAGCCATACTGTCCCTAGTCTGATCTCCTAACTGACTAAGATGGTAGCAGAAGATTGGACTAGAAATTTCCTGCAGTCCCTTCCACCTTGAATTTTCTGACCTAGTTATTTTTCTGCCAGGGGCCAAGAAATAGTTTCCTTTCACTCTTCTGAAAAGTACTGTTCAGCAAATGGTAGATGACTGGGTTAATAATTCTGTTGCAGGACCACCGTATGCACCTATTTATTGCACTAGAGGTACCAAAAAAGCACCATGGCCTTCTCATTCATGCTTTATTCTTATATCAGAAACTACTGGTGGATCTAAATTTAACAGCTTCCCTGGATCCTCTTCCAAAAAAGAATCTTTCCTTCTGTTACCTCTGAAACTTTCTTTTGTGTCTCTTCTCAGAAATTCTCCAGTTCCTATTCTGCAGCAGATGCATAATGTTCTTCACAATCTTCTGGTCCTAACACTGAATTCCAGAAGTTTAGTCTAAACATGCTCTATTGCTCTTATAAAAGAAGCCACCACCTCAACCTCCCCATGGAGATTTTCACCTGATGCAGGACAGAGAAGGTAGAACAAGGCAAAAAGTCAGCCTACCTCCCTGCTGTACAAACACACCTTTCTTAATAGAACAAGAAATAACATAAAGCCAACAGCTGAACAAATAAAACAGGTGCTCTCAGTCACAGCTTCCATTGCTATTTGTGCAAATAAACTACAGGCTCTGGAGGAAGGGCACTATTTATAGCTCTAAGCTTAGGTGTCTTGTTTTTGGTAGCCCACCAACATATCCAACAAGAATTCACTGTTAATTTCAGCATGCCCACTGTACTGAGCTCTCCTGCAATTCTGAAGCACAGTTCAACTTCAGAGGCTTATTTACATCTATGTATATTTCTCATATGTATATATGTATTCTTTCCACTACCTACCGATTATTTTTTTTAGCTTTTCTTACTCTGACTGTTGTTGACTCTATGTATACATTCACTTTCACTACAGCAGACATTTAAAAAGCCTCAAGTGGATTTTTATGTCCATGAGATTATTTAGTGCAACATTACAAATCAGAATTCAGCCTGTATGAACACCACTCTTACCGCCACTCTTTCATCAGAATGCTGTATATTTCAGTTTCAAAGCTATTATTGATCCATATATTAATTAAACTGGAAAAAAATAAAATTCCATGGTTTACATGCATACTTCACACGGTAGTTGCTCATTGCAGGCCACTACAGAATCACTGCTTCAGACAGAAGTTTTATTAACAAGACACTCAACCAGCTCAACTCCACTGATTACATACTATGACAGCATCCCACCTGTCCCATGTTCAGCCAGCTCATAATTTATGATCATCACTGGAAACGTCTACGATTAGAGGAAAGAAAAGATTCTACACGACTATATTAAGCTCAAATAACTCAAAAATGAGTTGTGCTTAGGTTGCTTATCCACTTTGTTTCCATCTCATATTAGAGTTTATAATCTACCGGACTTCCAGAGAAATGTACAATGTATAAACCCAAAACAATTTACGCATCGCATTCGGAAGCCTGCATGAAGGATGAGGACACACATGGGTACAATGACCCATGGAAGACAGTAAACTATTCATACCATTCAATTTCCATATGGCTGTGTTCTGCCACTCCTAAGCAATTACTTAAGAGAATACAGTCTTACATTTTGATTTTAAACAGAAAGTTTAAGTCATGGTCCTCAAAACTGGCCAAACTGGCCATATTATGCGGAACAAACAGAGATTAAATGCCAGTATGTTGCAAGGAAATGATTAGAGCTTAACAACCTGCATTACCACTAAACTCTGAAATACTGGGCTTTTGCTGGGCTTCATGTTTTGGGGTTTGGTGACAGGGGAGCAGGTAAGAGGAAAAAAGTCAGTTTTAAAGCAGGGGCATTAGAAAGGCAAGTCACTTATTTCAGTCTTTTTCCTAAGTGGTTAAAAGAACTATGCAGCAGCTTCACGACCCTTTTTTATATGTACACCTGGGAAGAATACTGAATCCTGTTACTTTCCTCAGTGTTACCCTGATGTGGTTTAGACCAGATGTTTAAATGTTACAGTATGTACATTTTCTTCTCTTCTTCCAAGGCAAAAGCAAAATAAGAGGAATATTTGACTTCACTCCACAAGAGACCTATTTAATAGTTTGGCGGTTATGTAAGTAAAGGTAGCTTGGCTAAGTCAATGTTGACGACATACAGAACGACATGATCCTAATGAGTTGGAAAATATTGGCTCTCATGAGATTCAACCAGATGCTACTGCGCTGAGAAAGCTACTGTATTATTGAATTTCATTTTTATGAGGTAAAATTTATTATTCAACCATTAAGGTATCCCACATGAAATCTTGCATAAAATAGTTTTACAGTTACTTTCTGGAAAGTAGATTTTATTTTAACTTTAAGACATCATTTACATGAGGGATTCAAATGCCTATTTGATCACCTTCAATAGAGAAATGTAAGGTCTGCAAGCAATTTTCCCAAAAATACCAGATTAATGGAACAGAACTGTCAACAAAATAATGAACTACCTGAATAGGACAAGGAAAAAGTGGTAGCAAGTTCCAGTTTTCCAGAGTAAACTAAAGCCATGTGTGACTGTGTATATGTTTTTTTGGCAGGCTGAAATGGTTAGAAACTGAGTGCTCCAGGTACCTACTAACAAATAATGAGAAAATACACAGTAAAATTGCTTCATAGGATAAAATATGCTCAACCTTTGAAAGATCTTAACTGACATGATTCTTTTAAAATGCTGCCATTTTGCACACTTATTTTTGTTTAAAAAAAGGTATAATAGTAATTGTAGAAGAATTCTATTAACATCCATACATCTACTTGCAAAAATATAGAAAGCATGTTGCATTTCAGATTCGTGTATCTTTCCACATTTGCAGTGAATGAAATGCAAAATCAGGTTGCTTCACAAGCACATGCAAGCCTAAGAACTAACACATTACTGAACATGTATCATACCGATGTGCTTGTATATCAAAAGGATCATGAAATAAAACCAAATCACAAATATACATTTCCAAACAACTACGTGTGAGTTGAACACTGCTTTTGGGTTTTTTTCCTATTTTAGATGCTACCCATTATTAAAAAGTTTGTAATACCTTTTTCTTGATGCATGAAAAAGAGCAAACAGCCATTTGCAGGTGCTTTATTTATCCATTTCTTATTTTTCATTTTATCACTTGATATTCTCATCTACTGTTTTAAAGTTTCTATTCTTTTTGGTTTTTAACACTTCAGGCAGTAAGATTTTTTTCCTTCTATTTTTTTACTGGTAAAGCCTATTAATTCAAGTAATAAGTTTAATTGTTTATATCTGTAATTGTTTATTTTTCTTCACTTCTCTGAACCCTAAAATTACCAGTTGACATTTGAAAAGAACCTTTATGAAGTAGTCATTTAAAACTATAGACTACAGAAAAGCTAAGGTGTCACTGCAATGAAGGTAGTTAGGTGCTTTCAAAAATCCCATTAAGCCACTACCTGTATCCTAAAATTTGGTTATAATGAAAAATCTGCTCTTAGCAGAATTAAATAGTTTCAAGCTAAGGAAGGCATAATATTTAAATATATTTATGATAAATATCTAGTGTAAAACCCATATATACTTCTTGAAATACTTGTTTCACTTGTCCTCACAAGTTCTGAGCATAATCAGCAAGTCACAGCACAATAAACACCTTTTCATGGGTAGTTTTAAGATAACAGACCTTACTAATATGTATGACAAATACAAATTTTAAGCAGTACAGGCATTTCATTCTTCAATTCTGTTCAGAAACCAAACATGCAACTTGCTTTTGAGACTTCAAAACTTCTGGTTTTCAGACGTCTTGACTTTTGAGAGGTTAAGCAAAAGAGAAATTCTTGGACTATCTGATGAAGACAGCAAGTCCAATAACAAAAAAAACCCCACTAAATTCTCAAGGAAAGTGGTTTTCTCCTAGTAGAAAAATGGTTTCTAGAGAGGAGGGGAAGGAAGGTAAGTGGAAGACATAACAGTGTTAACTTCTAAGCAATTTACCTTTCTGTTATTCCATCACTATTCCCAACAAAATTTTGTACAAGAAAGAGCTTGAGAATTTGTTCTGGATCCATACACTAAACTAGTTTTGAAGGAAGTCGCAGCAGAAAAACGATTCTTCTCCAGTTGAAACCACAGGACAGAACTCCAGATAAATTTTGTTCCTATGTTTGTGGAAATAGTGTAAAGCTCCTGTTTTAAACTACATCCAGAGAAATTCTTTCAGCAGTTATCTGGCAGAGAGGCTCCTCAAGAGGCCTTCGTACCTCATGAGACTCTTCACAGCATGTCAAAGGACCAAGAGTTATGTTGTCTTCTCTGAAGGTCTGTCCTCCTCCTGCAACTCAGGTATCCATACTCATCTTCGTATTAAATTTTGTCTTGCTCAACATCTACTTTTCTAGTTTCTCCCTGCTTCTCCTTGCTTTACCTTCCCTTTCATCTCTTTTTATTAGCTGAACCTCTTTCTCCCTTTTTCCTTCCTTTCCATTTTTTTGGCCCGCTACATCATTTTTTCTCCTTTCCCTACATTTCCCTATACTGGAAGCAGAGGGCTGCATTGGAAAAAGCATACAACTAGAGACCATAATTCCTTTCAAAAAGGATCTATGCTGAGAGCATACAAAAGCTTGTGGTATCACTTCTGAGTTCAAGCAACAGTGAAGCAGTATGCTGTGGAGGCATGTCAATCAAGAAAGGCACCTGGCACAAAGGCTCAATAAAGCCATAAGAAGCTCAGCAACAACTGTTTCAGTGCTGTAATTCTCTTCAATCACCACAGGAAAAGTGCTAATACACAAGCAGAGAGTTGAGAAAGATGAAGGCTATGTAAAGAAGTTGCATATTTAAGCCTAGTTATGTGCAATTAGTAAACTACAGAAGAAAAGTGTGAGCTCTCAGTATATTTTCAAAATTGGCAGAACAGACTTGGAAGGGAAACACCTAACTATAACCTTTCTATAGGAGGGCAGAGTTAGTTCACAAAAAACAAAAGTATGGCATGGTACTGCATAAGATGGATATGTCAAGTCCTTTCACCCAGACTGTAGGCAGATAGATTTTTGCTGGAAATCTTGGGATAACAGCAGATCATTAAAAACAGGGTGACCAACTACAGAAACCCTTTCTTTTTTTGAGAATAATATTCCATCTGGGCAGGGCTTCTTAAATTTTCATAGAGGGATAAGAATCTAAACAGACATATAACCGTTTGTCCTGCTATATTTCTAATTTGTCCAAAAGAAGGCTTTTGGACATTTTAAAAAATGTAAAGGTAAAAGATAATTTGGACAACAGTATTCATCAAGCACAAAGTTTATGACTTTTCTAACAGCAGAATGAAAACAATGGATTTCAAGAAAGATCGGAAATATGATAAACAAAGGTAAGAACTGTTTTTACTACAATGTCATAGAAACTAAATCAGAAGAGACAAGGAACAACAGGAAAGAGCTATAGGAAAATAAAGCAAACATGTTTATACTTATATTATTTGTACAAAACTTAATTAAATCACAACACAACACACAACAATTTGCCCCTCTCCTCTATCTAGTGAGGATGTATCAAGCTGTATCCCTTTTCGGAGCACTGAATACACAGTACCCAAGGATTGAAAGCTATTTTCTTGATCCTGTATTGGGTTTGCACAGCAAGCTTTTGTAGTCAGGGCTACAGGGGTGGCTTCTGTGAGAAGTTGCTAGAAGCTTCCCCCATATCTAACAGAGCCAATGCCAGCTGGCTCCAAGACAGTCCCACTGCCAGCCAAGGCTGAGTCCACCAGGAGCCTCGGTAGAGTGTTCGACATAGAGTATAGTTAAGAAGGAAAAAGAAAACCACCAGCAGCTATTGCAGCCAGAGAGGGGAGTGAGATGATGTGAGAGGAACAGCTCTGCAAGAAGCAAAGTCAGTGAAGGAGGGGGAGGAGGTGCTCCAGGCACCAGAGCAGAGATTTCCCTGCAGCCCATAGAAAAGACCATGGTGAAGCAGTATCTGCCCCTGCAGCCCATGGAGATTGACAGTGGAGTAGAGACTCCACCTGCGGCCCATGAAGGGCCCTACACCAGAGTAGGTGGAAGCCCTTGAAGGAAGCTGTGACCCCATGGGAAGACCACATGGAAGAAGGCTCCTGGCAGGACCTGCAGCCCACGGAGAGAAGAGCCCATGGCAGAGCAGGCTTGCTGTCAGGACTTGTGAACCCATGGGGAACCATACTGGGGCAGTCTGGTCCTGAAAGTCTGTATCCTGTGGATGGGACCCACACTATATCAGTTTGTGTGGAACTGCAGCCTGTGGGAAGGAGTCACAATGGAGAAATTTGTGTAGGACTATCTCCTTGTGGGTGGGACCCCACGCTGGAGCAGAGGAAGAGTGTGAGGAGACCCCCTCTGAGGAGGAAGAAGCGGCTGAGACAACGTGTGATGAACTGACCACAACCCCCATTCCCTGTTCCCCTGTGCTGCTAGTGGGGGAGGTAGAGAAACCAGAAGTGAAGTTGAACCCAAGAGCAGGGGAGCAGTTGGGGGGAGAAGGGGGGAAGGATGCTTTTAAGATTTGGTTTTATTTCCCACTACTTGACTCTCATTTGATTTGTAATAAATTAAATCAATTTTCTGAAGTCTCATTTGCCCATGGTGTTAACTGGTGAATGATCTCTCCCTGTCCTTGCCTTGATTCAAAAGTCTTTTGTATTTTCTCTCCCTTGTCCAGCTGAGCATGGACAGTGACAGGGCAGGTTTGGTTGGTACCTGGCCTCCAGCCAAGGTCAAACGCAAGTACTTTTGTACTACTTCTGTGCATAGCTAGAAATGAGCTGTGATCAGATGGAAAAACACAATACCACTGACAAATGAGTTCTGTCTGTGAGTTAGGTTATGCAATGAAAACTCGGCTGTACACCCACAAAGATTCTCAGAGACACAATGGCAGGAGGAGGAACCCAAATAATACCATGTTGGGCTACTCCCAGGCCCACTACAGGAGCCATCAAGGCCACCAAAGGCTGATCTGCACAAGCCCAGAGGAGCGATGAGACATGCAATGAAGGACTCCAAAGCTGCTGTTTTATGTTGGAGAAACTACATAGTAAAATAGCAGTGATGAACAGATGTGCCTTGTTCACTGAAAAGTTCTGTATTGACTACGTTATCCTTACACTTCCTTCACTTAAAAGAAAACCACCACAAAATAACAAAAAACCTGAAATTTCAACATCCCTGTGCAATTACAGTCGGGTGGGTTTTCAGAATCTTACACAAATAAACGTTACTGTTAAAGTGTGTAGAAGATGACACTAAGTGCAAGGATGATTTTGAACATGGCACGGTACTAAAATTTACACAAAAGCTTTTCAACAAAAGGTAACAGACTTACAGAATCAACCAAGCCAAGAATTAGGACAAAAAGGTACAAAGCAGTCATTTCATAGCCTTGGACTGAAAGCTGCCTTTGTCTTCCTAGTGCAAACATAAATGAAGAATTATAAAATTTACCAGGTCAAGCGTTAAGCCATGAACAATAGAAGATCAAAACAAGTGTACCATGCTGCTCATCTACTCTACTCTAAGTACTTAAAATGTGTGCTCCAGATTTCTATTCTGCAGATATATTGTTAGCACAGTTGTATCACAGTTCATTGAATTGAAGGTCTGAAACTTGTTACATGATGAAACACTTTGGAGCTGTGCACTTGAAATAATCAAATGACTGTACTTACACATTTCTCTGAGGTGTGGACTGTAAACATGCTAGCTTCAGAAGCACCAGTATTTTAAAATTAAATCTCACAATCTCACCTTAGGTGACCCACATAGGATCAAGGAATTAAGTGAATTGGTGACTTTTGGGAAAGAGGGAAAAGATAAGCACTTAAAACATTTATTCCAAGGGTGACACACCTGAAAACACAACAGTTCTTCCAGACCATCAGGTCAACACAGGTTTAACTTTAAAAAAAATAAGAGGACTGAAAAGGTAGGACTGAAAAAAAATAGGAGTGAGAAAGATTTTCAGTGGTAGTCTGATCTATCATTCTGCTTCAGGACATTATTTACTACACCTGAATTATTCTCCTCACCATTCTCCAAAACTGGCAATTATGGAGATTCCCAAAGTTCTCAATTATTCTTGCTATGTGTTTTTTCACAACATATAACCAATAGTAGATCTAAGCAATATTTGGTCTAAACTATTCTAGCCTGCATAGAAAGATCATGAAAAAATATATTATCATCTTCTGAATGACCTTTATGCACATGAAGACTGTGGTCTCCTCTGTACAAAATCCTCAATGTACTCCCAAAATCCACGGATGTTTGCAAAAGAATGACAGTGAATTTTGTTATTTATTTCATCATCACTGACACTTGCATATCTGTAGTGATTTCACAACAGTTAAGTAACATTTATTTATACAACTGGATGAGAAACATCTGCAGCCCTTTAAAAAATGCAGTGTATGCTGTTGATTAATAAAGCCCTTAATAATCCAGTATTTTTATTTCCTCCAACAGCTTCACCTCTGAATGATTGTGAGTTATAACTCTGCACCACATAAGGTAGCAAGGGTGGATGTTTCAGATGAGGGAAGCATGGAAAAATTATCCTGTATGGGAAAATTAAATGCATCCAGAAACTGGTGCCAAGGAGTGAAGTTTGGTGGCTTAGCTTACATCCTGGATCTTGAACATAAGCTATAAATACCCATATACACCCAAAAAACCATTCTGTCTGTTAACTACTATAAGTAAAACCTGGATTTAAAGGATATAGTTGTATGCACATTCACTAGTAGTACTCTGCACCATAACAAATACTTAACCAAAACCATCATATATTTACCTGAAGTTTGGAAAACCTCATTCAGTAAAGCTTCATTTACCACCACTGAACTGACATTCCCAACAGGATGACACCAGCTCTGATAAATAGTTTGAAGCAGAAGGGTTTGAGCTCTAGTTGCTTGAACTGTCAAATTGGGGAGCTCAAATATGCATTCCGTTAGAGGGACATGAGCTCGCTTGGTCCTGTTGAAAATATTGAAGGAAAAAAAAACAGGAAAAACATTACTTTTGTGCATAAAAACATCCATTAAAAAAACTCAGTAACAGAATACCAGACTATAAGCAGTTAGTGTCTGTGTGCCTGATAAATTTCTTCTAAGAGCTGTTTCTACTTACACTGAAATTCACTCTAAATAGGACTTCTTTTATATGGCTTATATTTATGTTGCCTTGAAATCGTGAGGGGGAAGAAATAATATATTTTCATCTAATTATCTCTTAGATTTAAAGTATTTAATAAAAGCAATTCCAAGGGCTTCCACCAAAATAAAAGCTACTAATAAAATTGTGAAGTTACTGAAAACACAGAGAAATCTGTTCCAAAATTGACTTTTGTACCAAAAAAAATTAATAGCTTATAGTTAGTCACTAAATGAGGTAAGTTCAGTTATCTAAGAAAATACACACTACAAAAAAAAACAAACAAAAAGCTCCACATTCCATATTTCTCTTCATGCACTGTATGTGTCTGACATGGAGCACATTCAGTGATTCTAATATTTTTCAATGCCTTTTACCTTATAATTGGGGAGGTGAAACAGTGAGGGACTGACATTGGGAGGGTTAGTGCAAGGTACAGGACATTCTGGTTGCAAATAAATTCTTCTGTGACATGAGAGTCCACTATCAACACAAAGGCTCTACCACAACTGTAGTGAAATCAGTAAACTACTTTTTCTTTATCCTCATATATACACTAGTACTTGAAATTAAGCAACAGATTGATTTGCTACATTCAATAAAAACTACAGAGGTTCTTTAATATTCTCATTTTGAAGCCTTTTCCTGCAACGTATTTCTAGCGTTATTATTCTTGCCCTAATTATCTCCTGTTCCATCACTGAATGGTACTTTTTGTGTTGTTTAGCATTATTTTATCTAGTATCCCCAAAATATCATCACTGATGCACAGATTAGCTCATCCTCATTCTGGAGAATCTCCTCCATTTGAAGATTTTAGGTACGAGCCTAAAGCCACGTGACAATTGAGAATATTGCGTTAATGCTCCATGGAGAATCAGAGCCTCAAATGAGGGAAAGCTGCTGAGGCTGCTCACAGAATCCTTTAGCCCAGGAAAAAAACAAACCATCATTTAACAAAATGTTTGAGGGACTAAATATGTAGAGACATTCCCTTGGAGACACTCAATGGCTCCTTGGATCAGCAAAATAAAAACCTTCCAAGGAACTGTCACAAGCAGTCACTCTACACTGCATCTCCTATCTGGCTCTACAAGAAAATGCTTGCAGCCATATGACCTAACATACGTGAGATCATACTAGCAGTAGAGACTCTACAGGAGGCTCCATGAATTCAGAAACAGTCCATTCCTGCTGCTCCGGCTCAAAAATCTGTAGCAGCATGAACCAACACAAAATTCTGGCAATAACAAGTAGACTTCCTTCCCAATCAGATGCAGAAATGTGTAACGTGACCCTTCACCAAGAAAACTGTGAAGAAAAAAAGCGCATCACTTCTTGGACCCATAATCATTATTATCTAGATGAAGAAGCAGAATAGCAAAATATTCTGCTGCTAACACTTTTTGGCCCATATACTGCAGATAAGGCCTGTGTGACATATGTAACAGTTTGGAAAGAACTATTCAGAACATCAGAAGACATCTATTAACTATCATGTTGACACAGTGGTACAGCCAAAGGTATCGTCACCACTTTGAATTTGGACTTCCACGTACAAACGGTCACCTTAAGCCACAGATCTCCTCCCTCAATTCCTTGTCAATACCAGAAAACAGCCAACTGAAATGAATTTCCTCTGTAACAAGGGGAATTAATTTAATTATTTATCTAATTTTCATTAGATAAACAAACATCTATATCTAAGGTGGCTGTATAGATCCTTTTAACACAAAAGGAAGGAAACAACACATATATGCAACAGGGATCCAATCGGTCAAGATATGAGGACTAATGAGCTCCTTTCTGCAAGTCACTATTTCTGCCTGCTGCCTACAAAGGGAGATTAGCATAATTATCAGGGCTTTGATATATGGTGTAGACATCCACAATTTCATAGATAAAGCCCATCCACAAAAGCCAATTCCATTGCTCCTAAAAATAGGGACTAAAAGAAAAATTGATTCCTAGGAAAGAAGATATTCCTGAAGAAAATTGATGTATCTACAGGTGGAAGAGAAAGAACAAACCCACCCAGATGTTGTAGCCCTCTGTAACAGCAATCAGTAACAAGTTTTTTCAACATCATACAGCTTGGGTTCAGGATTATCTGTCTTAAAAAGGTTGAGAAGAATGTGGAAGAAACCGGCAATGAGACCACCCTGAGTTCCAACTCATTTAAGCTAATGACACAACTGGGCTGCCAGCTTCAAATGCCATTTGCAAAGAAAATATAGATGAAGGCAAAAATTTCATGACTGTATGAGCACACTCCACCTTGTGTCTGAAATTTCCTTCAGAAGGAAAAAAAAAAAATCCTCTGTTTGAATGAAGCTATTGGTCTTTGAAGTTTAGAACTACCATATTTTGGATTGGTACAGTCTCTGTTGCTGTGAAACCCAAGACTCACTAAAGGCCTTTTCAGAATAGATCTTGTATAAACCCTGTTTACTTGTGGGGTTTTTTTTTAATAGCACTCACTGACACCAAACAGTGAGTTACAACAAGGAAAAAAATACCTTTACTCTGCTTTGGGGAACTCAGCATCTCCTACCTGCCTTTTCTGCTGACAGCCACAAAAAGATCTTTCTAGAGTCCATGAGTAGACACTTGCTGGCCTTGCCACCTGAGATCACTACTGTATTGACTGCAGCACAGTAGGTCAGCAAAGGGCTAAGAAATATCTGTACAAAACTCCTGAAGCTTTTCCGGTCTCTCAGTTTGAATCTCAAACACACCACACACCTTTCCTGAATGTGTTCTTCTCCCAAAAAGTACAAATATCACATTGTGACCATCTGAGAAAAGAATGCACCCAAACACATTTGAAGTCTGTTGATACAAGAAAGCCTTTTTTTTTTTTTTTTGTCTACACTTCAAAAAGTCAGCAAGTTAAAAAATTAGAACTACTTTAAGGAGAGAGACAAAACAAAAGCTGAAAATAAAACCAGTATTAGTCAGGCAAATAGGGAAAGGTGCTGCCCGGTTTACAAAAAGACTAACTAAAAACACTCCAATAGACAGCCAAATGGAACTAACATCCTGTAGCATATTCTGGTAGTTTTTACCACACAACACACATGAGAACACGTGACATGACAATATCTGTCTTGTGGACACAATGGGATAAAATAAATCTCCCATTTCAACTCCTCAGGTACATGCACATTGCCCCGTGTAAGCGCACATACAACCAGTCAGTAGCAGAAAAGCTCCAAGTTCCATTAAAATCACAGGCGGAGACAGCAGCACCGTGGCCATTTCTAATGCTGGCCAAAGAATGAGAACTTGCTTCCCTAGAATGTCTTAGGCTGTAAGTCCAAGCTCTGTAGTTTATCAATCTTAACAGAGAAGGTATATATAAATAAGGGAGCATATAAGAGGATTCTGTACTTAAGAAAATGCACACAATAAATGATTAATCAGCACAAACCATTTACTTGTATGTATAATCAGTTGGAAAAAGAGACATACACGTTAGCAAAGCTTTTGCAGGCATTACATGGAAAGTACATGTAACACATGGTATCAATCAGTAGGTTTCCTAGTTTTCATATTTTTAAGCCATGTATTAGGATCTTTTATTATTTATCTCACTGCAGAAATGCAACATAACTTTTTTCCTTTGTTCTTTGCCTTTCTGCTCTTTTTCTCTATTTTTTCAGACAACTTTACATGTTATACTTTTCTCTCTCATTTCTGAATATTATTTTGTAGGTTCAAAACTAAATATTTCAGAAAACAAGTTTCTGAATATTTCAAAAGATGGGTTCCCTAATGTAAAATTGGGATTGATAGATGGACAGAGAGAAGGAAGCAAGCAAGGTGGTAGAAGGAAGAAAATCTTTTTCGGCAAAATACAAGCTGAACATGGTTCCACAATAATTCCATCTAAAACAATACATTTGTATTAAAAAATCATGGACTTAGGGAGAAGGATGCTGCAACCACAGCATGCGATATGACAGTGGAAAAGATTTTGAAAGGTTGACTATTCATTTAATACATATTACAGCTACTGTACTGAGCTAGGCTAAATTTAAAACGTAAATGTTTCACATAAAATAGTCCCTTTTGGATAATAACTGTGTATGGCTTTTTTTGTTAACAATACACAAATTCTGCCCTTATTGTACTTTAACAAGCCCACAGGAATAGCATATTGGTCCTTTTCAGATAATTTTGGAGGAATGGGATGTTGAAGAAAATAAATCATTTTAATAGAAAAAAAAAATCAAGAAATCAAGGCGGGAGGGAGTGTTGTACCATGTGTGCAGCAAATGTTGCTTAAAGGAAATTTTAACGAGACCTGGCTAGTGATGAAAGTGCATTTATAATTCAGGATTTATTATAATAGTTTTGAAATAGAAATAATGCATTTAAAAGAACTTAAAATACAAGTCTGCTACCAAACTGCACCTGTTAATACAGAAAATCCATCATTAATAAGGTATTGAACTATATTTAATCACACTTTATGACCCAAGAGATATAGTCAAGCAATAAGCGAAAATACAAGTACACATAATTTTTTCAGTAAACCAAGTCAGATCTGTGTTTCTAAACTGCATCATTAAATTCGTATTAAGCAACTGAATAGGACTTCATATCAAAACTCATCACCATATTAAACCAGTTATGGCACGTAGTTGGAGTCTAAAACCACTATTCAAATTGCATTTTAAAACTCCAATAACAATAGAAATAATTATTTCTCAAATCTTTACACTCAAGAGTTAAGATGCAATTCTGAACATATGTTCATTTAACTGAGCAGGTTAAAAAGCTACCAATTCAACCTCTCTTCTCTAGGGAAAAATAAATCCTAATGTAACTAGCAGGATAGGCTACTCATTAAAGCAGAGCTTGGACAAATTCCAGAATAAATTTAAGGAAATATGAACAAGCAAGTCTTGCTGTGTAGTGGCATTTAGTGAAAATGAATCTGTCCTAATTAAATGATGTTTAAATACACTTTGGTTGTACCCAGTTTGCTGACAAACTGTAATACAGGCTTGCTGAAATATTTGGATAAATCTGGCGTACCATTAAAGAAAATAGTTTTCTTCGCTGTTTTTGAACGAAAACATGAATTGGTCCTTATTATACACCATGCGCAGGCACCAATATAACCGATCCATGTAAGTTCACAGGCCTGCTATGAAATATTTTCAGTCTGTAGACTTTAGGAACAGCAACTCATTCTATTAAAATCAACACCTCAGAGTGACTGAAAGAATATAGTGGTGAACAGCTGGCTCCAGAGGTTTATATAGAGTCCCCAACTGCAAAGCTGGAACCTGCAAAATGTTTCCAAAAATTTAATCTTTGTTATTACTCATATCCTGTACAGTAAAATACGATTAGTTCATTTTTTCCAAAATAAGAAAACTAGTAACCTGCTACTAGAACCCAGCAACTGGGCCTTAGAAGAACCTGATTGTAACTGAAACGCCTAAATAATTTCAGTCAGCATTTGCACACCTTTCCTCTTTGGCCAACAGAAAATGTATGCTGATTTTATATTTGATAAGAACAAACACTTCATATCTACGTACCTACAACAAATCCGTATTTCTGCTCAAGCTGCTCTTTCATATCAGCTTCAAGAAAATTACCATTTCAATGCCCCTGTCTAATATTTAAGTAACTATTACTGAGTAAAGGAAGCAATGTCTAGCTATTTAATGACATAAAACCCTAAAGGTAGCGCACAGGGAAAAGGAGAAAAGGAAAGCAGATTAACCACCAGAGTCTTGGAATATTTTTTTTAATCCAAGACTGAAGTCATTACGATAAAACCCAGTCATATCAGATGTCTGCATACACTAACACAATTTTTAGCCTACAGACAGCAATATATAGTTATTTGCGCTTAAGGACCAAGTTGTTTACTGTAAGAAAATAATAATTAAACCCATTTTGTAACACTTCAGCCCAAAAACATCTTCAAGATTGATGTCTTCAAAACCTCTTCTGCTCTTCTACAGGTTTCACTAAAGGCTGCCTGACATCTTGTCACCCCTACACAGGAGAATTTTCAGCAACTGCTTCTGCCTCTTATTGGTAGGAAACACCACTATCTGTACAAATTAGTACAAGGGAGAAAATGAAATTGAAGATTCCCCAACTTGGGGTTTTTTTAAATAAAAAAATGTAACTTATTTCTGAAAATTTTAGCTATGGGAGTAGTAGGGACCACCACAGTCATTTTCTAAGCTGTATACAGAAGTACTTTTTAACCTAAGTTCTGGCACCAAAATTTTAAGTGATGAAAAATGTTTGCAAAGCATTAATTCCTATGCAAACTTCAGAAAAAACACTGATTTCCTTGAAACAACTGCAAAACCAAAAATAACACAGGCGAAGTACAAGCCTCAATATGTCCTAGGAAATGAACTGAGACTACCCAGTATCAATGCCCACCACAGTGTGTGTTTCAATGAAACAATAAAAATTAGCTTTATTCAGCAAAGCAAAAATAAATGCATTATCACAAGAACAAAAATAATTATTACAATCAAAGCAGTATCTAAAAGAAAGCAACCTTGCTGGAAAAAAAGTACCTTTGAAGCAATATCCTGGGCATACATGTTAGAAGCACTAAACTTGGATTATTTCTAAAATCATTTAGTTTGTTTTGCTACACCTGGACATTACTAATTATAATGAATAGATTAAAATTTACGATCATCAAGGAAGTGAGAAGCAGTGACCTCAGTGGGATGGGTATTGTAACTTTATCTGCTGTAAGACACCATGAGAAAATGTTGAAAACTGCAAGGAAAAACAAAGACATGGAATGTGAGGGTAGGAAAATCTTAATTTCCCTCAGCTTGAAGCCAGACACACTAAGCCTCAGATGAGTCTTTCTGCCCATGATTAGAAGTTAAGAAAGAAGGCAAGAAAGCAGTCTATCTCCACTTCCAGTTAAGCCATTACCTATGTGCACCAAAATGCAAGAGATTTGAACTAAAAATTCAATGATACCAACAAGGGATAACCCAACAAGGGAGTGGGGTTTCAGTCTTATTTTTGGACACATGACAAGCTAAGGTGGTTGCTGAAACTGTAATGCAGGTACATGTTCAACCAGCAGCTGCATTAGAGAAACTTATTTAGGATGTTTAGATACAATGGAAATCTGGCTTTGGGACAGCTCATCAATGGGACAGATGCTAGGAATCTGAACTCCCACTTAACTGAAAGTAGAGGTCAGCCACTAATTGCTATTTCTTCCTTTTCAAAAATGCCTCTTCTAATCACTAGTTAATACTTTTGCCCAGAAAGAATCATTAGTGATATGAGCAATCTAAAAGAATAACATTCCAATCTCTCTGTTCTGAGGAGATTGCAGAAGAGCCCTAAGTCATCTTTATGTCCTTTAAATGGTCAGCTTTACACATCAACCAACTGAAGCTTGTGCACAACGTTCTTTGAAGAACCACATCTTCAGAACTCCACAAAGTGTATGTAGGGGGAAATCAGAAAACAGTAAGATAAGAAACTCTAGCATTAATTATATTCCACGAGGAACTCAGGACATTTTTTTCTTTCAATATCTACTCTTTCTTTATTTCTATGAGGTTTGTAATTTTTTGTAAGGGAATCTAGGAATCTCAGTGTCATTGATTGTGGATATTTAGCAGGAACAGGAGAAAGGATATGATATTTAGCTGCATTATGTCCAGTAAGATCCAAATACAAGGACCATGAGAAACATCAGTGCTCACAGTAAGCCGATTAAAGAACCCAAGAAAACAAGGGGGAAAAAAAAAAGAAAAAAGAAAAAAGAAAAAAGAAAGAAAAAAGCCTCAAAACCCACCACCAGGAGAGAATTCCTGGAAGCAAAGACTTTCTATGGGAAACTACTGCCTTGATGAAGGTAATATAGAGAGAATCATACCAGAAGCAATTTTAAACCTCTTAGAGTTCTGCCTTGTATATTTTCAGGAGAACTAGCTCCTACTTGGAAACGCAGCAAGGCCAGAAGAAATGCAATCATTATCCTCATAGCATTAAACACAATCATTTATTTACCTCCTGGTTAAACAAGGAAAAAAAAAAATCAGCTAGAATTTAGAGATGCTGTAACTGAACAACTGTCCACGATCAAGACCACCAAGAGCACCAGAGGTAACACTGAGGTCCACAAACCTCCAAACAGTAAAGATCTGAATTTAATAAAGCAAAGTGTTATTTTTTTTTTTTAGCTTTTTGTAAATCCAGTGTCACTGCTTTGTATACCACAGTGTAATCCAATCTCAGCAGCCATGGGGTGGAACAGGATTTAGGGAACTGCCTTTCCACCAAGCAGCCTGCTTTACTGTCCAGAGAAGCAATCTCTCCCCCTCCCTCTCCCATTTCCTCTCCTCCTTCCCCCTTCACACACTCCCAGAAGCAGCAGCAACAGCCATTAAATCAATCCTCTAAATCTGCCACACAGAGCCATTTGGTTGCCATTAGCAGGTAAAACAGGGAGCAAGGAGGGCTCAGAAACATGCTGGTGCTCAGGAAAGCAAACTGCATGGATAAACACAGTCATCTGCTGAACATGATGCCACAAAACAGGAATAGGACACAATAGGTTGCTGGCATTTGGCAAGTTAGATCCATGCTTAACCTGGTCTTACCAGCGGAGCAAGAGTGGCAGCCCTGAGAACATCAATTATTGCCATCATCCTTTCGTGCTGTTGGAGGCAAGAGGAGCAGCTCTCAGAAACCATCCCCTTCAATCTGAAGGAAATTCACAGTTGATTTAGCCACTAACACTACAGTCGTATATGAGATATTTTGGAAGATACAGGATATGATTTTGAAAGATAAAATTTGGTTGAATTACTCCGAGCACAAGTAAGATTTTTTTTAAGCAGATTTCTATCCAATGTGATCTTTTAAAATTTCACTCATTGTTTGCTTTTAAGTTACTTGCAAATCACCTTTCTTATTCACAGCTGAACTGCAAAATTTAGCATCTTAAACACAAATTAGTGATCCAATAAATGTATTTCAAAACATGCAGTTATTTTTTAGTCTGTTCCATTCTTGCTTCATGATTTCAAATTGCAAACTCTCCTCCTGCCTCAAATTTGCAATGTGACTTTCCTCTCTGCTATTTCTCATACCACTTTGGAAATTATGAAACATAATCAAAAGTTACATATACCTTATTTACAAGAAAACAGCCCAGCTCATAAGCCCTATCTATGGTGAGGACCTTTCCATTTCCCAGAGCCAGCACAGCTGACAGACATGACCCTATCCTGTAGCAGGAAAAACTTGAGTGTAGAGCTGTATTTTATGCAGTGGAAAAAGTTGCTATCCCAGACGTTTGACCCTTCTCCAAACAGCACAGATGTGAGGAACTCTCAGGAATGTAGATATGGTCGACAGAGGCTTTGTTTTCTCCTAATCTGAAGACATCTCCTGAAATAAGGATATTAGCAGGTCTTGCAAGATAGGAACAGTAGTTTCCGAGAGTTAACTAAGATAGGAGATGGCTCTTCTTTCTGGGGATCAAGAAAGCACTTCAAGTGTCAAGACTCACAAGGAAAGACCCACAAACTTTTCTGTCTCACAAAAAGCTACATAACTTGTAGAGCATTCTCCCAACCCTTGTAGAAATGGCAAGACAAAGTGACAGAAGGCAAATATGATATTTAAGAAGGAAAGAGACACAAAAAGGCCCACAGAATTACCTTCTTTTCACAGGTTTCAAATAGTAAGAGGAAAGAGGAAGAAGAAACAATAAAATGAGATTAACAAATTAAGGTACAAGGATGGAGAACAGACATCAAGAAAAAAAATAAGAGAACACAAAGAAGCAGCAGCATATTTAGAGTATTTTCAGTAAAATACTTGGAAGATAGGAAGGACACAATAGAAGAAACTCAGACAACATGTGAAGAGAACAAGCTGTATGACTGAATTTCCTCTGAAAGTTCTGGGAGGCTGAAAGTAGGGATCTAGAAAAAGAAATTATATTTTAAGAGGAAGATAGTTGTTGAATGAAATGCTGACATTGGAAAAAAAAAATACACTTCTTACCCATATGCACACCTCTCTTTCCTGCCCTCCCTTGCAAATTTCTCATGTATACCACTTTTGAATACCTAGCCTTAAGTCACATCTAAGGACTCCCATGAAAATTGTGCAAAACCAAAAAAAGTTACTACATGTAGATAAAACTGCCTAATTATTCCTCCTCTTGAAAATAAGTAGCAGGTACAAAGCTGTTAAAAGATGGACTGCAACTCACCTGAAGGACAAAACTTTTGTTTCATTTCCTTTCCGAAAAATTCAAAGATCTTGAGAACTAACACGGTTTCTAATTCCCCGCTAAAGATTCAAGAGTCAAATAAAACCCCAACTTCAAGTAAACACAACAACTGATCTAAATAAGTAACTTTGTCCAAAAAGTTATGTTCTTTAGGATTTGAGGTCTTCTGTGCATTTCTCCTACAAACTACTTTTGTATACTGCTTATTTTGTTTCATAAACATCTAAAATCTTTTGATACAAAAAGACATATTTACAGAAAAAAAATTGTTTTAAATTTGGGAAATTTACTAGACCATGAAGGACAGAGAGGTAAGAAGGTGCACATCTGCATTAGCTACAACAAAATAAATATTTAAACTAAGATACTGCACTGAATGAAGATGCCACAAACAAGTACACAAGATTGAAAGAAATTAAGCCATATTTCTGTATTCACAGGCCGAAGTCCATTAAAATAATTACTGAAGTCCATTAAATCCAGAAAGGTAAATAAAAGCAAATAATTCCACTCTTCCTAGCCTGAAAGTACTCGAAAAGCTAATTCTAGTATCCTTTAAGGTGGAAGTTACAGCATCAAAATGAAATAGCTGGAAGGGAGGAAGGGTGTTTTGGTTTCCCCGTTACCAGAAAAGCCTGTAATACAGCAAGGGATGGATCAAGGGTTATCGCCAACAGCAAGGACATGAATGGACAAAGTGCGCTGCTAGAGATTCACACGTATACACTGCGCAATGGCAGAAAGAGTATCAAGGCTGATAAAATTATGATACCATGGCCTCATTACTAACCTCAACAGAATTTTAAAAAATATCAGAAGCAAACCATTACATCTCAGTAAATGCATAATACTTTTTACTTCAAAGACTACAATTATTATTAAATTTAAATACACCATCTTAAGTGAGAACTTTGGAATTCACTTTGCTCCATTCTTTCATCAAAAAATAATACAAAACTTGAAGCAGATTCTATGGATAGTTTGTTTGTGTTCAGCTTTGGTCTATTGACTGAGTTTCATTACTTAAAAACTCCACAAGCCCTAGTGAGTCTTCAAGACCATCAAACTTATCACCTACACACACACACTGATGAAAAGACATCAAAAATATTTTCTTGCTGTAATATATCCACACAGCCAAACCCAAGATGCATACAAAATTACAAAGTATAAAAAAGGCACATACTTTCAGAGCAAGAGAGTAAGTCAGTGACAGCATTATAACAAATCTATTTCTAGTTTCCCTTCTCTTAAAAATTAAAAATATAAAAATCAGATTTTTAATTCTGACATTCTGCATATTTCTGGACTAAAAAGGGAATATTCTAATTATGCTAACCAAATAGATTTCTGTGTATTTGATTGCTCATTTTGGAATCAATCATTAAAGCAAAGGAAATGCTAGTTAAACATCAAAGAAAACCAATTAAAACTTTAAAATCCTGTAGGCTTTTCTTCTAAAAAGCTTACATGTTATAATAGATAAAAACTCTAATTTAAAATGAATACACAATTCTTATATTAGTGTCATAACAACACTTTCCATTTATTACATCAGTAATTATTACTATATCTTTACTACTACCAATTATTACTGCATCTGTTGCACCTACAACAGACAACTGACTTCCAAATCTATTTGATAAATGGATTTTATTCTCACAGTTTACTGTTTAAGAGCCTCATGCCACACAAGTCTGACTTCAGTTCTTCTCGTTTTTCTTTTTTTGTTCAAATTGCCCTCTAATATTTTCATCCAAAAAACGTCATCCTAAAAAAATCTCGATCAGAAACTGGAAGCTTATGTTCTACAGATTAAAACCTAGAAGTCAGACAATGCTTACGAAAATACAGGCCCAGAGGAGGTCCAAACATCAGTGTGTGTTCAATACAGTATCTGTTCCTCAGCATGTAGAGCTGACAGGTTACTTATTTTAGAAGACATTACTAAACAAATAGTAATAAAAAATAATACAAAGCTATACAACTAGGATAAAGTTCTTGAGGAAAAAACGGTGAGGATGTTTCATTGTACACTAACACTTAGCCTAGAACCAAAACCAGACGCTGAGCTATGAGAAGGATTATTCCCAAAGAAAATTTAAAAAAAGCATGTCTCCTAGTGAGAAGCAGCATGAGGAGAACACAGCAAATAAACTCAACAGTATGCTTCTCTTACACAGAGATGAGCTTATGCATTATGAACAGCTGAACAGGTGAACATGCACATAAGCTTTTATATTTGGTATTTTTGTTGCTCCAACTAAAGATAAATAGAGCTGCTTTTTTAAAATAAGATATTTTTAGTCACCATTTATCATGTTTATCAAATTCAACTCAATGTCACATTAACATACATGTAAAAATAGATGCCTCATTTAAGACCATAAAGTTTCTGGTACATCGCTCCATGTAGAAATGAAGCCTACCACTTAAGTGGGAAGCTCTGCTGGGTCAGAGAAGGACAACTTGTCCAGCAACATAACAATGTTGCATAAACATAATAAAGGTAACCATAAAGATTAAAATAATCAACAATTTTATATAGCTTATTCAAGAAGTCTTTAAACACACAGGGGTTTTTATACAGAGTTTTTTTGGTAAACAAGGTGAACAATACAATTTCAGAAGCATAATTCTCTAGGGAACTATATTAGAAGTCCTAACGCATGAAGGACAGGTTTTTTAAAAACTTGTATTTAACAGATACAAATTTTTAAAACATTGCTTTCAATCCTGACAACTCCCATGGCATTTTCTCAAAACAAAAATGAAAATAAAAAAAGGGGAAAGGGTAAGAGAGCAACTGTAACACCAGAGTACACTTTCTTAAAATGCGATGTAATAACCAGCATTCCAACATTTGAATTGGGGATGGCTTGGAGGATGACCCCACTGTCCACCTTCATGCCTTTCCAGGATGTAAATTTCCAGCAGGTTACAACCTTATTTGGGGTTGGACCCGATGATCTCTTGAGGTCCCTTCCAACCCCTATGATTCTATGATGATCATTCATCAACTGAAGCAGGCCAAGTGCAGGCTCCAGTAATGGTCTGTGGCTGTGCATAGCATTTACCTGTTAGTTTGCTCCTGCCAGTTTCAAGTTGTGGCAGCTGCCACTTTCTCCACCAAAGGGACCAAGTGCACCAAAAACTGTCCCCTGTCTGAAGGCTGACTATATCATTCTTAGTTCCAATTTTCCCTCCTCCTTTTGGGTATGGAAATCTATGTGCAGGTGTCTCAGTTCATATCTATATGATTGAGGCCATCAGTCCTCAGAGCCACAGACACTTTTCTGGAATGTTTTACTTAGTAGTATAGATGCCACTTCAGAGACTGTATGTCTCTAAGTGTATCTGTATGTCACAAAGAGGTGGGGACAAGACACCAACCTGAGGCAAAATTCTGAAGAAATAAAAGGACAAACACTGAGTGTGAAGAACTGTCACCACTGGATCTTTCTAGCCAGAGTTTACATGGGTAAAAGCTTATAAACTGAGAGTATCACCAAAAATCCTAACCAGATATTTTCTACTGATAGTGGTAGCACCAAGTAAGAGAAACAGATTTTCCAAATATGTTAAACACAAAAGGAATATGTATTAGGGAGTCAAATTTTCTTTAGTACTTATGCTGCATAAAACCACTTCGGCTTTAGGACAATACCCTTTATCAGTCTCAAGTAAAGCAAAATGTCACCCTTAAAATCCTACATGTTTTTAAATAAATACCATTTACTTGTTTCTTGTACAAAAGTCAGGAAATACTGATGGCAACATTTAAAACAGCCAGGATAAAGTATTCACCACATGTCATCTTTCCCTGGAAATGCCTACTTTCCCTGGACAGATATTAGTTAATAGGCTTAATTTACTTTCACTGAAGAGACTCGACAATTAATTAGCCTAAATAACTACACTGGAAACGCTACAGATGACCACCCTTTACTGTCAACCCCGCTGAACTTCCTCCTCATGGACAACACTAAAAGATACAACTGTTTCCAATTTACATTGATTAAAAGTGCACTTTTAACAGATTTGCTGTATTCTGTCTGCCACATCTGCTGAGAAGCAGTAACACTGGATCTGGATCACATTTTAAAAAAAAAATCAAACTAGAGGTTTCTAACTAAAGTTAATTTGTAGTCACACTAATCAGGCTGCAAGTCATGTACTCAGAATGTAAAGCCCCTCTTGAATTGTTCTTCAAGGACTGTTCGTGGTAACCAACAGCAGCTCCTTCCAGAAGAGCGCGGTTGAAAAGTGACCCAAAATGTTGAAACTTGTTACATTAATATTGCTAGATTAGAAAATATTCCACACAAATTCCTCAGGAATCTTCATCCTTATACACAAGCATGGCCTACTTACAGCTTTATCAGGGCAATGGTTTTTCATTGATAACGTGGTTTAACACAATTTTTTATGATAAAAGGTAAATCAACCTACGTGACTGTTCACAATTTACTATGATATACTCACATACCTACTCCTCAAAGATGCAGAGTAAAACCAACTTCTGAGATTGTCAAATTCATTGCTCAAAGCCATACTGAAAACAGCAACCAATACATTTTTTAAATAAATATATAAAAATCTGATATAATATTATGTTCTTTAATGCATTTTCTAGGCCACGGCAGAGAAGTACAGAATGCTGAAGCAATCCAGCATACTCCCTAGACTAATTGTTCACATCTGAAGTAATTCTACACAACCAACTCTGCAAAACCCAAGAGAATTACTGTTTCTGTCTGCTTTTGCACAGCTTGTATCACTGGCATGTCTCAATAGTTCAAACAGGCTTTTTACACTTGCTAGCTCCGACCCACATGATGCTGCTATGGCTGAAATTCTTTCCTGTCCCAAACACTGATGACATCTGGTCAGGCATGCCATCTCACCTCTTTTCTGTTTCGAAGGATACCCTGAATTTTCATCTGGCAGTTACATCCAATTACTGACATAACTGATAGTCACAACTGAATGCTACAAAATTAGTTTCATGTGTTTTCAACCTGTTTTTGCTTCTGACCCAGGAACCAAGCATGCCCCTCAACTGCCCATGTGAAACACAATCCACATCCAATCTAAATTGACATTACTCTTGATTTACTGTGACTAGTCAATAAAATAGGCTGCCAAACTCAAGACCCAAGTGTCAATTTATTGGAAAACTTCTTAGATTTATGATCTAACGTTCACAGTCTGTGGATATCTGTCTCTGTGTTTCCTGCCAGCACGGCCCACTTGCCTCTTACTTGCACAACTGCACTGAACTGCGTGACAGCCACATCACATAACTCTCAAGCTCTACAGTGATTTCTAGTTATAAGCAGCACTACTCCACTGGGCATGCCCTGTGAAGATGTTTTAGTGAAAAAAGTAACAAAGACAGACGGTTCACCTCATTCCCCCATCATACACTTTTAATAGTCTGTTCAGTGAGCAGCAAATCCTAAAATCTCCTACTGTCATCACAGTAGTACCTTGTCAGTAAGTAGTACCATGTCATTAAGAACTAATTTCCTTGCTCAAGAACTTCTTGGTGTGTGAGAAGTCAGACCTTCATCTACCACAATGCTTGTGGATTAACATGAACTGCCATCACCCTCATCATTCATTGTGATACCATTATATGCACACAGGATTTTCAAGATGACCCATAAAATGAACAGACACACATCCCAATTCATACTGGAGCTTATAAGTAACCTTAATGGTTTGTATAAGGAGTATAGTGATTAATTCTGTTAATAAGAATACAGTTGTATGATGTACCACTATGTGGCTTTAAGAGAAGGAAGGACACGCGATGGAAGAAAATGGAAGTGCATAAAATACAAACACCTTTACAGTAACAGAAGTCTGAGCAGAAACCGAAACTGTAATATCATGTCTTTAGAATCCTTAGTTTTTACAACACTGAAGTTAGAAATTTAAAAAGTAAAACTAAAATATGTATACAAAGCAAACTACACCGACACTGCAGGTCAAAATAAAAGCTAGGAAGTCAGGTAGAAAACACAAAAGGTTTGAGTTGCTGCAAAGTATGTTTCTCAATACCATTGTATAATAGTTAGCCAAAAGGAGGTTACAACCTAACGTGCTGATGTAATTTAGATATAACAGATTCTAGAGACATAGTAAATATTTACCTTTACGGTTAAATCTGTGTTGAACTATTAAGAACAGTTCTACTATATAAATGTAAAGGGTTCACAAAAACAAAGCCTAAAAAACACATACATATATACTACACATGAGGATCTCTGTATCTCGATTTCTATAGCAATCTTTCAGAACCATAAAGACACATACTGATAAAATAACTATGTCATGACAGTAAACCGCAGCTTCCACAGGCAAAACAAGTGACTTCTTCACAAGCTGAGGTGCCCAGCATAGGATAAATGTGACTTACTTTATCAGCAAAGCAAGTTTTAAACTTTTGTCAACTTCTGTTAATAATAATTAATTTTTCATCAAAACCACTGAAGAGATGCAATGACAATGCAAATCAAATCTCCTGTTGTCAAGGAACCTTCCTCATCAGAAGCTGCTTCAATAAGGTTAGCACACAACTTGTGTTTAAACTGAAATTTATTTCCTGAGACTGTTTCTGCAGATAACAATCTTAACAAAAATTATATCCACAAGATATTTTGATTACCAGTAATTATCTAGATCTACTTGCAAGTTTCTAGCTACTCTGTCAGAACAAAACTCTTCATAAGTCAAGAATAATCAATTAATTCTTCTGTATTCTCTAATAATTAAGTGCAGGCCACCAAATCCTAGATACTAATTTACCCAGCAGGTCCTCAACTTGTTCTAAAAGATTCGTTCAACACATTCAAATTTAATATGACCAGCTAGCCCGTACTGGTGCTATTGCTCTGGTCACAAAATGAGAACAAGAGGCTCATTAGCAAGGAAACAGACCCCTTGAAAGTCAACTGCTGCACTAAGATGATGACTAGAAAGGATGCAGAGATACATCATGTCATCCCCGTTTATAACCTTATTCCACAGGTGCAGATGGTGACAACCTTCCCACTGACCCGAAAGGAAAATGAGTCTGGAACACTTGTCACAGGAAGGGAATTTCAAAAAAAAGAAGAAAAGCAATAGGATAGCACATGTACCTAGACCAATATCTAGCTCAAAATAGATGACACACTTCACTGTCAATCCAGATATCACAAAAACAAAAAGGTGGCTATTCAGAATCTGTATTCTTTAACGGTACTTCAATACTTTTCAGAAGTACAATTAAGTGATATTTTATGTATGTTAGAGGGTTGTAACACTAAAGTGTCTTACACCAGATTACCTCGTCCATTACCACAGACGTTGTAGTCAAAAGAAAAAAAAAAGAAAAGAAAAAAAGTAATCAGCTAATTCTTCTCAAGATTTCTGTTTGGAAGTAGACATTCTTGTCATTCATTCTAGGCTTTTAACCATATTCTGCTAATTCTTAGCTGTTTTTAGACATCCTCCTGAAAGCTTTGAAAGCTGCTTTACAATCTGGCATGCAACACTACATAAAGTAGTTGTAAAATATTGACATTAACATTGTATTTTGCATCTTTTTTTGTTTGACAAAAACAAAAGACCAGATGTTTCTATTTTCATGTAACAATAGATTAGCTATACAGTTTAAAAGATGTCTAAGACTTAGTTTAACTAGTGAGTTTGAGCACTTTTCTTTTATAAAAAGAAAATGTATTAACTGAAATTAAGAGACACATCAATCTAGTAGGTAAACAAAACAGCACTTCTGTAACATTTATGGTTATTTACTGGAATTAACTAGGCTGATGTTGCTGAAATGTTATCTGTTCAAACACACTACCAATGTTTATCAACTATTTTTAAAAATAAATATTACTACTGTGTTTTATACACTATATACATTTTGAGATTATTATATTGCAACTAGGAAAGAAAGCTATTCTACTGATTTATGTCAGAAATAAAGTTGAGATTTTCACTGCTAACTCAAAACATACTACCTGAGGGATTCCATAGCAGTTCATAAAATGTCTTTGTTTTTAAAAGGTATGGTCTGTGGTATATATTTTCTACAAAGAAATAGAAGAACACATGTAGCATCAGATGTCTGTACTTTAAGAAACTCTGGAATGCAAAATCTAAATGTCGAAATAAAGCAGGTGGTATAAGTTGGGGGGAGGAGGACTGAATTTAAGTTTAATGACATTACCAGGTTATCCTACCAGACTAATTCACACTCACTGCATGACTTCAATGAAGCTCTCAGTCCTCATGCTGATTTCGATTTAGTTCAAGTGCTATTTGATGCGTTTCATCTGGAGTTTTATTCACTTCAAACTACACTTCATTTAACCAGGCTGCTGCTGTACTCATTTGTTTTTCTACTTTATTACCCGCAAATTGGTGTTGCTTAGTTTAGATAAATTGTTGGAATGAGTTAATTTTATATAATTATTTCATACTGTTAATTAAAAAAAATGAGCTTTAGAAAGTTATCACAGACAAAAGTGAGAAAGCTAATAAAATTAGTTTAAAATATACTAGATCACAATAACTGTTGGTCAAGACCTACCAATAAATGCTGATAAGATTATTTGCTATTTTAAGTAAGGACTGTTTCCCTGCCTCCACTCCCCAAAAGTACTGCTCATCTTTATTTTTTCTGTTATTAGTCTACCATACTTTTCTTTTCCAGCTGGGCAAACACCATAATACAACATATTTTTGAAAGATAAATAAAGTGAGCAAGACAGAAAGCATGAGAGAGAAGCAAAGAATGCACAAGAGAACGCAAGCACGAGGCTGTGCACACGAGATCGAGCGTGATGGCAAGCATGCAACAGCACATGTAGAGAACCGTGAGAGGCCAAGCATGAGCGAGCAAGAGATGGAGCGCAACGAGCACAAGCACACAGAACAGAGAGCGCAAGTGCACTCGTGAGAAAGCACTACCAGTTGAATACCATGAACTTGTCACATGACAGATTTTTTTCATCTCAAATAGTTTTTATTTTCACAACTAACCACAAGTTTCATAATGTACTAAATGAATTCAAGTTTGCCATTAAACACTAATTTATTTCTAGAGTTTACTAACAAGGATCACTAATCAGAGCTTAGTATTAAATGTCAGGTCACAGCAGGAACGGCTGTCAATCCTACCAGAGTACTGCAGTACCATGATTAGTATGCTGACCATGGGTAATCCTAGTAGCATTTACAGTTTTTTAGGAACACGCCACAACAGATCAGCATTTCACTGGAAGTGGTTGGAATTTTTCATATTGATAGAAATTACGAGAAAGTCAATTAGGCTGCTACCACCTGGTGGTACTCTGATTATGCTAAAAACCTATTTAACATCATATCGCAGTTTGATAGAGGCAAAAGCAGTATATTCTCTGTGTAGCACTAATACCAGCCATAGGAATAGTCTAGTCTTTTTATAATCAATTAAATTTGCACAAACAAATGACTTTTACAAATTAGCTATACAACACAGAATGCTGGAAGCCCAAGTATTTAACACATTTTAACACCTGTTTTTCTGTTATCTTTTCATTTTATGCAACAGTCTTTTTACAGATTTAGCTGTAAAATAGTACTACAGAGAGCTACTACTCAACATGAGGGCTAAAGAAAACTAATGCTCTGTCCAAACTATTGCTAAAACACATTTTTTGAAAACAGTTTTTATAAGTACAATTTATTAATGAAAACTATTGCACACAGGCATATATGATCATAAGATTTAACCTGTAAAGATACAGTGCACTACTGAACTTCCATAGCATTAAAGTTAAAAAATAGTATTTTATATAGCTCATTTTATAAAGCACAGAACTGTTTTCAGAGCAAAAGAGTTTGCATTTAAAATCTGAACTACTACAAACAACTTACTACTACCTGATCACAATGTTATAACGCTTCCAATTGTAATGAGTAACAGAAGTCTAGTCTTTTCATGGGGTTGGGGTGTTTTCCACCCATTTTTTGTTTTTTATTTGGTTGAATTTAAAACAGAAAGAGCTGACCTGTTCAGTGTACAACTTCAGCTTTTGTGTCCCCTCGAGGAAGAATGGAAACTACTTCACAAAGTTCTACAAGGTCTAGAAAAAAGTCTTTAATTACAGGGTTTGTGTTCTCTCAACCAGACAAGGGTCTAAAAGTTTACTGACAGCTATCCTTACAAAGAAATTTATTAATAACAGACTTAATTGTAGAATATGATAGAAGAGACAGAACTTTAGGGATTTATATGGAGATTGGTATTTTTAAACCTTCATTAGAAACACACAAGTAGTTGAGTACATAAATACACAGTAAATTCTTAATGCTCACCAGTATTTAGGAAACTTGATCAGCTTGCCATAAACAGCAGTACTGAAAGAGGGGATAACTGGAGCAGGGAAGCAGTACAATCCTTTACTGTCCAAAGAAGTCAGTGCTGCTTGAAAACCAAATATCTGAAACGAATTAAGTTGTTCAAACTGTATATAACGTAATTAGATCACTTGCAAGTTACTTTTATAACATACACATTTTAGAGTATATTCAAGAAATATGAAATTATGCATTATTTTTTATTAAATCCTTTTATTGAAAACACAAAAAATAACCAGAAAATACCTAAAATAATAATCCTACAGGAACTGATATAAAAATATTCTTTGTTCAGAAAAATAATTAACTACACATATCCATCCACATGTAAGTGAATGGATAACTAAAAAAATTAGCAAAGTTAACCGTACCAGCTGTAAATATTTTAATAGAACCCAAGAGATTTAAAACTGCCTGGGTGCATCCTAAAAGGCTGAAAGGCATATTTAAAAATGCCACTTGAGAATTCATTTTCTTATTCTACTAAAATCTCAGCAGGTGGCAACCAAATAATCTCAAAGTAATTTTTCAGTACGTTCCTAAACATCCCCCAAACTCACAATAAGAACTCCTCTCACTTAATAGAACTTTACCTTCGAACATTCAAATATTTTCCTCTTATAATGAAAAACTGAAATTATTTGACAACAGGTTGTGATTGCATACTTTCACTACCATGGTCTATCTTGCTCTATCAATACTACTAGAGGTGATGTTTTTTCCTCATTACATCCCATCAAGTTTCTAAGCATAAGGTACTAACATCTACCCATTCTGTTAGCAGTATCCTAGAAGAGGAGAAAGGTTTCTTTCCAAATTATTTTAACCTAATTTTCCCATAAAGAACATGGGGCTTCAGCCTGCATAGGTTCCTCATGGAAAGTTCTCAGTTCACCTTACAAAAATGTTTGGCTCAGGTCAGAAGCAGCAATCCCAACAAAATTTGTTTACATCCTTTTAGACAAGTTAAAAACTTTCTCCTGCGAAGCCTGCTAACACTTAGGATTATCTATACTAGTATTAACTTCTTCTCAGCACATTACAATAAGAAACAGATCTCAAGCTTTCTTTTACCTTCAGATAGCAGTGTGAGTAACAGTAATGAAGCAGGTTGTCAGATGGCTGGCCAAGGCTGCTGACCATGTGCACCAGCTGCTCAGCATACATCGGCACCGAGTGCTCCAGATTAACCTTATCTACCAAAATCCGGATGGAAGGTAAAGGCCGCAGAGGCTGGAAGCTTGCAGTGTTTAACAGTCCACTTAAGTTCTAGGGGAGGGGGAGAAAATATGCTATTTATTATACTATAGATTTATTACCTACCATATTTACGTATTTGTGCCTACAGACACACATGCACACAAGCAAATCTACATGAAATAAACAATTTACAGATACCATGGCCTTATCAAAAATCATCAAATACTTTCAAAATAATTTCTTTAAAGTTTAAAATGTATGTAAAAACCTTTTATGTAGAATTGCCAATACCCAGGCGCTGGCAGTGGCACTGCAGGGGCAGCCTCTGTGAGGGCAGCTGAGGCGCTGCTGGACACAGCCAGTTCCAGACAGCGCTGCAGCCACCCCACCGCAGGGCACAGCTGAGCCCATTGGCCAAGCTGGTGGCTCCTCTGTGGACATGTATTTAAGAAAGGGCAAAAAACACCACACAGACTGATAGAGCTGAGGGGTAGAAAAGTGAGAAACAGCAAGGTCAGAGAAGGAGGGGAATGAGGTGGTGCTCTAGGCAGCAGAGCACACATTCCCATGCAGCCTGTGGAGAAGACCAAGGAGGAGCAGGTATTTTCCTGCAGACCACATCAGAGCAGATATCCACACTGCAGCCTGTGGAGGACCCCACACTGGAGCAGACTTTTCTTCAAGGACAGTGGAAAGAACTCACTCTAGAGCAGGAGAAAAGCGTGGGGAAAAGAGTGTGTCAGAGATGGTCTCTTAAGGCCTGTCCCCCACACCTGTTTTGCTCCTAATGGTAATCAGTAAGTGATCCCCCCTGTGCTGCTGAGGAGGCAAAGTGAGAGAGTGGCTGGGTGAGCAGCTGACCAAGGTCAACCCACTACAAGAATATGCAAAGTCAAAATATTTTATTCTATAAAGTACTTGCTTATGTTTTTATCACTCCAACTATCACCATCTGAAATACATGCTAAGTTAACTTTTATACTGTTGTATATTATGTATTTACAGTCATACCAGGGATCTCAGGAAAAAAAGATGCCATTAAAAAAAGGAAAAAAAAAACCCAAACAAAAAACCCACCCAATCCAAAACCAACTACCGAATAAAAAACACCCACATAGAAACAACTGTTTATGAAATCTCTATCCACAGAGCTAATTCAGCACTTGACTGGACAACCTGCTGTACTTGGGCTTGCTGAGTAGCATGTTTGACTCCTGGGAGATCATCTCCAGAGATCTCTTTCAATCCAAATTACTCTATCAATCTAAGTGTTGTATTAAACTTGTCTGAAAATAAGACAATAAATTGATGTATGCATGACTTTCAACTTGAAATTAAAAATTATTTTTTAGGCTTGGTTTCACTCAGGAAACATAAATTGAAGCTCCAAATTAAAACCAAAAAGTAATTAAAAAGTGAACTTGAATCCAACTTGCTTGCCTCAAACCTACAGTAAATATGGGACTGCTCTCTTGTTACAAAAATACTATGTGCCCATGCCCATAAGGTGAAAAGCACCACAATTCATTGGACTGTTCTGGGCTGAATGGAAATAATGTTTCCCATTAGGCACCTGGTAGGTAATGTCCCATTTTTTAATACTACTAGAAGCTTCTGAATGTATCCCAATGCATCAAGAGATGACAGATTTGTCACCAGTTCACTTACTCCAGACATCTTAACTGAAAAGATAAGCAGTCTAAACTTAAGGAAATGATCCTAAAAGCACATTCACTGAATAAACAGCACACACTGAGTTTGCAGCTCAGAGGCTAGCAACTCAATGAAGTATTAATGTGTACTGTATCACATGTATTTCACTTCAATGAAAATGGTTATACAAGCACACTATAAGAAATGCCATAAATTAAGGCTTCCCTTACTCTGTCTTCTTCTGCACACACAACCTTAAACGACATAAACATGCTGTAAATAAGCCCATTCTACAAGAAAATACAGCACAAGTTTGACAGTGCTCCCCTACTCAGCAGGTAAATTACATTATCAAGATAATTTAATGTCATCATGCCTTCCATCATGTAATAACACTCAAATTCATCTCAAAAAAAAACCAGTAGTAAACTTCTTCAAATCTTTTTCACATTTCTTACATATAAATGCTTCACAAATACAAATAAGGTTACTTTCACAATGCCTTCAGAATATACAACTTTGTCTCCATTTAAGACAAAAATTATTGAAAATAATGGTTGATACAGAAATATTTCACTAATTTTGGAAGTCAGTTTGAATACCAATTGTTTTTAATGTTTAGCATAACATAGTATTTCACAAATAAAAGCCTCACTCCTATCACTTTAATTGGAACCACAGACACTGAGAACTTCTGCCAAATACATAGCACTAAAAAAGCCTGTCCACAAGCACAAGGAGCATGTATTTAGTGCCCACTTGCAAAACACACATTTAGTATTAGATGAAAATTCCTAGAAACTGAACTCAATCAAGAACTGATTTCTCTTTTTCCCCTCCTCTTCCAGAAAAGGTCTTTGAGCCTCTGCCACAACAGTAAATCTACTGCAGGTCTTCACTACAAAACACTGATTCACCCCTACAGTATCCTCAGCCTTGTACGAATAAGACCAGTCCAGGATTCTTCAGGTGGAGTTATACTACATATATCCTGAAGAAAACAAATTAAAACTGTCAGAAAAGCTCCTTTCTGGCTGAGCTAGTCACTCAGCAGTTAAATGCTCAGTAACAGCCAAAGTCCTGCTGGCACCCTGGCTGGAACTGGTACACACAGAGTTGGCTGTTAACACCTACAAAGTCTCTACTGAGCCTATTTAAAGATTTCAGACTTGACCAAGTTCAGGAAGACCTGCAGGAATACCTGGTAACGGGTATTCTTCTGATGGAAAGGTTTTCATACAACCCTTCATCTGCTTTGTGATTTTAAAATCTTTTATCCTTCAAATTCTTTTTTCCTACCACCTTTAGTTTAGAAGTCTAGCTAGGAACCACACACCACCACTCATGTATCTGAAAGGAAAGCTCATGGGCACGAAACTCCTTTGGAACTCAGTAATTCATCCAGCACATGGAATAACAGCTTGGAGAGGAAAATTGAGATGAAATAGCCCCCGCCGAGATAAAGAACTGAGTAAATATCTGTGCATACATACCTTCTCACCCATGATTACAGGCATCAAGTGGTCAAGTAAATTGAATTCTGCCACTGGGATTATAATTGTGCACTTAAGAACTGTGAATGTTGTAAGTCGAGTGGGAATGTATTCCTCCAATGATGCTACTTCTTCTGAGCTTGGTATCGTTCTATTTCCATCCGTAATATCTATAATAAAATTAAGATCACATACATTTGACCAGAAGATATAAAATATCTCCAATAGCTGCTGTCTCAGAAATGGTTAGGGACAACACACCCCTTCATAGTTAATAATTTTATGCGACACTGGTTCCACCTATGGCTACATACAATCCTAATTGGATTTTCCATTTCTGTCTCAGAAACTCAGCAGTTTATCATAGCTTGTTTCTATGCATTTTTATCCTCCACAGCTATTACTTCAAAATGAAATACATACCAACAGGGATACTTTCTTCTCTAAGACTCCAAAATTAAGCAAGTATTATTGATGAAACAATCCCTTCTTACTCAGCAAGAGGCTTGCGATTGAAACAAACGGCCTCCAGAGTGTCTGAAGTTTTCTAAAAGCTACACCCAACCCTGATGGCGATACTGTAATTAGTTTTACTTTAAGTGCTGCTATTTGGATTCAAAATCCCCTGACAGATTTAGAGTGTAACTATTTGGAAGTTGCACCTTCAGGAGCGCTGAATTCGGTCTGCTTTAATTCCGTGTATTTGTGTGTAATGCAACAGGAGCTCACCTGGCTTAGTTCTGCTGTACGGCTCATACTCATGTTCCAGAGCGCACACTATCATTTTCATTATCCGGTGTACCGCGCTGCTATCCAATCGAAGACTGAGCGGGCCCACAATGAGGCTTTTTGTAGACATCTCCTGAATGCTCCCAATATCTTCACTCTTTACTGAAGAAAGGTCTTGCTGATTCCCAGAAGCTATAAGAAGTTTTATAAATAATAACAAATTACCCCAAACAATTGGACATAGTACAATCTATCAGTTAGTTTCACTTCAAATCCTGTGATCGCTGACATATAAATGTACAGAAAATATAACTACGGAAATTGAACACATAAATATACCATGACAATTTTAACACATTTAAACAAACACTATTCCCATTTAATGCAGAGCAATCAGGACACGATTCTGCCTTCCGTCCAAGCATGGCATAGCTTAGGAACCTTTCCCTTTGCTTTGTATCTCTCAAACTTGGACATTAGAAGATGTCCAAACTATGTCCAAACTTCTGCAGCAACTTAACCCCAGGCACCCATAACAGTTATGCTGTTCAAAACTTTCTACAGTTTAGCACCAAGATATCCCAAATGTTCAAGCAAAAGGTCTGTTGTGAAGAAGCTACAGTTGGGGCCCTTCAAATGGGCTTGTACATGGGTTAGAGCAGCGGCAAGAATCACACTCCCTTTTACTATCATAAACCAGACTGATCCTTCCTTGCATCCCCTAATGAGGTAAAACATGAGCAACGAGAATGAAAACTTCTTTAATCATGTCTCAGACTATTTGTTAGGAGGACCACTACAGAAATAAAAGGGTGGTTTAGTCTCTGCATCCAGAGGTTGCTGTGGTCACAACAGCAACCTCTGCATCAATTAAAATATAACTATTGGGGTTTTTTTCTGATATAACTACAAAAGAATAAAGGTAAATAATTTCTGGTCACTATGTATTCTGCTTTTCACAAACCATGCCTAATTCTGAACAAAAAAACCCAACTTGACAGAGTGCTGCATAATAAACTTATAAACTTCAGCATCACACCAAAATAGACAGGTATACATTACAAACAAAAGAATTTCAAAAATAGACCTTGAGTTCTGTAAGTCATGAAAATCAGCGATCAGGGAACTGACAGGCTACATAATGTTTCAGGGAAATTATTATTTTGCATTAAAATACAAAACAAAAAATAGAAAATTAAGTTGGAAAGGAAAGACAAGCAGAATTTCAAAATAAGACTACTGTGCATGATGCTTTCATTCAAAATACTCAATGCATTTAATGCACTTCTGTAAGTGACAGCTGAAACTCCCTGAGGTTAATGTTATCCATGAGGCACTTGCTGTTTAATCAGTAATCATATGCTTCAGGAAAGGTTAAAGGGGCAAAGAAGGTGTCAAACCAAAATTATCTTGACAGATAAAAATCTCACAGTCTCAGCAACCACCTCCTATAACTTAAGTTAGGTTTTTTAGGGGAAGGTGGTGTGCACTGATTGAAATAAAAGCATAGTTAACATTAGCAAAATAAAAAATAGTAAAATGTAAACTTTACATAAATACTTTCATATAAACACCAAATATTAAAACCAGCAAGATTTATATTGTTTTCAAAACCTTGATTTATACCATCATTTCAAATGAAATAATTCACACCTATGTGTTCCCATTCTATTTAATAATTATGTACTTGACTTACAATATGGAAAAAAAGCTAAAAATGTAGAAAGAAGTAACTTTTTTCTGAGGAACAATACTATTTGAAAATTTAAGGTTTAAGTTCTTGATTCTAGAGCTATAATAACTATGTAAACCATTAATTTAAAAATTAAATTCTCTATTAACTCTTCCTTGTAGCCAGGCAGCTGAAATTAGAGGAGTAACAATGAAATAAAAACACACAGTAAGGCTTTATAGGAAGCCAAGATACTTTTTGTGGGGTCCTTTTGTGGTGACTGATACAGGAAATAAAAGCCAAAGTCCCAAGAAAGCAAACTGAAAGAAATAGAAGAGAAGCAAAGAATGAGAAAAGGCAGACAGAAAATACCAGTAGCTTGGCCTTGGGGGGAGGTGTGTTTGAGTTCAACAATTCCTGAAAATGGTAAGTTGCAGTCAGAAAAAGATATGTCATTACATTCCTTGTGCATTCAGAAAGACAAGACAAAATAACTCCACAAAATCATTTTTTTCTTATAATCAAATAATCTGTGCATATTCAAATTTCTAGACCAAAATTCATAAAGGAGATAAAGTTTACCCTAGGCCTTCAACTTCCCTACATAAAAGTTCTGCAAGCAATTAAACATTTTTTTTTGTTAAAACCAGAAGTAGACTGCAGTAGAAGGTTGACTTAATGTACATTTTCTAAGCTTCACATCACACTCATGGTACAGAGAGGAAAGCCTCAAGGCCAGGAAAAAACTAAATTATCTTGTATCCCTTTGTATTATCAAAAGAAATAGCATCATTTATTTCTTTTTCTGAGCTTTACATGATAGATCCTCTAATCAAACAGGAAATTTTTCTTTCCTACTCCTTTTATACTTAATGACCAGCAAGTACAGAAAACAAAAATATTAGGAGTTGATACTTCTCTTACATAGAGAAAAAAATGCACAAAACCTCATGATGAGCTCAACTAGGCAGCAAGGACACAGAAACATTCAGCCACCAAATAGGAAGAAGATCCCCACATATGTCCACAGAAACAGTGTTCATGTTCGCTACAGGTGGGGAAGAAATCATCATTTAGGCAATAAAACTGCAGAACAGCAGCTGTAGATGCCAATCTTCCCAGGGGTGGAGGGAGCTTGCGGGGAATCACATCACAATTCATGATAAGAATATCCGTATGAAAATACATACATAGTACATGCTGATACACTAACTCCTTTGTTCTGTCTTTTGTGACAGCCACAAAAGTTGATGTGCTTACTGCACTGAATCAATCCACACTATTTGTCTCAGATTTAGAAATTGATAGGAATCTGAAAAATTACTTAGAATTAGCCAATTTCCATGTGTGCATGGTTTAGGCTAATATTTGCTTACAAAGGCATTCAGAGATGTATGCTTAAAGCTTAATTGTCGACACTGTCTCTCATCCTTACATTTTTCCTCATAGGAGGAAAAAGCATCTTGTGCGCTAAGTAGATAATCAACTTAATTATTCAACCACTGTTTCTTAAAAGACATAGCCTCCCTCCCCCCAAAGTCAATAAGGACAATAAAAGTTTAAGAAAAAAAGGTATCATACTTGATGAACTTCACCACTGCTACAAGAGAATTATTTTCAGTTTAGTAACTGGCTATAAAAGATAGCATTGTGATTACTTCTGGGGGGCGGGCAACAAAACAGAACACCAACAATCAACGGCTAACCCAGAGAGCCAATCTCAAACACATCAGTGAAGATTAAACCATTTTAACGATGAACCTGATGGCAAATCTAAGGTAAGTCAGAGGACAGTTGTTCAAGGACCAGCTAGGCATGAAGTGTCTTTGTTTCTATTATTTAACAAAGTAAACAAAGAAAAAAAGCTACCTTTGCCACTGGTGCTTTCCATTGTGTACAAGTAATCCATGTAGAAAGCCCCAAACCTCTGCATTCCAGCTATCTCTGTGTACGTCTCCTACCAACAAAGCAAAGCAAACAAAGAAAATGTTGTATAAGGAAAGAATCTTGAGATTACCAACTGATAGGTTGGTATGAGAAAGATATATTCATGTTTGGATTTGTGCATCAGCACACGGAAAGGCTTATCAAAACAAAGGACAGAGGTTATCCCAAAGAATTCACCTTTCTGATAGGTAATGTAACTTCTATTTGAGGCCACACAAAGGGACATCCATAATTCCAGTGGACGTGCTGACCAATTCATCAATAACATCTAGTTAATTAGTACTTTTAATGGAGTAAATATTCTTCACTTGACCTCTTGCATCCAACAGATTTGCCTAATTAAATACACTGAAAACTGAAGGTCATTTATTCATGCTTTTCTATGTAAGGAATATTGTGCTTTTATCTTTAAACAGTAGGACACTTACTAAGACTTTATGCCATCATTGGGATTTATATATAATATAATCCGCTATTACACAGTAATTTTGCTTTCCCTCTTGTCAAAAAAAAAAAAAAACCAAACCAGACAAATCATACAAGCACTGAAGACAGGCTAAGGAAAGAATAAAGCTTAAAACTAGAAGACACTGTGGGGAATGTCTGAATAAGCATTTGTGATTTCTCTAATTAGTTTTATTTTTTTAAGGAGATTCTTCAGGGTTACACTTCATCAGCAGAACTAAAAAGGTGAAAATAGTAAAATTTAAAGAAGTTAGATAAATTACCCATACAGCACTACAGAGCACAGAACTCTACCTAAGAATACACCTGGAAGGGACCACCTTGGTCACTGCATCCAGTATTTAATGATCGCAGACAAACAGGGAATAAAGTTTTATTGTAGAATTAACAACAACAGAGACTGTGACTGAAATTTGTCTCTACCAAAGGCAGAATTAACAAGACTTCCTCTAAATAGACAAATAAAGCACACAGACAATAAAATTGTCATTGCTCAAGATCTGGTATCCAAGAGAGCACTTCGTAGTTAAAGACCATGAACTACTTACTGGTTGGGTTTAAAGAAGTATGTGCTGGTAAAGCCTGACTTTTTCCTAGCATTCCTTCATATCTGCTTTTCTCTGCAGGTGTTCTGTAGTTGTGCTTTTAGAACCTATAGCATTCATTTAGCTTTTGGGGCAGGAGGGGAGATTGACATTTATGCTATTGTTTGGTGCTTTTTAATAAAAACAGGTTTCTCATTTTTCAGCAAAGTAAGATTCAGTTAAACATGACAAACTAATAAAAAATTATCCTCTAATAGTACCCAGATCTAAATGTTCATAAAAAGTCCATTAGAGAGCATTCAAATTTTCTTCTAAGAAAAATTTAATTCTCTGACCTTATGATGAGCTGCATCCAAGATAAATTCTGCACGAATACTGTTATTTTCTGGACTTCTGTAATCAAATAGTGAATTCGTAAGGTATGTCATCCCTTTTGCACTCAAATTTTCTCCACAATTAAAGAAGTAGGCCTCCTGCATGAAGTAGCAGAAAAACAAGGCAAGGCAGAAAAAAATACAAGTTAACAGAGCAGTTTTTATTTTATCATAGCATACTAATGGCGTGGTATCATGACTCAAGAGCATATTTCATTATGAATGCAGATATGACAATAACTTTATTCAAATAAAACTGAAGCTGCTTTCTAGTCCCTCTACCTTTTCAAATTAATAAAAACAATCTGAGCTAGTGGATATTATGCCACCCATGACACACAAGATGCCAGTGTCATTTTAACAGGAAATAACCTGAGATTATCATTACTCCATATTCTGCCCAATCCTCTTAATTACAGTCAGTCTTATCACTACAGACTCCATCTTTGGAGTGACCCCTGCCTGCCAGATATTTTATCTATCCTCTTCATGACAAGTAGTTATTTCAACATATGATCTTCTTGCTACTGTATCACTCTTCTTTATTCTTCTAGATTTTTACATGGCTTCTCCATATCCCAAACCTTCCATTCTTCTGAACTCAACACAACTTTTACATCAAGAGTTCTTCTTCCAAAAAGGTTGGAGAGATATGAAAAACAAATGAGACTAATTTTTTTCAACTACTTATTCTCAATCTTGTACAACAAACCTGTAATCTTTATGAAAGGCACGGTCCCGACTATAGCAGTACAGAAAGGGAACCAGTGAGAGCATCTTTTATGGTTGGCTCATGCTTGTCTCACCAGCCTGTCTTTCTGGAAAAGTCACTGCAGCATACCAGCCATGTGTGTCCCACCACACCTCTATAATCCAAATAACATCCTACTGTACAACAGAGTACAGTTAACTGATTTTTGTTCCTTTCTTGTGCCACATGCCATGCCATTCTCAAAGGAGAAGTATAAGAACCTGCCCCGCCATGCCTACCATGGGACAGTATATAATCATTTTCCAAATAAGGAGCTACTTGACATTGATAAACAGTCACTTTATACCTTCTTTCACATTCTTAATTTTTCTCCTTAAAATGTTTTAAGACGTATGTTTTGCAGACTCTCACTCTTCGATATTTATCTTTCCAACTGTACAGAGCAGACATAGAGTTCTAAATTCCAGTGACACAACCAAAACCACTTCAATCACAACTGGTAATAGCAGTGTGGTGGTTGAGCCCTGGCTAGAGGCCAGACGCCCACCAAAATCAGTCTGTTACTCCCCTTCTTAGTTGGACAGGGGAGAAAAAACATAATTGGGCAGCTCAAGAGACAAACTCGTTAATGACATGGGCAAAACAGACTCAACACAGAGTGCTGAAGAGAAAGTTATCTAATTTATTACACTACACTAAAGAGAAAACAGTGAAAAAGAATCAGAGTCAGGAGTGCAACCAACAATCTTGAAACAAATGCAACCAGGCAAACACTTTTACCCCACCACTCCCTCCTTAGTAGGCTTTAGTTAGAAGTTTGCTCCCTTCTTCCCTCCCGGTCGCAGCCCAGGAGGGACAGGGACTGGGGAAAATGGGGGTCTCGGTAACACCTTCCCCCCACTCCTCCATTCTAAAGCAGACTTCCCTTTCAGCCATGATTTTGCTCCCTTCTTCCCCTCTCCTGCTCGCAGCACAGGACGGGGGGCAGGGACTAGGAGATGGGGGCTTTGGTCAGTCCCTTGCAAGATGGATTCCTTCTCGGCTGGGATGGGGGCATTCATTCCACACACCCTCCCCCTGCTGCACCGTAGGATCTCACCCATAAGAGCCAGTCCTCCACGAACTTTCTCCAAGGCAAATCTCTTCCCACCGGGCTTCATCTCTGCTCTGGCAGGCAGCAACAAATCACAGTGTCTCTCAGTCCCAGTCCTCCACGGGGCTATGATGCCTCCTCCAGCAAACCTGTTTGGCTCATCTCTGTAGGTCGCTTGTGCTGGCAGGGGCTCATCCCAACATAAGTCACGGCATCTTCTCTATGTCTCCACTGGCTCCATCCAGTGTGGAGCCTCTCCACTGGGCAGGTCGGGTTTCTGCCTCCTCCATGGGTCCTTTCCTCCGGCTCCTCCACGTGCTTCAGCTCAGGCTGCAGGGGCATCTCTCACAGTACCTGGGCGCCTCCTCCCCCAGTCTTCCCGGCCTTTTGTGTCTGTCAACTGCTTACATTTATATGCAAATATGTATCCCAATGCCCTTAACGGGCCAAACTTTGTGGTCTTCCTGGCACTCCGTGTTCTGGTGGTGTTTGTCTCCTATATGTGATTCTCAGAGGTGCTATAAGCAGGCTTGCAGAAGATTCTAGCAGCCATTTTCTGCAGCCCCTGGCCCTCTCTCTCTCTCAGTAGCCAACTATGCAAAACTGCAACAAGCAGCCTTTCCAAATGCTTGCAATCAAATATTTTAATAAATAAATTTGCCTTCTATACTGGAGTGATTACATGAGTGGACAAGGCAAGAGGTACAGAAGTCATCTATCAGGACTTCTACAAGACTTCTGACACCATTCCCCACATCCTTCTAACTAACCTAGAGAAACATGGACTGCATGGATAGACTTCTTGGTGGATGAGGAGTTGACGGTCTCATCTGGAGGGTAGCGGTCAACAGCCCGATGTCCAGATAAGAGATCAGTGATGAGTGGTTTCCCTCAGGAATCCATAATGGGACCAGTACTCTTTAATCCCTTCATCAGTGACACAGACAGTAGGATCAAATGCACACTCAGCAAATTTGTGAGCAACACCAAGCTGTGTGGTGCAGTTGACATGCTTGAGGGACAGGATGCCATCCAGAGGGACCTGGACAAGTTTAAGAATTGGGTCTTGATGAACCTCATGAGGTTCAACAAAGCCAAGTGCAAGGTCCTGCACACTGGTCAGGGCAATCCCCCTGGGGGGAGAATGGATTGAGAGCAGCCCTAAGAAGGAGGATTTGGGACTACTGGTAGACAAAAGGTAGACATGAGCCAGAATAATGTGCTTGCAGCCCAGAAAGGCAACCATATCCTGTGCTGCTCAAAAAGAAGTATGACCAACAGGTCAAGGGACATGATTTTCCCCCTCTACTCTGCTCTTGTGAGACCCCCACTTGGAGTACTTCATTCAGCTGAGTCCTCACCACATGAATGACATGGAACTGTTGGAACAAATACAAAGGAGGGCCACAAAATTGATCAGAGGGCTGGTGCACCTCACATATGAATAAAGGCTGAGAGTTGGAGAGACCTTATTGCAGCCTTTCAGTACTTAAAGGGGGTTTATAAGAAAGATGAGGACAGACTTTTTAGTATGGCTTGTTGCAATAGGACAAGGGATAATGACTTTAAGCTAAAGAAGAGTAGATTTAGAGAAGATACAAAGAAGAAATTTTTTTTATGACAAGGGTGGTGAAACCCTGGAGCAGGGTGCCCAGGGAGTTTCTAGATGCCCCATCCCTGGAAATTCAGGTTCAGGTTGGCCAGGGCTCTGAGCAACCTGATCTAGTTGAAGATGTCCCTGCTCACTGTGGGGTAGGGATGGTGGACTAGATGACCTGTAAAGGTTTTTTCAAATCAAAACTGTTTTACAATGATACTAAAGCATACCAGAATTCTTTATTCATCAAGTCAACTGATACTGAAATATACTCACTTCATCACTCCTATTCATGTTCTCTTCAAAGTCTTTAATTCCCATAATTCCTTTAAGGCACATAGCTTGGCAACCAACAAAGCCTATCTGGCAATCAAAGAAAAGTTCACCTTTCATAAGGACCTAGTGAGGGGGAAAAAAATAGAAGCAATATTTTGAAGAATTGACTCCATAAAAAATTAGAGAAAAGCAAATTGAAATATGTTTAGGTTTGTACATTTAGAGTTTTAAAAACTAGCAAGTTAAACCGTGCACTTGGAAGGAAGGGAGGCTGATCACTACAGCACTACAAATTTAGATAATTTCTGTCTACATGATTATTACAATAAATTCATCCAATACAGCAGAATATGAACAATCAGTAATGAAATAATTTTAAAATATTTTAGTAACTATTTACTACAATATTTATAATTAATTAAAAAAACCCCACAAACCTGTAAATGGAAAATTACCTCAACTGTGGTTCCTTCTTGTTCCCAGCATAGAACTTCTTTGGATTTTACTTTCTGAGGGCTGTAATAACTACTTTCAGCTTGCATTTCAGTGAGCTTTGAAATAACAGGATAAATGCTTTATGTAAGTCAGCATTAGTATTAAACAGCAGTAACATCATTAATATACAGAACTGATGAAGACAAATCAAATTATGAGCTAAAATTTATTAACAAGCAGGAAACAGGTGCAGTTAAACAGCTGGAACACATTATCCATATTAGAACTTCTCATATTCAACTCCTGGTGGAAGTATGCCCTAACAGAAAGTTTTAAATCCACTACAGAATTTTTAGTTTACTTATCTAAAGAGAAGCTATGTGAAAAGATAGAACAGATACACAGCTGCATTATAAACATAGTAACAAATTATAAATTGCTGTAGAAATCCATAAATATATAATTTATTCTTCCCAGAAAACAATTAAACAGCAAGATAATATTAAGGAATCATATTTATTACAACCATACTCATTTTTATTTCTCATCATGGCAATTGAGAAACGTGAATTTGTATTTTTTGCATGATTTTGACAGAAACATTTGAAGTGGCAAAACAGAGTCAGGTTAAAAAACAGAACTTGCAGCTAAGAAAAGGAAGAAGAGATGCATGAAATAATGAAGATAATGTGTTCTGCATTAAAAGAATTCTTAGGTTTGTTAATGTTGAGCAGCTTAAATAGTTCAAATTCTAATTTTTATATTAAAATAGCCACAAGCTCTCATTACTTTCAAGAATGGATACACATGGATGTTGTTTCAAATTAAAATTTGGTAATCCAAATGTCCAAGAAAATTGGATTTAAAAAATCACTGATCACCCTTCAGCTGTGTGCAATTATTGTAGAGGAAAAGCAATTAATTGATTAAAAGAAAACAGACTTTACAAGAATCATTTTCACCATTATTAGAAAATGCTACATTTAATTTGGCATGATTTTTAGCTGGAATGATATCAACTGTTCAGAATGCTAATGCAGAAACGTGACCTTATTTTTAACCAAAATACGAACCACAAATTAATTCCATACATTCTTTGCATGCAAGCAGAACAATGTACTCTGTTCTCCCCTGACTGTCACCATATTATTATCACACATCACTTCACATTTAAAATTTATAGAATGCAAGATGTTATATTTTAAGATTTTATCACTTCCTAAGCTTCCCAGTGAAGTATCAGGAAAGTCCAATTCAGCCAATCTTGTTCAAAAAGCTTCATATTATTTTTAATGAGTTTTCTCGCGTGAGCAAAGAGCACATAAATTTACTACTGTATGGCAAAGCACAAGAGAAAGATGATGCTGAACCGTGATTTGTGAGAAATACTGAGTTTTGGCTGGCTGGGGTTTTTAAGTGGAGTCCCATGGATATAATTAAAGGAGGAAAGAAAGATTTTTCCATTAATTATTTTGAGCCTCTTCATGGGTGGAGGCAAGGAGCGTGGGTTGGGTTTTTGTTTCTTTTTTTAATGAAAGCTGAGGCTGACTGACACAGAAAAACACAACCAAAAGTCTGTTGATGCTTTATGTCCTCAAATTTTGCAACCAAGTTTGCCAGGAGACTGGAAACCTAAAACATTAACCCAAAGTCATGTGTGTCATCCCTTCTGATAGTTACTGAGCAGCTAAATGCTCTGCTATGCCACCAAACAAAAATAACCAAGAGAAAAGAGCCATGAAGACACATGGAACAGCTGCCCATGCACAGATGACAAGTCAAACGGTCAAGAAAACAATAGGGAGCTGCTGATGGCATTGAGTGCATGATCAGGTACATAAACATTCTATGAGGGTCATAGAAGTACTGCAGTTCATCTGAATGTCTCAAAGTCCTAAAAATAACCTTAGTTATTCTGCTGCTCATAGAAATAGTATTATTTCCTGTTCTGGCCTTGATTTAATATGTTTATTAGCCAAACCAAGAGCTGCTTTCTACTATATTTTCTACTATGGCCACTTTATATTTCACAGACCCATAGAATCTTTAAGGTTGGAAAAGACCTCTAAGATCATCAGCTCTAACCCTCTGTCCAATACCACCATGTCAACTAAACCCTGTCCTAGATGTGCCATACCTACTTGTTTTCTGAACATCTACTTGTTTTCTGGGTTGGTGACTCCACCACCTCCCTGGGAAGCCTGTTCCAATGCCCGACCACTCCTTCAGCGACGAAATTTTTCCCCATGTCCAATCTAAATCTCCACGATGCAACTTGAAACCATTATTATGCACATGCTACATATTGCTTGCACAGAACTTGGGATACATAGAAAGTATTTTTCTAATTCAGAACCTTAATTTTTGTTTTCTGTGAGTACATGTTATTATCTTATTTAGATTCTCCATATTCCCTTCTGCAAGCTTACAAAAGGATCAGAGAGAAGCCCAGCAACTATTTTGAGTTTTATTTACAGAAAATACTAAAATATTTCTCTACATACATAGTTTATAGCTCAGCTTATGCACAATTTATCTTTTTTCTTTAACTCATTTCCAACCCATAGAAAATTCAACATTATCAATTCAAGTTCATATTTGTATACATTAAAGTTTAAAAAAACCCACATTCCTCCATGATTTAAATGAAGCTAAAGCTTTTTTATAAAAAAAGTATATTTATATAAGCATTAGATGGATAGAATACTACAACAGATGTTCATATAAACCCTTCTAAACTTCTTCTCCAATTCAAAATAAGTAAAACAAGCGGTTTCCCTTTAAAATTAAAACTTTTGTGCTCAAATTCACCTCAAATAGCAAAACCACCTCACACTGCAATTAACGATACTTTATGATGTGAATGGAACTTTCAACATTCATTTTTTTATTTATTAATGCAATATTCCCTGTCTCGAATCAAACAGTAGACAAGCACTCAGTAGTCTTCACACTTCCTCAACAAGCCAAATAAATCCTATACAACACAGAGAAATACTTACCTTGAAAGTCACTGTTGCCTTTGTACAGTAAAACCCAACTGAAATAATAGGATCCTTGAGGGATTGAGATTTCTGCTGATGTAGTGTTGTTCCATCATCAATTCCACCAGAATCATTCTCTTCATCATCATAACTCACAATAGCAGGAACAAAAGACCAAGCCCAAGAAACCCATCCTTGTTGCTGGTCATCATCTTGATGCAAATAAGGATCTTGATTAATATACTGTGTCGGATATTGCATTACTGAACTTGTTTCATCTTCTGCGCCTTTTAAAACAAAAACAAAGTCAAATTTCAAGTCAACCATGCTTAAAATTTATTTTACTCAAAATTACAGTATGTTAAATTTATCTAGGACAACATTCCACATATTCACTGATATTTGGTTTATAATGATAGAAAATAAGTAGACATTTTAAAATTTTTAATATAAGTTTCTATATTAACATTTTTCTAAAAAAATATTAAGGGCCTTTCTAATGGTTTTATTATTGTACATTTGCACCAAGTCCAGAATGTCACTTATACTACACACTTTCAAGACTTCTTCCTTTAAAGCCCTTCTGAAGTTGCAGATTAAACCCTACTACATAAGGATATATTACAATCCTGTAGCTTTCAACTTGAAAATGAGATAAAAAGAGCTTTGAATGCAAAATCCATAATAAGGAAAATGCACACACCACACAGATCTAAAAACGAATGTCAAAACCCCCCTTTGTTTAAAAGCCAGCTTTGCAACTATTCAAAGATATTTATCTACACTTTAAAAAGCTGTTGTGCTACCTGTAAGCCACAAAAACACAAGCTGGCCTTCTGTGAAAAAAGCATTACAGACAGAATACAGAACAAAACGAACATTGCCCCAAATTTAGAAGTTTAGGATTCATGATCCAAGCAGGTGCATATACAAACAGCACAATTTGCACAGACTTCATCACCTCTCTTACGGGACTCCCAAGGGCTCCAGAGTTACAACAGGTAGTACAGGATGCAGAACTGTTCTCACAGGAAAACAATGTGGAACATATTACTTAAACTGAAAATAGAAATATGTAGATTCTGTTTCTATTTGCTTTTAGACTAAGAGAATCTACTCTTAGACGTTTTAGAGCTTTTAGTCTTCAATCTAGTTAGCTTTTAATTATTTAGACACTTGGGTGATGGGGGAAAGCAGAAGCAAATGTGCTCATAAGAATTCTCTGCACTAGCTTGGAGAGGAAGATGCCTCCTCCGAACCAGCAACTGAGCACCAAAGGCTTGCTTGCTCACTCCCAGAGGAGAGACAGACAGAGCCTCCAGGAATTGTGATAAGGACAGTTTACTGACAAAAGCACTGTGAAAGCGTAACAATAACAACCAATTACACTCACACCAAGTGATAACACACAGTACCTTACCAGCCCCAGGATAAGAGAGTGCTGCACAACACAAGGACCAACCAGATGCCCTGGCTGCATTTGGACTGCTCTGGAGGCACGCAGCAGTGTCCCTCCCCAACCAGCCCCTTTTATGGGGGACTGATGTCAAGCGGTGTGGAAACCAACCCCAGGCTGACTCAGCCCACCCAGGCTGACTGCTTGGGGACGTTGACTCTGGCCTAGCCAGAGCCAGGACAGTTATGAACGACTCAGGTCCTACATTTGGTCTACACAACCATAATACTCAGCCCTCATTCAACATACCTCTTTGCTGCAGCATGTGTAGACACAGAGACAAAAGACGCCAAATAACAGTTTGGTTTGTAATATTTTGTAAATCATTAAAATACAACAGCACAGCAGCTAGACCAAAATGGTGGTATCTATGCACTCAGACAGAAAATAGAAAAAGAGGAAGATACACTGATCTTCTATCACGAGACTAAAACTACTACCACCAGTAGGAAATTACACTTTTTGTATTTACTAATTTTTTTTTTTTTTTTTGCCTGCATTAGTTCTCAGCCAGGCAAGGCTAATCCAGCTACACCTGTGGCTACATAAATGCAAGTGCTGGCACCAGGGGAAGAGGAAGAGAAAGCATCGCCATCACTGCTGGCAATAGCATGAATTTTCATTTGGTTGAATCAACCATGAAACTGCATAAATTAAGCTTGATAAGTACTTCAAGAATACAGGGGTAGATGTTCATTCTTGTATCACTAAAAAAATACATTAAAATTCATTCCCTCATCTGTGTTTTTCCCCACTATAAGCTAAAGAAGCTACTGCAAACTCACAGCTAAGAAGATGCTACCATTAAGTTTGAATACAAAACTTGCAGAAGAATAAATCATGTTAAAAATTTAAAAAAATAAATTTGCAATGAACAAGAGTTATCTGGCTGATAACAGTTTTGGTGCTGACCTTGAGAATGCAGTAGCCTTTAAATTTGTCCTTGTGGCATGAACTGTCCTTGAAGAATCTCAAATGTAGTAACACACATGCTTTCAGAGCAATAAATGCTCTCTGTATGACTTTCCTTTGTGCACGTTTGTTATGCACAGAATGCACAGACATGACTAACATGCAGGAAAACAAGTTCACTGTTTGTACAACTTGACCCTGTACATTTATACTGTTCAGTGGCTGTGTTCCCAAACTGAGTTTTATTTGAAAGGAGACATTCACTTTGGATCTATACCATAGAAAGACAATGAACTGCCACAAGATAACTCCTAATGTTTACTGTGCTAGTAGCTTATGTTTTTCATGTTTTACTAGTTTTGCTTCACCGTAGACATCAAAAAATAGTTGTTCACCACCCTATTACACAACTGCACGTGCACAATTGGCTGAAGGGTCAGGCCCAGAGGGTGAAACTGGCAGCCAGTCACTAGTGGGACTCACCAAGGTTCCATCTTAGGTCCAGTTCTTTTTAATATTTTCATAAACAACCTGGACACAGGACTAGAGGATGTCTTAAGTAAATTTGCAGCTATCAACTCTATTGAAGGTGGAGAAGCCTTACAGAGAGACCTGGACAGATGAGAGAGCTGAGCAGTGGCCAGCAGCATGAAGTTTGACACTTGTCCTTGTTGTAACAATGCTGCACCTGGGAAGGGGCAATCCTGGCTGCACATACAGACTAGGGGATCAGACACAAGAGGCCTGCCATGCTGAGAGGAATTTGGGGATCTCGGATGACAGGGTTAAACATGAGCCAGCAGTGCGCCCAGGCAGGCAGTAGGTGCATCAAGCACAGCATTGCCAGCCAGTCCAGGGAGGGGATTGTCCCACTCTACACTGCAGTGATGCAGCCTCACCTCAAGTACTGTGTGCTGTTATGGGTGCCATGTACAAGAGACATAAAAATACTTGACAGTATGCAGAGGAGGATAACACAGATGGTGAAGGGTCTGGAGGGGAAGTCTTATGAGGAGAGGCTGAAGTCTGTTGGTTTGTTCAGCCTGGAGAAAAGGAGGCTGAGGGGAGAGCTTACCATGGGTTATGGGTTCCTAATGAGGGGGAACGAAGGGGCAGGTACCGATCTCTTTGGTGGCCAGTGACAGAATCCAAGGGAACAATGTGAAGCTGTGGCAGGAGAGGTTTAGGTTGGATATTAGGAAGAGGTTCTTTACTGAGAGGGTGGTTGGGCACTGGAACAGGCTTCCCAGGGAAGTGGTCACAGCACCGAGCTTGACTGAGTTCAGGAAGCATCTGGACAATGCACTCAGTGCCATGCTCTGACTTGGCTGGCCCTGTGTGCAGCCAGGGCATGATGATCCTCATGGGTCTCTTCCAACTCAGGATATTCTGTGATTCCATGCATTAGCACAGTAATCCCCAGGTTGCACATAACTGGAAAAAGATACCAACGAACACCAGCAGAAGCTAAAATCCCACATACCAAACTCTAGTCTGCATGCTATTCTGCATCTCCTTTTAAAAGGAAATGTACCCCCAACACTTTCTAGTTGAAAATCTGATGCCATCTTGATTGCAGCATGAATACAATGTTACAAAGTCACACTCATGGGGCAGAACTTCTACATTTTTAAGCAGCAACACACACTTATTTTGTACAAGTGATTCAGGTAGCCCAGAATCAGTACTGCAAAATAGTAAGACTTAAATGTTTCTTATTTTTGCATTGAGAACATCATCTTCTGTGAGTGTAAGATGAAAACTTCAGGTCCAGCTCTAGAGAATCCACTTTTTCATGCTATGTTCCTGTGGCTATTAAACAAAATTCCCCAAGCTTCTGCTCTCAATTTTGCCTCACTGTAAATTGAAACTACCTTAGTGAAGAACTCACGGACAAGGATGAAGAGAACGAATCACCTTCCAAATTGGTTAAGAAAATTCCACATGAAGAATAATGCCACAACAGTTCTGAAGTGCTGAAATAACACCAATAATTATTCTAAAGCGTTCCCCATGAGCTCCCCATTAGCTTGGGGTTGCTAATCCATTATTTTAAAATTCTAATTATTTAAACAATGTTGCAACCTCAATAAAATTAGTAGCAGATGTATGAGTTAACAGTGAGCTACAGAACAAATGGCAGTGATTTTAAAATGCCAGAACCAAGACAAGAGGTAGGAGGTTTATTTTTTTTATTGTAATAGCAAAGGAGACTAAACAATGTGAAACGTTACAATAAAAGGGCAAATGGCTTTGGCTTGAGATACAAATCACAGAACAATTGATCTCAGAGTGATATGAAAGTGCAGATACCCAATAGAAAGAAGGTGTTAGCTATCTGACAACGCCAAGCCAAGAAGTTACTGCTTCATACCCTGCTTACAGCTTCAAGCAGATCAACTGGAAATACATGTTGCTTATTGGAAGCATTGGGGGAAAAAAAAATTCTTTTGCATTCTACTGTCTACATTAAGCCACTTTTCAAATTAGCAGCAGAAAAAACTGCCTTAATATTTAAGCTTTTATTAAGTAAGTAAAAGTTAAAGGTCAACCTGTGACTCATACCTTTCAATGATTTGATCTTATTTTCTATGGTCTCTACTTCAATAGAAAAGAAAATGGCAAAACAACATAAAATATATGTTGAAAAGACATTCATAAAAAATCTAGTTCTCCACAATACAGTTTTATTTCCTAAAGCAATTAAACTTGTTTCTATTAGATGTTTTCATTTCCCCAGTTTAGGAACTTCATAATTTGAGAAAATTTAATCTTTACTCTTTTTTTAATTTGCTACTCATTTTACCTGCTGTTCACTTGTTAACAGATGTAAGCAATACCTATACGCCTAAACAGGTATTCCAAATCCATGAAATTTGGCCATTCCCATGCAATGATCTTGATCCCCATCCTCAGCCCACAGAATCTCAGCAACTAGTCATAGTGCACTATTATATACTCCCACAACAAAGTTATCCACTGCCACGCTGGTTGTTACATGGTTGTGCAATGGGGTGACCTCACAAGCCCTGTTCCACAGGTGTCTCTCTACACTGCATCTTTACAGCACAGGTCATTTACTCCCAAAACACACATAAAACCAATATTATGTACCCCAGTACAAAGATCATATGCCTATCTTCATCTCTTTTACCATCAAGAGAAGACAGGCAAAAAGTGTAGAGACAAGAAAAATACACAGGGAAGTGTCATTTGGCACACATCACTTCTTATCCTGACATCATTTTCGTCAACTGGGGATCATTCTTTCCACTGTTAAACAGCTCTTCTCTACCCAAACTCTTGAATAAGCTGCTTTTCCTCAGTCAAGTATGGATAAGCAACTTTATTTCAGTTCTCCCATTTTTATCCTGATAGAATATTGCAGAGTCAATTCCTTCTCTGACAATTAATGCTCACCTAGAATTTCTTGCTGTCAGAAGTTGCTCATTTGCACCAGGTTTTCTCAGTCAAATCAAATCCCATATTCAGCCCAAAGCTGGCAAAATATTAAATTAACTATCTTGATCCACTTTTTGTTTCACTGGTATCCCAAAAATTTACTCATACTATTGTTCTTGCCACCAAGTTTTCAATTAGGAACAATTCAGTCCATTAAAAATTTGCTTTTTATAGGATCTGTGCAGTATTTTATTCTGTTTAGTGCTGCAAAAGTGTTAAAGTAGGTCTTTGTGAATGCAAGTAGTTATTTTGGGTTTGGTTTTTTTTGACAGTAAGGATCACAGGATTGGTGTGGTTTACAAATATGAGAGAGTTTCACAATATTTCTTTGGGATGGAAAGGTATAGTTATTTCCATTTTACACCTGAGAAACATTTCATATGCTTGAATCACAACTGCCATGGATTTCATTCCATGAAAGAAAACACACACACCAAAAAACCCCACAACAAACCAAACACAAAAGCCCTTTCATAATACAGAATCTTAAGGCAATCATTCAGAGGAGGCAGCAGTAGGAACTGTTAAAGCCACTCAAGCTCAGTAGCTCATATCATACTGCTCACAATCCCAAATTCTCACATTTGTCCCAAGCTTCTTGCTCAGCATCTCCTAACATCATCATGCAGATCCATCTCAGCTACCTGCCTGCCTTCCCTATGCCCAGCACATCAGCCATCCAGCTTTTCACCTCTAGTCCATGGTGCGTATTTCTTTCCCCAGCAAGTGCTAGACTTTCCAGCACTAGCTAGACACGGGAATCTTAATAATGTTTATAAATATCTGAAGTGTGGGACACAGGGGGAAATAGCTAATCTTTTTTCAGTTGTCTGTGGAGACAGAACAAGGGGCAATGGCCTCAAGTTGGAACACAGGACATTCTGCACCAATATGCAGAACAACTTTTTCCCAGTGAGGGTGACAGAGCACTGGGACAGGCTGCCCAGAGGGGTTGTGGAGTCTCCTTCTCTGGAGATATTCAAGACCCATCTGGACACCTACCTGTGTGACCTGTTCTAGGGAACCTGCTTTGGCAGGGGGTTGGACTCAATCTCTTGAGGTCCCTTCCAACCCCTATGATTCTGTGATTCTGAGCTCTTTCTGTTCTTCAAACCTCTCACATCGTTTACACAACCAGCACTAGTATCTCCATCTTAGACCATGAATCTCAGCAACTCCATCCAGCTAAATTCCAGCTCTCCTTTGCATCCTAGCTTCTTGTCCTTTTTCGTGCCTAAATCTTTTTCACTTCCAGTTACAGTAGTGAATTTTTTTCCCCCCATAACCCAAAAGCTTATTCTGAAGTTCCAGCCCCTGAAAATCACTGGTCCTGCCATAGGCTCTTGTCTGAACCCATCTCACTTTTGTATCTCTCTGCACTGAAATACAGCTATTTCACACTTGGCACTACCATTACAAGACATCCGAAGTCACAATGCCAGCAGTCTACAAACCCTCATAAGAAATAGCCCTGTCCAGTCCTGATCCAGAAGAGGGTCCAGTCTCCATGCAGTAATAAGTGAATTCACATGCCTAACTAAAAGATGTATTTCTGGCCTGTAATTTTACCCATGCACTTTGAATGCTTTCAGTTTGACAGAATTTGAACATATTTTACTCAGACAGCAAAATATATGTTCGTGACACAGCCTACCCTGCTTATGTTTGGGTATACAAGAACAAACTGCTGCTGGAATATTCTGAGACACAGATAGGTGACTGATTTTATGATGTCAACAACATGATAAAAAATAAGTCCCACTCAAAAGACTAAGAAATAGGGATAACTGAGCCCAGTAAATTCCTTAAACTGCTTACTAATAAATACTGGGTTAAACTGTTTAATGAATCTTCAGAACCCTTTCAAAGAGTTATAAAAATATAATCTATAAAGGAGGTCTGTACATTATTAAACTGTAAAGAATTTAGGCACAATTCCAGTGGAATTAGTCTTGGATGTCATGAAGCATTACTCTTGGGAAAAGATGCAGCTAATATAGCTCAGCATATAATACATATAATTTATCATTGTACTTGATTACAGGTTTTTTTCTGAAAATAGTGCATTCGAAGTTTCCTCAGAAATGTTCAAAACTGTGGTTGGAAATTTGGATGACAAATGCACCATGATGTGCTAAGAAAGTGTTGGGCTTTTTCCCTTCTCAGACAGATATAACATGGAGTCAGGAAAAAAAAAACAGAACTCAAACTGATGGTATGGGTAACCTGCTTAGTGTCAGTTTGGCATTACTGCTTAATTGCAGTGAACAAAAGGGAAAAATCCTTAGATATTTCAAAGTTTTATTTATCTGTGCATGCATATATGCACAAACGTGTTTATATGCCGACATACATATTGAACTCTATGCAGGACACAAGCATAAATGGTATGAAGGAAAAGAGTTTAACAGTCATGCCTGTGTGTGGCAAAATATTTTGCAGTGAAGACAGAAACAGACTTCTAGAATTGTTTCTATAGCTCTGCCTTGGCCACCCAACAATTGCCATCTGGTTTGTGTTCTGAAGGAGATAGCTCTGTCAAATAGATATGATCACATAATTAAGTACAATGACAATGTTTGAGCACAGCTTAGTTGAACAAAAATTGCACAGGAAATCACAGATTTCTTCCTTGGTGGATGTTGTCATTGCAACCTTAGTCTACTTTCTGCCCCTTCTGACAACTCTTGTGTGCATCGTGTGAAGTTACATGACATTATTTTTCAGCTGGCTATTTTATGAAAAAGCAGGAGGTCACATTCACAGTTGTTAAAAAAACAAAAAGGGGATTTACAAATAGCAGTTACAATTCAACCTTCCTGAGGACATACTTTAGAAATATGAATGAGAAGCAACGCACTGCCAAAGATTTTACGCATATTTGGACATAAGAATCTTATATTCCATTCCAGATGCAGAAAATACTCAGTACTTGTAGGCAGATGCCTTTTGTTTTAACCTTAATCTTCACTTAAACTATACTTGTTTCACCACCTATCTCACAGCCTAAACAAAGCCGAACAAATAAAACCCTCATAACTCTACTATCCAACTTCTGTCCTCATCCACAGTTAAAGTGGTTCATTGCAGTCTTCTCACTACCCAGCAAATCTCTGTCTCCAATCCTTACATGCTTTTTCTACTCTTCCAATGCCTTTCCTATAGTCAAATAGCCCTGCACACCTATAGTAGCTCCAGGAATCCAGCTACAAAAGTTCACTCTAAATATATCATAATTCTCTATTGTGTGAAAACATGACCAAATTTGGGTGAACTGTGATTGAAAGAGAAGAAAAATATTCATGGTAGAAAGACAATCCTCTGTCTGAAAGCAAGGGTAATGCAACTTTTCACAGAAGAGTTCCTCACCTTTTCTTCTGCAAATAGCACAATAAACTCACTGGTTAGAAGGAGTTCTTATAATGCACAGTGATGATTTTTCTAAAAACTCTATGATTTTTGTCTTTTGGGAGAAAATGAATATTTTCAGAATCTAATCCAATGTCTTGTGTAACAAGGTCCACGTTTCTTGTCAGGAAAATAGTTAAACGCAAAAAAACATTTGAGGTTTAGAAAAAATACAACAGAACTATTTATGGACATCTGATTTATTTGCTCAGTTTCACATAGGAGGAGCATGACAGAGAATTCTACATCTGGCATGACAGTAACATAGTTATCTGTGCCAACCAACATTGAAGGCTGTATTTTGGCAAAAAAATTTCCACTGCTGTCATTTTCCCATTAATTTATTTATTTCTCTGAAACCAGAGAAGACAGCAATACAGGATAAAACTGCCTAAGCATCCTATGTAAATTAAAAATGATATTTCTTAAAATTAAATTGATTTAATAGTTTACACAAAGATTCAAACCATTTTAATACTATAAACATAAGCATAGCTTAAGAGTGCCGTATCACCTCCACATATAGTTCCATGACTTTTCTAGAAGGCATCATGCTCTTGGTTGTGTAGTAAACCTCTCTCCCTACTCCCCCAGATCCAAATTCAACCTTTGAAAGACATCCAAAACTTGTGTCTTGAGGAGATTAAAACACAAATCTCTAAATAAGTTCCCTGTTTTGACAGGTAAATTAATTTCTACTCTACCAAGAAAATTCAAAGTGACAAACCATCGTCCCTCTTCTCTTTTACTTAGTGCCCAATACATTAAAAAACCTTGGATGTTCAAGATCATGACATTCCTGATTAAGTCGCTAAAAATAAAAAGTATGATGTAAGTCAGTATGACCATTTAACTCTTCAGTGTTCTGTGTTTATATTTTACACAGAAGTGAAAGAGGAGGGAAGTATTTAAGATCTAATGTCTACACAGAAATTGATTTCCCTTCAATTTTGATATAAACTAAGCACTTCTATGCCTTTCTTATGTTGCTGCAAATTCCTAACAATTCACCTAACAAAAACCTGAACACTCAAACACATGACACGAGACAATCAGAAAAAAACCAAAAACACAATAGCAAAGCTGGTAGGTCCTAGCAAAGCCACATAAAATTGAGGCTGGAGTGAAAGGTTCACAGCTCAAACTGCATCACTGGGCATCCAATAAGTGTTGCAACCCTAGCAGTATTTGTGAAGCAAACACACAAAAGGTAAAGAGAATCCATCCCTCATCAGTACTAGGCTCCTTCGTGTAGAAGGGGGAACACATGTTCTATGAAAACAAAAAGCAAAGGAAACTAGACAATGAAAAACAATAGAACTACTGGGAACATGGTGCAAATAAACACTCTGCTGTTTAGAACATAAGCTGGTATGCCTGTTCTCAGTAACAAGTTTCAAGGGAAGATGGAAAAGCCCACCACACTTCGCAACTGGCAGGAGCGACATTTGAACTAAATGAAGTCAAAGTTACCTAAAGACAAGTGCTTTGTTGCACAATATAGTAACAGATAAATCCCTACTCTGTCGCAACTTCTAAAACACTCTTTTTAGACAAAAGTTTAATGTGAGTTTAGACCCTCATAACACTTTTCAGAACACAGCATGAAAGAGACATTAGGGCATTGCATACTTACCCAGGACATTGAACTGGCTCTAACCATTTGCAGATTGCTGAGATACTGGGCAATGACTAGCCTTGGCCATTTACATTTGTAAAAAGCAAAAAAGAAATTATGTTTTTAACATTTCTTTTCAAAAAAATAATAATTCTATTTACCTGCAATATTTCCCAACATATCTTTAGTGTGGCAAACCAAATCTTCACTTTCCCCATCCTTGAAGTTGCCTATTTCTCCGTAATAAAGAGCAATCCCAAGTTGCATTATCCGTATAAACATAGGGAGCTGCTGATCTGAGATGGAAAGTTTCAAACTTTCAACTAACGTGTGAATCTGTAAGATGAAACAAAAGCAAATAGACCATACAACACCATAATCATTTTGCATGTGCATTCTAATTTCTTAAAAACCAAAGCTGCAATCCAACACCAGGGAAAGGGCTATTAAAGACTATCAAAAATATACACACTTTGCATTGCTACACAAAAGATCGTCAGGTGAAGAAGTCAAATGTGACATATTTTGTATATATTTTTTTTTTACACTAGTTGCTGAGGAAATTTCTAAAACATTAATCACAAGTATATTTGATTAGACTTCTATTTCCGTTACAGAGTTCATAAAAATCTTTGCGTGCTAAAGACTAGATGTACTGGTATAATATATAATTGCCTTCATTCTGATTATCTCCCACTCCCAACATTGAGTGAACCAGTAACAGGAGGGGGAAAAAGGATTCACTCCAACTGAAGTGTGGAAAACCATCTTCTCTAGATGTTTGAGTTCAAACATGCAATCAAGGCATCTCCTCTACATGAGTTTTGTAAAGACTGTTAGGATCAAAGATTATCCTTCTTTAAATATTTTAGATATTTTATTCAACAATTTAGAATATTTTTATGAGTACATGATCATGCTATAAACAGAAAGCCAGACTTAATAAGAAAGCTACCTTTCATTAGACTAAGAGCTACATAAAGTAAAATTATTTAAATAAAATTACAGCTGGCAAAAACAGACGTACTTGAAGCTCCAGGTCCAGTTTCTAAATGTGGGTGAACATAAACAGAAATAGGAAGTAACTACGTATCAGTGTTGGCCTTAATGCCATCCACTTTAAGAAACATGAAAAATCACTGTAAACAGTACTGCACACCCACAGACAGGCAAAAATATAGTAGTAAAATAAATATTTTTATTAAAGGATACTGATATAGTAATGGTTCTCTAATAAATGTATATGAGTTAATTTATTAATAAAGCTATAGGCCTTCATCATACAGAATGACTGACGAAATAGTACCAGTCATTTATGTAGGCTAGAGGAATGATTTCAGGCATCAGAACTGTACTATTATTTAAAATTCACAGAAAGAAAGCAGCACAAAAAATCCTAAAATACATTTTGGAAATTAAAAATCCTTCAGTATCAGTTTTTCAAGGCCAGTTGATTAAAAGTTGCCAATAATAAATCTTTTCTGGGCAGATGAACAACAGGAAGGATAAGGCATGAATAAATGTCCTAAGATTTGGAAGACAAGATTATTTTGCCAGAAGCCTTTTTTAAGACACACAAGGGCCATATGTCATAGTGAAAGACAGGAATTCTATGTAGCAACATAATAAACATAATTACATAGCCCAGGCGTACAACATGATTTTAGTTATGGTCCTTCTTGTATGGCACTACCCTCCCATCATAATCCTTCTTTTCCATTGCCAGTGGAACTCATCTGCCCCTCAGTAAGTTGACTCATCTCACTAAAACTGGCAGAAAACTACGTATTTCTTCTTGTCCAATAAGTTTTCTCTCAATTAGTGAGTTAACTTAAATGACTGACAGGTCAGACAAATGTCAGGGCTGCTGCAAAGAAGGGGATGCAGGACTGACACCCCCAGAGCCAGTCAGTCTTACTCATTGTTGTCTCACCTCCACAAAAAGCTTAAAACTAATCATTTCAGTTGTTTTGCCACCTCCCTTCACATGTACCATTTTCATTCCAAAACTGAAAATAGGGGCTTAGTCTTCCCAGCAATGTATGTCTGCCAGGTGCAAACAAATTCATCTCAAGCACTTCAGAAGTGTCCTCCTTTGAAGAGGCTCAACAAACTCATTAAGACTAGATTGGGTAAAACTTTGCAACTGGCATAGTAGTCAAAATTATACAGGTTATAAAAATATTTTAGTCCCCACAGAGAAACCAAAAGAGCATATGGTAGTACAAACTTGGAAGTCTTGAAAACTTTCACTCAAGACTGAAAACCAGATGTGCTCTACCAAGTGAGCACCACAGAGCAAAAATTTTCATTACAAAGGTCTTCACAGATTTGGAGGAAAAGATTGAGTGTTGCTGGCTTTTGTCTTGAGCTGGGAAGCAAAACACCTAAGCTGCTGGCATTCACTACTCTACCCTTCAGACGCAGTAATTTCATTTGCAGTGGAGACTTTTAAAAAGCTTTAAGTGCCCTGGAATTCATTCCATTAATGAAGCAATTGTATTTACTGATAACAGCTCATTTTACTTCAAATGTAAGAAAATACAGCTATTTCTACTCAGTTAAATATTTTAAAGACAGGTCTTTTTAAATAACTGCATCCTGATGGTGCACAGCACACAGTCTCCATGCAATCAGAAACTTACGATTTGTGAGGAGCAACAGATCTGTAGATCTAATCTATCATTACAATGGAATATTAGGATAATTTTTTTAAATTACCTTTGTACAAATATTCTTTGGATCATAATACAGAATCATTAATTCACTTAAATGTTAACCTAGAATCATATAACTTTTAAATTAAACATAGTTCTGAGTACATTCATGATCAGTATGTTATTTTAAACATTGAAGAGAAAAACGTAGAAAAATTTTAAAAGGTAAAAAAGTAAGCTATGTGCAACATTTAAAAAATTAGTATATATTAAGGATAAAACATCTCTGAGCAAACTGAAATATGCCTTTTAAAAGGGAAGTGGAAATACATGACCACCACCAAAGGAAAGCAGAAAATTTTAATACTAATTTAATTAAATTACTATTACCGCAGTGCATTCTGGTATGTTTTACTTTAACCCAGTATCCACTAAAAGCTGTAATTAATATGATAGCAATTGTTATTTTTACAACAGGACCATTTCAAACTGAAAGACTGTATCAGCACTTCCACTTAAGTGGGCTGTCAGAGACCTGTAATTTGGCAATAAACTTCTACTCTGCAAACCTGGCATATAGGACTTCAGGGAAATGTTGCTTCTGCAAAATTTACATAATTTTTTAGCTAATTTTAAAAGCAGGCTTTTTAACATTTACTGTCTATATGCAGGAATCACACTATCACCACAGGATATAAAGACCATAACTGGTGAACTACAGGCAGCTGTATGATGATTCCTTATCACTGGAGTCCATACAGGTGCTGAAGTTAAGGCACATGGTTAAAAATCTGAATATCATTGATTCTTTACCTGCTTGTTTATAAAACTCAAAATAAGCAAATTTCCAAAACTCTTCCCTGTTACACTGAAGAATAAAAAAAGTGCACACACAGAAAAGCCCTTTTCTTTCTAACATGCAGAACCAGTCCTTGCATACAAGTGAATTAAGATGCGCACATAAAAGGAATTTGTGCAAACATATGTACTGCCAGCCATTTGTGTGCCAGTAGCCAGCATTTTGTGACAATTCTTACGTGGACAAATATTCCTATTGCCACTACCATATCCACAAGTCTCCAAATTTGCCCAAGATTTATCTGTACAGCACATACAAGTAATAGGGGTGTTTGACAAATTGGACATGATTACTAATTAGCTCCCAACCTTGAGTTCAAAAACAGCCTAGGACTTCTGAATCATGAGTCATACAAAAGCAGTATCCCAACTCCAAGAGTAACACTTCTAAATTATATCATTGAGAAATGCTTATCAAAAATTGCCTCAAAAATTAACGCCTTGCAGTACAGACACCTGATTTTATTTTTTTTTATCAGAACTTTGGAAAAGCCTGGTATAAAGTCTGGGTCTCATTTTAAAATGATTCTCGACTAATTAAATGTGGACCACTGGTATTTGTTGAAGGTGGGAGGGCAAACCTTACATACATGACTACTCAGAGCAGGAAAAAAATGGTAGGAGTGAAAGTCTCTCCACTAACTTCGCATTTTGCTTTTGCACTGCCATATGTGAAGATGGCACCAAGTGTCAGATGTCCATGAGTCATACTGTACCCCTGCTTACCAGGAATTGAGCTTGGCTTGCTAATCTATTTCACATGGTTCACTGGGTTTTGTTAGTACACTGAGGTTTCTTTTACTTACCAGAGTTGGAGCAGCATATGAAATAACAACAGAAGTAAAAAACCCTATCACCTTCCATCTTATAGCAGGCACCTTATAGCACACAGGTTGGGATTTTTCTTTAACAGATTACCTGCAGACTTTTTCCCTATTACATTTTCTTTTATAAAATTTCAGGAAAATTTGAAAGTATTGGAGAGCTTAACTTACCTGCTCTGTTACTATAAATAAACATTATTCTGCTCATCAGATGAGCAAAACACAATCAAAACATCCCTTGAACAAAAACCAGAAGAGTGCTAGCTTTTAATTTTACTTAAAATTTCAACATGTATTAAAAAACCTCACAACTTCACAAGTGTAGCAAAAAAAGATTCTGGATACCTACTTTAATAACAGATGGCATTTTGGAGTTGAGGTTATCATAAGTAAAATGCAGACGAGTCCTGAAGGAACATTTGTACAGCAGAGGCTCCTGGTAAAATTCAATCTTACCACTAGCATTTCTCTTATCAAGACATACTGTGCAGTCAGAAAAGTTGATCATCTTTCTCAGTACCAGATCAGTGGCTTTTAAAAGAAGTAGACAAGTTAAAACAATGTAAGAAAAGTTATGCATATATGCTCTTATCTAAAAGAAAATAATACAACATAGTTCCATGGTTATTTAAATCATCTGCAAAGTACTTATGTGACTAAAGAGAAAAACGTACTGTCACAGACATTTCCAGCTCAATACTTAAGGAGGACAAATTAGTTATACCCAATTCAAATTTTCATCCCTACACCGTGCCTCAGATTTGTTTATAGAGTACCACTTCATGTGCAACATAAGAGCAATAAATATTGTTTTCATCATTCTCCCAGAAAGAATCTTGCTTTTTTCCCCAAAAAAAAAGATTGGTTTGGAAGATTCAATGGCAAAGGAGAGCTGTTATAGTGATCTTAACATGAAACACATTTTGTCACGTTGTTGTATTAGTTTGCAACAATTTCAGTCGGAACGAAGAAATGGGTCCAGTGGTTGGAAAACCATCAATTAAATTTCCCACTCCACTAGAGATCTTCTGTGTCACCTTAAAGTACTCTTACTATGCCCAAATTCCACCTCTACCTAATGACAGTAAGAATGCCAAGACTTACAGGTGGACACTGGCAATTCAAAGACTGAGACATTCAGACCTTGAAGGCCAAGATAAAGATCAGAAAGTTGTTTGGCTCTTTTCCCCTGAAAACATGAAGCAAAATAAAGCATCTTGCATTGGTATGGCGCACTCACTACAGCATGGCATGTTTTGGAGCTTTATAGTCAGTCACACTTGCAAAGGAATGCCTCAAGATGATACAGCTCATTCACAAATACAGAAATTGATTGCCTAAGCTATTGCTGCCAGCAGCAGGCACTAAATGAAACACAGAGGGATGGCAAGTATGAGAAGAGAGGTCAACAAAATATCGTATGTTATAAGAACACATTAAGAATCAGTTATTATAATTGGCTCTTCAAAATGAAGGACAAGGCAAAAAACTGGTAAGAAATGAAAACAGGCAGAAAGTGTCTTTCTTTTGACATAAGAAGCCATTTTAGACTTGCAAATTTCTGTATTACTTTAAGGGTGCCTCCACTGTGATACCTAAAACCAAAATGTGTCTACTCACCAGATATGTCCATAAATGCTCGATCCCAAAACTCATCCACTGTATAACATTCAGCAGAAGTGATATTGACTGAGAGAACAATATCATCCTCCACATATTTTAATATGAGATTGTTGATCACAATGTTGACATTGTTTACAACACGCCTAATCAAACTCTGAACATAGCCTATAAAACAAAACAAATTATTAGGACTTATATGGAAGACACGATGCCAAATTAATTTCTCATATCATTATTTCCAACTTCTACACTTTTTTTTAATATCAAAACTGAAAGAAACCATGTATTATTGTCCTTTATCCAAAAAAATCTCTCAGGACTTAACTTCTTTAAAATGACATTCAGTGCAGTTAAGTCAATCAGCAATCCTTTTAACAGAGAAACTATAGAACCAAAACTGTAATACCAGGAATATAATACAGTGCAAGAGATTAATTTTTGGTGGCAAGAATCAACTTTCAAACTAATCAAGAAAACAGCAGACTGTGGAGTTGGGCTTGTTCGGCTTGGAGAAGAGAAGGCTCCAGGGGAACCTTATAGCAGCCTTCAAGTACTTTAGAGGTACCTCTAAGAAAGCTGGAGAAAAGTTCCCAAGGGCGTGTAGCAATAGAGCATGGGGTAATGGTTTTAAACTAGAAAAAAGTAGATTTAGGTTGGATATTAGGGTGGTGGATCACTGGAACAGGTTGCCCAGAGACGTAGTGGAGGCCCCGTCCATGAAGATATTCAAGGTCAGGCTTGATGGGGCTCTGAGCAACCTGATCCAGTGAAGATGTCCCAGCTTACTGCAGGGGTGGGGTTGGACTAGATGACCTCTAAAGGTCCCTTCCAACCTTACACATTCCATGATTCTGTGATTATTGTAGACAAAGTATTTTAAATTACAGTGACTTTTTTTTTTTACTTAAAGGATTATTAGGAATAGATTTGGAAAAGTGAACGCCAGTTGCTAGGTTACTTTTCAAGTTTGCATATATCATGCCTATTTGCCTCCTCACCTAGATTTTTTAAAAGTTAACTAAGCATTAATATACCTAGTACTTTTTTCATTCTAAAAACTAACATATCCACATCATGCTCAGTAAGACTCCTGTGAGATATAACAAAATCAATTTCTGTCAACACCCCAAATAGTAAGCACCTGCACTGTTGGGAAGAAATCCATCTACATTTTTTCAGACATAATGTGATTGGAAAAATGATCTCGTCAGTGAATTCCCAGTATGCAGTAAACACTCATATTTTACCAATATGGTAAAGAAATTAAATACTACTCATGTTCACCTCTTATTTATACTGAATGTAACTATGACACTAGTTCATTTGTGCTGAGGAAAAAGGAAAGAAGCCTTAAAATTTCTGCGTTTTAAAATGTGTAACATTACTCACATCGTATCTAAAAATACATTTAATGCATTCTATAGAGCTCTAGTTTTGCAACTATGCTGAAAAAAAGCATGATACAGGTTTAAACCCACAGGCTTCAAGAGCAGTTTTCTTGAACTTGCATTCAGTGAGACTCACTGATATCATAGAATTGTAGAGCTTGGAAGGCTCTACAATTCTATGGGGAATCTCCAGAGATCAAAGGGTCCAACCCCCTGCCAAAGCAGGCTCCCTAGGACATATCACTCAGATAGGTGTCCAGACGGGTCTTGAATATCTCCAGAGAAGGAGACTCCACCACCTCCCTGGGCAGCCTGTCCCAGGGCTCTGTCACCCTCACTGGGAAAAAGTTCTTCCACATGTTGGTGCAGAACTTCCTGTGCTCCAACTTGCAGCCATTGCCCCTTGTCCTGTCTCCACAGACCACTGAAAAGGGGCTGGCTGATTGCCCCTGCATCCCCTGCTTAAGATAATTATAGACTTTAATTAGGTCCCCCCTTGGTCTTCTTTTCTCAAGGCTGAACAGTCCCAATTTTCTCAGCCTTTCCTCATAGGGGAGGCCCTTAATCATCTTCGTAGCCCTTCTTTGGACTCTCTCCAGGAGATCCCTGTCCTTTTTATACCAGGGAGCCCAGAACTGGACACAATACTCCAGGTGGGGCCTGACCAGGGCAGAGTAGAAGGGGAGGATCACCTCCTTTGACCTGCTGGCCACACTCCTCCTGATGCACCCCAGGATCCCATTGGCTCTCTCAGCCACCGAGGCACACTGCTGGCTCATGGCCAACCTGTCATCCACCAGGACCCCCAGGTCCTTCTCCACTGAGCTCTTCTCCAGCAGGTCATCCCCCAGCCTGTACTGATACAAACGGTTGTTCCTTCCCAGGTGAAAGGAACAGTTTAATTCTAATATAACTTCAAGCAAACTTCGAAACATTGCAAAATCAGTAGGAGCAGACTCAGGTTGCTACTTCCATTCTACTCTAGCTATTCATCATTTTCACACTCATATTACTTTTTATCTTGGAGTATATGGAAGGTTCCCTTCACAACAGCAAATGTACACAGCAAATATAAAAAGGTTTTACTTTTTCAGCATTCAAAGACCCCAACAACCTCTTTTGTTAAAAGCAAAACATGTTTTCAGCTACCATTAGCACAATATTTTGTGTTTAATCAAAATATTCAGGTACACTTCTACATATTCCAATATTAAGCTATTAATTTTAAAATGCACATCACTTTTTAAAACTCACCTTGCTTCATTTTATACTATTCTTGAGTATTTTCAGCAGGACAGAAGTAGCTTTTTTACTCTCCTGTCATCTTAATAGGATTGTAATCATACTAAAACAAAATCTGGAAAGTGTTTTAGACTTCTGTCTAAAGGAACAGGAAATCCAGAAATGCAGTGAAATGACAGAAAGTCAAAATTTTGACAGCTTGGTAGAGTCAAATGTCTAGCATCATCTGAGTTTATCGTTTTAGCATACCAATTTGAAAGAACTACTGAAAAATATATGGAATAACTGGAGTTTAAAAATTTTCTCACTGACTTCTTGAAATGGTAACTTTTTTAGCTATGTGAATTCAGAAAAACCAGTGTTCATATAATGAAACCCAATGTTTCAATAATAAAGGGGCATAAGAGACCCATATTCATCACTAGGGTGGTGTACCTGTATATAAATAGAAGCCAGCACAAGGCATTTAGTCACTTAAGTTCAGCTCTGAAGTATTTTGCAGACTATGTAACTAGCAACTATAAAGTCATAACCAGCGATTTAATTATGATTTTAAAGCAAGCCACTAATTTCATTGAAGAAATTGAACCCGACCTTCACAGGTCCAGAAGGGGTTTGTTGGTGTTTTTTTTCAATATTTTGCTTTCAAAAGTATTTCAGAGCCAATCTAATTCAAAACAAAGCAATAAAAACATCATCAAGCTCACATATAATACAGCTTGCCTTTTTTTTTTAAGGAGGTTTGTTTTAAATACACAGGAGAGTTGATGCTTATTTCTGCAGTTTTTAAACATAACACTATGACTACCTTTGCCACTAAAATTTAGATATTCTATGAGGAAGTGACCACAAATACTAGAAAATCTGTAGGGGTAAATTCTCCTCTGGGGTGCCATACAAAATCCACATGTGTACTTTTTCCACATTCTCCAGAACACAGCTGCACTGTACAGTAAAGAGTTACAAATGCAGTTTCAGATCCAACCCTCCAAAATATTGTAGCACTACAGGGCAAAGAGTGGTCTATTGATTCAACAGAATTGACATCAGACAGGTCACATATAAACATCTTATGTTTAGCAGTACTCTACTGTTTTCAGAGCTATATTTGAGCTGAGCTCCACCTGTCTCCATCTCGGAGAACACAGTCGAGCTGCAGGATAAATTAATCTTGTTACAAATTACAACAGTTGTCTGATACCTATATCAGACACTACAGATGTGCAAGTTAAATCTTAGCAAAGGCATATTCTATACTACAGAGAATACAATCTTACTATAAGGAGGCCTCTACTCTTCATGGAGGCTGTTTACCACATAGGACCTCTACATTAGACAGTGTAACTTCCACATCAAAAAAAAAAAGAAACCCAACCACATGTAGAGAACTTCACCACATGGAAAGCTACTTAGCAACAAGGTAAGCTTGTCACTAATTCTCTCCATATCAGTAAACTGCAATACCGACACAGTCTACACAGTTAAAGAAGGAACATGATGACAATGAAGGAGGTGATAATGCCCTAAAGTTTCACAGATGCACAAAATATATCTAGAGAATCTATCCAATGGTAATACCAGAAAGCACCATATCTGATAATCTGCTACACTATTGCAAATACAGTATGTGTAATTCTCATGAGCACAGCAAACAATGAGAACCACAATGCTCTCAAAAAAGATGACATACAACCCAATTTTCAATGTGCATGTTGCATCTGCACCTGGATATCATGACCCCCATAAAAGGAGGCTGTTTGGGGAGGGGTGGGTCCACATGACACCAGGATGGGCTGAGCACACAGTCAGTTTTTGTGTTGGTCAAGTGCTTCATGTTACCACTCTGTGTATTCTGTCACAAGTTCTTTTGTTGCTTCCCTCTCTCTGTGCTGTGCCCTTATCCTAACTCATGTGGGCTTTTGTCTATTTCTCCTCCCTGTCCTGCTGTGGGAGGGGTGAGTGAGCAAATGGCACTCAGCTGCATCTTGGGCTGAACAATGGAGGTCCATATCTAGCACCAACTGAAACAAATGTAAGGAACAAAAACCCTAAAATTGTCACTGAAGGCAACAGTCACCCAATTCTTTGTCAAGCCTTTGACTTCTGTTGTTCACAGATGAGACTCAAAGAACCAGAGGCCAAGGAACTGCCCAAGCAGAAGTGCTGTCCATGGTATGACATAGTGGGTGCCAAGAGTCCTGCAACTACAAAGCCACTAGAATTTATGTAATCTTGGATCTTTAAGAAAGTCTCCAGATCTGACTCCTTAAGCACGCATTCTGAAGCAAAATGATACTTTGTAGTACATAATATTCCACACACTAAATTCCAATATTCTCTTCTGATTCTTGGCAAATACAAACTTTTTTAACAAGAGGCAGAAGAAAAGCCTAACAAAACTGTCAAGTTTAACTCATCAGAAATTACACAGCCCGAAAAAGACAAATTGCAATTCATTCCAGTGCTCTCCAGTTTCACTTTTCTGTACAAAACATCACCTCAAAAACCAAAATTCTGTGCAAACTCAGATGAAATAATAATCAAGCATATAGGTCCTCGGGTATTTTTTATATCCTATAAATATCTCCAAGTTCAACTGAGCCAAATTCCACATGGGGGAAGGGGAAGCAATGAACATCTCTACCAGTAGATAAAGGGCTCAATAAGAAATATCTCTGAGAATTACTAGGCACATAAAAAGAAAGCCTTACCTTTAGAACTATTTTAAGAATATGAAAAGGAAATCTCTGAAAATATACAAGAACTGAATGTGACACACTGAGCAGTTAATGAGTGGTAGAAAACAGAGTGATGTGAAGCAAAACCACTAGAGCAGCAGAAGATGAAGTCTAACACACTACCCTTACAGTATGTTTCGCATGTTAATCCATAATGCTTCTTCAATTTCTGTAAGTGTAATGATTGTCCACATTTTATTGGTTTGATTTATATGTGGACAGAGATACAAGAGTAACTTTGACACCTGAATGAAATTTAGGTATTTTCTATCATTCAAATATCATCCAGCTTCTGAAATTACAGATTACCTGGAGGTAAATCAGGGTCAGGAGAAGCAGATTGCTGAATTCGTCGGGGTTTTACTGTTGATTTCGTGCTTTCCGTGGTACTGCGGTTTGTTGAACTGGAACCACAACTTTCGTGGTCTTCCTGCTAGAGGAAAAGAAAGCAGCTTAGTCAACCAAACAAAAAGAAAAAAACATGGGGAGAATAACTTGGTACAGACTTGATAAATTATAATTCTGATAGTTTTTCACCAATTCAATCCTGTACATGCATCCAACTGCATAAATTATTACCAAACTAGCTGGAAAACATTAAAAATAATTTCCAATTAATAATTTCACTAGCTTTTATTTTTAAAAAATCCTCAGTCATTTAATTATTAATTCCAATTGAACACATTTTATCTAACTGCATTTCGGTCGAAACCTTCCATCAACCAGAGTCCTGCAGACTACCAAAATAAATATGAGAAACTCCTGAATTTTATGAGCTTGCAGGCCTACTCATGTAACCACCTCAAGACGTTTCCAGTATGTCAGAGTCATGTCCTTCCTAATACAGTTAATTGAAGCTGATTCACAAACCAAAATATTTTTGCAGACTTCTAAAACAGTAAAACATGGCCTCAGAAAAGATAAATAAACTGAGGGCACCTAGTCATCTTGAGCTTCTATATAGCTTATTCACCGTCAGGAATTCAGAAGCAGGAAACATGCTCATAATTAGAAAATATTATATAAGCCTTACAAGATGAAATCCACAGACACAAGAAAATCTTAATTGGCTGAATTTACGGTTTTAAATACCCCACTAGTATTCCCATTACATTCCAGAATGACAGTTTAACTAGAAGACTAAGTACAAGAAAGCCAAGAGAAGAAATGCAAATATTCTTGTAAGTGTGTTAAAACAGGTCTCCAAGTGATAGCACTGCTAGGACCACACAAGGCGTTCACAAAAAGAAGGATTCACACAACAAGTGTCAAGTGCTGCAGTATGAAGCTATAATATTCTTAATTCCTCTAGCCAAAGAGCTTAAACTGCTGGTTTTTGTACAAGATAGATCCTGTGTTTACCTGCATGCTGCCTGCCATTTTTAATAATTTCAGAGAAATTACAAAATGAAATATTTGCATTACTTGCTTTTTTTTAACATGGAAAAATAAAGTGTTAAATGTAATGATACATTTTAAATAGAAGCCTACAACTTTGAAAACAGATCTTCTATCATTTCTTTCCTTCCACACCATATTTACAAAAACAGAACACGAAGAGAACTTCTCCGATAAAGTGGAAATATTTCAGTAAAAAAAATATGATGAGCAATATAATCTTAGCTAGGGAGGTGGAGGAGGGGTGAGGAGCATGCAGAAGGAGAGTACAGAGGGCTAAGCTTATCTGTGGAAGTTGCGGAAGACAGACCCATTCATACATTATAAGGGAAGAAAATACCTTATAAAAGAAGGATGAGTTACTATAAGTGATTTGAGATTTTCCAGTCATTAATTGAAAGATGTTTGTTGCTTTTTTCTTTTATAGCTATTTGGCCATTTCAGTCAGGACTTTCCCATGCCGGTGCATGAAAAAATAAAACTCTTTGGAGGATATCTGGTTGCTTGCTTAGCTCCGAATCTTCTGATGCTCTTCACCAAGGAATGCCAGTCCCCTGAAGACTGACTCTGAACTTCTAACTAGAGCACAACTTTGTCAGAAAACCACTGCTCTCTTCATGGTGTACCTGAGCAATAATGACAGCCTGAGGCAAAAGAAGCCTCTTTATCAACATATATAGTTTGTTATCAGAAAAGCTCACTTCTCTTCCACATCTCCAGCTTACCAAGAAAAATTAGATTACAGACTTTTAAGCTAAACTTTTTGAAGTAACTTTTAACCATACTCTCGTTCTTGGAAACTAGTTTATATGTAGTATGAAAATATTTTTTCAGATGAGTCACCGTACTGCTATTTATGCTTTGAACTTGCAAAAAAGCCTGAGAGTGACCAAACAGATCAATTAGCACATTTCCTTCTTTCCTGAACTCACTTATGGATTCTACAGATGAGGGGTATAACTACTCAATGATTTGGTCTGACAGGATCACATTACACTTGCCTTTTAATATTTATGTCAGCTATGAGAAAAAGAAAAGGGGCTCAGGAAAGCCCCTATTCTATTTTTGAAGTGTTACCTGTGTCAAGCCTGACTAAGTTCAACTCTAACTTTTCCAACTACATACTGGCATGACCACATTCGATTAATCTTCTCAAATTCATGCAAAATTTATGTGATGTTTTAATCATACAGAGTATTGCTAACACCTAAATAAGAGTGGTTTAAGCTTTTACTAATTTCACAGAATCACCTGGGTTGGAAGAGACCCTTTAGATCGAGTATAACCATAGCATTACCCTGACTAGTCCACCTCTAGATCATGTCCTCGAGGGCTTCATCTACATGTCGCCTCAGAGTAATACACACTAGCACACTGGGCTTTGGAGGGGGTGGGTATTTTTTAAAGGAAACAGGCAGAAAACCCTTAGACTGTGTTAAATTTGAAATAAAGTCACAAATCTTGACCTACAAATAAATCCAAATACCATAAGCTTTTTCTATTTCCCTGAGCTACAAGTCTGTTGTGATGAAAAACGGTTGCAGCTATTTAGAGCACATTGGACCTAAAAGTAATCAAAACACAAAAGTACATGTTACAACATGGTGCCAAAATGAAACAATCAAAAATTTCTCAGAAACATACCCATGTGACTCAATCCACACGAAGCAACAGTGTGTACCTACATTCAACAAGAATTCAACCTGACCATTTTTTAAGGTTTTTTTTTAATCTAAGACAACCTCCATTCATTTCCTTACATTACACAATTATCAAAAAGGTTTTACAGCTGCATGGGGCTTTTTCCGAGCGTGAACACACACCATTTTTCCCAACAGCTACTGATACTTTATAAAACAAATCTTGTATTCTTTAATGACCAGAAGATAACAGTGGCCACGACCTTATAGGAACTACATTCCTATCTAGACATATATCCAAAAGGTTTCTATATCTGCATGCTTCTGCTCAATGTTAACTTTAAGAGCACACTATTAATTTCTCAAACATGTGGCTGTCTCATAAGCCCAGAAGTAAAACATGTTCATTAAAGAAATGGGAAAAAGTTCCAAGTGAACTGCCAAAACCAGCATAATTATGAAACTATTTAACACTGGAACCAACTAGAGTCACACTCTGTGTCTAGATCACAGTGATGTCATCAGAAACACCCGGCCAAAAGGCACTAAAACTACTGCACTCCCATAAATCCACCTCATACCAGATGACAAACATTTTAAGGTCAAAATTATACTGGGGGTGGGGAGGGAGTTACATTCTAAATGTGCTAATAACTACAGTTCTAGTATGAGATTTGATAAATTCTTGTTCATTTTAGTATTAATGACAGTGATTCAAAACAACAGAAAACAAAAGATCCACAACAGCAGAAAACAAAAACCCCACTGTGACATATCCAGACAAATGACTTCTAAAGAAAATAATTAATTTTTAAAAATATCTTTTCTACTACCTTGTATCCTAAGTGAAACCTAAAAAACTTTTTAAAATAAAATAAGTTCCTTCTTATGGGACTTGTTACACAACTAGACCTTGGATCAGGACAAATAGAAGTTTGCACAGCCAGGCTCCTTTTTCCATTTTGGCAAAGGTGTCAGACCAGGTACTCAGTTGAACTGTTTTTGGAGAGCACTATGGTTACATTTAGAACTATGCAAGTCAGAAGTAACATGCTAAAGACACCTAGACTAATAAATCTACACAGAGTTCCTCAATCAATTTTCTATTGCAATATAAAACAGTTATTGCAAGGTTTAAAGCAAATTACAAATGAGAATACCTGAACACATATTAGATGAGGTTTACTATCATCTTTCCTAATAGGTAGAGCTTATTATCTTCACTTATTATTCTGTTTTCCAAATTAAAACCACATTTATTATATAAATTCGGTTATACTACACTTCTGTCTAACCTCCCAACAACACTTCTGCTGACTAGCACTGGTTAAGCATTACTTGCAAACAAGTCACCAACTTTAACACAGGCTCAACAGTGGCATTTCACAATTATCCTGCAGAGAATAATTTTAGTAAAAGTTAACAAGCAGAAAATTAGTTTTATTATTTTTTTAATGAACAGAAAACTAGGAGCGTATCAGAGAGAAATCAGTGACTTAAACATGACAATTGTAAAAATCCTTTGGCAGGTGAGAGCCAATAGTCTAATGCACACTAACTTTAGAGATATACATATATGTGGATTTAACAACTATGACAGTATAAAAATACCAGAAAGAGCTCACCACATCAGGCTGGGTTACTATTCATAGAATAATTAAGGACTTCTATATTCTATATAGAAATTATATATTGCTTACACATATGCACTTTTTGAGTCTTCAAAAACCTATCCAAGACAGTTCATTCTCTTTCATTGGTACAAAATCCTATTTTACGTCTTTTCAAATTGGCAAGTCACATAGCTCAGAGCACCTGTCTAGAGATCAAGCTCTGTCCTTCTCTAATGACAATGAGTCATGAGGCAAGTCTTTATTTTTCTACCTAATTTTTTTTTATACCATTTCATGAACAAATATGTCAAAAATCAACTTCATTTGCCTCTTGTGGTATCTGATTTCAGCCAATGTTACATTCAGAGAAACAAGTAGTAACACTGACCAGCAAGGCACACTAAGATACATCTAAGGTTACACCCATCTCAGTCTGAGGTGGTAAACCATGCTTTATTAATTCTCTATTAGCATAGCACAATGTGCTCTGATATTGAGGCTCAAGTTAAAAATCCATGTGAAAGCTGTGGACAGGCTAAAGCACTGCCTCAGAAGCCCCAGGTGAAGCCTGCAGTCAGCCTATTGCACTGACACCACAAAATATGTGATTCAGCCTATTGATTTCTGGGCAGTAACATCTCCCTGTGATGTTGCTACTGTTTTGATTAGCTGATTATCCAAGACACTCGAGAGAAACTTCCCTCTGTTTACAAGAAAGGGAGCTGTCAGAGCCTGAAAGCCTTTGGTGATAAGGCCATAGAGCCAAAGATAAATAAAAACAGACTGTTCTCACTAAGTGCTCCTCCGAAATACACCCCAATTTTTCAACACCCAAGACACTGACAAACAAAATGAGTTTTCAAGTAATTTTGAGGGAATTGAGTTCTACAAGTATCTTACTATGTTCAAATTAAAGTTATATTATGAACTGTTAACTGATCATCTAGTAAAGTTTGATACATTTATTGTATTTTTTTAAAGTTACAAGGCCACCTACCATGATGTAAGTGCTTTTACATAGAAATAGACATCTCAAAAATGGCTTTTCAACAATTTCTCCTAGACTGTTTTGTGGTTTGTTTTTTTTTTAAGATTTCACTCTTTCTCACATTACAAAAAGTTTGCTTACTGCTTTTCTTTTGGGGCATACAGGAGGGGGCATCTTAGTTTTGTAAGATTACTCCATGTTAAATACCTAGCACAACAGAGTCTTGATCCATAACTAGAGCTCTTAAAGGTACAGAGAAGAAAACAACAAACAGAAATACTGCAGTAGCAACTAGCAGCTATATACCCAAGATTTGGCACTACTATAGAAGGAAGGATGGAAGGGACGGAAAAAGGCGATTTCTAAACGTTTGTTCCACAAAACCTCACAGTGCACAGAACTCAGTAATTCTCACACCACGGTGGCCTGAAAGGAAAGGAGTCAGGAGGAGAGACGAAGCAGAAAGATCAGGTGGGCAGCAAAATTGGCAATAGGGGCATCCTTGATACAGGATGGATGCGGCTAAAAAGGGTCCTTCTGCTCTATATATTATTTGTGCCTGGAAATGAGAGGGAAGAGTGGCTGAAACAATTTCCCCTGAAGGACTGGGAGGGAAGAGTGACAGGAAACACACTCAGGAGAGGACCCTGCAACTGTGAGAGGACAGGAGACAAGAAATGAGCTATAACATTTTTATTCTCTTTTCCAACTTGTGTTCAGAAACAATAGAATCTAATAAAATTAAGTGTTAAAAGAACAGATACCTATTTTTTAAAAACCCAACTTCTCTTGACAATTAAGTTTTGTCAAAATATATATTTCACATTGAAATCGTTCATCTCCATGGATGGAAACTCCAGGACAGTTTGACTGCTCTGCTGTCTTCCAACCTAAGACAGGACGCAGGGCAGTTACAGGACCACCCAGACAGGTCCAGCCAGTGACCTAATCAGCACCACAACAAAATTTCTCTCACACCACTGCATTTCTTCTGTGTACAGTAATGTTATCTAACCCAGCTTACATTTTTCATGTACTGTTTTGAAAAGTACTGTACCAAAGACTGGACATACACTCATCCCTGCTACAAGTCCCCTGAAATATTAAGAATGGCTGAGCACTATTTCTTTAAAATTTATTACCTATATTGTCTTGAACACTGCAGGAAGATCAAAACACCATTATGCATGGCTTGATAACATCACTGATTCATTAAACAACATCTGGGAACTATCAGCAAAAACTTGGCCAATCCAGGTGACCCTTCTTATTGTAATCTGTTCCATCTGCTGGAGGGCCAGCACTAGTCCTCAACCTTACTTTAACTAGCCCCAGACCCTTCAGCAAGACATGAGTTTCCTTCATGGTGGCAGACTATCAAGAGTACTTGTTTCTCCCATTGTCCTAGCAGGTGTAGTTGCAGCTCCATGTCACACTTTCTTTAGGGGGTACTTTCCCCTAACACATTTCCTATTGCAGTTTATTAGAAAGCCAGACCCCACGTGCAAGAATTCCCTCCACCAAGCACCTGCCAAGGATGTAGTAATAATTTTTATTACAACATAACCTTGCTACCCACTTTCTTCAGAGGAAGGTATAATACTGTCCAGACCAAGTTTTATCCTGATCCCACACACTATTGTATATACCCACAGCAGGGCCCGAGCAAATTGATTAATCCCCAGCTCTCAAATTTCTAACATTAGGACAAGCCTCTGACATGACAGAGGAAGTTCTGAGGCACAAAACTGCCTGGAGAACACGCTAACCCAGGAGCCATTTTCATCACTGAGCATCATTTGGGCAGTGCTTGGGTTTTGGCAGCTGCTGGGTGTAGAAAGAGAGAAAAGGAAGCAATGAAATGGCAATGGATTATATGTGCCAACGTCAGGAGTACATTCATCTCCTCAGCTGTCATTACTTTTCACAAATTTATAGATTATCCTTTAAGTGACTAATTCTCCATCAAAATTGTTTGAAACTAGTTAATGAGTTCAAAAGTGTAATGCAGCAGTGTAAAAGAAGAGGAAGAAAAGTCTGAAAATCATGCACCTCTCCTTAAGATACCAAGCTTAAAGCCTAACACAACTGAAATGCATGGGGTTCACAGATTTTAGCCTAGCAGTCCTTTCCTTCTCAGTTACTGTTTGGGATAAGTCCAAGACAAATTTGAGCTTGTGGCTATTCTCCACAGAATAAGTACTGGGCAAATTCTTCCCCAGCTGGGAATGGTGTTTCCCAGGATATTTTTGCCATTACAGGGAGGTTCAATTAGGAATGAGATTTCTCAGCCATGGACACAGCAATACTGACACTCTCTACAGTTTTCATTGCATTCTGCAAATTGAAGAGTGGGAAGAAAATAAAGACAACAACAGACCTCAGAATACAATATGACCTACAGCAGGAGACTGGAACACTGACATGATGTTAGTACAAATTATTCACAAAAAGAACGCTAATGATTTTTTAGTGCCACGTTAAGACAAAAATTTCATTTCCAGACTTATTTCCAATTCTTACTTCTCATGCAGCTCACTTTTTGGGCACTCAATGCAAATATATCTAATACTATGTATTATTAATTCAAATAGCTTTAACAAATTAAAATTTATTAGGTGAGTATAATTCTATGTTAAGTTTTAGACACTTCTACATGCGCGGAAACACCATTTGTCCTAATTTACATATTTTTCTGTCTTTTTCAGCTGATCAAATTCTAAACAGAAGTCAAGTTAGGGGAAGGTTCCAGTTATCTCTATCTAGCTGTCTGGAAACAAGGCAATAATTTTATCAAAACACTTGCATTTCAGTTTTCAATTATGCATCAAGAGTCCTACTGTATTTGTAACAACTCACTTGAAAGAATAAAAATAAAACCCAAAACTTCAAGTTACCTTCAGATACCACTACAGGGAAGAACAGATTTTCACCCAATGTAATTTATCAATAACACTAGTTAACAAAACTAATGTACTAATACACAAAGCTGGCTGAATGGCTGCAAAAACTTCCAGGTTAATTGACAAAGTACATATTGGCATAACAATCAGAATCTGTAAATTAAGGAGTTTTATTTATCAGTTAGTTCTTTTTGCAATTTTTGGCCTGTAATGTGCACTATTTCAAAGAATGTATTGCTACTTAGGGATATGATTCAGCATATGATGGGAATGGTTGGACTTGATGATCTTAAATGTCTTTTCCAACCTTGTGACTCTGTGATTCTGTGTATATACACTGCTCTTTAAATAACAAAGCTTTTGAAACATTACCTTAAACCTAGACAAACAATATTTTATATTCTAAATGAGTCAGCAATCTATCACAGAAAACCCTCAGAATGCTATAGATTGAAAGAAGTGCAGCTGTCAACACCCCAGTGTAACTGTTGGAAGTTTTACAAAAGACCTCTGTAACTGTAAGATAACATGTAAATTTTTATCACATTGGTTAGTTTAAAATCCAGCATGCCTTCTCTCAGACAATACAGACTTTTTATCAGGATCCAACATTTATTACTCTTTCCAGCAACCACCATGCACATACCACTTCATTACGGAAATTTTGACATTCAAAATTCTTCAGATGAACATACTTTCCCTGGCACTAGCCAAGCAGAAGGGAATTTTATATTAATAATTTTTTTTTTTTAGAAGAGCAAAACCCCTTCTCACTAATCTGTGCTAATAATTTTAGATGGAAAAATGTTTCCCCTCATCATTTGCCACAAAAGAATGAATACAGACTTAAAATGAGAAAGAAAAGTCAGTGTCAGCAAAAAGTGAAGTTGAGCACCCCAGGGAACAAACCAACCAGGTATTCTGAAGGGGGGGGCGGGGGGGGGACGGACACGGGACAACAATGACACATGACCCTGTTACTGTTTGGTGCTCAACTGCACACTACAGCCACATGCAAAAGAAAGAAATTAAAAATTGGACAACAAGATGGAGAAATAAGATTCAAAAGAACTGGGGGAAAAATACGTATGTGGGAAAGTTAAAACCTGGAAACATCCTCTAATCTCATTCAATGCCAAGCAGGAAAGCTTAGGGAGGATTTGGTGTGGAAGAGGAAAACAATGTATCTTGTTTCAGATTAAAACATGGAACATCCATCTGTAACAAAAACTACTGGATAAGAGCGTCCAAGGAATATATTTAAAGCTAAACTCCCAAAAATATTCTCTTAAGTCTATAACTCATCAGGCTTTTATTTATTTACAATAAAAATATCTGGTTTAGGTTTGACATGAGTAATCACAGGTACAACACACCATTAAGTCATCAACTCATTCTGCTTTCTCTAACATTTCTCTTTTTACACAGTACATATTTGTTGGGAAGGTGGGCAGTTTTAGCTTCTTTCCCGATGATGCACACCAGGGATCAGGTTCATGCTTTAGCACCCTCGGGTGGCACAGGTCGTAGACCACCCACTCCTGAGGCCACCGCACACCTACTCTCTCCAGGTCTCTTCACTGCTGTCTTTAACATCGAACAGCCTGTGGGACCCATATTTACCTATATCTCCGACAACGCTGAGCTATATTGTGCTCATGGCTGAAAAGTTGGACACAATAACTATCACTTTTGAATGAGCCCTATATACCATTAAAATAAATGAACAGAATTTTAAAAACAATATTTGTTCAAAGTATTTATACATACTTTATATATTTAACATATTGTTAAACTGTTCTGGAACTGTAAAGCTCTAATACATGTCAGCGAGCAGTGTTTTTTTCTGAAGTCTTGAATAAGCATGGTCAACTGATTCAAAGAGCTGATCTTTCTCAGGATATACTGCTGGGGTAGGAACATAAGTCTGATTTCTGCACAGATTAAGCATTTGCTTTATAATCAATAAGAAAAAAGCATCTAGGTTTCATATCTCTAGCAAGCTGGCACCTCATTATTCACAAATTTCTAGAATGTCAAGATGCAAACAAACCACACCTCTACTTCGTAATGAGATACTGAAGTGTACTGTGCTTGAATAGTCAGTCCGTCAATTGTCTGTGAGCCTCAAATCAGGTTGAAGTAGACAACATGCTACATTTTAAGAAAGTTGCCACAGAACATGACTGTGGCAGTGCATTACACTGCATCAGTCTCCTAACATAGTCACACAATGCTATCTAAATAGCTACCTTTTTAAATATTCTGAGCTGCATTTCCTGCATTGTCACCTTCTACATGCTTTTAGAAACATCATCTGGCAGATAGAACTCCACACCAATCCTGCTTGCTTTGTGGAAGCACGTAGGCAGACTTACACGTAGAATCACTGAATGCTTAGGGTTGGAAGGCACCTTAAACACCACCAAGTTTCAAGCTCCCTGCCACAGGCAGGGACACCTCTCACTAGACCAGGTTGTTCAAAGCCCCATCCAACCCAGCTTTGAACACCTCCAGGGAGTATGCATCCACCACCTCCCTGGGCAACCTGTTCCAGTTCCTCACCACCCTCATAATGAAGAATTTCTTCCTAACACCCAATCTAAATCTAGTGCCTTCCAATTTAAAACCATTCCCCCTTGTCTTATCTCTACATGCCCTTCTAAAAAGTCCCTCTCCAGCTTTCTTGTAGGCCCCCTTATAGGTAAGTATTCTTGTAGGTATTTGTGTCAAATCATGAACAACCTTTTCCTGGCCATATGCAGTCTTTTTTTTTTTTTTTTAAACTATCCCATAGTCCACCAGCTTTAGAATGAACAAACATAGCTTAACTAGGAAAAGCAATAGAAAAGTTAATCTAAAATAAAATAGTTGTTTTTTAACCACTGCATTGAAACTGCAACAGATGCAATACTGGACATCAGTAGCCTGCAGCTTTTAGCAGATCTTTGAAAATTAAAATAGTAACAACATCGACTAAGAATAAACAGTGCCTATATTATGAACCCAAAATTTCATACCAAATGATGACACAGATCAAAGTTATCAACTGTATGCATTTTTATGATTGTCACAGTGCTAAACTACTTATAAATTTTCACACCACAAGTGTCAATACCAAACTTACCTACAAACTCAAGCTATGAGTACTTCTAGATACGCAGATGCAGCTTACTAGAGAGTCATTTCCAATTAAAAATTAACATGTTAATGTAAGATCTCAAAAGACAAGGATGCTTCCACCTCTGCTCCTCTTTCATGCCAACATTGTAGTTACATTATACATCCACTTGCTCACCAGGTACCTCCTGCTCCTACATGCAGGTGTAGTACATTAGTCTTGAATTTCTTCAAGAATTTGTTTCTGCAATGCTCATTTGTTTAGTATATGAAACAGATTAACATACACACAGTATATGTGAACATACTTACAGCTAAGCTGATGTGTACTTACACAGGTGTTTGTATGGTTATACATACACTATATATTTATAGACTTTTGTTTAAAGTAGCAGATATACAGGATCATTACCTATTAAGACATTATTTTGCAACCACTTCCACAAACAAGAGGGTCCCACGCATAGCTGCGAGGACTCAATGCACGCTGGGCAGTTTTTCCCCTACATTCCGTCTGCCAAAGAAATTTACAAAAAAAATTTCAGAAAGCCTGACTACACACACCACATTTTCCACAATTCAACTGTATTCCTATATTTGGCTTGGCAAAACAGAGCATGAAAGTATTTTCTGTAAGAAGTATCAAGTAATTAATCTGTAGTATTTCAATTTTCTATTGAATCAAAAAATTTGCATGTTGTATATGTTGTGGGTCATGGAGAATATTTTTTCATCTATTACTTTTGTAACAAACACCCGTAACTACCTCCGTAAATTAAAGGTTTTAACCTGGTTTGTTTTCACCCCGCCACTCAAGGTTACACTTCAGTTGAGGCATTTCCCTCGATGATCAGGATTTTTTTTAAAAAAAAAAAAAAAAAGATAGTACAGATGACAGTCTATAAAACTGCAGTGCTAGAAATACACAATGAAAACCACACTTATTACATAAGAATATGCTTGGTTTGGAAAACCAAGCAGAGGCTTAGATTTTTCATTTAGAATGCAAACCATCCTCACCACTGCATCATTTTAGGTCAATCAAAACAAAAGTATTTAGATGTATTTTTGGAGTATTACATTTTTCTGGTGTCAGATTGAGAACTAAAACTCCAAACATAAACAAAATCTAAATGCCTCAAAACCTAGCAGGCATGATGTGACATAGCAGAAGACCAAAACACATTTGTCTTGTTTCTGCACAGTAGGGTCAACTGGGATTTGTTCTAGAATAAAAGTTTGACGTTGTAGTTAGGCACTAAAGATGAGTCAACATACCAAGACACTAGCTTTTCTTTTTCAGAGTGCTTTGTTTAATATAAATCGTTGTTAAAATCATATTTGTTATCTCTCATTAGCATCTTTAAATAAGGTGCACAGCAATGATTTTCCAGGGGTTGCATCAAGACATTTATGAATGATGACCACTTCAGTAACTTAGATGTTTCTAAAAGCAGAAAAGCACTTCAAGGCTACTGAAGAATCACATACACGAAAGGCTAGGAATTACCAAGTTTCAAGGCACTGCACTAGCTTACAATTGCTTTATCAGTTCTGATCTACTGCTGCAGAAGCAACAAAACAGCTTTGGTTCCATCCCAAAGGGCAAATGACCAAAGAGAACACAAACATTTCTCTCTGCAGAACACTGTAGGTTATAAGTTTTTTGAACAAGATTAAATAATAAAAAAAAAATTTAATGAACTCTAACCTCAACAACAGAAGTCTTCAAAAGCACCAGAAACCGAGAGCCCCCAAAAGGAATTTTTGGTGACTTCAGCATCAACCAGATGAATGGCAGAAAACTTCAGGAAGGGAAGAGCACACACTGAAATGTAGCAGGGCTTTTCAGTTGAATTAAGCAAAGCAAACAAAAAAAGCCACCTCATAAGAGCTACTGATGCAGTCTAAAAATTGGGTATGATCCACACAGTGTAAAGGAAACAAATATACAGAAATAGATGGTACACATGACATCCCAGCAAACCCAAGAAAACACCAATGTAGTCCACACTTTTGTTCTGGTTCCCAACACCCTTTATCCTCTCCCTCATTGTTCCTATGCAAGTGTTCAACTTGGTTTAATACATTCCATTATTGTTCAGTCTGTCCATCCACCCACATTCATGCGGTCAAAAGATGACATAGATCAGTTTGCCAAATACCTCATACTGAAAGTATACACCAGCCATAAACCACTAGTCCAGTTAAGCCCTTTCTTATATTTACTACCGGTAAAACTGCCAAATGACAGTGTCCCAACCTCTGCAATGAGTTCTGAGCAGAAAAATCTTCCTCCTCTTCCTAATACCAGGTAAGTAGTTAAGCGCTCTGCTTCTGTCTTCCACCCAAGAGGCTCACATTGTTCCACTGCTGCAAGTGCCGTTAGCCCAGAACACATATCTGGGTAAGCACCAGCCCCGTGGCAGTATATACATCCAGGAGAATCATTAAATCACCAAAGTTGTCTTTCTCTTGTACTTTCAAGTGTGCAATAACAAGGCCAGAGATACTCCATTTTCCAGTGCTAGAAAAATCCCTCCTGAGTCTACCCAAGAAAAATTTTCAGGAACTACTCATTTTTTGGGTACCGTATGTTAGCCTAAGAAAGAAACTTCATTTATGATAGCCTAAAGATCAGAGAAAGCCAGTTCAAGTTACAGACCCTTTCTTACAAGACAATCAGATGAGCATAAAGCTCCTGATGGTCTTAAAACCCTATTCATCCAGGACAGTAGAAAGCTTCCTCAACAACTATTTATTCCAGTACTTTCTATTGAAATAGTGCCAAAAAGGACAGACTGGTACATGATCAGAAACGGAGGTGGGATAGCACAGCAAAGATGACAAAAGACAAAAGGAAACAAGAAAGCAGAGTGGTAGAAACAAAAACCAAAGCGCTCCTAAAAAACAAGAAATACAACCTTCAAAGTGAGTCACAGCATGGCCAGTAACCTGGCTTAATCCAAGGGGGAAAAAAAAGTAGTAGACATTGCCCTTACTCTCTCTCATAGATACCACTCTGCTGTACAGAACTGAAATGCATGAACGTCTCTGCAAGACTTTAAAGGGACTAAAAATTACTAAATGGCTTATTATATGTAAAATCTGTAAGTTTACCAAAATAGTTTGGAAGAACTTATGAAAATGGCTCTCTGAACAACAGCCAAACCAACTAGCATGAGAAAATTCCCATCAGCATCTCACAGCAATACTTCAAATCAACCACAACATACTAAGTTGAACTACATACAGAACGGTAAATCTTAGTTCCAGCATTATTAAATGGAAAAAGAAAGCTAACTCACATTTGACAGTAAGTTTTAATTTGGCATCTGAATGTAATAGTATGTCCAATAATTGATTTTGATCATATAGAGACAGATACACAGATATTAACGAAATGCATATTCAATACTGCAAGATCTATAAACGTTACTGGAAACAGGTTTTCCCCATACTAACGTACAACTGTTTATACAACTACCTCTTAAGCCATCCAAACATCCCATGGCACAGTGTTCAGAGACTAGGTGCCAAAAAGCACATCCAGTTGTTCTTGATGTAAAACAGGACCATATAAGACAATATAGTTAAAGACAGAAAGTTAGGATGTTCAAGCATTTCAGATAGCAATGAAGGGCATGTTTGTTAACTCTATAGGGGTTGGTTTTTTCCCCCCATTCTAGAGGAAGGAGTTGTGTTTTTCAGATGGAAAGAACCTAAGTTTCCAAGTTACTTTCCCCCACTATTACCTTTCAAGAAGTTTGGGACATTCTCCAACTCGTGGTGGGGAGGTAGGAAGAGGCCAGCAGTGGGGGAAGACTCAATTCATTAAACCTTTAGCTGAAAACCATGCAGGTGGATATTACAAAATGCCACCATGACTGTATAACAGCAACTTGTTACGAGATATTCAGTAAAACATTTTATTGAATAAGAGTACAGCAAAACCAGCTGTGGCAAATTGTGGCCTCCTGAGAATCATGAAACTACCTGCTACTCACATGGTATTTTGTGCAGATGCCACTGCTAAGTAGGAAATTAAAATGGCTTTTTTCAAATTAATCTTTGGGCAACCCAACTATTGGTTTCAGAATTGCATTAAGAGCAACACATATTGCAGCAATGGCTGGTAAAGCTACTGAACTACACATGAGTTTTGACAACTGGGTACCTGCTGGATGCCACACAAAGTGAGGGCAGGGCTGTGGATGGCAATGGACAGCATAGCTGACCTTGGGAACCAGAGGCTTTACAGACTTCTCAGCAGGTACCATAAGAGCAACGAAGCACCAACACTACTGCCCCCAAGCTCATCTCCTACAGCACCTTAAATGCTACACCCTGTATCAACAAGAAGTCCTCTATATAACATACACAGACATTGCTTGGCCCAAGCAAAGAAGAAAATCACCTCTCTTCAGAGCCAGCACCCACAGGCAGATACTCACTGGGGCTCTATTACATTGAAAGTATTGTCCTTGAATAGGTACGTGTACTAGCAACTAGTTTTGAAGTTCAGTAAACTTAACAGCTTTATTAGGGACTTTTTCCAACAACTTACACCTTGCCAACAGTTCGTCACAGCTGATGTTACGTGGAACAAAAAACCTCATTGACTGAGCAGATAATGTAACTCACAACATGTGGGAACATGCTACCTGCAACCTCATACACACAAGAAAAAAAAAAAAAGGAGAAAATACACTCAAAAGCATCCAGTGAACCTTCTTTCTACGCAATCACAAAGTATATTACTGCTAGTAAATTTCTTCTCCATGTTTTAGACTATAACAAAAAACAGTAATGGTGTAGAAAACTATGTTATAGCTACTGTAACTTTTATTTAAATGCATATTATGTATCACTGTTCTCTAATATGTTTCTTCAAATAGATATAATAAATACTGAAGATATTTTGATTTGTGCAAGAAGCTATAAAGCCAGCACATGGCAGGATCATACCATATTTAAATTTATTGCAGCAGTGTCTAATGATAAAAAAATCATCCTGTACAAAAGGAAGCTTTTATGCTATTATGACCTGAATGTGTGCAGAAGGTTATTTTTAGAAATCGCTTAAGGAAGCGCTACATGTCTCCCTAAAGGCAGGGATAAACAATGAAAATATCAGAACACTCCACAAGTATGTCCTTATTTTCTGCTTCTGACCAGAAGTTTTAGGTGGGCAAAATTCACTGGTCAGGCATCAAAAAGTGAGCAGAAGTCAAAAAAACAGTAGGAAGAAAAGGGAGGGAGGGAACATCTTCAAAATTCTGAGATGACACACATGGGAGTGCAGGGAAAGGGTCATGTATGTATGTGGTGCTGCTCTCTGTCTTTAGGCAGAGGGCAGGACAAAGTTCAAAGAGGAAGGGCACCACCGCTCATAAAAAGCTCAATCCCACCAGACCACACTTCCTTAATGTTTCCCTTACAGTGGTATCTCACAAGCAGGGGATCTTTCCAGAACTGCCAGCCGCAATCCCCACTGGTTTCACACTCCTTGTGGGACTCACAAGGAGTCATCATTTCTGGAAACAGCAAACTGCCTCCCAGTTCTTTTCCACAAAAGATGAGAAAGGAGCACATCATGTTGCTCTCTGACAAAGAGCACTCCGAAGCCTACTACTTCATACCACTGACAGCAGACCACAGAAAAATACTTGAAGAATTAAGATCCATATTCTATGAGCAACCACCACACAGAGGACTTGTGCCAGTCTCACTGGTGCCAAGGACTGGATAGGATCTTGGTATTAGTATAATCATCTAATTGGTTTAACAATGGATACAGACACAAAACATTAAGTTTCAAATGAGCTGCAGTTTCCCCTCAAATAGAGTCAGAATCATATAACTGTGTCCCAAACTAAGAATTTGTGGGCCAGAATCATCAACCTTTAGCCAGCTCCAGCATGGCTAGAGGGAGGAGGAACACTCATCAGCTGACAATTCTGAAGCAAATCTGTTCCTCACTAGATGCTAAAAAATTGGCTAATTCACTGCACTCAGGTTGTGGTCTCATTACCTTGCTAGTTGCTTTCAATACTAGTCCAAGATGAAAACTGGTAGAAAGAAATTATTTAATTAGAAGGATCAAAGTTTACTTTCAGATTAAAAAATAAAACCACACCAAAACCAATCCCTGTTGTATTTTGGTATTGTTTCAAATAAAGTTTTCAAACATTGCTGAAAGCAACCCAACTGCATTCTGTCAGACCAAAATGCTCTGCTGTTTTCATACACACACTGAAAAAAAACCCCGCACATCCACCTGAAGTAAAACATGGCATCAAGACAAACTAGCTCTGGGTGCATCCAGTTGTTGCCTCCCAAAAAATCATCTCCCTGGTGATGCCCTGTAGCCACACAATGCCTGGATCTTATTAGGCACTTCAGTGAAAAAAATGAAGAAAACACCCCTTCCAATTAAGCACACAGTCAGAAACACTGTCCAGAATGGGGAACCAGACATCTGAGCCACAAGTCACACACAATACAACTCAATACTGAGTCCCAAAAATGTGAGGGTCCATTTTGACAAACAAGGTAATACTGCTCCATGTTCTTCTAATCTCAGTAACTTGGTGTGGGGTGTTTGCTTTATTTTTTTCCCCCCACAGCAAAAGAGAAAAAAAGGCTAAAAACAGCATTGGGATTTCACTAAAAATGAAAGCATTTTGCATAAATTAAGTTTTCATCAAAATTGCCAAAAGTAAAATGACTGAGCCGCTATAGCATGTTCTTTTTTCAAATTAATTTGGGTTATACATACACTAACAGAAGTGAATCTCTGCTTTTCCAAGAACAGTTCACCTGATTTTCCTGAGGACAGAAGTGCTTGGACAATTAGTATACAAGTAATAAACCCCAAAATTATAAGCCATGTTTATTATATATCTAAGATTACTCTCATCTTTTCTTCATTTCATGAGTTGAATATCTTGACCTTTAGCTAACTTTTCCTCCTCAGGACTGTTAACTGTTGAAGATTTAGCATCCTCAACAACTAGAGAATTTCAGATTAAAAAACTTGTAAATGCATAAGTAGATAAAAAAAAGATGTCCACCATTGACTCCATGTCACCCAATTGCTTTCAATTTTTATATGGCTACAGCCATAGTCCATTTCTGTACAACTCAAGCAAAGCAGAACATCCTTAACAGAGCAGGAAACGAAGTTTCATTCATTGCACAAAATAAATCAACAAAATTGTAATGCCTGTTGATGACAATGAAACCACTAGCATATGCACTCAGGACTCTGATCTATCCTGTCCACCAGATGCTCCCTCCCTGCAGAAGGCTGGTAAAAAGAACTGGGTAGTTCACTGTGCCATAAGCAGACTTTTCTTATGCTATTAAGTATTTTTCTAAAGTTTTACTGAAAAATCTTAGCGTTCTTCATGATTGTAAGCAAATATCTAGGATGAGCAACCTATAGCTCACAGGCCACGTGGAGAATGGCAGGACAATTTATCTCACTTGCTCCCTTGGCCTCTTCTCCTAGAGCCTCAGCTGCACACCAGATGATTACACTGGAGCAGGCAGCCTGCTCCCCACAACTGTTTTATCTAGGAGGCTTGTAGCCTCTCCCCTACCGAATAATGAGCCTGTATTTAAATGCACGCTGGGAAAAGGGATGAAGAGTTTCCAGGATAAATGGCCACTTACCACTGCCAGAACAACGCATTTACCACACAACCATGTCACTGTCCACATCTGAGGTACATATGGGAAAGGGGACTGACAGGAGCACGCTGAATAAACTGAATGAACTGAGGCAGCAGCACAGTCTTGTCCACCCTCCTTCTCAGGTCCTTATCAGGCCCTGCTGAGGGAAAAACTCCAGCAGAAAGCTTCAACACCTGGAATCCAGCAGAGATGCAGGAAGGCAGCAGCACTATACGCACACAACACAGTCCAGATGACATTCCCCCATAGAAAGCATCCCTGAAGCCATGAAATATGGCACACTTCTGCCACTGGGAATAAAAAACAAACCTAAGAGCAGCCCACCCACCCAAAGGGCTGGAACACAGCAGCCCCTCCGCAGCAGACTCTGGGGCAGCACCAACTGTATTGATAACCACCACCAAGCTCACAGAACTGCACAGAAAGTCACAGTGCTTCTTTGAAAAAGAGTCCCTAATTAGGGACTATATCCCCAGTCCAAAATATTAGGACTAGTGAGCTTTGGGTTTAATGCTAAGTAATTACACATTACCACTGCAGCTGTTTACTCACTTCTGAGAAACGTTAAATGTTGAATAATGCTGACAAGCTAAGCAGGGAAAAAAAAGGAAAGAGGATAAAAGGCATTTTGCTATCTAATGAAATCAAAAAGCATTTTCAGCTTTAACTGAAAGTATGTGCAAATTAAATAAATCAATACAGGCCTTTAAATGACAAAACGTTCCAGAAGAACGGTTTGTCCATATAAAATAAGACTGGGTAAAGCAGCTTTGTGTTCTTCATCCTCCAATGAGATGCCACGCGTAAGGACTTACATTAAAAGTGAAGGACAACACATTACAGCATTCTAGGCTCTTTAGCCTTTGCATTTTGACTGATAGCCCTGCTAGGTACCAACTAGTCCAAAGCAGCCTGGGTAAAGGAAACCAAGTGAGGATGCTCAGTAAGTCAAGGTGATGGCCAGAGAACACGGATCCTGAGCAAGTCTGAGGCAGAAGCACTAAACAAACATGCCAAAGAGAGAGGAAAAAAGGTTCAAATTTTCAGTATGGTGATCAAGTTTGTTCCATTTTCTCCAAAGGCAAAGAAATAAATAGTTACAGTTAAAGTTCATGTTTATTTAACAGTTGGAGTTAAACTAAGAAGATGACTGAGATGACTGGATGGTCCAGGGTATTGCCAGCAGCACAGTACAATTTCCCTGGGGCTTTTATGGGCCGTTAAGCAGTAAAAGGGTAATTTTTTTTTCCTCAGAAAAGAAAGTGCACATTTAAACCTGAACATGTCCCCATTCTTTTGGAAAAAGCACAGTTCACTGGGATAGAGTTTATTTAATTTGAACACTCACGGGCAATAAATATAATCTACATCAGTCATTCAGTAGGACCCGCTCTTTAAGTGCGAGCATTGTGAAGGAAGTCACAAGGAACAGATGACTACAGGGAATTTTTCTGCTTAAGTTCAATAGCTGTATCTAATAAATTATAATTGAATCACACCCTTTCAGAGAAAATACCACTCCTTCCAAAAGGAACAAGCTATAATTTCAGAGTACACTTTGTACTTGAAAGAATTAGGAGTATTTTGTCTTTTGGAATTTTAAAATACTTCTACCAAAGGTGGATAAATTACAGGGTTTTTCCACTACAAAATCTGTAATCTTGCCCATTCTGAAATAGTGGGGTTTGCTATAATGAGGAGCTAAAATACATTCCAACAAATTTAACTATGCTTTAATCTATCAACAAATGAGGAAAAACTACTTCCTCTTGTAGGAAATATTTTTAAAGGAATTACCTCACCTCATTCCCTGTTAAACCATACCAATCCAAACTCTTCACCCGACTACATGAAACAAAGCTGGATTGTAGGGTCCTGATTTGATGTCAGCTGGATTGGGAAAAATCTGGAATTCCTCCAAAGTAAATCAATTGAGGTATTCCAGACCTACGCCAGGGAAAGCCAAATCAGAATCCAACCCTAGGCTTCTAGGAATTATGCCAAAGATGATATATAAATCCTTTCACCCTGTGCTTTGGAACAAAGACACTACCTATTTGCATTGAATTTCCTTGCTGTAAATAGGTCAGAAAAAAAGTTCAGTAAAAAAAGATGAGTAAAACTACAAGGAATTACACTTAGTCTTTCTGCTTTATACACCTGTATCGATACAGCAGTTTCTCTGTAATTTAGAGAGAAATGCACCAGAAACATGTTAGTATTTGCATTTTCCTTAGTAAACCTATTTCCTGGAATACAAATCAGAGAGCTTGTGGCATTGAATTTCAACTCTTACATCTACTTGCCCACCTACCAGATTAAAATTAATACATTCCTTTGTTGGTTTCTAGTCATTGTGTATTGAAAAGAATTTGTTTTACCCCCATCAACGTGAAAAAAAAAAAACAAAGGTCTGCACTGAAATGTGATTCTGTAGCAATAGCACTGCAGCAATCACTGTTTATGTCTCTTCATGTGCAAGGGGATTCCTTTCCAAAATTCAAGAATACATACCATGACATCACCACCAATTATCAACTCTCCACATTAACCACAGAAAAAGAAGCCAAACCACCTTTTCTAGCTCATGCATCACCACAGAAAGTGAAGACTTATTCAGTGACAACCTTGTTCTGAAAGAGCTGGTGCAGGTTTGAACCCTGAGCTACGTAACAGCAAACACAGCTTAGCTTAAATCTGAAATTCAGTTTCATTGGTCATGTACACCCAGCTTCTGCTCTCTGAATGCCTTAGTCCATACCATAGGGAAAGAAGGGGACTGTGGCATGGAAGAATGGGTTTGTGGGCTAACAAACCGTTAGTTGTCTGCCCAGAACTATCCTGCAGCATAGGTCCTAAAACAGATGAATTTTGAACACAGAGGTTGTATTACATCTTTAAGTGTTGGGACTCAGGATATATAATGATTAGGGAAGTGTCTAAGTATCAACTCACAAGTTTCTGATAAGATATTGGGCTATTTCCCCTTTTCCGATATAAATACATGAGACAGTATCACAGAGGGACTAATAAGCTAAGAAGCATGCATCATGGTATTCAGAAGTCACTCTGAATCAGCTCCCAAGTTCATAGAATCACCATATGGTTTGGGTTGGAGGGACCTCAAAGCCCATCTAGTTTCAACCCCCTGCCATGGGCAGGGACACCCTCCACTAGACCAGGCTGCCCAAAGCCCCATCCAACCTGCCCTTGGACACTGGAGGGGGCAGCCACAGCTCCTCTGAGGAAGCTGTGCCAGGGCCTCACCACCCTCACAGCAAATAGCTGCTTGCTTATGTCTAATCTAAATCTATCCTCCTTCAGCTTAAGGCCATTACCCCTTACCCTATCACTATATGCCCTTGTAAACAGTCCCTCTCCATCTTTCCTGTAGACCCTTCAGGTACTGGAAGGCTGCTACAAGGTCTCCCCAGAGCCTTCTTTTCTCCAGACAGAACAAGCCCAAAGCTCTCACCCTGTCTTCATAGGATACGTGTTCCAGCCCACTCTAAACTCATTCCAATAGCTCCATATCTTTCTTGTACTGGGGATCCCATGGTTGGGCACAGTACTTCTGCTGGGGTCTCAGCAGAGTAGAGGGGCAGAATCATCTGCCTTGACTTGCTTCTGATGCAGGCCATGATACAGTTGGCTTTCTGGGCCTCAAGCACACATTGCCGGCTCATGTTGAGCTTCTCATCAATCAACACCCTTAAGTCCTCCTCAGGGCTGCTCTCAATCCTTTCTCTGCCCAGCCTGTAGTTGTGCTTGAGATTGAAACACATGCAGAACCTTGCACTTGGGTCTCTGCATAAGCCCAGGGACATTGTGTCAGTTGTTCTTTCCTTACACCAGCACTGTAACCTCATTTGTAGAATGCCACCAACTTCATCAGGCACAATTTGCCATCAGTGAAGCAGTGTTGGCTGTCACCAATCACCTCCTTAATTTGCACGTGCCTGAGCATAGTCTCCAGGAGGATCTGCTCCATGATCTTATTAGGCATAGAGGCAAGACTGACTAGCCTGTACTTCCTCAGGGTCTTCCTTTTTTCACCCCAGTTAAAAATGGGAGTCATGTTTCCCCTTTTCCATTAAGTGGAAGCTTCACTAGACTGACACAACTTCTCAAATATGATGGAGAGTGGCTTTATGACTTCATCCACCAGTTACCTTAGGACCCACAGATACATCTCATCAGGTCCCATGCATGTCCAGATTCCTTAAATGGACTCAACACTGACCTACTCCTACAGTGGGTGGTTATTCTTTCTTTTAGTCCCTGTCTTTGCCTTCTGCAACTTAGTGGTGTTGGTACAGCCCCCTCACTGATGAAGACTGAGGCAAAAATATTTGAATACCTCAGCCTTCTCCATATCCCAGGTAACCAGGTCTCCCATTTCCTTCCAGAGAGGGCCCACATTTTCCCTCATCTTTGTTTCATCACTGATGTACCCATAGAAACTTTTTTCATTGCACTTAACAGGAAGCTATGCAATTAGTAGTTTTCTTAGGTCTATTCAAAATGTTAAATTGTTAAACCCCAGAAGAAAAAAAATAGTTTTAATTGTTTGAAAAAAAGGCAGGAAAGGCATTAAATATACATTGACTAGCATTCAGTCAATGTGTCAGTGCCTGCCCACCAACCCGTCAGAAAACAGCTCTTCACTACTATCACTACCTTCCTAAACCATGGAATAATAGGGAAATTATGACTTCATAAAACAAGCATTTACCTGTGTAGTAAGTGCTATTTGTATTTCCTGTCCCAACTGTTCCTCATCATCAAGGAATAATGAAATGAAAAACAGTCAGATGGGAAGCTGTCTTCAGTATGCATAGACAGAGAGACACGTATACACACACACAAGCAAGTATAAAAAATCAGCTTTCTGCACCAGTGCCACACAACGGGTACATAAGACTCCTGCACCCTCCCTGAAGCAACATTACAATCTCCCAAGCAAGGGGATCAAAGTAGGAAATATGGAACTACAGTTTTAAATGAATAAAAGAAGCAACAGCATCTTCCTCTGAAACAAAAACTCTTCCCCTCAGTAACACTACTGAACTGCCAACTGGTGAACTGCTTCATGGGCAAAGTGGTAACAACAACTGTGGGATATGTATGAACAATAAATGTCAAAGAAACATGTATGAAGCAGCTCAGTAAGGTGAAATTGTGCTGCAGGACAGAGATGAGCACAGAAACATGATTACCCATACAGAAAGGAGAAGCACCTGCTTTTTGTTAACATAAATAGTACAGATTTTGTTAACACTGGCATTTGGCATAGGCTTGTAAATTTTCATGTGCATGACTAAAGAGAAATGTGCATATTTGGGGGTCAAGCAGTTCTAGTGCCTGTTGGCATACATAATTTGATTTCTTTCTTGTTTTTAAACTAGAACATAACTTGCCAGTGGCAAATTACAGGCAAATACTAGAATCCATTTTAGACAATGTTATGGAATCAAAAATAAGAGGAATGAGGGAGAGACAGAGAGAGAAATAGGTTAAGATGACTGTTACTTGTGCCCTATTTGATAACAACAGAGTTTTCAGCAATATGTGAATTTCCTCAGCTCAGAAATGGCAAAACACTTCAGCCAAGACACACTCCTAGGACACTTTGCAGCTTCTACGCAAACAAATCACTACTCCTAACACAGTCCAGTCAAGGAAAATCTCACACTGACATTGTTTTGGTGGCAGGGGAGCTAGCTGCTTCTGTGTGAGTCCGCTAGCAGCTTCCCCTTCCCCTGGATCCAACAGAGCCAATACCAGCCAGCTCCAAGACAGACCCACTGCTGACCAAAGCCAAGCCAATCAGTGATGGTGATAGAGCCTCTGGGGTAACAGAATTAAGACGGAAAAAAGCAGAGTTTTTGCAGGCAGAGAGAAGAATGAAGATGTGAGAATCTTTGCAACCCCTGAGGTTAGTGCAGAAGGACAGGGAGGAGGTGCTGCAGGCACCGGAGCAGAGATTCTCCTGTAGCCCATGGAAAAGACCATAATGAAGCAAGGCTGTACCCCTGCAGCTCATGGAGGATGACAGGGATTAGGCCAAGATCCCACCTGCAGCCCATGGAGGACCCCACACCAAAGCAAATGGAAGCACCTGAAGGAAGCTATGACCCCATGGGAAGCTCGTTCTAAAACAGGGTCCAAGCAGGACCTGCAGTCCATGGAGAGAGGGCCCCATGACAGAACAGGTTTGCTGGCAGGACTTGCAGTCCCATGGGGGACCCATGTTGGAGCAGTCTGGTCCTGAAGGTCTACACCCCACGGAAGTGACCCACACTGAAGCAGTTTTCAAAGAACTGCAGCATGTAGGAAGGTCTCACATTGGAGTAATTTAGAGGGCTGCCTGCCACCAGTGGTATGACCTCACCCTGGAGCAGGGGAAGATTGTGAGGAATCCTCCTTGGAAGAAATTAATAAATTCTATTCTTTGTTGAGTCTGTTTTGCCTGTGATGGTTATTGGTGAACAATCTTTCCCTGCCCTCATCTTGACCTGTGAACCTTTACATCTTCTCTCACCTGTCCATTTTCAGCAAATGAAACTAATTATCTTTCCATCAACAATTATAACACTGAAAAATTACATGAATATCTGTTGATTTAACACTAAGTTTTTGCATTCTCAATTCTTCACACATTATTTCTCAACTAATTCAGTTCTGCAAATGGATCTAGTTTCCTTCTTCCTTCTCCATGCTGAACTGAAATTGCAAAGCGCACCGATGTGCCACTGCAACAGGCAAACACTGGATCTTGAATACTCTCTAGTTCCAGAAAATGTCTCTTGGGGGAAAGAAGCACTGGTTAGCTTCTGTAAATGTCAGTCTAGAGGTCAGCTGATAACCACTCAATATATCATCTAGTGGGAGAGACTGATCAGACAGTGACACATTTAGCCAACACAGCTAAGAAGAGCTTAAGCCTTTCCCACACATGGCATCTTCTCTGTATGCCATCTTCGGTCCTCACCTGATCACCCAGCAAGCTAACACACAACCTAGAACAAACAAAGAACCAAGCAACCTCACCATCTTTTGGGGGCTGGTTCTATTTTCTCAGAGATTAGCAAGTTGCTCAATTCACCTCACATTATACCAAATGCCAGTACATGGGAAGAGCTGGAAGCAAAATGGAAAGCACTAAGTAAGCTCCATCAGCCATGTAAACTGAAGGAAAGATGACAAGAATCAAGGCAAAATACTCACTAGCCTGAAAAGAGCTGCTGAGATAGTATTTTATTACTTTTTGTCAAAATCTTATTTTACAGAACTTTAAAACTGACAGAGGAAAGGACCTACCATGGAAGGGTGAAGTGGTTACAAAAACCAGCGGAATCAACTTTATAGCTAAGTATCAAACCCACAATTACAACTAAACTGGAGCTCTCAGTAGAAAGAAGGAAGCTAGTTAGGAAGTCCGTGCCCACATTTTCAGTTTGCTTTGTTGGGGTTTTTAACAAAAAAAACCCAGACTTGGAAATTATTTTTTTAAAGAAAAAATAAGGGGAAAAAAACAAAAAAAATGAAGGGAGGAAAGTGAAAAAGATTAATTGAAAACTGTCTGCCCAAAAAGCCAAAGGCTTTAAAAAAGTACAAATTTGAAACACATGTTGTATAAAGCACTGATTTATGCTGAAATATAAGTTGATCCAGAAAACAGTGAGCCCCATATACACATCTATTTTAGAAGAAACCCATGAAATAACTGTTCTACTAATCTGCTCTGAGCAAAAAAAAATGAATTTCCAAAGCATAGGGGAACACAATAATATATTAAACTACTAAGAGTGACATATTGTGATAGATTAAAGAAATTTAGCACCATGCAGGGTTCCCCAAAACATTCATATATATGTTTGCAAGTACGTGCAAAATTAGGATTATTTCCTTCCTAAATGTGACATCCTTCCAGGGTTCTACCAAAAGAAATGAGAGGTTTCTTGGCTAGTCAGATGATCTCCAAGGCAAATGAGTTCTTTACCTAAATGCACTACAGTCATCTGAATAAACAGTGTATGTAGAACTACCTGTAAAGCTATGGAAGAACTACTGCTCACTTCTCCAAAAGCCACCTCTCCCCTTTGCAGCCACCACACGGCTCTAACCTGTTCTCACCTATTTCTCCATTTGGCCACTCCAGCCTTCCTCCATGTACAACTCCTACCTGCGTTATCCTTTCCTCTTGCTAATGACTGACGTTCTGCACAAGACCAACTAACTTCAAAGGGCACACTCCAAACATGTTCCTTGCACTAAGCTAACAATCTCCATGGCTGCAGGGCTGTTCAACAGCCTATAGAAAGGTCATACATTAAATAAAGTACAGAGGTAGCACCACACAAGTGTTTGGAAAAACTCAGCCTCCACACCAAGGATGTCGATTTGGGAGTTAATGAAGTTCATATGCACTTGTATGTAGAAAGAATTAAAACATTAGTGTATCATGTTGATACTTAAGCAAATATATTTCTGTCCTTGAATTTAGAGGACAATTAAAGTGGGTTTTTTTGAGGGCAAATGATTGTTTAAAAATTAAAAAGGATGGGCATGTTTTGCAACACATGACAGATGTCAAAAAGGCAATGAGCCAGTCTAAGCCAACACAGCCAAACAGTATTAAAAACACAGAATATTTTTTAATAATTCTAAATACTTTTATTTTAGAAAAGCAAAACACAAAAATCTTCAATAGATCAAAAGAAGCCTAGTCCGGGACTGTGCCTAAGAGATACCAAGACTACAAGCATACTAAAAGATATAAAGTACCCCAAAGCATGACAAGGCAACCTTCCAACTAATTTTTACAAACTGAAATTTTTGCAAACTGAAGCAAACACCAGTTTAGAAAGAGGTAGCTGAGGGAACAGAAGGAACAAGACAAGAATTTTAGAACTAGTCTTCCAATATGTGAAGATTAGAACTTTCTTGATCTCTACCTGTATAGAATCAGGTTCCCACAGTACAAAAGAGCACAAAATAAATAGCAGCAACACTATGAGGTGCCCACACATGATAATGTGACCATACCTTGAAAATGTCAGTATGGAGGACATAAGGAGTGTACTTTGTCATCAATGACTCTTCTTTCTTGGGCATGAACATCTGTAGCACAGCTTAGTTGTGCCAGGGTGCATTACCTTCCCTGTTAATCTCCACATCCTCATATAACCAAAATTCTTCCATTTTACTTAGTCTTCTTGACAAATAGTCTCATACCAGAATGTTCTACATTTGTACAGAGTTCAAGACACTGGTGGAATTAGAATACAATTATTATATTTGGTACGGACAGGAGATTACAAAGTATAGATATTAAACACCAGTATTTGCCTGTAATATGGGACCTGCTTGACTACCACACACAGCTTTCCTTTTTCTTCTATATTGAGAGAGATTACATTCCAACAGTGCAATTCCACTGTTTGCAGAATGTTTGATACTTAAACCATTAGATAAATGAACAGTGATAAAAATCTATCATTCTGGAAGCATAGATTCCACTTTCTTACCACATAAACTGTTCCCTGAACCCTTGGATAACAGGAACACACAAGTTTACTGCAGACTCAGAAAACACTAGAGGGATGTGTTTTTTAAAGAAGGAGAGGGAAAAATAAAGTAAGAGGCAGCTGCACCATATCCATCATTAGATGCTTTGTGGGATGACTACTGTCCTAGAATCACAGAATATCCTGAATTGGAAGGGACCCATAAGGATCATCAAGTGCAACTCCTGGCTCCACACAGGGCCAGCCAAGTCAGAGCATGGCACTGAGCGCATTGTCTAGACGCATCTTGAACTCAGTCAAGCTCAGTGCTGTGACCACTTCCCTGGGGAGCCTGTTCTGGTGCTCGACCCTCATCATGCTAACCACCAAAAGATGTTTGCATTAAATATGGGTTAGACATAGTCTTCCTGAAACTGGGCAGCCAGAACAACTTTTGGAGAAAAAACACTCAGTTGACCTAATGGGATTCACTACACTCCTGAAACCATACCATGGCTGGTGATCACAGAGTATTGATTCTATTAACAACTCACACAAGACAAGCTGGAGAACATCATCATGCTCCTACAGTACATTTTCCCCTTTAATTTCAGCCAAAAGGGATCCAGCTCATTATACTGAGACGACCCCATGATGGAGGTCAAAGCACAGCAAGTCTGGAAAACCAGATGTCTTCAAAAGCAAAAACTTGATCTGAACAGCAGCACAATGATATACACAGAGAAGATCTTACTCAGAAGACAAGCAAGTTGCATAAAAGCATCATTTACTTACTAGATACTATTGCTCTAGCTGGTACAGTTGGAAAAGCTGCAACTACACACAGCTCCTGACAGCTTCCTTACCCCTGCACCACCCACACCAAGACACAGCCATACCCTTGCCTTGCATTCTTTTCATTACATTTGTAATTCTCAAAGTGCAATCACTTGAACACAAAAAGAACTATTTCAAATCACTTGTGATAAGCAGTCTCAATACATTTTTTAACAAAATCAGGCTGATTCTGACATCTCTTGACTAGAGCTGCATTCAGAGTCAAAACTCCTCAGTAAAATACAGCTTCAAACATACTTTTTTGACTGCTTTTCTGTCCCGGAATCTGCTACCACAGTAAACCCAGCATACTTGGTTTCTCTCTTTAAAGATGTAAAATGCTGACATTTACAGCACTAACCATTTCAAGAAATAAAAGTATCAAGTTTTAAATCTATCAAATAGGCATTTAATTTTCAGACAGCTGGAGAGCATGTTAGAAGATAAGCTGGCAGTAAGAAAACATATCTTGGTTACACCTTTCATGCACATGTGTACAGTCATAACAAACAACTGGCAAAATGTTACAAGGAGAAAGTCCAGCTGCACTACGGTCTTGTACATTCCCTGTCTTGATCAGTCATTCACTGTTTGGCTACTCAGAAAAGCATCTTCCTAATCAGATCCTTCTCACAGTCACATGCGTTTTCAAGACACTGGGGCAGTTTATCTTGCATTATCCCTATGAGCCCTCAGGGTGCCAGTTACAGCACTGCCGATGAAGACATTCACTCTATTGCATGGAACAGAAAGCAAGCGTGCTCACTAGTCAAAGTCTTGTTCTTTAGCAGAAACACCTAAAAGCAAGGTTTGCTCACCAGATTTAAAACTGACCCTCTGGCTTTTCCTGTAGCCAGTAAGCCAACAGCAAAAGCTCTTCTAGGGGCCAGGCATAAGCACAGAAGTTCAGTGGGACCACTCACACCTTTCATAGCAATCAGTTTCAGACATCTGAAATCACAAGGCTGGAAAAGACCTTTAAGATCATCAAGTCCAACCATGCCCATCCTATGCGAAACCATATCCCTTTTTTTAAACACATCCAGGGAAGGTGACTCAACCACATCCCTGGACAGCCTGTTCCAGGCCCCAACAACTCTTCCAGTAAAAATTTTTTTCCTAACATCTAATCTGACCCTGCCCTGGCACAGCTTTGTGCCATTTCCCCTTGTCCTATCTCCTGTCACCTGGATGAAGAGACCATCGCCCATCTCTTTACAACCTCCCTCCAGGTAGTAAAATCACCCTTACTTAGAACTGAAAAGGGCTTTAAAAAAGAAATATGCTCATGAATTCACATGAAAACTGTCCCAAATGACTAGCATGGTAACAGGTATGCACGTAAGCAAGCCAGCTATTTAGGTAGAGGCTACACAATGGCAGTGGAAGGACTTTTACAGCCAGAGTATGTTCAAAGGTATCTGTGGGCACATTTCCTAAGATTCACAAAGGCAATTCCTTCTTTTGCAAGCAGAATTTCTGCAACCTAGTGTCAGATACCTTGCTTTTAAAGATTCTTTATATTCATGTGCTTAGTGGGAAAAAACCCCAAACAGCTAAATCACATGATCACTCTTCCTTGCCCAGCTAGAATGTATGAATACTAAACCAGCTCTAAGCAGAGCTGTTCAGTATCTTCTCTCACTTGAAAGCACTGGAAATAAAAGATGACAAGTGTCTGAAACAAATGCTGCAAAGCCTTTTCTAGCAGCTGTTGCAGCCTGCCTCTACTATACCCTTTCCTCTGTCAAAAAAAGTTTACTCAAGGTTTTTGCAAGAGATTTGTGAGATATTTCTCCCCTAGAAAGATAATATCCTTGAAAGATAATCTCCTACCTAAAACATTTCTTTTCACATCAACATCAAACAATTCACAGAAAATGTAAGAATTCTTCAGACAGGAGTTCTTGACAAGAAATAGCATAAAACCCAACCAAAGGCTCTGCCAAACTGTCCTGACCCTTTGGAAAGCATTAGGCTCTACTTAAAGTCTGATTTACATAAAGGAGTTTCTTTTAAAATAATATTTTTTAAATGTTCCTGTTACTTTTATATATATATATTTTATATATATACACACACCTTTATATAAGGGTCTAGAGCACAAGTCTGATGAGGAGCAGCTGAGGGAACCAGAGCCCTGGAAGGAGAAGACTGAGAAGAGACCTGAAAGGAGGTTGCAGTCAGGTGAGGGGTTGGTCTTTTCTCCCAAGTAACAAGCAATAGGACAAGGGGAGGTTTAAATCGGGTATTAGGAAAAATTTCTTCACCAAAAGGGCGGTCAATGAATGGAACAGGCTGCCCAAGGAGGTGGTTGAGTCACCATCCCTGGAGGTATTTGTGTAGTTGCGGTGGCTAGGGACACAGTTTAATGATGGACTTGGTAGCGCTAGGTTAACAGTTGGACTTGATCTTAAAGGTCATTTCCAACCAAAATGATTCTATGTTTCAAAAGACCTACTTGTATGCACACACACACAAACAGATAAAATCCCCCTTGTTACATCCAGTTAAAACACAAACAGCAGCAGCATGAATTGACACATTCATCATTAATCTCAGGTTAATGATGAAAATGCCAGTTATGATTCAATGCCAGCTGACATCATTTGCTTCCTGCGGGGCAGCTCTCGATACAATATTCACCTTAAACTTTACAAAATTTAGCTCAGTATCAGTTTTACTGAGCTAAAGATACCATTATGAAAATGAGTAATAAAATTTTAAAAAGACCTTGAGCTTCTACAAAAGCAGAAAGGTGTGACACTATAGACTGTTAACCCTCTGACAAACTCTTGCCATATTTTTTGCTACCACTGAACAGCATATGCACGCATCTAAATAGAAAAACCAGGAGTGCTTCTCCAAACAGCTACAATTGAACTACTTACTACAACCCAGGTGAGAGGGAAAAATAGCAAAACATTGCTCTGGACCCGGAGCTAGCTTTACCACTTAAGCAAACACATTATGTAACTATACCTTCAAACACAAGCCTTCTGTCTTCACTCTCAAAGTCCTTCATAACCCGTCCACATACCCTATCTACCATCTCAATCATTTCCCAGTCAAGATCAATTTCTGCTTTCAGCATTCTTTGATGACAGTCTCTACTGATTGTCAGATAAGAATATGTGTCTGCTATTCTGCCATTCATGCTTGTGGGCTGTTCTCCACGGGTTCCACGAAGTTATTACATTCCTTCAAAACCTCCTTTGTAATGCTTCATAAAAGGAACAGTGCTTAATTGTCTGTATGCTGATACAAACAACTACTTGGTTTCCCTGTGCCCCTGTAAGTGCTTGTATGTAAGTCTTTCCCAATTCCATAATTAGTTATCCTTGGGGTAGAGAGTTTTCATCTTCACACACATCAGCATATTCCTGATGCGCTGTGCCCTGATTAAAGCCAAGGACTCAAAAGTGAAGTAGCAGTACAGATAATACATGTCTCCTTGAATCTCCTCATTTGTGTCAGTTCCAAGACTAAAAGCCACAGAACTCAAGGTTGAGCATAAAGAAGATTAGTCCTGTGGTTAGTCATAATGCAGGGAAGGTGAAGGAAACAGACACAGGCTTGTCCTTCTGATTTGTACAGATCTAATTTGAAGAGGTATTGTAGCGTGGAAGGGAAGAGAAACGAGCAAAGAATGTCAAATAGCTTTTTTAAAATACAACAAACATTTAAAAAGAGATTCTGTAGAAAAAAGTTAAGGGTACAGCAGTAAAAAAAAATCTTTAGGGGAAAACAGAGTATTAAGAGCAGTTTGGCAAGGGGGTTTCAATTCCATATAAAAAAAAATCCTGAGATTTAATATACAGAGATAAGTAATGAGAAGAATATAATACTGGAACTTTAACTACCCTCTCAAATAATACATAACCTTCATGAAGAACAATCTCATGGGAGTCAATTACTCTAACGTATACAAGTCAAGCAAACTTCAGAATCACATTTAAATGAGTAAGAGCACATTTAAAATATACTTAACACATTTCATAAGTTTGATAACATTTTAAGTGGTCATACTTAAAAGTCAGTGCTGCAGCAGATTATGTTTGGGAGCAAGAAAACGGGCACAGCTACATTAAGCTGACAGACATCAAAAAACAATGCAAAATGCCTGACACCCAATGTCTACTTCAATTACTGGCATTAACCAAATCCATAACCAAAACAGCACACACAAAGCACGTTCAACACCAGTTTAATCACAGCAAAGTTCTGTTCCTGATGCACTTTTTTATTTTTGTATAAAGCAGCCACATCTATGGTTTTAGAAGTCATATTACCACCTGTAGAGAAAAAGCATAGGAAGAGAAAATGATCTTCAAAACACTCCAAGCTTCACAATTCACTAAAAATACCACTAAATCTACACTGTGGATTTACATATCACTGGGTGCTGCATGCACCACTTACACAAGACTTCTGCTTAGGAAAGGAGAATATCAGCATAAAACTGGAAGCTGAGCCATTACTGCCTACGCAAAACATACCTCAGCTGAGGAGATGCTGCAACGGCACTAACAGCAACAAAAAAAAACCCACCCCACCCAAAAGACAAGCACCCACACCCAAACACCAAAACTCAACTAACAACGACGGAGCACCAGAGTAAAGCAGAGATTTGTAAAATCATTCTCAAGTGGCTGACACTCTTCAAAAACACACCGAGAGAGAGTTTTTTGCTCAAAAATCTCTAGGGTCCACTGGGCAATACCCTCAGACAATGCCATGTATGTTAATCCCCATACATGATCAAAATAAACATGCTTTGAAATAACCCATTTCCAAGGAATACACCTCACACTAAATTAGGTCAGAAACTTTATTTTTCACTCAGGTGAAGTTATGTCTGTGCTCATGAGAGGTTTCATCTGAAGAAGGAAATGCAGGATCAAGCCAATAAGTCCTTTTGAGAACTAAACTTTCTTGCTAATTATGCTCTTGGCTGATATGAAATTCTTGCAGAACAGTCCTAGTTGAAGCTAAATTCAATGAAACTTCATTTCACTACAATTTTCCACAGAAACATACCATTTCATTGAGGACTTTCTTTATTCACTGATTACAAAGATTTTTAATGACAACTGATTTTAGCAAAGCACGCTGTCACATTGGAAGTCAGAGCCCAGGAATTTGTCAAAACATTTTATTTTTATAAAACACTTTCAAATAGTAATTTAAGAAATAAAATTAAAGCTGTCAATTTTATAAACTATATCCTCAGAAAACAACATAAAAGTGCTTTCATTTACATTCTTTTTAGTCAAAGATAATCCTTCTATGGCACAGATCCAAATTTTACCCTCCTGAGTGTACATACCACTGAATAATTTGTTCAGATGTCAGTTGCAATTTTCAAAAATCCTTCTTGCCTCTGAATCTTAAACATCTGTAACAAATACTTGTTTTGAGAGTGCTTTACATTCGTGACACTTGACCTTCTGCTGTATGCACCACAAAATTTAAGTTTCAAATACCAGGCAAGCAGGAAATCTGATCATTCCAGCAGTAGCCATCTGCATGGTCCCATACCTAATATTAGTTCTGGGTTGCACAAAGTCATGGGCTAGAGGTCTTTTTCTGCAACCTCTATAATTAGTTGTAATTTGCTGCTTCTAAAACACATTTCTCATGGAACATCCGGCCTCAAAAATCTTCCCTTAACATTGGAAAAGTGCTTAGCATTTGGCTGTTGGTGTGTGCACACAGACATGTGCACACAGATAAAGCACAACCACAGAACACGAGCATATGCTTTGTGGATGGCACACCTAGGACTAGAGATGTCTATTTCAGCAACAAAAACCTTTTACCTCTAGAACTGTAAAAGAATATTACAATATCATACATAATGGAAGAGTTTTTCCAGTGTTCTTGCTGCCTTATATCTAATTATGGATGTTAAACATTAGCAGCTTATCAAGCATCCCACCAAACACTTGAGAGCTTTGCAGAAATTGTAACTTTCTTTTGCATGTCCCTTAATACAATTAGAGGACTATGTTGAAACTAAAATGTGAACAAGGCTTAAAAAAACCCCACACATGCTACAAACCCTCTATAGGTAAAGCACCACAGTGACTAAAAAAAGAAAAAGAATTCATTCAACTTCACAAATGCAAGTATATGCAAAAAGTTAACTTTTTGTTAACTAAATTAGACTTATAACAAGACTGAGCTGCTGCATATTTCAGCTTGTGTCAGCAAAAGTATCTTTCCTGAGCCTGTGAAATGGTGTAATGGACTAATTATTGCAAGTGACTGAACAAAAAGCCCTTTGAGACCCTTACGTGTAAGAAGTCTTCCAAGTACCTTAAGCAAGTACTATAACTTCTAAAGGGAAAAGAGGATTACACTCTGGGATCTTTAAAGCACTCCTGCAGTAATAACACCACATCTTTTGAAAGACACCCAATGCTCAGTGGTATCACACACAGCTGTCTCAAGCAACTACTTCTGGGGGGCAGAAGCTGGAAGCGTGCAAGATGCTATAGAGATCTTTAAATCCATTCCTTGTCTAGTCATAGGAAAGCTCAGGCAGAGCACTACTAAAACACTTTTACATCAGCAAGAACAGTTAATAAAGAATTAAAACAATGCATAAGGGAAGAAGATACCAGCTGTGATGAGAACAACAGTATTGACCCCTTGGAAAAGTAACAGCGATCGCAACTGTGCATGGCTGATTCTTCAGATGACTTCAGAGAAAGCAAACAACAGAAGCTATTACTCTCAACATCTCAATGTTAGAAAAACATTGATCACATCTCTTACCTGAGCACCATCCTTTAATTTCAAGATACATTCCATTGTATTGATAGTGATGACAACGGGTTCTGATCCCAGTTTTGTCCATGGCACGTGAATCCGAAGTTCATGAATATGCCCACTTAAAAAGGTAAACGGTAGCTTCAGCTCCTATCAACAATAACAAAGAGTGGTGAATTAACTACTGAAACATATTGAAATCAAGACACATTTGTAGCTTAAAAAAGTCCAGTTCTAGCACAAAGCTTAAGTCAAAATTTATTTTCCCTCCCGCCATGAGCAGTGCACCATGAGGCTCAGCTTTATAAATCGCTTGCTCAAGTACGTTACAATTAGTCTGTTCAAAAACGACAGTTGGATTACCACATCCTTGATAATAACAGGCAGTTTAGAGCCACCTCTCTCATGTGAAGTTATCTTAAGATGTGCCACTACTCAGGGAACAAGTAAAAATGAACCACATCAAAGTAAATACTTTGCGTGATATGGAATCCGCATTATTCTGAAGAGCACAAACTTGGAACTAAAGACTGGCAAAGTCACAGCATGGCAATTTCTTTCAAAATACTTTAGTACTTTGAGTAGCAAGACCTCAGTGCCCTTAAGATTGGCCCATTGCCACCCCATAGAATCATCGAATGGCATGGGTTGGAAGGGACCCCAAGGATTATAGAGCTCCAAACCCCCCTACCACAGGCAGGGCTACCAACCTTGGTCCTGGATCTACACAAGGTTGCCCAGGGCCCCATCCAACCTGGCCTTGAACACTTCCAGGGATGGGGCATCCACCACCATCTAATTTAAACCTTCCTTCCTTCCCGTCACATCAAACCTCTCAGTAAATACAAAGTTATTAAATTCTTCATTGGCAAAGCCAGACTTTACCTTACCAAGGCCAAACATGGATGCCATGCTGCTTTAAAAACTGGTGCAAGTTAGTCCAGAACTACTCCTAACAAATGCCTGGTGTTCCACCCAGTCAACTCATAGATCGCACTTCTGTAGGACAACCCCAACTGGCCAGCTGCTCCATGCAGCAAGTCAGCAGGGAACAAGGTGCCACAGATAAATTATTTAGGAGAAAAAGTGTTGAAGTTTCCCCAGTAGCTTCAGGGGATCTCCTAAGAAGCAGAACTATCAGGCAGAGACCTGGTCCAAGGACTAGAAATCAATATTTTAAATAATGAAAATAAATGCTTAGTGCAAAACAAAGAAACAATATTTTATAACTATGTCAGAATTTTAAGTTAGCATTCTCCATACTTAGTATTCTGATGATAATGCTTCAACGATGATCTATCTTCCTATCTTTCTGATCTCCTACCCTGACATTTTTCAGCTACAGGAGTTTAAAGTATTAACAGAAAAAAACCAGCAGATGCCTTCACTTGGAGCTACTTATAGACTGGTGTTTGTGTCTTCATCTTAAATGCTGTGAACTGCAGGTATGAATCTTTTCAGGTAGAGAGAGAAGTGAATTTAAGTCTCCTAAATGCTGGGTGATAGTTTTGCCCAATAGAAAAAGAGCATTTTCAGTTGGAACGGACAATCATCTAGTCCAACTGCCTGACCCAAAGTTACAGCATGTTGTTAAGGTCATTGTTCAAATGCCTCTTACACACTGCCAGGCTTGGGGCATTGACCACCCCCTCCAGGAAGCCTGATTGAGTGTTGACCACCTTCTTGGTAAAGAAGTGTTTCCTGATCACAGAACAGCCAGCACTGGAAGGAACGTCTGGAGATCATCTAGTCTAACCCCCCGCAGGATCACCCAGAGCACACTGCACAGGTAGGCATCCAGGCAGGTTCTGTATATCTCCAGAGAAGGAGACTCCACAGCCTCTCTGGGCAGCCTGTCCCAGTGCTCCAACACCCTCACAGTGACGAAGTCTTTCCTCATTTTGAGATGGAACTTCCTGTACCCCAGTTTCTGCCCACTGGCCCTTGTCCTGTTGCCAGGCACCACTGAAAAGAGCCTGACCGCATCCTCTTGACATCCACCCTTTAGATATTTCTAAGTGTTGATCAGATCCCCCTCCCCCTGGGTTGTCTCCAGGCTAAACAGCCCCAGCTCTCTCAGCCTGTCCTCATACAAGATATGCTCAGTTCCCTCATCATCTTTGTAGCCCTCTGCTGGGCTCTCTCCAGTAGTTCCCTGTCTTTCCAGAACTGGGGAGCCCAAAACACTGACACAGCACTCCAGATGTGGCCTCACCAGGGCAGAGCAGAGGGGGAGGAGAACCTCCCTTGACTGGCTGGCCATACTCTTCTTAACGTACTCCAGGACACCACTGGCCTTCTTGGCCATGAAGGCACACTGCTGGATCATGGATAATGTCTTTACCACCAGGACTCCCAGATCCTTCTCTGGACTAACCTGTATTGGTGCCTGGGGTTATCCCTCCCTAGATGCAGGGTCCTACAGTTGCTATTGTTAAATTTCATAAGATGACTATCCGCCCAATTCCACAGTCCATCCATTCATCCACTAATATACTAGAGTCATCTCATTCACTAATATACTGAGGGACTTCAGCTAAAAGCCCCTCTCCTAAAAATGCAGCCTTAGGCTTACAACCAAGACAAATAAAATTCTGATCCGGACAGTTTCAGTTAAGCCACTGAAAACAAGTACTGAGCAGCTTAACTACAGATGTTGCTACACTGATCATACAATAAGTGAAAAAATATCTTCTCCCAGCTTGGGGAGGCCTATAGAAATAAATTATTTGAAAAGTAAGCAGTCTAAAAATACACTACAACTTAAGAGACAATGCTTTCATGAATCAGAATAGCAAGCCATCACTATTATCTGTAATAGAAATAAACTTCCTTTCAAGAAAAATTGTATCAGTCATCAATACCATATTGTCTATTTAGATCCTGACTTGTGTTCACAAGTGTAAGTTATGAGTTTACATCAAAAGGCAATCTAGAATAGATTTTTTCCACTGTGTTTGCTGGATGGATTTAACACATTCTTATTTTTATTTAGTTAACTGGAAGAATTCGAACAGAAGTAGTAATTCTTGCAAATTGATGCAATACAACCAAATGTTCAACATGTCTAGAAGACACAACTCTTTCAAATGAATTTAAATGCAAATGTTGTCTGACATTACCCTAATTGCACAAGCAAGTTTCCATAAAGCACTGCAGAGAAATCTTTGTTGTGGCATTTCAGCAGACAATACAAATGCGTGCCAAATTTAGAAACTTGTTCACAATACAACGTAACAGAGACCATTTTTATTTCTTCTCCATTCCTGTGTGGTCTTTCCCCTTTCATCAAGTACTGCATTAAATTCTTAATAGACTTTGTACTTATGACTGATTATACTTCATATTTTAGATTTTACTTTTACAACATATAAACCCTTCCAAGAATGATGTGATTGGAAAGGCTCCTGGGCTTGACACAACTGACAGATATCACATGGGACTGTAGACTAGATCATAATTTGTCTTGCCCTAAAATCTCCCCTTGTTCTAAAGTAACAGGTTCCCAAACCTCGGAGTAATAGGCAAGTATTGTTTCCTCCACATCAGTATTAACTTAAATGCCTTTTCACCACATTCAAGACTGCATTTCACAAGTAATACAGTGATAAATAACAAAGACACTTGCAGTAAGGATACTTTAATGCCCTGATTTCCTTAGAATTATTTTTAAAGTATATAACATTTGTATATGTTTTTAAGTTTTTTCAGATATTAGGAGTCCACACTATAATAAAACTCAATAATCTTTCAATCAAGTTCTCCTTTCCCTTCTGAGTTTGTAAACTAGTCAACGTAATGAGATACAATATTATGGAAATATAGACAAGCAGGGAAAAAATGGTCCCCATGTGTGTTTTCTCTTTGGTACCACTGTGTGAACAGAAACCATAGAATCACAGAATATCCCGAGTTGGAAGGGACCCATAAGGATCATCAAGTCCAACTGCTGGCTCCACACAGGGCCAGCCAAGTCAGAGCATGGGACTGAATGCATCGTCCAGACACTTCTTGACCTCAGTCAAGCTCGATGCTGTGACCCCTTCCCTGGGGAGCCTGTTCCAGGCCCAACCATTCTCTCAGAGCCTAAACCTCCCCTGTCACAGCTTCATACCATTCCCATTTGGGTTTTACCACTGGTCACCAAAGAGAGGAGATCAGTGCCTGCCCCTTCGCTCCCCCTCGTCAGGAAGCCACAGACTGTGATGAGGTCTCCCTTCAGCCTCCTTTTCTCCAGGCTGAGCAAATCAAGGGACTTCAGCCTCTCCTCATGAGGATAGCGAGGAGTTTGTAAGGGAAGCCTTGTTACACACAAGCTAGTTACCAAGTTCATCAGTAGTTCTATTACCTCTGGTAACATAGTGACTTCACATAAAAGTTACTGAAAGTGCTTAAAAGACTTTTCCATTACACAATACTTATATATTAATTTAAGTTTAATTACAAAATACTTTCTTGAAATAGTTTTTGTAAAATGCAGCAGTTATGCCTAGAAGGAAAAATTATTGGAATACTTAATCTTCTAGTCACTGAATCATTCGGGGTGGGGGGGAGGCGGGAGAGGAACAGACACAGGATGACTAATATCAGAATTTCATTAAACTTAATCTTCAACTAAAAATTATTATAAAGTCAACCAGCTATTCAATGAGTAACAATTATGTACAAAAGCTACATTATGTCTAAAAGGTTGAACCCAAGTACAAACTAGTACTCAGCTTCTACAGAATTAGTATTGTCAAAATAAATTTAAAAAAGGGGAGGGGGCAAGGAAATAACCCCAAGAGTTATTGCAATAGCATTCAGCTTAGTTTAATGAAAGCATGTAAAGCATGCAAAACATCTTCATTCTCTTTGGATCCGATAAATATTCTATGCCAACAACTACATTACATCTGATACTAAAAGGTATTGGTTCAAACTTAGTCCCAAAAATAAAGTAAGATCTTCTAGAAGACAGCATTTTATGTTCTGTTCTCAGCTGGTTTTTGGGATTCTGCTTGGTGGCCTGTAAGAGCACAACATGACATGAGCATGCTAACATCAGCTGAGGTAAAAGGTAAACAGGGAAATGCAGAGACTTGTTCCCAAATCTGTTATAAGGTGCTCTGTCCAGGTGGTTTGGCACCTATGCTAGTGTTCCCAAATAATCATGTACAGTTCCATAAAAGCTGGAATTCTTTGAAAACGATTAAGGCTCCAGACAAAGATATCCAGGGTACACAAATTTGTATCCAAAGCCTAAAGCATGAAATTAAGGCTGGATTCATGCCACATAAGGAGCAGGGAACCGGGCTGGGATAACAGCCCAGGCTAGAAAGGATGTTAGAATCATAGAATGGTTAGGGCTGGAAGGTCTCTTGGGCAGGGACACCTCTCACTAGACCAGGCTGCTCACAGCCCCATCCAACCTGGCCTTGATCATTGCCAAGGAGCAGGCAGAGTAGTTAAGGTAATTAACTTCGTATATTATTCATCCATCCAGACATAGAACCCAAATAAATTAAAATATAATGGGTTTGGTTCTCTTTTTTTTTTTTAGAGAGCAGCTTTTCGACTGAGCTCCCTGCCAGCTGCAAAGGCTTAGGGATGTTGTATTACCACATACTACACACTCAAGGAGCTTTGCTGAGTATGCATAAAGTGGTATCCCTAAATACAGTCTATGGGTGCAGGCAAGTTCCAAAGAGTAATAAGAGCCAAAATAAGATAACCATGCAGACAAATAGAAACATTAAAAAAAAACTGAGCTAGATTTGCTTTCAACACATATTTACATCCCTGTTCAGGTTGGTAAGACATGAGCACAGGTGGAGCTGCAAATGTTGCCATATAAGAGAGCCACGACAGCAACAGACCCCACTCGATATTTAGGCACTCAGCTGCTACACAAGCAAAGATGAAGCCAGGTTGATCACCTGTCAGCAAACTGCAACTATTGAATGGGAACAACACCGATGACAGCAGCAAAAACCTAACAGCACAAGGTAATAGCAAGTTTGCTATGCCCATCCCACATCATTTGTTACAAGGACAAGTTTTCTCTCTACACAGTATAGCACCAGAGCAGTTTACCCAAAGAAGGCACCTCCACAACTAAGGCAAGAGACTTCAAGACTCTACTGGAGCAAACCATAAGCTGATCTGACATAACACAGACAACAGCACTGCTCAGACAGGAGGCTGGACTAGATGATCTCCAGAATTAGTATCTGATTGACCCTTCTTTGACTCCACAATGCATACACTGAAAAAGGCTTTGAGCATTCATGAAAAGGCTTTGAACATGTCCTGAAGTCCAGTATCCACATCAGCTGTATAGACTAAGAAAGTAGGGAACTAGAAGTCTTGAGAGAAAACACAGTGGCTACTGAATACTTCAAGGAAGACATATCAGGCTCTTTAAAGAAGCACAGAAAATAGGACAGGATGTCTTGAAAGACTGTCTCCTTGTGGTGGTTCAGCCCCAAGCAGTGGCTTCGTGACAATCGCTCACTCCCAGAGGAAAGACAGAGTCTCCATGGATTAAGATAAGGACAGTTTACTGACAAAAGCACTGTGAAAGGGGAACAATAACAGCCAATGGTAAAAAACCAGAGTGCCACACACACTACAGAGGACAGACCTGATGCCCAGCCACACTCAGACTGCTCTGAAGGCACCCAGGAGTACCTCTCCCTGACCAGCCCCTTTTATGGGGGAGTGATGTCAGGTGGTGTGGAAAACAGCCCAAGCTAACTCAGCTCACCTGGGCTGGCTGCCTGGGGAGGTTAACTCTGGCCTGGCCAGAACCAGGACACTCCTCATCAAGAATAGGATCATAGACAGTTAGTAAGCCATATGTTTTAAAAGGTCTTAGACTAAAACATGAGAAGGTTTTCCCTGATGTCTAATCCAAGCCTCCCTACATGAAATTTATTCCATTGTTTCTTGTCTTGCCCATATAACTCTTGCCTATCTCATCTTATTCAAAATTTTAAGACACGTTCACTGCCTTCTACTCATTTCAACAGCCATATTGTCTAAATGTGCCATTATTTTTTGCTGCATTTCTCAGCTCCTTCAGTGGGACATCTGTACACAGGACTCTAGTTAAGACTTACCACACCATGCAAAACAGAAAACAGTTTTATCTGTCTCACACACAGAACTCCTTAAGTTGTCAACTCAGATAAGCATAGAAGGAAATAAGTCTTATCAGAAGGACTAAGTAGTTCATATTAACAGCAGGCTCCAAATTCTATTATCAAGCGTTTTACTGGGTCAAACCTGTCTTTTTAAGGTTAAATTTTACAGACCCTCTGATCTAATCCATAGAAACCAGTTAATCAAATCCTCCCCTCAATTTCTTTTCAGTTTAGATACAACTGGAGTGATGAAAACTGGAGTTGTAAGACAACACAGAGATCATAAATCTGTGTTTAGCATGCATAATTAAAAAGAGATTCTACTTCATTTCATAGCATTTTGCATTAGTTATTATACACAATTAGTAAACATGCCTGGAAAAGCAATTTAGTTAGTGTTTGTACTGTACTGAAAGAAGAAAAAACACCTACAAGAAAAGCCTTTCTCCTCACAGACATACATGTATCTTTCAACTTAAAGAATACGCAGAGAACTACCATTCATTACTAAAGAAATAGCATGAAATTAATGCAAGAGTAACTAAATGGGGGAGGGAGGAATTTCTGTAAGAAAACCACCAAGTACTAAATGAACTGTGCAGACCAACGTAAGTTATTTAGTAAATCTATTTTGAATCAAAGACACAGATTGTAACTACTGTAAAGATACCATACCTGCTCAAGTACATCCAACTTTAATTCAAGTTTACTAAGTACAACATCTCCTCCCCAGAGTGACAACTGTAGATCTGATGGCTTCAAGTTCTTAATGTAGCGATTCACATAACTCATCAAAATCGGAGTTACATAGGATTCCAGCATTCTGGAAGATGTCTGTTTTACAGGTCAAGCACTAGGAAAAAAGACAAGGAGAAATTCTTTGTAAATCTATCAGCCTAATTTTCAGTAAAGCAACAGTCACGTTCTTTGGAGTTAGCAGAAATTACATTTCAACTTCTGCTTTCAAAACATATACATCTATATACAATGGTAGATTATGAGATGAAATATATACCAAAACAAAAGCACATCTATTTCCAGCTTCTATATAAACAGATGTATACACATATGAACCAGTAACTTGCTTACTCTCAAAGACAAGCCAACCCAAATAAAAAGTCTAGAGCAGCATACGGTCAAGCAGTCTATTATACGCTCCTGTAAGATTTAAAACAGAAACCCTGTCACTTTTAACTGGCAAAAGCCCGCGGCAAAGCACCATCAAAGATACACCTCACCGATCTCACATCTCGAGTACCGGAACGCCAGCTTCGTGCCACCTTTACCCTAAGCAAAACCCCTCAGAACCCAAGCTGAAGCTACACTAACACTCGCCACCACTCCCCACCCACGCCCATCCTGAGGGGACCTTTCCCCACTTCCATCACCGCCGCAGCCTCCCCGGGCACCGCCACCAAGGCAGGATCCCCCCACCCCCACCCATACCCATACCTTCGGAACACGCCTCACACTTCCCTCCCCCAGCTCCACGCTCTCTCAGGACCCCTTTACCTGCCCCTTTCAAAAGCTTCCGAGGCTCCACGCCTCCCGCCCATCCGCCGCCCTCACCGAGCGGCACGAGCCGCAAGAACCCTGCACAGACTGCTCCTGCTGCTCCGGCTCCACCGAACGGCCACTTCCGGGTTCCCCGGCGCATGTACACCACCCCACCGTCCGCCGCCCCTAGCGTCCTCAGCCGGACGGACTTAGCGGGAGCACCGAGGCGGGGCCGGAAGTCGGTCTTGAAGCCAGCAGAGGTCACGCGCTCTGCCAGGACCTGAGGGGCGGGACGGCGTGACCGGGCGTTGCGCCGGGCAGGGGGCGGGGTTCGTTGCTGGCGGTGTCTGTTAGGGAGGTGGGAGAGGTCAGGGGCGTGCCGGCCGCGCCGTGAATACCCAGGAGCAGGAGCTGGGGAGACGGCAAAGCTTGTTGGGGTCGGTACCCGCGGCGACTGAGGTCCTGCTTCGGCAGAGGTGCACCTTGCTGGCGCGGGGAAGCCTGAAGAAGGTCTCCTCCGTGAGGAAGGCGGCCCGTAACGCGCGGCACCGTGAATCCCTGAGCCGCGTTACTCTGGGCTGCGCGGCCTCGGCCGCCTCCGGCCCCAGAATGTGGTACTGATGAATGACTTTGTGGGGCAAATCCCGGTGAGGGCAGGTGTGTTGGTCGTTTTGAGTGCCTCTAATAAAGATGGTTGATTTCCGTGTTTCTGAGTGAGGCTCTGGATGCGTTCTGAATTTTTCACTCTTTTCAATGCGGGAAGAAAGTTACTGAGAAATACCTTCAATATTCTGTGTCCCAGAGCTCTCCTCAGTATGTTGATCAAAGAAGAAAGCCCTCCACAGCGGCCCCAAGTCCTTTTGGGGTTGCTCCTGGCAGCAAGCAAATGCCTTGGGCCCACATTTGGAACAGCCTGAGTTAATGGGCTCCTCTGGGGTGGCAGGTGGATGATCTGGCTCATTTTTTTCAGGGTGAAGTGCAGTAGGCAGTGCCTGTGGGCATGGCTTTGATGTAGATAATGAATAACCTTTTACAAAGGCCACTGATCTGAGTTTTAAAGAAAAGCCTTGAGTTCTATATTCATGCTGGAAATTTGAAATCCATGTGTTTAATCTGAGCAGTGTAGTTACGTGGCTGAAAACACAAAAGAAATCAATGTGGCACATGGAGTAGGTAAGTCCTTGTGAAGCAGAGCCCAAACACTGAGCTCTCAGGTAGGAGTCTACCTGCAGTAGCCATATCAGTTAAAATCTGGCTGAACTGGCCAAGGTCTGAAAGCTCCAGCTCCTGATGGGTTAGCTGTCTACACTGCCTCTGGTATACACATGATGACTTAATCATTAATCTACTCTGGTTTTAAATGCACCATCCATGTACTTCCTGTGCCATCTTCATTCGTGAATCACTGCCAATGAGACAGTATTCAACTCACAAACAAGTGAAGGAGCTTGGACTGTGTTTCCCCTTATGATGAAGGTCACCACTCCCACAGCTCATAATCGAGCGTAGCGTTTGATCATTCTTCAGCAGCTGAGGCATGTTAACCTGTGACTAAGACATGGTAGCAGGCAGGCAAGGGGCAGAAACATTTTAACACCAGTGGTCTCTAATTATGGATGTGCATCTGACATAACTTCTCTACAGCTGACAGCCTAGAAGAGTTTCATTACACAACTGCTACACGTTTCTATGCCTCTGCTAGGGTTATAGGAGGGGTGAATTTTACTGGTAAAGCTTTTTGGAGTCTGTGCTGCAAGCCAGCTCAGTAAAATAATCTGTGTTAATGGAAGCAACCTCATTTATAGACATCTCCCTATAGAGCTGCATTGACACAACAGAGGGATGTGCCAACAGACAAGTGTAATGTTGAAGCACACCCTAAGCATGCATCAAAAGCCCTTGTTTCAACAGAAAAACATTCCTCTGTTTCTTTGTCCATTGTGTGATTACTTTTGAATGACACATCCAATCAACGCTGGAATGTTTTCTGAAAGTTTGCAATTGAAGAACAACGTCCTATTTTGGTGAAAATCAGTAAACTAGGAAAAGTGAAGGGGAGAAACACAGTGCTCCTGGCAGCTGTTTGGCAGACCCAGCAGCTCTGAACAACTCTGTAATTTTCCTGGCAGTTATTAGCATTTCATTACAGCTACCTCCATCTCAGTTCCAGTTCAAGTATGTTGACGCCCTGAATAATTTATTTCCTACAGAAGAAAAAAAAGTATATATATAAAAAACAGGAGAAGGGTTCATGCCGAAAGCACTCGTTGACAGAGAGGAAGTGGATGTCATGAAACAAAAGTAGCTGAGAGGGTTACAAGAGGTCCCCGACATACAAAGGGATGAGAGCAGAGCACACAGGCAGTTTGCAGGTAACAGACAGGTGGTGTGTAGTAATGAACTCGGGCATACTAAAGCAGCGAAGGAATGTCTGCTGGAAATGTCAGCTGCCTCAGCTACTCCCATTTATTACCTACTTCAGCAATTCAGTGAAATGCCCAGAACAGATTGAACATCTAGTGATATGCATATCTTGTTCATTTATATAACTTGAGTCCTTTTGAATCCCTTAAAAGCTAGGAAAAAATAAATGGAGTTCAACCTGGAGGCTGGGAAACTGTACACAAGGTTGTGTAACATTTGGCCAGAAATTAAAAGAAGACAGGACTTCAATGAAGCCCCTGGGAAATGTATCTACCTACACAGGACTGCATCTTGATAAAAGAGACTCTGTGTTTCTAGCTTCAGTGTTGTTGCTGCTATGGGCGATTTGCTGTTTTCTGCAGCAGAAGAAGGATCAGTGAAGCACAAAATGGAAGGGAAAAATAGAGTTCATAAAAAATGAGGACACTCAAGAAAAAGTAGATGATTAAATGAATATCCTACTCCCTGAGGCTCCAGTCAAGGTGAAAAACAATGAAATTTGAAATTTAAATACTTTAAGAAAAAAAACCAACAACCTTCATAGCCATGTAGAGTTCACTTCTACCAATTTTGTTCATTGACTTAAATCAACCATTTCTTTTGAACACCATTTTGGAAAGGCTCCTGTACTGATGTTGATGTTTGACAGCTGTTCTGCTTCTAATGTCAGAATTTGTCAACTTGTGTCTCCTCCCTTCTCTACACCTGGCAGCCCGGGCAGTCCTGTGTGTGAGCAGAGGGCTCTGGAGGCAGGTTGGCCAAGGATGTGAGAGAATCTGATGTTACTGCCAAGAAGGTTGGGGAGACAACCTGTGAGGAACTCCTTGTTTCACTGGAAGAAGGTTTCCAGTCCTCTAGACTTCTCCTTCACTGTGTCTGTAAGCTAATATGGGTACTTTAACTGGGCAAACCGCTGTCCTTGTCTGTCCAGCTCCAATTCTGTCTGTCCTACTCCAATGCCTCCAAGTACAGTGGCGGGAGAAGACTTTGCTATTTTGTGATTCTTTATTGCTTGCTGAAGTCTCCTATAGACAGTATGATACTGACAGCATGACAGAGTTGGGGACAAGCAATATTAATTGAGATATTTTAGAAATACCTGTGAAGGGAATAAAAATTACTTGGGCTTCTTCCTCCTTTCCTGTTCTATGTGCTAAAACTTGGACTGGTTAATTTGTACAGTTTCTTAGTGTTTCCCATTTTTACTTCAAATTATTATTTGTAGTAGAATATACTGTATATTATATATAGTACATACATGCATATAGCTTTGTATGTATTATAATATATAAATATATTAAGATTTGCCTCTCTGTTTTAATGGGAATTTCCCGAGCTGATCACTAAGCTGACTAAAATTATGTATCTTCTAATATTTTTCAAACATTTAAAAACTACATCAACAAAAGCAAGCAATATAAATCAATCTGTTTCAGTATTAGAATTATATAGCTTGTTAATGATGTTATCTAATTATTAAATCATCAGCCATCAGAAAGTAGGAAACAAAAATGGCAGATCCACTTACAAGGTTATTTTAAAGTTCACCAAAATGCACACAGATTTAAAATTTTAAAAACAGAAACACAAAAAACCAAACATTTGCAAAAAAGCTCTCCTTGTAATCTGAATGTTAGGAATACTCTAGATTTAAATTTGCAAATGGATGTCTGTTGTAAATTTTGCTTGTTCTTCTATTCCCTAAATTTTGGGGTAAATCCTTCAGCTGTAGTCTTGAAGAAACTTTTTTCAGGTGTAGAGGAAAATAGACTGAATTGCAGCAACTTGAAGATGGAAACTCAGTGTTCAAAAGAAAGAAATTTAGCATTTGTAACTAAGATTATGAGCAAGAGTCTGTTGAAATGGTTAAAGTCACACTATGTAAAACTGAAATGTTTTAATTTAAATGAGCGACAGTCACAGAGTTTTGGAAGCAAGTTGCTTTTGGTATATAATCCCAGTTTATCGCTGCCTCATCTGCTTTTTAGGAAATGTCTTCTCCCAACACTTTCTAAATCTGGCGGATATAAATCCCTGTAGCAGGTTGGGGACAGAATGCTCAGGCACTGGGGAGCAAGGAACCTTTATGCAGATTCAGGTAGTTATCCAGCAGAGGGGAGAGGGGCTTTGCCGGCTCCCCTGGAGTGTTCCCTCTGTCAGATAGTGTTTGCTCTGACCAAGCAGGGCAAATGTGTGACGAACCCCCTCTTCAGAAGGACATGCAATGGACTAACAGGTCCTTAAGGTGGGTGACAGAGCCCTGGGACAGGCTGCCCAGAGAGGTTGTAGAGTTCTCTGAAGACATTCAAAACCCACCTGGATGTGTTCCTGTGTGATTTAGTCTAGGTGACCCTGCTCTGGCAGGGGGGTTGAACTAGATGATTTTCAAGATTCCTTCCAACTCCTAACGTTCTGTGATTCTGTAACAGCCAGCTTGACCAGAGTGAGCAGGGTTGGGTTGGGTTGGAAAGGCTCTGATGCACTTAGATGTCAGGGTTTAACTACAGTAGCCAATGTTTCAAAATGCAGGCTGCATGTGTCAATTCTTCTCACCTGTGTTCAGATTGCTTTGGGAATTTGCCTCTGATATAGAGGCTATACCATGTCTCTGGAATACATGTGGTGCTGAACTTTTATTCACATACCAGAATGAATGAAAGACAAGACAGGAACCCTGAATGGATCAGACTGGGAATGTACAAGCCGTGTGGGTTTTGTCTTCTAGGAGTTTAATTTCCAGGTAAGTCATGAGAGGCACATGTGCCCATCTAAACCAGAAAAGTTAAAACTTTCCAAGTTTTAACTTTCAACTTGGAAAGTTAAAAGTTTTCCAAGTTTTTATTGAATTGGTAACAAAGGAGAACAATTACCTGCCTTGCAGCAGTGAAATTTTAGGATATGTAAAGGTATTTTACCTGTTCCTATATGCTTGAAGAGTTTATGTATCCTTTGGGTATAAAGAAGTATCTTTGGATTCTACACCTAATTATGGAATACATCCAAAAAAAGTCAGCCAAGAAGATACTGTTTCTAGTTCCAGTGTATGAAATGTATGTTTGACAATTTTAAAATGTGTATGTAAAGGAATATGTCTTTTCTTACTGCTTCCAGGCATGAGGAGATTTATGTGCTAAAAGTTTCACACAAGTTTTTGCTTGACGGTTGCTGTACTGTTCATGCAAAACATATGTATTTCTAATGACAAATTCTAGCATACATTCCTTTAAAATAGTCATGCTTCTCAAGAACTAAATGGCCAGTTTCCTCTGATATGAATTTCTATTTACAAAAACGACAAAAACATAATTTTATATTTATTTTATTTACAAATATTCAGTAAATATGAAATACATAAATATAATTTAAATATATTTCAAATAAATATTTTACTGTTCTGCTTTTATAATTTTTCCTGGTTTTAAAAATATTCTATGTTATCAAAAGATAAAAAGTAACTGACAGCTTCTTTCTGTGTCACTGGTTCTTTAGAGGATGAAGATAGAAGTGGCAAATCCTGGGAGTGTTTTTGATTGAATTCTGCTGAAACACAGTTTGCTTCATTATTTGTTGCAAAATGAGTTTCTCAGTGAAGCTGTAACACTCCATAATGCCCTTTCTTTGGCTGGTCCCACAAATGGAACCAGGAGCATTTCTACAGGAGCTGAAGTCTGTCCTAAAGTTTCTTCTTAATTAAAATGAAAACTTCATTTGATTTGCATATTGTAGATTTTATATTAATAAATACCAGTTGTGTTGAACAGCTACAAAAACTGCAAAGCCGAGAAAATGTGTGTCAGCTCCATAAAGCCACCCCTGGCACCCACAGCTCTGGGCGAAAAAGATCTGCATTATTTTAGCAGTGATCTCCTAGGTTTCTTGGACTTCATAGGTACGTAAACACAGGTCCCAACACTGAAAATGGACTATATAAATTGAAATCAGAGTATGAAAGAGAAAAAGGACTAAAGACAAGACATGTAAAGCATAGACTCAGGGTACCTGGATCTGTTATGTGAGGGAGGATTTTTGTCATTTCCAGAACTTTTGGTAATTTTTGAACTATTCATACTAGCATGTAACTTATAGACCTTAGGTGGGCTTATCTTTTTCTCTCCAAAGACTTACAGAGATTAGTATTAAATGATTTTCTGATGTATTTTGCATTAGTCATGTATTAAATCTCCGTAAGGATCTTGTTTCCAAGGGGATGACTGCTCAGCATTCCCTCTGCCAGGAATACCCTTCAGTTCCCTGAGTAGGCAGCATTGCATATCTTGTGTTTTATTCCAAGGGCTTACTAATTTTTTTTCAGTCCCCACTTTTAGGTAACCTGCTCACTAGCAATTAATATTGATTTCCAGTGTGCCATATCCAACATGCATTGATGTGATGCACAAGAACTTCTTGTTATACTTTTTGTTACACTTCTTATGTCATCCAACCACAGTGCAGTTCTTTATGTACAGGTAAATATCATTCATTATTCCAAAGATAAAGAATTATGCCACCACACTTGCACTTTTTTTAGTTCTAGTTCAAATCAGTTTTCTTGATGCCATTTCAATTACATGAGATACACCTATTAGTTTATCCATAAAATCTAAAACCCAGAAGGATGTGGAGAGTGTTGACTTGCCCCAGGTTATTAATGGTAGACAGGATTTGAGAGACTTTTATAAAGTACCCAAAAATTTATAGTATGATTTAAGTGACAGATTATTAAAATGTTGTATGACATATTGCAAAGAGTTGTATTAATGGTTCTCACTCTTTTCTGAATCTTGCTCCATATTGGAAATTCTTAAGGTCTATGTGAGAAATGAAGAAACTATCGCTAACCAAATCTACTAGCAGTTTACACTTGTGGCACAGACTGTGAAAACAAAGCTTGCTGACATCCAGGTTTCTCATACCTTGTTCAAGCTTTACGTAGGTTTCTCATGCCTGAGAACAAATTATGTGCAAGTCTGTGAGATGGAAAGAACTCTGAAAAATGGGTTCTTAGTTTTTATTTTACTGACTGACACCACACAAATCACCTGGTTTATGATAATGGATCTCATACCCTTACATCAGATGTTTTGTCATCACATTAACTGTTTTTAAACACACACAACATTTCTAGAAATGCAAATTAGGCCTAACAATTTAGTGTATTGAGGAGATGTTCCCTTCCCAACAAAACACAACTGCTGATTTTAATTTTGGTCAAAAAATACCTGGAGTAACTAAGGCATTTTAGGCTGTTTTGTCTTTGTACCTCTGCTTTCTCTCATGTTTCACATAGTTTCTTCTTCTAACAAGAAACAAATCTGTGTGAGATGGGAGAAATAGTGGTATTTCATAGCAGAGTTGTATTTGCTTCTTTTTGACATACTAATTTGATACTAAGGATTAATAATTATTTTAAGAAAGCTGGACAAAATAATCACCAAGGTAACAAACTTCACTAATGGAAGATTTCTGAAAACAGAGCAACTTCTATTAGTTAGCAAAGGTAGAGTTCAGGTGCTCATCCCATGTCTTGAGGTACCACAGCAACCTTTGCTAAAGCACTTGACGATGGCAAATCTACACCATTTCTCTTCTCCAGAATGTGTTGTCAGCCTCCTCTTTGCATCCCTCCATAAAGCTGCCTGAGGTTATCACTACAGATACAAAGGATTTCATTCTCAGTGTGCTTTGCATTTCTTTCGAGCATGTTACCCTTCCTCTCCCTCCTTTACTCTTGCAGTAGATCCACACTCACTTCTGCTCTGGCAGCATTGCAAGTCACCATCCCAACACCAGGTTTTTAACCCTGCATATATTATCACTTAAGCAGTCTTTCACAATAGAGACAACATGTTTTAAACATCTGCAAAGACCCTCACTATACTTTGTCATCTCCTATCTTTAAACTCGCTGTCACCAGGATGTCTACCAAAATGACAACAGCTAGGAGCAAGGGAACTGATACCCTCCCTGTCTGGAGGATCACTGTCATACAATTATATCCTTGGGCTGCCCATCCATCAGTCATATCTCCATGTTATCTGTTACCTTAGGATGTAATTAGGTGCAATATTTTTTCCTGTGGCAAAGCTGATGTACAAAACATGCCTGCTGTTACGTCTGGGGAAAGCATGAAGCCAGATGACACCTTTATCTCATACATTTTTCCAACAGGGACCATCTTTTTGTTCTGGGTTTGTACAATGTCTTGTAAAATATTACTCCAATTCCTGAGTGCTGCTTTTAGCTCTGCTGCAATGCAAATAATCTTGGTAGCAAAATCCTTTCAGTGAGATCCAATCCATTGGACTGGAGTCATGCAAATGTAGTTTGCATTACTTGGATGGCCTTTAGAACTGCTTGAGTTAAAAGCAACGGGCATTGGCTCATGAAGAATTATATGGCTTCTAATCTCTTCCAGCTCCAGGGCTTCCCAGCAGCAGACTATGTGAACTGGCAGCAGGACTAAAAGCCTTCCTGTTCACTGCAGTTCTCAGAATTGTACACTAGGTAAAGAGAGGGATATAGTGACTGCAGAGAAATACAGCCAAAAGAAATGTGGTGTGTAAATAGGACTGGGAAAGTAGGTGAACCCAAGTCTGAGTTGAGCAGGACTTTAAACCAAAACGTCCTAGAAACTTCAGGGAGCTGAGAGCACCTCCAGTAGGTCTGTCTTTGTCCAGATGCAATAAGATTTGAAGCACTTCTTTCCAAACAGTAAGACAAAAAAATAATGGACAGCAGATGTGTCATTTTTCCCAGCTAAGCAAACTTGTGATGGACTGTTTCGCTTTACAAAGAAGGAAGAACAGAGCAGTACAATCCGTCCTAATGGAGTTACAACATGCATGCAGGGCCTGATCATCTTGATCTCTGGGGATGTGCTACCTTTTGTGTTCTTCCATAGACAGTTAGCACCAAAACCACTAAAACATCGCCATCTCCGACTGAGTGAGAAGCCAGGGCCATACCACAGTAGTTCTTTGCTTCTGAGTCAGTGGTCAATCCGTTCTAAGAAGACAAAAGTGCAGAATAAATATTGTTATTATTCTACATATCCTGGTAGTATTGTTTCAATCTGTTGGCTGTCCGGCCTGTGAGACAGTGCGCTTGGTTAACATCGCAAAAGCTCCTTTCAGAACCTGGAAAGTTAGAACATATATTATTTTAATGAAAGCACAGATTGTGGAGGCTACAACAAAATCCACAGGAAGATCCTAAATCCTCCAACACTTTGGATTTTTCAACAGCCTGGATTTGGATTGACCCTAATAATGTGTATACTTAGCGCTTAGAATCACATGTATAAGGTCCATAGAAAATACAATCTACCAGCTGTGCAAGTATTTTTCTAATGACTCAGACTCTCTGCTTTTTTGTTATTGTATAAAAATGTGATGCTTTTAAACTGAGCAGCATAAATTACATTGTTGCTTCTCTGCTGTAATATAATGTAACCTTTTCCCTTGCTTATGCATTTAAAAAGGCTGATAGGGAGAGTCCTGTGGGCCCAGTGCACCTCCTGGGTTTCAGTTTATTTTCGATCACCAGTTAGAGCAGCTTTCAGACACACTTGCTGTTGTTTATTTCCTCATCATCAAAGGTAAAGTCTTCCCGTTAGCACTTTGCATGATGGGAGGCATGAGATACCTCAGCTTCTGGACGTCTTTCTCTGTCTGAAGGGGAACCTGCTCTTCTGAAGTATTTCATTGCTATGGCAAAAACAGTGTCACTGTCACAAAATATACGTTCTGTGGGCTCATGCAGTGAAATAAATTACATGGTAATTCTCATAGGTTTCCTACAAGAGGAAAACTGGTAACAAACCACAAAAAAACCCAACCAAACAACTGTACCTGAAGCAGTTTCTCTGCAAGGAAGATTGTGGAGAGATAAAAAATTTGTTTCCAAGCATGGAAGATCACAATTTCATTATTTTCACCATCAAGAGCCTTGCTAAGATGAATAGGATCAGGATGTGACTGAGCCCTGCGTGTAGCAATTCTGGGCAGAACTGAGTCTTTTTTTGTCTTGCATGACAAAACCATCCCAAATGTATTCATTTATTTATTTATCTGAGTTTCAGCACAAAGATTGTACTGTGCTTGATCATCAAACGCTATGTGAGAAACATAGCAAATGTCTCCATTAAAAGCAAGGCAGAATATGCCTCTACAGGATATATTCTTCACAGAGACCAAATTAAAGTGATGATACAGTTTGATAAAACATTAAACAGGAGGATGTGTGGTGTTGCTCTCCCTATAGGACATGTAGGACCCATGACTTACTGAGTGTTCAGAGAGTTTTGAAACAATCTGCCCTTTAGTGGAACCTTGGGACGAGTGATTCAGTTTGCAGAAGGGCTACAGCATCTTATTTTATGCTCACTTAAACATATGGCTGAAGCATCATCAGGAGGTTTGACTGTGGGCTTAACAGGTATCTAATGCATACAACAAAATCCTAAGGGGTAATGACAGCCAAGCTGATACAAGACACAGTTAAATCACAATCACAGTACGTTAGGAGTTGGAAGGGACCTCGAAAGATCATTTAGTCTAGCCCCCCTGCCAGAGCAGGATCACCTATATTAAATGTAAACTTTTTTCTGTAATATACCACATATTGTGCTGTAACAGCCCATCAAGACTTCCAGTATAACTTACATTTTCATAAAGTGAAGCTCTCTGTTTTGTGCATCTGTCTTTCTTTTTGGATTTTAGAAGAAAATATTATTTTTACTACAAAACAATTACAACAGTTTCAAACTAAACACAAAATGCAGTTTCTTATATAAAGGAAGTAAATGTACAGGGTTTGTTTTTCAAGAAAGGATTACCAAAAAAAAAGATTAATGGCTAATACAAAAATGTAAGTGTATAAACATGATTTTTAAACTATAAACAAAATTCATTTATCTTCTGTTTACTTATTGGTAAAAGATTTTCCATTATTCTAGAGACTTATGTTTGTGAAATGTTACTTTCTTAGATACAACAGTGCAAAAGCATATATATTCTTTTAATTGCTTGCACTTCTATTTAACTCTAGTGCCATGTACATGCTTGGAAACCTAGATTTCAATAGCAGCTAGAGAATGTGCATAATTAGTAATGGGGCCTTCAATCATTCTCCCTCTCATGTTCCACTGTTTTCCCGTATTCTAGCACAGTTATGTGCCCTTTAAGCTATTTTTATCAAGTGTGACAACTTTGAACTTGTTCCAAGACCATATTGCCTTAGATGTGACCTTCTGGTGTGGAAGTTAAATGTTCTCTGAAAATCTTGAATATAACATGTACTTCTCTATATTTACTCTTAATGTAACATCTTCAAAGAATACCAAAAAGTCAGTGAAACATGAACTTCTTCTATAACAGCCTTAGAGCCTGATCCTTTATACATGACTTCAGTAGGATTTACACATGTGTAAGGGCTGTGGACCATGTGTGCAAATATGGACACATGTTGTATCATATTAAGGTTCAATAATAGGGCTGGCCAGGAAACAAGGATTCTGTTTCGTGAAAAATTCTGAGGTTTTGGCATTTGGTTTCATTCTGATGCAGGGTGAAATGAAGACTTGTCAGTATGTTTTGAAAGCAAGACAGTCTGAGAAGGAGACAGACAGATGGACAGTCGGACTGACTGACCACGGGGGTTAAGAAGTCACCTGTCATGGTGAATGCCCATTTCAGAGACTGCTTCAAATCCAACAGCAGTGTCTTCAACCTGGATGTGCTTTGTGCAAGGTGAATTTCCTCGCTGCTATGCTATTTGGTGTCCGTAGGCAAGTGAAGCCCTTCCTCCTCTTCTTGCCCGAATTTGCTTTCTGATGTGGAGGCAGGCAACCCTGGTCCTCCCTCAGCAGGATGGGCAGCACCATTTGCTGAGCTTTTTTCCCTGTAGAGCAAGTGTCAGATAGATTTTATGCCGGGGACCCATGCGGTGCGTTTTATCACGAGGCAGGTGACAGGCCATAGTGGTGTACTCTGCTACCTACCAGGACTCGCTAAATCTATCCCCAGTGGTCTTCCCCAAGCAGCTACAGTCTACTCTGTAGGTACTCATGAAGCAGAGTTTGGGGACCAATGCTGTAAGCTGGGGGTGACAAGTTTATATCTCAAGTTTTTATAAAGTGCCACAGGAATTCCCATTGCTGGAGCTGTTTGTGTGTTATAGCTGCAAAATGCTAGTCTGAGATGTACATCTCTTAAAGTGTCAGCTTTTCTCTGGTTTACAAAGAACTGGGTAGCCAAGGGAGCAGATTTTCTGCTTGGTGAATGGTGCTGGAAAGACCAGAAAAGAACAGCTGATTGAGTATGAACCTCATAAGCTCTGCTTTACTTCCTCTCAGATGAAAGTTAACATTACTTGGTTTGTTCCTTAAAAAAAAAATACAGTGTTGATAACTTACTTTGACGTATCAATGCATCTGAGCCCTATCTATGTCACTGCAATGGCAATATCAGCAGATTTTGAAAGTGGACTTTGAGCATTTTGTGTCCTAAAGATGACAACATAACCTTGTGCTGCATCTTCTGCAGACATGTTGTGGATAATGATAGTAAAGCAATTCTCATACAAGCTATATTTCCATGGGGATTATAGTACAAAACTTTGATTTTCCAGGTTAGATATAAGCTCTAGCTGATAATTTAATATAACAATATATATTTTAATATTTATTTCATGCAATAAAAGCTCAAAATAAATCTCAGCATCCTGGAGTGAAATTCTTATGGACAAATGGAATATAGCTTTGCCTGTGGGTTGAAAATGTCTTGGAAATACTAGTGGATGCTTATATTGTTCATCTGTTTTACTGTCTGCAAGCACTGAACTGTGATAATGATAGGAAACAGTTAAAACCAGTAAAGAAAACTTTCTAAAAGAGGAAAGAGCAACTGATTGCTACTGCTTATTTTAAATTTGAACAGTTAGAAAATTGATGAACAGAAACAAAATCTAAATTTTCTCTTGAGTTTATTTCCAAGCCAATTGTCTAAATTTAGTATCTATGTTTGAAAAAAACCTCACAGACTATATTTAAAAAAAAAAAAAAGTGTTTGCTTTCTTCATCCTTCATTGCTAGCATGACCCAAGACAAGTTTCTGGTACATTTTGCCTAAGGGCCAAAGTAATAATTTCAGTCTGAATGTAAAACACTATCCAGCAATCTGTCCTAGATCTTGACATAAGAATTGGCCAAGTACACTTTTCTTCTGTTCTTTTTTATTAAAACAGTATTTCAAAGGGTAATTTTCCAAAAGAAAGGCAGCGACTCAGAGCTGCCCTTCTCAAAGATCAGATGATGGCAAGTTTAACATTTGTGTGGTAGCACCAAAGATGCATGACCTAGTAAGGCAGAGGCAGCTTAGCAGATGATATGAAGTGTAAGTGCTGAAGATCTGCTTCAGCGTGCCTGGTAAGTATTACAATTATGGGTAATTCCCACTTTGTAGATGTGAAAGCAAATCAGGAGGGTCATAACTAGATTTAGATCAGGACTCAGTGTTAAAGACAGGATTAGAATTCAGGGGTCAAATGCTGTCCCATGGCTGGTGGTCACCCATGGCTGAGGCCACCCAACCCAGATCTCAATGCCACGTTTTTTGTTTCTCTGAACTGATCCACTGTTACCAAGTGTGGGTGCTTGCTCACATGGTTACACTATAACAGCCCACAACCAAAGTGAAGAATCCATTCTTTTCACAGAAATTCTCAGAGTGAGCTATCTCCCCAAGGGAATATTTTAGCATTGCGTCTCCCCACCGTCTGTGCATTCAGATAAAGTGGACCAGCAAGACTAGCCACAGTAACACCCAGCTGGTCATCGATCAGATCTTCCCAAAATCAAACTTCAGTTGCCCTGTGTTTCAGAGCTCAGCTGGGAATGGCTGTGGGAGGGAGTACGAGCGTCCCATTGTTGTGGGGAAGAAAACAGTGATACAAATGCACGCTCATATCAGTAAAATGGCAGAAATCCCATTTTAACATATGAACCTCTGAATGGACTTTGTGGAACGTAATACCTTTCATCTGAAAGACAGAAGGTGTCAATCTTCATGTGCTATTGTTCCACCAAGGTTGGTATGAGCAGCAACGGTCTCAGCCATGCAGAAATCGAATAAGCACAATGTTTTAAAGCTCTGCCTTTTAAAAAGCCAAAGGAACAAAATTTCTTCATCTTGGTGTGTAGAGGCAAATGCCAACCAGAAGAGGGAGCGCATGTCAACTGGAAGCCTTTTCCCAGAGCTCTACTGACTCAACTAATTATTCTGCTGACGAATACAGCCATGTTGGCAAAATAAATAAAGAAGATAAATCTAGGCTTGCCTTCTGGAAAAGGGCAAAGCTGAGCAGAAAGGAACTGATACTTGCATACTCTATTTAATTGCCCTAGCAGAAGTATTTTCGCTTTTAAGAGTGCCTGGGTTTGAGACAGAAGTGTGTGTCGCTCCTGTGCTTTCCTGTACATCACCCAGCTCATGTGAGCGACAGCAAGCTGCTTGCTGCATGTCTCCTACTTACAGGTCGTGTAGGGGTCACTTACGCATGTTAGTAAGAGTCATTTCTTCCTGTCAAGAAGCCATGACCAACAACTGCTTCTCTCTTGTGCTCCCTTCCCTCTTTCGCCCTCTTTCTGTGACCCATTTTACAATAGGATTTCTGTTGCCTTATCTCTCCTGTTGGCCAGCTGTTCTACTCACACCTCCTCAGGCACCGGTGTTCAAAGGCGATGGGGAGCTGCAGAGGTCTGGCTCCCCGGACACCCCTGCTGCTCCTGCACCGCTCGCCCCACTTGCAGCACATGTACCAAGTGATTCTATCAGCAGCTGCCTGCAGCTGGGTCTGTTGGCAGGAGCCCTCAGCCTGAGGAGAGGTGAGATGAGGTTTCACTGCCACAGCACTCCTCCTGCCATCTTTTCCTTACCCCTCTGACATTGGACCCCAGCTCCCAGCAGTCACCTTGGCATCAAGGCTGCACAGCTATGTCCGCAGTGTGCCTCAGAGGGGTTGCATGTGGGCAATTGGGAGGCACTGATTGCTCCAAGAAGGACTTACAATTCTCCCTTCAGTGTAGCACTCATTTTGGGAGGTTTATTCTCCTCCCTTTTTAACCTTTTTGTCCTCCTATTATTTTATAGAGCTCTTCTCCCTGTGGCTCTTCATGCTTTCTCCATCCCCACTGACCCTTATTTTTCATTCTTCCCTGTCACATTCTTCCACCCTCCACTCCCTATTTTCTATTGTTCTTTTTATCCTTGTTTCCTTTCACTTCCCCCCTATTTACCTTCTATTATTTCCCTCTTCTTTGTTCTTGTCCCCCGTCTTTGCCTTCCCTTCTCCAAAGTGATGCCTCATGTCCTCATGCCACCAGAAAGTACTCCTGCTTACAAACTCAGATCTAGTTTTCTTTCTCCTGCTGGTTGTGCCACTTAATTCTCCTGCTGGTTGTGCCATCTTTCCTCCCCTGAAGGGAACAGGCTCTATTTAAGGTTGCAAATGGTTAGAACGAAACAAGGGTCTGAGGAATTCAACAAATTATTTTCTCATTACTGTTTAATATGTTTTCTTGTCCTCAGATAGTCATTGAATTACGCTGTAGTATATTTCAGTCATAACAGAAATCAATTAACATGTACACAATACATTTAGAATCATTCAAATTAAATAGCAAAGCTTATTTTCATTTGCAAGTTTCCTGGTCACATGTGTAAGTTACATGTCTGCACATAGAAACTAGGAAGCTAAGTGTAAGTATTCATTATTTTCTTTTATTTAAATCTGCCCTAGAATGTGAATTTTTTTTTTTCAAATAATTATTTAAAATTACCAAAAAGTATTTGCAAATTTTTATTTTGGTTTATTACTGAATCAAAACCAGAAAGCTTTTTCACTGCTATATCATTAAGACCAACAGAAGAGATATAAGTGACAGTTTTATTTACATACTAGAATGGGACAAGAGACCATTAGGCTTTACAGAGTACAGAATAACTAATATTATTCTTTTTCCATCATTTTTTTTTCTTCTTTTTTTTTTTCTTTCTGAGCCACTGAGCCCTTGATCTTTTTAAACAAGGCTAGGTCAAGTCAGCTATCTAAGGAATAGTTTGCTAGAGAAAACAAAAAAGCAATGGTGTCTGACAGTCTTCAAATGCACTTTGTACCTTGTTGTTTTAGTGTCAGCTATTGACAGATGTAGTTGGGGAAATTTCTGGTCCTATCAGCAACAACAATTCAATCTTCTATAGCACTTTTCACGTCAGAGCACATTACAAATAGCATTATCATCCCCCTTGTTGATAGCGCAGGAGGTTGGTATAGGGATAACTGACAGGTTATAGGTAAAGTAAAGATCTGACTGGAAGAAATTGACTTCCAGCAGAAAAGAAATACAAATTATGTCTTTCAGTGAAATTTCCCCCCCCCAAAAAAAAGTTACATGAAGTTTTCCAACCTTGCTGAAATTCACCATCCTTTGATCTGACTTTAGATATAGTTGCAAAAATAGTGAAATTAGGGTAACTTTTCCTGACACCGTTTTGGATTAGTCAGGCCTTTTCTTTCTTTTTTTTTTTTTTTTTTCCCCCTTTTTTTGTTTTCTGAAGTACAACTTCGGTCTCTGAGGAAACATTCCCTCCGTACCACACAAGTGGTAAATAAAAATCTACAAATAAATTCTACTATTTCCCCAAATGCATAGGATACAAAAAAATGTATTCATTAGTGTGAGATATAAAAATGTAGACTCACACTTCTGAAATCTACGGCTGTTCCTTTCACACTTGTGCCAAAGGCAAACAAACATAATTCTCCCTGGCAGCTGGACGACATTCCTAACAGCCACCACATTAATTCACTCACCTCCATCAGCCTCCGCCTGCAACCTGCACAGCTTGCTGCCAGGAAGCCTGGCAATAAATTCCAACTCTAAATACCAAACAAGGTAGAAAATACCATGCAGCGCATTATTCCGAAGGACAAAATGGGCTCTCTCGATAGGCACATTGAGGAAGGGGGGTTTCTGCCTCCTTTTGGAGGTTCCCTTACTGCACTTGTGGAAGTCGGCAGTTGTCCCAGAAAATGTAGGTTTGCACTGGCAGTTGAAGTCTGTATTTTTTTACTCAAAATTTGAGTCGTTTTGTTAGCGAAGTCTATAGCTGGATGTTCTACTAGAGCTACGAGTGTGTGTGTTGATGAATTGCAAGCCAGTGATAACACCTGATGTGCTTATAAGGGAGCAAGCCTGGAACATCCGTGTGTGTGACTGCTTCTGGAGAAGGGGGCTGCGGACACCGCGCTGCTGCTCTGCAACATTGCTTAGTGCAGGGCTGCGTATTTTCTCTCCAAAAAACACATATGGAAATGGAGGCAAGTACTCAACAATAAATCTATCTAAGGTTACAGGTTATGGTTATTTTCTTTTTATATATGCGTGCGTGTGTGTAAAAATATGTTTGGGTTTATGCATATATGTATGTCCACAAAACCATTTCACTTTTCTCACGGTCTTTTAAGTTCTTTTTCTTTTCATTTCAAGATGAATAAACCACTAAATAAAGGTAATTCTGTTCTCAGAGGAAGCTGAGTGCCCCTCTTTTGCCTGACAGCAATTGCAAACAAAATGGCCACTGTCTGAGGAGACAGATAATTTCTTATCAAGTTAAAGGTACAGTACTCAATACAAATCACAAATCCGAAGGTCTTCCAGTATGGGCTACGTCATTGCCTTTTTCCATTCTCCTTTTTCAGGAAAGCTGTGTACTCTGAAATAAGATGAGTGCGGTATCTTAATTCTGTTTTCCCTGCAGCGATTTTCAGGAGTTCAGCCTGGAAGAACACCCAGCCATCTAAAAGTTTTTTTAGTTCTCAAGTTCTTGTGAGAATGAAGATCTGGGCTGGAAAAGCTCAAGGGAAGAGCTGTCGAAAAAAGGTTATGACTGATTTGGCTTGTAGTTGCACTCAGCACATGAGAAAAGTCAGCCATTCCGTACATTCGGGTCCCAGCCAAAAGTAAATGGGATGGTAAAAGAATAAAATTATTCTCAGAAGTGTAGCAGGCACTTGAAATTGCAGAGAAGTTTTGCTTTGTGTTTTGAGCACTGTTGCTGACAATAATTTCATGCGAACCGCTTCTACTCATGTCAGTTTTACTAACTTTGTGTTAGTTCACTGCCTTCAGGGATGGCAAGAAAAACTCCCTCTGTTTGATTAGTCTTCTATCTTGACTTTATCTTTTTAGTTTTGCAAAGCTGATAAAAATACAGAAGTTCACACAGAACAATTTATTTGGATTTCAGCCAAACCTTTGATAAAATTGTGTGTCATGAGCTTCTGTATCAGCAAAAGTAGCTCATTTTTGAACAATAGGATAAGTAGTTCTTTAAAACATATTTTACACCTTGGAGAAGTGTTACAGCAAGGAAAACCTTATCCCCTGTAGACCTATATATAAATTTCTCAGATTTTCTTTTGAGCGAACACCTACTCCACATTACACCAATGACTTCTTGTCAGCAGGGTTTTTGTAGGGGTAGAGGGTTCATTCATACGGTCTCCACTTTTCTTGTTCTTTTTAAAGCTGCACTAGGTTCCCCACCTGTAGGCTGTTCATCATACCAAGTGGCTGTCATTTCTGTCAAATCAGAGCTACAATGAATATTCTAATAGAAATCAAATTCAAGCCCTGTTTATTTCTCCTTCCGAATTCTAATGGCACTACATCTCCTTGCACTGGACCCTCACCTGGGGTGGGTTTGGTACTGTAGGGTACAAACTCTTTTTTTTGACAGCATAGTTGAAAACCTTCCCAAAGTAGTCAGAGTTAGTCCACTCTCCACGAGGGCTGATGCTCTCCAGTTACATGCTTTTCTTCTTTATGGTGTCCTTAATCTCCAAATAATTTAAATGAGTTTGTGGACTTCCTAAAATATCAGCAAAGGGTAAGGAGGCTATAGGGTCAACAGGTCTTGCTATAATAGCTAACTAGACAAGGACTAAGTGCTGCAGTCCTTTCACATTTAAAACTCCTGTTGACCTCAACGAACCATAAGGAGATGATCAGGTTTAAGTGTCTTCACCTCAAAAAGGGTATTCACTGGGCAAAGAGAAACACAGACAAAATTGTTTCACTTTAGGTACAGGTAGGAGAAGTATACAAAACTTTTGCAAAACTTGTAGTGCTTCAGGGTGTTTTTTTCTGATAGCAGCTGCTGAGCTGTAAGTGGCTTTACTTTCAGGATAATTTAATTACTTTTTGGAGGGGTTTTTTTGGTGGTTTTTTTTTTTCGCCTAAGAAATGTCACTATTCTGTATTTTTGATCTCCCTTCTTGGTAGAGATTTACAGTCTGAACTCCAGAATAAGAACTGCTTTTGGTCTGGGGGGATGGTGGTGTTCAGTTTTGAAAAGTCTCGAGATTTTATCTTGAGGTTCAATATTTGCTTATTCCTTTATAACTGCCATTCTTGGACACAAATGAACCCATGACCGCTTTAAGCTTCTTTTTCTTTAAGTGTGTTTTTACCCCTCACATTTGTAACATCTAGAAATGCAAACACAAATTTGAGGAAAGGTTAGAAGTTTAAAAGTTCCGCTTTATTTTTTCTGGAAGTTAAGATTTTTAAACCAGTGTCATTATTTTTGATGCCTGTAGGACACCAGTTTCAGGGTTAGCAAAACTATGTGTTTCAACATGAGTTTGAAACCAAGGGACTTAACTGAGCTTTAAAGAACAGCAGACAGGGAAAAAAAAAAAAAAGAAGTAAAAGAAAAAACAAACTTTTTAAAAATATGTTTGTAATTTGGTTATTCTTTAACAGGGACAAAATTAAGATCTGTATTTTTCATTTTCTATGACTTGCAAATCATATTTGCTGAGTGTACAGGTCAAAAGTCTGTTTTTTCCAGCTGCCAACATGCAGCTTCCACCTGAGATTGGAAAGTAAAAAATATTCGTTCTGCCTCATAGGTCATCACTGGTAATAAAGATTCTGCAATAGGAAATTAGCTGACAAATTTGTTGATGATGTGCAAAACAGACTAGGATCCAGCTCACCCTCCCAGAGCTCCACTGCTCTGCAGTGCAGACAATAGTAAAACCAGGCTTTTGGTCACAAAAGTAAGGGGCTCTAATACCCTGAGCGGGGAAGAGCTCAGGTGAGTTAGAGTGTGTGCTTTAACGTGTAAGAGTGTGTGCTTTAACGTCGCGACTCCGCTGCCCGTCGCTCTGCTCTAAGCTGCCGCCAGGTCACTCAGCGCTGGGGCTGCGCTGGGTTCCAGCGGCAGGCAGCAGGCTCTGCCTGCCCGCAGAGGCGCATCGCCGGCCTCGCAGCATCACCAGGCTGCGGGGAAAGGAAAATTAAAAAGGAAGAGAGAGCTACCAGGGTTTGAGTGGAAAGGTCCTTTAAATGCAAATGCCAGTGGAGACAAGATGCGGTCTGCTCCATTGGAATTAGATTGGAATTAGGCACCGGAGCAAACAGGAGTCGGCTCTCCTGGGCAGCTGAGTGGCAGTGGGGATTATCTCCGTTGTGAAGAAGAGACCGTATTTTTCTTTCTTCCTGTCCCTAATAAAGACATTACAGTCACTTTAAGAAAGATCTTGAATGATCTTTGCATACAACTGCATCTTTATCAAAGAAGCTTGCGAGGTTTTTAAATGGTTGCTGCTGTCTCCTATTCCTCGCCACAGGAGAGGGAGAGCGAGGCATGAACCGGGACTACGAGTCTACATTTGTTCACAGTCTGTTCCTTGGGAAGAGCAACTACATGCATGAGCAGCTTGCAACCCCTTACAAGGTTAAAATCTTGCCCGTGGCAAGGATTAGTTCAGTGAAAATGCATAAATAACATGGGTTTGTCTGCAATGATACATTCGGGTGTCTGACTCAGTATTATTACCAAGAATAATTAACTCAGCAACGGGGAAAACACACACATACACAAATGAGGTGCTGATATTCATGAGATAAATTTCATTTATCATGAACCGTCTCCCCTGCCTTCTGCTCTGTATTCCATCTAGGTCACTGAGACTTACTTGAAGGAGCCAGGAATATGTTTAGAACCAATCACTGACAATACAAATAGCCAGGTGAAGGTTTCCTGTCCTATTCAGAGGTGGATCAAGCATAGGTCTCAGACAAAGCCAGTACTTGGTGCTGCATCTGGGATAGATTCAATGGGGGGAGCAGTGTAGGAGCGGGAGAGCTCTAGTGGTGGCAAAATGCAAAGTTATGGCTTTATGAAACATGGAGCAGCTATTTTGAGGTCATTTTAGAAGAGTCTTAAATTCAGCTCATGCAAAATCAGTAACCTGATTTTAGAAGACGGTGAAAATATATTCAGAATAAAATAATATTTCACATTCTTCAGGACTAAATTGTTACCCCCAGCATTTTGGAGCTAGTTTCATTGGCAAACCCAGTAAAAAATCACAGATGTCTGTCACTGAAAGAAATTAACTTTATCCAGTTTGTTTCTTCCCACAAAAGTAGACAACCGTATCATTCCTTTTGGACATTTGCCCAATCCTTTTGGATAATCAGATAGAGATGCCTCAGAGTTGTGAACAGTTGTATTTCTGCTGTGAACCTACAGTAGCTCTGTTTTATTTTTTTTCCACTGTGAACCTTGCTTGAGGAATGCCTGCTCTGTGGATTTTTATCTTCTTCCCAGTAGGATTACTGAATACAGTTCGATTCTGTGCTGGCTTGCGATGTAATGAAGCCATATGAAGTGACATCACTGGCCACAGGAGTTTTGCTGGAGAGATTAGCACGCATATTGCCCTCAAACATCTGCTTAACAAAGTAGGCTGAAGCAGGACGAGACACCCTCCTTACACCAGGCAAGAAGAGACAGTGCTGGAGCACTTCTTGTCAAATAGGATGAGAAAGAGGAACCCCTTCTCTGATTTGAAGAGAGGAAAGGAAAACCTTTGCTTCACTTCTGAAAACATTCACGGCAGGGAATAAAAAGAAGGACTCTGGTGGATCTGCATCTCCTGCTGCAGAGCTATAGCCCTGAGTCAGGCAACACTCCTTCAATGTCAAATGACAACATAGGGAATTTTGCTCTCGTAAGGCTACAGAATTTAGCCCATTAAAAAAGACTAGATTATCCTTCAATTTTTGATCAGCTTTCCCAAGCCAAATTCTTTTTCTTGTTTACATTCATGTAAATCCATAGAGGAAGTAAAATGAAGTAATTAGTCCCTAGGTTACGCCATTGTAAAATTTTGTTTTTCCAAATTCCACAGCTCAGCTTTTAGGGACTTGTGTTGTTTTCATTTTAGCAAACATTCTGAATCCCAGGAAAGTTCATCACCTGGCAGTCTTTTTTTTTTTTTTTTTTTCCTGAAGGTATTTAATACTGAAAAGGAATCAAAAACCACTTAGGAGGTTTTACTTGGGACTGCAAGTATTGCAGAGGCACAAGTTTTGCCAAGTAGTTAGCTGGAGGCCAAATTCTGCAAATCCTAAAATCGCATGAGTATTTCTTTCTATTTGAAAACGACTCATGATTGGAAGGGCTGCTCATGTGAATAGGGATCTGCAGGATTTGGCCTTTTCTGACAAGGCCAAAATCGTGGCTTTGCTGTATGCAGTTAACCTGCATTTTGTTTAAAGGGATCCCATCAGGAAAGTGGAAACAGATTTTTCTTAACTAAGTGCTTACAGTTGAATTTAAAAATGTTGCCCCTTGTCAGAGGTTAAACTGTTCCCTGCCTCGCTCTTATAAGCATTTTAAACTAGCTACATTAAACACTGTAAATAGGAAATACAAGAAATGAGGGTACAATCTAAGCACAAGAAAATGCAAAACAAAAGGGCAGCTTTGTTGTCCTTATGAAAAAGCCCATCCAGCTGCTTGTGTTTAACCGATACAAAGTAGGGTTTCACACCAAAAGAACGATTTATTCTGTGAATTAAAACAGTTAGAAGGCCTTTCTAACAATGGTGAGCACTTACACCCATGAGCAAAGTTAGCAGCAGTACTTAAGAGCTTACTAATGCAGATAATGCTGCAAAACTGGGGTCAAAAGTATATGTAATAACTGGACGTGGTTCTGATTAGAAATTAATCTAAAAAAAGCCCAAATCTAAACCACTGCAGCAAAATAAACAGCATGGGGTATACATAGAAGTTGGGTCTGAGAAATTAAGCCCGGTTTCCCATTTCCATAACATCCCTTTCTACCTTGTTGCAGGATTAAAAATCTTGTACCTTAGACCTCTCTCTGTTGTTTATGTGCTCGAAGGTCTTGGCTTGTTTTCTGCGTGGAGAGAGCTGGAACTTTTTCCCGTGAGGGTGTAGCTAGAAATGTTTATATACACATCACTGAACCCTTTGTGCCTCCTGTCCACCCTCTCTCAGTGTCAATATACTCTACATAACATGATCAGTAATGCAGCGGTGTAATTAGCTACAGAGATCTAACTGTGTGTTAATAAAAGGCCTAAGAAAAACAAAAATCTGTCTTCCAGCGGGAGTGCCTGTCTAAACATTTGTTTCCAACCTCCCAGGTTTTACATAAAAATACAGTGCACCTCTTCCCTAACTATACCTGTAAATAAATGGACACTGACTTCAGTCAATTTTTCCTCTTTAAATAAAATGACTCGCTATGCTTCTAATTTTTCTGTTGTTTCTACTTTTCTCTACCTTGCCCTGCCTACAGGTTTCCTTTAGTTACTTCCCACCATTCTAGATTTCTTGTTAAAATTTTGTTGGGTTTCCATTTCCCTGCTAATTTTCTCCTTTTAAATTTTGTTCATCGCTCTGCTTTCAGCTTGCTGTCACTTCATTTCCTCTACCTAGCAAGTCCTTATTATTCTGGCTTCTGCTTTTGTTCCACTTTTTGTAGCCTCCCTCCTGACTGCCCTTGGTTTGTTATATTCACCTCCTCATCCTTCTTCTCCCTGGATCTCCACTCTCCTTTTCTTGCTGGTGCTCCCCTTCACCGCAGCCTTTACGTTTATATCCCACCTGTACTAGTTTATGTCCCACTGGCGCTGTATGGAAATATCTCCAGCAAGCCCAGGAGAGAAACTTCCTTTGTCGTTTTCCCTGAAGTGTGTGTGATGAGATTTAACTGCATGAGGAATGGCAGAGAATTTCCTTTAACATGGCAAAACCCATGAAACTTGTAAGAGATGGGAATCTCTTTTGGTGAGTAAATGGGACAGTTTGCACACTAGCCAGTAGCAGTCATGTGTAGGCACAGCTTGAAAAAGCCACTTTGTGAGGGGGCTTGTCAAGGCAATGCAGGAAAATGTTGTTCAAATTAAAAAAAAGAAAAAGACAACTTCAAGAGAGATGAAGCAAGCAACTGGGGCTGACTGTAAGCACTTCCCTGGCTCTGCAGCATGTTTAATACCAAAAAGAGCAATAACCCCCAAAGAGAAAGTCCCCGCACTAGAAAAGTCCAACTTTTAAAAAAATTGGCTCTATGTTCTCTTTATTTCTTCAGTGTCTTCACCCTATTTATTCCCTTTTAACTTTCTTATCTTTTTTCTCCTATAAGTTGTTTCTCTTATGACATGCAACGGTTGTTTTCCCCCACTCTTCTCTGCCTTTTGCCTATTGCATGCTCTCTGTCTCTCTGGACCCTTCCTATCACTCTTTCTCCTTCCTGTGCTCCTTCAGTCTGACTCTCTTTGCATTCATCTTTTAACCCAGATGTTTCATCATACTTTCATCACCATCGAGGTCTTCCGTGCTAGCTTCTTCCCACGCTACAAATTATATCTTTATGCTCTGCTGGCATGGTCGCAGAAGCTGCCTCTCTCTCTCCTTCCAATCCCATGCACTCTCATTCTCTCCTGCACACACACATTGCACGAGCACTTCAAAACTAAAATAAATACATGGATACATGAAGATTTCCCCAAAATGTGTTTGTACACGCAGGCTTCGCAAATCTATTCAAAGCTTGCTTACAGGCTCAATGCCAGACCCAATTTATGTGGGAATTGTAATACAACCTCCTACTGAAACATATGTTCAGCCTGTCTTCAGCACATGTACCCCATTTTCTTCTACATCACTTTTGCAAATGCACAGAGAACCTCCTTCTCATGCGTTTTCTCCTTCACCGATTGATCCACCCTCAGAGATCTTTTTTAAATAAAGAGGTTTATGTTGTGAGCAATAAGGCATCAGCTAGACTGAAAGTAGTTGGGTGAGTGTTGTGAGGGACAGGTTTGCTCCTCTAGTTTGGAAAAACTCTCCTGGTTTTCTCAGAAGAGAACATGTTTTGAGTGTTTGTTCCTGTAAGGAACAAGAGGCATGTTTGTTTTGATAAGTAGGGTTTTGGTATCAGCTTGATGAACAACTGACCCCAACCAGGATCTCCCACATATCTTAGGAGAAAGCTCATTTAACTTTTCAGAGGGCAGTATTTACAGTATGCTTTTGTCACACTTTGGTTTTAGGCTTTTGTGCTTGCCCTCAGGCACGTCAGAGAAGAAACTATAAGATAAGTTTCACGACAGAAATGAGATTCCTAAAGCAGCACAAGGAAGGGCAACCACAGCTATGGATTCTTACCTGACTAATGACCCAGGTATAACCAGTCCTGTTCAGGGAGAGCTAGGTGGAGCAGAAAAGCTCACATGCTCCTCAAAGACTGATTTTGTCAGGACTTGGGGAAAAATATTTTACAATTTTTCCTCAGGTACTCTCCTGCCCACCCAGCTAAGGACAATAGAGAGATGTGACTTCCAGCCTTTGTGTTGGAAGAGTTTTTTACAATCTACCAAGCATACTGAAGGTCAGCAAAACACTCTTGCTATTGCAGCTATCTCCAATCTATGGCAGACAGAAAGGAAAGGCAAGCACTTAGAGAGAACTATGTCACCAGTGAGCAAGAGGCTCACCATGTTGCATTCACCAGCTACTCAGTGAAGGTACAGGGGAAGTTTTTCAAAGTGTGCTTTGCCAAGAGCCCTTCAGAATTGTGGCTGTTGCTTCTGCAGTGTTCCCCTGCCAACACCCTCTCCACTCCCATAAGACTTTCCCTTGTTGATCACTGACGCGCTTAAAAGCAGGATCTTGACTAAAGGTTATCGGACCTATCTGTTGCCCTGTGCTTTCTCTGTTCAATGCCTCCTCCACCCATCAAAAATTTGTGATCCAATCCACACACGCCGCCTTTAGCCCTCAAGCTGTTCTCAGGCCCTCCCCTCAACCTAATACCACTCTAGCTTACTCCTTGGCTTCAATGGGAAATTTTTGCAAGGAATAAAGAACTATTCAGCTCTTCAGGCTGCATTTAGACATCCCGGGTGTGTGTGGTTGGTGTGCCCTGGTGTTTTGATTCCTGAGATCAAAACTGGGGACATGATTAGAACACAAGCTAAGTCTGTTTGGACAGGGGGCATAGGTTTATTTCTGATGGAAATCCAGGCAAAATGGAGCTGAAGAGTAAAGTGATATACAGTGAGAGCCAAACACTTCCTATGCAGATATGTTCCTTTCTTAATTTCAGGATCTCCAAAATGTTTCCAGGACCTCCAGTTTAGAGGTAACTTCAGCTCATCATGCCAGCCAGGGAAGTTGTCAGTGCTTGTCAACAAGGAATATTGAAAGTCTTGCACCTTACTCGAGCCCCAGAAACCTCAAGAGTCTTTTCTGTTTTACAAGTAAATTAGGAGTAGGAAGTAGCATAGACTTAGATACCAACTCCGAGATGCAGTGCTTGTCTTACAGCCAACTATGGCCAGTCTTTGGTAACAACTGTACTAAACCATCAATTAAATGTTTGTATCATTTCAGAATGAAATACTAGCCACATTCTAAACATCTAGTTATTATTTGCATAAAATGATGTCACATCCTTTTTACAGTCACCTAATTTCTCTTATGGTAAGCAGGTTCCAGGCTGGTTAACCCGAATGCCAACTATGCCACAGGACAGACCCTCATTCAGTGGGTTTCACTGAGAGCTTAATATTGATTTGGTTTAAAGCCTGCATAGTAGCAGCTTCCTCCAGTATAATGTGTGTGAAAAAGCAGACACACGCAATGTCTCTGAAGCCTGAACTCACAGAAGGCCCCACAAAAGCGCTGTTTAGTCTCATGCTTTAAATAATGTCCAGAAGCCTAGGATATGTCTACACTGCTGATGAAGAAACTCCTGCCTCAGCCGGCGTGGGTTGATAAGCAGTAGAAATGTGCCTGAACGAACGAGTTCTGCCTTACGCCATCCTGCTGCCAGACCCTGTCTAGCTCATTTGCACAGCAGTGATCTGTGCCATGCCAGCTTGCTGACGTGGCTCACTGCGAGCTGAGGGATCACTGCTGGGCTCAATGTGGAGACAATGCTAACGAGTATCTGACTCCCAGGGAGTGGTGGTGGGCAGGAGGAGGAGATGCAGAAGACAGAAGGAAGTCTGATTGCTCTCTGCTTTTTTTCATGTCATACTCATTTTATATCATCTTATCTACATACATTTTTATTACCTATGTCTATGTTTTTCTATAATATTTTTCTCTCCCTTCTCTTGTTAGATTATGAGGAATGTCTATTGATATTTCTTCCAAGGCTGTTGAATGTATGGGAAACTCTTGGTGCAGCTACTGGAGAAAGATGCTATAGGAAGAAGACTTCAGTGTGATGCTGCCATCACACCTATCAGGAAACACATCTCACACCTTTAAATGTAATGACTGTAACAGATATGGAAACATATAATATGATGCCATTGAAACAGAATTGAGCACTGAAGACAGAAATATTCCATGGTTTTTATGTCAGGGTTACCCTTACCAAGAGGGTAAAAACATTCACTGGGAAGTCTGTCTCACAATACAGCTGCATCTGTAAATTTAAGGTCAGAACATCATAAACAACTTTTAACAAAAGCTTCTGACAGTGCAAATCTAGACTACTTCTGTATATACAGAAATAATTTTTAGCTAGAACAGTCCTGCAGCATGAAAACAGAGAAAATGAGCAAGGATTCTGACAGATAGAAAATCCAACTATATACCATGTTTAACCAGGGATAAAAAAAAAACCCTGAACCTCTGCCCAATGTATGTGTGAAGTGGATAGTTTTCTTTTATTTTTTCTTATATAGCTGGTTTCAAGGCAGGGATTTGGAAAATATCTGAAAACAAACTTTGCAAGACAAAGATTTACAAGTGTTCATGTCTAGCTTTCTGATAGGGTAGCCAGACATCAGGGAAAAACTTTGCTTGCCTCTCAAGAATATTGGAGTTATCAAGATGAATTGGGCATAGAAGGTAGTGTATGTAAGGGCAGCTGGAGGACTGAAAATAGAAACTCTCAAGAATAAAACAGAACCATTCTGGAAAAGAATTCTGTATCTGGAGAGCCAGAGGCACAGCAAACTGGCCAAACTATATCAAGGATATCCAGGAACCTGGTGAGCAGATGTGAGACATGTAGAGAAATGTGGTCCAAACAGCAAAAGAGAGTACAAAAAACTGTGGCATCCCTAGGAGGCCTTGGAGCATAGTAGGAACAGACCTTTTTAGCAAGTGCACCCCACGAACTTACAGTTTTGAGCTGGAAGGTACTTAGATAGTAAGTATTCATACATCTCTTGTAAATGCAAAGTTAAAACACTTAACAGTTGAACATAAACTTAGCCCATTTTGCTTTGTTTTTGTGATGGATGTTGTAAATTGAGACCGTTTCCCAGCTGAGATGGTAGCTTAACCTAGGAGTGTTAACTTGGGCAGCTGCAATCACCTGAACACAGAATGAGACTGTATGTCTGCAAAAAGCAAAGAAAATATTTAGCCAGCCATTCCTGAATAAATATATGTATCAAGAGCCTGAGCAGCATCTTGAGGCCACACACAATGTCATCTGCTTATTTCTGCATCCGTAGCCCCAGCATCACTGTCACTAGTGGTGGTGAGCGAATGATGAAGAACGGTGTGTATGAAAAGATGAGAACTCACTACTGTCAAAGACTTAACTGCAGGAGACTTGCTGAAACCAAGGATCTCCCCAACACAAACTGTGATCTTTAAAAAGCTCAGGGCATTGAAGAAGTAAATTCTTATTGATATAATACAGCAACCGGCAATCATGTTCTTCTCTGAGGCATTATTACAACACGGGGCCATGGGCATTGCTATGAAGAATGGTAAAAATCTACCTCCACTGAGATATGATCAGCACTACATTGAGAAACTACAGCCACCGGAAGGACTGAGTGCAAGACAGCCTTTTGGCACCATCAGAAGACAAACACTCATTAAACTCCTACAGGGTATATCCAAGACCCTGTGCTACAGCACAGTGTGGTGTGGAGCAACACCTCTCCAAGCCCTGAGGAAAATACCTTAGAACCCACACACAGTTAAGAAAAGAGAAAGAGAGAGATGAGTGTGTTAAAATAAACCTCAAGGCCAGGCTGGATGGGGCCCTGAGCAGCCTGGTCTAGTGAGAGGTTCCCCTGCCCATGCCAGGGGTGGGGGGTTGGAACTTGATGATCTTTAAGGTCCCTTTCGGCCCGAACCACTTGATGATTCTATGACTTTGAGACTTCAAGGGTGTGTAACAGAATGCTAAGCACATAAATTGGCCATGGTATTTGCACTTAATTTTGGTATCTCAATCAAATGCAGTAAGAGGGACATTAGTATAAATACATTCCCTATGGGAATACTGTTCCAGGGTATTTACTGTATGAAATATGTCCATCCTTACTTTGTACTGTTAGCTGATGTCAATGATATCTATGAACTGAAGGCCCATCTGGGCTGCCGCAGTATACACAATGCCAGTATCAGAAGCAGTACCCACATCAGCTTTAATCTAAGTACTTCATGCAACAACAGTGACTAGGCACAGCAACAAGGTCTAGCACAAGTTTCTCTAGTCTCCTGGGTGTGAGTGGCTGGTTTAGACAGGAGCCTGTGCAAGCCACAAATTGCTGACGCCATTGTCCAATGTGATGTGAAGATGTGAGAATGCTTAGTCATTCTCCAAAAAGAAGAATAAAGTGACTTTGAGGAGGTGCTTGGTCAGAGAAGACAGTGTGCAAGACTGAAGGAATACTGCCAGGCTATTGAATTGTCTTCCCAGTCTCCCTCTCCCCTTGCTCAAAAACTGAATGATCCCAGGCTTTTACCTTCATGTAGATTTTGAGATTTGTAGAAATCCACCTCTGGGTACCCCTTTGCCTCCCCAGTGCTCATACTTACAACCTCCTGGGATCAGTGATGGTCAAGGAGTGGATGCTCCACTGCACCATGGAAAGATGGGGAGCAAGTTCTGCTGTGGGTGGAGCAACCACTTTCTCTTGTCTCTTTCCTTCATCAATTGATTTGCTCTGGAATGGAGTACCCAAAAGTCAACCCTTTTGCTCCACTAAGCACTAATGCTGTTGCAGACAGCCACATACACAGACATATATGAGACTGTCAGGCAGTGAGGGGAATTCTTTCCTACACTCATGAACAGCTATGGTCAATCTGGATATAACTTGGTCCTACATAAGGAAGCTGATATAGATGTTTTTTGCTTCTAAATTACTCATAACATTTAAAAATTTGACTTAACCTGCTAAGTGTATCCTCTCAATGGGCACTGCAGGCAAAAGGGACCCAGGGGATCCAAGAGCGTGTACAAAGAGTGAGAAAGATGATGCAACAGCTACACTTAGCATTGGTAGGACTCGTGATGGACTACAGTCCCTTCCTCATGTTTATAATCCAGAGAATGCTAATATCTTACACAGACTATGGAGAAGAGCCATGGGACTCATTAAAGAATTGGAAAACTTGTTTCATAGCAATAGGCTCAAAAAGTTTAATCTGTTATTTAAGAAAGAAAAGGCTAAGAGACGAGATGATCACAGACCATAAGTATCTATGGCAGGGATATGATTTTGACAAATGAGAGTTAGTCTAGCAGACAAAGGCATAATAACATTTAATTGCTGGAAGCTGAATCAAGGCAAATTCAAAATAAAAATAAGGCACAAAAATGTAAGGACAAGAATAGTTGTTCCTTGAAACAATTCACTAAGGGTTGCTGTGGGCTCTCAATCACTGGAAATATTTTAATTGAGATTGGCTGCTTCTCTAAACTTTGTGCTCCAGTTCAAACAGGAATTAATTCAGGGAAGTCCCATGGCTTGTATTATAAAAGAGGCCAAGCCAGATGATCACAGTGGTCCCTTCTGACTCTATAATTTATGAGCTCTGATATAATCAGACCCTAACACAGTATAGCCATAGGCAAACCCACTTCCTATTCATTGCAGATTATTCTGAGAAATGTTAGCATCTTCTCATTATTTCATCAGGATAAATCAGGCATTACGGTTTATGGCTGTATTAAGCTGGTAAAACATAACTGTAGTTTCACGTGTCTTTAACTCATTACCTTAAAAAACCTCAAAACATTTACCCAGTTCATCCTAACTATTCAACGTAAAAAGCATTTAAATGCTGAGAACAATGAGTTCAGGCTCCAGTACCGCTGAGCTGTCCTTCAGTAAGAACACACAAAATGTATCCTAATAAATGAGCAACCCTAGAGTAAACCCTGCATCACTATCACCTGGATGTAACTGCACCTAGCGTCCCCTTGATCTTTGCACAGAACTCTCATTGCGTACACAGCAAGAGCAGTAAATGGCTCTAAGGAGGTAGATACTGTTTCACAAAAAGGTTTAAGACAAACACAGACAGCAGAGAAGTGCTGATTTAGTAACAGAATATTTTACAGCAAAGGAGGTCACAAATTGGCAGCAGTAAAGGTTTTATTTTTGTTAGTTGACAAGTGCGAATAAATGCTGTACAGAACAGGTAGTCAAGTGCCAGCAATATTTTTCTTTTGAAAATGTTATCTTCACTTAGATCTTCTTCAGTAGAATATCATCAGTCAATCATAAAGCTGGCTGTTCCAGCCAAATACTTTTACCATTACACAATCCTGTGTGAATACTGGGTTCACGCAGTGGAGACATAATCCTGCAAACCCTGAAGAAGATAATGTTTTCTAATCCAAAAAAGAGCCCATTTCCCCTTTATAGATTAGGAAATGAATCTTCTCAGAAAGTGGCTTTTAAAACAAACTGAATTCCTATTCCAGATAGGTTGGTTTAACTAAATATAGAGAGTTGGACCTTCCATTATTAGGCAGAAAGACAGACAAACAGTTTACTCCAGCAAGTTCTTCATGCACAGTCAAGGCAGTAGCTTGTGACCAGCTTCACAGAACACATCTGACGTTTTTACTAACATACGATTTTTAAAAATCAGATAGCTAAGAACAGGCAGAGGACTTAGTGGTGACTTTAAAGAGAAACTACAAAGAAATTAGTCAAAATTCCGTGTAACTAGTTGTGTCACACTTTAACTGATTCACACCAGTAAATTTTTCTGAACTATCCAGGACAGACTGTAGCTTTCTTATTTGTTTAAAGTTCATAAGGAATTAGCATCTCTTTAAAAATTACAGTACTATTTTTCATAATCCTAACAAAAGACATTTCAAAAGAGCTGTGGAGTCTCATTAATCACCTTTTCTTCCGAGCTAGATTGTATTTTAAATGGCGGTAAGTAGATGTCACATAATATTGCCACAAAACATTTACATGCTTATCATCACCAATCAGGCGATTAAAAAAAGCAAATGGATTTGACTTAATGAGACGACAAGCAGCAACTTGTGGATGAAGTTTAAGTATGCTACAGAATTATCAGCAGGACTCAAAATGGATAACGTCGTCTTTGGTTTTCTTACTTCTCAGTAGTCCTGACTGAATCTCTACAGTTACATCCTCTGAATTTTATCACTCCTCTGGCTAATGCTTTCCTACTGCCCTCTCCTCTAGACATCCTTCTTTCACTCCTGACATTGTCTCTTCTGTGCTACATCTATGTTTTCAGCTTGAATTATTTATTTCTTTCACTGGACATTTACCTAATCTATACCACTTGAATTCAGCTTAAAATCACTGAAAGCAAGGTTGGCATTTTATCCTACCCTTCACAGCACACAAATGTCATGGCTCAAGTTGTACTTCCTTGTTTTTCATCCCCAAACTGGTACTTAGACAAAGAAAATGTACAGTAAATATATCACTGACAGACGTAATGCAATAATTTGAGCGCAAGAAGATTAGATTAATGGGTTTGATATGACCGCTGCCTTTTGGTAAAGGACTTGTGGTATAGCTTTGATTGCCCAAAGATGCAGGATTGACTTCCATACGCCAGCATCTAACAATCACACTGTTGTGTGCTGTCAGGAGGGGAAAAGAAAAGGAGAACTCCATTGGCTGAGAAAAGAAATGAAAGGCTACTTATAGTGATCCCGAGGAAGAAGTAGCAAAACAACCCAAATGAAAGCAAAACCCCTGAAAAGGGCATTGCATCTTTGAGAAGATGAAAGGAGGGTGTCAGTGGTATCTTATGATTTATAATAGTTTGCGGTTGCAGGCTGTGATGTGTGGAGGTGATGTGTTTTCCTAATAAGACGAATAAGTGCTCCGAGTTGATCCTTAAATAAATGCATAAAGTGCTGAAAAGCCCGAGCGCAGAGTATGGCTTGAGAAGTGTAAATACAGACACGAAATGACTGCTCTTGAGTGCAAGAGGCTGGATGACAGAACAATGTGGATGAAAGAATACAGTGTTCCTCAAAGAGTTTACTGTTTAGAGAGAAGAAAATGAACATGCCGTCTTCAGTCCTACGCTCCCTCCTTCTTTCTTCCTTTTATCATCTTGCCAAAATTGTTTGCTTTTGAAAAATAATGATGATTTTTTTTAAGTAACAGCCCTCCTTATACCTTAATACATTGCTGCATTTCTTCAAAGTGCTCAGCAAACATTGCTAAGTCTTTCTAACAACAGGAGTCTAAAATATTTCTATGAGATAGGGAAACTGAACTCTGGAGATGAAATGACTCAGCTGGGGTCCCGTACTTAAAGCTTCTAAGTGACATTGTTGTACAAATAATGATTATATTAATAAACAATGCTGTTAAATAGCTGATAGTGGAATCAAAGGTGGAACACAGGATTTCCTGCTGCTTCTTTTAACGTTGTGGACCACACAGCCTGCCTGCAGATACCCATTTATTAGTGTTCTTCTTCAGTATGTCCTTACTTTGCTGTATGAGCCTCTTTCCAATGAGTAATCAATTCCTGACCTATCAGTTTAATAAGTTACACATTATACCTCACTAGCACACTTTATCAAACGAGATCTATGATCCATTCTCAACACTTTATGTGCTTGGAGTTTGTTTGGAATCCAGTGCGATTTGGAGACGGATGCTCCATGACTCCAGCAAATGAATGTGACGGTCTCCACAGCTTTCTGAACAGAAAATTGTCCCTGTCTCAGAAAAAAATGGTTCCATAATTGATAAGCCAAGCTGAGAAAATGAAGACCAACAGTTTGCTCAGATTATGTCTCTTACTAAGTCAAAGTTCCTTTCATGATCAAGCCAAAGCAAACTTTGAAGGGACAACGTGAGTCCATTTTGCTGTAACTGCCCATTCATTACTTCTTTGTAAAGGAAAACTTTTAATCTGTAAGCAACTTGCAGAAAAAGCAAATTTACAACACCCTCACTCTCACCCAAATACCAGGATTGCCCTGATATGTTAGTAATAGGCAAAAATATACAGTTTGTAAGAATACATTAGAATAGGATACATAAGCACTAATAGACTATAATGGAAAGCTGTGAGCTATATATTCCATAGGATAGATTAGTATTGTTTTCTGAAAATAAGATTTTCAACTGGGTCTTCCCTATACAAAGAATCTCTTCAGCATTTGCATTTTGAAGAACTCAGAAAGCACTTTAAAAAAAAAAAAATCAGTTCTTTGCAAAAACACCTGGTAAGAATACTTTTATATGTGACTCCTCTGCACCTTTGATAACTTTCCCAAAAATTTTATCACTGCTGAGAATATAGTTAATAGTAAGCTATGTCTTTCTGCTAACTCACTGAAATACCAAATCCAGCATTCTGGATTTGGAACACTCCCTCGAGGACTTTGTGACCATAAACCAATAAATGGATTACATTCATTCACATGTTTTTTTCCCATCTGTGGAAGATAATGTGGTGTGCCACAACTAAGGTAAAATGGGATGGTCAAAACGCAGTTTCTTTCATGCCCTACAATTCATCAAGAAGCGTCAGGATAGATGCCAGGACTTTCAAAATCTTGAATCAAATGCAGAGGCTGAACCCCAGAGGTTTAAATAAGGACACTGACATTTTTGAATATCTGGATGTGCACATCACTGTCACAGAGCAGGAATACTCATAGCCCAGCTGCAAGTGGGTAAAAATTGCACTGAAAGCAATCAGCTTGGGAGTATGAGGCAAGAACTCCCACAGCTTGCTTTCCTCCTCCCCCAGCCAGCAGTAAAAATCCCTCAGAACAGAAAAAGTTCCTTTTAGTTTGTATTTTAGATGTTAAAAAATAGGTATGTCGCTTTTACAGAGTCTGATGTATTAAGTCTCAAATAACACAGGACTTCTTATATAACCCAGTAATCAGTGGACTCAATTGTTTATAATATGCCAACAGTAAATGCAGGAGGAATTTATAATCATATTTTCATGGGGACTAAGCCAAAACCCCTTCTGCAACTCAAACAAACTGCTTCACTTTTTCATTTTGGACAGGTTTAAAACGCAAAGAGATATGACAACATGTCAGATAAATTTCTCTTGTGGCATTTTCCCCATAGAGGTGACGCAAAGAAAAGTCAGAAGATTAGCTTGTTATTTCCAGTGTGTATTTTATATTTACCATACAGGTGGATGGTTACAATAGTCTGAGTACAAAATCTCCATAGAAAAAATTACCAAGAAATTACTTCACTAACTACATTTTCTATTCTTCCTGTCAATTCTTGACTTTTTTTTCCTCCTTCCAAAGTGTTCTTTTCTTTCTCAGCATATCTCTCCAGCAGACTTTTGTTTTTTTCTTTCTTTCCTGCTTCTCTTGGACTCCCTCAACAATGGAAATTAAGTGGGGTTGACTGAATTGGTTCAAACACAATAGAAATACAGTTCCAATGCCTGGAATTTAAAGACAGATTTCTCCTGAATGATGTCTGCTAGTCCTAGCTGGTTTTGAGACAGTATTTTAAAATTATTTTTCATATGTATCTTCTTCAAATGAAATGGTCCCATTCTCAGTAGGGAAAGAGACAATACCTTCCTCATTTCCTTGCTGTTGGCCATCAGCTGCTTTTTCTCTGAGGCTTCTCTCCTTCCCTCCTCCACCCACTCCTATCTCTAGCCTGAAGCATTTCTTATAGATTTCAGCTACAAACATGCTTGAGCACCCCAAAATGCCAATCTGTGCCTCTGTAAATGTCCTAGCACTGTCAAGTTGGTGTTCCTGCATTGGCTTGTCTACACTAGGATGTATTACATGGTAGAATTGTGAAAACACACCTTCTCTCCTCTTACTTTCAGTCAGGGTCATTTTTAGACACAAGTTGCCCTGGGGCTAGTGGGGAGAAGAATGGTCCCTAGAGTCAAACTGGGCACTTTGCCAGGGGAGCAGGACAAGAGAAGAGAGGATGTGACTGGCAGGGTGAGGCAGAAGAGAATGGAGGTGGTGGCAGGAGAGGTTTTTTGTCAAGATGCAGCATGCTAGCTAGGGAGATAGTAAGGACTGAGTGGTGATCCACACACTTGCAGCTTGGTGGGCATTTTTGGGGGTCCTCTGCTCAGTGTCCTTAGCAGTTTCAGTCCCCTGATACCTTCCTGATCTACTCGTGAACCCTCAACCCTTGCACTCCTGCCCTTTTTTGCCTTTCCTGCCCACAGTTTTTCTTCCTTTAGTCCTGTATCCTCCAGGGAGGTTGACACATTTGTTGGCCCATTAATGCCCCAGCCAGACCTGAGCAAGACTAACATGTTTCCCTGGTCTCCCATTCACTTCTGCTCAAAAGCAAGGAAGAAAGGTTAGACACCCTGGGAAGGAGGGGGTGGAAACAGCCATCAGACCAAGGCACAGCTATAATTTCAGTGTGTGAATGTGGGTTATAATGGAGGAAATGAAGATGCTGCCTTTCCCAGGCTCCACAGATAGGCCAGTCTGGGAACATACTGGAAAATGTTCCCTGCGTTTGGAAATAATTCACAGTGTCCTACTGACACTGATTCCTCCCCCAAAGTCCAAACCTGCTTTGGTTCAACACCTATGTTTATGCCATAGTTTTAAAGACCAAGATCTCAGCTCAATGTGGTGCAAAGTACCAGTTTCTCCCTTGGATTTGGGGTAAAGGCGCTTATCTTCAGCGATGTGGCTAAGAGATTTGTGCTTGAAACATTCTTGGTAATACAACTTCAAGATGCTTGGCACGGCTGAACTCCTGTGAAAGAATCTGATGCAAGAAAACAGATGAAAGCTGCAACGTGGTTGAAGGGAATTGCAGAGATTGGATTGAGGACAGGATTTGGCCTCTACCACTGAACATTCATGAGGCCAAACATGATATGGAAACTGTTTCAGTAAAATGTACTCCACAGACTCGACATGCCAGGGAGCCTGAACAGCTTCATTTATCACTGTTCCACTGCTGGTGCTTGTCTTTTCACAGGGTTGTAACTTTTTCCTTTAAATCCCATGTCTGACTCTCAGTCCATATTGATTTCTAGGGACGCAGAAAGATGTTTTTAACCAAATCTGTGTATGAATCCTGTTTCAAAAGAGAGCTACATGACTAAGAACAAAAGTGTTTGGATGTTGGTCTGAGGCCATTGAGAGTAAATGGAAAACAAATTGCTACAGAGAGGTATGGTGAAGAGGAATGCTAAACATGAAAAAACATAGAATGGTTTGGATTGGAAAGATCCTCTGTTCCAACCCCCTGCCATGGGCAGGGACACCCTCCACTAGACCAGGTTGCCCAAAGCCCCATCCAACCTGCCCTTGGACATGTCTTGTCTTTTCGTTCTGTCTTTAGTATAGAAGAATGTCTGATGCAGTAACCTCGCTTTAAAAATAAGACGAGAACTATGGAAAACTTGAGACTCTTTGATATCACAGAACAGAATTAGTCAAGGATGTAGCTGTTTTTTCGCTCATCACCTCCATCTGATTCATTTATCTTAGAGTTCCCACAACGTTTCTTTGAAGTAGCCCAAACGCCACTGGCTAGACGAGCTTTCCACTGTATTTTTCCCACAAATTTGTTGAAGGTTGTTCAAAAAAAGATTTCACACATATACGCTTGTTTTCATATGGAAATCTTTAACACATGAAACAAAGAGTACCCTTTGGTCTCATATCCAATATTTATCCTGGTTACACACTTTTCAAGAGATGATACTGATTTGTGCCACTAAACAAAGAGCACATTAGTATTGCAAGCAGTCATTTTCCATCCAGCTAAGCTTTCTTTGGAATGTAGCTGTCAATTTTTCCTTTTTCAGACCCTGAAGGAAGTATCCACATTTATTCAAAATAAAGAATCCAAACTTTTGGACTCCTCAGAGCAACATAAGCCAGAAGGTGGAGTTGCAACTGTAATTATGATCTCTTCAGTGCCTGAGGACAATGTCTTCAGTTAACTAGATGCATTCCTCTGCTACTAATGCAGTCTGTTCATGTTTAAATATGTTTATTTTCTCCTATCTAGTCATACTTTTTTATGCTATTGACAAATACAAGCAATGTGTACATCTAATAAACATATGCAAAGAATCACAGAAATCATCCCTTTCTTATTGGCCTAACATCAGTTTCAAAGAATCCATTTCATAAATTATTAGCTATTATCTTATTTGATGTAAATGTGATAAATGTAATGCTTATCATGCTCTACTAATAGTGTTTGTTTTTGAATACTGTATATGTACCTAAAATTGAATTCATCTGACTGATATGCCATATGGAAATATATAAATTACAGAGATCAGGTAATTAAAGAGATCAGAGAAAAAAGTGAACCCTTGTGCACATAAAGCTATAGGCAGTTAGTCCTGGGGAGAAAGCACAGAAACACTGCAAGGCTGCAACTCCACGAGAATACTTTGCTGCCATCGGCTCCCTCCAGTTGCTGCACAGTGAGCTCTGATGAGAGCTTGCTTTTAGCTTCCAATGTTCTTTGCTACAATTAAATATTACTCAAGTTGGAAAAGAGCTTTAGGACTGCAAGCTGAGAAATACAGTGCAGGGTAACCGTACCTGCCCTTAGTCTCCACCTTTTCAGTTTGAAATGCTTGGGGAATTTTGTTTTTAATGGGAGGAAAAAATCGCTTTCTGACATTATACACTGCACCTTCCCAGCAAAATGTGATTAGCTGAGCTAAAGACTGACTGGCTCAATACCGTAGAAATTAGTACTTGTTTGAAATGTGAGAACATTGTCTTGTTGCAGGCATTCAGAAATGGTGCTTAACTGTCAAGGTATTTTGCCGTTATTTATTTAATTTTCCCTTGACAAAAGTTCACACCACAGGTCTGAGATAAGCTGTGTTGTTGTAATACTACTGTAAAAAATAAAGGAACTGAGAATTGTAAACTATTTAAACAACTACACAACGATTTTGTGATTCTGTTATACTGCAAATCACTCAGCTGTTCCAAAGGCTTGGAAGCTCTGTGTGTGCATGCATGTGGGGGTTGTATCTATGTGGAATTTTCATGGAAGTAGATTTTTTTAATTTACAGTCCCATACCTCAGTAAAGCCAATGCAGTTGTCTGTCCTTTGGGATATATTAAAGGAGTAATATAGCCCCTTCAGGGACTGGAAGATGGAGACAATCAAGAATGCCACCCAAATTGTGCCAGTGCCTGATCTGAAGTAGGCTGAGCTTCACCAGAATTCACCATGGCATGTGAAGCTTAGGAAGCCGACCGGTTAACTTGGAGGGGTTGTGTGTGCATGTGTGTGTCTGGCTGTCCATACGAAACAGCAGCAAGAAGACCAGTCCTGTGAGGGGCCCAAACCAGAGCGACACGGCTCTACAGGGAACATGCTCCATTACAGAAGCAAGCTTGGAAACTTTGAGTAAGAAAAGTGCCTGTTGTTTGTTTCTACTGCATTCAGAGAAACAAGATTCTGAGTGCATGCTTTGTAAATAAACCAAAGACATTCCTGACTCCTATCATCAATTTCTCCTCCTAATGGAAAAAATCCAGCAAGTTTCCACTCTGTGAATAGGGGCAATAATATAAGCACAAACACAGGGTCAAGTCAAGTGCTATCCTAACTTATACTGGTACAGCCCCACTCAAATCAGTGCAGGAAAACAGGTCCCTCGATAGAAGAGTAAGAGAGAGACTTTCACTTGTATTTGAATTTTCAACTCCAGAAAACTAAGCGCAGCAGGATCGACCATGCTCATTCCTTTGGCTAGAAAGAAACTTGCACGTCCAACAAAGTGAGTAGAACTTGATTTCTCTGAAACGTTTGTATTTATGGACCAGCAATTTTCTAGTCCTGAATGTACAGAGCCAGCTTGCTGAAGTTGCTGCTTCTTCAGCCTTCTTAAATGCAAAAAGAGGTCTCAAACTGCAGCACCAGGCTGGCTTATGAGGAGGTGCAAGACCTGAGTTTTTCAGACTCAAATGCTGTGAGATCCTTTGGATAACAGGTACTGAGCACTCAGGTTCTGTATGGTCAGAAGTATTTTTCCACAAGTGAAGGTCTTTGGGAAATATATACTTTTATACTAAAATATAATATGAATATATAATTATATGTTTTCTATTGAAATATATTCTAATCTGTATTTTATATTATAAATAATATAAATGGGAAGTGGAGAAAAAACCGTTTTTTCTGTAAGGCACAGATGAGTCAATTCATGGTTCATGAAGAAGAAGATTTAGGAAAAAAACACATACTATCTGCAACTGCTGGGCACACACATCCCTTAGGACTGGAGTTCATTACCTGTTGATAACATAGCCTCAAAATCAATGCCATGTTACTGTTAAACACTAGCAGAAATCTGGACATTTTCTACTGTCTATTTAAAATCTGAAAAAAATCACCTTTATTCCCATAAAAGCGTTGTATTTGAAGGCTGCTCATTTTTCCTTCTGGGATACTGTAATAAAAAAGTGCTCGTGGGTTGAGTGCAGCCACTGACATAAAGGGTGTAACTGTGCAACATGCAGGCAGGGGTGTACCAAGTGCATTCATGCAAACAGCCTCGTGCACGCTGATCGCATTGTGCAGGAAGACAAAGAGGAGAGATTTAGGGCTGAAGTGAATTGTTTTGCCACTAAGATATTCACTAATTTAACCTTCCTTCATACAAAGGAAGCCTTAGGGCAGAGTAGGGCTCCTGTCCACTGCAATGACACAGGTAAAATAGTTAATCTAGTGGTAACTAGATTGTGAGTTGAAAAACAGTCCTGTCAGCCTTATCACATTATTCTTGAAGGACCTACCTCTCAAGCAGATTTCTTGCTCAGGGTGTCTTGCAGAAGGAGTAGGGCAGCAGCCAAGAAAACACAGTAGCCCAAATGGTGTCAAAGGGAGGGAACCTGCTGGACGCGGCCTCTCCAGAGCCGCTGAAACTGGAAAGATGTAATGGATGTCACCCTTTGCTGGAATGGAAAAGAAATAACAAGTCTAAGGAGGACAAAAATCTTACATTTGATCTGTAGATATAAATTAGGATTATAACCCCAAATTTATCAAAACAAGGTTCTAAAGGAAGTTGGCTTAAAACTCTGGAGAAACAACTGGACTAAAGGAATTACTGTTCTTCTGGTCTCATTACCTCCCCACCTCTGTCTGTGTGGTGGCCCAGATTTAAGAAACAAGAAGGGATGGACTTTTTGTGTTGGAAAGCAGACAATGAAAGTGAAGCGCAGGAGGACAAGGCAGGAGATGTGCAGTAGGTTTATGCATCATTATCACATTAATGACTTCTGCATTTCTGTTTCTGGAGGAGGTTGTCCAGAGATAAAGTCTAGAGAAACCAGAGAAGATCAAAGTCAAAGCCTGAAAGAGCCCTTTGGAAATCTATAGGGGAGTGTAAGGAGGGGTTTCCAACACGTTAAAAGAGTGATTACAGACCTGGGAGAGCCACAAGAAAACAGGGAGAAGGCAAGAAATGAAAGGACAGGATTGCGGGAAGAGAAAGAGAGAGAGAAACTATGACGTTGGAAAGACCCACCCAAAAGGATTAGGACTCAAGCTACAGAGATGGGAGGACAGAGAGGTCTGAAAATGCTTCCCAAATACAGACCCCACTTATGGGGAGTTCGTGGAATTGATGAAGTGCAAGTCCAGCTACATCCTCACATCTACACCTCCCATCCAGCCAAGGATTTTTCCCCTCATCTGGGCTGAGGAAGTGGCACTGTGGCCACTTCCCAGCAGTGGAAGTGCCACTGCCTGCTTCATGCCCCAGCCCCTCTTTGAACCGCTGCAGCTGCTCTGCTCGCTCCCATGCACCAGCTCTGGTGCTTACCCAGCCCTGCATTAAGCCAGAGTAGAACTAACCCAACAAAGCAAATAGTTTTCCACCAGCTTAGTGTACTATTAAGCAATAATTTAAATAGCAAAGAAAATACACGGGATGACATACAGAGACACTTTCCCACAGAAGCATTAAAGGGAGTTTAGCACTGTGCTTCGTTTCAAGACATGTGAATATCTTTGATGGCTATAGCCCCACCTTTACTACTGCTTGCAGGCTCAGAATATCAGATGGAGAAAAAGATCAGATGGAGAATACACAGGCGCCAATGTTTACTCTGAACCACAAAAGTAAAAAAACTACAGTATTTTAAAAATCTGTTAGTTCTGCTAAAACTAAAAGCTACACAAATTGAAATTACAGGTTCTCATCACACCACGAAAACAGCTTCTATACTTAACTGGAAGTGCAAATACTTTAACAGGATGTATTTGGTCACAGTGGTAACACAAGAGATCATAAATGATCAGGTCAGAATATAGCCCTCTGCCAAGACAGGTGGCGAAGGACCACACCAATGAAGAACCAGGTAATTGTACTGCTGCATCACAAAAGACAGCAGCAGTCTGCAATATTGTATTGCCATAGGGCTGACTGGCAGTGCCCACCACATCTCGCTGCTCTGGGACCTGTGTTAGGCTTAGTACAGAGTGCTGATGTAAAAACCCAGCCTCCTAAAAAAGCTATGTATTACAAATATGAAATGATGCTAACATTTTGTGGGGTATAATAGAATGCTAACAGTGCAAACTATTGATAACAGTAACATGTAACATAGTTGTTCCCCCGAAAAAAAGGATGACAGGAATACAGTGATTAAAGTGTATGTGTGGAGGCAGCTACACAGCATAATAGTTCATTTACATACAGAGAATGGCCAAGACATACAGGGACTCCGGTTTGCAGAACGAGACAGGACATTGTATGTGGCTGAAGGAATAAAAGCCTAACGCTTCTCTCTCTTGGCTCTGCTTCTGCCTTTGCTCGCGGAGCTGTCGCTGACTTTAGTGGAGCCTGACTTACTGCTCAGCCTTGCCTCAGTGCTTACTGTCAGCACCTGCATTTTCAACCCTTTGTGATACTCCCTGCTCATCACAAGCACAGTAGGATACACGCACGAGCTCAAAAGGCTGTGGTACACGTGTATCTAGTAGAAGGAGATATTTATTTGGACAGTTAGGTGACACTTGTCTCTCAGCTTTCTGCTGAACTTTTGGGAAGGGCAAGCTGCCAGGGTATGCATGCCAAGAACAGCTCTGTCATACCTGTGTCTGAGAAGGGAGGACGAGACCAGGACGTGGTGGCTCTGACCCAGTTTGTTCAGGTTCACAGCATTTTTATGGAGGAGGGAGACATGCAGAAGCTCTGGTGTCCCCAGCTTACACAGCCTGTGCACCTGCAGTGCATTGGAGCTCTGGCTCCCTTGGTACAGATGACATGAGGTGCACAGGCAACAGAGAGAAAGGTTCACAAAATCCATATGTAAGGTGTGACAGTGGCCAGGGCACAGCTGAGCGAGTGCTGACGGCAAGGCCAGGGAGGGAACCAGAGGGCTGAGCTCTCCTTCAGCAGAAAATTCTCTGGAAATGCTGACCAGGGATTCTGGGCAAAGACGTTGCATGCTGCTGGTCCCTCCTTGGGTTCAGGAAAGTGGGCTCTGTTTATTCTTTGCAAATAAACAGGATTGCACCAGAGAATTATCATCAATCTCCCATCCAAAGGAAACACCCAAAAAAATCTTTAAATGCTGGCTCACCTCTCAGACCAGACTAGCACAACACAGCTGGTCCAGTTTCTAATGTCCTGAAACATTTGCAGGAATACCAGTACTAACTAGCAGAACCGGACACCGTCCCACCTTACAAGCTTGGGGAAGGAGCTGCCCTTTCTACAGCAGTCTGGCTCTTCCCAGAGGCCCCCACACGTAGGATTAGAGCCCCAGAGAAGAGAGCATCAGGGGTCAGAGGGTCTGAGTCAGATAGTTGGGGTTAAGACTGGTTTTACTACTCATCTGTCATGCACAAATTGAGTCATCCTCCTAGGATAGCTTTACTGTTACTAATATTTGAACACAACTGGAGCCGTACTCCTGGGTGAAAGGGAAGAGCAGGTTTAAGGTAGGATAAAACTCTCTGAAAAGCTTTACCTGGGAGAGAGGGAGGCTGGATCTCAGATCTCATCCTGCAGGTACCTCACACCAGCAGTCCTAAACAGCTCTTCCAGGGGTCGGTTTTAGTCCTTTGATTAAGGCAAGCAGGATTTTGTCAACAATAACCTTGTCGTTCTCTGAAGTAAAGCAAGTTAATTATGTTCACATCTCTCCTGGCCTGGCTAGAGGTGTAAGTTACTAAATGCAAAGCAATACCAAATAGCAGCTGAGGGCAGGAAAACCGAAAGTCCCACCTCAGATCCAAACCTCAGATGGAAAGTGCATGGGCAAAAGGCAGTCACCCATGCTTATCCACTCTCATTGGCATGCCAAACTCTTTGGAAAAATTATGTGGGATTGTGAATGACAACGGCTGATTTCACATCTTATCCCAAAAGACTCCACTAAAGATCCTGAGGAATTTCTTAAGTAACCACATATGTTGAACTGTTACTTATCTTAATGAAAAAAAGATAGTCACTTAAGAGAAAGATATCCAGAGATGAGTTCACGCTATGGATTATACAATGTGTAGCTCCCCCAAAAAGAGACAAACTTAATTTATACAAGCACAAATTTTCCATCTGAAAATACTAAATGTAATTGTTTTCTGTCATTTAAAGGAAGTCCTGGCTCCACTGAAGCCAATGGCAAAATTCCCATTGACTTCAAGTGGATCAGGACTTAAACCTTTGCCTTTAAGAACATGCCGACTGATTTTTAAATTTTCTTAAAAGAAAAAAAAATCAAAAGGAAAATGTGCTTGTATTTAAAAGTTTTGATGCCAAGTTCTGTCCCAGAGTGAATTACTTCAGCCTTGATATAAATCTATCAAAATTGTTTTAAAAAATGTAAAGATGAACACACCCTTAAGAATAGTCCTGCTCTCCTCCTTCTACTCAGGTCCGTACAAAGAAATTTTACACAGACAATAACAAGTTTGACAACAACAACAATAATAATAATAATAATAATAATGGAGAAAATGTAGCAAGTTGAATAATATCCTGTCTTATGGATATAGTTTGCCTTTTAAAAATAGGTGACATGCTTTATTCCTAATTATTTAATAGTAAAAATATTGATTTCCTCAGCTTCAATTTTACATCGAGATGCCAAATATTCAGGCAATAGAATTAATCCTTTTAAATTCCTTTACATCAACTTAAAGTAAGCAATTACATACCACAGAATCATAGAAATTACACATCATAGTAATTACATATCATGTAATTACATATCATGTAATCATATACTTAATCTGAATTTAAAAACATCCTTTTTCCATATCATTTAGTGACTTGCATAATACAAGAAAATCAACAGATTCAAGGTCAATCTACCACTGTATCCTGTCTTCAGGATTTTTTAGGAGCATTTGTTTAAGGACAAAGCATAAAGCCAGGGCAAGTAGAGAAGTATCAGGTCAGCATCTAAGAGGCAGTAGATATAGAATTCATCAAAAGATCTTATACTTTCTAAAAATTAATTTGAGATTTTGTAAATCTGTATTGGTCAATATTGTCTCGTAGTACTACAGCTAGATCACATTGAAACTTCTGCTTGAATAAAATATCTGTATCCTTCACATTTTAATTCTGTTTTGTTTCTAGCAATCTTAACCAAGAAAAATTTCTTCTGTGCTTTCACATTTAAGTAGAGAAACAGCTGGTATCTTTTTGATTCCATCTAAAAATTAACCAAGCTCCTAAACCTGAAATAATACCCAAACTAAACAAGTTATGCAGTTTTCCCAGATGCTTTAGCATAGCTCATTGATCATTGCAATGATAGCATGACACGATGACGATACATTTTGCTATATTAGTTACACTGATAACAAAACAAAGGAAAAAAAACCCCAACAAACCAGGACTAGATGCTGCAGAATGTTGTAGAAACGATTTCTTTACTTTCTGATTATGATTAAATCTTGGTGTGCTTTGAAATCCCTGATGTGTAATGCAAACCAGGATTTGGGGTGTTAGGAATGCATCCCCACCCTTCTTTCAAAACGCTCTGTAAATTATCATCTGCAGACCCCAAATCCTTCAGTGGAGGGGGTAAGGAAGGAGAGGGAGGCAGGGAGCGGCAGCGGGAGCGGCAGTGGGATGAGGGGGAAGAGGAAGACAGGGAGAGACAGAGGAGAGAGAGATTAGAAGCACTTTTCACCTCTTGGTCCCGTCAGAGTGTTCAACGCTGAGAGCCGTGCTTCAAATCCAGTGTTATCGTTAGGCCTGATTCAAAGGAAGTCAAATAGTCTACTGAGAAAACAGTGGAAAAAGTAAAGGTCCTGAAGAAGTAAGTGCTGCATGTTGAAACGTATGCATGTCACACCCCATTTGTCTTTCATATTGAAGAATAAAGCAGCCTGTCCCGCAGCAGTTATTATGCACCATATTCTTTATTTTAAAAATGCAAGAAATTTGGCACAAAGAACAAAAAATCAACTGATGAAAAGCATTTATGTCATGGTTTAAATTAAGACCTTTGTAATGCAAGAATTACATCAGCGGTGGGCTTAGCTTAATGAAAATAAGACTGTTTTTTAAAGACCATGAACGAACAAATCCTCTCTGCTTTCTGAAAGAGAGAAAAGGCAGATATAGATAAATAGATAATTTAAGCTGAAATCAGAGCAAATCACACTTTGCTACCTTTAGGAATTACTCAACTTTTTATTCCACTGACAGCTCTGGGCCAACAAAGTCAAGTGAGAAGTTATTTTATATTCACACATGGATTTTAAATATTTTGGGGGAATATTAGGTATTAGAGTCTCTTCGATATTCTCATTGCTTGAGCTTCTGGTTAACATTAATTCAAATTTTAGATTTCCTCTCTTTTGATGTGGGTTTGGTTTTTATTTTTGGTTTGGGTCCACCTAACATGAACAGAAAGTTCAAATATTCTACTTCATCAAATTTTAAAATGTTTATTAGCCTATTATTTTGATATAATCATGACTAAGGATTTAATAACAATTTTGAATGAGAATAAATTTATTAATTTGGGGCTACTAGCAAGGATGCAGCAATGATTTGAGTAATGTTAAAATATAAGAGTGGAGGTAGCAAAAGGGAATTGGAGTCTCTTTGCTTTGATATGTTTGACGTAACTTTTTGTCACCTATTCTTTGTGCATGTTTTGATCTTTATGGGTCTGCCAAATGCTTTTTGAGAATATAAGCAGTGATTTTCTGACAAGAAAGCAAACATGATAAAGCAAGAAAAAATAGTGGTTCCTAGTGGAGACAAATAGAGAGTTTAAAATCATCATATGGTGAGTATGATGATATACAATTTTAATAAATCTTTACTGCATTTATGTGACCAAAAACTGAGAAGTGACTGGATTGAGTCCATGTTTTGCTATTAATGTATTTGTTAAATGCAACTGTTTTAGTCACAAAGCAACATACAGATTTTGAGGGTTTAATGTATACATGTCCAAATATACATGTGTTATTTATTCTGTAAAAAGTTTGCTTTAATTTTATCAGTTTTCCAGGAAAAAAAAATCATTACAGCATTTTGCATTACTCAGTTTCTTTTTATGTATGAACAAATTATTAATTAATCATCCATGTTCTGCAAATGAAGTTATATCTTAAATATTTGGGGATGTAATCAAATGAATTGGGCATGCACAGAATGGACACCAATATTTAAGCTTTATAAGCATGTTTTATATTGTTTATGAAGAATGTGATCAAGCTACTGTCAATATTTGAGATGATGATGTATACTAACACATTGCTAGTCAATCTGGTTAAAAGAGTCTCTGAATTAGTTATGGAGAAGAAATTATTAGCTATCCAAATCCTGAAAGATCCTTCATCTTAACAACTTTTCTTGATGTATCCATTGGGATTACCAGGAAGATAGTCAGAAAAAATAAGCCTTGTCCTCAGTGCTTGCTTGCACTTTCAGCAACAAAGGGATGAGCAGCATTTTTAAAAAAAAGAAAACAAGATAAAAAAAGAAAGATTAGGTCAGCATTTCAGAAAATAATTATGATCTTCCAGTTTCAGAGGACTTTTGGCATCTGTTTCAGTTTTACTTTGAACAAGTGCAGAAAACAATTGACTTTCATTTTCTGCTTCCTTTGTGCTGTGGGAATGAAAGGGTGAAGGGTGGGGGTTTGGAGGGACAGGCCTGATTCTGAACGCGGAGCAGGTCAGCAGCCAGGGCTAGGACTAGTGTCGGCAAGACCCAGTCAAAAACAGCAGCTGCAGGACTGGCCCGATGCTAAAGGTGGTTTGGCGTGCAAGAAGGAAGGGAGATAAGGGAGTTGGATTTGCTGCTCTTTCTATTTGCGCACACATACACACAAGTTTCTTATCAATCAAATACAACCCTTCCTCTCATAATTGGTGTCTCTCAGGGAGGACTCAGAAGGCTGTTAAAAACCTGCCCAGTCCTTGAAAAACAGCAGACAATACATAATGTTCTCCAAGAAATCCCTCCCTCTCACTAAGTATTGTTTTCAAGGAATTTAGGTAGCGACTAAACAAAACAACATTTTCAAGCTAAGTTTAAAAAAAAAAAGGCTTTTCTTCCAATAATCCCTTGCCCCCTTGATTTCTGTCATGTCATCTCAGGCTTCTTGTGCTTCTGTCACCTTTAACACCCACAATTCTCAGGAAATCAAGGGTGTAACTACCTACTTTCCTAGAGGCAAAAAGGGGAAAACTACGCCAAGCTTCATCCCTAACAGAAATCAAGAGAAGAGACAAAAAGACCCTAACATCTAAACCACTCTGCTGTTTCCACATCGCCTTGAACAGAAGCTGATACCAACATCGGCGCTATCTGGCGGGGTGGCGGTTGTGTGCTGTGGGAGCAGCAGGTGTGAGGGGTGGGAGACAGAGGTCAGTGCCATCCGGGTTCTCTTCCCCTGCTGTGCTGAGCAGTGCCTGCATGCCACCCTGTTGCTATGGTACTTTGCTTCTTGGAAATTCAAAAAATAAGCAAAGTAGCCTTTCTTATTGGGATAACTACTATTTCTGTTTTGCCAGAGGACTCAACAGACACTGCAAATAGAAAGAGAACATTTCTTTTTGCCCAGTCACTGGTAGGTGGGTTGGAGCAGAAAACTACTCTCTGGCCCAGAAGAAGTTTCTGAGCTTTTAAAACACTTCCCTGGGCAGAAAAGGCACCAGGGTGAAAAACATTTGTGTCAAGGGACTTTTTCTTGTGGGTAAGGTTCTGACAGCTGAGATTGCCAGGCGGGATCCTGAGTGAGATGCTTCATGCTGTTGTTTATGAAGCAGATATTCCTCCTGCTGCACTAAGTCAAAACAGCAGGTCTTAAAATGCGGTCAACGAAGCATGAGTTCTGAAGGGCTGGCTACTCACCTGGTACTAAATTCCTTCCTTCTGCTAACTGCTAAATTGCATTAGACACAGACAAAAACCTATTAAAGGTTTTCCCGTATATTAATTTTCTTAATATTAATTTTCCATGTCGGCAAGAGTTCTCATTACCACAAATATGTTGTGCAACTGTGGGCTGCATGGCTAGATCTGCATCACAACTGCTATCTATTAAGGTATGAGCCACATCATGAAAGTATTAGAGAATGTCTGCGTTAAAAAGCTACCATCTCCTGTTTAAAGCAGATTTATATTAATAGGGATCCTCAGCCTAAAGTGTTTTGGGAAAACAAGCCATCCCTAAGAAGCTTGGTGCAGAGCTAATGTTCGCAGGGCCTGATCTTTGCAAATGTGCGCGCTCATAAATAGTTTTATTCGTGACAGAAGCCGTACGGAGTTTAAGGGCTCGTTCTGTCAGATGACACGCATACGTGTTTGCAAAATGGCTGCGCGGGCAGTCATAGGAGTCTTAAAGGCTGCACTTTGGTACGAGACTGGGGGAGAATCGCGCCAGCAAAGTGATTTGAACACACTCACTTTTCTCTAGAATACGGTAAGAGGTGCTACAGCTTTAGACTTCAAAGTTTTGAAGAATATTTGCCGTTAATCCTGTTACAAACCATAACAAGAACTCTGCCCATGCTGTAAAAAAAGACTAATAAGAACTACCTTGACTCTAGAGCCTGATAGCTGCCTGCTTTGGGAATGAAGGGTCAGCATCTACCTTCCACAGCTGAATGGTCAAATTACAATAAATGATAATTAGCAGATTAAAATTTAAATAGACTTCCCACTTGCTTGAAAGGTCAAAATTGGTTATAAATGCATTTTTCTAGTTCTAAGCTAAATTTTATTGCATCATAGATGTTTGGATTTTTTTGTAGAAAAAGAAAAGTCAAACTTTCCCCTCCTCAGCATTTAAAGTTGAACTTCATACACAGACACACGTATTTACACACAGGCGGATTTTTGCCCCAGTGATTTCAGTCTTTTCATTTGTAATTGCCCTGACACACTCCTGCTTCCATTTCTTTTAATCGCCTCAGGTCCTGACTCTTATTTGGAAACTGTACACTTGGACTAATTCAAAAATACTTTCTGAAAGAAATACTCTTTTATGCAGCATTTTTTAACACTGCTGTTGTAATATATTGGAAATCGGTGGTGTTAGACCAGTACAACAGAGACTCCCGCTTCCCTGCTCTGCCCTTACAAAATGTTTACTTTATCCTACACCAAAAAAAAAAAAAAAAAAAAAAAAAAAGAAAAAATCTAATTAAGCCTCACGATCAGCCTTGTTGCATAAATAAGTGTTAGTTTCCTTGGGTTGCTAACAAGAATGCTGAGACACAGATGGGTTAAATGAGTTGTTAAAAGCCACACAGTAGCTGCATTTTTATTACAAGGGTTAGCTTGAAGGGTAGCTTCACTGATTTAAAATATGAACAAAGGAAAGAGAATCCATATGAAAAACAAATGAAAAAAATTCACCCTCTGTGGACAAATTTCTACTGAAAAGGATATGCACAGTGATCAAAGCAAAGTTTAAAGAATGAGCGTCTGGAAAAAAAAACTTTAAAAGATGTTTTAGTTATAATAATGCAGTTATCCAAATGTCAGTGAATTTGATCAAAGCTGATCTACAGAGCTCAGGTTTAGCATTAGGTGAGTCATTTTCTTTTATTAGTGATGCTTTTTCATTCAAATGGGTAAAAAGGTGAGAGTTTGGATATGTTGAAGGTTTCATTGGCTTACAGTAGGGACAGACAAATGAGGCCCACCTAGTTTTACAATCTGGCCCACAGCTACTTTGTTTTTAATAAAATGCAGCATATTGAAAGGGCATGTCTCAACATGTCTTGACCCATCCAAACTGGATCAAGATGGAGAGCCCCATATTGAAACCAGTCAGCTCCAAGGACCGGGCCTATTGTCCCCATGGAATGGGAAGGGTCCCTGACTCCCCACAGGGCAGAAACCAGCCAGCCTTGCACCTCCTGGCCACTCTCCCACCCCTCTCCTGGATACTTCAGGAGGAACATATTTTTGGGCTCCAGTGCTGTGAGGAGTCCTGGGAGTTCATTCAACTATCTTGACCAGCCTTTTTATTGCCACAGTCTATCTAAATTAATGGCATGCATTGTGTGGAAACCAGAGCAGCGTTAAGTCCTTGGGGGCAATTTCCAAAGCCCACCTGACTTTGGTGCAGGGATCTTCTCCCACACCTGTCTCAGAATAATCCCTGGATCTCTCAAGGAGAAGGAACAATGCACTGGTCAAAAACCCAGTTTCTCCATTCATGGCCCCTAAACAGCATCTGTCATCGCCATGAGGATTGTTTCTGGGCACCTCTGCTGCTGTCTGGCAGAGGAAACCCCTGAAAACTGAGTTTTAAAATAAAATCACCTTCCTAACTTTATTGTGGCTAAGACACTGTAATGTTTGGGGATTTGTTGGGGTACTTAGACAGCAAACCATGTGATTTGCTGGGGAGGTTGTCTGCTACAAGGTCCTGATCCTCCATTGATCTTGACACTATTAGAAAAAACAGTATTAACAGCAGAGGTAAAGTTGAGAGCTTTTCACAGCTTGCAACTGAAACTGTGCAATCGAGCTTTACAGAGGGTTCTCTCATCTGCAATTTCCTGTTTCTGAAACCTGAAGAATTTCAGTCAAACTAGGTTTCTGCCTGCAAGTGGCTGAGGGGCAAAGGCCAGTGAGCAGGGAAGCTCCCCTGACATTCCCTCACCTGAACTGGGACTTCCCCATTAGGCTTTTAGGGAAATTAACCTGTTGTGTCCCAGAGTTTAGGGAGACAACCAACTGCAGGACAAGGTAGTGTGAACCTACAGTTTGGCTGCTCTTTGGTGGCAAGTGTCCACCATGCACTCTCTTACCCAGCGGTATCTTGTAGCAAATTCAGGTATCTCATCCCTTGCGGGAGAAGGGAAGTGAATATGTGCTGATGAGGGGGTTAAAGAATACATAACAGCAGTTTCTTGGCAGTAGCTGAGATGATGAACTTTCACACCCCCTGTTTTCCCTGCAGTAACTTGTTCATCCGCCCATATCCTCACTTCCCAGTTGGAAAACCCTGTTGAATCAAACAAACAAATGCTGCTGCCTCTGTAAGGCTAGACCTGGGTGAAGGCACTGAGGTCCCCACCTACAGCCCTTGCTCCTGAACCATAATCCCAGCTCAGTTGGATTTATTGGGTAAACCTATTGTGGCCCCATGAAAGGACAGGACCATGCGACTGCGTAGCAATCTAATTTTTCATTAAAAACTTTTTGTGTCTAGAGCTTGGGTTTTGTTTTGTCTGGGCAAGCAAGACTCAGCAACGTATGAGTTGCCCACAGCTGGACTACTGAAAAATGGTAAGATAGTTTTTCATTTTCGTAATGGTAGCTTGAAAATATGAATTATGGCAAAGATAAGGTTGTAGCTTGGCAAGAACACGATGTGATGGTACGATCTGCCACATGCCTCTTAATGTAGCATTAATTTCAAGACCCACTATTCTGTGAAAGAAAATTAGAGGATAATGGGTGTGTAAAAAAAGAGGACAGGGAAGATCTGACCCATTCACCTAGATGCATTCTGTCATCTATGTAACAAATGCCCCTGAAGGCTTCCTTGTTTTCTTAGCATTTCTCCTTTGTGATCCATGCCCATGGATCTCCAGGACAGGACTGGATGGTCATTTCCAGCACACAGTGGGAAAAGGAGGCTACAACATGGAAATGAGAGGCAGAGTCATGGGGTGCTTATGTGATTAAATGATTCACTCCAGCAGAACCAGATCCTGGACTAAATCAGGGCCAGGTTTACACTGTACCCAGGCAGGCAGCCCCAAAAGGTCTCTGAAGGCCAGGATGCCCTGCAGGCATACACAGCATATTTGCATGGCCCTTGCAGGCAGCTGGAGCATGCCTGGGGCTGGAGCTGCCCAGGAATCCCATCTGCCATCACAGCTGGGCCTCAGGCCCTTCCAGAAAGGCCCTGAGGGTTTTCCTACCTGCCACTCTCCTTGTCAGCCCAGTGTGCAGGCAGACAGGGCAGCATGCAGCTGGCACAGCGCCCGGGGCCATGGTGTTGCACTGCAGGTATTAATTAGGGCCATCCCCAGGACTGACTTCAGGGGCACTCCAGCAGGCAGCCTGGAACCATGGGTGGTGCTGAGCTGCTCCCTCACAGGAGCTTTGGTCCTTGTCCTGTTGATGCATTGAGTTCTGAGCATCCAGTTTAGCACAGTGAGGCCCATGGGAGCTGGGGAGGAAAGGGGGTGCCTGCATGACATGGGAGCATCCACTGTGCTTGCTGTGAGCCCCAGATTAACATAACCCATCTGTTCACCTGTGTTTATCAAGCCAAAGAATTTACAAGGTTTAAATAAAAAGACCAGGATATAGCAACGAAAGCAACTGAAGCACATAACTTGTGCGGAAGACGTCAGGCCTGTAGCAGCTGTGCCCATTTCACACAGAGGCTCAAACACGAGCTTTCCCTGTGTGCTCCACACAGCACGTGGAGGGCAGGCTGCTTTGAACGTGGGCAAACTTGCATTAACAGGATGGGAAGGAGCAGCTACATTCTAGCACACCAGTGATCCATGCAAAATGGGTCACCGGGAGATTTAGAAACTGTACCTTTCAATCGCAGCCAAAGAGATACATCAAGGCCTGCTGACGTGAAGCGCAACTGACACACCTTGAGGCATCTTCAGTGCGCTGAGTGGTAGTGACGCCAAAGGATGTCAGCTGGCAACATCAGAGAAAATGCCTTGTAAATAATCTCTGAGGGGGAAAAAAGAAAAAAAAAAGGTTTTACTTCCTCTTATGCTTGAAAAAAAAAAAAAAAAAAAGAAAAGCAATCAATCAATCAGTCTCCTTCACCCAGATGAACAAACAGGTCTCCAAAATGCCCTCACGCCAAGAAGATCCCTTACCAGCCTGCAGCAAGGGAGCCCCAGGTCAGGGCGCTGCCAGAGGAGTGGGAGTCTTGTGGTGCTGCCTATGGCAAGGCCTCACCAGCACCACTTGCGCCGGCGGGTTTCTGCCAATCTGAGGGGGGAAGGTGAAGTTTGCTTGTTGTAAAGCCAAAAATCTGGGGGATTTTTGCAGAGAGAGAAAGCTGAAGGAGCAGAGGTTTGTAATGTTCTCCCAGTCACAGCCCTCGGCCCTGTGAGGCGATGGAGCCACTCTCTGGATCCTACGAGAATTTCAGGGAAGCAAAAGTCCTACTGTTCCCCTACTACTACCAAGAAAAGGATGATGGCAGATGGAACCTAAAGGCCTGGGGATTCACTCCACAGCTACTGAGCAGTGCAGGGACTCCTCAGCACCCTCCTTGACCCTCTTCTGCTGCCACCCCACCAGAGCCGCTGGCACAGTGACTCATGGGAGCACTCCCCCAGGTCCCAAAATCCAAACCAGCCCCATGATGGCCACCACACCTAGCTACAGGACTGGGGGTAGCCCACAGCTGGAAGAGATGTTGCCTTCAACCAGCACGGCCAGATCTAAGAGAAGATGTCTGTCCATCTCCTGGGGCAGCCTCATCTCCCAGAACCACACATGGGGTCTCTGCTGAGGCCATGCTACCGGCACGCTCGTCTATACCCCTGCCCGCACATCTGCTGGGAACATGACCTGTTGCCCTCCCCGGTGGTACATCCATACTGCCAGGGCCCTGCTGCACAGCCTGCTGCCTTCAGGCTGAGCTCAGTGTTTTCCATATCAGTAAATTTTAAAGTAAGTTTTTTAAGTTGATGTACACTGCAAAATGCTGACAGAGGAAGGAGCCTTCCCAGGGAGGGCAGCTGTACATGGCTCTGGCTCAGCCATGTGAGGATGAAGGTGTGAGGCCACTGTGTCCAGGATTAAAGACTTTTGAGTCCTCCTTCGTTCATCATAAATTCCCAGGTAATGTTTGAAAGTTGTGCCTGGGAAAGGGTGCTCCAGCTCATGGGGGAGGCTTGAAGGACAGGTCACACTGCCTGCAGAGTTAGAAAAGATGTTTGGTGTTCTCAGCGTTAATGGTTTTTCATCTCCTGCTTGATAGACTAGAAGCCTCTAGAAAAAGTTTCCCAAACAGCTGCATCTGGATTTTTGGAAATAGTGATTAAAATGAAGACACTGTACAGATGTGATGACTTTTTTATTTTTAATGTAAATAAATATTTTAACAACAAAGTATTCCTCTCATTAATAACTTCAAAAAAATTTTTTGCTAGTAGCTACTGTATTTTTGCATTAACTACGCTGCTATAAGTAGGAAAAAGAACTGATAAAAGCTTGTACAATTAGGGAGAAAATAGATGCTGGCAGGAGAGAAAGATGTACTGGAAACACGGCACATTATTAATATAAAAGCAACATATGCCTAAATCCTTGTGTAACGTGACTTGGTAAACAAAGTCTGCAGTTACAATATTAGAAGCACAGAGCAGTAAGCGGCTCTGAGCCACCAGCACTCCTCCCAGGGCCACACTCCTGGCTTTGTACCAGACCCGGCATGCTTATAATGCTCTGAGCACCTCCATGGCACCTGTACCAATTCGATTAATAGAGAGGGGAACGGAAGACTGGCAGCACATTGGAAATCCCAGGCAGGGAAAACAAGGTCTGGGTTAGTGAAGAGAGAAGAGCTTTTATGAGCTGATAGCTGCAGGACAGATTGAGGCAACAAGTGGAAACCGGGATGGCTCGAAAATAGAGAACCAAGAAGACTGAGTGAGGGAATGTGCTTAGGAAGAGAGGCTAAAACACAGGGTGAGACATCAGAAGGCAAAAATAACCCCAAACAAAACCAAAACATGAGGAAAAAAGTAGGGAAGGAGATGGAGGGGAGACTAGAATAATAGAATCATAGAATTGTAGGGGTTGGAAGGGACCTCGAGGGATCATCGGGTCCAACCCCCAGGCAGGAGGCAGGGAGTGGTAAAGGACGAGGCCAGGCTGAGAGAAGCAGCTCTTGAAGCAAACATCCAGAAGCAGAGCAGTGAAAAGAAAGGAAGAGGAAAAAGGAAAAGAGAGGTGTGAGGGGAAGCTCAACAAATAATTTTTTCACATGTTTTACTCAAATGGCTTGGAGTTATTCAGACAGTGGGACCCTTGGCACCAGCCCTTAACCTCAGCCGTGTTCCTGGGTTGCTTCTGGGCTGTTTCTCATTCAGATCGGGGATGGACCTGCTCCTGAGTTGGTACCAGTACAAAGTTGGGCTTTGCTAGCAAAGCTGCACTAGCATTGGGCATACTGGTCTTTCATAGCATAGCGTGCTCTTGCTATGTAATAGATGACCTCATAAAAAAGCGTTATGCACATGTAAGCTGGGCTGAGCCACTCTGCCATCGGCTAAGACCAGCATTCATTTCAGAAACTTATGCACAAAGAGCTCAGTTTTGAGATGCAACCTGAAAGACTTTGATGTTTCAACCTGATCCCCCCTCAAAATGGCAATGATGGCCAGAGTGTATCTTCTTATCAGCTAATTTTTCCCCTGGTATGTAGCACAGGTAGTCTTTTTCCCTGCTAGCCCACTGCAGCTGGTGTCTGTTAAGACAGCAAAAGGTGCAGAATGAAGGGTGCCAGTGCAGAAGGGGGAAAAAAGGGAAAAAAAAAACCCCTCAAAAACAACAGTGCAGTGGGAGAGACAGAAACATGGGGAAGCAAGAGGCAGGTGGAAACAGGGAAGCAGGAGGCAGGTGGTTTGGGAAGCTCCGGGAAACCACGGAAGCACAGAGCTGTGTGCTGTGTGATCAGACCAAGCTCCAGAGGAAAGGAGAGTACTTCACTCAGGCACAAACAGCAGTCACAGGGATGTTAGTGTGTTTAATGTTTGCATTGTGAGAGTCAGGATGGCACTTTATGGCTATAAAAATCTAGCCCTGCCCAAAAGATAGCTTTACAGAACTTCTTTCTGTTCCCAACTGGTCTAAAACCAATGAACTCTAAGTATATCAGTGACATGTTCACTATAGCTGTCTCTGAAATTTCCAAGGGAGAGATGGTCTTTTAAAAAGTGAAGGGAGCGTTTTAGTGCCATAAGCAAGTGTATTGATAGAGAAGAGAAATACTAAATCATCCTCTGATGTTCTATGATGATAGCTACTGGTTTAAATTTAAAAAGCAGTCCAGGGATCAACTATTAGAGAGACTTGTCATTGCTCTTCAGCAATTTGGGCTTTGTTCTGGCTGCTGGACTTTTGAAATCATCGGAAAATAGATTTACAGTCTGTGTCTGCTCAGGGGAAAGATTATTAAACAAGCAACCCCAAACAATTAAATAAAACCTTAGCTATATGCGATCATTTTAATTTAATCCTTTGATATCATTCATCTGATTAAGTTCTTTCCAAACAAACTGCACATAGAGCTTGGCCTAGGAGGAGCGGACTAAGCCCATATGTATCCTGACAGGGGTGTTTACTTGAACAGAGTTATCCCAGCCTTGCTGTGTGTATTTGGGGACGCAAAAGGGCCTGGGGACAGGAACTTGGAGAACAATAAGGATAGAGAAACTCAGAGGAAATAACCTACTGGGAATAGAAAAATCAGTCATACAGGAAGAAATCAGATATTGGGAAGATGCCCACAGAGAGGGAGTGAGAGATGCTCATGGAGAGGAGCAGTGTGGAGAGAGGAGCAGTTTGAAGAGGGAGGACAGCGGCTGTCAGCAAAGTGGTGGGAGGAAGGCAGTCCCAGGGGTGAAGCACCCCAGTGAGGGAAGGGGTGCAAGTCACCCAGGGGATAAAGAGAGCAGGTGGCCCTTAAATAAACTTTCACTAGGGAGGCTGTTCTTCAGACAGCAGACCAGTATTCCTGACTGCAGAAACTCGCTCCTTCCGCATCTTCCTGGACAAGAGCCAGAGCAGGAGCAGATGGGAGAGAGGGGTCTTGACCGTCTAAGACACTTTGTCTGAGCGTGAGACTGCCACGTCTACCACAACATTGGGCTGGGGCAGTGAGGCTGGTTGGGAGGGGTCCGTGCCCCTGGCCCTGGGACGGACATGGTAGTCCTCTACGGAGGTGGCAGTGATGACAAGCATCCAGAGACAGCAATGTGTCCCTTTCTGCGCCAATGGCCTGACTGCAGCCCAGGCACTGCTCGTTCTGACTCACTACACATTAACAGGGTTTGGGCAGTTCGGTTCCCTGCCACAAGACCAACAAGGGTCAGGGATAGGGATATCGCAGCTGTACAAGTCCTATCAGCATCTACTACTTATGGGCCTGCTGGAACCTCCATTGTGGATGGACTGTCCCAGATCCCTGGCACCCTGATAGGTGGGATCCAGGAGCAGAGTTTCCACTGCTGTGCAAGGGGATTGCTCTACTCCAGACACGGTTCACTGAGCAGGAGGGGTGCAGGATGGGGGAGGGGGAAGATTTCTCCCTGCCATTCTGACCTGGTCCTTAGTTTGGGACAGGAGTAGGGCAGAATGGGTGTTCCCAGCCTGGGAAAGGACAACTTTGGGGCCCCAAACTACCCAAGACACTGCAGGGAGGGTGTCAGGAATGACAAGAGCAATGGGGTGGCAGGGGAAGGGATGCACCTCCAAGCCACCTTGCAACATATCAGGAAAAATGCCTCAGCACTGGCACCAGGCCCCCCCCGGGGGGCAGAAGCACTGATGAGTGGCTCAAAAGGGTGACAAGGGAGGGGAGTCCAGGGATTGGTTCCAGCATCCTCCTACCTGCATACCGGGTGCAGGCGCCGAGTGTGCAGCCCTTGGGGTAGGCATGCCGGGCTGTCAAGACTCACCCCGACGAGGGGAGCTGGGGGCTTACAGGAGCGGCGAGGGAGAAGGAAGGAGACCACCACGGTGCGGTGGGGATCTCCCGGGAACAGCCCCCTCTCTCCTCGGCGTCCCTCTGTCCTCTCCCCCGACCGTGACCTGTGCTCGGCAGCGGGCGGCTCCCGCGGGCGCGGCGCAGCGCGGAGAGACGCGGATGGGACAGGGAGGGGGAGGGGGTTAGAAGGTGGCGGACGGTGAAGGAGAGGGGGGCTCCCCGCTACCAGCGTCGCCGCTCTGCGAGGGGCCCGCGGATGAGCCCCGGGGAGGGGTGGGGGCGGGGTGGGGCAGTATCTGCGCCTCGCTGTTTGCTTCCAAAGCTGTCGGGAATGAATCGTCTTCTGCAGGATAAAGTCCCTGTCTACGCGGGTGAATTGCCCGTGTCCAAAGTCTACTGGCAGGAGGCTGTCTACTGCAATCTCCGCGAGAGGGATGACTTTTACAATACATGGGCTGATTGCAAATAAGTTACTAATAAGCCGCTTTGGTGTAAGAACGGCTCTATGCGTTATTTCCTAAGATCTGTTTATTTGCAAATATTTCTTTCTTTCTCTTCTAAAAAAAATGTTCAGGAAAAAATAATAAAGTACAGAAGTTAATATTTAGACATTCGCACTATTAAGTAATAGAGCTATAAACTCTCGAATACGGCACTTTCATTTTACTTAACAATAGATAACACAACAGCGACAGTGAAAGAGGCCAAACAAAAGCGATCACCAAAATTGTTGTGACGGTACAATTACCCGGCTAGGAAATTTATTCAATATGCTTTACCATTGCATTGACACAGCAGGGAAAAAAAATTAAGCCCAAACGTTCAAAGAATAATACAACAAGGCAGGAGGTATTTGGAAAAAAAAAAGAAGATTTATTTTGAAATACAGTTTTAGGAGATACTTTGCCTCGCCGATTTGTTATCGATGTGTATCTGACACGACGATATGGAACAAACAAACGAAGAAAAACCACGTTCTGTACAGAGCTCTAAAATGAGCCGCGAGTATCTACAACACGAGCTTTACGCCTGGGTGTGGGTTGGAGAGGGGCCCGATCCTGCAGTCCGCACTCTCTAAACGAGTTTCGCAGACGCGTGGTGGGAAAGCTTGGCCCCGAGTCTGCGCGTGTGGCTCCGCGTTTGTGTGCGTGCGCGTCTGTGAGCTCCTACAGCACAGTCCTTGAGTAAAATGGGCAAGTTGGAGCTGCCGGAGCGGGCGCGGGTCCCTGGCTGCTCTAGAAGTCCTGCCGCGGGGTGTGAGTTAGACTGTGCCGCCGTAGATCACAGTTTCGCCTGAACACTTTGCCGCACTGCTCACAGTTGTAGGGCTTGATGTCTGTATGGGTAAGAAGGTGAGTTTTCAGATTACTTCTTTGATTAAAGGTTCTTCCACATGTGGGGCATTTGTGTGGAGATTCCTGTTCAGATTTGAAGCAAGCAAAGGATTAATCCTTCACAAACTACCTGGTTTAACGTATCACTGCACTTTTTTTCTTATCGCAACGCAAAACTTGAAATATCGGTGTTAGACACGAACGAGAGCAGCCCCGGGCGGACAGGAGAATGCCTACCTCTCCCTGTCCTTCCCCAAAATGGTTATTTTAAGAGTTCTAGATACGTGGCATTTCGCCCTCCTGGGGCGCAGGGAAAGCGGCAGCCGCGCCGTCCTCCCGCTCTGGGGTTCCCCGCTGCCCTCAGGGCCAAGGCGGTCCCAGCCGGCGGGCAAGACGCTCCGCACCGCTCCGCACCGCACCGCCGGGCTTCCCCGCCACCCTGCGCCTGATGTTGCCGAGGCAGGGCTGGAGCCCGCAACGAAAAACGCCTCGAAACGGCGAGGTGGACAAAACCAAACCCGTGTCTCTTTTCCCGCCGCAAACCGCGACCCCGACGGCTTTAAGCCCATCTGTCGCGGACGCCGTTTTTACGCGGGTCTTCCGCGGCCGCAACCGCTGACCGCCTCCCTCTCCCTCGAAAGCACGGCGCCGTCAAGTGCCGGAGCCCACTCGCTCCCCTCCACACCGGAGCCCCGTCCCCCCGGACAGCCGCCGCCCCCGCCCCGCGGCGAGCCGGGCCGGGTTCGCCCCGGCGGCAGACGCGCAGAGGAGGCCGGGGAGCGCCGGGCTCACCTGCATGTGTAGGGTTTTGTGGACCGCCAGGGTCCTGGACTGGCAGAAGCCCTTCCCGCACTCCTGGCACTTGAAGGGTTTCTCTTTGGAATGGATGTACCTGGAAGGCAATCCGAGGGGTGAGCGGCGCTGCCCCGTCCCCCGGGCCCCGCTCCCCCAAATGCGACTCCCCCTCGAATGTACCCAGTACCCACCCTGCTCCTCCTCCCCCTCCTCCCCGAACAATTCCGTTTATGGTTAAACTCCTCTATCGGTTCAAAACCTTTGCAATAATTCGTATCGAGGCGTGATTGCCCTCTCTGGTGACAGATCGGGACAGCATCTGCGCCGCCGGCGGGACCCGTGCCCGCTGTGTCACGAAGGCAGCGCGGATCTTCCGCACGGCGGCCGCGGGAGCCGCTCGGCACCGGCCGCGGTGTGCGGAGGTGGAGGGGGGCTAGTCGGGGAGCTCTCACCTGCCCCCCGTCCTCCTCCCCGCACCGCCAGGGCCGCGCTTCAGAAGCCCCAGCCCCAGTGCTTCACCCCAAGCCCCCATCGCGGGTTTCCGTCTCACTCGGAGCGCAGTTTTGGTTGTTCCGCTAAGTCGGAAAGGAGGGTTCTCCTGCTACCTCCTGGCTCAGCCCAGAGGTCCCGGGAGAGGCTCAGCCTCACCACCACCCCCCTACACCCCCCTCACTCCCCACACCGCCTTCTCTCCCCACCCCCACCCCGCCTCCCCGAGCGGCTCCCCTCACCCGGGTCCCCACGGCCCGGCCCCGTTGGCGGTAGGTCCCTCACCGGTGGTCCCGCAGGTGGTCCTGCCTCCGGAAAGCCTTGTGGCAGATGTCGCAGGTGTAGGGCCGCTCATCTGTGTGGGTCCGCTCGTGGATGAGGAGGTTGTAGGACTTGGTGAAGTGCCTCCCGCAGAACTTGCAGATGAACTCCTTTTTCGTCTTGGAGGGCAGGCGGCCGCGGGAAGGCTTTCTATCCGGGGACAGCTTGCTGATGCCCGACAGGGGCGACGCCAGTCCAGGGCTTAGCTTGGCGAGCTCCCCCACCTTGGGGGGATCCTCCTGCGTGGCTGCCACGGCCAGGTTGGCAAAGTCAAAGCGGGGCCTGTCCTTGTGCAAGGCTGGGAGGACGTGGGCGATGGCCCCTTGCTTGGGGTGGAAGAGGTGTGTGGCGAAGGGGAGAGCGGGGAAAGGGAAGCGGGAATCCACCAAGCCCTGGGCGGCCGCCATCTCCGTGATGGTGGAGCGGGTGATTTCATGCACATTGGGGTAGCCCAATGTCCAGTGGTTCATGTGCATGGTTTGTACGGCGCTGAGTCCATACAGACCTTGCAACTGGTCCACAGCTGCGGGAAAGGTGTTCACAGCCTGGAGGAAGGAGTAGTTGGTGAGTTGGAGGGACGGGTGCAGTGGGATGGGGGCTGGCAAAGCCTTGCTTCCCATCTTCCTGGGGAGGGTGCAGGCCGCCGGTGCAGCTGGTGTCTCTGCTGGGCTTTCGAGACGGGGAAAAAATCCTAGGAAGAAAGAGGGAGAAAGGAAGGGAAAGAATTTTACTGAGGGCAGCGTGGTCCCCTTTAGCCGAGGCGAGTGCAGCGACGGAGCCAGGGAGGGCCAGGCACAGCGTCGGTGCGCTGCCTTCTTGTGGCCCCCGCGCCCCGGTTCCCGTCCTCCGCCGGGCCCGGCGACTGCCACCGACCCATCGGCGCGATCGCTTCGATCGGAGAAGCTACGCCGTAAAAAAAAAAAATTTTAAATTGTAAAAAATTTAAAAATATCACTCCCCAAAACTGCCACCTCAAGTTAAAAGAAAAAAGAGAAGCCAAGTCCCGAGCCGCCCGGAGGTTCCACAAATTCGAATTAAACGAATCGTGGAAAAACACACCCGGAACGCAGCCGTGGCCGCGGCCGCTCCGCTCTTCGTCGTACCCCCGCAGCACCCAGCCCGCGCCGCGTCCACCGCGGGGACCCTCGGTGCCCCCCGCTTCCCTCCTTGCCCCCAGCGCCGACCTGGCCCCCGGCGTCGTTCCCACCCTCCGCCCGGTCTCCCGCGGGCGCGGAGGCCCCGACCCCTCTGGCTGGAGCCTCCCCGGGTAGGATCACGGTGCTCACGGAGAGCTGAGGCAGGCCTGGGGGGCGGCGGGGTTAGTGCGGTGGGGTAGACCCCGCGTTTATCCTAGTTCGGGTGCTTATTTTTCTTCCTTCAACAGCAACTCATTTATCAAGATAACCGAGGGAGAGAAAAGGAGCTCCTGCCCCGCACGCACACCTCCTACCAAGCCCCCCGCGCCGCAGGTCCTAAATAAATCCACTTTGCTCTGAGATCCCTTCCAGGTGGCCGGGGCCGCCCCACGCAGCCCGGGCGATGCCGTCAGCGGCGAAAAAAGCGGCCGGACCGAAGCTTCCCCTGCCCGCCGATGGCGGCCCGGCCTGGCGCTGCCCCGCAGCCGGCTTCCTCTATCCCGGAGGGCCAGGAAGAGCGAGCGCAGCCCCGGCGGGACGGAGTCGTCTGGCCGAGCCCCCCGCTCGCCATCATCCGGCCGGGAGCTCCGCTGGAGCAGCGGGGCCGTGAGCTAATGAGCGATGCGTGACTGTCAGAGGGTTTCACTCAACCCATTCAACCGAAACCGCCGGGCCCGCTTCTCCCGCCGCCCAGGGGGACCCCTCGGCGCTTCTGGGGAGACGCTCCGCTTCTGCGGGGTAGGGCGAGCATTGGCACGGGGGGAGCGAGCCCCTGCCCTCTATTTTTGCTTCTTCTGGGGGTTCGCTTCCAGCAGCCAAGCGGCTGCCACGACCCAGAAAAGCGGCGCCTCTTTCCCAGCGGAGCGAAAGCAAACGCCAGGGTCTCTCTGGGCCTGTAAACAAGAGGTAGGGCCGAGGGTGCCCAAGCACCTCCTGGGATTGGGGTGGAGGAACGGGTAAAGGCGTAGTTTCCAAAATAAAAAAAAAGACACCCTTTACTGGAAAAAGTAAAATAAAACCCCAAATCAAACCTCCCCCAAAGCAGCAATAAATCTGAAGGAAACCCTCCGAGCTCAGAGCCCGCGCTCCGGGAGCGGCGTCCCTGCCTCTCCGGGCCGCTGCCGCCCCGCAGCCGTCACCGCGGCCACACGGCTCGGGCCGCTACGCTGCCACCGTGCAGTCTCCGGCTGGAAAGCCAGTTTTCCATGTTTTTTCCCTAAAATACCTTTCCTCCCTGTTTGTGGCATGGCACTGAGTTGGTCCTCCGGGGAAAAAAGCAGCAACGAGGACGGGTGCGAATGCCGCGCTACCCACCCCTGTTTTCGTTTTCCTTGAATCCTGGATCTCCCGGATTTCCTCCGCTGCAGCCCAGCTTTTCTCGTTTGTGATTGTATCGAGACCAGGGACAGTGTTATCGATACAACCTCTTATATATAACCACCTTTTATACTTTTGGTTTGGTTTTGGTTTTTTTAAGGAGGGTGGGGGGAGTAGGGGGGAGGTGGTTATATATAGAGACTTATTTTTAAAGATGTCGTGTGAGTTCTTATTCGTTTCCCGCCTGGAACCAACACAGTGGCAAGGAAATGTCTTTTCGCGGGTTGCTACCGCGGGTCCTGCCTCCATCCCGGCTCGCTGCGGCCGGATTTCGGAGCCATCGGCTGTTAGCAGTGACCGAGGTAGGTAAGGGATTTCTGCGGGGCAGAGCTTGGTCTGTTACAGCCGCGTTTTGTGCCTATGCGTGGGGGTGTCATTGCAGGGACGCTCATTTTCGTGTCGAAGAGCCAACTCCTGAAAATCATTCCGAACGAGAAAACCGTATTTTAACGCAACTACACTGTTGCCTGAACGCTTTTGTGGTTCTCAGAGGTAACTTTATTAAAAGCAACCAAAAAAGACCAGAAAGTGCCTTCGTGCGTGATTTTAAAACTACTTACAATAAGGTGCGGGGGGAAAGTCAACCAAAAACGGATGTTACTTAAACTTTGGCACTTCCTTTTTCCTTCCCATTCAGAGCGCTTAATTAAATTAAACCCAGTATCTCGGCCATACGCCTCTCTCTACCTGCCTGCTGCCGACCTGCCGGCGCTCCCCTTCCTTCCGCGGCGGGGGCCGGGGCCGTGCCCCGAGCACGCCGCTGCCGTTCCCGGGAGCGGGTGGGCCCCGAGAAGCCTCCGCTCGCCACCAGCCTCACCCGCGGCCGCCGCTGCCCGCTTGACCAGGTATATTTCCACGGACCGAGGACTTCTCAGCGCGACCCGCGGGTCAGCCCCACAGTCCGCGCACGGACCGGCTGCGGCTTCGGCTCCGCCCCGCGAAGGATTTCGCGCGAAGGACATCGGCCGCGCACTCCGAAGGCCCCCGCCCCCGGCCTCGTACCAACGCGCCCGCGGAGTGCTGGGGGTGGGGGATCCGCATCCCGGACGCCGCGGAGCTGCAAACTGAAAGTAAACCCGGCGGCCCAGCTCTCCCCGCCGAGGGGACGTTCCCCCTCCCGGGGCCCGGTTGCGGCCCCACCGCCCCGCTCCCGCCGACGGCAGCGGGCAGGGCGGGCCGGGGAAGCCGCTTACCTACCGCAGCCGGCTTCTCCTCCCGGGGCAAAGCCGAGGCGGCGGCCGCGACACCTTCACGGAGACATTAGATCCACAGCGGGGGCGCTCAACGGGGCCGGGGCCCGGCGGCGGGCGGCATGTTGCAGAGGGCTGGGCGGCGGCTGGGAGCTCTGGCTGCGGCGGTCGCGGGGCCCCGGCAGAGACCGCCGCCACCCGCCCGCAGCCTCCCGCCTTCGACCCCGGCGAAGCTCGGCGCGAGTCTGAGCCGCCCCCTGCTCGGTCCATCACATTTCAGCGGTGAGTGGCGTGGAGCGCTGTCCCCGCCCGCCCGCCGCCGCCGGCCCACCCCGCGGCGCGCACAGCCCCGCGCTCGGGGCCGCGCCGCTCCGCCCCGACGGGACGGGACGGGCCCGCCCCCGGCCCGCCCCATCGCGCCGGCCCCACTGTTTACTTGTGTTTGGGTAGCAACTGAGTTTTAAAGGGGTAGGACGCCCCCCGCCCCCGCGTCACCTAAGGTGACTTTTCCCTCCGAGAACAACCCTCCGCCCCCCGGGCCCGCTACCGGTCGCGACCGCGGGGATTTGCGCACTCCCTGCGCCGCACCGGCCGCCTTGACGGCCCTTCGTGCCCTGTCCAGCGTGAAACGCGCGGTGCGGCTCGCTTTAACACCCAACATGCACGCGCAAACCCACAGCAGTGTGTATGTGTGTCTGTTCGTGGGCGCCCACGTCTCTGAGGGCACCTTAGGTGCAGGTAACGCTCACGTCCGACTGGCCCCACGACCGTCGCGTCGGGTCGCCCAATGGAGCGACAGTTCAGCGATTCGGCTCTGCCCTTTCGCTGATATTTAGGCGCTTAAATGCAGGCTGACAAGGAGAAGTGAAGCGTAGGTATCCCCACGCACGGTGACTAAGCACACAATCCCTACCTGGAAGAGACAAACAGTTTCGAGAGCAGTTTCGATTTATTACCGGGGAATTTACTGCTGAATGGGGCCTCTATGACCCTCTTCAAATTCCTCGATTAAATCTCTGTTATTCATTTTGGTCGTTAGCCGAAAGACGGCTGGTTGCATGCAGCTAATTTGGGTTGAATTTTTATCTGTAACGTTATCTTGTCCTGTGCATTGCTTAAATTCCGTGTATGGGGAATTTATTGTATAATACCTGGGCTGAAGATTTGAGGTAGGCTTTGGGGAGTATAAAACGGTGTTACAAGAAATGGCATTTAAACACAGCTTTGAAAACGTTTCAAGGTAGTGTCTATGCCGGTTAATTCGAACCCGAGGAAGAGAAGAGGACAGAAATTACTCCTCCATCGAGATTTTTTTCTCCTTTTAATATACAGTAGAAACAAACCCACATAATCAAAGAGAGGGAATAGGAGTGGGGAGAGGAAGGTTGGAGGTGTCCTCTCGCAGGGTAGCGCAGCCGAGGTTGGCGCTCGTTGCAGCCCGCGGCTGCCGCAGGACGCTCGGGCTGATTTTCGTTTTTTTTTTAAACAAAGTCCGACTTCGAAAATGCCCTGTTTTAAATCCCACTCACCTAAATAAATTGTATTTCGTCTTCTCGGCAGTGAGAACACCGAGGTTCACGATTTCGGGAGAAGGAGAGATCCTGCCCCCGGGCCAGGTGCGGGGCGGCCGCGGGAGGTTGAAACGGGGTGAAGGCTCCCCGGCCGCGGCCGGGCTGGCGGGGAAGGTGTCCGGCAAGACGCGGGGCAGGGAGCCCCGTGCCCTCGTTGTTTTGTTTTCTCGAGTGAGGCCGGTTGTTTGAAGAACGAAGTGGTGAGAGGACTTCACAGTCGCATTTTCTGTCCAGCACCACTGGCTTGCGAAAGCCAAGGATGAATCCTCCTCGACACAAGGATCGGAGTGGGGTTTGTTTCGGGAGAAACGTCATTTCTTGCCCTTTACAGGAAAGACAAATAAGCAGAACTTGCTGGGGAAAAAAAGCCCCCAACAAACAAACAAACAACCCCCCAACCCGCAATCAAAGACCAAGCAACAAAAAACCCCCAGAATCCCAAACACCAAACAACCATCTCCCCGATCCCCAAACGGACCAGGCAACGAACAAGCCTCAAAGCGCAGGAAGCCAGGCAGGGGAAAGGAAAGGCGCAGAGTTGCCGCCCGGGCTCTTCGCTCCGCGGCCGATCGTGGCACGTTTCGGCAACGCCGGGAGCGATGGAAGCCGCGCTCTCCCGCTACCGGCAGCGCGGCTGCAGCCCCGCATGTCTGCGCTGGCAGGGAGCGCCCAGTGACCCCGGCGCGCCGCCGCCCGGCCCGGCCAGCAGGTGCGCAGCGAGAGCTGGCGGCGAGACCCGGCCGGTACCGCCGCGCCGCGCGGCTCATCCGCACCCACGAAGCACGAGGTCGCTCGGACGCCTGGGCGCTCCTCGTCGGCGAGTACCCATCGAGCAGGGGCCACACTACGGGGACAGGGGCCGCCCGGTCCCGCCGGAGCCCCGCGCTTCTCTGTCACCTTTCCGCGTCCGCCCCGGGCAGACTCCTCTGGCCCCCACGGGCCCCCTCCTCCCGGTGCGCGGAGCTGACACAGACGGCAACCCCTCGGCCTGCGGGGCACGGCTCCAGGCCCGGTCGGGTGCCCACCGCCCCGCTGAGCCCGGGACAGGACGGGACGGGACGGGGCGGCGGGGCAGTCGGCCGGGAGCACCGCGTCAGGCGGCGGCGGTGGTGGTGGCCCGCGGTGCTGCAGCGCCCCCTGGAGGTCAGCACGACTCCCTGCCCGCTCCGCCAGCCGCGCGCGCCGGCTCCGGGCGGCTCCGCACCCACCCGGGAAACGGGGCCCGCGGTGTCCCGGGGAGGCGGAAAGGCTCTCTCCCAGGGCACCGCCGGCTCCCATCCGCTTGTCCCGCCGGTGCTGGCACCGCCGCGGTCATCTCATCTTTCCCCCGTCCCCCCGCCCTCTCTTTTTCGCCCCTGGAAAAGGCACCCCGGGGCTGGGCTCCGTCCAGCGGCGCGGGGAGACAGGCAGTGCCTGTTGCCGCTGCGATGATCAGATTAAAGTCGTTCCTTCGCTGGCGGTGCAGCCCGGGGCAAACCTTGACCACCCGCCCCGTCCTGAGCACAGAAATATGCTCGGAGGAGGGGACGCCCCTTGCTCTGCGGTGGCGAGGCTCGGTGGCGGAGCTGGCCGGCTCTTCCGCCGAGCAGCGTGCGCGGCTGCGGTGCGCGATGCACGCACGAAGCGGCTTAGCGCTTCTCAATACGCCGCTGTCAGCAGTGGGCGGCTGCGGCCGCTCAGGGACTCACGCCTCTTTAGAAGGAACTGGAGGGGAAAATTTCGGTGGGAGCCGGGAGTGCGCCTAGACCCGAGACTAGGCGGCCAGGAGCGGAATCGGCGGGTCCCGTGTTGTTGCAGCAACGACCTGCGGGGGTACCCGGGCCTGCTCCGGCTCACGGCAGGAGCTCTGCCGAGGGAAGGGGTTCGCAGCGCAGTGCCCGATACAGGCGCACTCCCGGTCTCTGGTTAGGGAAACGCACCGACGGCTCCTGCAGGCCGCGGCCTCGGGGAGAGCTGTCGGTGGGCACAGGGCAGAGGGGCCGCTCGGCTGCGAGAGCACCCGCGGGCCGGGTCCCAGCCCCCTGTGGTGGACAGACAGGTTGGTGCTGCAAACGACTAAGGACTTACTTAAGTTTTATTGTATTTTATTTTATTTTTAAAGGAAAACAGTGACGGCCCGTCGATCCGGCATCTGATTCTGAGGGTACTTCTTGGTGACTAAATCATCACCTACTTCACTTAGATTTATTGGAGTGGGATTTTTTTGTTTTCTTTTAAACGTACCAGTCAGGAAGTGCCAAGGTTTAGCAAAGCGGCGTAGGCGGCCGGAGGCAAGGCGCTACGCAGGCTCCGGGGGACACCGCCGACGCAACTCCCACTAGCCATCTTCCCCCCACTCCGCCCCCAACTCGGATCCCCATAAAACATCGCCGCGGTTAATTTCCATAAAAGAAGAAAGGAATTAAGCACACAACGACCTCATCGAGCTGGATCCCGCCTGCGTCTCCCACCGGCGCGCAACCCCCGCCACCAGATCGCCCGCGGTCGTTGCCCGCCATCCCCGGCCGCGGGGCTGATCCCGGGCAGCGGGGAGCGGGACGAGCCGCCCCGCCCGCGGCACCGCCGGCTGCCCGCCCCGATGAGTGCCTCCCCTCTCCAGGGAGCACCGACCCCCGGGGGTAGTGTGGGGAGCGGGGGCTTCTGTTCTTCAGCCGCTGCCGTGACCCGGCTACCCTCTCCCGGCAGCTCCCGGCTGCACGTCAGGAGGCCGCGGGGACCACGGGCACACGGGGAGAATTGTCAAACCGCCCTTGGGAGAGGACGGCTTTGCCGTCTGCACGGCGGTGGGGACCCATTGTCCCGCGGAACTTGCGCGCTGCGCTGCGGTACAGTTGCACGGTACGGATGAGGCAAAGGAGGATGCGGAGGCGGCAAAGGAGGATGCGGAGGCGGCCGCCAGCACCTCGGAGACCGGGGCGAGGACGCCGCCCTTTGCGGTGCTGCCGCCTTGCCCCGACGGCGGGGCCCGAACCCGAGAAAGCCGGGGCTGCCCCGCGGGTCTCCATGGAGCAAAGGCTCCGTGGCGAGGGCACAGGCTGGTACGGCCGGCCTGCCTCGGAGGAGATGCATTGCCCCTGCCTTGGGGACGGAGATGTCCGTCTCCTGCCCCGAGGCCAGCCTGCCAGGCAGAGCCCAAAGCCGGCAGCTTTCTCCCGCTCGTCTCTGCTGATCTCCGCAGGAAGGGAGGGGAGAAAAGCCCTAGATAAACGGACTTTTCTAGCCTAAAGCATTCCTTCCCCTTCCGTCAGCAATGAGATGTCTTTTTGTGGTGCGCGAAATGAGCATCTGTCAAGACCTAAAGCAATGCAACGTGCCGCACCTTACCACAGCCCGGTTTAAGCAACCGTGTGGGTAACGTCTTTCCTGCCCTCAGCACTGAGTCACTGAGCGGGGCTGCTGCTTACGGCCACGGCTGGAAGCACAGGCACCCATCGTACACACGTGGGCCCCTTCCTCAGCCTTTCAGTCCCCCCACCCCCTCCCGAGCTGAGCCTTGGGACTGCAGAGGGTCCCCAGGTTGGCAGGCTTTGCTTACTCTCTGGTGATGGCATTTAAGCACGCTTTGCTCATGTGCCAAGTAACTGACCCCGCAAGGTGGAGGTCGGTGGGGCTTCAGAGCCGCCTGCTCGCCGTGCAGCTGAGGGCTCATACGCTTCGCTCCAGAGGAAGGAGGGATTTCAGGCACCGATGAAGTTCTGCAGCTGCTTCAGGCTGGAAGGATCGTGAAGTTTGCAATCTCTGAGCCAACTGGTGGGTGGGTGGGTGGAGAAAATCTAAGAGAAATATTCTATAAAAGCAATAAATTGGTTTAAGAAATGCAGTACATTTGGTCACATGCCTCGTAACTCACCTAGGACATGAGAACTCCAAGGCAGAAGAGAATGGGGCCCATACATCTTGTCCTGTGGCGTATACTAAATAGTTCCACTTCCTTTTAAGAACTTTTTATATCCCAGTGAATAACTTGATTTTCATAAATAAAATTAATACTGTAGGGTGAAAGTCAGCAAACAATAGAAAAGCTCAGAGGGGTTTTTCCAGTTGTAAACATGCAGAATCCATATGGTCATTAGATACATCTGTGGGTTAAGCACTGATTTGTTTATGCAAGCCTGATGCTTGCGATACTCCTAAACTGGGACTATTCAGTCAAATATATGTACACTGTAATCCCCTTTTACCTACCCTACGCATGTGTGTTTTCTGTTTTCAGCATGCATTCTGGATGTGTAAACTGTGGTGAAGGATATGTTATAAACCAGGATACTACAGAGCATTTCAGATATTTTCAGAGCATTACAAGCACGGTGCAAGCATATGCAAACCATCACTTGCAGATGTGTGCAATGTCTGTATTAATCTCTGCGTGGTTTTTCAGTTGTTTGTGGCATCTAATTCAAAGAAGAGGACAATAATGGATGTTATGAAAAAGTACCAATTGTTCTCGGGCAGAATCAGCCCTAGGATGGCCTGACAGACCCTACTGATGAAACTCTGCACTTCTTAAAAAAAATCAAGGTCTTTTAAAGAATCTTTGAAGATTCCCGAAATACCAGGAAATCGAGGGAAAACTCACCACGGTAAGGTGTTTGAAAACTCTTAAGGCCACTGTCAAGGCTGAACACTACTTTGTATCTCTACTGGGTATGATCCAGAAGAAGCACTTAAGTGCAGGCTTAAGTTTATCACTATCCTGGGCAGTACCTAAGCAGGTGCTTTGACTTCTTTATATGCCACAGTGACCTGTTAAGCATGTGTTTTACTTCTGGTTTAAAAGATATTCTCAATCAGGGCCATAATTTTCATATTGCCTCATAAAAATAGACAAATAAATAAAAGTTCATAAAAAATCCAAGAGCAGTTACCATTCTAGGCAAGATTTTGCATTGTGCCTGCTTTCATGTCCTTTCCCATGAGTTGTTTTCATGTCCTCATCTGTTATGATCACCTTATTTCTGCCTTAAATGCAGGTGTTCCCCTCAGCTTCTCATACTGCCACCTCATAGCACCACTGCATGCACTGTCCTGTCCAGTGACAGGACAGTTGCTCCAACATATAAACTTGTGGATGTGACACTAATATATCTTGGAGCCTTTAAGGAGCAGAACAGTTTGGATCTAGCTTGTGATATGGAAAAAAGAGCCCTTTTTCTCCAGGAAGTCTCCACAACCACCATGGAGAAAGATAAGGACAGGATCAGACTGAAGTACAGAAAGGCCACACAAAAGCAACAGCTAAGAATGGGAATGGAACAGTTCAAGATTGTATCTGAGCTGGGCAGGGACCAGTCAGAAGACTTTCTGGTAAAGAATATTCTCTTTCTCTTACTTCCCCTTCCCCTTCCCCTTCCCCTCCCCTCCCCTCCCCTCCCCTCCCCTCCCCTTCCCTTCCCTTCCCTTCCCTTCCCTTCCCTTCCCTTCCCTTCCCTTCCCTTCCCTTCCCTTCCCTTCCCTTCCCTTCCCTTCCCTTCCTTCCCTTCCCTTCCCTTCCCTTCCCTTCCCTTCCCTTCCCTTCCTTTCCTTCCCTTTCCCTTTCCCTTTCCCTTTCCCTTTCCTTTCCCTTTCCCTTTCCCTTCCCTTCCCCTTCCCCTTCCCCTTCCCTTTCCCTTTTCCCCTTTTCCCCTTTTCCCCTTTTCCCCTTTTCCCCTTTTCCCCTTTTCCCCTTTTCCCCTTTTCCCCTTTTCCCTCTCCCCTCTCCCCTTTCCTGTCCAGTCCTGTCCCAAAGACAGCCTCTTTGGGCATGGTGAGTGAGCAATGGATAGAAAACATGTAGGAACAGGACAACTCCAAGTTGCACCCCAACTGTGGCTTTTCCACCTTCTTTGCTCATGGACCTGTTTTCTGTTCCCCTTGTGATGCAGGTTCCTGCTCAGAGGACTGGCATCCCCCTTGCTGTCCTTAGTGCCTTTCCACAGACCCCTCAGAAGTATTTGAGGCACCTACATAAGCTGGAAAACGGTAGGATGAAATGTAGGGCACGGATGCTTCCCCTGCATCCTCCATACTAGGTGCCATGGTCCATCGCATAAAGAGTATCAATGATTATTGCAGATGTGCCTTGTTTGCATTAACTATTTAATTTATTTGACCTGCTTACCCATGATAGGCTGGTGAAAATTATTAGTTGGTTATGCTATTCTTTCAAAAGCCCTTTTGGGAGCTGTTTCCAAGAAAAATACAAACCCCATTCATTTTAACACCAGAACTCATTTTAGCACCCTAGAAGTGCTGAAAGCCCAGGACATCACACTGCAGCAGAAACAGAACTGCCCAGGGGCCTCTTATTTTCAGCTTTCCTGACCAGTGGAGAGGGGAAAGAGATAAAAACTTTCAGGCATAATATGTATTTACCTCATTTGTCCTGACAATTACTGGCTTTTCAAATGCTTTTGAATTTCACTGTTGGCATGAGCCATAGCGTTTTGGGTGTCTGTGGTAGCAGCAGAGACCCTGGGACAAGGCATGCTTTGGAATTACAACCTTTCCAGCAGTGATGGAAGCAAGGATCAGTGGTGCCTGCAAGACCAGGGTCTTTCAGGGAGCCCAGGACAGCACCTGTGGAACGTTGTGGGGAAGCCTTCGTCAGTAACAGAAAAATGCTCAGGACAGAAATCAAAGCTAATAATAGTAAGTGAAAAAATATTTATCGAGTCCAAGAAAGGCCCAGTGAGAAGACTCATGAAGCCACCTGAAAGGTCTTGTGAACAAAACATACCTTGTGCTTGAATTCTTTGTGAAAAGTGAAAATAGAGAAGCCACTGTGACCTTGGCCAGAGGGTCTGCCCAGTTTGGCGTGGTAACAGTTTCTATTGGGAAGAAATGTCAAGTAAATATAATACAGTGTGTTTATTTCAATGGGAGGTCAGTCTGTGGCCACAGCAGCATTGCCAACACTCCTGAGATCTGAAAAGGAGACCACCAATAAAGGTCATTAGCTAAGGTTAAGCAGGGTTAACCCTGACCTTTCTCCAGTCTCCAAGCAGGCAGCTCTTGAGCAAATACAAACCCATGATCATTAAAGAAGTCTTAAACAACTACAATAACAAAATAGAGTGGAGTTAAGACTGCAGAACTGTTTTATTCAAAGCAGAATATTTAGAGATGACAGATACTGAAAGGCAGCAGAACTGGTTTTTAAAGGCCATCCCTGCACCTAGATAGTGGAGGCATACTTGAAAGCACTCTGTCTTTTGAAGCCCAGTGAGACAGAAGCTTAATTTTTTTCAGAAAGAGTATTTTCCTTCCCATGTGCTTGGTATAAAGGAATATTAGAAATATTCAACTTTCTGATAGAGTTACAGGTGGAGCTCAAAATGCTAAAAGGCTGCTCAAAGCATCTCTTAAGTCTGATCTAGCTTAGCAATAGTCTAATGTTATCTTTCTCCCCCTCAATAGTTCCAAGAGGACATATAAAACCAGACCAGAGATGATGTTTACTTTTGCAGCTAATGGTTCCTCAAATCTACAGAACTTCTAAGGAGTAGATAAAAGCAGCTGCAAAAGTGATCTAGAAATAAACATCCAGAAGAAAACATAACTGCAATCAAAGTTCCAGCTGTTCTCATCTTAATTCTTATCAGTATTCTTTTTAATCAGCCACATTTTGAAGACAGAGGCTTATTTCCAACAGCTTTTCTCCATACATATATATATGTGTATGTGTGTCTAAGTCCCTTGAAATACTACAGAAGTTCTGTTTCACATCAAAATAGCCTACATTGTCACCGAAATTATTAATTCTCTTTTCCTCATCCCCCATGTTCTCTCTGGGCCCCTCTTTTGCATCTGGCATGTGTACTGATACTCGAGATGACAAATACTGATAACTGTGAAGCTGCAATGCCGCATACTTCCATAACGCACAGCTTAGCCAAAGTTAGTCATTGATTTATGTCCCGTGTTCTGTTCAACAGCACAAGGGCTTTTTTTTTTCTAATTCCATACCTTTAATCCTTGCCACCTTCAACCTAGTGTGTGTCAAATTTCCATCTTATTGTTGCAGCTGTGGTTTCTGAAAACTAAAATGCGCTTCTTGAAGGCAGTGACACATTCTTAAGTTTATTCACAGATTTAAACACTCAGTTGTTCAAAAACGCCTGAACTCATTAAAATGTGATGGTGTGGGGTTTTTTTTTCCATACTAAATGGTCGATAAAGAGGCTTTAAAAAAGAAAGAAGGAAAGAAGGAAAGAAAAGAAAGAAAAGAAAGAAAGAAAGAAAAGAAAGAAAAGAAAGAAAAGAAAGAAAAGAAAGGAAAGAAAGGAAAGAAAGGAAGAAAGAAAGAAAGAGAGAAAGAAAGAAAGAAAGAAAGAAAGAGAGAAAGAGAGAAAGAAAGAAAGAAAGAGAGAAAGAAAGAAAGAAAGAAAGAAAGAAAGAAAGAAAGAAAGAAAGAAAGAAAGAAAGAAAGAAAGAAAGAAAGAAAGAAAGAAAGAAAGAAAGAAAGAAAGAAAGAAAAGTAAGTTGGGATGACTATTTTTATCCAGCCCAAATCTGTAGAAAGTGAGAAGGTTAATTTAGGCAGAGATCATATGCCCAGAGTTCTCTTTAGCAAAGTGGTTATTTACAAAATATACAAGGTTGAAAAGCTGTCCCACACATAAAAACCCTCTGCAGGTGTACAGGTGAAAGGAAACAAGCTCCACACCACCTAGGTACCACATTACTTAAGATGACTTCATGGCCCACAGCAGGAGACAGCCCACAAACAGATGGACTTCATAGAATCTATATGCTTAAAATAAAGAGCTGCAGAAGTTCAGTATTTTTATCACAACTCTCATAATTCTAGGAGAATGCCCAGATTCCCTGTGCTCTCCCATGTGAAATGGACTGGAGGCAAGATTCTGTAAATATTCCTCTGTGAGCTTGCAAGCAAATCCTCCACCCTCCCGACAGCTCTCTGTGAAGGATTGCTCTTCCCGCAGGTGAGCTGGTGAAAAGGACCGTACCTTTGCTTCAGTCATTTCAGTTCAAAGTCCAATGCAGTAACTCAAGCCCTCTTTTATCATCTTTAAAAGCTAAGAGGTTAGTGTTTTCCACCAGAGCAGCTGAAACATGTCCCATTCCAGGAAAAGGCCAAGAAAATAGCTGAGAGCAGTAACAACTTAAACCGCTGTGAAAAATCTGCCAGAGGACATCTGTCAAAGCCCGAAGAGTTCCAGTTATGTATGATTTCATTTGATCCCAGAGGCTAAATAATGTACAGGAAAGATTTAATAATGTTATGCAGATTATGCGTGGAAATGTAAAAGGAACCGAATACAATGCCAGTTTGAAAACCTTCATGTGTTCATAGCGCTATTACTGCCACATATTCAGAAAACACAGCTTGAGCAACAGACTATGATAATAAAATTAAAAATTGGAATTGTTAGAATATTTATTCAGGTGAGACTATTTGATTTAAAAAAAAAAAAAAGAAAGGATGACTTAATATTTTCCCTCTGCCAGGAAATTTTCCGTGGAGAGAGACCCATTCCTGTTTCCACCACATCAGTTCCATTTCCCCAAGAAACCCTGATAGGGAAAACTGTGGTGACCAAGGATCTCTGCTCACAACACTTCAAAGTGCCAGTGTAAAGGAGACATCAGCTACTGAAAGGAGAACAAAAAGGAATGGCCCTCAGCTCTATCTGCTTGATAGTTACAGTTATGGCATCTGACTGAAGTAGAACTGCTGAGCGACAGGTATGGTCCCTTCTGCTAAGTCACGTCCAGAAACTAATTTCTGGTAGAGAGGGGGAAGAGGCAGCTAGAGGGTGATGTGAACAGCCAGCACTGGATCTGCCCAATGATATACCTCAAATCTCATGGTAGCATGATGCTCCAATCCATGTGACGCTATTTAAATACTGGCAGAGGAAGGTTATTAAACTGCATTCTTAGCCAGGATGGCCATGGGCTTCATCATTAAAAACCAACCTGAAACAGAAGCAAATGTGTTCTGCCCAGTAATACCTAGAAACTTTTCTGTAAACTCTCACAAAGGAAGCCAGTGTAATGTTTCCTAGAGTTCTTGAGGCTGGCACTTGTGGTGGTCTTTCTTTGGCTGGTGCTTTTATCTCCCTTGGGGTAGCAGTTACAGTTTTAGCAGCTGAAAACTTATGCTTACCAGTTTTTCTTTCACTCAAAGGATCTAAGACTTCTCTTTCCAAGGTTGGGTCTTTATGTGCAGGGAGTTCCAGCAGGTTTCTTCGGTTTCTCATTTCCTTTTGCTATTTCTGCTCTCATCTGTTTTGCAAATGGCCACCATAATGTTAAGCTTATCTAATGGCCAGGCCTCCAGCTGGAAGAATGCCAGCAGCATTCTGAAAACCAGTCATCTGAAAGCATTCAGAGATGGCCATCACCTTCTCCCTGAACCTCAAACATAAAACTTCCTTGATAAGCACATACCCCAACGCCACGAAAAACAAGAGGTTACTCCTAAATTCAGATATCGCTTTAACTAGCTTCCTTGGGTGACACTCTCCTAAATTAATCTCACTCTACAAATAGTAATTTTAAATTTTACTTTCAGCTCTTGGAAAAGATGCTGATTGTACATACACACAGTAAAGACTAAGCGTCTCCGTGATGGCTCCACTGTGAACACAGGTTTCATTCCACAGGCGGTTCTCCCACTTTGTTAGCTCCTTTTCTCCCTCACTAGCAGGGTGTAGTCCAGATCGAGCTACTCCTGGCTTTTGACATCAGTCATGGCCACGGCAGTTCCTACCATCTGTGAGACTTAGGGGTTTGGTCACAACTCCTGCTGAGAAAAGTGGCATGGGCCAAACACTTTTCTTTCCTTGGTAAGGGGGATTCTGTGAAAGTGCAAAATTCCTTGCTGGTCTTTAAATTTAGCTATACGCAGAGGACCCCAATGAGTTCTGTGTTTTATCCAAAAGGAAGAATTCAGGAGTGGGTCTCCAATTCAGGAACTTTAGCAGAAGCCTGAAAAAATGCCCAAGGTCTGCATAAGATGCTCTGAGGACACATGTGGCAATAAAGATTGATGATAAAAGCTAACAAGCTTAACCTTGTAAAAAGAAAAACACAAGTTTGTCATCATAATATTTATTTATTTAAGACCAAAGAAGGAAGAGCCAAGAGCAGCTTCTATACATTCTATAGAAGAACCAACTCAGTTGGAATGGGGTCTGTATGGAAAAATCACCTCTCGTTTGGACTCCTGATTCCCCAAAGCGAAGGAAGTCTGACCTCATGGGAGATTAAAAAAACCCAACACAGGCCTAAAGAAGGAAAACACAGTATGAACACACCTACACAACAAGAGTCTACCCTCTGTAGTAACCTGATTTCAGGAGGGTTGAGAGCAAAAAGAGAAAGATCTGCTGGCTGCTTTGTCCGTCCAAAGCGCTGGTTCATCCAGTGCCTAGAGAGACCTCCTGAGAGCCTGCTGGGAAAGCAGTGGTTCCCAGCTTCCAGGGATCCGGTTGCTTCAGCGCTGTGGGATCCGCTACTGACATGGCGAGAAGGCTGCAGAGTCAGCCGCTGAGCATCGGTCAAAGAATTTCCACTCTGGTATACCAGAGGACACAGGAAGCAGCGAGGCAGGAATGCATGATGAAATTAGAGAAGGTATCAGAGCACGCAAGGTAAACAAAAGGCTTTCTGAAAAGAGACCATACACTTAATACTGTTTTATTAGACTACATAGTAGAGCTTGGTTTGCTCATGTTAAGTAAGAACATATTTAGGAGGAAGCTATATTTAAGTGACTTTAGTCAATCATTATATATCTATTGGTTTAAATTTAAAGCGGCACAGCTCGAGTGACTTACACCAGCTGCAGGTTTGCCTCCTCACAGTCATTTGTTGATGAAACTAACTTTTTTGAGGCTGAGGAATCCAAGTTACAGTAACAGTGAGGCTCTCTCCAGCTTCTAACTTGTGCGTTAAGGTCCTGTGTTCACCTTTCTGCACAGGACTAAGGCAAACAAAGAAAAATTAGAGTTTCCTGAATCCACCGCGTTTCTAAAGGGCATTATTTAAAAATTAGGCAGCAAGAGATTATTACCAGGGGCACACCCCTTTAGACCAGACTTCCTAGAAGCAAAGCAAGTTTGGGGAAAAACTCTCAAACAATTCCCCTTACTGTAAGACACCTGTTCTCCTTAAAACACTTATTTTTGGTGGGGGTTTTTTGGTTGGTTTTTTTTTTTTCTTTGTTAGTGGAAGTCACCCCAGCTGAATTAAATTTGTTTCCCTTGGGCCTGCATTTTCCTTAGCCAACACAACAGCTGCACCATGTGGAGATGAGCCACGAGAAGTGTAACAACACATGTTTGTGATTGCAGTATCAGCTTTGGCAGATTTAAGTGCAGAGGTCTTTAGCTGCCTTCCAGTGCAGAGCCAGCTTTACAATATATACAACATCTTGCAAAGTAGCAGTGATAATTTATATCTATATATAGTCTTTATGTATTTCTTGTACATGCAGGTACAGTCAAACCTGAAAGGAACTATTACTTATAGCTATAAATATTGTATTAAGCACAAACATTTTCTTTTGCATGTAAAAGTAGGAACAGAACAGGAGGATGGGCTAACTGTGATAAAATCCCCTGAGACCCCTGCACTAGCTGTTATCCAGCCCTACAGAGACACTCAACCATCCAGAATGTGCAGTACCCCTGCTATTGCAAAGCTGCAGTAAATTTAATCTCTCCAAGAAATCGCTGGATTCCTGGAAAATAATGCATAATCTCAGTTCAGTGTGCTTCCCCCCCCCCCCCCATTTCAAGAACAGGTGCCAAAAACTGGTGTTGTGGAGCCAAATTCAGTGTACTTCAGAGTTTCACAGCCTGCTTTTGAGGCATTTAATTAAGAGCTGCTGAATACCCCACACCCATCAAAATGAGGTACTTGTCTTTGAAAGGTCAAGATAAACACCAGCAATACAGGGTAATACAGCACAGAATCAAGCAGTTGTGTTCACAGTGTGCAACTAGAGCTATATATGTGTGTGAGGATTCTAACAGAGTTGTGTGACTTTTAATCTTTCTACACATTTTCTCACTTAAAACAGCTATACCATTGCAATGTATATTATACATCACTGCTGTAATACTTTATACATTAATATGCAAGGCATATTATACAACATTGTGTAAGTGTCCCTGTGACTCTGAACAACAGATTTTTCCCAGTGTCTTAAATTTCAGATGCTGAGTATCTATTCCATGATAAGGAGACCACTTCTACACTGTTTATCTTCTCTGACTGCATCATTTCCAATCAAATGAACCTATGACATATTAAGAGGTTATGTCAAATAGATGGCAGTGTCTAATGTGATCTGCCTCCAGTTCTGACCTCTCCTCCGTCCTCTTTGGAGATGAATTGGGCTGAGGTTGGAAACACCAGTCAAGCAAAAATCTGCATTTATATTCATACTCACATGAGCAAATTAGACAGGACTCTCCTCTGAGAACTGATCCACGAAGTAGCATGTTTGAAAGAAAGAAAGAAAGGCTCTGTTGATGTTAACAGATTTTGGATCAGGTCCTAGAGACATTCTGCCTAGTTTGAACTTGCATGGAGCAGGGATTTGCTATCTATTAATCTCACTGAAGGAGAGGTGTGGTATATATTAAACCATGTAGTCTGGGGTTTTTTTCCTTCTGTTTCAGTTTTTCACTGTTTCACCTAGGACTCAAATCAGCACATTCACTTTTAAAATTAGCTTTAAGGAATTTAAACTGTGTATTGTTAATCTGGTAAGAGCAGCTTAATACCACCAATGTAACAAATTAGATCATGGACCTACGGAAGAGCTCAAGGATGAAGCAATAAAAGTTGTGTACTGGCCAGTTCAAGGTTACACAAAAACATTAAGCTCCCTCTTGTTTAGAAGACACTGAAATGTGATATATGAACACAAAAGAAGTAATGTCTTTAAATCTTAAAACAATTAGCAGTTTTATTCTGCAGGGATCTATGGGAGGAGATGGACTCCACCCTGAGGAAGATAAAAGACCTCAGTTTTCTCAACTGGAAGGAGTGATTCATTTTAGGTGGAAGTGGTATGCATGTGATATTCCTCATGTGGTAAATTAACTGTTTCCATTAAGAAAGCTCCTAGCATATGGAACTGCTCTGTTCTCCTCCGCTCTGAAAAGAACATTATACCACCTGAACATTTTCTTTTTGCTAAACCCAGCCTGGGTAAAAATGGGCAGTGCTGCTGGCTATCGATAAGCACTCTTTCTGCTGTTAAAGAAATCCACTGGTTTTCTGTTTGCAACTAAGAAAACTTATTTTTAGTGACGGAGAAAGTGGAAAAAGCTCAGATCTCAAATTTAATGCGGTTCATAAGCTCTGTAAATAGTAACTTGCTTTATGTTTTGCTGTGTTTTACAGCCTGGCTGGTCACTTCAAAGTTGTGTTTCCAGCAGAAAGTTCCCTTGCTCAGTAGTGATAGCAGTGGAAGTGCTCATTCTGAGTAGCGGTGAGGATGCCATAAAACTCTCCCATACTGAACCACACTGAACCCAATTAGAGGAGGCTCAAATCAGTGCATCTGTATAAAGCTGGTCCCGTGAAGCTATACGATTTGCTGCTTTGCTCGCTCTTTACTACATGGGCTGCGGCGGGGAAGGCTTCCTGCTGCTTTTAAGAGCAGAATGGGAATGTAAGTGTAAATCTTAATCTTTTTCTTGTTAGAATATATTTCTACTTTCCACGGGATCTTATCTTGTAACCAGACCCATTATTATTTCACAGGCAGTGAAATGAAATGGCTGTTATGCCACTGAGTATTTCTGTGAAGTTTTAAGACGGGAATTGTATTCAGGTTTCTGTTTTTATTGTGACGTGAGTAGCTTATTTGGATTTGAATTATGAGCTTTTGGCATCTTTTGATTGGGAAAGGTTGGAAAAAATAGGAAACTGAAAGTCTGTGGTTTCTGCATTTTAAAGATTTTAGAATGAGTGGTTCTTCCACATAAAAAACACTTGCTTTGCTATAGCTATGAAGCTCCTCAGAGATATATAGGACGGGCTTTATTAGAAAATAAAAAGTGCTTTATAACTGAACAAGCTGTGAGCATTTCATGGCATTGCTTTTGTAGGGCTCAGTATTCACCATGTGCTTTCTAGCTGCAGTGGGTTCTCCTTATTTGTCATTTGTTATTGTTACTCTGTACTTGTGCTTCCCACCTTTTTATTGTTTTCTTTGAGTGCTCCTGTGAAACACTCACAGGGGCAAAGAAGGTTCCCTTCTTTAGAGCTGGAAGAATGTGTTTTGTTAGCCTCTTGAAAGCATTGTCCCTACAAATAAATAAATATCCCAATCTTCCCTAAAAATTTCTGTTGTGTATCCCTCAAACTCTCAGCTTAGGAGAGAGGTGGGAGAAAATGCAGCCTTCACCATGGCACCATGGTGAAAGCCTTGGACATCAACCTTGCTAGTTAAATGTTATTTATTTCTTCTCCAGGGTATGCGCACACCTCTTTGCAGACTGGAGAACAGATGGTTTCCCTGGAAAGAGGGGGAATATTTCTGTGTGAAGGGAATCCAGAGTAACCCTGAGTATCACCCCAACAACAGTAGTTGTTTTACAAACCAAAATGAGATTTTTTTTTTTTTTTTTTTTACAAGTTGATGGTATTCCATAGATCCCAGGAGCACCACCAATGCAGCTGTAGTACAGGCTGGAATATCTTCTGGGGTTAACTGTAAATAGCAACTGTGTATCCATGGTTTATTTTTACCATAGTGTGCTATAATAGGAAAAATAGCAAATGGTAAGTCTATATATAGCCTGTTACTAAGACTGTGAGCTAAATGGTTAGTCAACAGAAAAATCCAACCCTAATCAGTGAATGTCTTTAGGTCTGGTGATAATATTGTGGATACCAAGATGATGTATGCTAGGTAGTGAGAGGGATTGCAGCAGTGCAGCTAGTATTTTATTGTTGTAGTTTTTTTACTGCTCTTTTTAATGTCAGGGAGGAATTTTGTGAATCACACTGATTTTCATAGACTGGAGATGGTTGGCAGAATCTGTACATGTATTTCCTGACTATTTATTTTCTGCATCTTTCTCTTGCTGAACCAGCACAAATTTAATTTCCTCTTATGTGACACTAATTAACCACTAAGTTATGAATATTTCAGGAAAAGAACTAAAAAAAAAATCTTCTTTATTCCTAAGCTTGATTAAAACCTCACTTTAAAAAAAAATAATAACTTTTAGTCCAAACTCGAGAATGTGCTGTTCTTTTGTATTTTATTTATAACTATTTTATGACTGACAGGGTTAGGAAAGTATATAACAAATTCTTAGATAAGCCTTCAAGGTTACTTCACATTAGATGTGATAGGTAGGAAAAAATATAGGCAGAAGTCAGTTTTTCTTATCTTCTGTATAAACAAGCTGGTATTTCATTCAAGGCCTTTTCCTTAACTTGGAGCATACCAGATCGCTATCAGGCAGTCACAGGGAGAGACATGCAAACATGTTGTTGTTGACTATTTGTCTCCTGAATTTATGAAGCGGTTTCTAAGGAAAGCGGGCTCCTGCACTTATTCCGTCTGTGTGCTGGCTTGCTGCTCCTCGCCTTCCTCCCCTTCACAATCATTTGTGACTTAGCTGGCCAATGTTAGCCATGTTTGACAAAAAGCTGGAGGTCTGCAATTACAGTGAGTTCCTCTTTGCACCAAACCCATGGGTAGAGGAGGGAATGACCTGTTTGGGAGGCTGTCCACTCCATGGCAAGGGAAAAGGAAGGGAAATTCTGTCCTTCGGTACTGGGTTTGGGACCATGCTGTGGGGCTGACCTGTGGCTTTCTTCTGTGAGCTAAACAGCAGGTTTTGATGCAAACCCAGGGTAGTTGTAAATCAGTGGGGTGTAACCTGGGTGGGACAAGGCACAGGGAGGTATAAGTGATGTGGAGCAGCTGGATGGTGCACAGAGCTGGGGACATGCTTGGGGGTCTGTGCAGGCAGTAAGGAGATTGTGGGTTCTGCATGCCAAGAGAGTGAATGGAGCTCCTGTGGAACGATGTAGAAGATGCTGAGGGAGAGAGCACTGAGCACCCTGCAAAAGAACCACAGAATCACAGAAGGACTTGGGTTGGAAGGGACCTCAAAGATCATCTAGATCCACCATACATCCAGAGCAGGATAGCAACATTGACTGTACACATTCCTAGAATTAAAAAAAAAAAAAAGATATAGTTCTAGAATCCTGGAGTGGTTTGGGTTGGAAAGCACCTAAAAGTTAAACTAATTCCTACCTTCTGCCATGGGCAGGGACACCCTCCACTAGACCAGGCTGCCCAAAGCCCCATCCAACCTGCCCTTGGACACTGCCAGGGAGGGGGCAGCCACAGCTTCTCTGAGCAGCCTGTGCCAGGGTCTCACCACCCTCACAGGGAAGAATTTCTTCCTAATGTCTAACCTAAATCTACCCTCCTTCAGTTTAAAGCCATTAACCCTTGTCCAGTTACTACCTGCCCTTGCAAACAGCCCCTCTCCAGCTTTCCCGTAGCCCCTTCAGGTACTGGAAGGCTGCTCTGAGGTCTCCCCAGAGCCTTCTCTTCTTCAAGCTGAACAAGCCCAACTCTCTCAGCCTGTCTGCATAGGAGAGGTGCTCCAGCCCCCTGATAATCTTTTTGGTCCTACTCTGGACCCACTCCAACAGCTCCATGTCTTTCTTGTACTGGGGATCCCAGATCTGGATGCAGTACTCCAGGTGGGGTCTCACAAGAGCAGAGGGGGAGAATCCCCTCCCTTGACCTGCTGGTCACACTTCTTCTGATGTCGTCCAGGACATCGTTAGGTTTCTGGGCTGCAAACATACATTGCTGGCTCATGTTAAGTTTTACATCAGTCAATCCCCCAAGTCCTTCTCCTCCGGGCTGCTCTCAATCTATTCTCCACCCAGCCTGTAGTTGTGTTTGAGATTGCCCTGACTCACATGCAGGACCTTGTACTTGGCCTTGTTGAACTTCACGAGGTTTGCATGAGACCACCTCTCAAACCTATCAAGCCTGTCACTGGATGACATCCCTTCCCTCCAGTGTGTCAACCACACCACACAGCTTGGTGTCATCAGCACACTTGCTGAGGGTGCACTTGATCCCACTGTCCATGTCTCCAACACAGATGTTAAACAGCGCTGGTCCTAATACCGACCCCTGGGGAACGCAGAACGTGGGGGTTCCTGTGGTGAAAGGGTAGAAGGCACACGGAGCTTGGCTGTGTAAAGCACCACAGATGTGATGAGGGACCAGGGGCATTCTGTCTGGAGAGCATAGAGTGTTTGTGGCTTCTATCTCCTGGAAAACATGTACTATTAATTCCACTGATTTTTAGTAGCGTCATGGGTGTTACAATGTACGTTGTTTGAATGAGCCTGATCAAATATCTTCTGAAGTAAATGCTGCTTTTATTAGCTACCAGAGGGACAAGATAAGGTCCCTACTATAACATACATAATTTATTTGCATGATGTTTATGAATGACTTTGAAGTATCTATTTGGAATGTAAATCTTATCATTAGTAATACCTGTTAGAAACTCAGACATGAGCTTCTCCAGCAATTTTTATCCTTCTCAGGTTTAATATGAATTATGTACAACTGAGGCAGGATTGACGTTCTGGAACTTTTTTTTCCCATGTATTTAGGGGCTTGGGGACTTGTCTTAGTGTGTGGTTATACAGCAGCTAATACTGGTCCATGCCATCATGATTCCTGATTCCATCACAGTACAAGTAATTATAACTTATTTTAGCTCCTTACAAAACTACATTATAATATAAAATAATCACAGTAGTCAAAAACTAAGTATGGTCTTCATCCATCCTTTGGTCTAAGGGACTGTATTTGATGTTGCTGCCAGTTCTGCAGAGAATGGAGTCCTAATAGTTGCTAATAAATATGTGGATTAAATACTTTAAAAGAAAATGAGTAATTCAGTTAGTTTTCTTACATTTTTATGATTGAGCTACATTAAGCCTCTTCTTACACACCTGCTTTCTTAGCAGTGTTATACACTTCCACTGTTGTAGGAAAGAAATCATGGGAATACTCATGTAGATTGTCTGCAGCTTCCTCATCTCCATGTTGTCTAGACACAAGCAATCTTATAGTATATTCATGCCTCCAGAACATCTAGACTTCCCTTGGCTGGGATGTCTGAGAGAAGTAGTAGAACAGAGGGAGTCTCTTTTCCCTTTCAAAGTTCCTTCTTTGCCGGTAGCTAGGTACAGTATTGTAATGAATACCAAATCAGGAGGGGGGGGGGGGGGGGGGGGAGGGGGGAGGGGGGAGGGGGGAAGGTGAGATGGTGTTATTTATTCCAGTACCATGAACTAAAAATACCCTTTGAAATTATAAAGTGATCTTGAAAAATACAATGGTATATATGTTGTCTTCTTATCGATATGTTATTTGCAGCATAAATGTATTTAGGAAGCATTCTGGCAATTGAATAAGGCATGACTGAAACTTCTGTGAGAAAGGCATGGAATTAGTCCCTATTTTTGTCACTGTCTGCCTCAGTAGGTTATAAAGCCAGGTAACTTATGCTTTTCTGTTTCAGGCATCTTGTTCTTTTTCACACTCTTCTTTCTTCAATGGTAGAGATGGAGAACGCTCCTGTCCCCTTCCTCAAGTAGCAGGGGGTCAGGATATTTTCTGGGAGTGGGAATTGTGGTACTGAATTAAGAGAGTAGTATCTAAATTTGCTATTCTTGGACAAATTTTCCTTAGACTTGTTCTTGTCAGCTGTTGTTAAAGGGGGAGGGAAGAGTAGCAGATTAGGCTGTTTAGCCTAACATTTTCCAGAGAAAGAAGCATGTGTAAATGGGGAGAGGAAGCAGTTCCTGGCTCCCTTCCTTGTCTTGCTATTACAACTATAATATAATACCTGCATTTTTTCTAAGACCTTGTTTGGATGTACAGTTTATCACATCTTTGGCTTGAGAGGAGGAGCTGGAAAAAACATGACTCCTCTGAAGTAATCTGGACAAAATATCGCCTTAAGGATTTGTGGTAAAGGATGTGGAGACAGTCTCTGCATTCCAGGAGAATCACTGCCAAGTAGGGATGTCAGACTTCCCTTCATCAGGTGAAACTGGTGAAACGTAAGTAATTGTGTGGTGGGTATAGCCAAATACCTGATAAAACAAAGTTAGGCACTAACCACATGGCGTCTTCTACTTGCCTGACTTCACTTGTCCTAGAATTAGGGGATGGGAAGTTTTGTGGGGTTCCTCCTCCACATTTTCTAACACACTCATACTACGTTGCATCTGAGGTTTCTGCTGGCTCCTTTTTTTTTTTGGCATCTCCTACAAACAGTTCTCTATGGTATGGACACATCTAGCAGTACTGCTGCTGAACCACTCTGGCTTGTGTGACTTGAAGAGTTCTGCATTAGTCTGTTGTGTGAAGGAAGATCTTCTACTGCAGTTTTCCAATGACTCACAAAAAAAAAGAAACCCAAAAGGTCACATGGTGGTCTGTGATTCCTTCTATGGGTTCATTCAGTATTACCATTGTGCCTTTAGCCAGACTACGGTGAGTCAACTGGATTCGATTGACTCAGGCAAAGTGGAAGACTTGCACATTAGGACTTCAGCCATTCAAAATTCCCTTGCTAATGTACATCAAAGAGATGAAATTAGGTATGGAGTGAGGATTTTTTAATACTTGTGCTTCTAAAATCAGCTTGAAGTGGAACTTGGGCATCTCAGTATTTTTACGGTTCTTGCCCAAATATTTTACTAACTTGAACTTCTGTTAGGCAAATAAAGCAACAGAAAGGATATAGAAATTGGCTTAAACATTTAAGCTTTTCTTGTATTGACTTGGCCGGATCAGCTCGGATGCTTTGTCAGTATCTTAAATTGCTACATAAACAGCAGAAAGAACTTGTACGGTGGTGGGATTGCAGGTAACTGTCACATGGTGCTCAGTGGCCTAAAATGTGCTGTTTGAATAATTACGTGACAGCTTCCTATGACTTTTCAGGGTAACCTGTATGCTTTGGCATCAAAAAGTCAAGCGCCAGCATTTTTTTCTGCTCAAAGCTGTACTGTGCCGCTGGAGCCAGCTCTGGAGAGCAGCTCCCCAGCCCAGCCATGACTAACTGCAGACTTCCTCTCTGCTGTGCTCTGCAGCCGGCTGCCCGTGAAGAAATTTAACGTTTCAAGGAGCGGCTGGATGCAACTCAGCACCGAGCGCGGCTGTCCCCTGTGCAGACAGGCAGATGAAAGGCGCGGGCCGCCCAAAGCATCGCCCCAAGGCGACGCAGTGCCCGCGGCATCAGCGGGGGGAAGAGCCGCCCTTTAGTCTCCGCCTCAGGCCGCGGCTCTGCCCCAGGCCTACCCTTGCCCCAAGACACAGCTCCAGAAAGCGGGGGCTAAGGCGCGCAGGGGAGGCCCGGCTGGCCTTCGCCCTGGCGGCGCCTCAGGGCCCCACGTCTCTGTTTCTTCGGGGCCGGTTTGCCTCGCCCGGCCCGGCCCCTGCGGGCGCTCCCTCCGCAGGAACGGGTAGGGCAGGTTCCTCGGGAGGACTACAGGTTCCTCGGGAGGACTACAGCTCCCGGCGTGCCCCGTGGGGCACGGCCGCGCGGAGCATGCCGGGAGCGCTGCGCTTCAACCCCGACGGCACCGTCGGTTCCATGTCCTTCCCCTCCCGCCGGCGCGACACCGCCCGCTCGTCCCGGGCGGGGCGGGGCCTCGCCTCGGCCCTTCTGCCGCTCTGAGAGACTTCCGCGCTGTCCAATCGACATTTGGCATGGCGCGGGTTGTAGCCACTGAGCGCGGGAGGGGGCGGGCCCCCGCCGGCAGCCGGGTGGGTAGCGGTAGTGGCGGTTGCCTGAGAGAGGTCGGGAGCGGCGGCGGCCGGGGGAGGGCGCGAGCCCCGTTTAAAGGGCCAGCGAGCTCGCGCGAAAGTTGTGAGGAGTTCGGCGGCCGCCGGCCCGGTGCTGCCCAGGGGCTCAGCCGGGAGCCCCGTTCCGGACGGCGGGGCCGGGGGATCTGCAGCGGCATGGAGCAGGCAGCGCCCAAGAGGTAACGACCCTCCCGGGTGGCCCCTTCCCCTCCCGGAAGCGAGCGCGGCGGCACGGCCGGGGTGAGGCCTCGGGCTGGCGGGGAGTTGTGGGGGAACGGGCAGGTCCGTCCACTTCTCCCCCGCCGGCCTCTGGAGGCTCCGGTCCTGGTCGCTGAGGGGGGCGGCGGCGGCACAGCGACGGGGGCTGGCAGGCGGGTTATGCTGGGGACGGTGGGTGGGGATGTCCCCGAAACAGCCGTCCCGGGTAGACGTCCTGGTGGAGGCAAGCCCTGAGGGGCTGCTTGAGTGGCAAGAGGAACGTTTTAATGCGAAACGAGGGAAACTTCGTCGCCGAGAAGAGTCTTTCGTGGCCCGGGTGCCTGTGCGCTTCATAGCCCGTGGCTGTGGAAGAGGCCGACCTGAGCAGTTGTTGTTATCTTTCCGCGTTAGAAAGAGCCCTTGTGCCCTGCTGCGGAGGGGTGCTGTGGGGGTGGGCGCCGCATACTTGCCATTGCAAATCAGGGAGTGGGAAGAGACAAAAATCAAGAGTATTCCCACAGTGTGTGTGTTTTCTGAAATACACAGGCTGCCTGGTCATTAGTTACTATGTGGCGTGGGTTTCTTTGAGTGTTTAGCATTTGGCTTTTTTCTTTTGTGCCTGTATAATGGTGTGAAACCACGAGCTTTTGCTTTAAACGTGACACTCTTAATGCACAAAACCTTTTTCTTTAATTCTTTGTATTTAAATTAGAGCGGTCCTTTTTTGGATGTAGCTGTATAACTACGTAGAATGTGGTTATGTGGCATACAGAATGTAGTTACACAGTTCACGTAGATACTTACTAGCTTAGACCTCCAAGTAGTTTACTCTTGCTTCCTGTAATTTAATGGAGAAATCTAGGAGCTGCACATTATAATCTTGTGGAAGAAAATAAATTTTTGCATTCTACTTTAAAACATATGCATTTAAAACCTTTGAAATTCTTTAAACCACTTTCTTGTGGGATGACAGGATTTGGGAAGATTGTGGTCTTCAACTTCCACTGTTTTTTCTTCCGGTAATCCATCAAGTAACAGTATCTCCTATTGAAAACTTTGACCCAAAATTGATTAGGAACTGTTAAGTAGAGTGTTTTTAGTAGGCATCGGATAGAGGAGGGAGAGGTCTATGCTGTAGTTTCAGACTGACAGTGCTTGAATTTTGCAAATAAAGGAAGTAGAAGAGGCACCAGCAAAGGTTTAGGAGAAATGGGAAAGTCTGGGGAGTAATCAGGGTTAGCAGCGCCAGTGCAAAGGCTGGGATTTGATGACATCAAGGTGTTGAAAAAAACCCCAAACCCAACCTGGAAGTTAGCATAACGTTAGCATAACTTACAGGAGTGTTTTGGGGTTTTTTTCTGTGCGTGTTGTTGTGTTTTTTTTTTTTTTTGTAAAGATCTGGGATTTGCTCTAACTATTGCCTAGCTGGAGGTGTTTGGCTTAATTGTGTTTAAATCCTTAGATTCAATTACGAAGAATTAGACAGCTGATGAGAGTCAATTTCTAAACTCTGGCACATTTTTATACTGTCTGTGTTTTGTGAAGCTTATTTCTGCAAATTTGAATGTGATGAGAACTTAATGGGTTTTTTTCTTTAGTGAGAGGGAAAGACTTGAATCCAGCTTTTCATACAGTATATATGTTTGCAGCCTCTACATATGTATGCCCTTAATTTTTTTTTAAAATGGATTTCTGGATGTTTCTTATTCCCAACTATTCTGCTAGGCCAGCTCCTGTTTCTGCAAGTCTAGAAGTACAGGTTAGATTTTTTTGTAGGCTCAATTTTAATTTTTTTAATTTTTTTTTTTTTAATGCCTGCCTTGGATACATTAGTGGCTTGGGATGGGCATGCTGTGTTGGTGTGGCGAGATAGATGCAAGTACTGGACTTCTTCACTTTGGTGCCTGCTGTCCACAGGAGCAGTTACTGACAGGCATCCGGTGCCATGGTATCTGTAGTGCAAGGCATTCATCTAGAGGTATCAAGAATTTCATATGAGCATTCCACAGCTGCATGGTAGACATCCTAATGTTCTCTCACAGGTATAGGGCACTCTTATTCCTCCTTTCCCTGTAAAGGAACACACAGCATGGATGTGTTGCATAAATCTTTAAAATGGCCTTTCAGAAAGGAGCAGTGATGATACCCAAATGACAGACTAGGCCACTGACTTTTCAGTGGGGATGTCAAAAGTCACTAGCTTTTCCTGTTTGACCAGTATACTGCAACAGTAACAAAAGACTTCTAAGGAGTAGCCCTTTTTGGAGTAATTTTGTCTAATTTTGAAAATAATCTAGGGTTGGTGTTTTGATTTTATACAGAACAACTTGTGCAGTAGTTGACACAGTGTTTTCCTGCATCTGATTTTCTGTGTTTCAGATGTGCTCTATACTGCTTTCCCTTGCTAAAAGGGGCATTCACTCTTGAAATATCCACAAAATTTGCCTCTGAGTCTCATAATTTTCCCTTGTTATTGCTGTTGTATTTTTCTGTATATGTAGATATACAAATGTATGAGGAAAGAAGTTACATACAGGGGAGAAGTAGGGTACCACTTAATCTCGCCCATCTGCTGCACACCACTGCCAAATAAAAGGCCGCTTAAGAAGCACGGAGTGTGTTAATTAAGGTTTTTCTTAATTTTCCATTCGTGAAATTCAGACTATTTATTTTTCACTGAAATAGAACTTTTCAAGTTTTGTGGGAAGGGAAAAACTTTTTTAAAATATAAGCTGTCTGTGACAAATACGCTGTTTTTAATATTTGTGTCAGTGAGCCTGTAAGGTCGTGTGGATGGTGATTCACAAGTTCATCCTGAAAATGATGGACAAAAGTCTAAGTTTGCTTGGGTTTTGTTGATAGAAAACTAAATGTAAGTGCACAATGTAATAATATAAACCATTTTAAACTTAACGTGTGTGGATGATGTAAAGCAGTGTAAACATCTTAAGGTTCTCATATGCCACCTCTATTTCTGATGACTGCAGTGATTTCTTGGTAGCTTCTTTTTCTCATCAGTATAATTGATCCCAGCCATCCTTTAAAAATATTTCAATGTGCTAGTTCTGCAAAATAAACCACATATATTCATGCTTCATGGAGCAGCTGTCCAGTTTTCCATAACTCATGACAGTAATTGGTGGAGTTCTATTCTTTAGTCCTGCTTTATTTTTCTGTGTTAGCTTTTGGCATATTTTATGCCTACATGTGTAGCACATCACCAACTTATTTTGTAAAAACTGTATGTGATGACACTAATCTCATAAATTGTTTTCTTTTGTTGGGAGGGATTATTGCTTCTTCTTTCAGGTCCCAATTCTTGATGTTGGGATTGGTAGTCTTGGGTGCCTCTTACTGTTTCTAGGTTTTTCTGCATTCAGCTACATTTGCTGATGTACCTCAATGATGCATAAGAGTCTGGTCATGCTAAGTATGAATATTTTCTCCTATCAGCTGGGATTTATAAAAGTGAAATTCTTTGCTAGGATGTATTTTTCTTGTTTAAGAGGCATAGTGTTAAACAAAGACAAACCTGCTTGAAACAAGAAAATCCTTTTAACAACTCTTGTTGGCCCAAGCTTGGAGTTGAGTACTGCTTTCAGGAACAGCTTTCCTTCTGGAGACTACCGGAATAGTTCAGAGTCTTTACCTGATAATTCTAGAGGAAAAAAAACCCAGAATGGCTTTCTACCCAGGTTTTATACTTGTCTTTCGCACATCTCCTTTAGATTTTCTACAGTTTATACATCTATATATTTAAAAATAAAATATGGCACTTATGTCTTGTGGCCAGAGTAAAACAGTTCCATAAGTTAGTGATTTATGGATTCTGTTTTAAATGCTTGGGTCATGAAAGTAGAGAACCCATGAGGGAGAGGAATGAGACATTTTCCTTTGTCTCTTCAGTTGTTCCCCTCCATGTTTCTAGCCATGCCTTAAGAGACAGGTATTTTGCTAAGTGCTTATGGTATTTGCTTCCCATATAGAACACCTTTTACTATTTCTAAGTAATCCTTCTAAAATATTTGGCTGTCTGTCTTATCTTGCATATTTAGAAACTGGGCCTAGTAGGACACTTGTACAGAAACAACTCCAGATGCAGAAGGTAATTCTGAAGTCTTAGATGCAACCAAGTTCTGGTTGCTTGGTTTGAACCAAGATAATCAGAAAATATTTTAGTCTTTTATTCCACTTGATGCTTTACATCCAGTTAAAACAGTCACCTTCCTTGCTTGTCACTAAGTTTTCATGAATGTGTTCTTTATTGCAACCGTGTCCTGGTTTCAGCTGGGACAGAGTTAATTTTTCTTCCTAGCACCTGATAGTGCTGTGTTTTGGATCTAGTAGGAGAATAATAATGATGGCACACTCATGTTTTAGTTCTTGCTAAGTAGTGCTTACATAGTCAAGGACTCATCAACTTGTCCTGCTCTGCCAGTGAGGAGGCTGAAGGTGTGTCAGAAGGTGGGAGGGGGTGCAGTGGGAACAGCTGGCCCCAGCAGACCAAAGGGATATTCCGTACCTTATGATGTCCTGCTCAGTATATTAACTAGGGCAGTTGAGGGCTGCTCAAGAACTGGCTAGTCATTGGTGGTGAGCAGTTGCATTGGGCATCACTTGCTTTGTATATTATTATTATTATTTTTCCTTTCTGTCCCATTAAATGTTATTTACCTTCCCCCTTCCAGTTTTCTCCCCCATCCCACTGGAGGGTGGGGTAGGGGTTAAAGCACAACATATTTCAGGGTATATCACATTGTTTTGTAGTTTAAGAGCTGAGAATTCTATTAAACGTCTAAATAGAAATCATTAAATAGCCTGAGTTGTTAGGAACTTTCTGTGGTTCAAAGAACTGTGGTGTTAATACTTACCCTTGAACACTGGACCTAGTATCTGTACTCCTGTAATGTGTTTGTGAGGGAGCATGAAGTATTTTTGAGTGATTTGGTGATGAAATTCCTGAGTTAATGTATATTTTTTTTCCCTCTGAATATGTTTAGTATTTAGGTGCTTTAATGTTAAGTATTATTTGGTCTTATAACATGTTTGTCAGCATTGGGTAATGTAAAATAGCTTTAAAACTGCAGAATGATTTCTTTTGTCTTCAGGTTGCCTCTTAGAGTGCTTCCTTGATCAGTTCATGGCTGTTGGTGATTGCTTCCCAGACTCTTCTCAAGCACTAGCAGTGTCTTGGTGTTAATGGCTCTGAAACCTTCCTGGCAATAAGCATATTCTAAAGTTCTCTGTCAAGAACCATATCCCGGTCTGCATCAAAAGCAGTGTGACCAGCAGGCTGAGGGAGGGGATTCTCCCCCTCTGCTCTGGTGAGACCCCACCTGGAGTACTGTATCCAGATCTGGGGTCTCTAACATAAAGAAAGACAGGGATTTGTCAGAGCAAGTCGAAAAGAGGGACACAAAGATGATCAGAGGGCTGGAGCACCTCTCCTGTGGAGAAAGGCTGAGAGAGTTGGGCTTGCTCAGCCTGGAGAAGAGGAGGCTCCAGGGAGATCTTATAGTGGCCTTCCAGTACCTGAAGGGGCTGGAGAGGGACTGTTTACAAGGTAGTGTCCTGTAGTGATAGGACAAGGGGTAATGGCTTTAAGCTGAAGGAGGGTAGATTTAGATTAGATACTAGGAAGAAATTCTTCCCTGTGAGGGTGGTGAGGCCCTGGCACAGGCTTCCCAGAGAAGCTGTGGCTGCCCCCTCCCTGGCAGTGTCCAAGGGCAGGTTGGATGGGGCTTTGGGCAGCCTGGTCTAGTGGAGGGTGTCCCTGCCCATGGCCGGGGGGATGGATCTAGATGAGCTTTGAGGTCCCTTCCAACCCAAATCTGTGAAGAAGCAAATTTGACAAAACCACAAAATACTATTTTTTTTTCTTAACACTTCAGTAGGCATTGCTGTCATGGTGAGCAGGTAGGAGTGTTCTCTTAAGTAGCTTTGGTTGTTGTCACTATATGTTTTTACTTGTAATTAAAAAAAGAGCAGGCCCTCCACCGTTCTGCAGACTATACCTCTTGTTGCGCAGGTCTTCAGTCAAGTGAGAGACTTGGCTAATGCTCATGCTTGTTACTATTTTTTTTTTTTAGCTTCTGCTGGTATCATAGGCATACTGTGTGTGCTTTTTGTTGGTGACAAGCAGAGAATGAGTGCAGTAACTCTTATTCTGTGAACATTGCCTTTAAGGATGCAGACAACCTGATCAGTGAGGAAAAAATAACTTGAAACAGAGGAAGCAAAATTAATTGTTTCTTTAATATATACCTGCAACCACTTTTTTCCCTTTTTTTTTGTGTGTTAACTTAAACTTGTTCATTTGTGAAGTGGTTCCTTGCAAGATTTAAGTTCAGTCTTTCTGCTTTCTAGTCTCTGTCTAGCAGAGAGAAGGGAAGAAAGAAAGCAGAGTTGTTATGCATTTCTGTGTTTGACTTGTAGGCCACTTTTGCAGATGTTACTTAGCTGCTCTCATTTGAATTTTCTGCTCTTTTTCTTCATGTTCATGAGTTACTCCTTTGCTTTGCTGTGGAGATTTTTATTCTCCTTCGAAGACACATGCTTTCCAGCTTCCTCTGTTTGCTGCAGCAAACTTTGTCTTTACAGCAGTTCATGGACCTTTCCTTACTCCTTGTGCATGCTTTTTGTATCCACATAATTGCTACATCTATCAAAAAATTCTTTGATATATAAATGTGTACACTCTGCTTTCTCTGTTTAACACTGATCCATATGACCTGTTGGCTTATGCAATTGCTTTAACTTTTTGTCTTTACTTAGATGCTTGGCAGTAACATGGCTCTTCAGACTCAGGAATTCCTTCATCACTTTATTTTTATTATTTCTGTATATTACAGAATTGCATCTCGTAACATTAAGGGGTTTCTTTTGGACAGTATTCTTCCAGTGTTAGATTTGTCAATTTTTTCTCAGTGCCCCAGTCCCTTCCTCTTTTTTTAAATTAGTTTCCAGGAAAGTGTCACATGATAACATATTTTCCATAGATTCTCAATGATCTGCTGTGCTTCAAAGTTAGTTGTTTTCTTTTTCTTTTGTCTTTGTTTTCCTCCTCCTGTGGATGGAATAAATTGTCTATATCTTACACTACAGCACCAGGTATTCTTTAATCCATCTTCTGCTTCAATAATTCCCTTGGCCATTATATAGTGTTAACTTATTTCAGTCTTGCAGCAATGTTCCCTAGAACTTTTAGGGTGAAGGATTTACGTATTGCAGTGACCTGGGCTCTGTGGTTGCATTTTCCTGTGCTATCTTCAGTGCCTCATCATCTCCATCACAAGATTCCAGCCAAGTTGTGCTCTGAGATCTGCCAGCAGTCTGTGGAGGGGGCACTGGCTGGCTGAGAATACTGGAGACTGGGGAGAAGCTAGGAGTGCTTATAAAGGACAAAGGATAGTGGTAAGAGTGGTTTGAAGGTGTTGGGAGAAAATGTAGGGTGATCCATATGATTTGAGACTGTGAGAGAGAACTAGAGGGCAAAATATGTCTGTGATACATAATTAGAGATTTTGTTGCATCCGTCTCTAGGTACATTCACAAAGATGCAAAGGAGATGGCTTCAACAATTTTTAGGGTACCAGCTCTTGGAAGTTCTGTGTTCTACTATCACCTATGAAGGTGAAGTAGTACCATACGCTCCCAGAGTCATCTTGACTGCTTTAAACTTAATGTAATTCATTGGTTTACAAGTGGTACAGTTTTGAAAATGGGTTCTTCGTGTGTGAAGGATTGATTTATACGTCCTTAGATAACATCATGGTGTATTCTAGGAAGTAATGAGTGTGTATTTGCATGCTGACTGCTTTTTGATGAAAGGTGAGCTTTAGTGTATTCCTTAGCTGTTTCTATTTTAGCAAAGGAAGTGGTGTGGACAATGAATTGGCTCCATGCTGCAGTGAACTGAGCAAACATTAGTGGGAAAATGATCATGAAAAAATTGTCATAACTTTGTCTTAAATTATGGTTGATAAAATTTTGATTACTGGACCTCAATTAGGCATTTAATTTTCATTGGAACTTGTTTTTCTTGATAATATTTTTTTTTCTGTCTGCCCATTTGTATGGAAATTTGTATGGAAATTCGGAGTTCTGTGTCTCTTCTCTCCTAAACAAATAACTTTTGTCTGTCTTTTAGCAAACTGAAAAAGCTAAGTGAAGATAGCTTAACTAAGCAGCCTGAAGAAGTCTTTGATGTTCTGGAGAAACTTGGTGAGGGGTAAGTGCAGCTATTTACGAGGGGTTGGGATCATGGGGAAATGGTATATAAAGCATGTAGGAATATTAAGTTACAGAAAGACTGCCTGTAAATATCCTAAGGAATGCTTCTCTAGACTAGTTTTAATAATAAAGCAAATGCATGTATCAGACTGCCATGCTTCCCCAAATATATTTAGAAATTTGCGATGTCCCTTGTTTAAGGCCACAAAGGTGCTTGTGCTTATACTGATGATTGACATGCTACGTTTTGACAGCAGTTCCTTTTTCAGAGGCATGTTTTTCCTGAGGTCCTGATAGAACTGAATTCTTTTGCAACCTGAAAAAACCCTCAAACTTCTGCATGAGCACATGGGTTCTGTGGCTTTTTAAAGTTTCTCTATAATGGAAATAAGAAACCATTGTTTAAAAATAAATTTTCCTCCTTTTACTTTTAGGTCTTATGGTAGTGTGTTTAAAGCAATACACAAAGAGTCTGGACAAGTTGTAGCAATTAAACAGGTCCCTGTGGAGTCAGATCTTCAAGAAATAATTAAAGAAATCTCTATAATGCAACAATGTGACAGGTGGGTATGACAGTCCTCTGTCCCCTTTCTAGGATTGTATGTGAAAGTGTATTTGTACTTTTGAATATAGCTGAAGTATATGCAGCTGCAAACTCTTCTTAATATGGAAAATTAAAGCAGTCTTTGTTGGACAAGTTACTTTAAAGGAACCACTTTTCAGACCTCCTATCTTTAGCTTGGCTTGCAGGAAGTACAAATAGTGTACGTGAGAGAAACTGTTGAAGGAATAAGTACTGGCCTCTGCTTGGAATTCTTTGGGCTTGCTTCGCTTTACTTGCACTGGCAAGCCCAAAGGTTAGTAGTTCCTCTGAGTGTCTTATGCCTTGTGAATTCTAAGTTACCTGTTTCAGAAGATCAGTAAAATGTTTCTAGCACAAGATTAATGGCTATCAGTTAGCTTCCAGAATACTATTTTATTAGTTGCCTGCTTTATGCAGGAACATACCTTTTAAGAAGTGAGTATTCTTCTAATAGTTCTGATGGACTGTTATCTTAGATTTGTTCAAAACTGATACATGGTGTGATTGCTAGTATTGTCAGAATGGAAACTTTAACATCAAGTATCTGCAGGGATGGAGAAATTACTTTGCGTTTCCTCTCTTCTGTGAAGTATCCATTCCTTATGTGTGTGTTTTGTGGGCATAATCTTTCAAGGTTTTGTCTGTAACTTCAGAGTTGGAAAGTAGCATTTCATGGATTCTCAGACTTCCGTGGGCTTGGTGGTTGAATTTCAGTCCTTGGTCACTGCACAGGCTTTAGCCATGTGAGCTGACTAGAAGCAGTGATGCAGGCTGTAGTGTGTGTATGTCTCTTCCTGCAAGACCAGGATTGAAATGGGTACTTAAAGCAGGTGTTTGTGAAATACTCAAAGAAAAGAAGTGGTAATGTACTATTGTGTGTGTGTATACATATATATATATATATTTTAAAAAAGCTAAGAGTTTGAAATTTTAGAACACAAACTCTTTTCCTTCACTGGACAAGATGTAGCCATTCTTTGGTTGAAAAGAAGGGTTGGGCTCTGCACCATGTGTTTGTAGATGTGTCATGCTTCTTGGTGCAAATATGGTGCTGTGGGGTGCTGATGGGAGGCACGATGTATTCTTTAGTACTTCGTTTTCACATGTGATGATTCCACAGGTACTAAGATTCTGCACTGAGCTGTTGCGGAATCTTAAATAAAATGATAAAGTCTTAACACTTCACACTTCTCCATGCCTGTTTCTGGAGGTAGCTCCACTGTATGTGCTGAAGGTCTGCTAGGGGGGAGAATGCAGATTCTAAGACAAGAGTTTAGTATGGCCCATGTAGTTAACTGGCACAAGGCTTTAAGCAGATGTGAACAGTGGTCTGAGTTTGTGCAGCACTTGATGCTTTGAAAAGGTTGTTGTGTCCTGATTTGTAATAATAGAGTTTTTTGCTGGGAATAGTAGCATAGTATAAATCTGGCAAGAGGTGGTTGTGAAAGTTAGTGGGTTTTCTTCAGAAGTAATAATAAACTTCCACACTTCAGGAATTTATAAGGGACAAGATCAGTATGTTGTCCTTTTTGGTAGACACTTAGACGAGTTAGGAGGGAACTGAGCCACTTGCTTTCTGTAAAGTCAAGTTCCTATAGTGCTCACAGTTGCTCTTTGATGAAGTAGTTTGCCAGTAGTTTCGACCTATCTTGAAGGCAACCATAGGTCCTCTTTTTTTCTTCTTGCACCAGTTTTCTGACAAAAGATATTGCTGGCAAATCTGCTGATCCTAAAATACAGTTTCTTGATCCAAAACAAAATAGTGTTTGATTCCATCCCAAAATGCAGGTGTTCTGAGCAGAAACCACTGTCTGAGATCTCAGGATCTTACTTCCTGACTTTGTGGGAGATGGATGGCAACCTTACTGTAACCTCCTTTGCATAACTTCCTGCCAATAAATTTCCAAGCTTTTATTTCCATAAATACACTGTCTAATCACTCTTCTGAAGGAAAGTCCTTGTTCTGTTTACCACATCTGTTTCTGCCTTTCTTTTGCAAGTGCCTCTGAGGAAGCATTATGTCAAGTGCCAAACTGATGAGTAGCAAAGCAATATGTTGTTTATGACAGAACGACTTCTTCCCATGAGACACTTCAGAATGAAAATGCATTTGCAAAGCCTTGTTGAAACCAATACTAGATTTCGTTTAATATAGAAGTCCAGATCTGTGTGTGAAATGAGTTCACGCTCACAAAACCAGTAAAACATGAGTGAATTTGCATGATTTTTCACTCAGGAAGCATCCAGTGACTTTGTGAGGAGAGTTAAAACCTGAAAGGCTTTAGAGGAGGGAAAAACAAAGCTTTGTAACAGAAGACTAACACTGAGATGATGGAGTGGAACACCTTCCCTATGAGGAAAGGCTGAGGGAGCTGGGCTTCTTTAGCTTGGAGAAGAGGAAACTGAGGGGTGACCTTAATAATGTTTATAAATATGTGAAGGGTGAGAGTCAGGAGGATGGAGCCAGGGTCTTCTCAGTGATGGCCAGCGATAGGACAAGGGGCAGATGGGTGCAAGCTGGAGCATATTTTTCCCTGTGAGGGTGACAGAGCACTGGGACAGGCTGCCTGGAGAGGTTGTGGAGTCTCCTTCCCTGGAGACATTCAAAACCCACCTGGCTGTGTTCCTGTGTGATTTAGTCTAGGTGATCCTGCTTTGGCAGGGGGTTAGTCTAAATGATCTTTCAAAGTCCCTTCCAACTCCTAACATTCTGTGGTTCTGTGTGATTTGAGAAAACTATGTCTGTATTTGAAGATCACTGAAAGCTTGTGAGATATGTGTATATTTATAGAAGTAGTGCCTTTATAATGTTATTAAGCACTCAGATCTTATTCTAACAAGGCATGGTGAAGCCAATTGCAGTTTTAAAGTGGATTTTATTACACTTGCTCCTTAGCTGTGTTAATGTGTGTCAAACTGTAATTGTTAACATTTCTTGTGATTTTTTTTTTTCCCTACTAAGAATTTATCTATTTATATTTTTTCCCCCATGTAGTCCTTATGTTGTCAAGTACTATGGCAGCTACTTTAAGAACACAGATCTATGGATTGTTATGGAATATTGTGGAGCTGGCTCTGTTTCGGACATAATTAGACTTCGTAATAAAACGGTGAGTGTCTTTTTCAATAAATGTATAATGCCTATTGAAATGAAACTGTGAATTAAGACTAGAAGCCAGAATAAAAGTCAGACTTATAAGGCATGATGTTGGCTTGTGCCAGGAGGTGTATCTGTGGCATGATTCCTCATGGAAACAAGTTTGTGGAGTTGTCTGACTCTTTTGTTCATTCCTCTGTGGAGTGATCATTAGCAGAAGAGAAGGCATTTTGAAATATGAAGATCCTGTAAATGTCTTGAAAATCGCTGACTTCTACAAGGCAGAATTGTGCAGCTTCTTTCCCCTGCCCTCCACCCATTCCATCTCAGAGTCTGTCAGCAGGCCACTTAGTATGCACATGGTTTGGAAACAGGCATAGAATTGTCTTGTTCCCACTTAGTAATTAGGGACCATGTGGAGTAATTGGCGTTGCTCAAGGAAGGAGAAGGGATGCCAATTAAGGAATGTGAGAGGGAACCAAAATGAAGGGTTGTGTGGAAGAGTCTTTACAGGCTTATAGCAGCAATGATGTAGAGGAGGGTACAAACCTCCAGGAAACAGGCTTTGTTCTGCTGAAGTAACAGTTTCTCTGAAAAAGGTTTTATTGTAAATGTCAAATATTCTCCAATTCCTTTGAGTCCATTGACCAGTAGTAGGCTCTAACATCAGGTGTTCATTTTACCAAGTACTGAGATGACCTTCCAGTTGCTAGCTCTTCACATTTTGTAAACGTTCTGTGAAAGGCCCTTGTGAGACCTGGGAGCAGAAAGGTTAAGAGATGGAGAGAGAAAAACAATGTTTAGGCTTAGAAAGTAAGACAGAAGAGAAAACAAAATTAGATTTTTTTGGGAATGATGTCCAGACTAGAGGAAAGGAGGTTTCCATTACGGCTGCTGTGATTTTGAACTAATGACTGGAGAAAAGCCAAAACCAATGGGAAATTAGTGGAGTTCCTGCAGCAGAACTAGTGTCCTTACAGTTCTATATTATCCATGGGTTAGGAAAAGAGCCAGTAGCTCCAGTAAGACATCACAGAATAGTTGAGATTCAAGGGACCTTTAATGGTCATCTAGTTCAACTCCTCTGAAATAAGCTGGGACATCTTCACCTAGATAAGGGTGCTCAGAGCCCTGTCCAACCTGACCTTGAATGTTTTCAGGGATGGGTCATCTAACACCTCTGGATAAACGGCTTCAGGGTTTTGCCACCCTTAATTGTAAAAAGTTTCTTCCTTATATCTAGTTTCAATCTACTCTCTTTCAGTCTAAAACCATTGTCCCTGTCCTGTCATTCCAGGCCCTATTATAAAGTCTGTCCCCCTTATCTTATAAGCCCCCTTCAGGTACTGGAAGGCTGCTGTAATGTTTCACAGGAGCCTTCTCCAGGATGAACAAGCCCAACTCTCTCAGCCAGTTCCCACAGGAGAGGCTTTCCAGCCCTCTGATCATCTTCATGGTCCTCCTCTGGACCTGTTGGAGCAGGTCCATGTACTAGGGACCGTAGATCTGAATGCAGTACTCCAGATGGGGCCTTACCAAAGCAGAGTAGAAGGGGAGAATCCACTCCCTTGACCTGCTGGTCATGCTTCTTTTGATGTAGCCCAGGGCTGTGAGTGCACTCTGCCAACTCATGTCCAGCTTTGTATTCACCAGTATTCCCTTCATCCTCCCAGCATGTAATAGTGGGATGTTGCCCTGACCCATGTGCAGGGCCTTAGACCTGACCTTGTTGAACCTCATGAGGTTCACCTGGACCCACTTCTCCAGCTTGTCCAGGTCTCTCTGGATGACATTCTGTCCCTCACACACATCAACTGCGGCGTTGTGGTGTTTGCGGATTTGCTGAAGGTGCACTCGATCCCACTGTCTGTGTCACTGATGAAGGTATTACATCATACTGACCCCAGTATGGACCCCTGAGGGACACTGTTCATCACTGATCTCTACCTGGACATTGAGCTGTTGCCCACTACCCTCTGGATGTATCATCATGGATCATCAAAGGGATTCCTCATCTACCAAACAGTCTATCTGTGCAATCTGTGTCTCTGATTTTTGAGAGGATGTTGTGGGTAACCATGTCAAAGGCCTTACGGAAGTGGTGTAAGCTAGTCCAGAATATGTGTGTGTATGTGTGTGTGTAAGTTTCATTTAAAACAGAATTTAGAAAAATAAAGAACAAACTTGTTTATGCATCAATAGAAAAATATTAGAATTTATTTTAAAAAGTATGTGTATAATCAGATAATCTAATTTCTCATATTTTAGGATACTGACATAGTAGAGGTATTAGAGGAAAGAGATGCTTGAGTCTCAGAATAAATCTACTGCTGTTTGATGTTTAAGCTGATATGATTAAACAGCTTAAAGTTGAAGAAATAGGATAATCGGTACATACGTGGATACTTGTAATGAGGATAAAGTTAATGTGTCTCTTGTAACAACAAGTTATGCAGCACGTGACCAGTAGAGTTTCTGGGCACACAAAGCTGTTCTGGATGAGCTTGGTGCTGGAAGTGTATGGACAGACTTCAACACCAGAGGCTTGTCAAGAAATGCACCTGTAAAAGCACTGATGGGGAGTTCTGTCATAGATAGGTGATTGGTCTAAAGAGATTACAGATGGTGTGAGCAAACAGTCATTTTGGGAGTCCTACCTAGGGCTGTGCTGTTTTCTTTGGGAAAGAGGGTGGTAAGTACTGATGAGAGAAGTTGTATTCCTAGCAGTAAAAATAGGGAAAGACTTTGTGGTACTATCTGACTGAGAAAATAAGTGAGAGTAAGTCTGGAGATACACTTGGGTTGTTGGGTGAGGCAAAGTCTTTGAGCTGAAGTGCTCATGAACCTGTATATAATGTTTAGAAATAATTGAACAAGTAAAGGGATGGCCAAAGATTACAGTAGTTCTAAGGGTGTAACAGAACTACAGAAGTTGAAAATGTCAAGGATCATCAGAAGTAAAGAATACTTCTCCAGAAGGACATACTAGATGGATTAGGATACTTCTGCATTGAGAAAGAGGTACCTGGAGGGTACCTGGTGAAAGGTTTTGAAAACCACGAGTAGCATTCATGAGTGAGTAAACTAAGATTATGTGCAGTTCATTACAAAACACGGGATCACTTGTCTTAGTATATCCAAAGCAATCTTTTTTCTCTACACGTGATGATGAGGTCTGCTGTATAGTTATGAATCACCTTATAGATGCTAAGAGTTTGTTTTCAAAAAGCAGTTTAGTAAAGCCAGGAAAAAATGACTGACTGAACCCAAATATTTAATGGCTGGAGCAGGAAATTCATGTGTTTCTCTGATTTGACAACCGTCTGTTTGCTTGACATGTGCTATATTCTTCCCCAAGTACCTACTGTAGGCCACTGATAAAGACAGACTACCAGGCTAGATGGAACTTTCATTCTGGCTTTGGATAGGAGGTGTTGTGGTGCATATAACAAAAGCAAAGCAAACCTACCAATTTCTCACTTGCCCTGCCTATGTCTTTGTAAGCTTTGGAAGATTTAGGCAGAGGCTTTAGACTTGTTTGAATTGTCTTGCTCTTTGTGGGACAGTGACTTGATCACCAAGACCACCAGGTGATTGAGAACTTGTGATTGTGTTACTGGAATGAGACTGCTTAAAGCACTTCAGCATTCTGTTGGTGACTTTAATATTATTTTTTAATGGAAACAAGAAGTGGTTTTGCTGTATGCCTCATGGGGGGTGGGGGTGGGGAGGCAGGCAGTGCCGGGGAGAAAAATCTTCACTTGGAAGTGAGGAGGGAATTAACTCTCATTTTGTTCAAATGTTTGTTGAATAGGCCCAGACACATAAGGTTATGTGTTCTGTAAATTCCTTAAGGTGTCAGAGACTGGCTGGACCAAGGAAAAGTCTGTTTCCTGCTTCCCTTCTTGTAAGGAAAAGAAACTGAGGAAGATAGCACGAAAGTAAGAACCCTTACTTTAATGTAGTGGTCATTAGGATCATCATATCAGAATAAGCCATAGGAAAAGGTCTCTTCACACTTGGGAAGATGTTTCTGTGCATTTGCCTTTGTTACTTGTCTCCAAAATAAAGAATTTGCCAATCCTTTTCTGTATGTGTGATTCCTCTACTCTTTCAAAAGTTTTGTTTTTTGTCTAGAAAGTGAACAACACTGGGCTTTGCTCTAGTGGGTCAAAAGTTAGGGAAGCAGAATTCTAAGTTAAGGACACTTCTATTGACTCTTGGTTCCCCATTCATATTGAGAGGTTTTCAGCTTGACAGGAGTAGGCTCTTGTTCAAGAGTCCCAAACCACTACTTTGAAGTTAAATAGACCCTGGTATTCTGCCCTGGAGTTTACTAGTGTGCCAGGCGTATTGGCTGCACTGGGTCAAGCTTACGATGCTTGTTAGCTCCTCTGAGGCATGGTCTTCATTAGTCCAAGGCAAAAGAGCTGTGTATCTGGTTTTGTCTGCTTTTCTTAGACTGTTTTGGGAGGTATGTATAGCAAACTGTGGGTTGCTGTCAAAAAGGTCATTTCTACTGTTATCCTCTGTCCTGGCTGATATGTTCTTGCCCTTTTCATACCTCAGATATAGTGATTGTGTGGCTCCAGGGTGATCTTGGATAAGCTTGATGATCTGGGGGATGAACTCTTTACTCCTTAGTCTATCCTTCCCACCCCTTGTGAGCTAACTCAGGACTGACTGTGGCAGCACAGTAGCTTGATCTGATGCAAGACAAACATTAGTGATCAGTGGGGGAAAGGAAGGAAAAGAAGAAATGAGACAGACTCTTTTCAGTGGCAGATAGAATAACTAGAACATGAAGCGATACTTTTAACTCCTGCTGGCTGCTGTTAACTTATCAGGAAATACTAACACACCAGCAATGCAACACTGCCGCTCTGCTAATAATTTAGGGTGCACTTGCTCATCCACTGATTGTGATAAAGTCATTTTAATGCTGTCTCTCTGAGGGATCAAGTTCAGTTGGCTGTAGCATCCCATGTAGTGGATATGCAGTGGCCACTTAGCCACACAACACTGTCCCAAATCAGAAGGTTTCAAGTGCCAAGTGTAGCAATGTACTGCTGTACGGGTGGTGTGCTGTGGGGACCAGAGGTCCTGCATTTTCTTCCCACCAGGTTACAGCCTCCTTTGAGTGTCTCCATCTGCTCCAGCTTCAGATCCTTCATGGATTGCAGGTGGAATCTCTACTCCCCATCATCTTCCATGAGCTGCAGGGGGACAGCCTACTTCACCATGGTCTTCTCCATAGGCTGCAGGGGAATGTCTTCTCTGACTGAAGCACCTCCTCCCCCTCCTTCACTGAGATCTTGATGTCTGTAAAGTTTCTCACATCTTCCTCATTTCTCTGACTGAAAAAAACCTGCTACTTGGTTTTTTTTTGTTTTGTTTTGTTTTTTCCCCTCCTTAAATACATTATCCCTGAGGCACTACCACTCTTTCTGCTTCACTTGGACTTGGCTAGCCAGCAGTGGGTCCATCTTGGAGCCAGCTGGTATTGGGTATGTCGGACCAAGGGGAAGCTTCTAGCAGCTTCTTGCAGAAGCCACCCTTGCACCTACACCCTCCCCGCCACTGCCCCTCCCCACCCCCCCACACCCCAAAAACCTTGCCATGCAAACCTGAAACAATAGTGTATCTGTATAACTAGATGTGTATCTGTATCTCTAGATGCTGTGTCTGAATGCTCTGGATTTTTGCTCACTCTCTATGCTACCATGGGGGCCTAGAGCAGACCTTTGTTACCTCTCTGGACTAAAGGCTCTTTGCTCATAAGAATGTTATTTCACATTTTATATAACCATGTTTCTCAGTAATTTCAAAGTTAAAATAGTTTTAATTTGCAGACCTTTGCTGCACTAAAGTGCATGTGATTTGAAGCTGTGAATTGGTTATCTAAGGCCTTAACTCATATGTTTTTTACTTAAGTAGCATCTGTCACAGTTTAACTTCCTCAGTTGAGCCCACATAGATTGATTAGTAGCCATCCAGTCCATACACAAAGGCTGAAATTCCTTCTGCACTGGTTAACTGGTTTAACTGATCTCAGTAGCTAGAAGTTAGGGCAGTGGACAAGCCCATGCTGGATATGCTGCTGACCATGTTCTGTTGGTAAGTCCTCTGGGAGGTGAATTGAATCAGTGAGTTAGTCAGACTTTTCAAGTACTTTTCTAGTACTTTTCTAAGATGATGAAAGAAGTTGATCTCAAAGGTCCTGGTTTCTGTGTCTTTCCTTGCAAACCAAGGTAGTTTATACTAGCTTCTGCAGTGTGGCACAGCGAGTATTCAGTACTTGTCTAAAAAAAAATAAATCCTTGTTATGGCAGTGAATGACTTGACTGTTTCATAAGTGCTGAGTGATGTTTTCTCAATGTTTAAGAATTATTTATTCTCAGTTCTTTAGAGTAGCATTGTGGGTTCCTGCAAAAATGGGTTGTGGTATCTTAGTCTCAGAATGGTAGATCTTTCTTACAACCTAGTGGTACAACTGTATCTGCCAGTTTGGAAATTAACTCATAGAGGAAAATCAGTTTTCATCTCAGGAAAAAAAAGTACTTGTTCGTGTGCCAGAAATAACCAACATAATAAATGCCTCTTATTTGATAGCAAGTTAGAGCTACACTGTTATTCATTGGTTTCCAAAATAAGTATGTACATTACATGTAAATAAGGCTGCCAAAAAGGCATTCAGAAGTTGAGAAGTTTCAGAACAAACATTGACCATGAAACATTCTCTGGTATGTGTGCAGTGTGAAACACTAATTGTCTTCTCCTCCCCCTTTTCCTACAGGACTCAGTGTTAGTGGATTACGCTCAGTGAGGAATTGCTGTATGAGCTATTGAAATGGTATATCATCTGAGGTCTGGTGTTTATTTGCAAATAAACAGAGTTGCTCTGAAGACAGAATTATCTTTCCCCAAACTTTATTTGACCTTTGTCTTTCCAGTAAAATAAATACTGTTGTTAACCACTTAGGTTATGCTATGAACATACGCAGGTCGATTCTAAGGAGAACTAGCTTCTTAGATGACTTGTGTAGTTTTCCACCTAGACTACCCAAGGTATGTGCATAAAAAGTTGGAGATCATTTTGTGAGCAGTCTTAAAACTGTTGCTACCAAAATGTTTTGTGTCAGGTCACTGACTTTCTATTTTAAAAATGTGCTTCTTGGAAGAAAGCTTGCAAAGTACTACTTCAGTTCCAGTGACTGTATTTGCTGTGTTTCATGATACTCATATTTGCAGTTTGGTCACTGCTACAAGGTATAGTCTGTTGAGGTGGGGATAGAATTTTTGTCTAGCTGCATATTCAGCAGATCTCATTTCTCTCCCCCAATTTGGGGATTTCTCTTCCCCTAATTTGGGGAAGTTTCATTAGACTGGCAGAAGTTGTGCCTGTGGTTTGAAGTAAGTTACTCATTTTTCAATTTAAAGTGCTAAAGATTTTTCAAAGAAAGGATTGTTAGAATTATATAATCTAAAAACCAGCTTGTTCATCCTGCTTATATACAACTTTTAGTATTGGCAGTTTTGAGGAAACAATAAAATGACAGTGTAAAGACAGACTATAAAGAAACATGCTAATGTGTTATAATCAGAGGTAGCTTTTAAAAATCAATGTTTGATCTGGTTGGTCCTCTGTTGGTACCCCATATACACTTTGTGAGTGCTTTGTCACACAAGGTATTACTCCTGTTATTCTAAAGGGTGGAAGTTTAACCTTATTGCCTTTCCCATAATGCTCTTTCCCGTCAAGGAACCGTGTCATTATTTGCCTTGGAGAGCCAGAAATATCAGCTGAATTGTTAATGTCTTTCCAGTTTGAGTCAATCTCTCTGCATATAAAATTCTAATCTGGGCAATAAAGTTTTTTTTCAATCTAAGGAATTAAGCCAAGTTTCATTAAGGTCAGAACAACTTATCTTTCTTCCATATATATTTCATTTTACAATAAAAGTATCTGTGTTTAAAGTTGTTATGGATTTATTGCTGTATATTGGTGAGGAAATGTAGGAAAAGTGCAAGTAAAAGAAAGGCTATGCTGTTGAAATTGGATGTTTATTTTAGAGGTGGTGAGGAAGGAGGTGAACAGTGTGTCGTTGTTTTGAAATAAGTGGTAATTTTAATTTGGAAGGGATTTATGCAGGTCATCTCCTGTTCCAAGGAAGGTAAAGTTCAATTAGGCTGATCAGGACCTTGTTTAGCTGAGTTTTGTGAATCTGAAAAGGAGATTTAAGTCTCTCTGCAGCCTTGTGTATTTCTTTCCTCTTATATCTAACTGACAACTTGTGACTGTTGCTCATTCTCTTTTTTTTTTCTACCACTCCAAGAAGTGTCTGCTTCTATAAGGATTTTTTTTTAATGCTCCTTTTAGATTGTTGAAAATTGCATTGCAGTATCCACTCTTCAGACAAGACAAACCTTGCTCTGTCAACTTGGTACCTTGTATGTCCTAGCCCCCACTGCTGGAATCTCTCCAGTTAGTCAGCATTTCTTTTATAGTAGCCTGAAACTGGACGCAGTATTCCAGATTTGGCTTTACAAATGCTAAATAAAGGGGAATATTTACTTGACCTGATTTGCTGACTGCTTTCCTAATGAAGACCAATATATGGTGAGCCTTCCCTGCATGTCAGGGTAGTGTTGACTCATGTTCAGCTTGTCTACTGGAGTCACCCCAGGACCTTTTCTGCAGCAATGTTCAAAACATAGAATCATAGAATTGTAGAGGTTGGAAGGGACCTCCAGAGATCATCGGGTCCAACCCCCTGCCAAAGCAGGCTCCCTAGGACATTTCACTGAGACAGGCATCCAGACGGGTCTTGAATATCTCCAGAGAAGGAGACTCCACCACCCCCTGGGCAGCCTGTCCCAGGGCTCTGTCACCCTCACTGGGAAAAAGTTTATCCGCATGTTGGTGCGGAACTTCCTGTGCTCCAACTTGCAGCCATTGCCCCTTGTCCTGTCTCCACAGACCACTGAAAAGGGGCTGGCTGATTCCCCCTGCACCCCCTGCTTAAGATAATTATAAACATTAATTAGGTACCCCCTTAGTCTTCTCTTCTCAAGGCTGAACAGTCCCAATCTTCTCAGCCTTTCCTCATAGGGTAGATGCTCCAGGCCCTTAATCATCTTCGTAGCCCTTCTTTGGACTCTTTCCAGGAGATCCCTGTCCTTTTTATACCAGGGAGCCCAGAACTGGACACAATACTCCAGGTGGGGCCTGACCAGGGCAGAGTAGAGGGGGAGGATCACCTCCTTTGACCTGCTGGTCACACTCCTCCGGATGCACCCCAGGATCCCATTGGCTCTCTTAGCCACCGAGGCACACTGCTGGCTCATGGCCAACCTGTCATCAACCAGGACCCCCAGGTCCTTCTCCACTGAGCTCTTCTCCAGCAGGTCATCCCCCAGCCTGTACTGATACAAACGGTTGTTCCTTCCCAGGTGCAAGACTTTACACTTGCTTTTGTTGCCTGCCCCATTGTTCTCTAGGTCATACTTTTCATGGTGTGGGGTTCTTCTGTCTTAGGTATGGGACTTTACTGTTTTTGAACTTCAGGTGTTTTACCAACCTAATTCTTCCAGCTTGTTAAGGTCCATCTGAGTGGCAGCCCTGCCTTTTAGTGTATTGATAGTTTGTCCCCTGTTTCATGTCATCCACAAACATGATGGGGGGGTGTTCCAGCTTACTGTCCAGGTTATTGGTGAAGATGTTGGAGTGTTCCAGTTACTTCCATGTCTTCTCCATGATTCCCCAAATTGACAGGCTCCAATAGTATCTTTTTATGCAGCAACCTTTGTATCATCAGACCGAACTGCATCCTCAGCTCTTTCCTCATCCTTACAGGAGAGTGGCCAGGTTAGTTTGGCATGATTTCCTTCTAGTAAACTTGTGATGGCTGTTTCCAATCACTTTTTTTACCCTTTGTGTATCTAGGCATTAGCTTTTCTGAACATTTGCTTCACAATATCCTAGGGACTGAGGATAAGCTGGCCAGCCTCTAGTTCCTCAAACCATTATTATTCTCCTTTTTGAAGATGATGTCCTCAAGGGGCATTCCCTGATTTCTGTAACTTTTTAAAGCTGGTAACAAGTAGCCTTGAGCTTGCACTAGCCAGCTGATCGGCACCTTTGGATGCATCTCCTCTGTTCCCATGGACTTGTATTTGTCCAACTTCCTAACTCATTCTACTCTCTACCAGCAGACACAACTGAGAGCCACAAAAATGCTGCTAAAGATTCTGATACAGAGGAGATGCTTAGGAGTTTCTGTGTCATTTGTTAATAGATTGACCACCCTGTTTAGTAGCAGGCCAGCATTTTCTTGTGATGGGTTCTTTTTTTTTTTTGTGTTGGGTTTTCTGTGGTGTTTTTTTCCTCTCCACTGCATGTAGACCAATACAGGTTGGTTTTGCTAGTCTCAGTATTGCTGCCCAGTTTCAAACCCACCCTAGCCTTGACCTTCATAATTCTGCTCCTTAGTATCCAGCAATGCTTCTTTAATTATCTTTAGTAATCTGTGTCTGCTTCTGCTCTTACATGCTTCTGGTTTTGCACTTCAGTCAGGAATTCTTAATTCAATCAAGATGTTCTGCTGCTGTGCTTGGTCATTATTTCGTTTGTCAGGAGGGACTGCCTTCATACTTTGAGGAGGTTGCCCTTGATGCTCAACCAGCTCTTCAAGATTCCAGTATCCTTTAGGGCAACATGCCCTGGGATCCCACCTACTAGTTCCTCTTAATGAGCTGAGGTTTGCTATCTGGATATCTGGTTCTGCTACTTGCTCTTGTTGCTTCCTTCTATAACTTAACCTTCAGTGTCTCATAGTCTCTGCCAAGGCTGCCTCCACCATCGTTTCTTCGTAGTCTAATCATGAGCACCCGGTCTAGTGGAATACCTCCTCTAGTGGGCCTGTACAGCACCTGCAGTAAAAATCATTACTGCTCACTCCTGGATTATTTTTTTTCTTTGTACCATGTTGTCCTCTTACCAGGTATGAGGTGGTGGACCTGGTCTGTCCCTGTCACCTCCATCACCCTGCCCAGCTGTCACATCTTCTCCCCCTGCACCTTCTTTAACAGTGACCTGTGATAAACTTCTTCCAGTGCTGAGGATATCATATACTTCACCTTTTTGATTGTGTGGTTTGTAGCACATGCCATAAAAGCATCTACCTTTTGGCTTACCCTTCTGATTTAGATCTATAAACTTGAACAATTTTAAGTGTTCCATGGTGGAGCTGCATGTTTGCGTTGAGCTCAACCCTGCCCATCCTTCCTTCTTGGTGCTTGTGAGGAACCTGCATCCACCTCTCACGGTATGTTAGTTGTGTTAGCTATGCCATTGTGTCTCTAATTCCAGTACCATTATGGGTCTGCAGCTGTGCATGATCTGTCGCTTCTTCCTGTTGTCATAACAGGCTGTACACTCTTGTGTGTAGGGTTTCATTCTATTCATCTGCTCTACTTTTTTCTGCAACCCTGTCTGGTATGTCCTTCCCAGTCTCTGTTCCTCCACTTATCCAAAGGCTTTGGCTTCCATTCCTTGGTGAACCTGGTTTAAAGCTTTTCTCACTAGGTTTAGCAAGCTTGTTGGTAAAGGTACTCTTGACCCCTTTGTAAAGTAGATCCTGTTTCTCCCTAGTAGTCAGCATTTCTCTGAGGATCCTGTGTTCATAAAAACACTGATACTTTGCTGCTGTTAGCGGGAAGGTGGTGATCGGCAGATGCTTCTGCTTGAGTGCTTGAGGCTTTCCCTTTGTCTGGCAGGTTCAAGAGGACCACCACACTGACCATTGTGACTTAGTGCAGATTATTCAGTCTCCCTTTGTGATGCTGTTAGGGCCCATGTGGATGGTACATAGTTTGTGAGCCAAGTGATCTGTTTGCAATTACGCTACATACAAATGGCAAAATTGTTTTTAAACAGTGACAACCCAAGTGTCCTATTTGAAAGGCATGTGGTCTTTTTTTTTTTAAAGTAACCTGTGGCTAACACTTCCATTGAGGTTTCTGACCTTACTCACAGTGTTGTGTCAGGAAAAGACTTTGAAGAACTGAGCCACCTAAATTGTTGCTGATCGCAGCTGTGTGTAGACATGACAAATGTGTGTCATACTACAGAATCATAGTTAAAACCTGTTTCCCATGTGCTTAATACAGCGCTGAAGGGGCTTTATACTCTTCTGCATAACTTCCAAGGCTGTGCTCGTCTGGTTAGCCAGTTTAGTGCTTCATAGATGTCTTACAGCAAGCTGGAACTTGCCAGTAAAGAATCAGGACTAAGGAGTCTGACTTCCATATTCTAATCAGATCTTGATCTCCCTATGTCTACTTACTAGCACTAGCTAATGTTGAGGATGTAACTATGGGAGCTGCCTGAGATCTCAAAATAGTTTTCCATACAAGCCACTAGACATGGTTTAGAGTATCTTACATTGCTGCTAGGGTGTATTAATTTTCAAACTCCATGTAGAAGACTGATTTGTTAGCACTACATTGAATTATTCAGTAGAAAAATGCTAATTAAAGAGAAGGTGGGTCTGTGGTAAATTAAAGAAAAAAATACAAAGCTAATGCTACTGGGATTACATAGTAAGGAACATAAATCTGAAAAAATACCAACACTGGTAATCGCCTGTGCAGTGAATGGTCAGTATCGTGTTTGTTGCGGCATATTTTCTGTATGATTTGGGCTCAGGGAGAAGAATGACACTTGCTGCCTCACTTGCTTCTTGTGATCCCATGCCTAAGTTATACCTGAGTAAAACTGGTAATTCTCCTATGATAGTTCTTATTCTGTCCATTATCGTGATACTGAGGTGTCTCCTTAAACCCTTCCTCTAATTATAATTACCTCCATTAGTTTCAGATAATTACTGGAAGTCTTAGATGAGACCCTGTTGTTGTAAGTAATTTAGATGTCATGATTTGGTGCCTCGTTCAAGGCGTAGGCTGTGATTTTTGTTTGAAGGGCACTGTCTTCACACAGCATGCAGATCTGCTTTAAAAAAAAAAAAGTCTGAAAGGTGATTGCTCTGAAAAGAAGTGCAAGGAAAGTGTCTCTAGGAAGTACAGTCTCCTTGAAGTGTGTAGCAGGTAGTGGGAACCAGGATCTAATGTTGACTTCAGGCTAGAGCTGCAACCACAACAGCTCTTTTTCTCTCTGAGGCTTTCTGCCTTAATTCATAAGTTATACTTCAAATATTACAAGTGGGAGGGGTATCATAGTAACTGTCATTTCTTCTCCCCTGCTCATTTTCCTGTCTGTCCTGTATCTCAGCCTTTGTGTTAGTCCAGCCTTGGCTTCACATAAATAAAGACTAGGAAGGATATGTGATTATAAGATTGCTGATGTTTGAGCTTCATAGCTTTTGGTAGAAGAATGATAATAGCATGGAGCCTTTATTTGTTATGAGAGTGGATATACCCAGTATACTTTACCTAATCAGACTGTTTAGATGCAGTGATCTGATACTTCCTGAAAGCATCAGTCTTAATGTGCATGTATTTCTTGGTGTAAAAAGAGCAGCTGGGAATGGACTCAGCCAGTTAAAGCAATTGAGCTGACCCAGACCCCTTCAGAGGGGCCCTTGGGAAGAAGAATGATTGACTGTGAGCAGAGAACCTGTAGATGAGTTGTCCTAACAGCTGCATGGATTAGGTAGTGTGTGATAGACTGTATATATGTACCCTTAAGTCTCTTGTGTGTAGTGTCCATAGCTAGATGTAAATATATGGATTAATTGGTTTCTGAATAGATATGCAACACCTGAATTTGCTGTGACCTGTTTTGGTCCAACTTTCTATTTTAAAGGCAGCCTTTTCTCTTTTTTTTTTTAGTTGTTTTTTTTTTTTTTGTAATTTGTGGAGTTGTTCACCTTTATCATTCATAGTTATTTTAATTATGTAACTTGTATGTGGTTTTGATAATGATGGATTTGAAGCTGCTTTGTGTCTGACTCCTATTTAGGGGGTAGCACCAACGCACTGAAGGGGCACAATGTTACAGAATTAGAACTAACTAAAGATATCAAGTAGGTAAACTATAAAGATTTTAAACAAGGATCTTGACAAAATTGGAAATCACAAATGAAGTAGAAAGGTAATGGCTGTGAAATTATACTAAGTTGTAAGGTATAGAGCATGCTAAGCTGTTGAAAGACTGATGCTGTGTGTTTAAAACCTCAGAATGAAATAAATTTCATGTTTAAATAGTTGATTTAATACCTCTATGGCCTGATGAGGAATAGAATGGAATAAAGACCATACATCCAGAGCAGGATAGCAACATTGACTGTAACACATTCCTAGTATTAAAAAAAAAAAAAAAAAAAGTTTTACAAAAAAGCTAATCTAATTCCCACCACCTGCCATGCGCAGGGACACCCTCCACTAGACCAGGTTTCCCAAAGCCCCATCCAATCTGGCCTTGAACACTGCCGGGGAGGGGGCAGCCACAGCTTCTCTGGGCAGCCTGTGCCAGGGCCTCACCACCCTCACAGGGGAGAATTTCTTCCTAATATCTAATCTAAATCTGCCCTCCTAGACTTTTAACACATTACCCTTCTGTTTCTTTTAATAGTACCATGTGGTAGTTATCAATGGTATTACTTGTACGTCAACATCTGTTAGAAATAGAGAATACTGGATATTACTTAGAGGGCAAGCTGTGCGCTATGATGATGCGACACCATTCTCTACTTAGCTGTTTTCTTCTGTAAGTTGAAAGTCATGAGGGCACAGACACTACACTACTTGCATAGAGACATGGTTAACCATCCATGTGGGAAGAGCCTGTGATTTAGGATAGAGAGGAGGAGCCATAATTAGGAAGTATTTTGATGCTGACTTTAAGAGTTTATTTGTACTTCTGTAACATTTTGTGAGTAAATAAATGATCGGAGGAAGTTTTGGATCTTGCTTCCAGCAGTGGGCAGGCTCAAGATGTATCTGCCTCATCTATTCCACCAAATTGCATCAGGATTCTGTTAGTTTATGTGCCAACTAGTCTCTGTGTGATGTAAAGAACAGCCATATGTTGTTTTGTTGTTTATTTTATCTAAAATATATAAAAATAATTTCTCCCCAGAAGAGTGGAGTTTTTTTAATAGGTTGTATGTATGAAGACCTAATTTAGGTAATCTGTTCTTCAAACCTTTTAATACTAGTTTAGAAAGATGGAATGCATTGTAAAATCCAAATGGGGTTAATAGCTATCCTCATCACAGGGAGGAAAAATAGAATAAACCATGTCAGTTGGAAGTGACCTATGACGATCATCTAGTCCAACTGCCTGACCACTTCAGGGCTGACCAAAAGTTAAAGCATGTTGTGATGGACACTGCGCAACTACCTCTTAAACACTGACAGGACTGGGGCATTGACCATCTCTCTAGGACGCCAGTTCTGGTGTTTGACCACCCACTTGGTAAAGAAATGCTTCCTCACATCCAATCTGAACCCGCCCTGGTGCAGCTCTGAACCATTCCCACACATCCTGTCACTGGACACAAGGGCAAAGTGCTCAGCAGCTCCCTCTCCATGTTCCCCCTCAGGAAGCTGTACTGAGCCATGAACTTGCCCCTCACCTTCCTTCTCTCCCAACTAGACAAGCCAGAAGTCCGTAGCTGCTCCTCATAGGACGTGCCTTCAGCCTTTTCACCAGCTTTGTTGTCCTCATCTGTACACATTCAGGTCCCTTTACATCCTTCTGAAATTGTGGGGCCCAGAGCTGTGCACAGTGCTCAAGCTGAGCTCGCACCAATGCCGAATACAATGGAATAATCACCTCTCTTGATTGGCTGGTGATGCTGTGTTTGATGCACCCTAGGGTGCAGTTTGCCACCTTGGCTACCTGCTGGCTTCCTTTGAGCCTGCTGTTGACCAGCACTCCGGGATCCCTTTCTCCAGGGCTCCTTTCCAGCCACTTCTCTCCCAGTTTCTACTCCATCCCAGGTGCAGGATGTGGTGTTTGGACTTGTGAAACTTCATGCCATTAGCTATTGATGAATGCTTAGATCAATCTTGATGGGTCTGTAAGGTCTCCTGTCCCTCACAAGAGTCACTAGTGCCTCTGAATTTGGTATTATTAACAAACTTGCTAATGCTGCATTGAACTTCTGCATCCTGATCATTGAATGTTAGCCATCCCTACAATTAAGCCCTGCGGAACCATGCAGATGACAGGTCACCAGCCAGATGTAGCCCCATTCATTGTGATGTGCCCTTCAGCAAGTTCTTCACCCAGTGCGCTGTGAACCTGTTTATCCCACAATTAGACAACTGTACCTCACAGCATCCTTCTGGACAGTATTAAAAGCCTTAATAAAATTCCAGCAACTAGCATCTTCTGCTTTCCTTTCATCTGTCTGGCAGGTGACCTTGTCATAGAAGGGTATCAAATTAATTAAGCAGGACTTTCCCTCTTTTGACTGCTTGCTGATTCCATTGTTCTTTAAATGCCTCTCAGTAGTGTGCCGAATAATCTTCTCCATAATTTTTCCAGGAACTGAGGTTAGACTAACACATCTGTAGGTTCCTGGGTCTTCCCTAATGCCCTTATAAATTGGAATAACATTGTCTATATTCCAGTCAGCAGGGATCTCAATCACTAATTTTTCAAAAACTAAAGCTGCCTTAGGAATACTTACCTTTTGTTCAAACCATCATTTAACTTACTGGATGTTCCTTAGCAGCTAGATATTTTGGAATCCCTTTACTTTGGGGTGATATGCAGGCTTTAAATGTCAACCGAAACTGAAGAATTGACCACCTCAGATTTATTCAAGTTGTCATAAACATACCTAATCCTGTTTTACAGAGCGATTTTTGTTCTAAGTGATACTAATACAAAATCACAGAATGCTTGAGGTTGGAAAGGACCTCTGGAGGTCATCTGATCCAACCCCCCTGCTCAAATAGGATAATCTAGAACCAGATGCCCAAGACCATGTCTGTGTGGCTTTTGAATGCCTCCAAAGAGGGAGACTCCACAACCTTCCTTGGCAACACAGTCCAGTGTTTGGTCTCCTTGTCAGTAAAAAAAGTTTCTTCTGATATTTAGAGGGACAGTCCTGTGTTTCAGTGTGGGCCTGTTGCTGCTGGTCCTGTCCCTGGGCAGTGCTGAAAAGGGCTCTGTTCTCTTTGCACTTTCCTTTTGGATATTTGTATGCGTCAATGAGGTCCTCTGTGTGCCACCTTTTCTCCAGTCTGAGAAACAGGCCAGCTGTTTGAGCCTTTCCTCTTAGGAGAAATGCTCTTAATGATCTGGATGGCCCTTTGTTGGACTCTCTGTAGCATGTCCATATGTCCGTTGTACTGTGGAGTCCAGAAGTGGACCCACAACTCAGGGTGTGACCTCACTAGTGCTGAGTAGAGGAGAAGGATCACGTCCAGTGACCTGCGGGCACCACTCCTTGTAATGCAGTGCGGGATGCCATATGCCTTCTTTGTAGTGTGCAGAATACTTAGGTACCATTAGTGTTGTGCAAACCCAAATGCAATGGACAATTTTGGTCTACAGAAACAATCTAGTTAGAACTTTTGTATCAACGTTTGTGTCCAGTAAGAGTAGAAATGGTGTGTGTATGGATGGCTCAGCTTCCATACTGTCACAGTTAAATAACATTTGTGCTTTAGAAGGGTTTTTCCTTGAGAATTTTGTTTTTCAGTGATATAAATAGGTGGTATATGTTCTGTAAGAAGTTTAAATTGCACACAGTGAATAATATTTTTTTAATTCTATTTTTTTGTGGTTGCATGGGCAGTGTTCAGTACATCAGTACACTAATTTTTGAAAAGTTAATTTTGTGTAGGGAAGGTAAGTCTGCTTTCTTGGCTTGTTGAGTAAGGCTGGAAATTCATAGTGTATCTCTAAATACTGAAAGATATTAAAGCTAAACATGTTGTCTGTTATGCATACACTTGGCTGTGTTAAGTAGTAATGCAGCAGGAATTGCTTTAGTGACTGCGTCACATTCTATAGATGATTATTATATGCATGCATAGACACGAAGCACAAGTGGATGCATGTAGGAGTTGGGATTGATGTGTCTTGGCACACTTAGGACAGAGTAAGCCTGTTCTCCATTCTTTTTCCCTGTTACTCTTATTTGTGATAAACATGCCTCATCTTCGCTGCTTAGTTCTTTTAGATGGGATTCACTTTGGTGGACCCTGCTGACTGCTGTATGTATTTTGACATTTCTTGAAACACATAACTGTGCTAGTGCTTTCCATCCCCAGGTGGAGTATCAGACTGCAGAGCTCTGGAGCTTGCTGTATTCTGGTTTGGTGGATTCTCAGCCTTTAGCTTCTTTGTTAACTTTTCGGTACAGGTATTCTGTTACCATCTGCTCTTGAGAGCTGGATTTTGCGGTGCAGCTGCTAAGCATTTCTTCATCTAGAGTTGATGAAAAATCTCCATGTGGTTTAACCACTAATTTTTCAAGAACTAAGGTTCATCTCCTTACAAGAATACAACACATTGAACAGAGACGCTCTCTGCAGAGGCTGCTAAGCACAATTTCTCATAATACTTGTTCGTAGGTGAAAGTGGGTGGCAAGTTGTATGTATTATCTTACTATAAATTTGTCAGTGCTTGGGATCATTCTTTGGTGCGTATTCAGGATTGAAGTCAGGAATTCAGGACATTTTACTGTTTCTGAAGTGGATGGATTTGGGAAAGCTCTGACAAAGTGTTATGTTCAGTATGTCATAAATCATTCATAGAGTCATAGAATAGTCTTAGTTGGAAGGGACTTATCAAGTCCAACTCCTGGCTTCACACAGGACCAGCCAAGTCAGCATGTGACTGAGTGCTGTGACTGAGCATCATGTGACTCAGTAAAGAACCTCTTCCTAATATTTAACCGAAACCTCCCCTGTCACAGCTTCATACCGTTCCCTTGAGTTCTACCACTGGTCACTAAGGAGAGAAGATCAGTGCCTGCCCCTTTGACGCCCCCTCATCAGGAAGCCATAGACCATGATGAGATCTCCCCTCAGCCTCCTCTTCTCCAGGCTGAACAAACTGAGGGACTTCAGCCTCTCCTCATAAGACTTCTCCTCCAGACCCTTCCCCATCCTTGTTGCCCTCCTCTGGACACTGTCCAGTAGTTTTGTGTCCTCCTTGTACTGCAGTGCCCAAACCCACACTCAGTACTTGAGGTGAGGCTGCACCAGCACAGTGTAGAGTGGGACAATCCCCTCCCTCGACTGCCTGTGCTGTGCTTGATGGCACTCCAGGATATTGCTGGCCCTCCTGGCTGCCTGGGCACACTGCTGGCTCGCTGTTGACCTAGACTCCCAAATCTTAGCATGGCTGGCCTCCTGTGTCTGATTCCCAGTCTGTATGCACAGCCAGAGTTGAATGATACAGTATTTCATAATAGCTACAGCTTAAATTGCCAGAAGCATGACTCTTCAGATAATCATTTGTATTGTACTTCAGAAAACTTTCGGCTCACTTAATGAAGGTTGTCTCTTACTCCAGATATCCTTCTGACTATAATTCAGCTTATTTTACAGGCAATTTAAAAGGCCCTTCTTGCTTGACTCCAGATCAGGTAGGTGGTTTCACTCCCTTGGCGCTGTGTTGGAGCTGTGTATAACAGGGTTTTCAGTTCTCCTGGATACAGCCCTTTGAAGTGTCATAGCAGTTGGCACAAATGCAGGCTTTGAGCAGCGTGCTACTGAGCAGAAACACTGAAAGATCTGAGATATTTCAAGGAATTCATGCAAGGAATGCATGATACACAGCAGAGCTGGTAACTGCTTGTTGTGGAGCATGGAGCTAATGCCACCATTGATGTCATCATCTGCTTGTATAGGGGAAGGTTTGTAAAAGTCACTGGGACTCTTTGGACAGAGTAACACATGCACTTATTTGGAAAGCAGTGCCGATTCGAGCAGCACCGACTCTGCTGTGTCCTTGTTGACTATGCTGTGAATTGAATCAGGGAACTGATTTGTTGGAAAAGTAATTTGGCTGGCAGGTTTATTTTTAACTAGGGTCAGTTACAGTTGTTCAGTGGAAGGGGTGACATGCAGTGGGAATTACTTCTGTAGGCTGCAGTGAAAGGAGGGACTGGAGCTTGGCACCACTCTTTAAATAAATGTATGTGTAACTGTGCCCTTGGGCTCCACGCCCAGGTTTTATGAGACTGGATAGAAGCTGGAATAGTGAAGTGGCTGTATTTGTTAAATAATTTAAACTTGTTATGAGCAGCTCAAGAGCAGCTAATCTTGCTGACTAATAATTTTTTTTTCTTTTCTGTTGAGTCATTCTGTTGGCTTAGAGTGATTATGAGTAGGTGTTTTGTTTCTTGTGGGCTTTTGGTGGTATTTTTTTTGGAGGGAAGCGTGGATGTGTACCAACACTTTCAAAACTGAAACTGGAAGAAATTGTTATTGCTCAATTTATTTTCTGTATGGGATTGGAAAAGTAGAGAAAGAGTGGAAAAATGCAGTTCTGTTGCAGCCAAATCAGAGTATTCATCTTCAGTTTTTGCAGTGTCTTGAATTTCTAAGAATATGTGAAGTTTGTTAGTTCTTATATTAAAGCATTAGTGCACTGTAATTGAATATAATTTCAGTTGCGTGAATAGTTTCTTTGTATTTCCTTGAGAAATTTCATCATGTGGGACAAACTGTGCAGGTGTTTTGCTTTTATTCTAAATTACATATTGATCAAAATCTGAGAAGTGTTCTCAGGGGGTCTGGTACCTGCAAAAGATTCACTCCTGCTGTTACTCTGATAACACTTGTTCAGGAGCTTGTATGTTCCTATTATGCTGATCTAAAGTAATGAAGATAAGCAACTGTGCTTGCTAGCTGATAACTGACTCAATAGTCCATGTACTTTATGAAGCCTATAAATGAAAAGCTCACTCTCTCCTTTTTTTTTCTTGTTTTCTTCTGTATTCTGTTTTCTTTGGTAATGAAATGTCTGTCAGCTTGTTGCCAGTTGATGCTCACAGCGTATTATATAACTTATGATAGTATATGGTTTCTGTGACGCATTAGAGGAGTAAATAAGAGAAGTGTTTTGGACTGCCTAGTCTACACCACCTCTTTATAGTAGGTGTTTAATAATTATTTTTTTAGCTTTAAAAATGAAGTTTATCTGGTCTGTTTAAAAAAAAAAAAAGCGCCAAGCAAAAGAGGCTTCTTAGTATTTCCTTTGTGATATTTTTCCAGAGTTCAGTATGTACCCTCTTGCATTTTTTTTCCTACTCTTCAAATTTTCAGTTTTGTTTCTCAGTTGATACTCCGTTACTTGAATAATTTGAGAGTACCTTTCTGTTCATCCTGGCTGAAAAATAAACAGCAAACACGGCATGGAAGAGAGCTGGGTATAACTGCAAGACGTATTCTAGACTTCAAGAGGTCTGAAGCTCTAAAGAGCCTCAACTCTTCTGCTTTAATTCTCAGAAGTAGCTGAAAGTCATACTGTTATTAAAGAACAAAAAAAAAAACCCTGTTAAAAATGCAGTGGGGACATAGAAGATAGTATTACATACTGGTAAATGTTATGTAAAGGAATGTTTTTTAAACACCAGAAGATATTAAGAGGCTGCGACTGTGTTGAAAGTTGTGGGCTGCCATGTTACATTATCTTCACATAGTGGTAGTTGTGCTTATTAAGATGTAGCTTGTCCTACAGAATATGTTCAGGGCCATCTCTGTTGAGGTTTCTGTTAGTTCAATTGTTCAACTTTAGAGCACGATAGCAACATGATACAGCACAATCCACATGGGCTATCTACACTTAAGAACTAACAGGAAACCTTTGTATAGACAGCAAACTAATTAATGTTGTTGGTAGATATTTAAAAGCAAAATCTGTGCTTAAGGGTGAAATTTAAGAGCCATATGCTCAATCTGATTATATTTTCCTAGGAGGATAACATCTAGCAATTGTCAGGTGATGCAAGTAATTTTAATAGAACACCAGAGTTCAGTGAGCAGTCATTCTCAACATCAGTTGACAACAATAAAAGAATGGTGGTGGTGGGGAAAAAGCCTGTAGCATCTGGTTAGCATCCTTTTTTCAATCCTTTCTGTAACTGTCTACATATTAAAGGAAGAACTTAAAAGTTATGGGCACATTCCAGCAGAAGACATCCTGGTTGTCCTTTTTCAGGGCTTTTGGGAATTAGCATTTACTTAAATGCCATGTAAAATGAAGGCAGTGGCCTTAAAAGGAATCACTTACTTGGCATATTTCAGTAATACTCTGTAAACTAGCTGGAAACTGTTGGGGCATTTATATTTCTCCACACTATTTTATCTCCTTGTAGACAATAAGTTGCAAGCAATCCCTGACAACTACGTTTCTGACAAGCTTTGTGATAAATAATTATTTGGCTATTTTCTCAACATGTTCATCACTTGCTTTTTGTTTCATGTGTGTTGTTTTTTTTTTTCTTGTGAAGAAGCTCTCAGTTCATCATTTTTAATTTGCAGATTGCCAGTAATGCAGTACTAGTGTTGGTGGAAAAAAGCTTGTTACTACTATGTGCAGACTTAGCAGGCATTTTGTATGTAGGAATTTGAGAAATACAGAAAATGTGGCATTCCTTTAATTACTCTCCAAATGTAGGACTGTGTTCATTTGTTAGGCAAACTGTGTAAAGTATTTGAGGAACAGCTCTAGCCTTCCACAGTAGAGAAAGGGCTATCTCTTTTTCCAGGGAAGTATTCTGGTACATGCATGGCATTCTAGTCCAGTGGTAACCACCATTACCTTTGTTTTGACAACGTTCATGCATAACTTGACATTATGTATGATCCTAGTGATAAATATATTTAGTTGCATATTTTAGAAACTGTGCAGCGGCCTTTATGAAGGATATCAAAATCTAGAGAGTAGTAACTTCTGTTTGAAAGGCAAGAGACTATTGCATATTCTGCCATCTACTCTGCGTTAGTCACCCCCTTCTGTAGTTCTGCAGTTCTAATTGGACTGTAGATAGTAAGAATCTAGTAACTGAGTTGTAAACGCTATTTGGCATATTCCTGTATTAAAATAACCAAGGTACATTTTCTGTATTATTTGTAATAATCATTATGATATGATAATGCTCTGAATAATTAAAATGTAGAATTTATGTGTATATCTGAAAATGGTTTTATGCTTTCTTGCAGCTAACAGAAGATGAAATTGCAACTATTCTGAAATCCACTCTTAAAGGACTTGAATACTTGCACTTTATGAGAAAAATACATAGAGATATAAAGGCTGGAAACATCCTTCTTAACACTGAGGGACATGCAAAATTAGCAGATTTTGGTGTGGCTGGCCAGTTAACAGTAAGTACCTGTGGAGAGATCATTTAAAAATGCTTTAGTGCTCCTAGCCATCTTTTTTTACTTATGTCTTTTTCTTCTACCTCCAATTTTGTGTCTGAGTAAGGACTGGTGGTACTGGTAGAGCTAACATTCTTTAGCATGGTGAGTATTTAATGTATTGCAAGGTTATTTAATTTTCAGTTGTTTGTTTTTATAACCCAGTGTATTTCACCTGCCTGATGATCCCACTTAAATTTTTCGTTTGAAGCTCGTGGTCATTGGTACCTGTTTGGCCTCTGTAGCCTGATGGGTGAATCTGGCCTTAATTGGAAGTAACTGCCACTTGACCTTTGGGTGGCTAATTTAACTTTGAAATGTAATATTAATATCAAATTAATGTAAAAAAAAATCTGTGTTTTAATTGCATAAATAATATAATTACAGGATACAATGGCAAAACGTAATACTGTTATAGGAACCCCGTTTTGGATGGCTCCTGAAGTAATACAAGAGATTGGCTACAACTGCGTGGCAGACATCTGGTCCCTTGGTATCACTTCAATAGAGATGGCTGAAGGAAAGCCTCCGTATGCTGATATTCATCCCATGAGGGTAAGTTCATGTGGTGGTGTTTTCTTTGTTGTATTAAAAAAAAACCAACCTAAAAGTAAATAAAAAATCATAAAATTGTATGTTTATGAGTAAAGGCTAAGAATTTTTAGTTGCTGTCTTGCTTACTACTTATTGCAGTTTACCTGTGTTTTAACACGTCTCTGTGAGGCTTCAAAACGCCTTTATGTCAACTTGAGAGAGAACTAAAGATGTAAGTGCTGAATTGACTTGGAGGAAACATTTAGACCTTATTCTGTACTGTGCCTGCACTTGGAGAGTTCCGTAACCAAGAGGCTATCTCCTTTGAAAGGCAATTTTGAAAGTAAAGATGTCCTAGAGAAGGATTCCAAATTGTCCTAGATTTGCACTGCTAATATTAACAGCCCTTGACAGTTTTTATTTATTACTGACTCTTCAAGTCTGTTACTGAATTAGTTTACTTTTTGCAGAACAAAATATAAACAGAGTTAGTCGCTTTGAGAAGTTGCAGTCATAAAGGAATTACTTGGAGAAGTTCATGGGGAGTGATGTTTCTCTGGGAGTAATCGTTGCCACTGTTAGTCATACTTTTTACTTTTTCGAAAGAAGCTATGGAATAGCTACGCTGACTGCTCTGAGCATCAATAAATAATCTCTTCTTGAATTGTGTGTATCTAAAGCCCATTTGGCTTTTAACAAGGCACTTTATTTTCTTAAAGGTGGATTTTTTTTCATCTTTGTGCTCTGCTGCAAAAATGGCAGCCATACGAAACTATGTAATTCCGTTTGCCTTTGCTGGTGCCTCCTATGTCAGGACCTTTAATATAAGGAAGCCACTGCTGTTGAAAGCAAAGGTTCATATATTACTGTAAGGTGATGCATACATAAGTTGAGGTGTATGTAGAGCTGCTGGGTTCTTTTCTTTATACCTTCTCTTGCTGTTTTGGTTTTTTTTTTGTGTGTGTGTGTGTGTGTGTGCACACTTTTTGGAACAGAGATGTTTCCTGAAGTGTTATGGCAGTGTGCAACTTGGTTAAAGTAAGCGAGTGTCTTGCATTTAGAAACATTACATAATTTTGGAAATGAAGCTGAGTAATTTTCCTGCACCATATTTTTTTTCCTGTGCAATTAGCTATTTTTAAATTAGTGTTCGAACGGAGAATACTGAGGTGAAAGCTGAGAACAGAGTAAGTATCTCTGGCTTTGTTTTTGATGGGAATTTAATTAGAGATGAAGTAACATTAAAAATATTTGGAAGAACTATTGATTGCAAATTAAATACTTTCGATCACACTGGGGTTTTTGGTTGTACTTTTAATTAAAATGTCTTATTTACATCTGAGTCCCTTTTAACATCGTTACGTAGGTAGTTTCACTGGCTGTTGAAATTATCTGAGAGGATTTTTATAAGTATTACAATAGCTGCTTATAAATCAAAGGTCACTGAGTTTGAAAGTCTGTGAATCTGTTTAATTCTTGTAATCAAATGAATGCTATCAAAGGCCAAAGTAATTCAGCACAACAATTCTGGATTACATAGAACATGTGTTCTTGTTAATAAATTATGTTACGGTTTTTAAGGGCTTGTATGCAGTTAGTACTCTTTTGTGTATTTGATACCTACAGTTTTTCTTAATTTTTATTAGTGAGTTGTTACAGTGGTTAACGAGAAGTACACAGATTTAAGTTGCAATAGTTTTCCCAGTGTCATATGATACAGCTTCACAGAACTTTTGGACATATGTAGATGCTTTCCTACTTTGTTTTAGTTATGACACAGAATTGATACAGGCAAGCATGAAAGCTTGGGCAAATTTTCATTGCCTTTTCTAGATGTTACTGGAGTTCTGTGGTATTTATGTAAGGCACAATTTTGTTACTTGGGAATGCATGTTGAAATTACCATGTGCTCTGTTTTGCTGTAGGCTGGTTGGCACTGCCACAAAGGTAATGCACTGCCAGTAGGCCATTTCCTTGTCAACTGCATTTACAGCTTAATAAAAATATTACATGACTTCTTTAAACAAGTGTTTTGGCAGAGAGGAAATAGCAGATTCCATGCAAACAAGCATAGCTTCCTCTGCTTAACCACACTCCAGCTACTCCAAAGAGCTGTACTAGTTTCAGCTGGGAAAGAATGAGAAGTGGAGGGGTGCAAAATGGAATTTCATGTGGGGGGAAAAACAGCAGGTTATTTCTGTTTAGGTATTCCTGGTTTAGTATATTTGACTGCCTAAATGTCATCAATTCTATATCCCTCTGCTGCAAATCTTAGTTCAGCAGAGCCTGCAGTTATACTTGATTTGAGGCTCAAAGGTCAAGACCGTTTGCCAGCCCAGTAAGTCTAATGCTTCACATATTTAATGTCAGAGTCCTTTTGTGCTTTTGCTCATGATGAAAAGTGAAACTCCTGTATTTTCTCTGAGTTTTCATCACAGAAGGAGTGTTGTCAAATAGTTTTAAAGGAGGGAAAAAATACAGATGTCCTCAAGGTTGCCCTAAAACGTCATGATGCAGCCACTAGAAATAACAAGGAACTTGCTGCCAAGGCAAAAATCACTCAAACCTACATAACTGAACCCATCCAGTGAGGCTGAAAGCATGTTGATTGCAGTAGGCCATGCAGTAACCAGAGTTCATGTGGCTATCAGTGTTTGCATCTGCCTTTGATTGCTCTGTGGGGATGAGCAGTTACAGATTTATAGTGGAGCTAGTTCCAGGGGGCTTCAGCGTGGTTCTAGAGTAAGACTCAGTCTCCTACTCGGAAGCTGCAGGGGTATGTTTTAGTAGCTGTGCTCCTGTGTCCCCCACTGACTGCAGTGTGTGTGCTGTCCTGTTCTGATAAAGTATTTATGTCCTATCACTGCCTGAATTTAATTCAAACCATTAACTGCTGTGTTTAGTCTCTCCTCTAACTGCAATGTCTGTCTTTATTGTTTCTAACTTTTCTAAAAAGTCTGTAAGATAAGCATAAAAGTTGGCATTGTTTTGCCATAGGAGATTTTGCTTTTTGTTAAAAATTGGTAATGTGCTTTTGAGATCTTCCATGTTTGGTAATAATCAAGTCACTTCTCAAATTTGTCATGTAAAATTTTTTTCAAGCAGCAAAGCTTTTACTTGATCATAGGGCACCTACTGCTGATACTTTGTTTTGTTAACAAGTGTAGTAACAGCACTTGGCCATAAGTCTTGAACTTTAAAAATGGCTGTTTTCAGGTCCTTTCTCTAGGAACAGTGTTTCCACAAATTTTCCTTATATTCAAGCACTCAGATGATGACTTACTGCTGCAAGGCTGTGATTTTTATGATCAAGTTAAGACTGTGTGGGCTGCTGGTTATAAGGACAGCCTGTCCACCGCTGGGAGTTCCTGATCTTTCTGTTAAGCAAACAGTAGCATTTTAGTGGCCTCATGTGGAGTTGGATACAAGAACTGATGTTCTGGGAAGTTGACCTGAGAGAAACCTGCTAAAACTGAGCTGTTGAAGTTTTAGGAGTATGTATAATGGACAGAAGTGGGTTGAGTGGAGTTACTGCCTTTGGCCACAGCTATGCTTTAAGCATTGCAGACTAACTGTAAAACTGCAACCCACATATTGTTTGCTCTTATTTGCAAGGTTGACACTTCCTGACAGACAAATGCTTGTAGCTCTCTTCCCCACCCCCCACGCTCCCCCCAAAAAAGCCACCCTCCCCCTAAACTCTTTTTCTTTCATGCTTATCAGGCAGCTGCAATAATTCACGTTGCTGTGGTATGGCAGAAACTGGTGGTAGATGCATTTTTCCACACTTCACAATATTGGCCTTTGTTTCTTCATGGTGAGGTTTGCTGGAAATGGACATGTGGGCATCACATGTTCTGCAGTGAATTGGAGGAAGCCAATTTGAACTGCTTCCATTTGCCTTAAGTCCAATCATGATATTTATTTTTCCATGGCACTTACCCAGATTATCCATGCCTCCTGCTTAGCCTGTGTCATTTCCACCCTGGGCTAATCTGTTTGTAATAACTTTTTATTCCTGATGTATCTTACACCATTTCCCAGTTTTTTTTTATTATGAACATTCTGCATTAAAACTGGAGATTGAAGTGAGAATTATTGCTGTGTAAAGCCACAAGGACCAAGGAAGGTGTCATGTTGAGCATTACTGTCTCACAGAGACCAGTTTTTCAGTCACTGAGAAAATGACTTACTCTTTTTTCCTCAGAAATTGAGGAGAGGTAAAAAGAAAAAACGCTTCTGGCAATACCAGACGACAGCCACTCTTGCATTTCTTCTCTCCAAGAGATGGAATTGTCTCATCAGTTTCGATTATTTTCTTTGAGAGATCACCTATCTTATCTCAGCATTGATGCTTTTAATTTAGTGTAGCCTCATTAAAGTATATTATATGGTTTTCTTATTTTAGTGCCTTTGTTTATCTTTAGAAAGAAGTTTAACTTCTGAAAGTCCTTTTCCTTTTAAGACCTTCCTGTAAGACACTTATTTTGTTAATTTGTAATTTGAGATCTTGCCTGCTGTTTCTAGATAGTCAGCTAATACAGAAAGATTTGAAATATGGATTTTTTGATTGTACATTACTATTTATTATTTTACTACCTCTTAAATTGTGGAGTGACTGAGCTGTGGTAAAACTCACTGAGCGTGATTCCTCAGAGATACCATAATTTTTAAGTATTTCTGTTGTGCATTCTAGGTTATGATAGTTCCCTTACATTTGAATAATCTGTGTGCCTATAAGCATCGTGAAGTATTAAGATTATTTTATAACAGTTAAATTTTAACTCTTGTAAGGCCCTAACACAGTTCTTTGAATGGTAGGAATGCATATAAATAAAAGAACAAAAACCCCTGACTTCCCCTTCCTCTGCATCTTCCATTGTGTCTTGTCTGTCTTAAAAAATCTGGTTTCTCAGGACGGGATTTTATTGTGTGTTGTCTCACACAATGCTGTATTAATTCTAAACTGTTCAATATGAAACGATGATACACTGTCTAAGGCATGTTTACAGCGGGAATGTAAGGCACTGATGTTACATGGTTGAGGCGGTAGACTGGAAATGGTGAAGCTGTCTTACTGCAGGTTTCCCAAAGAGCTGTTGGGAGACCTTTGGACCTCTCTAGGGTTTGAACAGAGTTTTTGTATTTGCTTTGCACCCACCTAAATGTAGGCAATGGCAGACAAGAGGTGGTATTCCTTCCTCTTTCCATGCATTTTCATCACCTGCTCCTGTTCTAATGAGCATTTAGGGGGACACGTGATGACCTAGATCAGAAAATAGGTCCATCTGAAAACTAACCAAGTAACAAGGAAGAGCTTTCACTTGTATTGCTAGTATGGTGTTTGGACTAGGTGATGACAAAAATGTGTGGCTGGAACTGGCAGGAGAGTTGGATCATCCCTTTTTGGGGATCAGCCAAGTTGCCGCCTAGGTTGACTTAAAGTAATTTCAAAATCAGATTCTCAGTTGTTTGCTCAGGAATTTATTATTATTAGAACTTTGTAATTATTTAAGGAAACTCCTGTATATGTACATACATCAGAGGTCATTATGTATCCAGATACTGTCATGCTTGGGAGCTAGACCTGTAGGTGAAGGACTGCCATGCTGGTTTGGCACTGATTTTTTTTTTTCTTTTTTTTTTTTTTTTTTGTAGCCTGTCCTACCTGCCCTTTAGAACTTTTTCTAGTTGGGCAAATCAATAAAATGAGACAGGGTTCTAGACCTTTCATGGGTAGGTATTCCATCCAAAAACCTCTCTCCTCCTTGGTCTCATCTGTTCTTCCGTCTTTAAGTGTAATTGTTGTGATATAGCTGAACTTCATGGGATAAACTTCCAGTGGCTTTCACTTGACATGCAGATGAAAGCAAGTGTTCCTTCATAAATATATTTGCCTCTGTGATACTATTTTAGACAGAATTTCAAATAGGTCTTATAACTTTATTCAAGAGAAAAAAGAGCACGATTAATACCAGACAGTATTTGGCTAACAGAAAATAAAGTATGTTCTCTGTATAGATTGGGAAAAAAGAAATCAGTGTCAAAGGAGTTACTTCCTGCATAAGTCACCACAAGAAATACAACTCCATGTGGTAATAGGATGTAGAGCATTTTTCCTTTGAGATAGTATTATGTGGTTCAAAGAGTTGCACCTATGCTAATATCAGTGATCATCTGGAAATTATCTTTAGTAGTTCTTTCCTTGTTCAAGAACTTTCTTTTCAGGGTTAAACTCTTAAGGAGTTGAGACTTCCTGTATTTAGGGGTTCTTTAAAAAGAAATCTTTAAGTTTTCATTTAAATACACTCCTATGTCAAATCAGTAAGTAAGTACCTCCTCTTATCAAAGTGCGAATAATTGTATGGTGACTTTTTTTGGTTTGGATTAAAAAAACAGATTAAGACATTTCTTTTAGTGGAAAATTTGAAGAAAAAAGTAGTGCCAAATGCTTTTTCATTCAAGATTTATTTCACTTGTCAAAATGAACATAAGGTTTTTTAATATTTTTTTTAAACCTTGAAGATTGATCAGTGTTCATAGTGTGCCAACAGACCTCTTTAGCTGAACTGCTTCTGGTATGTTAAGTTATTGCCGAGCTGCAGGCTGGTTCCTGACACCCTGTTCATGACCTGACTTCTTTCAACAAGGCTTCTGGAATCGAGAGATGAGAAATGTTGGACAAATTAAAATAAATGATTGTATACATTTGAATTTGCACGTCTATTCATATTAATTTTTTTTGTGAGCAAATACCTGATGTGCATATCTAAATGAGATAGATGCTCAGATTTTGCTAGAACCTTAGTATCTAGATATTCGATCTACTGATCATCAGGAGAGTTGCTTTTTCTGTGAGTGAAGATGCCAGTTAGTGCTTGCTGTCACTGTAACGAGAGCTGGACTCGATTGCTTATTTTGTCAGTGTTCTTTAATAGGTATATAAAAGTGTGGGTTGTTATATGCAACTTGAGAAAATACATTTATAAATTATCTGGAATACCATTAAGGCAGCTGGTAACTATTACAGCGATGTCATTTTCTCTAGGTGAAGAGACAGATTTTAGGTACTTGGTAATTGTGTCAGTTTGACAAAAGTTTTCACCCTGGTTGAGTTATTTTTAGCAATGGATTGAAACTTAATGTGCCTTAATCTTGTGATTTATGGTTTTGGTTAAAATGTGCTCGATGATTGTGAGGTAGGGAGGGGTTGAGGTACTTTCCTCATGGGGCTCCTGTTTGTGGAAGTGCCAGGTGTAGATACACAATGTATGTTTTGAATGTAACTTCTTTCTTAGTACTTAATGCCCCTGGGATTCATGGAGGAAGGGAATTTCAAAAGGATTTAAGTTGCTTATTTACTTGTGACCAGCCCTTCTGTGGACTCACTCTAGAGGAGATGGCATAATACTGTGATGAGTGAGAAGGGTAACCCAGGCAGGTGCTCTGGGGTGTAGTTTAGTTTCTTGTAATATAGGAGTATAACTTCTTCCCATATTTCAGCATGCCTAGCACAGAATTTTAATGAAGGTTCCTATATGCCAAGAATAGCTTATCCAAAAAAAAGATAAACAGAGTAAAAGAATTGTCATCAGACATCAAAGACTAGTTTAGAGGTGTCTGGTTGCAAAATGTGTAACACCAAAGCCTGTGATATTTTACTTATTTTCTTAAATTGCACTTGACAACTCATTGCTTGACTTACCAGGTTCAGTTATGTGTATCAAAACTTCTAGATAGTGATGTGCTAACATGGCAGCATCTAGTTCTCAAGACTTGATGGCTTCTTGTGCAAAGGAATAGTATGCTTAATGTCAGTCCATTTCATGTGGAAAGGAGAGTGTTTGTAATACTGTTTTTGAAAGCAAGATAGGACAAATACCATTTGTCCTCTCGCAAAGCTTACAGATGAGAAACATTTTCTCCCTAATACTCCAAGGAACTTTTTGAAGAGGTTTTGCCACATTACTTTATCAAGAGCCTATATTCCTTTCTTCCCACAGAAAAGATTGTCAGATCTGTCTGGTTTATGGGACTCTTGAGAGTAGAAACTATGTAAAAGACTGGATACATACAGTAATTCACTTATCTTTCCCTACTGATTTGTGAAGGGATGCAGAACTAGCCTGATAATCTAGTTCCTTTTAATCAAGATACTACCAGGTCAGTGTTTGGCTCTTCATAGGGACAAAAAGTGACATAGAGTGACATATAAAGAGCAGAAGTAAGTGAAACATGGGATGTGGTGCTTTGACCCTGGCTGGAGGCCAGACACCCACCAAAGCTGCTCTGTCACTCCCCTTTTCAGCTGGACTGGGGAGAAAATATATATTGAGAGGCTTAGGAGTCGAGATAAGGACAGGGAGAGATCATTCCACAATTAGTGTCATGGGCAAAACAGACTCAACACAGACTGAAGGAAAGAAAACTCTCTAATTTATTACACTGCACTGCACACCCAGTGACACCAGAGTTGGGTAATGAGAAGTGTGACCAGATCTTAAAGCACTTCCCCCCATCCCTCCCTTCTTAGCAGACTTCACTTTAGTCATGATTTTGCTCCTTTCTTCCCCTCCATTGTGGCACGGGGGGATCAGGGAAATGGGGGTTTCAGACAGTTCCTCATGAGTTTGAGTTGTCTTCCTTCTTGGCAGGGGGAGGTTAGGGCACTCCTCACACCCTTCCCCTGCTCCAGCATTGGCATCCCATGCACGGGAGACAGTCCTTCATGAACTTCTCCAACGTGAGTCCTTTCCCACAGGGCTTCAGCTCTTCGCCAGCTGCCCCAGTGTGGGTCACTTCTATGGGGTGCAGTCATAAATCATAGAATTCTCTCAGGCCCAGACTGCTCCAGCCTGGTTCCCCATGGGGTCACAAGTTCCCCCAGCAAACCTGCTCCAGTGTGGATCTCTCTCTTGCTCATCTCTGTGTCTCTGTCTCTCTCCGTGGACAGCAAATGCTGGCAGAGGCTTGCTCCAGTGTGGGTCACAACATCTCCTGTATGTCTCCACCTGCTCCAGTGTGGGGCCTCTCCAGGGGCTGCAGGTGGGGTCTTGACCTTTTCCATGGGCTGCAGGGGGACACCTGCTCCACCATGGGCTTCTCCAAGGGCTGCAGGGGAATCTTGCTTTCCAGCACCTGGGGTGCCTCCTCCCCCTCTTCCCTGGCCTTGGTGTCTGCCCAGTTTCTTACATCATCTCACTCCCTTCTCTGGTGGCAAAAAGCGGCTGATAGCATTTTTTTCCTTCTTAAATGTGATTCCCAGAGGTGCTGTGACCATCACTGATGGGCTTGGCCTTGGTCAGCAACAACTCCAGCCTTGAGCTGGCTGGTGTTTGCTCTGTCAGGCCTACAGAGAGCTTCTGGCTGCTTCTTGCAGAAGCCACCCCTACAACCCCCTTCTCCACCAGAACCCAGCAGACAGGATTGGATTGAGTTCAGCTTCAGAAGAATCACCTGGAAGATGGTACTGCAGTAAGACAGAGTAAGCTATGTGAAGTCTGGAAGAAGAGTTCACTAGTGAGCTTTATAAAGGTTCATATTCATTCATATTTGTCTAATGGGTACAGAATGGTATGACATTAGCACTGATGCACATGCTACGAAAACATTACATTACTTTAACTGTGTAGATTAAATTGGAGGATGACAAGGCGCTATTCCCATCCACATTAAAACTTTCTGACGTATGTAATTGTTGTCTTCTGTAAATACCGCTATTCTTATCTACTCTTTTTTTCTTACATCTAACTTGTTTTTCCCTTCAGCAATCAGATGGCTTGAAAGTTCACATGCTAAAACTGTGGCAATATCAATAAAGTGCAGTTAAAAGTATTTGTGGTTATGGAATCTAGCATAAATGTTTCACGGTGGTGTGGAGAATATATCAGCACTTCTTCACAGGACTAGAATATTTGAGGGTAGAATAAATATGTTTATTGCTGTTAGAAGTATAAATTTTTACAATTTCTTAATGATATCTGGTTTCTTGGTTACATATGAGCACAAAAAGGAAATGTTAATGTGTCATGTGTAATAAAGTAGCAGAAGTGGAGAATATTTGAAATATGGACTGGAACTGGAGTTTAATTTGAATTAAATGGAAAACATTTATTTCATGCTTCTAAATGAGGATTTAATTAAAATTAAATTAGTTCATCTTTTCAGACTTACCACCGAATAGGAAATTTGAAACATACTTCAGTTGATGATTGGTTTTCTCTGACTTTGATTAATCACTTTCAAAGTAAGTGGAGGATCAGTACAGTAATTTCATAATTACACACAAGTGAGTTAACTCGAAACTTTAACGAAAATAACTGTAAGGGAAGTTTGATGTTGGTTAGTTTCATGTAATGTTGTGTATCTTTTGTGTATGATCCAGACTCTCAAAAGTGCTAATCTGAAAAAAGGACCATACCATGATACTACTCGTTTAGTTGCAAGATATGTTAATAGGGAAATGTTTCACCTGGGAATATTACCTTTCAAAGATATTGGAACAGTAAGCAGAGGCTGAATGAAACCATAAAATTGATGGAAGGATTCTTGGTGACTTGAGTGAACTTTGTGTCAAGCCCTGCATCTGTAAGCGTTGCTAGAGATTATTTGATAGAACTGTTAGTATGGGTAAAGCCAGGAACACATTGAACAAACAAGCAAACCAACCCCCAGCTCATTCAGAAGTATTAATTCACTATGCATCTGCTCATTTGTGATGTTAGTAAAACTTTAAACATAGATGTAAGTGCAGAGCAAAACTATTTTGCAATCTGAAGATCTCAAAAAATTTATATATTATTTGAAATAGGTTATTGGCAGTAAGCCATCAAGATGCATTAAAACTGCATCACAATTTTAATGTTACAAGACTTCTTTATTTATTAACTTCACAGACATTCTTATTTGAAAAAGCCTTTCTGTTGTTTATACGCATCATTGTATGCTGAGTTTATTCAATTTCTTTTTAACTTGCCCTATGGACTTGGAAAATTATCCAGCAAGGTGTTTATGCAGAGACATAGGAGGTGGCCTTTCACTAAAAACTCTACAATACCCTGCAGAATATTGTTAAATATGCCACAGATTTCAGAACTTTTTAGTGAAGGGGTGGGTGTGTGTGTATGTATATATTTTTTTTACTACAGATGCCTCTATTTCCTTTTATTTCTGTCATCTTTCAAGTTCCAGAGTTAATGCAAAATATACAAGGTTAATTTTTATTCCAAGGTCTGGCAGCTAGCTTTATTGAAGAGGAGAGAATTTGTGTATTGCTTTTAACTGAAGTAGATCTGCTTGGATTTTTGTATGTGACTAGTATCTTGTTAAGCCAAAAAAACCTCAGGAAATAATTTTAAGAGTTTCTTGGAAGCTTGAATCAATACTTCTTTATTGAAGTGTATGTTCATTTTTTTCTTAAACCTCGACATGGTTTTCACTATAGATAGTTGACTTGGAAGGAGTGCTTTAAAGAGTCTTGTCTACTATACTGCCAGATTTTACATTATTATACTTTTAAAAAAGCAAAAAATATATTTACTTGGGGTTTAGTTAAAGGGATATTTATTTGATTTTTAATCATGTGAGAGAAAACCACAGTTGGATTAGGAGGAAAATATTAAGCTTCTATCAGTACTCACTGTGAGACTTTTACAAGCTTTAAGACTATACTGGTTGTTTACTTTGTTTAAAAAAAAAAACCCTAAAAATTTGCATAGATTGAAAGGATGGTAAAATTTGGAGTGGAGAAAGTTTATTAAGACTGTATGTACCCTGTTTCGGTCTTGGTATTATATTGCCTTAAAATGTACACTGGGTCATTTTTAAAGGGGATGCTGCATATTTAATGGAAGAAATTTATTTAAAAGGAAGGGTTTCCAATCAGTCTAAACTTGTTTCAGTTAAAACTTGATGGTCTAAAGACAACTTATAATCCTTTTCTTGTTATAAAGTATTGTCAAATTTGTAGTAGTATCAGTTAAAAAGTTTATGGAAACTTTGTTTTAAGGTGGTTTAAAATAGAACTAAATCTTTAATTTGTATTTGATGGCACCTGTTTTCATTTTGTTTCCCCGGCAACACCAGTGGTATCAAAAATTGCCCGTAGACCACCCTGGTGTTACAGAATGAAACCAGCCTGGCTTTTTCATTTCAGCCTTTTATTTTACTGACTAAATACTTAAACAAAGCTCTAACACACAGTCAGTAGTTTGTGAACTATCTCCAATGATTTGGATATGCAATTTGTGATTTTTTTTTATAATAAGAATTTTCTGTATTAATGCCAGTTTACATTGTTACATTATTTTAAAATTGCAGTGAGAAATGATGTAGGAAGAACTTTTGATACCCCATGGCAGAAAAAGGTGGTTTGAAAGCTCTATTGTCTGCCTACAGAAAAGTAAAGTAGAAGATTGTAATTTTCAGATAGCATGGTCTGTTTTTAAAGCTGTACGAAGCCAAGCTTTTATTCCAGATGTAATTACTTATTATTGGCATCCCCATAGAAAAGAGACACAAAGCCAATGCAAATGTTACCTTATAGAATTCTACTTTCTTCTGTGCCTCTTTACCACATCTAAAATTTCACACTGATTATGAAGACTGTACATATGGCATTCCAAACACCTCCAATCGTAATGCATTATCAGTTTGTGTTTCAGAAAAGCCAATGGGGACAGAATTCTTGTAAATACTTCATATCATTGCCTGCCTACCTAGAAAACTCTGCTTTACCAACTGAAGCCTCTGCAAAGTATATTTCTGAACTCCATGCTCTATACTGTTGATGATAAAAAGCAGTGTTGGTACTCTGGTGAAGTATATCAGAACTGACAGGAGAATGAGAACTTCTGAGTCATGGAGAAGTTTTGTGTGTGTTATGTATTTTCCCACAGAAACTTAAAATAGTTTTAGAAGATAACAAAATGATCTATTCTCAGAAAAGATTATTTTAGCGGGGAAAAGCTCTGATGGAAATCAAGGGAATCTGTTATGGCTTCTGTGGTAAAACAGGTAGCATTAGCAAGCACAAGATTTATGGGCAAATTCACATGCATGTGTTGAAATAGAATCATAGAATCATAGAACTGTAGGGGTTGGAAGGGACCTCGAGAGATCATCGGGTCCAACCCCCTGCCAAAGCAGGCTCCCTAGCTCATATTGCACAGGTAGGTGTCCAGATGGGTGTTGAATATCTCCAGAGAAGAAGACTCCCCCACCCCCTGGGCAGCTGGTCCCAGGGCTCTGTCACCCTCACTGGGAAAAGTTCTTCCGCATGTTGGTGCGGAACTTCCTGTGCTCCCACTTGCAGCCATTGCCCCTTGTCCTGTTTCCACAGACCACTGAAAAGGGGCTGGCCGATTCCCCCTGCATCCCATGCTTAAGATATTTATAAACATTAATTAGGTCCCCCCTTAGTCTTCTCTTCTCAAGGCTGAACAGTCCCAGCTTATTCAGCCTTTCCTCATAGGGCAGATGTTCCAGGCCCTTAATCATCTTTGTAGCCCTTTTTGGACATTCTCAAGGAGATCCCTGTCCTTTTTATACCAGGGAGCACAGAACTGGACACAATACTCCAGATGGGGCCTGACCAGGGCAGAGTAGAGGGGGAGGATCACCTCCTTTGACCTGCTGGCCACACTCCTCCTGATGCACCCCAGGATCCCATTGGCTCTCTTAGCCCCCAGGGCACACTGCTGACTCATGGCCAACCTGTCATCAACCAGGACCCCCAGGTCTTTCTCCACTGAGCTCTTCTCCAGCAGGTCATCCCCCAGCCTGTACTGATATGAATGGTTATTCCTTCCTAGATGCAAGCCTCTACACTTGCTTTTGTTGAACTTCATTAGGTTTCTCCCTGCCCAGCTCTCCAGCCCGTCCAGGTCTCTCTGGATGGCAGCGCAGTGTTCCTGCGTGTCAGCCACTCCTCCCAGCTTTGTATCATCGGGTACTTGCTGAGGGTGGATGCTATTCCCTCATCAAGGTCGTCAATGAAGATATTAAACAGGACTGGACCCAACACCGAGCCCTGGGGAACACTGCTAGTCACAGGCCTCCAGTCAGATTCTGCTCCACTGATCATGACCCTCTGAGCTTGGTCCGACAGGCAGTTCTCAACCCACCTCACTGTCCACTCATCTATCCCATGCTTTCTCAGCTTTGCTGTCAGGATGTCATGGGAGACAGTATCAAAAACCTTTCTGAAGTCAAGGTAGATGACATCCACTGTTCTCCCTCCATCTACCCAGCCGGTGATGAGATCATAGAAGGCTATGAGATTGGTTGAGCACGATCTCCCCTTGGTGAATCCATGCTGACTACTTGTCATGACCTTCTTCTCTTCCAATTGCTTGGAGATGGCATCCAGAACAAGCTGTTCCATTACCTTTCCAGGGACAGAGGTGAGGCTGACTGGCCTATAGTTGGGATATAGTAATCTGTTTTAACTGGGATGTTCCTTAGGAAATGTAATAATCATGAACTGTGACCTTAGGACAGAGGGCACATCTACACTGGGCAGGTACATACAGGCCCAAGTAAGCTTTGCCCACACAGTCCTCCCGTTACTTCTTTTCAAGAGTTTCTCCAGAGCAACTGTGTGTGCGCTTTAAATACTTAAATGTTTTCTCAGACAAGGGAGGTGTTCCTCCATTGTACTTTTTGTTTGTTTCTTTGAATAACACATTTGACTTGTGCAAACTGTGTTTTTTTAATATTTGTAAGTCATAAGCATTTGGTTTTGGGGGTGAAGATGAGCATGTTTAAGTTCCAATTTTTAAAACAAACTAAAAGAGGAGCTCTAATGAATGCAGTGTTGTTAAATGGCCAGATTAATTGAGTTGTGTAGAGAAATCAGTATAAAGTTTCTTAAAAGGTAATGCTTCTTGTTTTCATGTGAATTGTATGTTCAAGTGATGACTGTGAAGCAACTCAATGTTATGCTATTTTCTTGGTGTGAAAACATGTGGAGTGTGAAGTAGCTAGAAGGTTCTTCCTGGGCTGGAAACAGTGCAGTAAGCTGATGGTGCTAGCAAAAGATCTTTCTTACTGCTGCAGCCCTGTATGAAGAGTAGAACAGGCTAAAAGCCAAAGACCGTCTGTCTGTCTGGGTGTTGAATAGTCGATGGGTGCTTAAGTAGCAGTGCTGCCAGAGGGCAGTATGTGACTTTGTTGCAGTTTGGAAGCAGCATGCGGCACTAACGTGGGTCTGTATCCAAAGTAACATACCTGGCCTCAGAGCTCGTTTACATCTTTACTTCTCTCTGTGTAAAAATGACTTGCTGTTTCAGGCTGTAGTTCAGATCTTTAATACTGGATTAATTCCTAGTGCCTGGAAGAGGATCAGAGGGCTGGAGCAACTCTTCTGTTAAGACAGGCTAAGAGACTTGGGCTTGTCCAGGCCAAAGAAGAGAAGGCTTCAGGGAGTACCTGAAGAAGCTGCAGGAAAGATGGGGAAGGGACTGTTTGCAAGGGCCTGATGTGATAAGACAAGAGGTAATGGCTTTAAGCTCTTAAGAGGATAGAAATTCTCCCCCGTGAGGGTGGTGAGGCCCTGGCACAGGCTGCCCAGAAGAAGCTGTGGCTGCCCCCTCCCTGGCAGCGTCCAAGGCCAGGTTGGATGGGGCTTTGGGCATCCTGGTCTAGTGGAAGGTGTCCCTGCCAGTGGCAGGTCGGTTGGATCTAGATGAGCTTTGAGGTCCCTTCCAACCCAAAGCATTCTATGGTTCTTTTAGTGCGGGCACAGAAGTGCATTTCTTTAAGCGGCTGAAGCATACAATGTGCTACTTTTGCTGCTGGCTAGTTGATCTCATGCCAGTTGAGGGTCGATTAAGATTTGGTTCAACATCAAGTTAGTGTAACAAAGTTTAATCTATTAAATTTCTTTCTTTTTAATTAGCTTACTGGAGGAGAGAGTGTGTTCTGTTGCAGTGTTTCTGGCCTGGCATTACGATTCCTAAAGCTGCTTTAGTGTTGTTTGAAAGGACTCTTGTTAAAAATCAACTGGGTTATCATGCCCTTATGGCTACACAGCACGAGAGTGACTGTAGTATTGACAACCATGTCTAAGCTAGATGTGGTTCATCTAGCATGTGTCTCAGCAGCAGTGGTTTTGTGGTGGAACAGCAGTATGGGACAACTGACATGACCCCGTAACAAACTTAATCAGTGAATGCAGAAGATGAATGTTTTGACTCCATCCATTCTAGCTATACCAGAATGGCACAGTTACACCCTCAACTGCAACCTTTGTTGTCCAGGATTCTTCTGAAAAGTTTCACAAAATGGCTGGAACTTAAGACAAAAATTCCCTTGAGTTTGAGCTCTATAAAAAGAAATTTAAAATACTACTTGTAGCTTTAAAAACACCAAAAAGTCACTGGGAAAATAATCACAAATTTAAACACCTTTACTACCTTTTCCTCCAAACAAAATTGTAAAATTAATTAATCCATCATGCCACCATGGAAGGGAACACCCTGAAGGTGTGTCAGGATTTTTGCTCCTGGTGTTTTATAATCTGTTCCTGTTTTACCTGACAAACTTGTCTGGTGTTGCCACTGAGCTGATTTGATAGAAAGTTTTGTGGTGGGATTTTTTTTGTTTGTTTTGGGGTTTGTTTTGTGGGTTTTGGGTTGAAAGTTTTTTGCCTTTTTTTTTTTTTTTTGATAATAAATTCAGTTTGTGTAATGCTGTCGGAGAAGCACTAGAAGAGTTGGAAGTGTGTGATGGGAAGAATTATCTCCCTTTTCTGTGGTAAGAAGCTATTACATCAGCATAATTGTATCACGTCAGCTGTGCTGACACAACTGGCTTTTGAACGAAGTTGTAAATTGTTTCATTGATGTGATATTAGTTGGGGGAGGGGAGAAAAAAGACTTTCAGGAGGAAGACATTTGCCTTAGGATCTATGAACGTAAAGGTTTGTGAACATAAATGTCTGGAAATGAAGGATTTGTTGAGAAACTGCTCTCAAGAAGTCAGCCTAACTTTCAGTCTTTCTTCAAGTGCTTTAGAGATACAGATTATTATTATTAAAGATTCCCTGAGATAACAACCAGCCTTGTGTATTGAGTGTTTTTGATGTACTTGAACTCTCGGTAGTACTGACTTCCAAGTGAATGGAAAAATTCCATTATTGTATTTGTGGTATTCAGAGAGTTGGGTGGAAAAACCAAACAGCTTTTGGGAAGAAGTGCTGGGACTTCTCTTTTGAGATTCATCAGTCATTTTGATTGAAAAACTCTGGTATTCCTTGTCCTATCAAGTAAACTAGAAGGAGATTAACTATGTTATTTTAATCTAAATGTAATCCCACCCATGTTAGTGTTGTCATATGCTGTATACAGGTATTTTTCTTAAACCATGATGCAGTTACCAGCATCTCCTCTTTGCGTCAAAACTGTATCCATTTCTGGTTCATCTGCCTCTTGAAAGTATTTTGTTGGGAGATGAAGTGATCCCTGTGATTACTGGATTTTATATCTGTGGTTGGTGATTTAAAGACTACTGTTTGGCCTGTATTTAGGCATGCTTTGCTTTCAGGAAATGGTATCCTACAAATAAATGTCCTCATATTTGAAAAAAAGAAAAGAGGGGGAAATCATAATTTAGTGCCCTTGAGTTATTAACACTAGCATTAGGTTGCGTACAGATGCGCAGGAAAAAAATTAAAAAGGTTGCTCCCTTCATTTTTGTTTCCTTTTTTATCACCTCTTTCTTTGTAAATTAAGGGTAAAATTATGTTTCTGAATAATACTGTTTGAACTATGGTGATAACTTCAGATTTAAAACACACACAAAAAAATCCTCAGTAAACCCAGTAGGACCCTGTATTTCTGACTTCGTATTTTTGGCAGTCCTTACAGGTGTAGACTCAATATAGCAAATTTTGGCTTTCTGGAGCAACTTGAGTTCATGGCAGGCTTTTTGTAGAGTTTGTTCTTGTCCCCTTAGTACTTTGCCTTTTTCTTCTGAAGTTAGTATGTATGTGCATTTTCATAAGCTATTAAGGACCATTTGTGTCGCGGAGGTACAGTTTTATGCATTCAGTATGTTCTTTTCCCCATTATGGCTTAATAGTCTAGTTAGGACGTAAACTCAGTTACTTACCTGTATTCAGAAAATAAAAACATGGTTGGCTCAGCTTTCTTTCAGGGCTCAAAGGAACTTAAAATTAGCCTTTACTGTTAACAGAAGAAAAAAGTCTTCAGTGAATGTCACAATTGCATTAGTAAGACAGTTAACACATGATAGTTATCAGAAGACACATGATGACTAGATGGAGACCATCAGCCCTGGCAGTCTATTTTTACCTTTTATAACATTAGTTTGATCAAAAGGCCCTCTCGGTGCATGTTACTAAAATAAGCTATTTCACACTCCAGAATTTCAGCGATTCACAAGTCTCTACGTCTTTTGTCTTCCTTTGACAGTTACGTTTTTATAAGTAGTTTTGTGGAGTAACTTTAAAGCCAGTAAGCTGGATTACTAGGAGTCAAGATACAAAATGTGAAGCTAAAAACAACCACTGAAAAGATCTTCCTTTCTGTTTAAGTTGGAGACTTGTTACCTAGGCTCAAGTGCTATAGTAGACTCACAGGCTAAGGTGACTTCTGCATTGTTCCTTTCACTAGCTATTTTTTTGCTTGTTCCAAATCAGAAATGCTATCATTTTATGATGGCTGTGCTCAAGATGGCCTTTAATAAATGAATAAATATTAAATTATTTGTTTCACTACATAATTGTAAACATTTGGGGAATTTTAGTATTAAGTTTTTAAGAATTCAGTTTTTTCATTTTTTCATTGAAATTGTAGCTTTTGGTTGATGTTTAGACTTAGAATTTGCTAACAAATAAAAATTGTCATCTTAAAGAGAAATCTGTTTTAGAGTAAGACATCAGGTTTCAAATGCTTTTGCCTTTCAGCTGCTGGTGGTTTAAATTATGACACCCAGTCTTGTGCCTTGGGGCTTGCGATTGTCTAACTTTTTTCAGATGCGTCAAGTAAGCATTGCCTAATTTGTTATGAAATTGAAAGAAAAGTTGTTCAATAAATCTGACAATGTTGCACTGCTAACATCTGTTTCCAATAAAAAAATTGGTAATATGATAAGAATTTGAGAGAATTGTGTGATTACTGGGTTCAAGTAACCATTCCAATGATAGTCAACCAAAGATGGCTTTTCCTTCCTTGAGAGAATCGTTTCTATGCATGAGGTGTTATTAAGTCCAAATGCCTGAGAAATCTATTGCTGGGTGGCATGTGAAGGTAAGGCGTGTTGTTTTCAGATGTTCTTAATGGAATCTCTGGCAAATTTGTAAGAAATTCTGTTTTCACATCTTCAGTTTATCACTAAGTGCAGTTATATTTTAATTAGTTGTATATATTCACTGCTAAAATGATGGTGAATTGTTATGGACAATTAAAATATGTATGCTTAGCTTTTTTATTTTAAGCAGTGTTTTTAATACATGGAACAGTGGTTCTGAAAAAAAATATTTTTGTCCTTTGGCAGGTGTGGGATGCCTTCTGGGAGCAGAGTGGGTTTGATGGCCCAGTTTTGAGCCACAGTAGTGGTTAGCTGTTCCCCCACCATAAAAGGACAGACTTCCATGCTTAGTAAATGTTCTTGATGTCAAGGAGGGTCTGCTCAGAACTGTGGCTTTTTTCATGGAATCATTAGGTTGGAAAAGACCTTTGAGATCATAGAGTCCAACTGTACCTGTCTGCCACTAAACTATATCCCTACGCACCTTATCTACCTGTCTTTTAAATACCTCCAGGGACAGTGACTCAACTGCCTGCATGGGCAGCCTGTTCCAGTGCCCGACAACCCTTTCAGTAAAGAACTTTTTCCTGATGTCTAATCTGAACCTGCCCTGGCACAGCTTGAGTCCATTCCCCCTTGTCCTATTACATGCCACCTGGGCAAAGAGATCAACACCCATCTCTCTACAACCTCCTTTCAGGTAGTTGCAGGCAGCGATAAGGTCTCCTCTCAGCCTCCTCCAGGCTAAACAACCCCAGTTCCCTCAGTTGCTCCTCCTAAGATTTGTTCTCCAGTCCCTTTCCCTGATTTCCACATGAACTTTCCTTTCTCCCACGTCCTCTCTTAGTCTTGGTGCTTTTGCTAGGCAAAGGAGAGCTCGCCAGCAGGCAGGAGAAAAAAGGTAATTAAAGCCAGAGGGGTGAAGCTTGGAAAAAGTCTCCTTGGGAGACTGCAACTCTGTTTCACACTTCTCTTTCCTGACACTTAAGAAAACTGTGTGTGAGGATTTATTTGAATTATATTTTTGGTCCTCATGTATGTGAAATTTGCATATTAGAGGAAGGGGATGTAATGCACCTGGGTGTAATTGGTATTTTTAATGACTGACTTAGCTGCAGTGTGTTAGGAACTTCAGTGAAGATGAGAAGCCAACCGAGGGAAACTCTGCTTTCAGATTTTTCAGTAGTATTTGTTGGAGCTGTATTTTGTTGTCTCTGTGTGCCAGCTTGTGGAGGAGGGGTGGACGGGGGGAGCAGTACAGTGACTATGAGGTCAGGCTGTGCTAATGGGACCTAACTGGTACGTTGTAAGAACTCACCCTTTCCTAATTGCTGTACCTTGTTCTTGACAATTACGCTTATCAGCCAGCCTTGATAGGGAGATACATGCAAATCTTGTTCAGAGGCAGAGCAATGGATTAAAAAAACATAAATAGATCGTCAGGAGCCTCAGGATTTTTAGACAAAATGGAGCATTGTGTTCTTTATAATTTCTTTCCCATGGTTGCAAACTACTTCCAAACATGAGGAAACCTGCCCCCATTGATTGAAGGTGAAGAAAACAACGAGTTTTTATTTTTATTTTGGTTTTGCTGATTTTTATACATATATAATTAGTAGTTTGAGAGATATGTAGGTGTATATATAAAATCTGTATATATCTCTTAAAATCTGTGTGTATATATATGGAGCTAGTTTGTGTATATATATGGAGTTAGTTTTTTATATAGAGGGAGATATATCTTCTCTCAACTCCTTATACACATGTGCACACACACAAGTTCTTTTATTATACATATTTGCAAATAACAGCCCTGTGACAGCTCTATATTTTTAAGCAGGCAAAAAAGTTTAGATTTGTTTAATATTTTTAATCTCCATGTTTCCTAACACTCAAAGTGCATTGATTGTTCAATAACTTGCTTGATGTCTTCCTGCTGACCACACAAGAATAACTGTTATTGAGTGTCTCTGTAGCTATTTACAAAATGTTTATGCCTAAGAGGTATGATGAAGTTAAATCTCCACCTGATACTAAACCGAGGATCTGTCAGTTTTATTTTGAAGAGTGCTAAACTTGTGTGTAGAAAATGTTTATTGTTTATATATGTCTCGTTATGCATTCCTAACGTTAACTGGATGTCATATATGTCTTTTGAAGCAGAATTCATCAGAGCTCCTGGTAGATCATTCTCTGTTTATCTGTACTGCTAGGCAGAATCACCTGAAAACATTTTATATTTGAATTCCAGTCATTGGAAATTCTTGTATGAAAAATACATTTATAGAATCTCCGAATGAATTTATGCTGAATTCATCCTGTCTAAAGCTTCTGCTGCTGTTTTTAAGATCAAGATTTTAGTCTTGTTTGTGCTTGAATTTTGACTCAAGCAACTGAATTGTCTGCCTTTTTTCATGTTTGCCTTCTAGATCGTTGCTTGTGCCAGTTTAACATAGTACAGCGTTACAGCCCAGCAATCTGTAACAGCCACACACACATTTCCCCCTTTTAGTTTCCTGTGTGCAAAGGGAGGGTGAAACATTCTCATGTATCTTTTCCCTTTTTATGAGAACTGACTTGGAATTGTCTGTGGAGTTTGTTACTGCTTATAATAAAGGCCTGCATAAAATAAATGAAATTTTCTTCATATTTTTCAAGTGAAAGTTCTTTTTCCTGGTTGGATAGCTTCTTTAATTGTCTTTATGGCATTTCTAGTGATGTTTTTATATGTGAAGACTTACTGTCTTCTTCAGTGGGCATATCCATTTATGCACAAAGAAGATAGTTCACTATTGGGTGCCTTGGTTAAGCAGTGCCTGGGACTATGCCACAGGAAAGGCCCTTTGGGGTGTAATATGCCGGTTTTGAGTCACTGCTTCAGAACATCACCCCATGTAGCTTCTTGTTAAGGAGCCAAGAGAAACCATGGGTAGAGTAATCATCAAGACATCATTTCTGGTCTTGCTGTCTGTTCTAGAGAAATGCTTGCTTTATCACTTGATGCTTTCAGGATAAGTACCATGTCTTCGGGCAGGATGACCAGCCTTTCTCTACCTGAACTTTCATCCAGTAGTCTTCAGCAGTTTTCCAACTCTTGTCTTGCAATTCATTTGCCGTCGTTTCTGATTTGAAACAAATTGGGTGCACTTTGTAGCCTGGTGTTAGGTTAAATGTGTAGGATTGCAGGGAGAAGACATCAGCTCTAAGTATAGTGATAGAGGAAAGACTGCCTAAGGAAAAAAATAAGGACTAATAGAGTTTGTTGGTATAGTTACAGCATTCTTAATGCAAAGTCCTATGGTGGCCCTGTTTTGTATTAGTGTATTGCTCTTGTCTGGATGAACTGACTATATGTCTGGAAATCCACATCCACGCTGTGCTAGTTCATAAATACTCATAGAATTGGTTTGGGTTGGAAGGGACCTCAAAGATCATATAGTTCCAACCCTTCTGCCATGGGCAGGGACACCTCTCACTAGACCAGGCTGCTCAAGGCCCCATACAACCTGGCCTTGAACACCTCCAAAGTGGGGACATCCACCAGCTTCCTGGACAACCTGTTCCAGTGCCTCACCACCCTTGTAGTGAAGATTTTTTTTTTCCTCATATCCAGTCCTAATACCCTCTGTGGCCTGAGGTCATTATATGTACATATGATCATTTGACTAAAGACAAATTGCTTTCTCCCAGATGAGGGTCAGTCTCCTGAGGAACACTGGCAAAGGAAGGATGCAAGAAAGTCAATGGAAGTTCAAGTTCCTACAAAGCTGTTTGTTCATCTTGCTCAATTTTTACCTTTTCACACTACGTATATACAGCGGTGTATTCTCAGGAGTGGCTTATGAGGGTTTTCAGAAAAATTTGGATCTGAGACAAGTTTGTTTCAAGATCTATCACTTGAGATGGGGGACTTCCAAAGGAGATCTTTTTGCCTTGCAAATTCTCAAGAAGTAACAGTTTTCCTTATTCCATGTCAAACTTTTTCTTAGGATTTTTATCACTTCTGTTATTTCTCGATTTATTGGATTCCTTGAGGTGGTACTTCACTTAATTTATGCTGTACTTCAGTGCTAGGACCCCTATTCAGCTAGGAAGTTTGTTGGAGCATACTTGAGGTATTCAAAAGCTGCCTGGACATGGTCCTGGTCTACTGTCTCTAGGTGGCCCTGCTTGAATAGGGAAATTGGACAAGATGACCTCCAGAGGTTCTGTTCAATATCAACCGTTCTCTGATATACCTCAGAAGTTCTTGTGAGTCTGTAGTCATTTGCTTCCATCTGCACCTTTTAATAGCCTTTCTTTTGTTAACTTTGGATCTGCAGAGGAATAGAGTTTAGTTTTGTGATTCTTTATGCAGACTTTTATGGGGATTAGGTTATTATTTTCATATATTGTCAAGCTAACCAGCTGATACCTTTTTCCAAAATTGCACTTGTCCCTCAGCTAACATTATAGATGTCAGGCATGCTTGAATTTTCTGTTTTCTTATTAATATCTCTTGCTTCTATTGTCACTGTTATAGGGAGCTCTTTAAGATCCTATTATCTCAAGCTGGGGACTGTCATGTTGGGTGGAAGTTCTGTGAAGCTGATTGAGTGGAACAAATACATACAATTAGAGCAAGAGAGGGAGGTGAGATCTCCAGCATTTTCAAATTGTGCCTTTCTGAGATCTGCAAAACCTTCACATGGTAGTTCCATATGTGTACTCTGCCATTCAAGGGCTGCTCATTCTCTTTGAGATGCTTTTCCTATGAGCTATGTAGTTTACTCAGTGAATAGTTATCATTTTGCTAGAAGAGCCAGGAGTATGAATGCTAATATAACTGTTGAGGGAGAAAGGAAAGGGCATTTATGTGTAACTGTATATGGCTTCCATGTCTTGAAGAACCTTTACATTTAAAATTCCTTTCCTCCCATCTGCCTTGAGGTCTTTTTGTATAAACTGGGGACAAGCTGCTAGGAATTAAGGATATGATATGGCCCATTTCTATGATATCAGCATCTCTAGTCACTGCTTCAACCACCGCTATGTTGTTTGCATACTTGAGTGATTGCAACAGCCACATTGTTAAACTGTAATTTTTCCAGTATTATAGGCTGTAAATTTTTGTTCCCCAAACCATTTGTGAAGGAATGTTATTTCTGTGTGTACCTACAGTAACAGGGCTTTGCTTTCAACTGATTTTTTTTTTTTTTGTCTCTGCAGCATCTCTAATTGTAGGAAGCTATGATACATGTCTTTGAATGGAACAAAATGCAGTAGGTTAAACCAGACCTTAACCAAAGTTTAGAAAATGTGATTAATAGGTAAATGTTTAGATGGGGCAGTACAACACGGACCACAGATCTGAACCAAAACCTACACAATTTTGTCAGCATTGCAGTAAAATATTCCAGGTTAAATAATTTGGGAATCTTGATAGATGCTTGCCATTTGTTTTTATATTTTCCTTTCAGATTTGTTTAAAACTTGGTTTGAGCAAAGAAATTTAGATGCAAAGGCCAATTCACGCTATTGTAGAGCTTGGATCTCAGTGACAGTATATCTTCCTGGCCTAATGATGTTATGCTGTGAGCTGGCCTAATGATGTTATGCTGTGAGCTGGCCTAATGATGTTATGCTGTGAGCTTTCTTAGTTGTTTGGAGAAAGATTTTTTTTTTCTGCATCCTTGATTCTGTAGAGTGATACCGTGTGCATGGTGCTAAGCAGTTTATCTCCTGACTCCTGTGTATTTCCACTAGGGGGTGCGATATGTTGATGATGATGACCAAGTCTGGAGGACATCTAATTAGTGTTAGATACCATTACATTAATGGTATCTAATTTGCACATGTTATGCACCTGTTTTCCCTTTTGGGTGAAGTTTGTTAAAAGCTGAGCAGATCACGTTGGGAAGGAGTAAAGATGGATACAAAAACTTCTTCCCAGAGAGGGTGGTTAGGCATTGGAATGGGCTGCCCAGAGAAGTGGTGGAGTCTCCATCCCTGAAGGTATTTAAAAGATGGTTAGATGTGATGCTGAGGGACATGGTTTAGTAGTGGATGGCAGGTTAGGGTGATGGTTGGACTTGATGATCTAAAGGGTCCCTTCCAGCCAAGACAATTCTAAGATTCTGTGATTCTGATACAAATAACAAAGCTAGCTTGCTTAAATCAGTGTTGTTACTGAATAAACAACTAAGTGGAATACTCCTTTATAATAGTTACTACATTTTGTTTTAGCAGTTGATTCTGCTGCTTAAGAGGTGGAAAACATTTTTGGAAAAAAAGCACCAAATCTAGACATGATTAGAAAGAATATTTATTTGCTTCTTGGAGATAAACTTGAGGATCTTCCTACCACATAGGAACTACTTTCTCTGCATTATCAATAAAGGTTATTGTATGGCTAATTACATGGCTGTTCAGGCTGATTTCAGAATGCAAATGTTATTCCAGCAATAGAAGAGGCTTAGACCATTATTATTTTTAGTGTTCTCTAAATCTCCGGTGCTGTGTTTTTCTTTTTTTTTTTACTGTGGTAAGTTCAAATGGACAGGCTTGAAAAGGTTAGTTAGCCACTGGGGATATTAAAAATAAAGTGGAGACTACATTGTTTGTACTTCTCAGAATATTAAAAATGTGTGCTTTTTTAAAAATTGAGTGGAGAAAAGAAACAAAAAAAACCTCTGGTGAGCCTGTTTGTATCAATCACCTCAGGGTGTGAAAGAGATAGCTTATAAATTAGTACATTTCAATGTGAGAAATCTAGCAGGCGTGCAGAAAAGAAACCAACTCTAGTTTTTAGCTTCAGTTCTGTGTTTGATGTTAGTCAAAATGTAATTCAAGCAATTATGTTCTGTAGCCACTGTATGACCTACCCAGAGGCAATCAGCTCTCCCCTCTTTTTCTTTTTTCTCTTTTTTTTTTTTTTTTTTTAAGGCTAATTGGCCCATGTTTAGCTTACTAAATGTCATCTGGACTCAGTAAAAAGCAAGTGACCTGCATTGAATTAGTGTAATTGTAATACAAACAGAACATCTCATAGTTTTGGTCTTACACAGGAAAAGAGAAAGTTGGAGAGATTTTTCACTTTGATAAATAAAACTGAAAATACGGGAAGCCAACTTTGGCTCACATTTTGTTTTACTTTTTTACTGTCTTCTTTTAGAAAATAATAATTGGCATTTGAATTTTGCCTATATGTTTTCTCTTTGGAGCATTTTCCCTTCTGGAAGAAGCTTCCTTAGGCTGTATGCTGTGCCAGTTATTAAATCATGACCAATCATTACGGATTCCAGTTTCATCAGACATAATGTATTTTGGAAAGGTGATTTCTTTTTCATCTACCTTGCCTGTCCAGAAGTTGCTATGTTGTTCTACCTCTGTCATTTGCTAAGATTACTTTCAAATGCCATTATGTAGTTTGTATTTTTTGCTTCCCATTTTGGAAAGCAATGGTTGTGCCTACCAAGATAGCAAAGTGCCATGAAGAACTGAAGTGTCAGTTCTGTATTTAAATGTGAACTCTGTAGTTGTATTATTTACTTTAGTTTAAAAATTGTTTTGTTGTCTTTAAATGTAAGGCTGATGTCATTGTGTAAATAATACTATACCTTGGTTATATTTCTCTTTTCATTTGGTCATTCAAATGTCCAGATTTTAGTTTTTGAAGCCTCCCACTGCTTGTGTTTGCCTCATGGCCTATGGAGTGGGGGAAAAAAGCTCCTTACAGGAAAGGATGTGGATAACTTTTATACTAATCTAGCAGTGAAATTAAGGGACTACACTGCAAATAATATTTTTATGAGAATATTAGAGAGACTAATGGAAATACTAACTAGGCAAGGACAATAACACTTCTCTTTAAGTACCTGGTAGCTGGGAAGTGGTGCTGTCGAGTTGTGTGTTCTCCCAGTACCTTGGGTGTCAGTGGAGCAGAGACAGAAGTTGGTTTTTTTTTTTTCTTTGCCAGAAGGTAGACAGACCTTTAAGGTGTAAGAACTCAGTTACTCTTTCATAGACTAGAAAATATTCTGTAATTAATTAGACATTTCCATTATTTCAATGGGATGTAGGCATTTAGTATCTGCAATATTGTAATCTGACAGCTTAATTTTAGTTCTTAGTTTGGGCACTGCAAATGAAAGGGTTCTTTTTCTTTGTGCTGGTGGGCTTTTGCTGTCACCTGTTTGTCTGTTGCCATTGTGGTGAGCACCGTTCCTTTGTGCTTCATATTGCTTGTGGTACATGTGATCTTTCTGTTTCTTACCTGGGCTGACCAAACATGATTATTTATTTTTTTCCCTGACATTCCTAACCAAAGACAACTTTGGACATCCCAGTGAGCTGTCAGCCACTGTAGGTAGGATTTTTACTTCACAGTGTACAGATTATTTTTCATGGAAGACTCTATTCTAGTTGACACACAACTAAATTCCCACTTTCTTTTGTGCTACCTGTAACATCTTGAAGTATTGACTCTTAAATGTTAGTTCTGAAATAATCTGCATAAAATCAGAGGCAGAGGAGCTGTTGCAGGGAGAGAGAGCAACCTTTGGAGGATGCTCATGGAATTTAATTTCATTTCATCTTTGTGTAATGCACGTTTCCACTGAATTTTCAGTTTAGACATGACAAAAATACTGTCTTCTGAGACTGTGATTTGTGAAACCACAGGGAAAATGGGGAGGGGGTGGTGGGAAAGATCTCTGAAACACATGCCCAAATTTTGTTCATACAATTCTGAAACTATTTGTCTATAATTTTTTGGTAGAATACAATGACAAATTCTGGAACTCTGCAGGTAGTTTATTGGAAACTTTCTTACTCTGTAACCTGAATATTTTTTCTAAATTTTAAACTCACCAACTCTTCTTCTTCTGTTCTTTACAGACTTGAAAAAAGAGTATTTTCTTCCCCTCGAAGTGGGGTTTACCATATTGGAGCCTGTTACCATGTTTCTCACTATAGTCACCTCCTCTTCAGTTTAAGTAACTAGTTCATTCAGTCTTTCCTTGCAGACTTTGTTTTTTAAATATCTAAGCATTATAGTTGCTCTTTTTTGAACTGTCTTCAGTTGGTTCACATGTGTCTTAAAGTGCAGCACGTACAACTGACCACAGTATAGCTGCTGGAGGTCTAATGTATCCTGAATAAAAAACTAATGCATTTTTCTTGAATGCCTTCTGTCATTACTACTGTGTGTGGTTATGGCAGAGGTTTCACATTTAATGTCCAGCGAGTTTACCAGAACTTTTTCTCACAAATATAAGTTACTAACTCCTTGACTGTCTTATTAGTAAATATAATAGTAAATGCAGTTTTTTCCACTTCATGTCTCAGTAAACGTGAATATTTCTGGATGTAATCACTGCCTCATTTCCTCAGAAACTGCAGAAAATACTGTGGGAAGAAAACATTTATTATTAAAGTAAGCTTTATTGTTGGGGTTTTCTTATAGTGAAAGTAAGTTTCTTGGTCTGGGTAATAGAGTTGAAATTTTGTGGGCATTATGTCTATGAATTTTCAAGATAACACTGAATCAGGAGTAAAAGAAACTATGGTGAGAGAAGACTAAATCAAGAGTATTCGCTGGATTCAGCCATGCAATGTGTCCCTTTAGAACCATTTTCTTTTTCTGTAACCAATAAGAAACATTCACGTTCTGTACCAAAGAAAGAGAAAGTTCATAGAATCACAGAATATCCTGAGCTGGAAGGGTCCCATAAGGATCATCAAGTCCAACTCCTGGCTCCACACAGGGCCAGCCAAGTCAGAGCATGGGACTGAGGGCATTTGTCAAGATGCTTCTTGAACTCAGCCAAGCTCGGTGCTGTGATCACTTCCCTGGGGAGCCTGTTCCAGTGCCCAACCACCCTCTCAGTAAAGAACCTCTTCCTGATATCCAACCTAAACCTCCCCTGTTGCAACTTCACACCATTCCCTGGGGTTCTATCACTGGTCACCAAAGAGAGGAGATGGGTGTCTGCCCCTTTGCTCCCCCTCATCAGGAAACCATAGACTGTGATGAGGTTTTCTCACAGCCTCTTTCCCAGGCTGTACAAATTAAGGGACTCCAGCTTCTCCTCCTAAATCTTCCTCCCCAGACCCTTCACCTTCATCCTTGTTGCCCTCCTCATTGTTCAGGTTCAGGACCATTCTACTAGATCTTCTGGATTCTGTGGAAGTGGGGATTTAGGTAATAGCAGGGTGCTTATGACTGAGATACCAACATTCATAGAAAAAAACTTGTTCTTAGCTAGTTGTGAAGGGGGAAGAGAATAAAAGCAGGCTCCTTAGAGGTAAGCCTAGGGGTGGCATGCCAGTGTTTGACGGAGGGTGTGCTGGCGAGGTTCTTCAGTCTGTCTCAGTGAAGGCAGGAGATGGAGAGCTATTTGACAGCCAAAACACAATGGCTAGTAATGGGTTAGAAAGCATGGAAGTTCAGGTATAAATTAAGGCGTCTCTCAAAAAGGGGACAGGATCAGTAGCCCAACTGAAGTAGATTTGTATGCCCTTTGGGAGGCAGTCCTGGAGGGCAAAGGAGTCCAGGAAGGGTAAACATTGCTCAAGAGGGAAATCTTAAAAATGCACAAGTAAGACGTCTGCATGTGCCACTGGGGAAGAAGACTGACCTGGCTGAACAGGGAGCTTTGGCTGGAACTCAGGGAAGAAGGGAGGGTTTATGGCCATTGGAAGAAGGGACAGGCAACTCATGAGGACTGCAAACATATTGTTAGACTATGCAGGGAGAAAATTAGAAGGGCCAAAGCCCAGCTACAACTTAATCTGGCTACTGCTATCAAAGGCAATAAATAATTGTTGCAGTTTTGCATAGTTGGCTACTGAGAGAGAGGGCATGCGGCTGCAGAAAAGGGCTGCTAGAATCTTCTGCAGGCCTGCTTATAGCGCCTCTGAGAATCACATACAGGAGACAAAGACTCCACCAGAACGCGGAGTGCCAGGAAGGCTGCAAAGTTTGGCCTGTTAAGGGCATTGAGATACTTATTTGCATATAAATATAAGCAGTTGACAGACACAAAAGGCTGGGAAAGCTGGGGGAGGAGGCGCCCAGGTACCCAGGCGAGAGATGCCCCTGCAGCCCGAGCTGAAGCACGTGGAGGAGCGGACCCATGGAAGAGGCTCCACGCTGGATGGAGCCAGTGGAGACATAGAGAAGATGCCGTGACTTACGTTGGGATGAGCCCCTGCCAGCACAAGCGACCTACAGAGATGAGCGAAACAGGTTTGCTGGAGAAGGCATCATAGCCCCGTGGAGGACTGGGACTGAGAGACACTGTGATTTGTTGCTGCCTGCCAGAGCAGAGATGAAGCCCGGTGGGAAGAGATTTGGTTGGAGAAAGTTCGTGGAGGACTGGCTCTTGTGGGTGAGATCCTACGGTGCAGCAGGGGGAGGTTGTGTGGAATGGATGCCCCCATCCTGGCTGAGAAGGAATCCATCTTGCCAAGGGACTGACCGAAGCCCCCATCTCCTAGTCCCTGCCCCCCTGTCCCGTGCTGCGAGCAGGAGAGGGGAAGAAGGGAGCAAAATCATGGCTGAAAGGGAAGTCTGCTTAAGAATGGAGGGGTGGGGGGAAGGTGTTACCGAGACCCCCATTTTCCCCAGTCCCTGCCCCTCCTGGGCTGCGACCGGGAGGGAAGAAGGGAGCAAACTTCTAACTAAAGCCTACTAAGGAGGGAGTGGTGGGGGAAAAGTGTTTGCCTGGTTGCATTTGTTTCAAGATTGTTGGTTGCACTCCTGACTGGTTCTTTTTCACTGTTTTTCTCAGTGTAATAAATTAGATAACTTTCTCTTCAGGACTCTGTGTTGAGTCTGTTTTGCCCCTGTCATTAACGAGTTTGTCTCTTGAGCCGCCCAATTACGTTATTTCTCCCCTGTCCAACTAAGAAGAGGAGTAACAGACTGATTTTGGTGGGCGTCTGGCTTTTGGCCAGGGCTCAACCACCACAGTAATGTTTCTCTAAATACAACAGGAGGGCTAAGGAGAATCTCGTGTCTTTATTTTAATATGAGACGTTACTTGGACTTTAGTAAAGCCTTTGACATTGTTTCCCACAGCATTCTCCTAGAGAAACTTGCTCCTTATGGCCTGGATGGGCATATGGTTTGCTGGGTAATAAAGTCTCTGGATGGCGAAGCCCAGAGCCAGTTGGCAGCCTGTCACAAGCGGTGTTCCCCAGGGCTGAGCTCTTATTAATATCTTTATCAATTACCTGGATGAGGGCATTGACTTTACACTCAGTAAGCTTGCAGATAACACCAAGTTGGGCAGGATTGTTGGTCTGCTTGAGGGTAGGAAGGCTCTACAGAGGGATCTAGACAGGCTGGATTGATGGGCCAAGGCCAACTGTATGAGGTTCAACAAGGCTCAATGCTGGTCCTGCACTTGGGTCGCAAGAACCTTGTGCAGTCCTACAGGCTGGAGGAAGAATGGGTGTGCTGAAAAAGTACCTGAGAGTGTTGATAGTTGACAGCCAGCTGAATGTGAGCCAGCAGTGTGCTGAGGTGGCCAAGAAGGCCAACAACACACTGGCTTGTATCAGAATTCGTGTGGCCAGCAGGACCAGGGAAGCAGTGCCCCCCTGTAGTTGACACACACTCCAGCTGTACTTGGGCTACTGTGTTCAGTTTTGGCCCCCTCACTACAGTAAGGACATTGAGGTGCTACAGGGTGTCTAGAGAAGGGTAAGGCATGAAGGGTGTAGAGCACCAGTCTTATGAAAGGCAGAACTAGGGTTGTTTAGTCTGCAGAAGAGAAGGCTGAGGGGAGACCTTGTCACTTGCTACAGCTCCCTGAAAGGTTGTAGCCAGGTGGGAATTGGTCTATTCTCTCAAGTAATAAGTGATTAGACGAGAGGAAATGGCCTCAAGTTGCAACAGGGGAGGTTTAGATTGGATATTAGGACAAATTTCTTCACCAAAAGGGTTGTCAATCACTGGAACAGGCTGCCTGTGGAAGCGCAGAGTCACCATCCCTGGAGATATTTCAGAGCTGTGTAGATGTGGTGCTTAGGGACATGGTTTAGTGTTGGACTTGGCAGTGCTAGGTTAACGGTTGGACTTGATGATCTTAACGGTCTTTTCCAAGAAAAAGATTCTATGATTCCACTTTTGATTCCTGGACACCTGTATGTCTGGGTAATCTTTAGGCAGTGAGTTGCATGGTATTTGAACAAGATCTGCTCATAAATGTTGGTGAAGTTCCCTGACGATTATGGTAGAACCTCAAATCAATTAGTAGGCTGAAGTGGCCCCATCTCTCTGGTACATGGATTTCCTCATAAAAGGAGGATCTACCCATCACTATCGAATGGTAACTTCTCCTACAGAACTGTGTCTAAATGTATCTGCTTTTCCAAGTATGTGTCAAGTAAAGATTGATTTACAAAGTTAAGACACAACATCAGATAGTAATTTCACTCTAAAGACAACTCAATATATTTATTTTTCTTTTTTCTACTTTAAAAAAACCCAAACAAATAAGCCCCTTCCCCAAAATCTTAAAAAAACCCCGTGCATACATGCTTGCCCTTATCTTCCTCTTCCTGATTAATTGTGTCTTGGTCACCAATGCTGAGACTGAGGGTACTTTTCAGAACAATATTCATGAATTAACTTGCAGCTCATGTAGGTATTTTTGGTGGAAATGCTGTCCTAGGTGGTGTCTGACTACTGCAGTTCCTTTTAGGTGTTTGAAACTCTTCTAAGACTTGCTGACTTTCATTGTCTTCTTACTGTGTTTGGAGTTTTTTTAGACATAATGGATTTGTATTTTTTTCCCCCCAAGCACTGTAAAATTACAGAGACTTTTAGCTAATGTGGGTGTGAACTTTCAGTGTGAACTTTCAAGAAAATACAAAGTAATTATACTGTTTTGTACCTAAATGGGATTATTTGCAAGTTAGGTGGTAACTCCTGTATGTAGATTATTATTATTAATAATAATAGCAACAACCTTTAGCTGCCTCAGGTAATTTAAGCACAAAATATTGAGTAGCCTCAAGTTATTTTTGTTTTCAATGAATGTCTTTGCTTTAAAAATTGTGTAATTTCACTTACCTAAAACATCCCCCTCCTCCTCTCACCCCTTGAAAAATTCCAAAGAAAGAACAAAAAAAATAAACCAACCCCAACAAAACCAAAGAACCGTAATGAGATTTGCAAATATTTCCATGCTTTATTTCTCATTTCGACAGATTTTGGAAAGGCATTAGTTGCCCTCTTATAGCGGTTTGCTATTTAAGTGGAAGGAGAGGGGAATTTTGAGGATCAGATGGCTGTCTGTCTTCTCTTGTAACTTCAGTGACGTCAATGAGTTTGTAACCTTGCAGATGAAACGGGAACTTGAATCCTACATCTCTCAAAAAAAAGAAATGGGAGGACAATGTTGAGTTGAATGGCAGAATTCGATAGTATTTTGTGCTCAAGGGTTTTCTTCAGGAAATTGAAATAACTCTGCTGAATTGGATAGAAGAAAATCAACACTATTCTAAAATAGAAGATGGAAAGTTGGGACAAGGTAATAGCCAAAAAAACCCTAAAGGCAGAAGTCATGAAGAGTTCCCCAAATCACAGGGAATTATTTAAATATGTTGGAAGAAAGCCTGAAGAAATAGTGGTGTGTCTGCTGGAGTTGAAGGGTAAGGAAGAAGAAATAAGCAACCAAAGGAAGGCCATTGCAGACAAACAAAGTAATTTCTTTGCACACAACTCCATCAAGTCATTTGTTGAGCTGCTTCCAGATCTCTTTGGATAGTACAAGTGATGACTTATGAGAGATGACAAAACTGAAACAAAGCAAAAAACTCACCCCAAACCCTGGATGAATTGGTAAATTCAACTGGCAGTAGGTCAGCGTGCTGAGGTGGTATTTCTGGGAAAAGATTGTTGGTAATAAATATTTTTATTACTCATTTGAAAAAAAGGGTTTGATAATGAACAGACATCTGCAGATGACATGAGCCTTTTAGATGAGTTAGCAGAGGGAACTTGCTAGTTGGATGGCAGCCAGTGCAATACATTTTGCCTTTGAAATATACCAGTGCAGATTTGTCTTGGGATATGCTAGAACTTTAAAGTTATGCTATGTGATGGGATTTAAAAATTAGTTGTATAAGTGAACTTACTTAAAACCAGTAACACTCCCCTGCAACTGAATGATCTTGTGGCCTTAGTTATGCCGAGTCTTCAAGCTGTCATCACAGAACAAATTATATGTCATATTTTCTTGAAATTTAAAGCAGTTTTCTTAAGGAAGTATCACAGAATATCTGCAGTTGGAAGGGACCAATGAGGAGGATCATCAAGTCCAATTCCCACCTTTAGCAGAAGGAGTAAGTTCAGAGGTGAATCTTGAGGCACGGTTCTGTTGCGTGACGGGGCTAACAAGGCAAGGGTTGATTTTTTCAGTAGATTTACAATTGCACTTACTATTGCAAAATGTTTGAGATTGGTATCTTTACATTCTTGACCTATTGTAACACTGTCAAAATGTTATGAGTTTACTAGCAATAATAAGTATACAGGTCAATATAAAAGGCTTATCTTTCAGTAACCCATCTTTGCTGTTAATCATGTGATTATTCTTTCCATTATGTATCTTTTCTCTGCGTTTATGACTTTATTACTTTACATCTTAAGTGCATCATACTTTGCTTTGAACAGCAAAGGTCATCGTTCCAGAGGGAAGCTTGTGATAGTGAATGGCTCTTAAAACTACTGGTAACATTTGTGGGTTTTTTTTTTTTTAAATTATTATTATTCCTGGCATTTCATTTTATTTAAAATGTTCCTGGAGTTAATACATGAGGTGCCTATTGTTTTATCATAAAATAATCTGAATCTTACTTTTACTGTATGTGTGCATGTGTGACTGCTCCTGTGAAGACAGGCTGAGAGAGTTGGGCTTGTTCAGCCGGGAGAAGAGAAGGCTCTGGGGGGACCGTAATTACAGCAGCCTTCTTGTACCTGAAAGGTGCCTATAAGAAAGCTGGGGAAGAACTGTTCCCAAGGGCATGTAGCAATAGGACAAGGGGTTATGGTTTTAAACTAGAAAAAAGTAGATTTAGGTTGGATATTAGGAAAAAATCTTCACTATGAGGGTGGTAGATCCCTGGAACAGGTTGCCCAGAGAGATAGTGGAGGCCCCATCCCTGGAGATATTCAAGGTCAAGCGTGTTGGGATTCTGAAAGACCTGATGTAGTGAAGATGTCCCTGCTTACTGCAGGGGGGATGGAGGAGGTGACCTCTAACCTTACACATTCTATGATTCAATTTAATCAGTGGCTGCTATTAAAGAGCTACTGAAGTGAGCGCAATAGAATTGCGTGCTAAATGTCATGTATATTTCCCTTCATTGGGATTAAAAATTCTGTTTGTCCAGAAGTTTTCTGTCCTAAATTTCCACTTAAACCTTCCTGTGTTTATGCCTGTGTTGGTAATTCTAGCTGGGCTTTGCTGGGACCTTGAGAGACAGGTTAGTATAACAGCACAGTGCACTCAGCACTCTCACTGTTACTTAGTCAGATGGATGGTCATTGCTAATTGTCAGTGATGGAAGTGCCTTCTCAGTTGAACAGTGATCCTTAGATTCTTGCTTAAATTTGGAAATGTAATTTTATTGCTAGGAGTAAGTGGTTTTTCATACTTGGTACTATCTGTTTTTAAAACTTTGTGAGAGTGGAAGGTTGTTTCCTTTCTGTTTTGATGATGTAGCTTCCAGGATAATGTAATCACTGGTTTGGTTTTTGGCAGGGTGGGTTGGTTGGTTTGTTTGCTTGTTTGTTTTTTCCAGATGACATTTCTGTACATTTTTGTTTGATAATTTATTATTAAAGTCAACAAAAAAATAAGTAATTTTAATGAACATTTGGTATTAGTTTCTTAAACTTTGGTCCTTAATCTAATACAGATTTAGCTAATGTATGGGAGAAACAGTTGGATAGCTATGTCAATCTGGAGTATTGATTCACTGGACCTGTCTTCAGTAAATGCTTTTTATGATGCTTCATTTCAAAAAAGCAATAGTGGAAAATCAAAGAGGTTGAAAATAATTTGACAACTTTTGCATTTCTATGGTCTTTAATTCAGGATATGTTGTTCAGCTTTCCTGTATAAAATTGATAGTTTTATTGTATTTCTTCAAGCCACATCTCTGTTGGAAGTATATGAGGTATGAGGCAGTGAAAATGAAAAAACTTGTGGGCCCACAGGATGCACAGTTTTAATTTGAGTGATTCCATCTTGTTCTCTCTAGTTCATGTTGGTTTTATCACTGAGATTAGGAACGAGCAGCACTTATACCTTCTTTTTTTTTTTTTTGAGAGTGAGGAGTGTGTTTAATAGGATGAGTGAATATTGATTCATGACTGTGAAGTCACTTTTTTTCTTTCCAAAAGAGAAAGAGTCAAAAATTGGTATTGGCTGCTTCAACAAAAGTAATATTTCACACAGAAATATAATTAAGGTTTCCAGTTAGGAGTTTCATCATAGTTGGGGGATAATGAGAAGCTCCTTGGATCAGGTATCTGATAAATGTCTGATGGAACCAAAACTGAAATTCTGCAGAAAAAGTGTGTGTGCCCTGGAAGATCTTAATGAACGTCTGTGTTCTCAGACAGGAAGAGGAAGCTGGTGATTTTAGGGTGCTTCTAGTAATTAAATGTATTATCTACACTGAAGCAGATCATAAACGGACTTCCTCCTGTTTAAACCCATGAGTTCAGTAGCTTTGTTTTTCCCTGTTACAAAGTTTTATAAAAACACCTTTGTTGTAACAGTATTGTAGTTCTGAATTTAAAAAATACTGTCCAACCAAACAAAAAAAAAAAGGCTCAGCAAAGCAAACACAACATAGAACCTGCTACTATCTCACCTTTCTTGTCAATGCTGGGGTTTCATTTCTAGACAGCTGTTGAATTGTGTAATTGAATTAAGTAGTGTTGATTCAATAGCTTTTTGAAAGGTCTTCAAGAGGAGAAGTAAGTTCTGCCATAGGTATCAGAAAAAAGAGAAGAGTTTGTCTTTGAGATGATTCTTTGTTTCTGACATTAATAAAATCACAGAATCATAGACATGTTACAATATACCATATTTAACACCCCAGAGCCTTAAGTAGTATTTAATTCTCTAAAGTGTGTTAGTTTCAATGTATTTTGGAGTTTTTCTGCTGTAGTTTGGTAAACTAAGTAGTATAATCATGGTGCCACAAAACTATGGACTCACAAATTGCCTGTGGATGTCTTGTATCCATACTTTCTTTGTAAAAAGTTTCTGTAGATTCTAGCAATAGAGAATTACAGCATAAAAGTCAGAAAATAGCCACAATATAAAAATCTCTGCTGCCTCCTTCAGTAGTATTCATGGTACTAGGCAAATAATAACAGTAAAAGTTATACATTAGATTTCCTGCTATTAATTATAAGTAATTTATTTCAGCTAAGCCATAGTCAAGGAGCTGAAACTCAAAAGACGTAGTACCTCTACCAAATTACTGTTGATCATTTAATGTGTTCATGGACTGTGTGAAATACAGATGTATTACCCTGACTGCCAGAAGGAATGAACTGCAAGGATTTTCTGATTAGGAAATTCCAAATGGGCTATATGGGGGGTCCTCATTTTTCTTTTGGCATGTTCTCATTCTTCATCATCACCATTATTACATTTTCACACCAATAAAATTGTCCATAAAAGAACCTTCATGAAAAAACATGTTTTCAGCCTGGGCTTTGTTTATAATGCTAGGCCCTTTAAGAATAATAAAAATAAAATCATGTGCTGACTCGTGCAGTTCTGCTCTCATTTAAGACCTGGTTCTCACAGCAGTGTTCAGCTTAACTGTATCTGCTGGTTATTGGGCAGGTAAGTGTTTCCAGGCACACTTAGGGTAGAAACTGTCTTGGATTGTCTAGCGCTCAGTTCGGAAGTGGCCACTGGAAGCTGCCCTGGATGATCTTTTTTCCCCTCCCAATCTTTTGTCACATACATACTGTAATCTGACTTGGATTCTGGTTTCACTGCAGTGTGTAGGCTTGCTTTAGAGCAGTGTATGAAAAGTGACTCAAAGTCGTTGGGCTCAAGGTTCAGAAGTGGAAGGGCCAGTTCAGGACCAATTTGGCATGGACTCTTACAGACATGTGAAGACTGATGAAGCTGCCGTGGTTCCACAGAAAACTGAGTCATACCATCTAACACCTTGGCTGTGTATTTGATGTGCTATTTGAGTAAGAGTTCCCAGTCTATCTCAGATATGTAAGGAAATGTGGGAGGTGATACAGAAGGTGGAAGAGAGAAATGAATTAGCCCCAGCTTTTTTGTAATATGTCAGAGCCTGCCCCCTTTAACTATTTCCTCCTAATGTTTCCTGCAGTTGTTGCTGCCAGTTCAGCCCATGTAATTTGGTGGACAGTAGCTTATATTTGGGTTTTCTTTTAAGCAACAGTTGTCTAACACCGGTTGTATGAGCATTGCCATCAGCCCTACTGTGAGAGCTGAACTAATACCGATAGCTGTGGGAAACTTCTAGAGAAAATTACAAGTGGAGTGGAGGAAAAAAATTACTACAAGTAATAGTTTGTGGAGAACTCAGGGTCTGGAGAATTACGGGGTAAGATTAAAGAATCATGAACAAAACAAGTCTCAGGTTTCCTTCTTCCCTTGGCATCCATGGAACAGAGTGACTGAAACAGCTTAGTTTTGTTTTAAAATAGGACAGAGTTCTTTTAGGCTAGAAGAGATGTATTTGACAAGAAATGGAAGCAAAAATGAGGAATAAGTTCCTGTCAGATAAGCGTTTTGTTTTTATTCCTGGAGATTTGGGACTAGCTTTATAATCCTCCAGTGATTGCTTTGCAAGCTTCTTGGAAGGAAACAGAAGTAGTTGGAAGCTAAATCATAACCTATTTTGAAAGAGAGAGCCAGCTTAACTTTTATGCAGAGAAATATGCAAGCCAAATTGAGGAAGTAGAGGGGGAAAATGGAATGGAAACCCAGCATTTTCAGGCTAGGTAACAAAAGGGGCTGCTGAGGGCTGGGGAGAGAGGTACACACTAGCAAGTGCATGGCATAGCTAACAAGCTGGACTAAACATTTGGAATAGGAGTTTTATATCTTCTATTACAATAACGCAGCAAGATTTTTTTTTCAGCAAATACAGCTCACATCACATATCAAGTTTTAAATACCCTACAGTAGGTTTTTACAGATTAAAGAAATACATGTGTTTCTGAAGTAGGTACTTTCAACAAACATCCAAAGCATGAATGTGGATTTAGGACCCTAAGGTCTAGCCCTTCAATATCTCCTTTTGTGACTTTTATGGCCTGCCATAAAAGAATGATTCATTATTTCCCTCTTTCTTCTCATTGTCCTTTGTGAATTATAAAGAAGTCACTTCTTTGCTGTGGTTCTTAACTGGTGTGTGCTTGATGAAAATGACTGGCAGAGGTAAATAGCTTTCCTGAAACATGGGAGTGGAGCAGGACTCTGAAATTAAGTTTTGCTTACCTGGGGAGAGACAGGTCAATATATATTATCAAATGGGGTATACATTTTGACAGCACATAAACAGAAGTTACTAGCCCTCTGTTACAGCTGTGTTTTCAATAGCTACTGCAGAGCTAGTTGTTACGAGTAGCTAAAGATAAGATTAAAAGCCATCAGTTCAAAGTTCAGAAGAGATCATTACTTTCAAGGACAGAAGCAGCTGAATTGGATAGCCACTGCTTTATACCAGAAGCACTTCACTTGTACTGACAATTAATCTTGTATTACAAGGGAAATTGGTAAGGCAAATTACAGGGTAATAGAGTGCCACGTTTCCTATCTGAGTTCATATACTAGTTTGGCACGGCTGCCTGCTGAAAATATAAAGCTATTCTAGTATACATCTTCGTTAAACAAAATGCCCAGGGCGCTTTTAATTCTTGTATTGGGCAAACAGTGAAATGAGTTTTGAAAATGTCTAGGTATTTGAATTGAAGCAAACTACTCAGTACTGAACTAATTTTTCATTAAAATGACAGCAGTTTTTGCACTGTTTTGCATGTGTCCTGCTTTTCCTTGGTATATGAGAAGAATTTTAGAATGAAGGTTTGAACAAGCAAGCCCAACTTTCAAGGCCAGTCAGACTTCAGAAGTTATGGATAAAAATCTCAGGAAGTTTCCTTTCCCTGTGTTTGGGAGGCTAGTGCCCCTACCCTGGTAACAGTGCATGAATAATGTCTCGTTTCAGTCTTTCTCCCTTTTCGGAGTGCATACTTCTGCCTATAGTTAAATAAAAACAAATGAAAAACTTTTACTCCCTTTCACTTTGAAAAATGTGGTTTTAGAAGAAAATAATAGCTTATTATTTCTGTCATAGACTGAGCTCTGAAAAGTGTGTTGCTGTCATGTGTAAGTCTTGAGTAATGATACTGAATGCATTTGAGAGATTACATACAGAACTTGAAAATTTCCCATTGCTTTACACTAGTCTCCCAGAACTGTACTGCTTTTTTTCCTCTGCAAGTGTAAATCTGTAAAAAGAGGAAAACCTGGAAAAATCATACAGAAAATGGCACAATATATGTGATTTTAAGTAGGACAAATTTTTTTTTTTTATGTAGCAGGAATCTTTTTTTCCTAGTTGAAAAATCTGCCTGCCTATGGTTCTTGACTGTGAAATTGCTTTTATATAGTTAAAATGCTGCTTTTTCAATTTCAAGTAAATTCTTGCTGCTAGCTACTTCATAATTTTATTTTTTGTAGGTTATTTTAGTGTTGCCTTCACTCTTTTAGCATATATTTCTAAATGTTATTTAGGAAAAGCAAGTTTTAAAGCTACATCTGAAGGATTTTCACAGCAACACTGTTTGTGTCTGTTTAAACAAACAGTGTGGTAATTTCTACTAAGAATCTCTGAAAGAACAAGATCATCTCTTGAGATTGATAAACAGCAATAGAGAGAACGATGAGTGAAGTGCTCAGTGCAGTACAGTTTAGAGAGAGAAAATCTAATGGGAAGTAGCTGCATTAGTAGCAGCTGGATTTGCTTCCTGAATCTCAGTCTGAGTGGAAATCCTAGCTTACTTAAAATTTGTCTCCCAGATTCTTAGCCTGATAAGAAAGGTGGATAAAGCAATTTATTTACTTGGCTTTGGTGCTGTGATGGTGTGTTTTGTTTAAACTTGCTGTTGTTGTTTGATTTTTATCTAGGCTATTTTTATGATTCCTACAAATCCCCCTCCAACCTTCCGGAAGCCAGAGCTCTGGTCTGATGAATTCACAGATTTTGTGAAGAAATGCTTAGTGAAAAATCCTGAACAAAGAGCTACGGCAACACAGCTGCTACAGGTCAGTATTTAAGTTACCGAGGAAATGCAAACTTTATGGCTTTTTTCCTCTAGTCTCAAACCAGAACTGTTGTGAAAATTTCTAAGGGCAAATCTTATTTTAACTATTATCATGCCTTATTTCTTTTCCACTCTGTGGTCGTTTCTCTGTCAGCTCCTGTATCTCAACCCCCATTTTATTTCTCCTTTGCCGCTTCTAAAAATTAATTGCTCTCTTTATAGTTTGGGGCTGGTTCATGCAATTAAAATTGGATCCTTGCTTTGTGGTTAGAGGCCCTCAATAGATCTCAGGATTTAGGCAAGTGTTAAGTAAAGGAATTGAGCCCATGTTACCCCTCAGTGTGGACCACCCATGGTGTATATTCAGTCTTTCCTTGTAGTCATGTCAAAGAAGAGTCTGACGCAGATGGACAGTGTAACGGGTTTATTCTTGGGCTGAATTATACCAAGTGGGTATAATTCGAGCCACAGGCTGAACTGTGGAACAGTTGGCTCCTGGTTCCACAGGAGCCAACTGACATGAAGAAAGTTTTCTCCTTTGGCCCCAAGTTTGTGTTATCCACTGCCTTCAGGACTGTCACAATAGCCTACGAGTAACTTAGGAAAAACAAAGAACAAAGGTAGTAAAAGAGGGGGAAAAGAAAAAGATTTCCAGAAAAAAGTATAATAGGTTCCATGATGATTGAAACAGTATCTAAAACTTTCTGTAAATAAGCTTGCTTTGAAAATGAGACAGGAATAATTTTGTTACGTCCTTTGGTCCTGTTACTTTCTTGATTCCTAATTCATTAAACTTTTGGATGATTTAGTCTTCTTTTATGCTTTTCCCTGGTATTGGTAAATATTATTCTTAATTTTCTTTGTTTATCCGTCTACATAAGAATCTGATCTTCTGGAAATTCATCTGTAAGCCAGATTTATTCTGTCTCTAGCTAGCAATAGCCTCTCTTAAAATTTAAATTCCAGTAGTCTACACTACAAGAACATAGGAGCTTTGCAAAGTAGTTTCCAGTAATAGATCATCAAATTCATAAGTCATGTTATGAATACTTTATTTTCTACACTTGTGAGAGCACCAAAATGTAGACTGCAAGGAGAGTAAAAATTGCAAGTCTTAGCTTTTCATATGATGTATGAAATCAGTACATGAGACCTTAAGTTTGAAGCCATACGTTGAATTTTGTATGGTTAGCTGAATACCAGCAGCTGGTTAAAAGAGACCTGCATTAATGTGCCGAGTAATGGGGTGGGAAGCTTCAGCATCCATCTTTCCCTGCGCTTGCTGGCCAAAAAATCAAATAGTGTGTCCAGCACCAGTACATGTTGCTTTTTCCCTCAGCTGGAATCTGGAGCATGTGTCATAGAGCTGGAGGTGTGATGGGTGTGTTTGAGTGGGAATGAAAGTAGTGCTTGTGGGGAAAGATCATGGAAGAAATAGGACAGTAATTAATATATCAAGGCAGAAGATACAGAACACGTGAAGGACACTAGTCTTCATCAGCTGTATTCTTTGTGGAACAGTTTTTAATGTCTACTAATATGTTTCTGAGATGCTTAGAGTTACATTTTGCCTGAATTGTGCCTAATGATGACAAATCAGAATTTTTCAAACAGCAGGTTAGAATTCTATGAGTCAGTAAATGAATGCAAATGGTATCATGCACATGTTGTCTTAAAGGAAGAAGTAGCATTACAATTTAGTGGCCTCAAATTCAAATTTAAGCTTCCTGCTAAAAGTAAGGTATTTTTGATTTTTCTACACTTGAACATTGTAGATCAAGGTATGTTTTGTGACATATAAACTATAGGTTTGTTGAAGTAGGCATCCATAGTTGCTCTGCTTGGAACCGCTAATGTATGTTGTCAGCTTGTTAAGATTAATTAAGTTCTGTAACTGAATATCTGACAAAGTTTGTTTTTCTATGTCAGACAATCACCACTCTATTTACTACTTACTGTGTGTTTCCTTAGAAAAATTATACCCTTCACTATAAAACAGTTGTTATATGATTACATTTCCCAAGACTTGCTATTATTAAAAATAGTTAAAGTTTAGTTATGAAGCAGCTAAAAGGTAGTGTGTTGTGTTTGTGTATATTTTAATTATTGTGTAATATAGAATACCATTTATCACTGAATTCTGTGCTGTCAAATAATACCTGTAATTACATTTAAAGCATAACTATTGTAATGATGTTATATAATATAATGATATTTTTGTCTTTCTTTCCAGCATACGTTCATTAAGAATGCCAAGCCAGTTTCAATTTTGAGGGACCTGATCACAGAAGCTATGGAGATAAAGGCAAAGCGACATGAGGAACAGCAGAGAGAACTAGAAGAGGAAGAAGAAAATTCAGTGTGTACCTTTTTTCCCCCCTATAATGTCCGTACTTGTGTTCAAATACTTTTCTTTATCCATTTCTCCCTGAGTTTTAGCCTATAAGGGCTGAGCATTCCACTCTTATGATGAGTAATGCTATTGTGAGCAATGCTGTATGAGCCAACTTTCAGCACTATTCTGTGAGATGTCGTAGTAGAAATTTTTTTCTAGGAGGTGGGAGAAGAAACTCTGTCAACTTCAGCTGTTCAGACTGGAAAAAAAAATTCAAATCCAAAACACAAAGCTGTTTAGGTGCCACTTTCACATATGGGGCATCTAGATGGTTTAATTTTCAGTTGAGGGCACTTAGCTTTTTTTTTTAAGTCTAATGCATGGAAGAGTAGTTAGCTGTGACTCACAGGAAGTAGTGATTACAATATGGTTTGAATCAAGTTGCGCTCAAAAAGTGAAAATGGTGACAAGCATTTCATTCTTCAGATGACATTGTAAGCCTATGTTTGAGGAGAAAAGCAGGTTATGTGGTAAATAGATTGTGTTTAGAATTGTTGGGCAATGTTAGGAATAAGTCCCTGTTCCTGGCATTATTACTCTCCCTATGTGATTTATTTTAGGGCAGTCTTGTGCAATACAGCACTGTGTGCTTCAAAGAAGTGTATTGCCACACATGCAATGAGAACCAAGGTCAGTCAGGAATAACACACAGAGATGGATGGAGACTGGAATGTTAGTAGAAATCTTACAGCTTTGAGCAAACAGAAACAAGCAGTGCAGCAATGCAGTCTGCCCTCTCCCAAATTGTAGAATCCTTGTTCAGCGTTGCGCAGTGTTAGGTGATGATCTACATATATATATATGCATATATACATAAACACTTTTCAAGCAGGTTCTGTGGAGTGTTTTCTATCCCAACAGACTATAGTCCTTTCTTGGTGGATATTTTTCTGTTGTAAGTGTATGTCTAACAGTACTGATAGCTTCTGTTGATACTACTCTGGATTGTATTTGCTTAGTAATAAAACAGGCAGGAAAGGTTGGAATCTTTTTTCTTTTTTTTAATGTTTTTTTTTCTCTTTTACATTAGAAATATTGCCTATGTGAGGATGTGTGACTTGATGTCCGGAGTTGATGTTTGTGACTCGATATATTGACTAAGTTGATCTGTGAAGAGACTGATTTATTACTGACGTAAAACCTTAACGTCTTTTCTAGCATGCTTTTACCTCCCCTTTTGCTTTCTGATTGGTAGACCTCAAACACCTGGGTGCTGTTGATATCTTTTGCATTAACCCAAAATTAGGTATGGTGTCTAATTACTTAGTCTGAGGTTCAGGTGGGGAATCAGATTGCCAGGCACAGATGAAACAATCTGAGCCAGCTCAGTATGGGGTGTACTTCCCACTCTCACTATTGGGTGCAAGGGTACAAACATGAGTTTGGTCCACCTCAACTGAAGAAACATTTTGCATGGGCACAAAAGTTGGAATGTAACCCTGCAGTCGTGTGTCTCTCCCCACCCCCACCCCCCGCACCCTCCCTGCCCTGGATTGTTCAGCATTTAGTGTAAGGGAATCTCGAATCCAGGACTGGGGCAGGAGTCTGTTATTTGTGTTACCATTGCAGAGGTGTGAGGTTTTTTGTCAGAGACTGTTGTGGTGCCGTCAGGGAACAGGTTATGAGTTAAAAAGACTGTGAGAATCTGTTTGTCATTAAGTGTAAAAAATGGGTGCCTCAAATCTGAAAATAACAGAAGTATCTCTGGTTAGCTGGGCTGAGACAACAGAACTGCCAAATGCTTCAGGTTGGAAGGGACCTTTGGAGGCCATCTAGTCCAAACCCCTGCTCCAGCAGGGACACCTAGAGTTGAGGACTGTGTCCAGATGGGTCTTGAGTATCTCCAGAGAGGGAGACTCCACAACCTCCCTGAACAGGCCATGCCAAAGCTCAGTCACTCACAGTAAAAAAGTTTTTGCTGGTGTTTAGAGGGACCGTCCTGTGTTTCAGTGTGGGCCTGTTGCTGCTGGTCCTGTCCCTGGGCAGTGCTGAAAAGGGCTCTGTTCTCTTTGCACTTTCCTTTTGGATATTTGTATGCATCAGTGAGGTCCTCTGCGTGCCTTCTCTTCTTGTCTGAACGGTCCCAGCTGTTTGAGCCTTTCCTCTTAGGAGAGATGCTCTTAATGATCTGGATGGCCCTTTGTTGGACTCTGTAGCATGTTCACTCTGTTGTACTGGGGAGTCCAGAAGTGGACCCACTACTCTAGGTGTGACCTTGCTAGTGCTGAGTAGAGGGAAATGTTCACTTCCCCTGACCTGCTGGCAACACTCCTTCTAACGTGGTCTGGGATACCCCATGTTAGCTGCAAGGTTGTGTTGCTCTTAAAAATGCAGTTGTAGTCTCTCTTGTTCTTTTTTTTTTTGTGTGTGTGTGTTGCTAATACTAACAGAATTTTAGGTGCTCTAATCATATACAAGTGCATGAAAATCAATAAACCCAGAACAAGAAGTCAACCTCCACCTGAAGAAATTACTCTTAAATACAGGGTAGAGTAGGTGACAGAGAGGCAGAGGCAAGAGATGTAAGATTAGTCTGCATGGGAAGCTTGATAACCATTCCTTACTCATTCTTTTTTTCAGGATCATGACACAGAGGAGTTTTAAAGTTTTAAATGATAGTCTTGCAGAGGGCTAGAGGCAGTCCTGCTGTCATAGTAGTAAGGGACTTGAGAAAAAAATCAAGGGGTTTGAAAACTTAACGGATGAGTAACAGAAGAGGCAGATTTGGGGCAGAGCTGACTACTTAGTACAGAAATTAAGTGACAGAATGGGAGAAGGATGTGGAAGAGGGCACGTGAATGCAGCTGGTATACTCAGAAGAGAAAAGTTAGTAGAAAAATAAAAGGATGACTTCAGTTTAATGAAAGACAGAGGGAGAGGAGTTGGAAAATGAACCCTTGTAATTGTGTTATCTCAAGCAGAGAGATAACTAGGTGAGACTTAGATGACAAATAGGCAAGAAGGATGAGAAAGTCTGGATAAAAACTTGAGCAAATCGACCTTTTTAAAAGAAGGGTATGTTTGTTAGGGCAAGCTCTTTGTACTGCTGTAATTGTAAAAGACTTCAGAATTACTAAAAGAAACCCAACCCCGCACATTAAACATATATTATCCTTGGAGTTAATTATTTAAGTTATTTTGTAAATAGTTTTACCATCCGTAGTAATTTGATGTCTTGTACTCCTTTTTAATTTTCTGTGATGATACTGACATACAGGCTATAATTGATTAACCAAAACTAATAAAGAACACCAAGTGATATTTGCAGGGGATGTTGAGGGAGATGGATCCTGGATTTTGAAGGCATAATAAATTGCATTTGGACATAATTACATAAGCCCTTGAGGTTGCATTTTTGAGCTAAGTAGTTTGCTTCCTCAGCAAGATGAGCTGGCTGCCTCTCTGGGTCTATTTTACTGCAAAATAAACTTTGTGAAGGATGGACTTAAAGCAACACTGAAGGTAGGGTGGATACAAAGCACAAAAGAGGTGAATGCAAACTGTCCCTTAATGCTTTAGAACATAAGATGACAAGTTCAAAAGTTTTCTGCATATTGCCCATATGGTAAGAACTGAACTGCACATTCTAATTCCAGGTAGCAGGTTGTTGTAACTGGTTTTCTTTGGGGGAAACACTGAAAGGTTAATTCCTACAATCTTTTGCCTGCTTTGTTTGTTGTGAGAGAGGCCTAGTAGTAGACTAGGCTACACAAATAGTCTGTAGTTCTATTCAGTGCAGGCTAAGGTAAGTCAGGCTGGCTTCTATTTGCTACAGAACATTTGAAGCAACAGTAATTCAGAGAATGTGTTTGCAATACCACAGTAGGGTGACTCAGAGTTTAACTGTAGTTCTCCAGCAAAGGTCAGTTTTCCTCATGGCAGAGAGAATGGATTATTTCTTAAGAATAATTTGTGTCATTCTTGTAAACCTCAGTGGAAAAGAATAGATCTCTCTGAGCGTGAGGGAAGTTTCAAATGTAGAGACAGACCGGGTGCAAAGGTAGGAAGAAGAAATGCTACTTGGAGGCGGAGCAAACAAAAGCGGTAGTACTAGCTGGTGCTGCTGGCAAAGTGGGAGGTGGTGCTTGTCAGTGTGATAATTTCATATTTTTTATCCTCATCATGGATAGATAAATTTCATTACTTCTGGAGATTATTCTGGAGAGGTTTTGTGCTTTTTTTCCCCCATTAGCTCCATAAGCTTTATCAGAGGAAGACTCTGAGGTACCATATATTTACTACTGCAAAAAGATCATGTAATGGATAAGAGGATGTCCAGGTATTTTTACTGTAAGGTTTATATTGAGTAGTTAAACCTCTGAAAAATTTTACCAGTGTAAAAAGATTAGGTAGAAGGGGATTTTATTGATATTTTTTAAAAAGTTTTGCTTTATGTTCTTTTGTGCTGTTGAAATGTTTTAATTCTCCAAGTTTTCATATAGTTTTGTGATTTTATAAAATAATCTGATTAGGTTTTTAATGATTAAATTTTTACTTTTGTTAAAACTGTTAATGTGATATTTGGTAGGAAGTATGACTTGCTATCAGTAAATATAAGCTTTTTAATAAGTTTGTATTGCTTGCTAAGCCTTGAGTGAAAAAAAATTTGGAATGCTTAGCTTTAGCAGAAAAAGTGAGGGTACAAGTGAGTGAAATGAAGAATACTGATGGTGAGGTTAGGAGGAGGCATTTTCATCTTGACAAATGCAATTTGTCAAAACTCCATGTTTGGTAGTGTCCTATGAATAACTTTTGTGTTGTCACAATGCAGAACAAATTGTGTTCAAAACCGGTTTTAATAATTGGCTGTAATACAGACTTTCCATGTCCTGCATCTGAATTTCAGTGCAATACATCATTGTAAGGAATTCCAGATTCACTTGAAAGATGACACCAGCAGCTTGTCCACTTGCAGTCACTGAAGGTTCTGACCAATTAAAAGCACAAAACCAGCCAAACTAGGAAACAGCGGGGCAAACAGTTACAATTTTTAATTTAACTGGAGTTTTCTCTACCTTGTTTCCTGAATTAATGTGGTTGTATAATGCATGCCAGAAGACTCCTGAGCAATATGTAGGTGTGATTGAGGCCTAAATTAAGTGAAATTCTGGACAGCTCAGATTTTAGTTTTTAAAGTGTACTAGACAGAGGTACAGGTCAAGGGACCCACAAGTTGTTATTAAAAAAAAAAAAAAAAAAGCATTGTACTACTTGTGTTAGTAATTTTAAACACCCTCCCACTCCTCCAAAAAATGAAAACCCAACAGCCAAATACCCACCAAACAACCAAACCCACAATTAAATTTGGAATAGTTCTTAATTTCAAAATAAGGTCAAAGATTGTTTTTCATTTAATTTGGAACTTGTTTGGGGAACTGCAAGAAAACCAAGAAACTAATTCTTTTTACACTTCTGAGTGTTTATTCATTCCCTTCTGGAAAGGAAAAACAGATAATAGGAGTGCCAGTTTGATGTACTGTAGTGAATGAAGTCAGCAGTCTAGTGTGCAAGTATAAAGATAGATAACCATTGCACATTCCTCCTCCCTATGTACCAGTTTTCACAGAACCCTGATGAAATCCAGGGCTACTTCTGTGTAGTTTTCATGACTACGCAAACATACAGTTCAAATGATAATACAGGTTTTGATTAACCAACACGCAATGATGGCAGCAGTTCTGGAAAGAGATGACAGTTCCTATGTTACCTTGTGTAGTAGTAGTGGTAGTAAGCCATGCATATATTTCTTCATATTTTAATATCTATAAATGTTTTCAGGTTGTATATGGAATTGCAGTCACTGTTGAGTTGGAAAGTAATAGCCACCTAGCATTTACATTTTGGAAAATAACAACTTAGAAGTAGATTTTTCCTGGTGATATTGCTGTGAAGGCCTCAGTGTAGAAGTGCAAAGGGAGACCCAGGCCTGGAGAAATGGATATTTAATAACACCTAACAGCAAGAGCAAATACTGATGTTGGTGTGAAATAGAGTCTATCAATGTTAAAGGTCTCTCACAGGCAGTGAATTGAGTCCAGATACAATTGAAAATGAATGGTTTCAGTTAACCTGTTGGTGGCTTTAATTTTATTGATCTAAACTTCCAAGATTTCCTATGTAAAGTGTGAGCAGTTGTGCTTATTACTCAATGCTACGTGTTTTGCGACCCATCAAGAAGAAAGGTGTAAAATGTTCAAACTGTGATGTTCCTTTTGTTAGGAAACCAGATTTAACCCTAACAGTTACATCTGAACAAATTTTTTATAGCTTTAATTCCCCTTTAGGCTGTATATGCATTGTAATAGGCACTCAGGTTGTGACTTAGATAACTGAAAGCAGAGTGGAGAGGAGCAGGTGGTTTTGGAGAATCAATGAGATGCAAAGATTACGTACTTAATTTTCAGGATTGATCCAGGTTATTTTTATTTGAGCAAGGAAGAACCACAACCCTAAAACTCATTTTTGTTTTTCATTTTTCCACTATGTCTGGACATTTTATAGTATGGGAAGTTGTCAGTTGTAGATACAAAGTTTTGAACAGCAAAAAATACTATACAGCTGTAAATAATGGCCAGGTTGAATACAGTCTTCATGTCTGTATCTTTCCAGAGTGATAATAATACAAATAGTGGGCTCTGAATTGATTTTATGCCTGTTATGAGAGCTGCCCATGTGATGAGAATGCCTTCTGACAAACTGACATGTTTTGATAGGTGCTGAGGTAATTGTACAGATTTTTTTAATTAAGCAAAAATTACAACTGGTGTATTCTACAGAAGGTTAATCCCAATATCAAAGTTTAAATGTTAGTTCAGGCATTACTAAACATGACCAATCTCTTCTCTCGTGCGTTTTTTGAAGTGTGATGTGAATTGGATGCTGAGGCTGGGCAGCTGTATTATGAGAATGTAAAGTAACTCGTTGCCTGGCAGCTCACAGGAAACATGTCTAAATATTTATTTCTGTGAATCTTTAAAGGAATGAGCTAACAAGCCCTTCCTGTATGTTTTCTTTTACATTTTAATGGCTTTATTATGTGAGGAATGCTTAATTATTTTAGAGTATTCAAACAAGGAATTGCCACTGCATACTCTATTTTTGGTTTTCTTAGGCACTTAGTGGTTGACAGCTCTCAACAATTTAGCCAACTGTCAATAATCAATTATTACTGTGTGTAGCATTATTCATTCATACAAAAGTTTCTCTGCTTAATCATATATTAAGAGAAATTGGTATCTGTCTTTTGAGACCTTAAAAAAGAATTGGTATACATACTCCCTTATGTTTTTACAATATTATATAGTTATTTTAAAGGAACTAGTGAATCATTGTGTTTTAAGTCTGAGACACCAGGCAGTACTTTTCTGAAGGTTTTTATATTTCATGCACCTTTCACGTGTTTATTTGTATATGATATATCCATGTGTGTATATATACACATATGTGTGTCTGTGTGTGACAAACAGCGTTAAAAATTCCTGGTTTCCGACTGGTTTTTTTTAAGCTAATTTGATTACAGTCCTTTAAGTGTTCTGAAGTTAGAAAGATGTAAAGACGACTTCCTCTAGGAAAATAGAGCTACTCAAGGGCATAAACAGCTTTTTAAAAGCATATTGTTAAAATCCACAGCAATTTAGAGCCAGAAACTGATTACAGGAAGAGTAAACAGGGAGGTAATCGTCGAGCAGCAAGTCGGTACTAGATGTATCAATTCAAAGGAGGTAGAAAACAAACCTAAACGCTGTTTCATGACACACATCTGTTGAATTCGATGAGATGCGAGTGTGTGCTGAAAGCTGAGTCTCTACCTTTTTGCTGATGGGTTTAAGCTTAGACGTGCTCAGTGTGAAGCAGGTAACACTCCGGCCATAGCTGGGCTTTGTACGTAGGGACTTGAACAAAATCCTTGCTCCTAACCAAACTAGATGATGTGTTTATGTAGCTACTGCAGTGCTTTTACAAAAAGATAGCTGTGACTACAGCCACGTTTTTCAAAGGTGATGATGAGGTGTTAAAAGTAAATGAAAGTATTTTACAGGATACTAAATTTTGCCAGCATGTAAATCTTCCCTCAGCGTGCTGCCGGCTAGCTGGCTGTCTCTGGTGCCCTCTGCTGTTCTTCGCAGATGCACAAGCCAGAGTGACAGTTTTCAAAGGCAAGCGGACTGCACTTCTCTTGTCCTGTATTTTCTGTATCTGTCTTCATCCTTTTTCCCCAGTGAATGTTAAAAGCAGGGCAGGAAAAAAAAAATCCACGAATCTTTACCACTTCAGTTCATTTGCTTTTACTATAATGTAGGCTGAGGTGCAGCGTTGCCTTTTCTGAGGAAGCTTCCCATGTGATGATCGTATCTTTTAGGTTACAAGCACATTGTGAAGTCTTGTGTGTTGTTTCTACTGAAGTCGTTTTGAATTTTCTCTCCTGCTAATTGAATCTCTGTGGTTGCATTTTCATTGCTTTTGTTAATCTTCTAACTTACTCTGTGAATCATAGAATTGTAGGGGTTGGAAGGGACCTCAAGAGATCATCAGGTCCAACCCCATACGAAGATCCGATGAGTTACTCCCGTGTGGTTACAGGGTATTGGCAATATTTTACTTGGATTTATAGTGTAAATTAAGGTTGCTCTGTTCCTGTAGTTCGCTGTCTTTCCTGTTGCATTTCAAGAGATACTGGTGCTCTTGATTGTGCACTCTTTCTGCCTACCTCCTGCTGGTTATCAGAAATACCTGTCAAATACAAGTTCTCTTGTACACAAGAGAACAGCAGAGTTTAATTCCAGAGTTAGTTGCTTTTATTGCTTGATTCTCGGATCCATTTTCATGAACAGTGTGAGAACACGACACTTCAGCTTTAATACCGTATATATTTTTTCCTGGTTAAAATTAAGATTATGTTTATTTTTATTTAATCAGTGAGTTTACCTTTTTTTAACAACAGTTCAGAAGTTCTACTTCAATACTTACAAACTGTAAGGCATGAATCGAATTTGTACAGATGAATCGCTTTCATCTCTCATGTAAATGTGCAACTAGATGACTTGGTTCCAGTGGATATTTTTATAATTTTACATTTCAGATCTGGTATTCTCTACTGCTCTGTCAGCTAAATCTCGTGTTTATGAGAAATGCCAGAAGGATAGTTCTGGTGCAGTCTGGCCTAGCCCACAAAATTAATTATTTTGGGGCATGCAAGATCCCTGACAAAGTTTTCTATTGCTGTGTCTCAGTACATCATTCCTGAGCTAGGGCAATAGCTATCAATCAAAATTGTTGTGTACTGCCCTTTTTGGGACAACTATTCTGTTACTAGTAGTGAGATGGGGCTTTGCCATCCTTTGTCTTGAAGGTAACTGTTCTCTTTGCTGAGAGACTTAGTAAGCTGGAAAATGAAATGCTGTTCTTTGGAACAAATCCAGATACTTGATTTAGTGAAGAAATATTTTTAATAAATCAGGGCAGATATGAGGATGGTCACTTAGAACTCCCTTTCATACTTGTTCATAATGTTAGCCATCTCTTTTTTAATGTCTGAAGTAAAACTTTTTAAGCTTCAGGAAAATGTTTGTATCATTCTGATTTCAGTTTTAGTAATGTTAGGACCATATGCACTGCACGTGGATATTAATAAAATCAATCAGCTGTAACTGAGCCCTAAACTCAGAGATTTGCCTGCCTCTGTGTTAAAGATCCCAGATTTGTAGTGCTTAATAGGAGAAAGAGCAGTACATTGCAAGTCAGTTTTGCATTGTATTGCAGTACTAAAAGGACTCTTGGAAAAAATAACTTAATTGTTCTGGCATTTTAAAAATTCAGTGCTTTGGGACTTTACTTTCTTGTTAGAAAGGGAAAAATAGAACTGATAGAAAGCACGGGTTAGTAAGAACATTGTGGAGAGAAATAAAGAAAATTAAAGTTGCCACCAGGAGGAGCAATACCAAAATACTCCCATTTCTTTACTGACACAGTCTTCTAGTGTTGTAGCTGTAAAATATCTTTATCTTAGGGAATATCATAATTTTTTTAAGGGCAGGGTACTAAATATAGTATTTTAAAGAGCAACTAAAAAAACCCTAAAGAATACAAGTTAAGAACTTTAATATTTTTACAAATTATAATCTGGAAAACAATGATTCTGACATGAAACCTGGTCTTTGTCCTGGTTTCAGTACCTTATGTTGCTAACTGGACTCTCTGAATCAAAACTAGATCTATTTTTGTGTCTCTTAGTTCAGACCTAATAGAATAATTTTCAGGAGCTGGTGTATTGAAATTGCTAATAACTACAATTCCCTCTATCTGCTTTGGCTAGGCGTCAGAGGAACAGGCACCTGGACAGCATAGCTGGCTCCTGCACTAGGGGCAAATTGTTTGCTGTGTCAGGGAATAAATAACAGGAAGGAAAAGATTCAATGAGAAATAGAGAGTGTGCCAGGCCTTGTAGGGTTTTTGGGGGCTTGGATTTATCTTTTCTGGTCCCATCGCATGTCTGTACCCCCTTCACCTCCTGTCCTTACGAGTCTCTTCATAGTAGAAAATTTAAAATAAAAAGCACAATAGAAAGATTTAGGAAAAAGGGGAAACTTGGTGACTGAAATCTTGTTTTACTGCTACATGTGACCACAAGTGTGTTATTGATAATGGGCAAATTAAAAAAAGGGTGTTATATGATAGTCTTTCAAGCTGTGTAGCTACAGTATTTTGCTAGATGGGGATAGAGTTCATTTACAAGTTTGGACACAACAGAGGAAATGTGTGTGTATAAGGTTACAAAATTGGTGAAAGTAGTATTTGGATTTAAAATGTAATAATTTGACATAGAGTGTCTTCACAGTGCTGGGTATTATTTCTCATATAATTAACAAGGAGAATGTTTTAATTTTTTTTTCTGTGTGATAGATTTTACTCATATAGAAAATGTGTATACTCCATCATGCGATATGTAGACAATCCAAATCATAACTTGGAAAGCAGTGGAGTTACCCATTAATGCTTTCATATATTGGTATTCCATATGAATTTTATATTTCATTAGCTGGATTTACCTTAGTTTTCTGTTTCACATTACTGGCCCATTATTGTCACTGATTCAAAATGCTACTATATCGCTTCATGATGTTAACTACCCACCCACTTCAGTGGTCAAGTATGTGCTTTACAGATTTTTTTTTTACATTATATCCACAAGTTATTTTGCTCGCTGTTGTGACAGAGTTTTTCAAAAAGATCTAAATACTTCCAAGTAAGCCAAGTGGATTTTCTGTTTCTGAGGTGGACTTCCAAAACAATTGGAGTATTGTTTAATAGCTGAATTGAACGTGAGTCTGTTGTCTGGGTGCTGTGTGTAATGTAAGATGCTGGGCATGATACTTAGTTAAGGGTAATCAGTCCTTGAGGATAGTCCACTGCAAAACAACTGAATCACTTTCCATAACTTGTGGTACTGATTTTGGAACACAGGGAGGTACAGTGGGTCATGAAAACCACAGAAATATTCAAAACTGGATGCTGATGCAAAGTGGGTGTGTGGGCCGCCTTTCTGTTATATCCATCCTGCTGTATGTCTGTGAGAAAGAAGGAAGGTTTTATCCTTCCTTTATATGGAATATTTTTTATTTTGAAATGTCTTTAAACCTGGAAGTCTAGCAACTAGGTCTCATGAAGATTTAAAACTGATTGCTTCTTAATGTTGGGATTTCTTTTAAATTACCTGCTACATTCTGCAAATGTTTCTCCTTAGGATGAAGATGAGCTGGACTCTCACACCATGGTGAAGACCAGTTCAGAGAGTGCTGGAACCATGAGGGCCACAAGCACGATGAGTGAAGGTGCTCAGACAATGATTGAACACAACAGTACTATGTTAGAATCGGACCTGGGGACCATGGTAATAAATAGCGATGATGATGAAGAGGAAGATGGGACCATGAAAAGTACGTTGTTAATTTACTTTTCTTTTAATAATGCAGTATGTTTTCTTGTACTACATAAGAGCTTTGCATCATCAGTGACTATCTAGTGTCAAGTTCTGTGGTTAAAACAGGAGGAGAGGGGTATTTGTGTTTCTAATTGCTCTCTAGTGCGTGGAGAAAAAGGTGACTGTAGTGGGAGATTCAAAGCAGAAGCCTGGTTTTTGGTGTTGTCTCTGGAGGACTCTAAAATTAGGCTTCTGTGAATTCTCCCTTTAGCTGTTTGTCTCTTGCTTATTGCCTCATCTCCCACATACATGTGGACTAGTTCCTTTGAGCTAAACTGAAATGACGTGATTATGTGAGAAGCTGCTGCTTCAGTGTCAGTGGTCCTGAGAACTGGGCATGACTCTACGTGGGTTCAGCAATCTGTACATATCTTGCTGCAAAATTATTTCTGTATTATTTGAATGCTTGTTGGACTGTAATTCAGTAATGCTTGGGTTAAGACAGTGATCAAAACATCGTTGAAACCTAAACAAAAACTCCAAATTGACTTCAGCAGCATGTGAGGGAGTATGTAACAAAGAGGGAAAAAATTATAAATGTTTTAAAGTATAATATGATAAGTTACAATGAAATATGCATAAATACATATTTGTTGCATAGTTAACTTCCATACTCATTATTTGGCTGAAGCCTACTGCAGGGTGAGACCCGTTGAATTTAATAGAATTATTTGCTTGAATGGCCAGCATCAATAGACGAATCAAACTCAAGCTGTAGGCACCTGGTTTCATGAGGCACTATGTAATGTTTAGGTTATTGTATGGGATGTGGGGGAGAGGTATATTTAAAGCTAATGTCTTAAATGTGAAAATCAGTGCCAAATAAATAACTTTGTAGAACATAAAATTGCATTGGTGTTTGCACATATATATACATCTGATGTAATTTGTGCAAGATTAGTTGGAAGTGCAAAGCAGAAATGTGTTTGCTTTGTGGTTTAACATACAGTAAATTGGAAGGAAGGAGGAGTTTTGTTTCTCTGGGGGTATTATAGTTTCTTTTTTTGTTTTGTTGGGTGGTTTTTTAATTGTTCTCAGCAATAAGATAGCAAACATACCTGTTGATTAGTGATTAGTTTAAGTAGGATGGTTCACCTCATGAAAACACTCGGCATGTACTTTAATTTGTTTTCATGCTGAAATAGAATATTTGCCTGTTAAACTGTGAGGCTACTTGAGATTGCTTGTACTAACCCTCTGTCTCATTGGTTTCAACACGTTAAAGGATGAGTGATGCCAAAAAACCAGGGGGAAAAGATACCAGTAGCAAACATGGAGTACAGGATAATAGAGTAATTCTTAGGGCAGCAGTATTAGGAAGTAGTGCAGTTTGTGTGGATTCTGTCAAATCACTTCAGGTTTAATAAGCAAGTTCTATATACGTAGCATACCAAATTGCCCAGCGCTAGCTGTATAGTTTTTATAGGTGCTGAGAAGAAATACTTGTTAGTATGCCAAACAGATCAAGAAAGTGTCATTAGGTTTGCACTGCAACCTCTTAACTGTGTCCTGATATGTCTGCTTTGTTGCTGGAAACTTTGTTTTTAAAATATTATTTTCAGTTTTTAATGGATTCCAGTAACAATCTGTAGTTAAAAAGGGAATTACCTTTCTGCATCTTAGTGTTTGGTGAGTATAATTCTTAAAACCATTCTTCCTTTTTTGTCAAACAAGAACACGTAATATTTGGGACAGCAGGTTTCCTTCCCCTCCCTCCCACCATAGGTGACTGTCTTAAGACCTGTAATTCCAGTGAAGGAAAGCCAGCAAACCCGAAGTAGGCTGATGGCACGTTAGCAGTTTCATCATTTAGCTGGCAGGGAACAGGTTTAGTTCCAGCTCTTACTCGCTAACTTTCTTGTGTTTTGTATTAGGCTCCCATTGATTAAAAGCTAGAAATGATTCAAGAATGGGAACTCCACGTCTCTCAGCTGAAAATAAATATAAATCATGTCCACTGTAGCTGGTTCTGTGATTCACATGCTGTTGGCTAATAGCAAGTGTCATAAATATATGTCAGTAGAGAAGGATGTAGAAATCCTTGCTGTCCCTGAGAGGCAGACATAGACTTTGTGCTTGAAAAAGTCACAAGAGTTTGATGGCTGTTTGCCTTTTCCAATGTACCTTTATAGGCAAGGTGGGCTCTTTCTCCATGTTTCTGTGATTTGATTCTAATAAATCAGAACAGGTAGCTCAAAAGCGTTCTTCGATACTTCTGAATAATAGAACATTGCAAGCAAGAAGCTTGCAGAAATAAACTTAGTGAACTAGGGAAGAGGGATTTCATTTCCTTCCTAGAGACACCAAATATTTATGACAGACTCTTTTTTTTTATAATTGCTCTTGGGTTTAGTTTCACGTTTTGTTTCCTTCTGCCTTTTGTTTCCCTGCTCAAGGACAAAATAAGAAACAATAATAAGCTTTTATTTATAAGTGCCCATGCTTAGAGGCCTCTGGGAGCCATGACAGAAAATAACTAAAACCATATTTTTTTCACAAATAGGGAATTGTGCCCAGATAAAATTGGGATTTGGAACAAAAAGAGGCCTGTCATCCTACCCCAACACACAATATACAGCCTAGCAATAAGCAACATTTATGCCTTTTTGCTTAGCATGCTTTTGCATGCTCTGAGCAGAGACTATATGTAGGATGTACCTGGAAGGAGGGAAGAAGAAAATGCAGAAAACAGAGAGGTGGGAGGACAGAGCTCAACTTTAGGAGTTTTAACATGGAGTGAAATAAATAGTGGGATTGATGGAAGGTAGCACTGGTTTTGTTCAGCTGCCTGGATTGTACTTGCTTCCATGTAGGAGCATTTCCATATCTCAGTTCAGAGGCTGGTGTTCATACCAGTTTCCCCGCATTCCCTTTCTGTCTTTTCAGCAAGGTTTAGTGTTAGTGCTTTCTTGTGCACCAGAAGTACTCCTCATTGTTCTCCTTTCTCCTTTTCATTACAACTCCCCTGCTTACTTTTTGCCCCATGAGACATGAAATGTTTGAAGTTCAGTCAATATAATTCCTAAACAAGTTCTCCCTTCTTATAAAACAGAAGAATATAATCTTTGGAACGCAAGTTTCCATCCCTTTCCTCCTCTTGAAACCAGTAACACCAGTGAAGGAAAGTCAGAAAACTGGAGGTAGCCTGATGGCAAGTGATGCTTTTTCATCTTTCAGCTGGCAAGCGACAGGATCGGTTCCAGCACTTACTTGCTGAACTTTCTTGTGTTATTGTATTATGGGATCCTTGATTACAGTGGGGCATGCACCCAGCTGTAAAACCTAAATTTTCAAAGGGGAATCAAGGAGTTAGTTTTATTTTGTTATTATTTTTTTAATGATTTCAGTCCATCCAGTGCAAGAGATTGGACCATACTGTAGGTCAGTCTCTGTGATCAGAGGTCTGCGCTTGGGGAGCTCTGGAGTGATGCTTCATAATTCTTAGGCCTAAGTCCCACAGTTGTTTTTTCAACTGATGAGCAAAACCTACTGATGTGTGTTTTCTAGCAAGCTATGACACGTGACTTTTAGGAATACAGACAGGAAGCTTAATGATGGGCTGATTTCAGTGGGACTGGGGCCTGGGCAGCCCTGGTGCTGTCATGATCCATGGTGGACTACTCTGGACCTTAGCGGGAGTGGGGATGGGATGGGAGACAGGATAGGGGATGTGATGGAGAGCCACCAGGAGCTGGCAGCTCATGCAACAGCAGCTGAGGGGTGAGGCCAAAAACAATGGCAGCTGAGCTCCCCGTGCGTGTAAAAGAAGCCCTTAGGGAGCGTGAGCCGCCAGGCCAGGCAAACAGGGAATGGAATGTGTGTTCCTTCTTATTTTGAAATGTGTTTAGAATTATTTACTTTAGCTCTGATATATTTTTGAAGTAGTGTAAAAGAGTTGGTGTTGTGTTACGTCATCGCCTTATTCTTTTTATCCAGTATATGTTTTGGAAGACATTCTCTTATGTAACTGTTTGGGGACATCCCCCAACTGGATGTTTTCCTGTCAGGGGTACCACTCAGGTAGAATGTACATTTCCAGTGTTCCACAGCTTCCCAGCAATTTCTCAGACTGCTGTTCTTATTGTGACTTTCTTCCCAAAGCCAGCTTTAAGTCCTGGAGTGGGCAAGTACAGGGGTGATAAAAGAGACTGATTTTCTTAAATGTTGAAATTGTGGCAAACATTTTTAAACATGCTTATTTCTTGTTAAAGGACAAAGAAAAACGAGAGGAACCAGAAAATCCAAATCCTCCTAGAATGGAGCCGTCTATTGCACAATAAGTTTTCAGTGCCAGTGTGGAGTGATACTGATTGTGCTGCAGATTTTTTTGTCAAATATATAATTCCTGTAAAAAGTAACTTACTGGATATTTGAGTGAATTAATGGTCCTCCAAGGAATCTTTGTCTTGTACTTTTAAATTTCTTGGCTCTTGAAAGACAGTCGACATGATACCATTACTCTGTTGTTTATGAAAGTTAGAAAAAGTGCTTTCAGACCAAAATGATCTCCTAATAACCTTACGTTTGGGAGGGGGCAGAGGGACAGTGAAACTACATCAGTTTACTCTCATATAAAGAGCCCGAGTGTTTTGTAAAGTCAATACAAAAGAGGTAGGAGCCTTCACAGGGCCTTGAAACTAGTAGGTGTCAATCTATCTTATTTTCCATGAAATATTAACTAAACTTGTTTGTGTTAGGTTCACTGGAGATCTGAAAAAGAGTCACTCTTTTTCATTTATTTATTTATAAAAATAAAACCTTAAAAAGAAATCTCTAAATAAATATTTTCAATTTTTTACACGGAGGAAAAAACAAACTTTAAAACACCTCTGGTCCCATTGCTTTGCAGGTTTAATATTTCTGAGTTTCTGAGCATGTTTTTATATTTCTAGTGAAAGAAAACAACTCTTGTTCTTTTAAATGGGTTAACTAACTGTATACTAAATTGGAATCAGAAATTAATTCTAAATTCTTATTTATTGAAACAAACAGAATAAGCTCTCAAAGTGTAAGAAAGTGCTGTGCTGATTTTGGTGTAATTTCAGGCCTGCTGACCCACTTCCCTTAATATGCATTTGATAGCAAGGAATTTGAAAGGCTTGGTTGGTTTTACATATGCAGGCAGTCTTCTATTACATATATAAGGAAGATATTTATAAATAGCTCTAAAATTTAAGAACAGTGCTTGGAAAATCTTCAGTATTTGCTGTTACATGAGAGGAAGGAGACTATTTTACCTGTAATCGGCCAACAATTTGGTACTTGAGAGTTTTTAATAGAGACACTGGTAATCTTCTTGTTTATAAGTATGTCTCAAGGATGAAACATAAGTACAGCCATCTCAGCAGAAGAGTATTATTGGTTGTGAAAGGCCAACAATGTGGTACCCTATCTTTTTTGGTACAGATAGTTTCAGGGGTTTTGGACAGTGATCAGTAAGTAATGAAAAGTTTGTATGAAGCAAAATGCATTGTATTTCTGTTTTTAATTCCACCCTCTTCATAGCACTACCTTCTCATGGAATTTTTTTTTTTTTTTAAACTTTGTGAAAGTTTAGATTCTTCCATCTTTTGCCTTTTGGTGCTTATTTCTATAGTTACTTGGCATCCCCGCTGTTTAGGTCTCATCCCTTCCACAGTCCCTGGCTCAAAAGATGCAGACACCTCATTCAGGTGATCTTGAGTTCAGTGGGAGATTCCGGAGAATTATCTGCTATGTGTTCTGTTAAATTCAACCTGGAGTTTAGTTCACTAAGTGTTTTTGTCTGGTTTAGTTGTCATGAATTAAAAGATGGTGAGTAGCAATAACTGCGATCTGGGATTGGAAAGGAATACGGCAACAACTGAGAGTAAAACACGTTTAAAAAATGTGGGGAGAAGGTGTATATGGAGGCATGGCAGACTGAATGGAGGAATCATTGTGGAGCAGAAGTGCAATTGGAGTCATGTGCAGTCAAGCCTAGAGCATAAGCGAGACAGAAGAACACCACATTCAAAAATCCAGAAAATATCTTCATAGAACAGAATAATGTAGAAAAAGCAGGAAAAAAAAAAGACACCAATACAAAAATAAACATTAATGTGGAAAAACAAAAAGAAGAGTTTTACTGTATGGTTCATTTTACTGTAGTTAACCATGCAGTAAAATTAGGATGAATTTAAAAAATCTTGAGACAGAGAGGAATGGTTTACCACGGGAAGAGATGATGAAATATGAGGTGAAAGAGAAGGGAAATGACAAATGTAATGAATTAATAAAAATGAAGACCAGCAAGCCCTACTGATGATGTTAAACTGAAGCTCAAAAATTCCTTTTCACTTGCTAAAACAAGTAGTTCAAATAAAATGTCATACTTTTTAGTATGCTTAAAATTAAAAAGTATAATTCTACCTGTGGATTGGTGGGGGAGGGGTGTGTGGGGTGGTTTTTTGTTTGGTTGACTTTGTTGGTTTTATATTAGCTGTCATTTATATTTCTCATCCCATTTCACATTCTACTTGTGGAAATGTCTGTCATATTTCTCTCTGGAATGGTATGTTGCAAGTACACATTTCACGAGTCAGTGCTACATGGAATATGGTTTCTGAGGTGACATTTATGTAGAACGACTAAATGAACTTGCATTGAAATCCCACAAATGAAAACAAATCTCTGTCACTTAGGATCGTGGATACATTTATTTACATTTGGAAAAGATAAGAGAACAAGAGTTTGTGCTGATCTTGATCTGTTTTGTAAACCTTTTGCAGCTGTGTAGCTGATGATAAAAATCCTCCAGGGTTTCCACACCACGCAGATAGGGTGCTTTGAGTGTGATCCAATCATTTGCTGAGAATCCTCATTGCTAATGGATTTAATTAAGCAGTGTCTGGACACACTGTGTGTTGCTGGTTGTGGCAAGTTCTTTTTCTAAATAATTTTTAAATTATACCTTTGGTGAAACTGATGGAACTCTGTCGCTTTCCTACCAATGCCTGTGAAGCAGACCACTAACAGTGGCATTCAGCACCCAAAGGGATGCTTAGCACCTTGTGTTATTCAGTCTCTATAACAACAAATAGATATTGCATGAAGTAACTTCTAATATTATTTGTGTGTGCAACTCTGAAATGTCTCAGACATTTCTCCACATTGTATCTTGCTAGAAAATTACCATTCTTCGGCTATGAGCTTTTATGCCAAAGATCCTCAGGGGATGAATGGAGGCTTGCACTAGATACAGATGACTGTATTAGTTTCTGTAAAATCCAAGAAAATTAATAAATGGTGTTTATTTTATAGTGCAGTCAATCTTTTTAAAGAATTTTTTCTTTTTTTCCCCCCTGTTTTTTCTTAAAACTAAGGAAATGCTGCTTCACCGCAAGTTCAAAGACCTTCTTTCATGGACTATTTTGATAAACAAGATTCCAAGAATAAAACCCCTGAAAACTGTAATCAGAACATGCATGAACCTTACCACATATCCAAAAATGTTTTCCCTGATAACTGGAAAGTCCCTCAAGATGGAGACTTTGATTTCGTAAGTACATTTTTATTGTTTACTTTCGTGCATGCTGTTTGTTTTATATATGCCAAAAATAGTTAATCCCTTTCTGTAACTATGTTAATACAAGACAAATAAGTAAACTTTTAAGAATACCATCCAGTTACCTAATCTTAATACCTCATCCTTGTTGCTGAAATAATTACATTTGCATAACACAGGACTCTCTTTTTAGTGAGTGGATTCTGACGTTGTGAAAATACTTCTTTGTAATGACTTTTTTAAAATATTTTTGCTTATCTGTGTGCTATGTCTTTAAAATTTGATCCAGTTCTATCAGAAAAAAAAAAATAAAAAGAGCATTGCTATAGGTATGAAATATTGTTGTCACGTTTGCTGAGTATCTGAATAAAACAATAAGTGTTTTAAACTGGCTTAGAGCCACTGAACTGATCTCCTTTGAGATGGTTAAGACCAGCTTGTTGGTAATTCTCCAACAGCACACACCTCTCTACACAGAATTATTCTATCTAACACCAGCCTTTCTGGTTTAGGGTAGTATCCCTCCCCCCTCCTCCCCTCCCAATATGTGTAGTTTATTTCTTTTTGCCTATGTTGTAAACTTTAAGTTATAGGCTGCTCTTAAAGTGAAATAAATCATTATTACTTAGAAACTTCTAGATGGTTATACCTGTTTTTCACCTTTGTTACTTTTTTTAACATATTTGTATGAAATAATTCAGTTTATCTGTTTAAATATGTTCTTAACTGCAGTGCAGTAGCTAAATATGATCACACGGCACCTTTTTGAAAGTACACATGGGATTTGGAGAAAAATGTTGTATTTAATTTTAGGTGACAGCTGTAGGTGTGGGATTTTTTTCCCATTTTTCACTTACTGCATTTCTACATAAAGCTGACTCTGAAATTTAAGCTACTGGAGTGAAGCCAGTTATATTGCACAGTACAAGCTGTTGCTGCTGGAGTTTTGATTAAGTTGGATTTTGGTTTGGGTGGGGTTTTTTAAGGCTATTTTTTTTCTTACCATAAAATGCAGTAGTCATCAGCCTGATAATTGACTAACAAAATTATTCACGCTATTCATTGGAAAATAGCTGGTGTTATTTAAGTGGCAATAAAATTCCCCTTAGACCAATTTAAAATTCATCCTATTTTTTCCATTACTCATTAAGAAATGCAAGCCAAAATGATTCTTCTTGTAAATGCTAAGATCCTGATTCTGTAAGTGCTGATTCATGAATAATTCATGTGTGGATAATGCTGTGGAACTTGTTGACATTGCTTGCACATATGAAGTTGCCTTCTTGAAATAGGAATTTGTTCTAGAACTAAGCCTGAGGAGGTCTGATCTTGAGAAACAGAGTGCTTTTTGTATTGTAGTGGTCTCAGACTTAGCAAGCTGGAGACTTCAGGCTTGTTCTATGAATCATAGAATGGTCTGGGTTGGAAGGGACCTTTAAAAGTCATCTGGTCTGCCCCCACCCCACCATGGCCAGGGTCATCTTTGACTCAAAGCCCTGTCCAGCCTGACCTTGAACACTTCCAGTGATGGGGCATCCACAACTTCTCTGGGCTACCTGTTCAGTATCTCATGGAAGTTACATGATGTGTGTTTTGTCCTTGGCTTCCTAAAAAGGCTTGTTGCTACAACATTATTCTGACTGAAGACAAAATAGGATTTTTAAAAAGTGAATAGTGATTTGCTTCGGCAGTATATGTAGTTAGTTGGGTGTAGGGGGTGTGCATGTGATTTTAAGCATGAGAAAAGCCAAATACTTTTATAGATAAGTCAGCCTAAGAAAGAGTTTAGAAGACTCTTCAATAATGGATGTACTGCTTCAAAGTAGTCCACTCAAGAATACGTTTCTCTGAAGCATCTGGTACCAGCTGATGTCACATGGGATATTGGTTTTAAGAGCCTGCTGGTTTGAACCATAGGCAATCATTATTTATTTACATACTCTGGAAGCATGTCTATTTCTATTTTAAGCAGCAGCTGGCAGTATTGGTAAGTGGCCTGCAAGAGTCTTTGTGAAAGGATAAATCACTGGGCAGCATGCATAATATATTGTCTGCTCTCCGAGAGATCGACATGAATGTTTTCAGTTGCTGACATGAAGTCTTTAAATGATTCATGAAAGGGATAAATAATGGAAACTTTTTATACTAAATAATTCTGTTCTATTTTGTTTTGAATTATCTTTAATGGGATCTAGAAAGGGATCCTAACAGTCAATGCTGACAGTCATGATTTTATTTAAGGAAGGGACTGATACACTAAAACTAAAATAGAAATGATTAAAACCTAACTTAAAGCTAGCATACTCTGATAGTACTCCAACATTCTGTGTAGAAGAGGAGGGATGCTCTGTAAGTTGGAGGTCACCAAAGTAATTTGCTGAATAATACTGTTGTTCTTCCGTACCCATATGCCCTTGCAAGCCGTAGGTAGCACACAAGGGCTAACAGCCAACAAGCCCTTTATTTGCGAGCTAAGGCAGAATGACAGTGCCATGCTAAGAAGAGATATTCAAGGGTGTTGAATGGAAAGACTTAGAAGTTGGTGTATGTGTCTGTTACACTGTAAACTAGAGAAGGAGAAATGTCACTGAGGAGGAAGGGAGAAAAGAAAAAAAAATGCTCTAAACCCCTGCAACTAACCAGCTAGCTTATTTCTGTGTATTAAGGTGAGACCTGCAGAATTTGGAACTAATTCGTGTGGCCAAATGGTATATTTGCTGTAGCTCACAGTAATATTTTAGCCTATTGCTAGTATATTTTACTGTTCGATAAAACAATGCATAGTTATTTTGTTAAAATGTAAAACTACATGTAATGCAGATAGAGAGGATTGTCTTACACATTTACCAATGGTTTTGGGTAATGTAAATCAATGATACAGGAAACATTTCTTTTAAGGTGGATAAATGAAGTATAATGTAATGCAAAATGAACTTAGCACTAGGTCTGGTTTGAAAGTTTCTGTGTGGGCATAGCTTTTTACCCTGAGGTAAATCTTTTAAAAACTCCTTGCCAATGAAAATAGAAGACTTTTCCAAGAAAATAAGATGCTTTGGTTATCAAACTGAGCTTTAAAAAAACCCAAAAAAGTCATTTTAGCTGTGTTTCTTCTTCTGGAAGTACCCACTTATGCTTTGTTTTTCACTGTTCAAATACTTCTGGTTTGCAATTTCAAAAACTGATCTTGCTTCTTTTTCACTAAATGCCACGTGGGAATTTGAGATCCATCTCTGCCTGGTCCTACAGGCCTTCAGTTCCGTGATCAGTTTGTGCTTGTTATTGATGTCATGTTTCATGAAGTGGTGAGAAAAAATTGCTACTGCACGCTTCCGAAATTTACATTGTATTGAATCAGGTATAGTAAATAGCTTTTAACTAGACTTAATTCTGGCACTGTACAGTTGCCCTGAATATCACATTATTCCAAATTTACCCAGTTTTGTATGTTTCAGGACTAAAGTGCTGTTTTTCATGCATAAGAGGTAATTTGGGGGATTTTTATACTAAATTTCTTCATGCACACCCCCTACACCCAACTAACTACATATACTGCCGAAGCAAATCACTATTCACTTTTTAAAAAAACCCAAAGCACCAAGCCCAAACATTTTTGAACATTGTCTTTTCTGTGACTAGGATTTTGTTTAGGTGGTTTTTTTCTGATCTTTGTTTTCAGTCATCTTATTGTCTGTTTTTGTTGTCTCATCATAAATTCTGTGAAATAAAATCATGGGTGTCTCATACCACTGAATCTCAGGGAAATGTACTTCTGGGGAAGTACTGGTAAATGTATTTGGTTTTTTCTTCCTCAGCCTTTGAACTGAAAGTTTCAAAGCTCTGATGGGATATAAATCTTACAAAAGCCAAACTAGTGCTTACTCAAACTTTAGCTTTTATGTTAAGCTTTTAATATGTATTTGGGAATCAAGGATCACTATGGATTTTCATTCTCAACAGATACTGTCAGACCATAGGCAGTTCTTTTACAAATTTTCGTTATTTTTAAGGGACTTGCAAGAGATGGCAAAATTAAAGCAGTATTTTTAATCCTAATTTGGTCGGGTTTATTTGGGGTTGAGTGCTGTTTTATTCATAGTAAACCTTGATGCCAGTAAGTATAATCAACAAGATAACTACTCATTGAGAGGAAAAGCAGCATGATGTATTTGAATACGTAAAGATGTGGTAAAGCTCTATAGTGTACGAGTGTGGTATTCATAGAAATGTTAATGATGCACGGCATAAGCAGCTTTTCTTAACGAGCCTTAAATGTTTAATGGACTCAGAAGGCGGCAGCAGTGTGAATCAGAGTGTGGACCTAGGGCAAATGAGGTGTTTGTTTCGATCATCTAAGTGACCAGTCCTTTTAAGAACAGTTGTTTTTTATAGATATTATGTATTTGTGTGACCATGTTGCTATTATGATAGCTTAGTTCTTTCCATGGGGAATGTTTTCCATGAGAGATGTACGTGCTGGAGAGAGATGTATGTGCTGGAGAGAGATGTGTATTAAATGAACAGTATAACTGCAAGGGGTTGTTAGAGCAGCTTGTTCAAATTTCTTTTTAAGATTTTGTGATGTTTTGTGTAGTGTTTATCACATTTTTATGGACATTATAGAAGATGGTTTTCACCAAAAAAGGTGAACTTTCAGTAAGTGCTTAAAATTTCTGTCATGTGGGGAAAACCAGGTAAATCCTAGCTTGCTAGATTGATGTTTGTATGCACATGTTGTTAAATAATGTGCAGGTTACATCTTTAGTGTCTCATGACACATTGCATCTTATTAAGATGTAAAATTGCTCTGTAAATCCTTCGGCCCCTTAGTAATGTCTGTTAGTGTAGGACACAGTGTTAACAAAGGATTCGCATGAACTGCACTGAAGTGATATCTAACTGATGATAACCTGTGAATTAACATTACTCAGAATGAATTGCTAAACTTCATTTTCTCTGATTGAATGTATTATTTAATCTTAAATGAGTCATTTAAATTTGTTATGAGATGATAAAATGTAAAAAGGCAAATCTCTTTATTATAGCAATGCTAGGGTAATGATTTCTGTCTGTAGTAGAATTATTTCCAAACAAGAATGGTATCCAGATTGTTAAATATTAAACAGTGAACATGTAGATCATGTTTTGCGGTAACTGCAGTATCATGTTTAAGTAGATGCATTTTGGGTGAGTTAAAGATTCTGGAATAGCAACAAAAATTTAAAAGCCATCTGTTACCCTAGGCAGAATATTTCCCTGGGTTCCCAACAGAACAAATGTAATCATTGTGAAATAATGGTATTGCAGATAGTGAGCCCTTTAGTTAACTTTTATAAATATATTATGTGACAATTGATGTAATAAAAAAGTAAATACCATAAAATGACTGAAGAACAAGAGGAATTTAATTAAAACTTCAGTTACAAAGCTAGGCTTTTGGAAATATTTCTTTGTCCAAAACCCTGACTGGGTTTACTCTGATTCTGTTTAAGCAGCAGATGAGTTTGTTTGGTCCGGTCTTCTTTCTAATTAATAGGAATGGATGTATTTCATCTATTTTCAATTGTTTCAGATTTTCCTCTTAAGTAATTTGGAAAATTAAAATTAAGTATTAATACAGATTCAGTTTGCTTTGTTTTTAATTAGTTGCTTGAATATCATGAAACGTTTCCAGATGCTGACAGGAAGAACATTTTCTTAACTAAGCAAATATGAAACTTAGGTTTCTGAGTTTGCACGGGCCATATGCATATGAGATAAACAGAAGGAGTATTGGTGTCGACAGTCTGCATGCAAATTGTCATTTATTTCAGTTCAGACACAGCTAACAGAGGAGAGACTGTAAAATTAATATAATGAATATAATATGCTTTATATAGCTCATTTTGTGAGGCCACCGTGGACCTCAGTAGTGGAGGTTTTCTGATGTGTCTTATAATAGGCAGCTGGTACAGAAGCTTCTTGTATGTTGAGGGGGTATTTAAAAAAAACACAACAGTTGTGGGGGTAATTCAATGGGAGAGAAGATTTGCATTAGGAGTCCACTGTGGATGGTTTGCAGGTCACAGTCGTGGCTTGTTCGGCTTGCCGTGCAGTTGCTCAGGCAGGCAGTGGGGAGGTTGTGCCAGCCTGGCATGTAAACTACAAACGTAGCATTGGTTGGGGATTTTTTTCCCAGTAGGCAGAGGGAAAACTTTCTAAAAAAACCCCAAAACTCGGGAAGTCTGATGCTGACTGATGTAACTAAATCCTGTTTGTGTCTTCTGACCACGAAAGGAAAGTTATTTTTCTTGCAGAGGGTGGGAGAATAAACTACATGAGCAGAGTGTTTCTCCAACCAGTATTGCATGCAGGATCCTTTTTCTTTGAATATGTCCCTTCTCCTATTAGTGTAGAAGTAAATAATTGAAAACCAAGCCAGTAATTTCCTCTTATGTATATATCTGAATTGTTTAGACTGTAAACAGGATCAGCCATTTCTGTTTATCTTAAATTTTAGGATTGTTTTAAAGCTGTTACTGAGACCACTGAGTCATTCATGCCAAATTACGAGTGATGTAGTTGTGCAGTTTTGGAAGCTGAATTGTGCCACCTGACAAAGATAACATGAATTTAGTATCCTAAAAGAGCACAGAAAACACCCTTCTAGGCAAAAAGCTTTTTGCATTCTTACATGTAAAACACAGAATGAAAGATTTTTACTTATTGTTGATGTCTGCTCTGAAGATAAGACAGGAACTCAGGTTTGAATTACAGCAATTTATTTGAAGTTAGGTAGTAAGAAGGATGTCTAATAGGATAATAACATATGACAGCAGATTGACTCAGAGGGTTGCAGAAGCTGCCGTTACGGTGCGTGTTGAAGACCTGGGACATGTTTGGAACGGTTTTGGTGGAGTTGATCAAGCTTGGAGCAGAGGATTGTTGTAGGTGAGCTGCTCCTGTAAATGTTTCTGATGGCCTTACTTACTAAGGCTTTTTAAGCTACAACTGATGTTTGTAATCATAAAAGATGTTGAGAACAGATAGGTCTTAGAAGCTCAAGCTCTCAAAAATAGTGACATACTTAATTTGTTTATTAGGAGTGTCAGTATTTTGGAGGAGCTAAACCTTGGGTAACCTTGACAATTTTCGCAATTAGCAGTCAACTATTACTTCCAAACATGAGTCTGCCTCTGGAAAATTTCAGCCAAGATTCCGTCAATAAAACATAACCATGTTTTCTCTCTGGAAAGTTTAAAGGGTCCCTGCCGACTTATTGTATCATGTCAAATAGTTTCAATTTGCAATGTGTTTTTTAATTACAAAATAGTTTCTGGTGAGAAGATACTTGAAAGCTGATTTTTTCAGCCAACTTCCAAATGCATTAGCGTAGAGTTAAGAATGAAACTACTTCACTCCAAAAACTTTTTAAGTGTTTGTATCATCTAACCTCCCCCCTCCTTTTTTTTTTTTTCCCCTCATGAGCTTGAGTGAGACTGAAGCGTAGCTCTGGTGTATGTACTGTTATACAGCAGGTCTGTAATTTGTGCATAGTTTAAGGAGAACAAAGGAAAGAAATGAGTGAAGCTGATGAGCTGAGGCAGTGCTGCAGGTTTAAAGTAACATCTTGTTACCTTAGTAACCAGTTGTCTGTACTAATATACCTCTTTGAGATCATTGTGTAATAGCTAAATAATGTGTATAGCCTAGAAAGAGCTTGGAAATACTTGGAAAAAGCAGTTGTGGCTGGACAAGTTTTAGGCGGTCCTTGTTTTGTCCATCAAATCAGATGGACAGTTTCAGGTCTCTCAATTTTGTTTGCTCTTACAAAAGGAGGAGAGTGGGTAGATACTTAATCCAAATAGTTTCCATGCTGTATGAATCACTGCTAATGTCAAGACAGGGTACCACACCTTTGTGTGTAATGTCTGATCCCCAAGCTGAGTTCTGACACTGAGAGGTGCGTGTTCTACTTCAGCGTTTCAGCAGAATTCTTTGAAATCATCTGTATGACAGTATCGTGAAAATTAACTACCAGGAAACAAAATCTCTTCTCCTACTCTTCGCTGTGATGATTAATGATAATGAAAAGAAGTAAAAATAAATCTTGCCTCTGGAGAGTGGGCGACTGGAATTTTGCAAGACTGTTTTAAGTTAATTTTTGTAACTCCTTAGTTTTGAACATTTTGAAGAGGATTTCCTCATTACGTGGTTTGGTAGAGAACATGGGGTGGTTTTATCAGATTAGCTTTTTTAACCTTTTTTAATTTTTAAATTCTTTTAATGGGCTCAAATAGGAGTATGAGAACTTGTCAGATAGGATTCTAGAAATTTAACAGAAAAAAATGTGTGGATTAGTTTAGTGTCCGTGTGGCTAACTCAATAATCAAAAAGCTCGTATTAGATTTCTGTGCGTCATGTTTTGATCGGCGGCCAACAAGTACCATGTGTAGACTATATATTAAGCATAGATGTTAACAATATTTCATAAACAAAATACTGGAAATTAAATGGCTGACATTTAATACTATTGAGCTTTATGAAGAATGGAAAAAATTCTGTGTGGCTTTTGTTTGCAAATAACTTGTAGAACTTGAGAAAGAGACGTCTGCATTAAGGCATTGACTTCAAACATAGGGCTTGTAATACTTGGAGTTCTTTGTTATTTGGAATTAATAGCTTTAGATATCTAATTAGGTTGGGTTTAGCACACGTTTAGCAAAACCAGGGATTGCCCAGAATATTTTGGTTCACATATAAATTTTATTTCCTTTCCTTATAACTTGCTTCACTCAGAGATAAAAGGGAACTCCTATGAAACTTGAAAGCAAAATCTGTATAAGAATGGACTTACTATTCCCATTTACTTGTATTTAGTAGCATTTTAAATGTATACATTAAAATTATTCTAATGTGATTATTTTACATTAGATCTCTGCCTATAGATGCCTTATAGTCCACATTTACTTTGGTTTATTGGGAGTTGTAGCATTGCTATGCACTAATAATTTTTTTTTTGTGAAAAAAGTGATGCTTTTTATAGAGTGGTGTGCTGTGTAAAGTTTTGAGCTGTTTGGAGACTTTCTTTTCATTCATTATTGTTACTTGTGTCTGGATAAAAGTGTGTATCCTGAACAGTGCCAGGACCTAAAAAAGTTTTGTAAAATCACCTGGATAGGAGTACAGCCCAAACCCAGCAAGCCCAGGAAATGTATTTGGCAAGGATTTATACCTGATTTATAGTGTTACATGAGTAACAAATTAGAACAAACAAAAATCCCAACCTATGTGAGCCCAACATATAAAGCTGCAGCTAATGACAAACTCTCTAAAGAAGGGTTAATCTCACACTTGCTAAAGTCAGTTAGCCAGGGCCCTACTGACGGCAATGTTCAGTGTAGCTGCTCAGATTATTAAAGTAACCACTTTAATTTGTGGAAATGGCATTTAGGTTTAGAGTTAGAGTTTAGACTCTTTCTCTCAGTATTACTTAAGGCAAGTATGGCTAGTTTCTATGAAAGAAATACCTTAAGAATTAACTCTTGCTTAGCATCTTCTTACAGATCTTGGAATTGCTTATATTTATGTTTGTATTGCAAAAGTTGTACAGATACAAGAATACAAGTAAAGAAAATTTCATTTCTTCACATAAATAAGATCTATCAAGACAAAACTGCTCTGTGGGAAAGCTCTTAAAGGCACAGCATTGTTACAGCCGTTTCAAAAATCTGCTTGAAGCTCAGCTGAGAACCCTGACTTCATTACCCTGACAATTTTTAGTGTGTCATAGTGAGAACTAAAACAAGTTAGCTTACATTGTTTTGAAGAATTTAACATATTTTACTTTGCCTTGTAGCAGACTAGGGTCATGGACAAGGTTAGGTCTTCAGCTGAGAAGCAGGAACTTCACAAGCCATGCAGCCTTGACTACATGATAGTACATGAGCATGCTGTAGTGCTTTGAGATGTGAATTAGGTAGAAATTTCTAAAAACATGTTTGAATATTTTTTCCCTCATGGTGTCACTACAGACCAATCTATTTAGTAGGTTTTTATATTTGAATATTCTTAGCTCAAGTAAGAAAGGAAGAGAGAATGTTCTTCAAAGATACTTACAGACCAAACTTTCCCATCACCCCAAGAAGTTTTCTGGATCCAATAGGTTCTCCTAGTCATTTTGGGACAGCTCATTTTTACTATTTCTTTTATTGGGCTGTGCCCTCTTTGAATATTGTGCTTTTTACCATAGGGAGTTACTCTAAGAAGTGTGTTAATGGAAGAGGAGACTTTCTTACTGGGAAATCTTTGGGCATGGATCCCACTGGAACTTGGAGGAGGTGCTTGTGTATTTTTGAAGGTAGTTCTTCACATGCTTCTTGTAAAAACGTTTGGAAGGGTTTTTTTCTGCAATGTAAGTTGGATCATCACTTTTACAGAATGAGCATTTATTTCTCATTGAAGTTGTTAATTTACAATTGACATTAATTATAGTCATATATTCTAAATGCCGTGCACACACAAGAAGAGTGTGCGCTCTGCAGAGGTGGATAGTCACCTCAACATCAGAACTGTTACCCTGGTAATGATCACAGGGATAGAAATGTGGCATTTCCATAGTGCTTGTGATGTGTGTGTGTATAGGGTGGAATGGGCTGCTGCTTTTGTTTTTGCCAAGTTAGAAATTTCATTTCTATTTCTCTCCTTCCAAAGAGTTTCCTTAACTATTAGAATACTACTGTGGGTCAAGACAAGGAGACCAATATAAGTAAGCCTACATTCAGACAGATTCAATTAAAGTAACGAAGACATTAAATAAACTAAAAAAACCCAAAAGTGATGCTTGTCACTTGGGATTTTGTCTGTGACTAATGGTTCGCTGCGATGTGAGCGCCCGTGTGCAGCCCGCCTTCGGTGCAACTTCAGAGAAACAGAGGAGGAATCGGTAGGAGTGTGTTTATCACAGTGCAGCTTGCTGTGTGCCTGCTTGGCTGTTTCGTTTGCTGCCTCTTGAGCTGGTTAACTTCCTTGCCATGGGTTTCGGAGAGACCTGGTTTACAGCGGTTGTTTTCCCGTATGTCAAGTTCTCTGACAACCCCAAGCACCTTTGAATGGTACAGTAACATGGAGCCTTGGGAAGGAATGATGTTATGGCCAAACAACCTACACCTGTGCTCAGCAGCTAACAGATTGTGCAGTGCCCTTTTATTTAGAAAACCCCAAACACACAAGTCCCAGCTTTCAGGGTAAAGGATATTTGCAGAGAAAAAGAGATGGAAAAGATTAAATGCCTCTGAAGAGAATTTCTCAAGGAATTGGGGAGGAAGGAGTGGTAGGTGGAATGAGGCCAACCTCTGCGTTAGTTAAGCATCGCCATGGCCTGTGAAACTCAGGACCTTTGTTTTCTCCTCTCTGCTGGCTGATGACTCTGTGGCAAGAGCCCACTGATGATCTCAGAGGTGGGCTTATTCAACACCACAGGAGAAACCAGCAGTGTGTGAAACAGTGGTTAGTCTGAAAACTATCTGACCTGTTTTCCATGTTTTAAAGAGCTGTTGCTACAGCAACAGCAGCTTGACGAGGACATAGCGCTGCTAAGTTTCAGAGGTTCGGCAGTCATGTGTGGAGGGGGTGTACCACTTCCAATACTGAGCTGTGCTCCCTGCACCCACCTTTTTTACAGATACCTATGCTACCCTAGAATGAGCATGGATACTTTAGAAAACATTATTACCTAAATCCTAATGGAGCAGTTTACTAAGCTAGTTTGATTTCAGCTCTATTCTTCCTTTGTTCATCTCCTCCGTCATATTGCAGCTTCCCAAAATAGAGCAGCTCCAAAGAGCTATAGTTGCCAGATCCTATGGTCCTCAAACTGTCCTGTCACCAAATACCATGATTGTTTTGTTCTGCAGTTCCATATCCTGCGTTATGGAAGTCAGCAAACATAAGCTGTTTGACCATGGGTTAGGGAGAAATTAATTCCAGAGCTGAGATGCCTTCATTGAAAAATAGCCTGACAGTTTTAATCAGTGAATTACAATCTGAAATGCCTCTGCTGCTGGCAGTTGCCATTGTAGCATATGGGGGAGAGAGCCTTTTGCAGATGGTCAATTGAAGGAAACTATTTTACAGCTTTAAATTGAAAACCAGTGCAGTGAGCTTCACCTGGGTCTGGAGCGTACTGTGCTCATTGTGAAAGCTGTCACTTAGGAAATGGAGAACAGTAGAGTATGCGAACAGAAATGTTTGCTTAGTAGAGATGTAATCCGATTTTCAATTTAGTGCAATTTTTTTATTCCAGAGTGAGAAGAGTGGCTATAATGGGATCCGTATCTGAAAGGAGAGTACGTTCTTGCCAAGCACAAATTTCAATAGAAGTCCTCATCATAATTGCACCTCAGATATGGAAGTATTTGGGAGCCCAGCAAAGCAGCTTAGTTACAGTAGTATTGAAGCCTCTGCCTTACTCAGTAGGAGCTATGAGATGAACACTAGCTGCTTTTTTTCTTGCTTTTCCCCCCCGTAAACCTATTAGCAGTATTTCCAACTTACTCGTATTGAACCATGGATCAAAAACCTTCCTTCATCGCTAACAAGCAGATTATAAGACCAAATATGAAGGAGAATGTTCATCTATTACATTTAGTTTATTGGTGATCTGGGAAAAAGTGATGTGATAATTGTGAAGGATTCTAAACTAATCTTATTAAATGCAAAGAAAGTATTAAAAGTCAGGGAGCGATGCATTTATGATCGACCCAATTTATGATTAACCCATTTATGGGCCCATTCCTTCACAAGTTTTAACCCACAGTCTTACATTTAAAGACTGTGTTACAGTGTTTAAGTATAATAAGAGAAGTGTAAAATTAAGAGTGAAGTTGTAAGCATATTCCTCCCTAATGCATTTCAAGTATTTTACCGACTATTCTTTCAAGGCGTTTTATACACAGAATGTAATTTCACAGCCATTTCAAAAGGAAAAGGAGGAAGAAAAGCAGCATTTATTCCATGTAAACACAACAGCCTCCCATTACATAACACTGGTGAGGTTTGAACGCTGAATTTTTAACCATTGGTATCCAGAAAAAAAGTGTCTTCAATTGCTAGAGTAAGTATGCTGGCTGGTAGAGAGAGGAAATCAAAAGGAGGAATAGACTACAGAGAGCCTGGGTCGGAGAGTACATGGATGGGAAAAGAAACAAGGGAGATTGACCCACTCTTTCTCCTTGCTCATGGGATAGGATCAGTATGAGCTAGTCCCACAGAGGTATTTCTCTGAGCAAGACTCAGGTGGAACTAGTCCTTATGGCAACGAACCCAGCCTTCATGTAATAGTGCATGTAACAGAATTGCCCAGCAGGCATAGTGTGGCATACTGTGAAATGAGAATAGGAACTGCTGAGGTGAGTTAGACTTGAAATTCAAGTATCAATTATTTCTGCTTCTATGCAAAATGAAACTAGCCCTCAAATACTTTTAAAATGGACTAGATGACCCTTAAAGGTCCCTTCCAACTCAAACCATTCTATGATTCTCTGAATGTGCATATGCAGCCCAAAAAGCCAACCATGTCCTGGTCCACAAAAATGACCAGGAGGCTGAAATACTTGTCCTGTGAAGCAAGGCTAAGAGAAGTCTCCGGGGAGATCTTACTGTGGCCTTTCAATATATACAGGGGCTTCTAATAAAGACTGAGAGATTTTTTTTTTTACCAGGGCCTGTGGTGACAGGACATGGGGCAGCAAATTTAAATTTAGGTTGGACATAGTGAAGAAATTTTCTATGATAAGTTTGGTGAGAGATGGGAATGAGTTTTCTTCTATAGCTAGAAGGTCATCATCTTTGACATAAGGATAAGTTTTCTTAGTCTATATCAGTTCTTTATCTTTTACTGATACAACACTTCTGTTGTGTGGCCATAGCTCAGTAACTTAAGAAGAACCATTGCAGATGCTCGCTTCATTGGAAGGAGTGCCAGGTCTGGTTCCACCGCAGTGATCTAAAGCACAAATACCATCTGTCCTGCAGTTAAGATCACTTCAGTGAGTTTCTACGTAACTGCTCACACTTGCCAGAGACAGCGAATCAGTCTAGCTGCTTTTTCATTTTTTACAGAACTGTCCTCAGATTTCCCCATATCACATGTACAGAAGTACTGCTTCCAAATTCCTACTCATTAAAGTCAGCAGCTTTCTCTAGGACTTCTCAGAAAAAGGCCTTGTTTGCAGTACAAGGGCTTCAGGGTGGCCATGGCTTTTTTGCTGGAGTCACTAGCTGTCCTCAGAATCATGGTCAAGTCAGAGCTGGCTCAGAGCCATCTCGGTATTTTGCAACAGTTAGATGGCTGGCGAGTAGGTATGCTAGTGAACATTGAAGTTATCCAGATTGTGAAGTTTGACAGACAGGCACAGGCTTTGTTTAGGTACATCCCAAAGGGCAGTGTCTGTTGAAGAAATTGATCCGAGCTGGTGCATCCTAACTCGTGTTTCACCATAGCAATAGAGTAGTAGGAACAGTCTAAGCTTTTGTATGTCAAGAACATACCAGGACAACAATTTGTATGAACAAACAGAGAGACATGAGACCTTGAGGTTCTGCAGAAGAGATGATGATATTTGGAATGGATAAATCTAGTATTAGACTCAATATTGCCTACCTGTTTCTTGAGATCCCTGATAATATTGTGTAATGGAAACTGGAGAATTGTGAGATGCTTCAATGGGCCTGTTTTTCCTGATAGTAAAGACAAAATATTTTTAATAAGGTGAATAAATGGTTTTGGTCTTAGCCTGGTTTATCCATAGGGCTCCATTTGAATACCTCTTTAATCTGCTAGTCTCAGTCATTTTACTGGAACTTATTACTAATGAAAGTTACAATAGGTAAAAACGTATTTTGACTAGCTTCACAAAGGCAGCTTTTATTCTAGAATATCTTCCATTTCTCCATGATGACAGTTAGTTTTGGGATTTTAGGCTTACTGTCAGAGTACTCACATTGCCTGTCCTCTTCAGTCTTAAGACAGACTGTTGAAAGTCTCCTGATCCTACACACTGATCATCTGAGAACATCCTTATCGGTACAAGAAAGATGTGGAACTGTTGGAGAGGGTTCAGAGGAGGGCTACAAAGATGATTAGAGGACTGGAGCACCTCCCCTACAAAGAGAGGCTGAAAGAGCTGGGCTTGTTCAGTCTGGAGAAGAGAAGGCTGCGGGGGGACCTCACTGCAGCCTTCCAGTACCTGAAGGGAGCACACAAACAGGAGGGGAATCAACTTTTTAAAAGGGTAGACAATGGCAGAACAAGGGGGAAGGGGTTGAAGCTAAAGGAGGGAAGGTTTAGATTAGATACTAGGGGGAAGTTCTTTACAGAGAGAGTAGTAAGGTGCTTGAATGGGCTGCCCAGAGACATGTTGGCTTCCCCATCCCTGGAGGTGTTCAAGGCCAGGTTGGATGGGGCCCTGGGCAACCTTGTGTAGATCCAGGCCTGGAGGTTGGTGTCCCTGCCTGTGGCAGGGGGGTTGGGACTCTGTGATCCTTGGGGTCCCTTCCAACCCAGACCATTCTATGATTATAAAAAAACTGTCGGGAAGTTCACTGTATGTACATACACAGCCAAGTGGGCCAGTTTCTGTAGGTGGCAGCCAGCTTTGTACTCACGCTCTATGTTTTGATAAGGAGGGCTCCCTCCCTTTGTTCTGTAACATTTTTTGAAAATAAAACCACCTGTTGTTCTTCAGGCACTCTTTAGGAGTGCACCTCTCTTATGGAAATGTTTTCATGACATTCTTCAGTGAAATTTCACAGGAGCTCCATAGAAGTTTGCTGGCTGATCTAATGAACCAAGTATTTCGAAACTTTAATATTGTCTTCACATTCCCTTGTGGACAATCTCTATGAACATGTTCATATGATGGCTCTGTGTTCAATTCTCCACTTTTCTGACTCTTTTAGTGAAAGCAGTCTTTTCTAGTGATTACTGCATACTTGGGAAAATGTATCTTGAATCATTCTGGCTTTTTTTATGGTGGAAAAAAAGCCTGCACAAGATTGCACTTTGTGTGGTTCTTCCAGTTTGATTCAAGCCAGGAAATCAACCTGCCTGATTCTTCCTTAAGTCATGTGCATCCATGACTAAGACATCAGATGGTTTTCATTATTTTAATGGATTTTTTTGAGTTTGGAGATGAAGGTATAGGAATATTATTCAACTTTTCAAATGGATGGCAAAAATGCATGTATGTGTAATCATTTCCCCACATACAAATAGTGTAGTAGAATACCATGCTGGGTCAGGATCTACTAGCAGAGAATCAGGTGTGTGATTCATGTGCATCCACACGTGCACAACTGTGCTTTGAGATCTGAGATATGTGTCCATCCCTGAGACTTGCAGATTTGTCCCAATAAATTCCATACATGTTTTTGGTAAGCAGTGTCATCACAGAGGACTTCTGGGCATGGTGTTGATCTGGAGAGTGGCTCTTCAGTCCTTGTTTTCCTCAAGGCTTTATGTTTCTTCATCAGACAAACTATAGCTTCAGCTTACAGTGGAACTTCTTCAAGAAGTTATATTCATGTGTATATTCCTATCTCTACCTGAAGTCCCATTAAAAGTTTCTTGAGATTCTGGATGTGAGGAATCAAGGATGTACATTTGCCAGTTGGTACATCATGCAACCTTCACAGCATGGCTGTGGATATATGTGCCTAGGAATATTGCAATATTTGAGCAGTACTGCAAAGGCAAAAAAGCACATTTCAAAGACATTCTAGTTACAATTCAGTAACTTGTTTTAGGTAATGGTGTATATTCTTATTCATAAAAAGAAAAATGCCCTTTGTGAATAAACCACAGATTTTTGACATCTCCTAGTTTAATGAAATAAACAGAATTAAAGGAGAATGAGACATCAGTTTAAAAGTTGCTTTGCTTTTTTGTTGTATGGTCCTTATAAAAAACCTCTTAAAATGCTAAAATAGTTGGAAAATGTCCAGAAAGCTCTTTGCTGAATAAGAAAAATAATGCAAGTGGAAAAGAATTGGGAAAAAAGGAGCAAAACTGGTTGAATATAGTAGTTCTGATGGGGAACACATAGAGAGGAATACAATTGGAGGATGAATTAATAAATAGGCACGGTTGAAGTTATGTATGTTTATGAGAGGAAAGAGTAAATTGCTTTAGGATGAGATAATGGCAGTTTGGACTGTGCTTATTTGATTTTCTACTTGAAGAATCCTACATCTAAATATGTGATTCTTTACATAACAATCACTCATTTACGTTTTGGGGTTGTTAACTTTACACAGTATTGCAAGAAAATGAAAATAATGAAACCACCATGAGGCTCCAATTCTTCTGGTAACATTGGAAACTGCAATGCTTGTTCTCTTTCTCTGCCAGGTTTATGGTTTTGATTTCCTATCTGGGCATTTAGAATAATTGAGGGTTTTTTTCAGTAGTAAGGCACTATGGGATGAAGATGAAGGGGAAAACTTTAGCAGCAATCAAAATTAGAGGAAAGCTGGGACTGTCATTACTCTCCATGGCAATACAATCTAATTGTAACTCTATTAGAGAAACAGAGTTGTGGAGGTAAATCATTGGTGTAATATATTGAGTTATATTTTTATATGCTAATATGAGTGTAGAAGGCATTCACATTCCCTTCTTTCAGCAGTTATTGGTGTTTCAATCAAAACTGAATTTCTTTGGGTCTCTGTACAGTACCAAAAAAAGAAAGAGAAAGATAGAAAGAAGATGGCTCTTGAAATTGTGTAGAAGGGTTTTTTTGAGCTGCTACTCTGTTTTTGTTGTAGTAAGTATAAAATCTCAGTCGTTTGATAACTACACAAGTAAAAAATGACTCAAAAACTGTTTTGCACTTTCATGTGTAAGACTAATGATAGCATCTGCAACCCTTGTTTTAAATGCTTTTTCATGTTAATTAGAATCATAGAATGTGTAAGGTTGGAAGGGACCTTTAGAGGTCATCTAATCCAACCCCCATACAGTAACCCAGGGGCATCTTCACTAGATCAGGTCACTCAGAGCCACATCAAGCCTGACCTTGAATATCTCCAGGGATGGGGCCTCCACTACATCTCTGGGCAACCTGTTCCAGTGATCCACCACCCTCACATTGAAGAACTTTTTCCTAATATCCAACCAAAATCTCCCTTTTTTCAGTTTAAAACCATTACCCTTGTCTTACTGTGACATGCCCTCAGGAACAGCTCTTCCCCAGCTTTCTTATAGGCACCTTTCAAGTACTGGAAGGCTGCTATATGCCCCCCTGCCCCCGGAGCTTTCTTCCCACTGTCAATATTATTAATAAAGATATTAAACAGCACCGGTCCCAGCACAGACCCTTGAGGAGCTTCACTTGTTACCATCTTCCACCTGGGCTGGGAGCCAGTGATGTGACCATTCAGCCAATTCCTTATCCACTGAACAGACCAACCATCAAATCTGTATCTCTCCAACTTAGAAAGAAGGACGATGTGGGAGACCATGTCAAAGGCCTTTACAGAGATACAGGTAGATGACATGCATAGCTCTTCCCTTGCCCACTGATGCAGTCAATCCATTGTAGAAAGCCACTAGACTGGTCAGGCAGGACTTGCCCGTAGTAAAGCCATGCTGTCTGTCTCACATCACCGTGTCCCCCATGTGCCTTAGCATACCTTCTAGGAGGATCTGTTCCATGGTCTTCCCAGGCACAGAGGTGAGGCTGACAGGGCAGTAGTTCCCAGGGTCCTCCTTCCTGGAGTCTTGTGTATGTTCAGGTTCCTCAGATGGCCATGAACCTTATCTTTACTTACAGTGGGAGGGACTCAATCTCCCCAGTCCCCATCTGGCCAGCCCTCAACTCGAGAGCAGTGAGGAGACCAACCCTTTGCTTTTAGACAGGTCCAGAGGTCCTGAGAAGGGTGTAGAGCACCAGTCTTATGAAAGGCAGGACTGGGATGGTTCAGCCTGCACAAAAGGAGGCTGAGGGGAGACCTTACTGATCTCTACAGAAGGAAAGGAGGTTGTAGCCAGGTGGGGGTTGGTCTCTTCTCCCAAATAACAAGAAATAGAACAAGAGGAAGTGGCCTTGAATTGCAGCAGGGGAGGTTTAGGTTGGATATTAGGAAATGTTTCTTCACCAAAAGGGTTGTCAGTCATTAGAACAGGCAGCCTGTGGTAGTGGTTGAGTTACCGTCCCTGAAGGTATTGAAAAGCCATGTAGATGTGGTGGTTAGGGGCATGGATGGTTTAGTGGTTGGACTTGGCAGTGCTAGGTTAATGGTTGGACTTGATGATCTGAAAAATCTTTCCCAAGGAAAACCATTGTATGATTCCATGGTAATTCAAGTATGAGTACCCGTGCAGGTCATCGTAGAGTAAATTAGCAAGTAAATAAGGATTCCAGTATTTTCTTTTCTTGTGTACTACTGTATTGTTTTTATTTAGTAAGGTAGTTCTTGCCCAAACGACTTTTAATTTGAAAAATAAGGTACTAAAATTATTTGTTATCTTTTCTGTATCCCTCTGTTCCAACCGTGTGCTACCAAATGCCTTTTGTAGGCTAGCGTAACACATTGGAACTGAAGGTATTTCCATCAGTTTCCTTGGGGGCCTCTGTCACAGTTTTATAGATCTGACAGCTAAACAATTTTTTTTTATCTTCAGTTGAAAATTTTATGATGTTATGCCTAGTTATAGCTCTTTGAACAATCTTCAACAATTCTTACTTCTCCAAGGAGGAATTAACTTACTTAAGTTATATAGGTTATTAAGTTTTCCCTTACAAGTGTAACAAGACAGTGAGTATCTATCTTAGGGAGAATATTGCACAAATAAAATGATAGATACATGAGTGTAGAAATACCCACCCTAGACATTATTATAAAGATTTGGAATTAATTTCTACTTTGAAGGTCCCTGGAGCATCGCCAAGTTGTCAGTAGCTGCCAAGAATATGATCAGTTCCCCCACATGCCGATGCTGTACTTGCATCATGAGCATCCGCAGGTGGGAATAGCTGGACATCTGTCATCAGGCCACTAATTTTAAGTTGTGACAAGCCATCCTTGGTTCTGGAACTGCAGCACAGGCACAAAAATACAGTAACTGCCTGGTAACCCCCTTGGCAAGAGCTGGGGGAGATAAGATGGTCCATGTGCTGTCTTCCCTAAGGAGCTACTTACTCTCCCTATACATTGAGCAGACTCTAGACAGACTCAGAGAAAGGGTTTTTGAGCTCAGAGCCTTTCCTTTTGGAGACAAAGACAAAACACTGACAAGTTAAAAAAACAAACTAAACAAAATCCCTCTGTTGTTTCAAGAACTGTTTTAAGATACCATGTAAATAAATTAATGGTTTCACAGAAGGAAGAAGCTAGCCACTGGCAGACAGCAAGGAATTTATTCTCAAGGATGCTGCCAGGGTTATTAAAGTAGTTGTGGGGTGTAGAAAGCATAGATGGAACCATTATTTCCAGTCTTAGTATTTCATTCATGTAATCCAGTGGTTTGTAGGAATGCTTTTTTAGAGTGAATGATTTTCTGCTTGGACTATATTGTGATGTCTTATGCCTGGTATTAAGAGCTCAAAAGAAGAAAGTATCTTATACGTATAATAAGATAGGTTAATTAAGTTCATTGCTAGAAATATGAATGCCAACTTCAGGAAACAGTATCTGAAACTTTTAGGATTGTCTCTTGATTCCAAAACAAAATTTAATAAAAGAAGACAGTGTACTGATCTTTAGGCTTGTGCTCTTACTTTCACCATAGATTTGCCTTTATGCAGTATTTTTGCCAAGTTTATTGTGCTTTAATTCTGCCTGTAGAAAAGATCAACTGTGTGTTTTGAACAGTTCAGAGACTTAACTAATGTCAATTTATTTGAATCAGATTTAATTGAACAAAAAAATTGCCTCTGTGAAATGGTGAATTTTATTTTTTTTTTCTTTTCTATTTAGGAAAATACTTTTCAGGAAAAAACTATTAGTTTTGATTTGCAGATGAACTGCATTTTATCTCTTTGTGCCCATTCATTTCGGGGGGCGTGGGGGGTGAGGGGTGAGGGGTAGGGTGTTCATTCATGAGAACTCAGCTGTATTTGAGCATTTTGCCCTGCACAGTCTCAAGGCTTTTTCCCCAGGTTACCTTTTTAACTGCTGGTGCTGACGTTACTCTGTGCTAATGTAACACACCTCTTTTTCTCCAGGTTATATTTATATTGCTAGCATTGTTTGACAGACAGGATTATTTTCATTTCAAGCTAGTGTGGTCATGCCAGATCTTACAACACAGGCTACACCTTTTGAACGTATGACAAATTATTTTCATGGGTCTAATAGTGGGTGTGGTATTTGTGTGTTTGGTGTAGCCTGTGTTGTAAGAACAGGATTTTCTGGTACACCTAAGGCAGTGTAATTGCAGTGGCAGAGACCTTTTGGTTGAGAGACAGCAGGGAGAAAGATTCAGATCTGAGCATCTGACTCTCTCAACTGTAGCCTTGTGATGGAAAAAATGAATAAGTGCTGTTATCACCAGGAGAATGGTGGCAGAGAAACACAAAGTGAGTGATCCCACAGTTCGTTCATAACAGAACTGGAATAAGGTGCAGGAGTCATGCTGTCAGGTTTCATGTGACACATAAACTCTGTTCACTCCCATGTATCTCCATCATCATCAGGACAACTGATATTCCATACCATATCACATCACATCATGTTCCGTATAGGAATGGGTTTTTAGCTGGGAGGTGGCACGGTTCAGGAACTAGTTGAGCATCAGCTTCATGTGGTGAGCAGTTGTACTGTGCATCACTTGTTTGATTACTATTAAATAATTAATTTCCTATTGAACTGTCTTTATCTCAACCCATGAGGTTTTTTTTTGCTCTTCGATTCTTTTTGATTCCCCCCCACCCCATCCCCACTGGGTAGGGGGCAGAGAGTGAGTGAACAGCTGTGTGGTTGTTTTAGCTGCCTGACAGGTTAAACCACAACACATTGTCAACATTTCTGATATTTGGATTCTCTACCCTTGGAGCAGTGGAGAATTCTGTTTTAGAAGTAGGCAGTGGTCAGCGATACAGAGCATAGAGAAATATTCTGAGAGTACATCTTTGAAAGCCAGCTGTTTATGAAGTAACCAGTAGTTTGGTAGATCTTTGCTGAGCATGCTCAAACTTTAATTTCTGTCTTTCCATAATACTATTCGTGACATCGTTTAGCTTGAATGCACTGTACATTCACTGTTCTGGCACATCAAGGTAGAAAGCTCTAGGGCTGTAATGCTCACCAAAGTCACAAGTACAAGGATATGACAAGAAAGCTTTTGGGGAGAGTGTGTACTTAAATTATTCCTGTGCTAACATGAATTTGCAATGTGAAAAAGAAAATGCACAATGCAAAATAATATGTGATCTGGTTGTATTACAGAAATGTTAGGCTTTATTGAATTTTGTGTAGGCATTACATTCTGTTGACTTTAAATCCCAGATGCTTGATTAAATATGCTGTGCCTAACTTATTAGCATTACTTGGTCACAATTAAGAGTAAAAAACCTGGTATCAACTATGTGAAGACTATTCACTAACATATCGAAGCATTCTTGTAAAAACAACTTGTCACTGAAACTCATAAACACAACTGAAGAAGGAATTTAGGCATATGCTCAATTTCAGGCAGGTAAGTAACCACATTCCAGCAGTAGGATAACTAATGTGTTTATTTAAAGTTTCTTGTGTCAAAGCCCTCTGTCACCTCTTTTGCAGCCTGTAGTATTGCTACAGCTTCGTGTTCCCTTTGTTCATAGTTGCAATATTCATACAAAATCACGAGTTTCTGAAAAAGTTGCTTCAGGTTCAACAAGCTGCTGCTTGTCAAATCTACGTTTAGTGTAGTTTAACACATTAAAAATATCCATAGTGTGAACCTTGGTGTTTACCTCTAGAACTGTTTATAGCGCTGTTGAACTCTAAGAGGGATTTGCATTAGTAATGAGGAGAGCCATAAAGAGTGTGTACAGATGTTTCCTAATGCAGTAAGTCTGTGGCTCTAAAGGCATATGATCACATTTGGAAAATTGCTATTGCATGTCTTGGCAGTTCGTTAAAAACTGAAAACTTTAAGTTAACCGGTATTTTGATAGACTAAGTTCAAGGTCACCTTTTGTTTAAATGATGTTTTGTTTTCTGTAATTAGACCATGCCAGGTGTATTAAGTATGTAATTAAAAACACAAGGTTTGGCTAATTCAGAGTAAATGAGAACGAAATACAAGGTCATTATTCGTCTCTAGTGAGACTCCAGATGAACAGCACACATGGAACTATTTATAAAACATTTTGCATGGTCAAAAATTGCTTTAGGTTGCTGTCCATGGCTTTGAAATTAAACTACTCACAGATTTTTACAAAAGTACCTGTAGCGTAGAAATATGTTCTCATGCCTAGTGTTGAATTTGAATGGAAATAAAATATATATGATGTACAATTTTATGGCATAGATTTTAAAGAGAAAAGGAAAGAAGGGAAAAAAAGGTAGTGAGAGAGCCTGTGAGGCACTCTGCAAAATGTTATTAGGGTGAACTTCCACTGACAGACGTGGGACCCAGCAGCTGGTTCAAAGCATCAGAGATAGTACCTGAAAGGGATTGTACTACTGGGTTGAATTTCTTGCTCTAAATACTCTGGCAAACTTCCACCACTCTACTACCAAGTATCCAAACCTTGATGGAGGCAGAATTCACCTTACCAATGATGATACTGCTTCTGCACCTCTGACCCACATAAACTGCTCCTGAGAGCCCTGAGGTTCCCAGTGTGGGGCTGTAGTGGGATGTAAACTATGGATCTGACCAGTCCAGACCAGAGCCCCTGGAAGCTGGTTTAACCAGGAAGACTTTTCTGGTTTGCCATCTCCCAGGGTTAGCATCCTGTGTTTTCTGAAGAGTTAAGTCAAAGACAAATACAGGAAAGTGTGCTGATTTGATTTCGTATATGCGAGTGAAATCCCTCAGATTTGTCTTGAAAAACTAAAATAGCTCAAAGCTACAGGGGTACAAAGTGATATGCAATTGACTCATGGGGTTTTGTGGAGTTTGGTTTTTTGGGTTGATTTTTTGGGAGGATTTTTTTAATAGAAAATGAAGTCCATGCTCTAAAATCAGTCCCGTTGGAACATGGCGAATTGGCCTCACTGAATTTGGGTGAAACAAGGAATGTCTGCTGTGTTTTCTTGAGCTTTGGTATTTTGAATATTCCTATACAGTTAAAATTACAAGAACTAGATTGTTTAGAGTTAGGAGTTTCTTTAGAGAAAGCCCCATTCTTCACAGTTTGTATCAACATCTTCATGGTGTTTAAAAGCGGCCAGGAATTGGAGAGATGCCTCAGGAGGACTATCAAGAGTAGCCAGCCATGTAGAAATGGAGTCACCAGAAGCAAGTTGCTGAGCCCTCATGCTTAGGCTGGGCTTCCTGGGGGAGACACTTCAGAACACACAGAACAGCTGGACAATTCCTTTTTCCATTTTAATTTCTGTAGAGGTAGGGCCAGAATTTCAACAAGCCCAGAAATTGTGGTAAGTGGGTTAGCAGGAGGGGCTAATTCCCAGTATTCTGTTTATACCTCATTATCTATTTTAAATATTAGGCTTATGTAATTCCTCAATGAGGAAGGAGGAGTACTATGGTGTTGCTGGACTGGTTTAGTTGTAGTTACGGGAATGTAGTAGCATTTGAAATTACTTTCATGTTGGATCACTGCTTATTTTTCTAGAGATATCCTTATTTCTTTTAATGGATTTGCCTTTCCCCTGTTTATGGCTACATAACTAATTCCATTTCCTATTGTCTGTGGGGGTTTTTCCTTAATCTTATTTTCTACTGTAAAATGAGTTCATTATTTTTGCAGTTTGTCCTGAAAACCTTGGATTCTCAAAAGCATTAGTTTCTTGAAACCTGCTGCCAAACAATTGCACTCTTCTTATTATTACATGATAATCCTACTCTTTACTTGGAAAATAAAGCAGCTGGTCTGAGCTGTAAAGCCCATCTCAGAAAACAAGCAAAGTGATGGCATGTATCAGGGCTGCGTGGTGCTGGTGCAGTCTGCAGCTGTCAGAGGTGATGGGCACCTACTGCAGCTACCAACATTCCTCTGTAGCCCATAAACATTTCTGCAGCTACCAACATTCCTCTGTAGGACATAAAGCACTGGGCAGCAAAGCTGGCACCTGCTCAGTACGTGTCCATCTTAAAGGTGATACAATCATAGAATCATCAAGGCTGGAAAAGACCTTCAAGATCATCTAGTTCAACCCTCCCCTCACCACCTATGTTATGTACTAAACCATGTCCCTAAGTACCTCATCCAGCCTTTCCTTGAACACCCTGAGGGACGGTGACTCCACCACCTCCTTGGGCAACCTGTTCCAGTGCACAACCACTCTTTCTGAGAAGAAATTTCTCCTCATTTCTAACCTGAACCTCCCCTGGCACAATTTGCAGCCATTGCTTCTTGTCCTGTTGCTGCTTATCTGTGAGAAGAGGCTGACCCCCAGGTCACCACAACAGTCCTTTCAGATAGTTGTAGAGAGCAATAAGGTCTTCCCAGAGCCCACTCCAAACAGTCCCAGTTCTTTCAGCTGCTCCTCATAAGACTTGTGATCCAGCTTCGTTGCCCTTCTCTGGACACGCTCCAGGGCCTCGATGTCTTTCTTGTAGTGAGGGTCACAAAACTGCAGTATTCTAGGAGTGGCCTCACCAGAACTGAGCACAGGGGAATGATCACCTCCCTGGTCCTGCTGGCCATGCTATTCCTGATGCAAGCTAGGATGTTGTTGGCCACCTGGGCACACTGCTGGCTCATATTCAGGTGGGTGTCAACCAACACCCCCAGATCCTTTTCTTCTGTACAGCTTTCCAGCCACCCTGCAGTGTTGCCTGGGTGGTTACACATACAGAGGCTTCTGTGTGGGGATCTAACAAGGCACAGGCAGAGAGAGGGTCTGTATGCAAATACCTACATCTGGATGTGCAGGTCTGTAACTGCGCAGTCCTTGCAGGAGTCACTCTTTGGGAATAGGCAGTCCCCTTTGTAAAGCTGGGTGTTGATGCTGGAGCTGTGGGAATGCCCCTGTCAATCACCAGACCATGATTTACAAAATGCATATGAGAGTTTTTCAGCTAAAAGCTGAAATGAGTGCCTGACATATGAAGCTACTGACTCAGGAGCCTGGTGATCCTGCCAGCTGGAGGGCTGACTACATTAAAAACACAAAACCCAAAAGAAAACAAAACCAATCAAAAAGCCCCACAAAAACCAAGTAGTTATCAATTTGGAATGCAATGGCCCAGAGAATATATAAACACATAGCATAAATGGTATTTTAAGTAAGATTGAGTTTGCTGCTTATTATCAACAAGTTTCTTTAACTGATGAAGGTGAAAGATTAAACTAAGATGCATTCCATTCCTGAAGTAAAATGAAAGCATGTTTGTGCTTGATATGCTAGGAAATAGCTTGAAGAATATTTTATTCTTTTTTAAAAAGTATTTTAAAGCAGCCAAAGACTTTTTATGCAGGTGGTTATCAAGCCAGTAAGCATCAGATACTTAAGTGAAAGCTGTCTGGCTTATCTAGATGGGTGTTTTTCATTATTGTTAATAATTTTATTTTCTAGCTGATTCTGCCAGCAAACTTCATGTGTGTACTCTTTTAAATACATGATGCTTAGTGCCAGGCAGTCCATGAGCACAACTGTCCTTTTGTGAGATTTATCTAGAATTGTTGTGTTTGATGAACACAGAATATGTATTTTGATGTATGAGTAATGTCTTGCATCCTTGATCACTCTTCAAGAGTTTTTCTGCTTGCTGTGGTGGTGGTTGAATCTTGGATACATTTGTACATTAAAAAAAAAGCATATGTGGAGTTATGGGGAGGAAAGTACAGAGTAAAAATGCTGCTTTTTCTTACCTGTGTGAACAGCCGTGTCTGCTTGTGAAGCAGCAAGAGATAGAAGTTTGCAGTAAAAACAGTGGACTTGGTAGCAATTTAGGGAGATCTACGGGAGACATCCCATGAGGTTGGTAAAGATTATTTTTTGTAAATGTCAGGCTCCCGCTGACAGTGGTGCTTTAGGAAATTCATCTCTAGATGGACAGTTGTAGCAGTTATTAACGGAGACTTTCCCGGCTCTGTTGCTTGCCAAAATTTCCTTTGTTTCTTCCTTCTGGAGTGGATATACTGGGCAGCTTCCTGTTTTGAGTATAGAAGAGCTGCTAGTTTTTGTCTTTGGGAAGCTTACGTCAAGAAGTGATAATTTGTTTTTACAGTGTATGTATTTAAAGGTTAGACTGAACCATATTCAGTTAGAGCTTTGCCATTGACATCACAAACTTTCTAATGTTCATATTTTCAGATCAGTCACCTGAAATTAGTTGAATCCTTTAAATTAGCAGGTATATCGCCATTGTGTGATACAGGGAATCTAAAAACAATTTGACTGCCCTTCAGACTTTGCTTGGTGAAAAGCCATCTGCCTTATGGGGTAGGTACCACAATACCTCATCCTGTGGTTCAAGTCTGTGTGCTGTCCCAGATGGCAGTGAGTGCAAACCTCCCTTTCCCTACAGCCTTTGGTTTGCCAGTTTAGCTGGGAATAATCTTTAGCCTGTCATTTTAGTAACACCTTTTGATCTTGGTGTTACATGTTGCATAGCATGAAGTAAAACTGAATGAGGTGGTGTAGTCCTTATCAATAAAAGGTGTCATTTTTTCTTGCAGTGTTGTAGAATCTCAGTATTTGGACAGGTTTTGTAGGCTCTATGGCAGCTCCTTTTGTAATACTTGCAGATCTTTTTTTCCCCCCATTTTTTATATTCACAGTAGGTTCACAGATGCCTTATAATTCACAGGACAGAGAATTTCCTAATAAATCTTCATTTCTTCTGGTGAAATGGTTCCTAATGAGACTGTAGTGATTGTGCTTTATCATAACTAGTGATATTGTTTTTAATGATAATCAAGATCTGTGGTAAAAGTGAAATAGCGATTTCCTTATTGAAATGTTTTAATCAGAACATTTTTGTTGAAGTGTTAAGATTGTCTTTGCATTTTCATCAGAGCTATCACAACAATTGTGGACTCTGCTATTCATATACTGCTTTTAAATCTGTCATGTTTTTGATAAAGTGATGCTTTTGCACAATGGTGAGAAGATTTGATGCTAAGTTGCTGGAGGCTTTTCTGAGAAAGAAGCTTTTGAATGCTTCCAAATTCAACCAGGGGCTGCCTGAGCACTTAACTGAATGCAGGTTAGGACATCAACAGTAAGACTGAAGCAACATAAAGGGTTGACTGTCACTGACACCTTCAACTTTTTCTCCAAAACCAGTATTTCTTCATCTTCAAGGGTGGGAAAGATTTTGAAAAATACATTTGATGAGTTAGATCGTGTTCTAAAATCTGTTGTTGGATAACTGCAGTGTTTGAGTAGATCCTCACCTGCATCTACCATTGGGTCATAATTCACGTTATTTTTGTAATGTGAGGAGATCAAATTTATATGGAAAATAAAAGAACCTGTGGTGCTAGATTCTTGTTCTATTGCTTTTTCCCCGCATTTAATATTTGTCATTATAATTTTAGCTTGTGTTAGGAAGAGATAGAAAAACTTAAGAAATTATTGCAATATTTTCTTTTGTAAGATGGTATTAGAAAAAGTTTTAAAAAGTATGTATTGGGTAGCCCCACTTTGTTAAGTAAGAAAAAAAGGTGACAATTCAAGTTTCTAAGTCCGCTATTCTGAAACCCACAAGAAATAATTCATAGAATTGCAGAAAGGTTTGGGTTGGAAGGGACCTCAAACATCATCTAGTTTCCCTGCTGTGGGCAGGGATACCCTCACTAGACCAGGTTGCCCAAAACCCCATCTAACCTGGCCTTACAAGCACTTCCAAGGATGGGACTTCCACATCCTCTCTAGGTGGCCTGTGCCAGTGCCTCACCACCCTCATAGTAAAGAATTTCTTCCTAATGTCTAACCTAAACCTGCCCTCTTTCAGCTTGAAGCCATTGCCCCTTGTCCTATCGCTACACTCCCTGGTCAGCAGTCCTTCTCCCACTTCCCTGTAGCCCCTTCAGGTACTGGGAGGCTGCAATTAGATCTCCCCAGAACTTTCTCTTCTCCAAGCTGAACAAGCCCAACTCTCCCAGCCTGTCTTCGTAATCGGTACCAATGCTTTGCTTGCTGGTATTCAATATGCACTCACAGCTTACTGGATTTTGAGATCCTCTGTTGGTTTTGGTGTTACTAGGACAGTCTTGGTATTTCATTGTCAAATACAATGTGAATCCTAAAATATGCTGAGGATACAATGTGTGTTTCTTCTAAAGTGCTATGAATGCCAGAAAGAGAGAAGCCTCCGTCTTGGTGTAGTTCTGCAGAATCCCCTGCTGTTTTATTTAAATTACTTGTTTACAGTTCTGCTCACAGACGGAATTTGAGGAAACAACTAATCCTGCTGCCAGAGCTTTGGGGGAAATATTTTATATGATTAATTCTTTAGTAGTTGTAGTATATAAAATCAATTTTTTTCCACTTTGTCATAAAAGCACAACCATCTTTCATAGATCTTTATGATTCTCCCCCCAACCTACACTTCTGGAAAATGGGATGCTCACTTTCACTGTGTATTTTCTGTTAACATGTAATTGTGTTGGTGTTTCCAATTTTTAATTACCCTGTACAAAGAAGATCTTTGTGCGATCTAGCTGTATATTATTTTTGGTCTGTTTCCTGTGGAAATGAAACCTACATGATTGTGCAGTTTGTCCTGATAACTTTTGAGTCATATTGTCCAAATTCAGCAAAGGCAGCGGTTTCAAAAGAAGTTAATTTGCTGTATGTTTCAAGTACTACTAGTAGTTTGCCTCTGTGAAGAGGGATCCAGGTCAAAACCTATACTGAAGTATGGGTTGTGGTCAGAGGTCAGTCGTCAGTTGTTGCCTTTGTCCTGCCGGTGGGTTGACCTTGTCCCCTGTAGCTTGGAGGGTGGCATCTTACCCAGATTTATTCAGGAGGTGGATGTTATGGAAAAAGGGAGGCAGGGCAGGAGGAGGTACCTGTTCATTTGTTGCTCTTGATCACAGCAGCCAGGTAGCCAGAGAACCAGGGCAATTCAACTGGCTGAAAAAAACATCTGATACCCCTTGCCCTCCCTTCCCCTCTTTCCCAGCTCACCCTGCACTTGCAGACTTGGTAGATCTTGTGCAAGGAAACAATCGGGAGCCCGAGGGTTTCACACAGCAGGACTGACCCTTTTGGCTACCTTCTGTCTTTAGATCAGATTAATTGTAGAATGAAGCTGCTTCGTTAATGTCTATCCTTTTTTTTTTTTTAGACCTCTCCCAAGTTCTACTCCTGTTTTATTAGCAACAAATCAAGGCTGTTCTTTCTGTTAAGATTCTTCGCTTCGGTTTACTTGTATCTCACCTGAACTAACTTTTTAATACAAGAATTCCTTTCTTTACATAATGCTTTCCATATGTCTGCTGAATCAAATCTAAATTTACCATCTTTCAGCTCCATTTTAATCCCATCTGCTTTTCTGTCCTTCTTTGAATCAAGAGAGATGTGAAGTGGTTTTTTTGGTTATGCTCTCAATACAAGTCAGTGGATAACATCCAAAAAGGAATTTTACTAGAGAGGGGTTTGGTTTTTGGCTTTGTTAGCTCTTTAAACAAAGAGCTGTAAATGTATTATTTCTTCTACTGTACACAAAACTTTGATTTTGACTGCTCTGTGTTTTGATTCTAGCTTTGATAGAGAGAGATCTGTATAACATTTATTTTTATTTTAGGAGAAATAAATGCATTAAAGGTGTTTTGCTCATAGGTAGGAATGTCACATTATCCAGCCTGTATGACTTCCATGTCAAACAAAATTCAGGCTCCAGGATGTTTTCTCTAAAAGGTCGCTGGAAAGGTGAGGAGCAGAGATGAAATGATATCATTTCATGTTTACATTTATTATACAGTGCAGTAGTGGGTTGACCTGCAGGAAAATAGATCCTTACATTTGAATTCCTTCCTAACTTCCTAAGTCAATTGTTAGTTCCTTCTGCTGGAGGGAATTTTAGAAAACCATGAAAAAACTGGCAGCAATTTAGCTATTACTGTATTCTGGTCTTGAGGGCTTTTAACTATTTGTATCATGCAACATTGCAGCAGTATTGTTGTAAGTCAGAGATTAAAAACACCCAAAACAAGCTTTTTTGTAATCTGATGATTTTTTTCTAACGTGTTTTAGTTTTCTTAGAGATTTTACCTAACCTGCATGTAATTTCTGTTGGAGAACACTGGCAGTACACCATATAACTACCTTTTTCATTTCCTCACCTTGACTTCCATTTTTCATTTCTCCACCTTTATATAATTCTAACCACGAACTTGTGCCTATAATTTTCCTTAGGGCTAGTACTGACACAATTTGTTCTATTCTTATCTGTTTCTATGGTGTTTCTTCCTTTATGGCTTCGTATTTTCTTACACAATTTTCTATGGTTGTTATGGCAACGATAAATAGCAAATTTGTCAATTTTCAAGCAATGCTGCTTTCCAAATTTTGCATGGTATTAAATTGCTGAGCAAGAGGGGAAATATTTTCAGCATGGTTAAGCTAATTAATATTACTAAGCTCAATTGCCTTGTAGTTTTGCGGTGTTGGTGCTTCTAGGCAAGGTGTTACGCACTGTGATGCTTCTTGGCAGAGTATAAATAGAATACACTGGTGGATGTAGCAGAAATTGTTAAACTGCTGAAACTACTCTTTTCCTCTTGTTATTCTAAAGGTCAGGATCTGGTAAATGTGACTGGCCTTCTAGCAACATCATCACCCAGGTTATTAGGCATGTGGTTCGTAATTACTGGGGCTCCCTGTGCAATACAGATTATCAGGCTGCATAAGTACAAACTCCCCAGAATGGAAGATGTTTAGAGATGCTAATTGCAAAAGCAACTGACTGAGGTATTTCTTTATCTTTGTTTAAAACAAGAGATATTGATGGAGGGAAGAGGAATGTGGTTTGAGATTGAAATAGATGGGTACTGCAAGAAGCCGGTATCTCTGTCAATGAGCATTTAAAGTCAGAAGCACTAATGCAGAATGGAAACAATCAAATTTACTTCTTTTGAAAGGCGAACTGCTGGACCAGGTCCACAGTAGAGGTTGGTTTTTTGGGTGGGTTTTTTTTCCTTGTATACAACATGACTATATTGATACTTTAAAATATGTTTTTATGGAACTGGAATTTTAAAATATTTTGAAGCCATTACTTGAATTCCTTGTGCCTTGTGACAGAGCCTTTGCTGAATTTGACATTCACTGTAACAAAATAATTTGCTAAAATAAATTAATTTTTGTTTTCTCTAATATGTCTGATTTTACAGCATTGCAAATTCTTGTAACATACACAGAATTTGTAATTTCAACTGTGTGCACATATGTTTGTGTGTCTTCAAGTAAGTAGGAATGTTATACTGAAAATGTACATTTCAGTGCTGTTATAAAAATGCTGCCTTCTTCGTAGCATTCTTCAATCTCTAGTGTAACTACTGTGATGACAGGATGCTGGGACATCTAGTCTTTGATGATACTGTAAAATGCAAGGTCTCCAGCTCTGTCAGCAGTGGTGCAAGTCTCAAAGACAGAAAGCCTGCCCACCCCCCAGTCCAAGCCTGAGCTGGCTGCTTGTTTCTTCTGGGAGAAATAATTGGCTAGTTGGTCCATTCTTCAGTATGTGTGCTAGATCAACAAGGCAGGTTGTATGCAAAACCTTAACAGCTTTTCAGAAGACGGTGGCTTAAAGGCAAAAGCTGCTTCTCTGTCACCAGCAGAATATATCCAGAAGATCATTTGAGTTTCCAAATGAAAATACATCTCACTCTTTTGGGTGGAATAGAGAGAGGAGATCACTGCTGGGGACTCTTTAAATTATTACATTTCTGACATTCTTAGGATTTGTTGCTGTGTGTCAATACTGTTTTTTAAACTATTTGATAGTTTTCTGCTTGTGACAGGATGTAAACATTATAAAGATATTCATGATTCCCCCCCATCCTTCTGCCACATAATGAGAATTTCACTAGCATCAATTGAAGAATGTATGCTGTGTATTTATATGCCTTTCTGAGAGTAGTTTTTCTTCATCAGTAAATTCTAATGTCCACAACAAGATGTGCAATAACTGTATCAAGAAGTAATCCATGTGTGTTGCTAAACTGATATTTAATATAGACAGTCCAGGACAGGTAGACAATCTTTTTGCATTTTTTGTGCTCATGCATATGCATCAGATATGTTGGTGATGAGGGACTTGCTCGCGCTCTCTCTATACTTACAAACTCTCGGCACTGACACTTAATTTGTGACCAGTCCTGCTTGTATTTCATTTCTTCTCAGTGTTATGTCTTTGAATGCAGGTTACCATCAAGCTGAGGAATACATGTTCTGTAGGCAAAAACCCCAGTATTGTGTTTTAAATAAATTGCAAGAGCATTTAATAACCTCTCTGTTTATGTTTTTGTCTTTACTTTGGAAAAGCTCTGCTCTGAAGATGGTCTTAACAGTCGAACTTCTTTTACAAGGCACTGTACATTGAAATTAAATTTTCTTTGGCTTTTAATTACATCAGGAAGTGCAGTTGTGAAACACATAATTGTATTTCAAGATGAGCCTGTGAGTTGTGTAGCGTTGACTACATTGAGCACAGATTTTGCTTGAGTACTGACACCTTGTATTTGAGGAATGCATTTGTCTGTCTCACATTTTCCTTATCCTTTTTTATATGGTCTAGGAATGTGCTAGATGGATGGTTTGGCGTAAATTGGAACTTAATCGGAGCTCTCCTTATTTCCTGCCCTGGTAGTTAAGAGTTGGATATAATATAGATGAGGCCCTTGATTCTACTTCAGTTTCCAAATCATGAATACTAAATCAATTTTAAAACCTAGATTAAATTCCCAACAGTGTTTTTCTGGAGAACAATTTAGATTAGAAGTTACAGACATTTGAACATTACAGATGTTCAAGTGCAGTATGTGTAGCATTTTCGTTGTTGATATACTATGCAATGAATAATATTTTATAATTGTTTTCTTTGTGGATTTTAAGTCTAGAAACTGAAACATAGTTTTGAAACCTAGATAATCACTCAAGGGATGAATTGAAAAACCAGCAGGGAGGCCAGAAAGATTCTACTGAGACTTGGGTTGTGTCAGAAGGGTTTGCAGAGCTATACCATTCCCTGGTTGTGTGCTATGTAATTGTCATAATTTACTCCAGAGATTCAGCAGCTGAATAGAAAGAGCTGTAATTTTGGGACTGGGGTTAACGAACAGCATGGGTACAAAGGTTTGCACAGTACCTGTGGTATTGAGTAATAAATAGCAACTCTAACTGCAGATTATAATCTAAAAAACCTACTTCATCATGCTAGTGTTGTTGTGTACTCTGTGACAAAGCAAACAGATCAAATGCTGTAGGCCTTCCTATGAGATGATACTGTGAAGGTAAGAAAGAGCGATGCTAATTTTTGGCCTGATTGCACTAATGTTTGAGTCATAGACAAAATATTTGATAATATGATCTTTCTTTGGCAAATGATTTTGGCAGTTCTGGACTCAGTAAGTGAATATGCTGCTGAATCACTGAATTTTGTTCAGTGGATAAATGGGGTTTCCCAACTACTACAGAGGGAGCATCACACTTTTCACTGGGTGGATTGTGTTTTAGAGAATAGTTAGATTATGCTTAAGCATACTGTTGCATGCCGAGAGAGCCTGGGTTTCTGCTTCATTAAGATGAGACTGTTTCAGTTTTTAATTTAGTCTTGCTTTTGGTTGTATGTTGGCACGTGGGCTTCTTAATTAATGTGTTTTGACATGAGTTATTATCAATTATTATTTTGTTCTGTATTTTCCTACTTCCGGGATATTTCTTATTGCATTAACTTGTAGTGAGAGAGGAGCCTACTCCATCTCTGTAAAGGGACATTATTTCAAAGCTGCTGTTCGCTTATTTTAGATCTAGTTTAGTCTGGATTAAAAGCAAGAGTGTAGCTGTTTACTAGATTTAGAACATCATAAGATTAAAGATTATTTGATAGTCAATGCTCATTTAAGTTGTGTTTTGCAAATGTGGAGCCTGGTGTGTTTTTTGAAAAGAAAAACTGCATCTACCTGCTGAAACTCTGCAGTACCTGGCTGGCTGGTATGATCTGTAGATAAGACTTCAGTAGAGGAAGAGTTAATAAACTCTAAGGTGTGAAGATACTTTCAAAGAATCCTCCCAGTTCTTGAACATAAAGTTTCCTAAATGACTTCAGTCGGTTTTCATGAGATCAGAGCTGTCAGAAGGAAATGCAGTCTCCAACCCCTGTGGCTGGTGAGCTGCTGGACATGGTTCAGGACTGGAACAGTACCCTTCTGTTACCTAGGGACTGTTGGGGACCCAAATCTCTTGGCAAGCTGAGTTCTTTCAGTGCTTAGGAAAACTGAACCAGGTGAAACTAAATAGGTGGTCAAGCAATTCTGTGGGGAAAGAAAGATTTCCAGAAAATGATTGAGGAAGGAGTAAAGAAAATATGAGGAAATATGGATTGAAATGCACTCTTTAAAAGCCAGCAGTGCTTCTGTTACATCTGTAAGTCATATGGCAAATGAAACTTGGTGCTGTTGTAGCAAAGATTTACATGGCGTTGGGCTGGGGGATTGTTTCTCCCCTCCCAGATCACTGCTGGTCTCTAAGTGCAAGTCCAGTGCTGTGCATTACTACTTAGCTCACGTAGGCTTGGGGGTTGTCCTCTCCCTGATCCCTCTCCCAAGGGCATTTTCCTGTGCAATTCCTTTTCTTACTTGCATAGTGAAATGTCTCTCCGTAGCCCTGCTTTTGTTCAGCCGCTGCATTCAGGTTCTGCTCTTCCTGATGTTTTGCAGGCCTCTCTCAATCGATGTCTCAGTTTTACTGTCTTGTAGCTGTCTTTGCTGTATTTTCTTCCTTGCCTCTGGGATTAAGAAACCTGGCATTTGTTACCTGTAAGTTGCCTTATGTTTCTGTACTACCACGATTTTTTCCTGTGCATTTGGTACGAAAAGTGGCCGAAACCCATCCTCTCTTGTATGTGACCAACAGAATGTTTTCTGTGTGAAATAAAACACAGCGAACAGTATGTCTGTCATTTCTCAGTTTATTAAAGATGATGTGTTATTTTCCTAGATCCTTTCTGAATTTGTCTGTTTTAAACCAAACTGAATTTTCTTCCTTATAAAGAATATAACTTGGTCAAATCAGCCCAGCAAATAAGATACAAACTTGGGCCTGTGTTTTGGGTTGGGGGTGCAGCTGTCCTCCAACAAATTTTTCCTGTTAGGTAAATTTAGTTTCGCTGTATCCATCTGTGTTTTAGTTTTTAGATCAACATTTTGTACCTCTTAAGAAACCTGCAATTCGCTTGTATTGGCCCTCACTAGGACACTGGGGTTTGAGGTTTAAGCTTTAAAATTCCAGACTCTTCCATTGCTCTTCAGGTAAAACACTTCTTTGGGTCTGGTTTTAACTTCAAAGCTATCTCTGTGCATGCATGTATCTTGTGTCATAACTCATTATTCAGTGAGTTTCCATTTTTCTTTGTATTTTCAAAATAATTTTATGTGGAAACATTGAAGTAAAATACCTTTAGGTGACATCATTATGTATTTAATAAATTTATAGGCTTTAATACAGCTTTCTTTTTAACCTCAGGACTTCTGTTTCATGTTACTTATGTCTTTAACTTTACATTTCTATATAGATTTGCGTTTACAAAATATTTTGGCATAGCTGAGAACATCTTTAATTTTATCTTCAGGATGTTTGGGGAGTCTTAACTGAACGGTTTTCTTTTCTAAAATGGCTCTCATCAGAAGTAGTTCGTATCTGTGTTCTGAACGCAGCTTGCATTTGCATGCATATTACTAGAATTTTACAAATATGTAAATTGTTATTTTCTAAACATTTTAAAAGCGATCCTCTCATGGGAGGATCCAATGTTCCCGGACATGGCAGTGCCTTAACTTGAGAAAGCTTTTGACTGTGAAGGTAACTTTTGGGTTTATACAGCTGAACAGTGACTGCAGTTTCCTGAAATGTGATACACTGCACCGCGATGGACCTGCTCATAGCTGAGCTCAGTGTGAACGACAAGGAAAAGCACTTGCCCTGGAGAGCCACAGTTTAAGAGAGATAAAATACTCAGTTTTTGATAGTTTACTTACTTACTAGGCTAAGCTGGGTAATATTGGCAATTTTTTCTTCCCATGCTTTTTTTTTTTTTTTATTCTCCAAAAGCAGAGAAAGGGCTGGGGGGAAATCCTCTATATTTTTAGATAGGTGTGGTATCTGCTTTGCTATCAGAACTGTGTGGGTATATTTGCAATCAAGTTTAAATATCATCGTGAGTATCCAGATGGAGTGTTTTCCCAGAGTTTTAGATTGTTTACTCTGCTGGGAGCCTCAGTAAACATTTATAGTATTCTTCAGGGTTAATGCTACCATTAAGCTGGAGATGCCTAGTATAGAAAATCGCAGTATATAAAAAACACCAAGATCTTCTCTAAGGCATGTCAAACTGTGAATTTTTCTTCTGATACTCTAAAAGTCATTTTTAGACATGTCTGTGATGGGTGATGCAATCCTGAAGAGAAGGTGACAGCAAACTAAAGTGTCATGCTTCAGTAGACTTAATCGTAAGCGTGTAATATAACAATACCCTGTCTGTAAATGACACAGGAAAGAGGGAGTGGTAGGACTTTTTTTTTTCCTTTCTGTACACATTTAAAATGACATTTATTTAAAATGACATTTATTTATTAAATTGATTATCAGATACTAAAGAGTTGATGTCTGAGGTGCTTACTATCTGGCAGGTTTTTGAGATACATTGCTTGCAGCTTGTTTCCCCACGTTCAGATTCTTCTATGTTACTTATTTTAGTGACAACTGTATACCTTGCAACTACATAAACATCAGCTGCTATAGTAGGTAAAAACAATGTAAACACTATTTGAACAGCTTAGAATATGGTAAAGCATTAATACACGCTCCAGGACTGGTTTTGTCAGGAACTGGGTAAAATTGCAACAGGCAAGAGTTGTGAGCATTATCAATCATTTTACACTGTGTTTCACAATGACCTGTCTTTTTCCTTAGATTTCACTTCTGGTAGCCAGGATTGCTCATGAATGTTTTTGGCTACTACATTTTTTTGGTACTGTTAATTGCCTTTTTAATTGCAGAAATGTTTAGATTCTATCTGCCTTCTTGTGACTTAGAAATGAAAAGGGAAATAAAAAGATGTCCCCTTTCTCCTAAATCCCTCTTATTTTAGGAATCTAGTTTTTAAGGGTAATTTAATGAAGCTGAAGAACCCTCAGAGTTTAGAATTTTAGGCCTGGCCATACTTAATGTTCTCAGAGGAAAGCCCTGGGCAGTATTCCACAAAGGTGTGCAAATGATAGTTTGTACTAATGCTATAGAAAACTTTTTTCCCCTTGATGGTGTGCTGTTGAAATACAACTTTTTTGGAAGCTAAGAAAAGCCTTAGAGAGCTGAAAAATACTTATGGTTGTAAGTGAGATTTAGCATTGTGTTATTAAAACGATACGCAGTTTTAGTTCCTGAGCAGAGAGGGTTTTCTAGTGAGGAAAGGAGTTAATTGTGGGATGTTTATATACAATTTTATCTCTAAACCGACTTTTTAAAATGAGGTGAACTCATCCATCTTGAACGTTTTGGTTGGTAAAATAAGCACATGGCACAAAGAAGAAATTAAAGGCATCCTGTGGGATGCTTTGAAAGTTAGGCTGTTGGTCCTTCTGTCTCAGAAATTGTCAAAAATAGCGATAGAAAATGATATCCTTTTTATATGTGTATAACCCCATATTTTATGGATTGCAGCAAGATTTGCTCTTCAAATACTCTGAAATAAATGCTCTCACTCCACGTCCCATCCAAGTTTGCTTTCTTGTGGCTGATGTTCCTGCTGTAGTGACAGCAGGGGTGAGGATGGCAGCAAGTCAGAGCTCAGACACAGCTCATTGCCTGACCCTGCCCGTACCAGCTCAGCACAATGTGCTCTGTCAGCACAGGGCCTGGGGCCGGCTGTTCTCCCCTGCCTGCTGCAGGGGAGTGGCCAAGCAGGTGATAGTAACTGTGGAGATTTTCTTTCCTTGCATGCAGGCCTGAGAAAACAGTGGTGCAAGTCAGATTCATGGAGTTGGAGTTGGACTGGAAAAATTGGTCAGAAAGGTCCTCCTTGTACCTTTTGGATCCTGATTCGAGCCTAACTTTTTTATATTACTAAAAAAAGGAGTTTGAAATCATGATTTGAGCTCGTTCTGTTAGAGAAAAGAAAGCTCTGCTCAGCAGAGGGAAGGAAACAGCTGGAGAGGAGGAGTTTCTCTTACCTAAGGCCACTAACAACGTAAAACAATCCAAGGCATGCACTGGTTAAATCTTAGAAAGCGCTATAGGCAACCCGCTTTTGCAATTGCCATAGAAAATTATTGTTGTTAGCCATTCTGTTGATAGTTCATATTGTAGGAATTACTAGCAGATGGGAAAATAGATGACTCAGAATATAGTATTAACAATCCATATTTTTTTAATCAAAGGCCTCTAATAAGGCATGTTGCATCTGTAAGATTCATTTAAGCAGTTGCTAGGAAGAATTTGTTTTTTCAAGTAAACATAACAAACTTGATACAGATTATTTTTTGATTGAATATCTATTTTCTTAACAATTTAAACCCTGAAAATACATTTGCTTGTTTTTGTTGCACCAGCTTAATGGCAGTATTCTCTAATTTAGTTTGATAGACTGGAAGTTTGCAATGGTAACTCATGCATTATGGAATTACTAATGAAATCTAATTTTATCATATTGAAAACATCACAGGCCTAGAGCTTTTATTTACCTCTGTTAGCTGTCAAGGGTGGATTAAGATTATAGTGTGCTACATCCACCAAAACTTTGGCTTTCACCCCTGAAAAGTTTGGATGTCTATGGGTATGTGCTGGCCAAGTGCAGCTAATGAGTTCCAGACTCTTTTCCAGACCCCTTTGCCTAAATCCATGGACTGCAGACACCACCAAGTATCTCAGATGCATGTCCTCCTGACTTCTGTGCTGGACACAGGTGGAAGGCAGTAATCAGGGTTTTCATTGCACCCTTTGACCTGATGACTTCTGAGAGTCCATTTTGTGTTGTATATTATCACCTTCTTTTTCAGGCTGTTGCTGCAGAACTCGGGCCCATAGACAGGAACACATACATATTTTTGCAGGCACCCATTTTGGTCTGAATTTTTGTCAGTAGGATTTGACCAGGGCTGTGAGCAAATTATACTTTGGGTTGCTGAAAATACCGATCCAAATGAAGCTGGTCCATCTGGGATGCAAGAAGTTAGACTGAAAGACCAAAAAAAGTAAAAATTGTTGCACTTCCCCTTCTAAAGTTTGGTTCTGGGAAATGTCCACATCAGTTTGTGAGACAAGAATTTTTTGTGTCTCACTGTTTGAAGACATTAAAAAAAAAATCAACCTGAAACCAGTATTGATGAGAGTGTGTTCTGCATAGGAGATACTCCTCCAGAGAAATGCTAAGCTGCACTGTTATCCACCAGCCTCCTGTGGCATCTCTGGATGATTTTTCTCTTCAGCTACTTGAAAACTCAGACAGCAGTGGTTAGCAGCTGTTCCTGCCACCTTCATGCAAGAGGAGCACACCCATTCCTGGAGCGCTTGTAGCTCTGACCTGTGCTTTGATCACACCCTGATCCCTTCAAACCTGGAGCTGCCCCAACATTGAGATTTTCACTGTATTGGAGCTTAATCAGGATGGTCACATTGACAACAGCTTGTACCAATTCTTAATCCCTTCTGTAGCCTTTCTTGGAAAAGCCTCTAACCCTATTATGAATAAATTGGACAATGATCCAGGAGGAGGTTAGTGGTATTTCATTCACCAGAAGTTCAAGAAAAGGTACACTGGGTGACCACACTTACTGGTCTCCTAAGTGTGTGTGGCTGGGTGGCCTTTTTTCAAAGATTGTAACTGAGACTGGGGTTCCATTAAAAGGTTAGCTGTGCTTTGTTTCTGTGCCAGCTGTCTCAGCTCAGGTTGGTGCTGCTGAAAGGACCTTCTGCCACTGGAAGCTTGAGTGGACGGAGCTTCTTTTTGCACAGCTGCCTGATTTCTCCTCATCAGGGAGAGAAGACAGAAGCAGGAGCTGCTGGCACTCAGCTTGCAGCGCTGGGATCTCTCCCTGCAGAGATGCCTGTTAGCTGGTCTCTTTGTATCAAAGTCAACTTGAACCCATTGCCCCTTGTCCTATCACTGCCTGTCACTGAGAAGAGCCTGGCCCTATCCTCCTGAGTCTGACCCATTACATATTTATAGACATTAATAAGGTCACCCTTCCATCTCCTCTTCTCCAGCCCAGCTCCCTCAGCCTCTCCTCCTAAGGAAGGTGTTCCACTCCCTTAATCACCTCTGTGGCCCTGTGCTGGACTCTTTCAAGTAGTTCCCTGTCCTTCTTGAACTGAGGGGTCCAGAACTGGACACAATATTCCAGGTGTGGTCTCACCAAGGCAGAGTAGAGGGGGGAGAAGGACCTCTCTTGACCTACTAACACACCCCTTCTAATACACCCCAGGGTGCCATTGGCCTTCTTAGCCACAAGGGCACATTTCTGGCTCATGGTCATCCTGCTGCCCACCAGGACCCCCAGGTCCCTCTCACCTAGGCTGTTAGTGAGCTAGTAGAAGAAATTACTCAACGTTATCTGGCTCTGGAGGCACTTTGGTTTTGTTTTTTCCCTTGCACACTTAACTCTCTTCACTGATAGGTTAACAGACTTTCAGGAGTAAAAGGGGTTTTTTCTGCACACACCTATTTTTTCTGCTAAAAAACTGAGTACACATACACATTCTCAGAGATTATTTGTGTGTGTAAACCAGATGCACATGGTTTTCTGAATGTTGTTGTATGTATTTGATTGATTCATGGTGGTGTAAGTTGGAATTGGGACTGTTGCTACTTTCCCAAACCTGTGTGATTACCTAGTGATAAAGACTCCCAGTGAAGGCAAATGCTTCTACCAGAAACTCCCAGTCTCTGGAGACTTCTTTCTCAGAGATGGCCCATCCTGACACTAATTCCTGTTTGTTGTGTGATTGTGAGTATTTGATCTCCAATAGGACATGGCAGAAATCAAGCTGTCTATTGTTGTTGGACAAATACTATCCTGATTAGAGAACTACTACACTTTACAGCCTTTAAAAAGCTATCAAAACATGATTTAAAGCCTTCTGGAATTCCTGTAGCTTGCACAGCTGAGAGCGCTCCTTTCTTTTCCCATTAACCTTGGGGTAGCCCTAGTAGTTAAAACAACAAACTATGTGGGAAATTATTTACGGCTGTTTAAGTTGCAAACTGTTTGCAAGTGGAAGTGAGAGTGCTGAGCTGCATGGCTTTAAGAGTTTGAATCAAAATATTTATCATGCAGGGGAATAAGATACACAGGAACAACTAAATACCTTGTTTGAGTTCTTTCTGCACATCTTATTTGATATATTTGCTGTTGCATTCAGCATTTAGGCTTTTGCAGGCATCAGGCTTCGCGAGGCAACAGACAGAAGTCAGGAGGAGATGTCTTAAATGTACCAAGGACACAGGGATGTCCACGGGCACACACACGTGCACTCACCTCGAGCCAGCTGCGGCTTTACCTGTGCGTCAGTGGTTTCCGATAGCACCTACAGCTCTCTGCCTCTTCCTGCCTAATCCTGCATCTGATGTCAGATAGCTGAGACCTTCCTAACTCTGTTTTCAGTTTCTCAATGCCTCTGTTTTCTGTCATTTACTTCCTTTGAATGTCCCAAGCATCAGCTGTGGCTCCCCATGTCCCTTGGGTGACATGGCTGAGATCATTCTGAATGATTGTTATTCTCTGGATTTAAAAACTTATTATCTTTATATTGTAATTTCCACCCAGCGGTCTGTGATCTTTAAGGAATATTTAATTCTAATGCTGGCTCTGTTTCTTGATTGAAATTTAAATAAAAACTAAGCCATTATGTTCTTCTATGGCAATTTATTAAAAAAAAGTTTTTCAGTGCAGAATAAAGTGATTGCATCAATTGGTTGCTCTTCTGTGCAGCTGAAGCCTGCTGTCTACAGTAGTGACTGGGAGAGGATAGATGGCTGCCCAGGCTGGCTCAGAGTAGGTATGAAACCTCAGCAGTGGCATCTCTCACAAAACACCCATGCACGAGATTATGCACGGTGCCTTCCCTGGTCCGTTTCCTGGTCTGTGGAGCCCCAAATAGGTTTCTCCTCTCTCACGTGGTAGGAAATGTGGTTTTATTGTTCTGCGCTGTGTTGGAACCAATTACAGAGGGGCATCAGCACTGTCATCTCTTCTCTTTATATGGCAAGTCTCTCTGACACGTTCATTCCTCTAAAGAAAATCTTCACTGAAAAGTGTCTGTAATGTGCCAGTTACATTTACTGATGGGCTAAAAAAGAATGAGAACAGATTTTTTTAAAAGCTTTTCTTTCTCTGGAAATGGAAAGGTGTTTTTCTGCAAGTCTTGGTGACTGAGGAATTATGATTCCTTTCCCCTATACATTCTTGCATTTATCAAATGGAGACATGTAGTAAACTACATGGTATTTAATTATTTGGGGGGCAGCTCTTTCCCTCTTAAGAAATAAAGGTGGCATTTGCCTTGGGAAAGACAGCCATTACTGAAGAGCTCTGTGCACCTCACCTCAGATGAGCTAACAGGCATCGTAAGCTTGATCCAGTGCTGCCAATATGCCTGGCATGCTACAACACTCCAGGGCAGAATCCCACAATCAATTTAACTTCAAGGTAGTGGTTTGGGCCTCTTGGACAAGAGCCTACTCCTGTCAAGCTGAAAACCTCTCAATATGAACAGGGAAACAAGTCAATAGAAATATCCTTAACTTTGAATTCTACTTCCCTGACTTTTGATTCACTAGAGCAAATCCTAGTGTTGTAAGGTCTCTGAAACTCCTGCAGGTCTAAGGATCTTTGGTTCTCGAAGATATTTTGACACCTGGGCTTTAATTCTCAACTTCATTAGGAATCTTATGGTTAAAATGACCATGTGCATCTTTTCCCATATGCTCTCCTATGCATTTCTGATCCGCGCTCACTCTTTATTATGCCTTTATTTGTTTGCCGTGTACATGGAGCCTATTAGAAGTCCTAACACTGGAGTTTGGACTGCATGGAGTAATATGTGTTGCTAATTGCTGTGCCTCAGATGTTGATAAAAATAGAGATCAAAAGTAGTATTTCATTCCTCAGTGAAAGCAGATCAGGCTGTGTTGATGGAAGACTGCCCTAGATTAACGAACAAAGTATTGACTCATTAGTAGGTTGATTCAGAAAATGTTTTGGTTTTTTTCTTTTCCCCCAGAGTTAGGTGGTGTGCTTGCTTGCAATGCCAGAATATTTGAAAACAAAATACAGCTTATCCCTTCTCTAGGATGAAATTATTTGTGCTATTTGAAATTTGTTGATATTTTCCCACACTCAGTGAAGTGCAATTGGCACATAGGCAAATCTGATGAGAGAGATGCAGGAATGCACCACACTTCATCAGGAAAAAAAAAAATCAAGTAGGCCAACCAAAGGAACACAATTCCAGTGTGGATCCTTCCTTGCAGGAGCAGGTGGGGCAGCAGTTTCCCACGTTCCCTGATACCGGACCTGGCACCAACCTTTATTTGCAGCAAGCCAGCAAAGTGTTTTATTTATTACATGACCCATCGCTGTTAATTGAGTGAAATGTAACGAACTGTTTAACATTGTGAGAAAATATTTTGAGAAAAGAGCTTGACCAGAGATAATTCCCTCCAATGAAATCAGGAAATTATTTTCTGTTATTTAAACACTCTGCTGGCAATTTGCTTCGACTAGTTCTGGCAGTAGTCTGTGGAGGAAGGCAACTGCTGTGTCAGTCTTATCAGAAAGTAGCTCTGAATACCTGTCAGGCTCTTACTTACAGCAGCTCTCTATTTTTCAGGCTTCGGAGTTGGAAGTTCCATACGAAGTATTTGATGAAGCAATACAGTTTATATACATGAATATAATTGTGTATGAATATAACTGTGGCATGCTCTTTTCAGCCTGATCAGTTAACTTCCAGCCCTATATTTATTTGCAATCCATTTGCAAACCTTGCAAAGCATTTTTTTTTTTAATTAAATGTACTGTGTATGTGTGTGTTTGTGTTTTCAGATGCTGATAAATTATTTACTGGGGAGCATCATAAGGCTTTTGGTTATATAAACAGCTTTATATGTATATACATACACTCACACTGTGTAAAAGCACTGCAACTGTAAAGGTTTATGAAAGGTGATGGGTTTAATTTTTGTTGTGAATAATTTTTAATTGTGTTTCCTTTTTTGTTTGATTTGGTGTTTTACAGTTAAAGAATCTGAGTTTAGAAGAACTACAGATGCGATTAAAGGCTTTGGACCCTATGATGGAGCGAGAAATCGAGGAGCTTCGTCAGAGGTACACTGCAAAGAGGCAACCTATCCTCGACGCCATGGATGCAAAGAAACGGAGGCAACAAAATTTCTGAGTTTGTTTTACTTGTGGAGATAATCCTCTGAGTGAGTGTGGACGCTGGTAACTTGGTGAGTCTGAAGGAATTTGATTCTGAGAGTTTTCAAAACCCAACCTTTGGAATTCTCCTTCACAAGCAATGACAATTGGAGCGGTGAGAGAACAAACACACGGTGTTCTGCAAAGGCAGTGAAACTTGTTTATATTTTCAGATGTTTAATGTGATGGAAGTTTAATCTGTTACCACCCTGTCTCTTTCAGGTGTATAGTGGTAACTTGGTGTTGTACGTTCGGAGCTGTGTTTGGAGCACCTGGAACGATTTCTTTTTTGTGCAACACTACAGAGCCTTATGTTGCAATATGTTTTCCTCCCACTTAGCATATTTATTGCGTAATCTTGGGTTATCCTATTTATTTTACGCCTATTTTTGTTTTTTATTAGGAAGTATTACGATAATATTGTGAAGAGCAGAGCCAGATTAGATAAAATTGGTGTTGTAGTATAATGGAAAGGAGCTCACCGCTGTATGATCTTTAAAACTCCAGTTTCAGCAAGCATTCCAATTCAGGGCAGCACTTGAACACGTATCCAGACCATTTGTATCAGCAAGATTTAAGCATCAGATAAGTAAGAGACGTGTTTTTCTGCTCTCCTGAATCAGGGACTGTGGCTGTAGTTGAGCAGTACAGCTGTTGGGCTGCAGAGCATTCTGTTAGAGAGTATGCCTGTCGTTTTTACGCACACTGAATGATCTCTCGTTAAACAAGAATACAAGTGCCTAATCAGTTTTGATTTTTCTGTTATTCAGGAGAAGCAATACTTTCAGTCACTACTTCAGTGTAAATTTCCAATTGCTATTGCAATTCTGACCAGTATAAATCTCTATTTTGCACTGTAGCTTTATAATGCAGTGACAGCTACGCTTTCTGGCTATGTTGGTTTTGATCATTTAATTTTTTATCACTGTTTTGAAGGGAGAGGGGAGTTACTAGTGTTTTTGGGTTTGGTTTGGTTTCACATTGTAGATAGGAAGGGATAGTCATTTAAAAGCCAAAGAAAATTAATTGAATATATAGACTAAATACTGAGAAGAAGCAACATTTTGCAGTCCTCCAAGGGTTTTTTTGTCCTGTGGTTGCTAAACATTCAGAATTCCTGTGGTCTTCTGTGGTAGATTTTGAGGAATCAGGAAGGCAGGACCAAGCTCTGGAGAGACCTTTTTGCAAGCTCTTTTGTCTGGTTTATGTTGTGGGTTATTCTAGTAGGTAGAGTTGACAACATCGCAAGAAATATTTCAGACTTAGCAGAAAAATGTGATAGACTTTCTGAACAATCTGCTGTGTTCTCTGTTGATATCTTTATTGTTGCCTTTTGTGTAAATAACTTTGTGATAGTCATACTTCTTTAAACAACACAGCTGAGAAGATCTCTACATCCAGCCTTCAGCTGTTCGACTTTTTATGAGTGACTACTATACGGGCATCTTCTGTTAAACGTTTCCTGGAAGTTAGTAATCATCTCACACCTCTTAGCATTTACCGGCATCACGTGTGGACCATTCAGATGGAACAGTGCAGATTTGGTAAAATGGTGCGTTCTATCATTAAGCTTATGCAAAAGGAAAACAAAAAGGTTTTACAAGGTCAGCATGCTGCAGCTGTGCTGGGACCAGTACTCGGGTTTGAGCTGTATACAGCCCTTGTTGTCACTGTCATTCTGTGTGTGTGTGTGTGTTTGTGTGCACGCCACGCTCTAACGTGTAAACCCTGGAGTCAAATAAATTTTAATTGTGACTGTTAGAACATCCTTACCCTCAACTCTCTTCCTATTTCTTTAAGTAATGACCTCCCCTTATGAAAAAGCAAGAACACAGAAGATCCATAAAAATTACTTTAGGCAAGATAAATGCACCTGGTAGTCCTGTGCCTCACATTTAGAATTGCATATACAATGAAATGATATAAAGTAAAAAATGGTATAATCATATCACTGTGGCATTAGATTATAATGCAGCAACAAACAACAGCACCAATCTTCCCCTGTGAGTATGGTTCTTATTTATTTAAACTGAATTTCTAATTCTTGAACTTTTTGTTCTCAAAACCTCAAGGCCTGTGTGCATACATGTATATCTGTGTAGGAACACACATATATATGCATATATATATATATGTATAAAGAACAAAATACTAAAAACAAAACCATCAGGAGAGGAACCTAGCTTGCCTTTTCTTGGTGTGCCTTCTGAGCAAAGTGTCATTGGCCAGACACTCTTGCTTGCATCATTAGCAGTTCTCTTTTCCCACACTCTCTTAAGCATTTCCCTCCAAAAATAAGACTCTGACTTTGAATAATGTGGCTTTACAGTGTAATAGACACTGTGATGAGACGATCAGAGTTTTCAGACTTTGTGTATTCTGAAAACTTCAGTAGTGCAGTGCACAAAATACAAATTGCCTGTCCAGAGGGACTTTGGGACCAGAGCTGTTGCTGTCTGACATCTGAAAGGTATCAGAAGACAAAGAACGTCCTTTCTTCACTCCCCAGCTGTCTGTATAGAAAGAACTCAAATACATTTGGCGCACATGCGTACACACAGGTGTGGATTGTACATGCAGGAGAAAAACTTGAAAGCCACAGAATAAAATGAAAGTATAAACAACCTACTTAGAAACTCTTTTTCATCTGTTTTGAGATACTGAGACCCTGGGTAGATAGATGGCAGTTGTGACCAAAGAATACTTTCAGTACGTAAGATGGAATCAGTAATGTTGCCCTTCTGATTATGGTGCATACTGCAGTTGGTGTAAGAGCTGTCTGGCTTCAGAAGCCAGTGTGTCAAACTATGTGCTAATGTCACACACATAAAGAGGTTTTATATTGAGAGATAGATACAACTTCGTCCTTTTTTTTCCTTCTGTTTATATAAATGCATCAAATCATCCATGTTGATGACTACACATCTCTACTGGAGGATGAGCATCTCTGTAAGGGAAAGCTGATAGTTCAATAAATAACATGTTTTAAAAGCAAGCCTTGCAGGAAAGCTGATAGAACTACTGACAAGTTAACCTTCAGTTACGTTTTTAACCAAGCAATTTATCGTTTGCTTCTGACTTTATATGTTTAGGTTTAGTAAGTAAAAAAAATTGAAAAATCATTACTAAACATTTGTAATAAAAGCTAATTTTTCATGTATAATTGTTGTCTTGTTGTTCATTCTAACTGAAGCTAAATTATGTTAATAGTAGCTATTAATATTCATTTCTATAGTCATCTCATGCTTTTCTTTCCTTACTGTGAGCCCAGCTGTGAGTGCAGGAGCCCACACCTCTGTCAGCTCTGGAAAGGATTTCTCCAGCTTAAGACATTGCTGCAAGCTCTGGAAGTCTGAAGATCTCAATGGAAGAGCATCAGGCCAGTCTAAGGATGGACATCCTCAGTGCTTTGAGGAAGTCCCTCTCTGCAATCCAAGGTTGCTAATGGCCTGATCCTGAGAGCTGAGCACCACCACAGTATGTGGGAGGTCTTCACAGATGTCCTTTACTTGGGCATACCAGGGGGTGTTTGCAGCTTTGGGTGCCCCTTTGGTTTTCTAGTGTAATGAGAACACCAGTAGGGAATGGATAGGCCTAACTAGGGAAAGCAAACACATTTAATGTCTCAAATTTGATTCTACAGCCTATTTCTTTTCTGATTTTTAAGAACGATTCTCTTGGAATTTGCCCACCATGACACTTTAGTCAAAGTGATTCATGAACAGAACTCCTTAGTGAACCACAGGGTGTTCGAAATGACAAAATTCTACTGCTAATCGGTATCATTCTGACAGTTATTGGACATTGCAGTTATATACTCTTTATTTTATAGGTCTCCTCTATTTGACCAGGTATTTGCAGGCGAGGGTGAGCAGTGGCTCCAACTACTGCATTGAATTTCCAGACATAGATTATGAGTGAATCCATGTGTGTACATGGTTATAAAACTAATTAAAAAGACTTTGTGACACAAAGGAGGCTTTATTTCTCTGCATTTGTAAATATAAAGGGCTCCAACTTAATGTGGCATTGCTTCCTGTGTTTCCAAAAGTGTTGGTGGGTGTCTTGTAAGGTCACACGCCCGGCTGGGAAATTGGCTTTGGGGTATTTCTATACCAGGCTGTGGCACAGCAGTGCTACTCCTGCTGTTGCCTGTGAAGGCCTTGGAGAAGACAAGGCCTGGGTAGTGCATGATGTTCCTTGCCATTGTGCTGTGCCAGGTGAAGTAACAGCTTAATCTTTTTGGGGAAAGGCACCATGACATTGATGTCTCAGTGTGAAGTCATTAAGGGGGACTTGCCCTGTTCAGTTTTGTGAAAAGGTATTTTAAAACAATGCATTTGTCCTCTCTACTTAGCGTATTCATTACAGAAAGGGACTGACACTTGCACAGTGTGCTCTCATCCTCTTGGTTTGTCTTAATTTGTCGGGGCTTTTAAAGAATACTTGGAAATTCCCCTTATTTTGCTGCTGCTCTTCCCCCTGCTCACTGGGAGGAATGTGGGCACAAAGCACATTGCCTGAGCCAAGTGTTCTTCGGACATTGTGCACAAATGCAAATGTCGGGAGCAGCTTTTCCTCTTTTCTGTTCAAAGATCCCTGAAGTAAAGTCTCAGCTGTCTTGTTTTCGCTCCATTTGAAAATTTGGGATGCTCAGATTCGAACCAAATCTTTCAGAATATTGTTAGTCCCAGACAGATTAGATACTAGGTGCTTTTTACCACTTCTTGCTTCACAAATTCCTCAGGACAGACTCATGCTGAGTTTCACCAGGCCATAGGGAGTCTTCTGGATTAGAGAAGAGCCATATTTGTCACAGAGACAGGAAGAAAGAAGTAATTTTGTAAAATTTCTTTGGAGACAAAAGAAAAAACACGTGGCACGTATCTGGCGTATGGAGGTAGCTATGGATCTGAGGGGGAAAGTGCTGACTGACAAAAGCAAACCAGGTAGTCATTTGTGTAACTTTCTGTTCTGTGTCACTGCTTCACATCTGATTTTCTTCCATTTTTGTTTATTGACTTTTATGTTTGTGCTTTATTTACTCAGTTGCCACTTTTAAAGACAGACATTTTAATTTATATAATATAAAAAAATATATAAATATTTTTATATGAACATTATTTATTTGGTTTATATTCAATTTTATTAATTGAAACATGCCATAACCGCACCAAGTAAATAAACTTGGGAACACACATGAACCACCCAGCCCCAGCCCAAAGTACCTGAAAGGGTAGCGTTTTCTCCTCCTGTCCTCCCCAGCTCCTTTCTGGGTTCACTGAGGGTTTTGGTGTTTGTGTCTGGCTGGAGAGGCTTTCCATGCTCTAACCCTGCACAGGCATGGATGGAGGTGACTCTGTCAAGAGGCCTGAATGAGCTGTGCACATACTATACTCAGGGTAAGGGTCATGCCCTGCTGGAAACTGCTGTCCTGTCCTACTCTCCTCCTCTCTCCTGCAGTAGCTGAGGCACTGCTGGCGAAGTGTGAGGAAGCGACACGAAGGGACAGGTACCGCTTTGCCACCGAGAGACTTGATGCCCATGCCTAGACTAGGAGGCCTTGCAGGAAGCCAGCTCCTGAGCTCAAGGATGAGGGATGAGGCCGCGCTGTGGGGGCAAATGGCTTTTGATGCAGCTTTGCTTTTTGGCAGGAGTGCAGCAAGGCCATGGACCCCTGTGCAGGGGCAGGCGTGCTCACAGAGAGGTGCTTGGAAATCATGTTTAACCCTTGGAAAGGAAAAAGTTCTTTGTGTCTGCTTTTATATCAATATACAATCAACATAAAATTGATTGTAATAAAAGGGCTGGAGCACCTCTCTTATGCAGGCAGGCTGAGAGAATTGGGCTTGTTCAGCCTGGAGAATAGAAGGCTCAGGGGAAATCTTATAGTGGCCTTCCAGTACCTGAAGGGGCTATAGGAAAGCTGGGGAGGGACTTTTTAGAAGGGCAGGGAGTGATAGGATGATGGGGAATGGTTTTAAATTGGAAGGGGGTAGATGTAGATTGGATATTAGGAAGAAAATATTCACTTTGAGGGTGGTGAGGCCCTGGCACAGGTTTCCCAGAGAAGCTGTGGCTGCCCGCTCCCTGGGGGAGACCAGGTTGGATGGGGCTTTGAGCCAACTGGTCTAGTGGAGAGTGTCTCTGCCCATGGCATTGGGTTGGAATTTGATGATCTTTAAGGTCCCTTCCAGCCCAAACCAGCCTATGATTCTGTGATTGTATACAAAAAAGCATTTTGTGGGTGGCTCTTAGGAAGTAATCTCAGGGCAGTGGAAGTCTGTAATAGCATTAGCTAGTGATTGCTCTGTGCCCTACGCTGGGATGTTTCTTTGTCCAGTAGCGCTCTCCCATGGCTGCCCAAGCTCTTACTGCCAGCACTGGCTTTGGCTTTGATGGAAGTGATCTCGGGAGCAGGAAATTTTCATGTGCTAAGGGCAAACAGCCGGCGTTCTCGCCTGGTGCTGGTACGTGTTGAGTGCAAATGGGCCTTCCCAAAGGCCTCTGCAAATTCAGAGGGGATGAACCGGGCCGGATGAGGGGAGCTGCCTGGAGCCAGACAGCAGGAGAGCACTGGAAGGAACTCAACTAATCCGACTATGGGCCCAAGTGCTGGGTTTCTGTCTGTCACAATGGGGGAAACGTTAATGCTGTGTGCTGCAAACCCCAGGACCTTCAGGGTTTTTTTCTTTAGACGTCACGACTTCAAGAAATCAAATTTGTAAATGTGTACAGCCACATGCTTCTGCACCTGGATATATGTCCTCTGTCAAATTAAGGAAACCGTATGTTGTTTGCTAGAGACCTAGGCCTTTCTCCCTGTGGGTGTTTCTTCCGAGGACAGATATTTTATATTACAGTACCTCTCCTTAACCAACTCGCAGAGAGACATGTAGCTCCCCGGTCCCCTGTCCCATTTCTGCCCTCAAGGGCAGGATTTGGAGCTGAGGGTACGATTCTTTTCTGGCTGCACACTGGTGGGGGCCAACAGACGCACAAACACAACCCCCCATCTCCATACCCCCTCCTCCCAGTCCCCCTCTGTTCCTTCCCCTGGTGCCACTGGAAGGATGGATGCAGGGGAAGATGGCTGTGGCCCTCAGATGTTTAGAATGCTGCTTTTCCCCCTCTTCAGATCTTGCTGCTGCTTCACACTCCTGGGCTCCCAAAGCCTGCATGGTTACTGTTAAGGAAAAACTCACAGCCAATACATCAAAGAGGGAGACCAAAAGCTTTTGATTTGATTTATCTGACACTAAGCCCTTAGTGTGATGCATCAATTGATATTTCATTTTTATTGCAGTACAATGGGGTATACAGGCTTAACAGCAAGAGGTGTCCTTTTGATCTCTCATCACACGTGAAAACAGGTGTCATAGTCCAGAGATTATGGAGGTCAGAGATTATTTGAAGAAGGATTAAGTAGAGTTACCATTTTTCTTAGCAACCATATCCAGAAGCATGAAATTCTTTTAAAAATGCAGGCCCCGCTCCAGGCTGTAGATAAGTTGTATTTGTTTGCCATATACCAGGTTTCCCTGCTGAAACTATGGGAGAAGGCTAGAATTTTTCAAAGTTTTGTTTCTGCAATTTTTTTTTACAAATCAAACTCCATACTTATAAATACAATTAATAATTTTTTCTGGGTCTCCCAAAGACCCAAGAACAGTTTTGGTTTGATTTTCCTGTTAGTCGATCTAGAAAATAATGGGATGACTCTATGAATGTTCAACACTGCACTGATCAACGTACACATATAATTGCTTAATCCAAACCCCCCATCCCCACCCCCCGACTTTTCAGATTTACCCCTGGAAAGTGAACAGAAGTCTCTAACACAGCAAGTACCGGCTCAGTATTTCCATAAATACAGCTGCAGCATTGCTCTGACTCATTCCCAGAGCCTCTTTCATCACATTAGAAGTTCTAAACCAACCAGGAGTGATTTGGTAACCCACCACACATATATGCTAGAAAATGTCGATGGATACCTGTTGTATTTTTTCAGCAACCTATGCTGCTATGGAAGCACATCCACCACTGCTTGGCTTTTAGGGAATAACATTAGGTTTTCAGACTGTTTATGTTTGACGATGTAACATGGTTGAAATTGAGGTGTAGGGATATGGTTTAGTAGCAGATAGGTATGGTTGGACTCCGTGATCAAAAAGGCCTTTTACAACCTTGTGATTCTGTGATTCTTTGATGGCAATAGTGGTGTATTAGATTTGATAAACTTATTTCTCCTAGTTAGCGTAACCATAATTCTTCTGTTGACACTCAGCTGTTTAAACAGTTCCCAAATATGTAATTCTTGGGATAAATAGGGAATTGAGGAGCTCTAGGATCATAGGACCAGCAATACAGTAGCCCCACATCCCAATAATTAATGCAAATTTATTCCAAGAGTGGGTATAAGTTTGAAGCCTTTCAAATGTGGTTAACGTTGATTTATTCAGCACATCAACTGACACCATTTTAATAGATCTCATAGCACATATCTGCAGTTACTGCCTCCACAAAAAGCATGAGAGTTAGGTCCTATCTTGCAGCTGAAGCAGGAGGAAGTCTTCCTAACAAAGCATTTTGCTCATATTTTATCATGCAGACGGATGAAGTGTTTAGCTCAGCTCTTTGCTCTAGAATGAGGAACGATGATTCAGGCATATCTAAGAAAGATTACTGCTGCGTTTCTGAGCCATCTTCCAGCTCCTGTCCTGGTCAGTGGAAATGAGAGGCTGGATGTGCACTGCTCTGCAGACCCAAGCAGCTGCTGCCTCCCCTCAGCGCAGCAAGCGGCCGAAGCTACATGGCCTCACTTCCCAAATCCTGGCTTAGCGCCTGCCCCCTGACCACTTGTGCTCAGAGCTCCCTGAGGCTGACCGGTGCATGGGGAGGCTGTGCCTAATGCCCCTGGCTGTGCTTAAAGATGTGGGAGTCCAAACTTCGGGAAGCTGGCCTTGGGTGTTCGGCCCCGATCTCTAAATTAAGCCATGCAAGACGTGGCTGCCCCCTGCACTTTGTAAGCGGAGAATCTGAATGCTCTTTCAGCTGCAGCTCTGCTTTCTAGTCAGGGTTTTTCTTCTCTGGACCGTACAGGATTAAGGTTTTATGTAAAAAGCCCAGAACCCAACTGCAGGAATCTTTCATTCCCCATGGCTCTTTTCTCACCTTCTCTAGCAGGATGGAGAGATAGACTTTGCTCTCCTAATTGTGCTCCCCCAGGAAGGAAAGCTGTCAAATATCCTGTGTGTGTCTGTTTCAGGAAACATCCACTGCCTGTCAAAGCATGTAGCCTTTTTCTTCTGTACTTGTAGTATGTCTAGACTGCCCACTCTGAATCCAAAGGGATTCTGAAGAAAATTAAAAGCACCTAGAAACACCTTCTGCCTCCTGTTCCCAGCATGATTCCCATCTCCTGGCACATTAAATGGTTTCAGCGCTTTGAGGCTCCTGCCAAGGGTGAGGAAACACATTTAGGGTTTTGTGTGTTAGCGGATGGGCCAGTGCTGCGTAACACCTCATGGGAAGAGGTGTCCTCTGTGCTCTCCAGGGCCCTGGCAGCACGGGGCAGAGCTCCAGTTTATTGTGGGTGGGGAACACGGGAGCCAGGAACAGGACTGCCCTCGCCAACAGGAATATAAGCAGGGCTTGATGCATTTTTGCCAGTAGAAAAGAAAATTGCCCTATATTTGCAAAGCATTTGCAGTGCTGCAGCTGGGAAGTCCCATGCAAAAGCCAGCTGTCACATCTGCCATCTCACCTGCCAGGCTGACTATGAAAGGGTCAGAGACACAGCAGCATCCTGGCTTTGGCAGTTGGAGATGTTCCTGCCATAGGGGCCTGCCTTGCTTCTCCACTGACCGTGATGCATACAGGGGGGATTGTGTGGGGTGACCTGCTCTTCCCGCAGGTGCTGACAAGCAGCACCAGCCTCTAGCCAGGTTCCAGCTGTTGCCTTTAAAGTGTATTCCCACAGGGAATGCCAAGAGCCATTTCACCCGAGAAAAACGCATCCAGGGCTTCTTCCTTAAGTTTTTCAGGGCGGGGATCAAAATGATAAAAAAGGACCACATGAACAGCAACCATAGGAATCTGTGTCTTGGCTTGGAAGGAAGAAAGAAACAAACAGAAAGAATGGATTATTTCCCCAAAGTAAAACACATTTTTCATGTGTCATCTTTTGCTATACTTGGAAAACCCAAGGTGCTGGCCCATGATCTGGAGTCCCTAGGTACCATACAAACAAATTAGAATTTACTTGGTAATTAAATTAAATGGCTATGCTAGGGTGCTGATGTTCTAAATGTTTCCTAGGATGGGACCAAACTTGAATTTCTAAAATAGCCAAGTAATTTAAAAGGACAATTTCCACTCGGAATTGGTGGGATTGACATTGCTAAGTGAGAAACTCCAGCCACTCATTTTGCTGTCACAGCCCATCCACCCTATGTTGTGGGGGCTGCAGGTATAGCCACCTCAGGGTACAGCAGAGAGGGTGAAGCAATAGGACTTGAGACAGGCAGAGCAGTGGCTGCTGGTGAGCAAACTGATACTGGAGTACCACTGATCTTCCAAACAGGATGAAAGGTTTTCTCTGAAGGTCAGCAGTGGAATAGTCTGCTCAGAACTGCACAGGCTTGTGCACCACACAGAGTGACTGTGCCTGTGGTGACCACAAGCAGATGTTGGACCTTACATCTGAAAGTGGGCAGCTCTCTTAGGGTGCTCAGGTATACAGAAGAAATCAGCAGATTTATGGCAGGCTTTGTCCAATCCCCAAAAAAACCTTAGTCCTGTTTATTACTGAGCAGGGTTCAGTGAGAAGCCAAACCCCAGTGGTAGCCTGAAAAAAAAAAAAAAAGGTGGGAGGTGCTGCTGTTTCTCCTACACTTCTGTGAAGCTGAAGTGTTGGATTTGTGCCACTGCCTCCTACAGCCAGGTGCAGGCATTCCTCCAAGCGAGGACTTGTGTGATTTAGGGTTCTGCGTGAAGGGTGAGGTGATGTCAGGCAAACAAATTTCTGCCGTGTCCAGTGGGAGGTCAGTTTGAGTCTCAACACCTGTGGAACAATTCTCCACCCTCCATACTAGATGGAGAAATAAATACCAGAGCCAGACCTTTGCCAGCAGTGTCATACAATCTCAGGAAACACTTTCTAGGTTGTTTGGAGGTTGCATCTTCCAGCTGACAACCCGTAATTTTATATATGAGAGGTGAAGAGATCCACAGTCTTTAATGAGAGCGATGTTTCTTAACAAACTCAGCAATCACTCTGAAGGCACAGACATCCCGTCTGTCTCTGAATCAGCTGAGTAGAGAGCTGGTGCTCTGAGTAATGTATTGCCTGTTGGTATATTGTGAGCCCAGGAAATGACTCTCAGGTGAGAAGCATCGTCTTCTTTTCTTTTTTCTTTTTTAAGGACAAAGGCAGACTCAATAAAAGGTGCTTCAGAAACTGGATGGGAATATTCTTCTAACCCTGCCTAAACAGCGAGGAACTTGAAAATAAGTTACAGGAGGTCAAATTAATTTCTGGTGTAACTTAATAGGAAGCCAGGTGCATAAATTGGGGGGAGGGGGGAAGGTAAGAAGAATAACACGATGAGAAAAGAATAGTTCTGGCACAACACCTCACCAAGGGATATGAGCAGTGACTGTGGGCTGAACGTTGTTTGAAAGTACCATCAAAGGTAGATTAAAGTCAGGAGTATCGTGAGAGGAAATGGATAACTAGCACAGCAAGAGCAGTTACTCCAGGGGCTTTCTGCCACTTATATGTGCACAGCTGGGGCCTCTAAGGATGGGGGGTGTTTGGGAAGAGATGAAAGGTCGTGTCAAGTTGATTTAGCGGCTACAAGTGCTGTTGGTATGTTGCTTAGCCCCTAATCTGCCAGGTAGAGAACAAGAAGCTTGTGCTGTTTGCTTAACTGAAAATTCCGGGTTCCCACCACTGCCGCCGCCAATTAGGAGCATTTCTAAAAACAGAAATGCAGCCTGATGTGTATGCTTAACAGAAACCTTCTTATCAACAAGACCCAGGCTTCTTTTTGATTATACTGTATTCTCAGAATATCCTGATACTTAAATCAAGTCTTAATCCCTGGTCAAATGTACGTTTTTATGCATTTAATTTCCATCTTGTGTCACAAAGCTTGAGTTCTGGAGTGCGTTGTACACCACTGGGACAAGAGAGGCAGTACAAAGAGCACCAGGTACAGCAGTTCCCTGCGGTCCCGTAAAGTCCTGTACAAAAAGGAACAAATACCAGAGGTGTTCAAGTTGGAAAATTAAATGCCAAGTTCCTTGTTTTTAAGTCTGCGATGTGAAGTAGCTCGTGCTATATATGTGAGGACAAAGCGGTCTGCTTTCAAGCTGGATAAAATGGTCTGCAGGGAAAGAGAGAATTAGCAACTGCTGGAGGTAAGTGAATAATAAACCAGGCAATAATACAAAATCTGAACATACATAAAAAGCTTAATCACAATCTATATATAGATTTCTACATCTCAGGAAAATAACGTAACATATTGCTTCTCAAGGACAGCTCCAACTCTCATAATAGCCTCGAGTTGTACTAGAAATCAGGATTCTGTAACAGTTTATTCCTGGCAATAAAGTAAGTTGCCTCATTTGAAATATGACCATAATCCTCACTTAAGCAGTTCAAAACTGCAAGCTGAAGGAACAGCAGCGACATTTTCACCAGCGCCAGGAAGGTGACTGTCACAGGGCAGGGGCAGCGCGTGCCAAGGGCAATGTTCTTCATTAGGCTGCACGTCCACAGTAAGCAGATCTCTGACCACAACACTTTTCAAGTTTCAAACATGGGAGAAAGCGGCCAATTAGTCCTCTCATCCTTCATTTCTGACCCGCTGTTCTATAGATGTGAGGATGCCCTGCTCTTACCTGACAGAGATTTAAGAAGTCTAGCAGAAGTACTGACTACTCAAAAGTAAACTCTTAAACTCTCAACTCTTCCCCTCGTTGAGACTTTGGAGAGATCGAATTTTGCCTTCAAGTCAAACGTTTTTTCATAACTTTTATTTAAAGAGAGAAGATGATGCTCAGCACTTTCTAGACAGAGGCCTGCAAGAGAGGTTTCTTCATAAAATGGCAGGGAGTGTGTGCCTCTTTCCTCCTTACCTAGCTATTTTGGGCGGGTGGAAGGGGACTAAGAGAACAACATCACTTAAATCAGAACGGTTGTTACCCTCAGTGAAAAATTCTGTTAGCCATAAGCGAGCATTAAAACTGGTGCACAAAGGGATCCAATGCTGTATGACGCTGGCCTCAACAGGTTAAATCTCAGCAGAACTAAGGCAGAGAAAAACCTGCATCCTCGAGGATGGTCAAGGAAACACGACTTGCAAAAAGAAAACTTAAAGGAAGCTGGCCAGGTATAATCCCATGAAAATAAGGACAGACAGGTGTACGGTTGCCATCTATAAACACGCCATGCATGCAATCAGTAAGAGGAAAATGAAATACTTAAGCTAAAGAGCAGTGGTGGCATGAGAAAAAAAAACAACCTTGTATATATTGGCCATTAATAAAATTAAGTGAAAAGTTGCACAAGCCTTGGAGAGTAGCGCAGCTCTGGAATGCTCTTCCAGAGGAGGGGGAGCAAAGGTCTGACTACTTTTAGCATGGAGTTAGTTAAGTTTATGAAGGGAATTCCTGTGTACTGTGTAAAGTCATTGTCATGATGATATGAACATATTAAATTTCAGTACTTTATTTATTTAGTGTCTTTGATCCAAAGCACTTATATAAAAAAGCAATAATGAAAATTCCTTTCAACCAGTACAATAAAAGTCATAATTCCTTGGGGTATTTCATTTTCTTTAGTAAAACACAATTTGGACACATTCCATTCAATATTTGCAGAAATGACAGAACATCAGCCCTATGAATAATAATAAATCTAGAACACAAGGTAAGCTATAGGTTATTGAAATGATGTGTTGCAAAGTTTGGATCCAACCTCTGCAATGCTAAACCAGCAACAGCTGAGGGAATTTGTGACTCTTTGGCAAGTTTACAGGTCTCTTCAAATAAGTCATTGGTTTTCAACCCTGTGAATCTACTGCTTGTGAAAAGGAGATAAAACCAGGGCTTGGAGCTGGAGTTTCTGATGGCCCCCAACCAACACACCTGGAGAGAACTGAAGTGTCCTTTGCATCAGCAGGGGAGTTTGCCACCCTTGAAGCATGCAACCCAACCAGAGTCTATGATGTGCTGCGCAGGCGCATCTCTTCCTTCCCTTCCTTCTTTCACAGTATTTCCATCCAATGAGAGGCTTAGTGCTGTGCCATGTATTGGGTGGGTGTTTGCAGGTCTGTGGTAGGTTACACACATGCAAGATGAAGCAGGGACAAGACTACTGAATTTATGCCTGTGGACTGGCCCTCCAGAAATGAAAACCATAGCAAAATGTTTCAAGTTTGGACACCTAATTCAGGTTAGCTAGGTCTACCTTCAGGGCCGTGTATGTGGCTCTTCAGTTTTCAGGGACAGCAAGCACCATCTTGCCACAAGCCTTTGTAACTTGTGCAGGCTGTGTTGAAATCTCCAAGAGTTGGATTTGGTAAGGTTAGAAAGGACCCATTTCCCTAACACTTCACAGCCCCAATTGACTACTAATTTGTGTGAGGGGAGGATGTTCAAAGGAAATGGGGTGTGTGTGGGCATTTATTTCAGAGTTTTTTTGTGATAGCTCAATGGGCATACATGAACCTGATCCTGCCTGGGTGATCAGCTTTCTGGTTTTAGGTGGAGCTGATAGAGCAACAACATCAGAAGGTCCAACCCCTAAGAGCTAAAAAAAGGGGCAATTACCGATTTGTACCATATTAGCTTTACTCTGCCAGTTGGGTCACTTTAGTTCAGGTGTCAGTCCTCATTGTGGTATATAAACACAGGCTTCCAAACACAACAATTTGAACTTCTAACTAACTAACTAGTTTATTTTCTGAACCTCTTTAGTTCTCACAAGCAAGAAGAAAAAAAATAAAAATGAATCGAAACATTTTATATAATAAATGGGATGGAAACCCAGCAGGGTCTGAGAGAAATGCTGTTCTGCTCACCAAGTGCCAGCAGGCCGTTTTACAGCACCGATCCCTAGAAGTATAAAGGAAGCGACGCAGTAGCTCCTGCCTGTTGGCTACAAGTGTTTCATCTCTCTACAATTACATAAGGGAAGAGGCTGAGCATTCAAAACAAATTTATGCACATTCATCATTACTCTTGAAAACTCGGATAATCTAAAAAAAAAGTACAGGCCAGCCCTTGAAAGGATTTATCTCAACGTCGGAGGCGCAGGTAGGAGCACCTGCCCACAGTGTGTGCAGCTTTAAGCACTTTTTCTTTACCTGTTCCTTTCTTAGGCTCTTATACCCTTCCTGAGCTGTAAATTGTGAGTTCCCTTCTGAGGGGAAATGTGACTTACAGGGCTATTTTTTTCCTTAGAGTTTCCTTGGCATTAAGCTTAATGGCAGAACGATTAATGGAATTGTCTGCCGTCAACACCTGCTTCCAAGCTTTCCTGGTAAAATTAGACTTTGCATCTCAGCGTCACATATGGCATCTTTATAATTAGTCTTTTTGCAGTATATGAATGTCAGTTCCTAAAATGCCTCCTGTACTGTTCATGTGGGAATATTTAGCTTCATTAAACAAATCCCAAGTTTTTCATTGGAGCTTCGAAGTGCTGAAACCCCACGCTTCTGTGTGTCTGATCTCAGAGCCGTTCCGATGGACTGCAACACAGCCTATCTGCAGCCTCACTGGAACTCAGCTGCCTGCAGATCACTTCTGGAAATGGAAACCCGAGAGGTCTTCATGGCCTCCACATGCAGAGTCACTAGTGGGAATGTAGTCTTTGAGTACACAGCTATCTGAAAATGAGGGTGGGCTTCACCAGAGGGCTCAGCATCAACTTTATATTGGAAACAGAGGTATCTCTGTGCTTAGGAGCTTCTCAAAAATGCTGCCACACCTAACATTTCAGAACAAGAACACCCAGTTTTTAACACACGTGCTGAAGAGCAAGCAAACTCTCATTGAAATGGGAAGCTCAGAGGTGTTTTCAGACATGTGACAATCAGAATTACTGATCAGAAAGATGGGGAAGAGTGCTCCCATGTCAGTGATTGACAGGTGGTTGTTTTAAACGGCTGTAAAAGGCATGGGAAGTCCTACGCTAGTACAGATGCCAGGACAGGTGACAGGGGATTTTTTCATTACTTGTGTCGCAGCTGAGAATTTTTATTTCACTTGAGTCCACTCATTTCTCTGCTCAGATGAGGAAATGCACAATGTAACAGCTCATCACTATACCACTAGCACTAATGTCATGGAAGTGGTAACATCTGTATGGAAAAATCAGCGTTTAGTACCTATGCAACAGGATGAAAATGTGCAAACTGTCAACTGGTAATTGAAATGTCTTTAGTTTCTCAAGTGCAAAGTCAGTGCAGTGTCAGCAACACTATCCTCCAGGAAAAAAAAAAGACGACAAATAGGAAAACACTTATAAACATAACTCTTGATAGCTCTCATGCAAACTGCTGTCAAACTCGTACACTAATGCAGTGAATCGTTCAGGCTCAGCTCACTGGGGGTACTTCTGCTCATATTGGTAAGACTGGCCATAAGGGATTTAACTTTATAGGCATAGTAGTCCCTTAAGTTGACCGATGGAACTTCTTTCATGCCATCACCAAAATCACAGCTTCTCATGGCACTCTCTAACTGCTTCTGACGCCTATAAAAGTGGGAGAATTTATTGAAAATCAGTGTAATGGGAAGCACTACTACTAGGATACCAGCTAGGATGCATGCAGATGCCGTCAACTTGCCAGCGGTGCTCCCTGGCACAACATCTCCGTAGCCAACTGTGGTCATGCTAACGGTAGCCCACCACCAGCAAGCAGGGATGGTGGCTAACCCCTCATTCTCTTCTTTCTCAATGGTGTAAGCCACTACTGAGAAAATGGAGATGCCGACAGAGAGGTAAAGTAAAAGAAGCCCCACCTCTCTGTAGCTATACTTCAGGGTGGCTCCAAGAGACCTGAGACCTGTGGAGTGTCTAGCAAGCTTTAAGATGCGAAAGATCCTCATGAGTCTCAGGACTTGTGCAACCCTGCCTAAATTTGCTAGAGTTGGACTGCTTTCCACCACCAAGTTGACAATTAAGGTAATATAAAATGGAAGGATAGACATTAGGTCAATCAAATTCAGGGCATGCTTGAAAAATTTTAGAAAGTCAGGAGCTACTGCAAATCTCGCCACCAGTTCAAAAGTGAACCATGCAATACCAAAATGTTCCACGATTTCAAAGCGAGGGTCTTCCTCGGGGTTCCCGGTGCTGTCAACAATCTGAAAGTCTGGGAGGCTGTTCAGGCACATGGTCACAATGGAGCCCAGCACCACCACTATTGAAAGGACACTGAAGATTCGGCTTAAGACTGAGTAACCAGGATTATCCAAAGCGAGCCAGAGCTGCCTCCTGATGTTTCCAAAGGGCTGTTTGTCAAATTTAGAAGCATCGTTGTAGAATGCCAAAATCTCATCAAAAGAAGATGTGGTACTTTCCTGGTCACTTTGTTCCTCCCATTTCTCTTGGTCTGGCTCCATTTTCCTCCCATGGTAGCTGTAACTGCAGCAGGAGTCTATAAAGAATTCATTGATTCCCCAGTATTCGATCTCCTGGCTGAAAGAAAACACACAGAGTTCACCCATCACATGCAGCTTGCCGGTGTTATAAAAATGTAGCACGTAAGGAAAGAGCTCAGGGTTCCTGTCAAAATAAAATTCATTCTTGGTGTCATCGTAGTCGTCACAGAGCTCCAATATCGACTCCTTTGAGTGGCAGCTCAGCAGTTTGCCCAGTCTGGTCTCAGGGAACCTTAATAATGTGTTGGATCTCATCTTTTTCTTAAAGCCTCCAACGTTGATGCTGATCTCATTGTCTTCAAAATTTGCTTCAGATAAAGCCTTCAGACTCTGCCCTGTCATAGTGATCTCCTTCCAAAGGTGTGTAAGGAATGAAAACCTAGGAGGCAATTGCACAGAAAATCAGCAGAATGAACAAATCTACAACATGTTCACCTACTGATGCTTTCTTTTTTCCTCTTTTTTTTTTCTTTTGTCTGTCCTTCCTTCCTTCCTTCCTTCCTTCCTTCCTTCCTTCCTTCCTTCCTTCCTTCCTTCCTTCCTTCCTTCCTTCCCCCTTTTTTTCCCTTCTTTTTTCCTCCTTTTATCTCCCTTTTCCTCCTTTCCGCCCTTTCCCCCCTTCTCTTTCTCCCACCTCGCACTGAAGACACTGAGGGAGGCTCCTTTGTTCCCGGTGCAGGTTCCTGTCCCTCCCCGTACCCCTCACCGGGGCTGCGGCTGTTGCTCCTACAAGAACCCTCATTACTCACGGCCTTTGCGCGACCGGGTCCGCGCGGACCTCTCCCTCCCTCTCCCTCCCTCCCCCCTCACGCCGCGCCCCGGCCCCGCCACACGAGGACTCCCCTTGGGCTGACGCCGCCCGGGGCTCTTCTCACCCCCACCCCGGCCGCTCGCTCAGCCGCGCCTCCACCGAGGGGCCGGAGACCCGCGCCGCCGCCCCCGCCAGGGGTCCCGCTCTGCCATGGGGGAGCCGCCGCCACCCCCAGCCCCGCTCGGGCCCCCGCCGCGGGGGAGCTGCCCCGCCCCGCTCCGCGCCCCGCCGCGCCCGCCCTACCTGTTCTCTCAGCGGCCGCGGCCCCCCACCAGCGCGCTCTGCTGCCCCCGGTCCCGGCCCGCCATCGCCGCCGCCCGCGGGGGCCGCCAGGGCTCGCCTCGCTGCCGCTGCCGGGGCCTCCCCGCCGCCAGTGGGGGGTGCCGGCGTGGGGGGCGCCGGTGGCGTGAGGGTGGCCCCGCCGGCCGCGCGGTGCTGAAGGGACAGCGGCCGCGCGCCGCCCCGCTCAGCGGCGGGAGGCGGCGGCACGCGCACTCGTCATGGCGACGACCCCCGTGGCTGCCGCCCGCCGCCGCCGGTCCCACCTTCCCGCCCCCTTCCCGACCCGACCCCGCCGGGCGATCGGGGCCACCGCCGTGGGACAAGGGCGCGGATCCGGGCGGCGGCCCGGCGGGCGGGCGGGCGTCCGGCTGAAGGTCTGGCGGCCGCGCTGCCCGACCGAGGAGGGGCGGCCCGGCGGAGCCGGTGTGCCGGCGGTGCCTCCGCTCGCTCGCTCGCGCTCCTGCCCCCGCGCACCGGCGCTGCGCGGAGACGGCAGCGGCGCCGCAAAACTCGGGTTTCCCTCCGCCCCCCCCCCCCTCCGCGATCCTGCCTCACGCCGGCTCCGACCGGCACAACTTCCCGAGGGGGGACGCCCGCCCACGCCCGTGGTGGCTCCGGGCACCCACGAAGGACCGTCTCCCGCGGGGGCACGCCCACCAGCGGCCGCTCGCCCCCCACCTCTCTGCCCCCTCACCCTGCCGGCGGGCTCCCCGGGAAGAGCCCGGGGAAGGGGTGCCGCTGCCCGCCCTCTCCCGGCCGCGGCACAGGCTGGTCCTGCCGCGGCCCCCCTACGCTGCACCCACGCTGTGGCGGCTGGGCAGCGTCCCCGCGGGACTGAAGACACGAAAGATGGGGGCAGAACAACACGGTGCGAGGGCAGCAGGCCTGCGTGTGGAGGCTGCCCGCCGCCCCCTCAGTCGCCGGCCAGGAACCCCCCCGACCTCCGCGCACAGCCCTGCCCAGCGATGCCGGTGGGGATACTCCTGAAGGGCCCCGAGCGTAGGGGCCTGACCGCTCGGCACGGCCGCTCTCGGCGGGGTTTGAGTGCCGGTGTGTGGAATCCCGTCTCGTTACGTGGTCTCCCGCAGTGCCTCTGCCCGCACTGGGGGCGGCTGAGAAGAGATCTCTCTCCTCTCGCTGAGCCGGCTTGAGGTCCCCGCGGAGAGGGCTGCCCAGGCCGTCCTGGGCAGCAGTGCCAGTCCCTGTGTACGGGAGCTGTGCTGCAGGCCCATCCTGGGTGTGCGGAGCGCAGACACTCTGAGAGTGTACCTGCCTAACCTGCATCGCCTCCTGCCACCGGCCTCAAGACCACCTCTCACTCATGATCCCACATATCCGGAGTCCGGCTCCTGGAAGTGGATTGCTGTTGGTGCTTTGTGGGGTTGGGGGATGCAGAAAGGCAGTGCCTCCCCGCTTGCTTCCCCCAGCCCTGACTGAGCCCTGTGCATCATCCTCAAACCCTTGGGATGGGGCAGGAAGACAGAGGTTATACATCCCAGCTCCAGAAGCACATGTGCCCTATTACAATATGCCCCCCTCCCCCCAATATAAATGAGCTACCCTAAAAGGGCCCAGGTAACTGGGGACATACATGAAGTGGGGCAAGTTAAGTCCTGGTGCCTGCCAGTTCCCAGGTCTCCAAGAGCCTGTGCAGCTTTCCTACCTGGGTGTCATGACCACCCCACCATGTCCCATTAATGCTGGTGGTGTGTGTGCTTGCAGCCCCAGCACCTCTGGGGACTCTGCTCAGGTGGTGTGCATGAACACATAGCACCCTCAGCCTCCTGGGGATGATGCTTCTTTCAGGCACTGCCCCAGCTCACCTTACAGGCTGGTGCTTGCTCTTGCTTTGCTCTCCCACTGGTGAGTGCACAGCTGCCTCCTGCCTCCCTTTTCCCTCCACGGGCTTCGAGCACATCCCTCCCTTTGCCACAAATGCCCTGGGTCAGGGGTCAGGGCCCCAGTGTGCTTCACTGCATCTCATGGAATGTTTAACCCACACAGAAATACACACACTGGGCTGCTCTCCTGCCCAGGGAGAGTGCTGCTGCCACCCTGTTCAGTCTCCCCAGCATTTCCTCTGCTGGAAAGGGGAGCACAGGAGGCAGAGATGCACATAGTAGGGAGGAGGCTTCACAGATGCTGTGGCGACCTGCACGTTGCCCCATAACAACGGCTTGTCATCTCCAGGGAGGCAGCTCTCCTGCTTCCCAGTGGCAGCGCAGCTGTTAGGCTAGTTTGTGACATCCTCCTCCTCCTAGGGCTCGGCTCACTGGGGAGCTGTAATGACGCTGGCTTTTAATGCCTCGGGCAAGGGATGTCAGGACACAGGACTGAGATCCACCACACTGGGACTTCTGAGTTGGATGCCCAACACCCCCACTCCCTCTCCCTGTTCCCCAGGGCTTGGATAAATCACAAAACTTCTCTGCTGTGATTTCCCACTCACTGTTAGGAGAGCAAAAATAACTCCTTCCTTAGTGACGTTGCAAGGACTAGTGTGCTGCTGGTAGTGCATTCGAGTGGTGTGTGCTTTCACCAGCTCTGTGCTGTCCTAGGTATCTAGTGAGGCCTTTAAATATATTGAAACATCTTCAGGAAATTTGTAAAAAAAAATCCATTGCTTTTCTTTCTTATTCTAAAATTAGGTATTTTTTTCCCTAATGCTATTTTAGAAGAAACTAAATAGACATAAAGCTTAGAGGATTTCCTAGCTTTTATATGTTGTTCTGACCTTCTAAGCCACTTGGCTAAGAAAAAGGATTATGGACAACCACACGTTCATTTGGGGAAATGAATCCATCTCTGTTCTTATCTTTACCCTGGAAAAATCCCTGGTCACTTTTCCATCCTGTGTTTTCTCATTGAGAGGCACAGTGATGCTTACACAGATATACAGGAGATTAACAACAAAGTGATATAATGCTGTAAGTATATGACTCCCCCTAGTTTAATATAACTGCTCTTGTAATTAGAGCTAATTGGCTCAGCCAGAGCATTTTGCTAATAAGGCTAAAATGCTTCCAGCTCCCAAGATAATAATCCAAAATTCATGTGCATGGTTTTGCAAGGTGTGCACTCTGCTCCACAGACACACAAGGTTTGCTTCTGACCTGGTGCTTTTGCCTTTCTCAATGGTAAGCACAGCATGAATTGCTGTGGACACATTACCACTGGTGGAATCCAAGGCAAAAGATCCACTTTCATGTGTCAAAAGGAATCAGGGATGTCATTTTTTTTGCACAAAATGAACTTGTGGTCTGTCACTTAAGAGCAAATTTGGGGATGTGCTAATAATAAATCAAGTAATTACAAACCAAGAGTTTGTCTCCACTGCCCTGCATGTACTTCTTGGACTGGGAAATGAAAGAGGAGTGCCAAATGAGGCAGGGGTAGGAAGGAAGTTTGAAAGAATTATGTGTTGGAGTGGGGAGATAAATGGATGGCTCGTACCCCCCGAGGGCAATATTACAAAAGCTCAACTAACTTTGCTGGTTATAGCTTTCAACTCTGGGACTGTGTGAGAGAGACTGGGTTTGTTTTATTGGTGCATGTGCCACCACGTTGTGTGAAGAATGTGCAAAGGTGTCGGCAGTGTACAGAGACATGGGGTGCATAGCACCAGGGCTGGGCTGAGTCTGGAGACAGACTGACCCCAGTGTGCGTGACTATACTCATACTCTCTGCTTTGGGTTTGTGGCCACCCGAGTGGCGATGGCATGTAGAGTTATTGCCGAGGGTGTAGGAAGCTGCCACGTCCTTGGACAGCATCTCCTGTCCCGTCCCTGTTGGCTGTCCCACCGCTATGGCAGCTGCATGACCTCACAGTGAGTTTAATGCTGTTGCGGACGTGGTGGCCCTCTGTGCTGTAGGTGTGATACACTGATAGCTTAGATGCACTGTCAGAAGTGAGACTGCTATGACTGCTACTGCTTCTATAGCGCTAATGAAATATTGAATAGGCCCTAAAGGAAGACATGGGGCCTAAGTTAGTTATCAGCACTTCCAGAGCAGTGGGTAGATTCACTTTGGACTTGAGGACATAGCCATCTATTAGGCTGAAGGTGGAACTTCACTTCCACTTACGGGAAAGTCCTCTTCTGGCCCCAGAGCCAGATGCTAATGTACATTCTGGTTGACCATTTCCTTTTGCTCCATATGGACTGGAAAAACCTGGAGTCTTAATGTGTTAGTTTAAGATCAATAGATACAATCTGTTTTTCTTTGCAAAGTCTCACAGGCATCTGGGAGCAAAGCAGAGATCCTTTTGTGATGGCATTCCTACTGCCACAGCTACGGATTGTGGCCAGTTTGTGCATATGCTTAAAAGAAATCAAAACAGGTTTGTGCGTAATCCATCTATGCAGTGCCAGCAAAGGACTGTTGCAGAACATTACCAAGTCTAAAAAAATGAGTAAGTTGAAGATGGATTTAAACAAATTAATAAATATTTATCCAAATTAACCTGAGTACAGCCTGAATTTGAGAAAACCTTTGATTGACAGAAAATGTTGCAGAGGAGGGACCCTTCTAAGCATACGTTTTTCGTAACCCCTCACCACAGCAAGGTAGCTGTTCTCATGAATTTTGGTTGCCTGCGATCTACAGCCAGCATTTTCTAACTGGAAGTTTAAAGAAAGCTGAGGTGAGCCCCACTGCACGTTCTTTCAGCTGTTGTAGAAAGTTCTGCGTCAACCCTTCCATAACCACAGGCTCAAAAGAAGAACAACTTAATTATGAATCTGCTTGTCCTGCAAGTGCCCTTACTGACATTCCTGCTTTTCTTAGGAGTCAAAGGCTTTGCAGAAGCTCTTGTGACATTTGCAGTATAAAACTGGAGAGGGAGGCGAGTCAAACACTTCCTAAGGCAGAAGTTTACAAGTGATAGCAGTGTCTGAAAACAGACCTCCACTGTGACGGAGTGGAACTCCGGTGGGCCACAGAAAGGCCATCTGGCAGCTAAAGAAACTGAGCCATACACTGAACATGAACTGCACATTTCATTTTGGCTGACAGCACCTCAACAGAGTGACGAATGCTGATCTTTTGTGGTACACTGATTGTGTGAGCAGTGAGGTTTTACACTGCCATATTAGGCCTTTTGTTGTGGGTTGACCTGCTTAGACAGTGTTGCGCCTGCTCCACCTGATTCCTGGCTGTAAGGGACACGTGATAATATTTGCTTTTGCAAGCCCTGTGGGGAGCATTGTTTTCCTTAATTAAATCACCATATACCAGAATCATGCTGTGTAAGGCAAAAAAAAAAAAAAAGATAATTAGATAATTGTGATTTTCTTTTGTAGAAATTGTAGAATTTCAACCTTCTGTCATCTACCAAAAACTGACGTCTGAGGTGGGTTAAATGAACCACACCTACAGATCCTGCTGACAGTATATTAGAGGAGCCTGTAGTGAGTGTGTTTATGTGAGCGTGTTACTTGGGATTGTGCTTTTGAAGTGACCCTCTTGATCAGCTCCATTACCTTGATTTTGTTTACATGGAGTCTGAGAACTCTGATGAAAGCAACCCTAAAGCTGAGCTCCAGGACCAAGCATTGCCAGTAGCAACAAGCAAGGGAAAAGAGGGGTTTTCAGAATGGCAGTTTTGGATGTGACAGCCTAACACAGTTCTGTGTCATTTTCCCAGTGGCACTGGTGCAGTCAGCAGTGGACATGACCAAATTGCTATTTGCCTGAATGGAGATGGGGAGAAAGAGGATCTTTTTGGACCTGGGTTATAGCTATTGGTCTTAAATACTTATGAAAAAGCCTACTTTTGTGTGGTTGGGCAGCTGACCTGGAGCATTTGAAGGCTATTTCACTTGCATTTGGAACCTACCTGCACATTTCTTCCTTCGCACTCCTCATGCTTCTGTGTTTCTAGAAAACAAAGCCACAGGAAATCCAGCTACTTCATAGCTCCTCTGGGCAGATCCCCAGATTTGATATATTCTCAGCTGATCTCATCTCACCGCAAACACGCCTTAGATGCTGCAGCGTGTTTAGTCTCCCATTTTTCTTCTGGGCACTTTTTGAAGAAGATGGGGAAAGTGTTACTTGCTCTAAACAAACAGGAAAAAAGTCACACAAACCTAAACTAGGCTTTTTATTCTAAAAAAAAGAATAATTGAGGTAATTTCTTGGTCCCATATATACATATACACATATATCTGTGATACAGGAATTTCCATCTTAAATGAAGGAAACAAGCTGAACGCAAGCAGGAAAAGCAGTCCCAACTCGGACACGTTTTGCTCAAAAAGTGTGACTATGAGAAACCCCCTCCTGACTTACATCTATTTCAGTCATGGAGGAAAAACTGGTTTTGATTATGAAACCAGCATGCAGAAGGGCAAGAAAAACCTCTTGAGTGACCTGACCTGCGCTCACAGACTGTCCTAACTCGCTGGAGCAGCAAAGGGCCATGCAATTCTTCAAGCAGATTAGTAAGCTTTGGGTCAGTGTTGCTCAGTATTGTGGTGATGAGCCAGCTCCAGTGTTGCCACCATTGTCTGCCTCGTGCATCAGTGTTATCACCTTCTTTCTTGGCACTTCCTGACTCTTTGGGGGCAGTTTGGAGTTAGGAGACTCTGAGATAATTCTGTGTTTCAAGTAAACACAGTAACAACATTGAAACTATACTGTTGACATCCAGAAGAGACTGCTTCTGCTTTCAAACACAGTTTCTGACTCGCCTTCCCAACTCTTTGGATGAGTCCAAAAGTGCTCTGTGGGAGGGCCCAGCCAGGCAGCCCACCCTCGCCTTTCCTGCCCAGCCCTGTCACTAGGGATATTGGGAGAGAGTGCAGGGAAGGGACACAGCCAGGACAGAGGACCCAAACTAGCTAAAAGGGTATAATCTTCCATATGATATCACACTCATGTAAAGGAAGCTGGCCAGGAAGGAAGGGTCGCTGGTCAGGGATGGTCTGGGAATTTGGTTCAAATGGTGGGCATCGTGTGTCACCCGCTTTGTATACTGTTTTATAAGTACTGTTGTTATTTGCTCTCCCTTTGCTGGCCTGGTAAGCTGTACTCATCCTAGTGCTTGAGTTTTACCTTTTCCTGGTTCTCCCACCGGGGCAGCAGGAGTGAGAGAGCAGCTGTGTGGTGCTTGGCTGCCAGCTGGGGCCGAACCTTGGCGTTCCCAAAATGGGTGCTGTGAATGCTCTGTCCCCGTTTGTGTGGACTGTTCGCCATTGCCTCATTAACCACCATGTGCAGAGTTTGCCAGCTGGGAATTTAAGATAAATCTGTCTCTCCTTGTGATGTTTGTAGCAGATAGCCTGGAATGGCACTATCTGGGACATACATGACCATTGCATGCAGCCAACAAAATGTGTTTCTGTAATGGTATTGCCCCCAGGAACTTCTTTAGGTTTTGGTAAAAAACTAGCACACAAAGAGAAGGTTTATGTGACACACAGAGCCTTACTGTGATTGCTGTTAGGTTGGTTTTTAAAAATTGCTTAGTGGAAAACAATCAACTTTAACCATTTGTAATTTAATAATAACCTGCACAGCAAAAGGAATCGAAAAACTTTTTCATAGCCTGCACAATGCTTATGTCCTATTTTTCTGAATGGGAGAGCACCCCCGACAGGTTCAAAATGATGAGTGAACTCTTTGCAGCAACAGTCCATCCCCGAGTCATTCTCTGTACCAGTGCATTGGTAGTGCCCATACTGAAATAGATTTCAAAGTCATTTTGAGCTGTAATTTATCCTAAAGGTCGAACTTGCCCATCAGAGAGTCTGATCGAGAGTATGCACATTCTTATATGCCTCCAAACATGGAGGCACCTGGAATATTGTGTCCAGTTCTGGGCCCCTCAGTTCAAGAAGGACACAGAACTCCTTGAAAGAGTCGAACGCAGGGCCACCAAGGTGATGAAGGGAGTGGAACACCTTCCTTATGAGGAGAGGCTGAGGGAGCTGCTGGGCCTCTTTAGCTTGGAGGAGACTGAGGGGTGACCTCATTAATGTTCATAAATATGTAAAGGGTGAGGATGGAGCCAGGCTCTTCTCAGTGATGGCCAGTGATAGGACAGAGGCCAACGGGTGCAAGCTGGAGCATAGGAAGTTCCCTGTGAATATAAGGAGGAACTTTTTCACTGTGAGGGTGAGGGAGCACTGGGACAGGCTGCCCGGAGAGGTTGTGGAGTCTCCTTCTCTGGAGACATTCCAAACCCGACTGGCTGTGTTCCTGTGTGATTTGGTCTGGGTGATCCTGCTCTGGCAGGGGGATTGGACTGGATGATCTTTCAAGGTCCCTTCCAACTCCTAATGTTGTGTGAGTCTGTGGTTCTGTGAAACATATTCTGGTTGTTAAGAGATCTGTCACTAGTGGATGGCGGATCAAGAAACTTTCCTTTGGATTGGATTCACTTTGATATTTTTGGATTATATTTAAAACAAGAACGAGACCATAAAAAAAATTACTAAATGAGATTCTAATTAATGTTTCCCATTGCTATAATGGAACAAATGGTTTAAAAGTTTCTAAAACACGTTGCGACATCTGTGCTCACTTTCTATATACAATGCAGAAAGTCCAAAACATCATGGGAAACCTTATTCTGAAGGGATGCCAGTCCTGAGCCATGCTCTGAGGAGTTTCATATGGTTCGGATCAGTTTATAAGAAAAGCCTCTGAACTGTTTTATCCTTAGCTAACATGATTTTAAACATCTAAATTTTAAACCTCAATTCAACGAAGCACTTAATGATACACTTAATTATAACCACCTCTGGTTTTTAGAATCGTGCTTTTCTTTGCTCTCCTGGAGTTTGCTATTTCTATAATAAAAAGTAAGAGGAAATAATGAAGTCATTTTTTTCAAGAAGTTATACTATAGAATTATGAAAATACAGCAGTAGTTTAAACTTCACCATTTGGTTCACTGACTGATTCGAGTGTGTTGTGAGCAAAGGAAACCTGAATTCTGGGTTTTGTTTTTTTTTTCTTTTCAAACCGCTGCTTTGTGGAGCAATTCTGAACTTTGCTGCAGTCGGGGTATTACAGTAACCAGCTGCTGAACAAAGACTTCTCTGAATCTAGGTCAAGTCTAATTTGTGAGGCTCACAGAGTTAGTCACTATGGCAGCTTTCTGAAAGGTACAGATGGAGAATCCATGAGCTGTGGGAACAGAATTACGGGGCTTCTTCTCACCATCAGTTTTAATGCAATTTGGTTTATTTCCTTTTCCAGGAGTTCCTTTTTCTCAGAGTTCCTAGTAAAAGAGAGATTAAATGTGACAGCCACATCTGTTTTAGGAAATTCCCGTGGAGATATCAGATTGGTAGCTGGCTCAAGCAATGTTAAAAGTGAATGCTTCTGGTCTGAGCAGGTGGTCTATGAACATTTTGAAAAATCTGTAGCCTGTTATAGTGACTGTCGTCTCAGGATCTCAAAGTGCACTATAAATATCACTTGATCAAGCCTTCCAGCATCCCTGTGAGGTGATCACTTTGCGATTGAAGGGAGTGGGCTTTATGGCTCACAAGTCTGCCGCTGGCTGCAAAATCCTATTTGTGACTCACACAATCTGCCACAAGCAGAGCAGATGTATTGCTGCTGTGCCTGGAAATAAGAGCTGTCTGAGATGCAGCAGTGCTTGTGCCACTGGTACAAAGCTTCTTCTCCCCTTCTGATTGGCTCCCCTGTCCCTTGCTCTCCCGCTCTCATTTCATGGTGCCCCCTGCCAAGTGCACACACACACTAGCCGTGTTTTCTTTTGGGTGTCCACATTGTGCTGTATTTTCTGGAGGGAGCTTGACACAGATGCATGCTTCACAGATGGTTTCTCTGCAGTTCATAGGACAAAACGTCTGCTAAGATGCACTTCAGCCAGCCTTGTCCCAGGCGTAGCAGTGAGGACAGCAGCAGTGCAACTCTGCTCTTTGTTCTCAGTATTGTTGGGGTTAATTTAAAGGGTTAACTAAAGTCATCAGAGATACTCTGTCAATAGAGAGGGAACCTCTGCCTAAGCCATGTCCTGCAGCCAGCAGAAGAAGCTGCCTTGTGAAACAGTCCTGTATGTCCTACAGATGGGCTGGAGCATCAGGTTCACCAGGGACATGATTGCTTCAGTAAGTATTACTTTTGTATTTCACAAGAAACCACGAACAGGCTTTTTTCAGAGCCAGGTCATAGCCTGGTAGAAATTGTGTGTGTTTGCACCTGCGTCTATGTGCATATGTGCTGCTTATATGGTAAACACCAACACTTCTGAGGCTTAAGGACGGGACTTCTGTACAAAATTAATCTTTTAAGAGATTGTTTGTTTATTTCTGTAGGTGTGGAGGCTATTTATGTGGAGCATCGTGTATTTCTGTAGGTGTGGAGGCTATTTATGTGGAGCACACTCTGACTTGTGCTGAACATACTTAAAATTCAGCCATAACTCTAATTGTAATTGTTTGGGACACAGCTGTTCAGGCCTCCACAGATTGTATCACTTCCTTCAGTGAAATATGGGATGGGGGGCATGGGGGAGGATCCGTATTTCCAGATGAAAATACACCCAGTTGCCTGGATAAAGACATGAGGCTTTGTTGCCTGCGTGATAACACTCGGGTTGTAAATATCAACTTTGGACAATGTCAGCCTGCAATCCATGATGCTGGCTCGTAAATCCTGGTTTGTTGTTTTAAGCATTCTGTAAACTAGGATTGTCATGCAAGGCTGAAAGGAGAGCCCTTGACAGTGTCTGTCTGGAACTTGTACTGCATATTACACTTCTTAGTATAATAGGGTTAATAATACCAACTCTATCCCCACCCAATACTTGCAGCACAAAGGAATACTTAAATAAAAAGATATTTGTGGGTTTTTAAGCCATTACACCACAGGAAAACTTGACATCAGATTTTTCAAGTGGTTATAATTTTAAAATTTGGTTTGTAAAGGAATGTACCTTCCTATCTCCATAGCAGTCAGCACATCTGGGTTTCCACCCTGATCGTGACCTCTAAATATTGCCATAACACAAACATTAAACAAATGTAATTAATGATAAAGAGTGGGAAGGCTATTTCTTGTCTTGATTTGTGGTTTAAAAGATTTCCATAGACATGAGTCGTTCCTGATCTGTAGCCTCCACTACCTTAATACAATGACTAGCGTGTGAGGACAGTGTCATTGAATTTAAAAAGTTGAGGATTCTTTCCAGTGGCTGAACCAGGGAGACTGAGTTCAGCTTTCAGTCCATTTGCACTTTGGCTATATCGACAACATGCTGCAGTGCAAACAGCATTGAAGGGTCAGATGGAACCAAAAGCAACCTGGGGAAAACTGGGAATGTTACTGGAGAAAAGGAAGCAATGGTGAAGTTTACTACTGCAGAATTTTGTTCTGTACCCCAAAGAGGGGAGCAAAGAGAATAATTTCGTTAAGATTAAAATGTGTAATAACAGGCAAACCTTTGTACACCCATAGCATCCAGTTTTCAACACAGCAAACAGTAACCTAGAAACATATGTGGTGAGCAATAACACTCATAAATCTTAAGAGATTATGTGTTCCTAATGCGAGACTTCAGACTGATCTATTTTGTTAAGTGCCAAACTTCAGCATGATTCAATCAAGTTTTGCCTAATCTGAATTTATTTACTCTTGGTGATGATGATTCATTGAACATGTCTGTAGTCCAGTCTGTTGAACTAATTTATCAGGTATTTTGATGGACTGGTGATTTGTGTTCTCTGAACATTTCATGGGTTATTTATTTATATCATCTGGATTGTGTAGAACAAGAACTGCAGTTCTGCTAAGAATTAAACATTCCTCAACGATGCCTTTAGTAACAGGAAACACTCTCTAGATAGGTATTTCAGTGTAGCCAAACAACTCAGCCAGGAAAACTTTGTCTCTTATCTACAGATACAATTCCCCTCACTAAATTCCTGTGTTAACCTGGATACTGGATTTGTATCAGAGGCACAATATGGCTAAGATAGAGGGATAACTGTGGTGAGGTTTCTCTGTGCAAGAAACCTCACAGGGCTTTCCTGGAGGCTGTCCCAAAAGTATAGGTCATCCCAAGAGGAAATAAGACACGAGGGGTTTGCTTACATAGCCAAATTAACATGCAAGTCCTGTGCAGAGACGCATTCTCACACTGTCTTCTGGCTCTTACGGACAGCGATAGTATGAGACAGGCCAGGCTGGACTTCAGCATGAGGTAACAATTTATACTCATTCCCAGAACCGTACTCAAGTTGCTATTCCCCACTGAGGGCCATGTCACTATGACCACACTGCTAACTCCAGAACAGGTATGAGCAGCTGGTACGCCTACCTTCAGTGCAGGTACATCGCTTTGCCCTTCTGGTTTCCAAGGGAATATATCTCATCAGGTGCTTTTCACAAAGACTTCCAACTCCTTACCTGCAAAGGAATTAAAGAATAAACACATGGAAGATGCAAACTATTTCCCAGGGTGGAAGATGCTGATTTTCCAATACTCACAGAACAAGAATCCTCTCCTTTCCAAAGGGCTGCAGTCTGCTAGGTCTGGGCTCCACACTACAAGACATGTGGATGTAACTAAAGGGAGTTCAGTGAAGGGCCATGGAGATTAAGGGACCGCAATATCTGACGTATGAGGAGAGGCGACGAGAGCTGTGACTGTTCAGCCTGGAGAAGGCTTCAGGGGATCTCAGTAATGTGTATTAAATACCCAGTTGGCTGAAGGGGTGCAAAGAAGATGGAGTCAAACTCCTCTCAGTGGTGCCTGGTGACAGGACCAGAGGCAATGGGCACACACTGAAACACAGGAAATTCCACTAAAACATAAGAAAAAAATGTTCCATGCAAGGGTGATTGATCACTGCCATGGGCTGACTGGAGAACTTGTGGAGTCTCCATCCTTGAAGATATTCAAAACCTGATTGAACATGATCATGGGCAACATGACCCTGCTTTGGATAGGGGATTGACCAGAGGTGCCTACCAGCTTCATCTGTTCCATTGGATTAAATTAAAATGTCTCAAGTATTTGTCAGTGCAGATTTTCCAGACAACTGATAGTGGTGAGGAGAGCATTTCAGTGTATTGAGTAGGTGTTGGCCCTCTTGACTCTTAGGCAGATGATATTCTTTTGATGGGCAGTCAAATAATGGATATAAATTAGGGATCAAGCAATGAAGCAGCAGTACTAGAATGTGTGTGATAGATGGCAAATGTGTGCACAGGTATGTAGCAAGAGTATCAGTTGAGGATGTAAGAAGAAGGGATGTGTCAAATACCAGCTAGATAGGCTTTATTTGCTACTATTCAAGGACTGGTGTTCCTGCCATATCACAGAGCTTGACCAGTTGACATTGGATTTTGGTCCCTTTGCTTATTATTGCTGTTTCATGAGCTACATCAGCCCTGAACCTGTCTCAAAGCCTTCCTTAAGAGTTACCTCATTTAGGGATTTTGCCCAGCCATTAGAAACAAAGAACCTGTAAAAATATGATGTTACGTGGATTTGTGACGTAAGTCACCAGCGTTGTAACTGCCAATGATCAGGCAAAAAAAGGTGTCGTCTTCCTTTCTGATACTTTCTTCTGGCTTCCCAGTGTAATTACTGGCTTTGTAGATTAGCTAGCCCTAAACAGAAAAACAATCAGTTCATATCTGAGGACAGTGAAATGCATCTGAGATATCCCAAACACATTTGGCATGTTTAAACACATCCTTTCAGCTTGTCTTCTTTCACACAGCTTCTGAGTGATGTTAATAATAATATCATTTATTTTGGATGATTGATTCTGTGATTCTTGTTTCTACATCCCAAATGCAATACTTTCAGCCTTGGCTTCTTTTATTCTGCAGGGAAATGCATTAGACTTCTTCAGTTATTCTCAATATTTAGAGCTGGAAGATTTGTATAGACCCATTTGTATACAGGTCTAAAGTTATTAAACAACCTGGGGTACTTCAGATCTAATGGTTTTGTGAGTGACTTTATGTTGGCTTTGATTGAAGTAAGAGATTTGTGTTGCCAAGTATAAAAAGAAGTAAATTGAGCCTTTATGTATAGACATATCTATTAGATCATTTGGGAATTTTTAACATGGGAAAACAGCCATCTTTAAATGATAAAAAGTATTTGTATAACACTACTGTTACTTGCTGGTGTTACTTATCTGAAGGTAATTCTGTACTAGTCTGTAATGGGAAGTCTGTAAAACTGGTGGAAGTTCAGAACAGGGATCTGTGTGTTCAGTCTTATTTTAGATTCAGAAATCAGCCCAGGGACTATGCACAGTTTCAGGATGAAGACACTTAGCTTTCCTGTCCAGTTAGAGATCCACAGGGGGTTATTTGTCCTGAAAATATATGGAGACAAATGTAGCCAACTGACCCTCTTCTAACAACATGGATTTATATTTTTTATATCTGGAAGACAGTCAGTATGCTGGTATACCTATAAACCTTGCCAAACCCAAGGGAAAGAAGCTGGAGTGACAGAAGGAGACATACATTTCTTTATAGAGTATCTTTTTCAAGAAAAGAAGATGTACCACCATTTTCCCATGGAATGCATGAGTCATGTCCAAAGATACGCACATGTGAAAGCCATGTGATGATAACAGAGTATCAGTATTAGCAGCTCTGCCAGCTTCTCTCCATTCACTCACTGAACCGTGCTGAGGATACAAAAGTTCCAGTTCTGCTGTTTACCCAGCTGTGGATCAGCTGGTTCCATGTGAGGAATTTGTCTTTCCAGTTTGCTTTGTAAAAACCTAGGAAATTACTTGAAACAGTAAAAAAAAAATAAACCCATAAGAAAAGAGCACAATAATTGCCAAGCCAGGCTGAGGAATGCCAGAACTAAAATTGCCATAATTCAGGTCCATGGTATGCGTTATCTTCCAGCTTCTAACTGCATGACCACAAACTGGTGGGGTTTTTGTTTTTTGGGGTTTTTTTCTTGTTGGTTTTTTTTTCCCCTCACTGCAGAGGATGGACCTGCTGCGGGATGAATCATGGTTACCTCATTGCAGAAACTGTGGAATTTGGAGGGTGATGGCAGAGGATTTCAAGATAGGAAAGGATTGTACTGTGGTTTGGGAAACTGAGTGTTGTCCTGGTGTTGAATTTTGTTGCTATTATGGATTTTCTTGTTATTCTCCTGAACATCATTCCTATGTAACACTGGGCTAATCACTTAACCCAAAACTTTTCACAGATGGTAACTGATTTTTCTGGAAACACTGACGTCTGGAATCTGATATGGGATATGGTGAATACTCACTATTATGGGAACTGTACTTTGAAGATATGTTTTAGATGCTGAAAAAAAACCCTGTTCTTAAGCATCTCAAATAAGAAACCAAAGTCTTTGGTTTCTTTTGGCTATTTTGATTCAATGACCATGAGTAAACGTAGAAGGTAATACTTCCTTCTCATCTTAAGGAGCCCTGGGGAGAAAAATTGTCAGTGTTTGTAGAACATCAGGATCCTGCAGAGGAAAAGGCTGTAAAATGCCTTCTTTGGGAATAAGTAGCTGTGTTTCAGCACTTGTCAGATGATAGGTGCCATGTCTAGAATAACAGGATAAGATTTTTTCAAATATCCATGCCACTATTTTTGTGTAGTGAATTAGCAGAAAACCGTAGAAAAGGCTTTGAAAGTTCACTTAATCCACTCCCCTGCCTGAAAGCAGGATCAGCTAGGCCTAATATATTCCTGCCAGATACTTGTCTAAGCTCCTGTGACAGAATTTTCACGATGTCCTTGCATAATTTTCCATTGCTTTACTTTCCACAGCATGGAAAAGTGTTTCCCACTAGCTAGCTGAAACCACTGGCTAGTGCAGTGCTTGCCCAGTCCTTGAGGGAGAAGAAGAAAGGTTCATCTGTGCAACTGCCTCATACTACACACGTGGAGAGTGCAGAACTGACATTATCCCTTCATTTCCAAAAAGACTATAAAATTACCCCAGACCAAGAGCCTGCAACAGCACAGGCTGGAGATAGACTGCCTGGAGAGTGGCTTGGCAGAAGAGGACCTGGTGGTCCTGGGGGAGAGGAGCCTGTCCATGAGCCAGAAACATGCCCTTGAATCAGAGAAGGCTTCCAGGTTGAGGGAGGTGAACCTTTCCCTCTGCTCATCACTGGTGGAACATGTCTGGAATGCTGGGTCCGGTGTTGGGCCTCCCAGTACAAGAGAGATATGGATATAATGGAGCTGGTCCAGATATCATGAAGGGACCCAACCCACGTTAGCTAACGTGTCTAAGGGACCCAAACATCCGACATAGGAGAACAGGCTGTGAGAGCTGGGGTGGTTCAACCTGTAGGACAGGTTGTTTATACACCTTGTACATCAATGTGTGTAAGTACCTGAGGGAGGGGCTTGTAAACAAGATGGGGCCAGGCTCTCCTCCATGATACCCACTGATAGGGCTAGAGGCAATGGGCACAAATAGAAGCATAGGAAATTGCACTAAAACAAGAAAAAAACCCCAAACTTTTTCAATGCAAGAGTAGTCAAGAACTGGCACAGCCTGCCCAGAGAGGCCTTTGGAATGTCTGTCCCTGGAGATACTAAAAACTCTGCTGGACACAATCATGGGAAATATGCCCCTGTTTTGAGGAGGAGATTGACAAAACAATCTCCAGGGGTGCCTGTCAGCCTCAGCTATTGTGTGTGTGCATCTAGGTACTGTATGTAGAAACTATGAGCCTGCCATTTACCTCCTGCCTATTGAAGATATTGTGTGACTGTCCTTTGCACTAAAACTGGAGATAGTGCTTTCCCTCATGGGTCATCTGTATAAGGGGAATCAAAGGAGAAAGACTTCATGTCTTAATGTATGGCAAGAGAGTTTCATGTGCTCATGAGAATCTGGAGTTCAGGTGCCTTCCCAGCTCTCTGCAGTAAGGTGTAATTATTTATTTTTAATTATTTCCATTCCTGTGTAGTTTTTCAAAACCACTGACTACTGCCTAAGAAATACAGCCTGTTACCAAGCCTAATGCTTCCCTCATCAGTGATATATTAAAATGCTCCTCACTTTCACTTCTGTCCTTATCATCTCCAGACAGCTGGGAAGCCAGTTCCCAGTGTCTTATGCTTGAAAACATGATTTTCAATAGATTTCCTTGCTCCTTCCCTTCAGACCAGAGCATGAGATCTCATTTTAGAATGCATTATAGCTGCTTGTCTGGGGAACAGAGTTAACTAAACGAAGGCTAATTTTTTCCAGTACATTCTGGACATTCTCATGGTGCACAGAAGGGATTTAACCCCTTAGAACAATGATCCTATAAGATATTGGTGCTAGATTAGCCTACCCCATAACCAAAACTAGACCTCAAAATTCCCTTGCCCTTTCTTCTTCACCCTCAGATTGCCTATCTGCACGTCAACCAAATTCCTCTTAATCATCAGCTTCTAGTCTTGCCTCCAGAGCCATTCAAACCCATGTTGTGCTGAGCAGCCAGCTTTGAAGCCCACAACCACTCTGACACCCTACTCTTTTCTTCTGCTGAATGTTTCTCAGATTCCCCGTGCCTCCTCCCTTCTTCCAGAGAAGAGATTGAGTGGATGCCTCCCCTGGCTTAGTGACTCCACTGCTGGAGCAGTCACTCCTGACTGCTGAAGCATTTTCTCTTGGGACCATATGCCAGATCTCAGACCTCCCTCTTGATGAGAACATCACCTTCATGCCTCATCCTGTTAAACCCTTGGGGGGAGTAGTAACATGAACGGGGCGGGGGAGGGAGATGGGGTGGGGTGTGTGGTTGGTAAGTGCTGCTCCCTCTGCTAGGCTTGTGGTCAGGGGACTTGTCAGGAAGCTGGGGGATGACCTTCAGTCTGGCAAAAGGGGCAGACAGCTTAGGTGTCTCTTGTACCCCAGGGCAGTCCCTGAGCTGTGAAGTGCTAAGGTTCTAGACCTGATGGACCTGAGCCTGGCTTTTTCCTAGATCTGACAGGTCGCTCGCTTTAGTTCCTTGGGTTCTCTCTTCTCTTTGCATTTTCATTAGCTGTCTCCTGCTGGTTTTGTTTGTGTTTTTTTATCTTTTTTTATCTCTTCTCAGACAACTGTTCTGTGAGGGCAGTTTAGGGGAGAGAGAGAGGTTTACCTCTTCTCAGTATTTTACAGCAGATGAGATGGATTATCAGACAAACCCTTTTATCTGGACTGCAGTCACCCTGGCTGCCACTGCCCTCTGTATCCATTCTGTCCATCCTCTCAAACACAAACCCCTGTTTCCTAGAGCCCCTTCTCTCACATGTTTTTATGCAATCTAGTTTTAAGGGATTCAGAGAAAGAAATGTCAGACTCCTCCTCAGGTAGCTGTTTCACAGGGCAATACGGATCACCCTGTCAATGACTCAGCCTGTATTTCTTTTAGTTTGTTTCTGACCCCTGTTCCTCCCCACTCCGTAAATCAGTCCTCCTCCTCCTTTGTGGTGTTTACACTGTCCAAATAGATAGAGGTCCCCAGGGTGGTTCCTCACCTCCAGCAGATCATCTCAACGTTAACGCCTGAGCACACTCTGCTCTCTTTGCTCGGCTGTCATGCAGCCAAAGTCATCTCATTGACTTAATTCCTCATAAATCAATAGGTCCAGATACTTACCCTCTCGCTTCCTTTGGGATGAGTCTGCTCCACAAGCTCACAGCCAGTTTGTTGGTCTCTGCCGTTACCAGGACCTCCTGACTCCCTTCTTTTAGCACATTTCTCCACTTCATGGCTGCATTTGAGGTTGTGCTTCCTCCTGCAGACTATTGCCTTGTGCCCATCCACTTGGCTGTTGTTTTGGTATTTCCAGCCTGTCTAGGTTTCTTTATGTTTTGTATCTGTCCCCACTGGTTTACACAACACCTCTCTAATTCATAGGAGTCGTTACATCAAATATAAATTGAATGAATGTGGTGTTTACTGCTTCCTTCCAGATCATTAATAGACATTAAATAAAACCAGACCTAGAGCAGATTTCTAGCCCTCCTTTCCTCCCCTCCCCACATCAAATCCATGCCCCAAATATTCTCCCATTTGCTCTTTATGTTCATGTTTATCTTTTGTTCCTCTTTGTTTATGGACTCACAGCCTGTGTTCAATCTCTGTGACAGTGCTCATTTCCCAGCCAACTTGCATTCATTTTTCAAGTCATGTTTTGTAGCTGAGGCTTTCCTCAGGACTGGCTGTAGGCTTCTTCTTCATTCCCGTCATCCACTGGGTTTGTAAATCAATAAGAAAGGAGTGAACATGTTTGTTGGGCAAGATTTAGTCTTTATTGACTCTCTGGCATAGCTTTCATGCTGGTGCTAAGCAAGTGCACCACCACTGGTGAGGGAGGATGTGCTCCTTTTTGCACCAGCAATGAACTTTCCCTATACTCTTCTCTACTTACTGAATTTATAAATCCCACCATATTTATTAATCCAGTCCCTTAACAATGCAAAATATGGGTCCTGATGGCCAGCTGTTTGTCATTCCATGATAGCTCCTACCAGCCATCTGCTTAGGAAGGCCTAAAATTTGTAGCAAGAGGAGCCCTTGAAAAATTCTGAGAAACAAGTTGTGACTGATCTAGGAAGGAAGGTGGAGGAAGGCAGGAGCTTCGTGTGGTAAAAAGTCATTTCCAGAAGAGTCAACATCTCCCAAAATTGCAATAGGACCTGTAGACCTGTAACATGACTGCAACAACCTGATCTCTGAAGGCAGGATCAGGTAATAGCAGTTCTTGTGGCCTGTCACTTACTGTAGGCTTGCCACAACATGGTGTTGATGTGGCTCAGCTATACATGTTGGTGCACAGAAGGCATCAAGGGGAGTCACTAAGATCTTGCAAAAAAGATGGGTACATAAGGATCAGCATTACTGAGACCCGATGAGGTTAGCAGGAGAAACACTGTGTGGGGTTTCCATTGCAGCTAGGCATTTCTCTTCATTTCTCTGCAGTCCATCAGTGCTGACAAAGGCAAGAAAAATACCTTTCTTATATCTCACTGTTTTGGCAGTCTTTTTGACACTTATCTTAGGGGCAGAGTTCAAGCCTTTCAGCACAAAGAAGCAATAAAACAGTCCTGGTCAACCTGATCAGTGGCCACCTCAGACCAGTAGTGGGCTACCGGCTGCAAGGGTTTGCTGGGTTGGCTTTGGGTCAGAGGGCTTGCAAACAGGGCTTTCACAGGGTGAGCAAGGCACATGGATGTTCATGAACTTTGAGTGAGAAAAGCTGATAGGTAGTAAAGACAGAAGCTTGGACTTCTAGACCAGGTGAATAAGCAGAAGGAGGGATTCAGAAAGGGCAATGCCAGCAAAGGTATGGGCCAGTGCTGAGCATGGGGATCAGAGGTACGACCAGCAGGGAGATGGGAAGGAAGAAGTGCAGACAGGCTGATAACCCTGGTGCAGGGGGACCATGCTCAGTGACCAAGTGACTGGGTGCAGGACCCAAGGATGGGTTCTGTGCCCACAGCTTGGTCAGTAAATTAAATGTGTGCAGGCTGAATCTCTGGCACTGATGCTAACTGGCACAGGAGGAGCCTTAAGCTAGTTCGCTTAGCTTCCAAAAAGGATGACTGCATGCAAACCTACCGTGAGCTACATCCCAAATCATGTCCTCAAACTTGTTGGCACAGACCCAAGGCGTGACAAGGGTTGTTCTTACAACCTTACAGTTACTGTGACTGAGTTCAGTGCTTAGGAACAACCTCTGGTGCTTTTTAAGTTACTGACACAGATAATGCTTTATGCACAGCAAGGGGCAAGACAGAGTGTAGGCCAGGGTTTGGAGCAAAGGCCAATCTCCATTATTCACAGAAACACACACGTGCCCCCCAGTCCCCACTGTGGCTCTCTGGATCCCCAGTAAGGTCAGACACTAAGCCTACCCAGCAACTAGCCCTTGTATCCTCTTGTCTCCAGTTACCTCACGCACAGAGACATTCACACACACACACACACACACGTGTGCTTGCATATATGCACAAGTGGGTCTCCCAGTTGGCCTTGAGACTCCATGGTCTCCCCAGGAGTTGGCTTGGATCTCCTGGTGCCTCCAGTAGCCAGTTCCTCCAGTGTTCTCACTCGCAGGACATGCACACACCTAGTCCAGGCTTATGGCCACTTTGATGCTGGGCTCCCAGGCCACTTATACCCACTGGCTAGTCTGGTTTGATATTTGCTGGCAATGACACACTGCTGTGTGAACCCTCCCTCGCTCAGGCTGCTGGCACCCCAGGCACATGGGCACTTATAACTTGTCATCCAAATCTAATTGCTGGCACTTAGACCTCCCTACACACTCATGCATACAGAAGAGTCCCCTCACCCCAGAAAACAGAGATGGAGGTTAATGAGAAGAGAGGTCAGACTACGCTGGTCAGGTGCATGGCATAGCCCAGCAAACATACTGACCAGCCATGTCATTACATGAAGCCAGGTCCTTTTATTTCCTTATTCCTCTCTTTTCTCATGCTTATTCCTCCAAACCAATCTTGATCCATCCCTTTTCCCATCTGTGGTCCTCCTAATAATCCCATAGTAAGTCCCATTACCTTCTCAGCCTGGAAGGGGCTCTGGAGCACATTGCTGAGTGTCTTCCCTGGCACATGAGCCTGAATGTTGCCCAGTGACAGCTCCTGGAAAGTTTGGGTCAGGGACTCTGTTTCTCTGAATATAAATCATAACAGGTATAAGGCAGCATCAGGTTCCCTGATAAAGCTCATGTTTTAGAAATAAAATACAGAAAAAAATATTAGAACAATGTGAAAGAATGTATGGACACAAAAACTGACAAAAAAGTCAAAACCTGATTACTGGTTGATCTGTTCTGTCCAAGTCAGAACAATGGTTTCCAAGGGAGGTATTAACAGTCTTCTGTTGGACTCCCCCTGAAAACTTGATGTCTACCAGTCAAGTTGGCAAGACAGGCTGTCATGTAGAAGTCAGTTCTGCATCATTTCCACAAAGACAGCAAGTGACTGGGTGCTTCTGAATGGAACTGAGGGAACTGGCTGAATGGCAGAGCCCAGAGGGTTGTGACAAGCAGTGCAGGTTCTAGCCGGAGGCCTGTAGCCAGTGATGTGCACCAGGGGTCAGTACTGGGTCCAGTCTTGTTCAACATGTTCATCAGTGACCTGATTGAGGGGACAGTGTACAGTCAGCAAATTTGCTGATGATACAAAACTGGGAGGAGTGGCTGACACACCATAAGGCTGTGCTGCCATTCAGTGAGATCTGGGCAGGCTGGAGAGCTGGGTGGAGAGGAACCTAATGAAGTTGAAAAGGGCAAGTGTAGGGTCCTGCATCTCAGGACGAATAACCCCAGGCACCAGTACAGGTTAGGGATTGACCTGCTGGGAAGCAGCTCTGTGGAGAGAGACCTGGGGTTCCTAGTGGACAACAAGTTACCCATGAGCCAGCAATGTGCCCTCACGGCCAAGGCCAACGTCATCCTCGAGTGCATTAAGCGCAGTGTGGCCAGCAGATTGAGAGAGGTGATCCTCCCGCTCTGGTCCTTCCGCCCCTGGACATTCTGTGATTCTGTGAAACCAGAAGTGCCTATCTAAACTCCAGCATGGTGTGTTCCACTTAACCTACAAGCAAACAATATGTTTTCCTTATGTTTCTATTGTTGGAGCCAGGATATATTCAGAGAGAAGCAGATAGCCATTGGCATTCTCACCCTCTGACATTGCTTAGTGGCTAGGCAGTCAGCCTAGCACTGGGGTTTTATGCTTCTTCCTCTGTAGCCATGTGAGTAGGACAGGCAGTGAACTGGTTGCCTTTTGAATCACCTTTTGGGAATCTTGGCAAGGAAGCTGCTGGGATGCACATGCATGGAGATGAATAAAAAGAACATTTCCTTACCTTGCCTTGAACAATTGAACGCATGGATAGGTTGGTTTTTGTCACTTGAGAGGGGGAGCAGAAAGACCATGGACCTCTCATTACTTTCTTCACAGGTGTCACTCTAGCACTGGTGATATCAACTGTTACAAATGAGATCTGGATCTCTTGGCCTTAACAGAAGTCTCATTGCAGGACCACATGCCTTCTGTAAGGATGCTTCAAATGATATGGGCTACAGTTTGAAGATGCTGCTTTTCTGAATGAAGGTTACTAGTGATTTTGTCAGCCTTATGTGAAGAGCACATAACCAAGACAGATATAGCAGCAGACTGAGGGATGAGGAGATCAGGAATTTTTGCTCTGTGGAATGCATACCATAGATGTTGCACATAGATCTGGTTCTTGGATTAAATGAAAATAACAGTGCAGAAAAATCACAATTCCATTGCTTTTAGGGAGCAGATTTTCACCTTTGTTCTCCACCTAAGCCTGTAGCAGGTATAAGTGTATTAGAGTAAGGCTTGCTTACTTTAATACAGAGTCAGAGCACTCTGTCTTCCAGTGAATCTTTTAGGAGCTAAAAGCATTAAATGGTGCTAAGCTTCTCCAACTCTGTTTGAAGCCAGAGTACAACAGAAGATTAGAGGCCACTAACTAGTCCCTGCTGTCCCTGCCTCTCAGTTTTACTGAGTAGTCTCAGCTGCTGTGGAGAATGTGGACTTTTGTGTTCACAAGTGAAAAATGTTGTGCAGGACCATGCTTATAAGGGCAGAAAGCATTGGCTGCACCAAGGCACTTAGCCTAATTGCATGTCTAAATAGGAAAAGCCACCCATGGTTTGAATGACACCTGCAAATGTCATTAAAATGTTACTCTTCAGCCAACGTGGCAATTCTGAGAGGGTCCCTAGTGCAGAGGCAGAGCGTTAGTGAGCTGCCAGGGCAATTCCCAGCCCCACGCACTGTGCCGAAACCACATCTGCAGTAATGACACCAGACTTGGACAGCTTGGTGCAGAAAGTTATGGCCAGCTCTGATCTCCAGAGAGAGGGGAAAGGAAAAGTTTAGAGTGACTTTGCACCTGTGAAACAATGTGCTGCTATTACAATGCCCAGCACCAGCCAGTCTTTGCTCCAGGGAGGCCTGGAGTGCTTTAGAAAGCTTTTTGCAACAGCTATGGTCGCTATAAACACACACAGAGAAAGCAGCTATTAAAAGATTTTGGAAAAGCTCTCTGTGGGTTTCTGTTCTCTCTAGCTGCCTTTGGAAAGGTTAAGGATGCAGTGAATGCCAAATGATAAGCTTTGCAGTCCTCAGCACTCCTGAGACCTGAAAGAAATCTGCTGGTAATCGTTTTAAGTTAATGATTCCCTGCAGGTTGATTGGTGCTTATGTGCTGAGAGGTGAGAGGCTGTAGTTACAGAAGTTATGAAAACAAATTGCCTCCGTGTTAAGGAATGCCAAGCTGCCTGCTCAGTCTAACCCACTTCTACATTTTTTATTTTAAGGACTGTTTGCAAACTCTGAGCTTGGGCTCTGCTGATTAAATAGCCCCCTGCTAGGATTTACTGGGCTAAATCCCAGAACGACAGCAGGGCATTGATAGCAGGATGCTGTCTCTCCTAATTAAATTAAAGGGGGCTTCAATGTGTTGCATTTAATGCAAATCCCATTGGCTATTAGGTTCTTGGGAACTTCTTTCTCTTGGAAAAATAAAAAAAAGATGATCTTTTCAACAGATGGGAGTTGTTCTTAGCCCCAGTCTGCGACTAATCAGTCACTTCTCAAAGGTGTTAGGTTTGGGTTGGAGCTGGAAAATGACCTGTCTCCAGAAAAGCCAGCAAGGCGTCTTTGTTCTGGGAATGGCTTCTCCAAAGGATTTGGATACGTGGAGTCCTGTCTGTGTGGATCTGTAGGAACCAGAGCGCAGAATATGGATCCCAACCCCCCAGCTTAGTAACTGTCTAATTCCAGAGACATCTTAGGTCCCTGAGGAAAGGTGCAAGAAAGGCAAACTCTCACTGGAACATAGCATTAGGTTCCTAAAACCGGAGGGGATGCCCAAGCCTGTTGTGCGGTGTCTTTGCAGAGCATTAGCCATGTGCGCCTACCAGCCAGCAGTGGAGGCAGGCACAGGCAGATTAGAGGCTGCTGGCTTTGAACCAGGATGTCCTAACCTTAAAATCTGGCGTTTAAGACATTTTGCTTAGGCTGCAGCCCAGAGTAGTGTCTTCAAGTGAAGGTGGGTGAGACGTAGACCATCCTCCTGTGTTGAGCTGCCTCTTGGCTGCCTTGGGCAGCGAGGCACAGCCACACAGTGTGCCACCAGACAGTGCTGCCCCTCGGTGCTGTGACACCTGCAGGCTCCTGTCCAGTTCACCAGGGGAGCTGGGGCCAGGAGCCCTGTGCCAGAACCAGTCTCTTGGCCTGGCTGCCTGCAGTGAACACAGTGACTGTCACCTCCTGGGGCAGTCCTATTCATCCAAGGCAGAAAGTTGAGTCATTTTCTTATTTAGAGTGGCTTTTAAACAGGTATGTGTGAATCAAATCCAGTCTGAAATAAGACAGGGGATCCTCTGATGAAGGAGTGTTCTTCAGAGCATTGTACAGAGCTAAGCTTAGCAGTCCACCCAGACCAGGCAGAGGAGAAGCAAATTACTCCAGGGAAGGGATTCCTCCACCCTTGTGCAGCCTAATGACCAGCAGCAGTGCAGTAGACACAAATGGTTTGCGGGACCACCTTTGCCAGAGTGAACAGGTACTGCCTAAAAGAAGGCATTAGGGAGTCTAATTGAACAGCAAATCCTGTGCTCATGTGGCCATCTGCCCTCAGCTGAGCAGAAGGCACCTTGAGGTTAGTAGGGGATGTACCCAGTCAACTCCGTAAGGCAGAGTGGGAGCAGGTAGACTTGCAGGAGGTCCAACACCAGAAGCTCAGGCAGACTGGCAAAGGAGCAAGGCAAGCTGCTCAGACGTGCCTCTTGTTCATGGTAGCAGGCCCAGGGTGGTGGTATTAGGGCTGTGAGTTCTGTAAGGTGGGGTAAGGACTAGACCTGGGACTGCCCAGCTCCCACTGCAGCAGGTAGACAGGGAGGTGCTCTGCTGGCTTGGTACAAATGTGGAAACAGAGACCCAAAAAATGTGAAGTATGAAAGTATAAAGACTAAGATCTTATCTCTGACCATCGATTGTCCTCTTCATCCCCTGTACCAATGTAAGGAAAACATGTAATTTCAACCTTCAAGAAGCAGTATGGGCCACATCCAGCTTTCTGGGGAGCTGTTGGTGAGCTGATGAGCTGGGCAGAACAGGATGGATTTGAATTTTCCTTTAGCTGTCCTTGCAGAGCTGAGAGGAAAAGTTTCTCACAGACCATCAGTCCCTGCTACAGCCCCAGTGACTGACAGGGATTCCCCAGCAACATGTCCAATGCACATTGTGTCAATCCTGTCTGCCAGATGTCAGGTTTGGGATGCCACTGTAGGGACCGAGGGGGTAAATGTATAGTACTGGACTTGGTTCAAACATTCATGTGTCTGTGCCATCCACATGTCTGAGAATGAGCATCTGTCCAACTTACCTATGTGGCAGGTGATGTGGGCCTCCAACATAGCGTTAGTTCCAGGTTTGGCAGGCAATAGAGACATACTACCCAGGATTCCAGCTTCCTTTCAAAACAAGGATTCATTTTATCTGTCTTATTTTCGATGGTCCATCAGTAGAAGTGCTATTCCCATTACTCCTTCTAACATGACGTTTTTCATAATCACTAGCCCATGGATTAGTTCTAAACCAGTAGCACCAGCCCCAAATTTTTTCCATTATGTGCAGGCATTGAAATCATTCTGTAAACGCCTCAGCAAATAGGACACAAGCTTCTCTGGGAACCTGTGCATTTTATGTAAGACGAGTGTGCGATCATTTTGAACTCGTGGGCTATTTTTGTGATGTGGGGGAGAGAAAAGCAGTTAGAGCTGAGAGCCTGGATGATTTCAGAGGCATGCTGAGCTTTACCAAGGGAGAAGAACTTTTACCCTTTCTGGAGCTTGAGTCTTTCTGTGCAATTGCTGCTACATTTTCTGACAAAGCCGGCGTTGGGGAAAGATTTGTTGTTATCTGCCGAGGGAAGAGACATGCATGAGATACCTACAAACAAGAAACCCGTTCTTTTCCTGAAGAATTTAAACCGATCAGAGTGGGAAGCAACGTCTTGAACACAATTCACAATTATTCAAACTGTTGACATGAAACCTGCTTTTTCAGAATCAGCAGGACCGTCACAAATCTTGTAACAGGCAGCTCTGTTGCTTAAAATAATGTAACAAAGACCGACAAGCCAATTGAAGGCAAGAACATCAGATTGCCTACACATTCATGGTTTTCTTACAAAAATTGCAAATCAATTGCACCCTTCTCTGGGAAATATTCCTACCTATTGCAATACTCTGTTCGACTGCATTTCGCTGTAAGCTTCCAAGTCAAATAGGCTAGTAAGTGCATACACATTTATGTTTCTCTTGGTAATCATGACCTTTCCCTAGTATTCTGCAGGCAAATGCTCTAGCTGTCAGTGATATAATACAGATGCAAGTTTCTCTGTCAAATAAAGCTGCACACTAGACATGAAATCTCATTGCTCTTGAAATAAAATCAACATGGAAATATTTTTATTTCTACAGTAACTTAAATTAGCAGAAAAATTGCAACTGACTATAATCCCCAAGCAACTAAATGGTATGCATTTGGAACTTGCTTCTCTAATAAACTGACTACTACGATCAATATGGTCTGCATCATCTACATGAAAAGACTCCTTTCTTCCCATCCATACAATAAGGCACATAATCACCTCTGCAGGCCAAGAAATCCTCCAGCAAGCATACAAACAAATATATCAACAGAGGCTCACAACAAACATCTGAACAATTTATATCAGTGATGTTTTTGATGGTGTCTGTCACCTCATTTTAGGTTTCATTAAGTGTTATGTATTGCTGACCAATCAAAGCTTAAGGGTTATCCATTCCAACAACATTTCTCTGTCGATTACACTTGTTAGGAAGTGAGGCAAATTTTTTAGCAGCGTGGTTCATAGATGCAAGGGATTTTTATGCCTGGAAGGGACTGCCAGCTGAGCCCCAACTCCTGTGTATCTCCAGCTTTTCAATTGCTTCCCATTGCATCTAAGTCAAACAACTCTTTTTTTTTTTCCCTTTAAAAAAACCCCACCACTAAACCCTAAAATTTAGCTTGCAGCCAGGCATTCTAACTTGAAAATGGGACGTTATGAGAAAATTATGGAAAATCTCTCCTTTCCAATTTTTTTCCCCCAGTGATTAATTGTTCTCACTGCTGAGGATATGTGCTTTATTTCCAATGTTAATCCATTTGGCTTCATCTCCTATCCATGGTTCTCATTATGCTCTTCCCCATGATAACAAAGTGTCCCTTCAAATTGCCTATTTTCTCCCATTAAGGTACTTGCAAATTAAATCTTTGTCTTCTTTTTTTAAAAAATCATTTTAGCAGGTTGATCTTTTTAAGTCTCCCAATATTAGGCATTTTCTTTAGCCCTCCAATATTTTGGTGCCTCTTTGCATCTTCTTCAGTTTCCCAGAAGCCTTCTAAAAAACTTGAGAAAGAGAATGCTGGTGATGCACAGTGATGTGGTTTCTGTGCCCATACTTGGTGGCAGACTTCAGTTAGTTTTGCTCACCATTGATTCCTCTACGATACTGCACAGAGGATTTCTTTGGGTATTTGTTTACTGGGACCTTGTCCGAATTTCTCACCCCAGGCTAGAATCCCTCCTCTCTGCAAGGATTCAGTCTCCATTCCTTGTTCAACAATATGTAATGTAGAGTTTACCTGTATTAAAGGGTATTTAGATAGGTTGAGCAGAGTCTCAGTCTTGCCTAATTGTGCAGCCTGCACGATTATTTACTTTCTGCTACCAAATATCTTATTAGCAATGATTTTATGCTTCCAGGTCACTGGTGAAGATATCAAACAGTGCCAGGCTCAGCACCCAGCCTGATAGAGCCTTAATAAAGCCAGGTTGATTTGATAATGGCTGTCACAATGATATGTTGATTCCTTGGAAGCTTAGTGTTTACTTTATTGATATTTTCAAATGCTATCATCAGAGCATTGTGTAACACTGTATTATTTATACATATTGCTTTTACCAACACAAGTTGTGATGAAAGATGAAGCATGGTTTTTGGAAAAGAACTACTCTTTACCTGTGTATAGCTGTGAACTTACTGAATAAACCTTGATCAGATCTACACATTTAAAGTGCAACATCCCCTCACTCTGTACAGAGAGCAACTTCCCAGTGTGTACCATCTCGGTGGTGTGGTCCCAGCCATGATCCCATAGCCACCAGTAGTTCCCAGGGCCTGCTGAGGCCTCAGCTTCTCCCTCCATGGCCCCTCCGAGTGCAGCTGCTCCCACTGTCATGCTCCTGCTGCTCATCCCACTCCATTTCAGTAGGCTGGAGTGGTGGTGCCACTGGGGAAGAGGCTTTAATTATGTTAATATCAGTTCAAGAAGAGGAAGAAAAATTGGGGTTTAGGCCAGCCTAGTGTTGTCCTAGTGCCCATTTAGCCCTGGGATGGTACTTTCTCATCTGTGGCTGCCTTTTGTGAAAGTCACAGTGAGTATCCTTTATGAAATGCCCTCTCCTGCCCCAGGACGCCGGGAGCCTTAGGGCTATGGTAGCCCCACATGTGTCCATTTGGTGACCGTCTCCATCCTTCCACAATGATCCTCTGCAGTCAAAAAAACTTCATCTGGCTACATAAACCAGCTTTAGGTTAACTTCAGAGGGCTGGAGCAACCCTGATAGTACCAGTAGAGCTGGAATCTGCTGTGTAGTCCTTGGCTGGCAACTGCAACATACCTTTGGGTGGCCAAAAAAACCCCCAAAGGATGTGGGTTGAGAACTGTATGAAGAGCCTTTTCTTCTCTTTCCAACCTCTCCCCCAGATTTGATAGTTTCTCCTTGATGGCAGGGCTCTGCGCTTTTCCTTTGTAAGTGAAGAAGCTTATTGCTAGTTTGTGGGTTTCTGAAGAAGTGTCACCCTTTATTGCTGATGTGCAGCAATGATATTAAAAATAAACCAGCCAGTTGTCATAGATCAGAAACATGCATATGAATTAAAAACAGACAGTAAGCAATATCTGTCAAAATCTGCACCATCAGAAGTTTAGAGGGTTGTAGTCTAGTTCAGTTAGGTCATAGGTGAAACTTTTTGAAAATAGGATCAATAAATAGGTTTGTATGAACTGTGAGCACATTTTTAGTGAAAGAAATTTTAACTGTGATTTAAGCATTTTGTTGTAGAATCCACAGCCCGAGCCCCACCATGCTGAGTTACTGTGGGAAAGGCAGGAGAGGAAATTGAGCAGAAATGAGCTATAAACACAAATGGAACTAACTAACTAACTTGACTATTCTGAGTCCTGAGCTATACACATATGGCTTGTATCCATAAAATGGGTGCCATTAAAATATGAACATTTTACACCATGGTCATTTATCTTTTTCTTGGCAAAGTCTGGGGAATTCAAAATATTCCCTCCTCACAGAAAGTTCAAAAGGACTGGCGCTGACAGGGAATATTCAGCATTGAATGCCATCGCCTGTAGAGGATGTGATACCCTCATGATGACAATACAGGATATAATGTGGTACCTCTTTTGGGAGCTCAGCTCTGTGGAGGACTCCAGTGCTGAAGAGCTTTTTTTCAGTGGCATGAGGGCTGTGGGAGAGTTTTGCAGGGGTCACACCTGGATCTTACCTGATGTCATTGCATTTTAATAGCTTAACTGCTCAAATAAATTGTGCACCCATGAAGTGAAAGCTTGTTTTCCTCATCCATATGACAACCAAAGGAAGTGATCTACAAATATAATAAATCCCTGGAATAAGTAGCAGTTGGTGACCAGACTGTGATTCTGTGTGTAAACCATGTGTTGCTCCATATTCTGGGTTAGTGGGAGAGTTACTCTCTGCCATGGGAAAACTCAACATATGATACAGCACTGCCAGCACTGATTTTAACACACATTTCATCATATTTCTGTTTTTCAGTTGGATCTGCAGAGAAAAGTAATTGAGTGAGAATCTTAGGCTTTATTTTAAAAAGGAAGGATGGTGGAGGAAAAACTCAGAATGTGATGCACATAAATCCTTTTTTGTCAGAAGACAAAAAAAACCAAACCAAAAACCCCAAACAGCAAATGGATTGATTGATCTGTTAAAAATCTCCTACTTAAACTAATTTTGTGATTTGTATTTTTTTAGCATATCTCCTGAGTGTTTGACAGCTTTGGGCAATTCAGATGCTGCAGCAAGAAAACAAATGGAATGCAATAGGGGAACCTGAGTTAATGAACTGTGTTGTCGCGGGCATTTCTACCAGCCCAGGTAAAAGAGCAGTTTGACTGTGTTTTCACGCTGTTTTTAAGCTAGCATCTGTGTTTATGGACACTCAGGGAGCAGCTCCAGGCCAGCTGGATGCAGGCCAGGGTGTGGCCGGCTCAGCTCTGGCCCTGGTTAGAGCCAAACCCAGCTCCTGCTTGTGCACGTGTGATGTGCCAGGGGCTCATATAAGACCCAGTGGCTCAAAAATAAGTGGGAAAGGTCTGAGGGGACAGACTGGGGTTACATTGCCTCTTGGAGACTCCTTACATGCTTGCCCGACTCTGTGAAGCTGCTGCTGAGGGATGCCCTTGGGCAGAGGGCAGCAGCCCCTCCGCCAGCAGCAGGCCGTGAGAGGTAATGTCTGGCTGTGTGAAACGTTGAGTTGCTCAGCCCACAGCTAGTGAATCTACTAGGTGTCCCTGTATCAGCTGGTGGTGATCCTGCCTGCTGCTCAGCTATACCTGTGGTACCCATCTCCATGGCACCCAGGCCGCACAGTCCTGCTGGGGACAGAGAGGACACCTTCCTGTGACAAGGGAAAAGTGGGGCTGCTGGGGGAGCGCTCCCCTTTTTCCACCCAGGAGGCACAGAGGCACTGGCTGTGGAATCCCTCTTCAGGCATGAGACGTGATGAGGGAAGGGGATGGCTGCGAACAGGCCTCAACCAGTTTAGGTAAGGAAGTGAACTCAGGGCCAGTAATAATATCAAAAGGACAGTAGAAAAATTACAGCTGCAAGCCTGGAATACAACACAAACACAAAATAAACCTTAAATGCCCCCAGAGAGAACTGAAGAGGTGCCTCCACCCTTTTAGGTTGTCAGCAAACATCTCAATGGCAAAGTGAGTGGAAGGCATTGAAATGCACTCAAAGCACTGCATCCCTCCAGGCTCATAATGTATGCACCTCGTCACTCAAGAAATGCAGGCACCAGCTCAACGGGCAGACATTTTTTTAAAATCTCTTTCTATATAACTTTTATTGTTCAATAGAAGAAAAGAGGCAATTGGACTAATAGATCGCTGAGGTTCATTAATTTGTCTCCTCAAATGGTGAGATGAATCACAAACTCATACTCAGATGCTTTCCAACTCAAAAAATAGATTTAAAATTTTCCTTTCACAAACAAAATTCATGAGGCCAAAACTTGATGGTTGCTGCTGGCAAGTCTCTTCCAAAGAAAATAGGTGTCCTTCACATGCTGAAAACCCCATTGCAGAGCCAGAGCCTGTGAGGAGTGCCTTGTGCTTCTAAGTCTTTCTGAACAGGGGCTGTGATCACAAAATATGTAACATGTTCTGAATTACAGCACAGTGAATAATTGGCAGCGACTGACTCACCTAGTGAACATTACTGGCCTTCCAAGTAGACTTGCCCCAATATCCCTAAATCTGTTCAGTGTGAGCTGCTCAGGCACAGATGTCTATGCATCAAGTCTGGCTTTGCTAGCTTGGTTGGAAGCAATTAATGATGTTAACGTTTGATGCTCAAAATTCAGGCAGCAGAAGTCTCAGGAGTTCCTTTCCTCCCTTAGAGCAAATGGTTTGTGTTGTTTCAGAGCCCCAGTTAAAGGAAGCATTCAAACATGTGCTGATCGATGGATGGGGCCGAAAGCAGGCTCCCAGGGTAGATGTGCGCAAAGCTGAGCTGTTTTTTCCTGTGGTATTTGCTGATGCTGCCCTGCCCTGGCTCACAAGCCTGCAAGTACACTCATCAGCCAAACTCAGTGCTCTAGGCAACTTCCTTACCAAATTTGCCAAAGATTCATGTTCCAAAAAATCTCCCCTGTCAGTTCTGAAAAAAGGATGTTTATAGTCCTCATTACTGTGGAATAATGTGAAAAATGTATAAAACATGTCAGTGCTGCCTTTAAGTCTTTGTTTTTGACAAGTGGAGCTCATCTGAGACTCTAAATGCTCAGAAGACCATGGATAGATTCCTGACTCCCTGCTCAAACAAGCTTCGAATCAAGATCTGCGTGTCTTGGACTACATCTCCACCATCCTGTAACGGCAGTCTCAGGACCCCCATCAAGAAGGACTGTGCCAGCCACCCTTACTCCTGCCCTCTTTGGCACGATCAGAGGTACAGCCCACACAGATGCTCCAGGGGACGTGGGAATACGTGTCCAAACACAGCCGTGTGTTGACCCGCCAGCAGGCAGTCTTGTGGAAGCAGCCGGCCAGTGGTCACCACGGCAGCCAAGTGACTCGGAGATGCACGGGCTGCTGAGTCCATCATCCTTCAGAGCTGTGTAGACAGAGACTGTGTGATTAAATGCCAAAATCACGGGGAGCCCACAGTTTACTGAGAATGTAGTGAAGCACTTAAGCAAAGCAGCAGTCCAGCAAAGCACTTAGCATGCACTTAACTTTAAGCCTGTAAGCAATTCATTTTTGAGTATTCATAACTATAAGGAATCAAAAGAAGAAAAGCTGTCCTATATTATATTGGTGAGGAGATTCATAAGCCTGCAGTATACGGTCTGAGGATGGCCATATATTTTTCATCCTGAGTGAAATGAAACCTTCCAGAGCTTTAAAAATGCCCTGTTGATAATTATTAGGCTGATTAGTAGTTACTGAGAAGGGAAGTTAAATGACGATTGGATCTTTATTCCTCAAAACGCACCAGGTAAGCACCCACTCTCCCTCCCCAGGGCTCTTACTGACACCTCCTTGTAATACTGCAGGCCATGAGTCTGTTAATGTATAATACTGAAAGGAACTCCGGCACTGTGCAGCGTCTGATCTGTCCTTGTATATTTAAGCCCTATGAGTCACAGTGCATTTAGAGATCTCCTTCCATGTAAGTGTGATCTATTTACAAGCATGCGTAGGTTTCCAGAGTTTTACAATAGCTGGCAGAAGAGCATAATTTATCTAGAAACTCTCATTTTGTTCTGGCCCATTTGCTAGTCATGTGAGCATAGGTTTTTTATAATTATTATTATTATTTTAAATACACTGTCTGACTCCAAATTCTAAGTAAATTTTCAATCCTGTACTGCCTAAGGTGCTTCATTTGCAAGAAACTTCCTCCTGACCGGCCTTTGCTATTCAACATTGGGTGCTTTAACACAGAATAAATGTGAATTTTATCCTTGTGTTTCTTGTAGAATCTGGTATCTCCATGCACTGTACATGTTTCAGAAGTCAAGGACATTCAGGCAAACAAAAGCCACTGGGTTGTGCCTAACACAAAGCTGGTACAGAACATAACTTTTATGAGCCTCACAAGATTAATTTAGACTCCAAAATCTTTATTATCCTCATTCCTTTGTTGAAAGTAATAACTGAAACCACAAACTGCCATCAGAAGAACCACCCAAGCAGCAAGTCGGTCACTGGCAGATCTTTTATATTACACCACTGGGGCTAAATTCCATTTGTGTTTCTGTGCCTGATGTTCCTATTGACTAGCTCCAGGCAGCTGCCTGCTTACTGCCTCCTTATTTAGGTCCTATGAATCACTCCCCGAGGCTCCCCCACTGCCATAAGGAGATAGGTGAAATTTAGATTACCCGTTTTACTACACCTACTCAAAGATGAGGATGATTTCAGTGCAGCTGTCTGTGAGTGTGGGGCTAGGTCCACACAGCTGCTGGCTCCCTCTTCACTGACCTGTTTGCAGCCACACTTTCTAGCAGGTTTTCCATCTGTGCATCACAGCAGGATTTTCTCTTGGAGAACAACAGCAGTCAAAGGCCTCCCTCTTTGCCTTTTCCTCCTGAATAATTTTGGATTGTATAAAGCAATGAGCTAAATTAGGAATATGGAAATTCCAGGGGAATATGGAAATAAAAGGGATTTGCGTCGCTTTGTGAAACATTTTGAGATGCATTGTTGGAGCATGCTATATATAAGCTGGGTGCTATTATCGTTGTCAATAACTGGCAATTCGGTCCAGAAAATAAAGTCAACAAATGTAGCACTGTGCAGAACAGTGGAGCTCTCACTTCTGAAGGCTGGGAAGATCACGTTTACAAGAGGTGCTCCTAGAATATGGTGGGGGGAGGCGATCAAGTGGCTGTGTGGTGCTTGGTTACCAGATGGGTTTAAAGCATGACAGTGCCCCATAGATTCAGACTGGCATTAGGCAAAGAATAACAAAATGAAGAACTGCAATGCAGCATCCCCAGCCATCTCTATATGCAATATGGTACGACTAAGGTATACTTACTGGTTATTCTCACAAGATACCTGACTGGACACACTGGATTCTGTGTAGACCCCATTTCTGGGTGTATTTCTGGGCTGTAGGAGGATACAGCAACCACTGGGTAGGAAGCTCTTGCCCAAGTATGGAAGGGGGGACACAGCTTGGAATTCCACCTGGACCAAGATGCTCAAAGCACTTGCAAGTCCAGGAGTTCACACACCCTGTTGTGTTTTTTTTTAATCAAAAGAAGCAATTTCTGCCCTGGGGTACATGCTCACACCTCACCATTTGGAATTTGCTCCTTTGTATCTGACAGCAGAATTTAAAAGCAGCACAAAATTACTAAACGAGAAACCACATGTGAAGGATCTCTCTCCTGAGGCAGCAATCTCAAAATCCCATGAAACAGCTCTGAGAAAGCCTCTTGCAGCCAACTTTGCAGATAGTCCCTCTCCGTGGTTTCAGGCAAGTAACAGCTGTGCAGTTCTCACCCTGTTGAAGTAAATGGCAAATACCTCAATGACTAAGTGCAGCCAAGATTTCACCCAGGAATTTAAGTGCTATAGCGCTATAGCTTCCTTTCCTGACAGCTGGGAGAGATGGTCAACAGCTTGTTTGGGCATATTTAAAAAGAAACTGTTGAAAGGGAATATAAGAGCACTGCTAAAACCCTTTGGGCATGTTCCTTATTTGTGCTATAAAACCTGACACAGAAAATTTGTTTGTGAAGGTTAGTGCTCTTTCCCTCATACCCAGCAATAGCACCTTGCTGTACTGCTTGGAGGAGCTGCTCCTGAGAGTATGTTACCCACATTTTGCCAGGAATAGGAAGACTGCTTTCACTGCTGCTGTTGGAATTGCTCCCTCCCTGGACTCCGCTGAATCATTTGTGCTAATGAGGACATATTTAGGGGGATTCCTCCTCTTGTACAGAGATGTCTTTTGCTTTTTGGGAAGGATGATCTGTGCCACATGTCAGGTATTTACAACTGGGGGTAAAGTGACTCTGATCCTCCATTCAGGTTGTCCCTGCACACCCCATGCACTTGAGCCTTTGGTCAGAAGGTTGAAACTGTTTTGTAGTTTATTTCCCTGATATTTTTCAGAGAGGTTCTGTAAGTTTATGAGACTGAGGATGTTTCTCAGGCTGGCCAGAGCTTACCTCACACAGACCTTTGTAGTGCTACCTCCTTACGGTTGTGAGAAAGTGTTTTGTTCCAGGTGGGATGAAGGGAAATTCTCTCTCCTTCTTGTGAGCATGAGATCCTGGGAAATGAGATGTAACCACAGGAATTAGGAAAGGATTTTCTGGCACTGCCTTGTTGAGTGTAGAGCCTTGTGACTGGGACAATTCTACGGCTAAAGCTGTTACTGGGGTGACCGCAGCAAGACCATCAAGACCATCATTCTCAAGTGATGCTGAGCAAACAGGGGCAGAACTGTGGTGTCCTGGCTCACATTTATATATGGCATTCAGTCTTGGTGATATGCAAACACACATCTGGTTTCTCTAGAGAAACCCAGGCTAAACCTCCTCAGGCCCCAGATAGGTGACAACGTTGTCATGTCTGAATATCTGATACCTTAAAGCTTTTCCTTTGGCACACCACTTTTAACATAGATTTCACCAGGTATATACATGCAGGTACATTTTTACTGCTGAGGAGCATTTAACATTGCCCAATTTATTCAGGGATGTGTTTCTGTTGGTCAAGTCTGCGTACAGACTTGCTCAACAATAACTTTGAGACAAGACATAGAGTTGAACCCCTGAGATTTTCTGTGTGATGTGAGATCCAACTGCATGATTTTCAAATATCTTTCCATCCCTAGACTGCATCTGTGTCTTGCTTGCCCCAGAGAGAAAAAAAGCTGAACATATGAAAAAAATTGGCATGTACACACTGTGGATCAAATAGGTTGGTGCCTGTGAAAGACAGAACCCTTTATATTTCTCTGTCTGACTTAATTTTTTAATGTATTTTCCTTGTATGTCATATACTTCTCTTTTACCTCATCACACACCACAAGTGGTTTTTTCTTTCACTTCCTTGACGTTCAGAATTTTTGTATAGACATTAAAACTTTGCAGTGTTTTGCTAAGATTTGAGTCATTCTTACAAGAAGGTAGATCTCATCCAAATCCATTCCTTTCCATTCAGATAGTCGAGCACGTAATTCAACTGCGTAAGATTCAAATGCAGCTCATAATAAGACTGCATGGATGCCAGGGAAGGGGATGGTCTCCTTTAGGTGGCCTCTTTAGTTTGGACTAGATTCTTCATTTTAGTACTGTGAGTCACTTTAACGTGTGAGTTTTGTTGTGTCACTAGAGGTGGTCCAAAACTGGAGTGTCTGACCTGAAAAAAAATTGTAGAATATTGGCTTGGGTCAAATTGGCCTGAAAACTTTTTCCTGTCTTTCCTACTTAGGTTCAGGAGCTGTAGCAGTCCCACCCTCCTCTCTTTCCCTGCAGACAGAAACACTGGGACTTGTCTCAGTCCTCCCAGGACTTGGCTCTGCAGCTGGGAACCAGGCAGCTCCACTTGAGGCTCTGTGGGATCCCAGCATCCCTGCCCTGACCAAGAGAGCCAAAACCCAGTCAGAGCCAGGGCTTGCAAGCTTCTCATTGTTTGGACTCGTTGGGTCTCCAGACTCAGGGTGTGCTGCCTGCCATCGCTTCCCCAGCCCTGCAGACCCAGATTGGCTGCCAAAGGCCCTGATGCCAGGGCCACCTTGCCTATGAGCAGACGTCCTGATCGCCAAGAAAGAGGCTACAGCAGACCCAGCCAGCTGGGCTGCCCCAGCATCGCAGACCCAGAGAGAGGGGCCCTGGTTTAATGTATCCTGCCTGGATTCTGGACAGGGTTGTGCTTATTTAATTTGGTGAAAGCCTGAATGAACAAGAGAATTTTTTCAAACAAAAACATTGCAGGAGTGGAAACAAAAGAGTTTCCCATGAAGTAGAGTTTTGTCTGGAAAATTGCTTACCATGTTTCCTATGACTACAGGTAGCCTCAAGAGCCAGCAAGATGCTTCTTTTCTAGGAAAGAATACGTGCAATGTCCAAGATATGAAGCAATGAACCCTCCTCACTGGTGTTTCCTATTAGCCACTACAGCAGTCTGTATTACCTTTCTCACCTCCCACAGATTTCTGAAAGATAAACTAATCCCATCCTGATGGAGCCTGACCAGTTCAGACCAGATGCCCTTAAGAGCAAGGAGCTGCTGTAGAGATCCCTTCTGATCCTGAAAGGTTTAGTAATATAAACCTTTTGTAATTCTGTTAGTCTTCAAAGAGGCAATGTGAAAATTCATGATGGGGACGACAAGCCACAAGAGTTGATATTTTAAAAAAAAATTAAAAAATCATTTGCCAGGACTGCCAGCTGCTGGCCAGACACTGAATTAGCTGCCTTCCTCGAACAGAGATGTCCCCCATCTGCTGAATAAATGCTCCTTAGAGCACATTTTCACAGCTGAGGTTTGAACTAAGAGCCTTGTGGTCTGCAGACAGCAGCTCCACAAAGACAGCCAAATAGATTCTTGCTCTGGACTAGACAGGCAGGAAGCTAAAGCCTTTCTCAGCTGGAAGCATTCTTTGCCTATCTCACAACATCCCTTCCAATCATATAAAAATCTTTGAAGGAGAACATCTCCCTGCAATCCTTCACAGAGCAAATCCACTCAGGCAAGGCATATTTTTGGGAAGGAGCCAGCTTTGCTTGGTGGTCCTGGCTTTTGGCATCCACCATGGCTCAGTAGGGAAGAGAGAATAAATAAAGTACTATTAAGAGGTACAACGATGTTACCAAATGGGATTGTGCCTTTCCCAATTAGAGTTGTTTTTCCTATCTCCATATGTTGCATATTACAGAGCCCTTTTGTTGGTAAACATATCCATGGCTCCCTGCAGGGGTGCCAGGGCCACTCACCAGCAACTTGGAGTCTGAAATTGTGCATGAAGTCTGCTATGCCATGCAAAGATGGTCGTGTTTCCCTGTGTACTCTACTATAACACAGAGAGGCTCTGGGAAGCTAGAAGCTGCTGGCATGGTTCTTCCATGGGTACCTCTTCTTAAAAAAAAGAGGAAGGTTGGGAATAGGCTCAGTGGGGTTTTTTTTCTTTGGATGGTGGATCCACAGTAATAATAAAGCAACTGAAACATTTCCATTACTGCTTTCTGCCTACGAATCTCTGAGACCTTACTAAGGTCTACGGTAATGTTACATTTGTGAGTCAGGCAATGTTTTTGCAGTTTGTAGTTGAGATATGAAGAAGCAAAGTGATTTTTCCCAGCCCTTAGACACAGGAGCTGGTACCAGGGGCTTAACAACTCACTTTCCATCAGCTGAGCTGTGTCTGTGTTTCTGCTCTCAGCCCACGACAGATCCAACTTGAATGTCTTTCTCTGTGGATCAAGTTAAATTGTTACCTGGCCTTTAGTGGCAGACTTAGGGGTTATAAACACATGTACAGACAGTTACCATGGCTTACCTGTTGCATGATTATCTGCCATATGATGATAACTTGCTTTTGTGCCTAAGCTCTGAAATCACCTGGCATGTTGTTGGCAGAACAGGCAATAAAATTCCCAAATCCTGGTCCTCAGAGCCGTGCTTTAAGCACTGGCCTGTCAGTTCATTTAATGTTGCAGCAAACCAGGCACAACTTTGAGCATGAACCACAGGAGACTGAATTTTCTAGTGTAGGTACAGTACGGGCTTTGAAATAGGATCTGTTTCTGACTCCAGCTGTTATTTCGTTAGCCTTTCCTGGCTAACTGAGTAAGAGCTGATGGGCACCGGAAAATTTCTTTGTCGTCTATTTCTCCATTAATCGCTCTGAACGTGTGTGATTCAAAAAGTGATGTAAATCATCATTGCCACCTCACTCTATTTATCTGTTTCTTCAGCAGGCTCTCATGGTAACCAGCAACTACTGTATTTAAAGAATGCACTGTACCACACCTACTCTGTACAGCGCTTTGCTGTGGAAGAGTGAGAGAAAGAAAGAGAAAGAAGAAAGAGGAAGTATGGTGGTTAAAAAAAGCAATCCAAAAGACAAAAAAAAAAACAAAAAAAAAAAGACCATGGGACCTCATGTCCTTTATCAGAAAAAAGGAAAGATGAGATTTATTTCTGGAGTGACTATGAATACCAGATCAGCTAACCGCTGTTTAGGAGGTCTTTCTATATAGTCTACCCAGTCCCAGTTATTTTAATTCTGTGTTGCCAGCTGGCCTCTGCAGAAATCTATTCAGGGTTCAATTCTAAACAGTAATGTTTGGGGAAAGTACAATCTAAAACAGACAGATCTGTATGTGTTTAGGTTTTGCTTTCTTTCCACTTTTAAATATTAAAAATTGACTCCAGCTGTGGGGTAAAGTAACGCCCAACCTATAAAGACACTGACAAATAAATCACAATGCAATTTGCTGTGCATTTTCTGAGGTCTAAACACCAGCTCTTGAAAGGAATTTTCCATGATTACATCTTGGGAAGATAGCTTCACTACCAACAACTCATTTGACTTTTATACTTCTTAAAAGTCATCACATTCCAGCAGGGCCAGACCCTGCCGTTACTTCTCTGGCACATATCTCAGGAGTTAACTGAGCTATCTGATGCTACTTAGGACTTATGTGAAGCTTCACCATCCATATCTAGTGTGTTGTTAACCAGACTAGCTACTTTATGTCCTTAGAATCCACTGTTTACAAGGGTAAATTGCTGATTGACTGTTCAGTCCCCTCAGCTGATCAGTTCTCCTTGGGTCTACTCCTTAGTTGTGTTAAGTTTAGGCAGCCTTGCCTGAGGTTGAACCTCTTATAATTGTTCGTCTCAAAATCACCAAATAGCAAAAGGGTTCCCACCTCATCAGGGTGCAGCCCAGAGAAGTCAGGTTTAGCTCCTGAAGTCTGATCCAGCTCAGTCTGATTCATTTTGTGTCCTGCAGCAATCCCTTCTGCCTGTCCTACATTTCCTCCTCAAAAAGGGATAAGTATTTGAGAAAGAAGGAAGAAGATGGAAAATCCATCCTAAAGGCACCACACTTTTTTTTTTTTTCAGGGGGTAGCCATTAATCCACAGAGTCCCCTTCATCTGCACAGCCTGGGTAATAATCTAGAAATAGGTCTGATGTCGATATCGTATTTTAAAAATTATAAATTAACTTACAATTGAAAAAAGCTGGCTTTGAACCAAAACCCCTTGAACTATCCTATTTCAATTATTTACAAAAACATTAAAAAAAGAGAAAGTTTCTGGCCATTGCCCTGTTCCTGCCAAAAGTTGCAATGTAAACTTTTTTTTTTGTGGGGAAAAATAATTAAAGCCAAAATTCCTGACCAGCTCTGCTCCTCATGGCATTTCACTGGCACTTACTTCAGATCTGCAAGTTGGTCTCCCTTTTCGAGCTGGCCTGCGGAGAGCCTGTCCCCAACAGGGAGGGGATTTAAGAGGTTCCTGCTGTTCCCTGCCTCCGGCTACACTACTGCTGCCTCTGTGGCACTGGCTCAGTGTTTTGTGTAATTTTGTTCTGAACCAGATCCGTGAAAAAGAAAAGGGAAAGGCTCTGCTAAATGCTTTTGTTTCTACCGGATCAGTTCCCTGAGCCAGAGAAAGTTTTCTGTTTTCCTAATGAAGGGACTGGGAAGAACAATGCTGGTGAAGACACTTGGAGCCTTCTGAACATCTGCCTGGTCCCCGGAGGAACCTTAAAGTGCAACTTTTAAAAGCCATCACTGGGCCCACAAACAAGTTGTCCTTGTCCCAAGGCCTTTGCCCTCCCTGTTCAAACACCCACATGTAGGTTCGCTCTTGTGATCTACCAGACCGTTCTTCAGAGCATCTACTGCCCCAGGTTCAGCAGAATCTTTTTGTTGGGGTTACTGCACCTCCTTACTCTCAGGAGTGCACCCAAGAGCTTCTCTTCACCTGGAAATACAAAATGGAGAAACAAAGGCATGTTTTTAAGCTGAATAGAAACTACAAAACTATGAGGTAACTATGAGAAAGTCTTAAAGACTCCAAAGCTGTTGCAAACAGCAAGAGTTGCAAAAAAATCCAACCAAGCTAAAAGGTTTCAGTGAACACAGCTGCTGCAGAAGGTGGAGAAATTCTACCAAAAAGCCTGCAAAAAGAAGTCTTGAACAGAAGAACAATGTAATTAATAGTAAGAAGAGGACAGTGTGTTCGGACAAAGCAGGGGGGATATGTGAAGTTTATTGTGGTGGGCTAGACATTTCATGCAGGAGAGCTTAATAAAACTTGGAGAGACAAAGAATTATCAAAAGCAATCTGTAACCAGAGGCAATTGTCTTTGAATCATAGCAGTATCACAGAGTTGAGAGAGATAAAAATACCTGCTTTTCAAGAGGACAAGGGGTGGAGAAAGAGTCTGAAAGTGTATACCTTAGATATGTGATGATTCAAAGTTATTCAAATGAATGAATTTATTTAGGAGTGATGGAAAAAAATCTATGATAAGAAATAAGAAAACACAATTGTCAAGAACAAGAACATGGCAAAGTAATCTATGGTCCCTCTTTGAAAATAAATGGTCATCATGGAAAGGGGGGAGGTAGATGTGATCTGTCTTGGCATTAGTAAGATTTTAAATATTTTTCTATTATGATGTTCTCATGCAGAAACTCAGCAGTCTGGTCCAGTTGAATCTGCTACCGGGAGGATGCACAAATACTTGGAAAATGTAATTAAAAAGGTACTCAGAAGCAGTTCTCAAGAATTTGATGACAAACAGGAACAGCTGAAGGCACAAGGTTTCATAGAAATCTTTCCTGGGCTTGGTACATTCTGTATTTTCATGAATGATGGAAGAGCAAACGTGCTTGTGAAATTCACACATGACACCATGCTGGCAGTCTCCTTGGGGGCCAGGAGAAGAATTTAAAATGATCTTGATAAATTTAAGAAATGGTCTGAAAGCAATTAGATGAAATTCAATAAAGGCAAGTACAAAGTCCTAGACTCAGGAAGGGAAAAATCTATCACATAAAGACAAAATAAGTGAAGGAATGTCTCTTTCTAAAAATAAGTCAGTTTTTTGAAGCAGAAAGGACTCAAAATTGCAGTCCAATTTTCATGAATCCTGAGGGCAATGCGAGTGTCAGGTAATAGTGGGCACTCCCCTAAGTTTTTAGCTTTAACTTTTCACCTACATGAAAGATCACAGAAGTTCTCACATTCCAATTCCCTAAAAGATGGGGAAGGGGCAATAGCCTGGGTTTGTTCTTCCCCCAGTGCCAGGACTCTTCTTTACTGCATTACTGCTACAAGTTAAGGTATGTTTGGAAACCCCAGGAGGAAAGAAGAAGGAAAAAATGTGTGTCTTTTGTTTTCTTCATAAATACCAGTCCATCAGTACCAATATCGAGAGCCTCTCTATTTCACTGGCTGATAATATCCTGCCTGGCCACATGGAGTCAAATCAAAGCAGGCTGTTGGTGAGAAACTGGCAGGAAATGAAACAATGTAGACCCAAAAGTAAGTATAAATAAGGTCCTATTAGGACCAATACCAAGGGGCAATACGAAGAGCTGCCCAAAAAGCAACGGGGATCAGTCAGTGAGAAAATGTCCCTTTCGGAGGCTCTGAGGGCGCATGCCGTGTGTTCCCAGAGGGAGACTTTGTTTCTTGGTGGGCAGGCATGATGGCCACCCCAAGGAATCTTTGTCAAATGACAGGTCTGTGACAGGTTTCACTGCCCCAGCATGGGGTCAAAGGAGAGCAAGGGGCCAAAAGGACACTGGTGTGGGAGGTGTGGCACAAGGGTGCCTGGAAAGAGCTGCAGCAGGGCAGGCACACACCCAGGCAGGGACAGGGCCTGCCCAGGCACCCACCCGGGCAGGGACAGGGGCTGCCTGTGCTCTACTTGCACAAGGAGGAGGCAGGAGCCAGTGCTTGCAAGCTGTTGGCCTCTCTGCAGCTCTGCCAGGATGAAGAGATGAAGGTTGGTGTTAATGGCGCTAATGATCTCAACTGCCTCAGACCTGTTTGCTGTGGCAGCACTTTACATACCCTTATGCACACACAGCAAGGTGAACTTGGCTTCCAGAGCAGCTGCCACTAATGGGGCTTCTCTGGTCTGCAGAGGCAGTTGGTTCTTCAGACACAGGAGTCTTTCCACAGAGAGCATGATGCACCTTACTCCACTCCCCAGGGAGTGGGTGACCTCTGCCATCCCCACTTAGAGTGGTGGGGCTCAGCATCTGCTGTGGTTTTTAAAAAACCCCAAAACATTCCAGTGGATACAAAGGGTGTAGGCATTTCAGAGACCTTGGGAGTTAAGTGGGTGTAGGAGAGAGCATGTATGTCCTACACAGACCAGCTGAAGGATATGCAGGAAGAGAGAAAGGGAGAGATGGTTCAGTTGCTGGAAAAACTGAGCAAGTGACAAATGTTCTCCCGCTTAATAAATGAGTAAGCAATAAAAGAAAATAAATACAAATTCACTGTTTTAACTCAGAGCCAGCTCTCGCTGTCTTCAGCATGCGGGCTGTTCCTGGGCACTGCAGCCTCCAGCATCGCGCAGTTTTAATAATGTCTCTGCAGGCACACAGACAGACTCTGATGAGATCGGTGGCTTTATGTAGGAGGACACATGGGTTGCTACCATCTCCTTCATAAGCTTTAAGAAATTGGTGGTGATTTTGCAAACAAGCTAAAGATCTTGATATTAATATGCCACTTAGAGCCACTCAGGAAGTAATGCCCGCTCTTCCATGGATAGCAATTGATTAAAATAAAAGCTTCCATCAAAAGCCCAAACAATCTCAGTATTAAATGGAACTACTTTGCAACGAATGGCACTTTTTATCCCTGTCATTATGCTGTAATGGCAAAATAGAGACAATATTTCACCTTTTATTAAGTTGTCAGTGCTGTAAAGGCTATCAACTGTCACCCAGAGAGAACCAGGCTCATAACATGACCAGCTGATATAAATGAATTGTGGCTGTATGCTGAGAAGTGATGGTGTTAAAAAAGTATTTGCTGTCTGACGAGAGACGCTGTTTGCAGAGGAAACTCATTCCTGTGCAGAGGTGTCTAGATGTAACTCAAGCACTTAGGATTTTGCGGATGGGTGATTTTCATGCTGTGGGTATTTACCTTCTCTCCGCTGATACCAGAGGAAGGAAGAGATCCTTGCTTTCAGTTCTGAAATATCAAAGGGCGTTTGGAGAGGGGAACATCACCTGCGGCTCCCATGTTTGCTGCCAGCCTCCCAAGGCCCTGTGCTTCAGTGTGGCAGGTAACAGGGACACTCACACCTAACCCTTGGGCTTTCCCCACTGCCAGCAAGCATTGCAGGGGTGGAGCTGAGGGCACTGAGCAAGGACCACAAGGCTGTAGTGATGCTTGTATCCTGGCAAAGAGACACTATGGATTCATATGACATATAAAGGGAATACATTTTACTTGCAGCTGTGGGTAAGCCAGCACTGCAAAGCAAACACCAGCCTTTCTTCTTATAGCATCCTTATCTATGTGAGGGTTTTCTGGGTTTCCACAATAAACACAAATATATTGCCCCTCCTAGCTGTACAAAAGTGAGCAATCCAAGTGCAGAAGTTAAGTGGAGCCTATCAAATGCTATGGGATTTAGGTTTCCTGAATTCTCCAGCTGAGATCACGGTTGTATTCAAGGGCTATTCTGTCCCTGGAGATACGGCACTGCAGGCTGTTGTGCCTTTGCTTGCCAACTCTGAAAGAAAAGAAGGGTAAATTAATCTCTTATGTGCTGAGGATGTGTTCAGAGATCCACCTAGATTGGAAGGAGTTTATGAAAAGGTTCAGTTCTACAAATGTTTATTGCTATGTTACTGTGACATGCTTCTGACAGAAAATGTTGGCTTCCTATCCATTAGCTGGGACAGAGAAAAATGTCCTAAACTAGGCTCTTGAACTCTAGACAGACTCCTCTGTCTTTTGAGGAGCGAGTAATTACACAGCTTCTGCTTTTATTTACTCAGGTGTAAATCAGTTGCAGTCAGTGGAGTTTTGTGTAAGGAAAAATGTCACAAGTGAGACCAAACAGATCAGATAATCCCTTGGTCTCCCTGCTGACAGGGTGAGGTCAGTGTTTGCTCTAGCCCTTGCACCATACCAACTGCAAAGTATTATTATTGTTATTATTATTATTAACATAATCTTTTTTTCCTCTTGCAAAGTGCATCCACATGGCAAGATGCTGAGCACAACAAAGTAATTTTCAGTGTTCCTTTCTTTCTGCACTTTCCTGTCTCTGCTTCTCTGTCCCTCACCACACTGTCCTGAAAGGACTTTTTGTCAAGTGTAAATGTCAAATTGTATGTGAAGCTGAGACTTCGTGATTTTGAAGTATCTGCCTTTGCCTGTGGGAATTCTTTAAGTACCACTAGTCTGTTAGAGAGCCAGCAGGAATGCCAGCATTTGCTGGTGTGTACCTTATAAATCATAAAGTAACTCAGCTGTGAGGCTCTGCAAGTGCCTACACTGCATAGGTGAATATTGCTGCTGAAATCCCCGCTCTTCCTTGCTCTCCTCACCCCTGGAGGTACCTACTGCAACTTCCCACCCAGTGCACACAGACATCTTATCCGGGATACAGCTGCATTGATGGAAAATATGCTGCTGGCAAGTCTCCATGCTCTTCATCCCTGCAGCTTGTTTGTGGGGACGCAGGTGGATGTGCTTTGTAGGCTAACCCCTGCATTGGCACAGGCCAGCTATTTTAGCTGGTTTAAGTCACCCAGGATGATTTGGACTCGGCTGCTTGGAGGGACGGGGATGCTCACATCCCTTCGGCACTAGCAGCGGGGAGAACAGCAACCATGGCTGCACCCAGAAAGGCAGGCTGCACCCCAAATCTGAGCAAGTGCAATGCCTTAATGGAGTCTGTTCACAGCTGCAAGACCAAACAAGTTGATGCATCGCCGTACATGAGGAATAGGTGTGCAGCTTAACCCGTGCTTGTAACACTGGCATTAAACTGGATTCAAAGCACACGGGGAAAGAGCTTGAACCTTTCTTGCACTGGCACCTTTGGACACTTTTGCAGTACCAGCAACTGTGCCGTGTTCATCTTGTTTGTTGGCCTTGCAACTGGAAAGAGACACCAGTGAGATGGTTTACACTGGGAAATTACATCATGTTAGAACATGTTGCTCGGGGCTCCTGGTGACTACCACAGTGTAATTTCCCGTCATAAACAAGGCCTGTGAGACAGCTGTTGGGAGGCTGAGCATCAGCGGACCAGGCTGATCCTGCTCCCGTCTGAGCTCCTTGGGCTGTGGGTGATACAGATACATGCTGCAGGGCTGAGCCCCAGCCCAAAGCATCATCCCAATGGCATGCTGCAGGCACACTGTAGTTTTGTTACTGGTTACTGGATGTAAGTGCCAACAAGTTGGTTTGTTTTTTTTTTTTTTTTTTTTCTCTTTTTTTTTTTTAATGGCCTTCAGAGAACTGGAGCATGGTTTTCTTTGGTGGTGGGTTGGTTGTTTTTTTTTTTTTACAGTCTCAAAACAAGCAAAATCTCCTCTCTTCTCCCGGTAACTCTGGCAGGCTGCAACCAAGATCAGAATAGGAAAGTGTTGATTATCAGACTCTGTATGCTCGGTTCTGTGACCAAATGGGCAGTCAGTGATTTTAGGCAAGGATAAATATGGCAAAACATTGTGCAGGCTTTGAGGCTCCGCTACTTAAAATTCAGTTGCTCCAAAAAGCAAGAGGTCATTGGCTTCCTGCTGTTAGGCAGCTACACAGAAAGAAAAAAATAGCACATACAAGAACTGTTAATTTAAAATTTAAATTGGGACCTATAATTTAATTATATAAGGAAAGGTTGGTTATATCTCAAATTAGGTTAATTATTCTGAGGTCATCCCGAAGTGTTTAGTACTCTGCTTGTTATCTCTTCAGTCGCCCTGTGTACACACTGCATTACTTTACACACAGCTTTGGCGGGGAGCGGTGGTTACTTCTCACGCCAGATTCTTGAACAACCCTTAAGTAACATGTTATTTTTGCACACTGTAGTGTATGCATATTTTATAGGGTGAAGTAGGAGATTTTTACATCAAGATAAGGGTAACTATAAGCAGAAAAAGGTCTGTGGGGTAGGTTGTTTTTTTTTTTAAAGGGTTTTTAATAATCTATAAAAAGGGGGTGGGGTGGAATTATAAAGAAAAAACCTTCAGCCAGATCAGCTCATGTCTCTGATTTTCCACAGGGCTGCAGGACTGCAAGAACTGAAATGAGAGGAGTGTGGAGCCAGGTCCAGGGCAAGAGGGATCTGGACCAAAGAAAAATCGTTTCCAGTAGCAGTCCCTGCTAGATTGCTGTAAGTCATCTGTGAAACCTCAGGACCAGCCACATCCTTCAGGATCAACTTTTGCTCAAAAAACAAAGTTTTCAGAGTTGAGAGATGAGCAGAAGAAATCTGGATTAGCTTTGGAACTGAGAAATTTCAAACACTGGAGGGGGCAAACTGGGGACAGCCCTTGACATGTGAGATGGCAGGAAGCCTGCTTTGGACAGAGGGCTCTCTTGTGGTTCAACACAATGCTTGGGCTTACTTCATATATATCTCTGTTATTTAACTTTACATTGCAGCACTAAAGGTCTTGTGAAAAGCAGACAGTCATTTCAGACCCCTCAGCATCTGGAGGGAGTGCCTTGAGATGTACAAATTTCCTACAAAGCCCGGTCCCTGTATAGCACCGCTGTGTGAACTACCCAAAAGGGAAGCCTATGAAACCTCTAGTCACTCCACTGGATAAATAGGAAGCATAAACCACGGGTAAGAGTTTAGGCCTTGTATGGATACAAGACTTGAGCTATCCCTAGAGGACCTTTCTCTTTAATTTCATTTAATTTAAATTAAAATTAACTTTAAAACACGTCCCCTTCAGTTCCTGTGTCTTTTTTTTTCCCTTGTGGTTAGCATCGCTCCCAACGTTACTGAAAAGCAGCTCACAGCGAACCACTTCAAAGATACTGCCACACTGGCAAAGGAAGGAAGGAATTTCTCTCTGGCAGTTCAGCAGCACCACCAGGCAGGGCGCAACACGTGGGGAGCCCTAAACAAACAAACTGCTCACAATGTGACGGCACACAGAGACCTAACGCGATTTCGAAGCAGCTGCTTGCAGTAGCTCGGAGCACCGAAGCAAGCTGCGCAGAGCAGCGAGGAGCTGCTGTTGGTGTCCAGGTGAAAACCATCGTTAGGGGGAAGAGCTATCACTTTGACATGTCTGTACCGTGGAGTCGCGATCTGTGCTGGGGAACTGTAGGTGCTACTGGAATGCAAATCTTCAACAGTAACAGACACCAAATACACCCTCCTTTGTGGAAAATATGGGGACGGGATGAATCTGTATTCACATCTTCAGACAACATAAAATTGAGCTGCGGATACTGAACTAATTCATTACAAACGCCTGATACCTGCAGCATGCTGTTTAAAATCACTGACGTATCTACACAGGGAACACTTGCAAGCCATACCTGAAGCTGATGGGTGACCTACAAAAGCTAAAATGCCTGGAAAATGTATTTTCCATTGAAATTTTTCAAATGAAAAATTCATTTCCCTTCATTCTTTTTTTTTAATCTTTTCTGTGGCAAGACATTCCTTCCTGGACAATTTACAAATGTTCATTTGGAAACCAGAGACAGAGTTGTGCTTTTTATTAGGTTTAATTAAAAAAATAATAAAAATAAAAAAAAGCAAGCAATGGCTATCCATCTTTCCAAGCAGCCTCATCAGTGCTATGACTGCTAATCGTAGGCAATTCACGTTCAGCGATAGGGAAGGCAAAAATAGCTAAAGGTTATTTTAGCCCACTTTGACCTGAACGTCTGTGCAGTGCTGCAAGACCAATTTAAAGCAAGAGTCCAAGCCAGAAGCCTGCCACCCCGGTCTCCATCCCCGACACCACAGAGCTCTGCAGTGGGTAAGGCAGCCACCCCAGCAGGCTGAAGCAGAAGCTGCTGGGCAGCAGTTCCAGCTGAAGGCTCAAACACAGCATGTCCCAAATCCCTCTTCTCTTCTGCAACCAGGGATGGGCATGTGTATGGGGACTGGGAAGGGCTGTGAATTTACTGTGGTGCTTGCCTGTTCACTGGGATTTCTCCTGTCCCAAGCTAACCCTGCAATCCTTTTAGCAAGCAATTACAATATTTTATTTTCTTCTTTTTTTTTTCTTAGTAGTCTTTATTTATATTTGGGTTTTCAAAAGTAGCAAAGTCAGGAGCTGTACAGGTTAAATAAATGCAATTTCAGAAGTCCACCACAGGCTTAATGGCATAATCCCTACTTGCTGTTCCCATATCCCAGGAGAGAGGGGAAAAGAGAGGATGTACACATACAAAAGATTCATCCTGAAGGGTAACACAAAAATAGAAAAGACAGGAGGATGAGACAAGACTTTACAGAAACGGCAAACACAGCTTGTATCCAATGTAAAAAGTTAAGGGAAACCCGTTATAGCCTGTTCCAGCATTCAAACTACCATTTCTCACAGAGAATCAAAATCACCCTTGAGGAAAAAGGAGGAAAATAAAACCTCCTCAAAATGTCAAAGACCTAAAATCCCCTCTGGTTTACAGTTTCTATCTGTATCTCAGCTATTTATAAAACCAGTCTCCACGGTTTCTGTCATACATTTCAGTTACACACGTCCTGAGCTAGCAAACCTGATCTATATAACCATGGCAATAAGTGAAGATATCTGTGCACACTCTAGACTGTGCTTATTTAAATAATGAGAATGGCCACATTTGATTTATAAAGAGATGAGTATGCTTTTGCAAGAAACTCTGCTAATAGTTGAAAATCCTGTTCTGCCATAGGCTGGAAATGGGCTCTCCCCACCCACACATGCATCTGGGATTTGATCACCGACCTTTAGGAGAAACCCACAAAACCTATTCTGCTTAGGAGAGTATATTGCAGGGCAAAGGAAAACCTTGCACGCTTGAGATTTGGGTGGAATCCATTTATTCCACATGTGCAAAGACTGGATGAGAAATTGGAGGATCAGCAACAACCAAACTGAAATCTCTCCATGTGTTACACACATAAGCCATTCTTGATTGAAGTCCTGTAAATCTTTTCCTTATATAACATGTTTCCTTGTCTGGTAGAGCTGGATTTCAATTTATACTGCTCTTTTTTTCCTTCCATCATGTTCAAAACTATCATAAACAGTCTGTAAACTCTGTATCACAAATGGCTTTCTAATAATAAAAAAAGGTATTTTCAGAAGAAAGATCAGTTCCTCATGTCTAAGTTGAAAAAGGGACACTGTCACGCAGTTTGGGGTAAAGAAAATAAACATATAAATCTTAAAATTACTATAATATAGTAAAAAAAAACCCAATAAATATGGGAGGGAATGCTTGACAAACTCTAAATAAGGAACCAAATTTCTGTCAAGAAAAGAAATACTTTCCCCAAAGGAAGTCAGAACTCACAGAGCATCCCTGATGGAGGTATTTTCTATATGAAGTGTTTTTGAAAACTTTTATACATACTCTAACAAAACTGTCTAGGTAAGAAAAACCCTAAATCACAGGCAAAATATGTATTTTCTCCACTAATGCAGTTAGCTGCTTCTTCAGTGAAATACTTCAAACCCATCATTTGCCTGAAGAAAACCTAAGACCCCTTCCCCTTAACAGATAAACCTGCAAACCCCTGGGTTTTACATATACCACCATTGTATTCCTCACCTAAGAAAACATCTGTGCATCTGCAGAAAATGCTTCGGGGATGTCTGCTTGCTCTTTTAGGAAACATCTGTGTCAATACACCTCAGTGAAGATGTTCTCTGCAAAGGAAATCTATCACCATGTTCTCTATTTATTATTATTTACTGTTGTGCTGTTCAAACAATCCAAAGAGTTTATCTCCACCTCTGCAGATCTGTACAGGTTTTGTTTGCTTGGATGGTTTTACAAGGATGAAAGCAGCATTTCTGAAACACTGCAGTGAGTATTGCTGTAGTTAGAGCAAAAAACTTCGGGCTTTCATCTTTGGCATTTATAATCAGGATATCTTATCTGTTCTTAGAAGGTAAAATGGTACATTTATGAAAACAGAACTTCTAAGGAAATGAACCTATTGAATCTTAATTTAAAATGCAAAGGCATAAATGATTTTGTCCTTTGTAATGTGAAGAAAGCTTGTTTCCAATTCCCAATTTTTTTTAACAAGCAATATTGCGTATATACAAGCTTTGTGACATCAATTGACTGGTTATTAAACATATTTGAGCTCTTCCCCTGCTCTCAGCATACTCTCACACACAAACATATGTGATATTCATGTTAATAATTTATTTCTTGGAGGGAAGAAACCAGTTCTTTCTCAGTTCAATTATCCTTGATGTTGCCTCAGGTTATTTTAGTTTTTATGTTTAATATTGCAGGGATTTTATGGATTTACCAAAATAACATAATTTTTATTTTTAAATCACTTTTTTTTCCAAACAGATCCAATCCAGATCAGACCTTATCATACTGTGTTTCAGTTCACTGCCACCATATGTAAGTGTTGTCAAGGCTGTAGAACATAAAGTATCTGGCTCCAGGGCTGGTTTCAGTGTGGTTTTGGAATACAGATTCTCTAATATGCAGTTTCCTTCCTCTGAAGTCATTGGGCTGTTCAGTGGAATAAGTTTTTCTGAAGCACAGGTCAGATCTTCAAAGGCACCTAGGCACCCAAATCCTGTTGAAAGATATTCTACAAGATATTCTGCTGACTTGAAGTGAAGTGCCTGCCTTATCCCCTTCAAAGATGTGAGGGGGTTGAGGGTTGTCCTCAAACCATAGCTAAAGCCAGGTTAAGCAGGCACTCAGGCAGTCCCTTTACTGTCTTATAACTGTTTGTCCCCTAGCCATATTGCTTGGACACAGACAGGACGAGCACTTCATTAGGTGAGACTCAATCGATGCGAACAGAGCCATCCTCAGGTTTCTCCAGCTCATTTTGTGCATTTGATAACCTGATGGATTTTTTGCCCTTGGATTGCTTGAGTTTCCGTGATATTACTGCAAACACACATGCAGTGAGCTTGCTGCACAGATGGTCTGCATGCACACGCCTCTGGTATGGACATCTGATGCTTCTGGGATGCACCATACTGGCTGAGGAGGAGCAAAGCAGATGAATAGCACGTAGGCAACAGCATTGATAGTGTCCAGAAGCACTGTGCTTTTGTGTCTTGCCTATGAATGTGTGACCCCTGAAGCATCAGATCCGCTATGTTGGTGCGTGGTGACAAAAGCACGTGCCTCCAGCAGAATTTATCTGCTGCAGCACAGTAGCCACGGCTGCGAGGTCTGGAGGGGTGCCAGTGCACTTGGAGCTATTGTACTGAACCTTCAACCAAAGCTGCTGTACACCCAGAAACTCGGCCAAACACAGAGAAATCCTAAAAGTGAAATTATATCTGCAAGAAAGAAAAAGAAGACATGTGCTGGAAAATCAGCTGCATGGCATTTTGACTCTCAGCTCCAGAGGAGCATCACCTTGCTGGGCGGTGCGTTGGGCTCTGGCTATCTTATTTGGACTCATACTTTCTGATAGATCAATGTTCTCTGTTTTTTTGGGATGTGTGTGGACAGTGGCAGATTTAGGTCAGAATTTACAGGGGCAGAATAATGGCCTCAGCTTTGCACGTATTTGTTAAGAAAAACAGTTTTGAAAATGCCCTTCAGGCCAGGGATACACTACAAAGCCTTGTTGCCTTTACCTCTTTTAAAAGTTGTATATGACTGGAGGAAAAGTTGTATATGACTGGAGGAAAAGGAAAACATATAATGTGTGCCCAGCGGTAGCAAAATTTAAATCATCAAGCCATCAGGATGTGGCCTGGGCACATTTAGTGATACCACAGGTCCTACCACAAGCCAGGTAAGAAGAGACAGGGAAGAAGCCTGGCTACAGGCTCCCAGAGGTTTGCCCTTACTCTGAAGAGCTGTGTCACTGATTTCAGTAGGAGAAAACTGAGCGTTCATATACACAGATTATAGTCTAAACCTTGTTCTGAGCAGGTAATCAACTGGATCATCCAAAGAACAGCTTTGGATTTCTGGCATTGCCAAAGAGAATGTCAGGGGAAAAAAAAACCCACACAGCATTTTCCCCCTAACCTGTCATAGCCACTCTCTGTGCCCACACGGCCAGAGAGATACTGCTGCAGTATATGGGGTCGAGTTGTGTCTTCCTTTCCCAACTACATGCGTGAAAAACAGGCCTCTGGATCCCCAGCAATTCCTTCTCTTGCCTTGGCTCCAAGAAAGATGCAGGTCTTTGGACTTGTGCTGGGAAACCCTAGGGAGTTATAGGCTGGGGACAGAGCTGATCCAGGCCTCTCACAGGCCTGCGGACGGGGGGAAGGGATGAAGGGAAGGCAGATGGGCACCCCCGAGGATGGAGGAATTGAGCAAATATCCAAGCAAAAACCTCACAGGCAATTTCTTCCAGCTAATCCCTGCCATAATTTTTCCCACAGCAAAGCTGAGCCGGTACATCATTTCCATGTGACAGAAGGCAGTTTTATCACTGCTCACTTCTCAGAGGTCTTTGATACTTGCTTTTAATCATATAGTGTATGCTGACATCTGGTGGCATTCAGTAACCAAATGTTCATTAAACAAATAATATTTGTTTTTAGGGAGCCCGCATTCTTATTTTCCCTTAGCTGGGTCCAGAAACAGGATTCCTCATGGATTGCTTCAGACTGAGGATTAGTCTAACAAACACGGGGCTGGCATGGTCCTGGATCTTTTGTGAGACACTTACTTATATGGGCATTGGCCTCCAGGTAAGGAAGGGACTGTCAGAGAAGTGACTGAGTTCAAACACAGTCATTCCAGCACAAAGTGGAGGAAACGGCATCTTGCCGTTGCCTGCTCTGGACACAGAGAATCACTGCACTGAAAAGGAGTGATGCAAAGCTACTTTAGCAGGGACGGAGCCTCTGAAAAGTCTTAGGTGGTAACACTTCTGTATTTCTTATCGGAGAAGGAGCAGCAAGATGGCATGTATGAATAGCAAGTGAGATGTACCAAAACCTTGTTTCATGGCATGTGAGAATAGGTAGCATGGAGTCAACTGTCATAGTTTAAAAGATATCCATGGTGTAGCTGTTCCATTAAAATTTGGATTAAAATCATGTTTAAATTTCATTTCCTCCAGTCCTTATCCTGCCTTTGATTAGTTTTAAAAGCAGTTGATGGTCTTGTGATTTGAAGATTTTGCATTTTAAATTTTGTGTACATGGTCTGGAATTTTATGTGAAATTGTGGGTTTGATCTTTGACCTCTGTTTACTACAGTCCTGATTTGCCACTAATTTGATAGCAAGCCATAAGGGCCTACTGTAAACAAGCTGCTCACTTTACATAGCTATGTTTGGCTCCTAAATGAATGAGTATGTATGGAATATACTTTGGGTACTGTAGCCTCCTCAAGAAATAATAAAAACCACATCACTGCTTAGCTTTCCAGGTAACGTTTACATTTGGAGAAAATAAGTTGCATGCCTAATACAGAGAGAAAACGCAATTCTTACCCATCTTAGGTTTGTTTGTTTAAAATTGTTCTTTAAAGTATTTGAGAGCTCAGGCTGTCTCTTTTGAAGTCAGTGGGAACTTTGCCATTGATTTGAAAAGGATGAGGATTAAGCCCAAATTGGTAGGGTCTAAAAGGCAAAAATGAAAATGTCCAAAGTCTACAAATCTCTCACTGATCCGCCATCCAGAAAGGAAGGACAAAAGCCTTCTCCAAGGTCTATAATGTACATCTTGATTCCAGGACTCCTGTTTTTTGTACATTTGTAGACTTCAAGATGGAAAGCAACTTCCAGTCAGGACTGTAATTGATAGCATATGGAGTAGTACATGCTTGGAGCATGGACTTGTAAAGCTGCTGAGGGAAGGGAGATGAAAGCTGCTTGTAAAAATCAACAGACTGTCTGTACACATCTTCCACAAGTTTTCCTGTGCTAACACACCGCAGTATACCCTGACTGCAACCACCCCAGGCAGACTCCCCAGCTCACAGGTGCTGGGGTGCAACTTGCCAAGTTCTAAAAAGGAAAACCAGAAAAAAAGTGATCAGTAGACACCTCTGACCTCTGACCATCTTGCACAAGTGTAGTACTTTTCACACTGATCTGGCACTACTAGCCATGTCCTCTGAGCAGCAGGTAAAGGCAAGGTCTTCTACTTTCTCCTGTATCGCCCAGCTGGGACCACCCATCCCAGCAGAGAACTTCTTGTCACCTGGGCTCTGTCCTCACAGAGAAGAGCAGATGGTGGTGGACACACCTACATACCCCAGAGGAAGCGTTTTCCCATTTGGCAGAGGAAACCATAATCTCCTTCATTTCCTGGGAGTCTTGGTAATTGTCACCAGAGACCAGTAATGGATGTGGACTCTTCTCAGCTAAGAATGTGCTTCATCTAGAGTGATGAAATGTAAGCTCAGAGAAGTGATGGGACATGGGCAGCAAACACAAAAGGTCCTCTTCTTTCCTCTTCAAACACCTACATGCACGGAGTAGCTGAAATGAAGCCACTTTGATGCCAGGTAAAGTTATCCAGGGATGACTTTAGGAAGCTAAACCAACTAAATAGAGATAGGAAACTGCATAATGACTATTGCTTTATGTGGTCCCAATATCAGGCAAGCCAGAGTTCAGAAAGACACAGGGGTCAAGCACCAACCCAGATCATCTGAACCTGAGGCTGACAAAGCACCCAATTGCAATCTCCAAGGCCTTGTGACCCAACAAAAGAAAATAATTGCCAGTTAACAGAGACCCATGCTTGGCCAAATAATATCAGATAGAAATGCAGCATCAAAGCAGGGCAATTAAAACCCACAATAGCCTCTTATGTCTCCACACAGATAGTGTTACAGAAGTAACCCAAGCTGTTAAGACCCTGATGGGAATCACTAGGGAAGGTGGATATAATTTCTCAGTCTGTGCTGCCCCTTCTGTTCTACCCCAAAACAACTGGTGATTGAGTGGGAGGAACAAAAATTGCCACCTTGCAAATTGCTCAGTTCAATCAACCTTGAGATTTTCTAGCAAACCAACTCAAGCAGCATTTAATCCATCTTCACAGGTGCTACTTCCTGGTGGGTGCTACTCAGGGGGGAGCAAGATGCTTCTCACAGGGAGAATCAGTCCTGTCCTGATTCTGACGTGGGTCAGCCATCACAGCCAGACACAAACCTGTACTTCTGTTGCCGTTGTCCATGTGGAAAAACAGACAGAGACAGTAATAGCAGGTCAGGTCACCTTTCTGAAGATACTTCCCCTGAGGTATTTTATGAGCGATCACACATTGCCGACAGCATAACAAGGACAACACCTAAAAATACACCTGTGGTGAATCATTCTGAATATGTCCCCAGTGATGTGACCCTGACTCTGGTGCCAGGTCTCTGCTATGCAGTTTTATTAATGTATTGTGGTTCCCACTGAAAACACCTTATATTTCCGCAGTTTTGAAGTGTCTCTAGTCTATTCTGCTGGCCCATCTGGCAGAGGACACACTTGCTTTGGAGGACCCTCGAACAGAACTTGACTGCGGGCAGAAGCTTGTAGCACAGCTGAGCACTACTGAAAACTGGAAATAACCCTCTCAGTCAAAACTCCCTGCAGATCCCATCTTCTGCTTCCACTTCATGGGACGTTTCCTCCAAATATTTTAAATGTCAGTCCCAAGGGCTTTAATACCCTTACACCAGTCACCTCAGCTCTCTTTCAGCCTGAAAACAGCAATGCACAAGTATAGGGACATCTGCACATACTGAGTTGGTTTTGCTAATGGAGGGTGGTAATTGAAGAAATACTTTCCAACATGCTGTTTACATTCTTAATAGGACTGGATTACAACGTAAAGAAAGGTTAAATTCACCTGAAGAACTTTGGCCTCTTATGTATGCAAAGCAACCAGAGATATTTAATAAATAAAGGATGCCGTAAGGGGCCCTGGCATGCCTAGAGTGGGCATGTCTGAACCCAGCATGGAACAGTATTCTGTCACTGTTAGATCAACTTCAAATGCAATTGAACAAGGGCTCACATAGACAATGTCACAGAAAACCTGTTCCAATAGCGTTCTTATGCAAGAGAAAACCACAATCGCATTTGTATTTTAGGCAGTGAATCAACAAGAATGAAGCAAAACAACAGCAACTGTCCTCAAGAGATATTTCAGGCTGCTCCTCTCCTCCCACTCCCCTTACATTCTTTTTCAATCTCTTACCAGTTTGCACATTTTTTGCAACAGAGACGTGTACTGCAGAGGTCACTGGTGGGGACCACCGTGGCTTTTGGCTACCAAGGACAACCTCCTCAGCCTGGGGAAGTGTCAACCTCTTGGTCCTCATTTTGAGCTGAGGCAGAGGTGATTGTGGGTGAAGGAGGCAGAGGTGATTGTGGGTGAAGGAGGCAGAGGAACAGGAGAACTTTCCTCAGCCCAGCCACCTTTGACAAACAGTTCCTGCCTTTCCTCTTGGTCCCAGGATCTGCTATCAAGCAAGTGAAAATTAAGGATGACAAATAAGAACATTAGCCTGGTGTTTCTGCTAAAATCATCTGCCTTGAAGTAGCTGATGCTGACACTTAAATTGTCAGCAGACTTCCAGTTTAGAGCTCCAGTTAGAAGAATGAGTCTATTCACACTTCCATTCGTGCTATTGTTTCAACTCTCTCTAGACTGGACAAATACCACTGCAGCAGTTTACACTCCACTTCCACTTTAAAGGGGTTTTTGCAACCATAACCCAAATTGCCTAGAAACTTTTTTTTTTAAATGTGAGCCTAGACTCCAGAGAATAATTATGCAACGCTGTAAAAATAGTCTACAGCAATTTACATAGCTGTGAAATATCAGAGCTGTTTTTTTCCAGTGTACCTATGCATACATGGCTGCAGCTAGCTCCTGTATTTACAGAGGACTGGCTGGAGCTGCAATCACAGAAACTGGTATTTCAAGTTTGACCACACACATGAACAAAACATTTCTTGTTATAAGGCAAGGTTTTGTATTTTGGGGTGTTATATCATCATCTAACTGAAGCACAACTTTGCCATTTCTGCCTTTCCTATATCACATTCTGGATGGATTCAACAACATCCTTGTGGCTAATGCAGGCATTTGTTACGTAGTCAAGTAGGAGAGTATTTATTTAATTTCAGTTTCTTTCCTGTAATTGCATGGTCCTTTCATTTTCAAACAGGTTAATTGTACTGTGGGCCTATATCCTCATTTTCCTACAGTCAGCTTTGCTGCTGATCATTTCTATTAGGTATGATATCTCCTTGGCTGGTGGAAGCTCAGTCTTCAGCCTGCTCTCCTGCATGCTGGTTTGTCGTCTTCTCTCCTCTCTTGCTAACGGCAGGACCACCAGTGCCACTGGAACTATGCAATCAATCCCACTACTGCTGAAGAGTAGGAGAAAACTCTGCTGTTGCAGGTGATAGAATAACTGCCCACTAATCTTTATCTGCAATACTAACTGTCAAGACTTTGGAGATTTTCAAGGCCAGCTGAACCACAGGATAAAATAATACTACCCAGTTACTTCCAAAATATGGTATGAGATTGCTGGATTGTAAGCAGTTATCTTGTCCAGAGCCTGAAGATGCAGTGGTTTAATTCTTCCTTTTTCTACTTCTTTACAAGCCTGTTTCTGTCTCCCATGAAATTCTGCCAAGCTCTGACCCTGCTAGCTCCCATTCTTCCGTTAAGGGGCTTTTTTAGTTGTTTTCCCCAGGAGGCCTTAAGTGATCAAATCAAAGCTAACACAGTGAATGGATAAAGCCAGAGCCTGGAAAGGAACCAATTGCCCAAAATCCCTCCAAAGAAACTATGCAGGAAATACTTACAAGCAAAGAATACAAGTCAGAAGTAAGAATTTATGCAAGTATATGGGAACAACTTCCAAATCTTGCAACCTAGCAGTGAGGAATTAATAAATGACCATTAGATTTAGACACTGATTTGAAAGAGTTAAAATCCCAGGCTGCTTTTTCAGAGGAGGGTGGGGCATGTGGCAAGTCAGGGAGAGAGGAAAAAAAAGGCACCTGAATGCTCTGAGAAGGAGCAGCAAAAACTTCTGTCAGGGTCCCTAACCTCTCCTGTGCTACAAATAGTCCACAGCTGAGGGTCTTCTGGTGCCCGCTGGCAGTTGCAGCCCTTGGCTGCACATACCTGTGTGTGGACTGATCCATGTGAGCAGCCTTTCCCACACCAGGAAGCAAGTGCCACATCCTGGTCCTGCTTGACTCTCCTCACTGCCAGCCGTCCCCACTAGTGTGACTGTGTGGCATGGCTGGTGGCTGGGGCCTTAGGGCAGGGACATGGGCATCCTTCCCATTTCTGAGTGGGCATCCCGGAATGCATCCTTTGGGGGGCCAGGCACCGGGAACGGGCCACTCTCTGGTCCCTGGTACAGCATACACAAGGTAAGTGCCTGCTGTGCAGCACCATGCTGGGACCCAGGAATAAGTGGGTTTGGAGAGAGCAGGGAAATCGTTTCAGCCTCCCCCAAAACTCCTTTCCAGTGCCTGTTTGCTGCTGACACCTGCTTCTTCTCACCCTGCTCAGCCTGCACCACCCTGGCTTCCCTCTCCAAGCAGTCCTTTCTGAGTAGGAACTGAGCAGACAGCTGAGCTGTTCTGCACCAGAGCATTGCTGGGTTTTGTCATTGGTGTTTCTGTCGCTGTCAGTGCTGACAATGTATTTGGGAACTGCAAAAGAGAGACTGAAGCTGCCCCTGAGAACTAGCAAGTTGAAGCATCTGCTAACAATAAAACTGAATTGGCGGTTGATTAAACCCTTTACCTTTTCCCTGCTTTTTTGTCTCACAAACTAGGAGGCATGGGAGGGTACTCAGCATTGTTGGTTTTTTGCTGCATAAGAGGCAAATGGCTTTTTTATGATGCAAAGTATTGGTATCAATCGTGCATAAAATGGCTTGCAGCTAACTGCTCTCCTCCCTCCTTGAGCAGCCCAGTAGCAGGTCATAGCACAGAGAAGGTCCCAAAAACTTTCCTCTCCCGAGTCTGCATTTGCTTCTGGGTGGACAGTCAGATGGCAGGAGGCCTTTCTCAGCTCAGTGTTCTCAAAGGGAAGGAAAACTCTGCATTCCTGTGCTCAGGTCCCTGGAGCAGCAGGACTCATGGCTTGTGGAAGTGCTTCCTGGGACCAGAACCGGGATCTCTTGTGGGAGACAAGAGTGTGGAGCCAGTGGTTACTGTGGGTTTGGACGCTAGGGCCCAGGGCTGGGAGTGCTTGCAGAGCTGCCAGAGGAAGGCAACAACAGGGGTCACCCACCTGCATGTCACAGTGATGTTACTGGTTTGCTTGTAAAATGCCCCAGTTCCTGTTCTCCTGGGGTGGCTGTATGAGGGTTGCTGTGTTCTAAGCCTGGTAGTTTTCTGGGAAGACTTGAATCATTTTTTGGTGTTGTTTGGGTACCTGCAGGAGAGACTGATATGCTGTGCTTCCGTTTACTTGTGTTGAGGCTTTGGTAAAGGTCACTATGAGTCACGTGTTGCTGCCTACCTTGATATTCCCAAGAGTTAAATTCTTCTGTGCACCCCATTTTCACATTTTACATTTTTTGAAATATCATAAACAATTTCCTCCTTCCATTCCCAGCTATCCTGACTGTGATTCAGTGGATCAGCTCAGTTTTGGGTCTCCATACAGAGGCTCCTTCCCTTCCCCTTTTCTTGAGGCTGTTTGATTTGAAGAGGAAGAGGAGTTCTTTGTTTTCTGCCTCTACAAGTAGACCATAACTTAACCAGCTCTCTTCTTCCTGGAAACATCCCAGGAAAGCTGCAGTGAATTGCTTTTGGGGGAATATTTTTCAACCCCATGAACCATCAGGAGGTGAGAGTGAGGTTCCCCCTTCAAGAGCCCCTAGATAGGAGGGGCATAGCATGGCTGCCAGTCACAGATGCCTGGTGCCACGTGATTATCAGAGTCATCCAACTGGGATCAGCACTTCTGACACATGCATTACGGAAATCTGTGGCACTGAGGTACGCCTTTAACTTCTCACAGAGAGCAGTGTGTTTACAGACGTTGTTTAAGTGCCTGTGTCTACATGGCTATGTATAATTCTACCTTTGGCTGGCATTACATTTATTTTTTGTCTGATTGGGTTTTTTTAGATTGGGGTTATCCTCCTGGCAGTTCCCTGGTCAGGCTAAGTGGTAGTGGCTGTCAGTGTTAGGGTAGAAGAGGGAATGTGTGGTTGGGTGAGGAAAAAAAGGGTGGAGGTAGGATTTCTCCTTAGCATCAGCATGTAGGTAGCTTGGTTGATGCTGCTTAATGCACTTCTGAAGTCAGTCACACGGGATCCTGTGTTCCCACAGCCTTCCCTGTCTCAGTGCTGCAATGTGTGTCATGGGACATGGGCGTGTTAATTGGCGCAGTAAAATCTGATTAAATATGTACATAGTTACCTTAAGCATTTCCTGACAATCTACTGTTACTGTAATATTTCTGGGTCTGCTGGAGTAGTGACGGTAAGAAGCCCAAGCAGGTGAATATTGTCTGCTTAATGGAGAGTGTGTGTACGTGTCTCAGTGTAATCCTTGTTTATTCACAGAATCACAGAATTGTAGGGGTTGGAAGGGATCTCAAGAGATCGAGTCCAACCCCCTGCCAAAGCAAGTGCCCCTCAGCACTTCTCAAAGGTTACTTACTTCCAATGTTGGCGTTTGTGGGCAAAAATGTTTTTCAAGATTAGTTGAGATTATTATCTAGAATATTCATCTTGGTTTGACTTTGTATCAGAGAAGGAGAAAACAGCTGGGTGAGAATAGTCAGCAAAAGCTCAGGCATAATACCTCTGCTGTAACTCAGTGTTTCACACGGCTGTTGTGCGTGGTCCCTGTATGCAGATGTTCAAGTGCAAAGCCAAGCTGGACATGGAAATTAATTTCACTTCTGCTTCTTTTTCCTCCTTTGCCCGACTCTTAATAAACTCAGAGTTATTACTGGCTGCCCAGACACTCACCTCGAGAGATTGTTTTATTTCGTGGGTTGTGGTAATAAATCATTTCAGCTCTGTATCTGAGGTTTAAAATGTTGACAGCTCCTTCAGATGGATCTGTGGCCTCTTGTCCCGTGACAATATATCACAGCCTGTCACAGGCCGTATGTGCAGGTGGCAAGTTGTGTGCAGCCAGGAAACCCGATCCTTTGTGTGGTGTAATCAGTGGGCTGGCGGTGGTGGCTGTGATCAGGTGTGATGAGAAATCCCATGGATTAAGCACATCATTGTGAGGGCTTTCTACACTGCCTTCTGTAGTATACACGAAGTACAAATTTCCTGTGAAGTGCCACAATGACGGTTTTTTAGCTCATTCTGCTCAAGGAGATTCTTAAGTGCTTGAAACTCACCTCACTTTAGGAAGAGCTTGATGCCTTGTGCCATTGAACAGCAGCAAGGTGAGGGCATGGTTTGGTCTCAGTTTCTTCTAGAGGTAGCACAGTCCCTACCAATTCTTCTGTTGCCAATGGGGGGCAGAGAGCTGCCATGGTGGGGAGGAAGCTTATTTCTCCATATCACCCCAGAAACAGTCAGGGATTCTTGTAGCTGGCACTGCTACCAGAGATTGTCATAGCAAATCCTACAAATGTTCATCAGGACATTTTAAACACTTGAACAATGACACTTCATCGATGGTTTTCAATCAGGGAAAGCTCTAGAGCAAGACAAGGTGTCCATGGAAGTGTGGGTGGGAGCCAAAAAGTGGGTATGGCCACAGCACATGTGGGTTTCAACTTGGATAGCTTTTCTCTGCAAGAAGCAACCACCAGATATTATCAGGCTATTAAAGGTGAAGGAAAACCCTCCTATTTTTTTCCACTTCATGTGGAATTGCAGTTTTGTTGTTTGGTTCTTTTAATGCCTCACCCAGCTCTCTGCTGTTGTACTCATCCGTGAAGACTAAGGTGAAAAGTTTATCCTCATCCCCCAAGCTCCTTGCTCTAAAACTATTCACTGAAAGCAAACAAGGGTATCAAAACATGGATTCTATTTCATCGTGTTTCTCTTTACCCATCAGATTTCAGAGCTCACAGAACTTCATCTTCCTTTATCTTATGGGAGAAAATGCATCTTGTCTTCTTAGATGGGAAATGTATATTATTTTCAACCCTTATAAATCAAAAGTTAGGAAGAGGACTTTGTTTAGCCTTTCAAATACTTTTTTTTTTTTAATCAGTCATAGAGAATGCAAAAGTCAAAGCTCATAATAAAGAAGCATTGCAAGCAGTTGCTGCCAGCACCAATGCACGCTCTTCTGGTGATGTTCTTCTGTCAGGAATCCAGAAGTATTTCCATGGCTTAGTCCCCATCTAATTAGGCTCTACTAGAAAAGGGTGTGTGTCTTTGGGTCATAAATGCAGGACTGTCAGCTGGGCCAGCTTTGCACCTCAGCTTTCAGGCTCTGCTAGAGTCTAATCTGCTGGGGGTTGTGCTCTCATTAGCTTTGGTGTGAGTGAGAAGCTGATGTGAGAAAGCAAAATAGAGCACTGGTTAGAAAGGATCACCCATTATCTCTTTCACAAACTCATATATCCATTCTGCCTTGCCAAACATCAACTGGCTCTGCAGATGTGAAGATTGCAACACGTCTGGTGTGAAATGAGCACACAGCTTATACAAGCTGCAGTCTCTGGGTTAAGGAAAGATCAGGTGCTGCATGGGAACTTACTCATTATTCAAAGGGAAAGGATGAAAGTCCAGGAGTGCCTTACCTCTTGCCTGTCCCCTTGCATAGTACCATAAGCATGATCATAGCCTTGTGACTCACAAATTCCTTAGGGAAATGCAGATTTTTTTCCTTCGTTCACTGCAAGCAGAGTGGGAACAAGCCATGGAGCTGGTTATACCTTTAATACAGAGGAGGCAGAGGATGGGACAGCAGGTCTGGAACAGATGTCCTGGGTGGGAAAGTAGCCCAAAGACTGGAGGTAGTGTGCAGCTTTCCAAGCCAGCCTGAGGAGTGATGCACTTACTTGGTTTCCACCAGGCGCTTCTCCAGGTGCCAAAACAGCCTAGTTTCCTAATGCTGTGTTATCACCAGCCACTATCACCCTACTTGGGTGTCTCCTACAAAGATTGGAAGGAGTCAGATGCCTGTGGCATGGTACTAGGAAGTAGATACAAAAACCAAGCTCAGGTCCATGTTTCGAGCTTAGGACACAGAGAGCCAAAGCAAATAGTCTTCCCATACTCTTGGAGTCTGCTTTGGGCACTGGGGAAGAAAAAAAAAAACAGTAGTATGATTCTTACCCTTGCATGTCTCCAACAGTCTACTGGATCTGATTAACTCCTGTTTGAAGGAATAAAAAAAATATCCAAATGACTCAAGTAGAAATTTGACCAAACTCAAAACCCAAGGCTTTAGAAAGACGATCAAACAGCTGATTCTGTACTTCAGTCATAAGGGAGGTGAGGACCTTTGGCTAACCTAGTAACTGGAGGCTGCAATTATTCCATTTGGAGTTTTGGTGACATGTATAAACTGTTATGCTCGTGTTTATAATGTCACCACAGATTGTCCTAGAAGAATGGCATTTGTTAATGTGAACATTTGGGAGATACGCTTTCCACTCTGTGACTAATCTGGACTTTGAAACGTACTGCCAGCAGCTTCAACAACAAGCCAGTTGGTGTGTGAATCAACGCCAGACCTGGAGCAGAGATCTTAAGAAATGTGGTGGTGATATTTGCAGAGTGTGCTCAAAAGCAAATAGCCAATATCAAACTAAACAGATGCGTATAACTCCACGCTCCTCCATGATGTCCATGGTTGATTTACGTCATTTAGGCTAGAAGCTTTGGTTGTATTTAGTGATATGAACTCTTTTGCCCATAATGGGGTAATGAAGAGAGACCATGGGACTGTGATAGAGAGAAATCGTGGGATCATTGGAGTTTAACTCTTGGATGAGGCATGCAGTAATTCTCTGACTATATTCCCCTTTGTATCCTGCTGTGTTCTGCAGAAACAGCTACATGATGCCCATTCACCTATGGTGAATGCAAGGTATGGACCATAATTGCAAGGTTTGGAGGAAACCCCTCCATGTGTGGAAGCAATGACTCACAGCAAAGCAAATGGTGGCTCCTTGGACAAGGCTTCTTCATGCTGGCTGAGGTGAAATAGTAACATAGAAATGCATATCCTCTTGGAGACAAGCCTAAGCTCTTGCTGACATTTAATTCCCTAGAACCAAATCAGCTTAATGGGAGCTAAAATCTCCACCTGAGTCTAGCTAACATATCCAATGACTTAACTATTATCCTGCTCAAAACAAGGTTATTTTGCCAGCTGATATGGATTGCACTTGAAACCTTTTTCATCAAGAACTAAGGATATATCCACTGGAACAGGGTTCCTGTGAAAAATAACCAAAATATGAGGTTTATACACATAACAGACTTGAACCTTGTTAACTCTCAATTAAAACCTAGTTTAATTTTTTGGGCCTCCATCTTGGAAGTAAATAGATCATGACTCCATTTACTGTGTTTTATGACTCTAGTCTACTATTCCTTGATGTTTCTTTTCCATTTTCATGGAGGTTTTGGTTGGTTTTTTTCTGCTTTGGAATTGTCACGAAGTTCTTGCATTTACTGATTCCTAATGGCATTAATCTCTTTTCACTGTTTCTCTCTTTCAGTGACAATCTTTTGCTCCCTGCAGTGACTAAAACACCATGAACATTATCATTCAGTGTCTGTGTTATCATGCAGCAATGACTCAGTCATCATGTCAAGATGACGGAGACAAAAGCTTGTAGTGTCTGCAAAAGCTTCAGTATAACAATTAATAGCAGCTTTCACCTGATGAAAGTTCTAGCTGCATCTCTTGACTATTGTACTGGTCTTGGTTAGTGTTAATTTTCTTCACAGTAACTATTATGGTTTGGATTTATGATTAAAAAACATTGATAACATGGAGATTCACACACTGCCCCACCAGCCAATAGGCTGGGGGTGCACAAGGAGTTGGGAGGGGACAGAGTCAGGACAGCTGACCCCAACTGACCAAAGGTATATTCCATACCATATGATGTCATGCTCAGCAATAAAAGCTGGGGGAAGAAGGAGGAATGAGGGACTTTTTGGAGTTACGGTGTCTGTCTTTCCAAGTAACTGCCCTGCTTTCCTGGACATGGCTGAACACCTGCCTGCCAATGGGAAGTGGGGAATGAATTCCTGATTTTGCTTTGCTTGTGCATGCAGCTTTTGCTTTACCTATTAAACTGTCTTTATTTCAACCCAAAAGTTTTTGTGCTTTTACCCTTCTGATTCTCTTTTCCATCTTGCTGGGGCAGAGTGAACAACCGGCTGCGTGGGGCTCAGCTACTGCCTGGAGTTATACCACAACAACTATAGATCAGAGGCTGCTAGGACAAACTAAAAAGCAATGCGTGGTTTACAAAAGCAAAGAGATGATAGTATCTGACTCATGAAAAAGCTACTCAGTTCTCCTTAATTTTTAATTCCTGAAAGGGAGTAGGCAGAATTTATTTTTGTGGACCCATATCTATAGTAAGCCCTGTCAAGAAGAAGCTTTCTAACCATTATATCCTACACTAACACCAAAATACCAGAAAATAAGAGAGCAAGATTATTTTGGGAGAATCCACATAAGGTACAGTTGCTGAAAGATCAATAATATTCAAAACTGGGGAAAAATCTTGCCACCTTATTATTTCTTTGAGTGCACCAGAGAACATAGAGAGGTGATAGAGGTACCCAGAAGGGATCATCCAGCTAAACTGATTTCTGTTTTCTGCAGCAGAAGGCAATTGTGTAGTAGATGTTTTGGATTCTTGTGAACTAGACACCGACACTTTATGTCAGCACCCACCATGGACTACAAAATGTTAATGAATACTTTAAACCAGGTTATGGTTTGTAGTAGAAGGTCAAAATGCACAATGGTAATGTATCACAGACACGGCTGGGAAAACATGAGCCCATTGCATATATCTCAGGCCCCTGCAAGAAATATGCATATGAGATCATCTCTTTAAAGAGTTTATTTGTTATCCCCAGATTTGCATCTTACTGTTTTGACCAGAAGTATCTGTAAATTAAAAGCATCCAGTTGTGTTTGTATGTGTATGCACCCATACTCATACGTGCAAATATTTTAGAGAGTGCAAGACCTCTTGTTTCTAAATCATCACTGATAATCTAGCAGTTGTTTATATTTAAATGAATAATGTTGCTAACCAGAAGGTTCTGCCTTCTGGAGTCCAGTAATTTATTTATTTTCTGTATTAGGAGCTCTCTGTAAATGATTAACGCTCTCTGTGGAAATGAAGCTAGGAGAGCCAAGCGCGTGAGGTGCAAGAAGGCAAGCAAAGAGTTAACGAGCAGCATCTCTCCTCTGCAGGGACAGTGGACTGGAAGGGCCTTTGGGCTGCCCATTCCCCTACGATAAAATCAAGTAATTTTTTAACAGATGGATCAAATGTCATTCTAAATGCAGTCAGAGCTTTTCTTTTTTTCCTGCCCTGTTGTTACTCCTGTTAGAAGCTGTTCTGAAATGTCACTGGTTTGGAAAGGTCATTTCCAGCTTACATTTACCCCAGGCCCACATGTGTGACACCAGGGTTGAAAAACTGAGCGTGTTCACTTGGGTTGTGATGTGGAAGAGCGTTTTCTGTGCACATCAAAGGAAGGGTTAGTTATAGCTAACAGTGGATTAATTGAGACAGGATGGGAGACAAGCCTGCCTTTGTTGGAAAGCGAGGCTGGAGAGGTGTGTGCTGGCAGAAGCATGTGTTGACAGAGACATGTCATTCCTCTCATGAGCTCCTCTCAGCTGGTAAAGGGAGATTTTTATATGAAAGTTCTCCTTAGGGTTTGGTAAATAATGTATTAAGCTGGCTACATTTCTGTCAGGGTTTTGTGTATCTGATTAAGTGGAATCAGAAATAACTAATTTGTAGTCCAGCAAGACTTGTTCCAGGATAGCAAGAGGGAATGAGCTAGCTATGCTTGGTTTGGAGGCATATTTGTGTGTACATGCAGAGCAAGCCACCTCTCCAGGAGTACTCTCTGTGCCTTGTCCCACAACCTGATGTAACACTTAACAGCTCTATTTACTCAGCTGTTTAGTTAAATGCCTTCTGAGCTTGCTCTCTAGGCAAAGCTAGCTCCATCTCACAGGGCATGAACTGGTACTCGTGACCTTGTGTCCCCTCCTCATCTCTCGATTTAGGGGTGCAGGGAGCCACATGAAGCAGGGAGAGGAGCAGCACAATCTCTTGATGTGATCTAGGCTGTAGCTTCTGGGAATTTATATACCTATACTTTGAGTGGTCTGGCTTGAACTTTACCTTGTTCACCAAGACTTAGACAGGGCCAGTCATGAATATCCAGAAAGACTGCTCCTGGGCAGCAGTAGAGGAGTATCCCTGAGCATCCTTGCTGTTTTGTGGGAGAAGCTGGTCAGGCAGCTGTCTTGCCTCCTTTTCTTTCTCTGAGGGACCTGGAAACAGGCAAAAGTTTATAATCCCATTCTTTCTTTTCTGGGTATGTCATTTCTACAGTTGCCATGGAGATGTTATGTGATGGTCCTTGAGAAAGAGTTGAAATTTTTAGAGCCTATGTTATGCAGTCATTGGAGAGGTTTTTATCTGGAATCTAACAGGCAATATTAAAATGAAATGTCTTTGATTATGCAGCAAAGTATTCCAGGATATTCACCTGAGGAAAAATCCATTTTGCCTTTTCCCCACTCTCCCATTTATTTCTAATTTTAAGATTTGTTTCCTGAGAATAAGAAATTGAAATTTAGGAGTTGGGAGGTTTGGTTGTAACTCTTCAAAAATAAAAAAACCACTACTCATAATGCTTGTTAACTTTACAGTGAATGGGTATGTTTGCATATAGTGACCACATCAAAAGTTACTTTCAGAATTCATATTCTTTGTCCTAGTTTTTACCCATTATGGACATTAATTAATCAGGCTGATGGATATAAATGGGATCTCATTAAAATGATAAAAGCCTGGAGATGAACAGAAGAGTTCCACCTCTGTAGTTGCTTTATCCCCTCAAGTTCCCATACGTTCTGGTAAGTGACCAGATTTTCCTTCCAGCCTTTACAGTTTGTCTCTTTTCTGGAAAAAGATATATTTTAAATTTGTGAGGTAATGAAAGGTAAAACCTAGTAAAAGCAAGGGTACTGCAATATTCATGAGAAGGAGCTTTGTCTAGTGGGGTCTGCAATGCAGCCTGGCAACCTGTATAAAACCTATAAACTGTCTTGTCCCTGTTCAAATCTATCCTGGTTTAATTACCAGGTTTTCCTCTCTTCTCCTGATCCTAACAAAAATGATGTCAAGTGGTTTAATTCTCTCCTTCTAAATTGAACAACATCATTTTTCTTTTATGTCACAATAAACAAATCAAAAGTATTTTCAGTACATGTTCCAATGTAATTTTCAGGTGCCTGAAGACATATAGGAGCATAAGATTTGCACTATGAGAACCATTGAAACAAGGACCTTATTTTCTTTCTACATCTGTAAAACACGGAATGCAGCCAGAGCTCTGTGAATAATAATAGCTAAATCATAGAATCATAGGGGTTGGAAGGGACCTCGAGAGATCATCGGGTCCAACCTCTCCTGATAAGCCTCACCTAATTCCATATAGTAGCTCCTCAAAAAATATGTTTTTTGTTAAGGATTCTGAGTTAACTCAGAATTGGAAGGGAATTTGTGTCACCACCACCCCACCCAACCCCCCTTTTTTTTTTTTACAAGCTGACAAAATCCTAATTACTGGAAATGATGTGTAGTTTCTTAAGCAGTACATGTCATTACATTTATTTGGAACACCTTTAGATCACAAATAAATGCAGAAATAAAGAAAAATAGGAGGAACAGTTTAACCAGCCTTGATGTGGGAGCTGACAACATACACTTGATCAGTTTAATTTATAGGCATAGAAAGTTTCCATAAATAGTGGCCATATAGCTTTTAGTCAATGCAAATTAAGTTAATCTTTCTAAGTTTTCATTTCACAGGCCTGGGAACTGTGTTTTAATGTGTATTAGGAAAAAAACGTGGTAATGTGGGTAAATTGCATCTCACTGTATAACTGAGTCTCTAATGCAGATTTTAGTATGCAAGGGATAAATTTACTAGAATTAGTGCCAAAGATTTAGATTTCAGCCTGGTTTTCATTTGTCCTTACTTTCCTTTGACAATAAAAAGAGATCTTGCATGTAAAATGCCCTTGTAAACTACTACCAAAATGATGGGAAAAGGCATTAAATAAGTATCAGGCCTCGCATGAGTGCTCGAAGCAGAACCATACACAACACCGTGCCATACTGCCACTCATTTATTTTGAACAGCTCCATTTGGCAAAGGGATACCTCCTGACTGGTCCTTCAAACCTCCCTTCCCCACTCCTGGGCTTGTATTAGAGCCTCATGCAGCTGGGAACAAGGATGCCAGGTGATTGCTGAGGATGCTTTGCTCAAGAGAAATTTGCCTGTGCTCAAACTCATTTTCCCCAGAAACCCTCTGTACAGTCATGTCCCCTTAGCCACTATCACCACGGGCAAAACCATGCAGGGTCACCATTTAAAAACCCTTGCTGCGGCTTGTGAATTTTAATTCCTCTTCACTGTTAAACACTGGCAGGTGCCTTATAAAGAGCATGATGCTAATGGGTGTATTTTGGAAGGGTTATTTCAAACCTGGAACATGGCCTTGCCAGTCTCACAATTAGTTGTTCTAATGCAAATGAGGCAGTGAGGGAATAAGAGGCCAGAAGAAGGTGTTCTTCAGGCCAGCTTGGCCACCAAGGAAAACGTTGGCAGATCTACAGCCTTGGTCCATGGTCTGTGTGCTCAGGTACTATCTGGAAAGAAATGCAAAGCTAGCAAGTGATTTTTATGGCTTGTTCCAAACCATATTAAGGTGAAGGAATTCAAATTTCTCTGATATGTTTTTTACTTTCTGGAAAACTTAAGAGCAGGATGTTTCTGTGACAAACCTCATGCTTTTGGAAGCACTGGAAAAATGCATCCGAATTTTGAAATCTGGGGTCTGAAAAAGTGGTCTGTATGTTCAGACAGATGTTTTGATGATGAAGGGACTTGCATTTTATGCCAACAGTTTTGAATATTTAAGGCTTTTTCCTGTATAAGTCCTATGTTGACTGAAGTAGCACCGTGGCTCTGAAGCTGTCTCTGCAACTGAATTCCCTCACGGAGGTTTGTCTCAAGACTTGTGTGTGGGAAGCCCTGCAGTACTGTGGATGATATCACAACTGGATGTCACAACTGGAAACTTTGTGTTCAGAGAATATTCTGTTTATTACTTATAAAACTGGCTGTTCCACCAGTCCTTTAGCTTCTAAAGGATGTTGAATGGTGAATACAGCACAAATAAGTGAAGTATTTCAAATGACAAGATGGGAACAGAAGGGTTATGGTGATCTTCAGGACAACACAGCAACTATTTTAGATTGATAGGGTGATCCATGTTCTGTTGCAGGTAATCTTTCATTTATGCGTAGTTTAACTAGCCTGAGATACAATATCCTATTATTTTCTCTCCTGCTTTTAGCACTGCTGTATGTTATAGCTCTTGTGCATGAGAAATTGTCTGCTGATTTAAGATGCACTCTGATTTGTAAAGTTTGAAATCCAAATTTCCTCTTTGCTGCATTTTTGTTTTCTTTAATTTTGACATGTCTAGGCATGAACCTGTACAAGACTCTTTTGCCGTGCTGTAGCTGCATGGCGTTACTCTACTTTCATCTCATCTCCCTGAACAGATCTATGTGATCTGTGACCTCCTCAGGGCATCATACTCTGCTTTTAATCTTTAGGGGGCTGTCCAGCCCTGGGTTTGGAAGTATGGTGCTATCACCGTATTGAACAGAGCTCATTAACACATGTCAGTCTGGAGCAGGCAGTGCAGTATATATGCCAACAGCAATGCTCAGGTGAAACATGTGGTCATTGTGATAGAATGACCTGAGCAGTGAGAGTAAGGTTTGAGCCCAGACTGCCATTATGAATTTGCCTTGATCATACACACGCACTGTTTTTCCTTATGAGCAGATACAGGAGGTTGCCTGAGTTGGGCACAAGGCACTGTCACTTCAACAGTTTTGATCATGTGCCCTGAAGGCACCCACAGACCTGCCCAGCCCTGCCCATGCTGCGGCTCCCGCCCACAGCCTAGGACCCCATTTCAGTCTCCTGGGCCTTCAGCCCCTGCCCCAGCAATGCTGCAGCAGGGCTGTTCTCCACCTCCCACAGCCCTGCCCCACCCCGCCATGGAGGAGCCAGGCCCAGCTGCAGGCTAATGTCCCAGCCCAGCAGTGGCTTAGGGAAATACTGATTGTGGTGTTTCACAGGAAAGTACGTGGCTACATGTCTCAGTCTTTTCCAGAAAATGAGATGACAGAGAAGACCCAAGGGTTTGACCTGTTTTCCTAGCAATTTCTGGAACCTGTAAGATTGACTTTTGGGAGATGGGTCCTGTTCAGACACAGGATGATCTTCATGTTAGAAATTCTCAGTGTCCCACAGGGATATCTGAGCCAAGTTCACAGGTACCTGACAAAGAAACCACTGTGGTATGAAAGCAGTTGGTTTTCCAAAGAGGACATCAGTGATGCAGGCCACTGGAAAACTTCCTGCTTGGCGGCCCTGTCCACGCACTGTGTTAAGCCGCCAAAGGGCTGTTCGTTTCATAGTCTCTGGAGGCAGGTACTCAGGTCATCATCAGTACCCATATGTGGATCTGATTTTGCATGGGTTCTTTTAGATGACAGATGGAATGCACAGCCTCATTCTCTGCCCACCAGCTGCATGCAAGTTTTGCTTCCAGAGCTGGATGGAGACCCTCCTTTGGGCTGGCTTGAGATCAACCACGTTTCTTCCCTGGGGTGATAGTGGCCTCCTGAGTCCTGCACAGTGTCTGTGACACCTGACTGAAATCTGGGAGTGAGGAACCGCAAGGGGTTATCAAGGGATACAGCCATAAAGGTTGGATCGGCTGCTAAACTGAAAAGAGCTGCAGAGAGACAGGGCTCTCAGCTGGGAGTAGTGTAGATATATTACAATTACTTATGAGAAAGCAATAAAATGATGGGGTAAATGAGGTGGCAGTTTCTGTTTTCTATTCCCTGCTGTCTTCCTTTTCTTAAACCCTTCATGACGAGACTGACAAGGCCACTTCTCCACCCCCTCACAAGGGAGCATGTTGTCATTTAAAAAGAACAAGTCTTTAAGAGCAAGAAAACAATTTTGATTTAACTGCTGCATGTGCAGAATAATGCAGGGAGTGCAATAATCCACTGTGAATTGGTTGAACTCTGAGCAAGATGTAGTACCACCGGAATTAAAGCCTCAGGAAGGAAAACCTGCCCCCTCCACTCCTGCTGGGTTGGGGCCATTTGACAGCATTTCCCTGGCATGTATGGAGGCTGCTCGGCTGCTCATGTCCCTGTAACAGGGACTCCCCACTGCTACCAGTGAGTGCTGTTCCCAGAGCGTGGAAAATACACTATGTGTGGCAGTCCAGGGCACACTGCTGGAGCATCTGCTGGATGTCACTGAGGTGTGGGGACAAGGATGAAAGATGGGAAAGATTTCAAGTGTGAACCAGGAGTGGGCAAAACTCTTGAGTAATGCTTCACATTCAACACTTCTTGTACACAGGCTGTGGCACTGATGTTGTAATACTTAGTACAAAGGGTGCATATCTGAATTCCCCTCTCTGCACCCCCTTGTACCTGTAGTCATGTGTTGGTGACACCTGGCAGTCAGCCAAGCATTTAATCTAGAACAATTCTGTTGTCTGCTTCACCTTCTGAGTCTAAGCCACTACAGCAATGCATGGGCTAGAGACAGGGGCATTCAGCTGTGAATCTTAAATAACAGCATTATCCATTCATAATAAGGCTGTTGCTTCTTCACACTTTTGTGGATGCTCTCACCTAGTCTGGGAATTAATCTAGCCACAACCATAATCCCCCTCTATTGACATTTCCAAGGACTTGCTAGGCCACATATTACTCTTTATAAATGTTGAGGAGCAACACCCACTGCGGCTGGTAAGCACTGCCTGTTCACAGGGGCCATGGGACCTTAGAATCATAGAATCATTTAGGTTGGAAAAGACCTTTAAGATCATCAAGTTCTTGGAGAATAGTAATGAAAGCCAAGGCTGTGAACACTGAGTTGGCTGCTGCTTTACAGTTTACAAGCAATACTTATGCTGGGTTATGTTATCATGACCTTGTTTATAAAAGCTAACTGATAGTATGCTTGTTTTCCCTACAAGCTAATGGGGGTCCTCACAGCATTGTATCAGTGACCTTGAGTGGGTCTTCAATACCCTTATGACAACATACTAAGTGTTACAACATTTTGGAAGTAGACATGGAGCTCCACAGTGTACCTGTTACTTGAGCTTGCTGAAATAGTATCTTTAAGTGGCTACTTTCCAAAATAATGAATCCTGCTTGAATGTTTTTAATTTCTGAGCTTCAGAGAAAGTTTTCAAATCTTACTGAAAATCAGGCAGGTTGATTAGAAAAGAAGTCAATGAAATAACACAATACATTAAAAAAACTGTCAGGAGACCTATGTTCCTGGCTGCCCTGTCAAATAGTGGATATTCTAACACATAAGGTAATTGTGTTCCAATATGAATGGTTTGATTGTTGTTGATTTTTCTTCTGGATTATGTAATAAAACAGGGGGGTTTTTTGGTAAAGAAGAATACATGTTTGTAGTGTTCAGCTGAGACCTGTCTAGCTTTTTTTCTTTTCTGAGACTTAAGAAGGTGTTTTACTGAAGGACAGCAAAACAACCTCCTGGAGTGGGACACCCTTTCTGCTCCCAGATGTTTACTACCTAAGGCCTAGTCAACTGTGCATAGATTTAATATTTTTTTAATCCATTTTCTCAGTGCAGCATGAAATCAATAATTGAAAAGTTCAATGAGTTATTTTTGATTGTGTTACAATGTGTTATCAGAAAACTACTGTTAAATTGTTCTTCTTAAACTAATAAGTGTTTTTGTATTTCTTTTGTGATGTTGCAGACTCAACTCTTGGGCGTTTTTCTTGCTGCTGCTTCAAATATTCTGATTAGTGCCTCTTTGAGTATACAGGTATGAAATTATTTTTCTTTATTTGGAGTTGTAACTAACTTGTTACAATTCATTTTAATTAAGTTCAAAAGACAAATTTTGTTGCATTTAGTAAACATCATCTCTCTTTAACTGTGGTTTAATGGTGCCCTGCTGTTATGATGGCAGTGTGTTAACTCCCAACCTGTCCTGTGCTGTGATTCCCATATAGGAACAGAATAAAAATTCATAATTCCTCCTCTTTCTTGTAATGTATCATAAGGTAATACAAACTGTGACCTGCTTGTGGTCCCACTGGGCATCACGTGAGCTTGTATCAGTGTCCAAATCTAAAATAGAATTGACCACAAGGTCTTAGGGGCTTCTTAATGGAGCGATGAATGTAATTAAATGCAGAGGCTTAAAGTTTTTTGGGTCTCAAAACAACTTTGACCAATTTGGTTTTCCTTTTGCAATTAGGATGAAATAATATGAGTAAGTATTATTTTGAAACATAAAAGCTAGGGAAGGTGCTGACCTTATAACTATGGCAAAGGGTAGTTGGATGAGATTTAGAAAATTCTTTCTGTACTAATAATTATAAAATATAGTAATTTAAGAAATAGATTATTTGTTTTACTCTTTATCTTGTGGGATTCATGGTATTTTTAGGTCTTCTAACAGAAATTCTTAAAGCACAAGAGACATGCATGTGTAAATTTTCCAGAAAAAGTATTTTTGCTAGCTTGTAAGTTGTATGTCTCATATAAATTCACTTCTTGATTTTTTTCTGTAAAGAATGGGACAGTCAGCTGTGGAATACGAAATCTTCTATTTATAATAACCACTTTTATTAATGTTTTGAAGTTCTTAATGATTCCCTTCTAAGTATCTCTAGACGGAGAATCCCATTGAAGGAAATCTGTGTAGCTAGATACAGTATACAGGTGACTGATGCCTCTCCAATATGAGTTCTGACCTGCTGAAGATCACAGTTCTAGGAGAGGGTCCATTTCAATGGAAAACAATCTTTTTTAAAGTCAATATTCAGTTTAGCCTATAAGAATGAGTTTTTTCAGGATTTGCAATTTTGTCTGCTGAGGGCACTGAGTGCCAAAGTGGGCGCTTTGCCTGGAGATATACTGAGGCATGTAAATAGACTTCTATTGACTTGTAATCATTAATAGTTTTTACTGGATTTGAACTGTCTTCCAGCTTTTTTAAATGCTTTTAGGAAAATCCAATCACTCTGCATTGCCATTTGACAGGCAGTTTCAACTGATTTTTTTTATCGTCTAAGATATGTTTTTTGTCATTTAGTAAAAATATCTTAGTTTTTCTCCATTCAGTAACAATAAAATAAGAATAATGACATTCCCTTGATCTCAACATTTATTTTCACACTCCTATTAAATGGACAGGACAAATTTTTATTGTTCTCTCTCCCACCATGCAGTCAGTCATCCTGCCTCTCTTCCCTCTAACTAGTTTTCAGCTAAAGAACATCCCACCATTTGCAATGTATTCATTTCAGCCGAATTATAAACAGCCTCCACCTAAAAACCATCCACACACATTACTATGCAAAGGCAGCAGACATCTGGAAGAAGAAGCTGTAGGGGAGCTGCTGAGCTTAACCTTCTATGTTTGTCACACATCTTTTCAATCACACTGTGCCCTCAAGAGTTATTCCTATAAGAATCTGGGGAGAAACCAGAGCTCGGGATTCAGTTAAGAACTTGTCTGATTTGGTTTTTGGATCAAAATTTGGGTTCTTGATTTCATAATATTGTTTAATATGCATTTCCCTTTGGGGCTTTGTTGTTGTTGTTTTTGTTTATTTGTTTACAAAAATGAAACATGCAAAATCTTGAATGTTACTGGGAATTGCTGCTCTGTGACTCAGGGCAGTTTGATTTCCTTATGCTCCCTTTTTCCCCGGGGCACTAGGATTTTATCCCCTGAACATGTTGCACAGCATGAAGCTGCAATAATGGTCTGTATCCTCTCAACAAGAGAAATCACTGTGGTGTATCACAGGTGTTGCTGTTTGGCCCACACTCTGCAGCATAGCCTACATAGTAGAATGGAAGTATGAGGAAAATTCCCTGGGGCTCTGCAGGGGCATTTCCAAAATCAAATATCAACTGATGGAGAAAAAACCTGTTTTGCCATCATTGATACTACAATACTTGTGTCATACAGTTTCTAGTGGTTTTGACCCAGTTCTCTGTGCAGAGACACCGGTGAAGAATTTGAGAAAGCAAACAATATTCTGCAGAAATAATGTGCTAAACATTGCATCCTTTCCAATCGTGGCACCTTCCTTATGGACACTGCCTAGGCTCTCTTTCAGAAGGCCAATGTGATCAAAGTTAAATTGTCTTGTTAATATACAGGTTCTTTCTGTACAGCCACATGGAAAATGATTACAACACGTGTCAATGATAGATTTTCCATGTAAGAAGAAATGTTACTGAAATATTACTTGAGTATATATTAAACCTGTTGACCTGTTGACTCAGGTATAGTTGGTTTTCCTTCTTAAAATAATGCTTTACCTGAGATCTTATCAGGTCAAACAGGAGATTGTAGCTAAATTCTAAATTTAGAGTCCCCCCTACAGCAGATGTTGTTAAGTGCTGCCTTATCCATTTTGAAATTGTATTTCTGGCTAGGGTATGTATCATGGGGCAGGAACACCATGTTGTCTGGCCCTTTTGTCCCAGTGTGTTGCCACATTTCTGATTCTGCCCCATCTCTTGCCTTCTGAGTGCTGCCAGATTCAGAGCACGGCTGTCAAGCTTTGCTTTGAGAGAAGAGCTGGGGCTAGCAGTGACGGCTAGGAAGCACTAGCTAGTGCTCACTTTATATTTTTCAGTTTTATTCAGAGGTCTAATTTTTCAGTCATTTCCCCCACAGCTAAGGAAGACCACATCTGAAGCAGCACTGAATTAACACAAAGCTGTGTGTCTGCAACAACAAGCTGAAAGTCATGTTTAAAAAGACCTTGACGCACCTGGAATTTGAAGTTGACAGCCCCCTTAATTATTCCACTCTTGTCAGACATAAGAACACAATGGAAGCATTTCTTTTCATGCCTGATCCTAACAATTAATTTTCTAGAAATGCGCTCATCTCCGGCTGGCTTGCCAAGCAGACCCAAAGCCCTACTACACGAGCAAGCTGTGGTGGTGCGGGATTATCCTCCTGGGCCTTGGCGAAGTGGGAAATTTCACAGCCTACGGATTTGCCCCCATTGCCCTTGTCGCTCCGCTGGGCTGTGTATCTGTCATAGGTAAGATGGTTTGCCATTTCTTGCTTGGGTACATACTTTAATCAAACGCTTGGTTGAGACTAGAGGAATAATACCTCAGGAACTGCAACAGGAACACAAGGGGAAAATGTTAATGTTGTGGTTTGAAAAGAAATTATTCATACAATTACATGAGCTTGACAGTTTAACACAAACCCTCTACTTAACTCAGAGACTTCTAGTACCTTCCTTTTTCCATAGTTTTGTCTCCTGTGTCATTCTGTGCTCTGCTAGTTCCTGCCAGCTGGTTGCACGGTGCTGTACCACTGTTGCCAGCTCTGCAAGCCTCCTAAGTGGGGGGCTGGCATCCTAATGACTGCAGTGGTCTGAATCTGAGTACCTACAATGTGTTTTCCATGTTACCATCATACTAAGCAGTTTCTGCTGCTTGTACCCTGCCCATCATTGTGATTCATGTCGACATGGGGGGACTTGCTTGACTCTCTGCAGTGTGTGACAAGAAGGGCCTAGAAATTTCCTGAAATGTTTAGTTTATTTAGGGACATTATCAAAGTTGTTCATTTGTTCCTTCATGTGCAGATTAATTGGGCATTAGCAAAAGTCCTATCCCTACAACTCATTTGATATTATCTTATTCTTTACTTCATGTGGGTTTTTTGTAATTTATTTGTAATTTTGTAATTTTGACAGATATGGTTTAGATAAAGAAACATACATTTAAAAATGTATTATCGTGTTGTGCTAATGCAAAGCAGAGTGGACAGCAATATTATACAGGGGCTGTGAAAACAGGGACACAGGGTGCAGCTGTATTTCTTAATCAAGTTGTTGATTATTTCTTAATCAAGCTGAAACAACCAGGATTGAGATATCACAACAGCTCTGCATACGCTGGAACTCGTTCACTTGGTATTGACAAGTGTTACCGCTTCATGACCTGTCTCTAGGTACCAGTTTCATGCTTGGAAGTGGCATTACAGTGAGTTATTCTGTATGGGAAGGTAGAAAAGGCAAATCATATGCTTGGTGGACTGCCTGGCTGTAGTGGAAGGAGGCAGCCAGCCGTATGTGGGTGTAAAATAGGGGGGAAGGAAACCACAGGCAATTTACTGTAACCATTAATATTAATCTATTGCAAAATTTTGGAGAGTGAGATTTAAAGCCATGGTAGTTCACTATTGTAGAAAATTTTCTCAAAGAAAGAATGAGATTAGTACCTGAGATTAAAAAGTAAATTAATATGACATATCCCAGTGTGATTTTGGTTGTAGTAGTTGTATCTTTAAGAATTGCAGACACTTCTTGGCACCTCTGAACAAAAAGGGACATTGACGAATCTAATTCGTTGCTGAAACTGAATAAAATGCAAATGCAGAAAAGTAGAAACAAGTGTAAAACAGTGGGAATGGAAGAATTCCATTGGTTATTAAACTGCTACAAAGAAGGGTTGATTTTTATCTGGGCAGATTCCTTCTTCTTTACCTTTTCAAGATACAAAGAAATGTTGCCTCTGTTTCCTTCATTCTCCATTTCCCCTTGGTTGTAACAAATACCAAGAAACCATTTTCCTAACTCTTATATCTTATTGAAATACTGATACGTGATTTTTCTCTTTTTCTTTTTTTTTACTGACCCAAAATATTTACCCTGGAAGACCCCAGAAAGCATTTTTTTATCTTCTATTACATTCCCATATATCAGCTGACAGTATCCATTTCATAGCCCAAACAATAGAGATATCTGAAATTTTATTTAGTCTAGCAAACATTCCCTTAAGGACAGGAAAGTTAAAATTATGTAGACAGACAGTTACAAAATAACTTCCCAGTAACACTTCCTACCAGTAGATACTTTCTTGTCTTCTGAATTAAAGCCAGAGAAAGAGAGCATCTATTGCATTTTAGAAGAGTTCATCATTTAGGGCAATGACAAACTGACCAAGACACATGCATATCATCTGCTAACAACTGGGAAGAAGATAATTTAGGCAGCAGGTCTTCCAATTTAAAATATCAAGAAATATTTTTCTCAGTAGGTTGTGATCTCTTTTTGGTGGTGGAGGGTGGACTTTGCACAGCCTAGTTGGCAGTTATTTTGAGGTATTGTTGAATGTGTGTCTTTTGCAAGCTAATTTTTTAAATGAAGAAATGAAGCAATTGATAACAAATTCCAAATGTGTTTCTGAGCCCTAAGTCCACCATTCTCTAGAACAATTTTTTCCAATTTTGATGTCAACACATCCCACATTGTAAGTGCTGATGCACGCTGACATGAGAACTGAGTACCTGTGGTGTTCTAGAGGGGAAACAAGCTCTGTGCTATGCCAAATCATCTAGGCAACTTGCTGAAGATCCCCATCACTCTGAGTCTGTCTGCATGGAAAATTTCCTTTGCTTGGAAACCAGGGTTTTGGAGAAGGATAAGGCAGACTGGAGTCCCTGCCCAGAATGGATTTGGGCTGTACCAATCAGCTATCTCCAGACCTCTGAGACGAGAAGCATTCTGGACCTTAAAATAGATGGAGCCAACATCTATTATGCTCTGCTACCACATTTAAATGCATCCAACTGAATTTTGCACTTAACCCGGTATCAATTAACTAGTGAAAAGTTTGTGCCTCATCCTATTGAGCTGTGTGCTTCTGATGGCTGTTTTAGAAAGAATCCTCCACCACAGACCATGAATTGGCATGACACCAGCAGATTTTTTTTTCTTAGAATTAAGCTACAAAGACTGTATTTTTCTTCTTACACAGTGGAAGTATTTCTCTGTGTGGTTGCAATGATGCAAGCTCTACATCTGTTCAGGGTTTTAAATAGTTTGAGAAGGCAGCAGTTGTTTTCTTCAAGAGGCGAAATTGGTAAATTTTTAATTTAAAAATGGAGAAGAAATACATGTTTGATGGGGTCATTAAAAAGCTTTTTATATTTAAAAATTAAAAATCATGTTTTACATGCAGCTCAGCTAATTTTAGGCTGCTGCATTTTTTAGCTCATTGTCTTTGTTTTGCAGGCAGAAATAACTTGGTGGGGGGTTGGGGAGGACCAGAAGATGGCAGTGGTATCAGTGATAATTTCTTTTGCAGTTTTCATCATTCTGTAGAGAGTTGTTTTACATTTAAGTCACTTAGACTGACATTGTTGAGATCCCTTTGCATTTTCATATGCTCCTCCTAAATAGCCGTGGGGCAAGAAATTGCTTTAGGCTTTGAAAACTGGTATTCCTGATGGTGCTTTAGGGAAACAATTCTCAGATATTCTCTTAGAAATGGATTTCTGCCACTCACTGTAATGTAACATCTTTTGGCCTAAGAAATTATTATTTAATCATGTTAGATATGTTACAGGTTCAGTGTGCAGGATAGCTATCAAGAGGTCATGCACCAACTGACTAATTCTGGAATACCTTCCTTTTAATTCAGTCCATTGTTAGCATCTATCATGTGAACTAAGAAGAGGTTTCAGTAGTCAATTTGCTGTGATGAATTTGTTCCCAGACCTCTTAGGCAGAGCTAGATGTCTGTTTAACCCTGGCTGTGCATGCAAGGATTCTGTAAGTTTGCAATAACCCTCTCTGACACAGAGCTCTGGCCCTGAATGAGACCTAGGTCCCACCAGGTCTAAATGCATGCATCCTCTCCATACCTGAATCCTCCCTCCTGTCTAGTCCGAAATGACCCGTGATAGGTCAGCAGATTGGTTTTCCTTGAGCTCCTGCCTTCCCCTTGAGCCAGACAGTACATCTGAGATGTAGGCAGGGTAAAATGAAGGTTTCAAGCTAATAGTGTCGGGGCAGGGGATTCTCAGTCATGAACTGTCTATATGCAGAGTCCACTGTGGTGGTGGTGCTACAGGCCCTCAAAACCAGCTGTGATTTATCTGCCGGTGCCTGCACAAGTGCACAGGGACCTGCTTGTCTTTGTGCTTTGTGCATGGGCATTAGGGGCTGTCTGTTCTTCCTATCCTACTGTCCTTCCCAAAAGTCCTTTGCATGGGAGAGAGATATTTTAGTTTGCTCCAAGGCTGTCAGCACAGCTTCCTTCTCCAAACCAGCTCCTTTCCTTCTGAATGTGCTTGATAAAAAGCTTGGACACCTTTAAAATATTCTTTCACACCATTCTTCAGCTAACCCACATTCTTACCATGACTGGTAACCTCATCAGCATTTTTCTTGTCCTCGTCTTAATCTAAAGCCTCTGTATCCTCTGCAGAAATATGAGTACTTGCCCATGAAGACCTGCTCCCCAATTTCTGTACCCTTACCCTCCTGCTTATTTGAGCTGCAGTGATCAAACATACTACCTGCCTCATCATCTCTCCAGATCTTCCTGACTATGTGGCAAATATGTACTTGTGAAATAGTTTTGGGTAGGAAAAATAAGGGATAGACACTTTGAGTTTTTTAAGGCTGGATTGGACAAAATACAGAAAATACACTCTATGTATCAGTACGTATTTTCTCCTTTAACTTCTCCCTTTCTTAAAGAAACAATCCTAACTGCAGCTTTCATGTCTATGAGGCAGAGTTGTTTTGTGAGCTGGGTTCTCACCATTCAGTGTCTGCTAGTGGCAGAACCCATATATCACACTACTCCATTTCTATTTATGCTGGAGTAACCCTACATATGGAGATAATCTCACACTATCAATCTCCTAGGAGAATCAGCATCTGACTAAGCTATGTGTAGCACCATTACAGCCCTCCCTTGAGGCACTTAATTGTATATCATGCAGAAAATGGATATTGTCTACTGTTTTTTCAACTGGTGCTTTATATAGTATCTCAAAATATAGTGAACATATATTCATTCAATAATGAATACAAACTAGCCTGTTTGATTCATGAGAAGACAAGTTTGTTTCAATGAACAAAACCGTTTTTCCCCATTTTTTTACCCAATAGTTTTTATTTATCATTATTTTGTTGTACTGCCAAGTCATAATATTTTTCGTTTGAAATACTGAGCATTTCCACATTGAAGAGTTTCATGAGCCTTTAGAAAGTTTCTGTCATATAATGCAAATATTTTACAGGACCTATTTAACTCTCAATTTGTGGATAAGCAATACAAGCATGAGCAATTAAGGTATGAAACGGACTCAAGAATTTCATTAGGATGTGTTAGTTCTGTAATGCTCAGTCTTTAACAGATCATCTCCTAGATTGTCTGCCCTTCTCTTGATCTAGCAGGCTATCTGCTAGTGCTCACAGTGGGAGTAGGATGTGCACCAAGTTTTGAAAGTTTTCCCTTAATAATTAGTTAAAAAACTAAAGAAGTTCTGATTCACCCAAAAGTATACAGGTCTTTTTAAATGAGCAGGGATGCAGCTTTTCACAGAATCACAGAATCACATGGTTTTCTTCAATGACTTGGGGGTTGACAATTCATGCTTAGAGTTGTGCATGTGTTGTGTTGCTAAAACCAGTGGTTCAATACCAACGAGCCTTCAGAACAATGATAAATAACTTGCTTGTTTTGCTGCCAAGCTGTTGCCAATTTGCACTTTGACACAATTTTTGTCTGCATTTCTGTATTGCTGTATTCCATTTCTGACCAATTAAAACAATAGAGACTATTCCTCACTCTGACACAAATCTCAATCTCTGTAGCTCTTTTCTAAAACAAAGCAGACAAACAAATGAACAGTTGCAAAGACGTGTCAATACTTCTCTGCACAGCAATTTCCCAAGTTCCTCAGTCTCTTCATCCATAGAGCTGAACATAATGTTCAGTGATTTATTTCCCACATCAGTATAATGGTGTACGAGGAGGGGGCACACAGATTCTGTGACAGAGGGCAGACAAGAGGACCCTGAAATGGGAAAGGGTAGAAAGTTAGACTCATGATGCAATGAAGGGGTGAAATTATTATAGAATCACAGAATCCTAGAATATCCTGAGTTGGAAGGGACCCATAAGGATCATGGAGTCCAACTCCTGGCTCCACACAGGGCCAGCCAAATCAGAGCATGGGACTGAGTGCATCGTCCAGGTGCTTCTTGAACTCAGTCAAGCTCAGAGCTGTGACCACTTCCCTGGGGAGCCTGTTCCAGTGCCCAACCACTCTCTCAGTAAAGAACCTCTTCTCAATATCCAACCTAAACACACCCTGTCACAGCTTCATGTGGTGAAGAAGCTGTCAAGGAGGAAAGCATGAGTGTATTGAATAGGAGAGGTGAGGATACAGGAGACACCTCATTTCTGGTGTGAGGAGTGGTGGAGGAAGGAGCAGAGTGCAACTGTTTTGGCTGGGCTGAATTTAGGAGCTGAATCGGAGACACAGTAAAGACTTTATCTCCTATGTCTATCAGGTGGGCTTAGTTGTGGCCTCTGGCTGCCCTTTTCTACCAAGGGTTCAGATGGTCTTACTATAACTCAGGTTGGAAAGGATCTCAGGAGGTCCTTAACCCAAACTCCTGCTCACACCAGGGTCATCTTGGAGGCCACCAGGCAGAGACATGGCGGGACCAATGCTTTAGCTATCTAGCATATTGTCTTCAACTGCCTTTTCTGGAGGAGCCAATGTCTTAAGCAGCTACACATACCTGAGATGGTGGGTCAGAGTCCAGAGGAATTAAGGAAGAGGAGCAGAACACTTGTGATGGCTGTACATTTCTCACCAGGCTCCTAGGGTGTGTGGTAGTGCTTGCCTTTTCTATGGTGGCTGGAGAGAGCTGGAAATCCAGGAGAAGTCAAAATAGGCAAATGAAGTCCCTAGGGCTCACATGCTCCCTTCATACCCTTCCTCCTCTGGCCCAATATTTTTGGTGAGCCTCTGTCTGCTTCAATACAACCAGCCCTTGATTTCTTTGATTGAACCTGGCTCGTACCTACTCTGCAAATTGAAGAAAATAATTAGGGAGTTTAAACCCCCAAAATTATCAAAATAATAATAACAATAAAGTATTGTGTTAGGCAATGTGTAATATAAGGGTGACTGTTCTGCTGTAACTTGCTTAGAATTCATCCCTGAAGGATGAATTCAGTCAGGGTTTTCCATGCTGCTGATAGTCATGTATGTACCATGTCATCAGTGCTTGTAACTGTTCTTTGCTGCTTTCCTTAGATTTACCCCATTTACTTTCCTTCTTCACTTGAACGCATATGAAGTGTTGGTGGCTTATCCACAGGGACAGCTGTATTTTGTGTCATGAGCCTCCCCTGGGTCTCACTCTCCTCACATCCCCTCCTACTTCAGTTTTTCTTCCAATCTCAGATGGCCTAATATATGTTCTTAAAACTTCTCCTATTTTTAGATTCCTCTACATATTACACAGCATAAAGAATATTAATTATACATACATTCTGTTAAGCTCACCATCTCTTGTGCATTACCAGCTATCTCTGGAGGAAGAGCTTGCCACATTTGAACATTTTGTTAAAGGGGATGACAGGCTGAGTGACAAGTTTCGTTATCTGGATGTGTTCTCATGCCTCCCTGTACTCACTACCAGCTTGTGATCCCCCCAAACTGCCCTATGTCAACTCCAGAGGCACTAGAATTTTGGACATAACTCATTTCACCCCAAAATGGATGGTAACATTGGAATTGAGCCTTAAATTGTATTTACTAGATCTTCACTGAATGCAGAGAGGCCAGACAAGGAGATACAACAAAGAATAAATCACTGAGGCATCAGTTCATTAGGCAACAAGTCTGTGCTGTCATGGTGATTGCCTAAGTGGGTGGGCTGAGGTGGGGTTTGGGAGAGCTATGACAGCAGGGAGACAGAGCAGTAATTAATTCCTGCACTATCTTGGGTTGACACTGCTTTTTTCCTGCTTTTTGTCCTCGCTCTTTTCTAAACCCAGGTAGCTCTGCTATTACCGGTGTTGCCTGGATACCAGTGTCTTTTCTCCGGCAAAGTTGTCACTGAAACACTGAATAAAGAAAACCATGTCAGGTAGCTTACTTTCAGTGAGGTGTTTTCAGTTGAAGATTCTTTTATTGCACTTACTTGTTTGTATAGATCTCCACCACTCTTCATACAGTTTATGACTTACAGTATGTCTGATTTCCTACTGACTGGATAACACAGACATGCTGAATTCCAGTTCTCTTTTCACCTCTTGCTATGAACCCCTCTAGATTTATCTAGAGTACATCTACTAGCCAACGACAGATTAAATTTTCCACCAGAACAATAGAGACAATGAGGCAAAGATGGCTGCAGAATGGGTGAACTGCTATTGCAAGAATAAACAAAGAATTTCATGTGGTAGGCAGGAACACGATTCTTGTAGCAGCATAATTTGGGTTCAATGTGTCCCTTCACTGTCCCTTCTGGGCAGAGTCTTTCTTTGAGGTTACTGAATCAATCTAACATTACCAATACACCTCTCTCAAAGGCCTTTTCTCATGTCTCTTACATAGGAGCTATTCAGCCTCTTTTGCATCTCCTTAAAGGTAGACGCTGTCATGTTGTGTGCTGGAGTAGAGCCATCTCTCTCAGGTGGCCAACAGTCTCATGCATCTTAAGTCCAAGTCCCATCTTCCCTCTCTAGCACATGTCCATACTGAGCTGCTTACCAAAACTCCTGGCCTGATCCCAACTGCTGTTCACCTGCCCACTGCTGCCCTTCCAGAAGAGGTGGGGCTAGGAGCTGGTGCAGGGGAGATGCAAGAGCTGGACATGGAACAGGGGTCATTTTCAGGGCTCAATTCACTTTTCTTCCTTCCTCATTCACATCAGTCTAGAAGAACAAGGGCAGTGGTCATGTTGGTTCTTCTATCTGCTTGTTTGCAGATATTATGGCCACTCTCTTAGTTTATACCAAGTGGCTTTCTTCTTTTCGATTGCATTGTTGCTACTTTTCTTATAAACCTCTTTAAGTCTGAAGAAGCAGAATTTTATCTTTTTCTGAGCCAAGTTTTCCTTGAGCAAGTTCATATAGTGAGTTGTTAACAAAATAGGGAGTGGAACAGTAAGGGTGATCCATGCCCAGCTTTCCTGACACTTCCATATTTGACTGAATCAGAGCAGTTTATGCAGAGTCTGCGTGGGAGATGGGAAGGGTCTCACATCCCTCAAGCACGTAAGAGCCTGCTGGATGCATTGAAGATCCTACAAAAACTGAGTGTTGGTTGGTTGCTGGAATGGACTCCTGGCTGGTTATATCATGGTACAGTGCAAAAACAACAGCCGTGAGATATATTTATACTTGGCCCTGGCCAGCTTTTTGCTATACACTTGATATTCTATCAAATATAAAAAAATCTCCTTATATTTCTGTTCTAGGTAGTGCATTTATTTCTGTCTTATTCTTAAAGAAGACCATGAGGGCTGCTGATATATTGGGTAAGTAAGCGTTTGCTAATACGGACATGTGTGTCACCATATGCTTAGCAAGCTGTAACTCTCACGCAGCCCCTCACCTTCACACTCCCACTTTCCTGAGCAAGTGTTTTGAGGCAGATACTTTTAAAATTGGAAAGAAGTGACAAAAGAAAAGAGAATCTTCAATGCATGTGGAAAAGGCTGCATTCCCAAATCCTCTGCTCTTATAACCATAACTCATTCCTTATGTGGCCTTCTTGCTCAAATTTATTTTAATTCTCTATTTTTGCCTCTGAGGGTGTATTTAGTATTATCTTTATGACTACAACACCATTTTAATAAAACCAATGAAGCTATTGAGCTGTTCAAAGATAAAGGGTATTTTTTCCTTACTACATAGACATTGCATAAAAATTTAAGCTCCATCAAATGTGACAACTTCCCTTTTGATAAGAATTTTATCACTTCAATGAGCAAATAATCATGTTGTCAAATGTTTTGTTGGGAAACATGGTCTTCTCTGTAAAAGGATGTCAACTCTTTATCCATGTTCAAGACTTTTTTACATATCAAAACCGCCCTGCTTGAACACAGCACTAGTGAGAGGGAAGTGTATTTCAGGGTTTTGGCTTTACACAGGCCATCTCAGCTAGGTCAGCGCACCTGATGTCGCGGCAGGGCACATGGTGTTTCAGTGGGGTTCCTAGCGTCTGAGCTTGATTGTCCATACTGTAACGAGAACACCGCGGCTGTTCTCATGAATGTTTTGGAGAGATCTGTTCACTATTGTTCCAGGAATACTATATAATACTTATTTAGGTTTAGGATCTACATTTGCCAGCTCAGCTGTTACATTCAGAATCTCCCCTCCCCTGACTGATCATGTTTCCCTTATGGCCTTATACATTGTGTGTTGCTTTAACTAGTGTTCAGCACTGATTTATTTTATTTCTGTGAGTTTGACTTTGCAAGAAGGATTTAACAATGTTGCTACATTCCATAGGAATGAGCTGTATGATGGGAAATATGGTGATGTTTTTGCAAGCACATAAATATAGAACAGTTCTGCTTTTCCAAAGGAACTGTGTGTGATGGCTGTGCCAGCAAAGTCCTCCGGATGTGCTTTGTTTTGTATTTCTGAGCCTTGTATTCCACACCGATTTATAGGTTTGCCAAGAATTTTAAAGATTACTTGAAAAAAAAATTGATTAGCTAATATCTTCCTTAATCCAATACAGTTTATGAGCTCAGGGTCGGCTTACTTCTATCATGGTACCTCAATGAACATCTGTGTTTGTCAGCTGGCTGTCCGCAAGGCAGAACTTCCAGATTTTTATTAAAAGCACAATAATGCAAGTTTGAACTTGAAAAGGGGCCCTGGCAACCTAATGGCTGAACAGTCTTTTGCAAATCAACCTTCTATATAGCATGTCATAGGTCTATAAATGCAGCAGGGAGGGGCCAAAATATAGGCTTCACAACAGCTTCACATAAGCATTGGACTGGAACATATCTGCTGAACTTGGTGCTTCCAGCACAGGTCCATAGCTGGAGTAGTTCTCCGTGGCCACACTGACTCTGGAAAAGCTGTGTTTATTTACACTAGTTAATGATCTGTCTGCCTCAGTAAGCAACTTGTCCTTACAGTTTAGGATAAGTTTATGTGACCTGCTTTGTGCCTGTGAGAAATACAATTATTTGATTCTCCTTTGTTGTATGCTCAGTATTAGAACTGAGAATATTTAAAAATGCATTGCGGACTTGGAACCCTAATTCATGAGGCTTTACTGAAAGCTTTTTTCACATTTCCAAAATCTTTTGAGTCTTTAATAAAAATTACACTAGATAAGACCACAAATGCAAAGCAGCCCAAGTACCTAAGCCCAGATCTGATTAAATGGACTTGAATTTTCTTCAAGAAACTATTTCCAAGTCAGCTGGAGAGCAAGAATGACCATGATTAACAAATATTGTATTGCTGACATAATGCGTCCTTTCTTTGAAGGCGGAACACTGGCAGTAACAGGGACATACTTGTTGGTGGCATTCAGTCCAAATGTACCCCAAGAACTCACAGCAAAACAAGTACAGAATTACTTAGTGAGCTGGCCTTTTCTGGTATATTCGGTGAGTATCTGGTTCATACCACTCCCTAAATCAGAAAAACTGGTTCTTAGAGTTTTTGCAGCATTATTGAATTAGTGGCAAGGAAAAAAAAAATGCTCCCGAAGATAAACTGTTTCATTTTCATAGAAGAGAGAGCGAGTCTCTGGGTCATCATCACCTGTCTTTCAAAATGCAGGCCAGGGGAAAGTCACAGTTGTGCAGGATTAACAAAAATGGAAAGATTAGGCGTTTCAGTGGGCTTGAAGGAAAACCTAAATATTGGGACTACTTATATTTCCTATATACATGTTCATGCCACACTGTCTGCATGTACACCTAAGTTACAGTGCCTCTCTGGCATGTGATGGACTTGTGCTTTTAAAATCAGGCTGTTCTTGGTCCTGTTTTTTTTCTTTCTTGTCATTCGGTTTTATTCTCATGTTGCTAAGCCTGGCTGAAAGGAGCTTTGTACAGAGTTGAGATGTGGACAGGCAGCCTGCTTCACTGCCACTCAGGATAATCTGAACCCAAGTTTGAATTCAAATACAAAAATACCATTTTGATTAAAGTATCTGTATACAAACGTCAAATACCATACTTCGTCTTTGATGTATTTAATTAGCATCAAGAACAAGACCAGAGTGAGTAGGAGGAATTTCTCTCTTTCTTTTCCTCTGGAATGCTGAAAATTTGTTCCTCCAGATAAACGTAAAAGATTCAATATAGGAGATTCAGAAGCAGTTACTTTTTTTCCCAGCAAAGTGACTCACTCAGTTGAGATCATTAGTGCCCAGGCTTTTCTCAGTAGGAAGCCCAGTTAGAAAACCACTAAGTAGACAGATTAAGGACCTTAATCTTTTAGCCACCCTGCAGACTTCAAATGCATTTAACTATCCATGAGGCTACTGATTAAGCAGAAAGTACATGCTACCACAAAGAAATGTTGATCCTCTTGCTCATCTTTTGGGATTTTAAAAGCTCCTGAAAGATGGTGATACAACTCAATGAGAAAAATTAATGATCATGCTGCATAAGTCATAACATGCACTTTCAGATAGGCATTAGAGAGGCTTTTGAAGGCAATGGCCAAGAGCTTCACCAAGAGCTTCAGCAAATCCCTGTGACCAGCAGAGGGAGAGGGACTTCTTTAAGAGAGGATTCAGAACAAGGGCTTTGGTGCTCAGTGGAGGACCCTCTCTCTTACTGAATATCCCCGTGCTGTTCCACTTTGAGATACTAAAACAGCCTGGCATTTTAGGCACTGATTTTAAATTCACCCATTTGTGCAGAGGTGGTGGAGGAAGAAAACTCCCCATCCACACCCAGTAACACCAGTAACTTCTGTGTCACTGTCCTGGTTTCAGTCAGGACAGAGTTAACTTCATTTGTAGCAGCTGATGGAATGCTGTGTTTGGGAGTTAAAATGAAAGCAGTGCTGAGAACACCCTGATGTTCTTAGTTGCAGTCAGACAGTCAAGGACTTTCTCAGCTTCTTCGTATTTCTCTATTCATGAGAAAGGAGGGGCGAAGCCAGGACAGGTGACCCAGATGGGCCAAAGAGTGTATTCCATGCCAATTACGTCCTGCCCAGGATAACGGGGGGCTGTTGGGAGGAAGAAGAGGGGCGGTGGCGGGACACGTGCTGCTTGGGGGGACGGTCGGGTTCCGGGACAGCTCTGGGTGGTACGGCCTGAGTTGTGTGGTTCAGTGAGAAACTGCATTGGGTATCAATAGTTTCATATTCTTTTGCTCTAAAGTCCTGTTGCATTGTTATATTTTATCTTTCTGTTATCTTAGTAAACTATCCTTATCCCACCCCACGGGCCTCTTAGTTTCTTGGTTTTGGAGTTATTTGCCCCTTCCTTTTCCCTTCCCTTGTTCCCCCCTTTTTTTCCCTCTTCCCCTGCTCTTTTACTTTAAGAAGCAGGCAGCTGCGTGGATCTCGGCCCACAGCCGGGGTGAAACCACGACACATACGCTGTTCACATTTTTTAAAAATCAACAGGTTGCTAGAAAAGGACTTTCTTGTGTGGACTTTGGTTTTGACTTTGTTTCAAGAAAAGTTAATAAGAAAGCAGTTGAATGCCTAGGAAAACTGTGCTGTATTCTTCATAGGAGACATTATGAAGAGGTAGTAGGTAACCCCTGGACTTTCCCCTCTTCTCTTTTTTCCCTGCCTCAGACAGCGACCAATTCTACATATACAGCTTAAGTTGCAGGGAAGGATAGAGCACATACATACACCACAAATCTACTCGACTGAACAACGTATCAAGCTTTATTTGTTCCTTCTGCTCCCCAGCCTCATCTGTTTTGAGCTTGCTTTGTCTAAGGAAGAGGGAGGAGTGGAGAGGTCCACAAGAGACACTGAGATATCAGCTTGGTTATACTGGTACGCTGCTGGAAGCTCAAGCAAACCTTGCAGTAAACATTCTCTTTGGGCAGGGAGCTATCTCTTCATAATTGTTTGTTCGGTGCCTGACACAGGTTGGCTGCTGAGATACAAAAAAGCGCAGAAGAAGTTGCAGAGATTCCAGTATAAATACATAGCAAGGAGACAGTACAACAGCATAATGCAGTCCAACAGCTTTTCTAAAAGCATCCCCAAAGTGTGGTCTGCTGAGAAATACAAAGCCTCGATGGTACAAAATGTTCTGTGTGGGTGATAAACCATCCCCATGTGGCCCTCCACTGGCATCAGAGGAGTTCTGCAGAAATAGCCTCTAGCTCCCACATGAGACAACTTTGAGTCACCTTCTGAGACTTTGCAGTAGCATAATCACATCTGAGCAAGAATGACTATCCTAGTTTGCTTTTTTTTTCCTGTTTTTCTTATGTAAACTTAGAGTCACTACAGAACACATCAATTATAGATGAAGCTCTTAGGTTTCCCTAAACAGAAGCGTAGCAAGTATTAGGATGTTAATATTTAATCTCTGTAAAATCAGGTTCAAAGCATTTCTGCTTTTCCTTCAAAGTGCCTACAAGACCTCCTGCTTCATTGGCCCCTATTTTGCTGTATATCCCGGAAAAACAGTTGAGGCAGACAATGTGGTGTTTTGTTCTGATGCCTTCTGGTAATGCTTAGAAGCATGGAAAACATCATGATTATAAAAAAAATGTTGATGAGATGTAGGCTTGAGGAGACTTCAGTACAGATTAGTTATAATAATATAAAAACTATTGTAAGCAGGTCAAGTTCCTTCAATTCCTCTAAACAGGGTATGTGAAGCTGATATAATCTATTCACTTCTTATTCCTGGACTTTGTATTCAACACTACCATAGCTATCAACTGTGAGAGTGAGCACTGTTTTGGGTAGTTCTCAGGAGACAATCATAGGCAACACCTGGTGCAGTCCCAGGTGATTCCCTGTCTACAAGAGGTCCTGGTAGGAGCCATGTGCTCTGCTTGCAGTGTGACTCAATGTGATGGTTTCTCCCTTATCTTATGGCTAAAGGTAATGTGTTGATGGGTCACCAAGTGCCAGAGAACCATGGAAGAATAGTTTGGCTGTTAGGCAGCACAAGGTGAGAACTAGTTGCTTGAATTTCATAGTTAGTGTGTGAGACTTAACAGAGCTGAGTAATGTTAAACAGCTCTGAAAAACAAACATCAGCTTTCCTCCCAGGTTCAGCCACAGGACTGCCATCTCTGGCTGTACACCACTGCTGCTCTTGGGGCTTCTCCAGGAGACAGAAGTAGCCAAGCACACAGTCCTGTGTGTCCCTTCTGGAGCTGCCATCAGGGACTCATTTTTGTCCCTTTCCTGGTTTAGTTTAGCTGTTTCCTTTCAGAAGTAAGTCTGTTTGGTGGGTTTGTTTGCTGTTAAACAGGAGGAGATCCCAGTGAAGCTTTGTGGTAGCTTTAGCAAGAGGAGAGCTGATGATAGGATGGGGACCAACAAAGGGCTAATGGACAGAGACAGTAACAGTGACTTACCTCAGTCAAGGTTAGTGGTCCTTGACACTACCTGCCATTCTGGAGGTCAGACTGTGAGGGAAGAGGGAGTGGAACACCAGAGCTCATGTGATGGGGTGGTTTGAACCAGCGGCTGTCCCTGGGGTTGGTTTTAGATGGTTGTTCTTGCATAGTTTGAAATCTAAGTGACAAGGCAGGTGATGGTTCTTCCCTCTGTTGCCACTGTGTTTAAAGTTGCCTAGGGGCTATAAAATGAATCAATACCTGAGATGTAGCTGACTGCCTACATCAGGGCTGCCTCACGGGTTTCTTCACACTCTGTGACAAAGAGTCCAAGGGTCTGGGAGAGGTGATGGGTGCTTAAACTTGTGCTGGGGGGTAAGCAGATCTCACAGTACTGTGTCACTTGATGCCATGGCCCCATCCCAGTCACACCATCCTGTGTGCCAGCCCTGAACTGTCATGTTATGGGAGAGGATTAAGTGGGACATCTCTAAAACTCCTTTCTTATCCTGGGTACCTTTCCATGTGGGGAATATTTACTTAGCACAGCTTTCTTCCATTATGTTAGCAATTGTTCACTGTCAGAATAGTGACTGAAGCTATTTTGGAGGCTGTTGTAGCTGCAGGCTGATAATGTGATATTCCCCTCTGGCCCCAAGATGCATTTGCCAGTGGCATGAGAGTGAAGCTGCTACCTTTACTTCTCCTCTCAAGTTCCCTAAAATCCTGCCATAGTTTCCCACAGGGAGGCCAAAATGAGCTCACATGTCTGCAAATCTTAACATGACTTCTGCCTCGGTTCCTGATTTAGTCATACCTAGTGTTACACTGGTGAATAAAGCTGGGGAGGTGATGCTGACCAGGTTACTGTGTGATTGAGACAAAGGCCTCTTACCTACCATTTGGTGGCACAACTTTCACCTCTGGGCGCAAACCTGGTGGTGGGGAAGTTGCACTGGAGGGCAATGACACCAGCACTCCACTAGAGATTACAGAGCTTATTAAAAAAGGATTAGTCCAGGAATTCTTTTTTTTTAACCAACAAAAAAATGGTTTCTTATATTCATCATACATTACAAAAACCCGTCCCAGTTTCTTTTCTTTTTTTTTTTTTTAAATTTTATTTTATGATAATTATTTGACATTTTCAAAAGAAATGTGTATAAAATCCAGATCTGTTGTTGCAATGTTCTGAGGTGCAATTGTCTCTCAGTTGTCTTTGGGAGCAAAGGATTAGTGTGAGGTAAATAAACAAAGGAAAGCATGATTATGTTCTGTTCATATTTTCAAAGACTACTAATCTGGGGGAGATGTGAGTGTTGTAGAGAAATTTGGTAACTGAATGTAGCTGATGACAGCTTTACTCCTGCAGTCACTCTCCAAAATAAAACTGGCTATGGTACATTGTATAACCACCACAAGTAACTGCTGGGTCCCTTCCTGGGAGTTTCCATCAGCACAACACCATGGCCTTTTTGAGTCTAGTGCTGCCTTATGGCAGCTCTTGGTTTAAGAGCAGAGTGGTATTATAAGACGTAAAATAGGATGTTGGTGACTAAACCAAGGAGATAGACATGAGGTTTTCCTATTACTTGTTTTGTTGGTAAAAAATTACAATAACCAGATTCACTAATGATGACAATTTCATTTTCTGTCTTATTTCCCCCTTTTGATTACTTTCCAACATGTGCAAATGAACTTCTCTTTCTCTGTGCAGTCTCTAAGGTCACTAGGCTTCTGAGCACCTCTCGGCATCATCCCTGTTTTCATGAGTCCTCCGGGCTTCACAAAAGCATTTTGGCTGTTGCAATTGCTATGTTTCAGCACAGAGGGGTATTTGGGCAACATGGGTAAGAGGGATTATGTCCACGCTTTCGAGATGGCAAAAGGCAAGAATTACTAAAGGAATATGCAAAGAGATGCTTTAACAACAAGTCAGTAAATTTAACTGTCATTTAATTGTCAGATATGACGAGTTTGGATGGTGTACAGGGTAGGTAAAGCTGCTTCATCAGCTGCAGATGTACTGCAGTGTGGTCTGCTAGGGTGTCATTGAGCTTTTCAAGGTAAGCACCTGACAGGTACCTGTGTTTTGAGAACCACTACATGAAATAAATGTTTTCCTCCTTACAATATATGGCAGAAAGTTTGAAAAACCTTTTTTGACAGGGAGGGGATTTTTTTAGTAGGACTAGGGAGAGGGGCAAAGAGGGTAGCAAAAATAAATGCTCCCACGTCACAAAGAGGGTCACTAGGAACACCACAGCTAGGAGGAGTGACTGCTGTTCCTCCAGGCTGGTGCTTTATTCCATAGGAATTGTAAACAGTTTCTGCAAGAATTATTACCAATAAGGATGGGTATCTTTGCTGTCATATTAAAAAAGTCAACTCCATGCTACCGCTGACAAAATATAACTAGAAGTGCAAAGAGAAAAACTAAAGAAATAAGAAGTGCTCAAAGTTTAACTTTTGCTGTAATAGCAAAGGTAAGTGCCAACAATTGTTTTATAGCTTAGTCAGCTGGTAATAAGGTTAGTTTTTAGCAGGGGACCCTTAACAAAGTAATTCTCCTTTGAAGTGTTAGAGCAGAGAAAATGAATGTGACATCTGAAAGACTTTGAATGAAATATTTGTTACATAGTTTCACAGCTCTAACTTTCTTTCCTTTTATTTTCAGATCTTAGAAATTATAATATTCTGCGTTCTTCTCTATTTTTACAAAAGAAAGGGCATGAAGCACATTGTGGTCTTGTTAACGATGGTAGCACTACTGGGTAAGAACATATCATTCACTCTAATGTTCCTGTGTTACGTGATAATTCCTTGTTGCTTGGTCTCCTCAGATAGTTTAGATTAGGGACACTTCAAAGCAGTGTGCTGGAGGAGAATCACTGAAACCCTTCACATGATTTTTACAGTGGTCTCTTTTTGAAGCAAGAAGCTGATTATGAAAGGTAATTTCTATGCTCATTGCTGGGACTATTTCTTTTTGCAGATTTCCTGAAATTAATATAAAATGGTAATCTGAAGGATTTTTTTTAATAACACTTTACCTTTAGATCCTGGGAAAGCTGTTTGAAACTTTGTTTTGGAGAGCAGGCTATCTGTGAAAATCAGTTCTTTAAAACAAAGAAGCTTAAGATCTTGTAGGCACTCAGTAAAGCAATTGCAGTGATACTCTGTGATTGTATGGGAACTTTTGCTTCGAATTATCTATGCCTGTTTGCACCTGCAACATCTCTCTACCATCTTTCCAGAAGCATTCCAAGAAGTCAGTGGGCCACTGAAGTTTGCCTCCTGATTAACATTGCCACAGTCAATACCCAGAGACATAAGGAAGGTCATTTTATCAAGCAGCTTTCAACAAAGTTAAACTGGAATTGGTTTTGGAAACTGTCTCTAAGAGCCCACTGTTTGCAGGCATAGATTAAGAATTTTTCACCAGCCCATGTCTTCTCCTGTCCTTGTCTTGATGCTTCACCATGAAATCCTGATGGGGCACCACATTTCTTTGGTTGAAGTGAAAGGTTCTTGAACTGTGCCATTGAAGACAGTGATTAAAATTTCACCAAGTTCAGTGGGTGCATGTATCAATCTGCAAAGACCTATAAGGCACATTTCTAACGGAGTCGGTCATGAGTGTTTTGATGAAACGGAATTTCACTAAAGTTTGCCAGTTATGCAATTTGGATTTCAGTGAACGTGAAAAACCCTCAGAGATTAACTACTTTCCTCCAGATCCCTGCCTGGTTTCTCACCCAGCTGAAAAGCTCCAACTTTCAGATGAAGATTTTTGGGGATGGTCTTCCCTCTTAAGGGTCTCAGCACTAGGAACATTAGGAACTACAGCTCTGCAGAGGCCTTGAGGGATTTCCATGGTCCTTGCATGAGGCAGAGATGGAAGAACCTCGAAAGCCTTAGGTATAATTGTATGACTTCTCTAGGCTTGGAGGAGTAAAGTGTGACTCCAGCTCCCTCAGGTCCAAGCATGGAGCCCGGAATCTTCAGCAGAGCTGCTCTGCGGCTTCCACCCCTGCTATGAGGAGAGTGAAGCACTGCGTGCTCCTGAGCAATGAGCAGGTTCAGCCTCCTTGTCATATAAACAGAAGCCTGAAGATCCCCAGTTGGGCTTTTATGCTTGAATGCTGCACTTCTGGGCTGACCCACCATAATGGCTGCCCCAGGTGAGGTCAACACATGGCTCTGGGAGACCTGGGACACTGGGCTGCGTAGCCCTGATCCCACCAGTGCCAAAGGGATGCATAGAGCTGCTGAACAGCACTAGGGCTGCAACACTGCACCCCCTCAGCAGGCACTGACTGCGGTTTGGCGATCAGGCTGCAGTCAACCAAAAATAACAATTTTAGCTGGTGGCTGCTGAGGTTTTGGTGAGCATATGCAGCTTCAGGAAAAATGTGTCATTATTTCTGCTCTATTAAAAAAGACACAAACAAACAAATCCTGGTTCATGGGAACTTTTGAAACACTATTTCCCTCAAGCAGGACACACAGAACTGTGGCTGGCTTTGGTTCCTGCAGCCGTTCTGGTGCCTGGCAGTCCCCACAAAGCTACACTTGGAACCTTCTGCTTGCTCTCTGACCTTTCTGCTGAGCAAAGTGACAAGGAGCTGAGAGAGGGCCTGGCAGCTTTGCTCTCAGCTGTCTGACACGTGCATCGCCCTTGGAGAGCCCTGGCTGCAGGAGGGGTGGACAAGGCTTGGAGTCTCTGTAGCAGCTTGTGGAAAGGGATTTCTACCTTTTTCACATCTTCACAGATACATTCCTGGTGGATTGTTTGTAGAGATGTAAATGAAATGTAGAAAGATTTCTTTAGAGAGATGGCAGCCTTTATATTTCTCTGGATATGGGAGCTACTTTCATTATGAAGAAAACACAGAGGTGATTGGAAAATCAGCAAATGTTTTGCTCAGTATAACTCTGGAAGTTCATTTGATGAGAATTATCTTACCTCATGTATATACTGGCAGTTATCATAAGTTTAGGGGGAAATAGTTCAGATTAAAGTGGGATTTCTGAGTTTCCTGCCTTATAACAGCTGGAAAGTGACATCGTGTCACACTAGCCTTGGGGGAGGGAGGGTGTCGTTCTATCAGAGATAGGAAAACCACTTCCTAGATTTTGAAATGTATTCCATGGCTGCTTTAATTAAAAGATCATTCCACACTTCAGAAAAAACCCGCAATAGCCAAAACCCCAAAGCAAACCAAAAAAAGCCCTTATACTTGCTTTTTGGTTTGTTAAAAGTTTAAAGGGATGGAACCTGCCCTTTCATCAGAAATGATTTTTCAGCAATCTATACCCTTAGTTGTACAGGTCAAACTAGTGATTGTTACCTGCAAGTGTTCTTTCTTTTAAAATAACAACTCTCCCATTTAGGGTGGAAATCTCAGTTTTTATGTAGGCTGTGTGTTGGGGCTTGAGTGTATTTTTTGACTTTTTATCATACTGTTAGCCCCACTGCAGGCTAGGATTTTAACTCCTCTGCTCAATTCTACTGCTGTGTTTGTTTAACCACTCCACCTATTTCAATTACAGAGCAGGAAGGGAAGTACTTGGTTGAAGGTTGTCATGAAAACAGTAAATTTCACGACGGTGAACAGAAATATCACAAGATGTATGCAACTTTTAAACTCCCCCTGAACTTTTGGATTTGCTATAAGAAAAATGCTTGCAATCAGACCCATGGACCTGAATCCCTTCTTTGTCCCCCACCTTTTCTCCCAGCCTTTGGCCCAAACATTTTGCACAGTGCAGCTCTCCTTGGAAATCTGAATTTTGCAGTTACAGGGAGATGAATCAGACCACCAAAATCCAACACTCCTCAGCTCTGGAAGAGGCTGGAACTGGATCCCAGCTGGGGCACAGTGCTCCTGACGATTAATTAGTTTTCTTCCAAGGTCATCTCTGCACACTGACTCTTCTTACCATTTTTAGTTTCTTTTGGATTTGTTATATTTTATTTGAAGTAATCACAGCCTATTTGGGTTAGCTTCAACAAACCAAGAGCATGCTCCAAAAGGAAATCTAAACTAACTCTTCGTTGAAATGTCATCTCCTTTTCCAAAAGTGGTGTATTGCAAGACCTCTCTGAACTGGAGACATGTTAAAACCCTTGCCTGCTGTCTGAGATTTGTTTGTGGTGATGCAATGACAATGACTAAATGGACTGAAAACACACTATTCTGTTTTGTGGGCTAAATCTAGTAAATGGTCTTAAAAGCCTGGCCCCTGAAACAAAATGCTGACCCTTGTGTTGGTTCTCTGCTCTCCATATGTAACTTGTGGAGAGAGTTAGGGGCTTCGTGATGCGGCCCCAAAGTCACCTTTGTCCAGCATTGACCAGCTCCTGTTTCAGCAAAGAAATCCTGAGGGCAAGGAGTTATTTTAGGCTGCTGGTGTCACGTACAAGCTGCTATTAGGAAGTGTCCCAGCAGCTTTGAACAGATAACCAGACTTCTCAGACCTCTCCTGAATAATGCAACATGGGCTCCAAATTAGCAGCTGGTGCTAAATAAAGTATGTCTGGAAGACATGGACACTGCTGTACCACCTCCAACTGGTAGTCTGGTGTTTAGGACATGTGCTCAGCAGTGAGACATGGATCCAGTTCTTTCCTCTGCTCTAGCTCAGCTTTTCTTACACATACACACATGCACAAGATCTACCTTATGAGATTTTATCAGGCTCTAACCTCGCCTAATCGGTTGGAAATGGGGAAACTTCAGGTAGATGTAGGGTTGCAGACCTCAATGCTACAAGAACTTAAAAGCAAAACACAAAGCACACACAGAGTTAAGGCCACTCTGAGTTTAGACAGTAGGATAGCGAGCATTTATAGAAGTCACACAATTGATTTTAGGTGCTTGAATCCTACCTCAGTGTCTTTTTAGGTGATCAGACCTGTGGCTATGCTTGTCATGCTTCACTCTGAGGTCTGCTGTGAATCCTGCCCTGTTAAGCTTTTGCTTTCCCTTTCAGCATCACTGACTGTCATCGCTGTGAAGGCTGTGGCCAGCATGATAACACTCTCTGCAAAGGGGAAAATGCAGCTAACTTATCCTGTTTTCTATATCATGATTGTTTTAATGTTAATTTCTTGTGCTTTCCAAGTCAAGTAAGTGAATTTCTACTTATTTCAAAACCTTTGTACCCATTTTCCTGTCAGTTTTGCTCAGTACTGGTAAGTGACTGCAGGTCCAAATTGCACTTAAAGGTAATAAGTTTCTGTTAGACCCTTGACAGTTGCATTATTTGCCTAAACTTGATTATATTGTTTATTTAGGCTTTATTTCTCAGCTTATAATTGGTTATTTACACAGATGCTACTTCATCTCATTATTACGTTACACATTGTCTTCCCGCATTTAGTGCTAGTTTGGGCACACGTCTTGAACTCATGAAATGAAATTTACGTTTCTCTACATTTTCTTGGCTTCTTTTAGCAACGTTCATTGCTGAATAATCAAATGGCAACACTTACCCTCAGTGTACCTCTCTTTTCTCTAGCTTGTGTCAGATCAAAGGAGAGAGTTTATCTAGACGTTCTCTTCAATCTGCATTCTGCGCTTTGCTGCCCTGTATGTCTGGGCCTTTTTAGGAAATAGTTAACTTGTAGCGTGCAGGGGACACCAAAGCTTTCCCTGCTGGCCCCTGGCCTGTTAAGCGTTACTCTGCATTCACAGATTGCTGGGGGTGGCAGCAGGGTAAAATACAGCCCACAGTTAACAGAGAGTCCCTTCCCTTTATGCTGGTTCCTTCGCTTCAGGTGCTGATAGCATCGTTCAGTAATCTCATCTAGAGTGCTCCAGTGCGAGCCTGAGTGTTTACTTGCATGATTATTTTCCTGTAGAAGAGCCAACGCAGCTTTCTCGTGGCAGAACATACCATTCCCATGTGGAATCAGAAAGTCCATGCATTATTAAGCAGTGACTCTCCATGGCTGACTCGGGAACTCCCCTGTAACAGATTATAGAGTGATTTACACCCTGCTTGTCTTCACTGTGAGAACAGCTCAGGGCATTTAAAATAGGAAATAAAAGCTTGGTAAATAGGAAGCTGCTAAATTAACCTCTCCTTCTTGCCAGCTTTTTTCTTTCTTTCATTTGCTGGGTCAAAATTAAAACAGAAACGAAATCTGCCCATTTCATTCCCAGGGCTCACTTTGTCTTTCTTTTCTGTTGGACACGTTTTCTAATGGAGACAGTACTGTCAGTCTAATTTTTTCACTTTATTTGTTTCCTCTCATTTTATTTGACTGTCATGTGTTAGCTCAGAACAGCCTGTGCTCTCATGTCCTCCTGGATTCAGTGCTGGGTCTTAGTATCACTGGTTTAGGTCCTGTGACCAAGTTTGTTGCAAATGGGAGAAAATAATGAGGTGTTTTCAATGAGTTCAAAATCCTGACTATCCTGTGGATATGTAAGATTTCTTTATTTTTAAAGCACCATGGAGACTGTTCAACAGTTGCTAAAATAACCATGCAATTACTTTAATGGCTAAAACAGATCCAAGCTTGGATTTTTACTGTGCACATATACCGTACCAGTGAAACATTTAAGTATGGCTCGTTTATAGGTTTTGAATACACACTGCAGCCTCCTGATTTTTTTTCTCTTTCAGTCTGAAATGCACCACTCACATAACAGAATATCTGCTGGTGCATCTGAGAGTTCACACTCATGATGCATCACCTTATGGGTAAACGTCGGTTGCTCTGGTCTCCATACAAGTGGGGTGATTGCTTTGCCTTTTTCACCCACTGATGGAGACTGCGCAGGCTGCTCCACAGTCCTGCAGCATCACAGTCCTGCAGGCTTGTGTGCAGTGTCCACTCCTGTGCCCCTGCACTTCCTTGCTCATCATTCTGCTAAAGGTTTGAGGGTTTGTGTTGACTTTCTGAGGAGCACAGCAGAGAGTCCCCTACCTGTGGAGCACAGGCTTGGAGCCACCTTCCGGGATTTTCCCGGCAGGACAAAGTGTGTCTGGTGAATGACTGCATGGATAAACATACAAATATGTGTTTTAGCCAAGTTGGATCGCGCAGTAGCAGCAACGTGGACTTCAGCAAAGTGAAACAGTTCCTACAAGGAACTGTGCGTGTCCATGCTGGAAATACACCCTTACACAACCTGTTTAAATTAGAGCAACTTGTCCCTGGCTGCTTGCAGGCAGCACTGATTCCAAGAACCAATGCAAACCATAAGCACTAATACCCTAGCATTCCTTCCTTATCTGTGGCAGACAAAATCTTTCCAACACTGCTTCAAAGGACTCTCCAATGACAGCCTATGGCCAGAGAAATCCATGCCAATTTTTCTTGCTTTTGCCTGTTTGTACACTGCAGAGTCAAAAGCAAGAAGGTAAATTCAATACAAGTACGCATATGTTCAGGGCTACTTGCTATTGCAGTAAGAAATGGTCACACTTACTGTTAAACTAAGATTAAGTGGCTTAACCTGATTTAAAGTGCAATGAAACTCCCATAGGCATGAGGTGATAACTCTTGTCTTCCAGGTTCTTGGATCAAGCAGCGCATCTATACGAAGCAACAGTGGTTGTGCCAACTAATTTTGTGTTCTTCACCACCAGTGCCATCATTTCAGGTTTGTTTCTGACCTTCTGTCTCTACAGAGTGATTTTCTAAACATCAGATTTTCAAGAATTACTGCCTGGGAACAGGAACACGGGTCAGTCATGTTTGTCTTCACAAAAAGAAGTTTTTCCTAAGTGCCAGGTGTTTGAGTTCTGAAAAATTTATACGTTCACAAGTTTTGAAGCAAAATAAAAATAATTAAATTGTAGCATTTCCAGAACAGGTATGTACAGTTTACTGTGCCTTGCTGGCTCACTAGAAGTACCTGTGTTTATCCTAGCCTCATCTTGACATCCAGTAAATGCGTTTACCATGTGCACACCAGCCTCTCCATATCTGAACTGGTAGAGTAATTTTAACAGCCTGGCAAACTACTCAAATGACAACCAGCTGTGTTTCCTAGTAGTTAGTGTATATTCAGTTTCAGAAGGTGGAATTCTAGGTTAAGTGAAGGAAATAAAATGACTCCAAAGACCTTTTAAGCATTTAACATTTTATTCTGGGTGAGAACTTTGAACTCAGCGTTGTTAAAGAGGGACTGCAAATCTTGGGAATGGTGCACAGCATACGGACATGAACAGGGAGGACAACTAAGATGCTGTATCAGCAACAAGCCAAATGATCGTGTTGTTAGAACATTTATGACTCATTTTAACACACACCGGGGGCTTTCCTGTCATTGCTGTGCAGGAGTTTCTCATGCAGAGCTGCCATTAATGAGAAGGGGAGTTAGCTTCACGCACAGATTGTCTCAGCACCTGTGTTAGAGGAGACCTACACTTTGTGACTGAGAGGAGACTCGTGCCAAAAGGGGTTTGTGTTCTTGTGACCATATGGGGAATTTGGCCTTATGCCTCCTTAAAAGATCAAGTACCTATTCAGGAATGGCTTAATAGCTTTGAGCTTGGATACACATCCATTTGCACCAGGTTAGTTAAACCAGTGTAGGGCTTAGAAGAACAAGCTCTGCTGAATCTTGCTGGGGTGCTCATAGAAGATACCTCATCTCATGATTGCCCCATCTTGAGTTACAGCCTTTGAAGATACAGGCACACACCAGCTGCACTGGTTCATACTCTGGCGTTTCTAGGCAAAACTATGCTCATCAGAGGTTTAAAGCTAATATACTGGGCTGTGAATTGGGGCAGCTGAGATCCAGATACACATCTGGTTCTGTCACCTCCACTGCAGAAGTGTTAATTCCTGGAAGAGAGGTGACCAGAAAGAGCTAGTGAAAGCCAGAAAGATTTTGGCAAACTTGGCTGCTGGAGCCCTTGACTTGGTGTAAACATCAGGGACACAGCTAGTTATCGAAAACCTGTTCCCAATTTGAGTTAAAATGTCCACATGGCCTGCTGGAGTGGCTTAACTAAATCCATGAAGAACCTGTTAGCTATATTGGTACAACTCTGCTTGTGAATGAGACCTTGAGCATGACCAGCATAAAAAGTGTAGCTGACGATGCAAAAAATGCCTGCATCTGTGCAGTGACTAACACGGCACGTGCTCCAACCTGATAGACTAAATCTTCTCCAGTCCTATGCAGTATCTTGAGAAAGCCCTGATAATGCGATATGGGCATACAGTGGACCCGTCCCAATGTATATTAATACGTTATTTGGGATTTTTTTTCTCTCCCTTTGAGCATGACACTGCTCCTGACCCCCCCAGCTGTAATTCATATCACTTGGAAGCCAGTCAAGATCTGCAATTCTTGTTTCTGTCACATTCCAGGGGTCATATTTTATCGGGAATTCCAAAGAGCAGCTTTGCTGAGCGTGTTCATGTTTCTGTTCGGGTAAGTGTATTGGCCCAAAATCTGCACTAACGTTTGTACAGCAACGGCATTGCCTCGCGGAATCCTTTCTTTTCTCAGTAAGAAGAAACCCGTCTTGTTATTAAAGTATTATGGAATAGCCATTATAGTAGGATAAAAAAACATTAAAGGAAAGATTGATGTCTGTGCTTTGGGAGTTGGGAGGCCTGGTTTTGAATCCAAATATGTAAAAATGTGAGACACTTATGAACTACTAATCTCAAGATGGAATGAAAAGCCAGCAGCATGTGTTCCTCCAGCAGGAAGGTGAAATCACTGCTCTCCACCAAAGATCATGTTATAGCAGGTGCTTTTACAACTGTGAGAAGTCTTCTTCCATGGTACCTTCCACTTGTGTGTCTGGCTGGTCTTTGCTCTCACTGGGTGTGGGTAACCCTCATCTTCCTGTGTCAAGGAAGACACAGGATGCCTGCAGAAACATTCAGAGCATGCTAAGAACCTGCTAGCAATACATGTTGGAAGAAGGGCCTAGGTATTGCAAGAGCGGAAGCCTTCTGCTGGGTACCAGCAGTGTAACAATTCTGGGGACAAGTGGCAGTGAATAGGTGTGATATTAGGTGTGAGATGGTTAAAAGTGTCTCCCAGAACTGCTGGAGGTGTCTTGCCAGAGTTCTGTGAAATAACTGGGGCTGATCACTACAGATGTCTTCGTCTTCTGCAGCTGGACTGGCGTAGGTGCACACAACCACTATCTTGTCTGACTGCAGGAAAAGTGACAGAAAATGGAGACAAGCAAATTGAAGCCATGTAATTGGCTGGCAGGAATTAGCAGTCATGTGTCCAACACAGAGCGGATAGAAGATTTATCCAAGCATAGCATTTCCTCATTCCTCCTGGCTTGTATCTTGCCCCTGAGACACACAGTCAAATGAGAAAAACAACAGAGATGTTGATTGTCTGCAGCTAGCCTGAGTTGCTAATGACATTGCAAACGCTAGAATGCTAGCTGAGATGCTCTGGGAAGATTTGCTCAGGGATTCAAATGTTGTGGTCTTACACACACACAGGCATTTGGTTAGGTATATATTGCTGAAAGTGTAATTTTGCCTGCAGAGCCTGTGGAACTGATAAGAAAGCTTCAGGAGGCAAAAACTAGATTGAAACAGAGCCCAGGATGAATTTATAGAGCTGCCAGGAAGAACAGTTCCTTTATAAGCTGAGCAGCTTAGGTTTGGAAGTCCTTGAAAAAGAAACGTGGAAAGAAACTCTCATCTCAGAGGCAGTGAACCGTTCCTAGTGCTACTATGCCACTGTTGTTTTGCAGGTGTCTCCTCTCTTACCTTGGTGTATTTGTAATTGCAAGAAATAAAAAAGAGGAGCACTTACAAATTCATTTTATTGACTATGGACATATTCCTGGTAAGTAGGGCTTTGTTTTTTTTTTTCCTGTCTCTCTGTTTAAAAATGAGATACCAGATAATGGGATGACCTAGGAGAGTTGAGTCACAAATGTGCTCTAGTCATATTTAATAAATATACTGTTCCCTTAATTTCTATTCCTGTTCCCAACAGATTTTTCAAAGAATATTTCAGAGTTTTTCCAAGCTATTGTTACAACCAGTCAAATGAAAACAATGATTACTGGAGCAAAGAATGTTTAAATGATGGATTGGTGGGGGATTTGTTTTATTAAAATTCTTCACAGAGCTGTTGTTTTTCCCTTCTCTCACACCATTTCCTTAGGACAAAAATTGACAGGCAAAATACAACCAGATTCTCACAGTTCATGCTATGGCACTTTGAATAATGAAGACGACTCGGTGAAAGCTCAAAGATGAAGGGAGAAAGCACCTTACATGCCAGTTAACAGGAGGAATTGCCACTGGAACAAGGATCAGCAGCACCTTTTTGTTGGACACATTCAAGTATATGCTGAACTCCTCTATGTTGATGAGTCACAGTATTATTTAATCCTACTGAATTTATCCCATAGCTGTCCCAAATGTGTTCTGCAGATAAAGGAAGCCTTAAGGAAAACTAAATAACCATTAATGAAATGGAACATTCTCCTAGTATCGATGCCTCTTGGGGATATTTTTAGAGTCTTAATTGCCTTGAAATGCAAATAGACACAGAGCAGGATTATAAAAATTCCCCTCTGAACCTCCTCAAATCTTTGCAGATTCTTAAAGACAAAGGTGGGAAATGAAGAGAATTTTCATAAGTGACTTCAAAGTATTCTGCTATATACACGATACCTTTAAAAATCTGATCCGTCCTGTTCAGAAATCAAAACTGTGGGCATATATACAGCATACACAAATATGCACACACAAAGTATTTTATATTGAGAGGGAAAATCCTGATTAATTCTCTTTATCTTCCAAGGAAACAACTAGTATGAGGAGGGGGAAAGAAGACAGCCTTTCCCATGAACCTAGGAACACACACACACACACACACACCCCTGAGACGCCCATCCATGGCAGAGCTAGGGAACCATGCTTGGCATTTTACACCCTCCCAGGACAGTCCTGTGCACTGGGCTGGGCTGTGTTATTAGGTATGGTCTAGCCTGAGGTTTAGCCTCTCTTTCCAAGAAAACAGTGTTTTAGTGAAGAAAGTACAAAGTTCTCCAGAGGGAATGGGGTAACCAGACTCCCTGACTTGATGTGTTGTGGAAAAATACTCCTGAAAAAGAAAAGTAGGACAACTCCTGACTCCTTCTTAAATGGCTAGAGACACTATTGTTCAATTGTAATTAAGCAAGAGCCAGCAGTGATGGGAACTGTGGCATTACAGGCTCTGTGTTCAGGTCTGGGAGGTCTCAGTGCCTCTGAGTCCTGTCTTCCCTGTAAGAAAACTGGGCATTCATCGTGTGTCCAGTCACCCCCACCTGGTAGCACTGAGCTACCTCAGCTGGGTCAGACACCTCCTCTGCAGAAACAAGTGGAAGAGCTCTTGAAAAGCATTTGCATCTTGGACAGGATTATTCTTTTAGGTTTCAGTTAATCTGCAGTAATGGATAGGGGCCACAGACTCTGTGCATTTTGTTTCAGTGGGATATGAGGAAATGAGGTTTCTTTCCGACCCCCCCCCCCCCCCAAAAAAAAAATATTTTATTTAATTTAAAAATAGATAGAGCTGAAAATCCACAAGACAGTTTCATTTCAGACCCTACAAAGTGCACACAGAGCTGCAGTTTTTCCTGTGCAGCACTGTCTTGAGAGCCAGGGCTTGAGGCGGGGGGGTTGTGAAGTCATTTCCAACGTGGATCTTTTCCAGCTGGCACAGGACAAGACTGTGTCTGCACCTTACTTGTACCAGCTGCCTGGCCGTGGCCTTTCCTTCCCCCTCTTACAGCATGAGTTCAAGTTTCTAAAGCTTAAAATAATAATGAAAAAAGCACATTCTTTTTGTATGCTTTCTCCAGGGAATAAGGGCATGCCTCTATCTTTGTTTTGCAAGTCAAATTTAAGCCACTTTCTAAATCTTGAGTGAGAGTGTGTGCTAAAGATGGAAATGGGAGGCCTCCAGTTTTTCAGTCTGTGACCTGGGAAACAAATAGGTGAAAGGATTTGGGTTTGTTTCTCTCTTAAATGATTAGCCTTGGGCATCTTTCCAAATGCTGTTTCCATGATTCAGGAGGGCTGGATAATTAGGGTTGCCAGGTATAGGATTTTCCCTTTAAAGCAGGGAATCAAATGTAAATTCTGTGGCAAAATTTATTATTTGTTTTAAACTACTGTATTTCTTCTTTTCTTCCTATAGGTTTATAAAAGAATTACAAGGGCTAAAATGTTTTCTGTAAACTTGAATGTAATTGAAGTTAATTTCTGGAGCAAAACACTGGCGGGAATTATGTGTGATTAAAATTTGTGATTTGACGTGATTTTTGAGATGTGAGCGTGTTCCAACTAATCTATGTATTACATGATTGGAAAAACTGATTGATGAGAATTTGTTACTGCTCTGCCAAGAAAGGGACACGATTTGTTTCAGGAATCAGTTTCTATTCAATGTCATTTTCAGAGTCTGCTCATGATGCTTAGGCTGCAAACACCTCTGGCAGGGGGTTGGACTCAATGATCTCTTGAGGTCCCTTCCAAACCCTACAATTCTGTGATTCTGTGATTCTGTGAAATGCCTGCAAAAAGAAAAGCCTTTTCACTGGAACACAAAACCCCTCTGGAGCCCTTCTCCTTAATAATGAGTTATTTTCTTGTGATGTTTTTCCTGACATCAAAAATGTGGGACAGATATAAGCTGCAAAACTTGCACCTGCAGACTGAATTTTCCTTGAATAGATCCTCCATGGGATCTGAGGAAATCAAACCACAGAAGGTGGGGTGGGCAGGCAGCAGCTCACGTGGTCCCCCAGGCTCCTGCTTGGATCTTTGACAGACCAGAACCAGCAGGACTCATTTAAGGCTCGTTGCTGGTCATGTTGAGATGAAGTATTAACTGGCTATGGGCCTGGAAATGGGAGCTCTGGGGTAGAATGAGGCCATTTAATTTTTGCCATAAAATATCAGGATGCTTTTACCAAATGTTTTCAGCTGGCAAAAGAACCCCAAATAAATTTTGGACTAGACTTGCATTTTTGCCCATGGCAGCGTCCTGGCAGGCTTAATGCTTGCTCCTCACTACAGCCCACCTTTTGGTGACCTCATGTGTTTCATGTAAGGGAACTGGTCAAGACATTACAGGAGCTTCCGCCCCTTGAAGCTGTGCCTCTTGCCTTTGGTTTTAGGTGACAAGTTCCCTCACATGCAAAACATGAGGTCATCAAAAGCTGGGTGCCCAAAGTCTCGCCCTCTTTTTCCCAGCTGTGAGGTCCTGCATGGCCCAGGGCTCTCTGTGAGCCACTTGAGCTCACTCACCATCCCACAGAAACCACCTGCTTTTGTCTCCTTCCTGGGATAGCTCTCCATGCTGAGCCACCCAGGCTGACTGGAGCATTTGATGGGAAGGAAGTGAAAAGGAGGAGAGGGAGCAAGACCTCTCTTCTTTGGGAGGAAGTATTACGTTAGTTCTCTCCTTCTGAGGAGCTTCAGTTCTGCAAAGCTCAGTCCTCATCTGTCACCGTGTCCCAAATGCAGCAGTTATGGGCTTCTTGAAGCACTTTACATGTCTGACCAAAAAATGTGAGCCAGACTCACTGGGCTGTGCCTATTGAGCGTTGGGTGGCTCCACATGGGACTAAGACAGGCATCTTGTGACAGAAGAGTGTCCTAAGGTCAGCTAGAAGCTCAGACATTTATCTGCCCATACAACTTGCTCTAAGGTTTGGTATTTTCCTTTCCATCAACTGTTTCCTATAAGGTGCATAAACAGCACTGGAAGGACTGAGATCAAAACTCTCCTGAACTCAAAATGTGCTCCACTTCCAACCTGCTCTATGCAGGATCACTGGTTACTTGCAGAGAAAAATGTTGACTCTGATAACACTGGGGTGCAGATGATTAGACCGAGCTGTCTTTTGGTTTGCCCTTAGTTACTGTCCTCTGAGGCCTGTCCTTCTTCTTGTTTAAATTAGTTTGTTTATTTCTTTTTTGGAGAAATAAGCTGAACTGTATTAGCAATTAGCCCAAAGGAGAGAGAGGCTAATTACCATAATTATTATTGGAGGCCCGAGCTAGAAGATTTACTACCTGAGGCCGTTTCAGGAGAAAAAGATCAGGAGAAAAAGATCGAGACACTGGGTTCTCAAGAGTTTGAGAAATCCTGAGTTTGAAATGTCTCTGGGTTCTGGGTAGAGTTAGGGACATTAGTGAATAAATAGTGATTCTGTATGGGTTTGTATGTGGTTTTAGTTTGGATGCTGCTATTTTTCTTACTGATTTGGGAGTGAAGAATCTCTTTTTCACTCTGCCTAGAGAAGTAGAGAGGAAGTAAGATATTCCCTTGGTAGCTGGGAGACATTTTAACCCTTTGAAGCTGGGAGAAGTGCCACCTTCTAAGCACCTTGGCTGTAGTAACCATTGAATTATACAAGGAAGCAGTGCCAGCAAGTACATCGCTATGTATTAAGCAGTCATGACCATTTAGAAAGGATCCTTGTCCTCTTGTCATGTGTTAAATCTGTTTGGAGCACACGTCGCCGATATGGCCCCTCAGGCTGCACATACACGTGTTTTTGAAACATGCTGAACTGGCATTCAGCCTGTCTCTGAGTCTCTGGGGTCTGGGCTGTTTGAACATCCTGTCTGCCTCTTTGGCATGCACTGCTTTACATGCACAGCTCTTTCCAGGTCCTCCCTGTGTGGAAATTAGACCCTGTGGTGGGTATGCACCACAGGCTTAATCTGATGAGAAGATACAGTATTGCCAGGGAATTTCCCTTGATCTGGGAAGTGTCTTTAGGGTACTACTCTACAAGGAAGTTGCACACACCTACAGTCTTTGACCACGTTCCCTTTGTGACTCTCAACAGAGTAAGCAAGGGCAATTTTGGGTATCCACAGAAGCAGAAATACTGGCACATGAGGAACTTCCAGGCACAACAGACCCTAAATAAAGTGAGGTAGCTGATCAGGAGGTTTCTTAGTTAATCTAAACTCCAGTTTTGCAGTTGGGCCTCTAAAGTTTGTCCAAGCCTTTGAGGAGAATATACATTTAAGATTAGAAATCTGCAGTGACATTTTGCTTGCTAATGGCTTGGGCATCAGTGCCAGGGGAATCTGTCAGTTCAAGGGGACAGTGTTCAGCAGCAGAATCAGAATCAAATGTATTGTGGTGGCAGGAGAGTTTTGCATGAACTCTGTGACTCCAAGGGACCACTAATACACAGTGGTCTCCTGAACTTGTTGAGTGCCAACAAAGCATTTGTGGAAAGTTTTCAAAGCAGAGCTACTGTAAAGGAATGACGAAGGAGGTGGTTCTCACACGGACTGTTTTACGTGAAGTTGGTGTATCACTGGAGGCCATGGTACTAATATCTTAAACATGAAGAGTGGTCTGTGGCCATTGACGAAGGAGCCAATTTCTGTTCTCTACTAGATCACATTGGGAAAAATAGAAATGATTGATTTAAGCCTTCAGCACAAACATGCACTTGCCAGCTCTCCAGTTGGAGATTTCTACTCTTGGAATAGGTACTGCCTTGCCTAGATGAAATCTTTGGAGTCTGCTGCCAGGTCTTTTGCCTTGAATCATTAAAACTGGTTGAAAGAACAGCACTGTCATTTGTCTTCTGCTTGATAGGTGGTGGGCATAAATCCAGAGCAGGATGAGCATAAGATCAGAACTTTTCTCTCCTTTTGGGGAAAAAAAAAAGTTTTTCTTGAATTCGAATAGCATGTGTACCATACCTGGAGCTTTGTGCCATCTAATGCTCTCTAATGCCCTCAGCCAAAAGCAAGACAGAAAGCTCGCGTTGGCACAGAGGCTGCTAATAGGGCAGCTCTTACCTTTCACAAAGGTTACTGTTGGTAACATGTTGTATGGCAAAAGAGTGCAACAACAAAGTGCTGGAGCTTCTATTCAGTTTTCCAAGAGCAGCTGTTCTGTGTTTTACAAGGGAAAGGAGCTGAGGAGTATTATTTACTATTACTAAGCATCACAGTTACCCATGTGTTTACTTTTTCCAGAAAATATTTAACAGTTAACTAACAGACACATCCTGACGGTACTGACTGGGTGCCTGGATATGCTGCAGTATTCAATGCAGTGATGTATCAGCAGGTGTTTGATATGAGAAGGCAGCTTGATGTCACTTGGCCCAGCCTCCTGCACAGCTCCAGGCGGGCAACCTCCTCCAAGCACTTCTGTGCAAACCCTGTGGGCCAGCTACAGAAGGCAGCACCCCATCCTCTCTTACTAGTCAATGTAGAGGATCCACCAATGCCATTAGTAATTTGTACTAGCAGTGAGTCATTGTTTGCTTTCCAACTGTGCCTTATGTCTATTTTAACTTGTCTGGATTTAGCTTGCAGCTATGCGTCTTTTGCCAGTAATTTAAAGCACTCAGTAAGTCCCTCTAGTAAAATACAGTAAGATGACTTGGGCTTTTCACTAAGCCAAACAGGCGGACCTTTTAAGTCTCTCACCATCAGACATTTCTGTCAGCCCTCAGATTGTTTTCTGTGGTTGTTTTCTGCTCTTGCAATTGGCCAGAGTAAAATACAGAGTAAAAATCAGATCCTTCCAGCACTGAAGAAGTAGCACACAACTCGACCAGACGCAGTGCGCCATGATGGGGTGGCCAGCTTCCCCTCTTCCCAAAGCTCCAGCCCTGCCACCTCTCCCAGGACATTCTTATGCTTTCCGGTTTGACACTGTAATTTAACGGTGGCTGTTTTGCAGGCCCAGAAATGCAGCAGCCTCTCTTATTTCCCAGAATTTGACTTCTGACTCATTGCTGAGTTTGGGGACAGTACAAGGAGTAGGTGCCCTTGGTCAGAGGCCCTTGGGTGACTCAGTATAGCAGGAGACCCCAAAACCCTCTGGCCCAGCACAGACATGGTGCCATCTGGCAGTGGCAGTAAGCAACTTCACTGAGCTGCTCTTTGTCCTCAGCCTGGATTTGAGAGGAGCCGTGGGATCACAGAATCACAGAACATTAGGAGTTGGAAGAAACCTTGAAAGATCATCTAGTCCACCCCCCTGCCAGAGCAGGATCACCTAGACTAAATCGCACAGGAACACAGCCAGGCAGGTTTGAATGTCTCCAGAGAAGGAAACTCCACAACTTCTCTGGGCAGCCTGTCCCAGTGCTCCATCACCCTCAGTGAAAACACTCCTCCAGAATGCCAGCCCTGGTTCTGCTTCTCCCTACACATGGAATGAGTGTTCCATAGCCCTTTTGGGGATCTGGGTTTTGAGGATCTAGGTTTTGAAATGCATTTCTGCTGGAGAGAACATTGTGGTGCATTTCCAGCCCAAGGTCCTGTGCAGGCACAGCTATTTTGGTGGTACTTTTGCAGTCAACAGTTTGAATTTGAGGTGATTGGAGTGATTTTTCTCAGTAATTTCAAATGTACAGATCAGTAATGCCACCTCAAATACCCTGAGGTAATATGTGGTGGATTTATTCCTTAAGAAAAAACCAACAAAAAAAGCTGCTTTTAATAGTGAATTCTGCAAATAAAAGGCTGTGCTGGAGCACTTCGATTGTGATTACAGTGACTCACATTTTTAATGGCTTTTTTTAATCTCAAAAATGGCTTTTTTCTAAACAAAGTCCTCCAAGATCTCATATAACAAACAAGGGTTACTGCTCTTTTCCACACATAACATGAAAAATATCCTTGAGCAAAGCGAACTGCAGCCCATCTGCTGTAGCTTGGCCCGGCGTGCAGCGCAGCTCCCTGACCATTACGCATGGCTCTTGGTAAAGCAAAACACCTGCTTCCTGCACGAGGTCCCGCCTCGAGCCTCCCCTGCGCTTCTCTGAGGAGGAAACCCATCCAAACCGCTGACGGGGGATGACAACTTTGGCATTCCCTTTTGCTGCATTTGTTCTTGTGCCATTTGTTGTTCACTCAAGTGCTCCGTGGACTTTCGTCTTCTTTTCCGTCCAGACTAGAAAAAGGCAGGCTGCGCCAGAGATAAATAGACTCTTACTTTCCTGTTTATTGTGCTCCCTTGATTTCCAGCTGCAGTCAGCAAAGTCTTCATTTGGGAACCCAAAAGGGCACCCTTGAAAGGGAATGAAAAGGAGACAGAGAAGTCTTAGGGCTGTTTTGCCAAGGAGTATCGGAATATCTCAACATCAGCCCCCTCCTCCTTGATTCAGGGTCTGAATGCTGCAGATGCTTAACTGAGCTGAGCCCTTCTCGAATCCCACTTATGTCAAACAAGTGCACACATGAATTCCAGAACACGGAATCCCAGACACTTTACCTAGACACTCACAGCACAGACAAACCATCCTTTTGCAGAGGCTGTGCTCAGTGAAATTTGGCATTTCCCCCAGCCGCTTGCCATCATGCTCCACATCTCTGCCAGCTGAACGGACCGAAGCCAATGCCATTGCACAGCGTGTGCTGAGCATCCCTGTGTTGCCTTCATTGTCAATGAAGTGAAGCCTCCACTAAACTCACCATCACTGTTCAAGGCATATTAGAAACCATGCACAGAACCGTCCACCACCTGCACTGGGACAGTGCCCTGCAGCCCTGGGCTGAGGACATGGGCATGGCTTCAAAGGATGCAGAATTTTACAAAAATGGCTTTCCATGGCCTAAGTGAGTTCACTGCAGTTCACTGCTCCAGGGTACCTCTTAGTGGTCAAAACATTGATGTGAATTTTAGAAGCCTGAGTTTGTTTAACATCTTTGTTAAAGACATGGACATTGGGATCAAGTGTACCCCCAGCAAGTTTGCTGACAACGTCAAGCGATGTAGTGTGGTCGACACACTGGAGGGCAGAAGTACCATCCAGAGGGACCTTGACAGGCTTGAGAGGTGGGCCTGTGCGAATCAATGAAGTTCAAGTGCAAGGTCCTGCACATGGGTCAGAGCAATCTCAAGCAAACTACAGGCTGGGTGGAGAATGGATTGAGAGCTGGAGTGAGAAAGATTTGGGGGTGTTGACTGATGAAAAGCTCTCCATGCGCTAGCAACGCATGCTTGCAGTCCAGAAAGCCACCTGCATTCTGGGTTGCATCAAAGGCAGTGGGGGGTGGACCCGATGATCTCTCGAGGTCCCTTCCAACCCCTATGATTCTGTGATTCTGTGACCAGCAGGTTGAGGGAGGGGATTCTCCTTCTCTATCCTGGTGTTGTGAGACCTCACCTGGAGTACTGCGTCCAGCTCTGGGTTCCATGGTACAGGAAAGACCTGGAGCTGTTGCAGTGAGTCCAGAAGAGGGTCACAAAGATGATCAGAGGGCTGGAGCACCCGTGCCATGCAGACAGGCTGAGAGTTGGGCTTGTTCAGCCTGGAGAGGAAAAGGCTCTGTGGAGACCTTATTGCAGCCTTCCAGTACCTGAAGGGGCTACGGGAAAGCTGGAGAGGGGCTGTTTACAAGGTCAGGTAGTAATAGGACAAGTGGTCATGGCTTTAAGATGAAGGAGGGTGGATTTGGGTTAGATATTAGGAAGAAGTTCTTCCCGGTGAGGGAGGTGAGGCCTGGCACATGTTGCCAAGAGAAGCTGTGGCTGCCCCCTCCCTGGCAGTGTCCAAGGCCAGGCTGGATGGGGCTTTGGGCAGCCTGGTCTAGTGGAGGGTGTCCCTGCCCATGGCAGGGGGTTGGAACTAGGTGGGCTTTGAGGTCGCTTCCAACACAAACCATTCTGTTATTCTATGAAATCCTTTCCCAGTCTGAACTGGAGACTGCTAGCTATTTCTTCAGGAACTGGAAGAACTGGGCTACTGCATGTGAGGAATCTGTCCAGCCCTGACCCTGCTTCTGCAGTCCAGAGGGTGCTGAGGTCACACTTCACATGGCAGTCAGGACAAGATTCCTCTTTCCTCCTACATTAAAATGAAAATAAATTCAGTGCTGTTGTTTTGTTAAGAGCGAGCTTTCACCGCCTTTTTCTCTGAAGAAGTTAAAGCATACCATTAAATTGACATTATAAATAACCATCAGTGGCACTCAGAAATAAACACCTTGTGAAAAATTTCATCTCAGGTGGTAGAAATTTGGCAGAGCTTTATGATCAGTAGAGATCATAGCAGAGAATGAGGCAGCGCTGCCAGCTGTGCTAGAGCACGGGACATTGCCCTCCTGAGTAGTGTCATTTGGGGGGAAAAGTGGTTGCTGATATGTTTGGTTAGCTGTTTACTTTGTGGCATAGGTTAATAGCTCACTGATACCAGTCCTATCAGGTGTTCATTAGTGTGCAAGGGGCTGTGCCGCTCAGCGCTCCGAGCATGCTTTTTATTCTTTTTTTCTTAGATACTGAAGTTGTGCAACACGCACTAAGTGTGATTAGAACTGGAAAAAAATACTTATTTGCTATGCATAAGTAAGCCTTCTAATGCAAAACAAAATCACGGCTTTACAACTGTTGGCCAAAAGAAAATCATAGCTTAAAAATGTATCATGTCTGGCTGGCCAGTACTCAAGGCTCTGTTAATTTATTGTGGTATGCTAGATGGTGGCTTTAAAGCCATGAGCTGCAGTATGAAACAGGGTGAAATGTGCAACACACACTACAGTAGAGCGTTGGTTAAGTTGATGTCAATGCCGTCAACTTACAAGAGTACAGTTGTGTTAAAAAACAATAGGAACACTTTCTGCTCTGTGGAGTGGTCTGCACTCTGTTTCAGCAAATGTTGGGCTCAGACTGCAGAAGCCACAGTGGATATCAGTGCCTGTGCTTTCCTTCAGCTGCCGAACAGCTACCAAACTGGCGAGCTGGGGGGGTCACTGGGAGGCATTTGGCCTTTTGACTTGAGCCTCCACATACAACGGACTGTAAGGTAACAGACCCAGCACAGGTCTGTGAATTCCTGTGTTCTCATGGTTTTGGCAATGTTTGGTTCCTTTTTCCAAAGAATCGAAGCAGGTACAGCCATGAAACCGAGCAGCCTCCTCTCTGGAGCAACCCCTCCTGATGGCTCTCCCTCATTCCCGCATTTGCCTTTCACAGCAAGACCTTGGGGTATTTCTCTGTTCCCTGTGATGAAAGAGGCACCAGAGATGTCAACACCCACCACACCAGTTTGACTCCTCCGCACACAGTTGAGTTTTGCATCTTCCTCTTAAGAGTCTCATACTGAATCCCTTCAGGCCAGGTCTACTTGCTGCATTTGTTGGGTGCCCATGGGCGTAACTGCAGTGCAAATAATTCAGTGAGATGAAAGGCAAGATTAACACAAGAATAAGTAGGCTTACATGTACCATAAAAATGTGTCTGGAACTGCACATTCTCAAGCAGGCTCTGGTAGAAGCGAGCTCTGGAACAAGGCTCCAACAGGTTTTTCAGTAGAAGCATCAGAAGCAAGAAACCTAACTGAAGTCTTAAGACAGAGCCTGCAATCTGTACGATCTCTCTGCCTGTGGTAGCACAGGAGCCTCTGATGTCACTCCTCTTCTTACGCGCTGCGATCTGATGTAGCTGTTCCATTCAGTCCTGGCCTCCTGCAGCTGTTCAGCTGCACGTAGCAGAGAGCACCTCTGCCCTGTGTAGTGGAGCTGTGAGGAAGGGAAAAGATTTACATTTGAGCCGAGGCTGAGCAGTAGCTGAAATATTCCAGGAGCAACGTTCAGACTGGAAAAGCCAACCCAGCCTCCTGCAACAGCAGTAGTGAGGGCTCCAGAAGCATCTGAGGTGGTCTCCAGGAGACACAATTTGTTGAGCAAGATGATATAAAGCTGCTGGGTTTTATGGCTTGCACCTCTGCATCTAGTATGCTTCATTCATGAGTATTAGGCACCTGGTGGGAGATGTAAGACTGATGCAGCAATCCGTCATTGGTTCTAAGGAGTGCAGACAGTGCATGAAGCAGATATTTGTGTTTTCCCAAGCAAATAAAATAGTGGACACACTTCTCCAAAGCAGTGTTTCTCCATGCTTTTTAATCCAAAGATCCCTGGATTTTTTTGAGGACTAAGCTGCAGGCTGTTTGAGTAGTCTTAATGCCAGGGTCTTCATGAATAATCAACGAAAAATGAAGCTGCCAACTTGGGGGGGCGGGGTTTGGGCAGTTTTGGGGTGGGGGTAGTTATCTCATAGTGGGAAGAGTTGCTTTGTCTTAGAGTGATCTCACAAACCATTCTCTGAAGCCTTTCAGACCACGAGTGGTCCCCAGAGCACAGGTTGAGAAATACTGTCCCACGGACACAATAACATCTGGGAGCAGAACTGCATTGTTCCCAAAGCTGCCGAGTTCATGAGAGATTGTTCCGGGATCAGGGGGTGGTTAGACCTCTCTGTGGTTACTCACAGCTCTAACTTACAGCAAAATCGAGCTCAAATCGTTGTCATGGTGAAGGAAATGTTTAAGCCCCAATGCAAATGTAACCCATGCTGTTCTGCAGGAAAGCCCGAGATGGGGGATCTCCTGGGTACTCCCATGAAGTAGAGCACTAAGCCAGGGCTGATCCTTTCAGCACCTCGTATGCACTGACTGGTTTCAGTGATGATCAAAACATGCAGGAACTGAGTGGGAGAATATATTTTAGGAAAAGTTGCATCAAGCAGCCACTAGTGTAAGAGCATCCCAAGGAAGGATCACAGAATTGTAGGGGTTGGAAGGGACCTCGAGAGATCATGGGGTCCAACCCCCAAAGGTTGGTGGGTGGGCTCTAGGAGATATGGACAGTAAATGTATGGACCCCTGTAAAAAGCCAGGTTTTCTAATGGGTTTTTCTCATTTTCTGGGTTAGGTGTAGCCTTTTAAGAGTCTGGAAGCATTTTCTCAGTGAATGAGAGGTGCCTCAGAGATGGGATGGAAAATGACAGTCTGACTAGAAGCTGTACTCTTCCCCCTCTTCAAATTTCCTTTGGAACGGTAATAAAATTAAAGTATTGAGGAGTATCCTTTCAGTACTTAAAATGGTCTTGCTTTTCTGTTCCTTTTGAGAAGCACTTAAGGAAGATACCTCTTTTCCCTTTGTCAGTAGGAAAGCAATAGAATTAAAGTCATCTGAAAAATACTGGCATTAGTTCTGAAAAAGGATAATGCAGAGGTATGTCAAGGAAAAAAGAAGGGAAAATTAAATTTTTGTTATCGTCTGTTTAAGATAACTGAACCCCTCTAAGTGAGCAGCACGCTTATCATCATGAATGTCAGAATTTCCAAAGGTAACCTTCATTAAGTCTCTTAAAGAGTCAGCCATCAACACCCACATGGTTCAGAGTCTGCACAGCAAAACCAATAATAAACCCAGTAGGTGTGATGATCACTGCTGTTCTCTCTCTGTTGCTTTCTTTCTCTATATCAGTGTGAGAAAGGAAAGGAGAGGAAGAGAGAGACTGTCTGTGCATGTGTGTGTGCTCACATGGGCGTGTGTAAAACAGACATGAATCCATCAGAGCAGGACTCACTCATCTCTGCACTTACCATGCGCCGTTGGCTCAAAAATATATCACTGGAAAATAAAGATGTCTTCCTGCTCCCAAATCAGTCCTGCTATCCTCCCCCTATGGGAAAGAGCTTTCTTTTCCCTACCCAAATCATCACTTAAAACATTTTAGGACTAAAACTAACTGGTTTGATTTGGAGCAATAATTTTTCCAGCAGGTTTGGGATGTCAGCTGTGAAGATCGCTTGGCTTCTCTGAAGTTATTTGCAGAGGAGAAAAAGGTTTGTCATAAGCGATTTCTTTCTTTTCTTTTTTTTCCCCCAAGATTACTTTCTCGATAATGTTACACAACAAGCCCCTAATAGCTGGTTTATGGGCCAGCTCTACAAGACAAACAGACCAGCTACGCAAGAGAAACAGTGAACAAATTGGCCTGGCCAAGGAAAGCTTCCCTAAGATAATTAAAACCACCTTGTGCCTGCACTGTGAGAAAGAAGACAGCTTTCAAAATGTTTATCTTACAGCTAAAATACAGGTCCCAAGCCTGAGTTTGAAAAGCAGCTGAAAAATACTTGGCCCCAGCAAGGAGCTGATGCGCAGCCGGGGATAGGTGGGCCAGGCTATGACCACCGCACAGGTGGGACCTAGGCCAGCTGGAACGAGGTGGGCAGGGACCTGCCTCTCTTTTCTCTGCAGCGAGGCACGTTCACCTGGGCTCAGAGGTACATCCTCTGGTAGCTATCTCACAGTCCCTCCTCACATGAGGCTTCCCATTAACATGCCCCAGCACATTCAGCCACCCAGTTTGTTTCTCCTTTTCGGACCCTCCATCCTTCAGTACTTATGGATGACCATCCACAAGTTCACAGGTGCCTCTGGCACCACCACACAGATCCTCTGTTTCTCCTGCATCTTCTCTGGACCACCCCAATGTTGGGATATCCAAAATATCCCTTTTTTGCTCACCTGTCCCTTTCCTGTTGCTTCTTGCCATGTTGGCTTCATGTAAATTATTTAGGCAATGGTTTGCATGAAAACCTAGAGTGATAACAGAGGTCAAGATAGTAAAAAGACTTTGGTTGCAACCTCATTTTCAGACCCTAACTTTAGGAAACTGCCACTTCCCAGTTTCAGGTTTCCTGGCACTGTGGCTGCAGCTCGGTGGTTTTGTTTATTTTGGAACATTCAGAACATTTATATTTGGAACAAAAGAAAGGAAGCAAAGTTCAGCCATTACTGTGTGAGTGGGAAGTGAAGAGTAAAATCTTCTTTTCATTAGAAGAAGTTTGTTTGCGGCAGACAAGGGCTTTGCCCAGGCTTGTGGGCCAGCTCCTGCTCACCGTGTAGTTTCTTCTAATGGTGCTGTTTTCAGATGCTGTTGGGCTACAAAAGCACCACGTGCTCCAAAAATGCAAACAAGTTGGACATCTAATATGGCCACAGTGGAACTGCAGTTTTGAAGACCCATTTCTCAGAGAACTAGGAAATAACAGGGCCCAACAAACAACACAAGGATAGAGTAAATGCTGGTCATCTTTTCAAAGAAAGCTTCACAGAAGAGTGACATCTTTGTCAGGGAGCATACCTTGTTTGTCTCTCCTAATTTCTTTTGGCTGAGAGTAGCATCTCTTCTGGCAAATACCTGATCTGTCCTTGCTGCATTTTGTGCTACTAAATGGCTCTGTTGAGCCAGAAGATGGCACAGAAGCACAGAAGCCCTGGTCTCTCATAGAGCCTCTGGGACATCACAGCAGCTGTGGCAGGAATAGGGGGAAAAGATAAAAACACCACCCCTGTGAAAAAAAACCCAGACAACTGTTAAGAAAATGTTTCAGATCCTTGGAAGAGTTTCTGAGGCTGAGAACCACATGTTGGATATCCTCCAACAGCAAAGGACTACTAAGCTCATAAATCTGTGCAACATCAGATAACAGCAGTGATGCACCCAGGTCGTTATCCCATCTCCAGCCACAACCAGGTGGTGCCAGAGCAAAGGGCAGGTACACCTGTACCCAGTAATTGCATGTTGGGTGAAAGTGCTAATGGTCTCCTTATCAAGAGTCAAGACTTCCAGGAATACATTCTTCTAGATGAACACAGCCTTGCTGAAAACAAAAGAAAAAACAGAATGGGGGAGAGGGAAGGATGTGTCACTGAATTGTAAGGGTGAATACCTGGGCAGCGTCTCCACAGGCTTACGTGCTTACTACTGACATGTTAATATTGTGTTAAAGCCTTATTTAAGCCTGGAAGATGCTTGGCACATGAGTGACCATGCACACACTGGAAGGTAAGAGGCCACCTTGTTTGTCACGTGATGAGCAGCTCAGGCTTAGGCAGAGTCCATAAGGGGACAGCAGTCCTGCAGCATGCTCAGGCAGAGCAAAACATGACTACGGAGCTGGTAATCTCAGCAGCACCTTATTGGTCTGCAGCCATGGGAAAGGCCAATGTGGATGGCAGCAAATAGTGGGGAAAAGGTCATGAGAAAAAAACCCAAGGGAAGTAAATTGTATGAGCTGAAAAACAGGGCATGACCCTGCCATTTGGCAACGTTACAGAAATCTTAACCTTTGGAATTGCTATTAGTTCATCACTGTTGGAAAGTTGGCTAGAAAGGCAGGACTCGGGACTGACTCAGTTCTAGGGTTTCTGCTGCGCTAAGCACAGTAACACATGAACACACCTCCCCTCTCCGAGGCACGCTCCTAAGGAACAGTCACCAAATGCTGTGTTGTTCCTAATATTTTGCTACCCTAGGCAACCAACCACCGACTCTGCTCGGCATGACACAGTCTGGAAGAACTAGATAGTCTAGAATCAATTTGCTACTCCAGTTGATTTTGATTTTATGATCTTAACACTTGTCACTTTGGGAAGGAACAAAACATTCACTGTTCCCAGGGTATGTAATGCTACTGGGAAGCCATAAATTTGAATTTCAGTGCTTTATTTCCCTCGTGAAGAGATGTTACTCATATGTGCTGTCGCAGTTGGGGGTTCCTCTTTTCTCTTTTTTTTTCCATTTTGGTTGCTTGTACCTTCATTAAGCCAGAATACGCTCCAAAGAGCAACAGCTTTTGTTTCTATCCATAATGGGATGTTAGAGTGAGAGTTTTGGTCTGGCTTCCTTGGACCAGGAATCATTTCACATGAGTTTTTCTGCTGGATGAGCTGGCATTCCTTGCTCCCTCTCCAAGCTCTGCCAATCACTTCTTTTTTTTTTCTTTTCTTCAGCATCCAGCTTGAATTTGAAGTGGGAGGAAATCGAGATTGATGGTTTGATTCCTTAGAGGAAAGAAATCTGTTCAGAGTGCATGCTGGTGCCCTACAGAGCCTTCGGGGAGTGAAGTGCCCTGAAAGCTTGCCCAAGAGTATGTCAGGGTTTGAGTGTGGAAACGGAAAACTGTATTAAAAATATTTGTATTTTTAACTTAAATTTGTATTTTAATTTATTGGAAAACCACACTGATACAGTTTTGTGTAAGTTACATCACTTCATATTTTTTGGGGAAAAAAATACTTGGGTGTCTAAAGGGCCAGAGGGAACATTTGCTTTTCACGCTCCCCTCTTATATTTTCTGCTTGAAAAAATTTTACTGTGACAAAAACTGAAGGTACAGAGAGAAAGCCTTCTGTCAATCGAAGGGTGCCTGCTGCAGCCTATGAAAGAAGATAGGTGAAATCCTGAAGGAAAGACATTTTGATGATAGCAATCAAAGTTCAAAGAGGGATCTTTCAAGAGTTTTCTATAATTTTATGTTACGGGATAAAAGCATATCCTGTCTGTGAGGTCAGAAACCCTGTCTAGCTTTAGTTTGAAAAGGAGAGTTGAACTTCCTTCAGGTCGCCTGAAGCTTTTCATATCTTTCAATGCTCAATGGTCTTAACATTTTGAGGAGTGAAAAGGAAGAAACAGATACTGCAACTCGTATGTTTTACTCCAAGTCTTGGTCCCCATGCGCTAATATATATTCCTGAAAATATGCAAATTAATTTTACAAATGGATCTGGACAGGAATCCGTTTCTAATGGTCATCAATTTAATGACCTTGCAGATAGAAGAGGTCACCTCTCTTGCTTCTTAATAACCTCTGAAATCCAACTGACATGTGGAGCTCACGGCTGCGAATGGTGAAAGGGAAGTTATTATTCTTGGTAGCGTCTTTTGTTCCCATCCCTGAAGACCACATGAAACCTGGCTACTGTCCTAAGACTTCGAGTTATTGTCTTTGCAGTCCCTGGAGTTAACCTAATAGCCTGGGATCTTGTCTGTAGAAAACATTTGGAGAAAAATGAATTTATGTTGTATTTCCTGCATATTTTTGATAGCTGCTTGGCCAGACTAACAGCATCCCTCCTCGTACCGTGGGACAGTGATCTTCCAGCTTTTGACCGCCTTCTACAGAAGGAAATTTGTATTAAAAAAAGAACAACAGTATTTCAAAACGAAGGCCAAGATTTCCTCAGAGTAGAACCAAAGCAGAATTTAAAACACAGATACAGTGTAAACGTGGCCTTTCCCTCTTCTGTGGTGTCTACTGCATTGGGAGAAGGAAGCTGTCAAAACAGGCACCGTTCGCACGGAGTGTCAAGGGCACTGGGTCTGAACTCATGGGGGGAACTCGGCAGAGAACCTCATGGAAGGATTTGATGAGAACCAGAGCAGGGGCTATGGACCCAGACCACCCATGGGCTGAAGTCCCCTTCATGCTGCTGGTTTGAAATGCCTAGCTCTTAAAACCCAAGCATTTTGAACACTGAAAGGGTTCTTGGACAGGGGTTCACTCTAAGGTGAGACACATGCTAACCTTGTGAACTTCTTATACCTAACTCTTCATTTGATGCGCTCTAACGTAAAGTGTGCATGCTATACAAAATAATCCTAAGGCTACAGAAGTAGAAACTAAGTGGAAAAAAATCAAAGCAGGCAGCAAACGGATGACAGCTGCTGTTCATGCAGGAGACTCCAGCAATCGGGTTTAGTGCCTGTGCGGAGAAACAGCCAGAGGTTTGTGTTGCTGGCGGCACCTGTATTGGTGCCTGTGCTGTCCTGGATGAGTACAGATCTTGGAAGAAGCTCCATTGGGGAACTGCATCCACCTTTCTAGCCCTGCTAGGAATGCCTGAGGCGCTGCAGGGGGACCAGAGGAAAGTACTTGGTGCATCTTTCTGCCTCATTTAAAACTCTGAATGGCAGGACATCTTCCCCAAACATTTTCTTGCCACAGTACGCTGTTACGCTCTATGTTACAGGGGGGCCTTTCCCAGGACTTCCCTTTATCTGATACCATCTCTTTTACTGCACCTGCAACCTAATTTCAACAGGCTGCAAGGAGTCCTCCCACTAAGAAAAAGGAGCTGAACTCAAGGCATTCTTACAAGTTACAGTACAGAATAAAATTCAAATTGTCTTTCTAAACAAAGAGAAAACTCATGTTTTAAACCCCGGTGCTTTGACGAGGAGAGATTATAAAACATCTGTGGCTTTGGAGGGTTTGATTTTAAAGCTGTGTCAACTCTCTTCTGCTCTTCAGGTAATCACAGGAAATTATTTGTTCCAAGGGAAGAAGGGGTTTAAATGTACATCCATAAGGAAGCCTCTTACCACGCATGTCACACGTGGTTGCTCATGTGCAAGGGCTCGCACAGTGACATGTGTTCTAGCTTTACACCAGCCTGTTGTACAACAAAAAGGGACCAATTGCAGAAACCAGCCTTCAGGCAGAGAACTGCTTTTTCTGGGTGTTTCTGGTTTTGTTAGACAGTTTAAAGTGGAATAAAACTGGACTTCTACATGTCTACTAAGCTTCAAAAAAAAATTATTTTCCTTTTCTCCCTTTTTTTCTTTTTGGCAAATGAGCCAAGCATGCCTGGATCAGGATCTCTGAGCTTCTTGTTAGACTCACCCTTCCTTCTCCAGAATCAAAGGACTCCAGAGATTCTCCCATCTGCATGGGAAGGATGAGCTTCCACAGCTCAAGGCAGAGACCAGTTCATCACGTGTCTCCACGAGCAACGTCGAGAGCAGTTATTTTCTCACGCTCCAATGCCTGACTCAGCTGGCAGCAGCTGGACATGGGTACCCAGGAAACCTCCTTGGTCCCAGCATCAGTTTTGGGACACTTCAGGGACTGCCAGTACCTGTGGTTTTGGCATTGCCATTTGAGAAGCTGTTAAACGGTGTGCTGCCTGTGGCACAAAAGTTCTTAAAGACACTAGCAGAAACTACAGCTAGGTTTTTTTAAAAAATAATTTACTCTAATGCTTACAAACCATCAACACCTCAAAACACAGTAGCTCAGCGAAAGTTTTAAAAGGACAAATGGAAACTACAATCAATTCTCTTTTAAGACCTTCCCTGGACTGCAATTCTATTGCACTGATGTTTATTTTCATCTGCTTCAATTTGAAAAAAGAAAAATCTGGTTACAGTTCTTGGCCAATTTTGCTTGGTTTTGTGATTTCATTTGGAACCCCCTTGATATATTTGCCAACTAATTTACAAGAATTATCGCACTGCAAAAATATTCGGAAAACCTGGATGCAATTGATTCCTGTAAAGCATTTTGTCTTACAGGAAAATAAATTATATGTCCTTAACCCTTGAATCCCCTCTGCCCTGTATTGAAACCACTTCCACAGGCATTAAAAAAATAACAATTTTAAAAATCGCTGCACTAAGCAATGGCCAATCTCAAAAGTGTATTTTTTAATTGCAGATTTACAGTTTGTTCTGTGCACATACTCTGGATTTTTGGGAGCGCTAAGGACAAGTAACAGACCTATGTGTGCAGTCCCTTTCCCACCCAGTCCAACCCCTCCTGAGCAGCCGGATTCACCCATGGGTGAAGCTGCTCTGGGTGACACCTGCTACAACTGGGGTTATGACTTTTCAGAAGTACATGTGTGGCACTTATAATTAATTACAACTGCAGACACATCGGATTCGTTACTAGAGCCACAGCTAAAAACAATTGGGGTGTCTCAGGGCGGGAGGCTGAGTTGGCTTGTTTCTGAGGTGGCATTTCAGCTCAGTTTCGAGCGATAACATTCTAAATAACACAGGTTTTGCCTGTCCAAGTTTGCTTTCCTTTCATACTTTTGCTAGAAGACTAAAAAAAACCCCTCCTAATCACTGCACCCCCCCAAACCAAAACCCAAACAAGAGAGAAAGGAGCATTTTTTTATATTATCCAACGTGAAAAAAAAAGAACAAAACCAGAAATTAAGAGGAGTGTGAAGAGCGAGCCCAGCCAGGCAGATGGCTTTACAGATGCACACACTCTCCCATCCATCACAACCCTTCCATTCCTTTTAAAAGCAAACATTTTCTGGGCTAAGAAACAGGATGCTGAGAGGAGGACTGAGCTGAAACAAACAGCCTTTCTCATCCCAGCCATTTATTTGATCTTCTTGAGATGAAATGAAATACTGAATTGTACCATCCTTTCTAGAAATTATAGCAAATCCTCACATATTTGGATCATGAAATCTGAGCCGCTCTCTTCCTTCAGACTGCTTTTTCATTCTCTGCTTTATTCTTGCTGTGTCCTGGATATCTTTTTGATTTTTATTTCTTAAGAATCAGGCTTAGCCTGTGCAAGGCTGACAGATTAGCAGCACTGCTACAAACCCATGATGAGAAGGCAGTTAAAACGTGACAAGCAAGCCGACGGTGGTACGTGTTGTGCACATCTTGGAGCGTCTAAAAAAATTAAAGAAAAAAATCATTCTGTGTAGGCATTTTTCCTGAGAGAAGAAATCTGATTTCTTTGAGAGAGACCCATTACAATAAATGAAAGCTGTCTTTCATCACCCCACCTACTTTGCAAACTACCTGGAACTCATTAATTTTATTTTGCCCAGGGTCAAGCAGGCTCTGACTTTGAAAGCTGACACAAGGTGGCTGCAGCCCATCTCCTCCATCCTTTCCCAGACTACTCTTTATTCAGTACAAGGTTACTTGCTCTTGCAGGGATTTGATGAGACCAGCGTTCACCAAGAATTTTAGCACAGCCAAGCTGAATTCGCAAGAGAAACTGTGGATGTGATTTTGATTGCTGGCCTCTGGGGAGAGCATTTAGAAACATGGGACTTCTTGGTTGGGTTTCTTGGTGCTGTTTTTTTGGAAAGTAAGATGTTACCACTTCCCTGAATTTCTCAGTGCTTCAGAAACCTGCCTTCATAGTAGGTTACTCCCCCAAGCTCTCTTTCCACTGTCTACCTCACATGGACATGCAAAGGGATCAGGTTTGGCTCTTCCAGATTTAGAGCACTGAAAGAAAACTGTCATGCTGCATTTGACTGCCTTCTGTCTGCGTGTGCCATGCTGCCCCGAGGCCTCCATCGAGCCGCCTGTCACCCTGCCAGTTATTTTCCCAGATCTATTTCAGCGAGTCTGGCTTCCTTTCTGCTGGGTAAACTTCCATTACTTGCACGCTGCTGAACAAACCCATAGCCCCAAACGTCTTTAACACACATACACACACAGCCACCCCCCAATCTGGCCACAGTCTCACCTCATTCCACAGAATGATCACCACCCTCTTCTGCAACCTCATCTTCTGGATTTGCAATGGGAAAGAATGTACATTTCAAAGCCACAAACCCCTCACTTTGGTAGGTCTGTTAGTTGCCATGCCTGTCTCAACATAACAGGCAACTGCCCTTCAGGGAAAACATCTGTTACAGGTACAGAGTGTATTCAGCTGCTCCAAAGGAGCTGTAGGTAGAGCTACAGGAGCAGTGCAGCAGCATTTGAGCTCTTCGCAGTGCTACAGATAACGCCAGAACTGCCTTCTGTGCTTCACAACAGCTTCCAAAGGCTCTTGCCAAGCAGGGAACAAGAGTGACGGGTTCATACTGGCATCCATTTTGAGAAAGTTATCTGGAGAACAGGATGGGAGCTGGAGGGCTTGTGAGAGTGGCTTTTACAGAGAGAAAGCTTCCTGGGTTCCCAAACATGCTCCTGTATCAGAGCCACGGGAGCCGGTCCAGCTGCTCAGGGGTAGTAACTGCAGTAGGATACAGCCCAGGAACAGATGTGTGCTGCAAGCTACACCTGGTTCAACACGATGAACGCAGACATACTGTCCACCTGATGCACAGATCACACAGGTTTAATTATCCCACTGTTTGATTATCTAGTGTTGACACGGATTTTATGACTAAGTCACCCTTGAGAGTCTCAAAATCTGGAAATCCCAACCACAGATAAAAATTTCCTTGCAGCTTCATAAAGTCACAGCATTTTTCTGACAAACCTTGGCTGAGAATTTTGAGCATTTTTAACTTATCAGGCTTGCAGAGCATTTTACAAGGAGAGTGAAATCTTAAGGCATAAATCACTGACTTAAAGAAAAACAACTGTGTAACAATATTACAAGATATACAGAACAGGATGCACTTGGATTCCAGTTTCTGCTCATTGGCTCACCAGGGAGAAGGATCATAAATCAGAAATAGAGAATGGAAATCAAAGAAAAGTAACAGGAAGTGTCAAAATGAAAACCTGGCAGAAATTACCAATAGGAGGAAAAGAAAAAAGACTCCAGATGTTTTTTAAAAAACTAAAAACCTGGGAAAGATTCAGTGAACAAAAGATCTACAAGCAGAAAAGAGGAAAAAAATGATAGCTTGGGCGGGGGGGAGGGGCTTCTCCTCTTTCTTTCTCACATACGAGCCAGGTCTAGCGAGGCAGGAAAATATGTATCTACTGAGAAGACGAGGGAGGCAAAGGGGAGAAAAAGCCATATAGGCATCGCCTCCCCTCCTCTCTTCCCATGAAGCAGTACTGGAAACTCTGATCCTAGAAATATTTCAGTGAGGCTCACAATTCAAAAGGCTCGTTAAATCCAGGATTACCACCGCGAGAGAACTCGATCTGAGCAGGCAGGCTGTAACGTTTCAGGGGCTCCTTCTCCACACATACCTCTGGGCTGCAGCACTCGCAGCCGCGGGGCGAGGAGCGTGTGAATCCCAGCCCCGCGCAGCACCAGGCTTTTTCCTCGGGGGCCATCTGCCGGCTTTCGCGCTGATGCTTCTTGGGACCCTTCTAGAAGGATGGTTGCTTCATCAGGTGCACCCAGGATGAGCGATGCTCGCGCCATTAGGCATGATTTCTCACATAACTGTGGTCTAAATAGGGCTGGAGGCTGTGCCTTTCTGTCCTGCACACCACCGTAACTCTGGCTGCTGTGCAATTCTTAAATCAGTCTTGTGAATACTTTTAAAAAGATAATAAATGCAGTTCCACTCCTGATACCTCCCTTGTGATCAGAAATGTTCTCTCCCCATCCCCCATGTGTGTGTCATGTTTCTGCCAACAATGGCCCTAAATGTTAATAATCAAAGAATTGCAGGGGTTGGAAGGGACCTCCAGACACCATTGGGTCAATCCCCCTGCCAAAGCAGGCTCCTTAGGACAGGTCACACAGGTCGGCATCCAGATGGGTCTTGAATATCTCCAGAGAAGGAGACTCCACAATCCCCCTGGGCAGCCTGTCCCAGGGCTCTGTCACCCTCACTGGGAAAAAGTTCTTCCGCATGTTGGTGCGGAACTTCCTGTGCTGCATCTTGCAGCCATTGCCCCTTGTCCTGTCTCCACAGACCACTGAAAAGGGGCTGGCCATTTCCCACTGTGTCCCACAAATAATAACTGCAAAGGTAAGGTACTCTAAATCCTTCCTCCAACAAACACCTAAACCCAACGTTAATCTATTTGCCTAAGACTCTTTCAAACAGAACTGCGAAGGAGAGAATTCATTTGTAGACTCCTACTTAGAAAGACTAAGTCATTAACTGATCCATATTTAATTTCTTAAAGAATCAAGCTTAGTCAGCAGACTCTTCAATCAAGAATAGATTTTTATTTGTACATGACCGTTTGAGGGTAACTTTACCAACTGGTAGATATTTGTATCATGCTGCTAATAAACTACAGTGTATTACTGTAAACTTTTTCAAGCTGCTTAAGAACAGCTAGAACCTTAAGGCTGTCATTAAAAGCAGTCTCAACAAAACACCAAAACTAACCAACCCAACACCAGAACCAACCAACCCACACCATCCCAGTCAAATCAAACACTTTTCTCCCCTCATCCCTCCAGCATGTGAGTTTTAGGAATCCAAGTGACATTCATAGAGCATACAGTAAAATGCAGAAGCCTTCAATCCTAGCACATTCCATACAAAAATAACCTCGTGCTTTAAGGAGCTAAAACATCCCTTATTATTAACAGAAAGTGTCTGCTGATCCACCAACAGCAATTTGCATCTGAAAGGCTTATCTTTCAAAAATAGTTTTCTCTCTCAGACTGATACGTTTTCCAATTTAAATCCAGTTGCTATAATTCAAGATTATATAGCCCAGCTGTATTTTCTTTGTATTTCATATTAGTACAGAGCTACTCCACCAAAGTTAAGTACCCTTCTGCTTTCTTAATAGATTGGTCTACTCAGCTGTGTTCCCTTGCAGCCACGTGCAATCAGACACAAAGAATCAGGAGAAGCCACTTGCTACATACAAGGGTCCAGATCACATGCAGTTACACCTGAAAGTGGGCTGGGAAGTCACAATTCAGCTGACAAAAGGATGTCAAAAAGTAAAATAATGATATTCTGTGGATCATAAAAGCTGCTCACTGCTCTGAGGTGAAAAATTAACAACATGCTCCTTTAGAGATAGGAAAACATGATAATGGATATGCTACTGTTAGAAATTCTTAAGATTGCAGGCATCAGAAGTATTACTAGGTCTGCTTATGCATTCTCTATTTTCATGAATAATGTTACAGAGCTTTTTAATTAGGTCGTCATCCTCAAGACACTGTTGAGGCTCAGAATCTCCTCAAACTTGAGACATATCAGAAAGGCCACAGAAGACAAAACATACGTTCTTTGGTATTTCTGGCATTCTACTGCATTGCAATGACACTTAAACCTCAATTTTAAGTCTTGCAAACCTGTACTGTAAAGACGCTGGAGTTCTTAATAAAACGAGCCCTTTCTTATCTGCTGGCTGGTTGTGCAACATATAAAGTAAGCCTGTCAAGCTAACAAAACCCAGGGCTTCTCCACAGCCCACAGCCAATGAAAAATCCCCTCGAGTGACATATCCCAAGAGAGTTCTGGAGCAGTGGGAAGTAACATCTGGGAGAGCATCTGACCACAGACCAAGAATGAGGTCTTCGTGTTCCTCAGTCATTTCTTTGTCTGGAACACTCAGAGGGTCACTTTCTGGAGCCTTCGCGTTACCCTTTTTCTTCTTCTTCTCCTCTTTTAGTTTCTGTATCTTGTGCTTGAATATGTCACGATGTTTGGGCTCCTGAGGACCACAGAAAAGTTTGTCTCTGCTTAGATGCAGTAAGTCATCTTCTGTTGGGATGCAGATCATGGTATGTAATTCTGGGTTCCCTTTTCTCAAGAGAGACAGGTTGACCCACACGAGAGCCCTTGGATAGCTCGTCAAGATTGGCATAAAGACATCTTCAGTCATTTCCTTCTGTCCCAGTCGAGAAACGAGGCGGATTCGCCGATCTTTTCCAGCAGTGGGATAGCACCAGGCTGATAACTGCATTAGTAGTTTCTCACTCCTATTAATTTTAAAAAAACCCAAACCCAAACAAACACCAGGGACAGTTATTAGCAAGTAGTATCACAGCAATCCAGCACCCTGCATACTTGCAAGAGCATGATTAAAAAATGCCCCAGGGCTTTCTGTACCTTTCCAGTATCGCTATGAGCACCAAAAGAACATGGATATGCAGAATTCATGTGCAAGGCTATTTCTTCAGAAGGAGAAGTTACTAGTTAAAACCCTCAAACTTCGATAAATCACAAATGCTCTAAAACATTCAGTGACATTAATGAGGTCCAGAACTGCAAATGTTTTCTTCCCCTTACAACTGCACAAAAAGGAAAGACCTGCACTCAGGCACTTTCCAAACACCGTTGCTGCCCTCATGCGTCACACTGGAATGCAGGGGATTGTTTTCTTTGCAGACCTTACTGAGTAGCACAAGAACCACCTGTGATGATGTATTAGAAGAAAGAATGCAAGCTGATTTACACAGCAATGGTTTTAAATCGCAAATATGAGCCTGTAAAAACTCCATCCACCTAGAAGCAGAATACACCAGCTACAAATACACACTAAACTCAAGAGCGTTAAATTTAATGTCATTTAAGAAATTTACTTCATCTGGTTTGCTGGGGGAAAGCAGAAGGACTTTCACTCAACAGCAAATTCTGACGCACAACAAAACTATTTAATCTCCTCACTGTATTCGGATCAAGTAATTCTCTCATCTTAACAATCATGTCTGAGCTATTCCTTTCCCCAATCCAGTAAATCCCAATACAGGAGTAACACCTCACAAGTAGCATTTTGACGTACCTGAGAACAATAAAGTCCTTTGTTGTAACAGTTTCATCTCTCTCAAAGTCTTGTGTGCTTGTGACAACAAGTGTCTTTAGGGCACCCTCAGAGCTTGTCATTTCCACGGTCTCCTCCACCTCACCAGTTTCAGCGGAAGCTTCTTTAATGACTTCTGCTTTGAGGTTGCAAAAGGTATGCCCTTCAGTGCCACAGCACTCAGCGTGAGGTGAAGAAGGATGTACAAATCCTCCCGAAGCTTTCATTCTTTCTTCCCAGTTCTTGGTCAGCTGCCCCCAAGGACAGATGAAAGGGGACAGAGTGCCCAGCTTGACATAATTTGTCCTTTTTGCGGGTGGACGTCTAAACGACAAATCAAGTAAGTAAGAGTGGATGTTTCCTAGGCCCTCAGACCCTAGCACTGCAGAAGGCTAACCATCTCCTTCATCCTGCTGGTCTATTAAGGTTTTCTCTTTTCAATGGAAAGTGAACTGTGCATTCTCTTTGAGCTAGAATTTTAAAGCTACGCTTCCAGGCAGCACTGCTGTACATCTGACCCAACATATCCTTTCCCCCACAGTAGCTATGTCTATCTACCGTGACTGACACCACCACTGTTTCCTTGAAATTTCTCCTACTTCCCCCTCCTACCTGGAAGGGGAGCCAAAACTCACTGGTGCTGAGGATGCTTCCAGGTACAACATACGGTTAAGTGATCTTTGTTTACTGTGGTGAAAATGAAGGCAAACTTCATCTGGTATTTAAGGAGTGGACACTGAAACATACCTCTTCATTCACTTGATTCTTTTTAGTACATAATTTGACATTCTGCCTTTGCCTTCTCCTACCTCCTCCCTCATTTGCTGCTAAGGGAGCTTGAAATAGCTCTATTTTATTATTAGGCAGCCTTGCTACAGCCTTATAATCTGAGCATATCTCTGGCAATAGAAGGTTTCAGCTAATCTCTGTTTGGCAGAGATTTTCTGTTAAATACATCTAGGATTCTTTTCTTTTTTATACTATTAGGATTTAAACAGTAGTATGGAATCTCAACAACATCAAAGTCTAAATGAACACAACAGATAATGGAATATTTTAAGCAGTATTTTTTTTCATTCTTGCAATCAATTCTGAAGTTGCTATTACCGTTTGAATTTTTCAAGAAGACTGGCTTCCAGTTCCTTGGCAAACTGCGTTCCTGCCCAGCAGTCTGGGAAATCATTTGGAGTGTGAGGTGTTCTTTGATATTCAGAATGCTTTAAAGCTTCTTGCAAGCCACCGACTCGTACACCCCGATATATCTGTGATAAAAATCAAAACCCCCAAAAAAGAAATGCTTGTACTCATTCTGGGTTACTGACTAGGAAAATACCAACCAAAACCAATGCAGCCAAACCCATTAATGCTTCAGAAGCTTCTGCTGTGCAAAAGGGAAAGTCTATCACTTTAACTTTCTAAATAAATACAGTTAAGTATGGTATTCACAGTTTTAGATGCTCACTTCAACAAAAATGTTAGTCATGCTCTTTAAATTTAATTTTAAAAACTATCAAAGCTGAAGAGAACTTCACAGGTTCTGATCTTGTGCATTGCCAGGAATGTCATATTACTTCAACAAAGTCACTGCTCAGTTTATCTTAATTGCACGATGGGTCTCACCACAATTAGTGCCCCTGCACATTCAAAACCAAACACTTAACTGCAGAAGACATTAAAACTGCCATCAAAACATTCAATGCAGAACACTCCAAACAGCACCAGAGAAATACCTAAGCTTAACTCAAACTTTCTGTTCCAAGCTCTGTCATACATCAGAGGCAACCAATTTGTTTTGGTGGAGATGGCCAAGCTGGAAACGGAACAGCAGCAGGCACCCAATGACTTCACTTTAGACACATATTCCCTTCAAAACACAACAAGCTGTAGTATCCTCTCCTTACTCCCCACTCTGATTTCCTGCTTTAGATTGCCGTGTGGGCACGGTTATACCCAACAGAAGGTATGGAAAGGTATTGTTTAAGATTTTAAAACCATGCCTCTATCATCAACAAATTCATACAACCTTTCACTTGATCCTGTAATTGTGGATTAGTTATACAGCATAAGGTACACTCACTACAATCTACTATTTTGAACCAAATCATGTAATTTGTCATATTTACTTGCAATTTGCAATGAAAGTCACTTACAAAAGGAATCCAGAAAGCCATGCCCCAGCCCTTTGGGAGGTAGATATCCCAGCCACTCCCCCATCCTGGTCGATCTTCTCCAGCCATTTTCCCTGGCTGCTGCACCAAGAGTATAGGAATCTTAGATTCAGAAGGACCCAAATCAAGGTGTGATCCAGGTACCAGTAATTGAGCTCTCATATGGTTTAAATCCTGAGGAGGAGGAGACATTTCCCACAAGTTAGTTAGTTAGTAACTTCCTCTTCTAGATACCCTTCCAAGATACAAAGCTTCTAACTAGGAAAAATATTCTAGTAATATGCTACACATTTGAACTGACCTTCATTGAGGCATGAAAAATGTTTTTAGAAAAAAGTATTGAGCACCCTTTTTGCTCCCTTCTTACTTCCACAGACCTTGATGCAGGGCAGGTACTCAGAGCAAAAATGTACAGCACAGATGAAGGACGGAAAACAAGTATTGCAACTCAGTATTCATAGGTTTTGCACCAGACTAGACAGAACAGGTGCTTTCAGGCAGCCTGTCAATACATGGAGCAAACCTGAACTATGTTCAGGGAGATGGGAAGAACATTTGGTCATGATACAGTTTCACATAAAGCATGCTGGCACCAAGGCTTTGCCAATCACCAGTTTCATTTCATTGTATGACATTAAAAATATGTTTATAAAAAACCCATACCATCAGGCTGCCTCTTTATACGTCCCTTCTGCATCAGTTGTTTGATAAGGTAAACACTATATTTCCTGACAGCATGAAGAACGCTGTCATACACAATAAGGTTGTGCTGGTAACTGTTCCACTGGAGTAATATTTTGCATAAGTACTGTGGCACCCAATTTGATAGAGCACAAAACTAATTTTCATGAAGAGAGTATTTAGAGAGATGTTTCTGCCATACAAATGTTTTTCTTTATTGATTACAAAGGTGACAAAAGTTTATCTCCTTTTGTGACTACATCTCCAGTCTACTCATGTGTTTTGTGTGTTGCTCCTCCACTGCCAACAACAGATATACAAGAGCATTACAAAAATACTACAAAATAAATTTCAAGTCAGCAGCTGGGTCCTATGACATTAGGAAACTACTACTCTTGGATCTGTAAGAGTTTCACTCTATGGACCATTAGCCATTTTCTTAAATGGCAATCCACCTTCTTAGTTACCTGCTCTGAGATTTTATTTTCAGTGACGTTCTTACAGATGTCCTGGTCCCAGATAAAGCTGTGAGCACAGTCTACAGGTACACCCTCCAGGTACAGCTGCCTAACTTTATCATTATCTACAAAAGAAGAGAACCTTCAAACAAAATTCAAACAATTTCTGTGACTTAAGTATCAGATTACCAAAACCACTCCACTGCCCAAAGCACAATAAAGCATACAACTAAGTAAACAGAATATTAGAAGCTTAACAAGCATTGATGCCTTGACAGTATCTATAACGTGTGTTTCCAGATGCTAAATATGAAAGAAACTGTTAGGTTAAACAGCATTAACCTGGAATTCTTTCAACTAGGCATTTCATTTACCACTGGCTCCGTGCCCGCAACCTCAGATTCTTCTCTCAATGTGGCTGTGAAAGGACAATGGAAACTGCAGGAGTTGAAGGCCTTTGGAAAAATGAATGGATGTGTTAAGAGACCTAAAAACCCAGAAACTCTAAAAGGAAAAGTTCTTGCTGTTGATATCAGTATTTGGTTGAACCAATAAAGGGAGACATAAAACATGGTGGTATTTCCATACAAAATTATTATGGATGATTACTACCTTTGCCATTTTAAGTTACATCTTTACCATGACACCTTTAATATTCTGGAATCTGGCCCCTTAGGCAGAGTGTGAAGCTCAACAGGTTTGGTAAAAATCAGAAAAAGCAACATTACAGAGCCTAAAATAAATCCACCTAAGTAAGCTTGTAAGAGAAGCAAGGATGACCTTTAGAAATGTGTGTATAGGAAATTCTGTTGGGGTATGACTAGCATGCGACTGCTTAGCACCATCTTCCAACTCTGCATCTTTCCAGGCTCCGCACTTGCAAGGAAAGGACTATTCTTTGCTTATGTCTGCACAGATCAACAGCTGTGTGTGTTACTGAAGAGAAATAACACTTTAAAACTGATCACTGAAATAGTAAATAACCTACCTGTTCCTCAGCTCCGCAGTCTAACCAAAGCAGAGAAAAGGTATACCTGCCTCTACCGATCTATGGATTAAATGCCTTCAGCGTACCTACCATATGCAATGCATGCTGATACGTATTTTAGAGTAAAATAATTCTTACCAATAAACAATATAATGAACCTATTTAATAGTTCTGATCAAAACTTAAGGGTCTGCTGCTAATTTTGTCATCTACAAGGTCTTCCATGTTGAACATAATGTGTTGGGCTTGGTTCTGTTTTCTAGATCACTTCGTCTTTCAAAAGAAGATTCAGCCAATTTTTCCAGTAACATTGTCAAACACTTTGAGTACAGAAGACAGGGATTACTCAGAGATAGTAACAATATAGTAGGTACTGACAATCACAGTAATTACTTACTTAAAATCTATAATCTTTAAGATGTCCCCATTATTAAGAGTTGCAAAATCCTTCAAAAGAAGTATTAAATACAGCAGCACTCCTGACAGTTTGGTGGTGGTGGTAAGTTGATGCTTGCTATGCATTCTTGCTGATAAATTAGATTTACGCGAGAGGAAGAAATACTGAAGAAATTATTGGATTAGGATGGCAATCCTTCAAAATCAGAATGAAACAACGAAAATTCTTGCCAATTCCCTGACCATTAAGCCAGAAGAATTCCTTCTCAGATGAAAAATAAAAATAGGAACCTGAGTAGGAACCTAAAAGAGCACAATACTCCATAAGGCAAAGCACATTGTGTCTGGAGGTACAGCAAATACCAATGCCTCAAAGGAAGATGATAGCCACAAAACTGTGTGTAGTGGTGACAGGGAATTCATTCCTGACTCTCAAGGGGGAAAGGCACATAATGGCAAGCAAATGGAAGGTAAGGAAAATGACTTTCCCATCTTCTATACAGAAAGCATTCATGAACACCAGAATCTCTTTGTTATTTAAACATGTTCCAGTTCAATGGTAAGTTATTTAAGGCTGAGAAAATTGGGACTGTTCAGCCTTGAGAAGAGAAGACTAAGGGGGGACCTAATTAATGTTTATAATTATCTTAAGCAGGGGATGCAGGGGGAATCAGCCAGTCCCTTTTCAGTGGTCTGTGGAGACAGGACAAGGGGCAATGGCTGCAAGTTGGAGCACAGGAAGTTCCACACCAACATGTGGAAAAACTTTTTCCCAGTGAGGGTGACAGAGCCCTGGGACAGGCTGCCCAGGGAGGTGGTGGAGTCTCCTTCTCTGGAGATATTCAAGACCCGTCTGGACGCCTATCTGAGTGAAATGTCCTAGGGAGCCTGCTTTGGCAGGGGGTTGGACCCGATGATCTCTCGAGGTCCCTTCCAACCCCTACGATTCTATGATTCTATGATTCTATTCACTGTAACTTTCTCTGAAGTTTTTGTACCACTTCTTTCTATTACCACAGTTTAGGCAGCCTATCCCCATCACATTCTTGGAGTTCTTTACAATTCTGTTTTCTGTAAAGGCTTAAATATTATTTCCTCTTTAGAAAGCCATTTCAGATCAATCTTTTTCCATCACCACAGTTTAAAAACTATCCCGCTCAATACCCTAAAATACCCTTTTTAAATTTGGTACATTCTTTCTCTGTGATCTCTACTGAACTAGGAGAATTTTTACTCTACTAAGCATGCTACAATTCAATTCATAATCCCAAAATGTCACACCAGTTCTCTTTATTTCTTACCTCTCTCTTGTTTTCTTCAGTCCACATGTTAAGATTGCTGAGGAAATAACCCTACAGATGAGTAAGTTGCTGATGACAGTGGAAGTAAGATGTTAGAGCTAGTATAGGAAATAAGGAGTTGTATTACTAAGCACACAAAGCTCAGCGACAGTCAGCACATTGTCTACTTCTGCTGGTGTCAATGGTTGGTGCTTAGACAATATAGGCAGATAGAGGAAGGTTGTGTTCCATTTCCAGCTGTTGCTCTCACTGGTGTAGCTGGTTATTTTAATAGTCTTAGAAGACAGGCCTAAGAGTAAGAGTTCTTCTATTTGAAAGTTTTCCTTCCCTGTGTGAGGAAATAGCAGAAAATACAAAAATATAAGCACTGCTAGGGAGCGGTTTCAGAGCCGTATGTACACAGCGGTGCACGCCAGGACAACTGGAGCCAGACACCTTGCCTGTGTCTACAGAGGGAACTTTGCTCACTTATCTGTCATGATGCATTCATCTTCTATGCATCTCACTCACCGACTGTTTAAAAGCTCCACCACACTCCATACCGAGCACTTTTAAGAGAGTGGAATCTGCATTCTCCCACAGAAAACAATCAAAGCATATTAAAATCTTGGAAGCATACTCTAAAATGGAGAAAAGAACAGCACTAATTTGCAGGCATGTAAGCACTGACTGCCTACTGGGAGTCTTGACTTCTGTAAGGCATAAGCCTGCTGAGAAGGCAGTGCAAAGTGATTTGTTCACAAACTTTCTATCCTCCAGCATGAAGAAACACAGAGAGCTCTGTGATTAAATCCCATAGGCACATATACAGCTTGCACACAAGTATATGCCTTCAGGAGTGAGAGTAATTGGGAAAGACTTGAGATTACCTTTGACTTGTGAGCACATCACTCATAGGGGAAAAAGGACACAGGCTTATCCACAGCATTTTGAAAAAAAACCCAACATTATTTGGGCAGAAGTGTATCATTTCACTGGCTGCATGTACGATATGGGCAAAGATGATGGCTCTTACTTACCTAAACTGTCCACTCATTGGACAAACAATGCATCCTTAAATTAATCAGGATTCCCTAAGAAAATCTGCTAGCTTTTATATGACATTAAAAGAACAATAGAGCCTATAGCACATATGGAATCTGCTAACATATGCAGTGCCACTTCAATCTTATGAATCCTAATAGTATTTGAATGCCCAGGAAGCAAAAAGGGGAAAAAAGTGTGAAATTGAGCAATAAAAAAGAACCCTTGCTTTATCAACATGACATGTAATTAAGGCAAATAAATGACTATGAACATCTCTTAAATAAAGATCAGCTCACTATTATTACCATATCTGAGTAAGGTCACATCAAAACCAAGACTCAAAGTTTACGCAGTTCTAAGGCTCATAAAAAGATTTCTTCTTACAGAAGAGGCAAATTAATACCACCCAAACGGCATTACAGATCTTAGAGAAGATTAACTTTTTTAGGGGGTGGGTATTACTCTGGGAATTCTATTGCTGCAATGATGTACATTATGTATCATGACTAAATTCCTTCTCTTTTTGATTAAACAAATTGACCTTCAAAAAAACTGACAAGAAGTGTGACGTCCACTCCTGGGTCACTCTTGGCAAAAGAAATGGTAGAATGAGGGGAAAGAACTGATTGGGAAAATACTGGCAGAAGTCCTAAATCAAATGAGAATAATCCTTGCAAATATCTTGCTTTTGATGAAATTCTTACTGGATATTTCAGTAGCAGGTAACAGGGTCCTGAGAAAGTAATAATAAAACAAACCAAACAACCCACCTTGTAACTTCTTTGCTTTTAATGACTTGAACAAGGAGGCCCATTAAGGCAGAAATGTAGGACAGGTAGTTGCTGTCACACAGCCACTGCAAAATTAGGTCAGGAACACCAAACAGAGTTTAGAGAGTAACAACGGCCTCTCTGCTCAACTAACACCTAGGAATATTTATTGATGGGGACAGGAGAGTGGCTGTTAGGTCTCAGTCTTGAACTCCTCAGGTAGTCGAGGGAGATGAACTACTGTGCCACAGGATTCCCCCACTGCGTATGTAATAGGTGTGCAGGAGATTGTGAATGATCCTGTTAATCTTCCTACAGAGAATAAGGAAGTCATTCAGGAGGGAAACATGGAAAACAGCTGTGACCTTCCCTCCTGAACTGTTAGTCCCCCATATCCTCTCCTTACCTGTTTTTGTACAAGGGCTAGCCTCTCCTTTTCTAGTCCCTCATCATGATTTTATACCAGAAGATGCCTGTATCAACTGTCTTCTTTCATCCTTCTGCCTACTCAGTTTATTTAGCAGTGATGTGCTTGTTTAACAGCAAGTTCTTCAGCAGAACCTAACTCAGAAGGCATCATGCAGTTTACCTTTCCTTGTTAGCTGACCAAGGATTGTGTCCCTCTCCCGAATAATAGCCAGAGAGGGCAGATGCAGTTTGAAGTTCACGATGAAACAAGAAAGAAAAAAACCCCAAAAACCACTCAGAAAGGAAGTAGAAAGCAACACTAATTTTCTGAAGGTTTATGTTGTAGAATTTTCACAAGTGAAGGATAATCCCAAATAGAAAAATCCTGCAGATGGCCATTTCTAACCAGTCAAAGGAAAAAAAGGCATCAGTATTTTCTTCCTCTTGACTCCCTATCTTACATCATTACCTCTTCACCATAGCTCTCCTTCCTGCGGGGCAACCAGCTCTGCTCGCACAAGAGAAACTACTGTGAAACATTCCTAATGCCTAGATGCCTTCCTGCTGATCTTGCCTTCTTGAACACATCTTCACAGACACCACAGGCAGAATGAAGGGGAACAAATTACTTCTTGTAGTTGCTAACTCCTTTATCAGCTCACACCAGTATGTGTAAACAAGTGCTTTACAGCTCACCTTACTTCTCATCAGGAAGGAACCAAAGTAGAGATCGTGTATTCTGCAGCATTTCCAAGAGGAACATTAACTGAGAGTTAGCCGAGCAGAACTAATTAACAGGAGAAAGGTTGTTCCAGATCAATGGTAGACTAGGAGGATGTGAGAAAATTCATATAAAAGGAGTTGTGCAGAGAGCTAAAAGACAGTAACTAAAACAGATGTTCAACCTGATTTAAGTGAAAGGTAAAGCCACATTATTCCAGCACCACCAAGGAAACAAAGTATTTTCAAGTCTCCGGAACCTTCAAAGTGTGCTATTTGCTACTCTTTGCTAGCTGCCTATTAGGTGAAGCAGTCTGTGTGCAGTCAACCTAACTGGAAACACCTACACACACTGTACACCAACCCTACTGCATATGCTATTGGACATTTTCCAAGGATGTTCAAATCCAAGGTAATTTGCATTTTGCACTGAAATGTTGTGTAAAACCACAGATGCACCTTTTTGTTTTTAACATAACCAGCACCGTGGCCCACTGAAACACTGATCTCACAAACCTAATTTTTTTATTTTTCTAATTATTCAGTGGAATTGCAACTTTCATCATTCTGAGACTATAACGTAGAAAAGGCTATCTTCTTGGAGAGATAAACAGCATCAGAAAGTAAGTTTCTGTCTGGTGTGACGTCTAAGTAGCTTTTAGCACCTGGTTGGCCTTGCCAGGATTCGAACCTGGATCATCTGTATGGTCAGACAGAGGCTTCCACTGAGCACAAGACCAGCTTTGGTGCATGTCCCTCCCTCACAACTGCTATTCTAAAACCTGGGCAACTTTCAAGCTGTTCCTGTTCTGTTCTGTCATGGACTATGGAAAAGGGAAGGAAACATTCTGAAATCAAATGCTAGAGCAAAACAGCAAAAGACAGTCAGTAGAAGATGACAGTAAATGAAAACAAAGTGTAGAGAGGAACTGAATTTCTTGCCTTTGGCAGTTCCACAAGAAGCATAATCTAAGTAAGGGATTTTACCTTGATATTTTTCAAAGTCTGGCATGGCTTTTGTCTTCTTTTTTGGCAAATTGACTCGAGGATCTCCAACAGTGAGGCCCAGTATCGTACCTGGTGGCATTTCTGATGGTGAACTTATCCCTTTAAAAATACACAGATGAACACTGCCATAAAGCCATCCATTATATTGCAATCTTTTCTGCATTACTAATCTGTGCATTTTTTTGCCTGCAGGGATTTGACACCACTGTAAGCCAGAGAAGCAATCCAGAGTATTCAGTTTAACATGTTTTGAAAACTCATTAATGCTTGTTACATGTCCAATAACAAAACACAACAACAGTCTAAGACTTAGTTTGCAATTCCATTTATGCTTAGCACAGAAGAGGTCCCTCTCACAACTTACAGGCTCAATTCATCCTTTACATTTGGCACATCTTTTAGAGAACATCCAGCCCTTGTTTTATAATTGCCATCCAGAGAAAGGAAATTAAAAGATGTTTTTTAAAAGTTTTACCTTAAGTGGGAGATCTACCAAAGTCTGTTCCTTACCTGCCTCAGTGCTAGAAAGTGAGGAAATGTTATTATGTTACTTTACAACTCAGCCAAATATACAACTATTCATTAGAAACAAAAGTATGACGCAGGGTATGGTACTTTGGGTAGGAGCCTACCATTTTATCTGTGGAGGAATTGTAGAACTAACTGCCTTACTTGGGTTGTATGGAAGGAGAGACTGAGTCTATGTCAGACTGTATATCTATCAGTAATCTCATATCTAAGCTCATTAAGATAGAAAACAAGATTTAGTTTATCTGTTTAAGAGTTTGGGCTACCTGAAGGATTAAAATTCCTTTGAAGAAGTTAATGTAGTGTTTCACCATTTTCATTTTTGACATGCCATGGTAATTACCTAGGTGCACAATCAATGGCATCACTCTCGATCAGGCAAAAAAATATTTCCAATCTGAAGTCAACTTATTAGCACACAAGTTTTGATCACTAGAGTTCACGAGTTTCCCCTTCCTCCCATAACACCCACACGCCCAAATACCTTCCAATAGTTCAAAGATAGCACTTTGACGTTGATGAAGAGATATTTTTTCAGAGTCTTTGCAGTTTTCTACCCACCAGTTATTCAGTTCTGTCTCTGAGTTCACCATCTCCTGAAAAACAATGTATTTAATTAATCTCCAGTGGTCATTCAGTTTTGTCTGTCAGCATGAATTCTTTCTCAGTTTGCTTTAATCACTATGGTTGCTTTCTGTCTGTTCATATTTCAAATCAAAATATTTTTTTCCTGATGCAGTCTGTTCTTATACTTCACATTACACTACTCCCCAATAAGCTGTTAAGTATAACCTGTGTTCTGAAAATAAACAAAGCAATCCACAACACTTCCTAAGTTTGTTGTTAATTATTTCTTACAGAAATAGAGATTTATGACCTTGGCATAAATCTTGACCTTGACCAGTCGTATGCAGTCCAGACAATTTCTGCAGTGTGTTGAAGACAATTTCCTGCTACAGATGGTGCAGGAGCCTACAAGGGGAGGGCGGGTGCTGGACCTTGTTTTAACTAACAAGGACGGGCTCGTTAGGGAAGTGAAGGTCGGGGGCAGCTTAGGTCTAAGTGACCATGAAATGGTTCAGTTCAAGATCCTGGGTGGAAGAAGCAAGCCAAAAAGTAGGATAGCTACCCTGAATTTTGGAAAAGCTAACTTTGATCTCCTCCGTGACTTAATAGGGGCTATCCCGTGGGCTACGCTGTTTGAAGGAATGGGAGCCTGTGAGTGCTGGCTAGCATTCAAACAGCACTTCTTCCAAGCACAGGAACGATGCATCCCTTTGTGCAGGAAATCTGGAAGGAGAGGCAGAAGACCTGCGTGGATGAACACGGAGCTGATGAGTAAACTCAAAGAGAAGAGGAAGATCTATGAATTGTGGAAGAAGGGTCTGAGCACATGGGGAGAATACAGGAATGTAGTCAGGGCCTGTAGGGTCGCAACTAGGAAGGCTAAAGCCCTCTTGGAAATGAAGCTGGCAAGGGACATAAAGGACAATAAAAAGGGTTTTTTTAGATACGTGAATAGCAAAAGGATGACCAGGGATAATGTAGGTCCCTTGCTGAATGAGGAGGGTGTCCTGGTAACGGGGGATACTGAGAAGGTGGAGATACTGAATGCCTTCTTTGCTTCGGTCTTCACCTCAAAGGCCCCCCAGGACCCACAGGCACTGGATGTAAATAGGAGTGTTTGGGATATGAAGAATTTCCATCTGGTTGAGGTAGGGGAGGTCCAGGAGTGGCTCAAAGGGATAAACGCACACAAATCCATGGGACCGGATGGGATACATCCACGTGTGCTAAGGGAGCTGGCGGAGGTGATTGCTGAGCCGCTCTCTATCATCTTCAACAGGTCCTGGAGAACAGGAGAAGTGCCTGAGGACTGGAGGATAGCCAACGTCACTCCAGTCTTTAAAAAGGGCAAGAAGGAGGATCCCAGCAACTATAGGCCAGTCAGCCTCACCTCTGTCCCTGGAAAGGTAATGGAACAGCTTGTTCTGGATGCCATCTCCAAGCAATTGGAAGAGAAGAAGGTCATGAGGAGTAGTCAGCATGGATTCACCAAGGGGAAATCGTGCTCGACCAATCTCATAGCCTTCTACGATCTCATCACCGGCTGGGTAGATGGAGGGAGAACAGTGGATGTCATCTACCTTGACTTCAGCAAGGCTTTTGATACTGTCTCCCATGACATCCTGATAGCAAAGCTGAGAAAGCATGGGATTGATGAGTGGACAGTGAGGTGGGTTGAGAATTGGCTGTCGGACCGAGCCCAGAGGGTTGTGATTCGTGGAGTGGAATCTGACTGGAGGCCTGTGACTAGCGGTGTTCCCCAGGGCTCGGTGTTGGGTCCAGTCCTGTTTAACGTCTTCATTGACGACCTTGATGAGGGAATAGCATCCACCCTCAGCAAGTACGCCGATGACACAAAGCTGGGAGGAGTGGCTGACACGCAGGAACACTGCGCTGCCATCCAGTGAGACCTGGACAGGCTGGAGAGCTGGGCAGTAAGAAACCAGATGAGGTTTAACAAAAGCAAGTGTAAAGTCTTGCACCTGGAAAGGAACAACCGTTTCTATCAGTACAGGCTGGGGGATGACCTGCTGGAGAAGAGCTCAGTGGAGAAGGACCTGGGGGTCCTGGTGGATGACAGGTTGGCCATGAGCCAGCAGTGTGCCTCGGTGGCTGAGAGAGCCAATGGGATCCTGGGGTGCATCCGGAGGAGTGTAGCCAGCAGGTCAAGGGAGGTGATCCTCCCGCTCTACTCTGCCCTGGTCAGGCCCCACCTGGAGTATTGTGTCCAGTTCTGGGCTCCCTGGTACAAAAAGGACAGGGATCTCCTGGAGAGAGTCCAGAGAAGGGCTACGAAGATGATAAAGGGCCTGGAGCATCTCCCCTATGAGGAAAGGCTGAGAAGATTGGGACTGTTCAGCCTTGAGAAGAGAAGACTAAGGGGGCACCTAATTAATGTTTACAATTATCTTAAGCAGGGGATGCAGGGGGAATCAGCCAGTCCCTTTTCAGTGGTCTGTGGAGACAGGACAAGGGGCAATGGCTGCAAGTTGGAGCATAGGAAGTTCCGCACCAACATGCGGAGAAACTTTTTCACAGTGAGGGTGACAGAGCCCTGGGACAGGCTGCCCAGGGGGGTGGTGGAGTCTCCTTCTCTGGAGATATTCAAGACCCGTCTGGATGCCTGTCTCAGTGAAATGTCCTAGGGAGCCTGCTTTGGCAGGGGGTTGGACCCGATGATCTCTCGAGGTCCCTTCCAACCCCTACAATTCTAATTCTATGAATCTATGTTTGCTGCAAGAGGAAAAAAACCAAAAACAAACTCCAAACCATTAAAACCACCATGCTATGTGCCAAGAGGTAGACAAAGTACTAAATCCTGGAGAAATACCATATTTGATTGACACAAAGGTTTTTATACCTTACATGTCTTGCTCTTTAGCTCTAGGTGCTCTAGCTTATTGCTCAAAAAATATGATTTATGGTTTGTCAAAGAGAATGTTAATTATTCTGGACCTCTCAGTACAATACATCTCTAGAGCAGAAACTACATAGCCTGTTCACCAGCACCACTGCCTCTATTTTCTTCCTACCCCCACTTAAAAATCAGACAGGAGATCAATGTTAGTCAAGTGGCTCAACACAAAGAAGCTAACAGCAGAAATACATAGGTTAGCCTTATAAAAAGGCCAGATAGTTTACAATTCGTCCTAGCAAAAAGAAGCTTGCATGTTCTAGAAATCTTATCAGAATTACAGTAATATCCAAACTGCATATTTCCTTACTGTTTGGAGAGAAGCAGCTTTCAAGGTCTCTGTAAGGACGGAGTGTGATAATGGGCCAATCAGCCGATATCTGAGAATCTCCATTGTTCTATCACTGAAACAAATTTCAGGGAGAATTTCAGGTGAATGCACAACCCTACACCACACCATTTTTTTTCCTCCCCCATCACTGTTAAGTCAGAATTCAGAGGTATTAACCAGTTAACGGTCACAGTTTCTGACTACTATGAACAAACCTGATCACAATACCAGTAATCTGCGAGATCCAAGAGTAGGACTTCAGTGGATCTCTAGTGCCATCACCAATTATTTTTTTCACTGGCACAGCTGCTTCTCCTTCCTTATCCTCCTTCTTTCTTTTCTTGCCAAGGCTCAGAGCAACATCCATTTGTTTTTTCTCTTGAACTGATGTTTTAACAGGCTCAGGAATATGGATTTCTTCAGGCTCTGAACACTGAAAAATTGCTTTTAACTCTCTCAGTATGTCCTTAAGAAAAATAAAAAGTTTGGATTAGGATGTTAAGCAGTGCACTGCAAAGCTTAAGTACAGTTTTAAGAATTATGATCTACTATTTTATTTTCCTATATGGATTTAAAGAAATCAACTTCATTCTGAAGAAGTTCAGGTCTTACTATGAAGAGCTGAAAGTAATACCGAATGTTGCTAAGAATTTATTCTCACTTTAAATTAATGTAAGACAAATTGTTGGTGCTCAAAAATTTACTTTTTGTTTGGCTGGTTGCTTTTGGGGGTTTTTTGTTAAGTTCGTAGCCAAGTATCAGATTATGATTATCTGTGATGAGGCCAAACAACCTCCTGGGGGTGCCAGTGGGAAGGATGTGAATGAAGCAACATCATATTGCAAATGCATCAAAAAGCAAGCGATACTAGAAAACATTTAACAAGTTCAAACACACCAAAAAAATCTCCCAAACCCTGAGAGGCATGTATCTTCTATATAAGGCATGTTTATACACAGGTTTTCTACACCTTTCAGAATGCATCTTCAGCATTAAAAACGTACAATGCATAAAGAAATAAGAGTACAGTTGTAAAGAAAAAACCTGTTTGAGAGCTGGATGCATCCAGACCCACAACTGTCTGTTCTCAGCCCCATCTCTGGGCTTCCAAATAAATGTAACTGGACCAAGCATATCCTCAGGATAGCGATCTGCTCGGTAAAGATTAAGGGAACCCTCGTATCTTCCAGACAGACAGCAAGCCTCTTCAAATGTTAATCCTAAAGAAGAAGAGTATTTTGGTTTTCAGTAAGTATCTCATTAAAAAATAATAATGAAAAAGAAAATTCCCTATCAATTAAAGAACATGTACCACAATTAGTTTTTTAATAAACAACTGAAAATGAGAACATCTAGTCCTAGTATGAGGACTGTATTTTAATTATATTTTTTCAACCAAAATCATGACTCAGTGTCAACTCTGTTACTACTATTGAGATTGGTAGGCTATTAAAAAAGGAAAAGGATATCTCACCCTTTAGTCTCTTCAGAATTTTAACCATATTTTGCACTACAAATATTTACCTGTGTCAATGCTACATATTCGAGCAAGTTGCTTCAGAAGCTCATTCTCTTTACCAGTCAACTCCAGGCAACAATAATACGATAAATCCTGAAACAACAGGATAACGGCAGTAAAGTGAGAACAAATCTTGAAAATGAGCTGGGCAATGAAGGAGCAGACAGAGCTTCACACTTTACACTGAAGTAGTAATCTATTGAACGAAAAGCAAAATGAGTTTTCTTTTTCCAGCTTAAAATTGTTAGGTATCGGAGAGCTGTCAGGCATTTCTCACTTGAGGACCAACCTGTATCTCAAACCAACAAAGCACCTGTCCTCAATAGCATGCCACTCAGGAAGACAGTGAGGGGATTCACTGAATCTCTTGGCTCTTGAGCAAACTGAAAATGCAGTATTTCAATCATAGTTGCCATAAGACTCTCCTAAAGTTTCTCTTGGTATCTCTGATACTCGCCACCTTTCATTACAATTATGAAGTTACTCATTTCATATTTAGCAGTTATCAGTTGTTAACAGCTGACACAACAGTACTTAAGATACATAAATATTCCTTATAACTGAATAGTTCATTACTTCACCTTGGCAAAATAGCAAAGAAAACAGATTTTAAAAAAAAAAAAAAAAAAAGTAAACATGGTACCTGAAGAAGACAGTGTTTTGTCATGGCTCGGTAACAAGCCCTGTAGCTCTTCTCTGTAGGGCTATCTCCTAAACAGTATCCCCATTTCTTTACCATATGAAATCTCTTTGCATGCCAAATATGTGTTTCCAGCCAAATATTTTTCCTTTGCCTGCGATTAAACTCTGCCACCAAATTTATGTGGCGCCTTCTGGCTTTGCGGCATTTAGTCTTGGACTGTTCCTTTTTCTGATGCACGGCTTTCTCTGCCTGTTTTAAAAGAGAGGATGTTAAAGCAAATCTCAAAAGGACAAACTTAAAAAAAAAAAAGGCTGGTATATGTAAGGGTACACGAGGCACTAAAATTATATTTTATTCTGATGTTAGTCTCAAGAATTAAGGAGAACAAACACTTTGAAACTTTACATGCCAGACTCATCCACACAAGTGCATCAAAATCTGACTGGAACCCACAGATAAACCAAACTCCCCAGACATTCAGAAAGTTATCAGTGAACAGTGTGTGAAGTTTTCTCCCAACATCAGTATACCCACATGAATAAAACCTGGAGATCTGAGTGCATACAGAAGCAATACGGACTCTCACACCACCACATAGGGCCTTCAGGATTCTACAATGCATAGAAGCAAACAAGAAAGGAACGTGGCGATGCCTTGACCAATTTCTTAATAAATACCCAGTCAGGCTCTGAATAACTAAGGGTGAACACACGGATGGAGAGGAAAGTTTGACTCTCTCAAGGTTCGGTTTGCCTTTTTGTGAAGAGAGGGTGTAGAAAGAAATAGAGACCGTAAGACACACAAAAAAAATCTTAGGATGTCTCCTGTAAGCTCACCAAGGAATAGCTGGCAACAGACCACTGGTTATAAGAATAACAGAGGAATTAAAGTGCAAGAAGATCACAGCAAAGACAACAGAAAACACTGAAGCAACTCATAACATCTAAATAGAAATGCACAAGGATATAAAATACGTTTCCATCACATCCATCATTCTACCACAGAGTAGGCAACATAAGACACAGGATCAATGACACATGACTGATTGGTTCATAAAGATAATTAAAGATAAAGGGATGTGGCACTGTAGATCAAAAGCTTGAAGACATAATGTTTTGCAAGAGTTAAGAAACGGTCCAGCTAAATGTTTGGATAGCAATGGGCACTGAAAAAGGATCTAAGAAAAAAGGAAGAAAATTAAGCAGAATCAGAACAGTTGAACTTTAAAGAAGCAGATTTCAAACACTGAAAAGTAATGAGCAGAATGTTTACAAATGGAAATAGTGCGTATCTGACACCCTGCAAGACAACATGAAACAAAACTGCCTGTGCAAACACACAAACTACACCAAAAGACCGGAGGAGAGAAAACATAGCAGAAGAAACAGAGCTTCTTCAGGGCAATTAAATGATCTAAAAATCCAAGAAACCTACAAGAAGTGGAAACAAGGAGGGAAGAGTAAATGTGTACATGTACAGAGAAGTTAGAAAGGTTATGTGAAAGCAAGTTAAGCAGGACACGAAAGAACCAAGCATAAACATTAAAGACATTTAACAAGGACAGAGTACATAACTAAGTACACAAAACAGCTCATGCTTTCTTCCTTCAGTTCTTAGAAAACAGGCCAAATTGCCATGACTAAAGCAGCAAAACCAATGCCAACCAGAGGAGTAAAAGAAGAGATAGAGGTTATGAAAATCCAGTAACATGCCCCAAGAAACATGTAGCCAAGGCAATTTCTCAATCATGAACAATTATCTTCAGGACCTTGGGGTGGAGGGGGTAAGGTCTCAAAGAACTTAAAAGAGACAATGCAAGGGAGAAAAGAATGCAAGAAAAACATTAATCAGGCAATCAGAATCTTATCAAGCAAACTCACTGGATCACTTTAAGAAATGTCTAGAGTCTATGAAGTGATCTATGATGAACATCAGAAATATCATTTCACAACAAAATCCTGCTGAACCAATTTTACTTTTTTTTAACCACACAACAAGGTCACAGTGGGTAAGTAGCAAGTAACTCCACTGGAGCATTCTGACTAAAGGTTGAGCTACAGCTATAAATGAGTTTCATGAGAAACAAGGAATAGTCAATTAGTAAGTCTTAAGCTGCATGCAGCCTACCAAAACTCCAGTGTACCTCCCATGGTTGAGCTATAAACACATGAACCATCGTGCCAGTCACAAACAGGCTATGCTGGCTTGAGGCTGACAGGTCACAGCCAGCAGCTGTGGTGGGAAGCGAGGCAGACAGGTGTGATCAAGGACTCCTGGATCCCCTGGGACCAACGCGCCGACTAAAAACCCCTCCTGCGGTGGACCCTTTTATCATCATTACTCTAATAACTTCTGAAGACAAAGTCAAGTGGTTAGTGACCTCTACTTGAGCTACTGTCTAAAACTGGGGTGCTTCTGCATTTTAAATCCAACCATTACTCAAACTTTGAGAACATGCTTAAACAGGGAAGTTTTGCAGATAAGTTCAGGTCTGAACATCAATGAATGCACAGCTGAACACTGTGCATTAGCTTTGCTCACCATGTGGCCTATCAAATACTAGGAAATGCATTTATACCTCTTTCCTGGCGATCTCCTGGAGCCGCCTGGGTAGGCGCTTAATATTGTGACTCATAGCTCGCCTTCGCATGTGCCTAGGTAGTGTCTGGAACACCAGAGAGTTTGAAGACTTCTGCGTGACTGCTTTCAACATGGCATTGATCTCAGCAGCACGAGCTTGAGCAAAGGTAGACACTGTAACGAAAAGGATCAGAGCACAACAAACAGCAAAAGTCAAAAGGGGACGCTGTACATAAATTACTGAATCCCAGCAGCATATTCAAAGTACATCAGTCTAATGAATTCTTGAGATAAAAGTAAATACTGTATACTATTCCTAGAGAAATTGCAGTTCTTTATATATTCTGAAGCTTACAGATATGGTTAAGCAAATACTAATACATGAAAGAATCTGGAAGCTGTGGCACAACCAACGAGTCCTATTTACATTAAGTACTTTAATAAATTAGAGTAGCAATCTCTTTAGATGGTATTCAGAGAGATGAAAAATACTTCAGCATTGAAAAAAAAAAAAAAAGGAAGCCATAATCATCTTATCTTACAGGCTGTTTTAAAATTACCAAATTAAAAATCCATAGGTTGGTCTTATTTTATGCTTACAAAAGCATATCAGAGCACTGACTGCCACACTCTGAAAAGCTAATCTGCTCTCCTAAATAAACACAGTTAGATGAAAAATTTTCTTTAACTCACATCACAGGTAAAAAACAGTTTCACCAGCTACATTAAAAGCAGATGACTGTCAGTACTCGTTTTGCTAGAGAACAGAAAGCATAATGCATATTCCTCATTACAGGTACTTTTGAGCTCAGAAGTCTGAAAAGACTCATTGAGTAACAGCTGGTTGTTCATTCCAGTACACCACTATTTCTCTATTGTGGGGAAAACAAAGAAAAGCAGAATAACAGAGCCTCAGTTCTAATTTCTGCTGTCGCTTAAACCCAAAGAAAGACAGCAAACTTCATGACCAGAAAGTTGCTCTGGACATATAAATTACGACCTTTTTCTTATATACAAACCTGTTATATATTTTGGCATTTCCTCAGAAACACTCTGGCGTCCTCCTTGCCATCCTCCTCTTCCTCTGCCTCTCTCTCCTCTATTTTGTCCTTTTGGAAAATACTGGTCTTTCCTGTAAGAAGGTCCAGATGACTGATTTGAAAATTTCTGCTGCTCAGAATGAACATCTCCTGAAGGGTTTAGGGATAAAAAAAGAGAACAGAAATAAAACAGCAGTCTGAGTAACTAGTAACTATACATAGTCTTTGCTCACAAGATTCCGTTGCACATTCCTCCTATTATATTTAATACCTCCTATTATATTTAATACCTTTTAATATATAATTAAAAGCCACCAGAAAACAGAAGAAATAAGCTATTTTTTATAGGAAGAAATAAAAATTTTGCACTGTCCTACAGCAAGCCTGCAGTAGATCAAGTATCTTCTCCACCCACTGAAAATGGTATGCAATCCAGACTTTGCCTCCAATACTCTATCAGACCCAACAGGAAAGACCTGACTAAAATCAGTCTATGTAACATCAGCAGTAATTTTTACTATTGTCTAGTCAAGGTTTTAGCAAATTTAGTATTTCCTCCCTGTTGCCCCTTGATTTTTTTTTCCCCATGAGCAAATGTATTCTCACCTCACAGGTATTTCTGATAGACCAGTAAGCAAGACACAGCACCAACATATATATAAGTTACTTTTCTGTTACAGGCTTTTAAATCAATATTGCAACTAAATAATTAAAGCCTGCAGTAAGCTTCCCAAGGTACAGAAATACCTTTCAAGAGTGATTAGCACCTAACAGTGCTTCAAGTTTAAGAGGGCCCTGAAGTCTCTATATAAAGATTAGTTTATATTCAACCTATGCAGTTTAGTCTTGGTCAGGATTTCTAGTATAAAACCAGTTTTCACATTATCAGCTTCTTAAACAAACCTATGACATTGCCCCCAAAATGCTATCACGGAGACAAGGAATAGCCAGGATCAGATTGAGCTCCAGCAGCCTCAACCTATGTGAGATTAAAATGCCAAGGAACCTCCTTCTTCTATGTCAAATAAGCACCAGGTTGAATCCTTCTGTTCTGCGGCAACAGTGTTGCAGCCCTGATGCAGCCCATCATGCAGAACTACAGTAAATCAAATGAAAAAGTAACTTCTGGAAACAGAAGTTAGTTTTTATGTGAAACCACTCCCTGATCTGGGTTCTCCCAATGGTTGAGTGCTACACTATCTACACAGTAAAGTGATGGTGACAAGGCTGGGAGAGAAATGGATGGTCTTAGGTCAGCAATTCTGTGCAGACCCCCAGCCCAGGTCTGTAACTCAGGGCAACGGGACAACAATTAACTCATATCACAAGAACACCCTGTCACTAACAAGTTAGCCTCAGAATGGAGGACCATCTTAATCAAAAGATGGAAGAGTATTTCAAAATTCAGACTTAACGCCTAATAAAAAATTGTTTCAGGTACTATGTAGATCCATAGTTTTACAGCTCCTATTTATATTTTTTCTTTACTGTTTCTACACTCACTAACACTACAGAACAACATTATGTGGATGAAAATACATTGTATGCAAAAGGACAGAAAAACACAGCCACATACTCTTAGACGTTCCCTGCTACAAATAAAGTTAGAAAAAACGCGTTTAATCTGTCAGTACTCTCCAATGTCATTCTAAAATCTTCAGACAGGACTGACCATAATTTGCTATGTCATTCTGTCTGCTTTACAATCACCTAAATACACAATGACATTTAAGCATTTTATTTGTTCAACTCCAAAGATCAAACGTGCCAGGTTCTGAAGGCTTCACAGTAACAGGCCCTGCTCTCATGTGGGCTTGTTTTTTCCCCAGGAAACAATGTAAGTAACAAAACAAAAACATGAGATGGGGTGAAAATGTAAGCCAAATTTTAGTACACAGGACACAGATGAAAACTCAGGTGGAAAAAAGCATCTGGCATACAGCTTGACAGGATCCTTCAGTCTTCTGCCGCAAAGGTTACCTGCGTACGAAATGCCCCTGCAATGACCTAGCAGCACTGTGGCTTCGGGGAATGCCTTGCTGCCTTCTGCCAGGGCTCTTCCACAGACACGGGAGCCACAAGCGCCAAAAGGCAAGTCGGCTGGGCACGCTAACAGACGACCAGTGTGTTTGTCAGGGGTCCGGCGGAGTCAACCAGCTCCGCCGGCGGCCCCGGGCCGCGTCGAACGAGAAGGGAGGTCCCCGCACGGGGCATAACGCTCAAACACGTTTGAAGACTAGTAAGCGCAGCGGGAGGACAGGGGTTCGGCGTGCAGTCGAAGAGATGACGGAGACAAACGTGTGTTAATAGAAACACAGCTAAAGGAGTCAAGGGCAGGGCCCGAAGCTCAGGGGCTTTCCCACACCGCGCACATCTCACGGGGCTGAGGAGACAGGGACACCCAGCGCCGAGGGGGAGCCGGGAGACCCAGTGCCCGGTGGGGGGGGGGCCGGGACACCCCGCCCCGCAGTCACCCACCCCAGGCCTAGGCAGCGGACCCCTATCCGTACCTGGGGGCGCGCAGGCTCTGCTCCCTCCGCCGGGGAAGGGCCCCGGCTCGGCGGAAAGGGTTACGCTGGACGGCTGGTTCCTCATCTTCTTGGCCCGCTTCTTCTCCCTCGCCCCAGACATCTCCGACAGGACGTGTACGGGTAGAACGGAACGTGCGGAGTGGAGGGTCACACTACCCCGGCCCTTAGGCAGGCCTGAGGCACCAGCGGGGGCTGCTCGGCCTCTCCGCGGCGGGAATGAGCTGACAAACACTGCGGCGGCGGCCCGACACGCACACGCGGCCGCCCCAGCAGAGACACCGCGCATGCGCGCGGCACAAGCACACACCCCCTTCCTCCTCCCCGAAAGACTACGCTTCCCAGAAGGCCCCGCGGGGAGGAGCGGTAGCGGCGTGTTACTGGCAGGGGGAGGTGGTCAGAGGTCGGCGGGGTGCTGAGTTGGGCTGAGGCGAGGGTGTTGGTGATAGCTATGGCTTCGCTCGTGAAGAAAATAATCAACACTGCTAAGGCTCCGGCGGCCATGGGCCCCTACAGGTATGGCTTGGCGAGAGGGAGGTCTCTAGGGGGAAGCAAGAGGAGGATTTGCCTGTAGGGTTTCGAGCGGGTCCCCGGGGCGGGGTCTGTCAGGCAGCCCTGGGACTGAGGTGGGTCTCCCCGAACAGGGGCCGATCTTCTCCCTTAGTAACCCGCCCCGGGGACACCTGGGCTCCTACAGCAGTGCTAGCGGAGCGGCAAACTTCAGCCTGGTTGTCCTGATCGTTTTAGGCATGAGGTTTTAAAATGTCTCTCAAAAAGTCAGTTTGGGGAAAGAATTCGGGAAATTAGTGATGAACAGCGAATGGAGAAAAAACAGCCAGCACCCCAAATAAGAGAGAGAATGGTTCCTCTCAAGGAAAAAAAAATACCTAGGGTAAAAGCATGTTGCCTTGGTGAGTTAGCAGTGAGCACTGGCTCCAGAGGCAAAGAACAGCAAGGGCTGAGCCCCAGCCAGGGCGTGCTTGGGAGCCTTCTCTGCCTGGGAACCACTACTCTGACTTTGAGTGTGAGCGCCAGTAAGTTATAAATGCTCTTCAGTCTGAACACTTAACTGCTGTAAAGATACGTAAGATGCTGTTGAATGTTTTCATGAGTGAGTTGTCAGTTGCAACGGTTCTGATTGTGTTTTTAATCCCTATTTTAATTGGAGACAGGTTTTTCTGTGCTAATTGGATGTGAATAAAAGTGTTCAGTAACTATAGCAGACTCTTAAAGCTAAGGTACTTCTGAAGGAGTTTTACCAGGACATTTTCTAAGACATTTTTAAATTTTGTGTTCAGACTTTGTTCTTCCCAATACAAAACCAGACTCCTTTCATTTCATATTTTCCGCTTGTAGCATCTTAGTGCCTTCCAGGTGCATTTCACTCTCCGCAACTTTGAAACTGAGGTTTCTGAACTTCAAACTGTACATTCTTTATAGGAATTATAAAGATGGAGCAGTGCAAAATGTAGAAGTAGAGAGACATGACATGAAGGTTAATACCTGTAAAAAATAAACTGTAGGTAGATTGCAGCCAGGGCCTGGCATCACCTGTAGTTGGAATGCCTGAGAAGTGAGAGGGTGGAAATTCTTCAGCTGCACACACACACCACTGGCCTAGCCTTCAACATAACTCTCATTTTCTGTTGTCGATTAACTGCACTCCAGTATTTTGTGCTTTTTTTGGTAGTTTTTCATTAAATGCTGCCTATTAGGCAGCCTGTTAATTGTATGACAGGTCTAACATCAGTAAGTTTATCACTAACTTAGTTTATCAGGTTTCAGTAAACTTGTCAAAGTCCACTGAGCAGAAGTTGCACAAGAAGTAACTGCTATATCTCTGCTGTGGAGTCTGAGTGTGGCAACAGGAATGACGGCTTAGTATGGAAGGAAAAATTGGGATGTATGGGCTGCAAACCTGGTTCTGCTACAGTCCTTCAGCATGTTTTTTGGTGACCTATTTTTAATGTATTTTTAATCCAATTTCCAGACTCATCTGTGTGAGTGTGTAAGTGTATAGATACACATTTCATTAATGATATTAAACTTTTTAAAAGACACAGCAGAAGCGGTGTTCTTGTATCAATCAACAATCATTTGTGTAGAGAAGATCTGATAAACTTTGCAGTCCTTGTCTTTAAAGAGCGTGTCCAGTTACACACTTGGGTGTACTGAAACCTTAACGGCTTAAGGCACGCACTCAGATCTCTGCTGAATCAGAGACTAAAGAGTAGCTACGACTGACCCTAGTTATAGGATACATCTGCAGTTAAAGTGTGACCACAGTTTGTACAGTTGAAGTTTCTCTGAGCTTCAGTCATGCGTTTGACTGCAGTAGAAGTACACCCTTTAATTGGTGAATTGTTAATAGTCTTGGTGAATGGAGGATTAAATGGGTAGCTAGCTATACCAAGAGAAGAAAGTTGAGGCGCAGCGAAGGGGACCCAGTAAGTCTGCTGCAGATGTTGATCTGGCAGTGATATCAGAACGCTTCAGCTTGTTGGTATTTTCTTCCCCAATTATTCATGATACATGACTGCCCAAAAGCCTTTGTTGTGATACACATCCTCTTGTGTCATTTGGTTTATAATAAGCCATAGAAGAAAATATCTTGGTTTTTTTAGAGAGCTTATACCTTCTTATTGCATGGTTCTCTGTGCTTTAAACAAAGTGGGACATGGCAGGAAAGAAAATAAAATTAAAGAAGAGAAGCACGTGTGTTTGGTTCATACATACATTTTTCTATCAACAAGACTCATTAGCAGGGAAACTACTTCATTCGCTAGTTTTGTCTTTTTTTAAATAGTGTTGTTTTGTGATTTACTCTGGTTTCTGATAGTAAAATATCTTACATGGTGATTATTTTCTATCAGATACATTACTGGCTCTTTTTTGCCCTTATGAAATTACAGGAGAATGTAGGACAGGGGAAAAAAGGAAAGGTTGGATTGCCTAACCATGGTCATTTTACTGAGTCACTAAATTAGGTTGGTCCCCTGTGTAGTCAGTGGATTGAGCCAACCCAATTGAGTCAATTTTAAGAGAAGAGATGTAATAAAACTGTTCCCTGAAAGAGTCCCTCTCTTTGCTATTGACATTAAAGGGAAGCTAACCTAATTTAGATACTTTGGGGAGGTGCCTAACTCCAGTTTGTGTAACTGGAGAGGCTTGTTGCACTGTCAAAACAGTGCATTTTCTTGTGGAATGGGAAGAGATAAGAAAAACAGTATTGCCACGCCGCAAACACTTTCAGAAGAATCTTTAATTTCTTTGCAAAATATTTTTAATTACTAGCTGAAGAGAATTATCTCTCTTGCATAATGTTTGCTAGGTAGCTTAAATCCTTGTTTTAATCTTTTAATCTCTTTGTGGTAATTAAAGAGGGTAATAATTGTCAACTCCAGCAGAAACACACCTGACACTTACATAAAAATGTTTTGCAAAGGGCTTGAATTTTGCATTCTTTGGACCCAGCCCAGCCATCAGGTCGTCCAGGTTATTTTCTGTGAGGAGAATGGTTGTTCTAGGAATGGAGTGATCCAGGCAGAGTGCTGATGGGCCAGATTCGGGACTCTGAAGGAATATTGCCAGAAACTGCATGCAGGGCTTCACGTGGCAGCTGTAACCCACTTTTCATGGTGCAGGCTTGTGCGTGCATAACCGAAGTCCTTTCTCTTTCTGAGATACTGCAAACTACTGAAGAACATGTGAGGTATGTTTTAAGATAGGTTTAATGTTTCCCCATTGAAACAGTAACTAAAATGTCACTTTTTCAGCCAAGCAGTGCTGGTAGACCGGACGATGTACATTGCAGGACAGATTGGTATAGAACCTTCCACCGGGCAGCTTGTCTCTGGAGGGGCAAAGGAAGAAGCCAAGCAAGTAAGATGTCTTCTAACAGTAAACTTGTAATGGAGTTAGCATTTGCTTACTTAAACACAGATTTATGACTAATTGAAGAGCCCTGCAGAGTGTATTTCACATCCTCCAAGATGAAGGACAGGCAGGAGGAAGTAATTCCTTTATATCCTTGTTGTTTTCCTCCCAAGCAACGTAGAGCTTAGGGAAGGAATTTGTAGGAAAGAATCAGTGTTTGTAACAAAGGTTCAGACCCCAGTAAAAGCCCTGGTTTTGAGATGGAGAAAGGCTTTTTCCCCCAGCAGCAAGGAGGTTGTGTGAAGTAATAAGGTAGGATGAGATGACACTGTATCATGTCTTTACATCTAATGAATGGGTGGTTTAATATTTGTGGTTTACTAGATGCTACCTTTTATTAATTTACTTTTTAATCTATTTCTGATTTTGCTTACTTGCTCGCAATAGTTGTAGATTTGCTGGGTGAATTTATAGTGAAACACAGATGTAGCCAGAATAAAACCATATGCACATACTTACCTAGATACAACCTAGCTGATACTTCAAAGATTTTTGTCTCATTTTTCATTAGGCTCTAAAAAACATGGGAGAAATACTGAAAGCTGCAGGCTGTGACTATGGCAATGGTAAGTGTTGCAGTGGCAAACAAGTGGCTGTTTTTACCTACCTGGAAAAAAACCCCAACCTGGCTAAGTAAAAAATTCTATTGTAGACTGTATCTTTGGGACTTTTATGGACTGTTTGTTTTGGCAGTAGATATTATATATGATGTAATTTTTGGCAACAGTTGCCTTACAACAGCTGTGTTGTTTTGTTGGGTTTTTTAAATTTTATTTTATCTGCTTATCATTTCTGTGCCTCTTGGAAGAATTTGATTTAGAACAAAGTTTCAAACAGATGGTTTCAGAGCTGGCCAGGAATATCTAATTCCTTAAAGTGTTGTTATGTACTAGCTAGTCAGACTTTTTAGATGGTCATCTAGGTGGTGAATATCAGTTTGCAAAACTTTTCAAAATGTTTAGAATATTTGAAATAAATTTATGAAATAAAAAAAAGAAATGCACTAAAGATTTTCAACTTCTGTATAAAAATCAGAGATCCAAAATAACTGCAGTTTACTTAATTTCTAGTTGTGAAGACTACGGTTTTGATGGCAGACATGAAGGACTTCAATGATATTAATGATACTTACAGACAATGTAAGTAGATCTTTTGTTCCACAAGTCAAATGTTAAAACAGAATCAAATTATATTCACAGTAAGCAAAGTGTTTCAGTGACTTAGATGATATAACTCCAGATTCTTTGAGGTTCCAGTAGAAACGCAGCATTTAAAAAATAAAATTAATTTGCAAGCAGCAGGTCAAGTACAGCCCAGTTTCTTGTGGATTTGTGGCCTACCATCCCTCTGACTCGCTGTCATGTAAAGATCAACTATTGCTATCCCTACAGGTAGATCTTCCATGCCTCTTTACCTTGATAGATGCTGTGTTGTCCCTAATATTCTGCTGTAGGCAGTCTTTGAATGCCTCATTTCAGATTTTGTATCTCCATTTCTTTAAAGTCCATTTGTATCTTTGGATGATTTGTAGGGTTTTCTTATGGATCAGGGCTTTTTTTTTAATATAAGGATAAACTACATCCTTATAAAACATTTTTAAGAAAAAACAAAATTACTTGGTTAACAAAATTGCTTGGAATTGAATGTAAACTGAAATAGGTAATTCCAATGAGCCATACTGTGCAGAAGAATTAGGGAGAGTAAGTTCCTTATTTATATATGGCTTGGGTTTTAATGAGCTCATAAATAAAAGGCTTGATTCAAGACCAGATGTTGCTATCAACATAGTCTTCTGCATAGAATCATAGAATGGCATGTCAAAATGGAATTGTGTGTGCATTTCAGCAGTAAAAAAGACCTGCTGGATACTCAGTTACTTGTGGCCTCTGATCTTGAGTTCAAGAAAGCAGTTGTTGCTCTTGTTTCATTTGTGAGTCATTATCCTGCCTTGTCAGTACAGGACCCTGAAATTAAGTAAGTCTGAGCTTAGTGGTAACTCTCACTAGTAAAACTTTCATTTAATTTTGAGTGTTTGCAAGGACTGTTCAAAGTCACTCTGGACAAGGCTTTGAGCAACCTGAAGTAGTAGTAGAAGTAGTAGTAGTAGAAGAAGATGTCCCTGCCTGCTGGCAGGTTGGACTATATGATCTTTAAAGGTCCCTTCCAACCTAAACTATTCTGAGTCTGTAGGTTCAGCTCAAACTATTCTGAATCTATACACTCAGTACTTGTATATAGAATCACAGAATCATAGGGGTTGGAGGGGACCTCAAGAGATCATTGGGTCCAACCCCCAAAATATATTGACCAATACCTCCTCCTCCACCCCCTGCCCCATTCCTTTGTGGATGGAGGAATAGGTCAAGGGCCTATTTTAACTGCCATCCTTTGATATAAGTTGGCCCCTGATGGCTTTAGACAAATTTAGGATCTCTGCTCACAAATGACTCCTCTGGCAGGGGCCTGTGTTTCCCTTTTGCTCTGTGAAAGAGCCTCCTACCAGTCTCTGGGGTTCCTGACTGGATCATCACTCCTCTGATTTAATCTTTTTTCCACCCAAGTTGGTGCTAAGGCCATGCAGTGTCAGTGGAGGGCAAGTTATTATAAGTTATATGGCTTCTTGATGATGAATGATACCCTGCTGAGCTGTTACACTAGTCAGTGGCCAAAAAAACTCAACAAGGGGGACATGATAACTGACACAGCCGACATTGAACTGAAACTGTTCCAGTGACTGCATTTTACACAGGTTACTTTGAACTGTGTTGTATTGAGCAAAATTAAGTAATCAGTGGATGTTTCTGTTTAAATTTCAGTTTTCAAGACAAACTTCCCAGCCAGAGCAGCCTATCAGGTTGCTGCTTTGCCAAAAGTAAGTGTCACTTTTCTCAAACGACACTCTGTTCTCACAAGGTTATGTTTTACATGAAATAGTAGAATCATAGAATGGCATGGGTTGGAAGGGATCCCAAGGATCATATTGTTCCAAACCCCTGCCACAGGCAGGGCCACCAACCTCCAGGTCCGGATCTAGATAAGGTTGCCCAGGGCCCCATCCAGCCTGGCCTTGAATACCTCCAGGGATGGGGCATCCACCACCGCTCTGGGCAGCCTGTTCCAGCACCTTACTGCTCTCTCTGTAAAAAAACTTCCCCCTAATATCTAATCTAAACCTTCCTTCCTTTAGCTCTAATCCATTCCCCCTTGTCCTGCCATTATCTGCCCTTTTAAAAAGTTGATTTCCCTCCAGTTTATGTGCTCCCTTCAGGTCCTGGAAGGCTGCAATGAGGTGTCATGTCGTGTCGTGTCGTGTGTGTGTCCAGTGTCCGTCTGTCCTCGACCCCCTGCCCCCCGCAGCCTCCGCCCCTCCCCTCCCCTCCCCTCCCCTCCCCTCCCCTCCCCTCCCCTCCCCTCCCCTCCCCTCCTCTCCCCTCAGCAAACCCAGCTCCCTCAGCCTCTCTTCGTAGAGGAGGTGCTTCAGCCCTCTAATCATCCTCGTGGCCCCCCTCTGAACCCTCTCCAACAGTTCTACATCTTTCTTGTATTGGGGCCCCCAGATCTGGACACAGTACTCCAGATGGGACCTCTCATGAGGGCAGAGTAGAGAGGGACAATCACCTCCCTGTCCCTGCTGGCCACCACTCTTCTGATGGAGCCCAGGATACCATTGGCCTTCTGAGCTGCAAGAGCACACTGCCGGCTCATGTTAAGTTTCTCATCCATCATGACACCCAGGTCCTTCTCAGCAGGGCTGCTCTCAAGGAGCTCTCTCCCAGTCTGTATATATGTTTGGGATTCCTTTGCTTCATAAAATAGACACATTAAATTCCTAATATCTTTCTCCATTGTTTTCTCACAGGGTGCCAGAGTTGAGATTGAAGCTATTGCCATTCAAGGACCCCTCCAAGATGCTTCAGCCTGACTATAAATAGAGACTGAGTACCCTGCAACAGAAGTTTTAGATTTAATACTTCTCCCTCACATCTGATTCCTACAGTTGACTACCAGCAGTTACAGTCTTCTGGATTGTGGCCTTGGATTCTCTAAAATAGCAGTTTACAGTGAGTTCTGTGCAGGCCAACCCTGAAACCTTCGGGAGCCTTGCTAAAAACCAGCGGAGTTTGATTGCCAGGCAGGGCCCTTACTTTGTGATGGTGACTGGGTATTCAGGTATTAAGGACACGTTTCAGTGAACATATGATGGTTATACCATGGATGATCTAGGCATGGAAAACTACTGATTTGTAATAGTAGGGTTTTAGTAACAATTTTAAATAAGAAAAAACAATAACTGGGAAAAGAGTAGAACACTTGAATTGCTTAGTGTGTACTGTTTCAGTTTTGTGCTTTGGGGAATTCTGCTGTATTTGTTTCCAAACTGTCTTAAACACTTTCTTTACAGAATAGATTACTGTTGGGACTCACTTTTTTTTTTTTTTATTCTCTTTCCATGTAGAAGCAATTGCTTAAGAAAGTTAATAGTAATTTCAGAAAGGAAAAAAAAAATTACACTTCTCTGAAATACCGTGCTAACTATAGAAATTAGCTGTAAATTAATCTCTACCTGTAACTTTTTTCATAATGTCTTTCATAGCAATTCAACTTTTACTATCTTTTGATTCAAAAGAAAAACAAAAATCCTGTTTAATGAGAATAAATGATGATTGCATCTGCAAAACTCTTGTCTGTCTCTTCTGGGAAAAAACTTCTTTTCCTAGTGATGCTCTGATATTCCATTACAAAAAAAAGTCCCTGTCTCACTTAAATAATTCAAACCAAAAGAATAGGTTTATTATCTATCTCCTAATAGCTAAGGAGGAACATAATCCTCCAAGACAGGAAGCTTTCAGCTACCACAGCACTGCAGTTCTCAGCATTTTTTCTCTCTCATTAAGGACATAAGCATCTGCTTGCTGAAGCGATTAAGCAATATAGAGGAGTTGGGCTGATGATACTAGTATGTTATCCCATCCTTCTGCATTTATCTTCAAACCAAGTAAAAATGGGAATAATTTTAAGGAATGAGTTTGAAAGTCAGCTATAGAGTGGATTTTGAGCAGAAATTCTTTTCTGTCATAGTCCATTCACCTCAGAGTCTTTGTTTTGCTCTCTTCTGTGAAGATGGCCATCCAGTTACATATGGGCTGTCACTGTATCTTCACTTTCTCTGTGTAGAAAGTAAAAACAACTATATGCAGCAGCCTGGCAAATGTACCATTTTGGTGGCAGAAACGTGTACCTGCTTTATGGGAAACCCATGGTCCACTCCTGCTTTATACAATGAGGGAATCCTGTGGTCTGCTCCTTCCAGAGGCTGCTGTTTGTATGCCGGAATGCCATGGCTGAGCGCTTCAGAATCTGTTTCTGGTCCCATCTCATGTGACCAAACTCAATTTTGGTAAGCCACAAAGCAGCAGTATAGCAAGGAGAGGGTACAATCCTGGTTTTCTGCAGCTCAAGTGGCCATACAGTGGGTTTTGCCATCCAGCAACTCAAATCCAACCGTCAGTTCTGCTGCGTTGTCTTCTGTGTGTAATGCCTACTGACAATCATGTTGTGTATTTTTACCTGGTGTCCTGGTTTTGGCTAGGATAGAGTTAAATGCTTTTCCAGTAGTGGATGGAATGCCGTGTTTGGGAGTCAGTGCTGATAGCACCCTGATGTTTTTAGTAGTTGCCAAGCAGTCAAGGACTTTTTTCAGTTGTTCATATTTCCCTGCTAATGAGAAGGGAGGACGAAGCCAGGACAGGTGACCTGAACTGGCCAAAGAGGGTATTCCATGCCAATTACGTCATGCTCAGCATAAAAGGGGGACTGGAGGGGGAGGAGCAGGCAGCTCCAGGACGTGCTGATCTGGGGACAGCCCGTTTTTTTCAGGACAGCTCTGAGCTGTAGGGCCCGAGTTGTTTGGTGAGAAACTGCATTGTGTAGCACCAGTTTCATATATTTTGCTATAAAGTCCTATTATTATATCTATTTTTCTGCTATCCCAGTAAACTATCCTTATCCCAACCCACAAGGTTTTGGTTCCTTGGGTTTTCCTTCTCCTTCCCTCTCCCCCTCCCTCAGTCCCCTCCACTCCCTTTTAAAGAACAAGTGGCTGCATGGTGCTCGGCTCTCAGCTGGGGCAAAGCCACACCACCTAGCTAATGATATTCATATGGCAGGCATGCAAGTCCAATCTGGCAGCACTGTGTTGCTGCCCACCTTTGCATCCCCATGCAGATACTGCCCTGTCTGAAAATACCCCTGTGTTCAGTACCAAAGCCACACAGTGTGAGTCACCTTCCATCCTTGGAGAAACTGGAAGTGTCCCACTGGTGGTTTCTTACCTTCCTGCTTGTCAGCCATGCCTTCCATCTCTCCTTACTTCCCTTGCACTGTTGCCATAACTGCATTTTGTATTTTTCATGCATTCCTGGTATCACTTTGGCGTGCACCAGAGGGGCAGCTGGAAAGTCATGAGAACAGATGACCTTATTTAGCCCTTCTAGATGCGGTGTGAAGTGGCCAATTCTCCTGCTTTTTGGTGAGCTTGAGAATTGTATCTTTATAGAAGAAAGATCAATAATGAGTTTGTCACAGTATGTATATAGATTTTGTTACAGCATTGTCTTGTTTTCACTTGACAAAATGGGAGATGATTGTTTGTATTAGTACCTCAAACAGTGAACTTCCAAGCAACAACCTTTGAAAAGTACCTGATGCTTCTGCATATAAACGTCCTATGCATAAACTTTTATTAGTCTTGGCTTCTGCTCTTGTTCTTTCTTCTTGACTATGCTATTGATGTCTTTTATGGTCTACATCTCTGACTCAAGAAGCAATCCCACCTAAGAAAAACATGATCAGACTTGTCAGGAAGGAGCTAGTACTAATATGAATATGACTTTCTAGGAAATGGAGCACAATATTTAAGGATGAGCAGGGAGAGTAATTAAGAGCAGTGTAATTGAATGGAATTACATTTAAATGGATTCCTAATTTATATTTGTATTTCTGTGTTACAGCTTTGCTCGATATCATCACTTTGTTGGTATGTATTTCACTGATTTGCAGCAGGCTTCAATCATGTTGAATGTGAACCAAGGTCAACCTCTGGCCTTCCTGCTGTGCTGCCTCCCTGCCGGCCTTGAATCCAACACTAGATGGCAGTTCTGATTATTTTGGTTTTTTATCTGTGCTGACCTGGCCAGTTGCTGACACAAGTCCTTTCTAGAACCCCTTTGGGTGCCTTCACTAGTGCAAACGGGTGTGAATTCATGGTGGAGCTTGGAGGGGGAATAGTAAAACTGCTACCTTGGACTTTCAGAGGGCGGACTTTGATTTGTTCAAGAGACTGGTAGGGGGAGTCCCTTGGCATTCAGTCTTAGCGAACAAAGGGGTACAAGAGAGCTGGTTGCTCTTCAAGAAGGAAGTCTTAAGGGCGCAGGAGCAGGCAGTCCCCCTGAGCCGCAAAATGAGCTGGCAGGGAAGAAGACCGGCGTGGATGAATAGGGAGTTACTCTTGAGGCTCCGGGAGAAAAAGAGAATCTACCGCCTGTGGAAGGAGGGACGGGTAACTGAGAAGGAATTCAAGGAAGTTGTCAGGATGTGTAGAGGTGAAATCAGAAAGGCAAAAGCCCAGCTTGAATTTAACCTGGCCGCTGGGGTGAAAAGGAATAACAAACTCTTTTATAAGTACATTAACAGTAAGAGGAGGACAAAGGAGAATATCCACTCTTTACTGGATGAGGCTGGGAATGTGATCACTGAGGATAAGGAAAAGGCGGAGGTTCTGAATGCCTTCTTTACGTCTGTCTTTAAAGGTCAGACCAGTTATCCTCAGGGTACCCCTCTCTCTGACCTGGTAGTCTCGGCTGGGGAGCATGCTAACTCCCCTGTGATTCTGGAAGAAACGGTCAGAGACTTCCTACTCCAACTGGACTGCCACAAGTCCATGGGGCCGGATGAGATCCACCCGAGAGTGCTGAGGGAACTGGCAGAGGTGGTAGCCGAGCCGCTTTCCATTATCTATCAGTTCTCCTTGTTGACTGGTGAGGTCCCAGAAGACTGGAGGCTCGCCAATGTGACTCCCATTTACAAGAAAGGTTGTAAGGAGGATCCAGGAAACTACAGGCCTGTTAGCCTGACCTCGGTTCCAGGGAAGGTTATGGAACAGATAGTCTTGAGGGAGATCATGCGGCATGTGCGGGATGGCTGGGGGATCAGGCCTAGCCAGCATGGGTTCATGAAGGGCAGGTCCTGTTTGACCAACCTGATCTCCTTCTATGATCTAGTGACCCATCTGCTGGATGAGGGAAAGGCTGTTGATGTGGTCTACCTAGACTTCAGCAAAGCCTTTGACACTGTCTCCCACAGTATTCTCCTGCAGAAGCTGGCAGCCCGTGGCTTGGATGGGTACACCCTCAGCTGGGTAAGGAGCTGGCTGGAGGGCCAGGCTCAGAGAGTGGTAGTAAATGGAGTTAAATCCAGCTGGCGACCGGTCACGAGTGGTGTTCCCCAGGGGTCGGTGCTGGGGCCTGTCCTCTTCAATATCTTTATTGATGACCTAGATGAGGGTATTGAGTGCACCCTCAGTAAGTTTGCAGATGACACTAAATTGGCTGGGAGTGTGGATCTGCCTGGGGGTAGCGAGGCCCTACAGAGGGATCTGGACAGGCTGGAGAGCTGGGCTGAAGCCAATGGCATGAGGTTCAACAAGAGCAAATGCTGAGTCCTGCACTTTGGCCACAACAACCCCAGGCAGCACTATAGGCTTGGGGCGGAGTGGCTGGAGGACTGTGTGGAGGAAATGGACCTGGGGGTACTGATTGATGCACGGCTGAACATGAGCCGACAGTGTGCGCGGGTGGCCAAGAAGGCCAACGGCATCCTGGCTTGCATCAAAAATAGTGTTACTAGTAGGAGCAGGGAGGTAATTGTCCCCCTGTACTCAGCACTTGTGAGGCCGCATCTCGAGTACTGTGTTCAGTTTTGGGCCCCTCACTACAGGAAAGACATTGAGGCCCTGGAGCGCGTTCAGAGGAGGGCTACTAAGCTGGTGAGGGGTCTGGAACACAGGCCTTACGAGGAGTGGCTGAGGGAGCTGGGATTGTTCAGCCTGGAGAAGAGGAGGCTCAGGGGAGACCTTATAGCTCTCTATAACTTCCTGAAGGGAGGTTGTAGTGAGCTGGGGGTCGGCCTCTTCTCCCGTGTAGGCAGTGACAGAACTAGAGGGAATGGTATCAAGCTGCGCCAGGGGAGATTCAGGCTGGACATTAGGAAGCACTACTTCTCGGAAAGGGTAGTCAGGCACTGGAATGCACTGCCCAGGGAGGTGGTGGAGTCACCGACCCTGGGGGTGTTCAAGGAAAGACTGGATGTTGTATTGAGGGATATGGTTTAGTGGGAGCTAGTAGTAATAGGTGAATGGTTGGACTGGATGATCTTCTAGGTCTTTTCCAACCTTGATAATTCTGTGATTCTGTGATCTGTGATACACCATTGCTTTCCACAGTGAGGTACGGTCTGGCACTGAAATGTAAGTGAAACAGCTGGGGGGGAAAAAGCATTCTGGAGGCAGCTAACAAGCCACAAGAAGTTACTTCCATTTAAAATGTCTGTATGAGTAAGAAGGTGCTGCTGCAAAAAGATGGGAACTGAAATCCACTTTTAGTTGTATAATTCTTTTTTCTTTCCTCCAGCTTTTAGCTAGGGAACAGTTGCATGATTTTGTGAATGCCACATACGTATTCCTCAGGCACTGGAATTCTACAGTAACTGAAATAAACACTCTCACTTAGAGCTGTAACATAGCCATTCTCAACACAAACAATCAGCCTTCCACAGAGATGTTAAAAACTTTTATTTTTAAAGCAGGATTATATTCTTTGATTCTATCCTTTAAAACAAACTGACCAATACCCCATAATTCAGATCCCATCATTCTCCAATATGTAAATCTTAGCATATTTAATCTTTTTAGAAAGGAAAAGGGAAAAAAAAGAGCTTTTATTTGTTGTAACTGCAGAAAATGTGAGGACTGAAGATGACTGAGAAGGGCTGACACTGTTGAGTCATTGCCCAGCTTACACTCCTCGTTTCCAAGGAGCACTGCTTAATGACCTGAAGCTGAAGAGCGAGGAAAGGACATATATTGTCACCTCTCCTCCTTGTAACAACAGCAGTTGGGAGAGTGACTCTGAGGTGAGCAGGTTACCTTGATTCCCTTGTATTGTCATTTTATTTCCAAGTGCTGTCTCCTCTGTTGCTATTAATACTATTGATCTCTGCCAGAGATCTCTTCTTAGTTTATGCTTTTGAGTTGTTCAGTATCAACCTGCAACTAGGCAGCTAGTAAAAATAACAAGTAAAACTCTGCAACATCAACCTACTAAAAAATTACTAGACACCCACCCCACCCCCCAAAGTAAGCATTTTCATTCAAAAAGTTTATGGTATTGCCTCCATAAAGGTGACACTGAATGAAGCTGACAAGTTTGTAAGTCCTGATAAGCAGAAAACTTCAGATTTAGTGATACAAGCAGGGAATATCAGCTTACATAAATGGCTGATAGATGAGGGATGTCAACTGGATTATTTAATACAAACCAAAGTCTACTGGAATCAGATGTGCCCATGCAGCAAAAACAAACAAACAAAAAGCTCTTTGAGGGGATTTGTAAAATTTGCTAGAGTCAGCAAAAGTTCTGTGAAGTCCTTTTGCTCAATAAAGCTAACTAAATAGCACAGTGTGCCTGCACTTTTTAGGTAACTGGCCTGTTCTCTGCATTCTACTTCCTTATGCCAGAGAATACCATAAACACAGTCCTTGTTGATAACGTAGTCCCTTTGCAGCAATCACCATCTAAACAAACTACTATCAGATCCATGATATCAATTACTTTCAGGGCCTGTTTTCACATGCAATTTGATGGAAAGCTTCATCTCCAAAATGATTATTTAGCATTTTGGAAAATAACCAAGACAGTCCCCGACTGCATACTTCTGGAGGACAGCACCACAGGCAAATAAAGCAGAGGAGCTCTCCTTTGGGAACAGCCTCTGGTTAGAAATGTATTTTAGAAGCCACAAACGTGTATGAAGAGCTAAGGACAGGTTATAAATCATTATGAATGTTAACAGCTGTGAAGTTATCTTTATATTTTAAGTGTGCTAGAATTTATAAGACTAGAACATCCTATTCATAGTTAAAGATGCCCTCATCTCCCTGGTTTTGCAGAAGTCATCAGATACGCTACTAGACTTGAAACAATTTTGTGTTTAAAAATGGAGGGTGAGCAGCACAGACTCACTCGGGTCCTGGAAACTGCACCATTTATATCCTCTGTGCATATATATATATGCACACACACATACATCTATCTGTGTGTATATCTGCATTCACTTACAGCCCAGCAAACACACACTTTTGTCTTCCAGCCCTCAATGTGCTACACACGTCAGCAGCTCCATACACTGGTAGTCCAGGCACTTGGAGACATTGCCTGCATACAACCATTAAAAACAAAACCAAACCCCACAACACTATATTCTTCCTCCCATATAATGCTGTTTTGAGTTTTCAAAGGTTTGAAGTTAGCTATCTGAACATGGAAAAATCCTAATTGAAAACTGAATGTTCATACTGACATCAGAAAATGGTCCCACTGTGCTAGATGCATACAGAAGGCCACTCTGTGGCAGGGTGGTGAAAGTTCAGGTATTTCAAACACTTGGAAGTCTTGGCAGCTTAACTTCAAAAACCATATAATTTTTTTTCTGATGCCTCTTATTCATGTTCGTGGCTTGTGGCTCAATCCATAACAGCTTTACTATTTTCCCAACCTAATAAAATTTTTAAATGTTCATGTGGACAGAAGAGCAGGCCCAAGAAGAGGATGTTCATAAGACATAACTTCTATTCGTGGTTATTAGCTGTCTCTGAAACACATGGAAAAAATTCATTTAACAATTAATTGAGGGTTCAACTTAATACTCAATAAATCTTACAGGAATTAAATGTAAAATTTCCCTGGCAGCATCACAGCATGAAGGGAGTATCTGCTCTTCTCCTCAATCTGTAGCGATGTTGTGTGGTTCTCAAACAGCCACGAACATCCACTGGCTCTGCTTCTTCTTTCCCCATCCCATTCATACACAGTCTTCCTCTTACATACATTACCATCACCTATGTGAAATCCAGTTGTGCCACAACAGGCTTATGCTCCTCCCCACCCTGCAGCATTTTTTTTAACTTTTGAAATCCCTGCACAATTTCAGTCATAGTTGATACAGAGGCAAAGATCTCACAGAAATTAAATCTTAGAGAAGCCTTAAATAAGGACAAGAGGCAAAGGGCATAAATTCAAGTACAGGAATTTACATTTAAATGTAAGAAGACTTTTTTTACTGTAAGGTCTATTGTCTGATTAGATCATTCTGCCCACAGAGTCTGTGGGATCTCCATCCTTGGGGATATTCAAACCTCAACTAGACAACCAGTTCCAGCTGATCCTGCTTTGAATGGGGGGTCTGGACTAGATGATGTCCAGAGCTACATTCCTACCTCAACTATTCCATAATAGCGTATGGTTGAGGAACGGTAGCCAGCCCCTAAAACTCTCTGTGTTGGCCATCAACAGCTGAGAAGCTGTGAGTTTTGCTGGCTTGCCTGACAGCTAGAAGATAGTGCCCAAGGGGATGACTGGCAGAAATCATAGTGTTGGACCACTCTAGCTCAAGGTACTTTCTCAACCAGAAGACCCTGCAAGGATAGGTTTGGAACATGGGATTTCCTTGCAGCAGAAGGCTGGGCAGGAAACAGGGAAGGTGAGAATTTTGCAGGGAAATGCAGGTGACCTGGGAGAGACCCAACTGCAGTGACTCTCTGCGACAAAGAGCCTGGCAGTTAAACTGCAACAGCATTGCTAATAGAACGTGAAAGAAAAAATAAAATCCCCTTTAGATGTTTTGAATTCAACGTCCTTAGTGTGTCACTGAGCATTCCCTTGTTCAGAGATGGACCTGAGCTACCTCTAGAGCACTGTTTATTTGGCACTACGACCAGCTCATATCCTCTTGCTTGTACCCTCTCCGAGGCAAGACCCAATGTTTTTGATCTCTCTCAAAAGGAGGATTTTTCCATTCCCTTTAGCAATCTTCCTTCCCTGCCCAGAATCTTGTTACAGTTCTTCAATATCCTTTCAAGATGGACGAATTGTTCCTTTACACAACAGCATCCCAGATTTAAACGGCCACTGTTCCATTCTTAACCTTATTTGCTTTTCTTGCCCACAGCTGTTCTCTGAGCTGTCTGCATCTGCATCTGAAAAGTATTACAGACACAGAAGTAGGACTGCTCTTTCTACTTCCCTACAAAACTGTTGGGGAGAACATTGTCAAGGCAGGTAAATGCAGAAAGTAAGAATTTTAATGAAGTTGTAATCATTACATGATGAAATGTCTTATTCTTTGGGAATTGAGGTTGTCAAGAGCAATCTTTGCTCTTTGAGGTTGTCCAGAAGCAAATTAAATGCTTTGCTGAAATCACAGCACAGACAGGCAATGCTTTGTAGAGGCACAGAGGCAAGGCATTAGAAACATTTAGTGATTTGTGCTTCATAGGCAAAGCTGTATGGTATCACTTTGAAGATCCTGCAAGAGCACAGTTGCCAACAGCCAACAGTAGCTTGTCTTCACAGGCTAGCCTAAAAACTAACAGTATAGATGTCACCAAGAGTAAAACAAATGAGAATCAAGGAGAGGTGAGTGTCTGGTTTTGGGCTCTGTTTATCTAATTCCATGTGAGTAATGACAAATACCTTGACCCAACATCTTGACCACCACTCCACAGTTCTCCCAGGCTGCAGCACTGTTGTTGCAAACTATTTTTCCTTGATCCTGCTTCACAGGTGGAACACGCTGGCTGCTGTCAGTGTAACTAAGCCAAGACAGCACAGGCACGCCTAATGCATCTGCCAAAACTCACTGAAGTCACTCTTGATGACAAGTGGGGACAGCTAAGATGAAGAAAAGTATCTTGGGCACAGCTCAGTCTGTTAAATACTCAGCAGGGCCAGCAGCCATTGGTAAGACGGGGCTGCTCTAAACTGCCATGTAGAGCAGTAGCTCTTCATATTTAGTCCCATAGTCCCTCTTATTTAAGAATTTCTTACACAGATGCTCCCTGTAAGGCACCCACTGCAGATATTCAGTGTCTCCCCATTTTGAGAAGAACCTGTCTTTCTCCACCAGCTACACAAGGTGGTTTGCAAAAGTCACACAGAACCACAGAATGATAGGGGTTGGAAGTGACCTCTGGAGATCACCTAGTCCAAGCCCCTGCCAGAGCAGGATGTCTTGCTGGTCCTTTCAAATACATGTTTCTGGACCTGCCCCACAACAGTTCTGCCCTGATGGAACTTGGGAGTTTGGTGCTTCTGACTTACCTCCCACCGAACTAAACTCTGCATCCTCCCAGCACGTCAGGAAGGATGACAGATTGAACACGTTTGCTGGTCTGTTTAAGGGACTCCTCACCCTTGGTACTCAGCAACAGCTCAAAGGATGGAGCACATACTAGCACGGGGAAGGAACCAAAGACCTCTCATCCCATGTGCACATTTGGAAGTCATGAAAGGTACTGGTGTCAGGTATCTCCCACCCTTCCTACTGATGCTGCCCTCTTCTGAATTGCTTACATACTCACTAGCCCATAGAGGTTTTGATCATGGCTACGTAGACCAGTGGTTAGGAGAGAGGGGAAAGAGGAAAAGTGGGTTCAGTCATTGCTATGATGGTCACTGGGAGAAGGGAGGGGGTGTCTGCACTGCTTGCTCATCCTGTTTCACATTCTGGCAACACCATGGGGTAACCTCTGTCTTCTGGGGCATGTGAAAACCTTATGTGATGAACTCAAAAATACACAAGTGTTGGATTCTTAGTAAATGCGGGAAGAAGAAATAACTTTTGCAGAAAGTCTGTGACAAGGAGAGTTGTAAACGTGATTTCCAAGTCTGTGAGAGGGACAGCCCTATCCTCCCCATTTTTTCTCTCCGCTGGTGTCACAAGTCACCAAAGGCACTTCATTTGACTGGTGATTGTTCCTTCCCACCATGTGACTGCATTTCTGTGCAATGTGCTTTCACCCCAATGCTACACTGCTGATTTCAGCTGATAAGGAGAGCGAGGGGATCTAAAATGACTGTGTGGCATAGAATGGAAATCACAAAGCAGTGTTAAGGCATTAGCTCATTAAAACAAGCCTGCAAATAATAATGAGCAGAGTCATGATTTTAATATAGGTTTCTATTTTCCAAGACTGCATGTTACAGTCTAGCACTCTCCCCAAACCGGGACAATTTATCACCCATAAGCCTCACATATTTATAAAGATGAGCCATGTAAAAAGCATAACTTCCAACTGATTGCTTCTAAAAAGAAATCTTAATGTAAATGTAAATAAAAATATGTATGAGTCCCTTGTGTTAAATGCAAAACGCAGCTGTACGTGGGCAGGGGTTGACAAGATGTGCTCATTAAGGACAGCGCAGTCTTTTCTGTCTCCTGAACAATAACCCATGTGCTCCTTCCCTCCTCTGTCAACATACCTATCACTGTCGCTGCTGCACCATCCACAGCTTCTCCTGTTTCTTCTTCTTTTGTTTCAGGCCCTCCACTTACTATCTCACTGAGCAGCTCAGTTTCCACCTGTTCTCCCGTCTCACCTGGGAACAGTAACCACGGAGACCAAGTTAGGATCCACTGAGAAAAGCACCAAATGCCCCATCTCCTTTCTGTAAACCTGACTTTGTCAGCGCTCCGCTGCCCTTTACCAAGGTCCTCCTGAATTCATCCATAGGGAACAGGATGCTCCCAATTGCTTTCCATCACCCAGCTGCACGCATGCCTCATGCCCCTAAAGTTCTTTGGATGCTTTCAGAACCCCCCTTTGGCTAGCGCTCTATTCAATGCATACCAGGAGTACTATTTCTGGTCAAGTTATTTTTCCCAGCTCTTATTTCTCATAGGTGCAGGTTTATTTGCAATCAGAACGGAACAGGAACGGAAAGCACAGTAACATGCTGGTCTGGCTTAAGCTGTGCTTTCCCTGGGAAGCTGCTCCCTAATTAATTTACTTGCACTGAAAAAAGAAAGGAAAGCAAAACAAGTGCTTAGTATCAGATGCACCACAGCATAAAAATGGGAGGTCCCTTCCTCATCATCTGCCCCATGGAAAGAGAACACACAGAAGTGAAGATGCTACTTCTCGCCTGGAACACGTAGGAGCAAACCTATTTTCCCCCAAAGCCTCATTCACTCGCCCTGCGAGCAACACAGATCGCTTAGTGGTCAAAGCCCCGTGACTGATCTTGAGGCAAATGGTCAGTTGTAAATGTGTTTCCACAGGCATGAGGCTGTACCACAACATTCAGGGTGTTGCTCTGCCCCCAGCTGTGCGCCTTGAAGCTCAGAAATGGTGATTAACGAAATTGGAGTTTCCAGTTGGGCAAGACTCCGTGTTTTACAGGTCAGCAGCTAGTCATTTACTGCTTACAAAACCTGAGCCTTTATTCCAAAGGATAGATCCCTGTTTTATGTAAAGGAAACTTCAAAATTCCTTTGTGAAGAGACACAGGAGAGGACAAGCCAACCACCACGCTCAGCTACCGGGGTGCAGAATCAGATTTACTTAACCAGTTCAGAGACACGTGCATCAAAACCACTGGGTTAGTGGTAGTGTGTGTCACTGGCTCTGGGCATCACGCAGATCAGGCCTCTTGCATCCTGCACTTCTCTCTCACAATGTGGGGTGAGGAAGGCTGCTCATACCAGGTTTCCCTCCAGAGAAAATGCTTTTCATGTGCTTCACCTGCTCATTCCCTGAAGAAATGCTCCCCAAAAAAAGTACCTGATTTTCCTCACCGAGCTGCTTTGTACCATTTAGGAGAAATCCGATTCCTCCCGTGAAGTGTTCACCTTCTGCATGAGCAGTGGAGACACACAAGTCCTCTGGGCACTAACCAGAGACTTGCACAGCCTGCAACCTCTGGGAAGGAGCAAACCTCCTGCCAAAGGTCCCTCTCATGGCATGTGGAAATCCTGGCTGGCTAAAGCACCACTGCTTTGCAGCCTTCCTCCCCAGCTACTCCACTCTCAAAATCTTTGGAAAGACCAGCTCTATGTCCCTGCACTACTATTTCTGTTCTGCTTGTGCAGCAGCCAAGATTTTTTAGGGTAGACTGAGTATTCCAAGGGCGCAGCAGAGATGCTTTTTCTTCTACATCCAGGCATGTACCCTCCAACGTCACGTGTGCAGGGACGGTTGCTTTATAATTAATACATGTGACTAAGTAATAGAACCTTTTGTCTCTGCAAATATTAAGGAAAGAATGTCTGAGCTACAGAGAAACACGTTTTAAATGAGGAGCATGGTGGGACACTCTACCTGCTAAGAACAAAAAGGACATGAAATGAAATAGCAGAGATAGTGACTGGAAATGCTGATTGAATTTATTACAGCTTAGACTTGTGAGTCTGAGGCTTCCCCCACCACATCCTTCTACTCCCCACACTGTACACATTCCCCGGACCAAATTCTGGCTCCAGAGGCTCATGCGAGGCTCTCAGTAAAGTCAAAAGAACCCACCCACAAGTCTCTGGAGGGAGAATTTGGTCTCCTGAATTTATGAAAGCACAAATATTACCCTCAATGAGGTGGTCCTCTTCAGTAATATGTACTTTCTTGATTATTTCCTCTACAGAGCTGCCACTGCCCTCAACCAGCCCACTGTCCTCTGCTGGTCCTGGTGATGGTGCGCCAGTGTCTTCTTCTGGTTCTGGAGGTGAAGGCCCATTGCTCTCCTCTTGCCATGCAGATGGCAGCTCAGAGGTCTCCTCTGCTCCTGCAGGCAGGGGCTCAGTACCCTCTGGCTCCTCCCTTTTACTGACAGAATCAATCTTCCCTTCCACAGCCAGAATCACGGCTTCAGCCTCCTCTCCCGGCAGATGCTCGCCCTGGTTTGTCTTCTCAGAGGTAAGACTCACATCCTCCACTGGGTCTGAGTGCGTATGGTGACCTACGGCTTCATGGTCAGCTATGGTTCCATGGTCATCTGCAGTCAAGGTGTTTTCCCCTGATGATGCTGGTATTACAGCAAGGCAAGGAAAGAAAAAGAGTTACAGAAAATCGGTGAGTGGGCATGCAAGCTGGATGAGAATCACACTCACAGGGGACTGCACAACATGTCCAAGAGCTCCCACCTGACTACAGACAGCACTCCTTCAGAGGTCTGCTGCTCTTAGACATATCCAGTAGAGGATGGTGCTGCTCTTACTTTGAAAAGAAAAGAAAAAAAGCTTTGGCTCGATGCATGTCATGTATTTTTATAAGAGAGCTGACCTGGTTACAGGTTAATGTCCTACTCCATTTGCCTTATGGATCTGAAGTGCACAGAAGGGGTTTGCTGGTGATGGGACGCTGTGCAAGGAAGTACCTTTTCCTGTCCCAAAGAACCAACACACCAAGCTGGGGGAGCTGCTGCCCTGGGCTTCATGTGGGAAACTCCTGGTGGAACCTCTGGCTGGTCTGAATGAAAAACACTGAGGAGAACTTTCTCGTCCCAAAGGGTGAGCAGTGCCTGTTTCTCAAAACAAAATGCAGTTTTCCTGTCTTTTTAAACACCAAATTACCATTCATACTTTGTCTAATAAAACATTCAGCAACAGGGGCTGAAACCAATTAAAACTTCCATTTCTTTCATCTTTCGTCAACTTACCAGCCAAGTAACCCAATGGGCTTTGGCAGACAAAATTTACCAATAAAGAAAGGGCAGAATTGCTCTGACAGCTGTTTAAGGATAAAAGTTGAAGACTCAAAATGAGCTATACCTACCTATCAGACTGACTTACTAACTTGGTGATTAGATTCAGTTTGACAAGAGCTTGTACCTAACCCGCTCCAAAGGAATGTCAGGATGAAAACTGTGGGAATTCATGTATGAAATCTGTTTATATAATAATTACAAACCTGGAGAAAAATGTATTTCCTCAGTAAATGTCAACTGCAGTGTCAAAGCCAGTGAGCAGAACCATATGATACCTCATGCACGCATACATGAACAGTGAAAAAATGTAATACATCCTGCTTTTACAACAGCTGCTTGAACACTGCTGCTCTTCAGAGAACTTCCCGGTTCTTCTGAGGCACTCAAGCAAAACACCTCCCCAACAAGTGTCACCTAGGTGCGTGTGCCTACAGACCCAGGGGAAGGATGGCTAAGCCAGGACAAGAGCGAGGACAGGGAATCTGGACTTTCAAGACAGACAGAAGCAACTTTAACTATAGGACATGTAAAATCTCAGTTGTCCTGGGAACTGTAAAACCATCCAAGGTGCAACCAAACCCCTCCAAATTCACAGAGGTATATAGGTATTTACAATGCAACTCAAAAAAGGAGGCAAGCTCAGCTACATGTGCGAGACCACAGACCCATGCAGGGCAGCAGCCTGCCTCTGTCTGCTGCCAAGAGGCTGTGGGAAGGACAAAAGGACCTAGACCATGGTGCTGGGATTCAATGCATCAGCAAACATTCCTCTGTGAACCCGCCCAAGCCCCGTCTCAATCCATCTGCACCCTTAGCCTCCACCACAACCAGTGGCAAGGAGGTCTACAGCCCACTTACATGCCCTGCAATACACCTCCTGGCTGTTTTTAAGCCTGCTGCCAGTTGTTTCATCAGGCAACACCTGTTCTCATACCAGAAGAACCTTCTCTAGATATCTATCACACCTTGACTTCCAGGCACTCCTTTTCCCAACACGAAGCTCAACGTGAAACAGACACCCAATCAGGGTAACAGCGAGTAAGTCTTAAACTCAGGCTATTCTAAGCAGTATGCCCAGAGACCTGATCTTTTCACATTTGATTTTTTTTTCACTTTGCTTGACACCAGGTGGCCAGGAAGCTTTTAAAGCCTACTGACAGCAATAACTGCACCATGAAAACCAGCACGTTATACAGAGTTGGTGTTACCAGTAAAAGAACCCATTGAAATCTATTATTACTGGGAATCTCCTGCAGCTCCTGCAAACTTCAGCCCTGTAACTTCTAGCTAGCTCTCTCTCTTCATCAAGATGTTTTACACAAATTGGATTATAAAATACTGACATGCAACATGAGACCTGTGCTACGGGAAACCCCAGAAGAATTCCTCTGCTCTCCTCTGAAATGCAAAGAATTCTCTAAAATGAAAAAAAAAAATCCTCCCAGTAATCTGGTCAATACGTTTATCCCCAAGAAAATGAACATCATATGCCAGTCAACATTCCCAGGATGCCTTCTAGTTTTGTTTTATCTTAACATTTGTAATTTTTATTTTCCCTGCTGTGGACAACTTCAGCTGGAGAAGCAATGAAAAGCACCATGACTTTTAGGGCTACAACATGTTCACCTTTGCCTTCTTTCCTTCCTTTTGGAAAAGCCTCATGTTTTTGCAATTTACACATCCATGGAAAGAGATTAAATAATTCCACACCCCCCACCCCCAAAACACATTTGGAGAAGTTTCTTTCAATTTATTCTCTCTTATTAAACTAAATTAGAAAACAACTCACATATCTGGCCGGGAACTGCCCGGTTAATGGAGATTCTTCACCTGTAGTTACACACTGCACTTTACCACCACCATGGCATTAGTTCATGCATTTAGTACCTTCCATAACCTATCCCAGTGCGGACAGACCTTCAGACAAAATTCCTGAAATGCTCAGAATACGCTACCTCAGCTGTTCCCCTGAGCCCTTCAGTGTTCCTGTGCAGAGGATGGTAAGGCAGACAATTTAGTTCACAGGCCACCATGGTGAACAAGGCAGCAGGTACCCCATAGAGAGATTTCTGCTGCTGTTTGCAGCGGGGCTCCTTGCCTTGCAGGTGTTTGCTGGCTCTGTGGTGGCACGGGCACGCTCACCCCATACAAGCTGCTGCATCTCTGCGGTCACAGACCACAGCACTGCAAGGCAACAAGCAGAAAACAAACCCATACAGAAAGTGCGGATGCTGCAGCCAGAACAACAGCAACAGGTGATATTTACAGATCAAGAATACAGGGAAGAAGTGCAGTAAAATGAACGCAAAGGACTACGTATCCATCTTCAGGAGAAGCCAGTACCTACAATCGCAGCATTCAGGTTTCTACTGACCTCCAAACCTTCCTTGGAGCAAAGAGTTAAATATGATGAATACAGAAACTGTAACTTCCCCTGAATAGTAAGGACATTGCTAGTTCACTACTGTTTTAAAGCAGGGGGTGGGGGAAGAGCTGGATAACGAGGTCTCACACGAAAGGAGCAATCCAGGAGCTGTCAAAAAAACCCAAAGACGAAGCCTGCGGCTGGGAACCGCAGTTGGGAACTTGTCCATCTGCAAGAAGCGAGCGCTGGCGAAGTCATCGCTCCGAGGTGCAGCTCCGTCGACAGCGTGGGCAGAGGCAAAAGCCGGGCGCAAGCCGACGGGCTCCCGACCCCCCGCGACGTGCCCGCGGGACGCCCACCCGCGGAGCTCGGCCGGGGCCAGGACACCCCCCGGGTCAGCGCCGGCGGCTGCCACAGCAGCGCAGCCTCCCATCCCCGGCAAGCTCGGCACAAGCTCCGCGGGGAGCCCCTCCCCGCCCGGCGCCCCCCGGCCCGGCTCACCCCGCGGCGGCGACCCGGCGGCGGCGGTCGGCGGCTCCGGGGGGCGGCTGCGGGCGCTGCTGGAGCAGCCCATGGCGGGGCGGCCGGTCGGCGCTGCAGCCTCGTCCCGACTGCCCTGCCCGGGGCGGGGTGAGGGAGGGCAGGAGGGGCCGCCGTGCGGAGCCAGAGACGGACTCGGGAGGGGGCGGGGGGCGGCCGCAGGGGTGGCCCTGGCGACCGTGCCTTCAAACACCCTCCCCCGAACGGCGGGGCCGGTCGCTCAGCCCGGGCAGCCTCCTCGCTGCCGCTCGGGGCCGTCCGCGCCGCTCTGGGGCTGCCGCAAGGGCAGCGGCCACCGCCGGGAGAAGTTAGAGTCGGGTGGGGGGAGACACACCCGCAGAGAGGGTCCGGGGTGCGGGCAGGGGTATGAGACGGACTTGGGGGCACGCTGATGTCTGAGGGGCAGTGAATGTGGTTGTGCTTGTGAACCTGAGACTGAGGGTGTGGGGTGTCCACAGGGAACCCCCATCCGGACCCGACGGAGAGGAGCAGTGAGACTGGGCTAGCTGCACTCACCGTGTATGTGGTATATATACATAGGTGCTTGCACGCAGGCATGCACAAACACTCACACACACACACAGGGACACAGGGCATCACTGCAGCCTCCCTACTGACCCACGCTGCAAGCAGGAGCAGCAGATGCATCTGTGGGGCTGGGATGGTGAGACCTCTGGGGTCTCAGCAGCTGTGTCGGGAAGGAGTGTCCCCAGGCTGCAGAGTCCTCTGGATTCAGCAGCCACCTGCAAAATCCTTCCTTTCACCCTTTAAAGGTAAAATAAAGCTGACAGGATTTCTGTATTTGCATATAGGCCTGTAAGGTCTGGAAAAGTCCAGGTGGCTTTGAAACTTTCCAGAGAAAGAATGAAAAATCTTTGCCGTGTATTTGCTTGCATAAGCAGGCCCGGTGTATTTTATTTACTGCGCTCAAGGTGTGTTTTGTTATGTCCTTCAAATTTAATTAACCATTCTTCTAAATAAATGTGGGGTATTTTCCCATCCCGAAAACTTGTCCAGACAAAACTTCTTGTCTTTGGACCGTTGTCCAGGATGTGGTGATGTCCTGCAGCCAAGGTGGAACAGTAGCAATAAAAATCTTGTCCAGAAATCTTGGGACATGCATGGTATTGTATGGTACGTGCCCCATCACTGTAGCACAAGTGTCAAGCTCTGGTACGCCTGGGCAAAACTGAGGCAGCCGAGGTACATATTGTGTGGGCATGAGCTGTACCCTGGAGCCATTTGCCTCACTGCATGTGCAGTGCCCAGCGACTGCACCTGCCACTCTGGGAATCACAGGGCAAACGTGTGGGGCAACACAGAAATCCCAGCAGCTCTGTGGCAGGAGCCGGGTCAGTTCCCTACACAGCACCCATGGGTCCTCTCTGCAGCACAGACGCGGGTCCCTCAGCATCAGAGGGGAATATGCCTGTGAAGACATCCTGGCTCCCACCTACTGCCTACCCTCTGGGATGGGCTCCACTGCCACAGAGGTGAAAGCAGAAGCGTCTGTGCTTACAGAGGAATCCTGACAGAGGAGGAGGCTGCCTGCAGACAGCACATATACAAGGGAGCGATGGCAAATGTACCCGATATCCTACCTTTCTCCTACAACTTTCTTTCAGAGAACAAAGCAAGGTGGCCAGGCCACCAGGATGGACTCATGGAGTGCTGTGCACTGAGGAAAATAACGGAAAGCTACATTCAGTTCCTTCTCTTGCCTGCGGAGCTTTGTACCTGCTTCCCTCCATGTTCTAACCAAAGGGTAAGCAGTGTGGAGCGCACCCACCATCCATCTTACTCAAGCAGTGGAGAAAGGAATTCAGATTTACAAGGCCAGAGCGAGGGAACATGTGTGGGCATGTATCGGCAGTCAAGGGCACTTGCAGGGGGGCAGGGCTGCTCTGTACATTGTGTTCTTTAAACAGGCCTTGGATAAGGTACACAAATCGGAATGAGTACCTGACTCCCAGAATCGCTATGTAACAATTTCATGCTCTTCCTCCTTCCTCACACGGGAAAAGGAGAAGCTGCATCTTTCCAGGAGGAAGACTGGACACCACAGAGCCAGTGCTGGAGCTGGACATAGGTAGGGCCATGGTAGGACAAAGCTGCACCCCTGTCTCCCGCGGGCCTAGACAAGTGTGATTAACCATCTCTGGGACCCTGCACATGGTGTGGGAAGTCTGAGTCTAAGTGATGCTTCACCATTCTGTGCCATTGCTGCGTCCCAGGTCAGGCCTGGACAAGGTGTGGCCTCTGCAGATCATTCAGCAGACACGCATTCCTGTGGGACGACATGCTGCTCTGCAGCTGGCTCTGTGCCACTGTCCCACCCTGCTGGGAGCACCAGGACAACCACGCCTCCACCAAATAACTCCGTGGGTGTTACATCTGCTGATGCAGACCAAGAGTTCACTGTGCAAACATGAACTGGTGCACCTTCCCTTCCTTGAGCCTCTGTACATACAAGCAAACGCCACTGAGAGCAAGACAAGTCTGGGCTGGTGCCACTTAGGCTCAAATGTTTTATTTCTACTGTCCAGACAGTGTGTATTCTGGTGTTATCTCATGAGGACCTGTAGGCCAGGGTAAGTGGTAGTGACATGTGCTTTCCAGTGAATAGAGGAGCCAAGGAGCTTTGGAAGTAGGAGTCTCCTGGTTATGGAAGTGAGCCACAAGTGTGAGACTGAAAATGAGATGATGTTCCTGGGGGAGAGGCAGTGGGAGCTGGCAGGGGCAGGGACAGAGAGGGTGTGGAACCAGGGGTTACAGCATTGGCACTCACAAGCTACACCCCATGCTTGTACAGAGTCCCCCAAAATGACTTCAGGTGGTCCAGCAGCTGCAGCACGATGTTGGCTGATGAAAATCCTCGGCAGCCTTCCCCTGCCTCACCCTGGCACAGCACCTTTCCACAGACCCCCATCTCTAACCTCAACCACCCTGGGACTACCCTAAACAACAGCAGTATCAAAGTAAGTAAAAAAATAACCTTTGGCAGCAAAGTCTTGAACACCTTGAAAACAATTTTCTTTGTTCAGTCATATAAATTGGGAAATTAAAATGCAAGCTGGGAGTGTTCAGGGATAGCTGTGTCTCCCAGAGGTAAAGTAACAAAAGCCTATGTCCTCTTCAAGATAAGCAGGAATGCACTTCCAAGAGGAAACTTTGTAAAAATGTCTGTAAGATCCTGTCAATTTTTAAGTTCTCCGGGCCAGTACTACATGATCAAACTTGTTTCACTCATTCCAGACCTCACTAGCTGTTAATAATTTTAAATATATTTCAGACATGATTCCTACTGCAGCTATTAAATTTATATCAGCTTTCTGATAGACACCATTCCTGGGACTTTCCAAATCACAGAATCACAGTACGTTAGGAGTTGGAAGGGACCTCGAAAGATCATCTAGTCCAATCCCCCTGCCAGAGCAGGATCACCTAGACTAAATCACACAGGAACACATCCAGGTTTGAATGTCTCCAGAGAAGGAGACTCCAGAAGCCCTCTGGGCAGCCTGTCCCAGTTCTCCATCACCCTCACAGTGAAAAAGTTCCTCCCTATATTCACATGGAACTTCCTATGCTCCAGCTTGCACCTGTTGCCCCGTGTCCTATCACTGGTCATAACAGCAGACTTTTTAAAACATTATATTAACCATGAGTTTTCTTTTTTAAACCGACCCCTGTTCTCAACTCTTTGGCTATTCTGTACGGAAAGAGTGGTACTTGTCCAGGCAATTAAATATCCTAAATTCTTTATTGTGGCAGATAATTCAAGCTAATTGTTCCACTAATGAAAATTTTTTGTGTAGCTCTGCTGAAGGCTGCTCTACAATGCTGGTTAATGAACTGCAGAGAGCTGCCTTCCCAACCCGTTGTTTTTGTTTTGCCTGGGATGGCAGTGGCCTTGAGACTTGGCTCCTGGCACATACCTTCATTGTAATGTCTGGGAAAGGAGAAAATCTGAAGGTGGTCTTATCAGACTAGGTGCTAATTTTAGAAATCTGCACCTCTGGATTTCTGCACAATTTGGACCTCAGGAAAGGTAAATGTCCCGGTGTTCAGGACAGACAGTATTTAACCTCAAGATTTTCCCTGTTCCCTCCTGAGATCACCTTTCTGTGTTCTTTCCTTCCTTCCTTGCTCATAGTAGAGTCCCTGGGAAGGTGGCTGAGGAGAGGCTTGTATCCAGATCCGGTGGACCTGTGAGTTATGGGGATTCCAAATTCCCAGCCACCTGAAACAGAGCGCTGCGTTTTTCTGCCCGACAGCGTGGGGGATAGTTCGGTGCGTGACCCTGTGAAACGTGTTTGCATTTGCTGTAAATGTGCTTATTACCAGGGAACACAGTCTGTCACGTTTAATTGCCCTGACAAGTGTAGAAGGAGAAAATAACAATGGCTGCAGGTGTTGGCACAACGCTGTTGTGCAATGGCGCGGAGGTTTTGACAGGACTGAAAGTGTAAGAACAGGGCCGCATTTTTGCGTATTCTCATCCTATCTAAATGGTATGGTTTGGTCAAACCAGTAAGATACAGGCCCAGCTTTCCCAAAGATGTTGGGAAAGTTGCCTTGGGATTTCTCTGGAGAAACACAAGAGCTCGTGCTGCACAGATGCACCTGCAGTATGCCCAGTGCTTACTCCTCCCAGCTGAACTGGTGCAAGGGATCCAAAAGCCCCCTCGCCTTTCCCCCAACCCTGGCTGCACATTTCCACCCCCAGCAGAAGCCATCCCACCGGCTGTGTCAGTACTGCTGTAGGATGTGCTATCAAACGAAGCACTGACTTGACTTAGTAACATCTCTGAGGGGAAAAAGGTTCAAGGTGGGAATCTGGTCAGCTGCCATTGAACATCCCTTGTATGAGGACAGGCTGAGAGGGGATCTGATCAATGCTTATAAATATCTGAAGGAAGGGCGGGTATCAAGAGTATGCAGCCAGACTCTTCTCACTGGTGCCCAGGGACAGGGAGGAATGGGCACAAATTGCAGCACAGGAAGTTCCACCTCAATGTGAAGAAAAACTTCTTCACTGGAGGCGGCAGAGCACTGGGACAGGCTGCCCAGAGAGGTTGTGGAGGCTCCTTCTCTGGAGACATTCAAAACCTGCATGTTGACCTCCTAGATGATCTCCAGAGGTCCCTTCCAACACCGACTGTTCTGTGATCCTGTGATTCCATAGTTGGGTGATTCAGTGGCTCTGTGTCACCTCTACTGAAGTTGATGTATTATGAAATGATGGGTCCAGCTGAAGCACAGTCCTTAGACTGTCACTCCAGTTGTGGCCCAGGAATCTGCAATTGTATATGTCCAGACTCAAAGAAAATAAGGCTTCTTTCTGATCTCAGGTATTTCCCATCTTTTAGATCACTTAGAATTTCTCAGGTACATTGTGTTGGTTTTATTTTCCTCCAGGCCCAAAATAATGAAATTCTTATCCTAGCTTTTGGAATAGGTGAACGCTCTACCAGTGACTTTTATCCCTCTGCTTTCACTCTCCTAATTTTCGCCTCTAACTGATGCTTTCTTACGCAACCCTGTTTATGCAGGGTTTTCCTGAGGCTGCCAGCTGCTCCTTGGATCTCTCCATCTTGCAAATAGTCTGTGGGAGATGGAGATGTGGTCTGCAGCTTCCTTCCCTGTTTTTTATTTCTCCTGTACTGTGGCCTCATTGTAGATGGTGCCTGGGTGCCGAACTCTGCCTGACGTGCCTTCCCCCATGCTTTAACTCACAGACACCTGGGCTATAACTGCTCATCCACTCCTGGCTGCTGATTTTTGGGAAAACACTGGATGTATAATATGGCTTAAGGAGCTCATGGGGCCAAAGCTTTTCCTTCCTTCTATTGTTGCTTTCACCTGACTTGGCCTGGACCTTTGCCTTTGTGAAGGGTATTTTATGGACCGCAAACCCCAAGAGTGACCTTCACGACCACAGAAGGGAGATTTGGGTCAGTGATAAGCAATAGTGCCCATTTCTGTATGTGTTCCGCCCAGATTTAGGGACAGAATTTGGGGTCCAGTGACCAGTGTCTGTCAGAAAGTTCTCTAGGAAATGCACTTTCTTTTCTTTTAAACACATCACTGGAAAGAATGAGTTTTATAAACACTTAAGGCAAGCATTGCATTCTCTCTTGACCAGAGCAGAGGTTGCAAGGGCACCCTGAGGACAGCTCCCTCTTCCGGAGCTGTGCCTGGCTCCTGCATTTTGCAAGATACCGCAAACCACGGCAGAGTCCAGAGGAATCACCCTGAGGACGTCACAAGGCCCGCTGAGCTTTATATTCTCCTTCCAGCAATTTCAACAAGCGAGAAAAGACGAATTTCAACAACTGAGCAGGTAAAAATGCAAAGAATTAATGGCACAGTCATGATTTGAGGGTGGGAGTAACAGCAATGCACCTCACCGCTGGGGTGTGGAGAAAAAGAACAAGAAAAGAATGAGGTGTCGAATGGACTTTACTTTTCAGCTGCTAAAGAAAATTAAAGTACACTTCAAAACTGATTTAATTATACTCTGGTAAGGGCTGAAAATTATTTCAGTAAGTGGACTAGAGGGAAACATCAAAATGTAATTTTTTTATATTACTATTTGCATAGTACATGTATTATTTATATATATACTCAATCTATAAATTATTCCAAGAGGAGTTTACAGTTAAAGATGGACTAATGCTGGAGGTTTACCTGGGATATTTAAGCTCCATTTTGGTTTGGTGACATTTTTTCTAACATACCTTTATCTCATCTTTATCTCAGTTTCAGCAGTTTAGATCTCAATCTACGTGCTTAAACTCATCTGCCCAGACCTAATGTTGTTACTCAGTGTCTACACAGGAAAAGCAGTGGGGAGGATGGTGTGCATTTTGGCCAAAGGCTGCCTGTCACTGAGAAAGTCATCCCGGTGTAAGTACTGTGATAAGGTGTGTGCTTGCATACCAGAAATAAGTCGGCATTGAGGTAGCCATACCAGTCGCAAGGCATAATGGTGTATTGCTGTAAATGATCTCACCTATTTGAAGTAAGCTCTGTTAATATAAGCATGCTAGAATAACCAAACACAACATGTTTTCGCGTGGCTTTTTAGTTTGTTGCTACATATTCCATATCGGCAAAGGCATCAAACGAGCACAATGCTCTGGCTGACCCAGGCATGTCTAGGGAAGCTTTTCCCCTAGATAAAACATATATGCCTTTCTGGTGTGGTGTGTCCTAAAAGCGTGAAGTCATACCAGAGAAGCCTTGCCATTGTGTGGGTGGACCCCTCGGGTCTCCTTCCTCCTAGGGGGTGCCACAGGGGAACCCCCAAGCGTGCGTCCTGAGCACCTGCATTGCTCACACCTTCAAGGCCCTGGCAGGTGCCATCTGAACTGGGGCTCGCTGCTTCCGCCTGCCCCGACACATGGTGCCTGCCTGCCCTGGGATCGACTGTTCTGAGCTTGAAGCACTGAACTGCTCGTCATGGCACGTCATGTCACGTCACAGCTACATCACAGCCACGGCCGCGGCCAGCCGGTGCGTGCTCCGCAAGCCGCCGCTGAAGATGATAGCTTCCAGGGTCATCGGGGAGCGGGAGGTGTCCCTGCACTGACACCAACACGGCGGAGGGCCGAGCTGCTGTCGCCGAGCCGAGGCCGCTGCGTAGCCCTGCCCAGGCGCGGCAAAAGCGCCATCGCCCCGGCGAACTAGAGCGCTCTACCCAGGGTGAAGCGTGCCCGTGCTTCCGCGGCCCGTGATTCGAGATTATTTCTCTCCGTACCGGCATTTCCCCGCCGGCCGGTGGCAGAAGAGACAAGTGGGGAGGCGCAGGCCGCTCGGGGCTCGCCCGGCAGGGGGCTTCCTTCATTAGCGCCTCGGGTCTCCCGCAAGGCCTTGGCGGGAGAAAGGGTGCTTGGACCGTACGGCTGGTGAAGGGGAGGGTGAACAGAGGTGGGCGGCGACGCCCCCTGGCCTCAACCGCTGAGGCGCAGCACGGTACTCATCGGCTCGGCTCGGCTCGGCTCGCGTAGCCACGCCCCCCTCTCGCTACCCGGCGTCCTATTCGGCCCTGCCGGTTCAGCGCGCGGCCGGAGGGAGGAGCGGGGTGGATGCGTCGGGCTCTCGCGAGAGCTGGTGCGTGGGGATCTGCGATGCCTTGTGGGAGCTCGCTCCTTTCTGGCGGCCCGGCCATCTTGGCGGCGCGTCTCCGGTGAGTGGGGCTCTGCCGGGGCGGCGCGGGCAGGCACGGGGGTCTGCTGCCGACTGGTAACACCTTCCTCCGTTCACCCCTGTATTCTAGTTATCGCCCGGCCCGACGTAAGGCAGCAACATGGTGGCCGCGAAGAAGACGGTAAGTGGGAGCGGAGCGCGCTGGCCTCACGTGGCGGCGGCCCGGCCTCCGTCTACGGCGGGACGCGGCGGCGGGTCGCGCTGCGATGTGGATCCTGGCACGGTCTGGGGCGGGGACCCGGGGCGGCGGGGGGCCCTGGGCACAGACGAGGATGCTCGTCTCGGACCTTGGGCCTTGAGCCCGTTGCCGAGGCGGCCGGCCGCGCCCTGTGGCCGCCTCCCACCGGCCTCTCTGCTCTTGTTTCGCTCCGTGCCCCATCCCGGGCGGCTTATCGGGCCCCTGCGCTGGCTGGAGCTGGCGCTGCTCCCCTCGTGTGGGGGAAGCCCCCTTTTTATGATTTCTGCTGTGTTCTTGTTTTTCTCTTCGCGCGGGTCCGGCCGGTACGAGTTAGATGGCAGTGCTGGCCCTTGGAAGTGCTTGCACCTCTCTTAATGAGCACGGCGCTGCTGCGGGAGCGTCAGCTCGCACTGCATGTGGTGGCTTGTTCTGCTGACCGGTGTAACGCCATTAACGCGTGCCCTCGGCAGAGAAGTGCTCCAAAGCCGGCTTAGATTGGCAAGGCAGAGGTAGTATTTCTGTGGATTTCCCTGGCAGAGCTTTGATCAAGGCCTGTCATATACACCTGGGTGTAACTTTAAGAGCAGCAACAGTGCTTAAAGATTTCTTTTCCTATTGTGAGATATACGGGTAAAAATTTTTATGAAATTGGGAAAACAAAGTATGGGCAGCCTCCTTATCTGCAAGGTTTTTAATACTCATATGGTAGGCTGGTTTTCTTATTCCACATTGAAAATCATAGAGAAATTGTTAAAAGATTCCTTGCTTGTATTTGGAATTTCTTAATTTCTTTATGTTTTCTGCCTAACAGGCAGTAATGCTTTTCTACATCTTTTTCAGAAAAAGTCGCTGGAGTCCATAAACTCTAGGCTTCAGCTGGTTATGAAAAGTGGTAAATATGTGCTAGGGTACAAACAGACTCTGAAGATGATTCGGCAGGGCAAAGCCAAGCTTGTCATCCTAGCCAACAACTGCCCGGCTTTGAGGTAAGCAGATGTACAAAAAAACCCCAGTTATCTTTAAAACTGAGACAGGTTCTTTGTGCAGATAGTGTGTACTTCATGTTGATTTGAAGTGCACAAAATTTGCTTTCCAAGTAATAAACTTATGTTTCCGGCCAGAAAAAATGGGGAGGTTTTTTGGGTTTTTTTAAGTGGAAAATTTTACTAATTTCCTGACGTTTTCCATGTTGAATTTCTGGTCCCTTTTTGTCCTCAAGGGATGTTGACAGATTCAGGAAACTAAATGCAGAAAACCACAATTAGATGCAGGATTTTTACAGTAGGAAACATGTTAGCTGGAATCCTAAAGGTGCTTGAGGAGTGGCATTGACCACTGGAATCTCCTGGTGAAAGTCAGAAGAGAAGGGAATATAAATCAAGCCTGTTTTTTGGGTGTATGTTATTTTGTTTGGATTTTTTTTTAAAGAAAAATACAGACTTTCTCTCACAGGTAGTAGGAGTCCGATGTCTGTTCAGCATCTGGCCACTGGGTACCAGCATTAATAAAGGTCATTGCTTAAAGCACTTTGGCTTATCTCCCGCAACCTTTCAGAAATCTGAACGTCCTGAATCCCTTTCTTTTATGGAGAAAACGAGACTGTAGGAGCAACCTAAGGATTTGCACTCCCAAAGTGGGTTTACCATTAAATTTGCTCAGTGTACTTCTGGATAGGCCTTCTGGGCCACAGTGTAGGAGCAGTGGTGATGCCTGGCAAGGAACAGATAAGTGTTTCTGGGTAGTAAGGACAACTAAGGTTTGTGATTAGCGTTAAAGCTGCTCTCTGTTAGAACTGTTTTTCATCACCATAATGATCAGTTTTTAAATTGCAGAAAGTCCGAGATCGAGTACTACGCGATGCTTGCGAAGACCGGCGTGCATCACTATAGCGGCAACAACATTGAGCTGGGCACAGCCTGCGGGAAGTACTACAGAGTGTGCACACTGGCTATCATCGACCCAGGTGTGTCCCCGTTACAGGGTAGTGACCAAGTTTGTACCACTCCCTGGTGCCATTCACCCCTCAGTAGCAGCACTGCACAAGTAGCCTGCATGTGTGATGACACAGTGTGCTGTTCTCTTCCATTTTTGTTTAACTCCTGTAATTTCCTCTGACCAAGCTCCGGTTCTGTTGTGAGTGCTGGGTTCATAGAACCTGGAATTACCACCACTTGCACATAACTTCCGTTGCTGCTGAACCCTGTGAGCGTGCGTTGTCTCTGCATGTTGCTCTGTAATGGGGTGTCGGTGGCTGGGAACATGGTACATGTTTCTGAGCCCATCTAAGACATGGGACACTGAGTTGTCCTGCTTACTGGAATTACGTGTACAAAAATAACCTGTATGCAGGTGGATATTAATCAAGGGTTGAAAACTACATTAGACACTTTAAAACTGTAAATCTGTGTATAATTACTATGGCTTGGTAGCACTCTTTGTCCCAGAGAGCTGCTGTTTGACCAAAATACGCACAGATTTAATGATCTCTCTAGTAACTCTCACTGAATGCTTCCCAAGTGACATTAGTTTGAATTTGCTCTTTCTTAAGAAAACTTAATTTAGCTTGTTTGTGTTCAAATACTAGCCGAAAACTTAATTTGCAAAATACTTCAGGTTTGATTTTTGGGCCGGGAGGTGGGGGAACTAAGGAACTGCAAGTAAATCTTACAGCTGTGTGAGCTAATGCGAATATTCTCGCTGTCCTGGTATTTCTGTGATCAGGGGAGGCTAGACATTCGCTATATTAAAACCATGCATTGTGTCCTCCAGGACTAGATTGTTGCTCTAGTACTGGCTTTGTAAATGCTGGTGACAAGTACATGATTATGGTTAAAAACACCATGTATAGATTAGCAAAATAGTTACAATTTTTTTTTTTAGCAAGCCATGAAAACCACTTGCTTGGTTTCTGAACAGGCTGTTTTGTATTGTTTTGATTTATTTTCTATTTGTAGAATCAGTTTGTGGATGTTTCGCACTGTTTAACTTTTTTGGCTTATTACTGAAAAGAGATCTTTCTGTGAGTCATGGAATCATAGAATGGTTTGGGTTGGAAGGGATCCCAAGGATCAGAGAATTTCCCCCCGCTCCCCCACCCCCCTGCCACAGGCGGGGCCACCAACCTCCAGGCCTGGATCTAGATAAGGTTGCCCAGGGCCCCATCCAACTTGGCCTTGAATACCTCCAGGGATGGGGCATCCACCATGCCTCTGGGCAGCCTGTTCTAGCATGTTACTGCTCTCTCTGTAAATAACTTCCCCCTAATATCTAATCTAAACCTTTCCTCCTTTAGCTTCCTCTTGTAACAAGCTATTTTTGTTTTACAGGTGACTCTGACATCATCAGAAGCATGCCAGAACAAACCAGTGAGAAGTAAATGCTGTAAAAAGTGTTATTTCTACAATAAAACTGGTTACAGATCGGGTTTAAGAAAAAATTTCTATTACACCTTTTGTGGTTTTAGGGAACAAACTATATAAATGAAGATTCGTTACTACTGTTGTGTTTCCTCTTCTGTTAGAAATACCCGTCACAGGACAAACTTAAGCCTGTTTGTCCCTCTCGACGTTGTAGCTTTTGAAAGAGAGGTAAGTAGAGTAAGACTCGATCATGGGAAGTACCATGCCAGGTCCCAGCAGGCTGGGGACTTAGTTTTATGGTTTGGAGTGGTAGGGCAAAACCAAGGGCTTATGTGAGTTACAGGAGCAAACGTGGGATGTTGGTGGGGGACCCAGAAGCGTTGACTAACACTGAAAACAAATCACATCAGATTGATCACAAAGCACTAATGCAAATTATCCTGTTTTTTCATTCTAAGATGCCATCTGTCAGATGGTAAATAGTATAGCTGCTGGACATGATGTACAGCATAACTTAGGGTTATTCACTTTCCAAAACTGATTCTATACTGGTCCTTTTTTCATTTCTCTTTTTGAAGAAGCTATGTTAGAGACGAATGAGTTGGTGTTCTCAGGTCGCTATCGCTGAAGACATTATCATCTTACAGATTTGTACTTAGTGTGAGACAACGACTGTAGGGTGTTCCTTATTACCAGTGATGATTGAGGTAGCAGTGCAGTATCTAATGAGAAATGCGTGTACCGGTATCCTTGCACAACTTGTGTTGAGTTTGCCAGAGCACGCCAGTGCACAAGGTACCTTTTAAGGCTCGCTGTTAACCTATCTGTGTTCACTTCATGGATTTTTTGAAGGTGACTTCATATAGTTTTGCTGCAACTATTTCTGCTTTTGGCATAGAATGGGTGAAGCTGTGTATTTTCATCTGAAGGTAGTAAGGAGGCAAACCAATGGGTGGCAAAGCAGAGGAGGAAGCGCTGGTGTCTCTACCTGTTAAGCCCCCAGTTGAGTTCTGTTCAAGAGATAGATGTGGCTGTTGGTGTCAAAGGAAAGCTAGAAGTGTGCTGTTGCTGCTGAGGAGGAGTTTAAACTTCAAGGCACTTCAGTTGGCCAGAATGTCTGGAAGCAATTTGCTGTTCTCATTTGTGTCTTAGTGTTGGACAACAGCTGTGCAGCTAGTTGTACCACTCTAGTAGGAGTGGTCCATCATGAAAATACCAGCTGTTTTCAGGAAAGCTGACCAAGGAACAGTAAAGAGACGATACATGGTCTGGATGTTGTAAGAGAGAAAGTACTTGAAACTTTGCATTGTGGTACCCTGATAATGCATCAGACTTCCCACTCATTTACTTTCATCACAGTTGCAACATAAATGTACAAATTCCTATTTTTACTTCCAACTGATTTCAGTAGTTACTCCTGTTGGAATAATGTAAGTGAAACCTAGTTGCTGTGAATGCTGTCCTGATGGTTTTGGTTTACATCTCTTACATGTATAGAAGCATATATCTACACAGGGGTGGGGTGCTTAAAATACTAGTGGAGTTAACGGAGGAGGGAGATGTAGAAAAACAAGCCAAATTCATACCCCAGAAGTACTTCAAAGCGTGGAGGTTTCAATTCAAAAAATAACAGCATTTTATTATTTTGCATAGCTTATTTCAGTTTAGTTCTGCTTAATTAAAATTTTTGCTAGTTACTAAATTGTTTATATATAAAACTTTCAATATTATCTGCAGTCAATGCAAGACAACACATACAATATAGATGCAGGAATCAACTTCAGACGCAAGGATTTGTTACTTTACTTTGAACCAGTTTAAGAAAATAGCTCTTGACAAGTTTGTATGTATAAATATACAGTATACACTTCAAATTTTGTTCAGTATTTTAGCCTGTTTTCCAAGTCTTCCATTCTCTTAGTCATTTCTTCCAGTAGACAGAAGTTAAGGAAAGAGGGCTGTTCACAGCATGTATTCATAGAAAATCAGTTTCAGCTAGCTGCCTGACAGCTCTGGTCCATGTATGTGCATTGGTTCTCCTCTGTTACCCTCTTGTAATCCCTGGAGTGTCCAATATAATACGTATGTATTTTTGCATTCTGCTTTGATCAGCCAAGCAAGTGGTGTGAAGCCTGACTGTTAGCAGGCACACCTGAAGGTGAGGAAATGAGGGTGCACCTCACTAAAAGGCTGGTGGTTCTGAAAAGTGGCTGTTTTCCTGTTTCAGAGAGAATCAGTGCTTAAAAAATGTTTCACTTGCATCTCATGAAAGACTACACGTAAGCTAACAATGGATTGTGAGCCTGTATGTATCTGTCACTGCTGTACAGGTATCTGCTGCTGATCTGTTCCTGCCCTGTGGGGTGTAGCAGGGCACTGCTTATACAGCCAGTGGTTTCCGTGCGGGTGTGGAATGGAGCACAAGCTGCTCCGTGACGTCTAAGGCTGGCTCTGCTGAAAGCAAGGAGCTGTAGCAACGTGAAGTGTGTATGGCATCGCTTCCCTGTTAAGCATCTCTGCTCTGTAGTGCCATGTCCCTGCAGGAGGAGGCTGGCTTGGTACTGTTCACCAGACCACCCCTCCCCAAGAGCTGTGGTAAGGCTGGATCTAGGGGAAGCAGGGATGTAGCACTGAGACAGAACTGAGGTGCTGAGGCCCACTTAGTTTAAAAGGACTAAATTGTTCTGCTCTTGGCTTTTGTGTGTCTGGTGTCAGGATTTTGGTGTTTTCAGATGTTGTACAAGAAAAGGGGGAACTGGACATGTAAAAGTGGAGTCTAACAAAGGGGTGTTAGAACTTGGATAGAATGGCAAATTGAATTCAGTCTCTGGCCAGAGCAGCCATGTGCTACCCCCATGTCACACTGATAATAGCAGCATCTGAACCCTTGCTAGCAGGGAGCAAGAGTGGGAGTCTTCTGCTTTTGTGGGGACTACCCTGCTATACACTGGGTTTGTGTTTGGTAGCTCCTCTGCTGTCGCAGAGAAGATAATACATGCTGGCATCACTTGAGCTGCTTTCTATGGGACATCAACATGTCTCAAATGCTTACATAGGCAAGGTTCAAGCAGAAGAAACTGCATTCATCAACTGATAGAGAAAGTAGAATAGTTGGATACAAATCATCAACTGTTTGGACTGGTCCTGCTAAATTTGCATTCTGTAATGTGCTAGCTTTGTGGCCAGTTCAGTCCTCCCCAGCTCCCTGGGATGGGGACTGGCTGGCAGGGTCTTCTGCAGTTACCAAGATCGTATCAGCTGCTCTTCAGGTAAGGCAGAGAAATGAGCTTTGGAATGGAGAGGAAAAATGGATGGTGCGTACTCTGTTCAAGGCAGTGGCTGCACAGTGCTCAGGGGAAATGCTAGACATGGTTCCTGTCAAAATGTGTCTGGCTTGGATTTTTCATCACATCAAGTCCTGCTTGGACTGAAAATCACAGGGTTGTCTGTTCCATTTGTAAAGCAAAAACCAGACATACTGCTAAGCTCAGTTTTCTTTGATTCTGAGTAAGCTCAGAGTTCCTCATAGCTGAGCTGCAGGAAATTACAGTGAAGAGGCTAAGGCTTCTGCTGAAGGGGCAAGGGGTGATCTCTTGTCAGAATTCAGGTCAGAACTCTGTGTGCATAAGACTCCTCAAGATTTGGGAAATTGCCTTAAGAGAGATTTTTTCCCCCTCATGTGAAGGCTTTGTAGATGTCCCTTCAGAGGAGTATAAATGTTGGTGAGCATTCTGAAGCACCTCGCACTAACTTTGTGCAATGGCTTTCTCTCCCTTTATGAAGTAATTCTCCTTTGCATGGAATAATTTCAAGTCACTGGAACATCATTCCTTGAGCTACCTGCTGAAAGAGTCACCTGGGAAGGTGAGAGTGGGGCTGGCCACTGCAGTTAGACAAAACAGCAGGAGGAGAGGTCTAAATTGACAGGTAGTATTTTGCATCAGGTTAGCAGAACCCTCTGTTCTGCCTGCTGCCACAACCAGTGAGGGCTCAGAGTGCTACCTCTGCGGTCTGAAGCTGTTACCTGTGAAGCAGAGTTGGGAGCTGTTGGTATCACCGTACTCTTCCTTGACCTTGCACACAGTTAAAAAACTTAAATAGATGGTGTGATGTTTTCTTACTACTGTTTTGATTAGGCAGACACAGCTTTCATAAAGAAAACAGGAATTTGCTGCATAAATGCTGCATGATAATACATGCAAAGTATTGCAGAGGGTTGTATCACCAGTTTGCTGTTGCTGTATCTTGAGACGTGGGTGTTCAGACACTGTAATAAAAGCTGCTGTACTAAGAGCTCCCTTGGAAAGACAGACTAACTTATGGGGAAAAGGGCATCAATCAGCACTGAACTAAATTTTATCTGTGCTTTTGTTTATGCAAATTAATCAGACCTCAGTCCTCTGAACTACTTTTCATTTGAAGTATTACTGTAAATGACTTGCTGCATCTGGTACTTCACCAAGCAGCTCAGAAGGAAACTTCTCCTGTATTCTGACTCCTGTAGCCAGCAAATGCTATTTCAATACTATCTGAAGAAATGACTTGGGGCAAAGAGTGTTTGTCTTGATTTTGACCAGTGATTTTTGTGCTGTCCTTGAAGGTGTTCACTGTTTATTAGAAGCTAAGATCCTTATTAATACTTTGCTCCCTTCTCTGAAGGAGCAGATTTCAAGTCTTAAAAGTATTGTTTCTTGGAGATTTAACATTATTAAGTGGGCTACTTTTCATTACAGTAGATTTGATCTGTGCACACAGCTTAATCTTGCTGCATTTCAATTACCTTTTCTCTTCAAATGCCCTCCTTGTGATAGATGTAACAATTACTCTGAAAGGATATATCGCTGGGTGAGCTTTCTAACTTCATTGGTTGCATAGTTCTGGAATGTCACAAGGTTTTCACATTTGCACTGGTCTTTATCTTTTGAAACTTTTGCTGAAAAACAGGGAGTCAAATGTAAGTTAAATGATGAATAAATCGAAATGGGTGGGGGAGGCAAGGACCAGGTCTTATCTTATAAATGCAGAGCAGGTTTAATACAGCATCCTGTTCTCAAAACAGGTCAACATCCAAAGGAATGCTCTGGGGCAGATTTTGTAAATACTGGAAAATAGTACACAGCACATCTATTCAAAGAGCAGTCTGGATTATTTGAAACAAAGGTAACCTGATTACCTGTTGTTCTTGAGTGAGTGTGACTGTCTTCAAAAAGATACTTGTGGTGTACTGCAAGATTGGGACAGGCAATGACATCTGTGATGGCTATTGTGGTTGAGTCAGGTCCTGCAGGAAACCCCCCAAAAGTCTAAAAATCAAACCCACTTCACTTAATTACACAATATTGTTTTCTACTCACATGCACAGAGTTCTCCTTAATTAAGTGAGTAATCTCACTGATTGCAGTGAGGATCATTCATGGAGAGGACTAGGAATACAAAGATGTGAAGGAACGGAGCTGTTACAGGGCTGTATTTACTGTATACATGATTTAAGTTGTGGGTTGCAGAACTGAAAGGGAGTTGTGAAGGTTCCTGTGAGAAACAGAAGCGATTGAAAGCAGAACATGCTTTAAAATCCCAAGCACAGTGTTGAAATACAAGCTTCCCCATGAAGTAATTCTTTGGATGGTGTAAGAAGCATGCAGCTGTGGTTCTGTTACCATAGATCTCAAATGCTTTGTACAAAGCAGATTTGAATTGCAGACAGGAGGGGTGTGGGAGGGGAAATGGAATAAGCAGTTCTCTATGGAAGGTGGCATGAAGAGGCAATTTAGCAATGATCTGGGGGGACAGCAGGACACACAAGTTAAAAGAGCCAACCTGAAGGTGGTGGACCAGTCTTATGAAGCCGCCCAGATGATGTCTGCTGCTGGTGACCCAAGTCACTCAAGGCTGGTAGAAAGAAATTGCCAAAGGAAATGAGATCAGAAAAGGAGCAATAAAAATGTTCACATTCCCTAGAAATGCAGATGTTTGTTACCAGTAGTAACTTGGGGTTTGTCTCTCCTAACACATGGACAATGCCTCATACATGTGCGGTCTATCAGAGGTCCAGTGTTGATGGATGGAAACTCCAGGACTCACCCTTCAATTCAGACTATCAGAGGAACTTCTTGAGAACCAGAAATATTTTACAAATAGGTGAATTGTAATGAAGGAATCTGAAATGGCAGCACCCTACCTTATATCTTTCAGTGCATGTTCCATAATAAAGTCTGCTTGGAGAAGGAAGAAATTTCTTGCTCTCCTTCGGTGTTTTCATTCATAATGGGAAACTGTGATCAGGGTGTTGGGGGTGCTTAAGTGGGACAAGTGCTGTAGTTGGATGCACTACAGCTATGAGGAATAAAAACCCCTCAAACCACTCAGGTTTGTAATTTGTGAAGCACAGCCTTTAAAGTGTGGGAGTTCAGGCTCTACACAAGCACCTTTCCAGTGAAAGGGTGCCTGCGGGTGGTGCTGTGCACCGCCCCTTGCTGCGAGAGGGTAATGCAGAGGCAGCCTCAGTCCTTAAGGGTGGATGCTTCACCTTCAGTCAGTGGTGCAGCCCTTGGGCCCTGATGGGCTGCAGAACATTCATTTAACAGCTGCAACCCTGATAACCATATCAGGGCAGTGGATGGAGCATCTCCCTGCTAATATACCCCAAGTTTCTTCACTGAAAGTGGATGTGTGAGGGTAGAAGGTGATGGTGCAAACTCTTGATGTGACTCCTCTTGATGAAGATGCAGCAAGGAGGTGGAAGATGCTCATAGGCCCGCCCTGCAGGGTTGTTAGAGCTATTGGGTTCTCTGTTTGTCTGTGACTTTTGACAGATGCACAGTGATCCATTGCTTTACTGAGGGGCACTGGGAAGATGAGCTGCTCTGTACGGGGGCTGGAATGACTGTGTATGAGGAACAGAGAATGAACAGAGGAGTGGTTGTGTAAGAAGACCAGAGTTCAGTGAGCTGAACTCTGATATTTATATCAAAAAGCCTGCATGGGAACCAGCAGGTACACAGCCTCTGGAGAAGAGTTCAGGACAGAGAGATGTGGGATGAGATCACAAGGTAAGGAGTGAAACAAACTGGGAAGTCCAGCAGAAGAATGATCAACTGGGAACAAGGATACTGAAATTTCCAGCATAGGAGAGAAGAAACTGGTGAGATGAACCTTGAGTGTTTGACCCTGGGTCATGACTAGAAGTCATTTAAGAGCTGGAGGCTGTCTAGGAAGGGCAGAGGAACTGATCTGAGAGGTGATCTCAGGACACTGGGCTGGTACACACAAGTAATCGGGATTCATGTGCAAGGGACAGGAAAGTCTCCAGTTTGGGATGGGAATTGGGTGTTTCAGAAACACCTCTTCAGGCTTCAGAAACTGATTTGGGCCCAAAGATTCCGATCTCATTGCTTCTGTAGAGCTGTGAGTAATCAGACAAGTAACGAGAAGAGGCTGCTAACCCAAACCAAGCCCCTTAACAAAGTCAGTGCAGTGAACATAAATACTCAGATTTATTGGGGAATGATGCTAAAGCTGGCTGGTTGGTTTTACTGTTCTGTTTTGTAAAAAATCCCAGGTGTTTTGTAAGGAAAAGCCTGTGAGAAAGTGTCTTCAAAAGAGGATGTCTTGAAAAACAGTGGCTGACTATTTGCAGCAGTGACAAGGATCCACATTTTGGAGGAGAACAGAATGTTAACCAGCAAGCTGCTGAACCCTGTCATCTGATCAGGGCTGGGGTCTTGTGACAAAAATAGCATGTACCCTTGCAGTTCAAGGCTCCCATAATGCACGTGCTCAGAGCAGGGGTGAAGAGGCAGTCGCAATGAGTGCATATTATGTATGACATTGCTGCGGCCTCGTTAGTGCTTCTGGTCAGATGAGAGCTGAACATTAACCAGGGCAATGAATGGGAACCAAGGCAATGAATAGGTACCTTCCCACCCCATTCCTCTTAATAAGAGGCAAAAGAGAAACACACTTTTTTTTTTTTTTTTTTTTTACTGCTAGTCATCAAGAATAATTAATAGTAATCAGCAGCTCTTCTACAAGGCTGACCCTTTCTTGTAGAATAAAAGGAAAAAGCCTTACCATAAAAGAAATTTGGACAGCTTCTGCTTTACTTGGAAACGTGCAGCCCATCCACAGCTGAAGCTGGGGATGAGATGCTTTGTCTTCAGAGTCTATGAGGTTCAGAGAGTCTCCTCCCGCTGTCCTCATGCTGAAGCTTCAGAAATCCTCAGCTAAGGACCAAGGCTGGACTCAAAATGAAAATGCTGCTGTTGCAAAGGGGGGAAAAACTCTGAGGGTGTGAACTAAAATAAAGAGGAAAAAAACAGCCCCAACAAGAACTTCCAGGTTGTCTAACAGGCTTGGAGGCAGAATTTCTGATGGGCTGAAGTGATGGGCGATAAGCAGTCCTGGAGCGTCCAGAAAAAACAAGGCTGGGTCAGCCCCCAGCTCACGGGTACGAGGCATTGCCTGTCGGTGACAGAGGAGGACAGAAGCTGAGGTGCCAGCTCTGCCGTTACTAAAGGTGTAGTCTACAAACCGCCACGAAGGGGCAGACTTTACTTACTTTTTCATATGGTGAGTGATGTAGTTAAAAAAAAAAGAAAGGCAAATCATGGTTGCTAAACAGCCCTGTGAGTACCTGACGGATGAATTTCCATCATCCAGCTCGGGGGTTTGCTAATGAGTGAAGATTATTGTGCAGGTTGCCAGAGAGTTTTGGCTTTGGCATCTCCCCAAGCTTTTAAGATGATGTGCTGTCATCAGCAGATTATCTTCCTAGTAAGAAGGTTAATGAACAGACCTGGTTTCATGTTACCATAGTATTTTGTAGTTCAGAAAGCTGGAGCTAGAAGATTCTTAGGATGGAGAGAAACACAAAGCATTCATAATCTAGGAAGCATTCTCAGATTATTTTTTTTTTCAGATTCTTCACTGACATCTTCATGAGGAAGAAATGCACAGCTTCTGGCCAGCCAATTTTACACAGTAACACTGAAGAAAACACAATCTGTTTGCACTTACTTCTGAGAAAAGCAATCACATAAAAGCTAGTGAAAATTAAATCACCTTGCACAATTCTAGTGCTACAACCAGTATTATTCAGTGATGTTTCTGGATTTTGCTCCAGGTACCAATATGATTGTAGAAATCACACCGAATCCTGGGGATGTGTGAGAGGGAGAGACATGCTGCTTTCGTCCCAGCTCACATTCCCCCTTGCCTTTGCAAAACTTCAGCTGGGAATGTTTATATAGAGCTGTTTGTGCCAGAGCGAGGAAGAGTGCTTTCTGGAACAAACCTTCCACGTATGTGGAACACAACTTGGAGCTTATGCATAACTGAGATCCACTTTTTGTAGGTGTGAATGTGTGGTCAATGAACTATTTTTCATCTTCTCTATATACACAGAGCAGCTTTTGATGATTTGTTTTGCTGTGTTTAAGTTTTTTTGCCACTGACCTGAATTTATTCTCATTAAGACATTACAAATCCCTGATTATTTTCCCCACATTCCTAATCAAGTAGATCATGCTTCTTAGGTGGGGTGGGGTTCTGCACATGGATGACTTAACTGTACAAAAAGAAAGGGGAGGGAGCAACCCATTCTTCTGGGCACAGAAGTTTACATTTTACGGAACCCTTATGAAAATAAAGGCATCTTTCTACAACTTTACCTGGTGACAGGGTAAGTGTACATATGCCTCACATATCAAAGAGGAGAAAAATTACTGAGAGTGACCTGTGCCCTGTGATGTCTGACACCACTGATACATGACACTAGTTGTCCTTCCAGACCTGCAAGAAAATCTCAGAGCATTCATTTCTCTTCAATCTCGATGAGAGTGGAACACCGTTACCTTCACAGATTTGGGCTCTTAGCTCTTCACTTATGTCCTCCAGAGCTGTGAAATCCTCAGCATAGAACAGATGTTTATATGGTGGCTCAGAAGCAATTTCCAGCAGTTCTTCCTCAATTGCTTTTCCTATTCCAATGGCATAGATAATTATACCTAAATTCAAAAGAAATTGCACATAATTATTACATCAGCAGTTCTAAACCCTTGTTCTTCCATGAAAGGAAAATATGAGCATTAGTCATTTTGGAGAAAGAGAGAGAGAGCACCAGAAATGTGTGTGCTGTGTAACTTCAAAATCTTTTTTTGAACAGACTCAATATGCTTTAGTTACTGATAAGATGGGTGGAGACTCACTGCTTTGCTGAACTTTAACAGATAGTATTTAAGGTAAAGAGATGGCAGTTGCCTGGCCACTAGTGTTAGTAAATGAATGCAGAGAGAATACTGTAAATCATCCACAAGAATCACCTAAGTCAGCCTCACAGTTGTACTGAAAATTCCTGGTTTGGGTGTGTGCAATAAAGCTAATTACTTGGTTGATGGGGAGACCTGTTAGGTATCAGCAAACGGGGCAGCATCCTGAAAGAGAAAGGGATTTTTCAGAACAATGTAAGTACTTGGTGTTTCATCAAAATCCTCAGAGCACATGGAGATGAGATTCTTGCATGCTAAGGGATGGTAGTGGGCTGGGAGGCACTGCAAAAGCACCCAGGCCTATGAGGGTAAGAACAACAGGGGAAAAATGGGCTAGGAGAGAAAGAGCCTTACAATAGGGGTGCTCAGGACAAGTATTTCCCCAGATGAAGTACTGGGGAGAAAGTAAAAGAATTCATAACTTTCTTCTCTCTGAAAGCAGGGTAAGAGGATGTAGTTACAGCCCTCTCTCTGGACAGCTCTTAAACAAGCAATGAACACAAAACATTGATCTTCAGCATCCCCTGTTTCAGCAGTTAGTCATTGATTCATTTTTTTTAAAATTCTTGTGAACATAGGATAGAACAATTCTCTTTATGTCTGTTCTGGCTTAAAAAGTGTCTGCAACTAGTGCTGATTTTGTGATTCCTAATATAATTCAGCTTCAGAATATTTCAAGCTCCTTTGTAAGAATCAAGAGCAGAAGCTGAAGAAGAAACAAACTTAGGGTTAGCAGGTTTGATATCTCTCTATTGCCATGGGGTAATAACAGCTACACACAATTACCAAACTGCAACTTCAACCTTTTTGCTGAAGGTCTGGAAACATCAGAAAATATGTATTTTCCATCTTTTGAACATTTAACATAAGTATCTCCTTACTATTTGTCATGAATCTGCCTACCATTGCACTTTAGCCAGGAAACTAAAACATTCACCAGAAGCTGATTCAATTTAATGAATGGGCCAGTCATGCTGAGGTCTGTTGCTTTTTAAAGACTCAGAGATATCAGTGATAAAGCATTCAAGGCCAATTTCATATTCAGCATTACTACATTGCCTATGCTGCAATTACACAAGGGACAGATTTGGCTTGTAGCATTACAAATATCAGCATAAGCAGTCCGGAACAGAGGTTTCATTCAGCAAATAAACAAGGTTGGCTTGTATTTTCCTTCTTCAATCTTGTAAATCATAGAATCGTTATGGTTGTAAAAGACCTTTAAGATCATCAAGTCCAACCACTAAACCATGTCCCTAAGCACATCCATGCATGTTTCAAATACCTCCAGGGATCGTGAGGCAACTACTTCTCTGGGAAGTCTCATCCGATGCTCAAGAACCCTTTGTTGTAGAGAGCAACAAGGTCTCTCCTCAGCATCCTCTACAGGCTAAAGAACCCCAGTTCCCTCAGCTGCTCCTCACCAGAGTGGTACTTTAGACCCTTCACCAACTTCACTGCCCTTCTCTGGACACACTCCAGCTTCTCAGCGTCCTTCTTCTAGTGAGGGGCCCCAAACCGAACACAGTACTTGAGGTGCTAGCCAGACTGCTATGGCCAACACTCTCGATTAGCAAATACTGTAGCCCATCCATACTATTACATCTTATTTCTATCAGTATTTGCCTTTTGAAATGAGTCAAACCCATTCCTGCTCACCACTTCGCTTTGCTCTAGCAGCCCACTCGGAGACTTCGTCTTGGGCTCGTCCATCTGTGAACACAATGCAGATTCGAGGGACGTTTGCTGAAAAAGGTCTTGCTCCTTCTGCTTCTGTGAAGCTTCTCTCAAACATTTGCTTCAGAGCCAGTCCTGTCATGGAACCTCTCCCCATGTATTTCATTTGCAATACAGCTTTCTTCATGTCTTTGGCTGAGCTGAACTGTTTTAATGTAAACTCGGTGCGAACTTCTGTGGAATACTGAAGCAAACCAACTCGAGCAGCTTTGGGTGAGATCTCAAGTGAATCCAAGATTCCTGTGACAAATTGTTTTACAGTTTCAAAGTTATCTTCTCCAAGACTTTTTGATCCGTCAATCACAAACACTAGGTCAATCGGGCCTTCAGTGCATGCTGTGAAATAAGCAGCAGAGTGTTTAGATCACGAAAAAACTCCAAAAAGCTGAAAAAAGGACCTAGATACCCAGGGACTACATAAACTTGATCATCTTCAGCACCTTGCTCGTGGTTCACCCAACCTTGCCAGCTGTGTACAGTCTGTACCAAAAGCTACGTGCATGCCTGTGACCAAGAGCTGAACAAAGCCAGAATCATGATGAATACTTACCAGGACACACTGCTTTGTAGAATACTACAACTCCTAAAAATACAGCAACAATCAGCACATTTTAAGAATGACCATTATGTGAAGAACTGTGTAACTGAAGGACATACATAGCTAGGACACAGAGACACAGTTGCCATCCTTTTCTTCCGGGGATAGGCCAGTATGCTAATTTTACATTTGTGTAGGTGACCAGCACTGAAAGACATGGAAGAGAATCACTGGAGCAAAAGGTATAGCAAAAGGTATAGATGGTACAAAGGAATGAGTCAATGAAGCCATACTTAGTACATAAGGTGAAAATACAGAAGTCATGTTTAGTGGGGAACATTGAGGTACAAGCCAAAGATACGGGGGAAGGCTGAATCAGAAGAGAAGGGTGAGGTGGTCTGCCCTATAGTTGAGGATGAGTTTCAAGTGTAGGGACAAAATTCAAACAATGCCCATGTTTTTACAGCACAAAACTAAACCTCTAGTGCAGAAAAACAGCTAAAAATTCACAGGTGAGACAGTACATGCTACAAATGTGCCTAGTTGCTACGCTTAGATCCAAAGTGTTTGCATACGTTGTTTTGCTTGTAACTCTCAAAAAATCTTGTTATTAGAAGGCTTATGTGTTGCTTAAATTAATCTTTCCTGGTTTACCCATCAAAGCTGGGACACAATCCAGGAGACTGACAAATTTGGAGTTCTCATACTTTTTGGCAAGTGCACATCAAAATTCAAAGTAGCTTGTAAGCTCCCTGCATCCATGACATGGTTAGGGAATCGAGGGACTGCAGAATGTCTTCAAAGCTGCAGATGGGCTGGGTCTGCCAGGTTTTTTTTTATTCTGGAAAGCAATTGCCTCTAGCAGGCACTGGCTAGTGTGCTGGCTGCTGAGACACCCAGCTTCTATTTGACCTGTGTAACTTCCAGGAAGAATTTGCCATACTGAAGAATTGTAAGAGGAGTTGGACTCGATGATCCTTATGGGTCCCTTCCAACTCAGGGTATTCTATGATTCTATGGTTTGCATCATAGTCTGGATCAAATCACTGCTGACCTCCACTCATCTGTGACGTCTGTACAGGGAAAAACGCTGTAAGCACAATACAAGGGACAATTGTGTGGCAATGTTCAGTAGTTTGTAAGTCTCACTTGAATACAGTGCTAAACTTTATCACCCCTAAAGACAAACTGAAGAGTCCCGAGTTTCATAGCAAGAGCAATGAGATATTCAGAAAGTGTGACATATCAAGAAAGCTTGAATGGGCAGAGATTGTTTGCTTAAGGAAAGGAAAGATGAATATGAAGCATGATCACCCTTTCCAAGGTGCAGAAGGGGATTATTTTAAACAAGACAGTAAGTCAGTGGTTCTTATTGAAAATAAAAAGATGCAAATGGCTTTATCTGCTGTAAAGACAGCTGCTTGTTGGGGAACAAATATTGTAAAGATAACAGCATGAAAACAGACCAGGGGGACTGAAATCATACTCTGTCACTAGAGAGTTTTTGACACATCACTAAAACACCTATATTATTTTATACACACAAACACACACACTGATTCTTCCTCACGCATATGCCGTGAACTAGATTGTGTCTCAAAGCCATTATTAATGTTCTATGTCTCTGCCTTCAGTTCTGGAAACCAGAAATGCTGTTTTTTCCTATAGTTTGCAAGATTTCTAATGCTTCTGGGTTGAACAGGGTAACTGGAAAGGAGTGTAACATTTAGTATTATTTAAGCTGCCTGTAGACTAGACTAACAAATCCTGAAGGTGACTGTCTGGAAGACATTGAGTGAGGATTTGGGATCTTTAGATACCTTGAGAGAAAAAATGTTATCAGAGTATGTGTCCCACAAAAGAGAACTCCACGTACTTTCCACATTTATTTCTACTTTGCAGAAATTACTGAAGATTACCATGTCAGTATAGGAATAAGAATTTTCAGCTTTAAAGCTTGTTCTTAGGCAATAGCTCTATTTTAGAATTGCTGTCCAAGAATTCCTTTCTGTAGTCATCTGAGGAATAGATGTGTCACATACTAAGGCAATGGAAATGCAGTGAATATCAGAACCATCTCAGTGTCATTGTGCAAGTCAAGATAGGGCAGCAGTTCATGGTGAATGGTTTCAGTTAGGATTGGGATCAGCCCTCAACATGTTACCATTCTTTCAGTAATACCAGTTTCCACAACTAAGGCTTCAGTTTTTGCAGAAGAAGTGTTTTTACTGAGTTCTAGTAGAAGAGTTTCTTCTCCAAGTATGGAGGGGTGATGAGATAAACGCACGTCATGCTCTAAGCATGTCATGTTAGAAAATAAACACATAGAATTAATGATATTTTAAAGTGGAGTATATAAAGATCAAAGCTCCACAGTGTCTGAATCTGATTAGAGTGCGCATTTCTTGATAATAGGATTTCACTTTGGCTTTTGTCCTAATGTTTGGGAACAATTATTACTGCAGTTGATGCTATACCAAAACAACTGTTCTGATTTGTTATTTTTTTGCTTATGAAAGCACAAAGTTAATTGTTTAAGACATTTTCCATCACACTTACATATGCCTTGGGCTTTCAAATATATCATTTTTGAAGTGAGGAAGTGAGGTCCAGTAATTTTAGAAATCAAGTAAACAAATGCTTTCTTTAATAAAATGTACTTACTTCTGCATGTTTTCTGATCCTCTTTTAGTACATATCCCTCCTGGCATTTGCAGATGTATGAGTCGTCATTATTAACACAGATATGTTCACAACCATGGGCAATCGATTTGCAGACATCCTTATCTAGGAAAAAATGAAGCATTTATATGCATGCTATTTAACATATTTATAAATTCAAAGACTCCACACGTGATATTTCAAGACTGTATGACAAAGGAGTGTAACATCTTTGTTCGTTTATGTAGCAGTGCCACAGAAGGACTGCTGAAAGACATACTCTGTTACTTACTTCGACATGTTTTCCCATCTTGTCGCAGGACAAAACCCTCATGGCACTGACAGCTGTATGAATTGTTATTATTAATGCACACATGTTCACAGCCATGGTCAATGGATTTGCACAGGTCTTTATCTGAGAATTGTTAAGAGAATTTCCTTGTTAGACCACTTCTCAAATGCAAAACTGGCATGAACAAGCTCTGAGTAAAATTAAGTCGGTTATTTCTTTTATGACTGAAAAAACATACTCCCCATAAAATTGTCAGCTACTCACTCCTGCATGTTTTCCCATCTCGCCTCAGTATAAATCCCTTGTGACACTGACACTTGTATGAATCGCCAGTTGGAACACAGACATGTTCACAACCATGGTTGACTGTTTTGCAGATATTTTTACCTTGGAATAATGAAAACCATATTTAGCACTGTTAGCTGGGTTAATAACTTTCACAAAATGTAAAAATTATGGCAATAATCTTCCATGAATGAGCTGACTTCCATGAATTGATTGTGCATTGGAGACACAAATAACACACTACTGTTGCACAGTGCATTTCATTAACAGATCAAGAGGCACAAAACAAAGATTAAACAACTTACTCCTACAACTTTTCCCATCTTCCCTCAGCATGAAGTCATCACGACACTTGCAGATATAGGAATCATCAGTATTAACACAGAGATGTTCACATCCATGGTCAACTGAATTGCAAACATCTTTATCTGAGAAGAGTGGATGGAATTTGTGAGGTGAGGTTCATTAAAGAGATAATGTCTTTTATTAACCAGTTCAAATAATTGGAAATCACAAATAAACATACACATGTGCAAACACTCAGAGCCCCAACACATAAAAGCCTCAAATAAAACTATACTTTTATAGTTCAGGCTACTCACATCTACATGTCTTTCCATCTTCCTTCAGTATGAAATCTTCTCGACATTCGCAGATGTAGGAATCTTCAGAATTCACACAAACTTGTTCACAGCCATGGCTGACTGAATTGCAGACATCCTTGTCTGCAAACAGAAGAGTTGGTAGTCAACATACATCATCAGAAGCCTCAATTTTATGTGTAATTCATCAAATTAAGTTCTCATGCTACTTACTTCTGCAGGTTTTCCCGTCTTCTCTCAGCAGGAATCCATCATGGCATTTGCAGATATAGGAATCATCAGTATTAACACAAACATGTTCGCAGCCATGGTTGACTGATTTGCAGAGATCTTTATCTGAAAACAGATGACAGCTCTTGCTCATTAATGCATTTATACACAAGCATGAGCTGCAGAGAAAAAGTATGCTGATAAGTACCAGACTACTTACTTCTGCATGTTTTTCCATCTTCTCTTAGCAGGAATCCCTCCTGACACTTACAAACAAATGAATCACCAGTGTTAACACAAGCATGTTCACAGCCATGGTTGACTGATTTGCAAATATCCTTGCCTGGGAATCGTTAGAGAATATTTAACATGGTTTGCTAGTTAAACATTTTTTTATATATTTTTAATAAATTCATACATTTTTTTTAATAAATCCCATGAGCAAAGAAAGATGGAAGCCTGCAAACTGAAAGGAAATCTCTGGTTAGTTAAATGACTACATGTTAGGGCTACAAAGATGATTAAGGGCCTGGAGCATCTCCCCTATGAGGAAAGGCTGAGAAAATTGGGACTGTTCAGCCTTGAGAAGAGAAGACTAAGGGGGGACCTAATTAATGTTTACAATTATCTTAAGCAGGGGATGCAGGGGAATCAGCCAGCCCCTTTTCAGTGGTCTGTGGAGACAGGACAAGGGGCAATGGCTGCAAGTTGGAGCACAGGAAGTTCCGCACCAACATGCGGAAGAACTTTTCCCAGTGAGGGTGACAGAGCCCTGGGACAGGCTGCCCAGGGAGGTGGTGGAGTCTCCTTCTCTGGAGATATTCAAGACCCGTCTGGACGCCTATCTCAGTGAAATGTCCTAGGGAGCTGCTTTGGCAGGGGGTTGGACCCGATGATCTCTCGAGGTCCCTTCCAACCCCTACAATTCTATGATTCTATGATTCTATGACAGAAAGTTAGCTTACACTGAGCATAAGTTCTTCTATCATCTCAGCAGAAAGACCTGCAGGGTTTGGATAGCCTCTCACTAACAATAAATCGTTTCAGGATTAATCTGATTAGATGAAGGAGGAAGACCTTACACTTAGAGCAATACAAGTGAAACGAGGGAATAAATTTAGTACAGTCATTTAACACAAATTCATGCTGGTAAAAACAAAATTAAGAAAGCACCACAGGACACGAATCAATGCCAAAAGTCTTCAAAAATGAACCTCAGAAGAACAAGAGCTACTAAGAGAGTAAATAAAATTTAACTGCTGTTGCTGAAAATTGATGGGGAGATTTATATGGCTGCAGAGTTAAAAACAGTTTGTTAAAACCTCTTCAAGAAGGACAGATGGAGAGGAAGGACAGGAGGAAGGTGGAGCCATCTATTAGCACTCCTAGTTTCTTTTTCATGTTAACACAAAATAAAATACTCCCAATTGCCAATGGGGAACTACCTTTACATAGAAAGTAGAAGAGTACTGACAGCCACAGATGTTTCATGTGCAGGGAAGAAAGATTAATATTTTCACAAGAAAAATGATCCAAATTACCTGGATGTCTCATGCTGGCAATACACAAATGGCAAAAAGATACTGCAGAGCACAATGTTCTAACTCAACGAGCATTAGGTTCAAGACACAGCAAGCTAAACTAGATGCCATTAGAGCAGCTAAACCTTACATGATCATGTGTGTAAAAATTGTCATCAGCTTATACACAACTGTTTGCAACTCAGACACATTTATTTTTTTTATAAACAAGATCAAATACCAACCAGCAGCAGACATGGCAATTCTTTCAAAAGGATGAATTTTACATAGCTGATAGCCAAAATATTTTGAGATGGGAGGGGAAATACTAAAAACAGTGAATGATGATTGCACTATTCCTCATTAGAAATTAAAAACAGCTATAAGATCTGAATAAGGATTGAAAGGACCATTCACAGAACTTATGGACATGAAAATAGTAGGAATCTGAAAACACTGAAACAGATAAAGAACAAGGGGATCTGAAAACACTGAAAAAGATACAGAACTAGGGGATCCATGGCCAAGAAAATCAAGGATAGTGTAAGTTATTTCAAGATAATTAGAAACAAAAAGGTTTCTAACAATGTTTTGTTAATTACTAGATAAAATGGCAGAATTGCCAATCTTAATGGAGAAATTGTAGATAGGAGAAAATCGAATGGCTTGCTTTCTAAGAATTTTCTTTGCTCTTCTAATACGTAACACTTTTATGAGCAACTGAATATACAAAAATAATCACTGACAAAGTTTGTAGTTTACTCCAATTTTGAGAGAATGGCAAATAAAAACAGATCAGCTGCTGATATAAGGAGACATGAACCTTTTTACAAGCTAGGTAACAACAATGTGTATGTATGACAAAATAGCCAAAACTAAGCTTATAAAAACATAGATTAAAAAAAAAAAAAGACAAAAGATAAGAAAGATAGGTCGATTCAAGCAAGAATTAGATGGGTTATAGCTCCTGTATCCTGAACACTTCTAAGAGGAAACTTTGTACAACTGAAGTGTCCCCACAAGGATGCTGATAAATAGCAGAGAAGACACTTATGAAAAGATTTAAAATCATATAGAGCCTGAATGAGTTTCATCTGCTTATCATTTACAAAAAGACATGCTAAGAGGTTAAGGAACACATTAAATCATGATCTGCATGAATATACACAGAACACAGTGGCAGTTAAAACTTCAACCCATCAAAATAAAATGCAGCAACATCCTATGCTCAATATCAAAACTTGACATAGTCCACCTAGAAATAAAGTTCACATTTTAAAAGCTACATTTGAACCTTAAAATTGGCTAATTTTCTGAAATACATCTTTAGTTCAAACAATAATTAATTTATAGAACTCTAACAATCTCTAGAGATCATTCTGACCACTGTGAATCAGTGAATAATCTCTTAATAAAAGGGAAATGAAATTTCTTCTTTTATTCACAAGCTACTTACTGCGGCATGTTTTCCCATCTTGCCTGAGTACAAATCCATCACGGCACCGACAAGCGTATGAATCATCGTTATTAACACAAACATGTTCACAGCCATGACTGACTGATTTGCAGATGTCCTTATCTAGGAATAAATTAGATTTCATTTACCACAGTTTGATCACAGAATCACAGAATCATAGAATGGCCTGGGTTGGAAGGGACCCCAAGGATCAGAGAGTTCCAACCCCCCCGCCACAGGCAGGGCCACCAACCTCCAGGCCTGGATCTACACAAAGTTGCCCAGGGCCCCATCCAACCTGGCCTTGAACACCACCAGGTATCTACCCCCTCTCTGGGCAGCCCATTTGAGCACCTTACCACTCTCCCTCCTTTAGCGTTAAAGGAATAAGAACATTTCTAGAACTTCAGAGACTAAATGTAATAAGCTCCTAGTAAATAAAGATTTTATTGTCCTTTCTGTCAGGTAAAATCCCCTGAAAGAAGACCCACCTCTAACACAGTATGTGTCTTCAGTAGACCTCCAAGTGCAAAAAATACAGCAACACCAAATAACTTACTTTTACACGTTTTCTCATCTTCCCTCAATACAAAACCCTCATAGCACTGGCAAATGTATGAATTATCAGTATTCACACAAACATGCTCACAGCCATGGTCAACAGAATTGCAAACATCTTTATCTGGGAAAAAAAAAGGTTGCCAGAATTTGAAACATGTCTACGAATACAGAGATTATAAAGGAAATCTATCAAAGGTAAGGATACTTACTTCTACATGTTTTTCCATCTTCCCTTAGTGCAAATCCCTCGTAACACTGGCAGATGTATGACTCATCAACATTAACACAAACATGTTCACAGCCATGGTCAACTGAACCGCAAATGTCTTTATCTGGGAACAGTTGAAGGAGTTTGGTTAAAGCACATGCACAGCATATGTATCATGCAGGGAAAAGTAACAGCTTTTATTAGTCTGCTGATAGCATTGGAAGAAATGGGCAAAAATTTAGGCAGCAAACAGTCTCGGTACCTAAAAAACTGTGGATCTTTTTTTGTCTCGAGTTATATCAGTTTGGCTATTAAAATATGCTATTTATGTCCACGGAATCTCTTCCAAGCTTCTGCTAGGTGTGGCAGCACAACTGTATTTTAACAGTAAACTATGAAAATGTTATTTGTTAGAATGCTTCCACAAATCTCTATACTGCCACTTAAAAGTCTACCAGCAGTTATCAAAGAACTTACTTCTGCATGTTTTCCCATCTTCTCTCAGCAGGAAACCCTCACGACACTTGCAGACATAGGAGTCATCTTTGTCAACACAAATATGCTCACAGCCATGGCTCGCTGATTTGCAGATGTCCCGTTCTGGGAATGATTGACATAAAGATAGATTTTGAATGAAAACATGCTTTAAAATGTAGAACTCAAAAGGGTGGTTTGTTCCAGTAAGAAGGGACAGACTCCTTTCTTTCCTTGCCTGATGCACATGCAAAAATACTCAACAGATCCTGGTCACTCCTGAACTTCTGCACGTCTTGCCATCTTCTCTCAATGTGAATCCCTCACGGCACTTGCAGGTGTAGGAATTGTCAGCACTCACACAAATATGCTCACAGCCATGGCTGACCGATTTGCAGACATTTTTACCTGGGAATAATTCAGCAGATATAAAATTGTGTTGGTTAAGGGCAAGATGTTCAAATCTTACAGCTCCCAATTACTGAATGTTCTTGTCCTTGACATTATATTTGACTCAGTCCTGCAAATGATGTGTAGCCATAAGGAAAAGTGCACTGTTCCAGTTCCAGAGTTTGTAGAATTTCACATGTCCCTAGCACGCAGATTAGTGACCCACAGGAATTTCAAAAGGAACCTAAGTCCTGCATCCACATTTCAAATAAACGTTCTGGTGTGAAACAGATGTTTCTGGCATCATCTTTTCAGATTCAGTAATAAATCTGCTCAGACTTGAAAGAATTATGTTTTTTCCCCTTCTGTTTAAGTTTGGAAGGTGTTTGTCCTTTTTTTGTAAAGTAGGTTTACAAAAGCTTGCTGTATGTAAGGGTAACAACAAAAGGAGTTCATATGATCCTGATGTGAAATTCTGAAAAATTGTCAGCTATTTCATTGTCAGGCAGGCAGATTTCCAGTGTTGCAATTCATATTTCAAAATAAAAATATTAATTAATTAATGTTATATAAAGTCACATTTTGTTTCCCTTTCTTCCCCATGCCATTTAGTTTCCTGCAAGGGCTTCTGCACACACAGGAATTTTCACTTGCTTTTATCTTTTTGCAAGATTAGAGTGTCAGTACTTTCTGACATAAGTAAAATTAGTCTGTGTTTGCAAGGCCTAACAAAGTTGGGTTTTATTGTGATATAAAAACAGATAATAAGGAACTTTTCATTTGTCATGGTAGTATTTGGATGACTTTTAACTTTTTCTGTAAATGCTTTTTAAAAGCAGATGTTGGATTACAGTTCTAAAACAATTCATGCCTGTGTGTTTTTCAGAGACTTATTCATGATACTTTGACCAGCTGGTAATCAAATATATAAAACTGGAGAAAAAATTTCAGCATTTTTTGGTATCTGCCGCTATCATAACTTCATTAATGTATTCATAGATGTAATACAATTATGGTGTCTCTTTGCAATCATCCTGATCCCATGCTGGACAAATAACTGAACTTTTTCATTAATAATGCTGCAGACTTATTCATGCTATGTAGGACTAGAGAAAATTAATATATTTTTGCCTTGATTTGAAAAGAAAATTACAGTTGTCCCACATGAGGATGCAAGTTGGAGTAAAATAGATTAGGATTCAAAACAGCCCAATTTCAGGGCTACTTTTCAAATGGCACAGACACTGAGGGTGTGATTCAGGTGCCTGTTAGTATGCATCCAATGCCACTTTAGATGCCCTAGAGTATCCACGATATTGATGTACTCCCAGCAAATATGACACCGAAGGGGAAAATGAACTTTTTGGAGTTCTTGAGCATTTAAAATGAGGCTGGATGGTAATGTACAGGCAAGCAAATGCCACCTTACATATTTCTCCTACACGTGCAGTAAAAATCTACCTCTTGAGTTGCCAAACAAAGCCTTACGTTTGCACGTCTTGCCATCACTGCGCAGCCTGTATCCCTCAAAGCACTGACACGTGTAGGACCTGTCGCCATTCACACACAGATGTTCACAGCCATGGTCACTCAGAGCACAGTAGTCAACTCCTGCAGGAGCAATTCAAGTTATTGAAAAAAAAAGTTGGCAAATAATGAATCAATGATTTTTCATGTCTAGTATTTCTGTGGCATATAAGCAAGTAAATATTCAAACCACTGAACTGCTTAAACAGCATTCCAGTCGCTTACCTGACAGTACACATACACCTTCATAAAATGTAAGAGGGCCTCGTGCTGTACTTTCCTTTGGTTCCTTCAAGCAGAGTTGAGAAATCATACATAGCTCAACAGAGTCCAGGGCTCAGTACTTACAAGTTGGGTTTAAAAACCTCAACAAACCCAAAAATGCTTTAGCAATGGTTTTATATCAGACAGTGGCAAAGCCATAAAAGCTACCTTGTGAACATTCTTCTTTAAAGACAGTCTCTAACTGGCCTGATGTGAAGGTGGCAGTCCCCAAAAGTCACTTGTGCACCTGACCTGGATGCCATAGCAGCAAGCAGAAAGCAAAGCAGGGACCTCAGTGGGCTCTGGCTTAGCGTATTCAAGCTTTTGTAGAGAATTGCAAATGGTAAGTACTGTCAAATGTGGTCCAGTTTTGGTCTCAAATTTCCTAAGTGTTTCTCCTCTGCAAGACAAATATGCAGGATCCCTGGGCTCCTGCAGGCAGCACTTGTTCTTGTCCATTTGCCACACACACACACAGTGTAACTCTTTTTTTGCAATTAGTTGTGAGAGTAGAAATCTATTTACCATTCAAGTGTTCCCACAGCTGTCCTAACATACTTGTGCCTGTGCATATGAAACCAGAACTGTCATTCCCAGGTGTCTGCCCATTAGGTACAGTATATGTTAAATGCTAATCCCTTCAACTCAGTTGCTCATTCAGAAAATCCCAAAGTGCCAAAACCCTCTTAATGAGAGCCTAAAAATGACCTTAAAGCTTCTAAACTCACCTGGAGCTCAGGAATAGGACAAATATCTTTGCTAAATATATACAAGGAGATGGGTATGCTAGCAAGAAGAGGGGCTGTTCGAAAGTGCTTAGTTCATTGCACAGAGGGGTTCCAGAAGCCACAGCACTGTTTTAATATTGCTGATAGGTCTCTCAGTACAGCCTGGGGGGAAAATAACTGTGAGCAAAAAACACACCTCTTTTTACTACAAAGAAAAGGGGATTTACCATTTGCAAGTTGATAAAACTCCATAGTTTGGATGCTTCTTTTAGATAAATGGCTAGATAAATTGTTTCTAGTAGACACTACCCCTGTTACATGCACACTAGTTCTGCTTCTGCATTACTGTTTGCCCTTTCTAGAGGGCTGCAGTGGCAGACAGGAGCAAAGTCTGTCAAGGTATTGGGTGGGGTGAAATGGGTTAGCATGGAGGCAAAGACAAGGTTAGAGAAAAATTGCCTTTACTGATTTGCCTCACTTTCCCCTAGAAACTTTTTGTGCCTGAGCACTTGCAGTTTGACTTCTGCTAAAACTGTGCTGCCTGAGTGCAAGGGAACTGGCAAACTCTGGAGCTGCTTCAACACTCAACAAACCTGCAATATAACGACCTCCAAAATCTGTAGAAAAAGTGACCTCTCATCAAAGAGAGGAAAAGTCAGCAGGCAAAATGCAGTCACACTTAGCTTTTCCTGGCCTTCTCTATTTATTATTTATCTAGTGAACGAGCCAATTTAGCTATTTGAAAAACTGCAATGATTCTCAATGATCATTAGATTTTTAAAGGTGGAGAGCTGTCAGGACAACTTTTGTTCACTTATTAAGGGTTCCCACACAAAATGTAAAGCTCAGGTGGGGACTCTCACTCTTCCTCCTGCCCCAGGGAAGCTGATGCAGCTTGCCTGGGGGACATGCCTGTCACAATGACCTGTCAGACACATTTGTCATGTGACTGAAAAACTGCCCTCAACACCTGGGGATGAACAGATCTTCCAAACTTTCCTGAAAATGTGAGGATTTACAGTCATCTTACTAGTATTCTCCCCTCTGTGCTTTTTCTCTTTGCCTCTGCTTCCAATTCACTAGTAAGGTACTAGGGAAATGCAGTCTGTAGGAATACATTGAAGGGTTGTCCTCTTCCCTGTATGAAAACAGAAACCTTTCCCAGGTGAGCTGAGATCAAGAAGATTCTCATAAGACTTACGTGTGCAGGTTTTTAGGTCCTCATTGATGACAAATCCTTCAGAGCATTGACAGACGTAGGAGTCATCCGTATTTAGGCACAGTTGCTCACAGCCATGATTGCTTTCAGCACAGTGGTCCACTCCTATTGGTTTGTGTTAATAACAGAAGAAATCACACTGGAGCCTGAGATACCTACATGAACTAGTTAGCACACGCCTTTGCCAAGTGAGGGAAAAAGATCAGTACAGCTTCTTATTCACGTAGTATCCCCACCTATTTGATTAACCTGACTTAATTAACAACACCTAAGTGAAGTGAACACAACACCTCCTCTTGGCAGAGAGCAAACTTGATGAAATGATCTCCCTTGCCAAAAACCTCAACTGGAAAATAATGCAAAGTGGAGTGAAAGGAGAATGTTGGAGTCCCACCTGGTCTTGCCCACAGAATCACACTTTCTTTCTTTAAAAAGAAGACCCTCTCTTTTGTTCATCATAAAATTTTCTCAGAAAGTATGAGTATTAGCAACTCTTAAAATAGAAATCACAGCTTTCAGATTATTTTGCACACAGAAAATTCTTTTTTCAACAGGATGAATTTAAAACTTTAATTTGCCAACAGGTTCAAGCAGTTAAAGTCTGCGGGTGAGGTGGGATGGGACAGATACAAATTATGAGACTGTCTTAATCATAGAATCATAGAATTGTAGGGGTTGGAAGGGACCTCGAGAGATCATCGGGTCCAACCCCTGATGTTCCTTCTCTTTGATTTTCCTATTCCTATTCCAAGTAAGATAAAATGGAGTATTTTTTTTAAATTCTTGTATGCAAGTGGTTGTGTGAAAGATGAAGGGGGGAGGGCAGGAGAAAGATGTTTGAATTTGTTTTAAAAACTATGTTGTCTCATAGGATGGACAGCAAAGTGGTGGGGTGGGATACGTGGACTATGTAATCTGCTAACTCTGTTAAGTATAGCAAAAGCACATTACACTGAACTTCCTCATAGTGTTTTATTGCCAACTTGTTAATAGCTATTTTTAGTTATATAGTACCAAATAGCTTCAGCTTAACTTGATCAAAAGTAGTGGAGTTCCCTCACAAACAGTCTCATATGTCCCTATGTACAAATCATTTACAGATGTGAACAGGCATGTCTGCAGCTATTTGCTTATATTAAAAAATTCTGTAGTTAATGTAAAATTACTTAGTTCTAAATATTGCTGTTTATTAGTTTATTTATCTAAGCAACGAGCTTGCAGCAATTTGTCCAGATTTACCATTATGCATCAACAGAGATAACCTTGGCTTGAACAAATGAGGCTGAGGTGTCAGCTTTGACCAGCTGAAGTAAGTTCCAGCTGGAACATTCTCCTTTTCCAAGAGTTTACATCATCATGAAGAGGCTTGTGTAACTTCTCAGAGCACACAAAAAATGGGGGAAAAAAAAAAAGAAAAGAAAGAAAAAACTCCAGTATTCTCTGTGAAAAACTGCATCTGTTTGGCACTGTCTTTTACAATATAAACACCCACATTAACATGATTTTTAACATTTAAATACTTTGGGTTCTCATGCAGAATCTTTTCTAACATACTCTTTCAACGAGTGGAGTAATCACAAAGCTGCTAATTACCAGGTTTAGAAATGAATATACCTAAAGATGGTCATCCCACGCTTCATTACACGTGTAAAAAGAAAGGTAGAAGGGTAAGGGACAGGGGAAGGGTCAGTACTTTTATAAACAATTAGTGGCTTGGAATATACTAATTTTTAGATAATCAACTTGTGATAGCCTAAAACCACAGTTGCTAAAAAGTTCTGAGCTCTTGCAACACATCCAAGTTTCTTTAAATACAGCTTCATCACAAATAGTCTACTCAAAAATAAGTACCCCCTGGCCCAGCAACTTTTTTTTTTTTTTTTTTTAATGTCAGTGACTGACTGTTTCTTTGGAAAAATACATTGTAAGTACAGCAGGGGAAAATGCTGCCAATATTTTAGATGATGTGCAAAATGATTCTCTGTACTAGAAGTATCTTCTAAAAGCTGTGTGACATCAAGCGGGCAACGTCAGTGAGTTTTTCTTGTGCCAACACTGATCCTTCCTTCAGTAACATTCTTATGAGATGAGGGTATTTTATTGCACAGATAACTGAAAGTATAAACACATAGAAGAGGGAAGTCTCTACGTATCTCCATGTATCAGCACAGTTTATACAGCACATGGCAATCAGCTGCAGTTTATATAGCACATGGCTGTGATGCAGATGTTGTACAGGAAGCACTGCCTTTGTGTCAGGCACCTTGGCTGAATGCATTTTCCCCGTTATTTGGATTGGAGCAGATGATGCTTTAGTTCTCTACTGGGTCAAGGATCTCACTGTAGCATTACTTCACTAGGCCTGGCTCGTGGTGGGCTTTACAGTAACAGAGGTCAAAAGGGACCCGGGAGCATCTTCTCATTCTGTTCACACCTCGCCCCGCTGCAGGAACTAGTCGCTGCAGTGCACAAGGCACAGGCGCTTCTGCACGTACTGCTGTCGGGTCACTGGCTGTGTCCAGCATGGACACTGGCACACAAATGACTCTTCCATGTTAACACATTTATGCTAACAGTCACGCTGACCTAAAGCACAGAAGTTTACTGCTGTGGAGAGAAAAAGAGTGAAGAATTCAAGGCAGCCATGAGGGTTTCTGAAGTAAGTGGCTGACTTTTCTTACACGATAGTGGATTCTGTGCTTTGGACACCTCTTACAGCTGATAGTGAGCTGAGAATCTGAGAGTGGATTGTAAATACTTGGCTACACAAGACTTCACTTTGACTACACCTGTTCCTGTAGTCAGGTGCTGGTCACCAATGATGCATTCTCCCAAATTTATAAAGACAGCATATAGTCAGATGTTCCTCTTTATTTTACAATGGGTCTTATTATAGCAAGTTTTGGAATAGGAGCTTAATCCAGGAAATGTCACCAGGTTTAGAGCCAAATCCAAAGCCCCCTGCAGCTAAGAAAAAAATACCCCAAACAGGAATCACAATCTGTCTTTAATTCACAATCACATCCTTGGCAATAAATATTCCACACAATGTTGTTCTTTTGCTCCTATACTCACCAAGGCACATCCATTCTATAAAACCCTGAATGTTTTAAAATACCATATAAATAATACAAACCAGAACAGCATGGATTGCTGTAAAAATGGCAGTGTTTAGACAAAGATGCTTCATGAGAACATATCTTTAAGACTGAAAGAAAATACAGTTCCAAACCCAGATACATTTTATGACCATCTAAAAGTATAATTATGCTGTTCCAGGCAAGCTTCCTATTCATAAAATCTCAGCAGTAAAATTCTCCCCACCAAGAACTAAGACACCAGATCAGACTAGTTTATTTTGTTGAGTATGTTTTCCTTAAACAACATTACATCAAAAATCTGCTGTGATTCCAGGCCCCCACTCAACAACAGCTGTAACATGGAGGTCTTTTAAAAGCAAATAAGTATATATGATTGGTTTAGAACCCTAACACTGCTGAGGCTGTGTTTACAACTTTTTTAGGAAACTGTGGGGTTTTGTGTGTGACTTTAAGTTGATTTTAATACCTACATTAACTATCCAGTATTTACCCAAGCTAATGAAATACATCTGTCCTCAGCTAAACCAACTGGGCAAGGCAAGGTGGTTTTTTTTTTCTTTTTTTTAAAGCTCTTTGTGTCACTACAACACAAGGTCAGAAAGTTTCAAATAAGCAATCAACTTATTGGTTTTGAGCCACTCTGGTTCCTACAGTACTCCTTGGGTTTCCCTGCATCTCTTCAGCAAATGTCTAGTAAACAATCTAGTCTACTAAACAGCAAATACTATCCAGCATGACAGGCTCAGTTAAAATTCAAGTTTATAAAGAAATGTTTGTTTCAACTGTAATTACAGAAAAAAACTTTCACTCTTTCAAAAAGGAAACCATTCACAGCAGGTTTTTAGAAATAAAAGCAGATGAACTTTATCATGTCTAAAGGATTACTCACTTTTGCATGTTTTCTTATCTGGATTAAGTCTAAAGCCTTCTTGGCATCGACAAAAATACGAATCCTCTGTATTAACACATTCCTGTTCACAGCCATGGTCCTGAAGAGCACAATAGTTTGGTCCTAAATGAGAAAAAAATTGTGTCACTGTGGAATATAATTCCTCAGAAATAAACTAGGTAAAAACCAATTACTTTGCTTTCTTTAGTGGTTTTTTTTCTTTCTAGGCACCATTCAACCTTTTTATTATACTGTTTAAAATTATGAAAAGAAAACATCCCCTTTTTCCAAGTATCTGCTATCCATAGGTATATCTGACATACACTTCAATGAATTCTTTGAGAACACATGTACTCCATGCAGTGCAGAACTTAGAATCTTAAATATGTCTTAACATTTTGCAGCCAAGTCCTATACATTACCTCATCTAACTTGCAGCTTTGTTTTACTCAGGGGAAGCTAGATATGATTTTAACAAGCACACAAACACGCTTTTGAAAGCTGTTAATTAGTTCAAAGCAGGTCATTAGAAGCATTGGGGTTGCAACAGTTCTGTGTTTGCTACATAGTTCTGCCATTTAAAAGGGAAGATGGGTAAATTCTAGAACTGGTTTCTACTTCCATATAAAGTACCTTAAAAAAGGAAAGTAATTTTGTGGTAAGCATTGGGATATTTATCGCATAGTGTTTACCACTACTGATAAAGTTGACATTCACTTAAATGTAGTGTCTGGCCATCACTTAGTTTTCTGTCAGTTGAGTTAATTAATTTATATTAGTGAAAGAATGGTCTTAGCCCCTCAGCACTATTAAAAATGGTTAAGTCCCATTTTTAAAGACATTCAGGCACTTTTGAACACCTCATTACACAACCTGAAAAGCAACATTCAGAGGTTAATTAGTATTTCCAGATACAATTGTCTGCCTGAAGCAGGAACTGTTCTTTCCTTGTATGCATGGTGGGGTAATGCAAAAGAGCCTTTCTACATGATGAAAACCCTTAACAGTAATAAGCCAACTATAATTTCAGGACAAAGCAGTATGCAACATTTGTAAGCAAACCTGAGAGGAGTATTTTATAATTTATGAAGTCCTCTTCATATACTCATAGAACATTTAATTTACCAGAGGTTTGTATGACAGCACACACACATACACACATACAGGGATATCTCACCATTTACTAAATAAATAATTAGAAAATATGGTTTATTCAAGAGTGCACTGAAAAGGCAAAAACTATAAAGCCACCTGTGAGCACCAAAGAAATATAGCTGTATGCCCTCTGGACCTACTCAGTGCTGGGTTGCATTTATCTGCTCAAATCCTTGTTAATTCAAGCACACTGGACAGATTTTTCTAAGTATCTGATTCTGAAAATGACCACAAGTATTAAAGACTGGGACCTTCCCTAAAGATTAACAGTTAAAGCTCAGTTCCTGTAAGTACAAGCAGAAACCATCATCTGTCCTCTTGAGAGGAACAACAAGAGTGGCAAAAGCCCCCCTGATAGTTAACTCAGCAGCTAGGAATTACTTCTATCTGCCTCACTGATAATCTGAATGTCCTGCTCTCTTCTTCTGCCACACGAGCACTCTGCTGGTGTTGGCAGGATTGCCCTAGGAGCCATGTTCCCTGTCTTTCATTCTGAGAAGTTTGGAGTAACTCCTGGAGAAAACAACTGTCAGATAAGCATGACCGTACTGATAACCTTTACATTTCCAAGCCTTTCTCTGTAGCCACAAGCATGAAAGCTGGAAAGCCAAGATTCTAAGATAATCACAAGACCTTGCTGATGCTGAGATCTGGTCTGGCATGGGTGTGAGTTTTGGCTAGTTGGCAACTGTCCCTGAGATTCAGTTTGTAAGCCAAATATGTAGAAATATATATTAAAGGTTTTAAATTTACAAACATTTCAAATCCAGTGATAGGAAGTTTGTTTCTTTGTGTTGTTTATGCTGACTGAAAGGCAGCGTGACTCATAACATGTGGGAGCTAGGGGACACTTTTGCCCTGAAGAGCTCTCATGCTGTCTTGACTTTTGCAACTTAAGAACTACGTAGTTCTTTCATTTATACTTTGTTTTATTAGCAAGGCTCAGTAGATACTAATTGTAAGGAAAAGTCCTTTAGTAGGTTTTATCTATGCTTAGATTCAGGACATTTTTGAAAGAGAATGATTTGATGCAGTATTTGCTGATTCCTCCTTGACTACTCTCTGAATCAATCCCAACAGCTTACCATGTCGAGTCACTTCCATTTTTTCCCTAACTGTGATGTGATGGAATTTTCTCCTGTAATTTTAAACTAATTTAAAGCATTTACAACCAAACAGAATGGAGTTAACATAGCAGAGATGCACCGAGCTGTGAGAAGCCTTGTCTGTGGCCTCTGCCCTTGGCTTGGATGCTGCATTTAATGTCATGCTCTCACCCATGGTTCTTGCCTGAGCTGTGTTACAGGTACACCTTTATCTAGCCTTGTATTTTGCTGGTCTTGACCTGCAATCTGGCTGACTTGTTTTCTGGACTGACCTTAATCCTCTCTTGACACTATGGACTTGTCTGGTGATCTATTGGCTGAGCCTGGTCATAGGACCTGTTATATTCTTTTTCTTTGGTTTCTGTGGGACCAAAGGCCTTGTCAGAGAGACTGTTGACCCTGCTTGCCTTGTAGGCATTCTTGGCTGCCAGCTTGCTTTCCCTTGTGCAGCAGTGTACTTTTGTGTTATACGTTAAAGATCTCCATTCTGCAAATATTCAACATGAAACCATAGATGCACATGCTTACACTTTCTAGTCAAGATCACAGTGCAAATGACATCAGGAACGTGGTGGTGGAGTCTATTACCCCACCTAATCAAAAGGATGTAGTGAGTAAGGCTTTCTACAAACAGATAGCAGAGGTCTCCAACTCATGGGCTTTTGTTCGTGTTGGGAAATTCAAACAGCCAAACAGGTACTGGGAGGCTAATTCATCACTGTGTGGGCAACTCAGGAAGTTTCTGTACAGACTTGGTGATGACTCCCTAACACAAGATCTTGAGAGGTGATGTTCTTTACCTGCTACTGTGACCATGAGATGACTGAGTTCACAATTCAGAAGGCTGAGAGGGGAAATGGCGGAATTCAGACTCTGTATTTTACAAGCTCAGATTTCAGCTTATTCAGGGAATTGCTAAGAAGAATCCTCTGGGAAAGAGCCAGGAAGAGAAAGGATGCCCAGGAGAGTTAGATGATTTTTAAAGAAAACTTGCTAAGAGCTTAGGAACAAATGATGCCATTGCACTGGAAAATCTGCTTAGAAGATCAAAAAGCTTCTCAGTGAAGTAAAACACAAAGGGAAAACAGTGGAGGGAAAAAGAAGGACCAAGAAAAAAGGAAGAGTGTAAAAGCATTGCTTAGGTACTTTGGGACAAAACCAAAGCCCAGCTGGACCTCTTACTTCTGAGGTCCAGTAACGGTAATAAAAAGGCAATCTACAAATATGCCGGTGTCAAAAAGAAAGTCAAAAACATGGGTCTTTTTGCTGGGGGAGCAACCTAGTGATGAACAATACAGAAATGGCTGAAAAAAATAATACCCTTTCTTACTCCTGGTTCTCACAGACAAAGCCTGCTGTCAGATTTCCTTGTTTTGGGAAGTTTTTCTTTTCACAGTTTAGGGAAGGAGATGGGCTAGCAACATTGGTTAAAGACTACTTAGAGAAACTGGATATACACAGATGAGATGACTGGTATTCACCTGTGGGTGCTGAAAGAGCTAGGTGATGTGACATCACTTTCTATAATGTATAAAAGACAAGAAGAAAGACCCAGAGAATCAGTCAGCATCATTTCAGTCCCATGATCATGGGGCACATCCTCTCAGAATCAATTTCCAAATATAGGAAGGACAAGAAGATTATCAGGAATAGTCCACATGGATTTACCATGGGCAAACCATGCCTGACTAACCCATTCACCCTCAGTACTGAAGTGATTACATCTGTGGACAAGGGAAGATGATGGATGTGATACACCTAGGCACTAGTAAAGCTCTTGATGCTGCCTCCCATAGAACGCTCATTTGGAAGCCGGGGAAGTATAGGCTGGAATAAAGAACTGTTAGATGGGGTGAAAATTTGCCAGGCCACCAGCCTCAAAGGATAGTTATCAATGGCTTCATGCCTGGCTGGTTGCTGATACTGACCAGAGTACCACAGAAGACAGTACTGGGGGTCACACTGCTAAACATCTTTATCAGTGATATAGATGAGAGAAAGCACATCCTCAGCAACTCTGTGGTGACACTAAAATAGGAACAGTGACTGAAAACAAATCGCAGAACTTCAATTCAGTGGAGCCTTAATAATAAGCTTGGTGATTGAACCAGAAGATTTCTTATCAAGTTCAGCAAGAAGACTTTGTCAGCAGCATGGCCAGTGAGATCAAGTGTGCCCTCAGCAAGTTTGCAGACAACACGAAGTGTAAGGTGCAGCTGACATACACCCATCCAGAAGGACTCTGACAGGCTTGATAGGTGGGCCTGTGTAAATGGCATGGAGTTCAACAAGGTCAAGTGGGAACCCCTGCTTATGGGTTGACACAATCCCAAGCACAACTACAGGCTGGAAGGAGAATGGATTGAGAGCAGCTCTAAGGTCTCCGAGGTGTTGACAGATGTAATAATATGAGCTGGCATTGTGTGCTTGCAACCCAAAAAGACAATTGTAACCTGGGCTGCAACAAAACCTGTGTGACCAGCAGGTCAAGGAAAGTGACTCTCGCCCTCTACCCTTATGCGACACCCTACCTGGAGTACTGCATCCAGTTCTGGGGTTCCCAGTGCAAGAAAGCCAAGGAGGTGTTGGAGCAAGTCCAGAGGAGGGCCATGAAGGTGTCCACAGGGCTGGTGCAGGTTGCCAAGAGCATTGTGGACCCTCCACTGGGGCTTTCTGAGACTCAATTACACAAAAGCATGGCTGGCTCGATCCAGTTTGTGGCAGTTCCACTTTGAAGAGGAGGCTAGAGTAATTGACTTCCAGAGGTCCTGTCCAACCAGCATGCGAAGATTTCCTATTTCCAGCAGAAGGACAGCAACACATGGTCAGACTGACAGTCTGTATAGCCCCATGTACTGTGTCAAGCAATAGATACCTGAGTCAAGAGGATAGAGTCATGACAAGTCTGAAATACTAATTTCCCAGAACACACTCTCAGTTTCCAGTGTTCTGTGGATCATCTGTTTAAACAGGTTAAAATAATTCATACAGTCAGACCAGAAGCTAAAATCCACTCAGGACATACAAAATGTTTATTCATTTTGAGGTCTTTCTTCAGTTTAAACTGGAGGAGAAAACATTGCTGAAAATCCACATTCATAAATTGAAGGATTAACAGAAATTTGTGCTTGGGCAGTGGAAAGCACTTACACTGTAGTAAGATTTCAAAACTATATGGGTGTGGAGGTCTATGTGGAAGAGAATTTATCCAGCCTTTAGCTGACAGATACTTGACAAATGGGTGACTTCATACAATTAACAAGCAGCAGTACAAACTATACTCTGGCCCTTGGGGAGGCAGGAAATTCACCTTCCCTGACTCTGATCATCTAGAAATTAGGTGTCTAGTCTGGCAAGTCACCCAGGCTTCTTGCGTAGTTAAAGAAAATATAGGAGCTTCCATAAATTTGTGTCAGAGCTGCGAGCAATCCCCTTTTAGAAGTGTATTTCTCTTTCCCTTGATCAAAAGGTCAGATGTACAGCCTGGATCAGATTTTTTTTTTCCTAAACGTTAAATTTAAGTGAAATAGATACCAAGCATAATATGCAGTACAGTCTACAAGTGAAGATAGACTCTCACCATGAAGACTGAAATGCCCCCAAGGCCGTAAAAAGCAGAGAAAAGCAGTGCTATACTGATGCATTTTTCTGAGAAATGATGTTTGAACACATTATTCAATAATAGCTAAATTCACCACTGGCATCAGCAGTTCCATTCACCTAAAAACAATGGAATTTGCTTATGGACACAATAGTAGCATTTCTTTATCAAGGCCTGTATTTATGAAGAAGGGTAACTGGGAAGTTACATTTTGGTTTTCCCTGCACATTTTCTGAAAGTGAGCTATGACATGAAACACTGTGGAGGTTTTAGCTTGTTTTCCCAATTACTGGAAACCTTGGCAAGAATACTTCCTGGTCTGTCGGCTCCCCTCCACTTTACTTCCACTCCTAACTCTGGTAATGTTTGAGCTTGTTAGTCTGGATTCCATCAGATTTGACAACTAACAAACAAGCAAAGCTGGTGGAAATATGGAAGCTTGGTAGAAGACACTGATGTTGCCAGAGCTTTGGCACACTATCAAAGAACTCACTCTTGAGAAAAATCCACAGGAAAATGGGCTGAAATGTTTCCTCTGATTGTGGAACTACTCTATTTAATTTCAGCTTGTCTTACAAAACAAGTTGATTATAAATTGTCTTGGACAGAATTGTTTGTTTAGCCAGCTAGGGAGATGATATTCTAACTGAAAAATCTGGATAATCAAAGAAACTATGCAAGGCAAGGCTCTGGGCATCTGGTGTTGAAAAGGAGCCTGGTTTCATGATCAAAGCTTCCCGTTCAGAGGAGGGACCCATATCCTCGGCTGGTTTCCCCAGAAGCCAGACTACCACCCCAAAAAAGTTTGTATTGCTTTCAAGACCTTTGGCTTCCAGGGCACTCCAACATTTTCTATACTTGACATATTATTCAGTGTTCCCAGCACCAGCAGAAGTATTACTGCTGAGAACTGGGAAAGTACAAACTGTTCATAATTAAACCTTATCAACACTTACTTCTGCAAGTTCTTTTGTCTGGATTTAGAATGAACCCTGGGTGGCATCGACAGTAATAGGAGTCCTCAGTGTTAACACATTCATGTTGGCAACCTTGGTTATCCAAAGCACAGTAGTCTACAACTGAAAAAGAACAAGCCCAACATTTACAATTAGAAAAACATTAGAACTATTATTCATAGAGATTATGGTACTAGTTACACACAGTAGCTACATAAAAAAGGAAAAGCTGATAAAATTTCTGTCCTAAAGTCTTTCTGCAAGAAGCAGTGTACTTTTAATACCAATTGGTAAATCAGATTTGATGAGTCCTGGATAACATCTCCTACCCTCTGAACATTTGTCAGCTCTGGGATTGTCAGGAACCTTCTCAACATGTTTTCTCAGATCTGGAGACCGTGCCTTAGTCAGTAACTCTGTCCAGATGTTCATACTGTAGACCAGGGCGTAGCAAAGTTTGTTTGATTTAGTTCTGTCTTCTGTCTCTCTAGTCCCAGTCCTGGAATTGCTCTACTTTTCCTTAGTTACCTCCCAGCTGTATGAGTTCTCAAGAACTGTTCCCATAGCCTGAGTATATAGGAGACCCATGACAATACTTTCTACACCGAGGACTGTCATAGTATATTCATTCCCTCTAATGTGCTCTGGATTCATACTGTATAAAGCAGCTGCAGCTCTGAAGCCTGAGAGCTTCAAGTTCACATTCACCACTGATATTTTGCTTATATAATGCCTTTTGTATGAGAGAAATAAAATATCACAGGTAGTCCAGTCATTTATTTTGTAATTCTGGTCATTTACTATACAAACCTATTTTTAGAAGATAGATTGCCAGAAGGTAACAGGGTAATACTTCAGAGTTTACTCAGGCAAGCCTATTCAAAAGTGCTAAAGAGGTTAAATGATTTATATATTTTTTAATCTGTTTGCAGGTTAAGCTATTTCTTCACAAAAAAAAAAAAAAGTCTTAGAAGAAATTAAAGGTAAGTCACAAAGCAGGTGCTCTGACCCCAAAGAGCTGCCAGGCCCACATTAGGCAAGTTCACCTGATTCTTTCTGCAGAAGACAGTAATGTGCTCAGCTTCACACAGACATTTAACAAGACAGGCTCCCCTTCTTTGCCAACTGAGTAATTTTTTTGTAACTTTATCCTGCTGAGCCTCCCAAATTGCTTTAAGAGGCAGTAATTTCTTTTAATGAAATCAGTTCCTTCATCAATATCCCTGCCTTTGCAAGTCATGCATACACTCAGGTTTGGTAAGATATTTGGTCAAGGTCATCCAGACAGGAAAGCAGGTAATCCATTTAGTTTGAAAGAGCTTCTTTTAACCCTTCAGAATATTTTTGTTGAATCAAGTCAAATGAGACTATTTATTGGCTACTAAGTGAGACCGTGTTCCTGGCAAGCGCCTTCCTGTTTCCAGGCTGAATGGCTTCACATTAAGACATATTTACTGAATGTATGTTTCAAGGGTATAATGTGTCATACAATTAGTCAGCTTTCCTCTTAAATTAATTCTAACCACATGCACATTTTCAAGTGGTTTAAAAGACACATCAAGAAGTAAGTAGGCCAGAGAATATATATATATATTTATATCTAGCATCACACCTGGGAAACAGCCCATATGGATTGCTCCATAAAGACACCTCGCCCTCTGCATTTAAACCCTAATGAAATGCATTTCTACTGCGATACCTGCCACAGCCTAATGATTACAAAGGAGGAGAGGAGAGGAGAGGAGAGGAGAGGAGAGGAGAGGAGAGGAGAGGAGAGGAGAGGAGAGGAGAGGAGAGGAGAGGAGAGGAGAGGAGAGGAGAGGAGAGGAGAGGAGAGGAGAGGAGAGGAGAGGAGAGGAGAGGAGAGGGAGAGGAGAGGAGAGGAGAGGAGAGGAGAGGAGAGGAGAGGAGAGAGGAGAGGAGAGGAAAGGAGAGGAGAGGAGAGGAGAGTTTAGTAGGACATACAACCATCATCTAGTCCAACTGATGGTCCAGTATGACCAATACAGGGCAGACCAAGAGTTAAAACATCTAAAGAAATGCTTCCTAATGCTCAGGCTGAACCTCCCCTGGTGCAGCTTTGAACCATTTCCATGAATCCTGTTATTGGACACCAGGGAGAAGAGATTGGTTCCTCAGGAAGCTGTAGGGAGCAATGAGGTCACCTCTCAGCCTCTTTCAAACTAGACAAACCCAGTCCTTAGCCTCTCGTTATAGGACATGCCTTCCAGCCCTTTCACCAGCTTTGTTGTTTGAGATACAAATAAGCAGGTCTTAGAATCCTTCATTGTCAGCATCTGAGCATCTGACCCTAAACACTTGAAGATGACAATCTCTTAAGGGAGGAACTGTGCCTTCCTATGGCTATGTAGCTGCCAGCATGCTCTGGACAGAAAGGAAAAAAAAAAAGCACAACAAAATAAATATAATAATATTTTCCAGGGTTGCTTTTTTTCCTTTTATAGCCTTCTGGGAACTTCTTACTTGCAAAGGTAGGTCTATTGCCCTGTAAGAATAATGAGCATATCAATTTAAATAATGCCTTTCCACTAACAGTTAAGAAGTGAGAACATGGTCTTGACAGTTGCTTTTGGTGGTATTATTCCCTTTTTTCAGCATTTTTGTATACAAATTTCCCTAATTCCAGGCAGGCTTATCCTTGCAGAGTGGCACTAGTAGTTGACCTACAAATTAAGTTTTAGCTTCATGTTTCATTTTGGTGATACTTGCTTAGAAAGGAGACTTGTCAACAGCATTCCAGTCAGCAAGTAGGTAAGCTGTCCAAGGAGTTAAATCTTCCTGAAAAGACTGAGAAAAACTGTAAATCTGTATTTCTTATATTGAAGTACTGTGAGCCTTCAGTCGGTATGCAAAAAATATATACATATTGTAGGGAGAGCAAATCAGAACAGTATTTTCTTATTTTTAGGTTTTATTATTTTTATATTGTTATATTTTATTTTAAAATTTTCATTTTCTATTTCTGTACTGAGATTACACTAGAATGTGAACACTTAAGAGATCTCACTGTTTTTAATGTTAGACATGCCTGTTTCAATGAGGAGCTTTTCTAAAGCATGAATTAATGATCTTTTTGATGAGCAAACAATGAATTCAGTTGTCATCTCCCCAAGTTTGTTCCACCCTGTTTTTCTTACTTGGAATTAGTTGCTAAGTGATGAGAGCCATCTTTTACTTCCGGTTACTGGTTTCCTGCCCTCTCTGAACTGAGGAGAGCACAGGTCACCTTTCTCCTGTACTGTTGTTTTACTCCTGTATCATTCAGGCTTAGGAGAATGACCCAAGTTAAGGAGAACAGAAGAAAAGGGTAGGGGAAAAAAGTGACAGAATAAGAAAAGGAATAAGGAGGATGAAAAAGAATGTGGGGGGAAGAGTAGAGCAGACTTGTGGAAGCCTTGCAAGAACCTACAAAGCAGCCAAAAAAATCTAGTGGTGCTAGGACTGCAGAGAGGTGCCAGCAGCCAAACTACTGCCAGGAGAAGAGGTCCCAAGCCCAACAGCTGTGGGCAATACGGAGACAGTCTAGTACCAGTGCCAGGAAAGAGAGGACAGCATGTCCAGAATGCCAAGAGAAGGTGGAGAGACTGACTATTCAGCAGCATGATGAAGAAAGAATGGCTTGTTACCACTGAACTTTAGCTGACAGAACTTTGTTCATGTGAAAGGAGGGCAGTTAACAAGGAAAGCTCTTTAAAAAGGCAAAGGGATTGTGCTCTGTCAGCCATACTTATCACTTGAAGAGACAGTTTCAAGTAATGTTTAGTCTACAAATTCTTCATAAACTGTTGTAAACACTTCCAGTGGTTGGCCATTCAGTGGTCACTTTGAATGGATATGTTGTGAGCTGCTGGTTGTGAGATTTTATTTAATTACTGCCATTCAGGTAACTGGATAACACGTGTCAATAAAGCAACTAGTATTGCCTTTGATCCTTATCCAGAGAAATTAGCCCACCAAGGAGGAAGAGAACTTCATAAACCTGCCTGTGAAATGAGTTTTCTGCACTTTCACATTTACTTTGGCTGGAGTTAAAATTTTAGAAGTCTTAGATACCTTCAAGAGAAACCTTTGGCTCTTTGAGAGAACTGCAATGTCTGTGTTGTACTGAAATTCCCTCTTCATTCTCTGGATGCAGAGCAGGGAGTAACCTTAATGAAGTCACTGCTTTTTGCAAAATTGTTGTTTTACTCAGTGGTCTCTGGTATATGAGCACATCATGATGTTGCTTCTGATCCCACTCATTTGATAACAAATAATTCCCAGAAAGGAACGGTTAACTAGTTTGAGTAATGGCAACTGAGACTTAAACTACTAATTCAATACTATAAAGTTTCTTTTTCAAGATTTTCCAGTAAGGATTATTATTCACATCTGTAAAAGCTGTACATTCTTGGTAGTAGCCCATTCTTCAAAAATCTCAAGTTGTTCAAATCTGAAAAGCCAAATTCTGGAGACTGACAGCTAATAGGAATTGCAGAAAATTAGCATAAACCCCAGAAATTACCCAGACAATCTTTTCCTGTTTGGGAAATGTAAAGAGGCTAAGTTCTGGATGGGTAAAACATAATATAGACCAAACTGTTCACATGCAATGTTAAGTAATGACAAAGTTAAATGGTCAAATAAATGCAAAAGAAAGTTGAAAAATAGAAGTGTTAATAATGTGCTTTAAAATCATAATTAATACTTGTAATTATTGCAGGGGTATGAATAGCATGAGTTCATGGTTTAGGGGTTCTTTTTGCTAATTAGATATAAATGAAAAGAAGTCAAGTGAAGTGGAAAGACAGCTATAAAATTGGGGATGAAAGAACCTAACAACAGAAGTCACAGGATTTTTTGTCACAGGATACGGTGAAATCAATGGCAGAGAAATAAGTGTTTTATCCTAACACAGGCAAACATCATGAGAATTAGCTAAGGTTATTGGATGAACTTCTGTGGAGCGTTAGACGTAGAAATTTGGGCTGGGACATCCAAGAGACCTTCTTGCCTAAATAGCCATTATTTGCTGCATTTTCCAAACAATCCAGCTTCAGAAAGCAGGTTCTTAAAATGGTATACTAGTCACCAAATTATGCTGAGGATAAATTATATTGAGAAGCTTAAACACTCCTCTACTGACATTATGAAACTACAAGTAAGGGAAACATTTCTGAAGAGTAAGTACAGAGTGAATATTCTTCAAAACTGCATTAAGTAACCCTAGGTCTAAAAAAACCTCAAAACCTCATTTGTGGGTCCCACATGAAACTACAAGCAGAAAGTTCAGTTCCATAAACTGTCATCAATTTTCCATCTCAAAATCAGATTATTCTGCAAGGTAATAGCTCTGTCAAGGTAATAAGAGACAGATTGCATGAGGTTAGAGTTGCTTAAATTGACAAGAAGGAGTAAGCTGCTGGACAAAAGCACTGTGGTGGTCTGTGGCAGATTTGGGGCCAATGACTCCCTTGGATTCACTTCCATGGGATTTCAGCATGTATTTGAAATTAAGCATCCATTCGGGTGCTTGCCTGAAGAGAATACCTAACAAATGAGATTTTTTTGAAGGATTCACAGGGTTGGGTTTTTTTGACTTAGATACCAAATTATTATATTTTTCCAAAATGTAGCATGGAATGAAAAGTTTACAAGAAGGCTGAAAGACTAGTAAAAAAGATCACCCTAAAAGTATCTACTGTATATAAATAGGGAAGAAGAGTGAGATATTCATACTGTAGTAGAGGAGGAAGTATGCTTTGTGTTAAAAAAACTATTACACAGTGTTTCCACACTCACTCTTTTGAGCCGTAATTATTAGACCTAATGTTTGCTTCTTTATTGCCCATAACAAAAATTAAAGGCACATGGTGGATGGGGCCTTAAGGGGGACTAAACTTTCCTTAAAGTCATCTTCCCCAAGAGTTCAAAATCTCTCCTGGTACAACCATAAAAGCAAGTAAGAAACGACAAGAAATTGAGAAATTGTCCACTTTCAAGTTTTCCCATTTATAACTTATATCTGAAAAAAGAGCTACCAAATTTGTCTGGCTTTGCTTGTTTTTTAATGGTCACATATATCATGCCAGTACATTGGTGACCACCTACATGGATCTACAATAAAACATCTGGTGTGTTGTTTCAAAACAGAGTGTTACTTTCAGTGTGAAATTAGTTCCAGCAATTTTCCCAGGTTTCATTATCATTCGTTGTCAGTAAAGGCCTACGAACATGCCAGTATGTATTCTTCCTTGTCTACCACTCAACAGGAGAACAGAGCTTCCTGTCATTGTGTTTGGCTAAACTGCATATTACTATACCCTGAATTGCCCATTGGTTAGTGTCAAGAGACACAGGTGCATCTGTGAACCCATACTCACCAACACAGTTCTTCCCGTTCGCATCCAGCTCGTACCCTTCGTAACACTGACAGACGTAAGACCCAGGTGTGTTCACACAAATCTGCTCACAGGCATGTTTCTCCACAGCACAAAGGTCTTGAGCTACAAAACATAATTGCACTAATATGAAATTCTTTGACCTTCTACAGTGCATGGGGTAGACTATAGATAAATTTTGGGAAGCTATGGACAGGTCTTTATAGAGGAGCTTATTTTAATGCAGATCATGCCAATGTGGTCAAACAGTGAAACCTTTTGCCAGCAACAACAATCTCTCAAAGGTGAGGAGCTCATTCCTTCATCTGAAGGAGCGACTATTGATGAGCCAATGGTAACTAGTAGGGTTGCTTGACCCGTATCCTTCTCTAAAAAGTTTGAAGGGCATCCTTCAGGTTTTTGGAAAAAAACATTTGGGAGGGAGGCTGTCTTATTTTTTTTTCTTTCTCTGTGTAACCCTCCCAGATAAATGATGAAGAGGTTGGCAAAGGAAAGAAAACACACCACCAAAAGACTTGGAGATATTTAATTTCTGAGTTTAATAATTTTTCACTTTTGTGCTAAATACCATAGGAAGTTACTCCTCCCAAGCAAAAGATTTCATTGGAAAAATTTAGATTAACAGCTCACCAAATGAAGCACATTAGGGTTTCTTTTCAACAGACTAAAGCTTTCTGAGAACCCCAAGTTTTCCAAGTGAAACCTCTGGAAAGCGGAGCCCTTTCTGTTGCTCAGGATCAGGCCCAAAGATAATCATAATGATCATTCACAGCTACAAAAAACCCCAAGCTTTTGGAACATGTTTGAGGAAACTAGCCAAGTAAATACAAATCTTCTTCTATAGCTGTCTGCTTCATATCAAGCAGCGTGATGAACAGTATAAACAGTCATTTAAGTCTCTTATTCTAGTATAAACACCCACAAATAGATAATTTGCCAGCCTTTTTCAGCTTCATTTCCTTTTTTGTACTATTTTGTATATTAATGTAATATTTGAACATGTCTAGAGAAGAATGGCAGAGATTAAGTTAAACAAACACATATAGTGAAATGAGCAAAGAATATCCATTATCTGGCACAACCACTCCTCTATAGAAAAGTCAGACAACGGTACATGAAAGAAGTGTCCTTTCCAGGGATGCGAAGCCAAATAAATGAAAAAAGTGTAAGGATATTTCAAACTAAACAGAAGAGCTTTTTTTTCCACCGCCTAGTTTATTTTTGGGAAGATAGCTGAGTTGGTTTGTTTGGGTTTTGTTGGGATTTTTTTTATTTATTTCATCCAGAAAGCAACAAATGACATGTCTGACAGATTTTCTTCCTTCAGTGCAAGTAAATACTTTTTAAATAAATAATATTATAATGAATTGTATCAGGGAACAAAATCATCACTTACTCAAAAGAGAAACGAACCTTTTTCTGGCCTGAAGCAAAGTAGTCAATTCAGTGCTGATTGAAGGCATTTGTTAAGGGCTTTTAAGAACTGAATACTGATATGTTGTACTCTCACAACATACTAAAAAAAAGGGAACGGAAGAATGAAAAAAGAGTGTAACTTTGGGTACATGTTATTCTTCTCTTCTGCACTGTCTAATTTAGAAAGAGCTATATATTTATATATATGTATCTGTAAGGAAACTGTTCATGAAAGAGCTGACAAATACACCCGAACCTTAGATAAATACATCTGGTTTACATTGCTTGTGTATTGCACTAAACATAAACATGATGAAGATTTAGTTTACTGAGAGGTCAAGTGAGGAACATGTTGTCTCTGTGCACTTGCAGACAATCAGCAGCTGATGAAGTTAACTACAACGGTCACAGAGTGTGGGGTTTCCTATCACCATGCTTCCCCTTACCTCCAGAAATAAGCTGTCCAGATTGTCCAGGCTTGGTCCCCTTTCCTTATGAATTCTGTTACTTCTCTGGGCAGGTTTTAGATGTAACAGCCTGACTTTGCCTGTACTGATACCATGCCATCTCCCTCCTTCACCAATGATGTGCACCATCCTAGCATATTTAAGACCAGTTTGATGTCTCTTAATGTTAGATTTCCAGTGCTAATTGCTAAAATTAGTTTATGGTTTGGTGATGTAGCAAAAAGTCCATTAGAAGTAGGCTACAAAGTCACTGCATGACTCATTTCCCTTTCATATTTAGCAAATGGCAACCTAGTATCATCTGATTGATGATCAAAGCAAGTACACAGTCACGCCAATCGTGTGACAGGTAAGCAGGGAAAACTAATAAAAGACTGAGTCATAGCTAAAGAAATAAAAGTAAAGCACTATAGCAATGGGCATCAAAAATGGCAGAAGGGGAGCACATTGAGGGTTACTGTGTGTGGGTCACCAGCAGGAAAGCTACACACAAAACTCTCTTTGAAATGAGTCTGTAATTTGAAGCACTCCAGTGCCCAAAAGCTCAGCTACCAGCTAAGAAAAACTATGGAAATTTAACACAAGAAAAGAGACAATAAAGAAATAATTTTTCATAGTTGTAATTAATTTTTTTTAATTGACTCACACAAAAATACCCCACGAAAATTGTTGCAAAGGGTGAGGATGGGGAAATGTCTGAGAGGAAATGTAAATAAAAGAAAAATTTTGCATTGCTAATAGTTTTCAGAAAATCGAAAGGGAAAGAATTCTTTAATTTTTTAAAAGAAAATTAATAGGAATATTTAAAGAATACAAAATTTTTACATGAAAAGCATTTTGAGAGGGACACAATGAAAAGAATAGGTTAGAGAATGTTACTGAAATTTGTTTGCATATTTGGAGCCATCATTTGGGATTCTGACCACCCTCTTTCTGAAGAGCTACACCAAATATGCCGAAGCAGAGAAAATAAGCTGTGTGAAAAATTGTTCTTCTCACTATTCTTGTCTTGGCTTAGCTGCTAAACCAAATAATAATTAGGAAATATTCCAGATTGGATTGAATTTTTTCGTGTCTTCTTGAGGAAACAAAAACATGAACAAAGTGTTCAATTTATTCCATTTAACACAAACCATTCCCCTATAATTCACACATATGCATATAAGAAATGTCTACATTTGGTGGAGGATGCTGGTGAGAGGGACTAGAAAACAGATTCCCAAAAGTAACTAATCCCATAGCTTGACAGCGCTGGATGTGAGAAGCTCAAAAGCATTTCCCTGCTGTAGCCCAGAAGGTCTGAAGATGCTGCCGTTTGGCAATGTGAATGCCCAACTCACTCTGGTGCTGACATTCTTTTGTTCCCATTCCTATTTTCTGAGTGTCTAACTGAAACCAGTCATAACCTTTCTGTACTACCTAGTACTGGTTGTTATCTAGGCAAGTTACTAAAGTAGTTGGATTCACCTTATGTGAGATGATAAAGCAGTTCTTTCTTTGATTGTTGTCTCATTCTTGAACTTATTACACCAATGAAAGTAAAATGCAGTTTTATGTAGTTACAGCTTACCTCTGCAGAGCTGTTAATAAAAACTAGCTTCATATATTTCAGAAAGGTTTAAAAGACCTTCATTTACATTAAAGAATTACAGCTTCACCTTCTCAGACTCTTTCTGATGATTACCTTTAATTATATACTGAGCTCAGCCCTTCTTTATGAGCCCAACAAAAACGGGGTGTGATATTAAACACTTTTTTGGAGCATGAAAGAGAAAAGTGAAGAAATAACATACTACTGCAGGTCTTCTGGTCAGCATTCAGAATGTATCCTTGTTTACATCTGCATAGGTAGGAGCCAGGGGTGTTTATGCAGAAGTGGTCACAGTGATGCTCAACTGTACTGCACATATGGGGCACTGAAAGAAAAAAAAGTAAAAGGTTGTTACCTACCTGTGGTCACAACTGAAAAAAAAAAGGCATGTACAATTTTACTGAAGTAATTTAGAAACTTCTAACTAAGTGACAAAAATGGAAGCTTAAGCCTGTAAGAATGTAAATCACATGTGGCATGGTGATAAAAACAAAATAAAAATATACAATGCATTGTCTGGAAACACTAATTACTTCATGGTCCCAAGAAGACAATGAAACAAACCAAACACATTCAAATTTAGAAATCAAGTGGATTTTAAGTACAAACTGGTTTAGAGAACGCTGAATTTCTCGAATGAAGAAAACCACCACACAGCACAATGCTACAGAAGAATACTAAAGACTAGGAAACAACTTGACAACGAATCTTGCTTGCTTAGTTACTAATGTTGAGGAACATACAGGCAATGCGGGAGAGCTCTGAGGTCATGCATTTCCAAGATTCAGTAAGTGGGAGTTGAGCTGAGCTACACTCCAGACTGTAAGTCTTTCTGTGTCTATTTTTAATCTGCTTATATTTTAAGTCTCCAGTAGCAAGTAGTAAAATGCAACAGGCTGAGACAGTGAGAAAGAAAGAGTAGAGAGCCCATTCTATCGAACTCATTGCTGAACTATTACTCTCCAGATCAATATTAGGGTATTAGGAAATCTCACTGATACTTTCTTTCCTCTGGAGCATTTTTTGTATGTAATTTCTATAATATATAGGTGAATTACTTCTCTAAGAACATTGTGTGGAAAATAATATATTTTGCTTAATGATAACTAGGATTGATGTGCTTCTTGTTGTGTCTAGTGGACAAAGCTCAAAATTTATGGAATAGGTATTAACAGTAATCTTCTAGCAGCCACAACAGAAGCCTCATAAATAACTGAACATGTGGCAAGTGTGGTACTTGGGGAAATAAAATGTGGTTTTGAGATACATACTATACTTCTCATCTTTGGAATGGTTACCAGAGTTATACATTTATTAGTAACATACAAACCACCACAATTCCCAAATCTCTTAATCAGATTTTTGGATCTCATTATTTTCTGCCATAATAAACTTCTCAAGTATTTTTATTTACATGAATACAGAACTTGCTTGGCATTCTTGTCTTTTCATCTTTCTGTCATTCTGAAAATGAATTTTATGACCTTTGAAACTTTCTATACAGAAGTTTCATCCTGGCTATATTTCACTAACTTTAAACATTGGACATAGCTTGTCATGACCAAAGAAGCCTTTTCAAATACAAATATATTCATTTTAGAGTTTAAGCGTCAGAATCTTACCATATATTAATGCTACAGAATGTGAATCTATAGAACATTACTCCAAAAACAGCCAGCACTCCCTTATCAAAAGAACATGGAGTTTCAAAACAAGAGTACTAAAAAAGAAAAAAGCATTTGATGATAAGCATCCCAATAACTCAGTTCCTTTTGGGAATACATTGTTTCCATCTGTTAGCAATCACTAACTATATACTACATATATAATAATATACTATCACACACATTTTTTTACAAAGTGTCTCTGTTGCACCCATTCCAAAGAATCAGTGGTACACTGGTCATCAGTCAGATTTATGTGGTGAAAGAGGCTGCTGTCTGTATGATTTCTGCACCCCCATTTGTTGCAGGAGGTGTTTGGTGGACACAGCCAGGGGCTGAAGTAACAGAAAGAGTGATTTGATAGTTAAGGAATTTGAATGTGAGGCTTGTGTCTTACATTTTCTCTGTGTCTATGTCACAGGGTCATTATTTCATTTTGGGCAAGCCCATAATATCAGTATCTTCAAGCAACCATCAACTTTTACACTGTATGTGTTCAGATAGAGACACCTGAATCTGGATATGAAAGAACGCAGGACACACTCAGCTGCAAGTGAAGGCTGTAGAGCTGCAACTGGTTTATCAGTCTAAAGATACTAAATGCCCCTGAAAAATCTGACCGGGGGCTGCACAAGTAAGTGGGCAATCTTGACAGTCTTAACCCCGTTTCTGTGCCTCCATTCCTCAAACATAAAATGGGGATGACACCGTTATTTACTTTACTCTATCTACCCCTCCATCCATGGGTAAACAGCAGTTAATTTGCTGTATTTTTATTTTTCCCACTGTCCTGGTTTCAGTCAGGATAGAGTTAACTTCATATGTAGCAGCTGATGGAATGCTGTGTTTGGGAGTTAAAATGAAAGCAGTGCTGAGAACACCCTGATGTTCTTAGTTGCAGTCAGACAGTCAAGGACTTTTCTCAGCTTCTTCCTATTTCTCTATTCATGAGAAAGGAGGGGCGAAGCCAGGACAGGTGACCCAGATGGGCCAAAGAGTGTATTCCATGCCAATTACGTCCTGCCCAGGATAACGGGGGGCGGATGGGAGGAAGAAGAGGGGCGGTGGCGGGACGCGTGCTTCTTGGGGGGACGGTCGGTTCCGGGACAGCTCTGGGTGGTACGGCCTGAGTCGTGTGGTTCGGTGAGAAACTGCATTGGGTATCAAGAGTTTCCTATTCTTTTGCTCTAAAGTCCTGTTAGCATTGTTATATTTTATCTTTCTGTTATCTTAGTAAACTATCCTTATCCCAACCCACGGGCCTCTTAGTTTCTTGGTTTTGGAGTTATTTGCCCCTTCCTTTTCCCTTCCCTTGTTTCCCCCCCTTTTTCCCTGTTCCCCTGCTCTTTTACTTTAAGAAGCAGGCAGCTGCGTGGATCTCGGCCCACAGCCGGGGTGAAACCACGACACCCACGGAGCTTCATCCCTTGGCCGGGTTTTTCTCTCACCCTCACAGGAGCTGTGAAGACACATTCCCACACACAGAATGGCAATACAGACAGGACAGACAAGGTCTTTCCCCGTGGCATGAAGCCCATCAGACTGTGTATCAGGACACCTGACCAGAGGGATACCTTCAATTGCTTTAACAAAGAAACAAGGTGTTCAGATGTTGGACTCTGCTATAATGATACTGCCTCAGTTTACACTGGGGAGGACTAAAAAAAACCAAACAATGACATTTCATGGGAGGAATGTAGGTGTTGTAGGGTGCAGAGGCTATGAGATGCTTAGATTGCTCTGTTGAAATTCAGCAAGCTGAACACTGCTCCGTGGCCTAGACTCTATAAAATATGAAGGATCCTATCTGCAATGTAGTACTTTAGGGTAAAGTCTGGCAGATGCTAACAGCTCAAATTCTGTGTTGAATCTGGGCCTAGGTTTTTAAATGTATTTCTGGATCTCACCTTTAATGCCTGCAAATGTGGAGGCACTCCTGAGAAAAGGAGACAGCATAAATTCTTGTCACCTCCATCTGCAGGGAGGGTGATTTTATTGAGGATCACATGTATTTGGACTAAAAGTGAGGAATAAATCTATGATACATTTACTGGACACTGCCTAGTCAGAAAAAAAAAAAAAAAAGAAAGCGGTATTTGTCCTGGATTTGTTTCTAAAATGCAATTTAAAAAGTCCAGTAAGATAAAGTGTTGTAGCATTTGCTGTTCATTCCATTTAAACTCCCAATCCATGTTTAGTTTAGTCTTTTTTGGTTTTTAAATGTTTCTTACTATGCCAGATAATAACAACGCAAGGAAGAGAGAAGAGAAAAAGTATTATCTGATGAATGTCAGTGATGGTGCTTTGTGCTGATGCAGTTCAGCTGGAGCCCTGTTGCCCTCTGAAACCATTTTGGAAAAGACCAAGTAAGGAAAACTCTCCAGATTATCCTCACAACAAGCCTCAGTTCTTTTCTGGCAAAAGCATTCCTAGAGATGAGTGAGGATTTAATCTCACCATGCATTCTTTTTCTGAACTCTGCCGAAAGTGCCTCAGTTTAATGCCAAATCTGTATGAACATCTTTCATCTTTGTCTCATGAAAAAAAGAAAATTATATTAAGTACACAGATTGGAATAAAAAGAATTACATATGCCACAATATTTGTAAAATGTAATTTCTTAACAGGGAATTGCACATGGAAGCAATTTCTCTGTTGTAAATTAATACTTATTAAAATATTATTTAATTTATTGTATGAATTAATAATACCACTGTAATGGCTTTTCCTAACTTCCTGTATCTAAAATGGATGGAATAAAAACACTACCATGTGTCTGTGTCTCACTTCCAGTCACAAGGCATGTGGAGGTAACTGTTTGCATAGAATTCATAGGAAAGCTTTGGAAAAGGCATCCATGGACTCTGCAGAATTTTTTTAGTAACTATGACTATTTAGCAGTCAGTGCTATGGCAGATCACATTTAAAATCAATAGCTCAAACAACTTATCTAATATTCAAATAGCAGAGGCCTGTAAATTTATTGCTATTATGCAATGGAAAGGAAAATCATGATATGTGTGTTTGCCTCACCACTGCTAGGACTTAGACGACATTTTATGGCACTTTGTAGTAGAATTAGTTTTTCCACATTTGTGTCACTGCTGTTCTGAATGTTGTCTGACTAGTCTCCCTTTTTTCCATATATATATATATTCTAACAGAAAAAGTTCCAAGTACAAAACAAGTTTAATGATAACATATTTTTTTGCGTGTTTTACTTTCATCTCTGCATTCAAATCTATAGATAAACATCTTACCACACAGTTTAGTCTGGAAGGCAGACGTCAGTGTTTCAATCTGACTGAAATTAGCAACCAGAAACACATGTTCCTCGTGCGGTTCACTCCCAATGGACTTCAGCGTGTTCATATCTACTCTTCCCACTCCAATGGCAAAAATCAGGATACCGGAGTTGCGAGCTTTAGCAGCGATCTCCGCCACTGGATCCTGAGGTCTCCCATCCGTCACTATCATGATAATTCGGGGCACATTCTGCCTCAGAGGTCGAGCTCCTTCTGACTCTGAAAATGCGATGTTCACTGCATACTGTATAGCCAGTCCAGTCATGGTGCCAGTTGCCAGGTGCATCATCCTCTTCACTGCTCTTTCAATATCTTGCTTCCTCCTGAACGTCTTCAGCGAGAACTCTTGTTTGACTGTGCTGCCGTACTGAATCAGACCGACTCGGGTGGCATCAGGACTGATGTCCAGAAACTGCAAGATAGTTAAAATGAACTCCTTCACTTTTTCGAAGTCGTAAGGACGTACGCTGCGAGAGCTGTCAATGATGAAGACCAGGTCCAGACGTTTGCTGCTACAAGTATTTTCTGGAAGGCAAAATGCAAACAAAAATATTTTGCAAGAATCTCAAAATGCAGATCGGTTCATGTTGACCTGACGTCTCACACGTGCTGTCTAAACTAACACCCTGATACATTCTGGGAAAACACGTGAAAAGTAGGAGATTCCAAAACTAAGGCTACTTGGGCAATATAAATTTGGCCTCTGGTAAGTAACAAAAGCTGCCTGTTACATGATCAGTATATGTGTGTGGTGGTGGTGGTGTGGTTGTTGTTATTATTATTATAACTAGTAGTAGTAGTAGTAGTAGTAGTAGTATTACATCAGTGCCCAGAATGGCTAGTGGCAGTGGCAAGGACAGGACACTTTTGCCGTACCCTGTTTGGCCACTGTTGTTGAGTTTCTGACTTTGTACCCCACGCAGGACGGACACCCTCTCTAAACTACACAATTACTATCTGAGTGGGCTGCACTGTGACGATATTTGTGGTAGTGCCTGAGAATTTAAAAATCTAAGACTCCAATGAGGCAGGGTGGTATCAGTCCTCCAATACAAACAGAGAAACAGAACACAAAGAAATTTAGGTCAAAATCATCTGTTAGTTGCAGTGACCAGCATGAGACATGAACGGACTGATTTTTCAGGGAACTTGGAAGCACCACTTCGCATGTACAAAGTGCAGCTCTCAATGACATCAACTGCAGCTGCGAGAGCTCAGCACTTCTGCAATCAAACCCCACGATTTCAAATACATAATTAATGGCCACCTGGGAAAAGTCTTGTCTATTGGACTAGCTCAGCAACACACAGAAATTCTGTGGCTGCAAAATCCTGTTGTCTACAGTGGCATTCAACTTGGCCAAAAGACCAAGATTTCACTTCCTGAAATCTTCTGTTTCAGCCATCAACAAGTCTTTTTTTCCAAGAGCCACTGAAGCAGAAATACCACAGGATCTGTCTGTATCTGACAACTGCACTGGGAAGCAGGACAAGTTATCATAGATAACAACAGAACTGAAGGCTGGCTGCCTTCTGGGCATCCTATCAGGTTTCTGGGACTCTGGGTATATATCCTCTGACTTCTGCTCAGCATTAGGGAACATATACATGAGTTGCACGATGAGAATGGACAGGGACTGACCGCTCACAGCAAGCCAGCATATGGCAGGGTTAAGGTGAGCAGGGGGAGGTGAACCACAAGCCTTCACACAGAAGGTAGCATATGGCAAAAGACTAAAAGGTCTTTAAAAGGTTTAATGGGATGCTGGTGAAAAGAAATCAAATTACATTTATTATTTACAGTAAAGACCCCTACAGATCAGAAAATCCCTAAGCCACAAAAGCATGGCAGTTGGGGGAATACCTGCAGGTAGTATTGTCTTGTTTTTAAACTTTCTCCTATGTGTACCCCTTTGACTGCTGCTAGAGACAGGACATTGGGTTAGATCAACCTATGGCTTCAACAAGTGTGTCTGCTCACGTTCTTAAATTCCTGTGGCTATGAATAAAACTGTGAGGTAGCTAGCTGCCCATTCATTTCCCTGGCTGGAAAGATTAAAGGTGCAAGAGTGCTCATCAAACAGCCATGGTGTCTTCATCTCACTAAGTTGAGATACCCCTAACCAGTTGTCTCCTTTATTGCCCAACCCAACTCAATTCCCAGTGCACTCTCATCCGTCTCTTGCACTGAATGAGACAAATGCACAGTGGAAAAGTAGTATTTGACTGTATAATTGAAGGTCATGTCATACTGCACAAGTACAAGTGGGCCAAAGACTCAATTGGAAAAACATCTGTCTGTAGACAAGCCTTTACATGAGTTTGCTTGTGACTGCTGATGAAAGCTAACCATGGGCTTCTGCCAAGGCAAGAGTTGAGAAAGGGGTGTTTTCACTTGTTAACTCACAGGCCTCTTTCATAGATTATGAAGAACGTTGTGGGCATAGAATAAAAATGCTCTTTGAGGACAATAAAAATGACTGCCTGGGCTTATTCATGTGCAGTCTACAGTATGGCTTTATTCATAGGCGTAGGAACATGCTCTACTTGCTTATTCTTTCAAACTTAGAGAGGATGTTGAATGCAAGCCAAATTGAGCAGAAACAAAATTCCAGTTCTAATGGGATACAGATATCCTGACATATTAACTATTTTCCATCTTATTATCTTAGTGGCATATCTAGTTGTTAAATATTTTTACTAAAATAACATGAAATATGACAGCATGGTTGTAATATAAAGAATGCTATGATCCAATTTGTGGGAGCAGAGAAAAGGGAAAGAAAGATAATTACAGAAAAAAGGTGAAGAGCATGTTAAGTATGTGTGAGGGGAAGGACAGAGGAGGGAAAAGGGTAAAATGATTGCTATTTTATTTCCCTTAAAACAAGTCAAAACTAGAGCCATGGTATTGAATCATTTTAATTTGAATACAGACATTTGGAACCCAGTCTGAAGAGACTCAGTTATGTATTTTGAAGTCAGGCACAAATCGTGGTGGGAAAAAACCTGGGCAGCATTAGTGGATTGTACTACCAGAAACACACCACATCGTGCTAAATGGCTTAAGAAAAATCTGTCTGAATGCAGTGCAGTATATTAAAAAATTACTTTAATTAGCAAAATTCTGTCTACAGAAATACCAAACATTTCAAAATTAAAAAGTATTTAAAATCTTTTTTTCTTCTGACTTGGTGCGGATTTTTAATATCCTCATAATTATTAAAGTGGATTTAGCTGAGATGAGATCCGTGGAAATTAAAATTTAACTTTTACCAACTCCAGCTGGATGGTATTTTTAGGAGTGGTACTAGGTAACGACAACAGATCTGAACATTCATCCCCTCAGAAAAACTTTTAATCATTTCCATGCCTTTGCATTTGCCCTGTAAACTATAACCTCTTCCTCCTAACCAGCTCTCATTTTAAACAGGGAGCTTTGTCACAACTTTGGCAAACATCCTTGTTCCCCAAAGTAATTGCCTTCCACTCTTCTTATGAAAAGTGACATATCCATTGAAAAAAGCTACTCATCCATAAACCCGCTTCTAAGTCAGCAGAGGTTTTGTGTTGCCAACACAAAAGTTAAAAAAACCCTCAATGTGAGTTGTATTATCCAAAGGAAAAGCACAGACAGGACAGGTAAGACAAGGACAGACAAGGACAGACAAGGTCAAGTCAATAGTTCCATGTTCTCCTCCACTTAATATCCAGTTTATCTGTAAATGACAGTTACAGTGATGCCACCTTTGCAAAATTAACAATGCAAGGAAATTTCAGTTCTCCCTGGAAGAATCCAGCTGGGATCCAATTACTGAGAGATACATGAAACAAAGCTCAAAAGAATATTCATTGAGCATCTGAATTGACTCTAAAGCTGAAAATTCAATTAAGTTATTTTGTCTGATCCCTGCAGGTTTCCTCCTGCTCCTTTCTCAAAGCAAACTAAGCTTGGTCTTGAAGCCATACTTTGGCTTTGACAAAGTTCACACTGCTTTGACTTTGCTCACCCATGCAGCAACTCTGTCTGAGAGCATGTTTGGGCCTTCTCAGCTGATTTGTAACTAATGCTACATTGCCTTAAAATAACTAAAGCAGTGCCAGGGAGTTTTCCTGGGCATTGGAATTGCCTCCTCTAGGCTGTGAAATCATTAAAACAGTTCCTGGTATTGTTAGGCCTAGTACAATTAACATTTTCTCAAACAACCCTCAGGCATGATACGGGAAGTATCATGAGCCAGGGACTCATCCTAATAAACAATGTGGATGCAACCACTCTGTGAGCTCAGGGTAGATACCAGTACAGAAGCAGGCTGGTTTATACCACTGGTCTCAGTGCCAGAGAGCAGTGTAAGATACCAGCTAAACTCAGATGCCAGCTGGCCTGCATCCACAGTATTAAACTCACCTTCCCACTAAAACAGAGTGGCTGTATGCTAACTGCCTGCTGGGAATAATCCCCGTCCCTCTGCAGCCGCTAAACCAGGCCCAGGGATCGCCTGGGGAGTGCTAGTCACTGTGGTGATGAGACAGCTCCGGCAATTTAACAGCAACAACCACGGGGGAGTCTCAGTGCTGAAGAATGCCCAAGAGTGTCCTCTGGCACTGCCTCATTTCCTCAAACATTCCCATTTTGGGATATTCAAACTGAACACATTCAAAGACCCAAGTTTGAGATGGTGATTTTTCAAAAGTTTTTGCAATTCTTTTGATTGTTTAAAAATAAGTTATTTATTTTCTACTGTTGTCCCCCATCTTTATGGCTCCTTAATAGTTATTTTTAATCTGGATATCACTCAGTTATGTAGGTCTGTATGCTAATACATAAGAATGGATAAATGTATTATCCATAAGAATGGATAAATGGAAGCTATTGCTGTATGCAAAGGAAAAGGAGGTTAGCTGCTCAATTTGGTAAATACCACAGCAAAGTTAAGACACTGAATCAGTAATTTATAACAAGTAAATAATAGTTCCATAAAGGTTCTTGTTACAGAGTAAGACAATTAAACAAAAAGAAAGGATGAGATCACTTAAGAAAAAATGAGATCATAGAAAAATTATTGCTTGAGCAGGTAATGTCTTATTGGTAATTTTAAGACCAAACACATTGTGTGTCTTAGCTCACTCTACAGTAATGTATATATAAAAAAAATTACATGTCCTGTGACACAGCCAGCACTAACACCAGATTTATTTTTAGATTTTATCATTGAGTAACAGAACAAAAGTCTTCACTCAGAATGAAATAAAAGAGGAGAAAACTATTCTCCCAGCAGCACATTATAAAATTTCTTCCTAAATTTCTTTCTTTGCCATTTAACCATTTTTTTCCTTCTAGTCCTCAAGCTTACTTGCCTCTTTTTTCTTTACAACTTCTTGCTTTATAATTCTTGGTATAACTCCTACCAATTTTGTCTTAAAAATGTATGAACTTGCTGTGTGTCAACTATTTGTTCTTAAAGTCCAGATTCTGCTTTTCTCTAGCTAAGTATGCAACCAGCAAGATTGGGTTTGAGAGGTTCTCAGATATTTCCAAAAGATTTCCCAGTGCATCAAGAAGGTTTAATCTTCTTGCCATAAAATCACACATGTAGGAAATACTAAAATTTGCAATTCATTCATAAATGGGCCAAGAGCAAAATGCTCATATGGGAAGAAAGGCATACCTATGCATCATGTACACAGAGATTCTAGGAAACTGCAGCAACTTCATTTGCAAAGATGAAGCATGAAGTACATAGCAGTTAATGTGACATTGTTCTTGTCTGAAAAACACATTTTGTGGTTATTGCCAAGAGTAAATGAAGAATAGCAGTAATTCCAAGCACTTCTTGGCTCTAATGAGACATTCTGTGCACATTAGCTTCCACTCCTTTTCTTTCTTCTCGTTTTAATTCAAAGAAGGGCCAAGGATGGCATGGGGCATTTCAGATCTAATCATACCTATCTCCTGAAGTAAATGTCAGAAACTGCTTAGTACCCCTTTCCTGGCACACATGCGAGCTGCACTCAGTCCCACAGGTAAGTCCACCTCTTACAGGCTCTGGGACAGACCCTGGTACAAGACCTGCCCCCGTACTCCCTGGCCCCATCCTTGTGCTGAGCCTTTCCCCAAACTCACAGGCCCTTGGCCCTAACCTGAAGTTTCATTATGAGTTTGGCATTCCTCCTTACAAATTTCTTCATCTAGGAACACTCTCTAAATGCAACACTGCCTCCAGACATTTCTTTATTGCCTCTGACAAAATCTTTTGTGAACTTCCAAAATCTCTGGGAGAACTCTACAGCAGCAGGCTCTTGTTCACAGTTTTCCAACCAAATGCTTCATTATCAGTTGCTATGAGAAGGTCTGTTACCTTCTTTTCATTTCACCTCACTATTTCTACTCCTTCCTTGACATCCTTTTCGAAAGAGCCAGGTCATTATTAATATAAAGTTTCTCTAATTCCAAAGTCCTAAGACTGACTCTTAGCACTTCTCCCGGGACTGGTGCAGTCTCTGGCATGAAACCAAAATATGGCAGTGGGATACTCCAAGTTCCTTAGTTCCTTTTGCACTTTTCAGCTGTTCTGAGATGGAAACTGTTTGGTTTCCTGACAAGAGTCAAACCTATTTTCATGGTCAGGAGGACAAGGAAGGGGGTTGCTCTCTGTGACAGGCTGGGGAACACCTGCATACAGGGATGGAGCATCCTGATATCCCCACACCAGTCCCAGCAGCATCAGCATCAACCCACCACTTCCTAACAGAAAGAAACATGACGTGCTCTCAGCTGAGCACAGCTCACACCCAGGAGAGGAGAGGAATTCATTTTCTGAGCCATAATGGCAAAACCTCGTAGTACACACAGTTAATCCAGTTCCCACAGACAGCTTGGAGGCATTTACTCTGCCTGGGACTCTCTTTTCCTGCACACATCTGTAAAGAAAAAACACCACAACTAACACAAAAAAGGTGGTTGCAAGGAAGAGGGTGATCTCTGTATCTTTCTTAAAGGTCTGGAACTCCTATTTTGCCTCAGCTACCTGGGGCACTACAGGAAAGACAGAAATTGTTAGAGAAGGAACAGAGATAAAAAGTAAATAGCTGTTAGTGTAAAAGATTTAGTGAAAATTAGTTTGTGCTGTTTCCCTTTCAGGGCATTAGCTTAACTTTTCAAAAACTCCTATTCACAGTTTTTTTTAAAGCTGCCCCTGTCTTTGTTTACGGGGAAAGCTGTTAGCAGCCTCAGCATTACTCATTGATCAGCTGACCTGAAACCACATATTTCTATCCATTGGTAACACTCTCAGTATTAGACTCTTTTCCAGAAACAGCATCGTGGCACAGTACTGTACACCATTTTGCCCTGCCCCCAAAATTGCAGGGCACATCATGCTCACTGGCAAACCATTAGTCATACCACTTCAGCGGCACTTATGTAAGTAGATGGTCTCTTCCAGCTTCCAAAGAGATTTAAAGAGCATGTCCCTTTTCATTCACAACAGACCCACTCATGTCTATAAGATGAGCCGTTCCTTAGGTTATGAAAATGCTGTTTCCAGGATTTTCAAGATAATTTTGCACATATGTGATTTTTTAATTGTTAACCTGAAGTACTCACAGTGAAGCCAAAACCACCACACTTTTTGAACAACCAGTGTTCTTTCTTTTGGCCCGCTCTTCCTTCAAGACAACATGCACAGAGGTGGCCTTCAGCTCTTTGGCAATACACATGTAAGAATGGAGTTTGTAATTTCACTCAGTGAATTATTGTCAAGACAAACTCTTTCACAAACAGAAATGCTATTTTACAGTAATTTGTGGGGGTTGCAACAAACAATTTCAGAAATACAAAGAGCATCTGCAGTTTAGTACATGGCTCAGTTTTTTCTGTAAGCAGCAGATACTCTTTCCTCCTTGTGGAAACCTTGCAAATCACTTTTAAAAAAAAAAGGAAAAGGGGAAGAGGTAAAAAACAAGAAGTAAAAGATAAAAGAATAAGAAAACAAAAGAGAGAAGAGAGGAAGGAGTGAAAAGGCTTTGTTAGAGAATATACTTACAGATTAAAGAAATACAAATACATTTCTTGTGCTGCTAGAAATATAATTACATGCCATATAACATTAATGACTGAATTGGCTTAAAGTGAATGCCATTTTGATACACAAATTGAAAATTAATAATGAATAAAAAATATGACAGTTGGCAAGCATATTGTTGTCATGTGGTTAAAAATTGCTAACACAGACCAAAATGCAACCTTTCTGATCTTTGTGACAACTGGTTGCAGATGAGCACACCTGGAAAAGGACACAAGACCCTATAGTCTGTTACGGCCATATAGCCCTTGGGGCCCATCCACTGGATGTGCTTAAGGGGTAACAGCTTTTGCAGGGAGCTGCTGGCTAGTCACCGTTCAGATCTTGCCTTCTCAGACAACAGGACCCCAGCTAGGGGCTTGGGAGGCACCAGCCAGGCTACCAAGCCTCAGAACCACAGAGAGAGGGTTTCCCATGGTGAACAAATCCCAGAAATCTGAAAGAGCTGGGTGGTCTTAGCAAGTGCAACCCTCCTGCTATTGCACAGACCCCATCCAGGTAGAAAGTTGTCATGGTTTAGCTGACTGAACCCTAGACAAGAGCTGACAACAGCTATTGCAGGGGAGAGGCTGACAGCTGAGGGAGGGATTGGCATGGAAGCTGAGTTTCAAGCCTGAGCATAAAGTCCATGGGAGATCTCTCAGCTATTAAGTCAATCACTACTGGGAACCAAAGCATGTGATTACTAATACTGCCTTAAGGCACAATGACTGTAAGATGTACCTATACACCTCAGCAGGAAGAAAATGTGTGATTCCCCAGACTGTGAAATGCTTTACTTGCTCCCTTTCCAAATATAACACATCTCTATTTATATGGCAATTTTATGGTTTGGTTTGAGTCTAAGTTGGTAAGTATTTGATTGCCTTGTAGTCTTATAAAAGTTTGGATAGGACTTTGTTTATATTTTAAACTAAATATATGATAATCCAAAAGACTTTACAACTTCTTACCTTCATCTACTCCCTGGAATAGTTCTGATCTCCCCAAATACTATACCAGCATAGTATATCAAACACATGATGTAGTTACCATGACACAATTCTGACTTCAAATGCAATGCAGAGTTCAGTTACACTGAATGAGTCTATTAACATGTTTGAGGACAAAAAAAAAGGTCAGGGTTGCATTTATGAAAAGAAATGTGAGGCTATGAATGAGTTTCTTATAGCAGTTTATTATCCCATGGTGGTTCATCAGTCCACGTTAGCAGGATTTAGAGATCTCAGGACAGCTCTTAGTGTATAAATATATGATTAATGCAACCACAACTAAACAGAAATCTTATCTGCACTCCACAGAAGCATCAGGGACTGGATTCACTTTCATTGCACATTTTTATCTCTGATTTACAGCCAAAATTTAACCCAGAATGGTTAAAACGATAATGTTCTTGAGCCCTAAAGTTACATACATGCAAGTTTAAGAACTGGGTTGGATTAAGAATTTTTGGAATAATTGTAAATCACTGTAGCAAGTGACTCATACGTTTAGTGAGCACTCGGTGTATTTCATATTACTTCCCTGCACATTATTAGTGAAATCATATATATACAACCCAGAGATATGTCATTATATATTTTATTGCAAAATTTAATTCAACGCAGACAGGGACATTTGAGTTTAGCAGCAGTTTCTACTGAACAGAAGCCAAGTACATTTCCTTCTTGGCCTCCTTTCCTCTCTCTTTCAATTTTGTGCGGTATCAGTTTATCTCCTGTAGTTTCCTTCTTCTGGTATCATGTAGTACCCAAAGGAATGACTCCTGAATTGGCTTTTCTCCTCGCATAAATAGTTACTTTCTAAAACAGGTAGGTGCATGTTTTATATTCCTGAGGAAAAGAGGGAATGTTATTGCTTACAATATTACTCTACAGCTTATTCAATTATTTCCATTTATCCACTTCAAAACTCTCTAAAGAAATATACCCATGTGACATGAAGCGCATGCCCAGTTTACAAGGACAGAGTTCACCAAGAAAGCAAAACAAAACCTTCTGTTTTTCCACAATGTTGAAATTTTGCTTTGCTTTGTTTTATAATGAATGATTAAGATGCAGTAGAGCAAAGTCCCAAATCCACTCCACCACAAAAACCCCAAACATCAAACACCAAAATAACCTACATTTTTGCAGGGCTGGGCACATGTTGCTTCTGAACATGGCACCTGATGAAAGGTGCTGTGGACCTCTGAGCATGACCTTGAAATCACAGCATGGGAATCACCACTCCAGACAACTGATACAGCTCTTCATCACTCTGTTTAGTTACAGAAGTCCATTTCAGTTATATCTGAAGGGACTTAGCTAACATAACAGATATATTTTAATCTTTAAAACCATGTAGCCAAATATATTTCCATGACTGCTTTTCTTTAGTATCCCAAAAAGGAATGCCAAGCCAGCAAACCATGCTTTCAGTGATCTGTGTGTAGTCTACCAAGCAGCTGCACTCAGCAGGAATGAGGATTTTGTCAGAGAGATAAGTAAAAACTCTCCAGAGCTCTGATAAAGCCTTTAAAAGAGAGGATTCTAAAAAAAAAAAAAAAAAAAGATTAATTTCCTTTAAGGAATCAGGATAAAGCCAGAGATCCAATTCTTAGGATCACATTACTGATGAGGGGAAAGGGAAGGCAAAATTTAGTTCATGTGTCACGAAGAGAAGAGACAACCACCCTCTGCTACAGGAAAGACAAACGGATCATCCTATTTCTTTCTGTTGTTGCACAAGATAGATCTTGCAGGAGCATGGAAACAATCTTTAAAACACAAATACACCTAAATTAAAAGAGTATTTCCAGCAGTCTAATACAAATTCTGTTATTGCAAGAAATAACATGTACATTTTTGCTCTAAAGCAACTACATATGTTCTACAATTAATATGCTATAAGAAAGATTCAAGAAAATGTTAACAGATTTCATTGAATTGGCACAATCAACAAATTTCAAATACTTTGAAGTTTGATTCAGTGTTTAAAGAGAGAAAAACCTGCAAAACAGTTTGGACTCCAAGGCAACATGTCCAATTGATTCTTGCACAAAAGATTTCAGATCTTTAAGAGCAATTATTAGCTATAGCAATGATAATTTTAAACAATAATAAGCAATGGAAAGATCTGCCAAATTAAAAAAACACACACTGAGGTTTAGCAGAAAGACTGGGGATAAGAAAAACATAGAAAAGACAAAGCTCATTACTTTTGAAACCTTCATTAAAACATCTAGGCTATTAGCCGTAACAAGACAATTAAGAAGTCTATGAAGTATCAGTGCATGTCTGCCAAAAAATTAAATGCTCCTACAGCTGGATCCCAAAGTACTTTTATCTCTATGTGAACAATCCCACAGGACTTTTAATCCAATCCATTTTGCTTATTTATATTGTCAGTTTCCTGGAGCAAGGACTTTTACTTCTGTACATGGACACTACTAGTATTTTACCAGTAAGTAGTTAACACAGCAGTACTCTCTTGTTTTAAAAACTGGTAAAAAGAAGGAAAAGGGAATAAAAATATTTTAACACTACTAATATTTACATAGCACAATCCTTCATTTAGAATCACAGACTGTGTTAGGTTGGAAGGGACCTTTAAAGGTCATCTAGTCCAACCCCTGTGCAATGAGCAGGGACACCTTCACTAGATCAGGTTGCTCATTTAGTCCTAAAAACAGACACCTCCACATCCCCCACAAAAACCCCCAAATAAACCCCAAACAACCCGAACTTTTATTACTTTGCCAGGTATCTTTTTGTTCTTTGCAGCTGTATTGCTCACTTCTGCCTGCCAACCAAGTCCTTCCACAACAGCAGCAATTGTCACTGCCACCACTATTTACAATAGATATACTACATAGAACGGGACAGCTTCTAATCCCAGTTCAATTGCTGTTATTCTGGAGTGATTTTATTAAGTCAATAGACTTCATGTCACTGAGATCATGGTTTGGCACCGATCTTTCTCATGTCATCGAAGGAACATTACAGCTTTCCAGCAGAGTGGCATGCATTTCACACATTCTGTTCTTTACAGAGAGGCACGTTAGAACCATGCCACTGTTTATATGTGCTGCTGTACTTGAAGCAGGTGACCTAATTTACTGTTACAGAAGGCAAGGCCCAAAAGTCTGATGCCAAACTGCCACGTACTTTTATGGGCTGGACCAGAGAATGTCCCAAGTTTCTTGCGTCATTTGATGTCTTGAAAAAGGTTCTTTCAGCCAGAGCTGCCAGAACTGTTTGCATCCTGCACATGCCAAACTGAATCGCTTGGCTTTTGAAAGTCGCTTGGCTTTTGAAAGAAGAAAGAAAGAATATATGTATTTCGATTTATATCAAATGCTAATTCTTTTGATATATTTTCCACAACTTAAAATAAGAAAAAGAGGCTATAAAAGCAATTTTAAAAAGCACAGGGGAAAAAAGAGAAGCTGAGAAATGGGACACCTTTTAGTTTCTCCACATAACACCTTGCTATTGTGTTCATTTTCTAGAGACAGGTAATTTATTTCTTAAAGTAGTAAGCTCACGTAGGGTATTTGCTGGAGAGCCTAAAATATTCAAGAAGGGCTGCTATTTAACCACATTTTAAAATTTAAGATTTCAGTAAGTCTGAGAGTATCATTGAGTAGATTGTGAATGTAGGTATTTTGCTTTGCTGTTTTGCATCTGTGATTTTTGATGGACTAGATCTGCATGACTGCAGTTTTCAGCCTTCAGTTGTAGAACCCCAAGTGTCTCAAGACCACATCTATTAGTTTTGAGAAAGGTCAATAAGAAAGGGAAATCTGTTGTCATTTGGCTTAAATATGTTCTAGGGGAACTGAAAACCAATGGTTTTAAGTTAACAGAGGACATATTGTGAATAGAACTTAATAGAATTTTACATATTTAAAGAATTACATTTTGTTTGAAAAGAGTAAAGCTTGTTGCTTCCCTTTCTATCACCCATTCCCCCATGTTCTGTCTTTTTTTCCTCTTCTTTCTTCTCAATATATTTTCTGCAGGACATTTCACATTCCTCACATTCACCCAGGTTATGGGGAGGCTACTTAACATCTCCTGATGGCTGGAGAAAGACACCCAATTAGATCTACTAATGATGAGCATCATGAATCCCTAATCATGGACTATGTGCAAACCCCTAACCCTAACTCCATCCATGCTGTTTTCATAATCTGACAATTACTTTAAATAATGAACAAACGAAAATGATTCTAAGTCACAAACTGCTGCAGATGAGACAGCTGACCCAGGAACTGCTTGATGACAGACAATAATCAACAAGAGAGAGATGATCCTTATGTTTTCAAATATGACAGCTACAAAAGGCTGAATGAACTGCAGCTGTTCAGCCTTGAGAAAAGAAGACTGAGAGGGGATCTTATTAATGTTTATAAATATCTCAAGTGTGGGACACAGGGGGAAATGGCCAGCCTCTTTTCAGTGGTCTGTGGAGACAGGACAAGGGGCAATGGCTTCAGGTTGGAGCACAGGAAGTTCTGCACCAATATGTGGAAAAACTTTTTCCCAGTGAGGGTGACAGAGCCCTGGGACAGGCTGCCCAGGGGGGTTGTGGAGTCTCCTTCTCTGGAGATATTCAAGACCTGCCTGGACGCCGACCTGTGTGACCTGTCCTTGGGAGCTGCTTTGGCAGGGGGTTGACCCAATGATCTCTTGAAGTCCCTTCCAACCCCTACGATTCTGTGATTCTGTGGTTCTGTGATACAAGCTAAAACTCCTAGATCTGTTCCTCAGAGAATAATGAGCTACTCATTGTAAATAAAATGAACCAGACAAAAGTAAGAGATTAATGTAAAATAATGTAGTAAGCCTCATTTCAATAGCCACTGATTTGCATTCAATCATCATTACACACAGCACACAGATATAGCTAGCTAAAAGTTGCTGGCATGGCAAAAGGCAGCTTTGACAGAATACCCATGGACCAGTATGTATTTTCTCTGAACAGTGAAAATAGGTCTTTTTTTCCAAGACAACAATCCTGTAGCAAGTATTTATTTCATACCACTTACATAAAGTAGATCTGTACTCCAAAGGTAACTACCTTCTTTCAACAGCTGATAACCAGTCAACAAAATTTTCTCATATTCCTGCTTGCAAATGGCAATCTCCCTTTTATTATAAACTGCCTCAGGCAAGGTTTGGCCAGCTGCTCATGCCATTTACCATCTGCAGTTGAGATGAGCTTTGGTGATAGTGTTTTTTTTTGTTTGGTTTTTTTTTTGTAACTTACCTAGTAGAGATTGTGAGTTAACATCCCTTCTTCTGGTGAAACGTCCTCCATGGAGATCTTTTGCCATGACAGAGACAGTGGAGAGCAGAATATGCCCAAATAGCAGAAAGATGCATGCAATCATTTTCTTCATCTTCAAGAAAGAGAGGGACATTCCAGGATGTAAAACTGCAGTAAAACAGAGAAGGGGGTGAACTCTTCATGATGCAAAAAGATACACTTTAGCCATATTCACCTCCCAATAGCTTAACTGCTGCCCTTCCATCACACACAGACATGCAGATACACCTGTGTGGAATAACACCTACACCTTCAAGAAAGAAGACCCACACCATAAAGTAGAGGTTAGCAGGCCCTGATACATAAGTATCATTAGTTGGAGTTCATAGTTAACATTTAAAATGTATCAACTTTTACAATCACTCATAATAATGGAGTATTTTTAAAGCAAGGAAAGGAACTTTGTTTCGGTCAACCTGTCAGCATAAACAGATTTAAGGAGGACAAAAATATATCTTCACTATTCTACTCAGCACTTCATTGCATTTTTTTTTTTGAGGTTTAATGGTTTTTGTAGCCTGAGGGATACTTGCTTCAGAAAATTATCTAGAATTAAAACAAGAGAAGGGAATATATTCCAGATGAGAGTGCAGAAGGAATTTTGTTTACTCAAGGAGAAAGATTCTGAGGGCCTGCAATGAGCTTGTCATCAGTTATGGAGTTTTATCATACAGAAGAACAAATTAAGAGGTTAAATTCATACACTAAGAGATGATTCCTGCCCAGGAGTTTGTTGTGCCATGGCTGTCTGCCCACAAAAGGAAAGCTAAGCCTGACATGCTAAAGGTTCTTCTTCTGGCCAAGTCTGCTTTTGGTGGGCTTCCTTACATGATGATTCCATCTGTCCTCTCCCAAAACTCAACTGTGGGTTGTGAAGAGAGCTCGATGCAGCCTTGGAGACTGTGATATAATGAAGCTTAGTCAAGAGCTCCCCTAGACGCACAAGAGATGGATAAAACTACCTACTTTCAAAACAAAAAAACTGTTCTAACTGAAACTGAGTGCAAATTTCACCAGGTAATTATTGGAAAAGTAACTAAGATGTTGAAAACAATTTTAACAGGGTCTTGGTAAGCAGATAGAGTCACAGATCTGTAACAGAAGGCAACTAAGTGCCCCAGCTCAGAAAAAGAATTTTTTTTTCTCCCATGAGGAACTCACTGGCAGAACATAAAATCTGGAGTAAATATTTTCTAATAAAGAGATTTTATACATTATTCTTCAGTCTGTCCCACACAACCATTACACCCTGACCTATTTTTCTGCATATCAATCTATTTTTCCAGTTGTGTATCCTCCTCAGCGTCCTCAAACATGAGCACCATGTTCTGGTGTATATGCCAGAGGCGAAAATGAGCCAAGTCTTTGCACTCAAAATGCCCAGTCTTGCTTAAAAATTTCATATTATTCAGTAACAGGCAAAATGGGATTTAAGGACATTCAAACTAGGAAAGATGCTTGTAACAGTGATCACAAGCATTTACATTTTTGGAGCCCTAGTATCATAGACACCTGTATGGTATTGCTAAAGTATTTTCAGTGCTCTAGTCAGAAACAGATGGACACTGCAAACAGTACATGTTGCTGAAAATGGGACAAAATTTTGCTGGGGATTACCAACAAAAGCTTCTTCCAGGCTGTCTCATCTCTCAGGACCTCAGCAGCAAACATGGTGCTCTGCAAGGAGTCCTCCTTTCTCACACGTGGCAAATGAACCTCAAGGATGCATGCCAGTTCTAGCACCGATATTGTGGAAATATAGAAGCCACGTTCAGAGAGCTAAGGAGAACAGAGGAATACTTCTTCTACTTACTAGGAAGGCTGTCATGGGCATCAGGCATGAACAGGCTGTTCAAAAGTGCTATCTGGCTGTTACCTAGTTATCAGTGGCTTAACTCATCCCTCCTTCCAATCCGTCCTCAGCAGCTGTCCACTTTACCTGTTCCTGATGGCACATCAATGGAGAACCAACGCTATGGCAGCACGGCCCCTTCACATGTCACTGAACTACCCACCAATACCAGAACCCCAAAGAAATCCAAGAGAAAGAAGTGACTCTGGACAGTCCCATCAGCTCTGCAAAACTTCCTTTCAAATTCACTAGGCTCATGAATGTCCCCAAACAACTTCAGAAATTACAAAAAATATGTTTGCTGTGCATTTAAGTCTTTGAATTCTGTTAAGAAAATATTTATATGGCATGTAACTATCACATGATTAGCTGATCATATAAATCAAAATAGCTACATAGGCATTCATTAGCTGTCACCAAATTATGAAATGTAGTAAATCAGGAAAATTTCAATTTTGCACAATTCTAATGGTCCTTTTGAAAAGTAAGGGGGAGGGGGAGTGTACTAAATCACAGAATCACAGAATCACAGAATCGTAGGGGTTGGAAGGGACCTCGAGAGATCACCGGGTCCAACCCCCTGCCAAAGCAGCTCCCTAGCTCATATTGCACAGGTCGGCGTCTAGATGGGTCTTGAATATCTCCAGAGAAGGAGACTCCACCACCTCCCTGGGCAGCCTGTCCCAGGGCTCTGTCACCCTCACTGGGAAAAGTTTCTCCGCATGTTGGTGCGGAACTTCCTGTGCTCCAACTTGCAGCCATTGCCCCTTGTCCTGTCTCCACAGACCACTGAAAAGGGGCTGGCTGATTCCCCCTGCACCCCCTGCTTAAGATAATTATAAACATTAATTAGGTCCCCCCTTAGTCTTCTCTTCTCAAGGCTGAACAGTCCCAACTTACTCAGCCTTTCAAATAAACAGAAGCACTAAATAACAGTGCTTGATTTTCTGGGGATCTTTTAATTCAAACTTCAAATAACTTTGATTGTTCAATAGTGTATTTAATTTTCATTTGGAAACCATACATTCTTAGATCTCAATATCTTCACCAGACTGACAACCAGAAAACAAGCCTACTTAACAGTTCCACCAGAAAAGATCCAATTCTCAAGAAAAAAACCTAATCTATTATCAACACACTCCTACCCTCACAAACAGTGTTAAAATACTATTTCAAAAGAAAGCAATAATTAACAGAGGAGAATTTTAGTTACCTCATCTTATGAATTTTAATATATAAGATAATATAAAATTAAAGTGAAAATGCATCCATTTTCAATGAGGACAAAACCAAGTTCTCAAAGCCAAAGGCTGTGTGTGATAACAGATGCCACTGATCCAAGCCTGTTGACACCCTTTCATCCAGCTTCTTGTGCTGCTTTCCTGAGGTGAGAACAGCAGCATGTGCTTTGCTCTAGTTCCAGGTATGTATTTGTGCCCGTTACTGCTTGCATTTTTACATGACCAGTTTGTATTGTGGTTGCAGGGCTTTTCTGAGTACTGTCCTCCCACAGCTCTCTGTTTATTTTGTGGGTTTTCTGTAAGGTCCCCTGTCTTCACTCTGGAAGTTGGATGGTGTTTACTGCACCACATTTGGTATTTAACACCTCATTTTTCCAGCAGGCTAAGCCAGGCTGCCGGCACAGCTTCACACTGCTAGCTAACCCTTGCTCTACCCGCTGAGAACACATTCCCAAACTACCAAACTTACAAACATGCCTTTTTGTGGGTACCTGGAAACTTACAAACGTGCTTTTTTGTGGGTACCTGTTTCAGGCTTCCATTTCAGCTGTCACAGCAGCAGCATTCATCCAACTTCCCTGGGCAAACCCAAGACCAAGTCACAGGATGACAACTATCCTAAACACATCAAAAGCAAAAGACACCAAAAGGATGTGTGGCTCAACCACGTTGCCCCATTCTTCTACCCATGGAGAGAGGAAGAAGATGGTCCTACACAGGGTTTTCAGAGCAACCTTGGAGCAGTCAGTGCAGCACACTACTCTGCTGGACATGTGAAGAAGCTTCTGTGAAAGAAAAGGCAGCTACTGCTCACAGAGGTACAATTTGGTGAGAGCTGTTTGCAGTACCTGCAGCTGTCTTCAAGAAATTTGGTATAAAGGAGGAGATTCTAGAAGATGGTAAATAAATAGACAGGGTCTCTGGTTCTTTGCAGGCTTCCCTTGCTCCCTAACTGGCTGTTGATCAAGAGCAAAAGACTTCTACAGTGTTTTCTTATCCATTTTGCCTGTGCTTGCTTAGCCATATATCCATGCACCAGAATAATTTTCCTGATGGATTTTCAATTTTCATTAACTACTGTGTAAAAATACTGAAAAATGAAACAGGGATTTCACCTTTAAAATACCTATTTCTTTTGTTGGACAGCATTCAAACAACACAAGCCTGTCTCTAACTTTTCAAATATCTTTCCATGTAAGTCTCTTCATAAAAGACTGATGGCTGTTTTGGACATAAACACTACTGAACATTCAGTGTCAGTGGTGATAAATCAATTGCTTTCTCCACTGCATGGTGCATGTTATTAAGATTTGTCCTCTTTGTTCTGGTAATTCTTAAATAATGCCAAGGGAGAAGAGATGCTCTGTGGCTCATGTTGAAATCAGCATCCTTTTGCCTCTTACCGTTCTTTCACACAGAACTGGGAAACCTTTCCACTGGCCTTGAAGGCAATTTTTTTTTCATTCAGGTGCCTTAAACATGTACCTGTCTTTGCTGGGCAGATCATGCTGGAAAATAAACTGGAAAGGCAGGGCAGTAATATGTTTCAGCTCATGCCTCCCGCTCCTCTGGCTGTTTTACTTCCTCATCTTTCAGTACAAGTTGCCTTCCAAAGCTAAATCCGAAACATGCACTTCACGAACTCCTACTTCTCCATCATCTCCAGCTGCCACCAACACCAGCACAATGCATAGAAGGGAAAATTCTCAGCAGTCACCTGGAACGTAAGACCTTTAGTAACTGCAGAGAATATCCCCTCTCTTGAACCCTACATAGTATCTCATTGTCGTGGTTTCACCCCGGCTGTGGGCCGAGATCCACGCAGCTGCCTGCTTCTTAAAGTAAAAGAGCAGGGGAAAAGGGAAAAGGGGGGAAACAAGGGAAGGGAAAAGGAAGGGGCAAATAACTCCAAAACCAAGAAACTAAGAGGCCCGTGGGTTGGGATAAGGAGAGTTTACTAAGATAACACAAAGATAAAATATAACAATGCTAACAGGACTTTAGAGCAAAAGAATATGAAACTATTGATACCCAATGCAGTTTCTCACCGAACCACACAACTCAGGCCATACCACCCAGAGCTGTCCCGGAACCGACCGTCCCCCCAAGAAGCACGCGTCCCGAAACCGCCCCTCTTCTTCCTCCTCTCAGCCCCCCGTTATCCTGGGCAGGACGTAATTGGCATGGAATACTCTCTTTGGCCCATCTGGGTCACCTGTCCTGGCTTTGCCCCTCCTTTCTCAAGAATAGAGAAATACGAAGAAGCTGAGAAAGTCCTTGACTGTCTGACTGCAACTAAGAACATCAGGGTGTTATCAGCACTGCTTCCATTTTAACTCCCAAACACAGCATTCCATCAGCTGCTACAAATGAAGTTAACTCTATCCTGACTGAAACCAGGACACTCATCATAGACTGGAAGGAAAAGGAAGACAAAAAAGCACCAGACTCGGCAATTGCCACCACTATAGTGGCTGCCCTTGTTTGATAGTTAAAAAGAGACCGCCACTTGCTTTCATTAAACTGCCAGCAGATCTCAGTGATGTAAAGAATCTAAGTGCATAAAAGGGAACACAGTCTGAAGTTCTTTCAGCACTCTTCAGTATTTACCTATTTTTAAGATAACAGAAAACTGAGACCAAACCAAAACTTTTACTTAAGTTAAAGGAACTGCACGTGTTTTATGGAAGTCAATAAAATCAGTCTGGGTCCCCAAGCTAGCAAGCACAGTGAGTTACCTGGAAAACCAATGTGCTCTTACTACATGAAAGCCACAAATTATCTCACTGTCAATCCCATCACCTCAGAAATTAAAAAAATTACAGACAGCAGGCACTGTAAAAGCCCTGTTAATTATCAGTTACAACATGTACTGGACTATCCACAAGTCAAAACATGCATTACTAGTCCAATATTCATTAAAATAATTTGTATGGCATGGGTGTCAGAACATAGAGTATCAATAATTTTCTCTGCCTTTCTGGACCAGTTGCTGACACAGACATTTTCCAGTTCTGAAAAATAGCTATAGAGCCCCACAGAGTCCAACATTGTAAGATATCTGTCCCTAGCTTTGCAGGTGGTGTGTGGGGACAGCTGGCCACCATCAGGAGGATGACATTCAGCACCATCAGCAAGGAGCACCATCTTGCCTTCATCCTTACAAAGGATCATTCTACTGTCATCCTGCTCTGCCAAACGATGCACTGGGTTTTCTACAACTCCTTGATGCACACAAAGGTTTCGGCTTCACCAGGCTCAGCAGCACAGGACAGGGAGAACTCCCCCACATCAGTTGTCAACTGCATCTCACCAATATGGTTAAATCACGAAGAAAACTGGCTGCAGGTCTTCTAAGTTTGTAAATTTCTCATCTGCTCCTCAACCCTGATGGCAGGCACTACATACACCTCAGCCTGCCCACTACTGCACCAAGTCCTGCAAAGCATCAGAGAAGTACTCCCTTGGTAATATATTCTTTAGCTCCTTTTAGGAAGCTACCTTTGGCCATTCATGCTGTCAGTAGTGTCAGATGAATCTGGGAAACTCCTTATCTAAAATTAGTAATCCAGGTATACTGAGAGACAGACAACCAAAATGTAATCAGTTTTCAATAGTAGCACAGCAAGCCACCTCTTGCAAAACTAACTGTTGACTTGGCAACATCAGTCTTTTATCAATCTGATATAATGACCATCCAGACAGTTGTGCAGAACCAGAAGTTGTGTGGTCCAGCACAGGTATACTGAGACAAATTCTGTGCATTCTAGTCCACGAAGGTATACTTCCTGACAGGAAGTTTTATGGTTTTGTGTCTGCTGAAGGGCAAGATCCTAGGATGTGATGGCAATTCACTTGTTCCAGACATGTCAGTACAGTGATGGGGATAGGATGACAGCCACAGAATCATGGAATCTTCCAGCTTTGTTTCCTGTCTTTGGTCCTTCTGTCTATGGTCCTCCTCATACTGCATGCATCACTTCGTCAGCAGCTAAAAGGATATTCCAGTGCTCTCCACACTGAGAGATCCCTCTGCCTTCTAGTAATTTCAGAAATTTGCCATATAAAAATTAACAGCAATGTGGTAGAACAGTGCACCCATAGTATGGTTTACTCTGCATAGTTTCCAGTGGTCGGAGAGCAAGCTTTAGAGTGGAATTCAATCTCCATGGTATGATTTTCTTCAGTTGCCACTTGGACAATAGACCTTTTCATTATTTTGGGAAGACTCATTTGCACTTTCTGGTCCCAAAACTGATCTAGACATCAGAGTTTCCACAAAGTTCCCAGAAAAACAGCATGGGAAAACTAAGAAACTTCACTTTTACCACAAAGAGTAGGTATTTATATGAAAGCATGTATTAGATGACATATAATATACATGTGGGCTGCTTAGTTTTGTCTCTGTGAAGACCAGTCAGAAACCATGACAGACTGTTAATTGCAAACAGGGAGGTGTTTTTTTCTTAAAATAAAAAGATACAGCAGTTCTGAAATTTATTTGCAAACCCACACTGTCCCCAGCACCAGCACCAGTGTAAACAATAATTTGGGGATTAAAACTACTCCATTCCAAATACTCCTTGGTCATAATGAAAACACAGTCTAACAATGAATACACTATATAAAAGGAGCTTGTTAATGATGTCCAGATTACAATTAAATAGCAGTGCTTAGTGTTCTACCCTCCCATGGAGATAGTTTATAAGTCATAGGAGAGTATTTAGATCTAATTAGCTTTTCCCAAGGTTGCCTGGACTAAAACATCTTTCACTATCACAGCTGGGTCCCAGGGTTCCAGCTCATAAGCACTATAGTGCAAGTTAGTTTGTTCGGGAGAAATCCCAGTGAAGTCAATGGAAAGACTCACGTAAAGTAATTAGGTGTTAATATTGAGTGCAAGATTGAGGATCTTTGCTGCAGCCTTGTGTGAATGAGTGCTATATTTTCTTGAGATATAAAATAAATCAAATTCAATTTGTTGAATGTAGTTATAATCATAGCAATATACATGAGGAAAAGTTTTAAAAATCCGGTGCTTAAAGCTGGCACATCTGTATGAAAAGTGTATCATTCAAAAGTCATTGTGGATTTCATAGGATTTTATAGAGAAGCCATATGTGTATGTTACAAAGCTCTTGATTTAAGGAGAATTTATGATGAGATTCAGTATAATTTCTTCTGAAATAGTCAGCTGCTTGACAGTACCACAGCTATGACACGTAACAACATATTATGTCACCTTTTCAGATCTCAGTCAGGAGAGATCACCCCTGGAATGACGGCCCCAAATGAAACCGTAAGCATTTAGAAAGCATTACATAAATCCATAGGGTGCCTTCTACCCTCTCAGTCAGCACTAGCCCACAGTTAAACAGTGACCACAGACAGTAGGACACGGAAAGAACTGTTCTGAAACAAGAGTATGTGGACATGAGAAGATGCCACAATTTCTGTAAGGTTGACGGGCACCATCTAGGTCGGGGGGTTTCCAAGGTAAGTAGGTATATTACACGCAGCAAACCGTCCCCCACTCCTTCCATCTCCAGCAAACGCACACTGCTCTCAGGAATCCCGGAAAGCTCCCAGGCCACATGTTAGAAGTGACTGATCCAGTGCACAGCGACCTGCTGGGCTGTACGGGGATGAACCGTGACTAAAATACAGTGGGTTTTTTGCTGTCAGCACATACCGTTAAATGAGTTATTGAAGCGTGCACGGTGAAGAAGGGTACGAGGAGTTTGCCGAGCCCCGAGCAGTACCAAGGAAACAGTTCTCCTGTGGCTGAATCGCGAGCAGGATCCCGCTCCAGCAAGACCCAGTAAGCGAGGATCCGAACCAGCCCAGACCCCGTCACGGCCCCTTGCCTCGGCCTCCCGTTCCCCGCCAGGCCCCTGCCGCCCGCGGAACCCGCCCCGGCCACCCCCTCACCCGGAGGGGCCCCTGGGGCACCGCCGCCGCGAGACAGGGCTGTCCCTCCACAGAACCGGGGCCCCTGGGCAGGAGCGACGACAGGCTGTGCCGTAGCCTGGAGGTGTCAGCGATGCCAAACCTCGCTGGGAGGCGCGGGAGAAAGCGGGGTTACCGGTGCCCCGGGTGGGGCGCCGCGGAGCCGCCTGGCGGGCGGGAGAGTCGAGGCGGGGCAGGGCAGCGCGGTCGGCAGAGCAGGGCTTACCTGAGGGGCTGGCGGGGCCGTTCCGCTCGGCGGCGGGCAGCGGCGACGGACGGGAGCGAGCGCGGGAGCGCCTCCTCCCCCCTCGGCGCGGCCCCGGACGGCGCTCCCCCTCCCGCCCCCCCGGGAGCGCCGCGGACTGAGGGGAGCTGTTGCCTCCCGCCAGCTCCCTCCCTAAGCGACCATAGTCCGTCTCAGCCATACTGAGGGGAGAGGAAGGGGGGGTCCCGCTAGGGAGCCACCGGCCTTCCTGCCCAGACCTACAGAGGCGGCTCTCCCCTGCGCGACCCTGGGCGGTAGCCGCGGGTGGCCGGGCTCCCCTCTCTCTTCGTCTGTCTCCGCCGTCAGGGACGCCGTCTCGCTTCTTCCCGCTTGCCCCGTGAGGGACGCAGGCTGCCGCTCCGTTCCCTCCCGCTTGCCCCATGTAAAGGACGCGGTCACAGGACGCGGTCCCGCTGCCTGCCTCCCGCTTGCTGTAAGGGAAGAAGCGAGACACGGTCCGGCGGCCTCGCGCCTTATCGCCTGCCCCCCGAGGGACGCAGGACCCGTTCCCTCCCGCCCCTCCGGGCTCTCGGTTCCGGCGGCCTCGTCCCGGCTCCGCAACCGCCGCGCACCTCAGCCCCGCTGCCAATTGCTCCTTGTCAGACCTGGCCCTGCGCTGCTAGAGGGCGGCGAGGGGATGCTCCTGAAGCCCCGAAAAGGAATGCTTGTCCCGGCGGAGTGGGCTCTCCCCGCGGGAAGGCCCTGGGGTCCCCGCTAGAGGATGCGGTATGGTTTTGGCTTGGGGACCAAACCATCCGGCTCAGCAGCGGATCGGCGGCATCCTTCCCCGGCCAACTCCACGCTCCCCGGGCCGGGCCCGCGCTCCCAGGGAAGCGGACCAAGGGAAACGTCGGGGAATGGAAATCCCATTCCCCGCGTGGAGAACCTCCGGGCCAAGGCAAACAGTCCCCGGTGAATCATGCGGGTGTCTGCCACCGCGGCGAGCCTGTGGGAGCCTCCGTCAGGGAAAACGTGGCAGAAGGTGTGAAACGGGCCAGGTAGAAGGGACCGCCATTTCTCAACTGCCATGGCAGCAGTGCAGTCAATCGGCCAGGTGGGAAAAGCTGAGTGTGGGGTTTATAGCAACACTTAGGGTTTTATTATGTATGATTAAAACCCACCATAAAATTCTGGCATTGTTCCAAAGCAATCTGATTTTTGTTTCCTAGGAAAAGAAACCACAAAAGCCATTCCAAATGGCAGAGGTGAACTGGGCTCACTATCATGTCCAAGAGGAAAGGGATAAAATTGTTGAGCCCTGCCAACACTATCAGGTGCCAGGGGGTCGAGAGAGGAGATTTGTGCCCCCCAGAGTTGCTGGGATGGTGAGCAAACGTTGGAAATCATCAGAGCTAATCTGGACAAGTTTTGTAAAGCACAATTAATTGTGAGGCAGGTGTGGAAATTAGGAGCAAATCTCAAACTGACAGGTTTGGGACTAACCTACTGTCGCAGTTTGCTGTAGTTGTGCTGCTTAGAAGGCTTTTGCAAAGCAGCAGTTACAGTTTGTTGTGAATTCCCAACAGTAAACAAGAGCCAATTCAAGGCCAAAGTTACCTCTGACCAATCAGAGAAGGATTCATAGCGCCTCTGTGAATCACATATTCGAGGAAAAAAACCTCCTGGCTGGCGCGCTTTGCCACCGGAATGCAGAGTGGGAAGATGTGACCAGCTGCACCGATAGCCAAGGCCAGGCCCTGAAGGAGGAGGGGGAAAGGAATGTGGAAAGAAAGTTTCCCCTGCAGCTGGTGGAGAAGACCATGGTGAAGCGGGATGTCCCCTCGCAGCCCATGGATGAGGATGGGGAGCAGAGACATCTACGCCCTGTGAAGAGATTGATCCACGCCTCAGCAGGCTTGCCGGGGGACTTGTGACTTTGCGGGGAGCCAGGCCGGGGGAGCCCGGGCCCAAATGTCGGAACCCTATGGAAGGAAGTCCTGCTGAGAGGCCTGTGGTGAGGAGATGACTCCCTGATAGAGAGGACTCATGCTGCAGAAGTTCGTGGATACAACTCTGGCCTGGGTGGGAGCCCACAGCGCTGTAAGGGAAAAGTATGTGTGGGTGTGTGGAATGCCCCCTCCCCAGCTGAGACAGAAGACAGCTCGGGCAGAACGGACTGAACCCCCCCACTCCCCATTCCCTGCCCCTCCTGGTGCTGCGATGGGAGGGAAGAAGGGAGCGAAATTGATGATTAAAGCTAAGGGTGCTAAGAGGCGAGGGGTGGGGGAAGTAGAAGTGTTAAGAGCTGGGGAAGGAAAGCAACTGGTACCGCTGGAACCTCAGTCCCCATTCCCTGCCCCTCCCCACGCCATGTTGGGGGGGAAGAAGGGAGTAAAATTGTGATGAGTTTTAAGTTTGCTAAGAAGGGGAGGGGTGGGGGAAGACGCTTTAAGACCTGGCCGCTTCTTACTCTTATCTCGTTCTGGTTCACTGGGTGTATTAGTTGTAGTAGTAATAAATCACTTTTCTTTCCTTAATTCTGTGCTGAGTCTGTTTTGCCCATTGCACTAATTGGAGAGTGATCCCTCTGTCCTTATCTCAGGGCCTAAGCCCCCGAAAATATATTTTCTCCCCTTTTTGGCTGAAAGGGGGAGTGAGCGAGTGGCTTGGTGGTCATTTGGCCTCTAGCCAGGGCCAAAACCGCCACACCTACCTGAATCTCTCCTGTAGCTAGAGCAAAGGGATAAATTTAAAAAGGCAGGTGAACCTTGACAGACATTCTCACAAACCCAGCAGAGCCAAGTGCAGAATAGTTAACCTGTTTTGTTTTGTCCTTTGTAATGTAGCATACGATGAGGCCCCAGCCGTGGTCCCAGTTAAGGCTGTGTCATCTCAAAATACAGAATCTGTGCTTCTGAAGAATTCACTGTGCTGTGGCTTGGGGCACCAGCTGAGTTGCCAGAGGAAGACAAAAGGCAGGAGAGAAAGTGGTGTGGTGAGAAGATGATATGAGTGCCCATAGTATTGGCTTGGCAGCTTCAGCTCCAACGTCTGCATAAAAAGTCCCCACATTAGCTCTTCCCAGAGGCTGTGCTGCCTGCTGCTGTTGGCAGGTTGAACACATGGAAGGTATCCCAGCTGGAGATAGAGGAAGGGATATGATGGCAGTGAGTCAGCATGGCAAGACATCTATTTTTTTCAACTTTACTATTTATTTAATACTGTATCGGAAGTTCTGTATATTCCTCACATTACAGAGTCTCACAGTCTCTTCACCACTTGTCCATCAAGTGATGAGCTTCTGTGCTCCACTTCCCACAGTGTGAGCTGAAGACTTCTATCAAGCCATGCTTTGATCTGCAGGCAATTACTTAGATTGCTAACTGGATACCACAGCCTTTCTGAATAATTTCTTTTCTTTCCTGGCTTCTCTCAGTGCCTGGAAGGTTACTTCTCAATCTGGAAGACTCACAGTGATGTAGGCTGCTTTTGAATTATCACAGGCAACAAAATGTGAAAACCACATTTCAGAAAGTATGTCCCATCTTAAAAGCAGGTGCTTTAGTAAAAAAAGCAGTGAAATGGTTTTCCTCCTGCTGTTAGAAGACTGTTCCCGACCTTTCTGATAGTTAGACGCTGCCTACTAATTTCCAGCCTAAATGTATTTATGACCATTTTATACTTGTTTTCTAGAACCAGTGTTGCCGGTCAAACTAAGCAGCTTTTTTTGGTTTGGGTTTTTTTTTTCTTTTCTTTTTTTTTTTTCTTTTTTTTTCCTCCAAGGTTTGCCTAACTAGTGTATTTAGGGACAGCAGTCATTTTCAGCCTTCACTCATTTTACTTAGCAAGCAGGTTCTCGCTGTACATGTGCTGAGCTGGCTCCTGTGGGTGGGCATGGCAGAACTGAACATCATATGCTGTATGAGCTCTCACCAGAACGTTTCTCTTTATTGAAAATCATGTGGTTTAGGATTTCATTTTAATTTTCAGTGTCCACATTACCATTGATAGCTGATGGCCCTGTTTGTGTTCAGTTTATATAGGTAGTTGCACCTATTTGCCAGTGGATAAATCCAAACTAATAAATGATCTTTCAATTTATACTATGGTATTTAATCTGTTTTCTAGTCCTTTCATTCTTAAGAGCATTCAATTTTTTCCAAACAAGATCCTCTCCTTTACATTTACAATGTCTGTTACTCTCCTGTGTTTTATCAGAAAACTTCGATTTTTGCCTGCTGATTTCATAGATGAAAGAGTTAAAAGTTAAGTAAGATTCCCAAACTGATCTTTTAGTAATTGCTAATAACTTTCTCTCTAACTTTCTTCTTGAACACTGTCATCCCATTTTTGTATTGCCATGAGCTAGGTCCATACTTAGCTCACACTTCTTCTCCTAGTTCCTATTTCAATCAGTAACTTCCTCTGTGGAAATGCTTTTCCAAAGTGCAGACAGATTGAATCTACTGCATTTCCTTTGCCTAAAACAAGCAGATTAGATGAGCACAACAACCTCGTACTGGGAAACTAATCTTACATCTATCACCTGTTCATGTTTTGCATCATCTTTAGTTATTCTTTGCTTCAAAGAATGTTCTTTGCTTGTTCCAAAGACTTTAGTACTGCTTGGATCAGAATAAAAGCTGAGGTAGCATTTGTACAAATAAAGTTGCTCTGAAATATTAATTGCTTTCCACTGGACACCATGTGACTCAATCCGATTGTTAGGAGAATTTGGTATGATACCTGTGTTGTTATTTGGGATGGAAATTGCCCGCTCCCCTTGGTGGAGTTGTGTTTTAAGGTTCATGTTTCCCTTGCTTGTAGTTGCTGCTGGTCTTGCTTATTATCCTGCCTTTGTCTGCATTGACTGTAATAAAATCCTTACAGATAGTGAAGTTTCTAGCATTGGGTAGATAAGCATAAGGAAGAGAGGTTTCTCAAAGGCCTAGGCAAAAGTTTTGTTAGTTTCTATCAGAAGAAAGTATTTAGACCCTAATAAAAAAGTTTGAAATAAATGCATAAAAATGGTTATTAGTGCAATAAAAAGTCTGTGGCTCTTGCCAGTGGAGGAATTCAGCTTTTTATTTATTGACATGCAAGGTGTGAAATGCTTATAAACAAGATCATAAAGCTGTTGTACTATTAAGTGTCCTTATGAGTCCATAAAGAAATCAAACCATGTTTTTTAAATTGCTTCCAGACTTTGTGTCTGACAGCCTTATGATTGGAAATGTTATGATGTACGTGTAATATTAACTCATAGGGTTTATAAGCCACACTGCACTGCAATTAATCAAGCAGTTTCCAATGCATATGGAAATTGGAGTCTATCAATGGAAGCACGAGGCTTAATTCTATAATTAGAAGAGAGGCCCTTTGCTGGGTCCAGTGCTCACCAAAATGAAACTCTCCACCGACTCCTGACGCACCGGATCAGCAGGTATTTGGTATCTTAAGAAACATATCCTGAAAGTAAATCTATCAATCATTTCTGTCTCTACTACTCTCCCTAAATAAAGACAAGGCAGTTTTTTATACTGTCATGTAAAGTAGGTATGTTTACGGTTGGCCAGTAGCTGTCAATTCCTTTATGATCCTCCATTGTTATAACTTAAAAACACTTCAATAAAAGATAAGGAGATAGGATACAAGGCTATATCAAATCTGTTTTCTTGAAGAAGTAGACAGATAATATCCTATATCTCATCATCCCTCCTCCCGATATTATCCTGTTGTTATGCTCACAAGTCCTCTCTACTTCAGGCATGCACTTACCTGCTTTTCTTTGCTGTTTTAAGCATCTCTTCCTCAGTGAGCCACCTCTTTGACACATGATTCTAATTTGTACACAGCACCTTACATAGCCTCTAAGAAGAAATTAAGGGAGTGATATTTTTTGAAAACCCATATTGTTTTCTTACATGGACCCTTTCTGCTCAGCTGACACTTTTCATAATTCCAGGAACAGGTTGCTGGCTAAAACCAAATTCAGTAAAGATTCAAACACAGATGGAACAAGAAGAGTGTTTATTTCTCACTTGTAAAAAGGACTCACCTGAGTGTTAGGGATGATGATACATGATACACAGTTCTGCTCATGGTTCATTGTTTGTGAACCATTTATATATGTGTGTATATATCTATACAACACCAAGGGAACTGAAACACCTGCAGTGGCACAGAGAAATAGGCAAAAGGCAAAAGTTTTGCTTATTGAAGCCCAGACATTGTAATTTACAAAGTTCTTCCTACCTAAATTCTCTTGGAAACTCCATTGGACTCTTTCAAATATTTTGGAAGAAGAAAATGAGAACTCTTGCACCTGATACCTCAAAAGCAACCATTTACCTTATCTATAGGTTACATTTGTCCTTCATTTTACTCGAAAGAATTGTGTGGCAGCTTATGATTACTGCCCAGACTGGACAGTGTTTACTGGTGAAAAGAGTTATCCATGATCTCACCAGAGGCGGGCCTTGATGAAGTTGCATGCTGTTGATAAAATACATGCTGAATTCACCTGCGGACAGCCCTCACCTACTTTAACGGACTGAAAAATTGTCCTGGGATTCACACTCTGCCAAGTATATTCACAGGCTTTACTTTTGCTCTAACTTTCAACATGTGGACAGTAGAATTGAATTGTCAGTGTGTTCCATGGTCATTTAAGGCATGACATGCTTAAATTCAACTCTCCTTTAGAATCTGAGGCACTTTTTTTCTTCAGTTCTTGGAACAAAATTGAGATCACATACAGAAGGAGCAGAACTTAGATCTTACAGCATGATCCAGAAAACATAGAAGGTGCTAGCTTGAAATCATTTGCACAATTAAAAGTATGTGTTTGAATTTTCACCCATGTCTGTATCTTAAGTAAACTAGCAATGTTCTTCATGAATCTTAGTCTGTGTTGTGCTCAAAATAGGCACCCAATCTGAACTACAACTTTGGCAGAATTTAGGCAGCCTGGATCTTGCCCTAATGGTGTTCATACAGAGCTATGCAGGTCAAAGAGTAAAAAAATTAATTGCATCAACATTTAATTTTGGTGATTCAGATGCCAAGCAACCAAAGGGTAGCAAATCCAACCAGATCCCAGATTCCATGATGCTTTTGTGGCATCATTCACAGCAGAAATATCTGCCTGCCTGATCTGTCATTGCTGTGTCTCCTGACTTGAGATTTACCCTGATTTCATCTTCAATAAGTTGATGATATTGGTACTTTAAAAAGGAAGCAGACTGTCTCTTATCAAGTATAAACTTAGTACTTATACAGGTATGCTGCTCTGTATTTAAAAAACAAAAAAGTGAATACAAAAATATGATTAGTGAAACTTGCCTCTGAATGAGCCAATGAAAACCAATTGTGTTAAAAAAGTTATTATGGTGCTGTATATTAATTAATACTGAGAACCGTGACTATTGTGAACCAGTTTGGTGTTGATTAAATGCTGCATACTGAAAGCATCTTTTCTTTTGGCTATGGTAGAGCTGTCATGCTGACCCCTAGTTAAGTCTGGCTCGTGAACCACCGTGATGAGATAACAGAAGGCCCCAAAGCCTGTGCTGAACATGGATTTGAAGGCGATTAGTCATGGTCTTCAAGTTTAGCATATGTTCAGAGGTTTGTGTGGTTTTCTTAAAAAATCATCACCATCACCATCAAAAATATTTGACTCCTGCACGTTTGGACATGCAAAACCTAGGTTTGTTGCAATGGTCCTGGGAAAACTTCATGAAGTGCATAAGAAAGAAATAGATGTTAATTCCCTTTGTTGCCAATCCTGTTCCAACACCCATAAGACAAGAAGTCTAGTCCTTGCTGCCAAGGCTGTGCAGAGGAACTTTGGAGAGAAGAAAAGGTGTCAGGTCTGCTTGGCTTCCCTTGAGTCCTCATGCTGGTTACCCTGTGCTCACTCTCTTGTCATTTCCAGGGCAGATGCTCCAAGCATCTGTGCTAACAGCGGTTAGCAACAGCCAAGCCACACCTGCACCTCAGCCTGCCCTGCTAAAGACTCTTGGAGACACTTCTGCATTTTGAGAGGACCAGATTCCTGCCATTTTGGGCTGGGTATCTTGTAGGAGCACACAGGGAGACTCAGATGGCTGAGCAGCTTCAGGGAGCTTGAACATGAGCTGGGCAGCAGCCTGCTCAGCCCTGTCCAAACTAGTTATGTATTAAACATTGTTAGCAGGTCTTTCACCTTACCAGATTTCTACTGGTCCGAGGCAGGAGGTGCATGCCAAGCTCCATAGGCTGGAGAAAACCTGGTCTTCAGTGCAGAACTGCAAGCACCAAGGAGGCAGAGAAATGTTGAGTAATTTAAAATATTTGTAAGGTTGCGCGGCCATTGAACGTGCTGTCTAGACATCAGCTATGGAATTAAACTTCCAAGTTCTACTTTGAGCTTTCTACATACCAAAAGGTACATAATTTTCCTGAATTAATTCAGTCCTGAATTAATTTATGGATTGCCTTACAAAACCAGTCCTTTATTACTCAAAAAATTACCAAGGAGGAAAAAAATCCCTTACAAAAACATCATCAAATATGAAGAATAGCAGAAAACCAGCTTGCTTCTAGTCTGTTTTCTCTATCTGCAGGTTTCTGTCATTAGGTGATGTTACACTTCTGTTCGCTGCATTGAAGACACCTTTTACTGAATCTTTCTTTCCTAAGCTCTTACTTATAAGGTGGCCTTAAGTCACCTCCTAAATCTGAGTTATTAGAGGCATTGCATTTCCTGAGTTTTTCGCTTGATGGCATATTTTCCAGCTCTCTAACAGTTCTTTTAGCTCTTTGCTAACACACTCCAAGGTTTTCTTAAACATTCTGCTTGAATTATCCACAGCTTTAATATATAGGCAAAATATTTTTTCCTTTTTATTGATGAATTTTGTTTTCTTTAAAGTCATGGATAAAGAATTTTAAGCACCATGGAGTAAAAAAAATGATTCTTGCAGAATTTCTCTTTAAACATAGTCACTTGCTAAGTATTCTTTGCTCCCATACAGCTGAGATTTATCAGCTGTTTTGCAATCTATTTCATATGTGCAACGTTGTTGCTGTATCATTCGAGTTCCCTAGTTAAAATATTGGGTTGTAACAGGTACAGTGCCTAAGAAATGTCCAAGTGTATGATGTTCATACTCAACCCCGTATCCATCCATTTCACAGCCACTTCAACAAAAGAAAAAAGGTTAGTATGGCAAAGTCTGTTTCCCCAAGCAGTCCTGTGTTCTACTCTCAGTTTTCTGTGTAATGCACCAAATGACAGTCATGGGAAAATTTTAGTATCCCCAAGGATAGTGTTCAGGTGCTCTGTGTTACAGCCTTGTATGATGAATCTTCTTTTGTACCTGAAGTCTAAACATTTTCCTACAGGAACTCTCCAGAACATGTCTTCTGAGTAACCACCACCAGTGGCATTTGGCAGTGTTTTGGCTCTGCCTCAGATCATGTGCTTTTAGAGACTGAAGTGGAAGAAAGTTTAGAAAACAGAAGTTGCACTGAAAGGACAAAGGATGAAAGGCTTCTTGAAAATACTACTAATATAGTAGATATCATAGATGTAGAATATCTTAATTTATTGTGTTCCTAATGGTGTTAAAAAAGAGTCTTCAACCCTTCCTGCCCCCAGATATCTGGAAAATCCATACAAATGTGGATGCATTTCACAGAAAAAGCAGTAGAACAGAATTGTTGTAAGCAATAAAGTATGACATACCAAAGAAGATCAGTAGGAACCTTTGTACAGTTTGTAGCTGAGTTAAAACTGATTAGGTTGTAAAAGGATACTACTAGTACTGCCAGTGAATCCAACCCAAAAAGTTACACTCACAGGAAGATGAAAAAACTTTCTCTTGCTTTGAAAGCAAAGAAAAATCAGAAAAATCAATTATCTACATTGTTATCTGTGGTAAGCACAATGCAGGAATGCTAGTTAGAAACTAAAAAATGTCCAGAAAAGATGTATGTTTGGTGTATGTAGACATTACAAACATGATCAGGTGTCACATCTCCAAACTTTCCCAGCTTGTGACTCTCCCTGGTCTTGTAACTCCTGAGGCAAAGCCATACTTCTTCAAACATTCCTTTTTCTTTTTCTTAGTCACCTCTTTTTGTAGGTCATCCTCAGGCTGCTTGTGTCAAGTGGACTTGTCTCAGCTCAACTTGGCTGTGCTGCCCTTGCAGCCTCTCGTACCAGGGCCATAGATAAAGCAGCTCCACTGATGGGATGTAGCCCACATCTAAATATTGCTGCACAGAGGCAGTTATGAAAACGTGTGTTACACGGCTCAGTGCTAGTGGGAGTGCAGTTACAGGTGAGTTTTGCCAACCTTCACTTTTCACAGGGGATCTAGTTTTCTGGACCCCTGGAGTGCTTATGGTGTCTGTTCCATGTAATGATACGTTGCCTTTAATGTGTTTTATTTTTTTTCAAACTACTGTGTCAGAAATTTTTATCCAGGCAGAGAAATTGAATTGCAAAGAGAGGAAAAAGCAACCAAAAAGATAACAATGTATTATGTTGGGCTTTGGTTTTTTGTTTTTTTTTTATTTGGCTGCTAATTCACAGGATTAAAAAAATAAAAACCCTAAAAAAACAACCACCCATAAAACAGAAAGCGACTGGTTCCTAAGATGAAAATGTGGCCACGGATGCCTTTGTTAAATATCTATATTTAAACAGAAAACATTTGCATTAAAAAAGAAGCAAACTTCAATGCTCTTTGAGAATACAAAACACCTAAAAAACCCCAACCCCACTGTATTAGATAGCCCTGTTTAGTAAAAGCATTTTGAACTTCTTTAGTTCCTTTTTCCTTATGAGAAGCAAAGAAGAGGGATCATACAATAGCAGGAAATTTAAGCTGCCCTGTGCAACTGATAAAGCTAATTTCATCCTCAGCATTAATGCAGTGGAGGAAATGAAACCCATTTCAATTTTCTGATTTGATGGGGAATAAACTTTATGAAGTTACAAAAGATAAATATTTCTAACTGATTAGCAGCTCTTGCCTTTCTTTACTTTCATTGCCCTTGCTGCCCTCAGGTGAGTGCATCTGATACTGCAAAGAATGGCTGCATACACATGAATAGTACCAGTCTCCCAGAGTGTCCCACCAATTTAATGTTTAGCAGTCTTAAACAGGTGTACTGGTGATACACAAAATGTAACTATAAAAGTAATTGTCTGTCCAGCCACCGTTTCCGCATAAGACATGCGACACCAGTTTGTGCTTGCCTCTGGCCTGGGCAGGAGCCCAGAAAGATCTGCTATCTGTAAAGTAAGACACATCTGTCTTTCTAGGACAGTATCTTTATTTTTATGAACACTTTGCCCACCCTGACACTGAATGTGTTCAGAGGATTTAATGCTACACAGGTCTATCACTGTGGGACATCTGCCTCTAATTGCATCCATGCCTTTGCTCTCATGAAGAGCCCAAAATGGGGCACTTTGGAGGGGGAAACAGTTTCAAAATTGCAGGCAATCAACTCCCCAGAGTTCCTGATGATGAAGTAGAAGGAATCTAAAAAAAATTATCTCTCAACCCGTCCAAAAAACAGAAGTATTTGGATACTTGGGCAAAGCTCATATGAATCATAGAATCATAGGGGTTGGAAGGGACCTCGAGAGATCATCGGGTCCAACCCTCCTGCCAAAGCAGGCTCCCTAGCTCATATTGCACAGGTCGGCGTCCAGATGGGTCTTGAATATCTCCAGAGAAGGAGACTCCACCACCTCCCTGGGCAGCCTGTCCCAGGGCTCTGTCACCCTCACTGTGTAGAAGTTCTTCTGCATGTTGGTGCGGAACTTCCTGGGCTCCAACTTGCAGCCATTGCCGCTTGTCCTGTCTCCACAGAAAAAGGGGCTGGCCATTTCCCCTTGTGTCCCACACTTGAGATATTTATAAACATTAATAAGATCCCCTCTCAGTCTTCTTTTCTCAAGACTGAACAGTCCCAGCTCACTCAGCCTTTCCTCATAGGGGAGATGCTCCAGGCCCTTAATCATCTTCGTAGCCCTCCTCTGGACATTCTCAAGGAGATCCCTGTCTTTTTTATACCAGAGAGCCCAGAACTGGACACAATACTCCAGGTGGGGCCTGACCAGGGCAGAGCAGAGGGGGAGGATCACCTCCTTTGACCTGCTGGCCACACTCCTCCTGATACACCCCAGGATCCCATTGGCTTTCTTAGCCCCCAGGGCACACTGCTGGCTCATGGACAACCTGTCATCAACCAGGACCCCCAGGTCCTTCTCCACAGAGCTCTTCTCCAGCAGGTCATCCCCCAGCCTGTACTGATACAAATGGTTATTCCTTCCCAGATGCAAGACTTTACACTTGCTTTTGTTGAACTTCATTAGGTTTCTCCCTGCCCAGCTTTCCAGCCTGTCCAGGTCTCTCTGGATGGCAGCGCAGTGTTCCTGCGTGTCAGCCACTCCTCCCAGCTTTGTATCATCGGGTACTTGCTGAGGGTGGATGCTATTCCCTCATCAAGGTTGTCAGTGAAGATATTAAACAGGACTGGACCCAACACCGAGCCCTGGGGAACACCGTTAGTCACAGGCCTCCAGTCAGATTCTGCTCCACTGATCACGACCCTCTGGGCTCGGTCCGACAGCCAATTCTCAACCCACCTCACTGTCCACTCATCTATCCCATGCTCTCTCAGCTTTGCTGTCAGGATGTCATGGGAGACAGCATCAAAAGCCTTTCTGAAGTCAAGGTAGATGACATCCACTGCTCTCCCTCCATCTACCCAGCCAGTGCTGAGATCATAGAGACCATATGAGATTGGTCAAGCACAATCTCCCCTTGGTGAATCCATGCTGACTACTCATGACCTTCTCTTCCAATTGCTTGGAGATGGCATCCAGAACAAGCTGTTCCATCACCTTTCCAGGGGCAGAAGAGAGACTTACTGGCCTATAGTTGCTAGGATCCTCCTTCTTGCCCTTTTTAAAGACTGGAGTGACGTTGGCTATCCTCCAGTCCTCAGGCACTTCTCCTGTTCTCCAGGACCTGTTGAAGATGATAGAGAGCGGCTCAGAAATCACTTCCACCAGCTCCCTCAGCACACGTGGATGTATTCCATCCGGGCCCATGGATTTATGTGCATTAATCCCTTTGAGACACTCCTGGACCTCCCCTACCTCAACCAGAGGGAAATTCTTCATTTCCCAAACACTCCTACTTTCATCCAGTGTCTGTGGGTCCTGGGGGGCCTTTGAAGTGAAGACCGAAGCAAAGAAGGCATTCAGTATCTCCACCTTCTCAGTATCCCCCGTTACCAGGATACCCACCTCGTTCAGCAAGGGACTCGCATTATCCCTGGTCATCCTCTTACTATTCACATATCTAAAAAACCCTTTTTATTATCATTTATGTCCCTTGCCAGTTTCATTTCCAAGTGGGCTTTAGCCTTCCTAGTTGCGTCCCTACAGGCCCTGACAACATTCCTATATTCTTCCCAGAAACCTGTTAGAGTTATTAACAGAATGCACTTAGATACTGTGATGGAGCTCAGGTTCTGGCCTAAAAAGCTGTGTGTGGCTGATCCTTGCTGTTCCTGGTCATGGCGACCTCACAGACGAAACAGAAGGCCTCTGAAATGGCTACAGAGACTCCATCATGCTGCAGCTCCCTCTCTCAGAGCAGCTTTACAGCTCTTCTGTCTCTGCTGTCTAGCAAGCTTCTATAAGCCAAGTAGCTATCCATGCTGCGTTCCTGATTCATCTCCGCGCTGTTTATTGAGACATTGAAGTGACCCTGTGTCCTCTGCTCAGAGTAATTCGTTAAGTCCAGCTCTGGCTGCAAAGGACAAAACCTGTCATAACTTTCTGAAAACCCTCCTGCTTGAAAGGTTTGAATAATCTGAAAGAAAGGAAAAAGAAAAACTGATTAAATTTCATATAAATTCCTCATTAAAATAAATATACTAGGATATAGTTATAGAACTGACTTTTTGCTTTAAAGTTAAATTCTATCTGCTGGCTGGGAGACAATGAGAATTTTACTCCTGTTGCTTTGGTGTGCTGTTTTGCTGGAGGTAGACACGGGCTGTGAGCAGAAGGTCATAGATCTGGCTTCCACACCCTGCTGAGCTATTCAGCTGAAAAACTGGCCACATTGCAGAACCATTTTGGGTCAAATCCATGGGTGTGGAGACATCATTTCCAAATACCAGAGTCCTTCGGTGAAAGAACTCTAATCCTAACTTATCAGAGCCAAGCCTCCCTCTAGATAGCTGTGGCTTCTGGTTTGGGTTTCTCAGAGCTGTGAACTGAGATAGTACTGGAACATCTCTGTAGCCATAGGCACTGAAATATTGCAAAAAATGCTTTTCTGTAGTACCCAACTGCAATTTCTGCATTTAACAGGGCCATGTAAATGGTAAGGATATCAGCTCCAGAGAAGGAGCTCAGTCTTCGGTCAAACTGGACAGTTTGGCAGTTAACCCCAATGCTCCTTCAGGTTTAGAAAAATAAATTTGTAGATGTCTTTGCCTTAAAACAAGTAAGACCAAGGTATCATCCACTCCAGTGATACGTCTGCAACAGGGGTCATCCAACCGCTAACGTAACAGGTTACAGGAGAAATTATATCCTCCTGACCATAGCACAGGAGAAAGAGAGCACATAAACCAACCAGATTTGTAGCAGTGGACCCTTTCAATGCAACAACATGTGTCTGTGCTGTTTAAAAAAGGACATAGATAAATGTTGCCCTCCGACTCTCTGTCCCTGCTGCTCCTCTTCTCTCTGCTCTGCCCTTATTGGTAGCCAAGTTTTCCAGCTTGGCATATTTCAAGCATCAATTTGCAGAGTTGTTGAAATTAGCAAAAATTTGCTACAACTGTCCAGGGTGTCCCTAGTTGCTACACATTGACCAACAGGGTAGTGGTGAGGAACATCCTGCTTTGAAAGCACAGAATTTGAAGTTTGATTCAGGCCAGTTATCGTTCCTGCTGCTTCCTTGCCAAGCTCTTTTCTGGCCATAAACCGATTTGATATGGCCTTTTGTAACATACCAAGTCTGTGTTGTTTTCACCAACCAGAGGTTTTCCCAAAGAAGTACAGACAGGGTAACACCTAAAATAATGATTGTTAATTGTTTTAGACAACTTCATGTACTTAAAAGCACAAGTGCCAGACTGTTGGGTCACCACTATGAATTCCTCTTTGCTTTCTCAAATACGATGCATGGATGAGTGTATAAATGAAGGGAAGCTGCATTGGTCCCTCAGAAATATGAGTATCAGGCAGAGATGAGAGAAATTGGCTCTGTGCCTTAGTTTGTGTTGGCTTTGAGAAGTCTGCAATGCCTTGTAACAGGTATTTTTAAAAAATCAGAAGATTTCAGCAGAAGATCTTGTATTTCTGGTACCGTCAAGGTTTAGATTCCTACTTGCAGGTTTTGGTCCCATATTTATGGTGTTTCATGTGAACATACCTTGAAAATACTTTCTTTCCATTCTTAAGTTACTAGGAATTTTAACAATAAATTGCTATGTTAGAGTTTGAGATAAGAAAACAGGAGAGTAAGCACAACCTTTTAAAGTCTGGGAGAAAGGAAAAAATGCAAGGAATAAGGAAAAAAAGCTGTTAGGACCAAGCAGTTCCCCAAGCACAGAAACCTAAAGCCAGGTTTTTAATGGGTTTCTGTGTCACAGATGACTGACAATTAAAAATGAATTACAGAAAAGCTGTGGTGTTAATTCGTGAGGATTAGACATGGAAACGTAGAGTGATATCAACAACTGAGGATATAAAACCTTCAGCTGGAGTTCATGTCTCTTCATGTAACTCAGAGAATCTCATTTTTCTTTGGGAGTGGGAGACATCTCCCACATGAATCCTCTGATACGTTAGCAGACTTGAACTTAGATTATCTGCCCCCTCTGACCCAGCTGTCTGTCCACAGAATGTGCAGGAAAGTCATGGGTTTGGTACCATAGCCTCCCTGCCCTCCCTTAACTCCTATTGGACAAAATCCAAAAGGTATTAGGAGTACTGGCAGGACACATGTACTCACACTTAAGCACGTATGGTGTGTGTAAAGAAGCCTTGACTCTTTAGTAAGACAAGCTAAAGTCCACAGAAATTTCATGTGAGTTAGCACAACATTATCCCTATAATGATGTGGAGAAAAGACCCCAGCATTTGGTGTAGCTCAGTGCAGCCCTGTTCTGTATCACACACTTCATCAGACCTGGGAAACTGCCTGCCATCCTGACAATGAACTAGAAGCTTGAATTATGTTTTGGTTTTATAGTACAATAAATTATAGAACTTACTGCTATATTCTCCGTTTATACAGTATGGAGGGAAACTGGTGAATGGATTTGTGAGTGGACCAAAAAAACTGTTGTTTAGGTCATTTACAGAGAAAATCCTGCCAGGGAAGACTGATTGGACAGGAATATGTTTAAATTTGTGCTTGGAAGACCAGCAAAAAATTGTTTCTGTAGTCTTGAGGAAACACCCTTTTATTGTAGAGAAGTTTGTATACACAGATGCAATGTATTTACAACCAGCTCTTCTCAAATAATGACTGTTTAAAATCCTTCACAAATCTGTCAAGAATGAAAGAAAATGAAGCTCAGAAGCCCAGTCAGCCATCCCATCCCCCAAATTCAGATCAATTCCCAAAGATAACTGTAATGAATTATTATATTCCTTATTCTGAAGGAAGCAGTAGGATTGTGACAGAGATCAGTGGATGATCATCAGGATTGGTTCAGTCAAAATCTTTGCTTAGTTTGATCTCAGAGTAGATGAACCCCGAAGTAAAATTCCAGTAAGCAGATGGGGACTTGCTTTTTCCCAGGGATGTGGAAAAGACAGGCAGAAAGAGTCTGGCCATTCCTTCCCTGGCCTTGGCAAGGACAGGTGGCAACCTCTGTGAAAATAAGTTGTTGGTCCTGTGCTCCCCTAGAAAGCTCTTTTCCAGGAAAAGGCAGGAAAAGCTCCATTCTTCTTCAGTCTGCAGAAGGGAGTCAGTGCACTGAGGGTGAGAATGGGTGTCCTCCTTAGGAAGGGTGCAGACCTTGGTTTCCGCTGGTGCCTCTCCAAACTGTGGTTCAGCTCTACACTGCCCTTTACCTGGGGCAGTGTGTAATGGCATCACTCTAGCTTCAGCCTGTTCAATCACCCCAAATATGAAGGAGACAACACAGGGTGGGGACTTGGGGGGGAACAATGAGAGGTAGAGACACACATTATATTCCCTTTTCCTGTTCCTTTTCAATTAAAAGTAGAACTTTCATCAACAACAAAAGGTTACATGTGCAGGAGGCACTTCTCTGGGGAAGAAATAAATACCTCACGCAAACATTCATGGATGGATGAGTCCCATGAGAAAGATTCTCAGTATAACCAGTTCAGTCACAAAGGGAATCCCCACATGGATGTATATCAGGAATACGCAAAACATACCTGCTAATGCTTGAGGAAGTTACATGCATAAGTTTCCTGTAGGTTGGGAACATATATCTTAGAATCTGCATAATTTATTCACACTCAGCAGAACATTGCAGTATTTACAGGCACATTCCAATGGGAAAACATTTGCATATTGAGTGCGAAAGATGTAGCTCTGTCACCTAACCATGGGACTTTGAAAGCAGGGATTTTGTGACCTCAAAATACTATTTCTGAAGTTGGTGGGGAAGAAAGATGTCTGTGGGCAGGAACAGAAAATCACCAGAAGTTGGTAAGAAATCCTTTTCTTTTTTTGAGTGTTAGAATGGTTGCAGGCTGCGACAAAGTGAGTCCATATAGACCACAGATTTGGGTTTGGTACACATCACAGAGTGCTTTGTCCACTCTCATTTGTCATACTTATTCTTCCCGATTAAATTTGTTTCCCATTAGCCAGCTTGGTGAGAATAGTACATAAGACTCATTCTTCTTGCAATCATCACCCTTCGTATCATAATAACGTAATGGATTCTCGCAGAACAGAAATGATGTGGAATGATGCTGGTTTTGGCTAAAAAAAGAAAATTACACTTTGAACTGGATTGAGAATGTGAAGTTCTATGTTCTCTAGCACTGCATGTCAGACATAGTGGAAAAAGCTATTCAGTGACTACTGTACCCTTAACACTACCTGGGATTGTTCTGAAACTAGTTCAGTAGCTTCTGAAACACTACTGTAGTTGCAGCAAATTATTCAAACTATCTATGGAATTTTAATCATACAATTTAGGTTTCAATATGTCAGCGTAACAGCCACGTATAACCCACAGAGGTTATATCCTGGAAGTGAATTTATCGAACTATTGCTCCGCTGCCTGAAAAGTAAAGCTATCCTCCCTAGGTACACAGCACTCTCTCACTTATGCTGACACATAAGGTGGTGGTGGATCTTTAGCAGCTCCATTCACGGGATCATCATATGGTGGCAACAGGACCTGCAAGAAAGGAAAAAAAGATTTTAATTGTTAGAAGCCTGATGATAAAATTTACAGAAAAGAAAATCTTTAAGGACTTGACCTAGAAAAAATTACAAAAAAAAGAGTAAATTAGTAAGCAGGAACAGAATAGCTAGAAAATTTGAAGAACCTTCAAAACCTTCTTCAAAACAGTACTAGCGTGAAGTTCCTCCTCTTCAATTTGTGTGCCTATTTTCATTATGAAGGAAAAACTGATTTCTTCTCATTTCTTCCTTACTCCAGTGACAGCTTGATTTTAGTCAAAGATCATTTGTGCTGGTACATAAATTTGTTCAATCTGGCAGTGACAGTAGCTGCTTACTCTGCAGCTCTGCTCTGTCAAAGCCACTTCAACCACATCTCCTGGCAGAGTGCTCAAACTGCTAATCCAGAGTTAGAAAAGTCCCCAAAACCTCTCTTTTTGAGGCATCCCTGGAATAGCTAGTAATTATTTTGGGGTGAGGGGAGAGAAAGCAAATAGAGAACAAATTACCCAATGTCTAAATAAATCTCCAGTTTTGTGCTTCCACATTCCCATAAGCCCTTCAGTGAATACTTAAACATCTGATAGGAATTAGAACAGCTTTAATCATACATTATCATCATTCATAGGAGTCCAGGCAGCTTCCTAGGACTTGGGAGATGAAGTTCAGGCCACACAGAGCAGAGGTTTGATTTGAACCAAGATACCTACTGCTTTAGGCAAGTATGCTAGCTATCATGCAATTTTTAATTGACAGCACTGACAGTAATTAGCTTGCATGTGAAAAGGCAAAGGAACATTTGGTCAGTGAATCCCAGAAGGGACTGAAGATGAAATAGATGTCCAAATGAAGAATGAGTGTACATTCCCTAAAATATCTCAGTATTGTGTAAGAATATTGGTTGCAGTGCACTGGCAGAGATACTTTGTGCAGCTGAAGATCAGTTATTCATGATGGAATTTCCATATTTATCAGCATTGTTTCTTGGTCATTGAAGAGCACATAAAACTGATTATCCAAACATATATAGGGAATATCCTGATTGCAATAAAATCAATGGAACTTTTTCCACGAGGGGATTTCACCAGTTCATAAAGAAGCTGATAACCTGCCATCTGCAAAGAAACATCTGTTTGGATGTTTGGACCTCATCCACAACTTAACACAATCAGTGGGAATCTTTCTATAGATTCAAATAGACTTTGGATAGGGCTTTTGTGCAATACTTCCAAGTGTGATTCATATTACACTTATGTGAGTTTACAGACATGTGTTGATGACCATGTGTTCAAATACATCTGTGCACGTTTGTTGGATTACAGAATGGCTACCTTGGCATCTTCAGGCCGTAATAAAAAAAAAAAAAGCTTAATTATTTAGAAAAGGAAATAGTCAGAGCCATCACTCTTTATTAATACCATATGTTTGAGCTTGTAAATGCAATATACTATGCACACATCCACTATATAATCTAAAAAGCCTTGTACTGAAAAGCTTTTAATTAATTATGTCAGCTTTAAAGGGTGTAAACAGCTTATGGCAGACTACTTATCTAGTGAAATTAGGACAACATATAGAACTTCAAACAAATATTGTGATAACAGTCATAAGCATATGTGGTAATGTAATGACGGTAAATCACACTGCTAAAGCATGTAAACTGAAGAATGCCACAGTTGAGATCCTCTCCCTAGTGCTGATCATTAGCTTAATAACAGGGTTTCTAGTAAAATCCCCGTGTTACTAAAAAAGGCACTAGTTTCTCAAGTGTTCTGAACCATGTTCATTAATTGATTATGAAGCAATATAATTAGTAATTAAATCTGATCTACAGATTACTCTGAAAATGAAACAAGTTCACTTAGTGAAGATTTAGCCGTCTTATTGCACTCTTGTAGTGCTAAGCCTCAAACTGTTGTCCATTCCTTTTAGGTTCAGAATCCACCAGGAGCGGTAAGAAAGGGCAGCAGATGCAATCCAAAAAGTTCACCATCTTCCAGGTCTATGAGCTGATTAATACAGGACAATACCTCTTCCTGTGCTCTGATCTTCTTTTAGATCAATGTGTCCTAAGACTACTGTAATTACATCAGTATCATTACTTCAGCTTTGAGGTTACTGTCACTTGCAATAGGTCTCCTAGAGAGTCTACTGATATGAGGGATCTTCTTCAATCCCTTCATTCCTGTATGAAACAAAACCTGCCTGGTAGGAGTACAACCTCCCGGTGAGATTTGACCTCTTGAAAGGTGAACACTCCCCTTTGCTTTGTGGACCCAAAACTCTTATGTGGGTCAGTCACCCCAAGGACCCTCAGAAGATGCTTTCTCACTTACCAACAGTTCCAAGAGAAGTGAGGGGAGATAGGAATACCTACAGGAGCTGTTTCAGAGAAGCCACCATCTGAATCCTAAAGCATATGGATATGCTACAGGAATATTCAAGCTATGCTGCATATAAACTGAGGAGTCCTCTGAAAAGGTTCAGAAGTTTCACAAGAAAATATCTACAGTGAAAGGCTACAGAGTATTTGTCAAATATCTGTAGGGTCATTTTATTGCTGGCAAAGTTTATTTGTCCGACCAGTTCTATCAATGATGACTTTAGAGGCTTACTCCCAACACAATGTTGTGGTGAAATATTTAAATATCCTGACATGAACAGAATAGTGATAAAAAATGAGCGTAGAATGAGCAGAATTCAAAATTACTGCTCTTGCATAGTAGCATTTGAGTTTGACAAAGAAAATATGGACAGGCTATTAAATGAAGATTAAGATGAATGAATGTGATCGACAACACATGGAAGAATGCACTTGGAGTTAGTGGAATACATGGTGCCACCTGGGACCCCAAATATCTCACATCATTAGTACAGTAAAAGACCTTTAAATTCATTTAACTCCTTTGCTTTCAGTCAATATAGTTTTGTTACTTAATCATCTGTCAGCTGCAAGTCTAAATAATGATCCTTCAGCTTCCATGCCAGTTTGAGTGACTCCTCAATCACCCTATAATCTAAATCTTGCAACTCTGCCTGTGTAAGACTACCTTTTAATTATTCTTTAGAAAAACAGAGTGTCAGGTCATTACTTCCCCTTAATAATTTTCCCATCTTTTCTCAATTAAGTAAGTCTATTTTGGGAAAAAGGAGAAATAAGATAAAACTGGAATTATCTCAGCTTTTAATTGTTTACTGTTGAAACGGCTAATGGTTTACAAATATTTCAAGGTAAAGAGAATTCCATGAGAACTTTAATCACTGAATTTATACCAGAGTATCTGAGATGAAAATCTGAATCTGAGTAGTTTTCCATTCTCCTGTGTTCATTTTAAATCTCGGCATGGTTTAGTGGGAGCAGATAAGTCCTTTGGACATAAAACAGCACAGTTATTCAGGCAGTACATTATGATCTCCAGAGACATAAAATGGAAGCCAGTCACTAAGCCAAAGGGTGAAATCAGAAACTGGAAAAACAGACAGAATCTTGCTATTCCGTCTTATCTAAGAACCTAATTAGAATGGATGCAGTCTAAATTAATTCATGAAGGACAAAAATACATGCATATTTTAAGTCCATTATATACCCAAGGCAGAATATCCACTAGGACAACTGATGCATTTTGCTTCCTAGGCAGTATATTTGAACATTTCCTTGCTTGTTTGTTTTGAATTGAGAAAAATCTATCTTGGTTCCCCTGAATGCTCTGGGACTAATATTTATAGCGCGTTTGAGACTGTCACTCACAAGTTAAGTGTAAAAGCTGAAGTGTGTCAGACCTCCATTTTTGAATTTGCTTAAAACCCAGTGGGCAGAAATTCCTAACTTCTTTCACAACGCCTGTAACTGTATTTAAGAATGATGCAGCATTTTTAGCATCATCCTGTAACATGCAGCCAGAGGAGGGGGTGACATTACTCACTGTAGAGTGGTCTGGTGATAAAAGCATTGCAGAAAGACTCTGAGATCAGAGCTCTACAGGCTTCCAAATCAAGAGGGTGCAAACCTGCAGATCCTATCTTCCACATGAGTGCTCCAATTTTCAGTTAGGCTGCATGTGGATTGCTCTCTGCCCTCCTGATGTCCCAGTGAAACCAAGTATGCAAGAATCCACGAGGAAAGAAAGAAAACAGGAGAAAGTGTGGCTACGTAACCCCATGGTTAAGGTGCTATAAGTGAGACAGGGAGTGCTGGGTGCCAGGCTTTGGTCCCAATAGTATTTCAGCATTTTGCGGTATCGGTCTTGTTACGCAGAAATAACCCGTAACTGACCCATAAGAAATCCTGGTCCTGACTTAGCTGGTGTCATCCAAATGGTTTGGATAATTGTATTACATAAGCCTCTCTCTGTTATACAGCACATGATACAGGATGACCTTCTCTGGAAGAAATAATTACCATACAAGTTTGCCAATGGCTATAACATATTCAGTTAATGCAAGCATATGTCATTTCTTATATTTCACATCCTGTTTAATCTGGTTTTGGAGAATAAGTTTGTAAAGACATTGCTTAGAAATCTGCCTAAGAAGAAACACAGGCAAATATCTGTATACTCAAAGAGTTTGGAAATAATTTTGCCCAAAGGTGGTTTGTTTGGGTTTGGGGTTTTTTTGGGGGGGGGGCGGAGGGAGTGAGTTGCATAATTTTAATAATGGCTCTGTATTTTTGCAGCTGATTCTACATTTATGTGAACATGCAGTAGAAAATTTCTTTCTTCAGCATATGTACAAGTTTTCTCATAATGCTGCAGTTACTCCTGTTTGAACTCAAGCTTTTAGAGCTGTTTGGTGTCTAGTACATTTCTAGAGGACAAAATGTGCTTAGTTCTGTAGGAGTAAACTTAAATATTTCATGAATTGAATATTTCTGCATTCTTGAGGGTCTCACTTAAAACTCACTGAAACTCAATAGAAATCTTTTTCATGTCTCCAGAAAGCTTTGGATTGCTTTTTCCCACAGCCATTTGTATTCCCCACTGGGTGGAATGGTACAATTTACACGTAACAGCTTTAGTTTGAACAGCATTTTGGCTGGCAGCTATATGAAACTTCTGTGAGTTCGCATAGCAAAATATCTTGTTGATATTTTGTTAGAAGCCAACATTTTTAGAGATGGCTCTAATTTACTTTTCTCTAACACCTTCTAGAACAAAAATACACTTGACAATGCCCCAAAAAATCCATAGATTAAAAATATCTGTGCCAAGTGCTGATGCTTGTAGTGAACATTCAGGATTTTTGGTCAAATATTAACTTTTCAATAAAAATGCCAGTCCTTTACACTGAAGGATGTCACATTGCATCAATACTCAGTATCTAGACAGAGACTGGTAACAATGAGTAGTTCAGTGGAATTAGGCTCATCACTGCTGCAATGTAATCATGGTCCTGTCACAGACATTTTGACTTTTGACAAATCATTTGACTTTGTCTTCAGAAGACCTCCAGTTTGTCAAACGGGCACATTATTTGAAACATGTTAAAACGTATTGGAAACCTTAAGACTTAAAAGCCTTTTGGATGAAACTTGCATATGACTGTATGAGACAAGGAGTAAACTGTGGAAATATTTAGAAATGAAATACATATTTGGAGAAATTTCAGCTTGTGTCTGGAAGTGTTTACCCCTTACCCCAACCTCTTTACCACAGCTATGTGCACATCACATACCATTCTTCTGCAGAAGTGACCATTACATTTGAGGCACCTAAACCGCTACCAGGAATCCTTATGGGAGGCCCCTGCAAATATGCGGGAAGAAAGGGAGAGAGGGCAAAAGGAGCTTTGTCTTTCACACAGCTCACATACAAACTTCCGGTGGGTTCAGGCCTTAGTCTCTGTTTACTTTAAAAAGTGAACAGTAGTAGGTAGATGGTAAGAGTATGCCAGAGCTGGACTACTTCACAGGTAAAGGTGCTGAACCACAGAATTTCCTTGCTCAGGAGCGTCTGTCCAATGTGCAGCCCCTGGCCTGGTGATGGGACAAACACCGACATGGTTCACCAACACAGCTGCAGGCTGAAATACAGTCACCACATGGCTTTCCCTTCCTAATTCAGGATAAATTTTCTCATCAGGTTCAGAGAAAAATGGATTGAAAGATGAGGTTTTAAGCAGAAAATGCCTAGTTGCATCAGTCATAAAATTATAGAATCATGGAATGGTTTGGGTTGGAAGGAACCTCAAAGATCACCTAGTTCCAAGGGCAGGGGCACCCTCTATTAGATGACGTTGCCCAAAGCCCCATCCAACCTATTAGTCCTCTACTTTGGGTTCATTCCAGCTTGGTGATTCCAGCTCAGGATCAACCACTGACACCAATGTGATTCCACTGTGTGGTTTGGAGAGGTTTTAGCAGCATGCAATCCCATTCACTAATTTCATGGTTACTTCCCTGCTCTCCCATCACTCACTCAGCCAAGAGAAATTAAACTTCCTCCCACAACTGCAGTGCTTTGGGTAGCTATTAGCTGCAATCTAAACCATGTTCAGCTGCGGTGAAGCAAGCAGGGAGTCTACAAAGAGCCCTCCCATACTGCTATGTTCTTGACAATGCCAATATTATGAAGATCACCTGGGGAAAACAGAAGATTCCTGTGTCCATAAATAGCTATAGCTGGCTGATTGTTTCACTCTGCATGCTGAGAACACTCTTCCTTTTGAAATGTTTCTGTCAGACTTGAAAATGTGGGTTTTTTCTTGAGATTGCAGATGAAAATGTAAAATTAAGATAGGGTTACATGATGATTTAAGGTGAGCATTCATGCACTAAGTAGAGTTGGCTGAAAATAGTTTTTGGTATGCAAAATATTGGGTGAGAAATTGGAAAATGTGGTAAGAAACCCTATATTTATTTTTTGCTTAAAATTTTCCAAAATCCAGATTTTGTCAGTAGAGCCATGTTTTAGAGACTCAAGGCAGCAAGTGGCAGCCATCTCTTTTAGTACTATGTATGACAAGGAGCAGTGGACTGTATGTAAATATAGCTGATTTTATAAATTTTTTTTTATTTAATTTAAAAGGAAATAAGCCTATTAATGTATCACATTTTATTTCCTGTTCAAAACTTACTGGAAGTTACTATATGTACTGATTTTATTGAGGCACACTCTAAAAAAGTTTTGAATGTTTCTTTACAGAGGATGGGAAGAAGTAGTGTTTATCAAGGATTTCTGAAGAAATGTGTTTTTTTCTGCAGTGGCTGCCCAAGAGTTTTAAGCCCCAGGCTTTTCAGATGTCTCAGAAGTGAGTTGTCCAAAGACATCAGCTTTTTTAAAAAAGTTCATTAATTGCAGGTGCAAAGTGCACCTTTGGGTCATCTGATTTTGTCATCTCTGAGGTTACTTTAGAAAAGTAGGTAATGTTTGGCCCTGAAGAACAGTAGATCACGCACGCTGAGATTATCAAGAGTCAGGGATTGACTGAAACAGGGAGTATTAGAACTAAATCCATTGAGAATGCTGTTTTCTCTTTATCCCTTTAACATGAAGACACACTTTACACTGGCTACATGAAAAAGCCTTCAAGAGAGGGCGAAGCTCTTTCCTAGTAATGAAGAAACAGGAATAATCATAATTCCGTGATAAGAAGCAGTCAAATGTTGCATACAAGATAAGAACTAGAGAAAGAAGAGGGGATTAACTTCCATCATGCTGCAGCTAAGCACATGCATGTAAGGACAGCTTTACTGGATCAGGTGAAAGGTCCATCCACATCACAGCAAGTAGTGATGAGTGATGGAGAAGTTCAAGAGAGAACAATAAAAGAAATGAAGACAGTCATGTAAGCATACATATTCATGACTTGCCCATAATGTTCTCCAAGCTGTCAGAAATTTAAATGTCAATGACTTGGTAAATTACTGGTCATGTCTTACAGGAATTATTCTTCCACTGTTTTTTCTAGCCTGCATTTGAACCCATGTTGACTCTTAGCACCAGCAATGTCCTATGGTAAACAGTCCCAATGCTAATCTAGGTGTTCTGAGAAGAAATACTTTCTTTGGTTTGCTTCAAAACCTTCCACTAGCTATTTCATTGAAAGTTCTGTAGTGCAGTCTGCAGTTCATTTCTTCATGCTAAGAAATCCACTTGACAGTTTTGGGTCCAGGCTGAAGAGAGAGCTCCAAGACCAGGCATGTGGAAGCATTACAGTGAGGAGCATGCTGGGCAAGGAGCTGACATCCATCTGGGTGAAGCTTCCCTCATGCTTAGGAGAGCAGCAGGCACTTTCACCCACCTGACCTCTGTTAGATGTTCTTGCAGATGAAATAACTGCCCTTCAGAAGCAATTCTTATAAATAACTGCTTATAAATGTCTGCTTCAGAGGTGGCTGTTTACAGTGTAAATGGTTGCTCTGGTCAAATGAATCCAGTCAAAGCAACTGCTCCTGAGCAAGTCAGAGAGCAATGTTGACAAGAAACCTTTCCCATCTTTCTTTTTGTCCTGCCCCTGTCCCTGGATAAAAAAGCCAAAGCTTCCTATCTGAGCCAAATCATATTCAATATGAAATGAGGAATGTTTTATTCACAGATGCTTTTGCTTGAAAAGTTTGTTCAAAACATGCTAGCTAATTACTATTTAAGGGTTTCATGATATGTTGTCTATCAAATAAATCCCAAGAATCCTTCCCCTCAACACGGACAGGGAGTATTTTCGTGTTTATATGTATGGTTTCCGTTAAAAACCACATGAGACTGGTTACAGATGGAGTAACTGGAAGCAGAATAAGTTGGAGATAATTTATAACCTCGTTTAGCAAAGAAGTAGGCCTCAATGCTGCAAAATCATCTGTGCAAAGTTAGAGTTGGTATGTTTTGTTTTCCTTTGACAAAACTGCTTGGTTATTCCAAGCCAACAGCTCTCCAAGACACTATTTAAGAAACTTTTTATGAGTTTATAGATTTCTATAATGAAGCAGCTCAATGTTTTCACACTCTAGATAGAGGAATAAATGTATATATTACTAGGACACAGCAATATTTATGGACAGATTGTGATTACCCTTGCGTGGGAAGAAAATTGGATTCAGGAAGCTATTGTCTTTTTCCATCATGTGCAACCTCATAAAAGTCATCCAGAATAATAGCGTAATTACCCTCTCCATTCAAAGGCACGGAGGGATAGTCCACCTCAGGCCACAGAAGTCTTTTCTACCACTTGGCCAGCCCTCTACTGCTGCATCTCTAGTTGCGCATCGTGATTCTTCATGGGATAAGCATATTTATTTTTTAAATTTTTCTTTAATTTTATTCAAAATGAGAATTTGCTGGATGAGCACATGCTTTCTCAAGGGGTTCTTGCTTACATGTCATCAGTACTGATGACTGGAAAAGTATACTTTGTGTAACAAATAGTTGATTTGCTGTCCTGAGTGCAGAGACTGTGACAGCGCACTTATCTTCTGATGGACTTTTTAATTACTAACCTGCACCTCTTTCTAACATGATCTCCTTTTTCAAATACGTTGTGTATCCTGCTCAGGAGTTATAAGACAGGCACTTATGAATAGCTCATATGGGGCAGCCAAATTGTTTAACAGGACTGGTCATGTCCCAGGAGTGTGATTATCAGACATGCTTGCATTACAGTTATTGCCATCTTATGTTCTCACTGGATGGACCATTTTGACCTAATCTATACCCCTGGGAACATGGGGTGGTAGAGATATGGGCCAGTTGTAAAGTCTGCAGGTAAATTTTGAAATCTCAGAGCACTTGGATGCAGTAAGATCTGGAATTGTGAGATGACCACAATCTAGTTCTGTCTTCCATTAATATTCTTTCACTAACTTTTATTGAAACACATTCAATAAAACAACAAATTCAATAAAAATTGAATGTGTATCAGTATTAAAAAGTAAGCTATAATATTGCCATAAAAATACCATTTTTCTTGCATGGTGCATTTAGGCATTTGCTAGTGAATGCTGAAGAGAAGACTCTGCGTATAACCAAATTACTGTAATAGGGTGTTAAAACTACAAATGACTGGTGTCATGAAAGGTGATAAACTGACAGCTTGTGGGAAAGATCTTATGTTTATATAAAAATCTGTTAATGGTAGTAAATCACATCTGTAAAGCACCTGTCAAACAAGCTCCCCCAAAGTTTTGCCAATCTTCTAAATTTGGTACATAAATGCCCGCCCAGCCTTTCTGAAGTCAAGGAATGTTTGTAGCGGAGTCCAGTTAAGGCAGACCTCACTTTCCTCGCTGCTTGTCAGGCAGAGAACAGAAACCACAAGTGCTGAGCAGCACAGGACAGGCTGCAGCGAACAGTTCTGTGTTGGTGAAGTCTTGGGGGATGTTTGGGAAGAGCACAGTTGCTCTCTGGAAGCCATTAAAGTGAATTGAAGTCAGACTGAAAGAACAGTCCAGATTTCACCATTAATAACTGCAGGAAGCCAGACCGCTTGGTTATTGTCACACCCTCAGCAAAACAACCGCAGCTGGGTGCTCAGGGGTTCCCGGCAGGGAGCAGAGCACTTGTGCTCATACATCTCTAAGAGAACAGTGCCACCTACTGAACCACCAGCTGCAGCGGCTCCCTCCCCCTTGATGGCTGATGTGCTTTCTGCATGGTTTGTGACGCTGGGAAAGTTTCGGCACGGAGACTGGGAGCTGGAAGAACTGGGACGTGCGAGGAGTTCCTCCTCCGCTTGGCAAAGGCCAGGCCTGCACTGCCTTAGGGACTGATTTCAGGCCTCCCCCGATCTTTCATTGCACAGTGTAACTACAGCTTCAGCCTGACCTGGAAAAATCACATGTGGCTCAGCTTATACACCCATATATCCTTGGCAACAGGGATTTAAGTTGTCATCGGCTTTTGCCACACTGATATATATCCTTGGAATTATACTGAAGACTTCAACTGGTTTTTTTGAAGCCCACAAAAGCAGCTGTCATATGGTAATGAATCAATCCTGTTAGAAAAAAAAAGGGTCTGTAAAGAAACATTGCAAATTTATAAACACTCGGTTTTTTCCTACAGTACAACACTCCAAACTAGTGAATCAAAAAAGATTTTGAAGATTTAAAGTATGCATCACCATTTTGTATTTTCTTTTTAATCTAATGTGAACACTGGGAACAGATTTGTCTGTTTCTACTGGAAATCCTTTATGGACTGACATGTCTTGGAATAATTCCAGTATTTGAGCTGCAAACATAAATACATTTTTTTGTGTTTAAAATAAAAATCTACTGGGAAAATAGATAAAGGTGTATATTTTGATCTTGTACTTTAACTTGTAAGTATGTTTACTGACTCTAAAGACAAGTGAAAATACTTTGGATATCTTATTTTTAAGCTTAAGAGGGTGTTTGCCCCTAACTGACACCATTAATATCCTGTTACAAACAGCACAGCTGGCTCCTGACAGCAGCCACCTAGTAATAGGTGAGAAAAGAACTGTGATTAGCAAACAGCACTAAGCAACAGCGGAAACAGCAGCATGAACATCAATTCAGACCACAGGGAATGCTGGAGTTTAAGACAAAATCCTTCCATAAACAAGGAAGCAGTAGAAGAAGGAGCTGAGTATAGATGATAAGATGGGAAAGTGGTTGTTTGGGTTTTTTTAAAAAAAGAAGAAGAAACAATCTGTTCACTAAGATTACAGGACAGCTGACAAGGGATGGGACTTCACTGCGTGCGGAATGTGAAATGCTGGAGCAGCTGAAGAGCTGTTTGTTGGCAGACGCAGACTGGCACGATGCTTCTTTGCAACTCAAGAACAAACAGAAGAGGAGGAGGAAGCACACATGTTGCACACGAGCAAGGTGTGAATCTGGTGTCCACATGGAGCAGGAGCCCTTTGAAGAGTCTCTGATTAAAGACTCTGTTCTGGGAATGCTTAGAAATGCAATTCCTCAGAAAAACAGATGCAGCATTTAAACCACACCCCCAGGTCTCCTGGACATGTGATTACTAATTATTACATGTGTTTACCAACTAATTACCCCCTTTACTTCAAGCGCTGTGTAGTTCTGCTTATACGCTTTTTTTTCTTGTCCCTGCTACTTCCTCTTCTCCCCCTCCCCGTTTTATCTGCTTTCCCTCTTGCAGGTTTCATCTGACAGTTTTCACTAGGGAAGGTCAGAGCTCCTCTGGCTGGACTCAGTTGGAGGCCCTGAGGAGGGCTCAGAGAGTGAGTAATGCCGGGGGCATTCTTTTGTGGTGTTCCACTCGCTTTAAAGTGTGTTTATGGTTACTACTCACTGGAAAAGGATGTCTCTGATCTAGTAATAATGTCATGCATGCAAACTGCCACACAAGACCCGTTACCTGGTGAACATGGCCAAATTTTAGGATTTTTATGCCACATTATGGAAAATAATTTAAAGCAGGATTTTTCTCGAAGCTGTCTTCTACTATGATATGTACCATCCCAAAACAGGCTCAGCGGTTGGAAATCACACGTCTCAAAGCATCTACCAGAAACAAGAGCTCTTAGGTATGGTCTACCTCTAGGCTCCCCTCTCACACTTCAGTCTGTTTAACTGACATGAGTCTAAACCCTTCTCTCCATCTACAGCCAAACTCATCAACTTCCACACATGCCGAATAACACAATAACTTAATATTTTTTCTATCCTTACCAAAGAATCCCTCTGCTCAGAGGAATCAGCTAATAGGAATGGAAGACCTAACTCTGCATTTCTCAACTGGGTCTATTCCTTTGAGAAATGAAGAGCACACATAAGAAAAGTGTTGGCAGATTAATTATAGGCTACTTATTTGATGTCATGTACACAGAAGGAATGCTGAAAAAAACAAATAACTTATTAACTGTTGTGGATAACTGTATGTCAGATAGGATCCATTGGAGCGATTTGGTAAAGAACGTAAGGATGTAAATCCCACTTTGAAGAGAGATTTACAGCTTTACGTTTTATCCCCACTGGCAGCATGACCGGAGATGAAACTTCCATTGATTGGCTTCAGTGAGAGGTTAAAAATAAACAAAATTAAATCCCCTGGCTGTTCAACAGCACAAAGGAGCTGTTCCTGCTCCGGAGAACAAAATGTCTAACTTTGGGTTATCTTCTGCTCTCATACACTGGCAATTTTTCCAAATTGGATGAACATTTCCATGGTACTGCTGTCACATTTTACATTTTACATCTTCATCTATGGTCTGACTGAAGTAGTTGGCAAGAAAAAAGCAATCCCAGATTGGGAAAGTGGAAAAAATAATGTTCAGGTTACTATGGTTCACTGCAGGGAGAGCCACGTTACTGCTGTGCCAAAATCTCCTACAGCTACCTCCAGAGGCTGAGAAGGGGAGAGGGGAGAGAAGTACTGGGAAGAATCATAGAGGGAGATGGTAACACATCCCCAAGTGACTTGGTGCAGTTGTGATTAAGGTACACAGAGGGATCCCAGTCCTGGGCTTAGCAGCCCCTGGAGCGTAAGAAGGTCATGTCTTCTACTAGCTGGGGTCCAGGCCATTCCCCAGCCCAGCACCAGTGGGCCCCCCACCCTATAATCATAGAATCATAGAATCATAGAATTGTAGGGGTTGGAAGGGACCTCGAGAGATCATCGGGTCCAACCCCCTGCCGAAGCAGGCTCCCTAGGACATTTCACTGAGATAGGCATCCAGACGGGTCTTGAATCTCTCCAGAGAAGGAGACTCCACCACCTCCCTGGGCAGCCTATTCCAGTGCTTTGTCACCCTCACTGTGAAAAAGTTTCTCCGCATGTTGGTGCGGAACTTCCTATGCTCCAACTTGCAGCCATTGCCCCTTGTCCTGTCTCCACAGACCACTGAAAAGGGGCTGGCTGATTCCCCCTGCATCCCTTGCTTAAGATAATTGTAAACATTAATTAGGTCCCCCCTTAGTCTTCTCTTCTCAAGGCTGAACAGTCCCAATCTTCTCAGCCTTTCCTCATAGGGGAGATGCTCCAGGCCCTTTATCATCTTCGTAGCCCTTCTCTGGACTCTCTCCAGGAGATCCCTGTCCTTTTTATACCAGGGAGCCCAGAACTGGACACAATACTCCAGGTGGGGCCTGACCAGGGCAGAGTAGAGAGGGAGGATCACCTCCCTTGACCTGCTGGCTACACTCCTCCGGATGCACCCCAGGATCCCATTGGCTCTCTTAGCCACCGAGGCACACTGCTGGCTCATGGCCAACCTGTCATCCACCAGTACCCCCAGGTCCTTCTCCACAGAGCTCTTCTCCAGCAGGTCATCCCCCAGCCTGTACTGATAGAAACGGTTGTTCCTTCCCAGGTGCAAGACTTTACACTTGCTTTTGTTGAACCTCATCTGGTTTCTTACTGCCCAGCTCTCCAGCCTGTCCAGGTCTCGCTGGATGGCAGCGCAGTGTTCCTGCGTGTCAGCCTGTTCGTGGAGCCAAGCCGGAGATATTCATGTGGTGTCAAAGGTCAATCAAGGGCCACAGAAGGAGGACCTGTTGCCTAACAGGGACAGCAGGAATATCCCATCCACAGCCTGCACTGGGGAGGACATTCATTTGTTCCAGATGGCACATTTGCAGGAAGGATGGCTTAAACCACTTACACTGAGCGACAAAACCAGATGATCTGGTAGCCGGTAAGTGTAGCTGTCGGGTTAGTTACAGTTCAGATCTATGAGCTTTATGTAAGAACCAGAACTGGTTCTTACGCTGGGAATTTCCCCTCCCCAGATCAGTCCACCCTTAAAGTTGTTCTCATGGCTTTTCCTGGTATGAAAATTGGTTAGTAGGAAGGCAGAGAGATTAATATTTTTAAAAATAAAGTGTTACTGAATTGGAGGCTGGTAACAGAAGGGACACTGTAGAGAGGATCTCACGAGGAGTGTATGACAGATGTCATAGTGTGACAGACACAGGAGAATGCCAGCAACCGGCATTGGCGGAGCAGTCCCACAGGAGGACAGATAACACAAAAGAACATCTCTTGGCAGGATGATCAGCATATTTCCATCACACAACCAGCTAAGATGACAGGTGGGCACTACTGTTGAGATCTTTACACTCGCAATGTGGATTTACAGAGTTGTGATGGACTTGCTCTAGATAGAAATGGGGGAAACTAATTGTGAGAGCCACCAAGGACTTCCTGAATGTGGAGAGCCAAGGAACAAGGGACAAGAAGCAGGCCTGCATGGCTGGGATTAAGGAGATTTAAACCACACCCCCAGGTATCCCCAGGTATCCTTAAGGACATACTCATTCTCCTAATTGAGTCTGGATATGGTGTGTAGCTATAATGCCCAGACCCATATTTAACCTTAGATTTTCACTTCCGTTTTACAGACTGGTGTTCTTTCAGCTACTGCTGATGATAAGTATATATCAAAAAACCACCCCTGAATGTGGGAATATGCCCTACAGGTCTGTTGGAATTCAGGTAGCAGGTTTGATTCTAAAAATTACACATTTCCTTCAAAGCAGAGGGCAGAAATTGATCCACATTTTTAAAAGAAACTTGTAGTTCATAATTTAAAGGCATGTTGGGGTGAAGGAGCCCTGACAAAAGAAGTTTCCCAGCATCAAAAAGAATGAAAACCTGTGGTTTTATTACAAAAGTACACCAGAGTCTTGAGGGAATATTATACAATTCAACAGACAGCAGTGACATGTCACACCATTTCAAAATTTCATGAGGTCTCTTCAAGACTCCTAAACTCTCACAGGTCCCCAGCACTCAACTTTCAAAGTCCTATCCTTCCACACTTCATTTTGAAACCATTTTTATCCAAGTGAGTTGAGGTAATTTTTTTAAAGTCATTTGAATAGGGATTTTTGCTGATGTCTCTCAATGTAGACATAGAAAAAAAAATCTTTTTGAGTCAGTGACCTGGGGAGGTGATGGGAGAGGAGAACAGTCTTCCAATTCACAGTGGAGAATGATGAGGTTTTAACCCTATAAACTCTGTTGTTCTTTGCTGAAGGTTGGCAATGAGCAGAAGAAAGAAAGGGGATGCTCAGGATCATATCAGCCCCTCCATCACATCATGGAATGCACTGCACTGGTGGGCGTCCATGGAGCTTGGAAGGGAATGTTATGCAAGAGATGGAGACCAAATGTGTCACCTAATGATGAAAGAACTCATCATGACTTGGGAGATGCAGTAAGACATGGACTTGAATGAAACTTGTCTCCAATCCAAGCAAATAATTCAAAAACCAGGCTGTTGGTGACTCTTCTCCTCCTGCCTCTCTGGCTGTCCCTGAGAAACTCTTCCCTAGCAGCACTGCTGTTGAGCCTTTCTGTACTCCTGAAAGTGAATTTTTTGGGGAAAAAGATAGTTAACTGATAAATTCTGAAACAGATCTTTCTTTAGGACCTGGTCTAACATCATCTCATTGAATTTACTTAGAAAGAGTAACAAACGCATCATGTCTAAAAGCAAGAGGTTCTGACCATATTCAGATTAAGGAGATGTAAATATTGAGGAAAGCAGAGTCTGATGGTTAGGATGCACAGCCTTTCTCAACACCTGCCTGTGCCAGAGCTGTCTTGTAATATCAAGATAAGCAAAGTGAAACTCAACTCTCAATGCAAGAATGTCTCACCTGTGAACTGGATAAAAGTCTTCCTTTCCTCACAGAAACACAAGAGCTTTAAAGATGAGGAGGCAGCCCAGAGCACTTTGGTAATGACTAAACACAGAAGTACCAAGAGGAGTTTCAGTAACCAGGCATCTCCGAATACCAGTCACTGACTTCTGCTTTGTAAAGACAGCAGTGGAGAAGGTGGTTTTAACGCAGCTTTTAAAAAGCTTTGGTGAGTTTAGTTTCCCAGATAATCCAGCTGACACGCTCCCACCACTGAGCCTGCGAATTCTGTGGGCTGGAGAATAAGCTGCATTTGAAGCTGAGTTGCAACCACCTACAGGCCGAACAAAAGAGCTGTCGAATTTTTTCCCACATAAAACTCCTGGTTTTACTCAAAGAGAAGAAAGTAGTAATACTTCTGAGCCTTCAATAAGCCTGTACTTTTATACTTAAATGTCCTGGTTGCCAGCTCTGATCACAGCATGTAAAACTGCTTACGCTTATGCTTTTCTTAAAGCTCCAGATATTGAAGACAAGTAACTGTGCAGGAGTTACAACTTTCGTGGAAAAGTATTAGTAGTTTTCCACTCCTTGTGGCTGCTCAGGAATCACTCATCCCAGTGTTTTAAAGTTGATGATCTAATACCCCGGCCTGTGGAGACCACCCACAGTTAGGAAAACCTGAGGAAGGCAATATTGAAATTGTACCCAGAAGATCCGAAGGACCAAGTTCATGCTGCTCTCATTCTGTTATATAAATGATGTAAAGACCCTCATTACATAAGACAGTGGAGTCACCCCAGAGACTGATTTGGCGCGGTGCCTTCCATGTGTAGCTTGGGTGGAACCGAGCAGCTCCACGGAGATACCACTACAAACAGAACTGGCCCTTTCCAGAGACTCTTCTGGTATTCCTACAGTGCCTTCTGCAGAAAGCAAGACGTTACTTATCAGTCATGTCATGCTGCACATATGCACATCAGCAGTAAACCACCATAAAGTGAACTGACACCTTCCATTCTTTGAGGTTAAAAATCTGTTTCTTAGTTTCTTTTACGTTGATCTTTGTTTCAGTCTGTCTCCTTACTGTACGAGACCCATCTATGCTGGGAGATGAATCACTGAACTTCTGTTGCCTTTTAGCTCCTCTCTGAGTACGTAAAGCACTACACCAGATGTTGAGTGTCCTAAATCACAGTTTCTACAGCTAAATCCACACTTCATAGCAGGTGTAGACCATGGCATCCCTGGTTCCTAATCAGTGCCCACACTGTCCAGATCATCATTCAGCTGGAGGGATCAGAACCGGGGGTCATTCCTGGGGCCACGAGGTAAGCTGTAGTTTATGCTTAGATAGATTCTTTAACAGATTATATGCATAAAATCAGTAACTTAGCAATAGATTTTATTTGTAACCATAGCACACTGGTCTGTTGAATCTGAAGTCTAAACATAACCAACAAATGAGGATTCTCAAAGGAATTAAGACAGTTGACTGAGTCAGAAGCCATTATAAAAAAAGTTAATAAATGCATAATGTTAGACAAATATTTGTGATCTAGCATCCTTACCGCAGTGTCATTGGTGGTAATGTACACCAACACATCTGAGTTGTTTCTGCCATTAATGTATCGGTAACAGTTCCAGACGCAGCTTATCAAGTAACCCTGCAAAGAAAAGGGATTTATTACTCTCTGCAGAAAATAAATATTTTACATTTTTTTCTTAAAGCATTTATATTCTCATATAAATAAAGAATTGACCCTGATAGGAGCACAGAGCAGTCACTTTGCTGGTTGCAGCGACTGTAAGTACGTGTACGGGCTCTGAGTAATACACCACCATTTGTCATTGCCTCTACTCTGCTCTGGTGAGACCTCACCTGGAATATTGTGTCCAGCTTTGGAGCCCTCAACACAAGAAAGACATGGATCTGTTGGAGTGTGTCGGGAGGAGGGCCATAAAAATGATTGAAAAGCTGGAGCACCTCTCCTATGAAGATAGGCTGAGAGAGTTGGGCTTGTTCAGCTTGGAGAAGAGAAGGCTCTGAGGGGACCTTATAGCAGACTTCCAGTACCTGAAAGGTGCCTGTAAGAAAGCTGGAGAACTGTTCCCGAGAGTGTGTAGCAATAGGGCAAGGGGTAATGGTTTTACACTAGAAAAGGGGAGATTTAGGTTGGATGTTAGGAAAAAGTTCTTCACTATGAGGGTGGTGGATCACAGGAACAGGTTGCCCAGAGAGGTAGTGGAGGCCCCATCCCTGGTGATATTCAAGGTCAGGGTTGATGGGGCTCTGAGTGACCTGATCTAGTGAAAATGTCCTGGCTTACTTCAAGGGGGTTTGGACTAGATGACCTTTGAAGGTCCCTTCCAACCTACGCATTCTATCATTCTATGATTCTATGCAGAATGTCTCACAAGTACAGCAGCAAGAAGTAAACAGAAACAAGTTCTGAATTCCTCCATGGTAAGGATTTTAAATATCATTGGTTAGGGGTTAGTGCTATTAGAAAGTGGAAGCAAACCACAGTAAAAAGAGCAGAAGCATGCTAGGGACTGAAGAATCATCAAGCAAATTACAGGAAACCCTCCTTGTCTTGTGAGCGGAAGCCTGGCCAATGACTATGTGATGAGCCTATTTATCGCCTGCATTGTTTCACTACTCTGTTTCACTTAATCTGAAGTTAAATCAATGTATGCCATATGACTGGAATGATCTTGGACTTTGTGTTGTTGCCTGACTAAAGAAAATTGCCAGTGTAAAAGTTTTTATTGAAGTCTGAAATGATTTCTGACCTTCTAACCATTATTACAAATAACTTTTTTTTTTAATAAAGAAAAAACACCCCTGTTATTGTAGCAGTGATCCTATCACAGGATCATAAACTGCACTGGTTTGTTTCAGAGCTCACTTGGCTACCTGTAGGGCTCCTGCTTGACAAACAACTAGTTATCTCCACTTTTTTTTTGGCAAAGTTCTCACATCTATCATCTCCTTCACCAGCAGGAGAGATTCCACTTTGGTCAGCAGAGATGGGCAAAGTGACTGGAAGGAAGATAGGAGCAGTAACATGTGGACGAGCAGTCGCCAGACCCTCAGCATGCCAGAGACAAGGCTGGTGGGACTAAGCAGTTCCCCCTGGAGCTTTCTGCTTCCCATGCACAACCGTGATGTGGAGAACAATGTATTTTGACTTTTTTTTAAATATATTTTTTACTTAGCAGGTTCTGCATGGCAATTCTTTCACAAACCTAGCGCGTGCAAATTAAACTGCCAGCACCTATTGGATTTGCATGTGTATCTGGCTCTGAGTGAGTCATACTTTTGTGACTCACTTGCACTGATGACCTTCCAAAAGCCTCTTATCCTTTTGAGCTGCCCTCCGCTTCCTCCCTCTCCGGAGCTGTCACACACAAGCTGTGTTTTTCAGGATGCCACATGACTCACTGATGGCTTGCTTGCAGGCCAGGAAGAGGTTTTTCCACTGGGGCTGAGATGGCTGAAATCCAGTAAGTTTGCTTCCTCTTCTTTACAGACCCTGGATGGCTCAGAGGTGTCACAGACTTTCAGAGAACTTCTGACCATCAAACAGGGAGAGCGAAAAGGCTTTTGGAGTGAGCTGAGTCCCAAGGGAATGTAAGACTGGCTCTACAGCTCGAGCTGTGGGCTATGCAAACTTGTTCCAGGCTACTGAAACAAGCAGAGTAAAGGCACTTACACTGAAAACTGCCTCTTTTCCAGAATTAAATAATGCTATTGCTAATTATAAATAGTAATAAGTAGCTCAGTAACTTTCTTTATAAATCTTTACAAGAAACCCTTTACATTAAACCTACCTATTTGCAAACCAATTTCTATATTTCTTCTGTCAAAATCCAAACTGAGGGAAGCCCCTTTTCAAATGACATGGTCTTCTCTGTGAGAAGCTACTGGGATATTTGGGTTTGAATGCTGTCATTCCATTGCATGTGGTAAACAGACACGTTTAGCCCCACAGTGAACCCCTACAGCTCTTCCAGCTCTGAGCTCTAGCTCTAACCATCCCTGTTCCTGCATGCACGGGCCGTTTCTCAGGGGGTGATGTCTGTTACAGCCCTTAAATAAAAGAGGTCACCAACCCACACACACCAAGTAATTGGCCTGGAGACACTGACCCACATACAGCCGAGAGCGGTGGCAGCTCAGAGCATGCCCTTGTCCGAGTGCTTTGGCCATGCACTGCTGGCCTGCAAGTTGTTGAGTCATGGAAACTCGTTTTCCTCAACCTGTAACTTCTTGTTCCCAATCGTTGTTTTCTACTGATGCTGTTGCACCCTTAAATGGGATTGCTGATTCATTTCCCAATTTTTTTCCTGAAAAACTTGGCTGAGCTTTCAAGTACTGCTTTAAAATGTGTGGCTGGCCACACAGTACATAAACAGATCGATTTTTCTCTCAGGAGATCAATATTTACCTTTGGCATAGGCCCTACACAAAAGGCATTAAGTTCCTTCAGCTGGATCCACCCCCAGTGCATTCCCACACATCATGGCACAGGCGGCTGACAGACACTTTAGGGGGCAGGAGGGGTGGGCAGCCCCAAGTAGCCACCATGTGAAATGGTGTGTGCACAAGAAGGGCTGAATGTGGGATTGGGCACTGTGCCTGCTTCTGCCAGCTTTCAGTCTCCTTTTTGGTGGGGGGAAATGACTCAAGCCCCTGAGGAACTGAGACACACAAAACCTTCTAACCCTGCCTCTCACTGTCGCTACTGCGTGTGCACTCACTGGGCAGCATGACAGCGGCAGCGTCCTGCACGACTCCTGCTCACCAGACACATGCCCGACCAGCTGACTAACCAGCGTCTCTGTGGAAATCAGAGGTTGCTGTATGCTGCTGCTTCTGTACAGCAGCGGGGAAAAGCCTGTGCCGATCTGGGTCACACCAGCCCTCTGGGCAGCTCCCTCACTGGCAGCAGGCGCGGGCTGAATGCCGCAGACCCGGTAAAGCCCCCTTGGGTTAGGAGCCGTCTGCGCTCGGTCCCATGTTACTCTCCAGCTGCTTTTAATTTTCTGTTTGTGGAGGCTGGGCTGATCTGCTCTAACTGGTGAAAATGGGATAAAGATTTCTGCACAAACTGAAATTTATGTGAAGATTTCAGAGGGACGCTAATGGCAGGCCAGTTGGCCACACATGTTTGTTGTTATGTTGGTGCTGCAGAAATACAAATAATGGGTTGCTGTGCTGATGAAATCTGCAATTAAACCCATCTTCTCAGCACAGTAAAATGTGTATCTGGTCAGTGTGAAAAGGCTGTACAAGAACCGCCCATAAATTCAAAGAAATGCTGTGACTGAAAAGAATTCATTATGTCATTAATGGTCTTATCTCCAGGCTCGACACCTCGTACACAGAGGTTATAGGCATATTATGGAGACCAGCATTAATATTCAGTTTGCTGAAGACCAGCCTGGCTCACTGAACCACATTCCCTGTCAGCTGCCCCACTGGCAACTACCTCCTATAGAATCATAGAATCATTTTGGTTGGAAAAGACCTTTAGGATCATCAAGCCCAACCACTGACCTAGACCTGCCAAGTCCACCACTCTTGCTGCCTCCTTTCTAGAAAATGAAAGGCCAGAGAAGCAGAGAATAAGAGGCCGTACTCTGCAGCTGCAGTGCTCAGGGCAGCCTGGGGGAAAGGTTTATTCTGTTTTGTTCATGCTAACCTGAACCTTGCTCATTTGGGTCTGGAGGATGTTGGCCCACGATCGGGAGAGGAAGGTTGAAGCCTCAACCATTCTGCCTCAGCAGCTGGGGCCAGCCAGAGGAAACCAAGGTCCTGGTCCCCAAACCCACTGCAAAGGAAGGCACGATTGGAAAGCCACTGTGTTGGCGTTTGAAGTCCCGTGGACATGTATGCAAACACATTTGTGCCGCTGGATGAAACACTGTAAATGAAATAACACTCTGAGGAAGATTCTGTATGAAACCACATGAAATATCCATTAACTGCTTTGGATCCAAGTAAATCCTGAGGACTAAAAAGGCATGTTTGTGTGTGGTTAGCTGGCTGGCTTTCTTACTACCCTCTTGTGTCCCCCTTCCTTGTTCACAATCTCATGACTGCAGAGCACAAAACGACCATCTAATGCTGCTGTATCCTGATTTCTGCTCAGCAGTGGTTTCCTTTGTGTGTAGCTGCACCCAAACCAAAAGTGTCACAATGCCAAATGTTTCTGAGGAATGATGAGATTGTGTTTCATATTTACCACCAGCTGAATGCAGCTTTTTCCTACTGTAGTGTTTCCCTGCTTACAATGTTTTGACTTGTCTCCCTGTTTCTAGTCAGACTCCAGAAGGAGAGAGAGCACAGGCATATTTTTATGCACAGTACCTTTTCAGTCTCAGTATGTAAATGTGGTGGTACCATCTGTTAAGTCTATCAGTGATAAAGTGTGATGCATCTGATAGTGTCCAGCTTTCTTTTCATGGAGCAGATTCCATAAATCTACATAGCAGCTTTTCTGGAAACAGGAAATTCAAATGAAAATGCTAACTGGAGTTCAGCACATGTTTCTGTTTGATTTGTATTTTTTTGTGACTCTTGCACAATAATACGTGGCTAGAATGACCATTATATGACCCACATACACTCTTGGAAAGAACATGTGTTAGCAACTTCAAAATAAAATGAGTGTTTTGCACTGTTAATTTATTAGATTTTTTTTTTTCTGTAGTAACTATTTTTGCCATTCTACTTTTAGTTGTATTTGCTTGATAAGCTTGAGATTTCCTTGCCATACTTAGTGAAATACCAGACCCACCTGGGGTAAAAGCAAGCTAATACTTGCATTTGAAAAATGTAAAGAGCACATCCCTTGTGGCATCTGACAGACATACATATTTATTACAATCACACATATTTCTTAAAGGTGCAAAGACAATGTACAGCTGTGAACAGATAAATCCAGAAGGTTAAATTGTATTTCTGTATCACAGAAGAGAATTGAACATCACTACCTACAGCACCTTAAAATACTCTCACTGGGTTTTTTCTGTTGTTTTCCTGGGTTTTGGGGGGGTTATTTTTTTTTTTTTTCAATTTTGAAGTAGCTTCAGCTATCTAATCTACCTTTTGTGACAATAACTTTTCCTGTTCATGTGGTCAAAGGTATTGCCTGGAAGCAACATCCCTGATGTCACCACGGCTTTGGGGCTTTCTATAATGCATAATTGCTCTTTAGAGAATAAGCAAGAACTGTTATGAAATAAAACCCAACACAAGGAATACAAGAACAAGAGCACCGCACTGTAAGAGGCTTGCAGGAAAGTGCAGGAAGAGGGCAAACATGCCGGCATACTTTCCAAGAGGTCTGAGGCTCAGGGGACTAGTTGAGCCACTAATGGTTGTTCTGCAGACCTTGATTTATCTGACCTTATTCTGAGTTCCTCTTGGACTTCTGCCCCGCACAGCATGTAGTGGTCAACCTCGCTGGACCATGAACCTGGGTGTGGTGTTTCACATGAGCCCTTTCCAGCTGCACTGGGCAATGCCCTGTCCTACACCCTTCCTCTGGTATGTGCCACCTCCAGCCCTCTCACCCGTGGGGTCCTGTGCCCCTTTGCTCCCTGGTGTGACAGTCCTGTATATTGTCCCTCCCAGGAGGGATTGTTTGGATCTGTTCACCTGCTCTACAACATCCTTTTTGAGACAGGACAGCAGAAGTGAATGCATGCTTCCAGAGGTGGCACCAAAACTGGCAAAGGAATCTTTAGAGTTCCTGTTTTTCTAGTCCTTTCTTGATATTCTTAGCATTTGGTTTACTTGTTTGGCCAGAACTGAGCAGTACACTGGTATTTTCACAGGTCTATCTGCCACAGCTACAAAATCCCTTTTTCACATGGTGATGCTTAGTTCACAGCCTACTACAGTGCCTGTGAAACAAGACTATGCTTCCTCAGTGCCCACCACTTAGACTTCATTGCCACTGAGTTTCTTTGCTGTTTCATTGGTCCATCAGTGCCATGAGTTCCTTTTGCAACACCTTCTTGGCTGTTTTCCCTATTTCGCATGACTTGGCAAAAAAATGTGGTTGGATTTCCTTCCCCTTCCCAGATCTTTGATATACGTACTGGCTGGTGTGGGTCTCACTGGTGCAAAGACTGGTAATTTATCCTTATTCTCTATTTCCCAGCTACAGGCCTGAAGTTTTTTGCCTGCTCTGTAGTTCCCTAGGCATCTTCAACAGCCTGGCCTCCCAGCAAGGGACACTGCACCCATGACCAGGAGTAGGCTTTATACACAGTGATGCACTTACCTTAAAAGCCAAAATGATGCTTATAAAAAGGAGGATAATCACAACCAGACACGTAGGGTTCACAGACATGATCTCTTCCTTGTAGGGAAAATTGGTGGGCTGCATAAGCGAAAATAAGCAAAACACTGTAAATTAATCTCACGAGTCATTTAAAAGCAATTCAATCTGTGCACTCTATAATTAACAGCTTACAAAACTTGCTGTGAGTGACTGAATTGAGAGGTCCCTGCAACAATAACCAGTTTGGGTAAGTTTGGCTGGAACAGGCATTGCAACGACTCAGCTGCCAGACGTTCACGGGGGTGGGGGGCTGAGGGGGTTGCTGATTGCTCTGCATGGTGTGTAGGCTGACTTCTCCTCTGTGCACATTGGGTTTGTGTCTGACACAAACCAGTGAAGGGCTTTTCTCACAAAGCTTTGCAGCAGGAAATCTGCCATCTTGGGCAATGGCAGCCAAGTCCTGTACTTATTAACTAATCATCACCTTGTACTGGCACTGGTTGCCAAAGACCAGTGGCAACTCCTTACAGAAAGTCAAGGCAGGAAAAGCTGGACAGCGTTATCCTTTCTTGTAAATATTTCATCAAGAGACAGTGGGTCTATTCTGCTCCAGCTTATTCTGGCTAAATTTGGACTTTGCTGAGGGGCACTAGTTAGTGCTGCTGCCTGGGTGCATGGAGGTGACAAAATTAATCTTCCTACTTAGCACAGGCTCTAGTGATTTACGATGGTGAAACACTTTAGGATCACTGGCTGAAAAACAACCTCTAAAAGTGTTTTACTATATTTGTTATTGCTTAAAGAAAACACACTCTTTAAAAATGAATGTTCCAGATCATTTTGAAATATTGCAAGGCACAAATTCCTGCTGCAGTTAGAATAAACCTTTGTTCACAGACAGAGCTGCTCTCCATAAAAGATAGTGCTGCTGCAACAGTAGCTCATTATAACTGAATGCATTAGCTCCTTCCACACACAACCCCCTTTTTCCTTACAGGTCTAATTACTTAACCAGGCCAGCTCTGCATCCTTGTCAGGACAATTAACTAGACCGAGCTATTACTGTATTCTTGGCGATGATGGTGTAAATCCAGAGTAACCCCTTAATATCTCTTTAAACCAGAACAGAGCCCACTGCATCAGGAAATTATCCTTTTTTCTCTTTTTTTTTTTTTGTGGGGGGAGGGAGAATAGGTCTTTATTTAGCGCTTCCATGAACTGTTTGGAGTGGTTAACATCAACAGCAGCTGTAACCGTTTGCAGATAAATGTTACATAAGCACATGTTCCACTTCTGTACAGCACTGTGTCTGTTCCTGTGCTGAATTTCATGGCTGAAGTTTTTATCATGTTATCTTCTTCATTGAGGTACAGCATTTGTAGGAATAATTCACTAAGTTGCCATAATTCAGTAAGTTGCAGGGGTTTTTTTGTGGTTTTTTTGTGGGTTTTTGGTGGGTTTTTCTTTTCCCCAGAAGGTTATTGCAAGAATAAATGCCAAGAAAAGATGCACTGAAAAATAAACAGAAACTTTATATGCAGAAAAATCAAGTATTAATGTCGCAGCCTGCCCTCCTGCTTGCAGGTTGGAGACCATGCACGTGGTTAGAAAGTCCCAGCAGTTAAGGACAGTTGCAGTAAAACTGACCTCAAACAATTTTTTTTTTTAAGTACTGACCATTAAAGAACTACTCAAATCAGTTTGTGACTGTAGCAAGAAAGTCCCAGAGAGGCTTTGGTCCTCTTACGCTCTGGGTTTTGGGGAGCAGTCACTGATCCAAGACTGGATGACTGCATGCTGGGGTCTTGGCCACAACCTAATGGCCTGTTTCCAGATATGGGTGATAAAGTAAAATAAAGATGTGGGTGATAAAGTAAAATAGAATTTAGTACAAATAATATGCTAGAGTTAGTTAATTATTATTATGAAGGAATAGGATTAATGGTAAGGTCATGGTCATGACCAGAAGATGTTTAATGCTGGCTTGCCCAGGCTGGCCTATGAGCTGCCTAATCTGGACTGCTAACCACAAGCCTCTTCAGTACAGTAGGAAAAGCAATTTACAAAACCTGCAGCTTTTGTCAAAGAAGCAGGAAAGATGATGGGAAGCATCCCAGCTGGCTCCAGGCTCTCCTGGTGGCCCTTAAGTTCTGCCCAGGGCAGCAGCTGCTCTCAAAGTTTTGTTCATTCCCATGGAAGATGGATACTAACAGTGGCCTAGGTGAATCAAACACCCATTGCCCTTCACCAGCAGCAGTGGCAAGCCTGAACACTGATGTAGGTGTATGAGGTAGGAAGAGAAACTCTGCTCCTGTGCTAGGGGTTTTTTCTCCTGTAGGGAGAGCGGTAGCCAAAATCCTACTGCTGGGAAGGCCCTGGGCACTGGGCTTGGCACTGCATCTTCTGGGAAAAGCTCAGTGTCAAATGTTGTGCAAAGTTTGATGAAGCTGAGACTGAAATATGGTGGGAAAAGTCAAGCCTGCTTTTGGAAATACAGGAGTGAGGTCAGGTTGAACTGGATTCTGAGCAACCTGATGTAGTTGAACGTGACCCTGCTTGTTGGGGGGTTGGACTAGGTGATCTTTAAAGGTCCCTTTCAACCCAAACCATTCTGTAACTGTGATATTGCAGCAAGAGATGATGAAATTTTCTATGCAAATAAGTTAGTAGTGCTTCTTCGGAATTACAAAACAGCATTAAAAAAGTCAGAAATAATATTCCTTTTATAAAGCTTTAGTTTATAGGAATTTATTTAGGTTTAATCTCTTCCATGTCCTCTAGATGTTTCCCCTAGGATTTAAAAGCATGACTGATACCACCTGATTTGTTAGACAGCAGCATTGCAGATAGTCCCATAGTAAAGCTAGTTAATCTACTTTGACATTTCCTTTAGATGAACTGCAGTAGTGCTGTACTTCAATAAGGAACAAGTTTGCGTAACTCGGTTGCAGGCTAGCCTGTTCTGCAGCTCTGCTCCGATTCATGCTGTACACTGCTATCAGGTGACAGAAGATGAAGTGTTTAATTTGAAGGCTTTTGAAAGCCTGTATATCAGAGATTTAGTGGGGCTAAAGAAGAGAAATGTGCTTTAGGTCAAACTGCTTTAGACAACTACCCCACTACTGTGGGTTTTTTTGTTTTATACACGCTCGATTTACGTGTATGAAGGTTTTTGTCTTTCTAGTGACTGTGATCATGACAAGGATGTGCAACATAGCCCTTAGAAAGTTAAACTGCACGTCATCGCCGTACAACATTTCAATTGCTAGATTTATAACTTCTACACATATTACATGACCCTTCATGCCAAGATGCTCTTGCAATTCCTGAGTTATTAAGTGGCACACCTATGTGCAACCAGGTATTAAAAGGCAACAAAACGTTTCCAAAGGCACTCCAAAAGAAGCAGTCAGTATAGTATAAGCCGATGTTACCAAACAGCCCGTGAACACAATGTTCTGTATTTTACAATTGCAACATTTTCAGCTAGGGCTTTGCCTGCTCTATTGATGGGTACTCATTTATCATCCTGCTCAAGGTACACAGAGGGTTTCACAGTAGCTTGCAATTCACCTCCAATAGACTCAAAGCTGGCAGAGGTGCACCAAAGCGAATACATAAAATAATTCCAGATACTAGTCTAGGGAAGGAGAAATGGTAAAAAGCATGGGGCTTTCACCTTAGAGCAATGAAAAAAAAAAAAATGTTCTTCTGAGACTGCCAAATATATTCCATTACCTAATGCATACCTCCTTTCAGATATTTGATAATGTATTTGAAGAAAGATTGGGATTTTTCCTTTCCCTTAACAAGCTGTGCTCCCTAAAATATTATTCCCCAAATTCAGAACAGTTTTAAAGGAACAAAAGCTGTAGGGAGGCCAGGAAAAAAACACAACCCTTGCTTTCCATCCACCTTGGCAGACGTCTGCAGAGGGGGTGGGAACAAGATGACGCTAGGTCTTATTTATAAATCATCAGGAAGGATCACACCCAACTGGCATGACTCAGGTCTCACCTACGGGGACAAGGGTATTAACCACAGTCTTGTTCTAAATGCAGTGTTTGAGATGACAAACCTGCCTACCATGAGTATTGTTAAAAGGGAGGGAAACGCATCCATGGGCACGAGCCTGTTTAACCATATTTGAGTGCCAGCACAGCATTATTGCTAAAAATTTGAAAACCTCAGTCTTAATTTCATCTTGTCATGTGATCTTCACCTCTCCCTTTCGCTTTTGTCTCCTCAGACAAGAGTCTGTTTGCTCTGAACCAAATGCAACAACCTTTTGCCAACTGATTTGGCTTTTCCAGGTGAGCGTGTGAGGGCTTCATGCTGAGCCACTTGTGCTAGGGACCACAGCTAAGACACAGGAGGTCCAAACAGCTTCAAAGCACATGCAGAACAGCTTCAAAAATGCTTCAAAACTTTTTTGAGCAGGTGACATTAACTGTACAAAATTTATCACAGCTCTTGGTAGCTTTGCCAGTCACTGATCTACACTGTCAATGGTAAAATAGAAATGACACCTTGTTCATAAATGGACATAACTGGGACTAGCTTTTAACTGCTCATTATATTATGCCTCTTTTCTAATTTAAAAGCCTTTTAATACCTCATTATTCTGTGTATGAAAACTCTAACGGCATCACTTTGTGGTCTCCTTTCTCAGTAAACAAAACCGGAAAAGCTGATCGCCTCTTATCATACTACAGAATATCCAGCTTTTATATAGCTTTTGGGGGAAAATGCATGTTCTCTGACTTTTGAGCATTGTCTTTACAACCAGAAGCCATAGACAGACACATGAAACCTCTGTCACCAACAGAGAAGGGAAGTCTCCTCTCCATTACTATTCATTGATGGGATTTTTTGTCCACAAATCCCAGGTTTTGGAAACAGCAAATAAAAACCCCAACCCAACCCTGAGGACTCTTGATTTGGCTCTTAGTTTACTAAAATCCTTACAGGGTCCCTGCATCCCAGGTACAGTTTCCATACTCTATGCCCATCTGTACTCCTCATGGTTCTACATCTCTTTGCATTTAGCAATGCAGCACACATTAATGACTGAGCTCAGGTTTGCAGTCAGTCTAGCTCACTCTGATTAATGGCTCCATCCTTAGTGTTAGTTACTTCTTCATCAATCTCTGTGTCAGCCATGGGTGTTATTAGAAGCAGTTTTGCCGGGAAACATCACAAGTGCTGCCTCTGGGAAATGCAGAGATGTGCTCTACTTCGGGCAATGCAGGGACAGGGCCTTTCAGAGGATGACACAGAACAGCTAGATTAGGCTCCAGCTCGCTACCTCCTGCTACAGGACTTGATCCCTCTAGACAGTGAGCCTGGGGAAGCTCTTCCAAGGCTGCCTTTGTGAATGGCCTCTCGAGAACCAAGGTTATTAATGGAAGTCAGGAAGAGCATGAAATCTACTGCTGATTCCTAGAGGCCTTCCTCTCCCCAAAATAGAAACTCATCGGCAGATGGCTGGCTTGACCACGACCCTTTGCAGTCTGCCAGCTAACCTCTCCTAATCCATTTGATGCATCCTTTATCGATCTAGAGCTTTATTGTTGCTCTGAGCATCGTGCTGCGAAGTCAAACGTCTCACAAAAGTCTATTATACCCCTGCCCGTCTTTATTGCCAAAGTCAGTAATCTTGTCTGTGAAAGAAAATGAGTTTGCCTGCAGGACTGATTTTCCATGGAACTGTGCTGGCAGTCATTAATCATATTCCTCTGGTCTAATCCTTTATCAATTGACTCTCCTCTCAGCACTTCTGTTATTATTCAGCTTGGTAGCAATGTCAGGCTAATCAGCCTATAATTATCCTGGAAATCCCCCTTGCCCTTTTGAGCATTGACAGTTTAGCACTCCTGAAGTCTTGCAGCATTTCATTACCAGACCAGAAAATGATTTACAACAGCAAGACAAAGATGTGTGCAACCAGAGGTTTTAACGCTTCGCAGCAGCAAGGAGGCTCAAAAAGTGCTCTACAGAACTGTTCCCAATGCCTTCCAAAGCCTGCTCCTTGTATTTCTGCTATGGAAAGGCCTATTGTTATCAGGGTTTTTATCTGCAGGAACACCAGTAATGTTTTAACAGACATTTTTAGAGAACCTACCTAAAAGGAGGTGGTAGTGAGGTAGGGGTGAGTTGGTCTTTTGTCCCAAGAAACTAGTAATAGGGCTGAAGAGAGGAAATGGTCTCAAGTTGCATCAGGGGAAGTTTAGATTGGATATTAGGGAAAATTTCTTCACTGAAAGTGTGGTCAGGCATTGGAACAGGCTGCCCAGAGAGGTGATGGATTTATCATCTCTGGAGGTACTCAAAAAACATGTAGACATGGTACTCCAGGAAATGCTTTAGTCGACATGGTGGCATTGGATAGGCGGTGGGACTTGATGACTTGATCTTTGAGACCTTTTCCAACCTTAAAGAGTCTATGATTCTGTAATCAGCTGCTCTTTGCCCCCCTGGTGAGCTGGCCTCAGATGTGGCACCAGGTTTTCAGTAGAACAGGGCTTTTTGGTGCACAGCTCCCAGCCTGCTCACATCCCCTCATGTTCTTGTACGGTGACCAAGGCAGAGTAAAAACTGTTTAGGACTCGTGCCCTGGGAAGGTGGGGAGTCCCTGCAGCCATGCAGATGCTTGTGCTGCCACAAGAGTAGGGCTGGTTCTGATGCAGACGCTGGGGACTGCAGGTGAAGGGTGGGCAAGAGGGCTCCAGCCAGCAGTAGTGACAGCTTCCAGCACTTGCCAAGCTATGGCTGCGATTTGCTCTTTTCTACTTGTATCTCCGAGAACCTCTTGAATTATTCTTCAGTTACTCTTCCGGTGCAGCATCAGCCGTGAGCGCAGGAGGGTGTTAAATAAGGCAAAGGATAACAGGCCCCTGATGCTTCCCAGCTCCCACTGGCTTGACACATTGCCTCTTCCTGCAGATTTGTGTGGCTACTTATCTGCCTGCTGCTTCTCATTACCTGTTATTTATACTGCCCTAGCTAGTTTTCCGTTCACATAACAAAGTTCACAGCCAAGCTAATCTGTATTCAGGTTGTCTAGGCAGATTTTCAGAGAAAGAAGCAGCATTAGCTTCTCCAGAGCTCTGCAACTCCACCTGAATCTTGTTGGACATGGCCAAGGTACTGCGATGAGTCGGAGGCTGGTGAGCTGTTTTTTGGCCATAGGTGGTTGCAATCACATCCTGTAAACTTGCACAGCACTGGTGCCATGGTTTTGGCTGGGATAGAGTTAATTTTTTTCCATGGTGGCAGGTATAGAGCTGTGTTTTGGATTTAGGATGAGAATAATGCTGACAAAACACTGGTATTTTGTTGTTGGTAGGTAATGCTTACACTAAGGCAAGGCTTTTCAGCTTCTTGTACTGACCCGCCAGTGAGTAGGCTGGGGGTCATGAGAACCTGGGAAGGGACACAGCCAGGACAGCTGACCCAAACTGGCCACAGGGATATTCCATACCATATGATGTCATGCACAGTATATAACTTTGTGAAGGCTGACTGGGTGTTTAGACCATAGCTCAGGAACTAGTTGGGCATCAGTGGTCTGTAGGTCATGAGCCATTGCACTGTGCACCACTTGTTTTGTATATTCTTTTTTCATTATTGTTATTATTGTTGCTGTTGTTGTTATTATTAATGTTGTTGTTGTTGTCATCCTTTTCTGTCATTCTAAACTGTTTTTTCTCCTGATTTTCTCACCCATCCTACTGGTGGGGGAGAAGTGAGTGAATGGCTCTATGCTTCTTTGAGCTACTTGCTGGCTTAAAACCACAGCATTGGGCTATGGATGTCTGGCCAAAGTAGACCATGGCAAGAAGTCAGCCTTTAATTACCCCAAAGACAGAATCCAATACTGTTTTCTAGCAAAAAAACCCACAACCCTGCATGGAATCAGACTCCTGCCTAATGAAATCAGTGTCAAAGCCACCAAATAAATTAAAAGGAGCAGCAAACTATCCTTGAAATAGTACCAGAAATAAGCCACTGGATATGAACACAATAACTCTGAATCCAAAAGCAATTACTTATTATCTGTGTCTTGCAATATGAGTCTCGTTCTAAATGAAGGGGTGCTGAGAGCTTCCACAACATTGCAGAACTCCAGAGCTCTGCACAAATATTACAGTAAGTTAGCAATGTAACCCTGCAAGGATGTTGAATACAGACTATCAAGGACTGAGAGGCCTTTTCAAGGACTGCACAGGAAGTCAATAGAAAACTGTTGGCTAGAAACATGGGACAAAATATGCAAAAGCCCTCCCAAGGCCCTCAAAGGCTTGTGAACATCAGGTGACTTACCAGCTGTCGGAGGTAGTCCTGAATTGTGCTGGGGTAGACAAGTACACTGATGGCAACCAGTGTGTTGAGAGCAAAGTCAAAGATCTGGTAGCAGAAGAAAGGGATGATCCAAGCCGCATGTTGCTAAAAAGGAAGATAAGAACTCATCAGCCACAAGCTAAAATAGGATATATGTCTTTCTGCACTAAAGCTAAGGAATATCTGACACAATGCAACACATTTCATGAAGCCATAAGAAAAAAAAAAAATCCGCTAAAAGAATATATGACATACAGCAAAAGGGTTGGCCACGCCAGCTTGGCTGCTACCTGCAGTAATACGTGTGGTTCAAGTCCCACAACTCATTGTTGTACTACAACATTTAAAAACCACATGACACTTTCCCCCTGTAATTAATAGGATTAATACTGGGACAAACCACAGGGTTGCAAGGTGAATGGGAAAAAATTCCCTTAACTTTGATAGCAGCAAAGTTCAGTTCTCTGAACTCAGTGTGACCAGAGATTACTCAACCCAGGTGGGCCCTCTTCCTGCCAGCAGCGTGGGACACCACTAATCCACACTATCAGTTCTGCTGTTGCTTTGACTTCCCCACCCCCCAGTTTTCAGCTAAGCAGCTAAACAAGAAATTGTTAGAAAGCAATTTTAACTTTGTTTCTAGGGAGTTGTATGGTTCCCCTGGTTTGTGTCTTCCCTGAGTACAGTGAGTTACCTTATATGCGCCATACGTAGCCATTGCGCAGATCAGAATCATAAGGAGAGAGATGGCTGTGGCAATGCACATGTCTGGAAGAGAAACACATCAAAATCATTGCAAATGAATTCTGATCGTGGTTTAGCTATTTTGCCAACTGCCTCATGCAGGACATCTTAAAGGCCAGAGTGGGAAGTGAGGTGAAGATGGGGGCAGGTGCATCATTCAGCCACTGCTGGAGGAAATCTGTGGCTCTTGTGGGAAACCTCCAAAATATGAGAAGCACCGACAGTGATTACAGTGTGCAAACCTCTGCAGCCTCTATGAGGTTGTGGAGATGCCACAAATGGTTTAATTTTTCTAAGAATTTTTAAAACTCAGGAGCAGGCTTGACTGGAAGACTATACTGATGTGATGATGATGATGACATCTGTAGTCACGAATTGTCTGCTTTACTGGCCTATAAATTGTTTTTGCACTACTACCTGCTGTATACCATTGTTCACTTATCTCTGAAAACTTTATAAAAGGAGAAAATAATTTTTAAAAGCAAAACTGGCATCTTAGAGGAGAAATTACACACTGGAAATTTCAATTTCAACCTCAAATGCTACAGAGGTGTACAGTTTATTGATGAAGATTATACCTGTCAGGAGAGGTGAAGTGGTAAAGGAAGCAAAATATTCTTTAAGGTTTTGACTGGAGTAATTACAGGACTCCTATATTTTTCTTCTTTTGCTGCTCAGCTTTCAATTAACTTTTCATTAGATTTAAGGAGCTACTAAGCCACTAAAAGCTGGAAGGAGATCCTGGGGGAAAACGTTATTTATTTCTGAACCTGACCTTACAGTGAGTTTTGGGCACAACTGAACATTACAGCTGCTTTTCTGAGGCTAAGACAGTGACAAAGAGGAGAGAGGCTGTGAGGTATGTAGGGTATGACTTTAGAGAACCCATCTCTCTGGGTATCTGTGACATACCTGCTGTTCACATTGCTGACACCATTTACCTGCCTTGATGAGACATTTGGTAGACTTGAGCCACACAAATACATGATGGTGCTCAGGCTGTTCACTATCCATCACTGCCTGTCTTTGGAGGCATTCAAAGTGTGAACATGCCTTCATTTGATCACAGAATTGCCACAACCTCTAACTTTAGCACATGATGAGGAGCATTCCATAGCAAGGGACACTCCCTCCACCTCCCTGGTGGCATCAAAATGAGGTTTGGGGAAGGTGTGCTGGGGCCTGCATCTAAGTCCTGATCTGTTAGCTGTGGACAGATCTCACCTAATACCACCAGACAGCAGTGCAGGTTCACACAGGTCACAGCTGGAGAGGAAGGACAGACACTAAATCTCACCTATTATTTTTTCCCAGCCTACCACTAAAATCATCCATGTATAAGACAAAGGACATAGTCCTTAACCCTCTCCCACCTGAGGGAACACAAACCTTGTACTAGCACACAGTTCCTGCCACCACTAATTCAGATTTCTGCTGGCCCTTGATACAGACAGGAACCTGAGACTTGTGAAGCCGGCAGAAAAAAGAGCAAGACAAAACTCACTTTTTGGTGGGGGTGTCTCTCTAGAGTGATTACATATGTTGGGCTACAGGCTCTTTGGGTACTGTGCCTACCAATGGCAAGATTAATGACTTAGGGACCCAGGTCTCCTCTTTTCCGTGATACTGCCCCTGTCTTGGATTTTGTGACTCTCTCACTCTTGCCCAAAACTTTTGTCCTTGTGATTTTGCAGGGACTCAGATGCCACAGAAGAAGCCCTACTGCAGGGTACTCCCTAATTTAGTGGATGGGGCCCCTCTCCTGGGCACTTGGGGGAGCACTTTCAAACCACCATAGTCTGAAAAGGGCCTGGCAACCTGATGTCCTCAGTCACAGTGCAAAGGTTTGAACCTTTGCCTTATTGTCAAAATAAGCGAGTCTCACCTGGGAGAGGCCCCAGCACTCAGCGCTGAGGTTAGCTGCACCCCTGCACTCTCTGCTTCCTACCCAGTGGCCTTATGCAGCTCGGCTTGCGAGTGCCTGGAAATGGCAGGAGGGTATGACATCACAGGGCATCCCAAATTGCTCTTCAGAGGCACCTCCTTCTCCTCTTTGACTGTGTAGAGAATCCAAAAATCCAGCACAGGATCTGAGCTGCGATATCATGACCGATCTCCAGCTTTTTAGGAGCTGAAAGGCTGTGCTGTGCATCTTAGAGGTCATCTGAATTCTGTCCTCAAGAGGAAGAAACACCCACAAACCAAACCCGTACTAATAAACAATACTGCAGCCTCTTCAGATACTCTTAACTGTGTGGTCACTTACTCTGGCTACCCACACACGTCCTGTGACATCAAAATTCTTTTGAGTAGAGCAGGTACAATCGAGGTGATGAAAGAAGTGGAAACGGCCGCCTGTAGCTGCTAACCTCAATTGAACCTCTTGTTAAAGAGGCTCTTGGATCAATATTTTTACTTCAACAATCGGTTTGAACGTCCTGCTCATGGATTTCTTCTGTCCATTCTTACCCCCAGTCACTGTACCCAAGGGGAAGCTGTTGTCATTGTCATTTGCAGCAGATGCAGCAGTCACAGGCCTTGCTTTGCTCATGACTGCAGCAGCACTGGTTCAGAGCCAGATCCCAGCAAACTGCAATAAACTTGACATTGAAGCTCTGGTCTGACACACTCATGCTCCCCATCTCCAGCTTCTCTCTAACTGTGCTTCACCATGCCAAGTCCTAGTTGGCTCAAGCTGGTTCTTTCTCATTTAAGGCTTCATTGGTTTTTTTGAGCTATGTCAGCTTCAATTAATCAGAATGAAACTAGATATGTAGCACATTAAAAGAGAAACTAAGAGGGGTGTGAGAAGTTTTTCCACCCATGATGTACATTGCATTCATGGCTAGAAGGGCTGTCCTCAAACCATTGCAGTGGTTTTACAATCTATTGTCCCAGATGGCTTCTTGGGTTTTCAGCTTGGGTTTAAAGAAACCAGTCAGGTTATTTTCCTCTTATACCTTGCAGTGAGATTCCACCTCCCTGCTGCACTGGGGAGAAGATGCTACTGTGGCTGGGTAGAGCTCCTGCCATGAGGTGCTGGCATGCACAGTAAGCTCTGCAGCTGGAGCTCCCTCGAACCCATCTCACAAGCATTTCCTTGCCTTCTCCTCTCCTCTTGCAGAGGCAGATGGTGGTGGATGCTGCTGAGACAGGGATGAGCAGTCCCTGAGCCAGGACCTGTGTGGAGTGATGGACACCTCAAATCCTCCAGCTCATCACCTGCTCCAGCCCTGGAGTTAATTGCTGGCACATAGATCCAGCAGCAGGGGCCAGAAAGGTGCTGACCAGCAGACTGCAATCCTCAGGCAGTTTTGCCAGCCCTCCCAGCCATATTTATCTGGCATCCTGGCCTCCTTACTACCATCAGAGGGGTAGTGGAGGCCCCATCCCTGGACATATTCAAGGTCAGGCTTGATGGAGCTCTGAGCAACGTGATCTAGTGAAGATGTCCCTGCTTACTGCAGGGGGTTGGACTAGAGGACCTTTAAAGGTCCCTTCCAACCTACACATTGTGTGATTCTATGATCTCAGGATTACTGCCTCGCTCTCCCCTCCAAGCTGCTTGTGCAAGCCTGGTGCTGCTGCAGCCAGCCACCATGCAGCCTCCTGTGTCACAACCCATGCAGAAGTGCTATTTTCTCTCCAGCAAAGGAAGGAGGGCAATGAGAAGGAGAGTTTTCTGCACCTCTGATCCCAGCTCATTTGCCCCAGAGGAGAAGGCTAGAGGGGAGGATACAGCCCTGAATATGTGATGCTGGGGCAGCAATCTAGATTTTTTCTCCCTCCTTGTGACATAGAGCTCATGCTACATGGGTGACGTTGTTTGTATCAGGGCAGGAAGGGTACCTTCTCTACCACTTCCCTTTACCCCCTAACAGAAGCCCAAGCCTGCTGTCTGTAAGTTTCTTTATTAAAATTGTTCTATTCAAATGAATATCCCTAAGCCCTGGATGCATGTCACGTTCGGCAGAGAGACTGCGACATTATCCTGCCCTGCCCTGAGACGCTGCTTCTCATGTCTGCTCATCCCAGAGCAGGGACATGGGCAGATTTTGCCCTGAGTTGCTGACAATGGTGCCAAAATTCCCCTCAGTTTCTATAGGGCACGCATAGAATTTCAGTCCTTGTTGTCATACAGGTTAAGAAGTATCACACTCATCCATGACACTGTGAAGGCGGTAAATAAACCCAAGCAGAGCTCATTGCTTGTTTGGGCTGCTGACATGTCAGGATCATGGTCTGTGTGTCTGGAGAAGCTGAGCAGGAAGCTCAGGTCAAACCCTCTGGGAAGTCAAAATTATTTATAGGGCTTTTCCATCTCCTGCCTAGAGATTATTAGTCTTTTAACAGCAGCAGTGTTACCTTGGGCAGCTCACACGTTTCTAATTTTTCCTAGTCCAGCTTCTAGTTCATAAACTCCCTCAGGCCCTAAGGAAATAATAAAGAGAAAGATGAGACTAAATGGGCTCAGCTGAATATCCAGCACGGGAGAAAGCCCAGTGTTTTCCCTGTCTCCCAGACGTTCGTCCTGGAGAGCCAGCCAAACCACACATGCTGGTGTCTTCCAGTGCCTCCATCTGCCACATGGCAAGTCTTGGCAGACTTTTTTCCCCACTTTGTTTCTGTTTCTAGAATAAAAGGGAAAAGCTATAACCTATGGCTTTTCCTAAGCACTCGGGTAGATCCTTCCTCTGCTTAATGAAAAGTAGCAATGAGAATAACAGCTACGAGTATCTCCATCGTTATTATTTGTCAACCCAAGTGGATATAGATAGAACCGTTGGGACCTTCATTAGCATAAAAATTGATGCGTTTTCCCGTATTTTATACACATGGTTTCACATCTAAGAAATTTAACACATGCAGCTAAACCTGGGAAACATTTCTTCAGTAAAGGCAAATAAAAGTAGGACAAGAGAAGAGCATGTGGAAGTTTTTCTCATATTTTTTCTCCTAAGAAGTATTTTACTCAGATTTGAACAAATATAGTCATACTTTAAAAAAGAAAAAAAAAAAGGAAAAAAATTATCTCCCGCCAGCTATTTCCAGTAACTATAAAAGCCAGTCACTTGATTCAGCTGCCTTTACTCAGTAAGGCATTAAACCGGAGGGAGTCAAAGAATAAAAGGAGACATTAATTCAAATGTTCATTCGTAATTTAGCTGCCTGTGAAATGTTCCCTTCACCAAATGGAAATGAGGTCGCTTGGCCCACGAGCCATCCTTTTACAGTCTTGCAGGGTTCACTTCAGAAGCCTTGATAAAAAAAATATAGAAAATACAATTTTCAAGTGTAGATGGAAATCCCCAATGTACTTGATCCGACAGCTATTGCCTTACAAAACAGAATTACTATTTTAAAGCCTTGGGCACTGGCAGGCCTCTGATGTCGGCTATATAAAACCACACTGACAGACAGTCATTACCAAGGTTAATCTCTGAGAATTAGGACAAGGCAGTCAGTTTTAATATGTCAGAATCAGCTAGGAGCCCATCTGTATCTACTACAGTCCTTACTTTCTTAAATCCAGTTATATAAAAAGGTTTTTTAAGTTGTAGGTGGTTTTTCAGTGAAGATACAATGAAGTAGCAATTGCCCCTTATTATTAATTAAATGTAAACCCTCAAGGCATATCTGTGCTAAAGACCTTGTGGAAGTGAACATCCCTTAAGTGATACCCAGTGGCTCTGACCCACCATAGGTGCAATTATCTTCCTTACATGTGGGGCTACTCCTTCTCCCATGGGTATTTCTATTGACTTCAGTGGGAATGAGGCAAGGACCTAGAGCCTTTTGCTGTGGATGGGCATGATTCTGAGCAGCAAGACACCAGAGCAACTAGTAGGAGACCTTGCTTCAGGTTATGGAGAGAAATGTGGCGTGTCACAGTCTTTCAAGCAGAAATGAAAATAAACAGACACTTTTATAAAAAAAAAAATCACAATTTTTGATATAGATTAAATGATTAAAGTAAATCAACAAACCAAATATCACCAAAAAATATGAAAGAGTCATAGAAGAAAGAAGCATTCACAAAGGGCAGAAGGTTATTGCAGGAGACACAAGTGTCCTGGCTCATCCTTCCCTGAAACTGTGTTGAAGACTTTGGCGAGAGAAGAAAGCAGCCCTGTGTTAATACGCCTATGACTATAGAGTTAATATTTATACTTGCATCTATCACAACAGGTTTGTGCAAGTTAGGCCATGGGCATGTGGGGAGGGTGTAAATGTGCACAGCATGAACAAACGCATTTGGCCAGTTACACGCCCTTCTGCATGTGCAGCACTACGAGACGTGGGGCTGAGAAGTGCAGAGACTCCGTATCTCTCTGTGCCTTGCAAAATCCCCCTGGGCTTTCAGCATCGTTCTCAGGGATAACATCATGTCAGGTTTGGCTCTAAGGTTACTAATAGGTATCTGGTTTGAACTGTGCCATGAGTACACCTTGCACTGTGAAAATGTTCCTGCAAGATACTAAGGTGAAGCAATAATTAAAGGACAGTAATTACTGAAACAGTGGGGTGGTTACATAAATGCTGGAGCAATGAGTGTTAGTTATTTAGATGGTTTGTACTTACTGGCATCATCCATAAATTCAAATTCACCCCCCAGTTCAGCACTGGTTAGGTGGTACTGGTCAGGGTCAGTCAGGGCACTCAGCAGAATCAGCAATACCACCGAATTGATGATCTACAGAGAGGGAAAAGGGAAAAGGGTCAAGCTGGGAAAGTAATCCGTGAAAAAGCTCTGGGCAGGATATACCCACCACAGTCCGTGCCAACTATGTCAGATACTGTTTTCCAGCTGTACAACTGTAGTGTTAAATGAACAACACAATTAGTTTCTCTGGGTTTGTGGGAACAGGACCTATTTCTTCCCCAAGTGGCAGCAGGAAAATGAACCATGGATTGATTACCCCTTCTTGTTCTGACTCTCTGCTACACCATCAGGCAGATTATAGATTATATAAGTCTGTTCTGTTGCAAAAACTAAAAGCAACTAAACACTGCCATTTTGAGATTGTTACTATGAGAGTGGTTTTCAAGGATTATTAGCATGGCAGAGCTGGAATTGGCCCTGTGAAATTCCTACTTGATCAAAGGGGAGCTGATTTGGTAAAAGAGGCTGAATTTTAAAAGAGGCTGTGAGTGAGATGCTGATTCACAGGAACTGCTACATCAGTGGGTCACAGAATCACAGACTCACAGAACATTAGGAGTTGGAAGGAACCTTGAAAGATCATCTAGTCCAACCCCCTGCCAGAGCAGGATCACCTAGACTAAATCATACAGGAACACAGCCAGGCGGGTTTTGAATGTCTCCAGAGAAGGAGACTCCACAACGTCTCTGGGCAGCCTGTCCCAGTGCTCCCTCACCCTCACAGTGAAAAAGTTTCTCCTTATATTTACATGGAACTTCCTATGCTCCAGCTTGCACCCGTTGCCCCGTGTCCTGTCGCTGACTGTCACTGAGAAGAGCCTGGCTCCATCCTCCTGACTCTCACCCTTTACATATTTATAAATATCAATAAGTTTACCCCTCAGTTTCCTCTTCTCCAAGCTAAAGAGGCCCATCTCCCCCAGCCTTTCCTCATAAGTAAGGTGTTCCACTCCATCATCTTGGTGGCCCTGCGATCGACTCTTTCAAGGAGTTCTGTGTCCTTCTTGAACTGAGGGGCCCAGAACTGGACACAATATTCCAGGTGTGGTCTCACCAGGGCAGAGCAGAGGGGGAGACGGACCTCTCTTGACGTACTAACCACACCCCTTCTAATACACCCCAGGGTGCAGTTGGCCTTCTTAGCCACAAGGGCACATTGCTGGCTCATGGCCATCCTGCTTCAGGGGTCTTGAAGGGGCCAGGCAGTAGTAGGAGGCAGTGTGAGCCCAATATCCGATGTGCACATTCCTGTGCCATATGGCACAGGGAGAGATTCACATACACTGAGGCCTTGGCTATAGATTGCAGTAAGTGACTTAAAAGCAAGAGTATGGCATTGAGTCAATCAGTAGAAGCAGATTGTCAAATATCAGCTATGAGAGGAATGCAGAGGGAGTCATGGTCCAGATTTTAAACCAATTCTGAACAAAATGCTCATGTCACTTTGCAGAGGGCTAATTGCAGAAAAGAAGATTGCTTTCAGCCTGGCTAAAAGGTTATTCTGCAGAACTAGGAAGATAACTGATGAACAGGGAAATGGAGAAAGCTAGTAATTGAGGGTGCTGGAAAAGATGGATTTTATTGCTTTGGGTCTCACTTCGAAGTCATCCTAATCTGATCACTGTCTACTAACAGCAACAAAAAGGTGTATGAACATAGGCTATAACAAGACTTGAACAGGCTAGATATTATCTTGGGTAAGATAAGTGCTTTTGGATAGGCAAACTCCATCAAGTTTAGCTGATACCAGATCTGATAGCTGAGATCAATCTGTTCTCAACAGTTTTTCAATGATCTTTGGAAAACTGTAGAGAACAGATTGAGTTCACAAGATGGTGAGAAAGAGAGTGCAGTTTGTTCCTTTACAAAGCAGGAAGGCCATGTAAAGAACTTCTAGCTAGGTTGTAAGATTTAAGAATAAAAGAAACCCAAGAACATATAATCAAGCATTCTCCCCATTTGCACCTCAAATTTGTGTGGTCATAACCAACAATCAAAAACCATAATTAATTAATCTTATTTCCCCTCTCTGACAGGCTAAGAGGCCTTGTGGACAGGGAAAAAGCGGTAGATATCATCTCTTTGCATCTTAGCAAGCCCTTTGACATTATGAGGTTCTCCTGAATGAGCTAGGAAAACCTGATTTGGTTGAAGGTGGAGGAAGGTGAGTGCACAAACAGCTGAATAGTAGTAATGAAAATAAAAATAGCTCTCAACGATTCACAGCTAGCATGGAAGATGTATTGATTAGGGTTTTCCAGTATCATTGAAAGACTTGGTATTTAAAGTTACGTGTGGATTGTATCTTTCTTTAATTTGCAGACAATGCCAAGCTGTAAGCACTTTAGGAGATAAGAGTAAAAAGATTTTGAACAGCTAGGGCAAAATCCATACAATAGAGCACAATTCAGTACGAATCAGCATAGAGCATCACATTTGTGACAAACTGCAGAAGAACAAGAGGAGAAGTAACTGAGGAGGTACCAGTTCCTCAGTAAGGGGTCTGGGTATGACAGTGAATAAACTGAACGTGACTCTGTGTCATCCCATGGGATCACCTTTGTGGCTGCCTGGTGGTGGGCAGTCCTGCAGAAACCTGGGTATTAGTTGTCCCCTCTCTCACCCTCCACAGGGCACCTGCAGTTCAAAGTCATAAAGTGTACCAAGAAAAACCCTGGGGAGGATTCTGCAACAGAGCACAGGGTGATCAGACATCTGGAAATTGTGGCTGAAGGGAAAAAAATTGAGTTTTTTGAGGAGAAGGTGGAGGGAGATGCTCTCAGTCTTTCATAAACAGAAAGGTGAGGAAAAGAAGGGGGTAACAGACTTTTCTCCTGATCCACTGGGAGATGAGTAAAGTAACAGATTTAAATTACAGCAAAAGGAAATTTAGGTTATACAGCTTGCTGAACAATATGAACAATCAGACAGCAGAAGAGGTTGTCTGGAGGGGGTTAGAAATATTCATTCCCTCATTTTTTTCATAGAACGGTTTTGTGTTGGGATTGCTGTAGCCATAGATGGTCCTGCCTTGACTTTGAAGACAGATCAGATGATTGTCAGGATTCAAAGTTATATTCTATAAATCCTCTTAATTTTTAACATTATGCATAACTTCATATAGCAATACAGTTCTTGCTTTATGGAAAGCTAGAGGACATATGCCAGTAATAAATATACGTACTCAAAATAACTGAGCAATCAGGAACTATAAACATATATAGAGTTGCTATTTTAAAGGCATACAAGTTTAATCTTTTGTACAGATATAGCCAGGAAGATTCATAAAATACTGACCTAAGCACTCCATTTGCTCCATATAGACATGTCCAGATTCAGATTATGTGTTTGTCAGCATTGACATTCAGTCTCTGTGTAAGACATAGATTGTGTCTGCCCGATCTGGAGGCTGCAGCAGGAACCTCTCCAATGCTCTTAAGTGCATCACTTTCCTATTCTATCTCCTGAGGTCCTCATAATTATCTATGAGCACCGTCCAGCTGTGCTGTCAGCAGTGCAAATATAATAGACCATGGGTTTAGTTGTTCACACTCCTTCTCCAAAAAGAAATGTGTGCACAGTTGGGTGTATTGCATGTGTTATGGTTTTTCTTTTGTTTTGAAAGTGATGTGAGCATTGACTTTTGAAAAATATTTTAATGCATAAATTTAATGTGCCTAAAAGCTTACTGATGTATCATCTTCCAAGGACAGAACCAAGGGCGACAGCATGACGTGATTTCCTGTTGATATATGCAGTTTGTATCAGAGTTGAAATCTCTTCTAGGAAATGCAAAGGAGGTGGGTTTTTTTTTCTCTCTCAATAGGGCCAATTTTTCCTTCAAGATGTTTTACATTCCTCCAGCAACAAATAATCTAATGACTAATTAACAGTGGCGAGAAAGCATTTTCATTAGGAAAAGTTTCAACAAGTGACTAAGCCCTATACTTTCCCAATGAAAAAGATTGTCCTCCTTTCATGAACAGTGGGACAGAAACACGTTCATGATCACGCAGCAGGGTGGTGTTTAGTGGTAAGAATAAAATACCTGATTTCGTGTTATCAACTCAGAACTGTGATCATTGGTTCCTGCTGCTGGTTATGGCCATAGTACTATCCAGAGTTACGGGAGAGGAGCCCCAGGTGCACTAAAAGGCCTTACTGCCCCTGTCCAGCTCCACCACGGCCTTCTCCCATCCCTGGCCATATGTTTTGTAGAGACCCCAGAAAGTATCATGAAAAGCTGAAAACAGGACATATTATGGAGGAGATAGCTGGTCCAAATGGTGGAGAACTACTTGGATTTCTTGCTCTGGGTTTGCAAAACACAATTTCAGATTTGAGTAGAAGATAGCTAAACAGCAACAAAACTGTGTGAGAGAATGTGCATGCTGGCACGAGGAAGAAAGGCAGCATGTGATGACGTAGGACCGTCACCACCAGCTACTGCTGTTGCTTCCACCTGTACCACAATAAGAAGCCAGCAGCTTATGTGTGATGTGAGGTAGCTCTGCTGGAGAGAACATGCGATGTTTAGGATGCAAAGGAGCAACCACATGTTCTCTACATCTAGAAATTGTCTAATGCACCAACATTTCAGACCTCTGACACTAACAAGTTTGTTGTTTTCTTTTCCACATCAGTGGTTCCAGAAATCAGAGGTAAACTTTCATAACCCATGGGGATAAAACGCAGTGTTGTCAGGAACCATTGCACCAACAGGTGACAAGTAAATGAGTACCACTATGATTTCAGTCCCTCACAGACATGCAGCTGTGTGGTATCTGTCCCAGCTTATCTAAAATGAAATGAGTTCCAGTAGTTTCTAAGAGCTTGCCATTAACACATGGCTTTTGCTGATTCTTAACTCCAGCAGACAGAGAAATGCTCAAGCAAGCAACTTACATACATATCTGTAAATGCTAAAAGAATTGTCAGGGTCTGCAATGGCTTAATTTTTCTCTGCTTTCCTCCAGCTCCCAGTCAAGAGTTGAAATAAAATTGCTTTGATAAAGGAGTTTAGAAGAGAAAATATTAAGCTTCTTCTTATAACCCAATACATTGCATTAAAAATACACCGATACTTCTATTGAACTCCCCCTCTGCAAATACTCTATTGCAGTTTTCCAAAGACTTCCTAATGCAGTGAAGGGATTTCCTTGTACTTATAGGGAAGCACAAGGAAAAAAAACCCTAGCTGTATTTATATTGAGGGTTCAATTTGTAATCCATGCATGTAACGGTCTGGATGTTGCCAGTGTGGAGAAAGATGTACGTACACTGTTTAATTGTGGGTCTGTTTTCAGCCTCAGGGATTTCAAGAGAGACCCACACAGTCCTTAGATGTCTGTGTTGGTGGAGAGCTAACCCACCGCTCGTCCTCACTGTCAGGGGCCCTTTAAAGTTCCAGAAAAGTGGTTTAATGACTTAAAGTTTGGGTATAGAAATGTCATACTTTTAGGTAAGGGGAGAAAAATAGAAAAGTGCAAAGATAAACTTTGGAAACAATAGATTTGATGAAAACAATCATTCTGGATCACCCCCTCCAACTTTCTGTAATCCGTATTTGTGAATTATAATGCTGGGATTGATAACAGGCAGCTGGTTACCCAGAACATCACTGCAGTTCACTCTATAGTCCTGTGCCTGACACCGCATGAGCTACCCGATGAAAGAGGAGCTAATGCTTCTGAACAAAAATGGTTGTGAATGAGCAGCAAACAACAGCAAACTTCTCTGTGGACTTTGAACAGGGAGCCATCTCAGGGTCTTGCTGACCAAGGCTCTGAAACTTTGGCCAGGTTTAGAACTGGCACATACAATTCTAGCAAGTTTTAAATAAACCTTCAAAATTGGCAGGGTTTAGGTGATGTACAGGTATAGGAGCAGGTATAGCATAGAGCTTGAAATTTAGCTAGATAATCGTGTAGAATGGTCTCGGGGTGAAAAGAAGGGGGGAAAGTCAGACAAGTCTGTTTTTCTCTCCTAGCAGAGGGCCTGTGATAATTTCATGCTAACTCAAAGAAAAAGTGAAAGGCAAGAATTCGAGGACAGAGTGGTATCAACCCAGAGCTGCCCACAGAGCCGAGGCGCGTCACTATCTCTTCAACAAAGAAAAACAAAGGGCTGAAATACGTCCATGGGCCCCTCACAAGGACATTAACTAGCACAGACTGACAGAGGCACTGCAAGCTTGCAAGATCCTTGTATTCCAGGCAAGAGGTGAAAATACATCAGGAGGACATACAGCCTTCCTCCCAGAGACCCCTGTCTGCGACCCTTACAAGGATCTGCGCAAGCGCCAAGGACTGATAAGCTAATTAGCATGAGCAGCGAGAGTAGGCGGGTTCAGGTACTTAATATGTACAGGCGTTGATTGAATATTCATTGTATAAATGTAAGATCGGTCTGCTGCTTCGGGGTGCACGCTTGTGGAGGAAAGATCCCCCGTGCATCTGCGCGCAATAAACACACCTACTTTATAACTTTCCAGTTATAGAGTCGATTTCCGTACGTCATAGGTTGTCACCCTCTGTAGAGACACTATTGAAGCAAATCACTAATTTTACTAGTCAAAAATTGTAAATGTTTCTAATAAAACTGAGGAAAGTCTCAAATAAAACCCCCATACCCTCCAAACCCTTTAAAAAGCTCAAGTTATGTTTATGGCTCTGTGTGTTTGTTCTCTATAGAAACAAAAGCCTGATCTTAAACGTTTTTGCTCCTTGAAACTGAGCTAACAACAGAGGTCTGTAAATGTAACTCTTGAGTATTTGAAGTCATTATTACTGTTAGTAAAAGAAAGAATGTATGGAAAAATTACAGTTAAAGTAACTCAGCAGCCTTAATTCCTTCCATCTACTGTAGCCTTCCCAGTTGTACTCTGAAGTTTGCTTTGGGTTTGCTTTTTTTCCTATTTAGCATAGAAGATATTAATGAAAGCAAGAATATCTTCTTTCATTGAGAGGACAAAAGAACCCTACAGAAGGGGGTAAAAAATCAAATTCAGGTTTTAACAGAACCACTCAGGATAGATTTGCACTATCTGGGGTGCCTTTCCCAAACTTCTTCATTAGCATTGATGATGAGTTAAGGTTTATGACCTATTGTCTCTTATAGGTAGATTTTTCCATCTGTTCTCTCTCCCACTCCCTGTTAGGCAAAGTATATTTCTGAATAAAACAAGGAGACTGTTTTAGAAATAAAGTTTTTACAGCAGTCTGATAGCTGCAGAGACTTTGGAAGAACAAAGTGTCCCCCCGTGTGCGCCCACGTTTCCTTACACATCTCATGACAATGATGCAGTCACCTTCCCTCTCAGGACATACAGGACCCAGGAGCTACATCTGAGGACACCTCAGTCAGTGGCTTGAAATTCTGGGAAAGGAGGAGCAAGAGAACCCTGGATGTCAGGGTGGATAACTCTCTTTTTTCTGCTGTGTAAGCCTTCTGCCTCATGCTCATTAAAATGTTCTGACTCTCCAAAGCTGGGAGACAAGCTGCAGATGTGGAAACGATACTCAAAATGATGAATGGCTCAAGGAAGGAATCCCAGTCACACCTAGTTATTTTTTCACCCAATAAAACAGAACAGGCTGAAGGGAAAGAGAAAAATGGCCATGTCGAGTTGGGTTAAAGGAAATCCTTCACCCCTTTTACCAGTGAAAGTCATTATCAGATGTTATTATTGAAGCCAAAAGGTTGGAGGAGTACAGAAGAAGGCGAGCTGTTGATTCAGGAAATTCAAGTGCTTAGGTCAGATGACAAGTAACAATTAAATTCTTGTGTTCTTTATGTGGAGAAAACAGGGTAGAGTCTGGAATTCCTGTTGCTTATTTTCCTAAACTACTCACAAGAAGTCAAAGAATGATCCTGACAGGCTCAGACTAGTATACTATAGAGACCATATAATATAAAGCTATATAAAATATTTTAATCAGACTTTTTACATGAAGTCGACTTTTCTTGTTTTAATGACACCAAGCATTGAACTGTAAAGGCTATACTGGTGAAATTGATATAGGAAGTCCAGCATAATTTATCAGCACTCAACTACTGCCTACTGCCAGCTTTTTAACAGCCTTAAAACCCAAACAACAAGAGGTCTGTTACTAATGAAATATGGTAATGACTAAATTTATAAAAGAAAAAATTAGGTGGACAGACTGTACAGGATGCATGCTGGAGGTTTCAACTTCCCTAGAGATAGAGTTTGATTTGTTATATACTTAATCTTAGTCCTGTCATGGTTTAAGGAAGTAGGATATTTATATGCAAATTTGTCAGCGGAGTCTTCATTAGTTCTACATTGTATTTAAAGGAAGTTGAACCTCTTTCTGAGCAAGATCCTGAAAATGATTGTTGAGGTCTTCTGCCCATCCTTGGGGAAATATATTCAGATACCCATGTTCAATTTACAACATTGCCAGATGAACTCGCAATTTCTAAAGCACATCTCTGTTCAGGATGCTGTGGGAAGCTCGCAAAGAATTGGTATGCATTAAAACTGTATTAGAAATTGTTCAACTGGCCAGCTGGGATTTGTTCTTGATTTCCAGAAATTGATTTTTGAGTCTTACAGGTGACTCTAAGAGGTTGAGGGTAGACCTGTGACAGTGTCAGTGTTGGGGTGAATTATAGCAGCTCCCATGGTTCTCAGTCCTGGTGTGGGCTCATGAGACAGGATGGGCCAGTCAACACAGCAGTAACTGAGCAGTTGAGTAGCTGGTTTGGCTTACCTGAGCTAGCTGACCAGCAGCTAGCGTGTCTTGCCCACACCAGCCCACGATGCTGTCTGTGCTCAGACTGACTTCTAGCCTTTTTGGACGTGTGTCACTGCACTGGTGAGAGGAATGTGCCCCAGTTTATGACAGCAAGACACATGTGCTCATCTAATTAAAAAAACCCAAACCAACAAACCAAAACCAAACCACTAAAGCACACAAAACCCTTGATCTACTATTTTTGCACAGTCACCACAGGCAATGCTGGCAGAAGCCATGCAAGGGACCAGGGCTGCCAGCAGTAAACTGCATCCTCTGCAACCCAGGGCAGCGATTTAGTTATGCAAGGAATAAGCAGGCACACTGCAAAGGATGGTACAGTACAGATAATTACTGAAACAGTAAACAATGTGATCACATGTATCTGATCTGTCTGGGCACAGCTGTTTCACAGCTGGAAAACACACCTCTGCAAGGTGAAAATCTCCCACAAAACAGTGTTTCTGCCCAAAGCGTTTGTCCTGTCTGGTTTTAGTAGCTTAATATTTTCCCTGACAGAACAAGGCCTTGGTCAGCACAAGCCAGCAATGACATAAAAGCAGCCACGGCACTTTAAAAAGCTCTCTGAAGGCAGAGGGCTGGGGTGACGGTAGTTGGAGCTCATTGCAGGCATCCGAAAGAGATCCTGTGGGTCTGAGCTCTTAGGAACAGTGCACTAGGCTCAAGTCCAGATTATTTCTTCAGTGAGGCCTTCCTGGCATCTCCCTCACCTTCCTCAACAAGTGTGTTTTTTCTCTTCCTTTTCCGCTGACTGGAGATTTGGGGCTTTAAAGCTCCAGCCCAGGTGCAGAGCAGCCCAGAAACCCCTGTGCACGTCTTCCAGCCTCGGACACTTGAAACTTCCCGAGTTTTACAGTCAAAGTATGAGCCTCACAATAAAACCGGAGAAGAAGAAAGCAATCAAGGAAATTAATTCCTGGCTGTTTTGCAACATCCGTTCCATATGTCCAGGAATATATAAGACTAATTGCATTTTCACTGACGTCAGTCTAATCAACTATCAGTTTATGAAGCTTAATGTGTTCTCCTCTGGCTCACTAGGAAATACATATTAACCTTCAGCAGAACTTCTAAACACATTTCACTTGATTAATGTAATACCTCCCCTCCTTTCTATAAATACATTCATGATTTTTGTATAAAAAAACAAATGTAATTATAGCATACTGGATTGTTAATGGGTTTCTTTCTTTTAATAAGCATTGATGTAAACTTTGCTCTTCTTACAACCAACCATCTGTTTTCTCACTGGAGGGAGACAACGGTTCTTTGCAGTCTCAGGGAATGAATTTATTATCCAATTGAAGGCAATCCAACTTCAAAGAAAAATTTTTTTAAAAAAGGTATATTTACAACATTTTGCATTTTCTGAATTGATAACTGTGTTGATTAGAAAGGACAACTGTGTCACTACCCTGGACAGCTGATGCAGATTATCAGCTATCATTGATAATATTCATATACTCTGGGAAATGCTGTGGTATTTGGGGATATAAGTTAAATTGCATTTGTAAGGGGATAGAGCTTAAAGACATTCTCAGAAATCCTTGTGTTACAGACTAACAAACAGTTCAGCAAATGCATGGACTGTTCCAGACATGCTTATGAGAAATTTTAGCCCTCCAATGACTTGAAAAGTTTTAAAAACAAAACCATTAATAAAGACACCGATGTGTGACAGAGTCTGGGGAGGACTGACAAAATGCTGCTTCTGCTCCTCTCTGCAACATGGCACACACACAAACCTGGCTATTTTCACTCAGAACAGAAAGCACGGGTAACTTGGGATATGGTTTACTGATGAACCCATCCTTTTTGCAGATAATCTTTCTGGCTTGTTTATGGATTGATTCTGTCACCCAGAGATGAGCGATTATGGTCTTTGCAAGTGCAACTTAAATTCCTCCCATATGGTACTTTATTTTGTAATTTAATTTTAAAAGGGCCTGAATCATGACTTGGAGAAAAGGGGGAATAATATCCTGTGGTGCAGAAACCAACCTGAGTTTGTGCCTGGTGGGGAGGAGTTCTTTAAGGAGTTCTCCAGAAACCATTCTCAAAGCAAGTGCCTGCTGTGTTATTTAATACGACCTCTCTAGATAAGTTCTAATCAGAATGTAGTTACTGAGAAGGTCCTTCAGGCAAGATACATCCTTTGCTCTGTCATGTATAAAATTTCACACAAATTCAGTTTCTTAAGAAAATACCATGCAGGAACAGTCATTCATTTCCTGCTGGTCTTGAAGAAGACAATGAAATGGATGTGATCCACTCCAAGAGCAAATACTCTGAACCCCCTCTGATTTCGTTCTTAGTCGGATATTCCACATGCACATCAGTTAGCCAGGGATGCCTTTGAGAGTCGGATTAATATTTGTCTTCGTTTGTAATGAATTCCAAGTTTTCATTCCACTCTTCTCAAGAGCAAGCATGTGCACAGAAGTATCCAATGAGTTCCTCGGGACCGTTACTGTTTTTTCAAGATCTCAGATTTCGTTTATGAAAGGAAGTACAGACAATAGGAAAAACTAATCATCATTCTATAGACATGGCGCTTGGGACATAAATATCTAGTCACTGCAGGCATTTCCACTACAAGAACTAGGAATCTGAAGTAATTTCAGATAATATCATGACACCTTCACCTGCCAGTGGAGCAATCTCACCTCTTGCCGACACCCTATCTCCTACCAAGGGATGGGAATTAGCCACGTCACTGCCACCCTCCAGCTGTTCTTTCTTAATATACTGCCCAGGTCTAGGCCATGAGTACTACAACCATTAATATATAAAGTTGGAGATCCTTTATTCTTACCCAAAATCTCACAGTTCTCATGGGTTTGAAAATCATACATTACTTCATCTTTTCTTACAATTTCTCTTATTATCCTTGAAAGGACCTTTCAGTCCTCTTCACAGAACCCCTGTGTACAGCTCCCTGCTGATGTGAGCAGTCTCACACAGCGTAAAGGTTGCAGGAGTGGGGACTGAGCTCCTTGGCAGGACCCCGGTGTAGGTTTATTTCGTTTACATGAGCAGTCAGTGCTGATCTCCACCCCCTGCCAAGTAAGCCAAGATTTCAGTAATCTTCTAACTGCTATTTAAGCACACTGCTGCACATGCTGGTTTGCACAGGGCTTGAAAAAGACAAGGAAACAAGTGTGGCCCAGTTACAAAATATATACCTTGATTCTCTTTTTGACATCAGGTCAAGTGCACTCTAATGATCTCAGCAGGGTGTCCAACCTGTGAACGGATGAGGCCTTAGGAAGCAGTGATTTTCTCTTGCTTTACAGTACAAAAGGGTCGCTACCGACAGTTTTTCATCCATTGGCATTCGGTTCTTTTATTAAAAAAAGACTGGGATGCAGGCAGGAATTAGGAGTGTTTTCAGCTGTACATTCAGAAACATCCAGAGCAGAAATGTCGCGACCAGCGACTCAGGCCGAGCTTTCTGTGAATAGCAGCTCGGCCCTGGAGACACCCTGGCTAAAAACTTGGGCTCGCTCCATTTGCCCTCTTACCGCGGCGGCCGCACGACTCGGTAACCGGCGGCTATAAAAGCTCCTCAGCATCATGTTAGGTTTTATTTTTAGCCCCTCTCTGCCGGGGCCCCGCGGGGCGCGGGGGTGGGGGGGTGGGATGCGGCGCTGGGCCGCGGACAGCTCCGGTGGGGCTGGACAGCTCCCGCGGAGCCTCGGGTGGCGGCAGCGGCTCCCGGGGAACCCTGGGGAGGACCCGGGGCACTGCTGCAGCGAAGCGAGTAGCAGGCGGCACTGGGGACACATCACTCCTTCTTTCCGAACGGATGCCTTAAAGTTTCATCTTCCCCCTCCCGAGGCAACGGGGAATAATTCCCGCTGTCCTGGCTGGTGCCGATGGAGCTTCGGGGTGCGCACGAACCCCACTGCCGTGTGTCGGGAGAGTGGGAATCCCTTCCGCAACCCTGCCAGCACCGCTGAGGCTGTTCCTTCCTTGTGCTTCAGATGAAGTGGAATTCATTTAGTCCGGAGCAAGACATGCTGGGTCTATAAATGCTGTTACTGATGGGGATGTTATTCTGACTCACCAGTACCCACTGGGCCACCTAACCCAAGTGCCAGCGTTCCCTGGGCTCCAGCACCCGGGGGATGTTGGAACTGACGTCGGCTCGTTTCAGCAGGGCCGCTGCCTTGAACAACCACCCACATCAAAACCAAGCTGCTGGAAGTGACTTTCTCATCTTCCTTATTTATTTTTTCCCCACAATATGACACTCGTAAGACTTCCATGACCAAAATGTTTCTGTGTTATCCCTTGCTATCTCTGACTTCATGTTTGATACAATGTAGAGAGGTGTAAAATCTGCCCCAGTAGGATAAAACCCAAAGATTAATAACCAGCTGAACCAAACTGGCCCTCAAATTTTGAAATAAATATTATCCCCTAGCCTGCCATATTACTGCCATCTTAACCTTCAGCATAATGTTTGTATTCAACATCACAGCATCGCCTCTTAGACTTTGCTCCCCAAGTCAGCACACCAGTTCCTGAAGTGCAGGCTGCTCTGCAAACCCATTAGATAATATTTTGGGGAAATTCCCCTTTACAAGTTTTTTTACATCAACGTACCTTGGTGATCTGTGATAGAATGGATGTTGTATTATTATTACATATATGTATTATACTATATTGCAATATCATGCAATGGTCCGTTGCATATTATGCAATAACAGGGACAACTCCCGTTATCCATACAGGTTAGGACATGATGCGATGGAAAGCAGCTCTGAGGAAAAGGACTTGGGATTGCTTGCGGATGAGAAGCTGGACATGAGCCACCAATGTGCATCTGCGGCCCAGAAGGCCAACCACATCCTGGGCTGCATGGAAAGAAGTGTGACTGCCAGATTGAGAGAGGTGATTCTGCCCCTCTACTCTGCTCTGGGGAGACCTCACCTGCAGTACTGTGTCCAGCTGTGGAGCCCCCAATACAAGAAAGACATGGACCTGTTGGAGTGTGTCCAGAGGAGGGCCACAAAAACAATCAAAAGGCTGCAGTACCTGTCCTATGAAGACAGGCTGAGAGAGTTGGGCTTGTTCAGCTTGGAGAAAAGAAGGTTTCGGGGGGACCTTATAGTGGCCTTCCAGTGCCTGAAAGGTGGCTACAAGAAAGCTGGGGAAGAACTGTTCCTGAGGGCATGTAGCAATAGGACAAGGGGTAATAGTTTTAAACTCAAAAAGGGGAGATTTAGGTTGGATATTAGGAAAAAATTCTTCAATCTGAGGGTGGTGGATCACTGGAACAGGTTGCCCAGAGAGGTAGTGGAGGCCCCATCCCTGCAGATATTAAAGGATTGGTGGGGCTCTGAGCAACCTGATCTAGTGAAAATGTCCCTGCTTACTGCAGGGGGTTGGACTAGATGACCTCTAAAGGTCCCTTCCAACCTTACATGTTCTATGATTCTACGATTCTAGATGCAGGACCTATGAGGATGGAACTACTGGAACACAAGAGCTATAGAATCATTAGCATTCTGAGATCCATTATGTTCTAAAATAGACCAAAGTTAAATATTTATTTCCCAGCTACTGATACTCTACGAGACCATTATAAGGGTCTGTGCTGGGTGTGAGTTGGAAATGCACAGTGGTCCTTCCCCTTACCTATGTGGGAAAGTGCTCTCATGCAGCCCTGACGACTCCACTTGCACTCAGCTCCCTGCTCTCCACTATTTGTAGGATTCAAAACATCCAATTAAAACATTAAAGCTATCACTGAACCATCATCCCAGAAAAACGTTCTATTTTTTCCACATTTACTCAGACATGAAATCCCACCTCCTGATATTAACTCAAAACCAATTCAACATGTGAAAATGTTGTTTAAATAGTCTGTGAATAGCACCTTCCAAGGTGGTATTTTTTCCTCTTTCAGAAGCCTCTACTACTGAATCATTGCATTCATAGTCACAGAACTAATAAAACTTACACTTCACAGGTAGAAAGATATGAAAAAGCAACAAAAAAACTATTCATTCTCTCAGGAGATGTTTATTTCCTCAAGTAATTTCCTCTAAAGCATAACGGCAAGCTGTACAGAATACATGTTGGCGTGGTGAACAATCAAAGGGGTTTTTGTTTGAACTCTATTTGAGGTAATGCTCATAGTTCACCTGTGGTCTGGAGTAACACAGCCACACAAAATGCATGCAGAGAAAAAATAGCTATCATGACAGCACCTATCTCGATGTAAACCCCCCATAGCATGTGGTATCACATCATAATTGTTCTTCTGAGGTGAAACAGTACTTTTGTATATGAGTTTGTAAATCAGATCTTTCAACCAGGATAGCAATTTACTCAGGGAGCATCCCCTTCCTAACCCTTATTGCTTCCCAACTTTGTAAGCTAGCAAAAAGGGTTCATCTTTATTATCAATGCCTATCTGTAATTTCTATTCTTAATAATTATCCTTAAAATTCTAAATATTTGCAACAGGGGAGAAAACACAAACAAAAACATGCACCCAGACATGTTACAAGTTATCACTGGCTCAAAGTCACTCAGAAATCTGCCCTGAAAAATCTATGAAAGCAAAATAGGCAAAGTAGGCAGAGATGTAAACCAGGAGATACCTGCTAGCTAGAAAAGAACATTTTAAAAGCAGACTTTGCAGAAAAATGCTATGTGAAATTAGGCACTGGCATTCAAATGTTAGTAGCTTAATAGGTAAAAAAGTCTAAAAATCTGTTAGGTTTTTCTTTCTTAATAAGGTTAGGTTATGCACTTAATTCCCTCTTCCTCAGACATCTTTAGGTTCACTGAACATAAAATTATATCTGTATCCCTGTCTCTGAGGAGGTAGTGTGAAAAAGCTTCCTTCAGCTGAAGAGAGAAAGAAATAACAAGCATCCTGGAAGAAATGTTCAGAAACATTTAGGTCATATTAAAACTTACTGAAAGTTCATTGCAGCCAGGCAAAGGGGGCATCTTTGTCAACACTGTCAGTGTTCCAGATGCCAGAGGCTGGGGGTATTGAACTTAGCTACATTTTATTAAACCAGGAGTGAGAAATAGCTCAACTAATGCACAGCTTTCTCAATGGTGAAATGCGTATTTTACAGAACATAGAGCATTTCATATGATTTCTAGGACATAAATGTCAACCTGGCCTTTTTATTAGGCTGATTGAATTTATTTAATGAACTGTCCTACAAGGGAGGCCGGCCCCGCGTTCTTCACATGCTTCTGAAGGGAATTTCAGTAGTTAGCAAATCAGCCCGGGTCTAATCTGCTTCCGTCTGCAGTCATTTGAAAAATGATGCTTGGCAAAGAGCTCTGCATGGCCTTGGCTTCAGACGGAGACTGATTCCTCACACCAAGAGACGGGGAGGACTGAGCAGGCGGAGAAGGGCATCTACATAACCCACAGCGACAAGCCAGCTCTATTCTCACTGTTGTGGCACAGTCGCAATCCCCGTGGCTGTGGCAGGGCTGGCTCTAGGAAAGCCGCTTTCCCTGCATTGCCACCCAAGGGATTGAGAGAAGATTGTGGAAGAGAGGAGAGGAACTGAGGGCTTAATGCGCCTCCTCCTCACCGAGGCTGAATAACCAGGTGTCAAACAACCTCTGGGACTGATGGTAGCCCAGGGTCAATTCTTCACTCCTATGCCCCTGACAGACAAAAGATGCCTTTATAGTACCTGAAAGGTTTCAGCTTACTGCCAGGCAGACCGAGGTACTACTGGCAAACACTTATTCGGCAAACTAGGAACATCAGTGATGAGAACACCCAGTTTCTTCAAGAAGCAGCAACCAGAGGCGATAAAACAAGATTTCCTGCCCAGCGTGGTCAGGGTCCAGGCAGCCTTTCCAGAGTTAACACACCAGCGAGGCCTCAGTACTGCAGTCAACCCAGCCTGAGAAACACCCCTCCGAAGTTTCAGGGTAACCAGGAAAACCCCTTACACCAGGGATCTTTCACTCATCACATTTCCATCCCCAAAACAGCTTTTCACTGGAGGTCCTGGTGAGCCTGCCTGTGCCCTGTATCTCTCACTCCCCTCACCCTTAATAAACACACACACATTTCATTTCCCAATTTGGAGTCTAAATACCAGCATCCACCTCACTGGGGGACAACCCGTGGACTAGCAGTGAGGAAGCTGCTGGAGCTCGCTGAGCATTAACGCTGCGAATAAATAACATGTCTCCTCAGAGGGTTACCTCCAAAAAACGCCGGAGATGTGAGGGGTAGCCATGTAGCTGCTGTGATAGGCATCCCACACAGCTCCGCTGCAGCTGTGGAGGATGCCCATCGCAGCAGCTACGGCTATCCCTGCAGCCGAAGCCGAGGATCTGGGGCGGGCGGGGGGACACTCCCGAGGAGAAGAGGAGGGGGCTCAGGGACAACCGGCGGGGGTGCTTACCAGGTACCAGACGCCGAGGATGATGGTGCCGGTGCGGACATGGCAGCAGAGGCAGCAGCTGTTGGAGTAGAAACGCGCCCAGGGCGAGTTCAGCATCTCCGCAGCTCCTCCGGGCTCCGCGCCGCTCCACGCCTCTCGCCTCGCCGCTCCGCGGGGGCGGGACCGGGACCGGGGCTGGGGCCGCCCCTCCCGGCGGGCGGGACCGACGGCGGAGGGACCCAGCCCAGAGGGAGGCGGGAGGGGCCGAAGTCCCCACCGGTTCCGCGGGTGGCAGCTGCACCCCTGCAGACCGCGGGGCCGCCTTTCAGACCCCTCCGTGCCCCCTACCGCCGACCAACTCGCTAAAGCCCAACCCCGGAGCGCTCGCACCGAGGCACGGGAGGACCCTTTGAAAGAAAGGAGGGAATTCAGTGAGAGGAGAGCCTGGCCTGGGTGGCCCCGGGGTGTCAGGAATGGGGGAGAAGGTGCCGATCTGGTGAGGAGAAGCAGTGTGATGCGAGAGGAGCCGTGACGGGGCTCCCTGGCTGGCTGCGGTTCACGGCTGGCAAACCAGGAGGAATAAAAACCCATTTCCCTGCTAAAGGGAGTTAGCATCGGGGGAGGTCATGGAGTGCTTTGGGTTTGCCCCAGGTTCTGGAGCCCCGAACCTTTGTTTTCTTTCGCGGTGCCCTCCTAACCCGCTCTCACAGCCGATGCCATTAGGGAGGCTGGAACTGCCCCGCGTAAGCGATGCACGAGTGAGCATTAACCTCATTGTAGGTACCTCTAGTTAATGCCCTGGTGGTGGCGGCAGAAGCAGCATTAGGAGGAAGGACCCAATGACGCTTACTGAAGCACCGATGGTCCAGGTAGAAGCTTGACTTCATACCAAGCCGCTGACTTCATATTACTTGAGACATGTGTGATTCTCTAGAGGAAATAACGAAGAAAACGCTACTAGGAGGTATGGCTAGGTATGCCGACCCTGACCCTATGAATAATTTATTTGCTGCCATCTATCCTGGCTTCTTACCAAATACCACAATTTATCATCAAGATATAGCACTGAAAGGTACTCAAATGTTTCCCTGTATGGTTGGTATGGGGCTCTTCTTCATTTCATACATACATCTGCACAGAAGAGGAGCTCCACAATAAGAGCTAACTTGGCACAGAGGAACATTTCTACCTATGCTTTATCCCCAACTGTAAGGCCATGATAGTAACATAAATGAAAAATACTTCAAGTAGGAACTTTACATAACCTCTGCTCTTAGCTTTTTTTTTTGTGCATAAAGAGAAAAGCCAGATGGCACTGAATTCATAATTTTGACTAGATCATGTGTATAAGCCCCATATTGTAGTTTCAAGGTTCATATGAAAAAATGACACTAAAATTCTAGTAAAATGAAGAATCCATTTTGACAAAATAAATATTCCAGAGGCCAAAGGAAAATCCCAAACAATGTGCTCTGGACTATCTTTCTGGTCACCTTAAGAGATCTCGACCTTTAATACCAGAAAGTAAGCAAGTCAGAAAGACTGAACCCTGTATGTATGCCTTGGAAGTGTCCACAGAAGGTAAGAGTATCTGCTTCATTAAGGTTATCTTACCAAGGACCTGATCTTTTCAAAGGAAAGGTGATAGTAAGGGAGAAGTGATAAACAAGGACACAAACCTGGTGGGCAAGGGACAATGGAGACAATGCCAAAGACCAAAAGTTTCCAGTTACTGATTGATGGGGTCATTGAGGAGTTTCAGGGGCAGCTTTGGAGAGGGTCATCTGGACTCTGTTACTGATAAGAAGGGGTAAACAAGAGGAATGTGAGGACTTGGGATATTCAAGGAGGACCTGTGGGACTGCAAAATTTAGGAAGGAATAGTTTTGGGAAGGGGATCAGGAAGGAGCAAAAGGGGTGAGTGTGTGTGTGTGAGAGACAGAAGTGGGTATAAAGGGGATCAATCCTATGTAATGTACCCCCGCTTGACTCAGACCTGTGCCTGATCACCCTTTACTCTTAAATCCTTTCTTAACTGTCTCTTTGTATACTCTTGCTCTCTGCACAGCACATGCAGGGACTGCAAGGAGTACGTGCCAGATACTGGGGGACCAGGATGAGTGAGGCAAGCTAGGGGCTCAACACTAGTGGTTGGAGTGTGTCCCTGGGGCTGGCGGGAGTCTGTGTCTGCCCCAAACCATGTGTGATATTTGCCTGCAAATGTCAAGCTGGAGCAGGCGGTTTGTACTTCAGTCTCTGTGAGTCCCTTATGTAGGAGGCACAGCTGAAGGCAGCCCCTTGTCTGTGGGCATCTGTGCAGCTGTCCCATCAGTGTTCTGTGCCTACAAATGCAGTCACACCCATCAGCTTGGGAAGGGCACAACGTACTGGGCTCCAGTAGCCAGGCAGGAGGAACCCCAGCCCCTGAAGCTGCTGGAGGAAGCAGCCCTTTCTGACATCCCCTAAGACAGCTCTCATCTCTGTAAGGAGAAATTAACTGCATGTCTTCTTTTGCTTATGGTTTCCCATCAATGGCTTCATTTTGGATATCCTCAGAAGAAAAGGAAGGAAGAATAAAGGGGTGAACTCTAATTACCTCAGAGTGGTTTTCTGTCTAATTGTTAATTTCCATTCAAAAAGCCTGATGGGAAAGAAGCATCAGGCTTTGTATCACACTCCTGGTTTATAACCAGCTCTAGAAGTGTAGAGGAGTATAAATCACAGGCAGAGTTTAGAAAGACGATAAAGTCCAATCCGCTCCTTTCTATTTTTATTTCTGTGCCATACTACCTACTTTGCAGATGGAAGGCCTTGTCCCTGCCTCACAGCACTCACAGTCTTCAGCTCTCATTAGCAGCTGACCGTGCACAAGCACAAGTGCTCTCACGCCCTTGCAAGGAGCCCCGCCAGCCCTGGGGAGACCCATTCACTGACCCCAGCTCACTCCCCTTGCTACCAGCTGCAGAGGCAGCGACGTTGCCCCAAACTGAATGAAAACAAAAAGATGCAAGTGGCAGGAAAAGTGGGACTGGTCACAACACAGGCTACAGAGTGAAGTTCACTGGGCTCCAACATGCTGCCATCCATCTTTCTTGCAGGCAAACAGATTTTGAGAAGACTCTTCAGCTGCTACAAGTCAAGAGTGCAGCTTTTTCTGCAAAACCTCATCCAGAGGATTCGCCTACCTGCCTGAGCTCCCAGACACCTCTTCTGAAGGACCGTTGGCTGGCAGGACCTCGGCACCAGGCAGCAGTTTCTGCTGGAGGCAGCTGCTGGCACCATGTTGGTCTTCTCCTCCCAGGCCTGGCCACCACTGGCCACCAACACATGCCCCCCTCCAGTAGTGTGCCCCTCCAGTAGAAGCAATGCTGAACGACCTTCAGGAGTCACTTTGGGAAATGGAAAAGCCGCCCTGGAAAAGAGACAGTTATGCTTGTTGGAGAGAAGCTGCCAAAGCAAGAGAAAAAGCAGGAAAGAGGGTTGTGTAGAGATGTAAATTTGTGCATCGTTTAGCAGGGAGGTGGCACGGTGTGCTTTGTCATGGTAAGGAAGGTGCAGACAGAAAGACGCCCATGGGACAACCTTTTGTATAGGAATGTTGTGGTTCTAGTATTCATGAAAAGTCCTGAAACCTGACTCGAGGCTGCTGCGTCAGCCATCGAGAGGGCTCAGTTGTTATTAAAGTTCTCCCTGATCCACCACAATCAGAGTCCGTGCCTTTCAATACACCACAGTCACCACTTAGCAGAAGGAAATCCACTTACTGGAGCTGCTACATGAACGTTTAAAGTCCTTACAAGTTTGCTGTCAAGTGTGCATCAGGTGAGAAATTCAACATAAACAAAGTGGTCAAAAATATACAAAACTCAGTGTTTACTAATTTGTTTCAGAGCCGGAGGATTGCCACAGCTACAGACCCATCACCACAGCCCCCCACCCCACCCTGCTTCAAGCCACACTTTGCCTTATAACACAAATGCTTCTTACAGAGATGGCAATGAACCCATCTTACCTGATCTCATACCCAAAAGTGACCAGAATGGTGGGAGATCATTTAAGATACAGCAGTGACAGCTTCTGAACTGAAAGACACCTGAGTTTTGTCAAGGCTCCCAGAGGTACAAGAGAGACTCTGGATTATCATCTTCCTACATCAGACATGAAGAGGACCAGCATCACTGCCTGGCCTAGAAAGCGATCTAAACACTGGTGAATAAACAGCCTACTCAGCACTCATTTCAGTTGTGCTGGAAAAACACATAATCTTTCCAGTGGGATCCATGATAGGGTAAGAAATTTTTCCAAGTGAACATTTTATTCTGAAATTCAGCAGAGCACACTGAAATTAAGCCTGGCGCACCCTTGCTCGGCCCCAGGTCGGTGTGCAGGCTGTGGGATGTACCCAGAAGAGAAATGCTGACTCATGGCTTCCTCCTGCCCCTCCTTAGCACAGCTGAGCTGTAAATCACTCATCTCATTCCTTAGGGCCACCCGTTCCTCTGATGGTTATGCCAGCCAGATGGGGAAGGGCCCAGCCCAACTTCAAGTCATTGCTGATCTCTCTCCGTGCTGCAACCTGTCAAACCCCCAGTATATCCCGTGTCCTGCTTCTGCCCTGTACTCCCCTACATGTTCCCCACCATCTTCCCACTCCAGGGGACAGCTTGTCTCTCCTGCCAGAGGATGCTCTGATACATTTGGCATTTTCTTGCACTTTCTAGTGCTCACTAAAATTGGTTACTGGTACTCTGCAGTCTTTTAAATACCTATTTGGACAACATTGCTTGAGGAGGGCAGGTGGCTTGAAAGCTGCCTATCATTCCCACCTTCTGTCTGCACTCACAGTCCACAGGGATGGTGAAGCACAGTTTAATTGGCCTTGAATAATTCCATTATACCCTTGCCTAGCATTGCCTACAGCACATACACAAAAGGGCAGCTCAAGGGAACCACATCTTCTGCATATAGGATTAGGATTAGCCATGTGCTCTAGAGTAAGCAAAGGAGTTGCTAATTGTTTTGCTATCTGACCAGGTTAAGGCAAGATAAGAAACTGGCTAAACATTGTCCAGAAACCAAGGTATGGGTATTGTCCTTGAGCACAGAGTGGTGACATTGGGAAATTGACTGTGATTGCTGTAAAGAGTCATTTTAAGATTTCAAGTTGTTGTGTGGCTTGCTTCAGAGCCTGCATTTCAGGTTGGCTACCAACAATTCAAGTATTGAGGGCTACAGAAATACTGAATGCAGCAAAGTTTTCTAAAAAAGTAGCTCTCCAATAAATGTCTGCCACTATTTCTCTGCTGCAAAGACAGGCCAACGTGCAATAAAACAGGACTGCTGCCACAATTCAAAGTGAATTCAAGAGGCCATTAATGCTCCTGGTTTGTGTAAAAAAGATGAGAGAACAGTATTTTTCTCTAGCATGTTACAACTCAGAATATACCTTCGAAGCCTCTAAGAGATGTATCACAATGACATGGCTCAAATGTTCTCCAAGAAAAAGCTTGCCTTACTGCCTCCTTCCCTGTCCCCTTTTCTGACTTGAAAGCCTCTCAGTTTTCCTGTGAAGATACAGGCCTCAGAAGAAGGCTGGAGAGTTCTGAAGTACACAGAGATCCAGCTCTTCCTCTTTTCTTCTGGCCTACCCAGTCATGCTAAACTCGCAGATTAATTTTAACATTTTGGAAGAGAAGAACCATCTGTGCTGCATTCACTAGAAACCTCAAAAATAGGTTAGGCAATTATCTAATTATTGGCTTGGTAGCAGAGTTGGTAACATGTACTGGAAGTCTCCCTTCAGTATTAGATACAATATGCTGTCCATGGGCTGCAGTCTCTTCAGATGCATATCTGTTCCAGCACGGAGCAGCTCCTTCCCAAAGCACATGCCCTATCATGTCACTATCAATGGTTCCTTCCACATGTCTCTTCCATTTCTCACAAGGTGGCTTTTTTGTGTCTCCTCTCTTTCTCCTCTGCCTTGCCCCTGCTGTTCTTCGGTGGGAACAGGATTGCCACAGGCTCCCTCACTGAGGTTTTGGTGTGCAAAAGATACACTGAAGTTAGAGCCACCTGACAGTGGCTGTGACCAGCACAGGGCACAGCGTCCTCCCACGTGGGGCAGCCCTGCAGCTCCCAGCTCCCAAAACCCTGCAATTTATGTCCAATAAATTCCACCCCTACAAACAGACGATGGGGTCAGCACTACTAAAATTGAGCATACGCTTACCACAGAGTCCATCCCTTCTCCCTGTTGGCCAGGCTACAGAGCTTGGCACCCTAACAGACTGAACCAGCACGTATTAAAAACTTCATCTCTTGCCCCTGCAAAACATGAAACAAAAAACATAATGGCAAAGCCATTTACTATATTTTAGAAAACAAGCAAAGCCTTCATATAGTATGAGCTACTATAAAAATCACTGCTGAAGGTACTAATAGGCTCATGAATCCTATAGCAGTAAGGCTTCACCCAGACCTGGAGAGAGCAGTAAGCAGTGTTCACTTCATGAGGTATGGGCAAATCACTCTTGCTCCAATTCTTCCAGCAGCATTATCATCTGAGCTCTGACATTTCCCCCGTGCAAGTCTTCAGCTCACAGTGACCGATCTCTAAAAGACCTTCCACCCAACTCTGCTGTGGCCTCTCCCTTGTCTTTCTGGAACATCTCTTAAGTCCCAGATCTGAAGGGTGAGAGCATGGATAACTTTCAGCCTTCATAGACCCTTTTTTCAAGTTCACCCAGGTGATGGGATTTTCTGTATTACTCTTGGCCGTGCTGCTAACAGCGTTGTTCCTCCTGCCTGCTCCCCCAGTCCGATATGTATAGATTTCGCCTTGGCCAACCCGGTGCCCCACCAGCTCATCAGGTGATGATAGTCCAGGGGCATTTGTAGCTGTGTCTAGCTGTCAGGGCTTTTGGGCCATGGCATTAGTGTTCACCACAATTTCAGGGTCCCTTACCTGTACAGAGACCTCCAGCAGTCAAAGCAACTGCAACTCCTTCCCAGCTCCTTTGCTGGGGCATCTCATTTGCAGGATTGGCTGAGTTGGGCCATTGCTCCATGTTTTGCTCCATGTTTTGCTCCATGTTTTGCTCCATGACCAGACCCAAAGCCCTTCTCCCTTGTGCAGGTCAGTATTTAGAGGTGGCAAACACCCAAGAGCTTCCCTTAAGCAACTATTTAAAGCAAGATTGAGCAGTATGAATTACCCAGCCAGCCACACAAGAGGGTCTGTAGGTAGCAGGTGCTGCAGTCACTAACCACCAGAAATCCTGGCTGTGGCTCATAATGGAGGTTTTCTCCCTTAGGGTTTGACAGGAGCTATCTCAGCTGCTGCCTAGTGATGTTGCCAAACCAGAAGACATGGTGGATTGGAAAATTTGGAGTGTCCCATAGCTCTGTCTGGCTCTGATGTTCATCAAACAAGTTTCTTCCTTCTTAAACATCTAAATACAGGAGGTAGAGACCAAAGAAATTCATGCAGCATAAGCAAACCTTACTGCAGTGGTACACTGTTACAGAACCAGGTTGGACTGATCTAGATATCAATTAAATGAATAAAGACACAAGAAATTTGCTAATTTTGAGGATAAGTGACCCAAAATGCTTCTCACTAGAATAATTTTTGGTTATTAATAATTTGCAAGTTCAGTGGAAATTTTAACAGCGTTAATGCAAGTGTGATTGAAGATAACATATTTGTTATACACTTATTAACTGATGTTGTAAAAATGCTTACGAGATGAATACATGAAAGTAAAATAATATAGAGTTAGAGTCTGGAAAGTGCATCTAAAGATGGAGTATGGTGTGTTAAAACCATGTTTATTCTTTGAAACTTTCTACCCTGCAGTGTTTCTACACCACCAACATTAGCAATAAACAAACAACAATTCTCTCTCCTTTTACTCAGGGTGAATCCACGAATTTCTGTAACAACCTTAGTTCTCCAAGCTAAACAGAGCTAATGGACCTCGTGCCTCACCTTACATTCAGGGGATGGTTGGAAGAGCTGTGGATTTTCCTCTCCTCCGGCTCCTTGTGTCTGAAGACACAAAGAAGTGCAGACACCACCGCTCATCTTGGCAGCTTGCTCCCAACCCTTATTAACCAAGCTGGTAAGAGCAAGTATCTTGCATCCAACTCAAATTCATCATCTCTGTCTCCATCAGACTAATGAGCCCTTTAGGACCTTCTATCCTAATAAGTCCAACTCTACAATGATGTCTTCTCTGAGGCTCTTTCATAAATTAAACCTCTACTCATGAGACCTAAGCCCCCACACTTCCAGTCCTTTAAGTATGTTTATTACTCCTCTTGCCAGTTACATAAAAGCCTTTAAAACTGCAGGCATCGGGCATGGCCGTATTTATTTAATCGATGGGCACAGTATTGGGGTTGTAGCCCTCTGCCCCATTCTTCTTCAGATTCAAACACCCTGGGATCTATGCTTGACCTTTTGCTATGGTGACCCAGGGGAAGGTCCTGCTTGGAAGAGTTTCGGCCCTTTGGCCTGAACGCTTCTGCTGGACACAGTGTTAAACCAACCAGTGAGGACGGGTACATTTTATCTGTAGCCTGTGGCCAATTATAGGACATGAAATGCAGCACTGGATGAGATGGATGAGATGGAGCTGTCAGATAAATAGGTGGCTGTGTTGCCAGCAGCATCCTCCTGCTCGCCAGCCTGCTTGAGCAAAGGAAACCTCAGTGGCTGTTTTTAATGCTGTGCTGAGTGTGCGGCCAGAGAGGTCACGGGCCTTTGATTGATAGGAGAGGCAGACCTTCTAAGAAAAGCTAATATACATCAAATAGTATTTACTTCCTTTTAGTTCCATTAGTTAGATTAGTTAATGTTTAACATATAGATTCATTCAAGTATGGCTCAACACTGGGAACGGTGCCAGATTTTATTCCCTTTTTCATTAAGTGATTATGAGTTTTCCCCCTTCTTTTAACAGCTTACTTTTATCTTATTTTTAAATGTAGAAGTTTTGCTCATTGAGCACGTTCTGTTTATCTATTGGGATATATTTTCTTACTTATATCTAGTAGCAGTCACGACCATTTTGTCTTTTATTAACTATCTCTGTCTGGAGATAAATAATTTTCTTCCAGCCTATTGAGAACCAATACTGACTTTTAAATACAGTCAGGAGGAATGAAAACAACATGTCTTCTGTAATTGCAATTTATTACTGCCTGGAAGTTGCACAGCAAACACTTCCCAGTTTCACCTCTTTAGATGCTAGTCAGCTCTCAGGCAGTAACTCAGTGCTTTACTTGGGAACCTGCTTAGGTTTTCCCCCCAAGTACATTTTGTTGCTTGATGCATTAAGCACCAGTAACCTGAGCTTTGAGCTATCACCAGCTTTCAAGCAAATGAACATCATCATCATCATCATCATCATCATCATCATCATCATCATCATCACACTGAATATCTGTGGAGTTATTTCTCTTTCTCTGATCTCTTCCAAGCTTGCTGGACTCGTGAGCAAACTCCAGGCCACACCAACCAGTTCTCGGCAGGGCTCACCACAGGCAGAGTTTTGCCGTGGAGCTTTATGGAAATCTCCACACCCACACATGCTATTTTTGCTTTTTCTATACTAAGAAAAATGCTCGACGTTCTTAGTGTCACACCCTCTGCCAATATACTCATCTTCTGCCCAATGCAGAATCACCAATGGACATCACTTGCCAGCCAAGCCTGGAGAATGTACCATGGGAGCTGGTGGCTTTATACTGGAGAAAAGGAGACTGAGGGGAGACCTCATGGGGGTCTGTGGCTTCCTGACGAGGGGGAGCGAAGGGGCAGGTGCCAATCTCCTCTCTTTGGTGACCAGTGATAGAACCCCAGGGAACAGCATGAAGCTGTGACAGGGGAGGTTTAGGTTGGATATTAGGGAGAGATTCTTTACAGAGAGCATGGTCAGGCACTGGAACAGGCTCCCCAGGGAAGGGGTCACAACACCGAGCTTGGCTGAGTTCAAGAAGCGTCTCGGCAATGCACTCAGTCCCATGCTCTGACTTGGCTGGCCCTGTGTGGAGCCAGAAGTTGGACTTGATGATCCTTATGGGTCCCTTCCAACGCAGCATGTATTCTATGATTCTATTCTATGATTCTGTGGCTTTGCCAACTTCAATCTGTCCTGAATCCCCATGATGGCTGACTTGCTGAGGGCAACAGTTGGCCAATACCTGCCTTTTTCTGTACTGCACATATAATGTAACACCTTTTATATACACAACATACAATTACAGGTCCATGGTATGTCTTTCATGAAGTGCAAAGAGGGATTTATTACTTGGGAGCAAGGAAAACACTTCTTTGTGGTACTGATGGTGCAGAAAGTTCAAGTGGATGAAGTTTGTTCCTGTTTATAAATCTTTTGTATTGGGAAATGCAGCTAGGAAATCTAGATTAAAAACTATGTAAGGTGGAGCCACCAGTTTGAGGTGTACATGTGTGTGGGTTGTGTGTGGGTTGAGACTGAAGCTCTCTAGTACTGTATCCTTTATACTGCCTCTTCTAAAGAGAGTCAGATTAAGGTTGCTAATGTTTTTTCTAATGATAGACATTCTAATGATAGAAATTGGCTTCTCTTCATCACAGGCTCCTCCAAACATCCAAAATGTCCTCTTAGGATCCCTCATGCTACAAGTAACATCATAATTTAAATTATAGGCCTAATTTCTCATCCTCCACTTTGTATAGCAAATAGCACAATGAACACCAGTATAATTCTACTGAAATAGTATTATTTGGCCACTGCTCCTCAAGTGCAGAAGAACCACCATGTCTCACAACCACTGTTGTGTCCCTACACAGGTCATTGGTGTGAAGTACGTTACTGCATTGTGACTGTAAAGCATTGCAGAGGCACGTTCCATTATAGTCTGAAGCAACTTTGGGAAATCCTGATGGAGCCAACGTTGCAGCGCCCTCCTGCCTGATGCTGGGATTCAGTAATGGACTGGTGAAAGCACAGTGACAGTGTAATTGCAACAGCACATGGTTCTAACTCATCAGCTCTGTTGCAACTCATCTAGTGCCAAACACGCACATACAAACCTTTGGAATACCAGTGGCTCAGGCACAGCCCATGGAAACCCATCTCCACAAACCAGAAGGGCTGACGTTTGCCACTTTGAGGAGCGGTACCTCCTATTTTGTGCTTACTTAGCATCTCATTCAGTCAATGTTTAAAGTGATTTTGACTCCACTCTGAAATTAAGTCAGACTTTGTGGGGCAAGTCTAGGTATGTAGCAGTACAATGCCATCGCTGAACGCATCCGGCAGCTTCCTCATTGCACACTCTTGGAGGGAAGTACCTTCACTGTTTGCTCAGCATCTCAGCATCTGACCTTCTTCCTTTTGGTTCTAACATAAGAAATAACTAATGACCAACATGACATTCTCCAAAACCCAGCATACTTTGAAAATGCACATCTGCATATTTTCCCTCTTCCCCTTTGATGTCTAGTGTGTATGAGCCATTAAACCACTTAACTGCCACCTAGAACACCCTCATAATTCAGGGCTCCCAGTACAAAAAAGACAGGGATCTCCTGGAGAGAGTCCAGCAAAGGGCTATGAAGATGATTAAAGGCCTGGAGCATCTTGCCTTCAAGGAAAGTCTGAATGAACTGGGGCTGTTCAGCCTTGAGAAAAGACAACTGAGAGAAGATAATTAACACTGATCAGATCTCAAGTGTGGGAGACAAAGGGAAATAGCCAGCCCCTTTTCAGTGGTCTGTGGAGACAGGACAAGGGGCAATGGCTGCAAGTTGGAGTACAGGAAGTTCCGCACCAACATGCAGAAGAACTTTTTCCCAGTGAAGGTGACAGAGCCCTGGGACAGGCTGCCCAGGGAGGTGGTGGAGTCTCCTTCTCTGGAGATATTCAAGACCTGTCTGGACACCAACCTGTGTGACCTGTCCTAGGGAGCCTGCTTTGGCAGGGGGTTGGACCCGATGATCTCTGGAGGTCCCTTCCAATCCCTATGATTCTGTGATAATTGCAAGATAGTCAGCACCATGCTGGTGAAGATGTCCATAAAGCCCTGGCAGAACACCCTGCTGATTGCTCACTTTGCTTGGAGCAGGGCTGAGCCACGGGTTGGGCACAGATGAAGAACATAGTTTGTGGTTAGGAATTCTACTCCAGTTACCTTGCCAAAGTACCTTCCCTTGAGGTGGACTGCTCAAGGACTCTTTTGGATTATTAAGTCTCAAGCGTTTAAAGCTTCAAACTGTATCAGCAACGTAAAGCAGAAGCAAAACACTGTGTGAGAGACAACGTGTGGTGCTCTCAAGAGATGTCAGCATTATATTAAGTCTTTATATAAAGAAAACGTGTTCTAGCATGATGTTCTCTGGCAGCACAGAGCGGTGAATCCCAGCAGCGGACTAGCACAAAGTCAAGATTTTTACTGATGGAATAATTAATGCAAAGCGAAGCACTAGTGATCCTGCTTCCACATGTTGACCTCATGTTGCACGATAGACTTTCTGCCTGGAGGTGAACAGGCGAAGAACTACTTTCTGATGTGACACACACAACTTCTGACCACACTTCCCACTACTGGCAGGATGCAACTGCAGGAATCCAAAACACATGCCAATCCTTGGGCATGTAGAAGTCATCCCCCTTGATCACCAACATGTCAGGCCTTGGAACCCTTCAAGTGTGCATTGCTGTCACAGCCTACAAAGTATCTTTATCTTGAAGGCAGTACAAGCTAAAGTGTTTTAATCATTCCAAAAACAATCACCGACTCTGCTGCCCTGTGTACCTATAAAGAGCTCGCAGTGAAACATGCTCCTAAAACACTGCAAAGAAGTTCCACAGTTACCAGCAGGCTACATGACTTGGATGACTTTGAACCGTGTCCCTGTAGTACATGAATATAAAACAGCGCAGTATTGATTTTCCAGCTAAGTTCTACCAAGTGCTGAGCATCTTGAGCCCACTCCAGAAAAGCACTTAAATACGTTTTACTACTACTACTGTTCAAAAGCATCCAATCCCTAGGTCAAATCTGAGTAAGATTATTTTTCTTGTTAAAAGGACAGGTTTTTTGGTTTTTTTTTTTTTTTAATTAAATCATCACATTATTTCAGACCAGGCATCTCTTTGAACTTCTGTCCTTGGAAACTGCAAACAAGAATTCCAGCAAAAAGGAAGAAAATATTTCAGATCTCTGCTATGATGAAGATTTTAAAAAAAAAAAAAAAAATTAAAAATAATCAGCCAGGCATGACAGTGATGGAAAATGAGGGGGAAACCCAACCTCTCCCCCCACGTTAAAGTCAACTAGGAAAGTCTCAAAGTTATACCAATATTAACTCTACTCTACAAAGGCCACAGACTTGGGGGAGAAGTTGAGAGCCAGCTGGAGCGAGAGCACCTCTGAAGCACCACCACAGCTGTAGCCTTATTTAACAGCTCCACTTGCACCTTCTGGAGGTGAATCAAGCAGGCAGGGCCGCTGTGGGCAAACTGGCACTGCTGCTGGAGGGTGTCGGATGTTTGGTCTGCAAGAGCCACAAGTTACAGTGCAACCTCAGACCCAACTCGGTGTGAAGCAGCTACTCAGACTGTGCATGGAAAGAGATTTATCTGGAACCAGCTCAGCCTCCAGATTTCCAGCCAAGCCAAAGGTCAGTGTAACCGAGACACAAAAGTGGCTGAAGGTGATTAGACTCAAATGAAAGATGCTGCTAGCACAGCAGCGTTGCTTCTAATGGGTCACTGTGAACCTGAGGTAGCTGGCCCAGCCTATGGCTGTCCCTGGCAAAACCAGTTGAGCCAAGCCTACAGCCTTTGTTTCACTGAATTTAGTTTTGCTTCCCCAACCACCTCTATCAGGAATGTAAATACTGGTGGATTACATTCTTCTTTAATTCAGGAGCACCTACACTCTTGTTGGTGGTCATGAAAGAGACACCACATGACTGCCTCTAAAGCAGTACAGGCTTTAAAGGAGAACACATGGACCCCCTGAAGTCTCAAACCAGCCTCTGGAGACAATCACCTTTGGTAACCCACACAGGACTTCATTTACAGAAAATACAATTATTGAGATGTGTTTTATGCCTATGAAACAACCTCCCCACCCCCACCCAGGATGGGGCCAAGTAAGTAGTAGGTGTGTGGTTTTGTAGTAGTCAGTGGTTTCTGTTTCTAATTTTACAGCATTCAAACAATATGGGAGCATAACCAGCCCACTCTAGTATGGCTTTGGGGTTTCTTAAATTTTAAATTTAAAAAGAGGAAATTCCACCTCATTCAAATTGAAACCCATTTTTAAACCTTAGTCTGCAATATCTTCTAGAGATTTTTGCAGTCCCTTAGTTAAGGCACAACACACAGCTCCAAAGTCACTGCACACAGAAGACTCCTTGCTGCGTCACCTGGCAAAACAAGTGTATGAGGAACAGTTAAGGTCTTCCAACTCCTCTGAATGAAAGCTCCACTAAGTTATTTTTTTTCCCTTGACATTGGATAAAGATCCAGAAGGGAAGCTCTAAGGAAACTGTTCTGTCTGCAAAAAGACTTTTGCCATCTACATTTTAATGTTGGGATATTTCCAAGCTTCCAGTCAGGAAGAGATGACCTTGCCAGTCATAACTTGTCTGTCAGGTTTGAATTAGCAAGATGAGGAACTAAGAGATGAAGCATGGACGGAGAAAACTGTCAGCACACATTAGATCCCTGAAATAACTTCAGCTCCCAAGACATGGATGATTATTAGGGATACATGGAGCATCACCTATTTGAAGCAGCCCTTCTCCCAGGTGAACACAAAGCGATAGGGGTTGACATTGGTGCAACCACCCTTGTGAACCTTTCGTTACTTTGTGTGCAGATCAAACAGAGGAGAATGGAAAAAGAGGCAAGGGGCTTCAGAGGGAGGGCAAACTGAACAGCCTGAGCTCCTCTCAGCCTTTTGTCAGGCACTTATTTCAGTTTTCAAGGCAACAGAGAAAAAGCTTAAGGAAATGCCTGATCACACCGTATACAAATAGGGAATTCAACATAGCCATTCGTTAGCAAGCTAATTAGTTTCCCACTTCTAGTTTAGAGCCAAAAATAAGGTAACTTTAAATCAGGATAGTTTAACTCTTGCAGCCAGTCTGGAATCCAGCCTGTGGCTTTCTGCACTTTTGAAGGACAGTTTCAGTACTGTTGCTTTCCCCTCTGAAAAGATGCTGCCTCCTTTCTATTAACCAGAGATTACGGACCAGAAGGGGTCAAACCCATTTCACATACTCTGCTCAGAGAAGGTCAGCTCTACACTTCCAACAACGGCGATTTATTGAGAAAACTAATCCGGGAGTAGTTTCAGATGTGACTGCAGGTTTCCCCCACACACACTGGCTGCATACATGTGAGGGTGGAAAGGCAAGGTTACCTCTCTTCCATAAAGCAGCAAAGCTCATACATCTCCTTGGATAAGCACTCGGTCACTCAGCCCTGCAGCAGCAGAGTCAATACAGCTCCGGGTCCTTTAGCGAACTGGCTAAGGCTCAGGATGACACTCTCCAGTCCAGCACACCTCCTCAGCAGACAAAGCCTGGCCATCCCAGAGTGAGGCAGAGTTACAGTATCCATCCAAGTATGAGTGAGTTCCCATCCAGAGGTAGCTCAATGCACAACTCTGCTTGTTTGCTACATAGGTAAGGACAGCATGAAAAATCAGCTGTGGCAGCCTCCAAAAATAAAGCTAAAAAACCTATTTGGTTCATACTTCATCAGATATTTGAAAGGGAACTGCTTAGCTCCAAGTCAGAGCTTACTGAGCAGCCAAGGGGAATGAATCACTGTGTTGTGTACAAGACCTGCTACCCCTGAGAAATCAAGGAACAGTCTCAAACAGTTCCAAAAATTCCAAATTCAGTTGGAATTTTATGAGCTCACTGTGGTGATCTGGTACCAAATGGTCCATGACTTAACCTCTGCCACAGACTGAAATGAAGCTGAGCCAAGCTACGAGGCCACTTGGTGCTATGATTGGGGCAGAAGGTGTACTTGCTTTGAGCTGTTGATATTGTTAGCATGGGTTAAGAGCATTGTATGAAACCCTAAAACCAAATTTCATGTGAAGAGGTTTAAAACAATTTTCCTTTCCTGAATACACCAAAATGAAAGACATCACAGCTTCAGTGACACAACTGATTTTCAGTGAAGCAGAGACTTTCAGCTTGGTATGACCGACCAGAAACTCAGAAGAACAGAAGTTCAGTAACTTCAGAGACTGGAAGGACCCACTATGGAATCCAGGCAATTTTAGCAATTCAAACCAGTTTCAACAGGAACAGTCCTATGAGCTCTCCCAAGCTCACTCCCAACACCCACCCCAGCTGACAGCGGTTCTGCCAGTCCTGCAGGGAACAAACTCCATGGCGACAACCCACTACTTTGAGGTTAAGAACTGCTGGCCATGCAGCCCTCCCTGGCCTCTTCCCCCACCCAAAATGACTCCACTGATGATGCTCTTAGCTCTTAAATAAAACAATTTGCTGGGAATTTTAACAGTGAAACAGTTTTAGCAGTATCTTAAGGAATAATTCAAATGTTAAGGTTTTTTCCTTTCATTTATGGGAGTACAATGAAAAAACATCCTTCAGCACTGGCCTGGAAGTTGAAACTTCCTGGTACCCCGTGGTCACCAGGAGACTCACAGGTACAAGTGCCTGCAAGAGAGACTTGCCTTTTTTTTTTTAAATAACCACCTGAAATCTTGACTGGCATCCAACTTGAGCTGTACAAAGGCAAAATAACTGCGATTAGTAACAGCTGAAAGTCTGCTTAAACCACGTATCCTGACACACACACTTTTCAAAAGCCCTGCTCACAGGACAATCCCATAGCTAGGAACTCTTAATAAGGCAGTTTCCAATGAAATACAATTCAGTTACAACACAACAGTACTAGAAGTATTTCTATAAAGTTTGAAATGTTTAATATGTACATTCTTTCTTAGTAAATATTAAAGTAGTGCTTTTTCTCTTGCACTTTTTTCTTTAGACTTCTAAAAGGGCATCAGAAATACAGTTTTCACCCCCCTCCAAACCAATCCAGAGTTGTTACCATGGTAACAAGCACATGAATCGTGTACACCTTTCCCTCCCCACAAAAGAAATAAAAATATGCCATGACTATCCAATTACACATCATCACAACAAGTTTAAGTTACGCATACAAATAATTCCAGAGTATTTAGAAAAACCCAACATATCAGATTTATGAAACCATTCCATGCATTCAACAACAAAAAAAAAAAAAAAAAAAGAAAAAAACAAGAAAAAACCAGTAAGTTTCTTTAAATGGTGTTTTTTCTTTCTATCCAAATACCGAAGTCTGGATTCAGTGTATCATTAAGACTAATCACTGCTTGAGTCATAGAAACATGACAGTACATAGAGAAGTTTCTATTTATAGACAGTATGCTATACAGTTACTATCTTTTTAATGAATGTCAAATAAAGCAAGTTCTGCTTTCTAAGACATTGAAACTGCACATTAAGAAAACAGTAAGAGGTGCTGCTAAATAGGTAACAACATTTGGAAAGGAAGGCTATGTATTTATATGGTCCTGCTTAGTAGTAGCAGTCTATGTTGTTAGTTTCTTCTCTTCCAGAATGACAAGCTATTCAAGAGCTAGAGCTCACTACCCCAGAAATATCACTGATTTTATCTTCAAAAAGAAAAAAAAGAATTTCTGCAGTGAAAGCCCTTGGGGGCAGTGTGTCTCATTAAGTAAAGTCTTTGTATTGTCTACAAAAGATGTTCGTAGCACAACATACAGACTGGAAACAGACAGTTTGGACACACAAATCTGAATTCAAAGGGTTAAAAAGTGTTTTTAACCTTTAGTATGAAGAAGCAAGTAAGCTTATACTATTATTTACATGCAAAGGACTCTCTGCATGATTTCATAATATCCTATTTTTGTGTTTGCCTTAAGATACTCCTTGAAAAGCTGTACTTCAGTTCTAAATTTATTTTACATGAATCTTGACAGGTATCAATCTCTGGCATTACTCCCTCCCCATATAATATTTCAATACTGTCAATATGCTCAATTTATTTTAACAAACAGATTTAGTGTGTCACATGTTCCTGACATACAAGGGCAAGTTAGTAGTATCCATTTATTAGGAAAGCTCTCCATTAGCAAGGTGCATTCTCAGTACAATTGAAACCAGCTTGCTGCATGTAACTGCTCTTGCCTTGCAATACCACAGAACTGCAGCCCCATACAGTGAGACAGGATTGTTGATCAGTACCATGTGTTACAGCTGTTAACAATTCTGTTTGTACCACAAAACCAGAAGTCAATGATTAAAAGAAAAATCTTGGCTCTTCTTTAACCAAATTTACCAGGTGACACTAATTGTCCTTCTTATCAAATAAATGTTTTTAACAGCTATTTACAGTGTAGATGGCTGAGCATGCACCTTACAGACACAAGCACATCTGCCAGTTTGATACCATGTAATTACACAGTGCCTGAAAATGACAACACATCTTAAACACCATTTTAATTAACAGTTTCAAGTGGGAAATGGTCTGTATTTTACAACTGCTATGCTTGCATGAATTTTTTTTTTATATAAAAACACTAACTCCTGTCCAGAAGTCTAGACACATTCTACATACTACAGGTTAAGGCAGTAAAAAAATGTGTTCCTGATAACTGGTCTTGACAATGTCAATTAAAGCTGTCTGAAGCCACTCCAGTCCTCCAACAGATCTTTGAAATCCCAAATAATTAGTGAGTGAAAAAAAGTTCGCCTGGCTTTCTTCAGCGTTTCAGTCAGAGAGAACCGGGGTTGGCAGAACAGAACTAGGGATGGCAAGTTAAAAAGCATTAAGGGAAGGGAAGGTTTGATTTCAATTCATTCTCTAAGTTTAACACTTGAAAGGATACAGTAGCTTTAGATGGGAGTCTGAATCAACCAAGACCTGTAGAGAATGAAGGACCAAACCAATTGTATGCACGTTACTGCATTCTTAAAAATATACTGTTATCTTCAACAATTCAAGTAAGGTAATAGACATTATCAAAAATAACTTCATGAACCATACTCAAGTTTCAAATCACATTCTCAATCTTTTAACCCAAAGCAGTTTTATTGTGTTAACTTCATATAATAAACCATGAAGGTCTGACTGTACAAATGGTTAATGATTTGCACTCGTGATTCCTGTAACAGCTAGCAGACTTGCTAACCAGCTTACTGTAAAGATATGGCAGATCATGTATTTAATCAAAGCACTTTGATTTAGGCATGAAACAAATTCAAATGGTTGACATTCTGTGCTCCTAATGCTCGCTCATAAGAGAGGCAAGAAACACCCACTATTGTACAGACAATTATTTTTTACAGAAAACCCTTCCTTGAAGTTAATCGTTTATCTGCAGCTGTAGATGAGAGTATAATCTGTTGTAAACAGGGCACTGTGTTGTAAAACCAGTTTTTGTTTTAAGATCTCTCTCCAAAAGTTGGAAAAACAGACTCTTCAGAATGTCTTTCAAATGTAGCATGTTCTGTTTATTAGATCATAAAGTTACCTTCCTTTGATTCCTTTTTAAAGATGTTTGTGTTCACAGCAGTTCTGTTTTTAAAAATTGTTTTAAATTTATATAAAATTCTGTACATGTTCACAAATTATTGCATAAACAGCATAATCTTCATGACAGTATTCAGCAACACATGTCCATCTTGGGAAGTTCACGTTTCCCTTCTTGCTTTTTTCTTCTTTTTAACTTGCTTGGGGGATTCCCAGCTTTCTTCAGACTTTGCTAAAAATAAAACATAACTACAGTGTTAGGACTGAGAAAGTTTACACAGCTGACTTAAAATCCTGATAGTTCATCCCTCATTATTATGAGGTAATTCAGAACAACTAACTGGCATGATCAATGGAGGAGTTACATTTACTTGTTTCTCTCAAGCGGTCTAATTTAAAGGGCATCTAAACCAACATTTGCTAATTTCAATCTACCTTTTTACACACCACAAATAGAAGAATGATACACAAAGGTTACTTGTGTTGTAAATGTATTATTTACAGTAGGGTTTTTCCCCTAACTGGAAATCATATACATGTACAGAGCTGACACAAATTGTTCAGTTGTATGAGATTACACAGTTTTAACCCACACCGACTTGAAGGATTCTGTTTTCATATATTCAAAACCAAGCTGCCAAATAGTGTGACTGAACAAGACATTGTGAAATCACTTCAGTTTCTTCTGCAGTCATTAAGAATGGTTTAGTACTTCAACACTTAGCCAGGAACGTCTTACAAAATGTCAGTATTTACTAATCTCATTAAAAAGCATAATTCTTTTTTTCCCCTGCCAAAGCAATGCCTTTCCCATCCTGACTTCTCTCCTGATTATTCTGTCTTACTGAGCGAGTACTTTAGTACAAGCACTTTTGCTGAGTACACCGGAGGATACATTTGACATCTCTGGGCACAGCATATTTTTAAAAAGCAATACAGTTGATCAGCCTGATGTACATGCTGTTAGGCTACAATCAAAGTAACTACAGCACCAAATACATTCCTGCTCCTATATTCTCAACTGTTTTCCTCCCCAATGACTACATTTCACAGAAGCAGATTGAAAAGGATGTTGATGAGCTAAGTTGAGAAGTCAAAAATCCGGTAGGTCAAAAATTGAACCGCTTTTATTTTTTTCCTAATTTCTGGTAGCTAAACATGCTGTCAACTGCTATGTTAGTACCTATCTGCTCTGCTGAAGGCTGGCAAGCAGGCCTTTGAAACAGTGTTGGCAGAGCTACTTAGTCACAGCACAGAGCTCCAGGCCTGATGGCGAAGATTTCATCCAAATGCCTGTCAAGGACTGGGTACGGCCAACAGACATCTCAATTATTCAAGCGTACAAAGCCAGTTTCTCCTCACAGTGAAAACACCTTTGCCAAAGTACTTCAACAAAAGCTAAAACATGGCAAGGTACCTAAATGAGATGTATATAATTACCTGACAGGGGACTCTAAACACAAAACTCAGGGCAAAGTGTTCTGACTATACATGGTCGATGGGAAAAAAGTACACCCTGAATTCAGATGAATTAATTATACTGAGAGGTACTTACTCTGTGGAGGAGGCACACTGTTTTGCTTAATATTGGGACTAGAAACATCTGTCTCTTGCAGCATCTGTGGCACTTGGGAAGCGATCTTGTTAGAATCGCTCTCTGATACAATTACAGATGGCTCAGTAGAAACAGCAAGCGAAGGAGCCTCCTCGGGCTATTTGAGAAACAGAAAAAAGTTTCCAATAGTTTATTAAGTCATACAACAGTAAAATGCTAATTTATACAGTGTTGTTTTGGCAGAACACTTAGCAGCTGCTGGAAAGATGGCATTGAAAAATTAAGCTCATATTAAAATCCCTGAAAATTTTAAATCAGGGCTGCAAGACTATGACTGCCATCTAGTGCCAAAACTTTCAGCTGCATACAGGCAAAGATAAATCACACAAATGAATTCTTAAAATACATGACATGCAAACAAAGGGAGAACAATCAAAATTGCTAAGGTCCTAAAAAGATTCTAGAATACATATTCAGAAGAGATGCAAGATGGTGACGTACACACTTGGCTGCAGGGAAAGGGGCAACCTGTATAGGTATAAATATGCAACTCAAAGCCCAAAAGAATCATAGAAACATAGAATCATAGGGGTTGGAAGGGACCTCGAGTGATCATCGGGTCCAACCTCCCAAGAAATCAAGCCTTTATAATATTTATAAAGCATTTGCAGTCATTCCTATCAACTGTTCAAAACGCTGTATGCTTATACTAGTTTAACAGATACTTGCAAGAGCAGTCAGAAAAGTGGAAACTACTGAAGGAATAACTGCCAAGTAAAAGATAATTCCAGTATTTTCCAGTTATCTGATCTATTATGAAAGTTCCCACTACAGAGACAAGATGTAACTAACACCTCAACATGCAGCACTTACTGGAATTAAAAGTACAGTAAAACAGAAGTCAAAATAAATTTTAAAAAATTACATTCTAGAAAGCAAGTCAGAACACAAACCAACATGATCCCACAACAGGTGGCCTGCTGACTAAAGGCTTCAAAAAAAGAGCGTATCAGAAAATAGTGCCTCAGCCAAGCAACAAACCCCAAACTTCATGATGTTGCTGTGTAGTCATGGCTGTAGTTGTGCCACAACAGCCAGGACCTGAAATTCTTGCAACAAACAGTGAAGTCTACATCCTGGCCAAGACGTGCATCTACAGAGATCCTACATTACAATCACTAGTTGGCACTGTTTCTACCACTGCAAGGTAAGCATCTCAGTGCTGTCAAAACACAGAAAAAAGCAAAAAGACACTTTTAAAACTTTTTAATAATATCATGCTGAGCAAGAAGTTAAACAGCTTTAATAAAAAACCCCAACACATGATGTTAAAGAGCAGCAGTTCTCTACATTGATTCAGTTTTTTGACTAGAAGAGCTTGCTGCGCTCTTACTCATCAACCGAAACAAGTTTTTTAGCAACTAAGAGAAAGGTTTCAATTATAATGTACTGAAAATACCCTATTTTAGTATCAACCATGAACTCCCACCTCACAGTATTTCCAAGCTTAGCCAATTCTAATGCTAACTAAGTGATCATCAGCTCCATAAATACATGAACTCTAACAAAATGGGTATGGCCTCTAATACAGGAGGATGACTTAAAGCTCCCAGCTGTGTGAAGCAATTCATTGAGGTCACTGGTATCCTAGTTTTGTTAGGACCAAGTCACTCTTCACTTGCAGGTAAAGCAACTCAGTTAAGATGCAAATGGCACACACTTTCCCAGCTTGACTAAGAAACATGTTGCAGCTTGAACGTTAAGACATGCGGTACTCCGGGAAATGTAACTATACAGGTACGCGCAGCACTGTCTGGACACTTCTCCAAATACCATACTTCTGTCAGAATTTTGGGTGAGGGCAAGTAGATTCTGATGCCAAACATTAAGAATTGGGAACTACTCTTTGCTAGGATTTTCTGTTAATAAATCATTTCAGAAAGGAAACCTGAAGCAATGGATTAAGCCTATTTGATAATATAAATGGTCATATGTATAATTCTACAATTTACTAATAAAGCGGTGACTTGTGAAACTGTTACAAACGAAGGACTTCCAAAGAGCTGCCTTGATTTAAAATCTGTGCCTGCCAAGGTTTTTTCAACATTCAGCTGTTTCTAGTCTTTACAAAGATATTCAGGGTAACAACTTACCTATTATTAGATCAATTGTTTATTATTAGATAATTTAAATTTTCCCCATATTTGATTCTTGTGTTTTAGAACATTTGCTCAAGACAACTTTCCAAGGCAATAATCTAAAGTCATTCATTCTGCACATCAGGCAGGCTGCTTCTAAAATTTTTTGCAACAGCCAAGTCAAACGACATCAGAAGACATCTTTGTATGTATGAAATTACCACAAGGCCAAATCTGATGGCAAGGAGACTTGATAAAAGACCAAGAGACCATCTGCATCATCAGATAGGGCAAGCTGTGACTTGTTAAGTACAACTGACTTCCAGGAAATATTGTTAATAATGGTTTTGTTTGTCCTCACACCAAGGCAATACAAATTATGCTTTGCTTCACAAAATCACCATTAACACAGCTATACACAGGCACATACATGTACAGGTTGGGTTTATCGCTCAATAGTAACAGGAGTGCTCAAGCACTCAGGAAACAGTGCACAGGGCAGGTCTACACCAAAACTGCTGCCATCAAATCAACCAAGTTGGGCAGGTTTTGAAGACTAAAGAATTGACTGAAGTCTACTGAGACTGGGCTGATACCTGGGTTTTTAAAAAGATCCACACTGCCAGGAATAAACCCACTTCCACACACAGGCAGATGTCTGTTTCTTAGGATGCAGCTTTAATAAACCCAAACCCCCAACTCTGCACTAGTCGGACAGAACAGGCAGCTGTTGCTAACCTTGAATAGGTTGAACCTACACTAAATAATTATAGTAAAAGCTCTACTTTGATGTAGGCTATTTTGAATAAGCTAAAAGTATATCTGAATGTGCTTTTCAAGGCACATGTTCTCAATAAACACTCTCTGTACTTTGAAACTTGCAGGCCTGTTGTAAAAATAATCCATTCTAGTATTTTATTTGAACCAAGATCTTATCTTTAAGACAAATGTTTAGCAGTTAAGAAGTAAAACTCAATATTCTGACATTCTCTGTGGCACCAAACTACTGTCTCAATTGTATTGTTCACTCTTTATGGAACTCAACACCGAAACCACTAGAAATATTAAATACCTCCTCCTACAATGTGATGCTTAGGATGTAAGGATAATGGTATCTAAAAAGCTGCTAGTTGTAGAGAAGTTGAAGAGAATTTGCATTCTCTAGATATTTGTTCCAACTGTGAGCGGAAGCCATCAGTTGAAGTTGGTTCTAATAAAAACTTTTCTTATTCAGTCATTAAACTCAGCACAATCATTAAAATCAAATTTAGACTGAATTCTAGTGAGAGTAAGAAGTTAGGAACACTTCATTCTGCTGCAGTGAAACAGTAGTATATACTAATAGTCTTGTGCTCAGACCTGTTCATTTTTAGGTTTTCCAGATTTTGAAGTTTTAAATTATTGCTTGAATATTCAAACAAGAAAACCACTTGACAGTCACAGTGACTGCTATTTTAGAAGATACTGCTTTGCAGAGCAGACATCCTTTTTAAAACTTGTAACTGACCTGTATCTAAAATCAATCTAACACCTTTACATTCATAAACAGATAGCTTGAAGCAGTATTCATTCAGTAACCTTACCTACACAAATTGATGTTTCAGACTTCTGAGCACTTCCAAATCAGAAATTGGAAAATAAACCCAATTTTGTATCCCTACCTTAGCTGGTTCACTAGTACTTATGGTCTTCAGAGAAAAAGCTTTTTCCCGCTGTGGTTGAACTTTTGAGGTATCCTCCTGAAATTCCTCTCCAGCTTCTCTATCCAGTTCTTCAGTGTCCTACATAAGGGGGTGGGAGGGGAAGGAAAAAAAAAGCCTGCGTTTGCAGTAAAGTTCTGACGCTTCTTACTGACACACAAGGTTTTTTGCCACAGTCAGCTTCTATAACTACAAAAAAAATCTGAAGTAATTACAGTAGTGTGCTAATATTAGCCTATGCTACTGCTCAAAGTTTACAGAACATCCTACTACAATTCCCAGGAAGCAGTACTCTTCATATCTTTCTTGTAAAATTGCATGAAGTACACTTCACGCTCCTGTGCAATAAGGATGTGAAATTAAACTGAAGTTACTCTAAAAACTTTGCAAAAGTATCCAGGTGAGACTTCACTGCTCTCGATTCTGTGCTTTATTACAAGTAGTGGTATTAATGCAAAGCCCACATATTAACCTCTACAGTTTTCTATCATATCTTAATCTCGAGTACATCTTTTGTAACCAAATTTAGTCTGTCATGATGCCTGTTAAAAGAAATCTCTTGATACAGAAAAGGAGAATATAGCCAAAGTATCTGAGAATCTCAACTTCTACTCTTTAGACATTCCACTGGTGGCAAGTTCTCATTTTTTGTTAGGAATTTGTTACATTTTTGTATAGCACCAGAAGAGCAGTTAATGTAACACCAGTCTCCCATTTTACACTGGAAGTACCTTCCAAAAACACTGTGGATTCACTGATTTCTACTGGAACCTTGTGAAAACACAACTGACAGTCTCATGTCTGTTGACTCTTGACAGGAAAGAATAAATGTTGCCTTACAACTTGCTTCCACTGACGTCAACAAATACGCGCTTGAACACTTCAATATAATCACCGCAAAAAATGATGCTGTTTGAATCAACATGTTCAATTTTCAAACAACAGTGTAAAAACTTGGAGTGCAGTAGGACTGCCAAGTCAAATTACTGAACTGCTGTAATTATCTGATACGTTAGCAGCTGCCTGCTCCTACTAAGCAACACCCCCCAAAATTTTCCATAAAAGTTTAGGAGAGATGAATTCTCATCTTTAAACTGATGTGATTACAGACTGATGGGCTGAAACAAAGTCGAACAAAAATGGCTGGAGACCAACAAATCTGATTATGTTAATATGGACAGTAGGATTCCATTTGACATATACAATTCAAAAGGCAGCTCCCAGGCAACAGGGGAAAAAAATAATGTCAGAATACATTCTGGCCTTAAGATCAGTGCCAGCACCTGTTAACCCTAACCTATTAATCCTGACCTACACTTAAGAGTCATTGCAGATATCAGAACACAAGAGATTTCACTGACTCAACCTGCCTCAAAAGGAACACTGGGAACTGACATAAGTATCCATCTCCACATAGACGAAAATAATTCTATAACAGGAACTTATTTTTTCAAAATTGTTTTAACAAACTCTCAGACTGAAAACATGATCATAAAAAGCAAATCCAAAGAAAAGAACAACTGAAGTAATGCTTTCCCCCTCTCCAGTTCAACTGATCACATTCAGCTGAGCATTTCACATTTTGTAAAGTATGTAAATTATGAATGACTGTCACTATACGCACAAACAGGACGTATTCTGAGCATGAGCTATTAAAAGGTATTTCCTATTAGAAGCACTTGTTTTCATCTATTCAAACATGATTCAATTGCCAAGTGAAGTGCAATCTGCTCTTGCTATTTTTACAACAAATCTGTTTCAATGTAATTCTTCAAAAGCTACTTAAGTCACAGAAATCTCAGCCGACCCTAGTTTGCAAATACTATCTATCTCCTTCAAATCTGACTCAAGAGTAGCTCCACCTACTGTGTTTAAGGTGTTGATACTCACATAAATCCAGCTACAACAGTACTTCAGAAAACCACTACATTCTTCTAGAACTGTACTTTAGGACAGCCTCGTTCTCCTAGGTAGCTGCGTCCAAGGCAGCTACCTTTCTAAGGTTTCCCGTGCAGAGGACAATTCCTCTTGTAAACATCCCTATAGTAGAGAATTCTGATTTCATAGAAAATAAGTAATTCAGGATAAATACTTGCCACTTCTTTCATATGCCACATAAATCCAGCAAAACTACATTGTATTCAGAAGTCAAAGATGAAATCATTCAAGCAGAAGGAAATACTACTAAGAGGAGGATTACTTTAACTCTTGAGAAACAACAGCAGACAAGATACCATAAAGAAATCCCCCCAAATAATTTTTGCTTCAGACACTAATATACAAAAAAAAGATAATTTTGCAATTTCATCACAAGTTGCTTTTCAGACTATCCAGATTTTGTTCCATTTACCTGTGCAGGAGAATTGGCTTCTTCACCCTGCTTCTTCTTTTTCTTCTTCTTTTTCTTGGATTTGCCACTTGTAGAACTCTGAAGAACTGCCTCTGCTTTTTCTCTTTCATTATCTGAAGCCTTCAAAGAAGAATATATAGTGTTTCAGATTTACGATAACAATGAAACATGCTTCCTTATAGGCTAAATGCAAATTAAAAGCTTTTAATTGCATATAAAAGCCTTAAAAGACATAATCTTATTTGTTTAGTTCATTCCAGACCACGAAGACCCCATCTTTTATGTGCTATCTGGTGATATAGGTACAGGATTCAGCAATGGAAAAGGCAACCAAGCACCATATATTGGTAGCATGGAAACGCACTTTTTCATACAGACACTTAAATACCATTAAGAAGTATTTATGAAAACAGTTTTAAACCCTCACTTACTCTAGAATGATAAGGTAATCCTTACATTATGGTGAAACAGTAAGATTTGACATGGTGATAAGTGGCTTCTATTTTCTTAATAAAATTCAGCATTTTCCCTCTGTGTACACATTAAGCACAACTGTGCTACACTTATCAGACACAAGATTACCTTTATCATCATCCTTAATTTAAGAAATGGCAGTGCTAAGGGCAAAGCCTTGAAGCTAAGGAGGAAATATCACCTTTTACCTTCTGAATATCAGGTATCTCTTCAGGTTGAGGAACTGAAGCAACTTTCTCTTCATCTACCCAGTTTCCCCACTCTTCTGCTGGTGCATTCCAATCAGAACTGGGATCAGCTGATGAAAGTCCATCTACAAAGATTAAAAAGATTTTCAGAAATACCTTCTTACTTTACAGGTGCTCTTTGGCAGTTTAAAGAGGAAAACAAATCAATGCATAAACCCACATTATGATAACAAGATATAACTATTGATCCCCTACATTTCTGAAAAATTTAAGAATTTTAATGACAGGTGGAAGACTTTTGTAGGTTGAGTAAGACATGGGGTTTTTTCCAGAGGAAAAAAGAGCTAGGTAGATGCAATTGCTTTAAGGTACTTTTCTAGACTGCGCAAACAAGGACAAATTTAAGAGTGGTTCTTGATCTTAAGTCTTCTTCACAGTTTGTGAAAAAATTAAGACGAACGGTAACTGACTTAAGTAAGAATCCTTTACAAATGATCCTGTGCAACCTGCTCTTGCAGGGGGTTGGACTGAGGTCCCTTCCAACTTCTACCATTCTATGACATTTTTCCCCTCTACTCCTCTACTCTGCACCGGGAGTACTGTATCCAGTTCTGGGCTCCCCAGTACAAAAAAGACAGGGATCTCCTGGAAAGAGTCCAGTGGAGGGCTACAAAGGTGGATCAGGGCCTGAAGCATCTTCCCTACGAGGAAAGGCTGGGTGAACTGGGGCTGTTCAGCCTTGAGAAAAGATGACTGAGAGGGGATCTGATCAATGTTTATAAATATCTTAAGTACAGGACGCAGGGGGAAATAGCCAGCCCCTTTTGAGTGGTCTGTGGAGACAGGACAAGGGGCAATGGCTGCAAGTTGCAGCACAGGAAGTTCCGCACCAACATGCAGAACTGTGAGGGTGACAGAGCTCTGGGACAGGCTGCCCAGAGTGGTTGTGGAGTCTCCTTCTCTGGAGATACTCAAGACCAGTCTGGATACCTACCTGTGCAACCTGTCCTAAGGAGCCTGCTTTGGTAGGGGGGTTGGACCCAATGATCTCCTGAAGTCCCTTCCAACCCCTATGATTCTGTGATTCCATGACATATCCAAAAGCAAATCTTAACGGGCCAAAAGTCCTCTTTTAGCACTGACATTTTAGAATTTTATTTTTTGTAAGACTAAGTCCCTATCTCATTTTGCCATCATTCAGTTACGATGGCACATATTTATTTTGTCACACAGGAAGAGAAGACTTAAACGTTCAGTTGCATAAAAATTAAAAATACCTGAAGGGAAGAGCTATGCATTAGACTGTTCAATAGAAAGTTACTGCAAGCTGTCTTTAAAACAGAGCACCTTGTAAAAAACCATCTTTCATTTCACATTTATGTTATCATAAACATTCATCACCCTTGGTCTATGCTAAATTGAAGAGGAAGCAAACTTGGTCCACTGAGTACAGTGGGATTCAGTTTAAATATCTGAACATGAAATCAAAATGAAAAGCAGTAATAGACCAAATTAAATTTACTGGTAAACATTACAGAACAAAAAAATGCTAACAGACTTAAATATTACTATAATACTTTCCCACCTCATATAAAAATATTACCTCAATTACACTTACTTTAGACACTGGAATTTACTGATTTGAAAAAACAATTACTGTCCAACATAAACACTTTGCAATTTATATTGCCTGCTTAGAAGTATTTTAAAGGAAAAATCAATTGTCTATATTAGTAGTGAAAGTTAGTAGTATTTGTATATACAGTTCACATCCTTGTCCTGAACATGACAAAGCAGCAAGAGGTATCTGTGCATCACACTGACCTAAACTTGACCACTTCTACCATCGTACATTATTTGGTATCTATGACCAAATGACTCCATTAACAGAAGCTACAGCCATCAGAACTCTATGTTCAGAAATGTGAATAAATTATGCTTTTGGTAAATATAAGACTGTTTACTTTCAAATGATGAACTGAAAAGGCAAGTTTCAAAACAATCCAGTATGACAGCAGGCATGCCAAACCTGCTGGAACTGAGGATTGCATCAACTCATTCAACTTTCACAGTCATTAAAGAAGGAGGATAAAATGTAACATGCAAGGCAGCTTTTCTGCTCAACTTCTTAACCATTTTTTCAGGTAAACGACCTAATGAAGGGCAGTAAATTGTTTTTCATAACAATTCTTACATCTGACTGAGTATCAGTTACAAGGCAGTTCAAAAGGTGAATTTAAGGCCAAAAGCCTCCATCAGTGGTACAGTTTCACTTATAAATAGTCAGGAACAGCCGTGACTTTATTGTATTACAGCTCTGCTTAGTGAGAGACTGTGGATAGTATAAGAAGAGCGTCGCAGTTGTGCGTAGTTGGGTGCTGAGAGGGACCAGGGGCTGCAGCAAATGGCTCCTGGAACGCTCTGCCAGGCTGAAAAAGTATAAACACTGGGCAATTCAAGGCCAAAGTCGCTCTGATAGTGCCTCTGAGAATCACACACTGGAGAAAAGAACCCAGAAGTAGCTGTATTTTGCCACTGGAGAACAGAGCATGAACATGTAAGCAGCTGCAGACACCAAGGCCGGGGAGTGTGGGGGCGAGCAGGCGCCCCAGGTGCCCAAGAGAAAGATGCCCCTGCAGCCCGTGGAGAAGCCCATGGAGAAGGCCGAGACCCCACCTGCAGCCTGTGGAGAGGCTCCATGCTGGATGGAGCAGGTGGAGACATAGAGAAGACGCTGTGACCTACGTTGGAGTAAGCCTCTGCCAGCACTTGCAACCTACAGAGATGAGCAAGAGAGAGTTTTGCACCAGAAACAGGTTTGCTGGGGGAGGCATCACAGCCCCGTGGAGGACTGGGACTGAGAGACACTGTGATTTGTTGCTGCCTGCCAGAGCAGAGATGAAGCCCGGTGGGAAGAGATTTACGTTGGAGAAAGTTTGTGGAGGACTGGCTCTCATGGGTGGGACCCTACGGTGCAGCAGGGGGAGAGCGTGTGGAATGGATGCCCCCATCCCAGCCGAGAAGGAAACCAACTTGCAAGGGACTGACTGAAGCCCTCATCTCCTAGTCCCTGCCCTGTGCTGCAATTGGCGGGGGGAGGAAGAAGGGAGTGAAATCATGACTAGAGTGAAGTCTGCTAAGAAGGGAGTGAGGGGGCAGGTAAAGTGTTTTAAGATCTAGAAAAGGAAAACAGCTCATGAAGTAATCGAGAACCCCATTTTTTCCCAGTCCCTGCCCCCCGTCCTGTGCGGCGAGCAGGGGGAAGAAGGGAGCAAAATCATGGCTGAAAGGAAAGTCTGCTTAGAATGGAGGGGTGGGGGGAAAGTGTTACCGAGACCCCCATTTTCCTCAGTCCCTGCCCCTCCCGGGCTGCGACCGGGAGGGAAGAAGGGAGCAAATTTCTGACTAAAGTCTGCTAAAGGAGGGAGTGGTGGGGGGAAGTGTTTTAAGACCTGGTTGCATTTGTTTTAAGATCTGGTCGCACTCCCAACTCCGGTTTCACTGTTTCTGTAGTGTAATAAATTAGATAGCTTTCTCTCCTTCACTCTGTGCTGACTCTGTTTTGCCCGCATTGTTAGTGACAGGATGATTTCTCTGTCCTTATTTTGACTCTTGAGCCTCTTAATATATATTTTCTCCCCTGTCCAACTAAGAGGGGGAGTAATAGATTGATTTTGGTGGGCATCTGGCTTCCAGCCAGGTCTAAACCACCACTAAGAGTTTAAAATTGGCAGGGAAAACACCAGCTTTACTACAATTCCCAAGTAATTTATTTCTATCCTGCATATGCTTCCTATACATATGTTGTAGTTTTGCGTGGCTGGTTTCTGGTGGAGAAGTGAGGGGCTGCAGGGGTGGCTAGAAGCTTTCTGCAGGCCTGAGAGAGTAAACACCAGCTGGCTTAAGGCGGGAGTTGTTGCTGGTCAAGGCTGAACCCATCAGCGATGGTCACAGCACCTCTGGGAATTACATTTAAGAATTAAAAAACACAAACAGATGCTCTCTGTCACCAGAGAAGGGAGTAAGATGATTTAGGAAACTCTGCAGACACCGGCAGGGGCGGGTTGAATAAGGTGTTCCAGGTACTGGAGAGAGAGATTCCCCTGCAGCCTGTGGACAAGACCATGGTGAAGCAAGCTGTCCCCCTGCAGCCCATGGATAATGATGGGGAGCAGAGATCCCATCTACAGCCCGTGGACGACCCCACACTGGAGCGGGTGGAGACACCTGAAGGATGCTGTGACCCCATAGGTCCTGGCAGTGAAATCTGCAGCCTGTGGAGAGACCAACCCACACCGGAGCAGCTTTTCTGGGGGACTTGTGACTCTGGGGGGGACCAGGATGGAGCAGTCTGGGCCTGAAGGTCAGCACCCCATGGAAGGGAGCTGTGCTGAGGCAATTGGTAAGGAGCTGATGCACCAACAGAAAGGACTCATGGAGAAGTTTGTGGAGGACTCAGCCCTGTGAGTGGGACCCCAAGCTGGAGCATGGGACAAGTGTGAGGAATGGCCCCCCAGATAAGAAAGAAAACAACTTGTGAGGAACTGACTGAAACCCCCATTCTCCCAGTCCCTGCCCCTCCCTGTGCCACAATGGGGGGAAGAAGGGAGGAAAATCATAAATAAAATGAAGTCTGCTAAGAAGGGAGGGGTGGGGGGAGGTATTTTAAGATCTGGTTGCACTTCTCTTTGTCCAACCCTGGTTTCACTGGGTGTGTAGTGTAATAGAGAGTTTTCTTTCCTTTTTTCTGTGTTGAGTCTGTTTTGCCCATGACACTAATTGCAGAATGATCTCTCCCTGTCCTTGTCTTGACTCCTAAGCCTCTCAGTATGTATTTTCTCCCCTGTCCAGCCAAAGAGGGGAATGACTTTGGTGGATGTCTGGCCTCCAGCCAGGGCCAAACTACCACAACATATTAAAAACTTTCTAGTGTTTGTTAGATGGGAAAATGTTACAGGCTAAGTCATATGTCCCATTAAGGTTTCAGTAAGATACAAAACTATGTAAAAGCAAACTCAGTGACTCAAATACAATCTGCTAAATACATAAAACTCTCTTGCCAACTTGCAGTAGATTTTTCTCATCATTTGCAGTGACTGCTTTAATTGATTACCAAGACTTTCTACCTAAAGTCAGAACTATCTTAAAACACATTAGCTCTTTCACTTGTGAATTTAGTTAGGTTACAAAGTAACAATAATACTATTTTGTTAATGAACATTTTAGAGGAACATACTTAACCCAGACCATTCGTCATCAACAGGGGGTTGAGCATGACTTAAATCCCACTGAAAATCAGAAGTACCGGCCTGAGAAACTGACTCATTGTTGGATCCTGAAAAGGAATAAATAAAATTGTAGTTAACAAGCTCCCTGATTTTTCTTGCATAAAGAAATTCCAATCAAAGTCAGAAAGGGAGACAAAAGGTTAAAAAAAAAAAGAGCCTGATTCTAAGGACTGCACAGGACAGGAAAACCACAAGGGTCTTAAACCATAATTTATTCAGAAAACAAGAAAACAAGGCAACTGAAGGAGGATGGCAAGATTCAGTCAGGAGAATATGGAAAAAAGAGGTAAGGGTGAATAACAACAGTCTGTGGGGCTTACAGCAGTCTTAAACTGAATACAGTGAAATTTTATGGGCAGTGAAATTATTAGTGTACATAAGTACTCTTACAGGGAGAAGCTTAAAAGAAGAGTACTAGAAAGAAACCTCAATTACATTGCAGATATAGCAAGTAAATTATTCATTATTGAGAATCAAATTTTCATTTCAAGTAAAAGGTCTCAGGAACATAAAAGCTGCATGACTAACAATAGTAATGCCAATACCAGTTATGGTAACAGAAAGCATCAAACGTTTAACAGAATTTTTTAAAGAAAAATAAAGCATCACCAAAGAGAAACCATTTTAGAAAAAAATAAAACATTAACTGTGAGACAGAAATTAATGTATTACTTTGAGACTTACTTTTGAAATGAAATTTAAATAGGGACACAGCTACCTGGGTCTTTATTTCATAAACACCTCAGCAAAAAGATACCTCAGAACAGGAATCCTGACATGTTCTTATTTTTTGCTACCCAGTCATGAGTAGTAAATACTTATTCACATGGTCACTTTGCATTTGAACATTGTTGGCAAAGGTACAAAGATGATCAATGTACTTCAATCTCTTCACACCTCTTTCTAATAAAGTTGGAATGGTGGTATTGCAGATGGATCTCTGACCAGTCTGTTGTCCCACTTGATAAACTAAGCTTTCCTATGTCTTAGCCTAGAGCTTGAACTTGAATTTAAGTGGCTCCCCTAGGAAAATGTTATTTTCTTAAAACTCTTGTACAATCAAGACTTCTTTTTCTTTAAGATAAACACTCTGTAAGCATTCATTAAATGAACTGTAGAATCTGGAACCTCTTTGTTATACTGGCTCAGATGTGTATAGATGAAGCACTCATCTGAGCTACAAAACAAGGAACTCGAGGTCCACAGTTAAAAGAGTGCAAACTGAAATGCAAATAAACATAGCCCAAGTACTCGACCAGCTACTTCCTAAAAGAAAATTGCCATGCCAAGATCATTAGATAATGGGAGTAAGCAAAAAAGAGCAGAAAACTTGACATATGATCCCTTTATTGAATAATAAATCACTGCAGTACTTATGTCAGTAGTTTAACACACAAGAGCTGTTACTAAGCCAGGTTTGCACTGTATTCCACCCTTAAAAGCAAGGAGCCCAGAGCTCAGCTTTCTCACTCATCATACAGAGAAAAGACTCAAGACTTCAATTCGTGCCTACGGAATACATTTTTAAAGTAGCACTTCAGTCCCTTGAAGAGGAAAAAACCCAACCATCAAATAGCAAACCTCCCAGAACAGCAGGGTAAACAGACTTTCTTAGAAAGCCATCTTCAGATCTCTTACTTCAGACGTAAAAATACTGAGCATCTCTTATGACTTATTTAGACAGCACACAGAGGGCTAAATAAGAAATTTCACTTTCTTATTAATCTAGCTTTGGTTATCAACTTGTTACTTAATTGCATAATTTGAGCATAAAAAAGCTTTCTAGGCTTTCGTAAAACATGTGTTTCAGTTACCAGTTTACAGTTACCAGAACTATTTTCAAAGAAAAAAGAAAAACACATATTAATCACACTTTGTAACTCCCATTTTCACCTGGCAGTGTAGAAAAAAAATCTTTGGAAGGGCATACATACCAGAAACTCCAGGAGTCAAGCCAAATGAAGAGAAAGAAGTAGAATTCTGTTCAGAGGTATTAATCCTTGCATCCACATTCCAAGCAGCTGTGGGGGAAGGGAAAATAAGACAACCCAAACTTCACACTGCTGGCAACGTTGAAGTTAGCTATTTAATCATAAATAGGTCAGAAACGCAGCGGAAATGCCAGCTATGTTAACAATTCACACTACTGAGGGTATTACTTTGCTTTTTACATGAGACAATTGCTGCTGATAGAGATGAGACTGCATGAACATTTCAGCTTGAAACAATTTTCAAGCTAAGATATTTTTCCCTCTATAGCCTTTTCTACATACAAACTTCTCACAAAGGACAAGTAAATTTTATTTTGAGCCTCATATTCCTCTTCCTCCTATTACTGCAATCATCTAAGTTTCCTAAAAAATGTATTAACTCTGTAGATGAAACCTAGCTTGGAACAAATTGTATGTGTGTTAAAGAACAGAACATACTCAGAAACAATTTTTGACAAATAGGAGATACTAATTACTACTTTTGAGCCTGACCAGTTTTTCAACCATCTTAACTTTGATACAGTAGTACCGTGAAAGAGAGCAGTGAAAGATGTTACCAAAGTCATCACAGAAGACATTTGCTGTTCTCCCCTCACCAACATAACTACTCATTTTACCAGAAGCAAATCAGTCTGGTCAGGCATCATGTATTTTCAGTAAAAACTAATAATAAGCTGGTCACAAAGAACTACCTTATTACAATACACAGCAGAATGCAGCTAACTGGAATGTGAAAAAAGGCCTTTGTGTCTACTTGGCAACAGCAAAGCTTCCAATGGTATAGCAGGTCCAGCCTCAGGCAACACATTTCAAGATATGTAAGAAAAACAAAAGAGGACTAGGCTAATGCAATACTGCTGACTACAAAGGAACACGGCTTTCCAGAAAAGACTAGGACCCCTTAGACTGAACAGTGGGAAGGACTGTGTTACAGCATCTATCAGTAAGTTGCAGATTAGTGTCCAGAGAGAAATGAAAAATTCTCTTCCCCGTTAATATGGACAGTACAGGTGATAAAGGCAAAAAATTGTAACAAATATGACTAAAATTCTAATTTCTAACAAGAACAACAGTGTAACACTAAATGTCATGAGAGCCAAACAATCTTCATGCCTGGAGCCTAAACCAGCATCTGCCAAAAGCACAGCTGATTTGACTTTGTTGGATCAACAGAACAGGCTTACGACCTGGGTTTTAAGGCAGTCACTAGAAATTAAGTTATGCTTCAAAATGAGTTAGTAATCGCTTCAAGAATTTCAGGAAAGTGATAGAAAAGATTTGATTCCTTCACAGGAATAGTTTTACTTCAAACTCTAAAAACCCAGTTGAACTGTCAAAAGACATAGATGTCAAGCCATCAGAACTTAACAGTAAACATAAACTGCTTAGCTCTCCTTTCACTAGACCACTCCAATAATTTCTAAAATATATAGATATAAAGCTACTTAAGATATTCACAACTAAAAAATACACTTATGTAAAAAAAGCTTAAGTGAAGCAAGCACTCTTCAAAATAGCTTACCAATCGGCGTGAACAAAGAACGCTCTTTCCAGGGCCTACCCACCAGGGTTACACCCCAGTCCTTTCCATTTCCATTAGCATCTCCAGTGTCCTGGCTCCAAGCTGATGTCTCAGGCTTCCTCTTCCCAGCTGCCGCTGAGGGAACAGATGTCCACTTCTCCTCCCCTACACCTATCTGCGAGGAGATTTTTACAGATTTCTCATTCCAGCTTCCTCCATTTACAGTATGGCTTTCACTCAATCCTGGAGAAACTTAAACACAAGCATAATGAAAGCATTATATAAAACTCAGAACTGGATCAAGAACTAAAATATTTCTTACATGCACATAACAATGAAAAAGTACAAATGAGCAGCAGCTTTGCTACACTAGTGTGACACAGAAGAGCTGCTGCTTTGTCTTAGATGATTTTCCAGTTCAGATGATATGCGCCATCTGTCTACTAACTTGAAGAACAGGGGAAAAACAGCAAACTGCCCTGTCCTTCTTGTGTCCCTTTCTTTATGTGGCTGATACCCTAGTGAACTCTAAATCCTAGTATCTCTAGATTAAAGTAAAATTTAAAAAGGGTGAGGGTGCTTTCAACACTGCCAGGTAATTTCTCTTTCAGAGTATGGCTATGATTTATGGAAAGGCCAGCGTAGTAAAGTGGAAATAATTTCTATTTGATCAGTGCACACAACAGTTCTCTAGGCAGAAGAAATGACCAAGGATTAGAAAACTGTTACCAAACACTACACAGAATTTGCAGTGAGACTAGGTACCATACTGACTATAAAGTCCACTGAAGTTAGAGGGAAACAATCACGACAGCACTCAAAATAATTCATAAGGCATGTATTTTATCTTGTATTAATGTAAAAGACCACAAGTCTATCTGCAGCAGTCCACCTTGTTAAGGAATTATTAGTTATAGCAAGCATACACTTAGAGAAAAGTTGGTAGTACACTGGGACAATGATAATCACAAAACTTTATTATTTTATAATTTATGCCTCTAGAAATATGAAGGCTAGTTGTCACAAGGTGCACCCAGCCTGACCTCCTATACATCATAAATCATTCTCAAAGGGCTCTGTATATAAAATCCTCTCTTTATATACGCAACGTAATCAGAAAAGCCTTCTCATTTACAGATGATTAAGAAATACCTGCATACTGCAAGTCTAATGCTTAAACAGTCAGCAAAAACCTGATGCACGAGTATGTCAGTCTGTAGTTTTTGTTGGCACATGAGGCTAAGTATTTCATTCCTCAAATGAACTCATAGCTCAGGCAATACAAACATGCCACAATCAAGGCAGCCTCGCCATCAAGGAATTAATTAGATGATATATGCCTAGATTTTCTTAGGCAAATAATTTCCAAACAGACATCTGTAAGGTCACCATTGCCGTACATAAAACCACTGCCCTTTCTCTATAGAACACCACAGCAATAACACTGTCCATGTCAGTCAACGTCCTCTAAGGGTAATATGACAACTCAGGGGAAGGCAAGAACAAAAACAGTGAAGAAACAAAACCAAAGTGTGGCTGACAGAGAAAACCTCTTTTGCAACCTTGCAAAACGACAGCTGAAGTCCTGAAGCAGGAGCTAGATTTTTGTGCATTTACCATACTACTCTCCTACCACAAACATTTACCTTCTATATGATCACTAAGTTTTCACAGAAGCACAGAAAACTTAAGATTGGAAGGGACCTCTGCAAGTCACCTAGTTCAATCAGCTCCAAGTCCAACCTATTTCAAAATTATACCACTTCATTCAAATGATGGAAATTATAAAGGCTCATAGTTCAAAGCATCTCTGGGTAATATTACAGAGCTTTTTGACTCATGGTCAGTCAGAATTTTCCTTACTGAAACTTGATTATTACATCTTATCCTTCCATAATGCATCTCTGCTATAGCCCACTGAGTTCTGCATGTGAAGTAAAGCTCTCAGGCTCAGAAAATGATTCACTTTCTGGACCCGGGTGCTCTGACTTGCTTAACTGCACTGAATCCTTTCCATTAAAGCAACACCACTAATGTGGGCTATAAGGAACAATCATCTTAATTTCATTGTGTCAAGCTAATTCCCTTTGAGTGTTATTTTATCCATAACTCTTACCAGAAAACCACAATTCACGAGTCTTAGTGCAAATATTTTAGCACAATCTGCTAAAATATTTGGCTATTTTTAGACTATCATGTATGGCAAATGTATCTTTGTAAACAAATATACATGACAATATATTTACTTACTCTCAAAATGAATGTAAAGTATACATCTCAAAGGAGTATGTAAAGAACTCCTGTATACAATGTGAACACACACAAACTTTACATTAATGAGGACTGGGATCTTTGAGGTGTACAGTTGTCTACATTTAGCTCTTCATGTAGCAAAGAATCCATTCATTAACACAAGTAAGCAAGCTAGCATAAAGAATTTTAGTTAATCTTAAGAATAAACTCTACTGTTCTGTAAATGACAATTCCTGTAATAGGTAACCTGGCTAAAAATTCTAGATACCAAATCCTTTTTCCACATGTAACAGAAATGCTTTTCAACCTGCTAAGTAACCGCAACTTGGAAGTGTAACATCTGCACAGCCATAAAAGCCGACTGCATGGCAATGTTCCAATACAGTAAATGCATAAAATCCTGCACTGAGTTGCATTTTCTCTTCTGTAGTTAATTAGGATGGCTAATAATGAAAGCCTCTTACCTTGTGGAATTGATGGCTCCCCCTTTGCAGGCTTAGTGCTGCTAACTTGTGCGTTCAGAAGTGCATCACCTGATTTATATGAAACAGAACTAGAGTAAGTTTTTTCGAATAGCAACACCTGTAAAAATCTTCTGTAGGAATACCCATCACTGATATTTTAAGAAAAACATCGATATCTCAAAGTAAATTTAAACATATTCAGAAAATTTAAGAACACAAATAACAATCAGCGCATTTTATTTTGCAGACAAAACCTCAAAACTTATTTAGGGCCTATAAACCAAGTAACTCCAGATTTCAAAGAACTCTAGCTATCTTCCCCTAGAGTGGTGAGCAGAAATCTCAGAGAGGCTGTCATTTTCAAGCAAAGTGCAGCTCTAAGTATTTCAGAAACATATAGCTATTTCTAACTTCTACCTTATCATTGGAGCACTAGGTACAGCTGAATTCTTTTCAGATTGGTCTGGTACAATGTGATACGTAAGAGCAACTATGATGCATAAAGGACTCTGGCTAGAGGAGTTATAGTAGTTATGGCTAGCCACAAAGTATGCAGTCAGTTGGAATTATCATTTCTTGAAGCTGTGTGTAAATGGAAAGAAAAAAAGAGTAAACAACTGATCTAGTCCTCCCGGACAAGAAGCATACACTCAGTCGAGATGTAAACAGTAGTCAATAAAAAAATACCACACAAGGCATGCAAATTTCAATACATTGTTACACAGTACCAGACCGCTGCCATGCTCCATCTTTTGCCACCTAAATGAAACTTGACGTTCCAGCAAATTAAAAGCATCAAGTGTATCAGTAAGTTAAAACTACGTTAGAAAACTAAACTGTGTCTTCAGATTCTTTTAGCTTCTGAAATCATTTCACTGTTGTAGCCAAATATGAATTCTTGTGCCTACACACAGTTTAAACCAGCCCATGCAACTCTTTTCTTAAACAGCAGCAGCCACAGAAGCCAAAACTTTTATTTCCTTATTGCATCCTTATCTATAATAATTGATTACTAAATTTCAGATGGACGTGCCCCACTTATGAACAGCTTTAGCATACTAAATCCATGTTGGGAAAAAGCCTGCGAATGATCTGTAGAGATCTCATAGGCACGAACTTTGCACAAGAAAGCACTCAAAAACTTAAGGAGTTGGTGCTGCCTGCAGCAGTGCTGCGGGTGCCTTTGAAGTTTCCAGAAATATAAAGGGCAGAGTCAGCAGAGCATGACTTAAGGAATGGGCACAGATGCCTACGCAGCTGTGAAGCTACTGACAGAACACTGGTGTGAAGGCCAGCGTCTCAGCTACTTATTCCAGAACATTCTCTCCTGAGGCTCACTGAAAGTGCGGCAAAAAAAAAAAAAAAGGGGGAGTTTTGCACAATGAGAAGTACCTTTACAGGCTCAAAATAATTTCCTTAAGGGTTACCCCTTTGAACATACCTACCATACATCCAAAACTGAGTCGCTCCTTAAGCATTCAAGTAAAGTTATCTTTCTAGAATGTGTTCACAGACCTATCAACCACCTTACCTTTATTTTTTCTGGGACCAACTGGAAGAGATGGTGTAGGCATCAGCTGTTCAATGGACACAGTAACTGTGTTTTCCACTCCATGGAGATTCGATTCTCCTGATCCACCATCAGTCAGCACCTTGTCTCGCTTACGCTGTTGTCGCTTCTCTCTGTTACTAATTTTCGTTTCCCAGGCTCCTAAAACATCCCCCAAATGAAAACATTAATAAGTTAGAGTAAAATTGTAGCTTGTTTCATATCAAGGTGAAATCTGAGTACAGGTTCAGTTTAAAAAAGAAAAATCACAGATGTGGCAGTCAACTTCACCATTAATTTGAAAACATGAACTGGCCAAAGTAAGTTTTTCTGGATGCAGCATGACAATACATTGCTTCACAGAACAAAACATGATTAACATGAGAGCCCTATTCCTGACTTCTCAGTTTTTCTAAGCTTAACTTAAAATCCACTGAAGTTAAATCCTGTTGTTTCAAAGATCAGACTTCCAGATGTAACTTGACCGTGGAGTTATGACAAAATGAGTTTCTTGTGTTTCTTTATGAAGCACAAACAAGTGAATCTTATACACCATTTACACCAAAATCCGTGTAACTGCCTATTTGTGTATGTATTCAGTACCTTCATCAACTTCCTTTCCGTCTAGACGTGATGTATCCTGAACCGTTTTAGCATCTCCCTTTGATTTCTTTTTCTTCTTTGACTAGAACAGAAGTAGAACATTACCTTAATAATCAGTGATCCACTCGTCAGTGATACAGAATTCCCCCACCATCAAAATACAGGAATAAATTTAAAACATTTTCCTGAACAACTTTCTACATGTAAGTCCCTGGAAAGGAATATGAATATTAATTCCCAATCATAGGCCTACTGAAGTAACATGTAAGATGTATACAGCACAGAAATGGGAGGTGGGGGGAATGATTACTTACGCTACACAGCACAAAGCCTGGTGGAAGAAGCTATGCTAGCAGCATCACAGAGGAGTACAAACTGCCTGGCAGACAGATCCCACTCTGACAAAGTCTGTTTGCTGCAGAAGCAAACATAAAGCTACACACAGAGAAATAAAGAACACCAGTGACTCCTCTAAAAAAGTGGGTAAGAGAATTCTAGCTTGGAAAATGACTTCTCGTCCTGGTTTCAGTCAGGATAGAGTTAACTTCATTTGTAGCGGCTGATGGGATGCTGTGTTTGGGAGTTACAATGAAAGCAGTGCTGAGAACACCCTGATGTTCTTAGTTGCAGTCAGACAGTCAAGGACTTTCTCAGCTTCTTCGTATTTCTCTATTCATGAGAAAGGAGGGGCGAAGCCAGGACAGGTGACCCAGATGGGCCAAAGAGTGTATTCCATGCCAATTACGTCCTGCCCAGGATAACGGGGGGCTGTTGGGAGGAAGAAGAGGGGCGGTGGCAGGACGCGTGCTTCTTGGGGGGACGGTCGGGTTCCGGGACAGCTCTGGGTGGTATGGCCTGAGTTGTGTGGTTCGGGGAGAAACTGCATTGGGTATCAATAGTTTCATATTCTTTTGCTTTAAAGTCCTGTTAGCATTGTTATATTTTAGCTTTCTGTTATCTTAGTAAACTATCCTTATCCCAACCCACGGGCCTCTTAGTTTCTTGGTTTTGGAGTTATTTGCCCCTTCCTTTTCCCTTCCCTTGTTTCCCCCTTTTTCCCTCTTCCCCTGCTCTTTTAAGAAGCAGGCAGCTGCGTGGATCTCAGCCCACAGCCGGGGGGAAACCACGACACTTCTAAACAGGAACTGTGATTAGAATCCACACAATATACATATAAGGTTATTTTCAAGGATTTGCCAGTTACAGATTCTTGGCTATACAAGCAGAGACAAACCAAGAACTGAGGTGACTACTGCTGCAAACAGTTTTGGTGCAACAGGTAGCAATATAAAGTCTTGGAAAGATAATATTCAGAAAAAAAGACTAAAAATAACACAATATATTGAGAGACAGTAAAAAAAATAATTCCTTTGTGCAGCACAAAGGAACTCCAGCCAGTAAGTCAGTGAGAGCCCAACTTAAATGTCTCTACGCAAACACAGTATCTGTAACCTCTTTGGTGGGGCAGCTCCTGTGACTGGAGTGTGGATACAGGCTCTTTTGAAAGACAGGCAGGAGATGAGGCAGGGGTGTTACCCACTATGTCGGTGACCAGATGGAGTGTATGCAGCTGCTCCTGGGGATGCGCCCACTGAGAGCTTATACGCCAGGATTAAAGGGAGGACAGGGGACATTACAGTAGGGCACCTGCTACAGGCCACCCAACCAGGGAGACCAAGTGGATGAGGCCCTCTATAGACAGGTAGGGGGAGCAACCTCACATTCACAAACCCTGGTCCTCATGGGGGGACTTCAACTACTCCAACATTTGTTGGAGGGACAATGCAGCACAACATAGGCAATTCAGGAGATTCCTGGAATGCATTGATGATAACTTCCTTCTCCAAGTGACAGAGGAGCAAACAAGGAGAAGTGGACCTTGTTCTCAACCAAGAGGGGCTGGTGGGGAACGTGAAGCTCAGAGGCAGCCTTGGCTGCAGTGACCATGAACTGGTACAGCGATCATGAATTGGATTAAAGATCCTTGTGGCAGAAAAGAGGAGGGTGCACAGCAAGCTCACTGCCCTGGACTTCAGAGAGCAAACTTTGGCCTCTTCAGGATTGTCCTTGGTAGAGTACCATGGGACAAAATCCTGGAGGGAAGAAGAGCCCATGAAAACTGGTTACTGTTCCAAGTATCACCTCTTTCAAGCTCATGAGCAATGCATCCCAGTAAGGAGGAAGCCTGGAAAAAACCCAAGAGATCTGCATGGATGAACAGAAGATCCTGGGCAAACTCAAAATGTGAAAAAGGAAGCCTAGAGAGGGTGTAAACAAGGGTGGGTAGCCTGGGAGGAATACAGAGAAACTGTCCGAACAACCAGGGATCAGGTCAGGAAAGCTAAAGCCCTGATTGAATTAAATCTGACCAGGGACATCAAGGGCAACAAGAAAAGCTGCTCTAGTTATGTCAGTGATAAACAGAAGAAAGTGTGGGTCCTCTACAGAAAGAGCAGGATATGGAGAAGGCTGAGGTAGTCAAGGATTTGTTTTGCCTCAGACTCCACCTGCAAGTGTACTAGCCACACTGCCCAAGTCACAGAATGCAAAGGTGGCAACTGGGAGCATGGAGAACTGCCGACTGTAGGACAGGTTCAAGACTATCTAAAGAACCTGGACATGCACAAGTCCATGGGACCTGATGAGATGCATCTGTGGGTCCTGAGGGAACTGGCAGATGAAGTTGCAAAGACTCTCTAACCTATTTTAAAGTTGTGAAAGTCCGATGAAGTTCCCACTGACCAGAAAGGAGGGAACATAAAAATGGAGGTTAAGAAGTGAAAAAAGGAAGACCCAGGAAACTACAGGCCCATCTGTCTCACCTCTATGCCTAGCCAGATCAGGGAGCAGATCCTCCTGAAAACTCTGTTCAAGCACACAGAAAACAAGGAGGTGACTGGTGACAGCCAATATGGTTTCACTAAGGGCAAACTGTGTCTGAAAAATTTGGTGCCCTTCTATGACATGGTGACAGCACTAGTGGATAAGGGAAGAAAAACTGATGTCATCTAATTGGACTTGTACAAAGCATCAGACAATGGCCCATAGGACATCCTTGTCCCTAAATGAGGGAGAAATGGGCTTGTTGGATGGATCACTTGGTGGATAAGGATGGTGGCCCTGCCTGTGGCAGGGGTGTTGGAGCTCCATGATCCTTGGGGTCCCTTCCAACCCAGACCATTCCATGATTCTATAAGGAGTTGGCTCAATGGCTGCATTCAAATTATTGCAATCAACAGCTTGATGTTCAAGTGAAGATGAGTGACATTTGTTGGTGGTTGGTATGTGGACTGGCACTATTTAACATCTTTGTCAGAGACACAGACAGTGAGATCAAGCTCACTCTGAGCAAGTTTACTGAGAACACCAAGCTGTGTGGTGCAGTCAACACTCTGGAAGGAAGGGATGCCACCCAGAGCAACCATAACAGGCTTCACAGGTGGGCCTGTGCAAACATCATGAAGTTCAACAAAGCCAAGAACAAGGTCCTGAACATGGGTCAGGGCAATCTCATGCCCAAGTACAGGCTGGGTGGAGAATGGACTGAGAACAGCTCTAAGGTGGAATTTGGGATATTGGGTGATGTAAAGCTCAATATGAGCTGGCAACATGTGCTTGGAGCCCAGAAAGCCCCAGGTGAGACACACCACACCCCAGCACAAGACAGGGAGCTGTTGCAGTGGGTCCATAGGAGGCCATGAAGATGGTCAGAGGGCTGGAGCACCTTTTATGTAAGGAAAGGCTGAGAGAGTTGAGCTTCTTCAACCTGGAAAAGAGAAAGTTCGAAGGAGACCTTATAGCAGCCTTCCAGTAACTGAAGGGGCCAACAAAATAGACAGAGAGGGGCTGTTTACAAGGGTGGGTAGTGATTGAACAAGAGGTTTTAAACTGAAAGAGGGTAGATTTAGATTTAAGGAAGAAATTCTTCATGAGGGTGGTGAGAAGCTGTGGCTGCCCCCTCCCTGGCAGTGTTCAAGGCCAGGTTGGATGGGGCTTCAGGCAACCTGGGCTGGTGGAGGGTGTCCCTGCTCATGGCAGGGGCTTGGAATTATATTTAATGTCCCTCCCAACCCAAGCCATTCTATGATTCTGCAATCTCATCCACAGTCAGTTCTTAGTCCTTACACTAAAAACCAAATAAAACCCCCAACCACCTGCTGTACTCTGCAAGTCACTGAAACTGAAAAAAGGGAAGAAACTATTTGGAGTGTCAAGAGAATCAGAAACCCTACGAACAACCACAATCCAGACATTACCCAAAGCTTCCCCTCCCCAGGGCAGAACAAGAGGATACAACTTCCCTGTCCTGAAAAGAAAGGCATGACATTGGCTGTGCTGCCATTCAGCGAGATCTGGCCACCGTGGAGAACTGGGCAAAGAGGAACCACATGAAATTCATTGAGGGCAAGTGTAGGATCCTGCACCTAGGGAGGAATAACCCCAGGTACCAGTACAGATTATGAGCTGGCCCGCTGGGAAGCAGCGATGTAGAGTACCACGTGGGTGTCCTGGCTGGTAACAAGCTCTCCAAGAGCTAGAAATGTGCCCTGGTGGCCAAGGCGGCAAATAGCATCCTGGGAGGCATTGAGAAGAGCATGGCGAGCAGGTTCTCCTCCCCTCGGATCTGCCTTGATGAGGCCACATCTGCAACATTGTGTCCAGGTCAAGACAGACAGGGAACTACTGGAGAGAGTCCAGCACAGGGCTTCAAAAGATGAGGGGACTGGAGCATCTCTCTTATGATGACAGGCTGAAAGAGCTGGGGCCGTTTAGGCTGGAGAAGACTAAGACAGGATCTGATTAATGCTTATAAATATCTAAAGGGTTGCTATTAAGAGGGTGAGGTCAGACTCTTTCCAGTGATGCCCAGCAACAGGTCAAGGGGCTACAGGCACAAACTGGAGCACAGGAAGTTCTGTCTGAAGATGAGAAAAAAACTTCTTTACTCTGAGGGTGGCAGAGCACTGGGACAGGCTGTCCAGGGGGGTTGTGGAGTCTCCTTCCCTGGAGATGAATATTCAAGAACCAGCTGGACACAGTCCTGTGCAACCTCCTCTAGGCGATTCTGCTTTAGCAGGGGGTAGGACTACAGACCTCTCCAGAGGTCCCTCCCAACCTCTACCATTCTGTTAAGTTCACACCACTGAAGCTGCTAAAAACATACAGAAATACAAAGGGAGAGGAAGTTTCTTTGAAAGCATGTATCCAAGCACAAAAGAAAAAATCACACACTTCGTGACATAGGTTAGATACATAAATGTATCTCACTACTACATCCCACCCATTGACTTAAGCCTCCCATCTAAAGCTATACAAAGGCAGATACACAGGATGCCTTAAAATCTTTCTTGCAGGTTAATATTAGAAAAGTAACAGATGCCACAAGAGGCTTAACAAAATAGATGCTTGTAAATCACCTGTAGTTTAAAGCAAGTTCTTGGGTATGTTTTTAATTAAAGGGTAGCAATCAACTCCTGAAGCCATCATGCTTTGCCCAGGGTTCCCCAAGGCAATACAAAAACATCCATATAGTGGTGCTGATTTCCCAGAGGTACGGATTCAACTTGACCTTTTAAAATTCAGATGACTGTGTGTGTCATTTTAAGGTAAAGCTCAAGTTTACCATTTAAACACCTTACCAACTTGGAGAAGTGGTGAAGTGAAAGTCAGATCAAATTTTATTATGTTCTTGAAAAAACCTGCAGTCAGTATGATGTGACACATGCAGAAGAGAAAGAAGCATGCAGCATGGAATTTTAAGGTAAACCCATTTCACAGAAAAGTCTATTGCTCAATGCTAAAAATTTCTAGAGCTCTATAGCTATCAGGACGCAGCCTTTTAGCCAACATATAAACTGCACTGTCCTATAGCAGCTTGTTTTGTAGTTAATCAAAAACTTGAATAAGCTAAACAAATTAGAATGATCAAGTACTGGTTTCTGGCTGTTTATCATTTATTTTTCCAATACTCCTCAGTATAGTTAGAACAGATGTATTTTGGCAAAGGAAATGCACAATGCTAAAAGAAAAGAACCAAGCCAAAAATTAGGCCTGTCATAATATCCATGACAGCATTTGATAAGACTAGAAGATACTAGCCCTCACAGTAGGAAAAAAATCCATGGCCATTAGTATGGTTACCATTTAGACAAGCCTACTTTAAAAAGATGTTTTTAATGTAGCTGTTCAATTTGCCTAACAAAAAGCTCACACCAGACTTCAAAGCTCGTATTTGTCATCAGAAATTAAGAACTCTAATCACTAATGGATACATCTGACAACAGAAACAAGCAGGCACATGGTTTTAATCCTTTAAATAGCAGTCCCCCAATTGTTAAATCATTTACGAGCCATTTAACAATACTATCATTATGTTGTAATCTCTGTAGAAGCCAGCAAAGATGAAACACAAACTTAATTTCTGTAGGCTTAATGTTTTCACATGGTGAACAGATATCAGTGTTTAGCAAGGGGTGGGGAAGAGGGGTATGCTTGATGCAAACATTCTGTGATAAGGCATGATCTCAGAAGTTAAGAAAATACTGCTTTAGCCCTTTCCAAAACCAGATTAGATTAGTATGCTTCATACTAAGAAATTTGCCTCTTCATAACAAGATTTCAAACCACAAGTTATTAGATATTGAAATAACATGTGCTAAACTTTGACATTTTATATCCATAACTGACCTTTTCATTCTTCTTTTCTGTCTCCACAGGCTGCTTTATATTTTCTTTACGGACAGTTTGTATTACTTCATCCTCAGATACATCAAGGAAAGACCGTCCATTAGGCTGTGTAAACAGTAAGCGTGGATGGTAAAAAATGTGGAGAAAGCAGATGCAGCAAAGCTCAAATTATACTATTACTGAAATGCAACTATTTTTGACTGAAAAATGCTCACAAGATTATGAAAAAAAGCAGACAGAAACATGGACTGGTGCTCAAAATATCTCCTGCAATTCTATATTTACCAAACAGAAATAAGAAAGGAATCCTACTCAACACAGGAACTGCTTATCAAAAGGTACGTTTCTGAAAGCTACCATCTTTCAGAACAGCTACAGTTGCATTAGATGTAAAATACCCAAAGAAATGAACATATTTACCACTTTGTAGCAGTTTGGCAGTAGACTACATTTTTAAAATAAAGTCTACCTTGATCAAATTTCTGCAATTTCTACCTGTGCGTATCCCTCACAGCTCATTTCCCTCACACTATGAGCTTCAAAGTAGAACAGAAATAAGAAGTCAAACACAAAGCATGACTAAGCATGACATCTCATTGTTCTTTTCAGACAGAATTGATTATAGTTGTTACATTAGTCTACCATTTTCCCCTCACATAATAAAGGAAAGAAACTTATGTATTATTCAACATATAAAGGCCAGTCATTAAGTTAGTCTTTAACATCACCTTTGACAACAGAGCCTATATATTCCCTATGTAAAAATAACTGTCAAGAGTAGTAATTGATGCTGAGACCATATAAGTTTCATATTAATTCACATTCATAATTATTCAGATAAATTAAAGACTGAAAATTAAATAAGACATTAAGGTAAGTAACTATCTCAAGGTTATTTTCATTTCTGCAACTTTAAAAATAAAGTTCAAACTATATTATTCACAGTTATTTTTGTTATAAAAAGCACAAAAATTACTTAAACTCTGCATCAGAACCACCTGATGGCTTTAAAGTAAAACAAACACCATGTTACAACTTAGTGTGACCTATTCCTTCAAATATCAAATCTAACCCTCAATTTAAGCGGTACAGGTAGTGAAGTCTTGCCGTGTTATATTATGCTTGCAAATCACCCTTGGCGTGATTTCATCAGTTCATTGCTTACTGTAGTTAGCCAGCATGCCAACTTCTTATTTTCTATCTATTAATAGAAATTGAAAGATCAGGTCACCTAACGCCTCTTCTCTTGCAATAACCAGCTTTAAACTGGACTTGTCATATCTAAGATGCAGTACATTTCCTTCAGCATCCTGGAAATTAAGTATATTTCATGGATGTGTGTCTCAGAACTCTCTCTAAAAGTTCCACTCAATAAAGCTCAGTACTTGATTCCACAGGGAAACCAAAGACCTGATATTCAATCTTGAAAATAATCCATTGCCAGAAAAATCAGTTCTCAAACCCCTCTATTTTCTCCAGATTCCACATAGCCATGTTATTAGTGGTGTGATGTCTTTCAATCCATGTTAGTACCCATGACATTTAAAATTTTAAGCTGGAGAAGGAATAATTATGTCTAAGTTATTGAGCAGTAGAATTAGGTAACAGACACTGCATCTAGCATTGGACTTGTGTCAAAAATTTTTACAGCCTACTAGTTCTTTTAATTCTGTACCTTGCTTTGCTATTACACATATACCTCAAGTTGAATGAAAACCACTTTCATAAGCCCTCTCAAATATTCAATAGATGAAAGCTTTCATCTTTAAAAAAAATCAGCTGTTTCTCTCAAGTAGTAAACTAATTCATATCCATTGAGAACCCTCCGGAAAAATCCACATGACTCTCTAAAACGCAGTCTGATCATCTGATCATGTAAACAACAGCCACTAGAAATACATTAAAAAACTTCTACTTTGATACACTCCAGGAGATACGTATCCCTGAGTTGTAATGGTTTCCTCTTCAGTGGAAGCTTCCCACATTTATTTTCTGCCCACAGATGAATCATAGAATTTTAACCAAAATTCATGTGGCCATTTTAGGATATACCAAAGATAGCGACAGAAACAGGAAAGAAAAAAGCTTTTTCTATAGCATTCGCAAATGTTTCTTTTCAAATAAAACTACAGCCAAGAGGACTCAGTTTAAAACTTTATGGTAATACATTAAGCATCCACTGGCAACAGTAATTCATTCAAATTGTGCAATTTGTTAGCATATATTTCCTCAACCTAAATGCTGAGGATGCAACTAGGTAGAAATAATGTTGTCAATAACACTACTGATTTCTGAATGCACTTCTTACCTGCTGATTGTAAAACCTCAATATTTAAATAAACCTGTCACACACATTTGAGGACTTCAAAATAATAATCTAAAAGCAGAACACACGTTCTGTTTAGATAGTTCAAACTGAAAATACTGTTCTTTCAATACGGTATAGTGCAATGGATAGCTTAGTTTCACACTTCAAATGGCAGTAACGAAATTACTATCATTTGAGTCTTACAAGGCCACATTAGCCAAAGTCCTTATTTACACATTATAAAGATATGCCAATTTAGAGTATCTTTGGCCAATGAAGAACCTGTTTACAGATATTTTCTCTAACCTTCTCTTAAGAAACTAAGCAATTTTCTCTTTGAGCACTGCAGAATCCTACAGCCCTGTCCTAGAATTTGACAATTAACACATACATGAAACCAACACGTTGAGTATCAGTTGAAAGTACGAAAAACGCTTTATGTGGTCTGAGTGCACAGAACAGTCACAGCCTGAAAAGATCTTTGAAGCAGAACAAATAGGAAGCTCTCAAATGCAAATGCTTTTACTAAAATGTGTACTGTCCAGGTGTACTTCACACAATAGGAGTACATAATGAATTTCATGTTTTCAGTATCTACAAGCAGATGGTATGTACTGCTTTCTAAAGCTTTACAAGAGCACAAAAGTCACATGAGAACAGTTTCACCTTTTTCTGCTGCAGGTTTAGAAAGCAGAAGAGAGGTACAGCAATTACTCAGAAGCAAAAGGAATTAAAGAGATTTTTGCAAAGAAAAAATTCTTAACTGGGGCAAAAAACCCCTCTGTGACAGGAGGCAGAAGAGCTCTATCCCTGCTAGGAGAACAGGAAAAAAAAAAGGGCATGGGGCCCTTTACATTTACTGGGCAGAACCTAAAGCTAGGTTCTGATATCATGATACTACTACCTTGCTCCAAGCAGCTGAAGAAAGGCAGGACTGACTCTGTACACTATAGTGTTAATGAATGCTATACCACTTGAGCTTCATTTTTCCTCAGTCTAACAACAAACAAAGCAGAATTTCATAGCTGCTAGAGTATCCAGTCAATGCAGTGCTATGCAACTGAATATTTTACTAAAAGTATCAGGCAAATTGTAACCTATCTACACAGGAACTGAGTAAGGCCACATGTAAGAAACCAAGCAGTAATACCCTTCCAAAGAAAGGGTGCAGTGAAGAACATTCCTGATCCTGACTGATCAGAGTTACGCATCACCTGCTATACAATGAACTCAGTAATTCTGTATTAAAGTAACCCTACAGCTTTCAAACAGACATCTGTAGTGCGTTCTTCAATGCTACAGACCAGTAAGCTTTCTGAAATGCCCTCAATCGAAATCTAGACCCTGGCACAGCAAACTCTGTAGTAAATGTAATGATAATAGGCTTACTCTTTTGCCTTCACAGACCTCAGAATTAGCATCACCGGCACACAAAATCACAAGATGAAAGTGACTATGCAACAACTGGTACAAATTTGTTACATCTTTAAGTCTCCAATGTTATTTTAATAATTTTATATGTGACATTTGGAAAAATATCGAGACATGCTAACATTTCTCAGAACTTGCCTGTTAAACTTTGCCACTAGTATAAACCTATTTGCATTACAGTTAATGATTCAGTTTGTGCATCTTCATTTTTGGAAAAGGTTTGTTTGTTTTTCACCTATGCATGAAAATAATGAATGCAAGGTACTGCAAATAAAACTTTAAAATCTTAAGAATACAGAAGGCCATCTTGACAGCTGAAAAACTGTTTTATTCTTTTGATTATGAAAAGTATTTACCCTTACATAGCCACAGCATCTATTATTTTGTGCCTGAATAAACAAAGCTTGAAACAGTAAAAGCATATTCAACAAAGTGTCAGTTAATTTTATATAAAATTAAACCAAAGTTTTCTTTTACAAAGCCCTCACTACAGTCCATCAAGTCAGCAGTGTATCTACCTTCTCATTTTATCTTCTGTTGAGGCATTTTTAATGTCTTCAATGATGACTTGCAAAACTTTATGCTTTGCTTTTATACTGAGTTTAAAGGAAAAAAAACCCAAGCAAAATCTAAATTATTTCTACGATTAGTCTTTCTTTTCCAGAAGGCCCAACAAAGCTATTAAATACTGAAAGACTTGGCCTTCTCCAAAATGGAGCCCCAGCTACACTGGAAAGATTCTGAATCACATTGCTTCCTCTTCTTGGTGCTCAGCCCTCAGTCTCTTGCAACTTCCAGAATCAAGTCCAGTAGTTCACTGCTCAAGGACAGGTTGGTGGCCTATGCAGACTTTTTTTTTCTTTTAAGATATTCTAGCCTTAACTTTTCATTAGAAGAGAAAAAATAAAATTCAAGACTTAATACTGCCACAGACTCAAAGGTACAAACCCATGTTCTCTCCCTTTTGTGGTCTATAGGTAAAGAATTCAGATTTTATAGAGCAAAATATAATTAAAAGACACAGTTGTAACAGGCAGGGGACATCTGCTGCACTTTCATTCCTACAATCCATTTGGACGTAAATAGGATTACAAACATACTAACAATATAAAAAGCTATAGAAGCAATCCCTTCAAGCCCCAAAAATATGATGACTGGAAGCTTTAAAGTGATGGTTGATAATTCCTGCATTCTACTAGTTTTTCATCACAAAGTACATGCACACTGTCAAAGGTGGAAGGTTCCCACACCACATGCTGACAATTAAAAAACCCACAACACACACACACGAATGATCTGTTTTTAAGGGACTACTAAGACACAGATTTCCTTATTAAAGGAGATGATCCGTACTGTAACGACTAAATCAGACATATTCCTACTGAGGCAAGCTCACCACAAGGCTGACGTTAACACGCTGAGAAGACATAGCAAAAAGCCTTACTGAAGTTTGAATCATCACAGCGTTTACGGGGCATACAATGTTATTTCTAATAGTCTTTACCTGTCTGGACTGCAACTCCTAGCTTGAAAATTTAAGTTAGGTCTCCACTACTGGTTCTTAACAATGCAAGCATTCGATTAAAAATAACAAAAAAATAACGCTTACATATGATTGTTTCGATAAAAAAAGCTTCTGAACAGAAAAGATCGTTTTCCTCACCACCCAGAACTATTAACGTGTAATTTCCCTGTGTGCGCGCTACTCCTCCCGGTTTTGAAAGCAATCAATAACCTAAGCGACACGAGTCAGATCCGCAACAGTCAGCCGGGACCCCCCCCCCCCACCATCCCCTCTACTGGCACGTATCACCCAGCTGAATCACAGAGCAGCTCCAGGGAAAGCTCTGCGGCCACCAGCCCCTACGGGTGGTTCTCCCCCTTCTCAGCGGCGCCTAACAAATCTACAAGCATTTTACCGAGCATGGAGCAAGGCGGACGAGGACCAAGGAGAGGCAGCCGCCCCCAGGGTTGCTCGTCAGTCGCGACCTTCCTCCTCCCCCAGCCCCCACCCTTCCCGCAGGGGACTCGCCGCGCCCGGCGGAGTACCGCGGCAAACCCGGCCGCCGTCCCCATCCTGCCGCTCGCTGTCAATGAGCCTTTCATAGCCCCCCTCCTCCGAAGCCCGTGCTCAGCCGCTCCCCCGCCCCACCGTGTCCTCACCCCTTCCCTCCCGAGCGGCGCGGTCCGAGCGGCGACGCTCACCCGCGCCGTTTTCTCCGGCAGCTTCTTCTTGTTTCGCTTCTTCTGCTCGTCGCCTTTCAGGTGCAGCTGCCCTGGGCCCGGGCCCGCTGCCTTGCCCTGGCCCCCGTCTGCTGTCAGGCCCGCGCCGGCTGCCTCATCGTTCTTCCTCTCCGCCGTGTTCCGCGCTGGCTTTTTACGGAGGCCGCCTCCGCAGGCCACGGCCAGCAGCAGCCCCAGCAGCCCCAGCCCCAGCGCGGCCGGGACCACCAGGGCGAGCCAGGTGGGCAGGCCCTGCGGGTCGAGGCCCAGCTCGAGGCCCAACTCGGCGCGCAGCAGGCCCAGGCCGCCCGACAGGAGGTCCCGCACCCGGGCCGCCGCCTCCTCGGCCTGCTGGCCCACCGTCTTCTGCCAGCTCCCCGCAGCCATCACGGACCCCGGCCCCGCAGAGGCCCAAACCGGGCGGGGCGGCGAGGGAGCGCTCAGGCCGAGCGCATCGCGGCCTCGGGAATGCCGCACTCGCTTGCTCGAGCCGGTGGGGAGGGTGGGGGAGGACGGGACACGAGCGGGAGCCTCGGCGGGACGCGGCTGCCTCAGCCCCGGAGGCACCCGGGTCTCCTCCTCTTCCTCCCCGCCCTCCGCCTCCCGCGCAACGTCACCGCCCCGACGAGGGCCTGCCACTGCCGCAGCGTGCCGCCGCCATCACTACCGTGCGCGGGGCGGAGGCTGACGCCTGAAGGGCGGGCACAGAGCTACCCACTCCCCGCCCTCTCAGCGGCCGCCCGACACCCTCCTCCTCCCCCGTCCCGCCCCGCCCTGACCGGGGCGGTGCCAGCCACAGGGAGGGCGGTGCGGAGTGTAACCTCGACGTGGCAGCTAGCGAGAGGGGCGGAGGCCGAGGTGCTGCTTGGCGCCGCCCGGCGGTGGGACCCCGTCGCCACTGCGGCCGGGGCGGGAGACACCCCCTCCCCCATCCCCGGCTCGGGCGACTGCTTGGAGCCGGGGATCGTCGGTCTCTCCCGCCGTTTTGGTGGGCCGTGCCCCTTTCCCCGTGGATACCCCTCACAGAAACAGGCCCATGCTGTCAGCTCCGCGGAGAGGGCCGTCCTCGGGCCGCGTGGCCCGGCGCTGAGATAGCAGTTGAGGGATGCTCGTGTCCTTGCCCCAGCTCGGCCTTCCCACACCCGTGGCAGCGTGGGTGCGTTTCCTGGGTTGTGGTCACTAATCGGTTCTGTTTTCATATACTCATAACTTTGTTTTGTAAAGTCAATAGATCTTTCATATACAAGTATTTGGGAATGACATAGACTGCGACAGGGGAGGTTTAGGTTGGATATTAGGAAGAGGTTCTTTACTGAGACGGTGGTTGGGCACTGGAACAGGCTCCCCAGGGTAGTGGTCACAGCTCTGAGCTTGACTGAGTTCAAGAAGCACCTGGACGATGCACTCAGTCCCATGCTCTGATTTGGCTGGCCCTGTGTGGAACCAGGAGTTGGACTTCATGAACCTTATGTAGCAGTAGCAACAATCTGAAGCACAGCATTTTACTGTTAGATAGCTATATTCTTAGAAAAGATGAAGTTTTTGTATTCAAAGTCATACTACTTTCTTTTTTAATAACCCTTTTATAGTTTAGCATAGACCATGAACTTTTATCAGAAAATAGTAACTCTTGTTGTACTGGTTGTTGCACAATTCAGCTACCCTAACGCACCAAAGAAAGTATTCTAGACGTAGTTTCTTTGTTTAAGATGTGGACTTATAGACATACAAGTGATCAAACAGTGATCATTCAGCTGCAGTGGTCGGTCGGGATATTTTTTAAACAGTGGCCAGAGAACAGTAGATACTTTTCATTGTAAAGAAAACACTGTAAGGACCTGATAGGATTTGAATTCCACGAGAGTTAATGGACTTTGCTGAATCTTTTTAAAGGCAGCACCGTGGCACCACCGAGTGGCAGCATCATGAATGTCCGAGCTGCTGTAGGAAACACATCTCTGTGAGTGACAAAAAAATAACGTAGCAGATCCTCACTTGAAAATAGCCACTTTCAGTTGGCTATTTTGACTCGCGGCTGAAGCGAGTTAATCTGAAACAAGTGACTTTTTATTCTGAGCTAGCGAGGTAAAGCCATAGTCAGGCAATTTGTAGCAAACTGAAAGATTTTATAGAGTTTGTGTGACTCATTAAAAATGGCAGGAACAAGCATACTATTCTGACAGTAATCATCAAATAAAGCAACTGCTCTATTTCATGCTAATATTGATACTTATATTAGTCTAGTATTAATCTTCAGATGCTTCAACAGATTTGATCAAAGCTACCCCAACCACTCTTTCTGCCAGTGCTGAATATAAAACATCTTACTCATGTCATCCTCCCTCCCAAGGGTCACAGCAGAAGTTTGAATGACACAGTACAAAAGAGAAAGTAATGACAAGTCCAAAAAACACACCGATATAGCTTGGGTTTTTTTATGTAATCTTGTGTCTGTGAACGTTCCTTGTTTTACCACAACTGCTACTAGACATAACCTATATAATACTTTTCCAGGACCATATTTAAAACACAGCACCTGCCACTTGGCATGATGTGAGGAAAAAGGAACTATTGCTTCATAGATCTCAAAATACCTGCTCCATGTGGGTTTTTATGATTATCTGTCACAGTTTTGCATAGTTGGCTACTGAGAGAGAGGGCATGGGGCTGCAGAAAATGGCTGCTAGAATCTTCTGCAAGCCTGTTTATAGCACCTCTGAGAATCACATATAGGACACAAAGACTCCACCAGAACACGGAGTGCCAGGAAGACCACAAAGTTTGGCCCGTTAAGGGCATTGAGATACTTATTTGCATATAAATGTAAGCAGTTGACAGACACAAAAGGCCGGGAAGACTGGGGGAGGAGGCGCCCAGGTACCCAGGAGAGAGATGCCCAGAGCAGAGGCACGTGGAGCAGCCGGAGGAGAGGACCCATGGAGGAGGCAGAGACCCGACCTGCCCGGTGGAGAGGCTCCACGCTGGATGGAGCCGGTGGAGACATAGAGAAGATGCCGTGACTTACGTTGGGATGAGCCCCTGCCAGCACAAGCGACCTACAGAGATGAGCCAAACAGGTTTGCTGGAGGAGGCATCATAGCCCCGTGGAGGACTGGGACTGAGAGACACTGTGATTTGTTGCTGCCTGCCAGAGCAGAGATGAAGCCCGGTGGGAAGAGATTTGCCTTGGAGAAAGTTCGTGGAGGACTGGCTCTTGTGGATGCAGCAGGGGGAGGGTGTGTGGAATGGATGCCCCCATCCTGGCTGAGAAGGAATCCATCTTGCAAGGGACTGACCGAAGCCCCCATCTCCTAGTCCCTGCCCCCCATCCTGTGCTGCGAGCAGGAGAGGGGAAGAAGGGAGCAAAATCATGGCTGAAAGGGAAGTCTGCTTTAGAATGGAGGGGTGGGGGGAAGGTGTTACCGAGACCCCCATTTCCCCCAGTCCCTGCCCCTCCTGGGCTGTGACTGGGAGGGAAGAAGGGAGCAAACTTCTAACTAAAGCCTACTAAGGAGGGAGTGGTGGGGGGAAAAGTGTTTGCCTGGTTGCATTTTTTTTAAGATTGTTGGTTGCACTCCTGACTCTGGTTGTTTTCACTGTTTCTCTTTAGTGTAGTGTAATAAATTAGATAACTTTCTCTTCTGCACTCTGTGTTGAGTCTGTTTTGCCCCTGTCATTAACGAGTTTGCCTCTTGAGCGGCCCAATTATATTTTTTTCTCCCCTGTCCAACTAAGAAGGGGAGTGATGGACTGATTTTGGTTGGAGTCTGGCCTTTGGCCAGAGCTCAACCACCACATTATCTCAATATAGAAGCCATGTGTCTTGCAGCTTTAAATGTTCTTTAGAAGTCAGAGAGATACAGCAGAAGGAAATTAAGTCTCTCAGCATTTCAAGAAGTGTAATCCCAACAAAACACATTTAAGATTTCTCTTGCATGGTGAAGTTGAAAAAATCTTGAACAATATGTAAAGCTAATCCCAACAAAATGCATTTAAGTTTTCTCTTCTGTCAGAAAGTTGAAACAATATGAAATTATACTATTTCACATATATCAAGAATCCAAAATTGCTTGAAGGTTAATTCAGTGCATAATTAATTGAAAATGCTAAGGCAGATACTCATTATTTATCCTGAAGGAGGGAACAACCAATCCGACCAATCACACCTGATCCAACAATCACCATCCTTGGCAATGTTAATAAATAGCCAGGAAAGGAAAGGGGTGAGTAGTCAGCAGACAGTTTTCCTTGAGAAATTGCTCATCTGGGTCATGGCTGAGTGCCTTGAGCTAAGATTCAGTCCAGACTGAGGACTGGAGTTAGAGGTAAGGATTGGATTAGGAGCAGAAGGGCCAACACACCTAAAGACACACTTGGAATAGAATCACAGAATCATTAAGGTTGCAACAGATCATCTAGTCCAACCATCCCCTCACCACCTATATCACTTATTCAACTATGTCCCTAAGTACCTCATCCAACCTTTCCTTAAATACCCCAAGGGATGGTGACTCCACCACCTCCCTGGGCAACCCATTCCAATGCCTAACCACTCCTTCTGAGAAGAAATTTCTCCAAATTTCTAACCTGAACCTCCTCTGGCACAACTTGCAGCCATCCCCTCTTGTCCTATTGCTAGTTATCTGCAAGAAGAGGCTGATCCCCAGCTCACCACAACCTCCTTTCAGGTAGTTGTATAGAGCAATAAGGTCTCCCCTGAGCCTCTTCTCCAGATTAAACAGTCCCAGTTCTCTCAGCCACTCCTTGTGTTCCAGACCCTTCACAAGTGTTGTTACACTTTTCTGGACACGCTCCAGGGCCTCAATGTCTTTCTTGTGGTGAGGGGCCCAAAACTGAACACAGTATTCTAGGTGCGGCCTCACCAGAGCTGAGCACAAGGGGATGATCACTTCCCTAGTCTTGCTGGCCACACTATTCCTGATACAAGCCAGGATGATGTTGGCCTTCTTGGCCACCTGGGCACACTGCTGGCTCATGTTCAGGTGAGTGTCAACCAACATCCCCAGATCCTTTTCCTCTGTACAGCTTTCCAGCTACCCTGCCCCAAGCCTGTACTGTTGCCTGGGGTTGTCATGACCAAAGTCCAGGATCCAGCACTTTGTCATGTTGAACTTCATCCCATTGGCCTCTGCCCATCAATGCAACATGTCCAGGTCCCTCTGTATGGCCTTCCTACCCTCCAGCCTATCAACACTTCCCTCCAACTTCATGGTGTCTGCAAACTTACTGAGAGTGGACTCAAATCTGTCATCCTAATCATCAATACAGATATTAAAGAAGATGGGCCCCAGTACCAACCCCTGGGGAACACCACTTGTGACCAGTTGCCAGTTGGATTTAACTCCATTCACCACCACTCTCTGGGCCTGGCCATCCAGCCAGTTTTTAGCCCAGCGAAGAGTGTACCTGTCAAAGCCATAGGCCGCCAGCTTCTCCAGGAGGATACTATAGGAGACTGTGTCAAAGGCTTTGCTGAAGTCAAGGTAGAACACATGAGTAGCTTTTCCATCATCCATTAGGCAGGTCACCTAGTCATAGAAGGAGATGAGGTCGGTTAGTCAGGACTTGCCTTTCATGTATCCATGCTAGCTGGGCCTGATATACTGCATGTCACGGATTTGCTCTGTGATTGCCCTCAGGAAATTTGCTCCATAATCTTTCTGGCACCAAGGTGAGGCAAACAGGCCTACAGTACCCCAGATCTTCCTTACGACTCTTCTTATAGATGAGCATCACAGTAGCAAGTTTCCAGTCAACTAGTACCTCTCCATTTGATCATTACCACTGATAGATGATGTAGAACAGCACAGCAATCACATCTGCCAGTTCCCTCAACACCCTTGGATGGATCCCATCTGGCCACATGGACTTTTGGAATAGTAGGTCCATGACTGTGGAATAGTAGATTCCTGAGTGTTTTGTCCTGAATCATGGGGGTTTATTCTGCTCCCTGTCCCAGTCTTCCAGGTCAGGAGGCTGAGTACCCTGAGAATAACCACTCTGACTATTGAAGACAAATGTAAAGAAGGCATTGAGAATCTCCACCTTTTCCTTAGTCTCAGTAGTCGTGTTCCCCATCAGATCCAGTAAAGGAGGGAAATCCTCCTTGGCCCTCCTCTTAGTGTTAATGTAATTGTGTTCTTGGGCTGGTATCAGCCAGGCAAGAGCAGGGACGCTTGCTTGGGCTTACAGAAGCATCTTTTTCTCTGGCACCTGAGACATTTCCTCCCCCTCCCCCTGTCACTGGCCTTGGTGTCTGCACAGTTTCTTACATCTTCTCACTCCCTTCCCTGGTGGCCAGGGTGTTTACAAGCAGTATCTGCCATAATACTTAACATTGAAGAAGCCTGAAAATTCACTTTAAGTCAGAAGATGACGGGAATGGTCTCTTGTACTATGTCTGCCATTCTGGAACAAAAGGGAAATCATTGGCTTTTCCCATCCAGAATTCTGAAATATCCAGGTATTCTTGTGGAGTCTGACGATGTTGGGATTGAAGTAACTAGCATTGTGAATCACAAAATCACAGAATCTTAGATGTTGGAAGGGACCTCAAGAGATCATTGGGTCCAACCCCCCTGCCAAAGCAGGCTCCCTAGCTCATATTGCACAGGTCAGCGTCCAGACGGGTCTTGAACATCTCCAGAGAAGGAGACTCCACCACCTCCCTGGGCAGCCTGTCCCAGGGCTCTGTCACCCTCACTGTGTGAAAGTTCTTCTGCATGTTGGTGCAGAACTTCCTATGCTCTAACTTGCAGCCATTGCCCCTTGTCCTGTCTCCACAGACCACTGAAAAGGGGCTGGACAATTCCCCCTGCATCCCATACTTAAGATATTTATAAACATTAATAGGGTCCCCCCTTAGTCTTCTTTTCTCTAGGCTGCACGGTCCCAGCTCACTCAGCTTTTCCTCATAGGGGAGATGCTCCAGGCTCCTAATCATCTTCATAGCCTCCTCTGGACTCTTTCCAGGACATCCCTGTCTTTTTTATACCAGGGAGAATCTAGCTTCCTTCCTCAGTGAAACTACAACTGAAACGCTGATAAAGAATTGCTAGAGTAACTGGTAAAGGGAATTGTCAAAGACCACCACAATAGGACACACTGGGGAGCAGACTCCCTGTGTACATTTTAAATAAAAAATTAATAGAGAAAAATCTATATACTGCAATTTGACAGTCACTCAGTAATAAGAAATGTGTTTGAAAAATAACTCCAACACAGATAACCAGGTGCAATTAGGGAACACTGGGAAAGGAAACATACAAGGGAACTACTAGCAATTTGATTTTTCTGAGCTCCCAAGAAAAGGGAGTACAGATACTTACTGGTACTTACTGACACCTTTTCCAGATGGCCAGAGGCATTTCCTTGCAGAACTAACTTGTGAGAGAGTGTCCTGGTTTCAGTCAGGATAGAGTTAATTTCATTTGTAGCAGCTGATGGAATGCTGTGTTTGGGAGTTAAAATGAAAGCAGTGCTGATAACACCCTAATGTTCTTAGTTGCAGTCAGACAGTCAAGGACTTTCTTCAGCTTCTTTGTATTTCTCTATTCTTGAGAAAGGAGGGGCGAAGCCAGGACAGGTGACCCAGATGGGCCAAAGAGAGTATTCCATGCCAATTACGTCCTGCCTAGGAAAACGGGGGGACTGTTGGGAAGAAGAAGAGGGGCGGTCTCGGGACGCGTGCTTCTTGGGGGGACGGTCGGTTGCGGGACAGCTCTGGGTGGTACGGCCTGAGTTGTGTGGTTCGGTGAGAAACTGCATTGGGGATCAATAGTTTAATATTCTTTTGCTCTAAAGTCCTGTTAACATTGTTGTATTTTATCTTTCTGTTCTCTTAGTAAACTCTCCTTATCCCAACCCACGGGCCTCTTAGTTTCTTGGTTTTGGAGTTATTTGCCCCTTCCTTTTCCCTTCCCTTGTTTCCCTTTCCCTTTTTCCCTCTTCCCCTGCTCTTTTACTTTAAGAAGCAGGCAACTGCGTGGATCTCAGCCCACAGCCGGGGGGAAACCACGACAGTCTTTTTGGCGCCCAACGTGGGGCCCGAAAGGTTGGGATAACGGTAGATCTGACAAACTTGTGATAAGTATTGTTGTTTAAGCAGTCTCCGATCACGATGCTGTGGTATTTATTCACATGGCTGTGGTCACAGCTGTGGCCGCGAAAGTACCGTACGCTGTATGCAATCCTGGCAGGATTTTTTACCATGTCGAGGCTGCGTTTCCTGGTCTGGTTCTTATCTTTTGTGATGACAATCTATGATACAGTAATATCGAGGATCGTGAACTTGTGCTGGTATTTGTATGAGAGCTTGCTGCCCTGTCCATTCCTTGGACAGGAAGGGTTTAGTAACGGCAGCTGGCATGGTGGGAGTTCTGCTTTCTTTTCCTTTGGGCTAAATACAACAGCTCTGCTAGCAGTCTTTAAAAACTTTCACTATCCCTGGGATATTCCAACTAGCATCTTGCTGTTTGTAGGTTTGGTGCAGATGGTTCAGTTGTTGTCAAATATTAAGCAGAGGTTTATGAATACCACTCAAGATTTTTCTGTGAGGCCAGATAATCGTGAGTGGCAGGGCAAGTGGCAGAGCATGGGCAAATACCTAGGCACTTTCTTAACTCCGGTGGTTTGGAGTTTCACTCCTGAGCAGTTACAAGACCCTGAAAAAGTGACTGCATATCTGAAAAGAAATTGCTCTAAGCTTGCCAGAGATACACACCTTACTGCACTGTGCTGGGCCCTGGCCACTATTTACAAAACATTGCTTGATAACAGGCAGCACTGTCAGTACTGTCAGCACTGTCAGAAGGAAAAGAATGAAAACAGACCAGCAAAGACTGCAGCTGCTGCAACCCCAATGACTGGCACTGCAGCTACTGTAACCACTGTGACTAGCACTAAGGCCACTATGACTAGCACTGTGGCTACTGCAACTTGTCCAACCCCTACAGCAGCTACTGCAACCCCTACAGCAGATACTGCTGATAAAACAAAAAACCAACCCCCGCCAGTGTCTGTTGCTCCCGTACAAAAGAGGAAACAAAGGAAATCAGTTCGTGTAGTGAAGGATGAGGATGAATCAGGGCCATCTGGAGCATGTCAGGATGACGCAGGGTCATCTCAAGCATCTCAGGATGGAGCAGGGCCATCTCAAGCACCTCAGGATGGAGCAGGGCCATCTCAAGCCCCTCAGGATAGAGCAAGGCCATCTCAGGCATTTCAGGATGAGGCAGAATCAGAGGTTGTCACACGATCCCTGACCCTGAGTGAGCTGCGTGAGGTTCGAAAAGATTTCAGCCGCCGCCCAGGTGAGCACATCATCACTTGGTTGCTCCGATGCTGGGATCAAGGGGCCGATAGTCTGGAATTAGATGGCAGGGAGGCCAAGCAGTTGGGATCCCTAGCTAGAGAAGGAGGCATTGACAAGGAAATTGGGAAAAAGCCAGAAACCCTCAGCCTCTGGAGGCGACTACTGTCAAGTGTGGAGGAAAGGTATCCCATAAAGGACTATATTACATGTCAGTCACCCAAGTGTAACAACATAGAGGCAGTTATCCAGTACCTGAGAGAATTAGCTGTACGGGAGATCATTTATTATGATCTGGGCAAATGGCAGTCTGACCCTGATGAAGTTGTATGCACCGCAGATATGTGGCGTAAGGTTGTACGAAGTGCACCAGCAGGGCACACCAATTCATTAGCATCAATAGACTGGGATAATATGTATCCACCAACTGTAAGTGAAGTGTCCTGCCGACTCCGGAAATATCAGGACAATGTTTCCCAATCTGTGATCGCAGCGGTAGAGAAACTGGTCGAACGACTTGACAAAAATTTGTGCAACTCCCAACCCGTATGGGGCAATGTTGCAGCTACTGGGAGAAAGCGTCCATCGTCCCAGAAGGGAGGATGCAGAAGGTGCACACCACGAGACACGCTGCGACAGCAGCTGTGGTTTGAACTGTGTGACCATGGTGAGGACATGAGGAAGTGGCATAGGCAGCCCACCTCAGCCCTCCAGGCACGAGTAAATGAGCTGCGAGGTAAAAGACAACGTGATTTTGCCAGGAAGAAGGCTGCACCAGTGAGCAGCCAATATGATCAGCAACAATAGAGGAGCCCTGCCTCCAGCCAGGTGGAGGAGAGGGATAACCGTGCTTATTGGACTGTGTGGATCCGATGGCCTGGTACGTCAGACCCACAGGAGTACAAGGCTCTGGTGGATACTGGTGCCCAGTGTACTCTAATGCCATCGAATCATGTAGGGACAGAACCTGTCAGCATTTCTGGAGTGACAGGGGGGTCACAACAATTGACTGTGTTAGAGGCTGAAGTGAGCTTAACTGGGAAGGACTGGGAGAAACACCCAATTGTGACTGGCCCAGAAGCTCCATGCATTTTAGGTATAGATTATCTCCGTAGAGGTTATTTTAAAGACCCGAAAGGGTACCGGTGGGCTTTTGGAATAGCTGCTTTGGAGACAGAAGGCACTGAGCAATTGCGTGCTTTGCCTGGACTCTCAGATGATCCTTCTGTTGTGGGGTTGTTGAAGGTTGAGGAACAGCAAGTGCCAATTGCTACAACGACGGTGCACAGAAAACAGTACCGCACTAACCGGGATTCCCTGATCCCCATCCATAAGCTGATTCGTCAACTGGAGAGCCAAGGGGTGATCAGCCGAACCCGCTCACCCTTTAACAGTCCCATATGGCCAGTGCGGAAGTCCGATGGAGAGTGGAGGCTGACAGTAGATTATCGTGGCCTAAACGAAGTCACTCCAGGTATGAGTGCTGCTGTACCAGACATGCTGGAACTCCAATATGAATTGGAGTCAAAGGCAGCCAAGTGGTATGCCACAATTGACATTGCAAATGCTTTCTTTTCAATACCACTGGCGCCAGAGTGTAGGCCACAGTTTGCTTTCACTTGGAGGGGCATCCAATACACATGGAATCGTCTGCCCCAGGGGTGGAAACACAGCCCCACCATTTGCCATGGACTAATCCAGACCACACTGGAAAAGGGTGGAGCCCCAGAGCACCTGCAGTACATTGATGACATCATTGTATGGGGCAATACAGCAGAGGAAGTATTTGAGAAAGGAAGAAGGATAATTCAAATCCTTTTGGAAGCTGGTTTTGCTATAAAGCAAAGTAAAGTCAAGGGGCCTACAAGAGAAATCCAGTTTTTAGGAATAAAATGGCAGGATGGGCGTCGTCAGATCCCAATGGACATTATCAATAAAATAGCAGCTATGTCTCCACCAAGCAACAAAAAGGAAACACAAGCTTTCTTAGGTGTTATAGGTTTTTGGCGAATGCATGTCCCAAACTACAGTCTCATTGTGAGCCCACTCTACCATGTAACTCGGAAGAAGAATGATTTCCAATGGGGCCCTGAGCAGCAGCAAGCCTTTGAGCAGATCAAACGTGAGATAGTCCATGCAGTGGCCCTTGGGCCTGTCCGGACAGGGACAGATGTTAAAAATGTGCTTTACACTGCAGCTGGGGAGAATGGTCCTACCTGGAGTCTCTGGCAGAAAGCACCAGGGGAGACTAGAGGTCGACCGCTGGGGTTTTGGAGTCGGGCCTACAAAGGATCTGAGGCCAATTATACTCCAACAGAAAAGGAAATACTGGCCGCCTATGAAGGGGTTCGAGCCGCTTCAGAAGTGATTGGAACTGAAGCTCAGCTCCTCCTGGCACCCCGACTGCCGGTGCTGGGATGGATGTTCAAAGGGAAGGTCCCTTCTACACATCATGCCACTGATGCTACGTGGAGCAAGTGGGTTGCACTAATTACTCAGCGGGCTCGAATAGGAAACCCTAATCGCCCAGGAATCGTGGAAGTGATCACAGACTGGCCAGAAGGCAAAGATTTTGGGATGTCACCAGAGGATGAGGAGGTGACACGCGCTGAAGAAGCCCCACCTTACAACAAACTGCCAGAGAATGAGAAACGATATGCCCTGTTCACCGATGGCTCCTGTCGCATTGTGGGAAGGCACCGAAGATGGAAAGCTGCTGTATGGAGTCCTACAAGACAAGTAGCAGAAGCCACTGAAGGAAAAGGTGAATCAAGCCAATTTGCTGAGGTGAAGGCCATCCAGTTAGCCTTGGACATTGCTGAGAGAGAAAAGTGGCCAATGCTCTACCTTTATACTGATTCATGGATGGTAGCTAATGCCCTGTGGGGTTGGTTGCAACAGTGGAAAAAGAACAACTGGCAGCGTAGAGGCAAACCCATATGGGCTGCTGACTTATGGCAAGACATTGCTGCCCGATTAGAGAAGCTTGTTGTAAAGGTACGTCATGTTGATGCCCATGTACCTAAGAGTCGAGCCATGGAGGAACATCAAAACAACCATCAGGTAGATAAGGCTGCTAGGATTGAAGTGGCTCAGGTAGATCTAGACTGGCAACATAAAGGTGAATTATTCCTAGCTCGATGGGCTCATGACTCCTCAGGTCATCAAGGGAGAGATGCAACATATAGATGGGCTCGAGATCGAGGGGTGGACTTAACCATGGATGCTATTGCACAAGTTATCCATGAGTGTGAGACGTGTGCCGCAATTAAGCAAGCGAAGCGGTTGAAGCCGCTTTGGTACGGAGGACGGTGGATGAAATATAAATATGGGGAGGCCTGGCAGGTCGATTACATCACTCTCCCACAAACCCGCCATGGCAAACGCTACGTGCTTACCATGGTGGAGGCAACCACCGGCTGGCTAGAAACATATCCTGTATCCCATGCTACTGCCCGGAATACAATCCTGGGCCTTGAAACGCAAGTCCTATGGCGACACGGCACCCCAGAAAGAATCGAGTCAGACAATGGGACTCATTTCCGAAATGCTCTCATAGACAACTGGGCCAAAGAGCATGGCATTGAATGGGTGTACCACATTCCTTATCATGCACCAGCCTCTGGGAAAATTGAACGATATAATGGACTCCTAAAGGCTACCCTAAAAGCAATGGGTGGTGGAACATTCAAACACTGGGATACACATTTGGCCAAAGCCACGTGGTTAGTTAACTCTAGGGGTTCTACCAATCGGGCTGGCCCTGCCCAGTCAAAATTTCCACGTACTGTAGAAGGAGACAGAGTCCCAGTGGTGCATATGAAGAGTATATTAGGGAAGACGGTTTGGGTCATCCCTGCTTCAGGTAAAGGTAAACCTATGTCGGGAATTGTTTTTGCTCAAGGACCTGGTTGTACTTGGTGGGTAATGCAGAAGGATGGAGAAGTTCGATGTGTACCTCAAAGGGATTTGATTTTAGGTGAGAATAGCCAATGTAATTAGTAAGGTAGAAAATTGTATTATAATAAGTGCTAAATAACTCATTACTGTATATTCATTATTATTATAATTGCTGTATGTTGTTGTTTGTTGTACCAATGGAGTTACAGCTGGAATCACGCACGACAATGAAGGAAGACTGCCACGATGATGGGACCAAGACCTGCCATCATAAGAACTTTTTTCCTCTTCCCCTTTGAAAATGAACACTTTTGATTCACAGACTATGACCATGGACATGTCAGATGCATCGGTCGAGCGCCCGAGATGCAGCATGCAACGATCCAATGGCAAGACCATGAGAGACTGTTACAACAAATGGAGCCTGAAAATCATGGACTAGATCATTTACTCAACAAAACTCAGATGAATGGTCTATAGACTAAGGGAATAATACATATATGTGTGTCTGAAACATTGGTTGGACCTGGTCATGACGTAAATGGTATGGAATAAGGGGTGGAATGTCCTGGTTTCAGTCAGGATAGAGTTAATTTCATTTGTAGCAGCTGATGGAATGCTGTGTTTGGGAGTTAAAATGAAAGCAGTGCTGATAACACCCTAATGTTCTTAGTTGCAGTCAGACAGTCAAGGACTTTCTTCAGCTTCTTTGTATTTCTCTATTCTTGAGAAAGGAGGGGCGAAGCCAGGACAGGTGACCCAGATGGGCCAAAGAGAGTATTCCATGCCAATTACGTCCTGCCTAGGAAAACGGGGGGACTGTTGGGAAGAAGAAGAGGGGCGGTCTCGGGACGCGTGCTTCTTGGGGGGACGGTCGGTTGCGGGACAGCTCTGGGTGGTACGGCCTGAGTTGTGTGGTTCGGTGAGAAACTGCATTGGGGATCAATAGTTTAATATTCTTTTGCTCTAAAGTCCTGTTAACATTGTTGTATTTTATCTTTCTGTTCTCTTAGTAAACTCTCCTTATCCCAACCCACGGGCCTCTTAGTTTCTTGGTTTTGGAGTTATTTGCCCCTTCCTTTTCCCTTCCCTTGTTTCCCTTTCCCTTTTTCCCTCTTCCCCTGCTCTTTTACTTTAAGAAGCAGGCAACTGCGTGGATCTCAGCCCACAGCCGGGGGGAAACCACGACAGAGAGGTAACTAAAGTACTATTTAATACTATTACTAAATGAAGTAATACCTCAATTTGCAGTACCTACAGTCATTTCATCAGATAGGGGATCACATTTTTGTGCACAAGTAGCACAAGTGAGCAAGATATTTGGAATTGATTGGCAATTACACACTCCTTACAGGCCACAGGGAAGTGAACAGGTAGAGCAGATGAAACATTTGATAAAACAACAGAGAGCGATTATTTGACTAGAAGCAAATTTGTATTTGAATCAAGCACTACATATTGCAGCTATAGGATATGTGTAAAGCCTAGGTCTAAAGAAAATCTCAGTCCTTTTTGAAATATTATATGGAAGATCACACCATGCTGAATATAAGGGAGAGTATCTGAATCAGTTAGGAGATTCTTACTTGCAGAATTATATGATATCTCTAGGAAAACAATTGAAACAAATTAAGAAAAGTGCATTGGGGATCAGGGCCAAAGGTTTAAACTATGCTATACACCCTTTTAATCCTGGAGATTGGGTTTTATTAAAGTGTTTTTCAGGTGATCCACTTTGGGAAAAGTGGGACAGACCATACCCGGTGCTGTTAACAACTTTCACGGCCATCAAGGTACGAGAGCAAACTACCTTGGATTCATTATTTGTGAGTAAAAAGAGCCCTGGGAGAACAATGGACCTCTGAACCCTGAGAATCTTTAAGGCTGAGACTGTAGAGACGGTAACACGAAAAATTACTATGTCTGTCTAATAATATGGTTCTTTGAAACCATTACTGCTTGGAAGGACAATGACTTGGATATTTACTGCATTTCCCATGGAAAACATGGAACTGCCCCTCTTTGGAATACCAGTGGCATATGCTAATTGGAGTTGGCCCTACAGTCCTTTAAAAGATTTTCAGTCTCCAGATGGTGGAGAGACTACATTGGTCTTCTCAAGAAACTGAAGGAATTGATTGTTCGCCTGGTCAAAAATGAGTGCAACTCACTAGCGGAAAAACATTATGCTGGGGGACAACTCCAAGGCCAGTCTTGCAATGCCCTAGCTCTGGCACCTGCTGGGGCTGGATGTTTCCTCTTTGACAGCCTTTCAGTCTTCTTCAAGGAAACCTTTTAGCAAAATACGTTTCTTATCAGTCCAGCCCTTCTCTAAAAGAAGAGTTCTTAGCAAAGCAAGTTAGCACATTTCACCCTAAACTAGCAGTGCCTGACCACTAACCCAAACATACTTCTATCCCTGTGAACTTTATAGGTAGTCAAGCAGGTCAAGGGAGGTTGTCCTACCCTGCTTCTCTGCACTGGTGAGGCCCCATATGGAATATTGTGTGCAGTTCCAGGCTTCCCTGTTCAGGAAGGACAGGGAGCTACTGGAGAGGATACAAAAAAGGGCTACGAAGATGAAGGGACTTTTGTCACAGTTTTGCATAGTTGGCTACTGAGAGAGAGAGCGAGGACCAGGGGCTGCAGAAAATGGCTGCTAGAATCTTCTGCAAGCCTGCTTATAGCACCTCTGAGAATCACATATAGGAGACAAAGACTCCACCAGAACACGGAGTGCCAGGAAGGCTGCAAAGTTTGGCCCGTTAAGGGCATTGAGATACATATTTGCATATAAATGTAAGCAGCTGTAAAGGCCAGGAAGGCTGGGGGAGAAGGCGCCCAGGTATCCGGGAAAAGAGAGAGATACCCAGAGCAGAGGCACGTGGAGCAGCCGGAGGAGAGGACCCATGGAGGAGGCAGAGACCCGACCTGCCCGGTAGAGAGGCTCCACGCTGGATGGAGCCGGTGGAGACATAGAGAAGATGCCGTGACTTACGTTGGGATGAGCCCCTGCCAGCACAAGCGACCTACAGAGATGAGCCAAACAGGTTTGCTGGAGGAGGCATCATAGCCCCGTGGAGGACTGGGACTGAGAGACACTGTGATTTGTTGCTGCCTGCCAGAGCAGAGATGAAGCCCGGTGGGAAGAGATTTGCCTTAGAGAAAGTTCGTGGAGGACTGGCTCTTGTGGGTGAGATCCTACGGTGCAGCAGGGGGAGGGTGTGTGGAATGGATGCCCCCATCCTGGCTGAGAAGGAATCCATCTTGCAAGGGACTGACCGAAGCCCCCATCTCCTAGTCCCTGCCCCCTGTCCTGTGCTGCAAGCAGGAGAGGGGAAGAAGGGAGCAAAATCATGGCTGAAAGGGAAGTCTGCTTTAGAATGGAGGGGTGGGGGGAAGGTGTTACCGAGACCCCCATTTCCCCCAGTCCCTGTCCCTCATGGGCTGCGACCGGGAGGGAAGAAGGGAGCAAACTTCTAACTAAAGCCTACTAAGGAGGGAGTGGTGGGGGGAAAAGTGTTTGCCTGGTTGTATTTGTTTCAAGATTGTTGGTTGCACTCCTGACTCTGGTTGTTTTCACTGTTTCTCTTTAGTGTAATAAGTTAGATAACTTTCTCTTCTGCACTCTGTGTTGAGTCTGTTTTGCCCCTGTCATTAACGAGTTTGCCTCTTGAGCGGCCCAATTATATTTTTTTTCTCCCCTGTCCAACTAAGAAGGGGAGTGATGGACTGATTTTGGTTGGAGTCTGGCCTTTGGCCAGGGCTCAACCACCACAACTTTTTATGAAGACAGGCTGAGGGACTCTGGAGCTTTTCACCTAAAGGAGGCAAGATTGCAGGGGGAACTTTCCAGTGCTTATAAATACTTGAGAGGTGGGTGACAGGAGGATGGTGTCAGTGTTTATTCTGTGGTGCTGAAGGACAGGACAAGAGGAATATCGCAAGTTCCACCTAAAGATGAGGAAGCTTTCTTTATGCTGAGGGTGTCAGAGCACTGGGACAGGCTGCCCAGAGAGGTTGTGGAGTCTCCATTTCTGGAGACATTCAAAACCTGCCTGGGTGCTGTCCTGTGCAATCTCAATGATTATGCTCTGGCAGGGGGGTAGGACTAGATGATCTCCAGATGTCCTTTCACACCCCTGTCATTCTGTGGTTCTGAGGAGCTGCAAAGGCTTCTGGAGTGGGGCAGAACAAGGGGTGACCTCACAATGACTCCTGGGAGATGCCAGAGAGTCCTTAGCAGCCAATGGCCAGAAGCGACCATGGAGTGGCGAGGAGTGCAGCTCCTGCCATGTGGCTCCCGGGTGCCCCCAGCACCCCAGCTCCAGCAGATTTTTCTCCTTCCCCAAACCATCTACCCCCCAGGTAGGCACCCACCCCAAACCCTGCAGCCTGGGGACATTTGCCCCTTGGGGCAAGAGCAGAGGTGACCACTGGCCATCGCTTCTGTCTCTCTTTCAGGCTCAGCCAAACTCTACCGACTGCCAGGCTCACAGCAGCCCTTGCCCACAGCCCAGGCACCCTTAGTGGTAATGGCACCACAGGGCCTCCAGGCACCACCAGCAGGTATGACAGCCCTGTCTGCTCTGGCACCCCAGTGCCCTGGGCATCCCCCACCTCCAGGCACTGCCAGCATCCGCATCAGCCCTGTCCCCAGGGCAGTTTCAGCACAGGGCCTCCTAGAAGCAAGCCTCTCACAGCTTTGACAATCCATCCCATTGGCACAGCAGCTCTGCCCATGACAAATGCCCCCAGCCAAAAGCTCTCCATATGCCTGGCACAGAGCTGGGGGATTTCAGCCATGAAGACCATCTCGCTGGGTGGACCTGGAGGGTTCTCCTGACTCAGCATGTCTCTCTCTCCCCCACACAGCTCTGCAGAGGATTCCATATGGCTGTTTGTTTGACCCCCAGGCCTCAGGGGTCCCATGGGCCTGCTCCACCCTGTCAGCCCAGGCAGCCTCTCTCATCCCCCAGGGCCAGCCACAACCATCAGCACCCAACCACCATCAAGGGAGTTCAGTGCTTCTGGCCCCACCAGCACTGTGGACCGCTGTCCCTGGCTACCAGCAAATCCAAGGGCAGCTCAGCAACAGCAACATCTTTGGCACAGCCGCCCCTGCTGGGACATACACGGGCAACAACATCGCCCTTGGAAGCAACATCCCCCTCAGCCCCTCTGCTGCTTCAATAACATGGGCACACTTGGGCACCAACAACCCCCTGGCCAGTTATGATTCTTCCAACCAATATCTTGTGAACCTGGCAGCAGATGACACATCTTCTGAGGAGCTTTTACAGGAAGCCTTCAGTCTCTTGGAGTGCTTTCTGAACAAAATGTGGGCCAGCCAGGACAGTACTGGGATAAGATTGATGCTTGGAGACTCTGGAGGCACATTTGGAGAGGACTGTGAGCTGATCCTAGCTTCCCTGAGTCTTCCTTCAACCACCTCTGAGGACCAGCACATTGAGGGGCAATGCTCCGAGAGCACCATCTCAAGCACAGCTACATCTGAGGAGGAAAACTCAGGGTCCAACTTCCACCTGAGTAGCTATGACATCCCCTGCTCTTCTGCCACATCAACAAACCAGGCCCTTGAAGACCCAGCAGGCAACATTGCAGTTTCCAATGAGGTTCCTCTCCATGAGGCCCTGAGGATCTTTGGGTGCTCCCCTGATGCGCTGGGGACCGGACAGGACAGTCCCTGCAAGAGCCCTATACCAGCGGATCTTGGGGGCAGTGGCACAGCCATCCCCCACTGCGACTTTGCATCCCTCTTGCTGCCTGAGGAACTGCTCACTCCCGATTACAGCATCCCCGAGATCGCTGACGCCGTTCTTTCCATCGAAGAAGTCACCCCTGTTGGGATGGAGGGCTGGGATCTGTGTGGGGACGCAGGGATGGACCTGCCACCAAGCCAGCCTGCTGCCTCACAGGTGCGGGGGAAGAAGCGACGGTCGGCAGCCTCCACAAGTCCTGCCAGGAAGCAGAGGGGTCTCACTGGTCATACGGGGGTGTCAGGGTGGGTAGACCCACACCTGGAAAGAGAATGAAGGGGCTGGTGCAGGGGTATGAGGGAAAAAGCCCCTTCTTTCTCTTGCTTTTCCCTATTAAAACCTCTTTGTTGTGAACTGCTCTTCATCTATTTGGGAAGGTGAAGGGGTGCAGGAGGTTCTGGGAAATGGATCCCAAGAGGTGCAAATGCCCTGCTGAACCCCAAATCACACACGGCAATCTCCAAAAGGCAACAAGCCGCCCCAAGGACCAAGTCACTGCCAGCGGGACAGGGAATGGCGGGAGGGAGTCTCCCAAAGGGGAGCTCTCCTTCTGGGGAAGCAGTCCTTTGGCGGGAGAGTCAGGACAGGACAGGTCACTGAAGGACCAATCCTGGGGTCCGGGGTGGGAGTGTCAGACAGACACACACCACAAGAAGTCTGTCAACACAACAGTAAAATGGGTACCTGGGACTTGCAGAGGGCAAATTTAGAACTGCTCAGGGCACTGGTAGGGAGGCTCCCTTGATAGACAGTCCTGAGGGCAAAGGGGTCCATGATGCATCTCAAGAGGGAAGTGTTCAAGGTGCAGGAGCAGGCTGTCTCCATGTGCCATGAGATGAGCTGGCAGGGAAGAAGGCAGCTGTGGCTGAACAGGGAGCTTCTGACAAGTCTCAGCCCAACATGAGCTCAACCTGCCACTGTGGTAAAGGATAATAAAGAAGGTTTCTACAATTACATTAACACTAAGAGGAGGGCCAAGGAGGATTTCCCTCCTTTACTGGATCTGATGGGGAACATGACTACTGAGACTAAGGAAAAGGTGGAGATTCTCAATGCCTTCTTTACATTTGTCTTCAATAGTCAGAGTGGTTATTCTCAGGGTACTCAGCCTCCTGACCTGGAAGACTGGGACAGGCAGCAGAATAAACCCCCAACAATTCAGGCCAAAACAGTCAGAGACCTACTAACCACTTGTACTGTTAATTCACTGATGTAGTTTAAGAGACAATTAATTAATATAGCTTTAATATAAGGAGAATTTGCGTGTTTTGAGAATAGAAAGTATGTCCGTGTTTTGGATTTTAGACTCACAGTGGAGCTCAGCCACAGGTAAAAGATAATAAAGAAAAAGAACAGCTGACTGAGGGGTAGGGTACAAAACTAATTCTTTCATGAGATCTAGTTGATCTGGGTGCTAGCTCGGTCTGGAGCTAACGCTTAGCACATCCTCTGCATTCCGACTAAGTTAGAGTTTTTAACAGGGCAGAGCCAAGAGCTCCACTTTGAGTCTAAAATCCAATCCATCTCCACAGTCTCAGCCACAGAATGACAGGGGTGTGAAGGGACATCTGGAGATCATCTAGTCCTACCCCCCTGCCAGAGCATAATCATTGAGAGCTGATTGCACAGGACAGCATCCAGGCAGGTTCTGAATGTCTCCAGAAATGGAGACTCCACAACCTCTCTGGGCAGCCTGTTCCAGTACCTCACCACCTTCACAATAGAGTTTCTTCCTAAAATCTAATCTAACCCTGCCCTCTTTCAGCTTGAAGCCATTGCACCTTGTCCTATCACTACACTCCCTGGTGAACAGTCCCTCCCCCACTTTCCTGTAGGACCCCTTTAAGTATTGGTACGCCGCAATTAGGTCTCCCCAGAGCCTTCTCCTCTCCAGACTGAACAAGCCCAACTCTCGCAGCCTGTCTTCATAGGAGAGGTGCTCCAGCTCCTTGATCATCTTTGTGGCCTCCTGTGGACTTGCTCCAACAGCTCTGTGTCTTTCTTGTACTGGGGACCCCAGAGCTGGACACAGTACTCCAGGTGGGGTCTCACTCTCTCTTTCTGTCTCTCTCTTCAAAGTATTTCTTAAATGTACATTATTTTCACTATAGGTCACATTCTTGTGCATAACCATATCATTCAGATACAGAAACATTCTGACAAAAATCAGAAACCTAATTCCCCGTATGAAGGATAAATCTGTTCTCATTAAACCTTTGACATACTGTTTAGTCATCAAAGCTAAATTGTTGTTATGACTGATAGAGCTCATGAGTGTCTTGGGAGGTGAAAAACACTTGGCAGACTGTTCACATTCAAATTTCTATCAGCCCTAAGCAGTGAGAAAAATAAATATGCAAAGACTTGCTACCCAGCTGGGAAAAAAAATAATCCTTTGAATTAACAGAAAGCAAACACCAAATTATAGACCTATTTGCTCCTATCACTGGATATATGCATTTTTTGTCTGTATTTTTCCAAGTGTACATTAAATACCGCCTGTAATATGTCTTCTGACATTTATCTTTGCAGAGTTTTTCACAGTTTTATTTTATAGGCCAGCCAGCTTTCCTAATACAGCATTTTAATCGTGAGGTGGTTGCTGTTCATACAGATGGCACCAAGCTAACTTGAAACCACGTGGTTCATTTATTAGCAATACAATTACAGGGTCCAAGTGTGCAGGCTCAGTTATGCATTTAGCCTTCTGCGCTGCAGGCTGCGTTGCTGATGCTCCTATGCTGTCAGTACCCGAGCTAGTTAGTGACAGAAGCAGCAGGGACATCTGTGTAGGTGTATTCAAGCTCTCTTAGTTCTTTCTGAATGTTCTACTCCAAATAATGTTATAGGCTTGCACTGGTTCCTGTCATTCTGACCTAGAAGTAGGAGTGAATATTCCCAAATACCAAATGTTATCAGAAAAAAACAGTTCAGGGAAATGACAGTCATGGAGGGAAACATCTCTGTTTCAGTGAGCTTTTGACAGAGCCCACTGGGAGCTCCTACAGGAAGCCTCATCTGGCCCTGTTCTCCTGATGGCTCGTAGGGTGCTGTGAAGTCTGAGCACCCTTGGCTGTGAGGACTACCACAGAGAAGACCTGTTGTGAGCAGCTGCACTCTTGGAAACCTAGAAACCCCAAATCCTTGCCTGAGCTAGGATATCATGGGGTGTCAGTCCCTTTTTTAGTAAATGGAAAGATGTATAGTCTTGTGGAAGGAGAAAAAATACCCCGTCAGTCATGAAACTATGAATAATACATAGAACATATGTGAATTCAGTCTGCACCATCGATGCTAGAGATGGCGTTTCCTAACTTTTGGGTACTTGATTTGACATTCTTAGTTATACTTAATGTGAGAATTTACATGCCAAGTAGACTTTTTAGAAAATCAAATAGGAAAAAAGAGTTTTGCTGATTTAAAAATCTATTTCAGATTGAAATTATTCCTATACAAAGTTGAAACCTGAGCGTCATTTGACACTTACTGAAACCCAGCTCCCTGAAAGATCCCTGTGTCTATAGTATGTATGTCTGTAGTGCCCAAGAAAATAATCTCAGGGACTGTTTCAGTTCCTAGCCTTGGGGTGGTACATGCTGGCTCACACTCACGCTGCTTAAGACCCTCCTATAGCTGATGGGCTGTGGCCATACTGAATAGGGTTCCATTTGAGGAATATGTGATGTTCCTATGACCCTATTTTTTTGTAGCTAATATTTTTTTGTAGCATTTTGCGGCATTTTTTTAGGTCAAACTGAATCAATGTGCGGGCTCTGTTGCTGCTTGTCAGAGCAAGGTTTTTATAGAATGAAATTGAGGGTCACATGCTTTGCTTTGCACTGCAAGGATCTGTGCAGATGTTTTAGCACACATAGGCTCTGTAGGTCGGAGAAAGCCAAACCTTGTCAACTGCTTACAGTAGGCTATCATGAGCACACTGCCTGAATGTTGTTTGGAAACTTAACTTGGAGTGGTCCAAACCAAATCCAGGATGCAAACTAATGTTTAAGGACTGTGAATGCTCAGAGTAAAAGTTTCAAATTTAATCTTTGTCCTCTTGTAATTACATAATTAGACCTACTGAATATGTTTAACACAGATACTGAAAATAAGTGTTTTCCTTTGCAAATTTCCTCCCAGACATTAGCCAAGCTCAGCCTGAACATGAGAGACCACACAGATATTTATGAAGTTTTGTGCATCAGCTGCCAGACCATTGCTTTTTGGTAATTATAGAATCATAGAATCACAGAATACCCTGAGTTGGAAGGGGCCTATAAGGATCATGGAGTCCAGCTCCTGGCTCCACACAGGGCCAGCAAAGTCAGAGCATGAGACTGAGTGCATTGTCCAGACTCATGTAGTTGTTACTTAATCATTATGTGTATCTTTTTTATCTAAACCAGAGCTCTACTATGCAAAGCATTCACATTTAGGATTATAGAGTGAATTAGGTTGTAGTGATCCATCTATTCCTATCGCCTGCCCAAAGCAGAGCTGACTTTGCAGTTTGATCAGGGTGCTCAGCCTTGTCCTCTCCAAGAACGGAGATTTTTCAGGTTCTCTAGTTTTAAGTTTCAGTGCTTGGCCACAGTCTTGTTCTGAAAAATATTACCTTTATATCCAACTGGAATTTCTTGAGACGTGGCTTGCAGCCATTGCCTCTTGACTTCTTGCTGGGCACAAGAGTCTGGCCCAATTTTCTCTACAACTCTTCTTTAGTTAGCTGAAGATAGCAATTACTTTCTTCTTAGCCTTCTCCAGCCTAACCAAAACCATCTCTTCTTCTTCTATGCCATATGCTCCAGTCTTCTAAGCATTGCAAAAATACTGAGAAAACAGTGAATTTTGCACTGAAAATGAGTATGTAAAAAAAAACCCCAAAAAGCAAGCTGGGAAGTAGACAGATATTTTGGGCTGAAAACTGAACCAGAACAATGGGGACAGTGGCAAAAATTCCTTTCTGAGAAGGCAGAAAAATTTTGGCCAATCAAAATGTGAATGTTGCCTTTTTTCCTGTTTTGTTTAGAGTTATGTTGTTTGCTTAATTTTCTTGTTTTAACTTAGGCTGTTTTTAAAATGGAAAAAATGTTCTTTTGATACAAAAAATTGTATTTTAAAGCCTTTGGCACTTCTGAACAGAAATATTTTAGTGCAAAGAAGTTGAACTCTTTCAACCTATATGATTTTTCCACCCTGTCTTCTAGTTAAAACTGCTAGTCAGCAGTTTGACTCAAATTAATGAACACTTCCCTTATTCTACTACATTCGCTATTAATAGATTCTTCTATATGTTTAACTTTTATGGCTTCCAAAAAAAGAAAGAAGACCTGAAAGGTCTCAGGTGTTTAATTCTATGTACTTTTCAAAGCATGTTCATGCACATGGTCCCGTATGATGCAACCACAGTGGACCTCACGCTGAATTTCTGAGCAGCATCCCAGCTTTCTACTCGCAGCTGTGCTGTCTCTGTGCTATCAGCACAGAGCCTGTGGCCTTTGACTATAAGAAAATGATAATGTTTTCCTTTTTTCATTTTATTTTAAAGTCCCTTTAAAGTAAAAAAACCCAAAACAACACAACTGAAACAACAAAAAAGCAGTCCTCTAACCTAAAGACTCACTTTTTATTATATTTAGGTTTATGACATGTTGTTTATGGAGAGTATTTAACAATTGCTGCTCTGTTTTTACTGTGTCTGAATCAGACATTCTATTTCCTGTACTAAAATCATACTCTCAAATCCTCTCATGAAGTGTGGGGTATTCTCTGGGGAATTATACTGATCAGTAATAAGAAAATATTCTCAGGATATTAGCAATCTGTGAGCATTAGGGAAGAAATAACAGATGCTTAAAAACCTTTACAAGACAGTGGAGCCCTATTAAACTCCAAGGTGATGCAATTACTCAGATACCAAAGTGCCCCCAACAGTTAGACACAATTCCTATTGCTGATGCCTGGATAACCTGAAGTGTTGCTATTTATGATGACTGTTTTCTCCAAAGTTCTCTGGGATAAGCCCTTCTAAAATACTGTACTTCTTCAAGTAGCATTTGAACAGTAATGAAGAGAGATGATTTTAAAAAGGCCATGGATGGTTCATTTATTCAGCAGGACACAAGTGACATAGTGTCCAGGCAGGACATTAGGTGTTTTTCCCTTCTTGGTGACCCTGCTTCTTTTACTGTGGTTTCTGCAACCTCCTCTACCTGCCCTCTGACTTACCTTCCTCCTAACCTTTCCTGTTCCCCTGGATCCAGCCACCTTTCTCATTCCAGTTATGCCTGCACTCTTGCCCTTCCCTAATCCTGTAGGCCCTGTTAACTCATTATCTGATTCTTTTTCATTAAACACATGCCACTATAAAATATAACATAACTGAGCAAGAAACAAGAACCAAAACACAATATAGATTAAGTGTTTGCTAGCCCTTAATTCCGGTTACTCTATGTGTATTTTGCATCTAGCTTTTATCATGCCAGTACAAACTCTTCAGTGCAAAACAATACTTTTTCTGACATATCATCATCATGGTTTGTTTGTGGGGTTGGGCATATTGGTGTTTGCTTCATGATCTGCCTCGGGGCATCTCTGTGACATTGTTCTCGGTTACTGCTGAAGGACCCAAACACTGGAATGGATCAGTCTGGCTGGGAAAAGTATGAAAGAGGGTCCACGTTACATTATGTTAGAGAAGAACAAATCCAAAATAAAGACTTAGTGGATTCCACTTTTGGCTCTTCCTTAGAGAAATAACCTGTCTTGGCTGCTGGAAAGCACCTGCCACATTTCCATCCTGGTTAAATTGTCTTTCTGGGCTTGTTTTGGGTTTGCATTACAAGGTTTTGGTAGCTGAAGGACTAGAGGGGTGATGGCCAAATTCAAGCCCTCAGTAACAGGGGTAGTGCCTCGGGGATAACAGAGCTAAGAAGAGGAAAAACCCACCAAGAGCAATTGCAGCCAGAGAGAGGACTGAGAAGATGTGAGAGGAACAATGCTGTGGACCCCAAGGTCAGTGAAGAAGGAGGGGGAGGCGGTGCTCCAGATGCTGGAGCAGAGATGACACCTGCAGCCCGTGGAGGACCCCACGCTGGATCAGGTGAATGCATGTGAAGGAAGGTGTTACTGCATGGGAAGCCCGTGCTGGAGCAAGCTCCTGGCAGAACCTGCAGCCTGTGGAGAGAGGAGCCCACACCAGAGCAGGTTTGCTGACAGGACTTCGGACCTCATGGGGTCCTTAAGCTGGAGCAGTCTGTTCCTGAAGGTCTGCACCCCATGGAAGGGACCCACACTGTCACGAAGTTCACGAAGAACTGCAGCCACAGGGGAAGGACTCACACTGGAGAAGTTCATGGAGGACTGTTTGCCATGGGAGGGACCCCGTGTTGGAGCAGGGGAAAAGTGTGAGGAGTCCTCCCCCAGTGCAGGAAGGAGTGGCAGAGATGGCATGTGATGAACTGACCTCAATCCCCATTCCCTGTTCCCCTGTGCTGCTGGGGAATGAGGGAGAGAAATTCTGAGTTGAGCCTGGGAAGAAAGGAGGGGTGGGGGGAGATGTTTTAAGATTTGGTTTTATTTCCCGTTACACAACACTTATTTAATTAGTAATAAGTTTAATTGATTTTCCTGAGGTTAGTCTGCTTTGCCTATGAGGGTAATTGGTGAGTGACCTCCCTGTCCTTATCTGGACCCATGAGCCTTTCTTTATATTTTCTCTCACCAGCTGAGGATGGACAGTGACAGAGCAGCTCTGGTGGGTACCTGACCTCCAGCCAGGGTCAAGCCACCACAAGGCTGATAGCCATCCAAGCCTCAAAAAATTACAGCAGAAATCAAATGGGCTCTTGGAACTGTCTTCTCCTAAAGAAGTGGAGAATTAGATTAGTTGAATCCTCAGAAAAGATGAGAAGGGCAGATCAGGAGAATGAAGAGTAGTCAGAGACTTACAGTGATGGAAAATTGTTTGGGATGACTTAAAAATAAACCTTTCATGTAGTTCACTGTGCTCCCTTCAGCCATGTTAGCAACTGCTTGCAATACACTAGAGTAGAAGGGAAAAGGGAGGACACTAAATTAATAGTAATAATGGCACTTCTTCCTTGTGTTATCAGTATTCCTCATCAGTTATGTGACATTTTAACCCTGACTAAGAACACTGGATGTAGTTGTTAAGACACCACAGTAAAGCATCAGAAAACAGAATTTCCAAACCTGCACCCTTTCAGTTAATTTTTTTTTTTGCTGTCAGACTTTCAGCAGCTTTATCCAGCACTCAAAAAATGATGCAGATCACCTAGAAAGCTTTGCACTGTGGTTTTAAGAAGAAAAATTATGCAAGAAGCATCTGTGCCAAACTGCCAAGACCAAAGTGTTTGACAAGCATAGTTGTCCATGCCTTGCATTAATCCTCTCAGCCTGGAGCCACCAAGGAGAATAGCAGGACTTCATGCTACTTCCTGCTCTCTGAGGAGCATGCTGATCACACTGCTGCTTTTACTCAGTATTAACAATTCTGACAGTGTTGAAAACATGTAGTCTTTTCCATTCATCTGATCTTTCAAGAAAACTCAGGTTAGACTTGCACATCTTGAACATTAGGTGTGGCAGAAGTAAAAAAGTACCAAACATGGACTATGATTTAACTGCTTATGTGATCCTTGGACTGTCCGAGTTCTTCACCTGCCTATTATTTGTATTGTGCAGTGAGTTCCCTTGAGGAACCCACTGAGGTGTACAAACAGAACAAAAAGACAGTTCCTGTCCCTGAGACCTTGCTATATGATGAGTCTTGGTAGGCATCTCCTAGCTCCTCTACTTGGTTCAAAAATATTTATTGAGCATATAATCATTGCTCATGGTATCCTTGGTCACAAGCAGGGTGTGCAGGAAGCTTGAATCCTGTGCACATGCAGTCACCCTCCACACAGGTACTTGGTGCTCTCTTCCAGCATTTTTTGCCATGCCCCTTCTGTGCCTCTTTCTCAACTTAGGCATTTCGGCAGCTTTGGAAATGTGGCCTTGTGATAGCAAGTGGGAGGAGTTTAAAATTAAGATGAACAACCCAGAGACCAAGGAATTGAATCCTTCTTCACAGAGAGGTGTAAAGACTTGCCAAAACCATGAAATTGTGTCAAAAAGAGGTGTCACAAGCAATCCCCTGAGCTCAATATGGGCCTTTGTATTGGCATGTGCGTGTGTATTGAAGCTCAGACATTCAGAACCCAGGCTACAGGGAGGCAGCAGCAAGTTCCAAGTGAGTTTCAAAAGACTTTTTTTAGCTCTGCCTCAGTGTTGCCAACTGAGAGGGGGAGGGAGAAATTTTGTGCCTGAGGAATAAAAATACATCACTCCACATTTGAAGTGTATTTATGTGATTTGGATTTTGTCTTTCTGATGGCAGTCCAGGAGAGTGAAATCCTTTTCTAAATCTGGAAAAAAAGTAAAAAGAAAGAGTACTTTCAAGATGTCAGGTTTTTTTTTCTTTCTGGTTTTGTTCCTTCTGACACTAATTAGCTGCAGCACATAAGACAGAGCAGCTATTGCACAGCACAGCTTTTTCTGGGCACTAGGCAGCAATACCACAGGACTCTCTTTTTGCACTCACATGAACCCAAGGCAGGAACAGGCTAGTGTGGACTGAGAAAGATGAAAGAAAATAGCTTAGAATTTAGAGGAGGTTGAAAAAGACTTCTGGTTTTGACCACTCAGGAAAGGTTGGTGCCTAGGAACCTTTGCCACCAGAGAGCAATGGAAGCCTTTAATACACACATCACCCACTTAGTTTAAAAGACTTCCTTGTCTGTCACTGAATAACATGGGTTGTTCTTTCATATTTGTTCTACATCCAGACTAAAGAGACTAAAGATCAGTTGTGGAAGCTTTAGTAAGGCTTTCTTAAAATTATACTGCAGATACTCAGGAAATAGTTTAAATATTTGAATCCTTCTCCCCCCACCCCCCATCTAGTTATCAAAACAAGGAATCTTATAGGATTTTAGATATTTTCAGGGAGCAATGAATCAGTAGGTATTCTAAATCTACTTATCCATAATGTTATACACATAACTACCTTTCTTCTAGTCTCATATGTATATTTCCTCTTGCTCTTGTGAAAATGGGCATTTTTGCTGCAGTGGATGGGGCAACACTTCTGTTTGTCTCTGCATTATTTCCTTTCTCTGCTCCTCAGTCGTGTGAGGAAATGGCATCCTGTTTATTGCTGAAGTCACAAAACAAATTATATTCAAATCATGATTATGAAAATTCCAAAACTGTAGAATAATAAAACAGTAGAGTGTCCCAGTGCCCCTGTGACCAATGTAGTCTTCAAAAATTATGACTCAGATGGTGGGGTATTCTTCAGACTAGGTTTCTCAACAGAATTAGCACATAGCCAGAGATGCAGTGACCCAGTGCAATGAATGCAGCCACTTGCCAGTCAACCATTGGTGCCCGTTGCCAGCTGCCCACAGCTTATGCTTTTCGCAGAATCACAGAATCATCGAATTTTCTTGGTTGGAAGGAACCCTTCATATCATCAAGTCCAACAATCTCCCTAACCTGCCATCCACTACTAAGCCATGTCCCTCAGCACCACATCTAACCCTCTTTTAAATACCTTCAGGGATGGAGACTCCACCACCTCCCGTTCCAATGCCTAATAACTCTCTCTGGGAAGTTTTTCCTAATATCCAATCTAAAACTCCCCAGCATAACTTGATGCCATTTCCTCTTGTCCTATCACTTGTCACTAGGCAGAAAAGGTCACCCCGCACCCCCCACCTCTCCACAACCTCCGTTCAGGTAGTTTTACTAAGCAATTAGATCTCCCCTCAACCTCCTCTTCTGCAGACTAAACAACTCCAGTTCCCTCAGATGCTCCTCAAAACATTTATTCTCCAGTCCCCTCACCAGCCTCATCACCCTTCTCTGGACATGCTCCAATATGTCTTTTCTGCAGTGAGGGTTCCAAAAGTGAATGCAGTACTCAAGGTGGGGCCTCACCAGCACTGAGTGCAGGGGACAATTACATTCCTAGTCCTACTCAACACACTATTCTGGCCTTCTTGGCCACTCAGTCACACTGCTGGTTCATATTCAGCTATCTTCATACCAGAAGCAGGATGAAAATACCTGAGGTTTATTTTTAAAGCATCATGAAAGAATGAGGAAGGCACCTCTACAACAGATGGAGGAGCCAGATCACTGTTTTTTCCTTCATACCTCCCTCTTTCTCTGTGAAGAAAAGGATAACCTAAGAGAAACACATGCATACACACACATGCACAAACTTTCTGAGGGAAGTGATAAAACCAAGTAAAATCATACTGTCTTTGATAGGTGGTATGTTTACTGAAATAAAAGACTTCAGCTGCCTCTGCTCACAGCACATCTTGGCCAGAAAACAAGATGTTTCCTTTACTACTCTAGTAGTAAATGCATCATCAAAGCAGATAAGTGAATGATACAGGAGTAAAAGACAGTATGTAATGACATCATTTGGGGATGCACAGCTTACAGACCATGCTTTGGACATAGTCCACTAAGACATAAGTCCATGATCCCTCAAGGAGTCTTGAAATAAAGGATGCCTGGGAATACTCAGTCTGTCAGACTTCTCAAACTAGTACTAATCTCTGATCCAACTATACCCCAGTTCTACTCCCACCCTATCTCATTGACTGACCACTTTTCATTCCTCAGCTCACATTTCCATGCTTGCCTTATCCATACTTTGTCTGCTCCCCTAACTCTTCATCTAGTCTTTCTTTCTCAGCTTTCCCATTCACAATGGTTTCTGATCTCCTCCTCTAGATGTTATCTGATCTCACCTTCTTCTTTTAGTGTCTTTTCCTAGACATTTCTCACCACTCCAAGCATACCTGATCACTTATTAAATTCATTCCACCTTCCTACCAACCTATTTGTTCACAGTGAGACTCTTCTAGATCTTCATCTCAATCCCCTCTTAAGTTAGATCCTAACCCACCCACCCCAGCCTTTTCTCTCCTCTCAGTATTTCCATCCCACTGCTCTCAGCACCCTGGCAGCCCACTCCAGCTTTCCATTCTCACTCTGTAGCTTCCATACCATACTGCACCACGACACTCACCATAGCATTTATGTTGTGAGCAGCTTCCCTTTTCTCTCTTTTGTACCACCAGGACCTGATGTTGTGACTGTTGAAAGTGCATCTGTGCTCTCAGCTCACATGCTTAGATTTCATCCAGCAACGACAACAGCTCAGAGCCAGAAACATGGGAAAGTCAAACACAGCCTAAGGCTGGAGCCTGCTCAGGTGGATGGACTCTGGGGGAGTTCAAAACTGGGGGTCTCTACAGAAAACATTTGTTATGCACAGTCTCCAAGGTCTACAATACAGACAAACTTTGGTAAAATTTCATGAGGATAGGGAGAAGTTCATCTTTGACATATATGGCCACCCAGCATGTAAATGGGAAGTCCCTGTACCAAACTATGAATGTCCTCAAGCTATTTAAAAAAAAGCCTGCCAGAATGTTTTAACATGGTCAAAACAATGTTTTGGGTTTTGTTTTTTTTTTTTCTTGTGTTTTCAGAAACAGCTGAAAGCTTTTGAGTGAAGTCTTCTAGAAAATTGCCCAGAGGCAAACATCTATCATGGAAAATTCTGGACTGTGTGGCAAAATTATATGCAGCTGATAACAGGGCTGTGGGTTTGGAAGTGACAGATAACTGTCATTATAGCACTGCCAGTCTGACTGCGACACGCTAATGCATTAGCCAAAGCAGGCAGCGTACTACTGCTCACTGAAGAGTAGCAAAGGCAGCGTGCAATTTCTTTTAGCTCAGATGTGATTATGACATTTCACTCCATTCATTCCCATAATAGAAATATGAATGTGAAGCCTAATGGGATACTTTGAAATTCATTATGAAGCACAAATACCGTTGTTAAAATCCGAAAGATATTTAGTGTTGCATTAACTGTATGCAACAAATATGTGTGGAAGAGTAGCCAGCTATATAAATAACACTGTTATAGGAACACTGGATGTGATTCCCTTTTAAAAAATGTTTTATCATAAAGTTTAACTTAAATGCTTTACTTCTCATGTAAAATAAGAAGACTGAAATGATTTTCTATTCAAATGGGCAGTTGTCTTGGTTTTGGACTGTGGTGGTTTGATCCCAGCGCGAGGCCGGACACCCACCAAAGCTGCTCTATCACTCCCCTTTTCAGCTGTACGGGGAAGAAAATATATATTGAGAGGCTTAGGAGCTGAGACAAGGACAGGGAGAGATCATTCCACAATTAACTTATGGGTAAAACAGACTAAAAAAAGAAAAAAATACATCTTATTTATTACACTACACTACACACACAGAGTGAAACCAGAATAGGATAATGAGAAGTAAAACCAGATCTTAAAACACCTCTCCCCACCCCTTCCTTCTTAGCAGATTTCACTTTAATAACTTTAATAATTACTTCTATCCCTTCTTCCACCCAGGGTAGCATTGTATGTGTGTGTGTGTGGTGAGGGGAGGGGGCAGGACTGCATGGGGAATTGGGGTTTCAGTTAGTTGTTTTCCTTCTTGGGGGGGTGTGTGTGTGTGTGTGTGTGCACTCCTCACACCCTTCCCCTGCTCCAGCGTGGGGTCCCACCCATGGGAGACAGTCCTCCATGAACTTCTACAACGTGAGTCCTTTCCCACAGGGCTTCAGCTCTTCACCAGTTGTCCCAGTGTGGGTCACTGCTGTAGAGTACAGTCATAAATCATAGAACGTCTCTCAGTCTCTCAGGCCCAGACTGCTTGCGTCTGGTCACAAGCCCCCTCTCTCTCTACGAGCTGCAGGTTCTACCAGGAGCTTGCTCAGACGCAGATCACAGCATCTTTCATACGTCTCCATGCACTCCTGTGTGGGGTTTCTCCATGGGCTACGGGGTGGATCTCTGCTCCCTGTCCTCTTCCATGGGCTGCGGGGGGACACCAGCTCCACCATAGTCTTCTCCACAGGCTACAGGAGAATCTCTCCTCTAGCACCTGGAAGTTTCTTACGTCTTCTCACTCCCTTCTCTGGTGGCAAAAAGCTACTGCTTGTGGGTTTTTGGTTTTTTCCTCCTAACAGTGAGGCACTGTGACTGTCACTTAATGGCTTGTCATTAGTCACCAATGACTCTGGCCTTGTGTTGGTTGGTGTTTACTTTTTGGGGCCTGCAGAGAACTTCTAGCTGCTTCTTGCAGAAGCCACCCTTGCAGCCCCCCTCCTCCAGCAGAACCCAACCACGCAAATCCACCACAGCAGTATTACTGTATTCTAAGTTTTGGGAAATAAATATAGAGTGGACAGAGGAAGATGATTCTGTCAATATGCTATGAATATGAAAATGGTTTTAGTGGGGTTTATGGCAGTGTGAGATACCATAGAGGAAAGTAGATTAAGACTTAGATCAAGTCCCTAGTCCTCTGCCATTATGTTGCTCAGGAAATAATTTCTTTGCTAAGACTCTTTTCATGTGGACATGTGGAGGTCTTTACTATGTAGCAGATTGAGTTTCAACTTCTCGACTTCTATTGCGGAAGAACTTCTTCACAGTGAGGGTGACAGAGCCCTGGGACAGGCTGCCCAGGGGGGTTGTGGAGTCTCCTTCTCTGGAGATATTCAAGACCCGTCTGGATGCCGACCTGTGCGACCTGTCCTAGGGAACCTGCTTTGGCAGGGGGTTGGACCTGGTGATCTCTGGAGGTCTCTTCCAACCCCTACGATTCTGTGATTCTAGGATGCTGTACAGTTCTGCATGTGCTCACTTGAAATGACGGCAGCCCCGTCAGTGCTAGCAAATATCCTTCCAGCAGATGGCAGGTACTGCTTATCCAATGTAGCCCAGTCGCCCAGGTCAGCGCAGCTGCTGTGGCACCCACCACTTCAAAGGAGGACGGAGCTGAAACCGGAATAGCCAGTCCTCAGGATACAAGTGTTTCAGAAAGATCCCAGGATGTTTTGCCTTGGGTTTTATATATTTAATTCGTACAGAACTCCTAGGTGCATGTTCCGTTATGCTTTCTGTACTAAAGTCCTATAGGAAAAAGTACTTAAGTGAGACACTTATAAGTGATCTAGCTGTCCAAAAATAAGAACTGTTTTCATTTGGGCATGTGTTTATGGTGTTGAGTTCTAATATTTCCCGCATCACACGAATTTCCACTGGTAATGTGAATTAATGAGTCAGGAGTTTTTCAGACCAGAAGGCAGCTGGGCATTTTTTCACATGAGCAAGTCATACAAGAATGGCCAGATAGATAGCAACTTTAAAATCCTGATGTACTTCACAGTAAATCTTGAAATCGGCTCTATTTTTACAGCCATTCATCCTACTGTACTCATTAGTTCTCTCTATCCTTTATGTAAGCTCGCAGAGTCAAGAGAAGTTACAGTAAGTTCACCTCATGGCGTAAGAAGTGTTGAATGCAGTAGCTGATGGAGAGCTCTAATTTCACTGCTCTGTGCTTCATTCTATTATTATTTGTCCTCTGCTTAAGAAAAATGTTCCAACTGGGGAAATACAAAGCAAACACAACAGTAGGAAATAGCTTGATATTTGTAAACTGTCACAATTCAGTGGCCTGTCTTGCAGACCTTGAATTATTGTTCCAGATCTGAGCTGTGGTATGAAATGTGTTTGATGCCAATAATATTTCTATGTGAGTAACACCAAATTTGTTTTCCATATTAACTTTACTTTGGCACTTTATGAGTTGAAGCTCCCAACGTCCCATGTGGGAGACGCTATAGCATCTAGGCTTTTATACATGAACCATTCAGCTGAGGAGACTAAAACTGTTCTTCCTTGGTCCCCTAAAAATGGTATGCAAAGGAAACTGGTAAGTTGTGTAACTTGTTTTACTTGGGAATTGGTATTCTGATTTCTAGCTGACTGGGATCTTTTAATTCCACAGTACTCTAGGAGGCCATTTCTTTACAGTATTTTATTTTAAATTTTCTTCAGCCCTGTTTCCAATCTTTTCTTCAGTGAAATGCTGTTTAAAGGATGATCAGCTTGTGCCAGGACAGGGAGCATTCACAGGCAGAATCTTCACTCTTAATGGGAAATTTTACATAGTTGCTTGGTATGGTTCTGGGAATATAAATTTAAATGCTCTATGAACACCTGGAAATAAACAGGTCTTTAATTTCTTTGTCACGATAGCCAGTCTCTTGGCAGAGCTAGATCATGCCAGACAATGCTTTATTGATATTACTATTGTTACTGTTGATATTATTACTGTGTGGCTGGAGTGTTACCCACATTTAATGTCAAAGCCATTCCATACAGCAGAAGTTATCACAAAGAGATTGTAAGACCATTTTTTCCATTGGTTGTCCAGAAGAAACTTGTGACACACCAACATTTATGTTGGAGGCAGTTTAATCTGAATAAGAGTTTCAGAATTTTTTTTTAATTAAGGGAATTTCCTATGAGGTGTATGCCAAAGGTTAAATCCTGAGGTTGCCCACTAGCAAGTCTTGTTGTCTTTTACATAATAACAAACAGGGATATAACCAGGGCCAAACCACCACACCAGGAGAAGAATGTAACACTTTGGAAAGTCTAGGTTTCATGCCAGTGTGAAATATAGCATGAAGCATTTAGTAGCACCTACATCCGTATGTTACATTGGACTGTTAGACTTCAGACGTGAAGTGGAAGAATTTAGTATTTAGAATTTAGTATTTCTAAATTATCTGTGCAGTCAGATGGGGGACCGAAGTGGCACTGAATTCACTGTAGGTCTTCTTGACTGATACAGTTTCTATTAAGAATAGAAAGCAAATGACACTTGGTCATAAATAAGTGTCTCAGGAATATATATATACTCGTTTGCAAAATATTATCATTCATTCTTCTCATCATACTATGCTGCCATGACATTGCCCTGATAAGGATCAGGAGAGTTGCTTGGGTTTTAGTCTGGTTTGTTGGGAACTAACCATGGTGTGCTCTTTTCCTTTCATGTGTCTGGAAGGAGAGAAAGACAAAAAGCGGGGAAAAAGACAGACTGACTAAATGCTTCTGCTTATCTTTCCTTCTGCCCTGTTCATTGCTGTAGGTGCTGGGAGACTGAAATATAAACGCTTTTTATGCATCAAATGAATCAACAATCCTCTCCTTAGAATCTTGACCTTAGAAGTTGTAATTTTTCTTTCTTCTGGAATCAAAACACATAAGCCAGATCTGACATAAATAGTGGTGAATGCAGCACATGTAACATTTCACTGACCACAGCCTGAAGGAATATGGAATGAAAATAGCAGCAAGGAGAACTATTGAGGTTTAAATCTGATTTAGCACTGCTGCCAGTTTCACTCTGTGGGATTACCATCAACATTACATTAAGTTATTTCTGCCATCTGATATATAAAATTAAGTTGGAATTTGATTGTGTCCTGGACACTGTATTTTGTCATGAGATCTCCAAAGCACCAGATTCCTATATCCCTGCATTGCTGGAACTTAATGTACAATATTCCCCGGGGTTGGATGTATACAGAAGCAAGGAAGGATGGAGAAAAGACAGTCTGAACCTCTTAAGGCTTAACAGATAGTATGAACAATGCAATTTGAATGCAGTTGAGTGCTGGCAGGAAGGCTGTCACTCGGGTTAGAATACCTGAGGGCGCGAGGAGGCAGGCTCAATTTTCTCAGCCATGATCCAAAGCACTTTGATTGTCAGACACCCACATTCCCTTTCACTGGGAGGTCCCTTGGGAGACAGGTACCTTTAAAGGTCTATCTCTGTCAGTAACTTCTTTTCTCACGGTGCTGAGGGTAACAGCATTTTCTTAGCCAGTAGGGCTTTGAATGGTATACCTGTGACGTACTCAGAGTTCGTAGTACAGAAGGTTATTTAAAGAACATGGATGGATACTTCTCATTCATTATGGTGGGTTTTTTTATCAATCAAAACAGAACAGTTGGAATCAAACTGTGTGACTGAATTTGTACTGCAACGGCTGTAATTTGCTTAAATCAGCCCTAAATGTAAATGCAGAGCATGAAAACAGATTTGTAAAGGTTGTTTTTGTTGAGTTACACTGCATGTAAATTTTCAGTGAAAGCACTTTGTAACTGAGTTTCTTGTAACACTGCTCTTCTTCCTTCAGTCATCCACTCTGCTGTGGCTGCCTGCTTGCTGTGTGCCCCTTTATCTCTTCTGAATTGATTTGCAAGAATCTACTCTTCTCTTTTACACTCCCTTTGCAGGAGAATCTCAGATAGGAAACCGGGGGAGACCTAGGAATGATACAAATCTGCAGAATCATGGAACTGCATGAAACACTATTTCTCTCCAAGCAATCTTTCCCAGATTGTCCATATATTTATAAAGTGGTTCTTGTTAATGTTTAATCTTGTTTGAAACTTTAAGACTTTAGCTGCTTGTAGTTACTATATAAATATTTGCTCTTATTATTTAATATTTTTCTTTTTTCCCTTTCCATTTGGTCTTCTCCCAAATGACATGGTAAGTAGGGCAGGGACAGCATCTAGCTGTGTTTCTGTGGGGCCTGCTACAATGAGATTCCTAAGTTTCTGTAACTGTGTGTACATAATTCAAGACCTTTTAAGTGCCTGGGCCCACAACATTTACCCCTGGGGAGCAGCTGCTGCCATCACTTTCTCTCCGCAAAAATTTATAACAAAGAGTCGTCTCAGCACCCTGTACAGCAAAGAGAGAGATCCTGAACCTTCAGTCAATAAACATGGTGGAAATGGACATCTCCAGAAAGGCATGCTGGGAAGTACATACTTCCTAAAATGAGCTCAGGAGAGAGAAAAAAATTTGTGCCCGAAGAATCATAACACAAAGCCTGAATAAACATGAAGTCTATTGAAACCACATTTGCTGCTCCCTTTGAACTTGTTCTGAGCCACCTGGAGCACCAAGGTCCTCCCCACATCTGTGCCACCAGTGTCTCGATGAGCTTTCTAAAGTCCTAGCTCTCTGGAGCTGATGGCCTCTCCTGGGCTCTGCCAGCTGCCTACTGCATCTTTGGAGCCAGACGCTGCACTGCTGATGCCTGCAGCTCTGTTTACATTACTTTTCATAGCTTTCCACATGGAAGACATTCCACAAGATCCCCTGATCTTAAGTATGATGGGATGGCTCTGTGTTTAAGTGATGGGAGATTGAGGACCTGGTCCTTTGAGATGTTACACACCCATACACACAGAGCAAGGGGTACTGCAAGAGGTCCCTCCAATCTGTGATAATTGCACACTTTTACAAAATTGCAGCCCTAAAATGCAAGAGCTTCAGAGTAGGGCACATGTGCTCCATTTGTTTTGGAAATGCTATGGTGTTGCACAGCTAAATAGACATGATCTGTGATCATGGTCATAGCATTGCTATTTGTGAAGTAATCACAATCATGTTTCCCTTATGAAGCTATATTTAACCAATATCCCTCATTAAATTATGCCATAACTTCTGGTTATGTTTTCGAAATCTTCCTCTGTGTAAGAAGTGTTCAGTGCCTCTTGTTCATTGATCACAAAGTGCCAGTGAGTTTGGGAAACAGGCTAAAAGATAGAACAGATATTTACAAAGCCTCAGAAAGCCCAGTGCTACCTACACAAGCATGCTGCTACATAAAGGCTATGTTGTCTTTGTTCTGCAAGTTATGAGCTCATACATCAACATGGGAAAACAGATGTTTAGATGGAAAAAAAAAAGGAAAAGACAGAATGAGAAACACGTCCAAGTTCCTTTGGCTTTTGTTCAGGTGTTGTGTGGACTGAGCTAATGGGGATCATGTGGAGCATCTGATTATCATTGGAGTCAGATGGTCTTTTGTAACTGTAAGAAGGAAAGAAGCAATTTTTCTCTGTATACACAAGTCTTTGATTTACTGTTGGACTTCATTAAAACAGTCTTTCACTGCTTATTACAAGAAGGGTAGAAGTTAATTGACAGAATGGACTTAATCTTCTTCTGTGGAAGACAAAGTTTTAATCATGACGTTAGTAGAAAATCATCAGATCTCTTCTGTTCCTGTCTGTAACTATCAGAATGAAAGACTGTCTTGGGCTTTGCTCCTCAGGTAGTCAACAGCGCAAAACGACGACAGCACTTTCACACATTTTACTACAGACATAAGATACTGCTATGTGTGAAAAGCTCTGGAAAATCCTTTCCTGTGTTGTCCATTCATTAATCCCTTCCAGGCCTAGTACTTACTTAGCCTTGACTGAAGTGCTGCCATGCTCTTTTGTGTCCCTAGTCCTTTTTTGTCTTCATCTCCTCATGATGCTGTGGGGTAGCTGGTTACTTCACAGCCTGTGATGTGATTTGCCACGTCTCTGGCTAGGAATTCTATGTACTCTTAAGGAATAAGTTTTTTATAGGGACAGTATTTTACTCTTCCCATGAACTATTTTTCTTTTCTATTAGTTACCTCATGCTGCTGTCTTGCAGGATAATTCACATACTTTCTTTCTCCGACCAGAGTGTAAAAGGCCCCACCTGCTCCTGTTGGTTAAATAACAAATACTATTTTTCTTCTCTTACTCTCTCTTTCAAAGAGTAAACAAAACTTCCTATTCCAGGGACTCATTTTTATTATGACTTTGGGGCCCCATTTTTTCAGTTGCTGTAGTCTGGAGTCCTGGTCCTCCTACACCTCTCCCAAACAACCACTTGCTGACGCTATCTAAGGGCACAATGTTCCATGAACCACACTGCTAGAAAACTATATTAAAGCAATCAGTTATATCCGGTCTTTGGACTGGAGAATTTTATGCAGCAAACCTTGCTGAGTTTTTTCAAAGACATGAATCTGCAGCCTACAAGGGACTGCTGAGGGCCTGTACTATATGAAAGTTTCTTCTGAGGAGTGGTTTAGGTATATTTATAAAAAATAACTATAGAATAGGCCTTTCTTGCTGGAACAGTTGCCAAAAGATGTGTTTATAGTATTACTTTAACATTCTTTCATTTTGTTAATTTCATTATTAAGTCATTTTTGCCCAAAAAAGCTCATACTGACCTTAAAATGAAATGAAAACAAATGGTGCCAGAAGTAAAAGTCAACAAGGACAGAATGATACATGGCTGTCATCTATTTATCTAGAGAAACAAGATTAAGGGCTAGGTTGAAAACTGTGCTAAGACAGTGCTTGGCCCAGCTGGGAGGGTGAGTGACTATGGCTGGGAGCTGCCTTGCCTGTTCTTGTTACTGGAAAAAATTAATTCCCTCTGCCATGGGTAGGGACACCATCCACTAGAACAAGCTGCCCAGAGCTTGATCCAACCTGGCCTTGGACGCTGCCAGGGAGGGGCAGCCACAGCTCCTCTGGGCAGCCTGTGCCAGTGCCTCACCACCCTCATAGTAAAGAATTTATCCCTAATATCTAAATGTACCATCCTTCAGCTTAAGCCCCTTGTCCTACATGCCCTTACAATTCCTCTCCAGCTTTCCTGGAGCCCCTTCAGGTACTGGAAGGCTGCTATCAGGTCTCCCCAGAGCCTTCTCTTCTCCAGGATGAACAAGCCCAGCTCTCAGCCTGTCTTCATGGGAGAGGTGCTCCAGCCCTCTGATCATCTCTGTGGCCTCCTCTGGACGTGCTCCAACAGCTCTGTATCTTTCTTGTACTGGGGGATCCCAGATCTGGATGCAGTACTCCAGGTGGGGGTACTGAGACCTGGCAGGGTAGAGGGGCAGAATCACCTCTCTCGACCTGCTGGCCATTCTGTCTTGATGCAATTCAGGATATGATAATATTGCTGGCTCATGTTTAGCTTTACATCACAGTCCTTCTCAGGGCTGCTTTCAATCCATTCTCCACCCAGACTGTAGTTGTTCTAGGGAGTCAGTATTCATTAGTTGGGAGTTAAGATCTACTAGACCAGCCCTGCACCTAAATTTCCACACTACCATGCTGCTTCTTTGCCCTCTGGAGACCATGTTTTCCTGTGTGAACTAGTTTCAAGAGAAGCCGTGGACCATGTCTCCATTTTTGCCCGAAGTTTAGCAGTTTTTCCTTCTTTCTTCTGTTGGACTTCTCTGTTGGACTAAATGGGGTAACTCACCGGTCTTCTGAACTTTATAATTTCTAGTTCCTGCTTTGTGTCCCAAGCTCAAAAGCACCTCTTTCCCTTTTGTCACCACTTCCTGCCCCAGCTGGCCCCAGCTCCTGTCAGTTGTCAGTCTGTTTCCACAGGACCTGGGGCAGAAGACCAGAAGCTAGTGAAGATATATTTGGTCTAATAGGAGTGTGGCAATGTCTGATTTGTCACCAACTACAATCAAAATGTCTTCAGCCCCATCCCCACATTTACTCATTACTCTGACTGCCCAAAGCCTCCTAGAGCCTTTAGCTCCAGGCAGAATACAACTGCTTTAAAACTCAGTACTTGTTTCCTGGAGCATTTGATGCTTGCCAGTCTGTCTGCATGGCAAATGCATGCCACCTCCAAGAAGTCACATTTGGGATGGTGGCAGCATTAGAAACCCAGACAGTGTATGAAAGTCTGACCAGTCCTGAGGTGTGTGCTGGGGAAAGTATCCCTTCAGTTCAAGCCCAGAGCATAACTACTTCAGGGTATTGGCAATGGCAGAACTATTATAGGCCAACACTGCAAGAAATCTCTGCTTCACCTTCCTACCAAGCAGTAAAGAGTGGGCAACAGGGTGATCCAGCTTGCCAGGAGAGAAGTTCTTCCTCTCCCACTGCCATGGATAATCCAGCACACAAAACTATGCATTGGGGATGGGATTAGTTCTTAAATCTGCAAAGAAGTAAAGCACAGAAAAGCTACTCAAGTGCCAGTGTGAAAGGATTTATATTCCCAGATGGCAGAAAATGAGCACATAAAGTGCTAGTCATCATCTAAGAGTAAAATCCATCTTATCTCAAGAAGAAAGAGTAAAGAGCTTTGGGGGGGAAACTTCTAAGATTAAACCTTTCCCCTCCTACCCGAAAGGCAGGTGTGTACTGACTCACACCATAGTCAGAGCACATGCTTATAGAAAATGTCTTCATGTGACACAGCTATAGTATTCAAAAGGAAGCTGTGGATTTCTTTATGCTACCTTACTGTTCTTCAGCTTCTCCCTCTCCAAATTGGAATTGTACCATTTCTGCTACTCCTGAAGATTCTCTGGCTACGGGATGAATGCGGGTTGTGTTTCAACCTAAATGATCTCATATAATAAACTACTAAAAGCTGCTTTTAATAAAGGAATTAGAAAGAATGAGACTGCTGACAGACAGCTTGATGAACCTTCTCAAATTCCTTCTACAATACTGATTTGAATCCAGTTTCTCATTTACAACATTTGCTTGTTGTATACATAAACTATTTCTGCAACAGTTGAAGTCTTCCAGTGAGCTGCAAAAAATCCAAATGTAAATTCCAGAGTTCTGTTTTCAACAAGGCCATTGTCTTGGATAGAAACCCTAGTGATGTCAGAGATTTAATATGTCAAAGCAAGAACAGCACACAGACATTAAACTGGAAGAATTTTGGAGACACTCTGTTTAGTAATACCACCAAAGTAGTCAGCCCTGTGCAGTAAAGAGAAGCAGTCAATGATTACCTGCTATTGGCACTAGATTCTTGGAATTGGGATCATGCATCACCTATGAGAATAAGCATAAAGAAGAAGTTAGTCCAAAGCTAGGCATCCTGTCCCCAACAGATGGGGAAGTTCTTTAAAGAATACACAAGAATCTTAATATATAAGCACAAGATGTTTTTTCCCCTGGTAGGTATGTTATTTTCATCCAAACCTTTGAATCAACTGCAATGTTAAGTGGCAAAGGCACCTGAGAGAGTCTGTCAGAAACAGAAGTGAGCATCACTAAAGGAGCATGTGGCTCTTCTGGAGAATATTCAATTTTGAATACTGAGATTTTAGAAAGAAAAATAGAGGAAACCAGAACTATCTTCTGTTTTCAAGGGTAATATTTATTTTTAATTAACAAATAGTATTTCTTGAAGTAGCTGGTAATGGGCTTCCAATTGATAATAAAATTGGAATGATATTCCATTTTTATATTGACTGGAAAAATGAGAAAGGCATCTGTGTATAGACCAGCTTATAGCTAGGGCTTAATTATGACTGAATTTCATGTGCTAATCTTCTTGTCTTATACTTCAGTACTAAAATAGAATATTATATTTCCCAAACATGAGAGCTAAAGATATATGTAAAGGGACATTTCAAATAGGGTAACAGAGAGCTACAAATGAAATTAACAATATTTGTATGTAATCACGTTCAACGAAACCTTAGAGATTTCAAGGAAGACACATAGAGACTGTTTCATTATTTTATAAGTGTTAATTGACCTTTTATTTGCTTAGAAAACGAAATTAAAAACACTGGCTTAAGATAAAAGATCAAATTAACTACTCCTCTGAGAAAGACTTTTTCCATAAGAAACTTTATAAAGCCTAGAAATAAAGGCATTTTTTACTAATTAATGACAAGAAAGACACACACTGACAGTTACTAAGGTGCAGGAACATGGAAAGCTGATATGCCAGAGGACCACAGTGGTAATGTTTTGGTATCAACAGTGTTTTCATCCAAGCAATTTACCAATATTAAATTTTAGAGAACAGTATTTTGTGTGTGTGTCCCCTGCAAAGATATTATCTCTCCCTTCAAGAAAATGCTTCAGTATCTTTCTTAATCAAATGATAGAGGTAATTTAAAGACATTAAGATTTGGAAACCAAATATTGAGCGGCTAACTACTGTGCATTATAGACTGATCCATAGAAGGTTTTTCAAAAGAAGTTAAGACCTCTTCATACTGTACAGTCTAAAGAAATTGTGATGCTTATGTTTCTTTAGATGGCAGTAGCAGCAGTTAAATAACAAACTGTCATCTTTGCTGAAGTGTTTCTGCAGGAAAAACCCACCGTTCATTCCACAGATTTTACAACATCCTATGAGCCAACTTCATTTTACATAAATCTACTGGGGTCCCACTAGGAATGGAGCTTGGCCTTGTGTTTTCCACTTTTGCTGTTGGCTGCAGAGCAGCAGGTAGCAGCCAGTGAACCCTGCAGAACAGACCCTTTTGTAATGCACGAGTGGGGGGCCAGTCCAACAGTCAGTGCACACACAGCACTCCCGCAGTCGTTACAAGATGCCTGACCTAAACAAGGAATGGAGTTATTTATTGTATGACTAAGGCTTTCCTATCAACATATGAGGAATTTTTAGCTTTAAGTTAACTGGGAAAGAATAAGAACCCAATGACCTAAGAAAAACAGAAAAAGAAAATGAGGAGCAGTTGTTATACTTTTTTTGAGTGCTGAAAGCAGGGGAGGCACATCAGTATGGCATTACACTTGTGCCAGTTTGTTAATACAGCTATCGTATCTCTGGCTCCAAGCTAGGTCACTGCCACTGGTCCATAGTGTTACACTCCATGGACCAGAGTAGATGTAAACTTGAGAGCACAGAAACACAACCAGCAGAACTGACAGCCAGATTTTTATAGCCATGGCTAATGGTCAGGAGAGCACCCTAAAGCAAGCTTCAGGTTCAGTTTCAGCATGATTGGAGGCAAAGGCCTTGTCTTGCCCCGTGAGGTGTCTTAAACACACACTCACAAAGACTTCGCTGTAGCAAAAAAAAAAAAAAAGAGGGGATCAGTATGGTGAACTGATAAACCCAAACAAAGTGCAGCTTCACATTTTGGGTTTATTTTGAGCCTTGCATTTTTGTCATTGGTTGCATACGTCAGTTAGATGAGGGTTAGGAGGTTCTTACTGGAACTGCTGAATATCTTGTGTTACAGCTCTGGAAAAGTACCTTGGCTGTTTGCCACTCTTTCCAGTACAATGTTAAAGCGTGACAGATGGATTCAATAACAGTGGCTAGCAATCAAAAGATGTGAACCACAGGGTGTGGGGGAGTTAACTGTCACCTTGGCTTGTGAGAGACTATGCTGTCCTACAAGTCATGTTTTCATGGATGTGGTCACCTGGCTGAAAATATGTACCACTGTGTTTTTTCTGGCCTCCCTGCTCTTGGGAGTAAGTGCTGGAGCATGGTAATAGGTTCACAGCTACTCTAGGGTAGCATCTTGTCACCACTAAACTCAGCATGTGGGGAGAAGGGCAAAAAGCTGGGATACAGCTTTCTGTTCCTGGAGGGGCTCCATCCACCATGAAAGCTGAATTTTCCCAGTGCTCCCCCTAACCATCATTGTTGATGTCTGTCATCCTGGGTCTGTCTTCCTCCATATGTGTCTGTTTGGATTTAGTCTCTACTCTTCTCTGGCTGGAAATGTGGTATCTGCATGGAGGTCTGTCAGCCCGTGCATGCTCTCCTGTTCTTCTGAGTGCTGGTCCAATATGCCATGGGTCTTCTGATCCAGCACCAGCTGCAAAAGAAGTCAGATCTTCAGGACTGTACCTCAGCAATCCACAGCTATCCACCAGCATTTTCATAGCACCATGGGACAGACCTGCTCCGTGCAGCTGCAGTGGTAAAACAGCAATGAGGCAACAGAAACCCAAAGGATCTCCAGCTGGTTTTCATTCCATGCATCTGAGTCACCACAGACCCAAACCGAGAGGCTGTTTTTAAGACGTTTGCCCCTAAAAATCAAGTTGGTGTTTTAATAACTGAACTCTCATGTACTTTTTGTGTAGAACATGATCAAGAAGTGTATTTTCATCTATCACATTTTCTTACCAGAGAGGGCATTTACATTCTTCAGCTTCATTCAGTGTCACCTGAACTAGCTGTTAGCAGCTCCGCAGTGCACAGCTCCACCAGGAGCAGAACTGAGCCAACACTTGTTTTCTTTAGAAAGAAAGTAGCCGCTGAGGCTACTTTAAAGAAAATAGTCTCTGAAGTTGTGGAAGCAAAAGGTCAACATCTAATTTATAGGAGCTTGTGATGTATATAGAAGCCTGTGTCTGTTCTGTGGTCTTTTATATTAGGCCAAATTTGATGCAGTTACATGGATTCTGCAAAAACACTCTTGTGATTTTGTTGTTGTTGAGATGCCGACTATAGAACAGTTCCTTGTGACTGACGTGAAGAAGCAATTTCAGCCAGCATAGCAAACCCTCTGTGTAAGGCTGACCTGCTCTGTGTTGTGCTGCTGCATGTTATGGGATGTGATTACTATAAAACTGCAGGACCACTGAGAACCAATTCACTAATCTAGGAGTAATAAAAGTGGTCTTAGAGCCCCATAGCAAAGGTACAAAGACATTCTAGGATTTGCTAATCGATTCCTCCTATTCCTCTGCAGAGGCAGATGATTTAAGCTAGAGGCTAGCATCCCTTCAGCAATCAGTGCTCCCTTTGCAGTGAGTCGTCTAATCTGTAGATAACACATGCCAGGGGCACACAGGTACCTTGGCTGGTTCCTTGCCATGCAAATCCATAGTGGTAGTTAGGATGGCAGCATGCATCTCGTCATGCTTACTCTTGTGAGTGCTGGTGAGTGTGTTACAGATACTGAAGCCAGCTAAGGCTGAGTTGCCTGGACTCAAGACTGGGCTATGCTGGCCCTGGTGCTGCCAAGAGCCACCTGGGTGGCTCTGCCCCAGGGTCCCCTTCATGGTAGGTTCCAGAAAGGACTTATCATCTCATAGACAGAGCAGGACCCTGGCCGGCTCCTTGCATTCCTATGGCATTGCATCCTGCATCCCGACATGTTCAGGGAAAGAGCAAGGATTACCAGCAACCTTTCTCTTTTTTTTCTCGGGTTTTTTTTATTATAAGGAACATCGCAGTCCCTCATCATGGGACACCAATAAGAAGTGGAGCTGTAAGTTTTTCGTATGTCTCTGACTAGCCCTTTGGTTTCAGGCCTATGATGGGTTGACACTGGCTAGGGGCCAGGTGCCCACCAAAGCCACTCTGTCACTGCCCACCCTCAGCTAGAGAGGGGAGAGAAGATGCAATGAAAGGATAGTGGGTCAAAATAAGGACAGGGAGGTTACTCACCAATTACTGTCATGGACAAAACAGACTCACCTTAGATAAATCAATTTCATTTATTACTCATCAAATCAGAGTTGAGTAATGAGAAATAAAATCTTAAAAACACTTCCCTTCTTCCCGGGCTCAACTTTATTCATGATTTCTCTCCCTCCTTCCCTGAGCAGCACAGGGGGAAAGGGAATGGGGGTTGAGGTCTGTTCATCACATCTTGGCTACTCCTTCCTGCTCTGAGGGAGGCCTCCTCACATTCTTTCCCTGCTCCAGCATGCGGTCCCTCCCATGGCAGACAGTCTTCCATGAATTTTGCAACATGAGTCTTTTCTATGAGCAGTTCTTCACAAACTGCCCCAGTGTGGGTCCCTTCTATGGGGTGCAGACCTTCAGGACCAGACTGCTCCAGCGTGGGTCCTCCACGGGGTCCCAAGTCCTGGCAGCAACCCTGCTCTGACGTGGGCTTCTCTCTCCATGGGCTGCAGGTCCTGCCAGGAGGTTGGACTAGATGATCTCCAGAGGTCCATTCCAACCCCTATCATTCTGTGATTGTGAGCTTGGGCCAGCAGGGGCTTCCCACCAGGTCACAGCCTTCTTCAAGTGTCTCCATCACCTCCAGTGTGGGGTTCTCCATGGGCTGCAGGTGGAATCTCTGCTCCCCATCATCCTCTATGGGCTGCAAGGGTACAGCCTGTTTCACCATGATCTCCATAGGCTGCAGGGGAATCTCTCCTCCAGCACCTGGAGCACCTCCTCCCCCTCCTTTTTCACTGACCTTGGTGTCTACAGAGCTGTTTCTCTCACATCTTCTCAATCCTCTCTATGGATACAATCGCTCTTGGCGTGTTTTCCCCCTTCTTAACTGTTATCCTTGAGGTGCTACCACTGTTGCTGATGGGCTCAGCCTTTGCCAGCAGCAGGTTCGTCTTTGAGCTGCCTGGTGTTGGCTCACTCTACTGAACATGGGAGAAGCTTCCAGCAGCTTCTCACAGAAGCCACCCATGTAGCTCTCCAGCTACCAAAATCTTGCCACACAAGCTCATAAAAACACTGTTTTCATAATCTGTAACCCACCTTCAGCTTCACAAATGGCAAAGCAGACTGATCCTGAAAATTTCTCAGGAACTTTGAAAGATACGTTGGACTGCAATAAGAATGGAAGATGTCATCACACTAAGGAAACCCTGCTGGGAAGTGTCTCCAGTAGCTCAATCAAGCCACTAGATTATCTGGTAAGAGTGCTGTTTTAGGGTGTCTAGAAATTCAGGCATGGTGAGGGGCTAGTGACACTGCATATACAAAGCATGCAACATCCAGTCTGTTAGGCTTTGGTGGACTCACACAGATCAAAAGCACAGTGTGCCTGTAGATGGGAAGTTTATAGCCTAGGACGTAGTCTTGATGTTGCTACCATAGAACAATAGTATTTACTTTTTCATTATCTTTTGGCTTTCAGTCTTCACACTAGAAATTAGGTTTTCTTTTTTTCACAGGAAGGTGAGAAAATAATACTGATATTATTATAAAAGAGTATATTCCCACATCCTTTAGAGATGAAAGAAGAATTGTATTACTTGGAAGGTGACTAAGTTGGACAGTATAACAGCCTTTAAAAATCAAGTAATGAAGAAATTCAAAGATGGTAATGTATATGTGTTCATAGAAGGCATATAGAAAATAAATGTACCTCCAGAAGCAAGCAGCTAGCTTCTGAAGAAATCACAAGAGGCTGAGCCATATAAGGAGGATTCAGGCACACTTCTCTAGTTTAACCTGGTTGCTTATGCTTGGAGAAGACCTGAAAGATGAACGAGCTATACTGCTATGCTAAGTTGGGCTTTCCAAAGCTAGATATACATATATTTTAAGTTACAAAATTTTGGGGGTACATTTCCTAGATGAACACACTAAAGGCACCGTTTCCTCACCTTTCTTGCCCATGGGTCTTCCCTGAAAGCAACACCACCTTTATTCATTAGTTGTCTCACCAGCAATGGTATGGCTGTATCTGGCTGGCTGCTTCTTCCCATTGCCACAGATTCTTCTCCTGGCAGACCTTTTGCCATAGAAGCCTGGATTTTCCCTGGCAGAAACTGGCAAAAAGCATGAATTTAAATTTGTATTCCTTGAATTACAGTGAAACAGCCCGCAATAAATTAAAAGCAATTTCAAATAAGCTGTAACAGTATCAGCTTCTAGCATTCCAGAACCCTTCACTTCTGGAGTCAAAGGTGTCTGCTTAAATTGCTAATTAGCTTTCTCTTGTTATAATTTTTCTGACTTAAATACTCAGCTTGAAAGCATTTTTCATACCTGCTGTAGTTGCCATAGCATCCATCACTGCGCAGTTCAGCTACTCTTCTGCCCCTGTTTCGTTATCAAATATAACTGCAATTTCTTGAGAAAAAAAGACTGTTTTTTAACAAAACATAGAATACAAAATAAGAAGTCCCTAATAAAGGCTCAAATAAATTCCTTATCTGGCAGCAGACTGGAAATATCATGATTCCTGGCACAGCAAATATACCATGGAGTTCACTCTTCATTAAAAAGCACAGGCAACCACAGTACCAGGATGTGGGTAGTCTTAAAGACTAATGTGTACATTTATGCAGATACAGTCTTCTGGGAACCAGCTTGTTTTAATCATAAAAGAACCCTTCAAGTAAATTTAATGAGGAGTTAGTTGAGGAATTTATTCTGAAACTTTAAACTATGTGTAAATTCCTGAGGATCAAATTAAGTTGAAGGTAAATAATGTTCAGAATGGTGTTTCAGTCAAGGCTGCCTAAAAGCTGGAGACACAAAGATCCTGCTTAGAGAACATTTCATTTCCAGCTAGAGACTTCTTTAAGGAGCCCAGACAGATGCCATATGCTGATGATAAAACAACATCTTTCACAATGTGACATTTGGAGCCTGCTCAAAAGATCAGTCATTTTTGTCTTTTCTAAGGTTGCCACCTTTAAAATAAATGCCAAACAGTTATGAACTGGAAAAAGAGTAATTGCCAACAATTATAGGTGTCATCAGTGATGAAACATAAGCAGATGTTTTGCTTTACATGCAGGGAAGTTCTGGATAAAAGAAACACTGTGACAAGGACTGCTGTGTCAAGGGTGCTTTAAAAAAACATTTTCTCACAGATTGTCATCATCTGCCCTGTTAAAGATGGAAAAACCTTGCATTGAGCTCTTCCTCTCTCAGTGAGAGGCCTATGTTATTCATACACTCAAAACCAACAGTGCACGTGAAGATATTTTCTTTAATAATTTACCTTTTGGGTCATATTATTTATTTGATGTTCTGAGGTCTAGTCAGAGGTACAATGATGGACAAAGGTGTGAGCTCACACACACGTGCACACGATAACAACACCCTCTGATTCCCTCTCCCATTTTTCTGCATGTGGCTGATTTTCCACTGGATGGTGTTAGCAATATACATTGCCTGGTGTTTCCCAGCTGGGCATTGTCATTTAAGGCACAGTTCTTAAACAAAGAAGTATTTTATAATAGTGTCAGATACGTAGATGAAATAAAGAAAACACCTCAAGGCTAAGAAAGTTGGCTTCATGAAGTGCAGCTTGATCATGTAAGTGCTCACTGGTGTGTCCCTCAGATCTGCCATTTTGTACTAAATTTCTCCAGTGTTGCTGTGGAATAAATAAAACCTTATTTTACCTTCCTTGGCAGCATTATAGGATGGAAAATCTCAGTGAGACAGAGAATGAAGAACCAGACACATTCAGAAAGTATCACATATGCATATCCTCAACATGCTTTCCTCTAGTCTCTGAAGCATGCAGAGTTTATGCATATTTGGTTTGAAAATATGTGGAGTTTGTATGGTATGTGTCATGGCCTTGTCTCTTCCTTAGTAGTTTAACAGCATTCTGAAGCTCCTCAAGCACATTAGAGGACCAAAAGGGAAAGATGCCTTTAAGCTGATGAAAGTGTACTCCTGGGTCCTGCAGATGCACTGGAATAACTCATACAAGAAGTCCCACAGAACTCATAAGGCAATCTGCACGGGGAGGAAGCCCTAACTTCAGCATAGGTGTAATGAGATGGTGGCAGATGGAGAAGGAAGAAACATGGAAACCAAAATAGTTGACTTAAGCAGATGGTCATATTGTGGTTCTGCTGCAAATAATATGAATAAATATTTCCATTTTTTAGGCCAAAATCTTGAAGACTTTTATGCAAGTGAGCAACTTTATATATGAAGGGTCCCATTCAGTTCAAGACACAAACCTGTTACCAAAGCTTAATACAGACATATCTACAAGATAACAGCCTTCAACTGAGAGTGAGCTTGTTTCTGGTTTTTATGTCCCTTCACATGCTGTTGATTGCTAATAAATATCTGTGAAGGGAAAACGTGAGGGAAATCACACCATTTATTTTGGGAGGGTGAAGTAATCCGGGAGGCACCGTTCTAATAGGAGGGACAGCCTTGCAGACGGCTGAAAGGGACAATGGGGCGGCAGCACTGGCCTGCCAACAGCAGAAAAGTGGGATTCAGAGGGTAATAAATGTTTGAGCTACATAAAAAGTTCTTGTTATGGAAGCTTCTGACATGGATCTCAGCACTGGAATGAGAACAACGAGATGAGCATCACGTGCTGAGAACTCGTATAGTAAAAAGCAGTCAAAAGGAAGATAATTTAAAGTGCAACAGAAATACTTATGGGACAAAAGGATTTAAAGAATATACTATGTTTCCAGAGAAGGCAGGCATCAGATAATCAGATCTGGTTATAAAATGCGAAGAACCTACCCCACAGAGAGCTTTGAGTTTTTGTGAAAAAAATCAAATACCTGGATAAAAAGGCTTACAGCTGAATGTTACTGCTTTTCCAACAGAAATAATGCTTTTTTAAAGAAAAGAGAAAGGTTCCATGTCCAAAGATTTTAACTTAGTTGAAACACCACTTTCTTGTAGGAAGAATATTTAATCAGCTTCAGGGATAGCTGAATCCCATGGGAAGCGCAGGTGACAACTATGTCAGAAAAATCAGTTCCTGTAGTACGCTATATGATTACCTGAAGCTTGAGTTCACAGAAGAGGACTGCAGAACTTGATGTAGCAATGGTGTTCCCAGTTAGCCTCCTGCTGAAGCTCATGGAAGGCTGAAACCCTGATGGTTAGCTGACAAGAATAACCTCCCAAGCAATGGCATCCCTCAGCCTCCTCACAAGGAGCGCTCAGATGGCTTTCCCCAGTATTCATTCCCATCTGATGAGTGATAATACCAACTATGAAAGCCTGTCTTATGTGCAACAGGAGTGACTGCCTTTGGAGCAGCTATGGCAGTGATGTCCACTGCTACCTATCCCACCTTACTCCCTGGATGAATCTCCAACTCCTGTAGTAGTTGCTGGATTGGTACCATGCTACGCTGAGATATTAAGTGAAAGAAAAACTGAATGTCAGTTGATATTAACGTATCATATTGTAAATGACTGGAGTTCATCTGCTGCTTCACCAAGAGCTGACCTTTCCCTGCATCAGAGATGAGAGTCCCTAAGAGATAGGCTGGTAGGAGAGCTCATGGCTGAACCACCACAGCATCTTGAGGCAAAACGTCCCCATTCATGAATCCAAACTTGTAGTCTCAATTCTCATTATGGACAGCTTTTAAATCTTACAGGGTCTTTTTCCATGATAATTCTTCTTTCACAAGGTATCATCAGAATTATTTATGTAATAGAATTGCAATGTTCAGAATGTGTTATTATTTCAGTCTTTGTGGTAATTCAGACCTTGCCCATACCAGGATTTTTCCGTGGAATGGTGGTTTTGTGGCATGGAAGCCTATTTACTACAGCTTGGATTGGGACCAATAGAAACAGCAAATACTTGAGCAAAAATGCAGTCAGGGAAACTCTCACTCTTTGAAACAAAGCATCAGAGTAATGATTTTTTTTTTCTTTTTTGGATGTAGGTCTTTCTAGAACAGCTTGTTTTCTTGTCTGCTTCCTGGCAGGTGGAAGTCTGCCTCCCCACACCACTATTAGCGATGCCTGGAGCAGCTGCAGTCCTACTATGAGGTCCTTAAAACTAGACTGTCCTGTCCTTTTGCCACAGCCTCTGGAGAGAGCCCATCACAGGTCTGCCACTGAGGGACCTTCCAGACCCATGGACTGTGAAGATCACACTGGTTTCTGGACTGCATCATGTTGTGTGGTAGAATGCCTCCATGGACCTACATCTCGAGTGTAAATTTCATCTGTGTGTAGGGAGCCTCCACAAAGCTTTAACACTACCTAACTGCCACAGTGAGGTCATCTTAATGTTCAGATCTTTGCATAATAAATAACTACTGAATGCAAATGAAAGCAATTAACTCTATAGACTTTCTAATGTTGACTTAAGCTATGTTGGAATCAGAATGAATATTCTGCAGTAACCCTACAAGCCAGGAGACAGAAAACAATTGACTTGCAACATTTTCTAAGTGTTCTGTTTCCTCCTAAATGAGCTCCATTAACATTGAGACACAGAGATCAGTTAATTGTGGTTGTTGAGACGTTGCAAATGATCCTTCCTATGGTTGCTTTAATTAAAACACCTGCTTTCTAGTTTGTCATGTCAATATTGCACCTGTTCATTCTGTGCAAACACAAAGTAATAGTTATGAAAGAAAACTTCTTCTTTGAACCATTCCAAGCCAGCAAGATTAAATTGCAAAAACATATCCGGAGTTTCTGAGTCTGCATATCTGTTCACTACCATGTACGTGCCTAGAATATCCAAATTCTGTTGTAAGATGTGCCTCTTTCCATCTAGATAAGATTTCCTACCGCTAAACAGTTCTTTGATACCATCAGATTCTACCAAATCTATCTCTGATTTTAAAAGCAAATAAATGGGAGGGGGTTCTTTCAGCTCAAACTTTTCAAACATCAGCTTTGCTATATAATCTGTAATAATACTGTTTTGCTGCATAACTCAATGTTACTTGACTTCTAGACAGAGAGAATTTCTTTCACAGTATGCTTTGGATTATGTTTCTATGATGTAAAGACATTATTTTTCTTGGCTCAGCACCAGATTCTTTCAGTGTTTTTCAATATTGCTTTCCAGAAGCACCTCTAAGAGACTTCTCACGACTGCCTCGCAGGCTCTGCAATCAATGATACCAGAGGGATTTCCAGTTTTGTTGGTTTAGGGTAACTTTCAAGTTTTGTGCCATTCTACGATTAGAGATGCCCTTGAGTCATGGAGTACCCATCAGCATCTCTGCCTTGCATAAAGATCACCAGTTGGTTCCATAGCTGTTTCCATAGCTCGGCACTTGGAGTGCGGTCTGGCCGAAAGCTTTCTCAGTTCCACCTCTCTCCTCAGAATTTCTCTGGATATGGGTCAGCGAGTCTGAATATTCACACTTCTTTGGTTGAACTGCCTCTGGGAAGACAGTGCTTTCTTTCTTTTTCTTTTTTTTTTTTTTTGTTGTTTGATTTATGGTTTTTTGTTTGGTTGGGTTTTTTGTTAATCTTGCTTTTAGCACTAGAAAAGCTCAGTAGTAACACAAAGTTAAGTATTAGCTAGAGCTAGGATCAGGTTTTAGATTGGAAACAGCAGTCACAGATGCAGAAAACAGCGTCATTTAGTTATACCAAATATTATTTAGTCATCATCTTTTTCCAGGATCCTAAGATTTTGGCCTGTAGGTTTTCAGTGTTGATAGCAACATCTACATACCCTTAGAGTTGCCCTTGATTTGAAATATAAACCATACCTGGAATCCTGCCCACCAGAATGGAACCGTGGCTTCCTAGGAAACCCCACCACTTTGTGAACCCTGTTTTCTGTCTTCATTCTTCCCAATCTTTTAGGAGTCGGGTTTTGGGATTCAAATATAAACGTTCCTAATGATTTCATCCACACCCACTGTGGAAACATATCCTGGTGGTAGGTGAGTTTTTTAAGATGCTGTTGGCTCCTCCTTAAAGCAGACACAAAAACTGCTTCATAGTACTACTGCCTGGAAGCTCACAACCCTTTGGCAGTAGCAATATATTCACGTTAAATATATAAATAATTGCTTCTATACACAGTCTACAAAACTTCTGTTACAAGTTTAGACAGGATACAAAGACATTATTAATGTAGACATCAAGCTGGGGAAGTAGTTACTCTTTATGGATATATCCACGAGTGCAAGTCTATGTATGTACTTTTTATTTAATTTCTGTGACTCCAATTTCTTTAGCTTCAGGTTATGGAGCTTTTCAGCAATAAATACTTTATTCTCACCTCCACATTGAGCACATGAGATAACAATGATTCAGAGATGCTTGCTTGAAGTAGCTGGTGTGTATAGTCTGATAGTCAGTCTGTGAATGCACTAGGCTTGGATGTGAGAGCTGCTAGACTCTAAGTTTATAATAGTCATGAGAGGGTAGATTTATTTAACTAAGTATGGTTGCACATCTGTAGTCTTTGACTTGCAGTGTGAATTGCAGTTCTCTGTATCAGATGCTACAGCTCCTTATCCCAGGGAGAATGAAGAACAGGTGAGGGTCCCTAACAGCCACAACTTCAGTAGCCTTGATAGAGCAGCCACAGGATCTGAAAAAAGCCTCAGCCAGAGCTATCCATAACCTCTCATTCAGAAAAGAAAGGAAAGATGAATATATTTCTAATGAAAACCTGGACACATAATTTCTATAGGCTTGACTGTATAGACACAACTTCTCAGTCACAGGGGATTGTTTTACCTCTGCAAAAGTGTCTAACTCACTATCCCATGGGTATTGCAAACACTTGTATTTCCACCTGTAATTTTGACACTTTTAAGGTTTTTTATAACTTATTTTATCGCACTGTTCTGAAGCTATTGGAATTGAATATGCTATACTCGCAGTGGTTATATTTGGATTGTCTCAAGCTCAGTCAAGTTTGTTTCTATAGCAGTGACTAGAAGTCAAGAACAGCTTTTCTACAATGTTAAAAACAACGCCAGCACATTGTAGTTTTAGTTTTGGTCTGCTAATTTTTCTACTATGTCTTTAATAACTTTAATTGCTGCTTGAATTCCAGGCTCTGTGGTCTATTATTTAGAAAAAACATCCTTGATGTCAGCTTCTAGGAAGCTGACAAATGTGTCTTTTCCCATTTTATTGTGCGTTGGCTGCTCTCTCTGAGTCAGTGTCACTCTTGGAAATGAATGTATCCTCATGTCTCTTTGGAGAAGAGATTTTAATACTGGAAGAACCTCTTGAGAAGTACTTGTTTCTCTAATATATATATATATATTTTCCTAGTCTACTTGTTTAGTTTCCCTTTTTTTAAATAAGGGTTGATGAAGACAGTCTCAAAGAAAAGAATATGTCCTCTATTGTACTCAGTTTCTCTCCACATGCTCAAAACAGTAACATTTTATTCCCAGTTGAACTGGATTGTATACAGGCAGCTTAGACAAAGGAAAGTTTTTTGGTTTATGTATTCAAGTAGACAAACGGAAGAAGACAAATGGCAATTTTTGAAGCCATTCTAAACAGCTTTCTTCTTTCTTGGCCCTTCTTTCTTACCATAGAATCACAGAATCACAAGATGGTTTGGTTTGTAAGGGACCTTTAGAAGTCATCTAGTCCAACCCCTTCTCCCATGGGCAGGAACATCTTCAACTAGAACAGGTTGCTCAGAACCCTGTCCAACTTGACCTTGAATGTTTCCAGGGATGCAGCATCTACCATCTCTCTGGATAACCTGTGCCACTGTTTCCCAACCCTCATTGCAAAAAATTTCTTTCTTATATCCAGTCTCAATCTACCCTCCTTTAACTGAAAATCACCATCCCTTGTCCTTTTGCTACAGGCCCTATTAAGAAGTCTGTCCCCATCTTGCAAGCCCCTTTAAGTATTGAAAGGTTGCAGTAAGGTCTACCCAGATCCTTCTCTTGTCCAGGCTGAACAACCCCAACTCTTTCAGCCTTTCCTCATAGGAGAGATGTTCCATCTGTGGCTCTCCTCTGGATCTGCTCCAACAGACCCATGTGTTTCCTGAGATGAGGACCCCAGAACTAGACACAGTACTTCAGCTGGAGTCTCACCAGAGCAGGGTAGATGGGCAGAATCACCTCCTTTGATGTGCTGGCCAGCGTATGGTTGGCTTTTAGGGCTGCAAGCACCCATCGCCAGATCTGCCTTGTGTATTTTTCCTCAAGAGATGCATTCTATGATTCTATGATTCTGTGATTTTTTTTTTTTACTTAATTCCACCAGTCCTTTTCTCTACTTTGTGGTCATTTGCATAAATTTAAAGGTCATGGAATGGATAAACTTACTTCTTGTCCTATCACTACATGCCCTTGTAAAAAAGAAATCCCTCTCCAGGTTACAAAGCATTTCACTAAAATAAAGCAAAGGAGGCAGAAAGCATTGATAAATGGCCAGCTCTTGTAAGAGAGGGAAGTCACCAGTGGATGTCCATAAGCATGCAAGGGAAAACTTCACCAGTATTTGAAACATAGAGGGACTAGATTAAATTAAATCTTTTAAATTAAATTAAATTAAGTTTCTAAATATAGAAGTAAAAACAATTTGGAAAAATCCCCTGAGCTGAAAATCATTGCCGACGAGGAGAGGATTAGTAGAAAGGTATCATATGTTTTCTCTTATCTTACAAAAATGTTTGTGAACCGTGTTTCTGCTGGTCTTCCCTTTTAAAGATAAACATTAACCTGTTCCTAAAAAAATTAAAGGTTTTTTTTTTTTTGGAAGGGAGGGGTTAGAGGAAAAAGAGGCCAGAGAAAACACACAATTATTCTAAGAATCAAAAATGCATTTAAAAGATGATGGGAGCAGAGGGTCTAAGTGTCACAAACATAGAAGACAGGACAGCAAGCAGAATAGTCCTAATGATGCCAACCATTTTCAGAAGGTCCCCAAGAAGCTCTACCCAGTGATGCAGCAGGATGAGGACCTATTTCCAACTAATTCACTGGGAATTCCCACAAACCCTCTGAGAAAGAGCAGTTTGTCCAGGGCCAAAAGGAGGTTAATAAAGAGGCTGTGTAAAACAGTGAGGTATCGGTAAAATGGGTATGACTAAAAAGGTGAGAGAAAAACTGCAGCCAGAACTGAGAGATTTTGGAGGAACAACCAAAAGCTGCGGTTTGGTACACTAAATACATCCCTGTATAACTCTTTCTCTCCTGCTGCGGAAGGAGCATGTGTCTTTCTCTGTCCCTCCATAGAAAATTTTCCATACTAGGTGACCAATCAGTCATAAAAATAGCTCAGGGATCAGGATGGCCCATCAGGGTTCTTTGTCACCTTTTGGTGGCGAGTGCCAATTTAAGAAAATGATTTAGCAGATGTGGAAAGTATCTGTAAAGCCAGTACCAAATTGGATGGTGTGCTAGACCATTGGACATTCAACCTTAATTCCTTCTCAGTGGAAGTAGCACAGGAGTGCAGGGGAGGGAATTTTGCAGTAGTTCCTCTTCTCCCAGGACAAATTGTTTGAAGCCACAATGCTATCGATTCAGGTAGAGGATTATGAGCTAATTTGTCCTCTTACATCAGCTTAAGGAAAGAATCAAGCTAAAGTCATTGTACATGTGTCAAGAAAAAGTAATTACTGTTCACTGCATGAGATATTTGGGTGTTTCATCCAAATTTTCAGGTCTGAGATTTCATTTGTTAATATTCTTCTGTTATGTATAAATAAGTATGTTAATACAGGATGAAACTACCTGACAATCAGCAACCAATCCCTCTGTTGATTCTGATTCATAAAATTGCAATCTAGAGAGTTACACACGTTGTATTCATTGTCAATTAAATACTCTGATACCAGTGGTAAGAGAAAACTTTCAAAACCTTTTTGCATCACCTTGTGTCATGTACGTTGTGCTGAGAACATTGCCCCAGTGATACTGCTGGCTTCCACATACCCCGCATTGGCTTTTTCAGTTAGGTCTCAGTGTCAGTGCTCTTTTGCTTTTTCTCTTATTTCTATTAAATGTGAAACACCATCTGTTATAATCATAGAATTAGAGAATGGTTTGGAAGGGACCTTAAAGACCATCTAGTTCCACCCTGACAGGGGCAAGGACACCCTCCACTAGACTAGGTTGCCCAAAGCCCCATCCAACCTGGCCTTGGACACTGCCAGGGAGGGGTAGCCACAGCTTCTCTGGGCAACCTGTGCCAGGGCCTCTCCTCCGTCACAGGGAACATCTCATCTAAATCTGCCCTCTTTCAGTTTAAAACCATTTTCCCTTTAACATTAGAGAAGCTACTAAGCATTCCCATTAGAAAGACTGTGATGTTGAAGCACAAGATGTAGAAGAAGAATAAAACAAGCACACAGCATTTTGTACCTAAGCACACAGTGCGTAGCTGTGTAATTACTATTCCCCATCAAAATCACAAAAAAAAGCCCACCTTAGGAGATATAATTAATTCATAATATAATATCCATTTAATTTCTTCAGTACTCTACTGAATGTATCTGTGCAGTATTGAGCTAACATCAGTGTGGCATTTGCAGTAGATTTTCTGTTTACAGGCTGAAAATATTCCTTGAGGAAGAATTGTGATTTAGGTTGTCAATGAGTGTTAGCAGCTCTAACACACATTTCTTTTTTTATTCTGGCAGCAGGCAAGCTTCTTAAAGACCCAGGTTTACCTATATAAATTGCCAAGTTCCAACCAAACTTCATAAAAATAATTTTCATCTTCTCCCATAAGTCTGTAAAACACTATTCTTCATAAACACCAGTTGGAGGCATCTTATGTGAGGTCTGAATTCACCACGCTGCAGCACCACTGTTCAAAGTATGAGCAGATGCCTCCCTCTTGGGCCACAGAACTGCTGTAACAAAGAAACCTCTCCATGACATTTTATCACTGAGACTGCAATGACATTTCATACATAGGAGAGACACCAGGTCACAAGAACAAAAAACCACCCTAATGCAACCTCAAATCTCTGTTGTTATAATATTAGTTCCCAGTATACCTTATAAGCAAGAATAAACTGGGGCATCACTGTTTTCTAATGTAACCTTGAGTACCCACTGCTGGCTGGTTGCTGCTGCATTGCACATCTGGCCTCTCTGACCTGATGGAGGTAGAGGAGAGGAAGCCCGGTGATTGACTCGGCCCCAGCAATATGGTCACCAACCACTGAGAGCAAAAGAAAACCTGCCAGCTATTAACAGGGCAGAGGACATTAACAAGACAGAAGTGGAACTGAGTGCGCCTGCTTGTAGACGAAAAGGGAGAACTCGGTATCTCTAGCTACCCTAGCCACTGTGTTCATTAAACTTTTATTTTACTCACTTTAAGGATAAAAGCCAGGAACTCCCATTAATTTCAATGGCAACTAAGCAACTCGGTGCTCTTGAAAGTCTTTGGGTGCCAGAAAGGCTTTAAATTTCTCTCTCTAAAGTTCAGATCTTTAAGTGTATTTAAACACCATGTTCTTGGATGACAGATACCTAAATGCATTTTAAAATCCATTCCTAAAATACTTGATTGTAGAAAATCTGGGAAAAAGGAAAGATGAGACCCATGGGTAGTAACATGTCCGGAAGACTTTCCCACTCAGAGCTGCTCCATGTGTGTTATTGTGGTGGCTGGCAGCTCACGGCATTTTCTGATGGTCAGAGTAGCTGTTACTGGCTATGAGTGATCTTTTCCCTCTACTTCTGTAAACAAATATTTTCCACAGGATGCTTTTTGACTCTTCAGTTATTTTTCTCCTCCTTTTTTTTTTCTTTTCCCCTTCTCTCCTTTTCCCATTGTCCCATGTGCACCTTGTGGAAGACCTGCAGTTGCTCCTGCTGTGCTCCCATTGCACCATGGTGGAGACTTACTCCAAGTTCTGTTTTTTCGTACAGTGATTACTAAGAGGGCAGAAAAGCCACTGGTGCTCCCAAGAGGGAGCATTGCAAAGTCCATAGGGTGCACTCCAGACAGCTTTCCTGACAGCGTGGATGTAGATCAGACACAAAACAGCCACGAGCTTTTCCCCTACAAGGCAATCCACTGTTAGACACACAATGATGGACTCAGCACCAAGAATGAGATGAAGGCTTTGTTACAGGAAGAATGTGCACTATCCCGTAGGTCTCCATACCACAGCAATAAACCATCAAATGTCCACAGTTGATGTAACATCAGACGTGGCTCCCTATGGGCTTTTCAATGAGGTAATTGGAGTTTATTCTTTGCTTGGTGATAAAGTGAAAAACAGAAATGGTCATGAAGGGTCATTGCGGTCAGGGGTTATTTTAACATCTGCATCCCTGTCATACTTGAACTGTCTTAACAGTGATTATTTGGCTGTCCTGTGACTGCTTTACATCAGACACTTTGGCCTAAAATTGTAGAGCAAGGACTGAAAATTGGGCTCCTGAACTCTGTTTCTGCCTATGCCAACTGTGGCTCTTGGCCAGTTTAAAGACTTAGCATGTATCAAGAGCTTTGGGATTTGGAGCTGAAAAATTTTCCAGAATAATGAGTGGACTGAGTAAAAAAATAGGTCGATACATAAATAGAAAAGGAAACACTGTAGAATAAAGAAAAAAACATGTTCAATAGACTTTTTTTAAGTGCCAGTGGATGAGGTAGTCAGTCGCTGAACAAAAGGGCATGAGCTAGAGGGAGCCATGGGACAAAGCGAGCCACGGCTGAGGAGGCAGCACCGAGCAAACGGGCAAAACCAACCCTCTGCAAGATTTCGGATCACAGACTAGGTTAATAGCATTAGTCCCCTGTTCGTTTGTTCCTAGAAATGAAGGAATCTTCTGAAGTTGCAACTCTTGTGTGAGGTTAGGAGAATATTCTTACATAAGATTTTTAAATTTACCTTATAGCAAGTGTAGAAACTGAAGGTTTGAGCTTGTAATGATAAAGTCAAGAAATGGAAATAGTTACTTTTTTGTCTACATTGGCAGTTTAAGAAAGTCAGATCAGCCTAAATTTAAAGTTTAAATGTTGGGGTTTCCTTAATGTCAACAAAGAATTAAAAAATATAATTTCATATGGAATGAAAGATTTAATTCACTATGATTGAGAAAGGTGTTTTTTCAGTTCTGTGAATACTTTATAAGCAAAAATTAAATGGTTTGATGTTCCAAAACAAAAGCTAAATTGAGAAGCTGTCTGCCAGGACTTTTTCCATTCCTGACCTTCCCATATACTGAAAATTTTTGATAAAGCCAGAATCAATTTGCAAAGCATTTGAAGGGTACAAGTAAGTCTTGTTTTTCTATAAAGAAATGTGGGCAAATCTTCTTCCAGCTTTTGTACTGAGAACCCCAAACTAATCTACAGCTTTACAGCACCATTGCACTTAATAGAAACATAGATATTTTTTTTTTTAGGTCTCAACCTTTTGTTATGTAAGTAGAAAGGTCCTAGGTGTTGTTACCATGCCTGAGACTGACAATGTGTCAGAGAGAAAATGTGACCTCTGCAACACTTTTCTATTGAATAAGGACAAGAAGATCTGGTGTAATATTAGTGTCTGGAAAACAAGACCTCATGATTCAGCTGCTAGGGGAACCATGCCTTAGAACAGCGTAAATTTTATCTCTGCCTTTCATGTCAATCTTCCCTTGCCGTAACTTTGTCAATCAGTCAGATCACTCTCATACTTCATTATGTTTCCATGGTGATCCTTTCCTCCAAAGTTAAAAATAATCCTGTTCCGATGCTGAAATTCATAGAGCAGAAGACAATATGTAATTGCCTACCTGCAGTTATCTGCCTCCTGTATGTGGAGGTAGGTACCCCAAAGGATACCCATTCACTTTTCTCTGATTTTCATGGTTGAGGTAGCACAGTAGCAACTGGGCTGAGCCCTTTTCCCCAGTTATGGTGAGTAAGTCAGAAGTGAGCTTTTACGCTGAACCACAATTTGCCACATCTCCAAAATTAGCCTAATGAACAGTCCCAAAGTAACATACTAACACTTGCACATATGTACCAATAGCAATTTCCATGCTTATTATTTTCTTGCTTTTACTCTTAAAGCTTTTCAGAGAAAGAGAGAGAGATTATATGATGGATTGGCTGACTTTGCTGAGGCAGGATAGTATTTGTGACACTTAGATGTTTACCTGTGCAAGCACGTAGAGGAATGGTGTGTTTTGTACTGGTGACCTTTTGGGAAATTAAGGCAGCAGGCATGATAAATCTGTAAAAATGCTTGCTTATCAACACTCCTTGGCTTTCTTCTTAACTTGCTACTGCAGCCTCTAGGTCCAAGGTGCATAGTTCCCACTTACTTTGATTATTTCACGTAACAGAGGCTTGTAAGCATGCTCATTTATTAACTACTAAATTATGATAGGTTTTAGAAAAATGCAGTTTAGCATTTGTTAGGATTTGAAAGCATGCTTCTTAAAATGCATAATAATTTTATGCTGGTTTTATCATTTCAGCTCCTGGACTTTTATATTGGGTGTCAAAAAATAATCCATATACAACCCACAAGCCTATATGCAGAATACTGTAGCAGGGACAGGTACAGAACCCAGCTCTCCAAGGCAGTGTTCAGCTTTGTGTGCCCTACAGCAGTCCCTTCTCCTGGAGCTCCTGGGGTCATTCAGGAACCGGGAACTTCTTCAAGGAAGAGCAGGGAACCTGCAGATAAGAGCCTGCTTCTCTGCACAGCCCTGCTCATCCTGCTGCACCCTGTCCTGACTGTGCACTGAATCATGTAAAAATTGCATTTAAAAAAAAAAAAAGCAAGCAATCTTCTACTTGCTACTATTTTCTTTCTTCCTGCTTTTCATTCACCTCCTATTCTTCCTCCCCCAGAAAGCTGGTCTGGATGGCAGTCTCTTCTTTTCAATACTACCTTGATTACCTCTGAGCACTGAGGACACAAGAGGGAATCTCCTTGATCTGAGTCACCTCAAGTGCTACTGACAAACAGCATGGCAAATACAGCTGTCAAAATTTAGCATGGCTACCATGATAACAGACTTCATTCCAGAAGTTCATTGTCATTTGGCTTTATTTAACCATCTTTTTCTAACAGAACAGCAAAACAGATTGTTAGCTAGGGATGCTTTCAGTCCATTTCAAATACCTGTACTGGAGTGAAACTTTAAACCAAGCAGATTGCTGATTTTAATATTTTTAATTTTTTTTTTGTTTTTAAACTAGAGGAAGAAACGAGGGAAAATATAATGCAGAAATTCAGTCTGGATGGTTTAAATTTGTTCATGTTAAAGCAACTAAAGTCAGGATCTTAACACAGGATTCATCAAGTGAGCTAAATTATATGTGACACTTTCAACTTTTCCTGACGTGAAGTTGCATGCCTGACTAAGAATGAAAAGATACAGACCTTTTGAAGCCAGTGGGGCTGTTCCTGCTCCCATCTTACTCAGAGAGAAAAGAAAATGTGCTCTTTTGGGCTGTAGCAGGATTAGTTTCTTTTATGATACCTATGTTTAACTCTCGGGATTCACAAAAAGAAAGCACAGCAATCATTCATTTACGCAGAAGAACATGTAGCATGGTCAGACATTTACTTATAAAAGATTAAAGGTATTTCTGAAAGCACAACTGTCATTGTTATAACTTCTGATTAAAAATTACAGTAAAAGCTTTTAATTATATCCACCCCCCCAACTCTCTTTAGAAATTGCAACTTTACCATAAAAAGTAAAAAAATAAAAAGTGAGAAGAGGCAAGGCTGCTCTTTCCTGACAGGGAACACAGTACTCTGAAAAAAATCCATGTCCTTTCTGATCCAAGACAATAGCTCTGTGCCTACAGAATTTGCAGGCAGGAAGACATCTTATTAGGTTGACTGGACGAGATTTGCACAGATGAAAAAATGTGTCTGTAGAGGAAACAGTTCATCGACTGTACAAAGTAACGGGCATGTTGATAGCGCTCGCCTCTTCACTGACGAAGGGAGTTATTTCAAGTGATTTCGTAGTGCTGAAAGAGAAACACTTTTCTTTTTCCTGATGGCATACGAGTGGAAGAGACGGGGCAAAATGAGTCTAAACAACATGCAAGAAATGAGAAGCCTCAGCTCAATAAAAAAGGGACAAAAACATGGCACTTAAGCTCCCAGCCAGCCTTCACACCTTCAGAGGGAAGAGCTAAGGCGGTAGCAGTTGAGCTTGCTGGCTGTTTGCTCCGAGTCAAGGACTGTTTATTTCTAGGCTGGGGAAACATGTAAGTGCAAGCCACTTTCTTGAAGAATTTACAATCCAAAAGGACAAGGCAAACAGAGAAAAATGACAGTCTGATTGTCATTGCCAGTCCCTGAAGGTTCAAGGCTGTAACCTCATCTGTTGTGTAATCAGGAGACTGCTGGGTCCAGCCATGGCTGTGATCAGAAGTGGGACCTGAAACGGCACCAAGCACAACAGCGTGCAGGAATGTGGGCTTAACAGGGTGTATAGTGCTGTCAGCATAAGACAGAACATTTACAGTCTTCTGTGCAGTGAGAAAAGGATTTATAGGCACAACTGAATTTCAATAGTAGGTTGAGATGCTCACCTTCATTCTCATCTTTCAGAAGAATGGAGAAGGTTGTATTAATAATTCCACAAAATCATTTTCTCTAGCTTTCCACTTCTGGACTTCCCAGCTGGTTATCCCAGCAGAGCTCTTTGTGGCGCTTTTTATTTTTCTGAACCTGGCTTCATAGATGCTTCTTCTTCCTTTTACTTCTTGTGACCTTCAGCCTTGGTACAATAATGCAACTTTATTGGAAGACATAACATCAGTCACAGGTTCACCATTCTTATTCCTCATTCTTTTCCAGCATCCAAAAGGTGAATGCATCCAAAATGGAATTGAGATTTCTTTCCCAGTTGGATCTTACAACAGTAATAAATGAGTTACCATCTGCATTTCTAATTAAAAATCCAATTGGTATAATGTAATGAGGTTTCTGGATGCAATTAGCAACTGCTGGGGGTCTCTTTATAGAAGCAGCACTACAATTATGAGGCAAATAGATTCTATCATATGCAATGAAGAGCTTTTTTGAACTTTTTCCTGTCCTTAGCTGGATGGATTCGCAACAGGGAGTTAGGCACTTTTAGATACTGTAATGCACAATTACGGTTAGTACTTGGGTTTCCTGTACAGTTCAGGGCAGAATTAAATGCCTAACAGGATCCACTGAGCCTTCAAAATCATGCCTAACTTCTGGAGTTTTACATTTACTGCAGAACCTAAGTCCATATGTTTATGTTTGGATCAGAAGCAGTGCATTAAGAATAAAAAGTGGAGACATTTACTTTTCCTTAGAAGTAGAGCTGAAACTTTCTGGGGATTTTCAGGGGGAAAAAAGTTTAACCTGGATTTTAATGGCCAGTAAAAATTTCAAAGCCACAAATTAGTCTTGAAGATATTCATGCATCACTGCTTCCAGATCAAAATTTCATGACTTTGTTATAGTAATGACATTATGAACTTAGAGTTCAATGATCCTCTACAAATTAGACTTTATAAAGAGAAGCATGAGAATAACAGAATACGGTTAGAAGCTCTTTCTCCACCTCCCTTATCTCCATGTGTATATACACACATATATATTCAAAGGCTTAAATAAAAGTCTTTTACCAGAGTATGGCCTTGTGTCTGAAACAGTACCATTATTCAGATTCAATCATTGTTGTTTATAAAGGTACGACACTCCACAGGCAATGGCACTCTTAGCTTAGCTAAATCATCGGCACATCTCTCCTATTCACTCGCTTATCATTAAAGAAAACATTGCCAGTATGACCCAAAGTCCCAGATTGCCTGGATTTCAGGATTTTGGGGGCAGACCCAAGAGGTGTTCCCAAGTTCCTTTAGCATGTTTAGTGATCTGTCTCTCTGAGCACGTGAAGGCTTCTCCTGTCCTGTTTCCAGGGCCACCATGGGCTATCCAGAGGTTGCAAAGCATGGCAGTGCCTGCGTGGGATGGACCTCCACCCAGCTTGGAGAGACTCTGAGATCAGTGCTTCCTAATTTCTGTCCAATCCTTAGAGGGAAGAGAAGCTAAAGGACACAAATGGCTTAAAGAGCACGTAAGATGCCATTGATTCCTCACAATGAAATCAGAATAACTCCCATTCTAACGATACAGTAACAGAAGCAACAGAGCCAACTCCAGAAAATTAATTTTTTAATGCAAATTTCTAGGTATTCTTTTTCAGAAAACATAGAAAATTTTATAAAACTGCTTCTGAATCACTAAAGAGGAAAACAGGCAGATTGTTCTATTTGGATTGTACTCAACATTTTCCTAGTTTGAGTCTTGCAACTCTGCTAGCTGACTCAAAAAGATTTATTTCAAAATCAGATTAGACCATAGATGTATTACCTTTACTAAAGACCCTAGCAGTAGCAAAGGGACCAGGCTGCAAAGTGAGACAACCTGAACAATCATATACTGAGCCTCCAGTTCATGGTTGGTGTTTATGAAACTCTGTTTCCATGCTAATGTTTGTCCTGTGATGAAGTTCTTGGCTTGATTTTAATTTTTTTAATAATTTGATGTGATAATGTAATACATGTAATACATGGCTGACATTGAGACTGTCTGAATCAGGTATCACATGAATTTAGGAAGCAATGAATGAGTGAGAGAAAGCAGGAGCATGACCCAAACTAGTAAGTACAACGCTGCTTAATCTGCTTCACCACAGTTTGATAGAAGAGTTTTGTGACTTCCTTGCTGGTCAATTACAATCAATTAAGTACACACTTGTAGTTCAAGAAAATTTCTCTGCAGTTCATCAGTGAGACAAAAAGAAGGGGTTCTTGGCAGCATCATTTTGTATCAACCTCCTTTGCACCAAAATGATAGCAATACGTACAGTAGTTTAACAGGACAAGAGCCTGGCTTCCTTTTGAGAATGGAGCTTGTGAGCTGCTCAGCCTGCATCATCATGCAGCAAGCCCACACCTGGACTGACATGGTTGCAAGGCCACGGATTACATGCTGCCTCTTCACTGAGGCTGAAGCCACTCTTCGCTTCAGCAGTCCTGGTCTTGAAGAGGAGATACTGGGATGAGGCAAGCAGTACAAATCTCCAGGTAGTGGTTTGGGGGGTTTTGTTTTATTTTTGCTTTATTTTTGCTTTATTTTTGCTTCTCTCCCTCTAAACGTATTTACCTTGACTTTGATAGACTATGCGAAGCTCTCTACACATTTTCTGACTTTCTCTGACAATCAGCACAACCTCTGCAGTTGCTGACACATCTAAATCACTCTTGGTGCCACAAATCATACTGCTGGAATACCTCCCAGTCAGCACAGCTTGCAGAAGTATCTTGAGCCGTGGGCAAACTACTGTGAGGAGGAGTTTGGAAAGTTGGAGGTGAGTTTCCTGTGGCAGGAATACCCACTGGTTGGCCTGAGGGGCCATCATGGCTACCACCCGTGAAACCAGCTGTCAGCTGGGATCTGGCCCTAATTATACAGTGCCGAATAATAGTCCTACAAAACCAAATTGCACATTGACAGGTAATGGTCAAGGTGGCAAGAGCAGTTACAGCAAACATGCCTGAAGAGGCTCCTGTACTGGTTTCCTTCAAGACTCAAAGAAAAAAATAGACAAGATAATAATCTGGAGGTTATTATGTGCCGATTCTTTGCTGTCATGACAGGCTGCTTTTCTTTACAAGGCCAGAAATGTCCTACTGTGATAGTATGATCATTTTTGGGGTTTGGTTTTGTTTTTAAAAAGAAGCTTAGATATAAGTCAAAGACTACCAAGACCAAAAAAAAAAAAAAAAAGAGGGAAAAAAATTACAATTTTCCTGACATTTAGGGCAGTATGGTTAAGTCAGTAAGCAGAGTTCATTATTAATATTTAAAAGAGTGCACTGTCTAAGTTACTATTATTGAAATAAATATGACTCAGTGCTTTTCTGTCTGATCTCGCACTCTTCATTCTCCTTTGATTCAATTCACCGTAGGGGGAGTTTGGGTTCTCAGTCACTAATATGAAGTCAGATACAATATATCGGTTCATATTTTTTTCTTTTGCCCATTCTTCTTGAGTTAAGAACTCAGATAATGTAGAGCTGACATTTGGGGGAAATCTAGAAAATGTATTCCTTTTTATCTCCAGGCTAAGCTGCACCAGTGAATAGAGTACTATAATAAAACCTATTTGTATGCCTGTCATACAAAGACAAACCTTTTCCAAAGGAAATGGATTTGAGTATTTGCAAGAAATGATAAACAGTCAGACAAAAAGGTACTGAATTTCACTTTGAGATGCATGGGAGAAGTGGGTTTTAGCTTCCCTTGTCAGGGAGGAGGCATTCATATGAAAGCCATGTCAGCTGAGAGTCTCAGAAATGAGATCTTATCCAGATCTTTGTGGAAAGAAGCGACATGGAAATATCTCAAAGGCAGTGGTCTCAAGTTGTGAACAAAGGTAAGCCCGCGTTTTTATCAGAAATAAATCAATAGAAGTTTATCCACTTCTGATAAAAAGAATTACCTGGATTTCATTTGTGCAAAATCCTTGTGCATAGTTGTTTTAAAATCTAGTCCTCTCTCTGATGTGTATAACTGAGTCATGGTGAAGAGGTGCTTATACAGGACAGGGTGCTGTGATCAAGCCTAATTCCAAACACTGCCCTTCTCCAGAGTCTACCATGAGGCCAAAGGATAAATTTTTCTGACAAAACAGTTACACAGCCAGAGCTCAGGGGGTCCTGCCCTGACACACAACCCTGCAGCCCCACTGTCTGAGTGACGTGCAGCTGCTCAGCTTAGGTGATGCAGAGCCCTGCAGCCCCACTGTTGTGCCCTCTCTTATGAGCATTGCAGGTTGCTTGTTGCCATCTTGCTTCTGGGATGGAATTCCACAACAATAAAGGGGGCTGGTGGCACTGGTCTGCTGTAGAAGCTGGAGTGTCTCATGACATTTGAAGATATTTTTGGAGTGCTTGAAAAGGAGAAATTTGTCTCAGAACTGCCTTTTCCACAGGGAGTCACTGAATTTATTGCTGTAAGCAGTCAAGTAACATCTGAGGCACTTGAAAAGGCATGTACTATACTAAGGAAAGCAGATGGAGGCCCGTGAAGGCAGGTGTATGCAGTTAGCTAGGACCTTGGGCCTGGGAGGAAATGGGCAATTTCATGCTTGCTCCAGGCTTTTGTGGTATTCAGAGGTCTTTTAGAGATTTCAACAAATCACTGCAATTCCAGGCTTAATTAATATATTTTCCAAAGCAATTTAATTATTGTCTAAATGTACTTGAAGGATACTGTCATGTTTAAGACCAGAATGGAGAAGTTAAGACACCTACTGCCTGAAAAATGTCATGATGGGTTAATGCATAACAATGGTAATTATACTAAATGAAGAAAGTTTGAGTGATTACCAAGCTTAATTAAACTTTGCAGCACTCCTAAGTCAGAAATATTGTTATGGTAATTTTACCAGGTAGGCAAATTGCTCATCCTGGCACATGAAGGTTGGGTAATTACTCAAGGTCATGCATGAAGCCTGCAGTACAACCAAAGTAGAACCTATCACCTTGACTCCTAAACTGACTTCCAGATGCAGTCTTCAAATAATTCCCTCTCTCCTAACATTTTAGTTCTTTTTCTGAAATAGAAACTGGTTTTCATTCATAGACCTGATTGTTGATAAATTCCCCTATCCTCAAGGGACATATATCTCCAATCTTTCCCCAGTAATTCATGCCAAAGTGGCAATTTGCTAGAAAGTAAAGGATGTGAGGGCAAACAAGAGGACAACATGAAGAAAGAAATAGCAGCAAAAGCTAATAAGAGAGAGTGGAATGAAAGGAACTAGAGGCAGAAGAAAAACATGGCATGCAAGGGAAGACAAAGGAGTCAAGGGGGAATGAAGGGTCAAAAGTGAAAGAAACAGGGGAAAATAATGAAATGGGAAAGGACACCATCAGGAACTGGCAGACAGAAAATAGTGAGGGAAATAAAAATGCTCATAGAGTTGAGATGCATTTAGTGGAAATGTATTAAAAGTAAAAGTCTACTGTCTCCACTACAGCATTCTGTTTATATGCCAGGAAATTTCTGACATCCTCGATCTATTAAGTGGTACTGTACATAGGGACAAAAAAACCTGCTGCCTCTGAGTAAAGATGAAAAACACAGCAAAACTCCTGCAGAGTAACCCTAAAATGGTAACATGAGCAGACTGTGGAAGGAATCCCTACTGAGATCTTTTGATTAACCTTGCTATGATGTAAGTGGGGAGCCTAGATTAAACCAGCCATTTATTCCCCTTTTTTTCCCCTCTCATTTTATGGTACAGTAATGCAAGTAACTAGTAGAAATACATATATACAAAGGTGATGTTTGTTTTTTTAAAACTCTTAGTCTTGCTTCCTTACCTTGGAATGTAAATTTTTTTTTTCCATTGAAAGCAAGAGTAGTTCAAGATAGCTGTTAGAAAGGAATGGATGGGAAATCCAAAGACAAACCCTCACATCTTAGCCGATGCATATGCCCTTCCTAAGTGAATTAGGATATCAAAGTGTTGAATGTATAGCAGGAGTGGAGCAGATCAACAGCTCTTGATCCCTAACCATTTCTCCTAGCATATGCAATGTGCAGCTGAATAAACCCAGGATGGGATGTTCTACTCTCCAGGTGTTGTTGGTCATTGTTATGCACTGTTTAGCTAGTCTGCAAGAAGTATTGAGGTGGTCTGAAGACAAACCTCTGCTTAGGTTACTGTTTTTATTTTATGAGAATCTATGAGCCTTCCAGTACCTAAATCTAAATCTGATCTAAATTTACTCCAGTATCTGGAGTACTGCATCCAGCTCTGGGGCCCCCAGTACAAGAAAGATATGGAGCTGTTGGAGCGAGTCTATAGGAGGCCATGAAGATGATCAGAGCGCTGGAGCACCTTTTATGTAAGGAAAGGCTGTAAGACTTGGGCTTGTTCAGCTTGGAGAAGAGAAGGCTCCAAGGAGACCTTATAGCAGCCTTCCAGTAACTGAAGGGGCTACAGGAAAGCTGGGGAGGGACTTTTCAGAAGGGCATGTAGTGATAGGACAAGGGGTCATGGCTTTAAGCTGAGAGAAGGCAGATTTAGATTTAAGGAAGAAATTCTTCATGAGGGTGGTGAGGTACTGTGTTGCAGTTTTGCATAGTTGGCTACTGAGAGAGGGCCAGGGGTTGCAGAAAATGGCTGCTGGAATCTTCTGCAAGCCTGCTTATAGCGCCTCTGAGAATCACATATAGGAGACAAAGACTCCACCAGAACACGGAGTGCCAGGAAGGCTGCAAAGTTTGGCCTGTTAAGGGCATTGAGATACATATTTGCATATAAATGTAAGCAGTTGACAGACACAAAAGGCCAGGAAGGCTGGGGGAGGAGGCGCCCAGGTATCCGGGAAAAGAGAGAGATGCCGGGAGCAGCCGGAGGAGGAGGAGAGGACCCATGGAGGAGGCAGAGACCCGACCTGCCCGGTGGAGAGGCTCCACGCTGGATGGAGCCGGTGGAGACATAGAGAAGATGCCGTGACTGACATTGGGATGAGCCCCTGCCAGCACAAGCGACCTACAGAGATGAGCCAAACAGGTTTGCTGGAGGAGGCATCATAGCCCCGTGGAGGACTGGGACTGAGAGACACTGTGATTTGTTGCTGCCTGCCAGAGCAGAGATGAAGCCCGGTGGGAAGAGATTTGCCTTAGAGAAAGTTCGTGGAGGACTGGCTCTTATGGGTGAGATCCTATGGTGCAGCAGGGGGAGGTTGTGTGGAATGGATGCCCCCATCCCAGCCGAGAAGGAAACCATCTTGCAAGGGACTGACTGAAGCCCCCATCTCCTAGTCCCTGCCCCCTGTCCTGTGCTGCGAACAGGAGAGGGGAAGAAGGGAGCAAAATCATGGCTGAAAGGGAAGTCTGCTTTAGAATGGAGGGGTAGGGGGAAGGTGTTACCGAGACCCCCATTTCCCCCAGTCCCTGCCCCTCCTGGGCTGCAACCAGGAGGGAAGAAGGGAGCAAACTTCTAACTAAAGCCTGCTAAGGAGGGAGTGGTGGGGGGAAAAGTGTTTGCCTGGTTGCATTTGTTTCAAGATTGTTGGTTGCACTCCTGACTGGTTCTTTTTCACTGTTTTTCTCTTTAGTGTAGTGTAATAAATTAGATAACTTTCCCTTCTGCACTCTGTGTTGAGTCTGTTTTGCCCGTGTCATTAATGAGTTTGCCTCTTGAGCCGCCCAATTACATTTTTTCTCCCCTGTCCAACTAAGAAGGGGAGTAACAGACTGATTTTGGTTGGAGTCTGGCCTTTGGCCAGGGCTCAACCACCACACTGGCACAGGTTGTCCAGAGAAGCTGTGGCTGTCCCTTCCCTGGCAGTGTTCAAGGCCAGGTTGGATGGGGCTTTGGACAACCTGGTCTAGTGGAGGGTGTCCTTGCCCATGGCAGGAGGTTGAAACTAGATGGGCTTTGAGGTCCCTTCCAACCCAAACCAGCAAAACAGAATATAATTTCTGTTCTCTCATTAATAGCATCTTCCTTGATTGAAGAAGAAGTTGCTTCATTGGTTGCCTTGCTCAGACTTTCTAGTATGGTTTGCCCACGGAGGTCATGTGCATGGAAGCAGCCATGATACCATACAGTTAGTATTGGTTAGCTCAGAACTGTTTCCAGACAGACAAACTCTCTGTAACTTGTCATACACAAAAATTGCTGAAGTTTCCGTATCATGACATTCATTTTGATTAGTTTTCTCCCAATCTTTGGTCAGATAGATTGATACCTTTACAAAGATGACCGCTTGTTTTCTGGGTGACAGCACTTGTTTTCAAGTTTAATATTCATATTAGGTGTCACTAAGACACAGCTGTTAGATCATACATATGAGTGGGAGGAAATGGCAGAAATGCAGACACAGTGAATTTACTTCTCATCTGAGTGAGTATTTACACAAGAGATTTTGTTTTCAGCTCACCAAAGCACATCCAGCCCTCATGATTCAGTTCATCAACCAACTTAACCAATGGCTTAAGGTTAAGAACAGGTTTCTTAACATCCTGTCTGCATGTCCTGGAAACTAAAGAATGTATAGATGCAGTCGCATGGTGCAGTGTCTGATTTGAAAGTTCTCCAAATGAATTTGATAATATACAATTCATTGACCCATTTTGGTTTTGTTACAGTTTTCACTTGGGAGTGTGAAATCTCTGGAGTCGTAGCTCTGTTTTGTGAACGGCCTGTTCTGGAAGAGTCAGGTAATCAGAAATATCATTGCCAGTGGCTATTCACCACATTTTCCAACTTTTGATTATCTATATCTCAATATTCCTACTCAGTATTAGCTATTTTTTCCATGACTTTGAAATGAGAATTACAAATGCTTAGATAAAGGGATTGAAAGTCTGTATCATGAGGAAAGGAATTCTTTCAGAACCCTGTTTTGTAGCTTTTTCATCTTGTGGCTACTGAATCTCAAGTAATTCTCTTTCGATGCAAGGTCAATGACAGCTGAAGGAAATACAGGTAGATAATTTAGGTCCAACTCAAGCCAGGCTGTTCTTCAGGTGGTCAGATGGAAAATAAAGTCCAGTGAACTAATTCACCTTCATGTCCTTAGGACCAGAGAATTTATTCCACCTCCCTTGGTGGTCCACGCACCTGAAATGTAGAAGGCAAGCTGTGGATTTGGCATCCTCATGGACCTGACAGTACAGCTGACCAGCAACATCCTAGACATATGCTGCAGCCCTCAAAAGATCATTGATTTGAGCAATTCCTCTGCTCCCAGTGATTGGACAAGAAAATCCTTCCAGATTTCTTGTCACAGTTCCTCTTTCTTATTCAGAAAATTGTTTTATCTCAGCCTGTAGACAAACATCCTGTCTTATAAAATAAAGCAAATTTAACATTTGTGGAAATTCTGCACTCTTCTTGGCCATATTCTTGCTCTCAGTTCTTATGGAGGAAGATGGAGTCTGTAATGTGTCACCTAAAAAAAACCTCCTCACTGCCTTCAGGCTTGGTTGAAGATCCCTCATGCCAAAATCTCTGAATCTGCTATATAATCCCTTCTTCACATCATGATGTACAAAGAAACACAGCAAAGCAAGTAGAGGAGTAGAGGCATCACATTAACCATTTTATTTGTGGTCATAGGCAAGAGTAAGGAAATTTGGTGTAAGAAGAGAGGGTGGATGTTGTCTTTTACAATTGTTTGTCAAAGGAATATTTTAATTCAAGATGAGATACCCACATTTAATAGGAAACTGCCAGAATGAAAGAAAATATTCTACCAAATCAGGAAAAAAAGGCCCAAGAAATTTCAAAATTCCCCATGGAAGAAGTGTTCTGTGTGTTCATTATTTTGGAAACATTTGGTCCATGTTTCGTTAAAGAAATGGAGATTTCCTCCTAAGGATTCCTGGTCTGCATCCCCATTTCTAAGTGCTCTCCTGCTGTTCCCCAGGAGTTATGGTCAGTTGAGGGAGCTCTATCTAATCCAGGTCAGTCACTGTAAGCTTGAGTTTGTTCTTCCAGACCTTTTTGGACTGCTGATTGCTAGCCACAAAGATGACTAGGTACCACACCAAGAGTACAATAGTTTCTGTGGATCCCTGATGTCTTGGGCAGATCTTTTTGCCACCACAAGAACTATGGCTTGCAGATACCTCAGTTTCATACCTTAGAGGCTAGAAATTACATCTCTATTTTTTGAGGAAGTCAGTGATGTTATCCTGTGGCTACAGCTCCTGGATGATGTAAGGTTTCCAGACAGTTGACCCAGCCTGGAAAGGATCACAGTAAGATGAAAGCAGGGTGACCCAGAGGCCAGGGGCTATAGGGTCCCCCGAGGTCCCATCAAAAAACTGCAGGGACATGTGCAGATAATGAAAGTCCACATACCACAGCAGTCTATACCTGCAAGCTTCACTAAAAGTGAGACATTTTCAGCAATAAAGTAGCATTTTCCTGACCTCCCAATATAGCATAATTTTCTCTGATATGATTTTAGTAAGTCTTATTAGTAAATCTCATTACTACATTATCTTCAGTCCCACAATCATGCACAGATTAAATCACTCTCAACAGTTTTATATAGCTCAGAACAAACAAACATGACAGAACTTGGTTCAAAATATTTCCTCTTAAAGCCATTTTAGATAAAAAAAACAAGGCCTATAAAAATAAAAGCTCAGATCTGGTTTCAGCATATCTCTATAAATCCAGAATAAGTACACCAAATGCAATGGAGTTATTTAGATATCTTTTTTTTCCCCCACTACTGATCAGTGCTGTACAATATTTCTGTTCTCTCACCAAATTCCTCCCAAACCAAGAGAGACATTTTAAGGCAGCTACTTTAATATTCTGAGGGCAAAAGTTTTTATATAAATCCACATTCACTTGAATGTTTACAACATTTTTCTTTTTACAAGCATTCTGGTAAACACAAGTGTTTGTGGAATGCAGCTGAGTGGCTTACTGAATAACAGTAAAGCCCGTCTTCAGGTTTTATTTCAAAAGAATAGTCTTCTTACATACTTGTTTAAATATTCTTAACATTGGTTACTGCCTTTAAGAACTTTTGGTGTTGACTGGATTGCAAATACTTGTATAGTTTTCAAGAATATGCAAAAAAAAGTCTTTCCAAGCAGCTATGTGGAAAAAAAAAAAACAAACCCCAATATTGCAGGCAAAATATACACAGGCTGAATAAAACCAAACATAATGGGTACCCTTGGTCTCTTGGTGGAAATCTGAAGCTGCAGGTCAATTTATACCCAACAGAGATGGTTATGCATCCTCTCCTATAAGCAAAAGAGAAATTCTTGCCCTACCCTATGCCATGAGTAACCCCCACTGGATAAGGGAGCAGGCACACCACTGGATAATGCATGCCAGTGTATAAGGACCTGGCACAGCTTGCTGGGGTAGCTGTGGTTCATGATGCATTTGTAAATGAACCAGGTCAGCAAAGGCAACCACAAGAGCACTTGGATCTGCAGCATCTCCTAATTAGCAGGCTCCTCTTGAACTGTAATGCCTGTCTGATGTTTTTGGAGGGGGAAAAGCTGTTCAGGAAAGGGCACCTATAACGCACATGGTGCATTTTAAAGGGAGCATTTGTGGTCTTCATGTTCAGCTATAGGTCTGGCTGAAGGAGCCCTGTCCAGTGTCTGCTGCGAGAGCCATGTCCACATGCATGTGGGGGCAGATGAAGCTGTTCCTTTGTCTGCTTACAATGGTAAGGAAGAGCAAACAAATTCTGCAGGAGAGAGCTGAGGATACACCCTTATGGATCAATCCTATTAACCCCCTTGAGCAGAAATACAGGAGAGGCTCTGCCATGAGCCTGTGTGGGTCAGATCTCATTGCAAGCAGTGACTGTTTTGCATGATCCTTGCCAAATAGCACAGCAAACATTCTCCATGTCCTGGATAGTCTGTGAATGGGAAAGGTCTGATTTAGCCATCTCCATAGGAATCACCCCTTCCCTGCCTGCTTTCCACACACTAAGCTGTGTGACCCATGTCCCAGCCTTTGGTCTGTTCCAACCTGGTGTTTTGGACTGAGCCTTCTGAGAGTTACACTGGGCACCAAAGTGGCTCCAACTCACATTTGGGAGTAAACAGCCCAAATGTGAAGATGAACGTTTGGCGACAAACAACCATTCCTTAACCCCCAGGGAGTTACATCTCCTGCTTACTGGAGCTTGCACAGCCTTTAAGCTGGGTTCACTGAGCTCCCTGTGACGGAATTATTTTATAGAAGAAATAATGTTAAATGAAAACTAGGAAACAGTCTCACACAAATGCAATGTTGACTTCTAAGAGTGAGTGTTCACACCAGAAACCAGGCTCTGTGGGACTTCCATCCATCCAGAAAATAGAAATAGCTTTTGTATAAAATAAAAACGAATGAAACCAACTTGACTCTTGAACACTGAGCAGTCACAATAAGCTGCTTGTCCATAGCCTGATGTATTTACTAAAAGCACATTCAAGAGAAACAGGAGCTACTCAGAAGCAATTTACAAACAGGAAAACAGAGGAAATTGGCTGGGTAATTTATTCCCCAGGAAGTATTTGCATGGTTGTATAAGCAAGGCACCCAGCAGAAAGGCACTGTCATGTCGTACCTGTTCATGACTCAAGTATCAGTGTCTTTCAGCATATTTGTTCTGTTAGTGTCAGGTGCTTGCTAATGCAAGTTAAAAATTTCAGTTTTACATGCCAAGGGAAGGTTTAATTTTAGGATTTGTTTTTCCTTATGAGAGAAGACTGAAAATCCATTAAAACCCAAACAATTGCTGTTTAGCTTCCTGGCAACCAGAATTTCATATGTACGCACAAGCACACACATGGAGCTGAGCTGCTTATAGTAGCATGTGGGATGTCGGGACACTGAGTCCAGATACAAAATTTTCATCTTCACCTAGGTGTCCAAAACTTATCCCCTTTGAATTCCTGTTTCTGCCCCATCTCCAAGAACCTGCTAGGCCCAGTGCTGTTTTGTTCTTCCCTCTCTTCTTTTACCAGTCTCTTCCACTTAGCACTACCCATGGCCATTTGACGGGGAATTAGTCAGAAGGAAACATTTCTCCCATCCAGCAGCAGCTCTGTCTGCAACACTTGAAGATGTGAAGTAGGAGGTAAAGCAGAACTGAAAAGTCATGGGGCAAAGTCAGATCATCCTCTGGATCTCCCACCTTTCAGGTGGGCTCTTTTCTGCAACATTGTCACTCATAAAAGGAATAGACATTGGATGCAACTGTGACAGACGTGGTCATGTCCCTCTTTAGAGCCAAATCTCTGGATTTCTCTGTCTCCAGAGAAAATGTAGGCACAAAGCAGTTGAACTGCAATATTATCTAGTGAGCAGAAATCTCAGTCAGATTTGAACCCTTGATTTTCTGGTTTTAGTAGTAAATTTTGTTTATCAGTAACTGACGACGCTGTCCCGGCAGTCTGAGAAGTAGAAACTTGCTCCAGCTGACGGAGCAGGGTCAGGGAAGGGAACGGAAATCATCTCACCCAGAGAATCATTTTCTGCTCCAGCTACTCAAATGCACTCCTGTTACACGTTACCCTTAAAACATGACTTAGAAGTAATTGTTCAGTACTGCAGAAGAATGGCTGTGTACCCCACCATTAATGATTAGCTTCATTTTGCATGAATTAGTTGGCTTCCTGCAATTACTTCTGCTCTTTCCCACCAGGCGACCGTGGCGTTCTGCTTTGCAGAGGCAGCGAGTCGGCAGCTTGCTGACCCCGAATGCCTGTGAGCTACAAGGTGCTTGTTCTGTTTTCTGCAGCAGTTGCTAGGCTCAGGCATCCCAATTCCAGCAGGCACAGGATGGTTTATGGTTTGCCGTCTGCACCAGATGCTTATCAGGAGGGACAAAGTGAAGGGAGAGTGTGGGAGAGAGAAATGCATTCGACTTGCCAAGCTGACAGGCAGCCCACAAAGGAGTCTGTGTGGTTGTGGTCAGAAGAGTGACCCCTTTAAGAAAAACAACTTGATGTTTCGTATTTATTCCCCTTCCATACTCTCCGCCTCAGGAGTACTCCATCTGACTAGGCAAAGCGCTTTGCTAAATGCCAATTCATCCCCGCATCTGGAAAATTAAATAAAGCACTCCTTGCTTGGCACTTCATTGATAAGAGCGAAGCATCTGCAGCTGGAGCTCGCCTGGTTCTTATGTCGATAGGCAAGGCAATGCTGAACACGGTACACTGTGCTGCAGCCAGCCTGCCTCTGCCGGCCTGACTTCTCTTAGTGCTTTTTATTTCTATTTAAGAAGAGTGCTGTGACTCAGAAGGCAGGCAGGAAAATTGTGAAAGCAGTAAGGTACCGTGTCCATAGCTGTGGCTGTACTTTGCTTTCCTGCTCAGCGTGCTGCCACTTTGCAGTGTAATCTGTGACTGTCGGGACAGCTATTGTAAAGCTAGCATTTTGCTGTCAGACACAGCTGAAACTGTGGTCTGGCACTGCAAAATAAGGGATGCAAGCACTCTGGAATAAAGCTTTAGACTTAGTAAGGCCCTCTGTTCCCAGCTCTGGCATGGTCAGCAGTGCCGGTTCACACCTCAGGGCCACTAGACAAGGGACGGAAATGTTCAAAGAGCACAGACAGGATTGCAGCTTCCACAGAAATCACATGTCAGGAGAATATACCCAAAGATGATGTCTGGAAAGAAGATCCTGGACCCGAAGAGGAAAGATGCCTGCAAGAATACTGTGAACCTGTTGAAGGGAGGCTTCCAGGGAATGGCATGTTCATGGAAGAAAATCAAGAAATGAATAGCTGCATGGGGAAGAGCTGTGACAGAGAGCTGTGATCTTCTCTAGGCTGTAGAGCTGGGCTTTTGGCTCTGGATCTGGTTCTAAGTAGTGTGTCTTTTTCTTCAAGAGAGGAGTTTTCTGTGATATTTACCTACAGTGTATTAACTTCTGTTTGAAGTTACACACTGAACATGGGGTTCCAGATACTCTTGATTATGCACCTCACCACACTCAACACATCTTTGGTAAAAGAGCCTTCTGTCTCCAGCTCCCACTATTTATGGACTAAGGTGAAGGCATCACATACTCCATGAGCTGAAGAATGCAGCCATCATAGGCACGCTGGGCAAGGGACTTTAGAGTGTAAAGACCATGAGAAGCAGCACTGCTCTGTTTCCAAAGATGAGTTACTGGAGAGCCATGGCACCTACCTGCCAAGAGCAGGAGCCTCCAAAGTGAGTATGTATTTGCAGTGAAGTTTCTTGTGTTGGCACAGCTTGCTTGATCCTCCACAATGCTGCTGATGTTTTCAGTTCTATGTCCTTTTCTGCACTTTCTGTCCTGGGAATAGCTGGGAGAGCCACCAGGAACTGCAAATACCAGAGAACAGAATCAAAAGCCAACCTGAAACATATCCTGCCTCTTCCAGGCTCTTCAGGGCACATCCAGAAAGGTCTCAGTAAGGTGCTTGCTTCCCTCTGACATCCTAGGCACCCAGAAGGGCCTGATCCAGGTGCACCACTAAATATTTCCATTATTTACTGGCCTTCACTGGCTGCTGCCATGAATGCACAGAAGCCTTTGCAAGATCAATATAACTGAGATGGTAAAGTCAATTTTCGATGGTTCTGTCTGACAGACTAAAAAGAAGAGTGCTCAAAAAGATACGTGAAGGGAAGAAGGACGCACATTTAATTCTTTAGGGCATATCTATAAGAAGTCCCTCACAAAAACTCAACATCACATTGACCAAACCTTGAATGGACACAAAGCACACCAACGCATGAGACTGTGAAAAAACAAAAGTGATTTTAGCTTTCCAAAGCTCTGTGGCTCCATATTAAGCACTGATCCTGAAATAACAAACTCTGTGCCTCAGCATTGCCACAGTGCTGTGATGCCAGTAATTTGGAGTATCATGGTCCATTGCCCGGAAAAAGCAAGAGCTGAGACCCCAGATTCAAGAGCTTCACTTTATGACTTATTTTGGAGGTGAGATCCCGAGGGCTACCTCTGCAGCTGGTGGACATTCAGCCCTGAGGTGTAGAGGAACTCCTGATGCTCTGCTCTTGTCAGAAACAGCCCAAGAAGGTCAGCACATGACTCAGATCCACCAGCAAAATAGGCAGTAGTGAAAGTACAGGTGAGTTTTAGAAGTGGTTAGAAATGATTGCTGTGAAGTGGGGGCTGCTCAAAAAACACTCCTAATGCAGATCTTGTCATATCTCTACAAGTAATGGCACTGAGGAAAAATTCTAGTGCCATTACAATAAATAGCTACAGGGGAAAAAAATAAGAAAAAAAGGTTATTAGTGAAAAATCCATTATAACAGTGAAAATTCCAGCATAATTTATCATGAAAATGTACTGAGTTAGGAAAAAAATGCACTTTGCTGGAAGTTGTGCTGTTATTGACCCTGGAGACACATCACTCATGTTTGACTCCCCCGGTATCTCCTGCCCAGGCCCCTTTGGCACAGACCCAGGTCAGAGAGGATGCAGGGAGCATTTTCCCTGCCTCAGCCTTGTGCTATCATCACCCTGACCCCAGAATTTGCCAATGGGAGCCAGTCAGTGACACCCCAAAGCACCCGAAAGAGAAGGGTGTGCTGCCCCTCTGCTTCCTGCCCGCTCTCTGGCAGCAAATGCTCTCAGGATTTATGGTGTGACAACATAAAGAAAAAAATGTCCCTGTAAATAACTCTGAAGCTCAACATACTTTTGATTGTGCAGTATTTCCTACATATACTGCTCAAGTTTATATGCATGTATAACTGTACTATTACATTAGCAACTTGGTATGTACATGGAGGAAACGCATTTCAAAGCTCATCTAAGAAAATAAAACAAATATGAAGCCTCTCAAAAAAAATTCATTAAGAAATAATTACATTAGCAAGAAAGAGGATCGGCACAATACAATTTATCTGACTTTATTTGAAAATTCCTCCAGAGCCTGTTGTTTCAGCTAAAATACACATTTCTGAAGGATGGAGCTATCACTGCTTCTTATCTTCTTTTTACCTGGGCATCACTAAGCATAGTCTTCCCCATCGATCCACTTCTACAGCTGTTAACAAGCATCAGAAATAATTAAACTATTTTACCTAGCAGCAAATCATTAAATATTCTTTGAAAAACATGCTTAATTGAAAGGAACATCTTCATTTTCCCCTCTATCTCTTATGCCAAAGCCTCATTTATTCTGCTTCATGCTTTAACATCCTCACACCTCTGTAGGTATGTTTTGCTGGCTGTCTCAGCTTCGGAAGGCTTAGCTCTTCCAAGCAGCATTATAAGGAACAAGAAAAAAAAATTGGCTCGGTAGAAAATATGTATAAAATATGCTTTTAATTCTGGTATGCCTGGAAAACTAAGAGCATAACATGAGTGGATTAGGTGACTCAAGCTGCTTGCAGGGATGTTCTACCCTGAGGGTTATAGATGAATTCCTGAAAAAAAAAATCTGCAATATATCAGGCTCTTGCTTGACAGCAGCATGGCTGAGGATCGGGGACAGTTTCTCACCTTCACTCCTTGACAGCTCATTCCTCCTTCCTGTTCTCTGTACATGCTTTTCCATCCTGCTTTTGCTAATAGTGGTCAGAAATTAAGTGAGCCTTTTAAAATATATATTGCAGTTGCCACTCAAAGTAGATATCAGGAGATGGAAGTAAACAGCATAATAGCTGTTTTCATCTAGTCAAGAGAGAAGCTCAGTATTTTTAATGGCAGTCACTAACCAGAAATGGTCATGGGGGCGGGTTTAGGCTTAAGTCATTCTCTTTTCCTTGTTATTTATTAGGATGAAGAGAGCAACAGGCATGAATGACACAGAACGATGAGCACAAAGTCAGCCTTATGATCGAAGAGCCTCGAGCAAAAATAAAATCTTATCTCTGACTGCAGGAGGAAGAAATCCTCCTGCAGCAATAAATCCAAAGGAACAGGACCAGGCTTTTAGTTACATCCTTTGATTCAGCCGTAGGATGGGAGGAAGCTGCCTGTGCAGGACCAGAAAACCAAAAGATGAATCAACTGGGGCTTTTTGATTTTGTCTAGTGTAGGCACAGCCTCTTCTTCTACAATTATCCTCTTGCCCAGGTGATCCCAGTTGTGTCCTGAAGGGCCTTTGAAGCTTTTTCTGCTCGCAATGCATGACCTGAAACCCTTGCTCCCTTCCTCACAGCATTATCCTTATGATTTGCTATTTGTGCTCCTCTGTGGACCCTGCAATTAGAGTTGACTACCCTAAGTTTCCACAAAACAGTTATTTTTTCTGGTGTTGTTTCTAAAATAATAGTTTCCAGAGGCCATTCCCCACCACACAATAAGCATTTGAAAGCAGCGTTGTGTTTGGAGGCAACCTAATTCCCTTGCAGCTCTTCAGCAGCCCCAGCACTGCTACATTACTGAGAATGTTTTCTCCCTCCTCCCAACCTTGAAATGCCAAATTTATCCTGACTACAGATGTTGCAGATGATATAATGACATTGAATTGTAATTCAGATGATGATTTTACTGCCAAGCAAAATCTTAGCAGTGACTAGCAATATTCTCCTGTGAGAAAACAGTATTTACAGTAGGATTTCAGCCATGGCAGCATGATCGGGCAATCAGGCATCTGCTTATGAGAAGTTCAAAGTGGCTGAATTGGCTACTGCAATAATTGACCAACTTGCCACCTTATTATGGCATAGTTCCATACATATTACTAACAAATATTACCTCTGCTTAAATATAGGGATGGATTTTACATACATAAGCACAGAAACAGCTTCGTATATAGCTATGAAGTTGTGGCGCAAACTTTAGCATTAGAAAAAAACACCTACTGTTGTGTGACTGGCACTGGTGTAGTCAGGGTTGTGCTCTGCAATTGTGGTGAGCAACCAAGATCTAAGCTGGAAGATGGAAGCTTTAGAGCCATCCTAACTTTTTAACTTCCTAACACATGCTGATTTGTATCACAGCCTTCATGTTTTTTAAACAGAGCGATTACTGTGTGTTTAATACAGAAGCTGCTATTTGCTGTGGAGCTTCCAAAATTTATATGCCTGCAGGATATTTAAAAATATTTCCAAATCAGCCTATCAAGGCAGGTTTTTCTCCTGTCAAGAGTGTTTATGTAATAAAAACAAAGATCTCAACAAATGCCTCCCTTGTAATTTTGCCTGTATACAGAGCGTGAGGTTTGTATAAAACAGGTGTCAGTTATGTGCGTGTTTCCCTGCACTGCTAAACATCTACTGCACTGGAAATTACTAGCTCTGTATGCAAACAGCAGGTTTGCAGAAAAATACACTGAAACTGACATCCTTCAGATTTAATCTACCAAAAAAGAAGGTTGCAAAAAACTCCAGGGTATTTTATTTCTTTAATATTAGCCACTCCAGGGCTAATAAACCTATTGTAACCACCTTCTCTATCAGGACGCATGGACCCTACTAGGAGGATACCCTTATAGCAGGATGAGGTTTATGACGATTTAATTTGGTTTTTGATGGAGCACATACGTGGCAGATGGCACAAAGAAGAAAATATTTAGAGGTTCCCAACAGTTACAGTGCAACACTGTGCACAGCAGTGGTTTGATGGACAGGTTTGGTGGCAGAAGGGGATGGAGCAGCCACTCAGCCCCATCCCCAGCGTTGTTCCTAGGCAGTGCCAACACTACAGCACCCAACTCTGCCACTGCCTGACACAAACCAGGAGACAAGATATGCATGTTTGATACAGCTGCATTCCTTGCTTTGAGATGACTCCATAACGATCCCTTGATCAGGGGCTGCAAAGTAGATGGCACACAGCAACACTGCAGAGAATTGGATCGCGGGGCATGGGAGGGTGATGGCAGCATGCTGGCCCCACAACTTGGCAGGGACACACCCTCCACTAGACTAGTTTGCCCAAAATCTCCTTCTTAAACACGTCCAGGGAGGGGGTTCCACAATCTCTCTGGGCAACCTGTGCCAGGGCCTCACCACCCTCAGTAAAGAATTTCTTCCTAATGTCTAATCTAAACCTACCCTCTTTCAGCTTGAAGCCATTCTGTCTTGTCCTATCACTACACTCCCTCTCCCACTTTCCTGTAGGACACCTTTTAGTATCGGTAGACCGTAATAAGGTCTCCCCAGAGCCGTCTCTTCTCCAGGCTGAACAAGCCCAACTCTTGCAGCCTGTCTTCGTAGGAGAGGTGCTTCAGCCCTCTGATCATCTTTGTGGCCTCCTTTGGACTCATTCCAACGGCTCCATGTCTTTCTGTCTTTCTTTTACTGGGGACCCCAGAGCTGGACACAGTGAAAAATACACCCACATAAAATTTTCTCCCTTACCGGGGGAGTTAGGAAAAAAACATGCTCTCGGAAGAAACTGTAGTGGTTCCCTTCAGGAAACTCTATTTTGGGATAATATAAACGATGTGCTGGTTGGATTAATATTTAACATGGCTGAAAAATAGTATCGTCCTATTACAAGTTCCTCCCTAAAATGGGCACAAGCCAAATTCCATTCTAAAGTAATGCCTATAGAAATAGAAGCATCTTATAGGATGAAATTAATATAATAAAGTATTTAAATATTATGCTTATAATTAACAAAATAAAATTAAGAAGTTAAAGACAGAAGACAATTAATAGAGATATCTGCATCTTGATACTCTGTTGAATCACTTTTATTTATGTGCTTGATAAATCATCTGTTGATTCAAAATTGCAAAACATGGGGATGCTTTTCCAAATTCAGAATTTGCTTGGGAAAAGAAGTGTAATAATTCATGCCAAACTACACAGACATGTGTTTTTTAAAAGCACTTTATTAAGATAGAATCAAGCTCTTCTTTTTCATAAGTGTTTTGAATCTTTCTAGGAAGAACAGAGTGTTTTTCTACTTTCTTGATTAAGCACACATATTTTTTCTAGATATCACAAGTTCTCTCTTATTACCTGTGACAGTGAAATGCCAGCTCTTTGGAGCCTGGTTCAAAGAAGTCCTACATCTTCCTCCTCTATTAGTTCTGAATGTTTTCTGTGGCTAAGATTCATGACTGTACAGATGGTCTATTCATCATGTTAGGCTCAATTACCTCTCAAAATATATGGGGGAAGCATGTTTCCACTGAAGTCAGTGCTAAAATTCCTATTACTGCGATGGGGCTACAATTTCACTCACAGGGTTTCAATGGCACACTGACCTTTGGGAGCTCCTCTGGAACAGAGTGAGACTCATACAGTGTGTGTATTGCTATGTTTGATAGCGATGTCTCTAAAATATACTGTTTCTGCAGCATATACTATTACAAAAAGTAGTTATGCCATTTGCCAAAACAATTTTTCAAAGAGGAATTTGTTCAATATATTGTATAATTAATGGCATTATGGAGACTCTTAATTTAATTATTCAACAGTGTATTTTCTCTTTTGATGGATGTCATTGGGCATTAATCTTATTGCTTCTTTTTCAATTAGCCTAGACAGATTTTTGCCCTTACTGGTTAACCCTTAACATGGATCCATGAGAGAGGGTGAACCCTATTCTGATGCATGGCATGAGACAAGGATACACATGTTGCGCTCTGTCAGCCGTGCTAATGCTCACACACAATTTGCAATGACTTACTGACCTAGAAATTTATTTGTCGGCTTGTGAATTTTCCTTCTCTAAAAAGGGCTTAAAAATCAGATCTAAAATTCTAAATATCTTTGTGCCATTCAATCCTGAAATCAAACCATGTAACAAAATGCCAATTTTCTCTTATGTATTTAAGATACTTCTTGCAAAACTTCTAATCAGTGTAATAGACTCCAGTCCTCTCTTAGCATCTATTCAGGATTTCAAAGCAAACCCTTGTCAAAGTAGAAATTCTGAAAGATCACTCTATGTTTTGTTAAAGGATACTACTATTTCAAACACACTTATGTTTCTCCTCCGTAAAAACCCGAGTCTGTGGTGAACAAGTGCCCAAAGAATGTCCTGATTTTTATTTTGCACTTGTTAAACAAAACTATTAATAACAGGCCAAGGTCTTAAAGGGATAGAGTAATTTACTGCTTACATAATAAGTGTGGTGAAAAGGTATGGAAAGCTCTGGGTAGCAAAATTGTTTGCAGATGGCAAAGCCAATAAGCAAATATACAAATCATAGAATCATTAACAATCATAGAATCATTAAGGCTGGAAAAGACCTCCAAGATCATCTAGTCCAACCATAAATCATGGCAATGAGAACTGTATCAGGAAAATTAATTTCAAAGGCACAATGCAGGAAAGAAGTATAAAAGTCTATGTTAAAAGACTAGTAACAAGTTTGTCTGATTTTCTTTTTTAGGAATAGCACACCATCTTACCTGAGGTTTCCTCACACTCAGTGCCAAGACAGCACCCTTGAGAGCCACAGAATATCACAGTAATGCACTTTTCACTGACTCCTTCCTCTCTGAGTCTGGATTTTCAGTGTCTAGAATCCCAAATATGTGTCTTGGGAACACTTTACACCCCGGGCTGAGGCATACAGCGCGGTGGCAGCTCGGTGGGTGCTGTGGTACAGGCAGCGGACATTGAAAAAGGAAAGGGGACATGTGGTACTCATTGTGATCAGGTCAACTCAGGTCTCTTCACAAAGACATCTTCACTTCTCCAACAGTGGTGTTCTCTGTGCCTTGTCATGAGACCTAGATGGGGCGATGGTAGTTGCTTACTTCTGTATTCAGTCATGTCTAAAATCTGAAAGATATTCTCTACACCTTCTTTTCCTTCAGAGAAAAGCTTTCCCTGGTTCTCCTTCCTTTTGAGAAACCTGTCCCTGAGTAGCCCAACATGACTTTCTCAGCATCCCCAGGAGATAAACCATGCAGCACAGCTAAAAAGATTGACACGAACTACTGAAGGTGAATTCAGTTTCCCCTTTTCAAGCAGAGAAGGTACCTGTCTGTAGTGTCAGCCAGGACAGATGTCAGACTTCACATAACAGAGAAAATAACACTGCAATTTTAGAGGACAAATCCTGGGAATGTGTCTGCCCTTTGGCTGTTGTTGAGGTGTCCTTTATCCTAGAAGAGGTGACATGAGACCTGCATGTTGAAAGCAAAGCTGTGGCAGAGTGATCTCCAGGTGGTGCACAAAGCTTGGGAGCTGTGAACTGTGCCCTTCTGAAATTCCACATAGGAGAGAAGAAGCGTGACTTGGAAGTCCCAAAGCCACAGAGAACCTCTGCCTGGCATGACCTCTGGGAGCATACAAAACTGAGTGGCATTTAGAGAAACACAGAGGTTTCTCTAAAATGTGCCAAACCTTAGCATAAACTCAAGGAATATGCAGATATTAAGATAATTTAAGGGAAAGATGTTTTCTCCATTCCATCATATATTCTGGACTTGTAGCTGAGGCTCTTGCCTGCAGAATTCCAAATCAGGGCTGTCAGACCCTGTGCAGAGATTTATACCACTAAGGCAGCAAAACCCCACCTTCTTTACATTTCATTGGAGCTACTGAGCTGCTGTAAAGCACCTCTTTTAACTGACACAGAAATCATCCTAGATTTCTCTAGTTTATGAGGAAAAACATGAATTATGTGTGACTTTCTGTTTTACAGAGAACTAAATCCTGGAGAGAATTCTGTATGGCTGCTGTGTGGAAAGAAAAGAAACACTTAGCTTTCTTCCAAACTTTAACCCAGCTCTCCCCTTTGGAGTCCTACCTTCTTGTTCCATCTGGAAGCAATGTGAGGGCCATGTACTGTACAAGGTCAGAAGGAACTTATTTATCACAGGGCATAGCTTCTGGTACCACCCAGAAAGGAAATGTAATCACTCTCGTTAGGAAGTCTAATTGAACATAGTTCATAACGACAGCAGCATGAGAAGAATCATCACAAGAACATGTGGAAAGAAAAAGAAAAAAGAAAGAAAAAGGCAGCTTTTTGAAAAGAGCTTGGTCCTAGAGTTTGAAACTACTTGTGTAATAGTCTTGCTAGTATCTACTAATTTCTTCCCGGTTATAAAAACTTTTACCATTTGTTTTCTGAGGTTACTGTCCTTCAACAGTGTAATTTTTCCCTGTTTGCTTTTCTCCTGTTTTCAAGTAGGTCCAGTAAGAATTAATGCATTTATATAGTCCTATGATGCATCCAAAAACATTAGTGTTCCTTTGGTTCACTGCTCATTCTTTGAAAAAACTTCTCTCCCCTACTATGAGGAACTGGCCAGACTGTAACAGAAACTCACCAGAACCTTTATTTTATGCATTTGGTCTTGGTGAAGCTAAGTAAATGTTATTTCCCCATTGGTAATTGTTATACCCCCGTTGGTGAGCAAAGCTTGAAAGGGTTGAATGTCTGGTTTAGGTAAACACTCAAAGGTTTAGCATTTTCCTGGTATTAAACTCATAAATAATAAAAAAAAACAAAATTAGAGAAGCATGTAAAGGGTGATACCTTCTGCTCTTCCCCTGACAATCATGGGCTTCACCAGTAACGCTGGAGCACATGCTCCTCTCCCACTGACATTTATACCTCTGTTAAGGGGAGGGCTTTGCAGGTGGTGGGAGATCTGTATTGGGCTCAGAGCTGGACTCAGACATGCTTGTCAGCAGCCCTGAAACCACAGAGTCTTGAGCACACCATTGCCTTGCCTTGCCTTGCCTTGCCTTGCCTTGCCTTGTCTTGCCTAGGTTTGCAAGGAAGCAGCAGGGAGGGAGCTTGACAGTTCTAGGGACCTTTCATGCTGCTAATGGATAGACTGAAGAGGAGAAACTCCTGGAAGCTCCTGTTTGTCCTGATTTCACATATTTTTTTCTCTGAAATCATTGTCTCTGTCTCACAGGTCTCCAGGTAAAAGTCTATTTATTTCTCTGGTTCTGCACCAGGGGACACTAATGTGTGTGCTGAAGCTCTGCTTCACCAAAAAAGGTACATGTGATGCTTTTTCTCCTGTCTCCACCCAGGGAGTCAACTGTGGGAATGGGTCCTGCTCAAAAAATACCTGAGAGAGAAGATGTGCTTTGAGCTAACTCAGCTCCTGCTGTGCAGACTCTAGGGCAAGCAGCAGAGAGGAGGCAGAAACAACTGGCATGCTGTAGAGTACCAGGCAACATCACTCAGTTTGGAAAGTAGCTTGCATTAAGATAATCGAGGAACTGCAGCCACATTTCAATCAGATTCTGTGTGTAGTGTGTGGAATGTGTCTACACCTGAAATCACGCAGCTGACCCCTTCTGTGATGCATACTCAAAGGAAAAAATACCTGATCATTTGCTACTTTTCTTCCACAATGGCTGTTTTTATATATGCTATTTCTTTTTACAGATGAATCATTCTTTTTCAAACTTGACTTCTTTGCACACATGAAATGTTTTTGATGAGATTATATTTATGGTGAAGGCAAATGCTAATTTAATATCTGTCACAAGATCTTGCAAGATTTCCCATGAGGTGTCATGATGGTGTATCAGCATGTAATTAAATAAGAGGGCCAAGTCAGTCTCTGGTGTAAGTCCTGGGAAGGCAGTGAGATTACATCAAGGAGTGTTTTGTCCTACTGCAGTCAACTCTAACTTGCCTGACATCTTGTTATTTTACAGTTCTTTGGCTTTTTTTTCTCATTTTCCCACCAGTTCTCATTCATTTGTACTTCAATTCCACGTTTCATTTTTCTTTTTTCCATTTTCAGTTATCCATGTGAAAGTGTATCACTTGTCACAGTTTCCTTTGATATGCAGGTTGGTTTAAATTTGGCTTATTAATGTACTGGTTATCTGCTTATTTATAATTCCCTCCACAAACAGATTGATGCTTACAGCTCTCTGAATTTAACAGCAAGAGGCTTGCAATACTATAACACATGGTGTCATGAAAATGCCTAGGGCTTTAGGTAGGATTCCTTCCTTTTCATATGTTTCCTTGGAGCTGTTCCACACATGCCATATATTCATTGACAAAGAAAGCTTTCTATTTCCAGCCATCCTCAGTTACGGCCACCCACCCTGTTAAGCTGAACCCATCACACATGTTCAGATACTGCACATCACCTCTGATGTCTTCTCCATCAATGCTCCTAGACATTGAGAGCCACTCCTTGGCAGCTGGACACGGACACCTATAACAACATAGTGCTGCCTATCTCTGCTGCATGAGATCACCCTTGTCTCTGCAGGGAGGGTACATCTGTGGGGCCCAATGCAGCACTGTGCAGAGATACCTGCACCTCAGGCCAGGTACAGGCAGTAAAAGTACACTATAGATGAGTCTCTGTCCAGCCTTTTCAGCTCTGCAGAGAGGTGGGATGCTGGGGGCAAGGCAAAGGTGCTACCAAAATGGCAGCATTCTTTTAAGAGCTCCTGCAAGATGGTTCAAGGCTTTTTCGGGTTTCTCCATGTGCTGATGCAAGATGCTGTGTGGACAGGCATAACATTTCTTCTTCTGATGTAGTGCATGTGTATGTCATGGGTAGGTTTCTACCTGTGCTGGAGCTCTAAGGACAGCCACAGGAAGAGGGCATTCAGCTGCCATGTGGCATGGCCACGGATTTCCAGAGTGACTGTATCTACAGTATAAGAGATGGGGGAAGAGGGTTTTTTTCTATGTTGTTTTTTTTCTTTCCATTGAAAATTTTCAGGATTGTGAAAGTGAGTATGGTCTTGAAAATCAAAATTCCAGATCTGTTGAAGAAAGACATCATCTGAGTGGTCAAACTGCAGTTTTCTATTTAAAAACATATCAGTGGACGCTGGATCCTCTCACCAAGTCATTCAGCCTGTCCTGTGCTTCAGTCCCCTCTCTGGAAAACAGAGACACTTCTCTACCCCACAGAAAGGGCCTATAGCCACAACCTCCAAACATGTTTCATAACCCTTAAACCTCTGGGACCCTCCTGCACTATCAGACCCCCATCTGCCCCCAAACCCATCACCTCTCCCTCAGATACCTCACCAACCCCTCTCCTTTCCCAATTCACTTCCCTGCCTCCACAAAGCCAGTTTTTCCTCATCCCACCCTTAATAATCTTGATTGCTTCATACAATCCCACCTTTGTTCACAGCCGGTGGCAATATGCCTTCCTTTTGTACTAGATTTGCTCTAACACAAACTTCACTACAACGTGTCCAGTTGATGTCTGCCAGAATCAGTTCCTATAGCACAGACCTTTCCAACCAGTAGTCTGGCCATCATCCAGCCTGTCTGCAGGACAGATATTTGAGGGAGAAGCTGAAGAAAGGATGTCCTGGCACAAGATCCAGATTTTTCTCCTTTAAATAAAGCTGCAGAGAGCGGCAGTAATAAGTCTGGTGATTGGGATCCCCACAGACATTGTTAATGGGAAGAGAACTGGGACCATCTCTGAAAAGTTTGAGAGGACTCTTAGAGATATTAAGAGCAACTCAATGATTTGCAGGGTGTATTTATTTTCTAAAATGGAAATTAAAGTTCTAATTGAGCATTTTATGTAATTAAAATCTTTTACGTGGAAAAATGAAGTCTCTGCTACAGAGGTAATAGGAAGTACAGAAATACTTTGGATGTGCTAAAGATAGTGCAGATAATTAAATGTTCTCCATGCTTCGGTTCTTTCTCCAACCAGATCAGGTAATTAATGTTTGCTTGTGCCAGATGCTGGATTACTCCCAGATCCTGCTGTGCAAAATATGATTCTCCCACAAATTCCCAATTGTTTAGAGGTGAGTTGAGATAACCTGACTGCTGTTATGAGTCTCTGTACTCTTTCCTGAGTAAGATGTATCCCTCGGAGAGGTTCAGGGTCCCCCTGAGCTGGGTCCCATGCAAATGAAGGGCAGGTACCTGCTTGAGAGCATTTCTCAGCAGAGATATTTGGGGAGTAGGGATGAGAAAAAGGTTGTTCAGAGCTCAAACACTTATTTTATTGCTGGTAGTTGTGCCCAGTGTGAAACAAGTGTGCCTTACTTCTGGGTGATAATGGGGAGCAGAAAACGACTTTGCAGTAGAATGGTGCTGGCCACTGTGAGATGAGAGAGAACACAGAACCTCAGAAGGAGTTTCCAGATACTGTTTCCATTTTGTCCAAAAATTTAGGCTTACTTTAGTGTCAAATTTGTGCATGTCTCCTTTGTCTTAATGGCATTGCCATGATCCCAAACAAACTGCTTCCTGGAAGCTCCTGGTTTCCAGGCTCTGCATGGGCTCCATGGAAGCAGGGACTTGCACCTTAAAGAATAGCTTACCTTTTCATGGAAGCATTTTATTCTGGGATGTAACAATTCTCTCTTTGTTCTTTCCCCTTGAGATCCTGGAAACTCAGCCACTCTCAACCAAGCAAAAAAGAGAAAAAGATTTCTTTGAGAAGAAATGTTTAGTGCCCTCACCTTTAGGACATTGTTGTTTAACCCCATCTGGTAGCACACTCCCACGGAGCTCACTTCCCCTGCAGTGGCAGGGGTCAGAGGGGAGGGCGAAGGGGTGGGCAGGGCGGGGCAGATAGGGGGACGTGGGAGAATTGGAGTGGTAAAAGTGAGAAAACTCAGCAGTTGAGATAAAGACAGTTCAATAGGTAAAGCAAAAGCTGCACACACAAACAAAGCAAACAGAGGAATTCATTCCCCACTTCCCATGACTAGGCAGGTGATCCCCAGGAAAGCAGGGCTCCATCATGCCTAACAGTGACTTGGGAAGACAAATGGCATCACTCCTGATGTTACCCTTCCTTCTTCATGTTATGAAATATCCCTATTTCATGTTATGGAATATCCCTTTGGTTAGTTTGGATCAGCTGCCCCAGCTGTGTCCCCTCCCAACTCCTTGTGCACCCCCAGCCATCTCACTGGGGGGTGGGGTGAGAACCAGAAAAGCCCTTGGCTCTGTGTAAGCACTGCTCAGCAATAGCTAAAACATCCCTGTGTTATTAACGCTGTTTGCAGCACAAGTCCAAAATGCAGCCCCGTACCAGCTACTATGAAGAAAATTAACTCTATCCCAGCCAAAAGCAGCACAGATATACTGTTTCATATAGTTTTGTTTCTTGTGTGCTTAAATATCTCTGTGTAATTTCCATTTCTTTATCCATGTCTGTCTTTATTTCACATATACAAATGTGCATGACTCCCGACAAGGCAACAGACAAAACAAGGCGGTCCTTACTCAGAATCTCCACGGATTTCAATAAGAAGTTTGATTAAGTGGACACTATAGGATATGCATCTGACAATTTCACTGAGATTAAGGGGAAAACACCTCTGAAATCAATTGATATGGAAGCAGCAGGCCCATGTCCATTGGGCACTCACAGCCTATAGACATCATGTATGCTGTATCAAGACTAATGTAAATTCAATAGGAGTACATGGTCCAGAAGCAGATTTGGCTTTGATAGAACTTTAAAAGCTGCACCAGGAAGTTCTGCCTCTGAGAGCATCTCAATCTTCCATGTCAGTGGGTTGCGGGCTTGGCTAGGTAATCAATACCACACTGTCGCCCAGCTATGCAGGCTGGGATACCCCTAAATAAGCAGCCCTTTCGCGACAAGTATTTCCTTTTATCAGGACACAAACTTCACACTGCTGCTGTCAATACCACTATCACAGCTTTGAGTGAGGTAGGGAAAGGCAGGATCTATGAAGGTGAGACACCTCCTGAATTAATAGTTCAATCCCATTTTGTTGAAGGCATCGTGCCACTTAATCCTGCTCATAAATGTATCATAATCTGTTTTATAATATACAGCATGGAACATCTCTGTGCAGCTGCCTTCCTCTTTGAAAGCTGATTCAAAGGAGAAATTCTAATATGATGCTAATGCATAATCTTCCTTTGAAGCCTATGGAGCCAACCACCTCCTTACAGTCAGCACTTCCATACCCTTGCTTACTTTAATATCTGCTGTCAACAGGGTGCTGAAGTTTTGGTGATTACAGATTTGCATTCCTCTTGCACGGGCTCTCTGTGGAATACAACTCACACAGCCTGTCTAAGCTCCCAGAGATGAGCCCACACCATGGGCTGCTATGCCGTGTAGCTTAGGAGCATCTTCCCCCTTAAATCTTCTCCTTCATGTTCATGCTTGCTGGGCAATGAGGAAGCAATGCCACTGCTCCCTTTAACGCAAGCCCACAGACAGGCAGCTGCAGGAAATGGTAGGCCCTGGTTCACGTTGTAAAGGCTTTGTGAAAGGGAGAGAAAGATTTCAATGAAAAATACTTCCAGTTGGAAAAGGCAGTTCTTATCTGCACTCCAGCAATTTGCAGCAAAATTTACGGTTTCTTTTATGTAGCAAATCCTCTGTAAAAATGATTATATATATAAACATTGAAAATTTCCAGGTCCCAGAACACATAATAATATTTGCCACTTATAAAGCCATTTTTATCTTCAAAGCACTCCACAAGGACCGTCTAATGAATCCTCAAGTTATTCCTTTGAGGTTAAGTGATGTGCTCAAGGTCAAAGCTTGAATCAGTCTCAGAACCAGGATTAGATATGAGCAGATTTTTGCCTCTGCATTCCCTACTTAACCCAGACCTTCACACAAGCAGTCACTTGCTATACTTTAACAGAAATTGCAATATAAAAGCATAAAAAATTATTCCAGGGGACGAAAAAAAAAAAGAAAAAAAGGGATGTTTCAGAAATAATTTCTCACCTTTCCTCTAGATTATAAATACCCTCCATGCTTTAAAAATAGCAGCCTGCTGTGTTTTGCAGCTTGGCAAAAATGCTTGCCCAGCTGCTTTGCAAGATGAGTTGCTTTATTTCTGAAAGGCCTCTGTCTTTTCCCTCAGCTGGGCCACCCCCAGGCCTACTTGCAGGTGATGACCCAGTCTCCTCCCTAGCCAGGTGCCAGCCCTGCTCCAACAGTACCCCCTGCCCAGTTTTCCCAGGCATTAAATGTGTTCACTTGCCCCCTGAACTAGATGTAAAGAAGATGGTCTTATCAGAGAGATCCAAGCACGATGCAATTGTATCTCAGCACGTTTTGCTTGGGTCATGCAGAGAGTTAATTCAGTAAATCAGTGCCGTGGGCTTATCAGTACAAATTTAACAGGATGCTTTCTTATAAGTACAGATCTTGTCAAGGTGGACTTTTTTTTTAATTTTATTGGGTTTTTTAGCATTAAAGCAAAGAGGGTGTAAATCTGCATGCGTCTTAGAGAATTTTAATTCCCTTAACACCCAGGACTCATTGCAAAACAGCTGCAGTTGCACACTGATCTTTAAACATGTGGGCTTGCACAGATGAGGTAGTGTGATTTGAGTTACAGAAAGTCCTTCGGAAGCCCTGACCTGACATGACCGGGGTGCTGCCTCCCCGGGACTGCCCAGTGGGAGGGTGTCACTGGGACCCCCAAGTGACGCCCAAAAACCCCTGCAGAGCTGCACGCAGCACCGCCCCCCGCCCAGCCTCCTTCCATCTGCCTTCAGCTTCACTTCAGATGCTCAGTGCATGTAAACCCAACACACTCAGGAAAATCTGTCCCAACAGCTCAGCGGTGCATGACTCAGCCTAAATGAAAAACAAGATGGATTTTCATCATAGCCGGGTTTGGAGTCACTCTGATAACATGTGATTGTAATTTAGGTGGGTGGGGAGCAGAGGGGAGAGAAGGGGACATCTTGCAGACAGCTTGAAACCTCCTAAAAGGTTCAGAAATTGAGTTCGCAGTCTCTCTCTGGCTCTTGTAAATGTTAGTCAGAGCCCAGCATGTATTTATGGTCTGAGGCTTACATTTCCCAGTGAACTCGTGTCTTGCAGACAGTGGAGCACAGATACCTCACAGTCTGCCAGGGGTGCCCTCCGCTGGCACCTTCGCGCTGCTCAACAGAGAGCAAAATGAGTAACTTAGAAAACTTGTAAGTCCAATAAAAGTCTTTTATTAGCCATTTTGTAACCATCACTGCTATTCAGTAATGATAGAAAGCCTGTGTAATGCAAAAGACAACAACAATTCTGGGAAAGACCAACCAGGCATTGGGATATTCCCTGTCTGCCCACCCAGTAGGATGTACTCTGATTTATTGAGTCTCAGATGCCTTTCTGCGTAATCGATCTCCTTCAAGAAAGGGGATTCACCCTTTCCTAGGACACAAGACATTCAGATTTCAGTCCCACACAGGAAAAAAGCATGAGAGTCCTCCAAATCCCATGATGTTTTTATCAAAGTGCTGTATCGAAGGTGGCACAGACTAGCACTACCCTTCTCATAATTTTAAAGTTAAGTGGCAGCTGCTACTGCATTTCGTGTGAGACCTGCTCCCCTGCCTTGCATTAGGCATGCTTCAAAAGTGGTTTTTGTGTCCCTAGGGGGACATTAGCTCAAATATGGACTGGGGTGGGAGGCAGCACCATGCTGCTGGGACCAACACAGCCCCAGGTGATGCAGGAACCCTGCCCGAGGTCTCAGCATGCTTAGCACTATGTAGCCCAGGTGCTCCCAGCATCCACAGTAGTCAGCTAGGATTTTTTCAATGTAGTTCTGGATTTAAGCAGTTAAAGTCCTCCTAAATCCTTTTTTAAACACTAAGTCCTTTACTGGATCTAACCCAAAGCATAAAAGTAGGAAAAATTTGAAGTTTCTGCTCTCTCCATAAAGATGTCTAGCTGTCTTTTGAATTCATTCTTCTCATTTTCTTCAATAGCTTCACCTAGCAATAATTTATTCCACATGCTTATTACTTTTTGATTGAAATAGCTGTGCCTGAATTCCCCTTTCATTCTTAATTTCCTAGTTTTTAGACAGAGTCTCTTGTTTTTCCAGACTTCTCATCAGACTGAAGAGTTTATCCATTCCAGTTGATCAAACCTTTTTATAACTTTAGTATTTCTTCAGGTCACCTTTTCTCCGATTTTTCTGACAAGAATAAATGCTTTCCTTTTGAACAAATGTAGATTAGGTCTGCTTATGCTTCCATTTCCAAAAAGGCAGAAAGCTATGTGAGAAAGTAATCACGTCAAAAGCCTGTATTTCAATCTTATGAGTACCCTATTTAGTAATAGCACCAGTGTTTTTACAAGTGACAAATCAAACATCCCATATGCCAATTCCCATCTTCAGTTACTTTGACAGCCCTAGACTTTCTGAGTTGTCAGTGCAAGGTGTATCTTCTTTCATGGCTGAAAGTGTGCAAATAACTTTGTGAATGACAGGGGATGATTTGGGAATAGCTTTTTCATCATCACTTTTTTTTTTTTAATATTTATCTCACAATGCTATGAAAAGATTCAGCATGCAGAAAAAAAGTACAAGGCTGTACATAGAATCATAGAATCATAGAATGGTCTGGGTTGGAAGGGACCCCAAGGATCATAGAGTTCCAACCCCCCTGCCACAGGCAGGGACACCAACCTCCAGGTCTGGATATGTGTGCAGAAGCGTGTGTTTCACTGACGTGAGGAAGGCTAGCTATTGTATCCACAGCTTTTAATTACTTAGCTATGAAGGTGGGTAATCGGCTCAGAACAACTCCTCATTGAATTTTTTTCTATTAGGTTTTGCCCTTCACCGTCTTTTTTGGCACGATACGTATTGCAATCTCAATTAAGGTTGCGGACTAATACCTCGGGACACTTACAGGGCAGTTCCCAAGTCTTGCAGTTACTGTGTTAGCACCCTCGTGGAGTGTGGCACATTGCCCTGCACCAGCATGTTTTCCAAAAGGTTTTTTTATTTCAGCCAGCACAGTCTAAAGCATTGTTTGGGACCAGTAACTCAGTTTGGGGAACATGTGCCTTGAAAAGGAGGAAATTCCCCAGTGAACTGAAAATCTGTGGATGGCTTGTGGCTGGGACACACACACCCCCCCCACACACATTTCAAACTGATTTTGAGTGGGATGTTACTTTGCTGACTCAAATCTCTGCTTGTAAGTCTGAGCTGAACCTGCCCTGCAGAGACTGAAATCTGTCCCCATCCAAACTGTGCTAGGTAAGTATTACAGAATCACAGAGTCACAAGGTTGGAAAAGACCTTTAAGATCATCCAGTCCAACTGTTCTCATCCTATGCTAAACCATACCCTTAAGTACCTCATCTACCTTTTTTTAAACACATCCAGGGAAGGTGACTCAACCACATCCCAAGGACAGCCTGTTCCAATGCCCAATAACTCTTTCAGTGAAGAATTTTTTCCTAACATCAAATCTGAACCTGCCCTGCCACAGCTTCTTGCCATTTCCCCTTGTCCTATCTCCTGTTACTCAAAGAGACCATCTCCCACCTCTCTACAACCTCCCTTCAGGTAGTTGTAGGTGGTGATAAGGTCTCCCCTCAGCCTCCTCTTTTCCAGGCTGAACACCCCCAGCTCCCTCAGCCGCTCCTCATCTGATTTGCCCTCCAGCCCCTTCACCAGCCTGGCTGCCCTTCTTTGGACTCGGTCAAGGACCTCAATGTGAGGAGCCCAGAACTGGACACAGTACTCGAGGTGTGGCCTCACCAATGCCGAGTACAGGGGCACAATTACTTCCCTAGACCTACTGGCTGCATGTTTTTGGATACAAGCCAGGATGCCATTGGCTTTCCTGGCTGCCTGGGCACACCGCTGGCTCATATTCAGCCTACAGTCACCCAACACCCCCAGGTCCTTCTCTGCCTGACAGCTCTCCAGCCAGCCAGCGCTGCATGGGGTTGTTACATCCCATCTGCAGTACTTTACGCTTGGCCTTGTTAAATTTCATCCCATTGGTCTCAGCCCATCTGTCCAGTATTGCAAGCCTTCTCCTCCCACAGCTTGACCACCGGGTCCATCACACCCAGCAAGACTGGGGAGATGCCTGGCCCTGCCTCAGTGTCGCACATCACCACTGGTACCCAGGGGAGAAAGAAAGGGAGAGGTCAGTTGGGGGAATTGTGGGCCTGTGAAGATTGCCCTGCTGCAGGGGCCTCAGCATTGGAAATGGGAAATTTTGTTTTGTTGGATTGTCTCAAGACCCTGCACACACAGTGCTTCCTCCAGAAGTTCACAGGCAACTTAACACATGACATAGTATTAAATCTTCATGTCTCCTTTTCCTAACAGAAAATGGCAGAACTGGTGGAAAGGGATGAAAGATGATGAAGGAAAGGAGACAGCCAAAGAGCTGTCCTTGCTCATAGCACCAGTCTCTGCAAAAGAAGGTGGCCATGGGGAAACACACCAGCAAGCCTGACCCTATGGCTCCAAAGGTTTGCCCATGTTTCAGAGGGGAGGCCTGAACTGTCCTTAAGTGGTTTTCAGTTATATTCTTGCTGCTACTTGTGCCTGTACAACATATTATTTTGTTGTTTGGGGGTTTTTTTTCTATGGCATCCAGAACTAAAGACATTAATATTAGTAACAGAGGGGAAAAAAAGCGTGATTGTCAATAATTATCTTATTAATAGTTTTCCAATAGTATCACTATGTTTGGTGAGTCATAGCAGTATTTCTTTAAACATCCAACATCCCCTTCAGCGGTACAGGACGATCATTGAAAGGTTCAGAGTACCAAGCTATTTTAATTAAATTTTCAGGGCTTGAGGATATAGATAAATGAAAAGGGGAGAAAGGGTTTAAGTAGGGAGTGGTTTGGGATCCAAAACACTGTGGTTTTTGTCAGGGAATGACTCTCCAGAATATAATTCTGTTTATCTTGACTATTTATCAGTGTATCAGGGAGAGGAAAATAAGGTATTGTCATTGCCAGATATGGAAATGAGAGCCCGGTGACTGAGTCTGCATCTCAACACATTGCTGGTTTCTCCTTCAAAAGGGGAGCTAACACAGAGAGATCAAAATACCCTGAGAGGACACTAACTTGGAAACTAGTTTTCTAAGACACTTTTGCAGGAACATATACACACACACGTATATAGATATGATATGTGTGTATATATATATATATATAGAGAGAGAGAGAGAGAGAGAGACTGAGCAAGAAAGGAAATCTTTTCCTTCTTTCTTCTTGGCTTTTTCTAGTTTCTTCTTTATTTTTATAAAGAAGAAAGCACTTCTCTTTTCCCATTGAAAGGAATTCTGTAGCCTCCAGAAATATTTTAACTGCTGTGCTGTCAGTAGATTGCAAAAAGAGTGAATCATCAACATACAATGCATAGGGACATCCATTCCAGTTCAGATATGAATATCTGACTACAAAAAATAAAAAATTAAAAAAAGAAAACAACCCAGATCAAAAAGAGGAATTTCTTGAAAGAAGAAAGCAAAGCAAGCATGGACCAATAAGCATTAAAAAGAAGACAGTTAAAACACAGTAAATAAAATACCCAAAGAGAAGTATTCCCTTTGAAAAAGAACATCAGAGGGAATGGAACTAGTGTTTTAGACGTGCCTGACAATACCCCAGTGACAGCAGTGAGGATGGAGATGGAGGGTCCCTCGCTCACCAGCCTCAGTTACCACTTAGAACTTCATTCCTCTACAGAACGGGTGAGATGTAGGAGCAGATTTGTCTGCTCCTTAGCAGCAGGGGTTTTGTCTAGTATTCCCATTTGTTTTGATTAGCACTATGGGAAATGTACACGAAAAGTGATGTTAATCACAAAAAGCAGTAGATTGAATACTTTGTGGGGAAACACCATGGGCTCAGTGCAAGCTTTTGCCACTGGAAGGAAGCTCTCTAACACCTACCAAGAAATCAATACTAGCAGATGCAGAAAAAAAACTCAAAGAGGTTTTCTGTACCAAGACGCCTGGTACATGGATTCTATGTCTGTATCAGAGATGTTACATATGTATCAGAGATGACACATATAAAAATTAGCAGTGAATACACCAAACATGAAGTAGCAGTCAAACTCACAGTGATTCTGATTATGGGTTTACTTAGTTTGGTGAAAGGTTTTTGAGCCAAGAAATCTTGAGGAGGGAATAAAGCTGTTGATGCAGAACTGTTTTGCTGTGAAGTATTTACATTTGGAACTGCTATAATGCTTCACACAACTGTTTTCCTAATGAAACTTTTCAGATTGTATTATGAAATATGAAATTAAACTAACCTAAATTAAAAGATTATGCAAAATTATAAAATTTGGTAAAGCAAGTAAATATTTCAGTTAGCTTCACCAGCTGTCCCCCAAATCATTGTTTTGATTTGACTCAAGTACAGTATTTGTCTTGTTTCCTTTTTATTATTTTGAGAACAAATCTTAAAAAAAAAAAAACAAACAAAAGTTCATATAGCTTTAGCTGTAAATCTTCCTACTAGGTTTTTAAATATGCAACTTAAAGAAAAAGAGCCAGTGTATATAATCTCTAAGAACTGCATGTCTGTGCAATTGCTAGTTCACTGGGAAGCTGGATCACTATCTTAAAGCCATTCAGTGGAAGGGTCAGGCTGTCAACGGGAGGAAAAATGTACACCAAAAGCTACAAAAGACAAGGTGAAAGTTAAATATATTAGACTAATAGAAGATGCAGGTGCAGATACACCACTGTGAATTTACATGCTATTAAGAGGCTTTGTTGATCCAAGACACTCTCAGATGTCTAATACAAGAAGAAAGAACACAAGAGCAACAAGAGAAAAGATTAAACCTAAACCCAAACCCAGAAATTAAGTACCCAACTGAGGAAATCCATGTACTATCCTGACCTACACAACCTTGCAAGTTTTCACAAGAAGCTAATCGATCCTCTCTTGGAAATGTAAATCCTTGAAGCCCAAAATGAGGCTCTGGTAGAAACCCAGACAAGAGCACAGAGCCAATGATTAGCTCTCTCCTACCACACAGGCATGGGATGAGAAAACAATTAACACTGGCACTCAACATATGCTAATGAATAGTGAACTGTAGATGGGAATAATACAGCTACATAATGCACTCAAATCCTGGCAAGGATGACCGTTCTGTTTGGCCGAGAAAGCGTCTGGTCAACCTCTGGGGACAGACTTAGTCCCAGTTGTTTAAGTGTGCCAGAGACAAATTGACATGACCTGTTAAAACGGTCATGTGAAAATTGCCCCAAAGCCATGGGCCTAAAATGCTCAGTGCTTCTGACAGGCACTCTGAATTTGCAAGTGTGCATTTTTGCAGGATGTTCTCAGTCTGTGACGTATCAGCCGTGTACCGAGCCGGCCAGGGATTGCTCTCCACAGCCACCGAAGGGGAGGGTGGGCAATGGTCCCAGGTCTCTGCTGACCCCACTTCCAACCTCTTCAGCCACCTGCCTGTTCAGAGGCAACATGCTCCCCTCTGAAGCCAAGTTCAGGGATGGAAAAGGCTTTGTGTTCACAGTCCTGAGAGGATAGGAGAGAAGCAAGTCTTGGGAAAACCTAAGGTTTGCTATCCAGAATTAAGTCATCCTTGTTTCACACAGCCCAAGTCCTAACCTATCTATCCTATTGAAAAAAGCCCACGCAAAACGCTGCACTTAAAAAAAAATTAGTCATACTTTAAAAGATTGTACAGCCAGCAGCCAGCATCATAGTACTTTGTAAATAAACTAAGTAGAATTCTAGAGAAATTTAGAAATAGGGACCTCTCCCTTTTTTAATGAAAACAATGAGTGTATCAGTAAGTCATCTTTAACAGATTAAACTGAAAGCTCAATGAAATACCTGACGTAACATTTTCCATTATATACTAATTCTACAGCCACATTCTCCTTAAAAAGCAACAAATGGGTGGGAACAATAACAAGAACAACCCAAGAAACAAACAAACAAACAAACAAACAAACAAAGCCAGATGGGCCAAAGGCATATTTTCAAATAAGCACAAGCAAATTCAAACTGAGACACTCTGGTCCATTGCTCAGTGACTTCAGCTTTTTGCTCATCTTCAATAATTTAACTAGCTGCAAACTCTGCTCCAAAACCCAAGCTTTCACCAGAAAGCCATGGTTCAACTTGTGAAACATGTGCAAACCTATGCAGTCTGTCCCACCTTGGCAAACAGTATCTGGAAGAACTGCTACCAACACAAAAGCAGGCCTGGGATTTCTAAGTAGCTCCGAGCTGAACTCTAGCACCTCCAAAGAGACAGACTTTTGTATTTGGGCTTTTATTCATTTGTTTACACTTAGCTGTACTAAGAAAAAACATTCTTACTGTCACTGTGTGGTGATTCACAGAGAAAAAAACCAATCAAGTCTGTTAATATCTAAGAGTGGTTTACACAAAAGACATTTAGGGTTTGACTGAAGAAGTTTTACTCGCTAAAATTAATTGCTTAGTAAACCAAAACCATTCTTGGTTTTTGTGGTGACAGCACTGAGTCCTGCTGAGATCTTTGCTGAATTTTCCATGTACCTAAGTTAAGGTTAGGACTCTCTGACACATAGCAGGTACCCCAGTGCTGCATGAAGCACACCATGTGCAGCATCTCCTCTGCAACCTTTTGAAACCACAGGCATTTCTAGTCCTTGTCATCCCTTGCATACTCCATACATCTCTGAAGCACGCCTTGTGCTCACCACAAAAACATGCTCCCTTCTACCATGCTCTCACTCCTGTTGTCACCCATCTCCTGGCCCCCATGGTGCTCATCACCAGGCTAGCCTACTCCTCTGGGTTGTGAAGAGGACATCTGGTAGGCTGAGCTTCCCAATCTAGAGGATTTCACTCTGCAGGATCTGTAGGAAAAGAAAAGTCTGAGGTCTTTGGTGCTAAACCAGGACACAGTATGAACAGGCTCCTCTTCTCTGAGAGCAGAGCATGGGCCCAGCAGATCAGTGACCAGGGGTGACAGACCCTTAGGCATGGTGTCCAGTGACCGGCACGTGACTGGAGGGTCCCACATTCACTCAAGTTATTTCAAGGTGTAACCTGTCATTCAGGACCAGCATGCTGCCTTCTGGGGTCCTCCACTCACCAAGAGGGAGCTGTTCATGACCCTTTCAACTCAGCAGCTCCCATTTTGGACAAGTAATATGGTATAGGATAGTAGACAGTGATGTCATCTTGCAGGATTCCAGCATAGTTGTCAAATTAACCCCCTGAGAGGATCAGAGGCAATTTCTCTGCTAGGAAGTGGTGACACCAAAAGGATTCATGTCCTCATCATTCCTGTGGATTTTAGAGCTACAACACCCCCATCATCTTGCAGATCCTTGTTGACCTCTATAAAGCATTAATGGGTAGGACGACCAGATGAGCAGTCATATACACTTCCCAGATCTTTCTGCAACTCCTTGCTCTTCTTCCAGAGCTTCCACAAAGTCCCAGTACCAGCATGATGCTATGCACACCCTGTTACTCTGGGTCACATGGCTAGCTAGGATCCTAGCATCTGCTTCAGCTTTGCCATGAGTGTCTACAGGACCAAGGCAGAATGATCATCATTTGCTTACCAGCCTGGTCCACCACCTCCTCATTTGGCTGTGTACCATCTCCCTTCCGCATTGTCCCTAGTTTAAAGCACTCTTCATCAGATTGGCTAGCCTGCTGGTAACAATGGTTTTGTTCCAATTTGTCAAGTAGATCCTGTTTCTCCCCAGTTGTCTCTGATCCTCAATAAGGGTCCCGAGTTTGTAGAAAACAGATCCATGAAGTCAATACCATTCTCTGACCCACATCTTCCTTGACATTTCCTCTTCCTCCCAAACACAGTTCCCAATCCCTTGTCTGTTTCTAGGGACTGACATAATCCCTAGCTGCAGCCCTCCAGGTTGAGCAGGAGCATCCTCCTGGTGCTGGGAACCAGACCTGGTTTTGGTGACTCGTGGGCAATGGAAAGCCTACACAATTTGGCCAGTCAATAAACCCCACAATGCTGCAGCAAGGTCAAATAAACTTAGACAGCACTGCAAGAAGACATCTCTACTCTACTCTCGCCTGGGATCCTGCCCTGAGGGTGGGTACCCCAGGCCTTTCTTTGAGAAAGTGAGCAGGGTCACTTTCAAAGCAGCTCTGGGGAAGAGGGAGCTGAGTGGCTGGGAAGCTGGGACTTGCCTCCAGCCTTCTGTGGGATATTTTGTTTTGTTTGGATTAACATAGCTTCAGAAATTCCTGCAGACTGGTTTTATGGTATGTATTTCCTGCGCTGCCCTGGCCATACAATTTCTTTAATTCTTAATAACACAACTGAAGCCAGTAACTCGACGTGTTACATCTGTAGAGCAGCTAAGGTCCAGCCCTTCTTGGGGCTTCAAGAGATGACTGTAGTAAAAGTGTAACTGCTGCTGGCATTGCTAGTAATCCACAGATGAAGCACAGGACACCCTGCAGCGGGGCAAGCTCCTGGTGTGCTGACATGGACAAACTCAACACAGTTTGCTTGATCTAAAGCTGAGTCTACCAAAGTATCATGTTCTTAGCCTCAGGCTTTAGGTTTCTTCTCCATGCATACAACGAAAGGTTTGCCTTCGGCCCAACCTGAATTAAGATAATAAAGGCATAGGGCTCAGTAAGGGGTAAATGAGGGCATAGCAGAAATATAGGTGGGGGTGTGTGCAAGGGGGCTGCCTCAGCGGCCAGCATTATGGTCTGAGTGGGAAGGGGAACTCCTTGGAGACAGTAGAATTGGTTTGATCTTCCTTAGGCAGAAGGCAAAATCACAGTTGGCTTTTTCCGGCTCTGGAGCCATTTGTCTGTCCCGCACAGAGCACCAAACATGGGTCTCTTCACTCTGCTCCCCTACATCTGCATTGCAGGAAGCTTTCAGAGACTATCCTTAGGGGCATTTTTTTGCCCAAGATATTTAAAAATTTTGCCAAAATATCCCATTTCTTAAGTGTAAAATAGAAACAGTGTTGTTAGAGTAATTAAAAAAAAATGCAAGGAAATACTCAGGCATCGCTATGAGGTATGCAGAAAATGAAACATCATCTGTCCTGGCACAATAAAGGGTTTCTTAAACATAGACTACACTAAAGCATCTGTAGCACCCCCTACCGCCACCACAGATTAGCCCTACTTTATACACAGACTACAGACCCAAAGCTGCCCAAGTATGTATATTTTGACCTAGGAACGTGGGTTTGCTCCATTACTACATTTCCCATTTATGGAATGACAAAACCAACTCCATGTGTACCAGGGAAAGGTACACTTTCAGGGAAAGGAAGCCTAGCAAATAAGAGAGAAAAAAAGTAAGCAAAATTTTTTTTCTCTTCTCTGCTGAGTGATGAATCTATCACTGCATTGTCTGTGGATGGAGGATACCTGGTGCCTTAGCTCGACTGACTCTGAGCTTCAATCAATGGTTATCTCATCCGGGCAAAACAGGCTCATTCAGAGCTATTAAAGAGTTCCTGAAGCCTGGAAGAGAGGCGCGCTCCGAGCACGGGGACTGTGGCAGCGTCTGGCGCTCCATCGATAGCTCTACACTAGGAGTGGTGCCCATGTGAACAGTCAGAGATTTTCTGCATGATGTGTACCTCCCTTGGAGCAATGCTTAAAATAATTGCTCACAGGCATTTCAGTGTCTGAGGCCTTTGTTGCTTTGGCTTGGGGTTTTTTTTAATGCAAGGATCCTTGTCCAAAACAACAAAAAGTCCAAAGATACAATTTCATTCTATTTGGGGTTCCTTCTTGCCTCCGCTGTCCTGGTTTTACCTTGCTGAAGCTCTTCCCCACCCTTAGTGAAAGCAGCACAAGGCTTTGTCTCAGAGAGTGGGTGGGAGCAGCCCCTTCCAAAGCTGCCACTGATTCACCCTCCTGAATCATCTACCAGAGGTGCTGCGGGAGTGATGCAATGAGCACGGCTGCCTCATTCCACTGCGTGCTTCTGGGGTCGGCACACCCTGGGTGACACAGGCTGTCCGGGGGCCTGGGAAACTGCATTGGTTCTCAGCAGCGTGGCTCCAGAAGGGCAGTCACATCGCTCTACCACCAACATCCTCCCACCAGCTCGCCTGTGAATTCAAATAGCTGGGATGTTACCAAACACATCCAAGAGAGCCAGACAGCGAGGAGTCAAGCCTCCCACCCTGCGCTGCCTTTGTGTTGCTGGAGGTCAATTATTATAAACTATTGAATTTTCAGGAATGCCATTAATTTAACTGCTGTGTAAACCGAGTTTCTGTTTCTCAGCAATTATAACGCAAAAGATCTCAAGTGGTAGTAATTCCTGAGTTTTCGCCTCCTCTTTCTTTTTTTCCCTTTTTTTTTCCCCTCTCCCTTTTCTTTCCCTCCAGAGTTAACAGTTTCCAGCTGTGTATTCTTTGGATGTGTTTCCACACCAACTTTTTCCATAATATAGAACCGGCCCATTTCCAAATCCCAGATGTGCTATTTATTTACTCTGAAGCATCTGGGCCCTGACACGGCCTTGTCACTGCAACGTGGCAAACTTGTGCAGCATCGGAGTGGCAGCCGGTTAACAAGCCGCACTGCACTGGCAAGCGGTGAGAGCTGCTCAAAGGAAAGAAGAGGAGGAGGGTGTGTGTGTGTGTGTGTGTGTGCGTGTGTGTGTAGTGGAAATGAAAAAGGAGCAAATTTCATGTTTTGCTACACTGTGCTTTCTAAGGTTACAAATTACTAGTGGCATTCAAATCGGAGACTGGGGATTTCGCTCTTTTGTAAACAGAGCCATAAAGACATTGAAGCTTGACAGAAGCTGCCCAGGGTGGCTGTGAGATGTTAAACACCCTCTCCCCAGGTGGATTCTCTGAAGAGCTTCAAGCTCAGGCATGATGCTGCAGGACTTACGCAAACTCATGCATCCCCTTAAAGGCCCTTGAAATGACCATGGATGCTAGAATAAACTGAGAAAGATATTTTAAGTTTGCCTTTGAATTTCCCTGCTCGTGAAGGAGCCAGCAGAAGGATTTTCCATTCAAACTTTATGCCTGAGAAAAAAATACCCCTATCACTGTCATGCTGTAAAAGCAAACCTCTGGTTTTGTTTTAAAATGTGGATCATGAGGGGAAAAGCAAGCATGCTCTGAAATGAAAACTTCAAGACTGCAGAGCAATAGAAATACAGCAAGCTAAACTGCAGCACCTCAGCTACAACCGGGGTCTTTTGGCTTATGTTTAGCACTGCCTTTGAGCCAAGAATCTGAAATTGCTTCAGGGTTACCACCGAGCTTTCAGCTTTTATGTGGCCCAGGAGATACCGTTGTTGGAGCAGGTGTCAGCATTTGCTTTGAGAAATGGAGTCAGAGTCACATGAGAAAGGCTGAAGGGTCCAAATGCTGTTAAAGGCAGTGAGGGAGAAACGAAGTACTGTGTGAAAGCAGTACCTTACCAAGTTTGAGCTTAATCATGCAAATGTTTGACAACCCAGAAACAGAAGAGCTTCTCTACTGCTGTACTTGGCTGCCCAGGCTTGTGCCTATCATTTACATTTTAGAACCAGTAGGATATTTATGTTTCCCCTTTAAAACTGAGGCAGGAGACCAGGTAGGAAAGATGAAAAAAACCCCAACAACAGCAACAAAATAATTAAGGAGTCTTGCATGGAAACATGCATGAATGCAGAAAAAGGGTTTGGCAGCAGTCTTTTCTCAAAGCTAATGATGTTCTTTGTTAGAAACAAGCAAATGTGACACAGCAAGAAGAAATGACTCCCATATCTGTCCTTGTCTCCATGTCCATCACACTCTCAATCTCAAGAGCATGTCCCTGAAGAAAGAATCACAGAATCACAGAATTGTAGGGTTTGGAAGGGACCTCAAGAGATCATTAGGTACAAAGAAGCTTGTTAAGCATTGAAATGGGCAGCCCAGGGAAGCATTGGAGTCTCCATCCCTGGAGATTTTTAAAAGATGGAGTGCTGAAGGACATTGTTTAGTAGTGGATGGCAGGTTAGGGTAATGGTTGGATTTGATTTAAAGGGTCTTTTCCAAAAAGGACAATTCTATGGTTCTTTGATTATATATACACCTCCTCTCAGCAACACAGAAATCAGTCTTCCTCAGGTCATTCTCTTTCCTTGTTCACCATTCATTTAGGCAATAAGACATGCATCAGAGTAAAAAAATTCCCAGTAAATGAATCAGTTCTAAAACCTGCTGGAAAGCGATTAAAAAATTCAGGGGAAATGTTTTTAGAGATTTATTCTTTGAGATTTTTTTATCTTCAGATCTTCTTTTCACAAAAGTTTTGGGTAGCAATTATGGTACCAAAACCTATCAAAAGTTACTGTTGTTAAAACAGTACCTATAGACAAGAAGGTATAAGGCAGAGAAAGAAGACAAAAGAATGAGTCACTACTGGTTGGACATGACCAAAATCAGCACTAATTTTGTCTGATCTCCCACACGTTTTGCTTTTTTTATTATTTAAAAAAAATAATAGAATCACTCGGTGGCACCAAGAGCTTTTTAAAAAATTCCTAACTCAGGAGAAACAGAGAAGCAAATCCAGATGCTTCTGCTCATCAGACCTGGGGAAGAGCAGTTCCCATTGCCCTGGGAGCTTGCTCCATATCAGACAGGTGTTGTCCTCCCCTGCAAGCTGGTTCCCAGGGTGCTGTCACTGCCAGAAGTAGTAAGATGCAAAGATCGAGAATGGCAGATGTAACAGGGAAACCATCCATCTTTTATCTTTTCAGGGCAAAAGAGGCATTTACCTAGCCATGAGAAGTGGAGGGCATGGACGAATGTGTAGTTCTAGCCTCGAGTTCTGGATGATCTATTCCAAGTGTTGCACTTCTCCCACAATTACAAAGTCTTACAAAGTAGACAGCTTGCAACCACTGTTATTGAAACACTCAATCACACCTGTTTTTCATCATTTCCTATGAGAAGGTGCCATTTTCAGGTACCCAATGACTCCTACAATGCCCCAGCACCAAGCCGAAGAGGCACATGTACCACTTCCCGGAGGTCTCCACTGCACCCATAAGTCAAGCATGGTGTCATTACTTCCAAGCTGGTGCACCATGGTGCCACCCCAGGCAGTGGCAATGACCACCAGCACTCCTAACACCACCTCCCTGAATTGTTTACACTGCAGCGAGATTAAGCTCCCCGTCATCTCGGTTCACTATGACAATCATTTCCTGAGAGCACAGGACTACTGCAAAAATTAAACACAATCATTCCCTGTGGCCAGAAAGCTTTAGGATGTTGTGCAGGACAGCTTATCAAACTCACTGTTCAGTTCCCATGGGAAATGTGAGTGTCACTTACGGGATTGCTATACGTGGCCTTTTACTGTGAATGGGGGTCAGGTAGTAGGGTGTTCTTTTGCTGACATGCACACTGTGCAATGGTATAGCACATCACATCGTAAGTAGCAAAATGAAGTTATCAGACTTTTAATTCTTGAGATCTGAGCAATGTCCAGTGAACCTAGCAGGTCAGACACCCTCTTGTTTTGGCCATTGAAAAGACCAACCTCCAGCTATGGGCAGAGGAATAGAAAAAAAATCCCAAGGGACAAGAGGCAGGCTGAAGGTTGCCTAAGCCCAAATGCAACTGCTGTTCCCAACCAAGATGTCAGTTAGTACTGTAGCTATCCTGCACGACCTCCAGGTTTATCATTTTGCATGCTCTTTAGAAAATCACCCTGGCTGTTGCTGCTCCCTTTTGGAAAGTGAAATGATAGATCATTACCAAACAACCGAATACACGGCAAATGTTAATCTCATTTAGAACACACATAAACGCTCTGCAGATTAGTACTCCTGCCATCATTCAAGGTCATCGCTCTGCTGTAGCCAAAAGGGTAATGTCTCATTACATTAAACCATGAGTGCTTTGGCCCCGGGCTGGGTTCAGCTCGGTGATGTAATGCTGCAGGCATAGGCTATCATAAGATCTGCAACAGCGGAAAAACTGCCTGCCGATAGGCTGGATGTTGCAGTGGTGGGTTGAAGGTGTCCATAATTGCTGCTCTTCCAGGAACATATCCCTGAATGCCCCTTGATCCATGGGGACCCTGGGCAATTGCCATCCTTGGAGGACACCACTTTCAAATGCCAGCAGGGAAGGTGTGTGTGTGTGTGGTTTTAAAAGGTCCACCAGAGGCTGTGCCAAGCCCAAGCTTCGAGGCAAAGCTACCGCCTTTTCAGAGACCCTCTGGGATGTCAGCAATACCTCTTCTCTTGGGGAGAAATGCCCTCTCAGAGCTGCCAACAGTGGCATGCATTTTCATCAGGGGAAGATGACCTTGTAGTCCAGAGACTGCTCACAAGGTCCCTTTCAGCTAGTTTGGCATCTGAATACAAACTTATCTCAGGAAGCCTGCCATTTCCTCTTAGGCAAGCAGAAGAACAGTGCCTCTGCTGCCATCAGACTCGTCATTTTGCTTTCATTGCCAATCCTGCAAACGTCCCATACTCATCAGCACCCCCTTTCCTTCCTGAAGGCAAGGGTTTTTGGTTCTGTTGGATTTTTTCCTTTTGAAATTATGCATCTTGGCCTTATATCTACATCCTCTGTCCTCCTTCCAGAAAAGAACAGTAGTCTCACAGGCCATGTGAGCCTTTCCATAAGTCAGTGGCCTTGTTATTGAAAAAATTATTAGGTAATTCTCATTCTAGAAATTTAGGATATAGTGATCTTAAATTAACTCATTAATTTTGATAAATTACAGTATTTTTCCTGAGCCAGAGTTGCTGCCACAACATACGTCACCTTCCTCTAAGGTCTTTTTCTTTATTATTTTTTCCAGAGTCTCTACACATTAGAACCTAACCGGCTTGTTTTGCACATAGCATCGGGAGCCACGTTTACCCCTGGAGTAATTCCTCTCAAGCAAAGGGAATTACAGGAAGCTGAAACTGGTTCCAGCATGTTAGATGGTTAAAACATTCCTGGTGTTGACAGATTGGCATTTCTAGATCCCAGCATATCTGTATGGAAATGATAGTCCCAGGAGCAGGCTGGTCTTCATTCCTTTGGGGCTTTTCCTGCTGCTCTGAGCTCATTAGTGGAAAAGGGAATTGAAGAAAAGTTTGTCAATCTCTTGATGAAAAAAAATAAACAAACAACACAAAAAAAAACCCCAACCACCAAAAAAAAAAAAAAACCCCAACTAAACAGAGAAATACACTGGTCTAATTTAAACTACTAAAAGTCTTGGTCTCCATGACCACTAATTATGGCTTCAACTGGAGTGGAAAGAGAACAGTGGGTACGGAGAATCTCTACTGCGAATGAAGCGAAGTCATAGGACTTGGCTATATTCATCAAAGGCACAGGGTGACCTAAGGCACACAGAATAACAAAAGGTCTGCTGGGTTTGCTACAACCAGGATGTTCAGGGAAGGAAGCATTTGAGCTGAAACAGTCTCACACACTTCTTGCCTGAAAAACAATGAAAATTCTGAATTTGTAAGTTGTTAGAAGTAGTTTGAATAGTTGCTGGGGTTGTTAGCTCCAGACCTTGATTACTTAAAATTGATCCCATTTGGTGATCTCAATGTAAATAATGATGTTACTATGCCACCCCTGCCTCTGCTATGCCAGCAGGATGGTTTTTTTCCTGAATAAGAAATAAAGTACTTGATTCACAAGCAAGTGTTTTTAATATATTTGCGGTTCAGACAAAACCAATTCCTCCCTCAAAGCTAAAGGAGCTTATATCATGTCTGTTGAAGATGAGTTTAATGTAAGTTGTAACTTATATCTGACAATTTCTCAGAAGACAAATCAAAGCTATTTGGAAAACTGAGGTGCTCTCAGAGGAAAAGTAAAGTGAAAAATGTCAAATGAAACATCTCTTTTTCTTCAGGAAGTTAAGAATGAATTCAAATGAGGAAAAAAATATTTCAAATACAGGGGCTTTTTTCCCCAAAAAATTTCCATAGAAAATCTAAATGTTTTCACCTGAATTAGCACATTCTACTGGAACAAAAGAAAAAACCCAAACAAACAGATGTAGGATATTTTAGTTAGGAAAGATTTTTCTACAAGAAATTTCAGCTGGCTCTATCTGGAAGCGATGGTAGCTGCAGAGAAAGAGCACCTAGACTTACACCTAAAACCAGAGGAGAACTTGGGCTCAGCTTACACACGCTGTCCATACTCAAACTCTTGGCATATTCCCCACTACCAGTTTTGGCCATGCCCAGCAATCTGCATTTTCCTGGTCCTTGGGGGCTAGTGCATGCCAAGGACCACTGTCAAAATTTCTCTGCCATGGAGTGGAGGGTGTAGAGCTCACTCCTGCTAACGTGCAGTTCCCTACCCTGCTGCTGCAGAATACTGAATGGATCCAAACTTCTGTTCAGAAGAACTGATGTAGTCTATGAGCCCGAGGTCTGCAGGGAGAAGAGATGCTATCAGACATGGTGGGATGCTGAAATTATATAAACCCAACCTATAGGCGTCCTGGAGTAACACTATTTAAATGAGTTGTTTTCTCTCAAAAAGCCCCCTTGCTTTCCTACAGGGAAACTTTATCCTCTGGAGCATGGGCAAGCAAGTGTGGCCCAGGTTGTGGATTTGCCTTGCTGGGTGTGGGATGCAGGGCTGGTTTATGGTGCAGTGCCTGGGCCCATCATGAAACTCCTGAAAGCTTATAGGATCTCTCCATCCAGTGCAGCTGGGGCAGGAACACAAGATATATAGTGGAGGCTGGGGACACTGATGGCTGCCCTATTCGCATGGTAATGACAGCACAAAGGAAAGCTTCCTAAAAAACACCAGGCTGTAAGCCTTGAATATAAGCAGATACACTCAGAACAGAGCATAGATGTATCCTCCCTTCCATTGTCCCTCCTAAGGCAACACCCATGTCCCTTATTTGGGTGGGATTTTGTCTTATCACACTGCTGGAGTTGTTAAAGCAACTGCTGACGGTGCAGAGAGCTGGGACAAGGCTGGAGAAGGGCAAGAGAGAAGCCAAAGGAGTCTACAGTGGCTGTAGAGGAAGAGGATAGTGCACGATGGAAGAGATGCACAGGTTAATCATACATTCAATGGCAAAGCTATCTTGCTCCTGTAAGGAAGAGGTTAGAGCAATGGGTAAAGCATGAGTAGACGGTCCATCCCAGGGGAATGTACCTCTGCCCCCTTTATATATAGACCTTTAGCCTACCCCTCCTCACCTCCCACTAGACCAGGTAATAGCCATCTGAACTTCTGACTGGGACTCCAGAGAAACCACCAACCTGTTTGGGAAGGGTCAACAGGACATGCTGCATGGAAGTTTGCATATCATCAGTAACCATGCCCATCACCAAGGCAGATTGCCACAGCTGCTGTGTGAGAAGCAACAGAACACTTTTTGGCTCTGATGAGTAGTGCTCTACCATACTAGTGAGTTGTTTGCAGCGATGTGAACCTTAGCCTGAAGGAGGCTGTTTCTGGGGATGAGCTGCAGAACAAAAAGCCAGAAGTGGGTTCAAAAAAAAAGCCAGAAGTGGGTTCAATAGCATAGCAACATCAAGGCACAATTGTACTTTCAAAGGACATAAAAGGAATTTTAAGCCATATTCTATCCTAAGGAGGGGTCTCAGCATATTGCTGCTCTTTGTCATGTTACATTTTCCACATTAAATTGTGAGCATGCACAGGAAAAGATGCCTTTTTGTACCAAGATATAATAATGTTTGGTAGTTTAGAAAGTCAAATCCTGCTTTTAGATTAAATCTCACAGATGTGCCAGGAAAACTGGGCCAAAAGCATAGTTGTCTGACCTGGAAGGCAAATCACATGAGTTTCTGGACACAAGCATGTCACAGCCATCATCTGAACTTTGTTGCGGGCTACCTTTTTAAAAGGGTTCAGTAACCCATTCCTCAAGGAATTAAAATCAAGAGAAGAAAAGGAAATCCAGATTTAGAAATAACAATGATGAGGAAAACAGGCACTGTTGATAAGGACAAGGGCATTTGAAGAGCACATAATTCAACATGAGCAAAGGTAGCAAGGTGTCAGTGTGGTGTGACACAGTCCATTGGTGAATGTGCTGTTCCTGTGAGCACCAGGCTCTCCCAGACCGCTGCTGCTCTGCCTTTCATACCCAAATTAGATGTCTGAACTTTAAGTTAACTTGGTGGGACTTGAAAGACCTAGCCAGACCTCATTAGTGAAGTTTAGATTACAATTATAATAAGCACCACCTAACCTAGGAAATTTGAAATGACAGATAATCATCTGAGAAAAGAAGACAACTCCTTTTCAGGAACTGTCCAGACTCATTCCACTTCTGAGTTAATTCACAGGAGAATCCAGGAGACGTCTGGAATTTTCTGCCAAAAGCAGCCCTTACAGACATTATCTCCCAAAGCACACCCTGGGGAAGAGACAGATACAGTGCACTGTGTCCCATGACCACACAAAGAAAGCCAAGCACACTGATAAGGGACTGGAGCATATGCCTTGTTTCTGTTCATACTCCTTTCTCCCTCTCAGAACTTTTGAATTATTACAACTACATGAATCAAGTCAACGTTGAATAGCCCCATGGTTAAGACATTACTTAATAAATGAATAAATTAATAGATATAGGATGCAGTAGCAGTTAAACGGCCACTCAGTGAAATAATATGGGGTTTAACCTATTAGCAGCTCAAGCAACTCAGGACTGATGCTCAGTCCTACTAGCAAGCATGGGAAGTAGGAACACGAAGTCTAAACATATACATACATTCTGATGAAGACTTGCTGTGATTTCCAACAACAGGAATAATGTCAATTAAGCTCCAATTGCAATCAAATTACTAGCATCGGGCATTCCTGCATCTTGAGAGAGAAGAGCAGAGAGGTCAGTTTCTGCTTCTTCAGACCCTGGCTCAGTGGGAAGCACATGGCTTAGTTTGTGACCCAGTCTCCATCACTCACACAAAACTTCCTCTTCAGCCACTGCAAGACTCTGGCTTAGATTTCATTAACTGTAGAGAATAGCACAGAAAGAGAAGTGTGGGTTATAAAAACAAATATAAATCAATCCATCAGTCAGGAGAGGCACGAAAAGAGAGCGAGCTGTGTGTAGGTGCATGTATGTGATTTGCTACCTGTAATTGTATTTGCTAAAACAAAAGAAAGCCACACTCGTCTTTTCAGAAGAGTGGTCTGCTAGATACGTATCACCTAGCAACTGGACACTTGATTTCTCCTCACGCCTTGAAACCCATCACTTCCCTCCCACTGGCTTTTCAGCTTTATCAACATTTTTGCCTGTCACAAGGCAGAATTCGTCCACGGCTGCTGAACCATGGAGTTATAGCAAGAATTGCTTCACCCTCCTATCTGGGTCTTGTAAATTACCTATTAACCCTCCTTTCCCCTCCCTCAAATTAAATAGCAAAGAAAGTGGCTTTCTGTTTAAATTTTCATATCGTTATATATTGTCTTAGTGCAGATAAAGCTTTCAGGCAAGTTGTGCAAATTGTTTTTCTGGGACAAAGATGTGCAAATTGTTTTGCTGGGACAGGATAAGTGGGGAAAGATTAAAGCTGCAAAGCAACTGTACTGCTGATTATTGCCCATACCACTGCAGAGTAAAAACCTAACCAAGCAGCACAGGGCAATGTGTCAACCAGTATCTAACCACCTAAAAGCCATCATCCTTTCAAGACCTGATGAGTGGGGTGAAGGCTGCCATGCAGCTATTGAGTAATCCCACTAGACACTGAAGCAAAAAGCCAGGGAAACCAGAGCTGATGCATCATCCTACTGACCTGCAAGCACCGTGTAAGGCTGCAACATCCCACGTAGGAGGCAAGTGTCAACTAGTGTCCCTGCTAGATAACAACCACCTGGAGGTCTATCAGGACTGGAGTGGACTGCTCAGCACTGCAGATGGTGTTGGCACTTAACAGTCCATCCAAACTGCTACTCAGGACTGACAAAACACCTTAGAGAGGTCAGACCCAACAAGGGAATGTTCTCCCCTGGATGCTTACTCCAGGATGAGATCTCAAAGGCAGCACTGCCCTGGGACGTACCCCACACCTCCTTCCTGATGCAAGAGGAGAGGACCTCTCTGTCCCCTTCATCTCACCTTGCAAGTTTCACTCTGCTTGTGGGCAAGGGAAAGGAATGAGAGCACCAAGCAGATTGTGCACCAACATGAGGATCTGCCAGCTTGCTCCTGAGGTCCACTACCATCTTCCCAAGTACTCTCCAACATGTTGCAGGTAAGGATGAGCCCCACCATTACAGGTAGCAACTGGAAACCACTGACGGGCCTCAACCAGGGGAATTCAGCTCAGCTGACAGACTCCAGAGTGAACAGCTGTCAGTGATGGGCTATTTAATCACTAATCATTGTGAATACATTTGTTCAAGCCCTGTCTATACTGCTGTTCCTGCTTCAATCTTAACATTATCTGTCAGAGTCAGAAAGCTACCTGAGTTGACAAGCTCAGAGATGGAGTTGGATTTATAACCACAGGAGCCCTGGATCCCCGTCAGCTTTACCCATGACATTAGATTATGTTGTTCCTTATAACTGGAGCAGACAAAAATCATGTCTGCTCAGTCCCTCTCCAGCCTCAGAGCCCTCAGATTCATCTCTTAATCAAAAGAAACATCACTTTTCTAAAATCTTGTTACAGCTTTCTCTATGAGTTACCGTGGTGCTTGCATCCCTTCGGGGGAGCACATTATTCCTCCTCCTGCTCAGCCACCGCATCCAGCTGCTTTGTGAGCTGCTTTTCAACCTGGGCAGAACTCACCGATTCCTTTTAACAGACACCAAAACAACTTCTTCAGCTGAGACGGATAATAGAAGATTTCCATTTCCTGGCACACGCAGCTAGCCTTTAATCACTGATCTGGGACAGGAACACTCAGGCTGACACATGCGATTCGCAGTTCCTGGAAACGCCACGTAGGTTTTGTAGCAAAGGGGTGGAACTGGGCAGAAGGATGATTCCAGCACGGGCACCGCTCCTTTGCAGGGCATCCTCTGAGGACCTGCTGTCACTGAACATCACTCAGCTCTCTTGAGGTGCCCTTTCAAACAGTTGTCTCTCTGAGGAAAGCATCAATAAAGCAAACGCATGTAGGCTTGGGTTTGTTTGGGTTTTTTAATAAGGAAAGACCATAAACAAAGGCTTTTCCTTGCTGTGAATGATACATTTTGATTTTCACTACTTAGAGAAATATGTCACCATCTATCTATACTGTTGCTTCATCGCTAGTAGCTAGCTCAAGAGAAAGGTTGAGGTTTTAATTATGCTGTACACTACATAGAAAAAATACCATAAATAGCTCACAAAAACAGAGAAATTATTAATACACATCAGGAAAATTAAGAAAAGATTAGGGCTTTGGTACATATCATCATTTGATAAGCCAAGATGTATTAGGCTATATTTCTGCCACATAATCCTACTAAATTAAATTGATTTACATCACCAGATAAATCTGAGCTCCATAAAGTACCTATTTTTAACTTCTGAAATGAATTTTATTTCCTTTCATAATTTGGTTAGTACTCTATATTTTATTACAGATATTTTCTTTGCTGCAAATAGCATTTGGCGGTAAGGCTTATTACTAGAATTCTATTTGCAAATAAATCCCAGTATTACTGAAGGCCTGGAGGAAGGAGAGTACTTGGAACATTTGAAAAGCAGGAAACTTTGATCATCGAGAGATGAGGACTTCCACCAGCTCTTTACTTCACTCAAGTATATGATCAGATAGTATGATGCTGAGGGATGGGGCTGCTCTTTGTACAATCAGAAGGTGCAGTACTGAGTTTACTTTACAAATAAAAAGACCACAGTATGTTTTCTTGGTCATTCATCACCTGCGTGCCATTAGAGTATTTACAGTTACCAGCCTGCTCACTTTAAATCAGACATGGGTCCATCCTAGAAATCCTTCTGCTAGAAATTCCAGTTTTAATTCAGCAAGGCTTTTGATACATGACATCCTGATAGTAAAGCTAAGAGAGCATGGGATAGATGAGTGGACAGTGAGGTGGGTTGAGAACTGGCTGTCAGACCGAGCTCAGAGGGTCGTGATCAGTGGAGCAGAATCTGACTGGAGGCCTGTGACTAGCGGTATTCCCCAGGGCTCGGTGTTGGGTTCAGTCCTGTTTAATATCTTCATTGATGACCTTGATGAGGGAATAGCATCCACCCTCAGCAAGTACCCAATGATACAAAGCTGGGAGGAGTGGCTGACATGCAGGAACACTGCGCTGCCATTCAGCGAGACCTGGACAGGCTGGAGAGCTGGGCAGGGAGAAACCAGATGAGGTTCAAAAAAAGCAAGTGTAGAGTCTTGCATCTGGGAAGGAATAACCACTTGTACGGGTCCTGGTGGATGCCATAAGCCAGCAGTGTGCCTTGGTGGCTAAGAGAGCCAATGGGATTCTGGGGTGCATCCGGAGGAGTGTGGCCAGCAGGTCAAAGGAGGTGATCCTCCCCCTCTGCTCTGCCCTGGTCAGGCCCCACCTGGAGTATTGTGTCCAGTTCTGGGCTCCCTGGTATAAAAAGACAGGGATCTCCTGGAAAGAGTCCAGAGGAGGGCTACGAAGATGATTAAGGGCCTGGAACTTCTCCCCTATGAGGACAGGCTGAAAGAACTGGGGCTGTTCAGCCTTGAGAAAAGAAGACTGAGAGGGGATCTTATTAATGTTTATAAATATCTCAAGTGTGGGACACAGGGGGAAATGGCCAGCCCCTTTTTCTGTGGAGACAGGACAAGGGGCAATGACTGCAAGTTGGAGCATAGGAAGTTCCGCACCAACATGCGGAAGAACTTTTTCCCAGTGAGGGTGACAGAGCCCTGGGACAGGCTGCCCAGGGGGTGGTGGAGTCTCCTTCTCTGGAGACATTCAAGACCCGTCTGGATGCCGACCTGTGTGACCTGTCCTAGGGAACCTGCTTTGGCAGGGGGGTTGGGCTCAATGATCTCTTGAGGTCCCTTCCAAGCCCTATGATTCTGTGATTCTGTGATTCTGAGAATTTTGGAATGGATAGCAGCCCCACAATTTCCAGGCTTCACATCTGTTGATCAAGATGTTAGTCTAGCAAGTTGTCCAAGGTTGTTAGCAGCAGACTGAGAAGTCACAAGAACACCCTTTGATGTGCCTCACAAACTCATTCTGAGCTCCTTTCTTATCAACCATACCTAAAAGCCAAGCATCCCTCCAGAGCCTCATAGTGAAGAGAAGGGCAAGTGATAAAGCACAAAGATGTTTTTCTTGCTTGGTGGTATTTCAGTCTCCAGAAGAGGTATAGAACTAATACAGACAGATGTTAGCTGTCCTAGCAAGACCTATGAGGAGGACTTACAGTAAGCATAAGCCTGAAGTAAAGATGTCAGAGATGCTTAGCTCATGTTTGGGGTCAGGGCCTGCTTCATTTTAAAGATGTCACATAAATCACATTCAAGACAGACAGAAACTCAAAAGCTTTTTCTCCCTGCCCTGTAAACTCAGCTGCAGTGCTGTATGTTCAACATCACCAGAAAGTCTCTGTATTTATTGCATGGAAGTTAATGTGAACTTTGTACCAAAACCTTTTTGTAAAGTGTTTCTGGTTAGACAGCCATTTACACATCAAGATGACAGAACTCTTGACCCAGTACAGTTGTTCAAACTTTGTTGCAGAAACAAGGCATGGGAATTTAAATCACATCAGATATCTTTTAGGACAGTCAGAGGTACTGGCTTCCAAGCAGTGATTATATTAAATGTGGTTTTGCTGCTCCCAGTGGAATAAAAAGAAAGCAGCAGTATTTTAAAAGTAAATGCTATGCTTTAGATTTTTGCTTATTTATTTTCCTTACACTATTATATTCTTACAGATCTGATACACCAGCTGATACCAGGACACTACACGTACTCCTTGGGCAGCCACTTTCAGCCTTTACAAAACAACTAACAAAACTATTCAAATAAGAGTCAACAAATCTTTTATAGTATAGGATCTTGTCCTTAAAAAGCAAAGCAATGCTACATCTATACACAGATTTCAGATTAACAGGTCCTTTGGATCACATTATTCACTTAAATCCCAGGCTAGGACTAGGTACAAATCTCAGTTTAATAGCACTGCTGACTTAGGTCTTCATCAAACGGTATTTTATGCTTGCTTTAGTTCATTTGAATTCAAGAACAAGTACACTCTTCTAAACATAAGAAAGACATTTTGAATTTCAGCATCTCTTTGTAAAAGCAGTAACATTGTCACTGCACAGAAACTAGCCAGGGTGTTTACATTGGAAAGGCAGCTGTGTGTTTCTCCTGGTTTTTGACCCTCAAGGAACAAGCCTAGAATGCCTTTCTTCCTTCTCATCTGTGAAATACAACGCTCTTCACTCACTGTGCTCCTGGTACTACTTGAATTACTTCAGACCCTCTGATATAATTAGTCCACAGGAGCTGAAATAAAAAAGACAAACAAAATTAGCTTTCTCTCCCCTGCCTTCTTGGGATAAACCCCAGGAGTTAATGAATTACAAATTTAAAATTAAATTTAAAATTAAATTTAATGAATTTTCTATTCTTATAAAATGTGGTCTGCATACAGAAGTAGATATCAGTCTTCATTAACCCTTCTCCCTACTGAAAAATGAAAAAAAAAAGAAGTTGTTTCCCAGCTACCCAAGGTTCACAGAAAAGGGGGTGCTTATTCAAGCTTTTATTGCAGAATGAACTCTCATGCCATAAAATTTAGTTGCATTCAAAAATTCACTGTCCTCTTATTCTTCATGCAAGGAATGAGATGGAGACCTTGATCCTAAGTAGTGCCAAGCTGACCTCTGTAAGTGTTTCTAAAAAAAAAACCCCAACAGAAAAACAGTAGGGCTGAAGCTTTGCTCTAGACACCAGATGATTTTTTCCCCATCACCACTGACTTTAACAAAATGTAGAACTTGGCCAAGACGGTATATATGTATTGCAAACTCTGCTGTTTCCATTAACCACAACCCAAGGCCTTTGCAGAAAGGACTGTGCTCTGGTTTGTTTGACTTTCTGACTTGGGGCCCCCTGAAGAATCAGATATCATAGCTTAAAACCTGTTAAAATATATCTTGGTTTCAGTGCTCAAAAGTTGGTAATCTGTAACTCAGGATCTGAAAACACACTTATTAGCAGAAAGGAGGGATCCCTAAAGATGACAGATGAATGATGAAAGGTATTTTATTTATATAGGTCAGATCAGTTTGCAGTCTCTCAAACCACAGCGTTCTCACCTCCGTGGGCAGGTCAGCACTCCTTATTTCTTTACCCCCTCAGAGTAAGACCCTAATACTCAAGACTGTTGCGAAGCAATAAAAATATGACTTTTCACAGAAGCCAGTTATACCAACACACAGCAAAACTGCCACCACACATGCTGACACACAACAATCTATTGCCCTACATTGTGTTCTTGATGAAGAACCTCCTTCCAAGCTGTCATATTGCAATAACAGGATTTGAAGTTCAGGCAGACAGGGACTTGTTTTTCACTTCATCGGGAAGTTTGTGTGACGTGTCTCATGGAAAGAGAGACTAGTTTACGGTAGGACCAAAACAAAAAAACCACAATGACTAGACATAGGGGAGAGGTTTTTCCCTCCAAGTCTGGGAGGGATTGTCACACGTGCACAGAGCAGCCCTTGGAGTTACTCATTGGCAAATCATTCGGTAAATCCTTCCACTTCTACTTCATTGCTCAAGAGCCCAAATCCAAAGTGTTTCTGGACTTTCTTACTGGTCATGTACTTGTGCTAACTAGGGAATTATTTTAATGATGCCATGCAAACGTGTGATCTTATCTCTATCATCACAGGTTTACATTGCAAAACAGATGTTGGCATTGGAGATGTCCTGGGGATCCTCAAGTATCTCCTACAGAATGGATGCAGCACAGGAACATACACCCTGGGTGCAGGGGGGTCACTTCTTGGGTGCTCACCCACATCCGGGGTGACAGGGCGTGGGACAGGGCAGGACTGCACAGAGCTGGGGCATCCACACTGCTCACAGGAGGGGTCCCACAGTCCCAGACAAGGAAAGGTGTCTGAGAACCCCCACTGCCTGGGAGGCATGTTTGTAACCTCCACAGCCTTGGGGAAAGGTGGGATGTGGCTGTGCACACAAATCTCTGCAAGGGGCATATTTTTGGATTGGTTATGGGAGGGGGGTAGGTAGTTGCATGTTACCACTGTATATTGCGATTATCTGTAATACCACTGTATATTATGGTATTGTGTTTATCTGCTGCATTGCCAATATCGAGCCGGAATGTATTGTTCAATGATTGCCAGTTCAATTAGAATCATTAATAAATCAGTGCACTGCTCCAACCCTGAGCTGGCTTAGACCATGAGAACTGACTGGGATTTGGTACAGTGTTTAGTCAGTGAGAGGAACAATGACCTCCATTCATGAGACCATGAGGAAGAGCATCACCTCTTTCCTCCTGTCTTAATGCTCCCTACACATGTGGGTGCAGCACATCCCCAGGGCAGTGTTGCGAGGTTTCTCTGCATGACCGCAGTAGATCCCCTGCAGAGTCAGAACATGGGTACTTCAGTCTGGGAGCAGATGGCTGATCATCACAACAACGATTAACCCAAACGTGGTTCTGCCAAAATCACCGACGATGACATCTGGGCTACCTTCCTTAGTCTTACTCAGATTCCTCGCTTTGTGCCATTTGCCACTTCTTCCCCTCCAGTGGAGCAGGGAAGAGTGCGATCCTGGATGTGCTGTCGCAGAGCTGTGGGTACGCCATGCAGCACTGTGTGTGCACCAGCAGAAGTGCTGCTCACAGAGCTACTGTCATTTGTTTGCAACAGTGGGCTTGAATACCTTCTCTATTGAGCCATGACAGCAGGCGGTGGGGGAGAGGGGTACAGAGGAAGTTCTCACTGTAGTATCAGCATCCAACACTGATTGCAAGTTACCTGCAGTCATTCTGCCCAGAAAAAGGGACATTTTTATAGTATGTATATTTATGCTCAGCAGTAACCATCTTACAGAGAAATGGGAGGCAGTTTAACTTTGATGGCTGATTTTAAGTTTTCCCACTCTACCCCATGAAAATACAGTTGGCAGCTTAAGTCCTCAGAGAGCACGTTAGCACTGAATTCATTCAAACCTCCCTGCGTGGGCAGGAAAAGGACTGGAGCTAGTCTTACATTATTCATGGCAAGCTTTGGCAACTCACTTGATGTCAGCGTTCACAGGTTCTGCTCTGTAGGATCTCCATTGTCCCACACGTCTCCCATGTTCAGGATCAGCGTTTCCAACAGTAATAAATACATTACAGCCTTCCGGTGCCATTATGCAAAGCAGGGAGGAAAGCACCAAGGCAGCCTGCACACCAAAGGGATGAGGAAGGCTTCTCCTTCGTCTCTTTCTTTTGCTGGTGATCCTGCACCCCTTTTTCCAGAACACAGATGGTCCTTTTGGCAGGATCAGACAAAATAAAACTCTTTCTCCACTCTTTTAACTTTCTTTTGTGCCATTAAGCATTTGCCCTTGAAATTCTCTTGGCTGGACAGGATCACACCAGGGAAAGATTTGGGGTAGGATTAGGAACAACAACAAACCAGGCAGCAGTAAATGAAGGTGTGTGAACGCCCATTTCAAAACTCTTCCATAGTGTCCTCATCCTGTTAACTCCTTAACCCAGATCATCCTCTGTTCACACCCTCTCCATCATGTATAATCCATAGTAGTTACTCTTTCTGTTGACACATGTGTGATAACTGAAACTCCTCAGCTACGGAGACATAACAATACGTCAATCCACCACCAGTAACCGACTGAAGCTGGAAGCTATTAAAAATACATATTTATTAAGGAATGTCTTTCCTGGGCTGACCTGTGCCATTTCTGGTAGCAGGTGGATTCCTCTGAGAATAAGGCCCAGGCTGACTTTTGCAGAAAGGCTATGTTTGTAGGTGGTCTGGCAGCTTCAGTTTTGGGTGAGACACTGCCCTTCTCTAGGAGAAAAGGTGCTTCCTTTGCTGCATTTTTGTTTCCCTATAAAGGTTCTGATGCTCCATCTGTCTTCAGGGGAGCTTTGTGAGGGCTGTCCTCTCACTTTTCCTTTAATATTTCCTAGTCTTGAGTGCTGGAGAAATATCTACACAAAATTAGATGGTTAACATTTCCAAAAGCCACAAAGTGGCTGTAAAGGACAGGTCCCCAGCATGGTGTTGGACACCTATGTAATTTTTTAGATGATTTTAAAAACCCTTCCTTTTATATCACACAGCTTTCCCCCAAAGCACGTGATTGAACTGAAGTTCAGTGGCTTTGTCTGGGTCCCTGTTCAGAAGTTTTCCTTGCACCATGCTTGAGATGAAATAAAACTGCTGAGGCTCCTTTAAAGTTGCAAAATGTGCTGTCTGAGATTGTTGCCCTGGGGTCTGGTGTAGAAGAAAGACAAATGGAAAATATAATTTTCCTGAAATCCCTGCTGTCCTTTGTTTAAGCGTTTGACTCTAATCCTCCTTCGTCATAAGAAGTTTATTATTTGTTTAATGTTCCTTTTGTGCCTCTGAAAATACAGAATTAAGAGAAATAGGATGATTAATAGTTGTTCATGGAAATAATAAAGTAAGCTGACAGCTCCTTCCCAACAGCATAGTGCCCAGGCCAGCCACACGGGAGGCCACAGGGACAGGGATGCTGTAAAGCTGTGATGCAGGGAGCCCATGCCCAGCCTTGCATGCACCAAGACCCTTCACTGTAGAGCTGGGGACAAGTGGACCAATGCAAATTCAAGCCTCATCGCCATGGCCAGGAGACCACCATTGCTTATTCTTGGGGAGGACCAAGGGCACAAGACCAGTGGTACCCAAGCAGAGGGCTTCAGTACTGTTGCCTGTGGAGACGATTTTATTTTACTACTCCTCCAGTTTGTTCAAAGGGTGCCTGAAGTCTTCATTGCAAGGAAGCTCATGACTTGTGAAGGCATCTGAAAACACATACTGCTGTCTTCTCTACAGCCACCAATTTGCTAGCAAGTGGAATCCAATTTTATATTTAGTGAGTGTCCCAGAGGGAAAAAAAAGATCTAATAGACTTCTTTCATTCCTAACTGCTCTAACACTGTTCTCCTTCTCCATATCCACTTGGAGAGCAAATTCAATTAAAACATCCTTGCCAATTTACAAAATGATTAACATGTTAATGATTTTGCAGTTTTACAGAAGCAGAACAAGGAGAAAGGAAATAACTTGGCAAATCCATCCATACTATGGCAATGAAGAGTTACAGCAGGCTATGGGCCCCAGTTTGGTGTGAGAAATCCCTGCCCCAGGCCTCCAGTTCTCCCCATGCCTGGGGCAGAACTGTCTCTTCCACCACCTAAACCAAACCCAAGCACTGCCAGCATAGCAGGGAGGTCGTGAGGACAGGCAAACATGGGGTAGTTCTTACCAATCAGATAGATAAGAACAAGTACAGTTACACTACTCCCACAGCAGCTCAGTGAACATCTTTCCTTCACATCAAGAAGGACAATGATTTACTGCCCTGAACCCAGTGGTGCTGCACTTGTTTGAATCCCATGTTAGTGAGAACTGGGCTAGACTGGAATTCCTGCAAGTATTTGGGGGACGCCTTACAAGCACAGTAGGACGCCAGCCCATTGCTGTGGGTGATAGTCCAGCATGGACAAAGAGTGGGACGCTCTTGTTCCACATCGCACCAACTTCAGCAAATTATTAAAAACATTCAGAAAAACAAGTCCAAAACCAAAGTCTCTTTCCACAAAATGCTCTGGGGGTGCCTGGGCACGCTGCAGTGTAAGCAGGTGGCAGGTTTCACCTCCCTGTGTGTAATGACTTCACTCCTGGCACACAGGGCAGCAAAGGGACAAAAATGATCTCCAGCACACCTCCATGAGCTGCTGTCATGGTGGTTCCTCAAAACTCCAGGAGTTTCTCACATGTTCAAACTACCAGGTGGCTCTATGAGTAAAGCACCAGCTATCCCCTGATTTGGAAGAGAAAGATTTCTTTAATTTGTATTAACTCCTTGTTAAGTTTCCACTTGAACACCAGTGGTGGTAGCTGTCTTTCCAGGGGTGAGCTGGCAGTTCAAAACCTTCCCCCCTCACTAATGCTTATACTTTTCCCCCAGAAAAATATTACAGATTTGGGAATGCTGGGGACATGTTGTTTCCTTTTTTTTTTCCCCTGAAAGGAAATACGAACAGCATTGACAAACTTCAGATGTTATGTGCCATTTATGCTTTATGCAGGGAAAAATTAGGAGAGTAGAGGTGGGAACAATGGGAGCTGATGACACTTGACGATTCTGATACTTGGGCAGTGGGAGCAAGTTGAGTGAGGATAGGCCTGGTATGTTTAGACTGGGGTGCAAGAAAAAGGAACAAAAACAACAACAAAAAAAGAAATGATGAAAGCAAAGAAAAAGAAAAAAAAAAAAGAAAAAGAAAAGCTCCTATACAAAACCACCAATGTGAAGAGCAAAGCCATTAAGATCCCTGGAGATCCAGGTCCTCCTGCCATAACCATTAGCACAGGAAGCTGCTGATGATTATGACAGGAAGACCCATGTTCTCAAGCATCTTTTTGGAAGAGCTGTGGGGAAGAAGCTCTGAGGGCCTTGACTGAGCTCAGCTGCTTGGGATTGCATTGAACCTGCTCTCCCCGGATTTGTGCAAGACACATTTGTACAAGACTTGGCACTTCACACCACTTGTGACACTTCACTTTCACATGCTTGTGAAAACAGTGGTGAGTTTGAGGAGCACCAAATTTACACTAAACTGATCATTTTTCCCTTGCCTAGGACTTTCTGTGAAAATGTCCCACATATTTCAGATTGCAAAATTTGCATAAATTAATGGCAGATGACAGATTAACCCAAAGGCCAGGTTCAGCAAACTAAGCAACCTGTAACACTAAGCCGTAACTACCCTGTTAGGAGACCGTATAATCCAGCAGGTTTAAAAATAAATAAATAAAGCAAGCACCCCCACCTCCCCACACCATTTGTAAGCTTTGTAAAATAGCCTATTTAAAGTATATGTTACAAGGAGGTTTGGCAGCAGAATCGACTTGCTAGCCAGATTAATGTGACAGAGTGTGACAATGGCTTCTCTCTGAAGTTCACCGGACCGCACAGCTAGATCAGGGCTGCACAGTTTATCTTGGGCAGATGCAGCTTCAGCACCAGCAAAAGAGTTCAAAGAAGTGGGAGGTGACTCCAAAGCCGTGGATGTCTGGGGATATTAATGGCAACACTTGTCTGCTCCGGCTTGCAAGCTGTCCTGTGCCAACAAAAGCTCTGCTTGGCATGGATACATTTTTCCTGAAAGGCCTGACAAGCTTCTAATGGAGTACTTTCTTTTGGTTGGAGAAATTGCTCGGGCCTTAGAGATTACTTTTTTTGTCTGCCCTCCCACCAGGATGTTGGAGATCACAGCTGGGGCTGCCACCAGTTCTGCGATAAGCATGCCAGGAGAGATGCAGCCCTTACCCCAATGGGTGCATTCATTCTGCTGGTCCACTGATTTGTTTCTTTTAGAGAGAAACTGCATTTTGAGACTCAAAGCTTGGAGGTGTTTGGAGAATTGGGGTAGGAGGCCTGGATTTGGACTAATCCAGAGAGCAAAGTGTTCACCTGCCTGGAAGCCAGACAGCCGTGGTGTACCAGGCCTACCTTGGCTGTTGCAGATAAGCTCTCCATCCTCCAGAAACCTCCCGTGACTGTGAATTTCTCCTCAAAAGGGCACAGGTAGGAATGGACACCTGACAAGACCAACTCAGTATCATTAAAAGGACAACAGCAGAGGTGGGGCTTCTCCTCACCAGCAGAACACCCTTCTTCCCCTTTCTGTACTGAAAGTGCTTCTTACTTCCATATTTCTTTAGCTGTTGATGTTGATGAACAAGAAATAGAAATGCATGCCTGCCTCTGGGATTAACTCTGAACCAGGCATCTGCAGAGCATGGAGTAAATCACAGAATGGTTGAATCTATGATACAGTTGGTAAAGTAGGAAAATAGCTGTTGAGCGAGTTGGGATTTCCCTACACCCTTCATTAAAGCTGGAAGAACTACACCATGGGATTTTGAAGAAGCCTCAATCACCCCAGAGAAGCAATGTCAGGCTGGCCACATTCTCCAGGTGTTTGTGAAATGGCCATAAATCCACTGACCTCTCCTGCCCAGGGACCAGCTCTTCACATGAGCTGTGGTACACAGTTAGAAGACTTGCTGGGCCAAGGCTCGGGGATGCTTTAACCATGGAACAGTAAAATTACACATGAAAATATAGACATAACATTGCTTGGGAAGATGCTTGTTCTTCAAATGCCAGTGAGCTGACTGTACTTATAGAAAGATTTCTGAATTGAGAAATAAGAACAGAAAGAAAGAGAAAAGGTACACTTTAAAGGAAAAACTTTTCTGCTGGTAAAACGCACGTGACGAGTGGAAGTAAAACACAACTGAAGGGAAAATTTTTCCCTATGAAGAAGCTGATATCAAAAGCAAATATAGGTCATTCCACTGGAAAAGAAGAACAAATGAGTTAGTCATAGAAATCCTTTGTGAAATAATAGGCTTTATTGCTTTCTGGTTTATTCCAGCTAAAACCTTGAATCTGCAGTGAGAACTGACCCAGGCTCAGGCAGCCACATTAACAAGCGTTAAAAAAAGAATCTCACATCAGATTTGCCCTCCTGTCCCAGCATAACCTGCTCTTTCCCTGGAAGCCCATGCTGGTTGACAGACTTCAGGATTACTGGCATAGCTCACTCAGCCACAGTTTCTTGCCTGCAGCCTGTTCAGTGGCACACAAGGGTCTGGCATTTGTGTCAAGAGATATAAGAACCAGTTTGAATGATGTGAAATTACAGGTGCTGCTCGGTCCTGCAATTCATAAACTGTGTTGAATAATTTTACTGCCTTTTGCTGAGAACAGAGGGGAAAAGAGGTAATCGTGGTGTCACAGACTGTAGCAACATTATGTAGGACTTTACCCTAATTTAAATCACAGTGATGGGAAGGAGGTCTTTGGTTTACTGAAGTGGGTGAACACAGAAAGCCTCTTAGAGCTTCCTGTCACACTCTGCTTCATGTGGGTGCTCTCCTTTGGACAGCACAGAGGAGCCCTCCCTTCTCCATGATGTATCAGTTGAAACATAAACACTCCAACAAAGCTTCCTTCCCAAAACTTATGTCCCTCCCCTTATCAAATGATATTTCAAAAGATCAAGGTCTTCAAATAATGAGGATGGACATCCTTCCCTTCCAGCTCCTTTGGCACACAGCATGGGCCAAGGCACAGCATGCAAAAGGAGCTGCTGCTCCCCTGCTGCAGGAGCCGGTGAGTGCGGAGTTTCAGCGCTGTGTGGTTCAGACAGTCACGACCACACGTTGAATTTCACAGATAAAAATAAATATTGAAGAGTTGCTCTTTCAGACAGCATTATTCACTCCGCACAGCAAAGGAGGTGGGACCCAGAGGAGAAGGTCCCAGTATAATCTTCTGGCTTTTCCCCACTTCAGGTGCCTGTCTTGTACCCTTAAAGGGCTCTGAATGTGAAATGTGGCTGGTTCTGGAAAAAAAAAGTTATCTCTGACATGTCTTTGTCACTGCTAAAATAGAGCATAGTGCTGCTAAAAGCCCTGATTTCATCACTCTGTCATTTCACATCGGCGTGCTACATTTTTCTTTCCTAGCTCTGCAAGTCCGGTCTGTCTTCCCGAAGCTTGTGCTGATTTCTTATCCCATTGCACAGACCTCTGACTTTATCCTGTCCTTACCCACTCGATACCAGCAGATCTGAAAGACTGTCTAGGGCTTTTAAGTGTCTCATACCTTCACACAGAAGCATTGCACTGAACTGTTGAAGCCATTACTTCACAAACTCCCGCCATGGACTGGGGTATGCCGGCACCTCTTGGGCAAACTGAAGCAAAGAGCAAACCAAACAAGGCGTGGGGAAACCGTCAATCCACCCTCTCACCCTCCTGCTCGCCCTTCTGACAATATCAGAAGAGAAATCATAGAATCATAGAATCATAGAATTGTAGGGGTTGGAAGGGACCTTGAGAGATCATCGGGTCCAACCCCCTGCCGAAGCAGCTCCCTAGGACATTTCACTGAGATAGGCATCCAGACGGGTCTTGAATATCTCCAGAGAAGGAGACTCCACCACCCCCCTGGGCAGCCTATTCCAGTGCTCTGTCACCCTCACTGTGAAAAAGTTTCTCCGCATGTTGGTGCGGAACTTCCTATGCTCCAACTTGCAGCCATTGCCCCTTGTCCTGTCTCCACAGACCACTGAAAAGGGGCTGGCTGATTCCCCCTGCATCCCTTGCTTAAGATAATTGTAAACATTAATTAGGTCCCCCCTTAGTCTTCTCTTCTCAAGGCTGAACAGTCCCAATCTTCTCAGCCTTTCCTCATAGGGGAGATGCTCCAGGCCCTTTATCATCTTCGTAGCCCTTCTCTGGACTCTCTCCAGGAGATCCCTGTCCTTTTTATACCAGGGAGCCCAGAACTGGACACAATACTCCAGGTGGGGCCTGACCAGGGCAGAGTAGAGCGGGAGGATCACCTCCCTTGACCTGCTGGCTACACTCCTCCGGATGCACCCCAGGATCCCATTGGCTCTCTTAGCCACCGAGGCACACTGCTGGCTCATGGCCAACCTGTCATCCACCAGGACCCCCAGGTCCTTCTCCACTGAGCTCTTCTCCAGCAGGTCATCCCCCAGCCTGTACTGATAGAAACGGTTGTTCCTTCCCAGGTGCAAGACTTTACACTTGCTTTTGTTGAACCTCATCTGGTTTCTTACTGCCCAGCTCTCCAGCCTGTCCAGGTCTCGCTGGATGGCAGCGCAGTGTTCCTGCGTGTCAGCCACTCCTCCCAGCTTTGTGTCATCGGCGTACTTGCTGAGGGTCGAGGCTATTCCCTCATCAAGGTCGTCAATGAAGATGTTAAACAGGACTGGACCCAACACCGAGCCCTGGGGAACACCGCTAGTCACAGGCCTCCAGTCAGATTCCACTCCACGAATCACGACCCTCTGGGCTCGGTCCGACAGCCAATTCTCAACCCACCTCACTGTCCACTCATCTATTCCATGCTTTCTCAGCTTTGCTATCAGGATGTCATGGGAGACAGTATCAAAAGCCTTGCTGAAGTCAAGGTAGATGACATCTACTGCTCTCCCTCCATCTACCCAGCCGGTGATGAGATCGTAGAAGGCTATGAGATTGGTCGAGCACGATTTCCCCTTGGTGAATCCATGCTGACTACTCCTCATGACCTTCTTCTCTTCCAATTGCTTGGAGATGGCATCCAGAGCAAGCTGTTCCATTACCTTTCCGGGGACAGAGGTGAGGCTGACTGGCCTATAGTTGCTGGGATCCTCCTTCTTGCCCTTTTTAAAGACTGTAGTGACATTGGCTATCCTCCAGTCCTCAGGCACTTCTCCTGTTCTCCAGGACCTGTTGAAGATGATAGAGAGCGGCTCAGCAATCACCTCCGCCAGCTCCCTTAGCACACGTGGATGTATCCCATCCGGTCCCATGGATTTGTGTGCGTTTATCCCTTTGAGCCGCTCCTGGACCTCCCCTACCTCAACCAGAGGGAAATTCTTCATATCCCAAACACTCCTATTTACATCCAGTGCCTGTGGGTCCCGGGGGGCCTTTGAGGTGAAGACCGAAGCAAAGAAGGCATTCAGTATCTCCACCTTCTCAGTATCCCCCGTTACCAGGACACCCTCCTCATTCATCAAGGGACCTACATTATCCCTGGTCATCCTCTTGCTATTCACGTATCTAAAAACCCCTTTTTATTATCCTTTATGTCCCTTGCCAGCTTCGTTTCCAAGAGGGCTTTAGCCTTCCTAGTTGCGACCCTACAGGCCCAAATGGGCCAAAGCTTGATGCTTTTTAATGTGAATGAGGCACTTTGATATTGCCAGAGAGGGAGCTGATCAGACAAGCTCCGTTATTCTTAATTCGGGCAAACAGCAGAGCAGTATGTTATCGACCCCTGCCTCGGGCGAGGCCAGCTTAGATCAAGCAGGAAACCAAATGTTGATGTTTCAGAGATTTCTTAGCTCTGAGGTACTCTAACACACTGAAATATTTGTGCTGTAGAAATGGGATTCAATGCGCTCGCTATTTTCTCACACTGTTTGAACACCCACGAGGGGTTCCCGTGAATGCCTGCCTGAAAGCAGGCAGGGGGCTGCTGATGCCATAATTATCTTGAAATGGTTGCATTGCTTTTTTATTGGATTAGCATTAAAAGACCAAATATGAGCTTTCTGTGGGATGCTTTAGTGTAATTAGATGTTAGAAGACATGTAAATGTATATATACCAGGGCAGAAGCTAATTCAATCCGTCACTTATGAGCAGGCAACAGTGTCACTTTGTCATCTCTGGATTGCATAAAGTCACCACGCGAGCCCTAAGCTGGAGTCTGGGGGTGCCAGCGAGCACAGGTCCATTTAAGGTCACTTAGGACAGGAGCCGAACAAAGTATTAATACAAATCTGACAAAAATCATGTTTGAAAATATATTTATTCTGTCAGATTTCATGAGTGGTAGCTATTGCTCCTTTCAAGCTGAATGATAGCATTCAGCGTGCGCACTTACTCATCCTGACAGCTAACAAGATAAACATGTCAGCATGTGATTTGCCAAATATTTTCCCGTGGAATTCAGGCAGGAGTTGCCAATGGAGCTGGCTTCCGAGCGAGGAGACTGAGGCGCTTGAGTACCCACATGTGCTATGCACAGCAAGCAAAACCCACACCCAACCTGCGAGGAACATTTCCCACCACACCGCCCAAAGCTAAGGTTTGATGGTGTTCTTCAGCTCTGCCCACTATGATGCTCTCTCCTGACCCTTTACTAAACCTCCAAGAATCCTGGTTCTGGCAGCACAGGGTAACTGCAAGGGGAAAATTCTGGTATTCATGCAAACTCAATAGATGCAAGGAGCTGGGCACTGTTTGTCAGGCCTTGGCAGCGGTAGATGCGAAGGGCAGCACTGGCAGACCCCAAATTGGCTTTACCTTTCATTGTGGGGTAATTCTTCCCAGAGACTGAGCGCGTGACCTTTATCGGAGTGAGTTTTATTTACAGATTGGGAAATGGCAGGGTGTCCTTTAAGATGAAAGGAATCAAAGCACCAGGGAAAAAGAAAGATTTTGCAGAAGCAAAAGATCTGACTGGAGAACTGTTTAGAGAAGTCTGTATAAACAGACCTGTTAGGCTGATATCTCACATTTTAGTCACAGCTTTTTGGAGCCTTTAACTAGATAATGAAGGGATTTTGAGGCTTTGGACTGCCCGGTGCATCTGTCTTTTAATAACACTGCACCTATTTCCTCATGTGTTTGCAGCTAACTCCAAAGCAATTTCCCCCTTTTCCCTGTTTTATGTTTCCTCTCTGTCCTCTCACTGGTTGCCAACAGGTAACAGCCACTGCTTTAACATTTCTTTGTCTCAAAGGTGGTCAAAAACATTTTGCAGTCTCCTGGCTTCATCCAGGTGTCTAATCCCAACTATGAGAGAGGATGAATTGCTATGTTGCTAATAACAGCTGCTGCGTGATGGGTAGGAATCATGTCACAACACAGAAATTAATCCAGGCTCAGCAAGACTCAAGTGACCATCACAGGAATTGAGCAGAGATGTCCCCTGCTAGCCCCAGCCCTGCTGCATGGTGCATGGCATAGAGCAAAGAGCCACCCGTGCCAGGCAGCTGACCGAGACCTCAATAGCCCAACCCATTGCCAGAAGTCACCCTGGTATCCCAAAATAGGACCCTGGACTCCAGGCTGAGCACTACCATGCTGCAGTTCCCAGCAAAACCCAAAGGGAAGGGTCCATTGTCCTCCCCTGCCAGTTTATAAGATGGTCAGGAGAGCAGGGTCCCCCTCCGCTTCCCAGGAGAAACATCAGCATGAAATTTGTGGCAAAGGCTGAAGTGTCTCCAGAAAAGTCTGATATGAGGAGGCCTTCTTCTGGATCAGGCTGTGCTGGAGAAGGGATCTCCTCTCTTAAACTGCCTCCTGAGGCCAGCACTGGGATGAAGCACCCCTTCATGCCTTACTCGCACAGACACCAGCTATGTTTTAAGCTGAATCCGATGCATCAGTAATTTTGCTGAAAACAATCTTTAAATAGCAACAAACAACTACATATTACACCAAATAAGGGGGATAAATTATGACTTACTTAATGCTCAACTGTTCTCAAAGGTGCAAATCACTCATAAACTCTGCTGGTGGTTAACGAACAATCGAACTTTCAGGCAGCCCAACGCATCCACCATTACTATGGTTCACAGAGCAGTGAAGGTTCTCGGCATGCTACAGCCATAAAATAAAAATAGTTTGCATTTCTGTGAGTAGGAAAGACTTGAGCCTGATAAGCTTTCTGTGAAATTTCCTAAGGGGGAAAAGGTATTGAGGTGTGGTGGCTGGAGGACAGATGCCCACCAAAGCTGCTCTGTCACTCCCCTTTTCAGCTGGGCAGGGGAGAAAATATATATTGAGATGCTTAGGAGTTGAGATAAGGACAAGGAGAGATCATTCCACAATTAGTGTCATGGGCAAAACAGACTCAACACAGACTAAAAAGAAAACAAAACAAGAAACCCATCTAATTTATTACACAACACAGACACACATAGTGAAACCAGAGTCAGATAATGAGAAGTGTGACCAGATCTTAAAGCACCTCCCCTCACCCTCCCTTCTTAGCAGACTTCACTTTAGTTATGATTTCACTCCCTTCTTCCCCCTAGTAGCATGGGGGGTGGGGATACAGGGAATGGGGGTTTCAGTCAGTTCCTCACAAGTTGTTTTCCTTCTTAGCCTGGGGGTGGGGGAGGGGTGATGGCATTCCTCACACCCTTCCCCTGCTGCACTGTGGGGTCCCACACACAGGAGACAGTCCTCCACGAACTTCTTCAATGTGAGCCTTTTCCATGGGTCCATCTCTTCACCAGCTGCTCCCGTGTGTGTCACTGCTATGGGGTGCAGTCATAAGTCATAGAATGTCTCTCAGTCTCTCAGGCCCAGACTGCTCCAGTCTGGTCCTCCATGGGGTCACAAGTTCCCCCAGTAAACCTATTCCATTGTGGGCTTCTCTCTCTTTCTCTCTCTCTCCTCACCTGGGTCCTGCCAGGAGTTTGTTCCAACACACCTCACAGCATCTTCCATATGTCTCCACTTGCTCCAGCGTAGGGCCTCTCCACAAGCTGCAGGTGGGGTCTCTGCTCCCCATCATCTTCCATGGGCTGCAGGGGAACGACTTGCTCCACCATGGTCTTCTCCACAGGCTGAAGGGGAGTCTTCCTCTCCAGTGCCTGAAGCACCTCCTCCCTGCCCTTCTTCACTGACCTTGGTGTCAGCACAGTTTCTTACATCTTCTCACTCCCTTCTCTGGAGGCAAAAAGCAGCTGCTAGCATTTTTTTTTTCTCTTAAATGTGATTCCCAGAGGCACTATGATTGTCACTGATGGGCTTGGCTTTGATCAGCAGCAGATTGTCCTTGAGCCGGCTGGTGTTTGCTCTGTTGGGCCTATGGAAAGCTTCTAGCTGCTTCTTGCAGAAGCCACCCCTGCAGCCCCCCTTCTCCACCAGAACAATGCCACACAAAACTCTGACATAAGGTTAACAACCTGCCCTTGGCCACACAGGAGAGGATGGAGCAGAAGTGAACAGGACTCCTCTGGCCACCCAGTATGCTCCCCACTTGCAACTCCCTCCACCTCCATTGCCTCATCCATATCCAACTATTCATTTGTCAAGAAAATATGAGCTATCTGGGTGCTAAAGTAGTTAGTTGTAGCCTGTCCATAAGTGTTTTCTAGTTCTTAGTAGTTTTTTGCTTAACTTACTTCTGAAATACCTCATCAGCATTTTAGTGGAAGATGCCTTTCAAGGTACCTAGCCCTCTGCAGCACTTTAAACAGTTCTAAAAAGACATACGGCTCTTGTTCCTCTCCTGTGCAACTTCTCTCCAACCCATGATGCATCATCATTTCAAGGGTCCACTGCCCTACCCCAAAGCCACATCCCACACCCTGACCTAGCCTTGCTGTGGCTGTGTTGCAAGAGTGCCCTTGCAGTACCCCAGAGGCCAACATATTGTCTTCACCATGCTCTTGAGAGTGTCATGACAGCCTGCCCTTTGCCTACTGCCTGCCAGAAAAATGCCCCCTCCACCACCATACAGGAGGCCCAGGTGACACTTGCTCCACAGGAGTCATGTGTGAGCTACCTCAATGGTGTTATATCTGCCAACGAGAAAATGCTGGGACTGGCCAGCTCTGAAAGGCTGCTCTACCCTATTTTTGGTCTCAGTCAGAAGACACCATGCAAAAGCACTCCAACAGCAGCTAGGTTTGCATATGGACGATCCTTCTGCCAGTACTGGTGTCTCCAACTCCTCTTGGTAGATCCTGACCTCCCTTTCTCTGGCTAACTCAAATACTGATAAACTGAAGTGGTATATAGGTTTGTTCCATGCAACATACAAGAAGTGCTGTCTTACCCAAGCACTAACTAGCCTGGTCTTCAGTACATGTTACAAATCCAGTGCAGAACAGGTGGTCTCATTGCAAAATGCCACTTTTGTTCCTGTCTGGTGGAGAGAATGTCCTCTGTGGGTGGTAGTAGGTTTTGGACATCTGGTCTCCTTTTTGAGCCCTCCTGTGACTGACCACTGGTGAAGCAATTGTATTGATCATCTCCTCTTGGCCTGCTGCTCACTGGAGATAGGTGAGGGCTAAAGCCTTGAGCACTGTCTTTGGTCAGTCAGTGAAAATCAAAGGCCCCAGGGATGACTTAGTCCCTTGGGGTCTGCCCTGGACCAACCATAAGACCAACTTTGGCAGAAAACTGTCACAAGATCCCAGGAACCCAAGCAGTGGAAATATATCGGGGTACAAGCAGAGGCAAGGGACTTCCCTATAACCACAAGGTGTATGTTGGATGTGCTTTTATTTGGGGTGTTGCTATTGACTGGGAATTCCTTTATTTGGATACTGACCTGGAAGACAGACCCAAAAGGACTGTGGGAGAGCATGGTGGCCCTGAGGACCATTAGCTCTCACACTTGGCTAAATGCTGCTCTGCCCAGGCTGATGTGAGTGCCTTTCCTTTGCACTGGACTAGTGCTGGGGCATTTTGTACTGCACAGACATGTGTGCAAACCTGCAGGAACATGAGCGCAAGTGCAGACCGCACTGGGGAGAGTGCAGAAGCTGCAGACCAAGACAGGACTGACCACCATCTTTAAGGTCTAGGTAGAGGTGTGTGCTGCTGAGGTCCTGCTTCATCACCCTGTGCTGTGAGAGACTCAGTGCTGCGGAAAAGGGCTTTGCAGGGAAGGTGGGGACTTGATGGGACCCAGAAGGGGGAGAGTGGACACTTAGGTATGGTCTACCTTAGTCCTCTAGGCACAATCCCTGCTCATAAATTTCTGGCTCACCTTGATCTAGTAGTTGGCTCAAGGTGTCCTCTTCCCAGAACAGCCGTGGCTGAAGGCCAACCCTTATGGGGGACAGAGCTTGTGGCCAGCATCTCTGCAGAGGATGGGGACGCAGCTTGTGTCCCTTCCCTGTTTTTCCCACAGGATAAATCAACACTCTGACTTGATCCACTGGTATTTCAGAAGGAATTTACACAGCATTTAATGTGGGTTGTTTCCCCGAGTTAAACTGAAAAGCACTATAAAGTGAGGCCATGCTTATACTGGGAATCAATAAGCTGCAGTGGAGATCTATGGAAATACACCGTGCTGTGTGCAAAGGGCATAGATCTTGTGAAAAAAAAATTAAAACTCCTTAAATCATTTTGTGCCAGTGTGGTTTTGGTCCAACCTGAGTGTGGAGGTGTTTAGGGGGTGCAGGAGGGTGCAGAGATCTCCCACTAGCCCTTGCAGAGAGTGGGAGTCTCAGAGAGAGAGGAGGAGAGAATGTGGAGTGTGTTTTGACAGGGGTTTTGGGTGTTTTACATCTGGTCACAATAGATGATGAATTGTATACCAAGCAAAGTTAACAGGAATAGCTCAAAATTTGTGGCAGATCAGGTGCTGGAGAACCAGCCGTCAGCTCCCACCGCATTGCGCTCGGATCCACCCCACGGCTGAGCGAGGCAGACAGTAACACACTTTGTAATTACAGGCTGCAAACAAGCAGCACAAGATGACAAACAGGGAAAAGTATAGCCTATCAGGAGCTGCTCAAATCACAGCTGTAAATATGATTGAAATGTAGTTTAAAATTCAGAGACTTGCTGTAACTCTTAATGCACTGGTAATGTGCTGTATTATATTTGTAATTTTACCATAATGTAATATAATGCTAGGCTATTTTTCAATATTTCAAGACACTGTCAAAAGGGTGAGCTGAATAAAGGAAAAAAACAATATAATGGAAAATTTGAGAGAAATATAACATCTAAAAAGAAAACAAAACACGCCAACATAAAGAAGTTTATAAATGAATTTGTGAGTTATCTCATGATTGATAACATCAGGGGAGTTTTACCTTTCAAATTTCTCTTCTACTTCCTCATTGTTTGAAGAGTTAGTGAGAGGGGAACAAAAGAGAGCAGAATCTTATAGCCTAAAGAAATACTCTGTCGCATTCAATCACAGAAGAAAGATGGGAGGACAAAAAAAGAAAAGATTAAAAACCATTTAAGTCTCAAATTTGGAAACATCTAAATGTCTGGTTTGGGGGATTCCCCTTCCCTCCCAAACTTTAGAAGGAAATGAGTTCTTTTCATAAACATCATTCCTTCTTTGGGGAAAAAAATCAAACGATTCATGCAGAAAATTTCCACTGGGTCCAGTTGTAACACCTCTGCTATTTGAAGTGGTATGCAATCAAACTGCATTCTTACACCCATTTATGGATATTTATGTCATACAGGGTGAGCACCCCATGAATGTCATGGTTTAACTCCAGCCTGCAGTGAAGCCCCATGCAGCTCTACGCTCACTCCCCTCACAGCGGACAGGGGAGGAAATCAGAAGGGTGAAGAGAAGACTTGTGGGGTGAGATAAAGACAGTTTAATAGGTAAAGCAAAAGCCATGCTGCAAGGAAAGCAAACCAAGGAATTCATTCCCACTTCCCATAGGAGCCAGGTATTCAGCCATTTCCAGGAAAGCAGGGCTCCATCACACGTAACAGTGAACTGGGAAGACAAACACCATTATTCCAACACCTCCCTCCTATTCCTCCAGCCTCTTATAAGCTGAGCATGATATCATATGTTATGGAATATCCCTTTGGCCAGCTGGGGTCAGCTGTCCTGGCTGTGTCCCCTCCCAACAGCTTGTGTACACCCAGTCTACTCACTTGTGGGGTGGGGTGAGGAGCAGAAAAGCCCTTGGCTCTGTGTAAGCACTGCTCAGCAGTAACATAAACATCTCTGTGTTATCAACTCTGCTTTCAGCACAAATCCAAACCACAGCCCTGTACTAGCTACTATGAAGAAAATTAACTCTACCCCAGCCAAAACCAGCACAATGATTTGATATCAGGTTATTTATTTTGCATCATCTTGTAGGGATATTTCACTAACAAAACAAAACAACAACAAAAAAATAGTATATTGACCAAAAAATCCTAGAACCAGTTATAGAGATCCCACAGAAATTACAAATTGAAAAGGATTCATAAGGGTGGAATGGAACACAGCCCCGGAAGAGGAGATAATAAACCTCTACGATGCATAAAAATGGAGCGATTGTGCAGGAAAGTCATTCCACAGCAATTTCTCTTTATAGGCATGTACTGTGCAAGTCAGGAAGTACAGAGTGTGAAGCTTGCACTGCACTTTTTTCCCAGTCATCAGTTCTGAAACAGTGTTCAAATCGATGGTGTTTTAGATTTCGGATCGGTATTCCTCGTGTGTCAGTTAAAAAACCCCACAGAAGTTAGTGGATGTTGAACTGTATGTTTAATTACAGAATTTCAGTTCTAAAACCCAAGGTTTGATGCTAAGGTTGGGCTAAGGTCCCATTGATGTTAATGAAATGTTTAATGTTTGTCTGATTAAAAACCCAGGGCTAGTTCTGGAGGTGCAGAGCTTGACGTATATCACATCTGCTTACTTATGGGCAGGGCCAAGAATATATACAGCCCCTGTTTGTACTGGGGGCTGCCCGATACAGCCAGCGTACCAAGCACAAGTCCAGGGCCATCATTTGAATTTGAAGGGTGTTTTCTTGCTTTCACAACTTTAATGCTGCTAGTGTTCCATTTTCTGCATGACATTTACACAAACGTACTTACGCAGACTTACTGTACCAGAGAAACCAAGTTTTATTGGTGACTCACAGTTGTCTACATGAATTACAGCTTATTACTGTAATTAGGACCTGCAGATCTACTCTAATTTTGAGTGCAGGTGTGGGAAGGAGATGAAAGTTTATTGTTTCCAATTACTTTAACTTTCTGTGGTAGGAGCCTTATAGAAAGACAAGACGGGGTTAACTCTGCTAAATTTTTTAATACCCTCCCTAATGCAATTAGTACCTTAGAGCCTTGGAAAGCAAACAAACCAACCAACCAACCAACAAGCAACCAAGCAAACAAACAAACAATGTTGTCAAAAGTTGGACAGACTGAATGGAGAGAAAAACCTTTACCAGGTCAGTTGCTTGGCAATCCTGACTGAGAAATAAGCCATAGCCAGTCAACCAAAAATATTCTCTCTGCACACCAGATTCCAGCTAATTTTAAACAGTCAGCATTATTAACACACTCTGGGTCCATTTACTTAATCATAATTAATACTGCTTGTTCTTTCTTTAAAGAATTTATCATTCATTTGGCAGTTACTGCCTAGGTTTGGGTGTACATGTTAAAACATCACGGGTTTTATACTTCTCTGCCTGTATTTCCAACTGCTACACAGGTCAAGCAAAGTTCCTCTCTACATTCAGTTACTTCTCAAATACATTAAAACCTCAGAATTGTTTTTAGATATGGAGACAATCCAAAAACTGAGACAAATCTTGAATTTTGAGACCACCTGAATTCTAGGAGATTGCATTAGGAAAAGTTTCTTTGCTTGAGAATCATTATTAGTTGCTAACAGTGCACTAATTCTTAGATGTTGCAGTTATGGTGTCTCTCAGTGAAGGGTAACAAAGCTGCACAGGGGAGTCTGATGCATTCCATCTATGAAATGCTGCAAAAGAAACTGAAATAAGACGAAATCATTCAATTTTCACAGCATCTTTTAGGAGCAAATACAGTCAGAACGAAAAATTTAGGAGTTTTGTTAAACACGGAGACCATCTCTGCAGCCCATTTTTCTCTTTGCTGGCAGTGACCAATTGTCCACCAAACTGATGCTTAAATGTCCCTTAATGCTTCATTAACACTGATGTAACAGAGATAAGTATGTTTCTGTCTGCATAGCTTTTCAGGAACTGCCTTGTCTCCCAGCACAGTCTGACCTGTGAAATGCTTTCACATCCAGGTCTTTTTATCCTGGTGGCAGATAAGCTATATTTGCTTTAATATCACAACAATCATTTCTGAAGACCACGTGCAACTGCTTTTCTATTAAAATAAGCAGCACAGTAAACCAAGGTTAACCTGAAGTAGCCATTTCAACTGACTTCACATGTCCTCGGTGCACAGAACAGCGTGGGGCAGAGTCCCTACCGCTGCTGGAGGAGAGACGCTGCCAAGGAGTAGTTTCCAGGTTATGAACTGGTAGTTTGGGGACATCTCTCTCATGAATGCATGTTACACTAGTGCTTCACCGATTCATAGAATCATAGACTCATAGAAGGTTGGAAGGGACATATAGAGGTCATTTAGTCCAACCCCCCTGCAGTAAGCAAGGACATCTTCACGAGATTTGGTGGCTCAGAGCCCCATCAATCCTGACCTTGAATATCTCCAGGGATAGGGCCTCCACCACGTCTCTGGGCAACCTGTTTCAGTGATCTACCACCCTCATATTGAAGAACTTTTCCCTAATATCCAACCTAAATCTCCCCTTTTTTAGCTTAAAACCATTACCCCTTGTCCTATTGCTACATGCCCTCATGAACAGTTTTTCCTCAGCTTTCTTATAGCCACCTTTCAGGCACTGGAAGGCCACTATAAGGTCCCCCCAGAACCTTCTCTTCTCCAAGCTGAACAAGCCCAACTCTCTCAGCCTATCTTCACAGGAGAGGTGCTCCAGCCCTTTGATCATCTTTGTGTCCCTCCTCTGGACACATTCCAACAGGTCCATGTCCTTCTTGTGTTGAGGGCTCCAAAGGTGGACACAGTACTCCAGGTGAGGTCTCACCAGAGCAGTGTAGAGGGGCAGAATCACCTCTCTCAATCTACTGGCCACACTTCTTTCAATGCAGCCCAGGATGTGATTTACCTTCTGGGCTGCAGGTGTGCATTGGTGGCTCATGTCCAGCTTCTCATCCACAAGTAATCCCAAGTCCTTTTCCTCAGGGCTGCTTTCAAGCCCATCATCTCCTAACCTGTATGGATAATGGGGATTGTCCTGACCCAGGTGCAGGACACTGCACTTGGCTTTGTTGAACCTCATGAGGTTCACCTAGGTCCACTTCTCCAGCCTGCCCATGGTGATGACACCAGTTATCTCGGGACTAGGGAAAGGACCAACTGCTGTCACTACACACTTGTACAGAGCCAAAGCAGCAGCAGCAGCAGCATCTTGCCTGCTGGAAAACGAGTCCCTTGGCCAGGCCGCCCTTATGAGTTACAGCAGTCAGCCCTCAGTGTTGAACAGCACTTGCACACTGTCTGTGGGCTCTTTGGAGAGTTTCCACTTCCAGCTCTGCCCAGGCACTGCAAGTACAAGAGCACAAAAGCTGAGCCTCAGCTTCATCACAGCTCACCATCAGACAAGTCACTTGGATGCTATTGATGTCAAGGACGCTCAGACAACACACTTGGAAATGATCCCCTCTTGCCAACCATTACATTGTGGACAGGCATTGAATGAATTGGGTGGAGAAACAACGTTGGAATCAACTTCTCTTGTTTCAGAAATGAACCAGGTGCCCACACCTGTGGTCCTTTCTCAGCACTGCCAGGGACTGTTTCAGGTTGCTTTCTGCCCATGGTAAAGTTGTTTCAACCTTATCAAAGGGTGTTTGCAGATCAAACACAAGCACACCCGCCCACGAAGAGGCAGACAGTGCCGCGGACAACGAGCACACCAGCAGCGGGCAGCCTTAGGGCGCAGCAGCAGCAGAAACCTGAAATCTGCTTTCCAAAGAAGTGCAGTATCTTGGGTAAACACTGATTTTACTTATGAGTGGCTGCTTTCAGAGGTGTAAGCAAGCTGACGTTTGGATTTCAGAGATTTTAGCATGATTTTTTTCCACTTTCTGTAAGACAGTGTAACTTTGAGTGTTACACCACACTGGTGGAAGATGTTGTGTGGAGAAGGTCTAATAGGGCATGTATTTGAATTTGAGAATGAGTAGAGCTAGCCTACCTGTGTGCATTTCAGGTTTTAGTAGAGCTAGCCTACCTGTGTGCATGTCTGGTTTTATTACATTTTTAGCTCTATGCACTCTATAAAATACAATAAAGGGTCTTCTCAATAAAACCTGAAATCATATTGAATGTAAATGGTTTTAACATACATTTCATTATTAGGTTTCTTAAGCTTCCTGTGCCTTTACAAGGAACTAGGTCCATATATAGCAACAGCCTACATTTACTGAGGAACTTAGTTTTTCCACCGTATCTTCTCCGTGAAGCCAAAAGAAATAACACGCTTGCCTATTGGCAAATCTCAAGGCACAGGCTCTTCTGGGCTTTTTTTTTTTAAACTACTATTTTTCATGTTTACTTATTTTTTTGTTAAGACACAGTCAGGACTAAAGCGATGTTTTCAGGCTGTCACCATTAAACCCAAAGGAATCAACACAGAGGAGAGAAATGTGCAAAAAAATCTCTGTACAAGAAACCTTCCTGAGCTTTGCCAGTTGCTAGTGAAACCATGCTATGTTGCACCAGAAAACCCCACCACAAAGCTACATAAATACGTTACGCCTAACATCAAATGTTCAGAAGGCTTTACTGGAAGATGGGGATGGAGACAAGACTCTTGACATAAACAGCTTGAACCACAGAGACTGCCTGTGTTTGAAGGTAAATAGCTGTTTGAATGAGGGAAGAAAAATGTCTTGAAGTCTTAAAATACAGTTGGGCTTTTGTTGTTGTTGTTGTTGTTGTTGTTGTTGTGTTAAAACCTCGTTTGGTTTGAGGTCTGGTTGGGCTCTGGTAGCCAGGTCTAGGAAGCGAAGAGAGGTTGGAAATAAAAAGTCTTTTAACATACAACGAAAACCAACCTGTAGCATTCACAGGAGGGCTTGTCTCTGTGCCAGGCAGAGTCCTTTCATCTCACGTCATACAAAGGGAAGACAGACAGTAGTGGGGTTTCTCAAGACCAGATGAAATGGTCCGTCCCTCTGGAGCCAATCAGAGATTGAATGCAACTTTTTGTGAAACATTTCCAAGACGATATAGTTACTCTGAGGGAATGATTTTCATTTTCTTGTGAAAGCCCTTGTTTTGCAGAAATTAAGACTGTTGTAACACTTTCCTTTGCTTCGCAGAAGTTTTGATCATATTTTGCCCGCCACTCAAAGTGCCCAGGACACACATGTTTGAATTCTTACAGGCATATGAGCTTACATTACATGAGTCCTGATTTAATGACTTTACATTGGCTTCCAGGAAAGCCGTGTATCGATTTTGAAGTTCTGTTTATTAACTGCCATTAAGAGACTTTCAGAGGACTTGCTACATCATAGATCTCTATCTTTTTTCTAGTTATTAACCACACCATTATTTAAAATGGAGATTGGCTGACTATTTAACTTGACCCAAAATTATGGATCCTCCCAACATTAAGGGTAGATTTGTTATAAGATGTATTTTCAAGACAAATTCAGTATTGAGAAAAAGTATGCCTTCCTTTTATCTCACAGAACCACACCTTCCTCCTGCTGTGGAACGTCTCACTTCATCTGCACAGTATCTTTTGCTTCAACCATGCACAATCATTTTTTTCTAAAGATTGAAGTGTAAAAACACTGCTCTTTACATTAACGTATTAGATAGCAGCCACCTGTAGTGTTAGATAGCAACCTTACACAAACCCCTTTGTGGGGAAAGGAAGTGAGTCTGGACATTCAGGAACTCCCTGTATAAAGACAGGCAAGGTGTAAATGCCCTTCGGATTTTTTAAGCCTCTGTGGACGAGATACTGCAATATTGAATTTGTAGTGATATACTGAAGCCAGATAGCACAGCAATCGGATGACAAACAAGCCCTGCTTACACTCTCCATGCAGTCGTTTTCTTTTCACCTGCTATTCCCAGGCTGCTGTTGAGGTTCCACTAAGGTGCTGACCTCAAAACGTATGAGAGACAGAGAAACAGTTGGCTTTTGCTTGCTTTCTTTCTTCAATTAAGAATCACTGCATGTAATATTAATAAATCATCAACATCTGTAGTCGCATGAACATCCTTTTCTCCCTGCAGACAAGTTAAAGGGCAGGATTTTTGTGCCTGAAAATTGTGCAAGCACATTGAACACCAGCATGATCTCACTGGTAAGTTACAAGCTCCAAAGATGTTTGTAGAGAAGATTCATTGCAAAGAAGACTTGCTCAGGGGAAACTGTGGGAAGACCACCAGTTTAAAACTTTAAAGTAACCTTGACAAAAGACTTGGCATTGACTGCATGAAACAATCCTCAGCAAAATGAAAAAGGAAGATGAAAACCCCACCACAGCAGTGTTACACCACCAGAGGTTCTCAGTTTCCAACCACAGCTTCACACGACATTTCTTTTGGCATTGGGAAGTGTTGTTCCAAATTTCCCTTGAACCATAATTCTAATATAAGTGCACTGAGATCAGCCAATTTTCACCTACTTGGGTGACGAAGGATAATGAACCCCTAAGTTACACATTTCTTCCATCCAGTTGGCTTGGGTTTGTTAAAACTGCTTTCAGCTTCCAAGCTTGCCATCAGTCTGGCCCAAGTCTTGGTCCTGTAACAACATCTGAAGCAACTGCAGTTTTTCCTGGATTATAAATTCCTTACTTTTTATATAGTTGTACTGAATATAGGCATTTTGCTTTTCAGTTTCTTTTTTTTTTTTCCCCAGCTACCAGAATAATTGAGTGTTTTGGGTATCCTGACGCTCTGTTACCTTACGTGTGCACAAGAAGGATTTCTCATCTTCCCATTTGCACTTCTTGGTATTTTACCTTAGACACTCCATTTCCCTAAAGATGTTTAGTTTTCTTCCACCCCAAATACAAGACAAAAATATGTTTGTCATTCCTCAAATGGCAGCATCTCAGCCTTATGCATTCTAATTCCTGGTTCTACTTTTTTATTTGCTACTTTTTGATGATGTTGGTGCCTGCAAGAGGAGTAAGTCCTCCCCACATGGCTTTCCTTCGGCTGTGGGAATGGTGAATAAGCGTATTACTAGTGACAGAAACTGACTTTTAAATAAAAGTTATATGGTAAAAATATTTGAGGGAAATGAGGATTTTAAAGACAGTTTTCATTTAAGCTTAAAGTACAAAGGACAGTTTTATACAACTAAGTTCTGTTATAATTCCCTTTAGCAAAGAGACGTAGTTAATACCATGTATCAGCTCTAGAGCCAGGGTTGGCAGGTGAAAAAGTGAGTAATTGATGTATTGGGAAGTTGAAGACTGAGTGATCAGTAAACCATTTTCATAAGTCACTGGCATTACTTCAGATTTTAACTTTAATTTATACCTTGAGAAGTCTTCAGTGTCATTAATTGCATCTAGTAAGAAAATTGAGAGGACAGTAGATGAATTTGTAATAAAACTGAACATAGAAGGAAATCCTCTGACATTTCACTAACTTGTAAGTGCTTTATGAGGGATGACTCCTAATTATTTTTACTAAAGGCTCAGTAAGCACCGGGAACAGAAGCAGAATATGAGAGATTCATGTAGATTTCTGTTCAGGATAATGAAGAAGGGTGGGACCTACTTCTGTTTGCTGAATTTTCTCTGAATTGACTCCAGTAGGGCTTATTTCCTGCAGCTATAAGAAAATTACTTTGCATTTAGAATAAATTAGACACTTTATTAAACTTACTCGGCAGTCTTATTATCCTAACTCTTATTCTTGAAAAAAAAAAAGACCCAACACTTCAAATTTGGAACATATTCCATTTCCAGGCTACTGTACATGGTGATTTTTTGTACTGGTGATTTCTATTTTTGACCCCTTGATGTTATTTTCTAGAAGTCTCAGCGAAGAACTTTCAATTTCATAAGCAGAGGGTCCAATTTTTAAACCAACAGAAAATACTCCACAGCTCCAAGTTTTCATCTGTTTTGAGGTCAAAACTCCCACCAAATTCTGATGTCTTTTCCATTCCAAACAGTGAATCAGCCACAGGGAAGATGGATGGTGATGGTATTGAGACTTCAGCCAAGCGGTGGTATTATTCAGCTGCAAGATTAATTCACCTACGGGGCATAAGTTAGGAGATGCCCAAGCCTCAGCTGTTTTCAGGTTATGACAGAAGATAAAAGATACCTAATTAGAACAGACAGCATCCCACACCTCTGGCTGTATCCAGCCTAGGAAATAGACTTTATTTGTAATTTCTTTTTTGAGTTTTTCATAAATTAAATCTGCACAGAAGGCATACCTTTAGGGTGTGCCAAGACCACACAGCAAGATGGTTACTGAGGCAGAATTAGAACTTGGGAGTTCCTGGTTTATTGTCTTAAGTTAAAACCACTAGACTGAGCTGATTCTAAAGGAGGGGGGCAGGGGGAAAGTGGCCAGAAAGTGAATTTTTACAGCACAGCAGTAAATTTAGAGCTTGTTAGAATGTTGGAAATTAATGGCAACAGGAGGATTCTTGTAAAAATAAGGATAACTCTGGGAAAAAGAAAGAGTCTAATGTAACTACTTGCTCTGCTACAGCACAGAACACCCGACGCCATCTGCCCATATTTGCAAATGTTTTCAAAGAAATTCCTACTGACTTGACCAACACTTATCTGAAGCTGCAATCTTTGTTTCTTCATATCTGAAGCCAGCGTAAATCAAAGGAATTCAGGGAGCTTTTCCTACAGTTATTTTAAACTGGGTTGATGGGGTTTTTTTTCCATAGAGAAATCTAAAAGTGGTAAGTTAAAAAAAAAAAAAGGTATTAATTTCACTTTGTTAGTCCACAACAATGAAGTAACAGAGGTCTTTACTTGGTCATTGAAACTTTTCTGCAAATAGTGCAAAACTCTTAGGCTTCTGTTTTAAAGGATCGTTTTCTGCTGTGTGAATAAACACTGAGCAATGGACGGCGTCGCTACATTTGCAGCCTCTCTGAAGTCTGCCCAATCCCGATGTCTCATATAATCTTACACCTCAAACTGATTTAGAAGTATGGTACCAGCAGCTCAAAGACTGACTGCGGTAGAAACACAGAGCAGTAATGTTTTCCCCATCCATCACTTCACAGATGAGGGAGGGAGGGATGAAATTTTCTTTGACACCTAATAGAGCGCACACAGCAAATGTTTACTCAGTTCTTCTGCTTTGAAGATATTGTCAAGCGCTCCGCTGACAGCCATTACTGCTCCTGCTTGTTTAGACACAGCTCTGAAACGCAGAGATAGGGAACATGAAAAGTATTAGACTGCGGTGATTTCACAGTGTGATGACAATGTTATATATTACAAATCCATTGCAAATCCAAGCCTGAAAGGCACCCAAGTACCACAGTTTGAACTATAATTTAGGCTATCTGGGAGGAAAAAAAGCCTGCGACCCTGAGCTCTCCCTGAACTTCCAGCATTTGGAGTGCAAAACCCCATATTTGCCTCCACACGGTCACTAAGTATGAAAGCACCAGTTCTATGGAGCATGGGTGCAAAGGACCTCTGCACCCAGGGGACAAGCAGAAAGGTTCTCCATGGCAATCCTACAGTAATTGTACAGAAAGATGTCAACCAAACACCTGGACTCTGGTCAGTGAAGTTCAATTCTCTCTTCTCTAGATGAAGCCTAGAGTGACTGCCCTTTCCACAGGACCACAGATTTTGCTCAATTGAAAGTAAAAGCCTACAACTTCTTTCTATCACATCTGCTTCCTTCTATGAGCTTGCTAAGTTAATCTTGTTTTTTATAATTAGAACTTGTTCCTGTTGATAAATGGATTCATTTTTTGTAAAACTCATAGGTGTTTGTTTAATACATGTGGTATTTACATAGAGTTTACTGAATTATTTAATTTAGTGTCTTCTCATACCTATGGAAACACTACTGTTCAAGAGGAATGAAACGAGGCTTCAGCAACTAATGTCAAAAGCTAAATTCAGATATTTAACAAGCTCAAGTTACTTGTACATAATGGAAAGCACTTTCACGGTTCTATGAAGCCCTAACAAGATTTTTAAAAAAATTTCTTCTACTGTTCATATTTATCCTTCCACTAAGCTTGCCATGCAGCTGAAAGGGACCCCTGCTTGCAGGCAGAGCAATATTAAAGCTAGGCTGAGCTCCCAATAGAGCTGCATCCTGTTTACCATTGCAAAAAAGGCATATAGGAATTCCCAACAACTAGTGTGCATTCGCTTCTCTACATTTCATGTTAATGGTTTGGGCTACATTACAAAGGCTTAAAATAACTACCATGCAGAACTCAGCATTGGGAATCTCTGCTGAAGAGAAGCACGCCTTTTCTTGTAGATATTTATAACTTTCTCTGCTTCTACAATGAGCAATTTGGAGGGGTAAAGCAGTCAACATTTTATTTCCATTCAGAAATTATGCAGTGATTTATGCCTGTTAAACTCTCCACAGTTAAACGTCTCATGACTCACTTTCCAGTAATTCCTTTTATTAAACTCATCTTACTGATGAGCTGAGGCTTGATAACAGCCACAGGAAGAACAGCACAGCAGTTTTATTAAAAATGTGGGTATTTTACAATCTGCTTTTGAACAACCATTAGCCTCTACATTGTGTATCATATTAAAAGCTGGGATAGCTTTCTTTCCTAGTGACAGAGACTGAAAGCAAAACAAAAAGTGATGATTTGAAATGTAAAAGAATGGGGGAAATCGCTTTTAAGTACAGGCATATGAATAAGAATTCCCTGCAGTTGCATGACTGACGTAATATCACTGGAAGAAGCAAAAGCTAGAGACAATTTAGGATAAGTAACCTATTGAATAATCACATTCACAAAGGTCAAAATATTCCTGAGATTGTAACATGAGTCACAAAGAACCTCAGTGAAATCAGTTTTGAAGACTTTCCTAAAGACTCAGTCCACTCACAGGACATCAGTGTGCAGCACCACTATCCCAATTCTTATTGAGACTAAAGAACACAGTTGCTACACTGTAAATCCAGAATTTTTGTGGTGACTTCTTCTTTGATAAAAAGCAGAAATGAAATAATCTTCAGGATAGGAAACTTTTCAATATTATGCACAGAGAGGGAAATTCGTGTAGGTCTGTATTAATATGTTTTAAGGTTAATACAAATGGTGTAAGCCTACTTATTTTCCTTCCAGAAATCACTAACTTGGTTAACTGAGAGAAAAAAAAAACCCAATCCAAAGCTGTGAAATGACATCCATAGGTGGCATCCTGTGCAACCTTCTCACACACGTAATTGTCCCAGGATGCAAAGTAGGGCTAATTTTAAAAGGATATGCTGAAGGTCCAAATTCTATTTTGAAATGGCAGTATCTGGAGGAGGAAGATTCCTTTTGTAAATACAAACAGCAATTACTAAGAAGCAAATTTTAGAGAGGAATTCTCATGAGTGAACAGTTGGTAACTCCTTATTCCTCTCCTGCAATTGAATCTCACCCCTGCTATGAACTTGTATTTTTGCAGACCATGTATTTTAACAGTGCTGTTCATCTGGCTACACCAAATACCAACATTTCACAACAAAACTAAGGTTTAGGAGGTCTTCCCCAACTCACCCAGCAAAGCAGAGTTAAACATTGGTACCTGAAGCCCCAGTCCCTGCTCAATGTTATCCTACTCTAATTTTTTGGTCCCTCTTCCAGACCTTTCCTTTTTGGTTTCCAAACACTCAATTTTCATGTAGTTCTACAGAAAATCATGACTGCTGATGAAAACTCATGGCATTGATCACAAAGCTCTGCCTGTTAATAACAGGCCAATGATAATGGCAAATGATGGCCCCCATAGAGCTCTCACCTTTGTGCTTATGAGTTGCTCTTCAGAGTCATCTCAATCCCATCTTCAGAGTCATCTCAATCCCATCTTGCAGTTCCTAAGCCCCAAGGCACAAAATGCACAGATAGTTTCAGCTGGTTAGTCATTCCTGATATCCATATCACAGCACAGATGCTAAAAAGGACAAAATGAAAGACCAAAAACCAGAAAATAGAAACTTAACTAAAGGAAGTTGATCTGTTCTGAAGCAAAATCAAACCGCAAGCTAAACACAGAGCTGGATATATACTTGTCGGTGAGGTCCCCCTCTGAGGGCAAAGAGGCTCACTAAGAGGAAAGGCACCTAAAGGCCCTAATCAGGTCCTAGCACAATATATTTATTAAACAACTGTAACAACAAATCACAGCTCCATAGATAGTGAAACCTTTGTGCAAAAGGTCTGGAGCTTCCAGAAGTAACGACTGTGACAAGCTGAGGTGTGTGTGCTTCCATGCATTTGCTGTGGACAGATTATAAAAGGTGTAAGTCAAAACATACCCATAGGTGTAGCCAAGGATAAAACAGACCGTGCACAAGATAATATTCCTTTCTATTATACAGGATGAGGATCTCATATCATTTAGCAGAAAAGAGAAGGGGAAAAAAAGATCTTCTCTTCCAGAAAGTCTTGAATTTTCCCATTCAAGAGCAAGCTGCGATGCATGCATCATTAATTTCTATGCAGAAAACATTGTTCACTTCAACCAGCAATTAGTGGTAACATTTCTATCCTGTGCAGTGATGAGATTTTTATGCTAATCATTACACAGCCGTAAATTAATCATTTGGGCACATTTAGATGGTATGTATATTTCATGAGACAGATATAGATATCAAGATCAGTTTGATATTTACTCATGGTAAATGGAAGTGTCTCAAATCGTTGTGGGGGAAGCATACCAACTAAATACGCAGCCAGAAATGTTTGCAGTGGAGCGGCACCAGAAGCTCCGCTTCATCTCTTCTTCCAGCAAACAGCCTTCTTTCTTTGTTTTTAATTATTTTAAGGAAGGTAAAAAATCTTGTGGGATCACATAGAACTGAATCATTCAAAGAGACAGTGAAACTCCAATAATGTCTTGACACGTGAAGGACAAAAGCACCAACTCGGTCTCCTATCCTGCAGTTCTTTTATTACTGGCAAAATTACCCACGTTACATTATGCAGTATTGAAAAGAGACTTTTCATCAGCATTTGTGCTATAGTCTAGTCGGGTAAATGAATTATGTATTGGCCTTGTCCCTCTGTAACTATGTCTGAGAGCTGTGAGTTGTAGCAGAAAGGAAGGCTACCCAGGGGCCTCCCTTCTTCTCAGCAGATGCAAGAGATTTGTAATACCTTGAGGAAAATGTTTATTTGAAATTTAAATTTTTGACATATATTTAAATATTACAATTTTTTTTTCAACTCTCATCTCACCAATCTTTGCAGGCAAAGGCAATCTAGCCCAAAGCTGGTAGTGTTTTATTTTATTAGAGGGAAACGTACACCTGGTCCCTGTGTCTTAAAATGTTGTCGAAACACTTATGAAAAGCACAGATTTATGGCAGGTGACCTTGACAGTAACAGTGATATAAATAATATCCTCAGCTATTAGCTTCTCAACTAAAGTTGAGAAAGATTCTTGAAGATAAAAGGCAGCATGCCAGTGGAAAGCAGAGTTATCCTGGCATACCCAGATCACCTCAGAAGCGCTCGTGAACTGAAAATTGACCAACCAATAGATATTTAATTGCCAGCAATTCAAAAAGCCTAATCGCTACTCTGAGCAGGGATAAAGATGAGCTATTACACAGAAGGTAAAAAATTCCACCAGAAAAGGAAGGCCGTTTATTAGCATCACTTTGGTGATGGAGATCTTTGAGACATACATCCGTTAACCTGCCAGGTTATCAGGACAGCACTGTGAACAGCTTAACTTTCAGATCTGAGGACAACTGCAGATAGAAAAAGAAGGGGTGAATAAAAAACCACGATGTCTTATTTTAATGAAACCTGGGCTTACACATTAAAAAATCTGGTTTTCCATTTGAGAACTGAAATATTTTTACTTTAACTCTTTCTATAAATAGAAGATAGCAATTTTGATTTTTTAACCATTTTTTTCAAAATCTACCCTGTTAAGCTTCTCTCTAGAACTACCTCTGAAGTTGATGTGAAGGTTAAATTTTCTTCAGGGCCATCAGAGTCTTAATTTTTACAGCCTATCTTATGTAGCCTAGGAGCCAACCGTCCCACCCTGGGACACGCCGTTGCGCCACGTGCATATCACAATGTTCTTCTCCTCTGCAGAGAACATTCTTGAATCCAGAGATTCTCCGTTTGACTTGAAGCAGTGGAGAAAAACACAAATAAACCCTGTATCCAAGTGAGAACAGGTTAAGATTTCCAACAGTAAATGTAACTTCATGGAGAACCCTGCTAAATCTCTGCTATAAAAAGTGGCGTACCTTGAGGGAAAAAGATGTGGAATGCAGTTCAGGAAACAGTAATATTCTGTGAAGGTCAAAAGGGTGGATTTAGAGACAGCTGAGGATCTGTCAGTAGTGAGCACCACCAGCTACGCTCTTGTCAAGTAAATCAGAAAAACCAAGAGTAGGCATGATGCCTTGGAAGCTGAGGAAGGTTTTGCTAACTTCATTTCAATACTGATTCTTTAAAAAGAAAAGGCAGAGTATCTCCAGGCAGCTTTTACATTCCTGAAATTATTTGGAGGGAAAATTGAAGTATTTAATAAACTTTATGAAAATCTGTTATCATCATGGTAAACAGATATCATGGTTATTAATTCTATAAAAATGAATGGCTCATCACTCAGTTCTTGCTCAGCTACAGAACTGATTAACAGCACCAGGGACCGCCTGCCATTTGGTTTAATACTCTGTGTTGTTCCTTACAATAGTTGTTTGGTGTTGATTATATTGCAGCAGTTATTCACATCAGCAAGTGCTTGCTGTAAAATTTAAAAGCACAAACAAGGATCATGTCACAAAGAAATGAGCAGAAAACATATTCCCCAGCCCCAGTTATATCTTCTCTACATGTACCCCTGAAACTCCTCTGAATATTCATAATCTTTGAGCAGGAAGAAACCCAAACCCAAAACCCAACACAGGATACAGGAATCAAATTCCTGGACTAATTCCTCCGTCAAAGCACACAGGTACCACCACTCTTTTGCAGGGAAGGCCATCCTCACAAGAGGGGGAGGCTGCAAATGCCTTCAGCAGCCTGAATCAAGATCTGCTCTTACACTTCCATTGGGTATCAGCTTGGAGGCAGTGAAGGTCACAAATCACAGCTGTGATGCCATGTTCCGAAACATTTGTTCAGAGAAAAAACTCCCTGCATGTCTTCCAGTAGAAAGAAAAGGATGCACACAGATGTCCGTGGGCAGGTACCCAAAGAAATACGCGAGATCTGGGGGTCCCGTGGTTGGCTTCCTATCCTTTATGTCCTGGTTTATCTGGGTCTTGCATGAAGCAATCTTTAGTAAGATTTAACAGAGGAAGCCTGACAACTTATAAAAAGCCCCACTGTTTCATCATTTTGACCCTTATTTAACCATTTTACCATATATTACCATTAAAACAGCCAAGATTCATTTGTGCTATAACCTGAAAACCTTACAAAAGCTACAGTATTATCTTCAGAGACTAAAAAGGAATGGCTGTTTTATTAATAATGGCTGTTTTATTAATAGCACACCATTCTAATCCATGAAATGGAAGTCAGAAAACAAACCCATAAACATGTACACTAACTCAATATGTTAATTCTTCTGATGCAACAAGTTTATTTGGTATATTTTTCCAGGTGCACAGGATGATTTTGCATACAAATGGTTATTATATCGTAGCCAAAGAGGTATCACACCTTCATCAGAAACTTAAGAAGTACTCAAAAGAAGAAATTTTAAATGCAAATCACAAATGGAAGACATCAAAACAGAAAAAAAAGAAACAGTAAAGTGTAAAAGAGCATGTGCTTTGAGGAAAACAGACATCATAATGCACAAAAATGGGGTGAAAAATGGAATTTCCTACAGCTGTAGACAACATGCATTAGTGGACTCACAATCTTTACTGAAGAACAGAAATCTTCTTTCTTGCTGTTTTATTACCTTGGCAACATCTCCTCCATGTCAGCAATTACATAGGAGACAACAGTCCAAACAGCAGCACAGAGATTCATCTGTTTTGGATCTTGAACTGTCATCGTGTCCCCTTGAGAATGATGAAACCAGAAGTATTTACTGAGGTCATCGTGCAAGCTGGCACCTACAGAGAAAAATGGGCAATATTCCATTATAGGAATACAAATATTTAAAGAGGAATATAAATTTGAATCCATTCCTGGGCTGTTTGTGATTAAATCCACATGCAACTGTATAAAGTTCCATGTAATAACTGCACAGAGCTGGTTTTAGGTTAATTGACTTGAGTGAGCACGAGGCAGCAAAAAATTCACACCGGGGAAAGCCGACCTCCCCCAGGAGACTCATTTCCTCAGCAGCAGTATACATCCATTTCCCTCTAAGATTACCAGAGTCCCAGCAGAAAAATCCCCACAGTAACCCCACACGTGGCAACAGTTCCTCCCTTCTTCATCCTACTGCTCCGATGATGAGTTATGACTGAATTATGGATCCTCTCCTTGCTGGTATTTGTGTTGGTGAAAGCTTTTGAATTTGCTTCTGCTTCTAAGCCACTTCATCACAAGGATGTGCTGCTTCAGAGCAGTTTTCCAGATAACTTGGGGTAACCCAGATAGCCCAGGACATCGCCCTCATCATCATGAGGAGTCCTTATCAGCTGGGGCGGAGGCAAATTGGGTGAAACAACAGTTCTTCCCAATCAGGAACAACTGACACATAGACAAGGGGGCACACAGGAAGGGAAAGGACCACTCTTCCCCAAGCCAGGTGGGCAGAGGGAGCACAAACAATGCCAGTGAGGGATTACTCAAGTCTCCAAGGCAGACCAAGGCCAGGAGGAGCAGAAGAAGCTGCTGTCCCACCAGGCGCTGCAAGAGATACCAATGAGGTATTTTCACTCTGGCTTTTCTCCACCTGGTCCAGTCCCCACCCACCAATTCTGACTCTGCATCCCCTTCCAACTTCTTCTAGCCTGATTCATTATCTCTTCTTCTATGGTATTATCAGCCTCTCTCTGCTCTGTTTTAATCTCAAGAACACTCTCATCATTAAAGAGCTCCACCCCAAATTTTGAAAGTAAGTAAGCGTAATGTTTTCCCCCATCACACTGATTCACTGCTTGTAATTGCTTGCATTGATTCCCTTGGGCTGCTCGCCAGTTGGGGCTAGGAGGTGCATGGCTCCTATCTAGCACAACAGGACCTCTCCTCACTTGGTCACCCAGCCCAGAGAACAAGCACTGATGTGAATTCATGAGTAAGAGCTGGGGGCCCCAGGTGGAAACACAGATTGAGGCTACTTCTACTATGTCAAGTAAGACAGAAAAAGCTCAGGATTGTTTGATTATAAAGATGAAGTAAACAAATTATTCATGTATTTATTTACACACAGTGGAAATCAGTATCAGATGATGAGGGCTTTGATAAACTCATGTGTGCTCGTAAGACTGACTGCTATGATTTAACTTGGTTTCCCTGAGATGCTGGAAGCCTTTGAAGAACAAAATTTCTCACAGCACAACTGTACAATCCTATAATACGTATCTTTTGATCACTCATACAGCCATTCAGGACAGAGTCCAGCTCTCACTGTGGTTAACAGGCATGTTTCTATTGCTGTAATGGGAGCTGACTTGGGCTGCTTGTTTCCCTGCTATTTCAGAGAGAAGGAAAAGGTAATGCATTTTACAATTCCATCCAAGATGAAGATCCCTTCATAAGAGAGATGATACGCAGAAAGACCAAATGCTGTAGCATATGGTTATACAGTATTGTGATTTATTTTAAGAGGCTCTTCTTGCTCTTAAAGTTTGTTCGCTACTGACTTGAAGCAATGCAGTCCCACAGAAGTCAATGTAGGTTACAGGGGCTGAATTACCTTTCAGTAATTCTAGCACTGAATTTATATCAGTTCATATTCACTTTTTAAATTTGATTCTGAATTCTTTTAAATATATACAAGCATAAAAGGGTTGAACTATGATAAATTCTTTAACTGATAGATTTCTGCCAGACACATTACAAGTTAAGTCACTGAGGCAAAGCCATTACAGTTTTTCAACACTTTTGTAAGACTCAAGACAAGAATTGTTTTCCTGGAATTTGTCGTGGACATTTCACTAATCGCAGTAACGATGGCTTTGATACACAGAGTAGTGTTTTATCTCTGTGAATGGAACAAGGATAAACATCCTTTGCTTTGTAATGTTTAACTCCTTGAAATGCTGAAATCTAAATTGATTTTAAAAATCAGAGAAAGACCTGACATAGGCATCAAGCAATTACCGTGCAAGAAACATCAGAGCATGTAAGAAAAGAGAATACCGAAGGGCTCCTAAACTGGCCGTGCTGTCTCTTTCATGGCTTGGGCTAGCACTGAAACCAATGACCTGCAAACACCTTGTGAAACCAAAAGAAAGCAGTTTTATTCTATGTAATTAGAAACAAAAATGAAAATCCATGTTCTTGGCTTTGAGCACAAGAACAGTTTGCAGCCAAGGGCCCCACACAAGCCTCTAGACATGAAATACCCTGGGGCACAGCTATGACTGCAGGCTATTTTCATGTCTTCTGCTCCAAACTTGGGACTCCTCCATGCTGATGTTAGCTGCCTGGACATACTTATCGCTTCCAGACTTCACCAGGCTGCGGCAAGACACTGACAGTGCCCTTCTGCCAGCAAATGCATGCATCAACCCCTGCAGATGGCCATGAAGAGGGAAGTTCTGCAGGGCTCCACAGACTCCAGTTGCTTTGGGTTACCTAAATCAAGTCCATGGGATCCCACAGCCCCTTTTCCAAATAAACCTCACAGAAGCAGCAGCGCTGGGAGCACAAACAGCCATCCTTCAGAAGGCAGGGGCAGGGAGGGAACTGCAAAATGCTTCCAACAGTGAGGTTTCAAAGTACGTCAACTGTCTGACCAAACTGGGTCCTTGGTAGGCACTCTATTGCTAACATTTCTCACACAAAATTTGCCTGGAAGTCCAACATGACACTTCTAGAAACTCAAAAGAAACTGGAAAAATTCAAGTTTTAGAACCCTGATTGCTATTGCTAACCATTTTGTTCTTTCACCTAAAATGTATCTAAGGGGGAGGCAGTGTTGTCATTATGCAATGTTTCCCTCTGGACCAACAGCCAGAGACAAATGGAGGTTTATTTTTGCCAGCTACATAAGCTAGCAGTCAAGCAAAACAGATGAGTAACCATGTCTCACAGACCTGCTATAAATTACTCGGTTGTCTCCACGCTAGCCATCCAGAAATGGGATAGTATACAGACTTACAGGAGTCTGAAAGGTCTAAGTATTTAAAACTCCTCAGATGGGAGGTGTTGTGTAGTTGTGTATCACATATTTAATTCTGATTTCTAAGCGGAACCAACACTCCAACAGAAAAACAAGGGACAGGCTGGGGGCTCCACTGTCACGTTTTATGTGCTTTGCTGCTTCCCTGCATTTGCAGAGCAAGACCACCCATAAATAAAAAAGAGATGTTTGCCAAATAACCCTCTTTAATTGTCTGGTTTCAGTCTGTTCCCATTTACAGTGATGTGAATCACATGAGGAACACTGCTGGCCGATAAGGAGTTCAGTGAGAAACTGCTTCTAGCTGGATGAAGTAGATGTTGGGGCATGGAAACAGAGAATGTTAAAAATTGCTGCCAAAAATGCTGTACTTACTATTTGAATGCATAAAACATACTGAAAATTAAAACCTGAAAATTATTAATCATTTACTGCCTCAGTGAGATAATAAACAGATAATTCATCATTCCATTACAAAGAGGCAAGAAAAAGCTCTTTAGTTCAGTTACCTCATGGCAGCTATTCACTGATGATTGTGATCCCCTAGGTGCCTGGTGGGACCTCTTGGTATGGGTTATATATCTCATGTCTGGAGCAGCTGCTGGGGCCAAACAGTCCACTGTTCGGTAGGGCAATGTGTGTGTTTTGGGATCTTAAAGCAGGGTTCTCCTTGTCACAGTGAGGCATCACCTTGCTTGCCAAATGTGGGAAATCGTTGCCTAAGTATGGTAAGGGGCAAACACTCAGTAATGCCTCTAACTTCTCAGGCTGGGCTGTCTGGTTTCTTTGTTGTGGAGGTTGTGGGGTTTTACTTTATTTTGGTTTCCTGCTTTCAACTCCTTCTGAGCCTGTTTCTTTATACTTGACCTATCAGTGAGCCTGCACACCGAGGAGGCTGCAGATGAAACCAGTTCTGTCCTCAGGTTATAGAGCAAGGCAGCAGTTGCCAAGCAGATCGACTTACTCCATAAACGTAGTAATTAAAAAAAATATGCACAGACAGTATATGCTGTTTTGTGACCAAATGCCTCGATATCCCAAATTGCACTGGGGAGGTCTTGGGGTGATACCGGTCATCTGAGCCGACACAATCATTAATCACAGGGGTACCCTTAGCACCGCAGGCAGGTGTCCTGCAGTCAAACCCATCTTCTAGGAAAGATATTGATCCTGATTCCAATATAAATACTATTTACTTCTCCAAGTGCTTCACTTTCTTCTAAGACTTGCCATTTTCCAAGCTTTGCCACCAAGAGCAAGCATTTCTTTATTAATTGCTTCACTGTCATGAAGTTGTGAGAAAAACATCGCAATGGTATGAAATTGCAGCTAAGCAGTCGATTGCTTTTTGTTTTGTTGATGTGAATTACAGTCCCTGTTACTGGAAGCAAAAAACAAACGCAACTGCTGCTGCCTGTCAACCTTTTGCTGCTACTGTTGCCAACCCTGCCACCCCTCTCCATTTGTCCTACTTGTGACTTTCCCGAGGCACGGTCATGAACATGCCATCAGGACCTTGCTTCCTACCCCAGATGGTGGCTACCTCATGGAGCAGGAGTAAGATATGCCACCTCCTGTGCCACTGCACCGGGGGCACCATCGTCAGAAATGACATCTCTCCATGTACCCATCTGGAGGTCCTTACTGAGTCCAGCACAGGACTGTTAAGATGATTAAGGGACTGGAGCATCTTTCATATGAAGAAAGGCTGAGGAAGCTGAGATTGTTAAGCCTGGAGAAGAGAAGGCTCAGGAGGTGTCTTATCCGTGTGTATAAATAGCAGATAGGAAGGAATGAAGAAGAGGGATCCAGGCTGTCCTCTGTAGTGCTGACTGACAGGACAAGAGATAATGACCACAAAACAAAACACATGAAATTTCATCTGAACACCAGAAAATGCTTCTACTGAGTGGGTGATCAAAGACTGGCACAGGTGGCCCAGATAAGGTGTGGAGTCTCTATCGATGAAGATACTAAAAATCTGGCTGGGCACGGTCCTGGGCAAGCTGCTGCAACTGTCCCTGCTCAAGCAGGGGCGCTGGATGTGATGATTTCAAGAGCTGCCTTCCCATTTCAACCCTTCTGTGGGACTCTCTAACTCACGGTCCCATTTCCTTAGCTCATTCAGACATCTCTTATAACCCACACACCATAAACAGATTCTTCAAGTGAAGCTCATTCATGTCTTGAACTTACTTCATGAGTTTCTGCATAACCATCTATGCCATACACGGTTTGATGCACTGCATAAGGCAGGAAAAAGCACACACTGTGGTAATTGATACTGACAATGTATTTCCAGTAATCATCTGTGTAAGAGTATCTCGATGAAAGTCCACACACATGCATTGAGGAGTTCTGAAAAACAGCCCAGCCCTTCTAGCTTCCGATCTCAGCATGAAATGCACAATGTGAATATTAATTAGTTGATGACCAGAATATTGACATGCCTTACAACATGCCCACATTAAAGACCAATTCTTCACACATTAATAAATTGTCTGCCACATTTTTTCATGCGAACTTAAGAAGCGATGCTGCTACTGAGGTAAAAGGATGAATGAACCACAAAAGTGAGTGATGATCGTGTCAATGATGACCACTGCTTCTTGTTAATCACTGTCAGGCACTACTGCCTTCATACGCACTGCTGTGATAAGTCATCACTAGATTAAACTCTATTGCCAGATATTTAAGCATTAAAATGATCACCATTTATGCAAACAATGACTGTATAATTAGTTATCAGTTATTGGAATGATTATAAATGCAGTTTCCGTAAGACACAGGTGTCTTCAAGGGGAGAGCAGATAGTAAGTCTCAAGTATTTTTTCAGTGTAAAACATTTTGTATTGCATTCCTCCCTACATCTTCTTTCTTTTCTTTTTTATAACCCAAATAGTAAAAAATTGTGAAGGAAGCCAAATCTGAGTCTTGAAGTCCACATACATTTGCTGTAAAGCCCTATCAATGACTTCCCAGTTGTCTTTGTTTTCAAGAAAACCTCACAACTACTCCATGAAACTTTCAAGTAAGATGGGAAATCCCCCACTGTTTGTGTAACCTCTCTTGGGTGTGCTGGGTCTTCAGTATTACAGTTGCGTCTATGGGATACTGACCTCCACATGTACATTGCCATATATAATGAAGTTAATATGCTAATGAATTACAATAATGTATAACCTTTTTGGATTTCATTTCACAGTAGTGCCTAGAGGAGCCAATAGAATTGCCACTCCACTCTATAACACAGTATCTATTCCTCTCCAAATAAAAAGACTCAGCTCAGAAGAACATACACTCTAAACAGACAAGAGGGACTGCAGGATGAGAGAGGCATGCAGAGATGAAATGGCACATTCATTTTCTCACAGCAGCTTAGAAAGGAATAGATGCCACACATCAGAGCCTAGGCCAGTGCCCTGTTGAGCAAGCTGTACAGCCTCCTAACAGCAAAGTTGGAAATGCCTTAACGAGGGATGTTTTGCTCAACGTTTCCAAAAGTTTAAGGAGCTAAAAGAAAGGCTTTGCAAGATAACTTATATGTGTATTTCTTGCATCTTCTAAGTACCTATGTGCTTGGGCTTCATCTTCCTGTCAAGGCTAATCTCTGTGCTATCAAAGATACTGCTTGTAGTAAGATGTCAACACAGGCACCTAATCTGAAAACTTACTTTTATTTCTGCAGTGATTTCCCTGACTCCAAGAGACATATTCCCTTTTTTCCCCATCTACCAAAGACTGCTTTCGTTTCCAGCTTTTTCCTTAAGAAACAAGAAAACCTTCATTCTCTCCATTATTAAGTTTATTCCAGTATTTGACATTTTAATGCCAATGAAACTATTCAGGGATGTACTAAGAGCTACAATGCCTCAGAAATAGAGCAAGACCTGATGAAATATTTACGCTACTCTTAGTACTTGGACTTAGGGAAAAAAAAAGAGGCATCACATGGAATTAGGAAAAAAAAGAGCCATCACAACCTTCTGTGCAGTTTAGAACTGCTAGGTACCAGGAAAGCAATAAAATAGAGACAAGAAGCACTCCTCTCCTCGCACTGTAGTGGTAACTCAGCTTTGTGCTCCTACAAAAGAGGGGTGTTTGGGTACATATATGTCCATACAGTAACAGAATCAATAACCTCTCACTTCTCATAGCTGGATCACTGATGCTCCAAGCATTTAAAAAGGTCAAAACTGTCGGGCAGAGGTGGGGAGATGCATCATTTTTCCTTCAAAGGATACATGTCAAAGAGATACCAAAGGAAAAGAAACCGATAAAGGATACAAACAGAAATAGAATCTAATTATATTTTTCATTTTGTGTCTTTTTAAAACCCAGCAAAGTCACAAATCAGAAAGCCTGCAGTGAAGGTAGTTCTGTTTGTGATGGGTGTGCCAGAAGGTTCCCCGTGTGCCACAGCATCCTTGGCACTGCAAGCCCCACGGAGCGCTTGGCTGCCTGCGCAAGGTGTTGCACAGATGTTTTGTGAGCTGCCCTCACTTAATTGCCATCCTCAGAACTATTACTGCAATGAAAACCCATTTATTGAGGACATGTATTGCATGTATTTTGGTGTGCATATTAACCTCTTCTTTCATGGGATAACCTGAAGTTGATAGTTGACTTCAATGCCAATTATTTCATTATCCATTTTTCAAGCAAGCAGAGGCAACAGAGGATGCTAATGCTGTTTAGTGGGTGCTGACAGCATTAGTTCTCCTGTCATTTAGTCTCAAATGATGAAATTACAGGCTAAGTTGCTTGAGTTTCATGGCTGCAGACACTGGAATAGTTTCCAGTACAGAGCTTATAAATAACATCAGAAGCCCCGCTGTTTCACCTCCTGAGCCATTCTCTCAAAAGTCTTTAAAATTCATGATTCAAACAACAAGGCAGAGGGAAAGCTTTCAGTTGGTTGTTTCAGTAGCTAATTAAATGAGACTACAGTGGAAGGGAGACAATATGAAGTGTGCATGATTTCTTGTTTTGCTTAATGCATTTGAGAATTAATCCTCTGGATACACTAAATGGACTAAATTACAGCACAGGATTATCACAGTTACTTTTGTAACGCATTAACCTTTCACTCATTGCAGCAGAGGACCGGTGACAGCTGGGGATTCAATCTACACTTGCATAAAATCCTGTGAAATGAGGTTTCAGGGAAGGAAGTTGTTCTACTCCAGAGAGCACAGGTTGACAAGACTCTAAAATAACACCCCTGACAGTCCTTGACTGAAAAAACCCCACAAAACCCAACACAGAGATGAAGCTTTAACAGTAAAAGACACTGGAAGCTCTTCCTCCACCCTCTGTCTTAAACCAGCAATGCTTTTTTTAAAAAAAATAGAAAAGAAAAGGAAGAGTCTTTCTAACTTGGTACGGAGCAGCCAAGCACTGCCCAAATGTGACCCCACGCTTGGAGGCCCTGTACCTGTGATGGAGAGATGCTCCACAGGCTCACTAATCCCTTATCTGAACTTACGCCTCTGCCCGTCACAGCTCCCTGAGAAAATGCACTTCATTGGCTCTCGCTCTGTGAGCTGCAGAAGCAGCACCCTGCCTTTCTTTGCTCATGCTCCCCACACCATCGATGGTTTGGTGCATTTTTATCACACCATACCTCAGCAGCTTTTTTCCAAGATGAAGAAACCTCTGCATAAGGAAATTGTTCAGCTGTCTCTGAGGATGCAGGCTGCTGGTGAAACAACTTCTTCTCCTGTTTCTAATTCTCTTTCACTGTTCCTGAGACAAGAAGCCCAAACTGCCCACAAGTGCCAGCATGTGAATGGACTTATGATGTGACTGCAGCATGCCACAACGCTACCTAAGGATGCTTTTGGGTCCTTCTCCCTTCCCTGGCAGCACAAAGCACCGTGATTTTTACTCAGTTACCGAGTTGACAATTTCAGATAATCATCCACAGTGATTCCCAGATCTTTTTGCTTGAAAGTAACTCACCTGGATCCTGTTGTCACCTATGCACAGCAATTACATACTGCAGTAGTCTGCTTTTATTGACAGTGAAATGTCTCTGGCTGTTGTGTTACTTGGGCATTTTCCACTAAGAGTTCACAGTCAGCATCAGTTTTGATGTGAAATATTTGAAGTAGTCATCAGCAAACTTTGTTAACTTCTTAGTCATTCCCTTTACTGCTAACACTGAATTTGCTGAACATCAAAAATGCCCCCCCCCCATCCCAAAGGTGGCTGAGCAGCCTAATAAAGCCTTTCTCCATTATGAAGACTGACAATTTATTTCTACCTTCTTTTAATCAGGTATTACTCTGTGAGAGGAAAATACCTCTTATCTCACAGTAGCTTATTTCTCTAAAGGTCTTTGATCCAGGAGCTTTTGAAGACTCAACTGTACTTCACTGACCAGATCTAACTACAAAAACAGTTACAAACTCCACTGAAAAAGCCCTGCTAGATTGGTGAGGCATCACTTCTTTCTTCAAAGGCTACATAGACTCTAGCATTACTTTTGTATTTCCTGGTTTTGCAGCCCTTCTCTTGGCTCTGTGAACACCCTGATTCACACATTCCTAATTAGGAATATGTAGGTAGTAGGACTACCTACTTCAGGCACTTCAATTTAGAAGGTTTGTATACCTATATTAGATGTATGTATATGGAGGTTTATATACCTATAGGTTTCTATACCTATATTAGATATTTGTATATCTAGGTATGTATTCTGTGTATTTTAATATAGCTTATTTCATTTGTACTTTCTTTAAAATGAGGTGTATGGCATCATATGTCATGTATGGCATCATATATCATGTAAAGACTCCTCAATTTAAAAAAATGGTAATTTGATTTATAAATTCATTACATTTTGCTTTCTCTTTTAAAAACTGTGCAAGAGTTAGGAAAGTCAGTGCAAGATTTGCCTTTTCTCTAATTCAGAATTATTTTTCATGTCTCTGTTTATGCCTCAGATCATCAAAGCAGTTAAAGTTTGAGCATGTGATTTATTTTAATGCAATTAAGCATTAAACGTCATACACAAGGGTCAAGTAGAGTACTTTCTAAGACCATGTACACCATTCTTCTGAACAAAAGGCATTTCCATATGCCTCTATGCTACCTGTATAGCCACACCATGTGGTGGATGTTATAAACTTGCTTAGAAACATGAAGTATTGAAGTTTGGGGTTTTTTCACTGTCCTCTGCCAGCTGAAGAGCATCCTGCTATTGCCAGTGGTAGACTCCTTGTTCCACTCTGTGCCAACAGCTCCCAAACCACCCCAGAAATTCAGTGGAAACAGGCACCCCCCAGACGGTTTGAAGGTCAGATATGGGGAGAGGGAACTGTGAGAATGACCCACATATTGGGGTTTTGAGCAGCGTTTTCTTCTGTAACTGAAGCTTCCATGTATTTTATAATCAATAGAGTTATTTTCTAAACCAAACTCTCAAACCAATTTAATGCAAGCCTTTAGGTCTGCTTTCCCAGAAGATGCTGGAGATGGAGAGGAAACCTGTGGCTTTCCCTTGAAGTTCCCTTTGGGGTCTCACCTCCCTTCCCAGATATGACTGCAAACAGAAGTTTCATCCCGATGCAGGTAGCTGACTCCTAGAAATACCTCTGTCCACTGGATCTGACTAAACAGAGCTCCTTTCTGCCCCGACGGTGAACAAAGCCTGTTAATGACCATCCTGGCCTTTAACTAGTTCCAAAAAAACAAATGGTCGCCATACGTAAGTAAAATACATCCTAAGCAAACTACACCTGTGTTATGTTTTATATCACATCACAGCAACTGTGCATCTATAACCACACCAACAGGATGAGCAATGGCTGTAACTTATCTCTTTACTGTCATACCCCATCGAGATTATCAGACTCTCCGGGGTTGTTTTATATGTCAGACCATTAGACAAGGCTGGAAGAATACTATCTCTATGAAAATAAAATACCCTTCAAAATATCTGTTGTTATTCAGATTAACACATACTTTAAACCCATGTAATCTATTTCCTAAGAAATGTTAGATGCTCCAGATATTGGTGATTAAATAAATCTTGCATTTGATCTACAAACCACTGTATATTTAGCTAGTTTATTATTAATAGAAAAAGAGAGAGGTACTTGAAACAAAGTTCAGATCTGATCTTATCACAAGGTTCAGGGCTGTTCAGATGTAGGATTTTTGAGCTGTTTCTGAAGCAAAGCTGTAGTAATCCTTCCCATTCTGGTCTACAGATCAGGTTGTCCCACAGGCTCTGAACACAAAGTAGCAGGAAGGAAAATAAGTAATTTTAACAATTCAATGCTCTTAAGCAACAAATTGCATATTTTTGTCAGCAAAGCTACATACTTTAACAAAACCCTGAAGAATTAAGCTATAATGAAGACACCTGCTGCACCACTGTTGTCTGCAATCTCAGAATCTTTCTCTGCTTTAATGTTTCCTGAAATTACAGGGGGGCCCATTTGGAAAAGAAAAGGAGAAATTAAAGGGAGGGATGGACTGTAATTCCTGCACGCCCGCTCTGACTCTGCAGTGCATCACTAACTGTATGTGGGCTGTGGCTAATCCACGCAGCAGGACTCATCCTAGAAGACAACAGACCAAATAAAGCAATGTCCTTAACTAGCATGACTCTCCCAACCTGTACATTTGAGTTGCTGTGATAGCTATTTTTTCACGGTACGAACATAATGAGTGACTTGCCAAAATGCAAATATATTGAGTGAAACAGAAGTCATACAAGCTTAGGAAGAATGCTAGGAGAAGCTGACAATTATAAGTTGAAAGGTTAACCTGCTTGCTTCCAGCGACAGTCGTGCCAGTAAGCAGAAACACTGTTTGCCTCAAAGACAGGCTTACCACATTCTCTTACTACCATGCACAGAACATGCTGGTTTATCATCAAGTTGAGGTGGTTTTGTTGTGGTTTTTTTCATTCAAATTAAATCCATCCGGAAAGGAAGAGAAAAAAAGGCAAAGCCTGGCTGGGTGGAACATCTCCATTGCAATCCCATTATTGCACAGATCAAGAATGACATTTTTTCACCATATGGCAATGAAAATGTCCAAGACCCCCTTTTAAATGACGTGCTTGTGTTGTTCAGTGAAGCTTTTACATAAACTTCATGAGCAGCTCCAAATGGCACCATGTTTTACATCTGACGCAACAAATGCCAACGATTTGATAACAATGTCCTGACTCTACACAAGAGAGAGCACACTGTACAGGATGATCTCTAGAGGTCCCTTCCAACCCCTGCCACTCTATAAACAAACCTCTATTAGTTACCACACTTCAGATGTATTGAGACCATGCTAAAACTTAGAGCCATGTTTATTGCTGTATGAATCAATTCCCTCATGATTTGGATGCAGTCAAAAAACCCAACCTCAAATCCCCTCTTGTAAAGCTGTTTCTGGTGTTTCACTCAAGCATCACCTTATAGCCCAGTGCAAAGGGGGAAAAGAGCCAGCGATGACAACTGTAAGCAACCTAGAACAAGTGATGCCATCTATGCAAGATTATTACTGAATGATCACCACGATTTTGACAGAGGGAAGCTAAGAATGTAATACATTCCTTTAAAACATCTAAATCTCTACATCGCAACACTTGTCTTTCCTAAGAAGCTCCCCAAATGCAAGTTTTCATAACCAGAAGCCAATTTGACTGGTACCTGGGGCATTAAACCCAGATTAGACGGATTTACATCTCTGTCTTCACCAACCTGCCTTTCTTTTGATTGTTGTACTAACTTTTTAAATACGTCAAATGTTTCTTATTCTATGTTCATCATTAAGAGAAGTCCAAGAATATAGATGAGCCACACAGTCTATCAAAAAGTTCAAAATACTCAGGTTTCATTGGAAAGGAGTTGATAGGACAATTGGTTCCTTTCAAATACATACACTGAAGACTATTTTACACAGCAAGCACATACATATACATACATATATACCAACTCACATATAATTCAAAACTTTTCCGAAGCTGAATGTGCATTTGCTAAATGGAATGGCATGCTGCAAAATTAAAAGGACTGCAGTGACCTCTTAGCCAAAGTGGGATTAAAGTTCTTTCCTAAAGACAACCTCCGAATGAAAAATGTTTAATCTCTGATGCATAATTATTTTACCTTTATATCCCCACTTCACTTTTACATCTTCACTGTAAAAGTCAGGCGTTAGACGGTAAAGAAAAAGAGGTTGATTCTTCTCTCATTCCAGGTATGTACAGTCAAATTGTCCCCAGGCTGACAGTCTGCCATCAAGTCCCACCACTGCCAGCAGTGTTCTCAGCTGCATCTCCAGCGGTGGCTCTGGGTTTGGAAAAGCAGTGTAGCAGAGGAGGCAATAATAATTACTTTAATAATTAGATTCCGTCTTGCGCTGTGTTACCAAGAACCCAGGGCTTATCTGGAATTAGAAGTAGCACCCAGAGTACCTTAACAGCCATCTATTTTAGTAAACAGAGCAGCGAAATATCATCTTCCTGAAACAGTGAAAGAACAAACACACTTGTTCCCCTCTCAGTGAACTGAAAATGCACTGCAAATCAACCAGGAAAAGAGAATGGCTGGAGAAAAGCAGCAAAAGGTATGGAATAATGCTATCTGCTACAGGGACATGCATTCCATAGTGACCTTTTTTTTTTTTCTGCAGAAAGGGTGCTCTACATTGGAAAGAGGGAGGCAAATGTTTTTGCCCAGCTGTAAGGAGGGCTGAGAGGGGCCCAAGCCATGGTTCACACTGCTCAGGGAGGTGAAGCCAAGACATGTCTGGTTGGGGAGCACCAGCACAAGACACAGGCAAAGAAAAGATTCTGCCTGTTTCCACAGAGGTGGAGAGCTGGCTCCGAAGGCAGGAGCTCTCACGCCTCTTAAATTATTACAGGAGTGTTTCTTAGTGCTCTTAGCTCAGGCCCTGAGGACAGTGCACAGTCCCTTCCTACTTGCTCTCTAATTAGAAACTTGGAGTCATTACCTGGGCCGAGGGACAGCGAAATGAAATTGTTAGCAGCTTGTGAATACCGAGTGAAAAAGTTTTTACAGACATCGAGACTGTGTTCCCCAAAACACTGCACTACGTCTCAAAATCGTTTTACCATTAACAGATTTCCTGGCAGCAACTAGTCTGACCGAAAAAGAGGAGCTGCATGGAAATGAAGAAAGCAAGTAAATGACATATTTAACTGTGTGATGATCCCTTCTTTCCCCTGAGCATTCTGAAATAAAAGACATAAATGCAGAGACCACTTGGAGGCTTCAATAGCATTCAGTGCATGTGCTTTTAATTGTGACTGCACATTAACATCTGCCCTAAAATCTAGCCAGCAGGTTTTGGTGGTCAAGAAAAGTACCCATAGTAATTAGGCAGACAGACTAATTAACTAATTAACTTTCCTTAATGCTTCCCATTTAGCACATCTTAGGGATTTAAAATAAAAGACGTATAATTTGGGATATTTTCAAGATTAAGTTGTCTAAAACTTGCTGATTAGTTTTAGCTGCAGAGTGAAATCTGTTTCTTGGCTAAAATTGTTCAGGCCAAGAAAACAAGCTGCTGCAGTGCAGTGTTGAAGCCCTGACACGTTCAGCCTGTGCTTCTCACACTCCAGCACAGCGAGAGCGAGAGCTGCCCTGTCAGACCTGATCTCCTTCATGCTGCTGGCAGCTACGAGCTCCAGAGTAATGGTGGCTGGGGAGCTAATAACAAATTTCAAGGCTGGCAGTGACACTTCTGTGCAAACAGCTTAGGAGAAAAAAATACCCAACCACCTAAAGAATTAACTCAGGCTTTGCCACTAGTGGTCATCTATTTGTTCAGCTTTCTGCATACAGGCTGGGAATGGAGACGACAAAACGAGACTGTGCTATGGCTTGCTTGGAATGGGCACAGCCTGTTCAGGTACGCACTGCTGCCTGCAAGGCTGCTGCTGCCCCTCTCCAGGGGCTGCTATTCATGCAGGGACCCAAGTCAGGCAGCGAGGAGCACCAGTTAAAGCCCAAGTGCTACAGAAACCACCACCACTCAGCCTTCAGCAATGTTTTTCTAAAGATTTTTTTTGCTGACATCCAAACATGCTGCATGTCTGCTCTGAAAGACTGCAACACTTTTTTTGCTCATTTCGAACCCTTTCAGCTTATTTCAAAGTCTCTGTACTTTGAAGGTGAAGGGCTGCTGCTGCAATGTCTCATGCTTGCAGATTTGGTACGCATTTTTAAAACAGAGAACAGAAATAATACTCCAAGAGTCAGTAAAAATCATAGAATCATAGAATCATAGAATTGTAGGGGTTGGAAGGGACCTCGAGAGATCATCGGGTCCAACCCCCCTGCCAAAGCAGCTCCCTAGGACATTTCACTGAGATAGGCATCCAGACGGGTCTTGAATATCTCCAGAGAAGGAGACTCCACCACCTCCCTGGGCAGCCTGTCCCAGTGCTCTGTCACCCTCACTGTGAAAAAGTTTCTCCGCATGTTGGTGCGGAACTTCCTATGCTCCAACTTGCAGCCATTGGCCCTTGTCCTGTCACCACAGACCACTGAAAAGGGGCTGGCTGATTCCCCATGCATCCCCTGCTTAAGATAATTGTAAACATTAATTAGGTCCCCCCTTAGTCTTCTCTTCTCAAGGCTGAACAGTCCCAATCTTCTCAGTCTTTCCTCATAGGGGAGATGCTCCAGGCCCTTTATCATCTTCGTAGCCCTTCTCTGGACTCTCTCCAGGAGATCCCTGTCCTTTTTATACCAGGGAGCCCAGAACTGGACACAATACTCCAGGTGGGGCCTGACCAGGGCAGAGTAGAGCGGGAGGATCACCTCCCTTGACCTGCTGGCTACACTCCTCCGGATGCACCCCAGGATCCCATTGGCTCTCTTAGCCACCGAGGCACACTGCTTGCTCATGGCCAACCTGTCATCCACCAGGACCCCCAGGTCCTTCTCCACAGAGCTCTAATGAATCATCAGTTTCATTAGTATTTCCTGCGTATCTCTGGACTAAATCTGGAAACCAACCAAAAGATTTGAGTGCAGCTAGCCTCAAAAGCTGAAAGCTTTCTCCACGCAGCACTACCCTGGACCCTTCATCTCCCCTCTCCCTTCCCTTCTGCCTTACGCCACCTTTCAGCTCCGGCCAAGTGCTGCAGTGGGAAGCTGCAGGCATCCCACTGCAGGACGAGGGCCTCGAATTTATGTTATATGGAAACAAAGGCTCAAAGGAAACACTGCATCACAATTTACATCTAACCCTTTAAATAGCACGCAGAATGTTCCTGCATCTAAAAGGCCACTGGCTGCTAGAGTACTGTGAGCCTGACTACCTGGATTATTCAGCTGTTTGGACAATGTGCAGACTAGCACTACTTAGAACTAGGGAAAAAGCCAAAGGTTCAGCCAGCTCACTCCCCTGTATCTGATAGCAATGTTGTGAGAAAGAATGGGAGAAGCAAGAGTGTCTACCTTCGATATATCTGTCCAGCCATCAACAACTCATGGACTTTCTGAATAAAAACTTGCCTTCCTATCACTGTGTTGCACAGCCCTTGCTGGACCTTTCTTCCATGCCATAGTCCATCCCTTTTAAATTCATGTTTGATCATGGCCTCCAACGCATCCCGTGGTGCTGATTTCCTCCACTCAATTATCCACTGTCCAAGGAAATATGTCCTTTTGTCTTAAGTCTGTTCTCTGGTTAATGCTGATGATCGGATCCTCTGGTTATATTATAAAAGGTGAATTTTTATTCTCCATGATGGAGCACCATTGTATTTTTGTGTGGCTGGGTTCTGGTGGAGAATGGGGGACTGTAGGAGAGAGAGTGATTTTGGTGGGCATCTGGCCTCCAGCCAGGGCCAAACCACCACAAGCACTACCTATAATATAATTTTATAGAGGATAACTAGTCATCTTTTCTGTGCTGTTCATATATGTCTCTCATGTACTTCTGATTTTCCTTTCCAGAGATGACAATAGTTTAGCTGGTGGTTTCCACCTTAAGTCACCCTGGGACAACCTGATAAAAAGTCTAGCGAGTAGCTTTGCACAATGTAAGGATTGGATTGCTTTGATTAGTATTTTGCAACCCCTATTATCTTGCTGCAGTAACATACAGTGCAAAGAACTGCATCTTTAAGACAGGCCAACAACTAAAGCGGAAGAAGCTGGGATTTTCATTTGGTAGCACAACACAATTCTGTGTTTTACTTTTCCCAACTCATGAAAATAAAATACACCCCAAACTTTTCTCACAAAGGGAAGCAAAACAGTAAAAACAAAAACTCCAATCATGCACATTTTCTTGAGTTAATTACATACATTACTTTAACTAAATCTTTATTCTTAGTGGAACTCATCATTCTGTTATTTTCTCTTACAATTTCATCAAAATAGATCTTGAACAAATCAACATCTCTCAATATCTTTCTTTCCTTAAAGGCCTAAAGAGCTCATCTACCTCCAGAAAATATTCATGCAATGCATTCTAACTAGGAGAAACCCGAAAGCATGTGCCTAGGATCAAAGCTTTTAATGCCAGTCACAAAAGCACTGTGATCTCTGGATGCTACTGGAATAGAGTATGATCCAGCACCTTGGTCTGTGTCCTCAGTATACATGACGGCTCCCTTTGAACTAACTTTCTGATCCCATAAAACACGTATAAAAGCTCAAAGTTATGTTAATCACTGAGGTAGGCAGAAGAGACAAAGAAAACAATGTATATTATAAGGATGATCCAAACAGGATGGACAGTGCACTCATGGAGTAAAAAAATGGAAGGATGTATAGAGTGGGGCAGCACAGGGGTCTGAGGCAATGTGATATTTTCATTAAAGACTAAAATGATGGAGCAGAGTCTTCCTACACTAAGCAATGACACCAACCAAGGACCTACAGCAGGGACATGGAGCAATCTTCACAAACTGGAGTCACTTGAAAAAGAGAAACAACAACAAGTTGTTAATCAGTAGGGGAAAAGCATAAGCTACTACACCAAGAAAGGAAACAATCAGCAGCACATAAAAGACTGCTGCAAGAGCAAAGAAATACCCACGTCTCTTGGTTCATAATGGAAAGAAACAAGAGCTAATGTACTTCAATTGCAACAGAAAAGATTTAGATTGGATACTAGAAAAAGCTCCCTACGCACTAAGAATAGCAGTGGGACAGACCAGCTGGTCTATAATGTTTCCATTATAGTAAGCCTTCACAAACAGCATAAACAAACGTGAAAGAAATGACACAGGCACTGGTGAGACTGAGCTGGAAAGGAGAATGTTTAGGGGCTCTCTAGAGATCTTGCCAGCTCTGCGGTTCTTTGAAATCTCGTCTCTTGTTAGGCATTTCTGAAATAGTTCAACAGTCTTTTTTCTGGCTGAATTAACTGGAATTATTACATGAAAACACACATAGTCTTATTGGAAAGAGACATATCTGAGGGGGGAAAAAAGGTGCTCAATAAATTCTGCTCTTTAGAAATTCAGTAGCAATGAAGACCAAATTTGTAGAATCAGTTTTGAAGCCAATCAGTTAGAAGGGTTCCCATTTGAAGTCTGTAAATGTTAATGATTTCCTGGAGAGACTGCCACTGAAATAATTTCAAACTTGCTCCTGTGAGGAAGATGTCTCTATAAATGATTTCTGAGCGTTGTATTTGTCATCTAGGTATACTATCAAAAGCATTCTTCAGAAGCCTCAGACATTTACACCTAAAATGTCACCTACAAATACAAGCGTGATGAGTTTGCTGCCTAAAGGAGGAGTTTTATGAGTAATATCTAAAGCACTGTCACTAAAAACCTTTCTGATCCTGCATCAAAACCATTGGAGTTCAAAACTCCAGTGTGCCCTGAACAATCAGTTGAGATGTTTTTGCAGCCACCTTTCCATGTAAATCTTTCAGATTGCTTGGGAAGAAACATGGTGGATGTGCTATATTATTTGCTGTATTGGCTATAACGAGTAAGAAAAGAAAGAAAGTAATCACTGTGGTTTAAACTTTAAAGTAACTCTTAGGTCTCTGCCTACAGCAGAATTGGGGAGAAGGGGGACATGGTATAGGAAGATCAAACTAGGGATTGTTTCAGCAAATGGGAAAATACAAATAAATGGTAGTGGGTGAGTGGCATGAGGGATCTGGCCAACGCCACTGAGATGCTGCTTTCTTCTCACAGAAATTGTGGCAACCAGGGGAAGTCCCCAGTGACTGAAAAAAAAAGCAAATGTTATGATGATTGTACAATAAAAAGCAGCAGGATCCAAAGAGCTGTAAGGCAGACAAACTAACCTTAGTCTCCAGGAAAATTAATGAACTTGAGGGGTAGAATAAAAGTGGGTGGAAAACTGACTGGACCACTAGGCTCAATGGATAGCCATCAACAGTTTGAGGTCTGGTAGTTGGTTAGGGAGGTATGTTCCTCAAGGGTCAGTATGAGACCAGTACCCTTTGCACTCTGAACAGTGGCCCAGAAAACAGGGACAGACCGTGTCTTCGCTAATTTTACGGAAGGAGCAGTTCCCTGTGCTGAAAGGCAGAGCTGCTGTTCAGAGAACTCACAATCCAGGAGCTCAAAATCCTGACAAGGATCTCAGAAAATTCCACAAAGACAAAAACAAAGTCCTGGAACTGCAACAGTACAGGCTGGAGGTGCCCCAGACCGGCTGCAGCTCTGCAGAAAAGGACCTTCATGTGCTGCTGCACCAGAGGCACCAGTGAGACCTTGTGGCAATGCAGGTAACATGCAAGGCTACATTAGCAATAGGATAGCCAACAGTGAAAGGAAGTGATTTTTTCCTAAATATTGCATGTCCTTTGGGACTCCAGCGCACAAAAGGTGAGAACAAAGAGGACAGAGTGGGCTCACACCAAACGACCATTCTGGATGGATGATCAGCTTGTTCTCATCATTGTTTATCATTCCAATAGCAATTACATCAGCTGTGTTTTGTTGTGATTTTAAAACTTGTTTCCAAACCGCCAATGGAAACTCTGAATAGTTGAGGATGTACCAGTCCCTGAAGAATCCTATTAGAAACACTCATCATATGACTTCATATAGGAAACTACTTGGAGAGCTGCAAGCCAGACCTTAATCTGTTCAACCTGTGTCCTTCCCATTAAAGGCAGCTTACACGTGGCCTTCCTGGAATGCTCTGCTACTGAACAGTTTATTATTTTACTCAGGTTTAATAATGATGCCCTTTCGGTTTGTTTTCCAGGAACAAAATCTTCAAATCCACAGATATTTCTGCTGCTGTTCTTAGCAGCCATTCATTACCCATTTGGTTAGAAATCTCACAGCATTTCCACATGTGAGCGTGTCTAATTTTTCATACAGTCAGACTCCTAAAAGGAAAAAAAAAATAAAGTGGAGAGAATCACTTATAACTTTCACCCTTTTCCATCAGCAAATACTTTCCACTTCCAACTTCCTTAGAAAACACAAATGAAGTTATTAATTTTTTTCATTATTTGCAAGAGCTTCAGTGAAGTCAGGGGACAGTTCTAGGAATAAGGCTTAACTAACTTGTGCTTCCAAACTCTGTATTTAACATGTTAACACTGAGCTCTGTGCGCTAATGTAGGACACTTTCTTAGGATCGACAAACAGCAAATGCTTCCATATGAAAAGAATATTCCCACCCACAAAAGCAGAATTCAGCTTTCCTACACAGCAAACAATAGAGAATTAATATGCCTCTCAGAGGCACAGCCGGAATAAAAACAACCGCACCCAAAATCCAAATGAGATCCTCGGTTAGATGCTTTTCAGTGTTTCTTTTCTGGGACAGAGCATATTCTCCTCCTAACAAGGTGAGTGGCAGGAGCAAATCTACTGATGATGTTTGAAACATTTACAAATTTTATGTGTTTACAGAAGCAACGTGTTTAATAACAGGGTCTTTTACCCCAATCCACCTCACGTAATTTTTCTGAAGAGCGAGCATCTCAAAGTAGGGGAAAAACCCAACCTTACTGATAATCACAGAAGGGACAGTGACAAAACATCTTCACAACAAAGAAGTCCATTTCCCAAAAAGTGTAAGAACCATTAGAATTTATGATTTTATTTGAAACACCTTAATTTAAGTTTTCATTATTAGCTTAACGAGCTTATTTAGCATTGGTACAGTGTTGAATGCACTGGAATAATTTTACTTCTTCTAGGATTATAAAATCAAACCAGAATGTCAGTGTTTGAAACTAATTTATTGTAATATTCCTGTAAGATTATTTTAAAGCTGTCTTGCCTCAGTTTATTTTGGAAGATAAGTGTAAGCGCTGCGTATTATCAGCTGCTAAACCAGTGTGCTGTTATTCTTGGCTTGAGACCAGCCAGAAAACTTTGTCAAATAAAATGCATCACAGACACTTAAGTAGAGAGAATAAAATAAAATGAAATAAAATAAGAAATTCAAGCAGTTCAGCAATGTGATAAAGTTTTGTAAATATTTTTGTTTCACAATTAAAATTTCCTCTGGGATTGGCAAATTAACAATAGTTCTGTTTTTCAAGTTGCAATTAGGATTGTCCAAGCATTGTACGAATCAAAGACAAGATCTCTTGATATTAAAAAGAAAAAAAAGCTAGACTGTTTGAAATAGATGAGGATTAAATGGGAAAAGAGGTATTTCATTATGGAAAATGCTTTTAAGATTTACAGTTAGATTCATAGGGTTTTTTTATGGACAGTAAGACCTTCTGTCTTCGGAATAACACATGGCAAAGAACCTCACATGGTATCTACTGCATCAAACTCATTCCTCCTGCTTGAATTGCCCTTTATTTTTTGAAAGACTCCCAAGTCGTGTTTTACACATTCAAAATGATGGACAATTCACCGAGTCTGCAAGGTGCTTCTGTAGCTCACTAACCTTACTAGAAGAAGGTGTCCACTTTCTTCCACTTTGAATTTATTTAGACTTACATAGACTGAATTGCTTCTTCTTGTTTTTTTTTTAAACAAGGAAGAAAGGTACTGCAATTAGACAGATGGCTTCCCAGCCTAATCTATCTATGCTATAGTTGAGTCATCACTTAACAGTTTTGCCTAAATGTAAGGTGAAAGAGCAGCGTAATCCAGGCAGGGACAGAGACTGCTTTTAAGTAACATTCAGTGCTTGTGTTCCACTTGAACAAAACATCTCCCATTTCTCACTGTAAAGTATAATTTCTAGACTTTCAAGCCTTCCTGCAGTTCTTTTGTCATCTTGTTCTCACTAAAATGTCACTAACATTGACTGAAGTACAACCACTTAGTACTACCTGCTAGTAATTGCAGCATTCACCCTTGATGGTGTCAACCTTTCTCTTCTTAGTATTTCTATGAGTCTCTAATAAATTACTCTTAAAATATATTACTGAACAGTGGGAGTTCATACTTAAGGTAGACTTCAGCAAGTTCATTCAGAAGTAGTCTTCATTTTTGTCAAAATAAGTATGAATGAGCAGTTTTCAAGTATTTGCTACAATTATGAATTACTTTGCCCCAAAGATGACTTTTTTTTGACTTGACAGGACTGCCACATGCCCCTGCATTAGAAAAGTCCATGTTCTAATGAGAAATAAATTACAGAAGCCCTCTGGAAACTACCAGTAAAATCTGCGTTCTGGCACTGTTCCTAAGCACCCAATTCCATCCCTCTCTCCAGCAGGACTATCCTATCTGAATACTTGAATGCTCTGTGTCTAGTCTACATGAAACCAACTTGCAATTCTGATGCTTCCTGTTAATTATCAGACCATACTCTGATATGTCAAAACAAGATTCTAGCCCGAGCAGAACAACTGTAGAAAGAATTGTATGTAAAGTATGGTCAAGCTTGTCTGGCAGCCAGACTGCATAGCTAATAAGAAAACATGCCATAATCTACAGACTAGCCCTTCCATTAAACGATTAGTCTCAAAGACTTTATTAACTTTATTAAAAGCAGGTCACATGAAAGGCTAATAGAACTGAGATATTATGTTAAACTATGAGGCTTTTAAGGTATCCACCTTCATAAAAAGTTGCAGCGTATTAACTTTATTTAATTACTCTAGAGTAATTTCTAATTTCAAAAGCCCATTTTCATGAAACAATGATAAATTAGAGCACAGATGAATTATTTTACAGATTAATACACACAGTTCTAGCTGCAATCAAGATTTTAAATGGTTCTAATAGCTGTAGCACTTACAGTAGGTTCTTTAAGTGCCAAGCAATTATAATTGTTCTCTTAGCATACTGGTTTAATTTAATACCTCCCAAGTCGCAGAAAATTTGACTTTTGCAGTGGAACATACTAATTCACCGTATTTCCTTTTGGAGTGATAAAGTAAGAAATTTAATGGAAACGAATGATCTGATGACCTGGAAAGGGCAATACAACGTTGCTAATTATCACCCAGCACTGCTGATATATATCAGACTTATTGAAATCAGGACTGGGGCAAGATATAGGTGCAGACTGTAAGCCCCTTACTCCTTTTTTTCCACAGAAAAATAAACCATGCTCATAGTGGCTGGTACTGGTGTGCTTCAACACATGTCCAGAGCACCGGGAATGCAGCAAGTAGAGAAATGCAGCACTTGTGCAGTAACTAAAATAATCTAAGCCACTGGAATACTGGGCATAAAGCTTGTTTTGTAAGAAACCTTCTGTCCAACTTTTTGCTTCATGAGCAAGCAGGAGACTTTTCACTTGTGTTAGTAACTTGGTCAAACAACTGGAGCTCTCTGTGCGATGCCCTAAGCTAAACATCTCAGACCACAAATCACACAAATGATTCGTATTAAATTGAGGGAGGTACATTTAATGTCTTTTCTTAAGAAAATCTTTTTCTCTTTCCTTCATCTTACAAGAAGGTCTTTGTCAAGTGCAACATCTCCTTCCTGTGCACAATGAAGCCAAAGACTTTTCAGAAATGGCCTATGAAGTCCTAGACCACATGAAACGGACTATTCCTCTTTTTCCACACATTTTTTGTTCTTTTGCCAATAAAAAGAAGCTGAGAAACTGGATCCAGAGAGCCCGTTGAAGTCTGCAGAGAGCATGAAGCAGGTACACTGAGGGGCAATGCTTCATGAATCAGACCAGAGTACCATTTCCAAACAGTGATAAGCAAAGAATGAACAGAGTTTACCTACTTTTAATCTGAGAAACACAGTTTACCCCATTCTTCATGCCCACGTGGTAACACCAAGTCAGGGAGTTTTCCCATTACACCCCTTTCCCAAACATGCCCCTGGCTGACACTGAGCAGTGGGGGAGGCTTGGCTCAAGCATGCTGGCAAGCTTACACTGGAGTTTGGAGCTACAAGGGATGATGGGGTGGAGGGGACATGTGGGCAGCGTGCTCCAGAAAAGGGGTAGAACCAAAAGGTCTGACCTCTTGTGTAATAAGAAAGGAAATTATGCATGTCAGTCTGGTGTCTAAGGGCCAAAATACATCTTATTTTAGATTAAAGTAATAAAGAAACATTCTGAAAATACAGAACTGAGAGAAATGATATATGATAGTATTTGTTTGCCACATCTGAGAAAATGACTAATAGATTGGGTTAGCAATGAATTTTTGATTTCCGAAGAAACATTAAAGTTAGATGAACCGCTGGCTTATTAGTTTCTCAAAGAGTAATTCCTCTTCTTGTGTAATGCAACAGAAAAGCAAGACACCGTCACTGTGGAGACAGAGACACACAAACAACCATCAAGGTTCAGAGTGACATTGTAAAAAGGAGTTTCACCTTTAGGTCACTGGCTGAATTTTAAATAAAGAAGTTGCCACACGCCTTTTGGGAATTGTTTGATGTCCTGGGTCAGCTTGATCTCAAATCCCGCTCAGTTCCTAACAGTCAAATGTACTCGCCATAAGCACTGCAGCAACAGATAACCTCTCTGATGAGCCTAGCACAAAGGAGCATCCTTGAACCAGCTGTCCGGGGAACACTGTGTCATAGCAACCTTCCTTCTGCAAAAATAGGAGAGCACCCATTTCCCTCTACCCTAATTCCTCAAGCTGAACTAATGTTCACTGGATACCATGATACAAATATAATCACATCGTTCCCCCTTCTCAGTTTCTGAAGGCTTGCAGGGAAGGTTGACTCAGCCACAGTGCTATTACCTTAGGAAGGGGTCTAAATCATGTTCAGAGGATCCTTATGATCATCAGATACTTTGTTTTTTCAACAAAAAAGCCTGAGCAGGTCTAGCAGGGCTTGGTTAATGTTTTTTTAACCATTTCAGACACTGAAGAAGCCTGTTGTGAAAAAGCCTGCAAAGAAACTAAATAAATAACCCAAATAACCCGTCTCCTGAACCATGTTTGTAAATTCTGAACAACTTGATTAGGACTTAGTGTTGGAAGAGAACAGCTTTATGTGCCACAGTTCAGATGTATACCTAACTAACAGCAAATATATAATTGAACGCTTGGAAAGAAAGGAAGAGGAAGATAATTGCGTAATTAATAAAGCAGCAGCCTTAGCACCAGTGGTCACCTCAAACTGTAAAACCACACCATAAAATACAACACCACAAAAACCCCATTTTGTTTGATTTATGCTTCGTGGAAGAGCAAAACAAATGCTATACAAATATTTTTAGTAGCTGAAAACTGGCTATCACTGGAAAAAACACAGCTTGACATTCCTCATTGCTGGGTTGAATGGTACTCAAAATAATCCAATGGAAAGGCCACTGATGGAAATATTTCTAATATTTTGCAGTCACAAAGCATTAAACTGCTGTGTATGGTGCACATCACCTTGCTTGTGCTTTAGAGGTATTAGTTAAGCTTCAGTCTATGGTTTGCAAAGCACTCTGAACTCACCCGGTCTCTCTCATACTAAAATCCCAGAGCAGTCACTGCTGCTTTCTCACAAATAAATTTAAGTATCGTTACAAACAACATTTCATGGCATGCCCACTACAATTAAACACGCTGGAAATAGCAGAGTAAGGAGCCAGAGTCCCTTCACCTATCACAGGAGCAGCTACGAACAGCTCTGTAAAACACACACACTGTTGCCCTCTGCGGATGGTGCAGATCACAAGGAGCAGGAAGAGGAGAATTCTAATTGCATCGAGAAAGGTGAATCCCAGAATCTATTTAACACCGAAAAGCAGCAGAAGTCTAAAGAAATTATGTCAGAAATTGTTCTTATTGTTCAAGTGGTACACCATATTTTCTCTCGCTGTTGAAGAACCAAAGACACCAAGTGTGTTTTCAAGAAAATATTTAAATAAAATTGATGAAGTGTCAACACTTGACTGCTTGTTTAAATTGGACAAAATTATAAAAGCTGTTACAGAGTGTTCAATTTGTTCCAATGTTATTATATACCATAAGGGCTCATTCGAGCAGTGAGAATACTGCAGACAAGGCGTGAAGATTACAATATGTCTTAGACGTCTCCCTTGTACAGTATAAAATACAATCTAAAGCAGCAGAAATTCTTTTAGTGGAGCTCATTCCTTCCCAACGGGGCTCAGTGGGCAAAAAAAGAATCACTGTTCTTTTATGCTGCAAGAACACTTTGTTATTTGCTTAATGGAAAGTTAAATGAATCAAAGCTTCAGACAGCAAAAAAAAACCCCATCAATTAATGTGCCAAATTTTTAATAGGAAAGAAAATCAGATTTATTTAAAAACTGAGGTCTTGGTTCTAGTGTATTTATATTTTCCCAAGGTTGAGCTTAAAGTTTATTATATTTTTCATAGTTTATGTTTTCTGAGGAGTACGGGTGAGTGTGGGAGAGAGGTCCCCTTTCAGCCCTTCTCCTGCTGAGTGTACTTTACACAGGTAACCCAGGTGACTCATGAAGAGGACCATGGCAAGCTGTAGCTGTTTATGCTCCAGGTGCACCTCAGCTGATGAAAAGCACTGCCATCATGAGCACTGCTCACATTATCAGCTGAAAACAAGGCATTTGAATATTAGATTTTTCTCTTTTCCATAATGAGAATCTTAGATGGGAAGGCACACTGGAAATCCTCATCTGTAATGTTCCCAACACCTCACCTAGGAAGTAATTCTGATACTCTTGCACTTCACCTAAATACAGGCTGAGTGGTGAGTTCTCATATCCCAGCTAAAACTCAGACGGGTTGGTCTGAAATTCTGAACCAAACATCTTTGCATGGGCCCTTCCAGGCTGTGGAGGACGATGCATCACTGCAGTGTCTCAGCAGTGCATGCAATCTCTCAATTCAACTCAGCACGTGGTCCTAATGCTCACATGAGATGCACCCACAGACCCTAGGAACCCGACTGCATGACAACATCACAGCTGTACAACATCACACTGAACAGCCTGCACCCCACCTGGAAAGCAGCACCCCAACTAAAGGTGAATCCCTCTCTGTTTAACAATATCCATTCATCCATACTTCATGCCCAGCACACATAATTTTCTTGGAAAATCAGGCATCCAAACATTTATCATGGCAGTCAACTTTATGATATCTTTGTATGCCCCAGGTGAGTGAGAAGCAAAGGGTTCTGACCATAAATAAGAAGTATATATTCCATGACCTGCTGCCTCTTCCACAAGACCAGGTAAAAAACAAGACAGTTAATCAAATATTCTAAGCATATAGCAGCTACTAGTAAAACTAGCATGAGAAATGCGCCGGTCTACTTCAGTCATAAAACACCAGAGAAAAAGAACCTTAAAATTTTAAAACTGATCATAAAGTTTTAAATATCACTGTTATGAAGCTTTTTTTCCTTCTGCTATTTTTCAAGAGTAGAAACCGCCATGGAAATTCACTCAGGCTTCACCCAGGCTGGCCTCTCATTGCGACTCTTGTGCTCTGCAAGCCCCTGTACTAGTGTGGGGTCTCCAGCACAGGGGGATGCTGCCAGCAGTGGATCTCTCTCACAGCTTGCAAACCTCTTTGCCAACAAGCTGCTCCTCACTGAGAACCAAATAGAACCAAACCAACTCCTAAACGACTTCAAACTTCGCAGAATTTTGTCCCTTTAGCATACCTTAATGCCCCATAACCTGTTAAACATGCTTCAAATATACTGTTTCTTCAGCATATAAAACAAGGTGAAAAATCTCTGCAATTCAAAGTTGAAATAATAATAATAATCAAAAAATATTTGTCCTGCATTGGAGAATTCTCTTCTGCCTTAGTTTACTATTTATAAACCACCAGTCTGGGATTAATTATTATAAATCCTTAAAGCCGTAAAGAAGATTGTAGGCATGTTATGCTACATATAATCTATACCATTATTAAACTGCAGCTCAAATGCACTTTACGTCCTATTTCTGTTGGTCACCTTTTAACATTTCTGCTTTTTACCTATGGTAAATTTTACTCCTCAAGAGACAGCTTTTCTTACTATTTTCAAAACCCCAGACCACCCATCTGACATGCAACTGCACGGGAGGAGCGGTGTCACCTGTAAAGCATGCTCACCAGGCACCCCGTTTCTCATCCAGTAATCGATGTCTGTTCCATCTGCGTTGTCGTAAACATCTGTAACATTGATGGGCTGCAGCAGAGTCATGACCTCTTTCACGATGTCCCGAGCTTTAGCATTGCCAGTAAACCCCAGTCCAGATGGCCTGAAGGTGCCCTCATCAGACTCCATGACGATATCAAAGTTGGAGATATTTTCCTGAGTATGAAAGGAAAGAAGATATTGGTTTGTGATTGCTATTTTAGCTGGCACTATATACTGGATTTCAGATGTCAGTGTGAGCATATCCTAACAAATTTGTTTAAGAAGCAGAGAAATGCTTTCTAGGATCACATGTATATCAGAATGAAAGAAGGAAACTATTATTTCTGTATGAAACAGTTCAAGGTCAGTTCTGAGCCGTTGATACTTTCTAGAAGCCACAACATGACCGGCCTATTGTCCTCAAATACGTGCTTTAAGACTTCTGAAGTGCTGTCCAGAAAAGTAAGCCACTACCAGCGTGTTTCAGTTTTCACTTGCAACTCTCCCTTTCTTCTGAGGCGTGAAACTCAGAAATGCTGCTGTGGAGGGAGGGTACACAGTCTGGCTGGCTCAAACCGTGAAGGACATCCCTTTTAAAAAAACAGCAGCTGCCTCTTCAAAATACCACATAGTCAACTCTGACTTCAGCTGGAGGACTGAAATGCCAAGGTTTCCCTGACAGAAGGAGGCTCCCCTCTCTTTTAGGGGCAGCTTGTGCTTTCAAGGTGAGTTCATACATGAAACACGAAACTTCAAGATTTTGTGTATGAACAGCATGATAGTATGTGTTTTTAGTGTGTGCATGAAAGATTCTCTTTAGCTAAAAGAGGAAAAATTTACATCCAGAGCCATTTATTTGCTCTCCATACACTCAGAATGCTCAGACACAAAGGTTTAGTTGGAATAAAGTTCCTAGGGACCTTAGGTGAAGGCAGGTCTTACTCTTTTTGAGAGAACATAACTTCTTTTGGCAAAATAAAACAGTTTATCTCCAGGTCAGGCAGAAAAAAGTTATATACTTCAGACTATCTTGAATATGACTAAGAGAACTTAGTGCAGGTTTTATTCCTATGCCCAGATGTCATTGCAGAATTTTACGGCTGTCATGGCTTATTACAAGAAAATCATTACAAGAGAGATGTGATAGAAGCGAGTAACAGATCCCTGGCGTTAACGGCTTACATAAGACTACAATTCAGTGAAGTATTCTTTCACATATTTCTGGGTATAAAACCAAATATAAACTCCAGGTGGCTGTGAATGTGACACTTGCGTAAGTTTTCAGAAGTTCTTAATAGAATTTACAAAGAACTTTGTTTTACACTCTGCTTTCCCAAAACTTTTGAGTGAAACAAGTTCTAACATAGCATAAATACTCATTCCTAACTTAGAAATATATCCAGCAGTTTAAAAATTTAATACAAAGTCTTTGTATACGATAACTGCAAGTGTTGCAATACTTTAAAGTAACTGATCCACCTATTCACCCATCTAACTATTGGAAATCGAGGTAGATTTAACCAACGTTACCAAACTGGCAATCACTATTTTTACGCTATTTCTTTTAAATATATATATATAATAAAAATCTTCATTTTATAAAAGATTAAACATAAAGAATTAGGACACATGCTGTGTCTAGGCCTTTCATCAAAAGCCTCAACATGAAATCATGATCCGCAGACCCTCTAAATGTAGTGGGACAAAAGCAGGTGAAGAAAAGCAAATTGCATGGTACAAGGGACCAATGATGTTCTAAAGTAAGTATTTAGTTATTTAGTAAATAATATAGGTGGTAGTAGGATGGTTGGATTAGATGGTCTTGGAGGTCTTTTTCAACCTTACTGATTCTATGATTCTAAAATCATGGGTACAACAGAAAGGATGTCTGAAGATGTAAATCTTTATACCACAAGCCCAAGGAGCAAGAATTAGGGAATACAATACACATTTCAGTGTGATGATAAATTGCCAACGAAATTTAAGTCAATTATAGTGAACCCTGCATAAATGACAAGAGACAGATCATTCAGAAGTGGCTTCTTTGGCTAGGTCTTTGAAGCAGGACTTCTGCTCATTTTTAGAGAAGCTGCAATGAGTAGGAGCAATAAGGAAAGTGGAAGGGATTATTCAGGGCTGTGATGTCAGGAGAAGAGCCAGCATGAGAATAAGTGCAGATACAGAGAAGAACTCTCCCCTACCACTGCAAAGGCCAGAATCCCTAACTTCCAAAACTTCATAAACCGCTAGTGTAGCAGCACTGCTGCAGCCTTCAGCTGTGAATATAAATTCACATGTGTTTTTAATACGACACTGAGAAAACAAACCACCCACAATACATTACACCATATTCTTGCTCTGTAAGAAAGCTGTTCAGTGCTTAGAACGTGCTGGAATGGCATGAAAACAGGACGCCCTGGGGAGAGAAACTAGACTCACTGGGGGACAAAAAAGAAACAGGTCACAACTGCTTCAAGCATCATGTGTCCATGAGAAAGCTTTTCCCCTATTTTGCCCAGTAGAAAACAGAATTAATGATAAAACTCTTATGGCCAAGTTTGAAATTTGCAATCTCAAAAAAAGAACAGGGGGTTAGGTTGGTTTCACCACACCCACTTCTGTACAAGCATATTGGTGTTTCTACTTATTCGGAAAGAAATACACACTGGGAAACACACTCCAGAGATGGTCTATTGTCCTTTGTTGAAGATGATCTGTTGTCTTTTGTCCTTTACAGTGTAGGGACAACTGCCACTTAGCAGAGCGAGGTGAGACCGTACATTGCTCCCTTGATTAATTCAAGGGAACAGCACAACAAAACAGTCAGATTTTGTAAAATAACTGCAGGCTCAGCTGTTTCTGACATTTTTCCTCACAGTGAGTGTACTGTTTTTCCTTGCAGTAAATGCATCATTTCAATGAGTATTTTAAACTCGGTACAGTTTTTTCAGAAAGTCATCCCATTTGATGCATCTTGATACTGTGCCACTTCTCTTAGCACATACCACAAAATTAAATTTTGTTGGTGTAACCTGCTGCCTAATTCTCTGAACATCAAAATGTACTTTTATCCTTTGTCTTCCTATGACTCGGTCACAAGAGAGGTTAGCTTTCTTTATCTTGTCATGTTTAGTTCTTTGACTGAATTTGTAAGTGAAACTTTATAATGAATACTGCATGGGAAAATTGGCTTTCTATAGCTTGTGATTTTCACTGAATGCACAAATAGACATGATCCTTGCCAATACTTCTCCTATTTTAATTTTTTAAAATTTTCATTCCTTTTTTTCCCCCTGTTTGCTCTAGAAACTATCTATTTTTATCTCTGTTAAGCAAAACTACAAATATAAGTGCTTCTCATCTCTAGAGGAAACACTCGAGAACATGAAATTACAGTCAAATCTTTTCAATTAAGAAAACAAACCCTTTTTATAATGTTCCTGTTGGTAGGAAACAGCAAGCTGGAGAGGGACTGTTTACAAGGGCATGTAGAGATAGGACAAGGGGTCATGGCTTTTAACTGAAGGAGAGTAGATATTAGGAAGAAATTCTTCCCTGTGAGGGTGATGAGGCCCTGGCACAGGTTGCCCAAAGAAGCTGTGGCTGCCCCCTCCCTGGCAGTGTCCAAGGACAGGTTAGATGGGGCTTTGGGCAACTTGTTCTAGTGGAGGGTGTCCCTGCCCGCAGCTGTGGATTGGAACTAGGTGGTTTTGAGGTTCCTTCCATGACTCTTTAAGGTTCTTCAACGATTCTCTGTCCCATCTAGCATAGACACTAGCAATCTCAAGCAGGAACACCCTACAGGTAGCTTATTCAGTCAAAATCCCAATTGTTAATTCTTACCAAATGTTCAACTACTCTCCAACATGTCATGACTGATCTACACAGTCACTGACAGTAATTCCTCTTACCCAGCTAAAGCAGCAAGATACCTGAAAGGATAAGGGAGGGAACAGCTGTCCTAAAAAGCCTTCAGTAATTTTCAGCTATTTAAAATAGAGTGTTATTACTTGTCCAATCACTCATTTACTGGTTTTCTTTTTCCTTCCACTGAGAAAAATCACCACTTTACATGGAAAATACTAAAGTCCGTAATGGCAAAGCACTGTCCTTGACTAGTGGTTAATTTGTTCCAGTAATAAGGGACATCAGTTAATCCAACAGTGCATTTTCAGCTTTCTGCTATTGATTTACACTTTAGGAAACACCAACACTTGTATTTGTGTGTTCCAGTATCTGACTCAGAGCAGCTGGGATCCAAGTAAAGCACAGCGACAGCCGGGTGGCAGAACTTAATGGTGAAATGACAGTCATCCCACTTGTAGAACTAAAAGTGTGTTTAAATCAACACCCAGCTTTGTTAGGCTGGCAACTAAGACTACAGGAAAGACAAAACACCTAAGTGTGTATAACTGCTGGAAAACAAACAAACAAACAAACAATTATATCCTCTAAGTATTTAGGAATATATAAACATGGTGTAGTGTAACTTTGCCTTTAGAATCAAAATTATTTAATGCTGCAAACCAGCATAAATGGAAATTAGGGAAAACCCACCAGACCAGCTGTTATGAGATGGTGCCAGCACCAAGGCACAATGACCACCAGCCACAGACGTGATCATACCACTCACACACTTTCTGAAAGAGGACAGGGAAAATCAGAACACTGGGAATTAGCAATTTTTGTAAATTACCCCATCATTAAACAGGGGATAGCTGCTGTAAAGCTGGAGATTTGCACAGTTTTTGATAGATGACAAGATATGAGTAAGACTCACTGTTTTGTTAAAAGATGAAATATTTTCCTGCCACGTTTTCTGGGAAAGCAGTCTGTAAAAAAGTCCACAGATTTTATGGCTTGTTCACTATCAGACTTAGGGAGTTCTGACCTCTAAGAAGCCCATGACAAAAGTCCCAGTAACTTCAACCGCTCTGGAGCAGGATTTGGTCATGTACTTATTAGCATTTCACTCAGTAAAAACATACTACTGGCACGTCTTGCCTTGTACAATACCACTACTGTTTCCTCTGCAACCACTTGCCAGCACTCACAGAGATGACCATTCAGTATTGTAAGCACTCTGGGATGACAGACAAGAAAAAGCAGACAGCTCTGAAGACAGAAGCAGGCTAAGGAAGGCATGTGTCAGATCACCTGAAGCCTTGTCTTGGGAGGTTTCTTTCTCTGACAGAGGCATACCAAAGAGAAGCACTCTTGCTGGAGAACATCCCATAACTTTTACTGTGCAAATACAAGGGAATTTTGAAAGATTCTCTATCAAAAGATTCTCTCTGACTCTGATTGACTGTCCCAATGCTGCCCTTTTTTGAAAGGTTCTGGGTTTCTATTTGAAAATAGGCAACACTGGTAAAATTTAAAGTTGTGGTTTACACCTTTCAACTAAAGATGAATTTTTACTTTTTCAGTAAGTGAATGAGTACTTTTGTAACTGTCAGTAAAAGATAGATGAAAATAAATTGGCAACACCTTAGAAACTGTAACAGCATACACATCATCAGTAACTCCTGGGTTTATGTGGAACACTTTAGGTTCTCATTTGAGTAAGAGGTGAAGTGTTGAAATAAAAATAAGTCAATGAGGATAAAGTTTATCATGGTGAAATAACAAGAGTCAACAGTTTTCTGTTTCTTCTTGAGCTACAGGGAGATGGGATAGAAGAAGCCCATTTTTCTTAGGTAGAACATCCAACAGCACCAAGGACCTGTGGTTGGGTGCATCTGTATGAAAGCAGAGCAGCTATCCTCAGAAGACGTCTCCACTAGTTCACATTTCAGATATCACTGAGCTATTCATGAGAGGTAAAGGGAAGGAAGACACAAAGACAAAAGTTTTCTTATCTCTAGACATGCATGAAATTTGTCCTCATGGAATGATGACTAGGCAATCAAAAGAGAAGTTGTCATGACTGATTCTTGGTCTTCCCTGCTTCAGGCAGGGTAAGGAATCAACCTGCTTTTGTGTTTTAGAAAAAATCTGTCTTTGCACTTTCACTAGGAACGTGATGCTTCATTATTAAGGATTATGAGTTCCTGCTGACTTAGAACTAGTGTAAAGTGCAACTGTGTATTTGTGCTAGCTTTGCTGTGCTTAATGCAATCAAGGATGATACTGATTGTTAGTTGTGATTCTGGAGAATACAGTGCTATTATTTTCTTTTTGCAGTTTTGTAACTACATATTTCCTGCTTTATGCATTTCTTCCATTACTCAATGAAAGGGATCAACAGGACAGCAATGGTCAAATCCACCAGCAGTAATTTTACAAAACTTTTGATTACAGAGAATATTTCCTGAGAACAGTGAATAGCCAATGGGTGACATATTTCATAAAACCACAGAATCCCAGAACGGTTTGGGTTGGAAGGGACCTCAAGGATCATCTAGTTCCAAGCCCCTGCCATGGGCAGGGACACCCTCCACTAGCCCAGGCTGCCCAAAGCCCCATCCAACCTGCCCTTGGACACTGCCAGGGAAGGGGCAGCCACAGCTTCTCTGGGCAACCTGTGTCAGTGGAATTCACTGGAATAAAAGCACCCACATCAGTGGGTTTGGTTTAAATCACACACAAATCCACGTCTCACATTTCACCAGAGTACTTGGTATCTCAGGAAATAAACTAGTCATTGAAATACATGAGTTTTCTGAAAACTCTGGTTTTGAGGAACCTATAAATATATATCTATTTGCTTCTTCAAGAAAGTAACTCATTAGCAAGTCACAGAAGAAACCTCATGTGAGCATTGACAGAAAGTATTGAAATAAGCAAAGACTACCAGCATTTCAGAAAGTCCTGGTTTCATGCAAACCCAGCTGGGGTAAAATATCAAATCTTCTTGGTAATAAACACAAGAAGGAAATGTAAACACTAGTGATGGGTATTTTTCAATAAGTTAAACCTTTCTGAAAAAGTTAAACCAGCATATGGCATTTGCACCAGAATTTTAGGTGAGCACTGTAAACATCATAAAGATAAAAATAAAAGCATGCAGAAATTATTTTAAGAAACTCTAATGCAGTTTGAATTAAATTCATAACACGTTAATGCTTCCAATGATCACAACACAGTTACTGAAGTAATTTTGAATGTGGCTGAGGATCACTTAGTCTTCTTATTACAAAATGTATTTGCTTTCCCAGGGGACCACATGCAATACTTCTATTTCAAAATAAATATTATCAGCCATTCGTAGTCCCTTAATTCAGCTGGGTAAATAACTATAACCTTGTCTTCGTGGTACATGGATCTTTCACAGAAACTAGTCTGAAGCAACGGAAGGGAGGACAGAAACTTCATTACATACACTTCTTTCTCCCCTCGTGAAGACAGTGTAGGAGCAAACATACCCCCAAAAAAGTAAAATCCCTACTGGAGGGTGCTCAGGTACCATTGTATAATGGTAGAAGAATCTGTACTGAATAGCTGCAATGTGAGGTCCTCCAGAATTACTCAACTGTGCTCCTCCTGCTTTCCCCATTCAACTCGGAAAGGAAAGCAGCAGTTGCACCATGTTGTGGTTTCACCAGTCAGGCCAGTGAAACAAGCACACAGCTGCTCACTCACTGCCCCGGCCCCAGTGGGATGGGGAAGCGAAAAGAAACAAAAGAAAGAAAACTTGTGGGCTGAGATAAAGGCAATTCAGTAGGACAGCAAAAAAAAATTAAATATTATAAAATATATACAAAACGAGCGATGCACAGCACAATTGCTCACCACCTGAAACCAATGCTCAGCTAGTTTTTGAGCCAACCAACCTCCCAGCCCACTCCCCAGTTATATGCTGAGTGTGATGTCATATGGTATGGAATATTCCCTTGGGAAGTTTGGGTCAGCTACCCTGGCTGTGACCCCTCCCAGCTTCTTGGGTGGCCCCTGCCTTCTCGTCAGGGCAGAGAGAGAAGCTGGAAAGTCCTTGACTGCTTGGCAACAACTAAAACATCAGTGTGTTATCAGCATTATTTTCATCATAAATCCAAAACATGGCACTAGACCAGATGCTAGGAAGAAAAAAATAACTCTATCTCAGCTGAAGACAGGTCACAATTGTTTCAAATTTTTGAATTTATTTACCATATTGTCTGTAGGCAAGAGCCCTACTCAGCAACTCAGTCACAGAGCACTATGCACTGGGTGAAGACTTTGGAGGTAGCGTCAAACCCAGACTTACAGAATTGTTTGGGTTGGAAGGTGTCATGGTTTTGCTCCAGCCAGCAGCTCATCCCCACAGAGCTGCTTGCTCACCTCCTCACACGGGATGGGGGAGAAAATCAGAAGGGTAAAAGTGAGAAAACTCATGGGGTGAGATAAAGACAGTTCAATAGGTAAAGCAAAAGCCATGCCTGTAAGGAAAGCAAACCAAGGAATTCATTCCCACTTCCCATAGGAGCCAGGTATTCAGCCATTTCCAGGAAAGCAGGGCTCCATCACACATAACAGTGAACTGGGAAGACAAACATCATCATTCCAAATGTATCCTCCCACCTCCCTCCTATTCCTCCAGCCCCTTATATGCTGAGCATGACATCATATGTTATGGAATATCCCTTTGGCCAGCTGGGGTCAGCTGTCCTGGCTGTGTCCCCTCCCAACAGCTTGTGTAGACCCAGTCTACTCACTGGTGGGGTGGGGTGAGGAGCAGAAAAGCCCTTGGCTCTGTGTAAGCACTGCTCAGCAGTAACATAAACATCTCTGTGTTATCAACTCTGCTTTCAGCACAAATCCAAACCACAGCCCTGTACTAGCTACTATGAAGAAAATTAACTATCCCAGCCAAACCCAGCACAGAAGCCTGTGCTGACAACCCACATGGTGCTGTCATGGGAAGGGACACCCTCCACTAGCCCAGGCTGCCCAAAGCCCCATCCAACCTGCCCTTGGACACTGGAGGGGGCAGCCACAGCTTCTCTGGGCAACCTGTGCCAGGGCCTCACCACCTTCATAAGGAAAAATTTCTTCTTAATGTCTAATCTAAATCTGCCCTCCTTCAGCTTAAAGCCATTACCCTTTGTCCTATCACTCCCTGCCCTTGTAAACAGCCCCTCTTCAGCTTTCCTGTAGCCCCTTTAGGCTGCAATAAGATCTCTCCTGAGCCTTCTTTTCACTAGGCTGAAACAGCCTTACTCTCTCGGCCTGTCTTCACAGGAGAGGTACTCGAGCCCTCCCATTATCTTTGTGGCCCTCCTCTGGACCTGCTCCAACCATCCATGTCTATCTTGTACTGGGGACGCTAAAGCTGGATGCAATACTCCAGGTGGGGTCTGACAAGACTGGAACAGAGGCAGAATCACCTCCCTTGACCTGCCGGTTACTTTGCTTTTGTCGTAGCCCAGGACATAGTTGACTTTCTGGGCTGCAAGTGCACAATGCAGAGTCATGTTGAGCTTCTCATCCACCAGCACCCCCAAGTCCTTCTTCTCAGGGCTGCTCTCAATCCGTTCTCCACCCAGCCTGTAGCTGTGCTTGGTATCTGTTTATATCTGATTTATACTTAGATACTTCAATTTCATTACCCTTCATCAAGATAAGGAGTCTTTACTGTAAAGAAAAATCAGCCCTTTTCCCAGTCTGGGTTTAAATCTAATTATTGACTAACAGTGAAAAGCAGTGAGCACTTCAGCAGGCATCTCCTTTGGGAGCAAAGATGCTGGTGATTACTCTTCGAGGCTTCTACCCCATGGTCAAAACTGCATGTGCTCTGTGATGCACTGGTGGTAGGCAGGTACCCCTACACTAATGGAGGCACTGAAACTGCTGGGAGATACTTGGCTTTCAGCTCTTGGAAATCTCTTAGGAAAATCATGCAAAGTAAACTACTGATGAGGACCATGAGATCATCTCCAGGAAAATATTTGATAAAACAAAAGCAGAGCTGCATGAGGAATCTACATGTCTGAGCTTATTCTGTCTGACTGCACTTGGGCAAATACGCTTTTCCTAAGCATTTATTTACTGGATGCTACCAGAAAGAGGAGATGGCACAAGACTGAGCTTTTGGTCAACTCAATATGGCAGCTCTTACATTCTCATAAAGCCCTGAACCCTATGACTAGTTTTAGTAACCAGAAACTATAATGCTGGGCTCTACAGAAATACTTGAGTGATATAAATAATGCTATTATGCAGGGATATGAGTTAATTATTGGCACCATAGTAAAACCACTATGCTGCTGCTGTCTCTGTTATTTCTGCAGTAACTTATCCACTTTCTAGCAGTGGCAACCTACAATGACAGATGAAGAAGAAAGACCTGAAATTAAATTGAAAGGAAAAAATAAATAAGCTGAAAAGTAAGAGTATTTGTACTTGTCCAGTACTATATTGTCTTCATTTCTTTTCCCTTGCCACATTTCCACTGACATGAGGAGGTAATTTACAATGCCAAGGAAATCCATGTCTGTCTGTACTGAATTACTGCATTCATATTTCTACTTGTTTGAAGCGAACCAAAGTCATAATAAGCCTGGCAATGTAGATGAGTCACACAGACCATCTTTCATTTAACAAGGCATCTTTAAATACCACTCTTAGTTAACTTGTACTCATTACCATCAGCAAGCAATGTTCGTGCCGTACTATCCTAATTGCCAGAAATTTGCGCAAGTAAATCATTAAAAGGTTAAGTTATTTTTCATGCTAAATAAATGTACAGTATTAATCTGCTTTATTTTGTTATTATGAGTAATGTGATGTCCTATAGTCGTATCAATTTATAATTATGCCAGATCACATGGCAGGGGGGAAACAAGAACAACAAACAACAGACGGATGTCATTTCTGCTTAAATTTTCCATGTAAATTACAAATTCTTGTTAAGTTAGACTGGGCTTTCTTTGCAGAGCACAACATCCAGATGGAATCGCATCAGTAGAGCAAAAATTGAAACACAGCTTTGTCTGAACAGTTTTTAAAGCAAAGTAACCAAATATCTTTCAAACAACACCCAGCCTGCTTTGCATTTCCCTACTTGATCCTTAAACCTGTTTTTTTATATTACTTTTGAACATGAATCCTAAAGACAACAGTGAAATGCAGACATCTTGGCAAAAGATGAGATGTGGACAGGGCAGTTTCGTGCATTGCTGACACCACCACTGTGGGAAGGAGCTTATTTTCACAGATGGAAATCTACCGAGGGGGTGATGCGCTCGTTTCTCATGAGCAGCGTGTGCTGGGCACACAGCATCCCTCCAGTCCTGTTACATGAGAAGCATCTCTTGCCTGAGCTAGGTCTTTCAGAACATTTCATTCTCTGAGTACCAGTGGTAAATCCAGAGTCCTTAACTCATACTGAACTCTGCTGAACACCAGAGTACTAGTGGTAAATCCAGAGTCCTTAACTCATACTGAACTCTGACCTGTCACCTCCTTGAAGCTGAGAAAGCAAGCTCTTAGGTACCTCTGCCAAATGAGAGAGCTGAGATACCTTTGTAATTTGGAGAAATAATGAGGAACTACTTTATAAAGGGGTAAATACACTTTTTAGTAATGCTAAACAAGTTAGTGAGAAATAATCAACTGTTCATCAAATAGTCAAAAACCATAACCCCTATAATGCTACCTCTGGCAACCCTATTGCAGATGCAAATTGGTTTAGCTTTGTTCAGGGTAAAATTTTGATTCAGAGTGAGATTTCCATTCATTTTTTCTGGTAGGTTGTGTACCATTAAAAACATACATAGGAATTGCTTGTAAGTGTGCTTCCATACATTCCAAAACACATTTGCATTCACCTTGCCTTGGATATATTAATTATTGGTGAGAGTACTATCTAAATTAGGGAAAAGATGAAAAAATAACTACTATAGCTTAGTTATACAGGTACAGCATAATTTTTCAGGGGGAAAAACCAAATCAACCCACACATAGTCCTAAGACTTCTCTCCCAAACAGCTTTATGCAACTTTCCTTTATGTCATCATGTGCTTTGAAAAAGCAGCTGTTGGCAGGAAAGACAGATGTCACAATACACAATATTTTTACCTTGATGGTCAGTCATAGATTTTGTGTGTTCTTTACATCACCAGAAATCAACCATTTAAAATGTTCCATATCCCATAAAACCAATAACTGGTAGAGAGTATTTTAGATCACAGACTATTAAGATATGATAGCAAAGATTTTTCTTTTTATTATTTTATGGTTTACATTGTAAAATATTATGGGAAAACGCAATGAGGCAGAAATATAGAAGGTAAACAAAATTTATTTATATTGCAAACATATGTGGACCATTTGTCATTCATTCTCAGAAAGTTAGCTATGTTTGAAAGCTATGGCAGATATCATCATGAAATATCCGTTTCAAAACAGTTTTGTGACAGAATATCTTAGGTCAAGCAGGACGTGTGTATGTGTGGTTGTGCCGCTTTGTTAAATGCAAAATGAAGTTTACATTTATGATTAAACCCAGATACTTTCAGGCAGAACTGGAATAAGTTGGGGTTTTGGTCAGATATTAAGCTGAACATTTTGACAAATATAATATGCAAGTCACAACGCTAGGGAGGAAAGTGCTGTCAAGCAAACCACTTACCTTGTGCAATTGATAGTATTGCTCGGCACCTACTCCTCCTTGCTCTTCTGCCGTCCACAGCACCAAGCGCAGAGTCCGTTTTGGACGAAGTCCTAAAACATAATTTTAAATGTGGGTTTTAGTATTAAATATGGACAAAACGCCTGGGTTTCCATTCAGTCACCTCTGAGTTCACCAAACACAACCTACTTCGTGGGGGTTTTATTCTAGAGAGTACTTTTTGTTTGCCTAGGGGAAAGGACTGGGGTGCGGGGAGAGAGAGCCCACGTGAGGAAGGAGTGGGCTGCTGTGGTGCTGCTACCAGTTACTTTTGCTGCAGTGGCACAAGAGAAGCAAATTTCAGGGACGTAATTTAGGTCTCTGAAACTCATAACTACCTTGATACATTTCTGAGGCATACGCCGCTGTCGTGGTAGTCTGCAGCAAGTAACGCATGTCTGCTTTCAGCAGATCCAAAGCAAATTTTCATGAGAATTACCATTGCTTTGTCATGGTTAATTTACATTTACATTAATTGACAATTAATTGAAAATGAGCTGCTGGATTTTTATGAGAAATGTTTACCCATTTCAGGAACTGAAGGGCTCTGCAATATTCTTTAGCTTTTCATCAGGGCAATGAAAAGCAACAATCTGTACTTTGGAATCTGAAATGCAATCAGCTACTCAATGTATGCACGGCTTTCTGAGAACAAGGCAAACACGAGAACATTTTCTATTTTGCTATTGTAGCTCAGTAAGAGCGATAGGTTCCCTGATAAATTTTGAAACCATTTCTGCCACGACAGATCTGAACAGATAGAAGTTGTTGCCCTTTATTTATTTGATTGATTCTATTCATAAGCGAATACATTCGGGACATCAAACCTGAGAGCATGGAAGAGCAAACAGACCAAGAATAAATAGTGTTCTCTGTACAGTGGTAATGCTAATTATGTTCGAGGAAAAATAAAGCCCCCAAAACTATTACAAATAAAAAAAGAAAAGAAAACCCAGTGAGAAGACTATCACATGTACTAGAGCATGAATTCCTATGCACTCTTCTGTGCTGAGGAGAAATACTATCAGTATCACTGTCAAAATTTATTTCATTTCCTAGCTGAAATGGATGAAGTTTACAAACAGACTTGACCTTCTTTTTCTTTTTTTCTCAACACAATGAAAATCAGCCGGAGATTTCTTTCTAGAAACTACATGCCAGCAAGCCTCATAACTGAAGGCAGAGTACACAAGGAACACTCAAAATATGAAGAAAACACCTTGGATTCTCCAGTATTTCATAATAAAGAAAGTGCAATCAAGCAGTATAAAGTGTTAACTGCAAACAGAAAAGTTGTCAAACCTCATTAAAGACAACCCTCACCACATGTCCCAGTGGATTCCCTGCTCTTCTCCTAAATCGTGACAGTACAGGATTATTCTCCTTCGTTTCTCAAATCAGCCAAATGGCCAGTGAAGTATAATCGAGATAATAAAACAGTGACTGGGTTGAAGTTAGAAAAATATTAGACCACAAATATGTGAGCAGCTTGGTTAGAAGGGGTGGCTTTACAGAAGGAAAGGTGCTGCAATAAAGCATAGCGCGGCTGATCCTGTAGCATGGTCCCAACAGCACCACAGTTTAAGCGGTGAATAGTGCTGTGTTTGTCCTGTCACAAAATTCAAAGCACTGAAGCTTTGGCTTAGTGATCAGGGATGTCACATTTGGCTCCGATGGGCTGTAACCCTGGCTGATCTCTCCTCCTCTCCAGCAGCTTGAGAAAGGCTCAGCTCACTTGTGGGGAAGACGTTTGAGCAGAGGCCCCCTCTTAGCACATCAGTGCATCTGCCCACTAAAGCTGGGGAAAGAAAAAAGCCCTGCTGAGCTTCAGTCTTTCCAGTCCCTGAGGTGATGTATCAGCTCTTCCAATCTCACTGATTCACTTGTCTGTTCTACTGAAACTAAATGGGCAAGTTAAAAAAGAAAATTATATATATATAAAAGAGCTATGGAGGCAGTTACTTTATACAAAACAAAGTCTACAGAGGAAAATTTCATTTCCTCATTTTCTTAATCTGAAAGTGATAAGTATTTATCTACCTGTTATTAAAAACAGAGCTATTCTGGCCAAAGAGCATCAAACAAATCCAATATTCACAAGCAAAATTGCTGAGAATATTCTCAATGCATGTTTTTTATTAAAAAATATGAAGTACTGCATTTAAGTTACCTTTTTTTTCCTGACGGTTAACTATTTTGCCTTGCTTCTTAAAACTACTGGATCCTAAGCAAGGTACCATCTCCACAAAATCAAAAGTCTTGCAGATCACCACCCAAATACGTACTGAAAAAGCATGATAAAATAGCACTTGGAAACTATGTTGGGTGATGGCTGTACCATGTAGCGGGGGAGGTGGCAAATTTTAAAATTAAAGAAAACTGCACCATAAATAAAATAGTGCCTTTTTCTATCTTATCTACATAAATGACAAATTGCATAGTTTAAAATAAACCAACCAAGGGTAACAGCATATCAGAGGAAAAAAAAAAAAAAAGTTGCAAAGTTACCCAGAACATTTAAATAGACAATTTTGGCAAAGTGCAGCATGTTATAAGGACATTCACTGATGTGTGGGTGCAGGGATCCTACTGTATCCTCCCTGGGTCACTCTTATCTGAGAGTGTGTAACTCAAGGGAAAGTTGCAGAGCAAACCACTGAAATCCCAGTTCCCATCTGCTCCATCCCAATAAAGGGAACAGCAGGGGCTTACAAGAAGCTAACATTGAAAAGGTGACAGCCGGTACTCAAACAATTTTTTCTTTCTAAGCTCACATAACTAAAAACAAAACAAAACCAACTACAGATCCTTCTCCAGCTACAGATTGATTTGCAAATCTCCAATGTTTTAGAAAAATGAACTAGGGGTTTTTTCCACTCTACCTTACCTTTAACTGGAAAACACAGTCCTCATTAACCTCAAAGATGCATTTTACTGATTAACCTCTATATTCTTATGGTTTATCCCAAGCATAAAAATAGGGCACCTGGGCTCCTGAATTAAAAGATGAAATAAAAATGTCAATATGGACAACCTAGGACTAAGGCAATGTATGTAGGAAGTACACCAGGGCACTTAATGCACTACGCTCCTTCTGTGCTGGAGTGGCTGCTAGCCCTTTTGTTGTCCTTGGGTACATCAAACACTTCAGTCATATTACGATGCAACTGTTCCTGACTTTATTTTGTGTTTCTTTTAAATCATCACGGAGTGCTCACACTTACAGATGTCAGCAATAAGAGTAGATTAGCCAGAAGACCAAATGCTTGAGAAAAGAAGAGTTGTAACTAAGCTTTATTAACTAACCAGTTTGACTTCATCCTCAACTACAATGACGTATTTTGCTTTTATTTCAAAACTTATGTAAAAGATAATTGTCAACAAATACCATAGAGATATTGCACACATATATTTATATATACATATATGTATTCTCCTCTGGAGGGAGAACTGGAATTGGGCCTTTTTTTTTTTTTTTTACTCAAAGTAGACATCAGCAATGTAAATACTAAATCTCCTTCACTAAATATTTTCCCACTTTATAAACATAAGTCCTTATTGATGGAGAGGATTTAGTACAAAGATACAGTATTTTCTAAGGAGACAGTATACGAGAAGTCACTGTTTTATTATGAGACTGATCAACTCTTGAAAATATGAAAAGCATTCCTCCTTTGTGAAAAAGGAATTTTTTTCCCATGCAAGGCAAGGCACTGGGATCTCCCACAAGCAAACCAAATAGTTGCTCAGCTTACATGAGGCATAGGACATGAGTAGATTAAGAGATATTTTGACTTGCATTTATAGTGGTATCTTCTTGGGTTTAATTTCTAAAGTCTATTTCTATTTCTCCAGACTGAAAGTTGCATTTGTTTTCCATCAGGAGTGATTTTAAAGAAGTTGCATTGGCTAAAGAGAAAAGCTCCTTAGCAGTACAAAGATGGGGCTAAAGCTCATCTTTATCCAATAAAAAGGAAAATTACTATAGCCCTCCACTATCTGCCCTGACACTCTGAAGACTATGCGGTTTCTTAGAGCTTTTCCAGCTTCGCCCTCCCAAGACCCTGCATAAATGGCCCAGCAAAGCCTTGAACTGAGAATCAAAGTAGAAGAGGTTGTGTTACCAGATCCCTTGCCCTCTAATACGGTCTAAGCCTCCAATGTATTTTCCTCAGGAGCTACTAGAGAGTGGAATGTACAGGTATATCATCCTCAAGCCTTCTCCACTGCTGCATTTAACTTACCAGCTATGCTTTTTTCTTCATTACCCTGTGGCATTACCCAGTGGCTTGGGATTACTTTACAAGGGTATTTATACAAGAATAGCAAGTTACACCATGACACTGCTGACAGTAATTAAATTCCTAATGTACTCCCTACCTTTTTCAGGTCTGCAGCTGATTAGACATGGGGGATTTATGGTGTGACATTAGTTGGGATATTTCTATCATGCAAGAGCTTCTCATAAAATGCCTGTACTTTCTAAAACCTCTGCCACAGCGTAACATAAAAATGAAACTCCACATTTTGCTAAAGGCGGCAAGAAGTGGTTTCCAAGTATCAGTTCATTTCAAGTATCAGCATTGTTTTCTGTAAACAAGAATGAACCAGTATATTTAATAAGATCTCTGCTAAGCCCCCAATGTAATACCAATAGCGTGGAACACATCCCTTCCTTCAGCTACGCTAAAATGGGGAAATTCCACTTTGTGATGTGCTTTGTACCAGCTAAAATTACTCAAGGAATACAATGACCTTACGAAACTCAGACTCTGTGCTGAACATTTTAGCTGGACACGATTCATTTATACCTCTTTAGGGATCTCCTGGAGAGAGTCCAGCAGAGGGCTATGAAGATGATTAAAGGCCTGGAACATCTCCCCTGTGAGGAAAGGCTGAAAGAACTGGATCTGTTCAGCCTTGAGAAAAGAAGACTGAGAGGGGATCTGATGAATGTTTATAAATATCTCAAGTGTGGGACACAGGGGGAATCAGCCAGCCCCTTTTCAGTGGTCTGTGGTGACAGGACAAGGGGCAATGGCTGCAAGTTGGAGCACAGGAAGTTCCGCACCAACACGCAGAAGAACTTTTTCACAGTGAGGGTGACAGAGCCCTGGGACAGGCTGCCCAGGGAGGTGGTGGAGTCTCCTTCTCTGGAGATACTCAAGACCCGTCTGGATGCCTACCTGTGCGACCTGCCCTAGGGAACCTGCTTTGGCAGGGGGTTGGACTCAATGATCTCTCAAGGTCCCTTCCAACCCCTACGATTCTGTGATTCTGGGATTTTCCCTCAAGCATACTACAAATCACTGACAGTCTTACTTGATACTCTGTATTTTGGACATTGTTACCAAATTTATATATTCTGTGGCATGGGCAAGCACAGTTTTAGAGAAAATTCTCTTACCCGTAGCACCCCATTTCTCTGGCTTATTTCAAGGAGTATACATACAGCAATAAACTGCAATTTACAGGATGACAGTAATAATGCCATTAATCGAGGACGTCCAGAGCTTTTCCTCTGAAGATGAAGAAGTTTCCACTCTAAACCAGCAGGATTTGGGCTTCCATGCTATTTTTAGAAATACAACCCTCTGTCATTCAGACAATTAATCTCACTATTTGTACAGAAAAGTGTCTGTCTAGTTAGATGTTTATTTAAGAAGAAAATTTTTTATTTGAGCGAAAAATAATGATTTAACAGAGACAGTCTAATGCTATTAAAATTATAATACCTCCAAAAAAACCTTTTGGTATTTATGTATACCCTGACTATGATATATTTCTAATTCTATAGTGAAGCTTAAATTAGACATGGGAAAGAGCTTTTTGCTTGGGAAACTGCCTTTGTTTTCTTCTTAAAATAGTCTAATACCATGCAATCTGCTTGATTTTTCTCTTTTGATAGGGGCTGTGTTTGCAGCACTGAGGGCAAAGTGCTGGCACAGGATAGCGTGGGGGAGCAAGAAAACCTCTGAGCCTTGAAAGTCCAGAGTAAAAAGAAATGAGGTCTCCTGGAGATGCAATTTTTTTCCTCTGTTTTTAGGGAGGCTGATGGGGAAAGGCAGATTTACATAAAACTGGAGGTGGGAAGCCTGAGAGGTTTTAGGTAGATTTATTTTAGGAAAGTAATGGAATATCTGAGAGGAAATGTCAAGGAAGGAGCTGGGTACACAAGAAAGGAGGGGAAAGCTGTGAATGATTTACAAGTCTAGCAACTAAAAATAACACAGATTAAGCCTTTCAACTGGGGACATTGCGGGGAGAAGAGGGAAGCCAAGCCCAAAGCCCAGTGTGATGGGCTTCAGTCAAGCCAGGCATGAACGCTGCCAGAGTAAGGGTTTCTCTGGGAGCCACCTCCTTCCACCCAGGAGCACAACTTGGACAGTTCAGATGGAAAGCACTGGCTGATAAATGTGCTCTTCTGCATGTAGGGCTTTAAACAAAGAAACAGTTAGTGTAGGGTCATGAAGTCAATATAAGTCATGTGAACAACAAAAAAACCCAAACCTTCTGCTTGCTTGTGTAAAACAGCAAAGGCCCCAGTCAGCAGAGCACCCCTCCACTCTGTCCTGCTCTGATCCTGCTGCCATCTTCTCCAAGTCCCACTAAAGGAACAGGACACTGTACACCTTTAAAACACACCATATTCCTCCCTAGGAAAACTTTCTTTCTTAAAGGTATTTGGAGATACCATCAAATTGTGGAGCAGAAAAGGCAACACAGGGTGCCACACTGTGGTACCATCAGCATCTACCATGGTTTGACCTTCCTGAGTGGTAGCTCAGCCTTCTGCCTCAGCTGCACTGCTCTTTGGATCAGAGAAAAGCCAGATCTCTTACACTGTCCTCAGAGCTGATGAGTCAAAAAGTGCACCAGCCACACTTGTCTCCCCATATTGAAAAGACGAACCTTTTCAAAAACTGACAGTAAGGACAAAATGTCCCTGACAGCATCCAGGAAGGATTTCAGCATTTCACCATATCAGCCACATTACAGATATTTTTATAGATAAACAAAGCATGCATCTGATTTTGAATTTCCAGGGTAAACTAAAACTTGCAGAGAAGCAGCAGTCCACAGGACAAAAAGCAACATGGGTATGAAGAGCTGTATGCCTAAATTTACTGCCAGATGAACAACTCTGTATGCCTGCAGTCACGCCTCTGCTATGGCAACCCAATATGGAAATTGAAGATCTAAGTATTTGCCAAACAGGCGTTCAACCAAATGCTGAAATGAAGGAGTAAATGCAGCTGTAGTGGAACAGCATACACAGCTATTTCACACCAAGTAGATTTAATAGATTTGTAAAAAGATGAAGATTTGGATAAAATATGCAACTGTGAAGTGGAAAGAATGTAAGAACACAGAGTTAAAGTCAGGCATATTTAATTTGAAAAAAGCCCAAACAAAACAAAGCCACCAAAAACCAGCAACAAAACAATCCTACAATAAAAGTAGTCACTGCATCATGTTTCACAACATATCTCCCAAACAGCAAACAACTACACCCCCACAGCTATAGGAAATTCAGACAAACATTTAACAAGAGTTTTGGCAAGTAGCTTAAAACTGCAGCTATATGACTTCAATTAAACCAGCAGAAAAGGAATGACTCCAGTGATCACTTTCTTAATAAAACATATCTTTAGTCCTTACATATTAGCCAGTGCATTTGGACTCGAGAAATGTAACTTCACTCAAAGAACCACATAAAAATCTGTCTTACGGTTTTCCAGTCACATCAGTCACAGGTGTAATTCAGATGAGAGTTACGGTTTCAATTTTAAGTAAGTGTTAAGGGGAAAAGGACTGTCTATTAGATAAAATGTAATTCAGGCAGTACCTTAAAATTCTTACATACAGTGTTTTGAAAACATTTCTGTAGTTTGCTGTGCCTTTATCCTACGAAACAGATTTGGTTGTACCAGGTCCCTGTCCACGTCTACAGGAAAGTTGACTTATTCCATTTCGCTGGCAAAGAGGGGGAAGTATGCATAGCACCTATCACCATACATCTCTCTCCTTCTTGTACACGTATAGATCATCGTCTAGGAATGTAGGAAAGATGTGTACAAAGTCCTGGGATCAAACTTTGTCAACAACCATCCTTCCTTCATCAGGCTGCTCCAGCAGCAATGGCACCAGGCATCCTGCCCTGGATGTGGAAGGGGAAAATGTGCCCTGTTCGTCTCCTTGACTCCTGGTATTCACTGGCTCTGGCAGCTCCCCATAGCAAATATTTTTTTACATGGAAGAACCAAGATTCCCAAAAGCACTTGGAGACACAGTCCAAGCAGGAGACTTCCTGGCCTAATGTGGCAGGCAGACATGACTGAACATGAGCTCAGTGCACGAGACAACAGCAAAAGTGGGGAAACATTTGCTCTGTACCGCAATCCATCACTGTAGTGGTCTTTGGAGTGCAGCCTTTCCTGTAGTCTATTACTGACTACTTCCACACGGGCAGGAGTTCAGATAGCAGCAACTGGCAACACCTCAGAATGTTGCAGTTCAAGCAGTTGAAGGGAAAAAGGGTCAGTTTGTGATTTGGCAAAGTCACAGCACAGCCACTGGTTTTCTTATGAAGATGTATCCTCCAAACACACAATCTGGGCAGTAGCTGGTGGAGATGTCTGCACTTCTGGGCTTGGCAGGACACCAGGAGTTTACTAGCAATGGAGCAAGCGAGACCCAAATACAGACAGGGAAAGGCAGGAAACACATTTCTGAGCAAGCAGAGAGAGCTTCTGGGCAAGTGTTGCTGAAAGAAGCCTAGGATGTGAACAAAGGATCTGATTCCTCCTGCGCTAGCAGAGAGGAGACTCTGAAAATAAACTAGATTGCAGTGTCAAGTGACAGATCCCATCAGCTCCTCTTCTCAACAGGAAGAAAAATGGGGCCCAGCTGTTTTAATTAAAAAGAGACACAACAGTTATCATGTCTGAAGTTTTTAGAAGCTGTGAAATTCATCCATCAAAATTGACTGCATCTCCAGCTCCAGTGGGCTCTCTACTGCAGAAGACATAAAATACCACGCTTGGAAAGCTGACACTGCCATACAACCACCTTCTAAAGACCTTTTGCTGTCACTGTCAGTATTCCATTCACTCAAGTTCCCTTAAAGGATACAAATACTGCATTTCGAGGGACAGAGGTGGCTTTGGCAGGTTGCTCCTAGCGTAGGAGCAGGGCAGAGCACATCTGAGCCCAGAGGGTCGTGATCAGTGGAGCAGAATCTGACTGGAGGCCTGTGACTAGCGGTGTTCCCCAGGGCTCGGTGTTGGGTCCAGTCCTGTTTAATATCTTCATTGACAACCTTGATGAGGGAATAGCATCCACCCTCAGCAAGTACCCGATGATACAAAGCTGGGAGGAGTGGCTGACACGCAGGAACACTGCGCTGCCATCCAGAGAGACCTGGACAGGCTGGAGAGCTGGGCAGTAAGAAACCAGATGAGGTTCAACAAAAGCAAGTGTAGAGACTTGCACCTGGGAAGGAACAACCATTTGTATCAGTATAGGCTGGGGGATGACCTGCTGGAGAAGAGCTCAGTGGAGAAGGACCTGGGGGTCCTGGTTGATGACAGGTTGGCCATGAGCCAGCAGTGTGCCTCGGTGGCTAAGAGAGCCAATGGGATCCTGGGGTGCATCAGGAGGAGTGTGGCCAGCAGGTCAAAGGAGGTGATCCTCCCCCTCTACTCTGCTCTGGTTAGGCCCCACCTGGAGTATTGTGTCCAGTTCCAGGCTCCCTGGTATAAAAAGAACAGGGATCTCCTGGAGAGAGTCCAGAGAAGGGCTACGAAGATGATAAAGGGCCTGGAGCATCTCCCCTATGAGGAAAGGCTGAATAAGCTGGGGCTGTTCAGCCTTGAGAAGAGAAGACTAAGGGGGGACCTAATTAATGTCTATAATTATCTTAAGTATGGGATGCAGTGGGAATCAGCCAGCCCCTTTTCAGTGGTCTGTGGAGACAGGACAAGGGGCAATGGCTGCAAGTTGGAGCACAGGAAGTTCTGCACCAACATGCAGAAGAACTTTTTCCCAGTGAGGGTGACAGAGCCCTGGGACAGGCTGCCCAGGGAGGTGGTGGAGTCTCCTTCTCTGCAGATATTCAAGACCCATCTGGACGCCAACCTGTGCAATATGAGCTAGGGAGCTGCTTTGGCAGGGGGGTTGGACTTGATGATCTCTCAAGGTCCCTTCCAATCCCTACAATTCTGTGATTCTGTGTGATTCTGTGGTCTGGGCTGGGAAATGCCACTTGGCAAAGTGGTGCAGGAACATGGCTGGGTTAGGAAGAAAGAGGCTGTACCAGCTAAAGCTCTGAATCATGCTACCTGCTTCTTGCTCGAAGACATCATACAGAAGTATTAGTCCTAAGCATGACCAGCACAGTGGCAGCAGGAGGCTTGAAATGTTGAGAGAGATGAGCACAAAGGTGTCCTCTATAGAAACTGGCAACCAACATCCACAGCAGGATTGAGTTCCACAGCCTGTTTGTCCAACTTGAATAGCCAACTAAAGGCAAAGTACATCATCAAAATAAATTTGGGGTAAAATTATGGTGATTTTTTAATGAGTAGCTGCTTAACTAGTCTTTTATCTCACCTGGAAAGGCAGCGTCTTTTGCACACTTCGTGGTACAGGGACAAGAGAAACGGTGTTTCAAATGACACCAGAGCATTAACCAGATTAACATGAAAATGCTGAGGCAAATGGCATTAGCATTCTCCAGAGACAGCTATTTTGCACACAAACTAACAAACATAAAATTGGAAAATTATAAATGCAACCTGAAAACAAGTTGGGTTTGAGGTTTGTAGCAGCACAGCTGCTGTTCTACAAAAGTAGAAACCCTCAATTTGCCATTTCTACTACAGCTTCCAAATGCCCACACCACATCACAACTCATCTGACACCCCATGGATTCCAATTCAGCTTAAATATGGGAACTCATCAGCTATTCCTCCCCAAAACACTCCCAGTGCCTTCCCATCCTCTCTAAATGACCCCAAACCACACTCTCACTACTCCTGTAGCAATATTTGCTACTTACTGTGCAGAGTTTGTAGACAAGAGCAAACAAATGAGGCTCTTACTCCAACCCTACACATGTCCTGAAAAACCAGGTCTTCATCATCACAGGGAAAGAATAAAAGCTGAGGTTCTTCCTGCCTCACCCTCAGTTGGGACATAAATTCACTCTCTCACCTGTCCTCAATCACCCATTTGCAAAGAACACGTCATACTCTAAATACTTCTATAGCTTTACCAAATTTAGTAAAAATTGATCAAAAGGTTAAAATCTGGGGAGTGCTGGGGAGGGTGGCACTTGCCAGACACTGCTGCAGGCAAACCACACATTGCACAACTTTCTGCCTCGGACACTCTGCCTGTAGTTGTGAAGGGTAATTTCTTAAGCACCAGAAATGCTCAGCTAATCATAACAGCACCAGATCCACTGAAGGAAAGGGAGTTTACCAGTTCAGACCAGTTCAACATCGGCCTCAGTGCCCCTAAAGACATCTTTATTCCCAGAAAAAGGAATGAAGAGCAATGACCAGCTGAAACTTTCATCTTTCTTCACATAAACAGTGTGAAGTTCCAGTTCTTCAGATTTGAAGTACAAAAGCCATGAAGCATCTCACCAGAGATCTTGCCCATCACCAGTGTATATAAGCCTCAAGAGTACCAGCAGAAAAAAAAGTAATGTTTCTCTTCACATTGTTCTTCATTAAACTTCAGGTTTAAGTAGGAGAACAGACTCCTTGGATAACATTTGTCAATATGGACACTAGTTGGTGAATTGTTCAAGATTAGCTACTGGGAAAGCAAGCAACTCTAAGAGTATAGTTGACATGGAGAAGCTGATACAGGTGCATTAAGGACATCACTTCTGTTCACTCTGTTCTGGAGAAATCTTTGACCACTGCTGGTACCAAGAGGTGCACAGGCCAGTGCTGACCTTTAGCTGTAGGTTGCTGATATGGATGTTTCAACTGTGAAGCTTGACCCGTGCAGAAGTTTTCAGCAAAGGGTGGCTTTGAAAGAGTCACCTTGTGAAATGTAACCACCTAAAAGTTGGTGTTTGCTCTGAATTTGCTGCCTGTGCTTACTCTCTGGAGAAGGCGGAGAGGAAGCAGCATCTGCAGCAGGTGCCCCTCTCAGTGACCCCAAGTGGAAGATGGGCAGGGAGACATTACAGATGTTAGAAGCAAAGTATTCAGACAAACTTGAAACTTTCCACTTTTTAGCTCTTCTACTTTCCAAGCCTAACTGAATCATTATAGCTCTAAACAATATTCAAAACCTACAATGCTTCACAATCTGTTCCCACGTTTTTAAGGTGCTACTGTTTTGAAATGTATACATGGGATTTTACACAAATTAAACCTTTTTATTCCACTCTCTGGTAATATAATACAAAAGTATTTCAATTCAATCTGGCCTTCATGTAGTTCACTGTCTCAAAAAAAATGACATTCACGTGAAGTCAAAAAGTGAAATGAAAAAAAAATCCCACTGAAAGTATGAAGTATTGAAGACTGTGTAAAGATAATTCAGATTGTTTTACTGTTACTTGTCCTTATAGGGAACATGTAACTATTATGGTGTCTGAAAATCTACAAAACACCAGAAAGAGACAAAACCAAAATCAGCTCAATTAAAGAAACAAAACCTAACACTGAAGACTCAGGAAATATCAAGGCTAAAACATAAAGTAACTGTTCTGCTTAGGAATAAAAGCAAAGACTGTTAAAAAATTTTACCTGAGGCAAGAAAACATACTGTGCTGCTTTAAATAAAATATAAGCACCTTAAACTACAATTGTAATGATTTTTCAATTAATTTCACACATTTGGTCCTAAGCCAATAGCTGTTAAATGGTTTGGGGAGGAGGCTATGTTTAAAGCATGGAATGGTATTTAAACCATAATCATTCCTCAAGTACTACATGAAACTATCAAAATCCTAATTAAGAGGCATTACTTGGGTCCACCAGCCACATTCAAGGCTCACATGATATCAAGACAAAGAGCTGTTCGATCATCACTGGAAAAAAACCCTGCTTAAATAGCATAGTAACATCTTGCTTTCACTGAACCGACGGACCACGGCAGAAGTCATGGCAGTAATTCTCACCACATGATACAAACTTCATATTCTAGAATTTGTATTTTGGAAACATCCCTTCAGCTTTAAGATCAGTTATACTCTGGCAAACACAGACACGGGTTTTATGGCTACTCAATGCACCATGGCTTTAAGACACCCAGTACATAGTAAAAAACTTCTACATGTGCATACAGACAAGCCAGCTGAGTTGGCTTATCCCCACAACAGATGTACGTGGTGGACTAGTCTGAGAATAAATTCATTTGGGTCCAAAAGGATATTAAACCAAGTCTCCAGAATTCAAAATGCACTCAAAGTTCACTATGGGACTGATTATAAATAAAACTCATTAATTTGTTTCTTACACAATCTCCAAATCTGTCATTTTGCTGTTTGTTTTTCATCAGATTGTATTGCATCATAACATATAAAATCCACAGTAACCAATCTGCTGTGGGAGGTAGTTTGTGAAAGGCCCTATCCCCCATGGTTATCTACAGGTTAGATGTGATGACCCAGATGTCCTCTCCCAGCCTTACGTTCCTGCAGAACACCGGTACAAGAGCTGAAGACCACAGTTGGCCAGAACACAGGGTGTCGGTAAAGGCGATGGCATTTCTCAGCTGAGAAAACAGCATTTCACCACAGGTTGTCCAGCAAACACACGGGCTGCGACCAGAGGAAATCAAGTATTTGAACAAGCAGAGAGTGATGTGTTTCAGTCATGCGTGAAGGGAAACCCAGCAAGTAAGAATTACACAATGCCACCATGAACTTGCTCTTAAAAGTCACAGAACAGTTTCTTCTGAATGGAATCGAGTCAGAAAACACAGAAGCATAATTATTTTTTTTTCTGAAGGTGCAGCAAGCATAAACAGTTTTCCAAGAATCATAAAAGAAAGATTTAGGAAAAAACCCTCTAAAAGGAGTAGGCATGGATTCTTCAGAATCCAGATTCTTCTGATGAATCCAGGTCTAGTCCTTTTAGTGTTTTTTTCTACAGAAGAATCCTCTTTACTTAGTTTTAAAAGACCAAAACTTATTACAGAGGCACTTTGATTTTGGTCACAGACCAATCATTCAAAGCCTGGGAAAATGAGAGATAAGAGGTTTAAATAATGCAAAATAAAGGGATAGGAATTCACATGGATGTCTGATGTTCACCACTGTAGTATGATGGCTAACCATGTAACAGAGCTTGTTTACGAATTGCTCTTCAAGAAACACTGAGATTGTTCAAGCACACAAATCCTTCTGATCAGAAGCAGGGAAGGCTAGTTTATTATTTAAGTTGGACTTGTTTAGCCTGGAGAAGAGAAGGCTCCCAGGAGACCTAATTATGGCCTACCAATACTTAAAGGAGTCCTACAGGAAAGTGGGAGAGGGACTGTCCACCAGGGAGTGCAGTGATAGGGCAAGGGGTAATGGCTTCAAGCTGAGAGAGGGTAGGTTTAGATTAGACATTAGGAAGAAATTCTTTGCTATGAGGGTGGTGAGGCCCTGGCACAGGTCACCCAGAGAAGCTGTGGATGCCCCCTCCCTGGCAGTGTCCAAGGGCAGGTTGGATGGGGCTTTGGGCAAGCTGGTCTGGTGGAGGGTGTCCCTGCCCATGGCAGGGTGGGTGGAACTAGATGATCTTTGAGGTCCTTTCCAACCCAAATCATTCTGTGATTCTATGACTTCCTTCTAAGGTAACTAGATACTACATCTTACACTGAACTTTCATTTTATGATGACGATGTTCATGCAGTCTCAAAGCACTGTCTAGATCATTTACTGATGTGTTGCTTTTGGATAACCCCTGAGATTAAAGAAGGAGTCTAAAAGACAAAGTTGCAAAATATTTATACTAAGTATGAATATTCGTGCTCAGAGGAATGGATAAAACAGAAAATCCAGTTTAGACAACATTAAAAAATGTCATGGAAATGTAATGCATTAAAAATATTTTAAAATTAAATATTTACCCAGATCCTTAATGAGTGATAACGCTTCCCATGATATAAATGCTCCACCACCGTCATCCATAGCTCCTTGCCCAACATCCCAGCTGTCCAGATGTCCACTGACCAATACAATCTGGAAAAGCAATTATGAGCAAACATATCTGCATGAAAACACTGATTCAGAAAAGTCAGTTCAGCATTTAAGCATTTAAATTATTTTGTCATAAATTTGGCTTTTAGTTTAGAACATGAGGAAGGAAACATTTCAAATAAAACTAAAACATTGTCCTGTAGTCACTGGATATAAACCTGGGCTGACCTAATGCATCCTACCACTTCAAGCCACTGCCTAAATCATGCTAGATATGCTGTGAGAAATTTGTAAATGAAAGGTTTTGTCTTGTACACTAACAAAGCTCACACTTTTCAGGGGACACTACATGCCCTGTATCTGGTGACTGGTGACATTCTTTCACTGGTGATAACAGTGAAAATTGCTTTCATACTCCAGCTGTTTAAGCCCTTAGGCAGGAAATTTGATTAACTCTATTTTGGGGTGAATAAGGAAGAAATATGAACTTAGACTGAAGTGTTCCCAGACACAGGTTGTTGTTTTATTATATACCTATGGTACTTGTCACAGCGGACCTCTAATTTATTACCAGATCCCCTATGTGCTACAACAATGACAAGGTATTTTATAGTTCCATTAGTCATAAGGATATTTTAAATTAAAAACTACATGGTAGCAAAGCCCAGATGGGTTTTCTGCAAAGAAAGTTTTGTGGCTACAGTTGAGTATAGTAGTATATGTATCTCCAGAAACACCCACTTTCAGACCTGTACTCCTCAAATATCAACAAGCAGCTCAAACCAACACCAGAAGTGAGACAGCTCCCTTACTGGACCAAAAGCTGAAGGGCTGATGGGTCTATGATTGCAATGGAGAGGTCAAGGAGGGATAAGAACTCTGAGCCGAGCAGGCAGTGTAGTAAAATGATGGACTAGGGAAAAGAGAACAGTAGGGAGCCACTGCAATGCCCTGGGAGTCTGAAGAACTGGTAAATAACGCCCTTGGGGCAGGGCAGAAGTGTGTCCTGGTTCTGGGCAGGCCAGAGTCAACCTCCCCAAGTAGCCAGCCCAGGTGAGCTGAGTTAGCTGCTGGAGCTCATTTCCATACCACCTGACATCACTCTGTAATCCTTGGGTCGGTTAGGTACTCTGTCATCACCGGGTGTGAGTGTAATTGGCTCTTATTGTTCCCCATTCACAGTGCTTTTGTCAGTAAACTGTCCTTATCCCAACCCACAGAGCCTATGTCTCTTTCTCCTCCTCCAGGAATGAGAGAGCAGTGTGTGGTGCTCAGCCTCTGTTTGAGGCTGAACCAGCACAAAGTGGAAGCAACCAACCTATGACAACTCAGCACTGTGGAAGAGCTGAAGGAGACCCTGGAGCTTCTGTCTGTGTCCTGCCCAGAACTCACCATACATGAAGGGATGCTTCCAATTTCCTGGTTGGCTGATTTCAATCAGCCCTCAGAGTTGTAGGCTCTACAATAAGGTGAAAAATACTCATTCCTCCTGCCACCTTCTTCTTCCTAAGGGATGAGGATCTCCTGCCATATCATACATCACAAGACAACTAGTCTAGCACTGATAATGAGAACATAACGAGTTTCCTTATTATCACCCCTGGAGGATGAGAGCCTGTGCTATCAAATGTGCCATTAACATTGCAAGGCATTAACTCAGGGCCCAACCATGAAAACCTCTATTTTGCCCTTCATATGAGAGAAAACTTAGGAAGTTTTCACTGATTATTAAAAATAATGCACCAACAGATCGTGACAGTGGAGTGCAGCAAATACAAACTCAGGTAGCACAACTAAAAGGCCCCTTTGCATTAAACAAGGTCCATGACAGATTACTAGTCATATATATTGCATTGCCATATGTCCAATCAGAATGTGGCAGAGCTCTTTAAATTTAGAAATTACACTATGAAATGTTTATAAATCTGTGTATTATAAAAAACAGAAGTGTTGTGCGTTAGAAGCTAGAAAAGCTCATGATCAAAATCTGAAGAGCAGTTTACTCTTTCCTTCTCAGATATTTCAACCCTCTTTTCTGCTTACACAGCCTTAACTAAACATGTGTTTGCTTTCCAGCACAGATGATTTTCTTGGTAGTAGACAGACATGCTGCAGCCTTCATTCCAAAACGTCTCTTCCTTCAAAAGTGCTTAAATTTGGAAGGCAAGACCTCTCTGGAAAAGCCTCAGATTTACTCAGGATGTACTCCTGCAATTTAATGCCATGATCCTCCCAGGTCCGGTGTGAAAGACTGCAAACAGCATGTTTTCCAGGGACGCTGCCCTGCAGTACAAGCCCTTAAACTGCTGCAGGCTGCTGCTGCAATGGCAACATAGCTTGAAACCAAATAATCTAAGAAAAGCCGTGCCAGCTCTGGAGCTAGAAGCTTTCTGAAACGAGAGCAGAAAAGAAGTGCTCACTGTGGTACTCTTTGCTCTTTTTGTTTTCTTATAAGGGAGGACTGAGCACAGGCATGCTTGCCGGGGGTGAGGGCAATGCGCTGAATGAAGCCTGCCTTGAGAGCTTGGGCACACGTGCAGCCCCACCGCAACCTCTGTGGAGGGCAGTTAAACAGCACCGTGCTCTGCAGCTGCCTGATGCAGACTCACTGCTATCCACTCAGTAAGGAATTTGTAAATAATTAATAATAATAATGCTTTAAAAATAAATAACAGAAAAGGCTCTGAGTGAAAGCAAACTACAGCATAAAGGATGTCTATTCCACAACTTCAAAATCACTATGGGGTTTGTTTGTTCTTAGAGCAAAACTTGGTTTCAAGACGATAACTAACTATTCACTCTCCTGGGAAACAGCCGCAAGCTGATGTGAATTACTTAGAACAAGTTTGTAAATTCAGTGAGAGAAGCAAGTTTACAATGGAAGGCATGCCTTTTCTTTCACACTGAAAGAATACCTCACTAACGCTGTTCCCTGGCAGCGATCTCCACATAAGCGTCTGAGAGGGAATTACTCCTCACTTCTATCAAACAACACATATTGCAACAGCAGGAAATTCTGAATCAGAAGGTGGTGTAATCCCATTTGGGGTTACAGACTCCAATCACAAAGCATCTCTACCAACTTCAGAATATTACATGAAAACAGATCAAGGTTCAAGTTGGATTGAGAAAGTCTGATAATTTTATGGATGAACTTTTACGTGTATTTACTTGGGCTGATGCCAAGAGCAATTACCTAAATACAACCAATGCACTTTCCATGTGCAATTTTTTTTCAGAACAGTTGTTTTTTCCTAACTACCATGCTTTTCTAGCAGCTGCTAAAATCAAAGTTTCAGAGATCCTGCTGATAGCTCGCCACAGACATTCTTAAAATAAGACACAGTTATAACATAACAAACCCATTATGTTTATCTTGGTCTTTAAGTAGATATAATGTGTCTGGGCAATGAATGGAAATATTTCTGAAATACACTCTAAACCACTATATTATTTTAAATAATGTAATAAAATAATAGTTTTATAATTCTCTGTACAGGTGGGCTAATAAGAAAGGCAGCTAAAGCTGTCAAGGGCATATGAACATTACATTTTCCACACTGCTTTATCTGTTATATGGTTCTCAGCTCCAAACTTACACACAGACCAATCACATCTGCACAAAACATCCCTATAGAAATGTCAGCACATGCCAATAGAATGTGAGCATTCAAAGCAATGTAAGTAAGTATATGTAAGTCTAATTATTTGGTTTAAAGCTACAGAGAAACTGCAAGCAACTGTATAGGGCAGTGCAAACACAGCAATACACACCTGCCAAACTGACTGAAAATAAATGTAGGAGAAGACAGCTTGCACGCAACATGACAACTTAAGATTTGGCTTTTGTGCAGTGACACAGCTAAGAAATGCTGCTTTAGATACAATCCTAGGACAATGCAACAGAAGTGAAACTGCAGGAAACTTTCACATGGAAGAGGAGTAACACTGTTTCCTTCTGCACCAGCATTATGACTTCTATGGTATGCCTTTAAGTCATGCCCATTGAAATGCTTTCAATCAAGCATATAGGAAAATCTTGAAAATTCTATTTTTAAAATTTATTTATTCATATATATATACATATATATGATACTCATTGTTCTTTCTACCCACCCAAACATTCTCTCACTTCACAATTTTCTATTTTACCCTTAACCCAAAAAAATTTCTGGCACTAATTAAAACACAACTGAAAAACTCTTAATCCCAATTTCTCAGACTGAAGAACCCAGCACCAAATTCAGGTCTGTGCTCCTAAGCATTAGGGAGTGCATTTTGAGTAGTCTATCCATTTGGATATCATAACAACTATGAACTGCCAGATGGCTTCAGTTTATAAGGACCCAAAGATTTTCTTCATTTAACTCTGTTGACAACATGAGAACAAAGTAAAAGAGAAAGGCAGCACATCACGCACCTAGCAAGTGGGCAAATAAAACAGTTGGCAGGACTAAATTTAAGCCCATCATGCTTAATTTGCCTTCAAAACTATGACTAAATAAAGTCTTCACATACAAAGATTTACTAATTAAGAGTAGTAAATCTGGCATGGCAGTTTTAGGATGTATTAGCATCATCAACAGTGGTGCTTTCAAATATGTTCTGGAAAATGGCAACACCAAACAATATGCTTTTCTATTGCTTACCCACATGGCCAAGCTGGCATCAGTGTCATAGAATCAAAGAATCACATACTGTGTAAGGTTGGAAGGAACCTTTAGAGGTCATCTAGTCCAACTCCCTGCAGTAAGCAGGGACATCTTCACTAGATCATGTTGCTCAGAGCCTCATCAAGCCTGACCTTGAGTATCTCCAGGGATGGGGCCTCCAGGACATCTCTGGGCAAACTGTTATAGTGATCCACCACCCTCATATTGAAGAACTTTTCCTAATACCCAGCCTAACCTCCCCTTTTTGAGTTTAAAACCATCGCCCCTTTTCCTCATCAACTTTCTTCTTTTGAAGTAACTCTTAGCCTCTTTCCCATTTTTAGTAAAAAGTTCTGTCAACCTAACAGAATAAAATATTGGTGTGTAACTAGGGTATTTTTGTTCTGAGCCATTCTCTTCCCTTTTCCACCTCAAGCCTTCCTCCCTTTGACTCACACAGCAAAACAAATGATATATTAAGAGTTATCAACTCTTCCTACTTGATACTTCATGGCCAGGCAGAACCACATCCCTGTATACAAAGCAACATTCCCCAAGTTTTAAAATGTTTACAGCAGTTATTTATTTGTATCATGCAGTAAGGTTCTGTAAATCAGTCCCTTGGCTTTTCTATCAAAGGCCGCCCAAAATCTAAACAGTCAGAATGTGTAATCCTATGTGCTGTAGCTATCAGCACACAGGCTGCATCACACATCATCTTCCTTTCTGGAATCCAAACCAGCTCTTCCATTAGCAGGATGGAAACTCAAAAGAAACTTCTCAAGCATTGCATAACAAAAATACCCTTTTAAATAGTTCTTGCGGGGAGACTGTGTTTTGTATCTGTAATACCATTACTTCAAGCTCAGCATCTCAACATTTGTAGAAGACAAAACTGACAAAGCTGAGCACCCATCAGCAACATAGCACTATATGAACTATAAGATTAGAACTTAATTCACATGCAAGGTTAGATATATACATATTTTGTCTCTTCCTCTCTCTCTCTTTATATACATATATTTAAATATAAACTCCTCTGTATGTAAAAATGTGTGGCTCATTACTAACAGAAAAAAAAACCCACTTTGTCCTGTTATGTTTAAAACCAGGTCTACACTCTGTGTGTAACTCCAACTTCAACAGCTAAATTCAAACACGGAGCTGTAGCAGAGACATTCAGTTGTAAAAAATGCTTACTCGGTAAAAACTCATAGTGAAAGTCTACCCTGGCTATTTCCCAAATATTTGGTTTGGGCTACAAATACGTGAAAAAAGATTTGTGAGATTCTGCACTTGCCTTTAAGAAAACACTAAGTTCTTCCAGTTAAACTGCAACTGGATTAAGTCATGCCCTAACTGTAAATCAGGAACATTACCACATTTAGTGGATTTTATTTTGTATATCTAAGAATATTTCTCCAAATTAGTTTTTAGCTTTGGTGTCCAAATAATATGACTTCACTGTACAGCTCCTTTTATTAGATTTCACGCACATTAGGAATGGTTCTCAAATAATCAGTCTAGCTGTCTCAACTAATTTACAGTACTAAGGATACAGTAAAGTTCAGAGAGAAAAAAATGATTAAAACAAAAACTGTCCTTTCTACTTAATATGCAGTGTAGTAAGTCTTAACTTCCAGGCCTCCGATTAAATGATAGATCTGCACATGAAACAGAAGTGACTCATTTAGTCACACAAGAATCCAACCCTGTTATTGCTAAAACACTGATTAACCTTCAGAGAGCCTCAATATACAGTAAACTCTTTAAAGCTCAGTGTCTACTTTGTAAAACTGATTGAATATAAAGTGCTCTCGGAAAGTCCTGCCAGCAAACCTCCCTGTTTGAAGGGAATCTCAAAGCCACTGAGTAGTTAAATAGCAAGGGCTGATATCATTTATGACATATAGGACAGTGAAGGACAAAATTAGTCTGGAAATAAATTACTACTGATAAGGGCATTGTTGTAAAGGTAATGAGACATAGTAACTCTATGAGCATCCAAGAGATAACCAAGAATTATGGTTGACTGCCATCTTCTTATTAAACGTTGTGTTTTAAGACTTAATATTTCCATACTTAAGTTCCACAGAATCTTTTCTTTCCTATTTTCTGAGAAAATAACACCAGTCTTTTTAATACTGTATTTTGAAAATAAGGATTTTAATTCATTCCTTTCAGCCCACCTCTGGAGGTTTTAAGAGGAAAATTCATAACAATAATTACCTGAAACGAGACCAGGTATCACTGAAATATCACTCACCCTTGCATAAAGATGATGATGTTGTTGTTATTTTTCTAGTCCAAAGATTAGCAAAGAACTTCTGCAGTACCCTGTGAGAAAGCTGAAATGGCATCTGACCTGATGCACAGAGAGGAACAATCCTTTTCCTACGCTTACCAAAGGAAGACTTTCCTTACACGTGTAGTAGATGACTGAGTATGAAGAAAGGGATTATTTTATAATCTAGAGTCTTTGTATTTATGTAGTTTTCGCTTTAGGGATATAAGATAGTTCCACATTACTACAGATCTAGCAACATTGCCAAAGGTTTTATTTTTTAAATTTCTTTTATATCATAATTAATCTCAGCTAAAATAAACACTAAAGCTTCATGCTACTTCTTTCACTGAGGCATGTACAGAAACTGTCCTACTTGTACACTGTGACATTACTCACTACTGGCAAACATCCCTTTCCAAAAGTGTAAAAATTGTAGATTTTTCTAAAAAAAAAATTGGGGGGAATCTCATTGTTATGTAACAATAGTTGATAGGGAAAGTAAAAAATATAATTGATGGGAGATGTAAAGATGGAGCTAGGTTGTCCTCAGTAGTGCCCACCAACAGAACAAAAAGTAACAGGCACAAACTGAAATAGAAAAAAATTCCATTTAAAAATGTTTAAATATCCTTTTATGCTACTACGTAGAGTATTAGAACTGATACTAGAAAAGCTGTTTGGTCTCTATCCTTGGAGATATTCAAAATCTGTGCAACCTGTTCTAGCTGACATGGCTTTAAGCATGGGGTTGGATACTCAATCTCCAGAGTTCTCTTTTTGTAAATACGATACTGACTTCAGAAAGAATAATTTGTGTTTTCTTCTGGCTCTATGAATGATCCACATTTCTTTTGGCTCTGAAAATGTCATTAAAGACACACAAAAAGCAGAACACAAACTTGGAATTCAATTCCACTAAACCCAAGTATGTCCTTCAACATCCAGACTGCTAAAGGACAATTGTAATCTTCAAGATAGAGTTTTACTGGCACAAGACAAGAGATACCTTTTCTACTTAGGGCAGGCAAAATCATAGTAAAAATTAAACTTGGTATGAAATAATTTTATTTGCAATTTTTGTCTACAAGTAGTTTTATGAACTGATGCAAGAACCTGCAGAAACAGGGTATTAGTTGCAACATAAAAAAAGTCTTTATCTTACACTGACCCTAGAAGAATTGCTTTACATATTATATGAGACATGTCTTCAAAGTCTCAACTTAATTTTCAGATTACAAGTCTTCTTTCACCAATTGTAGTTCCTTTGGTTTCTATTTTTTTGGAAAATTTTACGAAAAAGCTTTTCTATTGAGGCTTAAACATGGACTTGAAAATCGTTAACAAAATCATTTTCATCTGGAGAAGAGGAGGCTCCAGGGAGACCTTATTGCTCTCTACAACTACCTGAGGAGGTTGTCGTCAGCTGGGCATCAGCCTCTTCTCACAGACAGCTAGTGATAGGACAAGAGGGAATGGCTGGTTCTGCCAGGGCAGGTTCAGGTTAGAAATGAGGAGAAATTTCTTCTTAGAAAGAGTGGTTGTGCACTGGAACAGGTTGCCCAGGGAGGAGGTGGAGTCACCGTCACTCAGGGTGTTCAAGGAAAGGTTGGATGAGGTACTTAGGGACATGGTTTAGTACATAACATAAGTGGTGGGAGGGACGGTTGGACTAGATGATCTTGGAGGTCTTTTCCAACCTTAATGATTCTATGATTAATTTCTCATTTTTAAATTCAAATAAGTGAATTATAATGCATTGATCTCTTGATCAGTAAAATGGGAATAAGCAACTGGTTCTTATACAGTGATATAATGCAGATTAACATTTATTCCTATATTTATGACAGCAATCGTGGAAAATACTAAGAAATGAAGGTTCAAAACCCCTGTCATATGTTGAAATTACAGGAGTTGCACATCCTTACACAAACCAAAACTCACACAAATTCTAGTACATGTCCACAGCCCCACAGAAACCAGAGTTGTATTGACAGAGACATAGCTATGTAATTCCAAGTAACACTGATAGATCTCCCTACTCAATTCCCATTAGTCCATCTCAAAAACACAGTGTTTTGATACAAAGTGAGATTTCACCCCTCATATTCATCTGTACTTGATTTCTTTATTTATATGCTATTATGAAATCAAAGTGTGTTGGACACAAGTTTCATGAAGATGGAGAAGCAGCTGCTTTACCAAACTTGATTTCTGTAAAAGACCAGATGAGAAAACTTTGTCAGGATGGTTCAGAGGGTGGAGTATCTGCTCATAGAGCGATTTGGCTTATTGGCACCAATAGTGCAAGGTCTCTGGAATGCAAGTGGAATGTGAGGAAAACTGATACAGGTGTGGCAAAACAGGAAAGAACAGTGGCAACACAGAATTCAAGAGGTTTGGCATACCCTAAGGCTGGAAAGCAGCTTGAGTGCATGGGTCGCCTGGGCACTGCATGGCTGCAGCATGTTGCTATCTTTGAATACACACACATGCTGGCAGAAACCAGAGCTTCCCTTATGCAGAACAGGCAGCAGATGGATGACTCAGAGTTCTGGACAAACTCTGGAGAAAGGTGAAAAAATAAGTCAACTGCAGTAACAGGGGGGCAGAGGTGAGGGAGGGATATACAAGTCCTTTCTCCTGCCTCTCTCCAAAATCATGGTGTGACTACACAGGTGGGGGGATAGCAGAAAATGGAAGTTATCTCATTTGGAACTGGTCCAGAGTGTGAAAACATTTGAGAATTCATTGCAAGGGACACACTGAGTGACTATAGCACTGCAGTGTCCTAGAAGTGGGAGAGGTGTCCTCATGGCTACACTCTGGAGTCAAGCTGAGCCATGCTCTGCATACTGGTCTCCATCTCCCCCTCTTAAGCACCTCAGAAATAGCACAGGTTGGTATCACGTCTGACACCTTCACAGGTGCAAATTTCTTCATGTCCCCCATAGCATGGGAAACTTACTGAGCTTGTGACAATGTTCAGAGCAGATTTATTTTTTCCCCTGTGTCCAGCTACAGATAGGAAATCAGAAAGAAAAACACCAGAAATGCCAACTTGGTCCAGGTTATACAGATATGTTTGCATGCTGTGGGTTTCTGTCTAGTTGGACTTAACATCAAATTTATGTCCCTAGGCCACTCAAAACCTGTCAGTGCTAACACTCCTTGTCACTTCACCTTAGATTTCAATCCCTGGCCTTCATCTGGAAGGTTGTGTGTCTCACTGCCAATGCTGTCGCCCTCTAGTTTCTCCTCCTACAGCTGCAGGTTGAAATAACATACTTAACTATCCCTGCACGCCCCAGTTTCACACATGACAGAAGAATGTGTGCTCACAGAAATTCTGACATCTTTATAGCCCTGGCTAACCAGCTGGCAAGCACCCCTGACTGCAACTGGACATCAGTCTTTAATCATCTCGAAAATATGCATTAGAAAACCCTTTGTTCATTCAGCCTCTGCAATCCTGACACTGACTGCAATAAAGGTTGTTGGATTTTTTTTTAATGAAACCTTGTGTCATACTAAAATTATTACTGCTGTTCTATTTGTACTTCATTTCGTATCTGTTTGTGTTAAAATGAATTTAATTTCTCCTCCAGGCACTGTTCTCAGAGGCTTCTATTCTAATTTTATTAGTTTTCATGCCTTTAACTTTCAAAATTAAATACAATGGTTACCACAGTGCTACACAAACCTGATTATCTGTCCCGGATTAATAAGCTTGAAATGCATGTTTAGTTAAGATTCTATCAGGGCTGCACCTGCTTAAATATTTTAATGGCTGAATGTTAAAAGAAATTTACTCCAGCCTTTAAATAAACCTACAACAAGATTGCACACAGAGAATTAGGGGCATGAGGAACAAGATTCTCCTAACGCCTCCACTCCAGTCCTTGTTATCAGAAGTCACTGCATAAAAATCTGGTTCATATGTTTATCATCCCAGTGCATTCAGCAATCTTTACTCCCATGTTAGTGGATTTAATAACACAACAATTTCAGAATAACTGATAGGAATCTCTAGTTCTCTCTAAACTCTCCTACTCCCACCGATGTGTTATAAAAATTACTGCCAACTTCCCAAGCTCTTCTTCCATGCTCCGTTCCTGTTGAAAGAAGAAAAGATGCTGGAGGGTTGGCCAGTATTTCTCTCTGCTGTGTCCTTCTCAAGAGATGGAAGCCTTTATGCAGACAGTTCCCCTTTCATCCACATACAGCAGGGACAGACAGAAGGGATGTGAACCACAAGGTGGTTAACACTTAAGGACGTTTTAATTATGGCTTTGAAAAACAGTGATTGCAAAAGAAGATGAGGGCAAGCAGGAAACTTGGGCATTTATTACACTAGTCTTCCTGAAGAACAGTAAGCAAAAGTTTTAACCTGGATTTTGCATATTACAAATGAAAAGAAAAAAAATGCAAATTAACTCATTCAATTGCTGAGAGCAAGAAAAGGCAAAAGTACTCTGCTAGTGGGCTGCTGCTCCTGCCATTCTGAAACATCCAGGTTGGCAGGATAACTTACTTGTACAGGTGTCAAAGACACTCTCTTGAAAAAACGCTGCAGGTCCTCTGCAATGCATATATCCCCAAAACATGAGCTGCATGCTCACTTTCTGAAATCACCTACATTCACATAACCCAGAGTGCAATTGCAGATCTCACTCCAGTAACTAACATTTATTCTTCCCAGCTGCAGGACATCTGATACTAACACTACTGCCATAATTACAGCACCTTAATTGTAACCCTGCCACACACAGAAGGCAAAAAGACACAGAACTGAAATATTTCCAGGACTCTGCCTACAAACTTTGCAATCTAACAAGAAAAACTACAGTTACTTTCTATTCCACAATCGATATAGCACTGTTCTGCATTCTCCAGTAAACATGCTTAAAGGGAAAAAAAAAAAAAGAAAGAAAGAAAGGAAAAGCTAGGCTTATTTCTTTAAAAAGACATAAAGGAAGAAATTAGTAGAAACAATAAAGAAGTAAAATGAGATAAAAAGAAAGATAAAAAGTTTCTGCAGTTCTGTAGAAAGCGTTGACTCCAGTTCAGGTATGGTGCCAGAACTGCCCATGGCTTGTTGCTAGTATCATCAAACCAGCATTGATAGGCTTGAGGGGCTCTCTTCATATAAACTGCTACCTAGGAACAGATATTAGCTACTAATGTTGCAACATGTCATTTGCTCTGAGCACGTCACCAGTGAAAACACAACTGAGTACCAGAACTTCAGAAAACACACACAGACACATGCAAAAAACATGCTAGATTGCCTAAACAGTCCTCTCTGCCTACTGAGCTACAGCAGATTCTTGTACTAAGGACAAAATCTCTCCAAATTCCTTCAAGGAACCACCAAGAAAGAAAGAGGCGACTGAAAACCAGACTGTAAATGTATTGCAGAAAAGCTTTTAGCTGGCACAGGCTGCCCAGAGAAGCTGTGGCTGCCTCCTCCCTGGCAGTGTCCAAGGCCAGGTGGGATTGGACTTTGGGCAACCTGGGCCAGTGGAGGGTGACCCTGCCCATGGCAGGGGGGTTGGAACTAGATGGGCTTTGAGGTCCCTTCAAACCCAAACCATTTTGTTACTCTATACTTATGAGAGACACAAATTCCCTCTGGGAAGAAGGGTACATCAGAATAAAAACTCAAAGTCCATCAAGCAGGACTGCAATGGCAGAGGATGGGTGTTAAATAGGTGGTTTATGTAATAGCATAAGTTGTGCTAGAGATGCCAATGATATTCCATCACAGGACAGTCTTGGCATCCGCACACACACCACCTTCACCCTAGCTGCTACAGCAACCCTAGAGACTTGCCTTTTCTTGCTCTCCAGACCACCCTGATTAGCACTTACACCCACACACAAGTTTAAGTACGAGGATGTAATGAAAATCTCCCTCCCACTCTCCCCACTTCCAGTTTTTAAGCTTCAGGGTGGAATCTGGACCCTGACAGGGTGTTTGTTCCTCACAGGTGTGATGCACTGGCCACCTTCAGTGAGTGTAAATCAAAAGCAAGAATATTTCTCTCCTCAAGAAGTTCCTCTCTTCTCCTACTGTCCAACTCAGGCAGGATCAGAGCGACTTTATGTGAAAGAAAGATAAATGAATAGAGATAGTGAAAACAAGACAGATAGGAATTTTATCCAATTCCTGGAAATCTAGTTTGACATCTCATTTCATTCTCCTGCCTCCCCAATATTCAACCCAAATTTCCTCTAAATTAATTCAGTCCCTATAGCCTGTTTATTGACGGCTTGGCCACCATGGAGGAAACAGAAAAGAAAACCAGAAAACACTTCATAAAGCACAGCTCATCTTCAGAACTTCATAATGGGCCATACATCTTCAGATATAACATGCATACACATTGTAACCAGAACACGTAACATTTCAAGCCCCCTTAAACGTTCCACAAGTTATTGAACTTTTAGTTTTCAGAATCTAATCTCAGACCATCAAAGACTTAAATCAACAACAGTTTATATACAAAATGAGATGCACATGTTTTTCCATATGAGAAAGTGCAGGCACATACAAAATGCAACAGAGTGTTACAAGATTAAAGTTCATTTAGCATGACATTTGTAGCAAATCCCTTTTCTGAAGCAACACTGCAGAACAGAAAATTATACCAAAACCAAAGAAGTACATTTTCTTAGACTTGAGGGGAAATACTGATGGTGAGACTATCGAGGCCAGTAATAACAGTGTGTTAAGTAAAACAAAATTTCTGCTCTCAGTGCTTCTGCATTTTGTTGGTTTGCCTTGTCTCCAAGTCCAGGGCCTTATACACAGTCATAAAGCCACAATTTACTAGATATTAAAGCATATTTCCTGACTCCAGACTAATATTATACTTTTTCAATGGCATTTTCTTCATGCCCATCAGCCCTTGCAAGAAGACTGGTTTTCCAAGGCTCTCAATAGAAGGGAAATTACTAAGTACCACTATCACATGAGGAATATTTAACAGTGACTACATGACTAGTTGTTGAAACTCCAGTGAACATATACTTGGGTTTTGTTTAGATACAGGAGACAAAAGACCTTTTGAACACAAATGTTTTGAATCCAGACAACACAACACATAATGTCAGAAATTAATGTGAAGTAAAAATGCTACTCCAAATACTCCCTTCCACATGATCTGCAGAGTCTGGACTGTATTATGAGCTTGTTTTGTTTGTTTCTTTAATTTTTTTATCTAATTGAACCCACAAGCAAGGGCTATTTTATTTCACAGAGTTTCCCAGAATCCATCACAGCATCTGCATAACTTCCATGGTGTTTAGTGATGTGTCCAGCATCCTTGTATATTCCCCCTCTCTCCTTATCACAGTGGGAAATGTCCTGTTGATTAAAAAACACAGTTTGTGTACATTACACTGATTCTAGTCAACATAAAAGATGTGTGCTTTACATTTGCAAGGGACAGTGACTGGATTTGGTGCAGTACGGGGTTTGATCCCTAAAAAACTGTTCCCTGCATTTAAGGACAATATGTTTATTTCTCTCAAAATGAAGATGCTTACCATAGCAGACTGCAAGCTCCTGCCAGAAAAGTGTGTGTCTATAGAAAATGTCTCCAAGCAACATTCTGTGGCAGCAGGTTGGTAAGCAAGGAACATGATCTGATGGTTTTTTCCTGCAAGGGTCGTATTTTACTAATTAGGTTGCCATTTTATTAATTAAATCTTTTGCACTATCCTCTGAAGTCATTCTTCTTTTAATTCCCAGTGCACACACTGTGATTCACACCTTTCTCTATCCTTTTTGTTACCTCCCCTTTGTAACCTCCTTTTCCCTGACATTCCTAATTCCTCAGTTAAACATGACAGAGTAAAAGGATTTCTCTTTCTACTGCCCAACCATGTCACTCCCCATGCCTCAAAATCCTCTTAGTGAGTTTAATCCTTCAGCTTCCCCCACTTCTGTCAAACAGCTTTCTGTACTTGCTCTGAACTTTGGGAACTTTTGTTTCAAAATCTGTACTTCCAAACTTTTTGCAAAGCTGCATTTTAATTGCCTCCTATGTGTCATCCACTTAACTCTTCTCATTCCTTGTTTCAACTGTAAAATCTTTGGGAGAGTAACTACCCTGCTACTGTGTTCAAATGTCCATGAAACTTGGAATACTATGGACATAACTCCAGTTATCTGAATATAGCAAAATTAGGAGGGCAGTTGCATTGTTTGTTCTAGATGAGAACATCACACAGTCTCCTTTTCTTATTGTTGGACCATGAGTTTAGCAGGTGCCAAATATTCAAACAGAAAGTAACTGTATGTAGACAACTGTAGCTGGGTTGCAAGATTTGGATACCTGATCCCAGAGTTTCCAGTGCCCGTGAAATTCTACCCTTCTACCAGTGCAGGAGGTCCCTTTTCAGCAATGTGGACTGCAGCCAAAGCAATTAACCCATTTCATTAATTCCTCTACTCAACTTCAGACTATCAGTCCTTATTGCAAGATGCTCAGTGACCTGAACCTAAAAACCAGCAAGAACTACACAAAGCAGCTGGTGCAGCACAGGAAACAATGGAACAGTTGAGGCCACCTTTGTTGTCACCCCCAACATCCAGCATGATGGAACATTGGCATGGTACTGGTTAAAATACAGCTAATTTCTGCCCCATTGGATAAGGCAGAAAGTTGCCCAAGTGAGCAGGACCAGTATCAGTAAAAATACTTTCTCCAAGAGAAGTGTAAGTGCCTGACACAGTGAATGCAAAACAGTTTTGCTTCCCACACTTGGTTTTACAGTAGCAACGGGTACAAAACTTTAAGCAGTTATTATTAATTACTGTAATTAATGTATTACAAACATTTATCATAATGAATAGGCCAACAATGCAGCTCTAAGCCTCATCTACCATCACTGCTCAAAACATTTTCTCTTCAGATAAAAATCTGCATATGCTAAAAAAGATTCATTGCCTGCTGAATTTCTAAAAGATGCAACTTTGAACAAACATGGTAATTTCACACAGATACAGCTACATCTTATGTGTAGATTCAGAGGTGGCATCCATTGTCTTTAAAATTGCAGACCTGGAATTGTGCAACCTAGAGAAGAGAAGGCTGTGGGAGGACCTCATTGCAGCCTTCCAGTACCTGAAGGGAGCATATCAACAGGAGGGGAATCAACTTTTTAAAAGGGTAGACAATGGCAGGACATGGGGGAATGAATTGAAGCTGAAGGAGGGAAGGTTTAGATTAGATATTAGGGGGGAAGTTCTTTACAGAGAGAGTGGTGAGGTGCTGGAACAGGTTTCCCAGAGAAGTGGTGGATGCTCCATACCTGAAGGTGTTCAAGGCCAGGTTGGATGGGGCCCTGGGCAACCTTGTGTAGATCCAGGCCTGAGGTTGGTGTCCCTGCCTGTGGCAGGGGAGTTGGAACTCTATGATCCTTGGGGTCCCTTCCAACTCAGACCATTCTATAATTCTATGATTTTCCCCTGCCTCGCTGTTGGGTAAATACCCAATTTCTGAATGCCTTCAGAAACATTTTAACCCATCTAATATAGTTACATTAGATGTTTAAATCTATTTTGGATCCTAAAAGATTCACAGATCAATATTTTGCAGCTACTAACACTATAATTTAACTGAATAATATCAAAATACTGTTCATTAATATTGATTAGACAGCTTTCTTTACAAGTTCACTGCATCTGCAACTGATCTGGTATTAATGATAAAATGATGAAGACCACCTTCAAATGCTCAGAAAACTGAAAAACAAAAGGAGTGGTCGTTGCTTTTTTTCCCCCTAAAATCATTCTGCTTTTCCCACTTCATTATCATGGCCATCTGCATTTCTGTCACTCTGGTTTTAATTCTTTATAAACAATTTATAGAAGCAGAACGATTCCCATGATCAGATTTCTAGATATAGGTACAGGCTTTTGCCCTCTGCTTAATCAGTGTATTATACAAACCGCACTCCTCTTCCCCAGTTGTTAAAGTGTGATTGTTGCCCATTGCGACACGCAATAGAAAGAAGCCAGTACGGTTCAGATGATAAAGTTCCTGCACAGAGGACATGGGGAAAGCTATGCCAGATTCCTCTGCTTATAAAAATATCACACTTAATTAAGGGGCTTTTTTAATTTTCTGACTGAGCATGATATTGGGAAAAACAAATCAGGCACCAGTCAAAACAAATAATCCCTTTGATTTACTCCTCTGACGACTCACACTGGTTGAGTGTAATTCATTCTTGAAAGAATTTGGCTCCCCAAATCCCACACTGTGAGCGGCTTTCAGCCCCGTGAACAAAGTGAAGTGGTCTCTGGTTTTCACGGGGAGGCTCAGTGATGTGGAGAACTTTGGCAGGGCTACAAAGGCTCTGCAGAATGGAGGCAGTCTAAACAGATACGGCTGTTTGGTTTCTCTGCCGGAACTGCTGAACACGTAAGTAAACTGTATGAACTCTGTTTGCTCGCTCAAAGTATCACAAAAAGCAAAGTTTGTGATTAAGTCTGCTTTCTACTGACAAAAACGTGCTCCAAAAAACCCTCAAACAACAAGCATGTACAAATGTTAAGCATTCTGTACACACAAAGGGACTTCAGCTGAGATTGCTAAAAGCTTAGAGGAAACGTGATCAGCACAAAGGACACAAACCAAGCCAGGAAATTAAAACTCAGAATGTTTGTTCTGCCTGGAAAACAAAGGCAGAAGGACCATTCTAGATTATGCACTTTGTTGGGATCTTGAAACATTTGACCTATATCCTTGTCAGAGAAACTTCACACTTTATTTCAGGGAGGGAAAATAAGTAAGGATCAAGAGACTACTTAAAAACAGCCCAATGGTCCAGGTATAAGACTGTCTGTCATGGGGTCACCTAACTGCTGCTTCCTGAGCATCTCAGTTCTCCCACCTCCATGGAGACACTACCAGTGCCGTGAAGTTCTGTGCTAAAACTGGAACAGATCAGGTATAACTATACCAGTGCAACTGGGTCTTGATTTATGTCCACTTGGCCTCAACCTCCCCCACTGGTCAGCTTCACAAGGTACAGCTTCAACTTCAGACTTGCTGTCTGGGCCATAGCACACTAAGGCAACTCCAGTACAAAAAACACACTGAGAAAGAAAGAAGAGGATGCATTTCTCCAGCACAAACATTTGTGGCATCTTAATAAATCTAGTGCTCCACAATGTACGGATTCTGCGTGATATCCCAAGTCTCCCTCTCCTAAGCCACAGTAAATTATTTATTTAATGAAAAAGGGTACATTAGCCTGTCAAGTGCAGAACACACCGTTCCAAATATTTAATTTTGCTGTGAAAACCTTTTATTGTTGCTGCATGATTTTTTTTAGTAATTCAGTTACAGAAAAAGTGGTTACTAAACCAGTAATTTATTAATCATTCTGTCTAGACTGGTAACTGCTGCACAAAACACACTAAATAAAAGTCACAAACTCTTTTTCCCTTGAGCAATTTTCCCTGGATATCCAGCAATCCATTTACAGCATGCAGAAATTAGCTAGTGAAAGGATTATAACAATTTCTTTTATCTTTAGAAGAGTTATAGCTCCTGAGTGCGGCATCACTGGGAACCTCTTTCACATACGCCTTCAAACAAGACAGTAAATCAAAAGCACCAAATCTACTTTCAGCAGCAGTATTTTTCATCCTTATAAGATACAGCAAAAAGCTGAAAACAGTGCTGCAGGTTTTAAAAGACGTCTCTATACAGACAGACAAGGATGCAGACAGAGGCTATGTTCTGTTAATGGAGAATAACACAGAAAATATAACGCAGGGGTTACCAGTGGCAGAGGTAATGGGAAAAAAGCAAGATGTCCCGATGAGCAGCAAGGGAATCTGTTGGATTTAGTCATTGCACCTTGCCCTCCACACAGCCTATTGAATAAATAGCTGTGCAAGCCCTAATCAAAATGGAGGCTGCAGATACAATTTTGGTTACTAGAAATAATTTCAACAAAAATCTCTTCTAAGGAACCCAGCTGGATTAGCATTTCAAGGAAAAGTGAGTTGTTCTTAAGTTACTGTTTTATAAACACGTGTTCTGGTCCATTCCCAGCTCTGACAACATTCACTGAATATCTTCCTGATTAGACTGCCAAGAACAATGTAACTCCAAACCCAAATATGTCAGATATATATTATTTGTGTGCTGTCACACCCAGAAACAAAGCATCTTACACAGCAAAAAATTCTCCCAAAATTTTCCAACTCTTCTTGGAATGAATGCTTCAGCAAACAAAAATATTCCTATTTCACTGCAGAACATGCATCTCCAGCCAAAGACTCTTCTCAAAAGTAGGTGAGCAACTGGGCAACACAAAATTTTCAGCCATCAAAAAGAGGATTCAGCACACATGGCATTATTTTTTTTTTAATAAATATAAATTTAGAATACATTTCCTTGGTACTTAAGACCTCCTTCCTCCTTCTACCAACACATTCCCATGAATGCAAAAATAGAAACCTCTTCCTCCTAGCCCTCTTCCCGAGCCTGTAAGTCAAAAAGCCCCAAAAAACCTTACTCAGCTTGGTCAGGACAAGGGAGATACAAGCAGAGGGGAAAGTTAAAATTCTAATAAATGGGTATGAAGTCTGACTTTTTGCCTTGGGAGAATCCACTTCTTCACTTAGATTCATTTCCCCTGGTAGTTGTCTCCTACCTGTTGACTGGCAGAAAAACTGGCTGTAGAGAATTTGAAGAGCGCATTTAAAAATGGACTGTGGGATCATGTAGAGCATTAAAATTAAGGTACTAACATCAGATCTTGATTCTGTATTCAGCAGGAAACTTCTGCAGTCAGCAGAACATTGGGATGGGAGCTCAGCACACACAGGCTGCTGCTATTTGGTACTTGCTGAGTCTCTGAAAAGCTGCTTAATTTCCAGCAAAAGAAAGAAAGGGGAAATAACTTAAAAAAAAAGAAAAGAAGATACAGATCATCATGAGTCATGGATCTGGCCTACTGCATCTTTTGGCAAACTAAGCTTAAGCCAGTGTTTACTAGCATCATGAATATTTGGGCATCCGCAGGGACTGTGAAATCCAAGAGAATCCCTAGGCAAAGGAATTACTTCATCTATGAGTAGAACTCACATGCATGGACTGGGAACTTGGGTTTCTTTGGCTTGATGAGTCCCACACACGAGCCCTCCCATGATAGCTGCTTTGGGCCATTATACCAATGTGGATACACAACTTTCTACTGATGGAAATACAAATGCCAGGCTACTCCCCAATGATTTATACTTCTCAGTCCTTAATCAGTCCAGATGCTACTAGCAGGAAGAAGACAAAGCCTCTTCAAATGCTTCTGCAGCCCAGATACAAACTGAGAAAACTTCAGTCAGATGCCATTTTTCCGCTTCTAACCCTGAGTTATCCTATCAGCCTATCTACTAGGAGGAGGCCCAAAATTTTCAGTGCAGATTTTCATGGGTTCAATTACCCTTAATCTGGTAGAACCCCGAAAGCTTTACCTTTCCCCAAGATTTAAAACATAACGAGACTAATGTCAAATACTGGATCCATGCTCCACCTTTTGCTCCAAACCAGATAGATAAAATTTATTCATTCCTAGTTGTAATATCAGAATTGCCCTCACTATCGCAGAATCACGGAATCATAGAATCATTTTGGTTGGAAAAGACCTCTAAGATCATTAAGTCCAACCATTAGCCTAGCACTGCCAAGTCCACCTCTAAACCATGTCCCTAAGCACCACACCTGCATGATTTTGAAGTATCTCCAGGGATGGTGATTCCACCACCTCCCTGGGCAGCTTGACAACCCTTTTGCTGAAGACATTTTTTCTAATATCCAATCTAAACCTCCCTGGCACAACTTGAGGCCATTTCCTCTTGTCCTATCACTTGCTACTTGGGAGAAGAGACCAACTCCCACCTGGCTACAACCTCCTCATTGATGATCTGCTACATAACCTTCACAGCCAAGGTAAGATAGGCAGGCTTGTAGTTCCCCAGATCCTCCTTCTGGCCCTTATTACGGATGGGTATCACATCTTCTAATCTCCAGTCAACTGGGACCTCCCTGGTTAGCCAGGTCTGATGATAAATTCTGGAAAATGGCCTGGTGAGCAACTTCACCAGCTCCCTCAGTAACCTCTGGGTGGATTCCATAGATGGACCAGATGGACCTTCCATCTGATCCCATAGACGTGAAGTGGTGTGGCAGGTCGCTAACCATTTCCTCATTTAATATATAGAGAGAATAGGCAGCTATATTACTATTTCCCTGTATTAGTCTCTGTAACAAGTACGTGTTAAACACCCACTGGCAGTTTATCATGCTACAGGATGAGTATCTGTCACATACTGTTTGTCCTTTAACCTACTCCAAAGGGAGAAAAACATGTATTGGAATGTCTTCTAAAAAGTTTTGTTTATTTTTGCTGTAGGGACAGTGTTTGTAGATATACATGGTGCTGTATTTCTATGGCAGAGAAAACAAGGTCAAAGGAAGCTGCCTTTCTCTGGAACAGAAGGTCAGTGAAAAGCCCTTACTTCCCCAGGAATTTAATTCAACAGGCTTAGACTAACTGGGAAGTAATGTCTCCTACAACAACTTTGGCAATGCGCCCATCATACAAGAGGAGCATACCTACTGAGTTTACAGTTTTCATCCTGCATTTTCAGATAGCACAGGACCATAAAACTGAACTGCAGTAAAGAAGAATTGATACCTTGAGTATGACTAAATCAAATTTATCAGTATAGGGTGCGTATCTTCAGTAGAAGACAGAAGTACAAATGAATCTTGGGATTCATTAGAAAGTCATTTTTTCCCACCAGAACTCTTCACTGTGAAATTCACCTTCATCTAGCGGTTGTTCACTCATGAACTGATCTCCTTTAAGCACAAGATCAATACAATCTTGGTCCTATTACTATAGAGTATACATGGTGAGAGAGAGAATACATAGACTTGTCTCATCCACATGTTACTGGTGTCTGAGTCCGTGTTCCCTTAACAGTTCAGTGCACAATTCTCTGATGTTGCTGAGAAGTGGGAAGAGCAAACTGAACAATACAATTTTTATCACCACTCATGGGGACTGCTTCAGGAAGGACTCGAGGCATTTTAGCAGAGAACATGGGAAGACATGAATATTGTCTCTCTTTTAACCATTAACATTGCCACACAGGTGGCTCACCAATCTGCCAGTTCTAGAAGGTTACAATCCGTCAGACAAGCTTACAGCAGCCTTTGAGTAGTCCTTCTGTGGTTTTGCTTGGGAACAAGAGGTTCAGGACAGAACAGGAGCTAGGACATTTAGTTCCTTTGGAGTTACTTTAATGCATAAATACCTGAAAGAGAAAACACTCTGAATACTTCTCTCTCATTTCCTCTCAACACATAAATGAGAAAAGAGGTAACAATATTGGGTAGGAGAGGGAACCCACTGTAGGTCATCTTGAACTCACAGAGCAGTTACTTCAAATTTCTCATTGAAATACACGTGCCTCACTTGGCCAGCACTCTATGGATTATATCAAGTGATCAACTGAAGAGGAAAAATCTCTTCAGAAGTAATCAATGTTAAATCCCAAGCCCCAACTGCATTCAGTTTTCCCCAGGACTTGCCCTTGCAGAGTGAGCACTCCCCAGCCCAAACCAGCAACTCTGGGGAAGGCATGTTCACCCCGCCAGCACTGAGCAGGGGAATGGCAGAGCAGGCACACAGTTAAAGCATCACAAATATAAATAAATAAGGTTGACAGCAAGAAACAGAATGGGTATTTCAGTACAGCTCATAATTCAAAAACATGCTCCTGGCTCACAAAATGACAGCCTGTTCGTGGCTGAGTCAAAGAACATGGAGGTTACAGGCTTGAGACTTGCACAGCACTTCCTTCCTCTTTCCTGAACTGCAACGCACTGGCTGACTCATTCTGTGAACCACCAAAAAGGTTTCCATCATTTGGTACTCTGCAGGCCACAGTGTGAGAATCTGGCTGTAGCACACAGCTAAGCAATTCTTCCTGCACATAATTTCAAACAAATGGGAGAATGAGGAAAAGACTACCCTCACCACTTCAAAAAGGGACTCCATAAACCAGATGGTGAGGATTACGTCTGGGGGAAGGCTGCTGAATTATGATAATAGGATATGAGGGGAAGTGAGCTAGAAATTTGGCATCCTCACCAATACAAACTTAGTACTGCATCTCCTGCTGCGTGGGTAGTGTTGCCCCTCCAGGCCCAAGACTGAAACAGAAGGTCACATCATGGTATCCTGGACCCAAATTTGCTTTGGTTTAGCAAATCTGTGATAGGTAAGATACCTACAGTGTTTTTATTGTGTCATCATGTTCAAGGCCTGGTTGGATGGGGCTTTGGGCAACCCGGTCTAGTGGAAGGTGTCTTTGCCCATGTCAGGGGGATGACCCTGGGTGGGCTTTGAGGTCCCTTCCAACCCAAACCACTCTGGGATTCTGTGATCACAGTGAAATTTTTTTTTGCCCTTTATTAGGCATATGAAAAAGTGACACATGATTATATTTTTTTCTCAGATTTTGAGTCAATTTTGCTATCTGTGCTACCATTTCCCTTCACTTCTATTCTTTTCAAAAGCATTAAAACAAAGAGTTTAAAAAACTCTTTAGAAAAAAAGATAGTTACTTTCAAATCCCTTTTCCATGGAACAAAGACAATTGTGATAAATATTTAAGATTTATCACTTTTTAAAATATTGACCTTATGTACTGATACACACATCCAACCAATTCCAATTTGCGGAACAAAATCATTAAAGATGCATGATGTTAAACCTGTACCAGAAAATCAGGTTAACTTTTCTTCTAGAGGTAAAGGCTTGATTAAACCTGAGACACTGCAGAGAAAATGAAAAGAGCTCTGAAAAAAATGGAACTTCTTCACAGGACTGTCTAAAGAACCTTAGATAAACTAAGGTTTCTTAATTACTAATTCCGTAGGTCAGCTTTAGAGCAAGTGCACAGCATTATGCTAATTGTTTCAGATAAATAATTTCTGTGTATTATCAACTGATGGAGTTTATAACTGCAGCTGGTTCACATAGAAAAGGGGACAAAGATATGACCTATCCTACACCACAAGAGATGGATGCTTCCAGTTACATGATGGGAAAGACACCACATTACCTTGCCACTGCACTCGTATTTGAGGTCACTGTTGCATCCATACAGGGAGATGCTGTATTTATTCAACAATGCAGATAATACCTTGATCACTGGGTCTGCTTGGTTCGTCAGCGATTATGATCCATACTACAATTAAATATGTGGCTTCAGATAAAGGAAAAGAAAAAAAAATCAGTTCTCTGATTCACAGATTTAGCAAGAGATTTTAAAGCACTCGAAGCAAAATGAAGTTCTTGAAAATATGCTAGTGGCTTTTTGCATCACCCTGAGAGAATAAACCCTTATCTGCTCCTGAAAGACACACCTTTAAATGAGAATGCAATTACAAAGAAGATTCTTTTAAACCACCAAAACTGTATTTACAGCAATTTTAAACAGTTTCAATGCCACTAGATTTAAACAGCTAAAATTACTGCAAGCTAGTTGCTCTTTCTTCCATTTCTTAGTGGCTTTCAAAAATCATCTTAATTAAATGCAGTAAGTGCATTTCCCAGTTAAGCTGGGAAAGGTTTGGTTGGAATTTTTGTTGTTGTTTTTTCCTTTAAACTTACACAGCCTTTCCCAGCTAGGGAAACATTTCCTATTGGAAAGCACATCTGACATTTCTTTGTGCTTTCGGCACAAACATGGATTCCTTTAATAAAATTGAATTTAGGAGCAAGTGATTCAATTTGACAGACAGGCAAATGATGTATTTTCCCATCTCTACATCATTGGCTGGATCTTAAGTAGCTAACATCTGTGCTTTACAGTCCTGCAGAATCCCATGTTGAAAGGTCATCAGAAGAGCTCTAAATGTGCCACATCGGTAAGCAGATAAACAAAGCCATCCCTTCAGTGCAGAGGCTTTTAAAACAAACTCCAGCAAGTACAGCATGCCAAGCAATCAGGCGCTCTCAAAGCAGCCCAAGCTCTTTGCATTTATGAGACTGTCTGGGTGCCTCCACTCTGTTCTTCAAGTGCTACCCTTCAAGCCCCTAAACTTCTTGATCTATAAAATGTGCCTCCTAACATGTCAAGACAGCTTTTCCAAGGAAAAGATAAATGTCATCTCACAGAATCACAGAATCATTAAGGCTGGAAAGGACCTCCAAGATCATCTAGTCCAACCATCCCCCTACCACCTATATTACTAACTAAACCATGTCCCTAAACCATGTTGCATTACCCTTATGCCACAACTTGTACCACGCCTGTGAAGTCGTCAGTACCTTATAATTTTCAGCAAATACGGCAAGGGCCCTATATGGACCACTCTGCCAGAGGCACACTGTACATTTAATTTCTGCTTCCTAAAGACAAGCGGATCACATTTCATCCTGGTAAGTACTGATGATTCCTACCAATTTGCCAAGATTATTCCACACTGCTTTTCTCTCCTCGTATGTAGTACTTTATGCTTGTGACCTCAGCAACACTTGCAATCACGTTGTTCATTCCCTCACCCTGGTCCAGTCACCACAACCTCCTGAAGATGACACTGAAATGTGACCAAGAACACCTCCTGACTTCTCAATTCACAGAAAAACTTGTTACAGATAAATGAAAATGGAAGCAATGTGAGTGTTAGGCATTGCTGACTTTGTGTGACAAACCATCCCAAGCATTCTGAGGGCTCACTGGGCATTTCGCAGGAGCAGGGAGTGTGCTTACATCGATCTCTAAGTCCACAGAAAAAATAATACAAAAAACTTCCATTTTTTTATAGATTCTATAAAATTACCCTTACTGATTTTGTTGAAATTTAACCAAAGCAGCTTATTTACATGTCTTTATACTTACCTGTATCTATTTCCCTGAAACTTGTCTAGGCAATTTTAAATTAAACTACCAAATTCATCAATGAAAAAGTAAACACGCCATACTTAGTGGGTAAGGGTGTGATCCAATTATTCTGTCGAACTTATTTGAAGGTTGGAAACTTTAATGAACGAGAAAAAAAAAATTATCAGACTTGGGCTTGCTATAAATAGGCTTATTAACTATACCCTATTTATATGCACAGTGTAACAGCTGCAGTCTTCCAGAAGGACTTGCAGAACAACTTGCAGAACGTGTTAAGAGACAGTCAAATAAAGTATCATCTGAACATTAATTCCAGCCAAGTGAACAGATCCCTGGAGCACTTGAACATACAATCTGAGGTCACTGGACTTCAGGCAGAAGTGGTGAACATACATCCAAGACTTTGGGTTTACAATGCCAAGAAAGAAAATCATACACGCAGAACAGACCAGGAGCTGTAGTATCTGCTTGTAAGATAAAACAGAGAGGGATAGACTTTGTCAACAGTTCAAAATCTTGTTTTTCCTTTCCTTCACAAGGAATAAAGGGATCTCAGGTCTTCTTCCTGATTATTTGAAAGGAGACAGAAGAGGAGTGAGGACATCACGTTCTAGAGCTCAGTAAGAGCTGTCCTGGCAAGAAGCTCTATGAGAGACATTTCCCATTTGGAACATGCTTTGCTCTGCAGAGCAGCACGCCACAGAAAAAAGTGTCCTAAAACTATCACACATATATATACGTATATATGCAACAAATTCCACTGGAGCAAAGAAATATCATTTCATGAAATACCTTCTCCCACAAGCAGCACATTAAACTTGGCACATGAAGAGGATGAGAAAAATCTTTGTCCGGTTAACATCGCTGAACGGAGAAACCAAGCACAATGATCATTAGACTAGGCACACAATTAAAAAAATAAAGCCCAGAATTTTAAATGATACACAAGTACAAAGACAGCAGTAACATGCTTCCCTGCTGAGTTGAAATATTTACAGTACATGGAAAATCCTACTTCTATTTGCTTATATGCGCTCCAGGAAAATAAACTGATTTGGTGCAATTTCTAAAGCAGTATGGTTTACAGACTATTTCACCTTACATCATGATATTATTCCATTCTCCGCCCTCTATATAATACTGTGTGTATGATCAGATGAAATGGGACATAAGGGGTTTTTTCCTGAGTAATTTATACCAAGACACTGCACACTGCTCTTGAGACTAACATTTCACAGTGACGGTTGTAAATTCAAATGCTGTGATAGAAATCAGATGTCAAGGGGCTGTGTAACTACAAGAAGAATATGCATTTTAGTTTATTTTTGTTCAAATTTGAAAACCAGCCTATGGCATAAATGACGGAATAAAAACTAGTGGGAAAAGCAAATGCAGGCTGTGAGGAGCATACTTCTCAGTAGGTATGAAGAAGCAAACCTACAGAGCCTGTGGTATAAAACACATTTCCTGTTAGAGACCCTGTAACACACGCACATCTTTTTTTTTCTTTGCAACTTCAATAAAGAAATGGGATCTCAGTCCTGAACACATAATCCAGTTTACTTTTCTGGCAAATACTACTGGAAAGGGCCAACCATGTAAATCAGGAATTAGTCCAAAATTTACTCTTCCCTTTTACAATGAATTAGAATTATCTTTGTGCACAGGGAAATTCTAGATAACTTACATACTACATCATGGTATATTGTTGGTTAAAATTGTTGGTAATATTTGACAAATTCCATGGACAAAACTCATTCTTTGATTTAACTGCCTGCCAGCTTCACAAATTTTTTTGACATATTATTAATAATAATTTTGGACAAATTTTACTCGTATAATGTGCTTTACAGTATATTTTTCTTTGCCAAACCGTAATAAATACTATTGCGTAATTTTGACTACATTTACAATAAAGGTGCAGTAGCAAAGTGCAAAGCTTTCGGGTCTCAGAAACCTAGGGTACTTGTTCCAGGCCAATAAAGCTGGATAAAAACTATATAGCAATGGTATTAAAAAAAAAAACAAAACAAACAAACAAACAAAAAAATCCCCCAAACCCAAGAAAAAATTAAATTGACATTTTGAAGCATGTACTAATGAAGCAAACCATGTTCTTGAGACTAATTCTCCCAAACGAGAAAGAATGATTCTCTGAAAAGAGCACGCCAACTGTGGTGAGCTTATCACTGTCACCATCTTTCCCATAGCCTTGTTTTCACAGAACAGTGATGCGGTGTATGAAACCCAAACATGTCTACCCACAGTTCTGCAGTGGGTTCAGCATTTCTCATGAAACTGTCTCTCCATCTACTAAAACTCTGCCAGATACTCTGCTACCTCCTTGAGTAACCATCTCTCTCAGCTGCTGCAACCACACGTTTCTTAGCACAATGCCTCCAACTGTCAGTACTTCAGTGTGATGGAGCAGACCAAGTTTCTTTCCCCCTTTCACCTCAGCCCCATGTGAACGTTTCAGATTTCATTGCTTTTAGCATTTCCCCTCCACTCATATGAACAATGTTAGCTCTGTCCAGCACCTAAAATTTCAGAGTCAGGTCTTCCTCCACAGGTGTCCCATGTGCGAGAAGCTCTGAATCAAACCATCTCCTACAGGCAACCCACACACTCTTCAATATGCAGTTATCCACTAGATCTGCATGGAAAAGATGTATTTTTTTAGCACTATATTCCCCTTTTGCAGAGACTGCAGACTCAGTAGGACAAAAACCAGTCCTTCTGCTGTACAATATTATGCATTCAGTCTGCACCTAACAAAAGGCACAGAGCTCTTGGAGTGAGTCCAGAGGAGGCCATAAAGATGACCGGGGGCTGGAGCACCTCTCCTATGCAGACAGGCTGAGAGTTGGGCTTGTTCAGCCTGGAGAAGAAAAGGCTCAGGGGAGACCTTATAGTGGCCTTACAGTACCTGAAGGGGCTAGAAGAAAGTGGGAGAGGGACTGTTCACCACGGAGTGTAGTGATAGGACAAGGGGCAATGGCTTCAAGCTGAAAGAGGGCAGATTTAGATTAGATGTTAGGAAGAAATTCTTTACTGTGAGGGTAGTAAGGCACTAGAACAGGCTGCCCAGAGAGGTGATGGAAGCCCCATCCCTGGAAGTGTTTAAGGCCAGGTTAGATCAGGCTTTGGGCACCCTGGTCCAGTGAAGGTGTCCCTCCCCATGGCAGAGGGCTCAAACTAGTTATCTTTGAGGTCCCTTCCAACCCAAAGCGTTCTATGATTCTATGAAATACAAACACACTACTACAGATATTTGATTACTTGACACTAGAGTTTCTGGCAGCTATTCATTCATCATGAAAGCTATGATACAGTTTCACTCCCCTTCCTCCTCAGTGCTGGGGCTTCTTATTTCATGTTTCAGGCAAGTACCATGTCTGCCAAAAACAGGACTACCCCTCAGATACTCTTGTGGATTAGAAGGCAAGAAGGATCCAGTGTGATTTTTTCAATATGGAGAGAAAAGGCTTTCCCAACCATTGTATTATAAGAACTCAACAAACCCTCCGGTCTATTTGTGAATTATTACTGAAATAAAATCCCACCGTAACTGCTACATGGGAGTAGAGACAAAGGAATGGGTGGGAAGGAGAAAGTATTATAGTATTATATACATCTGCTTCTACTCACACCATCAAAATGATTACAAACTGCATGCTCAGGTGAGTTTGCTGACCAACAGAACAAACACCCGAAATGGTCATTTTAAACTTCTCTCGCAACTTGGTTGGTTGCCGTTTAAGAAGTGGAGAAGTTAAAATTCAATCAAATGCTCCCAAGAGTAGTGCACAGAGCAAAGGTCTAGTAAGTAGCTTTGGGCTGATACCAGACTGGATTCAAAAAGAGAAAGAGGCTGGGGTAGGCAGCCAAATGATGTGTATATGGTGGTATCTATGCCCAAACTCAGATGAAAGGCAGAGAGCATGCTGTCTGCAATGTTACATCAAGAAAATCCAAATGGAAATGGAACATATACATCAGGGTGACAGCAACACTCAATTACCCCAACCTCTAGCAAGGAAGGCCACTTACACATCCTCATCCCCTGTCCCTGTCACCCCAGTGCTGCAGTAACCCAAGGTATCACCAGTTGCATGTCCACAAAGTTGCATTAGTGCACTCTAAGGAGGTCCTATTCCTTCTAGAGACCAGGCATCAATGACAACTAAAACTATTACAGTTTTCCTTCATATTGCAGTAGCTCATGTGTGCTGACAGCTACTATGCCCCAGCTGGCAAGTGAAGGACCCTTTCAAGCACCTGCTGCCTTGCTGGTACCCAATGGAGCCCATCCCTTGGTTCTGCTCTGGCATCACCAAGCTGAAAGACACAGCAACTTCGGGTGTCTCCAAGATCAGCTGCGACTCCTACCATCCTGGCCCTCTCCCTCATATTATAGATATGCCCATTTATAGGTATGGCCTGGTCATTTTTAAAACATCTGATCATTACAAAGGTCACACTGATGAACCTGGCCTGATGCCTTCCAGCAAAATTATATCAGGAAAATAGTTTTTAAATATATGTAAGCTATTTGGAATCTTTCTTCCACACATACAAATTAATTTGTTCCACTAATATTTCAGACACACACTCTAAGTAGCACAATGCTTTTTAACTTTTTCCTCTTAATAACATCAACCACTTATGTACAAATCACTTATAAGATGTAATTGGTGCACATTCAGACACTGAGGTTTCCAAAAAACATGCCTACTTTAGGACACGCTGGTCATTCAGAGTCAGAGGGCAAACCATTGCCAAGTTCTCCCCAGTAGAATTAAATGCTTTCAGTCAGCTCTTCTGTTTAAATGGGCAATTCAACTTTTAGAAGATTTGCCAAGCTCTACACCACAAAAATTTAGCATGCACTTTAGACTTAAAATTTGGTAGGCCTTCTGGGAGATTCAAAAAAATAAATGAAACTGGTCAAGTTACAAAGAAAAATTTTCCTCCATATCAGTTTCATATTAATTTGACTGTTATCATCACGATGAGAGCTCTGTTTAACTACAAATGACAGCAGCCTTGCCACTCCTACAAGGCACACAATAAAAGCAACTCCCCCAATTAATAGTACAAAGCCCCATTACTAATAAAACAAACACAGACGGTACTACTTCTTTCAGCAAAGAAAATAAAACAATTCCTAACAATGGCTGTGTGCCTCCTTCACCCTTTCTCTTTTTTCACCATTTCTCTTTCTTCTTCTTCCTCATCAGTTCACTGCCATGAAGTAATAGGCTGGCATTCTCAAAAACCAATTTCCATAATCACCTCTTAAATTCTTTTAAATTCTCTTAAATTCTAGCAGTGGCAGGCATCAGCTTACAGTTGCAGGAGAGAAGTTGCTCCCAGAAGTGCACTGACAAACCCTTCAACATTTTGGAATGAACAGCAAAACAATCCACATGGAGAAAACGTGATAATGGAGCCATAACGTGATGGTATCAGGCTCTTAAAAACATTTCTACTCAAAGCTGTATTGTATGCATGATTTAGTTTGAGCATAGGGATATCTGGAAGCCACATCAAAGGGCTAATGGATAGACATTTTGTTAACATATGTAGAATTGATGCCAGGCCATAAAACAACATTGTACTGAGCAGTACACATCTTCAGAGAAGTCTTTCTTTTCTTTTCTTTTTTTTCCTGGGGTTGTTTTTTTGGGGTTTTTTTTTTTCTCTGCAAATTATTTCTTCCCTTATGTGCACAAATGCCTAACAGGCTCAGAAGTCTGGACAATTTTCATGTTCTCTTGTTCCCTGGAGCTTTGCCCAGTATCACAAATTCGGAGAGAGGGATGATTTTTGAAATAGGGAAAGGAAGAAGAATGAAAAAGTAAATAAGCTGCTATTTCCTTTGTCACACAGGTTCTGTTACATCAATCACAGATTGGGAAAGAAACTTCACAATCTATTACCTTAGCATCTCTGTGTTCTCAGGTCATTCCTAGGACTGCTACTTCCAAAGTGCTGTCCAAACTTGGCTCAGAGCTACAGCACATTCTTCAATGGTCTTTTATGCCTGTGGTGTTCAAAATAGAGTCACTTTTCAAATGGTACATTTTGTAGATATGGCACTCCATAAAAACCGGAGGCAAAAAAAGCCGCGTAGAGCGAATTCCTGGAACAGCTATTCAGGATTCCAAAAAAGCCACTTATGAGCCGCTCCGTTTCTCCTCTGCAGTATTTATGCTAGATCACAGAATAATGAGCAACCATTAAATTTATGTACCTTGCAGGCACTTAGGAAACAATTTTCTCATCACTTAGTAACTGTAAGAGAAGTAAAACAGCACTGCACACCAAGAAATACGCAGTGCGGAAGGATCCTGAAAGTAAGGATTACAGGAGAGTTATATCTTTATCCACTTTGATACCTTTTCAGCTAATCATGTGTTTTGTGGTTCCATGTTTGGCACATTAGGTACAGTGAAGCCAGACTAACAAGAAACAGTCACTATTTATAGCATTTCCCTAGAGATGGGAACAGTTGCTTCTGCAGTTTAAGACCAATCATGTTACAACTGTATTAAAATGAGAAGACAAACATGTTTTACTGCTTGCTCTGCCTGAATTTCAAATGAAAACCACATTAGTTAATTTCTCAGTCAGTCAGTCTCCAGTGCCAGCTTGCACAGTTTAAATGAAACATCTCACCAATACACAATAAAGTACTGAAGGATTCTGACAGCATCGTCCCAGGTTCATTAGCGTGCCTCAAAAACTCCTTCTCCAAGATAAAACATAGGCATGGGCAGCAAGTATCTCTAACCAGCAATAGCTTGGACCTCAGCAGGTCCTGCTACCACAACCTTTCTGATTTCAAAACCAAATCATATTTCTTTTATTGCTTCAAGTTGTTCAGAAGCATTTTAGAGAGATGAAACGGTGCCTTAACAAAGGTTTGTAAGTTTGAATATTCTCAGTATCAATTTTGATGATAACAAACATTTCTCGGAACAGCAAAGCAAAGAACGCATTACAAGACTGAAAGAACACTAAGTCTAAAATAAAGCAAACCTATAGCAAAATATACCAGAAGTATTTGAACTACTTTCTTTTTCTCTATTATACACAGTGTTTTTCTACCTTTCCTTTTTCCCCACCATTGCTATCCACACAAAACACTTGGAAAACCTACTTTAAAAGGATGGACTGAACTGGATATGCTGCAAGAGCAGACAAATAAAGCAAGGGAAGAAAAAAAGCAAGGTAGGAAAAACAGTACATAGTTTTCCCCTTTCAAAGATTTTAGTAACAACAACTGACATGGCTTGTAATGGCTAAAATTTGCAAACAAATACAATTTCAGCTCTTGGTGATTATTTTTAATATACATGCTGAAATCTCACAGGAGGAATTAATGAATTATTTATAAATCAAGCAGTTTATTAAATTCTGGTCAGTAAATAAATGAACACAACATGCCTTACAGGCAGTTACATCTAGAACTGTATCACTTCTCACCAGACTTCTTCAGTATGCAACAGGGACCCTCGTTACCGATTAAGTTCCAGATCTTTAGATTATAATTTGCTGCAATACCTGTGACCAGTTAGGTTTCACAGGCTTCAGCCTTATTTCAAACTGTTTTGCCTTAGACCTTTGTAAGAATGATACCACCCGCTGCTGATTTCTCACCCAGAGTTCAGAGATCCAGATTTGCTTTTGTTTCGACTGAAAACTTAAATTGAAATTTTGGCCCGCGGAAATGGCACCTTTATATTCCTCTGGATTTGTACTGCATTTGGAAACAGTTTGGCATAAAAGACATTGTAAGAGTTTGGGTCTGCAATGAATTTTATTGCCTAAACAACTAGATGGTTCCCATTTTTACCAGAGTAACACAGTGGAATGAGAGTGGAGAAGCAACCATTAAGGCTCAAAAAAGGAACTGAATACTAAAAAACCTAAACATTCACTTGTTTTATTTTTCTGTTTCTTAGTTACATTCTCAAAGTGTAGCCACTACCACTCCCATTAACATCAGCAGGGGGCTTGTAAATAAGTCTTTACCCAGTGTTTCAAAAAACTGAGTTTCTCAGTGCAAGAAGTGAAGAGATCCATTTCATTACTAAAAGAAACAGAGGACAGCAAAGAGAAAAATCAAGTACATGCATGCATCTTAATGTGTCTTGGAGGGCAACATTTAGACACTTTATAATCTGAACTGCAGTATCTTCATTTTGAAACACCCAAAATGTAATTCAGGAAACACAGCCTATTACCTGGTTAGAAGAGCTGCTAAAACTTCAGGTGACATAAAATTAAAGTGGCTGTAATTTAAAAGTTGGGGCATTGTCTTTAACTCGGTAAAGGTGTGTTTCATGAAGCCAAACTCACAGATGGTGATAGGTAAACCAATCAACCACAGTGGTTGCTACTTTTTCCTTACTAAGTGATCAAACTTGTGAAACCCTACATTCAAGCTAACACTGAGACTGTGCACAGCACAAGCCAGAGCTGCAAACTACTGGCTCAGAAAAGATAAAAATCTTGAGAGAGCTATGCCTGGTTAAAGGACAGAGACAGTATTTTTTATTTTCCATTAAAGTTAGAAAACTGTGATGTTTAAAAAAGAACTGTGGCTCAGTAGATGTACTTTAGCAGAAATTTCTAGTGCTGCTGTAACTGAGGTTGCATCAGCGTTTTCACAATAAACCACACTGCCAGAAAAGTCATTCTATGTTGTGAGCTGACATAGAAGACCTCATACCAGGCACAAATAGTTCAGTACCACAAATTTAGTTTGTATGGCTCTTTGGCTAAGAAGTTGGAAGACAAGAGAAAGCAAGAAGAAAAGCCTTAGAATGGAAAACAACAATTTAGGATTAACTAGTGTTCAAACAGAATTTCAGACACTTTTCAGTGCAGACGGTTGATTCCTCCAAACTAAAATACATATGGCTCCTGCTAAATGCAATGATGATTTGCAAAAGAAAAAACATTTTCAAAACAGTTAAACTGACACCTTGCATTCACTTTTACATTTGAAGGAAAAAGGCAAAATAATTTTATTTCCAGACAGCAGAACCCCATGTATCTGCCTGACATGTGACTTTCAGAGGTCATCAAGTCCAAACCTCTTGAAGATTATTAACAAAAGAATAATCAAAATCCAAGCACAAATCATTATTGCAACCTTAACTCACTATTTTTTATTTAAAACAGTAACTGTATTCCTTACAGTGATAGGATTTAACTTTGACTTGCATACCTGCTTCTTTGTAAGCCTATGCAGATGGTATTACCTAAAGTGAGCTTTAAGCCAGGGAAACAACAAGGAGGTTAAATTGCGTGCAGTGTAGTTGAATTTCCTGCTCTTAGAACAAAGTAATTCTTAGAGTTTTCTAAAATGTATCCTAGTACATTAGAACTGAGCCTGGTGTTTTCAAACCCAAAAAAGACCAAAAAGTCAAGATGTCTGAAACAGAATCATAGAATCTCCTGAGTTGGAAGGGACCCGTAAGGATCTTCGGGCCCCAACTCCAGGCTCCACACAGGGCCAGCCAAGTCAGAGCATGGGACTGAGCACATCATCCAGGCACTTCTTGAACTCAGTCAAGCTCAGAGCTGTGACCACTTCCCTGGGGAGCCTGTTCCAGTGCCCAAACACCCTCTCTGTAAAGAACCTCTTCCTAATATCCAATCATAGCTTCATGCTGTTCCCTCAAGTTCTATCACTGGTCTCCAAAAACGCAGAAGAGCAGGTGACTAAGAGCTACTCAGTTTGAGGACTTCCTAGGAAGGGCTTTTCTTTGGGTTTCTTTTTTCACATATTTAAAGAACAAAATATGTTTCTTTCTGTATATTCTCACTCACCTGCTCTGGGTACCTGCTTCCAACGATCTCTGCCACTGTGTTAAAGGAAGGAGAGTCTGGGTAGGTCTTAGCCCCCATCTTCAGGTGCACAACTATTTTAGTGCCCCGTAACGACATCCGGGACATCATTTCAGCATCTTCCACAGAGATACAAGCGGTGGGAATCCGGGGCACATCAGGCTGGTAGTTCTGCCACCCAGTATGTGGGCTGTGAAAAGAAAAATAAAAACACAGTGTTAACAACCTGGCTCCACAAGTTATCATCACTGTTACAGAATTATTAGAAAGGACAGTTTCACTACCTTCCCCAACAGACTCTCAAAAAGGATGTATTTACTGTTTTGAAAGAAACTTTTCAATAAAACACAGCAAGTGTTTTTATACTAATCAGAATACCTTACTGTCACTGTTCCATATGTCTGGAAAGCTATTCCGTGTCAGCTCTATTTAAGTCATCATCGTGCTTTGACACTACAGTAGTAAATCCTCTGGCTTCCCTGCTTTATCAGGAAGCAAAGCAATGAAAAGCCAGTAAGTGAACAGTTTGTAAGAAGTACATTTTTCTTCCTTGTGACAAGTAACGAAATTAAAATTCTCTATTTCAGCTATTTCAACATCAGACTGGAGATTTATTTTGAAAAACACTTCAGGAAAAATAAGACAATAAGACCATTACAAAATTCACATTTTTTATCAGTACACTCAAGATTTCAACCTGTGGACAAATGAAAACAAAATTTAAAAAGCAAACAAACAAAACCCAAAACCACCCAACAACAATTAACTTTATACAAATTATGATAAGGAGAAAAATATACACCATTAGCTGTAAGGCTCTGGTGCCTTCCATTTAGCAATAGCTATGCCTTGTGGAGATAAAAACGGGGGGAAAAAATCAAACAAAAATTTCTCTGACGTTCACAGTGTGACATGGTGCAACTTCTTTTCTCTCAGAAAGCTACAGACAGTTTCACGACTATTTAAAGCACCTATTTCCCTTCCAGAGTCTCTACTGCTGTACGCAGAGATAACTGGAGTGATTCCACATCTGACATCAGAGGATCATTAAAAGGTAATGGACAAGCCCTATTACAAGTTTCTTCTGCTAATTTTTTTTTTTTTTTAAATTTTTTTTTTGCATTTGGCAAACATTTACATATTTCTCATTTTCTGGTGCTTCTGTTGAGATCCTTGGATCTGACCTGCAGTACTGAGTGGTACAGCTGCACCTGAAGTCAATGCTTTTCAAACGAAGTTGTGTACAAAACCAGATACAGAGGAAAAAAAAACCCATTTGTGAGAAAAGAGAAATTGGGATCTTTATGTATGTCCAAGTTCTCAAATACTCTCAACATCACATCACTCATTGCCTTCATTTCCCACTTCTAGAACACGAATAACAATACTCTCTGTTTCAAGGGGACTCAATGAACACCTGAGAACTATTCTGATACCACAATAATGATCAGAAATTGACTGGTATACAATTACATGTCCTAAACACTACAATAAGCTTAGAACTGCACACTGAGATATTAGGGTAAAATTCTGAATGAGCAGCTCCCCAGTACTGGCCACCCTCTGCAGCAAAGCTGTGAGCTGAAGTAACACATCTGCAATCCTTTATTTCAGGTCTCATCTGTAATTCTCACGTTCCGGTCACTACTCCAGAAGTGTTCTCAGAACACAATACATGAATTATTCAGCCACCTAGAGGCTTCTTCAATATTCTTACGAATACTCTATTTGATTCTGTTATTAAATTCTGACTTTATCAGCAAAGTGCCAGTGAATTCAGTTTCCAAAGGAAATCTCTAGTTAAATTGTATCTTTATCTACCTGGCACCCTGCAAAGAAGGGCTAGAGTTGAAGCTTTCAAACTTGATTACAGAGGTTCTTCGCATCAACTGTTACAAATTTTAATACTATTTTTCAAAGTAATACAATTGAGTTTGGCAGGGACATCTCCGGGTCATCTGGTCCAATGCTCCTGCTCAAGCAGGGCCACCCAGAGCCAGATGCCTAGGACCATATCCAATTATGAAAATCTTCACCTCAGACCCTGCTTAGGGTAGCAGGCTCATATTTCTATACATGTAAAGAAAAAAATTTTAACATTGGGAGGATTTTTAATTCTTCTAAACTGGAAAAAAACCCCACATAATTCCTGGAGGAGATGCAGTGAGGAGGAAGGGCAAAATCTACTTTCTGAGACCTAGACTAGGAAAAATGGGAGAGATTACTGTTCTATTTGTTTAGAATAATAAATTATTCCCAACATGACATGTTGTAATCAATAACATAACCCACAGAGTAGGTATGTAGAAACATTTATTTGAAAAGAAAATATACAAAAGGAGTTAGAGAGGTCTTGTGGGAGCTGCTTCAGAGTGTAGGCAGATCTGTTTATTAGGTGGCAACAGTTTAGGAGGCTATTGGTCCCAGTTGTTTATGGCTGAACCTCATATGAAGGCTGGTGTCCCTTCTCCTCATCAGTTTTGCAGGTTGGGTGACCTGTAGCTCACCTCTGAAATGACAGCTACCAAGGTACTCAGAATCCTCCGTGCTACATAATCCTCCTCAAGTAGGATAAACCCACATAGACTTCTAAGTTCACATCTTTTTTCTTTTTCCTTCCCCTTGATCCATGTAAAAAAAAAAAAGCAGCCCACTCCCCACCCCCATTTTTATACTTTGAGAGTTTGCTGTGTATGTTTAATATTTCTTTGAGTGTTTGGGGGCATACCCAGCATGTTAACCAGGAGATTTGCCAAAAAAACATAAACACACCAAAAAAGAGAGACATGACAATTTCATGTATTAAGGTTCCAAAATAAAACCCCTTACATTCAACAACTGAGCAGAAACAAACAGTTTCCACTCACTTTAAATGGATCCATTCACCTGTGTCTCCTGGCAAGATTATGTCTTAGTACTAACACGCTGTGCACGCTGAACTGCAGTAATTCAAGTTTTATCACCACCTGTATTGATTTCACTCCCCTTGTTATTTCCCAGATGCTCAACAAAAGAAACTCCTAAAACTGTATTTGTTTCTCCAATATAAGTAGCAATTACATTTCTTTTGGATGCTGAATCCCGACGCTCCACCACAACTGTGAATAAAGCTCCTGACAACACACAGAGACGCACACACACTTACACATCCCAAACAGGGACAAATGTACCCCAGCCAGCCCCAAGAAGTGTCAAGGGTACATCAAAAAAATTCTAAGTAAATTAAGCCCCTTTCATACAGAGATAACAAAAAACCAAAAAGGCTGCTGATCACATGGCATGACCTCAGCAAGGATTAACTAAACAAAATAGAAAAGAAATTGTTAGCAGACTCTCTGTGTAACAGACAAAGATGGAGAGAAGAAGTCCTGAGTTTGGCTCAAAACAGGGCAAAGAGGATGCGGTTCAGGAGAAAGAATTTTGGTCCTGGTGGGCAAGGAAGATTTTGTTTTTCACTGAGTCTGAACAAAGACAACTTTGTGGGTATTCTTTCTAAAGAAAAAGGATTTTACTAAAAAAAAAAAAAAAATCTGACATGGACATTTACCTCTCCCTGCCCCTTGGGGGGAAAAAAAGCAAGCAAAGCATTACATAAAATGAGCTAGGGAGATCACACAGCAGCCCTGACTTAGATGCAGCATTCATCTTTGTGACACTGGTACCTACAGGCAAGCAAGGTGCAGCTCTGGTGTTTCCTGTTAACATCTGGGAGTGACATCAGCTTCTGCTGTTCCAAACCCAGGGTCTTGCTGAAAATGTTGTCATCCAGGAAAGCCTTTATTAATTGTGCATTAGTTAAGCCATCTAATACCTAACATAACCATACTTCAATATCACAGTTTAGTAGAGGAGATGGGGTGGGGGATTCTTCTATTATTTTTCTTTTGATTTAACAAAATCGCCTGCTCTTCTCATTTTAGATCTGCTGGATCAACTCATCTCCATATTTAAACTTTCAAAAATTGAACACATCTAACTAGATTAATCCTTCATAAGCCTGTTAATTTTAATAAAAACATTATTACTAATTAACATTCATGTTAATAAAAACATCATTCAGTCTCGCCATTCCTGTTCAACAGCTTAGGACTCAGACAGAGTGGGCGGTTGGGTTTTGCCTTTGATAAACCCCTAGTTTTCACATGCTGGAAAGTACTGAGAGCAGTATCAGAGTATGAATAAGAAAGCAGAGGAAAGGCTCTAAAAAATAATGCATTTTCTCTGTTAGAAGTGCACGTCAAATGACTCGTACGAAACAGATGTGGCTTACATCTTACAGGAAGGATAAAAAAGTCAAGAGGCAGCTGGTTAATTAGTTTCTCTTCTGAGTAAAATAAACAAATGTGAAGAAACTAAAAGGTATGGATGAAAAGCTGTGCTGCTGGTGTCAGGTCAGTTCTAATTCTTGTCACTGGAAGCTGACCTTGCATGCTCCATTACATCCTGAGCTACCTATCCTTATCGCTAAATTTAAATGCCTAAGGACAAATAAACCGTGTAAGAACCTATGTTTCAAGCTAAACAGGATGCTCTGATGGAAAACATATCTCAGGTTGAAGCCTCAGACAAAGATAGCAATCACCTAAAGGGAGAACTCTAACATGACTAAAAGAAAAAAATACAACCCTGACACTTGATGATATCAAAGCTGACAAAGATCTGCTTCAGCCATAGTGTGCATACACAGTCCCTCCAAATGTACAGTTATTCACACCAACTTCATAAAGCAATCCAGGGCTGGGGAATACAAAATGAATATTGACTAAGCATCTTCAGCTTTCTCACTCATACAAGCACAATGTAAGACTCTACACAACCACCTATTTTTCTAAAGGACCCATGCCATATTCACTGTACCAACCACACGTAACTAAACAATCATATTAGGTCAGTTAGTTTATTATTATTGACTTCAATCGTAAAACACATTCCTGAATGGAGCCGTGACTCTATTAACAACTAGCGTGGAGGTTTGGCCCTGGCTAGAGGCCAAATGCCCACCAAGCCGCTCACTCACTCCCCTCTTCAGCCGAAAAGGGGAGAAAATATATTTTTGGAGGTTTAGGCCCTGAGATAAGGACAGAAGGATCACTCTCCAATTACTGCAATGGGCAAAACAGACTCGGCACAGAACAAAGGAAAGTGATTTATTACTATTACAACTAATACACCCAGTGAACTGGAATGAGATAAGAGTAAGAAGCGACCAGGTCTTAAAGCGCCTTCCCCCCACTCCTCCCCTTCTTAGCAAACTTAAACCTCATCATGATTTTACTCCCTTCTTCCCCAACATGGCACGGGGAGGGGCAGGGAATGGGGAGTGGGGTTCCAGCAGTTCCTCACAAGCTGCTTTCCTTCCCCAGATCTTAACACTTCTACTGCCCCCCACCCCTCACCTCTTTGCACACTTGACTTTACTCATCAATTAGCTCCCTTCTTCTCTCCCATCACAGCACAGGGAGGGGCAGGGAGTGGGGGTTTTCAGTCCATTCCACCCGAGCTGTCTTCCATCTCAGCTGGGGGGTGGGGGCGAGCATTCCACACACACACACACTTCCCTTGGGATGCTGTGGGGTCCCACCCACGCAAGAGTCGTATCCATGAACTTCTGCAGCGTGAGTCCTCTCTATCAGAGAGTCATCTCCTCACCAAAGGCCTCTCAGCAGGACTCCCTTCCATAGGGTGCTGACATTCGGGCCCAGACTCCCCTGGCCTGGCTCCCTGCAAAGTCTCAAGTCCCCTGGCAAACCTGCTGAGGCGTGGATCAATCTCTTCACAGTCCGTAGATGTCTCTGGCCCTCATTCTCATCCATGGGCTGCGAGGGGACAACCTGCTTCACCATGGTCTTCTCCACGAGCTGCAGAGGAAACTTGCTTTCTACATTCCTTTTCCCCCCTTCCTTTGGGCCTGGCCTTGGTGCAGCTGGTCACATCTTCCCACTCTGCATTCCGGTGGCAAAGTGCGCCAGCCAGCAGGTTTTTTTTCTCCTATATGTGATTCACAGAGGCGCTATGAATCCTTCTCTGATTGGTCAGAGGTAACTTTGGCCTTGAATCGGCCGATGTTTACTGTCTGGAACTCGCAGAAAACTGTAACTGCTGCTTTGCAAAAGCCATCTAAGCAGCACAGCTACAGCAAACTGCAACAACCCACAGCAAGATCACAGCCCTAACTCTCAGTAACAGGGTCACAACCTCCTTGCACCTCAGTTCTGTTTCTTCACTTGTAAATTCTATGTACCACAGAAATCCCCTCGCATACAGAGCTTTATCCTTTAAGAGTGATGGAACATCCTATAGCAAAACACGAGTGAAACTCCACATGTTGATCTTGCGCTGCACTACGGAAAACTGCTACTCCTTGGTGTCTCACTCCTGTATCCTTCTCTTCATTATGAGGAGCACAGCAAAGGCTGAACTCCATTCAAGTAAATCCCCTTTTCCAGCACCATAAACCAGACACCAGCAGAGCCTGTAGGAAACAAAAGCTGTCCTTGTGTGCACCCACAATCTGTATGTTCTTTCAAGACTCTCAGCATTATCTGCATAGAGAGGCCGAACTGTAACAGAATTAGTCAAAATGTCAAAAGTATTAATCTTCTCAGAAGAATTAGGTCTTTAAAAATAAAATCAAGACTATTCCCCATTTACAGCCACTTGGCAAAATATGAAAGAAAGAAATTCAGCCTAATTTTGTGTTTCTGACATTGTTTGTCCCAAGATTTTCTTGCTTTGTTTCCTTCTTACATTTTCTTTGTAGAATTTGATTTGGTGGTTTTAAAGTGAGTTGAAATAATGGGAGGACTACTAAATTTAAAAGTATGAATATGCACAGAAAAATTGATAAATTAAGGAGAAAAAAACATAACATGTTACAAATATGGAATTAAATGTCATAGGAGTCTGTTACCAGGGATAGAATATTTGGAGTCTACCTATACAGTTTCTTACCGATTACTTTGTACCAACTTTGAACTGATGTAGCATCTGCTCAAGGGTAATGAAGTGCAAAAGTGACTCCAGAAACTATTGGCCTTCCCAAGGAAAACTTGCTTTGAAAAAGAGCACAGCATTACACTGTTACCACATGGTCTCCATTTAAGTTAACATTTGGAAAACTGCTTCTAATCAGTGCTAGGCACTCATTAAAATTAGGCTTTACCAGACAAGCATAATAGCTTTGACGTAATTACATAGGTGCGAGACAGAGAATGCAAGTAACACATATATGTTTGTATTTCATTATAATATTCAGTACCACATGCACAATGGGAATTCTGTGATAACCACAGAAATTTTTTTAAAATACCATAGATTAGATATGGTTTGTCAAACAAGCAGCAGAAAACAACTGTGAATGGTAAAATGATCAAATGAAGCAAGTCCAATGAATTCCACTCCGGGACTATCCGACTGCTGGGAAAGTAGAAGAGCTTGCACAATCCTTTCCAAACGCCTGCAGGAAATGGAGACTCACATCAGCTGCTTTTCAACCGAGAAAAGAGACTTTCTGCATCTTACAGACATGAGGATGACTCTCCAGCAGCTGACAATACCTTGAGGGAACCATTGAAGCCACACACCTGTTTGGCCGCCTTCTGCTCAATGTGAACTACCACGCTCCCTCCTCCTGTGTTTACATGTGAGAACGCAGCTGCCTGCCGCATGCTACCATAGGTATGTGAGCAGAGGGCTGCTGGAGGAAACACCAGTGACAATCCTAACTGCCAGCAGCTGCAGTTCTGCCTTAATGGGGTTTCTTTTTATTTATTGTTGAACTCCTGGCTTCTCAGCCTTGAGCAGAAGCCATATTTATGTCTTCAGTGACCCCTCAATCACCAGAGAATAGTGAGCACACAGGACAAATAAAAAACCTCACTGAAAACAGATGTTATATTTTTTACCTACAGGAAGGATATAAACAAACACACACACAAAACCCCCACCAAAAACCAACCAAAAAAACACCCAAACCATTTTCTTTATTTAGAAAGCAGAGAATCAGACAAAGTAACACTGCAGGGCTAGCAACACATAAGCAAATTAAATAGCAGCTAGCTGTCTAGAATACTGACCTGGACTTTGTACCCCCTTCATTTAGTGGCCTTTTTTATTATTGATAATTAATTTTTACAGTAAAATTATCAGGCACAATCAGGTGTTAAGAGGCATCAGAGCTTTCACTATATCAGTACTTCCAAGTCTCTGCTTCACTGCAGACAGTAAGTAGCAGGGATGGTCAAGCTTTCCCATATGGAGGCATATACTTCATGTCACACCAGAAACTGGAGCCTCCTCTGGTGTTGAATACAGTCTATTATGGGATAGTCCATGGAGGTTCCTCCTCTTTTCAAAAGATGATCATTTAAAGGGTAACACACAGCCAACACTTTCAGTGAGCTGAAGGAAAAGGGTAGGGACAGAGGATATTGATACCATAAAACTTCTTCCTTCCTTCTGCTGACCAGAGGTAAATAGAGAGGAGCAAAGTCTGAAAGGAGGCAGAGGAAAGTTTCAAATTCACAGAAGAGGGCATGGATAGAATTTTTCTTCTTCCCTTCCTTTGCCATGCGACACAGCACTCAGAGCAGTACAGAGTGTCTTTGGACACCACCCTCCATAAAAAATAACTAAAATACAGCTGTATCTTGAACATACTTAGGAATAGCTTTTCCCTCCAATAGGTTGGGGAAATGCAAACAGAGCCTTGAGGGGATACCTTTTCAAAGTGTAAAAAGTAAGACTTAAGGGTCAACAGGAATACAAGGGCAGTCTAGAAAAAAACCCACCAAGTGGGAGTGGGAATGACGGAGGGGAAACAAGTCCATGAAGACAGCAGGAGAAAGAACAGTATCTTACACCAAAGACAACTACAGGGATGGATAAAAGGGGAGAGATTTTAAAAGTTAATACCTAAGTTGTTCTACTGTCCATTTTTTATCACCACAGATGGCATGGAAGTAAATCCCAGGAGTGAGATAGAAGAGAGAAACAGAGAAATCTAGTCATCTTTTCCACTGTGGGTATCATCCTGTTGCCATTGGAAATCAGTGGCAGATCCTCCACTAACTTCAATAGAAAGGGGGAAAAAATAAAAGGCTTTAACAAGTGCCTGGATAGGAGAAGAAAGAGCAAAAGGCCTGACTGAATTCAGTCTCAAGCAGTGACCAAACTCAAAGCCACTACAAGACCCTTGTTTGGGTGAGACCCTTCTTTTCTGAAGAAAACTGAAACTGAAACATCTTCACTACAAAACTGCTTCTTTAACTCCCACAGATCTAATTTCTATAGACTATTAAACTCCTTTTTGATTTTTTTAAACAATTCAGCACTTTTGCTGTTCAAGTAACAAAAATAATTTCAGGTCAAGAGAATAAAAAGCATGTTAGTAAAAATACTACAGAGGGGGTTCTCCACTTATTTTTCCCCTCAAGTGAGACATTTCAGTAGTGCCACATGAAAGGAACTATTTTAACATCACCTGACCATTTTATTTGATATATCTCCCTAGTTCACATACTATACAACACCACTTGTGCAATGTAAAATGAAATGTAAATAATTAAGTGATAAGGACAGCTTATCAGTGTTATTACACTGAATTGATAAACTTACTCTCCATTAAAACAATGTCTTTTTATTTTCAAAACTCAAGCAAGTTTTGCCTGTCACTCCAAAGTTAGATACACACAGAATCATTGTCTCAAACTTGTAATCTGCTGTAAACAGAAGAGTTCTTTTTAGCAACAGAATATGTATTTTTGTAAGCTTATTATAGCATTATAACAACTGCTGTGAACTTGAATTCAACATTGAGCAGCACGGCAATATGTCACGCCAAGCATGAGCATTCTCTCCCCAGCTGTATTTGTTGACTACGGCAGATTCTCCCAAAAGCTTCATAATCTACATCAGATGAAACACAAAATGTCCCAATAGGTATGTATTTCCTCTGAACAGCTTCTTTCCTGGCAATTAACATTGTGTCTGGGAAGTGAAGAGTGTCAGGCTGGAAAAAAAAACAAAAACAAAAACAAAAACCACACAACTGTGTTTGGGAGAATGTTTGAATCAGTTCTGGGGACCTTCCCATGCTGCTGGTTTCTTTAGGAGCATGCAGGAAGAAGACCCAGCACACAGCAGCTGCCATGAGGAAATGAATGTAGGTGTTTCCCAAGAGTTAAATCTTGGGAATTCTAGTTGGTTTTGCTTCCTCAAAAGGGGAAAGACAAATTGCTGTTAAATGGCCCCACTTTCTCACTGTTTTGGTTTAGATATTGAGTTTGTGGTTCTCTTCAATATATATTATATACTCACAATATTTTGCTTATTGTTTGAAGGTTGGTGCTTTATTTAATTCTGGAGATACTCTGATTTCCTTTATCTTCTGATAAAGAGAAAAGATTATTCTCAATCCCACTATTACGTTTTATGGATTTCTTTAATATCTAACAGAAGTGTCTAAGAATCTCTTCTGGAATAGAGTCTTTCATTGATCCAAGCTGCTGAGGAAAATGTTGGAGAAAAGGTAGCAGGCTGGAGGCTTTTGTTGGAATGTACAATAATGACCATGGCTTTCATAGTCTGTATATAAATTTAAATACACAGATGCTTTTGGGCCTTAACCAAGCGATACAGGCACACAGGCAGTCAGATCAAATGAATTCCCGTGGTGAAGACAAACTGGATTTAGGGACATGACAAGATTCCAAACGACCTGAGAAGTGGCAGCCATGGGAATGTTGCAGCTCCAAAGCTCACCTCCAGCAAGTCCGGGAAAAAAGAGGGCTTTTGGGGGGAACACAGGCTTCCACACTTCCTCCTCACCCATCTGTCCAGGGTGTCACTCTTCTGCTAAGACAGCCTCCACAAGGAAGGATGTGCAGCAAGCCACCTGCATTCACAGCCTTAGAGCTGATACGAAGCCACTGAAGCCCACCTAGGGCAGCACTGCAAGACACTAACAGAAGAAAAGTGGAAATTTTCTTCCCAGTGTTCAAATGCTCACTAGGAATGATCTTTTCCCCCTTGAACAAGCTGCAGAAAAATTACCTTACTGATTATTGTTAACACTGAGACCACATATATAAACTTCATGAATAATATAAATAGAAAATCTGTTTAGAAACTGTATCTACTTAGAAGTGCATCACAATTTTAGAAGAAAAACTGTTTTACAAGCTGATACACACAAGCTGAATTAACTTGCAGCTGTCAAGCAACAAGTTGTTTCTGTAAAATACTCTGTACTACCCTTCTGTATAAGCATAGAGGAGTTACTTAAATTATTCACTGGAAATGGTACTTGATTCAAACCTAGCTTGGCTATAAACAGATAGGAAATTCTACAGAACTCTGAATGTGTGGGGTTCACAACAGTTTATCATGAAGTTTTAAGCAGTTGGTTTTGCAAGTGCAGCCACGAGAGCATCTGCAAGCTTGCAAAGCCTCCGTACACCTAGCCCCCAAACCAGGCTTTTGATGGTTTAATCTACATGAAGATAGAAGTTCACTGACCTGCGAGTGAATCTTGTGATGTAGACAATACAGTGATTAATACTAGTATTAACACAACTCCTCGTTTAACAGGACAGAGCTTGACCCATGATAACCACTGAACTGCTTACCCGCAACAACCATGGCCAGCATGACCCACAGTACACTGCAAATCACACAGTACCACTTCTCGCTGCCAAAGCCAGGAAGCTACTAAATGGCCTGGATGTAAGCATGCTGGGAAAACATCATCTTCCTTGGAAATCTGTCATTTCTCAGTGCCAAAACATTTTGGGGAAATGGATCCATCTAGGAGCATCCTTCTGAAACCCCAACAGCCAAGCCAGTTTGCAAACCTACCCAGCTCATGAGCACTGCTCCCTTCTAATCCTCTAGCATCCTTCTGAAATGCTCAGGTGGAGGAGGAAAAGGGACCATATCTGTGGGTGGAATTTCTCAGCCACAAACACACTTGGACTAAAAACCCCTTCAAGTCTCACAGACACTTTCTCTAGTACCAAACTGTTGCCCAAGCATACCAAACTGACCTGAGTGCTTTGAAATGCCATTTTCTTTAAACCACTAGATTGACTTCTAAGGAACATCCTCTTCCTATACATCTGCTATTTATACATATACACAGCCACAAGCATCACACAGTGACTGACACTGATCTAAGCATTTTAAATTGTTCTTTTAAAAAATTTTATACTTAAAGCATGACCAATTTCACTAGTTTTTTCAGTGGTGACACTTTACAGGGAAGATCCTCAGAGGAACGAACAGCATTCTCCTTTCCTTCCTCAGTAAGCTTCAATGGACAAGCATTATCTGAAGGCTGATGCTTTACAATTGTGCTCTCCAATTCCTTGTCATCTTTTCATACTTGCCTGGATTCTGCCATCCTTTCACTAACTCTTAATTCATTCTACTAAGTAACAATGAGATATCTGAAGAATAAAAGGTACTGCTCTATATGGGAAAGGGTTAAAGGAGTCCATCACTGATTGTCACTGAGAAGTACCATAAAAAGCTTTACATAACTGAAACCTAATTTTAGGCACTGAAAAACAGTTACGCTTCTAAAATCATAAATTGCAGCTGCACTTATTATTCCAAGTAGCTCTGTTAAGTTTTCTCATGGGTATGCCTATTCACATCACATTCCTGGCAAGAGTGAAATGTTAGAATCCTCTCAGACACTGCAGCACACCATTGCTGTTGTCCTCGATTGTCAGGATTATAAACTAAGTGAAGAGGGGAAAAAAACCCCACAGTTTTGTAGAGTTGCAGCCTTGGATGGTCTCTCAGATGAACCCAGCAGCCCAGGATTCTGGACTCCAGGTGCTGGCTGCATCTGGACAGCGTTGAATCCCTGCTTAAGTTCTTTCAGCTTCAGCACAAACACAGCTCCTTTAATGCTCTTCACAGAGATACAGTGTGTACTCAAGCTGTCCCATTCCTTTTGGCTTTCCTACAGGAGCAACTGCAGCCCTGTCAGAGCCTGAAACTGGGAGCCCTGAAAGCTGTTCTTTCCTTCTTTGAATACTGCAAGGAGACACAGACCCTCCTCAAAAAAGGATTACAGTCTACTGCCTGTACAGGTGTAAGCAATACATGGATTATAGAAGATCAGCTAGCACCTCCCCTACCTTCCACCTGTGAGCTCACTCTTTCCAAACCTCAGACTTTTAGCAAAATCACATTTGAATTCCAGGACCTGAATTCTAATGTTCATGTTGTTCTTGATGATAATGAGCTGTTGGTAAGAAAAACTCCTGTATTTTTATTAAATTCCAGCTCCTTCATGCTCTTTCCAGTGGCTTTACCTGTCACAGAGAGTTGTTACTGAATTGAACTCAAAATCCAAATCCTTTGAGCTATAGTCAACCAATTGTTTGGAAATATTTACATTTGAAAATAAGATATTCCAAGGTAACAACCTGTATTCTCTGTCATTCACCTTCTGACAGAGCCTTCCCACATATGTTAGGTCAATCCAAAATCTCAGTCTAGCAGAAATTATCAATCAAGCACAGTACATTTAATTTCACAATAACACCCCATGACCATATGATAGATTATTTATTATCAGTAGCCACCTACTGTTAAGTAATCATGCAACTCACTTGGATTTTGCACAAGCAAATTATTGCAGAACCTGCTATTTACTACCTAATCACAGGTTAGAAGAGTCAACTTTCAATGTTGTCCTCTTTACAGTAAACAATATACAAATGCTAAATTAAATTAACAGGCAAACAATATTACCGCTGCTTGCAAGCAGGGAAAAAGAGAAATTAACACGAGCTACTCAAGATCCCTTGGGACACAAGGCAGAGTAATGAATGGAACTTCAGAAACCCCGGGTTTAGTTCATTCACATGATTATTCTCCTTTGTGTGACAGAAGCATCGTTTGTTGTCCTGTGCACAAATGGCTGGAATCAATCTGGATTTTCCAGAGCTAAACAGTAGAACGGGTTCAATTTCTTTCACTGAGGCATATTTTGTGTGCTTCACCAGCAAACTAATGTGATGAAATCCAAACAGAAGTCAATCGAAAACTACGCGGTTCCTTTCCATTTCCTATGCTTGGAATAAATGTTCTTTTGTGACCATAGTAGATTAAAGATCCAGCAATTACAGTCAAAGCTCAAACCTGCTCAGTAACAGCAGAAACATATCCAAGATGACCTCTCTCTGTTTCACGGAGTATCTGTAATATTCCTATTAGACAGCCAATGCAGAAGTAATGTGTATGGTGACTAAGAAAGCAAGGTAACAGTGAAGTAGTCCAGCAGAAGTCACAGACCCTGGTCACCTACCCAGCTAATTCCCACATATGGGAAGGATCTATAAATACCGAACCAAAGGTCAGATTTAAAAAGGAAAGTTGGAAGAGAACGAAGTTACGGCTTCAGGTTTGCACCATCCTCCTAAATATAGAAGCAAGATGAGAGAAAGTACAAGGTGTCTGAAGGAGAGGACAACAGGCAAGTAATCAGAGCTGGCATCGCTGGCAGAGCAGAGACAGGAGTTGGCACCTCGTTTATTAAACCAGATGGAGGAGGACTTTAACCGTTTAGCCCTACCCTGCAGGCAAGACCAAAGGATTAGTATTTCATGAAACACAATGGACACGGTGAGAGAGGCTTAGGTGACTGATGGGATTTGAAGGGGAAAACAAAGCTGAAGAAAAGGATTAAAGTAATGGTGACACTTACAAGGCACAAGACATTAATTCTACAGAGAAGAGTCCATTATTACTGTCGGCCATCAACAAGAGGCTACATTTAGAAAACAATTCTAAACAACAACTGAGGAATAATTGGCTATGACTTCCTGAAAACACAAGGCCAAATTTGTGTGCCACAAAGGAGTTTCATCATATGAACAGGCCTAGCTCACAATACTTAAATACCTGACATGTATACATAATAGTAGAGCAAACACAGCAGGGTGAGGCCATCCAATGTGAAGACAACATTTAATGAAACAACAGAGAAGTACCCTAACATACGGACAAGCCACAAGCAAGACTGTGGGAAGTGGAAGAACCAGCAAAAACAAGAGACCCCCTGCCCCCTGAAAAACATCATGCGCATTCTTGTAAAGAGAAATCATAGTCTGTTGGAGCAAACCATACACATTCACTCATACGTTTAAGCAAACAAGGCAAAACAATGTAAGCAATTAGCATTTCCAAACCCTCTGCATGCCTGAGGCATAACTAGAGAGAGACTGTGGAGACTAGCAGTTGACTAGCAGATTAAGTATATTTTTAAAACAGTACCTGTATTTGTCTGCCTGCTTGTTTTACATGACATAAGTAAAAGATAACAGATGAAAAAAAAACCATGTTGTATGTGTGAGAGATTCTGAAGCTCACAAATCCAGCCAGAGTCCCTATATAAACCTCAGTTCACTTCTAGAAATTAGCAGTACACCTTGAAAAGAGTATTTCATATGTTCTACCACAGGTACAACATATTTCATAAATAAAACTTCAATATATCCACGCTACAACTATTCAGTAATAGGTAGATAATTTCAATAACATCATCAGACTACGAACAATTCCAAATAGATTCTAAAAAAGTATCTTGAGTAATACAAAAAGTAGAAATGATACTCAATGGGAAATACGAACTAGAAAACCAATTATATGATATGAAAATAATAAAAAATTCCACAGACAGGTGAATCTATACAGCACACCTCCCTACAAGCTCTTTCAGCACTGCCTGAACCAAAATAAAAACATGAGTTGCTGTGTAATCTGAAATTAATCCATTCAATCCTAGAATGCATAGAGAAACAGAGCCTCTACTTTGGGTTTTTTCTTTTTCTTTTTTTTTTTTTAAATAAAAAAAGGAGAATATTAGGCTAGGATTCCCCAAATACCAATTCTGTACCATTCTGACATAACCATTCTGGTACTGTTTAATCTCTTCCAGTTGTCCGGAGATAAGTGCTCTGGAGAGGAACACTCCAGTACTGCACTTACACAGAATCTTATCAGCCCCTGAAAGTCACTGGCATTGTATTATTCAGATCCCTCTCTGAAACCTTTATCTGCTTTTTCGTTGTCATGTCTGCCTTCAATCCTCTACCTTTCTGGTTGCCATGTACTGGGGTGAGCCACTCGTCAGTGTAATCAAGAAAACTGAATATTGCAAGAACGTTTAAACAGAACCTGTGGCTGATGGATCAACATGTTCAAATCATGTCAGATGGTTCTGAACTTGCTAAGAGGCGCAGCAACTCACACAGACTCGGAAGGGGCTGGCAGCACTGAAGAAAGCTGGAGCTGATCAGAACAAAACAGGAAATCACGGAAAACTGCAAAAGTTCCCAGTGCTCAACCCACAGCAAGCACAGCTGTAACTCCTTCAAGAAACATAAGACTTGGCAGTTCTAAACACTCAGCATCTCTGTACACATGAACAAGTAATGCAGAGGCAGAACAAAACTATTCCTTTTAATCTTACTAACTCCAGAATATCACCGAATCTAATCGGTGGGTGCTCATGGTACCCAAAAAAGACCAGAGTTAGCCTAAGTTATTCATGATATGGGTGGCCATCTAGTCACCAACAAAGTGTCTGAGTCAGTAATGTTATGGGAGTGGGTAAGCCAGAAGAGAATTAAAAACCAAGCTTGAATACTACATTGATAAATGTTTACCGTGGGAAGCTACTAGTGAGGAAGTGAGGATTTCAAAAGGACTGTTGTCCTCACAGTGTCTTTCTGGGTAACAGAATTGACTGTCAAAGATATTACTGGCCCTTTACCTGCCTCTACCAAAATTACATGACACTGTTTATATTACTTGACACTAAGTGGATGAAATTCTTCCCAATTACATGAATATATTCCTCAACAGGAGCAGCCGAAACTAGGAGGAGGTAGAGAAGGCCCTTGTTAGTCTCATCAACATTTTACTGACTTTGTAAGAAAACAAATACTCCAGACATGAAATTACCCAGAGGTTTCATGTGTCATACTAAACCTGTTTACTGGGGAAAAAACCACCACAAAAAAACCCAAACAGAATTATGCAGTTCAAAGCAAAAAGTTTAGCAAAAGTCAAAAAGATTGAGATTTAAGAAATGTCATCTACACATTTCTCACTGTTATGAAGCCACCTGAAATTTGACTGGTAATCACTGCTCAAATAGCAAGCACCCACTGTACAACACGATCATCTCCTAAAGCACAGGCTCAATTTCTTCTAAGGACATCTAAGTTCTCTTGCTGACAGCAAGGATTTGCCCAAAAGTGAGCACAGAGGCTGCACTGCAGAATGCATTCTGGCATGTTTGCCTTCAGGGAACACGGGAAGCAAAGTAAAAATTAATGAATTGCCAGTCAACAACATATACAGACATCCTGGAGGGAAAGCCCCTAAGTGCAAGGCAAGAAAATAAATCCCACAGCACACCACAAATTCATATTTCTAAGGGCAGCAAGACAACATGTATAGCGCTATGAAACATAACTAGAATCTCACATGAGCTCACCAGAGACTTGTAAAACATGGTTTCCTCTTATTTCACCACAAACAAGGGTTTTATCCTTGTTTCATGGTCCCTTAGAAGAACAGAAGACAATACTTCTGTATCGTGTTGCCACAGGCTATTGCCTAAGGACAGTCTTCCCTTGAGATGCTTCCTAGAAACAACTCCTGCCACTACACTAGTCCCGTAAGTGAAAAGCATTCACAAACAATCACTGGTGCTTCCTGATCTCTTCAGTCATGATACAGCATTGCTGTTACACACCTCTACAGTTCTCACCAGCCTCCTGCTGCCTTTATGCCTCTCACATTCCCCAAGCCTGCACAAAACAGACAGAAGATGCTGCCTACTCAAAAGACTATTTTTCTAACGACTCTGCAGCATGAAAAGTGAGCACACACAATATCAAGCAGGGGAGAATCAGGTTCTTTGGTTTTCCAGTTTCCTCAGATATCAACTCTAAAATACCTAGAGCACATCTGCATTCTCCTCCCCTCTGAAAGAGAATAGCTCTGCAACACACATTCACCAATTCACCTTGTGTGCATAGAACTCACGTTAGGGAAGAAAAAAACCACTTAAAAACACAAGGCAATAATAAAATCTGTCCCTCAAAGCTGGTAACGAGCAAAAATGTTTCTTTAATAAATAAATGAAGGCATCAGATCTACATATAATATAGACAAACTCTTCATTTTCCATATATCAAATGAGAGCTAGCTCCCAGGCAGTGGGACTGGTGGCATTGCTTGTGACAGTATGCACCAGGGCCAAAGAACACAGCGTTACAAGCAATCAAGGAAAATTCCAGGTGCCAGCTTAGCACTGACACATGAAATGGGAAAAAAAAATAATAAAGCAAATACAGTAATTTTTTAATTCAAATAGTATAGAAATAGTTTACTTTTACATTCAGAGAAATGCCTTGTGTCCAAGACTTCCTTTGAAAAACATTATTTCTGGATATTTAACCCAGTAGCTGTATCCCTTCAAAACAGATCTTTCTCAATGCTTTCTCTTGACAGAAAGGAAATCTGGTTTACCCATTTCTATTAAAAAATTTCAATATTAATAACATTTGATTTTACATACACAGAAGCATAAAGGAGACCTCCTTGGCTGACATGCAGTGAATACTCATCCATAAATTTATCTTCCCTGATTTACAGAAAGCCTCACCTCTGTCCCTGCACTCCCTCCTGGAATTACCACATCATGTTCAAGAGCCACAACCTGCACAGATGAAGCAAATTTTGTATCACAGAGGACACATCTCTGGCCACAACAATAGAAAGTACACCATAAACAGTTCAGAGTATAATTCAGATGGTGTGAATTTCTTAAAGGTCTCACATGGTACGTCCATAATAAACATTTAGTTTGAATAAAGAATGAGCTTTTGAAGTGAACCTCCTGAAATCTTTGGCTGCCCAAGGAGCAGGCTGCCCAGAGACTAAGCAGTCTCTGAGGAGCAGTGCCAGATCCCTTTTTCTGATGAAACTAAACCAGAAGGTGCACTCAATAAATGCACAGAGCATGGTCTGACTGCTAACGCTTGCTCAGTTTCAACTGTTGCACCTAAATCCTTAATTGAAGCTGCTTTCTTTTTTTTTTAGTTTACTTTAATTATATCATCAGATGGATTATATCAAACTCCATTGCAAGAAAAGGATTTTTGTTTTGAAAGAAGTAAAATGATTGGCAATTAGAAGAGGAAAAAGCTTGGACAACCAGTAAAACATTTTCCCTAATCCCAAAAGAAGACAAGAGATTATTTCATGAACCAAAACCCAAGCAAGCAGGTTTACAGATGGACTAGAATACATCCCAACCCTGCAGAATTGAGAGCTCAAGGACAGCTTAATTAGAGGCAAAGACAAAATAGAGGACTGAGTAGAACTGCAGGAAATTAACTCGCATACCACACCCACTAACAGGCCAAGAGCAAGAGTAACCACAAATTCCTCAACTGACACAGCCCTTGGAGAGCGGGAACCAAAATTCAAATGCACCTAGTGCACTGGCAGCTCATGCACCCAAAGCCTGTATACCCAGCCAGAGATGTTACGTGTCAACTGCCTTCCAGCTACGCTTCCTGTGAGCATCAGCCAGGATGGCCGCTGAATGCATCCAGATATGTTACTAAGGCTTCAGCAGCCCAGAACACCAGGCAGTGGTTCAGCAGGGTCCTATGGGCAGATCAGAAAAAGGTGTGTTTGAGGGTTGGGTGAAAAGGAGGAAGTGAAGAGAAAAACTTACAAAAACTAATTCTACAAAACCTCCTATTTGATTTTGTACATATCAACCAGTTTAATCCTTTTCCTTTCAGCGGGTGCCAGAGGCAGCAAACACTCTTAGTTAAACTCAAATGCCTGAGGAAAACAATTTTTTAGTTGAGGAACAATGTGGATGACCAGTCCCATGCTACACCAGACAGTGTTAATGAAGAAAAAGTGATGATAAATCTCACTCCCATTTAGTGCTACTGTTGGCTGGCTTGTTCACAGCAATTGCATTGTTTATTAAATAACCAAAATGAAAGACGACAGTAAAAATGAAGCAATCAGCTGAAGAACTTCTGAAATTACTTTAGGTTGTAGGTTAAGTTTTAGAAACTTACACACAGGACAAGATTTTTTGTCTGAAAAAAAGGGTTGGTGGTTGTGGTGGTTTAGCCCTGGCTGGAAGCCAGACGCCCACCAAAATTAGTCTATTACTCCCCTTCTTAGTTGGACAGGGGAGAAAATATATTAAAAGACTCAGGAGTCAAAATAAGGACAGAGAAATCATCCTGTCACTAACAATGCGGGCAAAACAGACTCAACACAGAGTGAAGGAGAGAAAACTATCTAATTTATTACAGTATGCTCAAGAGAAACAGTGAAAACCCAGAGTCAGGAGCACAATGAAATATCTTAAAACAAACACAACCAGGTCTTAAAACACTTTTCCCCCCACCACTCCCTCCTTAGCAGACTTCAATCAGAAATTTGCTCCCTTCTTCCCTCCCGTTCGCAGCCCGGGAGGGGCAGGGACTGGGGAAAATGGGGGTCTCGGTAACACCTTCCCTCCACCTCTCCATTCTAATCAGGCTTCCCTTTAGCCATGATTTTGCTCCCTTGTTGTCCCCCTGCTCGCACTACAAGGCAGGGCAGGGAACTGGGGGGTTCTCAGTTACTTCGTGGGTCCCACCCACGAGAGCCAGTCCTCCACGAACTTTCTCCAACGTAAATCTCTTCCGACAGGGCTTCACCTCTTCCATGACAGGCAGCAACAAATCACAGTGTCTCTCAGTCCCAGTCCTCCACGGGGCTATAAGGCCTCCCCCAGCAAACCTGTTTCTGGTGCAAAACTCTCTCTTGCTCATCTCTGTAGGTTGCAAGTGCTGGCAGAGGCTTACTCCAACGTAGGTCACAGCATCTTCTCTATGTTTCTACCTGCTCCACCCGGCATGGAGCCTCTCCACAGGCTGCAGGTGGGGTCTCGGCCTTTTCCATGGGTTTCTCCACGGGCTGCAGGGGCATCTTTCTCTTGGGCACCTGGGCGCCTGCTCACCCCCACACTCCCCGGCCTTGGTGTCTGCAGCTGCTTACATGTTCATGCTCTGTTCTCCAGTGGCAAAACGCAGCTACTTCTGGGTTCTTTTCTCCTATATGTGATTCTCAGAGGCGCTATCAGAGCGACTTTGGCCTTGAACTGCCCGGTGTTTATACTTTTTCAGGCTGGCAGAGCGTTCCAGGAGCCATTTGCTGCAGCCCCTGGTCCCTCTCAGCACCCAACTACGCACAACTGCAACAGTGGTCCAGGCCATTTAATGGACAAGAGAGGTTACTTTGCTGTGGAAAGCTGCCCATCTCACCTGCTTGGCTCCCAGCCTGTGACACATGGAAGGGAACACAGGTCTGCTTAACACCCACACAGAGCGTAGAAATGGTCGCGGAACACCTGTAGTTCATGATCAGACTGGGCTCAGGTCATGTCGACTGAGAGCTGCTCTCATGCTCACACACAAGTCTCAGTCAGCACTTACCAGCTGAAGTACACTCCCACATGGCCATGGCACTGCTCTTCCTCTACAAACAGCAGAACAGATAGAAAAAAAGATGCCTTAGTAGCAAAAAATCTGGTATACTGGCATTCACTGCAGAAGGAGGGGCAGAACAGGAGGGAAAGGAGCCTTCGGGGTGCAAGGCACAACCAGAGAATACCGCATTTCAAAGATAAAACATCCGTTTTAAAGGCCAGGCGCCTCTCTCTTCTAGAAAAATCCAAACCAAAAAACCAAACAACACCGCAAAACCAACCACAAAACAAACACACAAACAAACAACCCCTACCCAACCTATAAAACCTAAAGAAATCCTACCAAAACTACTGTATGACCCCAGATTTCAGAAAACTCTGCAGAGCTAGCTGGATGAAGTTAAGCGTCTCTGCCATGACTGATGTGAACAAGCCCTTACTTCCCTTAGACATGGAGTTTTAAGGGAAAGGAGAAAGCTCTCTCTCCTTAGCAGGCAAGTCTCACATCTGGAATCAAAGGCAGCAGACCAAGCATTAGGAAGAGGTGATACAGTAAGAAGTCACTGTGGTAGCATACGAGAGTTGAAAGTGACACTAACGCACATTGCCAGTGAGATTGAGAAGAGAATGGATTGCTTAGAAAGCAGTGAAGAATAAAAGGCAAAACAGGAGGAAAGGAAAATGCACCTTTGAAGTACAATGTATATACAAAAAGGTACACATGGTAGAAGAAAATATACCAAGTGAGGTTACAAAAAAAGGAAAAATAAGACAAAAGACAAGTAATCGTTTTCAAATTCACACACGTTCCATGAAATGACATTCCAGCCCCACCATGCCTGCATGGAGTTGTGTCACATCCATCCACTTGGGCTATGCACACAAGCTCTGCAATAAACCTTGAGTTGCACCCTATCAGTCAGGAATTCAGCTTTTATCCAGACACAGCTTTAATTAGTTACTAGAGCTTCACAAGCAGACATTGTGTCTTGGCCACCTCTAGCCTGAAGGAGAGAAAAGGTGAAGGAAATTACGTATTTTGGATAAGTGTAAGATGCTGAATTCAGCCCCAAAAGGGAAGAACATGACCAAGTATGTGTCCTTGGTAACAGTCTCCAGACTAGGTCAATGTACTACTTGGTCTGTTTTGGCCTTGTAATATGTTCCCTGTTGGATTTCTTATATATTGGAGAGATTGTTCTGCAGCATTTTAAAAATAATAATTGGGCTCTTGGCATTTATCTCTGAGAATTCTGGGGAACTTTCCTTTTGAGTTCTCAAAAGCCACCGGATTTTGATTCTTTCTAGAGCCCTTAAAGGGGCTATTATTACAAGACACAGTGTTAGGACTTTATCTGATCTGTGGTTCTTGAGGAACAGGATTTACTTAGAGTTTTAGATTCATAAGAGTACATTCACCACAGGATAAATACTGGACCATTTCAATAGCATTTCAAAAGGATACCTTTTATCTATAAAGTGTTCTAAAAATGTACAGCTAGGAAGCAAAAACAAACTTGTGGTTAGCTTATTACAACCACTTTTTTAACCATACCTTATAAATTGATCATTCTTGCTGTAAAAAGATCCACTACAAGCTGGGGAAAACTCATCAGTTTATTGTACAACACGACAGTAAACAGTATGTTGCTTCGACCTGTGTAAGACCATTAATCACAGCACAGTCAAGCTGTTAAAGCAAAAAGAAGCCAACATCCTGATTGCTCCACAAAGCCAATTACTGTGGATACTGCTGGATTAATAATGTGTATTACTTGAGAAGGTTCATTAAAAAATACTTCTGTTACTCCTAATTCATAATACATATGTTTATATGTTTTCACCACCAAATTTCCAGTGCTTCAGGAAATCATTACTGGGAAAAAGACTGTCATAAACACACCATTTGGGTGGAGGGCATCATGAATTACCTACCTATTCCAGTCACTTAGAATCACAGCTACCCGGGCTGGATGGTCCATCAAGTCCAACCATCACCCTAACCTGCCATCTACTACTAAACCATGTCCCTCAGCACCACATCTTTTAAATACCTCCAGCAATGGGGACTCCACCACCTCCCTGGGCAGCTTGTTCCAATGCCTAACAAACCTCCCTGTGAGGAAGTTTTTCCTAATATCCAGTATAAACCTCCCCTGACTTCCACCTACATAACAAAACCTACTCTTATATGGTACCTATTAAAGTACCAAGAGAATTATTTAGAATTATTTTACTCTAACACAGTATAGGGACAAGGCCACAAGGCAGAACTGCCATGCACCATGGTAATACCAACCATGCAACCACTGTCATCTCTTCACAGGCCAAGGGATGTTGCTAATTTTCTTTCCTACACCTATTCACTTACCTTAACTGTCCTAAATGAATACACTCCTTAAAACTCAACAACCCTACCTGGAGTATTGCGTTCAGTTCTGGGATCCCTGGTATAAAAGAGACAGGGATCTCCTGGAAAGAGTCCAGAGGAGGGCTACGAAGATGATTAAAGGCCTGGAGCACCTTCCCTATGAGGAAAGGCTGAATGAACTGGGGCTGTTCAGCCTTGAGAAGAGAAGACTGAGAGGGGATCTGATCAATGTTTATAAATATCTTAAGTATGGGATGCAGGGGGAATCAGCCAGCCCCTTTTCAGTGGTCTGTGGAGACAGGACAAGGGGCAATGGCTGCAAGTTGGAGCACAGGAAGTTCTGCACCAATATGCAGAACTTTTTCCCAGTGAGGGTGACAGAGCCCTGGGACAGGCTGCCCAGGGAGGTGGTGGAGTTTCCTTCTCTGGAGATATCCAAGACCCATCTGGATGCCGACCTGTGCAATATGAGCTAGGGAGCTGCTTCGGCAGGGGGTTGGACCCGATGATCTCTCGAGGTCCCTCCCAACCCCTACAATTCTGTGAAATCTTTCAACTCCTTCACTGTCACTCTTGAGTTGACATGAACCCTAATATAAAAACATCAGTGAGTCTTCACACGTGTTATTTAAGCTGATCCCTTCTTGGTCTCATTCAGAGTTGGGATGCTGGAATCCTCAGGAGGTTTCATTCACTCCATAGCTATGCTACCATACACCTTAACAAAAAATAAGCTACTCACATAATCCCTGCTCAAAGGTTCCCTTCACACCTTTTGCTCTTGACAATGTGGCAGCCACTTGCCATCTCTGGAACAAGGAACAGCCACCATGTTGACAGCAAAAGAACACTGTTTTAATTCAGGTTGTGATTTTACCAATTCTGTCTTGTCAGTAAGCTTTAATAATCAGCCCTAATAAGCCTAAATTGTTAATCTACTAGAAAGCACCTAGTTTTAACCTATAGATATTATTCACATTACAAGATTGTCTAGAAGTCCCACCACAAAGTGGTTTCCATTGTTCCAGCCAGCTTAATTTGGGGCAAATAGAGTAAGCAAATAACAATAAGCAACCTCCTGTCCTAAAAGAGTTTAAAATGTTCAAAAACAAGTCCACACTGAAGCTGATACAGATTAGGGAAGATTGTGAAGTTCCATCTTCCATTCACCTGAGGGAAGTGGGACAGTGAAGTAGCAGAAGGGGGAATACTTTCTTCTGAGATGTTTCCAGAATGCTTTAGAAAACTCCCACAATCCCATTATAGTTGTTCATACCATAGGTGCACATGTACACACAGCCCCAAGTAGTAAAGGGTCTGGTCAACAAAAAAGGAGAAAACAAATTGTAAGAATAGGAGCCTTTCTTTCACAACACTTAGAAGTCTTCTACCAGCTTTTTACCTTTCATCTCTCACCCCTCTGCCACACAACTCTCTGCAACAACCCAGTATTTCCCATCAGTCAATCAAAGAGGCAAGTGACTCAAACAGTGCCACAGACACTGACTGACAGAAAGGGCCACATCCAGCACAGCACATCAAGAGCACAGACAAGGGAGGCACACAGCTGGTCATGAAGAGAAACCACAGGAGAAGGCATGGAGAGAAAAAAATCCACCCTGCCTACAGCAATTTCTATTTTCTGTTAGAAACAAGACAAATAGATCTAGGCAGAAGTGAAGGACCGGACCTGAATACCTTCCTTAATATAGGAAAAAATAGATTAACCAATCCCCCTCCCACCCAAAAAAACCTAAGTGAAGGTAAATGAAGAAAGGACAGAAAGTACATTTCATGAAAAAATGCTTCCTGGCAGCATCTAAATTTGAAATTGCTTTTGGGAATGACACCCTGGCTCCCAGCCTCAGGTAAGGATTCAATACTTCTAAACAAACATGCATTTGGCATCTGTTTCTCCTCTCTTTTCATTCAATTCTGAAATAGCTGCAATTCCAGTACCCAGACCTAATAAACCAGCTTTACTACCTTCAGTCTCCACCTCTGTTCCTCATCTCTTAGTTTTCCATTACATGTTAAAATGCACTTCCATAAATAGCCTGGCAAACAGAAGATACAAAGAGCCGCTTTCAAATGAACACCTCTGCAGGGCACCAGAACTAAGAACTGCATAGATCAGTGTTCACATCATCTTCAGCCTTCAGATAATCAACAGATTATAGATTGCAATACCCTTTGAGAATGTTAACTATGACTATTTTGAAAACATACCATTTCCTATAAACCTGGGTTTGAAAGATAATCTACTCTGTTCATTATTATCATTACATTTATTCAAAAATTACAGATATTAGAAAATATATTGTAAACATGTCTACATTTGTTGGGTATCAAGAAATACACTAGTCTAGTTGGCATACTATCTTAATTCAAAGGCTTTACTTTTCAGAAAGCATTTCAAACAGGTAATTTTGGCTTCTTCAGGGGAATTCAGAGCTTATAAAAATGCTATCAAGCAGCAGTGCTGTCCTCTGCACATGATCTAAGGCAGGTAGCTGGCATTACCACATTTCTCAAACATTTCTGAAGCATCACATACAGCGATGTTTGCAGACTTCTCATACTGCTGAGATGGGGCCACTTATGTTTCTTCTGAAATGGTGTAATCAAGTGTGCTTCCAAGTGCCTGCCCCAGACACTCCCCAGTCCCAGCTTCAAGCAAGGCTCAAAGCCATACCACCCTTTCCCACTTCCCAGCCTGGACTTATGTAGAAAGAAAACATAGGTGCAGAGATCAAAAAGAAACCATGATGTTATCCAAACAGAACACGATTCCAGTTTATGATGTGACACACATTCAGGGTCAGGTTAGCTACCTCTGGTGACTCCTCTGTGGGTAAAGAGCAACTGGGCAGCTCGGGGGAGAAATAAAATGCCCTGTGCTGCTCTGAACATATATTGAAAAAAAAGCAATGTTACAAAATAACAGCACCTCACAGAAACCTAAAAATGCTCATTTCAGAAATGTAAAACTGCATATAAGATGCTAACACATCTAAAAAAATAATTTTTAAGACATCATTATTTCAACCTAACTTATTTGAAAAGCAGAGACTTACAAACCTACTGCTAGAGTGTTCAAAACAATTATGTTTGAAGCAGACTACTTCTAGTACAAGTCAGCCTCATACTAGGAAAATGACCAACACATTAAAAATCCAGTACACTTAGATTCTAGTCAAATATACAGAATGACCAGTACATATCATCACTGACGGTCTGGTACATGTCATCACCAAAGACATGCGATTTCAGTTGAGCTCAGAATATTTATGGTAGCCTTGAGAATGCAGGAAGTTCTTTAAAACAAATACCATACAAAATTTGGAACAGTAACAAAAATGAAAACATTTTGAAAGAATGACAAAACATAGGGGGAAAGAGCTATTGTGCAGCCAAGAGTTTCAAAACCAAACACCCACTCATAACTGGCAACGTTTAAGTCCTAGAGAACAAAAATGCCTGCCCAGAAATGACATGTGAACTAAAGGCTGAAACACAAGTCACAGGGAGAAAAAGAGAAAAATGCTTACCTCTGAATAGAAAAAGAAGCAATGGATCTAATGAGGGATGCCACTGCTCCAACTTTAGCAGCTTCCACTGCTCCCTGTGATCTGTACTGCACAGTTTTGCCATAAGTGATGAAAGGTTCATTGTAGACAACAATCTTTCCCTTGGCCTCATGAGCTCTTTTGTGCAGTTCATCAAAAGATGATACCACTATGACTTCTGCCGTAACTCCTGAAAGAAAATATTACAGAGCTTTTAGCACTGCTTTCCCACAACTCTCCCAAAGCCAGCTCCAACTGACAGAAAGCATGGACTGCACTGAACACAGAAAATCAGACTTAACTTCTTACTGGAGAAAGAAGACAATGTAAAATGCTTCATCGGGGGTTGGTGCTAAATTGGTCTTGTAGCACCCTGAAACAAGTCCACACAGTTCTGTAAACCATGCTATCATGTTGGTGTTAAAACATTATCTTGAAGGGCAAGAAGGATACACAGAGGGAAGTGTGTTCTCTGCATGTGCTTGGATGCCTCACTGCTGTCATTTATAGCACATAAACATTTGCAAAAGCTGCCTATGGGATTAATAAAAAGATAGTCATCTTTTAATGGAATTGTTTTGATGTGTTGCTAAAGAACTTAGCTTAACATAAAGCAACTGGAAGCACATCTTTTTAGACTGAGCACGTATAAAATTATTTAATCCATAAATGAAACAAAATTAGAGCTTTACAGTTTGAACAAATTTTTCAGTATGCTTATAATTAAAAACAAAAAAAGAAGATCCTCATGTCTAATTCAGGAGTATACCACAGTACTACTGGATTTCCCTTTGAGAGTAATCCCAGGAGCCCATCTTTCCCAGTTATGATCCAGAGAACACAGGCGAGTACTTCTGCAGAACTACTCACACATGCTCTGTTAGATCCCACCCAGCTCTTTGTTTCTAATAGTTGGAATAGTTTTAAATTTCTGTGTTATCTTGCTTGAAAAACAAAGGGGTTTATAGATAAGTAGCATTTCCCAAAACCATAGAATCCTTCTAACTTTCTAGAACATTAATTGAGGAACTATACTTCACATCATTTAAGCAGTAATTCGTTAAAATGACCACTGTACTTAAGGCTCAGTGTTGTTGACTGGTTACAGTTGAAGTAAGCAGAAACTGCTTTACAACATGGGCTGGCACTTCTCTTCTAAATACAGAAGTAGTAATGAATGCCTGAAATTTTACTGTTTACATTTCACCTCAATGCCACAAAACACATCAGTATAAACCAAAACTAATAACAAATACCTAGCAAGGATATGTCAAAGAAGCCAAGCTATCATGCTTTTAAGAAGAATATATTTCTCCTTGAAAGTGCTCTTTCTTTTTTTATTTTGTTTTCTTTTGTGTCCATGAATTATTTGGAGATTTCAAAGGCTTGTATTTGAGACTGTAATACATGAGAAGAGCTGTTAGGAAATTAGGAAGATCATCTCTCCCAGCACCAATGTATCCAGACTCATGGCTTCTTTAAGATCAAACTATAGTATACATCAAAACCTCAAAGAAACTGTTTCCCACATGAAAGTTTGTTTCCATAAGAATGCACAGTGAAAAGGGCAAGAGACATCTCCTGTCACAGCAAAAGCCTGTGAGTTTTAGCTACAGAACTAACCTTGTGTGAAAGGTGCAAAAATATACCTGAATAATTTTTCAGATTCTGAACTTTACAGAAAGAGGCACAGGGAGCCAAACCAGAGAATCACCTATAAATTTCACTAGTTTTTGGCAGGGTAGGTGAGCATGCTAACAGACTCCATCTGCTTCTAATGAAGCGCAGGTTCAGCTGCCTACCTAAGGAGCATCCCTGCGACAGGATCAGTTTGGGTATGGAACTGTGCCGCTGGAAATAAAGCCAGGTATCCGCAAAATTTCATTTTCCACAAGAAAAGTCATGGTCTCAGTATGTGGATACTGCAATCCATATTTCATATTCGCTCTCCCCAGTGCTCTGCTTGGATCATGCAGCAGGCACTGGAAGGGCACATGTTGTATCAGTGCTTGTTTGTCAAGGGAAGTGAGGAGTGTAAGTCTTCTTGGCATTACTTTACTGTGTTAATGAACAAACACCAACTCTGGATGATTTTTAAAGACCGCTACAGACAGGTAGCATCTATCTACAATCCCTAAGAAATATCATGAAGAAGTATATTTATGGTCCTGCCTAGATGACAGGCCTCAGGAGTTTGTACAGCAAGCTTTGTGGGAATTAAAGCTAAGGAAAGAACACAGAGCAGTGAACTCCAGCCGAGTACCTCTACTTTTCAATGTCCCCAAAGAAGCTAAATAAAGCCCTTCTTTGACAAAACAAAACAAAAAGTTCTCTGCAAATTTAACTTAATGGCAGCACAGCATATATAAAGCATCACAGTGCCTTCTGCAACAAAATAAAACTTAACTCTTCTGACCAATTCAACACCTCATTTGCATTTTAGTCCCATTTTATAGCATTTCAGTCTCATCTACTGAAGTAACATGATCAGTACTTATCTTAAATATGTGGACACACATAAACAAACCACCCTAAGACCTCTGCTGCAAAGGGAGAAATGAAACAAAACACCCAACAGTTTATCATTTTAGGGGGAATGAGTTATTCCTTTCAAAAATGGGAAATCCCTCACCTACTGAGCCCTTAAGCAAATTAACCAAACTCTGCCCCTCGCATCTCCTATCAATTCACTGTGTCATTGCTCTGCTTCTCATGTTGAAAGCTGCTCTATTTCTTCTTACCTCTGTCGTTATCTAATGCAGAGCTTGACTGCACCTTATTGAACAGAAGTCTTCAGAAAACCCACGTAAGGAGGGAGCTGGATTGCCTGCTTACCTAAGCAACATATACAGATCATAACCCACACAGTCCAAGAAATTAATAGAGTATTTGGGGAATTAGCTAAGTAAAGGGCATGAAGTGTAGAAGACAGAATTACAAACATGATAAACTTGGCTGACTATGAAGCTGAAGACTATTTATTCGTCTCACCATGTGAAACATTATACACATTGTTGGGTTGCGCCAGTAAGCAAAAGAATCCATGTAGTACTATGGGTTTCCTCTCATTAGAGTAAATTGTATCCTGTCATTTCTGGTAAGTACAGGAAGGGTGTTAATGTTGAAAACTAGCAGGCAACTTAAAATTACCAATGAAATTATGTATTACAAAATCCTCTGTACACAGAAATGTCCATTTCTACCTGAACACTTGGATATGCCACAACTTTGACGATTACGCTGCCAGCTGAAAGAAATGGCAGGGTATGCACTGGCAAAGTCTGAATTCCACCACAAGCAGGATGAAGCAAGTCTGATTACAGTTTCTCTTTGCTTGCTGCAGAAAGTTCTATTTTATATGTGTGTGTGTATATGTACAGATGTAAAAGCACCTGTAAATCAACCATCTGCAACACTGCTGTGTATCAGAAGTCTGATTCTTGGCATGGACAGTTCTGTCTGGAGAGTCACCTCCCAGCACTTCCTTACCTGCCAGGAGCCACACCAGAAGTAGGTCAGTTCAAAGGAAATTCCCCAGAAGGTAACTTAACCAAGATAAAATACAGCAAACATTTAAGCAACTTACTATCTGGAGCTATACATCGGTCTGTGTTAGTAACAGGCCACTGAGAAGAGTAAGGCAAAATAATCACACTATAAAACCTATTTAATTGCCACTAAAATATCATGGAAACTTCATTCAGAATATTGTTGCTGTTCCCAGCCACACCAGAGTAAGACATGGCAAGATGTTACCATATTAAGTATCAGGAATTCCTGAGATTTGGGAACCAAGTCTACGCTGGTTTTTATTTATTACTATCCTAGAAACAACTCAAATGCACAGAAATTCATCCTAGTTACAATCAAATGCCGCATTAAAAGAATTTATCAAAGCCAGAAAGAAATATCATTTGCATGCTGTTTCATCTTACTGGACACTAATTTCCTGATTATTTAATTACAGCCTTAGTCTCTCTTTTTTTACCCCAGTCTCATTTTTGTCACCCAGTTAATAGCAACAGTCCCTCGGAGATCTAGTTACAAAAGCAAATGCTGCCATCATTAATTTGACAATAAATTTTTTAATAACAGCAAGTTAACAACTCACCCCTATGTATCTTCCAAATTTAATTCACTTCAAACTGTGTTAGGATAGGAATTATTAATTCTCTTACAAATCACACTAGGTTACAGCAATGCTTCTGATCCACATCACTGGAGCTGCCACTGTCATATCATCTGACAAGCAAGTCAATTTTTGTGTGTAACAATTAAAATACATTATTTTTCGGTCTAGACACCACGAAGCTGAAAACTACATTGACAAAGTCTCTGTCAGACTTCCCTGGATGTTATTATTAGGGCTGGAGCACCTCTCCTATGAAGACAGCCTGATAGAGGCAGGCTTGTATAGCCTGAAAAAGGCTCTGGGGAGACCTTATAGTAGCTTTCCAGTACCTAAAGGGGCTACAGAAAAGCATCAGAGGAGCTGTTTACAGGGGCAAGGAATGACAGGGCAAGGCGTCATGGCATTAAACTGAAGGAGGGTAGATTTAGATTAGGTATTAGGAATAAATCTTCCCTGTGAGGGTGGTGAGGCCCTGGCACAGGATGCCCAGAGAAGCTGTGGCTGCCCCTTCCCTGGCAGTGTCCAAGGGCAGGTTGGATGGGGCTTTGGGCAGCCTGGTCTAGTGGAGGGTGCCCCTGCCCACGGCAATGGGGTGAAACTGGATGGGCTTTGAGGCCCCTAACAACTCAAACCATTCTGTGATTCTATGATTCAATTTTTTTTGCATCCTAATCACAAAATAATTTCAGGCTGTAGGTCAACAATGCACCTAACTGTTCTGGTACTGACAGAGATTTTTGAAAATAAGAAAGAACATATCCACATGTCCTGGCCTCTGTAGTCATGAGACCAAGAGGGAGCCAGAGTGCTACCTCCACATCAGAACCAGGAGGAGATCAAGACACTTCTTCATGGTAGGAAGAAACAAAGAAAGAGTAGGAGCAGCAGCACACACAGACAGAAGTCCCAAGCTTTTCTGACCTTAGTCTGATTAATCCAGTTGTCCTTCAGACTAGACCATCTTGCCAAGATCAAGTACCATACCTCTGCTTGCCCATTTGCAAGGTAGCTCCTTTCACAGAGTTACAGAAAACCAACGATTTATTTTTTTCCTGTGGGTCACAGGAAAGAGCTGTACAAAGTAAGGTATAATGTAGCAGCTGGGATGTGCCATTCTCTGGGAAAAATGGCAGTCTTGGACCTTGGATGCCACATCACTCTGCACAGAACTGGTCAGTGTGCCAGGATTAATACTTCTGGATGAGGATGTAAGAAAATGCAGTATAAAACAGGTAAAAAGTTGATATATGTGTCTGGAGATAGGGAAGAAAAGGGAGTTATTAGAACAGGTCAAAGAAAAGAAGGTTTTGAGGAGCAGAAGGAAAAGGCAAGTTTATTCTTGAGCACTATACATGATTTAGCTTCAAAATCCTCTAAAATCACTCCAAATACATTTTCCCCCTCAGTTTCTATCTTCTTTTAAAAACACATTGCTTCTCAGCTCTCACAGGAATTAGTTCAGCTTTCCCCCAGTGCCCCACATAATTCCAGAAGATTTTCAGAAAACAAACCCAAATTCTGGGCTCATAATGAACTCATCAAATTAAGGCCTGGTGTCAAGCTGAAGCAAATGAAAGGCTCCTATCATCACCTTTTTTATTTCCCCCTCTCAAATATTATCAGCAGGTAGTGAAAGTTTAAAATACTTTAACACCTAGAAACACCTTTGGTCTATCAACACATACCAATATGCATTGATATAAGAATTATAATATGAAGAAAAGATTCATTTTAGGGGAGCTGTGAAATTAAGAAGAGGGCTCTTATCAGGAAGAAAGATTTTGTAAAATCCGAATATACTTCTGGAAAATGTGACCTCACCTACTCTGTGAAACAGCAAAGAGAATTACTTCATGAAACTAAAATTACATAGGAGAGTTAGCCAAAAGGATATGAGGCTATCCAGCTCTGATACATAGCTGAGGGTAAACGTCTTACTCCCTTCTTTAAGAACAACACAGAGAAAAATCAACACTATGTAATAGTTACATTTTTTACAAATATTATATAATTTCCAGCAAGTATTTGCTCTCATTAGAACAGTTTGGTTTCAGTAACGTGTAGCTTACTGTGCAGCAGTAAATCTTAGCAGCAAGGGGGATGGACCTGACCCCCAGCATGAAGCCCTGGAGGCCAAAAAAGCAGGGCAACAGGTCCAGTTCTCCCAGGAGCAGCCCTGCAGGGGACACAGGCTTGCTATGCAATGTCTGGGGAGAATCAAGCACATGAGCATGGGATCCAGAGAAGCCGGTTTTGGAGCACACAGGTGCCCAAGGCAGGAAGTACCAAGGCAACCATTTCCTCTTTAGCTAGTCCAGGTGCCAGCCACTGCAGGCTGCTCCCAGGGAGGGAAGGTGGCAGTGCCACCCAGCTGCACACGCGTTCCCCACCCATGAAGAACATCATGTTCAAATCCTGCCTCTGTCAAAGGCAGGAGCTTCATCCTGGGAAGTAACCACCCTCAACTGAGCGACACTGAAAAGCGCAGACACCTAAACATTCCATTTTTTGCTGCTGCCAATCCGTACAGTTGACATGAACATTCATTAAAGCAGTGACTGGAAGCCATGTCCTTTCCAGACAGCACGTCCACCTCAAAGCCACACAGCTACTCCTACTCTCTACATCTATTAATGCCACTGAACCAACTTTTGTCCCAGATGCCGGGCCACTGAACACCACAGCGTCTGAGGTCCTTCATGGACGTCATCTTTTACATTCCAAGAAAAACAGTAGCATAATTATCATACCACAAGCAATGCTGCTCTAAGTAATAATAAACAATCCAGGCACCCAAAACTGAGGGTCATGGTCTCAAGATGTGAACCCAGTGAAGGCAGAAGGAGGGCTGTGCTGTCCACTGTGCTCTCAGGCATGAGACTTTCTAGACCCCATTTTCAGCACTGAATCCCTACTCAAAGGGGGTACCAAAGTCTCTCCAGAAGGATCTCCTCCTCTCCCAGTAGGTCAGTGGTCATCCAAGCTGCTGGTAACTCAAAGGTAATTCTGATACACATTAAAATTAACTTTTTTGTTAATCTAGGTGAATTCCCTAATCCATTTCACCCCTGAGAAACAAAAAAGGAGGGTCAACACTGTCAATACATCAGCCAGGACTGGGGCCAAACCACTTTGTTCAGCAGCATCCTGGGCTCAAAAACGATTGTGAGCCTATGGCAACAGTACACGCCGTCATGCTTTGAGATGCACATTATCCCCATTTTATAAATGACAGACTGGAACTATTTTCATATATATTCTAAGTGGCAAAACTCCCACCACCTTCTATAAGAGCGAGGCTGGACCAAATGTTGTTGATAGTTAAACAAACAAAAAACCACACAAAAACTTGGGAAAAGTCTGCCAATGCACCATCTTAATATTTATATTATTTCAGTCCTGCTGCAACAAACAGTACATAGAAACCAGAGACTGTTCCTTTTTTGAGAAGGCAGTTCAGGCAGCCTGCATTCTGGGGTTGGTTCTACTTGTCAGTATTTCTTTAAAATGAAAGGGCAGAGTCACTCATCAGGAAAAGAGTGCATTTTAAAACACATGCAAAAAATACAAATTCTTTGATACTTTATGGTTAAACATCTGCTGAACTACTACTTTCCTTCAATTATGGGATTCTCAAAGCAACAATTAAATCTATTTTCCTCAGATTTTAGGGGATATAATCAGTCCTACCAGAAATCAACACAGCCTCTCTCTCTATATATACAACTGTATGTTTTGCCAATGTTGAAACACTGGAAATGAGACAAGGGCATTGACTAAATATGGTAAACCTCCAGTTCCTCAGCTCCCTAAACCCAGCACTTTCTAACATTCATCCTGTTTGTTACCAAGGAATTGACTTCTTTGAGGTAAAAGATTTTCAGTCTCCTCTGACTTCTGGAAAACCAGGTCACTCTGTTTCATGTTTCTCCTCTCCCTGATGCCAAGACAGGCATGAAAGTCACTCCCTCCTTGTAAGGAGATCAAAGGAAGTGAAAACTTTCTCTTTGACCCAAAACCTCCAAATCTTGGGGCACACTGAAAGGGAAAACATTTATTTCTTATTTAATAAAAAAATCTTCCCTTTTCTGTGCTGCCCTTTTTTGCTATGTAAATCAAACTGAATCTGAAAACATGACATCCTGGCCCATTGCCCAGTCCTGAAGAAGAAAATTGGGAAATGAGGATTTTATCCACAAAATCATAAGGTACTGAAAAGCCTCCTGTACACCACCAGAACTGTTCCAACCTCAAGTGAGCCAACCAGCTCTTCACCAAAGTTGTATCTGAGCCAAAGTGGGCAAATCCCAGCAATGGGCAAAGCTGAGTCCACATCCCTTAAAGTTTTCAACCACATAGCATGGGTTACATAGAAGACCTGCAGGAAGAGACACTCCTTTTATCCTGGAGTCAACGCTAGCTTGGGCTCCACAGCTAAAATACTGCTACTATTTCAAGCTTCCTGTTCCTGCCTCTCAAAGGATCATGGATTTTTTTCCACACACTTGCATGGATTATGCTGAAATGGAAAGTGAGCCGCCCCAGCACATACTCTGACCCATTAGGCCACTCTTTGGAAGCCCTGGTTTGAATTTCCATGAACAGAAGCAAAAATAAATCCTGAATTCCAGCATTCAAAGCCAGGCTTCTAACCACTATCAGGCTATTGCCATGTTGATTAGGAGCCCTTCAGAGCACGAGCTAGGAGAGATGAGCACCCAGAGGAGCTCTGAGGGCACCAGGGCCACTGAGTCCAGCACAAAGCACTAAGCACATCGAGAGAGAAGCAAGCTTTTAAAGTTTCCTATTTTCTTAGCTCATTGGGTCTCAAGCCTCGAGGTACACAACAGGTAAGGAGGAATACAGGGCATAACTGAGAGAATAAGAAAGCAAGAAATGCTCCCTTGTACCTCTTGCTGGGACAACGGCCAGATTTGTCAAGCTGACATCAGAAAGCCAGTCCCTGGCCCTCAACGCATCCCTCTGGCAAAGCTCGGCACGGCAGCAGCAGATCTCCTGGTTTGATCCCACTCAGTAACAGCACAACATCAGGAGAATCAGCATCAAGCATCTCATATTGATTACAGGATGACTCACACTCCCATAGCTTCTTGGCTAAAAAAAAGCAAATCAGAACTGCTGATATTTGTTCACTGAGGGAAACTGTTCAAATATTTCTGATGTGATTCAGGGCAGCTGCCTATCCCTGTTTCCTAGGAACACGACATGGTGGCAATTGCTGGTTAGAGCAGAGAGAACAGATCTGGGAATTAATTCCTCAGAAGCGATGAGGTGATGGTCATAATTAACCCAACCACACATTTTTAATTCCGTGGCTGTGAGGAGTGTGAGTCTGAGGACAGGCGCTTTTCTGAGCAGCACACCTTGCGACTCCCTCACCCAGAGAGGCTGGTGACGAGTGGCTCTCGCCAGGCATTTCCGTCAGCCGGGCAGCCAGTCCAGCGATCGGAAGAACAAGAGCCAGGAGCTCACCAGGGACCAGCCACCCCACATAACCTCCTCAAGCACAGAAATCTGTCACAGCTTGCAGAAAGCAAGAACGAGACCAGCAGAAATTGTACCAGCCATGAACAGCAGGACAGGTTGTAAGTCAGAAGGTAAGTAATTTAACCAAAAGGATTCCACCGAGTGGGAAAAACTGCCCGCTCTCCTGAGAGATCTCACTGCCATGCAGCCTTCTAGTGCCAACACACACACCTCTTCAGAAACACAGCAGATCTCAGAGGAAAGTGAAGAGGTGAGGAAGAATAATGTGGGTTTTCAGACATTACTCAGTATAAACCAATCCTGGAGAATACAATCTTATCTATCAAGACATCACCAGCCACAGTACTAGCCCAACCAACCATTCAGCTGTCAGTGTAAGTTCTTTACAGAATAAAAAGGAGGGCACAATTAGCCTCTGTGAGCATTTTCAATATGAAAATTCAGTATCTCTCTGAATGAAAAAAGAAAAAAATCGAGAAATAAGTAAGAGAAGTGAAAAACAGACTTCTTGGGATGTGGTAATGTTTGCCAAGTTTAAATTGCAGGTTCTCTTTGCAGGTTCAGTAACACTTGCTCAACACCAAAAACACCATTTTAATTTTAGCTTCCTTTTTGGGAAGCTTGGAATAGGACTGGAAAGGATACAATTTAAGGTGCAGGTTTAACCTTTGCTCTAAGTATTTTCCTACGAAAGTACTAAGTCTTAGACATATCATGGGACAAAGAAATATTCATAAATGGTTTTGTATGCTTTGCATTTTAGGCATGTGGTTGCATCAATATGACAGAAATACCTTAAACAAAATTTACAGTAGCAACTTCTCAAACCAAGTAAGATTTATTCCAAACATATCTTCTATTACTCATTTTTACTTTGTTGTGTTTTGATGATCTGTGTATTTTGTCTAAACAAAACAGCTTTTTACATCATTTGTCTCATTTCAGACAGAAGAAAGCTCACTATCACAAAAAAATTAAAATTCATTAAAAATATGAGTATCATGTTACCTTTTATTTCCTAAATTAAATTTACTTTATATAAAGGAGTAAAAATCACAGACTCACAGAACATTAGGAGTTGGAAGCGACCTCAAAAGATCATCTAATCCAACCCCCTGCCAGAGCAGGATCACCTAGACTAAATCACACAGGAACACAGCCAGGTGCATTTGCAATGTCTCCAGAGAAGGAGACTCCACAAGCTCTCTGGGCAGCCTGTCCCAGGGCTCCATCACCCTCACAGTGAAAAAGTTCCTCCCTATATTCACATGGAACTTTCTATGCTCCAGCTTGCACCCATTGCCCCTTGTCCTATCGCTGGCCATCACTGAGAAAAGCCTGGCCCCGTCGTCCTGACTCTTGCCCTTTACATAATTATAAACATTAATAAGGTCACCTTTCAGTCTCTTCTCCAAGCTAAACAGGCCCAGCTCTCTCAGCCTTTCCTCATAAGGAAGGTGTTCCACTCTTAATCATCTCTACGGCCCTGCACTGGACTCTTCCAAGGAGTTCAATGTCCTTTTTGAACTGGACACAATATTCCAGGTGCAGTCTCAAAAAAATAAAGGAATGCTTTTGAAGCAGTGCAGGAATAAGTCACAGTCACAGAAGGTGGTTGTCATCCAGACTTCAAATACCATCCTGAAAAAGCCTCACATTAATATGTACAAAAATAGACTCTTAAGAATCATTTTGTTTGCAAGCAAGTTAATATTCTGGGGCTCAAAACACCTGAACAATCAATCTTGTTCCTGAAGTTGCAGATCACACATGATCCACTAAATGGCAACACAGAGTTCAGGACAGGTGAGCACAAGACAGTGAGAGGAGAGAAGAGGGAGGAGGTGGGGGGAAGGAATATAGAAACAAGTACCAGTTGCCATGCTTAGGAAGGAGCTGGCACTTTCCAAGCTCAGCATGAGATTCTCCTCCTCTTCCTGCTGTCGTGTTTTTTTGCCAGAGTGAAGTGCTGAGCTTGGCAGGAAACGGCATGTCAAGAGGAGCAGAAATCACATGACATCTCAACACCCCATGGAGAACATCTCTGGCCAAAATGAAAAGGAAGGGCAGGAAAACCCAAAATCATAACAGGTTGCCTACCAACCTCAGTGGAGGAGCAGCATCTTTACAAGTGAGGTTCATGAGCATGAAACAAAAGGGTATAGATTTAATGGAGATTTAATGAACTCTAATTTTACAAGCTGGTTCAATCTAACTGAATTAAGCCAAACTGCATCATTCACAACCATGTCATACAGAAGAGACCCAGAAAAATTACTTCTTGCCTTGCAGAACTGCTACAGCAGGAAGCAAATTTGAGCTTTTCCATTGAGAGAAGTTGTTGTTAGGAGTATAGTACAGTCTAATGTTTAAAAGCAAGTGCTACTTAATTCCAAAAGGAAAAGTTACCTTCTGGAGGAGTTGCAATACTGCTCCCAAGTCCCAAAATAGCAATGCTGTGATTCCTTGGTTCCAGCATCATGGCAAACTCTTCTCCTCTTTCCCAGTGTGGTACTTTCACAGGCTCCAGGTGCACATTTTCCAGCCCATCTTCCTGCAGGGCACTGAACATATACTTGATGGCTGCATCTAGATTTTTTGAACCACTGAGTCTAGGTCCTACGGTATCAGCAAAAGCTGCTAATCTTTCATAGGATCTGTTCTGAGCTTTTCCATGAACAGCAAGATCTATGATAGCTTTAGCAATATCAGTATAGCCAGCTATCTCATTTTTAATGTCTTCAAACGTTCTCGGGTAACTGTCACCTCTTCTCAAAGATTTCCCAGCATACTGTGGTAACAAATTCAGGAAAAATATGAAGAGATACTTCATTTTTTCCCCCTCTTTTTCTTTTCCACAGATGGCCTGCTGGAAAGACAAAAAGAAAAAAAAAATTAAAAACTCATCCAGCTATCAGCAATACTTTTGTGTTATTTGGATTGGCAGACAGACCAAAGTGAAGAGAAATCCATTCATCATGAAAATGCTTTGTTCAGAACTGGCAGGAAAGTAAACTCAACTTGGAGACACAATTATTGAAAGCAAATGAAAAAGATACTTAGACAACTGGACACAACCTTTGTTGTGGTCTTAAGAAACATCCTTGGAATGCTGCATCTCTTTATGCAATCACATCCTTCACCAAATCAAAATCCAGGGCAGCTCCCATCCAGGAGGAGCTTTGCATCTCTTTTCTGTTAGAAACAGGATTTGCCAGAAGTGCCAAATCAAATGTCTTCAACACAAAACATGTGGACAAAAAACGTTTCTTAAACCATTCATGAATAAAGTGTTTCTTAATCTTGATCTTCATAATCAGGAAAGGACTTTCTATTGCACTAGAAGGATGTCAGAGCCATTTTGACCTGATGGCCCTAGGAATAAAGTATTAATTTGTTCATTGCATAAATACATGACAACCAGAGAAACAATTTCTTACTGACCGCTGCATCTCTTAAGGACTGACTTCAGCAGCACCGTAGAGAGGTGCAGCACCAGGGGTGCTGATCCTGTGTTGAATACCAAAAGTTATCTTTGTTAATGCTTTATGTTCTATCCATCTTACTGTTAAAAGTTCTGCTTTTTAAGATCTTAAAAAATTCAGTCCCATGAAAGCAACAGTTTGTCTATACTATTAATTGAACTGACAAAAAACCAAAATCTGGAATCAGTTGAAATAGTTGCAAAGCTCTTTTATACCATAGGAAGTATAATTACCCAAACCCAAAATATAAAGGTCTTTATTGATATACATAAAAGAAAATGTAATTGTTTCAATTTTCCTTTGAATTTAAATCAAGCTGCTATTTGGATGATAAAGATTAGCAGTAAGAAATAAGGCCTTTAAATCAGCTCCATAGCTGCAGCTATTATGAGACTTAAAAAAACAGTAATTAGTTACAGCCAAGTGAAGTGACAATTACTATGAACCCGAAAAGATTTTGATTCAGCACTTTTGCCTTTCTCACTGACTTTCATGGAAATACTAGTATTTTTTTTAAATAATGTAATTTTCATTAAAAAACAGTAACACTAACATCAAATGTTGTCTTTACTCTACAAAGTATGTTTTTCATTAAAACAGCCGGTCCAGGAATAGCAGAGGACTAATTAGTTGGCTGAGATAGATGAAATATGGGTAAATCAGACCTGCATGGCAGAAATACTGCTAAAAGCTTTTGCTGTTACAATTTCCACATTATCTTTCTCCCCTGATTGTATTTATTTTGTATTTCAGAAGAGTTACACTCTCCATTTTATAATCACTGACCCAAGGAATCACGACAATGTATTTGTCTTGTATTTTTAGTTCATGATGCTATATGCAAGCAGGGAAAGTACAAAGGTGAGGGGGAGGGTATGAGTGTGTGCACATCTCGATGCACATGTATTTGCATACACTGTACCCACATGATATTCATGTGCAAAATACAAAAAAAGAACCTTCATTTTCTGGACATTGCACACCCCAGGAGCTTTAATTGACCATTAATTCTCAGACATATTATGGAGCAGGCAAATTTCACAGTAAGCAAATAGCTTTGTAAATCTGGCCAGAAGGGACCAGAGTATCTACCTTGTCTGACTGCCACAGAATAGGGATTGCAGGACATTCCTGAATTAACTCCCACCACCAGAAACCAGATAGCAAACCAAGAGCCAGGCCAGTTCCTCAGAGAGGGAAGGTGAGAGGTTTTGTGTCTCTGGGAACACATGCCACAGTTGTGCAAGCTCCATTCCAAATGATCTAAGCTAAGAAAACACCCTTCCACTTATGTCTGCTACAATGACCCACGAATAGATGAACTAATTTTCTCAACATCTTCATTCTGGAACATATTCCAGTATTTACTAAAAATAATAAAAATAAGCCTCCGACATAATGAAGTTATCTTAACACATAAAATCTGACATCACATTTAATACGTATCTTGTCCCATTTCCTTTCCTGTCCTCTCAGTTTCAGAGTATTTATATTTCCACCTAGAAATCTTTGTCTCAATGCAGGTTGCAGGAACTACTAATTTGAATTCCCCTTGTTCAAGAAACATGCTGAGATAAACAAGAATCAGGGAAAATCAGATGTAACTTTAGTAATTACAGTCACCACTTGATTATTTTCAGATTCTTATTCAGCTTATTCTTCCAAAGAAGCTTCACCTTAACAGTCTCAGAGCACACTAAGAAAAGCTGAATTACCACCCTCAGCAAAGAGGCTAGCTGGTACTAAGAATGTGAATGCTTACCCTTCCTATATGTTACCACAAGAAAGCACTTGTAACTTTAAAGTATAACTTGCGGAAATTCAGCAAAGCACATAAGACACAATCACAGAATGGTTAAGGTTGGAAGAGACCTGTGGCGCTCATCTTGTCCAACCCTGCGTGCTCAAGCAATGCCATCTGCCTAGGACCACATCCACACAGCTTTTGAATGTTTCAAAGGAGGGAGACTCCACAGTTCTCCAGGAAACCTGTTCCAGCTCAAACATCATCACTGTGAAAAATGTTTCCTGATGCTCAGACAGAACTGCCTGTGTTTCAGTTTGCCTCTGGTCCAGTCCCTGGACATCACTGAAAAGAGCCTGGTTCCATGCTCTCTGCATTTTCCCATTATTCATACTAATGATGAGATCCCTCTGAACCCTCTCTTCTCTAGGCTCAGCATTCTTGGGTCACACAATCACTCCTCGTATGGAAGGTGTTCTGCTCCTGTAATCGTCTCTCTCTTGTACTGGTGAGCCCCAAACCAGACACAATACTCCATGTGTAACCTCACCAGAGACGAGCAGAGTGAAAAGATCACCTTCCTCTAACTGCTCACAACATTCTTCCTAAGGCCCCCCAGCTGCTGCTGGCCTTTGCCACAAAGTTACACTGCTGGTTTGTTCAACAGATCATTAAAGAAGACACTGAAGAGTACTGGACCAAATATTGACTTCTGGGGGACACCTCTAGTTACTGGCTATCCAGTGGACTTTGTGCCAACGATCACAACCCTCTCAGTTCAGCTGTTGCACTTGTTTTCAGTCCACCTCACTACCTGCTCATCCAGTCCATACCATACTTCATCAGTTTCCCCAAGATCTTATAGGAGACAGTGTCAAAAGCCTTACTAATATTAAGGTAGATTATATCCATTGCTCTCCCCTCATTTACTAAGCAAGGCATTTCATCACAGAAGGTTACCAGGTTGGCTAAGCATGACATTCCCCTTGGAAAATCCATGCTGCCTATATGCAGTAACTTTTGTGTGCCTGGAAATCGCTTGCTGGCTTCTCTATTACCAATGTCAGGAACCTCCTGGATTGGTTATAATCTGCTGTGCTGACGCTCCAGCAGATATTGGGATGGTTAAATTTAACCACGACTATCAGAGACTGTATGTGAGCAGCTACTTCTAGCTGTCAGGGCCTCATCCACTTGCTTTTCTGGATGAGGTGGCCTACAGCAGACAGCTACTACAATTACTGGTGTGCTCTTTAACCCTTATCCATAGGCTCTCAGTCGGTTTATCATCCATGCCCAGGAAGAACTTCAAGCCATCCTCTCACGTAACAGACAACTACAGTTCCTTTTCTTGCCAGCCTGTCCTCCCTAAAGAGCATGCATCTAGCCATTGCAGCATTCTGGTCATGTGAGCACATCTCCATGATCCCAACAGGATCATAGCCCTGCAACTGCACACAGATCTAATTCCTCATCTTTATGCCCCATGTTGCATATATTAGTGTACAGGCACTTTGTAACACAAACACAGAAGAGGCATCCCACAACATTTTATGAGAGAGCTGTGCAACACAAAAGCGAGACACAGAAAGAGTCAAAGGATTAAACCATATTTCTGGGATCCATAAACCACCAGAAGAAAAGAAAAAGAAAAAAAAAACCACAAATCCCCCAAAAAGCACACACACACAAACTTTCTGGCATCACCAAGCCTAGCTCACGTGAAAACCAGCACAAATTGCAAGCCTTTCACAGGCCTTTATGAGTCTTTTCATAAACAGCAAATTGAACAATACCTTCAGCAATATAAGAATATTAAGCTACTCTCCTTAACTATTCAAATGCCCCCTAAACTCGAGAACAAGGCAGTAAGAAATTCTTCATGGTGAAATGTCATTTTTCCCAAATTAACAACAAAAGTAATCTGTGATTTCATCTATGAATGACAAATCTATCACACAGATTTCCTCTCTCTCTCTCTGAGACAGGGCAAAGGTCTCATACAACCAGGAGCAGAAAACTCGGGTTATCTTAGGACACCAACAGAGAACTGTAAAATGCCTTTTATAGTCTGAGTTAGTGTTTATTTGTGGTTATACTACACAGAGGGTATTGGTATCTTTTTATTGCTGTGCTCTGTACTTTCCCAATGTTCCTTCCCTTTGGACCAGTTAATTACATGCTCACAGACATCCTCTGCTAGAGACCATCAGTAATTTTCTCAGGAAGACCAGACTCTTTCCCTGATTCTTGCCAAACTCATCATTCACAATGAAGCAAGATAATCTGATTTCTATCAAAGGACAAAATCTTGTTGAGAGGAGTAAGACAACTTTGCAGAGTTAGTTTCAAAAACTTAAGGGATGGGGCTTTGTTTGTTTAAGGGTTTGCAAAATCTACAGGATAAAGTTGATTCATTTAAATACACAGGGATGGTTTAATAAGCATTGGTCACCTCAACCCACAGCTACCAACTTCACGGATTTTTTTCAATGGAGAAATGAACCCAGTTATCCTGTTTCCCTTGACTAAGAAATGCTTTCTTTGCTCCCCTGACCTCATTTAAAATCAGCAGCATCCTCATTCCAAAGGTTGCCCCAGAAGAGCTGCCTTTAAAAGCTACACTTTTTCCAGGAATTTCCCACTGAACACTGGGAACAGGCACATTTCCACAGCTTTTGTGGATGTAACATGCTCCTGACACACCCAGCATTTCACTACCTGCCACTGCATTGTAAGAAGAGTGTAACTGAACTCAAACCCTGGGCAAGGACACAAGAATGGGAATGTAATGTATTGTGCTCTCCTTGAATGCTCCAGCATAATCTGTCCAAAAGCTAGCAACGTTCAGAAATAATTCCCTGCTAGGTAAAAACCAATCATACTCACTTGGACTGCAATACAGGAATCACTCCTCTGCTTATTCAGGAAAAGAATAGCACATCTGTTGTCCCAGTCTCTGCAACATTAATTTTATCACCCCAGTGAATCATCTGGGAAGAGACTACTGATTTCTGCACACCTCACTAGTTAAGACTCAGCAACTGAGCATCACACAAAGTATAAAAAAACCAAAACCAAAAAGAACAGTCACAACTGATACATTTAAACATTCACCAAATCTCTTCAGTAGAAGTCCAGATGAGATAGGAAGAAAACATACTTTCAAGAAGCACAGTCCTTTCTCCCAGCCATATGAATGCATCTCATTCCATGGGTCTCTAGTACAAAATAATAACTTTGTAAACAATGGATAAGAGTGTGGGATTCCCCTTGCCCTTCCAGAAACCAAGGCTGCTTCTTAGAGGGTTGCAATCCTTTTACTTTATTTCTCCAACCCTCTAAATCTTGCATGCATCAGAAGAACACAGAATGGTCCTGTTGCAGCCTTCCCTGCAGCCTCATGTTTAGGGAATTCTCCTAAAAAGTGAAGCTTTCAAGACCATATAAAGCCTACAGCTGCCACCTTTCACTTCCTGAAAGGGCCTTCTAATCACTGACGTAACAAGCAAAAAGCAGGAGCTGACCCTTCTTCCCAGTTCAAGGAGAACTGAAAACCATTCACATATTAGCAGAACATTTCAAAGGGAAAGTCTGGAGCAAGGAAGACATACCCTTGTTGGAGAAAGACCAGGTTAGGGAGCATTTAAAAACCTGTCCATACATAAATCCATAGGTTGCACCCACAAAACCTAAGAGAGTTGGCCGATAGCATCATGAGGACACTCACAATTGTATCTGAACGGGAACATGACTCTTATCTTCAAGGAGTGATATAAGAAAGATGTAAGGAACTACAGGCCAGTCAGCTTCACCTTGATCCCCAGCAAGGCAACAAGAGAAAATCCTCCTGGAAATGATTTCCAAACATCTGAAGGACAAGAGATGACTCTGAACAGTTAGCATGGATTTATCATGGGGAAATTGTGCTTAATCAACCTGATAGCTTTCTAGGACAAAATTACTGGCTTGGTAGATGATGATAGAGCAGTCAATGTTGTTTTGCCTTGACATTAGTAACACATTTGACAGTCTCCCACATAAGGTCTTATGGGAGCCAACGAACTATGGGCTGGAGGAGCAGACAGTGAGGTGGACTGAAAACCAGCTGAACAACCAAGCTCAGAGGATTTTGATTATTTGTACAACACTCAGTTGGTGGTCAGTAACTAGTGGTGTCCAGTAGAATTCAATATTTAGTCCAGTATTCTTCAACATTTCCACTAATGATCTGGACCCCTGGACAGCGCACAGCCTCAACAGAGGATGACACAAGGAGTGGTTATGGACACAATGGTTGTGCTGCCACTCAAGGTGAATGAAGAAATTGGCAAGCAGGAACCTCATGAATTTCACCAAGAGCAAACTGAAAGTCCACTCAGGGGCCACTCAGCTGGAAAGCACCTTGGCAGAGAAGGACCATGGGGTCCTGGTGAACAAGCTGAGTGTGAGTCAGCAATGCAGCCTCATGGCAAAGACCAACACCCTGGTGGGCTGCACAGTTGGACAAGTGTTGCCAGCAGGTGGAAGGAGGTGATCTCTCCCCTCCATTCAGTACCCGCAAGGCTGCACCTGGAATATTTCCCCAATTCTGGACCCCCCAGTGTAAGAGAGACATGGACGTTCTGGAGAGTGTCCAGCAAAGGGCCACAAAGATGATTAAGGGACTGAAGTATCTCTCCTGTGAGAGGCTGAGAGAGCTGGGACTGTTCAGCCACAGAAGGAAAGACTCAAGAGGGGTTTCATCAACCACTATAAATAGCTGACAGAAAGGAACAGGCTCTTTTTCATGGCACCCACCAACAGAACTAGAGGCAATGGGCAGAAACTGAAACATATGAAATTCCATTTGAACACAAGAACATACTTTTGTTACTGCAAGGGTGGTCAAACACTGGAACAGGTGGTCCAGAGTGAAGTGTCTGTATGGGGAGATACTCCAAACATGAATGAGCACTGGGCAACCTGCTGCAGCAAAACCTGCTTCAACAGGGAGTCTGGACTAGCTGAGTTCAAAAGATGTCTTCCAACCTAAATATGTGATTCAGAATATGAAAGAAAGCCATAAATACAAGCTGAAAGGATTAAAAAAAAAAAAAAATCAAGGCAGAAAGGTTCTAGGTATGCAGAACAAGAAATTAGAAGCAGGAAGTAAGTCTTCTCCAGTTCCAATTAGTATGAAAGAGAATGAACAGTATGGCACAACACTACATGTGTAGTGCCCACAGTGCTGTAAGATACAGTAGCTAAGCAGCTACTGTAAGTATGCTTCCACCTATTGTGTGAGCCATTTGTCTGTAGCTAACTACTGCCTTTCATGCTAAAGGGTAAGATCATTAGAATCATCTTTTTTTATGGTGCCCTGATATACAAGGGTTTTAGCACACCCAATCTGTAACCAGGCTAACTGGTGTTACCACCATTAAAATCATTACAACACAAATTACTTCAATGCAACAGATGGAAAAGAATCAGAGGTTAAAAAAACCCTCTCAGATGAGAACATAGTTTACAACAATCAGATAACTGAAAGAGGAGCAGAGGGAACAGAAATAGGATAAACAAAGCTAGAGCTTTAGTGCTCTTTCTACAGTGTGGCAAAGTTGTCCCAAAATCCCAGTTGAAAATACAGACAAAAGGATATGGAGAGTTCACAAGAGTCATGGTTATGGGAAATGAGGAAAGAAAACAATAAATTGAGGGTATTAACCACTTAATTGCTAGAGATCTGCAAAATCTGCAGAATATCTATCAGCTTCTTAACCACATACCATTTGATTTCCCTCCAAGGAATGTAGGAACCCTTGAAATCACACAGTGGTTTTGATAACATGAGAATAGACTGAAAAGCCCCAGGGTAACAAACTCACATGCTGCAGAGTGATGTCTGATACATTTAATAGCATCTGAAATAAAGTTTGTTGTGACAGCTGTGGAGTAGGATGGCTGGAAGGCTAGGTGGACTTGCAAAATGACAAGGAGATTTCTGCCTAAAAATAAAGTCATAGAGCTCTTCCATCACTTAGAAAGACGGGGGTGAGGGGGGTGGGGGTGGGGGGGTTGAAGAGAGGAAGCTTTATGATCTTGAAGAGTGAAGCAGAAAAGCAGACATTCCTCAAAGACTGGTTTCCCAGAATCATCAAGACTCCACATCTGGGAGAACGTTTAATCAGTTGGACAATCTTAGCTTTGGCAAGACTCACAGTCAAAGTTATAATTTACATTAAAAAGCCCTTAAAATGAGCCTTTTTACATCTGAAGCTAGGGAGAGTACAACACAATATGGACACAAGACTTTGAATACAATACAAAATTTTATTACTTGAACCAAAAAGCCTAAAGCTCCAAAGGAAACACCTGAGTGACTTTACATTTACCAACTCCAGAACAACTACCTTGATTTGCTACAACTGAAGATACGTCCAGAAATCTTTGAAAAGACAAGTGTGACCTAGTAGTATATGACTATATATGCTCAGGTAGTGATGTGGACAGAATAGGAAGTGAAATGTTTAAAGGCCAAGGATTAGAACAGAGAAAGCCCAGACATTGCAGTCACAGCTCCCCATTTGGCAAAAGAGAAAGTTCCTACCCTATTTATACACAGTATGGTAGAAATACTGCAGCTTAACATAGGAAGGAAGCAGTAAAAGGAACTGCATTTAACTCTTGTTTCACCTGCAAGCTGCAGAACAGTGACAGGCTACCTTGATACCATCCTATCCAGCAGCTGCTGCTAAAATGCCTGGCAGTAATCCCGAAGACTCACACCGCAATCCACGCTCAGAGCGCTGTGTCTTCAAAGATAAATAAGTGATCAGCCTGCTACTTCACTAGGAAGCACTGACAGCCACAACAAAAATTAAGTAAAAACTAAACCAAAACCAAGCACTATCACAGAACAATGCCAAGGCCACACAGCAGCTGGTGTTATTCTTAAGGAGCATTCAAAATAAAAACAGTCCCAAATGATGCACGTTATTTTTTCAGAGGCAAAGGACAGGAATTCAGTGGGCTTTTTCGATGAGAACAACTGAATAGAACAGAAATATTTAATGAAAGGCAGGCACTTGGGAATCAATGACACTGAGTACATAGTTAACACCAGCTGATGGCATTGAAAGAAAACAGGGGGGAAGATTATTTTTGACAATTAAATCAAAATATCACAGTACAGGGCTGCAATTATGTGGTATTTTGATGCTGAACTTTAGTTACACTTCCTTCAAGCCCACAACTATTGCTCTAGTGTAAAAAACCAAGATGGGTTGCCTTCAGACATAGAAAGGCTGGCTGATGAAAAAAATACATATTCACAAAAACCCATCTTGATACAAAACATTAGTGGCCTCTTAGTAATTCAGGGAACCCTCTTTGATTGCAAAGGCCCTTGGGGCAGATAAATACAATTTTTCATTAAATTTACACACAACTGAGACACAAACTCTTCAGAACTATGTATTTTTCTTTCAGCCATTCCTACAGGAAAATTCCTACAGCTTTTATTGAGAAAATAAAGCCACAGAAACCTCTTAGCACCTACCTCTTCTGTATTTTCTTATTTGAGGGAATGAATTAGGCTATGGAAAAGAATGAAGTACTTAAGACAGAGAAACAAGAGGCTACAAATTAAGGGGCACCAAGGAGAAAAATTGCCAGCAAGGCCCCATACTTAAACATCTATCACCCAAAATTCTAAATGAAGTTTCTTTTTGAAAACATGTTCATATCTTGTAGTTAAATTATTATCCCAAGTCTGGTTCTAAGTATTTTCTTTCTGAGTTTTTATTTAAAGACGAGCAGACTGCAGAAAAGATGAAACCTATCTTCATACCAGGAGAGAAGGTAAAAGCTACGAGCAGATGATCCATCCATATCTCTGAACAGCAAAAGCTGCTAAAATTGATGTACACTGTAATAGGAACAAATCAAGTTTCCTAAAAACTCTCCGTGCAAGGCTGTTACTGTCACAGGTTGATCTGCCACCTCAATGGAAGATGAAAGGGACCAAACTGCCAAGTATCTGACACTTGCTAGCACTTCTTGGTGCTCCTCCACACCATGTTCCAGCAGAAGGCTGTCCTACAGGACATACGTATGCTCTGTGCTGCTCCAGATTTTGGCCAGAAAACACAAATATTTTGCGTGTTTCCTTCAAACAATTAAGTCTTAGTTTTAAGACTACTAAGGGTCAGGATATTTGCCAAAATGAACGGCCAAAATGAACCAAAGTAATCAATCTTAGTTACTAATTGTGCAATGGAGTAGAAGAGGCCAAATTTTGTGACAAAGTGACCTGTCTGGCCTTAAAGACACCACCATTTGATAGTCTCACCTACACACTTTATATACACCACTCCAGAATTCAGCACTCTGAATTTTAATACTCAGCACATCCACATGACCAGAATAAAATTCCTCTGTGACCACACACCTACAAAGCATTTTTTGCTTTCAATTTTTTTTTCATTTTAAGTGAAGTTCAGAGAAAAGTTATGCACATTATTAAGCACTTCAAAGATGATGAGCAAAAAAAAACAAAAACAATTTTTGAAGTACCCAACCATTATAGCTATTTTACTCCATACACCTACAATCTCATTTTACAGACACAATTCCAAATTAAGTCAATAATTATTCGGCACTGCTGAAAATTATATTTAAGAATATTAATTACTACAGTTTCCAGATTAAAATAACTGAAACTTTTCTGAACTTTTTTATTTCTTAGGTTTTTTTCATACAGTCACAACAAAGGTATGTTCATCATACTGCTATTGTAACATTCAAGTGGTTTTGTGAAGCTGAGAAATCTGTTAGCATTGTTATATTTTATCTTTCTGTCATCTTAGTAAACTCTCCTTATCCCAACCCACGGGCCTCTTAGTTTCTTGGTTTTGGAGTTATTTGCCCCTTCCTTTTCCCTTCCCTTGTTCCCCCCTTTTTTCCCTCTTCCCCTGCTCTTTTACTTTAAGAAGCAGGCAGCTGCGTGGATCTCGGCTCACAGCCGGGGTGAAACCACGACAGGTGAACATGTTGCTAGACTCATTAAGAAAACTGATATTCTAGTCTTTCGCTTCCTTACTATAGGATGTGCCCACCAGGCCTTCCCTTGCCAGAGCCACAAAGGAGGGAGTTGTAAATACAACTGTATGAAACAGACACAGCTTCAAGAATTTCTCATTACAGTTGACAGAAAAATTATCTTTCTGATGCACACATTTCTTATATTAAGGGCAGGAAAGGACATTAATTTCAATGAGATATTATATGAAAAATGTCATTTACAGTTTCATCATGTTCAGTAGGGCATAATACTGATACTCATATATCACATTGTATTCCAACACATCAACATCAGAAACCAAATCCCACAGTTCAGCAGTAATGTACAATCAGGGCCACCATCCCACCACAGACTGCACTGCAACAACAAGGAAGAACAAGCTTAAAAAGTTTAAACATAAAGATCCAAGGCAAAGAACAGACTGTAAATGAGATACAGCTAAAGAGCATGTCAGGAAAATTGTTTTCAGCCAATTTTGAGATAAAAATTAGCAAAACCAGACCTCTTTCTGATGTTGAGGAAAGCTCCAAAGCTTCATCAAAGCTACTCCCCACATTTGATCACAGAGCACTAAACTACCATGCATAAGATGATTCTGATTCTGCATTTTTCTAATTACTTTCTGCTGCTATTTAAAAGACAAACATTTATCTAACAGTTTTGGTGTTTCAGAGGGAAAAAACAACTCAGTCATGACAAACATCTATCAGGTTTGGGTTTTTTTTATTTATTTCAAGTACTATTCAACAGCCCTAGATAAGTTCAGGGTCCACAGAACTACCCCATGCACAGATACAGGAGACAAACATGCCTTTACAGCCTTACAAGTACAGGCAGACAAAACGGACAAACAATCGGAAGAGGAGGGACCTAGGAGTGACACCTTCAAGTGATTCAGTTGCCACATGAAAGACATTTCAATTAGCACAACCACTCATCCCCTTTCTCCTGACACTACTTAGAAGAGCCAGTCAAAACCTTGCTGCAGCAAAGCAAAGGGACATATTACAAAAAGTCAGCTGGAAGTAAAAGGTGAACAAAAGAAACCAAACAAAGTAACAATTACCCCCCACCAAAAACCGTACCAAAGAGGAAGTACACCAGTCATATCAGAGGGCACTGACAAATGCTGACACCAGTGAGGTTGGATAAGACAATTCTTTTTTTTCTGAGCCATGCAATTCTACCTCAAAAATGTATTTTTTTTCAAAATGTGTTTAAGTTGTGTTGGCGTATTTTAAAAGAAAGGATAGCAAATCAGTCATAAGCTTAAACAATCACTGTATCTGGTATGCTATCGTCCTGGTTCCAGCCAGGCCAGGTGAGCTGAGTTAGTTCCCCAAGCAGCCAGGCCAGGTGAGCTGAGTTAGTTCCCCAAGCAGCCAGGCCAGGTGAGCTGAGTTAGTTCCCCAAGCAGCCAGGCCAGGTGAGCTGAGTTAGTTCCCCAAGCAGCCAGGCCAGGTGAGCTGAGTTAGTTCCCCAAGCAGCCAGGCCAGGTGAGCTGAGTTAGCCCAGGCTGTTTTCCACAACACCTGACATCACTTCCCCATAAAAGGGGCTGGTTGGGGAGGGGGTGCTCCTGGGTGCCTCTAGAGCAGTCCAGAATGCGGCTGGGGTGTTGGGTCGGTCCTTCAGTCATGCAACACTCTATAAGCATTGGGTTGGTAAGGTGCTCTGTGTTATCCCTGGGTGTGAGTGTAATTTGTGATGGGCTGTTATTGTTCTCCTTTCACAGTGATTTTGTCAGTAAACTGTCTTTATCCCAACCCATGGAGGCTCTGCCTCTTTCTTCTCCAGGAGCAAGCAAGTGGTGTGTGGTGCTCAGCCCCTGTTTGGGGCTGAACCACCACAACAAGTAATAAATATCTGAAGATCTCCGCCCTCAATTTATTTTTGCTCACACACTAAAATGCCTGGCATGTTTCTCTCCAAAATTCTCATGCAGTGACTCAGAAGATCCATCATGCAGGTAACCTGTGAAATGGCTTGAATTAAGCTGCTACAGGTTAGCAAACCCTGGATAATTTTCTGTGTAAACAGAATATGAGCATGGGTAAATGCATATAGGGAAGGCCAGATGCATAAAATTCTCACATGAAAGTACCTTGATGTAAAACTCACAGTTAATTTTGAATATTTTGTTCTCAAACATATACCTTGCTACTACCAGCTACAGGTCCTTTGTTTTTTAACATGAAAGAGAGAACTAAAGAATAACTGACACATATGAACATCAGTTTCTTAATACCTTCTGATGAATTACCATTCTAAGCAGACAGCTGAAACAGAGGAAACATCTCTCTAAAGCAGTCAAAAAGTGGCAGCCTAAACCTGAGTGGATGTTCGAAGTGGAATCAAGAGTCTGAAACACTTTTTAGAGGACTGATTTCTCAGTACACAGAATCATCACTAGGAAAAGTAGCTGTATTAGCAATTTATATGTTCAAATCCCATTCATGTGCTCAAATTAAAATACTTAATTGAGCACAGTAGCATTGGATTAATGGCATTATAAACCACATTTTCTATTTAGTAAGATGCTTACACCGTAAATTCTGTATAAAGCTAAACTTACAATATGCCTACAGTAGCTTTTGGGTTCAGGAAAGTTGATGATCAGCATTTTTCATGAGACTGGAACCCAACAATTTCCAAAAAGTTTGGGATTAAGTTTTACATCAGGGAAAGCCTAAAGAAAATAGGATAGGATATTTTAGATAATGCTGTTAATACAGGTAACTGTCCAAGGAAAAAAAAATTCTTGCACAGCTGTACCTGCAAAGGTATCATAAACAGGCACAATTATCAACAGCAGTTTAGAATAAATAAAAAAAAACCCTACCACTGCCAAAACACAGTCAAGAGCTACACAGGAGACAGCTCTCCAAAATGCCAAAGAAGTATTTCTGAGAAGGAAGGTAGCTTAATGAGCTATGAAACTCCCTTTTCTCAACACAATTGTTATTTGGCTCTCACAGTATTAGAAAAACAAATAGAGATCTATCCTTTAAAATCCTCACAGGTTCTATGGTACCATTTGGTTGATGGCAATACTTAGCAGGTCCTTGAATGTGACAATACAAAAGCTGATGCTGTAACTTGAGTGTCATGCTAAGAGAAAATACTGACTTTGGCAAATGTAAGCTCACTAGGTATACACATATGTCATTTTCTGGCACACGTTTTACCACATCTGGCACACATTTTACAGCATCTGCAACACTACTGAAGATGGAATCTGATCTCTCTGTGCAAATATTAAGACATCTCCCTGACTGCACTGACATGAGCCTGACACTGCACCTGACCAATAATGCTTAGTAATTAAATTATGCCAAAAAAGTACAGGAGGGAACAAAACAGCCAGAAGAGAAGTTTCCTCTTACATCTTAAATACTTCTGCACAGTTCAGACTGCATAAGGCAAAAGCTGACGCAGAGATGACACGTCAGGAACTCCAGAGAAGTTCTTACTCTCCCCATCTTGGAGAAAACCAGCTCACCATGACTGCCACAAACACACCAGGTCCAGCTGAGGAACTGCACCTGAACTCAGGAAGCCCACAGGGACTTCGGTCAAGCAGAGCCCACAACTCCATTTCCAGACCCCAACTGCTCATCCTTTCCTTCTACTATTACCAAAGACACACTCTCCTTCTGGGTCTGCTGCAGGAGCAGAATAAAACCCAAAGTTATTGAGACACCCCTTAAATTGCTATTCAGATGCAGTGTTATCAAACTGGGCAGGAGCCCAGGTATTAGGACACCTCTGGCTTTTTTCCTAGCTGTTAAGTAGCCCTCTGCAAGCACAGGTTTGGGAGCATCACCTGGAAGTGTCTCTCATCACAAGACCAATCCTTAAGGAGACAAAAACTTACAGAAAAAACCCACTTTGATTTAGCTACAATTGGTGGTTTTCAAAACCACGTATTTGCCTTGTCATAGCTGCATAAGATTCAGAGGGCTTTACCCAGAGCATGAGTAGAGAGATCATTTAACATCTGGGACTCTAGTGTTACGAGTATAAGGGAAAACACAGAGCCTCTGCCTCCTTCAGTGAATCCAGATGTTGCAAGTGTCAGTCTCTTAATGAATTAAATGCAATTCCAAATTAAAGTGAAACTGATATTGAAGAATCACTTACACTTGGGTTTGATTTTATCACAGCTTGTAAACAGGGGCACTGATCAAGCAGAGTTTACATAAAATTACAACTGCTCCTTCATTCAGAAGTAGCCAGAAAGTCATCTCTTGGCTTCTCAATGAATCACTGATCCTTTCAGCATGACAGTCTCACCACATGCCCACAATTCCATGAGAAAACTCTTCTTTTGAAACCATTTCAAAGCCAGGCCAGGACATATACAGTGCGCTGTGCTATGAATCATATCACTCCTGCTCCCTGATGATGATGAGTTCCCAGTTATCCATCGGAACAGATCTGATGACAATAATTCTACACCCCTTACTCCATGTTTACCAACAAGTCCTACTTGCTGAGTACAAAGTACTTAGATATAAGCACCTGGAGAGCAGGCAAGGACAGCCAGAAACCTGTATTTCCTAAATCTACTATCCCACTTAATTCCTAGATTAAGACTTTTTCTCAGAAGAGCAGCTGAGTTTGCACAGGCCACCACCCACAGTTGCAGCGATGCCTGCAGTTGCAGCTAACAGCCCAGATGTTACCTCAACACAACTGAAAATGTTTTCCAGGAAAAAAAGGTAGTATTAGCTGCCTTTTGTCCTTCCTGTGCCGCATGTCTGCAGGGACAGGAGCTGTTACACAGCAGGTTTCATTTCGAGAATTTCAGGAGGTTGCACTAGAGAGATGCCTACTCTACTTGTTAGTATTTATCCAGTGTGCATCTGGGGTTTTATATACACTTCACATACTGATAAGCTCCCAATAGCTATTTTTATGCAACATTCTTCAAAGGAACTTTCTCATGCTCCCATCCCTGCCTGCATGCTGCTGAACCAGGCTGCCTGTGCTAGGTTTTCAGAAGGCAGTCATCACAGAACAGCTGGCGTTGGAAGGGACTGTTAAAGGTCGTATAGTCCAGTCCCCCCAACAATAAGCAGGGACACCTGCAAATACATCAGGTTGCTCAGAGCCCTGTTCAACCTGACCTTGAATGTTTCCAGGAATGGGGTATCTACCACCTCTCAGGACAACCTGTACCAGTGTCTCACCACCCTCACAGGGAAGGATTTCTTCTTAATATCTGATCCAAACCTACCCTCTTTCAGCTTAAGGGCACACATTACCCCTTGTCCTGTCACTACACTCCCTGATAAACAACCCCTCTCCATCTCTCCTGTAGCCCTTTCAGTTACTGGAAGGCCACTATAAGGTCTCCCCAGAGCCTTCTCTTCTCCAGGCTGAACGACCACAACTCTCTTGACTGAATACTTTTCATATTAATACAAATGCACTGACTACAGAAGCAACAGAGAAGTGCAACATATTCCAGCATTGTATCAATGAGGAAAAGCCAAAGGAGATAAAGCAGCATACAAAAGAGAAGAAAGAGTTAGAACACTTGTCCACTATTCTGCCTAAGCATAACTGCTCTGACTTTGGGAGCAATTCTCTGATGCTTGAGACAGGGTCAGCAAAATAGCATTCACCTTGTACATGTTTTTTTAAAACTTCTATTTTAAATAAAACTTGCTACATGATTTGGATCCGTTGTGGTTCAGCCCCAGGCAGCAGCTGAGCACCCCATTCTGCTCCCTCACCCCTCCCCAGGAAGGCAGACAGTTCCCCAAGGGTTGGGATACAGACACAACACCAGGAAAGGGGGACAGAGCCCGTAACAGAATACACAGACACACACCCCCCGCACCACTTTACTGACCCAAAGAGGTGGTAACACAGAGCACTGCATCGACCTACAACCAAACTCAGACCGCCCCAGAGCCACACAGACACATCCCTCCCCACCAGCCCCTTTTATAGGGATGTGATGTCAGATGGTGGGGAAAACAGCCCGAGGCAACACAGCTCACCTGTGCTGGCTGCTTGGGGGAGTTAACTCTGTCCTGGCCGGAACCAGGACAGGATCAGAGAAGCCTAAGATGAATCACTACTGGTAATGATAGCTCCTCAAATAAAGCTTAAAACATGCACTGAGTTCTTTCAGCCTAAAAGCTTAAACCATAAAGCAATCTTCACAAATTTGTTTGACAAGTAACATCAGATAGGAGAGCATGATGTGGGGAGAAAAAAAAATTGTCTAGCTGCATGAAAACTCCCATGCTGGGGAAAGGATAAAGTCTGGTTCATTTACGAACACAAAATAACTTAGCTGCGTCAAAAGGATTCTCTTCACTAAAACCAATATTCTGGGCCAAAGAAATCAGACCTACTTGGAGCAATGAAAGGACTCCTAACAGAAACACCACTTAGCACTGGGAAATTACACTTTCCTCTAGGGAAAAAGACTTGCAAATGAGTTTTCAGCTCACTTCCTGCCTGATGTAAACACAGAACGATAATCATAATATTCTGACCACCTCTTTTTCCAATAAAACAAAAAAGTCATTGTCCCAGTCAAAATTTAAATGTGAGGCTGAAGAGACTGTTGTCACCTGCTGTGAGCACAGCAAACTCCTAAGAGATGTTTTGACATTCAGTAAGTTGTTCTCTCCAAGTTTCTTCCAGTTTGACCACTTTCTCTTCTCTTATCACAAGATTTGCTGGAACAGTCCAAAATCAGACAACTACTAAAAGAAGTCCTGTATAATCCATCTGTATCAGATATGCTTGGTTTGGCTACCACAGAATCACATAACAGTCAGGGTTGGAAGTGACCTCTGGAGATCATCTAGTCCAATCCCCCTGCCAGAGCAGGATCACCTCAAGCAGGCTGCACAGGATCACATCCAGGTGGGTCTTGAGTATCTCCAGAGATGGAGACCCCACAACCTCTCTGGGCAGCCTGTCCCAGTGCTCCCCTATCCTCACAGTAAAGAAGTTCCTCCTCATATTTAGGTGGAACTTCCTATATTCAAGTTTGTGCCCATTGCTTCTTGTCCTGTCACTGGGCACCACTGAAAAAACACTGATCCCATCCTCCTGACACTCACCGCTCAAGTATTTAAAAGTATTGATAAGATCCCCCTCAGTCTTCTCTAGGCTAAAAAGTCTCAAGTCCCTCAGCCTCTCTTCATAAGAGAGATGTTCTAGTCCCCTCATCATCTTCGCAGCCCTTTTTTGTACCCTCTCCAGTAGCTCCTTGTCATTCTTGAACCAGGGAGCCCAAAACTATACACAATATTCCAGATGAGGCCTTGTCAGCTCAGAGTAGACGGGGAACGCAACCTCGCCCAACCTACTCGCCAGGTCTTTTTAATAATCACGACTGCAGTAGACCCCACATAGCACTGCAAAGCCACTGTGTGCCACCACTTGCTGGAAACAAGCAGATCTGTCCTCACTGGGTTACTCTTTGAAGGGCAGCCACAGAGATATTCCTGCTCACTACCACCCTTTCTGTGAGTTTTCTCTTCAGCTATGACAGCTAAGTCCAAAATGAAGCATGAATCACAGTCCTCAGTTGCAGTAGTTATGTGTATTAAAATCAGCATAGGTGGATTTTACCAACCTGTGGACTGAGCAGCAGCAGATTTGTATCAGTTGTGGCTTAAGTCCATCTCGGTCCCAGCTGCTGCATGCAAATCAGACAAGGGCAGTAACTCAGAGACTGCACAGCATTTTCCAAGCCTATTCATTAAGGTTTTTTTGCTTCTGAAATCCCTCTAGAGATTCCTTACCCAAGAACTATTTCAAGACTCCCAAACTGAAAAAGTAATTAAAATCAAGTTGACTTTCTTCTCCTTCTAGGGTATCTCCCAGTGCATCACTAAGGTAGAAATTGTCTGCTCTGTGTATTTTTCAGCAGCACTGAACACATTACCTGAGACTAGTAATGTACTTTTGCGCCTTATCTAGTTGTCAAAAGAGAAAATATTAATAGCCCTTTGCAGCATATGATCAATCTTAAAGAAATTAGTAACTTACAATTCTTGTTGCTTCCAAAGCAATAAAGAATTTCATTAAACCAAAGCTCCAAGAAGTGATTTTGCAGTCTGCCATGGAAAAGCACTTGTGCTTTGTATGGGAGAACACGACCAGAGAGAGCACTAGAAGGTGAGCCCTGTGATACAGAACAGTACAAATCAACAAGATCAGAAACACTAATCGCAAAACCTGTGGAGAGCAGAAGGGGAAACCACTACAGATAAATCAAATTTATGCTTTGGTCTTCAAAAGTTTCAGATAAAAAAGTGGATGCTTTCCCAATGGAGTCTGCTGGCTCAGATCTCGTTTTAAGGCCTCAAAAGCAGCACTTTTTTTCTCAAATGTCTATTGGCACACACATAATATTACATAAGCCCCTTTTGTGGGGCTACTTGAAACACAAAATTACTTTTGACTCACTTGTCTTATGTAAATTCACAGTCAAGTGCCTCCTCTGAAAAAAACTAACACAAAAATTAAAGACATGGGATATCAATATACGTGTAGCAGATGAAAGCCAGAAAAATTGGGGGAGGGCGGAAAAGTGAGCTCATTCCCTTTTATACAGAGTGTTCTAGCAGGAAATGTACTATCTCTGCATTTGAGTAAAAGATCAGACACCATAACCAGCAACTGGAGAAAAAAAACAAACCACACATAGACTTAAACCAGACTTTCTCACATCAGTACTAAAATAAGCTTCACAAGGGTGACAACAATTCTCAGTTGCAAAGATGCTGCATCTGTGAGGTCACAAAACACGTCTGGGCAAATCCTGAGCTGATGGAAACTGTCACTGTTTTACTGAATGTGGGATTGTCAGACAAGTTTAAAATAAATATTAGTTGTTTGTATTTCCTATGATGTAAGAAATGTCTATGACAGGTGACCTGTGATCAGCCTCTTCTCACTATAACATAAAGATCAATGATGTAAGATTTATCTTAGACGATTAAGAATAGAGACAAATTTGACTGCTATTTTTCTTTTCCCAGCATTAGTATCTTTTAAAGTCAGTTTTAAGACCACAGGCCTTTTACCATACCTCTGATTGCAATGCATAGTAAAGAGAAACATTCTGTCAAGGAGTGAAAACAACTTCTTAGAGATGTATTTGAGTCCCTATGTTTGTTTGTGAGATACTTCTACCAGCAGCAACAGCGCCAAGGGGATTTTCACTTTTTTCTCTCATACTGGCTGTGGAGGAAAAAAACCAAACAACACACACACCTATGTTAATTAGATCTAAAAGACTCTAAGCAATTATTCCTATTATTAGTATCAGGACAGAAAAACAGAATCCAAACGAGCTGGGGAAGTCTCTCCCATTAAAGCAGACAAACCAACCCCAAATAAACAATCAAAAAAGAAAGAAACCCCATCGCTCGTCCATTCTGTCTCAAAAAAAGAAATCAAGTCTCTTTCAAGATCGAGGCACCCAAAGTATCGTTTTTGAAATTACAGACTAACAAGGTTAACATTTTTGTCAAGCTGAAGTGTATTTTTTTTCTTCTGTTGTAAAACCGAAACAAAAAAGGGCAGAGCAACCTCCACAGATTCTGTCTGAAATACTGACTTAATCAAGTCATTGACATTTAGGAGATTACGAATAAGAGCTAAAAATTTACTATTGCCATCGCCATGAAAATGTAAGTGACTGGGGGTCAACTGAAGAAAGAACTTACTTTTATTTCAGTACTTTGAGATTTCTGCAGACATTTGGTAGCAAAAACGTGAAAGATGACTGCAATGCAGTTTTTGACAGATAATATTTCCTGTCGAGACAGAACTGAAAGAACTGTAGAGCTTCGAGATTGTAATCGTTTCATACATTTCTATGCACAAAGTACTTTTTAAAGCAAAATATTTCACCCCTGCAGCTGCTATCTCTTAGATGTACTGCCATCCTTCATCTTCATCCTCCCACAACTGGAAAGGAAGGAAGAAATGACAAGACAAAGTTTTAAATCTTAAAGCGAGGAAGTTGTATACACTAGAGCAGGAACAGATAAAAGAATCCCATGCGCATTATGAGTTGGAGCAATTATATCAACAGTAAGACAGTGTAAGTTGCTTCCTTTCCCGATCTGATGTTAAGACATGCAGGCATTTGCAAAACCCTGTTATGAAACAAGTAAGAATTTATATGAGCTTTTACTGACAGATGTCTCCCAACAGGGGTCAATGCCAGGTTGTTCTTCCCCAGCCCAGATTTGCAATCTGTTCTTATCTGATTTAGTATCTTATTGTTCTGCTGCTCAAAAGAATTATGTATTTTTTTAAACACCAAGAAACAAGATTAGGTAGAACAAAGGTTTAGTATGAATCTTTAAAGCTGCGGTGGCTCTGATCCAAGTTTATCTTGATAAAGTCTGCAAGACTGAAGTTTGGGTAAAGTAAAACTGATTGCAAGGCACAACTGATAGATGCTATCCAAGATAGAGTGGGTATACCTGAAGTAAGGAGTCCAAATTTACAAGGAAACAAGGGACATAAGAACTCTCATGGATATGGCAGGCTTTGCAGAGTTTCTTCAGAAGTGTTTGAAGTTTTGTTCAAAATAATAATCTAAACGGAGGTAGCACCAGAAAACTCTGGAAAGTGATTTTAAGAAGTGATAGCAAGTAAGTGTGAGGAAGACTTTAAATAAAAACTTTTATGCTCACAGAAAAATAAGCAGAACATAATCAAGGCAAACTTCCGTCACTAGCTCTAAATCTTATTTATTTCACAAGCTAAAATAAAGAGCTATATTTTAGATACATGTAGATGTAAGCAATCCTTCCATTCCTACACAGGGAATTTGTTCTTCAGTCATACCAAGGATTGCTTCTTAAGAAGAAACACCCACATGCTCTCTTTTCATCGATAGATTACAACACCCTTTACAGTCTTTTTGATACAAAAGGGTGAGCAAATGTGGAACAGTCTCCAGAAACAGTAAAAATTAATCTCAATTTTGAACAATGTGAAACCATAGGCAGGCAAAGTTTTGAAAATTAAGGCTTACAAAATAAGAAATCAGGATTTCATGTATTCAGGTACTGCATGTGCATGGCCCTCTCTGAGCAGGCGCTTTAGGTGCTTGTGCTGCACTTACAGTAAGTCAGGTCCTAAAAAAAATCTGCAGTTCGAAGGAAAAAAAGAAATAACCAACATGCAAACAGACAGTTCCTGTATTTTGAAATTTCTCTTCAGTAGTTCTGAGAAAACTTGCCTTGAACTACTAGATTGAAAAGGCTCCTCCATCTCCAATGCTTCCTTTGTAAAATCTGATTCAGCTTGCAAAACTTACATTTTGTTTGGGTTTTTTTAATCTCACTTTTTTCTCTCCATATATATTTTAGAACTTTAAAATATGTATATGCAGATACACATGTATAAAAACTGTATATACGTATTAAAAAAACACCTCTCCTCTTACATACTTCTTCCTTTTGTGTCAATTTGAAAAAGGTAGTCTTCAAAGAACAAAGTGCTGTCAAAACAGGTACCAGTTACTAGAATTTCCTACTCAGCAGCACTTTACATGCTGGGATCTCTTCACCATGAAGTACGCCATAAAATGTAAATAAATACCTGATGTATCCATCTGGTATCTAAGGGTTTTGCGCCTTCACAGTGGCACAGCTTTCAGACAACGCTGTTCTCACTGCTTTCAAACCCACGTCAAGGCTGTCACCTAACGCTGACCACACATCCCCCAAGCGCGTCTGCGACAGCCACCTACAACTCAGGGTCAATATTCGGCTTTAAAATACGAGAAGCAAGAGGGTGAGCCAGAATTTCACGTCATGTGATGGAGCACCTGTGTTCACGAAGAGTGGTGGAGCTGGCGCCTGTTCCCCTCCGGGGAATGGCAGGGGAACAGGGATGAGCCCTCCGGCCTACCGATCCAGGGCAGGGCCCAGCGGCCGCTGGCCCCGTTCCGGAGGGAAGGGGGGGCAGGAGGACACGGACCCCAGCAAATGCTGGCAGGGCTTTAAAACAAGCCCTAGGCAAAAGGAGGAGGCAGGGCTGAGCCCCGCCGCGATGGCCGCCTGCGCGCCCTCCTCGCCCCAAGCCTGGTGCCGGAGCCAGCTCCCCGCCCCCCGCGAGAAGCGGGGCCACTGGAGAGCACTGCAGCCCGGCGGAGGGACCCCGCCAGCCCCGCTCCCGCGGCGGCGGGCTCCCCGGGCGAGCGCCGGTACCCCCAGAGCCCTGTCAGGAGGAGAGAGAGGAGAAGAAGAGGAGGATGAGGAGGGTAGCAGAGCTAACACGCACCTTCCCCGTGCAGAGTGGGCCGCGGCGGCGCCAACACGGCTCCCGCCTCCGCCCGGTCGGCTGGGACCAGGGGCGGGGAGGAGCCGCCGCGAGGGGCGGGCCGCAGCCCAGGCCGCCGGTGCCGGTTACGCTGAGACCGCTGAAGGAGCCTCAGGCTCCGGGCTCGTCGCGGCGCTGCCGGCGAGGCTGGGCATCCCCCCTCTTGCCGGCGGGTCGGGCCGTGGCGCCTCGTAGGCCCGTCTCGGGGAGGAAGCCGCAGAACTCCCACCGCCGCACCATTACTTCCCGAGGAGCAGCCCTCGGAGCTAGGGGCTGCCCGCTACGCGGGCCTGCGGTTTTGGAGGGCGGGTGCGGTCGTGATGCGAGGGCGTCCCGCAAACGGAGGAAGCGTGAGACATCCCTGCCTCCTGCGCGGCGGCGGCAGCGGCCTTTTTCCCCGGTGCTGCGGAGCGCCGTGCCCTAGGTCGGTGGTCCCATCGGGAACCGAGGCTGTGCCGCTGCTCCTCACACGGCAGCCTCCTGCGCGGGCAGCGCTGCAGCCATTTAAATAAAGCTGTGCTTGTAAAAACGCTTAGGTAAATGACAGCAATTTCTTCTGTAGATAAGATCTGAAAATACAAACGCGGGGCTTAATCTGCAAACACTCCAGTGGAAACTCTCGCTTGGTTCCATTCAAGTCAATGGGACTACCCAGGTGCTTACAGGTAAATGTTTTGGGGATCAAAGGTTTTGGTGCATTTCCAAAAAGCTGCAGCTGCATGATGATGGTGAAGGCTCTCCCTCACGTATTCAACAGTATCCCAGTATCCGTGGTCTTTCTGCCTAAGTGCAAGGAGGGTAATACTGATGGGCTCCACGGGCGTGTTCCTTGGGGAGGGATTTCAGATGCATGCGGTAAGATAACGGCTGTCCCTGCCAACCTGATGTGTCCACCCATGTATCTGAGGTGACTCATTTGTATTTATTTTTTTCACTTGCATTTTTAGTGCACAGTCTGGCTGGTACAGTTTTACAGCTGGAGCCCTGTCCTGTGCTATGCAGATTACCAAGCGTGCCAGTGGGATGCGACCATAGGCTTTCTCTCAAACTGATGCAGTCCTTAAGAGTCCTGTTCTGTTGAGGGTAGGAAAAAACCTTTGCATAAAAATGCTACACGAGTAAGTGGCTGTTAGAGATCTGCCCGTCTACCTGTCTCTGTCCTGTGCATTCTGTACGGGGGGATGGAGCTCAATGATCCTTGGGGTCCCTTCCAACCCATGCCATTCTGTGATTCTCTTTACATACTGTGCCCTATAAGCTGTTAGTGTCTGTCTGGGACTGTATCTCTGAAAAGAGATTACACACAGTGATTAAACACTTAAAACTGTGTTGCTGTATATCACACAAGAAAATATTCCATCCCCAAAGGTTGGCTGTTGCACTTGCAACATCTTAAACTTAACCACCAATGTACAGCTTTCATTTATGCTTCCAAAAGAGAGAGAGAACATAGGACAGGTCTGCGTAAACAAGCTCATGGAAGACTGTACTTGCAGTATTTGAATTTAGGACTTTGGTTGATTGGTTGATTCCTGAGAGTGATCGCTTTTGTCTTCATTTGCTCCCTTTGCAATTAAATCAATTTCCAAATCTCATTTCCTTTTCTTTTTTTTTTTTCCTCCTGAATTCACTTCCTTTGTTAATCCTCCCTCTGCCAAGGAGTCAGGAGGATGAGTGATAGTAAGCCATCATCAGAAGGATGGAGAAATCTTGGCATGACTATCATTAATCCCAGGTCAGACAGGTAAGAGCACACTGCTTGTGTCTTCTGTTGTCCTTGCCCGAGAAGCAGTAAGTAAGCAAGCAAGTCAGAAAGATGTAACACAAAACCCTAGAGCTCTACCCACCAAGCTAGCAACATGCACAAATCTGTTCATGGGTTTGAGACACATCAATACCCACTTAGCCTCAGGAAAGGTATTTCCATCACACCCATCTTCTACATTATTTTCTCATATTTTGCATTATTCACTAAATGCATAGCTTGCTTTTCTCTCATTTCACAGCTTGAGGACTTTGGATTGCTGTTTTTCCCTCCTTCAGATTGTAATTGTAAATCAGGGAGAGGCTGGAGCTGAGGAGACGTGCTTAATTTCCCAGACTTTATAAACTCCTATGCTGGGCAAAATCCTAGTTCCCCTTAGCCCTTTCATCCAGAAATCCCCTTGATGATCCATCTTGCACACATCTGAACTCATTAAGACTATTAAGGAGCTTGAAGGTCTCCATATGGATATTTTTTTCAAGATTGCCTTGATTGCACTGGTAGGAACAGTGTCAGACAAGAACTTAATATTTGAGAAAGGGATTGGATATATATGGATGTCAAGAACAATCAGAATTTTCTGATGGTAACTTGGTACTTCATGGAGTAAGCTGGTTTCTGTCTCCAAGAAAGGGAAATGAAATCTAATAGGAGGACAGGTGACACTTTCTTACTGCTGGGGGGGTTCACCTTCTGTTATACAGTATATGAAGCAACAAGAGGAGCATGCTGCTAGGCACAGGATTTTTCCTGAACAGATCCTGATTCATTCCTCTTGGGCCAGTCGCTTGGTACCATGCTTCCCCACACACAGGGCAGGGATGGTAGCTGATGCTAGTTCACTCTGCTTTTTTTTTCCCCCAGTTCATATAGACTACATACATTTTGGAGCAAGGACTGCTTTGGTGGAGCTCCAAACTTTAGTGAAGTCTCTATAATGCGACTGTATTAAAATAAGAAGAAATCACAAGCATATTCACATACTAATTCTTATGCAAAGTGGGGAGGGGGAGGGAAGAGAGTACAAGATTCCTTTGAAAAGCTGCCAGCACAGGTCCTAACACAAAAGGTGTTTGAAGTGGAAGCACACTGTACCAGCCTGAAGGAACTACCAATACACCAGCTACCCTTGTTCAGAAGCATGCTCTCAATTTTCATTTTATGACATTTTATTACTTTACCAAACCATTTTCTATGTTTTAGCGCAGCCTCCCAAAAGTCTCCTCCAGGTCCACATTGCATTTCCCTACCGCTGGAAAGCGTTTTCCTCATTTGAAGTTCTCTGCTGCTTTGCATTGTAGACAGGTAAATATGGCTTGCTGATTAATGCAGACTTCAGCTTTTATTTCCTCATTTTCAGTTAAAAGAGCTGAAAAGAAATATTCCTAAGTTTCCAAGAAGCACAGCTTTTCACTTCTTCATTGGAAGAAGTGTTCAAGCTGGACCATCCATGTGGCCTGGCAGCAGGCAGATACATCCTAACAGTGTGTAGAATAGGGAACAAGGTGAAAGCAAAACAGTGAGCACCTAGTGTGTATTCTTCTACACAGTTCTGCTAGCTTTTCTGCTGCTGTGGCAGAGACTCAGAGCTTTTTCAGGGATCAAGAGCAGCACCAACTGAAAGCAGAACGCCTGCCAGCAGTGAGTTGGTAGGGCGTGCTTGCTTGGGACTAAGCTTGGGACTACTAAATGGATGTAAGCCAACAAAATGCAGCTTCTCCTGCTGAAAGTGATGTCTCCTCTTTGAACAACACAAGCCAACTTGTAGCTACTAGCACAATGCCACTGCATACGTGCTGCAAGAACACAGTGATGTCAGCAGCTGCAGGTCCTTGGTTCTTACCCAGTGTACACCCTTCTGCGGGTTCAAGCCTCCTGCAGTGAGGACATGCAGTGCCTCAGAAAAGCAGCGATGAACACACATGAAAACCTCAGCGACTTGTGACCCCACAAAATTTCTGTCAGCAAAATTTGCTGCTAAGACATAGCCTGACAGTGTAATTTCTCCTGCAGATTACTACAGGTTTTCTTACAGGGAGGGATGGCTTTGCCACGCCACAGAAAGGTTTTTCTTAAGGACTGGTGGAAAGTGTTTCCACTTGAATGTCCTCATAAACTGTGTGACTTGTGCTGTGCTCTGTAGAGAGCAGAGCTTGGGCATCCGATGTAAAATCAGAGGTGCAAGGAGCCCTCTCTCTGCATTACTATGGATCTCCAGTTGTAAGGTAGCAATCTGTCCAGCAACATACTTGAGTCTTCTTCCACTCCTGTGTTTACAAAGTAAAGGCATTTGGATGCCTACCATCAATTATCATATATTTGCATTAAGAATACATTAAATACTGCTCTAAATAACTTTCATTATGAAGAATGAGTTTGAAATATAAATACTTTTTCTCAACAACTCTCTCCACTACAGCTGGGTACATTTACTCATCTCAATTTTTTTATGGGGACAAAATCCAGGTTCAGCTTACTCAAAATAAGTAAGATCCCACCTGAAGTACCACATCCAGCTCTGGGGTCTCCAGTACAAGAAAGATACTGAGCTGTTCAAACAAGTCCAGACGAGGCCGCAGAGATCATCAGGGAGCTGGAGCACCTCTGCTGTGAAGACAGGCTGAGAGAGTTGAGGTTTGTTGAGCCTGGAGAAGAGAAGGCTCCAGGGAGACCTTATAGTGGCCTTACAGTACCTGAAGGGGCTACAGGAAAACTGGAGAGGGACTGTTTACAAGGGAGTGTAGTGACACGACAAGGGATCATGGGTTTAGACTAACAGAGAGTAGATTTGGATTAGACATCAGGAAGAAATTCTTCCCTGTGAGGGAGGTGAGGCCCTGGCACAGGCTGCCCAGAGAGGCTGTGGCTGCCCCCTCCCTGGCAGTGTCCGAGGCCAGGTTGGATGGGGCTTTGGGCAACCTGGGCTAGTGGATGGTGTCCCTGCCCATGGCAGGGGGTTGGGACTAGATGGTCTTTGAGGTCCCTTCCAACCCAAATTGTTCTGTGATTCTATGAAAATCCAGGTTAAACTTACCATATATTTGTCCCAAACGAGTTTAAATCCACAGATACTTTAAAGAAGGCAGATAAAACACATCTTTTATTTCAGGGTGCATGGACTTAAAGGGACTCATCTACCTTGCCATGTACAAAAGCAGCCCTTTCTCTCCTAACACGCCTACTGTAATGGGTATTTCCAAGTTGAAAAGCCATCCAGTGCAACCCCACCGCCCTGCATGAAGACACAGTTACTCCCTGGGCACAGCTCTGGCTGGGTTGAGCTGTGTTGAACATTTTTACAGGCTGTGTTCATATGTGACACTACAAATTATGGCAGATGGGAGGTTGAACAGGAGCGTGACTTCTCTGGGCAATGCTACTTCAGCCAGCCTCTCCATGAACGCTCCCCTTTCCAGTACAATGGCTGGCTGAGGCTTGTAGAGAGGCAGGCAGAAACTGAGTTCCAAAATAGCTTGTTACCATCTGAACGGGCCCGCAAGTGAGAGGAGCCCCTCGCTCCGAGGGCTGCTCCCCGGGAAGTAATGGTGCGGCGGTGGGAGTTCTGCGGCTTCCTCCCCGAGAGGACTGGGCCGGGCGGGGGGCGCCCGGGCCGGGCCCGTCTCGCCTCAGACGGGCCTACGAGGCGCCACGGCCCGCTCAGTGTGTGGATGTGTGCTGTGAGACCCAGCTTCACCACACCTCATTCTAGGTTTAACTGCCAGGCTGAACAGGCATCTCAAATCAATCAGAGATAATATAGCATTAATCATTTAAATTTTTTTCTTTTAAAAAGGAAAGTGATGTCACAGAAGACTCAACATGTTACTAGCAAAACTAACCCAAGTATCAGAGTCCTCTTCTCATCCTCTACAGTATATTTAGAAAACAGCATGATTCTTACTCAAATTTGCTGTCTATTTGATCACAGTTTTTGAAAGCTTTGATGCACATGCTGAAAAGTGAAAAGCTGATATAGTAAGAGCTTGTGTGAAAGAATATACTGCTTTATTTAAAGGCAGGTACACTATTTCTTAGAATCTAGAAGAGCCAGAGCTGGACAAGTCTATGGAGTTTCTGAATTTGCATTACAAGTCCCATCAGGAAAGGCTGAAGTAAAATTCCATTTAGCTTTTAGTGGCTGAATGTGTGTTATAAAAAGCACAGACTAGCAGAGAAAAAAAATTACGATTTCTACTGCCAGAGCTGTTACAAAAATCAAACCATGAATTGGGAGAAGACACATGGTGAAGCACCTGTAACCAGTTTTTGAGATGATAAAAGAAAACTTTAGACACTTTGATGGTTCTTCTGTAGGTACAAAATTCTATTATTTTTTTTTATTTTCACGCTTTTTCATATATATAAAAAAACACCTAGAAGCTGAAAAAGCAGGAAAGCTTGTGTTCTTCCAACCTGTGGGAAAAAAAAAGAATCAAGATTGAGACCTGCTGGGTTTAAAGTCTGAACAGATTTGTAATTGAAATTACTCTGTTCAATAACTAGCAAAAATGCTTTGCCTAATAAATAAGTTGCTTCCAATAATTACAGATGCTTTAAAGTCAAAGTGGTTTTTCTAATGTTTGTTCCAGTGTGCTTAATACATTTCACTTTGTAAGAAGTGCTAATTTTATGCACTCTTAATGAAATCTCAATTTCCACTGAAAAGCGAGTCGAAACAAATCAAAGCTATAAACTGAATCAGCTGGTAAATAAATATTTGTTTACCATTTTTAACATACCAGAATGGAAAAAAACTAGAATATAAAAATGAAGCTGGGCTTCATAACGGCATAAATATGTAAATAGCCTGTGCTCCTGCCAAGCAAAAAGAAGAACAAAATTTACTGTAAAGATTACAAGTTACTGGGCTGCCTTGTTTGCCAGGCAACAAAACCCAGCTTTCTTTAGGAAAGTACCTGAGCACATGCAAAACAAAGCAAAAGCGGGTGATTTAAAGAAAGGTTTCTGGCTGCTGCTTTGATTGTAGTCACTAATTCAAGCTGGCTGCGGTTCTTAGGGAAGGTTTTCCTATGGGATGCAGCTCAGATAATGAAGATTTCCTGGAAGTGCCCCCGAAGCCTTGCCTGCCCAGCATGAAGGTGGCACAGCCTGGTAGGGAGGCAGCAGGTCAAGGCAGGGTCCTTCACTGGAGCGTTTTGGTCTGAGCAGGAGTTAAGCTGTGCCCTCAGCCAGCTGAGACTCGTCCCCAGAAGCTGTTCCTGCCCAGAGGGGTTTTTTCCCCAAGTCAGCATTAACTCAGCTGGCCCCATGGGCCAGTCAAGAAGGAAGCGCATGCTCCGCGTCTCCATCCTTGTCCTTTCACAAGAGACTCTTCTGTGAGCTCTGCGGTAACGAAAATTACAGGGATGGATGGTGAAAACTGAACTTTGGACTGTTTTACATTCTTCCAGTACTGTTTAGTGTGATTGTTGACTTCTCCCCTGCTGCTATATTTAGAAAGGGGAGTAGGAGGGAGATGAGCGTTAGTATTATGGGTTACGACACAAAGACATCAAAAAGTTGCATCTGTTCCCATTTCTCTTTGGTATCCTCTGGGGAGCTGAAGTGTTTAGAGAAAGCTCCTGTTCCACCGCAGGAGCTCAGGAAAATGGGCACCAAACTTTGTTTAGACTCTAGGACTACATATGGCCGTACAAGGTGGGTGGGTAACTAGGACACAGAACTTTTTCTTCCACTGAGCTTAGTTTCCCACCACTAGATAAGATTTAAGTAGCTTGTCTGGTGGAATTTTTGCTCCTTAGACGTCAGTGTTTGGTTCATTTTAGGATTAAAAATAGAAAAAAAATCAGAAGCTTCCTCTGCATTCAACAAATAACAAAAGATACATGGGAAAAAAAAATTGCATAATGCCCCAGAAGAAATCTAAATGAATTAAAGTCACCCCCTGCAGAGAACTTGGGCTTTGTTTATTTTCAATGAACTATTACAGGTTTTGCAATATTTTTCTGGAAGTTTTTCACAAGCATTCCTACTTCCTCTCACTCTGGGCCAGGGCTGAACTGCCATGCTGGAGGAATTCTTTCAACCTGACCTTCAGCCATGACAGAGAGTGGCTCTCAGCCCCAGCCCGTCTTCAGCACAAGTTTAACTGCAGCGTGAATGAAGAAACCCAGGCTGTGTCGTAAACACATTTGATATCAAAGGTGTTAGAAGTAGTGAAAGTTTGGCATCTCCCAAGTGTGGAGAAGAAATGGAAAGTTCCTCCCAGTATGTAACAGCACAGCTCAACTGCAAAGCCCCAGTTGCACATCTCATCCGCTTCTTCCAACCTCCCATGGCCCAAAGACAACCCAGACCCTTCCATGTGCAATGCAGCATCTTAACTGCCACCTCCTGCCACCCTCCCAGCACCTCCCACAGGTAGCAGAAGGTGCATGGGGCCAACCTTTTAAACCCTCCACCCATTTTGCTGTAGCAGTTCCTCTGCAAGCCCAGGGGAACAAGCAGCCAGCAGAAGCAACCAGCAGCAACCAGCAGCGGCTGTGCAACAGGTAGCACGTCTCTCTGATATGCTGGGAAGCTGTGTGCAACCAAGAGTGTCTCTCAGAGCATGACACCAACATCTGCCCACTTTTCTGCCTACAGATTCTCTCTGTTAAGAGCAAATTCGGTGTGATGATAACAACTTAAGAAAATAAAATGCCTTGTAAGTTCCAGTGGAAAACATGGGCTGTCAGGGCAGTTTCTCTTGTGCTTTCTTTCTACTCACCCCAAATTGATGTCTGTAGTTCTACACAGGCCCTGTCCCCTGCTCCCAGACCCCTTAGAAACCAAGCTCAGCTACTGCAAACACACGGAGGATTTTTCATATTTCCACCCACGCAAGCAGCGACTCTGCACATCCGATACACATGTAAAATTGGTTCACGGTGGTCAAGGCAGGAGCCCACATTTCCATTTCTAGGTCTGCTGAGCTTAAGTTTTATCATCTGTTTGTTTTCAAAGTAAAAAATATACAACTTACTTTACTTCACAGGGGAAGAAATCTCAGCAAAGCATCTTTTCCACTGGCAGGGTTAAGTTACAGCTCCCCCACTCCCACCCACACAGCTGAACCCAGCGCCTGGTCAGCCCCAGAGTCAGGAGGAAATGAAAAGCACATGTCAGCGTCCCTCTCTCCTGCTCCAATTCCTTAGCAAAACCGCTCTTCTGCTCCGGCCACCAGCCACCCAGGACCAGAAGATGTGCCAGGGAGGGGGATATTTGCTCTATCTTTTCTCAGACAAACTGCACAGCAAAGTCACGCCTCCTCAACCTGAAGAAAGCTTCGGAAAGGCAACGTTCCGACAATTCACAGCAGGGAGTTTTCACACCAAGGGTCAGAGCTCACTCACATACAGGCGAGAGCTTAAATGTGACAAAGCTAATGTTAACACTCATTAAAAATGGGCAATAATACTGCAAATTCCTTAAAGGAAGTTATGCCAATCTGATTAAGCAAGTGCTAAGAAACAAATATAACAGGCTACAATTAAAAAAAAAAAATTGCTCTATTATTTCCATCTGTAAGAATAGTTTCCTCAGAGATCCTTTTCCCCTCAGATTCCTTTTTCCCCTTCTTGTTTGCTCACTTGAACAAAGAATCTAATATTAAGCATGCTATCATCATTTCCCTCGCACCAATGGGTTTTGTTTAATGTTTATCTGGATACTTCTTGCCTTACAAAAGTTTCCTGTACTCCGTACGTTGTTTAAAAATAGTGTCTGTCACTTAAGGCTGCACTCCACCATCATTTCAGTACACGGCTCCAAGGGAAAAAAAGCAAGCAGCAACTAGCCAGAGTTACAAATACGCTATTCTCTTGTCAGGAGATGCAAGAGGACAATTTTGGCTTCAACTTATCCCATTTCAATGAAGTGCAATGCTCAAAGCAAAGAAAAAAAAACTAGCAATGCAGCCTGTAAACAACTCACTTCTGAATCTGGCAAGCAGAGGAACAAGAAACTCAACTTATTTTTCCACTAATAAAGCAAAGGCAAGAGGCTTCTTTTAATATGAGCTGTGCGTTACTCACATCAGGCTTTATTTGCAAAGAACCTAAGAGGAAGTAACCATTTATAACCCAGAGTAAATCAATGCAAAATGGCATTTTGATAAATACTGGAGCCTATCAATCACAGGGAGGCAGCAGATCGGGTTGCTGAGGAATTTCAAGAGCTGCTAACAGCAGTTCCAGCAGAGAAGAGCCAAGGGTCTCCAGGAAAAGCCACTCCGGAGGTATAGATGCTGCTGCTAACTGTGGGCATGTGGCACAGCATCCGCAGCCTGGCACCAGCACTCCCAGCTGCCCAGCAACATCCACAAGTAGCCAGAGCATTGCTAGAAACACATCCAGGAAGGAGCAAACAAAAGGGAAGGAAAACCAAAGCCCAACTCGTGCTAGGGAGCCTGAGTGTAAGAGAGGCACATTCAGCTGCCCGTTTCTCCCGAGCAGCGTTGCTGGAAGCCAGGCGTCTGGTTCTCAGACTGAGGAGAACCGAGCCGATGTTTATGATGGAGATGATAGCTCTGTTAGGATTTTTCCCTAATAGTATGGTTTGCCACTGAAAAGAGAAAGGCAAAGAGATCGCAAGATGCTAAACACTGTGCTTACTGCATGTTAAACGAGTTTCAAGGTTTTTGTCTGGGAGGGTGAGATGCTTTTAAGTCCATGTACACAGCTGAAGCGTTAAACCTCTTCCACATTTTACAGAATGGGCAATGGATGCACAGGGGAAGAGAAGGCAAGTGGTGAGGTATGACCATCGCTTCTGCTTGTAAGCAGATGCAGGAGGGAGCCAACAAGTGCAGTATTTGGTAGCCTACATAATCACAATAGATGTCTATGTTGAATAAGGCGTCCTGTGCACGCGGTATACAGGCAGAATCTAACATTTATAAATAAAAAAAGAAAACAGGTCATTAATATCAATTTGCTTATGAAGACGGGATAGACAATTTAGCTGTCATTTAACATTTATAGCCATATTTCCAGTGATCTTCACTGCGCCCCTGAAGAAAATTCAGATCTACTACCTTAAGCAAAGTGGGCTTCAAAAAAACTGGATGTCAGACTATACAAATAAAGTATTAGTTTAGGCATGGTAGACTTTATTTTGGCACTTTAACAAATGCTTTATTTTACAGCAGTGGCACAGCATTTGCCAGAAATTTTCTTTTCTTGGCACAGTTAATTCAAGCAGTTATTTTACTAATTGATTTTCACTAAATATTGCACAATAAGATATACCTGTTAAATTCTTACCCTGTTTTTTACTTGTTGAATTTGTATGGCTTTGAAAAACTTGCCAGTAAGTATAGGTATTTCAAAAAGCAATATATTAAATATTTCAGCACGGGATAGCATTCGTTTGTTCGTAAATGACCACTGAACTTGGGACAGCAACAAACACAAGTTACGCAACTCTTATCTGAAGAGCTACCAGATCGTATGTACAATACATCGCCAGTTCCGAGAAGCAGTTCAGAGCTCGACGACCCGAACACCTGTAATTTGGAAAGCTCAAAATTAAAAAGTGAGGAGGTTAACGGAGCAGAAGACAAAGCCATTTGTCTGTTACAAAGCATAATATAAGGAGGCAGACTACCGTCTTCTCCATGTGCCCCTCTATCCAACACCTATCTGCCGTCTAAGCAATAGAACCTTTTCTCTTCTACTTGGAATATTCCTTTCTTCTCTTACGAAGATATTCCACTGGTCTCAACTCTTCTGCTGGAGTCCGAGCAGAATAAACCAAAAATTTTCCAAAGGGCCAGGGGAAAAAAAACCCCAACCAAACCAAACCAGAACAACAAATCAAAAACTGATATACACAATAAAGGAACCCGGGTACTTCTGTGAGTTTTACAGTACTGAAAACAACATTTGCAGAAAGAACAGGTCTGTCAATACTGCCATTAAATATCATGCAAAGGTTGAATGACTCATAACTCATACACCAGATGCAAGGCTTAAACATTCCCACTTTTTTCAGCAATAAATCTGGTCCGAGGATCAGCCTGGTCAACAGCCTTTTTTTTTTTTTTTTGCCTTTTTTTTTGTCTAGCTTCTTAAGATCCACGTAGATGTGCTCTGTGACATTAGAACATAAACAAGCAGACATAAAATGAAAAGCATACAAAAGTATATCACAATAGAATTCTCAGTATTAGGCCACATGATTTATTCAGTAGTGTTTATGTTCCCAAATTACAATTATGTCTATCCATGTAAGACTACAAAAGTTACCATTAGAATTGTCTGTGCTTATAAAATACCAACATTTTCTTTTACTGTTATATACTCATTAACACCAGTCTGCGACGAGTTACATATAATCATAGGCACTTCAAAGGCTTTAAAAGACGTTTACAACTTAAATGAATTTTTAAAGAACAAAAATTTAAACCCCTACTTGTACCTTCAAATTGCAAATAATTAACAAATACAGTGGCCATAGAAATCTGCAGCAACTTCTCAAAATACTGTTAAGAGTCTTTGGGTTTGCTTAGGTTTGTCAGTAGCTTACTCCAAATCTGCCTTACAGGAGATTTGTTTAGTAAGAACACGACTATACAGTTTGTAGTAATAATCCAATTTTACACATTAATTTGCTGTTACAAATCTCACTGAAGCTACAGGTACGCTGAGAAACAATGCAAAGTGTAAAATTGATATTCTGACACTTAAATTTATACAAAGTGGAGGTTAAAGTTTACATAGCTGAAAAATTACATTTACACTAGAAGTTACTGTTATCTGAATAATCTGGAGACAAATTGCACCATAACAACTACAAAAAGGCATTTTTTTGGAAACAGATAAATTAATGAAATAAAAACTAACTTGTAAGATCAATCTGAGACATGCTGACAAAAATTAAACAACTTTCATTGAACCATAGGATAAAACAATCATTTTCATTATTTTATATTTATGCATAAAGTTTTAAAAATGATTCAGTGAACATCAATGGTTTTATAAAATAATGCTTTGCCACTGTTATTCACAGAACACTGCAAATGTTAAGTTTTAATTTTACATTTTTAAAGGAATACATGAAAAGTTTTAAATACAATGGGATTTTATCATAAAGGTGCCGTAATGGCTCTTTAATGAAAAAAAAAAAAAGATCTTCATTATTCTATGCAAAAGCTTTATTTAAAAAAGTTCAGTGATCTCATAAATAGAGACACTAAATAGGAATTTTATGCATAAAACTCCTTAGTAGGTGCCTTTTGATAGGCAGCACAGGATGGTTTACGTTCACCAAGGTCGTAACTGCCTTCATCCTTCTTTCTCATGCGATATACCAGCAGCAGGATAAGGAAGATTGCAAAAAGGAAACCGATAACTCCGCCAGCAATAACAGCTGTAATCAAAGAAACAGAGATTCACAATATGCCAGAAAAACAAGTTTAGCACCATGTTCCCTTTTCATCTCCCACAATGAGTTTGTCTTTACTTTCAAATTACAGAAAAGGGCTCCCATTATGCAACTGTCTTGATTATATGAGCATCCTGAAATACACTCTCAGAAAGCCTGCTTGTGTTTATGAAGCAATCATTTAAAACGGCATTCCACCTACAAGCGACTGATCCAACAACCCACAGTTCTAAAAAAGTTATTAAAAAGTTTCCAAGACCTCAATTAAGAAAGCCACCCATACTGCCAGAGCATAAAGCTGTCTTCATTTATAATAACATTTCTTTCAAACTCACTTTTAACAGGTAATATTTTCATCCTTCAAAGAACTGTTCTGTTACACTAGCTAAGAAATGGGTTTTCCCTTCTCTCTATCAGTTTTCACTCTGATTCCAAACTGAAATGAATGTCCTATTGCTGAGTAATACGAGAGGACATTTCCTGGAGCTGTAGGAACACCAGCACTATGTTCATCGTGTACTTGTGACTGTGTAGATAGTATCAGCTGCAACTAGACTTCATGCTCCCCCATGCCCATGTGGATATTAAGGCTATTTCACATTTTGGTGCTCAGAGGAAGATACAGTCCAAAACCGTTATGGCTGCCAACACCCCCTCCAAGGACACGGGGATCCATTTTTACATGCCAAAAGACTCCCAGATGTAGGAAAGCCATTTTAAAATACTGGTGGCTAGCATGTGCCTCCCTGGGTTATGCATGGAAACAGACCCTCTGTATACTACAGAGAGAGCTCATCCTTTCCTCTCCATCCACCCAGCCCTGCCACAAGATCCTCCCAGGCAGCGTCCCTGTGCACCAGGCCGACCAGACACCAGTGTGCTGTTGGGAGTGTAGGTGAGAAATACATCTCTACACACCAAGCATCAATCGAAACAGCAACTCCCTTTCTGAGCTGTGGACGCTCCAGATATTCAGCAGGCAGTATTCAACTTGTGGGTGTCCAACCAATTAGCCACAGCCTTTGCTATTAAATAACTCCAGAAGATGCCCGTCTCATTCTCATCAAATCAAACACCGGCTACCCACTACAAAGGTGCTTAAAATTCTAACAAGAAATCGACAAACGTTGAGTTTGCACTATTTGATATGGATCCCCTCTGTTTCCTGGGGTATTTCTGCCAAGATGGACCTTGGAAAACAACGCCTCACCTGCCAGAACTTCTGTTCTCTGGAAGAGGTTTTCTGAATGCTTCTCGGTGAACACATCGGTGTCATCCCCTGGCTCATCGCTCTTGTTCTTGGCATCCGTCTCGGGCCTTTCCTCTTTATCAATTTCTTCAGGTGACTGCGGCACAAGGAGGAGAACAGAGCACGGTTTGCAGACACGCTGCCAGTCGGCACGGCCGCTGCCTGCCACGAAGCTGTGGCTCCACACGCATCCTCCACAGTGCCCACCAACACAACACACGGGAAGCTTTCTGACCACAGGAAGCTCTGCTAGACATTGTAACTGGATCCATTTGCTGTCATGATGCCCGAATGAAAAACACTATCCACAAGTTTAAAACTCCCAACAGTGTGTTTAGCTAACAGCTGTTAAATACTGCCTGTGTTTGTCAGAGTAACAGCTTCTGAATGAGGTAACAATTCTGAAATTAATGCACCCTGTATGTTCTATCCAGAAGACCTTTGAGGGTAACGCAGACAGTATCACCTATGGTGGTAGAAGGAAATACTAAATACTAAAAGATACTGAAATCCTAAATGGAAGCTGGCAAGTGTTCAAGCTACACCCAAGCCACATAACACTCTCCTTTGAGAAGGGAGGTTTCATGTAGAATTTTTTAATAACTCTTTGAGAGATGTAAAGAAGGTACAGCTCAGGCTCAAAGGCTTCATGAGAAACTGTCTTGTGTATTGGCAGATGTTGTTTTTTTGCACTTCTCTCTTCTTTGGGCAATGGCTGGAAGTTGGAGCATAGGAAGTTCCGCACCAACATGCAGAAGAACTTTTACACAGTGAGGGTGACAGAGCCCTGGGACAGGCTGCCCAGGGAGGTGGTGGAGTCTCCATCTCTGGAGATGTTCAAGACCCGTCTGGACGCCTGTCTGTGCAATATGAGCTAGGGAGCTGCTTTGGCAGGGGGTGGACCCGATGATCTCTCGAGGTCCCTTCCAACCCCTATGATTCTATGATTCTTTCATGTGAAATCCAGAAGAGGCCCCTACACAGACTTTCTAGTAGGAACAAAACTGAACAGCTCTGTATTCATTTAACAAGCTGCAGCAGCATTAAGTAAAGTTGGGGGGGTGTGCTTTTTAATCCATATAAATCAAAGTTAACATCAAGCCATCAATGGGGTCCAGCAGAACCATTTTAAATGGTGTTGCTCTCCAGGCACGTACCTTTGTTTGTGCAGGCACCTTGGTCTGCATTTTCACTGTGGTGGTCTCAGCCTGAGATGCATCACTAGTTGTCAGTAACTTTGGAAGTGTTCTGGATGTTGTTATCACTGCACTTTCCTCATCTTCTTCAGCACCTGGAGACAAAAACGTGACATTTCATTGACCTGTGAAATGTTTCAAGGCTAATTACATCTTTTATTACTACACCAAGGTAGGGGTGCTTGCACAGCCCACCCTTGGCAAATGGCCTAGATGACAATGCCTGCCAAGATAAAGATGCAAGGGCAAACAGTGTGCACCAAACTGTCAGGGAGATATGTGCCCCAAGCAATCTCATGAAAGAGGAAGGGGGGTCATCAGCCAGATTAAGCAGCAACCAGGAAATTACCACAATATTTTTGAAACAGAAGGAATCAGTCTGAAAAGAAGTATGAAAAAAAAAGCATAAACACTTGTAGTGGGGGGAGAAACCCTGGAGTGGAAGAAGAAGCAGCTATCAAGGCTGATGTGTCCCTGTCTTATGGCCCAGTGGCACCGGGGGCTCAGCTGCACCACCCCCCACCCCATGAGTGCCCCCAGCAGCCACCTCCAGTTCTCCTACAGCAGGGGTGTGCAGGCAGAGGGTCCTGCACACCCAGATAAGGGGACCTTGCACACCCCACAGCCTGTAAGGGGGAAGGAGGGGTGTGTGTGTGTGCACACACAAATCTCTGCGTGCATGTGGCACGTTTTTGGATCAGTCACAGCAAGGGGCTGGAAATGTGTAGTTGCATGTTACCAATTTTTAAGTGGCTGGTATTGTACAGCTGATGTTAAGCCCAAAATTAGAGTTCAGTGACTGCCAGTTAATTATATATCATAATCAATCAATGAACTCCTTTACCCTGACTTGACTTAAACCACATGAACGGAACCGTTTTTCCCTGTAACACACTGCTTCAACAACAAAATCTCTCCTCTACAGAAAATCTGCTAAACCCTCAAACACAAAACCCCAATAGTTTCTATCCACAGCAAGACTGACATTTCTTTATGTTTCAGTTACCAGGAATTCACATGTTTTTTTAACTCCACATAATTCAGAAGCCTTTTTCTTTTGAAATAAAGATTAGGAGGACAGAAAGCTCCCTCAAGATGACCTTAAATTTAATTTCCTCCACATTCAAAGCTCTGCTGGAGTATGAAGGCTTCTTTAGAATAAGATAATGGACATGTCTAATAAATATCCTTTAGAGATACTGGAAGGAAGAAGACACAGACAAGAGAATAAATTATTGCAAGACCTGAAAGAGGAAAAGAATCAACTACTACTTGGATCACTCCTTAGGAATCTCAATGTGTTCTGCTCATTACAGGCACTGGTTACCCAAGTAACTATTGGCTAATAAATCCAGCAAATGTCCATAAGAGTAATTCCTAACAAATAGAAATATATCCTCTTACAACAGAATAGCATGACTCACTCATTCCAAACTGACTTCTTATCTTATTTTTGTAGAGAAAGAAAACAGGCTGAAAATCCAAGTGTAACAGCAGTTTTGAACTCGCAATCAAGAAGTATGTACATTTGGAATTGAAAGGAAGGGCGTTACCTAAACAACAACTAAAACAACTTCTGTGCTGTAGGGAGGAAAAAAAAAGTGGTATCATTAAAAAATTACTACATTAAAGCTACTGGCACAAAATAATTCTGAAAAAACCTTCAGAGATACTAAAATTACAGTGCAACCTCCAGAATAAAGACCTCACAAGAATCAGGTATTTTCCTGAAATGCTACTCAAAGATCAAAAAAAACCCAAAAACATCCTAGTTCAAAACAGAGGTGAGGAAAGGCATCCACATGAAAACTGTTCTGGCTTTGCCTCAAGAGTTTTCTGTGAGAAATAAGGGCCCAACGGATAGCTCTGCCTGCTTCACCTTCCAAAGTTCCTCCAAATTACACAAGACTTTCACAGTCAAGGAAATTAAAATTGATGATCAGATTAGAGATCTGATGAAACACACTTTGAGAGTACAGAACTGTATTTTCTTCTTTTTATGAAATGAGAAATCCCATTTAATCACAACTGCTCCTCCAAATCGTTAAATGCCACCTTCGCTTCAGGCAATACAGCTGCGTGCCTGCCAGATGAAACTGTGAGCATTACAGGTCTGAACCTCTCTGGCTACGGAGGATGCAGATCTTCGGTGTCTCAACAAACGGGTAACTAATCTAACTCCTGAACTGTCTGCTAGATTTGTACCAACACCTCTTCTGTATGGCCTCAGGGGAGTCCTGACAATCCCAAAAATGCCAGGATACCCATCATTTCGGCCTGACTCAGGTACCAGCTCAGACACATCCTCACAGTTCCTGCTTTCTAATTAGCTTCATCTAGACAGGTATCTGCTTGGCATGGAATAAGTCCAAACAAGGGGAAGTTACTTCCCTTGCTGAACTGAGAGTAGTATTCTCAGAATTACCTATAAATGCGACTGAGGCATCAACCCCCGCCCTCCAGAACAAAGCAATAGCATTTTACATGGTATCATGTTCCCTAAAAGGCCAAAAAGAAAATAGAAATTTTGAACCACCCCCTCCCCGAATTAAAGTAGGACTGGAAATAAAAACCCTACAAAGTAGGTTGTTAAGAGGAATACTGTGAAATGGTTGGAGTATAAAAGCTTACTTCTTCCTGGAAATATCACTGTCTCTTTAGGTGGCTTCTGGATTTGGCCAGCTTGAGTGATGGTGCTGGCTATTAACTGCCTTGAGTTTCTCTACAAGTAGATACTGTGCTTTTAAGCAAGGGCACCACAAAAATCCTACAGTATTAAATCCACAGCCATCTCTATGACAGAGTTGAGAGCTCTCAGCCATCATATACCATCTTTCCATACATTGCAACTTCTTCAAGATGCCCAACTGCTGTCTCCACAGTGGTCAAAATAGCTCTAAACCGTGCTGTAGTATTGAAAATATCTAATAGAGCCCTTAGTGATGTGACTATTAGCTGCCCCTTGGATGACAGGAACGCAAATGCTCTCTCACACTCCTGGTGCTTGAGTAAACTTGAAAGGAAATCAAGCCTGTGCCAGCTTAAATCACTGTCTACTACAAAAAGCCCACGGTAGTTAGCACTCTTACTTGCAAAGCAGCCAGTGATTAACTCTTCCTACCAAACGAATCCAATCGTTTCACCCTATCTTTTGGCATCATGTTTGTTTACTGTTGCACATTGCACTCTGGGAGCACTACCACCACAAGCAAACTTGTCATAAGGCAGGCACACACAGACCCATCATCTCTTTCACACCTCCCCTCTCTATCATCAAAGTGGCATATACCAGAATGACACATTTTTAACTGGTTTATCTCACCCCCAGTCACATTTGAAAAGCTCCCCAACACAAACCATGATCAACATAGTGTTAGGCAACCAGAGGTGACACACTAAACCTACTGCTAGTGTGCTCTCAGGGAACTGCAGCTGAAATAAATGGGAACTGTGCAAGGACACTGTATCTCCAGTAATTCTCAGTTGGGGAGGGGAAAAAACAACCTCAAAACTTGAAGAAACTAAGAGTCCTAACTAAACTGAAGATTCTGCCCAGCACAACAAAACACACTTTCAAACAGTGCCAGAGTAGGTTTTATGTTGAAGGACCCGGAGAACCAGGGAGTCAATGTCATGATGCATGTCTGGGGCTGGTGTAGCAAGCAGACAGAAGGATCTGTTGCTCTGATCTGAAAAGCATATATAAGTGGGACCTTAGGAAGTGTAAAATGAATACTTACTGGGCTGCCTGCACCACAGGAGGCCAAGCTCACCAGGAGGGGAAGCACACCAGGAGAAGTGTGGGCTGGGCACACTGCCACCAGGGCCAGGAACATCCAGCATTGGCCATGGCCCTGGTGTCAGCACCTGTTCAGCACCCGGGAGAGCAGCTGTGCCTCCCCTACCCAGGCACCCACAGCCCCCTGCCCAGCCACCACCAGTCACCCAGCCACATGTCACACGGCCACTGAACTCCTAAACTGCCTTCTGGCCTCGGAGAGTAACTTTGGTTTCCTGTTGGGTCAAGAGCCAAAGCAGATCTGCTCTTGTGTTTCTTGGAGGAGCTCCAGCACCGCCACCATAACTTTCCTCCAAGAACAGACCCCCAGGCACAGTGTCAGTCTAGACGTGGTTCCTGGTTAACCTTATCAACTCGAGCTCCTATTAACTGAGAAATGTTAGGTTGGTAGAAGAGAAGGAGGAAAAGGAAACTCTGCATCAGATTCTGGCATATACTGCATAGACTTGTTTACCAGGAGTATCTTAAGAGAAGACAGAAGAAACAGCCAGTTTTCTAAAGAATGTGTAGATAAATCCAATACAGGTAGTGGCTTTCCTTAATGTAAGGGAGTCATGCTGCTTAGCAGCTGCTTCCAGGTACCTACAAGACTTGGGCTCAGTTAAGATCTTTTATGCCAGATGAAAAAGCAGCAGTAGTTATAAAAGTATTTCAGGTTGTATATGGTCAGAAAAACTCATTTTTACTCTTTTATTATTATGTGATATAGAAACACCTACACTAAAAAGTGTAGAGATTAGAGACTGAGGCATCTCCTCACAGAGGGAGACTACAAGAAGGAAACAATGGACTAATTAATTGACTGTGGATTTTGTGATGTTGATAGAAGGCAATCAGGAAGCACGCATGGCCCCTTCAAAAACTGTTCAGCACAGGATTCAGACTGAACATTTGGGCAGACAAACATCAGTAGCTGAATATACACAAAGACTAAAGAGGATGTGAAAGGAAAGAAAAGATTAAAAAAACCCCAACAGAACATCATCACCTTTTTATTCCTTAGAAAAAGCCCTCAGCTGATTTCCAGTTTGAAATGTGTCATGCTTACAGTGACATTTGTCCATGTTAATGCTGCTCGCAGACCTGCAAGGGCATTAATGGTGGTGCTGACAATTCCTGTTTATCTCTATAGGCCTGGTGGCAGCTAACAATTTTCATACCAAGGAAAGGAGTCAACATGTTGTCATCTTGGATCTGTTTGCTGGAATTACATAGTAAGAAAACCATTCTTGTGTGGGAAGGCTCTTTCCGCTAGGAACACTACACCACTGAGTATCAAGCAAAGAGAGAGCTATTCAACATAATGTGAGGAAAATTGATCATTAGTACATCTGCAGGACACTTTCTACTTGGAGACAGCAGAAAGTACAAGATGACCAGGGCAGAGAGGATGCTAATCTGCTGCCTTCTTGAGATTTTTTTTCTTAAGCAAATAAAACTGGGCTCACAGATTGCTTTGAAGATTATCTTAACTTAGACTTCTTCCTTTGTTCAAAAGAACTAGCTTTTGGTACCATCACATGAGCTCTCTAGAGGGGCATCCAGTTATTTTCAGTCTACATTAAGATTTTTCCTCCTTTCTTGTAGGAAAGGGAGAGATTGCCAGAGGTAGCATGCGTGTGTATTACGTACTCCATCTCCCACCCATGGCTCAAGGCTGAGCACAGGAGAAGAGGGAATAGAAAGCCAAAGTGTTACTGTTGTTGAAGTCTAGAGATGCCTTCTGTCCTTCTGCCTCCACCTCTCCCACAGAGATAAATAAATAATAAAATCTGAAGCTAGTTTTTGTATTGTCTTTTTCACTTCAAAAGTAGGACTGCATATTGAATCATCCATATTAGACACAGCCAAACTCCACAGAGAGATGAAATAAACCCGAAACAGACCATTCTCCATATCACTATTTATTGTCAATCTTCTTTCCTGAAGCTGAGAAAGTCACCAGCATCTGAAGTCACAACAGAATGGGATGCTGACTGAAAAGGCAATATTCTCAGAGATCAGATTTTTCCTTAGACAGTCCTGGAAATGGGATGAAATCACTGATTTGTTAATTTAATTTTTTTTTCCAAAGGTAATTTTGAATTTCCTCTCAAAGAGGTCTACAGCAAGGATGTCTAATTAAGCCTCTGATCACATCGGAACATCAAACTGCCTGTGCGGAGGACTCCCAGAATGAAGGGTATTACCCAGGTGCCAATAACCAATGAGCCTGGATTTGTCTGGCAGCACAATCAGATCTCTGCAGACTTCATTTTAATATATCTTTGAAGAGCCAAAAGAAAAGAAAAAACAAAATCCATCCAAAAAATCTCAGCCATGGCTTACAAGGTAACAATGAAAAGGTGCTACAAGACAGGCTCAACCTTTTAAAAGCTCACAAGTATACATAAACACCAAAAGACGGGCTACAAAAAGTGCAGTAACAAACAAATAAGCCACTTAGAAAATAAATGAGATTTCAACAACAGTTCACAACAATAAGGAAACGTCTCTTCCAGCACTACCATGAAATCCTGCACTTAACTTGTAATGGTTGGAGCCTCCCAGCTAGTCTAGAAGACACTCCACAAAGAGGCTTTCTAAGAGAAATGATTAATGAGGTTTCCCTGACAGTTTTTTGAAAAATGATGAGCTAGCTACATGCCTTTAATGAGTGTTTAAGTCTGAGAACTCAGTATGTTACTTTTATGAATTTCTTTATCCACTATATGGCTGTAATTACCTCAGAGAGAACTGTCATGTTTTTGGCAGTATCTACACTTCCAAACTTAAAAGAACAACGAGCAAAAAAAAAGAAGTGGACACCATGTTTACATCAACCTTAATGCATATAAGAGAAAACAAGTTGGCTGCTGCTGTATTTTCTTACAGACTACTAAATTAGCATTATGCTATGGGAAAACTAAGCCTTCTCTAATCCTTATTTCTAAACTCCAGAGAGATCTACACAGAAACCAGAGGGACAGAAGAGAGAAAATACCACAGCGAAATGATGCGATAAGGAGTAAGAGAAAAGAGCAGAAAGTTAATATTTAAAACCCAGCCTGCAGGGATGCTCATTGCTCTGTAAATAGAGAGCCTAGCATCCATGGTAATCACTGAAAGCATCATCTCCAGCTTATAAAGGAAAACTGCAGAGCTTTTCCTCACATAATTGCATTATTTCTTACACTTTTTAAAATCAAACTGTGATGTTGTCTCACCTGAACCTGACCCAGAAGAATAATCATCATCATCAATTGGATAGACGCCTGATGCTTCTTCAACAGAGCTGTTGTCAAGGTATAAATCTTTATCAGAGGTCAAATCTGCTCTCTGAAAAAGAGATAAGAGGGAATGGTTAAAGAGATAACAGTTCTCCAGCGTAGCAGTCTCTTCACTCCTATTTTTGGAGCTGATGATGGCAGACCAAACAGTTTATACTTCCAGTTTATGCAATGCATTCATCTAAGATGCTAAAGAAATTTGTAAAATTATAGCATTTAAAAAATCCACATCTGCACAATGAAAACTAAGAAACCACCCGACCTTTAGGAAGCAAGGCCCCTTCAAACCACACTTCATCTCTTTAAACGCAGGAATGAATAAATAGGATTTTCAATATACTCTGCAGAGTTTCTGTAACAAGAAAGAAGCAAATCCCAGGACTGAAGCCCTCTGTCAGGATCTCAAATATACAAACCTATAGGCTGTCACGTAAAGTCTGTGATTTGATCTCAAATAGGTAGCAACAAGAGCGCGTTTCAAAAACCATCTCAGATGTACCTCAAGCCAAACCTCATGAAACTCATTACAAGTTAGAAGAAACACTTGGGACTACAGAACACAAATGTTTCCAAGACAGTGCTGTAAAGGACCATGACATTTCCTGCTGGATCAAGCAATGTATCTCCAAAAATCTAATCAGGCAAGATGCTCCAATTCATAAATGAATACATGTCTCCTACAATTTAGCTGTAGCTTCAACAGGCAAAAAGTTGGGTTCTTGGGACTTTCACCACATTTTTGTTTACAAGTATTTCCCCACTAAAGAGGGATTCTGCTAAAATGAGCTGATAACAGAACAAGGTATCAGTCATCCTTTTAGACTGACGGTCCAGGCTTTGAAAGAGTAGTGACTGTCTTCCTCCACAGCAGCTTGCGCTTCCAGACAGAGCATGCACATCTTTACAGGTGCCATGTACCTGTGCTGACTGAGAAGGTACCTGCTGCTATTACTGCTATTACTTTCACCAGCGTTGTCATGAACACCCATTTGCCAGGACTTGTTGAAAAACACGACAGCTGCAAATGGGTGTTTTAAAGTCAAGAAGCAATACTATGCTACGCCAAATTGTATCTTTATTTCATATAATCACCCAAACTTGCTCCTTGCCCATTTTATTCTCCCCAGTGTTCAGGGTAGCTTTCCTAAAGGGGTACCAAACTGCAAGAGGGGTAACCCCTGTATGCAAAGATCCACATGTAACTTTCTGAAATAGATCCACTTCCCCACTGTGGCCTAAAAAATATTACTGAAGACATTTGTGACTTTTTGGGTTTTTAGGAGGCTTTTGGGCAATGGATTCCCCTTCGAACCTTCTTAGCTTCTTCACAGCACGAAACTACTCTTCAGTTTGATCTTATATTAAAAAGATATACATATATTCTTCACAGAAAGCAGAAAGTCCATCCTGATGGCTAGAGTATTTCAGAGTTAAAGACCTTCCCACTGGGGGCACCTGATACTTTTCTTAACAGCTCTGAACTATGACAGTGTTCCCCTGTTTTTCTTCTAAAGTGGAAAAAGAAAACCAACAGGATACTTGGTCAAAGTGCTAGTTTTGCTACAGTAGCTTTTACCTGTGAGATCTGTGGGGGAAAAAAACCTCCAAACCTCCCGTTTTCAAGAACGGATTAGGAAAGGCCTGCTCTCATCTGTGCTGCTGGTTCCCACGGTCTGCCTGGAACTGGCTGCAGTCCAAAGCAGAAATTCAAGACGATGTCTGGTCACCATCAAATGACTTAATTCCTTTAAGAGATGTCTCCAAAGGAAGGCCTGAAGTAGTTAGGTAGGAGTATAGGTGGTATTGTAATTAAGACGCAGCAAAGACTGCTTCCGTATAGGAAAACAACTCCCAGTCACAGGACAAATATCCTGATGTTGATCAGGCTGCCACAATGGACTGAGCCCCTTCACCCCATTTTACTTTCAGACACAGCTGTGGTGCAAAACAGCCCACTCCTCAGTATCAGGCAGGAAAAAACCAAAAACATATTTAAGAGGAAATGCGGCAGCTGCCCACGAGCACAGAAAAGGCATACAATATTCAAAAGGTATTGGAGGCAGTAAATACTTCCCAGCGCCACGCTGGGAAAAAAAATTTGAAGACCTACCTGGAGAAATTTCTTAACAACAGGAATTGCCAATAGCATTTGGCAACAGCTGAGAGACAGCCTGAGTTTGCAAATGTCAGTGAATGAAAATTAGTCTGCATGGGAACAGAAGCATCACACATCCATGCCCAGAATTTTTAGTGTTGAATAAAAATATCAACTTACAAATCAATTTATTCCCTAGGGCATTTCCCACTTCTGCCTATATCAGAAGCAAACTTAGCAGAATTCAAAAAACAAACGAAAACCCAAACCAATGCGCCTCTCCCCAAAAAAAAACCAAACAGCCCTGTTATTTTGTTCTTCCCAGCCTTACAGGAGTCAGAGAAGACAGAAATTATTCCTGACAGTTCTTCTAAAGATTCAGTTTTTGTAAGACAGCTAAGCAGCTAACCCAATCCAGCCCAAACTGCAAGTGCCTGGTCAGCCAGGCTCCCCACCATCACATTCACTCCCTTTCTTTCAATGAATTATGGCTTTTCAGCTGCCAAATGCTTTCATTTCTAGATACACTGAGATGTTCTCAAGATTTAAACCAGCTGAAAACAGAGGAACAAAAATGGAAGAAAAGCCTGGGTCATTTTCAGCAGCAGTTTGAGCATCCATTGTGTTTTATTCCAGAAATGCAAAGGATGCAATGGGAAGCATTATTTAATATCTAGTATTGTGGAAGGCACAACCCTGTCAGAATGAGAAAACTATTCCCCACAGTCTTACAGACAGAGTCCAATATTTACTACTGAGAGAAATATATAGTACAGTCAACCACAGACTAGACATCAAGCCCCATCTGAGGAAGATGCTCTACAGCTCCTCTGGCCAGAGTCCCCTGCTTCACAGCACTTCCATACAAACAACTCTCCTTTAGTGGAAGCTGGGCAGGACACAAGCACCCTCTCAAGCCAAATGCACAAAGAAGCATACCCTGGCTTAAAAATCCCAGGTACTTGCACAGATATGCACAGCACTGTCCCCAGACAGACTCTCTTTGCAAACTGGCTAGGAGACTCAAGGTAGGGTCACCTCTCTATAGCCACAGCTTGCGCTTCTTTCCCAGTTGCTCAGGAGAACGTAGCTGGAATTAAAACTGCTTTAATGTTAAGAATAAAAAGAAAAGCCCAACAGTTAACAAAAAATGTGCATTTGTTAAAAATAATTCCGTGAAGATTAGGCTTAAGAAAATGAGAGATGGTTAATGAAAAAAAAAGAATACTTCACGGTGCTTAAGTGAGCATCGAGCACTGAAGCCATGCTTTGCAATTTTATGCTATGTAACAATAAATTTGATTTAATATTTGCTCTAGGAATGTCTTCTTGCTTGTCAGCTGGGAATCCATGAGGACCCATGGACTGCTTCCAGGGTGTTCACAAAAGATAAGTTGGAAAAACATGTCTGTCATCAGTAGGATTGGACAGAAAAAGGTCTGTACTGGCACTTCAATATCCTTAGGAGGAAAAATTTAAAAAGTTTGCGATTTCTAACTCCATGAATCTATTTGTAGTTATAATGAAGGCCTAATATTTAAGGGACTATTTCCTATGGCTAACAATTGAAATGAGGGCCCTCGCGTCACTTTTATGTAACAGTCTTTCTTTCGGATATATTAAAACGGCAGGAACACCAGGCAAGGATGTCTCTGTTATCAGTCCTTTAATCTGGCCCTGAAGCCACAAAAACTGCTCGTTACCTCTTGACAGAGATTGCATTCTCGTCCATCATTGTTATCCCACTTGCGTTTTTATTCCAAGAATATAATGCTGCAAAATCCTGTGACCTAAATACTTCACATGCTCCATGCCAGCGATCGCTGATTCTTGTCTGGTTATTGACTACACTTGCATAAATCTAAATCTCATGCATGAAGTGTAGATTAGCACCCATTAAGTACCAGATAAAATACATTCCAATACCAGTTAAAAGTTGAATTTGAAATCTCAAAGTCTTTATTTTACTAGCGCATATATTTTAAATTATTTTTAATTTAATAAATTTAGATCATCCAGGACGTATTTAAAAAAAGCCCCAACCCTCATTCTAACACTAAAAGAGAGGAAACAAAGAAAAAAAGGGTTTTTTCTGACTCATCACCTCATGAAAGGCATAAATCATTCATCAAAATTACAATGGCAAAAATTTTAAAACAATCTTCAGACAAAAGGAGGGTTGTGAAAAGATGGCACACTTCATTTATATATAAAAAAACAAGTATGAAGCATCCTGTAACAACCAGTCCCATTTCCAGCAGTGCTGTCACAGTCAGTTCTCACATTATGTGGGGATGATTTAAGAGTAAGACATTAAAGATTTTTATGCCATGTGGATGAAGCCAAGAAAGCTGGTGTGAGGAGCAGTGAAGAAGGAATATTTACCATGGTTGTCGTGGCTGTTTGAAACTCAGACAGAAGAGCAATGAGTAACTGACACATGGAAGGAAACATTTTATTACTTACAGATGCACTCAAAGTTCTGTTCTATGCCTTTTTGGGTAGATATATAGATATAGATATAGATATAGATATAGATATATGGGACAGAGAATTTGAGGTTTGCAGCTAGGTTATTAACGGTACGTTGCCTCCCTTTTTACCCAGATGGAAGTCTTTTATATGTAAGCCGTTTAGTATGCACTGAACCAGAGACTAATATTTTAAAAAGTGATGTCATATCCCAAATATCTAACCCAGAAGGCTCTGAAAATTTGCAAGCATTACAGCTGTTGATTAGGTGGAGATCCTAGATGTAAGGAGCAGAAAGAAAACAGATTTTCCTCTTCTATTAATGGATCTCACTTTTCTATTACTGCTTGTATAACAAGCATGTTCACCTGGTGAGTCCGAGTTCACGGAAGCAAAGCATTCCTCATACACACTATGTTTTTGGAAAGATAACTACCTGAATGCATTCACCTAAAGCCCGAGGGCCACTGCAGAGACTCCCACTGAAGGCAGCAGAAAAGGCAGCTGTGGGAAGGAGAGGCTCTAATTCTCCCTAAGCTTCCTGCAGAAGGAACTATCATCTGCCAGCCAAACGGAGTTAGTCCTAACAAAGCTCAGCATTGCTGACCCCGAAGCTGGCAGGCACCTCGTCATCATTGTTCACCATTACTTTGCTTTCCCTCATCACACCAGGAAAGTTATTTCACTGGTGATTCTGTCCCATTAACAGTCATTAACCTTGTCCAGTAATACAAGTTCCTGTTTTAAACAAGACATTCTACAGCTTAAAAGTTCAAAATCAGATTTACACCTCAAAGCACTAGGTTCTCCCAGTGAAAAAAGTTTGAGCCACAGCTCATCAACCCCCTCCAGCCTGTGTATCCCTACACTGCCTGCATATACCCTGCTACAAACACATCATTTTGAAGTAAGATGTCATGAAGCATGTTTACCACTTATTACAGATTACTTTCTTTCCTTTCACTGACATGTCCTACAGCTGGGCACAGAAGGGAAGGAAAGAAGTAGACCCCACTCTTTCCTTTCAAGGTGGTGGTGGCCACTTTTAAGGACTCACAAGCAAAACTCTTCCCAGCAAATCCCACTTCATCACACTTCCCCAGTGGTGGTGGGGACTTTGGCAGAAGGGCCGGTAGGAGGCACGGTGGTGGGTGGTTGTGGGATTTTTTGAAAAATAAGATGCTAATAAACCATGATATAACTTAAACACAACACTATGGAGCCCGCTTTCTCTTCCTTGGAGAAACCATACTGCCTGCTATATGGTGCTATTACTAGAGCAAGCGTTGGCCACAGAAAAGCTGCCCTACACCATGGTCTGGGTAACTGTGATCACACCAACAACATTCTTTCCATAACAGATTGAATTCTGCAAGTTTGAGAGCAAGGGTTTCATGTGGAAACCAACATCTGCATTGCTCATTTCCCCCGAATGATTTTGACATACTTACCGTCTCCCAGTTTTGCCTCAGAACAGGATAAAACCCTCCAAGCACTCCCCACGGCTGCTGCCTTTCCGTGCCAGTCCTCCAGCTCATTTGTGTACCCAATGTGAAAACCAGCCTTGCACTGGGAACTGCCTGGACCGCACTTGTGAAAGCCACTGCCCCCCACACCAATGGCTTTGGCCAATTAAATAAGCTTTGATTGCTGTGACTCACTCTGGAGGGCTCGTTTCCAATGGTATTTTTTTAAATACTCTAGAATACATTTGTTGTTCTTCTGCAGGTAAGGGTGGAAGAGGAAATCAGCATTGTACCGTGTCCCTACTAGTGTTGTAAGTCAGGTGTTTGCCCGAGGGGCCTGTGCCAGCAGCAGTGCAGCAGGCTCCTATACAGTGCAGCACAGAGCCGCTACCACGGCCAGAGCACATGCCAGAAAGATTATTCACGCTCCTTGTACCTCATGTAGAGGAACTTCCTGATGCTGCACAAAACTATAGCTCTAGGCCTTCAATCTCTCACGACAGATAAAGAAAGGGTTTGACCGCTCGTGGCTGCTGAGGAAAAGGCGGAGAGCCCAAAATAAACACAAGCACTGCAAACTGCTTCTACTACTGCTAGCATTCAACAAGAGAGGAGTCTACCATAAGAGCTGATTTACAGAGATTGCCTCATGTCAGAGCCAAGAGTCAAAATATGCCGGCTTTTAAGATGCGCACAGTCTGTTACGCCAGACTAATTACCAAAACAGGCGTATTTGACAGGGATGGCATTAATAAAACAACTCTCGACAGTGTTAGGCATTTCAGCAGTCTATGCCATGGCTCACACTGAAGAAAAGAACACCGCATCCATGGTGCTAGCAGGGAAATGCTCCGAGGCAAAGAGCCCCCCGGGGTAAGGAGGCACCAACAAGGCACCACCATGTCAGCTGCTGCTCGCTTATGGCCACGCACCAAAGAAATGACTGTGCTGCAGTTGATGGAATTCAGTTCACACTCTTCACAAAGTCACAGAAACTTGTGCGCCTGTTTTCTAACAGTCATCTGTGCCTTTGGAAACAACCCCTAATGTGTAATTACGTGCTGTATGGTACATTATGTGATAACAGAACTTAAAATTATAACAGAAGAACTTGTTCAAGCTTAATTTAACATGTTTTTCTTTCCATTATAAATCCTCACAGATCTGTGTAGTAGGTCTTTGGCCTGCTTACAGTTTTGGAGCTGAGGCTTGCCCTGCCTTGAGGGGAAAGATAACCGTCCTCTGAAGTTCTCACCTCTTTGAGGTAAATTTCAATGGAATAAGCTTCTATCGTTCCCCTTTTCACAGAGTCTGACTTCCAGTCATCATGCATCATTTATGTACAAGATGCACACAGCAACCAAACTTCAGTCTATTTACCTAATCCCTTGTCCAGAAACTCTGCTGCTCACGGTGGGATAGGGGTTGCTCTATGAAGATGTAGGAGGAAGGTAGGCAAGCACAGCAGCAAGATCAAGCAGAGCTTTCTATCCTTACACACAAGTATCAATGGCACGATTTCTGTCAAGGGACAGATCAAGCAACTTGCTCCATGCTCTCCAGCTACAGCAAATATTTAGTAAATGAACAAAAAGAGATCTTCATCAGTTACCCAACAGCCCTCCTAGCCTATCCAACCATGCTCAAGCCCACATGAAGGAGTATTAAGGACTGCTACCCAAGCAAGACCATAGTTGGGTCTGCCCCTACAAAAGACGCCACCTTCATCTACCCTGCAAGAAGATACCTACATCTTCATTCAGTTATGCAGAATTTTCTGGATCTGTGGATCTCTGCCACTGCTATAACCCAGTCATGATCAGTTCTTTATCTGGGCAAGGTCTTCTGAGAAGAAATCCCACAGCCTCATCTCACAACTCAGCAAGTAAAAGCACTGGATCAAATCCAGTGATCCAGTATTTTATTTTCTTTACCCATCAATACAGTTTCTAGAGCAATTCATGTTGAATGCCCATGTTCAAGAGGTGGACCAGACACACTGGTCCTTCCCCAGACCTACAGCTGGGCAGCTGTGTGGTCAGATCACCTCCTCAAAAACTACAGATCATGAACCTTCCTAACCCAATGACCACAGAAACTTACTCCAATTCACAAACGGGTACTTAGGAATGTACTTAGCGGACCAGGACAGATGTGGTACAATGACCCAAGTGAACAGTGTTGTTCACCTGAACCCCCTGATTTGACATCATACCACACTCCCTGACTCTGCATGAACAGGTCTTTCTCTCCCAGTGCATGAACCCCAGAACTGATCACTGCAATTCAGGGGTCTACTTTACCTTGAAAATCTGACAACTGCTTAAAAGTCTGGGTACAATACACAGCAATTCTTGTTTCCCATGTAAAAGCAAAAGTTTAGTACCAAATAACAACTTTTAATACCAAAGTTTCTCCGGGAATCCCAAAATTAAAAGATTCAGAGCCCTTTCAGTTTTCATGGCAAGTTAACAATTGGCGCGATGAACAGTTTATTCTTCAACTCTGCCTTTGACGTAGGCACGATACAAGAGGGAAACTATTTTAGAAGAGCTACAGCTGAATCAGCTTCTGAATTGCTACTCCAGACTGACATATTAAAGGGAAATGTGCAGACAAAAACAGCATCAGAGCCCGGCAGCCGGTGATGTGCATCACAGATTGATTTATCTCAATTAGCATAGCAATTTTCTACATGTTTTCCGAAAAGCACCCATCGGTTTCACCAAAAAGAGGATCAAAAGCACCATGCAAATCGTTGTCACAGCTCAAAATGCTAATCACTTTTTTAAGGACACATCAGCCAATGTGCAGACAGGTTAAATATAAGGCGCAGCCATGACCAAGAAGCTAAGTGTGCTACTTTGAAAATGCTGAATGAAGAAGTTAGCTTGTCTTTGAATCACCAGTGACAAGCCAGACAGTAACGGGAGATGCAGGTAGCTCTTGGTATAGAGGTCATACCTACATGTACCTGCCCCAGGCTGTGCTCTTCAATCTAATGCATGCTGTCTTTTCTGCACACACCTCCCCTCTCCTTTCATGTTTTACTGATCCTCTTTCCTAATCAATCAGAAGAACTAACACTTATATTTTCCTCCCTCCTCTTGAGAATGGGGATGAATGATTAAAGCTGCCAGGGTAACCTCTTTGGCATGCATGCCAATAACTCCCCACCTAATAGCCTTTCCTCTGCCTCGCTGCCCTGGCCCACTGGTGATTACTGCAATCCCTTGAAGTGGTCAAATTGCAGGGCAGCCCCCATGGAAACCTATTTGGAGCTGTTCGAGCTCATACCAAAGAATGATGTTTTTAATACAGATTGTTCTTTTTAGAGCCCTACAAAAGCAGCTGTAATCAATCGTAGTGGGAGCACTGCAAACCTCCACCCGTTTCAAAAGCCCCATATTGATTCCTTTCCAGTCCGTGGATTTCAACAAAATGACCCCATGCGAGGAACCCAGAACCAACTAACGTGAAATCATTTAAATTAAGATGGTTTTGCTGTTATTAGCAAGAATTGGCAATAAACTATCTCAATCAATTACACTCCTTTTGCATAAACAGGAAAATTACACATGAACCAACTATATTATTAAAGTTACAGTAAGCACCAATTAAATATTTCTAGCAAAGGTTATGTATGGCAACTGAAGTTTGTCAAAGGTGAGGAGAAATCAGACTTTGCAGCTCAAGGAGCGAGCATTTCCAAGACTTGAATGCATACTCTATTATTCAATAGGGCTTTATTTGTGAACAACAAGGCCCACGAATCTCCCCATGGATGCTTCTGTTTGCCACCTGCAGCCAAGCAGCGTCTCGGTGACATCTCACCAAAGCTCTCCTCAGGTGGAAAAAATGACCATTGGAAACTGAGATCTGAAATTTATTTGTTCTTTCTAAAATCGTGTGCTATTGTAGCAATTAGTTGAAGGAACTTCCCTCCTTCCCACAAACACATGCACCCTATCTCAGAAGATGGTCATACACTGCTCTAAATGAAGATAAATCCTGGATCCTCGAGAACAGAGATTGATGTTGGTGGCAACACATTCATATCCCAGGTTTGCTAGACTCTTGTGAAAGGAAAGTACAGCTCAAGTAAGTTTTATGTATGTTTAAATTAAACACCTTTACAACAGAGTCTCCATTTCACAGAATCACAGAATGATAGGGGTTGGAAAGGACCTCTGGAGATCATTCATTACAACATAATATGTGGGCTGTGCACTCAGTATGACAGGGAAGAATCTCCCTTTAAACAAATATCTTTAAAAAAACCCAAACCCAACAAACAAAAACCCCCAAATCATCTTTATACTACTTCAGGTGCTGACTTCAGGTGCTGACAAGATGTTGTGCTCAAAACTGGTATTGCCTAATGATGTGAAATGCAAACTGAACTGCAGATCAATGTGGCTGGCTTTGTGATAGCCAGCAGAACATGCTGCATGTGCTGACTTCATTCTCCAGTCCACAAAAACGATCACAACTTCATTTATTCAGGTAACTACTTCCAGCTTGTTGGGTGGAGGCTGGAAGCACAGAGCTGGGGGACTGGTTTGTCCTCTGGCACAGAAAGCACTGGTAAATCCCAAACTTGTCTCAATTAGGCCAGAAGCCGTAATCTCTGCAGCCAAAAGGATAAACGGTCTTACCGATACTCTTTCCACTGGTATAGTCCTCTCAGGCAGAGGCAGCAAACACAGAAAGCATTAAGAAACCAGGTGCATCCTTGTGAGATACCTCTTTGTATCCCAGATCCCCAAACAGCAAGACAACAAAGATGACTTTACTGTTGTTTCCAGGTGCCAACTAGTCTAACACCCACTCATCTCACTGGTCTACAAGATTAAGTTGTTGGATTTGGCACTCTGATCCCATCTCACTTAACTGAATTTTTGCTACAAAGGCTTGGTGTTCACATCCACTTTGATGCATGCAAAGATAAGAAATGAGTTTACTTCAGATGGGATAAAACATCACTCTAATAACTTCTACTATAAAAGCAGATGAGTGAAATCAGAGATACGGCAGCTTGTACGTGCTAGGTGGCTTCAGGAGCAGCCTTCTGTCTGGTATGCTGCCCTTCAGGCATGACTCCCCTTCCTTCCACCAGGGAGAAGGAACCCCTGCATCACTGACGAAAGCCCACCTGACTCCCCAGCCAAAGACAACAGACAGGTTGGGCTGGGGAAGACACAGCATCCTGCCTGCAGCACCAACCATCTTTCTAGCCAGGTGGGACCAAGGTAAGGCGGAAAGGTTTTCCCTCCTGCCCTCCCCCCATCTTTGACTCTCCTGGTGGCTCCCTGAGGCTTGCAGTGCAGCATCAGACTGGGAAAGGGAAATGAGGGGACACAATTTCTTCTGAAAACAAAGACAGACCAGGGTTGCATTTGGAAACTAGGTGGATATACTGAGAAGAACCACTAAAAGAGAATTTGAACTATATTGTTAGGAATTTTTCCCCACACAGCTTTGCAGCTGGCTGACCCTGTACCAACTGCACGGCAAAAGAAAATGAGTCAGAGCCTCAGTAAGGCAGTCTACTGTGAGCCCCCATACCTGCTATAAGACACTTGTGCACACCATCACAAGTAACATGCATTCATACTCTTAAGAGGAACCACCCAATGTACATCTGCTCTTAAAAACACCCATGAACGTACCTACAAAGTATCAAACTGAAACCCCACAGCATAAGCTACACTAAAATAAAAGTTACTCCCTAAGGTGGAAAGGCTGACACCCCATTTTTTACAGAGGTTTCCCTCCCCACCACAACTCCACTCCTGCTTCATTTCCCCATTCTACTCCCTTCCTATGAGCTGCGTGTGTGGATGTGGCAGAACGTGACAACTCTGGAGCTGAACATTTAGGAATTTCTCAAAATCAAAGTTTCAACTGGACTACAGAAGAGGCCACCTTCAAACAGGACATTACAATTTTTCGGTTTAAAGTGTGGTCAAGAAAGCTCCTGGTTTAATTGAAGGATTAGTGACCTGATAACATAATCTCTCCCAGTTATCATGAGTGGTTGCCTTCAATGAAAGCTGGCTGAAATAAACTTCATATTAATTACCTTCAGCTGATGTTTTAAAAATAATGCTACATAAAACTAGAACCAAAAGAATTACATTCATAATGAAGGCAGGGATGAATTACGTTGTATTTGATAAATTAGCCTCCCTTGGTTTAAAGGAAAGCAAGCCAGGTAAGTTGTTTGACAGCATTTTTAACAGTCATAGATCTGACCGAAGACTGAAATACAACAAAGACGCTTAATGGTATTAAATATCTGTTAACAAAGAACAGCCCTTTCTTTCTAAATATCTGTTAACAAAGAACAGCCCTTGCTTTCTAGCATTCATACTTTTAAATCAGAGTTCTGCTGAAGAGAACAAAGACTTCAGTATTTCTATAGCCAAACTCCGAATCTTCATAAGCCTGTCCCAGCACCATCAATACAAGGTTAGCAGCACCCTACAATCTTTACTGCCTTATCACCAGTCTAAAGCTTTTAAAAATCCATATGCCTACAAAACCTCCTGGAGCTGTTACACATTGAGGATTTCACAGTATTATTGACCTGGGCAGCCTCTTTATCCTCAGTAAGTTATTTTAAGCAACTTTCTGCCAGCAAGCAAGTCTCTTTGTTCAGCTTTGTCTGTACTATTGCTAAAGGACTGCTTACAATACAGCACAAAACGGGGAGGTACTAAGTAGAAACCAAAAAGGGGTCTGTCAGGTTCCCTTTGTATTATTTTTTTCTCCACTCTCCTGATATGCTTCTAATATCCTACAGATCACTGCCCTGCTGCCAGGAATCTGACCACGCACCCAAGCCACCTCCTGAGGGGGAGCAAGGTGAATGTACAACAGATAAAACAGACCAAATCCACGTATTTTTGGGACCATGCTATTTAACTTGTGTACTTTCTTTTGCCTTGTTGGTATTTGTATATGACTATTCATCGTACTGAAACAGAAGCTAGCATGTGTATTTACTACTAAGAAAATGGTTTTCTTGGCTTGGCAGGTGAGGAAGGGAAGAATAAAAAGAAAGGTAAACTTCTTGTACTTCAAACTCAAAACCCAACCACTCTGCTTTACTTTTAAATCCTTTATCAGATAGAGGTGTCCAGCTTAAGGACTGTATTTCTGTGGCATGGTAGGAAAAGCAAGCCTCAACCTGACATATATTGCCATGCATCAAAAAGCAATCTCATGGTCTTCTGCAGGCTCATGTCTGGAGGTATCAACTGAGAAGGCCAGTGCTCACAGTCTTCCTTGGATTGTAACATGAATAGCCACAGTCTGGCAGCTACATCCATGTTTCTTCTACTTTCCTACTTATCAAAAGTATTTATGGGGTGCTCCTGTTTGGGGAAGTAACGCTCACTCATCCCTTTACTTTGAAGTTTCATAGCTTGAAAGCTTGTGTGGCAGTGACCCCTACTACTCCTTGGTGTCTTCGGAACTCCTAAAATCTACCCTGTCTTAATCCAAAGGCATACTATAAAACGTATTCAACTGACAGCCCACACAGGCACAGAGAGATTTAGATTTGATACCATCTTCTGTACCACACTTGACAACTAGGCTCTCAGTTGTGGGCCAAGACATACAGAGGAAGGGTAAAAGGGTAAAAGAGGTTCTTCCCAGGTAGCAGGGTAAAAGAGATTTAAACTGATTATAAATAGAGTCCAGAAAACTCTGCTAGTGGTATTTTATTTCTGGATGTTAGATCAACTTTCCTATTTCCATGTTAAACCTGCACCTTGCAGAGTGAATGGAAAGAACAGATGTTTCCTAAGGTATCAATTCAGTAAAGTTTTCAAGAGTCATAAGAACAACTTTTAAATATTGTTTTACGGAAGCAACTAATTCAGCACTGGCATCTTTTGCTACTTAACTGGCTAAGTGTTAGCAAAACCAGCAGGGACAATGGATATGTAACCTGTCAACCCCGAGTTATTCTAGGTAAAGCATGAATTTATGCCAATTATCTGCACCTTACTTCTGACAGTTCTGTTTCAGAAATACAGCACATTATCTGCTCCGTTTAGCTGTCAATCAAATGAACAAGTTCTCTTAAGGTTTCGTTCACTGTAGATATGTCCAAAGCAATTGCACTTTACAAGGCTAACCCCAGATTAATAACAAAAGTTCAATTCAAACCACAGGTTTTTCTCTGCAAGCAATAAAAAAGGTTGCTACCCTGATGGCATTAGAAAGCTTCTTAGCTCCTGTTTCTGTTTGCTGCAGTAAAAGGGTCGCTTGGCACTTGGAAATGGAACAATCAAAAAGGCGTTTCATCAGCCTAAGTGTTTCGGATGTTGGCTGCTTAATAGACCTGACCTTGTACAAACCTGCTCACCTCCCTAGGTTCGGGGAGCTTAGAAAAAATCTGAGGACAAAGAGTGGAGGTGTAAAGACTCTGCTTAGGGAGACCATACGGCATGACATTCAGATCCACCACGGAAAGACAACACAGAATGGTTTTTCGACATGACTAGTACACTTCCACATGTGTATCTAAGGAAAGAGAGCGGCTGAGGACTGTGTTTCAAGACAGTAATGCAATGCAAAGGAAGATTTTAACATACGCATCTATACAGGTAGATAGAAGATTGCAGCTATAATGTGGGTTTAGTAGAAAGCATAGAGGACTTTTCTATCAGGCAATAATATCCTATTTAAGGTCTTCTGAAATTAGACACTTTGATCAAGAATTAACCTCTTTTCACAGGGCAGGCATGAAGTATATAAATAAGGTTTTCTGATAAACACAAGCGACCAATTTCAATCAAGAACTTGTTGATAAATATAATCCTTCAAATAATATAAACGGAGGCCGGTTTTTATGGCATGTTGGCAGACAACTGCAAGCAGGCAACTGCAACATGTTACATCACAGCAAGCAGCATTTGTTCACTCACTTTGAGCAGACAGAAGAGATTTTCTAGAAAAACACTTTCATATGCCATTTTGGGGGACAGTAATTGAATGAAGGCAGACAACAGCGAGGAAGCACTTCAGAAATGAGAAGGCGAAGATCATTTCTGCTGAAAACTCATGTCAGTAGTTGACATCTCATCTTAAAAAGTCACTCAGAAGTTCATACGACTTCATAATGACATGACAAACAAAGACTGTTAGGCAGAAAATGCAACAGCTACTGACATTTTGATAAAGCAGCATCATCAGCTCATTTCATTTCTTTAAAAAAAATTACATCCCACAAAAAGTAATGAAACCCATCCAGTGAAACACACAGCTGCACTTTGCTTGCAGAAAATTGACTTGAGATAAACTTGCACCCCAAGAGTTTGCTGTGTAGGAGCTGCTCATTTAACAGCCTGATGGAGCACGGACCCTTCTGGAGACCTAAGGCCCCTGTCCAGCTCCTGGCAGTGGCTGCTCTTCCACCATTAATTACATGTCTGCGCATGTAGTCTGTGCTGCAGTTCCCCAGGGAAGACTCTGATGGGCCAGGAGAGCAGATTGCTATGGGCTTATATCTCCAACACAGCATGTTATGCAACCAAAAGGCTAAACAAGCCTCCGTTTCATTCTTTTAAAACTAGTCTGAAAGGGAAAAAATAAACGGTCATGAGGAATAACACCCAAAAAGTTATATAAACCCCCCAAAACACAGCTCAAAGATGTGGGATAACACCTTTGTTTTCAATTCCCAGGGTGAGGGCAGAGCCAGGAGCTCTGCCAACAGCCCTGTCCACCACAAAGCCAGCCAAGAAGCCAGAACTTGCTCATGTTCTCTGCTCAAACACCATTTCCTTCATGAGTCTGTTTTTTAAAAGAAAGGCCAAACCATATACTCTACAAATCTAGTATTCTTGAAATCTGCTTTAGCGGTCACTCCATCTTCCACTGCAGGCCAAGGAAGGGCAAGGAGAGGAAAGGTCTGTCACACCTGCCCTACCACTCATGGTGCCAGCAGCCACCAGGCCCCAAGGACACTGCCACTCATCACACACTCCGTCTGGGTAGCTACTGGCTCCACGCAGGCAGCAAACGGTGCCAGGAGCCAAAGGCAACCCTCCGGGCAAGCCACAGCCTGCCTTTACAGACAATGTGGTGTTTTCTTCATTACTTTCCCAGTAGGGCCGGGTTGAAGCGGCACACCATTTGCATTCAGAGTGAAAAACCTCATTTTGTCATCAGAAAGCCGAGGAGAAGTTTCCAGCAAGCTGTCCCCAGGCATGTGCCCGCTGGACATTAACTTCTCCCAGCCCGCTTCGTGCCGGTGCCGGCTCTGCAGCGAGTCCAGCTAGCATTGACCAGCCAACAGGGCCTGGTTTTCTGAAACCCCATTTTGTGGGGATGGAAGGGGGTCATGCTGGCTGTTCCACTCTCTGTGCTCCTTACAGAGGCAGATCAGAGGTAACACACAATGGAAAACACTTGGGTTTGTAACAAACAGATGCAGTCCTTCAGCATTTGTTGAAGCAAAGCAGAAAAGTGGCACTTCTAGATTTGACAGCAAAACTGCAGTACATACAGCCTGTACTCTGAGGGACAGGCTGCAATAGGAGTGCTTTTGTGTGTGTGTGCGTCTGTGTGTGTGTGTTTTCTTTTTTAGACCAACAGGCAAGATTCAAAGAAAGGTATTGTTTAGGATACCTCACAACACTTCACTTTATACTACCTTTGGAAATCAACTTAACATCCTTTTATTGATTTATAGTGAATCTTAAAGTAAAGCTCACATTCACTAAAGGGGTAACCAAGAGGAGCAAGCTTCTCCCTCACTTCCAAGCCAATGCCATGGGATCACACAGCTGAAGGTTTCCATTTTGCTGAAGAAAGTTGTCATTCATGACATTACGCAGTGCTGAAGGAGCCAAGCAGATTAAATGGACATCTGCCTTTCCAGACTGCTGTAAAAGTGTTTTAATACCAAGCAGTGTTTAAACAGTAAAACTGTCTGCAATTGCTGCTCTATAATCTGTGAGTAATCAATCAATCTCAACACCAAGCTTCCATTACTGCTTTCCAGGGCAGATACTCCTTGTTTATACACCAATGTTAAAGAGGAATTAAACACAGCTTCACTCTGCATTCACAGTGGTCCTGGCACACATCAAGTCTCAGGCTTATCTTTTCAAAGCAAAGCACAGATGACATTATGAAACCTCCAGTTATGGCAGTTATTTGCCATGTTACTTCCAATCTGAATGTGTTAGCGCAACAAAAACCCCAAGGGCTTGCCAAAGGAAAGCAGAGTATCCCAGCAGAGCCCTCATCCACCCACTCTTTGAAGCCTCATCACCTTAGAAGAGGGTGCAGGGTGCAGCAGAGGTCCTGTGCCACCCATGGAGCTCAGCTGCTCTGACCTGAAGCCATCCCAAACAACAGCATCAAACCCAACACCTTCTTCAGACTTGTCACTTGACGTTACAATGACTGTGAGATTACAACTGTCATGTTGGGGATTCAAAGGCTTACATCTTTTAACAACGTAATCAGTGTTGACACATTTTGGTTAAAATCTAAGTGACCCTCACTCTTAGAGCTACACTAACCCTGCCAGCAGAAGCTGTGCACACCAGTGGCCAACGTCCCTGTCCAAGAAAAATAAAGGTGCTTCCATTGAGGAGGGAGAAGGCTAAGAAGGAGATGTGGGCACTCCAACCCAGGCACAGGATTCAGGTTGAAGTGAGGCCAGAGCTAAAGACAGGTAGCTCCTGGAGGCTCAGCACACCTTGTGACAGGATCATACCCGGATTACCCCACTTCCCAGCTGGACGTCAACAGGCCAAGGCTTCCAGAGTGGATTAATGCTGAACCTTTTAATGTTCCTTTATTCTGTCATATATGGGTTGTTGCGCAGTGCTCTCTCGCAAGGTATATAATGCATATGACTAACATCCATCACCTGTTTGTCCCTTCATCCCCTCCCCAAAGCTAGGATTTCAAAGCAAAGCCCCTTGCTTTATCTGGAGTGGGCGGACAGGTTGATCCACAAATGCAGAAGTTACATCACTGAGATTAGACTAGGCAAAAGTGAAATCAGTTTTCCATAACAAGGATATTGGTCGCAGATTTCAAACATCTCAGCAGACAACTCATTTAAAGGCAGCTCCTGCCCCATGTATTTATTCATCAATAAATTCTGAGTTTCCAGCAAGCACTCAGCACAAGTGCTGGTCAGGACAAGGCGCCTAGCAGAAGGGGACTGCTTCTTTCAGAAAGGCACTGCTCAGCCCTGCTGCCGACTGCAGCCACCCAAGCTGGATGGTGTCTTCTGCATGGGCTGGGGGGTTCAGCTGGCTCAGTGAAATGTGCCACGGCCAAAAACACACTGACAGCCTTGGATGAGCCTATTTTTCCAACATTATCTGCATCTACTCCTACTCTTTGTGCCCTTCTCTGCTTGGCAGGGGGAGGCAAAAGATCAAAGTGCGTCCCCAAAGAGTCACATGCACATTCCTTTCCCTCTCAATATCTCTATACAATCAGCATAATCGCTACAAATAGACTTCGCTTGTAATTTTGAACCCACTGGCTTTACACTGGATTTTCTAATTCAGAGCTTTAATACAATGTCGCTCTTAGATGAGACCACAGAGGTGGGGAGACAGAAAGTCACCATGCATTTCAGGCACCCGGCTTTACTTCTTAAATTCAGAGTAGCTAAATTTAGGTCCTTCTGCAGATCAATGGAGAGAAGTATTCTTCTCCAGAGGACTGGTCACCATCCTGATTTCAGGACTGAATTCAGACTCTTCAGTTAAGAGTTAACAGCTAAACAGTCTTTCCAACATGTGCTAAGCACAGGAGTCAACCTCTGACTAAAATGGCACCTATAACGTAAGGTTCCAGTTGGTCTGAAATGAGTTTTGGAATAAAACAGTAGAGAGGCACACTGCAAAGCCAGCAGATCTTCTGTATTTTCCAAGGGAACAATTACTGTGACAACAGCACATTTACGAGACTGGGAAAGAAACCTCAGTATCTCAATGCTGCCATAAGCTGAGCTGAAAAAAAACCCAAATCCCACGACTTCAGGATGCAGACCCATACTTTTGCAGCTGACGGTTCCAATAAGAAACCTCTGTTTATCTGTAATGACACAGTATAACCCAACCAAGTAGGTGACTGGTCCCTGGACTGGGAGAGTGGGTATGCGTTTCTCTGAATGCTTTAGAAAGAAGGGAGGGGGGGGGGGGTGAAGAGAAAAAAAAAAGCAACCACAGCGTAATTCCTGACTGCAGCACTCTTTCAGCAAGAAGAGGCTGTATTTCTCTGGCCATGTACAGCAGCAGCAATTCCTGCCTGGAATTATACAAGCACCCAGACATCACTCTCATGCAACTAAATGCGTTGACCTGGCTGCATCAAAAACCAATTCCACTGGTTAATCAGCACAGTACTAATTGCAAAAAAATCCTTCTAGGTAAACTTTTTGCTTCTTCATATGCTGCTTATACTCCCTTAATGACTGCTATGGAAGTTGCATTGTTTCATGCTGGGAGCACTGAAACTCTTCTCCAGTTGTTAATTCTACTCTGTGCATTTCATTAAATGAATGGCAACATATATCAGATCCTTTCTCAGCGTCATCCAGCGCATACAGGAGAATGCCTGCTGAACATACTGCTTTAGAAACATGGTTTTCCATATGCCACTTTGAGGAATGGAAACCAAAGGAGTAGCTGGACTGCAATACAGTAGTCAAAAATCCACAAGATAGTACAAGTCTGAATAGTTGTGTATCTCAGAAGGAAGTAATGATTTGTAAAACCTCCAGACTCTGTATTTTAGATTATTTTCTTGTGCACAATGAGAATGAATTGTAATCTATTAGGGCTTAAAATTAAACATCCCATATCTATTATGCTATGTGAGAGAGAAACCAGTCAAACCAGTTCAAAATTCACAGTTCTTTTCTATGTAAATTTAGCTTCATTCCTAAAATCAACAGAGGCAGTAAGACCAGCATCTGAATGCAAGTGAAACAGTCTCTTGAAATTCTGTGACACAGTTAGCATCAGAAATCTCCCAGGTGTGAAATGAGAAACTAATGGAGTTTGCTAGCGGTGAAAAGAATCAAACCCGAACTGCATGGCAGGGAACTGCTGCCGTTAAACATGCTGATTATCATTTTAGGGACATTCTACCTACTAAATCCTTCGTGGACTGTAAGTATATACAATGCTCTTACTGAAGAGCATATACCTATCAATTACAAAATAGCAGAAAAATTGACCTTAGGGCAGCCAACCTGTAAATATGAGATGTGCTTGTGTCAAAAAGTGCTTGAAGTTTCTGGTAATTATACACCTACCCACAAACAATAACGACCTATTACCTCAGCATAAGGCATCCCTCCAGTTCCTATCCCTGCGTCACCTTCTCTTTTGAGCCAGGCTATTGATAAATGCCCACACAGTGTGGAACCTCCCTTAAGGATAGCTGCATGTAATGCACTTAGAGACAACAGTGTCCTGATCAGCAAGATGAAATTACCTTGCAGTGGCTTAGAAAACCTTCCAAGGGGGACATATTGTCCTAATGTAATAGGAGGCTGTGGGAACAAACAAGCCAAGTACAAAACATTACAGTTATACAAAAGCCACTTCCCAGCTAACGTCCGAAGGGCAATTGCAGGATATCGGCGTGCTTCCTGGCCCCACGCTGAAGCACTATCACTGGTCATCAGCGACAGGGGAAAAGGAAAAGAGAAAAAGCACAAATAAGCATGGAGGATTTAAAACTCATTCCTGGAGAGCCCCAGCTGCCCTGAAGGCCAGACCCAAAGTGAGGGATTCAGCTCTTACAACACCTAGTTGGGCTCGGTGTCCAAAATTCTATTTTCATCAGTGGAAATCAAGCCACTGCAGCCGGGAGTGCCCTGCTGAGCTTCCTAATCACAGGCACCTAGCACTGCTTGGGATGCCCCAGGCGCCCTGCCTTGTAGCTGGCTCTGCTCCAGATGTACACAGGCCTCCTGCAGGTCCCATAGCACCTTCCAGAGCAGTGACGACCTCCCAGTAGGAGGCATCTCAAATGGCACAAAAACTGAAGATCGTATGTCTTTTCCATCCAGGACTGGGAGGGTACAAGTTGCAGGCAGGAGGAGGAGGCTGTCTCTGGACCCGGGAGTGGTCCCCGGGCATAGAAAACAACTAGGTGTTGCTTAAACTGTTTTCCCTTACTGCTGTGCGAAAGACCCCAAGAACCAGCAATGTAACTCCTGAACCAGTGAAGGAGTACATCTAAGTTGTGCAGCACCCTGTGATGCTCTCCCACAAATCCCTAAATCCTTCTCATCCCCTGCCTCCTCTGACACATCCATGTCAGGGTGCTACAGCAGCCACAGCTTCTTCTGGAAGAAACCTTTGCCAAAGCGAAAACCTAACAAGGACATGGTGGGAAAGAGGAGGGCACCCTTCTCACCAGGTTTGTGCTCTCCTCGGTCCACTGGGAGAGATCAATGTTTTCACCAGCCTGGGCTCTACAAACACACAGAAAAACATTTTCGATCTTACACCTGTAGACACAGGCATGTGATTAGCAGATGTCACATTAGCTGAACCTATGGCATAAGAGCTGGAGAAAATACTCTGATTTGGAGCACGCTTTACTATCATTTCAGGACACATAGCTACAAGGTGACTGCAACAGGTTTACATGTTGCTTCTCAGCAGTTCTCAGTCACGTGGTTCCTTTGCAAAATCAAGGCAAGTCTTCAAAGAACATTAAAAAGGACTTGCAGGCTGCAATCCTGAACTGGATCTTCTATCAGATGGGCAGTTGAAGACAGCAAAGTGAGGCGCTACCAGGCGCCTGTGTTAAAATGCTTGTACATCTTCTTCTTCTAGAGTTATAAATTGTACAGATCACCAGCCATATCCATTCAAAGATTAGCAGAAAATCTTGGTGAACGTTTCATTCTTTCTTCAAGGCCAAAAAGCCAGGTCTAGGCAGGATTTGCAAAGGATGATGCATTATTGGTGACATTTCCCTCTTGGCTGGATTAAGCCAGAAATTGGCCTGGCAGGGAAGTTGATAGTAGCTCTCCCCTCCTCATCAAGGTGTTGATGAAAGCTCCAAATAAAGCTTCCAAAATAAATGCTACTATGAAATTTTTAAGGTGAAGACACACCCCAAAACCTCATAAACCAACAAGAGTGCTTTTGTTCCCTTGACTGAAGGCCAAACATTTCAGAGCACTCCACTGAAAGCTAACCAGAAAGGCTACCTATTTCCTTCCTTCCTTCCCAGGCTCTTGAAAACATTAGCAATGGTATTTTTCTTTAACCATAAATCAGACTGCTTACGAACACACTGTGGCACAGTATGCAGAATGCAATTTGTACAGGCAGTCAAAAAATAATAAATAAATGCATGACTGTACTTCACACTGCACTCGCTTCTATTAAAATAGGCATTTTGCTTTATTGCAATAATTGTAAAGGGGATAAAAGAACAATTCTAGAATAAAAATCTATACACAAGACAACAAAAAAACAATCTCGTATAAAATCCAGCCATCACCAAGGAAGGACAAGCACCAGATTTTAATTCCTTTAAGTGCTTGAGATCTGTGAATAAGTTAAACATAGGAGCAATTAACTTTTATGCAAGGAGAATGTAAGCTCTACTGCATATACAGCTAGAAAACCTTGACAGCTTCCTACAGAACAGGCATTCCCACAGAGGCTTTTAATTTCTTTTGAATACGAACACCTCTAGTGAGAAACAGAAAACAATACATCAGCTCCTCACAACAGACTGAGGATCACAACACAGGCTATGGGAGACAGAGGGGGTTTTAATCCTCATCTGGTTTAGAAAACTTGCATATACTTATAAATTTCCTTTCTTTTCACATTAAGCCTAGTTGCTGCAATAGCGATCACAGGTAAGTAGAAGCCATTAGCAAGTAGCAGATTCTGTGTATGTTCTGTCCTTTTAAAGTGGAAAACGCATTCCCAGTTTAATGAGCTCAATTATCTGGGCCTAAATCTTTTCCTGTGTGAAGTGGAACATACCTAAATGTTTCGACTGCTTTCAAATACAGGGACAAGACTAGCCTGGTTCTTGCTGTCACTGCCTTGAACCAGAATAGCTAAATCAAATGCCTTTTCCTTCAGGAAGGATTGAGCATTATTTACAAAACTGATACAGCATAAGTACTATACATAACTTTAGATTTATTTATTTGGGGGTAATTTTCCCTAACAGCAAAATCCTAAGGCTGCTTCTGATGTCAGGAAAAAAGGACCTCTATTATGTTGGAGTTACTGACTGAGAGATGTCCCCTCTTCAGCATCTGTAACGAAACCCACCTCTCGTGGCCTAACCCACAGCACAGGTAACTACTGCATTTGAAGAAGCAGCCTTAAATTATGGAAACCTGCTCCTGATCATTACTGATGAAGAGGTAGAAGAAATTTTAGCCAAATTCAGGCCTTGTTCCTCTAAGGTTACATAGCTTAGGTTGCTGAAACACTGAAGTGAAACCAGAGAGGGTTTTTTTTTCCCCTCAGAAATAATTAAATCAGATTAGGAAGATGAAAAAAAATAAATGGAGCAGAGGTAGCCTACAAACCTGTCTTTTAGATTGGACACTAATTGAAAAAGATACAAAACCAAATAAGTTTAGGAAAACATTAACCTTAATTATACTGTGAAAATCCATAGCTGTTAAACAACCATCTACATCTGATACTTACCTTATTATGTGCCTTAAGTAAAACTGAGTACCTAGCTCGAGGGAATCCCTGCTTAAAAATTAAACATAAATAAACCGAAGCACAATAAACCTCCGTGATTTAAAGGCAATATTCTTAAGTACAGTCATGAAACAAAATTTGCACCACAGCATCTCATTTGAGATTATGTTTAGAAAGATACACCATTGGAGGACCAAATCTATTAGCAGAGAATGCAGCAATTCCTGCCAAGCTCTTTGATAGAAACCAGGCACTGATATAAACTAATCTGTACAACTTCCCATTAGCAATACCACTTCCTAAAAGGAAGGCATTAAGGTTGAAGGGCTCTCATAGCAGCTAACACAATTCACTGTAGTAAGCAAAGCCAAACCTGACAGAATTACTTTTCTACAAGGTAAAATGGTCATCCCGAGATGCCTTTCCAAATCAGAACTATTTAGAGCTCCTTACCAGAGAGGGACTTGCAGCACACTACACAATTTGCAAGTAGTTTAGTTATTTACTTTTTGCAGGCACTCAAATGGGACTTGCTATCCAGTCACCCTCCTTCTACCTTAGCTCCTGGCTGTGCTGAAGGCATCACCGCTGTCACTTCTGGTTTAGTTACAGAGACCTCAGTCCTTGCTCTGTGCTGAGAAATACCCTGACAGAGTGCAGGTCTGTATTTTTATCTCTTCGCAATCTCACTGAAGACTAGAGCTTTCTTTTACACGGCCAAAGTATCAAGTTTTAGCAAGGAGGTCGTAACACTGAGCTCTCAGTACTCACCTATCTGCAAACTCAGATTACCAGGAAAAAAATGTCTCCCTCTTATTAGCCTTTTATTGTGAAATAGCTGTTCATAGATTCCTGGAATACCTGCAATTCTTTTCATTCACTACAGGCAAACTCTTATAAAGCTTAATGAATTGCAGAAACGTTATATACTAACAAAGGCAAGATGCTTCAAGAAACAGGAGGAATGCTGATTCAGAATCACACAACACTGAAGAAAATGGCACAGGAAGTTAACAACACTAAAAAAAGGATAATTTACAAAAACTTCCCACCTTCCCACAGAATATACGTAAAGGATATAAAACCAGGAAAGATAACTTTGCCATGCATACACTTTCTAAAACTGAGCATTTTAAGGTGGTTTATGGGAAGGGAATAAAAAATACAGGTCTGTTGTAAACTACTGGTGTTTCCACATAAACATGTCATAAACTATACATTATACTTTCCTTGTCAAATTCTTCATAAGGCTGGTGAAGCAGGGTGAGGTGACACACTAGCAGAAACCCCACACTGCAGATTATCAGTGTTTCAAACTCACACAACCCCTATTTTGAGGTATATTTCCTTGGCCTATCTGAGAGAAGCAAGGTCCAAAGCTGAAGGTTCACTTGAAGTAGGTGAGGGAAAAAACCTGCTCCCACATATTCTGCTTTTATCAACATTACACAAGCAGGTGCTACACACCTTGAGGGACAAATAGAGGTCATATCGACTGCTGGCACCAGAGAAGTCACCACATCAATACAATTTGGAAACCTGCTTCTCCAAGAGTCATGTGTGAAGCATGACTGCTGGAATGTCAATCAAAAAAACCCCAGAGCTGCCAAAAAGAAAAACTTTGCCATGTAGTCCACACCATTTTTTCCAACTTTCTAAGACACAAGAGTGCCCAGCCTCAGGAGGAGACCAGCCCTCCATCCCCAAGGACAAACCTGTCCACGGGAGAAGCAGGTACCACAGCAAGCACCTCGCACAGCCAGGCCAGGGTTTGCCATGTAACGTGTGAGCATCCAGGTGCCAGTCGCTGCCCACCAGCTACTCCTCAAACAGGAAGAAGTCCTCACTGAAAGAGAGCAAATAAGGTCTCATCACCTGAGCTCTAAGGCTGGAGTGGTAGGAAAGAAAGAAAGAAAGGAATGGTAGGAAAGAAAGGAAGGAAGGAAAGGATATCCTAGCGTAGGTGTGATAAAGGTGTAATTTCCCAATATAGCTTCTCTTCAATAGAGAACCTCAAATTTTACAGTAGCAAAAGCCACCTACTAGCCAAGATGAGTGACATAAAAGCTGAGCAACTGCAGAAACAAAACATGATGAATAAAACTGTGATTGCAGAAAGGCGGCTTTTCATCACTAATACACCCAAAGCAGATAAATTATGGTGAAAGTCCTATTACATGGAAATTCGGCCACCTGGGAATTCAGTTAGCGGCCAGATCTATTTTTAGTCACATTCATCTGCCTGGCTTAATGGCAGAGTGGGAAGGATCTGGCAAAGCCAAGTCCTCTGGAACGGAGCAGAAATGACTACAGGCTTCAGAGGTACGACCTTACTGTACTCACCACAGGGTACATGCCTACAAACCCCAACAGCTCCTCAGGCAGTCCAGGGGCAAAGCAACCAGCTTTGGAGGGACACAGGAACAAGCGCAGTTTCAAGTGAAGCACCCCTCCCCAGTAAACCAGACCTCACCTGTCCCCTATCTGTGACACGACACCAAAGCTTCTCTGGCAGGAAACAAAGAACAGAATCAGAAATCTAAATTATTTCCAAGGATGGTGAGTATGTAAGAGCAGAATTAAGGCCTCAGTTCACATGTCACATGTGGCATCAACTTTGGAGTACCCAGCTTCACATCCTCAACCTCTGTACCACTAGACCAGTACCTGGTATGAGCTGCTCAGCTCAACACAAGACAGAAGTCTACACCTGCAGATTCCCAGGTGCTGCAGTGGGATTCCAGACCTTGCAAACATCTACTGCTTGTGCCATGCAGAGTAAAAATCAGGAGCAAGGAGGTCACCATCCAACAGCCCCAACATCAGCCAGGCCTGGGCTGCAGCTTCAGAGACAGGCCAGATGCCACAGGTTTATCCCTACACTGCTCAGCAGTCTGAGTTTGGGGCCGGGTGGGGGGAGCATTTGGAGAGCAGACAACTGCTGGTTATCAAGTTAGAAAAAACAGAGTGCTTCACAAATAAGTCTGCAAGGAGAGCTACAGATGGAAAGTATTACTTAACCAAAACTGGGACATCACACACTTCTTGTGCTTCTGTCACACTCAGGACTGATGGGTAGCAGAGGCAATGACAACCACTCCTTTCCTTCATGTCAGGCACAGAAGAAACATTCTTTCTTCTAGTTAGCATGGTGGAAACTTGTCAAGACTCATGGGTATCTGTCATTTCAATTCCCTCTCTGAAGGACTGACCAAATTAAGTGAGCTGCTTGTACAGGAGTCTCTTCTGGACTTACTCATCTTTTCCACTGAGACAATTCCTCGCTTGTCTGCAGTGATCCGCATCCCCCTCTCAGCTGCATTCCTAACTTTAATTGCCAAACACAGCACATAAACTGCCTTCAGTATATATAATTTGATTAATTTTTTTAGTTTTTTTCAAAGATGCAATGGTTCCTAGAACAAACTTGCAAGCAAGAAGCAACTCCCTGCCTCTTCTCGTGTTTGTCAGCTCCTCCTGCTCAGCCTGGGCTACATGGGCTGCTCCTCCTGTGCCGTGCTAGTCTGAGTGTTCATGCCATTCAGTGCTTACACTGAATTTTGTACCATTCTCTCCTCCATCCAGAGTACTAAAATTGACTACATTATTTTGTAAGTTCATAATTAAATAAACAGGTCTCCAGCAGAAGGGAGCATGCTCTGACCTACCTTGGATCAATCCAAAACTGCAAAAGCACTTCACAGAGCACTTTAACAGAGCATTTTCCCTCCAAAGAATATACTGGGTTAATTTTGGCCCAGTGCCCTGCTAGCACTTTTGGACTGGGGCTTGCCCACAACCTGCAACTCCAAGCTTGGACCTCCACCAGACATCCTACTGGGGACCCCATTTGGGCTTGCTCAGCATGCTTAACTTTCAGCATGTGCCCAAATAATGGATTACACTTGCTTTGCACTTTTTTTTTTTTTTAATTCATGCTGTAAAGACTGCTCTGAAAACACAAATTCTCTCTTTTTTTTTCTATTTACTATTTTATTGTTTTCTATTTACTTATTTGCAACTGCAAACTACTTCAGGACACCACGCAACTATGTGCTTGTACTTTAAGCCCCTATTAACAATTAGGAGTACATAGAAGATGAGATACATTCAAGAGTAACAAAGAATAATGCCTGGGATCCATCTAACCTGAACATCACCACCAGCCTCCCCAGAGAGCAACTACTGCATATATCTAACATGAGGTCCAGCTGAAGCCAGTGTATACCTCTCACAACACAAAGAGTATCACAGTCACACAAAATTTTATTTAAAGGTTGACAACCACCACAAGCTGAAGAGAGCCAAGAGAGGTGATGGATTAACTGCCATTTAGCATTAAACAATTAAATAACTTTCTTTAGCAGCACCTAGTTGTAAGTGAATTGGAGACTGAGGTTGTCCTAAATCCTAGCAAAAAACCAGACATCATCTAGCTGATTAAAGCACATACACTGACTGAAGTTGACTCCTGCAACGAGGAATTGTGGCTCAACCACTCTCCCTCAATGGCTGAAATCCTCAAACCTCCTGACTTAGCTTGGCTTCAGCTACCGAGGCTGCGTGGCCAAGTCGTGGCCTCCACGAGGCAGCATTCATCCCATGTGGCCATCACATGCCAGCAGCAGGACAGCCCAGCCACGGGAGGAGAAAAGGGTCTGTGGGGCAGCCAAGCAGGAACCATGGGGCAGCATGAGGCTCCTGGCCAAGCACCAATTAAGAAATGCTCTAGAAAATTTTGCTCAGAAGCAGACAAGGAAGTTTGATATTAACATGAAGTACTTTATGCTGCACTAAAGTACCTTATATTCTTGTGAACACTATTTGGATCCCAACTTCAGATTTTTAGGGGCAGCAACAAGTAACATTTTTAGGGGCAGTAACATTGATGCGACAGAGGAGAAGAAACAAGTATTGGTTTGGGATAAAAAAGAAGAAAAATGTTCCACAGTGCAGTTACATAATCATTTTCTGTAAAGCTTGAAGCAATGTATTTTCATCCAAAGGATACCAGCAACTTTGAGGACTGTTCATTTCTCAACTCTTTGCTTCTCATTCAACGAAGACAACATCAGGGTTAAGTTTCCCTATAACTTAAGTGGCTGCAAGGTCAGTCTTTACTTCGGCAAGAGCAGAAGGGTCCCTGCACACCCCAGCGAGGCTGCCACACTGCCCTGCGTTGTACTTGGGGCACACTTCCCATCAGGCACAGGAAGGAAGAGGCTGGGAATGGGCACGCCAGCGCAGGCACTGCAGCCCCGGTGCTGTTGTTCACCCGCGGTGCGCTCAAAGGAGCCATCACCACTTACTGTATCGCATGATTGCCTGCTAGCTATGGGATGCATTATGCATTTGGGATAGCACTGGTTTCTATTTCCGTGGCACTGAGACGGCCATGTGCAGCTGGAGGAGTGAACTCTATTTTCTCCAGAGCAAGAGACTTAAAATAAGTCTGCTGCCTGAGGGTGGGAAAGCGGCTCATGCTACAAAACAAGAACCTTTTCACTTTGTTACTGGAGTTTCTAATTTAATGTAACTGGGGTAATGGGTAGCCAATTTTAAACAGGTGGTTTGGTTTAAATATTAACTCTGGTGGCACATAAGGCTTCATTCAAAGGGTAAGTTCAGAGCGCCAGTTTACAAAACAAGTGTAACCCAGCAGAGAACTGCGTTGTAATTACACCCTTGGAAGTTACTTTTAATACGCAAAATTTCATATGGTGTGGTCTCTTTAAATAACAAGTAAATAAACCCCCACACAGAACACACTGAGAAGGAAATTAATACAGTATCTAGTGTTCCTTACATAGAATTGCTACACATTGACTTTTTTTAAAGGGTAAATGCATATATCTAAATCCGAGTCCATAATCCAGGCAGATCATGCTGATGCGTGGAAATCCCTGAACTGCTAGGCAACAGAAACTTTATATTTGAAAAAGTCAAGCTCCTAACTTGTTTTGATCCCCCAAGGCAATTCTGCTGCAGACCGCCACTTAATGCATCAGCAAAATACCACTTACCAATCATTTCTTTTTAAAAGACCCAGCAGCATGTCCCAAGCTGGTGTTTGAGGCTAGACTGCTAGGCTGTCCACGATCCGTGTAAAATCAGTTCGACCTTGGGGTGGATCTTTTCTTTTGATGTGTGTGTACCTAGCCTAGTGTTGCTTAACAAACCAACCAACACAACTCAAGCCAATGCTTTTCAGGTCCCCTTTGTCCTGCCTTCTTCCTCCCTGGTAAAATACGATGCTTTCATATCTAAATGGAGTTTGCTTTCACCATCAAACAGCCATCATGAATATAGATGAATTACTGTTTTCCTGTCCTGTAGAAAATCTTCTACCCCAAACTCTACACGCATTCGCATGGTCCCTGTTGTCCTGGACAGTGGCATCCATAGTACAGGTAGACCTGTCATCCCTCAATACTAATACCAAACCAGCAATATCAAACAGCCTAATGCTTTATTTCAGTATGGCTTTCCTACTTGCCTCTCCACAAAGACTGTCTAGTCCTAAAAAAGCACCTGTCAATTCTGGATACTTAAGCTTCAGAGATGAGTGTACTGATATTTAAAAGCAGATTTTTAAAAAGAAAAATGTGTTCAGAAACTCAGCTGTGTGACATGCGTAATTCCCACTGAAAAATTACAGCATTGCTTCAGTAGTTGATCCATTTCGATCCACTCTGCAAAGCAAACCAATTGACATCTCTAAGAAGATTTGTCCTGGAGAACTGGCCCCTTTCTGAGGGCTGTGAAGTGTAGGATACCCATGTATCCATCCAGACTCAGTGACAAGCACTGAAAAGGGACATTCCAACCACAGCCAGAAAGCAGCAGGTGGAAAAGATATTGCTTAGTGTATGTAGAATGGTGCAGAGCGCAGAGGAGAGATGCCTTCACAGCTGAAGCTTCCTCCTGGAGAACTTCATTCATCTGTCAGGAAAGACTGATCTTTAGCAGCTAATAAATATTTGTTAGATAAAAGCTAAACAAGTTTTAATAGCTCTTATAAAATATTCACTAATTTTCATTACATAAGATATGCACTGCAATGCATAACCCTTTATATGGTTAATTCATACACTGAAAGCCCTGCATCATATAGATTTCCAAAGATGAAAATGATAAAATACAGGTACTTTGTTTTGTATTTGAGCAGAACAAAGCAGTAGCTGATTTGTTGGTGTTGCAATAGGAGCCAGAAATTTCTTACATTATGCTGAAGTATTAACATAACAGCCATATCTGTTTTATTTTCACATCAGTTCATATGTGAGATACCATAAGGTATTTGGGGTTTTCCACATAAATAGTTTGCTCCAACCTGCCACACTATCCCACTTCAGTAGGAGACACAGCTCTTGGGCAGAGTACAGCAAGGAATAACTGTAGTTGCATCCTCCGTGTAACAAAAGAAACAAAAAACCCAACAAAAACAAAATAGAAGAAATCAGAAGTCACAGCAAGTGGATTTTCTTGAAGAATTTTCCTCCTTTTCAGGAAAAGCTGCCCCTCCCCATCCATCACTGCAGCCACTTCCAAAGCACAGCTTATTTTATGGAATGGTGTTAGACGGCTGTAAGCAGTCACAGGATGACTTTAAGCACCTAAAGCCACACTGCTGCTCTTCTCTCTGACTTCCTCGACTTCTTTCACACCCCCAAGGTACCAGTGGCAGCAGAGCAGTATTACTCCGTACTCTCTACTAATTTTTCAATAGAGGAAAATTTTAATACGTTTTCATTAGTTCAAGGCTGATCCTTTCTATTTGTTTATTGGAGACACCCTAATAAACTCTGTTAGCAACAGTTTCAGCCAAGAGGTAAAAAATGAACAGAATTTAGTACACGGCTACCTTTTCCTCCACAAAAAGTGCTGCCACCCCACTATGGTAGTTCAGGGCTACTCCATCCCTAACTTGTGCTAATTATACTAGGAATCCAGCTTATTTACTGTGCATCAAACCAGACCTTTATCAAAGAATTAAAAAGTAATTTTAAATTCATTACATGGGAAAACAAAACCACCAACCCAAAATACTTGGATTTGACATCTGTGGTGTTTCCAAGACTGCCTGGAGTTACAAACACTCTAAGGAGGGAATGAGGAGACGGATCCATAGATGTTTTCAGAATTAGGCTCCCTACCAAAGTACATATTTACTTGTTTGACCACGATACTGCCAAAAAGACACACTGTCCTTTGGAAAATGTCATCCATTTCACAACTGTCCTGAAAATACACTTTCTTCTGCTTTTGTGAACACCTTAGCCTACAAACACAAGCTTCACAAACACAAGAAAACAAACTAAGAGTCACAAACTGCCAGAGTTTCTTAATCACGGGCTTCTCCCAGCATCAGAAAAAAATAAATCTTCCTCTGCTTGGCATGCCAGCATATTATTTTAAATAAGTAGGAGGGCTGAAAGAAAGTCCCCCTTCATCTCCCAAACCCCAAGAGAAAATAAAGGAGTTATTTCCAGAGCATGTACTCAATGACCATCCAGTGAGGCCTATTCATTTTGGTCAGGCTTCGTAAGTCCAGCACCACACCTAATGAACATACTGCGTTCTTCCAATGCCTCTTATGCTGCCAAAGGGAGAGGATTAAAAATAATTACAGAAAAAGAAAACAAACTAGCCCTAAAAAAATATTATTGGAATATTTCTCCCTCTAATTTCCTTGGTGCTTGTTCATTCTTCCTTGGAACAAGCTGTCACCTCATGCAAGAGGTCAGAACTACAGTTTTAGCTTCTATTGGCACTGTAAGTAAAAAAATCCTCAAGAAATTTTAGATCAAAGCCATGCAGGATCTCTGCTGCATGAGTGGGGGACTCAACAAAGCCCAGCCAACCTTCCCACAAGGGTTCTGGTAAACCAGCGCCTCTGTGAAAGCCTGAATACAACCATGGCTGCTGTGGCCTACACAGCATAGTCTTCTGCTCATGGGAGAACTGTCATGGGGGCACCTAGCCCTCCACACCTTCTGAGAGTAAAAATTATGAGAGACAAGGGCTGTTTGTCAGGCATTCATGCTTCCCCACTACCAAGCGTTTTCTCTGTTTCAAAATGCACATCTTCCAACACAGTCTCCACACAGGCTTCACCTCAGCTAGGTGCGACTGAGAAAAGACAAAAGGATAAGCCACGTGTTTGGAAATAAACAGGCAGCTGCAAGCCAGGAAACACAGAGTTTGTGTACTACCAATACCTTAACTCTCACTCTGTTTCTTTGCCCTGACGGGAGCCTCAGCACTCCTCAGAACGCACTCTCCACTCAAAACATTTCACATCATTGACCACAGATGAAGTGATACAGATGTGCTTTTCCATAAGCCAGAGAAGGCCCTGCGGCCAGGGAAAGGGGAGGCTTCCAGTGGGACTGGCAGGCCAGTGGAAGAGTAGGGCTGTGTGGAGGGAGCTGGGGGGATGGAGCTTCCTGCAAACCTGCAGCTAGGACCTCACCTCCCACCACAGTTCCACCTGCCCCAGGCTTTTACAGCCAGCTCTTAAAATACTCTCAGTGAAACTCATGGTGCATTTTATCAGACCTGCATGAGTCAAGTTTAATCCACATTATTTTCTCAGAGGCCTTTCAGTCCTTGTTCATGCCTTTCCTAGACAGAAAGGGGATGTGGCAGTCAGCATGCAACAGCTAAAGTTCTACTTTCTGTACAGCAAGGTTCAGCAGTTAGATTACTCTTGCTTTCCCCCTCCTGCAATTTTTAAGTCTCTCATCCCAGCTGCCTTTACAGATTCAGGCTTCCCAGGTCACCCTCCCTTTTCTTGACACAGCTGCTGCACCAGACGCTTATGCAGAGCCCTGGGCATGGTTCCTCTGCCTTGAAGGACACCATGGCTGATAGCCCTCTGCATGCCCCAGGAGCAAGCCTCTGGCAATCCAGAAACTAAGCACACAACTAGTTTTCTGTGCAAAGAAGCCCATTAAGAAAAGTCTTTGTACTAGAGGAGGATTCCTAAAACTTCTAGTCATAGCCTCACCATAAAGCCCATGACTAGTAATTTCTCATGGTCTTCATTTATCTTATTCTTTCTTGTAAACCACTCAACTCTCCACCGCAAAGAAACTGCATCCAAAACCAAAACAGGTATTTTTGTGGGTTTTTTTCTGTGGCTAAGACACACACAGGAGTTTTTGTATAAAATAATAACAATAACTACTAATAATAATTAATTAAAATAAAATCCACTGGTATTATTAGAATGGGGGTATAAACAGAGCTCAGAGAGGACTCCCATAGCCTGCTCTGCAAACACACTTCTCCGGAGCAGCAAGCACACCAAGGCTATTTCAAGTAGCACCTCCCTTTTTTCACTCCTGAGCATCTCAAAGTGTGTCAGCTTAAGCACCCAAAGAAAGAAATGGTTACTTAAGGGCAAGTGTAAATACCTCGGAAGGGGTGGGAGGGAAGACAGGGTTGTGCTAACAGGTTGCTTGCTATGCAGGCTGTGGAGAAATGAGCTGAGCAGCTGCTGAGCCACAGATAATCCCCCCGGGGTGTGCTAGAGCCCACCCTTCCTCTTCCCCCCACCCCATGCCCCACTCAGCACCTACTGCGGGTGCACAAGCACCCCAGGGAGAAACTTCTGCCCTTCCTGATCCGCCTGCCTTGAAAATATTCACTGGTGCAAGGATAGTCCTAAGCTCTCGGGGCAGCAACATTCAACATTTTCCCCTCTGGTATCCATGGAAAGAGATTAGCACTCTGATATTTCATTAGCCAACAGAGCTAAGTATTCCACCAACTTGTGGAAAGAGCGCAAGGACTGAGGGTAATGGATTTGGTAAGGCTCTGTCAAGGGTTTGGGATATTTTGTTTCAGACTAGCATAAGGAAAGCAGCTGTCACCTTGATTAGAGAGCCCTCGGCAACCCGACACTTCTCCAACTAATCCAAACTTCAGCTGGGTTCTCCTCCCTGTGAGCAAGCTTGCTTATTGATCACTTGAACAGTCCAAATGGTGATGTGCACAAAAGTAAGTTTTGAAATGATGCTGTAGGTCGGAGGAGGACCCCCAGCTTCATCAGCACCTTGCACCCACTGTTCTCCAACCTACACCAGGCCAAGAGGCAAACACAAAGGCTTCCAAGAAAACCTAAAGAGCAGAGAGAAATGCCAAGCTTCAAAGTTTGGCTCCACACACTCATTTTCCAAAAACTGAAGGGGATAAGGGATGTGGTGTTCAAATCACCCACATCTGCTTAAACACTTGGTTTGCATGCTCCAGTGCTGTCAGACAGACACAGCTGATGAGTCAGAGACAAGAGTTAGCATCCCTGATACAGGGACTCTTTTCCACCCCAGACCAGTCACCTCCAGGTTCTTCCTTGAATTATGGTCTGGTCATATGCCAGCAGCCCCTCCCCACCAAAAGTTCTGCCGGTACCTCAGTCCCTCCCTACCATCCCCCTTTTCTCTGCTGTGAGCCGAGCAAGCAGAAGGAGTCCTGAAGGTGGGCAAAGGACCAGAGCAGGCTTGGTTTTTCATCTACCTTTTCTTCTACTCTTGGATCTTGCACTAGCAACACGAGACCAAAGAGCGGTGCCAATGCTAACAGTTACCTGGCTTGCCTGACAGAACAAAAGCAGCAGGAAGAGGGGAAAAAAATATTTAAAAAATCAGGCTAATGAGGTTGGAAGCACAAGAGACTGCAGAGGAAAAAATCAAATAAAGAACTTAAGATACAAGTTACAATTAAGCACACTATAGTTCCCATACACTGAGCAGTAATGCTCAGAAATACCATTAGCCCAAGTCAAAAAACCCACACCAAACAAGAACTGACATTTCTGCTAGGAAACCAGTAGTCTCACACCGCCACTGTGGTGATAATGGCATGAGAAAATGTACAAGTGACAGGTTAGACAGAATTTAAAAGCCCTCCATTCAGGTTGCTTTGTTTGTTTTTATGGTCTGATAAAACCAGCCCATACCTACACAGACAGTAACACGGAGCATGACCCACAGTACTCTCTTACCATACACTGATGAAAAAAAGACTCCTTCTTTCCCCTCATTTTCTTTTTAAGGCAAAGGCCTGTGAAGACCTAATATTCATTACGTCTGCTTTTATTTATCCAAAGGAAAGTCAAACCACTTATGCTATATGCTTTAACTGATAAATTGACATAGCTTCATGGACAATGTTCTACAATTTAATGTTTTATTTTCCTGGAAAAGAAAGGGAGTTTTTTATTTATAAGCTGGTCCACATTTTTGAGACGTTCACTGAAACAGTAGTTCAGTGTAACACAAAAGTCTTGACTCGTGCAATCAGAGCCACTACTGCACCTCAGGCTTTGCAATTAGTCACAAAAATCCAGCAAATAAAAAAAAAATGTCTTAAGGAAAGCTAATTGACAACTGCAAAGCGCAAGAGAAGGGCCCGCCTCTGCTTAATTGAAGGTCATTTCTGTTAAGCTGCATGCTATATTTACCACCTGGCTTGTAATGGCTGCTTTTATTCAAATGCGCTGCGGTAAAATATATGCACGTGTAGGGGATGAAGACTTTATCTCTGAAACCTTCTGCAAGAAATTAGGGGAATGAGGAAGGCTCACACACTTCCGCAGCAAAATTAGGTCAGGACGCCTTTGAACAGCTCCATCTGAAGGCCGTGCCAGACTTCAGATCAAATACTTTTTAGTGCATTAGACCCAACAGCTTAAGAGATGAACTTCCATACTGCTGATAATTATTACTGGGACTGTGCATTGCTGCCTCCTTCTCCACCTGTGGGTAATTATAAATAGCCTACAGTTTCCAGTCCCCGACACATAATAGCACTTCCAAAACCCATCCTTTATAACCATGGGTCACACATTTCAAATATGATGACCACGTAACTCCACACAGATTGGGAAATTATGACTTGCCCCACACATACTCACATACTCTTAACTAAACACTCACTTGAATATACATGTATGGCTCTATGACAGTGGCATCACAGAAACTGATGATGAGAAGCTGGAAAGTATCAAATTGGCGATTCAAAAGCAAACCTGTCTCTGGCTTCTGATCCATGTGTACAGCCTTGAACTGTGCGGCCAGGGACCATCACTGCCACTGGCTCCATCACCACTGCCCCAGGGCTGACGCTCTCCTCCCCACCACCTCTCAGGCTTGATGGGCTTTAGGGCTATCCCCAAATAAAGCACACTCTGGTAGTCAAGCTGGGAGGGAAAATACCAGAGGACCGTCCTCAAATACACAGAGCAGTTAATCATACACCTCTTTCCCAGCCAGCCTGATGGCTCACACCTCGAGGAATGGGCAATAGAGTCCACCAGCCCCCACATCCAGTCACATCTGTGTAAAATTTACAGATTAATGCATTAATGACATTAACTACAACAATGACAAAGCCCCAAATCTGAATGCTTCAAGGAGTAAAACGGAGTTATATAGTCATTCTGGGGTCAAACCCACTTTTTGTAGAGCTTAACAGCATAACAAAACCAGTAGTGAGAACACCGAGGCATTCAGAATTTTGAGTCTTTAAAAACTTAGACTATTCCTTTTTTTTTAAGCTCTTAAAATTCACAGCTGAATTCACTCTAGCAAACTTGGCTGTTGGGAGGCTTGTTAAGATACACAGAAACATCCACCTCCAGTTTTCCTACCACTCCTTGTTTTGCTCTCTCGTTAGGTGACACTACTAATTGTACAGCTGCTACAGCTAGCTGCCGGAGACTGCTCTAAGGAGGCTTTCCAATTAAGTTAGCTGAATTAAATAACGAGAGAGAGAGAGAGAGAGAGAGATTAGCTTTTTCTGTGCATCTCTAGGAAGCCAGAGAGAAATCCCCAAAAATACTCTTGCTAATCCTCCCTTAGGACCCCTTCACAAATACAGAAATGCCATGTGAGCTACTCTACTACCCGGGAACCGTGCCAGCTCTGACTGTCTGTACAGCCACAATCTTCATGACAAGGGATCCTACCTACTTTTTTCAAGGCTGACAGCATCTGCCAGAAGTTGTTTTCTCCTTAGTCTTCCATAGGTTCCCCAAGTCAAATACCTCTACACATTTAAACCAGTGGAGGTAAGATCCTCAGATATTCATGTGAAACAGCAAGAAGTAACATGGCGAAGAAGCATCCCAGACACTCCTATCTGTATATTATGGAAGCACCACATTTCTTTTCTCCAAACTAAGCTTTTTTTTTTTCCTGTCATAACCCAAAGCTGCCTAACTTTCTCAGTGCAGATAGAGAAGGTCAGAAAAACAAAAAGTAAAAAGAAAGGCACATGACCTCCGAAGCATTAATAAATATTCAGGAGCCCAGAAGACTTCTGTAAGCCACCAGAAAGATTCACAGTTATTAGAAAAAGTATACAAAACCTTCATCACTATTAAATTTACCTGGATTTTGGTATATGACAATTCATGCCACCAGGCATAAGATCAATTACAGGTGTCCACCAGAAGAGACCTATGTCAAGATGCCAAGCTACCCGCCCTTGGTTAAGTGGGAGAGAAACAGTCAGGAAAGTGGCATTAGCCAAAGCACAAAACCCCAAACCAGCCAAGAGTAAAATAAGCTTTTTAGGTCGTGAATCACAGTAAGAACAGGAACAAAAGGAAAGAAAGGTCATTTCCCCTTTCTAATGCCCTACAGTTACAAAACAGACAAGAAGTGGCATTTTCTGCACAGCATTACTATTAAAAGTACCATCTCAAACCATTTCAAACCAAATGCTCTTGACTTAGCAGGAGCTCAGAAGTTCCCTTCTACCAGTGAGCCCCAGCACAGTGGTGTGGGCACACCTCCAGTTCCCACCCCAGCAGAAAAGCTATTTATTACTGAGTCCGAGCCTTGGAAAAGGCACAGAGATCCCCCTTGTAGCACACAGCCTTGCTCTTCAAGAGGGCATGGCTGCTTAAGCTGAATGCCACCAGAGAGAAAAGCGTTTCCAACAGGCAGCACAACTGGAAACAGACAGTCAGACTCAACTTCAATGGTCTATCTCCTCCAAGAAGGGGCTCTAAGAAAGTAACTCAGTTTTTAACAGGTGGCAATGGCACCTACTTTCCTCACAATCAAACCCTACACAAGCCATCCAGCAGCAATGAGGTATCCAAACACAGAATAACATCATTATACAATGCATTAGGTTGGAAGGGACCTTTAAAAGTCATCTAGTCCAACCCCCCTTGTAGTAAGAGGGGACACCTTCAACCAGATCAGGTTGCTCAGAGCTTCATAAACCTGATCCTGAATGCCTCCAGGGATGGGGCCTCCACCACCTCTCTGGGCAACCTGTTCCACTGTCTCACCACCCTCATAGTGAAGAACTTCTTCCTAATGTCTAGTCTAAACTTACCCTGCTCTAGTTTAAAACCATTGCCCCTCGTCCTATTGCTACATGTCCCTGTAAACAGCCCCTCTCCAGCTTTCCCATAGCCCCTTCAGGTACAGGTAGGCCGCTGTAAGGTCTCCCCTGAGCCTTGTCTTCTCCAGGCTAAACGAGCCCAACCCTCTCAGCCTGTCTTTGTAGGAGAAATGCTCCAGCCCTCTGATTATACTTGTAGCCCTCCTCTGGACCTGCTCTAATAGGTCCATGTCCTTCTTATGTTAAGGGCTCCAGATCTGGATGAAGTACTACAGGTGGGGTCTCTAGAATAGACAGATCAGAGGGGCAGAATCACCTCTCTCCATCTGCTGGCCACAAAATGTGATTCAGTAGGTTGGAGATAAGGTTGTTAAACGCCATCATCCCTTCCCTCTGCATGCCAAAATGCGCTCTATGCTGCTCCACAGAAAGGACCACAGCTCCTCCAGTAAGAGAAGAAACCATCTTGTGATTTGCCACAGGGCTTTCTCACCCACCTCCCACTTACTGTCAAACTCTCTGGAAACTTCTGAAGACCTTTGCCACATTTTCCTGCAGAAGACAGATGTGTCCACCTAAGCGTTCTAGTCAAAAGGCAGGAAAAGGCAAATTCAACTGGCCCCAGCTGCAATATGGACAGACAAACTTGAGATGAGCCCATTTGGGTCCAAACACCTCTGGTGTGACCTCCCAGCCTGGCCAGGTCAGGTCTAGGCCTATGCTAACCACTATTCACAGTTTTTCTGTTTAGAACAAGTTTTTTTCCAACTCATTCACATTTTGCAGTGATGACTATGCTTGTCCCCTTACGGAGGCTTTGGGGGCAGAGGGGAGGCTGTGCTGGAGAATCAAACCAAAAGCACCTGTAGGAGCTACAGAGGATCAAATCGTACTTAGGGAGGAAAACTGTTATGAAATTGCTGTATTAAATCACAGGGGGAGAAACAAGAGGAAAACCATTTGTAAAGACCACCTTCTGTTTAAAACCTTTTTTCCCTAGGAAGTAAGGTCAGAGAAGCTGCTCTTCCACCCTAAGGCAGGCCAGGAGACTTATTAAGACAATTTTGAGAGCAATTTTGTCCTGTTTACTTAACCGAGAGTCCTCCTCATGTTCTGCTGGGCATTTATTTTCCCAACACTTGAAAGACACGCTGCCTGTCATAAAAGATACACACACAAAACTATATAAAATTACAATACATGTAAAACAGAGATCTATGTAGAATAAAGATCTAGGGAAAGTGCACACACACCGAGTTTCAAAAGCACCAACTTCCAAGCTACAACCGCAACAGCTTCAGAGTGCTCAGTGCTGAACACTCTATGAACAAGTAATCTCAAATGTACTTCAAGAAGTTTCGTTTCACAGCATTTAAGGTGTTACATTTTAAAAAAATCATCCTTCACAGATGAGAAATGATCAAAGCGCGTGACTGGAAAACTATAAGCAACTCCACCATTGACAAGAATTTAGAAGACATACAAGGCACTTTAGTAACTTTTCCATCTACCTGCAGTACCAGTCATCTTTCTTGTTCTACCATGGAGAAAGAGATATGCGAGTTCCACATGCTACTGATGCTTAAGTCACTAATGATCCTAAAGCACTAATCTTCTAACACTGTCTGCTGCCACAGCAGTTCTGAGAACTTTTCAGCTTCTCACAATAAGACTTACGCAAGCCAGTTACTATCACAGCCAAATTCCACACACCCTGTTCATGGATCCTCCTTCTTGATGCACAGTTCCACCCCACAGTACTTCACTGCCACTGGCCACAAGTACGGAGTAGCCCTGATCTCCCAACCAGGAGGAGACACAGTCCTACAGCCAGGACAGGACCTAGATGTTCTGCAACCCTCCTTCCACAGAAAACTCAGAATCTTGTCTTGTTTCTCAGCAACGTTATTTTATGCATCCTTGCTGCAGGAATTACACACTCTTATTATTTATAGGGCTGAGCCACACCTGGTTTTATTTGTGCAATGTCACAAATTTATATTCATCAGAAGCTCCATTTTTTAATGTCCCTATGATGGTACATTTCCATTACTTTGAACTTGCTTCACCTTTCTGCTTTGTTTCCCTTCCAGGTTTTCATTTTTAATAATAAGAACACCATCAATGTCACACCTCCACACCCGCATACCCGAACGTGGAACTGCACACCACTTGAAAGGGATTTGAAAGGAAAGGCTTTGTGGAGGCTTTCACCTGGTAATCAGTTTAAGCGACACACAGATTCTGGGATCTCCACATCCAGAGCGAGCATGGATAAACAGTAAAGGAAGAATCTGTCTCCTGGGTATGACTTCTCTCTGCAGCCTGTGAGATACACCATGTACTCAAACCCACTACTAGCCTTCCCCTGCAGATCCCAGCCCAAAAAACAAACAGGACTCAGCTCTTAAAGCCCAAAAAAGATCAAGTGCACAGGACTTGGCTGGTCACAGCTGTGCCACCCAGCTGCTGTGTCCAGCCACATGTTCCTGCAGATACCACAGAGTCACCACAGCTAGCGTTAATGCAGCTCAGCCCAGAGAAAGAGGAAAGGAAAGCTTGTTCCTACTTCTATAACTAACAAAGGGACGTGAGCAGACATACAGATAGGATCTTGGGGAAGGTAGGAGAGATGGAAAACCCAGTCAGGTTTTTATTCATCTGGCAGCAAGCACATCACAGGTTTTTTTCTTTTCTCTCAAAACTTCCTTAGCCTAGAGGCTGCACCACTCACGTACCCAACTGCACCTCTAGAAGTACTTCACCTCCCAGGCCATATTACTTTTAGCAGCTGTTTTCCACAGCTCTTCTGAAATACACTTCAAAAAACAAGGATGACCCACTTCACACTGATCTGAAGGGTGACAAGCAACCTCCATTAGTGTGGAAGCACCTTTGAGAGAACATTATGCTTTAATATGGTTAATCAAGCAGGAATAAAACATGTCTGACAACATAATATTTAAATACGGACAATGTATTCTGGTTCTTAATGACAATGCTGGTTTCTGAACGTTTTGATTTGGTTCCTGCATATACCGCAGGCTGTTTGACCTTCTACAAGTTCCTTTGTCTCCTTACCATTAAAAAGAGTACAAAGTATGTATTTGTCTTCACGTTCACAACTCAAACACAGCCAAACAGGTTTTTATTTGAACTTTCCCAAATCAATTCACCTTTGGAACAAAACAATTTAGCTTAGAAGGGAGATTTCTGAAGTTGTTGTTTATATATAAACTAAAAATAGTGATTTCACATGGAGAGTCCAGCTCAGGCTTTAGTTAAGCACGGCTTATGTGACACACTAATAGCCTATCTACAGACAAGGCCAAGTTCTGCAGATTCATCACCACCCTATTAGTCATTATTTCACTTTAAATGAACCCCCTACTTGAGCTGTCAACAAAAATCATTTGTTTGCTGCAAAAGTACTTGTTGCAAATGGCTGTTAAACGCTATTTTTTTCTCCTACCACAATCAGTTTTCCAATACTTTTGAGGATTACATGTATTTTGTATTTCTGCCTAGATATCTAGTATGCTTTTGAAAGCATCCCTCGGGGCTGAGCTAATCAAGAAAAAAACTTACATACAGAGAACTGTCATTATTACAGGGTCAAACACTAATGCAGTCTTTGCTCGAGAGATTGCAAATTATACTTCAATGTGAGCAAGAGAAATCTTGTTCCCAAGTCACTGAATAGTGCCACGTAACCTTATGAATAAATTACTACTCCTGAAAAGATTACAGATACCAGTTTATTATTGTCTTGTAAACATGAACCGAAGAAAACCAAACAACAAGCTGTTCACAAAACAACCTGAAGTCATTCTCACACTTGCTACGATGCCGAGAGCAAAGCAGCTTGAATGTCGCTTGTTCACGACTTACAAGTCCTCTCTCAAATAAGGCAGCACAGAGGGCATCTTTATGACTCCCATTCAAGTCGGGTCTTACACGGGGCCTAGACTAAGCTTGCCGGTCGCAAACACAACATTTCTGTTGAAAATCACAGCCAGTCAAATCTATTCAGAAGACAAGAGAGTACTTTTCCGTAACTAGACAAGAGCCTTTTGTTCAGCTGCTGAGCTCTACTAAAGCCTGTAATTCTTTGCCATAAGGAAAATGTTTAAACTGGTCAATGGCACAAGTCAATTTGGTGAGATAATGTAATTAATAAATGCCATCCGTATGCCTCTGCTTGATGTTTTATAAAGACAATTGGCCATGAAGAGCAGGGCAAAGAGAGAGCTCTGCAAACAACCGGCTGCTCAGCAGGGAGCTCAGCTGCTGCAGGGAAGAACAAGCTCTTCTCCAGGCTCAGGATTCCCTGCCAGAACACCACATTCCCCCACTGAGGATGGCAGGTAGCTCCCCACTGTCCTCTCTGAAGGCATTAGATCTGTTTGTTTGAAGTGGGGCTTTTCATAACTCACACCTCTGCTAGCCAAGGAATTAGACTTTGACCTCTGCTAGTCAAGAAATCAGGCCTTGATCTGATCGTCCTGAGATTACACTTAAGATTTGCACCACAGAAACTTACATCACAACTTCAAACAAACCCAAAGCTTACGGTTCATTCTCCGAAGTCCACCATTCTTATCCCACTAGCTGCAACAATTGCCACAAACCTACCACAGAGCTATCATCTGCTCAAGAACCACGATCCCAGTACCTGACTTCAAACCCAGAGGTATTTGTCCCGACTTGCTCCTGAAGACAAGGCTCTCATCTACTTCCTTGATAAGGATCTAGAAAAAAATGCAGAGAAAACATCTCTGCACTTTAGGCCTGAATATTAAGTCAGCTCCATTGCAGACCTCGGGGCTAAGATATTAAAAAGAGAAACTGCTTCAGTGTTTGATCTCAGGTCAAGAATCATCTGTTCTTTAATTTTTAAAAGATAAGCTAACTGGGGAGGGAAATCTATTCCCAGAAAGTGGTTCCTGAGAACATCCAGGTAAGGGGTGGCTTCATTTCACACCAGAATCATAATGCCAGAGACAGATGGCAAAACTCAGAGCTCCCCCAAATCTCCAGTGGAAGGCAGTGCAGGCAGCTGTTGGGTGGGAGCACCCAGATGTTCAGCCACAGCAAGGGAAGCAGCCACGGCAGATGCTGCTGGCTGATTACAGGCACCACCAAGCCGCCAAAAGCAGTGGATGGGTATTTATTAATTCTACGCTGAGAAGAGAAAGCTCACGTGAGTTGCAGACGGGTGGAAATAAATCAAGACTAAAAAATTTCCTACCTTTCTTTGGAATCTACTTGGCAACGCAGATTTAACATGCTTAGGAGAGACATGCACAGCATATAAATCTGAAATGCCACACATCTCTTCAGCCCTTCTTCCCTCTTCTCCTCTAATTGCTACCTCCAAAGTCTAGCTGCATTTTTTTTAAAAAAACCCAACATTCCTGCTCTCCAACACGCTATTAATTCTCCAAATTCCAAAGGCAAAGTAACTATTACAAATGCTGGAAAATTACAGCATTGTGCTTCTGAAATACTAAATGTTTCTCAAAAATATACCAAATGTTATCTTTGTATCACCTTTCAATAACTACATTTACACCAACAAATCAGTGCCTAGATGCTGACAGAAGAAAGACCACCCAGTTGATGTCAATGCCCCAGTGCTCTATTTTACTGAAAGCCTAAAAACCAACCCCACACATGCATCGCTGACATGAAGCAAAGTCTCCAGACACCTCACTGAGGAAGAGGAGACCCACGAATAACCTCCAGTTGGGAGAGCAGCGCTGTAATGCCACGGTACACAGCACAACCTGATAGCCAGAAACGTTTCCCAACACACGCTTGGGCTCGCAAAATGGATTAGACCATTGCACAAGCTCTGGAGAACCGTTTTGTCCCACTGCTGCAAACCAGGACGAAACAGAAAGGTTTGTCAGCCTCTTCCGAGTGGGAGCTGACAAGTACAGCTGGATACTTGGTGCTGCTCTCTGGTGCTATTAAAATCAGCAAAGGCAGACTCCTGCTATCATCAGGAGCTGGAGACCCAACCTTTTAAAAGGCACATCAGGACTCTCACTCAGAGTTTGCCTCTTCTTTCCAGTGGTTTTACGTCATTCTCTTCCCATCTCCTAAGAGCAAACCAGGAAAACCTGAAGGTACCCAAAAAGCACATTGTTTTGCCACTCAGCCAAGCCTGAGTAAACCCCCACATGTCCTTCCAGGCCTGTGGGACCCCACTCTAACCTGGCATCTCACCGTGTGCTGCACTGATGACACCAAACACCCCGCAACCCCAAGTTGCAACCCACCAGCTCTGATATGGGCAACACTCGCCACCATGTGCAGGTTGGCATGAACAGGTTGGGCTCACCCTCCGTGTGTTCCCCCCTGCCAAGCCCCCAAACAGTTGCTTCCCCCGGAGAGATGGCACAGCGAGCCAGAGCGCATCTGTGGTGCAACAGCCCATGTCAGGGCACACAAAGCATACGCCTGGCACAGACAGACTGCTCCCAGGTTCAGTGGCAGGTCTCATTTCCAGCACATTTTTAACGTGGCTCTGACATCTACTTGGCCCACCCCAATAACGAGGTTTTCTGGCTGCATGAAGCAAACACAGAGAACTCACTGCTTTAGGGAACAAAATCTCCTCCTGTCCTCCCCTCCCCTGCTCAAAAAACTCATGGATAATTTTTACCTTAAAGCTTTGCCTAGATAATAATAATAATAAATATCAGAAACAAAAGGGAAGAAATTTAAAGCTAAAACCACTTGACAGTGCTTTGTGAGAGCCAGATTTTTTTAAACATCCATATAAAATTCCTCTTACAACCAGGACAGCCTTCTGCAGAGACGACAGATTTGGCATCTATCTTTTCCCAGGGACCAGTCTACAAATCCCACCTCAAGGGCCCATGGAGCTGCTGCCAGACATCCTATGTGAAAGAAAAAAAAAAAAAAAAAGGGGGGGGGGAATATAGGGGTGGAGAAAAGGGAAAAAAACACACCCTCCCTTCACTTTTCCATTCTCTCCACAAGTTTCTGGCAGCAGTGAGGGTGCTGCACAAGGGCCAGGCAGGCTCCCCACACACACATCGCTCCCCCCACTGCCCCCCAAACCACACTGTCCGGGTATGCCCCAACAACCCGCCTGACACTGCAGCAGCATGTTCATCCTAAGGCAAAAAACATAAAACTTAATACTTTACTAATTACTGTGGCAGTTTAATAGTTGCTACACCATCAGAGAACTCCGTAACACCAGCATTTCTATAAAATTAAAGTATATTGTTCCTCATTAAGCAAGGGTGTTTCTGCAGTGCAGTCAGACTTAGCGGAAACAGGAGTTGGTGTTCTACACAGCTCTTTCTTAATTAGTCCTTAAGAAAAGTATTTTGCAAGTGTATCCTTAGAAATCCCTGATGATGAGCCAGATTTCACCCAGGCTGTGATTGGGCTAATTTATACAACAGCTAGAGAACTTCAAAAGTTAACCCAAGCTGGTGACATTATTTAGTTCAGTGGAGCAGTTCATTTTAATTGGATTAAATTGTCTTTTTTCTTTTTTTTTTTTTTAATTTCGTACTGAAACCTCGATTTATTATTTCCTAATATTTGCCCAAACACTGCAACGGTGTCATCCGCATGCCCCCTTCCCTCAAGACAGTCTCAGATCCACCGATGGAAAAGGCTGAAACCCAGCGCCGGCTTCGTGCTGGAGAAGAGGCTTTGCCAGAGGCACAAATCCCGGCAACCGAGTTAACCGCATTAAGCAGAAGTGCCCGGTTAGCAGATACACTTGTGGCTCGGAAAAAGTGTAAACAGCGGCATTATCCCGAGCATCTCGCAGCCAGACCGTAGGGGAAGGGCTGGCGGGGCCAGCGCCAGGCTCGGTCTCCGCGGAGCCGGCACTGAGCAGTGGCGGCTCCGCGGCCGGGACGGGTGGCTGGCCGGGAGGCGCGCAGCGCTGCGCACCCGCGCCCGGAGAGGAGCAGCAGCGCGGCGTATCCAGAGGTTTTTAGGGGGTCCTAAGTCGCGCAGCCAAGCGTAGTTACAGCTTTCTTTGCTCTTTTTAGGAACCGGCCGGGTCGGGATGATTTAGCAAGGAGACGCTCCCTCCCCAGCGCCCGCGGACTCGAGGGGAGGCGGCGTTTTCCTCGGGCGGCCGCTCGGACGCGGCGCGGCCCGGCGGCTCCCAGCGCACGGCCGGGTCGGGTACAAAGCCCCGCGGGATGCAGCGCCCCGACGGCTTCCCGGACACAACACCGCGTCTCCGCTGACCCTCGGGAGCCCCACGGCCGCCGGGCCGATCCTCCACCCGGAGCGGCAGGGAAAGAGGCACCGAGGGAGCTCCGGGACCGGCAGGCAGCTGGGTCGTCGCGGCAAAATTCGGGAGAGGCTCGCTGGAGGGCGGCAGGGTCCTCCGCTCGGCTGCGTGGGGTTTCGGAGAGGTGTTGTTTTCCTTCTGGGGGGATGTCCGACTGTTTGCTCGGCGCTCAGTTACCAACAGATGCCCCCGCCAACCAGCCCGCTATCCCGGCGGGCGGCGATGCCGCGGGACAGGGCCAGCGCTGCGCGCCCGGCGCTCGGCAGACGGAGCCGAGGCGGCCGCCCCCGTCCCGTCCCAACCCCGCTACACCCCGCGGGGCTGCCGCCCCCCACCACACACATACACACACACACACACACACACACACACACACACCCCTCCGCCTGCCCCGGTACTCACCGGCTGCCCGGAGGCGCAGGCCACGAAGCTGACGGTGAGCGCTAGCCACACGCCCCGCATTATTCCCGCGGAGCCGGCGCGGCGGCGGCGGCCGCCTGGGGCCGGGCACAAAGGAGAAACCGGGGGCGGCGGCGCTCGGCAGCGCCCAGGGGGGCGCGGGATAGGGCGGCGGGCTCCCTCCGGACCGCCGCGCTCCTTCCGCTCCTCGCCGCGCTCCGCTCCGCCGCTGCCCGGCGGGCCCGATGCTGCGCGGCGCTGGGGCGCCCGGGCTGCAGCCTACACGTTACCGGCTCCGCCGCCCTCCCTCCGCCCCGAGTGCGCGGCGGCGGCGGCGCGGCTCCCAGTTAAACCCCGCAGAAATTCCTGCAGGATTACAACACAGATTGGCAGCTCCCCCAGCCAGTGGAAGGAGGCGGCGCGCTGCCGCCGCCGGCTCTCGCCCCTCGCAAATTCAAGCAACTTTCCCCACACCACCCCCCTTTATCCTCCTCCTCCTCCTCCGCCCCGGTCTCCCCTCTCTCGTCCTCCCCCCAGCGGAAAGCATGAGCAGCGCCGCGGGCCGGCCGAGAGAGGGCTGGTCCGCTGTAAACGCGGGGAGGCTCCGTCTTTGCAAGGGAAATCTGGTGTCGGCCGCGTGTTCTTAGCGCTCGGCATCGCCGGGCTCCGCATCGCCGCTCCGCCCCACCCTCCCGACTTAACTGGGGTGGCAGCATCAAGTGTCGAGGGAAAAAAAGGACCACGGAGAGTTAAAAAAATCAAGGGGACGGGGGATATTCCATAATGCCAGCTTGGTTTGGATCCCTGCTTGCCTTTCTGCCCTACAGTTCCATTTTTCAGACTTTTCTCCCTCAAAAAGAAGACTAGAAACTTGTAGGGGTGAGGGAACAGCAGGCAAGAGCCTGGCTGTGATTTGCACTTAGATACATGGATCCAGGAACTCTATCTTCAAAATAAATATTACAGGAATTGGCATCCCCAAGAATGTGTGCTCCAGAAGCCAGAACAAGAAGTCTTGCTATGACTAGTCCCATGTATTTCTCAACTGGGGAAGATGGTGGTATTGCAGAGCTTAGGATACACTTGCCTATGCCAGTAGGTTTCCACCGCTGAATGTGTCCATGTATTACATCAGTCATTGGACCAGGGAAAGGAGCAATAGCAAGGAAAGCAAAATACATCTGCCTGGCTTGCAAACTACCACTTGCGATTTGATTCAGGAGGCTGCAAGGAAGCTTTTTATAGCCCAAATCAAATGGTCACAGGGTCCATGATGGCCTCTTCTGTTTTAGCAAAACCTATCCCTCTTAGAGGACCCCAGCCCCAGACGGGGCAAGCTGAGGCCTGGGAGATTCCCCAGGCAGATGTTTTCTTGGGCAGATGTTTTTGCATACCGTGCCCTCTGCAGCATGCTTTGGGTGAGATCCCAACCTGCCTTCATTTCCCGCTCTGGTTGCCTTCCTATCAAAACAGAAATGCCATGTAAGAAAATAAAGTTAATTCGGCAGAAGTGATCCTTCACCCCACTCACCACCTTCCCGACCTCTCCCAGGCAGCCGCACACCCCTGGAGATCCCTGCGCAGTGTGGGTGCAGCAGCTGGCTCTCTGCTGGGAAGCGGCATCACCCTTGTCCGCACAAGGATAGTTGGCCATGTCCAGAGCACTCTCGCTGTGTGCGACCCAGGCCCAGGAACATGATCCCTCTCAACAGTTACCACACTGGCTATTTCTAGATCCGCCTTCTGGACACGCCATGTCATTCATTTTTAAGCTCTTTCCCCTGTAGAAATATTGCCAGGTTTTGGATGGTCTGCTCCTCGAGGGTGTTACACACAGATCGTTTCATATATTCCTTATATTAAACAGATTGATTGATACAATCCTTTTCCTTCAAAGTATGTTGCAGATACTTATCAAAGTATGTTGCAGATACATACCATTATGTGTATCTTCTTCCTTGGTTGGCAGCAGAATTGCAGTCCAACTAAGCAACAATTTCAGGTGTTTGATGTGGGGGAGTGAAGTGCAGTGAAGCATTGGGAAGAAAACTCTGGGTAGTCTAAATGTGTAGGACATCCCATCAGGTCCTACAGACACCTCCGTCTGTAGGGATAGGAGAGATAAAGAGGTTGCATCTTACCCCAAGTCAAAGCAAAAACCAGAAACGGCATTCCTCATGCTGCAGGATCCTAACCAGCAGGAAAACACAATACCACATTAAAAACAATAACATAAAAGAGCAAATGTGAAGACAGAAGCCGAGTACAGGAAGCACCCTAAGGGTTGTCAGACACCAAGGGGCAGGTGATTTACTACAATAGGCTATTTTTTTTTTGGCTTTCAGACCTCTCAAGCATGTCTTTAATAAATAAACCGTGCTCACCTTTTATGTTACAATCTGTGCTTATCAGGGATTTATGTACTTGGCAGAATCTATCAGACATCAAAATATGATCTGCAACCAGTGAAGGGGAGACTTTCCTCAAAAAAAGACAAAGCAAAGACAATAGGAGCTAATGGGCCTCTCATGGTCCTTGCATATCCATACAGGCAAATGCCCGTGAAAGACTCCGGGCTGGGATCTGCCCAACCCCCAAATGCCTACACACACCCTTAAACCTGTACAGGAGCAGTCTCTGGTGCCAAGCACAATACCAGAAGGAACTGAAGACCAGAAGCCAGATGGATGATTTGGTAAGTCAGAAATGACCACGAGGAGGAAAGAAGAGAAAAGAAGTAACCCTTTTAGGTCACAGAAATAACAAAAGACTGTCTTGGGACTTACTTGCTGCCCCCTGCACTCCTGAGCCCTCCAGCTGGGAGCACTGTATTTCGGTATGCATGGTCCCACAGAGAATGGCTGTGCAACCTTATTACAACCAAGTGCTTCGGCACCTGCTCCTCTTGTCACCCTTCTTTTATAGGGACAGAGGCAAGCATGAGGCTCAGCATGAAGCTGAAAACAAGTGTTTTTAACCCAAAGAAATTATGCAATAAGAACTGCAGCAAGAGGCTAATCGGAGCCAGACGATGAGACAGAGCTGCCAAGGAAAAGCTGCAGGCTGGGCAGCTTCTGATGCACAGCATCAGTGAGCGATCACCGTGCTGCCTTTGTGCCACCCTGAGTCCCCCCAGCCCTCTGATGGGCACCAGCCACCTGATCACAACCCTTACAACAAGTCAAACCAAGCTGGAGTGGGATTAAAATGGGATTAAGGGACAAACTTCACCAAAGGCTGTTTTTATAAAAAATGTGTTATATGCTGGAAGGATGTGAGAGGACTTCACGTGTAGCACATTCAGTGTGGTTACCAACTACAGAAAATCCCCAGCTATAACCCGAATGTCTGCCAAATTTGAAAATTCAGATCTGTGTCTCTCCTAGGGGGAAAAACTCCTGGATTTGTATCTTGTGCTCCTGGCACTGGCTCACCTGCACTGGCTGGCAAAAGTACAAAGGGGCTTCACACAAACAAATATTTCTAAAGCTAGGAGAACGGCAGAACACAGAAAGACCCTTTTAGGAGGGTGTGCCATGGAGTTACTGGCATTTTAGGGAAGAGTCACGATTAGAAAGAGATGGGAGCTTTGCAAAAAGGGAGTTTGGAAATCTTGGGGGAAAAGATTTCCAGCCTATTGCTTCCAGAGCCCAGTGAAGGATAAGTGTGCTCAACAAGCTGCCAAAAACTCCTCGAGTTGTTATGTCTGCATGGCCAGGTCCTCCAGGTGTCTTGCAGAAGCTGCAGGGCTCAAGTAAGAGATCTACATGGGGAAGGAAGCTCATAATCATGCAGTTTCTCCATTGAGATTTGGCCAATAATTGATTGCCAATGCTTGGCCCGGAGCACCAGCAAATGCAGCAAAACCCTGAGCATCACTCCCGCTGCAGTCAAGTGGGTGATGAGGTGACGTCAGCAGGAGCTGACCTTTGCCATATGAATGATTGGTGCCTGTGTTTGTGCCCAGGATGGGACAGCTTTGGCATCGCATATCAACGGTCATAAGAGGCAGCAAATTATCCCAAACAGCTTGCTAGAAGAAGAGAAGAACCTGTGAGGAGGAGGAAAGCAGGTGATATTCAATCTGCTCGAACCCATGCTGGCAATGATCTGAAAGAAGCTTACTAAAATATGTTGGTAGGACAGTTCAGAGTGAGATTTATTACTACATCCCCAACCTCCCAAATTTTATGCTTCTAATTTAACACCAGTAAAACTACCCCTCTTTTCTATAGAAAACATCTCAAGTGCGGTTGCATTCATTTCTGTGTTAGAGTTGGAATTCAGGGACGTGGTAGGATGGGGCTGTTCCTCATGGGACCAATTTTTGCTGCCATGTCACTGAATGATTCTTTTCTGCATCAGTTCTAAACTGTATAATTATATGAACACATATCCTTCTTCAACAGGCTCTTGTTCCAAGGGTACCTCTTCTAAGGATCCACAAAATTACCCTGGTTCATTCTTGTTTTTCATTCAAAAGCTTCTTCTCCTATGCAGCTTCTGAATCATTGACTTGTGCAGTTTATTTATCTTTTTATTCCATCTATTTGTGCATTTTAGTTAGATATGAAATACAAAATACGTCTGCACAGCACCAGGCGCTTGGCAGTAGCTGAAGCAACTGGATGGCAGGAGCTAAGGGCACCATTAAGCAGCCAGCACTTGTGTCTGCTGAGGCACTGCCGGGACCGTGCCGCTGGACTGTATGTGGTTTATAACGTGGTTTATAATGCTGGGCCTTCTACAAATGCAACAGAAAGCCTGAGCCTGACTTGCAGCTTAGCTGGGTAACAGCTGACAGCAAAAAACTTGTAGCAAAAACCTCTTTTTTGTTCATTTTCCATGTAAAAGAGTAGTGGTAAGGAAGGAGCTGAAGAAGGGCGGTGAAAACCAGGCATTCCTCCCCTGGGTGAGGAGCAGCCTGGAAGAAAATAAAAAGCTGGCATTACAGGCAGAGCACGAGCAGCAGTCTCCGAAGAGGTGGTGAGCAGGGTGGAGCAGGCAGGAGTAGCCTGGAAATGGAGCTGGTTCGTGTGTGTTGCTCTGGAACCAAAGGAGTTGAGTATCATTGCAAAGGTACACAGAGATAAATGAGGAGCGTGGCTCCAGCAATGGGTGCAGAGGGGGATGGTGTAGGCAGAGGGAGATCTGGAGTAATGTCCTGCTCTCTGGGAAAGTCTGGCTTTCCAGAAGAGTTACTTTCAGAATGTCATGAACCCCACCTGGATGGGAACACCTCAACCCAACAGTCGTTCATCCAGATCCAAAGACTGCCTTGCAGCTGGCATTAAAGCCTGGCTTTGGCAGCACTCCTCCAACAGGTCTCGATCCCTCCCAGTCAACAAGTCACTGAAACTTTTCACAGAATCACCTAGGTTGGAAGAGACCCTTTAGATCATCGAGTCCAACCATAGCCTAACCCTGACTAGTCCACTTCTAGATCATGTCCTTAAGGAATTCATCATTTTATATTTAAATGTAAAACACATGCCTCGAGTGCCTTGCTGATTTGGAGGTCTCCTTTCCACAAAAGAAGCTTACCAAGCACCAAAAGCAAGGCAAATGACACAATACTGACAGCAAGAGCCACCAAGAAACTATGAAACTTGGCTGAAAAAATGCTATATTCCCAGCTTTGCCTCTGGATGTTCACTGCCATAAGAAATTTGATGTCACTTCTTGCTGGCCTGAATAGGGTAAAATTTCCCATGCTGGCATTCTTACCAAGGGCATTACCCTGTCTTTTTTTTTTTTTTTTTTTTTTTTTTATTAGGACAAAATGTACCTTTAAAATACAAAAGATAATTCTTTATCTCTGAAAGTTTCATTTAGAGCCACGGCTCAATATTTGCCTGAGATATTTGCATACCTGGAAGTGTCTCATACGTGACGATCCCTGCAAATGAAATGCATTGTTGATTTAGTTTATTATCCTAAAAGATGATATCGTGGTTAAGGTTTGTATGCAGTACATCAGGAGAGAAATACGGAAGGGTTGAATTGAAATAGATTTTAATTCTGCCAGGTATACTGCTGAACTTAATGAAAGTCAGTTAGACATACATTTGGCTGCTGTTGCTAACTGAATAGTACAAGTAATAACAGAGGCATCTATTCAATTCCTGATGAACATGAGTAATTTCCATTATCTTAAAACGTGTAGGAGTTATGAATTATAGGTGCAGAGATTGCCCAGCACTTTTTCATTATTATATCTTCTTGTCAGTTGCTTATACATTTGCCAAAGTTTAATGCATCAAGCTGAAATTTCCTACACTGGGTATCAGCCTCTGGCTGACTTTGTTTCATTTTATTTTTGTTTTGCAAGTTTTATCAAGAAGGGTGCATCTGTATCCAAGAGCAAGGTTAGGAGAAAGTATGTTATTTTGTCTATGGTAAGCCAAATTCCTTCAAACGTTGTTCTGAGAAGATGTTTTACCTCCATGCATGGAAGCAAAGAGCAAAGATTTGGCAGAAGAAACCAACTGAACACCAGAAATTTGCTTTTCAACACATTTAGGAAATTATTCCCAAATTTGGACCATGTCAGTCTTTGCAGTTTTTACATGCTCGGTAGACACTTGCTAAATTCTGACATTTAAAAATCCCATCTAGGCCGGGCATGTTCCAGCTCAAAGCCACAGAAATGTCTCTGTGGTTGGTCTCCAAATAAAAGGGCTGGCTGTAGATTTCCTCTCGGCACTTGCGAGACAAGGCCTGCTGTGTGTGCCTGCGCAGCGAGGGGGAAGAGGAGGGAATTTGATTTACTCGTGGAGGAATAAAGAGAGGGGCAGTGGTTGTAAGAGTTGGAAAGTGAGGAGGAAGAGTGGGGGATATCGAAAGGAAACAGCGTGGTGGAAGAAAGACTAGAGCAAGGGCAGAGGAAGGCATTGGCAGAGGGACAAGTGCCAAGGCTTCAGACCCACTGTACGTGGTACCCCCAGGGGCAGTAAGGGAGGACAGCAGGGCGATGCAGTGCCTGGGGTGGCAGGAGAAGGCCAGAGAGACGGTCCTGCTGAGGACAAGACTGTAACTGCCCATTGTCAGACAGCTGTGTTCTCCTCCAGACCTCAAAACTGCCACTGCTGGACATCAGGCCTTGCGTTCCTCTGCCATCAGCAAAACGCGATGGAAAGATGTATGTGTGTCCCAACACTCTGCATTGGCCTAGCAGCATAAATAATAGGCTGTGTAGTGAGAGATAATGTTGTCAGTAAGATCCATGCAGCTTTTTTTTTGCAGTTGAAAGCTATGGAGACAATGACAAAGACGACTGTAATTAAAGATGGTATCATAAAGCACTAGCTGCAAGGACAACCTTAATTCTGATATTTCTCAACTTTGAGCACTTTGCTTTGTAGCTAAAATATTTTTTATAGCAAAGGGTTTCCTAAAGTTACTCTTCAAATATAATGCACAAAGTGGTCACACTTGGGTTAACTGATTTCTGCTGCCTGGCCTTGGAAATCTGTATTCTTAGAGTAGTGCTTCCACACATGAAGAAATCTCTGGGATTAATTGACACCACTTACCACCTCCTAATTTATGGGAGCAAACAGATACTGCAGGACTTGCCCATATACTATACCGAGCATGCTAAAGTTAGTCCAGATTTTATGCAATTGATGAAAGCACTGTAGAACAGTATCTGCTCATACTTTATATAAAAATATAGTTAAAATAAGCATGTATTCCAACAGTGAGTGAACATCTGTCTGTGTCAAGCCTTATCACAGCTATTTGGGTTTTTCACGTTTCTGTCAGTGTTGGTTTTACTTTCTCAGGATGGAACTGTATCTGGAGTTAAAAGAAGAAAATAAAGATGTGTCCAGGTTGCACAAGTTTCAGCATATTTATTTCAATCTCAGGATATACATCCTGTGAGCATCAAAACAAATTAGTCTGCAGTACAAGGCAAGCCTGTGGTCTGACTGTTCCTAAGAGAAAATGCAGCTGGACTTTTCATGCCAGAGAAAAAGCTTCATTTTCATGTTATAGGCTTTGCTTTTTTTTTTTTTTTTTGGTTTTGTTTTTTTTTTGAGTGTAATTGCAAACTCATCACGTCTGGAGAAGCTGCCTATTAGGGGTGAAATGAAATAATGACCAGCGTCCCTCAGTGCTTGCAGAGCAGTCCCCGAGGGAAGTCTGACACCCATGTGAGGAGAAGAGGCATCACCTACCACCATGCGACATGTGTGGGGCTTACCCCTGGCTGGATCATCCTGTATTTGGGGTTTCTGAAATCAAAGGGGAGTACAGGCGTTCTCAATAATGACCGGCTTCCTAATGATAGTAAAATGGGAATTATGCAGGGCTGCAAGCAAAGGACAAATTCTGAATGAGGAAAAATGAGTTCAAAGCATGTGACTAAATAGTGGTAGGCTTAAGGTCTTAATTCTCCTCTCACACTATGCAAAGCAGGAGTAACTCATTTGTAGTCAGTGAAGCTATGGAGATGTAAAATGGCATCGGAGGAGAATCAGGCCGTTGTTCTCTGCAAAACTCACTGATAAGACATTAATTACTAAAGAGAAAATGCCATCAAAAGGATTTTAAATGCTTTGCAGAACTCAGGAGACAAACTCATTAAATGCTGTGTCGTACAGGGAATTAGTTCCAAATTTGTGAACGCAGAAAAGGCGAATGCTGCACCACAGATAAATGGGTGATCGTTTTGAAAGCCTTCTTCGGAAGGCCTACTTTCTTTTGGAGGGGGAGCCAACCCCACACATTACATCCAGAGATGTGAAACAATTCCAGATAAAATAAATCACCCTGAACCGTGGTCCATCTCACACACTGAATCCCAGCCAACTGCAGTTGTTTAAGGTTTGTAAGAGTTCACTGGACTCTGTTTCCTGCCCAGCCTGTCTCCCCTTCCTCCCCTCCACTCCCAGCTCTCATCTTAGCTCAAGCCAGACTTGGAAGCAGAAAAGCTAAACACCAGTCTAGCAGCATCATGTGAAGTCTTTCTAGCTGAACACTCCATTAAAGTGCTAGAAGTCTCACTGGGGGAAATCCCAGCCCCAGGGGTATGATAAAATCTATGGTACAATTCTCATTTGACCTCTCCAAGGACAAGATTTTGCACTCATCCTCAGGATAATCCCCAGACAGTTTTGCAGACCCCAATTGCTGAGATAAGGTGACCAAGTATCTGAAGCTTCTGATGTCTGTCTGAACAAAAGCCCCAAGATGTTAACCCTCCATTAAATCCACCACGGGGAAGATGATGAAGTTCATGAATATACAAGAAAGAACAGGAGAAGGGTTATCAGTGAGGAGTGAAAACAAGACCACATCACAGTGCTGTGTGCCCCAGCCACTGCCCATGCCATGTTCAGCTAGGAGAACCTTAATACTGAGGCTCCTGGTCCAGCAACCTGGAGATCTTGAAGGGACATTTTTGCCCCAGGCTTTAGCAGTGATGAACAGGATGAATAATTACCCCACATGCCTTTAGCTTTGGGCATGAACAAAACCTCTGCGGCAAGACATCAAAAGTCAGGCTTCTCAGAGCTGAGGTCCCCATCTGTCTGTGTGATGGAATGTGGGAAGCAGGGCAAGAAGATCCACAGGTCACAACAGCGAGGGGCAAGGTGGGTATGCCAAGACAATACATCCCTAACAAGTGGCCTGTCTGCCATACTGTCCTTGTGATCTGGTGGAGGGACTGCATTCCTGCCACAGGATCTGTGTGAAGGGGAGAGTCCTTTTGAATGTCCCCTACAGCCCATCTGTTTCTTGTCAGAGGAAGGTTCAGACTATGTCATTGGTGTCATTGCACACTGATCACACTTTGGGACTGGTGGCAGGAGCTCAAAAGGATTATTCACAGTCCCTTGAGCTGCCAAAGAGGCCATCCACTGTAGAATTGCAGGAGTGGTTCCCTGGCTCATGGGAGGACGTGTCTGCCAGGACAGCGACGTCCTTGGCCACAGGACTTGTCATCATGCAGTCGTGGGCATCTGCTGATCAGGTTCCTGGGAGCTAAGAAGATAGGTTTGTACCTAGCTGCAGTCAAAGTGGTCATCACAACATGGTCTCACTCCTCAAAACCGGGACTACCTGTGCATCAGCCAAACACTGCCCCGGTGGTGTCTCTCAGTGGACAGTGCTGCAGCCTCACAGTCGTCATTTCCTGCTTGAGTGGCAGAGCCAGTTTGTCACTTTCCCTTGCACACTGGGCTGGATGCTCTGCTACCAGATAGTTTGGACTTTTGCTGCCCCACATAGTCTTTGTGTACTCACAGTTTGGCTGCACTTGGTTGGAGTGCTGTGGCTGTTGATCCTGTGGTATAACTCTGGGCAACAGTACAGATGATACACCCACAGATTTTTTCAATGTCTCCTTCTCCAGCTAAGGAGATCAAGTCTGATCAAGTGAGTATGACCACAGAGATGTGTGGGCAGAATCACCAGAGGTGCAGCATCTTAGACACAAGATGGGGAGTGACCAGGAGGGTGTCCAGCTGCACAGTTTGAGGAGGGCAGAGGTTTTGGTTGTCCTGTTGCAATGACAGCAGTAGGTGTGAGCACCCCTGTGCCAGACTGCATTGCTCACCAGGGTGATACATCACCGGGCTGTCTGGCTGCAGGTGTTTGAGAGCATGGGTGTCAGGGAAGCGTGCGCCATTGGCTAGGGAGATGTACAGCATGAGGTCCTTCAATGCAGGTAGCCACTGGCTACCTGGGGCATGCCTGACCTGCCCATGTTGTGTGTAATCCTATGGAGGCAGCAAGAACACATGGTCATGGTTGGGGTAGAACCTGGAGAAGATGTGAGCCAGAGAAACCACACGGTGGTTCTGGGAAGGACCAGGAGTCAAGACATATATCAAAGGTCAGAGAAAGGCTTAGAAGGAGCCACAATGGGCTTCATTTAACAGATAGAGCGATTGCATGCACTGCCTGGAGCAGCCATCCATCATGCTAACCCTCAGTTCCAAGGCTGGACAGGAGAGTGGCCTCATCCAGCAACAGGTCACAGACCAGGGGAGCTCTAGCAGAAAGAGCATCCTTTTTTTGTGAGTGATACATTTTGAATCCAAATGCACACGGGACCTCTTTTAGTGTTAAATTTATACTAAATTTGGGAAAAATCTTAGAGATCTCCTTTTACTGTGTTTGCAAAGGCATCTTTTCAGAGCAGGTCAAAGTGGATTAATAGCACAAAATAAAAATGAATTAAAACAGCCAACATCAAAGTCATGGCTGCGCTGCTGCAGTGCCCCATCATTGGGCATCAGCTTGCTGGAACTGTGTCCGTTCCACTGTTTTGTTAAAATACTGCATTGGGAACAGTAATTAAACAGATTCTGATGATGGTTTTTAACACATGCCAGCTGGCTCCCAGCCAGCGTCGAAGCAGAAACATTGTGCAAACTCATGGTCAATGATGACTTTGATCTTTGAAGGGCTTTGTAGTGACGGAAGGAAATAGGAGGATGGGAGGGAGGGAGGGAGGGAGAAGGGTACAAGCAGTGGGGAGAAAAGAGTAGCACACACTGGAGTGGGAATTATCTCCTGCACCTTTGCAAAGGCAGTGGGTGCTTTCTTCCTTCCCCTTCCTTTACTTGTGGCAATAGTCACAGTCGTAAACATGATCATAAAGTCTCAGTTTTCTTAATGGCAACACATATGAGTAACAGAAGTCCCCTGAGTATTCCCACGTGAGTGCCATGAGGATTGCTCTGTGAATGACTTCCTCTGCATACTGGCTGGCAGGAGCTGGCCCTTCCAGTGTAATAATGTACAAGGGACAATGGACAGTACTGGAGTGCTTCAGGACAGAACCTGGAACAAAGAGGGAGAAGAGGCCTTGTGTGGGCAAGAAATTCATAAACACATGTATTATTCAAATTGTCCGCTGAGACATTGCCCAAAACACTACAACAGCTCTTTAAGCACAAGGAAAACTGTTGTTTCTGTCCCGAAAGGCTCTTTCTTTAGGTGTTGCATGAATGAAGATCACAGAGAATGGACAACTACAACTGCCAAGAACAAGCAGAGAAGGATGTCTCTACAGTTCTGAACATTTGGTTTAAATTGGCATGATTTTCCTGTGTTAAGGGTTAGCAATGGGCACAAAGAAGGAGAATTACAATATCCTTTCTTAGCCTTGGAGATAAATACAGTGGTTTAGGTAGATGACACTGCAGTTTTCCTTGGTCAGCAATGAGCTTGTGCTTCTGAGCTCTGCCAGAGGGTCCTGAATATCGGTGCTCTCTCTTATAAATGGACCTCACTTTAGAGGCTGCAGCTGCTTTTACTCTTAGAAAATTCTTCACAGAAGTAGGACTGGCTTGACAGTGCAAGCTGCAATGCTTCTGTAGGAAGCTGGAAAAGGAAAGCTGGAAAACCTTGTAAATATCCTCACATTGAAAAAAAGAATCTTTATTTCCCTTCCAAATTCTTCACTAAAGTTAGATGATGACACTCTTGATTTTTCTTTCTTTTTTCTTTCTCTTCCTTCTATTCTGTAATGAACAACATCTTGGATTCATTAAATCCCAAGTCTGGAAGGATGCTTTTAGCAGGCATGAGGTTTTGGTGTGACTCCTAAGAATTTCAATGAATAGAGCCCTTAACGAGTTCTCCTGTGCCTTTGCATGTACAAAAGATGCTATCAGTGAGAATAACCTGTATTTTATTTCAAAGGTTCCAGCAGACAACTGAGTTGAGTTACTAACCTTGCACCAGCTGAGCTCCCACAGATGTCAATAGTCTTCTACATGTACTCCTCACCTGCTGTAATTGCAAGGTGAGGCAACTCAGCATGAACTCTGGTGGGAGAGTTTTAAGCTAAAGTGTTTCCTCCACAACTGCATGACAGTAGTTCGGGTTTGTAGCTGAGCCACAAGAAAACACTAAGCTGGAAAAGATAAGCATGTTGTTTACAGGATAGTGTCTGGCCCCACTATGAGGAAACCTTGAACTGGAATGTAAGTACAAGAAACCGGTGACTCAGTCTTGCATTTTATACCAGTCAGGTCCTCTCTGTGGACATAGTAAATTGATTTACAACTGACTAATAGCAAAGAAATTGATGTAAATCAGTTGTAAACCAATTTAAGTGTGCACAATGTAGCTCGTCCTCTTAATTAAAATCCTCTTAATTAATACAGGCTTTGTGTTTAGAAAAAAACATACTGCAAAGTTCTTCAGATAGCACACCTTGAGCTCTACCAGCAAAAATGGCTGTGGCACGTCTGAATTATCCCCACCCCACGAGGAGACAGTAACCGGGTGTGCAGCCCAACCAAGGAGTTACTCCGCTTCAGAGCGTGTGCTGGTGCCTCTGTTTTGGTGCTACCTGCTCCCAGGACGCTGCTCCCAGTTCTGTGGGGACCACTGATGCTGCAGCTGAAATATTTGCCACCTGCATTTTTAACTAGATTTTCCCCAGATGGATAGACACTTGTACTCCCACAGAGATGACGTTAAATATCCACCTCGCAGGTCATCGATTCACCTCACCTTTCACAGATACATGTGGAACTTGCAGCTTTCACAGTTAGAACATGAGCTGATAAGAAATCAGAAAATCGTTTTTGTTGGAAAAGATCATCAGGACCAACCATTAACCTAGCACTGCCATGTCCAACTGCTAAACCATGTCCCTTTGCACCGCATCTACGCATCTTTTAAATACATGCAGAGATGGCAACTGCTTCCCCAGGCAGCCTGTTCCAGTGCTTGACAACCCTTTTGGTGAAAAAAAAATTCCTAATATCTAATCTAAACCACCCCTGGCACCCCTGGCACCCCTGGCACAACTTGAGGCCATTTCCTCCTGTCCTATCACTTGTTACTTGGAGAAGAGAACAGCCCCAACCCATTTTATATTAGATCCTACAGCAAGCACCTGCTGTAATGGCAGTAACATAGCTGTCATCATTGGTACTCACGGCATATGTTTTTTGGGAATGACCTTCCACCTAAAAATAAAGGGATTCTATCTGACCCCTAGAGCTGGTTTGGGACTGAAAGCATGCCAGGCGTGGCGTGGAGAAGCGTTTGTAAGCATTTATCCACCCAGAGCTCTTTTCTACAGCAAGGTGTACTTCTGCCAAGTGAAAATAGTAAGGCAGGAGATCTCGTTTGGAAACGAGGACATGGTCAGTCCAAGTGCAAAAGGGAAATGAGGTCAAGATAATTGATGTTCTACAGCCACATCCAGTAAAGTCACTCTCACTTCAGCTGGCCCTGGCGATGGAAGGAAGGAAGGAAGGAAGGAAGGAAGGAAGGAAGGAAGGAAGGAAGGAAGGAAGGAAGGAAGGAAGGAAGGAAGGAAGGAAGGAAGGAAGGGAGGGAGGGAGGGAGGGAGGGAGGGAGGGAGGGAGGAAGGGAGGAAGGAAGGGAGGGAGGGAGGGAGGGAGGAAGGGAGGGAGGGGTTTGTACCTGAGCAGATGTACAGATACAGTTGTGCTGCTCACAGGCAGCCAAGATGAAGTGTCACCTTGGGAGAGTGTGCTTGGCACAGGCAGGGGAGCCACAGGCACACAGGGTTTACAATGGCTTTGTTGCAAGACCTCAGTGTCAGACTGGGAGCTCTGACCTCACACCTCTGCTCTTCCAGGAGCACCTAGTGCGAGGCTGGGCCCTCAGGTAGTCCCACTGCAGGTGAAGAGGGGTGCGAGCACTTCTCCGTCTCACGGGAAGAAATTGGGACAGCTCAGTGAAGACTGGGAAGCTATCAAATAGCAGAGGCAATTCAGGCACCACAAACATAGCCATGCTTTGTCACAAGGCCCAGTACCTAGAGCACTTGAAAATGTTGTCCTGTATAGCTAGGGACTCACCCTTGCATCCCAGTGGAGGGCTAGTCAGAGCCTGATCAGAGCGGCATTTCATTTCCAGCTTTCCTTACTTAGTAGACCTGCTTTCCAAAATACCTGATAGAACCAGAGTCACCATTTTCCTCGGAAAACTGGGCTACTGCTCCCCTTCTGCAGCACTGCTGTGTCCACGTGAATGGGGAAAGGGAGTTCCTAGGAGATATCTGGTCACAGCTTAAGCAGACCTTGCTTTTTCAGTTGAGTTTGACAGCTCACAAAAAGTTACTCCTTCCTTAATAGGCCCCTGGGGATCCAGTTGTGTATTTTTTCAAGATCTGGGATGCACATATGTATCTATCTGGCATCCTCCCAAATCTTTTCAAAGATAAAATGTGAAATGAACATCTGGTTCACACTATTACAATCTTTATTAAACACTAATTTCTTCTCCAGAAAAAGCACCATCTGCTACAGCTCCAGCCCTTGTTTTCTAACATGGATTTTCCTTCAGAAGTACACAATGAAATAAATCTTCACCAGTTATAGTCCCTAGAATTTCCTGAGATGAAAAAGCACAGTGACAGTAGTAGGCTCTGGGAATTGATTTGCTTCAAAAACCCTACGTTATTATTTAACTCAGTAAGAAACCACATTATCAAGGATACTAGCTCCGTTTTATGTTAGGAGATGTTCACTTAAGCATTTTGATAAGCCTGTTGCTGAAGCATTTGATACTTTTTCAGCAGCTTAGAGAACTGTGTCTTCAAGTCTCTATGGTCATGGTGTGGACTGCGAAATCTCCCTTGCTTGTCATAAAAATTTTGGGAAAGAAATAGACAGCTTTTCATAGATATGTAGAAAGTTAATTTTCATGCCAGCTTAGTTCCTGTCTTTCCTTGACTCCTGTTGTTAACCCAGTAGTACCCAAAATCCAGGAGAGAAAACAGCTCTCAGCTGTCATACACTCACCTCCTGCAGAGGCAACAGGATTCCACATGATTCCCATGATGGGAACACAGTCACAAGTCATGTATGTCTTCTACATGACATTCAGAGATTCACCTCTCACTCTGCTTGGGATTGTGGGTGTCCAAAAGGATTACAGTCTCCCAGGCTCTTAGGCCCTTATTCTTGTCTGTTACTAAAGCAAATCTAAATAAATGCTTTTAAGAGGCTAAATTCAATTTGCTGTCTCATGGTGTTCCAGCATCACATCAATAAGAAGCTGTGCACACACCACTCTGTGCCTGAGGACCACTGTATAACCAAGGGTTTCATAAAGTGCCGAGTCCTTAACATCATGTCATTCAGCAGCAGCATGGCATGACTCCAACCCCTGCAGTCAGTCCTGCCTGGAGAACACAGGGCCAAATGAGCACAGTTACCCTGATTTCAAGCCCCCCAAGTACTGGCAGCTGAAGAGTTTCTCACAGAATGGGCTGCTGCTGGGATCAATGTTGGAGAGACCAAGATGGTCTTGGACCCTCTACCTGTAGCTGGCTGAGAATCTGACTCAACCTGCAATGGCCAGGCAAGCCCCACAGGGAATCCTTCTCTGCTACAGGCTGTGATGGGTCATAGAATCACGTAACAGTCGGGGTTGAAAGGGACCTCGGGAGATCATGTAGTTCAACCCCTCTGCCAGAGCAGGATCACCTCGAGCAGGCTGCACAGGATCACGTCCAGGTGGGTCTTGAATACCTCCAGAGATGGAGACTGCACACACACTTTCTCTGGGCAGCCTGTCCCAGTGCTCTGCCACCCTCACAGTAAAGACATTCTTCCTCATATTTAGGTGGAACTTCCTATATTCAAGTTTGTACCCATTGCCTCTTGTCCTGTCACTGGGCATCACTGAAAAGAGACTGACCCCATCCTCCTGACACCCACCCCTCAAGTATTTATAAGCATTGATAAGATCCCCCCTCAGTCTTCTCTTCTCTAGGCTAAAAAGTCACAAGTCCCTCAGCCTCTCTTCATAAGAGAGATGTTCTAGTCCCCTCATCATCTTCGTAGCCCTTTTTTGTACCCTCTCCAGTAGCTCCTTGTCATTCTTGAACTGGGGAGTCCAGAACTGCACACAATATTCCAGATTCTGTCTAATTCTGAATTTGCATCTCTGCTGAACGGTTGATGTCAACAGCAGGAGAGGGGACAGATGAACTCCATGAATACACACGATGATGCTTTTCTTCACAGCAACATCTGAGAGCATCATCCCATACTCCCGGCTCTCTGCAACAGCAACATACAGCTACGCTCGCGTTCATAAATTCTTGTGGCAAAATGCATTTAGCTGCTCTTTTGACACCCAGGCATCAGTGATGCAGAGTTAGACCTCCTGCCTTCTCTGCCAGCCTGCTCTTCTGGGGTGTCCTCCCAGCCTGCGCACCTCCCACAAGAGTTTGCTGGGGTCTGTGGTCAAAACAGCAACAAAAAGGAATAAAGAAAAATAACCCCACCATGCTACAAGTCCTGTTGAAGCGTGTTCTACATCCTGTGCTTCAAAAATTACATATTTATAGTCTGGATCTGCCCTTTGGAGAGTATTAGAAAGGTGTACCCAGTTGTGACAATATACTAGACAGGGACCATGCCTTTTTAATGGAAATCTGATATTGATCCCAAATGTGCTGCAGGCAACATAAGAGTACTTAAAGAAAAGTTCTTGGGACGTATAAATGGTGTAGGGGCTTTTCATCAGAGTTGTGACCTAGTGGGTGGAAGTTCACAACTATATTATCTTCACAGTAAGTTTCCCAAAAGTGAGAAATAAAAAAAGGTAGAAACTGAGATTTGAAATAGTGGGTGAGCACCACTGGGAGTCAGAAATGCTTGCTCACACCACAGTGGACATCGGGAAGGTACAAGTGATGACACACTGACTTAAGGGAAACTGGAGTTTTTCCTACAGAGATTCCTGAAATCTGCACACTTTGGGGCACAGAAAGGTTTAGCATCCCATGGAAATGGATGCCAGCAAAAAGGATTCAAAGGACACCCAGGCAGCCTGTAACCACAGCTATTCCAGGGAAGAACCACTTATTTTAGAGATGTTTCTCAGTGGTGTTCCTCTCAGATAGTCCTCACTCACTACCTAGTGCCAATAGCAGACCCTGAATGGCTTCAAGAGGGCAGCCGGGACCACCACACATCTCCTGTTGGATGTTCCCCAGATGCCCTGTTATTTATCCTAGCTGGAAATGGAGCCAAAACCACAGTGGGCAAGGTGAAGAGGTATCTTCTCCAGCTCTGCCCATTGCATAAAAACCCTCCTGTTGCTCCTCTGGCAATACCAGACTGCTGGACGTCTCTGGCAGCACTGGGGGAAAGCACTGGCTTGAATCAGTAGATCTGCTACTTGACCTCCCTTCCTCCAAAGGACCCAGCTGGGTGATGGTTGGAGCAGCAGGAAGGAAGGTCAGAAGTGTAGGTCACCTCTGTGTCATCCTCCAGGTCAGAGATCAAACCCATGGCATTCCTCAAAAAAAGGAGTGAATGCTTAACCCCAGCAATGTCCCCAAAATTCCTTCTGATGGTTAAACAAGATGAAATAGGCATCCAGAGCCATCAGAGCTGCCGTGCTCGAGAATTACCTGTGCAACCTGACTCTGTGGTTGCTATCAGCTGATGACTTTCCACTGCAGTTTCCCATAATCCAGGTGTGAAAAACGCAATAAAAGCCAAATTCTTCTGGACTGCTTTTCACAGCGATTTTCATTTTAGATGCCTCCTGCAACACAGGCAGGGCAGGTACAGAAGGCAAACTCCAGGCATGCTGTTGCTGTCACATAAACAAGACTTCCAAAGAGCGGCGTTAGTCCAGCGCCGGTATCTGTCGCCAAGCACATGCACAGGATGATGAAAACCCAAAGCGACCAACCCTGAACGTGCTCACTGGGTGGGTTGTGTGAGCCGCTTCCCCGCACTGAGCCAGGAGATTACAGGAACTTGCTGCACTGGATAATTCCTGCAGGGTACGAAGAGTTTCATCCCGTTGCCCAAGGGCAGTTTGATTACTCTGTACAGCGTGTTGCAATCCTCAATCAAAACATTTCACTACGTTCAGCGAGCCACACGGGAACATCTGGCAGCTTATAGTCCTGTGGAGTTTAATGCCTGAGCGTCTCTTTCCTACAACCTATTTTCTTTTTTTTTCTAAATAGAGACCAAATTTCCTGCATTTTGAAACAGTCTCACTAATGTAATCAAATTACCCTCATTACTCAGCAAAGATTTTCAAAAAAGTCCTAAAAGCGCTGTTCCGACTTTGCAGTGAATTCCTACCACTTGCAAAAGATTCTGTAAACACTTTAAATAAAATGCTTTTAATTCAATCAGGAGAGTAAACAGGGGTGTTTTTTTAGCTCTTCAATGCATTTGAGCCACAAACATTTTTCCAAATGAGTGACTAGGGGGTTTGTAATGCAATGCAAAGCAAACACCAAGAATATAAAATCACACTTGTTCAAACAGGATTAGAGAGTTTATTCTAGCAGAGTTTCCAAGGATTTCAAACAGAAAATAGCTTTCTTTTTTGTTGTTGGTGGTGGGGGTTTTTTTTGTTGTTGGGGAGGTGGAAAATATGCAATGCCTGGTCAGTGATTGTACTTGGTAGGGCCCAGCAGTACCGTGCAGCCCACACTCGTGCTGGGTAGCAGGGCAGGGATGCCATTCATTTTTCAGAGTCTCCCAGCCCTCTGTGGCTTGCTCTGGTTCTGCCTTTGCTCAGCAATCGCTTTCACTGCATTTTTTTAACATGGCCTGGAAGCCAGCAAAGAACTAAACCCTATTTCTGGCAGCCGTACAGCAGTCAGTGAAAAACCTAACTACTCCAATACTTTACATATGTTTTTTGCAGGCCAATAAGAAAGGAAGTGGTTTCCCTGTCCTGGGGTGGGGGTTAGAGCCACACACAAGGCACGATGTCTCAGCCCTTGCTTAGGCAGCAGCTGTCACATGCATGGCCACAGCCCTGAACCTCTCCCTTCATCCCTCCTGCCTCACCTTCCCTCACTGCCTCCTGCAAATGTCTCTGGTTCCTCTTGTTGGCATTTCACTGCAAAACTTCCTGCCCAGTAGTGGTGGGTTGACCCTGGCTGGAGACCACGTGCCCCCGCAAAGCCACTCTGTCACTGTCCATCCTCAGCTGGGCAGGGAAGAGAAGATACAATGAAAGGCTCATGGGTGGAGATAAAGACATGGAAGGGAGATCACTCACCAATTACTGTCACAGGCAAAACAGACTCCGCTCAGAAAAAATTAATCTAATTTATTACCCAAACAACACAGAGATAATGAGAAATAAACCCAAATCTTAAAACACCCACCCTCATCTCTCCCTTCTTCCCAGGCTCAACTTCACTACCTGTTTCTCTTCTTCCTCCTCCCCCAGCAGCACAGGGGGATGGGGAATTGGGGTTGTGGTCGAACCCATCACACGTTGTCTCTGCCACTCCTTCCTCCTCAGGGGAAGGACTCCTCACACTCTTCCCCTGCTCCAGTGTGGGCTCCCTGCCACAAGACAGTCCTCCATCCACGTGAGTCCTTCCCACAAGGCATAGTTCTTCATGAACTGCCCCAGCATGGGTCCCTTCCACGGGGTGCAGACCTTCAGGGATGGACTGCTCCAGCATGGGTCCCCCAGAGGGTCACAAGTCTCCTCAGAAAACCTGCTCCAGTAAGGGCTCCTCTCTCCAGTGGCTGAAGGTCCCACCAGGAGCTTTCTATAGCACAGGCTTCTGGTGCACCCACCGGCTCCACCATGGGGTCCTCCATGCACTGCTGGGGAATCTCTGCACTGGCACCTGGAGCACCTCCTTCTTCAATGACCTTGGTGTCTGCAAAGTTTCTGACACCTTCTCACTTTCTCTGGTGTCACTTTTTTTTTTAACCTTCATAACTGTTATCCCCAAGACACTACCACCATCGCTGATGGGCTCAGCCTTGGTCAGCAGCAGGTCCAGCCTTGAGCCAGCTGATACTGGCTCTGCCTGGCCTCAGGGGAAGTTTCTAGCAGATTCTTGCAGAAGCCACCCCTTCATCTCCCACCTGTGCTACCAAAACCTTGCCATGCAAACCCATCTCAACAAGTATCCGATGATACAAAGCTGGGAGGAGTGGCTGACACGCAGGAACACTGCGCTGCCATCCAGCGAGACCTGGACAGGCTGGAGAGCTGGGCAGGGAGAAACTGGATGAAGTTCAACAAAAGCAAGTGTAGAGTCTTGCATCTAGGAAGGAATAACCATTCATATCAGTACAGGCTGGGGGATGACCTGCTGGAGAAGAGCTCTGTGGAGAAGGACCTGGGGGTCCTGGTGGATGACAGGTTGGCCATGAGCCAGCAGTGTGCCCTGGGGGCTAAGAGAGCCAATGGGATCCTGGGGTGCATCCGGAGGAGTGTGGCCAGCAGGTCAAAGGAGGTGATCCTCCCCCTCTACTCTGCCCTGGTCAGGCCCCACCTGGAGTATTGTGTCCAGTTCTGTGCTCCCTGGTATAAAAAGGACAGGGATCTCCTGGAGAGAGTCCAAAGAAGGGCTACGAAGATGGTAAAGGGCCTGGAGCATCTCCCCTATGAGGACAGGCTGAAAGAACTGGGGCTGTTCAGCCTTGAGAAAAAGATTGATAGGGGATCTGATCAATGTTTATAAATATCTGAAGTGTGGGAGACAAAGGGAAATGCCCAGCCCCTTTTCAGTGGTCTGTGGAGACAGGACAAGGGGCAATGGCTGCAAGTTGGAGCACAGGAAGTTCCGCACCAACATGCAGAAGAACTTCTACACAGTGAGGGTGACAGAGCCCTGGGACAGGCTGCCCAGGGAGGTGGTGGAGTCTCCTTCTCTGGAGATATTCAAGACCCGTCTGGACACCTATCTGAGTGAAATGTCCTAGGGAGCTGCTTTGGCAGGGGGTTGGACTCAATGACCTTTTGAGGTCCCTTCCAACCCCTACGATTCTGTGATTCTGTGATCTAAAAGCACAGGGTGAGCATCCTCCTTCCTCTGCTTTCTTTCCTTTTGTGCTGAAGTGTGTGGTGGCTGTCCATCCTTCCTGCCACAGCCCAGCTCCCAAGGGCAGGGGCACATCATGGAGCTAGCTGCCAGAGCCTCCTAGGAGATGACTACAAAAACCTTGCCCAATTCAAAATATTAGGCAACTCAGAGAGTTCACTACTGACTCCCCTAGAAGTATTTCCTAGGAACCACACTCCATTTTTCCATGACAATAAAGGAGTTGTTGCTGAGAGCTGTGAATGCTTCCCTCCTGGAGGGTGGTTAGCAGGTCAGTTTGTGAGCCCTCACCCATTTCTTCAAACGTATTTGTTGTTTGTGAGCCGTCACTGAGTGGCTTGGACAGATGATTTGCCGATTACAGGCTGGGCACAAACTTTATTTTTTGTTTCAGTTGCTCCCTATTCAGGACTTGTTTTGTGGCAATTTGAGTGACACGGTGTCATTCCTGATCCCGGATTAGATGGCTGAAGTACTGTAAAGAGACGAGGCGAGGACGGCTGACAGAAAACAATGCCGTTCTGCTGCGAAGACACATTTCTTCTACAGTTCATCAAACTTCCACGGGATTTTTGTAGGCATCAACAGCCGTCCAAACACTGTCAAAATGTCAGTGAGATAATTCTACTGTTTGTAGCAAACTGAACCCAGAGCATTAAAAAAATAAATTAAAAATGTGGATTTCTTTTACCGACCAGGCTTGTGTGTGAGCACACACTCGTGCACGTTTGTGTAGGGGTGCATGCAGATGCATAAACAGAGAAAGAAGATACTACCCTTCTGCAAATACTGTGTGTACAAGCAGTTCCTGGGCTCTTCCTGTGAAAACATATAGTTTGCAACACCTCTGCAAAGTTTGAAGAAATGTTTAGTGTCAGCCATTACGGTACCAAATCCCTGAACGCTGCCTTGATTTACTGCTCGGTTAGAGCCAGAAATCCTCAGCAGAAAAAATCAGGGCGCTGAATTTTTGTTTGTCATTATTTTCCTTAATGTCAGTGTTCAAACTCCAACAACATTTAGGCTCCGTGAATGATACCTGATTATTTCTGCTTAATTCAGGACACTGGGGTGCTCTAGAGAGCTTGGATAATAAAAGTGAAAATCTATGTTGTCATTTAAAGTTATTACCATTGACAGAAATCATGACATAACATGAAAGCAGACAGCCACATGGATATTTTTTAAAAAATCAGTGATACTAGTTCTGGGCACACTGGGGGAGGGCAGCAACACACTGCGTCCCTTCTTCCCACCAAGGGCTGGGCAGCTCCCGCACCCAGCAGGATTTTGGGGGTGTGGATAAGCAGAGCTTGGCAGAGAGTTGTCCCTGAGCCCTCCCCACACTGCAGGAGCGCCCAGAGCATTTCTGGGGCTAGCAAAAAGTGAGGGTTTGGGTGTGTTTTCTTTGAAGGTTGCTTTTCACCTCATTGATGAGGTAATGATCACATTCATTTGACCAAACTAGGATGGATATGTTGAAAATAGAGAAAGTGAATGTCTCTGCTGGAAAATTTAGGTTCTGAAGACTTATCAAATATTTTAGTCACATGGGTGGGAGGATTTCCCCATACAGCTTGCAAGATGATATTGCAGAAGGACTACATATAAGGGTAATATTAAGCAACAGTCATATTTTTAGTAACCTTCTAAGCAATTGAGCAGCTGGAAGTAAGGAGAGAAAATCACTCCCACGTGATTCACACTGTAGGATCTGCTTTGTAGCCCAGAGTTTGGGATGCTCTCTGCCACCAGTAGCTATTTCTGCAACAGGCTCCAGTGTGACACCGTGAATCATTCGGCACCACGTGCGTAGTGCTTTCTCATCAGCACGTAGCATTGTCACAACTTCTTTAGAAACCCGACCACAATGGCACAGCTTTCCAACCAGGTCTGGAGACATGAAGCTGTGTTCCAACCTAGAAAATATCCTTGTCCATAAATCTGGTGTCGAGGAATTCCTTAGTGACAGCTATTTTGTATCTTGCTGTGAGGGATTCCCATGGCACTGGGGGAGAGGGAGAGGGAGGGGGGGACACAACACAAGAAAGACTACAGCCCTAAGCAATGAAGACAGAATGAGTTAAACTGAGGTCATTTCTCCCACTGGAAGCCCTATTGCAGTTTGTCAATGGCTATTTTTATTAAAGTAAGTGCAATCTAAATTAACAAACAAGTTACCAAGCATTTTGGAAACAGATTTCAAAACTTTCTTACCAGCTGACATAGTCAGTTATTTACAAAATATTGAAGCAATGAGATTCTTGCTGCATTTATTGAAAAATGGAGGGTTGGTGGGGATTGTACCCCATCGAGAGCCTATAAAATAAATGAAACTCTCCTTTTCTGCAGCTGGATGTCCCAGCGTACATGGTGCCCACCGCTGGGTTCTCCAGCCAAGCCTGGCAATTCACTGACACAACAGATCGGTTGTGGACACTGGCAGCTAGTTAGGCACAGCATGAAAGCTTTTAATTCCTGCCTTTTATCATTTTATCTCATCACCTTGACATCACTGAGACAGCATTTTATTGGTAAGCTTTGGAAGCTGGTAAATAACACTGTGTATAAAAGTGGTAGGAGTTAAGCGCTGATAATGTGAGTGGGCTGAGATTTCAAATACCTCTGCCGACAGTAGATAGGGGCAGGAGAAGGGCTCTGGGATGTTTGCTTTTCTTTTTTTTTCTTTTTTCTTTTTTTTTTGTTTGTTTGTTTTGTTTAAACTGCTGCAGGTTGTGTAGTGCATTTGCAATTAAAATACCAAAGACCAAGTGGCCCCAGGAATACAGTCATTTTCAACTGCTGCAGTGAAAGACAAGAATGTTGGATTTTCACTGAGTGTTATTCACAGCCTCTTACTTATCAAAAGAACCATGCTATTTAAAGGTAACTAATGGATAAAATATGAATAAAGATTAAACTACAAAGGCTAAAAAGGATTATTTAGAGCACTTCCATTATGCAGAGTCCTGACATTAATATTTAGACACTCATGAACACTTACATAACCACAGCTTATTTTTAATGGTCTTCTATCTTGCTTTGTTAACAGGCTGACAAAATGTAATTTAGGACAATAAGCTGTGAGCCCCACATGGAGAAGAAAAGCCTATAATTCACACCGCGCGCTGGCTTTTAAGGCTTGGGAGACGATGGCGGTTGTATGGCAGAAGGCAGCTTGCAGGGTAATATCCATTTACGTGCCATTCGAGACCCTCAGGCTACGCGAAGCACTGCAGAGTGCATCATGAAAAAGATTAGGAAGAAAAGAAGCTGGTTTAGTTACAATTGAACTGACATGATGGCAAATTAATTCATAAGGTAAGGGGAAGAAAAGAAGCCCGGGTTCCATCGGCGCGGTGCGTACCCACTGGCTCAGGCACATCTCCAACTTCATTTTGCATCGTTGATTCATCACTCCAGGTTTTCTGTCCTTCCCTCAATATAAAACTGCAGGAAGGGGGCAAAGCATCAGACTGGCGTTTCCCAGGCAAATAGAAAGTCAAGCAGAGCCAACATAAAAAGAAAAAACAAAAGGGTTTGTGTATACTAGGAAATCAAGGTTATTAGTTAACATTTGTTTTCTCCTCATCCAGCCTGGAGTTAATAATTATTAAGCCTGTTTTGAGAAAGGCAGGGCTAGGGCTTGACCTATGTTAAGCGCAGATGTCACTGGTAATTAGCCAGGACTGTACCTGACGTGCTCCCTGGGGACTCAGTATGGGTGATGAGCTCTGGAGGTGCAGCTGCATCACCTCAGTGGCTGATCCATCTCCAACTTGCATTACTGCAGCTATTTTCCACTTGGAGCCACTTCTCTCCTGTTAATGTTATTAGCAGTTCCCACAGGGGAACCCTCAACACCTCATGTACGCTTGGGCTCTGAAGCATGAAGGTGACTCTTTCAGATATAAGGAACCCTCAATGCAGGGTTGAGGACATAGAGGCTGGGCAGCTGTCTTATAACAGAGAGGAGCCCCGGCCAGCCTGGGGTGAGGGCCAATGCTGCTGCTGCTGGTCCTGGAGTACATCCAAAGGGTGGCTGGAGGGATGTGCTGCTTCCCTCTCATTTAGTCCCCTTGGGAAACAGTGGCTCTGAGGAGCTGAGTGGGGTCCCATCCCTTTACTTGGGATGGTTTGTCCTGTTTGTCTCCAACTTCATGGCCACATTCCTTAGCCTTGACTTTATATGCATAAAAATATGTGATTATATTCCCAGCCTGGCAAAGGGAATATCCCTTTATACCCCTCTATTGAGGGATTATAAGCAAAAAAGAGGGAATATAAAAGCAAGATGAAGACAGAAGAGATGACCACTATTCAGGCACAGTCTGCCATGAGAGTCAGGGTCTGTTGCTGTACCACATCCTAGTTTCCAACCTCATTCTCAACTAAACTACCAGTGGAGACCCATGGTGGCACATAGGCCTGTCTTTTGGCTACTGTTTCTTGGGAAGACCTCAAACATTGCTGCTCTAACCCTCCTTCTGGAGATCCTCAGGGGAGAGAGCTCCAGTACCAGCCTCTCCTTAGCCAAGCCTAAAGACTGATCTGCTGGAACAGCCTCTGCTGTATGAACCACCACCAGTGGCCAGCACCTTCTCCTCCTCATCCCAATTCACAGGATTTCTCAGAACAATACTTGGGTCATCCTAAACCTTTCTTAAGGGTCATTCAGGCAGTCAGCCCAGAGGTTTGTTCTTAAGAGCCAACATGAGTTGCTAGGCTGCCTCCCTCTGCTCCTGCAGACAGCAAATAGGGCTGGCATCTCCTGGAGGACTGAGCCTTGCCCCTGCTACAGAGAAGGCTGTGGGCTGATGGCTCTTTGATGATGTTAACAAAAGTGTGGTGGTGTCTCAACACATGGCTGCATTACGTATAAAAGCAGCTGTGAGAAAAAAGCCACTTTGGCTCTGACAAGTATAATTTATTTCTTCAGTCCTTGCTATAAAGATAAAACCTACCTTTCACAGATTCTTCTGATCCCTATCACCTTTACTGAGAGGACCTGTTCTTGAAGACTTTTGTAATAGGTAGCTGGAAGCCCCAGGCTTAACCTGTGGCATGCAAGGGATCATTCAGTGTAGGCTTAGATTTACAGGAAGATGTCAGAGAAGAGACACCAGGCAAGGAAGTCTGGGGAGCCTGAAGTGGGGTTGCAGGCAGAAATGGTACCAAGCCCTACACCCTGGGAAAAGCCACATTGCCTTGCATGGAGCTGTAGGAAACTTGAGGAACACAACAGGTTCTCCACAGATCAAGGGCATTGTGAAGAGCATGACATGAGCCTGAGGAATGGCTGTTGTGTATCTACTCAGAGGGCTGCTGGCTTGAAGCAACAGAGAATGATGCAAGACAGGATGAGCAAGCCATTGTCTGGTAAGATGGACATCTCCTGCACTGAAGAGGAGAAAGTGCTTGGGGAGCCTTGCTCACACTGTATGAGAATGGCACTTGGGGTGAGCAAAGTGTCAACTTCTCCAGACCCTGAAAGAGGAGGAAACACTGCTGAGACAGCCAGCCTGCCTGAGAAGGCTTCATAGACAGCCATGGCTACTGATGTCCTTGTGCCTGGGAACACAATGCGATGTGACATTACAGAGCTGAGTGAATGAACTCCCTACACAGTGACACCTCACAGGTCCAAGTTGTGACAGAGGACTGTGGATGGCCATAGCACTGCCAAGGGACTGGGGCAGCTGCTGCCTGCCCTTGGATGAGGAGCCTGAGTCGCACCAGAAATGTGGATGGAAAAGAGGAAGCATCAAAAAACTCCTGAGCCCCCACTGACATCTTGGGCAAATGTAGCAAATGGTAAGGGGTTTTTTGTATGAGCTGGGACTTTTGTTGTACAAAGGCAATGTGAGTGGCCTTGTGGTTAGTCTGGGAAGGGGAAGGAAGAGGATGGTGACAGCCCTACAAATGTCACACCAGAGTTAGTTGCAATCTTGTGCCACAGCTTGCATTCACCCTTGATAAGTACTTATGACCCAGGCTCAGCAGCAGCAAATCCCTGTTGATTCTGTTGCCAAAAGAGGTTTCTAAGCATTGCCTCTACAACCTGCCTAGATTTTTATATACATAAATACTCAGGACAAACTGTGTTAAAGTCGCATCTAGAGTGACTGTTAGCCCAAGTGCTTCAACAGGGAGTTGGAAAAAGGGATGCACCATGAGACACCAGGGACTCCACTTACAAGGGCTCTTAGGAACCTGTCTGTCAGTGTAGGTGTGAAGACAAGCTTACTCATCCAAAGCTTGATGCTGCTGCTAATGGGTAAAGCTGAAATTTCCTTCTAATCTGCTGATGTCCCAAGAAGTAATGTGGGTTAGCTGAGGAGTTCTCTATGAAACACTGTACAGAATGATACATGTTCCTGGTACCAAACATTTCTGTTGTTGGGGTAGTATTAAAACAGAAGAAATGCTTAAGCTTTGTAAGGAAACAGTTATGAACATCAGAAAACTTGCTACAGCTCTTCTCCTGTGGTTCTCTGGGGCTCTGGAAATCTGTAGTAAATAATAATATTTATTAGTAATGTTTAACATTTACCACATGGTAAAAAGTAGCAATGTGTTGGGCATGCTGCTCAGAAATGTTCTGCTGCTGCTTTGAATTCTCATATTGTAGCATGCACATGTAGCTTTGAAGTAAGGTAGTTCTAAAGAAATGCCTGCCCATGCCCTGGTGTGGATGGAGGCTTTGCTGTGTGGGCTTGGACCAAAGCCCGCAGATACCCATGGAAACAGCCCCATACGCAACCTAATGGGCTTTGGAGCTGCCAAGGCATGGCTGGGATGAGCACCTCTGGTCAGAGCAAAGACTAATTCTACCCTGATAGCAAGTACTAGTATTCATTTAGTCTCACTTTTTGCCTCCATATTCTTGATGCAAGATAGTCCGTTAAATACCAGATAACAAATCAATGATTTGTAAACGCTGTGTGCCACAGAGAGACTTCTGCTCATTTCCTGTGAGAAACTGTTTATTTGTTTCATACAAAAACCCATAGACTGGAAATTCAGGCTTTTAAATTGAATGTAATTCTTCCAACACAGCAGGATAGCCACCATATTCTACACAAAACCATCTGTAGTAATAAAAAATAAAGCATAAGCCCCAGACCCCATAATGAAAAAGTCCTCTTTTCATTTTTTTTAAAGCCTTCTTCACAATAGTGATATTCTACAATCCCCTCTTGCTTTACTCGTACTGTAAGCCCAGATGGGTCTGCCAGCCCGCTTTGATTTTCTTCTGAGGATATGGAAAAAAAGAAAAAATCACTACCAGAGATAAGTAGTTATCATCCTGCCAAAGAAGGACTTTCCCGTGGTATGATAACCGCTGCTTTCTTCTGTCAATCTCAAGTTGTACCCTTTCTCCTCATGACGAACAGGGCATCAAAGGATGGGGATTATTTTGGGGTGCTGCAGAGTTAGAGGTTTCAAGGATATTTGCTTTTAAATGTCTTTCCTTCATGTCTCCTCAGCTCCCAGGCCACAGGTCAGTGTGTGAAGGAAGCCTTGCATGACTCCTGTCCCCACTGTGGATTGCAGCACAGCCCAAGCCGCTGCTCAGAGATGAGAGCCCACACTGACCATCCACAGGTGCCCAAAGGCCTGAAACCTCCCTCCTCACAAGTCCTGAAGCCGGCTGGGGCATCCTCGCAGCACAGGCTCAGAGCTTCACCAAGTGTCAATGGAAAGTGAGTCTTCTGTGGGGAATGAAAAACTTGGGTCTGGGCTCCACAAGCATATTCTAAGCCCAGTCCTTTAGGGTTTTCTGGTAGGGAATTTTGCCTTGGGTTTCATGGGGGATTTGTCTTGATGCTCTCTGGGCCATTTCCTTGGCCTTACCCACTGGCGTCAGGACTGTGGCTAGAGGCAAATTGATTCTCCGATGTCCTTGCAAATGAATTAAAAAATCATTTCAAATCCAGTTGTGAAAGGTTTTTCAGGCTCCTGCGAGCAGCTGCTTTTCAATGCCTGATGATGCTGGCTCCAGCTCTTTTCCTTGAAAATGCCTTAAAAATAAAAACTCAGAATCCCATAAATTTGGTTAACTTGAGACAATGAGTAGCACAGTTGTAGTCCATAATGAATGATAAATCTAATGATGGACGTTTTAATGTCCAAAACAGAGAATTAGATCAAAGAAGGGAGTGGAATGCCTTCTCTAACACAGCAGTTACAGGAATGGATTTCCCCCTCCTTTGCACCGACATGGAGCCCCCCGAGTGTGTGTGGCATCAATAAGAGGAGATCCTAACTTACAGATTTGGCTACAACCAGACCCAGGACTGCTGCAGTCAGTAGGACACTGCCATTTGCTTCAGGATGTGTAGGCTCTGACTTTCAGATGCTTATTTTCCTTTAAAGTATTTGCACGTCAGCTAATTGTTTGTGTGTGTGCATGTATGTATATGTGGACCAGATGAACAGATCTGTGGACCCCAGAGAATTCCAGGGCTTTCAAAGGATGTGATGTAAAATTCTGTACACTAAATTTATTTCTTCCCATGCAACTGTGTACAATCAGTTCTAATAGGAACTAGACACTTCCTGCACGTCTGTTTTTTTAATGGAATCTGCTAAGTTTTATAAAGACCATATTTAGCTGTACATCCTCTCAACTGTTAACTGTATTATCCTTTTAAGGAAATCATTAGCTGCTCACTAAACACTCTTCCTATAGTGGTTTTACAATGCATGCACACTGAAATGTGGTTCTCTGTGGGCTAAATAGCTCTTCATAGTAAAAACAAATAATCAGTGCACATGCATGCGGCGAGAATAAATGAAGACAGCTTCTAATAAATATGGCACGATTAACAAATAATTTCTTCTTGTCTGCCCTCCAACAGCTCCTAAGACAAACTCCATATATTTAAACAATTTCCTTCCTTTTACAACTGATCCCAGGACTGTTGCTTATGCCGCCCAGAAATGATATTTTCAGTTACATTCTTGCTTCAGCTTGAAGGAGAGAAATTATTTTTATATCCTGGCTGGTTCAGCATTTACAGCTGAAGCTGTTTTCTTCCTTTTGTCATTCTGGGCTAGCTCCTACATTTCCTCTCACACTGTTCTGTTATGCTTTCCATGTACAAAGTGGAACCATGTACGTTCAGCCTAAAAGGTCTATTTTAAGATGAAAGGGAAATACAATGAGGAAGATAATAAGTGAAGTCTCCATGAAGAAGTTCACTGCACTTCCTCTTTATGAAAACAAACTGGAGGCTGCCCCTGGCACATGTGAGGCTTGTTTTAATGTAAATGCACAGTAAAGGCCTTAATCCTTGAACGTGCCACAGTCCTGCTCTGTGAAGTCTATGCAGAGTTTACATGGGAGTTATAAATTGGAAAGATAGCATTGAAATAAACAGGCTGTGCTTCCTATGGCATAACAGCATTGTATGCTGCTAAACTGAGGGCTAGCTTTTTGCTGTGCCTCCTAAGGACCTGAATTATCAACTGTCAAGACATTAGAAACTGTATTCCTTTCTTCACTTATCTGCACCCACTTCCTTTGCAAAAGAAGAAAGAAAAAAACACTCATCACATCTTACTTTCCTATGTATATGTTTTCTTACTGTGGTTTATGGTTCTTTCTCCCTCTAACCAGACTTACGTAAGAATGCAAGCAGGTGCCCAAACCATTTCAGGCATTCCCCAGTCAGAAAAACTTCCCTTTCTGACTCAGAAGGACTCCACAGCCCCCAGGGGTGGGCCAGCAGTTAAGGGGAACTGCACATGGGCTCACATAATCCACCCACTCTACCATTCACTTCCACAGGCTTCTCCTCCCACGGCAGTGGTAGGCTGGAGACAAAAATAAATGGTAGAAAAATAATTATGCTACTTCATATTTTTGAGATTTTTGATGTTTGGTCTCTTTTCTCCTCTCTGATTCTGCCACAGGGAAGGCAAGAATGGATGGGGTCACAACCAAAATGCCAAGGTATGGACACTCAAATAAGACCTGCTATCCCAGCTGGCTGCCAACATGTAATTCGAGAGAAAGAAACAATGGGATGGACAAGGAGGATGAAATTATGAAACCTTGACAATGTGTGTGCTCAGAACAGGCTGGTAACAAGCCTTGGGAAGGTGTTCACATGTATCTACACAAGGTGGAGGAAAAGAAGATAAACGTGAGCAACCGCATCAGCTGAGATCCGCCCAGCAGGACAGTGTTTCCTCACCAGTTCCCTGGCCCAGGCACATGGATATTTGCAGTCATCACCACGATGGCTGCATCATGACCTCAGCTTGACTTGTGATTGCTCTGCCATACCCTGCCAAGTGGAGGGGATGGGGAATGAGAAGGAGGTGGTAGGTCTTGTCCTCAGTCTGGCAAAAGGACACCTTGTGTGTACTCAGGCTCTGTGAGGCCCAGGGACCATACCACATCCTTCTTCCCAAAACTGAAAATCCCAGGAGTCTGATAAATGGCAAAATCCAAAGTAAAACTTGGAGAAAGTTCTCTTTTCATCTGCATTTTTAGAAGCCATGACCAAGCTGTCAAGGTTGCTAACCTAACTTTTGGCATCCATTAAAAAAATATTTATTTCCAACATCCACAGAAATAGGATATTTTGGTTTTTCCTCCCTTCTGAAAAACAAAACAAGAGCAAAAAATTGGCTGATATGTTTCTGGGAAGAGACTAAAGTGTGAGCAAAGCTCTGTGTGTGTCCGCTCCCTGTAAGGCTCTGCAGTGCTCAGATGTTTGGATGATTTGGGCTTTCACAAATGAAAACAGGAGAAATGCATTGAACACAACATGCGTCAGAACAAGGACTCCTGGAGCAATAAGGCAAGAACTATAAAAAGCAAATATTTCAATTTATGCAGAAAGCAATGGAAACCCCCTACTTTTCAGAAAAGTCCCCATCCTGCGTTTTTAGAAATAGCCAGAGCTTAGTTTGGAAAAAAAATAATCATACGTATTGCTCCTTGGGGAATACATCCCTCAGTGCAGCAAGGAAAGGTCAGGATGGCAATGTGTGCACCAGATGCCATCTGAGTCGTGCAGAGGGGCTGTCACCCGCACGTCAGGCTTTCAGAGGGATCCCAGATCGATATGCACAGCCAATTTACTCTTAAGATCAGAAGCATACGATGAGTAGTTATTATTATACAATAGGGAATGGACCAAAGGGTACGGTTTTGATTAAGAAGCAGTTTACCTCTATTACATGCAGGAATAAATGACTACTCAAAGAGTGGGGCAATGGAGAAAGCAGACTTTTTGATGGAAAACTCCAGCCTAAAAGCCAACGTCTGGCATTTGGGGTAAAGGCGGGTCCCTGCGTCATGGAGCTGGTGGAGCCAGCTGCACACTGACTCTTTGCAGATGGAGAGAATCAGATCACCTTGCCAGGGCTCCTTGACCAAAGGCTCCTGACAGCACTCTTCACCAGAGCCCCAGGGAACCCAGGGGTTTGGTTACAAGAGAAGAAACAAATCATAACTTTCTGCAATGGAGGGAGGTCAACAAGAGAATTTTGTAATTTGTGCTGTGACCTGCTGTTCAATAGATTCGTAAGTGACCTAGACAAAGAGGTGGGCAGCAAGGTGAGAACATTTTCTGAAGACAGCATTCAGGATAGCAAGGCATCCTGCATTCTTGAGGCAGAGTCATAAAACTCAGCCTGATGCATAAAACACACGAGAATAACTCCTGAGCATATATCTCCTAGAAGCAATGCCAGTAGCTCTGGACTACCAACAGCATGTTGTAAGTATAACCACACATTAAGCAGATTTATTTCAGTTTATCTTTTAATTAAATTTATGTTGGTAAGCTGCAAAAACCAAACACTTCCTGGGGACTCAGAAAGGCTTTGCCGGATGGTCTGGTGTTCTTCAGTTTTGAATCAGATCTTGTGGCTAATGAGAAAGTATGATTAAGAAAGACTAAAACATCTGGAAAACAGCTGATGATGATGTCCCCCCAAGGGACATAATCAAAATATCCCTAAGGAATATTTTTGTTGCAGAAGCAGGGCCAGTATTACACAAAGAGAATTGTTTTTTTCTTGGGAAAATAAAAACGTGTCCTTGTCCAAAAGGCTTATTTTTTCCACACCCTCCCCATTAAAAATTAGTTAAGAAAAAAAATGGAAACAGTAATTCCTCCTTTTTCGGACAATGAAAATAAATGCTTACTAATATCTCCATATTTAGACCGGCCAGCATACTTGGGGGATATAGTCACTCATTTGGTATCAAGGGTTCCTTTGTTTGCAGAAGCAAAAATAGCATTTGAACAACCCTCGTGGACACTTCTGCCTTCGAGCGTAATGTGTCTGTAATACAAAATCACAAGTGATTCAAACCCCCTTTGAAATCAATGTCAAGATCCAGCTCTTTGGAAAGTTTCTGGAGAGGCTGGTTCTGGAGGGGTTTGTGGGGTGTTTAGGTGAACGTCAGTCAAGCCCCATCAGGTCCATCCCCAGAGCTGAGCTTCTGGGCTCTGCAGTGTCTCAGCCTGTGGCCAGCACCCTTCCGGCAGGACAGCCCTCATTAGCCTTACGCCTTAACTGGACAGAGACAGCTGAACGTCAAAGCTCCTGTCTGTGAAGGAAGAGTGACCTGCCACTGTCATCCTTAGGGCCTGAACTGATTTTCTCCCTGTAGGAGCCAGAGAGTTGCTCACATTCACCTCCACAGCCACACGCTGCACAGGACAGCATGTAGATGGGCACATTTGTCTCCAGTTCAGCTCAGCCTGGATGATGGAGCAGAGGGGATGGTTGAAGGTGACCTGAGCCAGCTTCTGTGCCACCCCAGCAGAGCCATGCTCTTTCCCACCCTCCCTGTCAGCACTCTGCCTTTCCCTCTCCCTGCAGGCTGTAGACATCCCCTCCAAGTTCTGATCCCAGATACACCTTGTGCATCATTTCAGCCACCCCTGTTACCATCAAATACTGCGATGCATCAGGGGAGAAGCAATACTGGGAGAGCCCAGTCTGCTCAGGTTTTCCTCCAAACCCTGCTCTGCGAAAGCAAAGGTTTGATGGCAATGATCCCTCTCATCAGGAACAATGCTGGACAGCTTGAGAATTAAGAGAATGAAAGCCCTCTATTTAAAAAGGGAGCAGAAAGGAAAACAATCTAGGTAATCCCCAGATATTTCCCTAACCTCACATAAAGTCCAGTTCTGGAAGGCTCTGCACAATTTAAAATACATTTTGTGGGGAATGGTATTTACAAGCATGGAGGTACATGGAAAATGGGATAAAATGGTAGATGTAGAGATTTTTTTCTTTAATAAGGACCTGATCATATGGATGATCGAAATTTTACGGATCACAGATCTCATCTGTCTGGACTTCAGTGAACCATCTGATGGGAGGACACAAGGGGAATTATTTGTTTAAATGGGGAAGAAGGAATCTCGATGAGAAATCTCAATGAGAAAGAAAAAGAAAAATGTATGAATGGTAAACTATGATCATAGAATCATAGGGATTGGAAGGGACCTCGAGAGATCATCGGGTCCAACCCCCCTGCCAAAGCAGCTCCCTAGCTCATATTGCACAGGTCGGCATCCAGACGGGTTTTGAATATCTCCAGAGAAGGAGACTCCACCACCTCCCTGGGCAGCCTGTCCCAGGGCTCTGTCACCCTCACTGGGAAAAAGTTCTTCTGCATGTTGGTGCGGAACTTCCTGTGCTCCAACTTGCAGCCATTGCCCCTTGTCCTGTCTCCACAGACACTGAAAAGGGACTGGCCAATTCCCTCTGCATCCCATGCTTAAGATATTTATAAGCATTAATTAGGTCCCCCCTTAGTCTTCTCTCCTCAAGGCTGAACAGTCCCAGCTCACTCAGCCTTTCCTCATAGGGGAGATGCTCCAGGCCCTTAATCATCTTCATAGCCTTCTTTGGACTCTCTCCAGGAGATTCCTGTCCTTTTTATACCAGGGAGCACAGAACTGGACACAATACTCCAGGTGGGGCCTGACTAGGGCAGAGCAGAGGGGGAGGATCACCTCCTTTGACCTGCTGGCCACACTCCTCCGGATGCACCCCAGGATCCCATTGGCTCTCTTAGCCCCCAGGGCACACTGCTGGCTCATGGCCAACCTGTCATCAACCAGGACCCCCAAGTCCTTCTCCACTGAGCTCTTCTCCAGCAGGTCATCCCCCAGCCTGTACTGATACAAACAGTTGTTCCTTCCCAGGTGCAAGACTCTACACTTGCTTTTGTTGAACCTCATCTGGTTTCTTACTGCCCAGCTCTCCAGCCTGTCCAGGTCTCGTTGGATGGCAGCGCAGTGTTCCTGAGTGTCAGCCACTCCTCCCAGCTTTGTATTATCGGCGTACTTGCTGAGGGTGGATGCTATTCCCTCATCAAGGTTGTCAATGAAGATGTTAAACAGGACTGGACCCAACACCGAGCCCTGGGGAACACTGCTAGTCACAGGCCTCCAGTCAGACTCTGCTCCACTGATCACGACCCTCTGAGCTTGGTCCGACAGCCAGTTCTCAACCCACCTCACTGTCCACTCATCTATCCCATGCTCTCTCAGCTTTACTATCAGGATGTCATGGGAGACAGTATCAAAAACCTTTCTGAAGTCAAGGTAGATGACATCCACTGCTCTCCCTCCATCCACCCAGCCGGTGATGAGATCGCAGAAGGCTATGAGATTGGTTGAGCATGATCTCCCCTTGGTGAATCCATGCTGACTACTTGTCATGACCTTCTTCTCTTCCAATTGCTTGGAGATGGCATCCAGAACAAGAACAAGAACAATTAGACTGAGAACTGATGTGTCTGTGTATATATATACACATAAATGGTTTTGACACAAAACACAGAATTGGTTTTAAAAAATCTGGTTGTGACATAGAGCTCCTGAATATTGACAGGTTGGGTTGGGATGTTGGAAGGGGAGAGCATGGTGACTCTTCTGAAGGCACAGGTAGCAGGTGTGACTTAAAGAAGTAGAATGACAAGTGGGAATTCAGGATTGCAGGGATAACAAATGAGGTTTCCTACAATAAACTGGGAATTAAAAGGAACAGAGGGAAGATGTGGGTGCCACAGTTATTTTCAGACTATACATCACTGATATGGTGTGACAGACAGTGCAGTAAGTAGTGGGACATTTCCAGTAAAAATGGGAATTGTTGATGCTATTTATCAGGAATTAAATAAGCCTTGAGAAAGTGCAAGGAAGGAGCAGCAGGCCACCAGTCCAAACCAGGAGGACCTCAATTCCTGGGCCTCAGTGCAGGTGCCAGGCACATCCCAACCAAAGCAAGGCAGGAGCTGGCAGGACATACCCCTGTCCCTGTGGCAGGTTTCGGAGGTGAAAAACAGGAGCATGATCAGAGGAGATGCAGCAGAGCTGGAAAGCTGGAAACTTCTGCTGCATCTTGACCCGGGTAGTGAGTGGAATGACACTGCAAGGACTTCCTGAAGGGCACTCCCATGCTGGGAATTCCCACTCTGGCTTTCTGGCTGTCCCTGTCTCCTTCTGTGATCTCCAGATGGGGCTATGTCAAGGCCTGGGCAATTGCTGCCTGTACATACTTTCCCAGCTACCCAAAGGCAGGGAGGCTGTGAGTCAGCTTCCTGGTCAAGGCAGTGGGGACAAAAGGAGCTGAAGAGTTTTAGGATGGAGCTCGATCCACTTAATAAAGGACTTTAATGAGCTCTTGGAGCACTTTTCAGTGATCTGGGAGCCCCGAGTTCCTAGGAAGCCCTCAGCTCCGTACTTTTCCATCCATACAGTACCAGCTTTGCTCCCAGAGCTGGCACCATCACATGACTGGTTTCTGGAGTGTTGTTCAGAGGTACAGAAATGCTGGCCACTGCTGTGTTCAGATCTTGACCTTTGATGATGGTGTTTAGTCTATCCTTGCTCACACAATGGTAGAAAAAGTTTTTTCTTACTCCTGAACTTAAGTATTGCCTAGTTCCATTCTATTTCTAGGGTGTTTTTCTCCACTTCTTTCACATTTCCAATGAGGAAACCAATGAATCAAATGGCTTTAAAACAACATTTTTTCAGCATGATATTTTTCCAATATGTCTTATGGGCAACAGCTGCTATTACCAGCCTCTCGTGCCTGCCTCCCTGGGATTTGTTTTTCCCCTCATAGCCGTATTAGGTTGACACAAGCCTGCCATTACCTGCTGTGTTTCCAAGGTGAGTCGAGTCACTTTGGTGGGATCTCAGAAGCCAGCATGCCCGGCCACAGCCATTTCTGGCACATGATGAGTGCCGCATTCCAACGTGCCAGCAGCAACTCACTCTGCAGTGTGAAGTCAGCCTCGGTAATAAGGTAAGGGAGTGAGAAAATGGCGAGGAAAGGAGAGAGCCTCGATCCAAAATTTTGGGTAGTCAGAGCCATCTGAGATCCCACGCTGCGAAGGTTGGGTGAGATATCCATTAGTAAGGCTGCATGACTCAACACTTCGGTCTTTCTCCACGTCCTCGTGCAGCTGTGCTGAAGTCAGGGACAGTCCATGTGGCTCCAGCTACTTGGAGTTGCAGGATTTTTGCCTGAGTGTCAAACGGATAGCAGAGTGTAATGGGAAATGGGATCACAAGGAGTCCGGATTTGGTAGCTTTCCTATTTAGTTAAAAAGCCTGTTTATTTAGACTTGGCAGTTTCCTGTGGCCTACACTGTATTTCCAGAGAGGAAACTCGAGCACTGCTGTACAACCACTGTCTATAAGTACAACCAAAGAGAGACAATATACATCCACTTTCATTTATTTCACAATGCAGAAGTAATCACCCTCCTTTGTAGTCACGTGCCTTTTACGCACGGCTCTCCATGTACTTCCCCTTAACACAAAGTCACTTTCTGTTGCTAAAATTAATTCTTCCTTGATACTGATCTCATGCCAGAAGAGCTGGTAACGTTGCTGACTCAGCACCACCCGCATACATCGCTCTCCCCAGCCAACAGCTTGGCAGAAAGAGTCAAACCTGTCCCCAGGTGGCAAGCTGGCCTGGCACAGAGTCCGTTCCCTGACAGCCTACACATGGCTCTTAATGACCTGCTTCACCTACAGCTCCTTAGCACTGTGCTCGCACCACCTTCTTCTGCATGGAGGTACCCAAAGGAAGAACTGACTGTCAGCCTGTCCAGCCAAGCTGTGTGTAGGACTGACAGCCTCTTGGTTTCAAACCTCATCCACTGTGAGTTAAATTCCCATCAAGCACTACAGTGACCTTTATTAAAAACAGTAACAAACTCTCAAAACTGTCTAGCATCCAAAAAACAATCCACTTATGAAGAAGTGCATCACTGCTCAGCCCCACAAAAATAAATAGAAAAAGAAAATTAAGTGGGGTTTGTTACAACTGGTTGCCGGCTCCAGACAGCTCATGCTATGCCATCAGACCCTCTCAGAGTTTGTCTCTGTAACACCCATTAAATCAGTCATCAGTAATCTGGCTAAAGACGGACTGTGGCGCTGAGTTAAAACAGAGGAAAGAAAACCACAGCAATAAATGAAAGTGTATCCAAGATAATATGCATCAAAGCAAACAGTAGGAAGCCTGGCTCCTCTTTTCAGCACCAATAACAGTTATTAAATTTCTATGGAATCATTACAGGTGTGTTTGTGGGACACATAACACAGTTAGAATCTGAGTTCTTGAGGAATTTTTCAGCTGTTAATGCAGGGGCTGGTGAGAGTCACTGAAAATGTTGCACTGTCCTGCTGTGCTGCTGGCCCTGTGCAAGCCTACGCCCTCCAAAGTACCGGGTGGTTTGGCGTGAGTATGTCTGGGAAGGGATCTGGAGAGCACGGTCGCAAGGATGTTATTTAAGGGACAGAAACTCTAACCAGCAAATTTCAGGCTGGATTTTATCGTGATGTGTATTTATTGTTTACCCAGAAAATTGACTAATTAGCAGTTCTTCTTATAGCCACAGCAACTGAAAGTATTTGCAGTGCCCAGGGTATGTGCAGTGGCTCCAAAGCTGGGCTACAGTTCGCATTTGTAGCCAACACACTTCACCGAGTCCTTTGAAACAATCTCCCTGTCCTTCCTTTGGAATGACTATTTTATAAACCCTCAAAATCCCACATTCTCTCGTCTTTCTCCTCTTCTTCCCACATTTCCCCACACTCAATGTCACCAAGCCTGGTGGTCCCTCGCCCGTGGCAGCCAGCGCTGACAGGGCCTATGGGAGCAAGCAGAGCAGTGTCCAGCTGATGGGGAAAATACTGCCTAGGTCTGAGTGCCTGAGGCAGGCCCCAGCCTTGCCCACACACTTACAAATGAACCAGAAGCCTCAGGTTCATTAGCAGCAGGGTAGGAGGGATTTAGCCACCTAGAAACTTTAGTGGGCGGAGGGGGGTGGGGAATGGTGCCCAACCCAGCAGGTCTTGCCTCCATCCATCCTGGCGGCTGCACACAGCGTGTACCGGCTTGCGGCATCTGGCACGGCTCAGAGCTGGGGGTAAGCAGGCATGCCAGTGGCCTAGATATTGGGGAAATATTGACAGATGGGTGGACTTTAATTTGTGGAGTCAACCTCTTCTGCCACCGCATTGAGGGTGATTGCATACTGTTCCCACTTTTCCAGTTAGTCCAAGGTCATTTCATTGGAAAGCACTTGCTTTCTCACATGTGGGATTTTGGGGGTTTTCTTTGAAGCCTGGTGGGGGATGTCACTTTTAACTGGCTTTTCAGGGTTTCCCAAAGACTGCTGCATGGGTTGAGAGTCCAAGGGCTGTTGAGCAGTGCCGTACAGATGCTGTTTTGTACAGATGTGGTGTTAGCAATGCTATCCCATCACACGCAACAGAGCAGGCTGTCTTTCATCTGTCCTTCCAAGCCATCACAGCCTTTTATTTCTGCTTTCAGCCAAGGAAAAGACTGCAAGAGTTTCTCCTGGGAACAGACGGTGGGCCTGGAGGCTGCACTAGATCTAAACCTAAAGCTTCTATAGGTGCAGAAGTCCAACCAAAAAGAATGTGGCATTAGAAGGAACTTGTTCTGATAATTCATTGCTGTCTCCTTTTCCTCTTAGGCTAAGGAGTAGTATTTAGGTTAACTTTACATTTCTAACTGGCTTTTTGATTTACCAGGATTTCCAGGGGAGGGAAAAGCTGTCATTAAATGCTTTCCCATTCTATTTTCTTTTTTTTTATTTTAATCAAACAAACTCTGGAGGAAACTGATTTAAAAACAAAAAAATACTTCCAAATGAAGTTTGGGAGACCCATCTAGTCCCAGTTTCACAGCGATTTCTAGAACAGTCACTCACATGCATAAAAATACAGGTGTAAAATGCTGCAGAGAAATTGGATCTGGAAAACTTCCTCTATCATATGTCATGAAAAGTATGCTTTATATTAGGAATGATATAAGTATATGTGTGTGTGTATACATATATAGTATATATTTATATCTATTTTTAAATATAGCATATATACATATATATATTAAAGATTTCCAGGCCAACATTACTGCCCAGAATGTTAAAAGGTGGCTCACTGTGTCCATATTATGTAAAAGAAAAGCTGAGCAGTGATTGCTACCAGCTTCCTCATACTTAGGTCTGGAATCACCTCCAGTCTGTTTGCAAATGCCTCGGGAGACATTACTTGAGAAGGCATGAAGCAAAATCCAGCCTGTGAGACGTTAGCACATATTGGCTCCAGAAGAGAAACTACAATGACAATTAGATTTGGCCATTGACAATGGAGCAGCTAATCACTGAAGCTAAAATCAGATTACCCGAAATGAAAGTCTGTTGCCTGGCTGCAGCTGAGTTTCAGATGTTCTTATTGTAAGTGTACCGAGAGGAATTGCAATCCCCTTATCCAAACAAGGACGAGAAGCCCAAATCAAATGCCAGGCAGATTGGACAATGACTTCCCGCGTCCCCTCCGCCCTGCGCGGCTGCCTCACTGCTGAGCCCAGAGCCAGGTGCTGTCCCTCCCCGGGTACCTCCTGCCTGGTGCTGCCCTCAGATCTCCACCAGCAACATCTAAGTCAACTCACAGCACCCATCCTTCAGCTCCAGTTTAAAAGGTTGAAAAAGCCCATCAGTCTCTCAAGCTCTTCCACTCTCTGTATTCATACATCGGTCACAGGATCGCTCTTAATGTCAACAGCAAGTTTTATCCTCTGCTGGACACACAAGCCATGGTCACAGGCAGTGCAGCATCATGTTGGCAAACTCTTGGGCTCCTTGGTATTTTCACAAATTTACTAATATTTAGCCAAAGTTTGCAGAAGGGTTTAACTGAAAGGTCAATGAAAGAATATCTGCATATTGTAAATCTAATAATCGGGGAAGATGTGATTTGTTTAAATTTAGGAAAAAGCCAAAGTAAACTGTATGAAGAAATTGCTCATATATTTGAGGCTACCAGTGGGGTAATAAAAATAGAAATTATGTACGCAGGACCTATTGTGGTATAGAAACTTAACCTCAACATATTGATTGAGGCAGTTCTTGCCCTTGAATTAATATACGCCTATGAGTGAGTATTTGTTTTAGGAAAGTTAAATAGAAAGGCCGTGAATAAATATAAAGGCTGAGCTGAAATAGCCATCTGGACTACATTAGAGCGAAATGCCTAATTGAAGAAAAGAGAGCATACATCCTTTGATCCAGTCACGCACAGCTGAAATGAAAGTACATGGGCGATTCCTCTTATCTAATCATGGGAGAAGAGTTTGTAGCACATGTGAGTGAGAAAGACCGCTGAAGGCCTGCAGCTGGGGCCACCTCTGCGGCAGGAGGACCCCAAGCATGCCAATCACAGGTGTCCTTGTGTTGGGTGCTATGTCAGGGCCAGGACTTCACCATAAGCTCTAGCTGGGCTTATGTTCAGACTGCTTAAACCACGCGTCCAGTCTCTGCATCTCTGCTGTTTCCATGGGATTAGCAGCAGAGCCATATGGCAGGTCAAGCTTGAGCTTGGTTCTTTGAGCAGCTGGAAGTGATGGGGTGGCTTTGCAGTGCCCTGCTCTGCTGTGGCGGGGACACCTGCACAGTGAGCTGGGGCAGACAGCCAACCAGGGAAATGCTGGTCCCTTTTTGGTCCAGATCAGACTTGCAAGCAGTGGCACAGAGAGCAGACACATACTGTTATCCCACTGCCTTGAAATGTACTCCATTTGATTAAAGGTGAGGACATGGGAATGGGATTGCCAGAAAATGCTAATGGGAGTGACAGCCCATACTTCAAGGGTCCAAATTCTGCCACAGTCTTTGAACTCAAGGCTGCCTTGGGGCTGAGGCTGGTCTTCAGGGTACACAGCCATACTTAACACTAAGGTGAAGGAGCAGGCAGAATTGAGGTCTTCTGAATAGGCTTTGTAACCTACTTCTGAAATCCAAGCCAGCTCCTGAACAAGCTAAAATGTAATCAGAAACTGCCTTCAGGATAGAATCATTAAGGTTGGAAAAGACCTCCAAGATCACCTACTCCAACTATCTCCCTACCACCTATATTACTAACTAAACCATGTCCATAAGTACCTCATCCAACCTTTCCTTAAACATGCAGATGAACGGTGACTCCGCCTCCTCCCTGGGCAACCTGTTCCAATGCCTAACTACTCTTTCTGAGAAGAAATTTCTCCTAATTTCTAACCTGAACCTGCCCTGGCAGAACTTGCAGCCATTCCCTCTTGTCCTATTGCTACTTATCTGTGAGAAGAGGCTGACCCCCAGCTCACCACAACTTCTTTTCAGGTAGTTGTATAGAGCAATAAGGTCTCCCCTGAGCCTCCTCTTCTCCAGATTAAACAGTCCCAGTTCTCTCAGCCACTCCTTGTAAGACTTGTGTTCCAGACCCTTCACCAGCTTTGCTGCCCTTCTCTGGACACACTCCAGGGCCTCAATGTCTTTCTTGTAGTGAAGGGCCCAAAACTGAACACAGTATTCTAGGTGTGGCCTCACCAGAGCTGAGCACAGGGGGATGATCACCTCCCTGGTCTTGCTGGCCACACTATTCCTGATACAAGCCAGGATGCCATTGGCCTTCTTGGCCACCTGGGCCACCTGGGCACACTGCTGGCTCATGTTCAGGTGAGTGTCAACCAGCACCCCCAGATCCTTTTCCAGCCACCCAGCCCCAAGCCTGTACTGTTGCCTGGGGTTGGTACAACCAGAGTACAGGACCCGTCACTTTGTCATGTTGAATTTCATCCCATTAGCCTCTGCCCATCAATCCAAACTGTCCAGGTCCCTCTGGAGGGTCTTCCTACCCTCCAGCACATCAACACTTCTCAACTTGGTGTTGTCTGCAAACTTACTGAGAGTGGACTCAAATCTGTCATTCTAATCATCAATACAGATATTAAAGAAGATGGGCCCTAGTACCAGTGTGGAAAGACCCCCATGCTAAGGGACAGTGACGTTTGCAGGAATGGCTATGATGCTGAATGAGTGGGAGGGGGCTTGCAATCAGGGTATGGCACAGGGCCGGGATGCATAGGCACCTGCTCAAGGCCCCAGCAGGAATAAGCTGCCTGATGCTCTAGTGATGGGCAGCACATTACCTTGGTGAGGAGGCAGCAGTGCTCAGGAAAGCAGGACTTGCTGAAGGCAGTTTCTGATTAGTTTTCTGCTTGCTTAGGAGCTGGCTGGGATTTCAACAGCTGGTTCAACCACAGTGGACCAAGCTGTCTCCTCACAAGAGCTCCTTGTCTGGAGCAAGGGAAGAAGAAATTCTGTTGAATCCAAGGAAATCACTTTTCAAGATCCCCTTGTCAACTGCCAGTTTCCTGAATAGCTTTTCCATTTGTCCCTTGCTCCTCAGTTCTGTGCCTGTGGTTTAGCCCTGTGTTTAAAATGGTGGGTTTGGGAACAGGCAGAATGTAGAGTCAGCTCTTCTGTACTGAAAGCAACAGGCTGGATAATAACCTCAAAACAGCTCTGCGGCCAACAGCATCATATTATCTGATAATTTTTCTTCATTATTTTCCCAGCTCACAGAGCAGGGGAAATGATTTGCAAATGTTCATATATATATATATATGCACACACACATGGAGATTTTTTATATATATATATATATATATATATATATATATATATGTATGCATTTTCTGACATAGCAACATAAAATATTCACATGGAGAGTTGTTTCATGGTTTCTCAAGCTCGGGTAGAAATGTCTGACTGACATTACGTAGGCCATTCCAGAGTTTCTACAGGACAGAGATGATAATTTCAGCAGAAGAGGGTGCCAGAGCCTGACGATTTTGGGAGAGAGTGGGAAGCTTTTAAAAATTAAATTTTCAAATCCTTGAAAAATTCTTCCTTGAATGACTTCCAGGCTGAGACGGGCCCGTTTCAACTACCTCTGTCATGCAGTGGCAAAAGCTGGCCAAGTAACTGAAATACGTGCCTGATACGCCTCCCTTAATGCTACCAAAAATTGTACAAGTCCTGTGACATGCTGGTCATGACAGATGCTTTTTTGGTAACAACCATCAGTTGAGTGAAGGCAGGTTCTTCCAGTTAGTTAGGAAAGTCTGTACACCAGACTTTTACATCGAAAGACACAGTGATACAGGGAGGGCAGCTGAAAAAACACGGTATGCCTTTGAAAAACAGTTCTGCATCCTGAGTGCTCCTGTATTTAAATCCAATCTCCAAGCTGGAAAATTACTTGAAGCAAGGGGTTTTTTTTTGTCATGGGCTGTATCCACCGCTGTCCTGTCTATCCTCTCACTGGAGGACATCTTACCTTTGCACTCAACAGTTTGGAATAACTCCTTTTTTCTACCTCCCCCCAACCCCATTTGCATTTCACCATATTAAATGAGTAAAACGTGCCCAAGAGTTCAGAGGAAAAGAGGATACTACATATCCTGGGCACTCACTCTTCCCCACGCAGCTTGGCCACCCTCCTGCACCCGTCCATCTGCCAAGCACAATTCAACTTCTCACAGACACATGGGAAGGGGATAGATTTTACATGAGAAACGGTGAATTTTCACAGCAAATACCATATTCATATTTGTCAGGAACAAAACGTATGGTTTACAGCCAAGTGCAGCTGAATATAAATCAGTTTGCACAGCTGAGTTAACCTTTATCCCTGCAGGAGAGGAAGAGATTCTGCTTAAAGGGAAGCCCCGGGTCAGCTTTCTCCAGCCGTAGCCCCGAGCAGCCCTGTATTGGCCATGGGTCACACCACTGGAACCTGCCACCAGCCACCACTGTAATGGAGGGGTTTGTGAGGAGAACGCCATACTCCAGGACCAGGGGAAAGAAAATACGGTGGAGGACTTTACTCCACTACACTGTTCTCCAGACCTGAATCCAAGCCCATCTGCATTTGCAAACCTCACAGGAAAGCCCTCTATGCCCTTACTTATCCAGGCTTTGCTGTGGTTCCTTGAAATCTGAAAATATTGTCTGAAAATTAGGTCAGGGTGACCCATTCGAAGCAGGAAGGGTGAAGTCAGAGGGTGAGGCAGATCTTTACAATGGTAAACAAACACAAGTGCTACCTTTTGTCCTGTTTCCGAGTCAGTCTCTTGAGGTTAGTGTTTCTCATCTGGAGATGTGGCTTAACGTTCCTGCTCCATCCCGACTGTTTGCAAAGACCTTTCTGCTGGAGCTGGAAGTCCTCTTTGACTGGTCATAGCTTGCCCAGTCCACACGATCACTGCCCATCCCTGGAGGGAGCTGGCTCTTTGCCTGGTGCACATAAGACCATGTTTTTCTCCTGCAGCCTCCAGCAGGTTTGGAGAGTAACTCAAGCCTGGTAGGACTTCCCATCACTGATGCGATGCTGGGTGTGCTGGGCTGGAGAGAGACTGACTGCCGGTGGCAGCGGCTCAGTATGCTGCTCACTGCCACACTCCCCTCGTGGGGAAGCAGAGGGGAGCCTGGGGGTCTCTTTGAGGAGGTCTGAGCTCTGCAACTTCCTTCACCATTTGGCAAAGACCAGCTGCAGATACTCAGAGCACACTGTGAGAGGTGATTAGTTGATGTGGACTTGCTAGAGGTCAAACACAGGCTTCCAGAGGAAAGATTCAGGATAGAAAAGGGGGTAATGCCATATGTCTGGGATTTGTCCTCTTTCCACCCCTGTGCATACTGCCCAAATTGAGTTCCAGGGATCCATATGTATGCCTGGTCACCATCTGAGAAGAGGAGCGGCAGCTGGGCCATGACATGCCTCAGTGCTGGTGGCATGCAAACTCCTCAGCAGCGTGGGCAGGGCAGGTTGCCGCTTTCCTGGCATGGCTGCTCCTGCGAGCCAGCCTGGCTAGCTGAGGAAAGCAGCGGCTGCTCTGCAAGGAAAAGGCGTTTATGTGGCTGGAGGAGCTGATGTAGTCATCCCTGTTGACCTGGCAGGATTCATACTGGGGGAGATACTGAGCTGTGATACCAGCTGAGCACCATAGGGGCCAGGTGCCTGCCTTGCATTAAGCAACTTTTTCCCTGATGAGAAATCGGGGCTTAAAAGATTTGGGTACCCAGCCTGACTCCAGTGTAAGGCAATGTTCTATATCATCGTTTGAATGAAGCCGCATAAATCACAAGTGCAAATAGGTGCCTGAGGGACCTGGCCTTAGATTTGCTTAAACAGACGCATGGACCCATCTCTGGTAAAACTCCCCCAGCTTCGGTGGCCTTATCCTAGGTCATCAGCGGCCTGCATCTCCATCCAGCTCGCTGACAGCAGGAAAGGCTGGAGCAGGCTGGCATGGGGGAGCTTTTCTGGACCTCCAGTCTGTCCAAGGCCACCGGAACATCAACCGGTCACTGAAAGCACCTGCAGTCCCTGGGAGGAAGGAGAGCCTAGGGCTTGGCAGGGGATCTGGAAGGCGGGTATTTAGTCCTCTGTCACCAAGCAAGAGAGTAAATACAGGAAGGCAATGGAAAGTTTTCCACAGGGAAAAAAGAGGCAGGCAGGGAGGCAAGTCAATTTGCTGGCAGGATTTTTATATTGAGATGCACTTGTCAGGAGCCACAAAACCAGCACTTCGCTAAGAAAGCAGAAGCCGTGAAGGGCTCATTTGCTGACAGGCTCAGTCTCCTGTGGCTGTTGAACTCGAGACCTACAGGGAAGTACAATCATTTATACTGTGCAAAAAAGCACTGGGCTCTATCATAGCCTGCCAGGGGAGTACAGGCGCCTGCAGACCTGGGGGTGTAGTGCTGATCAGTGGGCAAGACTAGAAAGGCGAGAAAACTTCCCCAGGGGAACTGCAAGCAAAACAACCCCCCAACCTTCAAAGGCAGCTTAGCAAGAGAAACAGATCCCACAAGCAGATTTCTGTAGGCACTGCTTATCGTGCTGAAGGTTTCACGCTTTAAAGGCTCACTTCCTCTACAGTGCTCACACTGCATCAGGATAAGAACATTCCCCCTCTTGCCCAGCGTCGGTGGTTGCCTTCCAGGCTCCCATATGTCTTACACAGGCCATAAACGCCGTCTGTGGGCTCTTCTGCAGAGTCATCCGTTCCCATGTAACATCCAAACAACAAATAGGTGCAAATTGTTCCCTGAGGTTTGTTTTACCCCTGCTATTAGGTTTCTGTAAAGACACTGCACAGAAACAAGGTGACACAAAGGTTCCTGCCCACAGCTCATGGCAAGGGAACTAACTGCAGCCTGTGCCTGCTGTTCTGTCTTCTCCCCTTCCATCTGCTCAGGCCTCCTTCTGCCTGCCTGTCTGTCCTGCCACTGTCAGTCAAGCTGCAGAGCTGGCACGTGAAATTAGGCAACCCCCCTGCTCTTCATCCCTTCATACACATCCCCATGCATGCAGATGAACTAAACATCACTGAACACATGGGATGAGTGAACCCTCATAACTCAAGGCTGTGTTTTGTCTGGCAGTGCGCGCAGCGATAGCCCAGACCCATTCCCCCCTTTAAAAATCCTCCACATGGGAGCGCATGGCTCTGCACGTCTATAGGTCTCCCTTCTAGTAAAGAAGGTAGAAACCCCACCACTTTGGGCGTGAAGCGCAGAGACAGGCAGAGCGGGGCTCGGTCTTCTGCAGAAGAAGAATAACACAAGGAAAAGTAGTAACATTGGGGGTGGGTTTACCCAACCTACTGAGAACTTCACTTCTGACAAAAGATAAACTGCCAGCATCCGCGGACAGCATAACAAAGAGCACCTGAAATGTCCCTTACTACCATCTACGTTGGCTCAGGAAAAGATCTTTTTTCTATTTTTCTATCTTTTGCCCCTGCCAACCCACTGCATTACCTTATGCAACAACAAAATGTTTTCTAAATAAAGCTCCAAGCCCAAAGACCCTGCACCAGACAAATTAACTGAAGTAAACAAGCAAAAGCACCTAACAGGAGCTAATTATATATCTGCCAGCAGCCTTGCTTTTAAGCAACTTAAAGGTGAACATTTTAATTACTTAATGTGCTCTATTGTTCTCAAATTAGATATGGGAAAAATAACATTGATCCAATCCTTTTTATATTTTTACACGCTGGAGTTGGAAGGCAAGTGGCTTTGTGAGGGGATTACGTGTGTGTTAATCCTCCTTAGCTATGATAAAGTTCCCTGCTTCCTAGCGAGGTTGTTTAACCCTCTTCTAGCAGTTGCAGCTAGCTCCCGGAGAAAGAACCTGAGGAAGATGAATTACAGCTTGGGAGAGTTGAGAGAAAGAAGAAAGAAAGATTTGTCTCTTATCTTTTCCTGTGCTGAATATTGCTTATCGTACGAGCAGGAAAACAGCCTCAAATTTAGTGGGTCCCTCAAGAAAGCAGGTGAACAACAGGTTCATTCAGGAACGGATCCCTTCATTTCCTTTCTGACCCTGTAGTGGGCTCAGAGTAACAACAGCGTTCTAAAAGCAGGCCGTGCCATCAGGAAGAGGGGTGGCTGAAGTATTTCCTGTCCCTTCAGATGGGAATTCTCTGTATTTCTGCATTTTGGAAAACAGCATCATGCTGTGAGGACCAACAGGGAAAAGAGGTGGATGGCTCGAATCAATGGAGTGACACAGGACAAGGGCCTGGACTCATCCCTGGTAGTTTAGGTGCTTCCAGGAGGTGCTGCAGTAAGAAGGCTGTTGTAGCTGTAGAGGCTCCTACGGAGGTCACCTGTGACTCCGGGGAGTGATTAAACCATCTACAACTTGCCTGACTCTTTGAGGTTGCCTACTGAGTATCACTGACTGGCAAGGAAGCCTACAGGGACTCTGCACCTAATTCAGCCTCTTCCATAGATTGCCTCAAGTGGAGACAAATCCAAGAGTCCTGTCCTGCTGCTGTGAGGGGAGGGGCTGACCGGCACAGGAGGGAAAGCGATGCTGCTGCTGAGGGAGGGGAGTAAAAAACACCTGCGAGCAAAGCAGCACAGAGCATGAACTGGATTGTCATGGAGACATCTGTCACCCACTGAAAGCTGAAGCCTTGTGGGATCACATCAGATGGAAGGGTAGAGGTGAGCCAGGAACCTGGCTCAGAAACAAAAGCTGTATGCTGGCTCCTTTTTCTTCTCAGGTTAAAATGGTTGGCATCCTTCTATCAAGTTCAAAAAGTATTTAGTCCTTGATGAAAGATCTCTGACATGTCAAGGCAGAAGAGCATGGCTGATGGAAGCAAACACCAGGGCCTGGGCAACTTCAAGAACCATATTTAAAGAGCAGAAATGGACACTTTTTAACCTGGTACAAACTCACTTGGGTCATCAGCTCCTTTACTTTCACTTGAACAATGCAGGGGAAAGAGTGTGACGCCAAGGAAATCAGCCCACCCAGCAATTTTAATAAATGCAAACCCAAAATCGCCAGGGCCTTCAGGTCCCAGGACTGCACCAAACCACCTGTTTCTACAGCTGACCGAGCTTCCTCATGCAGGCACAAGAAGACAACCTGTGCCTGGGCACATGAGCCCCAAGCAAGCAGGTTTCTCTGCAACAATGTGAACTGGTTTATCTGAAAAGAAGAAAAACATTGAATTTACATGGTGACCAAACTCCTACATTTTTCCAGCTCTGGGCTCTGCAGGCATCAAGGTCTTCAGAGAAGTGACTGTTTCAGTGCCTGGTGCTCCAAGTGATCTATAGCAGTGTATTTTTGAAGCAGCAGTTGCTTGGACATAACATGGTTCTTTTGCGTGGAGAAGTGGCTCATGTACTTAGCCTGAGCTTTAACAGCCAGTGACACGTGAGGAGTATGCATAGACTTCTCCATAACCAAGCTAATGAGAGCTAAATTTGAAAGGTTTGCTGTTGATAGAGATGGGGAGGACTGTGCTATCAGGCAATCACAGCAGCTTTCATCAAAAAAGTTCCTCTGGAAACTTGCTGGGATCAGATGAGCAAGAACTGAATGATAGTCACTGCAGAGGCCCACAAAAAGGACAACGTTGTAGTAAGCTAAGTCAGAACCAAGCCTGGTCCATGAAAAACAGACACACCTGAGAGAAACAAAAGGTCCACAATGATCTCACAGCTCCCATCAGATGCAGAGCATCTCAACAGAGAGTGTGGTTTGCAGGTAGAGTGGGTACAGAGCCAGCACGTGCCTGAACAAGCACCATGAGACTGTAACCCTCTTTGTAATGTTATTTATTTTAGAACAGTTACAGCTGCTATTTTTCCACGTACATGGCAGAACAGCCTTCCAAATTATTAAGATTTCCCTTTGAAATTAGTTCTTCTCCCCTCCTGACCTCTGGCAGTTGTCCCTTCTGCAGCCCTGGTTCAACCAGGATCACTGGATTTTGTGAACAGCAAAGGTGGCACCGTAGCCATCCTGCATCATCTCTTGCCTGTGTTGGGCTACAAGCACTAGGCTAGAAGAGGAGAGAACAGAACAGCTAGGCTGGTTCAGAAACATGGTGCTCCAGCATGCCTTGGAAATGTGAAGAACTCCTCCTTCGCCCTATACGTGCTGGCCTACCTCTAGCAAACTCTAGTTTTAAGTCAACATCCAAGGCGTTGATTGGTCATGACAGCTCCTAGGAAAAGGTAGGTAAATGGAAGAAGGCCAGCAAAATAAAATGAAGACCAGAATATACCAATGGAGGGGGTTGTCACCTCACTCCCATTCCCTCTCTGTGTTACACAGTGTTTCCAGTTTTAGGCATTAGGAGACGTGGATAACATGCTTGGATTTACTACACAAGCCCTTTTTTAGCAAGTCCCATGACAGTACTTCTGGTAACAACAAGGGAACCGAAGGTCTGGGATTTTACTCTTCTCTTTGTCTTCAGCTTCCTGAGGAAACATAGACAAGTCATTTGCCCTTTGTCCCCATTTCCAATCTTTAACATGAATTTACTGGCCACCACCCCGCCCCATCCCCATCAAGTCTGCAATACCTATGCATGGGCTCAAAGAAATTCCTTCAACATGGAAGGAGTGTGAGAAGAAAACTCTACAGCACTAAAGATAGTTACTGGTAACCACGTTACTGCCCCTGTGAGAAGCACCAGGGCTGAATGAACGGCGTGTGCTGCCGAAACCTGAAGTCAACCAGCGGAACCCTAGCTTCAGCCCCAGAGATATTTTGGGATGTTTAGAGAACATGTCACCAGGAAATTGCAATTCAGCTGTATCTGGTTTCTCCACCCCAATCTCTATCCTGCTGTTCTAAACGCATTTTAAATGTGGGCAAATGGAATGTGGGGATCCGGATTTGGGATCCAAATATGGCAAAGTCAGCAAATGGCCAGAAGTAAGAATATAAAAAAAGTTGAAAGCAACATTATGCATCCCCTACTGCCCTTACAGCACATACACATGGGGAAAAAAAAGCCCCAAACCTAAATGTCTCAGCTAATTTAATAAAAGCGCTTGGTTTTCTTCCAGATTATTTATTTGATTAATGGAACCACGTTTCCTCAGTGATATTTTTCCCTGGTTTGTTTTTGTGGGTTTCTTTCCTCTCCTGTAATAATTATGTGAAAGCAAGAACTGAAGTCAGGCTACAACAGAACTGATAGAAGTTTCTGCTGGCAGTGACCCCGTACAGAACTGGGCTGAGAAGAGAAAGGACGCTGTGTTTCCTCCTGTGAGGAACGAGAGCTGCAATTTGTTCTCTCAGCTGGCCACGTACAAGTTAAATGAGCTGGAGGATTTTTTGTAAGCTAACAGGAACACCTTGGCATTAAAAGGTGGAAGTTGCAGTAATCGGTACAGGTTGAGTGCCCTGCTGAGGTTTGTGACTAGCAGGGTTTTCCAAATCTTGAAAATAAAGTGCTTCATATTGGAAAAAATGGGAATTCTTTGCAGATGGTATGAAGTTCTGAACAGCTATTGAAACATGCTGAACAATCCTAAACACTGAGCCACATAAAGACACGAAGCATTAATCACCCACATGCAGTGGCTTCCCTTTTCCAAGCAGGGCAGCAGGGATGAGAAATGAGCTCACCTGAGCAGACAGGTAAACTCACAGCTTTGTTGCTACAACCAAGAACTTTGGCATGGGACCTGTGGGCCCACTCCTGCTGAGCTCTCTGGAGCAAGAATCAAACTACATTTTCAAGGACCAGTCACCCTGTCCCACTCCAGTGCCCTACACACAGGGCAGTAGGAACAGAAGGAACACCAGAGGAACCCTGCCCAGAGCTTCATCCCCAGGATCCTCTGGAGAGAGCAGTGTTCCCTTCAAATAGGGAAGGTACTTAGACAACAAATTGGTAGTCTGTATGTTTGGTAGAAACCAAAATAGAAGTCTTTTCTCTTGCTCTCCAAAGACTAGAGCTATCATTTAACATTTTAATTAAAAGCCTCCTCAAAGCTACTCATTTCATTTTACTTGGCTTTGGTTGTTTGGGAGCAAGTTTAACAACACGGGCACTTTGCAGGCCTGTGTGTACAGCACATGTAATTAAAGTCAAGAGGAGTTATAATGTCTTTAAACCTGAGCCAGGGTGGCTAAAGCCAGTCGCCCAAAATTAGAAGCAACCTTTAAAACTGGGCACATTCTCAGTGTGTCTGTGTTATAGCATCACCTAGGGGCTGCAACTAGATTAATGCTTAATCCTCCCGGATGTTATGGAGGTACAAACAGACTCTGGATGCTTCCAGACATCCAGGAGCACAGCAGCCACCCTCACACTCAGCTGTGCTCAACCAGGCCCTGAGCATTTGGATGAGAAAGTTCATCTGGTAGAAGTGTATGTTTACATATATATACACAAGTATTTTATGTGTTTTTTTAAGCCAGAACCACTGAAATACTGAACTGGAGGGCACAGAAGTTGTAGAACATTCTTTGGATCACATCCATAGCAATGCTACTGCTGTAAATTCCTCTACTCCAAAAACAAACATTAAATAAGCCATCCAGTTATTTCATGATCATCTGCAAACTGAGATCCATGAAAACTATGAAAATTAAACCCATGTGGATGCTTCATATAGTCTGGCACTTACAGACTTGCTGATCATAGGAATTCAAAGTTTACAATTTACATTCTTTCCCAGACTTTGGGTTTTTTTCCCTTTCCTTCCCCTGAATCAAAGTTAAAACTCTGTTAGTCTTACAGTAGTATAATTCAGACTGTTGAGGGCAGTGGGCTGCTCCCATACCTGCAGCGCTGTGAGATGAGTGGGCAGGTGTACACATAACACTGTGGGTATACGCCAGCAGTCTGTGTCCTCATGCTTCCAGCCCAATTTATGAAGAGCTTGTGGCCTTCCAGTCCAATTTGATTTTGTTTTTAAACAACCAGCCACTCAAAAAACAAATGTGAAAGGAGGAGTGGTGGAATATTTGTCCAAACCCACATTTCCATCTAATTGTGAAACTGCACCCTTAGGGAACTGCCTTAATTTCTTAATGTAGGAGCAGTCCCTGCCTGACCTCCAGAGACCAGAACTATATGGTGGCAACTGGTAGTTCAGAAGGCAGAGCAGACCTGGAGGAGAGAGAGACAAAGTATTGCAGGAGATGTTTTGAGCATAGGCTTAAAATCAGCACAGAAACCTCTGGTTAAACCCCAGCCTGTGACCTCATAGCCCTCAGTGGGAAAGATGGAGAAAAACCACTGGGAAGAGCGGCACAGGAGAGTGAGTAGTGCCTAGGCCTGTGGGCATGGCACTAGAATGGAACTGAATGTGAGCACTCGGACATCTGAAAGAGAGAGCATCCTGCTCCTTTTCCAAAGGAAAAAGCAAGGGGAAGGGGCATATCCCCAAGCACACTGCACAGGGGGAAGCTGGTTTAGTGCTTCCAGGGTAAATTCCAATGCCAGTCACCAAACCTGCATGAACTGCATATACCAACCAAAGCAGGCACAGACACCAGTATCTACTTCAATCAGTCCCATGCTAGCTTTTGGCTCTAGCTTCTAGTCCCTACCAAACCACATTTTCAAAACAGCATGCAACGTGTGCCACAGGACAGCAGAGCAGATACCTGCTCAGAACACTTGACCTCACCCTGACACCTGACAATAACTCCACCCACAACAGCAACTACCAGGGCACTAAACAGGGAGCAATCCTTCCAAAGCAGCACAGCCACTCCTTACAAAGGGGCGCATTTTCCAAGTCTTGCCTCTTAAAGCAAGTTTCTTCCAGTGCTTCAGATTGTTTGTTGGGTTTCTTTCCCAGCATTGTTAACTAAAACTTTGGAATCTGTAGGCTCTTTATTTATAAAGAGGTAAGTCATGATGAAGAAAAGTCCCTCCCAGCAAGGCAGAAAATGCCAGTATTCACTGCCTGCAGGGAGAAGGAACCATGTTGGCATGCTTCTTTACACACTAGACATCAGATCAGCATCAACAGCAGCAGAGGAGCAATCAAGAGCTCACAACCAGTTTTTGGTATAAAAGCAACTGGAAACTGCTGTTGCGGAAACTATGTCAGCAGCAGAAGCCAAAGCAAAGCGTTCCTGATATCGACACCTTTATACTGGCAGAAGTTCAATTGCTGATAGCCTGTCTTACAGTTCTTCTACAGGAAATCTCATTTCTTCTTTGAAGCTGTGCCATGAGACCAGCTTGCAACTAGGGGTATTGGGTTTGCATGACAAGGTTTCAGTAGCAAGGGGGCTACAGTGGTGGCTTCTGTGAGAAGCTGCTAGAAGCTTCCCCCATGTCTGACAGAGCCAATTCCAGCCAGCTCCAAGAGGGACGTGCCCCTGGCCAAGGCCCGGTCCATCAGCAACAGCCAGGTTGACCTTCCACACTCAGCTCTTCCATCCAGTATTAAAACAAAACCAAAAGAAGAATAATTAAAGACAGGACTTATCCTGTATACTAGAGAAATTTCAGAAGGCAAAATATAGCTGTTCACAGTATCAGATCTGCTGCTCTAAAGTAATAAATTCAGCAAAGCCTTGGTGTGCACTGTAGGCTGCTGGGGAACCGCTGCGTTTGTCAGCGTGCAATTACACAGAATAAAGGGTAAGAGCTGCTACAGGCAGCATGTAATCATTTCCTCTGCGTCGCAGGTACAGACACACACACACGCACTGGTGACACGGGTTGATTTACTGAGTTATTGCAAAATACAATTCTTTGCAATCAATACAAGCAAGTCTATTCAAAAACTATTTAATATGTGGTAACATCTGCGTCCTCTTGTGATAACAAAGTAAAAAACATTAAAGTTTTAACAGCTGGAACATCACGCCATGATCTTCACACAAGAGTAACAAAAGCACTGGTGGAAATCACACTCCAAACACTTAACTGGATGTGGTGTATGATCTATGCAGCAACTTTCATACTGGAATCCAGTACTCAAGGCTGACTCTGGTATACCTACGGTTTGCAACTTCCCATTTTCATTTAATCCAGTACTTAAAAGTTCTTGCCACTACCTGCTGCTTACGCCGTGCTGCCCCGAATTAGCCTCCCTTCAACGACTGTCACCACTGAAGGACAGCCTCTGGAGGGCCAGTTCAGATCTCTCCATAGCAGCAGGGGAGATCACTAGAGGACAGAGAAAGGAAAGGACATGGCAAGCAGGGAAGTGGGAACACAAGGCTGTGACAGAACAAGTAGTTAAGGACAGGACAGCGCATCCATGACTCTTACAAAAATACTGCTTGAGCAGCAGGATCCAGATGTGGATGCTTGTTAAACAGCTCAGTGATTTGTCACTGTAGGTGTTACACACATACAGAATTCAGCAACAGCACACTAAATGATAGAGTTGGGATCACTAATTTTGCAGCAGTGATCAAAAGCACCTTTCCAATGTCTGACAGTGCAAAGCTCACGCCCAGAGACGATGGGGCTGAAAATACAGTTGTCAGTCAGCAGAGGATTTGTGAGGACACGTGCAAACTCCAGCTGGAACCGCTGACAGAGGACACAAAGTGCCATTTTCCAAACAGCACTGAACAGTTTACTTACATTTCCCATCTCCCTATAGCCATCCCTCTGAAAGTAGTGAAAAAACCACCAAACCCAAGGACAAAAAAAACCCCAACAAAAACAACAACAAAAAATCCAACCCAAACAAACACAGAAAATTAAAGTAAATATTTGTAAAGGTGTTGTCAAACAGCATTTCTTCCAGGCCAAGCTGCAGTAATGGCATACAGAAGTCAGCTTCCACAAGATGACACTTCATATTTGCCTTTTCAATATTTTTAGGGTGCAATTCAGCAGCATGAGCACCAGGTCTGCATTTACAAAATGTGTCTCTGTCCCTATAGGCAAGTAGATATTGTACTTGAGCATCTGCTCACACATGTAAGCTCTGTGTACATAGTTAGTGTGCATACACCTCGCAAGTACAAAACAGGCTCCCACCTTTGAAAACCACAGTACTTAAGATATCTAAACCGTTAGACTTCCAGCCTCTTGCTTTGGTATTGAATCGATAGAAAATTCACAATGCCATTCTTCAGTCTTATGCAGACTGAGTTATTAACCAAGAAAATAAGAAAGTAACAAGTCTGAGTATCCCAAACAAATCTACAAACACATTCTTCAACCTGCAGCACATTATGAATAAGGAGGCAATACATGGAATTGCTATAGTGAAAATCAACTAGTTGTAGGAAAGCCTGAATGCCTTCCTAACGTTTTTTCTTCTTGTGTAACATTAACATCACTTTAACAATGATGATATAGCAGCTTCTACTATGTTACTTCCCAAATTGTACACTTTAGGTTTGATTGAAAAGGGGGTGGGAAACGAAGGGCCTCTGAGTTCAGCAGCAACACTTAAGTGTATTGAGAACACTGTTCATCTGTGGCACACAGGAGTTAATGGGTTACACAGGATACTTTTTCCTATTTACAGTATCATACATTAGTTTAAAGTCTCTGCTGCATTTTTTTCAGTACTTAGTCTGTGGCAAGTCACTAACATTATTCACAGAAAAAGGAAATCCCATTTTCTTCTGAAGACTAAGTGACTCATGGGTATTACTTAGCCTTGCTTAGTTCAGCCTCTCTGAACCCCATGAATCCCAAAGTCTAAATTGGCACAAAAACATTTTAATAATTTAATACAGGAACTGATTGCTCATGACTGTTTACTTTTTGACTAATCCTTATGTTCACTGCTGGAGAATGATCCACTTGTCTAGATGTCAGAATTAATACATCTTTGAAAAAAAATAAACCCAAACCACAAAACACCCTCCATAAACACCATGCACAGAAAAAAAACCCTACAAGAAAGGGTGACTTTGCTGTTGGGTATCTGACTGCATGATAGGAAACACCAAAGCAATGGGGTGTATCACAGCAGTATCACACTGCCTCTCAGACACCAAGGACTACAGCAAGCCTTCATCAATAATTATGTTTATGGAAGTAGTAAGCAACTCAACTTCTGCAAAAAACTGCCTTATCACCAGGCTTAGTAGGGCAACAGAGCCTTCAAAGCAGTTTCTGATACCAGCTGAAGACACTGGGATTTCTAGTTCCAGCTAAGGCAGAGGCAAATCAGAGAGGAGTGGGAAGGAACACTGTACACAATGTGACGTGGCTGAAAAAATGACGTCTTTGCACTTGAAGATGCAAAACTCACTGTAGTAAAGGCATAAAACCAGCTACATGACATCACCTCTGTTTCTGAGGGCAGAAGGCACAGCCCTCTACTTTGCAACAGATTTTTATGTAGGTATTTTAAATACTTAGAAGAACTTGAGTATGCAATGATCAATCAAACACAAGGCGGCAGAAAGAGAGAACCATGTTTGAAGGTCGATTTGACACCCTCTACAAGAAACCTGGGCCCATTTCATCACCGGTAAAATGCTGTCACCAGGTCTAAAGAGCCTTTACATAAAAGCAAGTGGCTGGGTACAGGTATGGAAATGTTAAATACTTACTAGCTGTGGTACAGGAAAGTTTAGTTGTGAGACTGAGAAAGAAGGGCAGAGTGGCTTTTAGTCAAAGGATTGTGTACTCTTTTAGAAAACAATAAAAACACAGTAAACCAAAACAATCCAACCAACTATGCCAACTGATTATCAGTTTGCTAACCTTTGTGTTTAAGTTCTCAACTTAAGAATGCACTTCCAACACCTGAACACAAAACAGGGTGTACCTGCTAGAACAAAATCAGTTTCCTTTCCAGCATACTCTTCAATAGCTTTTGGTGCCACATGCTGGAGAATTGAGATTTAAATCATTGTGACTGGCACATGTCAGCAGGCAATAGCTTGCACTACACTGATGGCTCCATCTTGACCATCCTTTTCTTCAACACCTCCTTTTTTAACTTTTAAATTTAAAAATTAATCTTCCTTTTGGAAATTCAGAACCAGGCCTGATTTTCTTTGTCATCTCTGGTCACACTGTAGGATTATCTTCAGAAACCATTCTTATTTCTTGCCGATCCCATTTGTTACTTCTGATTTGGAATGCCGATTCCTCCTCCCAGATCAATGGCTTTCACTGTTGACTGTTGAGTGTTTTGGTGGACTATTGTCAGAACCTGCTGAGATACAAATTTTTTTTAGTTTACATATATTTGGCATTGCAAAGGTCTTGTCTAAAAGACAGTAAAGCTTTCTAGAGCTACAGTGTTTACAGTATGGGTTATTTCAAGATAATACAAACTGGTCAATACTTGTACTCCATCTAGTGGCCTTTTAAACAAAAAAACCAAAACACACCCCAAAAAACCCCAACAGAACACCAAACCAATTCTTGAGACTTCTGTAAAATTCTTCTTTCTCAAAAAAAAAAAATGAGAAAGCAGAGACACAAAATGAGGGCTGAAACAAGACTTTAAAAACAAAACATGAAAGATGCTGAAGTTTCTAATTAATGAAGTAACACAATGATGTCAGAGACATTTGCTTGGCCAGATTTCTCAGACATATATAAATAGGAAAATCATTTTGAGTGCAAGCAATTTTTCACCAAAATATAAAATCCATAATGTACTCAACTGAGAAAAATTGCTATCAGCAACCATAAAAATAATCTATGGAGCATAAAGCAGCTCTGCTGTAGGTGCTTTCCAAGCATTTGCCAAGTAAGAAATATTTTAAATGATACAAACACCTGGAGCATAAACTCTGATAGAGAGAACTTCCAGGTGTGAATCTCAACATTTGTTCCAGAAGCAAGACCACGCTAAAGAGTTAATGGAAGAGGCAGGTAACATAACTGACCTCTAGTGTAGGGAAAACAAGCTGCTGCCTTTGCTTAGGGACAGAGAAAGCTGTTTATGACCATCAGCACTGCATTAACTAGGCAAGCTCAGTAAGAACACAAGCTCCAGGGCACATTCTTGGTTGTTTCTTAACAAGCAGGAATAAAACCAATTCACATTCATATGTTTTAAATCAAACGTGCAAAGTTCAGAAAGAACAACCTGTCTGCAGCAGTTATGAAATATATAATGCTCTAAACCTACAAGAATGGCCTGGAATAGTGGCAGAAAAATTCAGTTGCTTCATTAAAAAAAAAACCCAAACATCTCCAGGAGTTAAAATAACAAAAAAATGGAGGCGGGGGGGGGGGGGGGAAGTGAAGTAAAGTAAAATAACTTTGCACATGATTTATCTGTATAGCTCCTGCAGGGATGTTTAAATAAGTCCAGTTGTATCCAAGGCAAGTTTCTGAAGCCTCATTTCCTGGTCCTGAGCCGTAATGCTACCACTTTGAAAACAGAGATGCCAAAGTGCCAATACCTCTACTGAACTTAGAATGAAGCCAGGAAGCACCTGAACTGTAGGGGCTGTCTGATTCACTTTCTGATAAGCTCTGTAAAAAAAAAAAAAGGACACGTCATTGGGATGCTGGTGGTTCTTGTCATCATCACTTCTGTTTGCAATTAGGCTTGTAAACTTAAACTGTGGCAGAAGTCCTCATAAAACATTCAGCCGGTACTTAGGACTTTTCCCTTCACAGTTAGAAGGTACAAGTAGGCAATACAATAAGAACTCACCACTTGCCATGTGATCTGTTGTGTAACCAAGTACTCTTAATATTCCCCTAGCATTGCACCTGTACAATGGGAACATTAGCTAACCATTCATCCCTGAATGCTTTGCTAAAGTTACAGTCTCATTTTGAGTAACTAAGACAGCATTCTTTAGAAACCACAGTGTAATTTGGGACCTGTCCAAGGCCTGCTGAATTCAGAGCTCTTTCTATTGACTTCAGTTAGCCTTTGGACCATCCACCCCTCATCCCCACTTACACTAGCTCTGGTAAAGAATTCTAATAGGTGGGAGAGCTTTGCAGTTTTAACTGTGGTGTAAAACAGAAACAGACTGCCTAATAAAGTACCTTTTCTTGGTGGCCGTAGTATTCAGCATACCAAACCATACCATATAAACACAGGAAAGTTGTAAAGGCCTAAACAAGGGAGGAAAAGAAAAAGAAAAAAATAATCCATAAAACATTTTCCAAATTCCTTGGCTGGTTCAGGATCTCAGAGACTTCCATGCTCTGTTTCTCTCTGCATCTTTTGTCAGGATGAGTAGGACTCGTGCTTCAACTTCAAGGTACACACACATTCTGTCACCATGGGGTATGCTGACCAGGTCTCAGTGGGAGCATAGGAACAAACACAGATGACCCACATACATGCATGATACTCCCTCAGCATGGTTTTTGCCCTCACCCAGTGCAGTCAACATACAAGCACCTACAAACTGCCTTTGTAGGTGCATTATCAGGAAGCAGTCTGAGAGAATTCTCCTTCTCCCTGCCTCACACTTCAGGCTGAGTTACGTGTTTGGTTTTGTGGTGCTCTGATCCAGGGGGCAATGCAATACTTTCTCCTCTGAAGTTTCATTAATAAAACTGACATGCCAAATAAGAGAACGATAAATTCTGACTCCCTATCACCTGTTCAAACCATGGTCCCAACTACAAGGGAGAAGTATTTATCTGTCAATCCATTATAAATGTCTTATTTTTCACTGACCATTAAAAATGTGTTTGGCATTGGAGTTACAAGCCTGGTAAGATAAACATCCATTTATTGTTACAGAATGGGCATTTCATGCTGTATTTGCAGCAACCCTACTGAAGTACAGAAAGTTACAGGCTGAGTGAGAATGATTTGCCTGATAAAGGAGTGTTGTTTATGTAGTTGTAAGACTTCAGTGTGAAACAACATGCATTCCTTATTAATGCTATTCATTAACTCCTGTTCCTTTCCAGTGCACACTCTAGCAAGCACCAAAGTTAGCCTCAACTGAACTGACGTTTTTCTCTCATAAAGGTAAAGCACCCTATAACTAGTGTTTGTTTCACTGTTAAGCACTGGTACAGTGCTGATAATCTGCTAAGTCAAGAAATAAATAGAAAGCTATTCTAGTCCCCACAAAGTGCATTCTAAACCATCTAGCATTTGCTTTTCCTAGGATGTGCACAAAGCTCCTTAGCAGCATTCCCCCACAAGGATCCGCTGCTGCCAATGGTCCAGAGGGGAAGTTACCAAGATACTTCCAATGCTTTTGCCATGCTTTACGTTTCACATGTGAAACCTCACTTACCACACAGAGAAGCCAGAACACAACATACAGTATTTGTGTTTTGGAAAAAAGATCCTGTCCAAACTTTATGCAGACGATGGCTTCAAGGAAAGCAATAACCCTGTGCGCAAATGAAAGAGAGAGGGGACGGGGGGAAGTGGTTACAAACACCAAGGATTTAACTCACAGGCTCACAGCCCAGACCCCACGCTGGCAGCTCTAAACAAGCATTGCTCTCTGGTGAGCACTCACCTCCTCAACACCGCTATTAGCTGCAATTCTTTGGGAAATCCAGTTTTCTTTTTATACTGTTCTTCAGCATAAGCAGTACACAAGCAGCCATCAACTGGCAGCTCACAATCCCGCAAGCCTCTGCCTGTTCCAGGAACAAGCGTGTGCCAATAGCAGAGAATGTCACTTTATATCTACCATTGTGCCTCAGCCCTCATCAGTTATAAATTTCTTTTCTGTGCTGAACAACCAATAGCCTCTCTGTTGGGTGAACTAAAACTGTGCTTTGGGTATTTGTCTACTGTAAGTAGATTTATTACAATTCTAAACAGGCGACTTTGCTTCAGATGTAATGAGAAAATTAACGTGAAACAGCATTTCAAATTCACCCAGAATCCACACGTTTGTTTTGGTTTATGTGTAAACCCAGGTGCATACTACAGTAACAGAGGATTAGGAGAGAAATGGGAAAGGAAAATTAGCAGTAGTTACTTCCCTCACTGGCATTATAAGAACCAAAACAAGTGTCTCCAGCTCTCTCCCCACTTCCAGATGTTTACATCTTTTCAGGCTTAAAGCTATGGAGGCTTGTTCACCACTTGGTGGGGAACAAGGGGTTATAAATCCAATGCTTCTATCATTTGCCATGGAAATATATTTAATGTGGATGCAAAATTACTTTTTTATTTGTTTAAAAAAACCAAATACAAGTGCAGAAATACGACTGGTGTAGCAAAAATATAGAAAATTGACTCTTCAAGCTGAAACAAATCACAAAGTACTATTAAATTTATAAAAGTTTAATACTTAACTCATTAAATAGTGACTTAGAGGTTGTACATGAACACACTCCTCAAATATGTGCAGGCACACTTAGCATCAGGTCAAGCGTTCCGGTCATCCCAAGCTCGACACAACTCCTACCAGCACTCCCCACAAACAGGCAGCTGCCAAAAACCAGCCCTAGTGCCTGGCAGACAGGACCCAGCTCCCTCCATGAAAGAGGGAGGAAAGATGTGTACAAAACTTAGCTACCTGTATTACAGAGCTGGTCCTGGTGCAAATAATAAATTACAGCTTTCTCTGTAGCATCTGCAGTGGCTGGCAGTATGATGAGTGGGGCCAAAACTCAGAATCAGGGAATTAATACCTAACTGACCAATACTGTAAGTTAATAAGGTACATATTCGTAGAAGTGGAGAGCAGTATTACTCTGTTGGGTCAGCAACTATTTTTCTTTCTTGGTTTTATATTATTCTTACTCATCCAGCTGCAGATTAAAAAAAAAATAATAAATAGTTAAGCTGAACAACTGCAGTGGGAACAGCAAGACCACCATGAGGAAACAAACATATGAGGGTATGGTATACTCAAAGGTATAAACAAAACAACACGCTGTTTTCAACAAGGACTCAAAATGATACAGCTGCTTGTGCTGCATTTATATGCTCTTTCCATTATTCTTGTCAAGAATACTTGGGTTAAGCACATTGTACAACAGGACAGCTATTACATTTAAAGTACTGGTAAATCAAAAGATAGAAGAATGCTATCAAGTGTCCTACTGAAGGGTGGTGAGAATACTCCACAGAACTAAAGACATTTCATTCACCCGAAATGACCTTGCAACATGCTAGCAAATATTCCTTTGTGAAAAGCTTCATCATACCTAAAATGGTGTGATTTCCTGCAGACCTGTTGCTCTGGCCTTGTTCATGCCTTATGTCACTTACTGTCTATCTGCTGAAAGTGATACTACAGCATATGTCAAGTTGCAGAGAATACAGTTTCACCTTAATGCAAGGCACTGGTTTTAACTGTATCCATGACTATGCTGTTGCCAATTCCATCTGTGCCTTTAGAAGTCTGTCTTGTTCACTACAGATAGGAATATCCTATACACTTGCATTTAATTACTGCAGAAGTTGTGTTCTGGATAGTTAAATTACTGAAGAGTGATGCTTTTCCAACAAACAGGAACTCCTAGTGTTGCTCTGTTTTTTCTAGATTACAGAAGCAAACAGTATCAAGTTGAATACTTAGTCCATGCACATTTCCCACGATTACATCAGACTGTAGATGAATATTATGTTTCAGTTCTTCTTACGAGATCATAAAGACGTTTTTGAGATTCTATTTACTGACATGTATTACACTGAAGTGTTCAGTGAGAGCTTTGAACCGAGATTGACGGCTGCTGTAATCCTTAACATGTTTTCAGAGCCAGAAAGCAAACATTCAGCATCATATTTCCCTTCGGCTTGCAAAAGGCTATGTTTTTACATTCTCTCTTTTGGGTGAAACAAAGAAGTTTGTTTCTCTTCATAATGCAGAACTTTAAAATTCTTTCCCCAAATTAATGAAATTATTTAAAATGTGTCTTCTTTCAGACTCTTAAATTGCCATCTACAGTTCACAGAAATTTCTATTTTCTATAGAAGCACCTGAATTCCTAAATCACTAAAATACAGATTTCAGTAACAAGTCTATATTCAAATGCTTATCTCTAAAATATCAAACAGATCCACACAACAGAGCAAGGTTATTTGATCCTAATTTTAAATTAAGTGATGATATTGATTATGTGATCAGTTATCTTCAGCACTGAGGTACCATTCATACCAAACCCAGGAAGACAGGCTACACTGCCATGATCATTAAAAAATTAAGGGTAGCACATGTTACAGCCTCTCTTCAGGAAGCATAATACATGTTTTGAGGACTGGGATCCTCTTTAGGCAAGGAGGTTTCTGCTGACAGGAAATATTGTCAACTCCTACTCAAAACCAATAAACCTGAGGAAGAACAGAGCTACTGCCTTTTGTATGTCCATTGGATGTTCCAGTCGGGAGTTGAAGACAGTAATAGATCCATCCAGGAAGGTGTAAGTCAGTGAAAGGTGAATATTTAAGCCCAACCAAATCCACAGAGACAAGTCATGTTCTCCAGGGTACACCCAAAACAAGAGTAGAAATTACTTCAATTACATAGCAGTATGCTCTGCTCTCATCTCAATTAAATGCTGACAAAGCGGTATTCTTTGTGGTGTAATGCACCAGGAGCACTCTTCCTAAAACTCAGTAACATCCCTGAGACTAATAGAAAATATGTTTGACAGAGAACTGTCTCTAATTTAGACTTGAGTATTTTACCACTCATCAAAATGCTATTCCAATTTGAAACTAAAGATTCTTCCATTAAACACAAAACTGATTCAGACAATCATGGGAATAAGACTTACTAATCTTGACAAATTAAATGGCTCTTAATTTAAAATCACTGCCATCAGAAGTTAGCTTCTTGAATAAAAATACATGATTTAGGATCTTTTGTGTTTTCTCATTTGTATGTTTCCAAGTCATAAATCAAAAAGGGACACTACTGCACTGCTTATTTACAAGCAGCTTTAATGACACCACAATAGCTACGCTTCTGGTCTCCTGAACAGTACATTTCAGTCAAAGTATCTAGAAGTTCTAGGAAGTTCTCTCCAGAAGCAAAGTCTTCATTTAAAGGTCTCCTCCAAGAGATAGGTCGAAAGCGATCCCAGCTAAGGTAAACATGTTCATAGCATGTTCTCTTTGAGAAGATGGTAGAAAAGGTCGATAATCACGATTCGTTTCAACTGCCTTCTGCTGCGATTCCCCTAACAGCACCAGTGCTCACTGGGATGGCCAGGTAACATTGCTCTGATGATAGAGAAGTCGTAGAGGCAAAAAATTTTACCCTTCTCCCCTGAATGAGAAAACGGACAGCAGCCAGTGTTACATGGAAGAAGCCTAGCTTTACCAAACAGTTTCTAGTTTTTCCTTTCCTCTGAACTTAAAAATAAATAAATGAATCTACAGGCTGCTCTTGACACTAAAAACAACACAAAACAAAGACTGGCTTCATGCAAAGACTATTCTTTTGCTGGTCTCATACTTAACGCTTGCTTCCAGAATGCAGCAACAACACTTACCCGAACACCCAGCACTGAGTTCCCACCCTCTTGCACTGTGTGTCTGTGAGGTAGGCATAGTATTGCCTGTGAAGGGAAAGAAATTATTCAGTGAACTGAAAGTCCTCAGAATATTTATATTTAGAAAATGAGTTTGTGTTACAAATGTATCTATACTGAAAATGAAGTGCTGATGGCTGAACTTGCAAGCAATCATGCTGGATGTCTACCAGATGGCTTCAATTCTAGTAGGGCAGATTATCACATAGATCAAATAGCTTGAAACAACACTAAAACAATTCTGAGAGCAAGGACCGGGAAAGCACCCAAACTAGTAGACTAACAAAGCTACACATTTGTCTCATGTCTCTCCACCAAATCTCCAGTTCTTTTAGACAAAGTACAACAGCTTCAAAAGAATTAGAGAATACTCTGTTTTTTCAACAGTTAGTGTTTAATTTATTTACATTCTTGAGATGTGGGTTTGAATTTTGACAGAAACTGAACCTGGCTATCCCATACCCTGACTGAGTGCTCTAACCACTGATAACGTTTTCATCTGAAAAATGGAGTAGAATTCCTCACTATTTTGAAAACAGTCTGAAGACCACTCTGCTCTGTTGTCTGTGCTCCTAAATTTTGAGGGTTTAGAGAGAGGAATTCCAAAGTAGTGGGACCAAAGTTCCTTTTGCACTGACTGATGAAGACAAGTGTTAATAATCAAACAATACAAGGATTCTTTAAGAATAAAGACTTCTACAACTTCAGGAAACTGCCTGAAAAATACCTGAAAGCTCACCTATAGAGGAACTTCTAGGATGTCTAAAGTGACTTAACAGTGTGAAATCACTGAATGTAAGTTGAGATATTAACAATTGTATTTTAATAATAAACCAGTGCATGGTTGCCATTAAACTGTCCAAGGTTACTCACTTTACTCATGAATGGGAAATCCCCTGCCTCTAATTTCAAAGCTGTGTGCACCCTGTCTACATCCAGCTATGTTACAGGAAAAATAAAATTAAAGGGGCTCTGCTAACAAGCCAAAGTAGTGTGCCTGACTAAAAGCAGGTTAACATTTCTACACAACTGCTAACATTGCATACACACTGTTCTGTTGCTCAGTCTGTGGCAGTGCTCTACCTTTTCTGATAACATGCCAATATGTCCTGCAGACAAAGAGAATAAGAAACTCAGAAAAACAGCTCTGTTTTTCCTTCGCTACACTTCTGCCAGCATCTGACTCATCAACTAGGATGCATTCACTTGCAGTCCTCAAGGATAACATATGCAGCAACTCAAACATAGGCAGATGCTATACAAACAGAAGATGGAACAGGCTGATTTTGCATCCCTATGGAAACAGATGTTTATATACATTTTACCTTATTTGGCAAAAAACACATTTTATTGGAAGTTGATTGTTTTGCTTTTTGTGGTGGCAAAACCAAATTTCTTGACATGTGCTGAACTTACTCACAAGCTAAATGCAGTTCTTGGGTTCCTAGAAGTCAAGCTTCTTTAAACTTAAGGAAAAAAAAAACCAACATGGCAACAAAATTACCTTACAGTGGGTGCTGTAATGATTCCTATGAAGAGAATTCTCCCCCAGCTTAAAGGGTGGCTTGCTTGGAACACAAAGATATGCTTCAAAAAGAATGTGTTCAATTCAGTCAGCTAAAAAAAAAAATAATAGTTAGTTAATAGCCTTCAACTTATGTAACTCTTAACGAATTACTACAGAAAATGTGCAAAGATTATTGTGGGAACTAAAGCATGGAAGGAAAACTGTGCTCTAGTATTATCCTGCTGGTTAGACTGAGGATTTAGTCTAAGATTCCCACTCAAGGACAAGAAAGGAATATACTAGTATGACAAAGAGTTTTCCCTTATCCACCTCTATAAAAGTATTTGCTCTCTTTGAAGAAATCCATTAAGGGACAAGACACTAATTCACACTGCAGACATCTTCTGGTAACTTTCAAATCAGGGCTGAGCTAAATTTGGTAGAGGGGAAGGAGAAATTGTATTTTTAAAAAATGTTTCTCTCAAATACTTCTGGTTTTCCAGCAAATTCAGCTATTTCAGCAAATTAAAACATTTTAAAAATTAAAAGTTTTCATGAAGCCTGATAGCATTTGCATAATTCAGTAATCAGAGAAGTTGAGGAATGTTATGGAGTCTTCCTGGATCAAGGTCAGAATTCTGAGTAGGAGTGATACATCCAACAGTCAATGGGAAAGAAAGAAAAGCAAAAAAACCAACCAAAAAAAACCCTAAAACAAACAAACACACAAAAACCCCCACAGCAAAACCAAAACCAAACACTCACCCTAAACATCACTTCCTAGTAGGTTTTTTTAACTGCATCAACTGCAAAGAGCAATCTGATAGCCAGCAATCTGTAACATTTGGGTTTTCCACAGATTCTGTAATTACACTCCTGAACTATCATGTAACTCCCATGAACAATGCCCTCAGCAATTCTGTGTTATCAATTCATTTAACCGTGTGTTTCAATGACAGACAGACATTGCATTAGAATATCTTCTAGACAAACACAGCCAATAAGTAACTGAGCTGATGGCAGCTTTGATTTCACAGAACTTACTTCTTACCTGCCAAATGATCATGAAAAGGTAGATTCCAGCCACTCTTTGAAATGAAGACTTTGGGTCAAACCAGCGGGCATAGGTCCAGCTGGCTGGGGTGAACTGTAATACAGCTCTTTTGATTTTCCCTGTGGTTGTGTGAATGTCCCTAGGAAAATAGAATGGCTGGAGTAAATGCAGGGAATATGCAAGTGGGGAAAAAGCAAAGAAAAAAGATAGAAGCAATAGCCATGTTACTGATATTACAGAACAATCACACTTGATGGAGAGCAGAGCTCTTCACAGACACAACTGTGTAACAGAAAAGGGTGAATTAATAATCTATTAAACAGTTAATTCAGGGTGCATTCTTCTACAAAAGCCCACCTTCCTCTAACCTCAGTCAGTAATTGCAAAACATATTTATCATTCTCTCCATGAAGGAAAGAAACAAGAATTGCAAATTTGCGACCCCCTTAGAAAATCTAGAGGATATTTCTTTCTAGTCTATGGTGTGACTGCTCTTTTTCCAAAGATCTCATGCTCTAGAGCTCACTGACTTCAAGAATCTGTGCTATTTATTATTCATGAACTGCATAAGGACCTGGCCCCACAGGTTTGAAAATACTGCACTTCCAGCACACACAGCCCCTGCTGTCAGGTCTTAGATGCAGGTGAACCTTCTGGAGACATGTGGCAACACCAGTAAAAGCTAGAAGGCTTTTAAACTCCCTTTTGAAAGGGGATGTAACATCTCACAGATGTGTTACTGGCTCTTGCTTTTGGTAATATTAATTCAGATAAGGACCAGAATCCAAAGGACATGGTATCTAAGAAAACCTCAGTTTCCTTTTCTGAAGGGCTAGGAGTTAGTTTTCACTCTGTTATTTCCCTGGCCTTCTGGACAAAAAAGGAGATTCAAATTTGCTATTTCTGATACTTCTATTCTTTTAGGCTTGTGGCATCATAGGTTAGGGTGAACCTTCTAATCTTTAAGATATGTGCCTACTCAACAAAAAAGAAAACAAAAGGGCACAAGCAAAAGCTTCTCATTCTGTGCAATTCACCTGAACAGTAAGGGTCCAAAAAATGTACTCATTCATTTAAAAGAATATGAGGAAAAAATATATACCACAAAGACAGTAAAGACTAGTCATGACACAGATAGTGAACTCCCTATAAAGAGAGGGACCATCAACTCTGTAATGCTCATGATTCTTCCTGAACTAGAATGTGGGAAAATTGAATTGAGACTAAAAGCTGGATGGGATTCTCTGAGCCATTGACAAATTTGTGAAGTAAGAAAAAAAACAGAGAAGCTCATGTAGGGGTACAAATTCAGAATTCCAGATTTGAGCTCCTCTTCCATCTGTCAAGGCAACATCCTCCTCTAACATTCCACTGTATTTGATCCTGTTTCATCCACACCATCGGCAATGTGCAGATAACTATGCCTGCCACCAACTGGCAGGGAAGAAGGCAGGAGAGGGACAAAAAAAACCAATGAAGAAACCATACCAGGACAACTAGGAACTGACACTTACTAGAACATAAGCTGTTGCCCTTTTATACTACAAATACTATTTTAATTTGCAATTACTCCATTTATTTCAGAGGCTCGGCCACAGGGTAAGGCAATTAACTGCACAGGTACAATCAGCCTGATTCCTCTTCTGCAATTACAACTAGTGCTGATAGATCTCCACACTCATGCCTCATCAAGGTGAGCTCAAATCCAGTTGCAAAAACACTGTGTAATAAGAAAACAACTACAATTTGTTCACTGCCTTCTTCGAAGTTTTACTTATACAAAATAAACTGAAAATGCAAATAGCTTTACTACTTTATATTGTTGTTTGGGATCAATGCTTGGAACTTAGATTGTGAAGGAAAATCATATACACATAGTCCTACTTACAAATACATGCTGTACAGTAGCATTGCTGAGAGATGGACTTAAACATTCAAACTGAATGTACAGTGTTGTTCGCACATACAGATTGCATGCTATTTCTATACTACATGCATTTTACATATGCAGAAGAGGTCATCCATGTCCCAAGGAAATTAATGTAGTATTATAACATCAAATATAATGTTTATCAAGCTTGAATTTGGACCTACTTGAAGCTTGCCCAGTGATAGGTCCTCATCTCCAAGAAACGACAAACTACCATGCCCAACCAGATGCCACCCCCGTTACAAAGCAGGATGTCCAAAATGACTTGATCCCACCAGCATTCAGCAAAATTAGGCAGAAGGTGCATGAAGAAGAGCTACAGAATACAGCAAAAACATTCTGGGTAAGCAACAGCACAGAATTCACGTAAACACACTTTTAAAGTAAGCATCCAAAAATCAGCTTCCCAGTACATGTCACACTCCAAGGACATGAGCTACAACCACTGAGATTCCATGGGCATCCATCCTTCTGCTAACTGTGTAGAACAGCACAACCCGTCAGAGATTTCTTTTTCACAAGCCCTGTTGGGGCTATGCTGCCTGTAAGGATAACCACGCAGCTCTTGGAGGAGATACTTTACAAATCACATAATAAACTAAAGGACATCCTTACCCCCCCCCCCCTCCAAAACCAAAACAACAATATCACTTTTGTCAGTGACTGTACATACGCTGTGTTTGTGGAAGATTATTGGTGTGATTTTGTAATAAAGTACCTTTTATTAACAGATATATAAATAAAACAGATGTGGCAAAAGGAACATTTTCTGTGCACAGCAAGAATGAATACTGATCCATTTATAATAAATTACAGTGACCCATATCAACAAGGACAGTTCTTTCAACAACTCTTGCAAAAGTATATCAAAGCAACTTTGACAAGGCTATGGGAATTTCAACCAGTAAAAAAGAAAATCTGCGTTTCTCTTCAGGACCCAAGCTATACAGGGCTGCTCATCATCCTGCAATGTTTTCCCTTTCATGTTTTAAATGGATTTATCCTGAAAAGGCCAGATGAGTCTTCATCTGCAATAATCGAAAGATGCCAGAAATTAGGAATAGTAAGGCAGCACAAACCAGAGTGCAGGCATTAGCTAGGCCATCTCTGAGATGCTAGCTTTTTTCTCTGAACAAGGAACCAAGGTCTGCCTGCCTCCCAAGTTTAATCCAAGAGTAAGGAGCACAAGCCAAGTGTCCCATTTCAGAACAGCCAGCTGAACTCCATTAACGCTAACAGGAGATGCACAGTTAAATCCCTATATAACTGCCCTGATAACTTCTGTAGGTTTCTGATGACTTTCCTGAATTAACTAATTCATTAAAAGTCCATTTGAGTGGTGATAACCTCTCTATATGTTGAACCTTACCCAACACATTGTCTGTTCCAATAATCTGCCTTTCAACAACACGGAATACTAGACACCCCATGTGGTATCAAATTGAAGGTGATGGCTGTGTGATGATCAGCTGAACGATAACAGAGCACGTGAAACAAATCCAAGTTACTTCTTTTCCAGGGGGAAAAAGAGAGTACAATAACTACCAAAGCTGGTTTTTGTGGATGGATACTTGTGAAGCCCAAATCTTACCTTAGAAAACAACCTATCCCTCACTGCCACAGAACAAAACCACGCTTTGAAAAGGAACTCATTGCACCAGTATTTTCAAAACCAGAAATTTAATTTTAGGCAACTAAACCCTTACCTGTTTCAGAACTTTAAATGCCTAGCCAGATGAGCCAAGCATTCTCAAGCAAGCAAGCTCTACAGAAAACTATGATTTTACAAACTAAATTCAGGTGCTTACATCTATACTTTAGTATTTTTAGTGTGACATGTTAGACTATGCTGTCCCAGAAGCTGATAAAAACAGTAATATTTTTTTCTCTCTCTTAATTGTCTAAATATAATGAAATTAAGCTTTCTTATAGAAATGTATCCTTGGATCTTAGGTGATATCTATTCTACTAATCAAGCTCTGGGTTACATGCAAATGAAAACATTTAAAGTAGCAATTAACCAGCTTGAATTCTTGAAACAGATCTAATGATAAGGACCAGCAGTTCAAGCAACAGCCAACTGACTGAATCAAGTCAAGTATCTTTTTTTTTTTTTTTTTAAATCCAAACCAGGATTTTTAAAGCCAACGGTCAAATGACCTGAGCATGTGATTAGGAGAACTGTGGTAAAGCAGGATAGCAAAAGTAAGTCAGTGATCCTCCAAACCATGGTGCAAGGGACTACACTGAATGTGAATTAGCTTAGATCCAAGTATAGTTAGGCAACAAAACCTAGGCTTGTGAGCTCTGGTTTAACAGATAAAGGGCTAAGTATTCAGGCCTCATGACAGAAAACACACCAAATGGTGTCTTGGCTTTCCATATAGTTATCCTCATGGATCGTCACACCTTCCTCAGGGATCCCTCAACTCCATTTCACTGTACAGTACACAATGTGTATTACTGTTGTATTTGGGGTAAGGGGATTATGACAGTAGATCTCAGATATTGCAAGATAGAAAAGGAGAATAGTTGCTCTGTACCAAGGAATATTAGTCAACATCTGAAGTAGCACAAGTGTTGACTTCCATAACAGCAAAAAACCAAAGTATGAATGGCACCAATAGGCTGCCTAGACTTCTCTCTGAACCCCCTGCCTGCTGTCATCCGTTAACTCAACTGCACCAATTGTTCAGCATCTCTGGTTTATAAAGCTTACAATGTAAATCTATACTGAGAATTAGTGAATCGTCTTTCTAGTAACATCCACACATCCCACCCAAGAACAAATCAAGTCTCATACATTTGCTTAATTAAGATAAACAGGTGGCCTACCTCAGTGAGCTCCCAGGTGATGCTAATAGTCCAGCACAGCCCGTAGCTGCGGATCAGCAAAGCCTTCATTGCCCAGCCCCAGAAATGCCCAAAGGCAAATATATCAAAGTGGCTGAGGATTCTCTCCCAGGTGATAACATGACAGTTCACAGCATACTCCTGTTAGTGAAAAAGGAAAAACAGACCCAACAAAAAGTCTCAATGAACAGGAAACTTCAGAATCACCAGAATGAAGAAACTTCTTTCTATCCAATGTAACAAGCCTGAAATTAGAAATATATAAAAATATGCATTCTTTTGCTTTTTGTCCTTCTAAATTCTGCAGGAAAACTTTCAGTATTAAGACTCAGCGTCATCAAAGCACAGCTCAAATTTAAAGAGAGACACAATAGACCTTCATTCTTGAAGGAGCATGCGTGACAGAGGAACAGCAGGAGCGATAAATCCAGTAATAATAAAACCAGCAAACAATACTCCAGAAAACAGTTATTTGCTTTTCTTTGGGGGTCTTGATTTGAAATAACTACCTTTCCCAATTTCCAAGCTGTCTGGTGTTCGGATGTGGCTCATCAGTAGCTAATCCTCATCCATTTGTGATGTGGTGTTACTCATTTCGATGTTCATTTGAATAGCTTTTGTGCCTTGTTTTTATCACCAAAGTAACTTCCCAGAAACACATTTGTATTGAGAAAGTTCAGTCACAGGGCTAAAGGGAAACAAAAACATCACAGGGAACTTGCAACTTTTCTGCCACAGGATGAGTAGCAGATTCCTTGAGAATGAATGAATATTCTAGTCCTCAGGAATAAAGGAAATGTCTTCATAACACCGTACAGCAAGTGCTGGAAATCACTGCCCAATTAAAAAAAAAAAAAGTAATCAGGAGACTGGATCTGTGGGGGTTCTCTCTCCTCACTGAGCACAAACTATTCCCAACTGGAAACACTCATTTTTAAAAAACTCCTTCCTAAAATATACATTGCCCCCTGCAGGTGACAATACAGCACTGCTCCGGGCTGCTGAATTAAGAAACGATTCTCTTAGGGGCCAGAGCTACTGCTAATCCTGTGTAAATGAACCATGATCAAGCTGAAAAGGGGATGGCAGAGAAAGATTTAAACCCTGGTCTCCATAAAGAGAATACATCATTTCACTCAAAGACTTCTCCAATCTCTCATGCTCCCTTATCAGGAGGCAGATAAGTCCCACTACAAAACTGTGAGTAACCCACCCTTACTGCTGGTGGTCCATGAAGTGGAAGCACAGTACTGCTTCTCACGCTGCTGGCAAGTCAGAGGAGGACGCACCACCTGTCCTCAGGATGGCAAAGCTGTAGCTTCAGAGCACATACCCAAAAGAGAAACTGGCCCATTTGCTGTATTCCCAGTACAACAAGGAACAGCCTGGCAGAATGGTGGACAAATCCACACACATTAGAGCTTCCTTTTGCATTTCTGCTTCTCTTTCCTCATACATATATCCAGACAAACGTTCAGGAATAAATCTCAAAGGTCTTGAGTTGAAGTCATTTTAGCCATGATCTACACACCCACAAAGCCTTACAGCCACTGTGTTTCATTTCCTAACAAAATCATGAGAAGTACCCATTACACAGCAGAAGGTGCAGGCTCCTAGCTACACCATGGTATCTGAAATTCTATGAGGAGTGAACATAATGAGGTTACTCCAGAAATAAACTTTCTCAGGGCTTTGTCTTGGTTTTGCTTTTTATTTTTATTGGGACCACCACACGTGTGGGTCATGCAGAACAGAAAGCCAGAGCCCTGCTCTGGGTGCTGGGGCTGCACAGCAGGTATTGCTGAGCTGCCAAGGCATGACACCCGAAGCACCCAGAGTTTTCCAGGTAAGGAGGCTATATGCAGCCCTCACTATCCATCAAGTAATGTAAGCTGACTGCACTATAAAGATTTCCAGTCCCTCTTGAGAGCTCCAGGGCAGGAGTTGGCAGCCACTGCTGACTAGTGCTGCACAGTAGTTCACACAGAGCGGGACACTGCTATTTGGCTAAGATAATAATTCCCTTACTCCTGAGGCACGAGCCTGGTAACAGCACCTGTGGCTACAGTGCACAAACACAAACCCAAGGGCAAGGAAACATGCTGCTCAGGTGGTGGGCAGTACTTTGATGCAATAGTGAAGAGTACTGAACTGGCAAGCCTTGTCTGTCCGTGCAGTAACCCTCTTCCACTTGGTGCTCAAATACTCGCACTTCCCAACATAACCTCACATAATTCTCCCAGGCTTCCTTTCACTACAACTCAATTCCCCATGCTGGCGTCCTCACCTGAAGGGGAACCTTCTTTGTACTGAAAACTCTTTGCAAGCTGCAGAACAAGAAGCCTGGCTTTCCATGACATTCCAAATCAAGTCTGTGGTAGTTTCCCAATGGTAACAGCACGGGTGCTCAGTGGGGTGACCAGAAGGCAGCAGAGCCCTACAGCTGCTGTACCTGTATTTCTACACACTCAGTATCATGCAGACAAGCTCAGAGAATCACAGAATCACAAGGTTGGAAAATACCTTTAAGATCATCAAGTCCAACCGTTCAGTCCTATGCTAAACCATATCCCTAAGTACCTGATCTACTCTTTTTTTAAACACATCTAGGGATGGTGACTCAACATCCAGGCATGGTGACTCAGAGCAGGAAGGCAAGACCCAAGTTCTTTGACTGCAGCATTGTGACACCAAAGCGCAATCAGAAGGTTCAGGCCCAGAGGGTCATAGTGAATGGGGTTACATCTGGCTGGCAGCCAGTCACTAGTGGGGTTCACCAGGGTTCCATTTTAGGTCCAGTTCTTTTTAGTATTTTCATAAATGACCTGGGCACAGGACCAGAGGTGTCTTAAGTAAATTTGCAGGTAACACCAAATTGGGAAGAGCTGCTGACTTCATTGAGGGTGGAGAAGCCTTACAGAGAGGCCTGGACAGATTACAGAGCTGGGCAATCACCAACATGAAGTTTAACAAGGACAAGTGCCAGATTCTGCACCCGGGACAAGGCAACCCTGGCTGCACATACAGACTGGGGGATCAGACACTGAAGGCCAGCCATGATGAGAGGGATTTGGGGATCTCAGTTGACAGTAAGTTAAACGTGAGCCAGCAGTGTGCCCAGCCAGCCAGGAGGGCCAAGCCAATCGCATCCTGGGGTGCATCAAGCACGCCATTGCCAGCTGGTCCAGGGAGGGGATTGTCCCACTCTACACTGTGCTGGTGCAGCCTCACCTCAAGTACTGAGTGTGGGTTTGGGCACTGCAGTACAAGGAGGACACAAAACTATTGGAGAGTGTCTAGAGGAGGGCAATGAGGATGGCGAAGGGTCTGGAGGGGAAGTCTTACAAGGAGAGGCTGAAGTCCCTTGGTTTGTTCAGCCTGGAGAAAAGGAGGCTGAGGGGAGACCTCATCATTGTCTGTGGCTTCCTGAGAAGGGGGAGTGAAGGGGCAGGCGCCGATCTCCTCTCTTTGGTGACCAGTGATAAAACCTGAGGGAATCATAAGAAGCTGTGACAGGGGAGGTTTAGATTGGATATTAGGAAGAAGTTCTTTGCTGAGAGGGTGGTCAGGCACTGGAACAGGCTCCCCAGGGAAGTGGTCACAGTACTGAGCTTGGCTGAGTTCAAGAATAATCTGGACAATGCCCTCAGTCCCATGCTCTGACTTAGCTGGTCCTGTGTGAAGCCAGGAGTTGGACTTCATGATCCTTATGGGTGCCTTCCAACTCAGGATATGCTAGGATTCTACCATGCAGGCCTCATTTAGATACTATCTTGCTAACTCTATTTTCAGCACCAAGGCTCATATCTATTATTTAAAGGAATCCAAAGCCATCCCAGTGCAAACATATCTCACTCTCCAGACTGCACACTGTCCTGGTTTTGGCTAGGATAGAGTTAATTTCTTTCTAGCAGTGGGTGGAATGCCAAGTTAGGAGTCAGGATGAGAGCAGTGCTGATAACACCCTGATGTTTTCAGTTGTTGCCAAGCAGTCAAGGACTTTTCAGATGTTCATACTGCCCTGCTAATGAGAAGGTGGGGGTGTCCGGGAAACCGGGAGGAGACACAGCCAGGACAGGTGACCCAAATTGGCCAAAGAGGCTATTCCAGGCCAGTTACATCATGCTTGGCATAAAGGGGGGCTGCTGAGGGGAGGAGCACACAACTCCAGAATGCACAGGTTTGAGGGACAATCCAGTTACGGGACAGCTCTGAGCTGGACGGCTCGAGTTGTTCAGTGAGAAACTGCATTGTTTAGCACCAGTTTCATGTATTTTGCTATAAAGTCCTATTATTATTATATCTATATCTCTGCTATCCCAGTAAACTATCCTTATCCCAACCTGTGAGGTTTTGTTTTTTCTGGTTTTCTTTACCCTCCCTTTCACCAATTCTCTGCCCCCCAACCCCAAGAGCGAGCAGCCAGGTGGTACCTGGCTCCCAGCTGGGGCAAAACCACAACACACACTCATCTGAACGTCTGCATTACAGAAAAATGCAGATGAGACTATTTCAAACCAATTACTTCAATGGAAAGAAATAATTTATAGAAAAGGCTTGCTGACTCTGTCAAGTATAGGCACAGACTTGCACTGTTCATGCCAGCAACTTCAGATCTATCCTGTCCCACTCATTTAAAACATGGCTAAGTAGTCAAAACATCCAGTAAAGTGTCATGGATACATACCATAATATCTGCTTCCCTTGTGGCATACCAAAGATTAGGATCCAGCCAGTACATCACTGCTTTTACCTGCTCAAAGTTAAGGAAGAGCACGAACACCAGGAACAGAAAATAGAGCACACTGAGACCTGCAAAAAGACTCAGCTTTCAAATCACACTCACTCACAAAACTCCTTGGGACAGAAGAGATTCCAAAAAGCTGCTTTCAAAGTGTTGCTCTGCACATGCCCAGTCTGCACAAATCAGTGTTCTACGTATGGTGGCTACATGCAAAAAAGCTTCAGAGTCACAAGTCAGCAGGTAATCTCTGAGCACTCAGCCCTTCATATCACCTGTGTCAAGTGATACATGCCCAAATGAACCCAATCAAACCAAAATCAGTCTAATTAGTTTAGACAGGAGCAGTACAAGGCTGTGATCAGGAAGCTCTTTAGTTATAGATACACAAGGATACCTCAGGGCTGGATTAGCTCTGTCCCTTTGCTTTAAGTATTCTTTCTCTCACTAATGCAGGTCCCTAAGCCTATATGCAGATTTCAACATAGCTATTAATTTAATAACTCTACCTGGTAATTCTGAGCTATGCTGACAATAAAGATTAGATATGAACTAACATGTGTTTTAGTTACTCTGGAACAGTTGCTGTTTGAAGATTTTAGAGATTATAATGGTGGGAAAAAATAATAGTGAATTATGAAACACTGCTGCATTTGGGACTACTGTGTCTCTCTGAATATAGGTTTAGGTTTTTTTCAAGAAAATCTTTTAAGAAAAGTCCTAAGTGTAGATGCATATGTAGGTGAAGCTGCTACTGGACACATAACTTTACATTATTCACAAGTTCACAGATATCTAAGACCACATTTGGAAGAAGTATATAGACACTGCACCATTTCTATAGTCTAGCACTCAAACTTACTTGCATCCTGCAGCAATGCCATGAAAGGCAAAAAGATTAACGTGAATAAACTTAGTATCTGCCATCCAAAATAAACTACAGCAATTCTAAAAACATGTTTTGAACTATAACTGTAATTCACATGTTATTAATCCCAGTGCTAGCTAGAGAAGTACTTCTGTTCAAGTACACACACATGAACAGAAAGTATATATACTGTCCTCTGCAGTACATCCTAACAACACATCAGCTAAACAGATACTAAACTACTACAAGAAGAACAGCCTGCAGGCAAGGTGCACTTTGAAATGTTAGGGACACACTCCTCCTGCCTTTCATCTACTGAACAAGTCTGAGCCCTCAAGCAGGGCTACATAAGCCATGCCAGAAGCAGCAGAATTACATGGGGAAAAATGTTGCCCTTGGTATTGAAGGAAGCCTTTTCCTAGGAGTACAAGGGGCCAAGCTCTGACAGTATCCACACTGACAGTGACCTTTTAGCTTACATTTGCTGAAACCTGAAGCAAGCAGTACCTATGTTTCCCAAACTTCAGAAGCAGCCAATTATTTAACAAGTACTATCTAATCAGCAGTATCTTCTCAATGTCAACAGATGAGTAATCAGCTACTTTGAGAGGCTATTTATTTTTAGCTATATGAGGTGGCAGGAAAAACATTCAGTCCTTTTAAAAAGAAACAAATCAGCTTTTAAATCAAGCGTGTCCAATTCTCTGCAAATGTGCCTAAATACTAAGATTTGCTCTGTGACCCCTGAATTATTTAAAAATAAAATTTCTTGTGTTTTTGCTATGTAACTCAGATGTTTGAAGAACAGGATTTCACTCAGTAAATTCTGTAGTTACTATAGAATGCAACTAAAATTTACAGGTATTTTTGCTGAAATTGTAAGTTAAGATGACAAATATACATGTGTAAAGAACATTAGTAAATGCATAAAGATATACAATGATTCAATTTAATAAGCATATAAAGTAGTAGCATATTTTGACACTAATAGAAGGAACCACTCTATTAAAGCTATTTACTTAGAAGTTGGATAGTATATGCACTAGCTATTAAAAAAAAAAAAACAACCTTTTGGGGTCAGAAGAGATGGAAGTAAGAATGGTGTGGAGGAAGTAATCACAAAACAAGATTGATACAGTGTCAGAATGAATGAACCCTTTCTGGTGATTTAATTTAGACCATCCTGAGGCACAGTAACTACAATGACACTCCCAAACATAATTATGAAGAGATTATAAGCAACTGCTCAGAAGTGGGAGGGAAGTGACATCCACATCAGTTTGATGCACAAATATGTTTCATGACAATTCAATTCATCTGAAAGTTAAGACACCCAGTCCAGCAGAAGCACCAAAAAACTCGGAAGCACAACTTCAACTTACCAAATACCATTCTCCATATTGCAGGGTGGGGACGTGTAAAGGGTCCTGTGGACAGTAAATAAAAAAAGCCTATTAGAAGATGTGTCAGTAAGAACCACATAATCTAGTTTTGAGCATATCTCATATGAGGATTTGGCATGAGCACAAATCTGTTCTCCATCAAATATGCAATATACCCAAAAGTTGTGGCTTTCATTAAAAAAAAAAAATCCAAAAAACCCACAAAAGTAACAGCAGATTTCAGAAGGGAAAAGGAAACTGCCAGTTAGAAGGGTGCAGACCAAGTTTTCAATTATTTTTATGTTTTTATTTCCAGAACAGTAATATGCTGTTTGCTCAGGTGTCACCTGAGGATGCCTTGATGTGGATTCTAGACCACAGCTCTCACACAGCTTCTTCCCCATAAAGTCATCAAACACAAATTTTCTTTGTGTTAGCAAAGGAACACGGTGCTTCGCCTTCAGATGGCTGTGAAACGTTAGCAAACGGGCCTCCCAAAACTTCCCAACTGAGTATCATGTATTTGACAGGCAGCAAGACACCGCTGCTCTTCAGCACTGTCAGTATGATTTACCTTAGAACTGGTGATTAAGCTGACTTTATTAGATTAAAAGCCTCTCAGTGTGAAGAGCAGAGAGCATAAGCCTGGCAAAACCGGAAAACATCTGAACATGAATCAGGCGTTTTGGTTGCAAGAAGTGGCTGAACAAGTATTTACAGCACACACTGAGGCCTGCTCTTTCACCACTGCATGCATAAAGCTCGTTTTTCTCTGGCACCTCAGTTTCAGGGAGTGCTTTGTGAACTGTATGGATAAATGATTTTTAAAATACAGGGAAAATACATCCCAGCTCTGAATTACAAAGCTGCCCTAAGCACAATCACCCTTTTTTCCCTAAATGCCGCCAATCCTGAAACAGTTTAGACTGGACCCAGGAATTATGCTCTTGCTGACAGCAATGAGAAAGTAAAAATGAAAAATAAAAAAATAAATTAGAAAACCAAGCACACACACCAGGAAGGCAGCATTTCCTCCACAGAATTTAGCACCACAGAAGTGTTTCCGCTTTCTTGCACTTTCTGCTTCTCCCACAATTACTAAAACTTTTGTCCAAGTGAGCAATTTCTACTGAGCAACAGCAGCTTTTACACTGTATCGTGATTGTGATCATTTCTAACTATCGCCAGCTTCTGGTAAGGTGATACACCTCTGAGAATTTGCAGAATGACACTGTTAAAACACACTGACTCAGTCTCCTTTAAAACATAGTTTAAGGAACTGACAGCATCATTACCTAGCAATCTGAGCTGCAACTGCACACCTGCAAATAGAGACACTGCTTTTGAAAACTAGACTTCCTTTTTGGATACAGAGAAGCTATAAATAACCCGCATTTTACCTTTATGTCTGCTCAGTATGATTGCAACCCATTTTTAGACCACTCCTCAACATAAAGGAATTAAAAAAAGAGTAAAGAAAAAAATACTTTTAGAAGTGGGACTTTAATAGAAATCAAAATAAACAGAGTAGCAATAAAGGGAAATTGACATGTTAAAAAAAGTGAAGTATTAACAGTACAAATCCTACTCACCATTAGGAAAAGCTAGAACACTGATGATTAGAAAGAAGAAAATCACAGAGAGGATACCCCTCCAAATATTATCCTCTGGGACAGAATCATCCCTGAAGAGACAGAAAACATCAGCGTTAAAGTCCATTGTAAAGATGAAGTCAAAAGGTTCTAAAGACATCTTGTTATTTAAATAAAGTCTACATAGAAATAAATACAAGAAATGAGTATGCTAGTTATCTATCAAGTCAAGATAGTAACTCCACTGAATGATTTTCACTCTGCACTTCTGTGTACCCTCTTCTCACAAGGGAATTAAACATATAATCAATACACATGAGCTGTAAGCATTGTTAGAAGTCAAAGCAGAAGCAATGACTTAATTCAACACACAGTGAAAAACAACCTTCCTGCTTTAATGTTCACAGAAACATCATCAAAAGCGCTTTTACACAACAAATAGAGACCTAGACGAAAAACTCTGGAAGCCTGAGTGCAATTCCTAGGTTTCCCTCTGCTGTTCTGGTGCTGCCCGTGATCCCCTTCACTTCCCTTGGCCTGTTCCCAATGCCAAATGCCTGGGGTGAGTGCAGAGAAGGGGGAAATAAAGGTTAAAATCAGCCTTTGGAAATAACAATTACATCGCTTATGGACAGAAAATTAGCAAAACTTAAAAGAACCTGAGGAAAACACCAACTTGATAATAGATCTATTAAGCCAAAGCTCAGAGTAAAACAAAAGATATTACCTGTGCTATTGTCTCATCAGGGCCAGAAGACAAATCTAAGAATTTGGTTGCAAGCAAGCTTAACTGAGCTCTTCTTTCTTTTCAGGCAGGCAGAATATTGTATACAACAGCAAGATTAAAAAATTAAAATCAACCACCCACAAAAAAATAACAAAAAAAGCAGCCCATCCAAGTCTTCTAACCAAGAGTCAGCTTCTAGGATACTTCAGTAACACAAGAAGAAATAAGTTTCAGACTATTGTAATATGCACAGCTAATACTTCATGATGTATCACCCACTACAACTCAAAACAAAGTTTTACTGTCTGGGTAATTTTCATGTCCTTAGGGTCAACTTATCAATTTAAATATGTTCCTTTATGTATTCCCAACCCACAACACAAAAAAATTCCCAGCAAACTACAGGGGAAGAGTTCTTCCTGGCAGAGCCTCTGTTTTATTTCTGGATGGTTCACTAAAGGATCTGTGACAGCGTAAGTGCACTCCACATTAGATACTGCTGTAGTTATAAAATATTTCTCACTTTGCCAAATTATTTCTCTTTCCTTCAAAATTGAACCTTGACAGCTCCACAGCAGACTTTCATCACTGTGAGGCATTTAAGTACTGTATTAGTTTAACTGTATGTCAGGAAAAAGTACATTAAACGTGAATGGTTTCTCTGCGGGCCTGAGGGGCTCCCCCACAGCACTTTATTTTGTTTTTAAACCAGCTCAGTACAGATCTGTCAGGCCTTTTCCAACAGCCATGCTGCTGCACAGATTTACACTTCACACCAGCTATGAACCCCAAACTCCAGAGCTTAAATCTGGCACCCTTGGCAATCTCAAGACCCTCATGCCATCAGTGAGCTTCCCAGCCAGAGCCTCAGGCTCCAGTGGCTCAGACAACAAAACCATATTCCCGTTTTAACATATGCAAATCACACACACACACACACACACACACACACGCTGTCACTGGTGCCATCAAATCGGAGACTTTCTTTATTTATTAAGAGGGAACAGATTACTAGTCACATCACCATACAGCTCAGCATGACCAAAAAAGAAGTGAAAGACGCTGTGATCGTATCACTTAATTGTGGCACCAACTGGGCTGAAGGGTTCTCAACCTTTGCATGTCAGCATTCCCAGCACTACTCAGCTCCAGGTAAGCTGTCCTAGTCATGTTGGCACCACTTCCCTCAGTACTCAAGAGGATGCTGTATGCAGTGTTAAACTGCATGTCATTCCAAGGGAGTGGTGGTGGCACTTCATTTTGGCTTGCGGATACCTTTCAAGAGGGACAGACATCCAATCTTCTCGCCAGCAGCAGGTAAAAACAGATGGGAGTCAGGGAGTCTCTACTGTGCACTAGTTAGGATAAGAACTATAGTGTTTGCCTCTAAGAACTATTTTGGGGAATGCCAGAAGAAGCAGAGAAGCAAAATAACTGTTGGAGGAAAGACAAAATCACCAGAATCGGGAAAATGTGCTAAATCATCTCCTCACTTAGCCCTAGGAACTTCAATGCTGACTTTGAAATTCATGCAGCAAAAAACAAGGTTTCTAATGCTTGTGTGGGAGGACAGATGAAAATTCTCTCAATTTAAACGCACTTTACCAGGGTATTTTTCAACTCTATGGCTTTTTGTCGAAGAAATAATAATTAAAAAAACAAAGCACATAACAGCATGACCTTTTCCTCTTTCCTGCTCTTCTCTTTGCTCCAGAGCACTACATTACTCTGGCACACTCCAAAATATATAAACTAATAAATGATTAAATCATGAATGAAAAAAAAAAAATGAGGATACTCAGCTGAGGAAAAAACAGCTAGGGCACTAAATTTAGAGTACATTCAGAAAAAAAGAATCTTCCATGAACTCCCCCAATAAAACTAACCACAAAATAATCCAGTTGATTAAACACCATTAATTAAGGGACCCAAAAGACAACAGCTCTACATTCTCTTGGTCTTACTCTAGCTTCCATAAACCCCTGCAACTTCACACTGGCAGCTGCCAGTCCCGCATGTTCTTCAGTCCTGTTGATGCTCTCCACAAAACAGACCCTGCAGCAGTCACCTGCCCTCCTGCTGGTTGCCTCCAGGCTAGAGAAGGCCACATCTCTCTCCCTGAGAGGAAGAGGACAAGGAAAGCTAGAGCCACTCCACGCCTTGGCTCCAGGGCACAGCCTGGAAGCAAAGGAGCCTGTCTGTGTCTCATTCAACAGGAAATAGCCAAGGCAGCTGCAGCCATTGTCAAAAGCACTAGAAGGATGTGCTTTTAAAACAAAATACTCTCCACTCCCCACTTTAATATGGAGAAGTTAAAACCATATTTCTTTTCCTGGATGATTATAATTGCTACTGGAAGATCATTGCTATCTGAAGTTCAGTTTCACCTTCATGTGTCAGCTCAAAGGCAGTATCAACTGCTTTCTAGGATCCCAAGGGAGGCTCCCACATTATGGCTTGATACATCCAAGGGAGAAGTACTTCCTCAATTCATCTGAGCCCTTCACATATTTCTGATATAAAACAATTACAGAAGAGACAAGGGAGACTTTAAGGGAAGCAGAACTTCCTCTGCCTATGCTGAAGTTCTTGAAAATAATAACTTTTATTTAACAACATAAGTATGAATGTATCATAGAAAATCCCCTGCTTAATACATTGACCTGGAGAGCTATGGAACAGTTGACAGTACAGAGGAAGCAAAGAATCACTTGTCACACCTTACTGGGAAGTCTAAGCACCTTGTGCCCAGGAGGTGGAAATACAAGAGTCTATGCAATAAGCTGATGGGAATAGAAAGACCAGACCTGGGAGCACATACTGTAAGTACGCAGGAACTATCTCTTCCCCCTGTGGTTTCTCAAAAGAATACATGCACTTTGGGTAGTGTCACAGAAAAAAAAAGGCAACAGAGAAAGCAATCTGGTATCACCCTGGAGATTTAAGAAATTCCTGTGATAGTTGGTCATAGCATAAGGGGAGGAGAAAAAAAAATAAAATAAACAGGGTAGCTTCCACAACCTGAGGAGTGGAAAAACAGAGAGGAGTTAAAGAGAAGTCAATGGGTATTTAAACACAGGAAGTGAAGCAGAGCAGACAAGGAAAATTAAATTGAAGAAGTCGGCATTAGAAAGCTAGCAAGACAAACAGAAAGAAGAGCTAGCAGTCCTCTTGGAAAAATGCATACAAACAAGTGAAGCAGTATTATCTGGGCCTAGAAGACTCCATAGTTCTGAAACTGCAGCTTGGCTCATCCTGTGCTTGGATGGCAATTAATGGCAAGAAATAATGGCAAAACTCCCTTCCTCCCCCAAAGGTGAGCAATCGATTCCATTAGTCCTTCACAATGGTGTCTGAACGAGAAACCTTTAGTAACTGAAAAGTTTGACCCAAATTAACCTAGTGAGAAAGGTGATCAGACAGGGAAAGACAGGACAGGAACAGCACTCATGGCAAAGGTCTCTAATTAAAAATTGTATCAAAGCACAGAAACACATCCCTGATATAAGAATTGCGAAGAGATCCTTGGACACTCTACCTTAGCTTCATTAGATCTTGTTACCCAAGCAGAAAAAGGAGTATGTTCACCAGAAATATCTTCCTTTGGGCCACACACAAGTTGAAACAAGAAAAGGCACACCTCCAACCATTTGCAGCTACACTATTACACGTTTCCTTATGCTTCTTTCTCCGATCAACTCAGGCTTGACCATTATTTTCATAGCTGATGAAAAACTACTGTTGAATTCTTAGAAGAAGATACAAGACTACACATTGTACATCAGGCCTAGGGTTAAATAACGATGTTCTGTCAACCGCAGAGTTTAATCAGTAAGGCTACTGAAACCTGTGATTGCATACCTACAATGTCACAAATGTGTAAACGAGCCCAAAGCACGATGCAAAATTCAGTCAAAACCTCTTGGAAATCACTGTTCACCCAGAGACCGCACGATTTAGCTGAAAGAAGGATGATGTTACCATCCTCTTCACAGCCTCATTCAGCAGGAGACAATAAAATGTATGCAGAATCAAAAAATACTGCAAGATGCCTTTCTGACTGTGCTGCCATACCCTCTGCTTACAAATACGGCTCCTGAAAATAACTGTATCCATTCTTGGCTTTATTTCCATGAACAACTGCAGCATCAAGCCCACAGAGAGCTGTTCCTGTGGTGGAGAAAGGCTGTAGCTAAGCAGGATCAGTACCAAGGCCTAAGCCAACGTGTGACTGGCCTCAAAGTGTGCTGTGCAAAAATGACATCACAGAACAGTCACCCCTGTCCACCAAAAGCTTGGTAAGTCGTCCACTTGAGTGATGTCATTGCTGGGCTTCTTGATAATCCAATAAAAGCCATTTTGGGCCACCATTTGAAACACCCAGTCGTTTCAGTAAAGGCTTTACCAAAGAGCTACAAAACAATCAACAAGTTCCCAGGGGATACGGCAGAGGAGGATAACCGCTAGCCCAACGGAGGGCCTCCCGGGTAGGGCGCTCTCCAGCTCGCTAGCGATGCAACACCACCCCTGCCCGCACAGCGCACAGCAAGTCACGGCCCGCTACCAACCCGCCCCCAGCATGAACCACCGCCCGCCGGAGCCGCGCTGCATGTCCTGGCCCCGAGGGACCGGCCCCAGCCCCCTCCCCATCCCGGGAACTCCCTTAGGGCCGGGTACGTGCTGCTCAGGGCAGGGGTAAGGGATCCCCGCGGCGGCGCCGGGGGCCACACACCTGGTGAACGCAAAGGCCATGAGGCTGAGGATGGTGAAGCTGAGAAGGGTGATGGTGTGCGGCCGATAGAAGAACTCCAGCGTGATGTCCTCCACCTGCTGCTCGTTGATCATGCGGAAGTGCAGACGGTAATTCACATCGTCCTTGCTCAAGGTCCGGCTCCCCACGCAGGACGCCATCTCGCCCCCTTCCCCTCGCCTCAGTGCAGCCCTGATTCCTCCCGAGGCGAGGCGAGGCGGGGCGCGGCGCGGCGCGGCGCGGCGCGGCGCGACCCGAACCAGCCCGGCCGCCCGCGCCGCCTCCCGCCGAGGCGCCGCTGCTGAGGGGAGAAGCGCCGCGCCCGCCTCGCTGAGGGGCGGAGCTCCTCTGCCGCCCACGCGGCGCGGGACAGAGGAAGGAAGAAGCGTAGCGGAGGCGGAGCCATGCCTCCCCCGTCAAGCGAGCGGTAGGAAGGGTCCTTTGCTAGCTGTCTACCCCCTCCCTGCTCCCGAATGGTTTCGCCGGAGTCAAGGCCGGGGGCACGCACGTGGGCTTGGACGCGCGTGGGAGCGGCCTAAGGGGCAGGTGAGGCGTTGGAGGGTCTCTATGGCCGCCGGGCCGGGGTCGCTGCCTGCGGAGCGGCACGCCGCACGCAGGTTGTGCTCAGAATCCGCTGGGCTGGGTCGGCCTGCAGGGGGCTGCGGGCTTGGTGCGGCCCGGCCTGGCTTCCCTCAGCCCTCTGGCGCGGCGTGAGGCGTCGGCTCTGCGCGGAGGGCTCCGTCCCTTGTGACTGGCTGGCCTTGCCCCGTGCTCCCAAGGGAACGGCTGTCGGTGGCGTTCCGAGCCGACTGCTCAGTCATGCCTCCGTTTGTCACGCGTTTAACGCCTCAGAGCAGCTCCTCTGCCCTTTGTAGCGAGCGCGGCCGGCTTTAACGTCCCGGGAAGCGACGCTCGCGCTCCGAGCTGTGAGGACGAGGCGAGGCGGCGCCTGCGTCACTCTCCTCAGCCCTGTTTCTCCCAGCAGGATGCTGCGCTGAGGTGGAAGATGGCTCTGTGGGCTCGGCACGTCTCCCGCTGGTGGTGTCCGCTGAAAACGGCCTGTGCGGCTCAGTTTCCTGGGCGGCTGAGAGGCCGCAGCATCGCCGCACGGGCATGTCGTGGGTTCGTCCCTCTGGCTCTGCTGCCCTCTAGACAGGTTCTTCTGTGGGGGTTGCAGGCATGCAGGCACGCAGCTGTAGGAAGCTGTGCTCCTGACAGTGCCAATGACGGATCCTTTTCTTATCCTGAAAGTAACTTGCCTTCGCCAGTAAAGCAGGAACAAGCAAAAGCAGAAACACTGCCTAATCTGAATGCAAAAATACTATATGAAGGTAAGAGGCCTTAGGGTTACTGTTACTCCTTAATGTCTCCAAATCATGTTTTCAGCATTACCCTTGGTTCCCATTTTTTACTCTGTTATCTAAAATATTTATCAGACGTTCCTGACGTCTGATACTGTCATTGGTAACGTAGAATTCCTGCGGTCACTCTCTCATACGACAAATACCTTTAAACCAAGATAAAGATCCAGCATTTTGGGTAGAAATGTCAGTTTGAAGTTGCTATTTGAAGAGCTTTTCATAACTTTGCCTGCGGCAGCTAAGCATTCCCTTTTCCCTCATGGTTGTGCTGGTACAGAATAAAGGGGGTTGGTGTTTTTTGATGTTTTGATAAGGGTTCTTTGAGCGGGGTGGGGGAAGCCACCCCTGGAGCAGCTTCCAGAACGCAGCCGTTTGAATGATCTGGGATGGACAACAGGAGGCAGCAGAGTGTGAAGCCTGCTTCAGCGCTGCCCTCATCAGAAATGCTCCTCAAACCGTCTCCTGACGAAAGGACAGAGATAGAAGGTCGCCTTCGTGGTATTGCCGTAAAGAAATCACCTCACTTCTCTCTACTTACATATCTGAGAACAAAAGAAAAATCCTATCCTCTGAAAATAATTCTGTTGTGCTGAGGAAACTTGCTCTGGATTACTAAGCACTCTTGTATGTTCAGATTCAACTTTAAGCCTAGCCAACTTGGATCCTGCAGAGCTTATTTTTGGGGTGGCTCAGAGCTGCAACTGAGATCTGTGTGTTTGTGCAGCTGGTTCTGGCAACAGTGCTGCACCAGAACTGACAGGTCAGCCAGCTCTTGCATGTGTCCACACCTGCGGTGTGGTTTATCCGCATGCCAGATTTTTGTCTGCCAGCACACTTACTGGTGTGTGTTTGTGGAGCATTTTGCCCAGTTGGCAGTGGAATAAACATAGTTGCTAACTTCTTTGTTGCTGTTTGTAGCTTGAGGTATGTGTCCTGATAGGAGGTTTAAAAAACTGGCAAAAAAGGGCATCTACGCTTCCAGAACTGAGCTTGTTATATATTAGCTTGGCCTTCAACAGACTGGAAGGAAATGCTTGATATCCATATAGATTCCTAGAGTGATCTTACTGTTATTTAAGGTGTAAATGTTGCTAAAGCCATTTTACTGTGCATCTGTTTCCGAGGCTTTGAAAAAAGAAGTGGCAAGACCTTCAACTGCAGGGTCTTCCTACTTACTTTGGAACCTGTCTTGGTAGTTAGGGTGTGGCTTTGTTTTTTTGACATGGAAGAGTGTTACTCCGGTCTCTAGGAAGTCAGTGTGCAGAAGAACAGGACACAGAAAATCCCCATAAACTTCTGCAGAGTTTATAATTAGGACTTTTGATCAGTAAGCAGTTTGATATCTGAGGTGGATGCTAGCAGTCAGCCTGCAAAACAGGGATCTTGATTTAGCTGTTGTCAGTTCCTGTCAATGGAAAAAAATAGTTTAGAGAAATATTTTTTTAAAAAGACATTGAGCCCTGTGACTTGGACGTGCAAGGTGAAGCAAGCATAATGATGTTCACTTAAGAACCTTACTGTGTAGCCAGTGGAGCTTGATTTAGCTGTTAGAGGTGGTGGCAGTCAGCAGCCACTCTCTAATGAATAAGACGTGATAGCTTGGATGGAGTTGGCTGTGAAATACCTTGAAAGTTAAAACAACTGTACTTCAGGCATCTGATTCAGAAGAGGCACAAAGTAGCAGGCATGCTTGGCAGGCTTCAAAAAATAACCTTTGCAGTAGCCTTTGATCTGGATATGATCAGGCAGGAGTGCATTTGTGAAGACATGAAAGAAGGTTCTTTTTCAAGAAGGTGATCTGTTGTCAGCAGTGATCAAGGCAGCAGACTGAAAGCAGGCTTGCAGGGTACTATGCTCAGATTTGGTCTCATGAGCAAGAGTTGATGGGCAGTGACAAGGAGACTGAACAGAGACAAAACCTGGGAACAGAGTATGTTTTTTAATAATAGATTGGCTGTTCAGCCCATGCACAGTGTTCTTTGTTTCAAAACACATTTTTAAGAGATTTGTATAGTGTTTAGTGGGAGCAGCTTTGTGTTTTACAAACTGCATTTGGGTCTTCTATATTTGTTTCTTAGACTGGGATGATGTCCCACCTTCATCTGCTTTGGAGGAGATTTCTGAGGAAGAAGCTGTACAGATCATTGCAGAACCAATTCTTCCTCTTCAGTCTTCCACGCTTAAAGATTATGTTGATCACTCAGAAACACTAGCAAAACTTGTCCACCTAGGTATGTGTGATTTTGTTTGTGGTTTGCATATATCTGGAATGATATAATTTTTGTTTTGATCTTACTGGTTGCCTTGTAAACTTGAAAATAGAAACAGTGACCCAGGGCTAAGGGCAGCAGAATGTTATCCAGGGTAAATGGAAGAAGAGAGGGGACTGCATGACTCCCTAGCAATGCTGTATTAAAGACACAGCTGGCTAGCTTTAGTCCCTCAGTGCTATGGATACTAGAAAGACACCTCCCACAGCTTCTAAAGGTGAGAAACACTGTGTAACTTGATAGGTCCTTCTTCTGGGCTGTTTAAGGGTGCTTTAATTTGCTGAAAAAAACCTGCAGTTTTCCCTCCTAGGAAGGATGGGAGTAGAGGGGTTGCTATGCAAAAATCGTAGAAGTGGGGCACAGTCAATTGGAGAGACGAGGAGGAAGGGATGGAAGACAACCTTAGTTTTAATCAGAAAGCACTTAGATTGTGCAAGGACAGCTGAGTGCAAGGTGGTTGGCCACCTCATTTCCCAAAAGTGCATGGAACACTAGCAGGAGGTTGGAGAAATAAATACCTGAGAGGCAGAGATCTGGCCCCATACAGTAACAAGTTATGTGTGAGCCAGAACCCAAAGGCACTTGACTGCAAAACAGTCCCCTTCCCTTGTGTGATGGAGTTGGGAATACCTTGCACACATACTTATGTGCAACAAAGAGTAGGTCTCTATGTGTGCCATGTGCTAGTGTACTTGACTCCTCTTCACATGCAGGATTTACTGCAAATGTCTTCCTTCAAAAAATAAACTCAGCAAGAGTGTCTAAAATGAGTGCTTGTTTTATCTGGAGTCTTTCCAAGGTGGTATGACCTTGCTATGTTGAGCAATTGAAGCATGCTAAATCAGTACAAAAAGGAGTAGTCCTACAAATTTCAACATGTCTTCCTGAAACATTTATAGGAAGTAGGGTCTGTGTTTAATTAAAACAGTATCTAATTTTGTTTGCTGTAGGAGTTGACTTATCCCAAGTGGAGAAACGTCAAAAGGCAGGTCAACTTTTACTGACCTTGGACTTTGAAAAAGATATAAGAAAAATACTTCTGTTTCTTAAGGATGTGGGTGTGGAAGACAATCAGCTGGGACCATTCTTGACCAAAAATCCCTACATTCTTGGTGAAGATCTGGAAGCTTTAGAAACCAGGTGAGTCTTTCAAATAGCAGCAAGGTGTTAAGTCCCTTGGCTTGAAGATGTAGTTTTCCAGTTGATGTAACCTTCTCTGAGCCTGTGTTGCTGCTGTTCCCTTTCCGGCTTGCTTGCTGGTGCTTTCCCATCAGCCAGCATTAACATGTTGTGGTATTGTAAGTCGACTCAACACTGATCCACCTGAAAACTGACTATTAACAAATTCTGCTGCTCATCCCTGTCTCCCTGCCACAGAGGAAGTGCTAAGCCACTTCCTTTACCTGCATCAGTGTAGATTCCAAAATGTTGGTGTCTGAGGCTTTACCTAAACTTACAGAATCTCTTGGTCATACTTTGAAACTGCTCTCCTAGGTGATGTCTACCATAACTAGTGAATTCTGCAGTAAAAGAGGCAGACCAGGTCTCTTCTGTGTTTACTTCCAATAGCAGCAGCAGGTAACCCTTTTTTGTGTCTCTGTTGTCCAGCTCAAACTGAACACAAGACCACAGTGAACTAATTTTTGTGTGAGTTCACACTTGTATGGCCCTGGACTGTTTCTTGGTGTCACCCAGCTTGTGACATCATCTTTTCTTCTTCTCTTTAGAAGATTTTGTATCTTAGATCAAAGCTTACTTAGCTGCCCTGAGGAGTTTGTTTTGGGGGGAGGGGAAGATTGAAGCTGATTTGTGTGTGTGTGTGCACCCACTTCTCCCCCTTGTCAGTTTATGGATACAGCTTCTCTGTATTCCTTAGATTGAGTACTTCCAGATCTTTGCAGGTGGGATCCCATTAGGACACAAGAAACTTAAAAGTACCAGAACTAGACTGTGGGGCTGTACTTTTTTTAACTTATCTGTGCCCCACAGTCACAGAAATCCTAGTTATCTTTACTCATTGTTATTTTTTTGCTCTCTAAAAGGATTCTGAAATGGAATTACTTTCTTCTTCTGATTCGTACTTCCATTAAGTGTGTTTAACTACAGAAAAAAATTGCAGGAAAGTAGACTTTTTTCCTTCCCCCTCTCCCTCTCCCCCTCTGAATCATTCCAGACAGGCTGGGGTTAATTCAACAGTTCTTTTACAGAACAACTAACATGTGCACTTTATAATGATCTGAAAAATCTCTTGGTCTTTAAAAATTCCCAAAAGAAAGGTCTTTCTGCTTGGCTTTTGCATGTAGTAGCTGTCCAAGACAGAAATATAAAAACACAGCTTTTTTGGAAACAGGCACATTAGTAGACTCATGTCCAACATAGACCTGACTTTCCTGCTTTCTCCTCACTCCTTTCATCCTCCTGTTCAGTAAGTGGCCTTTCAGAAACAGTATTCAAAAAGATGTCATTTTCCAGCCATAGTTTTGAGTGCAGTTTTCAAGATTTACTTACATTCTTCCGAAGAGAGGATTTTTTGCTGTGATAAACATTCTGACTCTCCTGTGAAGTAAGATTTGCTTTTCAGTGACTGTCCTGTGGCACTGCCTGGTTAATGAAATAGGAGCTGAACAGGACAATCCAGTATCTTCTTCATTTTCTGCGGCTTGATTTTTCACTAAGTTTCTCTCTGGCAGTGGCTAGTGCTTTCCTTCAAGCTACAAAGTAAGTGTGCTGTGGGGTGGTGTATGGCAGGCTGTGAGGTGAATGTGTCTCAGATAACTGTCTTTTGAAAGTCATGTATCACCTTTGCATAAACACTTCGGTGCAGATGGACATGGTATTGGTTACATCACTCTGGAATGTTTTATTGCTATGGATTCCATGTTGCCAGGAAACAAAACACAAGTTTCAATGATTTGGCATTTGACTTCAGATAAACACTGTAAAAGTCAAAACATTCCATAATTCATAACAATTCTGACAGTTGCAAATCAGTGGCTGTACTGCAGCTGCACCAGATGCTTTGTTTTATGGTATTGTTAATGATGACTTAAAACTGTTAACATGCTACAGAGAACTGCTGACCCCTGTAGTAGAATGAGGGCTAACCCTAGTGCAAACACAAATTTATCTCCAGCTTTGGTTGGATGATGGTGCTTCTTTAATATACTGCTTTCTGGAGTCAGGTTAATGCAATCTTGCCATCCCTCTTCTAAGCTTCTTGCTTTCCGGGATGCAAAGAAATGCCTCTGGTGTGAATCTTTATGACTTGTCAACAAGTCATGGAGTCAAGGTAACCAAAAGATTTTATTTCTGATCTGCTCTTCTAGCTGTGTTTCTAGGATGCCTGGCAGTTGTGCCCTTGAAAATCTGAGTGGAAGAAGTACAGTATAGCCAAGCTGCAGCAGTGAAAATACAAGATGATTTTTTGAAGGGCCAATTGTTTATTGTTGTGTTCTGCATTTTTTCCCCTCTAAACCACCCCTTCTCTCTGAAGTTTCTGCACCCAGTTCTGTCAGCATTTTCTGGAGCCTAGGCTGCTACCTTCTGTGTTGGGGTGACTGCTCTGTTAGGGATTCCTCCTCTAGAGCCTGTTCTTAAATCTTCTGTCTAGAGGTGTTTGGCTTGTGATCACTACATTTTTTGAGGGTTTGTGGAAAGAGAGGGAGCTGGTAGTGACTTGAAGGTATTTTTTCTTTCCACAAGATATGATTTAATGCACAGCCCAACTTTTCATGAAGATAAGCTTCTGCACAGTATTCTGCCATCTATTTAGTATCTTAATTGTATCCAAATAAATTCAGTTCTTGTATGTTTGAAGTTCATCTGACAGCAAATACTTCTCTATGTGCTTATCTATAACCAAAGGGAATCTTGTCAGTTCTTTTTGTAAACGGTGGCACGTGGGTTAATCACATCTCTATTTTATGTGCTGTCTTTCCCCCTCATCCCTCTTTCTGAGAGCTATGATAATAATCCCCTGCAAGTAGAACTTGAAATGAGATTGCACTTTTGCTGAATGCAACAAAGTTTTGAAAAGCAAGCAAGCAGGCTCTGTTAAACATAAAAACTTCAGTCAGCTGCTTCTTTCTGACAACCAGATGTTTTGTAACTAAATCCTTGAACCAATGACTAAAAGTAGGGACCTATTGTAACAAAAGTAACTTCAGCTGATTTAGAAATGTCTTTGGACAATGTCTCTACAGATAGCATTGTTGTATGATATTTCTACTCCAGTGCTATTGGCAAAACAGGGATGTATGAGGTATAATACTCTGTTCTTTCAGCAGTAGAAATGGAATTCATTAAAATAGCAACAGGCTGTATATATCTTCTTGTCCATACCCTCTGATGATCTATTAATGTGTTTGCAATCTAGGAGACAGGCTGGTAGTTAAACATAGGTTAACATAGTTATCTGCTTAAGTACAGCTGGAAGGAATTAAAATCTGTCTTCAGTATTGACATTCTGCTCTGAGGTTTATTTTACTTCCAATTAATTGGAAGGGATGGTATTTTGCTTTTATGATAACTGCAGAATCCCCCTAATTATTTTTGGCAGGATTGCATGTTAATGCTAGAACATCTGTCCATTTATAAAATATCACTGAGGAATTTAAGCAAGTACTGAATACATGGAGGCAATAAAGTTTTCATTGCTGGATTTTATTTTGGTTTTGCTCTCTTTCTAGAGTGGCTTACCTAAAATCAAAAAAATTTGGTAAGGCAGAAATTGCTCGGATGGTCTCAAGAGCTCCATATTTGCTGTTGTTTTCAGTGGAAAGACTGGATAACAGACTGGGTTTCTTCAAAAACGAACTTGGCCTCAGTGTAACAAAGGTAAAGACTATACACCAAAGTCTTTAGGTACTCTGTCAGTGACAATTATGTAAGGCCTGGGAACACAGATACTTGGAAGTGTTTGAAGGTTGTCCACAAACATTAGTGACATTACTAATAGTAAGACAGAGGGTTACAGGAGGATAATATGATTTTAACTCTGTAGAAGTAATACAGGCATCCTAACTTTCAGTGGTCCTGAAGTACAGTTCTTGAAGATGATCTGCTGAAGGTTATTGTCAAACAGGCATGTGTGTGCCTAGCATTATTATCTGAGGTGGGTCAGAGGACTGACTCCATTGCTGAAACAGCAAGCAGCTTTTTTAACTCTGGGAAAATGAGTTGACTCTGTTCATCTCTTCAAGGTACTGTAACATACTTAAAAAAATAACATGCTAATATCGTATCAAACCAAATGCCAAATCTTATGCTCAGCTCACCAAGAGTAACCTTTGGGTTTTCTGGTCAGTGTTTACCAAGTTACATGCTTGGTGACTGTTTAGCAGCATGCTTTGGTATCTTCAAAGAAGCTGGTAGTTGGAGTTTCCTGGAGCAAGTGGGCAGTGTGTTGTTTCCTGCAGTAGCTGGGGATTATAGTACATGTCAAGTTCCAGGGGGAATCTGGTGTTCTTCTTTGGTGTCTATTTGCTGAACAGTTGTGGCTGTCACAGTGCCTGCTCCTAGCCTTCCCACTCGTGAGGTGAGAGATGTCCCTGGAAAGGGGTTTGGTAACTGCCTTGTGCTCAGGGCAGATTACAAGTAATCACATGGTTTAGGGGATGTGGAGTCATATCTTGTATTGCTGTAATACTGTGGGCTAACCAGATCCTGAGGTAGAAAAAATTCCACTGCAGCTGAAAAATCCTTTTATAGCCTCTATCAGGTAGAGTTTTGTTCACTATTTTAAAAAGGTGGGAAGAAACATTTTGAGCACTGAGACTGGGAACTTGAGCATACTTTCTACTTTTGGGGCATGCTTTTACTCCCTCCTCTTGTCTGTTTTACAACAGCTATAGTATTTTTTGTTTTCCAAACTTTTGTGTCTTAATATATTGCTGCTTCATGCAAACTCATCTTTGGGGTACAGATGAAATACAAGTCAAAGTGTATCCCTCTTTCAACTCATCGGGGTCAGGAAGAGAAGTTTTTATGAGATGTCTATCTGTCTTTGACAGATGGATTCACAAACAAGCTTTCAGTTAATAATCTTTCCCTTGTGTGTTTTCCCTAATCGCAGACAAAGGATCTGGTAATTCGTCTTCCGAGGCTACTGACTGGTAAATTAGAGCCTGTGAAAGAAAACCTTCAGGTGAGTTTACGAGTAGGTATTACAAGTGTGCTGTGTAGCCACAGTTTAAGGGTTGACAAAAGATAAAATGGCTTAGAGGAGAATCCTGCACAGAAGAATTTAATGAACTAATTCTAGTAAAGATATAAAATAACTGAGGATTTTGTTTAAACACTCTGTTTTCCTCTATAGCTTGCAGCATACATGGAGTAGTATCTTACTCTGTCATCTACTCTTATGTAGGTTAGAAACTTCATCTGGGTCCCTTTCTGCCAAAACTTGCTATCTGATGACAGAAATTGTTACCCATTTCTTTATGACAAGTGAAAAATAGGCCCTGCTCCTTCTTTTTATTTTTTTTTCTCCTTTTTGTAATGATGGTTTTTGCTAACTTGGATTGTCCATGAGGATTTGTGAGCAAGAAATGTGCAGTTGATTATTTTCCTCTTGGCAGGTAGCTAGTCTGCCAAAATGTGCATTTGACACCTATTGTCTGATAGCAGATGGTCGTTATTAACAACTGTTGGGTAAATAACTTCAAATCCACAGGGACTCCTTTCCCCTTTGAAAATGTAACTATGTATTGGTTTAATTATTGTGCTGTAAAGCCATAGAGGCCAAACAGCATGATGTAGTGTAACAATTTGAAAAATCCCATTATCCTATAATGCACAATTATGAATTTAAGTATATAATTTTAAGACAGACTCTTTAAGACTGCTCTGAAACTATTAAACACAGGGAATCTTGCAGTCTGAAATGTGTGTGGTAAGGGAGGAGACTGGAAAGTAGCAGACTGTTCCAATTAATAGTGCTTTCTTTTTAATGAACATTGTTTCCACAGGCTAGGGATTCAGTGTATTATAATGAATGTGCTTTTAAGGTCCTCAGTTCTCTGTGACTATCATGTCTATCAAAAAGTGTGTAGCGTAGCATCCTTATTTTTATCATGTTCTAGAGAGAGAGGGATTTTTAGGTCCTCGCTGATTAGAATCTACTGATATTTAGAAGCTCCCACCTTTCAGGAGGTTGGATATCTCCGATTCAGAACTTGGGTTCAGACCTGCATGTCCTAAGCCTGGTGATGGGCAGGCAGTACTCAAAGTGAAACCGTATGCCAGCAGTTCAGAAGTGATCCAGGGGTTCCTCTCATTCTCAGTGGCCTGTTACTTACAAACAGCCGCTGCAGATGATACTGGTTGTCAAAAGATGCCAACCATGGACTAAACGAGCTGAAGAATGGCTTATTTGATCCTTTGAAGGTTTTATCAGACACGATCAGAGACTCGCGGCTCGGGTAAAACTGGAAAGCTTGCATTAGCTGTTGTGGGAGTCGTACAGAGTATGTTAATAGCGCTGTGGCTTACACAGCAAGGATACTGGTATATGTGGACTAGAGAGTTACTGAATATGAAATACGCTTGCTGTCAAACTGAGTAGCGCCAAAGCAACTTCTGCTTGAGCTCACTGCTCACGTCAAGAGAGCTGTTTCATTTCATAGAGTATAAAAGTAAGGCTCAAGGTACTTGCATCAGTTACCTCTGCAGTGTGGCCAGTGATGCATCTCCATTGATTTAACATCAGGTCTTACTCTGTTGTGTATCTTAATGCAGTAAGTTGCACCTGCCAGCTCAGATCCATGGAAGACACTACAAAAGCACAAACACATCTTTCTGCACTGCAGTGCTGTCTTAGTTGTTCAGTATTTCTTGTGATACACAAATATTTATAAAGCAGATAAAAAAGAACCAGGAGTGGCAAAACCTGATTATAGTCACCTCTAGAAACAATTCCCTGTAAGGGTTGGGAAGTCCTAAGATAGCTTCAGACCCCAAATTCTAAGCCCTTCCCTTAGTATTTGCCAGACAGTTTTGGAAAAAAGCTGCATTCTTGGCACATCAGACTGGAAAAACAAAAAACATGACCTTTTTGCCAACTGAGGAAGTACCTGAGATGGATTTGAAAGTCTGGTTATGTTGACTGGCAAGCACACCCACTTCATGACCGAAAATGAGCTGCTTGTAAATGTCACTGGAGGATAGGAGAAATGGCTGTTAACAGACACTTTTGTATACTGAATTCCTTTCTCAACAACTCAATGAACTGCTTGCCATTCTGCACTTTGGGAGGAGTGCTCATGATTTTTATTGAAAAAATGTGTTTTGTTTTCCTTTTGGGAAACTGTAATTGAACTCAAAGCAGTCTCTGAAAAAGATGTCTGTCTTTAGACATTAACCAACTGTAATAAAAATTGAATGCATCACATCTTTTACACGTGTCTTTCAGGTTCAGCAGGTTTCAGTTGAAGACTATAGGACTGTAATTATGCTCCCTACTACAAAAACGTAACTTGCATACGTTAGCAAAAGAAGAACTCATTAACAAAAGCAGTTGCTAGCTATTTGACTGCTCTGTTTTACAGAGCTCAACAGCTCCACATCTAGAAAATCAAGTCCCTTTTCAAAGTTTGGTATCAAAACTGATAAAAGACTTTTAGGGCAGAGTCTCTATCTTTGTAACTGCGATGCCTACTGAGACACAGTGCCTTTGTTCATATCTCAGACAAGCTGAAAAATACATTCACAGAAATCATCTTTACTTCAGGGATACTCTATAAACAAAATACACTTTAATCCAGAATGATAAATAACTTGCATTATCTGACTTGAGAAGAACTGGAGTGGCAGATATTATTGTGGGTTGCATTCTTGTTGCTCTGTGACAAACGGTAGAATAATTTTACATTAGTTTATTTCAGTGGCATGTTAAAATAAGCTAAGTTTGGTGTAGCTGACTTCTGAATAACATTGTTCTCTTTTTCAGGTTTGTCAGATTGAACTTGGTTTCCAGCCTAATGAAATTCAACAGATTGTGTTTAAAACCCCCAAGATTTTAACTGCAAATAAAAAGAGACTCAAACAGACATTTGACTATTTACACAACATAATGGGCATTCCCCACCACATGCTTATTCGCTTCCCTCAGGTAAGCTGTTAACCTGGGAATAAATTGTAGGTGCTCTATGCACAGTTGCTTTGCTATTTTGGTGCTGAAGCCTTGCTGTATGCAGGACATGTAAATTCTTCAGGTCATCTATGGCTTATATTTTAATTGGGATAACTTTTATGAAGAATTCAGCAACCATTAAGGATTCCAGTATGGAAGTGCTCTTCTTCCCAGCACATGTGACACCACCATCCCCAGTCTTGTGACTTTGTAAGTTTTCAACAGAAGAAGCTGTGCTCATCTCTTCTGGATTCATGCTGGAGAGTACTGTCTGCTTAGGGATTCCTTGTCCTGAAATCTCACCTAAGAGATGGAAGGAAAGACTGACCATGCATAAGATGTTCATTGAGTAGCATGTACTGCTGTAACTCTAATCCTTGTGTCACTTGTCCTCCCTGATCTGTAAGTGACCACAAGCCTTGCTTACTTCCTTCTCAGTTGTGTTATGGTTGGCTTCCTGGAAGTTCACCTCATTATTTCTCTTCCCTTTATTTGGAAGGGAAATTTGAGAGTTTCCTCTATTCCTTGTTTTTGGTGCAGTCACTCTCTCTCTTTCCTGCTCCTCCCTTCCATCCTCAAAACCTGTGAGTGCCAGGATGTGGCTAGTGCCACTCAATCTGTATATGGTCTGGCCACCAACTCACGCATTCACAAATGCATTCTCATCTCCATCTGTTCTTGGTTCCCTCCCAAGTGACAGCAGTGCTCAAGATGAGAGGCATACGGGGTTGGTTTTTTTGGTCAAATCCTCTCTGATGTTACAGCTGCTGTTTTAATTGCTCTTCCTGTCAGCCAGCTCCATAAATGGTGGTTAATCTTTTTCTTCCTGTCTTCTGACTCCCTCTTAAAATTCAAGGAAGGCAGAGGAACAACAGAATGTTTGCTTTTTGTCCTAGTTGAAATTAGTCATTAAATCGTCATTAAATCTTCCCTTAAGTAGCATAGTCTCTCCTCTTCAGTAAAAACACAGCGTGCATTCATTGCTCTGTCATTCTTTTCACCATTAACTTCTCTAAAGCAGCATCTCTTTTTAGTTATACTGCTCAGAAATGCAGTTAGATCTCTGCTTTTCAGTCTTCTTAACTGTGCATCTCTTGCCTTCCCAGCTTTTTAGGTGTTTTGCTGTTTTCTCTCATGTTTCCCTTACCTTTGCTTGCCTTTGAATGTCTATAATTGTTTCTGTGACAAACATCTTCAAAGGTGGTAAGCTTTGCTGTGCAGAAGACAAGTAGTTGTTTTGAACCACTGCACTGCCTTTTGGCTGTGTTATGTACAACCACTCACCTTTTCCATTGCCACTGCCATTCTCTCTTTTCTGTCATGCAGTGTGGTCTTCCTTGTAATCTGATCATGACTGTATATGTAAACACTTCTGAGAATACAGGGAAAACATGTAGGTATCCTTGCTCCCTGTTCCTGAATGTACCTCCACTTTCTTGGCTGTGATGGCACAAAAGTGATAGTTCTCATATACAAACAAAAAACCTGACATGCTTGGGAATTAAATCACTCCCTGATTTCCCTTATGTGTGTACCTCAGCATATCGTATTGTATTGGAACGTTTATTTAGATCATTTATATATAAATATAACCAACCTGATGTTTTACATAAATGAGAAAATATGAAAATAATTTGGTTTTGTCCTAGATCTTCAGTTTGTCTAAAAGGCGCTCTTACATTAGATTCATCAGAGTCTGAAATTTAGATAACCTAAAAGACTCTTCCCTTTCTTTTTCAGGTTTTCAACTCAAAGCTACTACGAATCAAGGAGAGACATACATTCCTGAGGTTCTTGGGAAGAGCTCAGTATGACCCAGCACAACCCAGCTACATCTCTCTGGACAAGCTAGTGTCCTTGCCCGATGAGTTGTTCTGTACAGAGATTGCCAAAGTTTCTATACGGGACTTTGAAAAATTCTTAAAAACACTTTAGTTAGTAACACATGTAAAAAGGAATAGAATAAAGGTCTGAAATAGATTTTTATGAAACAATTCCTCTTTATGGTCTCTCAACTTCTTAACTGACTTCAGAAGTTGTTGCTTATGAAATATTTGTAGGATTTAAAGACTCAAAATAATATTCCTTATAGCAACTTGAAAATATATTTCAGTAGGATTAAGTGAATGTGGGTTGTTTGCTACTGATGCAATTCTTGTAACTAATTGCCAGCTGAATTCAGAGTGAATGATGCTGCACACTAACAGGAAAAGTGGATTCTTATTTTTTTTTAAATAACTTCAGAGGTGGAGAAATGGGCTAGGGTAGTACCTGTCTTGCCCTCTGGTTTCTCCCCTCACCCTCCTTCCCAACAGTTAGAATAACAAACTAATGCAATAGCAAAGAAGTGACGTATTTACCTGCTTTTATCTTAAGAGCTAATAATATTCTTTTTGTTGTATGGGAGAAAGTAGAACACTACATATGTGAAGCCCCTCATACAAAAATGCATATTTATCAGGTTACCAAGGTATTTCTTTGAGAGCTGGCTGCTGCAGTTCATATCCTAAAAGCTGTGTGGTGAACCTTGGTTTGACGTATCAAAGAAAAGCAGCAAACTGAATCTAAGCAAATTGCAAAAAAAATAAGATCCTGGATTTTGGGGACACACAGAGTTTTATTTTGAGTCACTTTTCCACCCGTTTGATGTAGGGAAGCAGTTTGTCCCCACCCCATGAGGTATGTAGGGCTTCTGTATACAAATAACCATACAAAAGGAGGCTGCAGCATATACTTAGTTGACAGTTATCTTACTTACTGAAGTAAATGCTAATGTTAAGAATCACAGAAGTATTAAAAGTACTTAATCCTATCAGTAAATGAAATAATACAGAATTATCAAATGCTTCATAGTGTGCTCAGGTAAAGTGAATAAATTGATAAAACCCAATGCAGACTGCCTGATAGTTTACTGTTTAGAAGGTTTTATTCTTTCAGTTAAAACAGTTTAGGAAAGTGAAATCCTGATGTTTCATTTGGATTTGAGCTTATTTAATGAAAAAGTCTCAGTGTTTTGAAAGCTTAGTGTTGGAGTTTAAGATACCAATTTGAGTCACAGAAGTGTAAGAGCCTGAAGGAGAGTTTGTATGCAGACCACAGAACAAAACTCAAAAGGGAGATACAGTAATGTTAAAGAGACATTTAAAGAATGAGAACAGTAGTGTTCTCTGGATCACAACTTGGGTCTCTTACCCAAAGTAAAATGTGGATAGTGAGTTCAGTCTTTTTAAAATAAAAATTTGGAATTTGAATTACCCAAGAAAAGGAATGTAGTCAGAACAAGCAGGCTGCAAAATGATTTACTGGGGCACCTTCACTTGCAACAAGACTAAAAAGCTGCATTGATTGTCTGCAATGTATATCAGAGATGCTCTCTTCGCTCTTTCATTCTCATGTTTCCTACTCTGTTGACCTGGGAAGATGACTTGAAACCCTCTGCTGAGTAGACTATCAGTAGAGATGCATATCGTTTCATCTGAAGTGGTGGCTGAAATGTGATGGCTAAACACTTTCCCCTGACCTTCCTTATCTTAACTATAATTCAATATGCCTACTTCAGTTGACTTCATTAAATGCTAACTAACAGCAAATGATAATCTTCAATCTAGTAAAAATTAGTATTTCTAGTAAAAACTCGTGTTAATTTAAAGTATGTGTCTATTATGCCAAAGAAGAGTTTGCTTTTGCAGATTAACTCTGCAGTCCTTTTCATAATCTGTTACTACGTGATAAACCGGTATCATTTATAGAATGCTTATTAGATTTTGAATGTCTTAAACTTTGAGCTTTTAATTCCTTTAATATTTTTAAATGTAAAAATGATTGCTGCCAGAGCTAAAGTGGTTTCTTTGAAATGTTAAATGCATGAGCTTACGCCAAAATAGCTTCCCAGAAATACCATGAAGAAAGGAAGCAAAAGATTTTATGGGAATGCTGAACAGAAAGGGGAGAGCTTTTTGAGGATCATGCCAAATACTTTTTGGCTTTAAGATGAAAAAAAAAAAGTGTTGAAGATATATTTGGCCTAGAATTACCAAATCTATTGTAGCCTGCTGTTCTTGATAAGCGGCCTGTTAATTGAGGTTTGCTGGCTACAATATGTCAGAGGCACTTTATGATCTGCTGCCACACACTTGCCTGTGTATCACATTGAGCTGCATGCTTTTCTGGCTGACGTTTCTTACTGTGGAGATATTTCTCAAATAATTCCACATACTTATTTCTTTGTGAACACGCTGATCCATGTCTGAAGGAACTGCTGAGGAGGGGCAATGCTCTGTGCCTCGGGAAGCAGCCGTTCACCTCCTAGGTGCCATACCGGAGCAGAGATGGGTTTCTGCTCCTCTGTGCCTGACTTGGTGCTTTTACAAACGAATTTTAAGCAAATACTCACCTTCATCCCTAGTTTGCAGTTACCGGGTCTACTAGTTCAGCTGCTTTGACTGACGGCTGTATTACTTACAACTGAGGCCCGTGGATGTTTGCAGGCGTTCTGCAGCCCCCGGGGCCACGCAGGTTCGCCGGGGCGGGCGCGGGCGCCGCTACCGAAGGCTGGGGCCGCAGTAGCAAACGGTTTGTTTCCTCAGCTGGCGCCGGCTTGCAGAGGCGCGGCGGCGTTAAGTTGTTCCGAACAGGCATTAGTAAATGTCGGCCTCGCTGCTGGTTCTCCGGCGGCACAGGCACTATTTAAAACCACCGTTAAGAGGCACGGGTGTTGCGCCCGCCTTGGCTTCGACCACTGTCTCCGCCCCCGCACAGGTGCCTCAGCACAGCCCGGAGCTCCTGCAGAGCTCCCACGACAAAAGACGGCCTAGCGGGAGCCCGAAGCATCGACAAGCCGCATGGCCGAGACCGACGGGCAGCATCCTTCACTGGGGTAGTCGCCACCCACCTGGATAAAGCCGGGGCGAGCAGCCGCTACGCCATTACCGGGGCTGGGCTCCTGCCGAGCCCCCGCCAACCCCGCTCCGCCTGGCGCATGCGCCAGCGCTGAGGCGGCATTGGCGACCCCGGGGGCGCTGTGGAGTACCCAGAAGGCAGCGCGCTGCTTTGAGGTCAAGATGGCGGCTAGGGCAAGCGGTGAGGAGGCGGTGGGCGTCTGCGGGTTTGTGCGGGGCTGTGTCGGGTCACTCGCGCTTACAACGCTGCGGTTGCCCTGCCCCGCGCTGGGAGTCGAGGCGGGCCGCGAGGAGGAGGTGGGGAGCCGGTGGGCGGTGTTTGCTGTGTGCCCTTGATGGGGTCAGTGCCCGCAGCCAGTTGCTACTGGCACGGCCCCGCTGGGCCCGTTTCTTCGCCGTCTCTCCTCAGCTGTGGCCGTTCTGTCTGGGCTTCAGGGGAGGGAGTCTGGCTGCGATACTGAGGTTTTCGGGGGGTGGTGGGGCAGAGGGTGCACTGGAGAATCCCTTGCTCCAGAGAGGCCTGGGGGTTGCAGTCCTGCCCGTGTACTGACCCCAGGCTTAGTTGGTTTAGTGCAGTTCCAAGGGGTAAGGCTGGATGAGCTAGTGTGCTAGTAGTATACCGGTATCTCGTGTAGCACTGGTTTTATGGTGTCACTTAGTAAGACAGATGACTCAAAGTCATGAAAGGCAGCTTACCCTGGCTGCATTACCTATCTAGTGCTGTTTTGGGATTGCTAGACTCCTTGTTGAGTTACTGTAATGGTAGTATGTTTTCTAATTGAAAACATCTTTGCTACACAAAATCATAGTTAAGGAAAGATGAGCATTCTGTGCATGATGTATTTTATTTTTTCTTTTTCAAATCAATGATTTATTTTGAATTTTTGGTGTTGACTTTGGTAGCACTTTGAGGAAGGAAGCTTTGGAATAGCATTTAAGTATCTGGACAGTAGAGCTGAAGGCTAACAACATAATGATAGGCTGTCCTTAAAGTTGTATTCACCCTTAGTGAGAGCTGTGGAACTTAGATAAATTATTTGCTAAGCATGATGGTTTTACTTTATGTATGTTTTTAGCTCAGGTAAGAATTATAGAGCCTGGAAGTGTCAGTGCTGTCTTGAGCAATGAACTGTTTGCATTGTTCCAAGCTGTAAAGCAGTCTGATACTCAAATTCAAGGAAGCAGAGGTCAAATTATTGTATGTAGCAAGCACTGATTTTACCTGTTCAGTGTCAGTTAAGGGATACTGGAAAGCAGTGAGGCCACACCATGTATGTTTAAATTCAAACTTGTTGTAGAGATGCCTTATTGCATGTGAAGGAGGCCAGCAAATATGTGTATGCTGTCATAGTAGCCTGTTAAGTGTTGAATTTTGTCTTGCTCTGCCACTGATGACGGTCACATTCAGTTGCAGGAGGGGGTCGCCTATTAGACAGGGTTCGCAAGTGGTATTACAATGCAGCTGGATTCAACAAATATGGTAAGTGAGTTTTAAAAACTTTGCAAATGTAACAATCATCAAGCTAGTTATGCTTTGTAACTGATGGATGCACATACAGATTGGCATCAGCCTTGTTGATAAAAAGTAGCTACCACTTTTGTGAAGAAAGAGCTAGCAGTAGCTTCAGTCATCATGACTGCTACCTTGTAACGAATTGGAGACATCTCAGTTATTTCTCTGTTTGCTCTTGTTTTCAGTGAAATAACTTATAATAGCTAAGGTTAAGCAGCAGCAGTTGAAAAAACTTCCCACAAAGCTGTTCTGAAAGATTAATCTTTTCCCATCAAGTCATTTTCACTGGCTAATGTCTTCTGACTCAGTCCTTGAAGCTGGAGAAGTTCCCACTGATAGTAGTCAGTCTGTCTGAGATACTCATGCAAAGTATCCAAAGTGCAAAGAAGGATTTAGTTAGGTCTGCCCTTTGCATCACCATAACTTGATCTGGTGTCTCTCTGGCCTGTGCATTGGCGAAGTAGATGTAAAAATAGTGTTTCCTTAAATAGAGGAGTCTGCCTTGATTAAATTGTATTCAATTTGTTCAGTGCTGTTACCAAGTTTATTTTGACTATTTATGATCAAAGCATTTAAAGGAAGGTAATATACCTGCCCTGGGGAAGTTAGAAAAAAATTGAGGCAACTGTAGAGGAATAAGCTTTGGACTTTCCTCTAGCAATGCAGTGCTTAGCCCCTCTCTTTATGTCTGCTGAAGTTCTTAAAGATATTCATACTTCTTGCTGCTTTTCTGTGAATGTGACTACAAGCTGAGGAATCACACCAAATTTACTCTAGTGATTAAACCAGCAGCCATGCGCCCTGTGCCTTTGAAATAAGTTACAAAACTGAAACCAGGAATGTGTGGCTCAAAAGAAATTTCTGGTTTATGGGGAGACTACTGCCAACTTGGTCACATGAGATCAAAGCTTTTAACCCCAAGTCAATAAGCATACTCTTGTAATCTGTTATCAATGTTGGAATGTTACAGCACTAACATTTTGTCCCATGTCAGTTGAATTTCTGGACTCCTTTGTTCCACAAATGGTTTGGGGTGTTCTTGGTTTGGAGAAGGCTAGATTCTTCTCCCTGATTTAACTTCTGGTTTGGGGTGACATTGGAGGGAACCTACTTGAGCCCAATCATCTAGCTTCAGGTTTCCATAGTTTAATATAGTCAATGGAGATGTAGATAGTATGTGTAATTGAGTTTAGAGAGTAACTCTTCAGTTTGAAGTAGTCATATCTGTGGTTGACTAACGGATTAAGAGCTCTTAAACCCTCTACCTAGACAATCATCTTAAATACAGATATGAATTTAGAGAAGTGTATATCTACCTCTCAGACCCAGAATAGTTACTATTGTATTTTTATATATATATATATGTGCACTTATGGAACACATTGACTCAACTCTCTGTTTTCCCCGTTGCTGCTTAATAAAAGGAGTAAATATAAGCTGGTGTTCAGAGTTTGTTTGCTGTGATCCATTTGTGGATCTTCCAGATTTGTTTGGGTTTTCTTCATAACTTTCCATTGGAAATGTTTTGTGCGTGCTATGTAAAAATACCTGTGTCAATCCTCAAGCTTAATTAAGAGCGTTTATTAAGTGATACTGTAAAATCTTCTTGGTACAGGGCTAATGCGAGATGATACGTTGTATGAAGATGATGATGTAAAAGAAGCACTGAAGAGACTTCCAGAACATCTTTACAATGAAAGAATATTTCGCATAAAGCGGGCGCTTGACTTAAGCCTGAAGCATCAGATCCTTCCAAAAGACCAGTGGGTGAAGTATGAAGAGGTACGTGTACAGCCTGCCCAAGGTAGAGGTCTTAAGCAGCACTGCTCTCACTGGTCCTTGGGAATGTCAGTCTCTGAAGAGATACACACTTGCTTACTCGTTAGAGAGAACAATGGACATGTCTATCTCGTAGGATAACTTTGGAAAATCTGTTTTCAGTGGAAATTGTAACATTTTGCTCAAGATGACAGAGGCTCAAATTACAGCTCAGAGCTGTAGCATGTTGTATTTGCACAAAATATTTTTTCTAAGCTCAGATAAAGAAATAAACTCCATTGTAGGAATTCTTATGAAAGGTCCCTTGCTTTGTTGATGAATTTCTTCATTTTCTAGAAAAAAACTTAAGCCAAAGCATTTATTCATGAAAGATGCTGAGGAAGACTAATTTAAAGGGAAATATTACATTAAAATAAGTGTCAACTTGTTATTTCAAAACCAAAGTACAGCTTCCTCTTCAGATATAACTAAAATTTGGTTTTCTGATCACAGACCTTTCCATTTCTACTTTCTCCAAATTATGCACAAGGGAACCTTACCACTAAACATTTGACTATAGGATAGTATAGGGATATTGTGTTTCTCTTTGTAAACAGAGGCTGTTCTTTGTTGTGTCGTTGGTTATATTTGGGTAACTATGACACTGAATAACTGCTTGGACAGTTCCTTAAGAAGCAGTTTGGTTTTTAAGTGTTAAACGTGGTTAAAGGGAATCATGGAACCTCAGACTGGTCTGGGTTGGAAGGGACCTCAAAGCCCATCTAATTTCACCCTCCTGCTGTGGGCAGGGACACCCTCCACTAGACCAGGTTGCCCAAAGCCCCATCCAACCTGGCCTTGAATATTGCCAGGGAGGGGACAGCCACAGCTTCTCTGGGCAGCCTGGGCCAGGGCCTCACCACCTGCACAGCAAAGAATCTCTTCCTAATCTGCCCTCTTTTAGTTTAAAGCCATGACCCCTTGTCTTATAACTACACTCCCTCATAAGCGGCCCCTCTCCATCTTTCCTGTAGCCCCTTCAGGTACTGGAAGGCTGCAGTAAGGTCTCCCAGAGCCTTTTCTTCTCCAGGCTAAACAAGCCCAACTCTCTCAGCCTGTCTTAATAGGAGAGGTGCTCCAGCCCTCTGACCATCTTCGTGGGCCTCCTCTGGACTTGCTCCAACAGCTCCATGTCTGTCTTTTACTGAGCCCACAGATCTGAATGCAGTACTCCAGGTGTGGTCTCACCAGAGCCAAGTAGAGATGGAGAATCACCTCCCTTGACCTGCTGGTCATGCTTCCTGTGGTCCAGCCCCAGGACACAGTTGGCTTTCTGGGCTGCAAGCATATGTTTCTGGTTCATGTTGAGCTTCACATTAACCCGGACCCCCAAATCCAAGTTTACAGTGCTTTTAGAAATTAAGTTCAAAATTAGTTTCTCCAGAGTATTATAGTTGGACTTTGAACTAATTAAAGTGGGTCTTGTGCATTTGGCTATCTACCAGAAGAACATTGTTTCTAAGGTATAGCTGGAGCCATCCCATTGCTTCTTAATATTGGTGGTGCATTAGGAATTAGTGGTTGCTGCAGTAAAGAACTTGTCATTGGAGACTTGGCAAATACAAAGTTTACCTTTTTGGATTTAGTAATGTTTGATTTTATTTTATTTTTTCCCTTTTTTTCTTGTTGGTTTGGCTTTTAGTCAAATCTGAGGAGGGATGAGAGAAGTAATCTGTAGGAATGGCTTGAGATGTTGTTTCTGGACCTCCCTGAAAGCTTAAATATATTTTCTTCTTTTTCAGGACAAGCATTATCTTGAACCGTACCTAAAAGAAGTAATCCGTGAAAGACTTGAAAGGGAGGCATGGAACAAGAAATAACTGTTGAACTACTTCATGCAGATATCCACATATTTCTGATGTTTTTAAACATTTGGATATAGAAGTCTACAGGGAGGCAAATGTGAGGCTGAGGAATACTGTTTCAGCTCATTCACTGAATCTGTTCATCCAACTAAAATAAACATGTCAAAGTATAAAATCTACTTGGAAGAGTTCTTTGTAAATGTTAACAAGCTAATGTTCTGATCTTTCCTATGAGCATATACATTACATATTAGCTTGGTGGTATGCAGTCTTCACTCCAGCTCTTCTGATTCTTACTTTTTCACAGTACAGCTGTTTTCTGCAGTTGTAGCACTGGGTAAGAAACACAAAAGGCTGTTGGTGCTAGTTGCTCTGTTAAATTAAAAGGGGATTGTTTTTTTCCTTCATTACTTCTCCCTGGAGGTAATACTGCTCCAGCGCTTGACGTTACAGTGGCATAGTGAGGCAGCAGAATGATATTCTGTGCATCTAAGCACATGTATTACGATAATGGAAAACACAGATGGTTCTTTAATCACAGAGCAGGAATTATTTCACTAGCTTCTTATACCATATACATTGTTAATCCTTAGAGGATTATTTTCATCTAAGCCATAATGACTGTCTCACTTCAGCTTCTTGAGACATTTTATTCTTTTAAAGGGTAAAAGTGGTATGCTGATGTACTTTCAATGGCATAATTAACTTACTGTATATTTTTGCATGCTGTTGTTTACAGTGATTGGTATCAAGGTTTTTAAACTACTCAGACTAACGACATTAGAGATACACATTGAATTCAGGTTCTGCTTAAAACCAGAAGACACTCAGTTGTATGCAGAAGCTACAGGCCCTTATTGCCTGAAGACCTTGTGTTTGGTCTTTCATAGTCTAATGGCAGTGTTAATTTGAGATAAATTTTGGTATTACATGCAGAACTGAAAGCCTATTGTATAGATGTGTGAAGTATGCTGTCTTGTGTGATAGTCCCAAGGTTTAGGGGTTGCTTGTCTGCCAAATGCCAGAATGCTTTGACCAAAAGCTAAAGCAGTTTGGGAGGAAAAAAAATTTACATAAATCTTGAGCAAACTAAGTATATATTTTTGATACAACCAGATAAATACAATACTGGATTAGAAATTAGAATGGAAACAGTCTTTTTGCTTTGCTCATCATTTTGTTAGTAACGCTCATCTGCTTGCTGCAGTTGCTTCCATCTGTAGAATGGATACAGTGATCCCTGAGTGAAATACTTATTTCAAAACTTCACAGACTGGTGTGCTAAAACAAAATACTGCGAAAATATCTGCATCACTAATACTCCTTAAAAGTCTTTGAGGAAATTGGATTGAGAATGTGAGGTTTTTTTCATCTCTTACAGTAAGATCTTATGATTGAAGCACACATAGTGTGATGTGTTTTTGAGAACTTATTTTCTTACAAGAGACAAATAGTTTCATGCACTTATTTGTGGACTTATTAGAATACTTATTTTTTTAAACAGAATTGTTTCCTTATCTGTTAAAATAACAATAGGAAACTGATTAATTGAAGAAGCACTTGAAAGGCAGAGCTGGTCAAATGCCTACCGAAGCTAGGATTTTGTAGAAAGATAGCACCTGCGTATTTGACCATAGATTTGAATTAGAAGTATAGAATCCTAGAATAATCTGAGTTGGAAGGGACCCATAAGGATCACGGAGTCCCAACTCCTGGCTCCTCACAGGGCCAGCCAAGTCAGAGCATTGGACTGAGCATATTGTCCAGATGCTTCTTGAACTCAGCCAAGCTCGGTGCTGTGACCACTTCCCTGGGGAGCCTGTTCCAGTGCCTGACAACCCTCTCAGTAAAGAACCTCTTCCTAATATCCAAGCCAATTAGGAGACTTCTGAACCATATTAATCCTAGAAATTACCTGGTTTAGAAAAAGGAGCTTCTTTGCATCAGGCACTTAAAAATAGAATGACCTAAAATGTATTTGTTGTTGTTTGACAGCAAAGCTGGAAATCATGACAAACAAGGATGGGAGAGAGAGCTATCTGTTGCCTGGTGAACCAGGAGCTGTAGCAGCTTTGTGTTAGAGGCTACAAACCCTTATCTAGAATAGGTGGTGTGAGATTTGGATGCTTTGCATTTCACCCTCCAGTGTTGGGCTCTGTGCACACTGAGCTACTGGTGTTAATCTGCAGCCAGAAGAAATGGGATTTTTCTTGTATGAAAGATTTGAGTCACAAGTTGGAGGATCAGTGTGATTCCTATTTTTGAATCCTTGCATTTATCCTTAAAAATATCTGGGATGGGAAGAATGGAGTTAGGAGAATTAGGGATTTTCAGACATGTAATGTCCTTGTAAAGTTTCCATCCCACCTGTGCAGCTTTCTGTGGGATCCTGCCATACTCGTGTGGGCTGCATGCTCCTCTGTGAATGACCCTGCGCTCTCCAGTTCTGAGCTTGCTAGCTCCCAAATCACCTCATTTTAAGGAAACGCTCAGTAACAGTAAAGGGGCTCAAATTGCCAGAGGTGAAAAGATAAAGTCTGTTGAAAGAAAGAGTGATCTGTTTTGGAGAACCAAGTTTTCCTTCTGCTGCTATCACAAGATTCTTCTGTAACACTGAGGTTCATGGAAACTCACTAAGTGTATTTGCTGAATGCTTAATACATGGCGCTTGGTCTGCAGAAGCGCTGAGCAATCGCGTCCATGTCCAGGTTCAGTAGGTCTGCTCTGAGGATGTTGGGTGGAAGTGTCGGTATTCATCTGTACACAACGGGTACTCCAGGTGGTGGTACCAGGAGCTGATCTCACGGGGATGTGCACAGATCTGAAAAAGACCTCACAATCCTTATTCCTCTGAGGGTAAGCATGGAAATGCTTTAAAAGAAGCTGATGCATCTGTGCCCTGTACAGAGCAAGGTTGAGCTGTGTGCTGAGAGGGACTGAAAAGAATTCCTGGATGAGAGACAGGTTCCTACCAGAAAAAAATAAAACCAGCCTACAATTTGAGGTCCTGTCATCAGGCATGAGACAACGGTGCATCTTGTCTTTCCTAATTTGACTTTAAACATTTGTTAATGTAGTTTTTGAGTTATAAATTCTGTAGAGATTCCATAAATTACTGAGGTCTTTTTTTTTTGTAGTCTGCATTCACATCATCTTTGAGATGTCCAAATGATGCATGTTAAATTAAGAGAGAGCCTGAGCTGATTCTGCTAATCCTGCAGTTCGATGACAGTTTTTAGCTTGAATTAACTTTCATCACTTTTAAATGAACCTGTGCTTCGCTTGAAGTTCTTTTATTAAATACATAGTGGGATATCAGAGCACATTTTGATTGCTGAAGATCGTGTTTGTTATGGCAGACTGATTTCTTTAAATTTGGAATTGGTCACCCCAGAAACAATGGATTTTTTCGCAGCTCCGTAACAAGAAACATGTGCTTGTTTTACATCCAACTTCCATCCAAACGAGAGAGCTGCAGCAGATATAAATCTTACAAGAATTTTGATGAAACATCATGCTTGTCATTATAATGGAACTGTTTTAGCATTAATATGGTAAACACATTCCTACTTGAAGCGTTTTCTCTCTAGGCAGCAAAGGTCAAAGATTATCTTAAGGGCTTCCCCACAGCGCTGCTGCGTCTGACAACTGCTGCCAGTATTGGTGGGCTGGGTACGCGCTGCCCTTGCAGTGCAGAGGTGACCTGAGCTACCATTGCTCCAGGGCGAGACCGGGGCTGGACTTCTGTGTCCCACCTGGTATGCAGCTGACCTGAATGCCTTTAGTGACTTCATTTTTCTTTGACTCTTAGCTGGCCTGAGGCCCAGAGGGCTATGATCTTGATAAATCTGTAGGCAAGTATTTCCACTGTAGAAAATTTGGGTTGGCACCTAAGTACCTCTTCTGCAGGCCATGTGGAGCTGGTCACTTCCTTTGGTGCAGTTTTGTAAATCCTTCAGTATCAAATAGTTCATGGCTTGCCCGTGACCTTAGTCCCGGTGGCATTGGGACTAGATGCCAGGCAGGTATGACACCCTGGTGTGCCAAAACTGAATGTACTTCTGTTTTCTTGACAGGATGGCTCTTCTCATGGCTTGTCTGGAGAAGGGCCCCCTCAATGCCTTCTGCTTACTGGTCATTTAATGCCAGCTTATGCAGGCCATGGGCTCAATCCCTCTTCCTTCATGAGAAAGGTGTGGATTCACAGTTCCATTCTCTGCAAATGCTGTAGTGCTCCAACTAACATGGTTTCTGGAGTGCAAGTGGGGCCGTTAGTCCCCCTGGCTGACTCTGTTCTGCTTTGAAGGTGTAATTAACTGCTCCAGCAGGAGACCCTGACTTGAGTAGATTGGTTAAAGATGTTTCCTAAGATTCTTCAAAAATGCGGGTGATGTCTGACTCCACCTGCCCAGGAGCATTTGTCTGCTTAGACAATTACTGCCAAGCAGCTAATTGTCTTCAGTCACGGCTTCTGCCCTGCTCAGCTCTGTCCTGTGGTACCTAAACAGGTGAGGGATTGGTGATAGACCCAAGGTTAGGAAACTACATGCAAGGTTTTGGAAGCAGTGTAGGGAAAAATGAGTTGACATTGATCCCCTTTGCCTGCTTTGGGAGTGTGCAGTGAGGGCGAGATGAGGTTTGGGCATTGATGTGCAGACCAAAGATGGCTACTGAGAAGAGGAGGAAGAAAAACATGCAGTTGAATGCATTTTGGGAAATGGGATGGCTGAATATGGCAGTGAGGAAAGAGAAGTATGTGGTGGTTTGTCAAAGACCAGTGTGCTTTGCAGGCCACTGAGTGACACCTGTGTGTCCTGACTTTGGGAACTCTGAGCTCATGGCACTTGCTGTGGCTTAAGTTTTCCCTAAAGAATATTTAACTAATCATCCATTAAACCAGATCATGAGTGGAGCCCAAGCTGTCCTTGTCCTGCTTCCAGAGTGCCTGAATGCAATGAGCACCCATCTCTGGCCTAACCTCATCTGTTTCTTCACATGAAAACACAACAGCTTCAAGGGAATGTTCTGACAGTGACAGGGCAGGTCTGGGCCTGGGCTGCTGGCATCTCTGCAGCAAAAGAGAAGTGCTGGATCTTTGTCTTCTAAACCCTAAGCAAGCGATGGAATTGCTGTTGCTGTTTTATGAGACTCTGCTGCCTCAGTTCCTGCACTGGGAAGGGATCTGGGGCTTGAAACCTGATCAGAAAGAGGTACCTCACCACAGCTGGGCTGAGCCTCCTCAGTGGTTCCTCCAGCGGTTCCCCGCTGGCCTGTGAGGATCTGGTTCTTTGTGTCTAAATCTTCTGGATTGCACGGGGAGGCTGGACAGCGAGACGCGGAGTGAAACGCTGCTGCGCTCGGTATTACAACACCTAAGCCCTTTTATGAAGCCTCATACTCCCGCTGTGGCCCAGCAGATTGGAATGATTGTTTATAAGCAGCAAAGTTCACAGTCTAAAGCTCAGATCTCTTCAAGGCACTTCAGAGGGTTGGGTTTTTTTTTCGTCTGCAAGTTGTGTTCCCAGGTGGAGTATTAGCTTAAAAAGATACTATTATGAATAGTCATAAAAGCAGCTAGATATGTTTGGTTTACTTCAATTAACTAAAAATTCTCCTAATCTTAAATGTTTCTCAGCTGCAGTCTCTCACCGTGAAGACGATGGAAGAAAACTCCTTGAATTTTCCATGGGTGTATAAGGAGGCCTCCAGCAATGCTCGGCACCCAGCCTGCCTGGGGGCTGTCACAGCAACGTGGAGGTGGCTCTGATAAAAAGCAAAATGTATTCTGCTGCCAGGTGAGCTTTGGCTCAGCTCTGCTCTGCGCAGTGCAAAAGCCGATGTACCAGAGGAGGGGTGAGATCAGCGTTTCGAAGGTTTATGGAGGCAGTTGTCCCTGCCTAGGAGTGCTTAGGCGGTTAGAGGGCAGAGTCAGGACCTGGGCTGCACTGGCAGCAACCAGAGATGCTTTCTTTTTCTCAAAATTAATAAATAAATAAAAATTCCAGGGAAAAATATAGCAAAGCATATTTCCTTTCAGAAGCACAGCTGTCTTACAGAGAGGATGCTATTCCCATTATAAGACTGGTGAGGTCATTATGACAGATGAGACATTTAGATCTGTAGTTTAATGTTTGCACGTGGTGTCCCAGGTTCACCTGGCTTACCCCAAAGAATGTCATTATACGCCCCAACTGGTGCCCAGGTCTTGAGAACAATTCTGCTGGGAGCAGCATCTTCTGGTGGACAACTCTGAGAGGTTTTCAGCCATTCCTCAGAGCTGGTTCTTGGTGCAGAGCTTGGGGTACCAAAAGCCTGACTTCCCACAGCCTTGTTCTTATCTGACCACAGGCTCTTACTGTTTCTCAAGGAAAGAAGGGGTCTAGCTGTCTCCAGCCCTGGAGCTTTGGGGGTTCTCTTTCATGTCTTTTTCTACTTAGCTTTCACTGGGTCTATCAAACTCATTGGTGCAGCCCGACATTTCCAAAAGAGCCATTAAATGGTTGATACTTTATAGTGATTGAACAAACTACTTGAAAAAGAACATGAGGAGGTACACTTTGAAAGGGGAACTTCTCCTACAGCTGCTTCCACCCAGCACTTTAAAAACACATAAGACACAATAAAGCACATGTTGACATAAGTGAGCTTCAAAAAAACCGTAGGATTATTTTGAAGGAGTATAAACACACGTGGGGAGAGTTATCATCCTTCACCCAGCAAAACAATTACATCAGTGCAGCTTGGACTGGGATCTGCCTTAAGATCTCCCAGATGTTGCAAACAGCACAGTTGCTGATCGGTTGCTCTGGGTAATTATAAACTGTCAAACTGAGGAGGGAAGGTTGATTCTCAAAGGGGAAAAAAAACCCCAACAAAATGTAAAAACCTTCTGGGCAGTTGAAGAGAAGATTCACTGTTCAGAGCTGACACCCAGAGCCACAACAGCCTTTGCTCATGCCTGGCTTTGCCAGGCCAGTGTCACAGATGTGTCTCAGAGCCAAGCTATCTTATGCTGAGGTCCAGTGTGCTGCATGGAGGGGATGAGTTCCCCAGCAAAGAGCTTGCTTTGAGATGATCCTAGGGCTCAAATCACATTGGCAGCATCTCCCAGCCTGGCATGAGGGACCTGCTGCCCACCTCCCTAACATAAGTTGGTCTGGTTCTGAGGCAGGAGATCATAGAATCATAGAATCATAGAATTGTAGGGGTTGGAAGGGACCTCGAGAGATCATCGGGTCCAACCCCCTGCCAAAGCAGGCTCCCTAGGACATTTCACTGAGATAGGCATCCAGACGGGTCTTGAATATCTCCAGAGAAGGAGACTCCACCACCTCCCTGGGCAGCCTGTCCCAGGGCTCTGTCACCCTCACTGTGAAAAAGTTCTTCTGCATATTGGTGCGGAACTTCCTGTGCTCCAACTTGCAGCCATTGCCCCTTGTCCTGTCTCCACAGACCACTGAAAAGGGACTGGCTGATTCCCCCTGCATCCCCTGCTTAAGACAATTGTAAACATTAATTAGGTCCCCCCTTAGTCTTCTCTCCTCAAGGCTGAACAGTCCCAATTTACTCAGCCTTTCCTCATAGGGGAGATGTTCCAGGTCCTTAATCATCTTTGTAGCCCTTCTTTGGGCTCTCTCCAGGAGATCCCTGTCCTTTTTATACCAAGGCGCCCAGAACTGGACACAATACTCCAGGTGGGGCCTGACCAGGGCAGAGTAGAGGGGGAGGATCACCTCCTTTGACCTGCTGGCCACACTCGTCCTGATGCACCCCAGGATCCCATTGGCTCTCTTAGCCACCGAGGCACACTGCTGGCTCATGGCCAATCTGTCATCCACCAGGACCCCCAGGTCCTTCTCCACTGAGCTCTTCTCCAGCAGGTCATCCCCCAGCCTGTACTGATACAAACGGTTGTTCCTTCCCAGGTGCAAGATGCAAGCCCTGACACACGCATGGGAAGGGGGACCCAGGAAAAATCTGCAGCCTTGCTGGCACTGGGAGAAAAATTATTTACCTGGTCCCAGAAATGGTCCCCTGCTTGGACCTGGGCTGTGCAGCTGGAGGACAGAGCGCCAGATGAGATGTCAGTGCCATGCTACAGCATAGCAAGGGTTCAAGACTCTGGAGGCTGCAAGAAGACAGGGAGCAGGTCCCTGATGCTGTAGCTGAGTGGCTCAAACACTTCTCAGAGTCTGTCCCAAGGTCAAAACTGTGGTTTTGTGCAGTTTCTGTGAAGCTTTTTCTGTTTGTAGAACAGAGGAGCTGTGGGCAAAGGGAGCAAGAGGCCTGGTGAGCTTGTGTCAGGAATGAGTCCCAGCTCTTCATCTACCTGAGGGAGGGTGCTCCCTCCTTGCACCCACCACCAGGACACCAGCCTAATAGGATGCACTCAGGCCACCAGTGACCCTCTGCTCAGCCCTTTGAAGGTTTCTTGAAGGCACCAGCCCACTGAAGAACCTTTGGGATTCATTAGCCTGAGTGCTAAGAGGTGCTTCAGTCTCAGAAAGAGAGGGGATTTTGGACAGCCCTCGTGCTGGTGTTCCCATGCATTGATGAGCTGCCTCTCCAAGGTCCATTCCAACAGCCCCAGCTCGCAGTCCCCCTGGGCTCCAGCCATGCCATCCCTCCAGGCCGTTTGCCCACACTCCAGGTGGTGAGTGGCTGGGGTGTCCATCCAGCTCCCTGCAGCCCAGGGCATGTGGCAGAGCTACCAGCTTGCATTCACCAGCCTGCAGCAGTACATCAGGCTGTGACATGATGCCATGCCGTGGTGGTGACACAGCCTCTGGCCCAGGGCAAGGAGAATGTCTGGGCACCAACCCAGCTGTGAGCACCAGAGAGCACACTCACCCATCACCCTCACAGGAGCTGCCTGGTGCTGGAGACAGATGTGGATTCATCAACACACAGGGGCAACGAGCTCAGCAGCAGGTCAGCTACAAAAAAATGAATCCCTGGCAACGCCAGTCCCTGTGTCAAGGGATGGTTTTGTCCTGGACATGGTGGTACCAGAAGGAAGAGACATGTCACCCATCCCCAGCATTGCCCGTTGGGGCTGGCTCACCCCAACACACGGTGGGGCTGTGCTGTAGCAGCGTCCTGGCATTGTCTTCTTCTCATTTTTAATTTCATTTTTCAGCATGACAACACTTTAGAGGTTTATGACCAACAGGAGAATTTACTACTAAGTCATATACTGATGTAATGAAATCTAATATATGCTGTGTAATGAGTTATGAGATGTTATTTAGTTTCAGGGTTTTATTACTTCAATCAGTTATGACCATATTTCCTTTTATATGATTGCTCACTCTTTAAACATACCAGATGACTGTATAAAGAACACCTAATAAAGTCTGGAGATGTTAAAATATAAATGTTTTAATTTTTGCCATATATTTGTTTTAATTCTAGCAATGGTGGCTGTTGCTCTGGAAGTGGTGCAGTCCTTGTTAGCAGTGCAGGCCTTGGTAGTGGTGTCTCAGACCCTTTGTGGGAAGGAGCCGAGCGACCCCGGTTCATTATAAAGTGCAGTCAGTCACCAGTGCTCACCCTTGGTGATTATGCACAGAAACAGAAAGGTCTTTAGAATAAAACAAAAGACAAAACCCTTTGCCTGTGGTATAACTCACTGTCATAATTATCCTCTCATATTTAGCAGCACAACTCAAATATACTTGTACTGGTTTCTACCAGGCTTCAAGAGGGAAGAATCAGAATTTTGGGCTTCAGCATCAAAGTCAAATGCATGAAAGTTCTGCCCATACTCCTCTTGGCAATCCTCCTAATTTTTCCTCATTTAGGCATTGTGTTTTAAAGTCATTTAGGATAAGGCCATAGTGGTGGAATTACAGAGCTGTGAAATAAGGTCCGAATCAAGTCTTTAATAAATCAGTCTTTAATAAGTCTTTAATAAATTAAGCAGTGTTTAAGGACTTCAACTGCTGAACAATTGCAGGAACCAAGCAGTGTAGAGTCCTGGTCATGATATGTTCGTAGTGAGTGCTGAGTTCTCAAAAATTGTTGCAGAACACATTTTATGATGGTTAACAACTCTGCAGCAAGAGCTTGTGTCCACAGCAGCATTCACGGCAGCTATGGAAAGGCCATAGCATGCAGCTGCTACCTAGCAAGCCACCCCCCATGGGCATGCAGAGGACTCCAGCGCTGCTGGTTGCGGTCCTGCATGGGTGTCACCTGCTTGGAGATGTCATCTGTGTAGAATACATCTAATTACAGCTTTTTCATTTCTCCCCCACCTCGGCAACAGGGAGCACTCACCTGTTTTCCTTAGCATGCTTGAAGCTCCCACTGGCCCATAGAAGTCCTCCGAATGAAGTCCCCATTGACTCATGCTCTCCTGCGTCAGCATGGGTGTTTCTGCCCAGGCCAGGTCAGACCTGAGGAAGATCTACCATTGCAGAGCTACTGCAAGGGAGCAGCAAGGCAGGGAACGGTCCCTCTGTTTGCAAACTGGTGTTACAGGGGCCCAAAAGCAGCGGTGAGCAGGCTGGTTTCTGTGAGACTCAGAAAATGGTCTTTGCAGCAAAGTATGTGTTTGCTGTGCTTGTACAAGGTGCGGGCTGCTGGTCCCTGGGCTTGCTCCGGCTGCTCAGCAGCACAAGGGATCCAGCCTGTGCTGTGCTGTGCTGTGAGGCTGAGCTGCTGCATTCCTGGGAGAGAGGTGACCTGGGAGAAAAGGAGCCCGGTCAACCTGAGCATGCTGTAGACCTTTGTCTGGCCAGCTTCAAGGGAGGGAAAACTGCCTGTGAATTTCAATTTGATTTAGAATTTGCAGTAACCAGAATTATTTTCAGTATATTTAATCTTCTGTGGTTGTGGCTACTGCCTGTATCATGGCCCAAGGATGGCTTTGTTTGGAGTGATGATCCCTGCTGCTCTATTGCCTGGCACAGAAAGATGACAGAAGCCAGATTTGTCAGAACTGCTCCCTTATCCCCATCCCAGCCTCCGAGTCCTGTCCTTGACAAGCCCATGTCTTGTTTTAGCTGTGATTAGTATTGCTGCCGTCTGTAAACCATTCCTTCTGGTCCTGCAAGGCAGAGTGTCAGCTCAGGATAGTGCCCCCAGACAGTTGTTTATCAATTCAATTTATATTTTTTAATTGTACATACATCAAGATGCTGGACTTCTCCTAGTACTTATTTAATTATTGATAGAGATGCTAACAGAACGGGGAAACTTCTAAATGACACATCGTGCTTCTCCATTCTATTAATATCTCTATCACAAATTGGATAAATTTTAGGAGAAGAATTACAGCAACTAATGAAATAAAGACTTTGCTATTCACAAATCCAGGATAATAATTCAGCCAAAGATCATACATCAAGTAAATGACCAAGCATACTTAAAATATGTCTTTGTACAGTAACAAGGCACAATTTAATCCCATTAAGAAAATGTTGGCTGTGCCTCAGTGTTTGGGAACATGCCACTGAACTGTCCTGCTGTAACCCTGGATGTAGGAAAACTGAGACAAAGCAGCGTACTCAGTTTGACACGTCTTTGCCCTTTAGGTCCTTAATGATGCAATGAATTACTGAAACATTTAATATTGTTTAGCTGCAGAAACTTTCTTACATGCAGAAGCTAAGCGATAACTTTTGCTGAATGTGCCCTATCTGCTGCTTTGCATACAAAGTTTATTTGCATCTCCATCAACCACACATTTCTGAGCCATCTCAAAAGAACAAACCCACGTTGTTTTTTTTTTAAATTTGCAAGAAACAGAATCTTTGCTCCATATATCTTACTTAATGGATAAAAAACCTGGTAGGTTAGTTTCTCACTAGCCAAAAATTTAAGAAAAATATTGTGAGTTTTTTTCTCAGGTTTTATTTTTCACCTGGATTACTCTGCTTTTACTTTGTCCCCCATATTTTCAGCAGAATCTGGAGCACTTTTCTTTTGTCTGAGTACCTTGTATGGGGCACTCGGCTGACAAAACAATTGACTTCTTATTGCTACTTAGTAAGGATTTAATACGTACCATAGAAAAGATACTACGGCTAGTTGCACTTCTCATGGCCACATATTGTGCCATTGGAGTTTTAGCTATAGATCCTGGAAAAAACACCGTGTGGAGAGTGTAAAGTATTAGATTTTTAAGACAAAAATCACAATTTATTCCATATAACCTAAGACCGGCAGCGTGCTGGGGGATTGGCATGATGGGGGGTCTGCTGATCTGGAGCGCTCCCCACTTCTCTGCAGCTCAGTGAGGTGCTGGGGCTGCTCCCTTCCTCCACAGCGGCTGGCGTGGCACTTCCCCGATTTCTGTGAGCACGGGAGGAGGAGAATGGGTGCTTTGAGCATTATTAAAAACCACAAACGTTATGAGACAGAGGTATATATATGCTGATATTCAGATTCAGTGCTGTCCACTGATTCTCTACAGAGGTCTTGCCCTTAAAATATCAGCTGTGTGGTTTTCCTCCACTGTTACTTGCAATATCATGTTGTTGTGCTTGGAATGAATTACTTGACAGAGCTTTGTGTCTCTTTGTACTGTAACAGCTTCTAGAAAAATTCAAACTGACAGTTCCTATAGTAAGGCATGAGGAAATTATTTGAATAGGGCATGTGTTTTATAGTGCGAGGTCAGAGAGTACACATACATCACAGGCTACAATGGGGAATAAGAGGGTAACTATAGATATATGCACAACACACAAACATGAATGATTATTTTTTAGCTCTTGATCCATCCTCTGGCATTTGCTGACAAACCAAAGGGAGAAAAAAAATGCTGTCCCTTTTCTGTGTGATTCCAGGAGAAGTCTTTGCTCCACAGGATAAGCTTTAGAAACCACAGAAAGCAAACAGTGTAGTCCATAGTGATGGCAGAGCCCCATTTTTCTTGCATGAGTTGCAGTGCTAAGGAGCCAGCACAGATGCTCCAAGGGGCAGTGCTCTCGTGCCAGCAGCCCCACCATCAAGGCCAGGATGGGGGCAACCGTGCTCCTCACAGAGGTTTCCTTCGAGGAGCAAAGGAGCAGGACGCCTCACTGGGCCGATGCACCCTAGATGGGCTCAGCACTGGCACTGCCTCTTCAGTGGCTCTCTGCTGCTGACAACCTCGCATCGATGTTTTAAGGGCAGCTTGCTGACAGCGGAAGCAATATGACAGAAATTAGGTAGGCAAGAGGGATTAAAACATGTACAGTTTTGCAGAATTTGTTAGGCTCAATTACATGAGTGAGGAACTAGTGAAGTGTTTGAAGACCTGGAAATAATTCCAATTTGTCATATCGGGAGTCTCCTTCCCAGAAACAGGCTGTGGAAGCAGAGGCAAGTCCACCATATGGAGAGCAGATGTCTCCAGGGAGCTGAAAAGAAGATACTTTGCTAGTACTAAAAATATTCAGTACGAGGAGGTGATAACAAGTGCTTCTAAAGAAGAAGCAATTATTTATCACCGAGTAGACAATTTTTACTGTTTCCTAGAACACAAACCTATATGCTCAAATAATCCCAGACTGTCACAGCGAAGAGGCACTGACTCGCAGCTTGGGGCAGAAGCTATAATAGTAAGCAGATTGTACATCTCATTTAACCATCTGCTCTTTAAAGCACATTTTATCACAGGCTGCATCATGCTGAAAAAAAGGTAAGGAAATAGGAAAACAACGAGTTCCCAGTGCACAATTGGTTTGATGTACAAAGCAGTGTGGCTGCCTTGGCCATTTGCAGCTTTGATGTTTTATTATTTTAGCCCTTTACTTAGGAACTGTGTCCTGGAGATTGACTTGATTTATGACCTCATAACACCCAACTGTGGTGTTAGATGGCTCCTGTGAGAACTGCTTCCAAGTACTGAACCTGTATGAATGGGGCTTGGGAGAACTTGCTGCCTTCAGGTGCAAGAAGGATTCCACTGAGTGAGGAAATTCAAGCACTACAGCTCAATGTTAAATGAAGCTCTGCCTGCTCTGTAGGCAGACATGAAGCTGTGGCTAAGGCCTGTGTAAGCACCAGCTACCATGAGCTTATGTTGCTCATGTCCCAGGTAGATATTTGGGTTTTCCTCCCAAGCAGCAGACCAAGACCTGTGGACCCAGCTCCCTCAGCTCCTGCAAAACTCCAGCAAATTGCTGCAGGGGAAGATAAAGCTATTGCAGTAAGGCAGAGCTGTGTGGTTTATTCCCTGGTGCTGAAGTAAGACGAGCTGTAATAGACTGTCTCCAACAGATACATGTCTTATTCATTCTCGAAAACCTCTAAAGACTGCACTCCCCCAGCCCACAAAGGTAGCCTGCTCCTGAGCTTATCTTTCATTATAGTTGGGAAATTTGTCCAAATATCCAATCTAAATCTCCCATGCTTCCAGTTAAATCTATTACTCCTTGTCCCACTCTCAGTGAACATCAAGGCAACTGATTTTCATCCTCATTACAGTAATTGTTGAAGGCTGTTACCCTGCTCTTTCCAGTCCTCTCTCCATCTTCTCTCTGTTAGACTAAACAACCCCAAGTTCTTTCAACCTTTCCTGACCAAACCCTTTTTGGTCTCCTGGGGCTTTGCAATTCATTCATGTCTTTCTTAAAAGCTGACACACAATGCTGGATGGAGCACTTGAGCTGAGAAGATCCAGTACCATCCAGCCCTTGGCTTTCCTGTCCCCCCAGAAGTGGGTACACTCATGGGTGTTGCTGTGGTCACCCGGGCTTTGCTTACCCTGCAGTAGCTCCCAGGTCTCTTCTGCCAACTGGTCAGCCACCCCCCATTTCAACACAAGCCCTTTTGACCTCCTTACATTTTGCACGTGTCTCTGGTTCCATTTGTTGATTCTGGAAAACCTCTCTGATTTTTCATTGCTATTTTGAATGTTAATCCTGGGCCCCAATATGCTTGCAATCCTCCTGGCTTAGTGTGATGGGCTGATTTTATAAGCATACTTTATTCCATTATCCGGGTTACTAATGAAAATATCAAACAGAAACAGGCCCCGGACAGACCCTGGGTGACCCCATTAAAAATGAGTTTTCAGTTTGATGGCAAACTGTGATAAGTTCAGCATGTTTTTCTACCACTTGTTCACCCACAGACTAATGATTTCATCTGGCCTGTATTTCCTTAGCTGGCCTTGTAAGAATGTCACAGGGGACACAGTCAAATGCCCCCTCTAGTCCAGGTATGTATTGCTGCCCCCTGCCCATTACCAAGTGAGAGGAAGAACCTTTGTTCTTCCAAATCACATTTGCCTTGGCCATGCCATGCCAGGCTACAAGGAGGAGTCCTCCTGCCCGACCAGTCAGAAGCCATCTGTTTGGGTCAGGAAAGTTTTCTTGCAATTGCTATTTTAAAACTGTAAAACAAATGTATTGTTAGACACAGTGTTTCTAACTGCTGATAAAGGCTGCAGTCCACAGTGATCATGAGTCTGTAATGCTCTTACCAAACACCCAAGGAAGCAGCCAAAAAGGGAAGGAGGAGAGCAAGGCAGCATCCCCCACAGGCAGCATCCCTCCCAAGGCCCCTTCCCTTGTCCCTTCCTTTGCATCCACACCTGGGGTCATCCATAGCCACCTCCAAACCAAAACCACTGGTAGCCAGCAGCGAGAGCCCCAACACCCACAGCCCTGGAAGGACCAAGGGTTGGGAAACTGCTGCCATTTCAAGGTAAAACCAATTTGCCTCGATTCAAGGTAGGATAAACATTTCCATGCAGCCCTCATGAGGAGTTCAGAAAAGGGAGAGACCCAGACCAAGAAAGGCAGCCACCACAGGGAAGGAAGGCTTAGGGAAACCTCCTTTGGTGAAGGATCCCCCAAAGGGAAGAAAAACATCCTGGAAAAGCACTGGCTGTGCTCCTCAGGCACCAGCTTGAAAGAGATGCTCCAGGAGCGACATGACTAAGAAAAGAAACAAATAACCTTTAATCCACATTTTGGTTGCCTGGGGCTGAGCGGGCACTAGGTGCCAGAGCGGTCTCTGCAGCCATGGGATCCAGGGCTGAGACTTTAGTACTGGTAGCTCTGGGCTATGTATATTGCACCTTTACATTCAATTTGATACTGCCTTTAGCCTGCTGGCCTCCTGCCAGTGCAGCTGCAGAAAGGTCGGGGAAATTTGCCATAATATGCTTGGGAATTCTTGTGGAAAGCGAGTTTCACCTACTGCAGTGGAGGTGGATAGGTTTAAGGGGCTTGGGTTTCTTTTCATCCTGAAATGCTCATCCTCACTTAAAATCAGCAGTAAGGTGCAGTTTAACGTTAAAACATTCCAGCTTGAACATACAGAACCACTGGAAATCAGTGTTTAAGGCTGTTTAGGAAATGCACTGAACTCATGCCCCAGAATAAAACCCACAGAAGCAAAACATTACTTTAACCTACATGCAGTCAGTGTTGCTAACACCAGTGAAGATGCTGTTCTCCACCCAGATTTTGGTGGGACACCTTCAAAAAGCACAGAGATGGATGTCCTAGCCACCTCTCCACCAGTGGCACAACTCCAGTCTGCTGCAGAGCTTTTGGGCAGCCATGCCCACATGCTGCTGGCCCAGCAGTCAGCCTTCCCCTGCCTTCCAGGACTGAAATCCCAGCACAAAAATGTACGCCGGCACCAAGCATGCCAACTGCTACACCCTTCAACTGCAGGAGGGTTATTTTCAAGCCTAGTGGAAGATTATTTTGAGGGCACAAATGATTAAAGAGAGAGACACAATGGAGTCTTATCTGTTTCCCATCAGGAAAAGCGTAAGAGATGTTTTAGGTTTTCAAGAATACCCTAATTCAGCATTTTGCTGCAGCAGGGTGGTCACTGGGCTTTGGACCGCAGCCCAGCCAAACAGAATGGAGCTTTTCATCAGTTAAAATCCAAGAAGGGAATAATGATCTCAGAGTTTTGTATTTATCATTGGATTTGGCCTGCTGACCCGCCTAAGGAAAGGCAATGGCTTGAAACAGTTTTCACAAAGCCAAGACCTAAATGGCTGCAGTAAAAATTAATTTTATCCTGATATCTTTTTCTTCCCTCCCCCCCCCCCCAATACACGTATTTCTATCATGTTTGGATAAATCCTGCCCCCTCAGTTCCCTCAGCACAATAAACGCAGCTTTCCACGATCCAAAGGTCTGGGCTGGCCTGAAGATGTCACTCTCTTGGCAATGACTGGCACAGCCCCAAAGAGAGCTGCGTGGAGTTACGTGGAGTTATGTATGATTCAGCAGCATCAAGTGTGAAAAGGCTGAGACTGCTGGCGCTCGCCCTCCATCAACCTCTTCATGTTCCTGGCACCCGCTCTGAGCGTTGCTGGCTGCAGATATTTAAAGAGCAGAAAGAGCAAGTACTGCAGTTAGCTTTTTACTATTATTATTTTCCCTCCTCTTTGTTCATTTAAGCAGATATTTATGCTTTTATGGACCTGAAGAGCTTCCCCCGGCACTCTTCGCGCCAGCACAAGCTATCTTCTTGTCCCAGCGATATGCAGTAATCCTTGTCCTGACAGTCCTTCTCCTCAGAGTAGGCACTTTTCCCCCTTACCCATCAAAGTATGTGGGCTTTGGGCAGTGAAAGCAGAGAGTGGTTTCCATGCTGTTATGGGAGTACGTTCAGTGTGGCGGGGCACGTGATGGGCTGTCTTACGTGCTGCCCCATGCCAAGAGGTCTCTGCAGTGTGGGGTTTTTTAGCAGGCTGGATGTTACTGCTCTGTGAAAACCTAAGGACCTCCACACCAAAACAAATGTAAAACAATCCTCTGGGAAAAGACTACGGGATTTCCATGCTTCCCAGCACACTGTGGAAAATGAAGCCTTGCATGCTACACCTTCAAGGACATGCTACAAAATCCCTTTATGTGTGCTGCATCTTGACACCCTGTGTTTCTTCCTTCTAATATATTTGTTCTGGTATGAAAGAGGAACAAGATCTAGGCCACCTAAAACTCAAGTGAATTGGGATTTCAGACTCTAAATTCCACCTAGATCCTAGGCTGTGATTTGGTCTCTGTGTTGTCTCCTTCCAGGAGGCATCTACATTCACTGGGCACTTCCCAGGTCCCTGGCACCTAACTTCTGCCATCCATGTGTCCTTCAGGCGTAACTGCTAATTGATGTTAAATTGATTTGGTGGTGAGTGGAGGTCTTAAGGAGGGGTGTTCAGAGAGCCAAAACCACCTCGACAGCCAGCATTACTTTACATCTGTGTTGGCTGCCTCAGCGGAGCTGCCAATGATTGAATGGATGGAGACTGATTTATCAGTCAAAGATGGTCTGTCCGAGCTCACTGTGAGCAGCTCTGCTTGCCACTAAATCCAGAGCTGAATTCACTTTCAGATGAAAGCAAATTCACCTGTGGTTCTGACAGCAAAAGAAATCACACACTTAAAGATGAATGAGATGTATATTTGATTGTAGTCCTCCTTCCCACAACCTACACGATGGCTAGAAATTCTTTCTTTCCTGTGCACAGTCTGGTTTATTTTTTTTTCCTTTTTTTTTTCTTTTTTCTTTTTAATTTTTTTCTTTATTCTTTTTTCTTTTTTCCATATTTTCTTTTTTTCTTTTTTTCATGTTTATTTGCCCTGATTCAGAGCTAACAGCTGGTTTTACCTATGAGAACCAGCTCACAGAGGCACTTCAGGATATAAAGCACATTTATGATAAGACACCTGATAAATCCCTTTATGTTCTGTATCTTTCCTGTAAAGCTGGGGAAAGGAGGGGGAGTGGAGAAGGAGAAAAGACCTGCTTTAGGATGATGTCATAGCTGTTGGGCACATCTGCCCCAAATTAAATTACCATCTGAAGGGCTTATTTCCCAAACATATTTCTTTTCGGCTTGGAAGGAGACATAAAGCAGTGTATCTCTTCAGTTTGCATTTGGGGAGTATCTGAAAATTTGGGATCACCCTTCACAGTATGCCAGCAAGATTTACTAGGGCCGAGTCTCTCAGGTGATGATGCTGTACAAGTTGCAAGAAAAATGAATCATTCTTGGTTCCTTGATTAAGTTGTGACTCATAATAAATCTTCCAGAGAAATTGAGCCCGTCTTGCTAAAAGCATGAGGGAACTTTGTGAAGCCCTCTAAGAAGGTGTGAGAAAGAGATCTCACCTGTAAGAAGAAAGCTTGTGAGGCTGAACCTGTTGGAATTTTTTAATCCCCACCCTCCATCTTTCACAGCCAACTCAGTGTGCTTGGCAGAATCTGAGGACAAAACCACAAAAGGCGTGGGAATAAACAGCAACGTTTAAACACACCAACAACAAATAGGCTGCTTCATCTACCACAGTACCAAAAACATGTCACAGGGAAAAGAAAGAAAAGAAGAAAACGCAGGAAAACTGATTTGCTTTTTTAACACCGTCTGCACAATCTTTCCCTATGCAGGCACCCAGACTCTATGTCTTCCAAGTGATAATGAAGAGGGAAATGCTGCACAGGGGACAAACCCCACCCTTGTGCTATCTGCTGTCATGCTAACTGCGGTGTCCTCACCGTGTCCATTGTGGCAAAGCTCCATGTGCCAGGAGAGCCATCTCTTTTGGCTTTGGCATCCATTCCTGAGCTGACCCCATGGGCCCAGCAACCGTGACAAACCTGTGCACGTGTGTGACGTGCTGCATGGGAGGGAAAGACCCCGGTACTGCCCGGGCAGCCCATCCAGCTCTGGCAATCTGTAACACAATCACACTGGCATCATTTTACAGGAGAGCCACTACAATCAACGAATCTGTCATTTGTCCATGGTAGTTACTTGGAAACAGGGTAAAAAATTCCCCTAAAATGCCACCTTTCAAAGCACCTGACAAATAGCATCCAAATGCAGCAAAACCTTTTCAGCCCATCTAGAAACCACAGCCCTGGGTTTGTGCTGATGTAAACCAGCACAGTTGGTGAAGTTATGCTGATTTACACCAGCTGAGGAACTGTTCCTGTATTTTCACCTGGTTCATGAAGATTTATATACTAATTCCCCGCAAAGCATTATAATGGGGAAAAAAAAAAGAAAGAAAGAAAAAAAAAGAATCTCCTTGCTGGGTCCACAAGTACTATTTCATAAGTAAGTTATCTCAGCCTCGTTGGGTCAGATCTTACTGAGAGGACGATACATCCAGGGCTGTCATGTAAATCATTTCCTTTTGAATACTTATGTCTAATCAACTTCAGACCTTGTTTTGGACACATTGTATGTTTCATAAGCTGAAGAACTCTCTCTGATGAAATCCTTGCCTCCTGACCCCAAAATACATCTGAACAAAATTGTCCCATCAGGAGTTCAGATAATTGCTTGGCCTTTCCTGTCAGTCATAAACCAGACTGATCCAAGTTTTTTGGATACTTCCCCACACTTTAATGTGCTTTTCAAACACATTCCGAACAGCATAACGGAATAGGAATGGTTGCTTTTATAAATGTGTGGTACTTTATATGCTTAAGCAAAGAAATCAGAGACTCTCTTTGCTGGTGCCATATGTATTATTGTGTGATAAAAATTTACCAGCATGTATTTCTGCAATTATTGTTCTTACAGCTCCATTAGTCTTAAATCTTATTTATGTAGGGTGGGCTTTTTTCTTTCACTGGAACTCCCAGGCTCTCCCTTTTCTTCTGCCAAAGCTTATGAAGCACCAATAACCCAGGCACAATTTGAAGACTCAAGCTTTCTCATGCCCAGAGCATGCATGTTGAAGAGCAATGCCTTTCTGCTCCCACCTATAAACTCCTTTGGGAACCACAGCAGCACAACTCCTTGGATCTAACAGAGGTGGCTGGTGGCTTGACACAGCAGGACACCTGCAGGGAGTGAGGTTCACACTCACTGCCTGGCCACTGCAGGTTCTTCCACACAGGGATGCAGCTTACAACAGGGAGAAGTCAAAGTCCTTGCCGGGGGCCAAGCTGGGATGCTGCCCACATGCTGCTGGGCACAGCAGGGTGAGATGTCTGTGTGCGGATTCAGCAAAAGCCAGCTTTCTATTGACTTCTGGGGGGAGCGGGGGAGGGGCATGATTTTCTACCCTCAGACATCCTTGACAGCCTGATGGTGAGTGCAGCAAAGGAAGATTTGCCGCAGGAAGCACGGCACCTTTCTTCTGGTGAATGGCAAGCCACACCGTGCACTTGGATGGCGCTAAATCCTGAGCAATGAGAAGCATAACAAATATTCAGACATCACAGACAAGGGTTTACCGAGATCACAGTCTTGAGTTGAAAGACTGGGAATTCCTCAAGGAGAAGGTGTGGTCTGGGGCAGCGCGTGTGAGCCGAGAGCTTTCCAAGTGCCTCTGCAGCTCTCAACATCTGATGAGAAGATTAAGTTCATGAGCAAAACATTGTGAAAATGGAAAGCAGGCTGCTGCATTTATCAGTGAGTCGAAAGGACAAAATGTACGTGGAAGTTATAAAAGAAAAATCTTTAAAAGGCCATGCTACATCAAGAATAAACCTTCCCAAGGAGTGGAAAACAGGGACCTGTAGGGTTCGGGTGCCACAGAGGACCTTCACTTCTGTACCTGAGTCCCGGCCATGTGAGCAGAGGTGCAGAGACATATGTTCTGCCCCACAGATTGTTAGGATACTCAGCCCATCCATCTCCTAGCTCCTGCTAACAGGAAAGGGTCCATGAGGCATCACAGAGCCTGTTTGATGTGTCAGCTTCCCAGCAGTTTACTGGAAGTCATTGCTACCTATCAGGGGTGACGAAACTGAGTATAACATGGCTCTGTATCTGCCATGATTTCGAGTTTAGGACTTCGCCCCATCAACAAATCTAGAAACATGTGCGGTTTTCACACACAGGGCAGGAGTTTGGTTCTGGCACAGCGACACGAGAATATGTGCTCATGGCTTTCAGGTCTGTACACCTTACAGCACTGCTCCTGATGCCCACACTGGCTTTACCATTTTGCAGCATTCTTCTGTGAGCCTGAAGCCTCAGGCAGAGCCCTCAAGGAGTGTATAAGCTGTTCTTTATGGACACACAATAAAATGCCCATGAATCCTGAGAAGGTCTGTATCCTCTGCAAAATCACCTGCAGCAAAAGCCACAGGAGTCTCTTGGGAAGCTGCTGCACCCATCAGGTTGACAATGCGCCTTGTACCTAGCTGCTTTCCCCCACATTTTCACTATTTCAGGACTCTCGCTCAGTGTAGGGAAATAACTTTTATCTTTCCGTAGCCCTGCGTTTCTCCTCCTCGGCGCTGCGAGGAACGCCCTCATCTATCCAGTCCCTCGGGTGCTTCCCAGGCGGGATGCCGCTACCTTCCTGTCCTCTCCTGGATGCTCTCTCCCTGTAACCGCTTCACGTCGCTGCTGTCGCATCCCGGTTGGAGCCTCGCACGCGGCACGGCCGGCGCCACGGTCCGCCGGTCCGCGGGCTGCAGCTATACGGAGATGCGCACACAGCACAAACGAAGGCAGAAGTGAGGTCAGAGAGGTCCGTGACGACGCGGCGCTTCGGCGGTACCGCCCCACCCCGGGACAGGGAAACACAGCCAGCGCACCGGCCTGGGCAAGGGCCGCCTGACGGTGACAGGCACTCGGGAGTCACCCGGAGTGTGTGTGTGCCGTACGTCAGAGGGGGACTGACAACCGGGGAAACACACCACGGGGAGGGGGATCCCCCGGGCTGCCTTCCCCCCACCCCGGCCCCGCACCTCCTTCCCCTCCGCCCCCCGGGGCCCGGCGCGGCGGCAGCGGCGCGGCACCCTCTGGCCACCAGGTGGCGCTGTCGCCCAGGGCACGCTGCGGGGCCTGGGCCACGGGCGGCGACGGGGGGAGCGGGGCGGTCGTGCGCCCTCGGCCGCTCTCCCGGTGCCAGGCGGCGGTCAGGAAGCACGCGAGGGCAGCCGTGCCCCCGTGTGCCTCGGCCCAGCCCGCGCAGCCCTCGGTGCCGTTCAAGGACATGGAACTCCTTGAAAGAGTCCAGCGCAGGGCCACCAAGGTGATGAAGGGAGTGGAACACCTTCCTTATGAGGAGAGGCTGAGGGAGCTGCTGGGCCTCTTTAGCTTGGAGGAGACTGAGGGGTGACATTAATAATGTTTATAAATATGTGAAGGGTGAGAGTCAGGAGGATGGAGCCAGGCTCTTCTCAGAGATGGCCAGTGACAGGACAAGGGGCAACAGGTACAAGCTGGAGCAGAGGAAGTTCCATGTGAATGTAAGGAGGAGCTTTTTCACTGTGAGGGTGAGGGAGCACTGGGACAGGCTGCCCAGAGAGCTTGTGGAGTCTCCTTCTCTGGAGACATTCCAAACCCACCTGGCTGTGTTCCTGTGTGATTTAGTCTAGGTGATCCTGCTCTGGAAGGGAGGTTGGACTAGATGATCTTTCGAGGTCCCTTCTAACTAATGTTCTGTGAGTCTGTGACCCTCTGAGGTAGCATACTAGCCTCTAAAACATCACATACTTCAACCACTGTGGTTTGGTCCTGCTTTGAAATGGTCATCTACAGACAAGTATGCTAAGGTTTGTGGAAAGAATCAAGAAAACCTGGCTACGAGGAACTGTACAACCCAACGGGATCAGGCCTAGCCCATGCCAGGCTTACAACATTGCAGCCACTACCTCAGCCAGCCCAGGGGGTGGGCTAGGCACCCCAAACAGGATCTGCCACTGAAGCCAGCAGGGAGGTTGCACAGCCTGATGCCCTCACAGCCCCAGCTGTCACCTTTTAGCTGGTGGCCATGGGATCCTTCCCACAAGCCAGGTAGAAGCAAAGATCTGGTTGTTGGTTTGGGGGTGATGGGGTTTTTCAGGGCATCTTCAGAATTGCTAAGTTTTGTGTGTAACTTTTTGTTTCATCCTCTTGGCACTGCCTTCACATCAAGGAATGGATAGCCCTACAACACTAGTCATGCCAACATTTTAGTTTCTCACTAAAAAGGTTTAGCTTTAAATTCAGATAAATTACAGGTCAGCTGTAAATTCCAACTATGAGATGTTGGCTGTTATGTAACTATCTGAAATACTTCATATGACCTTAACTGTCAGAAGCTGATACATTTTATAGAAACAATCCAGAAACACATAAACTGGACTGGATGATCTTGAAGGTATTTTCCAACAAAGACCCTTCTACGATTCCATGTGTCTTGTCTCTTCCCTCTGATCATTTTATTCTGTGCTGGTAGGTCAGAGTTCCTACCTCTGCCCAAGACACAGCAGTCATTCACCAACAGCCCACTTTTAGCTCAGAGACACTTGGTGTTGGAGAAAGCATGCATTTCAGTAGTCCATCACAGTTCAGACACGTCCATCCAAATTCAGAGATCAGATCCCTGTCCCTGATCTTGCAGTCACCGATTCCAGCCAGGATGTCACCATTTTCTCCACATCTCACTCCTACAGACTCTGCCAGATCTCCCTCTGATGTGCTCCTGTCCCTTCCCAGGCACCTGGGCAAAGGGCAGCCCATGACATTTTTCAGTCTCCATCTGCTGATGTTTATTTTGGCCCTCCTCCAAATGACTTTCATGGAAGAAACATGGAAACCAAGATTTAGGGCAACCCATCAAAGGACTTGGGAGACTGAGGGTGAAAACTCCCCAGCCCTTTTTGCAGGTTACCCTGATGGGTGCCTTAGCAGAGTGTCGGTGCTCCATCCTGACTCGTTCTAACCCCGGCAAGAACACACAGCACTGAGTCCCTCAGGAGAGGCAAGAGGTGTCCACAGGTCACAAAACTGGTGCTTAGGAGTTGACCCAGAAGCCAACACCTGCTCTGGAAAGCCCATCACATCAGAGGCAAGGAGCATTTGGATGGGCTGAAAATGCAGCAAGGGCAGCAGATTTCCTTCAGATGTGTGGGTTGCTGCTGTAAGGCAGCAGTGAATGAAAAATGGAGTTATTTTCATAAACAAACATTCACGTGTAACCACTGGAAGGTGAAGTCAGAAGTTTGGAGTTGCTTGCATTTTAACAGAAATGGAAAGAACAACAAACTGAGGAAACACACTTGTTTGTAAGGCTTCCTGAGCAAAGCCGTACGAGTCAGACTGAGTGCCATCAAACTCACTTATGCTGAATAATATCCCGTTACTCTCTGAACGAATAAGGCAGTCCTCAATGGAGCTATCAAGGAACATGATTCCAGTGAGTTATATATGACTCTGTCCTTGTTTTCTAAACATATGCATTCTTTTTTTTTTTTTTTTTTTGGTGAGAAGCCTATTACATTATTTTTGGCCAATGCTCTCCTGTTCTATAGCCCTGATAAAGCTTGGTCTGCAAATTATTTCTTCAGCTACCTCAAAGCAAGTGTTGACATCACCGAGAAGGAAGCAGTGCTAGAGCAAAAGAAAGGCATATAGGGGAAAGCCTGGGTTGTCACTTTGTGCAGTGAAGTAGAAGGTGCCCTGCCAGGCAGTGAAATGTTTTTATTGACATGCCTTGGAATTCAGTCTTTTTGCTGAAGAAATGCTGTGGGATTTCAGATACAAATAACACATGATGAATTTTGGGCAGACGTTGATGTTGATTAATTATTTGGTAAGATCTAAAAAATGTATTCACGCCGGGGAAGTCTCCCTGTAATGTGCATTTCTCTGGTTTTCATTCCTTGTCATGCTGCTGTCGGGGATATTGAACACCTCCTGCTGTGGAAACCCTGCCCCGGGACGGGGACAGCATCGGCCGAGCACAGGCAGTGCTGAGATTTATAGAGAAGTAAAGACAACTTCTGATATTAAGCAAAGAAAGCTGAGCTGGATAAAGAGCTTGCTCGAGTAAAATGAAGCGCTTTTTTTTTCCCCCTCTCTCTTTTTTTCCTATGGAAAATCCCCATTGATTGCATCCAGCTGTTAAAATTTTATGATACTGAGATCCCCAGTTGTCATGACCACTTCATGTAGTTTAATATGCAGTCGTATTCTTTTCAGTTTCATTTTCTTCCCCAACTTTAGTTAATAAAACACCTTTCAGACAGCCTGTTCTTAGCAGTTATAGAGTGCCTGGTCTTCTTTTACAAACAGGAGAAACGCGTGCAGATTTAAGAACTAATTCATATGCCCACACCAGGGCTGTTACCTATGGGATACCTTGGCACATGAGGAAGTGGAACTGCAGCCCTAATTCCCATTAATGTCAGTGAGAGCTGTGTTTGCGTGCTTCCCTGTGCGAAGGAGATGCGAGCCGAACGGAAGCAGCTCTTTTCCGACCACCGCAGACCAGCCCTGCCATAAAAAGGTCAAGACTCTGCCCCGGCGAAGACTCCCCTTGCCTACGGATGGCTTTGGACTCAGGCCCAGAATGAATATATCTCTCCTGGCTTTGGAAATTCAGAGGCAAATCAGCACCTCCCCAGGTATCATGCTGTTATTCTCCATTTCATCCGCAGCAAGCAGGGGTTTTTTTCTGCACTGTCTGCAAAGTTCCTGCTTGGCTTTCCTGAAGGACCTTTTCGCTGCTCGATTGGCATGGATTGTATACCCAGGATGAAAGCAATTCCCCCATTTTCTGTTTTCAAATGCACTAATATTTTCAGTCTGATGTCGTTCCCCGTTCCCTCCTGCCTTGGTGGCATTTGCCCATGCCAGCAGCTGTGCATATGTGGTGGTAGGAGGGGCAGGAGTGTGTTTCCCTGTGCCAGGGCAGCGTTGGCATCAGCCTGCTCCAGTATCCACTTCTGCTTTAGAGCTCTTTGTTCACTATGGCACACTGGTGTTTCGTTGGCTTGCTACCGCTGCTCCTATACATAAGAAACCACTGCTCCTAGATATAAGAATAAAACCCCAAACCCACCAAAACCCCACATTAAGAAAGAATAAAGGCTGAGCATGCATATCACTGAGTAGCTCAGGGATCAGACCAGCTGATTTAATTGATCCCAGAACAAACAGTTCAAGTAAGGGAATCCAGAATTGCGATTAAGCTGCAAAAGAATCAAAATACACCATGGGCAAGGGGTTTTTGCTGTGCTCTGGCTGGTGTCCACTCCTTTTTCAGCCTCCACATTCTTTTATATTAGTCTTTTGCCTTTGTGGTGTTGAAAATCATTTGGGGAATCTATTTAATGATGCAGTTTTATGTAAAAGGTAACCACATTACTGCACCGAATGTGAAGGAGTCAGAGGGACTGAAAATAAACCATTTTGGTTTCCTAAGAGGTAGCGCTGATAAACATTTTGGTCAGCCAATGCATTTTGTGGACAATGTTTAAGGAAACATTAGCTGCTAACATGCTTAGCTTGAGGAAGCTTTATCCTCCCCGTGCCAGTATTTACAGTCATAGTTTAATAGGAAGCCTCAAACGATAACATCTTACTGCTTGTTTAATCATCTTTTACTCAGCAGAATAGCTGAGTTAATTTGGGATGGAGCAAGGATGTGGGCATACATTCAGCGTGGGGCTCTGTGCTGAAGCACTGCCCCCTCAGAGAAAGAGTTTGTTTCCCCAGGGAAGGGCAGCAGCTTCCCCTCACTGCACCCATCTCTGTCAGGGATAGGGAAAGTGGCTTTTTAAAACTGCAGAGATTTTAAAAAGCAGAAATGGAAATGCAAAGGGAAAGGAACACTTGCAGGATGTGTGGATGTTTTCTGAGACAGAGGTGAATTTGCGCTGAGGGTACCCCTCTACTTACCAATCTTCTCAGTGGTAGGAGAGATCCAGCTACCAGCTCACCTTTTGATATAAAACCAGCCAGCCTGTCTTCTCCCCTCCTTCCTTGATCCACTCTTCTTCCCCTCTGCAGTCCACTCCCTCCTCAGTAAAACCACCAGAAAAAAAAATAACCAAAAAATAAAGGGAAAACACTTGAATTAACATGATGGCTGTCACCATTCGGTCTGTTCCTCCCCTTTCCCTGTGACTATCGTTGGGCTTTTCCTCCCCAGATCAGGAGACATCCCCAGCCTGGGGGCTGCTGCAGCCCTGCTTCTTCTGACACCAAAGCATTAACAAGGGTCAGCACAGATTCTGTACTTCGCAGCACTGCGTTCCCTGTGCTCAGTTGCTGCTCGGCTGGCACCTCCCGGCTGGGATCTGTGCTCAGTGAAACTCCTACGCTGCTGCTGAGGTAGTGTGAGTATGGATGAGACTGGTACCCGCATCTTCGACATCTCGGGAAGTGAGGGAAGTGAGAGGAGTGACTGAGGAATTGTAACATATAAGGATGCAGCTGAATTCCTTCATGCTGTTAGGCTGAGCTGCAATGATGCAGTGCTTAACAGTGCTTAGTAGAGACTCCTTCATCTCTTTTAAAAAGGAATTTGTTGCATGTCCCCGTCCCTTTCTAGACAGACCAGGTGGTTGTGATCATTCGTAACAGAACACCGTTTCATAGCACCAGCCTGAGAAAAGCTTGAGTTGGAGTTTTCACCCCCCAAAAAAAACCCAAACCCAAAGCCTACACTTAGATCTACCTTATCAAAACTGTAACTATCCCTATGTAGAATGTAAAAGTGCAAGAAATGTCTGGAAATATTTCCACATTTTTTCTAAGATCAGAAGTTACCGTACCTCTGCACTCATTGCGCTGAAGCCAAGAGCAGACCCAGACATATGGCCACTAAGTATTAAAGACAACAAATAGTATAATTCAGCCCACAAATGGAGGGCTGGATCATGCTGAGGCTGAGGTCCTTTTGTGTCCTACAAAATTAGGAATTGTGGATACTCAGCACTGAAGAAGAAATGCCGACTGTCCTCCGGGCCCGGGTTCAGCCTATTGGAAAGTCAGACCAAAAAGGAAAACAATAAATTAAAATGCCACCCAACTCCTCAGAAGAGACAAAACTGCATCAAAGCAACAGCCTCTCGCTTTTAGCCCCCCCAAGAGCTGAAATGAGAGGGCATGAAGGCAGCAAGTGGTTCCCATCCTGCCACCAGCAGCAGGATATACATTATTTAGAAACGACAGAAATCATCCGAGTTAGCAGCGTAGCTGAACAAATTAGAAATGATAGTAAAACTGGGGGCTCAGTTTATATAGCTGGAGCTCCGAGACAGAAATACAGATTATGACAGGTTAATGGAGACTGTGACATTCCCTATACATGTAAATAAACACTGAATTTGAGAACCTCTGTTTTCCCCAAGCACTAGTAAATAAAAGTATAACAGAGACCTCATGTAAAGTAACCATATGCTTATAATTATACAAACATTGTAGATCCCCTGTGTGAAATTTCACATCTTTATTGCTTCTATTTTAATGTTTACAAAGTTAGCAGTAATTTTGCAAAACCAAATCTATCCTAAACAGGAAAGACAATTTCCTACATCATTTTAATTTTCTACACCAGAGCAAACAAAAGCAGAACCGCTCTTGCAACCCTCTTCCCTGTTTCGTGCTCTATACGATGCAGTATTTTTTCCCCTACGTCAGGACGTGTTTTGATGCACCAGGAATGCAGGAGTGGCTTCACTCTTCGTGTCCATATATTAAGTTTTTCACTGTGAGGGAGAGACAATACAGTTCTAATCTAAGACAGTGACAAAAATGCCGAGAGCTTGCAGAGAAGCAACGTTGCCACTGGTTCGTGGCAAAATAAAACACTATGAAAAGCAACAGTGTCGCGTAGGGTTAGCCCTCCTGCTTCTCCCGACTTTTCTTGTGAAAAGACCAACTGCCAAAAGCAGGAGCAAAGGGAAGGGAAATGGAAAACCCTGTCCCAGCACTGCTGGGGCTGCACAACCCTCCACTGAGCTGGAGCGCGAAGGACTCGCCTAGAAGAGCCCCATGGTCCGCGGGGCACCGGGAGAGGTGCAGATCCCATGTGGGATGCTTGGGAAGTGAAACAGAACTTTTCTTGGAGGACCACAATGCAGGATCTAGTTCAGACTGTCCTAAATTGAGCCCAGTTATTTGGGTCCTCTCCTTCACCTCCTCTTAGCTCATGGGCCATAGGTTTGACAGTTAAAATTCTTGGGCCACTTAGACTTTCAAGGTTTGTGTTTGGAGTGGAGAGCAAGCAGTCTGAAACAAAGTATGCTGAGAAAAAATTGATGGGTTGCTGTACTTAAAAGAAAAAAAAAAAAAAAAATATATATATTGCTAATGTGATGGTTCAGGATGCAGGCTGTAGAGAAGGGAGCTTGGTGTTCTGTCCCTGAGGACACTCTCAGCTGAGAGCAGGACAGCCCAGCTGGAAGGGAAGCAGGGAAAGAAGCTGGCACAAGGGAAGGTCCATATGCGGAATGGGAGGCAACCTCTGGGTGAAAAATACACCTTCTGAAAAGAATATTCCTGCTAGCATGGAGCACTGAAAAACAATATATTCTGGAGCACTTCATCAAGGAGACAAGGGTGCTAAAATAGTTGAAGCTAAAAATAATGGGAGTTGAAATGCCTCACATTCGGGGCCTTTGAAAGACAAGTCCTATTTTCAGAGCTAAGGTTTGTGGAGGCTGGTGTTTCGCTGAAAAGCAGCACATATGGACTGCACAGGCATTTCAGCAAACCTTGTGCTAACTGCTGTGCCAGTAGGAATCCCTACCCCCTGATTATGTGGTGTGACCACGGCCTTTTTGGAGCTTTTTGTGGTGAGGGAGGAAGAAGCCCATACTTCGAGTCAGTACATTTTCTAGTCTTCCTAATAGAGATCGAATTTGGTTCACAGAAATAAAAACCCTACAATGGATTGTTCATGTTAAAACAAGCCACAATCTAGCTGTAAAAAATCTAAAAGGGATTAAGAGGGACTATCAAACTGATCAGCTCTGTGCTGATGTCACTCATGCACAATGGTAAGTCTTCCAAAAGACCACAGAGGTGAAACAAGGGTTGCTTAGGCTTTGACTTGACCACTTGTGCAGGGATGAATTTTAACCTTTGACACTAGTCCTCAAAATTGCTGCTTATTTTATGGTTATAACAAGACAAATTTCCAATAAACTTCAGGAGGGAAAAAATGACATATGATTTTCACTGCATCCTGGCTTTCAAATTTTGCCTCTGCTGTTGTGGGTTTTTTTAAAATTTTTCTCCCAGAATAGAAAATTCATTGAAAGAAACACATTTGAAAGATGTGAATTCTGTGTGTTCTGGTGCAAGGAAATTAATGAAATTGTTTCTAAAACTGCAATTTAGAAAGCTTCCCCAAATTGCTTTAGATTGGAGAAATATATTAGTAAAAAATGTTACAAAAGAATAATGCCATTATAAACTGAAATCTGACCAACTTTTATTGTTGAGAAAACCAGAAAGGAAACCATTGTTAAAAATTGTTATTCTTCTGGCTGCTCTTATTTTACTCTTCTTGTTGTTGCTGCTGTTATTACAGCCTTTGCTGAGCTCCAAATCCAGGATCCAGAGTGTTTCGCAGGTGCTGATGCATTCACACGCTGCCCCACGAGGTGCCCGCTCCCACCTGCAGTTCCCAGATCTGTTTCCACGGGTTTTTTCTCCATGCCAATCAAAACTAAAACTTCATCAGATGATTTCATATACTCAAGTCCCTCACAGTGGATCTGAACGTGTAGCTGCAGAAGGCTACACCACTATTGCTGCATCTTCTCAGTTCCCTACACTCTATCATTCCCTTAAGTGACTGTCCTGGCAATTAGCTGTGTGGAACAATTGCATTGTCTTCCGAAATGGCAAGGGGACACCCTGAGCAACTGAATCTAACACAGTGAGAAACTTTATGGCTGTTCCTACTATCTGTGTACGCTGTCATCTGGTGAGCATCGCTGTCTTGAAGTGCTAACAGGGTGCGTGCTTCCTCCAGCTCCTGCGCTGCCTGAAAAGACCCCGGAGCCAGGGGAATGGTCCCTGTTGGCTGCAGAGGGCTTCAAGTCAGGCCCCTGGTAAAGAAGTGAGGGGGAAAGCAGCCGTCCAAGCCAATTTTAGAGAAGGCGTTAAAAGGCACAAAAGCAGCAGGTAGAAATGAAACCAGGCCGATGGAAGTCGCTCTCGAGACCACTCGACCCTCGCTGCTTTGCATTAGTACGAAACCACCTTCCCTTGGGAGAGGAGGAGGCCAAGGGAGGAAAAAGCTGAGAACAAAGAGGGAAGAGGAGAGACAGACTGAGAGACAAAGGCAGGAAGGGAACAGACACTCCAGGAGCAGCGAGGGGACCCTGGAAACCAGCGGGGTGGGAGTGGGGAAGGGCAGCCATACAGAAGCAGCGCTGGGGACCGCAAGGAGGGGATGTGGGAAGTGGAAACAATATCAGAAAAGAAAAATAGGACAATGAAATGCAGCAGGAGAGAAAGGAAAGAGCCTGAGGGACTAGGGTTGGGCTGAAGTTGGCGGAGAAGAAACTGGAGCTGGGCAGCTGATTGGAGATAGCAGGCAGGAGCGTGGAATAAGTGAAGAGGGCACAAAAGGGGCAGAAGGAAACAAAAAAGCAATGGTAAGGCTCCAGAAAGAACTGGGTCATGGCAAACCAAAAAGAAAAAAAAAAACCCAAAATGCTAAGTATGGAGCAGAAAGAATGGGAGCAGCAAAGGGGACCAGAAGTAACAAAAGTGAGGCATCAGAAAAGCAAAGCTGAAGGGACAGGAGGAGATGGGGGAGAGATCCCAAAGCAAAAAGCAGCAGATGAAAAGGGGGAGGAATGGTCGGGGGGAGCTGTGAAGCCAAGGGACAGGCAGGAGGGGAGTGAAAGCACAATAAATAAAAAGGGGTGAAAAATGTGACAGAGCGATGTGGGAATTGGTTTTGCAGAACACTTGCCTCATTTCTGCACTGTCACTGATACTCTTCTGTAGCCCTGTTTCTTCACAGTTCATCTGCCAGCACCTCGCAGACCATCTATCCTACTAAAAAGAAGCCAAGGCAATGACGGGCCACATTCTCTAATCCAAGCTATATGATGTGTCCCACACCCACATGGTCACATCCAAATGGCCACCTGGGGACAGCCCCTGGCACAAGCCATAGTTTGTAACAGGCCTGCGCACTGCCTGGGAGAGTGCTAGCTGGCATGGGCCAAAACCGCGCCAGGGAGCTCGCTGAACCATGTGTGGAGGATTCCAGGGTAGAGCCTGAGCCCCTGCCTTGGAATACTCCTTCCCTAGTAGAGATGCAGCCTGGATCATTTGGCACCCGAGCCCCTCTTTTGATCTGAATGTCTCCCTCACTGTCCTCATCTCCACTACCATCTCTCTGCAAGAGCTGGGGAGTGCAGTGGGACTCACCTTGCTGGAGGCACCTACCAAGATAGGTGCCTGCTCCATATGCCCTGGCTGGGTCTGCCTCATCCCACTGATTATGTTGCACTGGAAGCAATGCCAAAAGCCCAGGCATGAGTTGCCCTCTCTTGGTGGAAAATTAGGTAGGGGAAGAAAAAGACAAGGAAGCCCAGTGCATGACTACATGGCTCACGAGGGACGGCTGCTGATGAAGGAGTGTGGTCAGAGATTCAACCTAGGGTGAAAGCCAGGTTCCCTTTACTTGCTGAGGACTGAGCTTCTGCTGCTAAACATGCACAGCCCTCAGGCTGCAGCATCTCCACTGATGGCAGAGCTTGGGCAGATAGGAGAGGGAGTAAGAAGTGGAGAATGGGAGACAGTGAGAGAAGATCAGGAAAGGAAAGTGGGGGATGTTCAACACAAGGGCAAAGGAGACCAACATGGGTAAGTGGAGGAGGGTAGCTTGTGGCTGCCAGCAGTAGCAGTGCCATGGTTCAGGCAGGAAGACAAAAAACGGTCAGGAAGAAGTGAAAAAACAGGATAGGTAGGGTAAGGCAAACTCATTGCCATGCTTTATCAGTGGCTGCAAACCCTAAATGGGTGGTTGGATGAAAACATTTGGAGAGATGACATGTGTTATACCAGGCGAGGCACCTCTGAAAATAAACAAAGGAAAAGGGCTGGATAAACCCTCTTGCAGAAGGACAGTTCCACTGCTGTCTTCTGGGGCAGGCAGAAAAGCCTCCCTTAAGCAAAGCACAAATCATCCTTGCACCAGTCATGCAGAAGCTCAGCATGACCAGCGCAAACACAACGTGTGCTCCACTTAAGAGAAAGGGTGTAAACTAGAGCATAGGAAGTTCCATGTGAATGCAAGGAGGAACTTTTTCACTGTGAAGGTGATGGAGCACTGGGACAGGCTGCCCTGAGAGGTTGTGGAGTCTCCTCTGGAGATACTCAAACCCACCTGGATGTGTTCCTGTGTGAGTTAGTCTAGGTGATCCTTCTCTGGCAGGTGGGGTGGACTAGATGATTTTTTGAGGTCCCTTCCAACTCCTAATGTGCTTCTGTGTTTCCTGCCTGCCCCAGGCTGCCCCACTGATGTTGCTGGTGCTGCCTGCCCATCACTGCTTTTTCCCGGGCTGCTGCCTGGCACAATGCTCCTCTCAGGCTGGTCCCTTCTTGGTGGCTTTGCAGACTTTGGGAGAAGAACAGTCTCCAGCTTTTTGCTCCCATGCTTTCCCTTCCCGCTCTGGTGAGTGGCAAGTGCTGTCCCAACACTGCCTGCTGGCTGGGCCTTGGAACATCCCATGTCGAGACCCCCACTTTCTGCCCGATTCTTCTTCTTGAGAGACCCCTGCTTTGCACCAGGCTCCCGGCAGACACACAGCGTGGCAAGAGCCTCAAGCAAGACCATCAGGATCCCCGGAGTCTGCCCACACCCGAAACCTCAGCACCCGCAGCATCTAAACGCACAGAAGCGTTGGCTGGGCGGTGAGAAGCGATACCCGAAGCATGGCAGTGAGACACGCAGCGCCTCTCCCCGGGCCTCGTCTCCACTTCCCGCGCGGAGTCCACAGCGAGGAGGGAGCAACACAGCGAGGAGGGAGCAAAGGGACCCCCAGGCGCCCGACCGCGGGGTGTCCCGCTTCGCCGCGGACCGCCCCGCGGGGGCGGGCTGGGTGCCCCCACGGGGCGGTCCGCGGCGGGGCGGTACCCACGGGGCGGGGCGGGCTGCTCCGGGCCGAGCCCGCCCGGGTGCAGTCCCCGCTCCGCGCCACGCCGCCGCGCAGTCCCCGCGCCGCTCCGTGGGCCGCCGGAGCCGCACGTCGGGCCGCCCTCCTCTTCCTCCCCACCGCCGCCGCCTCTCGCTATGAATGCACGCCGGGCCCTGCTCTCCGCCGCCTTGCTCGCCAGTCTCCTCTGGGATTTACCTTGCTGCCTCCCGGCTTCCCTCCCCGCCGCCTCGGAGCTCGCCGCCTCCTCCAAGGGCGGACGGGGCCGCAGGGTGCCGCGGTCCCCACGGGAGAACCGCCCGCGGCAAGGGGGACACGCCGTGGGCCGGGCGCTCCCACGGGTGGAACCCCACGAGTACATGCTGTCTCTGTTCAGGACTTACTCCATCGCGGAGAAACTGGGCATCAACGCCAGCTTTTTTCAGTCGTCCAAGTCCGCCAATACCATCACTAGTTTTGTAGACAGGGGACGAGGTAAGTTTTACCCCTTCACGCCCCTCACCGTTCCCCCCCACCCGGGGCTGCGGGTGCCCCTTTCCCGCGGCGCTCCGCGGTGCGCAGCTGCCTTCCCGCGGAGCCTGGCTCTGGGGAGGCGGGGAGCGCGCTTCATCGTTCACTCGTGGTTCCTCTCAGCTCCTGCGGTTTTGCAGGAAAAATGGATCTTTCGGTAAATTGTGGCCCGCGATATTTCATTTTAAAGCACGCTAAACCCGCAGCGCGGCAGCCGTAAACGCTGCATGCGAGAAACACGCGTGTTCGTCTCCGAATCATCACGGGGTGGTGGGAAACACGCCCCAGCTTTGCAGGAGCACTTTGGGTGTAGAAACAACCTTTGGGAGGAAAATAACTGTAGTAATATTATCGCTCTTCTGGTTTCTCTCCGTCCACCGGAGAACGGATTGCTCTTAGCGCTGCGGCCGTAAGGCTCATAGAAAGTCCCCACTGACCGAGGGCAAACAGCCTCAGGCTAGTCCCGCGCAGGGGCGTTTTATCGGGGTTACCTGGAAGAGCACCAGCCACGATTGAAAGCGCTGGGGCTGGGACGCAGCCTGAACCCAGGTAACTCCCGGCCCCGGGGCTCAGCGAGAGGCGGCCCGGACTCGCCGTCTGCTTCGGGGCCCACGTCCTTTAAGCTTGGTGTGTGCGGGGCCGGTCCTCAACCGCCCCCGGGCCGGGGGCGGCAGCGGGAGCCGCTCCCCCGGGGTCTCGGCTGCCCCGCGGCGGGGAGCGCAGAGGAGAGGAGGGGGCGGGCGGCGGAGCCCAGAGCCAGCCGGGCCCCAGGCCTTTCCTCCGCTCTCACGGAGCATCACTGGTGCCGCGGGCCTCCCGGGACCCCTACGCGACCCGCAGTCCCCGCCGGGGCTCAGCTTTTGCTTTTCTCTCGTTGTTGTATCGCTCGTACTCGGGGCAGAGGGTGGAGATTTCTCGGCGATCCAGAGGAAAATTTCCCTTCCCTGAAAACGCCCTTTTTCTTTTATTATTAACCTGGTTTGTGAGTCATTAGGCACAGACTAGTTAACAGGTTCTTAATGAAGGTTGTACATTCTTTCCTTGTCCGTCCCCCTTCCCCGATTTGAAGACCCTCCCTGCCGCCCGCCCTCCCCCTCCTCCTCCCCCGCAGGACCCTGCCCGTGTACCTGCCGGCGGCTGGCAGCGGCGTCCCGAGGCTGCCGGGAGCCGGGGAAGCACGCCGACCTCCCGCTTCCCGGCCGTTTTAGGGCGGCGAAACTCAGGGCCGGGAAAGCCGCAGGGGTTCCCGGAGCTGCTGGGACCGCTCGTTCCCCAAACCGACCCCCTACACCTCTTCCCCGATCCGGCGGCCTCTCCCCTTCCACGGCACCCACGGCTCAGCCCCTTGCCCCATCCCCACCCCACGTCTCGGGGTGGGGGGTGGGGGGTGTGTGTGGGGGAGATGTTCTTCACCGCGGACGGAGCTCGGCGGGGCTCTTCCTGTCCCGTCCCCGGTGCCCATCGCTGCCCTCTGGGCTCGGGTGGGTGCGTGGAAGAGCTCACAGTGTGTATACTCCGTGGTGGGAAGCGCCTGCCCGTTTCCGAGGGGAGAGGGGACAGGCACGGGGCTCTGCTTTCCGCCTTCGACTTAGGGGGGTTGTTTTCTTCGTCTCTGTTAAAAGAGGGGGTGGGGGAAAGAGGACTCTCTTTCTAGAAATGCGGTTTCGAAAGTTCAGCCGTCAGGAAGGAGCCGGCCCGCTTTCCCCGCCGTAGAGGAACAGGGGTGCTGACTCTCCGAGCCGTGGGGAAACAGAGCCGAGCTCAAGATCATCTTATTCTTGATAATCAGAAGAAAGACAGTTAATTTAACAAATTTAGCTCATCTCGCTGCATGGGAGATTCTACTCCCGGGGAAGTGATTTGCTAACAGAAGTCCTGGTTTGATTAAGGAAAAGCCTCACTTTTCCCCACTGATTTTGATTTGATGTGTCACAGGCTGTGACCTTCTGCTGGACCTTCTGAGGGTTGCTTAGCATCAAGCCACTGATTGGAGTATTTCAACTCAGTGATCTAATTGAGTGTTCATGTCATAACATATCAAATATTGTCTAGTCTCCCATAATGAAGCGGACCAGCCAATGGCACATCACCAAAAAACTTCAAGAGAGCTTCCGTTCCTCTGAAGTGGTAGCTATTTTACTGCCCACCTCCCCGTGGGCTCCTAGCCCAGTTAATTGGCGAGCTGGAGTTGTGCTGATGATGAACAGTCTTTGCTCAGGGAAAGCGGGGAAGGGGGCGGGAGGGGGGAGGGGGAAGAGAGAGAGTTTCTGTCAATTCATTTGCAGACAATATAGCCGCCCAAATTGACCCAATTAGATGGGCTGCTCTTTACCTAAGCGGCAGCTCCGGGGGAGGCGGCGGTGGCCGTCTCTCCTGCCCGCACGGCATCCATCCTTCATGGGAGGATTTCGCGGGGAGAGCAGCCCAGGGAGCGAGGAGGTCGAAGCAGCTCTGAGTCTTGCCGGGAAACGCGCTTCCCGCACGGCGTGGGCTGCTGTGCCTGGGAGCGTCCCGCGGGAAAGGCGGCTCAATCAATACCCAGCTCCTACCTTGCGGCAGCCCCCGGCCGCAGCAGCCGGCCCGTCCCACCGCCCTCCGCAGCCGAGCGGGGCAGAGCGCTGCGGTGCGGACACTGACCGCGACTCCTCCTCGCCTCTTGTTTCTGTCCTTTCCTTTCCGCTCGAGCCTAATAAGATCGTTTTCAGGCTGTCTGGGGAAGAGTAAAGCCACACTGCTGCCTCATACATATAGATAGATAGATAGATGCGAGTTTGGGGTTTTTTGTGGGTTTTTTTTTTCCTTTTTTTTTTTTCCCAGCCGTAGAGAAAGAGCGCAGAAAGGGGGGAAAGGGTTTGCGATTCCCCCTTCTCCACCCCCTCCCGCCCCCCACTCGCTCCCCCTTGTTACGGTCGCAAGATCAGACAGGACCTAGCTGAATGTAGGAAAATTACTGTTGGCACATGAAGTAACTCATTAAAACGCAGATGGTGCTCTCGCTGGCCTCAGGACCCCCAGCATTGGAGCTCCACAGTAAGGCAGGACAATTAGGAGCTGCAAGGACTTCACCAGGCAGGGAGGGGAAAAAAATAGAGCGGGAGGGAGCTGGAGAAGGGAGCTATAAACAAGCAAATCCACAGTCAGCAAGAGCGGCGGCACGGCTCGGAACAACCCGTAAACAAAAAAGAAGTAGCCGGGGTGCGAGAGCGCGCGATTTTTAAAGGGATCTCCCGTGGGAAGGGAATGCCACGAGGGCCGGCTGCCGTGGGATCACCTCGCCTTTCCCTTTCGTATCTGCAAGAGCTGCCCGCGGGTGCGGTACCGCGGCCGGGCTCTGGCATGCGAAATGCTGAGCTCCGCGCCTAAGAGACGGTGAAACCGAAATGGGTCGAGATCGTCTCCTTTTTCCCTCCCCGTTTTCTTTGTGCAGTTTCGTATTGCGGCTGAGAGGCAGCTGACAGAGATGGGCAGGGGTCCGACCGCCGTTACTTCGCTGTTGCCGTTTAGGGTCGGGGGCGGGGGGGGAGGTGAGGAGAAGGGGCAGGAGGAAGGGGAGATCCTGCCTCCAGAAGCTGGAAATGGCCCGGCTGTGCATGCCGGCAAAAGAAAAGAGCGTAAATCCCACTTGAAGTTCATCTAGTGCAACATGTTTATGCAAAACAGCGGGTTTCTGGGTGGACCGAAAGCTGCAATATAGTGTAATCTGCACAGCGCCTTTGCCCAGGCAGTGTTGTCGTTGGCAGAAGGAAAATGAAATATAAGCAGGGAAGTATTTTAATGGGGAAGGAGGGAATTCACAACTGTTAATTATTTGGTGACCTTGTATTCGATTTGTTTGAGCCCCTTATAAAAACACTAATGCAGACCAGACGGCCGGAGCGCGGCAGCGAGCAGCCGCTTCCCATCCCCGCCGTGCGCCCGGGCGAGGAGCGAGCGTCCCGGTCCGGTCCGGCCCGGCCCGGCCCGGTGCAGGGGACTCCGCGTCCGCGGAGCCGGCAGCGCGGGGTCAGGCGGCAGTCGGGGAGCGGGCTGGGGCTCCGCGCTGCCTGCGCCTCCGGGATATTTGGGGCTTTGGGTGTTTTGTCCCCCGCGCCGCCGGAGGGAACGGAGCGAAGGCGCGGGGTTCTGCGCAGAGAAGCGCAGCGGGGCGGGAAGGGCAGCGTGGGGAAAGCAGAGCCCGCAGGAGCAGTCAGGCGCGGCTCTGCCACCGCTCCGCGGCACAGGTAGCGCTGCGCGGCGATGCGCGCCAGCGGATCCGCTCTGCTACAGAGGAGGAGTAGAACCTATCAAGCCATCCCGGTGGCTTATTTTGCACCCGATCCTGATTTTTTTAAAAGTTTTTAAATCTCGCAGGTCCCCGCGGAGCTTGCTAGGAGGCCGCGTTTAACTTTTTTTTTTTTTTTTTTTTTTTTTTTTTTTTTTTTTTTTTTTTGAGGACGGCCGGACCGAGCTCTCCGGGTCGGGGCTGTTTCAGCTTCCGCCACTCTCGGGGCGATGCCGAGGGTGACTGAGCCGGTTACAACCGGGAGCCGAACGGCCAGCGGGGAGAAAGCCTGGCGCAGCCCGTGGCCAGCCCAGCTCGGTTGTCCTCAGAGAGGCTGGATTGCCCGGCGCTGGGCATGGCAGCCGTGAACCTCGCCCTCTTCGTTTTCCTCTTCGCTTCGTAGTCTTAAAAAAAAACCCCAAAGATAGAAGAACAAGCAGCCGATCGGAGAAGTGCTCGTTTCCTTGTAATTTCGGGGCAGGCTGGAACTGAGGTTGGTTGTCCCTGCGTGCCTGAAGTCTGGTTTCTGGGCGAAAGGGGACGTTTCAGTCCTTTGCTAGTTGTGGCCAGATCTGTGCGTCGTGTTGCTGTATCCCGGCGCTTCCGTATATATCGCTCAGAAATAAAGCGTCCTCTCCCTCCGTTTCTTAGCTCCGGGCGCTGAGAATATTCAGCCCCATCTCCTCAACGCGAATAATTTTGGAGAAATGACTTCGCCTCGATCGAAGTGCGAAACTGCCGCAAACGGGGAAAGGGAAGGGGACTCGGTCAACGTCTGCTCCAGCAAGTAGAAACCCTCCAAGGAATCTCCCCTGCGCCTCAGAGCATCTCCTGGGAAGATGCCGACTGACGAGGCGTCCGGAGCCCTGCGGGATGCTCCGCGGGTGTTGCGACGGTCCTTCCGCGCCCGCGGGCCGAGCGTTCCTCGTGGGAACCGGGGAGGCGGCGAGAGGCAGCCGTCGGCAGCGGCTAGCCGGGGAGCGGGGCGGGAGCAGGCAGCCTTCCCGGCGCAGGAACGGGAGGGAGGTGTATCGGAGGTGCCTCTGCTCCGTGAGAAAGGAGAAAAGGGGAAAGAAAAAGGAGGGGGGGGGGGAAGGAAAGGGAAAAAAAAAGGAAACACCAGTCCATCAGCTCGCTGGGGTCTTGGCAGGATTGGGAACTCGTTCGAGGAAGGTGTGGTCTTTCCCGGTTACTCGATAGAGAAGCGAACGAAACTTTTAAATCTAATCACCCGGTGTAATAAAAAACCACGTTGAGGCAGGCGCTGGGAGATGCGGAATTGAAACGCGGAGAAATACCACACATGGAGAGACAGCCCCTTGTTTCCACAGCTCGGGTAATGCTCCGAAAGAAATACCTGTCAGCCTTGCGACTTCGCAGACAACGCGTGGGCAGCCCCTCGCAATTACGGGGGATATATGTTTTAATTTCCAGATTATTGTCGAGCGAGCGCCTGCAAAGGGTCTTTAAACTGCAAATGTGCTTTTGGTTTGCGAGTTTAAATATGGCTTGAAAGAGAATTTGGGAATGGGAAAATTCTTCTTGAATGTGGTTTGGGTATAATTTGCAGTGATGTAAAGTTAAGATCTGAGCCCTGATGAATTGGCCTGGAGCCCAGTACCTGATCTGCCATGAAAAGGGAAACTTTTGTGTAGCCTTCGTTAACCCCCGGCTCGCCTCAAAGCCCAGCCTGACGGCGAGAAAACGAACCCGGGAAGCGGGAAAGGGTTCACGCAGGGAGTTAAAGGAAATGTCCCAAGCCACCCATTCATTTAACCTTGGAGATGATAAAACCCGCGCCACCGCAAAGCGGAGGAAAGCAGGGGAGGAGAGGGGCGAGGGCCCGGCATAGCTCCCCTCCACGTCCCGGAGTAACTACCCCCTCCTCGGCCGGGCCCGGCGCGGCCCCTGCCCGTCCCACGGGAGTGCAGGGCACGCCGGCTGCCCGAGCGCTTTGGGAAGGGCAGAGCGGAGCAGGGCTGCTCTCGTCCCCCACTGCTGACACGTGCTTAAATTCCAGGTAGATCTGCTCCCTTCTTTTCTTCCCTCCTCCTCCGCCTAATATTTTATCTTCGCCCGAAAAAACAAACAACGGAGAATCGAAATAAAGCTAATACTTACTGCGTGACTAACATGCATCTAAATTAACGTTACAAATACAAACTCAACTCTCGGGTGCATGTTCTGCAATGTGGCTTTCCCCAGCCTGGGTAGATGTGAGGTGGCTTTGCTGCTCTCCAAGCCTTTCGGTAACGGGAGCAGCGATAATGACAGCCTCAGCTGGCCTGAGAAAAAGGCACATCTCGAGCTGGCTGTAAGGAACCCTGGAGTTCACCCCAGCCACTCCTTCCGTGTATAGGGAAACCGACGAGGACAAGCCCGAGACGTGTGTGCTCCTCACACGGAGGGAGAGGGACAGCCAGGGTGTCCTCACGCCGTCGCTGCTGCCGCTCTTTGTGTGTTGGGAAGGCGGCAGCTTCGCTGGAACAAAGGGTCCCCAAAACAGACCCGTCTCTCCCCGGTTCCTGGAGGCTCCGGAGGTACCGCTTTCCCTCCCCGCCCTCTGCTGCTTTTCCCACCCTCTCGACCGCGCTGGGAGCGAGCCAGCACTGGTTTAGGATTATGTATTCATCTGGAATTATTAGGTTACAAGAGTGAATAAATAGCGTTTATCTGATCGGATTCAAAGCTGCTTATTTCAAACAACCGGCAGCCCTGCCCCTTTCGGGGAGAGGGGCGGCAACCGGCAGCTGCATGAACCAGCGGGGAATTTTCCAGCGCTGAGTCGGTGCTGCCTAAACCTAAACCCGGCTAGGAGGCCCGCTTCCCCGGGGACACGTTTCTCTGCCATTCGGCCGTGTCCCCAGTGTGCTATGTCACCCAGCCAGCCGGAGCGGCCGCGGGACACGTTCAGCCTCCGCCACGCTCCGAAGGATGCTGCTGGGGGGCGCGTTGCAGGCGCACCCCCCGAGAGAGCCTCTGACACCCGCAGGACCGGAGCTGGCTTCCCCCCGCCCGCCGCATGGTAGGGGTCTGCAAACCCTTTACAAACAGCTTTCGGCAGCGGGGAAGTTCAGCCTCTCCCCGCTTCCCTCCGGTCTAAACCACACGCCTGGATGCCATCCCCGATTTCCCGCGCCGCAGCCGCCCGCCTGCGTGGGTGTTCGCCGTGGTTATGGGGGGAAGGCTTTGTCACCTCTGTGTCCCTCCACCCTCCGGGAAAGGACCGTCCCCGAAAGCTCCGGCTGCCAGGCAGTGCTACCCTGCTCTTGCACCCCGGCAGGATTACGGGGACCCCCAGGGTGGGGACACTGGCCAACAGTAGGAGGCCGGGGGAGGTGCCTGCTCCGGAGGGACGGCGAGCTAGAGACAGCGCTATCCCCACCGCCATCCCATCGCCCCAAACAGGCGAGACATCTCCATTTGAAAACAAGCCTGACAGCCTCACCACCATCACCTCCACGTAAGCAGAAAGATGTCTTAAAAGCGGAGGTGTTCCCAGGCCCGGCTCTGCCCTCACCCTAAAGCTGGGGGTAAGGGCAGGGGAAGGCGCTGATCTGGTTTCCTCGAGGGTCGCTGGAGCCGTTGGAGGAGGGTGCGAGGTAGCTCAGTGGAACCAGGAGACCCGTCAGCGCCGCGTTGGATGCCCGGGCATCTGACAGATGCTGGGCGCAGGGAAAGCCAAAGGCGAGGAGGAGAAGGAAGGTGACCCGCGCGCTCTTGCCCGGGGGATACACATTCCCTTCTGTTTGAAGCTCCCAGGACTTCACCCCGAAGAAGGGGGCAATGTCCCCAGAGCTCTCCTGAGCTCATTCCTGACTTGGAGGACTCTCCTCCTACAACCCAAGTGAACCTCAGCCTGTTGCTCTGACGGCGCAAGCGTGAGAAGGGGGTAAAAACACACCCAAATCACCAAGTGCCCCATGGGCCAGATCCTGCTCAGTCCTTGCAGCGCTGCCGAGACCATGTAGCGCCAGTAGGCACCTCCCGATGGGTTTCTCACTTTTCAGCAGCTCGTCAGAGCAGCTATTGTCGTCACCTGGGGCTGTGACGACATTTTTCGAGCTTTGTGTATGTGTTTTTTCGTATATTCCAGCCCCCGCCTCTCCCGAGAGAGGTGCGCGGCCGTCCGGGCTGCCTCTAGCTCTCGGCGGAGCGCTCCTCGCTGGGGAAGGAGCGGCCTCGTCGCGCGGAAACCTCCTAGATGAAGCGGGAGGCGGGGACAGGGATGCGGCAGGCCTGAGTCCAAACTCCCTGGGATGCCCCAAGGGCTTGACCTATTTTCTCACCGCTTCCCCCGGCGGCGCAGCGCAGCGCGGCCAAGGCGGCGGCTCCGGCCCGTGAACTCCCTTTCCCCGACGGACCCGCCGTACTAGACAGTGGGCAAGGCGGGGGTCTGCGGCCGTCCCCCGGCCTCCTCGCCCCGGGGCAGGTGTGCGGTGCCCGGCGGACACCCAGCTCTGCATCCCGGGATGCCGCCTGGGTGCGCAGCCCGGGTGGGCGGCGGGTCCCCGCGGGGCGGGAGGGATGCGCTCGGACGGCAGGCAGGCTACTCCGTGGGCTCCCGCGGCGCGGAGTAGACTCCCTGCCCACCCTCCCTCTCCCTCTTGGCGTCAGGGGAACACGCAGCAGCGCAGGGCGACTTCAGAGGACGCTAATTCGCACTGATTAACTGCGCGTTAATCCGCGACGGTTTTTACATTGCCGCTGCGCGGTTGAAGGTCTCGGTTTGCATAAATCATCCCGTTGCCCCTCCTGCCCTCCAGGACGTTCCCCCAGACCTGTCAGGTAGAGCCGAGGCTATGAAATACACCGATTAGGAATCGCAATGACCTTTGATATCAATAAATAACCGTGGGCTGTATATTTCTTCAGTCTCCGTTTCTAGCTCTGGAGCGGGCTCAGCTTGGAAAGGCGGCAAGGGGCTGCTGAACAGAGGCTCCAGTGACACTTTTACTATTGAAATCTACACAAGCTTTATTAGCTTCTGGGGAAGCCCGGGGGCTTTGGGAATTTTTGTATTTGCTGGGTTGTAAACGTTTTATTGGAAAGCAGCTCAGGGGAATCTGGTTTGCTTTCTGCGCGGCACTTCGTGCACCAATGTGTCAAAAAAGAAGTCCACGTTCCTTTCTCGAAGGACGATGTCTATGTATATGTATGTGTGCGTAACGTACAGGAGCAGACGAGCATCACCAGTCCCACATTGCTGGCGGGGCAGAGGATGTCCGTGGAGCAGGGGTTTCCTCGGGTGCGGGAGAGCGGTCTCCTGTCTGGTGCGGGTCCTTCCGTTCCTCCTCCCTTCTCCTCCTTCTCCGTCTCCTTCTCCTCTCCCCGCCCTCCCCCGGGGTCCGTCTCGGCCCCGGCTCCCGGTGGAGCGCCAGGTACCCGTGCGGGGGCGGCCCCGAACGGTGGGAGGGGGAGGCGGACAGGAGCGTCCCTGGCTGGGCAGCCGGCGGCCCTGCCCGCCCTCCCCTCCTCGCAGACCTCTCGGCAGATCCCCCTGAGCGCAACTGACTGTAATTATTTTTTATCTCGCAGACGATCTCTCGCCCGCTCCCTTGAGGCGGCAGCAGTATGTGTTTGATGTATCGACCCTCTCCGAGACGGAGGAGCTGGTGGGGGCCGAGCTCCGGCTCTTCCGCCGGGCCCCCCGCGGCCGCCCGCCGCCCACCGCCCCGCTGCACATGCAGCTCTTCCCCTGCCTCTCGCCGCAGCCGCTGGACTCCCGCGCCTTGGACCTGCGGGCGGCCCCGGCCGCCGGCTGGGAGGTCTTCGACGTGCGGCAGGGCCTGCGGGAGCAGAGGCCCTGGAAGCGGCTGTGCCTGGAGCTGCGGGCGTCGGCGGGCCGCGGGTCGCCGCGCTGGCTGGACCTGCGGGGCCTGGGCTTCGGGCGCCGGACGCGGCCGCCGCAGGAGCGGGCGCTGCTGGTGGTCTTCACCCGCGCCCGGCGGCGGAGCCTCCTCGGGGAGCTGCGCGCCGAGCTGGGCGCGCCGCCGTCGCTCTCCGCCCGCCGCCCGCCGCCCCGGCGCCAGCGGCGCACCGCCTTCGCCAGCCGGCACGGCAAGCGGCACGGCAAGAAATCCCGGCTGCGCTGCAGCAAGAAGCCGCTGCACGTCAACTTCAAGGAACTGGGCTGGGACGACTGGATTATCGCCCCGCTGGAGTACGAGGCCCACCATTGCGAGGGGGTCTGCGACTTCCCGCTGCGCTCCCACCTGGAGCCCACGAACCACGCCATCATCCAGACCCTCATGAACTCCATGGACCCCGGCTCCACGCCGCCCAGCTGCTGCGTCCCCACCAAATTGACTCCCATCAGCATCCTCTACATCGACGCGGGCAACAACGTGGTGTACAAGCAGTACGAGGACATGGTGGTGGAGTCCTGCGGCTGCAGGTAGCGGGCGGGACGCACCTCGGCGTCAGCCGGGGCTGCGTCTGGCGGAGATGCCGGCGGCGGCGAGCGGGGACGGCCCGCGCCCGCCCGGAGCCTGGCCGGGACGAAGGGGTCCGGCGGGCGGCGCGGAGCGGCCTGTGCCGGGGACCCCGGCGCCTGTTTGCGGCGGCAGCGGGGGCTCGGGCAGCGGCTGCCCGCGGCTGCTGTGCGGGGAAGGGCGAGCGGGCAGGGCAGGCGGCGAGGACCCCCGCCGGGTCCCTTCCCTGCGCCCCTTCCCTCCCCCGGGGTTTATCTGGCGATCTGTCCTCCTCCCTCCGAAGGTGAAGGCAATTTACCAAGTACAAAAAGAGTCGGGGGAGGGAGAGGGAGCAGACGGATCCCTCTCTCTGAAGTCGCTCTGCAGAGGGCTGTTTCATTTCTGCCCTCTCTCTTTCACATTCCTGCAAGATTACCAGCCAGAAATAGCCTACGGCCCCCCACCCCCCCATCCCCCAAAGGAAAAAAAAGAATGAGAAAAGGAAAAAAAAATGCTCAAGATTGTAATTACCAGTTAGGTTGGGTCTTTGTGATGTTTTGTTTGGTTTTTGTTGGGTTTTTTGGGGTTTTTTTTTTGTTTGTTTTTTAAAGACAGCAATTAAAAACTGTGAAGAGCGAAGTGTTACAGAAAGCACAACCTGGTGGGACTGGGAAGGAAACTCCTTGGGATTTCCCGACCAGCGCAAGGATGCCATGGCCAGATCTCTGGATAGCTCTCGCTCGGCAGCCCTCGCAACCTGCAGCAGTATTATACGCAAACGTTGTGCTGGAAAAGGCGTTTTATGGACGGTTTCTGTTTCGTTCCCGACCTTTGGTCTCAGCCGTGTCTTCACCTGGGGAAAGTGCACTTCGAAGCATGCATTAAGCCCTTTCTTAATGTAACCGTTACGTTCGTACTTCCAGGCTTTCCCCCACTGATTTCTAGAGCTGTTGGCTTATCTGGCTTCGCAGAGCTACAAACTGGTGGGAAAAAAAAAAAAAGAGAGAAGAGAATAATAATATAAAATGCTAATAAAAAGACTCGACCAGGAGCAATAATTTAAAATGCACATTTTGCTTTGGATGCAGTGTTGTTCATATAAAAGTTGTAAATATTTGTTTATTTAAACAGACTGAAAAGTGCAAAATGGAGATGAGCAACATGCATTTCTTTTTTTTTTTTTTAATGTACAAAACATTATATGCACTCGAAATGTTATAATTTCTAATATTTTTAAAAGTTTATATTTGAGTTGTACAGAATTAAGCATTAATCAAATATTTCATCCTTACTTAACATTATCATTTCCTTAAGATATTATTACAAGATTTTAATTCTGTGCTAATAATGGAGAAAAGAAACTTTTTTTTTTACTGTCTACCTCACTATAATGCAAGTATTTACAACTCTAAAGTTACCTGAGGTAAATTAATATTCAGAACATTTTTACAATACACCTTTTACTGGATGATACTACAACTATTACTGTATTATTAAACGTGTTTTCTTTTCCAAAAAGTCAGCTTGCTTTTATATGTTCTGTTATTTGGTGGAGTGATTCTGAGTTCTCAAGTAAACATTGGCTCCAGTGCTAAAATGCTTCAGAGTTGAGTTGGAGCAAGTGCCACTTTAAGACGTACCTAAAGCCATTCCTCCTATCTATCTGAAGACTTTTTGTACTCTTACAAGACCTTTAGTTTTGTCTTTGGTTTATGCCGGCGGCATAAAGCTGCGTTATGTTTTTATGCATTTTATGTGACGGTTACTGTAAGTGGGAGAGCGCCTTAAGGGGTGAAATTCAGGCAAACATTTGTAAATCTCATCTGTACTGGCCGCATCTCTGTACACTGTATGATGATGATGAGCAAAAGACAATGAATGTTTTGTAAATGGTATTTATTTTGTTGCAATGGGTAATATATTTATTAAATATTTCCTGGCTCTCTCTTAGACAATGAAGAAGTATGCAATGAGTAGCTGTTTCAGTGAGAGAAGGGCTCCCCTCCCCTCTCATAGCGATGCCTGCAGAGAAGGCGGTGCAGGCAGCGTGGGGGCTACGAGCCCTACTTTTGGGGAGGGGGTTGGTAAAGAAAAAAGCCTCGTTTTATATGCAGGAGGGCTGAAAGAGCTGCTTACCTGGTGGAATGTGTTTGAAAACAAGGTGCTTTTCATGGAAAGTGGAATTTTTCTTACCATATCACAAGATCTGATCTCAAACGTTTTTCTCTGGCCAACTTTCACCCTCTCAGAGTGGTGCTTGAACAAAGGATTGCAGAATTGGGCCCGAGTGTTTGAATAGCAGCAGCTGAGAGAGCTGCAGAAGAGTCCAGCCTTGGAGCTGGTACAGCTGCCAAAGGAATATTTCTTTTTTAGTACTTAATAATGCCTCAAGTTCCTGACTAGTACTAGATTTGGCAACAGGAGCTTTAAAAAGAGCTTTAGTTTTAAAGCCAGGTTCGCAGTTTGCAGCTAGTGGTGTTCTGACCAGTGTGAACTTCGGTTGCTGCTCCAGTGCATGGGTTCAGTCTTCTCCTATGGATCAAGCTCCCGCTCTCTTTTTGAAGGAAAGCAGTGAAAAAGATGAAGTCTGAAAAGGCTGGGATGCCCTCTCTGAGGAAAGCTGATGGAGATAATGTGAGATGCCATCAACTGGAAACGAACGCAGTGCAAAAACCTGAAATTTTACAGAATAGCCAAGGCTGAATGAACCATCTCTTTATTTGGGTGGTGAGCAAATGAATGGCAGACAGTGCCTTGGCTAAAACCATACGCTGAGATTTTCAGTGGAGTTTCCTTTCTGTGTAAAAGCCAGCGTTGCTTCTGTTGCGAGCCCGCACATGGACGCTTGGTAACAAGCTGTGCTATCCCTGAGCTGTCTTTTCTGCTCCTCCTCAGACATGGCTTTGGGAATCTTCATCAGACAAAGTTCAACTAGGGCCGGGAGTGGGGGCAAGAAATCTCTCCTCCAAGGAAGTCCTCAAAGAAGCAAGAGAGATTTTGTTGGTTCGGGTGTACAGTGTAGAGTAGTTTGTACCACCTTCTGTATTAGCTGAATTTTTGGTAACATCTTTAATGGCCAGAAAAGATTTGAAAGCCCCTTTGCCCCAAATGTCTTGTCTGTGCTTGCTAACCTCCAAGGGAAGTGAGAGGGCCTGAAAAAAAGGCAAAAATCGACAGCATCTGCAGTATCTGCTTTGGAGACAAATTTCTTGGGTTTTACTAACCAAAAGAGAGGAACACACTGGCCTTTCTGAGCATGTGCTCTGGAAGCTACAGCTAATACACCATTATCTGAGCCCGTTTTGGCAAATCTGCTATTCCTAAAGATGGGATCTCTGCTCATTTCCTTTTTCAGGTCTGCAGTATTCTTTTGCACAGTGCTGAGAAGAAGTGAAAAGATACAGCAAAGCTGATTGATGGTCTTTGCTTCCTTGCACCTCCCTTCATCTCTCTCACCCTCTCCTCCCAAACTAACCAGTGAACTTAGTAAGAAATACCAGTAATTATTTTTCCGGCTTTTACCACAAATACTGAAAGCCTTTGTTACAGAAAAATCCAAATATGGAAATTCAGTGGATGCGCAGCTCAGATCTCTTTGTCTTGCCAAAGTTACATTAATTTTCTTTTCCATTTCTCAACTCCCCATGCTCAAAATCATATTAAAAGAGGGGAAACGATTTGTTTTATTATGTCGCTGACCAGAAGAGGGAGCAGAATCTATGAAGTAGTGGGAATAGCGGACAGAAGACAGCTGAAGTCAGTCTGGCTGATGGTATGATATGGATCAGCAGATGTTACTTGATTCATGCATCGCATTGACTGTGTTGCTCAAACACAAAAAAACCACTGGCTCATCTTTGAAGTATAGATATGCATCAGAACAATTAAAAACTGAGTATTTAAAAGAAAAAAAATGCTGTGGGCTCTATTAGTGTGGGCTCTAACAGTGTCTGCTCCTCTGTTTTGAACCGCAGACTCCTTCTTACACTGATTTATAGGAGAGGTATATTTTTGCAAATGTCTTGTGTGGGAAAAATGCTGGACACCCCCACCGCCACCACCATGAAGAGTAGATCCAATCTTCCTCTTCATTATCTCCATGTAGATGAGCATGAGAGGTCAGTCTATTTACTGAGATGTATAAAGTAGGTGTGCTTATTCTTTACACCTCAAAGTTTAACCTTGAAAGTTAAAGTTGAGGCACAGAGTTGATCACATTGAGTGAAAGATGTTCCTTCCTAACCTCTTAATCATTGCTTGAGAAGCACATCTGAAGCTTTGAGGGAGTCAAGTGACTGAACTTCACCCTTATCAATCATTCAGGGGCTAGGCAGCAGGACAGCAGATTTCAATAGCATGTAATTTGTTCTTTGGCAGAGCGGCCGCGTGCTATGAAGGAGTACGGTCTCCTGGAGCAGGGCCCTCTCATCAGCATTCAGCTATATCATATGATTGGATTTCCAAATATTACTTCTTGTTTCTTTGCTGTGTCAGACCCATTGTAAACTGAGGATGTTAATGGCTGTTTGGAATCATGAGGGAGCAGAGTCAACATGCTATCCCTGCTGCGCTCATCATCTGCAGCCTTGAAAACCACCACTGCCTTAGTTAATATATGTTGTTTAGTGTATTGTACTGCTGGGAATTAGAAAGGGTTCTCTCAAGGTTGTAACTGGAGCTATTTTTGCATGATGTCAGCCTGATACAGAATATGGGACCCTCTATTTGTCCATACACTAGCATTTTGACAAAAGCAGCATGCATTTAAACTATGTACGCCATCAACCCTCTCTCTGGAACTGACAAGTGTGGAATTGGGCTGGGGACTTCTATCCCATAAGATCACTTCCCTTTTTAGGAAGACTCTTGGGAGAATTTCCGTCCCATGGAGCGTTGTTTAATCGGTGATAAAAACCACTGGTTTTCAGAATGTGAGGATTTTATTGCTAGAGAAGAATGAGTGAGAAGACTCCTAGGGCAGGAAAGATCTCAGGTGAATAAGAAAACTGGAGGTCTGTTTGACAACTCATTTCTAGGATGGAAGTGGGAAATTGCAGGAGGGCCATGGAAGAACAAAAGGGATAACATAAGGGCAAACTGCCAAACATCTGAGATGTCTTTACACTAATGCTAATAGTATGGAGAATAAACAGGAAGAACTGGAAGTCTTGGGACACAACAAAGGCTGCAGCTTAAACAGCATCACACGGGCTCAGTGGAATAAATTGCAGCACTTCGATATTGGCAGAGAGAGTATACTTCATGTAGGAAGGACAGGCAGGAAAAAAGGGAAGAGTGTTGTCTGGTATACGAGGAATGTGCAGAAGGCCAGAAAGAGGGGAGAAACAGAGCTCTTGGAGATGAAATAGAGAGGAACTGTAAAGCTCTATTAATGATTACTTAATGAGGAGGAGAAAGTCATGTCACATTCTTTGAGCAACTACTGGGACCATCCTTGAGGATATGAGATAGTGGTGGTATATGAGGACTTTATCTCACCAGGTATCTGCTGAAAGTAAAAACCAAACAACTAAAAATAAAAAGCAACCAACCAACCAAAACGAAAAAACCCCACCCAAACCCCAAACCACCAGCACAGCACAGAGAGTTCCTCAAGTTTTTGGAATGTGTTGGGACAATATTTTGTTTCAGAGAGTGGAGGCAGTTATGGGAGTCATGGCCAGATAAGGCTATGATAGATACAACTAATAAAAAGGAGCTATCTAGAAAGCAACTGGAGCTCATGTGTCTGTGGAAAAGGAGGATTGAGAGGAGGAGAGTGAGACCGATTGACCTTTGTAAGGCATATTTCCTCATGTTGGGGAATTGATAAGAAAGGTTTTGCAGAGAGGAGCCAAAGAAAGAAAGGAACTTAAGGAAACAGGCAGTTTGGAGAGAGCCCTTATTCAAAGATCCCATAGGAAGCTATCCCACTGGCAAGGAAGATAGCACTGGAAGAAATCAGGACAGTTGGGTCAGACGTTTGGTTATCTGACAACAAAAACCCATCATACAGAAAGTGAGCAAAGACCACCCTACTAGGAAAAGAGAAGGGCTGGAGTATAAAGAATGTAAAAGGGACCAGAAAAATAAATGAGAAGAAGTAAAAGGATTATCACTTCAGGGGATGGTGAACAAAGGACAAATGACAGAGTGGGATGATGAGCTTTGCAAGTAGGGGACACCTGATATAAGAGACTGAACAGGCAGAGCTAGCAAGGGAATTGAAATTGAGGCCACAGGAAAGAAATGAAAGAACATTTGAATGAAGTGCGTGTACACAGAACAGAAAGACCTGGGGATCTGTTCTCTAGTATAATTAAAGAACTAGCCACAGTAATTTCTGCAATATTAACAAGTGTGTTTAAGAATACACAGAAGAATTAAGGGGTACCAAAAATTAAAGACCAACCAACTTGTCTCAGATTATCTCAAAGACTTTGAATGATAGTGCAAAAGATTGAAATACCTCGTGTTATAGCAGAATAATGTGATTAAAACATTTGAGATGGATTTACCCAGAACAAATAATATCCAACTATTTTATGTGATACAGGTGAAATGTAACTCAAGCATTTAAGGAAATGAAGGGTTGGATTGACATAAGGTCAGTCAAATGTATTAGAAACAAGTGCAAAATACTACACTTAAGGAAGGATAACCCCAAGCGTAAGATGCAGAATCTGGGTAGGGAATGGTTCTGCGAGAAAGAATCTGGGCTTTGTTGTGGAATGAGTTCTGAATATGAGGTAACGAATGATGCCATTGCCCAGAATACTCCAGGATGTAACAACTGGGATGTTAATTGTGAGAAATTCTCCATAGTGCTTTGGACTGATGAGGGCTCAGGCAAACTGTGTCCATTTTTAGGGATCATGCTCTGACAGATTATTTTCTGATGTCTTCTGGACCACTGGTGGTCTGTTGACCACAGACTGAGTAACAGGACCTGGCACCTAAGTGCATCTGTGCACAACACATACTTAACATAAGGCTGAGCAGCTTGTGGTGCACAGGCCAGATATTCTTTGCATTCTTTATATGCTCTGAGAAGTATTTAAAAATATGTCTACTAGGATGGGCCTTGTTCAGTCCTTCACTTTTGGAAGAGGAAGGAGCAGAGCTCCCAAGGGTTCAGTGCACGGAGCACTCTCTACGAGTTCCACAATGTCTTTTCATCATAAACTGCCCAAGACCAAGGGGAATCGGATACCATGGTACTCCTAAAACCTCTGTTATGCACTCATCTGCAATTAACTCCCTTGAGAACTAACAGGCCTGAATTTTGTGCTTAAAATGGGAAAAAGGGATTTATTGCGGTGCCTATTGTGGCACCTAAACTGGACAGTACTCCTGCTGGGATGTCATTAGTACTGAGCGGAGTGGAATAAATGTCTCCCATAACTTTGTATAAGGCATTCTGTCTAATACCAGCCAGCTGAATGCTTCAGAATGAGAGAGACCCTTTGTTTGCTCCCACTCTGGTGGAGTCCTGCACTGGGCAAGAGTCTCTTGTTGCCATCATAAACCAGACAATGGCTCATGGCATGACAAGAATGTGCTGTTTTGATGGGCTTCTGTGAATTCACCAGGCATCATCTGCTGTTGATGCTTTTGCTGTCCAAAAAAGTCCCAATCCTCAATCTGCTTAAAACCAGTTATCTCAACTTTCCAGAAGGTACTCTGCACCCAGCACTGTTGTGTCCTGCAGCTGGCTCACAAATATTTCTCAGAGACTGGATTTTCTGTCTTCAAGAGTTTTAACTTGGCATTGCTGTTCTGTTTCTCATTTACTATTCATACTGGTTTCACATGAGGATCTCTGAAGAGGAGTTTTGGATCTTAACTGTGATCACCCAGATAAAAGCAACAGAAAGCTCTGGTCTGCTCTTACAGGCTGCCCAGAGAGGTTGTAGAGTCTCCATCTCTGGAGACATTCAAAACCCACCTGGATGCTGTCCTGTGCAATCTGCTGTATGTGATCTTGCTCTGGGTTGAACTAGATGATTGTCAGAGGTCCCTTCCAACACTTGCTGTTCTGTGATGCTGCGATTCTGTCTTGAACTAGGAATCCTTCAGAACCTGAGTTCTTGGATGTGTCTGCAGGGCCTTGGCACAGCCGTGAACTGAATACAGCATACCTGATCATCCCAGCATCACAGAAGGGTAGGTGTTGGAAGGGACCTCTGGATATCGTCTAGTCCAGCCTCTCATCAACCCCTTTGTGCATGTCTAGTGAAGAAAATCAGCATCCGGTATGCCACATGGTCCCAAATATTAGTTGCTTTGTGCTGCTATTTGAAAGTGAAATAAATGACCATCACCATCCAGAGCTGGAATTCTGTAAAACATACTTCTGTCCCTTTTTGCCAATACCTCACACCAAGCCCTGCCAGCAGACTCTTTTCATTAACAGTGCTGAAGTTGTGCTGACCCTCTCCCTCCGTCATTCAGTCACTGTTTCTTTTTGTTCTTTTAGACTCGAGTCTAGAAACCTATTTAACCCAGGATGGGTTAAACCTCTGCTGAAGGCTGGTCTGCTGGGAGGCAATGCAAACAAATTCATCACTGACGAAAGAGGCAGTAGAGCCATCAAACATAGAGCAGCTACAGCAAGCCTGGCTGAAAGGTTTTTGGGGAAAAAGAGGAAATAAATAATAGGAAATGTTCATCATTTAAGGATTTCTTGAGCATGTCTGACTTCAGATTTCTTCCTAAGGAGGAATGGGCCTCCTTCAGAGCGGATTGATACCTGAGGGGGTGAAGCATATGGAATCACCCATGGGACATCAGAAGAGTAGCAAACAATTCAAAAGCATTCACATTTTCTTGAAAAACAGCACAAAACACTCTGTGTTGCTGACTTCTTATAGCAGTGGGTCTGTGTGGAGAGAAGCAGTCTTCAACATGCATGAATGTTTTCTGTTATGTATTTCCGAGTGCTGTATTAGAGACATCTACTCTAGCTGCCTTTTAAGCATTGCACTGTTACAGATATGAAAGGGCCAGAAGAGTCTAAAGAAAGCCCAAATGGTGTGCTCCTACATAGTGTGCTTTAAATAGCTTGGTAGTCCTAGTGTGTCTGCTAATATTTCTTGCTCTGGGTTCTCCGTCCACTCTCAGCAGCCTCCAAGACAAGCTCCTCAGTGCAAAGGTGCAATTTGTTTCCGATGATGCAGCCCAGTGGTAATGCCCTCTCCTCCCCTATGGCTTTGGTTCTGGCTTGTGACATGAGCTTCACCAGAAACTCCTGGGCATTTAGAGTCCTAGCCTAGCAAGAGCATTTTGTTTTGTGCAAGGAAGTATACACATTCAAATTCAAAGCAGATTGTTTTATACAGTGTCGAATTCTGTGCAGATGGAACACGGTATGATACGTCGAAGTGGGATATATAGCATATGGCCATAATTCAGGGAAACACATTTCTCCATCTGGATACCTGCTATTGAGTTGGAAAACATGTGTCCTGCATTCTGGTAGGCTTCTACCAGAACAGTGAGAAGACATAAAAGTCAGGTCATTCCTAGTATTGGGTATCAGCTAATACTTGCATCTATCTCACTGGTTTCATAGTGCTGGTCAAAACCAAGCCTCCTATTGTCACAACAGGCAAAGTACAACAAAAAAACCCCACCTACCATTTCTGAGCTCTGCACCCCCAACTACATGTTGAGAAGCCAATGTGTGTGGACAGGCTGGACTGTGTTGCATGGCTGTGACTGTGGGCTGGCATGGCCATGCCTTCTCCTTTCCTGTCCCCAGGGAAAATGAAGCTCACTCTGCCTCGTAACACAGCACTTCTTCCACACACCAGCTCCTGATTCATGGGCTCTGGGCATTGCCTAGGGTGCAGCACCTACCCTCAGCCTTGCTGGGGTGGCACAGTGGGCAGATGGATGGGAGCGATGGGCATCTTTGGGCAGAGGTGCTGTGGTTCGCAAGGTGCAGGTATCATTTTGCCACATCCCTAGGCTGGTGGGAGCTGAGCTGTACGTGGCAGACCTATTCCTCAAGGAAAACAGGCCCAGGGAGAGGTGAGCTGTAAGTGACTTAAGCTGTATTAATCATCAACTTATGCCTCCTGCCAGGCAGAGGTAGGCTGTGCGTGCAGTTTCTTCTGTGGTTCAACTGCTAAATACCTCGTGGTCAGACTCATGAGTAATTACCTGCCTCAGCCTACTTTTAAATAATGAAGCAAGTATAAACCATTGCCCTGGAGTGATCCATCCTTTTCAGTGCTGCAGTTCCCTGCCTGCTGATCACCCGCTCTGCTTCCTTGCACCCATCCAGGCTCTGACATCGCTCTGCTCCATCCCAGCCAAGCACAGCCAGTAAATAACCATCCCTCCCTCCTCAGGCTAACAACCCTCCCCTCTCACACCCTTCCTGCTGCTTTTTCTTTTGCAGTCTTTGTTCCTTTTGCGCTTGTCTTTGCTTTCAAAGCATTGTGCATCTCCTTACAAGCTTGGACATTTTGGGCACAGTCCCTCAGCCCCCTCAGAAATGATGGCATCTGCTCATTCCTTCAGTTGTGGCTTTTTTTCTGTGTTAGTCACCCCTTCCTACTCCTAGATCCTGAATCTCTCATCACTCTTATAGCTACAAAAATTGCATTTTCTTTGGGAGCAGTGTTCCTTTGAAATCCTGCTAGCTCAGTTCACACCCCCCAGCACTTACCTGGTAAATGCTGATAGCAAAGGTGGAGGCTGCTTCTGGTGTGCAAAAAAGCTCATTTTCTCCAGTGCCTTTTTTCCTTTCTCACTTTTTACATAAAAATGGCTACAGTTTTTATGATGCTCTTCCATCCCACTGGAAAAGACATATTTCTAAGAAGAATAAAAGGAATTTTTATGTGGGAAAAATACCACTGAAAAAATTTCACTGTTGGTATTAAAGAATCTTTTGCAAGGATGGAGGTAAAATCCCCCTTTCTGTGGCTTTTCATCTCTGCCTTCTCCATTTTTTCAATACCACGCACCAAGCAAAATAAGAAAAGACAAAACGCTTAAGACTTGAAGTTATTGTTTATAAACAAAACAAGCATTTTTATTTGGCTAAAAATCTCATCTGCTTAGCAACCCTCATCATCCTGGTGTGGTTTTAGCTCATTTAATTATTTTATTTTGTTCAAAAATCAGTGACTGTTCTCCCCACTGCAGCAGAAGCTCTGTGACCCGGTGGTCTCAGCACTGCAGGAACAAGGTGTTGGGAAGTGTGCCAGTCCTTGTTTCGCTGTGGGACTTTGTGGGAAGTGACGGTGGCCCTGGGAGCAGGGACTGTGCCTTCCCACGCTGAGCCTTCCTGGTACTGCTGAGCCGTAAATCCATGCACCACGCTCGGCCACGCTGGCTTTTCCCAAGCATGCTGATGGCTCCTGCTTGACCTAACCTGACACAACTTGCACAGTGCAACCCATCCCCTCTTTTCACAAATTCAAAGAGATTCCTCCTAGAAGGCAGTGGGAAACAAAGAAATATGTACATGTCCTGAGGGCAGACGTAGGTGGCTTCTGTGCCGGAGACCTCTAGAGCAGCTCAGTATTTCCCTCTTGCAGGTCACCTGCGATGCACCTCGATGCAGCAAGTACTGTAATTACACTGAGTATTTCTCAAAGGTTTTTCACATCACAGTGAGGACTGAAAACAGTAACATAAAGGCAGACATTGCCCAGCATGGAGAGTGTGGAATTCTCAACACGCTTTCTGCCATTGTGTGTTGTAATTTGCAGCAGATCCAATGTAGTTACATTCCTTCCTGCACCAGTATTGCGAAGTTGGAGTTCCACAGGCAACAAAAACATTGGATTTTAAAATGTGAATTGTATTTGCAATTAAAACAAACATAATGAAGAAGAGCAGGTAGAAAGGAAATGTAAGTGTTCTCCTGCTTTGAATTTGTGCTTTTGTGCTAGGAGGAGAGAGGGTATCATGTCACTTACATGACACCAGCAGTAGTTCAGCAGCACAGCCCCAGTTCTGAGTGTCTGTGATCAAGTCTCAGTGCAAAAGCAGTGGTGGTGCTCAGAGGTGTGTGAGGGCCTGAGCAGGGTGGAGATGCTAAGTGAGCAGAAAAGGCATGGCATTTGTTGGTTAAGTGTCACAAACACTCTGTTTTGGGTTATAGCTCAGATGTGCTCCTGAGCAATGCCTGGGCAGTCTCTGCGGAAGCCCTGGGGTAGCTGGTAGAGGTGGTCACAGTTCTCCAGAGTGTCTAGTCACTGCAAGTGGCTCTTGTTCCAGTGGAGGGAGTTCAAAGAGCTTATTGCCATCTCCCTTTCCTGGCCCTCCTTGGTCCCCTGATCCTGCAGAGGAAATCTGCTGCTCATTCAAGATGAGAAGCTGGAAAGAGGTGAGCATGACTCTTTTCTGGGATAGCAGATGCACCATGTGAAGATGATGGTTCATGTGCCAGAGCAGGAAAGCAGGTCCAAGCTCTACAAACAGCATCTTCTTGAAAGTGAGGGAAGCAATTGATGAGGAAGAGCAATGATGTATGTGTTTGAAAGTGTGGTGCACATGTCTACCCCCCAGTGGCACTGATGTGACCATGGGAATGAAATGGCTACTGGAAGCTGTCTAAGGGCTATGACACAGCAAAGAGCTAACTCTGAGTGCTTGCAGCTATGCACAACCCTGATGTCATGCACAGAAGTGACATTAAGGTCTTCCACTTCTGTGTCCCCAGCCTGAAATACACTTAAAACCCCCCTTGATTGTTTAGCAGCTCTGATGCTCAGAGAATTTTGTCTGTCATGCTCCCTTAAAGCCTTTCAGATCAGGTGTCCCAAAAATCACCCAGCAACAGCCAATTTTTGTTTGTTCCTTGGGGTTAATAAAGTTAAGAGGTCTTAAACTGTTTTAGCACCAAGCCTGAAACCTTTCACCTGGAGGAGGGTTCCTGGGAGGTGAAACATAGGGTTGTGGTGAGAGCCAACAGGCAATCTTGTCTGAAGGTCTGTGCAAGGCTCAATTGGTGACAAGTCTTCTTCTGACCCCCACTGTGGGCTGGGTCGTGTTACCTGTGCTAAGCAGGGTAGCAAGTGTGGTACATGGAGAAAACGTGCTGCTACTGAGGAAACACAAGCTTTGATTTCCCTGACCCTTATGATGGAGTGGTGCTCAGCAGTGTTGTTGCAAGGAGAAGAGCTGCTTTTAGAGGTGGTGTGCTCTCTGGAATTGGGACCCCTAGATGCTATGGCAAAGCCCTGTTCAATACCTTAGGATGATGGAGCTGGATATTTCTTCCTACCAAAAACGGGCTTTGATTAGCTCTTGGAGAAAAGTAGTATTGTTCTTTAATGACAGACAAAGAACACTGACGTGAAGAGCTGACATTCAACCTTTGGAGAGCTTTGTCTCTTCTGACTCTGGTGTTTGTGATAGTAAATAATGTCCCACAGTAACCCTGCAGACCTAAATATTTGGCTGCCTGTGTATTTCATAGAAAGTCCCCCTGATTTTGAAAGGTCACACAAATGTAACAGCTTGGCCCAGATGTGAGAACCAAAGAGCCTGTCCTGAGTGCTGCGGAACAGCAAACCACCAGTCACCTTCAGATGCCATAGCCATTGCTCATCTGTCTGTTAGATGGGCTGTACACAGGAATTATCTCTATGGAGTTAGGAAGTCTGGGCCAATGCATACTTCTGTACCATTGGTAAGCTGTTGGGTGAAAAAAAAAAAGGATATATTTCTTCTTCATCTCCAACACCTTCCTCACTGAAGGAGGGGTTTAGAAAGAATCTGGGCCAAGGGGTCTGATGCTGGCTGTGAGCCTTTCACAGAGGTGTTTTTCATGTAATGCACCTGAGTTGTCATCAAAAGGGCATAAAAGCCAGTTCAACCAGTCCCAGAGGAATGGGCTAGGGTGCTCTTCTGGATGCAGCAGGCGATGAGGGTACCCTGATGCTTGGCCCCAGGTCATGGTGTGCCAGAACACTCACAGCTCCTCTCTGTTTCTCTGGTACAAGACTTACAGTGTTGTAAAGGCTGCTCTACACTTGTGTCTACTTACGCAAAGCACCTTGCTGTTTGGTTTGTCTCACCAGTGGAAGGTGCTTGTGGTGCCAGGGGATCATTTTGTGTTGCGGCAATGATCTGTATAACAGTCCCTTTCTGCCCTGGGGTGCTCATGGAAAGAGCAGCAGCAACACATCTCCTGACAATGCCTCACAGAGCCCTCCATGCTCTGCAAAAATTACCCAACAGGTGACAGCAGCCTTCAGGTGTCTCAAAGTGACATGAAGAGTGGTGGTGTCCTACAGAACCCCTGGAAAGATGGGGAATGCTGCGCCTTAGTTTTCTTGTCCTGGCATCAGGCCATGCAGGTAATGCCCTGTGGGGTGATACCACCTCTTCAACGCTGAGCTTCAAGAGAGATGGTCCTTGGGCAGGGCTGCCCACCAGACTCCCTTGCACCTGTGGGGCTGGCTCTGAGATCCCTCACATTGATGTTTAGAATTATAAACATCTTCCAGAGGTGATAGCTTTGCAAGACCACTGCTTTCCTAAAACAGCGAGAGGTGAAAACTACCCCCATATTTCCTTAGAGAGGTAGCTATCCGAGCTGGTGAGTCACTGACAGTTTGGATGCAATTCTGGTGTGATCATCTTTCTTGTATTTACACTGGCACGTGAAGTGGGACAAAATGTCATAGTGCAAAAACAAGTCAAAAATAGGGAGCTACTGAATCTTATGTTTGGTTTAATGTAACAGTTTGAGAGGAGAAACTGGGAGATCTCACGCATGGTCGCTGTTGGCCTGAGTCCACAGCTGCTTGATTTACTGCAGCTGAGGATCTGGCTCTACACTGCTTTCTTCCTGCATAGATGTAGCCGTAGTCAAGCCCGTCGTTGCATGTCTGTGCAGAAGAGCACCCTGAGCAAAAGCCAACGGGCAGCGAACAGTGGGGTAACACTTCCAGCTGTGAATGCCAGCATTCAGCTCACCCCTGCCTCTAGCCCAAAGTGCACCAAAGCACAGCAGAGCAGCTCATGCTGCATCCTTGTGCCTGGAGGATGTTCCTTACACAGACTCTTGTGCTGCCTTGGAGGCTGGGTGGCAGTGTCCCACAGGTGGCTTTTGCACACAGGCTGCCATAGACCACATCCACCTGCTTCAACCTCAGACCAGTTTCTGTGCAGTCCCTACTTTCAGGTTTGTGTGGGAAGACTGAGACCCTGTCTGGTGTAAAAAGATGATTCAGAAGATTTTTTTTTAACAGAGGCATGAAGAGATTTGTGTCAGATCTGGGATGAGAATCTAAGAGTTTGGGCCTCTGAAATCAGCAAATATGGGGAAGACCTGGATGGAAGAGACTGCATGCATTTGGGGCACCAGCTGTCAAATGGACAGCTTGTCTCCCAGGCTGCAGGACAAGAGGAATTCTACTCTGTGAGTTCTTTGGAGCCAGAGCTGCTCAGGGTACAAAGCACCTGATGGGACTCCTGGAGTTGGGTGTCCCCTGACCAGCACTGAGACTGCATCCAGTATTGCCACCACAGGCTTCTGTTTTCTGTGGGAAATCTCTTACAAGTGTCTTGCCATTGATAGTATTCAAAATTTATTGTTGTGTGTTTTTCTTTTTAGCTGCCCCCCATTTAAATCTCCCCTTAGCCTTATTAATATTTACTGTGCATTCCACCTGCTATGCACCATAGTCCTTCAAATGGCATAACCTGTAGCCATGTAACCATGCTTTCTCTTTCCTCCTCAATCCTGGGAGAGTTGCCTCCTTGTGGGCTGTAGGAATTTAAGAGTCCTTACTTCCAACTTTCAGGTCCCTTTTACTGGAAAAGCTCAAACAAGAGCACAGTGCTCTGCCTTTGGCATGGATCTTCTTTGGGGTCCAGAGCAGACAGCTGGCTCAAAGAACAGTAATTTCTACCCCGAAATGGGGATCTTACACATTGGCACTGGGAATACCCTGATACGGGACATCTGGTATTGGACATTTCATGTGCTGGAGGAAGGGAATGTTAACTTGGGTAGTTTTCCCATCATGTTTTCCATGTGTAGCAGTGCAGGCACACTGCAGTGACCCCTAGAAATAAAAAACAGCCCACAAAACCAAACCCCAAAGCCTCGTGGGGTTTTCTCCGTTCTACTTGAATAGCCAGGAAAAGGAACAAAATTTGGTGAGTATCATCCTGCGTGACTGAGCCCTCTGCCTGCCCAGACTGCTGCCTTCCTTCTGTATAGCCAGTGACCTGATCCCACAAAAGTGTTGTGCCTCATTCATCATGCTTTGTAAGGCACTATAAAACACATCTCACTGGCTCCTCCTGGTACTAAATAGTTTTTTTATCAGTGAAACAAAGTTTTCTTGCTCACCTCCTGGCTATCCCTCCTCGGGGTAGAATCGCACTGGAGTTTTACCTAGTGACAGAAGTTGAATGCTTCCTGCTTTTAATGTTTATTTAGTAAAACATTTTACATTCCTGGAGAGATACCATTCTGTCATTAATGGATTCTTGGCTCAGTGCCAGCAGCTAATAGTTTTATTGGTCCTCACAGCCCAGCTATGAAATTTAGGTAACTGTGCTGAGCTGCCCCTCAGTCTTCCTTAATTCTGACGCAAAAAAATCAGATTGAAGGAGAGATGCTGACAAGGTCTGGTATGGGGAAGGGATGGGGGACTACCAAGCTTGGTGAGGGCTGTAAGACAGCTTGGAGCAGGCAGCTTGAGACCTCTGCAGCCCTGGTTCAGGGCAAGGTGAGATGGAGTCCACGCATACTTTGGATGTGCCATGGTGAGCACTCCTGGCTCCCCCTTGCCTGGACAGGAGCTTTTGCCTCTTGCTGCCCATGGCCCTGTCTCACAGCAATGCTCAGACCCCCACATTCCTAATGTGATCCCCCTGTTCCGTGCCTGCTTCCCCTGTCCCCAGCGCACGCAGAGGTGGGAGCTGGACTCTGCACAAGGGTGTGCGTAAAATACCTGCATCATTCAATTTCATTTTCCATTGATAATTAAGATCTAGCCACTCCTTTCTTAGAGCCTGTTCCTGCATCAGTCTCCATAGCAAGAGGAAAGTGTTATTATTCTTAAGTGAGGGCTTGCGTTTGTCTTTCAGCTGGAGAAGTCAGGGTGTTATATACATACATATGCATTTCAAGGGTATGACGTAGCTGGAGAAAAATGAGTGCCTTGGTGCTACAGGTCAAGTTTATTTAACACCACAATGTTTTAAAGCAGGGTGATGCCATTTCAATTAAATGTCCCAGAATGTTTTGCAAGGTAATCGGTTAAGAAACTTCTCAGAACTACTTTTGCAAATAAGGCATGTCTTGCACAAAATGCCCTGGCAATAAAATAGTGTGTGTTAGAAAAATGAAACCAAGAGCTTTACTAGAAATGAGGGAAGCAGTAATATCTTTTTCAGGACAGTCTGGTTTGTAACAACATGTTATTACATAAGTCAGCATTACAGCCTGCGCTGTATTTCTTTTGCAACATTTGTGTTTTAATTCTGTCTCTCAGCATCCCTGCGATGCAATTGTAAGGGACAGAGAGAAGATGGGAAAAAACCCAAAGAAGAAGTGAGCATTTGCATTTCTAGTCCACACTCAAACCTGCTTGCAAAATTTTCCCTTTCTCCTACAACATCTCCTTTCCCGCTCATCAAATCCAGCTCCACAGGAGCAGCCAGGACCCACAACTGAACATTACAGCAGATACTCGCATGAGCCAGACAAAGGACACTTAAACATCAATTCTATCTAGTTTCTCTTGGCATTTCAACCTCTGGATTTGTGAGACTGTGAGATTTCTTTCGACTGTTGAAAGTTTTGTGTGGGATTGCTTTCCCCAGGACTTTTGGTCATTTGATTCTTTTCTGTAAAGAAATACTTGTAAAAGCTGTGGCATAACGGTGTCTCATTCTGTTTCTAGGAAGAATGGAAATCAGAGGAAGGAAGTTTCCAAAGCATGTGTCAGATTCTGATCTCTTTTACAGAAGGGTAAATCCAGAATAATTCAGTGCAGTTACTTTAGATTTATGCTAGCATAAATAAGATAAGAATTTGGCTCTGGGAATCTCTGTAGCTCCCCATTTGCTCATCTAACAGCTGGCAGCTTGCTTCTTGCTATTCCTCTTGCTTTCTGGGCTGATTTGTCTTGCCTCACGCTCAAGTTGGGGCCAAATGAGCTTGGGAGTTAGTTAGACGAGCAAATGTGTTTTGCACAACATGCAGCTATGAATGGCTCAAGATCTTTCACATGATCATACATATTTCAGATTTCCCAAAGGCCAGAAATTAATGGCTTGTAAATGGATAGAAATATTACTTCACACAGTATGCAGTCAACCTGTGGAATTCGGTACTACAGGAGGTCACGGATTCAAACAATGAGTCAGGATTTGAAAAATGGCTGGATAATTTCATATCAATTAATTACATTTGGAGCTGGGCAAGCAAAGACTGAGGTAAAGAGACCTCTCACACCAGTGTAAACACAAATTCCCTGGTAGGGACCAGGGAGGAATTTTCTTCTTGTGCATGGTTGTGCCCATTTGGCAAAGTCATCTCTCCCTGCTTTCCTCTCTGCTCCGTGGTGGGAGGCAGCATGAGGGAGCAGGTGAAGCTGAGGTTTACAGGGCTCTGACTGCTGCAAAACCACAGATCCCAACACCTCCAAACTTCAAAAGGAATTAAGATCTAGATTGAGAGTCAAGCCACACCTGCGCTATCTCCACCTGCTTTTGGTGCTTGTTGAGTGTCATCTGTGTGCTGGGACTGGCATGGCACTGACAGACACACGTACAGAGAACAATCTATATAATTCACATATATAAGCCAGGGCACTCACCACTGTCTGTATTTACAAATTAAGTCAGGCAACAAAATAACTTCCAAACCATTTTAGAAAACAGGTAGCCCAGCCTTAAGCCATGAGACTCATTTAAGCATTTAAATGTGTCGTCTAACCCCTCCTGGGGAGTTTCCTAGGGAAAACACCAAGCAGCTCAGCGCAGTTGTCCAATTGTAGATGTCTAGTGCCATTTGAGAGGACCTGACACACCAAGACATCTGCTGTTGATGGGTAGAGGATTTATGGGAAACTTTCTCTCCATCTGCTTGGGGCTAGCTGATGCACATCAGATAGCCCTCAACACCAATGGTGAGGCGATTAAATCCTACTTACTGTGTCAGAACGGGAACATACATCCTGCTCAGTATATCTCCAAGAGGGAGCTGGGGTTGTTTTCCAGGACTGCAGAGGGCTTCTGGCATGCTCCTGATTATTGCCTAGGGCATGGCAGAGGGAGTTAGTGATAGATGCACTGTGAGGCCAGTTCCAAAGCAGACCCAGTCTTGCAATATGGATAGTACTGCCTGCAGGCCCCAGGTCTAACCAGGAGTGCCAGCGTGCCCTCAGAAGTGCAACGTTTTCCACACAAGCTTTTGTAAAAAGCTGACTAAATCACACAGTGAATAAAGGTTGTGAAGATTCCCACTAGATGTGGTAGTAAATACGTGAGCTCTGAGAAGGTATTCCAGTGAAGGCAGCGGGTAGGTGCGATTTGGAATCCCTGGGGGTGGCATAAACATGTATTCTTGTTTTGCAACGTCCACTTTCTGAGGAGGTCCTTATAGAGGTGAACCCTGCAGTAAATAGGAGACATCTTCTCACCATCTTTAGGAAAACCCACAGGCAATTATATTCCAGAGAAAAAAAGACACATTTTAGCACTGCACTAGAGATGCATGACTTTGACAACAGCACATGGAGGAAGCCTGAGGACTGCACAGAATTACATATCACTGGATTTTGGTCTGTGATGCATATAGAGAGTCATTATTTTTTATTACTGACTGCTCTGACTGCATTAAACACCTGAACAATAAAGACATTGTGGTTTCCTGTCACAGCCGGGAAAGTGATGTCGATGCGAAATCTGTCCCTAGCTCCTCTCAAACCAATAGCTTTGCCTTTGAGATGGCCAGAGGAATTTGAGTGAGTCTGCTGAGTAGTTGCAGTGCTCTGATTTGGTCTGATTCGGAGCAGAAAAAAATCACCCTTCACACTCAGAAGGACTTCTAAAGAGTTTTATGCAAATGGCAGCTTGATTTAGGGGACCTGTGACTTAGAAGGTTTTTAGAGAAAATCCTTGCTTTTCTGTCTGGAAACTTGTTAGGAGAGCAGATCATCACATGGTAACTATCAATTCTGAACAAGCTCTGCCCTTACCTTCTTTAGGTTCAGCTGAAAATGAGTCTGCCAACAACCTCAGCACTTTGAGTACTCCTTTGAACTATTGATCAAAGAAATGGTGACATTTCTGCTTCGCTCAGTACAGCTAGGGACAACTAAACACTCTGAGATGATCTTTTTGGCAAGTAGGAAAACTCTCCCTGATGAAGTTGCCCATGATGAAGCTTGCAGCTGTGGTGAATAATCTCTGGATTCCCAATCCCTTGCAGATGCAGACACAGGCCTCCTCCCCTCTGTAAGCAACAACCTCTGTTTTCCTCTGCTCCTTTGTCAACTGAGAACAGAGACCTGCCAGCAGCTGCAATATACTCATAAAAAAAAGCAGAGGTCTCCACTCACCTCTGTCCCCTGAGCAGCTGTTCACAAATGTCCTGCTCTTTACCAGGCTCAATATATTGAAATAACTGCAAGTTAACATTTTGCCAGCTGCTGAGGAACCAGAGTTCCTTCAGCTGGTGGGACTTGGTGGCCCATGGTGGCAATGCGTAGCCAATGAACCATGTTCCTGGGAACCGCCTCTCTGGCCTTGTAGTACTTGGACTCAAGAGTGGAAGCTACACCGACAGGCAAATCTACTTGGACCCTAAGAGGTTCCCACACATGTTCACTTGATCTCAGGCATCCAGAAATTCCCATTGCATCACTCCTGTGTGTATGTTCTATCCTCCCAGAGAGGAAGTGTGGAAGTGGTACCCATGGACAGGGAAGGTGTGTCTTCAAATAGTTTATCTAAAGAACTAACCGGAATAAAGCATTTGCTGTCCAGCTGAACAAGGCTTTTAATGTGAAATGCTTCACAGAATCACAAGTCATCAAAAAGTATCACTGTGGAACATTCTGCTGAAACCCAGCAGTACCTGGATGAAGCTGTTGAGTAAGTGTCTCACATCCAGAAGGAATTTCACCTTTCCTTGGAGAGAGCCTGGGATATCAGAGGCTGAGATTTGAGTCTCTCAGCCAAACCAGAGAGTCCAGGTCACCCTGTGGGGCCACCAGATGTCTTGTGTGTCTGGTTTTTCATGAAAACTTTCACGGGGAAGGTTGTATTTTGATTTCATTCTGCAGAGAAATGAAATATGATAACCTTCATGTTTCCCATGAAAGAGAGTCCTGGTTTTCTGAGCAGGCCTAGCTAGCAGTGAGTAGTAAGACCAATCTTTAAGGATGCTATATTCCCCTGCATGTTTTGGACATCCTGCAGTGTTTTTTTTAATCATTATTTTATAAAACTAAAAATACAAGGGAGTCTTATGAGAATTTGTTTTTTCTATCCAACCATAAAAAATACATTATTTGTCTCTGTGTGTGTGTATATATGTGTGTGTGTGTGTATGTGTATGGGTCCACTTAAGTAAAAATTGATATACTCAGAAGTGGTCAACAATGAATAATATTTAAACGACTGTGTCTAACTTGAAGTTAGCCTTGAGATACAGTTAGACATGATAAAGTTCTTCTAGAGCAGGGATAGAAAACCTTTAACTTGCTCAGTGCTAGACAACCTTTCAGACATATGTTCTTTACTAACAAAACCATGAAAATGTCATGAGCTTTTGTGGTTGTATTTGGCCATGGTCTTTGATTTCCTTATTCCTTTTAAAGCCACTAGGCCAGATCTTCCGACCTTGCCAAGCGGGCTTGCTATGAGATGCTGATAACGGTGTAGATGCACAGTAGGTTGCAACATACAGCCTCCAAGGTCTCATCTGTGCAGTGTGATGGGGTTGGGGAAGTAACGGTCCTCCATCACAGTTGGACTTGAACTTAAGGATCTTTTCCAACCTAAATGATTCTACAATTCTGTGATCACACCCTTGCTGGTGCAGAAGTCCTGCAGAAGCAAGAAGAGGAAGGGGAGCCTGCTGTTGGCAGAGAGCATGGCTAAAGGTCCTGGATCCGTAGGACTGGAAAGGCAGCCCAGAGTATGATTGTGGTACCAAGTCATGGTCACCTACATCAGACAGTGTGGATCTTCAATTGATCTACCTGTCCTAATAATTTCTGACCAACTGTATGTATAATAGAATTTTCTTTGCTGAGCTGTTAACACTTGGGATAACCATGTGGTGAGCTATCAGTATCAGTGTTCCTGCAGATAACCCCACGTTAGCCAGCCAGTGTGTGAGGGCTAACTGAGGGGGATAGTTCACCATCAGAGTTACGGTCTCTCTGGGGTCTGTTGTAAAGGCTTTTCATCCACCTCATCTTCCTCCTGTGAGTTTGCCAGGAGCTGTGTCTGACCTCCAAGGACTTCAAAACGTGATTCATTGTGTGTTACAGAATGTCCATTCCTCTGGGCAGTGATTAAATCACCTTTGATGTGGGTCACTGTGGAAGGATGAAGGCTGCATGATGTCACCAGTTTTCCTCTGTCCCTCTGACGGACCTGTGCAGTGCTGCCAATGTCAATACAGAGTGGTGGTGCTGGCTGGCCTTGAGGAGTGCTGTGCTGAGTCCTTCCAACCCTGCAGGAACTGCCAGGGCTTTATCAGCCTGCTCGACCACGGCAGGCAATGTTTCACAGGCCCCCGCAGAGAAGCAGCACAGGCAACTGTCCTGTAAGTCAGTGTGGAGCTGAGCTAGAACTTCTATTTTAGAATAAATATTTCTACAGAGCTTTTTATTGTTCCTCCTGGTCTCTGCTCTGGGTGTAGTATGTGACTGTGGATGGAAGGGGGTGTTTAAGATCTGTATACATCTGATACTGTTATTCTGGTATTCTTGTAGTCATGCAAAACTCAGTGCTTTGTTAGTGATGGCTCAGAAGAAAAGAAAAATCTGGTTCTAACTGGTCTATGGTCAGTTTTATGGTTTCCCAGGGCAGTAGCAGTCAACTTTAATCTTTTGGGATAGTAGGAATGGGGCATAGTATAAAGCAAAAATGTAGATATTGTAAAAACTGTGAACACTGGGCTATGGGAATATATTTGTCTTTGAAAGACTTGCAGATGGGTTGATGGGAAGCAGAGGGTCCAAAGTGGTGCCTAACTGACCCCAAAGCACTTCAAAGCAGTGTATCTAAATCTAGTGGCTATGGGTGCAGTTAGTTCTATACAGGTTCTTACAGGTACTCTGAGGCGGATGTCTTTTATGTCCAGTTAAAGCCAATGCCTCAACAGAGTCCAGAGCTGGCACTGCTGCCTGGACCCTTGCAATAAGGAACTTCTTCCTAATATTTAATTTAAATTTACCCTCCTTCTGCTTAAAGCCTTTACCTCGTGTCCTATCACTGTGCGCCCTTTCAAACAGCCTGGCTCCAGCTTTCCTGTAGCCCCTTCAGGTACTGGAAGGCTGCTATAAGGCCTTCCCAGACCCTTCTCTTCTCCAGGATGAACAAGCCCAATTTTCTCAGCCTTTTCTCATAGCAGAGGTGCTTCAGCACTCTGATCATCTTTGTGGCCCTCCTCTGAACTTGCTCCAACAGCTCTGTATCTTTCCTGTACTGGGGACCCCAGAGCTGGACACAGAACTCCAGGTGGGGTCTCATGAGAGTGGAGTACAGAGAGAGAATCACTGCCAGTTACACTCCTTTTGATGTGGCCCAGGATGTGGCTTTTTGGGCTACAAGAACACATTGTCAGCTTATGTTGAGTTTTATATCAATCAACACCTCCTAATCCTTCTCCTCAGGGATGCTCTCAATCCATTCTCCACCCGGCCTGTAGTTGTGTTTGGGATTGCCCTGACCCATGTGCAGGTCCTTGCACTTGGCTTTGTTGAACTTCATGCAGTTCACACAGGCCCACATCTCAAGGATGTCAAGGTTCTTCTGGAGGGCATCTTTCCCCTCCAGCATGTTGACTGCACCACACAGCTTGGTGTCACTGGCAAACTTGCTAAGGGTGCACTCAATCCCACTGTCCATGTTGCTGACAAAGATGTTAAACAGCACTAGTCTCCAGTTTCTAATTGTGGGTACCAGAGGTGATCAGTGAGTTGGTGTATGCACAAACACATAAAAAAGGAACCCAGGACCCACAGGACAGCAGGTACTGCTGCCTTTGGGAATGTGCTTTCAGAGCTGTTGCCTCACAGTAGAGTAGAGGACATTTTCTGGCAGCAGCAGGGTGGTTTGGACTGAAGATGAAACGTTGCATTCAAGGTGGGGGGCACACAGCAGGAATATATTGTCTGAGGGTACCTGGGATGTGCAGTGGCAGAGTCACAGTGATATGACAAAATAACCGAGGCTCTCAGGCACCTCTGGAGATTGTGTGGTCCCAACCCCTGCTTGGGCAGGGTCAGCTGCAGCAGGCTGCCCAGATCTGTGCCCTCTACTGTGACACACGACCTTCAGCCCTGTGACAATTCGGCATGGTGATGTGCAGATTTACTTTCTCATCAGATTTAGCAAGGCTTTTGCAGAAGGACACCACTGGACACTGACATTTCAGTGCTAGAAAAGCAGATCCCAAGATCAGTAGATGTCACGGGTGATTGATGGTCCCTCCAGAGTCCTATCATTTCTCAGGCAGCGTGGACACCCACTGCCCTCCCTCACAGAATCACAGAATCACAGAACATTAGGAGTTGGAAGGGGCCTCAAAGACCATCTAGTCCAACCTCCTGCCAGAGCAGGGTCACCTAGACTAGTCACTCAGGTACCCCCTTCCCCTACCCAGCTGATGCAGGTGCTGACGGTGGGATGTGGAAGATGCTTCTGCTGTGCTGATGTGTATGTGGGATCAAAGTGGGAAGAGCTGATGTTTTCATGCAGGAGCTGCTTATCTCCTTTTCCTGAAATGTTCCCAGGGTGTATTTGCATTGAGTCACCTCCCTTCTGGTTTGGACTTAAAAAGAAAAGCAGTGAAAACGAAAAGAATTCCTGATGGTGACAGAGCAGCCTTAGATGTTAAAATCAGCTCTCCTTTGTGGGTAAGAGCTCATTTATACACATGATTTATGTTTGCTGGAATGAGAGAGGGACAGACTTAACAAATGACAGGTTTTGAATGGTTGCAAGGTAATGTTATTAATGTCTGCTGACTTGGTGCCCTGCCCAACTTTGAACTTCTTTCAATTGCATGAGGCTGAACAAGAGCTGCGTGAGTTTTGAAATATTTCCACATAAAATAAGCTCTGAGACAGATGGAGAAATGTGAGTTTCCTAATGGGGCCTAGTAAGAAGAGCACAGGATAGAAAAAAATAAGCTAACAAGAATCTTCCTCAATTGAAACATAAAACAAGGAATCAGAGGGAATAAATTCCAGTGCCAGCCACTGTCATCTGAGGGGTTACACACTGCGTAAGGATGAGAGCGATGGCTTTTTTTAAAAGGCATTTGTAACATCTTTCACCCACTTCTCAGGCCTGGCAGGTCAAGCAGCGCTGCAGCAACAAGAGCCTCCTGGGCCAGTGCCACCAAATCCCAGCCTTAATTTATTTAAATGCATACAAGATGATTCAGTAGGTGCTAATGCTGCTAATTCAGTAGGTGTTAATGCGTGAATAATTATAGACATATTTAAGCAGCTGGTGTTGTGCCTTCAAAAGTTTCCGTGCATGGAAATTAATAGCTCTGTGGTTGCATGTGTGCTTTACATATTATAAAATGAAGATGTTGGTAGCAGCTCCATGTTAGTTTAAGTCGAGATTTTCACATGCAGCAGAATTAAAAATTTTGGGTTTACACTTTGACATCTCCAGACGTGGCACAACAGATCCTCGGAAAATAATTGATTTTTTTCCTCTGCATTCTTAAAAAAAAAAGCTCTTTGTTTTCAGGCTGCATCTGTTAAGAATTTTCCTTAATTTCCTTTGATTCACATTTCTCAGGTTCTCCAACAACACAAGCTCAGGCCTAACAAACTTCCTCCACACACATGCATTGATACTATCTTAGGGCCAGGCCAGCTGAAAAGCACACACTCACAAACAAATATTCCCCTTGTTTGCAATAGCTGTTTGGAGCTACGTGAGGAATTGATGTCAGAGCGGCTCCTTGCTCAGCAAACATTTGGTTACACAGTTCCAGGCTCATGCTTTGGTGTGAGCAGATGACAGAGCATCTCAGATAAGTACCTCCCATAGAAAATACACATACATGACATGCAAACACTGCACAGCGACAGCAAAAACTGGGATGATGGAAATAACAGTTCATTTTGTGCCCCGTTGACTTGAAATACTACTTTCTAATGCATTTTGCTGTCAGGACTAAAAGGTTTCTGGCATTTACTCAGGGGTGCTCAGCACCTTGCAGAATCAGCCCCTAAGGAGGCCCAGACTGGTGCAGGCATTGGCAGCAAGGTTTTGACGTGTCAAATGTTTGGCTTTGGGACACAAAACAGGATTGAGCTGATGCTGTCTGGTAGATCTCCTTGGGTTGTCCTGACAGCTGTAGAAAGCACTTTATTGCTTCTACCAGATAACCGGGGAGCCTGCTTTCTTTCTTCTCCCCTGCCCTCTTGGAACGGAAGCATCAATGCTGCTTTCCCTCCGGCTGCCTGGCCGGTGACAGTGCCCGGCACAGCCTTGCAGAGCAGAGGTCCAGTCAGGCAGACCTGCAAAATGGGCTGCGGACCCAGGTATTTGCTAAATAAACATATACCATAAGAGCAGAGACGAGACCTGCACCAATCAACACTGCTGTTATTCCAGCATTTTTTGCCCAGAACAGGTGATGGGGGCTCTGGTCTGTATTTGTTTGAATCCCTACAGTGGCCACACTCGAAAAGTGGCATGGCTTTGGATGGGAACCAGTCCACAGACATCTAGGATGTCACAAAGCTTAGATTAATTAAACAAGCTTTGCTCTAGCAGCTGTTTTAAATAGCTGTACATCAGCCTGTCTTCCAGTGCCTCAGTTTTTAATAGATGAATATCATGTGAAGGTTTCACATTATCATTTGGATGAAATTCAGATATTTGAAGATGGAATGATATTCAATACTTTTCTGTATTTCCGGGAATTTCATGTTAATATGTTCTCTGTTCCTCTGCGAGAGGCATAAAGCTGTCTCCCCAGCATCAGACATACTGCACAGGAATGGCTCACAATTGTTAATTAAAAAAAGTCCGGAGTGACAGGCAACAAGGTCGGCTCTCATGTGCTTTGTATGCAGGCAAGGAAGTCTCGGAGTTCATGAATGGTTCATTTATACTGCACTTTAACTTATCTGCTTCTTGAGTGCTCCCAGTCTTTTAAAAATGTTGGATAAATTTGCACTGGATACCCCTTGCCTAAACTGATTATCAGTATCAGATCCAAAAATAATTTAATTCCTCTAAACATTACCTGTTGCTTCCTGTTCCACTGTACAATAGGTGATTGTCTGGCTCTGTTGTACCACATTTTGTCCTGTCAGCTGAAGCCACAGATGGGCTGAAAGGGGAGATGAAAGTGCTCTGCACTCCTTTACAAACCATAAGCCAAGAGCCAGGGAATGCACTTTACATCAGATGCCCTCTAGCCATGTAGGTAATGACTATTTTACCTTCATCTTTGTACAGATATCTGCCAGTTGTCTGGGATTCAGAAAGTATGTATGGTGCATGGGGCGAGGGGGCAGCGGGTGGTTCCTCAGATAAAAGCTACATTTTCCTGACTTGTCAAAAAATCGTGCAGTGTAAAGGAACTCACTCAGGTTTGCAAGCAAACCCCAAGACATAGCTTTTTCTGTGGCTAAGAGTTACAGAAAATATGAATGCTTAGAGTAACCCAGTATTTTTCACTAGATACTGCTGCAGCAGCAGGAATGTAAGTGACCTGCTTCTTCCTTGTCATGGACAAGCCTTTCTCCTCTGCCCTTTTGCCACTCTGCTTGGGGCTGGGTCTGGTATTTCCGCTCCTGGGAAAGGCACCTCTCAGTCACGCTGGTCTCCCCGAGGCGCTGCTGGGGCACGGGCTGGGCCCTGTGGGCACCCAGTGCCAGAAGAAGTGGCTCTGCCTGGATGCAACCGCAGCTACCGAGAAATCGCCATCAGCCCCACTGCCACCAGTCTCCTTACTGAGGGTCCATGCTTCCCCCTCCCTGAGATAAACCCCTGCTGCCATGAACGTAACTCAGGTGTAACGGTCAGGTGTAACTTAGGTGTAAAATCCTGTACTCAGTCATGGTTTTAAGCCCTTTTTGGAAGGTGAAACTGTTTTTCTATGCTTAGCAAAGTGAAAAAGAGGAAAAGAGAAGGAAATGGGAAGCGGAAGGGGAAGGGGAAGAGGGAGGGGGAGGAGAAGGGAAGGGAAGGGAAGGGAAGGAAAAGGGAAAAAACCCCCTGACCCTCCTCCCAACAAAACAAAACCAAAACCAAAATCTCAATAAAATGAGGAAATTGATCAGGACTGTGCAAGGCCCTTTGCACATGCCAAAAATGCAACCACAACGTGCCATCAGGAACGCACCCATTGGCTCCAAAACCAGAACAAACTTGAGTGGGAGGCAACTCCCCTTTGCTCTGGTCCAAGCCACAGACACATAAGGCTGCCTGCAAAGCCCAGCCTGACGCATGCCACCACCCAACACACACAGCATGTTCTCCCCACCCAAATCCCATGGAGGAGGTGTCACTTTGTTGCCCACTCTCAAGGATTATGTATATGTCTGTTTTGTCCCCAAAGAAGGCATACATTTAAACAAGCTGAGAAATCCACCAGAAATGCCCTGCCATCAGCTCTTTCTGTTGAGTCCTGCTTGGACTCTTGACTTGTGCTGGAAACAACAGTCCTGTATGGAATGGTAAGGAGAAGGTGCCAGTAGGCTGGAGCACATCAATCCTGCATGCAGGATCACATGAGCTGGAAGCTGCTTCCTGTCATGAAACAAACTTGTGCTAATCCACTTGTTTAAGAGTAAAGACAAGCTGGGATTTGATTGCTGAGCCCCCATCCAGGCTTCAAGCTGAGCCACAGCTCTCCTGGCCCACAGTGAGGTGGGGAGACAATTCTTGGCTTTCAAAATACTTGAAAAGAGTCAAAAGGATGTATGAATGTGAGTATGCTTCCAGAGCAGTGTGTGTCACATTGAACCACTTGCATGTGTTCACCAGTGATTTCACTATGGGGACCATCTTGCTTGCACCAAAAAATTGGTTTTTGGTATCCATGTCTTCTATTTCTTTCCAGCACTCCTCACAGTTGTCCTGGAGTCTTCTACTTCTCATGCTTGGTTTCTGCTGTAGATATTCCTTCTCTCAGGTTCACAAAGCAGGCTACAGAACACACAGCCGAACATGGGTTCCTCTGCATCCTTTCTTCCAAAAGAGCTATGCCATCAAATATACTATAGTGAAACTAGGGGTAAGGGGTTTAAACTCAAAAATGGTAGATTTATATTAGATATTGGGAAGAAATTCTTTACTGTGAGGGTGGTGAGGCTCTGGCACAGGTTTCCCAGAGAAATTGTGGTTGCCCCTGCTGTAGAAGCAAGTGTTCAAGTCCGGGTTGGATGGGGACTTGGGCAATTAGTATAGTGAAGGACAATATGGTCTAGAGATGGCAGGAGGGTTGGAACTAGACAGCCTTTGAGGTCCTTTCCCACCCAAACCATTCTGTAAATTTGTGAAAAAATCCCCTGAAAAAAAATCAATTTCCTCCAAGCCTTGAGACCCCAGTGTTTAAGGGCTAACAGGTGGTGAAGCAGATAACAAACAAGGAATGACAAGATGGTAAGGGGATCTGGGCAGCAGTTTCACTGGCTCATGTCCAGCATCTGAGTCTCTGCTGCCTGAAGGGCAGGACAGAGAGGCAGAGGCTGGCTGTGAAGGGAAGGAGGCAGGGGTGAGGAGGGAGGCTGGAGAGGAGATCAACAGAGTGCTGGATAGTGGGAACTGGCCAAAGTGAGCCCTGGTGGGCACAGAGATGGATTCTACCCTGGACAAGACACTGGAAGCTGCTGGTGTCACCCCTCTGTCACCCCCTGTCACTGTTGAAAGGTCCTATCAGAACTGGAAGGAGAAAAATATAGCAGATAATATTCATTTAAACTCCAGACATTTTTAAGACTTACTTTTCTGCAGAGACACAAAACCCCTTAAGGAGTCATTATATGGACAGAGAAGATTTAAGAAAGTGCTTAACTCTTGCTTGAATTGTGTCAGGGATTAGCTTCCTCAGACAGACTCTGGTGCTAGTGACTAGGCAGCCCTAGTAGGCATGCTTTGTCTTCATTTCTATAGCACTAGCATTGTGATACTGATAACATGAAGTGAAGTCTGTCACCTGGGGAAGTCCATCCTTTGCTACCAGAGGCAACTGAATGGTCTCTGACCTTTTCTTCTAGTGAGGCCCTTGGACTTGAACTTCAGCATGGACTGGAAGAGGTGGGAGAACCCTCCCTGCCTGCCATGATGCAGTAAGGGTGTGACTGACTGCTTACAGAGTTCTCTCAGATGTGGAGAGAGGTAGGAGATAAGGCCAGAAGGCCTTGCTTAGGGTGGAGGTTTCCTCCTGAGATGTCATTGCTGTGCAGAATCTTCAAACAGGACATGATAATGGCGAGGGACCTGAGCTTGACTTGAGAAACCAGGGTCAGGCAGAGCCCTGGGAGAAGACAGCGGTGCTGGTGTGGCTCCATAGACCTGTTCAGACACCGGTGGCCAGTGAAGCATTCAGCTGTGTCAGGAGAGCACCACTGCTTCCCTAAGTCACCTTGTTTGGCTTAGGTTTTCAGACCATCATTAATGCTGTGGAAGGCCTCTTGGCCTAAGTCCAAAATCATGACCCCTCAGTTTGGCTGATGCCTTGCCCTGAAGTGCCTGAAACTGCATCTCAATTTTGGCAGTCTACAACAGCTCAGCACCACTCCTAAACTGGGTGTTGTTTCAGCTATGCTGCCCAGGGGGTAGAACCAGCTTTGCCTGATGTGCTCTGCAGGAGTTTGGCCAGAGAAGGAGATTGCAGTGGTGTTCTGATGGGCAGTTAATTGTTGTATGTTAAACGGTCATTTCAGGAACTGTATAAATAAATGTGGGAGCAAGAATGAGACCCCTGATATCCTCCTCTGTGTGACTGAGTTCAGAGGTTGAGAGTACTCTTCCTCACTCTCTCTCTGTGGTCCAAAGGATCTTTAATGACCCCTCGACAAGTGGAGCAGTTTCATCAGGAGGGGCTGATGTTGCTTCTTTTCCCTCTCTGGGCACTGCTGGGGTCCTTGCAGGCAGAGAGCAGCTCCAAGCCAGCTTAGCCCCATCATGCGTCCAAGTATTGTCAGTGAAATGGAGATGACAGCACCACCAAACTCAAAAAAGTACTTGGAGATAGGACTATAAAGTGACTACAAGGCACTCATCATACAACAGTGGGACCTCTATACGGTTACTCAGTGTGGCTGAAGTAACAGTGCACCTTTCTGTTGATTTTGCTGGGTCTTTCGATAGGTTACACTAAATGAAGATGTCAGGTAACTGGCTTTATTTATCATTGCTGGAGTGCAATCTGCCCAGGGTGTTTGACACTACTGGTGTTATGTATGATTCTGCATGGGTCATTTAAAGGTTTCAAAGCAACATTTTGTTTTACAGGGGAATTACGATATATGTGTGATCTCATTTTAAAATATTATACAAGAAATTAAATGCACTTGAACACTACAGACTACAAAACATTTACCTTACCTACTAATGAACAATAAACATGAAGCTTGTTTCATGAGTTGGAAAAAATAAGTTGAGAAAAACAGACATCCAGGGATTTTTTTCTGCATTGGAGGTTTGCTTCTACTATAGCCAGAAGGGATGCACAATTAATCTTGAATTTTAGGTTACAGAGGCATTTACAATGAAGAATTATTTAATAAAATATACAAGTAGGAGGCATTTGGGTACTCACCCTTGAAAGGTCCTGTCAAGACTTTACTGCTTGAAAATTAAAATTCACAAAATGAAAATCATAGTATTATTTAAAAAAAACCAAACACCCAAACCTTTATTTACATTGAACTGTCCAAATTCTACCCTTGTTTGCAGCATAGTCATAAGTGGGAAAAACTTCCAGGCTTGAGGCGGGGTGAGGATCCCAGCTGGCCCTGTGCTGACAGTGACTGATATGGACCACCACGTGCTGGTGCTGGAGCTCTGCCTGGCTGTATTTAGCTTGCTAGAACAGATGTCGCTCACTTGCCCAGGGATGGTCCAGCATGGGACAAAATCACAGCAGCGGGGAGAAGGCAACGATTTCCACTGGAAGAGTTCTCCCAGCAAGGTGTGAGAGTAGGCCTGAATCGGTGGCACTGAACTGTGAGTGCAAAGTTAGGTGTTCAGGGGATCAGTGCATCCCAAAAATGCAGAGACAACTAACTGGTCACAAAGAATGTCCCTGCTCTTACATTGCATCCACCATATGTAATCAGATGGGAAACTCTGCAGCTTGGCATTTATTGCTGGCTGATTCCTTGCAAATCCTTCTGCTTTGGGAATCAGACCCAAAATAAATAAATGGTGAAAACATCAGAGATGACATATCTCACAAAGTGCTTTGTTCATCTATGAAGGAAACAGCAGAGTTTCAGTCCTGCCTGGTGGTGTTTCAGAATAGCCTAGCAAGTACATTTGGACTTGATCTTAAAGGTCTTTTCCAACCTAGAGATTCTGTGATTCTGTATTCAGTAATATATTTAACCATAATGATGACTTTGTAGTATTAGACATCTTTGTAAGAGGGGTTTGCAAGGATAATACAGAGTGAATACACTGCAGTGAGTGTTCCCCTGAATTTGCTGCTATAGCACAGACCAACCACACAGAGAAAGCTGGCTAAAACTCACAAGATCGTGTGAAGTCTGGAGCTGACCTGTCTTTGAATTGCTAAAGGAAAGGTGCATCTCAAGTTGTGCCAGGGGAGGTTTAGATGAGATATTAGGAAGAATATCATTACCAAAAGAGTGGCCAGGCATTGGAACAGGCTGCCCAGAGAAGTGGTTGAGCCACCATCCTTGGAGATGTTAAAAATACCCTTGTAGAGATAGCACTTCAGGACATAATTTAGTTCACATGGTGGTGTTGGGTTGACAGTTGGACTTGATCTTAGAAGTCTATTCCAACCTTATAGATTCTCTGATTCTATCATCTTCCTAGGGACTCTGCGGCTACATGCTGGATCTCTCAGGAAAAAAAACTGAGGAGGTGTTTTCAGGGCATGGTGAATGGAGCACACGGGGCACTTCGTCACTGACATATCTGTGGAGTGATGTGCTGGCACAGGCAGGGAGCTGAGGAGAGGTGGGTGTCGTGGGGAGAACCATGAACAAGCATCCCTCTGAGCTGGTGGAGAAGAGGACACCATACACATAATCTCTTCTTTGGTTAAAGTGAAATGCATGGAGCAAAGGAAGTTGTCTGGGCTCACGTGTTTATGCTTTATCTCAGTGCTGCCTCGAGCCAACTAAGAACCTAGGAATCCTCTCTGAAGCACAAAGTGCTTTTCTTATCACTGCTTGTTTTCTCATGCAACTAGGAAAAGAAAGGTGAGGCATAGGAAACAAGGAAACTGGGCACCTGATCTTCATGCTAATTGTGTGCTGTGTTTCTGCCTTCTTAGTGGTTGTTTCAAGCCTATATGTGCCAGCCAGGAAGGGTGGAGACATGATTGGCTTTCCACAAAGCCCTCTCTTGAGTGGGAGTTCTGCTTTGGAAATGCTGCCCTAGTGGCAGTGGAAGAAGCAGTGGAGCATAATCAGGGTGTGATCATTGACCTGAAGAAACGTGTGTTAGTGCACAGACACATTACCTCTGATGAATAGGAAACAAGCTGCCAAGAAAGCCAGAAAAATGCTGCATTTCATATCTCATCTGTGAGAGCTCTCCTACCATTTGGTAGGGAAGTGCCTTATGTGCCAAATATGTAGGAAATACCCAAAAACCAGGTTGTAAACCCAAATTTACTGAATGTTAATATAATGGGTGACAAGAGATCAGTGCTTGGCAGGAGTGGGTTTTGAAAGACTCTGTCATGTCTGCTGGTTTTTATTCTGCAGAAGAACTGAAGCTATGGATTTGATGGCTAGGGAGAATGGAGAGCGGTAGCCCAGGCACTGGAAAGAAGGTTGTCCCCTGGGTAATATGGTGCCATGGAAATACTATCTGATGGCCTAAGTCACCAGATGGTGCTATTGTGCACACTATTTGTGTGTGTGGGTGTTTCTCTATGGGATGGGTTTCTCTGTGGGATGAAGGTGCTGGGGTTGTTTTCTCTCTCCTTTTGTCCCCACCCCATCCAATGCAGACATTGGGGATGAACACTTCTGGGACTGAACACTGCCTCATTGGCCCCCAACTCGCAAGATGGGGACCACTTCAATGCCATTTCAGCCACCACTGTTTGAAGTTATAAATAAAACCAGTCATACGCAGAAACACCCTCATTCTGTTTCACCGTTATTTTCTGGGCTCCCTGGTATAAAAAGGACAGGGATCTCCTGGAGAGAGTCCAGAGAAGGGCTACGAAGATGATAAAGGGCCTGGAGCATCTCCCCTATGAGGAAAGGCTGAGAAGATTGGGACTGTTCAGCCTTGAGAAGAGAAGACTAAGGGGGGACCTAATTAATGTTTACAATTATCTTAAGCAAGGGATGCAGGGGGAATCAGCCAGCCCCTTTTCAGTGGTCTGTGGAGACAGGACAAGGGGCAATGGCTGCAAGTTGGAGCATAGGAAGTTCCGCACCAACATGCGGAGAAACTTTTTCACAGTGAGGGTGACAGAGCACTGGAACAGGCTGCCCAGGGAGGTGGTGGAGTCTCCTTCTCTGGAGATATTCAAGACCCGTCTGGATGCCTGTCTCAGTGAAATGTCCTAGGGAGCCTGCTTCGGCAGGGGGTTGGACCCGATGATCTCTCGAGGTCCCTTCCAACCCCTACAATTCTATGATTCTATGATTCTATGATTCCCGATGGGGAATCCCAACATCTCTACACAAGAAGATGTAAGAAAAAAGCAGGGAATTCCATGATGTTCAAGGAGGCAAGGAACATGTGTGCCCATCTCTGATTAACTGAAGCACCTTATGAAGTATCCCACAACAAAATTACCCTGCAGCTGGGCACAAAATGCCTGGCCTTTGTCATACGGTCCCACAGAACTGTGCCGCAGAAGAGTGCTTCTTTCTGGAAAGGCTCAGAGGGCTGGAGCATCTCCCTTAGGAAGACAGGCTGAGAGAGTTTGGCTTGTTCATCCTGGAGAAGAGAAAGCTCTGGGGAGACATAATTGCAGTCTACCTACAGGAAAGTGGGAGGGGTGCTGTTCATCAGGGAGGACAAGGGGTAGTGGCTGCAAGCTGAAAGAGGGTAGGTTTGTGGAAGCCCCTTCCCTGGAAGTGTTTAAGGCCAGGTTGGATGGGGCCTTGGGCAACTTGGTCTAGTGGAGGGTGTCCCTGCCCATGGCAGGGGGTTGGAACTAAGTGGGCTCTGAAGTCACTTCCAACCCAAAGCATTCTATGATTCTATGATTCTCTTCTGAGTGAACCCTGTAGATTAACTCCTAACAGCTGGACTGTGGCCTGAGCAGCTCTGCTGGGCTGAGGTATTATGAGAAGAATATGGGCCAGGTTCAGACACCTGGACCAGTCCCTATTATCTCCACAATAATATGTGTAATGTTACATACCTACACAATACTAGCTATTTAACATTTACACTTTATAGATATACAGGTGTATATTCAAATACATGCATATTTACAGATAAATGATATATCAAATTCTAATCATATATTATAATATATAGTATGGTGTCTACCTCTATAATAGTACTTAATACCTGTAAAACACCTAGATAACTTTGCCCCTGTAGGACCTTCTCCTTGGAGGGACCACACTGCATGGGGGGTACTGCCTTCTTTGTCTGACCCTATCTGGAATCTTATTCTTGACCACCATCACAGAATCACAGAATCGTAGGGGTTGGAAGGGATCTCCAGAGGTTATCCGGTCCAACTCCCCTGCCAAAGCAGGCTCCCTAGGACAGGTCGCACAAGTAGGCATCCAGACGGGTCTTGAATGTCTCCAGAGAAGGAGACTCCACAACGCCCCTGGGCAGCCTGTCCCAGTGCTCTGTCACCCTCACTGGGAAAAAGTTCTTCTGCATGTTGGTGCGGAACTTCCTATGTTCCAACTTGCAGCCATTGCCCCTTGTCCTGTCTCCACAAACCATTGAAAAGAGGCTGGCCATTTCCCACTGTGTCCCACACTTCAGATATTTATAAACATTAATTAGATCCCCTCTCAGTCTTCTCTTCTCAAGACTGAACAGCCCCAGTTCTTTCAGCCTGTCCCCATAGGGGAGATGCTCCAGGCCTTTAATCATCTTCATAGCCCTTTGCTGGACTCTCTCAAGGAGATCCCTGTCTTTTTCATACCAGGGAGCCCAGAACTGGACACAATACTCCAGGTGGGGCCTGACCAGGGAAGAGAGGGGAGGCTCACCTCCTTTGACCTGCTGGCCACGCTCCTGTTGATGCACCCCAGGATCCCATCATAACAGTGCTGATAACCAAAGTGGGTGACTGCTCAGGAGCAGGAAGGACATGAGCCTGGCCCCAGATGTGCCTTTGTAGAACTCTGTGCTTGAGCACTGATTAAATGCCATGGGACAAAGCCTGAGCTGCAGGGAAAGCTGCCAGGTTGGCCATGATAAGACCTGACTTTTGCATCTTGTGGAGGTAGAGTGTGTAGACTGGAGTTACAGAAGGTGGGAAGATATGTACTGTCTGGGCATGACCGAATCACCGTGGAAACAGCTGTGATCCCACCACTCGCTGTGGAAAATGTGAGAAAAAATGCTTGTGTTGGTGTTCCAGGCTTGGTGGCTGTGAGGTCTATGGAGAGAAGGTCAGTCCAGCAAACACTGTTGCCAGCACCAGACACCTGGGTAAGGCACAGGATTATGTAATGTTGAAGCTTCTTTCTGCCCATTCTGCAAGTCTCACAGTGAACCTGTTTTTTCTATTGACTGTCCTCTAATTCTTTTTTAAAATGCATAAGAAACAATCCCACTTGTTTCTAAACATTATTCATAACAAAATGTGATCCTGAGATCCCTAGTGGCAAGTGAAGCACATCAATGAGCATTATAAGAGTGCTACTGCAACAGATACATCTTTTCATGGGCCATTTGGAAGTTATTTCTGTGATACCTTTTTTTCTTTAAAGACTTGGTCCCTAAACCAAGTAGTAAATTAAGCAAAGCAACATGTAAAAGTCAAGGTGATATAATGTGTTAGCTTTTTTAAAAGCTTTTGGTTAAATATTATTTTACAGTGTAATAATATTTCAACAGATAATGATCTTTTATGTGTGCCTGGTGTAAGGTTCAGCACCTTCCACTCACACCCACAAGCAGAGGGATGGAGTCTCCTTGGCCACCTTATGAGGCTGTTCAGCAGCCCTAAGGCTGTTCTAGCCTTAGCAGCAAGAGCCAGCTCCCGAAAGCCAAACTTTGTGTAGCACCGATGGGAGCAGAGCTCACAGTAGGATTGGTCCTGTGCCAATGTGAGGAGACCCCCTGAAGTTAATGGGACTACTCTGGTGGCCCAGTAAGCGTTGCCTATTGGGGAGATGGCTGAGAGCCCCAAACTCACTCTGGCTTCATCTTCTCTAATTTAAGCCCTGCTGCTGTGTGAGTCCATCAGACTAAGGAGCTGACTGTGCTGGCTGTGCTCTACTGCTGGAGTAGGTGCGGGAGTCGCTGGCTGGTCTTTACCCCCAGAGTGGGACAGGCTCTTAGCAGATGGTGATGGGAGGGTTGCAAGGAGATAATTGGTCTGACCATTGCTGTACCCTAGAACTCCCCTGGGGCTATGGCAGGACCATGTTCTTTCCAGTGCTTGGAGGGTAGCACTCTCTAGCATGTACTACAAGAAGGGCAGTCTGGCCGCAAACCCAGCAGACAAAGACCTTTAGTCCCACAACATCCCCACTGCTGGTGGACGCCTCTTCCTCAGTGCTTAAAATAAGGGGGGCATCTTTTTGACTTCAAAATAGGGGGAGCACCGCTCTCTAAGTGAGTGCCTTTTGCTTGGTCCTCACCAGACAGAGCCTGCCAACAAAGTGATGCGAAAAGCCCATGGGGAGAAGCAGAACTGGTCTGCAAGGGACCCTGCACAGGGACAGGAATGGGGCCTGGGCTGGGGTGCTCCCCTGAGGGTGTACAGCTGCTGGAAGGGGATGAGGCAGCATCCGCATGCTTTTAGCAACAGACACAGGACTTGAATCAATAATACAAGAAAGCCTGTGGTCGGCGGCATTTCTGGCCACAGCAGATGGACCACCATTCAAGGAAGGGTTTGAGGCTTCCTCTGCCTGAGGGGATTTTAAACCACATTCCCACATTTCAGGCAAGTACCCTCATCTCTCTCTGGCTTATAGGTCCCTGTAGAAACTGCAACGTTGCACAGCCAGGAATCACAGGGCTGTAGGAAACTGAGTAAAAAACATGACTTTTGTAGGGTACTCAGCTGGTCAGGGCGTGCATGGGTGTCTGCACCCTAGAGCATCTCTGTCCGTGGCTCATACCTCAGCTGGTTATGACCCTGCTCTACCTGATCTAACTTGAGGTTGGATTTCACTTTGAAGTTGGCGCTGCTTTGAGCAAGGGGGTTGGACTAGATGACCTCCAGAGGTATCTTCAAAGCTAAATTATTCTGTGATTCTATGTTTCTAGCACTGGTTTTTATCCAGTTACTGTTTCATGTAAAATCCCTCAGTGAAGTCCCCTAGCCATTAGGTACAGGCATGTTCCTTCTTGCCTGTTCTACCTCTGCCTCCATAAATCTAAGGAAGCTCAGCTCTGGAGGTACAGAATCCTCGGCAGGTTTTTAGCTAATGCTTAAAGATTAAAAGCTACTATAGTCGCCAGGAAGGGCAAGACTCTCAGGGTCACTCTAAATTAACTAAAAGCTCCATTAATTCGATCAAAAAACTAAATTATACATTATAGTGATTTGTATAACATAGGATTACTTAGTTCTGTATAAAATTTTGCATGCAAAGCCACTTTTTTCTGATACCTTTCAGCAAATAGAAATAATGCTAGCATACTAGAGATAATATAAATGTATATTTATTCACAACTAATGTATTATTTTTATATGAATACAAGCAGATAAATGTAACCATATACTAAAACATTGTATTGAATGAACCTTGAAGAATAACTATTTTACCATTTAATGGCAAATAAGTAAATTCAAACTATATTTTAATAGCAATTTAAATGTGCTGGGTTTTTATCCATTAGATGTATATCTGGAGGAGTACAGTCAGCAGTTATTGTATAATTAAAAATATAAAAAATATAAATTAACTCAAAGTAAAACAAAAATGCTGATATTTGACATTTTTAGGGTGAAAAGGGTTCTACTTTAAAAAAAAATATTTGCAAAAGTGTGTCCTGTTTTTGAACCGTATTTATTTTCCATAGAGTAACAAGTTCCACAGCATGGTGCGTCCTACAGCAGATGAAAATATTTAGCATGTTAAATTTACGGCCGAGGGCAAAAAGCTGAACTTGGGAACCTATTTAAAGTGCAGTGGAAGTCTGTAAAGATAACGATGGGGAGTTGAAAGCAGTGAAGCCTCAGACAGTAATATCTCAATAACAAAGAGCTAATACTTTGCTGCAGAGCCTTTCTCAGCAACAGTTGGTCCATTTTTGTCATTACGTCTAATCAAGTCCAGTCTTGCCTCAACCTCCTCAGCCAGCAGACATCCAGCACTTTAAATATAACCGTATGTGTCCAGCGTGATTACCAGCGTCATAAGGCGCTCCCGGCTCTGTCCTCCTGCCTCCAGCTGGCCTCGGACCCCAGGGTGTCACATTCCAGGTTTTATCTGCCGAACGTGCGCGCCGATGGTGAGTGAGGCTGCTGTTCGCTGGAGGGCTTGGGGAAGGGGCACGGCGGGGTTATCGCCCCTGGGGAGCGGCGTGCCCTCTCTGGGCCGGGCCCCAGCCACCTACAATGGGAACCGCCAGCAAGCCTGCCAAAAAGCCTCCGGAGTCAACACGGTCTTGGGCTGCCAATGCAACCAGATTTCTTCAGATGTTCATGGACTTCTTTGTTCTCCTCTTTGTCCCCCCGCTACATGTGAAGAGGCACGTGGCATTTTTCACCTGCACGAAAGGCTGCACCAGAGGATGGCCAGAGCTGTCTGGGCCTGACCCCGACCCACTAGCGGCCAAGTGTGGGAAAAGGCCCCCCTGCCAGGCTGAGGACAAGGTGTGCCTCCTCCCTCGTGCAAGGGGAGACGGAAGGGAAGAGCCGGAGGCAGGAGCTGTCTGAAGTGCTTTCTACAATTACATTGGAAAATTCATTAGTGTGAGTCAATGGCAGAAAATTAAGAAAGCGCCAAGGAACAAACAGGAACCTCTGTTAACACATGACAGGTTTCATGATGTAAACAGACTTGTTTGTAATTTGCTGAGGTTTTAATGTTGCCTACATGACTTAACAGTCTTCATAGGATTCTTACTTTGAGCTGATAATTATAATAAAGACATTAAATTACCCATATTGACATAAAATTACCCATAAAGACATAAATTATCCAGGCACTGGAATCCTAGTTGTGCCTTTTGATACATTTTAGTGGAAATTTTAGTGAATAACATCCACAACCCTGGAGGAAGCAGAGGGGAACAAGCCTTTTCACAGCCAGAGTGGGATGTAAGGCTGTATTCATCCCTCCTGAGCTTTGCCAAATACCCTATCCCTGCGCCCTTTCCCCAAATGTGCTCAACTGCCTGTAGGAGTGAAGGCACATCCAACACAGGTGATGGGGCAGGTATGTCCTGGAACTAATAATCATCCTAAGACCATTTCTCTGAGCCCATGTGATATTTCTCAAGCTGGGGTCAGGGGAGGCACCGAGGCTGTTGTCAATTAATCTCACCGTATAGTGAGTTGTATATTCAATTAAGGAATGAAGGCTTTGGGAAGGTGGTTCTGCTAAGAAGTTTTTAGGATTGTAGATTGGATGGGGCCCTGGGCAGCCTTGTCTAGATCCAGGCCTGGAGGTTGGTGGTCCTGCCTGTGGCAGGGGGTTGGAACTCTATGATCCTTGGGGTCCCTTCCAACCCATAGCATTCTATGATTCCCTTTTGGTGCAATGATCTCTAGAAGAGAGACTTGAAGAGAGGTCTTCCATCTCTGCCTTGTCTCCCATTTGTATCAGGAGTCTGGAGGACTAGGTGCACCACTGCCATGAAGGCCAGAGGAGTTGCTCTGGGGTGGGCTGGGCATATGCTAGGAACAAATTGAGATGTGGTTTTAGTGTGGAAGCAGGGGTAATAAGCAGTGCACCAGCAAAGAGGAAGGAAAAGTTAATCCAGCTCCCCTTTCCACTGTTCTCTCTGGTGCTGTGCTGAGGACAGGCAGTCAGGGGACATGGATTGGGAAGAAAGAGCAGTTGGTTGCTCCATACTCCTCCCGAGAAAGGAAGCTGAGTTGCTAATATTATCTGTATTTATTGTATTTATGTGGTACTGAGCTCATCTTTGAGACATCTGGACCCAAGAACAATAATTAAAATGAACAACTGTTGACAGCAGTTGTCACAAATTGAACAACTGGCATAAATCAAACTGCCTGGAGTCTCAGCCATCTCTCCCAAGGAGGGGATAAATACCATCTAGCCAAATTAAGAAAGCTCTGTGGAGAGCAAATGCTTGTGGCAAGGAGTCAAATACATGCTGGTGCTGGGCTCTGTTTGGGCTCTGGCAGAGCAAATCACCAAGGCTAGGTACCCTTCTTGAAGGATGCTTGTCTGCTCCCCACCCACCCCCATCCTCACCCCCTCTCTGATTCCAGGCACAAACAGAACATGCTTTCTGGCAAAAGGGAAAGTGAAAAACAGCAACAAGCTTTGTCTGAAGGTGGAGTTTGCATTACCAGCAAATACCACTGCCTTTACTGCATACTGAAGCTTGAAGCTAGTTAAAGCACAAACCAAAACAAAATCGCACTCAAACCCATTTGACATCAATGAGGTTCAGGATGTATAATCAGCACCCAAGGGCAGCCAAGCTTGCTAAGGCAAAGAGTCATTTAACTCCGTATCCCAAAGCAACAGTTCAAAGACCAGTGTAAATATGGGGAAGTAATCCCCTAATCTCTGACCACTTGCAGTTTGAAGACATTTAAATGGCCAGGCTTGAGAAAATAAAATCTATCTTAGAAAACCCCCATGCCAGTAACTTAATTATGGATTGAACCCTTGGGACATACAAATCCATGTAGCACCCTCACTTGTTTCTTAGGAAGATGATTTTTTTTTTTACTTAAATCAAATTTAACACCAAAGTCAATCTGTAATTAACAGTTGCTTTTCTACTCCCTTCAAAAGGCTTTGAGTTTGGAGCCAGGTGGAAAATCCTACCCATCACCTTCCCTTTGTTTCACACAATTGTGTGAAAAGGGGGTAACCAGAATTGCCCCAGTGCTGTGGCTCTTCAGCAGCTTGCTGGGTCACCACAAAATCAGAACTGAATAAAAGTGGGCAAAGACAGAGACACCCCCAGTTTCCCCGGTGGGGCTGCCCTGCCCCAGGGCCCTGCATGACCCCAGGCCAGCTGGACAGAGCGGGCTGCAACACGTCCTCTGTCCCAGCAATGAAGGTGGGACAGAAATGCAGGATATTATTTCAAGAAGCTCCCTGGCTCGGGAGGCACTTACTCACAGGGTGCGTTCTCGAGTTTTGCATTCATGTGGCTGCAAATAGGTGCAAGATGTCGTGCCTCATCGCATAGCTCCAGGAGCAGGGATGGAGGAACTATGAGCTGTCTTATGGGACACAAGAACAACCAAGGCAAGTGGCATAGCAGCAGATGAGACTTTGCTGCCCAAGGCTGCCAAGCCCCCTTCTCCTCCACAACACTTGTGATGCTTGCAAAAAGTCCTGTTGGTTCCCTCTCTGCTGCTGCTGTAGGTGCACAGCCATGTGCCCAGCCCACCATGTGCTCCCTTTCCATCCTCTGCCCTGGCATTGTCCCCAGCATTGTCCCCCTGGTCATGTGTGGGGCGGTGGAGAGAAGCAGCGTTCCTCTAAGCCCCAGCAATGTCTCACACGTGCGGTGCCCCATCTCCATGGGCAGACAGTTCTAGGGTGCTTTAGACCTTTGGACCTCTTTCTTTAAGGCTGATTCAGTTATTTCACAGGGATTCTGCAAGGGGTGAGAGGCCTTGCTTGCTAATATTTGTTCTTTCCTCGCTCAGCAGTGCCCATCTTCACCTCTGCAGACCTGAAACTGCTCCCTCTGCCTGGATTCAAAAAAGTTCTGGTTTTCTGTTTTTTCTCAAAGTGGTATAAATGAAGAAAGACTGTGTGTGTGCAACCTTTCAAATAATGTTTTCAGCTTTCTTCTTACCCTTATTTATTATGTGTTTGGCTCCACTTGTGGATTGGGGCACCATTATATGAAGCACCATGCAAACACAGAACAGAAAGACTGCCAGTGACTAGAAGAGCTTGCCATCTAAACAGCATAAATCACTGCTGTGATGGTACATAGAAAAAAAGTGCTAATTCATGCTGGCATACTCCCAGCTGGAAAAAGAGAAACGGATAAGCTCTGCTTATCTTCTCATAGCCTTAATCACAGCCTCACACATTGTGCTTCCAGCGTCTCTGCTGCTGTTTCCAGTGGTGATCTCTTCTGGTGCCTCTCAGCTGAATACAATACTTGGTAGCACAGTATCTCTTCCAGACAGTCCCACTCAAACAACAATCCTAACAGTGCTTTCCTAGCACAAAGTCTATGCTCACTGGAGAGATGATTCGGGTTTGGCTCTCAGTCTTCAGGGTTTGGTCTTATTAATGGAGTTCTTATTAATGGAACTTGCCTTATTTGGAGTGTGAGAGATGTGTTTTAAAAGCCAGTGATTGTGGCAGAATTTTACTTTTGGTAAGCTAAAGTAAACACAGGCTTTCTAGATGGATATGATGTCCAAGTACTTTCCAAGCACGGGGGCTAAGATGCTGGCTCTGCCTGCTTTGTTTGCACTGGCCAGAATAAAACAATCTGCATACCATAATCTGAAAGGAAAGGTCAGCCCAAAGGTCACATGTTTTAAGGGTGCTACTTCAAAGACATTTATCTCCTTTACAACACCATTAAGTCTCTGGTAATGGTCTATTGTCTTTCATCATCTCAACCTCTTCACCTGCCTGTTTATGTTAGGCCAAGCCTCCTATGCGATGAGGGGGAAGCAGGTGCTGGGTGGCTCCTGCTTGACGGAGCACACTCCATGTTATTTGAGAAAGTGGCAGGCTGTTACAAGACTATCAAACCGTAACCACAGCCATCCTCTTCCCCCTTCCTGCAGAAACCAGTAGTTAAATCCTGCAGGTTTCAGCTCTTGTTTCTCACCCAGCCCTTCTTGCTTCTTTCGATTGCACTGTTCAGACTGGGATCTCCACTGAGATGGATCCTCCATGATGACTCTTTCCATCATACCTCTCTCCCACTACGTCTGGAGGTTGAGATTACTTGTCATAGTCAGGGAACGTGATGGTTCCTCTTCTCCTGATGCTCTTCTTTACAAGGTAAGATGGAAGCTAACCCCATCACTGTTATTAGCCTATAAGGAGGCAAGATCTTGTCTCCTTGCTGCAGTAAATCAGATACTGTCCCATTGACTTCAGTGTACATCACTACAGCGAAGTCATCAGCTGAATATCCAAACCAAGATCTTTCCTAAAGACCTTGGTGATGCACCCCAGGGTTGTTGTTATCTAAATAAAACCCTCCTTCCCATGGACACCTCCTTGGGGTTGCTAGAATACCTGAGGCACAGAGACAGCACTGTGCTAAGTCCCCCAAACTGATAAATTCAAACACTTATTTCTTCTGCTTTGGTTTTGCTAAGGTGCACCGTCCACAGATGCACATAGCCTGGTCATGCCCCCAGGGCAAGGTTGAATCTCTTCATAGCATCCTCTGGGAGACCAACAATATTTTCAGCTTTGGAGAGAGACTTTTCTCTCTGCACATGCCATTGCTGCACTGAGATGCTGTAACAGATAAAAATAGGTCTTCTTCATTCTCAGATTGTTTTGTCTTCTGATGGACAGCCATGTGTCTTGCCATCACCCTATCAAGAGAGGGGAGATGGGCTAGGCACATGGCACGAAGAGGTAGGGACTGTGTGGGGCACACTGAGCATTGAGATGTTCTGCTGCAAAAGGAGAGCTGCTGAGTCCCCAGGTGGGAAGGAAAAATAGTGCCCCAGGTCTTGGCCATTGGATGAAAGGGTGTAGCACAAGAAGTCACTCAAGAGCACTTGGACAAGCATGGCCAGATGCCTCCTTCATCTCTATGCAAGGACTAGGGCCCTTCCAATAGTTTTGGGCCATTATCAGTTATTATTACTAAATATCACACCTTTTATCATAAATTTCTTCTCATATAGTTCATCATTCTCTTTCCATCAGGTAGTAGTGGGGGACATTTTACAGGTTTTTCTAGGAAGGTTTGGTAAGTGCAGCTTCCACTTTAAGGTTTCCCATATAAATTCATCTTCCACACACTTACAAGTTGACCAATCCTAAATGTTTGGGCTGAAATTGCCATGCCGGTTGAATTAGCCAGGCAAATACTAAAACTAAGTGAGCTGGACTTTTCTGTCAATGAGGGACTAGCAAATAAAACAGCCTTTGCTCATGTTAAAACCAAGAGAAGGTTTATAGCCCTCTCCTGGATGAATTCTAGCATTTGGCCATCCTGTCTGAAAATTACTTAAGGTGTCGGAATATGCCTCGTCCTCCTCCCACAAAAAGGCAGTCAAAGTTAATGAAGCTGTGACCTGCCAAAAAGGTTCACTTTGCCACTTCTCAGTAGGGTTTGCCTAAAGTCTGGCAGCTCTTATCCTAAATATTCTGCCTGCCCTGAGCACGACTCAGAGCAAGGAGGGACTGAGCAGGGAAAGTGCTTCTTCAGGTCCTGGTGCTTGCTGTTACCCCAGGCACAGCATGGCAAGCAGAGTGTCTCGCTTGTGCTCCCAGTGCCTCCCAGTTCATGCCCCAGAGGGTGTAGGGTGGGTGCAAAAGGAACGTAAAGGTGTTGGAGAGTGGAAAAGAGCAGTTGGGCATAATTTCTTCTGGTGGATGATTGGGAAGCAGGTGCTGGAGCAGACAGACTGAGCAGACAGCAAGGATCAAGATCCTATACACAAAAGCACCTATTTTCTCTAGATCTTCGGCTTTTCCTTTTGTATCCTCTCCTGCTAGCAAATGAAACCTTTGGCAAAAGCTGGTTAAAAGCCAGAATTCCCAGCCTGCAGGGAAGTCCAGTGATAGGAATAGTCTTTTTGTTTTGTTCCAAACTGGGATGAATATTTGAAATACTGAAATTTTTATTCTGGGGAATTTTTTTCCCCTTTTTCAGCAGTGCCCTTAATTCAAGCATTTCTTTAACTCATTGGTGGCATTATGTTCCTTTCACATGTAGCTAGGGTATGTTTATACAATATATGAAACAATATGTCTTAAAATGATGATGTGTGATAAACACACACATGCATGTGTCTGTATCTTGGTATATTGCATAGCCATAGAATCTTAGTTTCCATTTATCCCACAGGTGCAGAAATATATTATTTTAGCAGGAACTCTGTTATTCCCTATACATATATAGGTCTTAACTCTTTGAAGTTTAATTACTGTAAATGCAAGGTATTTATTTATCTAAACTCTACACAAGTAGATCTAAGTGTATATATGAATATGCAGTTACTGGAACTTCAAAAAGAACTTTATAATTGAGATAACTCTTTTTATGGAACTATAATTTGCCCAACCATAGATTTTGGATGTATTTATTTATTAATTGCATTATCAGGCCCAAATTTTGGAACTGAGTTTCCCTGTGTGGACTCATGTGGTCACACACTCCTATTGCAGGCTGAGGCCATAGGTATCAGCCAGCTTTTCAACTGTACAGGGCATTTTAATGGGAAAAGTGCAGAGGCTGACAGCTGGGAACTGCCCTCTTTCATCTTCTGCTCTCCTCCTTATGTTGGTGGCTGTGCTGAAAAGCTGAGGGCACCGAATTTCTCAGCTGGCAGAAAGTCGAAAACCGACAGATTCAAAGGAGTCATGCTGAACTTCACCTGCCAGGAACTTGCCCCATAATTTTTATATTGAGCAGAAGAAGTAAACATTTCCATGAGGTTGGAAAGAAGTATTTTCAACATGCTTATTGCATATCCCAAGTGGACATTTTTAGAAATTAGTCAGTAGTCACTTCAAAAGTGAAAAACTACCTGATTCTGCTGCTCTGTGCCAGCACACTCATCAAACTGGTGTAGGTCACCACTCATAACGCAGAATGAGAATTCTGCCCTAATGCCCCAAAAAAAGTGAGAAAAAAAGTGTCTAAGGGGATTTTTGCTGGAAATGATGAAGCTTATTTGGGCTTCTCGTTCAGCCCTCTCAGCTGCCCCAATCTGTGCTTCTCCCATCCAGCTAACAAAACTGATTATAAAGCTTGATGTGGTCAGTCTGGGGAAAGTGTTTTAAAAGTCAAAATAATGTGTTTGGGCTTTTGTTTGTTTGCTTTTTTTGAAAGCAACTCCCAAACTGACCCATTCTCAGAGGCCCTGGCTGGAGGGACTTGGGGTCAGCTGCCAGGTGCCTGCTACATAGGTACCTTTTGCAGTATTACTCCATGCTGGACCAAGTCTTCCTCTTTGATGCTTAACAACCCCTCCAAAAATGTTATTCAGACTCTCTGAACTAATACTCAGCTATAAGAAAATAGGGAGAAGCCTATTATTGTTATACTGACAATGCTCAATGCAATTACCTGGGTTGGAATAGCAGTAAAGCAGTGCTTTTGAAGTTCATCCTCACAATGGGGTTTGAAATAGCTTATTTCTGAATAATTTTAATTTATCTCTGATGTTGTGTTCTATCTTTGGTGGGTTTTTCTTTTCACAAACAAACTAAATCTACCTTGGTTCCCAGATCAGTTTCAGTGGGTATGGACTATCTATTTAATATAATACCCTATTTTTTCCTTATGTTGTATACAGACAGTATTTTCCAGAGCTTCCTTTCTTTTCAAGGATGATCATCTTTGGGAGCCCTGGACAGTGAACTGTGTACATGGGTATATGACATGAAGTGTATAGTTTTTAAAAGGCTTTCCCCTCTTGCACCATAGGTAATTTCTAATGTGTCTAAATGACCATCTTGTTTGATTTCAGTGAGGCATCAAGACGTCTGTGTTCTGCATTAACGGACTGAAAATCAAGCCTGGGTTTTCTGCCAAGCCTGTAATACAGGCTTAGATTTCCTTGGGGGAGAGTGGAAAGGAAGAAAGAGATGGAGGATTTTTCTTGACTGCTGCAGTACAGATACCTTCTCCCTTTCCCATGTACTGCTTTGGTATCTGACACAGGGAGGACTTATATCCACTGCTGCTGAATCTCTCACCTGAGTCCTGTACCCCTTTTTGCGGAGTCTGACATCCCCACCTGCCTTCCAGGGACTTTGGGGCAGGGCTGCCCACAACCCTGTACAGTGATGTGTGATATGCTGTTTTCAATACTCCAAGATTCAAACAAACTGCCAGAAACTATGAGTAACTGGTAATAGAAGTGTCTGACTGTGGGTTTGTAGATTATTTCAGTTCTAATAAAGGATATTTTCCTCTCCTTAAATGATTCTATTACAGATAAAGAATCAGTGCCAAAATCTGTGTCTATATGACATGTGCAAATATACTAACCTGCTATTGCATATAGTATAGATACAAACCTCTTCCTAGCTGTGTGGTGGGTTCATGTTTTGAGAAGTCACCAGATCTAACCCTGGCATTTCAGAAGCCTGCATAGGCAGAGATATTTAAGATAAGACCCAGGGGGCTGGTGCTGAGCACTCTGGAGGTCCCCAATCAGCATCTATTTATATCCCAAGGCCTCAGGCATGGTCCAGGCTCAGAGCTCCAACAGTCATCAGATGGAAAAGGGCAAGAGGGGGAAGTTATTGCAAAAATTAATAAAGAACTTGGAGTTTCATATTCTGTGTTTGGCTGGTGTGTAGGGCCTAACATCAGGGAGAGAGATGGAGATGTATGTTGCCTGTGGTTAGAAAAGAAAAGGTGGAAGGAGAGGGAACAATCCAAGACGTGGACTCATAATCATCCCGCTCTGTCTTCTGAAAATGCAGTGGAAGTATTTTATAGGCTCGTAAGGATGAGCAGTCTGGATGTTGGGACACAAGACCTCTTCGAATGGAGCTGGGTTTTAGAGAAAATTGTGATTTATTTCAAAGTAATGAGTGAAACCAAATGAGATGCCTTGATGCTTGTCACTTCCTAAGTGAGCAAAACCTATGGTTCCTGTTGGAGATCTCTCTCAGGACTAGTAATATGAGAAAAGATGTTCGTCCTAGATTGAGAGACCTACATTCACAAAGAGCTTTAGACATCCCAGGAAATCAATGGGAATTAAATCCCCAGATGCCTTGGAGAATTTGGTATAATTAGTTCCAGGAAAACACTGCCAAGGCTGTTTTTCCCTGTTACACACAGGACTGAAATGCAAGCAAGGATATTCTAGAACAACTGCAGAAATCATATGATTTGGATTTGGGTCAGGAAGCCTTTCTTTCTAGTTTTGCTTAGGTCAGAGGAGATCAGAGATGGGGCAGGAATCTATGGAGCTGAGTGATGGTGAGCACTTCTCAACTTGCTGAAAACACTGGGAACGGAGCAAGTACAGACACAAGTCACAAATCAGCGGGTGACACAAGCCAAAAGTAGTTTTTAAAGGAAGGCAAACATGCCTTGTTCTTAATGAGGCCACAGATGTTACTTGAGATTTTGCTCCAGTGACTATCAAGACCGCACTAGCATTACACACAGATGTTACACCAAATGGTCTTGGGAAGTGGGGGCGTGATGTCATTGGGGGGTTTCAAATCTGGAACACATAATCAACTTATCTTTGTTCTGAGAGCTCTTGTTATAGCCCCCCTTGGGCTCATTCAGAGGTCTTTTGCATAGGAAGTGCCCTGAGGAGAGATCCTGTTCCAGGACACAGATAGCTGTGGTGAGAGTCCAGCATACCTGTTCCAGTTTCTTCTTATGAGTGGCTATAATGTATTTTGGAGAAGAACTATGGTTGGGTGGAAAGAGGATGAATGGTCTGGCTCCTCGTTTAGTCCCAAAAGGACATTGTTTCCAGAGGAAATCTCAAGACTCTGTGGAAGGTCTCCAGGGCATGGTGATCATCTAATTGCTGAGTAAATCACCTTAGCAGAATGGTGTTGTATTCATAACAATGAATATTAGTAATGAGTAGTAAGATGATGTTTTAAAGAGCTTTTTCTCTAATTAATATGGTATCATTTTACCTTGGTAATGATTGTTTATTTCTCTGTCCATGTGTTTACTTCACTGACTTGAACCTTGTATTTTGTCTAGCTGAAAAAACTCCTTAAGTGCTTCTTAAAATAGAAATCGGCTCAGATAGTCATCACATATCTGCTTTTGCTAGATGAATTGGAAGGGAATAGAAAAATGACAGCCATTTCTATTATTGGATGTTTCTTACGAAAATAAAACTCATGCTCAATACCCTAATCCTAAAAATAAGCTGCTGTGCGGAAGCCAGCATGGCTACTGTCTCACTTGATTCCCACCAAGCACATATTTAAGTGCCTTTCTGAGTCAGTGCACTATAAAACAGGCCTTGCAAGGAGCAGGGAGGATGGTGGCAGCTCTAAGAACTCCTCTTCGTCTTTTAAAACAAAGCATGTGGCACCAGTGGTAGCAGACACAAAACAATCTCATATTTCAATATTAGATTGACAAAAAGGAATATTATCCTATACAGTTGAAGGATGAGTTAGGGCTTTAAAAACATGAGTAGACTTCAATTCTTTTATTTTCCTTGTGCATAAAATAAAACAAAGTTGATTTGATTCCTTACGAGCTTCAAGTGTAAAAGGGGCTATGAATGCCACAAACCCTGTCTGGGTCTGGCAGTACACGAATGAAAGGGCTTGCTGTACGCAGTGGCAGAGCATTTTTACTTCTTCTTGTTGCTTCTTCCAAAAGCAGATGTATTGTGTTGGGCCTTCCTGACTAGATATGAAGGATAAAATACAGTTCACCTTTCCTTATCAGCAGGGACTCTTAATGGTACTGCTCAGGAAAGACCTTATGGAGATCTGCAAGATTTGGCTCAGAGTGTAAGGGAGCACTGCTTTATCTCCTCAGAGTGTATTTCCAGGTTGACTGCCCTGAACAGTGCTCTCCCAGGCAGTATTAACTTAAATCTCTGTGCCTTCAACCTCATAAAAACAGGGGCTTATGAGCAGCTGGAGCTGTGCTATTGTGGAGAAGAGGAGCTGCACAGAAGAGGCAGCTGCTGTTCCCCCCATCTGCTGAGTACTGCCCTGGTGTCCCCAGGTACCCTCTGCCCAGGCAAAGGCGAGGTGTGCCTCTCTGAGATCATCTTGTCCTCAGTTTCAGCCCTCTTCCATGGTGGCTGCCAGCCTATGTGCATCTGGGCTCACCCTGGTAGAGCCACAGAAGGCCCCTGAGACACACAAAAATTGTCTGGCTCACCCTAGATCTAGCTCTCCTCCATGGGATCCTCATCATGACCATGGATAGAGGTATTCCATGTGGCACGGACATCTGCAGGGAGGCCTGTGGAGATGTGGCAAGCAACAGGAAATGCAGCTGGGTCTTCTGCCTCTCAGCAGGGATCTGTGGACCTGATTCTCTTTCCTAATGGCCTGTGCTGGGTTGTCTTTTCCCCCTTGAGCAGATACGGGTCTGAGTGCCTAAGATGATGTGGTGTGAAACCAGGTCTTGGGAAAAACACTGCATCCCATGGTGACAGCTTTTCCCTCTTTGCACTCATTCTTGCCTATCCTCAGGGTAATCTAGTTAAAGATCAAGCAAAGTGGCTTTCTGGCATGGAGACAGTGTGACACTGTCTGGTATTGCTATGGATGAAGAGAGCTGAGGAAGGAAACTATGGTGCATACTGTCCAAACAGAAACTCATATCCTTATACTGGAATGTTCCTGAAACTGCTTTTGGGACTGGGGTTTTGGAAGAACCACGGAGTTACTGCTTTGAACCCCTCTTCTCTCCATGACCCCCAGGAACTGGTACTGAAGAGAACCTGCAAGGGCAGTGCCAGTGCTATTACTCCTGACTCATGCTGAGGTAAGACTGGGGTAATTTCTCTGCGCAAGAATGAGAACAACATCGCAAGAAATCTGAGTAGCTTCTGTGGGGATAGTCAAATCCTAGCATAGTCCAAGAGGTGTCTAAACCAAAGTCAGTAATGTTCAGAGCGAGCATAATTTGGAAACTATTCCATGCTGGAATTCTCTGTAGAGGATTACAGTCAAGAAAATCACTATCAGAAGGTAGCTGTGTAGGCAAAAATGATGTAACAAGTGATCCGGGTGCTGTGGCTTTGCCTTTGTAACAAAATGTTCCCCCCGCACTACAAATACAAAGGGAAGGAGGAAGGGAAGTATCTGGCTATTTAAATGAAAAATGACTTTTCTCTGCAATCACCTTCTGTCAATAAAATGCTTATTTTCTGACATGTCAATTAGGTGATTCAAAAGCCAGATGACCACTGCCTTCCATTTAGTACCGCTCAGCTGGGTTAAATGTCTTAAGTGTTTACCCTTTATGACCAGTGGCATGTATCTGTTCTTAGTCAAACTGTGCTATGTGTGACATGTTTGCCTGTAGGTTTTTCTCTTGAGGTAAAGTTAACCATTATTATCAGATTCTAAGAAAAATGGTAGATTAGAACAGTGGTTTCACTGACAGAAATGGGTACAGCTTGTTTTACAGTAATGTGTACAAGAAATATGAAACAGATGAGAAGAATTCACATAGAATTAACCAGCCTGTAATTTAAAGTGCTGTCATTAAACAGGATCATGTATCCATGCTTGGTACTTCAAAAGAAACCTCTGCTGTGTAAGACCAGTTATTAGTGAGGAACATTTTGTCCGGTATCTCCAACCAATTTTAAAAGATCTGATTACAGACACACAAGCATGTGGAAATGAAACTACATTTTTATGAATCTTTGAGACTTGATTTTATTCACACAAAACCCTTGAAGGTTTGAGGAGGAATATAAATGGAGAAAGAATACATAAGCTCTGACTCCTGGGGAAGTCCTGAAAGGAAAGGTGGTGATTATATCCATGTAACCTTTCACTGAGACCAAACCCATAACACTACCTGCTTGTGTAAAAGAATGAAGCAGGCTGTGGGGTGAGAAGAATTTGCATAGCTAATTTAAAGAGGGTTAAATCTTTAGAAAGCCTGTTTGCTCTCCTCTACCAGGGAATGCAGCCCAAGTTTTTTTTTTTTTTTGAAAATTTAAAACTCTTCCTTTCTGACTTTTGACCAGAACTGAAAGGGAAATGCTCATTTAGAACAAATAAATAAATAAATGGAGGTAATGGAAGTCACTTTCCCAGACAAAAAATAATCACAGGGAGGCCTTTGTGAGTAGCAGCAGGTCAGCAGGACTCACTCCGCAGGCCCAGACAAGCCAGCAGGAGACAACCACTTTGGTGAAACATTCCTCAAGACAGAGCCTGCTGGGCAGCACCGTGCTCAGATCTGGGCTGGGGGCTTACATGCACACCCACCCTTTGGTGAGCAACACAGATGCAGTGAGCAATTAGCAGTTTGGTGTGAATAGAGCCCCTAAAACACAAGAAAAATTTAGTACTCAGACCTTCAGTCTCACTCCCCACAGCCCTTGCCACTGCCAGCATGCCCCAAAACCCAGAGGAAAACCTGAGAGGTGAGTGTCAGTGTCATGGTGCTTGAACATACTGCTGTCTGCTCAGGGTAACAGGCAGGGACACTGCTGTGCTGATCTTGGTAGCTCTGCAATTCATCCCGCATCCTGGGGAAATGTGGGAGGGACCTGTTCATAGGACCGCAGGCAACTCGGGCTGGAAGGTTTCTAGACCAAATTCTTGCTCAAAGCAGTGACAGCTCTGAGATTGCTCAGGGCTTTGTCCAGTCTGAGACCATCGAAAGAAACCTCCAAGAATGTAAACTACAGTTCTCAGTTTGTTTTACAGCTCTCATCCCAAGTCTAATGTGTCTATGAATGGCTCACGGATTGTTGTAGTAGTCCAGAAGGGACCTTCAGAGCTGTGTGATAAGACTCTGTAGGTGCAGCTGCACTCTGCTATGATGTCCCCAAGGATCTGGTCCTCACATTACTAAGGTGGGCACCCACAGAATCAAGACATGGTTGTTCTTTGCACTGTGTGTCCTATGTCCCTTTCTGCAGAAACCAGGGCATCATCTATGCCTGTGTGTCCTCTGGGCACTTCCAGACATAGCAGTTCAGAAAATATTTAAGGTTCCTCAGTTCCAAGACATCAGCTTCTGTCTCAGAGGACAGCTGCCTCTGGGTGGCTGAAGAACATAGAATTTGAAATGAGCCTTTCCTTTCTTCAGATTTTGTTGTAACCTAATCACACTAATCCATGGAATCACAAAATAGTCAAGGTTGAAATGAACATCTGCAGATTATCCAGTTCAACCTTGCACTCAAAGCAGGGTCAGCTATTGCAAGTTACTCAGGGCTGTGTCCACCTTGATTTTGAATATTTCCAAGGATGGAGACTCCATAAACCTTTTGGGCAACCTCTTCCAGTGTTCCAGTCACCCTTACAGTAAATAAAATCTCTTATATTTAAATTGAATTTCCTGTGTTTCATTTTGTGGCCATTGCCTTGTGTCCTGTCACTGGGCACAACTGAGAGGAGTCTGGCACCATTTTCTTTACTGACTACTGATGTACATTTGTGCAGTTTGGTGAGATCATCCTGGGCCTTCTTTTCTCTGAGGTAAATAGTCCCAGCTCTCTCAGCTTCTTATATGACAAATGAGCCAGTTCCTTAAAAACCTTAGTGGACATGTTCCCATATGCTCATGTCTCTGTTGTACTGGTGAGTCCAGACCTGGGCACAGCACCCAGATGTGTCTCACCCGTGCTAAACAGAAAGATCAGATCCCTCAACCTGTTGGCAACAGGCTTCCTTATGCCATCCAGGAGGCTGTTGGGGTTTTTCTGTCACAAGAATGCATTGCTGGCTCATGGTCAACTTGGTGCCCACACAGACTCTCAAGGGCCTTCTCTGAAAAATGGCTTTCCAGTGGATCTACCTGCAGTGTGACAAGGTGCATGGAGTTTCTTCCTATCTGGGTGCAGGACTTGGTGTTTCCCCTTCTCAGACTTACAGACATGCCTGTTGACTCCATTGTCCAGCCCATCTAGATTCCTCTGAATGTCAGCACAACCCTCTGGTATTATCTGAAAGCCTTCTGCAAATGCATTCTGTCCCATAGTTCAGGTCTTTAATAAAACTTTTTAAGAGTATAGGACCTCATTGCAGCCTTCCAGTACCTGAAGGGAGCATACAAACAGGAGGGGAATCAACTTTTTAAAAGGGTAGACAATGGCAGGACAAGGGGGAATGGATTAAAACTGAAGGAAGGAAGGTTTAGATTAGATATTAGGGGGAAGTTTTTTTACAGAGAGAGTGCTGTGGTGCTGGAACAGGCATGTTTTTTACAGAGAGGTGGTGGATGCCCCGTCCCTGGAAGTGTTCAAAGTCAGGTTGGATGAGGCCCTGGGCAACCTTGTGTAGATCCAGGCCTGAGGTCAGTGGTCCTGTCTGTGGCAGGGGGGTCGGAACTCTATGATCCTTGGGGTCCCTTCCAACCCAGACCATTTTATGATTCTATGATTCTATGACCCAGTGTCCACCCTGGGGTACACTGCTAGTGACTGGCTTCCACCTGCACTTCATGCTGCTAACCATAACCCTTTGAGTCCAACAGTTCAAATCAGTTTTTGATCATCTCTGTTTATCTAGGTAATGTTTCTCTCTAAGGATATTAAGGGAAACTGTTGACAAACAACTATTGCTCTCCTCTTGTCTACTAAGGCAGTCATCTCATAAAAATTGTCATTGACTCAGTCAGTCAGGATTTCCTCTGATAATTCCAAGTCACCTTCTTGTCTTTTGTATGTTTGGATATGGTTTCCAAGATTAGTTGCTCCATCATGTCCTGGCTGAGGTGAGGCTGACTGGCCTGTGGTTCCCTGGATCCCCCTTCTTGTCATTCTTGAATATAGGAGTGACATCTGCTTTATTACACTCTTTAGGAACCTTGCATGTATGTCATGGGCTTCCAAAGGTAATTCAGAATGGCCAAGCAAAGACATTGGCCAGCTGTCTCACCAGTCATAGATGTATCCCATCAGACCCCATGGAACTGTATGTTCAGTTTCCCAATTGTTCCTTAACTGGATTGTCCTCCACTGAGGGTAAGTTTTCCTTGCTCTAGACTTTCTCACTGGTCTTGGGAACCTGGGACTCCTGGAGTGTGATCTTACCAGTAAAGACTAAAGTGCAGAACACATTGAATACCCTAGGCTTCCCCATGTTCTTTGTCACCACATCCCTCACCCATCCATACATCTTTGGCTTTCCCCTAGTCTTCTTTCTGCTGTAGATAAACCTTCAGAAGTCCTTCCTGCTGTCCATTACATCCCTTACCAGATCAAACTGTAGATGGACTTTGGCTTCCTTAATCCAGTTTATCCATTTATCAACACAGTGGAAGGAATTCCCTCCTACCTTTCACTGAGACCAAGCAGTTTTATAGGTTTAAAGTGCTAATAAGGTAATGTCTCTTCAATCTCCTCTAATGACAACACTATCATTAAGTGTATTTCCCCATTATAATTTATTTTACCAACAAGTCTCTCAGTAATCTGATTTTCCATACCTAACACCTCAGCTCAGTGCCCTTTTGAATGCTGCAAGTGTGAACTCTTGCTGCTGAGTTCTCTTTGAAGAGTTTACTTAGGCTGGGAAGAAGTTATTCATGTGAGCTCATACCACTTTCAGACTGGCTGTTAAAGTCTAAACTTGTTTGAGGAGGAGACTGAAAAAAATTGAAACCCAGTGGACTGAGAGCTGACCACGTCAGTTTATTACTGACCTGATTCTTCAGTGAGACAGATCACTTCACCACCTTGCTTTTGTAGCCTTTCCTACTAAAGCATAAATCAAACCTGCATCCTATATATTACAGCTTACAGCTTATTACAGCTTATATATCACAGAAGATTTTGGCTCTGGCTTCAGTGGGAAAAGAACAGAGCCTCCCATGTAACTACCTTATCCACATTAGTGTTCAAAAGTAAAACATGCCAGCATCTCACTTAAAACATTCCTGAAAAGCTCCTAGGACATCCCCCATGAAAACTCTGGCGTAGTTCTTCCAGTATAGGCTGGCACCAAAATTAAGAAAACAGGGCTTTTTAATTAAGATAAGGAATTTGGGAGAGGGAGATGGGGCTATGGAGCTAATACTCTTTTTGTGCCACAAGAAATCAGTGCCAGACCATGGGCACTTCAGCCCCTGAGCATACACAAAAGCTATTGAGAGTGATGGACAGGCAGATGGTTCAGTGTACAGTTTGGTTCATGTCAGGCCATGTGTAATACTCAGAGGGAAACTTTGCTGCTCCAAGTATAGAATTAGGAGGTGAGAGTGACTCTTGAACTCAGTTATTGTTTCTTTCCTCAGTTTCTTGAAGAGATAAAGGAAAAGGAAGTTTCAAAAGCATTCAGAGGTTGGAGGTGACAATGAAGTTTTTGGGTTCCCACCACTTTGGGATGGGAATGAATCTGGGACTGAATCTGTAGCAAAAACTACGGAAACTAATAACGTGGGTTGGGGACATAGTTCTGCTTCTGAGGTCGGCCCATGGGGAATGTGTATCACATTGGTACACAAAAATGCTTTCTCACTGAAGTACACAACAGATTTTTTTGCCTCAGTCTTCACCAGCAAGGGGTCTAGTCACACTGCCCAAGACACAGAAGGCAAAGGAAGGGACTGGGAGAGAGAAGAATCTCCCACTGTAGGAGAATATGAGGTTCTAGACATGAAGGTGCGCACATTTATGGGACCTGACAAGATGCATCTGCAGGTCCTGAGAGAATTGGCAGCTGGTGTTACTAAGACATCATATTTGAGAAGTCGTGGCAGTCTGGTGAAGTTCCCACTGACTAGAAAAGGGGAAATATAACCCCCATTTTTAAAAAGGGAAAAAGGACAACCTGAGAAACTACAGACAGATTGGTTTCACCTCTGTGCCTGGCAAGATCAAGGAGCAAATCCTCCTGAAACTGTGCTAAGGCATATGGAAAATAAGGTAATTGATGCTAGTCAACATGGTTACGCTAAGGGCAAATCACGCCTGGCAAATTTAGTTGCATTCTATGATGGGTTACAGCACTGGTGGATAAGGGAAGAGTGACAGATGTCATCTACCTGGAAAATGCAAAGCATTTGATACTGTCCAGCATGACATGCTTGTCTCTAAATCAGAGAGACGTGGATGTGATGGATGGATCACTTGGTGGATAAGGAATTGGCTCAAACAACATTCAAAGTGTTGCGGTCAACAGGTCAATGTCCAGATAGAGACCAGTGATGAGTGGCATTCCTCAGGGGTCAGTATTGGGACTGGCACTGTTTAACATCTTTGTCAGCAACATGAACAGTGGGATTGAGTGCACCCTCAGCAAGTTTTCCAATGACACCAAGCTGTGTGGTGCAGTTGACATACTGGGGGGAAATGATGCCCTCCAGAAGGACCTTGACATCCTTGAGATGTGGGCCTGTGTGAACTGCATGAAGTTCAACAAAGCCAAGTGCAAGGACCTGCACATGGGTCAGGGCAATCCCAAACACAACTACAGGCCGGGTGGAGAATGGATTGAGAGCAGCCCTGAGGAGAAGGATTTGGAGGTGTTGATCGATGTAAAACTCAACATAAGCTGGCAATGTGTTCTTGTAGCCCAAAAAGCCACATCCTGGGCCACATCAAAAGGAGCGTGGCTGGCAGGTCAAGGGGCAGTGATTCTGTCCCTCTACTCCACTCTCATGAGACTCCACCTGGAGTACTGCATCCAGCTCTGGGGTCCCCAGTACAGGAAAGATTCTGGTTGTTGGAGTGAGTCCAGAGGAGGCCACAAAGATGATCTGAGAACCTCTGCTATGGAGACAGGCTGTGAGAGTTGGGCTTGTTCAATCTGGAGAAGAGAAAGCTCTGGGGGGACCCTGTAGCAGCCTTCTAGTACCTGCGTCAAGGGGCTCCAGGAGAGCTGGAGCCAGGCTGTTTGAAAGGGAGCATAGTGATAGGACATGGGGTAATGGCCTTAAAATAAAAGAGGGTGGATTTAAATTAGATATTAGGAAAAAAATAATTACTGTGAGGGTAGTGAGGCACTGGCACAGGTTGCCCAGAGAAACTTGGAAATTTCTCACCATCAGTCAATCAATGCTCAGACAGTCCCCAAGCAAAAGCAGCCCATGCCAACTTCCCCTCCAAGTATTATTGTTGAGCATGATGTCATATGGTACGTAGGTGTCAGCTGTCCCAGCAGTGTCTCCTCCCAGCTTCTTGAGGGTCATGTACCTACATTCTGTCTGGGCAGTGTGAGAAACAAGAAACATCTTTACACTGTGCAAGCATTTCTCAGCAATAACTAAAACACGCTGGTATTATCAACACTGTTTTCATCACAAATCTAAACACAGCATCATACAAGCTATTGTAAAGAAAATTAATTCTAACCCAACCAAACACAGCACGGAGATCCTGGCCTGTCCATCACTAGCATGTTCTCGTTCCTATGAGAGAACCAAGGCACTCTGGACTAGAAAGGAGAGAATATATGCTTGTAGTCTTTGAACCTTATTTTTTAACTTAAGGATGATGTGGATTTTGCCAGTGAAAGGCTTTCCTTTGCTTCTAAAATTGTTCCATTTTTCAAAGGTTTTCCTGGCCATACACTGGTAGCAGGACTTGTCAGCTGCTGCCTTTGAAATTAGCCCTGAACCTGCAGGTGTTGATCTTCAGGGTATTTTTTCCTGTCTGCATCTTGAAGAAATGTCTCAGTAAACAGGCTGAGCACAGGGTATCTTGGTGTCTTCCCCACCAGCTGCAGAACTTTCTCACAGTAGAAAAAACTACTCTACAGTTGCAGTTCTCCCCTTTTTATACAGATTTTTTGCCACCCGATACACATACCTTCTGAGGGTGACAGAGCACTGGAACAGGTTGCCCAGAGGCGTCGTGGAGTCTCCTTCTCTGGAGATGTTCAAAACCTGGACATAATCCTGTGCAACATGCTTTAGGTGATCCTAGTTTGGCAGAGGAGTTGGACTAGATGACCTCCAGAGGCCCCTTCCAACCCCTATCATTCTGTGAGTCGGTGATTCTGTGATACCTGCACCTCATACACCCAACTGCCCTTGTCCAGTCATCATCCCTCATGAGTGTGCACCTAAGCTGTTGCATGGGGCTTCATCATCAGAAGGCCATGCACACTCTTGAATTCCCAAAGGGATTTTAGCACTCAGTCTCAGTTAAACCAGTGCTTTATGTGATTTATGAGGTTTCCGCCAGCTGTACCTTACTCCCTAAATTTCCCCATGCTAGCCAGGGACCCTCAGTTCCAAATGGATGCTATTTTCATATCATTTTCCTTCAAAGCTGGGCTGTGGAAAATGGTGCCTCAGTAGAGGATAAACAGCAAATCTGTCCTATTTGAATAATTTATTTTTACCACCCCCCCGTTGTCAATTAGTACCCGAAATAAATATTAAGAAAGAACAAAGGGGGAAAATATGACAGCATGGCTGAAAGTGTAGGTTTTCACGTTCATAGAAAGTTTAAAGCTGAGAGCTAGGAAAATCAAATGAATATAGGCATCTGGAGGGAGGGGAAATCATATTTCTATTGTGCAATGTTAATGCCTTAAAATGTTTAAAAAAACAGGGCTGGGGATGTGAGACTTCATTTAATTAACATGCTCGGAAACCTTATTATCAAGTTGAATGTGAATTCTTCTTGATATTTTACTTGCTCCGTTGCCTGAGGCTGCCTACAGGAGGCCGTATCCCTATTTTCCTGTAAAAACTACTTCCACATTCCACATCCCAATTACTCTGAAGGGCATACCCAAGCTCCCAATAAAATCATGCTTGGAGTCTTTGCTGACTTCTAAACGCTATTCTACATGTGTTTCTGATCACGAAATCAGATTTCTGAATGTCAAAATTATACTCCAAGTGGAGACTGAATAATATTTTAAGCTTTTTTATTTGTGTAGAAAGCCAAAAATGAAAATATGGAGCACCTGAAAACTCTCTAAATTGCTTGATTTATTTCCACTTGAAGTGGCGTACTGAGACCTATTGTATTGCAGTTCATTTACACTTCTCCACTTTGTGAACACTGAGCAGGCATGGGCTGCTCCGACTTACCTAGCACAACAGCTCTGCCATGCTGGCAGGGAGGACCCACTACTGCCTTCCTTCAAAGAAGTCATGAAGCCAAGAATAATTCAGAATGGCAGGTTTTGGTTTCACTGCTTGGGCATTTGTGAGCTGGGGAACCCATTCCTCTCCTGTCAGCACCTATGGGACTTGAGGAGAGAGTATTGGCTGTGGAGGGCAGTCTTGCTGGGTTTTGAAAAGGGGGAGAAGCAGATAGGATGGAAGCATTTAGCCAGGCCTTCTGTTGTTGGGAAGGCAGATAGCAGTGAGAGGACAGGAAGAAGACATAACATCTCATTTCACACCTTTCTGTTGGTGGCCCCAGCTGGTGCAGCTGTGCCAGGGCTGCAAATACAATTACCCATCTGCGTGCGGGGACACGACAGTTTGGTCATCTCAGCGCTTGCATGAGCTTGGCCACAGTGCGGGAGAGGCTGAGGAAGCAGCAGTGCTTGCTTGCCATATGGGCTGACCTGGAGATTAGCCATGGATGCTGGTGGGAGCAGGGAAGGAACCACGGTCCCTTTCCTCCTTGCACAAGCTGTGTCTCCAGATGCAATGTCATCTATAAAATGGACGTTGGCAAGATTTTCAAAAGCAAGCATCCAGCTTTGATACATGTGGGGCTCACTCACCCCTTCAATGTCTTTCCTCCTGTGTACATACCATCCTCCCCACCTCATTTCATCAACACCGATAATAGCTAACGATTTACTGCACGATAGTCCCCTCTCAAGCTCCTTTGCTTTTCTTCTGTCAGATGCTCATAGTAAATTCTTGTAATGTGAAACAGCTCATTGGAGCGGGACTATGCATTTTCTCCTCTTTCTGGTAACTTGTGAGGAGTTGTCACTTCGCATCCAGGAGAACTCCAGGGAAAGATGACAGACTCCACAGGCTACACATTTCAGAGCCGGAGGAAATGGATACTAAACACAACGTCATTTAGATTTAAAATAATGGCTCTTAAGTGTTCACTGTTGTTTGTAATAAATATAATATATATAAACTTTAGCTTGTGGCTGAAACCTAAACTATCTTTTTTAAATGAATGATAACATAAAACATGTCATAATTCCTGATCCATTAGTATTAATGAAGCACAAATTAACATTTCACAGGTTTGAGTGAACTATATGTAGTCATGGAAAGGTGAAAGCATCTGAATGCCAAATGTACAACTTCTATAGCTCTTCGCCTGCTACAGTTCAGTAACAGGGCTTCTAGTCATCACTTGCTTTAATGTTATCCTTGGGACTGATTATCTCTGGTTCTGAAGATGTTCTTTGTTTTTCTATAATGCAAGGTGAGTAACCTTGACTAGGCTTTGTTAGGCTCTTATCTATCGATCAGAAAGACTAAAAGCCTTACTCCACTTCTGTGTGTAGCTTCCCTTCCCGACAGAAAAACTAAGCTCTCTTTATCCAGCTCTGTACCGCACGGTCGAGTCTGGTAAAAATCTGTTTGTGAGGGGCCCACTGCCTTTATCAGTGAAAGCCAGTGGATTTGCCTAAATCTGAAGCTCATCACAAGGTGATCTGAGAAAAAGAAAACATCAAAAGAAGCCGAATACCATATCCAGAAGCAACTGACAGGCAGGGTCATCACATACAAGCTTCACGGAGGAAAAACCATTGAAGTGGTGAATGCTTGAGTTGTGAAGAGATTTGTATTACCAGGGTCTGACATAGTAACATCAGAATTCACTTGCCGCATGATGATACTCTAGAAAGTGATCTTCAATGCAATTTAATATATAAAAAAATGGGAGGAAAAAGAAGAAGGAAGAAAGTAGAAGTGGACAAAAGACCACAGCTTTTGGTCTTCAAAGCCAGACTACCACCATGCACAGTTGAAAGCCTCAGAAGCATGGTGTGATAACCAGTCAGATATGAGAGATGGGGTTTTTTTGATCTCCTTGTGATAAGCTTTTTGGATATTCCATTAATATCCCATTATTACTGACATGGTTTCCCATTCTTCATCATACCGTCTGTGGTAACAACCACAGTGATGCAGACCATTTTCAAACACAGCAAAGGGAATTGAATCTTGAGTTTAGTGTATGGAGGGACATGAAGGCAAAGGTCAGACGGAGGAAACAACAAAGAAGCTTTTCTTCTTAAAAGTGCCTTAATTTGATTAAATTTGGCAGTTATTTTTCTGGCAAATGTCACAGGCAAATAAGCCAATCTTTAAAAGACATATGATACATAAACTCTAAGAGCATGTGTGTATATGTATAAAATGTGTATTTATATATTTTTATATATATATGTATATATATGGAATCATATATATCTGCTTCCAAGTTTAATGCAAACATCCTTTTCTTTACACAATGCATAGTTAAAGCAAGGGGCTTGTTTCCATAAGATGCTAGAGTGACCACAAGTAGCAATGGGTTCAGAAATTGCTAGAAGAGGCAAAGAAGTTAATCAAGGATTTTTGACCACAAAGGTAAAAATTCCAGGTCGTGTGATCTCTGAGCTACACACTGAGAGCAACTCAGGGGGTTAAAAAGAACAATTATAATTGTAATGTTTCTTGTTGTTATAGTGTTGCCCCTGCAACTGCCAGTCCTGAGATGAGGACCAGTTACATTTCTCTGCTGAGGATGCTCGTGCCTTTATTGTTACTCGGCGTACCTGACAGCAGGATGCAATGAAGATACAGATGCTGCTCGGGTCAGAAAGCTACGTGAGGCTGTATAAAGAAATGTGATGCAGCTGTGCTGTCTTTTATAATTCAGGTCTGATTCCAAGGCTGCAGTTACAGGATTTATCTCAGCTGCCTCAGTCGCTCTCAGGGATGGGAAAGATTATGCATGGCATTTTGTTCCCATCCCTGTGCCACCAAGACCCTGTGTATGAACCAGCTGACTGAGGGAAGGACTTTGCAGATTGAAAGTGCCGTTAAAGGTCATCTTGGCTATCTTGCTCCTGGAAAGCTTGTCTTAGCTGTGTTGAAAACTTCACTCCAGAAAGGGCTTGAAGATGTAGTTCAGCCACTTCAGGTTATTTTCACCCCTGTTCAAAACACTGAGGAAAGGCAAGGCCTTGCCATCTCAAATGAGACCAAAACATATAAAGAAAAGCATATTGTCAAAGGAAACAAATACAAACAAGAGAGAATAAAATGGCTAAAAATGCCTGCAAGTTCTAGTGGCCCTCACAGATACTGGTGCTTTGTGGGTTTGAACTAGAAAATAACAGAAAACGAATATGAAATAGCAACTTACACTACAACTGGCTCAGATTAGGCAAAGATTCCCTGAAATCCTATATATCTAAAATATTTTGGATATCTAGCTAGATAGCCATTCCCCAGGACCACTATTTTGCAGGTTTATGAGATCCTGGGAATGTCTAAGGGAAAATCTCAGCCCTTTGTGGGAAAAGACCAGCAGCTTTTAATTTCACTCACCGTCTGCAGCACATTCCATTCTGTCTTGTGAAACTGAAAACAAATTTGGCAGCAGGCAGTCATCTGATTTTCATGTAATTCAATAATTTATCATAAAAATATTCATTTATAAACAATTACTTGTTTTGGAATGATAGCAGCTGTCATTTTGGAGTCTGTAGTTCCCCCCACTGGGATATTTTTCTGAGTTTATCCATCATTAAATCATGCAGTGTTCAATGTGTTTGGAATCTGGGCTGAATGCATTTTACAATGTGTTTATGTTTTGTTATGTGCATAATATCATTTTTGCTTTACAGACATGAAATCCAATATTGCCAGATGTAGAAATCTCTTTTCTGCACAGCTCCCCTTAATAAACCTCTTTGACTTCAGGGAGGAATTCCCCCATACAAAATCAATATCCAAAATATCGCTGTTTCACAGTCATGACTCTTGAACTGCCCAAGTCACATCCACAATAAACAGCTCCAGTTAGAGCCTCCCAGGCTTGACTGAAATGCTTGTGTAAGTGTTGCCTTTTGGATTTAGCTAAGAGCACACAAGCATTTCCTTTCATTGCTGTCCTTCTATCACAGGGTGAAAACCAGACAAAATTGATCTAGCAGAGAAGACTTACATGAGCTATTAACCTCAGGCGCTACCGAGCCTGCTGTTACCAGCCTAACTGGGGGCGTTATGTGTGCATAGGGAGCATAGAGTCAGGTGTCCATTGAGAAGAAGCTCAACAACACTGCCTTTACATTGGTGTCTTAAGAAATAACAAATCTCCAGTCACATGGATATGCTGGGGGGTGGTAATAAAATCAATGAGCTTCTTGAAGGATTAAACAGAAATTGGAGTTAGGCTATTTTTGGGCTTGTCGTGGATGGAGAGATAAGAGGGATGCACTTCACTCTTAAGAGAGGCAACAATATGTTTATTGATATAAAATGAAGGGTGTAACGGTGTTTGATAATAAACGGGGCAGTGATTAAGGTTCAATGGTAAGGTAATCTTGATTATTTAGTGCATAGAGAACAGGGCCAGATGAAGCTGTCAGGGAGACCCTCCTGTTGAGTCACGAGGCTTAGAAAGGAACCCCTTGCTTTCTAAACTCCTTCTCAGAGAGGACCCAAGTAGTGGCTTAGTCCCAAACTTGGTCAACAGTTTATGTCTAAAGGATTATATATGCACAATCAATCCTTTGTACTTCTTAGCTAAGATCACAAAGTTTAGTGCACTTATTCACAATTCACTTACTGAGGATTTGTAGCAGATCTTTTGAGGCAAGGATTCTCTTGACCTTGAGAAGTAACTTTGAGAGGCATCCCTTTCAGGGGGACATCCTGACATGCAGCCCGCTGTCGTCTCAGGAGAGCTCAGAGAGCTCTTGGGCTGCTCAATGTTTATGGTGTAAGATGATTGGCTCATAGTTATATTTACATACCACCCACAGGTGCCAGTGGACACTGACCAGTGCTCTGTCCAGGTGGGCACATTAGCATAGATAGCCCTTGGCTATTGTGTTATTATCTATCTTCCTGAAATCACCGTAAGATGGATGCAGACATCATGACCATCACCAATGGTTATTGATTAGCCCAGATTTACAGGAAAAAGTCAGGCAAAGGTGGGGGCAGCAGTGGAAGCATACCATCACAGGGCTTTATAAAATGTAAAGACTCACAGAAAGTGCTCTCTCAAAGAGGAATTACCCATCTCCTTGGTTATTTTTACTGATGGATGAAAAGCTGGACATGAGCCAACAATGTGTATTTGCAGCCCAGAAGGCCAATTGCTTCCTGGGTTGCATCAACAGAGGTATGTGGCCAGAAGATCAAGAGAGGTGATTCTCCTCCTCTACTCTGCTCTGGTGAAACCCCACCTGGAGTACTGCATCCAGGTCTGGAGCTCTTAACATAAGGACATGAGCCTCTTGGAGTGGGTCCAGAGGAGGGCTACAAGAATAATCAGAGGGCTGGAGCATCTGTCCTATGAAGACAGACTGAAAGAGTTGGGCTTGTTCAGCCCAGAGAAGAGAAGGGCCCGGGGAGACCTGTGGGTGGTATGTAAATATAACTATGAGCCAATCATCTTACACCATAAACATTGAGCAGCCCAAGAGCTCTCTGAGCCTTCCAGTACCTGCAAGGGCCAACAGGAAAGCTCAGAAGAGACTGTGAGAGCATGTAACAATAGGATGAGGGGCAGGGGTTTTAAACTAGAGCAGGGTAGGTTTAGATTAGACATTAGGAAGAAGTTCTTCACTATGAGGGTGGTGAGACACTGGAAGAGGTTGCCTAGAGAGGTGGTGGAGACCCCATCCCTGGAGACATTCAAAGTCAGGCTTGATGAAGCTCTGAGCAACCTGATCTAGTTAAAGGTGTCCCTGCTTACTGCAGGGAGGTTGGACTATATGACCTTTAAAGGTCCCTTCCAACCTAATGCATTCTGTGATTCTATGATTTTACCTTAGAAAGGGCTGTGGGCTATCAGCTGAGTCTGCTTTGGCAGAACTGGGAACACCTTTGCCTATTCAGAGGTTCTTCCCAAAGAGTGCACTCTCCAAAAGGTCTGCAGAATTTAAACACCAGTATAAGTTTTACAGTTCATTCATTAGAAACTGTGAAGAACTCTATGTAAAAAGGATTTTAAAAATGAGTGGTTTGCTTAAAAAACTTCTGGTCCCAGTTGTTCAGGTTTGTTTCTTATGGCTTCACAGTCTCTGAATGCTCTGTATTTCTCTGGATTCACAGAAAAAATAAATATTAGAAATAAAAAGATTAGAAAAAAAAAATTAAAGAAAATCTCCCATGAGGAGATTGTTGAAGACTTTGTGTATTATGGAAAATTAGCAGTTTTACCATTAAAACACTGGTACTGCTGTGGCAGTGGATATGAAGAAATGAAACAAAGTGAAGAACCAAGTTTTAATGTCAGGAAGATGGACCAAAAAAAAAGGGTTTATAATATTGCAGTCCACCATGACATCCCATTTCTGTTCTGTACAGCACTTAAGGACAAGAACATGCTTAACTTTAGCCATGTGATTAAGTCCCACTGTGTGAATTGGTCCAGAGCCAGATGTGCTCAAGTGTCCCTCTGAACAGAGCGAACAAGCCCACTTTGCCACACTGCTCTGGTACAATTTGTCAGATTCATGAATCCCCTGGAAAATGGGAAATGCAAACAGTAAAGTTGGCAACTGACAGCTGTTGTACACAGGTTGGACAATATTTGGGGGGCATTCGGAGTACTTGGTCATCGGTCAATTCACTGGGAGGTGAAACTCAAGGAAGACGGAGGCAGAACAATGCGCACTGAAGGCAAATTTTTTAAACCTTTCAGACCCATGACAAGGTCCTAAATCAAGTGCAACCACTGAAAAAAAAAATCTAGAAAAAGAAAAATCCTAGAGCCATCGTGGAACACCTCAGTTGGTCAGGCAGCAGAGGTGGGGAGTCCAAATAAAACGTTAGGACGCAGAAGGAAAGTAATGTAAAATAATGCTGAAGTATTAGAACATAATTAAGCCTGGAGTCTAGGATTTCACATTTACTTCTGGTCACCCCTTCTTCTGCCAGATGGCTGACGTAGTTTAAGGACTAATGAAAACAGACAGAATAGAGGGATGTTAAATGTTTGTGGCTATTAGGTTATTAAAGAGAGAATAAAATGGGACCTGCTAGAGAGGTACATGAAGATGGGAAAAAACAAAAAGACAAATCATGTACCTCTATCTGCCATTTTTGTCACTGAGGAAAACAGAAAGGGGTTCTCCAGGAAACTTGCTGAAAGTTAAACAAAAAGTTTTTTACTACCACATTGTATCAAAGACCAAGTGAGCTAAATCTTTGCTTTTCAATTCTATGCATCTTTAATCTTTAGATCTCATTGTTGTAAGGCCACAAAATTAGAGGGGTTTGAAAAAAGGGAAAGACTACATACTGATAAGGATACTTGGTATAACCCCAATTGCTTCATACTGGATTTATTCCAGTGCTAGAAACCCAGGGCTTCATATTTCTGTGCATATCCCTGCTGCTGACTGAGAAGGGGAAAAGGCTCTTTTCCTTAGAGTTGTTGGACCTGTTTCAATGCTTACTGATGGTAGCCATGTCCATCTGTCTGTGAGAATCTGCTAACCAGAAGCTGCATAAGAACCTGTGTAACAGTCAAATCCAGCAATTGTTGTGTGCCTTACTTCCTCCATGGAGAAAACTTCCCAGCAAGAATACTAGGTGGGAAAAATTGCTGTATTGGGCAACAACCTCTGAAAATAGACATTTGCTTCCCTGTTTGTTTCCCTGTTCCCTCCTTGCATCAGAAAGCAGCCACGAGCCAGCGAAAAGGTACCTAAAACTCCAAAGCACTGGAGCAAGGAGACTGACTGTCCTCCACATTGCCTCTCTTCCCCTCTTCACCTCTCACGCTGGCTCAGAGAAGACATCCCTGTCCTCAGACCTGCATGCTACACAGGCAAAGTTAGAACTCTGTGACAATTCCCAGCATTTGAGCCCAGGTTATCTCTGTTCTGATTTTGTTGAAGCAATGATAGTGAAGAAGGGCACCCAGTAATACCCGATCTGCACAGAGTACCTTCTACCTCTGATGTGCTTTCCAAACCCTATGCCACTGATTTGCAGGACAGTTCTGAGGACTGTGCTTGCGTTTAGAGCCACTGCTGTGCAGATAACAGAGAGGTTAAGTGATGTGCCCTGGGCCTTGATAGGGAGCTCTGTCAGATCCAGGAGTAGTGCAGCGGAATCCCCACTCCAGAAGCCAGAATAAAACACCAGTGTGGCAGGACTGGCCAGACTTTTCTTAGGACTTACAGGATATTCATAACTACCTTTTGACATCCAGTGTGCCTGCAAGTGTCAGCTTGGAAATTTATGAAAGAAAATAAAAGAAAAACAAGCTTCTGGAGGAATGTGGTACATCTGAAACCTGATAAGTGGCTGCTGATGTTGCTAAGAATTACTGTTTTTAACAAAGGATTTCTGGCAAGCCTCCTCTTCCCCATCACACATAGCCACAGAGCAAAGCTGCAGAGCCTGATTAATGCTGAGCTGGTTTCCTCTCATATGTAACCATCCTGTGCTTTCCAGAAGATGTTTTAAATGGTCTGGTCAACCTAAAGCAAATGTGGGGGAAAAGAACATCCTATCAGAAGTAATAATTTTGGAGTGATGCAGAGTTATAAACCGGTCAGTGCTGGATTTGTGCAAAATACAGCCTTTCTTTACAGTGCTGGGTCACAAATTTGAAATTAGTGAAAAGACAAAAGTTGTAGCTGACCTGCAAAGGCACTGCTGAGTGGATTGGTAAGGGTTGAACACACACATCACAGCCTCTTCAGGAGAACAGGGAAAAGCAAACCAACCCCTTGCTCTATTGGAGTGGCACAGCCTACTCCCCATCCCTGACCCCACATCCATCCCAGTACAGCTGCAGTTTTTTGGTCATCATTTACTCTCTGCTCAGAGTGGTGGGGAGAAGAAAGCACAGGGCTCCGTTCACTTGGCTGCCAAGAGCAGGGATTTCTTTCTGGCTCATGTCCTGCTTTTGACGGAACAAACCTGGAGCAAGTTTTCTGAAGTTTCTTCCTTTCATGTGTTTTCTCACTGGAGTTTATGCTCTCTGCTGCTGTAGAAACCATGTTGTAGAGAAAAAAGTGGAGGATGACCCCACAAAGGCCTATGGGAAAAGCAAAGCATCTTTCAGGCTAGCGGAAGTGCAAAAGGACTTCAAGCTCAGCAGAACGTCTTAATCTTTGTTGGCCTGGTTAGCCAGGTCTGACTTACACTTTTCCATTTAGATTTTCTTTTTGCATGGGACTGTCAAGGTGCAAAATGTACTTCAAATCTCTGGTTTTCCTCCTTACAGCCCCTCTATGCCAGATGTGAGCCTTCCCTGTCGCTGCCTGTGTGTTCCTGTCTCCCCTGACAGGATCTTGGTAGATCGCAAAGCATCCTCCAACCGAGTGCTCACTCAAGCTCCCTCCTTCACCCTTGGTAGCTCCTAAGACATGTCAGTTTGTGTTCACGCCTGGTGGGTGGACACACTAATTTCACCAGGGCTCATTCCCTGGCGTGTGAATCCGACAAACATTGTGTTCACGGCAACGCGAAGATACCAAATCTTTCAAAGTGAAAATAAATTAGCCTGCAACTGCTGGGCAAAACAGGCTTGATAAATGGGAGTTTTAGTCAGCAATGTTTAAAGTGAAATCAGTAAAGTGTGCATAATGATGGATGAGTCCAGAGCTTTTTTTTTTTTTAAATACAATAGCCTAAAGAAACGTAGGGCGCTGTTACAAATGAAGTGAATGCTAGTTTAACTAAACCAACTCTTGTTTAGAGAAAAATGTTGGGATTTATTATCCTATTAGTTGCTTTTTTTCTCCTTTTTTTTTTTTTTCTGTAAGGAGCAGCTCTCAGGGTGTCCCGGGCAGAAAGTCAAATTCTCCATTTACCCAAGATGTTTAAAAAACATCCTCTTGAAAGTCGAAACTACTGAGTTTTTGATGGGACAACATAAATATATTGGAACTGTTGTCAGTAGAAACTAGGCATCTTGAAAAGTGTAGTACATCTCCACTGGACATAATATTATTAATGTCTTTGAAAGAATTCAGCATTTTTTTTTAAATAGCAAAGAGGTTTGATTCGCTTCCAAAAGGAGCTGTAATCCAGAAGTGTCTCCTATTATAATATTTTAAATGACTGAATGTACAGAAGGACAAACACAGTATTTTTGAGGCTCTGAAAATTAGTTTGTAAATGTCTCCTGGGAACCAGTTTGTGTTGTGCTGCTGTTCAGGTGTCAGCTTGATGCCTCTGTCTCATTCTTAGATTAAAGATATTGGATTTTATTTGCCCTACAGCCAAATATCAGTCCAGAATGGAGTATAGGTTACAATGACTGCTGTGGGGGTGCAGGCCCTCATCTGCCCTCTTACCCTTTACAAAGCTTAGGTAGCCCAGAAATGTCCCAGAGACCCTGCTGAAGATTGCTTCTGATGCTCCTAGCCTTCCCGGACTGGTTCTTAACTCTCACAAGGGTCAGCTGGGGAGAAGGGGAGGAGGAATGTCTGAAGCGTGGAGGTCTTCAGCTAACTCCCACTTTTTAGACATCATTTTCAGAAACAGGACGCACTGGGGCAAGCTAACCTAGGTTAGATTATGCTCTCTGCTTTTCTCATTTTCCCATCCTGTCTTCCCTCCCAGTCTGATATGAAGAATTGGTATTGAAATAATCTGCTTTGATTAATTTTTCCAGGATGACCCAAAACTTCAGGGTTCATTGCTATGTAATGCTGGATCCTACTGGACATTTTGAACAGCTGAGAGTCACAGTGTCAGATGGTTAAAAATGGTCTTGGGTTCTGTGTCAAACTATTACCAGTCTGCTTTCACCATAACAAGTGCTGTGGTCTCTTTCTTACTAATGCTATAGAAAAAGAGAGGAAAAAATTAAAAAATTCACATGTAAACAACTGAACTGGTACTGCAGACACCAGTATAGGTTGGGGACTGGCCTGTTGGAGAGCAGCGTAGGTGAGAGGGACCTGGGGGAACTGGTGGACAGCAGAATGACCATGAGCCAGCAATGTGCCCTCTTGGATAAGAAAGAAGGCCAATGGCATCCTGGGGTGTATTAGAGGGGGTGTGGGTGGAGAGAGGTCCTTCTCCCCCTCTGCTCTGCCCTGGTGAGACCACACCTGGAATATTGTGTCCAGTTCTGGGCCCTCAGTTCAAGAAGGACAGGGAACTCCTCGAAAGAGTCCAGCACAGGGCCACCAAGATGATGAAGGGAGTGGAACACTTTCCTTATGAGGAGAGGCTGAGGGAGCTGCTGGGCCTCTTTAGCTTGGAGAAAAGGAGACTGAGGGGTGACCTCATTAATGTTTATAAATATGTGAAGGGTGAGAGTCAGGAGGACGGAGCCAGGCTCTTCTCAGTGATGGCCAGTGACAGGACAAGGGACAATGGGTGCAAGCTGGAGCATAGGAAGTTCCATGTGAATGTAAGAAGGAACTTTTTCACTGTGAGGGTGAGGGAGCACTGGGCCAGGCTGCCCAGAGAGGTTGTGCAGTTTCCTTCTCTGGAGACATTCAAAACCCACCTGGCTGCGTTCTTGCGTGATTTAGTCTAGGTGATCCTGCTCTGGCAGGGGGTTGGACTAGATGATCTTTCAAGGTCCCTTGCAACTCCTAATGTTCTGTAAGTCTGTGATTCTGTGAAATAAGGCTTGCAATAGAAGAATTGCTCACTATTCTTTCAGCTCTAAAGTATGTCTGGGAAAAATCCTGGCTTGAGAGCCATTTAGATAGCTTTTGAAAGGACAATTATGAGAGAGAAAAAAAAGTTAGCTGTCAAAAGTTGAACTTAGGGTTTTTTTATTCATTCTTATTTCCTCAAAGATATAAAAAGTTCCCCAAAATCACAGAAAATAAGAAAAAGAAGAGCAGCAAGATCAAAGTTCAGTTTCTGCTTCTGGTGCTAGTCTTCCTTGCAGCCTTATGGCAGATTAAGTGCTCAGCATAGATGGGTTTTACCAGTAAACCTGAGCCTGGGGAGAAGCTCAGATGCCTAGGGTCACTTGGGGGTGCTGAAGCTGACGTGTGGCAATGGGTGAGGATCAGTCCAGTGAAAACCCCTGAGTTTCCTGGTGGACCAGAAAGCTGACAGGGCTCAGGGTCCTGCCTCTCATGCACACCTGTGCTCCCAAAAGCAAAGAGTGAGCAACACTCCCAGAGTGTCAGCCCTCAGTCATTAACACTATCTAATCAAACACCTTGTTGTTCTCCTCTGCAGGGATGCTTAGCCTTGAGAAATGTATGTGTCACACATGACTCCTGTTCCCAAGGTAATTTAGGCCATGTTTACACTGGTGAACCAGGTAGAACCTGGCTCTGTGCTGTGCCTGTATCATTCTGAGACCTGTATGTACTCCAGATTTGTGATACAGAAGTGAAATTAGATGCAAGAGCAGAATGGAACAGTCGCACAACTGGCCAGACATCCGGTCCCTGCTGGGTCAAGAGGTACGTTTGTCCCTCAGTCCCTCCATTCAAACACCCTTGGGAAACAGCCCACTGCATTCCCTGCAAGGTCTCCATGGGCTGTGCAGCATCTCCCAATGCTTCACTGGGAGGCAACATGTGGGACTGATGCCTGTGCCAGGAGGACAATTCATGTGGAGCTCACCAACTGGAAACCATCTGGGCTGGATCTTGCAGCAAAGCCTGTTCAGTGTTTAGAAATGTCTCCTTAAAAGGACAGACAAATAGAATAGGACTTAAGGCAGAACTCAGAGATGAACTGCATCCCCCAAAAACATGTTAATGGACACCTCACAGTGATTTCAGATGTCCAGCAAATAAGAGGGAGAGGGCAAGCCAAGGACTGTGTTGCTGGACATCATTACCTAAGACTGAAACTGCTCTGGCTTCTTATACCTGGCCCAAGAACCAGCCAAGTTTTTCTAAACTGTGGCATTGGAGAAGATACAACGGCAAATGAGGATGCAGGAGCCTGGGCAAATTGCAACCTCTCGACACCTCAAAGAATCTCCATTTCTTTTCTACAGTTTTCTGAGACAGGAAAAAGTTCCATTTCACACCACCTTACAGTGTGTTATTGTAGCAAATAGGGGTCTGTATTGCAAAGGGGGTCTTTAATTTCTCATCATCATATTCTCTAACTCAGTGCATTTGCCACAAAGCTTTTAGGTGTGTCATTATCTAGACATGGAGGTATGGAGAAAGCCTGCTTTCCTTTCTTCGAGGCTAGTCTAGAAAGAGGCATTTTCCTGAGGTCAGATGAAGGAGTTTGAGGAACAGAATTTGAGTCCTGACATCATCTTCAGCATTTCCTTTACAGAGAGTTTTGTGGAGAATCTGCTCAGTGTGACAAGTGCCCTGAAACCAGCCCTGAACAACATACATCCTTGGTCACCAAAGAAGAAACCAGGCAGGGTACTAACTGGGATTGTAAGGGAAGTGTGTCGCCGTTAACTGGAAATAAACAGCCATCCAACACAGCGAAAGTAATGGTTTTCTGTGTCCATACTGGGTCACCAGACTCTCAGGGTTTGGACAGATACACCCCAAAATATATCTCACTAGTGATGATTCTTCCTAGAGCCAGCCTTGCCATCACTGACAGCTCTGCAGGGCTGCCCTGAGCTGGCCCAGCTCTGCACAGGCACCTGAAATTCCTGCTGAGTTCTCTTTCCTGCCAGGCTCCAGCTGACGTAAAGAGCAATTCCTATACTTCAGCACATCAAGACTGTCAGCTCCAAGGCAAGAAGGTCAAAACAGAGCTCGGGTTTCTTGAACATTGCTGACATATACCCATTTTGGTACAATAATCCTCAGCCCCAGGACCATGCCTCAAGTTGTGCATCATCCAGCTGGCACATGTGCTGGCCACTTTGTGTGACTTGCTGCCCAAAGCTTGTGCCTGCGCTTTTAGGGCCTCTCAGGTGGCCTCTTGTCCTCTTTTTCCTGCCCGACAGAAAGGGAGATTGGCAGAAGAAACATCTTCTATTCTAGTTTGACTTTCATGGCAGAAAGTTTTGCTGTTCTTCCTCAGGGAATTAAGAGAGGAGGTAGATAAGCCAGTTTGTGAAGAGAAATATTTGTGCTGAACCTGAGATGCCACTAGAAATACAAGGCCAGAATTAACCACTTGCCCTGTGCACAAAGTCTAGCAGTTTTCTTCCTTTCACATGTAGCATCTACACAGTAATAACAAAATGTAGCCCCTTTCACTCCATGCAGATTAACTGGAATTACTAATTAACGGGTTTATTTTTCCCATTAACATTGGCATTAAAGTGTGATCTGGTATTAAAGAATTAACCACAAGCAAGTATTTCAGCAGATTACGCCAGCATTGAGGACCCTGAGCATGCTACCTTCTGAGAAGTGTCATCAGTCTGCTTTACAGATGGGGTCACTGAGGCAAGGCAGGCTGCAGCCCCTGTTTTCAGCCTGATATCCCTCAAACTCAGGTGCCATCTATTTATAGCCTGACACCAGCAGAAGTTTGACACCAGGACCCCTTGGCACTGAGGTTCAGGCACACAAAGGTCTCAACTGAGCAGTCCTGGACAGGGCTAGAGGCTTCTTCTTTTTCACCAGAGAAAAAAGGTTTGGGCTCTCCAGTCTTAGGACTGTCCATCTATCTTTTGCTCTGGAGGAACATCAAGGGAACCATCCAACTGGATTTTATTCAGGTAAATTTTTCTTAATCAGTGAAATCTACCTAAAAACTGGCCAAGCTCATGGACAGTGTTTTCACAGCCAGTATCTAAGCTGCTACATGAACAGGTGACCTAAACATTTCCATATAGGTGAAGAGGAAATTTAGCCAGCAGTCTGTCTTGACACCATCACTGGTGTGCCTGCCTGTTGAGAACATTCCTCCACAAACTGGGAATGGGAGGATGCTGAAGAACCAGCTTTAGGAAGAGATGTGAGAATCCAGCTATGCTGGATCAGCATGGTCTGTTGGAGTTGCCTTCTTCTATTTGAGGCTAAATGAAAAGAATCCTTTTTCTTTCTTTGGAAAGATATATTCTCAAATAATTCCCAGTCCACCTATTAGGAGCTCAACCCATTAGCAGGCTACGTGTTTCTACATGCTTCTGGCGAGCTTTAGACATCTCTGATCAAGACAAAGTCTTAGTGAAAATTTGCCAAAGCTGTGTGTCTGTAATCACATCACTGCATTTGGCAGCAGGATTGGTACATATGGCAAACTTCAAAGATTTGGCAAAGAGACTTCACCTTCAAAGAGACTGTTCTGAGTTACTGGAAAATGAATTCTGTTTGACTGGTGCTAAGTGTCGAGGGTTTTTTTTTCTTACGGCAGTAAAACTGAATCCAATTAGAAGTGAAGAAATGTGTTTTCAAAGACAATGATGAACAAATGTTTATAGGATATCAAACTCTTATAGATTAAGTTACCAGGCCAAAGTAATCCTAGGCGAAATGACTGTTAATTCAGATAGACCAGATTTCATGCTGCCCTGAGACTGATTCTTCCAACAAATTAACCCCTGATGTTTCCTCTGTTCAATTTGACTTTTCTGAAATTTGTTTTTGTTCTGGAACACTGTACATCCATGTGGATAAAAGCTGTGTCTTTGCTGTATATGTACTGCATGTAAAATAGTTTAAAACAACAGTACTGAGAGTCTAATGTCAAGAATTCAGAAATCAGGAAACACTGGAATTAAGGTTGCTTCTGAAATGTTGATCATCTGCTCATAGGTCTCAGGTAACCTTGGGTACACTATTGCATACACCTTTTCCAAAGAAATCCTTTCTTGTGCCATGCAGCCATGACACAGAGGGAGAGGCTGAAGCCCTTCCAGCTTGCATGCAAGCTCTGCTTTAAGCAGTGGATGTAGATCCTTCTCCAATCCCTGACCAACAGCTGGAGTTTAGGCCCTGCTCTAGAAACATGCCACAGTGGAGACACTTGCCTGTGCCTGGCACAGACCCAGTGGGGATGCTCCAGCTCACACATGCTGAGGAAGATGCTCAAGGGAGGACTGAGAGCACTATCCTCTCTGACAGCACATCTGTGACTGTTACTAACTTAAGCACTGAAGTTAATGCCCAAGCCATATGTATGGTCAATAGATACTTTATGGGATCATTCAGGACACTTCAATGAGGGATACCTCTTTACTAACTTTCAGGAATGCTGAACTACTGAATCATGGTGGTGGGAGGAAAAGGATAACTTGGGGGATGCAGGGCAGTTCAGCAGTTAGCAACCCAGACAAAGAGAGTCTAGCATCTGATAGGTATATCCTGCTCTACAGGGCATATACACATACCTGTATGAGAGGTACATAGCTGCAAAGCAGAGGATGGAGTGTCCTCTGCCAGAATTACAGCACCCACTGGACAGATACTTGCGAGCAGGGACTGGTGGTGTGTTTCCACGGTCATGCACAGTCAGGTAAGTGGTCACAGATTCTCCATTACAGACACCTCCTGTAACTTTTCCGTTTTTCTTTGAAGCAGGCAACATTTCTGCTTGATTCAGTACCTGATTTTCCTTTCTCATTGCCTGGATTCCTTACTGTTGATTTCCAAGGACGGTGTCTTTGCCTTCTCTTATCTTGAATAACTGCAGGGCAAAAAACCATAGTCATTATTTTGGGAAGGGGATGAAAATATGGGTAACTTACACTAACAGTTAATCATGGGTACCACAAGATACTTGGTCTACAGTGCCATCAATCTCACTTTATTTTAAAGCCGTCACTGTTAGCCCTCTAACCTAAGAAGGTAATCTACCAGCTATTTAGTAGCTGGGAGATCTTTCCGGAACAGCAATTTCACAATTCAAACACTAGCAACTTCTGAATCAAAACAAACAATGATTGCTGGGTTCTTTTGCATGAATTGAATATGTGTTGTATACTGTGGTTTAAAAACATCTGTTGGTTGGGTTGTATACAGTAAAGATACACAGAACACATGGCACTGTCATTTGCATATAACGTGTCACTGCTGTATTGAGAGTGGAGAAAGATCACAAAACCCTTGAAAAGCCAGCAGAATGTAAGATGACAGCTGCACACGTCACGGAGCACTGTGGTAACACAGTAAACAGTAACAAAGCCGATGAACTTAGAAAAGGCACTTGCAGTAAGTTCTCAGTTAACTAGCAAAGACCTGGTAGCTGTTCTCATGCAGGGTAGTCGTTGAAATGACCATGAAGGGCGATAGATTGCCTTTGTATCTTCTTTTTCCACTATGGCTCATGAAGAAAGCTAAACCAGTTGTTTCAGGTCCCTTCCTGTTCCCCTCATGTTTACAGACATGCCTGGACTTTAGTGATAATACAATTTTTTAAACTATCACCAGAGACTTCTTGCTCATGGGAGCCAGATACCAAAATGTCTGTATGGCAGAGTTCTGAGAGATCCAGCCTATCCCTTAGACGTCTTATGGGGTGGTGAAATCTGGGAGTGATTCACAAGTCCAAGATGAGAACCAAACTCCAACATTTGTGTCTCTGGATGAGGCCAGACTCAGTGCACCTCCTTGTCTCAGCAAGCCCTTGCACATTTGGCTGCAGCAGCTCTGTCTGACTCACCTCCTCCAGTAACCAGGGATCTGGATCCCAGCATCCACAGCATCAGCACGGTCAGGCTGCTGGCTGCAGGATATATCCTCAGCTGGAAGGCTGCAGCTGAACTCAGGAGCCACATACTCATGGATAAACAGTGTTGCAGCCTGGCCAAGGCATATAATTCAAACAGTTATGAAACTGGTCTGATTTTAAAAAAACCACACCACTTTGTTTTACTTGGTTTTCTGGTGTGCAGGCTTCAGTGATTCACATTTAATTTTTTTTTTTTTTCCATTTTGATGCTAGGTTTTCCCTCTAAGCAAAGACTGAGATTCTTATACCACCCCTGATTTTAGAGTTTAAGCATTTGTGGAGAACATCACCTCCTCTAAAGTCATGAAGACTTTAATTATCTCTGCACAGAGGACTGCATTTTCAGGAGAAGGGGTGAGAATGCACACGTCCAAGGCTTGTCACCGAAAGTCATTATTTAGAAAGCTTTACCATACATGACAGTCCTCATGGAATTTTAGAGTCACTTCTTGAATTAACTGCATACCTTACCTTGAAGGAGATTGTCCATCAGATTTCCTTTTGATAAAGGGTAGGGATAGGGTATTTTTTGTTGCTTGCTGCCTCACTTGAGATAGTTGCAGAATCCCTGAGAGCAACAGAGCTCATCTCAGCCTATTTTCTCCTCTCCCACTTTCTCTGAGCACATCCCTGCCCATGGCAACTTCAGCTTAATTGATACCAATGGGATTCCAGCTCCCGCTGACCACAACCACAGCTCTAGCTCCAGAACTGGGGCCTGAAGTGGTTTGTGGCCGAGTCCACAAAAGCATCTTGATTAAACCACTTCAGATTTAGTAGACCATAATTTGACAAAGATTTGTCATTTTCTGAGTTTGTTAGAAAAATCCAAGACCAACATTTGGCGTTTGGGCTTACAAAATAGCTGCCCATAAGAGTGACTAATGCCCCAGCAATGCCTGCAGGGAACATGAGCACACACCTCCTGTGGTGGTTATATGTTGAAACAGAATCCCTACAGCTGATAATACCATAAGCACAGTGTGGTTTATGCAGTTTGTAACTTTGGGAAAAGCATTTAAAAAGGGAGGTTAAATATGTAGAGATCAGGTGTGGTGGGACAGTTAGCTGTCTACCAGATCACTTGTACTAACATCTTAATTCAAGTGCAGTGATTTTCTGAGCATATCTTTTGTCAAAACAAAAAAGCCTACAGCACCATTAATACTAGTTCTAATGATCAGTCTGTTAACTCCAATACCTTAACTTGATAAGTTTAGAGGATCAGATGTTTAAAGACTCCAGCAACTTATGGAGACTCAATTAATAATTCTTTCTACAACAAAATGGTTCACAGCCTTGACTCACAGAATGAAATGCAGCCCCTCTTATACCTCTTTGCTCCGAGTACAGCTGGCTGCCGCACAGTGTGATCCAGGATCACTGCTTAAGGAAAAGCTTTAAAACCTACTAGCTCAGCAAATAGCTGCCAGGAGTTGGCCAAAAGGAAACATGAAGGAGAGAGGTGTGTTACAGATCTGGCCCCGTTCATGTGGCTGCAAGGAGGAGATCGCCTGCTTCCTGGGTCTCCTGCAGGAAGGTGTTATAACTGTTTCAGAGCTGGCAGGGGTCCCATCCTCCTGTCAATGCATGGGCAGGTGGGCCATGCCACGCCACTTCCAAGGCATGTAGCCCTTGTTTTGTTTCACAGACAGAGTCCTTGGCATGATTTGTAACATGCTTTCGCCCCATTTTTGCAGCAAACAGCCTAAGTAGTAGAGCACTGCCACCAAGTCGTGTTTCTTCTTTTGCTCCATTAGACTCTCAGATCCCCAGTGGATCTGAGGACATGGTTCTGAAGCTCAGGGGTGCATTTTCCTCTCCAGCTCCCACTCCTCTTGGACATGCCTTGATCTTACCCACTGTGGCTTTTCAGCAGCTTGGGTGGGGTTCCTGTCCACCAGGATGGTGACTCACAGAGGTCTTCTTGAAGAGTGAGTCCTCCCTTCTGAAGATTTTGTCCCAGTCAACGAGCATTATAAAAATACTTCAATAACAACAATTTTAATTCAAAGTGTGAATAGACTGAGGAAAGTTGAGTCCAGTCCTGTCTGTCTTTAGTCTGTTTCTCTTTTCTCTGCACAGATTCAATGGGGTTTGGCTCTGGCATAGAAAATTAACACTGAAATTTACTTTGATATGTTTTTTTGGTCTATTTTTCTTTTACAGGAGAATAAAATATTTTTCTGGTCAATATTTAGGATTTTGCCTTCTTTCCTCAAGAAACCTAAGCAACTACAGACCCAGTCCTGTAAGATTTCTCATGTGTGTCATCCTCACTTACACACAGTTCCCTGGAGACAAGGGGGAACTTGCGTGAGACGACTGTAAACTGAACCTTGAGAATGGAAATGTGATTTTTAAACAAGCAAAACCAAAGCATCAATGTGGTTGACATTGCTTCCCACTTTGGATTATGTATTGTATATAATCCAATTTAGACCAGTCAAGGAGGGCAAAAGACTTCAGTGAGCCAAAACCCAAAGAAGGAGAGAGCCTAAATCCTGTGAGATTTTGTTTGTATTTCAGAAACTAACCAGAGAGGAAATGCATTTAAAAAAAACCCAAATTCCATTACTTAGAGCTGACCTGTGATTCTTGCAGTCTCCTTACACCCAATCTGCATGTTCCCTCTGGCTTGCACGCTACCGTCTCTGAAGTTCCTGTTACTAATCACTACAATATGGACTCCCTAGCTTCAATGTTAACATTAAATGCAGCGGCTTTCAGCTGTAGCCCTCCTGGCATTAAGAAAATAAAACCCCTGCTGAAAGCCATTTTCAGCCTCATGTCGGCAGGGACCACAGGGACCACCAGCAACTGTCTTGTACTGAATTTTGATCTGTTGCTTTCACCTTTCCCCTTCTGACATGTATTTTTACAGGGTTTGCAGCTATGCAGACAGCAGAAGAGCAAGTCAATCTTCTGCTTGTTGGCATTCAGACTTCTGTGGTGCCCAGCAACTTCTTTGTAGTTCACAGTCAGTCCTAAGCTCTGCCATGAGTCTGTGTGTGATCGGATGAGAGACAGATACTATAAATGTGTACAGCCATGGAAACTCCAGGACAAGGGAGACAGAGACCAATAAAAGGTGGCTTTTTCCATTTCAAAGGTGCTAAGACTCTAGCTTTCAGACTTTGACTCTACTAAAATGACCCCATCCAGTGCAACCTCTTGAACAGCTTCACCTTTGTGATGACTGTCAATCCAATTTACCATTCTCCCTTCCCCACCACACTTCTGATGCTGAAGATTTTCAGCTGTTCCATAAAGATCCCTGAGCAGTCCTAGTGACAGATAGCTCGGGTCTAAGCTGGACACAGAGGAGTGGGTGCCTGAGACCTGGCTCTGACAGGTGCTGAAGCAGTACATCATGATGTGACTGAAAACTGGAACAGGTGTTTTTTTTCTGCAGCTCTGTGCTGGTACCTGATCTGCCTGCCAGTTTAAAAGGGAAGGGCATGCCTCAGCTCACCTGAATGCTGAGGGTTGTCCCTGTCTTTGTCATGGTGGGTGTTAGCTGCAGCACTGAACGGACATGTGATACCACACTTTCACAGGCATAACTCACAGCCTACCTGTCAAAAAACTCTTTACTTCAGCAGCCATACAAGCTATCCTGCCACATCAGTAACATAAGAGCCAGTCTGTAAAACAAAGCCTTTCCCCCTGGCATGGAGTGGGCTTTTTCTTCTCTGTCCTCCCCTCTTTCCTCTCACTCATCTGAGGGCACCATGAGAGCTCTTCCCCTGTGCAGGTTATTGGCTGGGCCAGTTGTCTGAGCACTTTGCTGTAATTTCTTGGAGTACTTATTTAATGTAGTGAGATCTGAGAAGCAGGTTGCACATCTGAAACGTAGCTCTTTCTGATTCAGAGATAGAAAATCAAACCTACATTTCAAACAGAGGTATAGTAGCAGCAGGCTCTTTCTGCCTCTCTTTGCCATCAGCTCTTTCCATTTTACCACTGAAGCTGAGACCCTCGGTCTCTCACCAGATGCTGGCAACTACAGGCAGTGGGGCTGGAGCATCTTTGTGCCCATGTGGTACCGCTCCTGACCCAGGCAAGAGCACAAGAAGTTCACAGCATCTCTACAGAAATGAACCATTTCCTGAGGAATATTGACTTCTCAGTGCAACTTTGGCTTGTCCCTAAAAGCTGGATTTGATGGCCTAGTAGATGTCCATCCCATGACACTGTGATCCTACAAGGCTGTGGTTGATGTTCCCTCCTCTTCCCTGCGTGGAGTCTCCAACCACTCTCCTGCTCTGTTGCCTGGGAAGCTGAGAGTTTCTGCCAAGGCAGCTGCTCTATATGAGATCTGACACCAAAGGAGGAGGGAATTTTATTCCTCCAAACAGAAAATCCCAAGTAAATTCAGAAGTGCCAAGAAGGAATAGTCTTATCCTGTCTTTCATCTGCACCGTAAATCATGTATCTAGTGAGTGGTGATAGCAAGTTGTATCCAAATCCTAATCAGACAGACATACAGTCACAACCAATAAACTAATGAACCTCTGTAAAGGCCAGCCTCCCAGGAGGGGTCAAAGCCTTTTTATAGAGAGTGAGAAAAAACCTCTCTTTTACAGGCCCAGGAGCAGCAAAAGCAGGTTATTCACTGGCACTCGCTTTCCCTCTGCAGAGTGTGGGAGAAGAACAATTGGCCCCTTCTTCCCTGTTACAGGGCATTAGAATATTTGGGCTTAAAATGAAGCAATTTTTTGGTGAAGACCAAATTAGGAAGGTTCTCAGCTATTTGTGAATTTGGGCTGAATTTCATGAGTGGTTCCTGTTGGATATAAAAAGAAGAGTGGGTGTGAGAACGTCACAATGCTGTAGTATTTGTGAAACAAAACATTTGGTTTTGGAACTCTATTTTCTATTTGAAAAGTCACCTTTACAAAAAGTTTAAAAGGATTTTAAAAACAGGTTTTGCAATTTCAAAAAGATGTCAGTCTTTCCCTTTGAAGTCAAAGGAACCATTTTAAGTTAGTCTCAGATGACTGTTTTTTTCTTTTCAATTAACTTTGCCAAGTGTTGTCCTCCTCCCTGCTGTGTGCTTCACTTCGGTTTGGCAGGAGCTGGCTCCATGATTTCTGTTCCTTTCCTCTTTACCTTAATTGTCTATATGACTTGGGGATTATTCAACCAGGCTCAGTTTAGGCCCCTTTGGACTAGAAAAGAATCAGAAAACACTTCTGGAAGAATGTTTTTTCAATTTTATTTTTACAACAATGAGTGTTACTGGAGCTTTAAAGTTTTATCACTGAATCACTAGGTTGGAAAAGACCTTTGAGATCATCAATTCCAACCATACCTGTCCTCCAGTAAACCATATCCCTGAGCACCTCATCTTTTAAATATATCCAGGGTCGGTGACTCAACTGCCTCCTTGGGCAGCCTGTTCCAATGCCCGATAACCCTTTTGGTGAAGAACTTTTTCCTGATGTCTAATCTGAACCTGCCCTGGCGCAGCTTGAGTCCATTCCCCCTCATCCTATCACCTGTTGCTTGGGCAAAGAGACCAACACCCACCTCTCTGCAACCTCCTTTCAGGTAATTGTAGGTGGTGATCGAGTAAAAATTATTGAGGATGTTGCATGACCCTATGTTTGCCTGTGTGATCCAAAACAAAGTAGATTTAGCCCAGGAAAAATCTTAGGTCACTGCAGATTCAATATTCCTGCTTGTCACTGCCCTAGGGGAAGCAACTCTCTCCTAATATATTCCTCTACCTAAATAAAAAGTTGGGGGTTTTAACAGCCCTGTGAACACTTCTAGTCCTATGATGAATAATCATTGGAACCTGATGGGGTATACCTATCTTGTGTTCGCATGACTTCTTAGCAAGCAAAGCTTGCTTGTATCAGCATTGGCACTAAAACCCCATGTACTTCCTAAGGTCTTTGGGTGTATTCTAGCACCACAGTCTGAGAGGGCTGCAGCAGCTTTCACACTTCACTGGATTTCTGTTGGAGTTGTAGTCACCAAAATTTTAAGTTATTTCTTCACTGCTGTAACTCAGTTGCATCTTGATATTAACAAAGACAATTGAGGTTTTGGATAAGAAGGAAGACACAGTCATGGCATTTTCTATGGTTGGCAAAATGTTGTAACCATTTGATCCCAGCAAAATTTGCCCAGCCCTACTGGTGTAGCAGGAAGGCTGCAGCCCAGCCTTGCTCTCTTTTGCTTATGTATAAACAACCTTTGATTTAAATCCTGCCTTACTGAAGTCAGTGGCCAACCTCCTATTCTGTTCAGAAATGAAGATCTCACATTCATTACAAGGAGAAAAGCTCATTTCTCTTTATAGTTTGTGATATGTTATGCATATTATATGTGCTATATTACCTGATACTAAATGATATGGAATCATAGAGTCATAGAGTCACAGAACGACTAGGGCTGGAAGGGACCTCAAAGATCATAAAATTCCAACCCTCCTGCCATGGGCAGGGACACCTCTCAGTAGCCCAGGCCGCTCAAGGTCCCATCCAACTTGGCCTTGAACACCTTCAGAGCAGGGGCATCCACCACCTCCCTGGACAACCTGTTCCAGTGTCTCACCACCCTCGTAGTGAAGAATTTCTAACTAATATCCAACATAAATCTACCCCTTCCAATTTAAAACCATTCTCCCTCATCCTATCACTACATGCCTTTCTAAATGTCCCTTCCCAGCTTTCTTGTAGGCCCTTTCAGGTACTGGAAGGTCACTATAAGCTCTCCCCAGAGCCTTCTGTTCTCCAGAGTTCTCTCAGCCTGTTTTCATAGCAGGGGTGCTCCAGCCCTCTAATCATCTTCATGGCTCTCCTCTGGACCTGTTCCAACAGTTCCATGTTCTTTTTATGGTGGAGACTCCAGAACTGGGCACAGTACCTGAGGCGGGGTCTCATGAGAAGAGAGTAGCAGGGCAGAATCACCTCCCTTGATCTGCTAGCTGGGCACACTCCTTTTGATGCAGCTCAGGATACAGTTGGCCTTCTGGGCTGTGAGCATGCATTGTCAGCTCATGTTGAGCTTCTCATCCACCATCACCCCTAAGTCCTTCTCTGCAGGGCTGCTCTCTATCACTTCATCTCCCAGCCTGTATTGATGATGAGGATATGGTATTGCACTGATACTGTGAAAAAGAAATAAGTATCCAGTAAATCATTGCACATGAGATGGAGCTAGATCAAATGTGGCCATGGCATGATTAAACAAAGAACCTACATAGTTTGTAACTGCCAAGCCAAGATGTAATTTTTCATACCGAATAATCTCTTTGTGGGAAACTGATTCTAGATCCACTCAACCATTGAAAAGAGTAACATTTTTAAAAATGGATGATAAGGAATTACGAACACAGACGTAGGCAAGTGATAGAGTTTTCTACTCTTTAAGTCTTTAAATAAGAGCATCTTAATAAGAAATGCACCTTTGGTTTTGTTGCTTTCTGAAAAGATACTTCGTAATTCTCAGACATACATACGTAGATCAGGCTAAATACTAAAATCACTGTTGCATGTGCAGTTCTTGCTATATTTCTGTTCATTAGAGATTTTGCTTATTATTTTATTGTCGGCCTATGTATTCTATAAGGAAAATGTATAAACTTTTTTCAAATTTTCTGAGTTAATGGCCTGCCATGCTGGACATTTTGTGAGCTTTCTGTGAAAGTGCTGCAGGGACGGGGAGTAATACTGCAGAAACGGTTGAAAAGATAATCGTGATGACTTTGTATTCTTTCTATGTAAATCATCGTCAGTACTTGGGAGTCACAATTTTTATGGTGATGCCTTGTAAAACTCTTTTCAAATCACTATTTTGACCTTTTTTTTGTCTATAAAATAAATATTTTTGCCAAGATAGTATACTTTTAACTTTTGATACCTGACTTTTCATAAAGAAAAACTCAGCAGTGTGCTGTTTATGCATTAGGAAATGTGATGCTTATTGCACTTCTCTTACTTCCCTATTTTGTTGGAATCTAGCAAATGGCTCCATATTTTCTTCTTTATTACTTAAACCAGAACATTTTCTCATGTAGGGACAGGTCAGTCTAAAAGTCCAAGCAAATGAAACCGTTGTCCTTTTTGGACAAAAGTAGCTTTCACAAAGAAAATACAGGAATGGTAGCATGTTGCCATTGTCATAATATCAAAGTAACCATTTTTTCCAGGTGGAAATTCAATGTTGTATCAGTAGATGTGAAACCATTAAAGAACTGCTGTTTTTCATGGAAAATGACATACATGCCAAAGCTGAATTTTACACAGCTCCACAAAATACCTTGCTATCTTCTGTCCAGAAGAGGAACCACTAATAAAGGATCAGTAAAGTTGTGAAACCTGTATCGAGGGATGGCAAAAGATCTGCTCGTACAGGGTGAGAAGAGGGGGAAGAACAATTCCGAGTCACCAGCATGAGAATGAAATGGGCAGGCAGGAGGGTGACCTGGTGGGCTCCGGTCTCAACTCAGTTCTCCAGCCTTGTTTTGGGGGAGCAAACGCGTGAACGTGTGATGTTTGGCTCCCCCTCTTGGCAGGTTATTAGTTGTAAGGGAATAGATTAGAGTGCCCCCTCCTCCGGCACCCTCCCTCCCCCCTTTTTTTTTTTCCCTTACTAAAAGCAGATTATTAGAAGTTCCTTTCCATATGTAAATTATACACCTGGAAATAGTTTCATCTTAAACCAGAGTGTTTTTTCCAGTGATTCAACATAAAGATATTTCATCCCTCTTAAAACAAATGGACTTCACTCTTGTTTTGCTCTTGCTCTCTCTCTTGGAACTATCTTGCACTAGTTTCTATGACCTGTTGTTTCACATTATGAATAAATTGGTTTTCTTCACTTAGGTTATCCCCTAATCCTTTTTAGGCATATGATAGTTTTGGAACTTTATACAGTGTCTCTGGTTAATGTACCTCTGAGAAGTTAGATAAGGCTGATCCTTATTTAGCCTGCATTCAGTAGAATTACATTGAGCTATTTTTGGCTGAGTGCCCTTTTAATTTTCCAAGCTCTCAAATGGAGTCATTTAAAGCATAAAAATGTATGAACATCTTTCCTCTGAACTAAATGGCACTCTTTTTCTTGGCTTAATTTCCTTTGGAAGTAAAAGCTGTACTATGCTTCACTGGTACCAACAATCAGTAATGTAGTGTAGGTTGCCAGACATAAAGATTAGATAAGTATTTGAATTTCCAGTAGTGTTTTCATGGAATTATCTATATGCAGCTCATATTCTATTTTGAGAGCCCAGCTGGGCTAGCAACGCTAATTATATTTCTCATCTAAAAGGAAATTATGTTTGCTACAATGGAGGGACTTGAAATCTATTTGATGTGTATTTATACTTTTAAAAAGTCAACCTAAAGGTCAATATTGAAGTTGGTCCTGAATGTATTCTAAAACCTGAGAATCCCCTGGAGATGCAAAATTTACCTTGCACGATTTGCTCTAAATAGCCCAGAGTGTAAAAAGTGGCATTTAGTTCCTCCTAACTGAATAATGATTGAATAATTGAATAACAATCAATTCTGTTCTAAGAGGTAGGCATGTAAAACTGGCTCAGGCTTCCTCATCAGAGCTATTTCTTGAATGCACTGACTCATTTCTGCAGACTGAGGACAAAAATAGTCTTTTACTCCTGTCATTGTGGGAGAGCCAAGACAGCTCGGAGAGATGGGGCTGGAATCAATTTCTCTTCTGCATCATCTATGTTGAATGAAGTAAAAAAACAAACCAAAAACCCAAACCAAAACCCCTTTTTTTTTCTTTAAAAAAAAAAAAATCCTGAAATTTACATGTTTCTCAACAACTCTCTGTTGCAAGTAGTGAAACTGTTACCCTGCCTTCCTTTTTAAAACTTTTGTTCACCAGCTGAATGTTCTCAGTCTCACTCTTCCACTAAGAGGAAGCTGTTTGTACAGTTCTATATTTATAAACCCCAAACTATTAATATCTCTCTTTTCCAACAAAACCAATAGTGGAATTCTCTTGCTGGCCAAGTCAGATTAGACAACTTCTAGACAAATATCAGTTTTGGCTTTTTCAGGGGGGATATACACAAAGATCCTTGGGCTCCAGAGCTGAAATACTCAAGCAGTCATAATTCATAGAGAAAGTTCTCAATTATTAATCTTGTTGTGTACTTATGTAATGGCTAGAGGAGTGCTTGCCCAGGAGGGAAGGAAATGGAGAATTCTGGTTGGTAGCGTTCATTTTGCCACCCTGGGAGGTGAAGGAATGCGTCAATGAGGATGCTTTGCCACAGTATCTCTCATGCTTTTTAATCCTTCCAGCTGGATCTGCTGCTTGGTTTGTGTGTGTGTGAGGCATGAGCCTGTTCATCCCCTGTCCCCAAGTGAGGATCAGGAGCAATGAGAGTGTCCAACAATACCTGTGCCTTCTAGGCCTGTTTTGGCCAGATGCATTTCATCTCCTCAGGTCCAGATGCATTAGGAATAAGGTATTTTATTCTTGCCACCCTTCCCCTACACATTGCCTCCAACCCCACTCCCCCGTAATATTTAGAATTTCAGATTTATACAGCAAAGCTGTGTAGCTGAGCAGCTCCCAAAGCTGGGAGCACTCCAGGCTGAGCAGGTTTCACATGGGCTGTCATGAAGAGCTACAGTGTTAATGTACCTTGTGCATTTTCTCTGAGTCTTTTTGTGCCTCGACCTTAAAGGTTTTAGTGCTCTTAAGAAAGTGCCTGTGTACTCAGGAGTGTGTGAGGGTGGGAGGTGAGAGTGTGTCTCTTTATATACTACTTATTCATTTACCCACTTCCTAAATCCTTCACCAGAGTCTCAAGGGATCATTTGTTTGATATAAAACTAATAACTTGTGTATCTTTCCAGTATTTAGGTAAGTGGAAAAGAGCCCATTTTCCTAATCTCATTGGCATCTAGATTGTATTTTATGGATTTTATCATATGGAACTAATATTTTAGTACATTTCAAAAAGACTTTGCTTAATGCAATCCAGCATTGTTGATTATACTGGCCAATTTTTACAACATTATGAAACAATTAGGATGATACATATGCAATATGAATATGGCATAAGTAAGATATGAGTTGAATACCATGATGGTGAACAGACCTGTTTATGGGATGCTTTTTGCTGGATACTGGGCTGAACATAGAGGGACATGGATGAAAGAGCTGGGAAGGTGCTTCTCTGTAAGGCCAAGGCTCATGTACGTTCAAATGTGTGGAAGAGACAATAATGTGCAAAGGTCCTTATCAGAGCTGTTCCTTCTGCAAAGTCTTGCTGAACTTCACAGGAGTTGAGGAGTTTTGCCCTTCCAGCTCCATCTGTGTTTCTGAAGCCAATGCCAAAGTCATAAATATTGTTTGGAAAATTTGGTAGGTATTATTACACTGTTGGACTTCTGGAAGAGCATGTGTCTACCAGGCTGCAGACATGGAGGCACGAGAAGTCATCTGCCCCGGGAACCTTTCTAGTGGTGATGGAGAGCAAGGTGGCCTGTGAGAGGAAGGTGCTGCTGCTGGGAATGAAACAACTTCTCACCCAGAGCAGCCTGTGCAGGGTCCTCTCAGCAGCGTGCTGGGGGTAAGGGTAAGGACACAAATGCAAATGTACATGCACACAGCCAGGCCCCTTGCACCCAACCCTTTCACACAAACATAAGCAGAGTCTCCAAATAAAGCTGTAGAAAGGGCTTATGCCAAGTGGTCTACTTGCTGAGCGGCAAAGCAGAAGTTTGCCTGTGTTTCTTTCCCTGAGGGGTTTGGTGGGCACTTCTCTGCATGTTAAAGAGCGGTGGCAGGGTAGGTTCCCCAGTTCTGCACACACAGCAAGTTAGCTCAGTATCAGACACTTTTTCAGGGCCAAAAGTGGAAAATACTGGGATCAGAGAAAGACATAGACGACATGTCTGCTGGTAAATGATTTGAAGAAAAGCTGGCGAGGAATTTTGTGTGTATGCTCTGTGCAACAGTTTTAGCATTGCAAGAACCTGTTGTCCCCTGCACGGTGCCTGGCAGGGGTTTAGTACCAATGGTCTCGTGGTACTGACTGCCCCTGCTCTGCTGCAGGCATGAACAGTACACCTGAGCACTAACTCTACTGCTCCTATTTCTGCAACTTTGCAGCCGTTTCGTGCATCACAGTCCTACTGGAGTCTCTCCCCCTCTTCACCTTTGTTGCCTCAGGATCTTGTGGGACTCCAAAAGAGTCTCACTTCATTTTCCTTTAAATAGATTACTTCTGGACATTCAGCTGTGGGAGGAGAATGGGATTCTGGCAACTTTAATGAAGTCCAAGGGCACTTAGGTTCAAGTGATGACAAATGAATGTAATTAATATATTAAAGTATGAGTCTGTAAGTACTCCCACCCTCAGAGTAGTTTTGCTTGTTTTTAAATACAGTTTCAAAACATAATTCATTATGTGATCTGAGGGGATGTCGAGCCAATTTCCACTTGGATCCATGTCCTGGAGGACTGTAAGGAACGTGTTATTCTGCCTAGCACCAGGGATAATGCGTGCTTCTCAAACTGAATTCATGTGAATTGCTTTCAAGTAGCCGTACTCAAACAAGCAGCTGGTTGGACTAAAAGCTCCAGAGAAGGCATCTCTGAAGTCTCAGGCACACACGCAGTCAGATTTGTCCCAGCTCTTCCTGGCGGTTCCTGCTTTCACTCAGATGGAGATTTTGGCTTGGAAATACTTGCTTGCCAGCACTGCTAGCCATGGCAAAAAGACGTAATTCTTGCTCTAGGTTAATAGCCTCTTATTTCATAAAGATAATCCACACCACTGGCCTTCTGTACTGGAATCCCTGATCAAACATGTCAGGGCTTTACCATTTTTCAGTCCCACTCTTGGTCCCAGTGGCTATATTCAAAACTCTGGCAGAATTCTCAGAGTGAGGACTTGGATTTCACTTTAGCTGTTTTCAGGATTTTTTTCTTTGATCTTTACAATCAGTTGATCTTTGATTTTTATTGACCTTTATTAATCTTTAATGTTTGCTCCACTGGTTGACATATTTACTACCACAAGACACAGTGTGTTTGGAGCACCCAAGCTCTTTTCGCTGAGGGAGAGCTGACATACATGTCTTTTGCCTTTCTGGATTAGTCTTTCATTTCCTGAGTCTCAATTTATTCAAAACATATGATTCAGAGGGTGAGTGAATTGCCCTCAATTGCCTCATCTCCAGAGATAATTTGCGCAGTCTACAAAACTGGCATCCCACACGGACGCAGTAGCTCTAGTAGTAGTGTTCTGTCATCCACAAGATGGGAAAATTCTCCTGATTACCTGAAAAATTATGGCACAGAAGAGCAGTATTTGTTAATGTAATGGCAGCCAATGTTATACCACTACATGTAAAGATGCTAAAGTATTAACCACTCAGTGAATAAGCCCAAAATCAGGAAGACTGACTATTTAATTAAAACGGTACCCCTTAAGAATCCTAAGTTATTTTAAAACATATGACACGTTGCACGTATATGCCATCTTGACTTGTTTTTTTCTTTGGAACTGTTCAAGTGGATTGCATTAACACACAAAATTTGAAAATGCAAACTGGAATAGATGGAGCAAATACTTTATTTGGGTTTTTTTTAAGTGTGTAGACTGCAAAGCATGAACAGCAAATAGTTGTGCATGCAGTTCACATGGCCAACCTGGTTAAAAGAATTAAAGGTCCTCCAAACCTTTCGTGTGTTGTACTATATGTTTTGTGCACATACTGTCTATATTACAAGTACTCTGCACCACATAAAGCTCACGAAATCCTATCTCTGCTTCAATTAAAAGTCTGAACACATTCCCCCCCAAAAAAACCCAAAAAACAAACTCACGGTGATTTTAATGAGGAAATCAACATCGCAAAAAACACTCCCTGAAGAGTAATAATTGCACTATATCTCTCTGGTCAGTTGCAAAAATAATGATTTTACATTTCCAAATGAAAATTAAAATATCAAGACCTGAGGTGTCCACTTATGGTCTAATAGAATATTTACTTGGGTTTGTAACAAAAGTGGAAATAATAAATGCATAAAATTTCTGGGGAAAAAAAAAAGAAGAAAGTAAAACGTTACTTCTTGCCATTCTAAATACTTTATTAGTATTATTGTTTATCCAGAAAGAAATGTTGGAAGGCCTTTATAGTTGTGACAGGCGGTGTCTTCATAAACTCTTGGAGTCAGCTGAAATATGCAATCTGGGTACCGGATACAGGACAGATTCTGTTTCTAATTACAAGAAAATTATCTATAGCCTCAGCTCTAAAAGGGCTAAATAAGACTACCCTCCCCCCATCCCGACTGGTTGTGCCTTCTTGCTGTGACACACATGCTGCAAGACGTGAGCGGGCAGTAACCATGCAGCTGCACGGCCTCTCCCTCACCTCACAGCTGGATGCGGCTCTGCCGGTTACAACTACATTAAAATGATTGTACTAGATATTAAACTAGCACTTTCTGATTTGCATTAACTGAGTACTTTCTGATTTACATCAGCAATCTAATCTGGAGATCTTTCTTCCAGTAAAAGACGGGCAATGGACAACCCAGGTATCTGCTATACCTTTGCAGGTGAGTAGATGTGGCAGCTGTCTATAGGACAGACGACATGCCAAATCCTGTTTTAATATACTTATATCTTCCAAAATATTAACCTATTGAATTGACATTACTGTGATTTTTTCTTACATTTTGGGTTTTGGATTTTTTTTGCAGGTGCTGCTTAACCCAAGCCTTTGCTTTGCCAGCATCTGGGGCAGGACCACTCCTTCATTTGCAGAAATATTAAAACTCCTGCTTGGCAAAAAAATGGCTAATACTTGAAATTTAATTTAGCACAGACAACAACTAAAATGACAGAAAATATTAAAGTCATTAAACATTCTTTAAAAGGGTTAATGAGGCAGCTGCCAAGATTCTTGCATAACTTAATGAAGGCCTGTCCAGCCAGCAGTGGATCCACAGGCTGGAAATCCCAAAGCCTTTCACTGGCTTCAGCAGGGCTGGGATTGGCCCTTTTTCAGCATTGCTATCTCTTCTCCAGCTCAGCCTTTTCTTCTTGGGCAATTCATCAACTGAGGCTCGGGTTTACATCTCACCACACAGAAATTTTGGTTCATGCATTGACATGAATTTAGCTGTAGTAAAGAAGTACAACCTGCTTTCTCATCCTCTCAAGGTACATCACCCTTCCAGCCAATGAGGCCAACTGCTGTGCTTGGTCAGATGACTATATAAGCTGCCACCTTGCTGATTTAGCAGTTTCTCCTACTTTTTCTGCTTCCTATTGCTTCAGAGAAGGGCAGCAGACAGTTTAGTCCATGGATTTGGGCTCATCCAAAAAGGTGGACATCTCCCCAAATGCCCACATTTTCCAGAGCAATAACTGCAATCATATTCGATCCCTCTAGGACAAATTTCAGATTTGTGTGAATTTATTATATTGTCCTTGAATGTTTCCCTACCATCTTTTTCGGATAAATATTAAACTGTTTCCTAAATGAACTCCAAGCCAGGACATGAGCCTCCCTCATTCATTTGTACGCTGCTGGCTCCATGCAAGCAGCACTAGCTCTGCGGTTTTGTGAAATGGACTCATTTATCACTGAGTGTGATGGTGATGATACCACCACCCTTTACTTATGTCGGATGCCTCACAGCTGCCTGATCAGATAGATTTCTTGTTCCTCTGGCAAGGCTTTGTGAAAGGCACAACGCTAAAGATGAAAGGTCAATTTTATATAATGGATGAAAACAATGAGTAGCAGATTAAACTAGCTTTCTGGTAAATGGTGCCATTACTTTCCAGCAAATAATGTCAGGAATCACTTGATGAATAACATAAGTCGTGAGATAAAGGAGATACTCATTAAATGATGGAAAATTAGGCAGCTTTATAAACTCAAATATGCCTTTAGTTTTCTTTCCACTATGATCTAGTGGTTGAAATATTTACCAACAGGTCATTTTAGCTAGAATAACTAATGAAATCTGTGTTCGAGTTTAAGCTAAATTCAATCTGCAGCAACAGTACTGTTTTAGCAGCATTGTTTCTAGATCTACAGGAATGTGAGATGGTGGAAGGGAGGCAACCCCTTAAAAGCAGCACACCCAAAAACCTTGAACATCCCTCCACACTCCAGACCCTCCTGAGAGCCACCCTCAACACTTGCATCACCGCTGTTTTAAGCAATCATTTCCACTTCTGGTTGCAAGTCAAAAGCATCTCCCCTGCTAGCAAATAAGTAGAGGAAGTTTATTTGCAAAGGTAGGAGCTTTTCTGTGGCTTTGCTTCCAGGGGAAATTACAGCTGGCATGGCTGTTATCCAGGGCAACAACAGGAACACATCTCTTTGCAGTGGAAAGGAATTACTAAAAAAGAGGAAAGATTATTTCCAGGCAAAAATTCTGTTGTCTTAACAAAAGTAGCAAACCAAAATCAGTGGGGAATCTTGCACGAAGGGTAGGAGGAAATATAATCTGGTCAAATAATAAAACATATTTAAAGTAACTGTCTTTCAAATGCCTCCTCAGCAGAGCTCAAAAAATCCTAGAGAGCATTTATGAGTATTGCTAGTTGGAACAAACAGAAGAAAGAGGCTCTAGAAAGCACTTCTAGCTGGCATAGTGGAGGATTATAAATGTAGCCTTTCAAAACTGATCTTAGTAACTGAGCAAGGTCCCTTCCAGTTCTGTCACTGCACTTAAAACCACTTTGCTTAAGTGCAGCTTAGTCTTTTTATTTGCTTTCATAGACACTCGTGCCAATGGGATTCTGTTTGCACGCACATGTGGGGAACGGTTGCTGTGGATGTGCATGTGTGTCCGCCCACGTGCAGGTACTTGCAGAGACGACTCTGGCTGTGTCCTCTTCCCTTTGTTTTGAAGTTTCAGTCACCCAGGCAGAGCGCAGAAATGGGAAGTTCCACGTTACTTAGGAAGGTGACAACTCACCTTGGAAAATAAACCAACTGCACCTCTGCTATGAGAGATGGAGGTGTCAGCTTGGTGGTGTCTGGCTTGCATAGTGCAGGTGTGTTACCTCTGCTATACCAACGAGCAAAGATTTTGGCAAAGCCGGTAACAAGCAAACCAAGCCACAGTATCACAAAGGTCTCACACAAGATCCCGGCCCAACAATAATGTCTTCTCTTCAAGTCTTTGGCCAGTGAACACCAGCCAGTGGTCAAAATCTGCCAATGAAGAATCCCTGACAGAAAAAAGGACTTTGTTCCCTGGGCAAATGGTGCTGGAGAACCTGCTGAGACTCCTTCTTCCCTACTAGAAGCGGCTGCAAATCAACTGAAGATGTTAATCTGACAAACAAATATTTATACAATATCACTGACTGCTGCAGACCAAGGTCACTGTGGAAAAAAAACCAACACTGTATTTTCATAAACATCTTTTGCTCGTGTCTTCTTCTTTAGAAATTAGAACACATTCCCTTTCTAAATTATTTACAAGGATGGCAAGGAATGAACCACAAAAATACATATTTTGCAATTATAATTCGTCTGTAATGTAGCCAGAGGAAGTAGATTTGCACATATATTTTCATCCAAACTGGCTTCCTTTAATATTTCCATCTTTTTCCATCTTGCCCAAATAACCAAACACAGATCACAGGAAGAAGGGAATCTGCTATTCCTAATTTCTTCTTTCTGGCTGCAGTAGGGACCTCTGTTTATTGTTTGTTTTGGAATATATAATAGCTTTTCTTCCTTACACTCCTGTTTGCTGGTTTCTGCCTCCTCAGGACATGTTACTTTCAGCTGATGCACAGGGGGTTTGACTGCTGGGAGAGCACTCGAGATCTTTTTTGAATCATCTGGACATCTGTAGCTAGAGCCCCTTTCCCACTTTTTTTACTAGCACCGTGAGTTTGTGTGGGGAATGAGGTTCAGTCTATCACCCAAACACCATGTAGAGACCCTAAGTGGGGCAGGACATTTTTCCAGCTCCTCAACAAAGCCCTCGCATTGCCGACAGACATTTGGCAACTGCCACTTGACTTTCTGTGCCTTTCACCCAGACAGTTTACTTTCAGGAAAACCATTTCATTCTCAGTATCTGCATTCACACTCTCTTATTGTGTCCAGAGGTCCCAGCTGCCTCAGTCCTTTGGGACAGAAGCTGTAAAACTGAAGAGCAGGACACTCTCTTTGTCTTGAAGAGTGGATTAACCTGTGCAGGAGACAGTTTGTCTTCTTGCTCCATATAGGAAAACCAAGATATTCAAGCTTGGTCTGTTACTATCTCAAAGATTAAAATCTTGTGTAAACCAGACTTGGCTCATTGGACAGATGTCCCAAGAGTGATTAATTGTGCCTGTCTCAGACAGCTACCCAAGGATGACACAAGTCTCCCTATGGAGGTGCTTTTTTCCTTTTTGCTTCAAGTTTAGACTACATGTCTACCTTCTAGATGGATAAAAGTGGGTGAGCTGACACAGGCCTCTCACATCTTGCCCACGGTTGGATGAGCAGTATGTGCCAATGGTGGGCATGACACCAGCACAGCCCAGGTCTGTGTGGGTGGCTCAAGAGCCAGACGACTTTCTCTGTTCCAGTTAATCAGTCATTCTGCAGAGGTGCACCCTCGAGCCCCCTGAAGAAAACGTGAGCTATGACAGTCACCCTGCAAAAAGGAACTGGCAAAGTCAGTAAGTAGGGGATGTTGCAAAATCAGGCTTACCCAAGTAAGTCTGACTGTTGTTACTTGTTCTATTCAGACATTTTAAATACTAAATTCTCCACTTGACATTTTTTCTCAATTACCCTAAATTGTTAAAACTATAAAAGAAACGTCTCCACCAATCTGGAAACAATAAATCTCAGTGCTGGAACACTAATCGAGTTTCCAAACACCCTCCTAAATAACACTTAATTTGAATTATGGATACTAGCTGCAGCTGTGTTCACATAAGAATGTCAAATGTGGTTCTGTCACACCAGGATGTGACTGCAGCTTCACAGTTTTATTGCTGAATTGAGGGGTCATTTCAAACCACTGCTCACAGAAATCCACCACTGTCATCCCTGCTTGGAAATGCCATCAAGAAGTAGCCTGCAGGAGTGCCTGACATGAAAATAAAGAGTGGTCTCCTGGTTGTGGCCCACTGTGAAATGTTTCCCATAACCTAGGCCTAATCTTCTTTGGTTTTCATTCATGTTGATCCCTGAACACTGGAATTTCCCAGCCACTTGCACAAGATTTACCCCAGTGCAGTCAAGCTGCATCTCTTTGAGGGTGCACCCAGTAACTCTGTCAATTGCCAGCTGTGCAGTAGGTCTGCAGAACCCTCAGCTGTGCAAAATGCACCACATACAGTAGCATGTAACATATTCCTAAGAAGTTCACACCTATTCATGTATGTTTGCGATTCACAATATGTAAATGGAAAAGAGTCAAGACATATATTTGATATTACTTCTGTCTTTTATGTATTTTAAACACAAGTTTGGAATATAATTTTTGTGTTGAGTTACTCTTGCTTCACCCAAGGGTTTTTGAAGACTGCTGTCTTGTGGTGATCGTTCAGAAAACCAAAGGAAAGAGTATCTTTCTTAAAGGAAATTATAAATGCTAAATTAAACTTTCCTAACAGTCTCTCCTTCAGTTCTGAATCCTAAATATTGAAAAGCAGCACTCCTTACACAACTCTAGTGTCTCTACAGCTTTACAAATAAGAAAAAAAGTCCTGTTCATTTTTCTCTTCTGCTCTGGTGCTGCCCAGACTGGCTCAGGCCGAGGAACCTCTAGCTTGGATTACAGCAAGCCCTCCCACATATCACTGGATTGTTTCTGAACTGTAAACAAGACCCTGAAAATACACTCATGGTGCAGCTGTGCTTGTGGCCAAGCTTCAATGTGCTATTACTTTAATTTGACTCTTAGAAGCATGAACAGATTCACATCTTCAGGCAGGAAAGCACCCCATCAGTGGTTTCTTTGCTGTTGATTTGTATGCATGCCTCCGACTCTTGCTGTGACTGCCACAGCCAAAAGGAGAACCAGATCTCCATTTCACTCAGCCTTGCATAAATAAAAATACCATTAAGCGCTATTTAAAATATGTTACATTTAACAAATAGGCATGAAATCCCTCACAATTTATTGCACTTGGCAATATTAATAAAAGTGGTCTATATTCTATAAATCAAGAACATGTTTGCTGGAGGTGTATGAACTTGAAATCACTTCTACCCAGAATTCTGCTCTTATTTCCATTAGGAAGTGTTTTCTCCTGTTGTACTGGATGGTCATTTATAGGAGGGACTACAAGATATGTTTTAGTCAAACAATATATTTTCTCTCCTCCCACCAGATGGGAAGTGTTTTTACCTCACTGAAAATGTCATCTTGTATCGATTATCAATCGCAACAAATACACTATATGGGCTTGAATTGGATCCTTTAGAGAAAGAATTCAGAAGACAGAACAATGGGCACAATTAAATATTGCAAAATGCTTTGCCATTTCTCTGTGAAAAGTCTTTGGGTTAAGTCAGTAATTTCATCCTCTTTAAACCTTACATGCAATAAATTATTACTAATTTTTTACTTTTTCTAATTTAAGAGTTATGTTTTAAAGAGCTGCCACAAACCACAGAGCTTTATACATTCCAGATGTGCTGGTAGGTGCAGAGAGGTGTGTCAGTCTCTGACCCACTGATGTTCCAGATACTGCAAGGATTGTGATGCACATCTACCCTACAAAAGGCTGTGGAAGCTACTGTTTTCTACTTGTGCCTAATGCTACAGCTTGCACATCCAAATCAACAAAAGGAGGGAGCATGCAAGTTACGGATTTTTATCCAGGTATTTGGAGTCTATCTTTTCTACACCTTCTCTGAGCACCTCTGAAGCCTGCCAGGCACAATAAACTGGTCATGGTGATGCCCCCAGCCTCCTAGACTCAGGTGGAGGCATTTGAGCAGACCACCCTTTGTTATCTCTGAGCCACCAAAAGCCCAAATCAGTGCTAGGCAGACTTTACCTTTCAAGGAAGAGTTTACAACAGACATGACTGGAAAGGCAGCAGGATCTCATAGGATAAAGGAGCTTTTCGTTCAGATTGCAAAACTGAACCAGAGGAGAATGGATCCACTGAAACTCATTTGTTCCAGCTATACTTGGAGAAGACATTATTATTAACCCACACCCACAAATCAGCATGGAACCAGTGAGGGGCTTGTGCAAGGTGTGCTGGTAGAAGACCTGTGTTCTATATACAATAGAAAATTCAGTGGGTGATCCTCAGACTCCCTTGCTGGAGTAAATTGCAGCTCTTTGGACATGCAATTATCTCCTGTAACCCTGAGCCTCTGCATCTTGGTGGTCCCACCCAGGCCAGTCCATTGACACTACCTTTGTCCATCCAGAGGCAAGTTTGTGTTACCTGGCAAAAGTTACATGGCAAACCTTATCAATCAAGACGATAGACTGCGTTACTGCATTTAAGTATTTAAAATATTTCCTCTTACCATGCAAGGGCTTTTTATGTTCATTGTTAAAGGTTTCATGACTTAATTTTCTGAATTTTTGGGTTTAAAGCTAGGCCAAGTATCATGCTTGCTTCTGATGGGTACACTAAACAGGTTTCACTACCTACCTTGTCCTTTCTGTTACGTATTGACATTCTTACCTCCTCCCCCCTGTTTTTCATTGATAACTCTGTGAATGTGATATGATGAGCCTGTTCTCAGGAGGTTGTCATTTGTTTCAGTTTCATGTTTCTTAGATGAAATAATGTTGAAGATCAGATTATGGATGCACAAACATGCAATTCCCCCTCTGTGCAAAGCTGATTTTGACCAGCTGACCTCAAGTCGGTGGAAACCTTGCATATATTCGGATTGAGATTTCAAAAGAGTGGGGTTTTTTTATTATTCTGCCCTTGCATTCTCTTCTGTATCTCACTTTTAAACAGTGAACAATACAAATAAAGCATTTCTAATTGACCTGATTTATTTTAATAGTCATAGCTAGAGAGAAGAATAAAGACCATTCATTATTCTAAAAATAAATATATTTTTGTCTTCCCTACTTTTCTTGGACTTGAAAAAGATGATCCAATATATGCTTTGCTGCTGGATCACATCTCGTATTTGTGGTAAGCATTGCTTGGTTTCAATGGAGTCTTTTCACCTCAGGTACACAGTTGTCCTGTCAAGAGCCGTGCTTTGTTTTTGCAAAAGCATCGTGAGCATCACCACTGAGGTGTGTTTACTCACCTCACTGGTTAATTTCCCCCTGTACTCACACCCCTTCATGTTTCCAGAAGTGGGTGGAATTTGCATGCACAAATTGTTTCATGTAAAAATATTGGCATAATACATGCTGTCAGAATGGAAAGCAAGTGAAAACATAGCCCTAGGAATTCACTGCCTTGTGAAAAAGTCTGAGGGAAAGGTAGACCGTTTTAAAAGCTACTAACATCTGAAGTGGAGCATGACTGAGGAAAATGTTTGGTCCAGGAAATATGTCCACAATGAAAAATGTGGATGTGTGGAAGGACTGGACATTCTTCCCAGATAAACTTTCTTACCAGATAAACTCTCTTGATATTAATGACCATGTTTTTAGCATTAAATGACTATTCCATCTAGATTTGGGACAGAATCCAGGAATTTTGTTACACTGAGGTATGTATTTAAGTGGCATCTTGACCTGAGGCCAGACTTAAGGCCTCCTTTGATGCGTCTCTGTGCAGTTGGAGGGGGAAGAACACCTCACCTCGGATGCTCACCCTTGGAAACTCGCCATCACCCAGGTACAATCACTCCCAGCTCCCCTTCTAAGAGATCCTTGCTGAAACATACCCTGTGCTATACTAGATAAGGGCAAGAATTTCAGGGATTTTTTTCAAATGATCGAAGAAGTTGCATCATTGCTAATACATCATCTCTAACACAGTGCTCTCTGCCAAGGAAAATCCCACACAATCACATAAAGGCAACAAGCAAAGCAGCAGACATGAGCAAACCCAGAATTCCTGAATGCCTGCGTTAGGCTGCTACTGTTGTCTGCAACGCAGACTCTACATGAAAGGCTCTGTATGCTGGTCCATGCATTACTTAGACATCCAGGCTGCTTACCCACAAATCTTCAAGGCTAGGTGGTGCAGAACCCAGGCTACTTGGGGAGAAGAGAAACCACAGACACCAAAGCCAGACCCCTAGCCCTTGCCACAGTATTCTACATTTATGGATAGAAACCTTTTGAAGGTTTATTTTCATACAGGTGGGAAGCAATACAGGTTTACTTTATAGAAGAGTATTCTAAGATATAAAGGCATTTTCAGGGTTTGTATGTGTTGCTATATGTTTAATAACCATAGTCCATATCTGAATCTTTCAAAGTCACCAAGGGTAAAAATGATTTGGTGATCTATGACAGCCTTTATGGAGTTCTTCCAACAAGTGGGAGCCCAAGGTTGAATTTCATTTCCAGCTAGAGGAAGGCAAGGACTTCATCCTTCTTGCAGGGGAGTCTGGACTGCAGAATGGAAGGTGCACATCACCTTGCACAGCAAGTCCATACTGCTGGCCAGGAGAGGACTTGTCCATCTGCTGCAGAGAGGTAGCAAGTAAAAGCAACTCCTTGGCCTTGTCTTCCAGGTGCTCAGTCCTGGGGGTTTCTGCTTACAATGGAAATGCCATACTCAGGGTGTTTGTGCAGAGCAATATTGAGAAACAGGTCTGGGAGAAGGGCCAAGGAAGCCAAGGCTCATCTCACCAGCATAAATGCCCTCTGCAATGCACAATGAAGTGCTCTCTGTCCAATGTCACAGATCTCATAGGAGACAGTTGGAAAACCCGCACAAACATGTATGCACACAGAGGTTTTGCCCTCAAGGGTAGGCTCCAAAGCCTGGAAAGGCCTTCTAGAGGAGATGTACTCCAGGCCAAAGCTCCAAAACAGGAAGAAATACATACCTTCGTCATACTGATGGATGTTGGTTTGGCATATCCTTAAATCTCCCCCAGCAAGGGACATTCTGTAGTCATCCCAAGTAATCTGTTACAGGGCTTCATTGCCTTGCTGACAGAAACATTTTGTTCTTCTCTCTAAACAAAACTTTTCTTGCTGAAATTTAAGTCCATTACTACTTGCCCCAACCACAACAGACAGAAAGAAGAAATCATTCCCTTGTGGTCAACAGAAGCCCTTTCTATCTTTCATATTTGTTGCTGTATTTTTCCTCCTTTAGGGTAAGCAACTCTTGATTCCATAAGTCTTCCTTCTCTGTCCTGCTTTCCAGAGCTTGATTGTTCTTTGTATTAAGAGTTTCAGGTTGATTCACATGTACCTCAAAGAGTGGCACCACAACAGGAAGCAGTGGTCCCCAAAGGTTTTTCCAGAGCAGAGAGGAGCAGAAAGAATACTCAGTGTGGCAGCAAGTCCAGTCCATACATCAGGGTGCAGTACTGAATCTTCAAAACAACCTGCTGCTCACAATCCTTGACAAGGATCCAAGAGCAAGGATCCTGTGATCTACTACAGTCAAAGGTCCTTTTCTGAAGAAGAGCTGTCAAACCAGTTGTTACACAGATGTGTTTCAGCAGTTTGTTGGTCTTACCACATGAAAGCATCTTATAATGCTACCTGTCTAAAGTGTCTTAAAATATCACATCCTACTTTTTTCAGACTAAATCTCCAGTCCTTCTGGAATTCCAGTCCTGTCCTCCAGTGTACATGAAGTCCCTCCAAGTTATGTGACAGCTTATTTAAAAAGCATTTGAGCACAGCCCAGTCTCACCAGTGTATGCCAGTAGGCAGGAGACCACAGACCACAGACCACACACTGCAGTTGTTCTGTCTCGCTCACTTGGGTACAAGGGATGGAGGCTCTCCATCTCTCCAGCAGCACATTTCCGGAGCCATGGTGCTGGTATAGCCGCCTCCCCCAGAAACCGCAAATGAAACTCAAGTGCAAAGGTCAACCCTGGTGTACTTGTCCAAAGTATAGTAAAATTCTTTTTAAACAAAACTCCATGTTTCCCCCTTTCTATGTTTTCATTACAAACACTACATTGGAGGAAAAGAAGTCAGAAAAAGAAGAATTAAAAATTTGTTCACCTTTTGGTCTCTATGTTTAGTGTGTCCAGAAACTATGAGAAAAAAAATCCCAAAAGGAATCCGAAGCAGATTAGGAACAGCTCTGCTTAGCATGCTGGGTATGAGACAGTAGGATCTTCTCAGAGAAAACGTGAAAAATAGAACACACTTCAACCCTGAAGTCACAAATCTCCAGACTATGTAGTAACATAACAAATACTTAGCAGTTTTGTGAAGAAAAATGTTAGCTAAAATCTTTCTGACATTTTGTTTTTCTTTTCTTTTCTTCTTAAATGATTCAAAAAGACTAGTGAAGCTGTTACCCAAGATTTTTCACTATGTGATCACAATTCATTATGTTTCTTTGTTTAAGCTGTTGAGTGTCTTTCCATACCCACTTCTTCAGAAATTTTGTGTCCAGCACTCCGAGCTTGAATGCTAGATATACCTCAAATCAGGACGAGGAAGAACGGCTGAGCTCTCACTGGGAGCATCCAGTGGAGGTTTTTTATTGTATGCATTATGCTGGTAGGCAGCAAAATCTTCTGAATCTCAAATCTGGAATTTTCTCCATAACAAAGGACAGAAGTAGTCTTCTGGTCCGTGTCATTACTGTTTTGAATATTAATGCCACCAAAGTTAAGAGGGTGACCTTGTGTAACTAGGAGCAGAATCATTCCCGGTTTTTCTTTATTACTGACAATGGAGAGGAAATTTGCACCAATTCTTAGTTTTAAAAAAACACCAACACCTAAATTAAAAAAAAATATTTTTTGCTTTTGCACTTCACTTTCAAATGAAACCAAAATTTTAAATTTTCCCACTTTCTGTATTTGCTCCAGTAAATTAGCTCATCATTGCCCACTACTCCAGAATTTAAAACTAATCTTTCACAAGATATTCCTACATTATTTCTGTACCTCATGATAACAAAATGATCTTAAGCTCTGCTGTGTGACAGAAAGACTTTCAAGTATTTGTTCAAAATTTAATTAAGAAAAGCAGATATGAAGAAAAGAGAAATGCCTAAGTATTACAGTTAATTAAAATACAGGCTAAAATCCTCCCTTTAATCCCTAAATACAATGAAGTGCTTCATGCTCAAGAAATGTATTTTTTAGTATAGAATACTAATTTGCATTCATAAATAAATATTATAAATATTATAAACATTCAGTTATAATTCAATGCCTGATATACCTTAGTATATCCAGGCATTCATATATCCACCTATATAATGAAAATTAGAAAATATTAAGGTACTTTTTCTTAACCTTTGTGATTATGTGAATCTGTGCAATCTTGGGCAAATACTAATTTAGGAGATTGATTCTGGTATTGTCTTTCTACTTAACTGACTGGAACTCACAGGTGTGTATGATATGCTCTAGGTATTTACCTAATGTGGTGCATTGCTTCCTCCCAGATGGTTACACAACAGTTGTATTTTTGACTTATGTACGTTGCTTTCAGAGGGGTATACTCTGGCACTATGGATGCCTGCCTACTTCATAAACTCCTTTTGTCTGAAGTGATTTAATGCATTTCTGTCTCTTAATGTGCATTTCAGTTTATTGAAAGGACAAAAGCATCGAGGGCTTACGACACAAGCCCTAAATATTATCTCTCAGTCCATTGCATTTTGCCTTGAATTGTGAAGTTGCAGGTTTACAAGCTGAGACCTGGTTCAAAATTTGGATCTGGATGTGGCCCTCCGTACTGCTGCAGACTTGGTGCATATGTGTGCAGTCGTATGCAAGCCCCACAATTCAGGAAAGCCTGTAGCAGTATTATTATAACCATACATAGCTACATATAATATCTGGAATCCAACCAGCAGCCAGATTTGAAGGATCATCCATAAAAGTTTCACATAGCTAAAGAGAGCAGTCAACCCACTCTTAATAAATTTAACATTTTCACAGATTCTCTGGTCAGCTTCACGGTGTAAGGTACTCTTTAAAGAGACATATACATTTGTATGCATGTACGCGGGTCACCTGGAACACATCCAAACCTTTCCTTTAAGCAGTCAGACACAAATTTCTGGATGTATTAAGCAAGATCTTTGTGCCATAGTAATGATATTGCTCACAGCACCGACGATTTATTTGGTGTAGCAGTGGGTTCAGCAGAATTTCAGACCCGCAAATATGTCATAAGATAAGCATGTCAGAGGCCGTGGCTATGTCAGGTAATTTGACTTATACACCTATCTTTGTTCTGGCATCTTTCCACTTGTAATATACACAAATGATATCGCTGAGGGAGTACTGAAGATCTGACTGTTGCTGGTACCTGTTAAAGTGAGACATAAAATGGTAAATAATAAGTATCTATCTGCTTGGTTTAGAGAAGTCGGGCTATGTATTTCTGGCAGAATGAAACACTAGCCTATGTGGTGCATGACATTTGTATCTGATACATGATTAAATGCCAACATGTTAAGTTGAAACACTACAGGTCTGCTTTACTGCGTGGTTTCTAGCAAAAAGATGTTTATCAGTGGTAGGAGAAAATGCAAATTCAGAATAATCTATCGGAAAATAGAACATACTGCATTTTGCAAGCAAGGGCTCACCTCAAAAGGCTGTCACAGGCAGCCTGCTGTGGGAGGAGGAGGAAGACAAGGAAACAGAAAACAAATAGTGACCTAGAATTAAGAATAATGTTGAAGGTTATCACTCATTTGGGCTAAACAATATGGCAAGGTGGCTTGTGAAAGGAGGAAATTTCAGGTTTTCTGGAATGTAAACATTCATATGGGCCCAAATGTTGCAATAAAATGAATTACTTTTTTAATAATTGTAGCGCTGAACTCCCAGGTCCCAGAGAAGGTGAGAAATGGTTTGGCAGACTCCAAATATGAGGAGAGCTGACATAATCAAGAATTTTTCTCAGTTCTTGTAGTAGCCATCCATATTTCTAACATCTTTCAGTTCAATTTCTATGTTTCCTTGAACTGATTAGGGCAAGACAGTGTGCCTTAAGGGCACTATTAGGAGGGCATCTATAATGTTATAATGCTATTAAAGTTTAACAATAATTAGTGTATGATATTTCCCTAATTGGAAGATTAGGTGCACATTGATTGATGCTTTCGGTTTCTGAGGCCTACTAGAGGGCCCAAAGACGAAACCGATCCCTAAAGTATTTTCATCAATCCCAGTTTCCTGTCTATTTTTCCCTTCCACCTTTCTTTAATGCTTGCCCTCTCTAATCTACCAAGAAATTTATACGTAGTCAAGAGAGAGGGGAATATGAAGCTTGGTTAAATACAGGACTAGGGGATGAGAACACCTAGCATTTTAGCTGAAATCACCTATATGTAACTCCCTAGAGTGGAACAACAGCCTATGTATAAATCAGTAAATCAAGTTTAATTAATGAAAATCAAGCCATAAATTATTATACAGGTTTTTAGGATAAAAAAAAAGCCTACCTAAATCTAGTCTTTTTTTTTTTAATTGTATAGAATATTTGGTTTCAAGTATCTTTTTTAAAGGCTTTTAGGTAAGTGGTTCTTCATCTTATGGATTTTTAAACTTTATAGAATATTTGGTTAAAAATAAGGAAAGAAAAACTGAAAGAGTAACAGTAAGAGGTAATTTAATTAACACTTAGAAGCTATGCCTTATTTGTGCTGGAGGTATTAATTTAAAATTATTTTGCCAGTAGTTGAACTAAGGAGTTGCTGGAAGATACTTGCAATATGGCTAAGCATGGAGATGGATCTCACCTGTTCCACTGAGCTACACTGAAGTGGGATTCAAAAGGGGATAATGTGAATGACTTTTGTTAATTGAAGTGGGCAGTGCAATAGTTTGTGGGTAGGATTTATGAAAGCAGGATCTGAAAAGCTAAAGTAATTGCTAAGTGTAGGGTGTTCAGAAGCCTCATTTCCAATCTGGAGTCCAAGGAGAAAAGTGCAATTCACTGGATTGTAAGGGTTCACTGGGATGCTTAATGTCAGGTTTGGGATTTGAGACACCAAGCACCGATGAAATATTGTTACTGCAAAAGCCTGCAGTCTCTACAAGGCCTCTGTCAACAGAAGTTGTTTGGGATCACTGACAAGTGTTTTATTTGCCCTTGCTAATATACAATCACAGAATACTTTGGGTTGGAAGGGATTTTTAAATGTCATATAGTCAAACTCCCCAAAATGAGACATCTTCAGCTAGGTCAAGTTGTTCAGAGTACTGTTCAACCTGACCTTGAATGTTTCTAGGGATGGGGCATCTACCACCTCTTTGGGCAACCTGTGCCAGTGCTTCACCACCCTCATTGTAAAAGATTTCTTCCTTATATCTGGTCTAAATCTTACCTGTTTTAGTTTAAAAACATCACCCTTTGTTCTATAGCAAGAGGCCCAGCTAAAACGATGGTTGCCATTTTTCTTACATGCCCCTTTTAGGTACAGGAATGCTGATACAAGGTCTTCCCCAGGCCTTCTCTTCTCCAGGCTGAACAGCAACAACTCTCAGCCTTTCCTCACAGGAGAAGTATTCCATGTCTCTGGTCATTTTTGTGGCATTCTTCTGGACTTGGTCCAACAGCTCCATGTCTTTCCTGTACTGGGGATCCCAGAGCTGAACACAGTACTCTGGGTGGAATAGAGGGGAAGAATTCCCTACCTCAACCTGTTGGTCATATTTCTTTTGATGCAGCCCATAGGCTTTTTGGGCTGTGAGCGCACATTCCCAGCTCATGTCCAGCTTTTCACCCACCAGTAACCTCAAATCCTTCTCTAAAAGGCTACTCTCAGTCACTTCAGCCTGTAATGGTACTCCAGGTTGTCCCATCTTCATCTTAGCCTTGAGATCTTGCCATGGTGCAACAGTTAACTTGGTCTTCCAGACCAAGATGTTCAGAACCTAAATCGTACCCTAACCCTATCTGCTGATCCAGTGTATTAATCTATGCCAGAAGCAAGTGCCAACCTGCTTGGACAGGTTGAAAACTGTAGAAAACTCTACTACTCTATAAAACATTATCTCAAACAAGAATACTTTGAGCGAATTCATGTATCATGCAGGAGTTCAAGTCCTTTGTCATAGAGAAACTTTGAGCATCCAGGTCCTCTGCTGAGTATAGAACCCAGTATTTTTATGTCTAGGTATACAGATCTTTCTGTATGATTCTGTTGAATTACACTGTTATCTCTGCAAAGGTTTCAGTGACCACAGCCATATCTGCAGAAACATTTGAAGCCAAATGTTAACATGCTTTTAGCACACGTAGTAGTTAATTTTGATTTTCTATTCCTTCAAATTGTTTTGGCTGCTATTCACCTGTTTAAACTCTTTTCTTACTATTTACAACGAAGCTACAGTGCTTCATAAACAGTCTTGGACCAGGAAAAGCAGACACTAATGAAAAACCAAGCAGCTCTAGAATAACCCAGAGACTGAAGTTCCTTTGCATAAACTATTCCTTTAGTATTTATGAATAACAAATATATCCACTGGAATAAGGTTGTGAATGACTCATGTTCAGGAAAAGGCCAAAATTCATTGGACAATCTGTTCATAACAAATAATTTAACCAGCTCTAAAAATATTTGCAGGGTTTTTCCTTACAGGGGAAAAAAAGTGTCTCAACAAAATGAACTTGTTAAAAAGAAACTTAAAAAAAAAAAAAAAAAAAGTCCAAGGACTGGCTTGTAACCCTGCAATCCAGCCCAAATAAGGACAGCATGTGGTTGCACTATCCCAGGAGCAGAGTGTTGACTGGACTGTTCCTGACAATCTGATACTTCCCCTCTGAAACGTGGGAGAGGGAAACCACTCAGTGTATCGCAGCTCCCTGCCAGCCCCGGTGCTGGCTGGAGGAGCATGGGGACAAGGTGGGCAGGCCCTGCAGTCCCCCTGACACTCTGACAAGCCACAGGGACACAAGTCACTTACCTCTAAAGATGGGCAGCACCTCACGCTTCTGTCCTGCCTAATGCAAACGTACAAGAAATCTCTGCTTGTCCAGAGAGTATTCGAAACTTCTTTTCTGGATCTGGAGCAATAGGTGGGTCTTGAACATTTGCATAGTTGAAAGAAATTACATGTGTGAGTATCTTCCACTCTCCTGTATTCTGCAGGTTCTTGGTGCCCTGACTCGCTGCTGAACTGTTCCCTTTGACAGTTCCAGCCTCCCCATCCCTCTAATGCTTTCTGACTTACTGAGATTGCACCGATGTGTGGTAACAGCACTAAATGCATTCCTGAAATCCAAAGAAATTAGGTCCATCTAGCTAGGTTAATGTAACTCCAGGAATTCAAATGCACTTATCAGACACAAGCTATTTTTTTAATCGTTTCATGCTGAGTGACCTTTAATAAATCAGAGCTAAACAAAGCCCTTCTAGGTCAATGCATGTATTTCCTCCCTTTAGTGTGCTCCAGTCTACAGGTAGATAGGAAAACGCTGTAGGTTTGCAGCCTCATGCAAATTTCCCCTAAGAGCAATGAGAATTGGTGCTGTTTTGGCTGGGACCCTGCATGCATGAACTTTTATGAGTAAGAGGTCATCTTACAAGAATGTTGCTCTCTTGTATGACAAGGATTAGGTAGAGCCAGCCTTACCCTACTAGGACTGTCTGTGGCATAGCTCCCCTAGTCCAGAAACTGTGGGAATAAGATGCCACCATTCAGACAGAAGCAACGTGGGAAAATGTGCTGGATGTATGTAAGGTGCAACCACTGTTCTCCAGGATGGCTGTAGGGAAATGTCTTGGGAGTAGAGAACAGAAGAGTAAGGAAGTCAGTGTGTGACAACTGATGGGGCTGAAGCTGTTTGTGGTGAAAGGTCTGGTTTAACTATGGAAACAGCTGAGAGTAGGCAGTGAACTGCAGCCCATAGTACAAAGGAGAAACCATGTGCCAGAATGAACTCTTGAATCTAACTTCATAAACTGCTCAGGATTGTGGAGGAAAATGGGTGGGCAAATGCTTAGTGTGATTTAGTTTAGGGGTTTTTTGCCTGTCAGGTTACTGAAGGAGTGATTGACCTGTGATTCATTCAAAAACCCTTCCAAAGCCTGTGCACGTGCTTGCTGTGCCGATCAGTGTAGATTGATTCCCCAAAATAACAAAAAACCTCCATTATATCAGAATAAACCACTTGGTTTTATCGGGTTATTTGAGAAGTTGCATTCAGCTGGGCATAAAGGTGGGCAGAAGAACATGTGTGTTCTGAAGTCAGTATCAGTGTGCATGAAGTCCAAAGTCCCAGTTCACAACAGGTGTCATGCAGAATCTGGGGTCTCTGAGGACATGAAAGAGAACTTGGGTGTGCTGTTCGTCGTGTGGGTACAGATTGAAAGTCTTCTGAGGACTTGCATGCCAGTGATACATATGCAGTCTCTTCACCAGCACAGAAACTGTGCACAAATTGCCTTCTCTCAGAAGCCTCATGACCTAATCCATACCCAAAACCTGCAATGCTGCTGACACCAAGAGTACTGTTAATCCTTGTTATCTTCCTAGCAGAGCACACAATAATTTGTTGCAAGTTCATATTAGTGCAATGATTCCCTTGCCATAGCAGGATCAAGAGACAAACTTCCCTAACTTGGGCACGATGCAAATGATTCAGGGTATAACACTGGACAAAGGAAACCAGAGACTCACAGTCTGTTCCCAGCTCTGCCTTGAGCTGTGGGACCCCAGTGAGGCATATTTATGTCTTAGAACAAACAGGATGCAAGCTCCCAGTATATTAGTTACAATGGAACTTGCTCAATTAAGTTAGATGTAAATGAAAAGCAATTCATCAGTGCCAAGAAGCAGCTGAATGCTTTCAACTGTATGGTCCAAATACAGCTTCAGTCTTTCAGTTAGTCCATGAGGAAGGACTTCTTGCCCATACAGAGCATATTACAGGATTGGGGCCAAAACCAGCAAAATTCTTCCAAAAGTACTGAAGACATGAGTGATTTTTGTAACATAATATTTATAACAGAGCAAGCCACCACATATCTTGTTTCTGCTATGTTCTGGAGAAAGCGCTTCACAAGATATTTACTGTTTCTGTATTTTTATTGATATTATGTATGGCTTGGAAGTCCAGAAGCCTTTATGAACTGTACACTGGCCTTGAAATTATAAAAAGGTTTTCCACTGTCCTAAAATAACTTTCTGATGCTAGCCTGAGTTTCTTGCTTCCTAGAAACTTGCTGGAGCAAGTTTCATGACTGTTGCTTTAGAATAACTGAAGCCAGAATAATTGTAACCCCAAACCAAGGACCTCAAATGGCCATGTCCAGCTCTGGCTGATGAACCAGACCCCCAGCTTCAATGTCCTGTACCTGTCACTGCTCTCTGCTCTGGACAAGCATAATTTGGGAGAGGGGGATAAAAAGGGAAACTCCATGTTTACAAGGGAAAGAAGGAAAGCATCTGTGATAGAGGGGTGGGGGTTTTGATCATTGGCTGGTTGAGGGCTGCTTAGATGTTTGTAATGCCAGAAGTGGTCCCAGCAGAAATGGATTAGTGGGCAGAGAAGAAATGAGGAGGTCAAAAGGTGAAAAATAAATACAATTTATCACACAACTCTGCCATTTATCACCTGATTAGATAAATTAAGGAAATCCTACGGATATCATCACTTTCCATAGGATGACCCTTGCATACATACAGTCTGAGCTACTGCTTCGGGTTACCTTGTCAAACTTGTGTAAAGGGATGGTGAACTAGACCCAGCTAGTTTGCATCATCTGGTAGGCTCCTGTTTTGGGGAGTAAACATATGTCAATAGTTTTAACATGACCAATCTTTACAGTAAAAGGCCAGAGAGGAGATTTCATACCCAGACTGGGAAATTTCCATGGCAGTTTTACAATACAGAAAATATACATATCACATACACACACATATGCAGTAAGCACAAAAGATTAGCATTGGAACTGACAACTTGTAAGCCAAGTTTTAGCTTTATGTGATTCGAAACAGCTGAGTGATAAATTAAAATAAAAACAAATGCCAGCAGCTCCTTAGCGCTAACGGGAGTGGTGGGTGCTCCTGTCATGAGAGCCTGGTGAATACATATTGTTATAATTGGCTGGGTGGAGGTGGTAGAACAAACGTGACTCTTCCAAGGCAGTGTTGGCACTGACAATAATTGTTAACAGATTTAGTTTCCTATTCACCTCTTTTTTCCCCTATAGCTCCTTCTTAACTTATCAGCAGATTTTATTTTTGAGTTATTAGAAATCGCATCCTTCTTTTATTGATTCTTGTGAGTTGCCAGCCAGCCACTAATTGCTTCCAGCTCTGGTGTTTCAAAATTACTGATTTCCTTTTAGATACTTTAATCATTCATATATCTTCTCCTACATCCCTCCACCCCCTTTTGACTTTCTTTGGCTTGAGATTTTCTCAGAGGAGCTGTCAGCTTAGTTAACCCTAGTCGTTCTAGCCAAGCACTGCTCTCATTCCTAGGGCAAAGGGGTAGTCAAGAACTGTTGATAAATGGAAATCCACATCTAACTCCAACCCCAGCTCAAGTCCTCTGAATCCATATACCCTGAATTTGAACACCTAGTTCATGTGCTGTTCAGGTGTACATGTATATTTATACATACGCATACACACAGACATACATGCATACACACACACAGAGTGTGTATGTTTTTATGTAAATATATATATATATATATAAATATATATAAAAATATATATACACATACTGTATAAATATAGCAGATAAATAAATGCTTATGCATATCTGTATGCATAAATTAATGGAAGGGCTTATATTTAAGGTCTGGCTTACTGCTCCCTCCTGCTGCTCTGCCACAGGGTTCCTGGAGCAGAATGAACATCCTTGCACTGAGACTCTCAGAGTCACCCAAGAGTCATAGATTATCAAGTCACAATGCATCATCTGAGTGGCAGAAGCTGCTGACAGATGTGTTGCTAACCAGGAGCAAAGGGAAGGAGAAGTGAGTGCTTACAAGGGCTCTCTGAGTGTGAGCAAAGATAACTTGAATTGCACTGCATTAGTTGTGCACTAGAAATGTGCAGACAGGCTGCTCCTGGGGCACTGCTGAGCTGAATAACTTGTCAAGCAGCAGTAAGTGGTGCATGAGCCTGAGCTCTACCCCACTAAGGTCCCACTCCTGCCTGTCCACACAAAGGTGTTTGTGCATCCCTCTGCCCTCTCCCATCTTGGACCACCATCACAGCTACTCCTTGTCCCCCTGGCACTAGCAGAGCAGATTGCTGCTGAAGGAGAGCTCTTCCACTGCACCCAAAGGGACCTCAGCACTGCTGTGCTTTGAAGCAAGAGGATTCCAGGGACCTGCTGGTTGTCTGATCTACAGTGTGGAGAAAAAAGCAGTAAAGCCCAGAGACTGACACCAATGTGGCATTTTCCTTCATGAGGTCATGGAACTGTTTTCTTTGCCATCCCCATCAATTGCTTTTTCTACACCATGAAGGCCTGAGGAGAAAAAAGGGTGAAAACACCAAGGCAAATTTTGCCCCTTGGGGCTATCAGGTCCCACATACTGAACTTTCCTTCCTAGGAATCAGAGGTGGTCCCAGATTAAAAACTCTCCTGCCCTCTCCATGACTTCCCCGGGCTCCCTGGAGCTGCACTCGTGTGGAGGGGTGCAGGAGGGGCATTCTCCTCATAGTGCTGCCCTCACGCAGGCACTGCTTGGTTCCATGGGCTGGAAAGCTCTGTCACAGTCTTCTCAGGTCTTTGTCTTGGGAAACACACCCTGACCCCACTGCTACTCCACACAGCAAGCTCTGCACTTCCCATCCACCCCAGAGACATCCTGGAAATGGAATCAGGTAGCTACCAGCACTGGATGCCTGGGCTGCTGCAGATCGGGGCTTTCCAAGATCTCAGCCTTGGTTTACCTCTTGAGAAGCCAGCAGTACTGTCCCAGGTGCATGTAACTGAGGGGTTTGAATCAATGTATTCCTGTAGAAGCAAAGAGAAGTTTTCATGGGCAGTATGTTTTTCTGTCCAGAATGCAATGCTCTGAGCTGCCAGGAGGGCAGGGCCCTTTCAAAACTGCATAACCCGTAGATGAATCAATACAGGAGCTAGAGACTCTTGAGAACATTGGTCCTTTCACCTGTTGTGAGGTAGCTCACTCTTCAGACCTTGCCTAAACTACCCCATTGCTACGCTGAAAGCAGCTAATGACAGCTGCTAGACATATGGTTTAATTTTAGGGATCAGTCCCAGGCATGCAAATTAGTTTTCTCTTGGATTAAATGCAAGTAGCAATTAAGCGCCTCTTTGCATAGTGAGAACAGAAGCATCCGGAAGCTGTTGCCCAAAGCAAGGTCACTCCTGGGAAGTCCAATAGTCCTAAAGTCCTGAGTGCAGGCACAAAGGTGAAGGGATGGACTTGTCACAGTTGAGGGCATTAGGAAAGCGAAGGCCTGAAGATGAACATGGATTTGGGAGAAAACCACATTCCTTTCAGCCACAGTATTCATCAGAAAAGTAGGCTTGTTGAGGGTAAGAAACAAAGCCTGATTGGTCTTACTATTGCCAGATCTCTGAAAATATGCAATATAGGATGTTTTAAAGAGTTCAGTTTAAGAAAAAGGAAAAAAAAGGAACTTAATTACTCAGAATGATGATGTCTTTTTTTTATGGGGCACTTGCAGTCTTATGCATTTAGGTTTGGTTGTAAGTTTACTGCAGGAAGGCTGCTCAGGTTTCACAAACTGGCAGTCAGAATCCTGGGATGATGCAGATGATAAGTATCTGTATGATTAAATGAGTTGTTGGTTTGTTGTTTTTTTATTCTTTCCTTTTCACTGCTCCTTTTCATGCAGCAGTTAAACATTTGGTGCAGTTCAGAAGATTTGTTACCATTGAGGAGCATATTTCCTTGGAAAAAAAAATCTGTTTTTATCTGACCTTCATGATGTTGATGAACCCACCTTTACTTTGGCTGAAAAAGCCCCAGTGTTTTCAACCTGTAATGACAAATGGCCTGTGAAGGTCAACATGATATTGCACCACAGTTAGACAGCAACGCAGTGAATGTCATCAGACTCTGAAAATCACCTTCCCATTGAACATTTGCAGCGGTGGCTCTGGCTTTGGTATTAAGGGATAGCTAGCGTATCCCTGTGCCCTGTTGTTAAAACAACAAATCTGTTCACTCCAGGCAATCTGAATCCTCTAACCAAGACTGCATATGTGGTCCCTGTCCCAGCTGGTAAATTAGTATAGTTTCCCAGGTCAGCAAAAACTTCAGTGTCTTCAAAGCTGTAAAAGTCCTCAACAGAGTAAGCATGCAGCCAAGGAGGGAATATTATGTTTCCAAATCCACAGACTCACTCTTAAAATTGCACCAAACATTGAATTCTTGTCCTATTTCTGTGGGAGAACCATTATGATTGAGTAGTGTCTCATCCAAAAGAGAAATTTCTGACTTTTCCTCCAACTTTCTAGAAATGTCATTGTATCAGTGACAAATTGGCTCTTGACAGATAGAGTGGGATACTACAACTGAAAAAAAAAAACAAACCAACAAAAAATCCCCTGGGTGTTGCAGAAGATTCTTCTTTTCAAACTGAGTAGGGGGAACAGTTACCCTGTTGAATTGCAGGGGGGCTGTGGCTGACTAATTTAAAATATTTGCTGTCTGAGAAAGTACATTAAAAAAAATCCTTTTCTTTCTTCAGCTATCAGTATACCACTGGGACTTCACGAGGTCCATAGATCTGCTGCATAATGTGTGAATGGCCATATCTCACCATGGAGTCAAGAGTTGAGCTGTTGTAAGTACAACATAAATAAGACCAAAATCAGAGCTGACTTTTGAGTGGAGATGTAATGGCTGTGAGCAAAAGCAGGAAGGTGGGGAATCAAGAAATCAGATGAATAAGCTACAAGCCTCCAAGATGTGTTGGATAGATGTAACATTCAACATCATCTTAACTTATTTTATTGAACCCTGCTTATCACTTTCAAAGTGGCAGTTTGCTTAGGTCACCTCAAAATTACTGAAGGAAGAGGTGATACAGTTTACTCACTCCTCCTGAACCAAAAGTCTCTGTATAGACATCTCAGGTCATCCTAAGTATTGCTGCCTCACTCTGGAGGAGGTAAATCTACTACATTTAGAGTATTTACTGCAGATTTACACTGAGCACAAGACCTAACTGAAAGATTTAAAATGTGATGCTGCACAAACATTGGCATGAGCTGAACTCTGTAATACCGATTAAGGTCAACTAAAACCTTACACAGTAACAACTAAAGATTGATGTCTTAGCCCTTTTCATGATTACAAGAGCCCTACACAGGACTGAAAACAAACTGTATTTCACAAACTTACTTTCTTATCAGTATGTGAGAGAACCACCCCTTTTAACATGGTGAGTAGCAGAAATCATGTCAAACCTACGCAGATAAAAATTAAAGTATGGCAGTGTCAACAGGAATAAACCCAAACTGCTCTTTGGTTAGCTTTGGTGGACATTAAGAGGAAACTTAAAAGCACGGAGGAACAAAACAGCCTGCACCACCTAAATGCCATTGACTTCTGCGTTACTCCAAGGCATTAAGCAAGGGCTTATGCCTGACATTGTGCCATCCTGGAGCTCCCAGACCTCACACAGCAACAGCCAGAGTCCAGCCAAGACACAACAAGGAATGTGTCCCAGGGATGAATTAGGTTAGGTGCCCTAGCAGTAGCTCCGCTGAGACAAATTACTGTACAATTTAAATATTCTGACATCTCAGTTTTCATAGTATGTTAACTAAGGGATATTTTTAACTTGGAGAAAATGGGAACATGATACTGATGGAGTCATTGAGTTGGTTTCCCACTAAGAAGCCTCATGAACATACCCATATCCACCTGAGCAGTGCAGCTACCACCCCCATACCACCTATGGAGTAGCCCTTCCAGAAATTCTCCGCCTTAAATGAGCTTCTTTTCATTCTGTCTTATGGCCCTTTGTAAACAATTCTCCACTCTCAGGCTTTTCTTTTCTTTTTCTTTTTTTAAAAGGACTGAAAACCATGTCCTAACACTTTTCTTGCTGTGTCTGCTTCTGTTCTCTTAGCAGATCTCTGCCACTTTTTTGCTCTTAATTCACCATCCCTGGGCATAGACAACTTGAGCAGTGTGTATCCTCTCAGGTGAAGACTTCCCAGACACCCGTGCAGTGTGGCAGCATCTCACACCCCTCCTGCAAATGCCTTACCTTTACCTTTTTCATGCTGTTATTACTTCAGTGCACTCTAATTTTTCTGGAACTAATACATTGCCCTTGTCTGTTATATCCACCTTACAAGCTCCCAGTTTTCACAGACTAATTCTGAATAAGTAACTATGCCTTTTGTACTATTGACCTTGATCTTATTTCTCCCCATCCCACCTTCTGCATGTTGTTAGTGCTTTTTGCATAATTATTCTGAACTTATGTTATTAAATGTTGCCCTCTTCCAGACAATAGTCCCTGATTAGAGTCAAATCATTGTTATCTCCTCAGAAGCCAAAGATAAAATCCCTACTCCTTTTCAATTGACTAGTCTAGGTGATGACTAATGACTAATAAAATTACCTGATCATGTGAACAAGAATGTTGTAAAACATTGGCCAACTGCTGCTATGCTTAGCATGCGTGCCTGTGAGAAATAAAGGGTGTGAAAAGATTGATATACAGCCAGTGGCATGGAAATGTGCACTCAGTCTTAGCAGCTATTCAGTTAATATTAAATGTAGCATGTAATTAAAATGCACAAAAATGCAGCATGTCCTTTTAGAGAAGACTTGCTTGGTTTCTGGTACGTATGTGAAACTCTGTAAAGACTCTTGAAATCATGGTAACTTTACCTAAAAAACAAGTTTGTTTACACACCACCCAGGCATAGTTCCCTCAGGGCTGTCTGGTGGAGCCTCTCTTTTGAGGGGCAGAATGTGACTTTTATTGGTTAATTCTCACAGGGTTTCAAGAGCTTCTCATGTAATTACAGAATAATTCAAGTGGGAAGGGGCCTTTGTTTGCCAAGGCACTGCCCAACCTCCTGTGCAAAGTAAGGGCAACAGCAAATTCAGACCAGGTTGCTCAGGGCTTCAACATAGTCAGGTCTGGAAACCCTCCCAGGATGGAGACTGCACAGTCTCTCTGGCAGCATGATGCACTGCTTGACAGTTCTCATCTTGGACGCTTTATTATGGTATTTAAACATCTCCTTACTTCAGTTTCTGACATGATTAAATTCCCCCAAATCCAAACCTCCTGTTTTTTTGCACTTATCTAAACTCAGTAATCTCAACAGGCTTGAAGATAAAGGACAATCAGACTTCTGGTAAATAGTAAGTGGAAGCAAAAGGAAGAACATCAAGAAAAGGGGAGGAAAAGGGTTGGTGGGGACAGGTGAGGTAGAACTGCATTTCTACTACAATTGTGCAACCTAGGTGAAAATTTGAAATATTTTCAATATGTTACCAAAAAAGTTAGAGGAACATGTGAAATGAAGCTTGCTTCCTTCACCACATACCAGTGTGGTATGCAAATGATACTGCAAAAAAGTTACACTGCTGCTCATTTCTGGAGTATGTCATTCTCAGGATGTGAGAGGACCAGGTTTGTTCAGCAACTGTATACACACTAACCCCCAAAGTAACTTGATTCAAAACTTCTTTACTGATAGAAAAGCTGCTTTGCCAGAGAGTTTGTGCTTCCTCCTCCCATCTGGGACAGAGATGGCTCCCAGCAGGCTGGGAAGGAGCCCAGCACCGACAGCAGGGAGATTCCCAGCCAGGGGTATCTCCCTGGAAGCAGCTCTTTAAATAAACTTTATGGTCCTTTCTGCCTATAAAATTATTGTTCATAGTTTTGATACTCTGTCAGTTCAGCATATTAGACTGGCACAACTTGTCAAATAGAATGGCAACGAGAAAGCTAGTGTCCAAATCCATCCTTCAATTTGAAATGCAAAGTGGATACTTTGCAGGAATCTGAAGAGCTAATGCAACAAGGAACGTGTCCTCCCCTGAAGCGAAGGATTAATTCCAAAACACACTGATACTTTTGGTGCAGAGCCGTGACTTCATCAACATAGGCAAAAATAAGAAAAAATACTACTTAGAAGGTATCACTTCTGGGCCAGATCATCATATGTCACAAATTTGGATTAAACAGAGCTACATTAGTTTTTGACCAGTTCCAAATCCACCTCGCTATTTCCCATGCATTATAAAATATTTCCAAATTTTATATTTCCTAATATTTTCCAAATGTTGTTAGAATTTTACGGAAGGGGGATTATATTTTCCCTTTTCCTGCTTTTTACTACTCAGCAGTCTTTCATAACATTTTCTTGATTTGACAGAGAAACTCTTTAATAAAAACAAAAAAGCTGATCTTCTAGTTCTTGCTAGGCAACGTTGTAAAATGTCAGTCAGGTGGGAAATCACTAAAGAATCAGACGTTGAAAATTTGTAGTCATAAAAAACAGATATAAATGACAGGAAGGAAACTTTCTGCCCAGTACTCCAGAAAGTGGCTACCATTCAAGGCCAAGTTTAATGTAAAAGCAAGGAAAAGTGGTTGTTACTAAACTGCATGATCTTGAATAATTTTTTCATTCTCATAGTGACAACTTTAAATGTTCACTTAGCATGAAGTTATTTACTTGAGATTGGGAAAATAAGTCACATATTGTCTCTAATAAAGAGATGCTTTTAATTTTGTTCTCTTACTAAATCCTTTTAAAAAGTTTGCAGTGGTATCCTTACCACTCCTGCAGAATACATTTGCTTATTCCTGCCTCTTCTGGATCACACATGCTGTACCCACATTATGAGTAGAGGCATCTACTGATGCTGTGTATACCTACCTATGTTTATCAGTAGAGCCATCATCCATTTTTGTTCTTGCTTCCTTCAAAACTCAAGGATGAGCCAAAGCCCACTCCTTCAAACTCTGTCTATCTCAAAGGCTTCTAGTCCTTTACAAGCCCCTGGGAAGGTGTTTATTTACGGTGTAATTCCTCTACTTTTGAATGGAAGAAGCCAACAAATTTTGATCAATGGGACAGAATCTAGCTGGAGGCCTGCATTTAGTGGGGTCCCTCAGGGGTTGGTACTGAGACCAGTACTGTTCCATATATTTACTGATGTCCTGGATGAGGGAATAGAGTGTACAATCAGCAAGTTTGTGGACGACACAAAACAGGGAGGGGTGGCTGACACACCAGAGGGTTGTGCTGCCATTCAGCAAGACTTAGACAGGCTGGAGAGTTGAGCAGGGAGGAGTTTAATGAGATTTAACAAGGGCAAGTGTAGGGTCTTGAATCTAGGGAAGAACAACCCCAGGTACCAGTATAGGTTGGGGACTGGCTTGTTGGAGAGCAGCATAGGTGAGAGGGACCTAGGGGTCCTGGGGGACAGCAGGATAACCATTGGCCAGCACCATGCCTTTGTGGCTAAGAAGACGAATGGTACCCTGGGGTGTATTAGAAGGGGTGTGGTTAGTAGGTCAAGAGAGGTTCTTCTCCCCCTCTGCTCTGCCCTGGTGGGACTGCACCTGGAATATTGTGCTTAGAATTTCCTACATGTTATTCTGTAATCAAAATTATTTGTTAATCAAGAACCCATGAATACATCTGGACACCCCACTGGTCCATGAGTGGTTTTACTGGGGCAACAAGAAGCAAACTTCAGAACTGTAATGAGGTGAATTAAGTCTGAATGAGCACAAAGATGATTTGACCTGGGTGGAGATAGCTCTCAGAGTAAGGTCCATTGCTCCATCTGATGTTGGACATTGAATTAAGCTCCCAAAGTTAGAAATGCTGGTGGTGCTTAATCTGTGGCCACAGGACGTTTCCCAGTATGTAGAAGGGAGAAAACTGTGTTCCAGCCAGTCCCTGGTCTGTGCAACTGAAGGATCTGTCCCATCATGAGTCAGGAAACTTTTCTGCTGTACATATTCACAGAGACCTCCTTCATTCATATAGGTGAGAAAAAGGCAGGTGCTCAGAGATATTTTGATTTTAGGTAAACTGCTTTCTAGAATAAATAACCCACCTGATTCACTGCGAACAGAGTTGAACTAATGAAGCTGAGCTCCTAACTGAGACACTTTAGGCTAGTTGCCTAAATTCAGGTGGAATGAATCCAGGCCCTAACGTATACACTAATTCTTCTGGGTTGCTGCAGTCACAGGAACATTTATTATTTCTGTGAAAGCACTTGATAGTCAGTCTTTTACATAGAATATCTGCCGGCAGCACAGACCAAAGTGTGTGCTTATAATAACAAGACAGCAGAAATTTCAGACACAGATTTGAATAATGTGTTTTGCAGTACTTGCTCAGACTTGTTAAACATAATTCAAAACATGAAAAAAAAAGAAGTTGCTCTTTCTTTGTGAGGTCTGTATCTCTGTTTCTTAAGGGTGATTATCTTAAAGGATAATTTAGTTTTGCATGCTACTAACCACAAATACATCTAAAAACCCACCAGGATTTGTCTAGTTCTGTTGATACAAACTTATCTAACCTTAATTTAGTCCTACGGCTTTGTGTCTGGCCTTTATCCCAGCTTTGCACTCCAGCCATTTCTAACCTTTTTCTCTCCAAAAAGATGATACTACTTGAATTCTGTAATGGGACTTATAGGTTTTCTCTGTTCAGCTCATGATCAGATACTCTACTGACGCCAAGTAACCCATACAAATTTAAACCTAGATGATCCTGACAATCTCATTGCTACTTAGATTTGATAAAGGTAACTCCACCACAAGCACAGAGTTGTTCATACCAGTGTCTGTGAGCTATTGAGTACAATCAAAATGCTGCTACCAGCAAAAGCCACAACTGACCAAAAGTGCACCCAAATATGCAGCAGCTTGACTTCTTGCACACGTACAGAAATCACTGCAATGGCAGGAGTGTACATAACTCAATTCAGCGTATCCTGCTCGGAGGACTCTTTTGTTTTGAACTTTGAAAACCTTTCACAGTGTTACTCCTACCTCTTCATCCAAATGTTTAAGTTCCTGTACATTTAAATATCAAATCTTATTTCTCATTCTCAACTAGTAAATCTCATCTTTTTCTAAATCCCTCTTGAAATATTAGTGTTATTGTGCATGTTCTGTCATAAGTATTACTTTGTGGATTACATTGCCAAAATACATTTGTGACCTGTCTCTGAGCTTAGCCATTTTAAATCCAGTCATTAATATACATCTGCTCACAGCTGAGAAAAAAACTCTATTGGAACTATAAAAGATAAACTTAATAACTAGTTATTGTGATAGGTGTTTTCTGTGTGTGCTTTGTGTTTTATTTATTCCTAGACACTGGGTCCAGTGGATCTGTGTCCCTGGCTGGGATGCTGTACTTTCTTTTGACTTCTTTGGAGCTCAGTGAAGCAGTTTTGGTGGGGCAAGTTTCCATCACATGTTGGTAGTTTTGAAAACTGTCTAATATCTGAGGAGATGTGCTTGACAGAGACATGGCCTGAACTGGTGCATGTGTCCTGGCACAAAGCAGTTTAGTCTGGTCAAATCCAGTCCTGGGCTTGCAGAAGAGAGGTGATGGCACCATCAACAGTTTCTTCTGCCAGCCCCCCTGCTCTGCCAGCCCATGTTGAACCCTTCCACAATTGTTTGGGAAACACAACCAAGCTGTTGCTGTCAAAGACATGATGAATAAGGAAGTTATCTTGCACTGGCTGTCTAGCAGTAACAGTCTGTGTAGATATTTCTACCTTGCTGCACATGTTAGATAAGCAACCTGCTCTAGTGGTAAGTGTCCTTGCCCATAGCAGGGTGGTGTGAACAAGATAATCTCTAAGGTCACTTCCAGCCCAAATCCTATGATTCTGTGACTGAGTTCATCCCTCACCACAATATCCTTAAACAAAAGAGGTGCAAAAAAGCCAACCATATCCTGGGCTGCCGCAAAAGGTGTGACCAGCAGGTCAAGGGAAATGATTTTGCCCCTCTACTCTGCTCACATGGGACCCTGCCTGGCATACCATGTTCAACTCTGGGGCATCCAACACAAGAATGACTTGGAGCAAGTTCAGAGAGGGCCACTAAGATGATCAGTGGGCTGGAGCACCCCTGCTATGCAGACAGGCTGAGAGAGTTAGATTTGTTCAGCCTGGATAAGAGAAGGCTCTGGGGAGACCTTACTGCAGCATTCCAGTACCTAGAGAGGCCTACAGGAAAGCTGAACTGTTTACAAGGGCATGGAGTGATAGGACAAGGTGTCACAGATTTAAACTGAAAGAGGGTAGATTTAGATATTAGGAAGAAACCCTTTACTGTGAGGGTGGTGAGGCCCTGGCAAAGGCTGCCCAGAGAAGCTGTGGCTGTACTCTTCCTGGCAGGGACCAAGGCCAAGTTGGAAGGGACTTTGGGCAACCTGGTCTAGTGGAGGGTGTCCCTGCCCATGGCAGGGGGTTGGAACTAGGTGATCTTTGAGGTCCCTTCCAACCCAAACCATTCTGTGATTCTGATTCACATTTGTTAAGAAAGAGCACTGCAGATAAGACATAGTCTCAGACTGGCAGATATGTTGCAAGGTGCTGATGTACCTGGAGTTTGAGAGAGCTGAAATACTTACTATTTTTAAGTTTTTTTCGTATTAAATTTACAAAAATATCAAGTTTTGTCTCTGCATATCACAAACCTTTAAACTTTACTATCACACCAGTCCCAGCAACTTTCTTATGTTCTTGTTTCAGAAGAACATCTGTTTTGATTGAAGGGCACCAGGAGAAGAAATTCCTGTTTGCACGCTCCATTTTCCAGAGCAGCCAGTCATCCCTTGTGCTGAATACCTGTTTCTTTACTTCTAATTTTAGTCTGTCTGTCTGCAGTTCTCAGAGCTTACCTTCCAGTTCTGAAGAGAGGACTACCAGCCTCTTCAAGGCCCCTGACTCCAGCCTGCTGTCATGGTGGGTGGTATAGTCCCTCTCCTGTGCTAACATACTGGGCAACCCAGCTCTGCAGGTCTCTCACTGGGAGGAATCCTTCCCCAGGTTCAGTGATTTCCCTGATTTTCTACCCTTGGCAGTATTTAATAACATCTTTAAAAGGGTTGAGGAAAGCTGGGGTGGGAGATGCTCTAGAATCAGTCTTATGGAAGATCCTCTTCCATGTGAAGGTACTTGGATGGCTGTTTATGGCTCATGATATTTCACACCAAATGTAGAAACATGCTAGTGACAGGAGGGTTTAATCCACACCTCTGGCAGGTTAAGAGCTTCCTTTGTTCAATGAACTAAAGCTCTTGGCCATAACCAGATTGTTCCCATTGCCATCACTGCCTTCTCCTGTCCTCTGGCCTTTCCAAATCCCATGTACATCATACACCTCCATCCTCGCCAGATGGCTGCAGCCCAACTCTGATGTACTCAGGCAGTTTTACTCCTCCCTCTTACACCTTCTCATTAATACACAAATCAGGAAAACAAAGTCTGGAGTGGGACACTATATTGCCAGTGTTATTTTCAAACACTTTGTTGTGCCTGGTCCAAAGGGCTGAGCACTCCACAGGTCATACTGGGAGAATACAGTACTTGTGGGTTATCTGGGGCAGTTTACAACTTCCTGGGCTTTATTTGCTGTTCTAAGGCAGGCTGAAAGCTGGTGCTTTGAATGGGGTGTAACCAGCAGCAAGATGCACTTTCCTTCCCAAAATCAGCAAGGGGTTTGCCAAGGCGTCCCTCAGGCAATAGGGCTTGGGGGAGGGGCGGGGGAAGGAGTCAGGGAGGGAAGGGAGCTCCATCATGAGGAGACAATGAGGAATGTCTGCCCTCAGGACTCCCTGTTGTGCCTGCACCTGCAGTAGTACCCACCAGACCCTCCCTGGCCCTTCCTGCAGGTGCCATATCGTCAACACCAAGAGGAGACAAGGCCTTTTCTCGGTAAACAGCTAGGTCCTACCAAGTCTTCCCCTCACTGGACAAGATGAGCTCTCATCCCAAAGGAAACTCATTCCCAAACTTTTTCCCATACTTTCTCCACAAAATTCTTGCCAGGCATGGGCAGGCAATCTGTGGCAAACCAGCCCCCACACACATTTCCACATGGTGTCCCCAGCAAGGGCAGTGTCTGTCTGATACAGTTCCTTGACTCCCACCAGCTGTAGGGCAGAACATCCTGTCTGCTCTTCTACATGCAGCAGTAATGAGTCCTTTCTAAAAACTGCATGCAGCACTTACTTCCTTTCACCATACTTCAAGCTGCTGGTCCACCTGGTGCCCTTAGTGGCTAAGACATAAAACAGCCTGGTTTTGTCCCCTTGGTTTTGCTGGTAATATTATCCCCTAAGGCTCTATACCTATACGGTTGCTACATGCGTTTGGCTTGGATTTGCGAGCTACTTCCCAGGTCAGTAATAAAGAGCGGTCTCTCCTGATCTTTATTCTTGAAGAGAAATTCCTCAACTGCTCCAGCCCCTGAAGCAGGATGGTCTGTGCAACACTATGCGGCAGCTGGCAGCTCTGAGACCCAGATGCCAGTCCCAGTAAGACATGCTGGTCTCACCTTCACTCTCTCCTGTGCCTTGAGCGACACACACTGCCCTTCCTGATGGGATAAGAGAAAGCAGCCCCACAGCTGCCAGCCCAGGATGGCTGCCACAGTGCTGCGGGGACATTACAGACACCACTGCTGCAGCAGCTGCCACTGCTCTGCTTTCCATCCTGAACGGTGTCATGAGCTGTGTGATAAAAGGTGTTTATCACTTCTAGACCTGTACAATCAGCTGAGGACCCATCAACCCAGACTTACCCAGCCTGGTTGTATGGCAGCCATCCTTGCCTGCAGGGGCTCAGTATGTTTGCTGTGACGACAACTGAATCTGGCCCCATTTTTTATGAAAACCTTCCTCCCCCTCCCAAAATTAAGTAAGTGGCACGTGTCTCATAAACTTTCCTGTCCTGGCTCTGGTGCGAGATGTCTGTCAGGGCACAAAGACGAGAGGAACACATTCAGGCACAGATGTACACCAGCAGATATGACTGCAGAAAAAAAAAAGGGGGGGGGAAGTTGGCTAGGGAACAAGTATTTTTAATAGTGTTCCCTTTAATGGAGCCTAAAGAGAAGTAACACTTCATTTTACCTTTTCTATTAAAGCAAAGAACTCACCAGTGTCAGTTGTGTGCAGGTGCTATGCACAGTGGGAAACAACCCAAACCAGCATGTGTTCTTTGAAATATTTCTTTTAAACAGACACTAAGTATTTTCAGCTTTTGGAGAATGTGGTTCAAAATAACAAGAAGATAAAATATCACCGTGCTGTGCAAGGGAGGATATGTGCAGTTATCTTCTGTGATTTCATACTCATATTTAGCTATCATATAGCACTCTCTCTGCTGACCCTGCTATATAAACATTCAGTAATTAAACAGCACACTCCCTGCTATGCAACAGGCAGGTAATATTGGTCTTACCGTCCCTGGGCTACAGATAAGGAATTTAGACAGCGAGATGACAAAGCTTATCCAGACCTACTCGGGAAGTCTACGGCAAAGCAGAGAGCAGGATCAGTTCCTGCAAGACATGTTCGCTTTCCCCCACTCTGACTTTACTGTTACAGTCTGGAGACACGTAAGAGTTCAGCACAGCCCTGAGCAGAGAGGAGTCCACCTGCAAAAACTCCTAAAGCTGTTTCACACCACTGACAGTTTCTGGAGCAGACGAGGCTCAGAGGAGAGCCGCGGGAGTGCTGTAAATCAGGACCAAGGCGTATTGGCAGAGCTTTGTGGGAAAGCTTGCCTGGGGTCCGCCTGTTACTGCTCGTTTTTCTCAGCGCTTTTGATGCTTCTTGTTCTTTTACAGCTAAGCACTGCCCTCAGTCACCTTATGCTCATCGTTTATTAATCATCCAGTTTAATTACCACATGTGGTTCAGTTATGTGGGGGGTGCGAAAACAACCAAAATGCCAACGTGTCACTGATTTACTGCGGAGGGCAGCTGCAGATTCACCGCTGCAGGACAGGCTTGTGAGCCTCCAACAGCCTGTGGTGCCTCAGCAGAGACATTGTCCCTCACCTGCACTTCACAAAGGAACTGCCTATCTCTAGCGTTTCATCCCATTTGCCTTTACTGCCAGCAGAAGCAGCAAACAGAATGATGCAGAATGGTTCTCAACCAAAAAACCTGAACAAAACAAACAAAAAACCCCAACACTATTACACATGTAAGGATTAACTTCTCACATTTTGCACTTGATTTTGCTTTAAGCTTTGAGTGATGAGGAAGAAGAGGTCATGGACCGCTGAGATTATTTTCACCACAGGAAATGATGTGAAGCAAAAGGCAGTCTTCATGAGGAAATTAGTCAAATCTTGTTAAAACTTCAATTCACCTTAAGGACTGCATTTTTTTTTTCTGCAAGGATGACAGAAAACTTGTGATGGTACTAAAAAGCACTGTCCCACTTTTTCCCATTTTTCTCCTGAAGGAATCCCTTGAAGCATCTCTATGGCCAGTTAGTATTTAAAAAAAAAAAACAAACAAAAAAAACCAGGTTTAGGGAAAGAAACAGCATTTTGCTGGCACAAGATTCAGAAAGTTTTGGCTTGGTTATTGAAAGAGGCTGCTGGTTTCTTCATTTTGTTGCATGGAAACTGCATATGGCCAGTGTTTTTCATGGTCCAACATGTTCTGATTCCCTTGTATAAAAGGCATCCACTTAAACTGCAGCTACATCGCCACCACTTCTAAAGCAGGCAGTGCAGTGCAGTCCTGACTATCAGAGCTCACATCTATTACAAAAATCAAACTTCATGTTTTTCCAGGTGCTACCATCTTGGAAACAAGGCACATGGGGACCAAAAAATGTGTTTCAGTACCTAACATGAGGCCTACAATTAGGACTTTTTTATTGACTCTAGTTATTGCAAACTGCTTTTAACTGAAGTGTACATTTGTTTAAACACCTTCAAACCCATGTTTGCTCTGGCTGTTGAAGTAATGTATATTCTCAGAGTCAGTAGAAGAAAATAGTGCAGTTTAATTGGCAGTGTAATGTCTTGTAACCTTAACTGATTTACTTTCTTTTTGTAGCTTTTTAATCAGTACTATTTTGCAGAGGTGGGCATTTGAGGAGACACTGCAGATGTTTTAAGTGTGCAGGACAAATTTGCTCTGCGGAAGCATGCTGTGTCGTACACAAGCAACACAACATGTACGTCCCAGCTCAAATGCATATGGGTATATACAGGGTGCACCTGAGCGTTCCTATGTAACTCAGGCAAATTGCCATGGGCCTGTATTCCTGAGTTGTTTAACATTTGTACCTTCAGCTGATTTCAGATGGAGTTAACTCTGAAAGCTGAAGCCTGCCCTTATCTGGAATTAGAGAGGAGACTAAAGGAATCTAATGCAGACCTTACGCAGAATGCTCCCAGCTTCTTTGAAAATGAGATTTCGGTCCTAGTTTTGCCCTCCAAATGGGAGCAATTATATCTGGGTTTTTTCCTAATATTTGCCTGTCTATTTCACATGTTCATGTAATGCTTAATCCACTTTGTCTGCAGTCTCCAGGTGTCACACCAGTTTGAATAGCATTGTACTTACCAATCCGAACAGGTGAATGCATAGCTCCTGGCTGTTGTCTCAGGGTTACAGGACAACAGGCACTGGAACATCTCTCAGTGCCAGATCAGAGCCCCAACGTGTCACTGTGGACTGGAAAAAGACTTTTGGCCTGTCCAGAGATGTTAGGGAAACTCAGTCCAGCCCAAATATTCGTATGGGGAGTCCTTTTCCATTAGATCATGACAGTTTAAATATTAAGAATTAGGTGTTAGGAAATTCTGAATGCTGTCTAGTTCTAGGTTTGACCAGAGCATACAACACATCTATGCATACACACATGCTACATTAGTAATTTTCTGTATTACAACACTTCTCAAATTAACACCAGGAAAATCCATAAAACAGCCAGAATTAGGACTCCTTAAAATGACTGCCTGTTGAGTCTTTATCAATTTCCTTGGATTTTTGTCTTAGTCCCCGGGCTTTCTCAGTGGTCAGATCTTCACACTTCATGAGAACATTAATGTGTCCCTGATAAGGTCTATTTTTTCTGTAGCCCTTGTCATTTCCAGTTGCAGACTGGTTTGGAAATGCACCATGATATTAATTTTTAGAGATAAATGTGCCTCTGATCTAAAACCTGTAGCTCTAGACTGGAATACATGGGAAATTTCTAACTCAATACTCAGTGTTAAAAGAACATGAAACTGTTGGTGCATTTACAGTTGTGTATTCTACATCTACCGTATTAGCAGCTCGTGTTATAAATGTAACACTGACACATAAGGCAGTACAGCAAATAACAATCTGTGTGGGTGCAAATAGTAAAAATGGAAGAAAAGAAGATCTTCACCCCCCCCAAGGCAGACTCCTAAAAAAATGGCAGTAGTGGAGAACGTGACAGACAAGAAGCCACAGCCAAAGCTGTTGGGTCATGTTTTATTTCAACACATCCTCAATACCACCTCCATCCACCCTCATATTGACACAGTACAAGGTAGGTCTTTGGTGGTGTGTCCTTTCTCTTAAGGAGGACTGGTTAGAAATCAAGTCTATCTTCTGTGATACGTCCAAGGTTCTCACAATCTACCAAATGAAAAAGCTGATGGCCTCTCCTGAGGCATCACTGCAGGAGACCTAACTGCTAGGGCATTTCTCTTTTTACTCCACCTGTCACTGATTGTGCAAAGGTTTTGTTGTGATCTGAGGTAGCACCCAGTTAGGCAAAGATAAAGAGTTTTGTTCCTTTGTATCCCTCTCTGCCTCTCCCCTCGTACATCAAGTGTAGTCCTTGCATTACTAAAACATAAATATTCAGTTCTCTGAGTTTTTCCAGTTTCATTCTATATCCTCAACCATGTCTGTGGCTCGTTGTTGAGATAGGGACTTCAGTCTCCAACCAAGGAGCTCAAAACAGTGCTGAGCGTCTAATCCTGGAGGAAAGCCTCTTGCAGCACCTCAAAAAGGAAAAAACCCTCCCTGTGAATTTAGATGATGCCTCTGTGTACATGGTCCACAAACACAACCGCACCTTTACTGTGACAAACTATTGCTAGGTCATATCTGATTTCTTACCTATTATCTTACCTACATCTTTATAAACTCAATGGCTTCCAAGTATTTTCCTCCTGACGATTATGCAGTTAGGATGATTCTTCCTGAGAATTATTAGTTTGTGTTGTTTTCTCAGTTGAATCTAATTGTGCTGTTTCCTGCACATATTTCCAACCCTGAAAGTCCCTTTGGAGAACAGATTTCTGCATCCTCACTGGTGTACATGTGAGGAAGACTAAGCAATTGCCCAGGGCAGAAAAACAGGAAGGAGAAAAGCAATAAAGGTTCTCAGTTCCCAGGTCCTGTTGATTTCATATGTGCTGCGCAGCTTGCAGTGGGAAATCAGCACCACACAGGCATGCAAAACACAACTGATCCCTGAGATAGAGGGACAGGAGAGCTGGTAATGCATTACCAACCTCCAGTAATTTAAGAATCATTTTGTTAACCACTTCAACATGCTGTGCTTTTATATTAAAAATAAAAAAAAATATCCTTTTATAGTGTAAATAAAGTCATTAAATAAAATCCCTGCAGACTTCCTTCCAACTCAATATTTATTGCCCTTTACCATTAGCATTTGTTTCCAATTTTTTATTCAGCTTTCACTCCACATAATAAAGTTCACGTCCAAGTAAACACTCCAAAGTCTAATAACAAGGAATTTACTGAGTGCTCTAATCAGTGTGATATTACAATGAAACCATCCAGGTACTGCAGTGATCTGCTTTAAGATTTCTATCACATACATACATTTTTTTTTTCATAATTCATAGGTTAGTTTGGTTGCTCTGAAACTGCATTGTTGGCAAACCAGTGATTTGTTGTTAAAAATAAAAAAATACTCCATTCCTCTACCCAATAGTAATGATTTGAAGAATATTTTCTTTGCTAGTCAGGATCAGTGCATCTTCTAATCTCTAGAAGAAGTCTGGAATTTTAAAAAGTTTAATGGCATGTATTTGAGATAATGAAAAAGAATTTTTCCTCATCACACAGGAAGTGTAGCAGTTTTATTTAAGAAATGAATTATTATTTTCTTTCTAGATTACCAAAACTCTTCAGAAGACCATTATTGAGATATTTTGGGTGCTTTGGGGCACATCTTTTGTTACATATGCTCACAACGTTGGTCACAATGAGCAAGAAGTTCACCTGGCCTCTAGAGGCTTTGAGAAGAGCCCTGGTTATTTTCTAGATCTGCACCAACATATTTATGCTGTTTCCAGCTTGAGCCAACTTCAGTTCAGAAAATGAGTGCAGTTTAATTGTTTTAAATAGATTTTGTTCTGTGACTTTTGCAGCAATTAGAAGTTTACCAAGTCGAAACCCACTCAGATAAAAACAAAGAAAATGCTCCCATGAACTCTTGTGAAGAGTGCATTTTTGGCAGCATTGATGCAACCTAAAACAAGCATGAGAGAGCTGCAGTTGGCAAAAATTATTCATCAACATTTTCACATACATGGGTCTGGTTTATTTATTTGATGTTGTAGGATGTGTGAGCTATGTACATGTTATTCGTCATCAAGGAATCTCTGAGCAAGCGACGTCTGCCTAGTGGCCTTACCACAGAGGTTCCTGTACTGAGATCTGTAAGCACTCCTCACTGACTGCAAGAGCACAGGATATGAAAAATGTTGAAAATTTCTTTCAAATTGTGTCAGAAGTATCAAATTTGTAGTTTCCTCAGAATTTGTTGAAAGGTTTTAGGCATGGCTGCTGGTCTGTCTAATCTGAATTACAAAACCCTGAGATGATCCAACACTTCCATGCCAGCCCAAATCAAACCAAATCAGCTTATATTAAGCCACCTGAATTTAGTTCTATTATGAAATGAATGCAAAATCTCAGATAAAATAGCAGTAGAAGATGTCTTTCTTTAAAAAGTGATTACAGGGGACCTGTATTTGTAGCTCAATCAGGAACAAGGAAGATTTAAAGTAATCTAGTAATCATAAATACATTTGCCCGCATTATACTTACCCTTGTTTTCACCACTCTGTTACGGTAAAAAGTCTTACAATAAGAGCAAGTATGTACCAAGGTGGCATGAAGAGGCTCAGTGTGGGTGGACAAGCATTTATTCATCTCAGTTCTCTACACCATGTCTGTTTCTGACCTCCCCTTCAGCTCCATGTGTCCGAGTTTCTTCCCTCTCAGCCAAAGAAAGAAAAACCTGCAGGCGGGTATCATAACTCTGTGCAGACGGTGCCTTTGTGAATATTTGGACTTCAGGAGTGAGAAACAAAGCTGAATGTGTCCATCTCCCGAAGTCCTTAAGAATCTGACAGAGAGAGTTGCCCCAGAGGAATCTTCCAAAGGTTGTATTAATCAGAGGTCTTCACACTTTAATCAAGAGGGGAAAAAGAAAGGAAAAAAAATCATCTCGACAGAGCATTTTGCATATAAGTGATGATCCTGTTATTGAGCTGGAGAACCGTTCTCAGAGCTGACCCTGGAGCGTTCCTGACCTGGAGTGCAAGTTGGAGTAATCATGTGCAATAACAGTCTGGAGGAAAAAGCAAGTCATTCCCACAGGAGACCATCTATAGCCACAGGAAAACAATATAACACTGTGAATAAATAACTAACTGGATGGGGTTGACAGTTTAGTTTTGTCTAACAGGAGTGGATGCACATTTAGATACAAATTGACAGCTCCATCTGGGATGGAAAGGATTTCATTCACGGTGCTGAGTATGATGGATCGGTACCAGCGTGAGAGCTGCAAATCCATGTTTACATGTACAAGTAACTGCTTCTGTGAGGTCTTTACAAATTCAAGAAGAGAAGGAAAAACTTCATGTGGGCTGCCCTTCTGCAATTTTTACGTGCAGGGAAATTCTGAGAGCTTAAGACAACTGGCTTGTCAGTAAACTAAGAAGCTTGGAGAGAGGAAGAAGACTGATACAATGTGAGGCACAAAAAAACCTCACAAACCCTTAACTGTAGAGTCTCAAAGCAAAATTATCTTGGATGTTTCCCTCTCTGTTCCCATGTTTAGGTTTCTCACTCAACCCACAGCCTGTCTGCCCCGTGTTGGTCCAGTGCACCGTATAATGCAGAATTATGCAGGAAAAATTAAGGTTACCGTAACAGTAAGGCTCAAGTATTTAGAAAGCAGGGGTGTTTTTTCTTTTTCTTTTTTTTTTTTTTTTTCAGACAAGGCATGCTGAAAGCAGCAGTTTCTATTTTTCAGTTTTTATGCCTAAGAGCTGGCTGACTGTACCACTAGCACATGGCGTGGTAATAGCCTCTGTGCGGAGTGGTACTACTGCCTTCTGTGCCCGATGTAGCTAGGCTGTCTCCCCCACCTGAGAACATGATCCATGATCTTTCATAGGTAGATTTGGCTAGAACTTGGAAGAAGCAAGAGGAGCACAAGTAAAATGCAATGGTAGCAAAGTTACCACAGCCTCTTACTCATGCATTGGAAAATCACTTTCAGGCTTTTGTAGTTTCTTCTCATCTCCTCTTTTTTATCTTTTTCCCCATAGTTATTATTTTTTACTCTGCTTGCCTTTGCTGATCAGGTGCGTTACTCATTCCTGGTCACATAGCACCAGTGCCACATTTTTGTGGGTGTTCAGCATCCTGGTTGGCTTGGGTCCCTGGCACAGAGCTTGGCCTTTGGGCCACTCTACCCCTCATTCTGCTGAAGGAAAACCATTTTCTACAGCTCTTTTCCTCACATATAGAGATGAGACCTGGGGCACCGCCACCCCCAGACTATGATGTTTAGCTAGTTGAGAGTGGGGGAATTTTCCAGCGGTCCGGCCAAATGAATGCGTGTGAGGACACAGAATGCACACAGTGTCTGCATGTATGCACAGAGGAGATGATCTAAAAGTTTCCTGTTACTGTAATACAGCTACTAAATGTAAATTGACAGAATGCAAAGAATATTATCATGGAAACATCAGCAAGCAGCGCAGCCTGTGGGAAAACATCACAGGAAGAGGAAAAAGAGTTCCCCTCCACATTTGGAAATTTGGATGAAGTGTTAAGCTGCAGGGGTTGGATCTTGAACTAAATGTCAGTGCTTTGGGGTCAGTGACCTTACCTCTACAGTACTTTATTGGTAGTGTGATAGATAATTTATAGCTTTAAAAAATGCTGGAAGGACATACTCTTTCATAGAACATATGGTTTGGATTTGTACTATGTCCATTATTCTTGTTTCTGACAATCTGTAATAAGTCTGTATAAATTTGTTACTAAATTGCTATTCTCTAATAGATATACAATATTTCCATTATTTGACGATATTATTGTCACAGGGGTACGTATGTCAAGTCCAAAAGCTCTTATGAAATGTCTGAGTGTGTGCCAGGATTTCTCTTTGACATACAGCCTTTAATTTTAAATACAATCATATAAGCAATAAAGCTTCAACATTTCAGCTTGAATTCCTTGTAATAATAACCTTTTGTTTATTTCCTTCTTTTAAATAAAACTGACACTGACAGCATATTGGCAAGGTTAAAACAATTCTGTTATTACAAGCATTTAATCACAATAAAAAGTAAATAATGTATTTTTAAAAAATATTCATTTGAAGCATTACTGCCTGATTACCTCATAATATCTTTATCTCTTAGCTGCTCCCTGCCAAGCCTGTGTTTCATTCCTCTATCTGTGAAGAATGTAATTTTTTTTCCCCAAGTAGAAGCAGAATTTCTTTCAGTGGCTGTGAAATTCTTTTCTATTTCTGATACTCTTGCAAGGATCTCCAGCAGTGATTTATCATGGGACACGGGTTTTAATTATTACCATAATTTGCTTTGACATTAAAACAATCTGGCTGAATGTGACTGTTTGCATAAGCACTAACTTGCCATTTCTTTCATGTTGGCAACACTGAGTTCCCGTGGCCTGGAGAAATTAGTTCATCATCTCCTTCAATATGTGTCACTGGGGTTTTGCAATCGACTGGCATGGGAGAAGAATCAGGTTCCAGGTAAGAAATAGCTGTTAGGGCTGCTCTTCACATGTTTTTCTTTACTGAAAGCTAATTCTTCCATGAGAGTCAGGAAAATATCATACAAAAGCTTTTGTTTCTTTCATTATAGTGTCCTAGCAGCAAAGGGTCACTGCTGAAATGTTATGTCTTGCTAGAGACTGCCAAGGTTTGTCATTAAGCATGATCACTTGGTAATGTTCCAAACACTAATACTTTTATTTTCAAGATAATGATATTTTCAGTCAAGCGATATGCAATTTTTGCCAAACCCAAGTAATACAAATACAAGTTTTCTTTGGTAGTATTGGCAGGACCTGTATCATGTGGCAGGTGTCCTCCACAGCTTTGGTCCCTTGAGAGGCTGCTCTGGGGCCCTCCTGGAGCATTCTGAGGCTCCCTCTTGACTTCAAGCCTGGGTTTCCTCTACAGAACTAGTCAGGATTGCCTGGAAATGGTGCACATCTGAGTCTTGTCCCAGCAGGAGAAACACTCCTGGATCCCACATTGCAGAGGAAGAATTTATCATTGCCTACTCCCATTATTCTGGCGCTCTGTTCATTTTATGACAAACCATAACAAAACAACTAGCAAATGTTCAGTCTTGCCATTGTTTGTAGTGTATCTTTCAAACTTAATTTGTTATTCTCATTTTTCAAAAATCAAGCTCTGTGACACGGCTGTTCTCCTATTACCAAGCAAAACATTAACTCTAACTTTACCTGTACAAGAAACACATTGAAAAGATAATCACTCATCCTATTGCCATTGGAGATCAGCAATTCCCCATCAGCACAGAAGGAAAACAAGAAGGTTCTGCTCCAACTTTTAATAAAACTGTATCTTCAATTAGCAATAAAGGTCCTTTGCACATATAAATTGTGTATCATGCAAAGATCCCTGTGTGCATTACAAAGGTTGAATTATCATTTTCCTTGTTTTACAAATGGCCTGCCAGTGTCACAATGAAAACCTTTATATCACTGTTCCTTCAGCTAGATCTTTTAATCACTAGTGGCCAGGGCCAAGCTCAAAATTCAATTCCCATGCAAATATCAAACTAGTATTTAGCCTTCCTCATTGTCCCCTGGTGACACTTCCATGGAAGTAATAGTGATGAGCTTGAACATGTTGCTGAGTGCTGCATATTTGAGAGAGAACAGCTTTAAGAGCATTGAGTGCTCCTCTCTGCCATCAATTTGAGCCATTCCTAGAGTAAAACAGTACATATCTAGCAGGGCACCTCTCAGGAAGTGATAAAACTAAAGAGTGAAGAAGCACAGCTACCAAAATAGCTATCAAAACTCTCCTGAAGTCCAGGGTTGTAATGATGCTTCTTGAGCATGGAGATTTCCCTGGCGGAGTGCAGGAAGGTCTACCATATCCACACACACTTGAGGTGGGTGGCTTTCTGGTTCTCATCTTGGGAGACTGCTGAGAAACATTTGTTATTGCTGTGGTGGCTTAGCTTATTGCCCGGTTGGATGTGATGTCATTAGCATTGCCACTTTGAATCACTGACAAAGGTGTTAAACAGCACCAGTTTCAATACCGATCCCTGAGGAATGCCACTTGTCACTGGTCTCTATTTGGACATGGAGCTGTTGATCATAACACTTTAAATGTGACCATCCAGACAGTTCCTTATCCACCAAGCGATCCATCTGTCAAATACATGTCACTTTAATTTAGAGACAAGAATGTCATGCTGGATAGTGTCAAATGCATCCAGGTAGATGACACATGTCACTCTTCCCTTATCCACCAGTGCTGTAACCCATCGTAGAATGCCACCAAATTTGCTAGGCATGATTTGCTCTTAGCATAGCCATGTTGGCTATCACCAATTACCTTATTTTCCATATGTCTTAGCACAGTTTCAGGAGGATCTGCTCCCTGATCTTGCCAGGCACAGAGGTGAAACCATTTAGTCTGTAGTTCCTCAAGTCTTCCTTTTTCCCTTTTTAAAAATGGGGGTTATATTTCCCCTTTTTCAGTCAATGGGAACTGAAATGACTTCTCAAATGTGATGGCTTAGTAACTTCTTCTGCCAGTTCCTTCAGGACATGCAGATACATCTCATCAAGTCCTATGACTTGTGCACCTCCAGGTTCCTTGAACCTGATCTTCTCCTATAGTGTGTGGTTATTCATTCTCCTCGTCTCTGCCTTTCCCTTCTGCGACTTCTGGAGCCCTCACTGGTGAAGACTGAGGCAAAAAAGTTGTTGAGAACCTCAGCCTTCTCCGTATCCCTGGTATCCAGCTCTCTTATTCCTTCTGGAGAGGACCCTAGTCAGACTGATGCACCTATAGAAGCTTTTCTTGTTGCCCTTGATGTCCCTGGCCAGATTTAATTCTATCAGGGCTTCAGCTTTCCTGGCTTGATCCCTGGCTCCTCAGACAGTTTCTCTCTATTTCTCTCAGGATACCTGCCCTTGCTTCCACCCTGTGTAGGGCTTCCTTTGTATGATTGTATGTCCAGGAGCTTCTTGTTCATCCATCCAGTCCATCAGCTGGTTTTGCCTGACTTCTTTTTTGGGATGCATCACTCCTGAGCTTGGAGGAAGTGATCCTTGAATACTAAGAAGCTTTCTTGGGCCGCTCTTCCCTCCAGGGCTTTGCCTCATGGTACTCTACTACACAGATTCCCAAAGAGTCTGCTCTCCTGAAGTCCAGGGCAGTGAGCTCGCTGTGCACCTCCTTGCTGCCCTGAGGACCTTGAACATTATCATTTCATGGTCACTGCAGCCCAGGCTGCCCTTGAGCTTCACATTGCCCACTAGCTCCTCCTTGTAAGGAGCATAGCATCTTTCCTGGGTATGTCCTCTGTCACTTGGAGAAGGAACTTAATCAACAAATGAACCAGGAATCTCCTAGATTGCTTATACCTGCTGTGCTGTCCCTCCAACAAATACCAGTGTGGTTGAGGACCAGGGCATTGAACTTGAGCCTGCTCCTATCTGTCTACAGAGGGCCTCATCCTCTTGGTCTTCCTGGTCAGTTGGTTTAACCCCAGCTGGCAACTAAGTACCACAGAGCCACTAGCTCACTCCCAGCTGTGGCAGGATGGGGGAGAAAATCAGAAGGGTAAAAGTGAGAAAACTCGTGGGGACAGATAAAGCAAAAGACACACACACAAGCAAAACAAACCAAGGAACTCATCAGCACTGCCCATGGGCAGGCGGGAGTTCAGCCATCCCCCGGAAAGCAGGGCTCTGTCATTAATACCTAACAGTGACTTGGGAAGACAAACACCATAAATCAGAAAGCCTTCCTTTCCTTCTTCTTCCCCCAGCTTTATATGCTGAGCATGACATCATATGATATGGAATATCCCTTTGGTCAATTGGGGTCAGCTGTGTCCCCTCTCAATTCCTTGTGTGCTCCCAGCTTACCTGCTGCTGGGATGGTGTGAGGAGCAGAAAAGGCCTTGGTTCTGTGTAAGCATTGCTCAGCAGTAACAAAAGTATCTCTATATTATCAACACTGCGTTAAGCACAAATGCAAACCACAGCCCTATACTAGCTGTAATGAAGAAAATTTACTCTATCCCAGCCATAACCAGGACACCTGGCCTGTAGTTGATCCCCACTATAATGTCATCTCTCCCTGCCTTCCCCTTAATCCTGAGGTCGACTCAACACCCATCCCCTGTTGGAGCTCCATGCATTCCAGCTGGTCACTGGCACAGAGGCAACACCCCGTCTTTGTTTCCCTTGCTTGTCCTTCCTAAAGAGACTGTATACTTCCATTCCAACACTCAAACTAGCTAGTCTCCAAGAAGCTAGGGCAAAACATGTATTTTTCAAAGTATATAGTACTATGTTGATAGTGCAGCATTGATTTTGCCCTGACAGGAGCAGTCAGGGCAAAAGATAAAGGAAAGAATGTTACAGATTATAAAAACACTTATTCTCTACTTTTGCTTCTTTCCATCTGGCTGCCTGCTTGACTTGTCCCATAAAGCTCCTTGTGAAACAGGACAGGCCTCCTGCTTCACTTCAGAAAGGATTTGGTGTCACTGGTACCAGCTTTATCAGAGCACGCCAAAGCCATGTGCATATTTATGGTAATAATCATATTGAGTAAAAGAGAAAGTTGCTGAAAAGATGGAATTTTCTCTTCTAGACCTTGCTAAACTCCTTTGCCAACACCCCAAGCTGGGCAAGTTGTCTGCCATCTGTGCATGCTGAGGTACTCCTTGGCACAGGTTACATATATGTTCTAACTTTTCCTAATGATTCCATACGTCTCTGAACAGATGTGTTCTCAGTATTACCTGAGTTTTCCAGTTCACTGGGAACTTAGAAGTGATGTCATAAAAAATCGATAGACTCTTGCAGTACTGATAGAAACACGTCCCCTATCTTTCTTCATCAAAACACATAGGCATTTTTTCATATTCAGTTTAATTACAGCACAAAAAATATGGATTGGATATCCATACATTTCACCAGTATGCCTGGAGGATGCCCCATGACTGGGGCAGTGTATCTAATCGTTTCATCTCCTATGAAATTTGTTTCAGTTCAGCTGTGTTTGAGAGAGCACACATATGAATTCTAATAGAAATGTACAATATATGTTCCTAGAAATTTTAATCTCAAGGGAAGTAGCTAATAAGTAAACACTGAAAATTAAAAAATCCTGTGTTATGTAAATTCAGCAGGATGACCTGTATGAAGAACACATATGGAAGTTGCTACCTTTGGCTGTAAAAAATACACTGCAATGTCTTTTGTGGGGTGATCACTTCATGTTACATGACTGGTAGGTTTTCTGTGATCTCACAGCTGTATGAAACTGTCTAATAAGAGATTTATCCTCTTATAAACACCTATTCCAATAATTTAAAATCCTAACACTTTATTTGTTGTAGCTTGACCCAGCAGTTGACTGCCTTTACCTCCAAGGGGTCAGGGAGCAGCCCTCAGGGAAAGCTGCCAACCCCAAAATTGAACTCCTGCATCTGTATGCAGCCCTGCAGTTGCTTTGTTGCACCATCCTTGGGAGGAAGAATAGGTAGGAGCATATGAGCTCATACCCTCATATAAAGGTAGGACCTCAGACATGTTCATGCATCCTGTGGTGGTGAGGGGAAGGGAATGAAAAGTCTTAAATTTGTCCCTACTCTTGCTATATCACTTTTCCTTTCACCCAGGGAGTACAGACACTGATGAATGAGTCCTTTTCTCCCTCCTCTTCCCTGCTAGTGTATACCACGTCATTTTGTTAACTAACTGCTTTTGTAGTGGTAAATTACCACAATTGTGGCCACCTTTATATGGACCAGTGCTGCAGAGTGATGGTCAGCCATCAGAAGACTGAGCTGCAGTCAGGTGCTTTAAACCACATCCAAAGGCTGGCAGGTGGGAAGCAGAGTCTCTACAGATGAGTGGAATAAAGGCTGTGAAGTGAAAGAGAAGGAATTCTTTCCTTAAACTTACACAGCAAGAGACTGTTCAGGTAGGGAGCCTAGCTAGGCCTTCTCTTGTTCTGCCTCTCTACAAGTATCTCCCTTCAAGTGTGTGTGTGTGTCTGTCACTGTGCAGAACCAGTATGTCTTTCTGCTTGATTTGGATAAAGCGTTTTAGTTTATTTCTACTTTGAATTCACATAGAATCAGCTTCCAGCCTTTATCCTATGCTATGCCTTCATCTGTAAGTCATCCTGCTGCCACCTTTACTGGTGTTCTCCTGGGAATTGCATATTTTCACCTCCTCTGGGTCTTCAGCAGCTGTTGGACAAGTGATAAAAGAGAAGTAAAATATTGGCCAACGATGTAAGTATATAGAAGAATAACCAAAACACCTTGGAAATCTGGGTAGAATTATTTAATACACATAGAGGAACTTATTTTGATATTTCTGTTTTAAACACATTTATTTTTTAAGCACACCTCTGATTTCCACATCTGGACTTAAGCAGGATGAGAAGTCGGAGTCCTACTCTGCAAAATCAAGTGGAGTTGTAAAACAGATCCAGATAGCAGTGGCTGCATGACTTAAGGACTGATAACTAGATGCATTGAATTGACATTGAAGTCTTTCCTTGAAGCCTATTTCTCTCCAGAAATGCCAGTATTGTCTGATGGCTTACAGGCATAGTGTCTCTGGAGTGCAGGGGGAAAAAAAAGTCTGGTAATGTCTGTTCAGTTTTTGGAGGCTTGCTCACAGTTGCTATCTGACACCTTTTCAATAACTCCATTGGAGACAAGAAGTATGGAATGAAAATAGTATTATTCCTCCAGACCTGTGTTGGTTATAATAATAAGTCAGCAGTAGGATAAAGGCTCAGCGTTGCCTGGATGAATAGATGTAGTGTAATATCTACCTTCTGTTCATAGACCAGTTTGCTTAATTACTGAATACAACTGGAGATGATGTGTGGAACATGTAGATAAACCAGCTTCAGACCAATAGACTATGGCAAAGGCATTAGCCCGATGTGTCTGCTACTTGTGAATCCTTGTTCAGGTTAAAGTTATTAAGGAAATATGGATGAGCATAGTTTTCATCAGAAAAATGAAGGTCTGTCAGAAACAAAAGATTGCATGCAACTGTTTGAGCTTTCTTAAAACTTGTCTTGGTAATTAAGAGAGGAAATTGTGCTGAGAATGCTGAAAGAGACTGGTTTGGTGTTTTCTGAGTGAACCCTTTCCGATTTTTAATTTTAAGATATTTTTAGAAGAAAAAAATAAACTAAAACTTTTAATTTTATTAAAAACAAAATATTTCAATTACCCTGAATTTTCCTCACCTCACATATTATTTTTTTTTAATTTAAAAAAGAAAACAAATTTCAAAATCCTAAGAAATTAGGATTTTGGGAGATTGGTATTTAGTCTCTTCATAATTATATCACATGTGGCTAAATGACTTTATTTTAGTAGCATTCACTCATTTCTGTCTGTGTATTACAAAAAAATGTAGCGCTCAACTCTTCGTGGAAAAATATTTTAGGAAATGAAAGTTCAAAGTCACATCACAAGTGTTTCTGGAGGGAGCAACCCTTATGTGATGAATGACAAATCACAACCAAGAAATCTGATTTAACACTTGAATTCATGTTCAACTTACAGAGTAAAACAAACTGTTTAAATGAATTTATGGGAAAAATGAATTCACAAGAAGCCCAAGGTAATGGAATTTCCCCTTCTATGGTCTTTGAGTATGTTTTTCTTTGTGACTTATTTGCTTTAATCAATTCATGACATAATATTCCATACACAAATAAGTGGTGCAGTCTTTTTCTTGTTATTCCTGAGGCACTTACTAGATCTAACTTTGTTTCATTGCAAAGATGCCAAGAGTCTAAAAGGATTAAAAGATGCAAGCAGACAATTACACAGATACTAAGAATCTTTACAGTTGCGTTATATATATTTTTCTTAGTATGTAAAAATACATAATTGGTAATCAAGTTTGGAAATATTAACCTCCCTACTTTGTCTCACCATGTCTGAAAATAAGGGTAGTTCTAATCCAGGATACAAATGAAGGATTTGAAGCTTTCCTTTCTTCTTTGTGCTTCTCTTCTGCATGTACAGTCATGCTTAGACTGAGAGGAACAAATCAGAGCCTCCTAAAGGGTTTAGGAGATTTGAAATTGGAAATTAAGTTACAGTGACCATATTCCAAACAAGTCTTACACCTCCTTGCAGTTAATGTGATGCTTATATGGTCAGATGTAGAAGCCAAAGCCCCAATAACACCTTGTATGGCCCCTATGTTCTCATAGTTGTTGTTTGGTTGTTTTTTTTAAATGTGCTATGAAGAGGAGAGAATGGTCTGCTGTGGACCTTTATGAAAATACCTTTTGATGTGAGCTCTGAGCTAATCTCTGTGCTGACCCTCTAAATAAACTAGGGACAAACTAGTATCATGACTGAGATGCTGACATTGAAGCTGTCCTAGGCCTGCACCAGCACAGCTTACCAGCAATGTGCATGTAGCCTCTGCAAACAAGCCCGTGGTTTCGCTACATTGTGTGCTTTGATCTGGTGATCAAGAAGGTGGAAGGAGAGCCCAACAGAACATGAAGGAATGCCTGGGAGCTGTTACATCTTTGGTTGTGTGGATGGATTGCACACTGTTTGTCTGTCAAAACCCAGACCTGTGCTGATTTCTGCCCAGGGAGGCAGCTAGTTGCTGACTGTACGTACCTGCCTGTGAGTGAAGGCAGAAGGATACATCCTGACCGGGTGAGCAATGTTCCCTGGAAAGCTGTGGGTAGGTGTCCCTTCTTCTGTGGAGGCAAACACAGTGGTCCCAGTTGGACCACAAGAGACACATGCTACCCTGAGATACTGTGGGACCTGACTTGGAGTCTGTGAAAGTCACAGGAAAAATCCCAGCAGGGCTTTTTGTCTGGGTCTGTCAGAGTCCCATGAAATGCATGCAGTTGTGGAGGTGTCCTGAAAATAACCAAATAAATGTATGGTGCCTTTCTGCTTCTCTTCAGACTCCAAGTGGGTAAAATAGCTTTTGCACATCCTTAATTGTTTGGTTTTTTTCTTTTCAGATTAAGGGTGGCTCAATACAGACACAGGAGGAAGAGGAAATGACAACACTCGGGCCCCAATTCTGTTATTAAATAAAACAGGCTGGCGAGGTTTCTGGTTGATGGGCAAACACCCACGTGAGCTGTGCTTACATGCACATTGCTGGTCTGTCTCACTCCCTCAGCAGAATTACCATTCCCAGATAACCTCTCAGCAGCAGTTGCTGGTGTATGTTATGGTGTTGAACCATACCCTAGTGATGCTCAGGGCAGCACCGGACAGAACAGGTCAAAAGCTACTCCAGAGTGCATGTAAAAAACTAGATGATACATTCCATTGTGAATCTGTACCCTGATTCTGCTTTATTTACTACAACAGGCATAGCTGCATGCTCCTGCTGCTCTGTGTTGTGCTTAAGCTGCTTTCACACCCTGAGGTAGATTATTTAAAGCCATGGGGTTATTTCCACAGATGCTGTGGCTCTGGCACAGGATGCACAGGTGGAACCTTTAGAACAAGGGACAGGTGACTCAGGAGGACTACAAGGATGTCATGAGGTTATGCAGGGAGAAAATTAGAAGGGCCAAAGCCCAACTAGAAATGAATCTGGCTACTGCTGTAAAAGACAATAAAAAATGCTTCTGTAAATGCATTAGCAACAAAGGGGGTGCTAAGCAGAATCTCCATCCTTTATTGGATGGGGGGGAAACATAGTGACAAAGACGAAGAAAAGGCCGAAGTACTTAATGTCACCTTTGCCTCGGCTTTTAGCAGTAAAACCAGTTGTTCTTTGGACACCCAGCCACCTGAGCTGGAAGACTGAGATGGGGAGAAGAATGAAGCCCCCATAATCTAAGGGGAAAAGGTGAGTGACCTTTTCTGTTTAATATCTTTATCAATGATCTGGACAAGGGGATCAAGTGCACCCTCAGTAAGTTTGCAGATGTCATCAAGTTGTGTGGGAGTGTTTATCTGCTTGAGGGTAGGAAGTTTCTACAGAATGATCTGGACAGGTTGGATTAATGGGCTGAGGCCAGCTGTGTGAGTTTCAACAAGGCTGTGTGCCAGGTCCTGCACTTGGGTCACAGGAACCCCATGCAATGCTACAGGTTTAGGGAAGAGTGCCTGGAAAGATGCCTGGCCAAAAAGGACCTGGGGATACTGATTAACAGCTGGCTGAACATGAGCCAACAGTGTGTCCAGGTGGCCAAGAAAGCTGACAGCGTTCTGGCTTGTATCAGAAATTGTGTGATCAGCAGGACTGGGGCAGTGATTGCCCCACTGTACTCAGCGCTGGTGAAGCCCTCCCCTTGAGCACTGTGTTTGGTTTTGGGCCCCTCGCTACAAGAAGGACATTGAGGTGCTGGAACATGTCCAGAGAAGGCCAGAAAAGCTTATGAAAGGTCTAGAGCATGAGTTTTTCAAGGAGCAGCTGAAGGAACTGGGTTTGTTTAGCCTGGAGGAAAGGAGGTTGAGGGGAGACCTTATGGCTCTCTACAACTACCTAAAAGGAGGTTGTAGACAGGTGGGTGTTGGTCTCTTTTCCAAATAACAAGTGTTAGGATGAGAGAAAACTGCCTCAAGTTATGCCAGGGGAGGTTTAGATTGGATATTAGGAAAAATGTCATCCCCAAAAGGATTGTCAGTCATTGGAACAGGCTGCCCAGTGAAGTGGTTGAGTCACCATCCCTGGAGGTATTTAAAAGATGTGTAGATGTAGTGCTTAGGGACATGGTTTAGTGGTGGACTCGGCAGTGCTAGGTTAGCGGCTGGATTTGATGGTCTTAAAGAAATTTTGCAACCTAATCAATTCTATGATTTTATGATTCCATGGCCATGGACAGGACACCCTTTTCTATCTTCCGCTGTCTGCATGACCCCCGCAGCAGACAGTATATCCCAGCCCTCCCTGCATGGATATCTGTTGTATTCCATGCCCATCTGTATCATTCTCTCACCAGGATTGCTAGCAGCATTATTTTACTTCTCTTAGACTTTGTGAGCCTGTTGCAGAAAAAAGTCAAGCTGAGATACCATCTGAAGGAATTTGGACTATTTCTGCCTTGTATTTGGGCACAGAGATTTTATTTGCCTGTAATAAGAAACATTACCTTCTCCTCCCCCCAATAAAATGATTCCTCTAATATTTAAGTTTCAAGACCATACACTGTGTTTATAAGCCTCAGGCCCTGAAGTAAAATAAGATTGAGTTTCCCTCAGGTAAGTACTTCCAGACACTTTATCTGCTATATCATTACGACTATACTCTATTTGTTACTGTACTATGTAACACAATACTTGCATTATATTCCACATGAAAAGCTGTTTCTGCAGCATCTTGTCATCATTTCACGAACACGGCTTTGAAGCCGTTTTGAATTCTGAATTCGGTGCATAACAGCGAAGGCTCAAGTGCACAACACCGTATTATTTACTCAGATGGGGTTAATTGCCGAATAAAAGAATGGTTCCTTTCAGTTTACCTTTTTACAATCTCACTCACACTGGATATGGAAGACAGGAAAGTCTGTGATAAATATCAAACTTTCTAATCAGAAATGAGCCCTGTCGTATTTGAAATCTTGAACTTAATCCAGAATCAGGAAATGCAGCCACTTGTGTTACTGTTGCTGAAAGAAGAAAATGACCTTTTTATTGTAGCTTACATTCACTATTGTACTTGTGAACCATGGGGAATGGAGCAGGAGAAATGCAAAGACTTAAGGAGACCTTCTTTTAACAAGAAAATTTAAATTGGGTGTAATAAAAATATATGGCTGATATAAAGACTCTCTTTCTCCATGGGAAATCTGTGACTTTGACACAGATTCACTCCCAACAAATTATTCCTGCTTCGCAGCTACTGGTAATATTTGCTGTCAGGCATACATTACTTTAAATTTTACCAGCTTTAATCTCAGTGGAGATACAGTTGAACATAGAAAAATTAATAATCCGAACCTTTAACTGGAATATAAAAAGTGAACAGGAATATAAAACATGAAATGATACTATAAATTTTTAAGTGCAGATTGACTTTCAGCAAACACTTATTTCCCAGTGATGTTACAAGGTGAATGCCTGCAGGATTATTTCAATATCATGAGTCTCTGCTGATGACTAATTTATAGCTGAACTGGAATCCTGGACCAACATCAGTAACAGAGTGCCATAACTCAAACAGAGCACTCTTGGACAGCTCACAGTGGTAGGTAACATTGGACCAGAAAAGATCAGAATCATAAAGTTATACACTTCTTTTTGTACTGTGGAACAGTACTGTGGAACGGTACAGATGGAGTTCTTACCTTAGGTTAAACAAATTTTTCACGTGAGCAGTTTATTGTGGTGCCCTCTGATGCTATGAAGAATCAGATGCCATGAGTAGGCACTTGAATTAAGTGGATGGATTTTAAAATGGTTCTAATTTTTTAAAAATGTTTTAGAAATATTGAGAGCCTTGTGTATTCCCTAAGGCTGGCTGATCTCTTTTGGGAAATCAATTAACTTAATTATCTGGAGAAATCAGAGCCTAGCCATGAGTGAAAGTTTAAGTCGATGGGTCAGACAGCAGAAAGTTATGAGAGCTTTCTGTGCATTTCACAAAGTCTTCAGTATCTTGTAAAAGATAGCCAGCCTTGTTTTCTGATCCCTAGATATTATTTTTCACTCTCCTTTGTTCCAAGGATAAGATTTTAATTTTAGTTTCACCATTTATACTATAAAAATCTCCAGAAGATGTTCAAAATGAGACCAAAGTTAAATCGCAGGTCAACAAAAAAAGAAAAACTAGTGGGATGTTTCTTCAGCTTTCATGTTACTGAATGAGATACTTACTGACTGAAAGGATAAACTCACACTTTTCTGCAATATTAGGCCTTATCAATTTTTCTCATCAGCTCTTACAGATGCTTGTGAAATTTTTACCATGAGCTTCAGCTTAAACAACCTCAGGCCTAACCTAGGTGGTTTGTTGGCTGTGATACACAAGAATCATCCAAAGCCAGAGGCAGTTACTCTAATAGTTACTCACCCGAAGGATGGGTGACTTGCTGGATAAATCCCACCAACAGGATCTGCCAGTGGTGCTGAGTATGACTCCCCAGCACCCCACCTCAACAATGGCAGTTAAGTGGAACTCCTCAAGTAATTAAACTGTGTTCCCATATGCCTCTAATAGAAGGAGTAGAAGCACTCTGAATCCAGCAGTAATTCTTGGGTTAGGAAGCAGTTTCATAGTCCCACTTCTGCTGCTGACTTTAAGTTTTCTCTATTGTTTCACAAGAAGAGGGCACATAAGACCCTCTGAATTGAAAAGGAAGAGCAATGGAAAGCAAGAAAAATACCTACAGCTGTAGCAGCCAGTCTTGTAGCTAGGTCTTTCACTTGAAATCTGGGAGAATAACCTCCATGTCACTGCTGTAAATGATTTAGAGTAAGAGGGGACAGAAAAGGACATAACTGGTCAGAAAGGCTGCTATAATAAGCATCCACCACACACAATTGTCTCTGTAAATCCATTCATCTGTGTATGTCCCTTACCTGAGCATATAGCACTGATTAAAAGCACATTTATTGAAATATAAAACTAAACCAGCCATCTGTACTGTTACTCTACTTGGATGTCTGCTCCAAAATATCCCTGTTACAGAGAAATTTCTTCTCATTTCCACCCGATATTTATATGCCTGCAGTGTATTCCTCCTTCCTCTTGGGTGAAGAGCGTCCTCCAACACAAACAGTATTTCCCTCTCTGATGTTCCTGTGATGTATTCCTATGGATTAATTATATCCTTTCTCACTCTCTATTCTGCTGAGCTAAGGATGTTGACCTGCCCAAATCTCATCTCATACAAGAAGCACTCTCTCCTCCAGTCATCCCATCCCTTCCATCTGGTGAGGACTCTCACACAGTCTTTACAGGAAGTTTTTCCAGCAGCACTGACCTTTCCCTCCCACTACCAAAACCAGTAAGAACCTCCAAATATCCAATGCACATTTTCAGAGGTATCATGCTGAGGGCTCACAGATACCCCATAGCAGACCAATACTCCCTAATCTTCCTTCTCTTGTGCCATACCATTGTAATAGACTTCTAACACACTAGAAAAATCTTCTATTTTGAACATAAAAGCATGACTTTGCAACAGGAACTGTGTTATTTTAACCTCTTGCTGCTATTGCAGACCTCCTTTGAGCTGATGGTGCTTCCAAGTTTGGTATCAACAGCAAATGCCATTCACACGCATTTCTCTGTGTTAAAGCAATTCATTAAAATATTTTATAAGCTCTGTTCAAAGGTTTCCTTCATGTACTCTGTCAATAACATCTTCCCAGCTGGTTTTACTATCACTGGCAAATATCTTCTCTTCTTCCAAGGTTTTTACAGTTTTAGCACAAAGTTTGTATACTTCTTTGTACAAAAAACAATCTCCATCCTAGTGGTTTTGGATCCGGTAACAAGCATAATGTATGCATTTCCCGTCTTCTAGACAGGCACTATGTCACAGAAGAAGGTATCACCTTAAGTCTGGTTTGATCCACTTTTTTTATATCCATTTTGAACTTTATTTCACTTTTCTGTTTACACCCATTTTTCTTATTCTTCACATTTATTTCTAAAGCCTTCCACCAAAGAAACCTGTGTTTTTCAGAATCTCTTTTCTCTTTCAAACTTTCACCTTCACCTGTTAGGTCCTTACTGCTGGACTTCAGAGCCACTAAGATTCCAGGATGGGGGTGTTCAACAACCCAATTTAAATCAGGAAATTCCTAATCTCAGCCTCCATCTGAGCTCACAGTGTTGAGGGATCATTTGTCCCTGCTTCACTGACTGCTGAATTGGCTGTCGATGCAAGGCTTCAGCAAACAAGCAGGGATGTCTGGCTGTTAGCTTGCTGGTGTGACATTTGTAAACACCATGTTCATCTCCAGTTACACTTTAACAATAGCCTTGTGATGGTACACCAAAGAGTTAACAGAACAAAAAAAACAACTCTTGCTTCAAGTATTTTTATAACTTTATGCCACAGAGCTGTGGAGAAAAACATTTTAAGGGTTGCTCTTTTTTTCCATTAGGTTGTCTGCTTTCACAGGTGGTGAGTTGCTATAAGATCTGAAAATCTCCACACTTGAAAATGTGATGGTGAGATAGTCTGAAACTGAAACACTCCACCTTCCTGACCTGTGGCTTGTGCGTTTATAACACAGTGTCTTGCTAAACTAACAGAATCACAGAATCATAGGGGTTGGAAGGGACCTTGAGAGAGCATCAGATCCGACTCCCCTGCCAAAGCAGGTTCCTTAGGACATATTGCACAGATAGGTGTCCAGATGGTTCTTGAATATCTCCAGAGAAGGAGACTCCACACCCACCCTCTGTCATCCTTACTGTGAAAAAATTCTTCTGCATATTGGTGCGGAACTTCCTATCCTCCAACTTGAAGCCATTGCCCCTTGTCCTGTCTTCACAGATCATTGAAAACAGTAACAGTCTGGTGTATGAACATCTAATGCTATGCAAACCAGATATACAGTTGTCTCCCTGTTAGCCAGTTCACTTTGTCCTGGAACAGTGTATAGGAATTCCCTTCCAAAGCCCTTTGGAGTGGAGTTTAGTGGTCACAGTTATCTACCCACCATTCAGGTACTGAATATCACCTGTAATATTCATAATAGAAGACATGCCAAACCAATTTTTTCTACCACTTTCTTAGCTTATAAGATTTGCATGTCATCTTTAAAAGTGATTTTTTTGTGTACAGCTGTTCTTCCAGAAAGGTGGACCAAGATGAGTATTTGGAGTCAGAGTCAATAACGTTAACATTTTTGGTGTTAGATATTCTCATGAAAAACTGATTCCACCAGACTGCTGCCATGTTACTACAGGGTAATTCAGGTGTGATGGGACCTCATGGGGCTTTTAACCCAGACCACTGTTCCAAGCATGGTCACCTCTCAGGTCAGGTCTGGTTACTTAGGACTTTATTCAGTCAGGTCTTGAACACCTCCAAGTATGGAGATTGTACAACCTTTCTGAGCAACCTGTTCCACTGCTTGATTGTCCTCATGTGAAAAAGTTTATCCTTACATCCCATTGGAAATTCACTTATTTCAATTTCTTAGCAAATTAGATTGTTGTGTCTTGTCCCTGACAGGCTTTCCAAGCTCTTTATCTTCAAGGGGAGGAAGGTAATATGTCCTTCAAACAGGTAACAAAAATTGAGTCTGTCACCTATTTTTACCTACCAATATGTTATATCTGGTATTAGAACGTAGAACCTGTGCATATTTCTAACATCACTGAAGCTGACCACAACACAAAGCAATCATTGGAGGACATCCACAGATGACCAAGAGGATTTTGGTAGTAGAGTGACTGATTTGTATTGCCAGAAAACACAACATGGGAAGGCTGATCTAATAAGACGTAATAGTGCTTAAGGCACAAGTAGAATTATTCCCAATCTTGAATTAGAAACTTTGGGTCAATTGGACCTGATTTCTTCTATTGAGTGGGAAGAGATTTGATCAGGTGTGACTCTCCTTTATCAGACTGCCCTATAAATAATTAAAAAAAGTTTATATTTATTTTTCTTATTTTCCCTTATTGATGCTAAATCTTTCTGTACCAAGAAACACGAAGATGTCAAAGGCCACCCAAGACTTGCTACACTCTTTCTGAGACAGAGTCCTCAGACAGCCAGAACTGCTTTTCACACAATTTATTGGCAGCAAAAAGGAATGGAAGAGAGGTGAAGAGATGCCCCATAAAACAGGTTGTTCTAGGTTGATGTCTGATCTGGAATTTCACATCTGGAAAGGTGGAAAGTCAAAAGGCTCAGTTTTGCCCTTTAGGTGTGGAAAAGTGAGTATGTTTTATAAATAACATGTCCTTTCACTTGAGCAAAAAATAATAGCATGCTGTACATGACATTCCTTCTCTGAATAGGTGAGAGTGAGATGGGGTCAGTAACATCTGAACTGAAGAGGGAGGTGAACCAAATTCTATCACTTTTTACATATCACAAAAATTGCAACTGGAGAGGAACAAATCAATCTGGACATAACACCAGCCCTTTTCCAAAACACAAACATGCCTGATCTACTGAATTAAAGGTGAAAAAAAGGAACTTCTGTTCATCTCTTGTTTCTTCCCACTTTATTTGTAGGTTCTTAAGATTTTTGGGTTAGTTTCATTCAGAGTTAAAAAGGATACTTCTTTTATTCAACCAGGCTAGAAGATGGAGTGGTGGAGAGATGAGTAAAATTGGGTTGCCATTGCAGAGTTTTTTGTAAGATGAGAATCTTAAACAAATACAAATGTTTTTCTACTGTCTAAACTCAGATTTAGCTTCAATTTTAATATCTTGAAAAGAAGAAAACTCTGTTGAAAACCTAAGAAGCAAACAATTTTAGTTATTACAAGTCACTGTAAACACTCCTTGTGCTTCCTAGTAAATTCTCCAAAGAGCCAAACAGTGCCAGACTTCTGCTCTTTATTTTAATTATCTATATAATACCTGTAAAAGACGAGGAAAACCCCTAACATACAATTTCCAGGTTGTTTTGCTGCATGAAGCCTAAAAAGGGTAAATACAATTTTTTAATTGAACATGACTTTGAAGAAAATAATTTTCTAGAGTGAAGTCCTCTGGAAAGTGATAGCACTGGCACCAGTCAAATTCTGTGTGAATGATTCCTAACCTCCAGGGTAGAAATACAAGCCATAGATGTAGTTTATTGAATATGACTACAGAATAAATTTTCTTTTCCATTTTTTGTTACTTACCAGACACAGAAATTTGACCATAGAATTTTATGCTTATCAAGCATGGTTTCATTTTGTGTAGATTGCTTTTCTATATCAAGAAAATATATTCTGTTCTTCAGGGAATTCTGGTCCCTCTATCTAGATTGGAAAAGCCCCCTTGGTGACCATGAGGAGGAGTGTGGCATACCAAGCGTCTCTGCCCAGCCCACTGTCTTTTTTTTTTACTGACCCTGTCTGGGGCTGGGAGTAACAGAGAGTGAAATCAGTGCAATACGAAGATCCAATGGCCAAACTGCTCCTCACAAGCTCTCTACCACCTGGTATTTAAAGTACTGATGGCCATGAATGAAACCTGGCACCTAATGTTCCAGCCTTTGAAAGGTAAGACAACCTTTTGGCAAACCCATTAGATTCTGAAGGTCTCCCTTAGTGGCATATTTGCAACACGAACCATCTTTAATGACATAATGTAATGAACAAAAATCTCACGTTTTCTTGAGTGTTCATCATTATTCTCTACTTGTTTCCAGTCTGAGAGAGCAACATAAGTAGATTTCCCAATGGTATTATCAATGTGACTATTGTAAGAATTAACTGATTGCACCTGGTATGACAACAATTAGCAATGTTACTTATGGGTTATTTTTAGCTGTACATACTGTGTAGATAAATGAAATGGCCAATAAAAGGAGACTTTCTGCATCTTTCATAGCTCATGTGGGAGAAAGGAAGGCACATCTTATCTGCTCTAGTTGTGTCAGACACACTGAGCTCTGATCTTATGGATGATCATGCCTGGGAGAATGTGAGTGTTGATTTCTCATTGCACATGGCGGTCTGGCTACCCACATGGATGTTTCAGCATCCATGGTGGTGCAGATCTAGAGAAATGACTCACTTGTGATTTCTGTGGCCTTCTTCCAGCAGAGATTTACAGCCTCTGATGTCAAGGCATATTTTAACTTCTCCTAATGGATATAAAAAGCCCAAGCTTGAGTCATTACATGTTCTTTTGCATACATCAGCTTCAGATATGTCTTAGCCATCTTGACAATTCAAAGTTTTGCTGATTTTTTAGCCTACAATGCAAAAAAGAATTGCACTTTGATTTATTTATGGCTCCTGGCTCAATCCACATGGGTAAGTTTCTGCATGCTTTTGAAGAGTATCAGAGTGTCTGTTCCATAGGGTGAAAAACACATGTGTGCATCTCAGAACTGAAGAAGAATGGAGGAATTTCCTTACAGTTAGAATTTTGAAAGGCTATATTTTTAGATCCATATGAAGAACATTTCTAAAATCTCACCACCAGCATATTTTCCATGCATTTTTACATGCAATATACTCACATAGATGAGGTTAAGAAATACTCATGTTTTCTTCTTATTCTGTCTATTGAAATGAGGGCTTATTAAGGCAACACCATGAGGTTTAACAATCTGAGGTTAAGATCCAGCTTCTTAAACCTTTAAGTTTTCTGGAGGGCAGGAGATAAGATATCTGTATGACACCTCCCAATTAGGAAGGGGTATAATTCATTAGGTTAACCTCCCTCTCCAGGAGAAAAGAAGAGACTGCTGAGGGCACCAGGACATCTGGCATGCCCAGCACACCAAGGACATAATTGTGCCTTGAGGGCTGTGTGCTGCAGACCCAAGGAAAGTATTGCTGCCTGCCTATCTGATAGACAAACAGATTTCATCTCAGTAAGCTACTTCAACATAACCTTGTTTGGTCTCCAAATTTCACTTCTCAGAAAGCATTGGTTTGATGGAAAGGTTCAGAGCAAAGGATTAGGGACTGCTCCTTTCCTATACTTATTGCCCTGAAGGTCTGGTGCAGTCAGAGCACAGGGTGAGTGGGACCATGGTGCTGAGCTGCATAGGGGCTGTCCTGCCAAGCAGGGGTTTTGTGGAGGTCTTACTCAACAGCTTTCTGAGGCAGATGTTATCATGCGTGACACATGGCAACTCAGGCATCCTAGCTGCATCTTGTGGAGCTGTGGAGATGACATGGCCCTCTGCTGCAAATAGGTCATAAATAGACTGACCACCAGGGAATTAAATGGGGGCCAGGAAAGTGAGCATTGTTCTACCAAAAATGTAAGCTCCAAGACCTGCCTTCCAGGGGACCAACCATGCTCAGCAGCCCAAGCACTGTGCTGCAGATCATGGCCCTCATACAGCATGCACCTAGGCCTTCAAATCGTGGTGAGGGCTGAAGAAGGTCTAAGCAAATATCAAAGGAGCTCACTGCGAACTTCTGATCAGGGATTAGACTAAACTTTCCTGACACTTTAAGATCACAGCTCTACACTTCACATGTGGCAGGACCCGGAGTGGTTGTGGTCTCCTTCACTGAGCAGGCTTGTGTGGAACTGAATTCCTCCCCACAAGCCCCTCTGTGCTGAACCGCAGTCAGCTGCTGGCACCATGTGGAAATCGAAGCCACTTTGATATCTCTACTAAGCAACTCATCACAGGAATCTAACTTATGGTGCTGTTGCAGGGATCCTGCTCACACTGGAGTGGCCATCATCACCCCCAGCGAGCAGGGAAGGAATGGTCTCTGCAGGCTCTGCTGGTGTGCTCAGCATGGGCTTGAATTCTTCCAGCACAGCTGTATCATGTTGCCTGGTGCTTTGCATTGCTTGAGGACAGTGCCACTGGCAGGCCTGAGAGCTCCATCATCCATCTGCTTCATCAAGAAAACATCATTCAGGGCCAGCTTTGGTCCCAAATGTGGTTCCTCCATAAGGTGTATGGGGAAAGCAGGGTGTGTATCAGGGCAGGAACCCACTACCTGCAGTCAGCTCTACTGCTGAAATAACACTGTGAGATACAGCATAGCCATGTCTGCAGAGGCAACAAACCTGAAATCTGAATTAGCTTTAAATGGATTAGTTACACCCCATCAAACTCTTGTGGGCATGTTATTATTCAGAATTAAAGTGACCTGATTTCAGCATAGTTTAATTCCACTCATAATGGAGTTAAGCTAAATCTGAAGATGAATGCTTTATGCAGCTGCTAAATCCGCTTTGTCCCTCTGGTTAATTTGGATTAACTTCCTCAAGAGACCCTCTGTGCTCCAGCCCTGCTGGTGGCCAACTTGGTTATATCACCTGCTGCTGCCTCTCTGCTAACTGCACTAGGAGAAAAACATGCAGAGATGGAGTGCTCCTCACCACAGGTTGCAGGAGAGGGTCAGCCACTGGAGACTACTCCTGGTGAAAGTCAACACTCAAAACACTTCTCTCTGGAGGTTTATCACCAGTTCACTCCTTAAGCAGGTACTGGTCTCAGTGCCAGGCCAGCAACACAGGAGGAGATGCTGCTGCCCTGGAGAAATAAGATGGTTCCCACTCAGGGGGAGCAAAGCTGCCCTGGCAGCATCTGATTTTCTCAGCTGAGGGAAGAAGGGAAGGAGGCGCACCCATAGGCCCTCCTCTTTAGCCTTTTCAAAGTAGACAGATTCAAGGTGCTCTCTGTTCTGGGCTTCCCCACTTGCAGGGTTCCTTCTTCAGACTGTTACTTCGCAAATCCTTGCACAGGAGAGTCAGTATTTCCTTCAGATGGTGAATCTGATGGTCAAGATAAAAATGCAGTATGCCCAGTGCTCAGCAGCTGGGGGGTCACCACTATGTCAGGAGTAACATTGCAGGCTTCAATTCCAGAGATCTGCCATCAGCATTTGCCTTTTCTGCCCCTCCGATGTGCATGGGACTCTGTGCTCCCCAAAACCACCATTGAGGCTCTGTTTCTGCCTGAATCTGAACATTATTCACTTTGCGAATATTTGCCTAAGATGTCTGATTGTTAAGGCCAAATGAAGCCTTCACTTCCTCTACAAATATTTTTGCAATGACCTATAACTACTGGCCAACATGCCTGCCAGCACTCCATTAGATGACAACCCATTTTACAATTAACTATTATCATTTGATAACCTCTTGAGGTTAAGAATACAGATGTAAGATCTCCAAGATTCCTAATGGGAATACTTCATATCAGAAGTATGTTTCCCTTGAGGATGACATCACCACAGGGACACATAATTCAAATACTTTGGCCATCATATTTTGAAAGCTTCCTTAGAAATACAAAAATGCTTTTTGAGCCCTTAAAGAGCTTTTCTATTGGTCTCAAGTAAACATACTACCATTTAACCCTTCGGAAAGCCTTGCGCAATAACAACAAAAAGGTATCATGGGAAACTAAGCAAAGAATTGTAGTGTAACCAAAGAAAGAAACATTTTATGTATTTTTAAATGTATTTTATGTATATACATATAAAAACGTATTTGAAGTGCTGATATCACCTGAAAATAGCTCTTTGCTGAATGCTCTGTTAGCATTTTTGTGATGAAGCAGTTCAAGTGGAGCCTGAGACACAACTTCAGATCAGGACCCTGACAGTTTGGGGAGATGGACCCTAGGTACAAATCTAACAGATGGTCTCTGTGCACAGTATGGCATCAGCTAAACTAAAACTGTAAGGCTGAATCCCTCCCCACCCATTAAGCTCTGGGAAAAGTTGGAGATAGCTTTAGTCTTACCTTTAATTATAGACAGGAGTTTCTGCTGTGACTGGGTACTGAAGGTAAATCACTAGCTATAAACTTTGGTAGAAAAAGATTATACATATATATGTGTGTATGTAAATACACATATATACAAACATGCACATATAACCTGAATGTGCAACTATATGAATTTGCTAATGTCCCTTTTTTTTTAATGCCTCCTCCACTTCCATTTCTGCCCTTCTGTATGTGTCTCAGATCACAGAGCTTAGGAAAACAGACTATGAAATGAGCAGCATCTACTGTACTTTGAAGGGCTGAAGGCTCCTTTCACTACATAAACATAAATGCAGAGTAACTTCAGTGGAATTAAAAATTACTTGCTACTGAGGAAGCAGTACAATGCATGGAGACATTGAAGTCTAAAGAGTCACTTTTCTTACATGAGGGAATTAAATTGGTTTAGATAATGTAACAGGGGAGAGAAGAAGGAAAATTCAGATTCCTGCCCCTCCTTTTGGAAGAAGAGGCAGGAGTCCATTCAGTTTGGACCCTCATGCAGTGACTGTTGCAAAGGGCCAATGGTGTTCCACCAACAAGGTCATGGCCTATGGGGACTTCACTGCAGGATGGTACTTATTAAATGCAGTTAATTACCTTGTAACTGATAAACAGGTCAATAACTGCTTCAAGATGTTTTCTTACTTCCCATTAGCATGCTAGATTAATTAGCAATGAAAGTTCATGAAACATTAGAACATCATTCAAAAGGTAGCCATGAACTAATTAGTATTACCTTTCTAAATCCCAATTTATTTATAACATTAATTTGATAATACAATATACAAAATCATACAGATGAGGTTTTAAATATATCATAATGACAATATTAAAACTAAAAATGAATACTTAAGTCTTGATTAAATAATATTGGACACTTAAACTAGTCCTATCTCATTAATGTTTTTCTAGACAGCATTCTAGAGCTGCTTCCATCCCAAAGTCTTCATAGAATTCCTAATAATTTGATAGGCAATCCCTAAAGATTTGTTAAGAAAAAATGGTGATAAAGAAAGTAATTTAAGTAACTACTTAAAAATGAAAACTTAGGGTAGAAGTAACAGTGTTTATCTTTGTGCCACAGTTTAAAAGCCCACTGTATGTTTGAAAATGTGGATAATTTATCTGAAATTTTAAGAAGGAATACAAATTCATTTCTGCTTAAAGTAGGCTGTATAAATACCCATATATTTTGACATGCTTGTTTATACTGCGAGATATTAATTTAAGTAATTTTTAAAACAATGGTACTTTAAGGTAAGCTGCAGTTCACTTCCACCAGTTCAGACAGCAAGCACTTTAGGTCCTTTGACAATAGAGGAAGCAAATAGCTCCTGTTGGCAAGAGCAACCACTCCTCTCTCCACAAGTGTCCAGAATCACAGACTTTGCACAACTGGAAGACTGACTCTAGAAAAGTAAACTGTGTCAAGTTCACATGATTTTTTGTTTTAATTTTTTTTAGAAAAGACATTCAAAAAGTGCTAGACTACCACTGAAACATGGTCCATCCATTTACTGTCTTATTCAGGTACCTGGACATCGGCTTCAGCTTAGTCTTTTTAGACATTTTTTCTGGACTGGAAAGCTTAGATAAAGAAAAATATGCACCTATAATATGGAATTCATGTCTTACATTGCAGGAGAACTGTCCCCTAGCTGTTTTTCTTACACAAGAGATCATTGCCTTGCAGGATAAGGGTAACAGCATGCAACCGTGATTTAATTGAAACACCTCCCAAAATAAGTCAAGCATATAGAAAGTGGGATAAACATTCCCCCTATTTTTCTTTCTCTCCCATCCCAGTCTTGTTCTACTTAGGCTTTTATACAACACCTACCAATCACTTGAATTTGCCACTACAACAGGCTGACTGCAGAGTGGGAAAAGGGAAAGTAGAAGACCACCAGATCCTGGTAGGAACTGTGGCTCTTGCCTGCACCTTTTTACCACACTAAAAATGATCACACCACCACTGTTAGGATTTCATCAGATCTGTTTTTTTCTCAGAAAATACCGTTCCTACCCATCAACTAACAACCAAGCAAGGTCACACAGAACTACTGTGTCATAAAATCTCCCTGAGATACAGAGACTGCATTAGCATGGCTACTGCAAATCAATCCTTTTAATATCAACACCAAAGTTAGAATAGAAAAAGAGATTCCTTGGAATTGTGCATTAAGTTGATAGACACATGAAAGCGCATGAAATATGCATTTGTTGGTCTAACAGCCCGTGAGAGATTGTCACCCCAAGAAGAAATATTTGGAAAGCACAGTGAAGCTCACAGAGTGATACCAAATTAAATAGATTTCATTTTCATTTTTTGACATCATTAGACAATAGACTTCACAAATCAGTAACACAGATTGATTCTAACATGACCTACAATTACAAAAAACACAGGAGAAGGAATGAAAAAACTTTCAAATTTAGTTAAGAAGTACAGATGTCTTTGTTTTTTCATTGGCAACTTCAACAGTATTGCCTTTGGACATTTTATTTTTAAGAAACATCTGTCCAATTTGGATCTGTCATACTGCAACTGTGATTAGTTAGAGATGTTACAAAAAGCAAAATTATTTATGCAAGTCAAGTCTACGGAGCTAGTATATCATGAATACAAAGCAATAAACTTCCTGAGAACAAGCATTTGAATTTCTCTATTGTCTTCTACCCATGGACCCCAAAGCACCTGAAAAGCATTATTTGGTTACATATTGCACAACCTAGAGACAGGATGTATAACAAAAATTCAGTAAGTCCCCTCTGAGATGGAAAACAGCACATATTCAGAATGAGAAGTGCAGTGCCACAACTTAGGAGGATGTGAAGGTAGCAGTCAGGGAACATTCAAGAGCACAAAACTAGGGAGCCTGTAATTATTTATGTTGTGTTTGACTAAGGTACCATCTTTGACATCACAGTGTCTGTAGTCCTTGCTCCACAATGCTTACAACTGCCAGTGAACAGTCTTTTTTTCCCCCCTAAGTGTGGCAGTGGCAAATATTCTGTTTTAAATCTCATTTATGAAAACTTTGAGATAAATTTTAGAGCTGGAGAAAAATTTTTAGGCAAATACTTTACTTGCCAAAAAATGCAGGATGACTGAAGCTATTTGGGAGTTTGGATTGGATTCAGCAGATCGTTTCAGCCAAACAATGTGGGAGAGGAAAGTGGAATTCTGAAAATGTGAAACATTTTGTTCTGACATTATCAAAATTACAAAATTCCTCCTTTATTTTCTTCTTTTTAGTCAAAGCATTAGAAAAAGTGGGCAGTACAATAAAAAAGGAAGAAAAGACAGTGACACACCACAAGAAAAACCTGGAGTGTGTCACACTTGGAAGCTTTTCAGTCTGACCATTCCCAGTTTGTGCAAGAAAGCCTCCAAACAAGAATGAGCTGTACCACAGAGGATAAGGATACGTGTACATTCCAGCTGAGAACATATTTCTCCTGTGAGTTAGAGAAAAGATGCACCAATTGAAAGCTGGAAAATGCCGTTACTGAAGTCTATCAGTTTGATCTATTTGCTTGTCTTACATAACGTGTTTGATGAACACCAATTTAGACAGCTTCTCATCTGCCTCAACTGAATATTTTTTTATGGGTCATCTTCTGCCTTTTAGTGGTTGTGAGTATCAATCAGATAAAGCTGTCAGTACTCCTGAATTGACCATGCATCTTAGCCAAATGCTTCTCTTCAGCAGATCATGGCTGTCTTGAGCTTGCAATCACAGGACAAAGTTAAAGCTGCTTTAGCTTCTCGTAAGAGGACTGGTTCACAGCAGAAGAGATATCATCTGGTGACTGAGAATTTAAACAGCTGATTTCCCACTCAAAGGAGTGGGATTCATCTTCCTTGAATTCTGGAAAATCCTTTGAACATGGTACACATTACTTAAAATGATGGCCTTACGGCACATGTTGGACTAATATTCACTCAAAGGACCACCAGCCAACCAGCTCAAGATCAAGGAATCCAAGAAGAATAAAACAACCTTTGCACATTCTTTTGTCCTGTGCTTCACTGCAAGATCTTCAAATGCAGGTCAATAAAGGTCAAGACCGGTGACTGCATCAGTTTCTGAACCCTAAAGGGAAAGCAAAAATGTAGACATGAAGAAATAAGAGTTAAAAACTTGTATCTAAATCTTTGTGATAGAAAACAGTTCTAACCATGGTTCTCATCGAAGAGCAGTTAGAAAAGACTAGATCCCATAGCACTGCTGCATCTACTCAGAGCATGTCAGACTGCCAAAGTACTCTGATAGGACCAAACTGCTGTTCTAGCAGGCAGGGCTGCTCAGGCTGCAGATTTGGAACTGGCTATTTAAACTCAAGCCCTAGTATCAACTTCTGTCTGATAACAGGCAGGGGAGGAGTACTTACTCATAAGTGGGAGTGACGTTCAAACGTCTGAAGCATCATTCCTTCCACTGTTGGAAGCTGGCAGATATGGAAAATATTAAAGGATCTACAAAGATGCATAAGTCAAATATGTGTGGGAGGCTCTGACCCATTTCTTGCTGGATGTGTGAGCCAGTTCTGAGGGGCACATTGACCAATCATCCACATTGCAGACCGTCAAGCCCCAGAAATTTACCTTAGGCTTCAGAGTGTCTGGAGTCTGACCCAACCCTGTTGTGGCTCATGAAGTCTGGAAAGATTGGGCAGTTCTCAACTAACTACAGCTTCTACTGCTGGCAGAAATCCCAGGCTCAGCTGTACTGGGGCTCTGTGGCTTCTCTTGCCCTTTAATAGCTCATTAAGCTCTCTTGCAAGGGAAGAACCCAGCATCCAGAGCTGCAGCTACTAAACTCCATTTACTGTCATCTGCATACAATTTGCTGTATGGAGCTGAGGCACCACAGCATTGTGAAAGGAGGAGAATGACGTGGGAAGAGGAAGAAAACAGTCACCCACTGATCCAAACCTTGTTTCCATATTTTCATAGGTTTGCTCACTTTTTTCAGTGACCAGAGAATGGGAACAGAGTAATCTTTCAGTACACATACAGCAGAATCAGACAGGATGCACCAGGCTGCTGATGTGAATTTGGCTCAGGCTAGCAGTGACTATACATTGACTTGTGTCAGTAAGCAACTTTTTTCATCTGTGTTTGTTCTGATGTTGATTTCTAATTAGAGGTCTTCTTGGGACTCAGAAATTTTTATCCACCATAGTGTGTGTGAAAAAGTAGTCTACTTCCGTTCAGCTACCAGGACAACAGAACATGGGTTGAAATGAGTTTAATTGACGAAGAGGAATGTCATGCTGCTAACCAGCTAGAGCCAGAACATGCCATGAAATAGATTACCTTGTTCTTGTCCTGTGTTTAGCAGTTTTGGGTTTAAATGACCTCCTGCCTATTGAGTACCACTGCCCGTTTTCCTGCCGCCTTCTGCAGAAGTTACTCAACCTCCATTTGTTTCAGTGTGCTTTTCTTTCCCTGGTTTTCTTTTGTTAAAAAAAAAAATTAAAATCTATAGGACAATCCAACATGGGGCATAAAGAGATTCCCATCTACTCTTTCTAGTCCTGCTCAAGTCTTCCAGCTGACCTGCCCACAAGAACACTGCCTCACCTGATTCATCCAGGTTCGCAAACACCAGTCCTTAAAGTGTTCCAGGTAGCCTGGCTGATTTAGACCGACATGGGTTAGAAAACACATCAAAGCAGCCCCACCAGCAAACCCAGTGAGGCAGCAGTACCTGTGACAAGGGAGCAATAAGGAGGCAAAGTTGGAAAGGGAAGAGAACAGGAGGTGGCAGTACCTTCTGCCCACTGGCTACATTTCACTGGTGGGATCCATCCTTGTGAACAGTAAAACATCTCAGACCAGGAAAGTTTTAGGACTGCAAGCAGGGATAGTTTGTTCTGAGCTTAGTGGTAGGGAGAAAGCTCTGTAGGGAAGCAGCTCTGCACCAAAGGTTAAAAAGCCTACCTCGGGCAAACGCCACAAGGTAGTGTCTCTTAAATGAACACAGTAGGAATAACTCACTTCTTCCTCACCTGTGAGCAGCATCTCTATGCCTAAGAATGACACATAAGCCTATCACCGTTGTGTCCTCCAGTCTCCACACCTTTCCTGGGACCTTCACAAAAACTGGAACAAATATCAGTTGAGTATTTGAAGTCAGACACCCTACACGGTTTTTGGACAAGGGGAATGGAAAGTTTAAATGACTTGTCACAGACCACAAAGCTAGTCAGAATATGTAGCTGATTTCTACCTTGGCTGAAATGTCAAATTAATCCTTTGCCTGATATTTAAAAGCAGCAGAGAACCATTGGTCTTCTCTTTGTCTTCAGAGTAGTTTCTCCTTTTCTATATCGCTAAAAGAGATAAGAATACAGGGAGAAGGAATAAAAAAGAATTGGAGAAGATAAATGAGTAGTTGATTTATGAATTTCAGCATTTCTTATTTTCAGGGAGGAAAGCAGACCTGCTGTTTACAAAGGTATCATAGTTCAGCCCCAGGCAGTGGCTGAGCACTGTGTGCTGCTCACTCATCCCTCCCCAGGAGACAGACAGATCCCCATGGGTTGGGATAAGGACAGTTACATCACCACCAAAGGGGAACAGCAACAAAGTCCATGTCAGAATGCACACACTGTGATAACACAGAGCACCACACCAAAACAATGACTGCCCCAACTGCACACAGACTGCCCCAGAGCCATGCAGACCCACCCCTCCCTGACCAGCCCCTTTTACCCAGGCTTGATGTCAGGTGGTGTGGAAACAGCCTGAGCCAACTCACCTGTGCTGGCTGCTTGGGGGAGTTAACTCTGTCCTGGCCAGAACCAGGACACCAAGGGAAAGTGTATTTTTCCTTGACCTTTCATGGAGACAATAATTAGAGCAAGGAGGAAAAAAAAATGTGTTTTCCACTTCCAGATCCCTGTTCTAACTCAATCACTAAGTCACAGCAGTAGTGTAATCACACCTAAACATGATCAGTTATCTTTCCTCTTCCTGTCATCACATACCTTCGATTTTATAAAGTGCCAAGGAAAAGGAAATTGAGATTACAGTACTTTACAGATGTCCTGAGAACGCTGGAAATTGCTGATGGAATAAACTACCCTGGGAGATCACCTTTCCTTCATTTCAAAGGATGTGTTCCCTAATTTGGTTGATGTTGAGAGATGTTTTCTTCGAGGGGCCTTCTGTCTCTTCCACTTTGGCAAGCAATGGAAGAAGATGATAGAAGAGTAATGGATCCAAATTCAAGCACATATAACCTTGATTTTAATTACTGTTTGGAAGGATAAGTTGTTTCTTCTACATAAATAAATCACACCCTTTACAAAATCTTTTCTATGGCTCTCTGACAGTAATACCCAAAGAAAAAATGATATTTTTTCATGCACAACCTGTGAAAACTGTCCCTTTGTCACAAGAAAGGATAAAGGTTGTGTTACGTTCACTCTTGGCATAATTTCTTAACTAAAATATAATGGCTTAATTTCCTTTTCTATTCATTTTGTCTCTTCACTGGACAGAACCTGACCTATAGAGGTTTTCTTTTTGTGGTTTACACAGCTATGAAACATCTAAAAGCCAAGCAACCCCTACTTTGCCATGCACTTTTCACAGTATATCTTGCTGTAAGGACCCTGGAGATTCAGAGTATATAATAACAGTCATTAGGTGACATATATCAAAATATCCAAGGTGCTTCAAAGTTTAGTTACTGTTGGATAGGAACTGAGATATATTCTTGATGACCTATGCTAAGGTTTTTAGCTTTAAATGTGCTCTTCAGTAGATGTCTTTTTTTCTTCTGAAGTGGTACATAGCTGTCTTCAGGATATCAATAGCATATATGTTGATAATTAAATTTATGATAGTACCGTTCGTAATAAGAAAAGTGTTGATAAATACATTGATGATAATGAGATGCATGTTAACATATATACATTAGCATGGCACACAGAAAAGCTGTGAGCCCATGTGTGACCTACACCCACCTCAGCCCAGACAGTGGAGGAGATCACATGTTGAACTCACCTCCACCGCTCTGGATTGGCTGGGGTCAGCACAGGACCAAGGTCCCAAGAATACATCAGAAAGGCTCTCTGCTCCATATTTTCAGCATAAACTTAGAGTACTTTTAGGAGTATGTTAGGTTAATATCTTAGGCCAGCTAGTAATCACTCACCAGGGGTCAGGAGCAACTGAGTCAGGGGGACAAAGAAAAGGAGAAGCCCAGTTTGAACTTATGCTCTCCTATTAGCTGCTCTTCTTGATCCACTCCTCTCCCTGAGCCCTTTGATAGGGAATTAACTAACTTAAAGACTTCCTTAAATTCTTTAAACACAACTTTGGATGGCCATGTTCAGAGCTTGTGTAAAAAGCCCTGGAATTTATACTGTGGCTGGTGGATGTGAGCCTGAGTTCATCTCAGTGAACAGAAATGAAAACTAAATCTGAGGGAAGCTAGGTCAGAGTAATGCACTCGTGGGACAAGGGGAGGCGGAAGAAGGTGTAAAACACACCAACTCAGACTCCCTCCAGAATAAGAGAACTCAGATTCACATCTGAATTTGGCTCCCATTGCCTGACTCGGGAAAGCAAACTCCTTCCAAGTCTGGAGACACCGGTACATTCTGTGCAAAACCCTTACAGGAATACTGTTATGCTTGTCTAGCCCACAAATTAACTGAGCCTGACATATCTTAGGTTTTCCTCTGGAGGCACAGGCTGCATTCAAAGAACCTCTGCACAGCCGAAATGAGGAAAACAGAATGTGCTGCCCGCAACCTGCCACCGCATGCCAGGAGTGGCACGTGGGCAGTACCCATGCCTAGTGCCACAGGTGATTATTGCTGTGGCTGCATGGACCTGCTGCTTTTCCAGATGGAAGAAAAGGAAAGATAATTAAATAGTCTACCATAGGGCAATTACATTGCAAAAAAATGCCTCTAGGGTCCTTACAGCAAGATGTACTGTGAAAAGTGCATGGCAAAGTAGGGGTTGCTTGGCTTTTAGATGTTTCATAGCTGTGTAAACCACAAGGAGAAAATCTCTATAGGTCAGATCTGTCCAGTGAAGAGACAAAGTGAAAGCTGCTGGTAGCTGACATGGAATTTTAAAGCCAGGCTCAGGTTTAAGAGAAGATGTTTTGCAGCAAAACCTACTGATTCCACGGAACGCTTAATGGTGTACTGCCACCACTTAGTAACATAGACTGGGGACAAGCAGGGTGACACACACAAGCAGCCTGGCTGAAGGAAACCTGCCATGTCTCTCTAGAGCTGCCCTAGAAAGGAGTGGAGACCTTCCTGGACTGCCACCTCATTCTCTTCGAAAACTTCTGCAGAAAGCAGAAGTGTAAACTGTGTTTGTTGTAATTCACATGCAGATAGAGAGCAGTGACCATCACTCACTGCTCCGCGAGGATCACAAGCCACAGTCTGGTCAACAGGGTGTTGTTGTGGTTGTTCAGGACTAAATTGCAAGTATCTACACATCTGAGTAAATCTGGGGAGAACACTAATCTCTATTCTACCACCAAAATTTGGTTTAATGATGGAAAAGATATGAAAGTAAAAGAAAATAAAATTGAGGATGTGCAAATTTAAAAAAAGAAAAAGACAAGAACTTCTGGGTATGCTGATGTAAACCTCCAGACCAAGGAAATTTAGGATTCATTTCATTATAGTATCCTTCTGTCTCTAGTTCTGAATGCAGGGTCAATGTCTGTAGTGCCATACCTTCCTTTCGTCATCCCCTTTCTCTTTCTCCCATAATAGCAAATAGGTTTTGTTAGAATCTAAAAGATTATTTATTGCTCAACCAATTACCAGCTGTTTACTATAGAAGTAAACATTTTTATGAGGGATTTGTTTGTTTGTTTGTTTGTTTGTTTTAACTCTAGAACTGCCAGCACTGGGAATAATTTGGTCAAATTCTGTTTTACATCTAGTCACAACCATCAAGTCATTCTTGAATTAGGATTACCAGATTACAAAAAAAAACAGTATTATAAAAGGAGAGCCTAAGAAATTGGACATGTGAAACTAGAATGCTGCTCTTCCTCATGTATTAGCACTGCTTGAGGAAAACCTGAGGTCCTTTAAGATCCAGCTTGGCTCCCAGTGCTGCTTCGAAACCATCATCTGCTTTGTAAGAAGCAACTTCTGGGATCTCCCCAGATGAAAGCTGCATGTGGCACAGCAGAATAACCAACCGCTGGCAGCCACCTGTGTGAGGGGCACAAAGGTGGCCGGGCACAGGGGCACAAGGGTGCCAATCCATGCTGCTGGTGCTGAAGGGCAGGGAGAACAGCAGAGCAATAACTGTGTTTTGGCCCAGTGAGGAGGGAAGGCAAGGTGGAAGCACAGCAAGGAGGCGAGCAGCGTCAGCAGCCTGTGACTACATGAAGTGTCTGTGAGAGAGACCAGCAGCCCCGGCACAGCTGTGTCCCAGAGACCAAATCCGTAATGACTCGGCATAGCACATGCCAGAAAGCTTGCCTACCCCCGCAACCATAGAAGTTGTGAGTGGATGTTTTGGGCCAAATTAATCCCTGGTGGAAGCTCAGGAAAAGCCAGGGGAGCTAGAGGCACAAAAAATGCGACATCATAGCTTGGAAGCAAATTTTTGTACATCACGAAGAGATAAGCAAGCAAAATAATGTCAAAGCAGAAAAGGACTTCTCTTTCTAAGAACTTCTTACTGCAGCGTTACTCATCCTTGTTTCCTGCTGTCCCATCCATTCACTCAAGTGGCTGGTGAGAATCCAAAGCCTATTAATTATCCCTCACTACAGAAACAGTATAAATACCTCTCTGAGAAAGGCCTCCGTGATTTGGTCAGCTTCATGGATGTGGGCCAAGAGATTAGCACTAGATCGTGCGAGCAAAGGATCAGCCTGCTGCAAGCCCACACTTTGTGCAGCGGAAAGTTTTCCAGACGTAGGAATTACACCTGAAAACTCTGTACTGTAACATGATAGAGCGGGTAACATCTGCCAGGTTTTGAGTGATGTTAAATGCACAAACATATGTTTGGGCAACCTTATGCAGACTTTCGTAGCTCATAAAGAAGACACCTAAGGGGGTATGCTTTCAAGAGCTGAGGTCGGTATTTTTTGTTGGGGTGATTAACATTGCTTGGAAAGTGAGCGGTAATGGCAGTGAAAACTGGGAAAAATAAACTTCAATAAAAGCCTCTGCAAAAAGCAGACGTTCCCAGAAAGTGTTTAGACCAAAGCCAATTTTCCTGCAAGAAAAAGCACTAAAAGAAAGCCATCAGCCCAAGCACTGACTAGCTCAGTTTTTCGCTTGCTGCCAGGAACTTTAAGGTGCAAATACGCAGGTTTCCAGCTAGAACCAGACTGCAGGTGCAGGTCTGATGGCAATTCAGCGCATGTAATATGCAGAGCAAGTATCAGTGTAGTCCATGCACTTTTCAAATGTTAGACACAAGTCCGTTCGTGTCGCGCCTGACCACATAGAGTTAAATCAAAACAGGCTGTCAGGGGAAACAAACAGGAAATGAAACAGTGACAAAGATAAGTTCAGGCTGAAAATACCAAGTGATCTTTGAGGAAACAATAGGGATGCTATTAATTGTAAAATACCCTGTCATTTCCAAGAAGGTTGGCAGCATTCACTTTTCCAGGCCTGAGGCAAAAATCAAAGAGGATACAAAGCAACTAGGGCCTAGAAAAGCAGAAAAGCTGAATGTGTTTCTGAGATTTATAGAGAGAATGTCAGCAAATGCTGTCAGCTACACAAGACATGCAGACGGAGACCCTGCAGCCCTGTGATGGAGGTAACATGGCTGAAGAGGAGTTCATGCTTGCAGTCGAAGATTAAATTCCTGCCTCACATTACCACAGGTCAGGAAGAGCTGATGGTACTGATAGATGCTAAGTATTAGACCTACTATCTGTGATTTAGTAGGTAAAACCCAATACAGACTTCAATCTTTGGTCTCCATGAAGAATGCATTTACCCAACCAGGCTGAAATTGCTCCAAATGTCATTCAGAAGAAGATTGTGTCTCCTCATGAATAACATGCACAGGAAACAGAAATGTGCCATGTGGAAAGGAGCAAGGCCCAGGGCACGTCACTGTCATGTGTTGGACTGTGGTTGAGCCCCACACACTGGGCACTGCTGTTACCATCAGGTCACTCCTGGGTGCTGTTGCCAGCCCCAGAGCTGGGGGCTACTTCATATGCTACTACAAACATCTCTGCAGTGGCTGTATGTCCTGGGGGACCATGTGTAGTCCCTGGGGAACCTGCTCCCAGGAGAGGATTCAGCTTCTGCAAAGCATGTTTGCATCCTTGAGTGGGACTACACTCCAGGAGCATCACCATGCTTGGCACAAAGTAGCTCCCACTCCAAATCAGCGGCTGGTGCAGTGCTCTTAGGAAGAGCGTCACCCTCCCCACCACTCAGAGAGCACTGACAACTGACTCTACAACGATTTTAGTTGTTGCAAAAGCGAAGCTGGGACAAAGAGGACTTCAGGGTCTTGTCTTAAGTAAGGATTCAGGTGTTTGCATGTGATGGGCTTGGTATGTGCTCCTTCATGGACCACAGTTCCTTCTGTCGCTTGGATGTAAGTGCAGAAAATCATCAGTTGGGGCTATACCAAATCAGTTTGGGCTATACCATAGATATAACAGCTAGTATTAACCCCTAAATGATTACTGTTGGAAGTAGCCAGTTTAAAGCAACAAGTATAATTCAGTTGTGTGTAGTTTTACATTCTTATTTGGTGATTGCCAAGAATATATATAAATATCTGTACAGAGGCATTTAGACAAGAAGAGGTACAAAAGAGAAACAAAATGGAACAAGTTAATGTTTAAATCAATGCCCATTCACATTCTAGTCAGTCTTGCATGAAGTACTCAAGGTTACTTAAAAAAAAAAACTATAGCAAATGTTTTAGATCAAACCTGCTACTTGAAAAATAAATTCTGTTCTAACGTGAATTGTTTTGGTTGCACTTAAGTTTTGAACACACTGTGAAATAAAGTAAAGTAAATAAAATAAAATACAGCAAAGTAAGCCAGCAAAATGTTGCACTTGGAGCATTTAGCAGGACCCTTGACTTTTTTAGGTAAACAACTTATCGAATCTAAATGCAATATATTATGTTCTGGTGAAACATTCATTGGCTTGAAAATATGCCAAATTCTTGGTCTTACCAAGACACCAAGGGATGAAATGCTTAGAAAATCAAGGAAGACTTCTAGGAAATCATGCCATAAAATAAAGATGAAAAAACATCACAAGATAGACCCTAAGAAGGTTACCCCTGCTATAAATAAATAAATGCAAGGGGTAAGCAGAGTTTAATATGCTAATTGCCCAGCTTGTCTATGTCCCATATTGTCCCTAGTGTCATGATGTAAACCTGATGGCACTTACCACCTAACTCTCTGATGACCTGCCCTGTGTTTCATCACGCCGCCGGTTGGGAACCCCCTGCAGAGCCAAGAGCACCCAGTCCTCTCCAAGGTCATTACAGACTCCAAAGTCCCAGGCAGTGGTGGTCACCCCATCCAGCATCCCTCTGTGGGTCAGACAAGGCACTGTCATGGCAGACACCTCTGGAAACACTTCCCTGATGTTCACCCAGCACTTGCTACAGTACTGCCAGCCCAACACTTCTCCCAGCCAGGGAACCGAATTCTGCCCAGCACCTACTCCGGGATGAGTCTGGGAGATAGATCAGTTCCAGCACCTGCTAGCCTGCAGTTCATCTGCAAAAGCTGACTCCTTTGACAGATACTGTGTAAAGGGACCTGCAACAGCCTCTTTGATCCTGTTTCCTCCTTCTATCTCCCCAAAAGCACCAGGACCCAGCCTGGCCTGTTTCATGTTTATTGCACAGGCAACTGTGCAGACCTAGCCATCACACAGCCCCATGGAGCAAGCAGAATGGACAGAAGAGATTTTTTTTCATGCAAAATATGCCCACTGTGCCACCAGCTTCTGCCTCGATGCCTGTGCTCCTCCATAGGTTTCTCCTCTCTTCTCTGGGGCACTACAGACTGACATGGTGAAGGCTTGAGAGTTCACTCAGCAGACCTGGCCAGCCCTCCATGAGTGTGCAGCATGAGCATGCATGGGACACCGGGGATACCCTGGATTGCCTCTACCCACAGACAGGAGAGGATGCCACTTACATGAACATCTTTGTTATTCCCCTTTTTCTCCTCCTTCCATCACCTACCTATCCCTTGCTCTTGCCACCTCCTCCTTGCTATAAGGCAGCAAGATAGTGCCCGGTCTGACTTCTGATTTAACACTTTCAGATTATGTTTCTGTAAATATCTTAAATCATTGCAGGGCCAGTCCCTACTATTAACTTGTCACTGTTTTGAGGGACAGCAAATTTACTAGCATGGACTCAGGTGATATCCATTCCAGTTGGCCTTGGTACTGGAGAACATGCCATGGCATGTTTACTTTTCCATTATAGATGTGGCCATGAGGACCAGGAAATATCATGCAGAATTAAATAAATACATAAAAGAGAATATTTTCCAATATCTACAAGGAAATTTTGGAGGAGATGACTGGTGCCAAGTATTTTTTTACACTTGATGTGTCAGCAGGGTTCTGGCAGGTGCCCTTAGTAAAAAACAAGCACATATTTGTGCACATTCAACACCCTCTTTGGGAGATGCTGTTTCCTCAAACTGCCATATGGGTTGTATTCAGTATCCAAGGTGTTTTACAGGAAAATAAAACAATTTTTTATCATATACAGAGTGCTTAAGCCTAAACAGATGAGGAAAAACTGTAAAATAGCATGACAAAAGGCTCCAAGCAGCTTTGGAAATAACTAGATCTGCTACAAAGAAGTTAAACAAACAGTAACACTAATCTAAATGCTATATAATGAAAATAACACACCTGGAGGAGAAGTTTCCACAGCACAGCACAGAGACAGATTTCAGTATATGTGGGCTGTCACTAACATGCCTGCCCCGACTAGCAGAGGATAGACAGGTTTCTCATAATGAAGAACTCTGGAAATGTATTGCTTAAAAACTTAGCAAGCAGCCTGGAGAACTGGTCTTGTAAAAGGGGGCTCAGACCTGAGACAATCCCACACCAAACACCCTGCAGACTTACCAGTGGCTTTAAACATGGTGCCAGCACAGTGCCTTCACAACAGGTGGGTCCAAACTGGAGAGCAGTCAGCTCTGCACGGTGACCACCACTGGAAACTGCCACCAGATGTCCAAGGGCCATCTTCCTTCCTCCCAAGCTCTGGGGTGTCATATAGTTGCTTGAGGAAGTGCAGTGCTAAGATACAAGAAAAATATACTGCTGCTGAACAAAACCGCACCCTGCCAAGCTCTTCACCAAGAACATACAAAGCTTGGGGTCCTTCAGATTCCAAGCTGTGTTTTGCAGTTGAACACAAATCCTGGGAACAGTCTGGAGCATATGACAGAAATATAAAGGTCCTCAGTCTGCAACAGCTTACATATAACCCAGCTGGATGAGTCAATGCCTTGTCCCTTTTCAGAGAGACCATGATGGCCAGAACTGCTGGGTAGGAGCAGTGCTGCAGAAGGCAGCTCTGGTTTCTGGTACAAAGGGCTGAAGGGGAACATCCAGGGGAATTCTCTTGGTATCAGCATAATCTTGCTTCTCTGGCAGATAGCACCAATCACAGACAGCAGTTATATCCTCAGGTACCTGCCATTCAGGAGCAGATGAAACCTTCTAAGAAAGAAGTTTGATTGAGGTACAGGGAAGAGAGTCAGCACTCTCATCTGAGCAAATCTTGCATGCAGAAAACAAAATTCAATTCATACAGCCTTGTACCATGGCCCAGCACAGTGCTCTCCATCCAACAGTACAGTTATCAAAAGTTAGCTGCATAGTGCCACTTGGTAGGCTTCCTGACACTTCATGTTATCTACATTTTGCTCATTGTTATTTTTATAGTAGCTGGAGAAAGAGAATGTCTACCTTTATCTGCCTTTACTCTAGCAGAAGTCACTGGGACCCAGTTTTCATCCTGGGCAGGACCTCATGTTACACCGAACTCTGCATGAGGGGAGTTACCTGCTGGACTTCTCAACCTGGAGTAGTTTCCAAACAAGAGAGTGTGTCTGGCCATGGACATCTGCACCCATGCCTCAGACACCAAATGGCCCATGGATCCTCTCAGTAAGCCAAACAGTACAGTACTTCCAGAGCACAGTGGCATAACAGGTATAGAGGTTCTTACAGCAGAAACAAAAGTGTGGTTCATTCTGATAGAGAAAAGGCCAAACCAAAAGGAGTTGAGGGGTTAAAGCAGGAGATAATCAGAACACAATAACCCCCTGTTTAAATCAAGGCTGATAATGAAGGGGGGGGGGGGAGAAATTCTTTAACTTGTGACCCAACTATTCCATTTTAAAAAGTCATACAACTTTAAAAATAAGCAACTTGTATAAAAAAATAGATGGTGGAGTGAGGGGACTGAAGAATATATCGTTTTCATCAGGCAGTGCTATATTAGGGGATTAGAGGAACCAGTAATTATGATATTTTATGAGCCTGGTTTCAGCAGCTTTTTCAGCCTCCACATGCAGAATGAAATGTCACTTCCAAATATCAAATTGACAGTAAATCTAGTTCTCTCATTTCTCCTGAGCTTGATTCCACTGACTTTCAAATCACTGATTTGAAAGAGCAGGGCGTTTCAGAAATAAAATATACATGGTGGCATTTCGAGTGTAACATTCTGCTCAGATGTGCATTGTACAGTTCGGCAGATTGTCTGACAGAAAGATGCTACAAGGGTCAGGAAACCTGATTCAGCCATGAATTCACTGGGAAAATCCAAGTTGGTAGATTTTTTAAAAAATCTAAAATAAACCACATTGTTGGGTTCCAAGCTTTAAATGAATTTAACAAAGTCATCTGATTAAAAAAAAAACAAACCAAACAAACAGTATCAGGAGGAAAGGTAGCAGAGGAATCAAAATCCCTTGCTAATATATTCAGTACTTCTCTGACTGTGGGAATAAATCAGAGTGTCAATACTGTCAGTGAAATTCCTCCAGTTTTCAATGGAAAGAATATTGCATTAAAAAAGACTCTAATCTAGAGATCCCTTGATCATTAAAACTCCTCATGATCAAAACAGAGTCAAAAGGCAAACAAATGAAATAAAATCCAGTGATTACAAAAATAAACAATTGAGCAGTAAATGGTAATTTCATGGAACTTATGCAGTAGTTCATATTGCAAGAGTGGGAGGACTGGGACAAAATATTGTATTTGGAAAAAAAAAAAAAAGATATTTGTCTGAAAGTGATCTCTTAATTTTTTGGCTACTCTTTCATTCACCACAATCGTGTGGTCTGTTTTTCAGAGAAAGAAGAAGCCAACTGAACTTCCTTCAGCCAGAGTTATATTGTCTTGGGAGTAGAGTCAGGTTTCTCTTAAATAACTGAAGGCAAGATTGTTGTCTTGTATTATATGTGTTGTTACCAAAGCTATTGTGGATGAAGACCATACCCAAACCATTGCACACTGTACCACGTCCAGAGAAATATGTTGCTTCCTTCAGAAGAATAATTTTTTTCCCCCATTGTACAACTGAGAAAACATCTGTTGCTAATCCATGGAGTTTTGGAAGACTGACTAGTAGCTGTGTCCCTCTGGAGATGAATTGACTTAGCAAGCAATAGATCCATTTTAAGAAAAAAATAATAAAATGTTCACCAGTGCCTTGGTGCCCTCTCTGCACCCTGACCATACCAAACCCAGGAGAGAGAGTGTATGAGGTTACAGAAGGAGATGGCACAAGTTTACCTGGAGGCATCCCTAATTGTCCGAGAACACAACCTTGAGTTTACCTGTAAGGTTTTGGGTTCTTTGTCTTATTGTCTCATGCTCTTTTAAACATTTTACATGCAAAATGCACAAACAAGCTGTTGGTAAGAAAAAAAATATTTAAAGATGTCTGAGGAGTATCCATAGACCATGAGCACAGGGGAACACACTAAGCACATAACCTTCAGATCTCAAACCTGTGATGATTGCCAGCTCTCTCCACATTGTCTAAGAAGCTGTTGTCTTTGGCATTTGAGCATCACTTGAGAGATCCTGTGTGTTTTCAGCTCTGTGTCTGCTTCCAGGAGAGCACAGGATGAATTCTACAAGGGGAAGCAAGGGCAGGAGCAGCATATGTTGAGGCAGACAGACCTCTGCACTCCTGGACCAGGAGTATATTCATGCAGTATTTGTTAAGGGAAAAAAAGAATAAAAAAAGAAAAAAAGATAGAAAAAAGGTAGCAGATACATTTTGCTGTTATCTAATGGGTGGCTGAGAATGTGTCTCTTTATATCGTTTGACTTGAATCTTACACCAGACCAACTCTAGGTTTTGCTATCTATCTCATCTCCTCCATCCTGTTTTCCTTATCTCCACATATAAATCTGTCTTTCACTCTCTTCTACAGCAGCATTCCACTCTCCAGTGTCAGAACACTCCAGTCCTTGGAATTCAACTGCTTACTGAACTTCCCTCATTTCTCTGTTTTTTCCCTTCTTGTCTTCCACCATTTTATTCCAGCAGTCCCATAGTGCAGCATGGGATGAGATATCTCCCTTTCACATTACGTCACAGCCTTGATAACCCATTTGGTGTATATCCTCTGTCTTTCTTTCATATAGAATACAAAACAACAATCTTTATTTCGGTTTTTCAAGAGGGGGACTCAGTAATCTCTGATGCTCCTTATACAAATGTTAAATTGTCTCTCCTTCCCCCTCCCACAGCATAGTCCCACCCATATATAACTTTTACAAGTCATTGGCTGGTTAAGAAGATAAGACAATGGTATCTAAGCTCTTCATTGGCCTCTCATACAGTATTTCATACCCACATATCTAAAAAATAATCAGGTGTCAGACTAAGTAAAGCTCTGTATGCTGGGATCTCAGGAACTGTGGAAGTAAACTAAAGGCAAATCATTTACTGCTTAATGCTCATTTTCATTCAGGACTTAAATGAAATCAGGTATCCTGTAGGTCATCAAAGAAGGAAGCTCAGAAATTATAATAAATTAAATTAAACTTAATCTGTGCCATTTTAAGTTGTGCCCTGCGAAGTCAGTGCTCAAATCAAAGCATCCTGAAGGAAGGTCACTGTCTAAAGAGGTGCGGTGGCTTTTTTTACTCCTACAGAAAGCAGATGATCAAGAGATGTGAATTTTGGTCTTGAAAATGGAGAAGCTTGTTTTTTTCCACTTGAGTAGCTTTTTTATCTATGAAAAGTGAATGATGGCAGTTCTCCATCTTGGGCACCCTGTAGGGCCCAGGTTGTCATGGAGGAGTGGAGATTGAAGACCTCGAAAAGTCACTCTAAGGTGTAAAATACTTGTTTCATTCTCAGGTTTGCCCTCTTTCAGCACATATGTCATGGAGGTGTTTGGAACTGGTGAGTGTTTCTGAGCAAGGGCAGACTTGGGATAGAAGAGCCTGAGAGCGCATTAAACTGTGAAACTTGAGACAAAGGTAAAGACATAATTTAATTAATGGCTCACATGACCCCAAGAGTAGTGGGAGAGCAAAACTAGGATAGAAAGGGAATCTTGCTTCACTGTTGGATCTTAGGTCTCCCCAGTTTTAATTCTAAAAGAAAAGTGTAATAATTTACCCCTTTACATGCCTATCTCCTCTTGGATCTCTATTATCCTATCTTTAATAATTTCCTGTGGTACCTCAAATCACAACACACTATGCTTTAACATCTTAAAGAAATGTTTTGGGTTTGCATGGTGGGGGTGTTTGGAGGGGGAGACTTCTGTGAGAAGCTGTTAGAAGCTTTCCCTAGGTCTGACAGAGCCAATACCAGTTCCAAGATGGACACACCACTGGCCAAAACCAAGCCGGTCAGTGACATTGGTAACACCTCTGTGATAACATAGTTAAGAGGAAAAAAACCTGCAAGTGGCTGCTTTTTGCTGGGCACCTGGCCTCTAGCCAGGGCCAACCCACCACAATGTCCAAGATAGGAAGCATGGTTGTTTTCTTGGGCACTGTGTGCTACCTCTGAGTCTGTTGGCAGTGTCTTCTCCTCCAGTATATTTAGAAGAAGTGTTGCCAAATGCTATGACACTTCCCATTCTTATGAAATTGCATTCTTATGAAATTTGCTGTCCTGCTGTCCAGGAAAAGGAAAAGCTGTTGACATGGTTGAATGGGGTATCGTATTGGTGGCACCTCTACGGAAAGACATCCCTGCTGCTTTTTACTCCTGGCTCCTAGCTAATGAAGGTCATTTCTGTATGTGCTTCCTCAAGTGTTGCACTGCACGTTGAAGACCACATGTGAATGTCAATATCTCACTTTCTTTATGCTTGAATTTGGAGAGGGGTGGGTTATTTCAGGGGGTGGGGAGGGTTGATATGAACATATTTTAAAATGAAAATATCTGATTCCTATTATAATACTTAAAAAAATTAATGTTGGATAGAATTCACTGTGTGCAAGGTCCAGAAGGAGGTTTGTATATCATTTCAATTTCAATTAGCTCTAGTCAGTCCTTCACACCTCCAGAGTGCTACAAAAGGGAGCTGGAGAAACCCTTGTATGAAACTCAAATTACCCAATCTTCCCATGCCAAGGAAAGTGATTCATTACTTATACTTTCTTCAGAAAAATGGCACTCTGTAGAAAGCTTAGTTTACTCTGTGGCCACAATGAAAATAAGAAAACTTGGTGGGAAAGTGATGCACTAGAGTTTAGCTAAAATGCCAAGAGGCAGGATTATTACAGCTCCAAAAGAGATAAAACATTGAAAGAAATTTCTTTCAGATTCCATCATAAGAAGATAAAAATCTTCTTTTCAGTAAAAATCCCTGGTTTCTATAGTTTTTTGTTTATTTATTATTTTTGTTATTAATTTATTATTAAGAATTACTAAATATAATAATTATTAGCACCATTATTTTTTTTTTAAAAAGGAATATCAGTACTTTCCCTGTAATTTCATTATTGGAAAAAATGAGACAAATACAAATATTTAAGTATGGCTTTATTTAAGCATGGAGATAGCTGCAGAGAGGTCTATTACTTAGTTTATTGCTGAAGTCCTGCCTTGTCTTTACATCACGTTTCAGGCTGACCCAGAACAAAGAAAATGCTATTCCGCTATCTTAAACAAAACATTATCTTCTACAAAAAATTCTCTTTAGGTTTCATAGGAGCTTGAGGAATTAAATACAGAAGAAGATAAAAATTCTTTTGCCTGGAATATAGTAAAAAATAATCAAAAGAATTATAAAAAAAACATTTCAGAGGAGAAGAACCTACTGATTCTATCTGCTTTTGCACATTAACCAGGGAATGCACTTTGAACATTAGTCATCAGCTTGCTAAATTACATTATTATTTCTTTCATTTGGCAATTAATGTTTCACAGAAAATCTTTGCTTCCGTTTGTGTGGCACTCCATATTCATGGTGAAAATATGGGGGGGTTCCACCCTTACAGGAATATTAAAGAATCCATCCAAGAGGTGAACTTTCACTGCTAGCAAAATCAGTGGGACTTTTGCTACTGACTTTCACAGAAACAGGATTCATACTTGATGACTTTCCTGGGATGTGTTGTGGTCTGGTGGATTACAAATGAGCCTACTAACACAATGTCTGCTATATAATCCAAGGCAACTTGGTTTTAAGTAGCGTTGGTTATTTTGATTCTGTGTAAATGATCTTTCAAAGGGCTTTTATGTCCTGAAACACTTCTACATCAGTGAAACTATAAAGAAAAAAAAAGTAGTCATTTTAAAACACTTCAGCATTTTCAGTGCATTCTGGTCTACTGACTTGACCAAACTGACACCTCTTCCCCCTTTTTTTTTTTCCTTTTATCCAGTCCAGCTTTATTCTGCTTTCCCCACAGCAGCACTTTTCATTGTTTATGAAAGTTCTTAAATTGGCGAGGGCTGCAGTCTCTTCCCTTCAAACTGCACGTCTCCCTTGGCTAGACTATATTCCCCACAGTGGGAAAGTTCCCCCTCCAGGCAGGTCTTGTGGTGACCCACAGGAGCCAACAGACCTCAGAGCCAAGCACAGGAGACTGTGAGGAAATGGTCAGATACCTGTAACCATGGTGGTGAACATTGGCTGGCAGCATCCAACCTGCAGCACTCTCCACGTCATCTGGACGTGTTAACTGAAGTGGTTCAGGCACTTTAACAAAGCAGAATGTTTTCATTTGGGAACAGGAAAAGTGAAACATGCTGACTTAAAATGTCAAAATGAAGCATTTTCTTGTTTCAGGCAATACGTCTGTATATGCAATGAACTTTCAATGTCATGACTGTCCACATGAATGGAGGATGCAGTTTCCAGCCCTTCACTGTTGGCCCTTTTTTGGGTGGTATTTAGAGGATGAATTGCTCTTCTGCCTGATATTCTGGTCCCTCAGAGGCATGTCATCCCTCTCTGAGAGGAAGGCTCCTATTTTCCTGTCCTCAGACTAGATCCTGGATTGCAGTAACCTGTGCACTTGTCAACTTCATCCCACAAGTTCCCTTTAGGTTGAATAGTCATTTCTCTGGAGGCTTTATATGGGGCAGCCTTCTTAACACCACAGCGCAGTTTAATCCTTTAGAGCAAAAGAACAAAAGGTTTTGAAAGCAGCAGGCTTAATACACCTATCTTACCTACAAGTTTGCCACTCCTCAGCAGAGAACTTCAGAGGCATTTCTTCATTAGCTATCCCTGCAAGTCTGTTTCTTTTAATCCTGTCCCTTGCCTCCTCCAGAACTTGTTTGACTCAGTGTCCTGGACTTTTGGTTGTCCTCTGCATCCTGCTTGAGACACATTGTCCCCAGGTGGGTAGAGTTTTCTAAGCTCCGCAGCTGCACAGATGTATTACATCAAAGCAGATGGCATTTGCAGCATGTCTGAAATGCAATTATATACCTCCTTGCCCATGGACAGTCAGCACCTCTTAGGACCAAATACATTTTCATACTGTAAATCCCACATTGTATTTAAAGACACTTATAAACATATGGAATTCATAAATTACCCGAGAGCAGCCCAACATCCTTCAAGTTTTTTTCCTGAAGCTAAATATTCGACAGAAATGCAAGCTATTATTATTATCATGTCATATGGCCAATAGCAGCTGGGAGTAGTGAAGAGATCACTGCCCCTTTCTCTTTGCATTGTACTAGCCCAATATGTATTTAAAGTTTGCTGAGCATTTACAATTTAAAATAACCCATTGTGTAACAAAATTTTTCTATGAGCAAAGAGATGGAATTCAAAACACATTGAGCAGAAGTACAAAAAGCCCAGTGCTAATAATCTTAAAATTACAGAGCTAATTAAGTTAGGACAAGCAAATCATGTTCTCTAGATTTTCATTAGATTTAAAATAAGGGAGTTTGAAGAAAATGGATTCAGCTGTTACTTATATATGCATGCAATTTTCCATGGAATTGTCTGGGGCAAATTGTACTGATACAAGCACAGGAACAGCTGGATGTATTTTGATGAAGCAATTAAAAAAAAAAAAAAAAAAGGCAGTTTCAGAGGGCAGTTTGATATAAAAAGGAATTTGTCTGAGATAGTTATGGTGCATTAGAATTATGCCTGACTGAAAGACAGTTGAAGCCAAAGACTCCCTCCCAGCTTTGATAGGCTTTGGATGAAACCATGCAGGAGGTCATAATATGATCTGCACTCCAACCTTAGCTCTTGCAGGTGTTACTGTTCCAACTACAAATTGCTGACAAATAGCAAATACTGAGGGACCTTAAGTATTTCTACCAGATGATGCCGGTCTGTGCATTGAACAAAGACTCTGTGCTTCTGATTAATGAGTATTTGGTGAGTTTTCAGTACATTGCGATTACCCTGACCTGCAGCTTTCTGCAGCCACTGAATGTTTATTCTACTGCTGTACTTGGGCCATGGGGCCAAAGATCTCTCTTGTGGTGAAAACTGTAATGTTAGAGGGGGCCCTGTCTGGGCTTTCTGCAAAAGCCTGTGCACTAAACCACTCTCTGTTGCACAGGTTAAGAGCCTGGAGAACAGCATGCTGAAAACATGTCAGGGGAGAGGTGAGGTAGGGCCAGTGGAGGCCAGTGGAGCAGAGTGCACGTTTCTGCAAGACACAGAGCTCTTCCAGCTCTCTCCATTCCAGAGGTGGAGTGGTCCCAAGGTACCATAATGTTGGCTTTTCTCCTTTCCCTGTCTCAGCAGCCACTTCCTCCACAGAGCTTGTCCGGCCAGAATAGAGAATATGAACATTGTTTTGATCAAGGATAATCTTATCTTCTTTCTGGAATGCTGTTTCAGCTAGAGACTGACTCAGAAATGAGAGTAGTTGAGGGAGTCCAGGGATTCCTATTTAGGTGAAAGATGAGAAGTTGATCTATTCCAGCCAACTAGAAACACTGCGGAACAGAAGCTTTTTTTTTTTTTAAAGTTCTTATCAAGTAGTTCTTTTGAATAACAATTATAATAACTCACCCAACATTGTCTGGCAGTGTGGAATTTCAAACCACCTTTACTTTCAAGGCCCTGATTAAATGCAATTAGACACAGCTTGCAAACAACCTTGGATTTTCCCCATTAGCATCATTAGCTGTGCTGGCTGCTCCAAAGTAGGCAAGGAGGTCATGGCTCCAATCCCACGAAAAGTCAGCAGAGCCAGTCTGCTTCCTGGAACACGGTGGAGGGTATCATTCAGTTTTTGTCCAGACATCGCGTTTCTAGCTGCTCTGTTATTGCCCAGATGGCTGGTGCATATCCCAGCTGATAGTACATAATGGATGAAGAACTATGTGTTGTTCTGAACATACCATCAAGACCAATTATTTTCAGTACAGTAATATTGCTACCATTGTACTATGGTGGTCCTTACCTCCTTATTCCGTGGGATTGCTCGCAAAAAAGCACTAACATAAGAGAGATCATCCAATTTTTAGCCTCTGTAGCACCCTGGGACAACCCCAAAGTGTTTCAGTCCCATCTAGACAAAAATTAAGTTATTTTCTATTAACTCATTATTCCTGAGTCATTGCTACACCCCCAAAACGTCCCCTGGTAGACAGCCCATCCCCCTCATCTGAATCATGCAGAGCACCATGCCATTGCTTGCCATAAGGGCCATGACTCAATCCATGCCATCAGCATATCTCAGGGTAAGGCAGATAATGATGTCAGGTGTAACCTTTCTTATTGGTCCAAGTCTAGCCCAAAAGCTCACCAACCCTGTGTAGTCCTTGCAAAGCTGAATGTGTGTGGAGGTGAAAGGCTCTTCCTTGTTTTTTATGTGTACTTTGAGTGAATTTAAGAAGAAAATGTATTCCCTGGGACAGCAAGTTCACGAGGCTTTCCACAAGATACCATGTGCTTCTTTCTTGACTGTTGTCCAATACAAAACTCTTTATGTCTTTCCACTCCCATATGCCAAGAGCTTGTGAGGGAGGGACAGATCCCATAGGTTCACAACTGGTTGCACAGCTGGTGTTGACAACAAGGATTTGTTTTTTACAACCACAGGACAATTGAGGAGCACTAGAATCACACATGGGATCCACCTGACAAAGCTTAATCAACAAAGGAGGGCTTAAGAGAGGCCGCCTATGCACATAAATAAAGAAGTGCCTTCATGACAGCGTTATGGGCAAAGCTCTCATTTCTCTTCCGGGCAATCAGCATGACTGGGCACCTCTCTGAAGCTTGCAAATTGCATTGTACTTATGCAAACAGCATGGGGAAAAAACAGGAGGAATTAGAGGTCTACGTGCAGTTGCAGGACTATGATCTCCCTGGGACCACAGAGCCTTGGCGGGATAACTCCCACCACTGCTGCAGTGCCATGGATGGGTGCAGGCCCTCCAGGAAGGAGAGGCTGGGAGGGCAGTAAGGGGAAGTTGCCCTTTGTGTGATAACAGTGGGATCACCTTGAGCATTGCCTGGGGCTGGATGATGAGCCAGCTGGGAGCTTGTGGGTCAGGATTACAATTCAGACCAACACAGGCTACATTGAGGTAGCTGTTTGCTACAGATTTTCTGTTCAGGAGCAAGTAGATAAAGCCTTCTTCAGATAACTAGAATAAGCCTCGCATTTAAAGGTCTTGGTCCTCATGAGAAGCTTTAACCTGCTGCACAGACAATATATCAAGGCAATCCAAGTTTTTGGAGTACACAGATGACAACTTCCTGACACAGGTCTCAAGGAAGCCACGAGAGATATTTTGCTGGATGTGATATTTATGAGCAAGGAAGAACTGATTAGGGATGTTAAGGTCAGGCGCAGCCTTGGTGCTCCATGAAATGGTGGAATCCAGGATCCCAAAAGGAGAGAGCAAGGAAAACAAGAAGGAAACAAGAAGAATCATACGTTGGAGTTCAGGAGAGCAGACTTGGACTTTTCGTGGATCTGCTTGGAAAAATCCCAAGAAAGATAGTCCTAGGGAGAAGAGGGGACCAAGAGAGGTGGTTAATTTTCAAGGACTGACTCCTCTAAGCTCCAGAATCATCCATCCTGAGGCTCATAAAATTAAGCAAAAGCAGCAGGAGGCCTTCAGGGATTAGCAAAGACCTCCTGACAAAAGAGAAATGGAAGTGGAAGCAAAGACAAGTGACACAAAGAAAATACAGACACACCATTCATGTGTGCAGAGAAGTGGTTAGGAAAACTTAAGTTCATCTAGTGAAGGATGTGAAATACAGGAAGGACTTCTACAGAGAAAATGTAGCCACACTTCTGAGTGGGAGAAGGGCCTGGTGACAAAAGGCATGTAAAAGACTAGGGTATTTCATATCTTCTTTGCTTCAATTTTTATGGTAAGACCACCCTGCCAGCAGGATGGCTGGGGGTGCTCAAGGAGTTGGGAGGTAACACAGCCGGGACAGCTGATCCCAACTGACAAAGGGATATTCCATACCATATGATGTCATTCTCCATCTAAAGCTGGAGAAAGAAGAAGGAAGGAGTGGACATTCCAAGTGATGCCGTTTGTCTTCCCAAGTCACTGTTACACATGACGGAGCCCTACTTTCTGGGGATGGCTGAACTTCTGCCTGCCCATGGGCAGTGGAGAATGAATTCCTTGTTTTGCTTTGCTTGTGTGCATGGCTTTTGCTTTATCTATTAAACTGTCTTTATCTCATCTCCACAATGAGTTTTCTCACTTTTCCCCTTCCAGTTCTCTCCCCCATCCTGTTTGGGGGTGGGAGGGAGCAAACAGTTGTGTGGTGTTCAGTTGTCAGCTGGGGCAAAACCACAACAGGGCTACAACCTGATTTCATACTGAAGCCCACTGTTCAATTTGCAATGCAGAAGTGGCAGACAGCGGGAAGGGGAGGCATTGTCAGAGGGTCAATTTTTCTGTGAAATATGACTGAAAATTTGGGTATAGTGGAGGTGGGGAGGAATCCACAGCTGGAAGGAGGACTGGAGAAGGAGATGATGAGTTTTATTTTAAACATATGTACTAATCATGGCACAGAAGAGAAATAAGGGTGGGAAACCACAGCTGGGAGGGGAGGGCAGACAGAGGCTCTGATGATTATTGTAGATATATTTATTAAATCATTGCTCTAAGCAGGGAACCAGGGTGGGAATATGCAGCTGGAAGGTGGAGGGCAAAGGGAAAGCAGCAATTTTATATTCAGTGTTTGCACTGAGCATGGCTCGGGATGGGGACCAGGGGTACAGCCTTGCAGCTGGAGGTGGGAGTGCCACAGGAGAACGCTGGTTCTTAGACCTGTCACATTAAAATATGCACATCTTGCCTCCAAGAAACACTGGTGCAAACACTTTGCAAAGCTTGTGGAATGGGAGAGCTTTTATTTTAAAGGAGTGAGGGAAAAAGCTTGTTCACCTGCTGGGTTTTTGCTAAGCTCTTGCAGCTCTATTACAAAATTACTCCATAAACTTTATGGCTGGCCCCATGCCAGCAAAATGTCATTATTAATACTGCTACAGAAAGTGCCAACAGAAGTGAAATACTCCTGGGGAGACCCTGCAAAAGACATACAAAACGCCAGCCCTTTGGAGAATCAGAAGGGAAGGCATGGAGAAAACTGCCATATGGACCCTGTATGAACTAATGGTGTTTGTACCAGAACAGAGGTCAGTCATCAAGACTGGCCAGTGCCAGCAGGTTCCCAATTTGGCAGAAATAAGAAGTGCCTCAGTTCTGGTCAAGAGAAATAGCATGTGGATGTGTTTAACTCAGGGAAAGGGATTATTGTCCACAATGATAAGACTGAAAAAGCAACAGGCAGTCAGTGGAGAAGACATGGTCCTGTCTAGTGCTGAATGCTTTCATCTTCCAAAGCAGTCACTGGGAACAGCTGGTACTCAGACACCTGTGGGGTCTGACTCTCAGCTGTGACATCTCCTCCTCCCTTGGACGGAGTCTTATGCTATAGATCTGTGTCACGAGGTCTTCCAATCTGTGGCACAATCGGCTGAAAGGTATCTGCTGTGACCTGGTTGGAAGGGGAATTCTCCTCCAACACCTGTGCCAAAGGTTTCAGAACCATAAAGAAAGAATTGATAAAGCCCTTTGAAAAAAAATTATATAGATGTATGTATAGATCCATACACAGGTTCTGGAGTTACAATCATGACACCACACCAGTGTGTGCTGTCATCTAGCTCTTGATTTTGGATTTGTAAGGGCTAACACAAAGTAGGAAGCTCTGCCATCACATGTCACTTGGACATTGATTTTTCTGTCTCAGGGAAGGCCACAAGCTGGAGATTTAGAGCTGGATGAGGAGACATAATTGTCTAGGAGTAATATGACCTGAAGTTAGCCTGAGACTCGTAGTAGTTTGTAGGTAATGGAAAAATCAGATCTATAAAAGCTCATGCATCCATTCAGGCCTCCAGTTAACTTGACTTCAATTCCTCCCTGGGTAATCTGAGGGAGGCTGAATGTCAGTCAAAGAAATTACATTAAAGCATACATTTTTAGATCTTTGTAGTACCGAAAATTTGTCATGTTCTCATCCTCAGGTTGTTGGGATATTCTCTGGCTTAACCGCTTTCCTGAACAGGATTGCTTTATTGAATCAGGGCCACAGAAAACATCTGTCTCTGCAGCACAGGGGATGCTCTTCACAAAGCCCATCATCAGGAAGTCCTTCATGAATAAAGTATTAAAGAAATGTTTTCTCAATCCTTTTTATATTGCAATTAATTAAAGAAAAGCACCATGAAATAAACCAGGGCCTGCATTATTATCTTGTATCTATTCATGATTGCTGTCTTTTGTGCCCTTTGGATGGCAAAACTGCCTAAAATAATGAAATTAGTCATTAGAAAAGAAAAAGCCATCTTGCCCTTTTCCTGTCTATGAAAGATTGTTTCCTGTACTTTCTAATGTCTTGTCTTGATTGACTTTAAAAATCTCAAGGATTCGGCAATTCTCGTTTTTCTGGGGAAAAAAACCCCTCCAAACAGCTCAAAGTGAGAAAATATTTCTGAAGCTTTGTTTAAATGTTCTAATTCTTAGCTCTATTTACATCTAGACTTCTTCCTATACAATGGCTTGAACCAATATTCTTATGATATGAAAAGATATCAATTCATCAATTTAACACCTGGAACTAAGACTTTAAAAAAAAAAACAACAAAAAACCCAAGAAAAACTTATATGACTTTATGAACAACTGTGAACTGCTGCTATTGGTGGTCTCTGGATGCTGACACTGAGAACACTCTAGCATTTGGTTGATTCTGGCTTACTCATTCATGTCTTTCTAGCAATGGTTGCATTGAAATGAGTGCACTGATACGAAACAAATCTGAATCTAGAAGTCCACAAATTAATAGATATCATTTTTGTCTAAAAAAAAAAGTCAATTGTGCTAGATTTTAATAAATATATGTATTAAAAAATTGCTTATGTCTTGTTATGTTGTGCTGTGTTATAAGATTTTACTGGGATTTTGTAACCCTTACAATTTGATTTCGTAATAGCAAATGTTTCTAAAAAAGTATGAAGAACTTTTTATCTTTGATTTTACCCATGAAAATACTTTATGTATAGGAAGACTGAAGAAACCCTCAGCTACTTGCCTCAGATTAGATAGTTATGTTTGCATTGTGTCCTCTCAGAACTAAGTCTCTCACATGGTTTCTTGCGTGAAAACAGCTATGACACAAGAAAATGGGCTGGATGTGGTTGTGGTGGTGTCATATGGAGCCTGTCTCCATCTTTGGTGAATCCACACCTGGAAGAGAGAGAACCATGCAGCATGTGCCTTGGCTTGACACTGAACCAGCCAAAACTAATGAAAAACTTTCCACGGACCTCAGCAATGTGGATCTCAAGTCTTCTAATTTTTACCTTTTCATTGCATACCCAGACTCAGTTACATTAAAATTTATGGATCCACATATTTAGCTGGACTTAAAATAAACCTGAGGACTAAATATGACCAAGAAAAGGACCTGATTCAGATGTCCTATGAACTTTTCCGAAGTCCAAGCAACAAGACTGACAAATTCTGACTTTACACTTACCATGGTGGGAGATCAGAGTTTAAATTCCCAGTGAGCTCAGTCAGTGGGTCTAACCTAACGCATGTGGTACCCACCTGTTATTTCAAAGCTTTTGATCAAAAATTTTGTTCAAACTGTTACTGTAATCAAATTCAGAGTTTCACTTTTCTATGATCATAGAATCAGAATGGTTCCAATTGGAAAAGACCTTCAAGATGATCAAGTCCAACTGTCTATCCAACCCTACTAGGTCCAACACTAGACCATGTCACCAAGCATAACATCTACTCTTCTTTTAAACACCTGCAGGGATGGTGACCCAACCACTTCCCTGGGCAGCCTGTTCCAATATATGACAACCCTTTCAGTACAGAACTTTATACCAACACCCAACTTCCCCTGACTTCCCACCAACTTCAGGCTATTTCCCCTTGTCCTGTCACTAGCTACCAGGAAGAAGAGACCAACTCCCACCTCACTACAACCACCTTTTAGGTAGTTGTAGAGAGTGATGAAGTCTCCCCTCAGTTTCTTTTTCTCCAGACTAAATGACCCCAGCTCCCCCAGGGGCTCCTCATAAGGCTTGTGTTCTAAACTCTTCACCAGTTTCACTGCCCAAGCATCTTGATGTGCAGTGATATAGCTAGCAATTTGTAATCTTTTCTAAAACAATGTTTTAAAAAATGTGACCCACAGAATTAAATGGTTTTTGTGTAGGGATTGGACTTTGGGTTGGTTTTTTTTTGCAGGGGCAGAAGGTTAGGTACATCAGAAAAAGATTACTGTTACCCTGATAAGACAATAGATGGGATGCTTCACCAGTTTACACTAAACATATAATGGTCTAAGAATAATATCTATGAAATCTGTCTTGATTTGCCAGGTAGAAGTAAAGGGAGAATCAGATAATTTTTCAGTTCTTTTATGCAGCTTTTCTATTCAGCCAGAAAGGCGTGCTGGCCACATTTTTTACCATATGTCAGGAGAAATTATTTTAAAAGCAGTTAATACTGTTACTTGGGAAAATTACATGTAGTAGATGCCATTTAATATATGCACGTTTTGTCCATAAAATTATACAATTGGATAAAAAATACAAAATCAAGTTGTATTTAAGATGATTTTTGGTTATAAACCAATGCAAATATTATTCTCCCAAGATTCTAGGAAGAGATTGAGTGTAGAGCAGTGACTTGTGCAGCATCTGCCAACTGCTGACTAATTGGATGCTCATCATTATTACATCCATATATACAATGAGGGTGAAAATTCAGAGGACAACCACGCTGCACAGCATACTTAGAATACCAATGGTCATTTTGAGGCAAATTATGATTATTTTTTCCCCAGTACTAATTTAAATCAGTTGGTTTAGGGTCCTTGGGGACTAAGAGCATCAATAGCACTGAAAAGAAAGCATGGAACATGTGTCTAATACAAAGAGACAAAGGCAGAGGCAAGTATATGTGCACAGACTGTACAACTTTTTCAAATTTCTTTCTCAGCTAAGTATAAAATTAGGAGAATACTACAGTACACTTCTCTGCGTGCCATGTCTATCAGCAAACATTTTACAAGACAAGACCTTGGGAATGTTGTACATTATCACTGGGGAAAATAATTAGAGCACCCACAATGTATATATAGACAGAGAGACATCTTGGAAAAACATTTCCTATAATTGCACTGTGACAAAACGTGCAGTTAAATATTATACACATGGTGAAAATTACACCGCAATTAATGACATGCCTCTAACATAATTCATTCTTAATGTTTTTAGTAGTTTAGAAAAAGAGACCTATCACTGAGTGCTTCATGTTATAATACTGGTAGACAGTGATTCTCAACAAATTTAACAGGCAGTGTTGGTGCTGGCAACAAAACTTCTGCCCAAATTCAAGATTTGTAGTGTGATGTTCAAGATACCTTTCCCTGAACTCAGTTTAAGTTGCATGCTAAAACTGAGGTATTAAGACAACAGATTAAGAACGTTGTCCAATTTAACTGACTCATTTTGCTGAGCAGTGTGTCTGTATTTAGGGAAATGGAGTTTGATTTCCACTCGTTGCTATTTTTGGTATCCTGTTGCATGACTCTTTAATCCTAACATGTGGATTATTTTGATAGTAGCTTGTTGTTTCAAGGCTATCTCTACAAACAGGGCATTTTCTATTGTTAAATGAAAGACAAACTGTTTTATTTTCTGGTTCTTCCACATCTGTGAGACAGCCAGGGACAGTCAGACATAAGCAGTTGCCACCTAAGTGAATGCTAAACGACCATCTCAACGCTGTATTAGTAGGTGCTGTTCAAAAAGGATATATCCCTTGAACTTAAATGAATATTGGTATATGAATATCCCAGTAACTTATAATATCCTCCACCACTTAAAGTCCTACTGATAGCCACAGCCATTAAATGCCTCTTCCATGTCCCGACCACACACAGTAAGGCTAATTACTCTCGGGGAACTTAAATTCCCACTTCAATTTCACAGGGCTGCACTTATTTTCTGTTCAGATCTCTAATACAGCAACAGTGTTTGCTGTGGAGGATATCGGAACACAAGGCTCTGAGGAACTTTCTGGGCCATTAAGTTGATTCCCCTGTTACTGCAAGCAAACACATTGTATAATTTCTTTCATACGCTCTTCAAGCTCTGACATAAAAGTTGTTGGGTTTTTGGTCTCTGTTACTCAACTGGAGACTATTCCAGAATCCACTTGCTCTAACAATGAGGAGCTGCCTTCTAATTTCCAGCTCAAACTTGTTTCTTCTCAGTTTCCACACACTGTACATGTGAAAATATTTAAATTTAGCTTAAACGACTCTTTTCTGCCTGCTTTCCCCTGTGCATTCCCACTTATCTTCATTTTGCCAGAATGAGCAAGACAGGATCTTCCATCATCATCTTAGGAGGACAAAGATATATCTTCTGAACATGTTTGAGTACTTGCCTGTATTTGCAAGGCTTTTAAATGGCCTTTCTTAAGCCAGCGGTTGAGAAGGGGTCTAGCCAGGGCCCTGCATGATGATGCACTAGCAATAATTTCACTGTCCAACGCTGGGACTGCATTTGTCTTTTCATGGTTACATTACATTTATTGCTTTCAATCAATCCTTGATCACCAAGTAAAATAGCCCACTTCTCAGTTTTTTAATGAATGGATTAGCTCTAAGCTTCTAGTAGATTTTTTTGTTGAGTTTTACTATTTTGTCCTATTATTGGCAATACCTAGGCCCTGCTGCTGTCCACCTTCATGTCCACCTTTACAAATTCCTCTTTATCCCTCTTGTTATGACAAGTAAAGGTTGCCCATTTGTTCCCAGAGCATGTTTTTCTGAAATCTTGACAGGCAATATTTTCTATGTTATTTTGGTTCAGAAAACGAGTTACTAGATACATATAAAAGTTCATTACGATCTACCTTTGCTAAACTATTATTCGTATTTTACTATTTTTATCTCCTAGTGTTCCCACAGGATCTCTTTCAAAGCTCGTCATAGGGCCTTACACACATTTTAGCTCAAACTTACAGGTCCGTGGCTATTTAGATACCTCTTCCTACACTTAAATATAGACATTTACCTTGCCGCTCTCCTGGGCTACAGTGCCAATGCTAGCTTTACTGAAATGCGCAATGAAGCTTGCAGTTCTCAACAGGACATCTTTCAATCTCTTGGGAGGCGACATGTCCAACTACAGATGAACTTTCAAGTTGAAATTTGCACTTGGATGCTGCTTCCCAGTGATCCCTTCCTGTCTGTCCTCATGTCCTGTCTGTAATTGCTGAACACTGGAGCAAAGGGTTTACCACACTTTGTTTACAGGCTGACAATAAGTTTCATCTCTGCCCCATTCTCAAAGCACAGGAGCTCCACGTCTCTTTACTTGCAGCGGACAAACCGGAGTTTCTTTTGATATTACTTCCTAGGCCGAACTCAGCCTGACATCAATCAGTTCTTGCTTTATTCCCACTCTTTCTGACCTTCACATCAAGGATTTCCTTGCAGAGCAGTCTTTCTTCAGATCCTGTAGGCTCCCTACTTATTCCAAATATTCTTCCCAAAGTTGTCATTCTCCCACCAGTTCTGAAACACATCCCTTCATTGTTTTCCCCATTGCTTGATATATTCCTTACCATCTTTGACCTGAAGCAATTCCAAACCTTCTCCACTTTAAAGACTCTGAGCAACTCAGCCCCAGCTGTCATTCTTAACCAGTCCTCCCAATTTATCAAAGTTTGTTCCAGTGAAATCCAAAATCTTAATGAGAGAATTATTTTTTTGTTTATCCTTCCATTTAAACTGAGTCAGCTTAAGACCACTCATGTTAAACAACTGCCAAGTCTCATCCAAAAAGTGTCTGAACTTTATTAGTGGGTGAAGTGACTGCTACATGCAGCAAATAGAGCCAAATCCTGACACCTTCCCTCTGTCCTCTTTATTCTGGCATAAGTTTGCTGAAATCAATGGGAGTTTTGTTTATATAAGAACTAAAGGATTGGGCTTACAGTTTGTAGTTCTCTTTGAAATCCCCTAATAAGAAAGGCGCTACACAAATACATTATTATTTTACTTGCTTTTTATAAAGCACAAAATGTTATTGGCCATTGAAAGTTTATGGAAACTTGATGCAATTTCAGTTGGCATTGACCTTTTCCCCAGCATAGGAGTCCCTGGGATAACACAGATGTCACGTGCAATGAAATTAGTGTTGTGGGCACAGCTGTTTAGTAAAATAAAATAAGATAAAAAGAAACAATTACCTAATTTGATATGGGATCTTTAAAAAAAAATTTTTACCTTACACTACATTTTGCAACTTATTGACTCATCCTGTGCCAGAAAGATTTTTTCCCTTCTGTAAAACCAGTTTTCACTTACATATACTGCTGGGAAGCATTATTTGAAATGATGAAGTGTAGGAAGTAGAGCCGACAAGAACATTTTACATAGCTAGCATGTACACCCTGACTTCTCTTCTGCAATTTACTTATAGACTTAACTTGATCGTTCTCAGGCTAATATGCACAATTTGGAAAATTGAAATAGCCTTCTATAATGTTCAAACACAATCCCATAAACTGAATTGGTTGTTAAAGTAAGCTTTACCTCAAGACCCCACAATGAGGTATCTATTACCAGGAGCTCTAAGCAAATGTTCTTTTAATTAGCTACATTTATCTTTAATCCCTGTTTTGACAGAAACTCTAACATAAACATACATTACAAATACAGAAAATCCAGCTCAAAGTATGGTTAATTTTTATGCTTGACAGAGCCATTTGGAAAAAATAACTGTGACCTTTTTGGAGCCTGGAAAAAAAATATCTTAATGTGATGTCATTATAACACAGTTTCAGAAACTACGAAGAAACAGTGGCATCTGTAGCTAAAGTACAATAACAATACTTAAACTATTCCTTAAAAGTGGCAATAAAACCCTAAAAAGGCCTTTGGGCCATATGCTGGGGCAGCTGCAAAATCATGTTAAAATTAAACAATTTCTTTAAGGACAACAGTAATTACAAACCTGAATAAAGTTTACCTACATTTCATTCCTAGAGTGTCTGAAATAAGGACTGTGAAACCAGATGGTTACAGAGCGCACGTGATGGATATATTCTACCAAGCATGTCCGTTGCCATGGAAACAACAGAAATAACATTATCTTTAGTGTCTATTTCTTCACAAAACTGTGCATTTAAGTGTTGCTGCCAATCTAAGCAAAATCCATACGAATGCTTAAGTATCAGCTCAAACCCATGTCTGCTTCTCCCCACCCTGCAGTGCGTTGGACGTTGTTGGGTGTTGCAGGAAGGATAGCAGTGTGTGCCCTCTCCTCCATCCATGCATATTCAGCTGCTTCTCTACTGCTTTCCTCTGTGGGTTTTTTGTTTTGTTTTGTTTGTGAGTTGGTGTTTTTTTAATGCTGTTTTATTTAAGTTATAATTTTGAGCTATAACGTACAGATAATTCAGTTGTTATTTGAATAATAACCAAACAACCAAACCAGCCAATAAAAATGCCTTCTTTTCCCACTTTCTGTATCAATAAAAGGAACCAGAGGCAGAGCAGGAGACAGAAAGTTTGAAAAAGACATGAGACAATACAGATGCGTTTTACAGGAAGTCATAACCCTGCAAGTAAGCATGTGGATTAGAAAACAGTAAATCTTAAGAGGAATGAGGGAATGTATATGCATAGAGATGATAGCATTGACACTGTACTAACCTGATGAGCTCTAACTTCATCCTCTCTGTTATGGGTATTTCATTTTCAAGAAGATAAATGCTCAATCCTGTCTCCTAACCTTTCCCTCTTGCCCTGTTCCATAAAAATAAACAGGAGACATTGCTATAAGTAACAAGACATACCCAGCCCCGCATCAGCTATGAAATCACATACTTTCTGGTTCACACTCATCTCAGAGTTGTATGGCACATATCAACGAACTGAAATGATTGCAGAAGATATCAGAAGTTCAAAAGAATCCGCAATATTTGATCTGCTGCTTCAAATCTGTCCAGTAAAAGGATTCATGAGGCAAAGGTTCAAGTTGTCCCTGGTGAAGTACATGGCAAAAATTCTATTGGTACCACTGGAGAGTGGTTAATCCAACACCCTCTCCCTCACAAAGTACACCTAGCAGGTCCATCCCATGGCACTTATATGCAGGTTAAAGCATTTCAACGGCAAGATTGTCTCACCATGTGTTCCCACAGCCAATGAATTCAATGATGTGCTATGCCACACAGTCACTAGATCAAGAGTCCTGGTCAAAACTTGTGAAAACATTCCTGGGACCACGTGAATCTCATCTGTGTCTTTGTTCCATGCAATATACATTTATAGGAAAAAAAAAAGCCTCTAACAAAATAAATCAGGATTTGAAGATGTAAGACCAGCCGCCTAAGAATTTCACACATCAGGAAGCTGGAGTGGAATATGCATCACGGTCTCTATGGCTTGCAGAGAAAACGAGGGAGAGCTGTGACACAGACACCCATACCAACACAAGCTGGGGTTAAAACAGCCCAGGCTGCATGTGTTACAGCTTGGATTGCCATAAGAACATGCCCACATCTTTCATGCCTTGTCAGCATCAGCATATCAGCAAAAAAACATCATACAGGCAGTAGTTGAGACTGCTCCCTCAAGTTCATCTGCTCACACACAGGCTCCAAGTTTGTGACAGGGGCACAATGGCCACAGATGGCTGAAATTTCTGCTGAGCTGTAGATAGCCTCTTCTGAGGGATATCACATTACTTCAGCGCTTTCCATTTTCACGTTCAAAGCTCCGCATACCTGTGCCCTGACCCCTACTTAAGTCCAGTGTCTTATCATATTCCCTCTTCATCCTCCACTGAGGCCAGTGTTTTTAATCTAGTTCCCTCGCACTCTGCACTTTGTGGAGAGCATTTTGTTGTCACGGGTCAATATTTGGGCCCCCTGGTTTTACAAAGAGGATGTTTTTCCTGGTGTGAAAGTTGACTGGTGTTATTAAATCGAAGTGCAGCATATTATGCGAAGTGCAGTGTAGTATTCTTGTCCTTACTGCACAAATTAAAACATGGCACATTTTCCCAGAGACAGTATGGTGAGTAACCATCTTAAAGCTGGCCAGAGACTTCCACAACGCATGCCTTTGTTTAGCTGCTCCAAAAGAAGTCTTCAGGATGACCATTTTCCTCAGCATTTGCAACTGGCATACAGGACAACCAAAACAATGCTTTTTTTTTCCCCAGGGATCTTCTTTGTTCTCCATTCATTTCAGCTCACACAGGAGAGACAAAGGCAAGTGTCATGGGCTTCTGTGTTGCAAAATGTGCTTCCTCATCAAGTAACCCTACAAAAGAGTACCATCTCTGTCTGTAGGGAAAAAGCCCACAGACCCTCATTTTACTTTAAAAATCTACCCATGAACGTCTCCCTGCTTCTGTCACGTTGCTTTTATTGCTGTGTTGCTGAATAAGCAGGTTTGTTCACCTGCTCCCTCATATGTAAAAATTGCATTCATATGCCTGGGTGAGAAAGGCTCCAGAACAACTTTTAATATTGTACATAAACTCCCTCAACGACTAGCTTTGTTTTCTGAAACATCTGTAACCTGGGGCCCAATCGCCCTATACGGGACAGGAACAACTACCCCTGAAGTCAAACCCAGTTCAGCCACTTCCTGACTTTACCTTCCACAGCTCTGATGTGCCCTTTGCTGTCTTGCTTCTCCTCTGACACAAATTCATCTCTCTGTTGGGATTCTTACTCCTCAGCTACCCCTGGGATCATCCCAAGCCTTGCAGAGGTGCATAACCATTTCAGGCAGGCAGTACATGCACATCGCTTACAGTTCGTTGCCTCTTCCCCTCTTTGTCTCTCCAGAAAGCAGAAACCTGGTGAATTTGCTTTGCAATGTGCTTATGTAGTTTTTAATTTAGTATTTGCTGTGCTTTCTGCTCTTATTAGAAAAACAATTCAAAGAAATGAGCCTTTGCTTGGACCAGAAAGTCATGCTGCAAATGACTAGGGAAAATTTGGGTCTCAATAAATATGTCTTGCAGCTATTAAGGGGAAATAAATAGACCAGACAGAAAAGGACTGGAAACAACAAAGTGGAGCAGCTGCATGCATTGCATTGAAACATGTTTATCATCTGGCCTACTTGGAGTTGATTTTACATTGTGAATTTATTATATTTTGGCTTAATAAATGTGAATTTTCACATTCTTCCAAAGTTATAACTAAGTCCAGATATGCTTCCCACACATTTCTTCATGATCTCAAGTTGTGTTTTTTAATGTACTACAACAATGATTAATTTCAAGATATATGAACAAATTAGGCCTAGTCAGGTGCATTTATCATATCAGATTCCGTTTGTGAGATACGATGTACAGACTTCTAAACAGGAAAATAAACTTCATTCTCACTGGAGAATATGGCATGCCACAAAACATAACCACAAATGACATAAACAGAAGATAGAGAGATGTAGAAAGCCATGCTAGTACAGAAATTGAGAAAAAAATATCCAAAATTACTTTAAAATGTATTGACATCTACACAGTGAAGAGAAAAAAATCTGGCATTTCCCGCTGCTGTTGGGAGATGCCCTGTACAATTGTTTTTACATTTCTTTCTTTTCCCAGGCAGCAGTATCTCATGCTACAGGACAGGAATGGACAGGAGACATCTCCCATCCCCATCTATCCCCCAATTCACAGGCTTTACACTTTTGCAGAGCATTGCCAACATTGGCGTTCCCCATAGTGTTGTGAATCCACCTATGGGTTGTTCACACAAACCTCATAGGTCAGCAACAGCATGGGGAAGTAGAAGAGGAGGCTGTCCCATGCTTCCCCTGCTCCAAAGCCCCTTTGTCCCTGGTTGGGCCAATCCTGTGCCCAAACATGGCATTTCCAAGAGAGGGAGTGATACAGGGATATCTGTGGGAAGGAAGGAAGGAAGGAAGGAAGGAAGGAAGGAAGGAAGGAAGGAAGGAAGGAAGGAAGGAAGGAAGGAAGGAAGGAAGGAAGGAAGGAAGGAAGGAAGGAAGGAAGGAAGGAAGGAAGGAAGGAAGGAAGGAAGGAAGGAAGGAAGGAAGGAAGGAAGGAAGGAATACAAGACCCACCCCTTCCCCAGCAAACACTGCAAAGCTCAGCTGAATCCCTGTCCTTTTTATCCATAGCATCCACTTGAGGAGACAGTCAGGCTCTAATGGGTTGCTGGGAGTAGGAGACGAGCACAACAGGACTCAGAATCACTCAACTGCACCTGGTTCTTTTTTTTGTTGCTATGATGATAGCAGTTAATGATAATATTATTTCTTTTCTAAAGGCAAAATCCTGCTCAGCAGAGCAGAAATATTTATGACACTCCTTGTATAATTGTTACCAGAAATTATTTTTTAAGTCAGACATAAATTTTTCTACAAGACCAAGTATGTTTGAAATTACCTTGAAGTTGTTTAATGTAATTAGCTTTCAGACATTATTTCTATGTGTTAAAAATGTACTATGGAGAGGTAGAAACCTGAGAACACACAGAAGTTCAGAGTGGGCTTGAAGAATTAAATGAATGTAGTCAGAGAGGATTATGTATTACCAAAAGGAAAGGTTCCCAGATCTGGGAACCAGTTTACTGATTCTTGTCAACTGAAATGAGATCTGTTTTCTTTTTTATTTCCTTAAGGAGATGAATTCTAATTCTGAACTATTTGTAGAAGAAGGTAATTCAGTGAAAGAAGATTAATTTGGTGTCTCAAAATCTATGCTATTTTGTAAACAAAACTACTAAAATTCTCCAAATAAAAAAAAAAAAAAATCCCTAAAATGCAGAATCACCCACGTTAAGAAATGAGAAAGCCCTTTCCAAAACCTGATCTGACCAGTCAGGTTGTTTGCCAAGGCTCAACTTACAACTGCCACACAAGGATCATTTTAATTACATTGTCCAGACCAACCTCAAAAGTCCTACTTTCCCAGTCCTTTATTTGAGTGTCACATAAATCGGCAGATCACTGTTTTCCTCAGCCATTTCCAATGAACCCATGGGGAAGAGAAACTGTCAATGCCTCATTCCTGAAAAGAGAAAAAAAAAGACAGATGTGAGCATGAATTTAGCTGGATGTCTCTTGAGGAGGAGATGACAGAAAAGGAAAGAATTGCATCTAGGACTGATAGGCTGCTCCAGGGTGGTAGGAGATTAGGGAGGAAAACAGGCACCTCCATCTTGCTCTGGAAGGGCCATCCACTCTTCTGCTTTCTCCTCCAGCTACATGAGGGACTGGGGGTGCTGGAAGGGGGCTCCTAGAGAGACAGGCTTGCTACTCCTTGGAGAGCACCTCTTAGGACTGATTCTGCTTGCATAATTACTGTTCTGTTCCTTCACTCCCTTGCTACTCCAAACTATATGCAGGGATGTTTTCACACATATTTTGCATCTTGCCTTTTGAATCCACAAGAACAACTCAGATATCAGGTATGTTCACATTCCTGTTACCTGTTGAAGGCTGGACCTTCAGTGAAGGCTGTAGGGTTTCCATGAGGCTCCACAGTGTTGGCCCTTCCCAGCTATGGCCACTGCAGGAGAACAAGAGGAGCTTTCTGAAGTGGCTCAAGTCTTCCAAGGGTTTTGGTTTCTTTAAGTCCATATGTTTAAACTGGTGATTGTAACTGGGGAAGGGCCAATTGACCAAGTCAAGCAATTTAGGGGTTTTTTCCCATATTTGCAGTTGGGACATCAAGCCAGACATAAAGGAACGTCTCATAAATGTCCAAATGAGGTGCTCATGCTCCTCCTTTCTAACCCTTGGCAAACAGGACAAGCCACATCTCTCTTCCCTGGTCAAAGCACCAGCATTTAGATTTTAAACAGCCCATGGAGTCTGCATCAGACAAAACCTGCTAAGTCCCTACTTTCCCCTGCTCAGACCGATTTGCCAGCAGCTCACTCACTGAGCTGGCCAAGGCAGCACAACCAGCATAGGCAACCCTTTTCTTCATGCTGGTGTCTGTTTCACAGCACCAGGTCACTGCCCGATGTTACACGTAGGGTGGAAAGTAGATGGGGTTGCACACAGGACTGAAACCAGCCACTCTCCAGCTGCATCCTCAGAGGACATCTCCTACTGTCTACTTGCAGAGGCTCTGGCTGACCCATGGCCAGGACAGCTCGCTCACATGAGGGAAATCCAACCTCTTACCCTAACCCTTGTTTGCAAGCTGGGTTGGGAAGGGTGTTAAACTGCATGGCAGGGTGGCCAGCTCCAGCTTCAGTGCACAGAGTGGGTGAGGAGAGGGATGGGGGTATAGCAGGATCCTGCCCTGGCATAGCAGCAGGTCCTAAGCATGACCCCACTCCTTCCACCTGCCCAGGGTCAGGGCTGAGCTTGCTGCACGCTTCTGTACAGTGTGCAGGGGCCACCCAGCTCTATTCAGGCAAATGAGAGGAAGCAGGTTTTCCAGAGGGGTGATCTAATTTACGTGCAGCTTATGCTGCATTACACAGGAATATGTTTGACTCTTTGATTTCCTGATTGTAAATTTTACTCCTGCTGACAGAAAGAGTAATTGCTGTGACCAGAATCAAACTGATTGCCTAAAATGTTGGAATTGACTTTTTTCTTCCACTAATACAATATATATATTCCTGAAGGTTGAGGTTTAGAAGCCTAGATATGGTACTGGTGTTTACCTGAAGTATCTTTGAAATGTTTTGTAGTGCCAAAGTATATAGAAAGCTCATTTGCAGTGTTGGAAGAGTAAATGCAACAGGGGTGTTACTGCAGAAATAAAATGTATGTATGTTTTTATTTCCTATTCTCCTACATAATTGTGTTATTAATTTGAAACTCTACAGGCATTCTGTAGGCAATAAAGAGAGGAGAAAAGTTATTTCTAGAAAGCTGAGCAGTTCTAATTTCTTCTGTTTTTAAACTAAACATGCCAGCTTAAGCAGAAAGGTGTAACCACACTCTGCTTCAGAGACAGGATAGTAGTGAATGAAATAATGGACAAAGGAATTTCCATGAGGAGATGCAACCGAAGGCCAATGATCTGCTCACAGAGGCACCCACTGCACAGGATCAGAAGGGATAGCAAGGAGGTCTGTGAAGGAAACAGCAGTCCCCAGAAGAAATCAGATGAGGGGCTGTTCCTCAGCTTGCACTGTGCCTTGCACGCCTCTCCTGCAAGTTTAATCACACCCTTCCAAATCTGCTCGATCCCACTCCAATTCACATGGGAGTAGGAAGGCAGTCCCATGTTTTCAACTGTTCCCTGTCAGCCTGGTGCAGGATTCAGGGCAGCCACCCGCATGGTTTTCTCCCAGCCCTTCCCCATGCCTCCATCCAGTGACACCGCTATTAATATATACTCTGGTGTAAATCAGCACTGCATACTCCACACCTATTATTTGAATTTGCTTAAACTTACTGAAAGACAGAGCCTTTGGGGGTTAATCAACCACTCAAGTGAAAAAGGTTATGTTGATTACAGTTTGGTACGCTAAGTTCAGATTAATATTGCTGTAGATGCAGAGAAACGGGGTAACAATCCCCTGTGCATTCAAGCACTTCATTTTCCTAGGTCTGCCCCTTGTCTAGCCAGCCATCCTTCCCCATCCCTTCCCACACTACACGTGTTGCACGGATACATCACCACCATAGGCGATAAGGAGGAAGACTCTCTTGCAGCAGTTTCGCCTTTTAGTCTCTTTCCCAGAAACACTGTCAGCTGAATAAACATTCCTCTCTGCTCAAGAAATGAGGAATGAGCTCATGACGGGGTTGATAAGGGTGGAATCCTCCACCCTGACCCAAACTCACCCACAGGCAGGGGCAGACCAGGGCCCATGCAGTCCCTGAGCCTTTTTCTATCGCTTCACATGGTCCTCTACAGTCATACAGCAGGAAGAGCCACTGGCAAGCTAATGTCATATCTATCCTCAGCCCTGTATCACTTGGCATCCTTTAAAGAGCCCAAAGAGCAGTTCTGATGTATAATAGCAACCTAAACTTACCTGAACACTTAGCTTACTCAGCTCATCTTACTTAAGCACTGTTACCCCATAGTTACCCTCTACAATATAATTATAATTAAATCACTGTAATTTCTACAGTGTGTTGGATTTGTGTCCTTAAGAACATTAGGTAGGAGTAGGAAGAAACTTAGACCATATTAAAGACTTCTGATAGTCCTCTTACTCCATTTTTCAAAGTAACATTCCCTCCCCCCAAAAAGTCTTTTAATATTTGGGGAGTTTCTTGTGGAAAAATGTGGAAGTTTCTGAATTATTTGAGATTTAAAATGACCCTCTGAAAAAAATCTTCAAAAATAGTTTACTGTGGACTAAATATGAACGGCATTACAGAGCCTTGTAAAAACAGATAGAACATCATTTCACAGGAATGTATAAGCTGAAAACTAAATTCTCCCTTTCTGTAGGAGAAAACTGGTGAAAGGGAAAGCCCCTTTAAAATATCTGCATGGCTGAGGAAACTGTGGTGTTACCACAAAGACGGAGATTAATGGACATGAGCAAGGGAACAGCATGGATAAACAGTGAGCTGGAAAAGTGGGAGATCTGGGCAGTCCAAGGAGACTCAGACTGCAAAGAACCTGTATGAGACCAAGCACCAGCCTGCATGCACATATGGTGGATATACGGGCCTTGATACCACTCTTTCCTCACGGTTTTTCCAGCCCCTTAGAGCAGCTGTTGGTGGTGACTGCTTCTTGAGTTGCAAATCTTGCTTCCACAAGTGCCATTCCCTTTTGATAACTAATATTCTGCTGGGTTACACTGTATGGGTCCTGCTGTGAAAGCCTGCAAGAGGAGAACCATGCAGAGACACTCCACCTGCAGAGGAGTGCGGAGGCAAAACACAGCTACCTTTATTCTGACATGGGCATCTATCGTGCATTTAAGCCACGAGTACACCACTAAAATCTAGTTCAATTGAAGTAGTACACACCGCTATTTTAACAGGCTTTAACTCTCAGGTCCCCAGGCCAGGTTTATTAATTCTCCAGAGACTTATATTGGTGCCACTCAAGGGAAACCAGCCCATAAGAGTAAGGTATGTTAATCTATTTATTGTTATATAGAGAAATTAAAATACACAGATTATGACACTTGCCTCATAACTGTGCATGGCTACATGCAAAAAATGATAATAAAAATGAAGTCATGCTTTTTATAATGTGACTACTAGAATAATTTTATGTAACTACTATTTGGTATACATTTAAAATACTGAGAAATTCTCAGATGGCTGTTTCAGCATACTGTATTAATCATCTCAGGCGTAATTGTATGATGGCCCAAAAGTCAAACTTTTCCTTAAGTTTCCTGACCTTGACCTGAAGAAAATGTTATAACAAAATTTCAGATTGGGTTTCTTCGAGGCAACAGTTCCTCTTACCTAAACATACCTTTGAAATGGAGAGAAAGAGCTTGCTGATAAATGTTTCAACACCACATTTTATTAAAACAAGTTATTTCTGTTGTTTACTATGTGGTTAGGCCATGATGAAAAGCAGATCTTCACCAATACATTTTTGTGCGAATTCCTTACCTTTCTGTTTACAAAAGAAAGTGAAGTACCTTTCAGTGGTATTTGTCACAGAGCACTAGCAGCCAACAATGCACACTGTCAGCTGCTTAAGGTTTCACTTCCTAATTAACTTTCCTAGAAGCAAAAGAACTGTCTAAAAACACAAAGCTCTCACATTTACCCTCCTGCCACTCCATCCTATTCATCCGCAGCAGCCCCATGGCTGTGGCCACTGAGAGCAACAAAGTCCTGAAGGAGGGTCCCCTCAGCCCAAAACATCAAGGGGTAACCTGAGCAGTCTGACTAAATAGCAAATTAGTTATCTGCTTTGGGGAGGGCTTTTTTAAAAGATTACCACTCAAATGCAATTCCACCCCAAACTCTTCGATCTTAACGCTCTTCTGAAACAACACGTTTCTCTCTTTTTTTTTTTCTTTCTTTTTTTCTTTTAAAATATAATTTCCCATTCAAATTCCATGGCTGTTTCTTTCTAGGCTTGTTGAGTGAATGCGCCATCCTAAGGTACAAATCGACTTTTGTTCTACCAAATAGCAAAAATACTGAACATTGCCAAAATTAATATGGAGGGTGTTAAGATCTTGAATGCGATTGACAGAAAAAAACAATACTCCATGGACAAGCTCACGGGTATTGCTACAATTTTCAATTACAAAACATTTCTAATTTGAAAAGTTCAAAATGCAGTCAGCACAAAAGTAGGCATGAATCCTACCCTATTTCTTCTCATTGTTAATTGTGGATCCACTTTCAAGTGACAGGTATATCTCTTAGAGCGTGATTGGTTTACCTGAAGCAAACTTCTGTGATAATTCTCAAAGAAAGTGCTGAATGCGGATGTTGAACACAAATACGATTTCACCAAGTTTCTACAAACCAGCATCAACTAAATCTCCGTCAAACAATGTGCCTCATCTTCTTCTGTTCGCTGACCCTTGGGCTGGATTGGGCTTTTATTACACTTCCCTTGACTTAGACACCACTTTAGCATGAGACACTGAAAACAAGCACATTTTGATTTTTCTACTGTAAGTTTCTTTCTTGTCAGGATGATTGTAAAATACTAATCACGTTATACCTCAAATGTCTCCAGATGATTGCAGACTGTGAAGCTCTTCTAAATACAGGCATGCAAGATGACTGGTCTAGCACACATTCTCGTAGCTAAATTGCAAAATGACAGATTCATCAAGTGAATGAGCTGCTATCAGATAATATTAGCTGGCAGACGTCTCAAAAGAAATAGTCGACATCTGCAGAGCTCTGGCAATTAACTGTTTACAGGTCCAACACCTGCCCTAGTGATAGTATTTATTTCACAAATCATTTTAATGGCCATTTTCTCCAGCACACAAAATACTTATCCTCGAAGGTAAAAAGTTCAGAGCCAGCCACCTCTCTGCTGCAGCATACAAAGCAGAAAGAGAAGAAAGGGAAACAAAGCACTACAGAGCCGGGTGTTGAGTGATTTCCCTGCCTCCCACTGCCACCCAGGTGAGTCAGGACACCCGGAGGGGGACGGCAGCAGGGCTGATGGCCGCCCGCCCAGCCCCAACGCCGCAGCACTGGGCTGGCGGCCAGGAGCAGCCGCCAAGCCTCTTGCCTGCAAAGAGGATCCTCGGTGTTTACTAACAAACAGGGGAGTGGAGGCCAGCAGTGGCACGGTGCTGCTGGGCAGCCCTGCCTATGGCAGGTCGCAGCTTCCCTCTCCACACCGTGATCCAAGGAGTGAGCTGTGCCAGGGCAATGCCCACTCAGCTACTCATAACACACTTTTGAAGTAGAAGAGGCAATGACACTAATAACTACTAATCCCCCCAAAGGCTGTCTGGTCCCTTGCCAGGTCAGTTTTAATTGACTGTGAATGTAAAGAAGTAAAACTTTTGAGGACTGGGTTACATTACGCAACAAACCATGCAAATGCATCAAAGCCAGTCCCCTCAAACCACTCAGGATAGCTACTTAACTAGCTGCCTGCTCACAGGGAGCACTGATGTTCTACTTAGGAGAACATGACTAGCAAGCAATCATGCAAGCAGCAATCTGATTTCCAGCATCTTTGTTTCACTAAATAGCTGTACTTCAAGTCAGCAACCCCCCAGGTACCGTATTTCAATGGTAAGCAGGAGAGAGATTTAGATTCCCAGTGATGTCAAATATGAGCTTGAGATATTGCGGTGTAAGCTCCATTTCTCCTCCAGACTTGCAAGCATATGAATGGCTGTAGGCCGCTCAAAGCCAATGCGTGGATGCCGCTTAACAGCAACTGCTGGGCTTAGGTACCTCAAGTGTCTGGAAATGACCTTGTTTTCCATGTCTGAATCAACAGTACAGATATGCAGGAAGATTAATATCATGATTCCTTTCTGTAATAAAACAATATTTATACTGGGAAATGCAATAAATGTATTAACAGCAGGAAATCCCATTTTTTCTGGGACAAGTCCAGGTGTCACTTCCTAACTGCAGACTATAAAATGCAAAGTGCAGTGGGTACCACTGAAATTGAACGACCCAAATTAAGTTAATAGTTTCCTATTCTCAAGATTTCAGAAACAAGACAACATCTGTCAGTGTAAACAGGAAAAGCTACAGAAGTGAGAAGTGTAGAGGCAGCCTGCTGAACAAACATCTCACACTTTCCCTTCAGAAATTACCTTTAGACCATTTTTATACAAGGCATTTAAAAATGTCCGTACCTGCAGGGTCATGTTTTTGAGAGGACATGAGTTATCTGAGACCACAAGAAGTAAGGTATGCCTCCTGTGATAGCAAATAAACTGACAAATACTTGCAGACCTGGTCTCAGCCACGGTGCTTAATCTTCTCGGCAAACTGGTGGGTATTTTCTTTTTTACCAGACTGATTCTCACAAGGCCACTGCTTGAATTTACTCACGTAGCTGTTGAACGCAGGTAATCTCAATGCCATGTAGTAACCACTTTCCATCACAGGCAGTTGGTAACATGTTACTGCAACACCAGGACAGAGATACATAATGCTACACTATGATTTCACAAGGAAAAATTTGGTGTAAAAAAGCTGTGCCTGGCAAGCTGGCATACACAGATTATTGCTGATTTGTAACAGCGTGCTGGACATCACACTACGTACAGAAAAAGATTATCTCTGCTCATATGAGCTTCTACTTTAAACAGGCACCCTGGCAGAGGAGGGCTGCTTTGTGTCCTAAAACACCTTGCTTTCTCTCCCTCACCCCTGCCTGCCACTAGAGTTTTTCAGACCTGTAACTAAACTTGGTATAGATATCCCTTTGAAAAACTCCAGGCATTCAGCAAAAGGATGCAAAGAGCATATTTCTATTGGCTAAAACACAAAATGTTCAGATTAGGAAACACATCTCTATTTGTACTGAAGAGGTGCAGCCCCGGAGGATCACACCCATTTTCTTCTCTGAAGATCAGGTTGCACATCTCTTTTGCATCTCCCCAAAGGTCCCTTCTTCCAGGTTGTGGCTAGACTAAGGGAGAGAATTTCCATTTTGTGGGACATTGAGTTCCAGCTGAAATATGAAATGCACATTTGGAATTTCCAACATATTTTTCAGCTAGGGTAAAAATCAAAACATTTCCATCTGAAATGAAACGGAGCAGCTGGCCGCTCAAGTCATGGACCATCCAAGTAGTTCCATATTGGGATCAGGGTCAAGCCAAGGAGCTGAGTTACCAACTCAGGTTCCCAACAGACAGGTGCCCTTGGCAAACCCGTCTACACTATCCCATCCTGCCAATGGGGTAGGAGCATCACGGTGCTCTCACCAGCTGCAGCCCAGCTGCTGCTGGGCATTGGTGCTTGCTTGCTTTCTTCCTGTTACATATTGTGGCTTTTGAGCTATTTTAGGTTTTTGGACTAATATTCTTGTTTCCTAGAGGGTGCTGGAGACACAGAGGGAGGGCAAGAATATCCAGATGCTTGTATGGGCTTTTCAAGGCACTGCCTTTAGTGCTTGGGTTTTGCACTGGCAGGATGAAGGGAAACCAAACCCAAATATTCTGTTACTGTTGTAAACTCCTCGAATTCTCCCACTTTCAATACTTCTAAAATTAGGGCCATGCACCATTGCCTCACTATATCCTTTCACTCTGCTCTTTATAGATATTCTATATGAGGCTAGTCTACAGTTTCTGTCATCATTAGAGGATTTCATGACAAATGGGCTATAAGCCAAAACCTTTAATCCTTCCTATTCATGCAAGCGTAGAGACCCCAGGGAGAACCCGCATCGTATTCTCACAGACAAGATTCTCTCAATGTGAATCCCCTCCCCTTAGAATATTCAACACCCACTTCACCAATGGCAGCTTTCTGAAAGGAGGTCCCTATAATTCCTCCACATGGATCTTCACGCTAATGAGGTAGTTCTGGATAACAAATGCTTCACTAGGTGAGGCAAAATTCCTGGATGCAGGCAGTCAAATAGCAAAACTCCTGTTACCATTGCCATGCTGAGCAGATCATGTAGTCCAAAGGCTACATACAGAAACAATGTCAGTGGATCCCCATTTATAATATCCATTTTGAGTTTATTTTCTGGTCCTTACCAAGATCCAAGAAATCCTAAATTTCATCTCTCCTAGAAAGTATTTTAAGAAAACTAAGACTTGTCCCATATTTATTACTTGAGAGCTGAAAGATTAGGCTAGATTTAAGAGAGCCAATGGGATCCTGGGGTGCATCCGGAGGAGTGTGGCCAGCAGGTCAAGGGAGGTGATCCTCCCCCTCTGCTCTGCCCTGGTCAGGCCCCACCTGGAGTATTGTGTCCAGTTCTGGGCTCCCTGGTATAAAAAGGACAGGGATCTCCTGGAGAGAGTCCAAAGAAGGGCTACGAAGATGATTAAGGGCCTGGAGCATCTCCCCTATGAGCAAAGGCTGAGTAAGTTGGGACTGTTCAGCCTTGAGAAGACTAAGGGGGGACCTAATTAATGTTTATAATTATCTTAAGGAGGGGATGCAGGGGGAATCAGCCAGCCCCTTTTCAGTGGTCTGTGGAGATAGGACAAGGGGCAATGGCTGCAAGTCGGAGCACAGGAAGTTCCGCACCAACATGGGGAAGAACTTTTTCCCAGTGAGGGTGACAGAGCACTGGGACAGGCTGCCCAGGGAGGTGGTGGAGTCTCCTTCTCTGGAGATATTCAAGACCCATCTGGATGCCTATCTCAGTGAAATGTCCTAGGGAGCTGCTTTGGCAGGGGGGTTGGACCCGATGATCTCTCGAGGTCCCTTCCAACCCCTACAATTCTATGATTCTATGATTCTATGATTTGTAGATAAAACTTCATTAGCTAGAAAAAAAGTTTAAAGTATCAATAAAAAATTTCATAGATAAAAACTCAAGAAGACTTAAGATTATACTTAGTTGGAAAAAAAAGTAAAATTAATTCAGGAAAGAAATTCCTTAAGCACTCCGTATAATAAGGTGTAATAATGTGACAAAATAATTATGTGGTTATGATGGAATAATTTTAATGGCCTGGTTCCAGATTAGATTGAAGTTATTTTTAGAGATACTATGCATTTTTCATCTCCTGATGCTTCTAAAAAGAGTGTTTCATGGATGTTTTAACTGTAAAAATTCTCATTTAGAATCTTTTTTGCTTAGATTCATTTTGATGAACAGTTTTACTGTTGCATTAAAGACACAGAAAACTTCCAGATATGGCCAGTGGGTCAATGTGACTTTGAATTAGATTGGTTGTACCTGAAGAGTGTAAAGTGGCTGGAGCTTGCTGATAATTCTGACCTTTATTATTGTCTATGGAGTGTGTGACAGGATGGAGAGCCAGGAATCTCAGTGCCTAAAATTTCAGCTGTGGTCCTGAATTATTTGTCTGAACACAGTGGGATCTTGAGGGGTTGGACTCAATGATCTCTGGAGGTCCCTTCCTACCCCTACAGTTCTGTCAATCTGTATGGACCAGGCAAGAGAAACCTCTAGCAGTGTCCCTCCCAAAAGCGCTATATACACAGTGTCTACAGATCATAGAATCACAGAATCACAGAATGTTTTGAGTTGGAAGGGACCTCAAAGCCAATCTAGTCCCACCCCCTGCTATGGGCAGGGACAACCTCCACTAGACCAGGTTGCCCAAAGACCCATCTCACCTGGCCTTGGACATTACCAGGGATGGGGCAGCCACAGCTCCTCTGGGCAACCTGTGCCAGGGCCTCACCACCCTCAAAGGGAAGAATTTCTTCCTAATGTCTAATCTAAATCTACCCTATTTTATTTTATACCCATGTCCTTTTGTCCTATAACTACATGCCCTTGCAAACAGTCCCTCTCAAGCTTTCCTGTAGGCCTCTTTAGGTACTGGAAGGCCACTACAAGGTCTCCCCAGAGCCTTCTCATCTCCAGGCTGAACAGTCCCAACTCTCTTGGTGTGTCCTCATAAGACAGGTACTCCAGGCTTTGATCATCTTTGTGGCCCTCCTCTAGACTCACTCCAACAGCTCCATGTCTGTCTTGTACTGGGGACCCCAGAGCTGGACACAGTACTCCAAGTGGGGCCTCCCTAGAGTGAGATGAAAGGCTATGAATGGCAGAGTCACCTCTAAGACACTAAGAATTTTGTAGCTTAAGTCATTATTACATAGATACTGCTTCTCTCAAAACAGAAATGAGTCTGTTTTTCCACAGTCTTGTGTTGTTTCTCCTCTGTTTACCTTTTCTCCTGATCAAAATTATCTCAGACTCCCTCTCTGCTGTGGGGGATGGCCCAGAGAGCAAGAAACAGAAGGGGCTGATGATCTGGACAGGCTGCATGTGCCATTTGGTCCACCAGATCTTCTAGGCTTTCCTGCAACAGAAGCATCCACCTGTGCCATTGATCTCAAATTAAATTCCTTCATAAAACATGTAGGAAGATGCTATTTCTCACCTATCTGGTTAAATTGGCTAAAATTAAACTAAAGCAGTGAAGCATTCCACAGTTGGGGAACACTGAAATTAAGTTTGCCTGCATAACTAACATTTAACTAGCACTTTACCATCAGATCTCTTTTCCATTTAGTTAACAGGGCATACATATTTTAGAAGAGGATCCAAATTATGAAAGGAAAACTGTTATCTGTAAGACTTCTTCCTTCCTTGAAGACATTAAAAAATGAAGGAGGCGGGAAGCTGCCGAAAAGGAACAGAGACGTTCATGCCTGCAACTTCTGAAAACTTGGATACCAGCTCAAAGCCAGGCATTAGATGATCTAAAGGGTCCTTTCCAACCAAGGCATTTCTATGGTTCTATGATTTCACACGCAGTTGCTAATTGCAAGGAGTCCCTAGCAGAATACCACAGTACTTGACTCCTCAGCATTCCCAGATACAAGTCCCTGAGAGCTAAGCCCATGTAACATTACATACTCTGCAGACCCTCACCTTCTCAGAAAGGGTAAACATTATAAATAATCACTTCTGATCTTAGTTACTAAATATTTTATTAGTCCACTTCTACACTTGGGTCTATATCCCCTTCATATAATAAAACCCACTGTTTTAATGATGCAGTGATTAATATGAAGAATTACATATACACCACACCCATTACCATCCCTAGAAACCCACCCTACATTAATGAGTCTGCCTGTCATCAGACCTGAGGTTGATCGGAGTGCAGTAAATCAGGTATGGGATACACTCACTGAGCATTGAAAGGATGCAGCAGCATTGGCTGCTCAGTAATTAAGAGGTTACGCTGACTGTGTGTGCAGAAAGAAGGGTCATCTCTGTGGAAAACAGATGATTTAAGTAATTTGGGCCTGTACATGGGGAAAAAAGGGGGCCAAATGAAGACTGTATTGTTTTCATTTAATACTGGCTATTCAGGGCTTCATTTTGCAGTCTGCATGATGTCGCTTGAGAATGAATTGTATCAAACCTATGGAGCTACAAGTAAAAAACCTCATGGAAAAAATGCCCAGTCTCAGATTCTTTGCTTCTGTTTTGTCTCTCATAGAAGGATTTTAGCTGGCGTAGTCTTTTCTGTACTTCAAGTCCAAGCTTGTCTTGTCCTTTTCTACTCTCTCAGACCTGTCATGTCCTATTCCTGTCTCTTCTCCACCCTTGATTTTTCATGCCTTTTCCCAACACCCATCCCAAGCTCTCTCTTTTTGGTTTCTCCTGCCATCCCCAATCTGTGTTCTACCACCACTTCTCAGCCCCTCTCTCTTGAGCTTTCTGTGCACTGCTCATGGTTCCTGTCCTCTTGTCCTGACAACCTCAGATCCTGCTGCTGGTTCCATCCAGGCTCCCTGTTCAATTTCCACCCTTTCCAGCCTCCCATGTGCCCTGCCCTGGGCAGGGCAGCTGAAACTAGGGAAATCAAGGTAGGTCCACTCAAAAAGGATCATTTAGCTCCTTATGTCAAAGACAACTCTGCTAAGCATATACAAACCTGGGTTGGTTTATTTTTTCTAAAACTTTATGGTGTACCCAAATTTTATAGCCAAGATAACCAATAGTAGCCAAGATGACAGAGAATAACCAAGATAAACAGGAGCAGAGATACAAAAAAGGTGTTTGTTTTTTTCCCCAAAAATATGAACAAGAAAATATTTTATTAAACTGATGTCTTCAAGCTGAAAAAGATTGTTTAGAACTTTCCCAAAATAACCCTCCATCTGCATTATACAAGTAATCTTCAATTGAGTGGGAAAAAACCATGGAAAAACAGTAAAAGTTTAGCAAAATTTTCTGAGAACATAATTGAAAATATGTAGCATCAGCAAAACTGCTTGCAATAGCCTTTAAATACAATAGTGCATAAAAATTTAATCATAAATTATTTCTTCAAATGTCTCTGGTGCAAAATATCATCTTGCACAATACTTTATAGCCAAGCTATAGAGGAAGTGACTTTTAAGAAAAAACATTTAACAGACATAAATGCTAAATGTGTCCAAGGATCACATCTTTAATGGTGGATCCAACTTACATCTAATTTTAGCTTAAAAACTGGTTGGAAGATATACTTGTGAAATGCCAGAAAACTTATTCAATGTTCAGTGTTATAAAATGACTGGCTGTACCTTTTGTATAAATCCAAAGATTTAATCCTTTCAGGACAAATTTTAAGTCTTAACAATGTCATCATGCTTGGGCTTTCCAGCATGCTTAATTATTATTTATTGACTATTACATATATGAGCTCAGATAGCAGAAAAGGATTCTCAGTACCATAAATTGGATGAGTGTAGAAAGAGGCAAAATAACTAATTCCCAGGTTCACCAGCTAATTGTATTTATAGTCAGCAGCAAATTTGAAACCATTACTAGTGGACATTTTTTTCACTTTGTACTGTTAATTAGTGCTAACCTGATCAAATTCACTTGCTTTAAAGCTTCCTGATTATTAAATGGTGCTTGTTAGTTCAAACTAATCCCAAATAAGAAAAAAAATGTTTAGTTGTGCAGCAGAGATTAAAGGGCTTCGACATGCTCACTGTTAACAGGAAGTAAAGAAAATACTTTTCTTCATCAAATCATTTTCACAAAGTCTCATATATTTCATCAAAAATGGCCATTAGTGTTATTTCAAAGACGTGCCTGTGGTTTCTGCTAACTACTTATTACACAACCATCATTTTATAATATAAACCAACGACTTGGTGATAAAGTACACCAGTTGGAAACATAAACAGATGCATTATGGATAACTTAAGTACTGCTTTCACTTCTACAAATTCATTCTATGTCACTTAAAAGGAAAAATCAAAGGAACCTTATGTTTAATAATATTTAGATATTCAGGATATGCCTAAACTTAGCAAATTAAAACAGTTCCAACATTCTATGTTGCAGAATACTGAATTCCAGGTTCAAGAATTAAATGAGATGGAAAATGCTTATGATCCCTTGATAAGCATAGCTAGGAATGAATTGGCATATGTAGGAGAAAGAAAAGCCAAAACCAGCAATAGTTGTGCTGTGCAGGGCTTTTGTAACGACTTTGTGGCCCTGTTCCCCAGATTATGTTTCCAGTTTTTTAAAATCGGACAGGCAAAGAAGTGCACGAAAACCATTTTGAAAAATCATATTCTTCTGCAGAACTTTTGACATGTTTTTATACTATCCTGTGATACTTCAGACCCAATCCTAAAATGCATGCACAAGCATATAGCCTCACCCGCAGGATTAATGCCCTTGTGTCTAGCAGTGCCTTCAAGGAGAGCAATGCTCCAGCTGTGCAGCAGAGTTTGCTTGTTTGCTGGTATGGATGATCTTGTATTCAAGTTACTTTATAAAGATTTCAGGCCTCTACTACTGTATACTTTAAAGAAACCTCCAAAACTTTATAATCCTTTGCATTGTGACAAGGGATGAGTTGATTGAACTGCTCTCAGAATGGAATTTCAACACACCGTTTCAATTATTAAAAGGAAAAGCCCTCGAAACCAGCAGAATCCTTCCCATTTTTCTGGATAGTCTCCATTAGCTGTCGTACACATTGCCCCTTTAAATGTAACACCAGCAATAGGACCCTTCTCATCAGTCATTTCCCAATGGAGGAAAGGCTTCTTTTATCGACACTTCCAATATGGTCTCCTACAACATCCTTACATCCAAGGTGAGTCTTTACAGTCCTGACTGCTGGACTACAAGATGGAGAAAAAAGTGTCTGGATTGTCCATTTCAAAGGCTATTACTGGGTAGTACCCTACTTGGTGGCTAAAGAAGCTCCTCAAGGGTCTATCCTGGGATATGCTTGAAATACTGAAGACAACAGGTCTGTTGGAACAAAAGGGATTCATGGATAGAAGGAAAAAAAATCTCCTTCAGATAATTTAGCATTGTAATATGTTGCCCAGAGAGGCTGTACAGTCTTCATCCTTGGAGGTGTTCAAGTTCAAATGGGTAAAGACCTGAGCCACTTGGTCTGGTCCCACAGGGGACCCCACTTTTAGCATGAGGTTGAACTAGGGACCTCCTGAGATCTTTCCCAACATCAGTTATTTTACAGTTCTTGAAAGAGTAACAGTGGTGTGGTGCCAACCTGAGAGATAAACAGTGTTAGGCCCTTATTACCCCTTCAATTAGTAAGACTTGAAGTTTTGTGTCTGTACAACAACCTATGAGCTTGGAAGCGGTGACCAACTCACAAGTTGCCCAAACCCCATCAGGGAAACCTGGGCAAACTTATATTCCAAAATTCCTTCAATCTTTTCCAAGCGCTTGCAACTACCTAGTCCTAACAAGGTAGTTAAGATTCATGTCCCTCTCTGGCCAGATACTGAGCAAGAGAAACCTGCTATGTCTGGCTAGGACCATGCACTGCTGCATCAAGAGCTGCAATGCACCTCAAGGATCTTGGCACCAGCCTTATGTTCAGGTTGGGGAAGCGAAATAGAAAAAAAAAATCAATCCCAGAAGTTATCCAGGCCTCAAGCAAACAAGAAATTAAACTAACCAGCAAAGTTCATAAGGATCAGTGTTAGGGGGATAGGCGAACTGCTAAAATAAGAAGTCATATGCTTATGATTGAACAAACAGAAAAATATGTAATGCTTTGTAGGCTTCTGAGATGTCCCAAACTTGTACCACAGTTAACACAAGCACGAGCGAACAAGAATCTTTCCACTAATCTGATGTTCACAGTTTACTCAATTTCTACATTTATTTCTTTCCTTTAATGTATTGGGATTTTTATGTTATAAATCAGTTTATATTGTCTGTGTGTGATGGTCTCCGCGCTGATCTAGAGCAATTCATATCAACACAACTCCAAGATAAGACAAGTCCCGGATTTGTTTTGCATGGAATTATGACCTTTTTTTTTCAGCATTTTTTACAGAAACAAACAAACAAGAAAGAAATTTAAAAATAAATCTTTATTTTTAGCAAAACCTGTAAATATTTCTTTTGCTTTTTTGTGTCAGGTTTCTTTCTTTTGAGAAGACTGAAAATGTCTTCATGTTTGTTCAGAATATTTCAAGTAGTAGATAAATAAACAATGATTGTAGAACTGGCATAGCCAATTGACTTTCGACCTCACATAATTCAGCTGCTGTATTTCTTCTCCTGCATCTTTTTTGAAAGCACCAGAGGAAAAAAAGTGTGAGGAGTCCAGTTGTTGCCAGTGCTGCTGCGCCTCCCTTTCTTCAATACCTGAACCCAAAAGAGCAAGTTAAAATGCAGAGTGCTAATTAACCGTAAAACAATCACATTTAGTGCAGTTTCTTGCACTGTGCCTCCAGACTTGTTGCTGTAAAGAAAACCATCTAACTCCACATAGCCTGGTGAAGTGGTAGGAGAGGGAGGACAGTCCGAGGCAATATTTGGTACCAAATGCTGAAAGAACATGAGCGTGTGCCTCAGTATAATAGTCCTAGCTAATTTTTAAATCAAAGAAGGGAAAAAAATGAAAGCATGGCTAAATTTGAGCTCTTAATGTTAATTGCTTAATGAAGAGTGTCAATAGGGTTGTTTTATTTCAAGAACAAACAGTGCCCTCTGTGGTTTAGCAGAAAATGTGGTGTTGGTTCCTTCTGCATTGTATTTTTAAACACAGAAGCCCAGAGCACCCAAAATTGCCCTATTTAGTATAATCACTTAGCTCGATGAAAATCCTCAGTCATTTTAGAATGCTTGCCTCAGGAATGCAGATTACAAGTAGCAAACAGAAAGTAATCCACAAATAGCTTTAGAATCCTGTTTGAAAAATTGGCCTGTGAACTATGTAGGTCTAAAAGCCAAGTGAGTACATTATGATCCAAAAAAGTGAACGATTTTTTTAAATGATTTATGTAAACTAGGAAAGAAAAACTCACTTTAAAACAAACTTGAGCGTGTATTGTTGATACAATCACATTTTAGAATACACTAAGTGTTCCAAATGGCCCTCAGATCAATTTTGGGAAGTAAACAAAGCTCAGCTTTCAATGAGATTTAGGTTTTAAAACACAAGAAATTAGGTATAGGTTAATTCAAACATTCATTACATCCAGACTGCCATGAGTTATATTCCATGGTTTAAAGTGATGACTAACACAGATAACAGTCATGCTTATGCAATCTGTTACAGATAATATGTTAAGTAAAATAGTTTGCATAAACTCTAAAATAAAGGATCTTTCCAGTTAACAAAAGAGCCAAAATTAAAACATAATTTAAAACACGCATTTTGTTCTATATTTGAAATCAGAGAGTGTGTCCACATTCTATACACACACACACACACGTTATGTTAATAGATGCCAGATGGGAAATGTACTTGACATCCAGTTTACTTTTGGCGATGTGAATGTGGTGGCCTCGCCATCGTGCTCACACGGTGCAGAGCAGCCTGCAGCAGCTGCCTCGGAGCACAGCTCCTGGGGTCACACACTTTGTCACAGAGTAGTGCTGGCTGGGATACATCCCAGTGGCATCTGCGGACCTTGGGAGGAGGAAGCAGCCGAAATCAGTTCCCATCCCCTGTGAGCGGGCACTTGTGCAGGTGGGATGGACACAGCTCAGAGAGCTGTGCTCAGAGGCAAATCTCACCCCCCACTTTTGGAAGGGAGCGTTTGGGGAACTGAAGGGTTCCTGTGTATTTCCTACCTCGCTTCCTTCTCTCCCACTCCCTCATCCATGGTTTGGACAATGGGAGTGTGGGACAAGTCTGCAGACCCAGGGCAGGCATGATGGTGAACAGTTGAGCCCCAAAGTGGGGTCCAAACCATATGTATGTCCCCTGCTGTGTAAGGTGTCATGATTTTTGCCACTCTTAGCATCTGGAAAAGTCTTCCTTGACAGCAGTTTATAGTGAGTCGTGTTTACAGCCCTACGAGCTCTGACCTGTGCACCAAGACACTGCATAACTGGAAGATGCTGATTAACATCCAAAATCCATACAGTCCAAGCACAGGTGAGAGGAGGTGGAGGAGGAGACCCCTCGGATATATGACATCTCACCATGACAAGCCCCCATCTGCTGACAGAGTCTTTCCAAAACGTTAATATGCAATGTCTAACCTGCCTTTGGGGGAGATACAGGGAAAACCATAATTCTCCACAGCCCAGTTTCAGCAGTTAGTCCTCATGTGTTGTTCTCACAGACACAAGGATAAGACCTGCTGAAGCAGCCAGAGGAATAGCAAAGCAGGTTTACAACACAATAAGACTTCATTCATGGCTGTTTGTAAAAGGCTCTGAAGATGCAAAGAATAATATAAGCGGTGAGTGATATTATTAGGGTTTCAAAAGCTACTTTGGCTTTTAGATTTGATACATTTACAGCACGCAAAAAAATCCCCATCTCCTGATGCTCTGTGCTGTAGGTGGAAAGCCATCAGTGGGCAGAGTGAAAAATGAACTCACAAATATCTATCAAAACACATTAATTTGAAATACTTTTATCTGTAAAGTATTAGAGTGCAAAGTATTATTAGAGTTACCTGGGTGTCTGAGATGGATATGGGAATATGAAGAAATTAAATATTTATTTTACTACCCAGGGTGTCAGTTTTATTATGATATCTGGGTGTAGAGTGCTTTTCTGGCTGGGCTTTTATATAAACTCAGCATCGCAGGGCACAACACAGACCTGACTAAATAATCTCCAGAGGCAGTTTCAATTTGCTGGTATTCATGATCTATGGAACCTTCTACTGTATTGCCTGAGCACCTCTTTTTACCCTGGCATGAAACTCCTGCAGCTTGATCTTGTGGCACCTGTGAGCATTTTGCAGTTCCTAAAAAGTGGTTGGTATGCCCAAAAAGCCCAGGGAATACATTCCAAAGTCACTGTCCTGGGTTTGTAGCTTTGTAACAGGGAGCTGGTTCTGCAGTCAGGTCTTGTCAGCATTCCCTTCTCTCTCGCCAAAAGGCAACTGATTTTAATGGAGAGTCTCGGGGCTGTGACTAAATCAATATTCACAGAAAAGAGGCATTTCCATCATGAAGAAAAAGAGGCTGGGCAAGTGGACACTCCACCAAAACACAAAAAATAATGAGTGTATAATAGGACAAATGTATATGTAAAAAACCCCACTTTGAGTTGTTGTAACAGTGTCTCTTGGGAGCTGTGGGCAAATCGTTTCCTGTCTCCACTTTCATCCATGGCTGCATTTCTTGGCAAGACCCCATCTCCTGGGGTGATATTGTCATATCCTCACTGTGAATAGGATCCGCTGATAATATCTCTGAAGGACATGGGGGAAGAAAACAACTCTTAATTGGAGAAAACCAAAAGATCCTTAAATTATTGTTGTGTGCTTATGTGATAATCAAAGTAAAAAACAGAAAAGTCTCAAAACAGATACGATATGGAACAACATAACCTATTTAGAATGGCTTGGATAATAATTTGGATACTATATCACAGAAGGAAGAAAGGAGACATAATTAACAAATCTATTATTTATGGGATTAGATTATTGTTATAATGAAGCCTCAGGCATTTTAGTGAAAAGCCCTCTTGTAGGCCAACTGTGAGTATCAAGGCACCTTGACTCTTAAAGAGAGCCAGCGCCTTCTATTTTTCTCATTAATAACTAAATATATGTCCCTAACAGCTTATTTCCAATTTTCTCATGAGCCGCTATCATGGTTTAACCACAGCTGGCAGCTCAGCCCTACGCAGTTGCTCTCTCCCACACACCCCCCAGCAGGATGGGGGAGAGAACTGGAAGGGTAAAAGTGCAAAGACTCATGGGGTGAGATAAAGGCAGTTTAATAGGTAAAGCAAAAGCCACTCACACAAGCAAAACAAGGAATTCACTCCCCACTTCCCACTGGCAGGCAGGAGGTCAGTCATCCCCAGGAAATCAGGGCTCCATCACTCCTAAGGGTAACTTGGGAAGACAAGTGCTGTACCTTTTGATGTCCTTCCCCTTCCTCCTTCCCCCAGAGACATCATATGCTCTGGAATGTCTCTTTGGTCAGTCGGCTGTCCCTGTTGTGTCCCCTCCCAACTCCTTGTGCAACCCCAGCTTCCTTGGTAGTGGGGTGGAGTGAGTGGCTGTGTGTAAGCACTGCTCAGCAGTAGAGAAAAAAAATCTAAATAATTCTCTATATTATCAAAACTATTTTCAGCACAAACCCAAACCTTGGGCCCATACTAAGTACTATAAAGAAAATTAAATCTATCCGAGTCAAAACCAGCACTGCTGCATGTTCAAAGCATTGCAAGTAGAAGGGATGGTTTCCCATGGGCACTAACAACTTTGTCAGGGTAAATTGAAGTGCTTTTTGAAAGGCATTTAAAGAATAATGCAATCATCAGGAACAGTCAACATAGTTAAAGTCTCATTTAACTAGTTTAATATCTTTCTATGATAAGGTCAAACACAGCTTTTCTGGATTTTAGTAAGGCTTTTGATACTGTCCCTCACAACATCCTTCTGGAAAAATTGTCCAGCTGTGGGATGAGCAGGTTCACAGTGTGCTGGGTGAAGAACTGGCTGAAGGGATAACAACCTCAACAGGTTGTAGTGAATGGAAATACATCTGGCTGTAAACTTGTCCCCAGTGGTGTTCCTCATTGCTCAGTTCTAGGTCCAGCTCTGCTCAATGTATTTATCAATGATCTGGATGAGGGAGTTGAATGCACCATTACCAAGTTTGCTGATGATACCAGACTAGGAGGTGCTGTTGATTCTCTTCAAGGACACAATGCTTTACAGAGGGATCTAGATAGATTTGAGCATTGGGCAACGATAAATGGGATGAAATTTAGTAAGTCCAAATGCCAGATTCTGCACCTGGGATGGAGTAACGTGAGGCACAAGTACAAATTGGGAGGAGCAGTGGCTTTAGCTTTTAGTCAGCCCTGAAGTGGTGATGATCGATGTAGGTCACTTCCAACAGGAACAATTATATTCTGTTCTCTTCTATTAACCAGTCATCTTTATAAGCAATCATATGTTCATCTTATATGATGGACATACAAGGAGAGCCCCTTCACATCACCAAAAAGAAAAATGTAAAAAAATATCAAATCACAGCACATAGAGCTATTAATCCACCTGCTCGATCTTAGCAGCAAACGATGGTCCTACAGCAGAGCTTCTTCAGGACTACATAGGAGGTTGTCATAGCAGCCTCAAGTAACAGTCTTCAACCAAGTGACAGTCTTCAACTATTTCCCTACAAAGGCAACTCTGTAGTTTAACTTATTTCAGAGGCATCTGCCTGATGCTTGGCTGAAAATCGTTATTACCTCTTGGTGTTTGCCAGTGTAGATTACAAAGTGCGACCCACCAGAACTCCACTGGAGTCACGTGAGGATTCCAAAAGTCTTAATTTAGGATATCTTCTGAAGCAAAGGCAAAGTAGGAAGCGGCTCTTAGGAGCAGCATGCAGCACTATCCTTTCTCTTCCTTAACCAGATGCTGCGTTTACTCCAGTTTACTCACTTCTGCAGCCAGTGTGGGTGCTCTACAGACAAGAGGTCCCTTCCTTGCAAAACTCTGATCCAGCTCTTGGGGGTGACTACATTGTGCCCTGGACACTGTACTGCTCCATGGAAGATGACAAATGAATATAGGTCATCTCATTTCACATAGACTCAAGGAAAACAAACTATTCCCAGTGTTTCCAGGACTTTGAGCAATAGATTTTCAGCTTTAGGTGATGTTCATTCAATAAAAATTATGTGAGTGATTAGGATAAGGGAAAGGCTGAGTAATTGTCTACTAGCTTGGATTTTTAAGAGACAAAAAGATAAGTAACATGGTATTAGTAGCCCTGTTAGCTACTGCTTATGGCAATGAAGGCTTCATGACATGAAGGAAGAAGACACCAGAGCAAGCATTAGATGCTCATGTTCTACCCAGATAGCACCAGAACGGGTTCAGACATGCACTGGACAAGCATACGTTGCAGATTGTCTCTGGACAAGGGCAGACTAGCAAAATGTGGAAAGTGCATGTCTGTTTGAAGCTTCACAGCATACTCTGGTGGTCACTGACACTCAGCGTGACCCAAAACCTTTCATCTGGTCTCCAGCTCAGAACAGATATATTCTCTTTGCCTCTCCAGATTCCCTAGCTTTTCATTCCATTCTCCAAATCCTTCCCCAGGAGTCCCAGCCTCACAGACAGCATTACAAACTCAGTTATCTGTCAACTAAATTAATCTATTTATTATACCAGTATGGTTTGCATGTTCTTCTCTGCTTTGATCTTCTCCATAAAAATGGCACAGTTAGAAAAACTGGAGAACACAGGACCCAGAACTGCAAGATGCAACTGAAAATAGATGTATTCAGCAATGCTGATCCATTTATTATGATATGGCATCTGATCCATCTGGTACACTCAAGGGAGTAAATTAGATTGTTCTTAATTAAATGTTACACAGTACCAAAACATTTTACAAAACTTGCTTTTCAACCAACTTGTAAGCATATAAAAAACCCCTCAAAACCACAGGTTGGTTTCCGAGACATTCCCTGAGAGCTATAGTTTGGGGATTAATTATATTAATTTCCTCCACTCTTTATTACTGCAGACTTTCATCAGCAGTTCTAGGTTGTTTTACATGATCAGAATGAAAGTAAAAGGTTTAAAATTACCTGGGCTGCAATTTTACCCCTTTTAATATGGTATAACTTTAATCTTTGCTCAGTCCTCTAAAACTTTGCACTGTTCCAAGACTTACTGAAAAATACCATTAATCATCCAGAGCGCTCTTCAGCAAGCTCTTATAAAACTCTCAGATGCAAATTATCTAGACCTCCTGATTTTAAAATGTCCAGCTTTAGTAGCTGCTGTTTAGCATCCTCTGAGAAACTGCTGGACTGGAAAGTGTTTCGGTATCAGGCTCAGCACGTAATATGACTAGCTCACATGGCTTTTACATAAATACATAACAGAAGCATTTGCTCAATCCTTCTGTTATTCCTCCATTTTAATTAACACTTTTTCAATCTCTCCTTTCAACAGCCAATATTCTTTTTGTTACTAAGCTCCCACACCCCTTCCTATTGCCTTTGGCTGTTTTGGACATTAATGTGTTCTTGTGATTTTCTGTTTTTCTTATCAGGTTTTGGGACTTCTTATATCTTATTTTAAAACAAGCCTGTTAATGTACTACAGAATACGTGTTTTCGAGTTTATTCTATCTCCACATAGCAATCTGGCTAGAACCTACTTATGGTCAAATTGTGTCACATAGTCCTATGATTATTTCTTTTATATCCACTAAGATTTAATCTGATATACTATTCAGTTCTGCTAAATTGCTTAGAATTCAGTATGTCTGGAAAAGTCTATGTTATTTTAACATTGACAGAATAGGAGATCCAGCATGTCATTTAAATTGAAACTTCCAGCATCTTACAGGTTTTTTCATTCCAGCCCACACTATAGGGAGGCATTAAAAAACCTACTACTGTGGTTTTGTGATTTCTGTTGAAAACTAATAAGAAGCATCTTTTCCCACAGAAAAGCATTTGGTGTCATTGTCATGACCTCATATGAACCGTGCCAAGAACATGGGACTGCAAGAGACATACCCAGACTCCTTCCTATGTGCAGCCACATTACTTCTTAATACCTTTCAGGCTAAGATATTTTTTGTTGCCCTAAGACATTTCCTTATAACACTCAAAGAGTTTGAGTGGATATTTTTCCATGTGTCCTGGTTTCAGCCGGGGTAGAATTGATTTTCTTTCCAGCAGCTGGCATAATACTGTTTGTAGTTTTGGATGAATGTTGATAACATGCTGATGTTTTAGTTGTTGTTAAGCAGCACTTGCAATTAGCAAGTCAAGGACTTTTCAGCTTCCCAGGCCCTGCCAGTGAGCAGACATGAGCCTTCTGCAGGAGGTGCACAACAAACTGGGAGGGGGCATACGCAGGACACCTGACCCAAACTGATCAAAGAGATATTCCATATATGACATCAAGTTCAATATATAAGCTGGGGGAGTTGGACAGGGGCAGTATCACAGCTCTGAAACTATCTGGGCATTGGTCAGTGGGTGCTGAGCAGTTGTGCTGGGCATCACTTGTTATGCATATTCTATTACTGTTGTTGTTGCTATTATTTTTGTCTTCCTTTTCTGTTCCATGAAGCTGGTTTTACTCAACCCATGAATTTCACTCTTTTCAGTTTTCTCCTCCATCTGTCCCACTGCAGGGAAGGGGTGAGGGGATGGCTGTGTGATTGCTCTAATGTCTGCTGGGTCATCTCCAGGCATCAGCAGTCCCTTCTAAAAGATGAGCATCAGAGCTATATGCCATATCCTCATCAAAGCCACTCTTCTAGACAGGAATGCACAATGGCAAGGAACACATGCAAACCTTTTTCTTAAAGTTTCAGCAGATGCTGAGGATAAAACAACTTAAAACCACTGCCTATCCATCCCTTCTCCACTCTGCAGAAACACTGAGCCCATCCCTAAGAAGCCGTGTCAGCTGGGAGCTCCCATCTGCTTGGACAACTTTCTATCTGATGCTGGTACCTGGGCAAAGGATATTTCATGCTGTACAGCTGAAAAAATGCACACTCCAGGGAAACCCACCGGCTTCTGGGACCAAAGCAGCAAGTTGTGCCATCATGCTCTGCTTTTCTCCTTGTTTTCTCCTGGCACCATATTTTCTGACTGTAACTCCCCCAAAACCAGAGTGCAAACTGCACAGAGAAGAGCAGGGGAGGAGAAGAGGCGAAGGGAGAGGATGTCCAGTGACTCAGAGGGAGATAACAGCCCACTTTACATAGCCTGTCATTCCCTTTCCACTCTTGACTCTTCCTAAATAGGTTACGTTCAGGGACTTCTGCATTCCAGGCATGTGAGTCCTACAGGCAGCATCCAGTGATGGCAACACAGCCAGATTTATTATCAGGTTCAGAGCACTGGTGTACAGACAATTAAATAGTCTTTTTCCTCACATCCTTTTATGCCTTGGTTAATTTTAGCTCGATATCTGGATTGGATGGAAAACGAGCACTCATTTGTTCCCACTTCTACATTGGTTATCAGGCGAATCTAGTTGTCCCATTCCTTACAAGGCTGGGAGGAGGCCCCTTGGGGCTGAAGGCAGCAGGCTCATTGAAAAACTCATTAAAATCACCCTATAATCTGTATAAGCATGCATATAAAATAAAAGGGTTGTTGGGACCATGTGCAAACTAGTCCACTTTATTTCTATCCTCCCTGCTTTCCAGTCTCACACAGAAGGGACTAAGAGGTGTCTGATGTGGCCCCAAAACCACGATAGGCATGGCTCTGGCTTGTCTGCTTTGCTTGTAGGTCCAGTCATCATTTGAATGACGCCAAAATTTTTGAAAATGGGGTAAATAACAGGAAAACAGACTTTTTCAGCTTGTCATGAGCATTTTAAGGGGACAAATTAAAGGCCATGGTCTATCTAGGCGATTATTCCAAAGGCCTGCTGACATACTTCTTAAAACTGTGCTGAGAAAAGAATTTCTATTAACCAACAGTGTCCAGAAACATCAATAGTTAGGATCCCACCCTGCTCTCTGCATGACATATTCATACTGACCCCTGGCACACTGTTATTCTTCATCCATAGTTCTAGGCACAAACAAGGGGAGTTAACAATAAGTGCTCCTTCCCTCAATCACAGTGCCATAAGGGTTCCTGTTGGGAGACACAGCTACCAATAACATGAAGTCATTTTAAAGGGATAAATAAATAAATAAATAAGTGCAGAGCCTAGGGATGGTTTTTCACTTTGGCTCCAATTTTAATCAGGATAATAACACCCAAGAGCAGCATGGCAGTGCTTTTCCTTTCATTTTGTGCCACGTTCAAGTGATGTTGTTTCACAGCTTTAATAGTCCTGTCAGCATTCATCAGCAAATCAAGACAGCCTCCAGAATACTGCCATAAAAACACAGTGGATTTTTAATTAGAACAGGGCAGCCCTTAGCACACCAAATACATGTTAAATTGATATTTCTCACTACAAGCTCAAGATTACCCAGTTTCAGCTGTTTCCAAATGAAGCAAATCAAGCCTAATGTGAGCTCAGCTGAACAAATGTATTTTCTTAGGTTTACAGCAGCTTTTAACTTTTAATGCTGTGTCCTTTTTTCCTCCCTTTTTTGTAAGATGATGTTATGGTAGGAAAATGTTACACTTGCCTATGTGAGATTTACAGATGACCTTTTTACTGGACAAAAGTTCTGGGGGACATGGGACCAAATATAAATCCCAGACTGTTCCTTCAAAAGCTGATAAATAATTGAGGAAGATTAAGAATGTAGTTTAATGAGCCAGTATGTTTTCCATTACAGACGTTTAGTTGCCAAAGACTGTCCTTTCCACGTTCATTTTGTTTTGAAAAACAATGACTCCTTCATAAAACCATCTAGTAGGTTTTCTGGATGCACCATTTTTTAGGAGATCAGTGGTTTGTGGTCCTGCTGATGTGGATCAGAAGAAGTCAAAGTCATTTGTTGCTCTGCCTGAAATCTTAAGTACCACAAGCTGCTGGATCATTTCTAATTAGTATCTGGGAATTATTAAACTGTACTCAGAATTCCCATCCAGTCCCATTTTACAGTAACAAAAACCACAGGAAAAAGATGACCTTTGTTACTTCTGTGTTAATTTCCCATAAATTATGCAGAGCATATTCCCCTGTCATTTTTCTGTTTAGCAAGTCAGTACTCAGGTGTGACCTCAGGAAAAAGAAACACTCTCAGAGATAACTCAGATTGGTGGAAGAGGGAAAGTTATTCTGATGATAGTTCTTACCTCCTCCTGATCTACATTGCTACTGCAGGAGCAGGTTGGAGTCCTTGAAATCAGACAACATGCACTTGCTTGTTCCTTGCCCTAAACCAAGAGCAAAAAGGAGGACCGGTGGGCACTGCAGCTCATCCCCAGGACAAAGTGGCTTCAGACACATCTAACACAGAAGTCTGGCCTCCCACGTGCAGGGGTTCACCCAAAGCAGCTTCAAGAAATCAGGAGTCAGGCAAAGTGCTGCCCTCCTTGTCTTCACAGAGACTCGCTAGAGAAGTTTTGCTGGTGGACACAGCAGTATTTCCCATAACAGTGCATGAGTGATATGTATCAACCCCTTTACAGAGGTGCTTGTTGTTGGAATATAGGCTTTAGCCTAGCAAAAGGCAAAAGCACAACAGCAGGAATGAAAAGGCATAATTAGACACCTGGCTTGGCTGAGGATTGTATTCTGGTGTCTATCTAGGTGCTGCAACACTTCCATCCACTTTGAACTTGACCTAAGGGTCTACAGATCTTGAAAATATTATAAGGCGTCTGAGTCCCTTGGGAAGGGATTGACAGTAGCCAGTAATTGTGCTTGGAGACCACTACACCGCCCAGCAGAATACCGGTGGCAATGCCAAGGTTGTGCTGCTCAGTACCTTGCTCCTGTGGTGGGCTGGGAGCATGACAGCTGCATACATTAGCATCACTTGCCTTGCAGTGACCTCCTCACACCTCTGCTCCAGCCTTGTTTGAAGAGGTCTGGAGGACAGCAGGGAGCTGTACCAAGGTTATCCAAGCAAACCACATGTGCTCCTTCACCAGAGCTTCATCCTCCTTCATGTGAAGCTCCTCTCATCATGAAAATACATTATTAAGGGCTCTCTGGTGCCAGTCCTCCTAGCAGCAAAATGCTCTGTACATATTTTTCCTCAGTCTCTGGAACCCTTTAAGACTTGCAGGCTGTTCAACCAAATCACCCCATACACAGAATGATGCAGTCCAGCAGGATGATGGGACAAAAATCTCCCTCCAAACTTCTCTCATATGTCTTGTTATTGGTTTTGGGTTTAGTCCTAAATGCTTTTCTTCTTCTTCTTCTTTTTCTTTTTTTTTAAAATTAAATAAATGTATACATCACAGTAAGGCATTCCATCTTATTTTTCCTAGTGTTCAACCCAAAATAGCCAGAAATACCTTTAGGTCAATCATCAAAGCTAAAGTAAACAAGCACAAACCTTCACTTAACATTAAAATCGCAATGCTGTTTTGAAAAAGGGTCCTATACCTGAAATTTCATATGTAAATTATGACTTCATTTTCAAACTTTATCTTGGCTAAATTTCTGGACCAAATCCATCAAATGCAATCTTCTGTGGGAAGCCTGCTTCTGAGAAACAATTTCTTACATTGAGAAGCAGAGAATAAGTAACATTACAAATGCATCCCTTTGCACACGACTGTTTTAGAGAAATACACAGACATCATGGTAATGCAAAACTCAGAGGGACTGAGACAATTTCTGCATGTTCTCCATTAGGTTCTGTTTCAGCTCCACATTAAAGTTTAGAGCTGAAAGGTGCTGAGTATTCCCAATTCAGCAAACACTGAAGGGCACAATTTACTTCAAGCTTACAAAGGACTTTCAAAACTAACTGGAAATCAAACAGACCAAAAGGAGCAGAGCAAAGAAAGCATACTCCATCATAATGAAAGGGAACAAAATTAATCATACATAAAGTGCTGTGCTCCTCATTGCAGAAGATGAAAATCCATTTCCATCCACAACAGCTTCCTCAGCTCCATTTATCAAGCTGTTTCTTCCCAAGAGGTTATTCAGCCTGGAGAAAAGAAGATTCAGGGGAGACCTTATAGCGGCCTTCCAGAACCTGAAGGGGACCTACAGGAAAGATGGAGGACTGTTTTTATGGCCATGTAGCAATAGGACAAGAGGCAATGGTTTTAAACTAGAGCAGGGTAGGTTTAGATTAGACATTAGAAAGAAGTTCTTCAGTATGAGGGTGGTGAGGCCCTGGCACAGGTTGCCCAGAGAAATGGTGGTGAAGGCCCCATCCCTGGAGGCATTCAAGGTCAGGCTTGATGAAGCTCTGAACAACCTGATGTAGTTAAAGGTGTCCCTGCTCACTGCCAGGGGCTTGGACTAGATGACCTTTAAATGTCCCTTCCAACCTAGTGCATTCTATGATTCTGTGATAAATCCTTACCTTAATCTGTGCATGACTTCCCTCAGGATGATGCATCAGCCTCCTAGGAAGCGTCATGACACTGAGCTGGGGCTTCAGGGGGAACAAGTTAGCACACAATGACAAAGTCATCGTCTTGCCAAGAGCAGGTAACTTCAGAGATCTCCCAGTGGCACTTGAGATGTTGGCTTTCCACCTCTGGAACTTTACAGAGGTGGAAACTAGAGCTCCTGAAGAAAGATAGACTGGACTTGTATCCTGTTCAAGGCAAATTACATATATCATGAATGAGGGAAAAGAGCATTTCAGGTACAAAATAATGTGGTGAAAATAAGGGACTTGTTTCTGCTTCTGCTGGTGTCACCCTTGAACACGTGACATCAGCAGTTCTATGTTCAGCAAAATTCTGCATTTTGTACATGATGGAAAGAGAGCACTCAGCAATAGAAGTAATTTACATAAATGAGGAAGTAGACAGCACGTGACAAAGAACTCACAAAAAGCATATAGAGAGGTATGAGAAGCAGCCTCTTCCTTTCTATTTGGCACTTGGCAGTCCAAGCCCCACCTCGTACGTGGCAGTCAGGTTCAATTACCTCAGCTAGCTGAGGTAACTTAGGCCCCAATTTTCTTTTCCCTGGAAAACCCTCAGGCTTGTTACAGGGAGGATGAGCTGAGAGGTGAGAGATGTGGCTTAAAGTCCCCAGGTTCACCATGCCCCTATGCCCAAATCATGGTATTCTCAGGTGAAAATAGGCCAGCACTTTCTCTTCTAACAGATTCATAAAGATTTCCCAGTGGGAATGCTTCAGACCCTCTTACAAAAGAAATAGTTAAGGAGAAATGTGAGAAACACTACGGGAAATCCATTAGTGAAAGAAAGGATTTGTTTGCAAAGTTTAAATAATTCAACTGAAGAAGTACTAGCCAGCAGAGAGGAGCTCACATAAACATTTCACAAGTGGGTAGCAGGGAGCAAAGAACCAGAAAGGAGTAAATAAATTACTCCTCTCTGACAAATAAATCATGCAAATTTTAAGCTTTCTGGGGAAGAAAGTTTAGGTACTTTATTTTCTATACTAGTTGGTACAGTGTGCAGCAACACAGGCACACAACATTCTTTACTGTGGTCTCTAGACACTGCAGGAATATAAACAGAAAATAGCATGGAATTAAGTCAATAATAAGGTGGGAAGGGTCGTGCAGCCATGACTGTATCACTTAACGGCATGTATCATAGAGATCTCACGCCTTCCTGCATCGACACTTGATGGCTGCCCATGCACCATGACAGTGTATAATTTCATGTTGCATTTTCTTCCCGTGTGCCTCCACTTAGGGAACAAATTGGGAAAACTGCCCAACAAAAATAAAATCACATGGTGATTTCTAGACAGGGTTTTACTGAACATACGCAGCATTTGTGTTACACTTGTGACTGGGTAGGCACATCTCAGCGCATCTTCAAAGAAGTGGTGAAGAGCAATGTGAGGCAGGGAGGAGGAAACCTTCCCATTGGTAACCCTAGACTGATTATTTTGTACGCATGCCCCCAGAAAAATTACTCTGGGTAATCCATGTGTGCTTAACCTTTGGGCTCTCAACTAATTAATTAAAGTTGCTCATAGCACACACAGTGTTAGTGAGGTAATATTTCATCATGTTTCAAGTAGGAAAGGTTTTGGCACGGTGCAGTCTTTTCTTAGTCCAGATTGGAATAACAGGGGTTATATAAATGCAAATTACACAATTTGACAGCTGTGTAACATCAGCATGTTATGACTTAAAGAACTAAATCTCAGGATCGCTCACTGACTGGTGAAATCAGGCTCCCACTGAATTTTGCGGGTGCAGGGGCCTGCAAAAGACAACACTGGTGCAGAGCCCCCACTGCCATAACATTCTTGCCCTCCTCACCATCACCCCATCTCACCACCCTCCTCTGCTTGCTCATGTGCTTTCTGTGTGCACCTCTGCTTTATCCACTACCATTTTCTTCTTTCTTCACTGCCTCTGGCTTTAACTTTACTGGCCTTTCTTCCCCTTTTTTCCATCTCGTGGTCTTTCTTTCTAACCTTCCTTTATTTAGTTTGCCTACATGCTTCTTCCCACTCTTGTCAGAATAACTTCATGCTATTTTAATTATTATACTTCTGCAGCCTTTTGAGAATTTATGCTCTCTTCTCCCTTTCCCCTTGTTATTGTCCTTACAGCCCATTGTGTTTCTCCTCTTCCCCTGTTTCTCTTCCACTGTCTCTTTCTTAGCCTTCTTGCCCACCCTGCACTGCTCAGTTACCTCTCTCTTGCTCTGCTTTGCCAAGGTGCCCAAGCAGTGCCTTGGGTGCTGGTATGGGGCCATCTTGCAGGGTCCAGCATATGCCCCACACGTGGAAGGCTCATTAGATGGAGGAGGGACTCATTGGACAAGGGGCCCAAACCTGCATGCAATCCCATGTCCAAGAGTCCTTGGCAATGCAAAAAGTTGAAGTACCCCATAACAGTGACTACATCACCTACTGATACTTCTGCTCTGGGAATCAAGCCAAAATTAAGCTGTTCCTGGTTACCTCATGCACTTACCAAACAGTCTTCACTAGGCTGGAGCAGAAAACATTGCTGATAGTGAAAGGACAAATCAAAGTGCCTGTATGCCTAGAGAAAAGGAAGAAGAGTGTGTCTGCTCACAAGACCCCGATCTCTCTAAGGATCCATCCATCATTCATCATCACTTTCTGACCAATACCTTTCTCAAAATAGGAATCAGCTTGGTTTGGCCTGGATAATCCAAAAATTGGTCATCTGCAGGTGACACATCACCACCACCTTTTTCTTCTTACCAGAGTTTTTTCTGCTTTTTTTTCCTGTGCCTCTTTTCCCAGTGACTGGCATACCCTGAAAGTGCTGCAGCAAACAACTTTTGCTCCTCTGAAGTCCTTATAGTCAAGCCAGGTTGTCAAAGCTGTTTCTGTTGTTGGGTCCTAACACATCTCAGAAGAACCTGTTTCTTAGATCTGACAGAAACAAGGACCTCCCCCTAGTTTTTGTCCCAGAAACAATACCTTGTTTGCAGTCTTGCTTGCTGTCCTCTTTCCACTGTGCCCAGAGCCTAACCTAAGCACTCAAGACTGGAATTGGTCTTCCCCCCTGAACACACCTAATATAACCCTTGTGTCACTACCCCCACCCCGCCAAACTGGTTTTTTAATTCATAAACAAATGTTAATGACAATTACTAAAGCATTTATAGTTGGTAATAACATGCCCATTACGTATGACCTAGACTGTCTTTTTCATCAGACACCCACAGATTCTCTCTAAACCTGCATCTTTCTGAGCCCCCTACTCTAGGACTTACACCTAATCCCCCTGGGAGAAACCCAAGGGTGTGCTAGCTTTGGTGGAAGCAGGCTTGAAGTGGGTTTTGTTTTCACCTGCGTTACAATACCAATCTAAAAACCAGCAGAGATCAGAACCTCAATATAGGAGGCATTGCACAGGCACAGAATTAAACAGAAAGGACGGGTCCAGAGACAGTCTGGATATTCATATATATATATATATATGTGTGTGTGTGTGTGTGTGTATATAAAAATATATACATATCTATATGGATGTCTATACTGGTCTCCTGGGGCTCTTCTGAGGACCAGCCCAGTGCTGGCTCCTGTCTGTATCTAAACTTCCTCCTTTAGTATATGCCTGCTCTGAATACATACCATCATGCATACCAAGAATGCAGTTTTGACACAAAATGGTTTCCAGCCCTTTTCTCTGTAGCACCCCTGTAAGGAGTTCTCCCAGTTCTATTCCCTTCCTTGTGGTATGTCCCAGGAAAGTGGTGCAGAGGGGGAGCAGGCAGGCTGTGGGGCACGTCTAGGAGGTCGTTTCACAGAGGGTCCTGCTCCACTGTCAATCTCTGTCAAGGCTGGGTCCTACACCCCAGTTCACAACAAAAAGTTTTGTCCTACATCCTGCCCACATTATGCCCTGATCACAAGAAGGGCTTTGGAGAGGATGAAGAGCAAGGTCTTCATATGAAACACAGAATAAATGGATCTCAGGATCTGAATGGAATCAAGGAACGTGAAGTTCTGTCAAAAGCTAAGGAGCATCCCTGGAAGTGACGACCCATCCCTGGAAGTGTTGACCCATCCCTGGAAGTGATGCCCAGTCCCTGGAAGTGTTCAAGGCCAGGGTGGATGGGGCTTTGGGCAACATGGTCTAGTGGAGGGTGTCCCTGTCCCTGGCAGGGGGTGGAACAAGATGACCTTTGACGTGTCTTCCAACCCGAACTATTCTGTGATTCCATGATCTCTTGTTTCCATTGAAAACATCCCCCAGGATGCTTTCCAAAACAAACAAGAGACAAATGCTATTTTTTCCTAGAGTTTTCTAAGAAAGAAAACCCTCCTGACCCTCGTGTCAGTGCATTTTACATCACAGTACCTAGAAGTAATTTGTAAAAATTGTTACATTTCATCCTTTGTAGCAGACAGCCATTATCCCCCTTTGCAGATGAGGAACAAAAGTTGAGTTGCTCAAGGTCACACAGAGCTAGGACTGAACGTTGGTCTTTTTTGACTTCCATGGATGTGACCTGAAACACAATCCTTCCTTTTTTTTAACACTAGCATTACAGCTTCCACCACACTCAAGAGTCAACACAGTGGTTATCATAATTTTACACTAATTTTGACTAATTTTCTGCATCACTGCTCTGCATTTAATTACTTCAAAATGCATCTCTGAATCATTTAATATACTGTAACTGCTTTTTTGTGTGAAAATAGAAGCATCAAGCTGTCTGGCAAAGCTCAGTATTAAATAAATAGACCCTTCAGGGGAAAAATAAGGGAGATTGGGAGATATTTCTTCTCCCCAAAAAGCTGTGGCTGGCCTTATCCATGCTTCCCAAGTCTGTTAGAAAGTTCCACAGAGTGGAACTGAGAAAATAATTGCAAAAACAAATTTGATTGATGCACCACCTTTTCAGCCTCAATAGCATTCAATTGGAGATTTCTGATTTTTTTAATGTGCTAATTATTTATACTTATTCAGCCATGAAAAACAACAGGCTGATTAGGAAGGGCGAGGAAAGCAACAAACAGAATAGAATGTTGCTGGCCATGAGCATTTAATTTGCTAAAATGCTCATTACAAGGAGAAGAAAATTGACAGGACAAGCTCAGGATCTGAACAGAAAACAAGCAAGCAGCATCCTCAGTAATAGCAGAGTGAAGAATAACACAGCCAAGACACAGGCTGACCTCTGCTCTGTACAGGAGATACAGTTGGTTCTGGAGCGTGGACTTGTGGGAAGGATGAAACCACAGATCCCCAGAGACACTGAAACTGTAGTGATTAACGAGGCCTGAAAAGAAATGTTTTATTCCAATTTTCCTAACAGGAAATCCTACAACTTTTCCTGTGTTTTTTTATTTGGTTTATTTTTTTCAATTAAAAAAGTGAAGTAGTGGCACAGAGAATGCTGAAATGTTTGAGAAATACTTTTCCAAATTTGAGAAAAACAATTCTTGAAGATTGTATGTTTTGTTCTGGTAATAAGCAGATAGTACATAGACTGATGTGAAAACCCAGGTTCTGGCAGCATTTTCTAATCTCTAACTATTGATTTACACATTGGCTAAAACACCTGAAGACAGTTGTACTTTAGAGTAATGGAGAAACTGCAGAAAATGAGCACGAGGTTATCTGAAGCTGGCAGTGGACATCTGGGTGCTGCTGGGTTTGTGCTGGCTCTGTGCAGATATGTCTCAAGGCACTAGCTCATTCTGGGAAAGGGTCCTCTTTGCTGGGAGATGCTCACCAACTGGAAGGGTATCAGGAATGCGTTGGGCTGCCCCATTGCATGAAAAGCCCCTCAGGAAGCCCTTGAGACCACTCGGAGGATGAGGACAGTAAAGTTCAGCCTTTACAGCACTGCAGAGCCCATCCAGCAAAAAAGTCTTTCATGAACAAGGACTTCAATTTGGCACCAGCACAGCAAACCCTAGTGCATGCAAGCCAAAAGGAGAAAACTGGAGACATTTTTAACAGCAAGGATATCTCTGATGCTGGGGGTGCTGCCCCTTCTCAGGCTCTGCTTCAGTTTCTGCAGGTAGGAACCCACCTCTCCTGATTTTAAGCCGCTGAGTTGATTGCATGATCCCAGATGCTTGTCTGGGCTTGGACAGTGGAAGGAGGAGACCATCTCCAAAAAGATATTAAACTCATTGATGTTAGATGTGTTTTTTAGGAGGGAACAAACCACCTTCCAGATACCTCAGGTTAGAGAGCCAAGGCCAAGTGAAGAAACTATCTGAAGGCAGCCCTCTCATGGGCAGACACATACCTCCCCTTGCTGCTGGGACATGAGGCTGTTCTCCAGCCCTCCCACTCCCATCCCTCTGGTCATCATCCATTCCTTGCCTGCCTCCTTAACACCACGCAGGGGACCTCTGAGGCCAAATCACTGTGGCACCTCCCTGAGCAATAAGGAGCAAAGGTGGCACATCACAAGAAAAGTGACACATCCCCAGTGGCACATCACAAGAAAAGCAGATTTAATGGTACAGATGGATGATTGTGCCCAAGATGCCAAGGGGAAGTAGAGACAGCAGCACAGCAAGGACACATCATCTGCTAGTTTGTGGAACAGTTTTAAGTTCATTAGCACCAAGGACCACAGGACAGGTCCCTGCAAACACAGGAGTTTACAAACTGGATGCAATAGCACAGCATACACGTGCGCTCTGGCACACTTGAGAAAGGTCACAGTGGGTAACAATCAAATAGCTCTGCAGCACAGAAGTATACTGTCTCATTTTTCTGGGATACTTTGGTTGCCATGTTCCCAGGACTTATACAGCAGCCCATCTGCTGGACTGAGCCAAAACCCACAATCTAAACCTTTTCTTTAAACAATATTATTCAACCAGTTCCACCAATAACCACACACCTTCTCTGGGCATTGCTTAAATCGTACAGAAGGGAAAATTTAAAATCACATATTGTATACAGAATATATTTAATTACCTCCTGAAGTCTGTGGCTTGGGTAGAATGTATCTCCAGTTACATGCAAATCTGGATTTTATTACCACAAACTGAGGTGTGATTGAATCTGATTTGTAAACGTATTCATTTCTGAAAATATGAAGTCATACAAAATTGCCTGCTATTAGTTCAATATTTTTATCTAGCACAATAAATAAATCCCAGTTCTCCTCAATGAGGAACGGGGAGAAAAAGTACTGCACCATGAAAAAACATGTTTCTTGAAAAAACTGTTGAGTAATTGTTACTAGCTGTGCTGTGTTTCTAAGTATTTTACATAGAAAAAGACTGAAACTCTAAACATTCTTGAAGTTATATTCTGCACCTTTTTTTTTTTAGCAGTTGTTTTTCTGCGTGGTAGTGTAAAAAATTGAATATAAAATACTTGATACATAACATATGTTCAGTTTGTGTGCTACATTACCAGAATAAGGGTACAAACACAACGTACTTCTATTACTCCAAACTTTAGTGGCTCAAAGATAAAGTTGCTTCCACCCTGGTTATTATTTCACAGAATCACAAGGTTGGAAAAAACCTTTAAGATCATCCCAGTGCTCTTTGCAGGCAAAATTTGATCTTCTATTTTCTGCTCATTCGAAGCTGAAAATACAGCCACTGACTTGTATATTTTTTAATGTCTTTCAGCAAAAATATTTTTCATTCTGTTTTATTACAGATACGCAGAAAAGAAGGAAGTCCTGGCATCAGGATTTGGACACTGTCACATTTGGGAGCCGAAGGACTAAGATTTGGAAAGCAACTCCATATTCCAACTCAGGGTTTCCTGGCAAGGATCACCTTGCTGAAACCCACTCTTTTTAAAGTTAAAACAGATTGGTATGGGTATCGCTGAGGAATGGCTGACTCAGGGCATGGGACCTGCAGGAACCTCTCAGGGACATCCATCAGTGGGATGGAGCTGGGCAGGAGGTGAGCGGACAAGGAGGGGATTGAAGCTGCACATCGTGGCCAAGTGGTCAGTGGACTTCTGCACTCAGGCACAAACCCATCATGCACAGAATGCCTTTGCAGATGTGCAACAGCTGACAGGACCCTGAGAGTAATAGCAGCTTCTCCTGGGACCTCTCCAGGTGCTCCTTGCCCAACTGCCTGCAGCTGCCCTCAGCTGCCCCCTGACTGCCCTGCTCCTGGCTGGGGTGGTAGGACAGGCCCTGCCCTCACCTGTGTCCTGACAATAACTATGTATGCCCTGGAAAGCTAATTGAATTGGAATTGCCTTGCCATTAAATGAATGCTGAGAATTAAAACAGTACTGATTTTAAGGGGAAAACAATTTTCACAGAGTAAACTATTAGTAGTAACTGTACTCTTACTGCTACTATAATTTTGCATCCAGATATCTCATCAGTGGAAGCATGTCACTGGGAACAGCAGTGAGGACAAGAGATGTGTAACACAGCTCAGCAAATACATGTTAGCCCACACTTTCCCCAGAAGCTTAAAGGTGGGCATTTTGGGTGTGTTAAAACTGTTAGAGGTATTGTGGAAGGTTCTTTGGCTAGAGATGAAAAACACATCTTCTGAGAGAACAGGACTGAAGCCATGCTTTAGAAGAAAGGAGAAGGAGAGATATTTTTCCAAAGGCGGTCACCTACTATCACAGACTTACTGCAACACCAAAGATGGAAAGAACATGTCCAAAATATGACAAAACATTAGTATCTTCATCAAAGACACAAACAGGGGGATCAAGTGCACCCTCAGGAGGTTTCCAGGTGACATCAAACTGCATGGTGCCATCAATATGCTAGAGGGATGGGATGTCATCCAGAGGGACCTGGACAAGATAGAGAGGTGGTTCTGTGTACATCTCATGAAGTTCAACAAGGACAAATGCAAGGTCCTGCACATGGGTTGGGACAATCCTCATTACCAATACAGGCTGGGGAATGTTGTGATAGAGAGCAGCCCTGCAGAAAAGGACTTGGGGGTACTGATGGATGAAAAGCTGGACATGAGCCAACAATGTGCACTCGCAGCCCAGAAGGCCAAGTGCATCCTGGGCTGCATCAAAAGAAGTGTGGCCAGCAGATTGAGAGAGATGATTCTGCCCCTCTGCTCATGTGAGACCCCACCTGGAGTACTGCATCCAGCTTTGGAGCCTTCAACAAAAGAAGGACATGAGCGTCTTTGAGCAGGTCCAGAGGAGGACCACAAGGCTGATCAGAGTTAGAGCACCTCTCCCATGCAGACAGGCTGAGAGAGTTGATCTTGTTTAGCCTAGAGAAGAGAAGGCTCTGGGGAGACCTTATAGCAGTCTTCCAGTACCTGAAGGGGACCTACAGGAAAGATGGAGAAGGACTGTTTTTATGTAGCAATAGGACAAGGGGCAATGGTTTTAAATTAGAGCAGGGTAGGTTTAGGTTAGATATTAGAAAGAAGTTCTTCAGTATGAGGGTGGTGAGGCCCTGGCACAGGTTGCCCAGAGAAATGGTGGTGAAGGCCCCATCCCTGGAGGCATTCAAGGTCAGGCTTGATGAAGCTCTGAACAACCTGATGTAGTTAAAGATGTCCCTGCTCACTGCCAGGGGCTTGGACTAAATGACCTTTAAAGGTCCCTTCCAACCTAACACATTCTGTGATTCTATGATTCTATGAAAACAGTATGAAGGACCTGACTTTCACCCAGACTACACTATGGATTGAATTATTCCTGCACCACTGCTTTTTCCTCCAACCAACTGTTTTCCATGATATTATGTTGAGAAAGCTTGGTGCAGTGCATTTCCCAGCCTTGCTTTGTGGGGAGATGCAAGTGCTCAACCACGGCTTGTGCTGAGTCAGGAAGACACAACTGCAAAGCAGGTAGACAGAGTTTGCAATCCATAGAAACTACAGCTTTTCTGTTTCGTTATCAGTTCAATTAATAATGACTGCAAGAAACCACTATGGATGCTGTAGAAGGTAATTTAAAAAACTCAAAAAAATCCTTTTTGTCAATAATACCAGTTTAAAAAACCAAGAGACAACATTTGCTCTGTTGTAATAGAATGATACATATGTGGCAGTTTCTGTAAAGTTTTGTTTTCATTTTCTTTAAGATCTGAGAGAATCACAGACTTTCCCCAATGAGTGTAACTGCCTGAATGATTTCACTTCTTCCTTCTTTAGACTGGAATAGGTGGCTGCTATCTGCTTAGTGTCCTAAGTGCTTCTGAGGAACAGTTACTCATATAGTTACATAATGGTACATAGTCTTGCCATGCTTGAATGCAGTCACTGAAAAGAGAGCTAAAAACATGGGGAAAATAGTTATCATCATCAGTTGCTGCCTGTGCTCTGTCTCCTTTGAAACCTGCCCTGCAGCAGGCTGTTAACCCCCTTTCAAACTCTTCTCCCTTTCTCCTCCTATTCCTAAAGGCAAGGAGTGTATCACAGACCATATAAACCCATTTGCCTACTTTTGTATTGAGCCCCACAATTTTTTTGGCTTATATGCATTCCTCAAAGAAGTCTTGGAACAAAATTTTCAGGAGATGTAGAACTAAGTGTTTCCCTTGGGAGCTCAATTATTTTTCTAGCATCACCTAAATATTTGTCCCATTTCTCTGCTGTATCTGGTGCTAAGCTGCATCCGGGGTTTTGCTCCAGCTTTGTTCTTGAGGTTAATGTACTTTTCTACTCTTTTTCACCCAGTGAAAAATCTTAGACATACATTAAAAATCACAGAAGCATTTAGATCAAGCTTTTTACATCTTCATGTGTGAAGGGTCTATCTCTCACTCTTGTATTCCAGTGCAATGTTCCAGCCCTATAAACAATACGTGGAAAGAAGAAATTATCTTCCTATACTGACTTGATATGCACCAACCTTTTTACACAGTATCACGATGAAAGCTAATCCTCAGCTGTGTCCCCACTATGACTCCTAAATCCTTCCATATTTTCTAGCAGCAAGATAATGCTCTGTTGTTTTACATCAATACACTGTCTAGGATTCTGAAAGACACTTAAAAACTTAAATATTAAAATTAAGAGAAGGCAGCAAGGAATGTGAGTCTATGCCAATGTGCTCCTTGCACCCCTATCACTGTAATTCTTGAGTACTTGCCAGTAGCACATTAAGCAATGGGATCGCTATCTGTCTTGGATGTTTCGGCTGCTTCTTCACCTGCTTCCTGAGGGTGGAGAGCTGACTGTGCACTGTGGGGTTTTCCTTTTGCTGGGATTCTCATTCAGATTTATTTTTCCTAAATGTTTCATCTGCTCTACATGTACTCAGGGAGGACAAAGCTGGGCGACATGCCTCTTACATATGGTGTGGAAAGCACTGAGGCTCGGGATGCTTGTTATTCCCATTGGAGTCGGCTCCACAGTCTCCGTCTGGCTGCCCAGAAACTCCTGGCTCTACTACAAGGCCAGAGCTTGTCTGTAATGCTGTCTGAAGACTACTGCTAGCTGGATGTTCACTGGATGTTAGCATCTGCTGACGAGTATTGAGCAACACCACGCAACAGTTGGGGTGAAAATGTCAAGTTACATTCATAGACACTTCAACAGGAAAACAAAATGCTAAGTGCTCCAATTACAATGTGGGAATATTGCTCCGATTCCCATCCAAAATATCTTTAATGATCACCTGAAGTTCAGTGTCTAACAAAAATGTATGTCTCTTTTAGCAAAGCAGCCACAACCCTCCATGCTAACTCACACGAAGAATCCCGGCTGCTGAACCCAGAGTGTTGCTCACAACAACCTGTTCACTCAGAGCGCTATGAAACTGGATAAAGAACCTGGGAAAATTACTATGGATGAGAGAAAAACACTTGGAGAAAAAAATAAAATAAAATGGAGATGAACTGCTCACTGGCTTCCAAGGGAAATTTAAACTCATGGGTAGAGCTTTTCTACCTGACGCCTATAAATGACATCCCACTATCATCCATCGTCCTCTCTCCATTAAGCTCCCTTTCTGTTCACTATTCCAGTCAGTGGAAGACCCAGTGGACTAATATAGCATAGCCAATTTTTAAAATCCCCAAGTCCCTTTTAAAAAAACCACTTTCCCTAGCTGAAGAGTAACACCAGAAACTTCTATTTTCCTCCAGGTGTCACTTGATATGACACCTATAAACAATAAATCAAAGAACCAGCACCACAGTTTTAACCTCCATCACTAATCATCTCTGGCTAATTAAAAAGGCTGGTTTTAACCTTCTTGGATAAATATAGAACAATGCCCCAAGAATACGATGGGCTGGCATAGGCTGCATTTGGTATCACTGTAAAATGAAGTTCATAAGGTTAATCAAGTCACCAACATTTTAGAAGTTAGGAAACTTTCTGTCCCAGGTGGCTTAACAGGTGACTCCTATAAATTACACAGCACATTACAGTGGCATACGCCAGTCTTGTTAGAGTAAGGAGTCCGTCAGCATTTCCATTATAAACTCCCATTTTCAGAGTTTATTAGATAGCCATAAAAACATTCTCCAACCTGAATCTTGGCACCCTGTGCGTTTTCACCTTAGGAACAAACATTCTGTGTTACAGACTGCAAGATAATCATCTGCAAGTCACATTCCAAATTAGATCAAACTTTTTAAAGCTGATTAAAAACAAAACCTCTGAAATTTCTAGAACTCCTCTTACTCTTCCTGCTTTGTTACCAAGGATATTAAGTTTAACAAGGTTTTGTTCCTTTATGGCCTATAATTTCTTGCTAACTGATCCTTAAGGCAGGTTATTGAATTTGCAACATGATAATTCCTTTCACGACAATGCACCAGAACATCATAAAGGGAATCTTACACCACCTTCTAACAGAAGGACATCTCAAGCTGTGGTGAAAAGAAAAACAGAATAAATGCAAATATAGCCTTTAAAAACAACTTTAAGTTTGTCTGCAGCCTAATTCCCTGTGGTTAGGTGCAATAATAGAGGTGGTATAATTATGGTTAAATAACACATGAAAATTTAAGGTGGAAATGAAAGGGAAATTCTAAGCACCTCCAAATTTCATGTATTTCTAATTCCAGTCTGTACGTATTGACTTGTAAACATTCACACAGCTGCCTTAACTCCAAATAGTCCAGGAACAGTATCTCAGGCACTGAAATGGGATTTTGAAAGACACACATCGCTTGTTTCAATATGTAAAATATTAAAACAACTTTGATATGCATGTCTTTCTGAAACTTGAGACACACACCATCTTTCAATGTGAATTCTGAGGAATTTAAAGCATGCTTGTTTGATGCTTCTTAGCTTTGTGCAAGAAGCTTCATTTTTATAGGTCTTTAGCTCAGACATTTGTCACCCCACACTTGAGACAGTGCTGTGTGCCTTTGCAGCAGAGGAGGTGAGCAAGAGGTAAATAAGCGGTGGCAGGGACCATGGCCCCTTACAGACCTGGGTGCTCAACAGCAGTGCTGCTGCTGGTCCCATGGGAAAGCAATTTGTGCCAGACAGCTTTCAGAAGATCTTCTGGGTAGAGTACAGCAGGACAGCTGCTGCCTGCTCACACGCCTGCCCCACTCTCCCAGATGAAGCAAGACAGAGGTACAGTCTTGCCTCTTATATTTTCAGGGGGAGATGACTGCAGAAACCAGGATGGCAGGACTGCATAAAACCCCACTCAGCTATGGATCAGTTCAGAAGCTTTGTCTCACTCTATACCTCCACCTGCCCTATCTCCATGGCACAGGGAGCCAGGGAAGGCAAGCATGCAGGATCAGGCCCTTTATCACATTTCCTCCAGAAAGCCTCAGTTTTTCCTTTTGTCTTTTGAGATGTGCCTTGTGCTGTGCATGCTATCAGAACCTATGGCTGCATCTTCCCATGATACATCCTGTACCATGCTACGTGACTAACTCCCGAGGGGGCCGTTTCAGCTCTGTCTTCCAAACACATATTTGCCCCGAGCAAATAAAAGGTCTCAGAACTTTTCTAAAGGACAGTTCACATGCAGACAGACTGGCTCAGGTACAAGTGTTGGCAAGGTCAGGGTTATTTCCACGCTGTCAGTCAGGCAGCATGTATCCTATTTCTTCCTCTAACAGAACTGCAAAGTCAGCTGAAGCCTATGGAGGGGCCCTTTGTTTTACGCCTTGAGTTCACCTCGCTCTCACACAGGGAGGTGTGGAGATTCAGAGTTCTGTGCTCACTTCGTACTGCTGTAATTGCTTACAGAAGGACTGCAAGGCAGGTTGGTGGCAATTTGAGCTGGTCAGGCAGTAACAGGTAAGACCCCAGGGTGTTCCACTCAACAAGATGCATTAATTTGTTTTAAGATCAAAGAAAACAAGGTAACAAAACAATAAACCAGAAGTAGAGATGAGAAATGTCTTTGTTGATAGCCTCCCTGGTCAGGCTCCCAGCCACAAGACAAGAGAAACTCCTGTAACTCAGTGCTTCAACAGCACCCACCTCGCTTGTGCTCAGACACACCTTTTACTGCGGGCTTTTACTCCGAATCACAACATTATTAACATCCAATTGACCATTTTTGAGTGTCCTTGGAAGAATGTAAGTGCAACTGCCTTCTGTTTACATTTTGTTTTGTCTGAGAAACCCCACATTGGTGATGGCTACTCTGCCGCAGCCTTCCTTGAGCCTGCGCTTTACTCTGCCTCACATCTACTCGTGTGCAACAGACTCAATTTATCTTTCTCCATAGCGATATGGGATAGGGATAAGAAAGAGAAAATGAAGTATATGACCATCCCCAGAGAGCAGACACATCCTCAAAATGGCTTTATTTCAGTTGCATTCTGGTAAAATCCCTGTATTTCAGCCATGTTCCTGTATAACAAAATTGCTCTCTTCTTACAAGCAGTCTGCAAACGACCCAATCGAGGTCAAACCTAACCAAGGAAACGTTCCACGTTCTTGCTGGCCCAGAAAACTTCCCTCAGTCAGAAAGATCCATGGACAAAAGAAATTCTTTCCCGTGTGATTTCCAAGCTTCTGTTTGCCTTTGCTTTCTTCACAGAAGTACAGAAACAGGAGATGGTACACAAACTTTACAGTGAGAAGTGCTTTAACAGTGTCAACGGGCAGAAGTATGTTTGCTTAATATCTTTCACATTTAGAGAGAACTATATTCCTCTTGAGATTACTCCTCTTCTGTGTTTTTATCTAAGGGATGTGAGAAGGGTAATTAAAAGGACATACTTGTCTGCAGCAACTCCCTAAACCCTAACTACAAGATCTATATGTGTCACCCCTTGATCCATGTTATTTTTCATTGCTACTTTTGTTGACACTATCTAGGTAGTGCTAAGTCCTCCAGCTCTACTGATTTCCTGTGGAAGACAAGATACTGGTTTAAACAGACTAAATGACTGATGTAGTTTGGATTTTATGCCCTACAGCTTTTCTGCACAGGCTTTTCTCTTTAAATCTTGTAGGGTTGTTTGATTAACTGCACACCCCCATTCTTTCTAGCTACCAAATACTCCCAGCTCTTAATACTTTTCCTATTCCTGTCTTCAGAGGAGATGGACCAGCCTTATAACTGGCTTTTAAAATAAAATTTTTTTATTTTCCATCTTTTTTTTTTTTACAGATGTGAAAATTATGTTACAATTATGCTGGTGTCTCACCACTCTCATAGTGAAGAATTTAAAATAGTTGTTCACAGTTTCCACCCAAAACTGAAGAAAGAGTTGTTTATCAACTAGAACCCCCTTTTTGAGAAGAGGGACCAAACAGATACCTCTTTTTTTCCTAAAGAAAACTAGTAACTTCTGTGGCCTCTTGCAGGGTAGGGGCTTATTTAAAACATTAGGGCCACTGGAAAATAATATGAATGGCTTTGTGATGGAGGCCTTGAATACATACAGACATGTTTATCTGCCTGGCAGTTTATGCAATGACCATGCAGCAAACTGCAGTACTCCTGAGAGACTTGAAAAAAGAATGGTTGCCTAGATTTATGTAGTGCAGAACCTAAAGTTCCTCCAAGCTTTGGCACGAGCTCACAGGTAGAGCACATGTAGGACAGGACATACAGAGCTTCTGACCAACAGGTCATGTCCATTAGTGTCTCAGCTCCTGGCAAATGCAAGTGGCTTAGCTTCACTCAATGAAAGAAACCACAAGTATGCCCTGTTCTCCCATGGTGTGTGAACAGACAGACATACTTAGCAAGCCTCACCTGAGGCTCAGTGACTTTGCCGTGCTACTGCAACATACAGCCCATTGATTGTCAGACATCCAGACTGGTACCCACAGACAGGCATGAGGGCACCGGCATATACCTGTGCTTAAACCCATCAATGAAGCCGGTGTTTTCCAACTTATCTGCTCGTACACTCATCTTTTACCAAGTTTGACAGAGCAATCATCTTAAAAACATTAAACTTCAAGATTTTAACAGCTAACAGCGGTGATCACCCTGGGGTTTCGGATATCTGTCTCTCTGTGCACAAATGTATAAATACATGTATGCATATGGTTGAGTGGATGTAACTCATATGACTTGATACATATGCTGTGAGCAAATCATGTTAAATACCAAATAAACAGAACATCCAACACATGTCACAGAGAGACATAGTTGAATAAAGTCAGTTAAAGGATAGCACAGAACCAAAGTAATTAAACTAATGTCTTGCAAATACTTCCCTCATTACTCACTTGTTTACTGTGATTCTTAGCCTAGTTTTCTACAACTGTGTTTACTCAGTCTGTCCTATCTGTCTATCAGTTTACCCTAATTACATTTGGCAGACAGTAGACATCGTAGAGGACATTCACACATATTTGTTGAAAATCAGAAATGTCTGATGGAAATGCAAGGGGAACTCAGCTGTTGTTCAGTCTGTTTGGCAGCAGCTGGCCAGTCCACAGCCATGTGCTCTCTAGAAAATGAATATGTATGTGTTTCTACATCACCACACACAGTTTTCCTGAGTTTGCTTAGAGTACTGTGGAAGGGGAATTTGACCAGAGGGAGAACTGACTTCGATGTTGCAGGGGAGGCTGGCAGGGTGGTTAGACCTTAGCAGGGTAAGAACAGAGGTTACTGCCTTGAGCTAAGGAATACAAGACAGGGACATCAAGCCCAGAGGAAATTGCTAATTCTGCTGCTCAGGGAGCTTCTATCTTAGCAGAAAAATACCAAATTCCTTTCCCCGCCTTCCCCCTCAGAGCAGACTTCCTCCAGCGCTCAGACTCCTCATCCTCTCACCATGGAAGGCCACACTTCCACACCTGCTTCCTCAGGAAAAATTTTGTTTGAGAACTGCCAAAGTCTAGGATGCTGCTTGCACCAGGAGAGCGAGCACTTGGCAGCCTCAAGCTCAGCTCAGATATCTCAGACTGTGATATGTCTGGGTTACACCAGCTCCTGGGACTCAATCCTCAAAGTCACTCCCACACTTGAGTTCCTTCCACCGCAGTGAAGTGCATCGCCTCCAAGCCACTGGCCTGGCCCCTCCAAAAGATCCCTTTTTTAAATTGGTCTTGGCTAAGGAACGGGTGCAAATAAATCCATTGATACTGCAACTTAATGCATAGCATCTTCCTTAATGCGTTAAACCTTTATATGACTAAACTGCAACTCTCAGGGATGCAACATAAAGCTAGTCAACATCCATAAATCCAGCAGTTGTAATGAAAATAATGTAGTAAAGACATTTAACCACATACAGAATAGCTGAAATTAATTCATGCTGGCTGCCCAACTACCTGCCAGAGAGGTTGTAATTCAGCTGACAGTGTTCTCAACAGATGTTGTCTGACTGTCAAAAAAATAAAATGTCTGGGTTCATTTCCAATATAGAAACGGAATGGAAATAAATATTAAATATTTTGCCATCTGTTACATTGCTGAGTCACTGGAGAATATCATCCCCAAATGCACATACTTGTAGATTAATTGGTCTATAGCTGTCTGGCAGCTAGAATAAAATAAAAAAAATCTCCAAGGCACTGATTTGACCACGTTACAAAAGATTTATGGAAACTGCTGTAAGGGCAAATATTAAACACGAGCACTAGAAGGCTACAAGAAAGCCTTGAAGATATTATACTGTCTTATCACACATTAACTAACAGCCAGATCTTTCCATGAGTCTCCTGCGACTGTGAATATTGTGCCTTCCACCAAGTCACTTATAGCCTGGACCTGGTGCACAGCCCGTGCTTGCAGAGAGCTCCATGTGCTGCACCATGGGGTAGTCTCAAGGGTGGAGAAGGGAGGAGGAGTGATTTTCCCCCAGGAACTGGGAGGGGTTTCCTGGGGTGAGGCTCTGCATTTATGTGCTGTTTGAATGCAAGCTCCTAGTGGGAGCAGCACGGGGCTTCAGGCAGTATGTCTCCAGAAGCTACAGGTTATGCCAAGGTAATTCCAAGAAGCCGAGATAAGCACACTTCAAGTTGCTGTGATGGCATCCAGAGGAGCACTGAGCCTCCTTACCTTTGTATCCTTTGGTTCCAGGGTGTTAGTCACACCTTGTCTCACTTGAACATACATGCCCGGCACAATCTGAGGTGCTTTCAATGCCCAAGACCTCAAAATGGAGTTGGCAGATGCAACTCGCGGTCACAGGCCAAGCAGGATATTGCAGCCCATGGCAAGTAGCACCAAGTACCTGTGGTTACTCAACTGAATACTGCCTACACACCCTCTCAGATCACAAATACATCAAGCGACAGTTCCCAAGTTACTTTATACACCAGCAGCACTGAATTTTGTAAAGCCAGTTGTATTCATTTTTCTGTCTTTGAGGCTGAACCATAGGCTTGGGCACAAAGCTGAATTCACAGGCATGTGCTTTTTGGTGAGATAGAGATGGGGCCCTTTCTAGGACCCACCCATTCCTCTCCCACAGCACCACCAGAGGTAATGTGAGATCTGCACACAGCATGCCTACATATGGCACCATTAGGGTTCTATCAAGATACTACTGAGAGGGTGGATTTCTCCCTTGTCACTTGCTGTACACTCAGATCCAAAAGATATGAAAACCAGCAACATTCTGTAAGAATCCCCTGAGTCCAAAAATGTACTGGGATCAGTACTTCAGCCTGAGCCAAGAAACACTGACATTCAGAATCAGAGAGAAGATACACAGCAAAGTTTGAGGATGGCACCAGCTGGTCAGCTAAAGCCTATCCCAGCTTCTCACTCTTCTCTTGAATAGACAACAAAAGAGAAGAAAGCAGAGAAGCTGCAGGACAACCAAATCTTATAGCTCTGCACAAAATACAAGAAACTAGCTTCATCTTCTGTGTGAGGGGAAGAGGAACAGGTCACTTTGGCAGAAAATATGATCTTGGCAGGAATTCATTTATACTTTTTATTTAAATTAGGGATAGCATGTGTATTATGTCTTCCACAGCACCCTACCCATCTTTACTCAGGGAGCAAAGTCTACCTAAGAGCGTGTCCACAACTTCCCAATTTGTGCTTTACCTCATTTAAATGAAGAAGAAGGAAGAATGTGTTTTACAGATCATCTTCCTAAGAATGGGCTCTTCTACTTCCATCCCTGAGACACTTCCCCATGAGCAGCAAGCTCACCCACAGCAGGGCTCCCTGCCATTCCCTACAGATTCTCACCAACACTGGGCAAGTTGGACTGGTGAAGCAGAACTGGTGTCACAGAACTATGTTACCATCCCTGTAGAGCAGTGGCTCTGGCAGCCCAGGAAGTCTCCTCAGCCATGCTGAGAGGGATTTGGGGGTCTTGGTTGACAGCAATATGTCCCGGCAGCCAGGAGGGTCAACTGTATCGTGGGGTACATCAAGCACGGCACTGTCAGTTGGTCCAGGGAGATGATTGTCCTGCTCTACACTGGGCTGGTGCAGCCTCACCTCAAGTACTGAGTGTGGGTTTGGGCACCACAGTAAAGGAGGGACACAAAAATATTGGAAGGTGTCCAGGAGGAGGGAAACACAGATGGTGAAGGGTCTGGAGGGGAAATCTTACGAGGAGAGGATGAAGTCCCTTGGTTTGTTCAGTCTGGAGAAAAGGAGGCTGAGGGGAGACCTCATCACAGTCTATGGCTTCCTGACAAGGGGAAGCAAAGGGGCAGGCACTGATCTCCTCTCTTTGGTGACCTTCAATAGAACCCAAGGGAAGATTAGGAACCTGTGACAGGGAAGGTTTAGGTTGGATATTAGGAAGAAGTTCTTTACTGAGAGGGTGGTCAGGCACTGGAACAGGCTCCCCATGGAAGTGGTCAGTACCAAGCTTGGCTGAGTTCAAGAAGCATCTGGACAACACCCCTGATCCATGGTCTGACTTGGCTGGCCCTGTGTGGAGCCAGGAGTTGGACTTGCTGATCCTTATGGGTCCCTTCCAACTCAGGATATTCTCTGATTCTATGACCAGGCAGGATCCACTACGTGCCCTTCCTGCCTGAAGCTGGAGGCAGCTCCACCACCGCTTGGCTGGTTGATAATTCTCACTCAGTGGGGAAGGCTTTGCCTGCTGGATATCTGCAGCCAAATAACCTAGTTTCTGAAGCACTCAGGTGGCACAAAAAAGGGTCAGGATCAGCTGCTCAAGTGTTGATACAACTTCTTAGAGCACAGCAAGCCTACCTGATTTTTTTCAGGAGACATAATGGATTCTCTAAGACACTGGCTTAGCATAAAAGAATTCCAGCACCAGGAGATCAGTCCCCTTGTAACTCAAGTGAGACCAGTTATGAGGTATTTGGCCATATTCTGCTCCATTACATGAGGGTACTTCTTTCAAGTTTATGGCACTGGGCCAAAGATACCGTTGTTCTGCTGAAACTGAAATCAGTGACTTTCGCCAAGTCTACCTCAGAGCGTGTCCACTACTTACCTATTTGTGCTTTACCTCATTTAAATGAAGAAGTGTTTGGGAAAGAAAAGTAACCTGATGGACCAGCAGAACTAACCCTCTAGAAATCCTCTGCTCTGCTTCATAATATTACTTCAATGCGAAGTCGTTAATTGCTAATGGCACCCATCTTCCATTACAGGAAAAGCCAGAGAGACCAAGTAAGCTGGGACCAATCACTCACACCTAGACAGCCTTGGGGGGTGAGGGCAGTTACACCCGATTGAGAGGAACACATCCTCACTTATCCCTGTGAGAGCAATTAACTATCAGCCAGGATGTACCAGAAATACTCACTTCTCTAAGACTCTGAGCAGCCTTGGCTTACTTTGAAATCAAAGGGTAATGTGAGTGTCAAATGAGTCTCTCATCTGACCTCATACCTGTACTTTATATAATGTCTATAAAGACTCTACATTTTTGGAGCCAAAAAGTTGAAAACACTCCTCTCTTCTGAAATCCAGCAATGCGAAGGGTGGTTGAGGAGTTAAAATAATTCCAACCCATCTTACACGTTTTTTGAAGTAATGTCACATTTAATCCCATAAACACAAAGTTTGAAAAACAGCCATTTGGCAATGATGACATTTTATGAGTTGTATTTGGATGAAGTGAACTCACTGAAAAAAAGGAGGGGGAGGGGAGAGAGGTTTGTAGACTGAGGTTGTTCAGCTCTAATATTTCTTAACACTGGAGAATAATTTAAAATGTCCTTACTGTTCATTTTGCACCTGTTAGTTACCAGCATGCTAAAGTATTTGCAGTGGTGTGAGAGTCTTGAGACCAGGCACTAGAAGAAGCAAACATAAGAACTTGTGCTATTCTGTTTACTTGAAGTCCATGATCCCACTGAATTCAACAGAAAAACAGAAAAGAAGATGTGGCCAAAAACAAGCCACACAGGTTACACTAGGAATTAGTAACATTAAACAGCAGAAAAGGACAATCTTGTGCCAAGGAAGAAGGGGGAGATGCAGGAGAAGAACAACAAGTCTTCATGAACAAACTCAGGAAACCAGACCAACTCCCCAGAAAGTAATAAGAGAGCTCAGAGAAAATTTCCAAGGTGTCTGTAGACAAATGCAACAACAAAGCAAAAGAAATAGAAGGAAATAGAGAGGTGGGGCAGAAAAAGAAGCAAAAGCCACAACAGAAAAGCAGAGATCTGCAAAGATTAATAAGAAAGGATGGCGGTAGAAAATGACCCATACTCACTGAGAATCTGGAAGACTCACTCGTTTTAAGTCAAGTACTCCATGTGAGCACCATCTTCCTGAATCTCAAAGGGTCAGTCAAAGGGACACTCACAGGCCTGGAAATGTACAAGCGAACAGGAATAGCAAGAATAAAACCCTGAAAAAATGCAGTGACATTTTGTTCACTGCAAGAGGAGACACAGCACTGTAACAGGTATCCAGCAATGTGCTGGAATTAAAGGTTTTAAAAATTGATCTTGAAAATGTCACATCTGACCTGCTCTAGTGATGGTGACAGTCCTCTCTTCACCAGGCACCACCAAAATCTTTCTCAGTGGTGTTTCCATATTTTCAAACAGGACATCTGAAGAAAAAAAAAAAAATAGCCCTGGAGTGGCTTTCAATCCCACAGATAGATCCCATTAAACAGATTCAAACTCTCCAGTTGAGTTTATCCCCTTTACGCACTCCTGTAGCTTGCACCACAGTCTGTCCAGCTCATTTAGACTGGGGAGAGGTTCTTAGCAGACCTTTTAATGTCAGCGCTTGAGTGTCTCACGGGCTTCACACATTGGGCAAGATCAAGTTGGGGGGAGGCTTTTAAAAATAAAGAATAGAGCAGAACAAAAAGAATCTAAACCAGCAGACAGTGCAGGTTGGCATATACAGAATAATGAACCAATTCACAGATTCTCACGCATTACATGGGTTGGTACAAAATAAACGCTTAAAAATCAGGTAAAATGCTTAAAAGGGAAAAAAGGCTGCAAGCTACATCTGCTTTTTAAATGTATTCCCCAGGGAAAGTCAATACTCCTGGTAATTTAGAAGGTCTGCTTAATATTCAGGGTTTTTTTCTCCAACAGTGAATGGTTTTATCAAGCGAAAGTGCACTTGGAAACAGGCTAAGAGAAAGTAAGACTTATCTACTAATGCCACCACTAAAGTCCCCCACACTGACGTATGTAGACAAAATCTCCACATGTTTGATTTCTAGGCCTTCATTGACAAATGTGGCCAGCAGGAAAGAGGGAGAGGAAAAAAGAGGAAGAGGAGCTTAAGGGGGAAAAAAAATAAGGTAGAGTAAGTCTGTACAGCTTGCTTTACTTCCCTGGTGAAATAACCATTTGTTTCCAAATAACCCCATCGCTCCCAATAGCCCTGACTGGCTATTACTCCATGGTTCTGGCAAGTTGCTAATGGCTTTGCATTTTCTCTTATTGTCTGCAAGAGCAGCTGGAATTCATTAAGAGTTATATGAATAGCCTACATGCTTTCAAACTAGATTTGGGAATACACTCAGAAGTGATCAGTGATTTTAGACTTCTGTTAATTCTATGGTAGCCCATCACAATTATCAAAGGATTGAATATAAATAAAAAACCCCAATTGGTAGGTTGTGAAAAGCTGTATGCATGTGTAATAAAGTGACATGCAAACGTAGCAGGGAATATCGGTTACAAGAGTTATTATTTTCTGACTGCTGCATTTAAAAGTTCTATCAAGAGCAGAAATCAACTAAAAAGATAACGTCTGCAATAAATAAGAAATAAAAATTAAAAAGCCTATTCCCTGAAATTAAAATAAAATACTTGAACATATTCACATACTTTTAACTGGTCATAAAGACCTAACAGTGGCGACATTCACTTATAAGACCTTCTAGAAGAATAAGAGACCCATCAGACCCAATCCTTTTTCTGAAGTGGAAAGCATGCATGCTGAAAACCCAGAGGACAGCCCAGGGGGATGCTCACAGAGAGATTATATACCACATAAACACATTATATTGACTTAAACACAGTGATATAAGTAGAAAATGTGGCCAATTATGTTTTGGTTTTTCTTCTATTACTTCTCAGCATATTTTTAAAGAGACAGGAATGTACTAAAACATTTACTTCAGACTCTCATAGAATTTAAAGTCTTCACATAGAGCGGGTACCTTCTGTGCATTTTTCCTTATCTGTGTGTACTACTTACAACCAAATATTGAACTAGATAGTCCTACTCCAAATGCATGAAATGCTAATTGAAATGAGGCTGAATCCCAATGAGGACCACCAAAAAACATATAATCTCGCAAAAGAGGTGATGCAGGCTAAATAGCTTCAGAAACTATAAATTATAAACAAAAGGACAAAATAATAGGAAATACAACAAAGAAAACAACCCTCTACCACAGAAACAGCATCTAACCAACCTGCAATAGCTGCAAGTTCCAATCTTTTACCAGCCCCAGGAAGGCACCTGAAAAATATTAGCAGATTCACCTGGTGAAAAACACAGCATGGACAGACCTACTGACAGGAGCTGATCTTCTACAGATGATGCAATTCCCTTAATTGACTGTTTTTCTTTCACCTGAACCTGGCAGAGAACAATGTGCACATCACAGTAACAACTGAAGTGTGAGTTGGTGCAACGCTGTGGAAAAAGAAAATGGGTGCAAGAGCTCACAGTGGTGTAATGCTTCTCCTGACATTGATATGGCCACATGCCACTGTTCTATCTCCTCAAAAGCCAGCTCTTGCTCCTCCACTTTGCACCCTTCAGTGGTCCCTCACCCTACACTGCTATTGCACAGGATGGGGAGAGGGGACTGAGCCCAGAACTTTCTAAGAAGAAATTTCTTTAGGGTTACCAGAGGAGAAGACAGTGGTCTCAAAACACTGGGGAGTGACACTGGGCACATTGCAGGATTGGGTCCCAAGAGAGAAAATCCCTGTTGAACAAAATGTGGTCAGACGATACCAGGCACTTAAGCTGTGGCTGACTGAACTGAACAAAGCCTTGGAGGTGAGGACATGGCCATTACTACAATAAGTCTGGTAGTTTTGATCTATACTATGAGGATGAGCATTATCAGCAGTAGCGATCAGGGCACATACATTCCCCTGGAGATTAATCGCTGTTTGGAAAGAGCTAAGGGACAGAGGGCCTTAGGGCATTAACCCCAAATGGCCATTAATCCCCCAAAACGCATTCTACCCAGCCCTTTATCACTATTAAAAGATGAAGAAATCTTTGAAAGAGAAAGGGGCAGCCTGAAAACAGTATTTTCTAGTTCCTTCCTGTGGGACAGTTCAGATCTGTATAACAAGACACATCAATCAACTGTTTTGAGATACTGAACTTTACTGGAACAGTTCTCCTTTTTCCTCCTTCCATCTCAATTAAGAATAAAAATAAATATGGTGCCTAAAAGAAAATGAGGGGGAGAGAGGTGCTGAGATGCAGATCTGGGCTGTAAGCTGGAGTGTTTTATCCATTAAAAGGCCACGTCAATCTGACCACTGTGATCAGTTTTGGAAATTCAAAATAGAAAAAATGATCTTCGTACTAGGTGCAACTGACTCCCAAGATATCCCTATACACATAAAGTGAAATAATTAGACCTTGGATGAAAAATCTTGACAGTACAAAGAAAGACCATGATCTAATATCAGAACAAAGTTAACAGATGTCATTAAGTGAGACGATTAGCCGATGACGGAAGGTCGCACCCAGTTTACTTTTCACAGTTGACAGATCAAAGTTATTCGTTCAGTTTGAGCAAAGACTGAATACAGTTACCCTAGGAAAATCCTTTCACATAACATTAAGTCTCTCTCTGTCTTCTGTTTCTTAGACGTGAATTGTCAGGAAAAATACTAGTGAAAGAGTACAGAGTGAGGCCAACCAGCTCACACAGTACTGAATGGAAATTCCCTTAGTGGCAGGTAAAAATAAATGTGTACTTGTATCCAGCAGCCTTTACACTCGTGTGAATCATATGCCTGAGATATTAAGAGCCTGACTCCAGCACGAGTTTCGCAGCTGTGAATCGGTAGAAGCCATTATGCCAGGTCTCAAGCCTGATTCAGCACCCCAGGTCTCCTCTGATGCCACCAAAGGGCTCCCCTCAACCTTGTCCCCCTCTCTGCCCCAAACCCTGCCCTGCTATCAATGAAGCACAATTATCCAGCACTCGGGCACGAGGCCAGGAAGAAGCATCCCTGCTGTGAATGGGTGCAGTCTGGGCAACACTGGGTGTCTTAGGTGATGGGGGAACGTGGGACGAGCAGCACAGGGAGAAATGGAGCTGCCTTTCCCCTTGGCAAGCCCCAGCCCAGCACCAGGAGACCATCCCATGCTCTGGCAGCCTTAGTGCATCCCCTCAAGTCAGTCTCCGTCATCATCAGCAGAACCAGCACGTCACTGCTCAGTCACGCAATCATGCCCCTCTTGCCCAGGTGGGCATCCAGCATGGCTAACGCGTGCCGCAAGTAGCAAGCAGGGCTGTCATCATTTCCTTTTTATTTTAAGTTTTTACGTAGCATCTGTCCAGGTTTTGGGTAGTTGCTGCTACTGTTGGGTTTTGCTCCTGTTTTTTATTGTTTGCTTTCCAGAACTGGGACGAAAGTCAGATTTTAAATCTGACTTCAATTCTGTTATAAAGTGTAATTAATTTTATGCTGGGTTTCACCTAGGAAGAGACTGAATTTGTGCATGTGCAGTCTTGAAATCTGCAGTGAAAAAACCCAAGGGAAACATCCTCAACTTCAGTAAATTCACTTTAATGCAATCGTGCATCCAGCACTTGCCCATTTACTTAGTTACACCACCATATAATGTCCAATATAGAACTGCATTTCTTATGTCCATCTAGCCCACAGGTTGGATTAGGTTGATTTAAAAGCTAAGGGCCTTTATCTCAATGCTGCCCACTTTGTAGTCAAGCTTCCAATAATGCATGTGTCCCATCTAGGGAAAAATGAAACTACAGCCTCCAAAAAAGCCAGAGAACAAGTATTAAAAATATGCTTGTACCATAATAATAAATAAAAGGAAAAATAACACATTTATACTGCAATAAAAATATTCACAAATGCAGTGTGGTAGAGTTTCAATAGGCTGCAGTTCAAATATTCTACAAAACTCTATGTCAGCTGAAGTTACCATTTGAATGCAGAGAGCCTAACATTAAAGAATGTTTTTAAATGCAGAAAGATTATGCTGGCCACTGCCCTTTGCAAGCTGGGGAATTTGTTCCCTGCCAAACCTGCTGCGGGATGAGAATCAAGACATTCAGACCCTGCCGGGGAAGAATGATTGCTTCATTGTGTGAAGGTATTTCTGTTACATGCAGCACAATAGCAGGGTTCTTCATCAGAGAAGCGCACAGTGGATTATAAAAACCCTTAACTCTGTGGTCATCAGGAATTTTAGGAGTATCAAAGTAAGAGGACCAAAGAAAGTGGTGCCTAACAGAGAAAAGAAAGGGAGGGCTTAACCTTTGTCCTGAGGGTGATAAAATAGCATCACATGGCTGAAAATCAGTCCAGCTTCAGCCATGTGATGCAGTTGACACAGTCACTTTTGTGAAAGTTACAGGATGGCATCAGCAGTTAAAAGGTCAAATTTGAAAAGACCTTCTAATTATACCATCAAAATACTGACTGGAAGACTCTGTGAGGTTTGATTATGTAGCTACAAGCCTGGGTACACACGTTCCCCTTTGCATTAAAAGCCTCTGCAACGTGCACAAGAGCAGCAGGCAGATCACCCAAACTACAGCATGCAATCAAGACATTTACCTGTGGTACAGGTAACATACCAAACTGTACCTCTCAGTGCACAGAGCCCATCTCCACCTCTTTCAGCACTTTGGCCATACCAATTACAGTGGTGTTTAGGTAGAAATTTGAGTGGTCTTAACCATCAGAAGACAGTTTCAAGAGAGATCACTAAAGACATGGACTGAATTCTCTGCTGTGTGTTGCTGTTGTTGAGATGTGTTTGAGAGCTTCACAGTTTTCTTTTGAGAGAAGACTTGTTCCTCAAAGCAGCAGGAACTATTTGTCACCCCTGCAGCTGGACTTTGGAACAGACTTGTTTCAAGCAGTCTTACCTGTGGAATCAGTAATTATTCTCTATTTCCTCTTCCCAAAGCTGTTCTGCTCTCATTCTCCTTGGCATAATCCACTATGCCCTGTCCTCATCCTGCAGATTTCACAACCATACCTTTTTCTGGATGTCCTCCTACCCAACTAGCTGGTTCATCCATGTCGTTCTTGGTAAACCCAGCTCCTCATTGCTCACAAAGGTCCTCTCTTATGCTTTCTCTTGCAGTAACTTCATGCACTAGTAGACATGTGCCTTTTTTCTGAAAACTCTCTCTCCACACTTTCTATTTCCCCCATAGAACTCACTGAGACCCTCTGGCTCAGACATTTCATCCTGATTGGCTTTCTGCTGAGATCTGTGTGACCAGGACTCATTTCCTAAACTTTCCATCTGAAGTTTTCCTGCTCTCCCACCAACACTGGCAACACCAAGAGGCTTTTTCGCAACGTACCCCACACCTTTAGAGCTACCACCTCCCAAAAAATAGATGATAAAGGTCTCTTTCACCTCTTACAAATGAATAGTGAGATTCTTTCTTGTCCTCTAACGTTTATCATGTAATTTGGACAGATCTGAATTTTTTCTCCATGGCTTTGTGGTCATATTCCTCTCTGCTGAGTGATGTAACAACAGATGAGAGTTCAGGATCCAAGAGCATAAACTGCCATAACAATCTGTAAACCAGCACAACATAAATTTCTTACAAATCTTGTAGATTATTTCCCCAAGCGTCTCTAAAGGGGAACAGGTTCATCCCAAGATGAACAACCTTAAGCACAATTTTTGCAAAAGAGTAGTTTGATAACCTGGGAAGAATACTGAACTTCAGCATCCCCCTTATCCCACAGTAGCCTTCTGGAAAGCAGATAGATGATTCCAACAAAACCATCCCAACTTGCCCATACAAGCAAGAAGAAAAGATTGCAAGATAAATCCCGAACAATTTATTCTGCAAAATACCCTGAAAAAGCCCAAAAGCCCAGAACAGCAACTGCCTCATTTTGTTTTGTAATTATCCTTTGCTTCCCCAGAAATCTCAGCTCTAATCAGTACCTTATTAAGAATGAAAGAAGCCAAATTTACAGTCAGTCTTCTCCTGCTCACTTTAAAAAATTAAGTAATTCCAGCAATGACAAGCCACTCCTGAGCTACAGATGCTTTTCCAGACACGCTGCTTGCTGGGGAGTGACTGTCAGCTGTTAAGCCTTTGTGTCACGGGCCCCAGCCGGCCACAGGTCTCACCATCACAGCATGCACTGTTGTGTGCCCCATACCTGAGCCACCCCGTTCATCTCTGAGCGCAGTATGTCTGACCCCGTAAATGTCCTTTCAGTCTATTTATGATGTGCATGCTAGTTAACATCCCTTAGTGTTCTTCCCATCCCAAGATTTTATCCCAGGAACAGGAGGCTAACCCCAAATCATTATTTCCAAACAAACATCATCTCTCCCATTTTGCTGTGAAATCTGCTGTCTTCTGATGTTTATTTTTAAGAGGAAGAGCATGCAATGCATCCCAGAACACACTGCTGTGTTCAGAAGAGAGTGAGTTATTAACCACATCAGCAAGTTAAAATTAATAAACACATGATTGCACCCAACATTTATACAAAGGCTTTCTCTTGGAAGGAAGATCAATGGCCAGTTCAACATGTACTCTTCTTTTTTGGGGAAAAATTGTATTCTCTTGGGTATTGAAAGTCACTGTTTATAGTCAGGTTCTGAATTCCTGAAACCTAAGATGTATTATGGGAACTTTTAATATTAACTGTATTTAGTGGGCATTTTATTGTCCACATAGGCAATGCTATTAAAAAATATTTCCAAAGTTTTATATATATGTTTGTGTGTGTGTCTCTGTGTGTATGTGTGTGTGTGCTCTTAAAGAAATTCATATGGTCAGCAAAAAAGCTTTGGGTTTTATTTTTAGATTAATTGAAATGCTCACAAGCTCTTACACTCAATGCAAAGGAAATCAGAAATGGACAAAGCATTCATGAGTGCAAGCAGCCAAAACAGTTTGCAATCTGAGTATCAGCAGAATTGGTCATATACATTATGACAAAGTTATTGTTAGCTTTTGCCCACACACCAAGAAAATCTTTCAAAGGCTTGTGTCTCTTTAGACTTCTAACTCAGGAAACAGTTGGAGGGGGGCAGTCCATACAAAGGAGCAAGCAGACATGTTCCCATTTTAAACGAGGGGAAGAAAAGCACAAGAAGCACGGCGACATTTCTGCGTGAGCACTTGTTTCCCTCTGCGACAGTCTGCACCCAACAAAGTAACAGCCTGGCTCTGCAGGCACTGGATGGTTGGGAAATGTAAAAGTGGAGCCTGGGCAAAGCAGAGGGGACAGCAGCCCAGCACAGCCACACCTGAGGACAAGGGGGCATCTCCAGCCACCTCCTCCGACACAGGCACTGAAATGTTTACTCAAGTTGCCTGGTCTAAATACTAGGTGTACTGTGCTTCACTTTTTTCCCTTTTTTACTAGTAACCTGAGAGGTTAGTTACACAAGAGTAGTTCTCACACATGTTCAACAGCAACGTGAGTGGAACATGGAAGGAATAAACCCACCTGAGGCTACAAGCCTGTCAACAAATCCCTTGCTACACGGATATATCCCACTTATGGTGCACTCAGCATCAGCTGCTGGGAAGCAAAGAAATGTTGCTGTTTTCAACGAGTAGTCTTCCCAGTACAGAAAGAAGTCTTATGAATTGAAAGCTGCAGATCTGACATCATACTCAACCTCAAAAGAGAATACAAATATTGAATATTTTGGGGTTTTAACTTTTTTCTGAGGCTGAAATGTAGGCATTATCTCTTTAAAGGAGGAGAGTGACAAGCTGTCTTTCTAGTAAACTTCCCTACTTTGTGTAAACCCTCATGTTGTGTTATCTTACCAAGACATCTATTGCACAACCACCACTCACAAAAGAAATCACAAGGTCATTCAAATTTTGTGATCTGTCTGTGGTGAAATTTCAACCAGCATACAATGGATGTCTCTCTGGTGCGATCACACTGACCTGATTTCTTACAGAGGTTTCAACAGAGCTCTTTTCTGAAAGGACAGAAAAACAGGCCTGATACTGCCACCACCATGTAACCTACCTAGTTTGATCTGGTGAGCCCTTCCCACTGCATCAGCCAACCACACAACCCAGTGTGGAGGAGAAGCTGGTGCTGGGCTCAGTGAGTTTATCACCGGGGCTGGTCAGATAGACAGTTCTTACGGTTCCTCAAGTTCACTTACTCACTAATATTCATCCTGGAACTCCTCTCCCCTCTATCACAGCTAGATCAGGTGCAGTGCAAGCTGTGCTGACTATTTCTTTTCCATTATATGATACTGTCTGTTACCTGTTCACACCCAGGTATGGACCCAAAGAGCAGCCGTCTGCAGCTCTTCTGCAATGGGCATTCAAACTGCTGAATCTGCAGTTCCCTTTGTCCTGGGGAAAGAACCCAAACCAAAACTGTCCTGCAGCTAACAGAAAAGGAAGGCCAAAGTTAAATATGTCTTTCATAACAAGATTTAATCCAATTTATAGCTGGACTTTATGTGAAACTGAAGATGTGTTATGGCTTAGAAGGAATATCAGCAACATCTCAGACAGAACAGACCTTGAGTATAAAGGTAAGTCTCCTGAGGGGGAGGTGTTTGATTCAGATGGACAAGCAGAGCTGGGTTTATTATCCAAACTTTTTGAGCTTGTAGTGCTGGGCTGGAAATCTCATGAAAACATGATTTATTGGAATATTTCTAATACTTCCTGCTTCTGCCGGAGCTGGAAGGACCACAAGAACTACATTTCTGTGGTGTTTTGGTATTTCCAGTTGTGGTCCCAGCTGGAACTGGGAAGGGAAGAGGCACACACACTTGGAAATTACTTTTCTTTTTGTTGTTATCTGCATTTTTTGGAATCATGGGAAAGGTTTCTTCTAGGTCCACTTTGGGGCAATGTGTTTTGGGGAGGTATTCTCATTCTAGCAGAGTTCTAAATGCTACAGAGTGTCATGACTTTTCAGTTACATAAAATTTGCACTTTATGTTGGAATTTTATGAAAAATGCCTCTCTGGTTTACTGTTTTATATTAACTCTACATAGTTCTGTAACATAAGAATTTCACGATGTCAGTCATGCATAATAATAATATAACAATCTAAAATAATAATGTAATAAATCCACTCACTAGTCATCGTGGGCCAGACTCTGGCAACCCTTTGTGAAAATGTGTTGCAAACACATGTATGAAAAGTCTCTTAGCTCAGTCCTGGCTGGATCCAAGCCAAGGAGTTATCTAACAGCAAATCAACAGACAAGTGTCACCAAAAACGTCTAATAGCTAAACAGCTCTCCTGTGAGCATAAGTTATTCCATTTTAGACGTGGAAAGGTTTAATTGGGTTCTATGCAATTAACAGACCTTAATTATGAGTAATTTGTTAGTCATGCTTACTTTTGGCTAAGCCTCGCTTTTTTCCTTCTCTCAGCTTTCCCTCTTGAAACACCTGCGAGCAGATTTGCAGGGGGAGCTAAGTAGGGGGGTTTCTGGCCTGATAAAATGTCTCATTGGTACAGATTTTAATCGGTTTTATGAAAACAGCTGCTCTCCTTAGAGAATGTGCCCATGGGCAAAGCTGTTTTCACTTCTAACAAGGGCCTGAGGAGCTGCACTGGCAAGAATCACCTGCTGGAAACAGTGAATCAGGACGTCTCCAACCCAGCGCAGTGCTGTTCTCCATCTCCGTCTCATTAACCTGGTCGCCCCTGCGCCTGTGCTAGCCAGGTCTCGGTCATCTCTGGTAGAGAAATAACCTGGACTGCTCCCCATTCGGATGTAATAAGAGCTGGAGCAGCAGTCCAAGGGGGCTAGATGCCTTTGAATCACCTGATGGAATATGCCTCCATGCTGTGCTAAATACCCTCCTTCCGCTGGGGAGTGTAACTTGTGCTCTCCCTCCAGCTCTCCTGTTACATGGAGCATATCTTGAACCATCATTTAGCTCCTCAAACTTTAACCGTATCGACTTTCTGAATACAGGCCAGTCTCAAATTACTGCTCAACCAAAGTCTTTGGAATCAACAAAGAGGATGAATTTTACCCATCTGCTTCAATCTTTATATGAAGATAATTGCAAAGAACTAGAAACGAAGCAATTTTGACTATGAAGAAAGAAGCCTGAGACTGAAACCCAGGGTTTACTGGAGAAAGGGTCTTACAGATGCTGATTGCGCTCATGGTGGGACAAAGAAACAGCAGTTCCTCCTGATGAGAGCTCAGATTATTCATTTTCCACAGCCAACTGTCCTGGAGGCTATGCACACTTGTGTTCCACTTCACTGCTGTTCTGCAAAGTGGTGCTCTTTGAATAGAGGGAAATTTTACTCTAGCTACCCCACTCAGTGGAGCATGGCTCAGAGACTCCCAAGCCAATGGGAAAAATATCAGTCGAGCGGTAGAAGCAGTATAGCATGACCAAAGGTAATCCTCTTTAGCACTGGTCTGGAGGCAGGCTAACACAGCAATATTCTTTTCAGGCCCTTGTTTAAGAAGACTGCACGAATCAGTGCTGATGAGCGCTAACCCAAGTGCCTCTGCTTGACCCTCCTTTGCCTAGCACAGCTGGACAGCCAGCATGCCCTTACGCTCTTCAGCCTCTCACCCTGAGAGACAGCTTGTTTGGAGCAAAAAGTACCAGGTCTGATGGTGTAAAAACACAACCTTGGGAATGCCATGCTGCTGTCTAAAATGTAGGCGAGAAAAGAAAAATCCAGGTTCTCTCATAAATCAAAATTTATCTTCTTTCAAATTCTCCAATCTGAGATGAACATCATGGAAGTATGAAGTTCCTTTTCCCCTGGGGCATGACAAAAAGGAACAGATTAACTGGACCTAAAAAGCCAAAACCTTACGAGGTTTTATGTTAATTTAACCTTTAATGGCAAGGCATCCGATGATTTTGTGCCTGATAGGCCAGTTATTTCCAATCAAAAAGCAAGTTTGTGACAAAAATGCACTGCTACCAAGGCCCCTCTGAAATATTTAAAACTCTCATGAACATAACCAGAGTGTAATTAAGCTTTGGAAAAGATAGCTCTGCGGCAACAGCAGTTATATGCTATGTGCTCATTCACTGGGGTGGAAGCTAAAATCTAACAAGAGGACTTGCAGATTTAACATAAAATAACAGCCAGGGAATATAAATAAAATGTAATATAGCAAATGGGGAATAATTATTTTGTGGATTTATGACACCTGCTTCCCTGTTCCATATTCAGCACTGGTAAGGGAAAAGAAAAAGGTATTCACAGGGGTGAAAAGTTCTCCTAATTTTTTGTTACTATTATTTTTCAATTAATTTCTAAGTATGTGCTTACCAGCAACTTGGTATTGTGAAGGAAAAAAAGGCTGAGCTATAAATAATATTTCCTCTCCTGGGAGTTTTCCTAAAGCTGCAAAATTTTTGCTGTTGTCAGAAATGGGAAAACCCAGAAAAGATGCAAGTTTTAGATTTGAACTTCATGTGACATTTTCAGGATCTTGCTTTTATTGGAGCCCTTTAAAATACTGACAGTGGTCTTGAAAAAATAAAAGCCAGCACTGTTTTCACTTTTATTCTCTCTCTGATGAACGTTCAGGTGCATAAGCTTTTATACCAATTACCGCGCATGTGTTAAAGGGATTAAGGGCTTCTGCCTTACTGCATCCTCCATCCAGCCTCCCTCAAACCATTTTCTAAGTACAGTATCTCATATCATAGCAAGTCAAATACTGTTACAATCAGCCCGCCTCCCCAGCTAGGGCTGACTCGGGCATGGGCAGGTTGCACATTTAGGGCTATGTCAGTTAGTGATGGGTGAGCTCCCAGGCGGCAGCGATAAACCCCTGAGACCTTTCCCTGCCTCCCAAGGAATGCGGTGGGGTCACGGCTTGAGTGGCCTCAGACACTACAGCGACGGGCATCCTGGAAAGGCTTATCAATAAATAAAGCCGTGACTTTTGGTGCTTAATTAAACCCCAGGGACAAAATCCTCCCGCCAATAACAAGCAGGAAAGAGGGATAACTGCTTCTTCATTTGTGAATGCAGGAAAAAATACCATATTACCACCATAAAATAAAGAGGTCTGTGGGTGCGATACTCGGACAGCAACTTATTCCATGCTTTTGAGATCCTGTGCTGGGTTTTTTAGGTGTGAGGTAGTCCTTGCAGATGCAAAAAGATTTTTGAAGCGATGCCAGAGGATGGACAGACAGCAGGACACGAGGGCTCTAGTCTGTGTTAGCTGCCCAAATGCTTGCCCCTGAACTCCCAGCAGAGTCAAGAAACTTTGCGAATGACTTTAACCTTTGCTTCTCACAAAATGCACTTTACTTTGATCCTTGAACCATGATCAATAGAAGGTGCAGAATGGCAGGGAAGAATTTTTCAGCTCAGGAGGAAACAATGAAGTTCAAAATGCTCAAATAGCCTTACAAATCTCCCACCAGAATGCGTCTGGAGATTACAGACCTGTTATTTACTTCTTCCTGATGGTTTAAAATAATATCATGAAGTTAGTTCCCCACCTCCATTGTGTTAGGGGAGAACAAGGCCTGGATGCAATGGGGACATTTCCCTGTAGCAGCAGAATTTCCTTTGCTTGCACCCAGACTGAATTTTATCCCTCTCCTACAGCCACAGTAAAGTAGATGCAGGTGCCACACAGCTACATTGCCTATCACATTATGCCAGAAGTTCCTACACACCAAGAAAGAACATTCAACAAACAGCAACATCAGCTGAGAAGCGCTTCCAAGATTCATTGGTCTACCATAGGAAAAATGTACTTTTTGCAGCAGAAATAGCAGCATTTCACGGTCACCCAAGAAAGTTGTTTCCAAGAATAAGAGCCACAGGCATGTGTACAAATTAACTGGTCATAAACATTCTGACTTCGGTTACAGTGACTGGGCCAAATTCTATTTGAATTCTATCTGAACCATCTTCAGAGTGGTTTGCTGTAACAGGATGCCGCGATCCTGAAAATTATGGGCCAGATCCACAGGTGGTTTAAACAGATGCAGTTCATTTTACTCTAATGTCAAAAGCATGCTGCAGTAGTAGCTTAGAGAAACAGTTCCTATGTTCTTCTCTGTGAAAACACCAGCTTGGCCATATTCCTGGCTTGACCACATTGAAGAGCTCACAGGTTTGCAGCCAGTGGAGATCACTCCAAGGAGCCACCGCTCCTGACACATTCGCTACTCTAAGGCTGTGTCCAGTGCTCATCATCTCACCCCTGTCTGATGGTCAGAGGAGCTCAAAGATGCTGATAAAGTCCAGCAAGAGCAACAGCACTGTGTGTTGCCCCTGAGTGTGCATTATCATATTTGCTCTTGTAGTGCCACACTGAGAGTGAAGACCTTGCCCCAGGTGCTTGGATGTCTCTTGCCTGCATCATTCCTCCCAATCAAATCCACCAGCCAGTTGTGGAGGAAATTAAGAGCTCCAACATTTACAGCAAGTCAAGCAGTGAAGAGGTGGAAGGGAATATTTTATCTCCAGTTGGAACTTTGTGATGGACAGCAGGCTGTACCAGACTGTGGATGTAAATTGCACCTGTGGTAACCCAGCAGTGGACAGTCCTCCCAAACATGTGTCTTATGGCTGCCTTGCTAGCAAATATGAACTCAAACACAGCTGTTGCATTTGCGTGTGCAAGTGCCAGATCCATCAGCAAGGCTTGTGCTGTGTCAGTTCTCAGAGTTTTGGCTTGGTGTAAGGATGACCCAGCAGTGAAGGGGAGGAGGTGATCAGCAAAATGAAGAGTTAACTGCTTCAGTGCTGCGTAGGTGGCAGGCCGGGTGGCACAGAACCCCACTTCTGCTCTGTATCTCTCCTCGCTGAACTATTGGCGGCAGCACAGATGTTGAGGCAAAGGCCAGCATTAAAGGAGTTAAGAAACTGTCCTCACAGCCTGCTATTCACCAGTCAGCTTACTAGATGAGTATCTCATAGTTATTGCCAGCTTTATCAGCCCATGTCTTTCAAGAGATAAGAAATTCAGAAGTGTATTATAAGTCACCATGCATCTGCTGAGCTAAATACCTGCTGAAGTTTGACCTGACATTTTTCCCTTCTGTTTACCCACAGCTCAGCCAAGCACCAGTATCCATGCCCCTTACCTGGCTGGTGTTCAAATCATATGCCACGATGAATGATAACAGGGTACACTTGGTGCACTAACTCTATTTGCATGCTTTTAGGTACAATCAGGGAATGATGAAGATAAAAAAATTCTGTCGGTATTTTTATGGAAGGTCCAACAACTGATGACACTTAAAAAAGATAAGGAACATCCCACTCAGTGCATATCAGGACACGTATTTTGTTTTCACAGCCCAGAGGTACAGCAAAGCATTTATCTTTCCCATACTGCAATCAGACTTACAGTTTAATTTACATCATATATAATGATTATATACCTGCATCTCACAAGATGAATGTGAAACTGCCTTTGGATAACTGGACACCACCAGAATGTCATATCAACATTGTGCTCTCTAAATCCACGTTGGCAGACAACTCTCTCCAATCTAGCCTGGTGTAAATAATTGTCCAGCTCCAAGGCAAAGTTGAACTAGATGATCACCAGCGATCCCTTCAAGAAAATATTTCCATGATTCTGTGACTATGGCATTGCACTGAAGCATTCAGAAACCAACAACAGATAGCTCTTGGATGGCTTCAGTTGTGTGTGTCCAGATACATTTCTTTCTGTAGTTGTTCAGTGCTGCTAATGAATGTACTAAACATTGCAGTCAGTTCATTCTAGAATGTTAATAATGAGGCAATTAATATCAATGGAAATAATGGGCAGCTCACTCACAGAGCTGTAAGTATTGTGCATGGGAACTTGTCTGCAAGCAGCAGTTCAGGATCCCAGCCTGCTGATGACAAGGATCTGCGTAGTCTCAGGGGTTTTTTTATCCAGCCAGCCATCATAGGACCTCATTGTTCCTTGCTTCAAGAAATCAAGTTCCCTACTTCACAATATCATTCAAGACATTTCTCTGAGATCAGAATGATGGCACCATTCCCATGCCAAGGTAAAATGTTATTCAAGATGAAACATGACTTGCTGACATAACATTTTCCACTTCCTTTCTTCATAGAACCATAGAATGCTTTGAGTTGGAAGAGAATCCAAAGACCATCCAGTTCCAACCCCCTGCCATGGGCAGGGTCACCCTCCACTAGCCCAGGCTGCCTGAAGCCCCATCCAACCTGGCCTTGGACACTGCCAGGGAGGGGGCAGACACAGCTTCTCTGGGCAGCCTGTGCCAGGGCCTCACCACCCTCACATGCTGTAGTTTCTTCAAACACGCTCTCTTGCTCATGACAGGTGTCTTTGTCAAGAAGATACGAATTACTAAGCTCCTCTAACCGTATAGCTTGCAATTGCCGTGTCCTTAGAAGGCAGCAAACAGCTGATCCATAAGGTATTAGCTACTCGTGAAACTGGGGGTTCTTACTCCTTATGACTCATACATCTTACTATTTCTGATAGTTAGTGGAATTTGGTTTTCATTCTTTCTTTTTCCTAACATTAAGATGCATTCATAGTTCAGGAGAAACTGACTGATAACCTCATGCTTGCACACTTCTGCAAGGGACTTGGAGGTGACAAATATTTATTTTTAAAACTCCTAAGCTAAGACAAGCAGGTGCTTTTGGATGAGACCGTTTTAGCAACTGGTTTTATTAGACAGCTTTAAACTATATATTGTTTTATGCTGTTATGTTTAAAAACTGCACACACTACTTGGCTTAAAAAGTAACACCTACTCTGCTGTTTCCCACTTAGATCTCTTTCTAATCATCTTTACTCGCTTTATCTCTTATGCAAAAATAAAAACAGATTCTCTCTTCTGTGCTCTGATGACTGCAGCAGTATGAGATGACTACATCCCAGCTGAGACGAGAGATGCCTCTGCAAGCTGACTTTCCTGGTAGAAGTCGACATGCCAGAAAGTTTGAAGGTAGAGCCAAATAGAAAAGGTCTGGTTTGGCTGGCGTGACTAGAAAGCATGCCAAGTCATTGAGGTGACTGTATACATATAGAAAAATAAATACATAAAATGATATATAGGGTCACTTTGTCCACTGGAAAGTCATGCCAGAATGTTGTCACTGTCTTGGCTCTGCCATTTTAATGGGTTTTGTAGCCCAGCCAAAACCAGGCACTCCATTAGCAGCTTCGTTCACTTGCTCTTCTCCGCTCAGAGAGAGCGAAAGAGCTGCTCAAATCCAGCTGCTCAGCTTCACAGGGGGTTTGCTCTTTCTGTTTTGAAGACCTCTGCTTGCACATTTTGGTCTTCCCATTTTTAAGATGGCAACAAAACTCCTGATCCCTGAAAAACTCAGTGAGGGATGCAGTTAGGAATGTCTCCAAGGGTCAGCTGTGTCCTGTGTTCCCTCCAACATCACAGGACAGTCTCCGCCTGAGAGAAGCCTTCATTTCAGGCACTTTCTCCTACTGACTGAAAAGCCCCACGCAGGACTCTGTATTTGCTTATTCCACCTCCCCACAATCACAATCTTTCTTCCCTTGCTCTTCCCAAAGGGAACATTCTGGGCACAGTGACATTTCCTCTTCTCAGTGGAGCCGCCTGGCACCAGAATGATACGAGATAACATGATGACATGGGAATGACATGGTACATGATGCAATGCAGCGATTAGAAATGCCTCACTTTGTTCTCATGGGACTTCTTACACTAATCTGATGAATATTCTGCCAGATGGCTTCTGCAAATGTAGGCAAGGTAGGAACCACCAGGTCAGGGAAAAGTAACTGCCTTGTGCCTCACCAAAGCTGCTCTGCTTTACTGAGCTGAGATGGTTTAAAATATATGCACCCCATTTGCTGTCCAAGGTGGACATTTTGCTGTAGCATCTGTGCTCTGAATAGCCAGAATATTTTATGAAACACAGGTCTGACCACATGCAAATTTCCCAAGCTGATGTTACACCAGTGAATTCCTGACGGATAAAATATGGGGACAGGGACATTATTTGCAGGTAGAGCTTCACAGTTATTAGTTCAGCAGCCAAATAGAAACACAGCAATCCTCAACTGAAAATCTGATTCCCTCTGATGGTGCTTTTGAATGCACATTTGGCCTCCAAGAGCTGTACTTCTGGGTTAAAAAACTGTGGATAGGTGTACCTGTGTCTGAATTCAGCCATAAGATTTTATGGGGAAGTCCTCACAAGATGGAAAAGTAAGCTATTGTCACAGGTTAAGAAATAAAACCAGGAATTAATCCGATTTTCCTCTTTCATCTGCTACCTCTGAGGGCTGTAAAAACTTTCTTATGACTCTAAGGAGAACAAAATACATGGCTATTCTACCTCGCTCACTCTCTCTCCCACTTTTTTGTTTATTGCTCTGCATTAAATGCAGGATGAGAACTTTAGGCCACTATTCAAATTGGGATATCTTCCTCTGGCCTCTTTTGAGGGGATGATAATGGGGCTACTGCATGTTAGGAGGTTGAGGAAGAGAGGCTTTTTGCATCCTTGTCTCTGTGTTGGGCGTCTACAGTCTGGCAAAGCTGTACCCTTGGTGACAACGTCCTTTTTTGGATGTTGGAGAACTTGATACTGGTACTTAGAGAAATCTTGTTATGATTTTTAGTGACATCCTCAGCCAAAGAAATGCACTTTTTCACTCATTTCGGTTAATTTCAGTTCAAGTTATCATCCCAGCCAAGTTTTACTACTTTTTCTTGCTATATCATCTTTCTTGAATATGCCAAGCAGCACAAGAAGCAGCACTGCTGGACTGATGGATTTCAGGGGCAGAAAAATCTGCCACCTGACTTCTTTCCCAGCAAAAAGTACTCAGGAATTAATTCCTGGTTCATGTTGGGTTGAACTAGAACCTGTTTTTTACAATAAAATCCAGTTTTAATTTAAATGAGCTAATAAGATTGTGAAAGACTCGGGTCCTATCAACAACTTTAAGAAAATGATCCTTGATATTCTAAAAAAAATGTTCTAAAAGGTCTAATTTTGGTCTTGAATATTTGGCTATTCTTTTAAAAATCTGAGTGGTCATACCTCTGCAGTACCTATAATTGTATGTTTATATGCCTGAGAAAGGTTTCACTTAATCTGGCTGTACCCTGATAGCAGCTGGACTTCTGTCCCACGTTATTCTACAGTACACTTGGCAGAGGACCAGTGTTTCCAAAGAATAACTCATCCCACCCACTGTTCAGACCCATCTCAATGTGAGAATAGCTGCTTTCCACATCTCCCTACATCTTCCAAAGAAGGCTGGGCATTCAGACCTGAACTAGATGAATGAAGCTATATGGTGATTCTATGATTAAATTTTAGATGACGCATTAGCAAAGAATAAAGGGAAAGAAGATGAAGTTGCATAAGGATTGCCATCGAACGAGACTGCCCTCTTTCAGCACTCTTTAGCGCTCATTGGCCTACTCTTGTGTCCACAATTCTGTCATCTGCCCAAGATGTGTCTGAAGCTGGCTGGTGTTCCTTTGGCCACGTTTATCAAGTCATTATTTATTTATTTTTAAAATACTGTTAGAATAATATTAGGGCATTTATGTGTTCTTGAACATTCCCCAACATTTCAGAGCCGAGAAACATTATCAGTGCCTCAAAAAGTACTGTAGACTGTTTCTTTTAAAGCCTTGTTTGCAAGCTCCCCAACCCACACCTTACACTTTGTTTCTAAAATGATGGGGTGTTCTGCAACTGTGTCTCAACATCCTCCTTAATCTCAGTTTGGGATAGACAGATGCGGTCTGCCCACACCAGCAGGCCTTTCCCCGCTTCCAGGAGTGACACTGAGGGACTCCCTTAGTTGGTGGCTGCCCAAGCCTGCACTGTATTTAACCACAAAGACAGTTGGAAGGATGAGCTGCACGCTGGTACCTTGGGTGAAGCTCACTAATACAAGGCAAATGGCAGGAGGAACACACCACCATGGGCGTGAAAAATGGAGGTAAGTCATGATCTGAAACACTCTTCAGAAAGTCTACACCTGCTTCTTAATTGAGTCTGACATTTTGGGGTATAATCAGTTATGTGTAGCATTTAAAACAGTTCTTCACGCAAGGTACTACCCTGGGAAACCATTACCATAGCTTAGAACAATGACGATTATCAAAAAGCCAGTGAAACCACCAGTTCCCCGCTGAAAACTGGGATGCGGTGGGAAAAGCACCAAGCTACAGCCTCAAGCCTCGCAGTCTACCGGAGAGGACGGTCCCTGCCCGCCCCGGCGCCCACACAACCCTGGTGGTCGGTGCCCCGAGCCCTGCAGCCGCCGCTTTTCTCTGCCTTCAGCTGGTACCGAGCCTGGCAGGGAGAGGGACACGACCGGGGGAGCGGCGGTGCGTTTGCTAAGCCCGGCTCTGGGGTTTTGGGGTTGCAAACCCCCAACCTGAGGTGGTTTGCACCTGGGTCCCACCCAGATGGATGCCCAGCGTCGGGAGGGGAGCGGGGAACAGAAACATCCTTCTGCTGCCCTGTATAAATAACCCGGTGGCTCTGAGCAAAGCGAAATCGGGGTAGTTCGTGCCAAAGCTTTGTTTCGCATGAACAACCCGAGGATGGAAAAACTGCTCTTCGGTTCGAGCCGCGGCTCGAAGCAAAACGAGCGCACACGTCCCGGGGAGCGACCGGAGCTCCCGCCGAGCCGCCGGCCGAGCCGCCATGGTGCGCACACGGCGAGGGACACCTAGCGGGGGCTGCAGCGGCTGCCGCCCGGGCCACCACCCGCACCCGCGGCCCGTACCCTCGGCCCCCACCGGCCGGGCTTTCCCTGCCCCGCCGCAGAGACCTCCGCGTCTCAGCGTAGGGCGGGCTGGCGACGGGCAGCCGTGGCTGGGCAGGGATGCGGCGAGCTGCAGAGTGGCCCAGCTCAGGAATTTGAGGCGCCAGGCATGGGGTCCTGGGCAGGGTGGGGAAGCCCGGAGGTGGGCAGGGGCGGGCAGGGCTGGGAGTGCCCTCAGGGCCCTGACACGAGGGTCCTGGTGTAACCTGACTATTCGTTGTCTGAGCATCACCTGTCACTTTAATGCCAACTCTCTATTAAATACGTAAACATGTGTCTGAAATCCACAGATGAGTACCTACTGTCCTCATAAGCCGAGACTCCCATCAGAAGCACAGAGCTGCCTGTGCCCTCCCATCACCCCTGGCAAACAGGAAGGCTTTGTAGAGCACGTCGGAAAAGCAGCCTGACGTCCCTCACCATTTTGCTGAGAGTGGGAGAGGAAAGCACGCTCCAGAATCAAAGCATCTCCCACCCCTCCACACTCATCTCCATGGCAGGTGGTGCTCTCTCTCAATTCCCTAATGCTTCAGCATAGGAAGTTCCACACCAACATGCGGAAGAACTTTTTCCCAGCGAGGGTGACAGAGCCCTGGGACAGGCTGCCCAGGGGGGTTGTGGAGTCTCCTTCTCTGGAGATATTCAAGACCCATCTGGACTCCGCCATGTGCGACCTGTCCTAGGGAACCTGCTTTGGCAGGGGGGTTGGACTTGATGATCTCTTGAGGTCCCTTCCAAGCCCTACGATTCCGTGAATCTGTGAATCCCTATTATCGGGAATATTCCCCGTTGCCTGTGAGATGTTGTGTCTTGCAGCATCAGGCACAATTTAATTCTCTCCAGCAAGGCTGCATCTTTTTTATATTATGTCCATCAAAAGTAATAGCTCATCCTTTAATGGAATATTTTATATTTGTTTTGCTATTACATTACATCAGCAGTTGTTCCATTGTCATAATAAATTTGTTTCATTTCTTTCCCTCTGCAGGCACTTACCTAGTTCCCCTCTCCCATAGTTTCTCAGTGCCTTCTCTTTTTATTCTTGCAAGGTAATGAATCTATTTCCTCCCAACCTCTAGCCAGAGAAAAGCCATATTTGGCTCAGAGTTAACATCTGAAGTTGGGGCTAACAGTATAGTTTTTACATTTCCAGATGATTGCTGTACACTGCAAACAGGTGAAAAGCAGAATTGTAAAACTCTTAAATAATTTATAGAGGAAATACAGGAAAACTAAGAGAATTTAAACATACCGTGGCTTAATGAGCAAGACCAACAGCTAAACTGAGCAGGACCATAGTTTCTAAATAAACATTGGAACATACTGACTACATAGTCCTTTAATTATCACAGCATGTCATGAAGCAGATTTTCTTTCATGTTAGGGAAAAAGAAAAGGAAGAAACCAAAAAGTGATTTAATATTTCTTAAGTTGCCAGTCAGATTAAGTTATCTGCTGTGGGTTCTACCTTATACACCCAATACATAGAGTGATTGTCACATTTCAGCAGCAACTTTTCCTAAGATAAATGCCTAAGACAGCTCAAATGAATCAACCTGGAGATACTCCACTGAGGCCAAGCCACTGGATTAGACACCTGACTTCAAGATGGCAATAATGAGGTGGTTTGAGTGCATCCCAAGGCCCAAGAAGCCATTATACTGAATGAGCATCATTTGCAGGGAATTCACACAAAGCTTCATGCTTCTCCCCAGTGAAGGACATCGAGAACCCAACCTTTCTCCTAAGACCTAGAAAATCAATAGAGGGAGCTCCCTACACACTCCATCCCAGGCAAGACACTGGTACTGCCCATCTTACTGGTGGAATAAAGGGCTTTAAGAGAAGGCAAACTATCCCTCCGCTTTTCCTGTGAGCCAACGAAAAGCATATAGAAAATCAATGCAGTGAGGTCTGGAACTGGACTCAGTCATCTCCACTACAAACCTCAGGTCACCAAAGTTCTTCAAGACCACAGTGGAGTAAAGTGTGCTGAGTAGCCCTCAGCTCCTTTCAGGACGCTGCAGAATGGGGAAGTTCACTGGAGCTCACCTGCAGTGAGATGGGACGTGAGGACACTCAGTTCACTTTTGGCAGGCTATGACAAGTTGTCACACTGCTAGTGGTGTGGTGATGGAAACGTGTAAGATCTGTGCAAGATCTGGGGAGTGTGGGGGCAGCTTGATATGTATCTTCATAGCTTGTGAACAGAAGGAAATGATTTTCACAAAGATCTGCTAAGCCTTGCTTGGCTGACAGAACAGGAATTTGTACCAAAGACAGTCCTGAAACACTTCTTGACAGGGTGAAGTTAGTCCACTGAAAAGAAGGGATTTCTCACGTTGAATACAACACCTGCAAGTGCTGCTTGGAATATGTTACCATATCCCTTGATTCCTAACACTGAGTTCAGGAGGAATAAGATAGACAAGTGTGTAAAAAAGAAAAAAGAAGTGATTCAGAGTGTTTTAGAAGGCAACGGGGATGGGATATGAACACCTGCAGTCTTCCAAAGCCCTCAAAGAAAGGAGCTCAGAGTTGTTAGGTCAGGAGGTAGTGTTGGAGACACCATTCATGCTTTAGGAGATGTAAATCCTCAGGACTTACCTACAGAAAAACACTGGGGGATTAAGATGAGCAGAAGGCTTCATGTACTCTTCCTTCAGCCAAACTCTGGTGGAGGGGCTCCGCCTCCACAAGCCATTTCAACAAAAACCCTTTGTCATTCCTAATAAAAGCCTCTTTGAGAGAAAATTATCATTAAGACAAAATTCATTAAATTTGACTCACTTTATCACCTAAGACCTTTGGAATTTTGAAAAGAAAATCTAGACCCCTAAACTGCAAATTGGATTCAATTTGCCCTGCTGCACCAGGATGTTCAGCGCTGTGTGACAGAGGAGACAGCAGAGTCTTCATGAAGCCGTTTTCTTCCCATCATGTTAGGGTGAGGACATGCTGGTTTCACACAGGCTCCCATGAAGATTTAGATATGAGAACCCTGAGAAAAATCAATCTGTCCTGTTAACCTCCCTGGCCTACAGAGCCTCTTTTTTCAAGTAATTACACAGCAGACCCATTCTCCAGGATAGTGGTCAGTCTGTCTTAGAGCTTTCTTCACCAGCATGATATACAAATTATATGGAGAGATATTACAGCTTCTTCTCTGTGGGAGAACAACAAAGTCTGAGAACCTTAACAGCATGTCCTACATTTTTAACTCATGACCTCTGTTGCTTGTTTGGTTTTTATTCCAAATTGAAAGTACTTGACAGCTATTCTGATCTCAGGCTACTGATAATGTGCCTGCAGCTGAAATGTCACCCGTTCTAAGGGGGGTGGGGGGTGTAGATATCAAAAGCAAAACAATCACTTCTCTCTTTTACTTGATCTTGGGGGCATCCAACCCAGATTTAGCATTATCTGAAGTATTCAGCGAATGCTTCCACAGATGTGCAGCTCCTTTTGAAGAACTGTCTCAAGCATCGTTTTAAGCCTTGGGTATAAAATAAACTTCAAATCTGTTACAGCTTGAACAAAAAGCAAAGCTGGCAGCCATTCTTCCCTTTAAAGATCTCTGTTTACTGTAGAGAGTTTTAGCCATGTTTGAATTTCAGAATTTTTTAAATATGTATTTTCTGAGAAATAAACATAGATGACAACTGTAAATTAAACCTGAGTCCTCTGGCTGCTAGCCCAGGCATCTACCAAGAAGGCCGACTGTCTTGCATGTTCAGCTGCATCTCCCTGGCAGCCCTATAGACAGGACAAGCTCTGTTTATGTTCTTCTTAAAAATGCATGCATTTGCTGATACAGTGATCAGCAAACCAGAGCTTAGTCTGTTCCCAAGGAGTCTCATACAGCTGCTGGCCTGCACATTTGTGTGTATAGAAAAACACATCCTTCAGTATAGAAAAACCCATGTATCAGTCCTGAGCAAGGCTGGTAGTTAAGATACTGTCTAGTTGTTACATGTCCTGGAATGACAGAAGAGGGATATGAAATGAAATCAGCTAGTAAAGCTGTGACAGAGAGTCAGCTGGAGACAGAGTGATGTGAATGAGACAGTGACAGCCGAAGGATGTTGGTGGTAAGGTAGGAGATAAAAAAGAAAACAGGAGCCAGCCCTCTGGTAAATTTATCATCACCAGGTATGGCCATGCATTGTACAGACTGGTCCTTCCTGCGGCCATGCTCTTAAACTCCATATTCCTAGTTTCTAGTCACTGCACAGAAAAATCGCTGATGCAGATATCTCTGGTGACTCTGAATCCACCCAACAAATCCCTGGAGAGCCTCAGGGGAGTCTGTCGTTCCTTTCACTGCCAGGACTACATTGTCTGAAAACTGCAATTACCAGCAATAAGCTTTTGCAGAAACACTGTGCATAAATACTATGGTGGATTGGCAGGCAGGTCTGTGTCCTAGGCCCTCCTCCTTGCCAGTGACAAACACAATAGTACACTCTTAGTTTTTAAGAATATTTTGAGTTTAAAACAAAACCTGTACTGCTTCTTTAAAATAGCAGATCATTGCATATCAGTCAGAGCATGGCAAATGGAAAGGGTTTGGGTATATTCCCACTTGATCCAGATCTGGCAGAAGCTTTTAAACATCATCAACGAACCTCAGTCAGCCGCAGTAAGCAGGCAAGTGATAACCCAGAGTCCCCTAAGCCAGCAATGATGTTGTTTATAATAATGATTAATGGAGAATTACAGTAACATGAACACACATCCATAAGCCCTGTGAATTGCTAACTAGCAAGGGAAAAGATGCAGCCCTCATGAATTCATGTGGCACAGTACAAATGACCTGCATGCTCTAATGAGGAAAGCTCAGTGCAAAGCGTGAAGGAAAATGGGACATTTGGCTACATTTCAGTAGAAATCTGTCTCCACAACTGGTATCAAAAGTTACTGGCCCAAGGGGAACTGGTTTGAGTTAGCATAAACGCAGTAGCAAGCACTTGGTGTGGTGTGGGACGCAGCATCGTGGGTGCTTTTACATCAGCAGGACAGTCATGAGCTACAAGGAAAAAAGCTGAACAGTTGTTGACAGCGTCTATACTATCCCAGCAATTTTATTTGCAGTGTCTAATGAGCCACCTACAGAATTGGCTACTTACACATGAATTGGATTTTTTAATTAGTTTTCATGCCTGACAAAATCTGTACTCTATGTACTGATATCCTATCCAATGTGGAGACAAGCTTCAGGTGTTAAGACATGCAGATTGTTGAGAGACATAAATTCAGTATCATCAAAGAGTATTACAACCCTCTTACAAGGAACAATGCCAATTAAGCTTTGCTATGCAAAAGACCTTGTGCAGAGAATAGCTATTTGCCCTAGTATGGCAGAAAGAAATTATGTTTGCCACCGTGGTGAGAAAGACTTTTAGTGCAAGAGCATAAGAAAATGAGCCTGGAACAATGATACTGAAGTAACCATGTCCTGTTCAGAAATGGGTTTCACCAATAAACATAGGAGATAACAAGGCTGAAAACACTCATCTCTTCATGACTGCACAGAGGGCAGATGAAGCCACGGTGACTGTAGATATCCAGTAACTGTGTCATCATCGCTGAACAAGGATTTATCCTGATGGACAAAAATGCTTTATCATTTTGCTGGACAGAGTGTGCCTCACCAAGTAAGGCTGCTGGCGGGCTGCAGAGACCTTCTGGAACATGTTATGTATAATAATTTTCCATTCTGAAGGCTTGCCCCAAAGCATTCATATCAGCCACTAAACACTTTTTCTGACAATTATGTCCATGACTTTCAATATCCATTGTGGTTGTTCAGTATGGTCTGGATGGTGTTACTGTACCCTAAAAGACTTCCGAAGTACATGAAAAGACTTCTGCAATGCATCAACACAAGAGGACTGAAACTGAACTTTGACAGTTACGACTTTCTGTGCACAGAATTGGCTTTTATTGGGCAGTAACTCCTCCCATAGAATGAAATTTCACCCAGTCTTTAAAAAAGCCACATCCCTGAAAATATGCAAACATTCTATTTGTTCTTTAGAAATAAATGATGGCATGCAAAGCTTATCCCTATCGTTGCTTCAGCTGTAAAACTCTTAACAATATTACTTTGAGGAACCCTAAAGTTGTCATAGATGGATACTGAAATACTGTTTGAAGTTATGAGGACCATGGATACTACAGGATTTAAGCTGTTTGATCCTGGATTATCTACAATTTATTTATGTCTTAGGTGACAGAGCAGACCTGTATGCATTCAGTTTCATCAAGACAGTGTGGAGAAAGACACTGTATTTAATTAAGAATTTTTAAAGAAGAAGAGAGTGAGCAGTGTCTTGTAGAAAAATCTTATACTTGGTTCAGCATCAGAAAACCATGTAGCTGTGGACTCCTGCTGCATGCAGACCAGGGCCCTTAGATGGTGGTGTGAACAATGAATCACAGAATCACAGAATGGTTGAGATTGGAAGGGACCTCAAAGTTGCAACCCCCGGCAGTGGGTAGGGACACCTTCCACTAGACCAGGTTGCTGAAAGCCCCATCCAGCCTGGCCTTGTTAGAGCAGGGGAACCTGAGTGGGTTTCTCACAAATCAGGTGAAATCCAACTTTTAAAAAAAAAAAAAAAAAAAGTTTATTTTCTTTTTAGTAACAGCAATTTGTTTAAGCTAGGTGACCGCACAGAAACTTTTACCTTCAGTGCTGCCACCTAGACAAGGGTCTGTTCAATGGGGTTGCACACCGGGCACCTCGTTCCCAGCTGTGGGAAGCAACAGGTGGTTGCAACCTGCAGTGATGGCACTGGTGATACCTGTAGGTGTGCAAGGTGTAGGTGAGAGAAGCTGAGAAACTGATGCAGTGGGATCCAAGAGACATCTCCAGATCTCAGCACTTAGCATGGTTTGATCTCTGGCATGTTGCAACCTTTTTCCTATTCACCCGCCTCACCCATTTGGTCTGCGTCAGGAATTGCTGTTGCTGGTTCCATGTCCAGCACTATTCCACTGTTGCCTAGGGCCTCTAATAACAGAAAATAATAACAATCGTAATCCTAGAAACCAGAATTTGGAAAAAAAAAAGGATTTCTAGAGATGCTTGAGTCAGCTTTCTACTTTCTCTGTGTGTGCAGCTCCCTCAGTGCTGGCACCAGTTCCACATTTGTCCCAGTTGGTAAGAGACAGAACTTTCTGTATAAAAAAAAGGATGTTTACACAATTCTTTTTCTTTTTCTTTTTTTTTAATAAGTGATGTTTAAAAGACTTTAAAAAAAAAAAAAAAAGAAAGAAAGAAAGAAAGAAAGAACTTGGTCACCAGGGTAAGAAAAACTGTTTTTTCTAGACTTCCTGGTTGACTTCCAAGCTGCATCTGACGGCTAGAGAAGTGCAGTCCATCATCGCTCTTTTTTCACTTCCAATCCTTTCCCTGAAGCCCTTCACTTCTGTAAAATATTCCCTCTCAGTGTCCCCCACACTTCATCCCACTCATGATTGGCTAAGTGATGCATCTGAAGGATCTGAGCTGTGTGAAACACAGCTTTGTGCAAGTCCAGCACCAGGGATGGAGGGGGAGACTCAACTTTTTTTACAAGCGTGGTAATTTGGGAAACTCAACTGATGCTGAATATGTCACAGCAGACCCATTAGCATCTGCAAGAGGTACTGAGTATGGTCATAGAGAAATAGATGCATATGCAGGAGAAAAATCAGGAATAACTGTAGAGCTTTCATTTACATTAACCTGATCTTTCAGCTATACCTTACTCAACTGGGAGGAGTGGACACTGTACAGCTTATACAAAGACTAAGTTTGAGTGGAGGATTTATTTTCCTGTTTAAGACCACATATGCCTTTTTTATTAATTCCTCCTGTATGTTCTAGCTTCAGCAATGGCCTGTCCTGAGGCAGGCTTTACGGAAGACCTCCTGCTGGTGCAAGAATTGCCAGACTCCATCATGCCACTATCTGCTTAGTCTGATACCTTGCTTTCAAGTCTTGCCAAGATGTTTCCAAGGGGATTCCTGAAAATCCCATTGTTACTCAAATTATGGAATAATCTGTTTCTAAGATGCCACCTTCTTTTTAGCAGTTGGTTTATGTCCTTATTCTGTCTGCTCTCCATTTTCAGTAAACAAGGTCAGATCCTTGTTTATCATCTAAAGAGAGCATTGTTCCACCAATTCCAGTGGAGATACATCATTTCATACCAGATGAGCTTGCGTTTCCCTCTCCATACTGTGCCCATCATTGCCATGGTATCAAGGCGTTCTCTTTTGAATCAGTAGCATTTTTTGTTTGGTTGGTCTTGGACACTGCTAATTTAGTCAAGAACACCAGAGATCTCTCTGCTGGGCTCTAATTTATGAATTATCAAAGTTAATTTTAAAGGCACCATAAGTCTGTAAGGGGTTTGTGCCCCCCTTCCCAGGAGCTGCCACACAAGGCACCTGGTAGGCAGTGTAACCCTGTAACATCCGAGATGTCGCCTCACTGTTCGCCTCTTTCTGCAGGACCCTCAGTGATGATATTCTACACATTGAGCTGCACCTGTTTCTCTTTCAGCCTGTCTAAAATTTTTCCTTCCATTTCTGTTTCTTGGCCCATTTCTAATCCATGACAGCACTTTTATTCTTGTCCCATGACTTAGTTTCTTTAACAGCTTCTTGTGAGGGATTTTGTAAGACTTTTGAAAGCTTTGGTGATCTCCACCTGAACAGAGGGTATGACATCATTTCAGAGTCCAAACACTACCTTCCCCTTGTCTCCCTGCACAATCTGCTGAGATGAGAAGGCTGGAGGGGACTGAACAGCCATTGTGTGCATGCTGACTGGCACAGCCTCCTCTCTCTGATGGTTCTTTCCATGGAAATTGTGGATACATTCACTTTGGCTGAGTTTTAAGGGATATTTTTGGAAGGTTTAAAAAAACACTAGGGACTGAGTTTTATTCATGTGAAGAGTCTTGACTTTAGTTTATCAAAGAAATAAAAACATGCCCCCTCTGCTTAACTTTAATCAGCTTTCACAGAGTATACAGAAGGGGGTAGCTGGGGCAGAAGCCAGATGGGTACAGATCCCTGGATTGCTGGGATGGCTTCTCTGAACCAGGACAGGATCAAACAGCCCAAGAGGAGATGAGTGGGGGAGAGAAGAACTGATGTTACCTGTGACCAAAGGATTGTTAGCCGATGATGATGGGTTGGGGGAGTGAATAAAAGTCCTTTGGATCTTCCACACTACTTCCCTCCAGGTTAGGGAAGAGGTCAGGAGAGAAGAAGAAGTTTTGGGGGAGAGGTGAACAGAGGACCAAAGAGTAGAGTTGTGGAGTCCTTCCATGCACACAGATACTTGAGCTGTAAGCACAGTCCCTACAAAGAAGGCAAGCCTCAGAGACCTTTAGACAGTGGAGTGACTACAATCTGTCAATACCCTGTCATAGGTAGAGAATCACGCTGCTACTGTATAACTCAAGGTGTATGCTTTGTCCCGTGTTTGAAGTCTCCTCTATTCAGGTATACTAGGCTATGTGGAGACATGAACAGAGAGAATTTAAGGCATAATTTTGGAGAAAATCAAAACCTGTTGGCTTTTTGCAACTGAGCAACGTGTATATTCCAAAAGCAGGCATTTGAGATCATGTCAAATTTTGGTTTGATTCACTGAGGTGTAAATTTGCCATTGCTTGTGTTAAAATAATTTGATTCTAGGGTTGTTTTTTAACTTTGGGACAGATGGGCTTCCCAAAAATTAACAAATGGCCTCAGAATCTGCAATTATTGTGTATTTAAATAATTATTACTGAACAGCCTGCAAAACCAGGCACATCTCCAAACCACCCCTTCCTTTTCTTCTTGGAATTCACTCCACTTGTGGAGATTCAGACACTTTCACCTACTGCTCTAGCTTCTTGCAGCAGAAGCCTTTGGTCACAGATGGTGCCATGTCTTTTTCAGTAAGCTCAGAGTTGGCATGTAGGAACAGAGACTGCCTTAGGGGGTTTGGGAAACTTTTGAGGAGCTAGAACTAAACCTCCTTTGGTCACGGTTGAGAGGGCAGCGTGCAGTAATTGTCTACCTAGACAAAGTGGGATTGCTGGGGTGTTTTCCAGAAGGCACATGTCTGAGCATAACGAGCTTAATGAAACAGCCACTGCTAATGCCACTGTTTTCCAAGTTAACAGATGTGAGTGGAGAGGGAAACCTCAGAAAAAAATGGAATCAATGGAAATGAGGGATTCAACTGCCATTTTACTGCTTTAGGTTGCCATGTTAAGCAGTGAGGTTGTTTTTCACCTGCTCTTTGAACAGCAAGTTTTTATCTCCAGTACTGTCAATCTGGTACTTTTCATGAATCAGAAAATGTTTAAAAAAAAAACAAGGCAACCAAAAAAAACCCTAAAACATTACAGGAACAACTATTCTGATACTGTCTCATAAAATGGACAGCATCTCCTGTAATAAACCTTAACTGAGAACATGTTATCAAAACAGATGCAGAAAGTCATTCTTGCATACAAAAAAACATGCTCTCCTTTCTGCCTAAGTAGCCTTTTCCTGTGTTGTGGTGTTTCCTGTCTGCACCACTTGGCTCACTCCAAGAGCAGAACAATTCAGTGTTGTTGTGAGAGCTCAGAAGCAGGTTCTCTCTTCTATCAGTGGGCAACTTGAAGGCTTTGCCAGACATATAAGCTGGAAGCTGTACTTTTGCCTGAGGATGCCCACACATACACCAGCCCAGGTCACAGCAAACTGCAGGGTTAAGGTAGGGAAAAACTCTAATGTAAATAAATGGGGGGTTGAATCAAATGATACTTATTTGAATGCAACTTTTCCCTCTTGACAGCTGGTAATTTATAGCATGCTGCACTAGTTTGCTCTGGTTTCAGACTCCCTGTTTTCCTCCTTCTCTGTCTCTTTCTGCCAAGCAAGTCTTGCTACCCCCAAAATTTCCACCACGGCCGTTACGGCAGCAGCCCCCACCATAGAGGGGGAGACCTCCCCACTACCAATGGCAGGTAATGCAGACGTGAGAAATATTGGTGCTGGTAAGGCAGTATTATGAGACTATAGCTATACTAGTAATTTAAGCACGCCTAGTTTCAAATATCTAGAAAGCTGGACCAGCTGGAACAGCGTCCCTGGCGCATAACACCCCTGACCAAGTCCAGGATCTATCAGGGAGAATAATCAAAAGCATACCTGAAACTATCTGACAGTGTAGGTGGTCACAGACATTGTCCAGAAGCGTTCCCACCATTTGATTTGCCACTGCAGACTTTGCCTGAACCTGCTTTGTGCCCCATAGCACATACTAAAACCAAATGAATTGGTAAAGCACCAAGTCAGGGTGGTCAGTACTGAAGATGTTGGCATTGTTATCTGCTCTAATACTGATGGGATGATCACAGGCATATTTTAGTTCTTGATGCTTTGGGGACATGATACTGAAGTTTGGTGAGCTGCAGGTGAAGCACTTCTCCGAGGCAGGATTGCAGCTGAGCTCTCTGAATTGGCATCACTGTGGAAAAGAGACCAGATCCCTTTCTCCAGATATGGAAATGGTTCCTCTTTTCCCGGTGTGGAAGTTGTTGACACATAATCAGGGAGGTTATCTGACAATGCCTACAGCACAAGAGTAGCTGTAGATAACTGCCATTGTTTTCATGGGACTGAGGAAAGATGTATGGATTTTTTCCAGAAAAACCCAACCTGCATTCAGCTGTGCTGACCCAGTGGTTTGTGGTGGGTTTGGGAACACCACCAGCTGAGCACCTTTGCAGGGTCATGGCATTTCCCTGGATACAGGCAGCACCAGGCACAGACAAGGCCAGTGCACACCAAGCAAGGCAAGGCTGGAAGGGATCAGTAGGGAGGGACAGTGGGGAGGACAGGGGGATAAAAGAGATGTAAATATTACTTTATATTTACAGATTGTAAAGGCTGTGGAGTAGACAAGAAGATTAAAAGATAACACTAATGCAAGAATTAATTGGTATAACGTTGGCCATGAATACATGAGGGTAATTAAAAGGCTTTAACTGTCAGATGGCAGTGAGTTCCTGGCACACACTTCTGAAGAGGGCAAACTGTTTGAAAATGGAGCTGATTCAGCCTGAGAAAGTGATTGTCTGGCATGACTGTGAGAGCAGGAGAGCTGCTGCATTACCTGGAGGCTGCAGGCCCAGGAATGGCCCCGTGTAAATGCCAGAATACATGTAATGATATTCCTGGGTAAGACTACCTGAGGTCTCTCAGCCAAAGAAGCCAACAGTCAACTGCTTTGCAGAGGCATCATTTACTCACAGGCCAGTTTCTGCTGGCTCAGATGAGCAAATATCATTCATTTAACTCACCTACTAGACTTAAGTTACCATATGTTATTCCCTACATATATATGTGTGTATATACATAAAAATATTTTTTTTAAGTCTAATTAAAAGAAAATCTGGTAAATTAATGTAGGCAAACACTATTGTCAATTTATTTGCTCAGTTCTTAAGCTAAAGACAGCTGACTGCCGTGCTCTGTTGGCACAGGGATGCTATTCCCACGTGTACAACCATGACCAGCTCAGGGCCAGCCAGCTTCATTAAGCCACTCCTTAGTAACTCTAATCCTGGTGTTATATATTCCCTCTGGGACCAGCAGGCAGAACCTGTCATTTTCCCAGAAGGCTAGTATTTTCTCTCAACTGTTTTCATTTCCATTTTTTAGAGCTCACGTGGGGAAAGGTGAGATTAATGTGGCCTAATTCTTTGGCTCTCAACCGTAAGCAGACTTTGCTAAAGCTAATGGGAATTGTTTGGGGCTGCACATGCAGCACTGCACAAGCAAACCTGGATTTGGGCTGAAAAACAAGTATCTTAGGTCTTCTAAGATCACAGAAGTTCCCTTTCATCTTAAGGCCTTACCTAAGATCAGAATTGCTCACATCAAGTTTGTACAAGAAAAATTTTAAAATATCTAGAAGCCTTCATCAGTAGAATTCTGTCATTAATGTCATTGATATCTTCTCCATGTTAGGCATCTGTTTAACCCCCTGTGTGTCATTCTGCAGGTCTGCGTGTGTATTGTGGACGTAGGTCTGAATCCTGGAGCTTCTAACAAATGGAGGCTCTTGGTCTCCTTAGACAACAGAAAACCAAGAGACCTCAGTATAACTTGTCATTCACATTCAGTACCCACCTGTATTCCAACCTGTGTGCTCAGGACACGCTCCCCCTTTCAGGAACTGCAGCTGAATCACCCACTGCCCGGATGCTGGAAGCCACTCTGCCTTGGTGAAACTGCTCTTATTCTTCCAGAAGGTAATCACATCACACAAACAGTAACATTTTAGTAATGGACCCTACAGAAAGACCTGGTGAGTTGGTATAGCACTCCTTAGCATGAAGGAAGGCTGTGCTTTGCCACCTGCAATGGGCTGCCAAACAGTTAGGACAATTCAACTTCAGGAGTGGAATTTGTTGACCCCTTTTCAGATGATTGTCTTAAAACATTGAAATGAACCCTCACTTGATCTAGATTTAAATTAACACAGAGATAATTGCTTCAAAACATACAGAGTCACTAATCTTCTGAGCATGCCAGTATTTTTTGAGCAGGTTGCCACCAACTGGAGAACCTTTACTAGAGAGACAAGCCCGAGAGTGTGCTGTGAACAGCAGTGCTGCAATAAAAACCCAGAGCATCTTCTTGTGGGTTTAGTGAGTAGTATAAATTCACACCATATCAACCCCCAAATTAGGCCTTGCAGTGTCTGCAAAAATGACTGTACAGGTGTTGCAGGGGAAACCTGGAGAGGAGAAAGCACTGCACAAACAGCTGGACCACAGATGCCTCACCAACACATTTCCAGGCTGGTCCAAAACTGATCTCCTGGGTGTACTGCTGCCTTCTGACATCGCCTCACCTGGCTGTGGGCAGGACATGAACAGATCCCAGAAAAATACAGCACAAGGACAACCTCCCAGATGACCAACAAAGTTTGGAAAGGGGAGGGAGGAATAGTAGTGTCCTGTATATTTTTCGTTTGAAATGATGTAAAATCAATACAAGTCCACATAACACACATGTCTTGGCATGTGTTTGTTTTCTTAACGACACGCTCCAGATAGCCGTAGCACTCTGCCCGCACACAGGGTAGGGTTGTTTTGGTAAATGTTGGGGTCTGGGTGTCAAAATACAGGGTAAATCAGTGGCCAAAGCACCCTTCACTCTCTCCACAGCAATACTATAATATGCCCCAATCTCTGGCTTACGCTTCTTTGGCCCAGTATGCCCTTACTAAGGCAAGAGTGAATACATTTGGCACTTTTAATCTTTTCTGACTGGAAGTTGTACTATGGTTTATGAAAACATAGTGATGTTTATCTTCTTAAATACTTTCACCTTCCAGCAAAGATTTCTGGGAAGGAGCTTGCTACCAGCGCCTTATTTGCTCCAAATGCTGCACAATGCTTCATTTCCTCTGAGTTTTCTGCAGTGATTTTTGTCTCTGTAATAAAATTCTCCAAGGCAGATGGGTGAGGATCTTTCTCAATGCTTTTAAGAAGCAGTTTCATTCTGGTTAGAACTAGTTTGTGCAGCCAGGCAGAAATCTGGGTTTCAGCAGGTTGGTATTTGGATGCAAAACCCAACCGTGTTGCATGACCCGCTCTGCATGGTGACCGCTGAGGATCTGCCCTGTTTTTTGTGCAGGAAATGTTGACCTTGTTCTTGGGGAGACTAAACAATTTCACACAAGATGGAAGGATGGAAGATGGAGGATGGAGATCAAAGCTTTGAAGACTTATCTCCTCTAAAACCACAAAGATGGACATCGCCTAACTGTTAAAGGCAGGCCTGCGTTTCCCTACACTCGCATCTGACTGTGGTTGCTCATAAATTCCCCGGTAGAATATCAGAATTTTTGCAGAGAAATACACAATATTTTCCAGAGATTTAAATGACCCTCCTCATGTCAAGTAGAGTTCATTGAGACACACAGTGACAGGTTGTGGTTTTTTCTCAGAAAAGTCCCATTTGTCAGAACTAACATATTACAGGGGAAAAGCTGCATTCAGAGAGACTGTTTTTCAACATCTTTCAAGAGCACTTTATAAAGTTTTGAAATTATCAAAATAAAAAGTCTCAGGAGTTTTGATGGTCAAAATTCTGGTTCTCCAGTTCACTTTGTTTCAAAATGTAACCAAATTAAATTCAAAGCCTTTACTCGGGGTGGGGAAAATGCTGCCACATCTGATAACCTGCTCTACACAATTCTCCCAATTATACCATCAAGCAAAGAAAAGCCAGAGCCTGTAAGCAAAATTCCTGACTTCTCTGTGTCCTGGGTAGTCAGGTAAAATGGTGTAAAGTAGGTCTCGAGCGTTATCATTTGTTTATGAGTACCATTGTTCAGCAGAACACTATTATTTAAGTAAAAATACGTTTTAAGGTACAGCCATGGCGAGCTGTTTTTCTGCCATCTGGAAAAAATAAAGGAGCCTGATCCTAAGACATGTTTGTGACATTTGTAATGTAGATATGATGCTGTACGCATGCAGAAAACATGCAGGTAATGATTTTTCCTTGTGAGGGTATGAGGCATTTTTTCATGATTTATTGAATTGCTTTTCTGCAAAGGTAAGGGGAAAAAATTATGAGGGTCTAAGTTGGGAAGTAAATCTCCCAAAGGGGCTCTCTGCCTCTCAGTGCAGCCCAGCCTCGGTGTCCCACCAAGGTGGCTTTTAGCCCTGGAGCACAGTCAGATGCTGCTAATCCTCTACTCATCGAGGTCCCATTGTGTTGGGCACCCTGCTCAGCTCCAAGCAGGATGGGGCTGAGGCTGAAGAAAGGGGGTGCAAGGAAACCAGATCCCTCTTTTCTGGCCATGCTGCCAGAGTAGGCAATGGTTAAAACCCTAAAAGAAGCACACTAAGGGGTATGTAGGGTCACAGTGAGTGACAAGCTGGGGCAAGACCTGGGCAAGTCTGGGGAAGCACCTGGATTTTTCCTTGAATAACCCCAAAATCACCTTGCCCACCACCCTGCTGGTACCTTCGCCTCCCCACCCTCCTCCCATCCTCCTGCCAGGCAGCTCTAGCAGGCATTTCATGTTCGTGTCCTGGAGGCTGCAGACTGAAGTATTGGTCTTGCTCCCCCTTCCTGCCCCATCCTCATCTCACCCGGGTTTCTGCAAGGACACACCTGGCTGCAAGGAACAGCACCCTGTGTGTGACCACGTGTGTACCATGGATGCATGCTTTCCAGCAGACACAGCTCACCCAGGTGGTTTCCCAGGACCTTCCCCAGTGCAAGCAAAGCCATGGGACCGGGCAGCCTGGGGTGGAGGCTGTGTCTAAATCTGACCCACTGTTGGTTTTCCTCTGGCTCCTCTCAGGAATTTGTGTCCAAAGGAACAGCAAGCAGCTACAAGGGTAGCTTCACTGGAAGGGTCAAAGCCTGAAGGAGAGGGACTTTCCCTCTCACAGACAAAGCCTGAACAGGAGCAGAGGAGAGGGAAACCTGGGTGCTGTCCTCACCAGAAACAGTGTGCACCCAAAGGTGAGGCAGGAATGGTGGGAACAGAGCTTGCTGTGGCCTTTGCCATTGCTGCTGCCCACACACCTCAACGCCTGCAGCACCTGCCTGATCTCTGCCAAGTTGCAGGAGCTCACAGCCTCCCTAAAAGACCATGCTGGGCATCTTGGCACCTGACCACCAAGATAGGTGCCTGTAGTTGTAGGCAACCTTGGACAAATGCTCTACTTGACATGTTCAGCGCACTTAGTGCAAAAACTCATTTCTGTCCCTAATTAGCAGCAAATTTTGCCAACAACATGCTCAAGTCAAGGGTCTGTCCCCTGCTGTAAGCACTGAGCATGGCCTTCACCATGCCTGTACATCTGTGGGCGTATTTTCAAGCGCTTACACACTTATGTGCAATACAGCATCATAAAATGAAAGGAAAACAGTCACGCGTCCTGTGAGAGTAGGCAGACATGGGCATTATCAAATAATCTGGCTGCAGTTATAAATATATAATAATATTTAAGTTTACAAATCTGACTGCTTATATCTAAAAGTCATTATTTACTTTGTACATAAAAAGTGCTTTACGTCATATACACATAATAAAGAAATGGAAAGTCTGAATTGCTCTACAAACATGGGACCTCAGCACCTTCGAAGATTTAAGAAAGAAAACGTTCACATGGAACATTTAAACTTGGTCTACCAGGGTGGATTAGTGAGAAGATCTAGTGAAACATCAGAAAGCTGAACTCTTTCTTTTGGAGAGTTCTTTTTGTATAGTCTGGTTTAATTCAACAGAATTAAATTATCCTTATCACTGTATTGTCTTATATGTGATTCAGAAGCATCGTGCAATAGTTATTCTCAGTGTGGAAAAAAAAAATCCTCTCATTTACTGCAAGATTCATGTGTCAGAGATCCAATATACAAATGATGCAAGTCCAAATGTGATGTAACTAGTCCATTTCTACACGTGCTGATTAATCACAGAATCACAGAATGATCAAGGTTGGAAGGGACCTCTGGAGATCATCTAGTCCAACCCCCTGCCAGAGCAGGATCACCTCAAGCAGGTTGCACAGGATCACAAGTTTGAATATCTCCAGAGAAAGAGACTCCTACATCTACTCTGGGCAGCCTGTCGCTGTACTGTCACAATCACAGTGACGAAGGTTGAGCTTCAAGTGTTACCAGTTATTTTTAAAGTCAATTATTTATTTATGTTTTTAGTATTTACCTCAATCCACTCTCTCCGAGGTAGATTTTATTAAAATAAATCAGAGGGATAATCCATCCTCCTTGCAAGAAACTGGGAACCGGAGTTTATCTTCAGAGCCATTAATTAATTGCCCCCACCGTGACCACAGAGAAACTACAGACCCTGACACAGGGAGCTGGCTTCAGAAGTCCAGTGAGGACAGCATGCCCATCCTCCCATGTCCCTGGGCAGTGCACCATGTTTTCATATGTAATTGGGGAGAGCTTTATGCCTTGAGATTAATCATAGACACTCATTTTGGCATTTTTCCAATAAATATGCTAATGCAAAGTACCCATAACATGCTAGCAATCAATTGTAATCACTCTCATAACTATTTTCCCTTGCTGGCAAATCAGTTTTGCATATTTATGGACCTTTGTGCAAAGACATGAATAACTGAGGTGCATATTGAAACGGTTATGCAAGAAAAGGTTTTGATTTCTATGCTACACATTTTTGTGTACGCTGATGTCCATTAATGTGCAAATTGGGTGCAATTTTGTACTTGAGTGTATACATTGCAGTGCCCAGTCCCTTTACAGAACCTTCCATCAGAAAATCAAGTGAAGCCCTGGGGGGTTTTGGTGCTCCAAGTTGACCTTAAATTTCTCCCTTGCTTAGAAAGTCGTGTATGTCTCAGCAGCACCCGGTCTGTTTGTATCTCAAATGTGAAGTGAGAGATCCACTGCACAGCACGCTGTTAACTGAGGGAAGATGAATGAGATGTTAGTCCTTTGACCATGAGGAATACTGATCGAGCTATCTCCCTTTTGCAACCTGGCATGCTTCTTGGCTGCTGGTGGATTGAGCTGGTCCTCAACAAAGCACACGTGCAGTTTTGAAATATGTGAAAAGGATAAGATAATAAGAAAAATTTTGGGTACAACCATCTCAATTGTACCCATAGTATGAATTTCAACTTCTAATTGCTTTGTTTAACCTTTTGCAGTCCTGCAGCTTGTCCCCCATCTTAAAAAACGTGATGTATTTCCTCCTATTTATTATTTGCACTGGGCTACCGAAGAAAAAAACCTAGTGAAGTATGCCTCTGAGTGAAAACGGTCTCTGCCAGGAATAACAGCAAAGCTCAGTGCCTCATTAGTTTATGGAAAACAGGTCCCTAAGGAAATGGTGGGGTGTAAATAAATTTAAAACAGTTTAGCTTTGCAAGTAAAGGGGATGCCAGATTTTTAAAACAGTGGTGGCTCAATGATGCCTTAATACTGTGTTGCACATATCATAAATTTCAGCTAGGTTCTCCAGGATATTTATAAGCACCACAGAGTGATACTATTACAGACACATATTTTTAACCTGTTAAGTGTATGTGTGCTCCTTGTCATCTCGAAGTGATATTTTACTAGTGGCAACAGTCCCAGTTAGATATATTTGAAAGAGGCACACAAGGATCTCCAGGTCCCTTGCCACATCACCCCCGCTCAGTTCTGCCAACCAATCTGCCTTGCTTTGTGTTCATGCAACATCCACAAACAGCACAAGGTCGGTGCAGAACGTGCTTAATAAGCATGTCTCTGCATGAGCAATGAAGTTCAAGCTTCTGGACAAAATCCTACTGCTGATAGAGACGCACATGCAGATAACTCATCCAGGTTTCTGAGGATCCTATACCTGGAATCAGCCTAGGAACAATATCCAGCTCCCCAGCTCCATGGATCTCAGCTGCTGATATAGCTCCTAATGGCTTTTTCCATTTGAGAACCTACCGGACTCAGACATCTCTTGGAAAGGGTACCAAGACATACTGCAGTGTCTCAAAAAGACAAGTGACAGCTCCAGCCTAGGCAGCGAGGCTTATTCTCATATACCATGGGGTCCTTACACAATTTCAGCATGTCATCTTTCAGGCAACAGATGCCTGAACATGAATATAAAGCAAGCCTTTAACCTGGACCTACATAAAACATTGTCTGAAATCAGGTTAAGACCATATGAAATGCTTGTATTTGTTTAGGAAAGCAATTTATGAAACTATAAGCAAAGTTAGTGGCCAGAGGTTTAGATGATAATGTGTCCAACAGCATAAAAGGACTAAGTACAATACCAGCACCAGATCTTTTTGATGCTTTTATGTCCAGTAGCAAATACACACCCTCTCTGCCAAACCCCAGCCAGGTCAGAGGCAATAACGGATGATACACTTTTGTTATGTTTCAGGTCACTGGAAGAAGGCATAACAAAGCATCACTTACGTGTGCTACCTAAGGCCAAAAGAAGTCTGTGACATGCAGGCCTCACAGGCTGCCGCTGCAGTCACTGCTCTCACGTATTCTGGTGAAGCAATAACCTTGCTTGGGTTACATGATACGGGCAGGAGGCCGTACCTTATTCAGAGGTGATATTCAGGCACATTTTAAATTCTCAGTCTCAGAACACACGGCAAGTGCGTTTCCGTGCCCATTAATAAGATGTCCCTTATTGCTTGAGGCTTCAGCGTGGCGGTCTGACAGCAATAGGCCCTGTTTCTACTTAACACATAGGAGCAAGCTTACATCCATCCCGAGCTGCCAAAAATTTATGAAGCAAAAATTCTCCAGGGAAAGCCATAGCTTTATATATAAAATTACTGCATATTTACATTTACAGTGGGACGTGGGACTTCTCCATTAGCAGATATGTGTGAGAAAATATGTGAATCCAGCCATCCTCCTCATGCCTGTACATCTGGGAAAGCTACTGCACATCAGATATTTCATCTGAAGGCTGCAAGAGATGTTTTTACTGGCTCTGGTCTTCATCTAAGCCAGTATCAGCATTGAAAATTTGATTTTAGAATATATTTTCCTGTTTTGGAGATGGGAATGGGGTCAATGCCCACCACCTCCACCAGAAGTAAACTCAATAATAGAGATGTGAATATCAGGAATAAACTACCATTCAGAAAATCAGAGAGACCTCCCATGTTTCATTTTTGACACCCCAAGATGCTCAACACCAAGAATTCCCCAAGAGAGTGTGTGGAGCTGTAACAATTTGGCACCTTTGGAAAAGCCACATTTCTTTCAGGTGCCAGTTTGAGCAGGACAGTTTTGTACTGAAATTTTTGATTGTGACCATGGGCAAGTTTCTCCCTGCCTTTGCTTGATGGGATGAAGAGCGGAGAAAGAGCATGCTCCAGGATAGGGTATCACACCATTCTCCAGTAGGAGCTACACAGGTTGTCCAACATCACCTGCAGCCTAGGCAGGGCAAGGTAGAGGGCTGGTAAAGCTCTGCCAGGCCTGGCTGACCGTGTCAGCTCAACGGGCTACAGATGAGTTTTGGGGATATTGCAGAAAGATCTTTCTGCAGGAATAGGCACAGGTCACTCAATTGTTACTGAACTAAAAAAAACCCAACATAAATAAAGCATTTGGGAATCTGATATTTGTCCACCAACCCAGCTCTGGGTGATAATTGCTTTTCTTTCCTCATTAGGACGCACTAGTTTGGGCAGAACATGCCCAGCAACCTCTGCAGGACTCCAGCCACCCTCAGAGAGAGGTAGAAGAACCTGCCTGTGTCTGTGTTGCTCTCCAGAAGAGTGCCCTAAAGCTCAAAGCTGGGAAACACAACTGAAGTTGTATCTGTTCAACCAAACCAGCCAGGTGAAAGGACAATCCTCCCAGGACTGTGAGTGTCCTTCTAATCCTGCTGTATCTTCTCTGCCCAGGCCCATATACAAACCTGAGAAGCATCATCACATCCTGGGATAAATATTTCACTAGTGCAAATGCGGTTCACCAGAGACACAATGTTGTGCCCATTCTGTCTTATGCACTGGTCCTGGTGGAGAACTGGTTACCACTGGCATAGCAAGCACTGCCCTGGCATGCCCCAGGGCCATGCTTCAGGCAGGAGAACATCCCTGCAGCACCAGCCCAAAGTTGTGAACAGCCCCAAGCACTGCTGCACTGCTCCCATGCAATGCTTCTAGGCACGTTAGCTGCTGCAGATGTATCTCCAGCACCCCAGCTAATACCTCTGAGGTCTTCACAGCTCCTCATGGAGAGCAGGTTCAGTTGTAAAGTCCTCTTCACTAGGTTTGAGGGGACAATGAGGACAGGGTCTGCCTGCCCTGCTTCTGGCAAGGCAGTGGCAGCAGAGTTGGGCTATCTGCAGCAGAAATAAATCTCATCAGCAGCATCGGCAGAGCAGGGTATCAGACTGCAGTGGGTTGGGGCTGGAGGTCAGGTGCCCACCAAAGCCACTCTGTCACTGTCCATCCTCAGCTGGACAGGGGAGAGAAGATATAACAAAAGGCTTGTGGGTTGAGATAAGGACAGGGAGAGATCACTCAGCAATTACTGTCATGGGCAAAACAGACTCGACTTGGGAAAATCAATTTAATTTATTACCAGGCCAATAAGAATGAAATAATGAGAACTAAACCCAAATCTTAAAACAGCACCCCCCACCCCTTCCTTCTTCCTAGGCTCAACTTCATTCTCTCTTTCTCTCCCTCCTCCCCCAGAGCAGCACAGGGGGATGGGGAATGGGGGTTGTGGTCAGTTCATCGCATATTGTCTCTGCTGCTCCTTCCTCCTCAGGAGGAGGACTCCTCAGACTATTCCACTGCTCCAGCATGGGGTCTCTCCCACAGGAGACAGTCCTCCATGAACTTCTCCCACATGAGTCCTTCCCCCAAGCTGCAGTTCTTCACCAACTGCTCCAGTGTCTTCCTGTGGTCAGGTCTAGTGAAAAAAGGTGCATGGTCTTGCAGGAGATAAATCTACTGCACACATAGAGGAATAAACCCACTGGTACTTTACCAGCAGGATCCCAAGAGCCTCCTTTGCTCTCACTGGCAGCTCGTGCACTAATTGACCCCATTGATGGCACCAGGGGTTTCCTGTAATAGCTGAACATGGGCACAAAAGGACACACCACGACAGCAAGCCATCCACCCTTTCCAATGTTCTCAGGTCTTCAAACAGGCTTAACTTGGATTATTTAAGTTTGAAATGTAAGAAAAAATTGGTTTTGTTAACTGAGGTAGCTACAAACACAATACGGTACCTGGTGCAGAATTATCCAGACATTAAGACTAGGAACTTGCTAGAAAACACACCAAAGCAGGCCAGGATCCTTTTAATGAACTTCAGGGCGATTTTCAGTTTCTTTTGTGACCAACACTCCCTTCCACAACCGACACCAAGGATTACAATTGTGACAGTCTCTGAAGAGGCAGAATTGCTACCATATTAGCACATAAGTAAGGCTAGGTAAAGGTTGGCCATCGGTTTTCCTTGAAACCTTTTTTTCCCCTAGTTCGAGTCGCTGTGATGATAAGTAGGAAGAGTACTGTGACTTATTCCTGAAAATCAATGAACAGCCACCCACTGCAGAAGAGTAAAACCTTCCAGAGCGTGCTGGAAAGGAGTGGGCTGCTAAAAAAGGAACAGAAAGCAGCTAAAGGGCTAGGAAGAACATTACTGATGAAGACGAGGTTCCTTAAACAGGGAAATTATACATTGCACTTATCTCAAACAGCATTTGTTTCCCCCAGAGCAAAATGAGATTCACTTCTGATTCTGCTGAAAGACAACAGCCATGTCTGATTCGAAACCCCATACCCAAGAGTCTGAGATTGCAAGTGATCCTTAAAATTGCAAGTAAGACTTAATTCAACTCCACTTCATGTCTAAACAATAGCATGAACCTTCATTTAATAAGACCAGAATAGCCTAACATATTCCAAGCCTCGGTGGGTTTCTACTGCACAATAAAATTGAATGAAAACTGCTAAAGAGGTAGAAATTATGCAGTATTTTTTCCTCTATGTTTGCTTTTGTGAGTAACTTGGATTTAGCTGTAACACTACATAAAACACTGGTGCATATTCAGCAATGCCTCTGGAACAACAACAACAAAAAAGGATGATGATAGGAGATCTTGCTACAGCTTCTGCTATTAAGTCTTTGGGAGAGCGGAGAAGAGTTTGCTCATTAAATAAGTGTTATAAAGCATGCAGCACTGAGAGGCTAGTTCAGAAGTAGAAAGTGAAAGGTCAACTGTTCCCACTAGAGAAGTATCCATCGCAGCCAAGGAGTTATTATTGCCTTTTGTCACAGTGCCCTTCCCAGAAACGTGGGAGAGGTCTTGGAGAATTCACAGGAACTAAAATAACAGTGATTAACCAGGACAGCACATCATAGAGTCAAGATGACAAGGCAATCCAGAGACCAATCCTGTGCCATGGAGAGTGAAGTATCTGGAAACGACTTCCACCGTATCTCTGTGCCATTCACTACTGACCATTTGTATGTGGACTGAGGAAGAAAACAGCTGATGAAATAGCCTATTAAAAACTTAGAATAATATTTAATTGCTTCTTGAAAGTAACAAAAAAAACCCCCACCACATTTCCTACATTTTCAACTGTGCTTAAAGTATCTAATGTGCTCTACATCAGAGCACACCGTAAATATTACTGAAAAGCAGAATCTAACTCATAAATTATTGGCATTCTGTGCCAGACAAGCTTGTACTAATGTTTAGAGAAGCAGATCACCTGGGAGAAATGTGCTCTACAAGTTGCAGGAGAACTAAAGAGACAATTAATGGGCATTGGCTGTGCTGCACATATTGTTCCCATGTTGTTCAGGCCAAAGTTGACTGCCTGCCAATAGATATAGAAGTAATTGTCAACAAGATTTACAGTTACTTTTTCATTTGCACAGTTAAAGTAGAAAGGTTGAAAGAGTTATGTGATTTGTTGAAGGCCTGTGCTAACAACTGATAGACCATAGCATCCTGCACCAGTGATCGGTAAAGAGCACAGACTTCACATTTTTCTTAATTCTGGAAGCTATTCTTCATGGCAGAAAGCTGAAGCGCCTTGCAATCATCAGCAACTGGGGTTTATTTTAAACATCCATCTGAAAAGCCATTCTTCCTGCTGCCAAGCTAGGTACCAGGCAAGTTCTAATCCTACCAGTGGAGGACAAAAAGAGTATTTTTAGGAAGTTGCATGTTGATGCAATGAAATGATGGATGTGGTGTTGGAGGCACAACTACCAGCCGCTCCTGAACTGGCCACTCTTTTACACGAATGTGGACGGCATTATTCAGTTAGCTGTGTCAGATTGCACCCTGATGATATGCATCCCCACTCTACAACAGCTTTAAAATGGGAGAGCAAACACCCTGTGAAAATCCAGGAAACTGGTAAAAATTATCAGGTAATGACAGAAAGCTAGAAGGATCTCTGCAGTTTTTAGAAAGCCCTGTTGCTGATGTTACATTGGTATGACCACATTTAATATTCAAACATGGAAAATAGAAGATAGAAATTACTTTGAGGGAACAGCCTGGTCCAGAAGCTTGTGACTTTCTTCCAGGCTGAATAAAGGATGAACAACAGTTCAGGATTAATACAGATATCCAGGCAGGCTCTGCAGATATATCCAGGTGTTGGATTGAAGAAGGATTCATAAATTCTTCTTTTTGATTGCTTTCTGGAATATCTCTAGAGCCTTGAGTTAAATTGCTCCTGCACTAGTATATGGAAACAAATTAAATGCAACCATCCCATCATGATCAAAGGATGTACGAGAATATTTTTTGCAAAAATGACTGTACATCTCTGCTGGCTCCTTTGCAGTTCACTCCTGGTCAGCCCACAGGCTTCTCCTCTTGGCAAACCCTCCCAGTGGGGCTCACAGGCTGGGCAGAGGCAGTGCCAGTGCTTTCCTGATTCACAGCACCCAACAGGCTTTGGCTGGTTTGTAACTGCACCCCGCTGGCCAGTGCTTGCCTTGTGCTCTGACAGTGTAAACTATGACGCAAGCGGCTCTTTCAGCCTTTTCTGAACTGGGTCTCTAGTCCCTGAAGGAGAAGGCAGTTTGTAAATGTGGCTCTGACACAGTTTGGTGCTATCCACACAGGTTTGTGAAAACATTTCATAAGCCACCTCAGCTGGAAGTAGGCTTAACTCCGTCCTCTAGCAGAGGTGAAGTCCTTTGTCATGGCCAGTGTAAACAGGGCTTAGCTCAGCAGAAATTACTTGGGCTAATTAAGAGGTAACCCTAGATTTGTAGGATGAATCTATAAGGATTTGTATTCCCATCCAGCATTTAAGACTGTGGCAAATGTTACTCATTAGAGCAATTGCTATGTGATTGTCACAGAAATACTGCAGGCCAGAGTCAATAGGCTGCAGCCACTTGGCAATGCCAGACTCAGAAAGGATGGAAAATGTGATGTATCAAATTAGGGGCAATAACTGGTGATACTGCCAAATAAACATGATAATGGATTTGGAAATGTTTGAAGACACTTGTCGGTCTTCCACCCCCATGGACAGGATACGTGAAACTGCTAATATAACCTCCCACATTATTTTGACTGGCCATGGGGCTGAAGGATTGAAAGGCTGAGATCCCTGGGTTTGTAACAAAATTAATCCTGAACTTCAAGAGGATTTTCATCATCCTTGCCTTTTCAGATGCACTTCATTAAAATTAGTAACAGAGGAAAGAGGGGTACAAGCTTCAGGTACAACAACCAAGTAGAACAATTCCTGCACGTTCAGGCTAGAGGAGAGTCAAGCTGACTCTGGGCTCTTTGGTCAAGCCTGACCGGTCCTTCTTCCAGAAATACCACTGGCCTGAGATCAGACAGCAGAACAGTCAGACCAAGAAAATACATTTCTACTCCACCCCAGGGAAAGCTTTCCCTCTAGCAGTGCAAACATCAATTCTTAGCTCAGATCATCAGTCCTGATGTTCAGTGACTCCATCTCCTTCACCCTCTAGGGTTCCCCACACAGGGTACAACCTAACTTCCCTTAACTCAAAGGAGGGGAACACTGTATCTAGGAAGGCAGAAACTGTCTCACAGCAGGGACCCACTATGGCCAAATGCTGAGGAAGTAAGTTTCCCAGAAAAACTGTCTTCCTTTTACACAGAAAAAAAATAACCAAAAAAACCCTAAAACCTTAAGAATGTTAAGAGGTTTAGAAAACATGACCTATGAGGGAAAAGCTGAAGGAACTGGGTTTGTTTAGTCTAGAAAAGAGAAGACTGAAGGGGCATATGATAACAGTCTTCCAATATGAAAAAGACTGTTGGAGACAGAGATGATGAACTGTTCTCTGTGGCCACAGAGGAACGGATGAAAAATGAGTTTGCAGTATAGAAGATTTCAGAGCGATGCAGGGGAAAAGGGAGATAGTTATCAGTCTGCAAGGTGATCAGAGTGAGCAATGGACCTCAGCCTCAACCAGTTGGAGATGACAGTGCCTATCTTAAGAACAAGCTAGACATTTGTGTCTATCATGGAATCCTGCTGTGGTACGGGGATGGGACACTCTGAGATTCCTTCCAGCCCTATAGCTTGGTGACTGAGCTCTGATACAGATAAGTCTCACGTTGAAGCCAATGCTTGTTTGTCAAATGACTGAATGAAAACCTCAGCCATTAGTCTGATAACTTCAAAATCAAAATAGAAGGTTGAAAAGCACAACTGGATGCCAGTTATAACCAAATTTTTATTCCTAATCCTGACTAAATAAGGAATATTCATTAAAGGAAGCAGGAATTGGACATGCATTAACTTCATAATTAATCTTCAGAAGATTGACTGCCTGCTGGGTGACAACACAGAGAAAGGTCTCCTGGCAAGTGTGCCATGGTGAAAAAACACAATTCATTGGTACCAGCAGACCCAAAAAGTCTGCAAAGCTGGTTACAATGCTGTAAATCCAAGATAATGCTGAAGGAATCAGTAGATTTATAAGAGCATACTTATGATTGTCATAGAAGCCGTTGCATTTTCAGTTGGGTAACAGTAGCTAAGCTTTCAGCAAAGATTCTTGTTTTCTGTCCTTGAGCCTCGTGCATTATTCTGTGATGCATTGCTGGCTTTTTCCATTTCAGACATCACTTTTCTCAGTCAAGTCAGGGGAAAGACCACAAGAGTAAACAATGCACCTGGCTGTTCAGGTGTTTTCAGATTTTCATGATGATGGCTTTTTTCTCAAGCCCACAAGCAAAAATGTTGGCTTGCAAAAAAAAAAACCCCAAACCTGACAGTGCCAAAATACCTAGAGCAAGGCTTTTTTTCCCTCGTAGTTCTCTCTTCCTGATATTACACTGTTCCTCTTTAACCTTTCTACCCCTTTCCCAGCCATTTTCTTGCACCTACCCACAGAAAAGTCCCAAATTCCCCCCATAGTCCCTAGAGGAATTCAGACATCAGAAAAAAACAAGGAAAGCATGGCATTTTTCAACATGTCAGTAAGACTTGGTGATCTATTAACTCTACCGGCAGGCTATGCATCAGGTTTTTAATCATACTTTAATCTTACATTTATTATTTTAATCACACATAAAGATTTAACCTTCTTTTAGTTTCAAAGAATGCCTTCAACAATCAAAAAATATTGCTAGTTTTTCCTACACATAAATAGACAAGTATGGCCTACCAACACTTAGCTTCTTAATCACCAAGAAATGTACTTCAGTAGTTGCCACGGATCCATCACTTGGTGGTGAAAAAATAACTAGAGGAAGGAAAGAGATTATTAAGTTTGGGTGTTCTGCATATACACTGATGGATGGTAGACTTGAGAGTTGGCTAATTTCTTCTCACATTCATTACATTCAGATCCAAACAGTGTGCAAGGTGCATGGCTTTTGCAAAAAGACAGAGTAGCTGCAGAGCTGTTATCAAAAAAGTTTATTTCCAAAGGGTTGGGGTAGTGTGTGGACCACCACATGAAGTTTCACGCTCATAGAAAGACAGAGTAAAAACATGGGATTTCCAATCACAGATGCTATGATCATTCCCAGATGGAGTCAATCTGGAGTCCAGTCACAGGCACTATGATCATTCCCAGTGATACCAAGCAAGGAACTAATCACTCTTCCATATACTGAAGAAAGAAATAATGTGTGCTCAGAATTAATATCAAATGAATCTCAAATTTCTCCATGTGTTTGTGTAGTAAGATACATACACATTGAAGTGTATGTTGGGAAAAGCTAGGCAGGAGTAAATCTCTTCCATTTATGAAGTTTTTCATTAAAGAAATCATATACCCAACCTAATGAATATGTTAAACAAATGGGCATGCACCAAGGAAATGGAAGTTTGAATGTACATTCAATGTGGTCTATTCTGGAAGGACAAGGAAAAGAAAGATACTTTTAAATTACACTTCAGGTGTTTTTGTCAGGAAAATACCCCTGTGCCTGTCAGCCTTTCTGAGCTGAAGGCATCATATAATAAACCTGGTACCAGTCAATTTTTATACAAACAATATGTATCAAATGACTACACTTTGGAAAGAGCAAAAACTTATAAGTGGGTTTTAGTCACATTTGGAGAAATAATTTTGGCTGGGATTAAAAAACAGAGGGATTTTTTATTTTGAAACTTTTAATTTAGTAAATTAAATACTTGGTTTGGGAAATGTTGAAACATAATTTTTTAATATTCCCAAACACAAACTCATCAGCTCTTGGTTTTGAACTGGTGTTTCTTGTTTTTAAAAATTAACTTGTAAGCCTGTGTGGGTGACAAGAGGGAGCAGAGGTAAAGACCATTTGACTCACATCCACCAGGAAAAAAACTCGTGGTGTGAAGCTACAGCTAGGGAGCCGTAAGTTGAGATCTGCTCCATAGAGGAGAAAATGTGCTCATTTTGGCCAGAGACCTCTACAAAGCCCTTCTTTCGGTATGCACACACATCCTCTGCTCCAGCCTGGATTCCAAAGGCTCCTTAGATTTTGAATAGTCTCAAAAGTGTGTTAAAAGCTTAACAAAGATGACAAGGGTTGCCTTTAAGGTTTTACAGGCTTTAATCACACAGTCATTACAGAGAAATGGGCCTCTCTATGCTGGTCAGAAATACTGCACATTTATACAGCGTTAAGTGGGAAAGTGCTCTCAATAATTTCATACCTGTTGGGTGAATGTGGGTGAAATTATTTGTCTCTAGGAATGAAGGAGTTCATTTCATAGTCTACCATGATAGCTTTTTGATGCCTGTGAATTTCTGATATTTTCCTGGCTATTCCATTTTGGAGTTATCATTTTTCCAGGAAATTGTTCTTCACAAGCCTTTTGTTATGCACAGACACAGGTAGGAGTGGTCCTGGAGAAGGCCACAAAGGCGCTCGAAAGGGTCTCATCAGTAGGTTAGGTCCCAATCCCGCGGTTTCCTCGTACCCCCAGGAGAGCTCTGAGGATTTCAGTGGCATTTCTTACATTTGCCAGTGTCCTCTTGTGTTACTCAAAGTACAGGATGGGGGCCTTGGCCAAAGGAGAGGGTCACGGGTTTTCAAGGGATCTGCTCTAAAATTTTTGTCATACTTTTTATGCCTTCAATGCAAGTGCAGTTAAATAACCCATGGACTACAACCACTGCACATTTCACTTAGCTATCCAGGGGTGAATATTACCATTTATTTGGGGACTTGTCAAAGTATTATTTTCATAACACTAATAAATACTGTAAAAGTCAAAATAAAAAATGTTATAAGTTCTGGAACATGTCTTATCTAAATCTATATGATCTGGAAATATTTAGCAAGGGAGTTCAGTAATACAAAACAGAAACAGAAAGGGTCCTGGGTAAAGCCTTAGGGAAATGCCAAACTATTAATTACACATTAAGTGGATGGTTTTTATTTTTCTGTTGAAACAGCAACTATTCAAAGTCTATGCTACAAAAAATATTCTCTGGTATAACTTAGCATAGAAGTCCAAGCTATTTTGATCCCCAGAGTCAAAGTGCTTTAAAAGATGAAATAAAATTGTGTTGGGATTTTTTTAAATTAGGAAATAGGAGAGACAAATTCTGACCCATTAGCACAGAACTTGGCAAACATTAATGATAAATCAAAGCTATACTCTGCAAATGTTCTTGCAAGTTTAACTGTATACTTGCAAATTCTTTTTCTCACCTAAATGATTTTCCTCACCTGATTTTAACATTGGCAAATATCAGCAGTACCACTGGCAGTTCTGATGAGGCCAAAGGGGCTGCCCTTGTGTGTAAAATGGCCCATACATGAGAGCATCTGCCCAATCAAGCCCAACAGCTGTTACATGCTGTTGTTCACACTGCTGGCCATCCCTTTATATTAGTTATAAAGTTCATCTGAAAAAGGATAACAAACCACTTCACCAGACACAGACATAAGGCTGTTCACACTCTGTGCAAACAAGGGAATCTTGGTTTTGTGTGCAAAGCCTCCTGCAATACCCAAGTCCTTCTGTATACACTTGTGTGTGTGTGTTTACACAAAGGCACAAGCTGCATCATTGAAATGCAGACACTTCCAGGATGGAGAAGCATAGAGTATGGTATGCTCCTTTGCTATGGGGAAAAGTTTACTTTTGGGGAGAAATCCTCCCCTAGCATAAAGCACCACAGGATCTTTAATGTCTATACTGGACAGACATGACCTCAGTTTTCTAAGGTTTCCTTAATTCCTCGACTCCCACCTGTGAAAGGTCACAGAGCAGTTCCAGTGTTATTGAATTTGTGCTTTGCTTTGGATTTTTGGGAGGCCTGTTTTGCATTTTAGGGTTCATTTGGCCAACCTGTTTCCTCCCCACATTTGTCTGGTCCTCAGAATCATGAAGTCAGTTGCTGTGAGTGCCTTGGATGGAGGGTCAGGGAGAAGAGGTAATCTTGGAATCTGAAACCAGACAGGACACATCATCCCAGGATTCTGTGCTCATCTATGTCTTTTTCAGCCTTCAACAAAAACAGCCTGGAAGTTGCAAAATAATACATCAGCACAATATATTAATTGTGGTATTAATTACAGGAATATCAGCACGGATTAATTTGGACAGTATGGAGGGGAACTGGAGAAGTCAATGGTGAAGTTACCCACAAGATCAAATGAAAATGAAGATACAAATCTCTCTTGGAGCAAAAAGACTTCTTCCACTAACTATAGCCCTTCAGGTATCCTGCTGTGAAAGAAACCCTGTGTGTTGAACTCACCATCCAGCACTGAAAGGAACTCAGGAGCCCCTAAATGACTAAGAAAGTGGATGAGAACCAGGGAGAAATTTGTAAAAGAAATCCTCAAAAATTCTTGTTTAGTGGAGACCCTTTGTCTTCTGAGGGTTCTCACCCAAGAAAGATGTACCTGTCTCTGTCCATAGTGATTTCTGCCAGCTGTTGCAAGTGAGCAGCTGCCTTCCTCTTTGTATGATGAGTAACCTACCTAAGCATCTGGGATTCTCAGCACTGTCCAAAGACTCCTCCACAGAAGATGTGGCTAAGATTTTCAAAGGTGTGTGAAGTTTATATGACTACAAATTAATAAAGCTTCAAAGGATTACAATTTTCAGGACAAACCTATGAACCTTTCCCAGTGACATCTTGAAACCCATAAAACTCCTGTGTGCAAAATAACTGAAAACATGAAGTCCTTCTCAGCAGAGAACACACTGTAATTCATTGACTTGGGCTTGGATGCAAGCTACAGTGACTCTAATGCCCTACAAGTCTTCCATCAGAAAGTAACACGCTGGAGATGAACACTCCTCCCAAATGCACATTCTTACTTTTGTGTCTGTGTGAGCACTCTGTTTGTTGGTCTCCCAAGGAACCTGAGAGAGGATTTTCATTATCCACCCTTCCAAAGTCCTCCCTCCCCATTGGGCTATTATCCACTCGACTCATTAATTAAGGTCAACATAACCTTGAGGAAGCTATCCCAGTAAAACTACATGCATTGGTCTGTACCAGGAGAAATAGCTCAGCACTCTATAGAAGCAGGGGTTTGCTTTAGGAATCTGACAGACCTGAATCAGGTGAGGTCTCATAAAGTGTCAGGGCCAATTTAAACCCACAGCTGATTTGTGTCCACTGACACAGAGGACTACCAGGGAAAATGGGGTGTGCATCATTTCATAATGGTTGAAGGGAGGGACTCCCCATAGTAGTTCACCCTTAAAAAGTCAAAATAAGCTTGCCAAAAGATATTTTATCTTTTAGCACTCTGTCTTATGTTGACTTTCCTCTGTCTGCCTCCTCCTCCTCCGGGTTCCACTGGTTACATCCTTTTCTTATTACACTAAAGTCATAAAATTGCAAAAATACCTTCATTTCACCTATTGACCACTCTTAGATCTCATAGCCCATAGCTCCTTTAACGAAGTCCTCAGGCAGCATTTCCCTGTATCCTTATCTGAGTTTGGTAATAAAGCATATCTTAAGCCAAGCCCCTTTTACAATATATGAACTAGAGCTGGGCAAGCTTTTCATAGCAAATGTTTTATTTAGTGGATTAAGCCTTTTGTTCTCTTTGTGAATTATTATGGACAAACTTTGACTCTAATTCATCTGGTTGTTATTCACAATTGTTCAAATAACTGTGTCAGTGAACACATTTCAGCTGTTTAGATTGTTCTCAAGTGATTCACTTCAGTTCTTTCTTTTGCTATTTGTTATGGGCTATTTATTGTTCAAGGACTGTATTTGGTTTTACACACCCCATCTGGTGACACTATTACCCGATCCTTACATCATTTACATCAAGAGGAAAATCAAAGAGGTTTCATAATGCCCTCTTTTCTCTACTGTTCTCTATTCACAACACACATTTCTTACAAAATTCTGTATGAATATATAATGAGTAAATGTGATATTTTCAACAAATAGCATTTCAGTAAAAGTAATTAGGTATCCCCACACTAATTGAAACCATCAAAAGGTCTGAGAATAGTGTCTAATTGGACTGCGAGCTTCAGTCCAACATCTGAGATTCCACCTAGAAGTAAGAAGGCAATGAGACACTACTAGACTTCATTAGTTCTGCACCTCACTGTTCTTCTTTTATTGAAATGAGCATAAATATTTATAAATATTTTTGTACAATATTCACCAGGCTTTAATGCAAATTAAGTAGCACACGTCTTCACATTATCCAGTGTAACTGCAGAAATATACACAGTATGTTTCTGCAACCACAAATCCAGAGGCATAATACATCTCATTAAATCTATTTCAAACTATTTTCATTTTTATAGTTCATATAATTATATATTATGCATATAATAAGAGATTGTGCATTTCTTGTTTGTATTTAAAAAGATACTCAGAGACTGTAAATCTTTTGTCTAAACCTACATTTGACATGCAGCAAAATTAGTCTGTATCAGTTCAGAATTTAGTTCTGGTCCACATATACTGTATTGTGTGCCTTATGGCTCCGAATATACAGTTTCTGCAATGGTTTTCTCAAAAAAAAAAAGCAGAAACAAGCAAATGAATACAAAGTTGCCAACAAGAAAAGAAGCTAAAAGAACTACAGTAGGACAAATTCTATCCTGAAGTCCATACTGGAGCTGCAGGCTCCCCTTTGTAGGGAGACTTCAGAGTCTCAGTTCTCAAATTTCAACAAGATATTTGGTAAACTTTTTCTTGGATACAAAGCTTTTGTTTTGAATACTAATGAACTGTGATTCAGTGAACCCAGTAAAAATACTTCACCAAAATCTCTTCAGGTGCTGAAAATATTTGAACCTGTCTTCCCTATCAGAAGCTTTCAGTTACTGCGTTATGTGTTCATGTGCTTTCATTTCAATCTGTTAAAGTTATCAGCCATAAGTTCTTCAGATTTCTGTTGAGAAAAATTTCGCTTTAACACTTGTGCATTTTTGCAATTTATCACTCTTTCTACTCTAGTATAGCATGAGCTTCTCAATTTGCTTAAGTAAATATTGGCAGCAAATCAAAGAAAGTACTGTAAGTCCATGGAACACAATTTTAAACTAACTAGGGAAAGCATGCCAGGGACAGCCGTGATCTTAAATGTGTTGGGCTCACTAATTTTCCTATGTGCTATATTCTTCCCTGGCTGTATGCACACAAAGGGGAAAACACAACCTATGAAAAGTTATATTGTCTAGTTCCTACCATGTCCTCAGAAATACTCCATTCATTTTCTTTCAGGGGCCATTACAGCCCTATTTAGGCAGAGCTGGTAACCTGACTAATGACATTTGTTAATCTTAGCTTCACATTTCTGTAATATTTTCATTAGCTACACTTTTCTCTGGGGTCTGTATTTCCTAGAGTTGTACTAATAGCTTTGTATTACACTTCTGTGGTTACCAGGAACTCCAGCAGGGCTCTGGAGAATTGCCCTATAAAAGACAATTGGGACCCTGCCTGTGAACCTGCCTGGACTTGCATACATCCACTACAGGACATTTCCACCAAAGGGCAGCTTGCTAGTCATGAGCTGTGTTTAACTCAGCAGCAGTGTGGTCAGGACCCTATTAATCTCCCTGTGGAGTTCCTCTGGATTTATACCACTGTGATTATGATTAAGATTTAACTCAGGCTGTGAGATCTAGCTGTAAAAATTTATCTCCCTCCAATTTCCAGTGGCTGGAGAGTTTGGTCTTCTCAAACACTTATCTTCTTTTCCATAAATTGCACATAAACTACATATAGGTACCCCAGAGCATATGAACATATTTAATACTCAATACTTCAGTGTTGTCCTAAAGGAATTCTAACAAATAATGGGAAACCCATGACTTACAAAAAAAAAAAAACAACCAAAAAACCCTACCCTCCAAAACCCACCAAAATCTGTAATAATTCCATGATTCACATTTTCCATCAGAACTATACAGAAAATACAGCCTTGCTGCAGGTGCACTTTTGCAGATACTGTAATTTCTTGCCTGGAAAACAATCACAATTCATCATAATGATTATAAAGTGCATGATTATATAAAAGTCACTTTTACACTCACAGGACAATTTTGCTTTTGCAGGCTAGCTTTCATTGGCTAGTATAGCATGGACATTGGTAAAAACAAGTAATAGGAGCAAACTTGAAACTGAACTACATCTAATAACCTGCCTTTTGAATCAGACAGGAGCTTGGCACTTGGGTGGTAGGCATACACAAGTGCTCACACTCCGGTCTCCAAAGAAGACCAAGCCATCCCACCTTTCCAATTGGAGGAACCTTTTTTTCCCCCCTGTTTTTTTTGATAAATATATCCTCCAATAAAGTCAGCAAGCAGCATCCAAAGCCCCCTCCTTGGCTTCTTTGTGAAAATGTTCTCATTGAGATGTTTATCCATCTCAGACACCCTTGCTCCACTCCCTTTTCTTTCTGCAAGCACAGCAGCTTCTCCATCTTCTCTGCCTCCCATCCTCCACTATTTCTTATCTCTAGAAATAAATCTTTCTCTCATAAGAACCTCAAAATATTGCCAGGTCTCAAGGCTAGGAGGTGACACACCAAAGATCTGAGGTAGACATCAGTGGGTGCCCCGAGTGGGTGCCATGGTAGGTGAAGACGATGACCAGATGAACAGCCAGTGTGCATGGGAAGGGTACAGGAGCTCAGCAGTGCCAGGGACCTGTGGGTAAGGTGCTACAGAACCTTCAGCAATGGGGCCCTGCACGCAAAGGGTAGGCTAGGGGTAGGGCCCTGAATTCAGGCCATTTTTTGGCTCTTTTCAGGGTTACAAGGGACAGAAAAAGAAGGAAGGCACTTGGGAAAAGGAAGACATTAAATTGGTAGTGAAGAAAAAAGGCAAGTCAGCAAAAAATGAGGCCACAAATACACAGATATCCTAGGAGTATTCTAGCTGCCTGGAAATCACTTGCAAACAAAGGACATAGCTCCTGAATGTGGTCAATGCCCAACCCAGAATGTTTTACCTTTATGAAATTAGTATCCTTTCAGGCAAGTTATTTTATTCCCTAGACAACTATTCAGCTTTTGCTTCAGTGGCTCTGCCCAGCATTTGCCAAAGCACTGAGTCAAAGTCCATTGTTCAACATATGATCCACACACAGGGGCTGTAGATAAAAACACTTCATTAAGCTAATGATCCAGTACCATTCCTTTCCTCAGAATTTGATTATTTTGCAGTTATTTATCCCTTTGCCAACTCCAGTCTGGATTCCTACCATACACTGTACCAGGGCCAACTGGAGAGGCCTTGGAAGTCTGGCTGAAGAAGATGGATGTCTACTTCAGGTGGACTTCAGCAGTACTCACAGAATGAGTAGATGGCTATGCCTTGCAGGTAACCAGTAGTTACAACCTGGATTGCCTACAAATAAAAATACTACAGAGCTGGACTTTCTCCCAGATATATTCCCCAGATAAATGGTAGAAAGTCAAGACATTCATTAATCCCAAACCATTAGCATAGACACAGACAGCTGCACATCTGAATACAGTCTTGGGTGAGAAGATTCACAAATCCAGGCAACTTTGTGGTTTGACAATAGAAGAAGCAAGGACTGAATACTGAAGGCTGCAGTGCCTGAATTGTAGGAACTGAAATAGAAACCAACCCCAAAACAGCTAGGCTTTCTTTGTGTGCAGTTCAAGTCAGAAATCCCAGGAAGGGATCCCAACACCCCCAGCACCAAGAGGACATATACCTAGAGCTAGCTAAGATGAAACACAGGCAGCAATAGGGTGTCAGCAGCTTCCTTTCACCTCATAGCTGAAGTTCCTTTTCTTGTGCTGCAGAGTACCTTTCTCCTTGAGATCACGAGCTTCAGAGTTGCTCCTGAAGCCCCAGCTTTGGGGATGGGGGTCACAGAAGATGATATAGCCACAACCTGTGAAAGAAAGGGGGCTCTGTTGCATACTTTTCAGGATTTATTGATGTTGTCCCTGAGAGCTGCGCTCTGAGAGCATCTAGAAGATCTTTCCTGTTTGGAGACCTAGTTCTAGATCCCCACATGGTTTTGATGCTAGGACTCAGATGTCTATGAGCCCGTCTAGCAGCAAAAATGGAGGCAACTGAGGAAATATGAGATTAAAACAAGAGTTGGGCACCATCTGCAAAATCCCCAGAACTCCAGCTCTGATGCTGCTGCCCCCTCAAGATGCTTAAAACCCATCTAAGTTTTAGGTACCTAAACCTAACTGAAGTGTGGCCTTCAGCAGCAGATGCCCCGATTGTTTATGTTATTAAGAATTGCTGACATTTAATTGAGTGCAGGTGATGAGCTCTGTCATGCTTAGAGTAAGATAATTCATGTCAGTGCTCACACGTGGCCATTATGTAAAGACTGGGTGGGTGATTTTACCCAACAACAGGAAAATACAGACTACCTCATCCTAGCTACCAGCAAGTGTTTGGGAGACCTGTCTAGTTTCTATGTTTCATAGAATTATCATTGGGACTGCTACTGCAGAGACATTTATTATGTTTGCAATTGCCTTTAATCAGAAGAGAGAGAGTTAGATTAGTTCCACAAAGGTTATTATTGTTTATTCTTCTTTATGCTGCTTTTCTGGCTCATGATTTAGCTGAAATTTCAGTAAATTCGTGTTCTTTTTGCCCTGTAGATTTTTTCAGATTACTGGTAAACCCACAGAAGTCAAGAAGAAAAAAGAAAGCCCATAAAAATATATGCTCTAGAGAAAACAGAACTATCATTGACAGACAAGCAAACAAGAGAAAAATATAAATTAATTTGGAATTGGAACATTCATTTTAAAAGTTTCAAAAGAACAGCTTGCTCTCTCCTAGACACAAGTAATTTCCAAAATGTAAAACAGGTTTGGAAGGTGTCATTCACTTTTGGTGGCATTAGACACGGAGAGCAAGGCTCAGCGGGGTAAAATCAAAACTGACATAGATCAGGAGCACTTAGAACTTGCTATCTATAGAAATGTGTGCTTTCTTTTCACCACAGATTAATGAAACACCTCGCAAATGTTGTGCACTTGTGGACAGCATGCAGGTCTGTAGGCAGTACACATATTACACAGTGTGCACTAGTCCTGTGCATTGCTTTCGAGCATCATCACCAGAGGGTTTTTAAGACTCTGCAGCCATGGAATTAGCTGTGGTATTGCCAGCCAGCTGTGTATCCTCCATGGACTTTGGAACAAGCTATAAAAGCAAAAAGAAAAACATACTTTGCCAGCTCCTCACGAAACAGAGCCAGCACTTTAAAACCGAGTGGGTCCTTTTCCGCCCGGCAAATCTTGAGGTCGGCTTCACAGGTCACCGTCGGGATTACGTCAGGGACCAACCGGTTGGGTTCAGGCAGGCTCGGCTTGGTCTGGCAGCCTGCGTGAAAGGAACAAAAGCCAGACCAAGACAAAAAGTTGAGGGAAGGGGATAGGAGGAAATGAAGACGACTGTTCCAAAGGCTTTTAAATTACGATGGCCATGTTGTTGCAATACTATTGGAAAACTAAATGAATTGCTGCCTTCCTTACCCCTCTCCTGCTGTGGCTGTATTTCTTTTAGCTAAGGGCCTGAGTCAAAGATGCATCCAATTTCCATGCTCTCCAAATGCTTGTAATCACTGCAGAAGCCAGACAGAGATTTCAGTAAACAGATTTCTTTATAAACAAGGCCGTTCCTTAGGTGGCTCTTGGCCTTCAAAGTTTGCAGGACAACAGAACTACTGGAAGACAGAAGGTCACAAATTTATCCTAGGAAAGCTTATTTCCACAAAGTTCTGCTCACCCGTTTTCTTAAAAGCAGGGGACTTGAAAGAGTTTCTGTAGAGGAACCCACAAGCTGAGACACCTTAACTGTCCAGTCACTACTGAAAAAAAGTGGACTATCTTTATTGTGGTTTAGTTCACAGTTACATTGCTGGAAAGCCAAAGGTTTTCAAGGCACTGTAAAACTGCATAATAAAAGCAGTGCATAATTTCTGTAGAAGCCAGAAGCTCTATAGCTTCACAATCCATAATACAATTTGCAAGGATGCAGCTATGCAGAAATCAATTTTAGTACAACACAGTAAAAATCACCTCAATTTTGCACAACATTTGAGCTTCACCTGTCACAGGTTGCCAGAATCTCACTGGTAGTGATCCAAGAAAACACTATTCATTACATACAAGATCCATCCCCCTTTCTTGAGTTGTTCTGTGGCCATTAACCAACCATCCCCTGAGTGCAATGACAGCCATGTAAGTAGAAAGTACCCTGTACAGTTCAAAGAACTATTTTAAAAGAAATTGAAATCGCATGAGAAGTTGTGAATTTCATGGTGGGTTCCCCTTCCCTTTGTTTGCCCTTCTTCTCCCCTTAAACACCCAGTGAGTGTGTCTGGTTAAAGAGTGAGGGTTGTTTTCTGTTTTGTGTTTCGTTCTCTTACTTTACTCATGTAATTCACTGCAGACTTCAGGACAGTAACCCCTGCAGAATTTGCCAATGGCCCGCAGAGCTAGCATAAAATAAAAAGTTACAAGTCCACATAACCTTAATTTTATGGTTATAAGCTATATTTACTGAGATATCATAAGTTTGAAAAGACTGCTAAGTGTTCAGTGTGGGAACGCAGGGAATTTCTCTTAAGTTAGTTTTATGGAGAAATGTGTTGTTAAACTGTAGGAAAGGTTACAGCTCTTTCAAGTCCTCCAGAGCAGCTTGCCTAGGAGATGTTTTTATGGTATTTATAAAATACCCCAACCCCTCCCTCAGTATCATTTATTGAAATTCAAATTCAGGACCTTTGCTCTTTTCAAGTCCCCTTGGTTTTCACACTGTAAACTATCCTGAGTGAGAATGCTATCACAAATCCAGGTGGGAGAATTTGGGTTTTAACTGTTGTCCACCCTCACTTTTTTAACTTTGCAAGTGTTTCTCACCCCAGCACATAAATATGATGCAGGCCAGGGAGTGTACAACATACTAAGCTGAGACTTCAGGAAACAGGAGAGATGGGAGTGCTCTTGGTACTTCTGTCCTGATGTTACCTGATGAGCCCAGGCAGGATACAGCTTCCCATGTGCCTCAGTTTTCCCAGCTGTGAAATTACAATTATAGTACCAAATTTCAAATGTGCTGAACCCTCTTGTGACCTGCCAAAAAACAAATGAGAAAGTAGTGTTGTTCCACATACCTCTCAGCCTCTCCTCAGCCCCTCACTCCCCTCTCCCAAGGCATATGCCCAGTTTTCTGGGTGGACTAAATGGTGCCAGCAGACAGAGACCTAACAGGATGTGTGTGTTTTGGAGACAACCAGATCACATATAGTAATCCACTGGCTCTGTAACACGGATTGGCACTGCTGTAAAGAGACAGGATTGGACAGGATGTGGGGACAAGGCCAGAGGACATTTCATCTGTGTCACAGCTGCATCCCTCTGTCCTCTGGATGTGCTCCTGACGCCTCATGTGGGGGGCTGCAGGGCTTGGGGCAGAGATGGCAGGAAAGACAGAAACCTGACACTGAAGGCTACGCATTGCCCATGGGTACCTGGGTATCCTGTAACTTCTTGGCTTGATACACAGCTCACCCCTGTGCTGGTTTTGGCTGGGATAGAATTAATTTTCTTCACAGTAGCTTATACAGGGCTGGTTTGAGTTTGTGCTGCAAACAGTGTTGACAAGGAGTTGGGAGGGGACACAGCCAGGACAGCTGACCCCAACTGACCAAAGGGATATTCCATACCATATGATGTCATGCTCAGCACATAAAGCCAGGTGAAGAAGGAAGTGGGGGTGTTGGTAATGATGCCATTTGTTCTCCCAAGTCACTGTTATGCATGACGGAGCCCTGCTTTCTGGGGATGGCTGAACTTCTGCCTGCCCATGGGCAGTGGGGAATGAATCCCTTGGTTTGCTTTGGTTGTGTGCGTAGCTTTTACTTTCCCACAACTGTCTTTATCTCACCCCATGAGTTTTCTCACTTTTACCCTTCCAATTCTCTCCCCCGTCCTGCTGGGGTGGGAGTGAGCGAGCAGCTGTGTGGGGCTGAGCTGCTGGCTGGGTCAAACCCTCCACATTCTGTCTTTTTAAAAATCTTCTTTCTTATATCCACTTTTGGAAATTATGTTTGTCATTCACATCTACCACAAAGTATGAAGGTTCTGTCTTCTTGTTGTTCATATGGACTTCTTTAATTCTGCATTTCATTTTCATAGGGTACAGTTTATTATTATTTACAGAATGACAAGAGGATTTCTGCCTGAAACAAGCCTTTGCAATCCAGCCTACGATGCCACTTAAAACAGGAAAATGAATTGTGTGATAAAGTCACTGAAGAACAAATGCTTTCAGGCATTAGGGTTTTTTAGAGTGCAAGGAAAATTCCTTTTATCTTATGGCTACAGAGCAGCATCTTTTGGTTTTAAATGATTGATAATCTACTCTCCCAGTGGAGGTCATTAAAATAAATTTTAGACTGGCCAAACAACCCCTTGAAGTTCAGTTTACATTTTGCCTGCTTGTCCTGAAAAACAGTAATGTCGCCCTACAATGCCCTCTGCTGGGAGACATGACTTGGAGCTGGAGCTAACAGTTCGTGTCCTCAAGCAGGACCAGGTATTTGCGATGAGAGAGACTGAATTTTCACCTTCTGTATGAAATCCAACCCCGCTGGAATCAGGGGGTTCTAGCTTTTAATTTTCACTTTGCCCTTAATCGTTCCTCCTTTCAGAAACTGCAGTTACTACAACGAGAGGGGAAAAAAGAAAACAAAACTATTTCACAAAGTCCAGGTGAAAACCTCATTGCTGATTTACAGGCATGAAGGTCTCCTTGTAGCATTTATTGAGCTAAAGAGAGGTTTTAGAAGTAATATTTAAGCTGCAAAAGACATTGTTCCTTCCGACACTGTTCTAAGTCAGTTTAACAGTAGCCTACACAAAATCACACATGCAAATAGCATTCGTGTTACTCAGGTGAGATCCTGCCTAACATACATTCTCACTGACCTATACTGAGAAAAGGAAGGCAGGCAGGTGCTATGCAAAACACCCAAGGACTGTATCTGGAACCCGATGTGCTGAACACCCAGCCTGTCAACTGCCACCTCCCATTCCCTCCGAGGTGCAGCATCCTGGGGCCTGAGGAAGAGAAGCCTGAATCAGCCCTGCTGAGTAATGGGATAGTAGCAATGAGCAATCTTCCCCCTCACGTGCATACTCGCACCACAACCCCATGGCTTGTTACGGGCTAGTCATTCCCAGCTCACAACTCATCTGGAGAATCATCCCTGAAAAACAGTTTCCAGCTTTGGCCTGGGTGATGTAACACTATCGCTGCTTTGGTTTCAGCTCCTGTCCCTCAGCTAGGATGATCTTGCATGTTTTTCTCTCTCTGCAGCTGTGCAATGGGCAGCAAGTAGGAAGGATTTTTCCACAATAGCCCCTGGTCCTCTCTGCTGGTTGCCTGCTCCTCACTACTCATGTTCCACAGCTTAGGTCCTTCCTGACAGGCCAATTATTTTATATTTACTACTAAATATTATTTCTATCTTTTAAATGGAAACATTTTTTCCTTGTGAGGAGAGACATTAACCTGCTTTATCACCCTGTGCCTCCCCCTACTTTACAGGGACAGACACCCTTGGTGCCAGAGAACACAGGTGCAGTAAAGCCACACAGTGCCTGGCAACACCGTTTTTATTTGAAGTGACACATAATTATCATTGATTTGGAAGCGTGACCTCTGTGATACACAGCCTTCCAAGCAAGCAGTTTTTTTCCAGAAATCACTTTACAATGTTTGCCATGCCCTCATGGAGATCGAGATGTCATGCTTATAAACAGCTTTCAGGACTATGCCAGATTCATTAAAAGGCCCCTGACCAGTATTTCTCACTTCTCCTGCCCTTGGTAAGTGCCACACTGTCACACTCACTTGAAAATAGGTGATGTGGCTACAAAAATCCAAATCTGTGTTTCCCTCTGACAGCACGGGCTCGGATTGTTGCTCTGAACACTTAACTTGCTCTTCCTTTGCAAGAGCTCTGGGTAGCCAAGGACCAGGTGGTGGGTGCTCACATAACCCAACCCTGAAATGATTAATTTGAGGGGAGGTTGAAAGCAACCTAAAGTTATTTCAGTCCCGATGCCAGTCTGGCCCCTTGTGGGTGAGGAAGCGGTGCCAGAAGAATGAACTGAAAAGCCACGCTCTGAGCTGGCACCTTTGATGGAAGGAACAGCAGTCCAAGACAGAATTGGCCTCCAGCTTAGACTGTCCCATGATCAAAGGCTGTCTCTCAACATCACAAAAGAATAACGTTATATGGGGAATCTTGCACACACTGCTATTTTTGCTGCCAAGTGGTCTTTCAGGAAGTTGTCTCCCAATCTGATATCTTTACACAGAATAATTTCATCCCCAGAAACGCTGGCTAGTGGTTAAATTACAGCCAAGAATCTACATTTGGCCTGCTTATGTTGATGCGCTATACCACTACTGAAAAATAAATGTGTTGTCATTCCAAATGGTATTATACTGGAGTGTGACCAGGAACAGGATTAGAGCAATATTCTGTGACTGGGAGCAATATGTTGAACTGGTTCTACATTTGCTGGAGGCAGCAGAGGACCCTGGTGGAAGGCAATCACTGTGCTACCCCCATCCCAGCTTCTGTGGCAAGAGACGGAAGACAGAAAGGGCTGAAACATGCCGTTGCTATGTCAAAAAGAAGAGTGTCTCCCTGCATTAATTTCCTTCCTGGCTGGCAGCGGGTACCACCAGGAAATGACAGCTGGTATTCCCTGCTTCTGTTGACCTCTATCATCACCCAAGCTCTGGAGAGTTCATCATTCAGAGAAGAGAGCTGAGGAAAGCTCTGCTCGACCTCAATTAAGGCTCTCTTTTGTTCTCAGAGAAAACAGAGGAGAAAAATTAACATCCTGCCCTAGGAAGTGGGTTTTTTTGGTCCTCATCACTGTGGCAGCAAAATCCATTTTTACCATCACTGCTGAGAAGGCTTGCAGTGGCTTGAGAATTAGAGAACATGATGGCTCCCACACAAGGCAGCCTTCCAGCTTTCTGTGTTCTCTTCCTAAGGATACACTGAAAGAGTATTAAAAAAAACCAAAACAACAAACCAGCAGACAAAGTGGTCATTCTGTACTTTTCCAGCCCTCAGCAGTAACCTTTCTGTTTGCACCAATATAAGACCCAAGCAGTCAGTAGGAGACATGATTTGCACAAGCAAATTCACTCATTTCCTAAGAGAGGGCAAAACCCAGGGCGTGACCTCAACTTCTTTCTCCTGGCCACATCTTAGCTGAAGGCCCAATATGTCAGATTCACCTTAGTGTGATTCAGGGACTGGTCTGGAATCAATTTGACCCAGTAAGTCTCTTTGATTGCATCAGGCCTTTCAGAAGTTTTGAACAACAAGGATCTAAACAGCAGGCAGCAATCTGCACAAAAACAATCTTTGCAGTTTAAGGAATTTTTAAAGGTCTGTGCCTTTTGTTTTTTGTTTTTGGGAGGGGTGGTGTTCAAATGCTTTCCAACTGAGCAAATGCTGCAGTGGGTTCATGGGAGAAGGCCTTGAGGCACCCCTGACTTTGGCACCATTATCCCATAGACACTCCATACATTTTTGGCACCTTGCAGCAGACACATTGACAGCCACAGGATTGATGGAAAGGGAAAGAAGCTGTTTTGCAGTCAAAAGAGAATGTACTCGGATTTCTAAGGCCATTTGAAATAATGCCAGAATGATACTGGATTTTGGCATTCTTAAGCTCCTTTAAGATGATGCAGCAAGTGGTCTTTTCCACATGTGATGATGTATTTCAGGACAAGAGTTTCTTCAAGGTTTTCCAAGCCTGTGGGCTCCTGATCCTTTTTCAAATTACAGAGATGATAGCATACCAGGGAGAATTGTGATTAGTTTAAACTCTCCACAGCTGCAAGAGATGAATGTAAAAATTCCACCAAAAAATCCACTTCTTCTGGATTGAATTTACCTACACGACACCAAGTCCTGACCAAGGGACCACTTAAAAGAGCTGGAGCAGCATCAACACTATTTAGTTTCTTCCATCATATCAACTCAGGGAAGGCTCACAAACTGTTCTACCCAACACATCTCCCCCAGCAGCATTGCCATGGTATGAGTCGGGGCATTAACGAAGCCCTGAGATGCATGGGGAGGAAAATGGAATGATGAAATAAAAACTTAAGTACGAGGGAATTCAAACAGGGCTTGCAACTCATTACGTGGAATGCCAGGAGGATTGTAAAACACCTTGTAACCAAGAGGCTTTGCTTGGAGCTGTTAAGGACTGCAGCCCCCACTTCATTGTGAGCTGGCAAAGCCTGAATGGTCTTGGCAACAGTGCGGCGGGGCGAAGCACTGTGCTTTCTGTCACAGCTGACCTGAGGAGATGGCAATGTTTTGTTTTGCTTAACATGACCACTCTCTCTCTCCCTCTAGTTTCCTTGGGTTTCTCATCAAATATATAATACACAGCACTCAGCTCCGTGATTTGTATTCAAGCACTGGCATTGACAACACTGGTGGCATGCCCACTTTGAGACAACTGACCTTCCACTTGTCTTTGAAGACAGGGGCCAGAGCAGATGTTGGAAGGATCAGGGGCTAACCCCTGGATTTATAAAAATGACAATAGACGAGAGACTCTGTTTCATGGGACTTCCCTCAAAAACACAAAACGAAGCACACACACACACACACACACACACACAAAGTCCTGCTTGCTTGTTATCTCTCTGTCAGGGAGGCACACAGCACTAGCTCATGAAGCCCCAGAAGCCCCTGGGCCAGGTGGGAGGTGGCAGGATGCTGCAGCCGCTGCCCTCAGCACCTCAGCTGGAACCGGCCAGAACCGGCTGGGACCAGTAGCCACCAGCTCAGCAATGCAAGTGCCTGCACCCAGCTCTTCCCCTCACACTCTTAGGATCCTCTGCTTGGAAGCGCACCCGGTTTTAAGGGAACTAGGGCAATTCTCTCCACACCTGTTTCTAATCTCTGAAAAAATAGGCTCTTTCCCCAGCGACTTTGGAAAGTTGGGCCGTTTGCTGAGTCGCATTAACTCCATTTCATGTCTTTCACTCCATTCCGTGAGGAGACGTGCCCTAAATTAACAAATCATGTATCCTGACAGTTGTTCCCAGGTAACGTTTCCCGCAAACGCACCGGACGGCGGTCCGGCTGGCGCTCTGCAGTCCGTTCGGAGCGAAGCGGCGCGGCTCGCCTCAGTTCGGTTCGGCGCGGCTCGCCTCAGTTCGGTTCGGCGCGGCCTGCGCCATTAGGCCTAGTATGGCAAGCAATATAGTTGTAGCATGCGTAGTCGTGGCCGAGTGGTTAAGGCGATGGACTAGAAATCCATTGGGGTCTCCCCGCGCAGGTTCGAATCCTGCCGACTACGGCCGCGGTCTAAGGGCTCGGTATGTTCTTTTTTCAATTCGGGTTTTTTTCGGTGGGGGGAAATGGAGAGAATTCCCTTTCGCTCCCGGGTGACAAGGCGGCAGGCGGGGAGTCCCGACGACAGTAACGCTCCACAGGCGCCCCACGGCCACCCCTGACACCCCGCCGGGCTCGGAGACTCCGCCCCTGCCGGCGGCGGGCGGGGCCGAGCCGCCCTGGCAACCGCTGGCGGCGGCAAGATGGCGGACGATTTCGACCGATTACTGGATGAAGTGGAGAAGCGGCTCTGCCGCCTGCCGGGCCGGGGGGCAGCGGGCGGCCACCGGCACGGCGACGGCGAGGAGGAGGGTTCGGCGGGCAGGTGAGCGGTCCCGTGGGGGTCCCGGCGCCCTCCCGCACATCCTCGCCGAGAGGCCAGCCGCTGGGGAGGGAGGAGGTCGGCGTCCGGTGAGACCCCCTCAGGAGCCGAAAATAGTGAGCTCCGGGACCCGAAACACTGGCCGGCGGGCAACGAATATTTTTAAACTTATTTTTAAACACCTGAGTCGTGTGCCAGCGAGCTGAGTTACTTCAGGTTCTTTGTCTCCTGAGAGTATCCTAGCCTCGGATTAAATATGGCGTTAAAAGCGGCACTGATTTGCTTGTGGGTTAGGATCAGGCGTTACTTAGCTCTCTAACTCACCTTTTGTATCTATAAAATACATAAATCTTCTGATTTAGAGGAGGAAGAACTTCAGCAATAGTATTATCAAACATTTTATTTTGTTGATACTTAAGTCATTTATATATTCTGATCATGTTGTTTTCTGTCAACCGTACCCTCTGCAGTAAGCATGTAACTTACACTCTACGCCTTCATGAATCCACCTCAAATTTCACAGTTTTCAAAATGAGGACTCTGAATACCAACAACTTTGTTCAGGACAGGATCACTGCTGACAGTACTGCCATGCCGTCTGCCCTCAGGTTTCCACCCTGCCCTCAGGTTTTCACCGTGTCCCTCGCTGGTGTCAAAGGCTCCAGCTGGACGGTCTGTGGACCAGAGGGGCTTGCCCAGATGTCTCCATAGGTGGGCTGCTGAGCACTTACCCCACAGGCATTTCAGAGTCCCAGACAAGGATCCTGAAGAGCTAAATGACTAACGCAAGACCAATGAGACCACTACATATGGCCATATTACTGGACCTCCCCATTGTTTGCATAATGGTTAGATGAACACTTCAATTTAGTCAATCTAATTACAATGTTTTTAAAAAAAGCACAGTTTTCTTCTTTCTTGGGAGTAGTTCTTGCAGCAGTACTACAAGCCTCCCTTTGTTTGACAAAGAGCTAACAAACAGCAGACTTGAGTGACAAGACACCTCACTTGAGTGAAAGAAAAGTGCAGGTGATCTCTAGATGCATACAGTTTGGCAGGAATTTCATCAGATCCCCTACAGTTGTATGGTATAAGAAGGGAATTCCCTCTGACCTTTTTATATTCCCGCTGCTGAATATAAATGTGAAAAATTAGGGCTGTCCAATTTGTTGCTCAGTAAGTGCAGCATGAGTTATATTATCATAGTTTTATTCAGGCTTGGAAGTGGTTGGAAATAAAAGGAGCAGGCAAAACCAAGAACTGTGATGAAACAGTTTAATAGCGACTGGAAGGCATCATCCTGCAGTTTGCATCTGTCCAGCTAGGATGGCAAACCTTACAGAAATACTACAGGAAAAAGGCTGTAATTAATTTTATGTTTTAACTAACAATTCATAAAACTGCTCTAGTTGTGCTACAAAATAAAGGCTGATTCGTTTGTTTTTCAGATCAGCTAAACTGTCAATGAGTGCTGGCAGCAGTGAAGAAGATATAGATGACATTATTGATGAAATCTGTAATGACAGCAGCTTTGCAAAAACACCTCTGGTGAGTAGGAGTCTCAAGAGATGCAGAATCAGTGAGGTTCTGTAATGGAAAGGAAAATACCATAAACTAAAACTGTTTTAAAGTGAAAAATGAACTAAAACAAGACATAGGGTGAACTTGGAAAATAAAGCAAAAGGGAAATGCCACAGTCCTGTAGTGAGAAATGAGATACAAAGAGATGGTCTTACCCAGGCAGTAACAGGCAATTAAAAGAAATGCTAGTTCAAGGTAGAGCATAGTGTGAAATACCACAGAATCAGGCAATAGTTGAGGTTGGAAGAGGAACCTCTGGAAGTTGTCTGGTCCAACCACCTGCTCAAGCAGGGCAACCTAGAGGTGGTTTCCCAGGACTATGGCTTTTGAATATCCGTGAACATCCAAGGATGGAGACTCTACAGCCTCTCTAAGTAACTTGTTCCAGTGTTTGACCACCCTCAAATGAAGTAAAGGTGTTTTTTTCATATGTTTAACTGGGATTTCTTGTATTTCAATTTGTGCCCACTGCTTCTCCTCCTGGCAGTGGGCCCCACTGAGAAGACTCTGGCTGCATCTTTATTCTTTCCCATCATGTATTTTTTATACATTGATAAGATTATCCTGACCTTGGCTTCTCCAGAGTAAACAATTCCAGCTCTCTGAGCCTCTACCTGTGCATCAGATGGTCTAAGTCCTTAATCACCATTATGTCCATGTCTCTTTTGTACTGGGCACAGCACTCCTGGCATGTCTGTGAGGCCCTATCTGGCATACTGCTGTGTCCAGTTCTGGGCTCCCCAGTAAAAGAGAGAGATAGAGCTACTGGAGAGACTCCAGCAAAGGGCCATGGAGATGGTTAAGAGACCGGAGTATTTTTTGTATGAGGGAAGGCTGAGAGAGCTGGGACTGTTCAGCCTGGAGATGAGAATGCTCTGGGGGCAACTTACCAATGTCTGTAAATACCTGATAGGAGGAGTAAAGAGGGGGCCAGGTTCTTCTGTGGTGGTGATTAGTGACACAAGAGGCAGTAGGCACAAACTGAAACATGAGAGACCATCTGTGTACAAGAAAACTTTTTTAATGTGAGGGTGTCCAAACACAGGGACAGGCTGTCCAGGGAGGTTGTGGAGTCTCTGTCTGTGGAGGTTTTCAAAACCCAACTGGACACAGTCCTGGGCAAGCTGCTGAAGCTGACCCTCTTTTGATCAGGGGTATTGGCCTGGGTGATCACTGAGGAGAGCTGGTTCCTAAATTAAAACTGGTTTTAAAAGCATAATTATTAAAAAGAAGGTGTGAAATACGAAGTCTTGATTGTAAAGCCAAAGGGATCACGTGGTGTTGAATTCCTTTAGGCAGAACTGGAAATTCAGTATGGGAAAAGAAGCCTTGTTCCTCATTTAACTGTTATTTCAGCAGCTTGTCTCAAGGAGCCTCACAGAAACCTGAGTGAGAAAATTCCCAAACTCTTAGTCCCCTTCTTCTGTGACTGAGATTTTCTGGCTCTCGCTTATTAAGTAAAACAGATATAGTTACATTGCTGAAATGCTGCCTTTTACTCATTGTTTGCTTTTTAAACAGAAATTGAAGTCCAGCTCTGCAAGTCTCCCACCTGAAAGCAGTAGTGCTGTTGTAAAGGCTCATAGGATAAGGTAAGTGACAAATGTTCTGGCTAGTTGAACACCACTGGACTAAAGCTTGTTGTCAGCCTGATGATCCTGTGCCTGTTGAAGCTGCGTTGTCATTAACTGAGTGTTTAGAGAAGCATTCTTGTTAAAGAAAAGCCAGGATAAACAGAAAGATAATTTTCAAGAATCACTAATGTGGTTTCACATGGTCAAATTTTTTTATTAGAAATCTGTTAATTAAGTTGCTGAACAACAGCTTTCTTTGCCTTATGGACATACACAATTATCAAATAAATGCTGCAATATGTAGTCCCATATTTATTTCTTATAGAGAGTAGTTGTCACAGCGTTTCTCTTTGACCTTAGTAATGGAAATTTTTATGTTCTGTAGTTTGTAAGCATTTAGATGTTTGGCCTGTATGTAAGAAATACTGGTTTAGAATTACTGTGCTTTTAAACTGGGAGAGGCATTATACTACTTTCTCTAAAGTGTTTTGCTATAATTTAATATTTTTGAATGAAATCCATATAGATGCTGTCCAGTGTACCTGGGGGGAAGCTCTTCAACGTGTGGCATAGGAACAAATATTTCAAAAAGGTAGGAGATGTGAAATCATTAGTAATGCTTTATCATTAGTTTTCTGTAATGCTGTAACTCTGCTGTGTGTCTGTGGTGGTACAGAATTCTGTGCTCAAACTGGACAGGGCATCCTTGTATTCACCTAAACATGTGGCTGCCTGTAACTGCAGTTGAAATCAGCTGGTCCCTTCTGGTCTTTGTTGTTGACCACTGGATATTTTGTTCCTTTGAGGAGTTGAAAGACATGTGCCAATGAGACACAGGATTCCAAAAATCACTAGTACATAGTTAAGGAAATTGCTGCTGTATTACTACTTTTCCCTGCCTCTCTTTGCTTTCTGTGTGATGCTGAGCATGTCGCTCAAATCAGTTTGTTGGTTGAAGTCATCCCAGAGCCTGAACTGAAAACAGCCAGAATGCTTTGCAATTGCAGCTGAACATAGTAGGAGAGGTACTTTAATAAAAAATTATCCCAAACATCCTCTAGAACATTATTACATTTCCATGTGGGAAATTTTTTTGTAATAACTAATTATGCCCTTGATGCATATGTGGATGCTGGTCGGGTGAGGCCATGCCACTGAGGTGGACCAAAGAGAATATATTAAGAGAATATCAGTTTATTTTATGTGTCCAGTGAGTTTAGGAACCTGTAAAAATACACGAGCATATATTTAAAACACATACCTTGATGAAAGTACCAGAGATGTAAAAAAATTCAGACTATAGTGTAACCTTGTTTCAGTATTTCTCAGTGAGTGCTGTACATTAAACCATTCATGATCTGTGTGGCTTCACTCATCGTAATAAGCTCTTGGAGCTTTCTGTTCTTTTTTGACCAGAACATGTGATCAGCTACGTTGTACTGCTTGTGACTTCCGGGTGTCACTTTTCAATGACTACATCTGGGATCAGTCCTGTGATTATCTTTTTTTCAGGTATGTCGGAGGTGGGTTTGATATTGGGTTACCTAAAAAGGAGCACATGAGCAACCTGTTTGGTGATCAGGTGGGGAGGTGTTGTGGTTTCACCCCGGCTGTGGGCTGAGATCCACGCAGCTGCCTGCTGCTTAAAGTTTTTACTTTAAGGAGCAGGGGAAGAGGGAAAAAGGGGGGAAACAAGGGAAGGGAAAAGGAAGGGGCAAATAACTCCAAAACCAAGAAACTAAGAGGCCCGTGGGTTAGGATAAGGATAGTTTACTAAGATAACAGAAAGATAAAATATAACAATGCTAACAGGACTTTAGAGCAAAAGAATATGAAACTATTGATACCCAATGCAGTTTCTCCCCGACCCACACAACTCAGGCCGTACCACCCAGAGCTGTCCTGGAACCCGACCGTCCCCCCAAGAAGCACGCGTCCCGCCACCGCCCCTCTTCTTCCTCCCCTCAGCCCCCCGTTCTCCTGGGCAGGACGTAATTGGCATGGAATACTCTCTTTGGCCCATCTGGGTCACCTGTCCTGGCTTCGCCCCTCCTTTCTCATGAATAGAGAAATACGAAGAAGCTGAGAAAGTCCTTGACTGTCTGACTGCAACTAAGAACATCAGGTTGTTCTCAGCACTGCTTTCATTTTAACTCCCAAACACAGCATCCCATCAGCTGCTACAAATGAAGTTAACTCTATCCTGACTGAAACCAGGACAGGAGGTCTGCAGGGAGAAGGGTGCGACTGTTTTCATGCCTTTCCATTTCTTCTCCCTTTCACTCTCCCTCTCTGCTTTTCAAAAGAATTCAAGTTTCATGGATCAAAAAGCAACTTTACTGCTGAAATAAGCAGGTAATCCGTGTGATAGGTTGGCCCCTGGTGTGCCATTGGAGGGTGCTGACAAAATGAATGAAGACTGTTCAGCATCTCACCGTAGCTTCAGTCATACAGACTGCAGTTGTTTCAAGTCTGATTTTTCTTCTTTCCAGTATCAAGTATTATGCTGTCATGTTCAGTGAAAAATCAAATAGTTTGATTTCTTAACAGATTTCTTTTTGAAGCAAGGTTTGATTGAATGCAGAGGTGGGATTTTTGTTTTCTTGTTATATTGTGATGTCTTTGACTTTATTATATCAAATTTTATTTGAGGACTTAAAATTAAGGAGTTCTTATCTCCAGTTTCTCTTAACCTGTATCTAATGCCAAAACACAGTGAAGGGTAGTGTAGTAGTCAGGCTTCTAATACAGGCATCGAATTTGGATTCCTGCCATATTAGTGAAGTGTCTATATGTGCCTGTTAACTGATGGATGTAGTAGCTGTGTTCAGAGTATGTGCTTGGCCACCAGACAGTCTGGCAGCTGGAGCAGAGCAGTAATGCATATATCATCTCCTTTTCCATGATTTTTCTTGAATTACGTATTAGGTTTTTCCTGTATATTCCTGCCAGTTTCAAAATTTGTATTTCTTTTTTAATTAAAATCTTCTTTTCTCATTATTTAAAGCAGTATTAAAAATACAGTGCTGCTCTGAGGATGAGTTTGGCAAGTGGAAAGATTAAATAAAAATATGGTTCTTTTATTTACACAAAGTTGAAATTACTCTGCTTCTGAGATCTTGAAATATATTTGTTAAAAAATAAATGAAAGGCATTAGTATCAGATAGTTTTTTTTCTTCCATGAATAGGTGGCTGACCTCTTTTTCTAAAAATTCTTCCTTTGATGTTTGTTTTTGATTTTCTCTCTATCTAGCTGGGCTTGTTGATGTCAGGTTTGAGCAATTCGGTGGCTGGTAATTGATGGGTGGGAGGAGGTCCTGAGCAGGGATAGTTAAAAGGGTACATTTTCACTTGGTTTTTGAAACAACTTGGTTTTGTAATAGCTGTGCTGATTTTTCATTTGTTGTGGTTGGTGCTTGCACAGGCTTTATTTGTGGTTTGATGTACACTCTTCCCTTTTCTGGCCATTTCACTTTACCATCCTGAGCAACAGTTCCTGATGAAAAGTTTAACTCTGTTGTTGTACCCATTCTGCACAGGCATTTTTACAGGAAGTTTGATAAGATAAATAGATTTTTTTGATAATTTCTTAAGGTGGAAATTGACTCTACCTGGATTTCTTCCCACCTCTTTCTCTGGAGGCTGACAGAGGCTCTCTAAACCTGACAGAGAACATTGCTTACAGAAACATCACTCTCCAGTTACCTGGGAATACAGCAACTGTGTACCAAGACAGTGCTCAGGAAAGGATTCTGTCCAAAACATAACCCTAATTTCATTCGTGACAGTGGTACTCAGAAACATTCTTAAGAGCGTTTAAATTTAAATGGCCTCAGGAATATTTTTCTGTTAAAAAAAAAATAAAACAAAACAAAATGCATGATCCTAAACTGTATTCACTTGGTTGGCAGGAATAACATGCCTGAGCTCCATAAACTACGGGCGAAGATGATAAAGAAGAAGGGAGCACGAGCATACGCTTGTCAGTGCAGCTGGAGATCCATCGATGAGCTAACTGACCTCCAAACAGACCTGCAGCTTCGGTGGGTTTGTGGCAAACACACAGAATGAAGTCCTCTCGTGTGTGGTACCTCCTTGTGTGGAAACAGGTCAGAAACTCAATTAGTTTCCCACACAGTTTTCTGAGAACAGATGGAAGGCTGAATACTTGTATCTGGAAATAGATTATAACACACAGACTTCTAACCTGAACGCTGTTTTTCAATTTAACCCTCTTGTAAACAATATGGAGAGTTGAATTATTAGAAGAAACAACTGGTTTGGAGTATTTCTGGAAGCGAAATGTGGTTAAAGCTGATACTCAGCAGTGTTAAAGAAAGGAAGAGGAAATCGACAGATTTAGGCATGTGACAAAGCACCTTGAGGCTGATCCTCATATCTAGCAGAGAGCCTTATTTCCCCTGTCTGCAAAATCTTGGTCTCCAAATGGTGCGTTGGGGTGCAGCCATGACACACGAGCACATGCATTTCTGCAAGGCCATTAATACCCCTGTTCTGCTCTGCTCAGAGCTGTTAATGAGCAAGTGGTTGTAGACCTCTTAAAAAAAATACTGTGAGATCAGCTCTCACCTTGACGGTTTCAGCACACCCCAGAATGTTACTTTCTTTTACACACCAGTAGCCAAAAACTGCAGGTGCTGAAAATTTCCTTCCAGTTCCTACTGCTTTCTTCAAGGCACTTTCTGCTGACTAAAGAGTTTTGCCACAGTGAATTTCTTGGACTTCCCCTCATCCATCACTGCAAGAGGTGAACAAGTTATTGTGCAATTATTAAATATTGTGCAATTTTGAAGAGGTTCTGAAGAATTTATGACTCTTCTATCAATATTTTCAAGGGGAAAAAGGCTCAGGCTTTTAAGAGATAAAATACATATCCCTGCTGACATTCAAATTTGGATTTTTTTCAGTCTCACTTAGCTATCACTTCAGCATTACTTCTAAGTACTAAATATTCTGAGGGTGTAACTGTCCTGTTTCAACACTCTCCCTTCCCCTAGTAACATCATAAAACTAGTTCCACTATCATGTTACTTGGTGAATTGTCTTGATTACAGTTAATGTCACTACCGTTTATGAGCTCTTTCTTTACATTATATATAAATAACACAGGAGATGGATTTGGGTTTGAGCAGACAGAGAGGAAGGAAAGGATCACCAGTCCTAGCAATTGCTACATTGAAAAGTGTCTAAAAATGGGAAATCTGACAGTATTTTTGCTATGCAGTATGTGACACTATACAGATAAATTCAAAATTACTTACTTTGTGCTATTCTATGCAGAGACACTTCTCTCTTTTGTGAGGTTTTGCTTGTGGCCCTACTCTGTACATTGTCAATCTGTTCTTTCCCCGAGCTTTTCCAAAACAATTGCATGGTCTTTCTTATAGAGGTCATCTCCTAGATCTCTCAGATCTCTTACTTTGTCTGTACCTCTCTGAAAGAGCAGAACACAGTAGTGGCAAGAGGTGTGATGTTAGGATTTTGCCTGCATCCTGCTCACCTTCCCCCTCTGAGTGTGTTTTTAGAACCTGCAGAGGATGAGCAGCATGCCTGGGAGGCCTGGCAGTGCTTACGTGTGCAATGCTTCAGTGCTCTAGAGCGCGTGTTCCAGGGCCACATGCGGCTTTGCTAGAAGGTTCAGAGGTGAGTTGGCTTTTGAGAGGTACTACTTGGATAATGGTATAGGCATATCCAGGGTCATGCATTATTTTCAATGCAATGGGCATTTCAGGCTGAATTTTCAACTGCTTGAGTCTAAAACCACAAGTTCAGGAGACCGGGGGACCCGGAGAGCAGTTGATTAATGCTCGCTCAGCGGCTGGAAGAGGTCTGCTTGCTATTCTGTCTTCTGTGAAGAGACAACCTGCCCATGGAGCTTAAGCAGTGACGTTCCTGGGTTTTCTTGGGGTGGCCTTTGGCAATTTCCATTCCCAGAGGACATAAGTGCTAATAAGAGAAGATCTAAGCAGTAGTATGTCATTTATTAACAAGCTCTAGAGAGGACCAAACCTACTTTCCATTCTTCTTGAAGAAGGATGCATTTCAAAAAGTGACGAGTTGCCTTGGCTTGCTTGTTCCCAAGGCCATTTGAAACTGATGACCAAGTAGCTCCACAGGATGCTCTTTTGGCTTGGATTTGCACTGGAATTTGTTCCACAATGTAAAGAACAAGTTGGGCTTACAACTTGTGAGCAGGAAGTGGGGAAAATCCTAACACCCATGAAAACAAGTCTTATGTGACTTGGAAAAGGAGCATGTATCCTGTACCCTGTTTTAAACAAACCAGTAGAAATAGTCACCCTCTCTGGAACAGTTTGCACTACCAAGCGTGGGGAGCAATCGTGCAGAAACAAAAGTTCAAGAGATCCGTTCTAGTTATTTTTATGACAAGAAGACTGCCTGCAGCACTTGGAAAGGGAAGGCTGGGAAGGAATTGAGACAAAAGGGCTAAAGAGTGTAGAAGTAAAAAGGATTAACACCATCTGGGAGGAATACAGAGAAATTGTCCAAGAGCCAGATTAGGTTAACAAAGCTAAAACCCTGATAGAATTAAATCTGGCCAGGGACATCAAGAGCAACAAGAAAAGATTCCAGACTAGGGAAAATGTGGGCCCTCTCTGGAAGGAAACAGGAGACCTGGTTACCTGGGATATGGAGAGGGCTGAGATATTCGACAACTTGATTGCCTCAGTCTTCACTGGCAAGTGCTCTAGCCACACCACCCAAGTCATGGAAGGCAAAGGCAGGAACTGGAACAATGAAGAACCTCCCGTTGTAGGAGAAGATCTGCTTCAAGACCATCTAAGGAACACGGTTTTAAATACAGACCTTGGCTATCGCTAGGAATGTTCATTTGATGAAGGTACTGCACAAGATTTTCAGGATGTAGCCAGGCCCTAAGTGGTACTTCCTGGTCAGTTATCTGAGATAGCAGGGATTATGTAAAGAATTTTGTTTAAGAAAGCCACTCAGCTGCTGTCAAACACGAGTATTGGAAAGCAGTTTTGCTAAGTAGAAATGTGATCATTGTTTTCCCCCAGTGTTTTGCTTTCGAAGTTATAATACCATTTCTGATTGTGAAAGTGGGCGAGGTGAAAACTCGAGACACTCATTTTGCCTAGGTGGAACACTTGGAGATTTTCTAGCCCACAGCATTTGTCTGTAGCAAATCTCTCACCAAGCCACGAGCAACGAAGGATGGCAAAATGAGAATCCACAGCAAAGCATTCACTCAGAACTGCGAGTGAAGTAAACAGTGGTTTAGTATCATACCAGTGCTTCTAAATCTTTGTTCCTGCTGTACTTCTGGAAAGGAATCCAATTCAGATGCACATATTACATTTTTACAGCTTTTCTTTATCAATTTTAACGTGCTGTTCTGGCTCTTTTTTTACCTGCACACCGTAGAGGGTGTCCAACCCGGATGGTGAATATCATAGAATCATAGAATTACAGAATTGTAGGGCTTGGAAGGGACCTCGAGAGATCATCGGGTCCAACCCTCCTGCCAAAGCAGCTCCCTAGGACATTTCACTCAGGTAGGCGTCCAGACGGGTCTTGAATATCTCCAGAGAAGGAGACTCCACCACCTCCCTGGGCAGCCTGTCCCAGGGCTCTGTCACCCTCACTGGGAAAAAGTTTTTCCGCATGTTGGTGCAGAACTTCCTGTGCTCCAACTTGCAGCCATTGCCCCTTGTCCTGTCTCCACAGACCACTGAAAAGGGGCTGGCTGATTCCCCCTGCATCCCCTCCTTAAGATAATTATAAACATTAATTAGGTCCCCCCTTAGTCTTCTCTTCTCAAGGCTGAACAGCCCAAATTTTCTCAGCCTTTCCTCATAGGGGAGATGCTCCAGGCCCTTAATCATCTTCATAGCCCTTCTCTGGACTCTTTCCAGGAGATCCCTGTCCTTTTTATACCAGGGAGCCCAGAACTGGACACAATACTCCAGGTGGGGCCTGACCAGGGCAGAGTAGAGGGGGAGGATCACCTCCTTTGACCTGCTGGCCACACTCCTCCTGATGCACCCCAGGATCCCATTGGCTCTCTTAGCCCCCAGGGCACACTGCTGGCTCATGGCCAACCTGTCATTCACCAGGACCCCCAGGTCCTTCTCCACTGAGCTCTTCTCCAGCAGGTCATCCCCCAGCCTGTACTGATAGAAACGGTTGTTCCTTCCCAGGTGCAAGACTTTACACTTGCTTTTGTTGAACCTCAATATTATACCTGAATATGAACCTCAATATTATACCTGAATATTGGTCAGAAGAGTATCTTGCCCTGCTATAAAATTTAACTTACAGAAGCATAGTAGCATTACATATTGCAAGCTCCACACTGAAACTGAAAAATTTTATTTTTTTTTCCTGAGGACCCATTTTAGCTCTGCACTGGAGGTATTCTACAAATACTAGGCACTGGGAGCTGCCACTTGTTGAAAGACTGCTCACTTTTCTTAGTTTCCTGACACATGAGTCTTTGGGTCATGTAACCAGCACATGTGGTAGTCGCACAAAGAGGAGAGAGACTGTTTGAGAGCTGCGTAGGCAAATTTTTCTTCCTGCCAGGCTCCTTTTGCACAGGACCTGACCACTTTTGTCTGTTGTGTGACACCTGATAACTGTAGGCAAGCCGGCCCGTGGGGGATGGAGTAAAGCAGTGTCAGGTTTGAGGGCCCTGCGTGTTTCCTGGCGCTTGGCAAGCGTGCTTCCAGGAATTTGTTTTTCAAATGTCAACACCTCAATAAAATGAAAAGTTGGAACAAATCTGAATTGTGTTTTATGTAAATTCTACTTCGTTGTCCCTATCCAGGAGAAGCCTTATAAAAATGATGCAGGACCGTGTTTTCTCTGGACAAAAACATTGTGGGCTCATAAGAAATAAATACTGTTGTGTGTGTTTCCTCACTTCAGTGGGGACGCAGCAAATATCTGGGAATTAAGTGAGCTTTAACATTTTACCAGTTAACAGGAGGAGAGCACATTAAATTATTGAGAGCTCATAAAGGTGGATGCATTTACCATGTTTCTTGGATGTTTACCTGGGAAAAAAGGTGGAGCCTTTCCTGTGGAAGGTGACATACAGCTAAATTCCTTGCTGAGTGGGATGCTGGTGCCTTTGTGTTTCAGGCAAGGCAGGTTATCACTAGCATTGTACAGGTCACTGAAAAGGGGGCATAATCAAGGGACTGCACCATTTGCTGTGCCCTGGGTCTTGCTGTAGAAAACTGTTCTTAATACCAGGAAGAAGTTGCTCTTCGTATGGGAGGTTGAACAAATCTTATTTATCATGGAGAAATGCTGCATGACATACCTTAGAGTAACAGACATAAGTATTTTCCCTACTCCATTCTGAGTGTGGGCTCCAGACTGGTGCTGCTCAGGCAGTAATTACTTCTCAGCCTTCATGGGCAGCGCGGACTCGGTGAGAACACACAGAAAGCACCCACTGCCTCCCGAGTACTCCTGACTTACTACAACGTGCAGCGTCACAGCGCACCGTTAAAAGGCGATGCCGTGTGTGTTTAATCCACACTGACAACTTTTCTTCTGCTGCGTTAGACGTGCGTGAGGTAGAAGTATGTCTTTCAGGATTAGGAGTGGTGATGGTACAGTCTAGTCTGCAGAGGGCAGAGCAACACCGCTGAGTGTTGCGGTTCAGGCTCCCGCTTCACTAACAGGCTCATACTTCCTTTTTGTCTGGAACACTGAAGATTCACGTTCAACCTGCGTTTGTCTCCTACTAGTGCGATTATAAGTGGGAGAGCCAGAGCTGTGGCAACTCCACTTGATTTTCCTGCAACTTCATCCAAATGGTCCTCAGGTGGTTCTTGGCCAACACTGAAGCAGCTTAAATTTTTTAGCTGTCAGCTAAAGAAGCATAAAAAACTTGAGTCTCTTTGTGTGTATGGTTGTTTGTTTATCCTCAAATAACATTCGTGGGAAAACTAAATGGCCTCAGGATTTACCTTTTACCCTGCCCAAGTTAATTCTCCCTGAAAATGTTCTGTTTGGCAAGTAGAGGTTGAGTACAGTAGTAGCTTTTATATTTATATGTAACATATCACTCCCCAGATGTGACAAGATGGCACATCTTAAGGAGGAAATAGTGAAAGGCCAATACTTAGAAATAACAAAAAAAAATAATAAATTGTTTCTATGTAAGAAAGCAAAAAAGACCAGAGACACTGCAGAGTGATCTGAGAAACGGCAGTGAGCATCACCTGAGCACCTACATCCTGCTGTTCATCGGCCATGAGCCACGGCTCAAAGTTTTGGTGACATCTCACTCCCTGAACTCTCTTCTAGTTATCTGGAAAGCCAGGAAGTGTGAATGTACAAAGCAGAATTATAGCAAATGGATGGATGGATGGATGGATGGGTGGATGGACGGATGGAAGGAAATAAATGTCGGCTCCAGTAGCTGGTGAAGTGGGTCTATTTCTTCAGAAGCTTTTAACTAGAAACACAAACCCTATCTAAACCATAAAACTAGAGTTTGCCTAATTTACTGGTGAAATAGGGAGCATCACGTAAATTTAGCCTAGTTACACCATAGGTGAGTGATCTCTGTAACAGTTGTTGACTTCCTTCCTTCTAACAGGAGACATAGTTGAACAAAAAAGTTAGAAAATAGGAACAAGAAAGGCTGAGTACCACCCTGTGGGATGTTACACACTGAAAAGTTTTGCTTCTAAAGATGACACACCTAAGTGAAAGAATCAAAAGTAGCCTGCTGCAGGGAGAAGGTCAAACACCCACACCTTGCCAAAAGCAAGGACAAAACTTGGTATGGCAGTTGACCTTCCTAGGAGTCTTTCAGGATTCCAATTCCAGGGGCTGGCCCAAAAGATGGGGGTGTATCCACACACCCCCCACACACCCCACCCCCATCCACTGCCCTTCAGTCACTTCCAGTCCAGGAACTGGTGTTGCACAGGGAAGCAAAGTGCAGGAGGGGCTTCATCCTCAGAGGATACCTGCTTGCTTGTGCACGAGGATGCCATGGAACATGGGCTGAGTATGGTTCATTTGGGTTTTCTTTCCTCTCAAATCTGTGTGAAGGGTTTCCTGCAGTATTTTGAAACCCGTTTCCTGGTGATAGGTTTTATATACAAGAGCTAAATCAGACATTTTATTTAGATATAAAAGCTAAGAGGCTCAGGGCTGCTAAAATCCTCTTAGCCAGTGGTTGTTAACTGTTATTCAAATATAAGCAAATGATCTTGAAGTTTTTCTTGTGAGTTTTGTGAAACTGAAACCCTTGCAGCCTCAGAGCTTATGCTGCAGGACGGGGAGGCCTGGAGGAGAAAGACATTTTCATACTGGTCAAACCAACGCGTAATATTCTATCTCCAAGTACCTTAAATACAGCTATTTAAAAATGCATTTGTCTACAGAAGGGGATAACTAGCTAACTAAGTTAACTAACTCTTGATATTTCTGAAGTATCCACAGAACTGTTCAATCTCTATTTAAAGGCAAGCAATACAGCCTTTCTCCAAGACATGCCAAATATGTGATCGCAATTAAACACAGTGAGCGGACGTCTTTCAGTTAATGCAAAGAAGCTTCGGGATACTCAGCCATCTGACTGCGCTCGGAAGCCCGTGTCCTGCCTGCCCTGATGTAAACAGCATTCACAGGAAGGGGGAAGCAGCTACCAGAGACAGGAAGGTTGGATTTAGCATCGAACTCCTTATCTAGGCAGAGCAGGCGGCTCAGGATGCTGGTGAGAAAAAGTGTACAAGTTGCTAGAGCAGCCTGCGATAGCTGCCTGGCCCTTCCGGGAAGACCACGCACATCGATGTGATCAGGGTACAATCTTATGCATGCAGATGAGTTTAGGAAGAGATTATATCCTGGGGCCAGTCATCCAAAATAATGTTTACAGTCTCACTGAGCTTCAGTTACCGTCACTTACAGGAAGAGATCGATCTGTGTGCTGAAGTAGAGGGTGCGTATCTTTTAAAAGCTTTATCACGGTGAGAGTTGTTAGTATGAGTCTTATTAGCCCTAAAGAAATAGAAGGCTTTCCTGAATCCTAATAGGCACTCCCATATCTGGTTTAATTTTTAGATTGTAGGTTTTATATCAGAGCCGGCACAGCTCCAGTTCCAGCACTTTAGAGATAGAAATTGTTGCAGCATTGTTCTATGTGCTTTGAATCAGTGAGGTGTCTTGTTTACAAGTGGAAGATAAGCGGCTTCAAAACATTCTCTGCAGTGTAAGCAGTTGCTCCCTAACGTACAATGCCCAGGTTCCATGTATGATGCTCAGGTTCCTTTTGATGCCTATGTATATCTTGGGAAATCCATCTGCTCTGAGCCGACAGCACAGCAAGGCACCACTCAATCAATACGTGCTCCTCAGTGGCTGAAATGAAGAGTTAGCACAAAATTGTAGCGTCCTCTGCATTGATTTTCCTATGAATGATGGCTCCTATTTCCCCTGCCTTCCCCAAAGTATACTGCAAAGTTATTTCAAGTTTTCTCAAAATTTTATTCAAGCTAAGATTGAGACCTGGAAAAGCTTTAAGGCAGGCTTTTAGCTGCATCTTCCCACATACATCTGAAACACCTCTTCTCTTTTTTTTTTTTCCAAACTAGATATATATTTAGTTCAATTCCAGTAAGGAAGGCTGGAAACAATTAACCTATGAAAAAGGAGAGTGGTGTAAAAAGTCTACCCGTGTCCTGAACAGCAATAAAATTTTTCTGTCCTGGGTAATTGCACGGAGAACATTCTGGATCTGAATTGCTAAAACGAGCTAAGCCAAGAAGATATTGGGGTCCATCTGTTCCACTGGCTGAATGTGGGCACCGCACATCACCAGTCTCCCGAGCACAGGAGGATACAGTGACGCAGACATCAGCAGCCTTAGCACCAGGAGTACCCAGCCAGGTGCTTCTCGCCAGGGCTGCTAGCGTAAGCTAAAATCCATAAGCACTCTGTTTTTGCAAAAGATTTTTTTCCCCCTGTGGTATATTGGAAGCCCCTCCTAAAACCTGGAGAGCATTACTCCTTTATAAAGAGTACGTTTGTAAAGTGGATAATTTCCAGATGTCAAATAGTTTCTTGGACCTTGCAATAACACTTTGCTACTCGGGGTTCTCGGCCAGCGCTGGGCATGTGGTTACCTTGGGTATATTCAAGATCCATTCCTAAGGCAAATGACACCTTTAAAGAAGGGGAAAAACAAACAGCCTAATAGGCACCTCCCGGCAGAGAGCACCTCATCAGGTTTGTCCCAACACATTCTCACGTCATTGTTAGATAGGGTAACAGGCCATAAAAGAAGGAAGCAGCTACTTTCCTTTTTTGTCAGATGTTGCAAGTTACTCATATTTCCTGTTCTGCTATTTAAAGGACTGAGAGCTGAAAATGGGGCTTCATTAGCTTGTCTGAAATTAAATATTTTCCTGTCTTTCTACAGCCATGTTTTAATGAATGACATACACACGGGTCTGGAAGGCATCTCAGAGGAGCGGGTAGTTGCCTTCTGCCCTGACCATAGGGCTACCCACACTGGAAGCTCAGACTGATCCCTGGTGCAGGTTGCTACCAGAGATCTCCCACCAGCCTGCACGGGAGCTGGGTCTAGAAATGTTAAAGAAAGGTAGACCAGGAATTTCCATGACAGCTGCCCAGAGGGTCCCAGGGAGGAGAGGGGGAAGTGGGGGCAGGAGGAACACCCCTTTCTCCCTTCTGCCTGGTTTTAGCTAAGAACAGAAGTACGTGGGAGAACGCAGGAGAATTTCAGCGAGCTAACAGCAGTGGTGTTTAGGCACTGAATCCTTCTCTGTATTTCTGACAGTCTCTCCTTAACTGAGCACATTCACACTTCAACCATTTAAAAATAAAGCATTCCTTCCCACGCTTTTTTTTCTTTCCTATCGGCTGTTGTTTTCTTTGCAGGCTCGAAACTCTGCTTATTCATCCTTCAGAAAGTATCTTATCTTGGTCTGAACAGCCTGGGAAAAGCTCAGGGCACGCTTGCAATGCAAACTTGGAGGAAGTAAATTTAGTTTCTCAATGAATCTAGCCAATTCAACTGTCACATTTGACAGCCATCCTTCTGAACTTCTGGGGAAAAAGCTTGCTGCTCTGGGACTTGCTGTGGGCCCTAACATAGCTGTGTGTCCCAGGAGGTCACAGGCCACATCTGAGAGGCCCATGAAGGGTAACTAAGAAAAGTGAGTCTGTTGCCAGCAGACTTAAATTTGCTGTGCTGGAGTCTCTACTGCTGAGGAAAAAAACATGCAAAGGCTTCCTGATTGAAGGAAAGGTCTGAGAGCGAGTACACAAGTTGGGCAGCAGCAGCTGTTGTGTTCTTCAAGACACAAAGTCTTCCAGAAATGCAAAGGTGTTTGCAGGAAAATCTTTCCACTCCATTCAGCACCAGCATGTAAACTATAGACTGTGAACACACTTGTGTACAAACATCTTCCCATGGGTTCCTGCCATCCAGGCAGGGGTGGGTGAGCACTGAGGAGCCTGCTTACTGGAAAAGCAAACCCAAGGAGCTCCCCTCGCTCTACTGATTATACTCTAAGAAGCTTCGACATACAGGCTCCACCAACCCATCCTGCCAACCCCCGGGCTCCTTTTCTTCATATACCTTAAATGCAAAGAAAGGGTCTCCCAGCAGGAGCTCCTCAGTGGTTGCTGCCAAAAACAGTAGCAGTGAGTTAGAAAGGGGAAGATGGAGGATGCTGCCTGGGAGATGAAAGCCAGCAAAGATCCTCCAGGACAAGGGGGAATGGATTGAAGCTAAAGGAAGGAAGGTTTACATTAGATATTAGGGGAAGTTTTTTACAGAGAGAGTGGTAAGGTGCTGGAACAGGCTGCCCAGAGAGGTGGTGGATGCCCCGTCCCTGGAGGTGTTCAAGGCCAGGTTGGATGGGGCCCTAGGCAACCTTGTGTAGATCCAGGCCTGGAGGTTGGTGTCCCTGCCTGTGGCAGGGGGTTGAAGCTCTCTGATCCTTGGGATCCCTTCCAACCCAGACCATTCTATGAGGCTCTACCTTGTAAGAAAAAGCAGCCTGTCAAGCGATTAGACCGATGAGCCTGGGGAAGGCAGACACCAGCAGCTGGAAAGTAGGGGAAGAGGAGAGGGAGAAAGTAAGATGCACTTTTTTAAAAGTTTGGGGAGTTCAGACGGTAGGTAGTCACCTGAATCACTTTTAAAATCTCTCCATAAACTGCTAGCCATTACAAATCAGTAACAAAAACAAGACATTAAAGATCACACCTCTTAGTATGGAAAGTGAAAAAAAAAGGTAACGTAAGAACCAGAATAAGCCACAGGTGCGGCCTTACATCAGTGTAAATAAAACGTGGTCCTGACACAGAGGTTTTTACATCCTAAAGCACTGAGATATTATCTTTATTTGATTTGATTCATAAAATAAATCAACATGATGCAAACAGCGTCAGCAACTTAATACTTCTGAGAGGAGCTGATGCTAAATAAGGTATGCGGGCGCTGAAACGCAGCCCAGCAGGACAGCCTACCTCGTGGTTGTGTAATGGGGATAAGTACAGTAGTTCTTTGGAGCATTAGCCTGAATTAAAGGATGAAATGGGCTGGGTGGCTGGCTGGGGATCAAGCGACACTCCTGGTGGCTGCTGAGGCCTTGATGAGTATTAGAGAGATTGCCAGACCATCGTTTAAATACGGAAACTTTCACTGAGAAGCACAGCAGCTTTCTCGCAAGGGCCAGATCAGCTTCCAGGACCGCCACAGCTGGGGAAGAGGGGGTTCAAGGAGAGGTTCAGCATCCACACCCCATCCTGTCTACACCCAGCACTTGGAGGGCATGGCTCTGCTCTGGCCCTGCTTACCCCATGGGCTGTGGTGGATCTGTGCAGAGCTGAGCTGTGCTTTCCAGCGGGACAAAGCAAGGGTTTGATGCAAAATCAGTTTATTGTGTCTATTATGTAGCTGTGTCATGAGTTACATACCTAAATCTCTGTGCATCACGGTGGAGGAATGCTCCCCACGCAATGCTGCTTGTCAGTAATCCTCTCAGCTCGCTGCTCAAAATACAGCATGCCACAGTTGCCGCTGCGCCACAGCAAAAACATGGTATGCACCAAAGTCATGGAGCCTGATCTTCATCAGGGGTCAGGCCGTGTAAACCAGGGCGATGCATTCCACAGCGGGTCCATTCCACTGGAGGTATTCCTTCCTGTGGGAGCGGAGGTAAGGCCACACACCAACGGGAGGCACCGCTTTAGATCCTGAGCCCTTCAATGGGACTATTCCAGATTTTCCATGGGGAGATGGAATCTGAATTAGGCCAACAGCATGTACACAAATGGCATTTCTTTGAATTAAATCCACCAGCTTTGCTTTAGTTTGACAAATACCTCCAAGGAACAAACCTCTTCACGTGCTTTGCCACTTGAAGATGGATTTTAAGATCCTATGGCCTGCACAGGGCCTGCAACAAATTGTGTCCTTGCAGAACTGCCTTGTGTATGGCAAACCAACTGCTGTGCTCAGCCCAAAGTTAACCCCACCATCTCCATGCTAGATAAGCTTACCGCAAAGGCTGCCCACCGGGGTAGTGTTAGCCTTCCATAAAGGGAGGACTGGTCCCTGGGTAAGCGTATTTTTAAAGCACATTTTCAAATTATAGGGAAAGGACAGTGAAAGGTCTTGCCCACTAGATGAGGATTTTGAGGGTCCCCAGAGTCAGCAGTTTGCTTACTGCACCAGCAGCCCCCCGATCTGCCAGGCTTCCTCTGCTGCTGCCGTTCACACAGCTCCATGGGTTTGTTGTGGTGACGTTCGTGCTTATAACTTCTTGATGGGATGAACAGGGCTGGCACACACCTATCCCCTTACCCATCACTGCTGTTGGCTTCTGAGAGGCTTCCGCTCTCAAAACCAGCTCCCAGAACTGCAACAGAGTAAGGGCTGAGTCAAATGATGCTAACACATAATCCCTTGCTGAAAAGATCCTCCTTTGCCACTGACTGAAGACAACATGAAGACATTTGGCTGATATGTTCCCCTAAACTAAAGCATCCTATAACTAGGCAAGGCTGGCTGTAGGACAGCTTCCCACTAGGATCAGTTTAACCTGTGCTGGGGATCAAGTGACGGTCCCTTCGCTTGGTTTAGAGCATGTTGGTTACATCAGATCAGCTGGGATGATTTTGCATCATCCCTTTCAATTCTGTCCAGGGTTAGGAAGGCAGAAATAAGACGAGTCCTCCCGACTTTGATACTCTCCTAAGAAAACTAGTTTAAGAGTCATGCTTCAGGAGCACATCTAAATGTAGAATTACATTAATTCAATGGAAACAATTAAAATAATTGAAGCTCTCACAAAATGCTGTGCACTTACTCACACTTGCTTTTTAACCAGGCAACTTTCATACCTGCCTCCACCATCGCTTGTTCCAGTGGTTTTCAGTGTTTGCTTCCTTCACCTTCAGACAGGTCACAAAAAATAACAAAGAAAAGCAGTTTGGCAACAGGTTTGAATTCCTCTGGGGTAAGCAATGGAGTGTATCTGGGCAAACAACAAATTTTGAAAGATCAGAAAAATGCTGGGTGCTTTGGAAATAAAAAGAAATCAAAGGCACAGAGTGCCTCACCTCTGCCGAGCCCAGTGGTGCTCACATCCACATATCCAGAGCATTTCTGGCCAGCTGCAAACTTGGTCCTTGCTCTTGGGCAACCAGCACACAGAAGGTGCTATGAGGCACTGCCCTTCCCACTGTCCCCTCTGTCAGACATGCTTCTACACATAGGGCTGCAGAGATGTCCCTGCACTGCTGCAGTCTGGTGTCACCAGGAGCCCTCAGCCTAGCTGTCAGGTGGCAAGCTGAACTGAGCTGACTCTTTGGGGGTGACTTGTTGCACATGATTTCTTGTTCAGTATTTCCCACAGGTAAAATACAGAACATTTAGGCTGAAGGTCTGTGTCCATGCTGAAATGCACTGATTATTTTAAGGGATTATCACTGTGTACAAGTGCACACTTCAGATCCCCTCGAGGACAAGTTCTAGGGTAGTGACACATGGCAGGAAGGAGAAGGGCTTACTGGGGTTTCGTCCCTTTTAATTCTTTGAACCACATTTTCAAATTATAGAAACCATGTTACACATCTGTTTGGATCCCAGACTGGCAGAACCATTCCTGACAGAGCTGTTCTCCTTAAAGTGCTTAACACTGTCCTTGTTTCAGCTTGGGTAGAGTTAATTTTCTTCCAAGCAGCTGGCATGGTGCCATGTTTTGGATTTAACATGAGAACAATGTTGATACACTAAAGTTTTTGTTGCTGCTACATAGTGCTGATATTAAGTCAGGAACTCCTCAGCTTCTCATGCCCTGCCAGTGAGGAGGCTGGAGGTGTACAAGAAGCTGGGAGGGGGCATAGCTGGGACAGCTGACCTGAACTGACCAAAGGGATATTCCATATGACATCATGCTCAGTATATAACTTGGGGGAAGTTGGCCAGGCATGGGATCACTGCTCAGAGCATCACTGTTTTTATTTGCATCATTTGTTTTTCTTGGGGTTTAGTTCTTTCTCTTTTTGTTACTTTCCTTATTATTATTTTCAATTATTAGTACTGTTATTATTAATAAAGTTTTTAAATTACATTATTAAACTGTCCTTATCTCAACCCACAAGTTTTCTCACTTTTACCCTTCCAATTGTCTCCCCCATCCCATTACAGAATCACAGAATCACAGAACATTAGTAGTTGGAAGAGACCTCGAAAGTTCATCTAGTCCAACCCCCTGCCAGAGCAGGATCACCTAGAATAAATCACACAGGAACATAGCCAGGTTTGAATATCTCCAGAGAAGGAGACTCCACAAGCTCTCTGGGCAGCCTGTCCCAGTGCTTTGTCACCCTCACAGTGAAAAAGTTCCTCCCTATATTCACATTGAACTTCCTGTGCTCCAGCTTGTAACCCATTGTCCCTTGCTCTATCAGTGGCCATCACTGAGAAGAGCCTGGCTCCATCCTCCTGACTCTCACCCTTTACATATTTATGAACATTAATGAGGTCACCCCTCAGTCTCCTCCAAGCTAAAGAGGCCCAGCAGCTCCCTCAGCCTCTCCTCATAAGGAAGTTGTTCCACTCCCTTCATCATCTTGATGGCCCTGTGCTGGACTCTTTCAAGGAGTTCTGTGTCCTTCTTGAACTGAGGGCCCAGAACTGGACACAATATTCCAGGTGTGGTCTCACCAGGGCAGAGTAGAGGGGCAGAAGGACCTCTCTTGACCTACTACCTCCTGCCATGGAAGGAGTGAGCGAGCAGCTGCGGGGGCTGCCGGCTGGGGTTGAACTGCAGGAGCCCTTCAGAAATAACCAGATGTATTATAGCTGTCCTCTGCCCATGGCAGTGTGTGTTCACTTACTGCATGCCCACCACTCTTTTCGGTTTCACAGAGGGTCCTTGGGAACTGCTTTTTCAGAGGCAAGAAAGTAGCGTAAATACTGGAGTAGGCTTCACTCTCTTTGCCTGCTTGTAAATTATTGGTGTTTAACTACACGTTTAACAACCTCTGCTCCTAGACACATCAATTGCAGCTGAACCAAGTGGGATGCTAACGTGTAGCTAAGGAATATGGGCAATACAGAGGGGAGAAGCTACCAAGGGAGACGAACTTTGGGGTGTTTGTGTATGTACATGTCCTCTCACAAAGCCAGTATTTAGGTACCTCACAGAAGAGGGTGTCTGAAGCAAGGACCTCACCTATTCCCCCAGTTGTTAAAAATCAATTTAAAGCATTGTACATTTACAAGGCAAGAGGGTCAACTCCATAATGGCCAACCTGCAGGTGTTTTCTCTGGTCAGTCGAAGTGCCTGGAGCTCACACACTTTTCTCTTGCCATCAGAGCAGACAGGCATTAAGGCAGGTGAGAGACTGCTGATTTGACACAGAAACAAATCTACCAGTGGCTGTGCTGTCACTGCTGCCCCCATTTCACCCCCAGGCACTTGGCAGTGAGAAACAAGAGATGCTGCAGTGAGGAAAGGTGACTTTGAGGAGCACAGAGCATGACTAGCAGCAATATAACTGGTGGAGAAGCTTAGGGAGGTAGTACGGAGCAGACAAGAAGAGCTAAAGTGTGCATGGGAAGTGCAGGATTCATCTGCCTTTCCAAAGGCAACTTGGGGAGGTGGGGCAGATATTTTTGCAAAGGAATTGCAAGGGACAGCAATGGACACAGCACGGCAAAGGGTGACATAAAGTGCCCTTGGAGAGGAACAGTGTGCCAGGGGCATTGGCCAGAAGAGAAGCTGCTTCATGTCCATGGAGGAGTGGGTGAAATGCTGAAGCAATGATCTCTTGGGCAAAGGCTGGCTGGTTCATGGCAGCTTCATGGCAGCTTCTCACCATGATAAGGTTTCCCAGCCCTTGGTCAACACAGCCCTTCTGAGCATGAGTCAGCAGTGTGCCCAGGCAGGCAAGGCAGCCAACAGCATCCTGGTTTGTGTCAGAAATCATGTGGTCAGCAGGATGGGGGAAGTGATTGTGCCCCTGTATTCAGCACTGGTAAGGCCTCACCTCAAGTACTGTGTTCAGCTTTGGGCCACTCACTACAAGAAGGACATTGAGGTGCTGGAGTATGTCCAGAGAAGGGTGATGAAACTGGTAAGAGTTTGGAGCAAAAGTATTATGAGGAGCAGCTGAGGGAGCTGGGGATGTTTAGGCTGGAGAAGAGGAGGCTGAGGGGAGACCTTATCGCTCCCTACAACTACTGGAAAGGAGGTTGTAGCCAGTGGTTGCTGATCTCTTCTCCCAGGTAACCAGCAATAGGATAAGAGAAAATGGTGTCAAATTCTGCCATGGGAGGTATTGATCTTTTCCAACCTAAAAGAGTCTATGATTCTGTGGTCCTCTTGTTCTGGGCAGTGCTCTCCAAGACGGGTTTTGACCGTCTTACTACCCTTCCTCTCTTTTTTGAACTACCACAACAGAGGGCATCAGCAGTAAAACATGGAGGACTATCCTGCCCTCATTCCAGAGGGTGAAGAGGAGCCACAAGAACTTGTTTGTGCATTGCTTGCTGTTTCCTCTGCATTAGATGGATATTCCTATTTCAGGGGCTACCAGAAATCTGGGAAGGGGTGTTAGCAACTGATAGTGTAGCTGCTTTTCTCCAACAGCCTGAAAGAACTTAGGTACAGGAAGGGAAATTAAGGGAAATTAGGCACCTATTTCCAAAGACCCCCTGGGAACTCCCATCCCACACCCCAGCAGCTGGTGACACACTGCAAGCAAAGAACTTTACCCCAACACATGCAGAGCTACGCTTCACCAATGCACAAATCCAGATGTGCTTCCCTCCCCTATCCCAGCCATCGGGAGGCCTGAGCTACCTCCAGCTGTTCCTTGTGGAGCTGTGGAAGGGCAATGCAGAAGCACTTTCCATCCTGCCAAACAGGAAGATATTTCTTTTCCTTGAAAAAACAGCAAGGAGGATGCAATTATGCTTCCTATAATCTGTTTCAGTTAAGTGCCCCCCTGCCCTTGTCCTCTTCTCCTCCCTGAGGCCACCAAGGTGATGCTCTTCCTCTTGAGTGCAGCTCTCCTGTACTCAGTCATGGCTCAATGGCTGTCTCTGAACAGTGGCTTTTCCACCAGTCTTGCAGCCGTGTGTCCTGCACGGAGGGGTCCTCCCAAAACCTGACCACAAGCAGAGGGGTGCTCAGAGCAGAAAGTCTCTCTAGGACACAGCAGGATGCATGGCTCATATGATGCACGGCCCACTGCTGCTTACTTAGATATTGGCACTGTGGCAACTTTGGAAATGGCAACTTTAGGAACATGCTGGATGAATAATGCACAGGTTTGATTGCTTTCTGATTCCTACTGGGACTACTCAGCATGCAGAAGGAAAGCCCGTGTACTGCAGGGATGAGAGAAGCCAAATCCCCATAGAAGCTATGGACTTCTGTTCATGACAGATGCTCTATACTGCATGGAGTTCCCATCCCTCCTCCAAGCAAAAATGGAATGATCAGAAATGTGAGGTGAGTATCCCACTAAAGGAGAAAAGAAGGACCAGAGCCTGGACCTTTAAATCCCGCATGTGCCTCTGCTAGGAGTGCCATGGCACTGCCAAACACTGGGAGCAGCAGGTAGCACTCTTGCCTGTACAACACTATTTCCATTGCTTTTTTTTTAATCTAATCAAAACCTAAGCCCTGTTCTAAAAACATCAGGCTGTGGTGAACACCCTCTAGTCCTACAGGGTGATTGTAGCCTGGCAGGTGGGTGTGAAACAGCACCTGGCAAAGTGGGGCCTGAAATGCCCTCCTCCAGTAGACACTGCCCTCCTGTCAAAACCACAGATGAGGTGCCATGGACCTGGGAAAACCTCCTGCTGGGCTGCATCAGGTCCAGCTTCTGGCCAGGGATGCTCATCAATGCCCCTTTCAGAGCAGGGAGTTTAGCACGAGACACCTGAGCAAACATTCTGCATTTCCAGGCTACCTGCACGTCCCAGGATTTCCAGGTGTCGCTCCCTTGCTTCCACGGGCACACCCCAGTTTGGCAGCAGCCCCATTCACACACCACAGGAATGAGAGCCACATCTTTACCCAAACCCACACAGTTTTGAGGCAAGTTTAGCCTCATGGGTACAGATTGTGCCAGTTCTTGATGCTCTGGCTGCTCCATTCTGCTTGGCAACATGAGCACTGCTCTTTTTCCATCAGGAAAATGGCTGTAGCAAAAGAAAAATGATCATTGCTTTGGTTTTTTTCCCCTCTCAAGAGGACTTTCAAATAAAGCAGAGTTTTTGTAGTTTCAGCATCTTTCTGAGGCACCTTTCAACCACAGCTTCTGCAATGGCTTGCCTGTACCACGGGCACCTGGCAGGGTGGTGGGTGCTGGCAGGTGTAAGGGGAATTGGAGGTGCTGCATTTAGGTTCCCCTTTTCTGGGTAAGTAAAGATATGAGCTTTGCCCCCACCTGCGAGCCCCTCACCCTGTGCTGCCCTGAAGCTTTTGTAAAACTCATGCCTTTGCCAGTGAGGGTCGTTCGTGTAAATATGCTTTGCAAAGCATCCATGTGGCACAGCTGCCATGGGCAGGCCGCTTTTAAAGACCTACGGAATTGATGCTTCTTGTGTTGTTATGACTTGCAGGGGGTAACGCTGAGGAGGGAAGTCTATGTGTTTGGAGACAGGTGTCAAATCAGATGTGCCTTTGACACACATCCAGAGTGAGCTTGGTCTGGAGAGGCCCAAGCATCCATACAGGCCAAAATGTGGGACCTCATTTCCTCCACTGGAGAAGCAAGTTTGGGAGGGAGCAGGAGATGCCAGTGAGGGAGGCAGGAGGCCACAGCCAGCCACTGCTCCCCACACCATGAGTTTTATAACCCAGTTTTCTGTAAGCACTGTGAAAGACCAAAGATTGAAGATCCATGCTTGCCCCACAGCTGCACAGGTACTGCAAGTTCTGAGGGGCCAAACTGCACCCTGGCCCACCTCTCCTGCCCATAGCTCACTGCACTGGCACCAGCCTGGGGCTCAGCACCACCCCTCTGTCCCACAAGGATGGGATGGGATGGGATGGGATGGGATGGGATGAGTACTGGGAGCTGGAACCAACACCATGCAGCTCCTCACCCCAAAGTGCCTGGAGGAGGGTGGTGTGGGCTGGCATCATGCAACCCCCCGGGCACCTCATACCCTCCACATCGCTCGTGCCCACCTCGACGGTTGTGATATTTCAGATTACCACCTTCATACTGACACCATGGGATCTTCCCTGACAACCAGCAGCATCCCCTGTGTTTGTAGGCTGGATGTGAGGAAGCACGCGCCATGCAAATTAGTGCTAATCACTGTTTACTCCCTGCATCCCTCCCTGTCTGCCCACTTGCAGCAAGTTAAAAGAAATGAATAACATTTAAATGAATAGTGCATTTGTGATTCCTAGTAATTTCCCTTGCAGTAGTTATGACGAGCACATTAACTGGTACTAATTCATCATGCTGCTTGTAATTTGGCCAGGATTCAGCCAGGAGAACCTGTTTTCATAGCAGCTAATAAATGGGGGTTTACTGCTGCCCTACCAGGTGTTCCGTAGCTGCAGACTCCTTCCTAGCGCAGAAGCCATGAGCGCCTACTTCTCTTGGCACGTGCTTTTGGTTAGAGAGAGGATACTTTACAAATAGGCCACGTTGGCTATGATTCAGCCCTAACCACCACAAACAGTCTTTCTGTTTCATCAAGGGAAAAAACAGGTGGAGCAAACATCCACCTCAGACCATGCAGCTCAGGCACATTAAAGCACCTGGAGCACAGGGATGTGTTCATAAGCCTTGCCCCAAAACTCAGCGCAGGCTTAGGAAACAAAATTGTTCCGTGACCTTGCTTATGCATCATGTTTACAGACGTTTCAGGTTACACAGGCACCTGGGGTTCCCACTGAGACTGGACCTGTGGTGGGGACTGGTCCAGCAGCACCGAAGGCTCTGACACAGCCCCAGGAGTCAACGGCAAAATGGGGAGCTGAGGGGGAAGGCCTGCCAGAGGTTGGCAGGATCCCTTGGCCCACACAGGCAGTCCGGCTCTGCACTTATCCCCTTCAGTAAGGCAGGAATCAGATAAAAAACAGGCCTATGAAGGTTGTGTGGGCTCTGCTGTCTCTCACCAGGATGTCAGATGAGGGGACTCGCCTCCTTAGCCAGAGAAATGGCAGAGGGAGAGGAAGCCGGGCCTGAGATTTCTGTACCACTCTTGCCAGCACACCGAAATGCTGGAAGAGAACATGCTGGAGTGGACTGCTTACAGGGACAGTGAGCGAATTTGCTCATCAGTGAGCCCCTGTATAATTTGAAAGGGTTTGTCCTGGTGCAGGTGAGGACAGTGGACATGCACCTTGAGGGGATGCGTGAGAGCTTGCCAAGTCCCTCTCTTATGGCTAAAGATGCTACACTTCTGCTAAAATCATTGGTTAATAACAGTTCATAGCTAACAGGAAAGGAAAGAGAATAAGGGTTGGTGGTCCCAGTTGGAGCCATATCAAGACCAGATCAGTGGTGGCCCCTGAGTTGACAGTTTATTTGGTATTGAGCCAGGCACTGTGTTCAGTGCTCAGTCACCTAACAATGGAGCTAAGTCAGGCCTGGATGTTAGAAGTTGCATTTTGATTCCTTACGTGGCAGCAAAAATGGTGTCTCTTCTTTTTTCTGAAAAGCACAAAAGCAAGCCACAAACATGACCAGTATATTTTACAGTGGGTGGGGGTGGTTTATCACACACTAATGCATACTCAGATTCTTTCTCCAAGATGCAGCTAATTACACCTTAATTATATACTTGGGCATTTCCCCCTTTCTCAGGCACAGGTCTCACCTAAAGTCCAACTTTTTTGTGTCAGCTGCACAGAGCAGAGAGGGGAGAGGGGACATTTTGTAGTCAGAAAGGATACAGATGCCAGAACTTTGTGTGTTTTCTATCACATTATCCCAATTTTCTGCTGTAAACTTTGGAGATACCTCACCCCTGCAACCTCTTCCATAAGCCAAGTTTCTGCAGCAGATAGCTTGCTTGGCCAAATGTCTAATTAACACTTTATGTAATGGCACCAATTTGGTTCCATTCCAAGGGGTGCTCAGCATCTACTCACCCCTCCAGCGCCCTCCATGCCCTGGGACTGAGCTTCACCCGTCAGTAACTCCATGCCCACAGCAGCATTGCCCAGCTATTTCCCTCTCCCCACCACCCCAACTAGCTCCTGGCCCAGGGATGGATAGACACTTGAACACTCCCCAAAATCATACATGGCAAAGGGTTAAAACATATGTCTCATCTTAGTGAGGGGGTTCCCATTAGGGTGACATAGGGTGCAGGGAGCCATGTCCAAGTGGCCAGCTGCCCATGCGGTTAGAAGAAGGGCTGAAAAGTGCATGTCCTTACTGCTTTTGAAATAGAAAAAAACCCAAAAATGTCTGTTTCAATCTGGATGTTAAAATGGGAAAGGAGACACGCTCATGCTTGGGCAGATCCTTGTGCTGGGCAGTGCCTAGAGCATCTGTGCCCAAAACACCTAACAGGGAGGAGGGAGAGGGTCAGAAATCCAACCCTCTGTCCTGATGGTGCCAGGGACCCCATGGTGCTCCCAGGCAGCTGTAGGGAGCAGAGACCAGCAGTGCTGGCAGGCAGGGGCAGGGCAGGGCGGGGCAGGGCCAAAGCTGCCAAATAAAAGAGAAGATAAAAAGCAGGAGCAGGGTAGCACCTTGTTTGGAGCTGCCATCTCTCGAGAATTCAAAGAGCACAAGTCAATGCTTAAAAAGCAAGAGCTTACGCATATACGCTTGGATTCTTTATTTCTCTTTCAGATTGGGGGCCTTTAGGGTTCTGTTTCAGTTTTCCTCCCAAACCACTTAGTGCATAATGAAACTTGACATTTTGATGTACTTCATGTTACTCCAGGGAGGTGGAGCTTTAGAAAAACACCAGATCTATCAAGAGCCAGCAGCACTGCTTTTATTGCCCTCTGCAGCCGGCTGCAATGCTAATGGCCAGCATGAGGGTTCCTCTGCTGCAGGTTGCTGGAGCAAATTAACTGTCCTGACTTCTCTGCTGAAGGTAAAAGCCATGTACTGCTACCAACTCAAAAGAAGTGGCAGGAAAACATAAGAAGGGCAAAATCTGATCAGGAAGGAAACCACTGACCAGCTGTGTCCTTTGCTCCCCAGCACTGTGTGGGAAGCAGTGCATCACCCTCGCACCAGGTAACATCACTGCATCGTCCTGCCCGCCTGCAGACAGGCACCCAGCCTTGCTTTGTGTTGGGAAGACACAGCACTGTATCACTACCCAGAAGTGAACTACATGTAGCAACCCTGGCAGCTTCCGTACCCATGGCCTCTGGCACATCTCCTCTGAGGGCTCTTCTCATTCTTGGTTTCTCATTCAGTTTGTACTCTGAGACTCGGGGGTACCGTTTTAGCCGTCTTCTGAGGAAAGCAGGCCTTCCCTCTAACACCGCACACACCCGTGCCTAAACACCCGTGGAATCCGCTCACCGTATTTTAACAGCATTTGGTAAGGGGAAAAAAAAAGGTAGAGGTCTTGAAGCCTACAGAAGTCTTCTGAAGACAGACAGTACATAAGGATCTTGTGATCACCCTCACAGTGAGACAGGCTGATAAATGAAGCCGCCTTGCAGCAGGCATCAGGGAATCCCGGAGCAGCATGCCCTCAGAACGCCATCTCTCCCAGCTCAGGCGGCTGCCTGCTTGCAGCACTTCTGTAAAACTCCTCAGAGCATGTCAGAAACACATGCAGCATGTCTCATCCTACGTGGCAACAGCTTCACTCTACAAACTGCAGCTCTGGCACTACACATCAGCTATGTGGGTATGGGGAGGGTGAAGGGCTCTATGGAGAAAGGCCCCAGAGGATACAGTGACTCTGCAAGCAGATGCCCTTTGGTTATGGCAATGAGCAGGTTTCTCCGCGTGCAGCACGGTCTCCCTGTGATGTTCCCCACATCTAGGTGCCTACTCGGTTTGAATCATGAGCCTCCTGCCTGATTTCCTTCCTCGATAAGGCTTTTAATAACTAACTGCGCATACAACAAAGTGAATATTCAACCAGCTCAGAGCTAGCTTGCAGATCAAGTATCTTCAAATCTTTCTTCTTTCCCTTTTAAAAGCGAAAACCCACACAGGCAGCCTGCAGGGGAAAAGATCGCTCGCGTAGCGCTTCCCTCAGCTCATCAGATAAGTACCTTGCTACCAGTTTTGCACTTTACAGAAAACAGGAGAGGCAGCTGCTCCGCTGGTGATGTGATGACAAGGAGCTGGATGCCTGCCAAAGTCTGGGTCCTCTCCTGCATTTGCTCTTCAGGTCTGTCCTCCAACTCGTGCTGGTGTGCCATCACCAGCTGCCCAAGCTGTCTCTGACCAGGAGAGGAGAGAGGTTCCACCTCCTCCTGTGTCCTTCCTGAGTGGTAGGGCTGCATTTATATAGACTCTAGAGAGACCATGCCTACAAAGCTGAGGCTCCAAAAAGAGGAAGGAAAGAGGGAATAGGAGAATAGTGGTGGATCCCGAAACAGCCAGTGCCAGCCCAGTGTGGGATGGTCCCCAGGAGGACCAGACAGAAGCCAACGTCCATGCATTTCAGCTCACCAAGGACACCTTCTACAGAACAAGGCTGTGGCTCCTGGTAACAAGGGTAAACTCTCCTTCACCCCATTGCTGGTGTCATTTCACCTAAGGACTCTGTCCCTCACATCCACATGGGAAACAGCAAAGAGGAGTTGTGTCCAGCCTCAGCCGGATATTCAACAAATAACAACTTCATCAGTCCCTCCATCCCAAGCAAAACAATACCCAGCACACTGAAAAGTACTTCAGGACTGCTGAAAAGTTACTTTATAGGTGCTCTCACCCCAGTGAGAAAACTTCTACCCCTGAGTGAGCAAACTGGACCTGTGAATGGCACAAGTTTGGGGCTGAGCAGTAGTGCTTGATTTAGGGTGGCCCTTTGTTGCAAGCTGCAAATCCAAGATGGGAAAATAGTCTTAAAGCTTCTCATCTCTGAGGAGTTAAAGCTTGAGAGACAAAGGAAAAAATCTAAAATCAAGCCCCTGCTGCTTAGGCTGCTCACTGAGTGTTCATGACCACTGTACCTGTCCCTCCACCTCTTGAGCTGGCAGAGCAACTGAGCTGTGTCTCCAGAACAGCTCACTATCTGCTCTGGCAGCATCATGTAAGGCACAATTTCCCCATGGGACAGGTAACAGCTGACAGTCACCGACCCCCAAGCATTTTATCAGGATGGGAGCTCATATTCATGGCCTTCCAGTTAATCGTGTATCTGCATTCACATCAATTGCACTGCTGTGTTTGCTCTCGGGCCCATAAGGGTTTTGACTGTTACTTCTGGTAAGAATTGTGTTGCAAAAGCAATGGTGGCACCTATAAATTTAAGGTTTCCTCCTTGCCGGCAGCTTACAGGCAAACAGCAGAGCCTGGCTGCCTCTTCCACCATACCTTTCTTGCTTTCCACTGCAGCATGCTATGGAGAATGCAGCTCATGCTCCTCCTTGAGCACTCTGGCCTCCATTTCCACAGCAGATGTGAATATTCCCTTACCTTTGGATGCTCCCTGGGTTGAAAGAGCTGACCTCCCTTGCACGTGCAAGACTCTCATGCCTCAGCAGAGCGCATCAAAGCAGAAGCACTGCACAGCCCCTCAAGCACAAGGACAGGACACAAAACGGCCGTACCCCAGCCCCAGGGGAGCTCCCCATCTCACAGCCACCGACCACAGAGGCTGCTGCAGCCCTCACTACCCCGCCTTGTTCTCAAGACAAGCTGCAATGGAAATCTTTGAGGCATGGCTCAAGTTACCGGTGGTGCTAAGCTAAGGCACAGGGAGTGTGGCAAGTGCAAGGGGAAAGGGAAGATCACAGAATGTGTAAGGCTGGAAGGGACCTTTAAAGGTCTAGTCCAACCCCCTGCAGTAAGCAGGGACATCTTCACTAGATCAAGTTCCTCAGAGCGCCATCAAGCCAGACCTTGTGTATCTCCAGGGATGGAGACTCTGCTACCTCTCTGGGCAACCTGTTCCAGTAATCCACCACCCTCATACTGAAGAATTTTTTCTTAATACCCAACCTAAATCTCCCCTTTTCTAGTTTAAAATCATTACCCCTTGTCCTATTGCTACATGCCCTCGTGAACAGTTCTTCCCCAGATCTCTGGCATTCATTCTCTTTGAGAGGATGAATGAATCTGGGACTTCAAGGTTTGGGGGAGGCTTTCTGAAGGCACTGAAGAGCTTGGCTGAAGGCTGCGTTGCATGCTGCACTGCAAACTAGGCTCCACTTCACCCCAGTCACATCCCTGGGAATGGCTGATGCTCGGCCCAGGGACACAGCCGCTGTGGAGCGGGTGGCTGAACTGGGCAGATGTCGTCTGGGGACAGGCAGCTCTGACGCAGGGGGATTTAGAGCTTTGCACAGCATAAGCTGCACTTTACATGCACCTGCTAAAAGACAGCACAGTAAGGACAGGCACAGCCTGGGAAACCCTCTCCCTCCCACCACAGCCTCTGCAACTCCCAGTGCAAGCAGCCACACAAATGTTAAGAGGAAATTCCCACCTACCGCCTTGCTTTCCTACTTAACCTTAGTCCAGCTTTCCCTATGCCATTACACGCAAAACGTGCCTGTAACCTTCCTTGACTCCTCTGTGCACAAAGACAGCCCTGGTTGCTTGGCCACTCACAGGAGCCTGTGTTAAACTGCACGCACGCTGCTTTCTCCCCTCATCCCAGTACCCTGCTCATTATCTAGGTAGCACCACTGTATGGGCTATGCACCCTGTACAGCTGAGGACTAACACAAAGAGGAGCCCACGGTGACTTTCGTAAGAGAGCCACAGCCGTGTTGAGGGAGCTCTGGGTGCATAAACACGGTACAGGGGGGAATGGATTTGCACTGAAATTCCCACCACTGTCCTGCCTCGCCCCAAGATAGCCGAGGGTGCTGCTTCTGCAAGAAAGAGGAGGTTGGGCCTGGTCACCAGGCTCTGATCAATGAGAGGAGGAAACTGCCCACGGCAGAGAAAGGGAGACAGGAGTAAAGGAGCACACCAAGGGCTCCAAACCCTGCCCTGGGTTTCTCTTGCATTGCTTGAACCAGTTTTTTCTCTGACTCATCTCTCTGCCTCCTTTATCTGCCTTTTTTTTCTTCAAAACTTGCTAGAGAGGGCAGATTTTGGCATTTATATGAAGTGAAGCAACAAAGACACCCTTATCTCAGCAGGGATGCAGGGCCATTTCCCCAACCGCTGGGGTGTTGCCTCCTTGCCAAGGTGCTGCAGCCCAGCAGGAGAAGCACCACTCCCCGGCTGCACCCTAGCCACCCTACCCGCAAGCTGGGTGGCACCTACACTGGGACACGTTGCTTCTGCCTGGCAGACACATATCACTCAGCACCAACAAAAATGCCCGTCCCGGTTTGCTTGGTGGTTCCTTGATCCAAGTGTCCTATCCTCCCCACAGCTCCTGGATGGTTGGAAGCACGGCAGTGTTGCAAGTCATGCCAGGAGGGTTACGGTTACCACGGCAGGAAGATCAGTCCTCTGCCTGCTTTAAACTGCTTCAGGCATTAAGGTCAAACCCATTCAGGTGAGGAAAGTCCTCTCCCCACTACCAGAAGTCATCATGGTGCCAACACCCACAGAGAAGCTATTTTAGTCATAAGCAGACCCACAGGCGAGGCATGATGTGCCAGGGGCCATGTGTCATCTGGGACACAACCACTCCAAATGCAACACACCACACCAAGCTGTTTGGCACACGAACTCCAGACTGGAGCAAATCATCATCACACGATGCTGGCAACGTCAAGCCAAACTGATGGCAGCACTTCTGGCTAGTATTTAAGAGGTCAGAGGATAGTTCTCCCACCTAGAAAGAAATGCAGCGTGGGTAAGGACTCATGGTAGAGCGAAGGGATTGCAACAGGGGGATGGAAACATCCTTGTATGAAAAACCTGGGTACAAATAAATACTCACAACTTTCAGAATCTCCTCTAAAGCCGTAAAAATTTAGGCTCATTGGGGACCTCTTCAATGTGTGTAGATACCTGAAGGGAGAATGCATAGAGGACACACCCAGGCTTCTCTTAGTGGTACCCAGTGACAGGACCAAAAGTGGTGGACACTGAAACACAGCAGGATCCCTCTGAGCATGGGAGAAAACACTTTCTCACAGTGAGGGTGACAGAGCACTGGAACACACTGCCCAGAGAGGCTGTGGAGTCTCATTCCTTAGAGATACTCAAAAGCTACCTGGTCCTGGGCAACCAGATCTAGGTGGCCTCGCTTGAGCAGGGGGTTCGACCAGATGACTTGCAGAGACTTGCCAGCCTCAGCCATCCCATAACTTCACATGGGAAAGAGACAGGCACCGTCCCCCTTCCCCTCAGCTCACAGGTTGTTCTACAGCCGTGGAGTCAGGTCAGTCCCGGCTTCGCTTCACTAGTCCGACAGCTCACTGGACGGAGGAGCAGAACAAACAAGTTCCCTTTTAACCCTGCTTTGGTTGTCACTACACGCTGTGATGAACAGCATCAGCCACAAAGCCGGCAGGGGCAGATGCTGGCCTCTGGCACCAGTCACCTTTGTGCCAGGAGCTGACGCTTGTACAAGTGAGAGGACAACTACATGCACCTCTGACACTGTTCTGACACAACCGAAACAGCCTCGTAACACAGGTACTGCCAAAGAGCGCTGGATCCAAGACAGAAACTGCAGATAAAGCTTCTCAGGCAGCCGCCCCGGTGCCAGGTATTCATTGCCGAGCCCCACCTACCCGACCGCAGCCCAGCGACACACACAAGGCGTGCTGACACTTGCTGCTACCGGCGGATCGCAGCCTCTGTACTCACTTTACTAACCAACTGCAAACTTCACCCAAACCCACCTGTACCCCAGGGAAGATCTTGCCCACACCCCCTCACGAGCTCCAAGCCGGGCAGGTTTACAGAGGCACAGCTGGGCAGCAGAAGAGCTCCCAGCATTTTTGAAGAGCTGCCGTGGAGCAGTCAACAGTGCAGGGCAGTGATTTTCTGGGCACTCTCTTCCAAGACACAGGCCATTTCAGACCAGCCATGGCTCCTTCCCTGTATGTGGCTTCAGGACAGTGTGACAGGGAGCTACCAGTCTCCAAAACTACACCAAAGGAGCCTCCAGCATTTACAGCTGCTAAGGATCACACACTGTGCTTCTCAGCATTAATAGGTACATACTGACCAGTGATAGCAATAATTGTTATTCCTTCCCAAACTGTTTCTGTCCCTTGGAACAAGGGGTGGCAGAGTCAGCATTGTACTCATCTGCTGTTCCAGACCTGCTGCGGTCACCTGTGAAACCTGAAGCCACCAACTTCCACTACACAGCACGTGGGGGCTGCTTTGGTGAAGGCAGGAGCAGAACTGCACTATGCTCACTGTGTTACCTATTTCCTGCAACAAATGGGTTTATTCACAAAAAGAAGAGCTTTTCTTGGACTTAACACATTCAGCTTCTATTAAGAGAGTTAACAACCCCTTTTCATCATGGGCACTACAAACACTAGGAAGCAAGTACCCCAACAGAGACCTCACATGAGGGGTGGCATCCATCACCAGAAGCCGAGAGAGAACTGTCACCAAAAGGTGCTTTTCCCTCCTCTCACAGGCCACCGTTTCAGCGTGGTTAAAAACATTACACAACAGTCTCACGTAAAAGCCAGGTTGGTTTTTCCAACCTTTAAGAGTCCTCTACACAAAATGCAAATTTACATATCATAAAGGTCAGGTCAGATGCAGACAGTGAGTAATGACTATTACAGACTGTTGTTAAAATTAGTTTTCTTTTAAATAGTAACTTTAGGTTACAAAGAAAAGCCTCAGAGAAGACTACAGGCCCATTCTTGGTGAAGCCAGTTGCCTTTCCTCCGACATCTGAAGGGATTCCCGCAACAGCTCGCGAGGCCAGGTCTTTCCTTCCAGACGATGTTCATTTACTGGCACATTCATTTTCTCAGTGTAGCAATTAGCTCTGTTGTTTTCCTTACTCCTGGCACGCACGCACGATATCCCACAGCCCAACTTACCACCACCACAGCATTCACATCATCCCCTGTCAGACGGGAAAGGCAGGCTCAGCTCCCTGTTATTCATCTTATCTCCCAGGGTAGTACCCTGGTAAGGCAAGTATGAAACAAGCCAGGCGGGGAAGGAAGGAACTGGCTTTACCCCTGTATCAATATATACAGGTGTCTCAGCTCGGTTTGGGGCTGTCACTCTGGAGAGACAGCACAGACCTGGACTAGGGCAAACAGGTACCAGAAGGAACCAACTGCTATTTTAAGCAGACCAAGCATGTCCCCTTCCTTTGCTGCTAGACAGCTTTCCCAGAGGCTGCGGAGGTTATGCAAACCCATGACAAGCTCAGAGGCTAGCAGCGCTCAGCAGCGGCATCAGGCTGTACAAAAAGCAGCCAGCAGAGCCCTAACTCTTACAGCAACGCAGACTACGATTAAATTTGCATACAGACAACAGCTTTTGGAGAGGAAAATCTAAATAGTAAGTCTAGCCACAAGCAAAAATTAATTGCTAGCAAGCCACCTGCACCTGTAATAGAGCTGACGACATCTACTCTTCATCAGCAAAGCAAGACTACCTAAGAGAGATCAACAGATGCTCCTGAAGATGCGACCTTTGAAAGATTTAAGCTCTTGAACTCACTCCCATTATGCTTCACAACATCCACATAAAACAAGCTCGTGCTTTCTGCTTCAACACTGCTGTGGCTGGGGGTATCTCCTTGTGTAAAAGGTTTCTTTAGATGTGTTCTTGCCATTTAATCCAGTTACCCTCTGTGGAGCTGAGAATGACCCCAAACTGGGAGGGGTGGAATCAGGTCCCTTTGCGTCACTTTCAGTGTCGCTGCTGCTGTTACCCGGTAGCTTTTTACTCTTGCAGAAATTGAACTGACACCACAGCTTCTTAAAACACTAGATACAAGTAAATACAAACTTTACAAACTAAAAGCTTCATCCCAACAGTATGATGATTCCACTTAGGCAAGCTGAACAACTGTATGACACACTAAATGCCCCTGAAATGCCACCTGCTCCTTACTGGTTTACTTCACTATCAACTCAATCCATTTCCATTGTTACCTTTTATCCTAAATGTGTCCAGCTAAAAAGTTTTGATTTTTACTCTGGGCACAGGTAATGCTCCACAACTGGAAAGTAACTTCGAAAGCCAGGAATCTCTACTCTGAAGTCTGAGGTTCAGATTTTTTATTCCTGAGTGAGTTTAAAAATACTTTCAGCTACCTGCCAAAGAGCAGAGCTGTCACTGTAGGGCAGACACACTGCCGCTGTGCTGCACTCCCCAGCAGCTCCAAACTCCATCACAGCAAAGGAACAGAGCAGAGATTCTTCACAGCAAGAGAGAGCGCTGGGTACCCGATGAGTCACGGGAGGCAGCGCTGGCAGGAGACCCACTGCAGGCACAAACAAGCAGCTCAGATTTCATCAAATAAAAGGCACAGAACGGCCAAGAGACTTTCTAATATTTACTACAATAATTTGCTCCTTGGGGGGTAGGGGGATGGAAATCAGTACTCTGACGCTTTTGCAGCTCTATCTGCTAACAGAACCAGGCATTCTTCTATGGGTTCAGGAAAATTACAGGAAAACACACTGAAAAAAATAATCACAATAATGCAATCCCTAAGCTGCTTCCACTTAAATATTAACCAGCAACTATGATAACCAGTTTCATTTGCATTAAGACTAGCTAAAGCCTATCCCCAGGGGGAAGCCCCACGTAAACACCAAGTTTCTGCATGTCATTTTCATAATCTGCCTGTTGGAGACTGCAAAAGCGCCGCTGCGAACCCAATGCTCGTTAATCCACTTTGTTAAAATTTACTTTAAACTCAGTACCAGCGCTTGACCCTCGGATTACTCATTAGGCACAGGAAGCTCAGCCGCATCAAACCTGAAAGGAAAACAGGCTCATTGATCTTACGACGGCAGTTGAGGTGAGGAGGCTGAAATTAGTAGGTCCTATTAAAACCTTCAGAAAAACATTTTCCCTTTCCTTTAATATTTCCCGAAAGCAACTCTGAAGTACTGGTAGAGAGTGCGAAATGTGAACCCTGCTGAAGCAAACGAGTGCTCGGTTCTTCCGTATAGCATCATTTACAAAGCAGCTGCCTGCAGGGCCTTGCACGAGACACACCACAGGCATTGCTGCTGCTTCTGTTCCATTGGCTTTAGAAAGCCTATCAAAAAAGGAGATCAAGTTTACCACCCAAAAAATAAGGTACATAAAGCATACAGAAACTGACCATATTTACTCACTATTTTAAGGTCTTAAAGCCTGTAGGAGCTCTGGGAAAAGTACTGAGTTCCTCCCCAGTTTCGAACCATGAAAAGCCTCTTCCCCAGCCACACTTTGACGTTGGTTCAACAAAAGCCAGCTCAGCTTTGCAACATCTTTGGTCATCCTTGTTTTAAAGTTACTCAAATGCTAATTTGCCTCTAAATCTGTAACTACATTTATTTCCAACTGAACTTTACATCTCCTGTACGCTTATACTCCCAGTTCATTAATCCCTCCTGACAGTGAATAAACTTGCTCCTGAAGTACTTGCCCAGATAAAAACCCAGCCACACTATTTTCTGTCACACTTGAAGGCCCGCAGTTAAAGAAAGTAAACACATAGGCTTGAATCTACACCGTATATTTGTAAATAAAATAATCTGACAGAACAAGATTACAAAGTACAAAATGAGCCCTTCCAGGAATTTATAAGTACAAGAGAAGTCACTGTCATGTCCACTTTGTAAAGTTTTAAACAATTACCACTGAAGGACAGGAGTATTACCATAAACCACCTCTCTTCTCCTTAATGCTTTCTCAAAAAGTTTGGACCATGTACATCTATTTCAGATGCAAAGAGTCTCACACACACACTGGTTTGGTTACAGCTTCAGGGATCAGTGCAGCACAGTGCAAGTTTCATTCACAGATAAAAAGATAAAGTAGGTACAAGAACATTCTGCAAAATATAGGATGTGATCTAACTCTCAGTAACCTTTCTCCAACCCCTAAAACGTGCTGTAAGCAAGCACAACATACAGTAAGACAGGGAAAGCACATGAGGAGATGGAATCTTTAACCAGATGAGTTAATATTTGACAGCTTAAGAAAGAGGAAACAATTGCATCAGGAAGAAAATGATTGCTAGTCATTGAAGTTACATACAAGGGAGGGTTGTACTTTGATTCTGTAGAAAACAACCTGACAAGTCTCCACTCCTGAAATACAGAGTAAGAGAGGTACAAAAAGTAAGCACTATTAACATAAAGTGTCTTCTCAGAAGAGCCCGTTGTCCCTGCCGCAGGTCACCATTCCCTCATCTTTCAAGGAATATGTCTGTAATTACTTAACTCAGCTAGTCTTACAGTATATATACAATTGTATACACTCATGTGGCACCTTTACACAATCTCCCTGGTCCCTTGTCTCCACCAGAAAGCATTTTCCCCCTTTTTATGTTCATTGCAGAGTAGATCAGACACTCTTCAGTGCTTTTTGTCAAAAAAACGACACTCATTTTTAGGAATTGCCCAAGCTAAAAATATTAACACAATTTTCACCTGAAGCAATGTATTGCCAACTACTCGAGTGCCTCCCTGAAGATGCTAAGTGCATCTTTAGCTACCAGAAATCTCATGGAGAGCTACGGCTTTGAAGTGCTCTGCTAATTTTTATAAAAAATTATGACATTTACAGCATACAGAATGGGAGACTAGTGCAATATGCAGCATTGATTGTTTATTCAATAAATATTTAACCCAATTATTGCCAGCAGAGGCAAACAGTGCAGAAATTGTCATTTGGAGATACAAAAGTTTAACTCTTTTCTCTATGAAGTCATTTGCTGCTGTATTCATACTACTATTTCAAAGAGGTTTTTCTGCTTCAAAATTGATGCTACAGTTATAAAAATATAGAAGCATATCATTTGGGGATTTAACGTGCCCTTACAAGTCTGTTACATTTATATAAGAACATGACATTTCAGTATTCAAGAAAAGTAAAAGTGAATACCGTGGTAGAGACATTTTCTGCACTGACAATTTCATTAGAGTTCTTAAATACATCTTTCTTGGTCCTGGGTATACATTTAGAATGAAAGAACTTGCATCTCACATTTATCCTGAGGTCAGCTGTGTAAAAAGGAAAGCCAATTTGATAACTAGAATTGCAGGGTTTTTGCTCAAAATATGAGGTTATTTCTCAACAAGCCAATAAAATTCCTGAAAAAAAGAAAAGCCACCCTCTCACCAACGCTTTAAGAAACAATTTAGTGTCATTTTGGAGAATTGTTTCCGAAAACATACAGTCTATCACATCCAAACACTCTATCACCCATCTAGAATTTCAGTATGCAATTGCCAAATTTGAAACCTAGAAATCGTTCTGGAAAGAAAACATGTAAAACCCTGTGAAGAGTCACCCTAAGCTCCTCATCTCAAGAGCCCGACTCCCAAGGAGAGCCTTGCTGAAGCTTGGGAGAATCCACAGAGTTTTCAGGTCTGCCCACACAGGTGAGGACATGTGATTCAGGTCTCCTTGTCAAAGCTCCACTTTGAACACAGCAGTTATTTTCAATAGCACCAACAATCTCTCAGATACCAGCATCAGGCAAGTATAGACGACACAGAACAGGTTTGTTTCTTCCTGAATTCAGCACAACTGGTACAAGGCACTGCTTGGCATAGGAAGTCATAAATAAGAGCAAAACAAGAAGATTTCCAAGTTTTGTGACATACAAGTTTGTAAGTTATGTCGCATTTCAACTTATGGTATACCATGGTTAGAAAAACAAGACGGTCAGGGGATTAACCAAAGTGTCACTGTTCCACGCATGCTTACAGTTTTCCTCCCCATATCCAAGAGATCCCACATAACATATCCATATGAAACATTAGGAAGTATGGGTTGTTAAATTAAGAGTGTACGTTTAATTCTTCAGTCTTCCACAAAGGCCTAACCTAGACACAACTCAAGTATAAGAAGATGGAAAAATATTCTGACAACATTTGCAACAGTCTGTCCCTGCGGAGGAGTGAAAGACCTATTGTCTAGACAATTCATAGATTGAGGCACATCGCAATTGAAGATATTCAGGCATATTTTATGGCTAAACCAGGATTTTTCTGAGGAACCTCACTGTAGACTTCCCCAAAAGCAGCTCCGTTACGGTCTGAATTGCAACACACGGGAAAAACACTTGGTCCTTAATCACTACTGTCTTCATCCTCATCATCATCAGATACATCATTTAAAGAGGATTTAGGTGACTGGCTGTAGGAGTCCGATCTAGTGGACTGGCAAGGAGTCATCTCCCCAGTAGAAAGAAGATCGTAGCAGAAGTCGCAAATCCGCACGGGCTTGGAAGACTGGCTGGGGAGAAGAAACCTCTTCTCAGAGCAGGGCCCGCACACGACAAAGCCGCACTTGCGGCAGTGGTGACGACGGTTGACGGGTGTGAACTTTGCTTTCTGACACCGCATGCACACAGTAGCTTCCGAGTCCGGTACCCAGACAGCCGCGTGCTCATTGCTGGGAGTCTTCCCGCTTTTGGAAAGTAAATCAGAGACACATTTATTTATGTGGTTCATCCACTCGGACTTCTCCGTAGCGGTGGCAGCGTAAACCGCAAAAGACTTGGTTGGGGTCTTGATAAGCCACCCATTCCGCAAGTCCCCCTCGTCCTGGATGGAATCAATAGTGACGTTTTCCAGCGGGATAATGTGCTGCTTATTGTATTTCTTCTTCTGGATGACAATGTTACCATAAACAAGAATGTCATTGAACAGGAAGAACTGCCTTGCCTTGGGCTTCTTCCTACACAGCTTTGTTAGTACTCCCTCTCCAATCAGAACACGACCAGGAATAGTCAGAGGTTGCCCGGCTGCTCCAAAGCAGTTTTCCACTATACTTATTCTTCTAGTATTTGCCTCACTGTTTGCCAAGCGATCCACCATCTTTCACAAGTATCCTAAAAACAAATTATGAAAAGAAGTTTGTTGTTAGGGCAGGACTGATTCAGCAGCAGCCTTCCCCAACGAAAGCACCAACCCCGCATTTCTTAAAATATCTAACAGAACCCGCTGGCTCAGAGACATCGCCTTGGACGACATTTAAATAAGTATTAACATTCAACAATTTTTAGCAACCGACTAGTCTTTTTTCCAAAAGCGAAAGTGTTCCATCCAGCTGACAGCTATCTATCGCACAGCACCTACAGCACTGCTCCTGAAAGCTTCTCGCAACAGACTAGGAGGCTTCCCCTCTAGTAAAGTTACTGCATCCTGGTTTAGTGTTCCTGTTTCTCTGTATATCCTCCAGCACCTACTCCCTGCCTGGCAAAAGAAAATAGGATACATTGTTCCCAATTCTAATCCTGAAAGAAACATCAATTTACTTCAGCAGGTTAGAGACCCATGTTAGCGTTAACATGACAAATTATATAATCTCTATTTTCACAGTAAATAGGGCGGTACAGGCCACAGCTTACACCCCCCACCACCTGCTTTCACAGCATCACCTGCCTGCTGTTGCCTTCCTTTTGCAGGGGCCCCGCGGTCCTTCCCTCCTCACCTACCCAAACCACATCTGCATCCATCATGATCAGGCGATGTACACAAGCAGACCAGTCACACAGTCTGCAACTGCTCCTGAGAAAGACCAAGTGACACATGCCAGCTAAAAGTTTAGGCAAGAAGGCTTTGTACATGCGCTCCAATTACAGATCAAAACCACCTCTTGTCTTTTCCCAAGAAGCAAAATGATTTTTCTCTTGCAAGGGTAAGATTCCCAAGACATCCAACAGGGAACTGAAAATAAGACATTACTATAGTGATTCACAGCTTGGCAAACCACTCTTCAGCCTTTTACCCTAGACCTTCCTGGGGAGAAATCATCCTGACAGTCCAATCCAAATCTGCTCCACACAAGCTCCTCCTGTGTACAGCCACGAGCCTGACAGTGTGCTTGGTGAAGCAGTGGGACAGTGGGCAGAAAGAAGTACTAAAGCCAGACCTGTCTCTGCATGCAGAGGACACAGCTCTTGTGTGTCCTTCCCAGCTACCGCAGCGCTGGTGCTCAGAACACCCTCTGGTAGAAAACACTGCTTTGAACAGAGCTGAAAGCAAGCAGAGCAGCAAATACTCCAGTGCCTCTTACCTGTGATTCCCAACATGATCCCAGATTGGGAAGCCCCCTATGTTCACCTATCCTTTCTTTTAGATCTACACTGCCTGCTGTCTATACAGCAGCCAGTAAGACATGAAACTGGGCTGAAACAAGGCTCAGACTTAATGCTGCTCAGTCTCTTGTTCTACCATTACCTGATCCAGTCTGTCTTCCTCCTGTAAATCAAAGCTCAGACACTTCCTTACAAAATAGGGATAAAAATTCTTCACAGAAATCTGGTGTCAGAGAAGTCTCTCATCAGACCTCATCTAAATAAGTATGTTACCTGTGATTACACAAATCTACATGCCTAGCATTAAGTGTGATTAAAAAACTAACATAACTTACAGCTTTGAGGGTTTAATTAGTTCCACACTAAAATAATTTGACAGGTGGGCTTACTCAGAGAAAACCTTTTCTAAATGGCACACATCACGTTGTATCAAAGTCTGACAATGAAGACAGAAGAATCTATTATAGATATTGCTCAGCATTTCTTTTGAATTTTCTTTGTGTGCCTTACAGCATTAGTTATGATATGTGAATATCCTGTTAACCAGTTTTATGGTTAGTGGATTACAAAGCCACCAAATCTTAGATTGTTTTCACCTGCAGAAGGTCACTACAAAACACCAGCTAACTTCTAAAAAGGATTCACAAGATTTAATTCTGCAGCATCAAGGTATACAAGCAAGAACACCTATGCCATTTCCACCAGTTATCAGTCAAACCTTAAAAAAAAAGCTGACCTCCTCCATTACCCTGTCCAGCGATCCCACAATCAGTTCAAAAGTATTTTCTTAACAGTAAGCTCAAGTTATCTTTGCAAATAACAAATACTTCTTTTTCTACTTCAACAAGAATAACCATCACTACATTCGTTATTAAGCTTTCTGAGGACTGAAGTGCTTGTCACTTATCTCTAGGGAGAAAATCAGGAATGTAAGTGGAAGGAGAAAAAACACCAACCAAAAAAAAAAATTCCCAACACAAAACTTGCTATTATTTCCATCTCACCAACCCTACTTTTCCAAATCATTACACTTGTTGAAGTTCTTGAAGCCTTATCAGTTATTCCCTTTAAGAGATGCCCACAGGTGGACACTACAGTAATCTCCTCACTCCTTCTGCAGCACCAAACACAGCTGATACTGTTTTGCTTTGCTTCCTCCTGTGGCAATACCAGTTTGTGCTACCTGGCTCCTCCCTGGCCCCTGGTCCCATTACAGATGCTATATGGTGTATTAGAACAGAAGGCTGGGAAGTTGAAAACGAGCCAGAGTTTGAGGACTCAGGTTGGTAGTATCACTGCAGTGGAGGGAGACAGAGGGATGGGAAGGGAGGTGCTTGCATAATGTAATGGCCTGCATAGAGAACACAGGATTAAAGTTATCAGTAAATAGAGGTATTGTTCTTTTCTCTCCCAGAGAATGGCATAAGACCCAAATACATCAGTATGATTCCTTTTTTAAGCTATGACTCTAGAGTCATATCCAAAATATACCTTTCAATAGACACCTTATTTCTTTCAAGCATTCCAAGCACCAACACCAGCTCATACACACAGGGACACTCAATACCCACCTCTACATGTTCTATTCAGCACTGAGATCCAGACACTTTTAAAAAAATATATACATCTCCCAACCACCACATGGCAAGGAGGCACAACACTGTCACTTGGGAGTGAGCAGCTCCGTTTCTACTACAGCCTCGTCTAATGCAGAGGTGCCACTCCACAGACATTATGTTGGCTTGTCCTAGCTATTATCTCTTTGCATACCAAGGACAAGGTACTGTGGTAGGAATGCAAGAGAGAAGTGAGGCTCAAAAATCAAGTGCAGGTGCCTGACTGCCAAAACCAAGGATTTAACTGCCATTAACTACAAAATAATGATGCCCATCTCACAACACACTAGCAATACACAGCCTTTGCAAGCGTCAAAGCTGAACCAACAGTCAGTTTGGACTTATAAAGCAAGGAGTCAGTCAGAGGGTTGGTCTACAGGTACTTAGTAATCTCATGTTCCCTGTGAAGCAGGGAAGGAATCAGTCAGCAGAGTACAAAGGGGACAGACCAGAAGAATACACTTTTCTGCAGGTACAAATCAATGCTTCACTTCTAAACTTACATAAATTATCTGCAAATTACAGCAAGTTAAAGGCTTTTTCTAGTCCTCAACTGAGAATTTACTCCTCCCTCCCACCCCCCAAACGCTACGATCACACTGATGAGTTTCAGTGAAGCAAGCTCTTGCTGTGAAGTTACCTGTAGGAAGCACTCACTGCTCCACAACTCCAACTCAGCCTTTTTTTCTGCACTCCCTGCCAATAAACAGCAAACTTGCTCATGGTCACCACGCAATCTTTCAAAATACAAGTCACAGGGAGAAAAGGATAAAGGTTTTAATTAACTGTTCTCTAGGATGACCTAAGAGAAAACAACTCTAACCAGGATCACTTAATAATCATCATGGCTTGAAACCAAGACACATGACTCCAGAACTTGTGCTGAAGACTGTACTTTCAGCTTGCTGTGAAAATAATCACGTAAAGCAAGAATCCAGGGCAAGCTAAGGACTAGTAGGGAAGACAAGACAATTGCATCTCTTCTAGATTGAAATTTCCATCTGTAACATGCAACCAATTCTCACCTACCAGCCTCAATTAAGGTAGTAAAAGCCATTGACTGCTGATGGATTACTCCACCTTTCCAGAGCATGAGTTGTATTTCCCCACACTAATAGATTAGACTAAAATAAGCACTTTGAAATTTTTCTCACAAGTTTTTAGGGAACTAAAAGGTAAAAATCCATCTGAAACTATGCACACTAACACATACCCCTAGGTCACAAAGTCTGGAGAAGAGGTGCACCTCTTCTTCTGATAAGCACACAGACAGAGATGTTAAATTAAAATATTGCCTGGACACACAAAGGAACTTTTAATTCCAAGATGTCACAGTACAAAAGCCATGCAAGGTTATTAATTACCAGTCTTAAAATTATAACAATAATTTCTTAAAGCATTTTCAGATGTGTTGTAAAATGCAATAGATCATAACCTGAAATTGGGTGGCAATATCCTCCTCTCTGCCAGCTAGAATTTCCTGCTGGAGTTTCTACTGTTGGCCACTATAAAGAGCAGATGCTGGATTACTGCCCTTCAAGATGAAGGATTTCAAGACCCAATCAAACAAAGTAATTCCCAAATGATGGCAAATTGCTGAAAACAAGCCCCAGAACTTCCCCAAAGCAAGCATAGAATAAGCCAGAACCATAAACTTCAAGATGACAGACTAGACAGCTCTGCTGAAGGGGAAAGTGAGACCATCTTATACATAGTCTCAGTTTGTGAACGCTGTGAAGTCAAAAGCTTCAAATCCATTGTTCTGACTTTCATCACATTTGACTCCAGCTTTACACTTTTTGCTTACGGTCCCCTAAAGGTCCCCAGGCCCTTATGCAAGGCTGACTCCATTTGGCTATAAGGACCAGTCTACCACATCAACTTCCAAATTAATAAATCTCAACTCTCAAAGGGCTGCAATACCTGCAGTTTGTCCTGCTCACACACATGTTCTCAGTGAGCCCATCTCACAGTGAAGATGCTGGGCAAAGGCTTTTGTCTCTGTAGCATAATATGCTATTTAAAGGTGACAAAACATTTCATGACACAAAGCCCCAATCCCTCTAACATATGCAGGGCTGTCTTTGACACCAAGTTATTTCTACTTTTACTCACAAGAAGCTTCTACAGAAATAACAATTCTGTTATCAAGACATCAAGATGATCTTGTTCCCCTTTTTAGCTCCAGTTTTACATTTGTATCCTACTGGTGAGATCATCATCTTCAAAGTGAGCAAACACAAATGTTACTGAAACCTCTGAAGAGCTAACAAGTTACCCACTTACCTAAAACACAACCCCTGTTGAGCAAGTCACTAATTTATTACTGTTATTAACATTCCATGCTACTGTGACAGGAGAACAGTTGTGCTAGGGTTGCTGTGCACTGACAAGTCATTTCCCACATAATTGTTTCTTGCTGCCACCATATCCTGGGGATGAAACTGCCCATCTCCCAGGACTCAATGCTTCTACAGGTCTTGCTTAAAAGAGGAAAATGTTTATTTTATATGCTAGCTCCGCTCTTAATAGAGGCCAGACTAAACTGCACAGAAGATATGCTATAGTTGAAGACAGATATAAGGAGTCAACTAAAAAGAAAGCAATCTCAACCGACATAACTACACCCAATTCAACACTGACAGGCAACACTTCCACTACTACAGTAGTACTATATGATCACCAGAGAGCAGAACCATAAATAACAAAGAGGTGCTGGAGGGGAGAAGTTAGATGAAAAAAGCTATTACAAAGTAATGATGCAGAGGGCATACAGCCCAGCACAAAAACATTTCCCCACTTCACCTCAGTGTATACTACCATCATGACCAGCACTCCCCTTAGACTGCAAGACAGGCACAAAAGATATGCAGGAGAAGAACACAGCCTGAATTTCCAAGTTTCTTCAGCAGTACAGTGGAATCAGCAGTGCTCCATTATTTTCTGGCCCAGGAAAGAACAAGTCTTGTCCATTACACAGTCCCTGCTAACAAACATTAATTAATAAGCATCTAATTTTTAGCATTATTTTTCGTCAATGCTCCTCCTCCAAGGGAGGAAATTGGTATTAGCCTTGCCATAATTGCCAATCCATCTATCATCACCTTTACAACTACTAATTAGGCTGTTAAAAATACATTTAACACACTGCAATTACACAAACCAGGTAAGCTAGATTTCTCAGAGCCGTGGTATCAGGACCCAGGCAGCTCATCCATTACTACATACATTCACAGTTAAGGGTTAAGGTGACAGCTTTAAAGAAAGTGTATTTAAAGTGCTGGAAAAGATACAGCAGCTCAAAACTAACTACACAGAGGCCCATCTAGTCTTAAAACAGCAGCAGATGATCCTGGATGTTCCCAAGCCAGATTCAGTAACACAAGTCCAATTAAAAAATGTCATTAACCACAGTATCTGTTCACACCATTAGAGCAGATGAAATGCAATCTAGGTATCGTTGCAGTGAAGCAAATATAGAGGACAGGAAACAGAAGACTCAAACTGAGGAATACAAGAGGAATAGAATAAAGAAAAGGTAGAAATAGCAGACCTAAATGAAAGCACATCACACTTCGCCACCCAATAAACTTGTAAATAATTATCTAGTCATCATACAGAGCCCTTGCTCTCCCATTTGCACATACAGACATCAGCAACTATGGTCTACCATGTACATTCAAACTAACTCATCTTCCTTCTTGGCTAAGGGAAAGATACATGTTTCCCAATAAAAGTTTCTGTTTAGAGTCACTTTATAACAGGCAAAGGTTAAAGATTTTATCATGTCTGACTCCACAACTTGAAGCCTCTGAATAGAGATTTCAAATAGAACTGAACCTTGTTTTATTATACTTAATCACACAAGTTAAACATATAGCTTTCCTCCAGCACTTTCCCTACGCAAAGAAGAGCTGCTAACTTGACTTAGAATTAAACAAACAAACAATTAAGCTACACAAAACGCTCATATCTATCCCTCTGACTTAAAGCTCCAAAGAAGTAATATCACTACTTTTTATAGACAAACTTTCAGCCACAAGGCATTTCAGCACCACAGGGCAGTACTCTAACCTCTCTATTAATATTACATGTATTGTTCTTAAGAACCACATTTGACTTTCTGCACCACTGCCAAGTAAAACACAGTACAAATTTCTGAAATGCAACCTATTTAAGGAAACTTATCCATGTCTAATGCTATGAGCATAGTTTTTAGTGGGGAAAATTGCTGAACTAAACACATGCACAGTAGATAATCTACATTCTGTTACAGGTCAGAGGAGAAGTTAAGATAAATTTAAAATCTTACTTTGGCCTCACTACTTCCACCTCCTACACAGCCTCCTTCAATACATGCAGGGAATTACGATACCATCTCTTGTCCGCAATGTTTCACTGTGTCATCTTTGTTGCAAAATTAAGCTTTCTACACACTTGGATCTGACGTGCTGGAAGCAGAATCAAAGTGTTCATGCAGAAGACAGCCTACCTGTCAAGGACCATAAAGATAATAAGAAGGGCTGGATTAAAGATGATGCAGAAATAACGGCAAGACAGACTTAATTAAATTTTATTTCTATAATTCAGTATGTAGAATAAAAAACTGGAGGAAAAATGTCTTTAAGTATCCATTAACCCATTTATGAATTCATTAATATTTCATTCTGTATTTTACAGTTACTGAAATACATCTATAATAACTGCAGGGATTGTTAGTATTATAGATTTCCATGATCCACCAGGTGCTTTTCATAAAACTGTAAAAAGACCAATTTGATCATAAGGCTAAATGAAATGAAACAAAATTTCACCCCCAAAAAATACGACGTTGAAAGGAGACAAGAGTACGACAAATGCCTTCTAATGCTCTTCATCACTGCTGAAAGCTGATGTGGCAGTTGCAACTAAAAGCCTGTACTGTGCTGGAGCTAGCTGCCCTAGATGCTATTTAAGACACAAAACAACAACTGTCATTTAAAGAGAAACACAGGTTTCTAAGCACCAGTTCTATAATGATTCTCTTTATAAAAGTATTCCTGAAGCTGTTTTATGTAACGAACTGTCTTGCTACCATGACTATAACAGAGCTGGTCAGAATGCAGAAGATACTTTAGTATATTTCAGATATCATCAGATTATTAAGAGTGACAAAAAACTACATTGTGATTCTGCAAGGAAAAAAGGACCAAGACATTAAAGAGATTATATCAAGGTTGAGATGACAGCAGGAAAGGAAGCAATAAGATGCCTCTAAATTTCAACATAGTCTTTATCCAGTATTAAGAAACTTAGCAGGACAGAAACTTTAACTTAATTTAGAAAAAACAAAAGAACAACAAAAAAGCCACAAAACCCCACAAACTTTTCCTTAGGGTAATGTGTGTCACACCTTTGCACCATTTTCCACACCCATACTAATTATTGTTACTGGCACGTAATAGAGCCAAAAAAAGTAACAAGATAAAGCACCAGAAAAGGACACTGACAATACCAAGGCTGCTTTGGATTACTCTAAGGAACCAAAAATGCTTGTGACATTTTCATTCAAACACTGCAGAGAAACCATAATGTAAGCATCAACCCATACTACACTGACAGACCTCTCCCAAGTCTCATTTCTACGTTTCTCAGTGTAATTTTTTTTACATTAATGTGATTTTTGAATTTTTTTCTTTCCCACTGTGAAGACACAGCTTCCTGCATTGCGTAAGGCTGTGGAGTAATGGCTGTGGCATGGGGAAACACAGATGAGCTCACTCCCTTACTGGTATATCCAGTACAAAACAGCAGTCTTACCCTTTCATTTGTCTCAACCTGTTGGCTAATGTTCTGGCACTGGCCACGGACTCGCAGAAACCATGCTGGAAATGGGTTAGCAGTAACCGTGCTCCTTCATACTGCACAGTTTGTGGATACTCTGCCTGGCTAACGTTTTCACAGAATGGTTTGTTGTCTTAGAAATCTTTAGTTTATTTCTCAGTCCAGCAATTAGTTATGTCCAAATACATCATGAAAACAGATCCATGCATTTGTCTAGTCAGGTGCCATCATAAACCCACAGGTACCATAAATAACCCAAACACTTCTGTCAGGTTTTTGTCTTTGAACTGCTGCAAATGACTGGCACAGTTCTAGTGCCACTAAAGCTCTTTTTGAAGGTACAACATAGAAACCCCTATTTTAACTCCCTAAGATCATACAGTTTAGCGATTCTTGTAATACATTACACTTCATTTTAGTATACTCTAATTTGCAACTTACAAGGGAGGATGCCGTTTCCCTTTAATTGCCCAGTTGTGTAAGGACTGCTCATAGAATGAGTGTAAATGATTCTAAATGAAGAAGAAAAACTTTATTATCAAACCCACACAGCAAGTGCATTACTCTTCAAATTTGCAATAAGCATTATCCAACTGAGCTAGGAATGCCTAGAAAGGCCAATTCCATTTTGGGGATGGAAATGACTTTCTAGGTAGCTCTTTCAAGATGTTTGGCCTTGTATTTCCCAACCTGCTCAGAAGCTAGTTTGGGTAGAGGAAGCTATTTTTGACAGAAGATGATCTGGTTTTTGCCAAGCAGCATATGTATCAGCACAGCAAGAGCACAGCAACACTTTAGCTATCCAGGCTACTCTGCTGAATAGTTTGCAAGCTGCCCAAGCTGCTCTATGGAGGCAAAACATCCAAGTTCTGCCTGCCCATCAGCTTCTCACAAGGTTTGGTATTTAACATAATAAATCTCATCCAGAAAGAAAACAACAATTTCACCTGCTTGTAAACAGAAAGACTAGCTCCCATGTCCCAAATGAGTTGTAATGCTAAATAATCACAGAGGAGGCCAGAGGAAAATAAAGGCATGTGGAAGCGGGCTGCCCCACCAGACAAGTTCAGCCAGCTTGTAGCCAGCCCCACACAGAGGGTGAGAACCACCGCCTTGGCCATGCCACCACGTGCCACAACCCCAGCACCCTGCTCCAAGTAAGAAACATGTGGCACCCACTAAAGAGACACAGAAATCCAGAACTGCTGAGTCCCGAGATGTTCCCACTACCTTCTGCCACGTGGCAGTAACAGAAAATATGAAAGATGGAAACCCAAGCAGTATTAAAAGGTTCGTACCACAGGGATACATGTGATCAGGAGAGTCTCAAGCCACTCTTAGGCAAACTGGAAGTGGTTTTATTTCCCTTATGCCCTCAACTTCACTGGAAAAAGTCCTTGAATGCCTCTTAGGGTAGAGGAACGCTCACTGCAGAAGCCTAGGAGCAACATTTTCGTAAAAGAACCAGCTTTTTTATCAAATCAGCTGCTTAATACCACTGTCGGGCTTCTGTTTATAATAACCATGGTAGCTGATACTGTTTTTGTCTCCTAGCATGATAGACACAGAGCTGCTGCCGGAAAGAAATAGGCAGTTCGCCATGCCCCACCTGGTAGTCAAGGGTTGGAGCAACAAAGGGAGCAACTTCCTAAGCTCAGTTTAACTCTGTGTCCTTTATCAGCCACCTATGAGCTGAGCACTTCCCAAGCATGAGTACAGGCTTACACAGCTCAGAACAGCACTTGGTGCTGCCAGACGAGCTGCTGCCATTTAGATGGGAGAATTCTTAGTGCCTTCTAGGACGTGAAAGAGGCAGCCAGCACATGCATGTGGAAACCAAATAACCGCTAAAAAAAAAAAAAAAAAAAGAAACCAAAAAAAGAAATCACAAAACACGCCCAAGCTAAAAAAAAAATCCCTGCAGCACACAGCCACACAGCCCTGAAAGCTTTAGTTCTGCAAACAGAGGTGAACAGGCAGGACTAACCCACCACAAACAGTGTTTCAAATCTGACATCAAACTCATCTGTCAAAGCACAGAAAGCAAGATCTAGGCAGCTACGCACATATACTTGCAGCTCTCAGCACACTGAAATAGATATAAGTAAAAAGGCTGAGGTTTGGTATATTTATTTTATATATATAAACTATATAAACTGTATAACACACATACACAGCCTTTTAAATTAGTCAACAAAATTAACTGAAAAAAAATCCCAATATTCAGATCAAATCTTTGCTCTCATGGGAAAATACCCTAGTATTTCAACTTTCCATTTGCATGTGCTTAGGAGCACCAGCAGTGGTTAGCTTAGCCTCTGCTGCTAGAAAACTGCATCTTTCATCTTAACCAAAGCACTGGGAACATACACCAGAATATGGTTTCAAATCCAGCTTCTGCTGATCCTGAGTCCAAAAATGTTCAAGCTCTTTCCAAGGTTCTTCGCAGCACCGAGTAGCTAAAAGCCATCAGAGGAACAGCAAACAACAGACCAACACCTTAGAAGTGTACCAGAAGAGTCGAGGGCAGAGGACACCATCCCACTCTGGCTTGAGAGGCTCCAGCAGACACAAACCCCACATGCTCTTCTTGTTCCTAGAAGATCACTCAACCAGGATATGATACCCAACACTGGAATACAGTTTTTGTTTACAATTTAATGTTTTTCTACTCTAATTGTTTAGCTATTTGAAGAGTCTCTCCCAGCAAATGTTATTTTCCAGCTTGGCAGCAGTGACTTACCCCTCCCTTCCAGGCTGCCTGGACAGGCGCTGGGTGTGCCCTTCCTATCTGATACACAGCCTGTGAAGGAAAGGCTAAATTGACAACAGCCCCCCTGTCCGGGCTAAGAAGTAACTCTACCTACACAAATACCACTACACTTCACATTAAATGGCCATTCAGTGAGGGATGGGGGGAGAAAAAATAAATCAGAAGCATCTGACCAGTTTCAGAACAAGCTGGATCTTGCCTTAAGTTTTGCTAACCAAGCACAATAAAGAGAATCCACAGCATTACTATACCTTCTGAATTGTGAAATGGACATTATTTGAACTACTTTGTGGAGGGGACACAGTATCCTTAGTGCAGAAGAAACATATCCAGATACAGCTGTTCTACAAGAAGTGTCATCAAATCTACCTTGCAAGCAGTTCTCCAAAACCAGATGGGTTGTGCAGTCTGTTGTTGTTATGGATTATTGTAGTTAGAGCATGTGTGGAGGCAACTTGGAACGGCTACCTAGATTGTCTCTCAATGTGAAAAAGAGGATTTGGTCTTTGGTGACTGAAATAAATAGTATTTGTCAACATGCTCCTTGCATTATCTTGAACCTACAAATAGAGAACATTTATGGAAGGATCTCTGATATATCTCTCATATGCAAGCATACACTAAAAATAGGCCCCCTAGACTTCAGAGCACCTGCATGTTTTAGCACTTGAGAGCTACCAGGACATCTACATGTTCCAGTGAGCCTTCCTGAGCTAACAGCATTTTATTTTCCCTTTCTTTATGGATGCACACCCGCACTGCACCTGACTATTCACTGGCTTATGTCTTTTTGTTATGCATAGGCACTTCAACAGCTAGTGTAAATAAAAATCTTCTGGTTTCAGTTTTCTTTATTTTTATTACCATTACGAGAAGCTACTGAATTTTACTAACCATCCGACAAGAACCAGACTACAGGTAATTGCTTACAGCATGGCCAAGATACAGAGTGAATTACCAAATAGTCAAAGCTAAGCAAGAGTCATTATCTTCCTACAAATTACTGCAACACAAAAGGCCTTTTGCTTTTACCAAGCTGTGTTTTAAAACAGAGCAAAGTTTTCCTGTGCAGCTTCCCAATTTACAAGCACAGCAGCAATAAAGAAATGGAACAGTGAAGATGTGGTTATTATATCAGTATTATTTTCACATGCATGCCTCTTTTCCTGTAACAGGGTATCTGAGTTTAAAAGAAGCTCCATGATAACGAGGTTTTATTTACCACCTCAGCAATTCCAAGCATTTCCACAAAGCTAAACAAGACAGCAGCCAAGCAACAACATTCAAACTCCTCTGACCAGGTGCAATCACCTCAACTTTCTGCTGCTCTGGGCCCCAGGAAGTTAAGAAACTTCCACTTTAGGGGGCAACCCTAACGCTACATTACACTGTATAAATACTTTCTGGAGGCCAGGCAGGCATATCTAACAGGGTGAAGTGAAGCACCACTGCAGCACAAGTCCTTAAAAAAAATAAAAGCACCAAAGAATTTCTACCACTAGATCACCAGCAAGAACAGACTAAGGGCACATATCGCTGGCTGTGGGGATTCTTCCACTTAAACCTCCTGAAAAAAAGAGTTGCTCAAATTGGTACCAAAAATATGTCTGAAGAGCCAGTAACCATGCACACAGCAGGGCTATCATCAGGCTGCAAACCACCAGCCCAGCAGAAACCAGGGGCTTGGAATCGAAGCAGACGTGATTTTTTGAACCCTGACAGCACTGAAGTGCCCAGCAATACCTAAAATAAGCCAAGGATGCATTGCTCTTTCTTGAGGAAGGGACATAAGCCCTTTTTTATTTTCATATCAAATGCCGCTACCTGGTAACATACAGGTAGATGGCAAAGATCTAGAAAACCATCTGACAGCTACTGACAAAAGCCGAGAGGAAAGCTTTAATAATTATGCCATATATAGAACTTGACAGTCTTTAATGTAACCAGCTTTTCAGACAACCTGTGTGTTTAAAGGGCAATTCACCTGCCTCCATACTGCTAACCTAGTGGGAATCACTCTCACACACAGCTTTCAGATCAGGAGTGCATTACTACACTGAAAAAAATCAGTTTCAGAAGTTTTACAGTACTAAGTATTGACAGCTAAGTGAGGAAAAATTTAAAAGCAGAAGGAAAAAGGGCCGGGGAGGGGGGTGGGGAGAAGAGGTAATTTCCTGAAAGAACCCCATAATCGCAGCAGCTTGCTGTAGATGACCTTCCTGGGAAATGCACTCACCAGCCTTCTTCCCTTTTACTGCCTGTCAAATGTGTTTGATGCACTTTAGACAGAAAGCACTTGGAGCACAAACATTTTAAGCACTCAGCACAACCCTGTCCTCCGAGGGCAATAAACAGCGCCCAGAATACCGCAGGGGCTCGCATCCCGGTGACTCTCCTCCAGCAGCAGGCCATTTCCCTTTGCTCTGAGGCCCCTTCTGCTGCAGCAGAGATGCCACAATCTAGAGGAAACTTTGAGGACTGCACAAAGGTTTGCACCACAGTTAACCTGCGCATCTCTCCGTTCCGAGGAAGATGCTGACAGCCTGAACGCACACCGTGCACTCTTTAATATTAATTTGCATTAACAAATTATGCGTACACTTCAGAAATGCAAATGGCGGAGAACATGCTGTAACTCTTCCCTTTGCAGAAGGCACCCTAAGTACTTAAAAGCAGAACGGTTACCTCTAGATGATGTGTTTGAGGTGCAAGAGGTATCTAGTGAAACTTACAGCCGCTGACAGAAAGATCAGATACAATCTCTTGAGAAGCTGTACTGATTCACACAGATACAGGGGAGTTGTTAGCGATGTATCTCCACATAGCAGCTAAGTGACGCCTGTCACCTTATTACATTCAGGAATAGGGGGGACACAGGGGGGCTGCTGCTAGTGAAAAATATTCCTGTATTTTAAATCCTTAACTTTCAACTACTTTTTCTTATTTTACACTCACACAAAATGCTACTATATTACATAAGAATATGCTTCAGACTGTTTTGTTGTAAAGCATAAACACGTAAAAAAAAAAAAAAAAAAGCCACTCTCTTCAAAATAATTCTTGAAATCCTTAAGTTAATCACTAGTAGATTTAGGGGGGGAGGGGGAAGCATTATTACATACAAAGCAGCAGCACTCTTACCTGTTTACATAACTTTAATAAAAAAGCAAACATATGAGTGTATTTTTTACTATGTAGTACTAAAGTGTCAGGGTGAAAAACATGAAGTACTCTTCTGTTCAATAACACTTAAACACAATAGTATTTATTCTCAAAGAGAATCTGTCCTACAGCTCTCAGTCAAGGCACTTCTCATGCGAGCAGACTGTTACCCCAACAGAACTACTCACGTGGCTCAGAATCTGCAGGACCCTGGCTGCTAACAGAGCTGTCATCACATCTCGAAGCTTATGAGAACACTAAAATAATCTTTAGTATGGGAAACTAAACGTGTCCTGCCACACCTATTACAGAGTACCTTCTCAGTCCCCTCCACCGCAAAAACAGGTCCTCTGCTAAATCACGAAAACCAAAGCTGTTCTCCAACAGCCACGGGAGAAAGTTTTAAGTGTGTGGTTCTATTTCAAATGCCTATTTTGCGCTTTATTTATTCTCTTCCAGAACAATCCCAATTACCACACTTCTGCCAAATCATTCAATCCTTGGAAGTAGTAAAATATGCATATACAAGCACCATCTACCATAAACATTTTTTAAAAAAAAATCACAAACATTAAATGGAAAAGTAAGCTTGACTATTAACAGCTTGGAATAAATCAAAAACATGTCTTTAGAACTTGAAGTAGTACAGGAAAAAGTTTAATTTCTTAATGTAAAACAAAAAAAAAAAATCAAGAAGTTTACTAAATTTTTTACCTACCAACAGCTAAGAAACTTAGCCATCATTAACGCTAGGGTTTCCTTAGTTGATGTCACCTGCTAATAAATGGCCTTTAAAAGCAAAAACTTGCAAACCTTTTGCTTGCCTGACCATCACTCCTGTAACTGTTTCTGAAAATTATACCTGCGAATGTTAAAACTCTCGGATCTCCTTCATTTACATGCCATACTTTAAGCTTTCACTTTAACACCTCTGGCCCTCTTTGGTGAGGACAAGTCACCAAAAACACTGCAAGTGCAATCAAGACAGTGTTTGTACTCTGCCTGCTGACAGCACCCTGATTTTATTACCTGCACTCGACTCTTGGCAAGGTAAACGACGTATGCCAAGCTCTGTCATATACCTCACCTGAAACTGCAGTTCCATCTCTTTATTGTGCTGACTCAGGAGAGATGAAACCTTACCACATCTATTAACCACACCAGTGAAGCTTCAGTCACAATGCCGCTTAAACATCAATAATTTTTGTAAAGTACAGGGCTTCAGGATGTTACAGGTAGATCTCCTGCTCACCTAGGGACATGTGTAATACCAGAGTTAAGTCTCAGCCCACAGTTTAAGGGAAATGGAATGCAGCTCTTGCAAAATAACAATTTCATCACTGCATCTAATGAAAACTTGCTTCTAGGTGAAAAGACACTACTCTGTTTCTTTTTAGAAGATAGGACAGAGGAAGCTGATCCAGCATCCCCAGCACTGAATTTCTACTCACCGGTTTTCATTTAGCATTTAAGGGACTTCCTCTCTGTGGGCTTCTATGCACAGCAGAACACTCCAAAAGGCACATGGCCAATTTGCATTCAGAAACAGGAATTTGGGACTCAGGCTCACAGTGCTTCACTTTCACTGCCGTTTTCAACATAAGCCCTAATACAACTCAGAAAGTGTTACTTAAACTGAGCTGATGTACATTACATCTAACAATGTAAAGATTCTTACTAGTCAATAGCATTTAGATGATCTATTTTTACAGCAAAAAGCATTGCTTTCTGAGCTTAAGAACTGATTCCATTTCCACATGTTGATGAGCATGTACAAAGCAAATAATCTGTACCAACTCAGCACTGATTACATTGCCATCTTTAAATGCTTCCTTTCTTTCAGTTAGGCATCCCTACAATAATGCAAGTCTCACAACTTGAAAAACACGTATTTAAGTTCTCTTTCTTTCAGGAGAGAAAGAGGAATTAACAGTCTCAGTTCTGAAATTGATTGCAGAGTTGTGGGTTTGATTTTTTACTTACTTTGCCTACTCTATTAACCTCATCCAAACCAAAGCCATCGGGCATACCACAGCCTCAGATGTAGTTATCTGTCAAGTAAGTGTCAACTCCTACAGTACCTATTCAGCACACCGGACAGCCTGGGTTAAGACTTAATGATGCTTCTGGAACCGCTCTCATGAAGTCACCCAAAATAAAAGAACCCTCTTAATCCCTTCTTTCATGAGATAACAGGTCACTTTGGTTATCACTTAACTCACTGGTGCTACCCATGAAAATTTGGGCTACAGCCATTTTCCCTCAGCAGCGACTTTGTCGCTTCCAAGACGTGCTGCTCAGCAGGCTCACTCATGGTTTTCTTGCCGCGATGAGCAGTTTTGCCATTTATAAATACCACCATCTATGCACACAGTATTTCAAACGAGGCGAGAGGAAAAACATGTGGCTGTCTTTTCCTCAACCGCTTTCAGCCAACGGCTTGTGTGCCACATGCGTCTTAAGCAGACCAGTCACATTCCTCACCAAAATAAGCGAATTTCACAGGAAAAGAAAAAAGAAATCTAGCGCCTTATGCTCGAAGCCGCGGTCCCACAGCTGGGGTGGGTTGGTTGGTTTTGTTTTGTTTTTTTAACCACAGCAACCAGACTTTTCAGGCGGCTCGCTCCGAGAACGACGGGGAGTTTAAAATCGCCAGCGAAGCCTGCGGGAGAGCGCGGCGGCCGGCACTCCTGCGGGGCCCGCGGAGAAGGAAGCGCCCTCCGCCCCGTCCCGTCCCGCAGCCCCAGGGCGAGCGGCCGCCACCGCCCGGGCCTCGGCGCCAGTCACGAGTTGGGGAGTTTCGGGCACTTATGTAACAGCCGGGGCCGCTGTTAGCTCTTCGCCCCCTCCCAAAGACGAACTCGTTTCCGAGGACCCGCAACTCCTTCAGCTCCCTGGGACAAGCCAGCGCCCGCCGCCACAGCGCCCTTCTCTCTTCGGGTCCTTCCTGCCCCGCCGCCTCCCTCCCCGCGGGAAGCGGCAGAGCCCCTACGGGCGGCCGGCGGGGAGCGCCCGAGCCCCGCGGCGGGACGGCGCCGTCTCCCACCGACGGCGCTCCCTCCCCGCCAGGCAGCCCCCTGCTCCCAACATGGCCGCGGAAAAGCGGCCGGAGCCCCGGCGAAGAAGGGTTCCGCAGGGAAAGTTTCCCTCTCCCTACCCGACCGTCCCCGACGGCCGAACCCCCGCCCGGGACGCGGCCGAGCCCCGCGCTGCTCACCCGGCACGCTCCACTCCGGCTACCGCCCCTGCGCCCAGCTGCCACCGTCCAGGCTACCCTCTCCCCGCACCACCGCGGTCATACACCCCGCCGCCGGGGGACGGGCTCCGGGACACCGCCCGCGCGGGGCGGGGCCGCCGCCATCTTGGGAGGAGTCAGGCAGAGGGGTGGGCAGTGGCGGCGGGTTGGGCAGTGACCGGGCTGCTGCCCGCTCTGCGGCGGGAGGTTTGGCTGCGGCCAGGCCGCGGGGAGCTTCCCTGCGTGAGGCGAGCAGGGGAAGGCCCAGCGGCTCTCAACCCGCGATGGACATCTCGTGGAAGAGGGCTTCTCAGGACAGGAGAGTTTGGCCTCAGGTCTTGGGTTGTTGTGGGGGTTTTTTAAAGAAAAATTCCATTCTTTGTGCACCATCCAAGGTCCATGTCTTATGTCCATGGCTCCAACCATGCTCTCCCAGAAGTAAACAAGGATGGTAAATTTTATTACCTCTCTCTCCATAAAACTTTTATTTTTTTATTACCTCTCACTATGTAAACCTTTTACAGCACACAGAAGGCAGTTACGGAGTTACTAGCATTTTAGTGGGAATGATGACCAGTCAGCATGATGAAACTATGGTAGGTCTGCTGGTATGACTCCCACCAGAAGCACCACCAGAGTCCTAAACACAAGGAGACCCTTCCACCCCATTATTACCATTTTTAGCATCATCCAGAGCAATATTTTCTAAATCTAGCCTCCTAGGTCAGCATCTAGCCTGGTCCTCCACCAGATTTCATATCATCACAGATAGAATCACAGAATGTGTTTGGTTGGAAGGGTCCTCTAAAGGTCACCTAGTCCAATTCCCACACAGTAAGCAGGGACATCAACTAGACCAGGTTGCTTCAACTAGACCAGGTTGCTCAGGGACTCATCCAATCCGACCTTGGATGTTTTCCAGGGGTAGAGCATCTACCACCTCTCCGGTCAACCTGCTCTTGTGTGTCACCACCCTTGTCATAAAAAATTTCCTCCTTATATCTAGTCTTAACCCTCTTAGTTTAAAACCACTACCCTCTTGTCCTATCGTAACAGATCCTCCTAAAATGTTTGTCCCCCTCTTTTTTAAAAGATGTTGATGGGTGCTACCAGAATGGGAGGGTCACTGAGGCGTTGTGGGAGCTGTGGAGTGGGTGGGAGATGGACACAGCTCCCCCATTTCTGTGGTAGCCATGCTGGTGCCCAAGTCTGCGCTCCAGAAAATGGCCCAAGGAGCTTTTTTTTTTTAAATAAAAAATGCAATACAGCAGGGTTTCATTTTCCAAATTTAATGTTATTGGGCAATGATGCGGCTGGCTTTTCTGGGGGAAAAAAATAGAGTAGTTAGGCAGTGGGGCTTTCCAGAGGTAATAATGAACCCACTGAAGTTTCTGAATTTCATCTGAATATTTTTATCCCAGCTCAGACTGGGGCACAGACAGGTCAGAGCCCAGGAGCACCATGTCACTGTCAGAGAGGGACACAGGGAAGGGATCAGGGGACGGAGGACTGAGTGTCCATATCCTCCCAGCCTACTCTGCAGCACAGCAGCTTGACCATCTGCTTCTCCCCTCAAATCCCCCCAGGCACTCAGCCTGAGCCAAATGCTGCCCTAAGGGTTTATTGAATGAGAGAAATGAAGTAAAGGTACTCTTTCACTGTTTTGACAGAGACAGCTTCTGGAAGTGAGGTACATTCAAAAGCTGCTGCATGGGGGTGTGACAAGTGACATGGACAGCTTTAAAAGACCACTAGCATGGTCCACTCCCAGCCCTGTGAGTGAGTTTCCTCCAGAACCAAAGCCAAGCAAGTTTGCTGAACCCACATCCTTTCATGTCCCCTTCAGTATTCCCTGATAAAGAGATAAGGAGAAAGCGCCCTGTAAAGAACAGCAAATCTCCCACCGAGACAAGAAACCCATGGTCAGCCACTTGGATTCTATGCAGAAGGAAAGGAATACAATGAAAACCAAGCATGCATGAAAAACATATTTTAGTAACGTTTATACATTTATAAATTTTATAAATTTTAACATATTATAATAAATGTTTTTTCTTTCTCTGAACAATGTTGTGGTAGCTTTTTAAGTCCTAATCTAGACCCATATATGTTGTCTGTCAGCAACAATTTTATTTTTTAGTGCATTTCTGAAAAATATGTGAGGATTTTTTTTCACTCATCACTTTCCTACTCCTTTTTGGGGATTAGTTCATTTTGTTGTAGAAAAAAATGCAAGAAAACCAAAAATAAACAAATAAAAGCTCCATAATGCTCGAAAGATACCACTCTTCTTGAAACTGATACTCAACAGCAGCTGTAAGTCACATTTGACGTCCGTTTCACTTTGTGCCCTGGCCCCAGCAATGACCACTAGTGGAGGCTTAAGAAACACAAGTAAAAATAGAGCAATTACATATTTATCTCATTAACTGAGCTTCAAATAAGTCTTTTTTGGGGGGCAGGGAGGAGACAGAGTGGGGACTTTGCATGATAGATGTTGCAGTTAACATGTTCCTTAGTAGACATCAGCTAATAATGAATCCCTAAATGTATCCAATTCGTTTTTTTACCTTCATGATGTGTCAATATATTTATTCTTTGAAAATTCATCATTCAATGATTGAATGATTAAATTATTTTTTAAAAAATTGAAAGATAAATTATCAATAAACAGACATTACAAAAATTTTACCACCATCTATCTCTATTCATTCTATAGGATCTGGCACACCTAGAAGTATAGTTTGTATTGGGAAACTTTCCGACCTGCTTGCTAACCTTTGAGCAGTTCGTTCTTAGCAAACCCACCACAGCCAACTAAGCAGCTGAGTAGAGCCAAAGACGAACTGTGGAAACTCGCTGTTAATCATTTCTGAACACCTTGGTTCTCTAAACAGAATTCCAGTCAAGTGTTTTACCATCCGTTGGGCCAACACAGGGTTAGAGCTTTACTCTTGGCACAGGAAAAAGAAAACAACTGTTAGCAGCAAAAAGACCACAGTTGCAATTGGAAATAGCCAAGTGACAAAGATTCTCACACCATTTTTATGGAATTGCATTTAAAATCGATATATTCTTGTTCTTATTTTCTATGTAATATTAATGACAAAGCAGTCAAACATATATTCAGTAATTTGCTTTAAGCACTTCCCTTTTAAAATAAAAACATGAAAATGCATGAGCTTTTTTTTTTTCTTTTCTGTGGAAAAGCACACTTGCCTGTCTCATTATGAATGACATGCCCAGTAAACCAGGACCATCTGTAGTTTTATATCACTTTAGAATATTTTGTCACACTTATGTTAGTAACATGAATTGCTTTCTGTTAGATATCTTCCACAGTGATTTGTTGCAAAGGTTTCGAGAGCTGCATTAAAATTACATATACTGTTGCATGGCAGGACAAGGGGGAATGGATTTAAATTAGAGGGCTTAAATTAGATATTAGGGGGAAGTTTTTTACAGAGAGAGTGGTAAGGTGCTGGAACAGGCTGCCCAGAGAAGTGGTGGATGCCCCGTCCCTGGAAGTGTTCAAGGCCAGGTTGGATGGGGCCCTGGGCAACCTTGTGTAGATCCAGGCCTGGAGGTTGGTGTCCCTGCCTGTGGCAGGGGGGTTGGAGCTCTCTGATCCTTGGGGTCCCTTCCAACCCAGGCCATTCTATGATTCTATGGTAATGAAGAGCTAGCACTAATGTATTATTATGAGCATCAGTATAATAGAAACTAAACCTGGGGACTCAAATTCAGATTGATTCCCACCCTCTCTGGGTTAAAATCACTTAAGTGTGTTCCATAAATTTAGCCTCAAGCTGTGAACTGGAATTCAGATGATTATCTGTACTATCTGTCTCCAGTTTTGGTTGAGCTCCGTCCAAGTACAGCTATTACCAGAGCTTCACATTTTAACCTACCTTAAAAGCTAACCTGCAGACTGATGGGTTATTGAAGTGAGATCGAGTCAGATGACAATGCAGTGCTTTTCCTTTCTGCCCCTCTGCTGTACGTACCACTCAGCAATAACCATCGGATGCTGTATCTTAACAAGTAACAGAGCCGGAAAGGCTCAAGCCAAGCTCGCTTTCTGACGGATTGCTTCTCTGATACCAGAAGAAAGGAATCACTGGTTTTGATACAGCAAGGATTTCTGCTTGCCATCTGTACATTAAAAAAATCTCTTTGGAACTACTTGAGGGTGCTTTCAGATCGGCCAAGGGAAAAATAACAAAATCCATCATTTGTGCTTTGAGTTTTCATACAATGAGAATTCATCATAACAAAGGGGCTGCACTCATTCCACACCTAAGGTATGAAAGAATTTGGCAAAGAAGTAGCCTCAACAAGTATGGCCTGTCCCTAGAAATAATGTTTATAGTAGAAATTCGTAGAAACACGGAGCCACCTTTTATATATGTGGTGTTCATCCCATTTTCATTGCAGAAATTCAGTTCTCTTCCAAGTGGCGTTCTTTTTCTGCAGTTTCCACAGCCAAGCTGCTAGCCAACAGCCTGAGAAGAAAGGGCTCAGAAGCTGAACCAGGAAGAACTCTTTCTTGCCTAGGGATGGATGTGTCCCGTTCTGTCCTGCAAATATTCATGTAAATTTTAACTTTAGTTTTCATGAAATGATCCATAATGCTGAAATCTAAACTTGCACTGTTGAAAGCAAAAGAAGATTCTCTACTTATTAGAAATCAATCTGCTAAGATAGATTTTTTTTTAAGGCAAAAAACTCCAATGGTTTTGTACTTTTTGGCTTTCCAAGTGCCATAATGGGGTAGTGGGTTTGCAGTTCAAAGCATATTACTTTAGTAAAATTTTAGGCTATAGTCTTTGTTAAACATATAAATCATATTAACCCACCTTTGTGGAGGGTTTTACAAAGCACTGCAGGAGTTTGGTCCCATGTGTTCATGTCAGAATGAACTATTTGCCAAAATTTGGAATTCCATTCTTAAACTGTCCTGTCAGACCTGCGGTTTAAGAGGATGAACTCCTGTGTTTGTCTGGGGCAGAAATCAGCAATAGCTCCATTCAGAAAGTGTGGGTGGAAAAGTCTTTAGGGTAATTTCACATCTCCTGAGGTTAGAAGACAACAGATTTTCCATCAGTGATAACTGTGTGGCTGTGGGCTGGCAGGGAAGGAGTGTTCCCTGGGCAGCCTGTTCCAAGGAAGTAGTTTAACCCTGGCTGGAGGCCAGATGCCCACCAAAGCCACTCTATGACTCCCCTCCTGAGCTGGCCAGGGGAGAAAAAATATAATGAGTGGCTCATGGGTCTGGATAAGAACAGGGAGAGATCATTCAGCAATTAGTGTCATGGGCAAAGCAGACTCAACCAGGAATAAAATACATCTAATTTATTACCCAATCAAAGCAGAGTAGGATAATAAGAAATAAACCCAAATCTTAAAACACTTCTCCCCACCCCTCCCTTCTTCCCAGGCTCAACTTCATTCTTAAATTCTCTGTCTCCTCCACCTAATCAGCACAGGGGAAAGGGAATGGGGTGGCATTCAGCTTATCACGTGTTGCCTCTGCTTCACTTTTCTCCTTGGAGGGAGGACTCCTCACACTCTTCTCCTGCTCCAGCGTGGGGTCACTCCCATGGGAGACAATGCTCCATAAACTTTTCCAATGCAAGTCCTTCCCACAAGCTGTAGTTCTTCACAAACTGTCCCAGCATGGGTCCCTTCCACAGGGTGCAGATCTTCAGGACCAGACTGCTCTGGCATGTGTCCTCAGTGGGGTCACAAATCTCCCAGGCATACCTGCTCTCTTCACAGGCTGCAGGTCCTGCCAGGAGCTTGCTCTAGCACAGGCTTCCCACAAGGTCACAGCCTCCTTCAGGGGTCTCCACCCGCTCTAGTGTGGGGTTCTCCATGGGCTGCAGGTGGAATTTCTACTCCCCATCAGCTTCCATGGTTTGCAGGGGGACAGTCTGCTTCACCATAGTTTCCTACATAGGCTGCAGGGGAATCTCTCCAGCACCTGGAGCATCTCCTCCCCCTCCTTCTTCACTGACCTTGGTGTCTGCAGAGTTTCTCACATCTTCCACCTCCTTTCTCTGGCTGCAAAAAAAATGCCACTTGGAGGTTGTGTTTTTTTCCTTCTTAAGTATGTTATCACAGAGGTGCAACAACCATCACTGATTGGCTCAGCCTTGGGCAGTGGTGGGTCCATCCTGGAGCTCTGTTGGATCTTGGGGAAGCTTCTTGCAGCTTCTTGCAGAAGACACCCTTGCATCCCCCATCCCGTTCCCCTCCCCCTGCTACCAAAATCTTGCCACACAAACCCAAAACAACCACTCTTTCAGTAAAGAATTGTTTTCCTAACATCCAGTCTAAGCCTCCCGTGATGCAACTTGAGGCTGTTTCCTCTTGTCCTGTCACTTGTTACCTGGGAGAAGAGACCAGCCCCCACCTGGCTACAACCTCCTCTCAGGTAGCTGCAGATAGCCATAAGGTCTCTCCTCAGCCTCCTCTTCTCCAGGCTAAACAAACCCAGTTCCCTCAGCCGCTCTTTACAAGATTCGTGCTCTAGACCCTTCATCAGCTCCGCTGACCTTCTCTGGACACACTCTAGCACCTCAATGTCCTTCTTGTAGTGAGGGGCCTAAAACTGAACACAGTACTTGAAGTGAGGCCTCACCAGCACTGAATACAGGGGGATGATCACTTCCCTGGCCCTGCTGACCACACAATTCCTGACACAAGCCAGGATGCTGTTGGCTGCCTTGGCCACCTGGGCACACTGTTGGCTCATGTTCAGCCAGCTGCCGACCAACAACCCCAGATCTTTTTCTGCCATTAGTTGTTTATGGCCTTTCCTTCCACTACACATCAAGCAGTATTTGCAGGCAGGCGGATTTCATGCAGCTTCTGCACCTACGGTTCAGTCTCATTTCTATACACTGCACCTGTCCTGAAGCCCCTTGCACTTGTCCACCAGTGGCCCAGCCCTACTATGGAGTTTGGTTTGGGAGACCAAGTTGCTGGGTTTTTGGGGAGTTTGGGGGTTTGTTTGGTTTGGGTTTGGTTGTGCATTGTTGGGTTTTTTTAGTTAGAATGAAAATATCTGGGGAGAATGACCGAATCTGGGAATCTCTAGATATGTACAAAGTATAAAAAGCAGCCAGCCTTTGCTTGGGCTCTTTTGGCCATGTACAGACTTTGTTGAAGGAACGTGGCCTTTCTGACACTGAGAAAGCCCAAAAATTGTATCTTAACTATTTTCCTTTCCCCTTCATTTAATTTTATGCTTATTTAAGCATGACAATTTAAATAGGCATGGATGTCCTAGACCACAAAGTTTTGCTCTGCCTGGGGTAACCAAAGAAGGTGTGAAATTACAAAATCTAAGCTTTCACGCTTCAGTCTTAACCAATTATAAGCAGTGATATGTAAAGGAACAGCACCTGTGTAAAGGAACAGCATCTAGATACACTCTGCAGAACTAGACATGTACTATGAATTTTCAAGTATCCAAAATTTGGTGGTTTTTTTTTTTAAAAAACACACCTATAACTGAGTCTAAACAATCTCCCTATCCTAGTTCCAACGTTTTGGCTTTGATTTTCCAGAGCACTGTAGAAAACCATTCAAGCTGGATCAGCATACAAAACCTCTCCTCCGTATTACAGCCTCTTCCCTGCTGGCATAGACTAAAGACTGAGCAGGAGTAGGCATATTGTAGTAAACATGATAACAGTTTCTCTAAGAGTGAGAGTCACCTGCAGATGTATTGCACTCCTTGCTTCACTGGCAACCCCACCACGACTTAAATCATCTTTTATGTTGCTTTAAAATAGTCCAGGAGAATACCTGTAAAGCCTGAAAAACTGAGCGCAAAGATTATCTATTATATATTGTAATAAATTATAAACTCCAAATATCTGACAGTAAAAAAATGCTTTTATTTAATGTATAACATAATCCATAATGCATAACATTTCATCTCTAAAATGGGTAACTGGATGCTACAGCTACACTTGATTCCACTAAGAGATGGACTGGTACTTTAATTACTTCCCAGGGTCCCTTTCGGCCCTGTTTTTGTGATGCTGTACCGAGTATCTGAGTGAAATCAGCAAGATGTTTACATAAGGGTTCTGTATGCCCAATTGACCCCATTTGTTCCTGCTAAGATGCTGCCCCTAGGGAAAAGCAAAGAGAAGGAAAAGCAAACAGAAGACATGCATTTGCAGCTGTCTGGGAAAAGGAGATCTCGGAGTTGTCAGTGAAGAGGAAGGTTAAGTGGGAACACAGATTCATTAGGGGCTGAGGCTGATGAACTACAACTGAGCTCATTTACAGAAAGGACAAACCAATTATGGGTAAACTATCCAAAATGCCCTGTCACACACTGCCTACCTGTAACTTGAAATAAGCTGATGCTGCACAGCATTAAGGACCACAACAACAAAATTATTTCTAGTTTTAGGCAAATTCCAGCCTTCTGGAGTGGCAGTCAGCTTTATATATTTTTTCTTGTTCCTCTGGAGTCTTCATATTAATGAAATAGGAAGTTTGAGCAGCCTGAGTAGAAAAAGGAGCATGCTCAGCCCAGGATGCACAGAGCGAAATAATCCTCAGCTCCAGAGAGCAGTGCTCCTAGACCTTACAGCAGGTTATGCGGGAGTGCCTACCACTTACAAGTTGTCTTCTGCTGCTGACTTAACAAACTCCCCTCAACCACTTACTACTGCACAATTAAAGGTTTCAGAAATCCCCTTTCTCGTATGAAGAAAACCAGCACCCTCCTTTAAAGATTCCCAGCATTTTTATCCATGAAACAGAAATGCACAACCATCCCGCCTTTCTGACTCTGTGCAGATACGGGAGGACCTATCCTAACACAGGGAATCTAAAATATCCATAGATTAACATATACAACTTGCCCCTATAGAAGCAGAACACTGACCACCATTTGCTTCAGCTGAGAACATGAGTCAGTGAACCTGCAAATTGTTGCCTATCTATGAAGGCAAATACCAATCAATGTATAGCCTGGAACATAAAGGATTGCTTGTATATCTTGTCCTGATTTATTTATCTCTGAATGTTATTTATCACTATTTTTTACTGGATCAACTTCAACGGATTCAAAGTGGTTGAGGGGCAGCCACATTAAAAAAAATAACCAAACTGTTTACTTAGATGAAGATTCATGAAAGCTGAAAAAAAAAGATGGAGAAGTTTTGAGATAGAAAGACAAACGTGGTTTTGAGAACACGCCACTGCCGTCGGTTGCCAACAATAAAACACAGGTTCTGAAAACATTCAGCATGACACTGTATCCCCTCCTAAATCCTTCTGCAACCAAACCTTTGTAGTTAAGAGAAGTAAGGAAAAAAAAATCCCCACTTTGTTGGCAGGCTTTTCATAATCATCTAAATGGTTCCTCTTGTATCTTCCTTTGAAAAACACAGACAAATGTGGTTTTGAAAAACACAAAGATGAAAGTGCGCAGCCTCCCCTTCTGCACCATGACAGTTCCTATGTTTATGGCTGGAAAGCATTTCCCAGTGCTGTTGAATGTTTTGACACTAAAGAGGACCAAAACAAGATGCAGATATTCAGATGCTAAGCTGCCAGGGGAACGGGGACAATCTGGAGGATGCATTTCTCAAAAGCAATGGTTAAGATTTTTTTTTTTCATTTTTCCTTGAAAATTAATCTTTTCTTTCACTTGTTTTTACTGAGACCATTACATGGCCAAGTGGGAAACCAACTAAACTACAAATGATTTCTAATACGTTTCAATTCTTTCAAGACTTTTGATCCCACAGCTGTTACCAACCATGAACGAAATACAACCTGTTACGGGACCAATACGATTCTTATGTTTTGTTAACTCATCCTGAAAGTTTAAGTGGAAAGAGACTCTGGAACAGACCTCATGGAACTGCTCTGAAGAGAAAGATGGGACTACAGTTCTTGCTTAACCAAAAACAAGACCATAAAGATCACTGATGAGGAATACCCGCTAGACTGCTCCTTTACACAGACCAGGATAACTAGACATGGAAATTAATTTCAAACATATAATTAGCAGCTAGCAACAGATTTGTTAATTGCTTTTCTGATAGGAACTACAAGTAGGTTAGCACCAATATATGAAAATATTTTGTCAGATCCAACAACAACGGAACCACAACAACAACAAAAATGAGAAATAGGACAAATTTTTATAGGATGTACAATTATGGATGATCAGAACCAATGAATGGAATTTCTTATGTGGCACCAACTGCTGTGGAGAAATAAAAGGAGAGAAGACTAGTGAAAGCAGACAAATTAAGACTACCTTGTTTGACAGGTATTTAATGCCTCCATTCACAATGCTGTCCCTAAAGGCAGAATCAGGCATGAGGTCCAAGAAAGCTGTTCCCTGAAGGATACAAAAGGAGACACAGATTGCTTATTCAATCAGCCTCCTGTCATTTGCAATTCAAAGTGCTGCTTTACTTTCTGAGGTCACTCAAAACTCTCTTGTGACTGAAGTCAAAACTGGAATTTATTTATTCCATATCCTGTTTACTAATTCACGGGTAAGTCCTTCTCACCATGCTAACCATTCACTGCATCACATGGCTTCTTTTCTACACTAGAACAAATCTGCCTTTCCATTGATGCCTTGTAAGCACATTGTCAAGATTTGTTCCACTTCAACACCGAAGCAAAACCCCGACCCTGGAAGCAAAATATCACTGCAGCAGCTCTGGTGATACTGTGAGGTTCCCTCCTCTTCCTCCTCACTGCACTGCGCTCCTGCCAAAAGTTAACTTTACAGGAGAGCAGTTCCTTTTGAGAGGACAGACAGGGCTGCCTCTACTGTCCTGGCTCAGCACACTGGGAACAAAACGAGGACCAACTGCAGAAAGAGACATTTGTAATGCTTTCTCCAGACCACAAAATAAACAGAGCGAAAGGCGCAGCTGCCTGGTAGCAGCAACAGAGCCTAAGGCTTTGCTCTTCATTTGGCAGGAAGAGCTGCGGGCCTGCATAGGAAGGGAGTATTTTCTTTTCACCAGACCTCTTTGCCACATTCAAGAACATCACTGGTAAGATACAGCAGCTGGCTTGAGAATTGGACAGAGCCTGTTAAGATTTTACTTTTAGAAGACAGACTGTATACCTTCCAATCCAGTACACACTGGGTTTTTCTAGGTTCGTATCAACCTTGATTATTTCAGGTCTGGGAACACAGATCCTGAGCTGAACAAATCCAAAGAGAAGTGTCATTCTTGGGAATGGGAGACTGCAGAGTTAACCAAAATCTGTATCACAAACTGACTTCAAACACGTAGAATAAAACCACCAAATGAATTCTTCCATATTGGGTCCCGAAGATTTCTACCATGCTGACAAGTGATTTAAAAAGCCAGGAAACACGTTCACAGAAATTCATTATGTAGCTTTATGCACTGAAATACAAGATGCTGTTACACAACCAAACATCCAGGGAGATTAACCCCGATTAAAAAAATCTCTGGGAAAAGCAGCTATTTAATAGAACGAGGCTGACGGCAGAACGAGCTACCAGATTTGTACAATTGCATCAAGCTGGATGTTAGAAGCATTATTTTACCAAATAACAAATGAAACAAATATTTACATTGATCCTAAGAGATGCTGAGTACAAAGCTCCCAGTAATTTCCCACCAGAAAAAAAAAAAAAGAGCGGTATCTTTACAGAGGGAGGACTCAAATGACCTGGAACATTCAGGAACATGTTTCTTCACAGCACTCAGGAGGAAGGAACTCAGGAAAGCCACGCAGCAGGGCGTCCTGAGGGACAGGGTGAATGTGAACAAAGGGACAGTTGAACTCAGGTTGCAGTGACAGTTGCGGGCAACAACAGAGGGGAGAGAGGCCAGGAGGAAGATACAGCCAAGCTAAGAGCCCAGTGAAAAAACTTTTGGCTGACCTGTAAGGGTTCTCCTATGTTGTACAGCTATCCTCCCACTACCTACAGTCACTTCAGTGCTCAATCTCCACACATAGTTAAATAATTTCTGTGCTACAGCTTTCTCCCACCATTCTGAAAATAACCTGTTCTGAAGATAAACACTACATAAGTAAAATGACTCCCAACCTTTCTTGACACTTTTCTTGCATTCAAATATATATGGTCATTCTTCCAACTATGAAGCATCATTAGTACTTGCAAGAAGTCTGCTCCTTGCACTAACCAGAATTGCTTGACTGATTTATAAAGCATTTACTGTAACTGCTTTTGGGCACAAAGCATCAGTCAGTTTGTTTGGGTTTTTTTCTCCTTTCTTTTTTCAGCAAAGCATCAACTGTCAGAGTATCCATTAGCACAGAATTTGTCCAAAGAGAAATCTATCATATTGCTGTTATTACAGGAAAGACAAGAAAAGCAATCTCAGACAAGGACATATGACTTGGCAGACATGTGAAACAGAGGTATCAGCCTAATATTCCAAGAACAAACTTAACTACTGCCAGCAAGCTGACAGCTACAGTTCGTGTGCATCTGCTGTTTCCCAGGAACTGCACCCTGCAGAAGTGTGAAGTTAGACACTTAACAGTTCCATCAAGATAATACATTGAAAGAAAAAAATCAGTACTCTGAACCCATTAAAAAAACCCAATCACTTTAATATGTTTTTTTCCAAGATCTAATATATAAATGCAATGGTAATAAAGTATTCTTCTTTTGTAAGCTTGGATGAAATATATTGAAGTCCACTTTTTGCATACTACATAAATAATCATCTAAAGCAACCTAGAAAAGAAGAGAAAAGCTTAGTCCATATGGTGCATACAAATAATTGGGCATTACATTTAAAAAGCAGTACATGAAACTGAATGAGGAACTGCAAAAAGGCTTGCAAGTTTGCCTGTTTTGTTAAGTGGCAGCGTAACCACCACTTTAGAAGATATAAAAAAAGGCAGGTTTCGTGAAGAGAAGCATTCTGTTTTACTAGACCAAACAATAACTTTTAAAAACAGACAAGACAAATCAGGACCCTTGCATCAGAATGATTGTCTATGAGTATACAGACATCTTGGGCAAATGATGTAGCTACTGAAGAACCATTAGAAGCGCTGATCAGAACTATGAGGTTCCAGAGTCAGGCACACATTAGGCATTTCACAAGATTTAGGTATGACATCCTTCCAAAATAGACATGTGAAACATGGTTAACCATGCTTAATTCAATACTCTTCAATAACATATTAGCACAGAAATGAGTCTTAAAGATTGCATGATATCACACCCACCGTACAGAGAAAAGCAGGGTATGCCTTCGCAGGAACTTTCTTACTGAAAGACCTAGCCTGCAAGGTGGGAAGAAACAACAAAAAACATTCTTATCAGGAGAGTTTAACGTTTCAGATTAAATATCAAGTGCTATATATAATGCTTAGAGGCAACAACCTGTATTAGGAACTTGATTCCCTTTTATTTTGTCATCCTGAAACTATAATTTTCCATTATGTGCTAGCCAGCACCATCCCTCCCTGTACACAAAATCACACACAAAGTATGTAATACTGGGAGAGACCTGCTAAAATTCTTATACTTTTTGGCAAACTGAGAGTTTACATATAATGAACCAATGTAAATTAGCATCCTTTGTTCCAACAGAGTTCCAAGTTGTATCAGATTTAATAAATACAGTTTAACACTTGTTTTCCCCCTGCCAAATAACTCTTCCCAAGAGACAGAAATGACAGAAAACCAAAGTCCATTTCTCCGAGTGCATCTTTTTGGTCCAGTCTTCCCATCAGTCCCAGAAGTCCAGTTATGCTCCATTTACATTTATGGGACTCTGAAAGGACCTCAGTGCCTCAGGCCCTCAGTATCTATGTGTAAACAGAGTCTGAACTATGGTTGAATCAAACCTACAATTTAAACTCATGCACAAGTCGGGTACATCTATCAGAACTGAAGCAAATCTTCCTGTAATGCTTATTTACAAACACAAACTGCCTCCTTGTTCTGCCTCTCCTTACAGGTTAAAAACAACCCAAACCAACCAACCAACCAACCAACCCACCCTTTGTGAATACTGATGAGTATGAATGAGTTTCTGGTAAGTTTGCCATGGATCTTTCCAGACAACTGAGAAAATCAAGCTGAAACTTCAAGAAGAAAAAATACCGAATCTTTTCTGAGGGCAAATTATTTTAAAACATTGAGATGAAACAATTTTTATGTGTGTGTGTATGAAAGGAAACTGATCTAATGCTCTGCCTTAGTATTATGAATTGCAAGATTAAAAAAGAAAGTGACCTTGCTTGACCTTCTTAACCCAGAATGGGCTGCATGTCATTAAGCATGTTAACTTGCTTGGTAAATTGAGTCCATAATGATGCAGCGTAATTGAGATAAATGCAAAAAGCCAAAAGGAGACCTTATTTTCAAAGAGGAACGGGGGAGGGAGTGCTGAAGAGAAAGAGGGAGAACATGTAAATGTATTCACAGGCTTTGGAAAGGATCACTGTGGGACTGACAGAGCACTTTTATTCTAATAAACCCCACAATTCCTAAAGAAAACCATGATCTTCATTATCTTGTTTTGCCCTCTGCTGGTCATCTGTTGCAGCATCAGGACAAGCTGACCACAATTCTGAAACTTTTCTCCCAAGATGAAGTGCCACGTTACTATGATACACTTCATATAATATTGCTGATACTTAGTTTAGCATTTGAGAATTATGTTTCTTTTGACTGGGAAATGGGGCTGCTAACTGTTACCCTCATCCTCCAAAATACGTGGTGTAACAAATGCTGAGACTGTTGAAACCTCTCTGCATGTTTAAACTTTACCCTACCCTGTAATCCCAACTAAGACAGAGGGTAAGTGGCTGAAAAGACTCTCAGATGCAAGAGGGTGGTGATTTTATACAGGAGAACACGAAGCATTTAAAGGCACCAGGCCATGACATTCAGCTGAAGTCTTGAAATACCCAGCAAATGCTGCCAGCAAAAGCCCATTTCATCCATTAGGGGAGAAAGTATCTTTATCCTTGCATTAACAAAGACCGTCCGACAATCACGGCAGCTTGTTATTACTGCCAGTTACTGCCAGTTCAAGTGATTTGAACACTCTAGAGATCCTGCACTGCCAATTTCTCTTCACTGATGATGATGGAGGCTGGAAGCAAGTATTCAGACAGGAATGATTTTATTTTAATTAAGCTGATAACCCATCCATTAAAAAAAAAAAAAGGGGGGGGGGGGGGGGGCGTGGTTGTGGTGGAAATGCCAAGATCAACCTTCAATTCAACAAAATGCTAATGCTGCCCTGATCTGTCTTCCTTGTGTTTACACTTTTCTGGATAGTCTCCAAGTGCATGATCACATTGCATATTTTCCATAGGACCCTTCCAGAGCATAATATGGGCAAGGCTCTAGGAATGGAGTGGGAAGGAAGAGGTGGGTAATGTTCTGCCTGTTCTCTTCAGAAGCTGGTTGGTGTGTTGGGAGTCAGGAGCCAAAGCACTAGGTAGGAATTACCAAATTATCTGAAAGGCTCTGAAGAGCTGAATTCTCTCCCTGCTTCCATCCCAAAGTTTCCATGCAGTATCAGCAACCAAATTTTAAACAGATGGACAATAAATACATATTGCTCCTTTTCCACACCTCCCATCCCTGATCTGAGGCTTTTCAGGCCAGGCACTTGTCATTTCTGTAAACCACAGCTCTGACCAAAGTCAATGGGGTTTACACGCTGGGCATTATGGGTTGAGGGGTGGAGAATAAAAAAATAAAATTCAAAATATTTCAGCCTGAACAAAGACAGAGGAAAGTTTTGACCCTGCATTTGCTTTGTCTCTGTTCCCGGCTTCTAAATGGAATAAGCAGTTTCCTCAAGCGTGCAACAACAAAAACTGAGACATCAACAACATGAACAGGAATGCATAAAATGCAAATTGTACATAGTTTATATTAAAAATAAAGCCCAAGGCCACACATTATTAAGAAAAAATAAAGGCATCAACTAACCGCTGACTGAACAAGCCAGGGGTGCCTCCTTTTACCTCTCCTGTCTCTACTGCATAAAATGCTGTGATCACAGGTAATGCTGTAATTGTGGATTATATTCATGGTGTGAATGCAGAGATAAATCTGGCATTTCTTGACTTGGAAGGGGTACCATTTCAGGCTACCTGGATTGGAAACATCGGGTGCAATACTGAAAGTAGATGTGTGCATATTCTTGTAGTCGTAAGAAACTCTTGTAGACATTAGAAACTCTTCACAGTGCTGCTTGCAAGTTTTGTTTTCCAGATAAAGGCAGACACAGCACTGCTGATGAAACATTCTTTTGCTTTTGTATTGAGTACTAACAAGCAATTCAGAGTGTAGCTAAAATAAGAGCATAAAAATAAAAACAGAGCAAGACACTGCAGTTCCTCAGGATTCATTATCCACTGTTGCAAGCAAATAAGAGCCTTTCCTAATGCACTTGGCTGTGAGCCAGAAAAGAAATAAACAGAAAGCACCTTTCCCAACATAGCTTTGAGCGTGGCTGGTCATGTTGGAAATGAATGCCCCCTTCCACACAGGATAACCAGCAGTTCAAGGCAACACACTCTGCTTTCCTGGCAGCCATTCCACCATGCTGTGAAATGCCATATGCAGAAATGCTTTCTGTGGTGCTGATCCCATGCTGGCATACAGTCACATTTATAAAAGTCTGCTTGAAGTTTCTCTCCCAGTAACAAGGCTTTTAAGCCTTATTTTTTTATATCTATCTATCTGCACTTGGGCCTGGCTGTGTGTACATTGCCTCATGTACATACAAGCTTAATATTCATACAGAAGTAGTTGTAATATTTAAAGATTTTGTGTGGTTGGTTGTCATTTTCTTTTTCATTTAAAAACTTGAAGTAATTAAAAGTAAAATACTTCAAATTAAGTATGCAGCTTTAAGTCTTCTAACAATACATATGCACAATACTTTGTGAAGATTAGCATCAATTATGTTTATTTAAATAAATACAAAGGAAGGAGTCTCACATGTTCTAGATGAATATGGGCCTGGCTGGCAATGTCATAAATTACATCTCTCACATTTTTCTCTTGCTTGCCTCTTATGAAATCCTCTTGTGAAACTCCATGCTAGACATACAAAGGGAAAAAAAATCACAAAGGAAAAAAGAAAATTTTCCATTTTAGTTTCTTGAAAACCTGTCCCAGCAACCAAACTAATGACACAAGACTGAAACAGCCTAAATGTTTTACTGCTGCCCCCTCCATTTTTATATCCCCTTTTCTGTCAGTCACTTGGAAAAAAAAAATCAAGAGAAAAAAAGAACAGCTGGTACAGACCCTCTCTGCATGAATTTGTTCTCTAAAGACTTTGTGGTCAGTCAGATTTGGGAATTTAGATCCATTTGGATGCCCAGTTTTTAAAGTCATAGTCCAAGAATCGATATAAAGCAGAAGAAAGCCAGTAACAGAGAAGCTTATGATGTCAGTCATTATCTTGGGATCGGTGTGAAAAAAAACCCAAACAAAAAACCCCCACCCAAACCCAACAAAACCAAATCAAAAAACCCCAAACCAACAAAATGAGAAGCCCAACTCCCCCCCAAAAAAAACCAACCCCAAATTCTTTAGCTACAGTGACCAATGTAAAACTTGATATGGTATATTTAGAACTGTATCAGTTGCCCATTGTTTTCAACAACACTCAGGCATGTGCAAGCTGTATAAGGGTAGGCAGGCAGGTTTCACAGGGGACAGAGACTACACCAGGACTCAGCAATGCTTGCCAGCAGCTGAAATGCTTATGAGATGCTCCGCCTGCACAGAAGGGAAGCAAGCTGTTCTTGCAATGTGACTGTAAAACACCTTTCATGGCAAGGAATGACTGTGAATTTTCAAGGCTATGTAAAAACTTGGAAGGCCTCCCATACAACCCAGTCCCAGAAGGGCTGAAAGCAGGGAGCAGCTCCTTTCTGCAGTCTCACAACCCCTACTCATATTAGCACCTATGGGTTTTTGCAACTACCTACATTACTAAACTTCAAATCAAAACTTTCAATTGTATTGAAATGATATTCAGAAAATACTAACACAACTGCCCAGAGTATCACCATAATTGCATAAATTTTGGTTAAGCATAAAAAGAACAGCATTAACATTTAAAAGTAATGTCTGGAGATGAAGCAAAACAGCTGTGATGCCTACAGATCTAGCCAGAGAAAATTATTGAAAAATCTGAGCTTTCATCTTATTTTTTCAAATTGCAAGAGCAGCTAAATTCCAATGCAAATTAGGTGTACAGTTTAAATTGGAGGATCGTACCATCTCCTACAGCAATGTATGGAATGCATGCTTTTACCTATCCAATATGTAACAAAAACCAAACAAAAAAAAAAAAAAAACAAAAGCCCAAACCACCAGCACATTTTTGAAAAGGTAATGAAGAAAAACAGGAGAAGATAGTTGAGAAGTAAAATTACTCCTTCCTTCCTGTGCTTCCTTCATGGTAACTGGAAAAAGAAACCATAAACACACTACAAACAAAAAAAACCCCAAAAGCCAGGCCCCATTTCATATGTATATTTGTACACATTAATGTAAAAGTTCCTAAAAACTAAAATACTTCTAAAATTATTTTTAAAATAAATAAAAATACCCCAGAAACACTAGAGTTTCATAAAGCTGACTTCTCTCAGCTCCCAAAAGCTATAAAGCCATGAAAATGGCGTATTACAAGGCCAGGTCAGAACGAGTTAAAGAAAAAAGATGTTCTGTTTCTGGCCTAGTAAATTATGATCTAATCCCCAGCACTGAGTCACAGTTAGACACACTACACTGTTCAATTCCAGACAACGTGCTTCTCTTACCAACATACAAATGTCCATGGGAAGAAAGACTTTTTGCCTTGTACTGTGATATGGAGTTGCTCTTAAACAGGTAACGATTCCTTGTGCCTTCCCAATGTGGCTGGCTGCGTGGTCAGCATGGATGTCCCTCACACCTAAAATTGCAGAAGTAATATGTTTAGAAACATACTGCCAGGCCTTCTGAGGGGTATAGTCTTCCCTGATGCATATCAGAGTTATATTTAAAGAAAATTAATTGTGTTGGTCCATGACAGGACTGCCAATCTTCATAAATTGCACTGAGATCTGATCTCAGAGGTGCAAAGCAGCAGGGGATTTCATTGATTTACATACTCAGGAGCAAGAGGCCTCTTCGCTTGTTACTGTTTCTGCAAAGGGTATACTCAGTGGAGCGGCACCTATTCAGATGTAACACATCAGTACACAAACTCATTTTCACTGGCATGTCCTCTCCCAGGGTAACAGTATTTCAAGAACTGTTTTTCCTGCCAGAAAAAAATCATTCAAGTGTGAGATTCCTGAGAAGCACTAATGCTTACAGCCTGGTTTCATGATCAGCTGCAGCTGACTCAGCAGTGCACTGAAGCTAAAGAGCATGGTCCTGCGCATCCCTCACCCTGAAACTCGTATTTCTGCCACCTCCCTTGTGCTGTCATGGCAAACTGCATCAGATCATCAATCACAGCAATGGAAAACTAACTTTAGTTACTGCATGGTCACACAACTGTGAAACTGAAAGAGGGAGATGAACAGGGCAGAGCAGCGCCATCACTCTTCATGGCAAAAGCATACAAGATTGGCTTAGACTGATCATAAAGCCATAATGTTTCACAGGACTGACCCAGGAAAAAATAAAAATTTAGAGGAAAATTGAAATTAAAATTCACAAAAACTCTAACAGAAGCAACATTCTAGAAAGAAACATGAGGATACAGGAATTACAGACCAAGACTCTAACTCACTCCTGAAAACTAGGCACATCAGACTCACTTTCCAAGCTTGCCTGAGCCTTGCACATGCCTCAGAAGCCTTTGTGAAAGAGTAGCTACAGGCAGACTACACAGACTTACTTTGGCAATGGCAGCAGAAAGCAGAGCATGGCTTGGAGTAAGCAACAGATGTAACTTACTGATACTATCTGGACAGCTCAGGCTTTACATAGAACTAAGAACTAAAAAAATTTTTTAAAAAGCTGGAGTTAGCAGTGACTCACACTCAACCTGGGAATATATCCCAAAAATGAGGTTCTGAAAGGGTTTAATGAAATTCTTGAGTAGTACCAGACTCCAAACTACTTAGGCAATGAATCAGAGCACAATATTAATGTTTTTAAAACACGGGAGGAAATACCAGTTAAAAGGAGCTTGACAAAAGAAGTAGCCTGAAATTGGTAAGAGTAAAGCAGCACTACTACTTGGAGAGACACACACAAACTGGGCCTCTGTGCTAAAAAGCACAAAAAATTTAGCAAACATGGCCTGTAATGAAACCAGGTCCCCCTATTCTGGTAAAGACTGCTGAAGGGAAACACCAAGAAAAGGACTGTGTTCAATTATATTCTCCATATATAGAAATAAACCCACATACATTAACTGATATGCTGTAAAGAAGACTTTTGCTTAGGTATTTTGTTACACTGGTATATTTAAGAGAAGATAAAGTGACAACAGGGCACCTAGAAAATCCAGAGTCGCCCCCAACTGAAAAAGATCATTGTATTGGGAGTGACCCAAGCATGACCATTTCTTCAGGTCTGAACACATTTCTCAGAACATCAAATGCTGATATTTGTCATACTCCAACATCTCTTCAATCAGAAGTTCATTTCACTGATTTCCTACTGAGGAAAAGAACATCAGCTGTTCAGAAAGGTTCATTTCTTCCTAAGAAGAATTGTGCTCACTGTATCTCTCTTTTTACTTTTTAAACTCTTTTAACTTCCACCAGAGGCACTGGTCTTCCATCAGAGTATTCTGACTGATACACAAAAGGAAAATATTGCTAATACAGTACTAAATAATAATTCTTACCTTTTGTTTACACCAAAGCTCATAGAGGGAAGACTTCCGTAATGCAAGAAACATCCAGGAGATGTTTCTCTTCTGTGCAAATAAACAATACTTTCCAAATCTGTGACACTTGTCACAGAATCACAGAATCACAGAATCACCAGGTTGGGAAAGACCTTTAAGATCATCAAGTCCAACCATTCCTATCCTGTGCTAAACCATATCCCTAAGTGCCTCATCTACCCGTCTTTTAAACACATCCAGGGATGGTGACTCAACCACCTCCCTGGGCAGCCTGTTCCACACCCCAACAACTCATTGTATTAGACATGACACAAATACTACCTCTTAATCATAAGGATCATATAATCCGTGTTCTGATTTTTCTAGCTATTCAATTAGGAATACTTTTAGGAAGAAGAGAGAATTCAGACCCAGAATTACAACACCACAAAGGGAAGTTCACAGGTTGGGAAGTCACCTGTTTCAAGACAACCAGTGTCCATCACTGAGCCGTGAACAAGAACAAGAGCCGTGGAGTAACTAAGGCTCTTTGTGTTCTGACAAGTGGGACAATCAGCAAAGAGAGTGAAGAGCTGAATTTACCACACTCTGTAATAGGAGCAAGGAAAAAGAAAAGCATTAAGCCACAAAGAGAAGAGCAGAAGGAAAGTGCACTTCAATGAGCTTTCCACTGAGCAGCTCCGAAGGCAAGTACATAGTTCTAGGACAGGTGCAGCAAGATTGCAGACTTAGGGTTGAGCATTCAAATGATACCTGAAAGTATCTATCATCTAAGACAACTTCTATTGAAACTCCAGTGGAAAAAGAGTGGGCTTTTTGAAACATCAATGAATACTGTACCTGCACTAATGAGTCATCAACAATGTCTAAAAAGGGGAAAATGCCTACCCAGTATTTCCAAGGTGAGGTACAAGAGAGCACTCTGAGTGTTCTCAGCATATGTTTCAAGCTCCTGGATGTTACGGTATGCTCTGTCATCCAAATTCTTCTCCTGTAATATGAACACAGAACTTCAGTAAAATGTAGATGTAACTGCTATTTGTACAAGTTTATTACTAGCCAGTTCAGCCTAATCTACTATTAGAAAAATATTGGGGGTTGGCAATTTTAATACTTAATTTGCACCTGAGGCACAGAGAAATTTAGATATATAGAAATGTATTTTTTAAACTTGCACAGAAATTAATCTAAATATACATGTAAATCCCACAGTCATTTGCAAATATTCCCAAAAATACAACATCCTCCATCATTCTTCCTGTTCTAGGGGCTGTTGTAGTTGAAACATATCGGTCTTAAGATTAAAAACCTCTGAAGTCTTTCATACCAATGACACTCCACAAGTAACTGACCATCAATTTTCTCAAGATCTAACTTCATGAGACACCAATCTTCAGCAGCAAAGCGAGCTTAAGAAATTCCTCCCCTCAGCTATTCATTCCTGCCCTTGTGTCAGAGTTGGTGGCAGCACCACATATCAGTGAAATTCTTCCTCTTGTTTTTTCCCAGAAAAAGGGTGGATATTTTAAAATTCATGTGATTTGAATGCTCCAATTTACAACATTGCTTAGGAAAAAAACTCCAGAGTCATGATAAGGAGAAGCAGCAAAATGTGACAGAAAGGTTTAGGCACATCATTTGAGGCTTTATATCCGTGACAAGAAAAGCCTACTTAAAAGCAAATTTGACATGGTAAGAAAAGAGGTGAGAAGTAAAATATTGCCAGTGGTGTAAAATTGTGCACCATTTTTACTGTATGCAAAATGTCCTTTATCTCAGGGCAGGACTGGAATCGTACAAAAAGAGACCAAATATGAGTTTCTCTTCCTACACATAGTCAAAGAGTGGTTTGGGTTGGAAGTGGCCTCAAAAAACATCTAGTTCCAATCCCTCTGCCATGGGCAGGGACACACTCTGTGAGACCAGGCTGCCCAAAGCCCCATCCAACTTGGCCTTGGACACTGTCAGGGAAGGGGCAGCCACAGCTGCCCGGGGAAACCTATACCGGGGCCTCATCACCTTCACAGTAAATAATTTTTTCCCAATATCTCATCTAAACCCATTCTCCTTCAGCTCAAACCCGCTACCCCTTGGCCTATCGGTCCATTCCCTTGCAAACAGCCCCTCCACATCTCTCCTGTAGACCCTTCAGGTAATGGAAGGCTGCAATAAGGTCTCCCTGGAGCCTTCTCTTCTCTAGGCTGAGCAAACCCAATTAATTCTGTCAGTCTGTTGTTATAGGTGAATATGAAGCCTGCCTTCATTTCCATTTCTATTAAAATGTAGTTTTCCAGAGTACTTAACAGTTGCATATAGAGACATTACTACTTAATCCCATGGGACAGAATGTCCCTCACTTACATACAGAAAGGTGTACATACAGAAGTGTACCTTCCAGTGGGTTATCTCTAGGGGTAACCACTTCACAGCAGGAATAGACACAGACAACAGAAAACATTTAACACAGATACACTGGTTATCAGTGGGGAACAAGAAAGATGCAGACTCACAAACTATTTCAATTTTAAAGCAAAAAATCAGCCATTTTGGCCAGAAAGAGCAGAAATCATGAGTAAGGGCATTAAGGGAGAAATAAAAGGAAATACAGCAGTTCTGTTCTTAAAGAGAAACACTCTCTGGAAAAGATTCATTACTTAAGGTTTTGTTTTACACACAAACACATAAAAATAAGGGGAAAATATGATGAAAAAAAAATCAGACTTTGAAAAGTAAATACTCACTCTTTCATCAATGATTTTCATTAACCACATTTGAGTCAAGTTATGCCTCTTGACAGCCTGAAAATTATCAAATAAAACATCAATGTCAATGCATACAAAATGATAGTAGTTCTGCATTCTGAAGGATAAAATATATTTTAGATAATCCTTTTATTCCAGGGATTGTATCCACTGGGTTAAATCAGAAGTGGGATGTCAGTGGAAAATTAAAATCTTCTTCAAATACAGAAATTTTCAACTGGCCTTTGTTACAAGCTGTTCCACACAAAAACTGAAATCTTGGACATCAAGCCAGTAAAGTAAAAGCATTTCTTTAAAAATATTTCTGCAAGCAATTTATTCTTTCATCGAGTCATATTTTCCCACAAAATATTTGCAGATCTCTACGTTCACTTTCCAAAAAGCAGAGTTTCCTCTGGAGTCAAGCAATAAAAATATTTCTCTTGTAAATTTTCAAGAAAACATCAGTCCAACATACCAATACATACTGTAAACACAGCATCCTATTATGGCTTTGTTTAAAAAGTATCCCACAGCATCTCTCACATTCACACATTCTTCTTCTGACTCTTGTATTTGACTTCCTTCCTGTACCATTCTATCAACTTACCTTCAATCCTCTTACTTGCACACATTGAATTCTGCAGACCACACTGTCAGAAAAGCTACAAACACACATAAATATTTATAAACAAAACTTATGGAGCAGATTTCTCACAATCTTAGCCTTTTTTTCAACTTTATTTACATCCATTACTTGTAAATATTTTTTCAAGGTTTGACAAGATTAGATCTTCTTCTTGATTCAACAAAATCTGCTTGAGGAGCTACTTGGTATGTGAAAATGCAAATTTTAAGTTAAAATGACAAATGTCAGTTTTGCTTCTTACTTGTTCATTATGAGTATCATTTTGTAAATTAAATCCTTTGAAACAGTGACCTGTCAAGCCCCAAGGCGCCAAACTGAGTTCACTAAATTACCCAGTTTGTACATTGCATCCATTTTGAGGTACATTCATTTTAACACACAGGTCTTCGTTCTTCCTAAGTTTTGAAAAGTGGCTTCATGCACAGAAATGGATGATTAGACCTCTTTTTTCATATGCCCAAAATAGATAACTACGAACAAATATTGCACAGCTGCTGGGTAAGTTTATATTAAAGCCACTGTCAGCTGAGCTATTAATAATTCTACAAATACTATTAAAGGCTATTTATATACTTTACTAGTGCGTGAAACTCCTGGAATCCAAATGTGAGTATTCTGGGATACACAAAACTTCAGGAACACACTTAGCATGATAAATTAGTACTTCTTGACCATCAAAACTGTCCTCGTACAAACTCAACCACGACAAGAGTATACACAAAACCCATGCTAGTTCTATTAATAGCTCTGCAGTACTTGTGAGCACAGGTATCTTTCCAAATCCTGCTGAGAACTTCAGTGACATCTCTGACTGGTAGTCTTAATGTTGGAAAGGGCTGCAATTGATATGTCAGTATCTGAATGATTTACATCTGAATGTTTTACTGGTTCTGGCTGGGGTAGAGTTCAATTCCTTAATAGCAGCCTGTACAGGCCCACGTTTTGGATTTGTGCTGAAAAGAGTTTTGATAACACCCCGATGTTTCAGTGCTTGTGAAGCAGTGCTTCCTTCCTTCTATCAAGGCCTTTTCTGCTCCTCATACTGCCCCTCCAGCAAGTAGGTTAGAGGTGCTGAGAAAGTTGGGAAGGGGACACAACTGGGAGAGCTGACCCCAACTGACCAAAAGAATATTCCATAACATACAATGCCACCTTTGGAGCCCTCAACACAAGAAGGACATGGACCTGTTGGAACATGTCCAGAGGAGGACCACAAAAATGGTCAAAGGGCTGGAGCACCTCTCGTGTGAAGACAGGCTGAGAGAGTTGGGCTTGTTCAGCTTGGAGAAGAGAAGGTTCTGGGGGGACCTTACAGTGGCCTTCCAGTACCTGAAAGGTGCTTATAAGAAAGCTGGGGAAGAAGTGTTCTTAAGGGCATGTAGCAGTAGGATGAGGGTTAACAATTTTAAACTAGAAAAGGGGAGATTTAGGTTGGGTATTAAGAAAAAATTCTTCAGTATGAGGGTGGTGGATTACTGGAACAGGTTGCCCAGAGAGGTAGCAGAGTCTCCATCCCTGGAGATACTCAAGATCAGGCTTGATGGGGCTCTGAGCAACCTGATCTAGTGAAGATGTCCCTGCTTACTGCAGGGGGTTGGAATAGATGACCTCTAAAGGTCCATTCCAACCTTACACATTCTGTGATTCTATGCTCAGCAATAAAATTCAGGGGGAAGTTAGCTGGGGGGAGGGCACTGCTCAGTGTTGGACTTTGGTTGGTTGGTGGTGCGCAATTGTTTTCACTTGCATTACTTGTCTTTCCTGGGTTTCTCTTTTTGACATTTGTTTCCTCACAATTTTTGTTGTTGTTATTTATTTTTAATTATTAAACTGGTGTTTTACCCTTCCAGTTCTCTCCCCCATCCCACCAGGTGAGGAGTGAGTGAGCAGCTCCATGGTGCTCAGTTGCTGGCTGGGGTTAAACTAAAACAACAGTCTGGGTTTTTTATAATATAGCTCTTCTGCTAATAAACATATCCATCCCACACTGATACACACAAAAGCAGCCTGAAATGAAAGCGATCAAAAGGATAGAATATCACACTCTAAACTAACTTGTACCTAACCCACTCAATCAGACAACTAAATGAGAGGATATCTTCAGAAACAAAGATAAGTCAAGTTCCTCCTTGGAAAGGAGACAGAAGCATTTTGGGAGAAAACACTCTTGTTCCTGGGAATTTTGCCATAGGCTGTAAGAGAGACAGAAAGAAAGAAATAAAAAGCAAAGACAGATTGACATGCAAAACGACCAATGCTGCATTCTAATGTCTGCATTTAAATAGCACCCTAGGTGCATCTTCAACTCCCATAATCCCACAAAAAGGCTGACAGCCTTTGTGAGGCTTCTCTCTAACTGTAGGAGCGCTTTGTTGTGGCTGAGGCACACAATTCATCTGAGCTAGAGACACCTATGAATAGCTACAGCCATTTATGGGAGGACTAGAACAAGTGGTTGTCTTTTATTTTACTTCTTGGCTTTACCTATGTTATCTCTTAGTTAAACATGTTGTGTCTTGTTTAAATCCCAATTTTGATCTAAACATGAGTGTTGACAAACAGGAACAAATGCTCACTTAGGCTTTATTTCACATTTGAAGGAGGAAGAGGCAGGGAAAGGTCACAGTTTCAGCACTGCCAAAAATCTTTGAAAGAGGATTCATAAAGGACTCGAAGTGCCCCAGAGCGGAGGTGAACAGCAACAAGTGCAATACTCTAATCCTGCAGGAACTGCATTGTTCTAACCCAGTGTTACAGTGAACATCCTGCTTTTCCCCAGGATTTTAACAGGAACAATGCAGATGAATACTTTGATGAAGACTCCACATTTTATTGCCTGTTTTTCAGTAGGTCCACAAACCTACCTACCTATGGGATCTACGTTTACTGTATTCAGGTATTGAGACAAACTGCAGCTTTTTTCTGACCAGCCTGGAGAAGAGGAGACTGAGGGGTGACCTTATTAATGTTTATAAATATGTGAAGGGTGAGAGTCAGGAAGATGAAGCCAGGCTCTTCTCAGTGCTGGACAGCAATAGGACAGGGAGCAACAGGTGCAAGCTGGAAAACAGGAAGATCCATGTGAATATAGGGAGGAACTTTTTCACTGTGAGGGTGATGGGGCACTGGGACAGGCTGCCCAGAGAGGTTGTGGAGTCTCCTTCTCTGGAGACATTCAAAACCCACCTGGCTGTGTTCCTGTGTGATTTAGTCTAGGTGATCCTGCTCTGGCAGGGGGTTGGATTAGATGATCTTTTGAGGTCCCTTCCAACTCCTACAGTTCTTTGAGTCTGTGATTCTGTGACCAGGGGCTCAAAGATCTTTAGTTTAAATGCAAGTTCTTATCTTATAGAGGCCTTACGCTAGCTGCTTTTTGGAAGGTTCCAGCACTCGCTGTGGTCTGTGGCTCTAATATGACAAGGTGGAAATATATGGAATTTCCATCCCTGAAGAAATTAAAAATTCAGCTCAATGTGACCCTGACGACTTAACCTAGCTCTGACGTTAGACATTCTTTGAGTGACAAGTTAGACTAGACAGAGATCCCCACCAGCTGAATCATAGAATCATAGAATTGTAGGGGTTGGAAGGGACCTCGAGAGATCATCAGATCCAACCCCCTGCCAAAGCAGGCTCCCTAGCTCATATTGCACAGATAGGTGTCCAGATGGGTCTTGAATATCTCCAGAGAAGGAGACTCCACCACCTCCCTGGGCAGCCTGTCCCAGGGCTCTGTCACCCTCACTGGGAAAAAGTTCTTCCCCATGTTGGTGCGGAACTTCCTGTGCTCCAACTTGCAGCCATTGCCCCTTGTCCTGTCTCCACAGACCACTGAAAAGGGGCTGGCTGATTCCCCCTGCATCCCCTGCTTAAGATAATTATAAACATTAATTAGGTCCCCCTTAGTCTTCTCTTCTCAAGGCTGAACAGTCCCAACTTACTCAGCCTTTCCTCATAGGGGAGATGCTCCAGGCCCTTAATCATCTTTATAGCCCTTCTTTGGACTCTCTCAAGGAGATCCCTGTCTTTTTTATACCAAGGAGCCCAGAACTGGACACAATACTCCAGGTGGGGCCTGACCAGGGCAGAGTAGAGGGGGAGGATCACCTCCTTTGACCTGCTGGCCACACTCCTCCTGATGCACCCCAGGATCCCATTGGCTCTCTTAGCCACCGAGGCACACTGCTGGCTCATGGCCAACCTGTCATTCACCAGGACCCCCAGGTCCTTCTCCACTGAGCTCTTCTCCAGCAGGTCATCCCCCAGCCTGTACTGATAGAAACGGTTGTTCCTTCCCAGGTGCAAGACTTTACACTTGCTTTTGTTAAACCTCATCTGGTTTCTCCCTGCCCAGCTCTCCAGCCTGTCCAGGTCTCTCTGGATGGCAGCGCAGTGTTCCTGCGTGTCAGCCACTCCTCCCAGCTTTGTATCATCAGGTACTTGCTGAGGGTGGATGCTATTCCCTCATCAAGGTTGTCAATGAAGATGTTAAACAGGACTGGACCCAACACCGAGCCCTGGGGAACACTGCTAGTCACAGGCCTCCAGTCAGATTCTGCTCCACTGATCACGACCCTCTGAGCTCGGTCCGACAGCCAGTTCTCAACCCACCTCACTGTCCACTCATCTATCCCATGCTTTCTCAGCTTTGCTATCAGGATGTCATGGGAGACAGTATCAAAGGCCTTGCTGATGTGAATTATTCTATAGTTCTATATCAGCGTTGAGGGAAAACCCATTTACACTGCCTTCAGACCCTCAATCACCCACCCAGCAACAACAGTCCTAATGAGAAACAAAAAATTTCACAAGAACACCTATTTCTCTGGCCAGGACCAGCAGAGGAACAGATCTGCAGGGTACTTTAAGTGTGATGTTCTAGTGACTGCAGAACTCCAGCACCCTGGTAAAAATAAAATGCCATGTTCACAAGTACATTCCCCATCACTCAAAGCACACAAAAAGATCTGTGAAAAATATAATGCATAAATAGAAGTCATCAAGCAACTCTTCATGCAGGATGACCATATTAACATTCTTCCTATTATCAAGTAACTAGATATGAACATCTTCAGCTCTTCCTCATACCCTGTTTGCTAGTTTAATCTCTTTGCTCAGCCTCCTGTCTTTTTATACAGCTTAATCTCTTCAGGCAGGACCAGCAGTGGTCTAGGAATGTATCCTTATGTGCTTCACTTGCTATCAACTTGCAGCTTACTACAATTTACTTTGTAAAAGAGAAAAAAGCAGGTGGTTCACAAAATTCTGACCCTCCAAGTAGGTGTTAGCAGAGTATCATCCTTCTCCAATTCTGCTCTATGGTTGTAGGTAAGTGAAAACATAGAATCATTTAGGTTGGAAATGACCTTTAAGATCATCAAGGCCAACTGTTAACTTCACGCTGCCAAGTCCAATCACTAAACCATGTCCCTGAGCGCCACTGTCTGCACATTTTTTAAATACCCCCAGGGATGGTGACTCAACCACTTCCCTAGGCAGCCTGTTCCAGTGCCTGACAGCCCTTTTGATGAAGATATTTTTCCTAACATCCCATCAAAACCTCCCCTGGCACAACCTGAGGCCATTTCCTCTCATCCTATCACTTGTCACTAGAGAGAAGAGACCAACCCCCATCTGGCTACAACCTCCTTTCTAGTAGTTGCAGTAAGCAACAAGGTCTCCCCTCAGCTTCCTTTTCTCCAGACTAAACAACCCCAGTTCCCTCAGCTGCTCCTCATCAGATTGATGCTCTAGACCCTGCACCAGCTTCACTGCCCTTCTTTGGGCACTCCAGCACCAGCTCCATCACACACAAACATAGTTCACATTATCTGTTTGATATAAAATAATGCTGTTCACTATGCAAGACAGTACACACAAAACAATTACATTCTTTCCCATGGCAACATTTTACTTTAAGTGAATCTTAGGACAACAAAGTTATATTTTACCCTCCACAGTTCTGTAGCAACTGGCTGGTGTGGTGGGTTATCACAATATATATCTTCTACAGCCTCCCTCCAAAACTGCATTCGCATCAAACCCGTAGTCTTCTGACTTATGGAGTCTTTAATCTGGAAAGGATACATGTGGAGAGAAATTCACAGTGGTTTTAAGGCACTTGGTCTATCAGCACTGAAAAGACAGAGACAGGACATACATAGCCAAACTAAGTAGGGAAAGAGCTGAGTTCTGAATCTATGTTTGTTCCTCATAAAGTGTGTAAACACTACAGAGAGAAAAAAATAATCTTAACTATAACCTGACTTTGAACCCCATGAAGAGTAAGTCCTGGGTGATCCTCACCTCGGCTTGCTTCCCAGAATGAAAAGCAGTGGTGGTAACAGCAGGAAGGGAGGGCAGTGCCACAGGCTGCCAAAAGCACAGCCCACAGAAACTGATCTGAGATTTTGCTTGCTCAGCACATTTCCTGGATCACTCCCTTCTGGCAATTGTTACCAACTTTCCTGGTTGCACTGGCACTTTTGGGCCACCTAGCAAAGGGGAGAGACTGCAGCCTTCCCTTCCATGGCTCTCTCATTGCAGAGTTCCCTCTCAGTAGCCTCTCCATCATCTAGCTTCTGCCAACAAAGAGCTGGGACTGATTGTATCATCTGAGTTTTCGACAGACCTACAGATAGGATTTAGCTGCACTTTTCCAATTCAGTCACTGCATTTGAAGCCAGGACACAAACACAATCATGTAACAGTAGCAAGAACCACAGCCTGTTTGTTATTTAATTTTAAAATACACAATAATTGGGAAAGTCAGAAAAACTGTACACAGAATAAATAGGGGGAGGTTGGCTACTGTCCAAGGACCCTTCAGAACTAAAAGTTTGTATTGCATTATTTAGTCATTGCTCCTTATAGTATGAAAAGTTATTTTTGACAAAACACCACCTACTAGCATAATTTAAAATATTGAAACTGTTATTTAACATTTTCAGAGTTCACAAATATATTTTAATACCTGCCTGAGCCAGTTCCACATTAAAGGCTCTCAAGGCTAAAGCAGAGGTTCGAGATTCCGCAGGCAACAGCAGAGAACACAGAAACCCTTCATAGTCACGCTTCCTATAAAAGGATAAAAAAATACATTTATTATTTATAGCTCTCTGTACACTGGGTGTAGCTGTTTGTAAATTGGATGTGCTACTGCTTAGCACCGAACTCCTAAAATAGTAGCAGTAAGTTATAGTTCAAAACTCTGATTTGCAAAAGTAGCAGTTTCTAAACTTATTTTAAAGTAAGACAAACTCTGAGGGAGGGGATGGTGCCTGAACTCTCAGTATACCTCTCAAATCCAGATTGATAGAAATCTGACTAAAGGCATGGAACAAGGCTGTGGCAGGACTGCAAACAGAAGCCAGATCGTCTGAGTTCCAGGCTTCTGTTCCAAACCTGAAACCACATTACTTTAAAAGACTCTGCTTTGGAACTTGGCAGAAGAGCACATGCTTAACCACTAAGTTCTCGTTTATTGGCAACATGTATGCAAAGCAGAAAAAACCTCTGGGTCTTGGCAGTTTGGCGGCAGGTAACGTGTTGCCAATCCAGGGTGATATGCCTTTGTTTGGCCACAGGGGTGTGCCATTAAATTAAAAACAGTCAGCACTCAGACTCATAAATTGCGAAATCATGCATAGCTATAGCTAACAAAAACACTCCTTCGCCTCCAAAAAAGCAAGATTGCTTGTTTTGAACATTCTTGTGTACATTCTGATAAGCCTGTAGCCTGGTTCGTCATTAGAACAAGAACAGCAGCTCCAAGTTTCACCTCGAGACTGGAAAAGCAGGTGTTGTGGAAAACACATTTAGTCCTTTTCATGAGGTTTGTTGTTCTTACATGTACTCGTATTTCTTTTCAATGTGAGCTTAAAATAGCAAAGCCAAACTAAAACCAAGGGTTATTAGGGTTGCTACTTTTAGCATCAAAGCAGAAGGAAGTGAGATTTAACAGAGGTTTTTACCACTGCAATACACAGCAGCTGATTACTAGCAAATGCTTAAAGTTTTCACAACAGTTGCAGAAACCTGTTTTAGAGCTTGATGCAAATCCAGAAGCATCAACAAAAAAGCAACATCTGTCGATTTTAGCAGGTTTTAAAGGTCACCCTCATATTGAAGAGCACATGCATCAAGCCTCCCTCAATTAAGAAATTTTCTGGAAAGTATTATCAGCTCAAAACCTCGTATCTTTTACTGCAGTAATACCCAGTATTGCCCACCCTGGGCAGACCTGCAAAGTTTACTGCCACATTTTCCCAGTTCCAGTTATGCAGTTTGCCTGGGTTGTTCACACAACACAGAACCACCTCTATTTCTAGAAAGGAAACAAAGAAACGCGTTACACAAAGTACACACCAGCACCAGAGAGAAATTTGTCTTCCTTCTGGTACTGGGGTTGACATGTTGGTTGGGATTTTTGTTGTTGGTTGGATAGGAGTTTTTTTTCAATTATTTTAAGCTTACAAGAGTAGCAATAAAATAGGTAAGAAAAACATCAGAAATAAATGTGCATTATCTTGACAGTACACCCTTGGACATAACGGTAGAAAAGCAAATCAATTAAGCCTCAGCCAGTAAAATAAAATTGATATTGCCACAGATCCCATTCCACCCCATCTCTCCAGATGCATTAGTGTAAGGAATGAAAAGAAGAGGGAATGACCTGGTATTGAGTGTACTTCATGGTTTTCATCTCAAATAATTACAAGCTTGTATGACCCCACAGACAGAAGAAAAGTTGCATATGACCATTACTGGACTTTATAATTAATTACTCCACGTTATAAAACTCCGTAATACCATCAAGCCACAAGTTTGTCTCCCAGGGCAGACATCATAGACAGCAAGAGGCAGAAAACACACCCACTAGAGAGCTGGGCAACCACCAACAGCATGAAGTTTAACAAGGACAAGTGCCGGATTCTGCACCTGGGAAGGGGCAAACCTGGCTGCACATACAGACAAGGGGGTCAGACACTGGAGGCCAGCCATGCTGAGAGAGATTTGGGGGTCTTGGTCAACAGCAAGTTAAACATAAGCCAGCAGTGTGCCCAGGGGTGCATCAAGCATGGCACTGCCAGCCAGTCCAGGGAGGTGTGTCAGGACAATGCCCTCAGTCCCATGCTCTGACTTGTCTGGTCCTGTGTGGAGCCAGGAATTGGACTCTATGATCCTTATGGGTACCTTCCAACTCAGTGTATTCTATTATTCTAGGGAAACATATTTTAAGTGAAATAGCTTAAAGCTACTTTTAAGAGTGTTTACCAAAAAAGGAAACCCCAAGAGAAAAGACAGCTTGCATACTCAAAAAAGTTGCACAATCTACATCATTAAAGCAACACTCAGTTTTTCTTCCTAATGCATGAGAGCCTCAAATTCAGGACTGGGGAGTTGCTGATGCTTGTATGGCCTTAAGTATTTAATTTCTGTTTGAACAGTAAGTCCTTCCTCTTTATTTAACTTATAATTTCCACGCAATATATGAGCTACTGTGAACAGCAGCTTCAATTAAGTGATGCCAAGAGCATAACCAACAACCTTTCATTTTATTATAACGAATGCTTGTGCATTTTTATAAGTAGTCTTTTTTATGATTTAAGAAAAATAACAAAAAAAAAAGGTTAAATTCAACTACCTCAGCTTCTGTGCCTTAGAACCTAACTATTCTCTTCATAGTTGGTTGTTTCTGTAAACACTTTACCTGTTTATATTAACTTTACCTGTATATTAACTGTACATACAACCTGAGGAACACGTAAATTAATTCTGGGTAAAGTAACTAGTAAAAAAAAAGACACAATCTGAAGTTTTAACAAAGAAAATGCAAGCTGGTTATGTATTTTGAAGCACCTGCATAGGTCTGCTGCTTGGTGCTACACGGAAAGTTTAAGATTGTCACACGTCTTTCCACAGCTTTCCTACTTCCAATACCACACACACTCTTGTATGTTTTACAAGGATCGGTTTGGAGATTATTCTGCTCCACTCCTTCACATGTTTGGAAGCCTTCCCCTTGCTTTTGTCAACCATCCAGGACAACTGTATCCAAACAGAATTACTTAAGTCTTTACTAAGACACCTGTTTAATTTTTTACTTTGTACCTCTGAACTCCTGTGGACTAGAAAGCAGCTAAGGGACCTTGCACATTGTTTACGGCCCAGAAGCCATGTAGGAAACACTGCATGGCTCAGAAGGGTCTGAGCTACACTCTTGCTTCTCTCAGAGCATTTTGGATTTGTCCAAAAATGGATACTTGTGAGAACCAGACTTCCTGGACCTCCTGCACTCAGGTCAGAGAAGCTACTTGAGCTGCCTGTCCAGCTGTTGGATTTCTCTGCTTTTCCTTATTTCCCAAGGAGCGCTGGGAGGCTTGGCTATTTCACAGTAGCCAACACGATCTCAAAACATCCATTATTTTTAAACATACACGTCGGTGATCCTTCTCTCCAAAAAAAAACCTAGACAACAAAATGGAGACGTTCAATATTTCAGAAGAAAAGCAGCTGTGAAAGAAGCGCGTGAGGAGGAATTGCCACTTACAGGTTAAACCATCCACACAGCTTAAATATTTAACTAGCTTCCGTTGCTCGCCCCGAAAAGGCGAGGTCCCGGCGCTACCGCACAGACCGGGGCTGCTCGCTTTAGGGCCGGCGCGGTCATTTCCGCGGCCAGGAGGGGCCGAGGGCAGCCTGGGCCGCCGAGGAGAATTCCCCAGAGAGCTTTTGCGGGAAGCCCGGCGGCCTCTCTGTCAGGAGGGAAGTGCTCACAGCCCTTCCTCTGACAAGACTCCCCCAAACCCCTGAGGAAACCCACGAGTTTACAGGCCTCCCCCAACCCCGGGCACTCACCGCACTAGCTCGGCACAGTACTGCACCGCTCCTCCGGGCGCCGGGCGGCTCCAGCCCCCCACCGCCGCCCTCCCGTCGCCAAGCCCCGGCCACGGGAGCGGGCCACGGCAGCCCGCCGCCCTCAGCATGCGGTGACAGGGCCCGTACCGCAGTCCTCCCCGCGCCATGGCGGCGACCGCCATGCTGCCCGCCGCTCCTCCCCTCCCGTCAGTTAGGGGGCTGCCCGGTGTCAACGTTTAACGGAGAAAGTACCGGTAGATGGCACCCGAGAATGTGCGGTGTCGGGACAGGGGTTTATGGAAGTTGTACGGTCTTTTGTTGTCCTGCAAATGGCGTCTTTCGTGCCGCCCCTGCCTCAGTTTCCCCAGGCTCCCGAGGCGGGCGCTGCTCGCCGTGGCTTGAGGTGAATTACTTCTCTACAGGGAAGTCAAGCACTTGGGTTTTTAAAACAGCCGTCCCCCAAATCCAAGGAAGCTAATGTCCTGGTTATGGGCAGTGTGGTATAGACTTACAGGAGTAGTGGTTGAACTGGGAAAAAGCCTCTGGGCTGGTTTGCTGTGTGAGGGAATGGAGCAGGGCAGTTCTGCCCGGGCAGCCAAGTTGACCCCGCGGCTCAGTCCTCGATAAAATGGCTTGTCTAAGTTTTGCAACAGAGGCTCTATTCCCTCCTCTTGTCTGGGAGAAGGAATCTACACTGTACAGGATGGCTGGAGTTTATATAGAGATAGAAGGGCCCCGTTAGACATGTAGTCACAGCCAAAGTAGTAGTGCACCGTCAAAGTTTGTCCCACATGAGGCTCAGGCAGCAAATTCATCCCATGGTGCCACAATGCTTAAGAGCAGTTTATCTTAAAACTACACCATCTCAACCGGTTAGTAACTAGCCCAACTTAGTTATTACTAGAAGCAACAGCAGTCTGACTTTTCTTTCTATTCCCTGTCTTGCCATCCTCTTCCCTCTGGTGTCAGCTTCAACCTTCAGTTTATAGTACGGTGAGTTGATTCAGGGAATTAAACCAGCAGAAACACATCCACTTGGTTTTGGTTTTCCTGAGTTCATTTTCTGCCAGTTTGGTGTCTTGAATCAGTTCACTGCACGGTCAGCTGCATGTCAGCGCCAGCACAGCGTGTTAGCATGAGCAAGGGTCTGAGGGCTGGAGAGAAGGTAGGAACTCCTGGGTTGTGGACAGTAATACATTCATTAGCTTAGCTGTAAAGTGAAGCCCTGCAGTAAATGCAGGGAGAGTTTTGAGTGCACAGATGCCTTGAAGTGACAAGGCATCTGTTTGGAAATGAGATTGAGCCTTTATTTTATGCCACAGATAGGAGGCAGAGAGGGAGGTTGGGAATCTCACTTAAGCATTATTTCTTTTGCTGATTAGTAGCTCTTGCAGGTTTACCATGAGCCTTTCTTCTTCCCTTTCCCTCGTCTCTGAAGTTTCCTTTGTCTTGAAACTCTGGACCTTGTTTTAAACCCTTGCTATGCCTTGAGCAGGATTTATTGTTTGTCAGGGCACCCAAAGGAGGTCATTTAGCTTTGGGTGGAGGCTGAAACTGCTGTTGTTTAAGTTTTCAGAGAGAACCCCTAGATAAATGAATCCAGCTCTTTCAGCTGCTGCCAATTCTTGGCAGAAGGGTTACATAAACATATTCTAACCCTCAAGGGTATTATAAATAAATCCTATAAAATATTAACTTTTGTTAATCTCTGAATGAACTAAAATTGTGCTAACCTGATTTAAACCCTTAGTAAGAATAGAATAAACCAGGTGTTGTACGAAAAACAATAATCCTCACCTCTTTCTCTGTGTGCTGACATTTGTTTCATATTGTTTTGTACCTTTATCGTTCCCATTAAATTACTTTTTTTTTCTTTAAACAAATATTTCAGGCATCATGTACAGTTATTTAAAAGCTTCTTCAAGTCCATATTGATTCTAATAGGTTAGTCTTCTCTGTTGCCAATTTAGTGGTAGTTATGATTTACCTTAATGTTTTAGTGAGTTTTTAACTGTCTATGGCAATTTAGGCTTAGTAAAGGGCATCTACAAACTTTTTGTGTTAAAGAGCACATTCCATAACCTTTTGCAATATTTCTCTCAGAAGCTGTCTCTCTGATGCATACTTCTTATTGAAGTATTTTGTCCTGCTAACTCCTAACATAAAACTCTGAAATCCTTGGGCAGCAGTGCTAGTGACACTGATGGCTGGTTTAAGTAGACTTCATTCAGTTATTGCTCTAACATGGAATTTCCATTAAAAAAAAAGCAACCAAGTTTTGAGTCAGGAAATACTGATCATTGTTAAAAGAACATATTATTTGTCAACATATAAATGATAAGAAGAGGCCCTCAGCTATCCCATGATGGCCAAACAGAGGCTGAAGTTTAGGAAGTCTGCATATATTCATGTGTTTGTATCAAAAATATCTTTATGCAGAGGAGAACGGCGGGGGAGAGATACCTGCCTCAGAATATCCAAGGCCAGGAGGCTGAGGTGTTCACAGGAGTCTGGGAGACTGGCACTGGAATCCCTGGTCTCTAGTGATGAGAGCAGAAATACAAAGAGTGGTCTGAAAGGTCTGTTCTCTGTGCTCTCATGGGCAAGGATATGTTCTCCCTCTCTCTCACTTTCCTCTTCTGCATAATCCTGGATTCAGTCCAGTATCAGATTTAAGGAAAAATCTGTGTGTAGTAGCAATAGTGTTTCCTGTCCAGTTCCATGCCACAGTGCACATGCATAAGCAGTTATTTTTACCTGGACTACATATTCAACCAATTTACAGGAGTACACTAAGAAAACATGTCTAACTGCAGTCATTCCATGCCTGGCCACAGAATAATGCATTAACACAAGTGGTAACAAGCACCAGGCCACTTTAAAACACAGTTTACCCTTTTTCTGTGGTTTATATATCTAAGTCTTTAATTACAAAGTAGACAGAAAGTTCAAAAGGGATGTTGCCATGAAGAGGTTTTGTCTTTGTTGATGCTGCATTTGTTTAATTTTTGTAGCTTTGTTTATAGATAAATGTGCTGGTAAACTTCCATTTATTTCTCCTAACCATTGTGCTCTTTCACTCCCCAGTTTCAAGCACAAACAAGTGTTGTAAAAGGTGAGATGCTAACAGCAGTGGGAAACGAAAGTCTCGGTGATTTATGGAGTGTGAGGACCATCGCATGCTTCCTTGGCTGTGTGCTGCAGGACTGAGCTGGAGTGTCTGTGCTTCAGAGTGAAGGATACTCCACTGCACACAATAGGAACTGCTGCTCATCTGATATTCTCAAGCCTTCTGTGGCTTTACCTGAGATTCAGTTTTACTCCAAGAAACAGATGAATCTGTCAAGGTACTTTGCACACACTGTCAAGTAAAGGCAGATATTACCAGCTTTCAATTACTCCTGATTCAGACTGCAGATTTGTGAGCGAAACAGTGGGTATTCAGGTCATGCAACTTGCATTACATGACACCTTTTGATACCTATCTTTTGCTAAGATAGTCTCTTACATCTTTTTAGCTGGTAGAGTAAAATAGAACTTCTAAAGAGAATAGTTCAGAGTAAGAACACAACTTCAGCCCTAACCTTAGTGTCTCTACTGGTTGTACATTACTGACTGTCTCTGATCAGGAACCTCTCCAGAGCTATGTCACGTTCTCTGAACATACAAATGTGTAGAAGCAGAACTTAGGGGTAAATTTTCAAGGGCTTAGTGCATCCTCACTGCCCAGCTTTCACTTTGACATCAAAATAAGACCTTCAGAATTAAGAAGCCTTCACTAATAATCTTGCAAGTTCCTTTGAAAATCCAGCTCTATGTTAAGACAATGCACTCTCTTCAGAATTTTGTTTCTACTTTTCCAAGATCCATCCTAAAACCTCCATACTGTCACGAGATAACTTATCTGGCTGCCCCTGCACAGAAGCATAGGCCCATGCAGACACAGTTTGGTTCCATGTTGTTGCCTTGGGTGACACGCATAAAATATCAGATGCAAATGCCATGAGGATTTGAATAGAATTCACAAAGTGTATGCTTTTAAGATAAAGTAGAGCCAAATCCTTCTGTTGCTGCTTCAGATGCAAATGTATTTGTAATGAACTCTTGTTTTTGTATGTGTCCCTTATCTTGCACCTGTTATCATCTTTGTTGTAAAAAGCTAAGGGGCAAGCTTGCCAAATGACACGCCCCATCTGTGCTACCTGGATAAACAGCGCTAGCAAGAAATATGCAAACTGAAAAGCCACAAATTCTTGACAGACAGGTACCAGCACTGTTTCTCTGGCTAGCAAGGACAAGGTCTTTGTGTTCTTTCAACAAGTTGCCAACCTTTTCTTGTTTGAAATTCTTGTGGAGTTGTGAAGGAGATGAGAGAGAGAGAGAGAGAGAGAGAGAGAGAGAGAGAGACAGAGGAAGCTGAGGGTGTGCAAACTCAGTTTTGGCAGGCAGGTGAAGTCAACTGCAAATATTACAAGGATTTTGATGGAATCCATCAAGTGAATGTTTTTTTAGCAGAGCCAAATATTGTGTCTGCCCTGCTGGAGGCAGGTGTATTTGTTGTGAACACTGCTCTTTATATCTTTCTGCTTGAACCCCAGACTAGTGCTCAGAAGGAGAAGAAAGTGAATAATGGGAAACTCCACTACTAGAATTTGTCCATAACAACCCTGGAAAGAAATGACAGCTGATATAGCAAGGTGAGAGAGCCCTCGCCCTCAGACATTTCATCAAAGAGGTAACAGGAGAGGAGAACAACTTGTTCCAGAACCTTATCATGTTCTACCAAGGCCTCTACATTTTCCTATGGTTTGGTTTTGGGTTTTCAGGAACATATGGGAGGGAGTAGTTGAAGCACAAGACTAGTCTCTTGGCTTCTGAACTCCTCTCAGTGAGTTTCTGTGACAACACATGCACTGTCTGCAAAGGTGACGTCTGAGAGCAGCTGTCACATCATGGTCCCTGGGCCAAATCATTTTAACTGACTTGCATCTTTAGTGTTCACATCACAAGGCCCTTTGGGTATGCAGGGCACGTCACTACTGCATATTATCAGGGACACAGGGTGGTATTGAGACCTGTCCCACCAGCAAAACATCCACAGTCTTGTTTCCACCTTTGCTACCTGAGACAGAGAGGATGAGACCGGCAGCACATGCCATGGTTGAGCATGGACCACTCCCTGTTCTGCCATTTGTCCTCTGCCTTGCGCTCCCTGCGTAGGCATGCTGGTGCCTGCTGCTTTTGTGTGCTAGAGCGAGGTAAAGGGTAGAACTTGGCATCGTGAGCTCCCTGTTCTAGACCTTGAGCTGTAACGGAGTTTGCCCAATGCCATTTCACCAAAACAAGAGACAGAAGTAGGTCCAATGTTCCTTTTGCTGCCTGTCACAGAGAGTCTGTATTGGCAAGAGCTAGGAAGGATACTGCACCCCGATCTGCCCAAGTCTTGTCAGTCAGACAGGATAATTCATAAACTGGTTACCCTGGCAGAGGCCAAGATGACGATGTCTTTTGGCACTTGGATTCAGTCCACCACACACAAGCCAGGAATTTCTGCTGTCTTCTGCTGTTTATAAAAGTGGTGGCCTGAGGGGATCCCTCTTCATTATGGTCAATTCAGCCTGACCCCTGACCTGCCCGGGAACTTTAACCAGGCTTCAAACTCTTGCAGCGTTGAGGGTGCTGCCAGGCAGCTGACCAAAACATTACAGATTTGCTGGCAGTGCTACAGCATCCCAGGTACCTCTGCTGCCTCCAAGGGCCTTGCAACAGCTTGTAAAAGGGCTCAGAGAAAACTTTCCGTGCAGAACGGGCACTCCTGGGGTGTTGCAGATCAGGCAGTGTGCCAGTCTCCGGATATGAGACAATGCTTTGGGAAGCTCACCTGTAGCAAACTGCTGGCAGTAACATGTCCGAAAGTTATAAACCTGTAAGGACACAGACCCTGGTTCATTCCACCTTGACTTTTGCTCCCAGCGGCAGCCTCCTTCCCTGCTCACGGTATGAAACTGGCCTCTTCTCTCTCCTTCATCCCAGCCCCTCATGGCAGGTGCCAGGCAGCCCCAGTGATAGCAGGCCATGCAGTCAGCTGCTTAGCAGGAGAGTGCCCCAAACCCTGCGAGCTTCCTTTTGGAAAAAAATTTTCTTTTTAAATCCATTGTGCAAGAATGTGGGGCTGCCAGCCCAACTGAAATATCCTTTAATGATTTGACAGGTTTAGACAGTGTAGACCATAGGGAACAATTGTAGGAACAGGTCTGCAGAATACACTGTAGAGACACCTATGCAGGCTCTGAAGACACTGCAGCATTTGTTCTATTTAAGCTCATTTTAAAACTATTGATGAGAGGGTACAGGGTTTCCCAGGGTTGGCCCCTGAGGTAAGGGATGCTGGTATGCAAGAGATGCTATGGCAGCCATCTCTACAAAGATAATGGCACCTACAGCCATGTGCAGAAACAGAATCTTGTGTGTCTGAGTATTTCCTAACAAAATCTTAGGCAATTACAGATTCTCAGATCAGCAAGCAGGGCCTGAATGCCCAGTGAAACTGCTTTCAGCCTGGTCTTCAGGCAACTATATTCTCTTCTGAAAGTTAGCCTGGTTCCTCAATGGTTACAGAGATCACTTCTACCCTGTCATATTGATCTGCTCCATTTCACATCAGAATGCCCCATCACAGGTTTTCCCCTTTCATGACAAAGGTAAGCCCAAGCATGGGATAGAGAATAGCTCTAGTTGGCTCTGCTTTGAACAGTGTGGACACACTGAACAATCTCTAGAGGCACCTCAAGACTCTGACAGAATCCACTTATTCATTGTGACTCTGAAAAAAGTAAATGATAGTCCCAGTCCTCACTGGATCAGCAGAAAACATTTGAGTGTCCTTGGGAAGTGTACATATCATGTAGTAGAAATTTAAAGTATTGAAGAAACATGCAAAAGAAACAAGGAAGCTGATATTTTGTTTGTGGACATAAACTGAAGTGTTTCAGGGAAGTGGATAGGTGCTAAAATATCCATGGAGCCAAGGCATAATGCCAAAGTTATTTTCAAGGGTTTGTTTGGTTTTTTTTTTTTCCATCCCCCAGCTCTGAGCATGTGAGGAACCTGCAAAGCAGTGCCATCACAGGGAAGGAAACTTCATGTCATTCAGCAGTTAGCATCCTTGGTTTACAGATGGCATTTTTATTTCTTGAAGATAATCCCTCCCAGCACTGCTTGGCCAAAGCAATTTGTCAGATCCAGGGGGCCTAGGAGAGGGGACACACAGGGGCAGGAACTCGAGAATCTTCTGCAGAGGACCTCAGGGCACAAACATATATAGGAATTTCGGTACTGAAATATGTGATGATAGATAGAAACGTTCTCCCCCACAAGTGCCCCTTATCAGCCAACCATAATAACAAGGAAAGCTCAGCAGCTGCTGGAAAAATGAGATGCCTGGCTACTGCCCTGCTTTTCACTTCCCCAGATTTTTTCCAGTGATGTGGGATCTCAAAGCATTTCTAAAACACCTTTTAAAAACCAACTGGTTTCAAATCTGCAAACAGTCCAGAGTTCAGTTCTGAGCATTATAAATGGTCATGCTAATTAAATGAAGCTAAAATAGTGAAAGGAGTTACAGGGCAGACAGGATCAATGGCAAAACACCCTTAGAGAGCACAGAAAGGAAAAAAGTGCTGAAGAAAGGTGATTTATGGCAATTCTCTGGTTGCTGAAACAGAAGAATTATTGAGAACCTTAAGGAGAAAGGAGCTTTAGGTTTGAAGATTGACGACTAAAAACCATGGGGAAGTAATCCTTTCTGCATCAGTATGGCACAGCTTCAGCTCCGGGAGGCAGGTCAATGTAGGTCAACGCTTGCACTGGAAATGCTAAGCTGGGGAACTTCTCTGGTCGCCTCCTTCCCCCACATTGCCTCCTCCCCACTCCCTCCTTCACAAAGGGGAGCCAGTGAATTTTGGTGCTGTGATTTCACATACTGAGCATTCAGCTCCATGGTCTAATTCCTAACCAAAGACTCCAGCACTCAGAAACGTGATGCAAAGATAAAATAAGTTACTCTATGTATGGTGATTCTTATTTTAGCCTAGAATTAGCAAGTTATTTGATGTGGCTGGTGTTGGGATTTGATATTTGTGAGTGTTGGGGACCTTTGCTCATTTTTTATCCTATATAGGCCCCTATCATCTTTTAACAGAAAACATTTCAGCATCCATTTATCTCATATACATACACAGCTGTAAGTTACTCATATATGACTGTGGGTTACTTTGTGGCCTGCCAGTAGGTGTGTTAAATATAAGCAAGAAGAAGCTGTTGTTCAAAGTATGGCCTGTTCCTATAATCTGAAAAACTTTGTGTGAGAAGACTGCTACTCCATATTCTATGCAAGTTCTAATAGTCCAATCTCTTCTGTTATTCCATTGCAACACAGGATGAGAATCTGGGAAAGTTAGCATGTTGATTTTTGAAATGTTTAAATTTCTTTTGGATGAATGGAGTTACTTATTTGAACAATCATACTGTTATGTTTGGACAGTTATATTATTATATGACCATCGTAGGCTGTAATTAGACATAGCTGTCTCACTTTAAAGATACTGTTTTCTTTGTTTCAGGAGGTTTCAGCCAGCAATAATTGTAATTGGATGGCATTTCAATAGCCAGTCTAGCAAACTCCTATGGTGAGTCACAGCATCAGCAAACCATGGCAAGTGTAGTGGTGCAATGTCATGTAACAGCAAGTCAGTGTCTTCTACTAATATTTTAATGGCAACCATCTCATGTAGACCAAGTCTTCATGAAGTGTTTGTTATTCACGCATAATGATCTGGGTTGCAAAAACACCCTTGGAGGATAGAGCTAATAACATAAGCAGAAGTACCAACTTCTTCATTTAATTTTATTGTCTGGAAAGAAGCGTAGTTTTCTTGCATGAGGAAGGCACTGCTGTTGTCTGGAAAGTTTCCATATGGCCCCACAGCTTTCACATTGCTCCACTCAGAGGTATCAATCAGACTTTTGCTGTACTTTCCCTGTTGTTGACTCGAGTGTCCATGTGTGTTTCACAGATTGGCTTTCTGTGGAAAGTAATGTGTAGCTGCAAAGTATTACTCATTGATCTGGCACCATTTCGTGGTAAAGCACTAATCGTTCATCCGCCATCGTCACATGCTGGGTTTGCACTCTGATTTCCTTTGCTTGATCATAAAGTAATGTATGGCTAACAAAATGCAAGCTCACTTTTTGTTTCCTCTGTTCTAGACACACATTTCAGAAGCTGCCTGTTGTTGCTCCTTTCCATTGGAGAAGCAACCAAACCCACCCAGCTCAGCAAGCACTGCACTGCTTCCTGCTCTCCATGGCTAACGCAATTACATGAGGAGGAAGTTTAAAATAATTTTGTTAGCATTTGGAACATGAAGTCCATCTTCAGCCAGACCTCAAGCCATGCTTTCCACGGCATTTGGATCACTGAAATACGCTTATATAAGCCTAATTGACACAATTAGAAGAATGACTCCTTACAGATGTGTGTTGCTGTAGCAACCCTGGGGGAAGAGAAGTCCAAGTGCCCTCCATATTTAGCAAAATAATATTAATCATAATATGTAGAAGCACTTTTTTCTTTTTATAAGGCACTTGCTCGGGAGCCAAGTGCCTTAGTGTGTTGCAACAAGGATCACTGTAATGGAGTTGAAATAATTTGAAGGCAAGCTAGAATTCTCTCAGTAATAGCCGAAATTACATGGAGACTGAAACATGGTCAAATGTTGCCCAAATCTCCCAGGATATAGGCAGTTCAAGGCTTTGATTCCACCACTGTAGGAACACTGAGGAAAAATAAACACCAAAGGCATCCATGAAAGCAGGAGGAGGCCTAAACTGTCAAGCTTGTCTCAGGTTTATGCTACAGAAGAACCAAGGTGGACCCTGAAAGCACTGGTGGGCAGACTTTAAATCCATCTGCCACCTCCTTAGTGTTGGAGGCACTCCAGGTCATGCTGTGTTGTTGGCAGTGGATGTGGACACGTAAGCAAGTGTGGATGGGCCCCAGCATCGTGGTTGAAACAGTAACAGGTCTTCTGCTTCTCCTGTGGCATGCCAGAGAGGGAACAGCTGCTTTGCAGAGTGGATCCAAATGGGTTTATTCCTGACCCCATCTCGCCCATCCCAGGAAACTTGTACATTTCATCCAAACAGCGTGATCTCTTTGAAGTGTCAAAAGGACCACGCAAATTACCTGAGACACGTGACTGAGGACTTGTTTTCATGAAATCTTTTCATTTGAAGCCAATGATAAGTGTTATGACTGGGATGGTTGTTGCTTCAAAGTTAACCAGCACCATTTTAAACTTTGTCTTGATGTCTTTGCAGCTTGTGTTGCTGCGGAGTACAAGAAAAACCTGAAGTCAGTGCTGACTTGGACTGAATAATGGGATTTCCATTTGCAAAATGAAAAAGCAAGTGAGAAGCATGAATAAACAAGCAAGTCTGAAAAAATGAACACACATCTTTTGGTTGATCATGGAAAACACAGATGAAAAGGGATCTTGAGAAGTCATCTATACCACCCCACTCTCTACAGATAAATTAATTTTATCTCTGTCATTCCTGACTAAGTTTTATCTGATCTCTTTTTAAAAAGATTTACAATCCCCAGGCAATCTAGCTTAATGCATCACTAGCCTTATTTTTAGAAAGTTTTTCCTAATGTCTAACCAAAGTCTATTTCTGCTGCAATGGAATGTCTTATTAATGTGTAAATCTTTATTTTTGAAGACTGCTCTCCTATTACTGTCAGGTTTCTCTTCAATAGAGCCAGCACCCCTATTTCTCTAATCTTCCCATAGAAGTTGTGTTTTTCTTAAGCTCTGATCATACACATTGCTCTCCTCTGTAGCCCAATGAGTGTTTTGTCTCTCCCAAGCTTGGTGCCCCAAGCCAGGCTCACTGAGGGAGCTCCAGCTAAGTTTTGCCAATACTGAGAAAAGGGGAAGAATTACTTCATGTATTTTATGGCATCTTTTTATATTTTTACCTCTTGGTATGTAGGTTGCTTTTTTTGAAAGTGTATGCAACCGCCAGAATATTTCTGCAGGGCTGCTCCCTACTCATTTACTCCTCAGTCTGTTTTTGCAGTGGATTATTCTTGACCAGACATAAGATCTTGGATTTCCTATTCTTAAATAGCATGTCTTTTTTCCTTTTTTTTTCACTAACAGTGCCAGCTATGTAGTTAATTAACGTGACATTGCTCTGTTGAACAGCAAACAAATTTCTTCCAGCTTACTTTCATTATTTTTTTTGAAGCTTTATCATGCTGTTTTGCGTCTGGGATCTATAAACCTTCAGCTTTGCTCTAATTATAGTTCCAGAGCCCAGGTACAGTATGTTCACATTCAGCCTGCACGTGGTCCCTTCACTTATCCTGTTCCAGGTAGGGTGGTATGATTATAGCAGTTTGACCTGTTGCACCATTGGAAGCTCTGCTTGTCCTGATCACACAGTTATGTTTACTGTCCTTGCAGCTCTGGCAATTACATCTCATTACAACACATTAATTATTCAAGCACTGACATTTGAGTGATAATACGTCTAAACTTTAGGCACAGAGCAAAGGAGTTCTTTCAACTTCAGCATCTTTTATTTAGTTCTGCTCTTGAACTGCCTGTTTTGTCACAACACATTCCTCAGTCTGTCACAACCATTCATGACATTTTTCCAAAAACCCTGGAAGACACTCTAAGGCCCTGCTTCTGCCAGGAATTTTGTTATAAAATACATTTCTAATACTTTGACCACAGTGGGATGAAAGATGTATCTTTAAAATACATCAGGTAGCATGTTTAGAGGCATGGGCACAGGTGAGGCAAACATAGCACATCAGCTGTTGGAGCTGGGCCCTGGGAGGTACTAGGTGCTTGGAGACCGAGGGCATGACTGACAAGCTGCCACAGTCTGTTACAGTCACACATAGCCAAGATGTGCTGTTTCAGTGTACATGTTTAACATATTCTTAATTTAAGAATTGAAGCATAGTAACTTAAGTTTCTAGGGTTTGGACATTGCACCAGCTGTAAGAGTACCCCTGCAGCAGCTCTCTTCATCTTATCCAAGAACCTTTCCAACAACTTACTATTTGGAAAGTTTTTAGACAACCTATAGTAAAAAGGGTTAAGTGCAAACAACTCTCTTGCATCATCCTGGTGGAGTGCCTGACTACCTGACCACATCCTACCTATGAGGAACTTAGGCAGAGTTACGTAGCCTATCCAAAGCCACGCAGCAGGTTAACAACAAAATCTGGAACTGCAGGTTTTTCTCTGTGATGGCTGGACAAGAGGATCTTGCTGGCAAGTTTTGCTAACACCTTTGCTGCAACCTGGGGAGTTACATTGTTATGCAGGGAAGCTATACCTTGCTGTGAACACTAATTTTTCCAGACTGGAAGGGCATGTGCAGGATCTGTCTCTTGCCTGAAGGTGTCATTAGCATATATCTTGCAGAGGCTGAGACCTCATTAATTTGTTATTGCCCAGAGCCAGTTTTAAAATGCTATCTGAAAAGAGCTCTTCAGAGGACTGTAATACCAGATTCTGAGTCGCAGCGATTCAGTACGCAATGATGACTCTTGCACCTGGCCTCTATGAAATGCTTGGCCCAACACACAAGACCTCCCACGCTATTTATTCATTCAGCAGAGCTCAGCTGGCACAGAGTGCTGGCATTCATCGTGTCTGACCTAAGCAAGAAAGGGAACCTGTCAATAAGGGCTTGGGATCCTAAGTCAATTCCTCCATGTGTAAATTACATATACATACTGGATATATATATAGACATCCGTATACTGTAATACACTGTATAAGTAATTTATGAAACGCAGAGAGACACATAAATGCATTTGTATACATCGCACGCTAAAACTAGGTTTGATCATGTGAGCTAAGGACGTTGTGAAGTATTGATTGTCTTTACTACTGATGCAGTGCCTGAGACCTGGGAACAGGAAAGGTCACGTCTTTTTTATCCACTGTGATTACCTCAGACTCCATTGCAATAGACATTATTTGATCTTCTTGTAGAAGTACTTGCCTTTTTTTTGTTATTTATTTGGGCCATTCTGAGCTATGTTGAGAAATGTTTGGCTCAGCGTTTACAGGAAACATCCATGGCTGAAAAGAAAAACAACACAGAATCATGGTGTGTGGCTTTGTACCCTGTAACAGCTAAGAGATCTTTCAAAAATAATGGTAATTTGTGATTGGATAGAGTCTTATGGTTGAAATCCAAGCACATCCAAGCATATGATGTGATTCATATTACTTGGTGCTAAACTGATGTTGCTAATTCTTTTGTAACTAATCACAACAGAACAAAGATAGTGCTCACTATTTTAGGAAGCATATGAATCAGTGGGGTAGCCAAAAGGAAATAAAGGGATGGCTGGTGAGACTGAAAATGCCTCAGAGATATGAGCAGTGTGTGCCTGATGACTGTGGTTGTGCAGAAGGGTTTTAAGCATGGCTCACCACACAACAAAACATGCTTTGAGCTGACTGAGGAGGAAGCTCTCTTTGCACATTGTCATTGCCACATGATTTAAAGCACAGATATGCTACAGACAGAGAAACCTACTTATCCTCTCAGTCAGCATTAACTGTCAGTCATTACAAAGATAAATCCAGCACAATAAAATAAATTATGGCACCAAGGTAAGTTCCTCCTAACCTCAACTTGTAGTAGTTGGTCCAGCCAATTTGCCTATACCTTGACTGTGGGATGCCCATCGTCCTGAGATCGCTGCTGAAATAAAAAAGGAGGGTTAATAACCATGGTAATAACCCATCAAATATCCGATGCATGGAGGAACTTCATAAGCCTAACAAATGCACGTTCAATGCCATAGTCAAAAAGTCGTGGGTCATTTCTCCTTTGGATGATAAGAGCACTTTACTGGACTGTCTTAGGTGGGAGGCATGCTTCTGGAAAGCCTCTAATCCTAGGGCAAAGAAGAAAACAGTAGAAGAGCATGATTCCTGGTTGTACCCAGAGGTACAAAGGGGTCTTTTATTACTGAGCGCTGAAGGAGAGGACAGGTTCTGGCAAGAGCAAGGAAAGTGTGTTGGATTTTTTCTAGTACAAGAGACAAACATGAAAGAGGACAGAGAATTCCAATGGAAAATGTTTGATGAATGCCTCTGGGCTCAGGAAAAAAATCATTCACACAATGACACAAGAAGAGGTGACTGCCTCTGCCTCTCTGCTGGCTGGCACTGTGGTACGGCACAACCTGCTGCGACACCTGACACGCTCCAGCCCCAGCTGATGATTCAAATGATGTCACCAAAGGTGCTCCAGAGAAATGCAGAGTTATTCAGACTGTGGAAATCTATACTGACTTCCGAGAGGATTTTTATTCTGACAGAATGGAGGAAAAGAGCTCAAGGTGTGGTTAAAGCTTCCCACGATTTTTTAAATCTGGTTATGATTTAGGATGGCTTCCTGCCAATGGCAATTTGAAGGCAGAATTATACCTGTGTTTGCTCTGAACAATAAATAAAGCAGGAATTGCATTTTGACAGATGCTAAGGAAAAAGAGTTTTTTCTAAGCAAGGATTCTTTTCTGAAGAAGAAGGCAAAGTTTAGTGTTTTAAGATAATAGTTCTTCCACAGAAAACTGAATCCCCCAACTCTTTCAGTCTGGTTTGGAGGATAGCATCCAGTAATTTCTGCTTCCTTGGATCTCACTCAGCCAAATCATGAGGCTCCTAGTCATGTCAAAATTGGATTCTTGAATTTGCTTAGTTCATGCTCTAGAAATACAGAAACAGGTCTCTAACACCTGTTTTGCATAAAAGTCTGGAAAGGCCTGCTCTTACTCAAAATTTCAGCTGGCTGTTTGGGAAAACAGCATTAGAAACTTGTGACTTGTGGCAGGAATAAGCACTCTGGTGTCTGTAAGACAATGTCGCAGAAAGCTTTGCTCTAACCTAAGTCACAGGAGGACAAGCAGAAAAGAAAGAAAATGACCGATTTAATTGAGTTTGATGTTTAAATCTAGAAGTCTGCTTTCAAAAAGGGGATTGACATTTATCCAAGTATACAAATGTCAGACTGCTTTTTTAAGCTTGAATCTGTTCAGGCGGCTGCTCATGCTTTAAACAACAGGTTTGAGCTGTTTGTGCCTAAATTTGGACAGAAAAGCTTGGACTCTTGACCAGCAGCTAGTATCTTTTCCATAGGAGGAAAAACAAACAAATAAATTAACTATGGTTAATCAATACTGCCAATACTTAAAGGGGTCCTATAGGAAAGTGGGGGAGGGAGTGTTTATTGGGACGTTTAGTGATAGGACAAGGGGTAATGACTTCAGGCTGAAAGAGGGTAGGTTTAGATTAAACGTTAGGAAGAAATCCTTCCCTGTGAGGGTGTTGAGGCTGCAGCACGGGCTGCCCAGAGTACCTGTGGCTGCCCCCTCCCAGGCTGGATGGGGCTTTGGCCAACCTGGTCTACTGGAGCATGCCCCTGCCCATGGCAGGGGTTTGGAACTAGATGGGCCTTGAGGTCCCTTCCAACCCAAACCATTCTGTGATTCTATGGTTCTACGATAAATTTGAGATATTTTTTAAATTGTATCCCCCTGCTATTTCTGCATATTGCATTCAGGAGAGTAGGCTGAGACCTGCCAACCGCAGTGATCTTACAGAATCACATAGAATCTCTTCCTATACAGGACAGGGCTTTCTGCCACAGCCAGATGGAGACTATCTTCTGTGGAGCAGACAGCGTTAGACTTGGTTTTAAAGATGATTAGGTTCAGGGCATCAGTTTTTAACTGAAACTGAAACTTTGGGTTTGGTATCTGTGCTGCCTTAAACCAGTGACAGGCATATTGGCAAAGGTAAGCAGTGTTCCTGTTCAGATATGCCAGGTTCATGCTGCGTGGGAACGATGGATTTGTTCACGCAAGTCACTCAGGGTGATATCAAGTGGTTCATTACACATCATTTGGAAAGAATTTTTATTTCTCTTTTTCTGGAGAATGTATCTTCTCTGAAGCTTAGAGGGAGTTTATTTTTTTTAGCCCGTGCAAGCTCTGTTTGGCATCGTTCTCCCTCCTGCTACTCCATGTTTCTAATAGCGGGATCGATCTGCATTCTCACCTACCATTTAACCAGGCATGTCTGCAGAGTAGGGCCTCTCCAAGAGGCACGACACATGGCAGTGCTTTGTTACAAGCTCAATGCGCTCATTGTAGCTCACGGGTCCTGTGGTAGGAAGGTCACTGTTTCTGTACTCCATGGCTAGACATATATTGTGCCTACTAAATAGTGCTGTGGTATTTCATCGCAGTGGGAACCCGGACAATAGGTCATGCCTTGCATTAATGCGTAGGATCTTGAAAAATCAATACAGTTCAAATAACAGGGGGACCGCTGCCCAGACGCTTACTGTTCCTATGACACACACAGAGCACTCTGGACGCACAGGGGAATTTTTGCAGGCACAGCAATGGCCATGCCATTAAGCTGCCACTGAGCACACAGACACAAACTGCTAACTCCTACCAGTAAATCCAAATCATGCAAGGGCACATATTACTGGAAAGGTGAATGGTTCCCTTTCTCCAGAGATCTCTTCAGACTTTCTTTTCTGTCATACAATTCTAAAAGTCAAATTCCTCAGCCAGTCTCTGAGTCAACTTTGTGTCCAGCAAGCCCAAGGCCAAAGTGGCTATATTTCTTTTGCTGTCTGATATAACAGCCACTAGAAACAATAGAAAGTATTGATTTGAAAGGCTTTGGATAAAGCATCCAAGGCCACAACCTGCACCATCGCAGTCACCAGAAAATTTGTCACTGACCACAGTGAGTGCAAGGTGAAATACCCGGACTCTTGGTCAGCAGGTATTTAAGTACACACATGCAATTTATGTCATTTACGGCTGTTCGTATGCCTAAGTACTTGTCAGCTCTGAACAAAAGCATGCTGGTTGCCAGGTTGAAAAGAGGGGTAGCTTTCTGAGCTGCCCCTCTCCTCTCCTACCAACAGCGATGAGATTTGGAGGAAAGAAAAAGCAAGTCCATTGTTTCCACCATTTTGTGGAAGGAGTTAAGAAAGACGATAAGTGAAATGGAGAGGAAGGAAATTGAGAGCAGCACTGCAGAAAGAGGAGAGCTGCTATCCCTTTAATTACTTCTCAGGGGACTTCAAAACATATAAACACCGTCCTTTTAACTTCATTATGAGTCTGTATCTCAGATACAGCACAAGCCTACCCAAGGCTTGCCTACACTGGAAAAATACATTATGTTAATTGATTAATACGTAATGCTTAATATAACAGTCAATATAAACAAAGACTGAGATGCTTAACATTTTTTGTTGTTGACCCAAGGTAACCCAGCTGCAAACATGACAGTTCTTGTCTCCACTAAGTGCTTTGTATCACCCTAATTAACGTGTTCTAACACAATGTAAGTTTGCAATACAGATAAATCCTTTGGGGCATTTATTCTGTAAATTCAATTTTCTGTCTTGCCTATCTTGAATTCGCAGGTATGCGCTGCTTCTGCCATCTCACCTTCCCCCTTCAATCTTGGACTCCCGATCACTGACATTGAAGAGCTTTGTAAGGTTTTTCCAGAGTTGTTTCAATTTATAAACTGAAAGTTCAATCAATTTATGTCCCTTGATTGTGCCAAAGTTATAAAAACAAAGCTGATCTCATAATTCAGGAAGGTTTCAGCCTAGAAAAGTCTCTTCAAATACCAGACATCTGAAGGTTTTACAAAAATACTGCAAATTGTACAGCTCAGCAGTCTGTCAGTCAAATTACATGGCCTGTTCTCAGATGCAGTTAGTTTTCAGCGTTTTTCCAAAATTTACTTTCTCCATTTTGTTTCAAAAAGAAAAGTGTTGTCCTTACACGCACACAAAAATATAAAGTGGACGAAAAAGATTATTATTGAATACTAAGGTTAAAAGATCCAGAATTTTACCTATACCTCAGCAACTGTAACACATTTGTGCTGCACACCTGGTATTTTAGTAAAACATGCTTGCTACAAATCGAGTTACTCAGCTCTGCTGAAACCATGGAAAATCCTGAATTGTTAAGATGTGTTGCATAGAAAAGAGTTTGGCTACACATCACCTGCTGCAGGTGATCCTGCTTTAGCAGGAGGGTTCGGCTAGGATCTCCAGAGATCCCTTCCAACCCTGACCGTTCCATGCTTCAGTGAATCTGTTGTTTATTTCAGCATCTTCCAAAGGACACAGATATTTTCCTGGCCAGCATTCCCTGCAGTCTGAAGTGGCTATTAACACTCTGATATATTCACAGTTAAGTGACAAGGTGTGCAGCACAGCTACGTCAGCAGTCCTGGACTGTGACTGCAGCGCCTGGAGATACTTTCCTTTTAGCTGCTCGTCTCTCAGAAAAGCGCTGCATTTATGTTCCCCTTTTCTTTTTATCTTACAAAATCCCCAGGGGTTGGAAGGGATAAGTGTCCTAATGCACATTTTCTAGGACTTCAGATGTGTGACTTGGAAACTGTACTGCCCAGCTAAAGTGTCAAGGGAGGTGATTCCGACCCTCTGCTCTTGTGAGAACCCACCTGGAGTACTGTGTCCAGCTCTGGGGTACCCAGTACAGGAAAGACATGGAGCTGTTGGAGTGAGTCCGGAGGAGGGCCACAGGCTGAGAGAGTTGGGCTTGCTCAGCCTGGAGAAGAGAAGGCTCTTGGGGAGACCTTATAGCGACCTTCCAGTATCTGAAGGGGCTACAGGAAAGCTGGAGAGGGGCTGTTTACAAGAGCATGGAGTGATTGGAGAAGGGGCAACAGTTTTAAGCTGAAAAAGGGTAGATTTAGGTTTGAGATAAGGAAGAAGTTCTTCGTGGTGAGGGTGGTGATCCCCTGGACCAGTTTTTAAACTGAAAGAGAGTACATCAGACATAAGCCACTTTTTTCACAGTGAGGGTGGTGAGGCCCTGGCACAGGCTGCCCAGAGAAGCTGTGTCTGTCCCCTCCCTGGCAGTGTCCAAGGCCAGGTTGGATGGGGCTTTGGCCAGCCTGGTCTAGTGGAGGGTGTCCCTACCCATGGCAGCGGGTTGGGACTAGGCGGGCTTTGAGGTCCCTTCCACCATAAACGGTTCTGTAGATCAAGACGGTACATATACAATTGCTAATTAAAGCCGCGCATTTCATTAATAATTAATGTTCACAGCTAATGACACCATGAATAAGATGTGCCTGCTCAATGCCGTCCCCAACCACCTGTGTGCTGAGTTGATCAGATCACCGCCTCCTTAACGGAATTCCCCTTCCCCCTCGGTGTCTTCAGCACTTTATTTCTCCAAAATTAGCGAATTTACCCGCAGCCCCCAGCTCCGGTAGCGGAGGGGTGTGCGTGTGTAACGGAGCAGGGAGAGCCGGGACCTGGCCGGGGGGCGGGGCCTGGCCGGGCGGGGCCTGGCCGGGCGGGGCCCCGCCCCCTCCCTCTCTTCGCCGCGTCCCTGCCCGCCCGTCACGTGCGTTAGCGACAGTCGGCGCCGCCGCCTATTGGCTGAGGCGAGGGGAGGGGCGGGGCCGGGGCGGCCGGGCCGTCAGCTGCGCTCCGCGGGTATAACAACAAAGCGGCTCCGCGGGGCGCGGAGGTGGTGCGGCTGCGGGGCCGGGAGCGATGCTGTTCGGGTGAGTGTGTGTGGCCGGGATGGGACTGGGCGCGCTGCCATTGCCCTCGTCCGCGCTGCCATTGCCCTCGTCCGCGCACAGTGGGGTGTAAGGGCGTCCTGTGTTCCGGGCGAGTCGGTGAAAAGCAGAGGCGGAGCTCCCGTCTCCCCGTGAATCCGCACCGGCTCGTCTCTCGCCGCGAAACGCCGGGGTCGGGAGGGTTTCGCCGCTTTCCCGACTGTCGAGCAGCCGGTAGTCGTGTTCCTTCCCCAGCGGCGGGGCTGGGCTCCGGAGCGCGGCCGGGAAGGTGCGCAGCTGCCGCGGGCTCGGCCGGGTGACCCGCGGGCTCCGCGGAGAGCGGCTGTTTGGAGCCTCCTGGTGGTAGTTAAGCGGCTGCGAGGTGTGGGACGGGAAGGGCAGCCGCCGGGCTCCGGCAGCCGGCGGGGCGGCTTGGAGGGGTGTCTCTGTTTTGGGGGTTTCTCGCTTAGCGTGCACCCTGTCTCCCCTGCTAGGGTAGGAAGGGGGAGGCAGCAAAAGCATCCTTGGCGGTTTCATGCGGCAGTACGATGTTGTTGTCGTGCGTTGGGTGTGTTATCTGTACCAGCCTTTTATCGCGGCCGTAGCTGAGTCAGTTGTTCCTAGTCTTGTGTCTTCTCGCAGCCGATGGCTCCTGCCGAAGGACTCTCGCAGCCTGTGTCCCGCCTGCCTCCCCGAGCGATGGCCCTCGGCAGCCGTGCCGCTTCTTGGTCCGGCTCGCACAGCGGTGTGCGAGCGTGGCATTGCTAAAGGCGCTCGTCCGGGCGGGTATCAAAGCGTACCCCGCTTCTGGGGTGATTGGGATCGTTATTATTTTTGGGGGGTTCCCCTTGGGGAAGGGGAAAATGGGGCAGTCTGCTTCTGGTCTGCAGAGAGACCTTTATGGGTCAAAAGCTGTAGCTTGTGTTCTCCGGAGCAGGGATCTCCCTCTTCCTCCTTAGAGGTTAATTATTTGACGAGGCTGCGATGGCTGTGGAGGCTCGCTGTGGGAGTGTGAGCTCTCATCTTGCTCCTCTCCGCACGAAGGACAAAAAGCCAGCCCTTGCCTGAAGGTACCTCCAGTCTAGATCTGGGGAAGAGGCAAGACGCGTGTGGGAGTACAGAGAGAGCTGGTGCTGGTCGGTAATTGCTATGGCTTGCTAGTTAACCTAGAGAAAAAACCAAGCTCTTTTCTTCCTAGGCCTTGTGCCAAAAGAGGGTTAGGGATGGATGGGGAAGATAACTGGATAGCTGCAGATCTCAAGCTTTCACTAAGAGCCCACTTCCTTACCTGTGGGAAGCTCTGTCCGTAATTGAAGCACTCAAACCTTTTCAAGAAGATGCTGAGAAACACTTTGGGCACCTGGCACTTCCTTAGGTAACCCATCTATGGCTTAGCAACCTTAATGGTTAAAAGCATTTCCTGCTGGTAACCACTGAAAACTGAAGTTTACTGCAGTTAACAGCCACTTCTGCTTGCTGTGAATGTTGGAGAAGGTAATGTTTTCCTCCTTCTTCACATAACTGACTACTATTGTCATTTTTTCCTTCCCTCTGTTAAGCCTTTTAATTTTTAAATTTTTAGCATTTTTCAATAGTCTTTTGATCCTTCTTTTAGCTCTCTTAGAGAGCCTGGATGTTTCATTTTCTGGTGTGGTCCTTACAAAATGGCCTTTTATTCCTGCTGTGGCTTAGCCAGTTGTTCCAAGTCTTGTATTTTCTTGCAGCTGATGGTTCCTGTCAAAGAATAAGAATGAGTAACTTCTGGAGTTACACTCTACCTTTCCATATGCTTCAGAAGCCTCCTCTAAATTCTAATCCTATCTTTTTCTGTTGCTTGAATAAGGAGGGCAATGCTTATAGGAGTAGTGCTGTTTGAAGCAGGTGCTTGTCCTTGCATTGAACGAGTAGGTGATGGGGTCTGGTGTGTTGGGGTAGGATGATGTAGGAGTCCAAAATGTCCCTCCACTGTGGCCTGAGAGCCTTAAATAATATTCTTTATGGGTTGTATCGTCTTTTAATATCTGACTTTGACTGGTATGGTGTGTCTTCTTCCCTTTCTGAATGCAGACATGCATATCTTCTTCCCTATTTAACTAACAAACAGGTATTTAATCTGTAATAATTCTGTCAGGCTGTGATAATTCCGATATTACTACAGTGAAATTAATAGTGAAATTGGTGACTTATTCAGCTACTTTAATGGCTGCTATTTATTGGCTCGTGCATAAACATTCAAAGGCTGTAGGCACACCGATCTGAGGGGCTTGACCATTTGGCTTCTGGATGGTAATGGGATTTTTGCAGCTTAACTGCCAAACAGAGTTCAGGTTTATGGTGACTAATTGCATGTAGATCTAAGGAAATGTGGTGAGAAATAAACATTGGGTTTAATTAAGTATACGAGTTACTTTTCCTTGTTACTTGGGCTTACTGTGCACTGCCCCTTCCACACTTGCCAGGAAAATTATTCCCACTGGTAACTCCGTGGTGCACTTTGAACCTGGGGGAGGGGGGAGGAGGGCGTGCCTTCCTACCCACTTAACATGTAAGCAGCAGCCCTGAGCTGTATGTGATGGGAGGGAGAAGAAATGCTGCTTTGGGCAGCCCTGGGAGCACTGGCAGGAGCCTCTGGGAGAGGTGTGAGGTTGTGTCAACAGAGGAGATGCTGCTTCTGGAGCAGAAAACTTGTGGTTTCCCTTTGTATCTCTCTCTGACCAGGAAGAAGATGGATAGGGAGCTGGGGGAGCACCTCGGTGTGTGTAAGCATGAGACTTCTATGCAGAAGTCCTCTCCTCCCATAGGAGAAGGTGGGGACCGACAGCTGAACAGACCTTTGCACAGGGAGGAGGATCTAGGAGGAAGGTGCTGAGCTTTGGGGAGAAACTGAAGCTTTTTCTATGTGTATCTAGCTGGGGGGGAAATGGTGAATGCTGACAAAGCTGACTATCATCTTAGGGGAAAAATGTTTACTGGTACCTCAGACTGCACTGATGAGGGTTTTTATTTGTTCTCTGGGGTTATTATCTATTGCTCTGTCATTAAGACCCCTGTTGTCATTTTTTGCAGGTTTCACATAATCTGTTTACCAGTCATGCCTCTGCATGTTCCGTGCCTAAGCTGATAAAGCATCTATGCACTTTAATCTCAAGTCTGTGCCACTCTGCTAGTACAGTGTGAGCTGTGCCTTGAACCTTGGATATAAAGACCTACCAGCCAAAGTCTTGTTCCTGCCTTAGTAATGTTCCAGAGGTTAAATAACATGCTCATGGGAGAGATTGATAGTTTATCCAGCCAAGAACCAGAGTTCAGTGAGAAAGAAGATGACGAGTGGATTCTGGTTGACTTTATAGGTAAGATCTCTGTCAAATATAAGCTCTGCCTAGAAACCAGTAGCTTGGGAGAAACTAAGCACAACCAGCCTGGATTAGAGCAGAGGGTGTCTTCCAAACAAATGTACTGAAAGATGTTATGCAAACTGATGAGTAAAATGATGTCAGGTTTATGAGCCTGACACAGACTTCAGCAGAACCACTTGTACAGATAAAATAGTTTGACTTTACGCAATTGTATTGCTTTACTGATAAGAGCTGTTTTACGTGTCTAGCATGGCTTGTCAGGGAACTCCCTTCTCCCCTCCTCTTGCTTTTAACAAAAAAAAAGTTACAAATCTGTGTATGTTCTGATATGGGTTTATTTGTCTTTGTTTTTTCATATCCCGTTTCTGGCTATGTGCAACCTTGTTGGTTTTGACCTGCAATCACTGACATCTGGGGGTTCCTGTCTACAGCGGACGCTTGCACTAATTGCTCTGCAGAGGAAGCAGACATCACCGAAGCATCGGTCGTGGATGGCTCGCCGGTCTTCTCTTGTTTACCGTCTCCCTTGGAACACTTGCCTGAGGCCAGCGAGTCATGCTTCATCCAGTTCGAGTCCTGTCCCATGGAGGAGAGCTGGTTTATCACCCCGCCCCCATGTTTTACTGCAGGTGGATTAACCACTATCAAAGTGGAAACCAGTCCGATGGAGAACCTCCTGATAGAGCATCCCAGCATGTCTGTGTATGCTGTCCACAATACCTGTCACAGCCTTAATGAGACTGGATGTGGAGATGAGGAGTTTCACAGCCCAGGTAGTCCTAGGTACGTCTGGCTGCTCTTGTCAAGGAGCTCTGTCACTGAAAATATCTGGTTTCTGCTTGATTAGATTAGACACTTAATACTGAATTTTCCAGCTTATTTCAGAGCAAGTGAATAAAGCATGATACTGCCTGAGGTGGATAGGGTGGTCAGGGCTGCCTTCCTGCTTAGAAAAGTGTTATATAGGATGACTGTGTTGGGAGACAGTTGGGTATACTGTTTTGACACTGCAGTGAATATTTATGGAGCCTAACTGTCCCCTCACAGAATGCCCTCCAGTTCTGTTGAAACTGGTGGCAGTTGACTGTATAGCTGATAGTGTGGATTTGAAAGTGCTTTGCCCCCTTCATAGCTACGTATATTTTTTTTCTATAACTGTTAGTACCTCTTCAGTCACTTTGTTAGATGAGAAAATAAATACTTCAACTATCTTGACAGGGAAGCCCATTTCACTTTTTTCCCCTCAACCTAGTGATAAATTAGGAAAAGATTAAACTCTTCCCTAGGTGGCTTGTGGAACAAAAGCAATCTGAAATATTCCACAAAACTTACTCCCCTCAAGGTAAAAACTGTGCTCCAAACTTCTACTTGTAGCAAGGTGAGAAGTGGTGCTGTTCTGGTTTTTTGTGTCCTAAATATCCACTTGGGTAGAATTACTGCAAATGCAAGTTCAGTGTGCACTGCTGCCTTGGTGACTGCCCAGTATATACGGCTACAGGACTATAGTGATATATTCTAGAAGAAACTATTTTACTTGGAAGTGACCTGAAGTGATCATCTAGTCCAACTGCCTGACTCAGGGCTGACCCAAAGTTAAAGCATGTGATAAGGACAGTGTCCAAATGCCTCTTAAACAGTGACAGGCTTGGGGATGAACCACCTCTCTAGGAAGCCTGTTCCAGGGTTTAACCACTCAATCAGTGAAGAAATGCTTCTTTACCATCTGGACCTCCCCTGGGGCAGCTCTGAACCATTCCCATGCTTTCTGTCACTAGATACCCAGAAGAAGAGATCTGATCTGTGTCCCTTCAGGAAGCTGTAGAGATCAATGAGGTCACCCCTTAGTATCCTCTTCTCCAAACTAGCCAAGCTCAAAGTCCTTAGCCACTCCTTAGAGGACACACCTTCCAGCCCTTTCACCAGCTTTGTTGTCCTTCTCTGGATGCATTAAAGGACCACAGCTGTAATCAAATATATATAGATATATACCATACAGGGCTAGGGTGGGGGGAGAGTGCCATTATGTCTCCACACTTGCCCATGTGTTCACTGACTTGGAAATAATTGGGTGTTTGTGAATCCTGGCTAATAACAAAGACTGACTCTTCCTGCCACCTGGTTCCTACACTTAGAAACAATTGGGAGAGATTATCCTCATGGTATAGTAAGCTTTGTTACACAGGGGAAGAAACTAGCATAGCACTAGAGTTGCTGTAGGTAAATGCCCACCCACTGCATTGTCTGATCACCTCCTTGCCAAACTGAGAGCACTTGGTTTAAAGAAATGCGTGACTGGAAGAGCATGCTGCTGTATAATACTGGACTGATACCATTAATATTAGACTGAGGAATTTGTATAAATACTTGGGGAAGGCAGTTTGTGAGTCTAAGCATCAAGGGTCTAGCTTAGTTAAGTATGGGGAAGGCTGTGAGCACACAGCACCTTTAAAATGAGGGCCTGAAGGACAACTGTAGGCTGTGAGGCCTACGCTAGTGAAAGGCAGATCAGGTTATCTAAAATAACAATTATAGTGTGTTGTAACATGCAAAATGAGATTCTGACCTCTGCTAGTGACTTGTGAGCTAGGCATACTGGCATGAAGTCTTCTAGAGAAGAATGCTGTATTACGTTATGCTGTACCTTTAAGCTGGTTTACCATGTTGGGAAGTTAAAGGTGTGGTGATCTTCATCCAGTGTCTTAAGTTTCTGCACACTTAATTCTGTGCTGTTGCTTTGTCAGAGGATCTAGACATTTGTACAGGAGCTATTTTGGGTGCTAGAGGTGGGAGCAGACTAAGTCTGAAGCTGAGGTAAACTACAGAACTGGGGAAAATAAAGTATGCTGATAACACAGTAAGTTTCAGAAGCTGTTTTGAAGTCTCTCTAGTGGTTTAATGGTTGGCCATTTAATATTGTAGGGCCAAGAAAAGCTGCTTAAGGCACACTGGCACAGTAAGTACTCCTGTTTTGGGACAGTGCTTTTTGTTTGATCAGGCTGCTAGCAACACTGCTTCCTCTAGAGCCTTGTCTGCCAAAACAATACTGGTTTTAGGACTAACCTTTGTGCCAAATGATGTTACTTGATCAAGCCTAACTACTTCTGCTTTAACAAGCTAAAATGCCAAGTGCAGAAAAATTAATTCTATGTTAATTGGGATGGGGTCTGAAGCCTTTAATGCTTCTTGTGAGGTCTGACTCTCTAGCACAACTAGTAGGACACTTGTGCTTTCCAGCAAAGCAGATGCCAGGAGCATAGCAGTGAGCATATGTGGTGGTGGTCTGGCTTTAGGCACAGCCCCTCTAAAATGACATTTTGACAACGCTGATGGAGGTTCTCTTAGTTAACAGGGATCACTAGTGCCAGGCTACCAAAGGCAGCTACTAAGATGCCAAAGTACTACGTTTTGGAAGAGCACATGGCTGCCTACCTAATTCAAACCATCTCTGCTATCCCAGTTTCACTTCAGGGTAGCTAGTGAAACTGGTGTAATCTGTAGAAAAAAGGTGTTTACAAGGCACTGTGAATTGCTTTTTGCTTTGATTTGTATTAAGTGCTGGGGTTGGGATAATATCCAGTGAAAGAATGGGGAAAACCCATGATGTCACATATGACTGTTCTGCAGTCTTTAGGCTTCAGCCAGTTGCTCCAGCTAGACCAGGAGCCAAAAGCAAATGGATTTGGATATTTAAAAGAAAAGGTAGAGGGGACAGAATAGTCCCTTGTTGACATGGAGTACTTCACTCTGGTTTCCAGATGCAGAAGCTCTCAATTCTGTGTCAGGCATCTGCAGGACCCCAAGAGCAAGGCTGCAGGGTTGTTCTGAGGGCACAACAGTCCAGGTTGATGTCTACAGGGACATCATGCAATAAATGCAAGTTAAACTCCTCCAGAAGGTAGTTTAATTGCAAAGGCATGCTAGTGCTGAAAAGCAGACTTCATAGAAGAGTTCTTGCTCAAGCCTGAGCAAGCTCCTAGTTTTGCAGGTGTCTTTCCTGGGCACCACTGAGTTGACAGCTGGTAGTTGTGTCCTGGCTGGGGAGGGAGGAGGCAAGAAATTCCAATGCTGCTGGTCGCACACCAGCTGTGGCAGTCCAAGTTGCTTTGCTTTTAAAAACTGCCAGGCTATTTTTAGTGTTACTTTGGGAGTTTCAGGAAACACCAGTGATTGTTCTGTCAAGTAGGGAAGTCCTTTTTCAATATGTCAGTCTCTGCTTGCATAGGCTGCTGGTTTGGGGTTTTTTTTCCTCTAGTGCATGATAGAGTAAGGGTTTGCCAAAACTGCTGACTCTTTGCTTGTGAAATCTAGAGAGCTGGTTGAGGCACAAATCCTGAGTTATTTCCTGTGTCTGTGTCACAACTGGTCTATCTTTCCAATTCCTCTGCATGAATATTGTTTGGATGTACCTGTGTGGCTGGCAATCCAAACACTTTAATTAGTGTGCTTCTGTTTCCAGGCTGAACCACCTATGTTCAAGATGTTTTTAAACCAAATTTGGCTTAATGGGTAACTCCCAGTTCTCCTGAAGCTGGAGCAGTGTGTGTGCCATGTTGCCTCTTATTTCTGATCTCTATTGTGTCTTGGGCTGAAGGATGTGGGGTTGAAAAGGAAGGGTGCAATAGCATAATACACTGCAAGTCCAAAGGTTGTCGTGGTGCCCTCATGCTAAGAGTGAGTTAGCAGCACTGTGCGTTACTGACCACTATGGCTTTCCTAAACTGGCTTGACCTTGCCTCGGCCCAAATCCTTCTCTGGTGTTATGAGGGTGCCCTTTCAGATGTTGATGTCCATGTTCTCCTACCCTCTGTAGCTAGCGTGTCTTTCCAGTTTGTCTTGGTAATGACTGGTACCTGTTTGTTACCTTTCTAGACTGGAGGCCCGAAATGAAACAGGACAGCGTGTTCACTGCTATGTCACAGCTCTTGCTACTCACTCAACTTTTCTGGAAAAAAACAAGGGCTTTCGTCCTACCCACTGGATAAAAGAACACAATGAAAGACACTATCTCAACAGAAACAGTCTCCGTCGCCAAAACCTTACCAGGGATTGCCACTCGCGGCAAATCAAGCACAATGGACTGTTTGTTCACCAGCCTTGCCAGCGTCAGTTCAATTACTGATGGCTCTCGTGGTTTTAATCTAATTGTTCTTTAGGTTGCTCTTGTTTTTCCTGCGTAGGTAAGTGTGGTCAATCCGAAGCTGATTGCCCATCCCTCAAATGCAGTCGGAGCTAGTGTCACATCAGGTGGATGCAACACAAATCTCCAGATGTCTTGCAGCAAGTCCTAAGCATTGATGTTAAATGTCAATGTCTTGGAAGCTTATCAATACAATAGTTTGTGTGCTGTTTTCTAAACTAGGACGTATAGCTGGGTTCTTTGTTGGTATTTTAAAGAAATTTAACTGAAATGGACATCAGTTACATTTTGTATTAATCAAAGTGGAGTTAGAAAATTTGAGGTTAGCTGTATGCTTCAATGACCAGTACTTGACAGCTTGTGTATCTGTCTGTATTCAGCATATATGATTACTTTCTAACAGGGAAATACTGTAGCTGCCAGTGGATATTATATAGCTATGCTGAACTCTTACAAGAAGGACAACTAATCAAAGTTGCCTAGTACCTGCTTGTGATAGTAGAGTCTGTGTAGGTGTGTTGGGTACTTAATATGGGTATCAGAAAAGGATTAAATGTTCCCCCCAGTATTTTTGTAGTATGATATGGCGCTGGTGTTACTGTTACGCCTCAGTGGCATGGAAGGAAAAGTGGACCTATGGGTTAAGTGCAGATGCACAACCCAAAGAGCTGAACTGGGTTTTACTTGGTACAGTTTGAATTCTTACTCTTTGTCAAAATCTTTCTCTTTCTGTCTTTGAAAGGTTTATTTCTCCTACCTTGTTTCACTTAATCTCTAGTCCAGTTAAAAGAAAAAGATGGAGGATCAACCTTTCTTTTAATCTTGTCAGTAGCTGACTGCTCTGTAAAGCAGTCAGGCTGATGGGTAGCTATTTTTGAGCTGCTAATTGCTGTTAGATTGTATTGTATTTACAGATTGAGTAGCTCAAAGGAAGATTTTTATTAGAAGTTCTCCTCATGTTCTGTCTTTCTCTCTGTGAAAATGAAGTCTGAGTTAATAGTGACTGGAAACAAAGGGCAGTGTGTGGCAGGGAGAAGAACGTGCTGAGAAACAGTCTTACAGAACTAAACATGGTGATATAGATATATAAAAACTGAGAAAGATGCCCTAGCCCATTAGGGGCAGGAGGACTGAATAACAATTCTGTGGGCCAACAGGAAAGAAAAGCCATTCAAAACAAGTCATTTTTTTAAGACTCTGTGAGATGTTCTGGAAGTTGGCAGGCACTTAAAATAAAAAGTTGAGTTTATCAGTTAATAGAGAGTGTGTATTACACAGCAGCCTCATGGCTTGCCAACCCCTGATAAATCAGTCTGGGAAGTAGATTAAATGGCTATGGAGGTCAGGCAGCAGAAGTCTGCACTGGAAGAAAGGGGGAAATATAAGTAAACTTACTTCTCTTTCAATCAGTGCTTAATGTGACCTACTGATTTGGTTTTTTCTCGTGTTTAGTGCCTAGGGCATTAAAGCATTACCTTTACATTCAACCATGTCTTCCAGTAGTCCTTGTACAGAAGCTGGTATAAGGAGTCATGTGAGGAGCCTTTGAAATTAGGCAAGGTCAATAATGTGAATTAATCCAGACTATGATGAATTATTTTTTAAACTTGGCAAAATGCTTCCATTTCACTGAAGCAAAATCCCAACAATTTGGATTAACCTTGCTGTAGTGGTACTGTTGCATGTTCTACAGCTGGAATTGCTGTGTAACCTGTTCAGTGCATGGGAAACAGCATTTATAACCTCTCTTACTGCAGAGGTTTTGTGCTGCTTCACTGGGATTAATTTGGATTGTTGAAAAGGCAAGTGGTGCTTTCCTGGATACACTAGTTTGTTGGTTTTGGGTTGGTTTGGGGTGGGTTGTTTTTTTTTAAGAAACATTGAATTCACATGGACAGTAAAAGAGAATAAATTGGTCACATCCTAAGTTTCCAAAACAGATGTTATTACTACTCTTCTAAGTGGTATGGGCCTGCACCCATACAAGAATTCTTTTGTAGTCCAAATGCCCTGGTTTATCTGCAGATGGCTGTATTTTCACCAGTCTCTTGTCTGTTCACGTATACTCATGCTCACCTCAGATTATCTACCTTTATCACTCCAACTTTTTGCCTGACTGTAAACTTCTCTCTCCTCACTGCCAACTTTCTAGCTCAGGAAAATTCTCTGCTTTCCTGTATTTTTCTTTTATATAAAAAGTAACTTCTTTCCTTCAGCTTTAATTTTCTTAAAGTGAAATGAAGGAAGATGGAGTCTCCACCTCCCCAAGTTGGAAGGACTAAGTAAGTAATCCTTTAACTCTTAACAGGGAGGTGGAGTGGAGAGTATAGGGCTCTTGGGCATTACAATGAGAGCCTTGGTCCGTTCTTCTCAGTAGGCAAGTAAATGCAACTTTAGACTGCTCCCAGAATTGGGAGATACTGATCTTTTTATACTACATTACTAGATGACTTTCTGGTGATGAAAGCCTATATCTTTCAGGATATAAACTGTTTTGTTGCACAAAGCTGTGCTTCTCAATTTGTAATATTTGAAACCATATTATTGTGTGAGATAGTACTGCATCAATGGCTTTTTGATAATTTGTTTTACGTATTTATGTTGGTCTAGCCCTGGTTTGTGCCTGGAGCAATTGGGCAATTAGATTTGTTTTGGTTTTCTGTTTTAATAGTGAGCTGTGTGGCTTTTTATATGGTTTTTTGAGTTGTATTAAAGTGTGTGTTTTTTTCTTGTAAAAGTGGAGGCCTTGCACTGTCTCATACTGATTGATAATAATGAATCTTGCTGAAACTGTATTTTCATATGTATTGGTCAATAGACAGATTTGCATTTTTAAACTGTGCCTTCTACACAGCAGACTTGAAGATTCAAAAGGGACATTTCAGTTAGGGTTAATACTGTAAATCAGTCTATGCATATATGGCAGCTTCTCTCCAGAGCCACTTCTCTATTTGTAGCAGTCCTTTTGATACAGAAGAATGTCTGGCTCTTATTTTTAATAGTCTAACACGAGCTGAAAACCGACAAAATACAGCACTTTGCCAAAAAAGAAAAGAAAAGTAGCATTGCTTAACCAGTGTGTATTTCCTGAAGCAATCTCCTGTATTTTGTGTCTGTAGTGTGCTCTGTGCACCGTGGGGAGACATGATCTTAACTCTCAATAAAAGATGGCCTATTAAAAGTTGTCAGTCTCTTATGTTACGGCTTGATTAAGATCCAATTCAGATATGGCAGACAGGAGTACTGGGTGTCTTGGAATGCTTGACCTAGTAGAGAGGTTCCTCTGGGAATCAGTTAGCATTGCTGATCAGGTGATGTGAGGTGTAAGTAGCATTATGCATCTCTGCCAACTGCTGCATTTCCTAATCAATATGTAGAAGTGCTGTAGGTGAACAGGACAGTGACTAAAAACATGTTACCACTTAAAGGGGGAGGGAAAGTGGGGCTGTTTTCTCATTTTCTGAGGCTGAACCTCTCATTTCAACATGTACTTAATGCTTTTCATCTCCTGCTGTGCGTCACCATGAAGAATCTGCGTGGAAGGCTAATTTTTCATTCAAGGGGTGGAAGCAGGGACAGGTAACCTCTGAGGGACATAGAAATCCCATGCAAAACTACAGGGATGGGGTTAGAAAGGACAAAGCCAAGCCGTCTGCAGTTATACCTGGCAAGGGATCTAGAGAACAATGGGCCTTCCAGAGGTATATCAACTGCAAAAGAAGAGGCCTGCTGCTGAAAAACAAGGCAAGAGTCCTCATGGCAAAAGGCATGGAGAAGGCTGAGGTATTCCATGTGTTCTTTGCTTTGATCACTCTGGGTAAGACCAGCCTTTGGGAATTGTGGGCCCCTGAGGCCACTGAGAAAGTCTAGAGATGTGACATAGAGCATGATGGGACACATCCATGACTGGAAAAGGAGCTGGCTGACACTGTTGTGAAGTTGTTGTCAATTACCTTAAAGATCATAGCAGTGGAAAGGATTCCTGAGGGCTGGAAGAAAGCAAATGTCCTTTCTATCTTCAAGAAGAAGAATAGGGGGAACTATGAGAAATTTTCCAGGACTAACAATTCCATCACCTTCCCAGAAATCAAGGTGAGACTATTTCCAAACATAAGCAAGAAGGTAATTAGGAGTAGCCAGAATGCATTTATGCAGGGGAAAGCAAGCCTGACAACCTGATGGCCTTCCATGATTAAATGACAGTGGATGAGGGGACAGCAGTAGATGCTTACCTTTACTTTAGCAAGGCTTTTAACACGGCTGCCTATAATGTCCTCCCAAACTGATGAATTATGGACCACACTGGGTAGATGGTGAGTAAACGTGTCAAGAACTGGCTAAACTGTTGTGATCAGTGGCACAAAGCCTATCTGGAGGCCAGTTGCTATGAGTGTACCCTAGCAATAATGGATCTTACACTGTTAACAAGCGTCACTAATGACCTGGTTCATGGGACACAGTGCACAATGAGCAAGCTCGCAGAAGACAGGATGAGTTCTGGGCAACTGCTGTGCTGCCAGTCAGAAGGACCTCAGCAGACTGGAGCAATGAGCTGATGGGCACTTCATGCAGTTTGATAATGGGAAATGTGGAGTCTTGTACCTGGAGTGGGAAAAGGAATAACCCCAGGTACCAACATAGGCTGAAGGCCAACGGGCTGGAAGACATCTTAGCAGAAAAGGTCCTGGGCGACACTAAGTTGACCATAAGCCAGCAGTGCACCCTTGTGGCCTCAAAAACTAAAAGCTTCCTGGGCTGCATCAGGAGCAGTGTGGCCAGCAAGTGGAGGGATGTGATCCTTCCCTTCCACTCAGTACTGGTGAGATGCATCCTAGTGCTGTGTCCAGTGGTGAGCTTCCTGGCATGGGGCATGGACATACTGGAGTGTATCCAGCAAGAGGCCAGGGAGATGGTAATGAGATTGAAGACAGGTTATGGGGAGAGGCTAAGAGCTGGGATTGTTCAGGTTGAAAAAGAAAAGGCTTTGGGGGGAGGATCTTGCATGTACACATTGACACCTGATAGGAATAGTAAAGAAGACAGAGATGGACTCTTCTCTAGTGATGGTCAGTGAAAGGACAAATGGAATGTGTGCAAGCTGAAATATGGGGAATTAAATTTAAATATAAGAAAAAGGCTCACTGATGGTCTTGAGGTTGTTTTGGCTTTTTCTGAAAATGTGTGTGACTATCTCTTTTCCCAGTCATTGAGGTTCCTTGTTCTCTGTGGCTCTCTCAAAGATGATGGAGAGTGGTCTTGCAAGAACGTCAGCCAGCTCTCTCAGCACATTGGATGCAGGCTGCTGAGCCCCAGGGACGTGCATGTGTTCAGCTGCTGCAAGTGGTCCCTGACTTGATTCTCACCCACTGGTGACAAAATGATCTCTGGCAGTAATGAAACAGAACTTGTACAGCAAAGCAGCCACCTTCCCAGAGGAAGCACTTCCTCTACAAATGCTGATCTTGTGACACGTACAAAGCAGTCTATGCTGAGAGCTGTACAGTATTCTACAGGTGACAGTTTGACCAATTACACTTGCATGATGGTATCCATACTGATAACCTAACGTGCCTATACTGACAGAGTTCTTCTTGAGGTGTTTATTTCATGCTTAATGCAGGGTTGGGTTTTCTTAAATTTAGGTTGGACACTTTGGTTTTCAAAACTTTGCCAAAACAAAAAGGCCATGTAAAGGACTGTTTCAATGCAGCCATAGTGACTTAAGTTCCCACATTACAGCCTAGCTTTCCTGTTTATATAGATTCTCATAGATCTCTGAAGCTAGCATGCTCATGGCTGTTCACTCACACTTGAGGTTAGTAGAAGCACTCCGTTTCCTCAACAAGTTGTTTGGTATCTGCTTGCTTCCTCATTGAATTCTTTGCTGCATGTTTATAACAACAAAATGTTGTTACCTCCGTTATTCACTGATATTTGCAAGTTGTGTTTGAGCTCTTTGACACATATAGAAATGACTAATCAAAAAGAACAGCATGGTGTTGCTGCAGCAGCACTGCTGTTCCCATGATGAGGCCATTGTAGATCAACCCTAGAATAAATAGGACTGAACTGAGCCTGAACAGGATGTGCATAAATTTTTGTTTCTCAGCTAGCCTTTTTCTTCATTAAAATCCTGTTCTGGAGCTACTGCTGTATAACTAAGACTTTAGAAGTTAAAGTTGCTTGACTTGTTCCCAAGTTTTCTGGGCAGATTGGTAGTTAAACATTCAAATACCTTAATGAAGCAGATAACTATATTGTAATTTAATGGGCGAGCTAAGGAGGGAAAAAAGAATAATAGCCAAAGGAAAAAAACAAACAAACAAGAGCAATAAACCTAGGTCAAGTGGCCAGGAGCAGACTCCTTATCCCATCTTGCAGATGTGGGCTGTACCGTAACTCTAAGTCATCTTGCTTGGATGCAACAGTGTGAAGGTTGCACTTCAAGAGAAAGTCCTACTCTCCATCCTATGAGGTCATAGTGAGGATAAATTAATCTGCTTTGTTCTTAAAAAATGCTGTATTATTGCTCTACTCATGTTCTATGTGGCTCTTTTGTGTGACCTGACATTCCTTCTTTCTCCCTACCTATGCTTATTTCCTGGTGCAGAAGGTGTCACCTTTACAGCCCGGCCTGTGGTGAAGTGATGCTGGAATACAGGAGGAAGATGTGTCTTGTTATTTCTTTGAGCTGCAGGTAGGAGATCCAACACAGGGGTAGGTGAGGATAGACTCTATGCTTAGCTATTAGTTACAGGTTTTGCTTCTTACTGCAGAGATGTTCTTACTGGGGTTTGACTGTGGGCTTTGTTCGGGAGTTCAACCATAAGGACTGTACTTTAAAGGTGTTTCACCCTTGGTGTGTCACAAGTGGGGAATTCAAACATTCTAGAAAGGATCAGGGTCTCTGACAGGGCATGGGTAAAGCGTCTCCTGCGCTAAAGGGCTTTCAGTACAAGATAACATTCATTTTTAGCTTTATCCTGCCAAGAAAGGTCCATCATCTTGAAAAGAGGCTGTTAATAACAGCAAGGAGGATGCAGTCTGTTGCCTTGCTTTATGACTGCTGGGAAGCAATAGCATCTACTTCTGAAAGTGGGCTTAAAAGGTTGGTAAGTCTGTCTCCCTTTAAAAGTGGGCCTTGAAAAAAAAAATGAAGTCAGAGAATATCCTTTTATCATGCTATATCGTTGTAGATTTGACCCTGAAAATTGTAAGGGAACCATTAACTTGTTCTCTACTTAAGCTTTTTTCCTCTATTATAAAAAATAACTCTTAATACTCGTCTTAAGCTGACCTGCTTGTCACGCAGGCTGATTATCGATAGCTGGTCACTGTTCTATGTTGCTGGTATTGAACTTAGAAAGACACGTGCTTATGACTAAAAGTTTACTCTTATATTTTAGCTAACAGATTCTTAATAACTGTAATATGGGCTCTTCCACCCCAAATTGGGGGGGGAACCAGCCAAAGGCTGAAATAAGTAAATCTAGTAAGATCTTAAAATGTTCCTTAATGAATGTTTAACTGGTTTGTACCTTGTCTGAGAAAGTGTCTAAAATCAGACAAGCAGGAAAGTAGTACAATATTATGGGTTCTGGCAGAAAAGAAGGGGTTTGAGGCCTGGGAGTTTCAAGTTATTCCATGCTGTTCCACAGGGGGAAATAAAAAGTTACAGTTTCAGACGGGTGCAGCTTCGTACTGAAGGATACTTCTTTACAAGCTGTGTTCCCCAGGGCTCAGTCCTGGGTCCAGTCCTGTTCAAAATCTTTATCAACCACCTGGATGAAGGGATTGAATGTTCCCTCAGTAAGTTTGCAGACTGCACTAAGCTGGGAGGAAGTATCGATCTGCCTGAGGGTAGGGAGGCTCTTCAGAGGGATCTGGACAGGCTAGATCCATGGGCTGAGACCAACTGAATGAAGTTCAACAAGGCCAAGGGCAGAGTCCTGCCATTGGGACATAACAACCATGTGCAGAGCTACAGGCTTGTGGAAGAGTGGCTAGAAAGCTGTCTGGTGGAGAATGACCTGGGGGTGTTAGTTAACTGCAGACTGAACATGAGCCAGCAGTGTGGCCAGGAAGGCCAATGGCATCTTGGCTTGTATCGGAAATAGCATGGCCAGCAGGCCCAGGGAAGTGACTGTGCCCCTGTACTCTGCATCGGTGAGGCTGCACCTCAAGTGCTGTGTTCAGTTTTGGTCCCCTCACTACAAGAAAGACATTGAGGTCCTGGAGTGTGTCAAGAGAAGGGCAACCAGGCTGGTGAAGGAGCTGGAGGGCAAATCAGCTGGAGCTAAGGGAACTGGGTTTGTTTAGCGTGGAGAAGAGGAGGCTGAGGGGAGACCTTATTGCCACCTACAATTACCTGAAAGGAGGTTGTAAAGAGATGGGTGTTGGTCTCTTCACCCAAGTGACAGGTGATAGGATGAGGGGGAATGGACTCAAGCTGCACCAGGGCAGGTTCAGATTGGACATTAGGAAGAAGTTCTTCACTGAAAGGGTTGTCAGTCACTGGAACAGGCTTCCGAGAGAGGTGGTTGAGTCACCATCCCTGGATCTATTTAAAGATGGGTAGACAAGGTGCTTAGGGATATGGTGTAGTAGTGGACAGGTATGGTTGGACTTGATGGTCTCAAAAATCTTTTCCAACCTTGTGATTCTGTGATTTATTTTTTTTTTCAGGAAGGGTGTAAAGCTTTAATGGTCCCCAGCCTAGACTATGTAGCTGGAGCCATTCTGCAATAAATAACATTAAAACTCCTCTTAAAACAATGAAGCTAACTCACACAAGAGTCCTGGAACAGGCCTTTGCCTTAACTAAGTTATAGAATGGCTTTGTGACTCAAAAGGACAAAGCCCAGCAGCATAAGTGAAATGACCACAGTAAAATATTTACAGCAACATGGTGGGAGAACAGTGAGTGAAGGCCTGTGGTGTTTTGTGTCTGGATCACAGTGGAACTGTGTGCAAATGTTTATAACAAAATGCTGCTCCCTGCCCTGGGAATGATCAGGTGGATTCAGAAGCTCTGGGGGAAGAGCAATGTTAAAGATGCTGAGTAAATGGACTGATCTTCATAGCTTTTGATCGGTGCTTTGTAGATCCCTAGTAGACTCTGGGGTCCTTCATAGAGATCCATAAAAGGATAAACAAGAAAAGCAACCTCAGCTGTATAAACTTGTAAGGAAGGCCCTGTAATTCCTAGCTTTCTGATGGGATTCACACCTTCTCTAGAACATATTAGAAGTGCTAACTAGCAAAAAAAAAAAAACCCAAAACAAAAAAAACCACAATACTACTAGACTAATCTAAAAGGGCTTAACAGATCCTAACACAAACATTGATTAGCAGTTGCAGCGCATTTCCAGAACCCTAAAAAATATTCTTTTACACTTCCCTAAGGGAGGCATCCATGTAAGGAAAGGGGATGGATATGTGTTAACTCACTTGCAAGTGTCCCAGTGCCACCTAAGTCACTTCAGTTTTATTGCCACATCAAAAGGTCAGCATGTAAGCTTCCATTAAAATCATAATTTCATTGTCTGTGGTGGGATTTTATTACACTCTAGTTTCTGGGGTTTTATGGGACAAGATGCTGACAGGGTAGAGAATACTATAGGGCCTGATGCACTTCTGAGGCAAAAAACACAGTGGCACACAACCTGCAGCACCATATGTCAAAAGGTGTGGGGAAAGTGAGCAGCATAGTCATTACAGTCTTTGTGCTGAGACTGATTCCTGGCAGACCTTGATCTATTTGATACTTTGCAGTATTCTCCTTTCATAATGTGCCATGGAATTTATTCCTGATGCACCAGCTTTGCTGCTTGGAGGCTGGCTGCCACCAAGTCCTAACTGAGTATCTGTGAGGGGGCCACGCTTTTTAGGGGGAAAAAGATACATTGTCTCTCCTCTCTGGCTAGTCCCTTCATGAAGTTTCACTACTTTTAAACAAGTTGGCTATGGAAGGGTTTCAATGTCATCAAGTCAGTTAAAGGCCTGAGGTTAGAGTAAGCTCAAGTCTGCCCAAACTCAGGAGACTCCCTTCTCTCTGTAATCAGTGGAGCAGGAGATAAATCCTGCTGTCTGGAACACAATCTGGCTGGTGGGCTTCAGTGGAGATCAACTAACAGAGCTACCTGCTGAAAGGTTTGTCTACTTTTAGGCATCCCAAACTGTGACATGAGTTAGATTTCTTGAAATGAGCTGATGAGGTACGGACAAAGATTGTTTCTAAGTGTCAATAGGCTTCAACAGATGACAGTGGCATGTGGGGTTGTTTTACATCCCTTTTGAGCCACAGTTGGCAGATTTCTTTGTGATAAGGACTGGAAGGGGCATTCAGAGCTGAGGAGGCTGGGTGGCTGGCGTGTCCATTTAGCCTGCCTGTCATGCACACTGCTTTACCTGAAACTTTCAGCTTTCGAGAGATACGGTTTAGCATAGGACAGGATAGGTTGGACTCTATGATCTTAAAGGTCTTTTCCAACCTAGTGATTCTGTGATCTTTGTCCCTGTTGTAAGCACCCCCAGTTGAGGGATGTTTGCCCTTGCTGCCCAAAACTTGTGGCTTGTTAAACTGATGTTAGTGACTCTACTGTAACATCTCAGCCTTTGCTGTGCTCTGCTGCCTTTTCTCTTGGCCTTTAAAATGGCAATGCTTTGAGAAGGTGAACACAAAAACCTAGTTATTGTGTTCAATATATATTTGGAGGTGAAAACTATGTTTACTCTTTAAGAGAATTACACTTGGGAAAAGAAAAAGCAGAAGTGAAAACAAAACAAAAAAAAAGTGATGACGAGGGGGATTTACTTGAAGGCAGCTGTGGCTTCTCTGTGCTGTTTTGCAGCAGTTGTGTTCCGGTGCAGGCGAGGAGAAGCACCAGCTGCTTCCATCAGCAAGATGGCCGCAGGTGCCCTGCGTTAAGGTGAGGCCCTGTCTCCATGCATGAGCCCTGACATTGGTGCTTTGCAGGAAGGTAGGCACTCGGGGCAGTGAGCATTCGTGGTACTGTGAGCTGGGCTGCTTTTGGTGATGTGGGGTTGTGGTTTTAATATTCCTTTTTAGGATGTTTATTAAGAAAGCTCCACACCACCCCTGAGCGATGTTACTGGGCCGTGTGCCTGGCAGAGGGTAAGCTTCAGCATCCTCTCATGCCAGAAGCGGGGTTTGCCTTCATCCCGCTGCCCGGGACTCTCTGGCTCCCGAGGGGCAGCGATGGGGCCCGGCTGACGCGTGTGGAAAGCTGCTGGGCCGGGGCCTGGTCCCGGCCCTACCGCAGCGGAGTGTCGGTTGGGCCGGAGGCTGGTGCCACAGGGAGAAGCGGGCTGTCGCTCACACACCCGTCTGGCAGGGGTGTCGCTGATGGGCGTCCGGACACTCCCCGGCCGTACGGGCTGACGATGGGGCCGGGTGAACGCTGACGGGGCTGCCGGCGGTGCCACCGGCCAGGCGGCTGGCGGGAGGGAGAGAGGGCGGGGCGGTGCAGCGCAGCGCAGGGCGCGCGCGGCGGAGCCGTGTTTACATTCCGCCGTCCGCTGCACGTTGTCGCGGAGCGGCTCGCTGCCATTGGCCAGGAAGGGCTGCGGCCCCGCCCCGGGGCGGGCAGGCTGCGTTCCGCCAGGCCCGCGGCGTGTGAGGCCGCCGGCGGAGCTGCCCCGGTGGGGCGCGGACGCGGGGCTTGGCGCAGCGGAGCGGGATGACGGTTCCGGGGGTGCCCTGCCGGTGGGGGACGGGACGCGGCGCGGCGGTGGGGGGGAAAGCGGACGGGCAGCGAGTGGCTCTCCCTGTGAGGCGGTAGCGGCAGCCGACCTCCTGGCACCTCCCGCCACTCTCCTAGGATGCCTCCGCCAAGGGAGTCGAGGTGGGCGAGCGGGAAAGATGCAGGGGTGTCGCGGCGGCCGGCGGAGGTTCGGCCGGGCGCGGGACGGCCCTGCGGCGAAGGGGCGGTGCTGGGGCGAGCGGGGCGCTGGCTGAGGGAGGGCGGCGGGCGGGAGAGCTGTCTGCCGCGCTTGCACATGCGCAGCGCGGGCCCGGGCCGCGCTATATAGGACTTGGCGCCGGCGCCACCGCCAGCTGAGCAGCGCGGCCCGGGCGGCGGCGGCAGAGGTGCGCGGGGGGTGGCAGAAAGGGGTCCAGGCTGTGGGCGGCGGTGGTGATGATGATGGTGGTGGTGGTGGTGGTGGTCGGCGGTGGCGGCGGCGGCGATTGCGGTGGCAGTAGTGGTTATGATGGTGACGATGGCAATACCGGTGGCAATGGTAGCTGAGGTACCGGCAAGACCCGGTGCCGGTGTGAGGGGATAAGAGGGGCCCAGTCGCGGCGGCCGGTGGTGTGGCGCGGGCCGGCGGCCGGGAGCAGTGAGGCGGGCTGCCCGCCCGGGCACCGTTTTGGAGGGAGAGCGGCTGAGGAGACCGGCGGGGCGGGGGGGGGGGCAGAGATATCCGCGCGCGGCCCCATCCGCCCCCGCGGTGCCCTCCCGCGCAGGGCAGGCAGCGCTGCGGGGCGCCGCTGAGAGAGGCGATGGACCGGGCGGGCCGGGGTGTCGGCGGGAACCCGCCATCACCTCCACTCCTCCCCGGGGCCGCCCGGCGGCTGGGAGCCCTGTGAGGGTGGCGGGCTGCCGGGTTTTGGAGGGAGACGGGCGCGGTGGGGGTGGGGAAGCCGGCCGAGCCACTTGGCGGGCTGACCCCGATTGCCGGCCCGCGCCGTCCGCTTTCACCCCACCGTGGCGGCGGGTCCCGGCTGCCCCCCGCCCTGCCCCTCAGGACAGGGGCTTTGCGACGAGCACTCCTGGTTGGGGCACCCCCTCACGACCCCCGATCCCCGCGGGGCCCCGGGCTCATCCCGCGCTTGTGTGGGGTGCCCCCCCGAGGGAAAGTGTCCTGGCTGGAGAGGGGGTCCCCCGTGTGCGGGGCTACCCTCCCCGCAGGCCTGCGCCCCCACTTCCCCCTCAGGTTTTGGAGGGAGCCTCGCTCGCAGCAAGGCGGGAGCGCGAGGGAGGGGGGCGCGCTGCTGCGGTGCTGCCCTGCTCCCTGCCCCTTCGCGCGTCCCCTCAGCACCCCTCGACCGGGGTGGGGGCGGGGAGGGGGACGGGGACCGGCGGCAGCTCTGTCCTTTTTGGAGAGAGAGAGAGCGAGCGATCGCGGGCAGCGGTGGTGCCCCCTCCGCATCCTGACCCCCGATGCGCCCCGGGGCTGGCCGAGGCGCCCCCCGGCCCGGCCCATCGCGGTGCGGCGCGGCGCAGCGCAGGCCGCCGCCTCCCCGCTCTCTGGAAATTGGCGCGGAACCGGCGCGACGTGAGCGCGGGCGGTGGCGGGCGGCCCGGCTCGGCTCGGCTCGGCTCAGCTCAGCTCAGCTCGGCCCGGCCCATCCCGGCAGGTGTGGGGGGCCAGCGGCGGAATCTCCTCGGGGGGAACCGCTGCATCGCTACAATGTGTTGCTATGTGGGTGCCCGGTGGCTGCAGTGTAGAGGGAGTGGGGGCTGTCACAACAGCGGGGACAAATCCACGCCTCCCCCGCCATCCTTCTGCCTGTGAAATGTCCCTTTACAGCTTTCCCTCCCAAACCCAGGCTAGACGAGCCCAGCTAGCCTGAGCCAAGCTGGCTGCTGGCATACGTGGGCATTGCTGTATTGACCCACTTCAGCAGTTTAACTCCCAGCAGTATGTGCAGTTGCCTATGATTATATGACCACTGCACAGATGTCCTCTGTTTAGGCATCCCTCACACCAGTAAAATACTTTTCAGTGGTGTAAACTATGCTGATCTTTGTGATGTGTCCTATGATGCAAAGTACAGAACTTGGTACAACTTCCAGAGGATCCATTAACAGAGCTTGTGTTGGTTTTGTTTGGTCCAGGTAGAGATCTTACAGCCCAAAGAAGATGTCAAGACGCAGGTAAACTGTGAGCACTGTAATACACTAAGCTTATCTGTATCCCTCTAACAACTGCAGCCTTTCTAACATCTAATGTCTCTTTGCTCTTTGCAGTAGCCGTTTGCAAGCCAAGCAGCAGCAGCCGCCACTGTCACGTCAAGAGTCTCCACAAGAACTTCAGGCACCAGAACATCTCCAGACCAGAAAAAGGAGAACAGCAGAGGTGACTAGTTTGGGCGACTTGATAAATTTAAGAATATTCAAAATTCTCCAGTGCATTTGGATGGGATAATCTTTACCCTGTGGAGTTAGAAAGTGGGGCAAGAGTAGCAACAATTTAGTGTTGGAGATGCGTGTACTGGTCATTGTCAGTGTCTTGATATGTCTCTCTCTTACCAGCAGGAGATGAAGAAAAGAGAAGATGGGAAAATCGCTAAAAAGCATCAATATGAGATTAAGGTAATTCAATCCTGATTACTGGCTCAAGCTAGGTGAGGGAGTCTATCTGGTTTATGTTGGGTGGGAGTGAAGTCATGCGTTCCACACAACAAGTATTGAATAGGGGAAATTTCTACCTTCAGATATTAAAAACTACGTGAGCTTTGCACCTTAGCTTCCTTTTATATGTTTTTACTTTCTTAGTGTGGCTTTGCTGTAGATAAAGGGCCCTTCAATATGGGAACCACTGCAGGGTAAGGTTAGGTGTAAAAATGAGAATAAACCCAGGTGTTTCAGTAATTTCACACACAGAGCAGGTAAAGCCTAGAGGCAAATCATTGCACTTGTTTTAACAGAAGGTGTGGTTTCATGGCCATTTAGTTAAGGCTCATAACCATGCAGGCCCTCTTTACTCTCATTTAGCATTTCTTTTGATTATTTTAATCAATTTAGGAATCTTTTAACTAACATAGGAAACTTCTAAACCAAGTGAGGGGCTTTACAGTTGTTTAATTTAAAGTGGATTAGTAAAATAATGTAGCTTTGTAAAGCAAATGAGACTCACAGCTACAGTGAAGCAAAACTCTTCTGATTGTGAAGATTTGCAAACTTTGTGTAGGTACAAATGCCATGTAAGTACATCAGCTGTACTGTACTTCGGTTGAAACCATATGTCACAACTTACCTTTGCTGAAAAGGGGGAATCCTGCTCCCCTTTCCCTTCTTGATAGCTGGCCATGTGCTCCATCCCCTGCCATGCTCCATTTTTGGTTCTCTAAATGAAGCGGTATGCAGATCCAGCTTGCAAATTTGGCTCTACAAAATCAGTTAATGTTCTGCCAGGTTAGTGAGCTGAATCAATCCAGCAGAGAGTCTGACAAGCATCAAAGCTGACAAAAGAAGGAAGGAGTGGGACTTGGAGAGTGTGGATCACAGGAGAGAAAAAGGAGCAGGGTGTCTCTTCTCTCATGGCTGTTAAGATCAATTCTGCTGAAATACCTAACTTCACCCTTAGAGTACTTCAGCTGGGGTATAGATAGATTTAGACAGACTGAGGAAATGGTACATAGTTTACCTTGCCAAAGCAGCTATGTAGGAAAACCTTATGTGTTCAGGGGGCAGGTACTGCCTTTCTTTGGGAATGGGATACCCCTAAAGGCACAGAGGGTAATTAAAGTTCCATGTCACCATTTTGAAGGCTGTCAGCCATTACAGGGTTGCATGTGCTCCATGCATTTGATACCTCCTGACTTGTATTGGTTATGTGCATCCAAATAAGTATTGGTGAAACCAGTTGCAAAGTTAACTAATCTAGAATTCCTTCTGTGAAGCTTTTTGCATTAATAACTTTTGGGGTCTTCTCCTTTTGAGTCGTTGCATCCCATATTTGGCATTGGCAGGCTGAGAGATAGTTCACAGCTGCTGCTTGCTCAAGTGGGTATCTAGCTCAGGAGCTGAGATGGGTGGCTCCTCTCTGGCCTGCTTAATTGGAAGATAACAAGTTGCTGAATTTCCACTGAGAGACAGTAGAACCTCCACCCTCTCCTTTCTTTTCTCTCTCAGTAGATAAGTAGATAGGACCTGCAACCTAATGTCTTGTATTTCAGTAGCAATGTGTATCTTTGCCTTATGTGCCGAGCAGCTCAAGCAATGGATAGGTTACTTGCAGGCTCACAAACTAAAGACAGTTGTCTTCCTCAAAGCTGAGTTTCCCAAACTTAGCCAATTTGTTTATATGTGTTCTGCCTTGAAAGCCTCTGAAAGGCTTTGTTGCCATTCAATCTCTCTGTCCTCCTTTTCAGTACTTGAATCCATGCTGAGGTCCAAAGAGACTTAAGATACATTACATAGATTGTTGTTACTGTAATGTGCTTCTCACCTTTCTTCCCTCCCACAGTAAAATCAGCATTTTAAAGATCCCTGGTTTGTGTTGCAGAGTTGCTGGCCGCCCGCGATAACAGGAGGCATCTCACCTTGCATCATCATTGAAACTCCTCACAAGGAATCAGTAACCACTGACTTCTCAAAATTCAAAAAATACAGGTTCAGAAACCTCTTCATAAACCCATCGCCTCTGCCAGAACTCACGTAAGTTTGCCCAGTGCAGCGGTCGTCCATGTCTTGTCAGATATGCCAAACTACTCTGGGCAGTACTCTATCCAGGCTTTGCTGTCTCTTCATCCCACAAACAATTTGATACCCAAAACCCACAGAAATTCTGTTTGTTTTTTCCCCCAAGTCTTGCAAACACACCAGACAGGGACTTTTCACCTTTCATAGCTGTCCTTTTTCCTCCCAGTGTTGCTCCCAAGCTTGCTGAACTGTGCTTTAAAGAGCAGTGCTCTTCTCTCTACCTAGTAAATCACACTTCTGTATGTGTTGGAAAGCTTAGTCCAAAGTAGTGGTTAAAAAATAATGATGGTGATGGTGAATGAGGGAATCTCAGGCACTCCTTTAGCAAGTTGTTGGAGAACAGCTGGATCCCAAAGACACTTTCAGATACAGAATTCCCTGCAAGGAGTTTGATCCTTGATGTTCTTTCACCGGGCTCTGTCCTTTCTGACAAGCTGAATGAGAGGATCATTTACTCTCTCCTGCCTTCTGCTGCTTTCCAAACTGCTGCAAGATGGGAGGTTTCTTGATGCCTGGCCTCTAATGGGGACACTTGAGCATCAAACAAGCAAGTAACTCGCGTGTTTAACTTGTGATGGCAGCAGAACAACAGTGATCTGGGTTAGAATTTGTAGAGGGTACCAGTGATATCAGGTCTGCTTAGTGTCTCTGGTTCCACTTGGGGCAAGGTAAACATACAGCTTGAAAAATTTTCTAGGGAATCAGCATTGTACTGCTAACGTAACTGGAGGATGAAACTTAGTAACTGTAGGAGGAAAAGTACACCTAAGAAAAACCCACATCAATTCATAATAGCAATAATTACAAAAGCCAAGTAATATTAATGATATAGGCATCTTCTTCTTCCCAAGTAGACTTGTGTGCTAATAAATTATAAGTTAGTGATAAACAAGGGCTCCATTTTTCTCATGATGGCTGGTTTCTGAATCACAGAACATTAGGAGTTGGAAGGCACCTCAAAAGACCATCTAGTCCAACCCCCTGCCAGAGCAGGATCACCTAGACTAAATCACACAGGAACACAGCCAGGCAGGTTTGGAATGTCTCCAGAGAAGGAGACTCCACAAGCTCTCTGGGCAGCCTGTCCCAGTGCTCCCTCACCCTCACAGTGAAAAAGCTCCTCCTTACATTCACATGGAACTTCTTGTGCTCCAGCTTGCCTTCAGGTAGGCTAGAAAAGGAAGGGATGGATGAGTGACTTCTAAACACCATCAGTAAATGCTTCTCCCAAAATAATCCGGACAACTTCATGTGTGTTTTAGGTTTCTTGGGGAGCAGTCTGGGTTTTTTTGTGGGTTTTCTCTTGCTCTCTGGATAGCCACCTAACTAGGCAATCCCTGAAACCCTCATGTGTGCAGCTTCAGGATGCACACGGGTTTATTGGCTGTTTTGTAAAACTGGAGTTGCTGATGCTTTTGGCAAGCTGCTGTTGTGATGTAAAATGCTCAAAGTATACCTGCAATTTTCTAATTACCAGAAGGACCTTAGAGTAAATGGACATTTTGTTTTTGTTCCTGAATATCTCTAAACAATAAATAATGCTTTGATGCTCCTTTTGTGAAAGCGTATATATACTTAACAGTGCTTTGTGTAACTTCTTTCTTTAGCTGGGGGAATTCCAAAGATGTCTGGCTCAACATGCTGAAGAAGGAGAACAGATACGCTCATTGCAAACATCATTTCGTGTCACTACACTCTAGCTTGCAACCCCACATGAGATCCATACTGTTAGACTGGCTCTTGGAGGTATGTGCTGTGGGTTCCTTGGCTGTGCGTGGTGCCTGTGAAGCAGGCAGGGGAGAGCACAGCTTTAACATAACGATCCGATAGCACAATGTGCAGTGATGATAAACACCAAAACTGGTTTGCAACAAAGAGCATCCAGGTTACTTTTTTTGATCCTCCTGGTGAGCAGGAGATAGGAATGTCCCACACGGGGCAGTGAGCTGCAGCACTTAACTTTTGCTCTTGTCACACCTGGAAAGGGGAGAGCTCTAGATTTGGGCATTTGTATTGAAACAGCTGCAGACAGATTAGTTGTGGAGCTCTGTTTGCATCTTAGACTGTGTCTATGCCATGAGGCAACTGTATCTGTATCGAGGACTTGAGTTTCCACTTTCACCCTGCCTACATCAGGGGCTCTTAGATGTCAGCCCCTAACACTATTTTCTGACTTATTTCTAATTCTATTTGAAGAGAGCAGAAGAAAGTAGCACACTAGTAGCTGACATCTGAAGGGTCTTGATATAGGCAGGCTCCTGTTGGAAAAGGATTGCAAACACGTGGCCCACGCTCCCTTGTGATCACTGTACCTCACAGCGTTCCAGCTGACAAACAAGATGGAAGCTCTCAGGCTCAGCAGCACTGGTGTTGTAAAGGGAGACCTACCTTCTGGGGGTGTTTCCAAGAGCCTTACATTCTGTGTGTTCAGTCATCGCTGCCATAAGCAACCTTTGACTCATGCAGCCCTTGCCCATCAGGAGAAGGGATCCTGCAGGTTTGCCAGTCCCATATCAAGTCCTCCAGGAAGGCAGGGGTTGGCAGTGCTCTTGCTGTCCTGGTGGAACAGTGCTAATAGGGAATTACAAGGGAAGGGGAAGGAATGTGTGCTTGATCTTGTTTTGTGTTTTTAACGCATACAGCATGGATTTAAAACCTATTCCATTAGCACACTTCACTACTTCCTTCAACATGTAACTTACACAGCACCATGAAATTGTGTTTGGTTGTTTGTTTTTTTTTTTTTAAATCTTGAATTCTAAGGAAATCCTTGGATTTCCAAACAAAAATGTCAGCAAGGTCCTTGCTGTTGTCCAGCTCAGTGGTTCCATATGCCACAGTAGATTAAAATCCCAGCAACTTTGAGAGTCCTCCAGAAGCTCCTGAAGTTGTCTTCTGTAACATCATAGCTGAGATACTATTTAACATGACCAAGCATTATTCCTTACGTTTGGGCAACACACTTACAGAACTTGTGCCCTTTATTCCCTGGTGAGCCTGGTCTCTGTACCTTCTCAGGCCTGAGCCTTGCTTGGAGCAGTAGTTAATAACACCAGCTTAGCACATGAGGTGGCAAATACTAGATCAGGTCTAAAAGAGCCAGCTGTGGTGTTACTGCCATCCAGTTGCATTTTTGATGGTCAGGAAGGGTTTTAATTCACAAATGAGCTTCTAGCCTTATCTTAGGAAATGGCAGTGAGGTTTTATTCTGATTTTGTATCCAAGTGACTCGGTGAAGCTTGGGCTTGGATATCTCTTGGATATTCTTTCCTGTTGCCCAAACAGAGGTTTTGAGTGACTTAGAGATATCTAACTAGTTTCTAGTTGGGGAAGCGATAGAGAGTTGCAGATAAGCAGGAATTGGGGTGCACCTACCAGAACCCAGTCGAAGTTTAAAGGAAAAAGTAGCCCCCTGCTTAAGATCTGCCCTCCTGGACAGGCTCCTTCCCTTTTTTTGTTGAGCTGGCACTGGCACGGCTCGGGCACAATGAGCATATTAAGCGCTGCGGCTGCCCTGGCTGCCCTGCCAGGGGAACGACGGCTGCGCCGAGCAGATGGCTGCCCCTGCAGTTTTGTTCCTGCTTAGCGAGCGAGGCTGCCCTGTGCCCGGGGGCTGCAGGCACTGCTCCTGCCTTGCCAGCACAGCCCTCTCAAGCAGGGGCTTCCAGGAGTGTTTGCTGTAAAGCGAAAAAGAAAAGAAAAACCCAACCCAGTAGTGTGGGGGTTCTGCCCTGTGAAAGGGACAGAGCTGTGAGGGATACAGGGAGGATCTGCTCAGTGACTTCAGCTTGGGGTTTGAGCCCCCAGTATTCTTAAATTAGTGGGGTGGTTTTTTGTTTTGTTGTAGTGGGCTTTTCCTCTCCTCAACGAGGTTTTCTTCTTCCAGTTGAAAATTGTTTGTACTCATTTTTAGGAAAACTGGATGCTATTTAGGTTGGAAAAAACATACTTTGGAATTATGCTGGTGCATCATAGATAATCTGTGTTTAGGTGGGAGCATGGGGAATACTTTTCCTAGCCCCATACTAACCACTATGTCCTAACTTGCTTAGGTGTGTGATGCTTTGTGTGGCAAAAGACAAGACTGTGCATACTGTGTTCCACTTCCTAAAGTGTGGCTGCTCCAGTGTGTGGAGTTTTTAACAGAAAATGGAATTGTTCTTGTTGTTTCTGTTGTAGGTGTGTGAGGTGTATGCACTCCACAGGGAAACCTTCTACCTAGCTCAAGACTTTTTTGATAGATTCATGTTGACACAAAAGAACATTAACAAGAGCATGCTTCAGCTCATAGGAATTACCTCATTATTCATTGCCTCCAAACTTGAGGTAAGAAGCTCTGTTACAGGGAGGAGGGTATTAAGTCTGGAATAACTAAAAAGACAGTGATAACACACTTATTTCTTCTGTCTGAATCTTTTGAACTTGGTGGTGTACATACAACAGTGAAGGTCAGAAGGGGAATTTTTTTCTCCTCCTTCAGTTGTGTGTATGTCAATCTCTTGGAGCCTAGTCTTTGTCCTCCTTTTCCTCAGCAGCAGGGAAGGAGAGCACATACACTTAAAAGGTATGCAAATGTGCTAGGAGTAGTTTTGTTTTGTCTTTTTCCAAATACACAGCAATTGGCAAACAGTCTCAGGAGTGGGTGTGGGACTTGAACAAACCCAAGCCTAAGTCTCAAATTGCCTGTACATTGGGCTGATATCCCTTTAAACCTGTTCACTGGAGGTTGGTTTGGTGGTTTTTTTCTTTTAAAGATAGTGCAGTCGGTGCAGTGGTGGTGAAATGTTACATGGCACGCTACAGCTCTGAGCCCAGAGCATATTTTTGGATGCCTCCTTTTGTAGGTCATGGTAGGTTAGACTGAGAGGCAAAATTGGGATATTAAGTCTTGATATTTGGAAACCCCTCAATCTAGCTGCTGCTCCTAAAGCTGAGGTAGTGCACTGCAAGCAGCAGTGTCTCCTAAGGAAGCGCATGGGGCATCAGGCTGGTAGAGAAGTGGTTATGCTGGCTGACAAGTTGGCTTTTGCTAACACACCTATACTGGCCCCAGCTGACATGTCTGGGTTGGCACATTCCTTTGTTAACCACCTCTGTGCTGTGGATTTTGCCAGCTACAGTGGCTATGGGATTTTTCTCTCCTTTTTAATTTTTATTTATTTTTAAATCAATGAGGCCACATCAGTGCTGCCACTGTGCATCACCTGCATCAGCACACCTTTTCTAACCCCATTCTCTGCTGTGCAAGAGTTAGGATGGTGTATGCTTTTACAGGAAACGGAATAGCTGAGTGGGAAGTGCTATAATGAAAGGCTGTTCTGATTGCTTGGTCAGAATTTATTACCCCCAAAAGCTAAAGCTCTGGTAAACCTATAATGTTTTACAACAGGCAACATATGACCTACTTGTTTGTAGCAGTCTCCTCACCCTTGTAAGTTTCAACTCACTTCATATAACAGGAAAAACCCTGGTTCTAGCATAAGACATGTTGATGCTCTGGTACGGACTGTGCAGTGCCAGTACCTGCTCAAGCTTTCTGAGTCCTAAGGCCCTCTAATCTTAACTTTTTTCCCTCCTTCCCTCCCTTTAAAGGAAATCTATGCTCCTAAAATACAGGAATTTGCTTACGTCACCGACGGTGCTTGCAGCGAGGACGATATTGTCAGAATGGAGCTTATTATGTTAAAGGTAATAACTGTGCTGTGGCTGTCGGTGCTGGCTGACTGACTGTCCAGCTCAGCCTTGTGTTTTAATGTCCTTCATCTGCTTGGAAAGGGAACGTGTTTAGTTTGTCCCTCTTTCTGCAAAACAGCCAAGCCTTCGTTGTACATGCAGTGCACCTTTGCAGCCCTGGCTGGGGTGAAACCCTGGCTGTTAGAAGAGGGCAGGTGAAAGTAAAGGCTCCTGGCGGGTACAGCCATCTGTGGGGCAGGCCAGAGGGCTCTCACTGGACCACAGTGCACGTGCTGGGGTCCTTTGCTGCCCAGGAACAGGGGCCTCTAGGAGAGTGAGGAGAAGCACTGACACTACTCACTGCTCCTTATGTTGGGAGGGTTCCACCTCTGCCACTGCAGAGCTCCTTAGGCATTCGTGCTGCAGAGCTCCTTAGGCATTCGTGCTGCAGAGCTCCTTAGGCATTCGTGCTGCAGAGCTCCTTAGGCATTCCTGCTTCGCCTGTAGTGAGGAGTTGCAGGTTCAGGCAGCCCGCCCCGAGGCTCGGGGAAGTGCTCTGCTTTTCCAGCTACCGAATGAGGAAGATATATAAGGTCCAACCACACAGGCAAGGGGCTTGAGGAACACTTTTGTGCTGGCTCTAATGATCCCTGTTCAAAAGGTAGAGAGAATGTGATCTGAAATTTTTTGTTTGTGCTTGAAATTGTATACAGAGTGTAGTGTCTTTCCAGGATCTGCACAATAAGCTGAGCAAACTCAGGAGGGGAGGTGTGGGAAAAGAGATTGGAGAGCAAAGCTATCCTTGCATGGCTTAACATGTGTGGTTTAACTCTAACATTTGCAGGCTTTAAAATGGGAACTCTGTCCAGTGACAATCATCTCTTGGCTGAACCTCTATCTTCAAGTTGATGCTCTGAAGGATGTTCCGAAAGTGCTGCTACCTCAGTATTCTCAGGAAAAATTCATTCAGATAGCACAGGTAGGCAGTAAGCTGTATCAGAAAATGCTTTTTGGAGGGATTAAAGCACTGCTGAACATCATTCCTTAATGGCTTTCGGGAGGGGCGGGGGGTGTGTAGTTTCTCTCACCTGTTACTTTATTAAGGAAGGTGAAGTTGGCTCAGCAGAGACTTTCCTGCTGTTTTGAGCAGAAGTGCCCACAAGTTTCCTGTCTCCCAGCACTGTAACAGTGTTTCTGTGCACCTGCCCCCAGGGTGTTTGACTGGCTTGAAACTCCCCTAGGGGTTTGATTTCTTATGGGTGTGTGGTGTGTCTCGCCTCAGAGAGCAGACATGTCTTAAGTCAAGTCACTCATCTTCTAGGTTTAAGAAAATACCTTCCTGGAGCTCTGCTAAGAGTTTGAAGGTGTACCTAACGTGCAAGGCACCCTTCACTTGCACGTATGTAACCTGTTTGCATCATAACTCTGTGAGGCCCCTTTAATGGCACTTGGCTCCAGAAATGAAGTAGCTGCATGCAGTTGAGGTGACAAAGCAGAGGCGTGTTACAACAGCAGCAGGGGCAGGAGAAGGGCAGTGTGCACAGCAATGACCCCCACGGGATTATACAGAAGTATCATCTTGTTCAAATTTGTAACTAACTGCTGTTTCCTCCCCTCTGCACTTGCTCAGCTCTTGGACCTGTGCATCCTGGATGTGAACTCTTTGGACTTCCAGTACAGAACACTAGCTGCTGCCGCGTTCTGCCACTATACCTCAATCGAAGTAGTTAAGAAAGCTTCAGGTAAGACGCCTTTGTAAAGCTTGGGCTTGCTAGGCTGGGAATTCTGAAAGCCTGAGCTGCTCCAAGCGTGGTGGTTTACCAGGCTGCCCAAGAGCAGAAGTTACATAAAGATGAGGAGTTCTGTTCTGGGGGGTACCCCCCTATAATTTTGCTTCCTTCCCACTGCTGTTTGAGATGTTACCAGAATCCCAAAGGGAAGGAAATGCTTTGAGCATAGAATCATAGAATGTGTTAGGTTGAAAGGGACCTTTAAAGGTCATCTAGTCAAACCCCCCTTTAACAAGATCAGGTTGCTCAGAGCTTCATCACCTTGAATGTCTAGAGGAAAGGGGCCACCACCACCTCTCTGGGCAACCTGTTCCAGTGTCTCATCACCCTCATTGGGAAGAACTTCCTAATGTCTGATCTAAACCTACCCTGCTCTGGTTTAAATTGCTTGTCCTGTGCCTTCCTGCCCTCACAAACAGTGCCTCCCCAGCCTGCCTGTAGCAGGCTGTGACAGTATGGGGTGCTGTAGTGCAAACCCTAACCTTGTGCTTGAGCTGAGGAAGTCATTTTGCCTCCCGCCAGTACACACCAGGAGCCCTCAGCTCCCCATGCTCTGCCACAAGGCTTTTCAGTACCAGGCCCAGGGAAACATGGGAGCGAGCTCCAGGGAGGATGTTTGTGAATTGCTATCTGCAGTGTTATCCGAGCTTTTACGCTTACGGCTGCCCTGGAACACCACACAACTCCTTAACTTCTAACTGCACTGTGGTGCTCTGCCCTCAGGCTTAGACTGGGACAGCATTTCAGAGTGTGTGGAGTGGATGGTGCCCTTTGCCAACGTGGTGAAAAAAGTCCCTGTGAAGCTGAAGAACTTCAAGAAGGTGGCAGCAGAAGATCGACATAATATCCAAACACACACAAACTATTTGGACATGCTGGTAGGTGACGCCTGGAGTTGTGTGTGTACACCCACCTCTTCCCAAGGCAGCTAAGGGAGGCCAAACACTTTCCTCCTCACACCAGACTCAACTCAGTCAGTAGCACCTACCCCTTTGTTTCTTTGTTTCGTGCTCCTGCCTGCTGATGCTCTCACCTAAAGGGGTGTGTTTTACCCTAAAGCTCAGAGGCCATAAGCAAAGACTGGGCTGTGTGTGTCACGGTGTTTAGAAGCTCATTGTCTTGTCTTTGGAGTGTAACGGCGCCTTGGGTGTTTTATTTGGCATCCTAATGCTGGAGTACTTGAGTTGTACTAGCAGTGTGGGAAGTGCTGAGGAACAGTAAGTCTTGCCACAGGTACTAACAGCCTTTCTCCTCCCCAATACACAGGAAGAAGTTAACAGTGGTGTAGCAGCTACTGCCCCAGGTCAGTTATCACCCATGTCAACAGGAGGAATAATAACCCCTCCCAAAAGCACAGAGAAGAAATGAAACCTGGACACCCAGCTTGACACACACTTCCAGAAACAGGACTTGGTGCTTCTGAAGAGACCACACTAAGGGAGAACTTGCTCTTTACAGCTACACAAGACTTGGGCAGTAAAAGCAGCCTCAACCGCAGAGCAGCAGATGGAAATTGAGACCTCTGTCCCTCCTACAGACTTGGTAAAAGACTCTGACCCAGCATCCCTCCATGCTACCACAGGAGCCTGGACTACTTCGGTCCGTTCTCAGACATGACTTAACTCTTGACCATTCCTAACTTATCCATTTCAAGAACTTTTTAAACAAACGTGGCTGAATGGCAAAGTTTGTTCACTCACCTTCTCTGCCAAACTTGCTTTACCTTGGGCTTGCCCCGCAGAGGTTACATGTCAGCGTGTACATATCACCTCTTCTTTCCTTCTCTTGGTAAAGGCTTACTGCCTGAGCTCAGGTGCTGTATTACAGAGGTCAGGGGTAGCAGTTTACTGTTCTGAAACCACTCTGCCCTTGCAGCCATCGCTGCATCCAAGTTAGTTCCATGTGAGGCTGATGAATTCAAGGTGGCCCATCTGGGCTGCCCCGAACTTGAGTTCCAGCACATCACTGACCTCAGGTAAGAGTACAAGCACAGAACCTGCTGCTGCAGTAATTGTAACTGGAAGAAGCGCAGTCCTTGAAGGAAGGACTTCTGCTTTATAGAACCCGGCCACCAACTTCCAACAAGGACAAACCTAAGAACCCGAGACAGTATGGAAACAAGGTGCTGGTACTCTACACCCCTCACCATGGAGCTGTCCTTTATCAGTGTTTAGAAACAGCATTAACTACTGTGTTTCCTTGGACAACTCACTACCTCTGCCTCTGAGGTGCTTCGCTTCTGCGATGAAGGGTCAGTACTGCGATAAATGGGTATCGCTCCTCCTCCCTCTTTCCAGATGCTCCCCCTGTGCCCCACAGCCAGGGACAAGTTTTACATGGCACTGAGCATCAGGTGCCACCCCCAGCCACGTTAACTCCTGTTCCTACCAAACTTGAATCCATGTCTTCTTCACAACAAGCCATTGTGGAACTAGCTGAAGTTGCTTCCAGCCTTCTGTACAGTTTGTGTAAAGAGGGGTTTATTATAAGATTTCATCTATTTCTAAAAAGAAAGATACTAGACTGTAAATGTTGTATAAAAGTTGAAATGCTTTTAAAAAATAATAAAATCTGGAAAGGTTTTTTTTTTCCCCACTTTATACATTTTATAGGAGTCTGCCAGCATTAGCTTAGAAGTAAAGTTTTGCCATGGCTTGAAGAAACTTCTTTTTTCTCCTCTGGGCGGCAAGCTGTAGGACTTCCTCAGGATTACTGGCATTCAGCTCTGTCTGGCCAATGGCTTTTATCTGAAAACAAAAGAATTACACAACAAAACTGAGACTGGAACTGGCAATCCTTTTCAGAGCTGGTTCCAGGGAGGGAAAGACGGGCTAAGGAAATGCCCCCCAGCACCCTGCCTCAACTTACCGCTATCTGCCGCTTGTCTGTCTCACCTCTTTTGTGGTGCAGATCTGAGGGTGAGTCAAGGAAAGACCTGGGTAGGAAATGGACTTTTCAGGTCATAAACAGCCACTACAGGCTTTCTGCAGTGGGGATTCTAGCAAAAGGATACATGTCAAATACTCCAAGATGGTGACATCCCAGATGTATTCGTAGTAAGAATCCATGGCATCATGACTGAAAGAGAGCAGGTGAAATGGTCTGACATGCTCACCTACTGTGGGTGCATGCTGGGGGCTTGGGGACCCTTTACCTGTTCTGCTCCTGCAGTGCTTTAAACGCAGTTTTATAGTCTACTTCTCTGAGGAACTGGCACAAAATGGCCACCTGCAAGGAAAGGCTCAGGGGTGATCTTCACAGCCCTCATTCCCCAGACACAGAAACCTCCCTCCCACAAAACCCCTCAGTAAGCCCACCCCTCAGTCCCACAGCAAGCACTAAGCACCCACAGCCTATTCTGAAATGCAAATGCCAGTAGTAGCTTGTCCTGAAAAAACAGGAAAGGAAGAAAAAACAGTTGGGGGAGGTGGGGTGGGGGAGTAAGGGTGGGGAAGGTTACTCACATCTGAAGGGACTGACCTGGCTTCCAGGTTCCTAAATGCACTGAAGGCCCTTGTGCTCAGAGCCTCATAGGAGCCCTGCTACTCCTCGGAGAACAAGCAACGACAGTGGCCACCTATGGCTCTCACAACGAGCAAGGCTGGGATCCCAATGCCACCCCACAGATACCCCACTCTCAATTCTTACCCCCAAAAAATTATATCCCAAGAGGAAAAAAATGAGACAAACTCTCCCTCTGCAACTCTTTCTACATTTTCCACCATATATTTACTCACTGATTTAGGTCCTTTTAGTGTCCTAGCAGCAGGAAAATCTATTTCCTTGCAGATGGCACTTCCAAGGGAAGCTGGATTCAGTTTTACTTTCTAGAAAGTTTTTCCTCCCCTTTTCACATCAAAGTATTTATACACAAGTGGTGTGCTTAAAGCCCCGTTTCACCTCTTACCTGGGTGTGACAGTTGAGTAAGGAACAACACTTGATCATTCTTTTTATCACCTACAGAGGATTAAAAAACAGAACACAAGCTCTGAAGTGCCAGCACTGGAACACAAACAGCAACTTAGGGTCTTCTAATACAAGGGACCAGCTAAACAACTGCTCCGAGACCCCCCAACAATTTCTGGGTATCAGCACATCTGCTGATGAGCAGTGGCATGGTGCCAGCCCGCACTCCCTGGCACAGGCACAGCTTACACGGGCTGTGACCGTTCGGGATGCCGGAGAGCCTGTGACACTCTCTCTTGTCATAGGAAGGGAACACGAGAGGAGCAGCAACCCCCGGGCACACAAATAACCTTCCCTGGGCCCAGTCAGGACAAGCGGCCATTTCCCACTGCCTGCCAACACACAGTGCGAGTCACACGGGGGTTCCTCAGGAACGAGGCATGCCTGGGTAACGGCTAAAGAGACTGCAAGATTTCACTGGAACACACAGGGCTGGGACTGCAGATCCCCCCCCCAAGAGCCCACATTACTAAGGGGTTCTCACTCACAGCCTGCTCACAAGTCACAAGCCACTTGTTACACCAACCTGCAAAGCACACAGGTACGTGCTAGTTGCAGTGCCATGCCTCTGGCACTCTGAGAGTGGGGAGTTACACTCCTGCCCATCTTTGGACAACCCTGCACAGGGTTGTGATGCAGCAGGCTGGCTGTCATGAGTGTGTATGTGTTCAGCAGTGCTGCCTGTGCAGAGAATCTCTCCAAAGAGAGATTTCTGGATGTTTTACTCACCTGGTCAGTGTACACATCCGGTGGTACCATCTTATTAAAGAAGTCCGAGCACACAGCTCCTGCCTGTAGATAGTAGTGAAGGGCTGCTGAATACTGATTTGTTGCTGCAGTGGAAAAAAAGCAAAATAAGGTCTTAAAAGTAAACACAGAAGTTATTTCTACAACTCAGATCAAGTGTTTATAGAATTACTCAGATACAGGTATCTCACGGCTGAATTTTGCTGGGACAGTGACTGGCCTATCATTGTTTAAGAAGCACAGACACACAGGAGGTGGCAAAACAGCAATAGACTGAAAACTCCACACTCAGGAAAAGGAGCAACATGGGCAAAGTTCTGCCTTCTGAGAATTACTTTTTGCTTTTCAGGTGTTTGTTCTTAAAACCATCAACCTCAGAGTGGAAAAGAGGTCTGCCTTCATGAGCATGAAGTTTAGTCAGTGCGAGCTAAGGAGAGCCAGCTGATGCCACCACACACCTCTCAGTTCAGCATGAGTTTTACTCCCAGGAAGCTCTTACAGAACTGACATGAAGATGAGAGCCTTCAGGGGCTCTGTGGTGAGAGCAGGCTGCTTGTCCTCACAGCCTCTGAGATACAGACCTGACACAGGCCAGGAGTGCTCCAGCTGTTGCCCTTTCAAGTACCAGCTTTGAGGCCACCTACACAAACACTGCCCTTTCCTCAGTGCCGCTCCATCTTGTACAAGCAGTAATACTGTCAGTTTAGATCCCTGAATCACTCTCCCACACTTAAAGGGACAGCCCTAAACACTGGATTAAGACCCTTCCCCTCACCCCAAGGGCTATAATGCATCTTCTGGTCAACGTGTCTCCTTTGGAAGGAACAGGCTCAGATTTCGGCGCTACATCTTACTGCACACCACTGACATGCTTCCAGTACAAAACTTGCCTCCTGCAATAGCCCACAGCCCCAGCATGCAGAGGGCAGAGGCACAGCATGTACCCTGTTCTAGTGCCAGCAAAGACCAACCCACGTTTAACACTGAATTTCACTAGAGTGGGCTCAACAGATAATTGAAGTGGCAGAAATGCCCAACTATCTTTGAGGATGGCTATGGCCAAGTCCTTCTCCGGCACATATACCAGGTAGTACTGTACATGACTGGCTATCTTCTCAAAGTTAATTCTTCAGCACCTAACCCTCTACACTCTTTACTCACACTATAAAGTAAGTCCCAGGAACTGACTTTAGACTGGGGAATATTTTAAAAAGCACAGCATCACACAGGCAACCACTGCCCTGGTACAGTCTGGGTGCAAGGTGTGGTGCCCGGAATCTGAAAGGCTTTATGTCCTGATTCTGCTGTCTGCTCTCAGCTGAGCAGCAAGGGCAAGTGGCAGGTGAGGTCCAAGGGGAAGTTCAAGAAGTTTAAGAGAAGACTCCAATGTTAGGGATCTGCATAATTATACCAGCTAGGGACTGACTTCACTCACTAGAAAAAGTGAAGTTAACAATGGCTCTTCGCGTTTCCCTTACCCCAAAAGCAAGCCTGCACGGCCCAGCGAAGCTCAGTCTCTGCAGGCTCCAACAACCTCCCAGACAAGTTCACCCCCACTGTCACTTCTAAAGATTTGAAACTTCTCTATCACCTCCTTTTCATCAGAGGAAACACAAAGAAGGTTATATCACACAGATCCCAGAGAAGCAAGGTACCCCTACACATGTGCCAAAACCAGACATTGGTTTCACTTACCAAAATAAATATCTGCCTGAATAATTAACCAGAAGTGGTTGTTTGCATTGATAGTCAATGCGTAGCTGACGAGCTCTTTTACTGTAACAGCCACAGCTTCAAAGTCCACAGACTGCAGACTAAAGGGGAAAGAAAAAGGAAGGAAAATAACTCCTAAACAGTTGGTTTGGGATTTTTGTTTTCAACAGTGACCTGTTTAATCACATCTAGTTTAAATCCAAAGCACCTTGCGTGGCCAGACAACAGTAACTCCAGGAAGGACTGTGTTGCCTAGGACTAGTGCTGAGTTGTTGTGAATCAGTACATCTGACAGACCCAGCACGCCTGTCACAGGTGACTGGAAAGCCCAGCCTCTACCTGCGGCTGGCCCTGCAGAAGGGTTCTGCCCAAGAATACATGTTCGCAGTTTCAAGCAGTTTGAAGGCAACCCAACCCCTGAAACCACTACACATCTATCCCAGCATCTGCATAGAAGGCCACAGACAGCAATCTCTGGAAACTTGTGGAGCTAGCTTGGGAAGGAAGGCTTGGAATGGTCTGGCACATTGCTCAGGCAGCCTTTCCCAAAGCTCGTGTGGAATCTCCATTTTTTAGAACATGTTTTTTCTCACCCTTCTGGTAAACTCCAGTTAAGACTGAAACTGCTTGGCCTTATAACAGACACCAAAGTCTACAGCAGCAACAGTCAGGCTACAGCAGACCAATTAAAGACAGATTAACCACACTACTAAGTGCTACACGCAGTCTCACAAGAGTCTTCTCCCTTGGTCCATATATGGAATCTAAACCAGCAAGGTTAATATTGGGGCAGTTATTCAAACACACCTCAAAAAAAATTCATATTAAAATATTATACAGTTCACTGAGTTACCTATAGCACAGTCAAGCCCACAGCTAAAACCTCCTCAGTCTCCTGTACCTTCACCTCCATTAGGACCATCAAATTAGGAGCAAAAACCTCCAGGAAATCAGAGCCATCTGCCTGCAAAACGGGGGTGGTGATGCCCTTTCACAGCAGAAATCACACTAACACTTGACAACTCACACACAGGAACTGGAACCAAGACAATTACTTAAGCACGTGGTTTCTAAGTTATATTTTTAATTATCTCCTTACTTGGGGATGGATGAAGGCCAGATGGAAATGTGCTCTGCTGCAATATCATTCACAATATCTTCCTAAGAGCAGAAAGATGGCAAGAGAAATTACAAAGAGAAACATTTCAAGAAAAACAAGTAAGACATTCTGGTATATACCAACCCGAACATTATGGAGCTTGACAAACAGGGACAATATTGTCGTTAAAACCAACGGCTCCTGGAAGGAAAGAAAGACAAAGTATTCCCATGAGCTACCAAAACTCCACTTTCTACCCTAAGCCTTAAAGCTATGAAAGAAGTTCTGACATCATCACAATTTCCAGCGTGAAGAGAGCAATGTTTTGTTGAGAATACAGGGACACTGTGAGAAAGTTTCTGTAGGAAGTCTTTAATTACTTCAGAACTTCCCCAAGTAACTCCTTTGATGTAAACTGTACTCAGATTTTACACATCTTTGTGCTGTTTCTGTGGCTACTGCCCAGCCTTAACCTTAAGCTAGGTATAGGACAACTTTCCATGCATTTACAAACCCTCAAGCTACAGTAATATAATTTCTCTTCCTCTTTCTTCTTCTACTTAGTTATGATGCAGCTTCCTTCTCCCTCCAAAAGGAATGCTTTGCTTCCTGGAATAAGATCAGCTTCATAAGAGCTGGAATAAAATATACTCCTAATGTTAACAGATGATTTTTAATTTCTTTTTACAAGCTATTCCATGTTGCTGTAGGGCAGGTATAGCAAGATCACATACTTTTCAGCCAGATAAAACACTTCCATAGCTATCAGATTTTCCTATTTTAACAGAAAAATATTATACCAGAACAAAGTTCTGGTTGCAAACACATTCTCAAGATCACTGTAACTTACGCGAAGCTTCTTGATGAAGGACAGCAATTCACTCCTAAATTAGGGAGACAAAACCCAAAGTAAGTAATTGTCCACAGCCCCCCCAAATATATATATGCAAACTTAATACACAAGAGTCAGTGAAGCAAATTTTTCACCCACCAAAATGCTCCTTCACCTCCCAGCTTACAAATGCAGCATATGCAAGTGGGAACAGTCCCACAGGTCATTCACTTTGAACAGAGTCACTGGCAACTTTCACTTTTAAATTGAAAGGTAGTTAAATAACCTGTATCTGTTATTCCATCAAGCTGTAAAAGGCACGAAAATCACTTTGTGTCAAGTCAATCACTGACTTTAAAAGGGAAAGCAACTGAACTACACTGTAATTCTCTAAGCTAAGATTGCAACAATAACCTTACAGGCTTTCAGAAAATGGTACACAGTGATCCAGCCAGCAGTGTGCCCTGGGGACTAAGGGAGTCAATGGCAGCTTGGGTGCATCAAAAGGAGCATGGCCAGCATGTCAAGGGAGGTGATCCTCCCCCTCTACTCTGCCCTGGTCAGGCCCCACCTGGATTACTGTATCCAGTTCTGGGCTCCCTGGTATAAGACAGGGATCTCCTGGAGAGAGTCCAGTGGAGGGCTAGGAAGGTGATTAAAGGCCTGGAGCATCTCCCCTATGAGGAAAGGCTGAGTGAACTGGGACTGTTCAACCTTGAGAAAAGAAGGCTGAGAGGGGATCTGATCAATGTTTATAAACATCTGAAGTGTGGGACACAGTGAGAAATAGCCAGCCTCTTTTCAGTGGTCTGTGGAGACAGGACAAGGGGAAATGGCCTCAAGTTAGAGCACAGGAAGTTCTGTATCAGTATGTGGAAGAACTTCTTTCCCAGTGAGGGTGACAGAGCCCTGGGACAGGCTGCCCAGGGGGGTCATGGAGTCTCCTTCTCTGGAGATATTCAAGACCCATCTGGACACCGACCTGTGCGACCTGTCCTAGGGAACCTGCTTTGGCAGGGGGTTGGACTCAATGATCTCTTGAGGTCCCCTCCAACCCCTACGATTCTGTGATCATTTATAATGCACATTGACTTCCTTGTCATGCCACATCAGAAACTGTCACCATAAGACAATCCAGACAAGCACAGCCTGTTTGGAAAAGGTTCCACTGCTTCTCTTCCGTAACAGTCTCAGGGTCGCTGCCCTTTACTGTATGAATCAGAGGGTCAGAAAAGGTGGAGTACCCCAGAGTACATCCATACTGCTTCCTTCTCCTTGCCAGAGCACACACCAGAAACCTACAGCAAGCACATACCCTTCTCTTCCACCAGTCGCACAGCAGCATGGAAAAAAGCAGCTGGCTTTTAGGCACACATTAACCTCATTAGCTCACGAAAGGCACAGAAACAGTCAATAGTTGGACTTTCCAAATTTTTAACATGGAAAGCTGTTGAATATAATCATATGTTCCACAATTTAACATAACAGGCAGTTTCTAATCAAGCTTGGACTTAATAACAGGCTGAAAAGGCTTGCTGTGTGGACAAATCAGACTCCTGAATCAATCAATCAATTAAGGCTAAGACTGGCAGAGGTTGGATAACTGACAGCTAAATCACTCTAGTCTGCAGTATTGTCACCCTTTCCCTCTCCCTGAGGGGTTCAGCTGAACTAGAATTCCATTTCAAGACTGAGTAACACCTGGTTTTAGGTTCAGACACCTAAAGCTAAGTGTAGACACCTAGGCTGTGAGCTAGGTGTTAATACAGCTATAAAAGTAGTTCACCTACAGAGTGAATGGAGTCTGCAGAGCAGTTCTAGTGAATGTAAAGCAGACCCCTCCAGTCAGTCAGTAAACAGCCCTCTAGACGCCACCGGCTTTCCCGGAAGAGCTGCACTGCTTACGTGGGAGCACAGGCACACAGTGGGAGCACAGGCACACATGCTTTGGTGTCTGTATGCTGACCTGAATCCCCAATGCTCCTTTTCTCTCTCTGAAAAGCAGAGCGTGCATCGCCACTAATACCCAACACTGCCAGTGAGCAGATTATTCACTCAGACAACTTTAGCTGCTGCCACCGCTCTGATAGTGGAATCACTATCTGAAGGGAACATGGTGTCAAATACACAATTCAAACAATCTTTAAAAGCAATTTAAGAAAACACACCTGTACATAATGCCCAGTGTAGACTCCCTGTGTTTTATCAGACTCACTCTGCCATCATTCCCCCGTTTGTGCTGGTTGGATACGCTGCAGATCTGTACGACGACTTCCCAGAGATCTTTAGCTGTCCGTCTGCTTTCTTTAGGACCTGGAAGTTCTTTGCATGTAGCAGCCAGCAACTGTCCCAGCTATGCAATGCCAGAGAAAAAGAAACACAGTAACTGCAGCCTGTCTGAATACTGACCACAGCAAAGGAATTACTGGTATTTTAAATGGCTAAGTAAGCGATTGTAAGCTACAAACTACAGAGAAATGTGACTAAACTTTGCAGCAGAGGAACCTGGAAAGAAAGAGCTCAACAGAAGATTGTTCCCTTTATTAGTTTCCTTAGGGTATATTCCATTCCTACAGGGTCCAGAAAACAAGCTCTACATTCTGCTTACATATATTACATAAAAACTAAACACCATATAAAATACAGCATTACAGAGATAGGCTCCCTTAACTTTCATATAATAATTAATTTGAACTGACACTGGCACCCTTTGCTATACAGGAAAGGCTGAACCTCAAAGTGGAAATTAGGAAGTACCACAGGTACAGAGCACAGCAAAAATGAATCCACCCTGTACTATAATCTGCATTCAGTGTCACCACCTGACTGCAAAATAGAAACTTTACTTTTAAAATGGTTCTACAGCAAAGCTTAAAAAAGTTAGTGCTTGAATGCCTCAAGAGATTCAACACTGGTGTTCGGTTCAAAAGCACATCTGTAAAACAAGTGTCTTAGGAACAGAAAAACAACGAGACATGAACCCTGAGATCTCTCCACTTCTCATACCTCCTATGTGAATCTAGGCTGAAGTTCCAGCTGAAAGGATAGTCCTTTATGGACGTGCTACAGGGCTTCCATCACCTTAGGGATCACAACCACACATGCCTGATGCTTACAGAACCAACCTCTGTGGGCAGTCAGCAAGGACTAAAGTGCAGCCTGTTGTATTTGTTCTTGCAGCCCAGCCTTGTCTTTTGCCGATCGTCAAACACATTTGTGCCTCAGCCTTTCTATCTTCTACACCAGACAGCCACAAACCTCAACTCTTGAGACAGAAAGCTACTTGGTTTTAAAAGAATAAAAGAATTCAACAAGAAAAAGTCAATTACAGCCTGACAAAGGCTTTGAGACTGAACACTCATTACCTTCACATAGGGATTAGTTTGAACCAGGGGCAATGGGACTTGCATTGTCAAATACTCATTCTCACGCCAGTTTAGCAGGAAGGCAACACATTCTTCAGCTATAACTTGTCGAAGAGGAATATCTGGAAGAAAAGGGGTTCTTTGATTAATTATAGTGTTTTTTTTTAAAAACCCACACTGTTATATGTAAACAAGCTAAACCCATTTCCTCTACCTAGCCATTTCTGTTCCACGTCTTCTATCACAGGAAAACATGATACTTAGCCCTATAAGAGACTTCACCTTGGAAAACCAGGAGCAATACCAGCTTCCTCCACCCACAGCAGTGCTACGTTACTCTCTGTGTGGAAGCATGTGGACTGGCCTTAACAATTAGCAAAACTTTTCAGGTAAAAATGCAGACATGTTCATCTTCTTCAAGTCCCTTAAGTGGCACTAACCAGAAACTATCAGTGTTTACCCATGTATAAGCATCATAATCTTGCTGTTCTCATTTCCAGCCTCTAAAAGCTAACCACTTCTAATGGGTCACTAAAACTAGTGTCAAACCACTACTGTTTTTGCAGATGTACAACTAAATGGTAGATTTACAATATAAAATTGGGGTTTCCCCCCGCCCCTTCTCTCAGGCTTTGTGCTTCACTGCATCTTAGGGAAGACAGCAACATACTTACCAGGTACTCTCATTTCCAAATATCCCCGGACTCTGCTTATAAGATCAGAAGGAGGACGTTCTCCAGAAACACCAGCTCCAGCTTCATGAGTGTAGATGTCCAAAAGTAACATCTCATTCAGCATGACTTGACGGAGTTTTGGAGAAAACTCTGTCACGAGCTCCAAACAAGCAGCAAAAAGCTGTTTTGCGTGGACAAAATCCTGCAGTAAAGAGGATATGCATCAATGGTTCCTGATGGATTCATAAAGGAGAGGAAGGACATTAAAGTCTGAACCAGCCTCAGCATCCATTAGTGTCGGCATTGCTCAAGCATCTCACAACTACTATTTGTGTTTCTTGGGCCTCTGGACTTGCTATTAAGCTTACCAGTTCCAACTGCACTGGATTTTTCAAACAAAACAAGAAGTTTGGGCAAAAGCATACTAGAAGTAACTGCTGGCATGTTAGTTACAGTTCAGTTTTACCTTGCAGTTTAGTAAACGACATTACTGTCAACTGCAAGGCAAACAGAACAGCACTCCAACAAACTCCCTATGTGAAACAGCCAGAAGAGCAGCACTTCGTATCAATCAATCAAATCACCACTAGGTTTAGATGCAATGTGATTTAGTACATCATAATCAAAACTGGGTACGAATGAAGCTATTTTCAGGCCTAACTCAGTGGAAAGCCATTATCCTTGCTCTACTGATGAAACCTTGTGAGACAAAAGGATTTCACCATTATACAACACACAGGGCTTGTTACTACATCTCCCTCACCTTCCAGTTGTTTGCTTTTCTTCCTCAAAACCAGCTTTCTCTATTTTCAGTGTTGTTAAAATTCACTTGCCTGAACTAAGTCACCAGTAACTTCACACGGGTCGCTCACCTTAATTGCACAGCAGTGTAATCCTTTCGCCATAAGGATGTAGACCAAATCCCTAGTCAGATTGTCTTTGATTCCTAAAATAACATTGCCGTAAACATTTGGTACTTCCCACTGGGAGAGAAATACACAGGACATTTGCACAGAAACAGGTTTTAGAATTCACATCACTGGTTAGAACATTAAAAACAAAACTCAAGGATTGAAAATGACTGACATTTAAGTGCCAACTCTTTCATTTTTACATCTAATCACAAGTAATGTATTGCTCATACAGAAGGTACAGCCAAAAGGGCTAGATACCCTACTTTGTTTATACTCTCAATGTGCAATAATTGGGAGGGAAAAAACAAATAAGAGATAAGAAATCCTTATTGTAAAAAATAAAATAAATACATCTCTTCTTCTCTCCTGCTCCCAGCTTTTAATGACAACAATGTCAACTAAAACAATATTGTTAATTAGTCAGAACATTGAAAGCAAAAGCTACATAAATCTGTATTCTCACAAGAACAGCTTGTGATACAGTCAACAATTCCTTAAACAAAGGAATTTGTTTTGTTGTAATACTTTTCAGAGAGACTGTGAGTTCAGGCATGTATCATCATTCTTATTAAACCATCATCATGCAAACAAACAAAAAAAATAATGACATTATTTTCTGTTCACTGCAGTATGATACCTAATCAGCCCTTGAACTACGCTCTCTCATGATGAGATGAAGTTACCTTATTTGAAACTGTCCAGAACTGGCGTTCTGAAGTCATACCATGCAACTCAATCAAGATCTGGCGAATCCTCCAAGGATCTACTGACAATATGAGCTGATGTTCAAGCTGGCCAATATTGACACTTGCTGAAGCTAGAAGAAAAGCAATCAGGTCTCCAGCACGTTCCTTCTTAACTTAGATGCTTTCTTAACTTAGATTCTTTAGCATATGACATTTTAAATGTAACACAGTAAGAACAGAAGATACGTCGATACTTCTATAGACCGCTTGCATCCCTTCGAGCCCTTCCATGGCTTGTGCCAGCTTCCCACCTCCCTGACCTGAAGGGCTGCTTTCAATGTCCCCTCTTCTCAAACCAGTAACTCTGAGTATTCCCTGATCCCTACAGTGAAGAAACAGGTTCAAGATCTGCACAAAAAGTGTTCCTATACTTCCTTAGTGAAAACAGGTATTTTCACAAGTGGTTTAACTCAATGCAGGACTGTATTACAACTGAAAGGTAAGTGCTTTTGAGCTCTGGTCACCCTGTGGCACCTCTTGTGTTAGCTTTGGACTTGTGCAGCTGCATAGCCAGCCAACTATATCTGGGAAATGAACTGGCCAGAGAGCGCCGTGTTTTACTTTGGTAGGTTTAGAACTTCATCCGGACAATACTACTGGCCCAGCACATCACACAGCCAGCTTCAAACCAACCACCACACCTCTCATTTGGTCAGCTCAGAAAAATTCCTTTGAGCATATCTATTATACTCAGCTGAGATACAAGCACACAACAGTCACCTTCTTGAACAGGTAGGGCATTCACCAAGTAAGAATGGGAAGCATTCTCTCTGAAAACATTCTCTCTAAACTTTTTCTGAGAACAAACGTGCACATAGTCACCTCAAGGATGGAAACAGGTTAACTAAGTTAATTAATGGAAACACTGTGAAACTACCTGGGATGTCATAAAAAGAAGTCACAGGTTTTGTGCACAGGTTGATGCGAGGAGATCTCTTCCGCATCTGATCCAGGAGCAGCTTTCGTTCATCATCTTTCAGCAGTTTTATGAACAGCTCATGAGATGAAATCATGAAGACAAGCTGAAGATCTTCCAAACCCAAACACAAGTTTCTAAACAAATTTAAAAAATAATACATGAGCAGGAAGAAGCTGCTTATTTTGCCAGTTACAAGTTCATAAAACATTTATTGTGCTGCACTAGGTTGCTTACAAAGCATAAATTCGCGGTATCTTAACGCAGTACATACTTGAGAAACGCTGCCATTTTTCTCTTCAATGCTTCCGAAGCACTTTCCAGGTTTATTGATCTTGAACAAACCTAGGAAAGAGAGCAGTAAATAATTAAGCAGCACCTAGAACTCAGAAAATGTTTAGTTACAGGCAGATTTACTGCTCAGTTTTGTGATAGGCAATTGTCATCAGACAGTAACCTCCTCTCTCAAGGGAAGCAACAAAGTTATTCGATAAACACTGTAGCCATCATAGATGGATCAGTTTCTTTCAACCTGTACACAAGACACGCTGTTTCAGACAACCCTGATCTGCCCTCAGGCACCATTCACCTTCCTTTTTCCTATTCCTCTGATATTCAGGTGTGCTGATGCTGAGCACCACAGCTTCAGCCAGCTTCATGAGATCATTAAGTACACAACAAAGTCCCTTCACATGAGCTCAAAAAGGAAGCAGCATTTCTAAGTGCAAAACTGTTATATTCACCAGGACTAACAGTTATAAAACAAAAAGCAGTAGTTGAAAGGTAACTAGATAATTGAATTTCATTGCTAGCTTGCAATAAATATTTGAGAAATATGTTCAAGTCCTAATATGAGCAGCTGATGGAACAGTTTTTGCTTGGTCTTCATAAAGTACAGAGTACCATCAGTCAATTTTTGCCACCTATTAAAGAAACAAGGAAAAGAAAAGGCTGAAATTAAGCAAAGAATATACAAAAGTAACAACAAAGCAGCACCAGGAGTTTAGTTTGAGCTGAGTAGTAACAGTTTCCTAAAAACTTCATTGTGGGCAACACTCTAAGTCTCACATACACAGTAACTCAGGATCACTTCACAACATACTAACTTTTACAACACCTCTGGTAAGGGATGGTAGTAAACTATTACTTTTTTTCTAAGATCTCCCTCTCGGAGAATTTGTTTCTTTGTTCCATGAAAAAAGATGGTCAATGATGTTTCTATGTAATTTAATGATGTCAGGAACTGCAACAATTTCAAATGCATGATGAAGCAACAAGTCAACACTGGTTCCTCCCCAACAGATGGCAATGGAGCTATGAACACAGATGCAAGACTGACTGTATAGAATGTAACTGTAGTAACTGTGAAGAAGTTGAATAAGGTTTGAGAAGTTACTTTAGAAAATATTTTCCCTGCTTCTGAAATTTGAGCATTACTTGCAACAATGATATGGCTATATGGAGAAAGAGGTACCTCACTAAATACTGGTTCCCCTTCTCATTTCAATTTCTTACCTCCAGGAGGAAGTCGATTTTCTCTTTGTTGGGCTTCAGGAACAGTTGACAAAACTGGATGTCAATTGTTCGACCCTGCAATACATCGCAGACTGTGTTGCACACGCAGACTTTGAAACAAACTTCATCCAGGGCATCGCTGCTGCATAAACACAAAACCAAAGGTCACAGAATTTTTCTGGCAAGCATGGAGTTGGTATCACTGCAAAGCTCCAGGTGTCAGGTTTGGAGCATATTGCTTCCATCTAAGACACCACTCACTCACTTTGGATCTACTTAAGTTCACCCAGGATCCCACTTTTCTCTCAAAATTCCCTCCCTGCCCACAGCTCTGTTTCTCACACAGACTTCTTTCAGCCTGAGCATCACTCATACTCCAACTAGAGCACTGCAACTGACACAAACAGCCTGTCTCCATCGATACTTCATTTTCCTCAAACATGTGTTTGTAAAGCTGAGCCTCTCTCGCTTCTGCAATTGAAATCACAAAATGCTTTGGGTTGGAAGGGACTTCAAAGATCATCTAGTTTCAACCCCCTGCTATGGGCAGGGACACGCTCACCAGACCAGGCTGCCCAAGGCTCGATCTAAACTGGCCTTAAATGCCTCCAGGGATGGGGCTTCCACAGCCTCTCTGGGCAGCCTGTTCCAGTGCCTCACTACCCTCACAGTAAAGAATTTCTTCCTAATGTCTAACCTAACCCTGTCCTCTTTCAGCTTGAAGCCATTGCCCCTTGTCCTATCACTACACTTCCTAGTGAGCAGCCCCCCTCCCACTTTCCTGTAGGACCCCTTTAAGTACTGGTACGCCATAATTAGGTCACTTCAGAGTTGTCTTTTCTCCAGGCTGAACAAGCCCAACTCTGGCAGCCTGGCTCCATAGGAGAGGTGCTCCAGCCCCTTGGTCATTATATACACACATACATATTTATATGATGAATTACAACTTTTACCACTGATTTTTTAAAATGTGTTAATACTTATTAAGTTCTTCCCATCTATGGCCAGGGAGATACATGACAACGTAGCTCCTTAGCAGTAGTCTAGACTACATCTTCCAATTAACAGAAATAAAGGCTGAAGTTTCTTGGACGTATTTTGTTAAAAAATTTTGTAGAGTTTCCATAAAAGCCGTAAAACTTATGAAAATTGCTTTTCATCATCACCAAACAGATCATTATTTAATGTCTTACCCTTGTTGAGCTTTTTGGAATAGTTCTCTCAGCACTGATTGCCTGAACTGAAAAGGTAAACTGAGGGTCAGATTATCTTCAAGGAATATCTTCACTAAATCCTGTAACACAAACACAGTTGGAATAGTCAATGGATAATGCAAAATATAAATTTTTATCTGGTAAAAATGATCAAACTAAAAGAAGCAGCTTGCAACTGTATTTCATACTAGACAGAGTTCATGAAACAACCAGAAAGGGACCAAGCAACAAAACAGTTCTCTAGCATCAGAGAAACAAAGGAAAAAAGCCCAAACTTGCAGATCTCAGTGGCAATGTTTCCTGAAAATGAAAGAATGAGATTCTACCTGAAAATTCCATACATCAGCTAGTAGGAATTATTGACACTGTATGGAATCCAGGATATTTGAATCTAATATCTACCAGATGATGTTATACTCCCACATAAGGGTATACTGAAAACTGTATGTTATCGGGTTAATGGTTAACTGGAACAATTATTAAAATCCTGGTCAGTTCAGGTGGAATCGCCCACGTGCAATGACAGAGAAACCCTCAAATATATATGGCTTTGTTAAAGCACCCTACCTGATATTTGCCAGATTTCATACAGTTATGGATTTGACTATAAGGAGATGCCTGTTGAGATGAATCATCAGAAGATGAGATGAGAACTCCACAGGCTTGACAGTACCCAGCTAACCGTTCTTCATCGATGGTAAAATGAAGTGATGATGAACCAATCTGAAAAGTAAGAGTTAATCAAATCTAAGTGGCCAAAATATTATGAAACATCTGCTTAATTTGGAAATAGAAGCAGAACCCACATTTTCTCCAGGTAAATAAAAAACTCTGCTAGTACACGTTTTAAATGGCATACTCTTATACGTGCTCTTCACAGCTTCCATCAGTTTTGTCCATTTAAATAAAAATCCGAGTTTTGCAGGTTTGGGTATATAATACGAAACAAAATAAAATGTAAAAAGCATGCCCTAGTAGTAAATTAAAACACTGTAATTTTTAGAAGGTGAGGACATAGACCATTTTATTTCCAAGGGAAAGTTAAATCAAAAAAGAGTTGGAAGTGCTGTGCAGTTAGCTTCCTCAAAAACACATTGCCACAATCAAAATATCACAGTGGACACAGAATGTACCATTCAGTTAACACCAGCACTGGAGATGTTATTCTTGCACTGCATTCATCAATACAATTTGTGTAAGAGAAGGGAGGGGGAAAAAAGGAAGCAATAATTTGAAGAGGTTTTTTGGAAGAGTTGAACATACATGCTAATGGAACACTCATTACCTTCGCAATCAACTCCTTTGTTTTGAAAAACTTTTCTTTAGCATTTTCATGAAGAGCTGGATTTGTAGCTCCTTGTTGAAAATAGATTGCACCCAAATCATAGCAAACCTGCAAACAGCATTGAGTTATCTTGGAAACGTACATAACATTTAATGTCACAATGAAGTACTTCAGCTCAAACCTTACACAAACTTTAAACCATTCCTGGCTTTACCTAATCTACCAACACGCCCTGCACACCTTTCCCCACATACTTAGTTTCCTCTTTAACTGTGATCTCAGTATGAGCAACTCTGCATAGGCAGTACAAAACTACAGAACAATTTCCACATCATTGTTAAGAATGATGCAGTAAGTCCTTGTCATATAACAGTTTAATCCAGAGGTGGGGGAGAAGTGAGGGGCTGGGGGTAGAGGGGAAGCAACAGAATTTATAATGTTTTAAAAAGAGTTATAATAATGTAAAAATAAAGTCAATAATATCTCAAAGCATTAAAAAAAAAAGATCACAGGAAATACTAATAGAAAAATGCTATAATTTATCTCAAAAATATGACTTAAAGCTTTGCCTAAAGAAATAGATTGAAAGCTTTAGTACAGAATGTAAGCTACCTGACACTGTATCTCCTCTGCAGTGATTTTCAGTCCAGCTGTGGAGCTCTCTGTTTCTCCATTCACCATACCAGGTTCCACGGCTAATAAATCCAGAGTTCTTATAGTGTGGACATAAAGATCCTTGTTTAGTTTTAGTGCTCCTTCCAGGACCAGGATGGAATCAGCAGCCTGCTCTTTCAACTGTGATAGTCCGAATGCATTGAAAAAAATATTCGAGTTTAGCTCTAGGTTTCAATTAACACTATAGATGTACCAGTACAGTAAAAGGACAATTAAAAGATTGTCATTATACACCCATTTTATTGCTATGTAGAGTCTGGTCCTATATTTCTTGCACAATAAAGAAATTTGTAATTTCTGATTCAGTTTCAGGTACTCACAAAACCAGAATCAAACCCCTACTTTCAATTGAAACAGAACATTTCTCTGTTTCACTGACACCTTTTTGTCCATTTTTGAAGCAGTCAGACTGCAAATTTTAAGTCACTATTTCACAGCTGAAACAAAACCAGATTCTACAATTTTTTCAAAAATTTGGATGAATTGATAAAAACAGTTAAAACATCATCCATGCTCATCTGTCTGAAAAAATACAAAAAAAAGTAAAAAAAGTTGTAGAAAATATGTAATACAAATTCTTTAACTGTTTCCAAGTAGTGCAAGAGTAGGAAAATAAGCCAGGCTGCTTATGGAAGTAGAGAGTTTATTCTTCTTCTTTCTTGCTTCTCTCAAAGCGAAACTCTTGAGGCACAACTAGCAGCCTGGTGAAAGCTACGTACAGAGAACACCTAGCCACTTCAAAAAAATAGTTTGAAGTGTTGAATTTTGCTGCTGTACGATTCTGCAGCTCAGACACGGTATGGCCTTAATTACTAGCTGCACACTGATTGTGTAGAGACTTGCTCAATTCATATGGCTCCAAGGATGGGCTGATGAAAGAACACTTCAATCACAAACAAATTCCGTACTACATGCAGGGTAGAGACATCACCATCCAAAATGCTCACTGTGGAACTGTAGCAAATACTAAGTGTGGCAAATATAAATGCACTGAATCCAACAAAACTTTGATGCAATTGTTTATTTCCTGTCAATTCGTATTTGTGTAAATTCAAGCAAAAATAAAGGGGGGAAGTCTCACCACTTTCAAAATATTTTCAGTTAGTTCCTTTTCTTGCTGCATCTGGTTCATCCTGAAAAATACAAAGAAGAGGTCAGGATCTCAATTATAAAGCAAACCTGAATGTTATTTTACTTCATGTTTTTGACCAAACCAATTCCTTCATAGGTTTTGCTGAATTTCATGTTAAATGTCATTATGCAGGACATTTTATCTATTGGAAGTACAGAAATATATAATGAAAAGATAGTTCTGGATGAGAATCTAGTTCAATGAAATAGAACTTAGAAGTTTTTGTTGCTTTTTTCTTAAAAATCAGACTGTTAATATTAGCTGAACTATCACAAAGAAATCAGCTTCCCCAGCCTTAAGTCTATGGAAGCTTCCTTATTTAAATATTCCCAAGCATGTGTGGGGGCAGAAGTCTGTTGCTGTGTTTATTTAAAAACTAAAAGTACTTTAAAATTATTCCCCTGGACAGATTATCTTTTTTATTATTCAGGATTAGACTGATACATATAGGACAATAGATGATTTATAGTAAAATTAGTAGTATTTTTGATTAACATACCTAACAGTCTCTCTAAGTTTGGCCTAATACTAGCTTATAAAATTACCATGAAGCACAGGAGAAGTACTGTTGAGATACTCCCAACTTTATCAGAGAAATGTATAACATAAAAGTCAATCCCAAGGACAGGCCGTAACTAGAGCCACACGATTTCTAGAATGCCAAATGAATACTGATTTAAAATCAGATTTATTGCCTAATGAAACAAAAATATTTCATTATTTCTCAGGTTATCATACATAGTGCAGCAAATCACTGTAATGAAAGAACTGTATTAAGCAAGCCACTGTAAGTTAAAACAGGATATAAGAAATGCACCCTGTTTAAATTAGAAAACAAGCATTCTGCCCAAGGAAATTGCCATCTCCTTTTCTCCTATGATTTTTCTGCTCCTCTACAAGCTCACCAAGATTGTAGCTTATTCAAAGAGTGGAACAACAGACAAGTACACGTCTGCATCGAACACATCTGACAGGGAAATAATAATATTCTTGAAAGAAATGCAAGTTCTCCATGCTACAACTGGCTATTTCAAGTGACTGCATGTTATTAACACGAGGTAACACATAGAAATTAAAATTCTGCTTACAAAATACACCTAAAGTGCAAATGAACTGTGCCTGTAACTTACACGTTTAACTGAGGTGGCCCCGGTTTCGGTTGCTTTACTGGGAAGCTACTTTGAACGATGGTCCTTATGGCCCTAGATAGGGGAAAATTAAGCAAAGAACAGTATTAGCATCAGAAATGTAATAAGCAGATTACACACCTCTTAAAAACATGTTTACCACTTCATACATGTTACTCCTTTAGAATACACCCTCTTCTAGTATTTAAGTGCTCTTATATCCATAAAAAGTTAAAAGACAGCAGAATTTTAATGTTTGTAAGGCAACAGTTCAAACCACTACCTTGCCTTGTTTTTTAAGAAACAAAACCAGCTGTAGAATAGCTTTTCAGGCTCAGCTCCTCACTATAAGCTACCTACAGATCACAAAATTATTCTTTCTTTGAAAATCGTTTCCCTTCCAAGTTCAAGTATATAGACAGAAAAAAACCTGATTTATTCTGTCTACGATTCTTAAGATTATTGTCTTAAAAGTAGTTTACCATCTGTTGTACAGTAGTATTGCCATGGCAGTGGTTGGGGGTAAGCTGGACAGGTCTACATCCACGTGTTTAGTTCCTGGTGGAACTTTGCTGATACACAGAAGCTCATTCAGTAGCATGTTCAATACAGGAACAGACAAACTATTAAAAAAAAAAAAAAAAAAAGAGAGTAAATCAGATACTTTATGTAGTTCTATACTTCTGGAATGTTTAAATAATATACACTACTATTCAGTACTCTGTTGTTACTTAACATCCCATAGAAGTAGATCCAGGCCTGAAGGTTGCTGGCCCTGCCTGTGGCAGGGGGCTGGAACTCTATGATCCATGGAGTCCCTTCCAACCCAGACCATTCTATGAAGTAAGAGTAGTATGTTTATTTAGCATAATGCAACGCTCTGTATCAGCTGGCGCTCTAGATCAGGCATGTAAAGCAGTTCCCAGTATTAGTGGTGTAAATTAAGCTGAAGTTGCATTAGTCCACACAGGCACATCCCCAGAATAACCCAGTCACCTACAACAGCAGGTCGCAAGTAACACATTATTTTCAAAGTATTCCCAGATCGTATCTCCAGAAAGTAAACAAACACATTTCCAGTGGAAATTAAATTTCTCTAACACAAAGGGAACCTTTCTCTGTGCTATTATTGCTTATCTGCCTTCCCGCAGCATCCATCAGTGAACAGCGAAGACTAGGAACTGGAATAGAACGCTCTAGAGCACTGTAAAATATACATAAGCTGGGATAGAACCTTCCTGGATAAAATGAGAAGGCATACAGGCTGCACTGCATCTCTCAAGCTTTTCAGGTATAATTTAACACAACTGAAACACTACTGCTATTTAGACATTATTTAAAACTAGAAATGATCAGCTACCGCCAAAGTGCCTTTGATCTTGAGAAAATTTTTCATTCTTTGCAACCAGCACTGAAAACAACCAGTGAAGCTACACTTCAACCAGCTAAAGCCAGAAATCCTGTCTAACAAATTTTATGTCTTGCATAATATCAAACTCCAGGTCTGTTATCAAGCTATCATTTTAAACTAACAAATGCTGGGTTTACTCTGTGAGGTCCAGGAATCTTGTTTTCATTGGCAAGAGTAGAACATCATTCAACTGTTTGGAACAGGAGCTTTAGGAAAAAGCTGGCCTCTAGTTGTTAATTTTATTTCTTTTTAACTACCACAATGGAACCTTTGGGTACAATCAGTTAGAAAACAAAAGCATGTTTCTATTTTAAGAACAATCTTGGGCTAAATGAGCTAACAGAACAAGAACTTTAATGACTACACAGAGATGCTAAATTAGTAGTTGAAATTACTTCAGGTTGGTTCTCAGGAAAAACACCACAGATAGACAAAATAATACTAGCAAAATCCAGAACCAGACCAACAGTGTCATACAGTAGGGCTGATTTCTGAATGAGGATTACACCTCAGGTACTAACTGACAAAATACAACATGGATAAGTGTCAGTACAAATTCCTCCTGCAAGAAGGGAAGCAGCCTTGAAAAGCAAAAAAAAAAAAAAAAAAAAAGGCCCTCTTGTACACATTCCCATACATCTGCTTTCAAAGCTAAAGCATATATAACCCCCCTATTGTCTAGCAGATACTGCTGCCTATACAGTATTTGCCCATCTAACCACAACAAAGGTTTCTGTTCATTCTCTGCAGTTGGCACTAGGTTGGAAGGTCCTCTGGCAAGCAAAAATCCCACCTCACATTTCACTAAGGCAGATAAATATGACACAGCTTAACAGATGACAAAAATATTATTGTGTGGGGAAGGGGAGTAGGATAACTTCATAGGTAAAAATCACAGACATCTCATTCCAAGCCCCTCTTACTGCTCATTATAGCCCATTATAAAAACCCACAGATATATTATCATACAAGGGAGAAATGCATTATAAAAAAACCCCAAAAGTATAACACAAGTGAGTATGTACAAATAGAAGTACATAAGGAGAAAGATGCCCTACCAGTAATTCAAAGGAATATAGAGATTTTAACAAAATGCACCTGAAATGTAAATACATAATAAAGAACATACGATTTTCAGATCAACTCAAAAGAAAGACAACACAGCAGGACTTTTTAAAAGAAATTTTAGTACACTCAGAATCAATGTAACTTTTATCTAATGAAGGAATTTCTTCTTCTAAGGCAACTGCAAGCCAAATATTTTGTTTAATACTGTCATCAATGATCTGGACAAGGGGATTGAGCACACCCTCAACAAGTTTGCAAGTTACATTGTGCAGGAGTGTTGATATGCTGGAGGGTAGGAAGGGCCTATAGCAGGGTCTGGACAGGCTGGATCAATGGGATGAGGCCAACTGTGAGAGCTTCAACAAGGCTCAGTGCTGGTTCTTGCACCTGGGTCACAGCAGCCCCACACACCACTGCAGGCTTGGGGAAGAGCGGCTGGAAAGCTGCCTGGGGGAAAAGCCCCTGGTGGCTGGATGTGAGCCAGCAGTGTACCCAGGTGGGCACGAAAGCCAACAGCATCCTGGCTCATATCACAAATCGTGTGGTCAGCTGCAACAGGGTGGTGATCATCCCCCTGTACTCAGCTCTGGTGAGGCTGCACCTCAAGTACTGTGTTTAGCTTTGGGCCCCTCAGCACAAGGAGGACATTGCCCTTCTCTAAAGCATGTCCAGAGAAGGGCAGTGAAGCTGGTGAAGAGTATAGAGCACCGGTCTTATGAGGAACAGCTGAGGGAACTGGGGCTGTTCAGCCTGGAGAAGAGAAGGCACCTTATGGCTGCCTGAAACCACCTGAAAGGATGTTGTAGCCAGGTGGGTGTTGGCCTCTTAAGTAACAAGCAATAGGACAAGAGAAAACAGCCTCAAGTTGTGCCAATGGAGGTTTTGACTAGATATTAAGAAAGATGTGAACCAAAAGCTTTATTAGTCACTGGAAGAAGGTGCCCAGGGATATGGTTGAGTCACCATCCTTTGAGATATTTAAAAGACATGTAGGTGTGGTGCTTAGGGACATGGTTTAGTGGTTGGACTTGGCAGTGCTAGGTTAACAGTTGGACTCCATGACCTGAAAGGTCTTTTCCAACCTAAACAATGCTATGAAAATTACAACTGGGGAAAGCACTGTTCCACTAAGATTTTACAATGCTCAAGAGCAGTTCCCTAATGTGCTTAGCACTCCCAGAATAAATTCCCAACTGTTCTACCTCATCTGTTCAGAAGCTGAAATTATTTTGGTTAAAAAATTCAAAGGAAAAATGCCAAGGGGGAGTTTGTCTGTTTTCATCAGTCAGTTCAGTGATCTCAGTTGCAGGTATATAGACTGCTTTACATCAGCAAAACTAGAGCAACACCCCCAGCATCAAGCACATCAGAATGGGGAAACTTAAGCTAGCTTTTCCCCTGAAGAGACTGTAACCCAAACATTTATCTTTATGCAGTTCAAATGTTAATATTAATGCCTAAGAGATACTATTCTTCCTCTCTAAATTTTAAACAATATTGATTTGCTCACAGACACTACCTTAATTAAAACCCTTTTCTAACTCACAGACACAATTGAACTTGATTTCAGTTGTCACACCCAGGACTCTTCTTAATGCAAGAAAGATGCTGTTAGGAAAGGGAGCAGGACAGGTAAAATAAAGATCTCAAGCCACTTCAGATTAGTAATTTCAGCATGAAGATGATAAGACTATACCTTTTCTCTAATACATCCAAATCCCACTTCAGATGAGCAGCAACCTTAAGAGCAAGAAGTTTTAAAATACGGTTTCTTTTGTTATCAGGTGGTGGCTGGACTTGGTTCTGTTCATTCACTGATGGCTTTGAAGCTTGTTCCAAGAACTGGACAATCAGCTGTACAGGTGGTGGATCTGCAAAAGACAGAGCCACTCTTCAAATTCTCCATAAGCCCAGAAATTAACTTGTAGCTATGAACAGGGATCTTACTGTCATTTATAGAGCTGACATTGTTACCTAGAAGACACTAATCCCAAAGAGTATCTTCCTCATGCGGCCTCAAAGCAGATTGGTAGCTTTGCTTAACCTTCAAGTTTACCTGTCCACAGTAACCACACTCTCAAACTTAGATTTATACTCTTTGGTATTAATTATGTTTCATTATTTGCACCTACAGAAAAATAAATGCTGCCTCTTGAAATCACAAGTTAGCTGCTGTAAAAGTATATACCTACTTGTAATTCTTTTCTGTATTTTAAAATACATTTACAAGCAACTGATGGTTCTTCTGAATACATTTTGAAGACTGTTGGGTTTTTTTTTTAAGCCAGTCTAAACCTAAAACCACAAACAAGTCTCTCCCTTACAATAAGGCAGCACCTCTGAGCTGTTTTGCAAAATTAAAGCCACGTAACAACTATTACACACTCACTGAACTTTGTGAAGTGTAAACCTAATATTAATCTTTATTTTTTAATTGAAAACTGGCAGTGTGAGACCTAAGCACAACAATATAGCCTGTCTATGCTTAAATTTACTTTTTGTAGAGGCAATACTGCCCCAGGTCCTCCTGTTTCCTCACCTGCTTGTAGAATTCACGTGCTAAACCCCACAATTCTCACGAAAAGATCAGCTACTTTTAAATACGGTCACTTTCTCATAATACATCAGACTAGGATTCTGTTCATTCCAGGGTTAAGGCAATGCAATTTTATCGCTGAATTTTTCAGGAGGGCTCCAGTACCTGGCGCTAGTAAGACTTTAATGAGAGAAAGCCATCCCCAAATTGCAATGGTTTCTACAAGCAGCGCTTCACGCCGTGAAAATAAACAAGCGGTAACATTCCGCAAACAAAACTCACATGTGAGAAAGGAAAAGCCACCCCCCACACGGGTAAGACAGAGAGAGTAAGTTATGAATTAGGAAGTTTAATTTAACACGAGAAAAAGCACAGCCCTGTTTGCCTCAACTAAGGCCGCACAGCCGGGGCTGCCCGACCGCTGGGCCTGACCTCGCCCCTCGCACTTCCCCCGGACCCGCAGTAGGACCGCGCACGCTCCCGGAAGCGGCCCTCCCACCTCACAAGCTCTCCGGGGGCCTCTCTGCGGCCGGGGATACCGAGGCGCTACCGGCACCGGGGCAGCAAAGCCCCGCGGCGCCTCCCCAGGAACAGCCTGTGGGCGGGCGGGAGGCGGCGCCGGTGCGCGGCCGGCAGCGCCAGCTACAGGCCACGGGAAGGCGGAGGCAGCCGCCGAGCCGCAGGCCGCAGCGGCGAGGGAAGGAACTCGCAGAGAAACGAGAGAGCGTTTTTTCCCCGGGACCCCAGAGGAGCCGAGAAGCGACACCAGGGAGGGACGATACAGGCCGCGCCCAAAGCCGAGGGCAGGTGGCGGCCAGCAGCGCCGCGTCACACGCACCTGGAGAGGGCTTCTGCAGGTGCTGCTCCAGCAGCCCCTCCTCCAGCAGGAACTCGAACCAGGAGGTCTGCGGCGGCGTGCAAGGCCGGCTGGAGGTGGCGGCTTCCCGGTCGGCCGCTTCCGCGCTCATCGCTGCCGCTCGCCCCGAAGGCAGCTTCGCAGTCACCCACAACAGCACAAACTCCTCCCTCGCCCGGAGGAGGCGGCAGCGGAAACAAGATGGCGACTGGCCACCACCCCCAGCGCCGAGCCCCGGTGTACAGGGCTGCGCGGGGGCAGGCCTCCGGCCGAGGCACCGCCCCCTAGGGCGGGGCGGGAAGATTGCGGCGGGGATAGCGCGCAGGCTCGTCGCTTGCATCCCGTCACCTCCATGCGGTCACCTCCGTTTTAGCTGCCGCGGAGGTCGCAGACTGGCGCTGCCCACGCTCCCGGGAGTGAACCGGGTGGAAGAGCAACACAAATTACTGTGCGCAGGTTTGGGCACCACAGTACAGGAGGGACACAAAAATCCTGGAGAGTGTCCAGAGAAGGGCAACAAGGATCGGGAAGGGTCTGGAGGGAGTGTCTTACAAGGAGAGGCTGAAGTCCCTTGGTTTGTTCAGCCTGGAGAAAAGGAGGCTGAGAGGAGACCTCATCACAATCTATGGCTTAAAGGGGCAGGCGCCGATCTCCTCTTTGGTGACCTGTCATAGAACCCGAGGGAATGGTATGAAGCTGAGACAGGGGAGGTTTAGGCTGGATATTAGGAAGAGGTCCTTTACTGAGAGGGTGGTTGGGCACTGGAACAGGCTCCCCAGGGTCACAGCACCAAGCTTGACTGAGTTCAAGAAGTGTCTGGACAATGCCCTCAGTCCCATGCTCAGACTTGGATGACGCTGTGTCAATCAGGGAGTTGGGCTTGATGAATCCCAGAATCACTAGGTTGGAAAAGACATTTGAGATCATCAAGTCCACCCATACCTGTCCACTACTAAACAGTATCCCTAGGCACTTTATCTACCTGTCTTTTAAATACATTCAGGGTCAGTGACTCAACCACCTCCCTGGCCAGCCTGTTCCAATGCCCAATAATCCATTCAGTGAAGACTTTCTTCTTAATGTCCAACCTGAACCCCCCTGGTGCAGCTTGAGGTCATTCCCCCTTGTCCTATCACCTGTTGCTTGGGTGAAGAGATCCATCTCTATACAACCTCCTTTAAGGTAACTGTAGGTGGTGAAAAAGCATGCACTGATGTCCCCTGCCCTCAGCCTCTTCTTCTCCAGGCTAAACAACCCCAGTTCCCTCAGCTGCTCCTTGGAAGGTTTGCTCTCCAACACCTTCAAGAGCCCGGTTGCCCTTCTCTGGACACACTCCAGGTCCTCAGGGTCTTATCTGAACACAGCACTTGAGGTGCAGCCTCACCAATGCAGAGTACAGGGGCACATTCACTTCCCTGGGCCTGCTGACCATGCTATTTCTGATACAAGCCAAGATGCCATTAGCCTTTTTGGCCACCTGGGCACACTGCTGGCTCATGTTCAGCTGGCTGTCAATGAACACCCTCAGGTCATTCTCCACCAGGCAGCTTTCTAGCCACTCTTCCACAAGCCTGTAGCTCTGCACATGGTTGTTATGTCCCAATGGCAGGACTCTGCCCTTGGCCTTGTTGAACTTCATTCAGTTGGTCTCAGCCCATGGATCTAGCCTGTCCAGATCCCTCTGAAGAGCCTCCCTACCCTCAGGCAGATCGACACTTCCTCCCAGCTTAGTGCAGTCTGCAAACTTACTGAGGGAACATTCAATCCCTTCATCCAGGTGGTTGATAAAGATTTTGAACAGGACTGGACCCAGGACTGAGCCCTGGCTAACACCACTTATGACCAGCCTCCAGCTGTATTTAACTCCATTTATCACAACTCTTTGGGACTGGCCATCCAGCTATTTTTCTACCCAGCAGAGGATGCGCCTGTCCAGGACAGTGGCAGCCAGTTCCTCAAGCAGAATGCTGTGAGAAATGGTGCCAAAGGCTTTACTGAAGTCAAGGTACAGTCTTCCCCTCACCCACTAAGCAGGATGACCCTTATGGGTCCCTTCCAACTCAGGATATTCTATGAAATTCCACCTAAAATTGGTGGAATCATGCACTGATGTCACCTGCCCTCATCTCCCCCAGCACCCGCAGAGCTGTATCAGTCAAACTAATGCCTGGAGTGCCCCTCTCTCTGTCTGTCTACTTATGTAGCTACACAGTGACCTGCCAGCTATAGAAATTCTGCATTTTGCTTTAAGTGACCCAAGACGCCGGCAGAACTCTGTTTTTTCTCACCTTCCCTGAGGACAGAAGTCCATGAGATGTATTGACTGCAACACATTTTGTTGTCTTCTTGTGCGTGTTACTTTGTGGCTTCAGTTATTTGAAGGGAAACAAACATTAACTGCTGCTTCAGCTTTTCTGAGTTATTATTTACTGCATCCATATGTAAAATGTTCCATTTCAGAATATGAACAATCCTCTGGGAGACTGTAGTTAGCCTTCAAAGAAGTCTCTTTGGGAAGAGGCAATTTTCCTACCTGATATCAAGGTCAGAAGAGGCAACTTAATATAAGAGCAATAAAAAAGTATATATGCTTTATAGATATGTTCTAAGGGTTCAAGCCCTGGAAGAGTACCTTATTGAATCTCTGAGGCTCTGCAGGTTTAATTTATAGCACAACATATGCAATAACCCCTGATGTAAGAGTTTGGGTAGTGTCTTATCCTGCTTAGAAAGGAGGGAAAATTTGCATTAAGAAAGAGGTGGCTGTATGTTAATATAGCTAAAAGATTTTGGGGTTTTAATGATTCTATAAGAAGAATTGATGCCCAACCCTTTGAGGTTTTTGGTGTGGAATGGCTCATACTGACTGTTTGCTCCAAATTTCTCTAATAATTATTGCTATTTTAGTATCATTTATATTAATAATTTCATGGAATTAATGCAGATTGGTTTATTCACCTTGCATGACGTGGGATTTTAATGCATTTTCAAGGTAAATAATACTCATTCTAATAGTATCAAAATCATCCTAGGTACAAAACAAATTTACATTTGCTTTTTTTTTTTAATGCCAAGTAAAATGAGCAACAACGATGAAAGGCCTAATTGTAAAACAATTTTCATAAATCAAAGGAAGCATCGAGACTTCAATAAAAAGCAGACCTCGAATATCATGTCATACTGGTAACTTAAAAAGCACTAAGTAAAAAATGATTTTTAAAAACCCCCAAACACTTAGCACTTCAGGGCTTTCAAGCACATATTATCATTAACACATCACGCCAGGCATGGGGAGCTGCCCCCATTTCAGAGAAATCAGGAAGAGAGAAAGGTGATTTTTTTTCCATGGTCACAGGGGTGACAACGTTAGATTTCAGAAGCTCCTGACTCCCTTTCCATGTTCAAACCACCGTCCTGTTTTTGGGGGGTAGGAAGAGGAGGCAAAGGGGAACAGGGCAGATTTCCCACACTTTCTGTCTTGAGCATCACGACTTTTACCATGTCTGTCCTGATTGAATGCAATTCCAACTTTTTCCTGGATTTCCTTCTAGCTTCTCTTCACACCTGCTATCAGCTCTTTTTCAGCTGCAGACTCTGAGGAAGGCTTCCATGTGGAAAGCAAAGTTGGGAATACAATCTTACTGAATAAGAACTTTTCCCAGGTCTTACAACCAGTTTTAGGAGTGTAAAATTGTCACACCAGTGAAGGGCTATTCACAGCTGGGATCTTTCCACTCTTTCTCCTCTCTTCACAGGTAATTAGAAAAGAGGTTGGACAGCCTGTAGCAGTGAATTAGGTGGTGTGTGTGATGTCAAGGGAGATTACAGTTTAGGAAGAGAAGACAAAAGCTGACAGGAAAAACAAGTTTATGATGTTTTATATTTAACATTTGTGATAATTATTTCACAGCCTAAAATGAATGCAAGTTTCAAAAAAAAAAACCACCCTATGCATTGCTAGCTACCTGGTAGGGTGCATATTAATTCCAGAGAGAAAATAATTCAAGTTCTTGCATCCAGGAAAATTCTAGTATGTCACTGTGGCATACATAAATAAAGAGGGGGTATTAAAATGCTATTCTATACAAATCTTACTTTCCAAAGTTTTGAAGAAAAGTCATGCTTTAAAAGCCTTTGCAGTTCTATCATTAGATAGCAGTTTGTACAGTGCATATAAAAAGGCTCCTGGGAAAAGTGAGGATATCACACTACCATAACTAAAAACTTGTATCAAATCACTTGATGTGCCTTATATATAAAAAAGGGCATTTTAAAAATTAGTCTCCATATGTTGTGGCAATATGTTGAGTTCCTTTAACTTTGGTTACAAATGTTCATTTGAAACCTTATACAGTTCTTTAAGCTTGTCAAACTTTGACCCCCACTCTTGGAGGCAATCATAATTTAGATCTTCATCACCACAAACAGAGTCTAAGGAACTAAGGCTCTCTGCTAGAGAGCACTGCCCTTCTAAGCAGTAACAATGAATAGTGTCAAATGGAAGACTCTGTAGATCATTGTCTGCATCCCAGATGATTTGAGAAACATATTCCTTGAAGTCTGGGATGCTGGTTTCAGTTGATGTTGATTGTTTCTGATGTGCATGTTTTGGGAGTGAGTCTCTTTTTGGGCCGGTGGGTGTCCTGGAGTGTGGAGCTGCTGCCTTCAAGGAGAAGCAAGGAATGGTATGGAGAGGTTTCTTCAGTTCATCTATATCATAAGCATTCTGGGGGAAAAACAGAGTAATGAAAAAAATAGAGTGCAAATATCAGAAAGAAACAACACAAAATAAAACAGGTTCCAAAAAAGTGTTTTCAAATCCAATCCAACAAACTGGATTCTGTGATTTAACTATGAATGAGAGGGCCTAGTTCAGATCACACCAAACCCCTCTGTGTAATGACAGCATTCAGCCAAAGCAAGAACGCAGTGTCCAGAGCAGCCCCCTCAAAGGTGGCCACAGATGACCAGAATCATAAAAGCTGAAATAGAAGCCTCCCATTCATGAGTATCTAAGGTTAAAAAAACCCAACCAAACCAAAAATATCAATTGGCTAAGGACAGTGAGATAAATAAAAAGCCCGTGAAAGGAAGGTGAGGAGAGGTTGGATTTGCAAAGACTGGATTGAAGCTGCATCATACCTGGTCACGTTCTCCACCTCCTTCTTCATTATAATTGAAGACATTTTCTCTCACATCCTCCCAGCTTTCACGCTCTTCAGGAATATGGTAAATTCCTCCTTTCCGAAACCCTGAGCTTCCCCACTGACTCCACACCGTATAGGAGACCAAGAGTGCTGGAAGAAATAGACACGTATTTGTCATACGCTGTATGACAAAGTGTGATGCATGATAAACAAGTAGTTATATGATTTCTGAGATATTAAATCTACTCTTAATTTCACAAGCAAATTCCCAGGTAAGAAATGCTTAATCGTTAATATATAAAGAACTTATATTCAGGAATGTAAAGAATCATCTATGTATATTACATCATAAACTTCATTAAAAGGGTATTTTACTTACCTAAAGGAATCCATTTAAATAGAAGGCATTTTGGCCAATCTCTGGCCTTTCACCAATCCTGAGTAAATAAGATACCCAAAGTAAGTAAAACACTGTTTTAATGAAGGTTACAAGTGTAATATAATCATGGAGTCTTTACTATGCTGAGATGTGTGGGGGTTTTTTTTTCTCTACCAATATGACAAAGAGGTTTATGGTGGTATTAACTTTACAACCAAAGTGCTCCTGAAACTGGATACACTGTGAATACTTTGTCCTGCCCCACACTCTTAATGAAGCTTGGCTGTTAAGATCATAAACTTCCTAATATGTGAAAAGCATGTATTAGCTGTAGGTCCTACCTAATACAAATGTTAAGGGCTCAGGACAAGTGAGAGTTTCAGATAGATGTGGCTGCATGCATAGAGGGAAAGCACTTATTTAAGAAGGACTGAAAATAAGTGATTCTCAAAGAGAGAAGTCCTAAATTTGCTTGAACTGGCTTTAATGCAAATAAACTGTAACTATGTGCTGATGCCTGTCTGTTAGCATCCTTAAATGAACTCCCAACTGGTGATCTCCAGAAAAAGTGGTCACAATATCCAAGGGTAAAGCAGACTTGATTCAGTAGAGCAAGGTACAAGATTAAAAAGAAAGATGAAAAGTACTTGCTTTCCTACCTAGGAAGACAAGGAGGCACATGCTGATTGCCAGAATAGAACCAGAGCTGAGTCCAACAGGTCTTCCAGCCTTCACCTGGCTGATTTCACACCATCTTCCCTTGTAACCTTCAGGGCATTGGCAGATAGTCTTGTCCTGGGATTGAGTCACACAAGTACCCCCATTCCTACAGGTCCAGTGTCCACAAGGTGATGAGGTACAGTGTCTGAGCCCTGTAAGGTTGTCAGTCACTTCTACTTTCCCAGCTGGGCACCTGAACAACAAAAGCAGCAGATATCTTTTAGGCAGGCAAAGCACCCAGAGTTGTACATTGTTTTGTGGAAGGCTTGATACTATTTCTTTAAAGCAAATAAAGACTTTTCAAGCAATCCCAAACCCTCACTGAGAGTATGAAATAGATGTAAACTCTAATGAGCTAGTAGGCTTATGAAAACATGAACGTATGTTCTGCTTTCCCCATCCAGAAGATATGCAAAAGAGCTTCATGCCTTCCTTTCTCTAAGGAGTTTGGGGGGAAAAAAAAAAAAAAAAAAAAGTGAAGCCTGTTTAGCTTCTGAACATACTAACCCTTTTTCTACCAACATGTTCAAAGCCCTTAGAAGGAAATGGATGCCTGAGATCCATGGGGTTAGCAAGCACTTAGTATAAGTTTTGTAATGTTCATCTGGGCCTTTGGGAAAGAGATGTCATTGACCTCCTTAGAACGATCCATCTTGTCTTTTAGGACTTTAATTGGCAGAGAAAGCAATTTCTTCTGCTATGTAATTGTAAAGTCCATGTAGGAATAGTGTGAGGAGCACAGACCTGCCTGCTGCAATCCTTAGAAAAAACCTAGTGAATAGATGGAAGAGCTTTTGTGTTGTTCTTTCACTATCAGACTGAAGAAAGGGGTGACCCAAGGCACACTTAAGACCATCCCACAACCTCTCTCAACAATGAATCACCAGGCCACAGAAGTACCAAATTTTGGCTGAATTGAAGGAATCCAAGTGGTTCCTGCTCCCAGTCCTGCATGTATGCATTTGGGTTTTTTTAACAGAAATGTCTGCATTTTGATTTGCATATTTTAATATACATTTTGAAATTTTTCTTTCAAGAGTGGATCTTCTCTAAGAAACTAGCTGTGAGGAATATCAGCTGGTGGGCTTTGTTTCTGATCCTGGGCAGCCAATTTTAGAATCCAGTTTTGTGACAGTCTAATTTTGAGTGTCATTTTTTCATACAAAGTATTATTAATTTCAACTTTTTCCAGAGAAATATATGTAAATATGTATTTTATATGCAGTATATATTTTAGACACACACACACACACATATATATGCTATATCACAATATATATTTTCACACAGAGGAGAGACCAAAGCTTTTCCAAGCCACCTGTTATCAAAGGGCTTTTCACCTTCTCCTTGGTTAGTGATCTTCCCACCAAAGAAAAAATGGTGAGGTAAAAAAAAAGCCTTGCAGAAAACAGCGAGTTTGGACCATTCTGGGAGATAAGATGGAGAGTAAGATTTTTTCCTTGAGAGGCCCTTCTCTGACCAACAGCTGCAGGGGGCTTCACTGTTAAAAGCAACTTACCTGAACTAAGGTAGAAAGAAAGAGCTTCCCAACCACCCCAGGTGAAAACAAAAGCTGAATGTACCTGCATTCGTATTTTCTCCACAGGTCTACACAAAGGAAAGGGCTGTAACAGGGCTGGCTGCTGCAGGCACTGGAATGGCATCCCATGGTGACACCTTGCCGCCTCAGAATTAAGCCGAACTCTGTGCTTTTGCCTTCCATGAGAAGGGGCTGACCGTTCAGCTGGACGTCACGCATGCAACCTGCGTGAGAGCAGGGAGGACACAGAGAAACACGTTGAGGTAGCAACTTCCTGACTTCCAGCCTCATCCCCTGTGCACATGCAGGAAACCTTAGAGCATTGTGGAAAGCTTAAAAAAAAACCCTTAAGAAGAACCTTGTACTGCTTTTAGAAAAGCTATTTCTATGTTCTGTTTTAGAAGAGCTACGGAACCTGTGCCTATGTGCTCTGATCAGCCTAGAGACTGACTGTACTTCTCCAGGACAGCTTGCTTGTACCAATGCAATGATTTAGCAGAACTGTGCTCTGAACCAGAGCAGCTCCGCTAAACTAACTGAGATTTAAAATAGATTCTTAAAAGTAGGGCCAAATGAAAAGCAGCAGAATTGAAGAAGTTGTCTTCTGTTGAGCCACAATCTCCAGTTCCAGCACCCCAAGCCAGGAAATTAAATGTGTGCCATGAGTTGCCTTTCAAATCCCTCTCCTCCTACCAGGAAGTGTTACGTCTGTTCCTTAAAACCTTCTGAGGTGAAAAGGGAGTGAAGATCACAGCATGAGTTCCCTACTTGAGGCTCTGGCATGGGAAATAAAAATTTGAAGTGCTTTTTTTTTACTATCTACAGGAAAACTCATGGCTTCACTAGAACCAGATACAACGCCAAATAAAAGCTGAACATTAGTTCTGAATCCTCTAGTAGAGGAGGTGGAATTTCATGTCCATGGTAGTCTCATGGGAATTCTTACCTGGGTTTTAGACTCTACAAAACACTTAAGGATACCACTTTCAGGTTTTAATTCCCCTTTTGTGAACCGATCATGTCACTTACCTTGGAAATCGCCCTCGGAATGATTAGGAAGGCGGTTTCCTAGCACGATGCTTGCCCAATCCATTTCAAACCATCTATCTGTACCCAAGATAGCAGTCACTTCTTGATCACCACCACCACTGTTAACACGCAGGGTAAATTCATTGTTGTAGCGCTCCATGGTCAGAAGAACCCACTGGCCATTGTTTATACGTAATGTCCTCATTCTCAGAGAGTGATTTTTGTCCCCCAAGCTGAAGTTAACACAAAAGAAACCCTCAACCACCTAGAGGAAGATAATATAGAATTATAACAACAGAAGTACACTTCTAATCATTATTACGCAGTCCTGCCTCAAGAAATGGACCTGAGTTTTAAAATTAAAATGGCACTCTTCTTTTTAAGTGCCTTGTTCCACATTAAAAAAAATACCACAAGAAAACTGCAAGTCCCGGAATTATCAACTCTCTTCTTTACAGGCCACTCTTCCAACTCAGATTAACTTTTTAATTAATCTTCTCCTTATTGATGTCTACCTCCAAGTCTTCCCAGCTGACCCTCCTGTTACACCTGGAATAATTAGCCTTCCTCTAGGTAATGTAATCCAGAAAGCTTTTTTCAACAGCAAGAAAAACAGAGACAAGTTTAATAGCCAGAGACAGACAAAAGTAAAGGGAATAGGCAAAGAAGGCAAAACAATCTTCCCTATTTGTATGCACTTGAATGTACTTTTTACAGTGAAACAACTAGAATCTACATTATGAAAGGGTAATACTGAGAAGGACAAGACAAATGAGCAGTTACCCTCATGTGGAAAATTCTTGCTTTTTATTACGGTAAAGAATAAGTGTCTTTATTTGGAAACTGTATCCCTTTCTTTTACTTAGGTAGTCCATGTCAAATCAAGAGCACGGAAATAGAACAGCTTTTGGAGTGCTCACCTCCAGTCGGATGTATGCGTTCCCATCTACAGAGGCCAAGGTGAGAAGGGTGCTGTGGGAGATACGGGTGCGTGCCATCAGCTGGATCTGCGTGCTGGGAGAGCTGAGGATACTTCTTGGCTCATAATGGATCCAGCTGTCCCTTCCAAAAGCCCATTCTGGAAGAACTAAACGCAACACACACAAAATCAAAGCGAAATTCTCAGAAATTACTGTTCGTTGGGATCTCCACTGCTTGAGAATTAACCAGTTCTGAATGTCAGAATTTTAGTTCTTAAGAGGCTTTGACAACATAATAAAGCATCTTCCCACTGCCAAGGGAATTAAGAGGGAAAGAACAAATCAAGGAAACAGAATGTAGCAGGAAAGGGGCAATAATGTCTCTAACATTACACCTATCACAAGATATATATTCTACCCAATCATTTCTACACTGAGCTAAGTAACTTCTTTTCTTTTTTTAAGATCTGAAACACTTCTTCCAGTAAAGTAGATGGTATTCATCTGAAAACAAACAAACAAAAAAAGTAATCATAGAACGGCTTGAGGTGGAAGGGACCTTTAAAGGTCACCTAGTCCACCCCCACCCCTCCTCCCATAATGAAGAGGGACATCTTCAATTAGATCAGGTTGATCAGAGACATGCCAGTCCAACCTGACCTTGAATGTTTCCAGGGATGGGACATCTACTACCTCTCTGGAAAACCTGCGTCAGTGTTTCACTACTCTCATCATAAAAAATGTCTTCCTTACGTCTAGTCTAAATCTACCTTCTTTTCATTTAAAACTATTAACCCTTGTCTTATTGCTACAGGCCCTGCTAAAAAGTCTGTCCCCATCTTTCATATAAACCCCCTTCAAGTATTGAAAAGTGACCATAAAGTCTCCTGGAGCCTTCTCTTCTCCAGGCTGAACAAACCCAACTCTCTCAGCCTGTCTTCACAGGAGAGGTGCTCCAGCCCTTGATCATCTTTGTGGGCTCCCTCTGGATTCCCTCCAACAAGGCCATGCATTTCCCATACTGGGGATCCCAGAGATGGATGCAGTGCTCCAAGTGGGGTCTCATGAGAATGACAATCACCTCCCTTGACCTGCTGGCCACGCTTCTTTTGATGTAGAGCAGGATGTAGTCGGTTTTCTGGGATTTAAGTGCACTTTGCTGCCTCATGTTCAGCTTTTCATCCCCCAGTATCCCCAAGTCCTTCTCTGCAGGGCTGCTCCAAATCCCTTCATCCTCCAACCTGTACTGATACCAGCAGTTACCCTGATCCATGTGCAGGACCTTGCATTTGGCCTTGTTGAACCTCATGAGGTCCACACAAGCCCACTTCTGGAGCTTGTCCAGGTCCCTATGAATGGCATGCCACCTCTCAGGTGTGTCAATGACGCCACTCAGATCAATGCATCAAACAATATATCAAATACTCAAGAGACTTAATTTCCATGTTCTCTTTTCCTTTCACTGTCTCTCCTCTCTCATTCCTTTCTTAAAATGTATTTTCTTTTCTCCTCTAACTTATTCCCCTCTTGATATTCTTCTAGGCCACTGTTCTCTCCTGTTCACTTTCTCTGCAGCTATCCATCCCCATTAATGAGCAGGGATGGGTTTTCTTGGGACACTACAGTGACTTCCATCCCCAGCTGCCCACTCCTTGCTGTGAACACGGCTCAGCCATTCATAAAGCATCAGGTGAACACCAGCCTTTTGCAACCAAATATATTAGAAGAAGCTGTTGCAGTATCTTTATGCAACAAGAGTTAGAAAGTTCTTTACATCACTGCAGATCTAAATCATGCCCATAGTACAGCATGATCTTACTAGACTACTCAGGTCAAAGCTGTGCTTAATTTAAAGCAGTATGTTTGATGCTGTTCCACAGATCCTCACCATTCACTTCACCCTAGAAACTTGTGGTACCTTTTTCACACGTTGGTCCAGCATATCCTGGAGAACAGTCACAGTGAAAGAAATCCCAACCACCAACACACTTGCCATGGACACCACAGGAGGCCATCCCACCACTCTGACACATTTCATCTGTAAGGACACAGCCTGGAGCACTGTTCAAGGACTCTGCAGGGTGTTCTAAATCATAGACCTGGAAAAGGACACAGAGGAGTGTCACATCAGGTGTCTACAGTTAGCAGCAGGAAAAACAAGACTGGTCTTAGTAGCCTTACCTTAGTATCAACAATGACATTGCGGATGCAGCCAACAAACCCTCTGAAGCGCCTTTGTAAATCATGGTAAGGCAAAGTCTTCTTAACTCCACCCAGCTGCAGGGGCTGATGGCCACTGAAGAGCCTACCCATGCTGAAAGGAGGGCAGGGAAAGAAAGAATTAGCAACATGCAAAATACAGAAAATGGTCTGATTATTTTTTTTCCTCTTTTTTCCTTACCTATTTTGAATGATTATGTTTCCAATTCATGCCTTTTTTTTCCTTACCTTTGAGTTCCCACAGTCTCTTCAGAGGCTTCACAGGCAGCCAGATCCATTTGGGAGAGCTTCTTAATGACATTGCCATCACCTCTAAGTGAGACATTTACGCAGTGGTCAAGAATCAGCTTCACTGTCTGGAGAAAGGCAGTATTTAAAACAACTGTATCCGGAGACACACATACAGTGTAATGACACAGTTTCTTTCACTTAGCAGGAGGAGGAGCAGTAGCTACCAATCACAGTGTGGGGAATTAAATTAACAAAACACTTCCACATACTAATCTGGAAGGCATGTAACATGGCATGTAACTAAGGAGCCACACAAAAGATCTGACTCCACCATGACCATACAAAGTCACTGACACAGGAGAGGGATTTTCTGCCAAAACAGAATCCAAAGAGACAATTTAGATGGTCTTCCAGGCTACCCATCCCAGACCCTGACATGACTGCAGGTTGTCTTATGGAGGAGAGGAAGGGCAGCCTAGCAGATGCCTTCACCAGTGTTATAGCAGCAAGATGTTTCCATTACACGAAAGCCTATCTATCTATCTATCTCCTTTGTGCTGCATGTCTAAAGCCACTTGGTGGGCCAGAGTTTCACAGTCGAATTAAGGATAATTCATTCCACCCATCTAGAAAGCATTTAGCCCCTGGATTCTCACAACTCTGGCCTAAGCGACAGATAGGATCATTAAACAGAGAAAATAGCAGGGCTGATTTCAAAGTCAGATCGGGCCTCATCAGACCTTGTTCTACTTCACTGCCTCAAGACTAAGGGGCACCTGAGCTGACAAACTTCAATCCCTGCTGTTGCAGGGATGATGAAAGACTGATTGATAAAATAGCTCTGCAGAAGGGAGGGAGGATTCAGAAGGGATAACTATGTACATGAATTAGTGCTTCCACAGTTTAGACTTGCCTTTCCATCATTTATGATTTTTATATTGTGCCAGCGGTGATCTGCAACGTTAATTTTTCGTGACAGCTGTAGGAAAAGCTCACCAGAGCTGTGTCTCACGGTCAGTGATGGGACGCCACCAGAGAGCTCTGCAAAGAAAACACTTCTATTGGATAAACATGAACCATTTTCCCACCCAAACCCAGCTGAACTGATAGCTATGGCTAGATTTTAGTTGGAAGAGTTCTTTAGACAATTTTAAAAAAAAAGTGAGTTCTAACACAGTGACACAGGATACAGACTGGGTATACTGGCAAATTGTGCTGCATTTTCTTTATTCTCCAAGAATAACTTTTTTGTTTTGTTTTGTTTTTTTAAAAAAAGCCTGTTACCTGTAAGTAGAATCTCACTTTTGTCCAAAGACAAAAACCAAATCCAAATACTCTTTAAGTTGCTAACCTAATGCAATGAAATCTTCCTGTTCTCCAGGTTGCCCTGGTGCCACTGGTCCTTGGTACAACAAAAGGCCGTCAGCAACTTCAGTGATAAACTCTAAGGAGATGCGGCTCTCAAAGCAAGGCTTAAGAGGAGGGAACCAGGAATAACCGTGGCCTCTGAAGCTGTGTTTTGTCTGCTGGCAATCTGGTCCATGGAAATTTGCAGAACATTTGCACCTATGAAATAAACAAACAAAAGCAAAAATCCACCATCCAAGCAGAAGTCCTTTTCCCACAGCCAGACTCTCAACAGAAAAGCACCTTGCCCAGGCCATAGTGCAGGTTAAGCACTAGAAAAACACCCATCATAAAATGCTCCCTGTTGACTTGTTTGTGCAAACACAACAGAGCTTTAGTTCTAAACAACAAAACGTCTGGTTTTTTGTTTCTTATATTGGGATGGCCATTTTGAAGCAACATGCTCAAGACTTGCCTTCTGGAAGGGGACCAGGCTCATTCTGAGCCAGTATAGTCCCATCTTTTTTTCACATTGATACTATTTTTGTCTATGAGATAGGATTTTTGGAGAAAAAAATGAGGCAGGGAATGGGGAAAAGAGGTTATTAAGTGGCATAAGTGACATGAATTAAATGTACACTAAGGTAGGTTGCCCAAAACAAGAGCATTTTGCAGGATGACATTAAAGGAACTGATGCAGCCTGCAAACTTCCCAAGGTTTTCCTGGAGACTATGATGAACTGAAGCATCTACCTGAAAATAGAGGCTTGTTTGCAAGACCTGTGTGTGAAGTATAACAAAGCTTGCAGTGACATCTCCCCAAGCTTCCAGTTCTGCTCATTACAGACTGAGCTAGAAGCATTTTGCTTGCACAGGAGACAAAGCTTTACCAACCTGTAACCCAAATCAGTATCCACACACGTGCCACCGTTGAGACAAGGGTTTGTCTGGTATGAGGAGCAGGAGAGATGAGGACTTTCCCGAGCTGCACAGCCACACAGGGCATGACTCAGGACTGTCACAGACACCAGTGAAATGCTTCCAGCTGTGGTTATTGTTGGCACATGATTCTGTTCATGCCTACTGATGCATCCACTGCCATGAGTGCAGTTTGCAGTCACACATTCATCAATGCCAATCTGGGTGATATTTATATCCAAGATGTTTTCCAGCTGTGGAGAAGAATTAGCTGCATTCATATGACTTCTCTACAGAAAGGAAGCTCACAATGACATCCATGAAAACCCCAATTCCTATTTATTCTCAAAACTGATTGCTATGCCACTTCCTTCCATCATCTACCTTACTCCATCCAGCCACAGGCAGCTTAGCCTGCCATCTGTTAAGACCGAGGGCTTGGTATAAGTCAATTTTAGTCTGAGTAAGCACTTAAAAATATTGTCACATTCATCATAAGCTGAGTGGATAAATTTCAGTCTCTGATGGTTGTGAAGGATTATTTACAAAGCATCTGATCTGTATTTTTAATTTGGACTTCTTAAAAATATTGAGAAAGGTGGATGGGCATTGGGCAACGAAGTGAGTGTTTTCCTGGTGTGAGGGAGTTGGTACAGCAGCACTGATTGCAAACATAATCCTTATTTCAGCCTCTGTGTACCAAGACACATTTCCAACACAGCAAGTCATTTAACTTTGATCAAAACACTTCTTTTCCAAGAGGGGCAGTAATTTCACTAAATTGTCAATGCACATTTCCAACCTGGCTTTGCACTGGAGAATTTTACTGTTTTGCCCTCTTAACTCAGAAAGTTGGGAATTTTAATGGTTCCTGAGTTTCAGCTACAGCATATCTCTGTGTAGAAGACTATAAATTGAAACATTAAGATACAAGATAGAAAGGCAACAGCCAAACACAACTTTATACAGCAGTTAACAGTCTTTTCGATAGGGTTAACGTATTAACTTTCCTAAAAGCTGTTTGTGTTTGGGTGACTTAATGTGCATTTACAGGCTGGCTTTTAAAACACTCACATTTGAAACTTTAAATGTAAGTGCTAAAGGACTTTCTGACTTCACTGATTAAAATTATCCATTTTTACTTACACATTACTCCCTCAGTCATCCTAAATATGTGCATTTGCTAGACAATGGACATTATATGAATAGACACGATGAGAAGATGCTGTGGTTGCATAGGTAGTATGGGTACTTACCCACACTCTGGAGGCTGCTACATTCCCATTAAGTTTTTCTGCTTTATAATAGGGTGGACCATTAACTGCAAACCAAACATCAATCCCCTGGGCTGGACTTGCGCTATTTAATACACTGAAAATGTGAACATTTTCAAGATGCACTGATACAATTTCAGAAAGCAGCTTCTTCATCTGGTAGTATTTACTCTGTTTTCCTGGGGACTGGGATATGAAATCCTCTGGAGTGATATCTGTAATAAAAATTTAAAAACTGACAAATGCCATGTCTTGCAATCGTAGCAGTAAGAGAGGAGCACCGCAGAATAATATTAAGGTTGCAGAAAATGCACTTAACTGAAAATTCAGGGACATTTTCAGTTTTAGGCTCTGAAATTCCCCACAATGGCTTCTGCTCAGGGTTTGTTTTCTCAGGCCTTTTGACTCTCATTCATTTCTTTTTTTCATTCTTTTACATCAGAAACATGTTTAAGATGATTTTACTTTTCCACAAAGATTGAAGCAATTTGGTGAATTTCACACAGACATTTGTTCAAGTTGTGGTTTGTTTTTTTCTGAAATATTAATTGCTAATTTGTTAAAAAGTGTGAGTAGAAATCTCACTGCTTTTGTCTCCTGCATCAGACAAGTATTTCTTGCTGCCTTTTTTCTCCATAGATGCACCTTCACATGCGGTGCCAGAAGACCATGCAAACAAAGATGCCTTTTCAAACCCATACCTAGAAAAGTATTAACACTCATCTCATGTTAAAAAGCATTAGAATTTTAAGTAACACAGCAGTAACAGTAAAGAGGTAGATTGCCATATTATGATCCTAATCTACTTCTTCACTCTGCTTACCTTTTATTCGTATAGAACCAGCATTATGGAGGGCATCATCTTTGATATCCTTCACTATAACCTTTACTGTTGAGATAACATCTGGCCAGACTCCATCAATGACTCTGACTCTTATGTTGTATGTTCCTGGTGGAGTTCCTTCTTTAACAGTCAGCAAACCTGAGTTATCATTAAGGATAAAGTACCTGTAATAAGAGTTAAGCCAAGGAACAAGCTATGAGAACTTCAAAAGCTAAGTAGCAATTATCTTCACTGTTGTTTTTTTTCTGACTTTTTTCCTGCTTTATTTTGGGAAAGCTATCAAAGAAAGCAGATGTGTTCCCCCATGAAGTGATGGGGCACAACAGAGCTTTTTTACATTGCCATCTGCTGGCTCCTGATTACTCTTCACCAGCATATCAGGAAGGTTTCTTCCTGATTCCATGCCACAGGAGCTGTGTAGGAAGATTCAGGGTACTATAACCATAATTTTGGAAACAGTGAAAACTCCTAGTTTTGACACATTCATTGGAAGTGACACCTCTGTCCAAACCTCCAAATGGCATTTGTGCATCTCAGCCTCAGTCACCACCCAGACAGACACTTTGGTGAGAACACATCCAAGTAAGGTCTTAAAGCCGGAGACATGGAAGCACCAGCTCTCCAGGAGCATGGAGGAAGAAAGACAGAAGTTAGTGGAAATTTTTTCTGTAGTGGCTCACTGATACTGATCATGGGTATGACTGTGAACAGGAGTTGGGAATGGGATTCTAGCCCATCAGTCAGTGGGAAGTGGACCGGTTTGGCATCTGGCATTATTTAGTGTGGCATCACACTCAGAAGGGCTTTTGGGGAGCTACATAAAAGCATCTAAATAACAAAAAGCTTTTGGACACTTCTTTTCAAAAAAAAAGCCAACTTAAACACTTAGTATGTTTTTGTGTGCAGACAGACAAGACTTCCATACATTTCACCCAACTTCCATTTTTCTCTTCAAATACCTCGATGTTTTTCCTTCAAATTGGTAGATTTTGTGATCCCAGTCATCATCATCAGGGGCACGGACCTGGCCCAGTACAGTCGTGGGGAGGATACCTAAAACAACATAGCCTGTAAGTGGCACAGTCAGACTTCTCCTCACAGATATGCAAGCAGGCTGGCCATCCAGGTTTCACTCATTTGAGTCTACAACCCCTACAAAAATAGTTATGATGGTTGCCAAGAGACAAGGTGCACAGTTGGAAAATACCACAAGGTGTCCTGTTAATTGGGTGCTTGCAGTATGGCTATATAGATCTAATTCATCAGGTGACTACAATGAAAAGCCAAGGAAGAAAGACAAGACACCTCTGAGGGAAAATGTGAGAGAGATTCAGAAACATCCAAATTGGTAATCTTCACTATTTTGGCTGCAGTATCCAACCACTTCAACCAACTTTCAGAGTGGTTTAGACAGGAATTGGGGTTTGGTGGGATAAACAGCCCAAATGTTGACTGGATTATAAAGGGAAAAAGAAAATAGAGCAGTTTGGAGGAAATTACAGCAAGATAGAGAGGATACCCAGAATGTAACCAGGCTTATTTGGAGTAGATGGTGAGACTCTGGGGTGAGATGGAAAACAGCACGTGTTCTCCTGGGTTTGCATCCTCTCAGCAAAGATCACAAATTAGTATTTTTCTGTTCTACAAAAGCTATTTCTGAAGGAATATCTGAATTCATATATTTACTCATCAAGGGTACACAAAGAAGAGGAAAAGATGTGGGACTTCACCTTGCAAAAGGGAACAGCAAAAGCCCTGACAGTTCAGGGACTGCATGCAAAAAAGGAGAGAAAACTGTGTCCCTCCTGCAACTGTGTCAACATGCACTAGACATTTTGCAGGAGAGAGTACCCAGGACACCTTGGTGTCTGACTCGTGCAATATATGAATGTAACATACAACATGACAGTAGCCTTCTGATTCTGTCTCTCCTTAATAGGTTGAATAAAAAAAAGTCTGAAGATGTGAATAATTTCTCCCAGAAATTAATGGTACAGACGAGTTTAACCTTTAAAGAGGCAAAAAGGAATTCAAGCTTAATGAAAAGGTCTGGTGCTTAGGTTACAAGCAGAGTTTCTTAGTGAATAGCAGCCAGACTTGGTTTCAACTTTACAATGAGTTATTGTTGGAGGTGCAGTTAAGTTATTGTAATTTTACAGCAAGTTACTTATTGAGGGTGACCACTGAACAGGCGAACAACATTTCAGTGCAAATAAATGGTCAACAGCATCTACATAGAAGTTGCTTCTAGTGTGCCCACGATAGACAATCTACTTAATGTGCCATCAAACCATGGGATATACAGCAGAGTAGAAAAGGAAGGTATGACCTGAGTCTACATATATGCAAGCATCCCAAAATCATTTTACTTATGTGGTTTGTATTGCTGTAGGGTTTATTTTGTGGCAATCGCAAGAGAACAGCTAGCTACTTGCCAAAGCAAGAAGGGAAACGTGGCTTCCCTTGTACTACCAGCAGCCAATGTTCACAGAAAATTTCCCCACAACAGTATTTGTCAGCTGAAGGCTTATACAAAAATCTCAGGCAGTTTACACAAGTTCAGCTTAAGAGTATTCCCTAGAACTGGATTCAGTCTGAAGGAAGAAAAGAGTTTGAGGAGGAAGAAGGTTCTCGGCATTCGGACTCATCACTTCTCAGCTACATTAGGAATTTCGTTAATTTTTTTCCTCTTGAAATGCTAATGCTGCTGGAAAACTGCATCTGAAAACAAGAGAGCATTACTTAGAGCAGTGACAGAAACACATAGAACAGCATCGATCTATGCTCTTCCTTCAAGGCTGGCTCAGTTTCTTCCACAAACCAAGTGGCCCAGAGCCCTATGCCCAACACACCTACCGCTCTCTGGTGGGGCTTAAGCAAACTTCATAAGCACTTCTACTAAAGTCATTGCTTATGCAGAACAGGACAGAGTCCTGTGAATCTCACAGCTGCTCCTTAGACATTACTTGGAAGCAAGCAGCAGGGAGGTGTTTACCATCATAGCTGTAAATGAGACATTCCATGTAGCCAGCAGAATGTGGGTGGTCATTTTGGTCCCCAATATTCACAGTCAGCGTGTTGGTGGAGCTCATTGGTGGTATCCCGCTGTCTGTGATCAGGATGGGCAGGTAGAATACCTTGTGCACTTCCCTGTCAAAGGTACGTAGGGCAGTGAGCAAGGCACTTCCGTTGTGGAAGTCCTGCAAGTTGAAGTTAGCCAGACTGTCAAAATCACTGAGAAGGTGAAAGGAGAAAGGTGCTCCGTTTGCAGCAGTGTCTCGGTCCTTAGCGTACAGCAATGTAGAGGTCTCGTTCATCTGGACAACCTGTGGAGAAACTGAGTTTTCCCAGACCACTGGGTTATAATGAGCCTCAAACTCTGGCCCGTTGTCATTTATGTCCTGCAAAGTCACTAGAACAGTGGCAGTACCAGTCAGAGGGGGCTGCCCCATATCAGTGGCAATGACAATGAGCTGGTACTGTGTCACTGTCTCATGATCCAGCAGTCCTGCAACCATCACCCACCCATCACTAGCCACGGAGAACTGGCCACCAGGGTCAGACTTGTTTAGCAGGTGGAAAGAAAACCTTCCATTCAGGCCAGAATCCAAGTCAACAGCGGAAACCTGAACAACTTTGGTGCCAACTGGTGCGTCTTCCCCCAGTGCAGTCACTTCATAGAACTGGGGGTAGAAGATAGGAGCATGGTCGTTGGAGTCCTCCACATAGATCACGCAGTGAGCGATGCTGAAGAAGTCCATGTCCTCTGCTTTCACAGTCAAATTGAACACCCTCTCATGAGGCTTCTCAAAGTCGATCCGCTTCCGTAGCCGAATAAACCCACAGTTGTTGACTTCATCTGTCTCTATGGAGAACTTACGATCATTGTCCCCATCCAGAATGCTGAATGTCACCATGGCATTTTCTCCCTCATCTCTGTCCACAGCAGACACCACTGCCACCTCAGTGTTAATACTGGCATTCTCAGAGACAAATGCCGTGTAGATCCTTTGCAGGAAGACAGGAGCATGATCATTTACATCAGTCACCAAAATAGTAGCCGTGCCTGTCCCAGTTAGCCCTCCTCCATCTTTGGCCTCAACTACTACTAGGTATTTGTCTTCCTTCTCCCGATCCAGGGACCCAAGCACTGTATAGATGGTGCCACTAACCGAATCAATTGAGAACAAATTTAGATTAATTTCATTTTGGACATTCTGAATGATGCTGTATGTTAGCACAGCATTCATACCAGCCTTCGGGTCATCAAGGTCCACTGCGGTCATTTCCATCACAGGAGTGTCTGCTGGAGAATCCTCAGGGATGTGACCCATGAAACAGCCATCCATCACACAGAGGAAAAGGGGTGCATTGTCGTTCACATCCCTCACTTCTATGATCACATCTGCAAAGCCAGTCAGTCCTTCTCCGCTCTCATCCGTTGCAAGAACAAGAAAGCGCCATGTGGATCGCTTCTCACGGTCCAACCTTTTGTTTGCACTGATCTCACCCGTGTTCTCATCGATGCTGAATTCACTGCTGGCCCCCTGTCCGTGCAGGGAATAGCTAATGGCATTTTGATCAGCAGCTTGGTCCGGGTCTGTTGCAGAAACCTGGAACAAGCCACAGCAGGTAAGTGTTCATATGAAACAAAAGTGGTAATCGCTGTGCTGTTGTTGATGTCAGCCAGCATTGTGCAGGCAAAATAAACTGCACGCATTTTAACAGCAAACATCTCTTGGTTTGAGTCATTCAGGTCAAGTCCCCTTTCAATAAAGCTCATGCACAGCCTAGAGAAACAAAAAGATCACATTTAGGTAGACTAATATATTCTACTTCCCAGTATATTTTGGAAAGAGGAAGTAACTGCAGGAAGAACCAAATGGAAGTAGAAACAGATCTGCTGAGCAAATGTTTTTTGTAGAACTTGTTGGAGATGGAATACAAAGGCAAACATGGTGGTTTCTTGCTGAGTGAACAGAAGGCTGTGAAACCAGGATGGCCATACATCCAAGCTGATTATCAGCATAGGCCAGAGAGAACTCCCAGCTCCTGATCTGCATCCAGGGATTGTTTGGGAGACAGTTAGCTGGGTCAACCAAGCAATCCTCATGCCAGGGACTGCTCTAACTATAAAACAATGAAGATGATGATCAAGTTCCAAAGTCAAAGAACAATCCCTAGTAATGTTTATTTGGTGGTAGAAATGTAGCCAAAGAGCCTGTGACTTAAATGCATAAGTTACATGTGCCAACCACACTGTTTATAGTTAATCAAAATGTGCTAATTTTGCTTTGTAAACAATCCCATTTTTTTCAGTATTCAGAACCATAGAATTATCAATCTGGAAAAGACCTTTAAGATCATCAAGTCCAACAATTATTTATGCTGGTCAAGGGAGCAAGTCCATCGTGCAAGTTCAACCAGGATTTCATTATTCTCTTCTTTACCTAAAGCTTTTAGCTAAATCCTAATACCAGGGCTCACCCAGCCTATAAAACCCACTTTTCTGGGTTTATGTGAATGGATGGGATTGAGCTGAACAAAAGGCAGGCTTTGCCCTGCTTTGTGCAAACTGCTTTACCTTTAGGACAAGTACGGGTAGGTCTGTGAGCTCCTCCAAGACACTGCCCTGGTATTCATTCTGAGTGAAGACTGGTGCTTCATCGTTCTTATTGACAACATTGATGATGATAAGAGTATGGTTTTCCCATTTTCCATCAGAAGCTACAAGCCTGAGCTCGTAACGTTGCTCTTGTTCATAATCCAGAGGCTGAGCAATGAAGATGGTTCCAACCTCAGGTTCCACATCAAAAACTCCTTTCACATTTCCTGATGTGATCTGATACCTTAGTTTGGCATTTACACCTACAAGAGAAAGCAAAGGACCACTGCCTTCCATCCTCTGAATGCTCAATCCAGCTGTACACGGTGGATGTACCCAAGAGAAACCTTATTTTCCCAGACTGTTAGTGTGTGTGTGAGACAACACACAGATGCACCCACAAGCAGAATGACCCACGTATGCCATCTGTAGGATTTGTGTATTGTAGACTGGGGGTTAGGTCAGCATTTCTATTTACAAATATAATTTTCAGTTGCAGACAAACACCCATTTATTAACAATTAAGGAATGTGTGCCTCATTTATTAAGCATTCATTTGCCAATAATAAAAAGTAACATGTTAAAAAAACTAGAAGTGATTTTTTTCCCCAACATTTCCTAAGCCTCCCGTTTCAAACACCAATATTCATTAACGTTTTGGGTTGGGGATTTTTTTGACCACTGGATGGTGCTAACATATAACAGAAGTCCCCTATTTTGAGCAAGAATTTATCTCAGAACATTCCACCTGTCCAACAGCAGTTGTTTGTTGCAAAATGTTTAGAAACAACAACAAAAAATTATTTTGGTGCTTCCTGTTTACTTATTTGAAAAGGAAAAAAATACATAATATTGCATCCCAGGACAGAAAATGATTTCCCAAAATAGGAGAACTGCTAGGAGCAGAAAGAACATTCCCATTTTAAGTTATGAGTCAACTGTGGATGAGAAGATTCGAGTGACATGGATGGCAAGAAAGTGAAAAGGCTGTGCTCAGCATTAGTGCTTGGAAGAACTTGGCTGCCTTTGCAGCAGGAGTTTGAGCATCGCTTGCAAGTCACTTCTGCCAGATTCTCTCAAGTGCAGCTACCTGTTTTAAATGGCCTCCTTAATTCACCATCATGGGCACTAAGAGGCACAAGCATTAAAGCACTGCCATGGAAAGGAATGGTCAACTCCCACCTACTCCCACCAACACCTTCTGGTTCTCATCTGGGCTCTGTCACCACCACACCAGATGGACTTCTTTTTTTCCCATGGCTTTACTTTTCTCCAGCAAGTTGATCTGCACCAACTCATGAAATGAGCAAAAATGCCACATCAGGAGCAAAGACAGGAACTGACTGGTGACGCATGCTCCTGGACTGGCTCAGCCTGTCTGGTCTTATCACACTGTAGGGGCAGTTTCACCCCATCAGCACTGACAGGAAGTAAGCCCAAAAGAGCGAGCCCCAAAAGAAGGTCTGACTCTCCCTTTTATCCCGCCTTGTCTCTGTCTCCATTTCTGGCTATGCCATCCCACATTTTCCACTGCTCTTCAGATTATTCCACAAGCATATTCAACACTCTAACTCACCAAAAAGCACATAGGATTGGTTTTCTTGCCATAGTAATAGGTAAAACTGAATTCCAGGGAGATCTGGAAAGCACAGGAGTCAGCAGAAAGCAAGCACATGCTCAAGAGTGTTTTTCTGTTATCTCTTGTGAAGTTACAGTAGCGTTGTGACTCCGGGTGATTTCATTTTGCCACAGAGAGATTGCCAGCTAGCCCAGCCTTTGCACTGCAAACCTGAGCACCTAATAAAAGAAAATGCTCCCCTGTGCCCAGAACTTCTCTCCTCACTTTTACAAGTGCTTAATCATCTCCTAAATGCAGAGTTTTGTTTGTCAATGAAGGAAATAACCCTACACACAACACACATTAATACTAAAAGAATTTAAAAGACACGCAGGATCCACTCACCCTCATCTTCATCATCTGCTGTTGCTGTCACAACAGGACTTCCAACATCCCTGTCCTCATCTATGCTGACCTCATACACTGACCGAGGGAATGATGGAGTGTTGTCATTCACATCACTGACAAAAATCCTTATGTAGGCTGTGTCTGAGAAGGAGATACAAGAGAGACATGCAGGCTAGCTGTGGCAGAGGTGGGATACCTTGTTGTCATCCCACATACACCCCCAAGTCTAGAAAAGTTAAGGAACTCAATCTCTGATATCTTTTACCCAATATATAATTCCTTACTAGTTTTACCTGTGTTGGGCTGCCCATGAACACCAGGTCTAGCAGATTCTGAAGAGTCCTGAGACTGAATTTCAATCAAGTAAGAGGCCCTTTTCTCTCTGTCAAAAGAGGCCCGGGTGGAAATAATTCCTGTATCAGGCTCAATGGTGAAGAACTGGTAATCCTCACTAGTATCTTTTAATATTAAGTAGTGAACCTAAAAAGGAGATAATTAAGAGAGGATGCATCTTCCACTTTCATTTGTATCTCAATATGCTGTGACCTCCCCCTTCCCCAGTAACCTCCTGAGCATGTCTGAAAAGTAGCAAGACTCTGAGGAAAGACAGTTCATCTGGACATAATTTTTGTCTTTTGCCCATTTTGTTATTAAAAAAAACCAGAATTCTCAAATAGAAGAACATTTGTACCAATGATATCAAGACTCATCAACTTCATTATCTAATCTCTGATAGGAGAGTTAAGAAAGATCATGAGTAACAGGACAGAGAACGTATGGATTGACGTGTTCCCTGGTGACTCTGCAGCTTCTAGCAAAATACTATGCTTCTGATCTCCAAAAAAATGAAGCTAAGAGTTTGGCTCCCAAAAGAAAACCTCCACTGATGAAAGTTATCCACATTTTCTCCCTTTAGCAAAGGTTTTGGTTCCTCCTTGGAGAAACACCCCCAATATTTCTACCCTCGCTTCCAAGTCCAGGCATTGCCAGGCATTTCTACCATATGGGCTGCTCTTCAGAAGTTGCAAAATTATGCCTGGAGAACAGCAGATCTCTACTATCCAGAGTTGTCTCCCAGAACAGCTAGTAAGATGTTAGGAAAAGGCTCAGGAAAATGCACAGAATATGAGCAGTTTCCTTTATAATGCTGCTTTTTCCTACGGTTGGGTCATTATGACAATGATGGTCAAATGTTGTTTTGACCAACCATTTGAGCAATGATGGTGAAATGAAATGTTATTTAATTGACCATATTTAAATGGCTGTGTTTAACTGTCCATAATCACTGATGATCAATTAAATAATACGTTGAAGAGGCGAGAGTTTAGAAACATAGCCACCTCCACTTGTCCTGTCATAGGAGCAATCCTGAGAATCACACAGCACTGCTTTGTCAGAGTTGCTGGATCAGGATAAGCTGCTATGATGCAGGATCCCAAGATTGTGAACAGCATCTTCTCTGCCTGCATCCCATATTATGTACATCAGGCATATGCTAGACAAATGCTTGACAAGTGTAAGAAGTGTTTGTGGCTCATTACCCTGTCATCTGCTGTCTGCACACTCTTGCTAATTACAATACTAAAACTTGCTTACTGAGAGGAAAAGAATTGGATGTAAGGTCAAACCTCTCCATGTAGGCCAGAATCCAAGTCTGTAGCTAACACCTGAACCACAGATGTGCCAACATCAGCTCCTTCTGGCACAGACACCTCATAGTTAGATGACACGAAGAATGGAACATTATCATTGACATCTGCAAAAAGAGGGACCATGGTGACAAAATGTTTGAAGACTTTTTTTTTTAATGTATTTTTTTCCACAATCATTATTTTGCTTGGAGAAAGAATTAATGTTTTAGTAAAATGTTTTAGCCTGCTTTGAGTCTTCCCATTTTCATTACAGCTGTCAGAGCATTTTATAGACATTGAGTAGTTTCTGGGAGACAGTAGCCTAATCTCAGCTCAGGTAGTAGCTAATGATTCTTATAGTCAGTCCATGAATGCCAGGACTAAGAGGCCTTTTGTTCCTGATCTGTAAAGAGCTGGTTATCTACAGTAGTAGTTAATTGCAGCATTTTAATAAAGGCTGATTAACTTTGAATGGAAATTAAAATCTCAAGAGTCTACAGAGTTGACAAAGAACATGTGTAAACAGTTCTTCCTGGCCTTGGCAGGACAGTATAGTCAGAGTTATGTTAGGCTGTAGGACCTAATGATTACTTAGGTTGCAGTTGCACCTTGATCTCCCTTCATCTACGTTTGGCTGATGTCCAAAGGAAGCATGCTGATCTTCCCATCCTTCCATCCTTCTCTAAGCCATGGGATCCCCCTTCCCAAAAGCTGGATCATGTGGTGGCCCCATGTCAAGAGCGCTCACTTGGGGCTCTGAGAGGTACTGACTTTCTGAAGAGAAAAGGTCTAGTTGTGACTTGACATGTTCCACAGCTGTGTAATCACCAGATCCAATGCCAGGGACGTGGTGGGATTGTGCAGGTGATGGAAATGAAGGGCTGCAGTCAAGTCAGATTAGGTGCAATGCAAAGCCACGTTAATCTTATATCAGTGCTGGTCTTGCTTGTTTTCCTTGCCTGACCATGTAGAGACCTAAAAAAATACACCTGGTGATTTGAAGGGACTGTTTCTGACACATTTTCTCCCTAAAACTGATGTGGGACCAGGTGAACGGGCAGGAGAACTACAGGAGTATTGACATGGCTCCATTTAAACTGCTCTGGAATCATGTCCTCCTGTTCAGCCCATGACAAATCCATCCAGTGTTCGTCTTTGTCTGTAAGATGATTAAACCTGGAAATGCTGCATAGTCCCCTACATCTCCTTGCACTTTTCACAGTTTAACAGACCCATTTTAAGAAAGTATTTTTCCTGTGTTGTAGCACAGTGCCAAAACAGAGGAGCTTTAATGACAGTCCCCCAGATTCATCTGTCTTATGAAGAGCAGACAAAATTCTTACTATTTTGTTCTGCAAACCCTTAAGCACACATTTAGTTTTACTACTGCCACGTAACTCCATTGATTCTGAGACACGACTATTTGCAGGACCAATGTCTCAAATTACTTTGGTTTTTTTTAAGTCGTCACTGTAGGTTCCCCTAGAACTCAATTTTCTTTCTCTTTTATATGCATAATCCTCTGTGAAAACTTCTAACAGGCTTTTTTTCCCATATTTTATAGAAGAAAATGTGCCTTGTTAGAGATGAGTTTCAGTAAATTCACCAAGCGAGGTAAGGACAGTAAGATACTATGAAAGGCTTCATTTTCTGTGTTCTTGTGCATAAATAAAGGGCAATTCTGCTTATGGAACTTCCTAGTGGTTAATTCTCTCTTAAAGGTGTTTAACTTGCATTTTGTTCTCACAAATGCATACACATGTGTGTAAACCTTTTTTTTTTTAATATGAAATACTAATTTATTGCAGATACATTTTTACTTCTGAGCAAAATGAAGTTTCTGCCAAATTCTGACACCAATAAGAAAAATTTTTGGGATAGGGTCCATTATCTACAGTGAGCATCAGAGCCTCACTTGAAGCACTCTTGCTCTACAAACCTGAAGGGTTTTTGTATTGGTGGAGTGTAGAAGACAGGACAACGCTGTGATAAAGTGAAGCAGGGAAGCTGGATTCCCATTTAGATTGCCACATAGGTCTCTCATTTCCATGGTGGTGAGTGAGGCGCATGTTTTTGCTAAAAGTCTACATGTCTAAAGTAACTCCATTAACACTTCAAAAAGCAGGGATTAAAATAAAATTTGTAGTTTTACATGGATCTATAGAATAACCTTACAAAGAGAACCCACTATAAGGAGGGTTGGATCAAATGTTTGAAAACTACATATTGTCAGGACCCTTGCAGTTTCATTTCTGCAGTTTTAATCTCCATGTTAAACAGAAAATTCTGAATGTAACAACCTGAAACAGATTTGTTTTCTGTTAGATATCTGAGCTGTTTCTCTTTCTAATAGAATAGAACATTTCTAGTAATCAAAGAATCACAGAACATTAGGAGTTGGAAGGGACCTCAAAAGTCCAACCTCCCTGCTAGAGCAGGATCACCTAGACTAAATAGCACAGGAACACAGCCAGGCAGGTTTGAATGTCTCCAGAGAAGGAGACTCCCCAACCTCTCTGGGCAGCCTGTCCCAGGGCTCCCTAGCCCTCACAGTGAAAACACCTCTGCTTATATTCACATGGAACTTCCAATGATCCACCTTGTACTGGTTGTCCTTTGTTCTATCACTGGCTACCATCTCCTTTCAATAGTCTGGGGACATTTACTAGATTTTTTTCCCTCCTATCAGAAGAAAATCTTTGCCATTTCACTTACAAAAGCAGGCACTGGTGTTGTGTAAAGATTCACACAGCCTGTTTTTTGCATTACCATATTTTCGTATTTTACAGTAGCATTTAGAAAATGCCTCAAGCAGACCTTTTAAATGACTGCACAACTTCCCTCTACAGTATAGAAACACACAAAGCATTCTTAGGTGGCTTGGTGTTTCACAGAGGGTACCCTAATTCTGGGTGTTATACTAAAACCAGAAAGACTATTGTTCTGAACGAGCTGTTCTAATAACAGCAGCAAAACTTACCTGTTATGTTCACATAAACAGTGGTAAAGGAAGCTAAAGGGGTCATTGCTACATTTTGTGCCCGGACTGTCAGGGTGAAAAACTTAGTTGTCTCAAAGTCAAGCGGTTCAGCGACTAGAAGAGAAGCAGATCCATCAGCTCTGTTTGGCTTCAGATAGAAACGAACTGGCATGTTAGTCTCTGGAACTTGACCCTCCTCCAGATTATACGTAACCCTGGGATCACCAAGAGGGGATATGGCTTTGATGGTCTGAAGAAGAAAAGAGCCAATACAATATGTTCATGAAGCATGGCATTGCAAGTGTTAAATGTTCAGCTTGATGGCAAGAACATACATGCATCTATGTCCTTCAAGAACATACATGCCTGTATGACTTGGATAACAGACAGAAGAGAAACAGTTTACAGAGCTGAGTTTCATTTTACAACATTGAGGTTTGCTGCAGGTCTTTAGTCAGTAAATTTACCTGCCAAGTAAACACACCAAGCAAGAATTGTAACACCAGCTAAAGGAAATCCCTCCTCTCCACTCCTTCCAAAACAAAAGAAGTCCAAAGGGAAACTGTTTCTCCTCTGAGTGGTACACTTTACCAGGCAAGATAGAGAAAAACCTAAATTGTTTGCAAGTGCTTGGATATTACATGCAGGAGGAGGAAGGCAGGAATTACCTAGCAACTTACAGAAAAGACTATCCTTAAAGAATAAGTCTGAGCAGGTCAAAAAGGAACTGGTTTGGGATAGAAGAACCCAAAGCAAACTACGGCTGTCCCATGCTGTAGTACTAAACTGAGAAAACCTGTAGGAAAGATGCAGGCAGGCAGCACAGCCCACTGAGGATGCAAAAGTGAGGAGGTAGCCCTTGGTGGGAAGGTGCAAGGATTTTCCATGCAGGCAGGGCATGGGTCTTGCTTTGCATTGGGAGCTGTGGCCTGCGGGAGCACACCCTGAGGGCCGTCACTCTAAGAACTCACTGGGAAAACTGCTGTCAGCTGAAATGCCGGCCTGTTCTTCAACAGGTCCTGCTGACAAACACTATCAGGGTAGCCAGCTGGAAGGCTGGTAAGCAGACAGCACAGCAGGGTAAGGTTGCAGAGAGAGCACCCAAGCAGTCTTAACATGGAGACAAAGCACAACAGAGGAACAGTTGAACAGAACAGAGGGAGGGAAGTAACTGCACTTTTAACATACCACTATTTTGGTGTCACGAATGGTGTTCTCGGGGATGGTTACCCAGTATCTGCTCTGCTCCCACTGGGGTGGCTGGCTGAGTGCATTAGTGACAGTCACCACCAGTTCTACAGTGCTGCTTCTGTTCCCTCCGTCTGTTGCTACAATATAGCGACTGATGCGCGTTGCCTACAAGAGAAGATCAAGGATATTTGCAAACCGCTTTGTACAATCAAGAGACTGCAATTAACCCTTTGCAATGGATTTGAGGTTGTTCCAAGCAGAGTCCCTTTACCTGGGATAGCAGGCGACTCACATAGACCCAGCCCGTGCTGGGGTTGATCTGGAAATACTCTACTTGGTGCTCTACCATTGAGTATGTGATGGCAGCATTCACACCTTGGTCATTGTCATGAGCTGCAACATGGAGGAAACTCATTCCCACTGGAGTGTCTTCACTGAGAAAGTCTTTGAAAAGACAAAGGTATTGTCAGCAGGTCTTGCTCTGATTTACCAGGTTGTTTGTAACAAAGACTCCTGTAAAACCTCAAAGTCCCCTTCATGGGAGATAAAATGTTTCTGTAATGAGGCAGGTTATAAAGTATTGGCACTAACAGAGTTCCCAGAGTCCTCTTCAGCTTTCCCTTGCCCTGATGTGCTGGGTTGTAAATGAAGCAGTTTTAGCACCTACATCTCTGCTGGCACTCATGTCTCTCAGAATCACAGCATGGCAGGGGTTGGAAGGGACCTCTGGAGATCATCTAGTCCGAATTCCCTGCCAGAGCAGGATCACCTAGAACAGGCTGCACAGGACAGCATCCAGGTGGATTTTGAATGTCTCCAGAGATGGAGACTCAACAGCCTCTCTGGGCATCCTCTCACAGTCCTCCGCCATCCTCACAGTAAAGAAGTTCCTCCTCATGTTTAGGTGGAACTTCCTACATTCAACTTTGTGCCCATTGCCTCTTGTCCTGTCACTGGGCACCACTGAAAAAAGACTGACCCCATCCTCCTGCCAACCACCCCTGAAGTACTTATAAGTATTGATAAGACCCCCCATCAGTCTTCTCTAGGCTAAAAGTCCCATGTTCCTCAACTTCTCTTCATAAAAGAGAAGTTGAGGAACTTGGGACTTAAACATCTTTGTAGCCCTTCTTTGCGCTCTCTTCAGTAGCTCCCTGTCCTTCTTGAACTGGGGAGCCCAGAACTACCACAATATTCCATGGAGGCACTGGCAAATCCTGTAGCTGCCCACACGCCCCATGCTTCAGGTCACAGCCCAGGCTGCTGGGCTCACCTGCTGATAAAAGCAGGTTGGCATCAAATGGAATTCTGTGTGAACCGAATTCATCCTGAATGTGAGTGGCAGTGGCAGAGCATCTCCCATGGGAGGCAGCAGGTAATTGCCAAGCATGAAGGATCGAGTCATCACAAAGATCCTCCTCAACACCCCAGTGTTTTGGAGAAGCTGCCCAGGGCAATGTTGCAACAAGCATTTCATAGGTGCCCCACTCCTCGTTCCCAGCAATCCACAGAGACTGTGTCTTTGTGTCTGCAGTCCTAGACAGATCAGTCCTCTTCAAACCTGCTTTTATAAACTCAAAATTTAGTGGCACAGAGCCACCCAGCTGAAGTACTCAGTGCACAGAGGAGTAATTTATTTTGTCTTCCTAAAGGCTGATTCCTGCCAGGGACACCAATAAAATGATGGGAAATCATGAGCAATCATTTCCTTCTCCCCTCCTCTCTGAAAGGCACATTTCTATCAAAAGGTATCACATCCCTGCCAGCTGCCTGTCTTCCACATCAAAGTATTTAGATTGCTCTGATCTGGCTTGGGTCCTGCTTTTCCCTCCATCCTCAGCCATCCCGCCCCAGTTCCTCCTCCAAGCAGCCATGGGTACTTGCCTGATTGGGTTTTTGAGCCATTTCCATGTACTAAGGCTCCATCGGCTCAGTGTATTGGAATGGCCCTGGCAGTGGGAAGCCTGTCACTGTTAGGTTTAGACAACCAAGTCAGCCCATTTAATCACTTTTTCAGAAACAGTTTTATACCTCCCATCTCCCTCATATGCATCTCCTTTAGCATTTTCCAGGTGGAACAATCCAGATTAGGACTGTACACTCTTTATAGTGGAGTGGTCATATTTTCTGTTTTGGTTTTCTCCCTTAATATCTACAGGCTGTGGCAGTGGGGCCATAAAACCTTAACCCACCACAACTGCATGCTCCATGACAACAATTTGAGCTTTAATTAGCTTCCCTTCTCCCCCAGGACATGTAATTGGCTTAGGATTCATGTCCCCAGTATGTCAGTAACAGCCAAAGCTACTCTCAGAAGAGATTTACTGGCACTAAAATAGATTAATGAAAATGGAATTTATTGCTAAGAAACACTGTAAAATAGGGGTTTTTTTGGTGGTGAAATTTGTGCTTTTATAGTCAAATCCTTTTAAATCGCATTATAAGAAAAAATACAACACTACTTGGAAGGGCCATGCACTCATTTCATGTACTACTACCGCTTGCTGCTGGCATAACTGTTAACACATACCATTCCATCCCTACTGCACAGGGTTAAGCATTTCTTTAATGGCTGTTGTGCATGCAGATGATAAGATGCATGGCTTAAATCAGGGATTTGACCAACATCCTAATGCAGAGAAATAAAGAACCAGCAGTTTCCAGGAAGAATAGGAACCTATGGCTAATGGCATTTGATCTCGTTAGAGAAGAAGCTATTTTTAATTCTGTGACGTACAAACATTGATTACTTATGTATAGATGCTGGAAAAGTGCTACGCATGAAGTGACCTCATTATCTGCAGTTTCCCCATCCCAAAGGACTGCCTTTGCTTCAGGACCTCTGCTAGCTCCCTGTGTTCATGAAAAAAGAAAAATATCTGCTCCTTCCTCAGAAGTGCTGAAGTCGTCGTAATTACCAAACACAACCTCTCAGCTTCACTTCTTTAGAAACAAAAAATCCCCCAAATCCTGGACAGTTTCACCCAAAGGACATGTTTGAAGGTAGGGTGGAAAGGTTCTTGTTTTGCACAAATGTTACCTTTACCTCAAGGATTTCTCTGCTCTGATGCTAAAAACTTACAAGTCATCTTGTAAGGGACAGGGAGGTGATTGTCCCTCTCTACTCTGCCCTCGTGAGGCCCCATCTGGAGTACTGTGTCCAGATCTGGGGGCCCCAATACAAGAAAGATATAGAACTGTTGGAGAGGGTTCAGAGAAGGGCCACGAGGATGACTAGAGGGCTGGAACACCTCCCCTACGAGGAGAGGCTGAGGGAGCTGGGCTTGTTCAGCCTGGAGAAGAGAAGGCTGTGGGGGGACCTCATTGCAGCCTTCCAGTACCTGAAGGGAGCATACAAACAGGAGGGGATTAAACTTTTTAAAAGGGTAGACAATGGCAGGACAAGGGGGGATGGATTAAAACTAAAGGAAGGAAGGTTTAGATTAGATACTAGGGGGAAGTTTTTCACAGAGAGAATAGTGAGGTGCTGGAACAGGCTGCCCAGAGAGGTGGTAGATGCCCCGTCCCTGGAAGTGTTCAAGGCCAGGTTGGATGGGGCCCTGGGCAACCTTGTGTAGATCTGGCCTGAGGTTGGTGTCCCTGCTTGTGGCAGAGGGGTTGGAGCTCTCTGATCCTTGGGGTCCCTTCCAACCCAGGCCATTCTGTGATAGTGTCATCTTCTAGTTAATAGGTCATTGGTCACTGCTTTGCCCTACATGACATTTCCACAGAACCGGAAAGGAACCCCAGACCAGACTTCTCACACATGCCATCAACAACTTTTGCCATTCTTGGTGAGGCAATTATGCAAGGAAGGCCTTGTCCTAGTCCAGCAGCTTGGGAGTTCGCTAGTTCCTTGTGAGGGACATCGAATGTAGAGGGTCCAAGTGCACTGAAAGTGCAGGATTCTATTGGAGAAGCAGCAAGTGTAATTAAACCCAAGACTGATGTAAAGCACATCATGTGGGAATGAAAAAGGGAATGGCACCAGAACAAAGGGGAAAAGCTAGCTCAGCAACACAGTGACAGGAGGCATCGGGGCTCACTGCCAATCACAGGCTGCATGCCAAGGATTTGGGACTGTTTGACAAGAGAAAAATACTGCTTCAGACTATTTGCAAAGAGGAGCTGTGTTAAAAAGACACAGATGATAATTGCTCTTCTAGTAAGGGTTGATGACTTCTCAGCTAGGATGGGAAACTTGTGTTCCAAATCCTTTGTGTTGAGACATCAAATAAAAAAAGAGGCAGGGAAAAGCTGCAAAAGGAAGGGATGAGCTCTGTCTAGCCTGTAGGAGTGAAGTCTGTCAAGGTATTTAAGAGTATTTCAACAAATAAAGGGGACAGTGATCAATTTTGTGTATTTCCACTGACAATGGATTAAGCAGCACTGGCTTAGTGGGCAGCAAAGGAAGACTTGTCACCTAAAAAGTGATGGGTGTAAGGAACTATTAACCAGGTTCATGTGGCAGTACTGGAACAGGTATTTAAGACATACTCACACTGATAGCGACTGTTCTCAAACTTGGGGTCGTTGTCGTTGACATCAGCAATAAGGACAGTGATCTGACAAATGCCAATCAGCGGTTCCTGTGCCTGGTCGGTAGCAGTAACAGACAGCGTGTACTCCCTCTGCTGCTCCCGATCAAAGCTCTGCGTGGTTGTGATGACTCCTGGGAACACAGACACCTCCAGTCCTGCACTTCAGAGCCTCGGGACTGAACTTGCAGAAAGGGACCAGCACATCCCACACACAAGAGGAAACTCTGACCACACACAACACAACCATTGAGCTTAATCCACAGCAACCCTGCAATGTGTGTTTTGGACAGGGCCACCTTCAATTCCCCTGTCTCTCCTCTCCTCACATGCCATATACTACCAAGGGTCAACAGCTTTCTCTCCTGCTGCCCTGATAAAGAGCTGCCTTCAGTCTGAGTATCACATTACCTCACTCCTCAAGGAGCAGAGGACTTTCTCCTCTTCACTGAGAGGCCTCTCCTAACATTACTCTAGTGACAGTCCAAGTGACTGAATATTTCACAAGCAGCTCATTCTTACTCTGAGGAAGAGTACTCAGTACAGAGAAGGTACAAGTGAGTGAGCAAAGTAATCTCTACTACAGGAGCTGGAGTCTGCCTTACTGAACAGAATAAAATAGGGTGAAAATGTGTATCTCAGTTAATAAACCAAACCATTTTCTCCAAATCTTCATTTTTTCCTCTCTATTGACCAGGCTTCTCCCTGTCTCAGCTCTTTTCTTCGGGCTGGGAGACTTTAAACTGGTTTCTTGAGGCCACTTCCAGACCTATGTCTCTATGATGTGAGGGACCAGTATTCTGCTGCTCTGTTGTCAGCCCTTCCAGTCTCCTGCACAGTCCTGGACGTGCAAGTACCACATTTTTCTGTTTTGACTACAGAAACTTCAACAACTTCTGTAACTCCTTCATCTGAATTGCATCAAGTCTGTCTGTCACTGCCCTGTTCTGGCATGAGGGTTTTGCATTTTTACACACTGCAGTGGACTTCCTTTTTTTCCATGATTTGAGAAATAAACCATCTTAAAGGATTGTCAGGCCACACTGACGGGAAGAGGAAACTCCACCTGTTAACAATCACACTATCTGCTCTGTATTTTTATAGCTACACTTGATCCAATAGGAAAATACATGATGCAGGATAGCTTTTTATCTTCTTATTGATCTGGGGTTTGTTTCCCTACTCGATTTGTCATTTAAATCACTATAATCTTAATTTCATCTATGTGCACAGCTATCCACATACTTAGAAATTTTCCAGTGCTACTTCTACAAGCTGGTACAGCTAGTCCTGTAGTTACACTGCTAAAGCACGAGCCCACATGACGCACTCATACAGTGCCATTCTCATTGCAATACAACAGCATTTTCATTTTATCTCAGTAACCTGAAAGCTACTGACCTGTGTCTGGGTCAATGCTGAAGCCTAGGGAAGCTCCGTCTCTGTGCATGAGTCCATACTTCACCTCTCCATTCATGCCAAGGTCTGCATCATAGGCTTCTACCTGTAGCACATATGTTCCTGGAGGCTGATTCTCCAGAACCCAGGTGCTGTCGTTGTAGTAAGCACACTAAAAATATACCCAAACATCCAACCTTACTTTTTATGCAGAGCCATATGAATTCACTGCACAGCATCAGTATTTTTTTCCAGCACATCTGAGAACTCAGAAGAAAAACACTTCTGTTACTTATACTCATAAAAGAAATCAAGCTCTAAGGGAGAGGAAAGAAACAAGAAAATAAAGACTGCTCTGCAAGTGTGAAGCAAGCTGGCTGCATGTTTTCTTACAGATTCACTTTGCTCTGCAAACACACCCCCTTCAGCCCGCCAGCAATCACCAGTAGCCAGGAGAAATTCATAAACCCAATTATGGATGGGAAAAGAATATCTGCAGAAAGACATCTTACCTCTCTGAAGACAGGCTTGTTGTTATTAATGTCGTTAACTCCTACAATAACCTCAGCAAAACTGCTGAGAGGGGTGGGTCCCCCGAGGCATTGTCATCTATGGCAGTGATGTTCAGTGTGTACTGTGGCCCTTTCAGGTTGGGGGGTGGGGTTCTGCGGAGTTTGATGATACCTAAATTTGGAAGCATGAAGTGTCATTTTATTTTACTGTGTAAACAAACAAAATCAGGTGAGCATCACATTTCTCTGCTGCCGTATTGTTGGCTCAGGTTGTATTTTGGTTGCAAAGGACAGGAATCAGTTGTCTTAGACCACACAGTCCTTGGACCAGGACACCAGGGTTTGTTCAGTATCACAGAGCTAATTCTCACTGATACAAAGCATCCCCATTGGCAGATTCTGTAGGTATGGTGCTGTCCCGTGGATTCTGACACACAGGTAAAGCAGAGTCAATACAGATTAGACAGTAAATAACTGTTTTAAAACTTCTTTCTGTACCTTTCTGACTATCCAGTTCAAAGTTTCCCTCCTCATTGCCTCCTGTAATCAGATATAGCAGCCCATCTCCATCAGGGTCCTTTGCCCGAACAGTAGCCACTAAGGTGCTGGGACCAGCATCTTCCGAAAGGAAAGTTCTGTAACTGATGAACATGAGGGAGCAATGGCAGCACGTGTCAGTATCAGAATAACCATCACCATGTTAGCCATCAGGCAAGATTATAAATTCATGATTAATGTAAATTTTTTTTAAGCTTTGGGTATGTAATCATGGAATCTTTAATCTGTTTAAGATGAGATTTTGATCATCTTTGTTTGGCATAGGGTATGTATTTCAGGACTGTAATCATGCATTTTCAGTATACATAATTTCCAAGGATCCTTTGGAAGATATCAGTATATACCATACCACACTGCTTTGCTAACCAGCACCACTTGTCTCCTAAAGATGAGGAAAAGGACTAGTACCTGTCATGCACTGTTTCTTACATTCCTGTATATGAATGAAAAGCATCAGATACTACAGAGATGAATGTAAAACAGTAATTTCATTTTGTAAGCAAGTGTATGTACATTTTCTTTCTAAAACATGTCCATGCTTCAAACTTGTAGAAAATGCAGAAGTTATATTCATTTGGGAAAGGGAAGAAGGCATGTTAAACAAGCAGAGCCTCATGAACCTAGCTTATAATAAAATCTGCTGATCATAAAATTCAGTTTTAATATTTGCTAACTACCACCATTATCTGTCATGGTCACTTTGAGACCTAGAAGTCAATGCAGTCCAAATCAATCCCTATAGTTAGGTCTTTTATTCATTGCTATCCATAAATATAAAGATGCTGGTATCACAACTGGTGCTTTTTTTGGATGCAATCTGGAAAGGAAAGGCCAACTTCTAGAGCCTTTCTTCATACAAATTACCCTTTGACTGCACTGGCACTTAACAGTTGCACAAAATAACAACTGACCATTTAGCCAAGTATTATTAAGGTTACACATATAAACGGCCTCTTTGAAAACCAAAGCAGGCGCTCAAGCTGGCTTACACGGGCTGGGAGAAGACAGGAGCTTCGTCATTCACGTTGGCCATTCGAATCCTCACAGACGCGGTCCCCGTGCGAGGGGGTGTCCTTTATCGACAGCTATCACCACAAACTCATACATATGGTTTGCTCGCTCAAAGTTCAGCCTCTGGTTAGAATTGACGACCCCGTGGCGCGTGATGGAAAAATCAGTGCTCTGGATGAAGTAAGCGATCTCAGAGTTGGAGCCAGAGTCGCAGTCTGTTGCAAGCACTGTTAGAGAACACATTTCACAAAACAGTCATGCTGCAGAAGAGGTCTGGATATGCTATTTCCTACCAAGTCTTATTTTCGTGGTAAGAATCCGGGAACTTAGCAGGAGGCTGGGAGTCATAAAGCAAAATGCTTCCCCACAGTCCAACCCATCCTGAGTGATGGCAGTAAGGGGAGTTTGCAAGAGAGCTGTGATCCCAATACTACACAACGTGCTTTGTACAAATAGCAGTCAACACTGGTAATTACCACACAATCAATATGCATGTCGGCAGAACATTATCAGTCATAAACTCTCCAGGGATGCCGTTCAAATTTAATTAGCTACCAGCTATTTTATAGCTAAAGTACTTTTTAATTACCTGGCACTTCAAGGTACAAAGAGTGATTAAACATTCCTCCCCAGCAAGTGTTTAATCGGTATGTTGGGTGTCCCATCTGCTCTGAAGCAGCAAATCAGCAGAACAAAGAGCTAGGGCTCACAGTGTAGTATCAAAAGGGATTCTTAAGAGCAGGAGCTCACTACTCTAATTACCCTGCCATTTTTCTAGCCAAACAATGAGGCTTCACATCATACTCACACCAGTATCAAACAAACTCTTTATTCTACCAGGAGGACACAGATGCAGCCATTGTGGTAGCACATGGCCTTTTGGAAGGGATTTCAGTGCCCGTAACAAGCTCATGGACACCCTGGCAGACAGCTACACCATCACCCAAAAATGAGATTAAGAAATAACAACCAGTCACCATCAGAACATTAACTCAAAACAGGAAAGGGGAAGAGAAGTATTTCAAAAAGCACAGTCAAATTCTGTGCTACTTAGCAGCAAAAACCACTTTACTTCTGTCCATTATTCAGTTACCTCAGTTTAAAAGGAGACATAGGGTCACTGTAATATTTAACATCTCTTAAAATCCTGCTGTGAATAAATGTTTGGGTGGTGTGTTACAGACCTCAAAAGCAAGGGCTTTAATCACTCTTGCTATACTGAAAGATAAAACTCAAGAATGATTGAGAGACTTAAAACTGTTAAATTTAGTACCCATGCAGAAAGTGAGAAACATATTTGATTAGGAAAGTTCCAATTTACTCTACAGTCATTACCAAGACATTGTAATCATTCACAAAAATACATTTAATGTGCTTAATGATCATACTTTTTTTCCCCCAGGTGTTTTCTGACAAATGGGAAACATGACACTTACTTATGCAAGAAAAATATGTGCTTTACCTCCCAATAGCAACCAGGAATTCCACTGCCCTTCCATTTCATTCCATCCTGCAAACTGATCTGCACCTCAAAGGTATTTCAAGGATTGTATAGCAACTACAAGTAGGCCTGTGCTACCAGTCCCCATGCTGTAAGATAGCTTAGCGCAATCTAACTCCAGTTCAAAGCCTAGAATGTGCTAGTATTCTAGCACATACAAATGTGCTAGTATTCTAGCACAAAGCTGCCAAACACAACTCTAAGCTTTGCACAGTGGTGCAGCTAATGTACACTAACCCTTGCTGAGACCACACCTCCACGCTTTTCAGATCACAGAATCACAGAATGGCCTGGGTTGGAAGGGACCCCAAGGATCAGAGAGCTCCAACCCCCCTGCCACAAGCAGGGACACCAACCTCAGGCCTGGATCTAGACAAGGTTTCTCAGCAAAGCCCCATCTAACCTGGCCTTGAACACTTCCAGGGACGGGGCATCCACCACCTCTCTGGGCAGCCTGTTCCAGCACCTCACTACTCTCTCTGTGAAAAACTTCCCCCTAATATCTAATCTGAACCTTCCTTCCTTTAGCTTTAGAACATCAGATCATAGCTTTTTTACATCCAGACATCTTAAAAGCACATGTGGTCAGCATGGATGTGCCTGCAATGACTAAGTAGACAGACTGACTCAGCTAGCGTAGCATCAGTGCTACAAACATGATAGAATCCAAGCTTTGAGTGTATTATAATGAGAATGATTGGTGGCTAAAACCTACATTTACATCATCCATGGTTTTAACAAATGGCATATATCATGGTGTCTTTTTCCCTAGTATTAACTGCAACCCAGTTGGTCATAGAATGGCAAAGGTTGGTTTGAATTTGCATTTCTTTTTGTTTGTGGGACATCTAGAAGCTGCAAACATCCCACCCCTCAAGGAGCTACAGCCAGCTATAAAAAGCTAACAGCCAACTGCTGCTTCCTCCCCCTGCCCCTCAAGCTGATACTTGCTTTGGCAGTGACAGTGGCACAGGACTCATCCGGCACAGGGTACAGGTGACCACACACCCTGCTTCCTTGTAGCCACTACCAACACTGCTCAGCCTTTGACACCAAGTGAGCATTCACCCACCCACTCTCACTGACTGTCACTATACTTCCACCTTGCACTTGCTTTTTTAAGATGCCTGTTTCTCTGGAAATGTACCCCATATGGCAAGACACCCAAACAGGATGCAATTGGGAGCCATACTGCGCAGCTCTGCCATTCTGCTTGCTTTGGACATGGGGCGTACTTTTCTTCCCCACGCCCAGGTGAACTGTGGTCAGCTTTACAAGACTTATGGAGAGAAGAGCATTCAACTTTTTAAGGACAACCACATGCTTAGGAATTTTTAGGAGTTGATCAACTTATTTTTTTGCCAAGAGTTACTAAACAAAAAAATAAGCCACAGGAAGCTCCGAACTCTCCTGATAAGTGTTTAGAGAAAGCAGACCCTACAGCCCTGTTATCAGCATGTGCTACTCAAGAGGAGCTAAGCTTCTTATCAACACTGTCCCCTGCCTGTGTTCAGCTTCAAATTTAGTTAATTTACATGGTTGTCTTCAAAAGACACATCTTAGATGTGTTAATTATTTCTAAGTCTTGTCTTGGCACTTACCTATTTTTCACATGGTTCATAATCCACCCTGAGGTCTCAGTCCATGTTCCTGTTACTACCCCCACTTCAAGTCTGAATGTTAACAGCAAGCCCAGTTTTAGGCAGAGCACATTTGTGGCATGTATCGTATCATGACAGAATATATCAGACTACATCTTTGAAAGCATTTAACTGACACTTGGCTGGTCCTGTGTGGAGCCAGGAGTTGGACACAATGATCCTTATGAGTTCCTTCCAACTCAGGATATTCTATGATTCTGTGATTCAGTAAAACAGGTTAGACTTCAATTCCCTGTCTGCTGGACTCTGTAGACTGAGACAAAAGATGCTGCATCATACAAACTCAATCTTTATTTATGCAACCACATTATTTTGAGAGTGACCTTGAAGTTTTGGTTGGAATTTAGGCCTTAAAGTTACTTCCAAAAGCTCTAATCTTTCAACAGGACACTAAAAGGTCATCTGTGCACTCAAGGTTTACATCCAAGTGATCTGTGGCCATCTTAAACACAACAAACTTGGAACGATGACTGGTAAGCCACAACTATAAATTTAAAAGTTCACAAATGTTTCTTCTTTACCACTTTGTAAGTCAATTCCACAGCATCAATAATAAACCTAGCATTTTTTAAGAAGGGTTTTTTCTTAACACATTAAGAAAAAAAAATAGATGTAGTTGCTACCAGGACACAAAACAGATGACAAGGCTGAATTAAAAGAGAGCCACAAGATTTAAAGGAAACAAGTTACGGCAACCCAGTAAGTCACTGCCTCTCAGCTGCCTTAACTGTTCCTGAGGCTACCACAGAAACCCTCCTTTAGCAAAGTTGTGTGACCCAACATGGTGGTCCTCATCTGAAGACATTCTCAACTCTTCTTCCAGGATACCTAAAAGCCACCTATATACCTCCAGGATGGCTACTATCAGCATCTTACACAGGCAGGGCCTGCTATGGAAGAGCTGGCACTTCCTCATGGTAAAAACATGAGCATGTAACACAAACTGGCAGGTCCATGGCAAGACTGATATGAAAGGTACCAACACGGTCCTCACCTTGCAGGAGAGATGTGCCAACAGGAATGGTTTCGGGAATGTTGTCTCTGCTGTAAATGGAGTGTTGGAATTCGGGAGAACAGTCGTTTTCATCGGTGATATGGACCATGACCTGTGACAGAAGGACATGCTGAGACGGGATTTTAGTTCCTACACTTAGGAAAAGGGCACCTTGCTCTGGACACTGCCTGGGCGGTCATTGCTTTTGCTGCTGTCCTGTCCTTACACCCTGATGCTAAACTTTTCCTCACACTACTGAACACAGAGAAGTATTATCACCTTCAGTTCCAAGCAGATGAGAGGCAAAGACAAAGAGAAATAACAAGAGGTATTTTGCAGGGCCTAGATCAGACCACAGCCCAGCCTACTGCCTGCACTAAAAGGCCTCCTTCCTCCCAAGCATTTTCACAAGTTTTCTAGGCTATCCCTGTGTGTAACTGGTCCGCTAAGGAGGTAATGAAGATGGCAGAGACAGTGGGTAGAAGTGAAGTTATCCACATACCTCAGTCACGCTGCTAAGAGTGCTCTCAACTTCCACGGCATTCAGCAAGAGGTGATAGAGGTGGTGCTCACTCTCGTAGTCCACAGGCTGGGTCAGGCTGAGCTCTCCGCTCTCCTGCCTCACCCTGAAGAGCCCGCTGGGGTTTGTCAGCAGAGTATAGGAAAGAGGCTGGCTCTGGAAAGAAACAGCCTCAACAACTGCTACTCTGTAAAGAATGAGAGAATAACCCTTTGCTTCAAAACAACTTCATCAAAAGCTGTCTCCTGAACACACAGAAGAAGAAAATGGGGATGACAGAAGGTGAATTGCTCACTCTGTCAGTGCTGGGCTTAGCTTTGCGTTCAGGCTGGAAATCCCCATGCCACAGGGAACCCACCTACCTTCTACTCTCTCACCAAACTGATCCCCTGACACAGCAGGGCTGGCATAACAACCCATTTCATCCTCCTACAAACACTTTTTTCTTCCCTTGCATACCCTTCCAAATCCTTGACAGCAGTTACTCATTCAGCTTCAGTTACAGCGATAACTGAGCTTTGACCATCTCTGAAGCTGTATGTTCTGAAAAGGAACTCATTCAGAGATGGATGGGAAACACACAAAGCACAGGGCCTTTCCAGACCCTGCTGTCCCGCCTTGTCAGGATGTGAAATGAATTTTTGCTGCACTACCGTGACTTACACTTTGAAACTCCATCTCTCACTGCAGTCTCTCGCCAGCATTACAATATACTGTAACCCCAGTGACAAGCTCCAGAGAATGAGACAAATTTCCCTCCTCCTCTGTCTCTTTTAGGGAGTAAGTGGCACACCTCCAGCAATTTTTCCTACTTCATCTGCTTATTTTGAGGCTTCCTTCTCCTTTAAGTCCCTATGGCACTGCTCCACCTGCTACTTGGTTCCTTAAAAGCCCATGCTGCTCTCTAACAGCTGAACAGTGACACTAAAATCAGAGCCAGCTCTGCAGCATCTCCCCGCTGTGGCTTGGCTTAGCTACTCTTCATGCACTGGCAGAGCCCCTTGGAGACTGAGCTGTATCTGCACTTCACACAGGCGCTGTTATCTCAAGAGTCTGGCGATGACTTGCCCTCCTAAAAATTTAAATACAAGTCAAATGGGACACAAACAACCCCAAATCTGGACAGTATTTTTCAAGTGCTCGTTAATATCTGAAGCACTCCAGGAGATGCATTACCAAGAGTCTGGCTGTTTTAATTCACAATGGAATGAAATAAGACCCCAAGAGCATTAAAATAATTTCAGCAGAATTCCAGTATCCCAGACTACACCACATACCACACTGGAGACTTTCAAACACCAGAAAAGGCATCATTTCTTGTAGGAAAAACAATACTATTCTTGAAGTGTAGTAGACAGACACATAGGCATAAACCCAAGAAGCAACAACACAAAAATTTCACTTTATTGTGCTCTGTGAAGTTCCTCACAGACTGCAGGGAGGAAGCTCACCTAACAAAGTACAACTTACTTTTCTCCTGCTGGTGTATTTTCAGGGACGAACACATTGTAGGACATGTTAGTGAACTGTGGAGGTCGGGAGCCCACCAGGATGGAAATAGAGGCATAGGGACTTTTGTTGCCATACTCATCGGTGGCTTCCACAGTAACCACATACTCCTTGTTCCATGTCAAAGGCAAGCCAGTTGTCATGATAATGCCAGTATCCTTATCTACTCGAAATCGCTCTTCACCACCTATCAATATATGCACAAAGCTGGGCTGAAAAATGCCCCAGGGCAAGAAACGTTTGCATCTTCACTATTTTAATGTAAGCTATCCTCAAATTATCTACATGTATCCTTGCATGCACTTCTCATTTTCCCTCCAGTTGTGCATCTTATCTTGCACTCACACTGTGCTCTGCTGACCGGTGCAGCGTTAAAGCGACAAGAAGGTGTGAGAACACAGTAAGGCTGCAACTGATTTCAAAATAGAAGAAAATGGCAGCACGAAAGATTCCCACCCATGTAACTGTTTCACTTAAAGCACCTCCAGCTTCTACTTGCTGTACCTGTGGTATCTTTAAGGATTCCCTGGGGGAAAAAAATCTATCAATGAAATAATAAAATAAGAAATTTTAAAGAAAAATCTGCAACTCAACAGAATTTTACTGAGTTTTTTTTCAGAATAGACCTACCTGCAATGAGTGTGTAAGTTATCCCAGCGCTGGTGTTTTCACTGTGGCTGTAATATGCAACAAGCTGATAGATAAGAGTGCCTTTTCGGGCGTCTGGATCGACACGTGCCAGGTAGGGGTATGGATACATGCCCCAGGTCAGAAGTTCCTCTTCTGGGGCAAGGAGCGTCACGTGGCAGAGGTACCAGTCGTTGTCTGCAAAAGATGTGCAGGTTTCTCAGTAGCTTGTTCACAGACTCTAAGATCTTACCTATTAGAATCTGCAAGCCACCCGGATTGCCCATCACATTCATCCTGCCGCATGCACAAAATATTCAGTACAGACACAGGCTTTGGCAACTTGATGTGCACTAAGTGCACTTAATAACTAATAAAAAATCCTTTAATTATTAGCTTTTAATTGGTTAGATATACATAATATATACCACGCCAGTTGCACCACTTGCCATGGCAGTTTTAAGCGCGTACTTACCCACATTAGGGTGAAATTTGGCCTTTTTATTTTCAATGATTCAACATAAATGTTGCCAGTTTTACCATATCAAGTTCAGGGCTTATTAAAATATTTGTCTTATAAAACGGTGGAAATGTGAACCAATCAAAACTCCCTACAATTCTTAAAATTCCAGCACTAATTTGTTTAGTTTTCTCGAGTGAGGGTGTATTCAAGGAAAGGAAGACATGCCTTCCCCTTCTGCCCCCAACTGGTAGCACAGTCTGAGGGATTTCGGGGGGCAGGGGTGACCAACAGTGGGACAACTCCTGGGATCACCCCAGATCTGCCACATCTAGTGCCAGACCAAGAAAAGGAGTTAACCTCCAACATGCAGAAGGTCTGTCCACAGGGAAGAAAGAGAAGGAACTTTCTACTGCAAAGAACCCGTAGAGATATAATCCCAGTAATTTTTACCTCTTGGGATACCTAAAATCAGCAACTCTAAGCAACTTGCTAAGAGATGCTAAAGGTACATATGAGTTTCTTGATGAAATTTTCCCAAGCACATTTGTGTTCCAGAAGTGACCCTGAGATTTGACTTCAAATGAAAATTAATATGTTATTGAGTATATAAATAAGTTTGATTTTTTAAGAAAAGAAACCAAATGAAGAAGGATGGGAAGTAGAAAAGTACATTTGAGAAATGCACCTTGTGTGGTCACATGCTTGAAAAAACTGCACTGACACTGCAGGTCTGATATGTGCTACCCCACTATCAAAAGAAACACCCACCCAGGTGTACATCTGTCTCATGCAAGAAACAGCTGACCTCTGCCTTCAGAAAGGCCACGTTTCACGTAGGATGGAAGAGAACAGCAGCACGTGGACAAAATCAAGCACCAAAGGCAAGAAGTAAGGTAGACATTCCCAAGAAATTAACTATTGACCTCAGGTATGCAATACTAAAGAAAAGACTACTCACCAACATGGACATTGGCTGACACACAAGACTTGTATTTATGAGCAGCCTTATGTGTTGGACAGTTTTACCAGAGGTAATCATTCACAGGAGAGAAAAAGACTTCAATGAAGTTTTGTGGGTTTTCTAAAGTATTTAAAATAATTCAAGACATGGTTACTTTAGCTAGAGGAAATTCTGGTTCCTGGTTTTCTGACACATACATGGAAACTCTTGTTGAACACGCTTCTCCAAGCTTTTTTTTCCTCCTTATTGCTCAGTGTAACACAAGGCCCAGCACGGCTCACAAGAGCAGCTCCAGTATTTTATCCATAGCCAAGAGGAAGGGCCCAGAAACACCTCTTAGTCAAACCAGGTATAGACAGTGTCATTTGGCAGGGGCCAAGTTACAGAATGAAAACTTGTAGGCACGCAATATTAAAAAATATTTTTGTTCATTCCTTGGTCTAATTCAGGCAGTTCCACTTTCTGCAGTGGTACCCCATTTAGTGAAGCCCAGAGAATTATTTCAAAGAATTGCAATTATATGGCTTATTCCTTAATATTGTCCTACATAGGTGATCCAAGGGTTACATATCAATCGATAACAAAGTCCTAATCTTGTTGTAAGAATTGTGAAAAACACCACCATGTCAAAATGTCAGCAGTAAAACAGAGACTTATGCCTTCAAAAAGTCAGACAAAAGAATAAACTTCACTGAGTTCAGGACACCATGTCAGGGGAAATATTTGTCTTTTTCAAATCAATGATAGTTATCTGGACTCTTACAAAAACTTCACCTTCCTCGTCTCTGAAACATATATTTAAATAGACTCATAGAATCAGAGAATCATTTTGGTTGGAAAAGACCTTTAAGTCCAGCCATTAACTTCACACTGCCAAGTCCACTAAACCATGTCCCTAAGCACCGCATCTATGCAGCTTTTAAATATTTCCAAGGATGATGACTCAACCACTTCCCTGGACAGCCTGTTCCAGTGACTGATAAAGTTTTTGGTGAAGAAATTTTTCATAATATCCAATCTAAACCTCTCCTGGCACAACTTGAGGCAATTTCCTCTTGTTCTATCACTTGGTTTTGGGAGAAGAGACCAACCTCCACCTGGCTACAACCCCTTTTCAGGTATCTGTAGGGAGTTACAAGGTCTCCCTTCAACCTCCTTTTCTCCAGGCTAAACAACCACAGTTCCCTCAGTCTCTCCTCACAAGACTCATACCCTAGACCCTTCACTCGCTTCATTGAGCATCTCTGGACTCGCCCCAGGACCTCAAGGTCCTTCTTGTTGCAATGGGCCCAAAGCTGAACACAGTACTCAAGGTGTGGCCTCACCAAGGCTGAGTACAGGGGGCTGATCTTTGCCCTAGTCCTGCTGGCCTCACGACTCCTGAGGATGTTATTGGCCTTCTTGGCTACCTGGGGACACTGCTGGGTCATGTCCTCTGAACCTTTGTAAAGTTATGACACTAGCAAAGCTTCAGATCACAAACTCACAGGATGGCTGAGGTTTGCAGGGACCTCTTGAGGTCATCTGGTCCAACCACCCTGCTCAAGCAGGGGCACCTTGAGCTGGCTAATCACGTTCACATCCACATGGCTCCAAATACCCCTAAGGAAGGAGACTCAAAAGCTTCCCTGGGAAATTTGCTCTATTGAACTGAAGTTCTGGAGACTGGATTTCAAGAAAGATGTTGACCAGTTAGTAAGTGTCCAGACAAGAGCTGTTTTGGGTTTGTATGCCAAGGTTTTTGTACCACTGGGCTGCAGGGGTGGTTTCTGTGAGAAGATACTAGAAACTTCCCCTAGGCCTGACAGAGGCAATACCAGATGGCTTCAAGACAGACCTGCTGCTGTTTTGCCCATGGTGGTAATTGCTGAGTGATGTCTCCCTGTCCTTTTCTTGCCCAGTGAGCCTTTCCTTATATCTTCTCTGCCCTGTCCAACTGAGGATGGACAGTGACAGCGTGGCTTTGATAGGCACCTGGTCTCCAGCCCAGTCAACCTTCCACAGACAGAGGTCAACCAGAAAACTTGGCCTGTCAAGAAAGGTGAAAAGACCTGGAGATTTTCAGAGTACTGCAAGGGATATGCTAACAGAGCTATAAGATGCCAGAAGATGGATGTATGAAGTCAGCCAGCTGTTCCCTGCTCCATGAAACAAAAGGCGACATACTCTCATCCCCAAGAAAAAGATGTGCCTTAGGCATTGGGAACAGGGGAGGGAATCCCCTAGCATCTTTTGATTTATAAGGATAATGAAGCACTTGATAGTGACTGGAGAGGCGACAGATCATTCATCAGTGAGATCCCTAAGACTTGACTAGACAAATATCTGCCAGCAATCACCTTGTTATAACAAAGCCTGCCTCTAGGCAGGGGCACAGTACCAGCAAGGCTGTTAAATCCTTTCCATCATACTTTAATCCCCCTGCCCCTCAGCTTTTGCATCTCATTGATTTCTGAAGCTTACATGTTCACGTGTCACTAGTTGCCCAGCAGCCTAAGGGAATTTCTAGCATAAACATTCTTTGGACTTTGTGGGTTTTTTGCTGTTCACTTAAAGGGAAGAAGTGAACACCACTCTAGGAACAGACAGCACCACACATGAAAGGAAAAAAACAGGATAAGGCCAAACCTGGAGGGCTGTGGTACAGCAGCAGGTGGTAATAAACTTCAGATATCAGGTGAAACGTCCTTCAGCAGCTGAGACCTGGCTCACTCCTTCAGTCCCTTAGCATTTATTTCTGGTTTTAAGGCTTGAAGGAGCAGAACTGTTCTCTCTCTGCAAGTGAGCAAAACTTTCATTGAAGTGCCTGAAAACATGCTGACAAAACAGCCCAGGTTATGTGCATGCAGGCATCAGAGCTCTAATTCTGTCAGGGAGTGAACGGAATTAGCCAGGTGGGTGTTGGTTTCTTCTCCCAGATAGGAAGCAATAGGATGACAGGAAAAGGCCTCAGGTTGTGCCAGGAGAGATTTAGATTGAATATTAGGGCTGGGAAAAATTTCTTCACTAAAAAGGTTGTCAAGCACTGGAACAGGCTGCTCAGGGAAGTCGTTGAGTGACCATCCTTTGAGGTATTTAAAAGTCATGTAGATGTGGTGCTTAGGGACCTGGTTTAGTGGTTGGACTTGACAGTGCGAGGTTAATGGTTGGAGCCCATGATCCGAAAGGTCTTTTCCAATTTAAATGATTCTATGAAGAAAATATTGTTATGAAAGTCAGGTATAAGTTTGAGCAAATCCCAAACTCAAAAAAACCCAGTGTTGAACATGCCCTGGAGACTAACTGGAGGTCAGTCAACCAGCAGTATCCTGCCCTATCCTTGAGGCAAAGCTGTTCAGAAGCAGCACTTCGAGCCATCGCTACTCAGGAGTACGAACATTTCTGTTCTGGTAGCTGACACCAGGTGTGAGAAACTTTAAAGGTGTTACAGACACATGGGAATCAAATACTACAGAAAATTATTGCATTGAAACAAGTCAGTGAAAGAAAAGTAGGGTTTTTTCCAGCAATACCTTGGGTTTTCAACTATCATAACTGCAAAGACATTAACAGATCAAGCTTCTGAAATCAATAGTGTTTTATTTTTGTTCCACTGACACAACCACGGCACCCTATCAAATCAAAATGCAACATCACCCAGAGATGTTACAGCTCACCCATTCTGTCAATATGAATCATCTGCTGAAAGGAAGGAACTAATCAGGAATCCAGGCTCTATAGCCTGTGAAACAAGACTATTGACAGGATAAAAGACCTGGCCTCTGCACCACCCATTGGAAAAAGAGTCTTGGTGTGATCAGTCTAGAAGAGAACGTTAAGGGACTGTCTTTACTTGAGATACCCCAAGGCTTCAGCTCCACCTCTTGTTTATATAAGAATATATACATATAAGAAAGGCACGTCAAGGATAGCATGAAAGGGATGTCAACCAACCACCAGCCAAGAGAAACCCAAGTAAAAAGGTTAGGACATAGGAAATGCAAGGATGAGAGAACTTAGCACATTGCCATCCAGGCAATGAAGAGCTGCTAAATTTCTGTCTTTGAGGGCTAAATGCACTTTGAGAGATCAGAACAGACAAACCTCTGCCATCCTTGGACAAGCACATGAAAGCAAAGAAAGATCTTAAAGACCTTTCTTCTTTAAAGAAAAGGATCTTCAACTACATGTGCCAATTCCATGTTCCTTTAATGATTTATTTACCACATGTGCTGTCGTCCCTCCGGGAAGAAGCGCTGGGATGAGGGGGAGCCCTCACAGTGGGGAGAGCCTTCATGGCAGAGGCCATCCCTCAAGGACTAAAGCCTTAATTTTTGGAATTTCCTTTCTTTGACTCCCTTATGAAAAGTCATACAGGGCAGGTTTAGTGCAGCCAGTCTTCTGTCATGAAAATGATAGGTCAGCTCCCCCACCAAACACTGATGAGAGATTCCCAAGGGTGAAGTTTCTGTTAATTAACAGATTTGATTTCTTAAAAACACTCCTAAGGTTTGGACACAAGGCCCAGGGCTACCACATCCCCTAGGCACTAGCATACCAACATCTGTCACATGCTAGACACTAGCATACCAACAGGGCTCTGTTGGACTAGGTAGAGAGGGCCACATCTTAAAGGCAGGGTAATACCCTCAGTATCCCAGTTACAGAAATAGGTCTCTCTACTCCCTCAATAGCCCACAAACCCACTGCATTAGCCTGAGGATGAACAGCCCACAGCCATAGAACAGCTGGGCAATATGGCTGTACCAACCGCCTCATCTAAAACTATGTCAGTGGGTTTCAGTTTTCCCTCCTTGGTTAACCACAGGCAGCAAACACAACAGAGAAGCCCACAGAGATCACTTTGTGTTATTTTCACTACATATTTCTCAATAAACACCAGCAGTTGGTCATGTTTTCTACTCATGCGTTGCCTCTCCAGTTTTAAGATGCAAGGTCTTGCTTAGCTCAATGCTACTTGTAGACCTATCCAGTGGGACCATCAGAGCTAGAAGGTACCATTGCCCCCACAGGCAGCAAAGACCAATCTTCAGCCAAATTTTCACTTTGGTAGGAGTGGCAGGCTACAGAGGGTACCTCTGTCACACTGGGTGTATGAGACATCCACAGCTCTTGTTGGAGAGGAACGACATCTCCATACATCACCAGAAAAGCTTCAGGCAGACTCAGGAACAGGACTGCAGGATCCATTGTATCTTTTCCACAACCACATCACCCTGCCCTAGCCTTTAAGGCTTGACTCTAGTTTTTAAAATGTTACAGTTCTTCCGTTTGCTTCCAGGGAAAGGCTCTGAAGCACTGGCAATATTACAGTAGTCACATCTTTGCCTCAACCCTTAAATTTGCTGTATCTGCCAACAGTTGTCCATCACCACCTGGCCATGAGGTTTAGGAACCCTTCACAGCACCACAGAGAAGGTGGGAAGTACAATTATCTACAGGACCTCAAAAGCTTACAGCTGTCAGGATTCTTCACAAAGTAGGGTTTTTACTAAAGCTTCCCATGTTAACAGCCTACTAATCACCATTAAAGTATGCAATTAAATACTATACAATCCATAATTATTTGCAGGCATGTCAGTCAGTGAGAACTGAAGAGAAGTCAGACCATGCTGCTGCAGTACAAATAGCGAGGGGTTCACAGCACAGAGGACATTTGGGTTTTTTTTTTAAAGAAGGCAAGTGCTGTAAGGCACAGCTGTGATCTTGGCATTTAAAAGTTGCTTCCCTTTGCAGATCATTCAGTTTTTACTGTGGATAGGGAGGAGAGGCACATCCTCTGGATTTGTTGCTATCCTTCACAGCTTCATCCCTACTCTCTGTCAGTATTTCACAGAGCAGGGGAAGTGATACAGACAACACAGACATTTGTGAGGTACAGCACACTCCAAGACTGTACTTACACCACTGAAGTGAAATAACCTCCACGGTCTCTTGCCTGCCACTCAAAACATTCAGTCACAAACTAGGATGACTCCTAGCCATTTTATTAAAAAAGAATCAATTTAATTAAAATAAAGTAAAAATACTCCTAAGCATTTTTGTTAAAGAAATACAACATCCTATGAGGAGTCCATGACTGGGCAAGCTCCCAATTGCTGCCTCTGCCTTCCCACCACCCCACACAACACAGCACCTACTCTTCCTCATTAAAGCAGTCCTTAGTAAGTTTAAAGTAGCTTGTGTGGGTCATAAAAGATGCTCTTCCTAAGCAGCAGAATCTGGTTGCTGCAGGGGTTAGCCCCAGTCCTTCCACAGAAAAGCAACAGGCTTTTGTTCTCGTGTCAGCGTTGTCCTTGAACCTAAGTCTCTTCCTGAGGTTTGTTCAATTCACTTGAAAATAAAAAATTGCCTGCTGAGGCTTTATGCAATAAGAACTGTCCCTGTGAGCTTACTTCTAAAGTGTAGTAGCTTCTTTCCAAACATGTAAAAAGTTATCACCACAAGCAAAATACCAGTATTTTATTTCAAGGCAGTATCATGATTTATATGTACAAAGAGATGCCCAAAAAAACAGTTGTAGCAATACTTCTTGTTAACACCATTGGGGGTAACTGCAAGAGATGCACCTCGAGCCCAGCAGCACATGCAGCTGTGGTAAAGGTGGACACCAACATTTAGGGCTGCGTCTGGATTAACCAGAGCAGCAGCCTCCCCTGGGAGCCAACACTGGTTTCTGTGCTGTGTCCCAATAAATGAAAAGGCAGGGTGGATAGCTGACCTTCCAGTTCCCCTTGCACCCCGAATTTCTAAACAGAACCTCTTCCCCTTCCACAGACGTACCCCTCGCTGCTTTACTACTTCTCTCTCACAAAGGAGATGTCTATTCTGTATGTGTAACATTTGTTTGCTCACTCAGACAATCCATGTGATGCAAAGCAAGTGCATCTGTAGCCACATGCACAAACCCCTTCTTACTCTGCTGTCACCCAGCGCCGCTCTTGCGCCTCTCCATCAGTGATGCACGCGACAGGGAGAAGCATGTGGTTACAGGAGTGGGACCCCAAGTCCTTGCCATCAGCCCTCTCCCTAAGGTCACGCTTTTAGAGGCTTTTCTTAAACTTCCTGGGTAACTTTCTCTTAAATTTTTGGACAGTTTCCACCAGCATGCCAACCTCTCTGCTCAGGCTAAAGCTCTGGCACTGCTGTGACACTCACTACTCACGGTCTGACTGCTTTAGTAAGTTAACACCAACGCCTGCACCAAACCTCCTGCTGAGAGGCCATCGCTGCTCTCCAGTGAGGACAGATTTCAGAGCCCCTCGGAGAGGCACGGATGGGAAGAAGCTCACTTCTGCTGCAGGGTGGTACTGCAAAACGAGCAGGCTACGTGCACGTCTGCCTAGGGATGCTTATACAAACAGGCTGCCTGTGCAAACACGGCATGCGGGAACCTGGGGCCTCCCATGCGTGACACAGGTGCGGACAGAGCTGTGCCACACACCAGGCAGCTCTGCCTGCACACAGAAACCAAACCCTGCCGCGCGCTGCACAGTGCTCCTGCAGCATGGGGCAACGCTGAGAGCACGCAGGGGTATTTCTGGCATGGTGCTGCTTCAATCTGGGATGAAAACAGGTTTTTAAATGCTTTCCTGCTGTTCTAATGTAATAAACACTCAGAAATGTGCAATCACCATCTGTATGAAAGTATTTAAGAATATACCATTAAGAATAAAGGACTGAATATTTTGTTTTGAAGGTGTTGTATTGCTATTCCCTTTAGCTGATTATGATAAAGGCTTTATTATTACTTAAATAGCTTCCTATGTACCTCAAGACAACTTGTTACATAAACATTACCAGTTCAGTTTTTAAGGTTTTTGTTGGTTTCTCAGCTATAGACTTGCAACTCATTCCTCTGCCTTCTGACTGCACAGTGTTTCCAGGATGTCAAATGTCCCAGAAGAAAATGGGGATAAGGAAAATATGGGTTAGCAGCTCCAATCTTGGTGCAAGAGTCTCATCCAAACTCCAGGTCCCAATCCCACAGCTATGCCCATGCAGAGCCCAGAGCAGCAAGGCTTTGAGACAGGGCAACTTGCCAGATTCCTAAAGATGTTAACTGCTTTGTTTAGGTAAATAAGACAATTCACAAAAGTTACACAAATCTCTTTGCAATGCATAGTCCATGTGCCAAGTGTCTATTCCATGGGAGAAGAACTGCATTTGCACAGTGACAGGTACAGTGTCCCCCTGAACCGGTGGCAGCCCCATACACATCACTACTACAAGTACAGCTGAGCAACAGGTAGGATTCAGAGAGTTAATATACCCTATGCTCGGTTTATTTCAGTATTTCAACCATGTATATGAATACCTTGTCTTCCTGGGGCTACAGTTGCAAGAAACTGTGCTGTAAGTTTCTATCTGGCTTCTTTTTTTAAAAAAAAAATATCTTTTCTTTAAAAAAGAAAATGCTACAGCCAACAAAAACACAACCCTCCAAGATACCCACTTCATTGGAGAAATGCCCAAGTCCATCCATGACTTTTACGTGAAAGGTGGCAATTAATAAGGGTCTAATAGTTTTGTTTTCAATTAATGAGAGGATTAAAAGTTTGGCACAAATTCCATAATATTGATTACTATGTGATCCACTGTTAATTATGCTCAGAAAGTGGCGTGCAGAGAAGTGAGGATCAAACCAAAGTTAATTCTGTTTGGCTTTAGACAGTTTCCTCAGGAATAAAAGGCTGCTCAAAGCATCCCACTGTCTCATCATCTTCCTGTAAAATAAGCAGCCAGAAAAAAGAAAAAAAAATCCCAAGTTTGTTACTGCACAAAGTTATGAGATGGTTTTAATTTTTAAAAGTAGCTTAAAGGAGCATCTAAATGACCTTGTCCCATTTGATCATTCAATTCCTTTTCTCCCTGAGGCTCATCTCTTGTCAATACGTTACCAGTGCATAGACAGTGGTGAACACATAGAGGACAACATGATTAATTGTTTGTACAACACTGCTCACAAGGCTGTTTGCTTTCATTACAAACAAGCAAGGCAGTCAAGCAACACTTCACCTTTCCAACTCCATCTTTAGCTTGAAGGGGACATTGTAATTTCAATGTCAGGTGATTTGTTTAAAGTTGGTACCTAGAATTACTGAGCAGCTTTTCTAATATTTTAAGTGTTTCTCACAGCCCATTCCTGCAAGAACAAAGCTCGGAGAGATGGCTCTGGGATTCTCAGATCACAGCCCCCAGCACACTTCAACACATTTGTCTTCCTCCCAGCCCTATGTCTCACATTTCTTGAGCATTAGGCTGTAAAAAACACTTACAGAAAACTGTAAATATTCCCCCTGCAATGAATTTGGAAACATCTAAGAAACAAAAGCACCAAACCAAAACACAAAAAAGCCCCACAACAAGGACGAAATGCAAGTAAGTGATAACCAGTAACCTTGAGACCTGAGCTACAGTAGCAAACGTGCAATCGAACTTACTCCGAGTCAGATGAAAGTTAACACATGGAAAGGGGCTTTAGTAACAGTAAGGTACCCCTGGCTTAACACAGTTTAGGAAGCTGAACAAGGCTGGTCATTCTCTTTGACGTTACTAGGAGCACATGCAGCCTAAGAGCTTGTTGATGCATAGGGGATTTACACAGTGGTATAACGATATCTCTACTTGTGTCTCTACGCTGACTCCTGTGATTTCAGGTTCAGGGTTGTTTGGGGTTTTTTTCTTATTTCTTTGCTTGTCCTAAGCCCACTGACATCAATTGTGCATCAGTGTCTTTCCCTTCCCGTGCAGCTGACTTCCAGCGGAGTCCAGCGGTGGCAGAAGGATCTCTAAGCCTCTAAGCATGCTGGACTTTAGCTGTAGGTGTGCAAGTCCCCATCCCCAGGGGACTGTCCCTTCCCAAGTCACCGAGGACAGCAGTGAACTAAAGCAGTTCTCTGGTAACTCTATGATTCTATGAGCTCCCCTCGGTATAAGACAAGCTGCTGTGCACCTCCTTTTAAACAAGTTTTAGCTGCTCGTCGACCCACGGGCAGACCCCTCCGGTCCTACAGAGCGAGCCTGCTGGGGCAGGGATGCCTTACAAGACACCGTTACCCACGTTTGCGTCGTTTCCCTCAAAGGCAGGAGGCCAAAGCCGCGCAGGCGGAACCGGAGAGGTGTCGGCACATCCCCACGGGACCAAACCCAGCCTGGGGGCAGCTCCCCACACCCCAGGGAGGGAGGCCAAACGCAGCGGCATCCCCTCGAGTGACGAGCGCCCGGCGCGGCCGCGCCCGCTCAGCGCCCGCCCTGCCTCGGGGAGACCCCTTCGGCCCCACCCGGCACGGCCCGTCCCACCCGGGGCAGCGCCCCATCCCCACCGTCCGGTCCGTCCCGGCCCCCTACCTCGTCCGCCGCCGCGGTGCACCTTGACCAGCACCTCCGCCCGGCCGCCCGCTCGCAGCTCCCGCCGGAGGTAGAGCCGCCCCGACGCCCGGTCGACCCCCACGGGGGTGGCGCCGGGAGACGCCAGCTCGAACCAGCCGCCCGCCGCCCGCTCGCGGCTCCGCGGGACGGTGAAGACGGTGTCGCCCACCCGCGCCCCGGGGGGCAGGCGGGCCGTGTAGCGCCGGGAGCCGGGCCCGGGCGGCCGCTCGGGCGGCGGCAGCGACCGTGCCCGTCGCCGCCTCCCCTCAGCGGCCGCCTGCCGCCGGCCCCGCACGGCCAGGCGCAGGCACCGCGCGGGGCTGCGCAGCGGCCGCGGCCGGCCGTGGTCGTGAGCCGCGACGCAGAGGCGGAGCCGGCGCAGCCCCAGCAGCGAGCCCACGGTCAGCACCTGCCCGCTGCGGGGCACCACGAAGAGCAGGCGGCTACCGGCGCCCGGCGGCCAGGGCCGGTAGGTGAGGCGCGCGTTGGCGCCTTCGTCGCCGTCCGAAGCGCGGAGCCGGGCCACCTCCGTGCCCAGAGGGGCCAGCTCGTCCACCTCCAGCGGCCGCGCCGGCGGCAGGTGAGGCCGGTGGTCGTTGAGGTCCAGGACCCGGACCCGCAGCAGCGCCTCCAGGGGGACCGGCCCGCCCGCCGCCGCAACCGGAGCCCGTACTCGGGCTGCGCCTCCCGGTCCAGGCGCTCTGCCGTGCGGAGCAGCAGCAGCCCCCGCCCGCCGCCCGCCCGCCGCTGGAGGGAGAAGCGGGAGGCTCCGTCACCTTCCAGCGCCCACTCCCCGGGTGGTTCCCCGGGGCCCAGCAGTCTTCGCAGCGGCACCCGCAAGCCCCGCACCCGCGTCCCCGCCGGGCTGTTCTCGGGCACCTGCCCGGAGAAGCGGAGCAGGCGGGGAGCGCCACCGCGCCCCAGCCCCGCCGCCCCGCAGAGCGGCAGCAGGACCAGCAGCAGGGCAGGGAGCCGCCCGCAACCGCTCCGTCGCGCCCGACCCATCCCGCCGAGAGGAGCCGAGCCGAGCCGAGCCGAGCGCCCTGCGGAGCGGCACTGCTGCGCTCCCGCCGCGCGCGCACACCCACGCCACGTGCCACCCGTCCCGCCCACGGCGCCTCGGCCACTCAGAGCCAGGGAGGGCGGGGGGAGGCGGAGCCCCGTCCGCGGCCAGGCGTGGGGAGCTCCGGACGCGTCCCTCCTCTCCCCCGGTGCCGGAGTGGGGCTTCCCTGGCCTCTCTGCCGCTTGCGTGTACCGTGTCCCGCTGCTCCCGCCCGCTCCTCCGCAAGCGGAGCGGGCGCCGAAAGAGCAGCCGTGCGGGGTGAGTTCGGAGGAGCGGGCAGCCGCCTGCTCTCCCGAGCGCCTGTGGAAAACTCCAGCCAAGACAAAGGAGAAACTAGTGAAAAAACAGAAAAAAGGAACAAACAAAACCCCACCCAACCGAAACCAGAATAAACCCCACTGCCGTATGATGGTGAGCGGGCCTCGGGGAACTCGAATCATTGACAAATGGCTGCGACCAAGGAGATGTATTTTTCTGATGGGCTCCGGGCTTGTCGTGGGAGCACATGGAGGAGTTGCTGCTCCCTCAGGGGAAACGTGGGGTTTGGCAGAAGGGGGAAGGGCAAAAACCATTGCAGCATATTCTGTCTTAACGGTAGCAGTGATTATTGCATTTACAATTTCACTATTTTGGGGAAAAGAATAGTGCGTGCTGCTCTTGAAAGCAATGCTGGAGCGGTTCTTCTGAGTTAGGCAAGCCAATGCATCAGGCCAATGTGTAAAAACAAACCCGGGAATCGATGGAAGCATCAATCCAAGCCAGACTGCCCCGGTGCCAATCACTCCCCACTACTCATCAAACCAAGTGCAAGTGCCATCAGTATCTTCCATCCCTGCCAGTAGACAGGAACAATAGCTCCTTTCACACTATGACAGTAAGGACAGCTTAGGAGCAGCCTCTTGATGAGCTCAGTCAAACTGTGGCAATGTTTTTTTTAAGTAGAAACATCTGCTCTTGCTGTTTTGAACACAGGTTTGCTAGTTTTAGTCAAAGGCTGTTGGCAAGGCAGGGGTGTTGTGGCTTCAGTGGCAACGTATCTAGGCTGGAAGTGAAGCTTTGCTCAAGAAAGTCAGAAGCCGTTTCAACCAGCTTTAGTCAAATATTACAGGCAACAGTCAAAGGTGACAACCAACTGCTAGATTGGTGCCTCTGCCACCTGGGGAATTACCAGTTTTACAGAGAGGTGATCACATCCTGTTACTACAAGCTCTCAGCCTTTGTTTTTACACTAGGAAACAACCATCCCTGATGGTTCTGATGTGATCTCTGATGCGAGATCTCAGAATGGGAAGGCAAAAAGTAAAGCCAAGTATTTTCAAGGAATGGTTTATAGGAGCAACAGGAAAGTAACCATCAACATCCACCCATGGCTAACCTGCTACAGCCAGCTTGGAGTGTGTTATCTTTACCCTTTACCCAGGCTCAACTTCATTCCCACATTCTCTCCCTTCTACCAGCATGGGGATGGAGAATGCGAGTTGTGGTCAGTTCATCACACAGAGTCTCCACTGTTTCTTCCTCCCCAGGGTGAGGGCTCCTCACAGTCTTCTCCATGGGCTCCTTCTCATGGGAGACAATCTTCTAACATTAGGTCCTTCCCACAGGCTACAGTTCTTCATGAACTGCCCCAGCATGGGTCCTTTCCATGGATTGCAGACCTTCAGGACCAGACTGCTCCAGTGTAGGTCCTGCATGGACGCACAGGTCCCACCAGCAAACCTGCTCCAGCCTGAGCTCCTCTCTCCATGGGCTGCACTTCCTGCCAGGAACTTGCTCCAGCATGGGCTGCCCACCAGGTCACACCCTTCTTTATGTGCACCCACCTGCTCCAGCTTGGTGTTCTCCAGGGGCTGCAGGTGGAATCTAGTCCCTGTCATCTTTCATGGGTTGCAGGGGGACAGCCTGCTTCACCATAGTCTTCTACATGGGCCGCAGGGGAATCCCCTCCAGCACCTGGAGTGCCTCCTCCCCCTCCTTCTTCACTGACTTTGGTGCTTGCAGCGTTGCTCCTCTCACATCTCACCCTGTCTAAAATTGCTCTTGGTGGTGTGTTTTTTCCCTTCATAACCTTGTTACCTCAGAGGTGCTGCTGCTGCTGCTGCTGATTGGCTCAGCCTTGGCCAGCAGTGGGCCCATCTTGGAGTTGGCTGGTGTTGGCTCTGTCACACATGGGGGCAGTTTCTCACAGAAGCTGCCCTTGCAGCCCCCCCAGTTATCAAAACCTTGCTACCCAAACCAAACGCACTGCTGGAGGAGGATCTCCAGGGAGAAAGTCAGAGTTCACTAATTACATATGAAGCACCTTGTGTTGGGCCACTCATCCTCACACCAGTAGTCTCTGCAGGCCGTCCTGGCCAGTGTGGCACACAGATCCAGTGTGAGCAGGCTGCAAGAGCACTTTTGCTGCCCCGTTCAGACAGACAGGAGCTATGCTGCACATTGCATGCACAAAGAACACAACGAGGTACAAAAATCATTTTATTACCATAACAGAGAGAGGAGGTTAACTCACAATGTGTTTTTTGTGGAAAGGTATCAGACTTCCCAAAAGAAAGCATCAAGTGGTTTGTGTCCCAAACAATCCATACGTGGCTTTTATTACATTTATTTTTTTTCACAGAGTAAGTTTTTCCACACAAGAAAAATATTTACTGTGTATACATTATTCTGATAAAAAAACTGTCCAAGACAACAAACAGGATAAAAGGAATTGGATTCCTTAGATTTGTTATTAAATAACTGCACATAGATACGTCCATATGCCACGTACACTACTGCTAAATGCCACTGGTAACAAGTACAGCACCAACAATAATCCTTCTGCGTTACTGAAGTAACAAAGTTGGGAACTCTGAAAGGCATTAAACACCCACCTCTTCTCCACCCAATAAATAGATAACCTCAAACATCACGCGAAAGGCAGAATCACATACACTGAACTGTGCTGAAAGCAAATCCGTGCCAGATTAATTACACATTTAAACATTTAATTGAGGTCCCAAACAATTCAGAAGACCTTTAGGCATCTGTAGCCCTGCATTTGGCATAATAAGAGTGCAGCAACATAATGGTGGTTATTTCCTTTTAGCTGTAGTGATGGAGTAGAAACAACACACACTGCACGTTTTTCACCCATAAAGTTCAGTTTTAAAAAGAGTACTAAAGGCATGATCACACAGATTTATGTTGAGGTATCATTTCACACTAAATATTGCTTGTGTTGGGACACACTCAGGTGTTCTTTCCTCTCTAATACCACAGTGCACTAGAATCCACCTGCCCACCAATGTATAGGGGATCTATACATTTGCCCACCATCAGCAATAATGGAGTAACAGCAGGAAACCAGGTTTCTCTCAACGCAAACACAACGCGCGTGCCTGTGCATTCACACCAGCAGCCTCTGCTTTCTGCTGACAGAATTTTGGTCAGAGGGCGGGCCATATGTAATTAATGGCAGTCATTAGGAAGCATTTCAATGACAGCTTATGATCCCCACAACCTGATCTCACAGCTCCTATTCATGTGAACCACATGGGAAAGCCGATGGAGAGTCACAAGATTTGGACGTCTGCAGATGACTTAGTAAGGATAAGGTAGTAAGAACAAGATTTGGTCCCTAAACTTCTGCCTTTCCATAAATACCAATACACCAGAGCTAACAGTCTGAAGAGCTTTCAGTGCCTGTTAAACCTTTTGGCCCTCTTTCTTCCATTTGTGTATCTCCTCCTGAACTTCAAAATAGAAACTGTATTTAAGATTGCATTGTATTAAATTCTACTTCCATTTACTTTGGAAGAAATAAAACCAGTACTTTTAAAAATAATATGAATAGAAACTTATGTTCCGAAATGCCTTTACTTATTCAGTCCGAAATATCTCCTGGTAAATCTATCAACTGAGTTCAAGTATGTGGTACATCAGGAAGCGAATGAGCACTTTTTTAAGATTAAGACAAAACTGTAAGTGGGCTTGATTCAACTTTAATCCACAAGTTTAATGCTAACAGGTGAGTGCCTGAAAATACTGTACTCAATTTATTCTTTCAACGTAATATTTTGGTATTTACTAAGATCCAGCATATCAAAAACTGGAAATGGGAAGGAAGGAACAAGCCAGTAAAACACCACCACCAAATCACAATGCAAATTCCCACTCTTCCCAAGTGAGCGGCTGCCAGGCGGCTGGCACACATCCTACCACACCACCTACCTACTACACCAGCATCCTTGGAGGCAGGGGTGTTAAGACACAACAGAAGCTCTAGAAATCAGAGGTACAAGAATTAAAAAAATAAAATAAAATATTTAAATCTTCACAAAAAGAAACACAAACTGAGGTTTTTGTTTAATAAAAGCTCGCAAGGCACATGTTCCAACTGAATTGCAACATCTACAGCAAAATAGATCACAATTTGCAAACCGTTAAATCGTGACCTGGCTGAAAACCAAGGCAGGGGTCAGTGCACAAGTCTGATGCAATTATGCCCTGTTATTGTCCTTCTGAGGGATAGCACGAAACTTAGTTTCTTTTTCACAGAAGGTGGAGATTAGGATAAACAATAATATTTTTGCTAATCTACAGCTGGATAAGAAATTCAAGCTTATTTTCTTTGAAAGATATGATTCTTACAGTCACTCATTTTAAAAATGATGCCTTTTTACTGGAGAAACAACAAAGTTACTCCCACATAAAAGGCTCTTTCTGTTACTTAAGGCTGCTGTGCCAATGGTGCTGCAATACAATTTTCTCTAATACAAAAAGCAAGGTAAAAATCTTAAATGATTCTCCGAAAGCAGAATCAATTGAAGTATCAAGAATACATATTAAAAACTATGACAAAACTAATAGTAACAACTATGTCACAGTTCAAATAAAGTTCAACATGTTTGTTTCAACATGTATAAAGGCCAACGTGCTACACGATAGTTTTCTTCAGAAGTACAGATGGCCTCATTTGAGTTTTTCTTAGCATGTGTGCTCTACATGTAAGTAACCAAACTACATTCTGTGTAGTAACACATACATACAGCATCGCGGTAAAACACAACAGGCAGTCAAGGACAGTTAAATATTGCATCTTGGCATGGCAGTCTAAGGCATGAAGCCGTAAGCTATGCGACTTCATCCACCCAAGTGCAGTTGTAACCCTGAAGTTTGCTACCTGGAATGCCTTATTGCTGTTATGAAATGGTATTTGTCAATGATTAACTTTGGGCAAGTAAATGACTGACATGCAGACATGTAATTCCTTGACAGTGACTCAAACAAACTTATATTGTGTGAGGAACTCAAACTTCCAACTATTACATCTATACCCACACTAGCACATCCAGAGACGGTTCCTGTGGGCCTGACATAGCTCAAGTTAACACACCAGCTTCTCTTGCTGCGTGCTAACTGGGAAGCCCAAAACAGTCCAGTGCAGTAAAACATACGCACTTGTGCCGAGGCAAGTAACTGCAGACTGCATTTGGCCAGAGCCACGCACATACACGTGCTACTCTCCACACAGTGAGCTGCCCCTAGGAGGGTTATTTACTTCTAACTTGTAACTCAGTTACACAGATAAATGTCCCTTGCCACCATCGCACCCAGTCTATTCAATGGATTTATCTGAACACTGTTTTCAAATAAAATGCATACTTTAACATCTTCTCAGGACTCATAGGTCTAGAAATATAACTGAAAGTACAAAAAAGAGGATTACAGACATGTTGACTTCATAAAACAATAAAGCTTTTTTTCTTTTATATCACTCCAATGGTGATAATGGGGTTTGAAAAAATCTCAGCACCACCTGTTAGTGTAAAGCCAGCAAACACATCTGCACAGAGCAGACAGGAATCATGCACACACACCAACATGTTGCAGCTCCTAATAATTTCAGAGTTAAAATCTCCGAATTTGCATTTTATCAACAAGCATGGTAAGGATTGTTTTGCCACTTTTGTTTGCAGAATGGTTTTTCAATTGCAAGTTCAACCTATTACGCCAGATACTTCATTAAAGACACCTGGGCTCTAAAGAACCATTCCCCCATGCCTGATAAGCTGGTCTCTGGGCCAGGTGTTACAAGAATCCATAACTGCAGCTAACTCCTAACAGGTGAATAACCTCTTCCAAAACTTACACCCTTGCTTTTTGCCCAGCTACATCTACATAAGCAAGGTACTGTTGCCTTCTGTTGGATTTTCCATTCGCAACGCCAGATTAGGCCCAGAGTTGGAATGAATGCATCACTCATTCTCTTGAAATTCTACCAGCCAGCAACAAACCAGACAGATAATTTGTTAAGAAAAACAGTTGTAGAGGCAAAGGATGCAAAGGATGTAATACAAGGAAGACAAATTTTAGCAGGAAGCAAGATTGCAGAGACTTTCCCAAATTTTCAAAGATCTCCATGTACTTGCATAACTGATGTAAAAATAGCTATGAACAGCTGTACCATCATTTATTAATGGTGGTGATTATAGTGTTTTAAGTTACCGGTATGGCACAATCTTAATATCACTATCACACAAGTTGAATGAAAATAACATCACCATACATACACACACACCCCTCAACGCACACAAATCTCAATAGCAAACCTACTTGTCCTGCTACACTTGTCCAAAAAGAAGTACAGCATACTGTTGTATACTGGCCCATTCTGATGGCTGCTAGGACAGATGTATGTGTACCTGTATGTATACACACATACACATTTACGCATGGAAAAATGCTGAAGACAAGTTCTTTCCAAACAAGAGGTCTGACCTTGTCTCCTGACTCCTTACCGCTAGGTCGAAGTCCAAGCACTTCCACCAACATGTATCTACCAAGGTAGAGATCAGTGCCTTAACTTACAGAAGCATTTTTTAAATAAAATCTTCCTTATTTGATTTATACAAACACCACAGCTACACATAAGATGTATGAATGTGTGTTTGATAAACACAGAAATGTTTACAGTGGAAGACAGGGAGAATTAAAACAACAAAAAACCCCAAACACTTACTTGAAAAGACTCAGGATACTGATTGCTTTCTTGATAGACAATAAAAGCGACATCACTTAAATGAGCTCTTTAAATAATTTTTCTGCATTTACTGAAGTCTGCCCGCATCAGCTCTCTATCACTAAAGTTAGAAATCTCACTTACATGAGGAGTAAGATGATTTATAATGGGAAGGAAATGGAAAAACGTGGAAGACTGTCACACTTTGTAGAGACTGTAAAATTGTCCCATTTCCTCCAAGGGTGGTGTCTGAGTCAGTTGATCTGTAGCTCAAAGAATTCCAGTTCGGTAAAATAAAACTGTCAGTATGCTGTATGTGTGCAGAGATATCTGCAAAAATAACTGTCTTGATCAAAAGGAACTTTTCCAACTGAATTTCATTCCCAATGAATCCTCAGAAAGCAGCTTGCATGCTTTTTCATGACTGGAAGGATATCACAGTGTTGATTCTATATACAAAGTAGGATCTATTCCAGTAGACCCGAGTAAAATAATTCACATATGGAGAATAGTTCATTTTGATTTCATGACAAAATCGTCCGTATTTTGTGTAGGAATAACTGTCACCTTCCTCACAAACCACCTGTCAGAAAAGAAGATGATCTCAGTAAAATACTGAAGATGAGTGGTAACAGAACAGAATACTGTACAGTAAGTTTACTTCTCTGTTCTGTAAATTTCATTTATGACAGACATTTCATTTCCATGCTGTATGATTCCAATAACCTGAAAACATAATTCTTCTAGAATGTGTTTAAGCATCTAAAATAGCTTTGGGGAATGAATACCTTTGTCAGGATAGCAGACACTAAAACCACTGTACTTTTATTCATTCAATAACAAACGACAGCAGTGGAAGTTATGCACGTGCCCCATTTACCCAGTACTTCCAACCTGACCTGCACATATACCACCTGTGGCCAAGGCTGACTTACCTAATAAAGCCTGAAGACACGTACACGTATCACCCTGTAAATTCCAACCCATCAACTTGGAAGCAAATTGCGTGTGTGTTTTAGCATCTACTGCCTGATATTCTTGAGTATTTGCTACTCTGACAGCACAGGTTCATATGGGTTTAAAAAAAAGGTAGTAGGGCAAGTTCATGGTGGAGAGGAAGAAATAAATGTCGGTGGCTGCCAAACACAAAAGATATTTCCTCTGAGATCCAGTCCTCCAGCAACAAGACTGCTGAAACCTGTCTCGCCCTATCAATAATCATATGCTCTCAACAAGTGTCAGAAACAAAATAATAGACCTGAACTGTAGGACTTAGGCCAAGAGAGAAAGTAATACTTAGCTTCTTAGGCATAGCAATTTGGAAAACACATCCATAGACCTGTCAACAGCATAACAGCCTGTCCATTGCCTCACTTTGGGAACAGGTAAAAGCTGCAGCCTCCAGCTACATATGCATTAGCTTCCATCAGCTTGGAGAGCCTTGAAAATTTTTCAGTATGACTTGGACAAGTTTTGTTAAGCAAGAAAACTGAGTTTTGTTTCAAAGCTTCCTGAGACAACACTCTATATCAACTTTCAGGAACAAACTATATCAACTTTCTGAAAAAAACCCAAAAACTTTATTCCTGTTGGCCATTCCAATATTTTTTCTACAACTAGCCCTCTCAGCATCCACCCCACTACAAACTCAGCCACAGACAGGAAGCATAACAGATGTTCATTACTAGCCAACCACTCTTCTAAAAACATTGAAGAGTCAGTTGTCTATGTACATATCAGTTGTTTTGTTACACATTTAGATGACAGACATTCACAAACTCTCATAATGAGCCTTCTTTTCCCCTTCATAATCTCTGCAGTATAAACAGGATAACACTTATCACTCTGACAATCTTAATTATACAAAAATAATAAATGAGTTGGTTTGTGTACTGACAGTGTATGGCATTTAACAAAGAGAGGTTCTCTGCAATGGATACTGTCTTTCAATGGGTTCCCCCCCACCTTTGACTGAAATTATCATTGCAAACAAAAGTCATTCTGAAAAGTACTGGGAAGTGTTCTTTAGGAAGAAATGCTTAACAACTGGGTGTTGCAGAATTAAAGGAGGAAGAAATTTATTCTGGTATGTGAATCAAACTAAAACTTAAAAACCTGATGGTAAAACCGTGCTGCTCAAGTTAGGATGAAATCAGGATTATTTGTGAGAGAGAAGCATGCAGGAAGCTTGGAGATGAGAGATGCAGGAGTATGAAGGAACGGAATCCTGAAACTAGGTAATTATTTCAGCTGACTTCCTAAGCATCAAGAGGGAACAGGAACTTATCCATGTAAAAACAGATCTGAGAAGAAACTGAAAGATCATGTGTGCTGGTCAATAAGGGAGCTTATTCACACCCTCTGTGATAGTACAGTGTATGAGCTATAACATGGAATAATCATGGTGAATGTAATTTTAGCAGCTAGGCAAAGAAATGATAGATTTCAGCAATGGCAAGGAAGTGAATAGAAAAACAGAGACAATATTTCACTGGCCATGAAACTTAAACGTGCAACTATCACAAGAGGTAAACTCCTTGGGAAATTAAAGAGTAATCCCTAAAAACATACCACCCCTATGATTACTCCCCCAAATGCAAGCAAATACAGAAATCAAATGCTTGCATTACAAGTTATTTTGAAGTGCATATCATCAAAAATAGAGCTCACAAAATAACCAACATGGATGAACAGCTTGGATTTTGCCCCAAGAATGGAACGTAAATCCATATGAAAGAAACGTATGTATCCTTCCCAATAAAAAACAAAGGCAAAACAAACCCCACATTCAAACTAAGGACTGACTTGGTATCGTCAATACACCACAGGCTGAAATGTCAAAGAGAGTTCTTTTTCTTAGTCAGGAAACCAACTAAATGAAGCTAACCTGTGACTCTTTACAAGCAACTGGTGACTCCTGCTCCCCTGTTGACCTGACAATAAGGAACCAAACCCTAAGTGAGTTCACAGACACTCCTGCCTTTACAAAGTCAAAACTTTTGCTGGATTATAGAATCACAGAATGTGTTAGGTTAGAAGGGACCTTTAGAGGTCATCTAGCCCAACCCCCCTGCAGTAAGCAGGGACATCTTCACTAGATCAGGTCACTCAGAGCCCCACCAAGCCTGACCTTGAATATTTCCAGGGATGGGCTTCCACTACCTCTCTGGCAACGTATTCCAGTGATCTACCACTCTGAACAAGTGGTAATGAGATCACATTATAAACTCCAACCCACTGCCAGCTCGGCAGCAAGAAGGAATCAGCTATGAGCATTCAGAAAAGAATGACAAAGACTGAAGCAGATTTCATGGGTATCTTCTTAACTCCAGTTTATTCAATCTATCTTTCTGATGGCTGTGGCTTAAACTATTGGAATGACAACCCATCTGCAGGGCTGAACCAAATAGACCTGTAACCTCTTCAGCAGCAAACAGGCTGTACTGAATTGAATGGGAGGCTGGTCCTCATCCCAGGTAGTTTTAGATTTAAAATTTTAAATCTAAATTTAATTTAGAATATTTTACATTTTTAAATTTTATCTTTAAAAGCTTGTAAAGAATGTCCTCTGATATAGGGCTTTATATCTCTCCAGGCTTTAAGAGTCTTAGACATTTATAGATAGTTAAATGATATTTCATGATTGTCAGAAAAGCAGAACAGCCAGATACTAATGTAGTAGGAGGGATTAGGACAGTTGAAGATTAGTATAGGCAAGTTTACAGGTGTGTAAGAAACAGACATGAGAAAACTTCTAAAATTGATGTGTTACTGTCTAGATGCCAATTGCAATCAGAAAAATGAGTACTGTAAGAATATTTATTTTTAAATTAATTATCTATGCTTTTATAGAATCCCAGATTGGTTTGGGTTGAAAGAGCCTCAAAGCCCATCTAGTTCCAACCCCCTGCCATGGGCAGGGACACCCTCCACTAGACCAGGTTGCCCAAAGCCCCATCCAACCTGGCCTTGGACACTGCCAGGGAGGGTGTAGCCACAGATTCCCTGAGAAACTTGTGCCAGGGCCTCATCACTCTGACAGAAGAATATTTTCTTTATATCTAATCTAAACCTAGCCTCTCTTAACTTAAAGCCATGACTCCTTGTCCTTGAGTGCTGTTGCAAACAGTCCCTCTCCAGCTTTCCTGTAGGCTCCTTCAGTTACTGGAAGGCTGCAATAAGGTCTCCATGGAGCCTTCTCTTCTCCAGGTCAACTCTCTCAGCCTATCTGCTTAGGAAAGGTGCTCTGGCCCTCTGGTCATCTTTGTGGCCCTCCTCTGGACTCACTCCAACAACCCCATGTCCTTCTTGTACCGGAGACCCCTGAGCTGGACACAGTACAGCATTCAAACATCTCTTTTTTTCTTACTGTTACTTACATGACCATTAGCAATATCCAGTAGATCTTTAACTCTACATCCTCTTACAGGTCCCACTTCATTGCAAATTGAATCTTCAATAACCAGAAAATTGGCTTTGTAAGATGTGAGTATCTTATAGATATCCTCTGCTGATCTCTTCGAATAGATCTGATAAATCTATAAATTAAGAAAACATGTTCATGCCATGCAAAAATCAGTGATAAATTAAATACTTGGGGCTTGTGGTATTTGGAATGCTGCTTACATATAGTGGGAGTGGCACCAAACAAATAATTTGCATTGCCAGGTGGCCTGGGGGCTATGCAGTGTAAACACGTGGGTCAAGAGGAATGTTACACACTCATCTTCTTTGGAGCATTAATGTTTACAGCAATCCCACACATCTCAATCAGGCACTTGAGGCTTACAGGAAGGAACAGGCTATAAATCACTGTTAGTACACATACATTTCTGGAATCAAATACTCACATTTTCATTTCTTTTAAGAAGATCATCATCATTATATAAAGGCAAGCTAGACACCATCCAGCCGGTACAAAGCTTAATCACACCCATTAACTGTGGGCTGCCGGCAAACACAGCAGCCACAGGGGCCTGTCGTCTGCAAGAGAAACATCAACATACACATCTGAGGACAGGATGCCTTTCTCAAAACTGTGCTTAAACACTGAGTGAAGCTTTTGTGGTGCTTTTATGGCATGAATTAGAGTGCATGAAGGTATCATTGGGGGCCTAATTACAGCTGGTGTTAATGCTGCAGTGGCAGTAGTTTCCCTACCAGGAAAAGCTCAGACCTGCAGCAATAAGGAATTTGTAAGGAAGGACTTCTGCTGGGGCAAGGGCTGATACGCATTCTCCCCTCCTTGCAATCCATGGAATATCATTCAAATTGGTTCTGGAATGGATCAAACTATTGCTTTTCTGAATGGTTGCTGATTCATGACAAAACAAGCCTAGGAGGGAGGGTAGGTAAAAGGAGAAACAACATCGTGTTATCTTGTAAAGGAAAGATTTATGATTACTTTCATTTGATCTCTACAACCATGTATTTAAACATCTACAAGTAAGCTGTGTAATGATACAGAATGGTGTCTACAGAAATTATGTTTCTGGGTTTGGTTTCATCTTTTGACTATTTGTACTACTGCATTTGTGAAAGAAAATAGTCATTGTCACACTTTATTACAGACTTTGTGGAACTTTTCCTGCAGAGAAAATGCAAAACATATTCATTTTATCAGAGAGAAAAATGTAAGAAAATAGATCATAATAATGACATTCAAATAAAATTCCAATATGGATCTTTATATATACCCTTAAGAAAAAAAAATCCTTATTTTCATTTAAAATATGAACAGCTGCTACAAATAAGGGTAATCAAATTGCTCTTAGCTGAGTGAATCTCAGTGCCATTCACCATGATTAATTATGTACTTGAAGTGTAATATATGCAGACTAATGTTAGGTACTTGGTGTTATCCTACTCGCTGCCTTGAAGAGCTACAGCACTGGCAAACAACATACATTACTATTAACAGAAAGAAGAAATTGGCTGGAACACCGTAATTACCAGCCCTGTCTTTCTGAAGATGCTGAAGATGAACAGGTTGACATTAAGGACTATATAAATACAGAAAATAGTATTTAAAAAACATACAGTTAAAGGAAGTTATCTGAACACATGGGGACTAACTTTCAGAGAAGTGCAGTTCCTACTGAGATAGTTCAAAGTTAGACTGAGTGAGGCCAGAACCTAGTTCTGAAACTTTCAGTGAGAAGATAAATACACCTGTGAAAATAACCTGACTCAGTGTTAGCTATGTCCTCATGAACTAAACTCAGCATGAACTAAACAACTTGGGTCAGTGTTTGCTATGTCCTGCCTAGCCAGTCAAAGAAGAACCTTTCCAGCCTTCAGGTCAAAGGGGAAAGTTTGAATCACACGTTTACGCTACATGCATCGTGACTGAAGTCTAAGTCCTCACACTCGAGCATTTCATTTTGCTGGCTCACACACTCACAAATGTCTGTGTTTCTGTCCCTCATAGGATTAGGTTCAACATGAATCCTCTAATCTATAGAGAAGTTAGTGTGTGTCCACTTCTATTTGGAAACTGGCTCTAGTAACAATAAACATGATTTGCTTGCTTGGTTTGGGATCTTCTCCTCTTGCTTCTTTTCATGGGAATACTACCAAACTTGAAATATACATTTCTCCTCCCATCTTCCCCTGCGTCATGTAATGATTTAGCAAGGGAAAACTCAAGATTCACAGAGGTAGTTCCACAAAATGCTGGGATAAAAATACCCTGACATAAAGAAGTAAAACAGAAATGCAGGACTTCAGACTTACTTTATCCATGTCATGAGTTCTACTGTATCGGGATCATAGAATTCTTGTAGTTCTGAAAGCTCTGTCATTATCCTAGGGAAAAACTGATGGAAATACATTTTTGGTTACTTACAGTTAAAAAACTATAGAGCATCTCATACATTAATGTCTTAATACAACAGAAGCAGGTTTCATTTGAGTTTTCCTTCCTGATTGGTATTTTTATTTGAATATTGAATATTTTGCAAAACACACTATACTTACCTGACACAAGGAGACCTTATCCAAAATAAGTACATTAAACAGAAGTTGTAATATCTTTCTATTTTATTAGAATACTTAGGATTTTAAAAAAGGGGGAAAAAATCCCCAACTATGTGGCAACAGCATTCATCAACTTTAACTGGCCTTAAATGCGTCAAAATCATAGTTCAGGTTTCCACAGGCAAATGTGTATAAATACGGCCACTGAACCAAGAAGGTGACAAATGTCTCATGGTAAACTCGCCTGAGCAGGGGGTTGGACCGCTGTACTTGATGTAAAGGTGCTGTGCAAGCAGGGAAGGAGAGAAGAAATTTCCTGGATGAGTGTTATGTGGGTAATTTGTGCTGGGCTTCACTATGACTTTTACTTCACTCGCTGCAGTGAAGAAAGTACAGTAGACCGTATGAAGCAGGGTATCTAAGTCTGTGCTCTTGAAAAACATTTTGGGAAAATATTGGGATTCTGGGTAGTCACAGCAGCCCAGACTGCTAGTCTGCAACACAGCTTCCCTACCCTGTCAGGTTTGGGAGTGAAGGAACAACAGGTCCTTTATTAAGAAAAGCAACTCTAGAATCATAGAATCATTTAGGTTGGAAAAGACCCCTAAGATCCCAGGGTTCAGCTGTTAACCTCACATGCCAAGTCCAACCACTAAACCATGTCCCTAAGCACCACATCTACACGGCTTTTAAATACTTCCAGGAACTGTGACTACACCACTTCCATGGGCAGCCTGTACCAGTGACTGATAAGGGTTTTGGTTAAGACATTTTTCCCAACATCCCATCAAAACCTCCCCTGGTGCAATGAAGCCACTTCCTCTTGTCCCACTGCTTGTTACTTGGCAGAAGAGACCAACCTCCACCTGGCTACAAACACCTTTTAGGTATCTGTATGGATGTCTCCCATCAGCCTCCTTTTCCCCAGGCTAAACACCCCCAATTCCTTCAGCTGATTCTCATAAAACTGGTGGTCCAGACCTTTCTCCAGCTTCGTCACCCCTCTCTGGGCCCGCTCCAGCATCTCAACATCTTTCTTGTAGTGAGTAAGACAAAATTGACTGGACACAGTACTCCAGGTGTGGTCTCACCAGAGCTGAGTATAGGGGGCTGATCACTGCCCTAATCCTGCTGGCTACACAATTTCTGATACAAGCCAGAATGCTGTTGGCCTTCTTGGCCACCTAGGCACACTGCTGGCTGATATTCAGCCATTTTTTAAAGTTTTAGAGCCATTTTGAGCATTTATCTGAAGAAGGCACGACTAGAAGCTGGCCAGCCTTGAAGGGCTGGAGCATGTTCCCCCTGTTGTAAATGCTAAATGAAAGCTACTGGATGCCAGCTCTGTTTGAAAGGGAAAACATTTGCAGGATATGCAGACTAAAGGGAGAACTTACTTCCAGGCAGCCATAGTTGAGAGACAGCTGGAAATGGGAGCCTGCTTTTAACTGAGGGGTTTCCACACCCATTACCTGAACAATTCAGCTGTCAAGCAATAGCATTCTACAACCTGATATGTTAGGGTGGCACAAGAACAGCTGCCATCTGTTCATATCAGGACTGAAGGCTGTAGCAGTGTTGTTACACATATGCCTGAACTGTCCCTGGAACAGAAGACAACAGAAAGAGGAACCGCTACTGCCACCTCAAGGAGAACCAGCTTCACTTATCCATCAGAGCACTCAGAAAAATCTAGTTAGATGAGGGACTATGCCAGACTGAGACTGAAGGCAGCCAAGCAGAAAGATGCTGAGCTGCAGACTCAGCCATTTATAGCCACGGTAACAGATTAAGACCCTCAAGGCATTTGCACTGTCCTGTTACTATTAATCAAAGTTTCCAAGCTCAGAGATGAGTTATGAAACTGGAGTGCAAACTGTTCACCACTGCTTAAAAGCAAAAGCTGGATCTGCAATGGATGAAGCCCTCTAGAGTCCAAACCCCCACAATGCTTTTATTAAAGGATAATCTGAAAAAGTTATTTGTTCAACTAAGCTAGTTTCCTCTGTTGTAATAAATTTCATAAGTCTTTTGAGAAACTGTAGCTTTTTTTTTTTTCAGGAGAATATCTATTGCTCTATAGATAGATATTGCTCTATAGATAGATAGATATTAGAGTCTATAGAGTCAAATTACACTGCAACCAAAATTTCTAAGATAGATGTTAGAAAATCTGCTGAAATACTTTTGGTCAAGACTGACTTTTATATCTGAATGCTTTTTAAAAAAATACTTATTTCAATTCTTACAAAACTTACTTGAATGCTTACAAACCTAATCAAACTATTTTGAAGCTTTGTCAGTACAGTAGAGGTTTATACTGTATAGGATATTTCCCTTATTTTTTGCACTTACAGATGTTTATAAAATAATACTCTTCCCTCCCCAGTCTGCCTGTGACTTACAATAAAGAACTAAGTATTTATTTTAAACATGGGCAGACCTGTAACTTTTCTTTCCTGTACCACAGTACCTCTGCACAAAGGAGTTAACTCCATTATAATTTGATGGGAGCTTTTCAAACAAATTATTTGCTTGTGGCTTCCCACAATTTTATTTCCATCTAACCTCCCTCCTGAGCCCTAACACCAAGACTGGGGCAACACAGTTCTCAACATCCCGAGTTTTCATTTGGAAGTATTTTCTTTGTTGAGTCAGTTTATATAACCAAAGCATAATAGCTGAATATAATAAACTCTTCATTTCAAATTAAACACTTCTTAATTACAATAAGCAGTCATTAACAAATTATATTATCAAATACCTCATACTGAAAAAACCAACTGTGTTTAAAAAAACCCTACCAAAGCAAATGTTCAGTGAATGACAGCTTTGATTTCCTACATGCATTTAATTTCACCAAGTATATTTCATATTTGCTCATCCTTTTGACTCATATTGTGCCTACATACAAAACAGAACCCACAAAGGTGCTTTTCTTACCTCTTTCCACAAGCTGAATCCAATTATTGTGGGAACTGCCATACTCAGAATCAGAGCCTAGAAAATATGTGTTAGAAGAAATGGATTATGGAGCATTCTCTGTCCTCCATCCTTGGACTAGCTGCTGATTCTGTTCATACAGTAGGCTGCATTTATGCCTGAAACCTCAGAGTGGCAGTAGGTTAAACTGAGGTTTTCTACCAGGCAAAAACTGTCTGCAAACAATAATTTCCCTAAGGCAAAGAATAATGGAAGAACTTACTAGACCCACAATAAGTTTACCATCAATATTAGTGGTGGTTAGTTTCTACTCAAGTAACAATGATGCAATGTGCACATGATGCAGGGAACAGAAGAAAAGTAAACACCTCACATACAAGCGTAATAAAATCTGAGAAAGGAAAAAAGAATGAAATAAGCATTTCAGACCTCTGATCTTGTTGATGTTTCTGTTCACATTAACAATATTGACATGGAAATCCTAGAAACCCATTCTTCAGCACACCATCGTTCTACCTGATAACATTTTTGCTTCATAAAAAGGAGAAAAATAGCTCATGTGGTACAGGAACCATTTGGGAAGGAATGCATCCAAAGCATTCTCTTGATAATAAGCTGTTCACACAAGTAAAAAAGCAGGTCTATACAGCAGAAAGAATGAGGTATATAAAGGAATGTGTTTACCACATACACACATTCCTTGATTAGAAGAATGTTTAAGACATAATGAAATTTTCATAAGTGACAGAGTGAATCTCTTTAAAATATTTATTCCTGTAAGCCTCTCAAAATTAAGTAATGTCCTATCATTTTATTAATAAAAGAAATGCACAAAGCTGCTAAAAATTGCACAAAGCAACTCAACACATTAAGAATAATCAAGGGTTGGAAGTTGGAGAGTTGTTGGCACTGTAGCATAAGCTCATGTTTAACCACAATGCTATTCTATGACCACACATGAACAGATCTTATGCAAAGTAATTTCCCTTCCTGTTTCCTATGAAGCAGCTTCACTCTCATCAACTAAATAAGCCTAATTTCCACATTTTAGCCTTGCTTCCCAGGGAAACAGGGCTTATATCAATGCTTGCCTGCATACCTGTACTTTTTCTCCTGCACTCCTAAAAAGCACGTGACCTTCTTGGCCAATCTGAACTAAGTGTGACAGACAGCTTGAGGTCTCAAAGATTCTTTTAGACGAGTGAGAGAGATGAAGACAGCTCTGCTGCTATGAGGAAATGCTGTAGCGTGAACACACCAGGTAGCAGGGAACATATGAAAGTGTGATAATTAGAGAAAAAGCAGTCTATAGGAGATCCACTGCTCACAGGTTTTTCTACAGGTCTTAGGCAGTTACTGTATGAAAAGTGACCTGCTTGCTAACTGTAACTCCCAAGACATTGGCAGCAGCAACTCACCAGCAGTATTGGATGCACAGCTTTCAGTCGGAGCCACTTGAAAAGTGTCATCCACAGTTCAGGAGAGCACACACCAAATGCAGCAAGCATGCAAACATAAGGTGTCCACAGATATTTCATTCTGAAAAACATTGCAATAACTCAGTTGGGACTCTGTGCATGCCTCTGCATTCAAGCTATGTATAGAAACATTCAGATTTTTTTTTCACATGTCAAACACAGTCTGGATGTTCAAGCAATCTGAGATAAATTTGATGGCACTGAAGGGTAAACCAAGGAAATCTCTAGCAGAAGAGCAGGCACCTGATTTATTTGCTGCAAGATGTAGGAGCAAGATCCAAGGTCAAAGATGACAAAATCCTTCACAGAGTTCAGGGGAGGATGAAAGAAAAACAAAGAGACTAGTAAAGTCACTTGGCTGTTGCGGTTTTCCAGCCAAGCAAGGATAAAAAGCAGCTATTCAGCAAAGCTGTACAGACACTGTACTATAAGGGAGTTCCTGAAGAAAGGAAAGGAAAATATTTAATAAACAATTTACGGTTTGCTGGTATTGTCTGTCTCTTAAGGACAGACTAGTCAAGCTAAGACAACTACACAGTAACAGCAGTCTGCTCACTTTAACAAATTGTGAATATTCAGACTTTAGGACGATGAGCATAATAAAAACACAAGTCTGCCACCTTCAAGGTGATCTAGCCAAGAGCCAAGATGAGAACAATAATGTTTCCTAAAAATTCGCTTCTGTAGCTTTAAGGACTAAGCAAACCTTTGAAAAGAGTTTTGTTACTGCTTTAACGTGTCAAACAAAGGTATACTTCATGTTAGCCTAGAAACTAGCAGATGGATAAATCTTCCATGTCCAAATACTTCAGTACACTGTTCATCAAAACATTACACAAGATCTTGCTAGAATACAGTATTAGAAGAATTACAGCACAGTTCTACGTTTAAATACCATAAGAGGATTAACATTTGCTTCAATTAATGTCTCAGATCTTGCCTGCATTAAAGCTTGGAACACACATTAGAGACCAAGCACAATTCATCATATACCTGTAGCCAATTCATAGGCAGAAAGACCTTTGCTCTCTCCCTTACTAACTAGAGCCACTACAGGCAAAAAACGTTTTTGAAAAGGAGTGAGTTTCAAAGAGATGAATGGTGTGTCACGTCCACTCAGGAGCTCTGTTGCTTTCAAAAGAGATACATCAAAATCAGACTTACCCTTCCAAACACATCGCTAGACAACCAAGTAAAATTGTGTGAATTACATGATAAACTATTTCTGGCCTCTCTCCAATTCGACCATCCTCAAGTTTAATTGCCTCTTTCAGTGGTTCACCACTGCAGTTGGAGAAAATGAGACATCAGACATTATCTCAAGCAAAGGAGCCAATAAAAATACTTTTATGACATCAGCAGTACATTGAGATCATCCTGTTGTCACATCACACAATGCTGTACTGCTTATTTGGTGATTGTACTTCATCAATGATCTATCCATACCTGCTGTCTCTTGTTTTAGACTGCAGCCTCTCTGAACCAATGGCTGTGAATTAATACAATGGGATCACTGCCTATGACTATAAATCCTATTTTAAGCTAATTCAGCAACAAGAGACACCCTCATTTAAGAGCGTGCAGGCTCTGCACACATTTAGATGAAGCATGCTGTACATGCATTCTAAGTAGGTTTCTTCGTATCATTAGCTTGGTGAAGAATTATGGTATCTTTGGGATGATAATTGCATATAGAATGTGTATACCATTTTATGCAAACTAAGATAACAAAAAAGCCCATGTTTTATTCACATTATTATAAACCCTAGTAATACATTATAAATAAAAATCATAATCAAAATCTTACAACAAATGTTTTTCTAGAAACAAGATAGCAAGTCACACAATAGATAACATGATGTGATTTCCAGTTAGAATTTTATAATAAGCTTCCTCACATCAAATAGAAAAATATTTGAGATTATTAACTGCTTCAATAGTTAAAAAAAGGTGGAAGATGGTTTATTTTAAGCTTTTCTTCAAAAAGCTGTTGGACATACTGGAATCACTGCTTATTACAATGTAATAAATAGCTATTGCAACCACGAGCAAAAAATGTTTCACTGTTTTAATTATATCATCAAACATCCAACCTGGCAAACATTTTATTTTATTTTATTTACAGCAATATAATCTTTATCTAATAGAAGTCTTGGTCCTTGGAAAAAAAAAAAAGTATTGATTTTTGCTGCAGACAAGTGACAAAACCTGAGCTAATGCCCTAAGCAGTTACACCATTCATCTTTTACCAGGAAGAGATCATTTCTTAGTCACTGGGTTTCGAAGATAAGTTAGAAGAGGATCTAGTGTTGCTATTCTTAGTCTGTAAACATACAGCTCCACTACCCCTTCTCTCAAGGGAACTGTGAATCACTGTGAAACTAAAATAATTGAGTCAGTTTTACTTCACCTCTGTTCTGAGCAGCAAAGGCTGATGGACCTTATCACAGTAAACAAGCGTTTAAAAAAACCCAAACCAACAATGTAGCATTAGAAATCTGAAATCCTCTCAACTCCACCTAGCTCATCCTCTACAGTGCATACAATTGAGAAAAAAATCCAAAACAGAGAAAAATTCTGTAGCAACAATCACTTAACTTTGCTGTTGGAAGGGGAAAACAAGACAAAACATCTTTCTCCCTTGCAATGGGTAGAGATATAAACGTATCACAAAACGGTAGCCAGCATTCTACAAGAATTGCATCCATGGGGAAAAAAACCCAAAACCCGTAACAATGACCAGTTCCTGATTTGACTAGAGGGATGCTCAAGAAGCCTGTCACTAAAGGCCTTTTCTTTAGGAGCCTCTGGTGGACCTTTTCCCTGGTGCTCATAGTCTGGCAAGCTCAACAGCGCAACACACTTTGGAGCAACAAACACCATGACTTTCATGAACCTCTTATTCTTAACTTCTTACTTTTCAGTATAAATAAGTTACTTACCAAATTCTCCTAAAAATGACCTGAGTTACAGAAAAAAGGCATATAATTAATACTAAAATATAGAAAGGCAACAGTGATGACTGTGTTAGTCGCAAAAAAAAGTCTTGGGAGGGTGCCTGCAGAGATTCTTGACAAAGGAGCCAATTCATTGTAAAATTCCTAGTAAGGCAAAAACATCCCATTAAAACCAACAACAATACCCCAGAGACTAGAAAAAAAACCAACCACCACCACAGCATACAACCAATCACAGTTTAACCTACACATGATAGGAAAATACTTGAAATTCATCTTTGAAAAGTTATCTTTTTATCACTTGAAACAACTTTGCGAGTACTCTTTAGAGGAACTGTCAAAAGCTTATCTTCCAAAAAAGAATCTGTGGTCTGGAGACCAGACTACAGCTCTTTCATATGACAAAAACCCAAACTCCCACATAACTCCATTATGGGGACCACAAAGCACTTCATTGTCGGAGTGGATTAAGATTTTAGAGATACTGATGCAGGAAGGTATGCTTGTCCTCATTCCAGACAGGGAGATGAAGAAGGGAAGGTGGTCATCTGAGATCACAAACAAGCTGCCAAGAATAGAATCCTCAATGCTGAAATTCTAGTTCTGTAGCTGAACCCACTCGATCATTCTTCTTTCTCAATTAACAGGCAGAAAGATTCTATACTCAGCCAAGAAGCACTTTCAGTGTGTATTCTCAACTGGAATTGGTGCAGCATGTGATGTCGTGAATGCATTCCCGTCTGATTTTGTTCCGCTTTCCTCCCTCTTTTCTTTTTCTTTCCCCCAAGGGAAGATGAGAGAACTGAACCACTTTCAATTAGACAGAATCAGTCTAAAGATTAACAGCTGGGCATGTCCAAACCGGCCTTAAAAGACAGACCTTGAAGCTCTTGTGCTGCAAATCGTAATTCCAACCTACAGTTAGACAATTTTTCTAAGTGTAGTTGCACCCAGTTTGCCTCAATCACTGGCTTCATTGCAGAGTTCAACAGCCTGGAAAGTAACATGCCGCAAGTACCCGGGGGGAAAGAAGAAAATCCATAATACCTGGTAGCTGAACACACTGTAATCCTGACCAGAACCTGTCCTTTCTTTTCTTCCAAAACACTGAGGAACATGCATGTATGCATGCTAAACAATGCATCTGAGTCCATGTCATTACACCTTGCCTTCCAAAAACTCTCCAACAATTTAATGGTGTGTGATGCCATTTTCTGCTTCTTCCCTTGAAAGGCTGTGAGGTAGTTTTGTGAGGCAGATGCGGTCCCCAGGAGAGTCCCAGTCCCTGCACAGAACCTCAAGCTTGGGTCTAGGAGGCGCCTCAGTCCTTATCAATACTCCATTTGAAGTGTTCCAGAAAATCTGTAGCCGTGATGTCTTTATGTAGACAAACATTCAACTCTCATACAGATGCAAAGTTTTCTTTAGAATCGGAACAATTCCCTCTGACTTTTATGTTGTGCCTTGTCCTAATTTCTTCCAAAACACGGAGGTTTGTTTTGGGTTTTTCTTCTATGGTGGGGTGTTATTCTTACAGAAACTGAAATTAAAACCCCATACCCCAACCCTACCTTGAGATAGTATCAATATTTCATGACTCTCTTCAGAGCCCTTTCTTTTCCAACCTATAAAAGTACCACCATCTTTACCCTATTATCTTTGCTTTCAAGTCTTGTTAGAAACACTAGACAGGGTACAGAAAGTTTTACGTTTTCAACATCAAAAGAAAACAAAAAATCTATGAAATGCTTTCATCCCAAAGGCATGAAAAATATTGAGGTGCCTCAGAAATCTCAAAATCCTAAGTAAATCCTGTAAATGCATCTTTTTAAAATTCAATCTTAAAACTAGGTGACCAATAGAAACTGTTTTCCTAACTCCTCTATAAAATTCTCACAAGCCACTGAAATATTATACTTCTCTGAGCAGTTTCATAAGTTTGGATATCTTAGAAGGTGTAAAGAGTTAAAAATACTTACTTAGTTGTGTTCAAGCCAAGTTTTACTTCAATGAACTTCAGTAAATGCTCATTTTCTTTATGAGGAACAAACATCTGAAAATTAATTAAATTAATTTAGCAGAGAAAAATCTTACCAAGTGCTTAAGCAACTTCCATGTAGTCACTTCATTCAGATTACAAAACAGCAGGGAACAATCAACTATTCAAGATTAAGTTAAAACTAACAAATTGGTTTAAGTGTGTCAATTAAGGTACCAGTACAGTATTATAAATCTCCACTTAAATGAATATATCTTTTGGGTTTCCTTAAGATTATCATTCCCTTAATTTCATTCATGTACCCACATGGGAAGACAAGTGAAAAGCTGTTAACAAGTTGTCAAGACTACCAAGCTGTGTAAAAGGGATCATGAAAAATGAACAAAACTTACCCCCAAGCAAGCCAAAGAACATTGTGTTTGGCTCCACTAAACAACAGGACTGCAGCCTAGCAAAAGTTACCAGCATTTGTAATCTTCACATAAATTGCCTGAGCAGCCAAAAGTTCTGGGCACTGCCTATGTAATTTAACTATTGTTTTCAAGGTTAGGTTTTAGTTTCCTGGTGATACAGCAAGGCTAACCAATCTGAACAGCACAAGAAAACAACCAGTTCTGAGCATCCTCTCAAACTTTTTAGGGTTCACTAGTTTCTTTATTTTTATGTAAACACTGTTAATTAACACAACCAGAGGGAGTCTGAGACATAGAGGAGAAGCCCAGTAAGTCATGTAAAAGGCTAGAGCCAGCAAGACGAAGTTGGTAATCGAACTACAAGGCCAGGCTAAAACCCTTTTGTGTAATCTTGGCTCCTAGCTGGCTCCTGCACCCAGTGAAAGTCTCTGTTCCCGTGTTCTAGTTGAAACACAAGTGAAAATTAACATCTACCCTGAGTCTACTCGTACCTCTTCCAGGCTACTAGGCCTTCTCCATGCACAAGACTATTTTGTTAGTATTCAGATCAGTTTGCAGATGCCATCCAAGTTATAATGAAACCCACACTGATGAAATAGCTAAAGTGTGATTTGAAGAGTATTTCTAGACAATGTTTTAACCTCAAGCAAAAAGACCACAACTTCAACAAAACCCAGCTGCTTAAGCTGTTGACTTTTTATATAGATACAAAATAAAGCAGTTCTTAGTACTCCAGTTTCCTATTAAATCAGCTATGAACTCTCAGATCAGTAAGATAGACAACAACAACAAAAATTTCCAAGACACATCTGCAACTTTCATTTGGATTCTCACAATTCAAGTCACTTTTTATAGAGGACTCTTACCTTTAGTAAGAAGTTTAGTGTCACTGTTATTGTAAGTACCAAATAAATGTACATTATTTTCAGCAATCTTGCCATAAATGTACCTTTTTTCAAATTCATCTGCAAAAATATTTTAAGAATGTCACATCATTTGGAGTTCAGTTTAAATCACAAAAACTACACTTTGAGTTAGAGGAGAATCTATTTACCTGAAGGCATTTAGAGAACATTAAAGCTGCTACAAGACTCAGTAACGGTGATACTAGTAAGGCTGAATTTTCAAACTGCAAAAGGTACCCCAAGAAGAGAGAGAACAAGTAGATTTTGTAAACTTCATGTACCTGTTGAAGAAATACAATAAAATAAAACACAATAAAATAAAATTATAGTGGATATAAGTCTTACTTTTTAGAGCAGGAGATATCTCACTCCATCCCTCTGTTAATTAAGGGATTAATGGATCTCTACACTCCAACTCATTAATCCAGCGGGGTACCCTTTGGCTCTGAAAAGCATTTTGGTCTAAATATTATCCTGATCAGCTTCAGTAACTAGTGCACAATTTCTTCACAATGATTTTGCAAAAATGGCAAAAATAGTAGTGTTTTACAAGATCTTCCCATTCTCTAACACCTCACTGTGATACAGTGTGAAGGAGTAACCACAATGCAACAGTATGAAAACACAGTGTGACAGAGCTGACCACTGTAAACGCATGCTTTCCTTGCCCTCACAATAAGTTGCTTATTTAACCTGTCAGACATACAAAGCTACTGGTACTTTGTTATTTGCTGATTGATAAGAAGATCTTGTAAGCCCTGATACTCAATTCTTCAGACTGTTACCAAAACACCCATCTTCTTCCTCCCATTTAAGGATGACCTTGCTTTGAACTGAAATAGAGCAAACATTTCTGTTCTGCTGAGGAACAGAAAAGCAACAGTTGGAAGAAGAGGTGATGAATTAGTATGGCACACAGTGTGGAACTAAGTTACATCTACTAAAACTAGAAGGCACCTGTGTACAAAGTAGCATACATAACATCCCAACAGGCAGCGTAGAAATGCCTTATTGTTGCAAGGTTTCTAAGAATCCTTTTGCTCAATGAATTCAAATACTTTCTTGTATTGAAAAACCAATTGGCCTTCACATCACCCTAGCCAGCTAAATCCATACAGGGTGGCCCATTCAGGGTGAAAACGAGCCCCCTAACTGCACAGAGACAACAGAGCAGGTTTTTTGGTCAGCCCCACTCTAGTGGGGCTAGTCCAAAAAGGATGCAGGACTATCATTCACCACTCTTTCAGCTCTCCAAGGATGTTTTAGATCTCAGAAGCTTCTGACCCTTTTGCTAGGAAACCTGTACCAAACAGTAGTGCAAAAGAGAGAGAGTGCAAAGCTGTTTTAGTCTTCTGATGAACATGGCATGCACTTGAGCTGGATCCAGGCTGCAAGACATTCAGGTCGTCGCTTAGTCTGCACCCTTTGGAGTTCCCGAGCAGTCTGTGTGTCAGGCACCTCTGAGACTGTATTTAAGTCCTCAGATACGGGTAGGTTGAAGAGTTCTAATACCTTCTCTGTCTGTGCCAGGGCAAAGCTGTCTAGCAGAAAAAGAGAAACAGCCTGGACAAACAGGAGGTAATGACTGTATTCCCACATCATCATGAAGGTGTATGTTGAAGCATTCACCAAAAGGTAACAAAACTTCTAGAGGAAAAAAAAGAAAAAAAAACAAAAAGAGCATTAATTTCATACCTATGCATCGCTGTCATTAAGTAACTGAGAGGATATTAACTATGGAAATCAATTACTATTTTAGGAAATAACTAAAGAATACTGACTTCAGACATATTTAATGTGTTCTCAGACAGAAGAAAGTAATTACTGAAGTATTCAAAAACATTCAAAGCCAATCAGAAGGAACATAATTGACAAACACAGGGGAAAGGAAGTTACCACCGCCTTCTCTGAGCAGCAGGACAAGTAACAAAATAGTTTACATAGTGAGAAAAAAATCTACATCAATTTATTTTAAAAAGGCAGCACACAGCTCATTATGACACTGTTCTCTTTGAACCCTCACGGGGGCATAACGGGGCAGGGCACAAGTGGCTCAACAAAAACTGCACATGCCTAAGTGAAATCCAAGTGGCTGCTTTGAAAAGAACAAACAAAACATCTACTGCTTTCTGCCCAGTGGGCAAGAGTGTCAGAGGGAGGTAACTACTCCAGAGCACAGTTCTACCAGCAACTCTTTATTAAGAAATTAATTTTGCTTTACCTCAGCAGAACAATTTAGGTTTTTTTTTAAATAGCCTGTGAGAGCTGCTACTTGACATGCAAAATATGGCAAAGCCCAATTTTCCCTTGATGGTATGGAGTAATCAATTCTTGTTGTATCTGTCCTAGAATAAAGTACAGACAAACAAAATTATTAAAAGATTTATGGAATAAAATTATCAAGGAAAGCCTAAATGTCACTTCTAGTCATCAGTGCAGCCTTGCAAGCAAACTATTCCTGTGTTAGGTGTAAATTAACACTGACACGGTTTGCCTGCTGATACAGGTCACAAATTTAATATTAGCATAGAAAGTCCAATCTTTACTCATTTATTCAGCAGGTCTCCTTACTAGGTGGCATTTATAGGACTGAAGCCAAAAAGCATCTGCCTCCAACCTTTTCTGACTCGGCACAACACTCTGTGTTGGATGCTTCTGCCAACCTGCACTGTGACAACAGAGCTTTCTTTGGCCACGAGCTGTGCTAAATGCTCTTCTGCCCACAGACAGGGGATCGCTGCCGTAACAGCAGCTTTTCACACTCCCATGGAAATCAGCTCAGCGCCGTGAGAAAAGGCTCCATTCAGTTCTCAGACAAGGCCTGTGAAAGGAACGGTTTAGGCAGTCGAGCACAACAGACTTAGAATCCAAAGCAGTGCTCCCTCAGAGCAGCAGCACCAGCAGATACTCTGTCTACGGGGAGAATTCTGCCCGGCAAAACAAGGGATTAAAGACAGATGGGGAGCATGGGCTGAAAGAGCAGCGGGGTCTTCTCGTGGAACGACTTGACAGTATCTGCACAATGAGAGCTGTAGGAGAAAGTTTTAAAAAGTGCTAAAGTGACTTAGAAGCACAAGTCACACTTTCAAATGTGATCAAAGGCATAGTTTCAGAGGTACAGTTGTCTTTGTGCCTACTATGCTTTTAAAAAGGAGCCTCAAACTCCTTTATCATTTAGATATTTGAAAGCACCACCTTTCATTTTTACCTCTGAGGTCTCTTACAGAGGTGTATTTGGAGGTTTTTTTAACTACTGGACATTTCAATTTGTTAACATTGTTTAATCTTCTTTGCTCTTGGGAAAAAAAGGAAAAAAAAAGGTTGTTCATCATTTTTCCTACTTTCTGCTGTTCACATCAGCTTAATGAACACTATTTTTAGCTACTAATCACAAATTTGCTCATGATGACTTCAAACTCCTAAAAGATGCTTTCCAACAGTTCAACTTCAAAGGTATATTTCTAATATTTTGCTTCTCTATAGCTTTTTTATTTCAAGTGCTCTCAAGTTCACAGAAAGCCCCAAAACTGTGTGGTAAATCTGAGGAATCACCAGGAATCTGAGCAGAAGTTCTCATTGCCCCAGTGAGGCTCCCTGCTATAGTCACATTTCATATAGGCAAGGGACATTGTCTTGAGAAAAAAAATTTGCAACATCTTGAGATCAGGATCACCTAAGAAGACTCAGCTTTGCACATAAACCTATTACAAAAAGCTAATTCTTAAAAAAAAAAAAAATTCCTTGCAAGAAAAATGCACTTGGTCATTTCCTTCTAAGCAAAAGAGCAATATTGGGAGCTGGCCACAAAGCAACTCTATTTTACACCAACTTCAGACATTTGTTTTCATTCTTCACCAGCACAAAACCAAAACCTTCTGAGGATTTTTTTTGCAAAATGGAATTGTGTGAAGATACTCCTGTATTCACACCACACATAAAATCAGTTCAACTGGCAGCATGGATGGTTTGGACAACAGGAGGCCTTTTCATTACTAAAAGCATCTTAAGAATCAGCACATCTCTGGGAGACGTTTTGTATTCAGCCTAAGAGCATGCTCTCACAATGAGAACACAATGTTGAACAGAAAGCATTTCAATCTGCTCTGATATTTTAAAACACCTTATTGACAAACTAGATTGTAGAAAGATGTTTTTCTTACCTGTTAATAATGAACCATGCTACAGTCAGCATTCCTGCCAGCCAAGTCCCACTCATAACCCAACTGGTTACAAACAATGCAGTCACATAAATTCCCTGCAGTCCAAAAACTATACCAATGTAGAAATACACTGGTTCAACAACTTCCTGAAATTACAAATAAAAACGAAGAGACATAGCAGCATCTGAGCTGAAGCTGGAAATTATTACTACTTACTATTTGCATGTTGCTAACAGTGTGCTAGGTGCTTTACAAACAGGTAAGAGATGGCCCTGTTTAAGAAGAGTATTGAGCATGCTTTTATTTTGGGCTCAGAGAAAACAAGGCATGGTGAATTAAGAGCATGCTTCAGGACTCAGCTTGCTAGTGCCATGTTTTTTTGCATTTGCTTTAGCATGAACATCATATGTGTCAGATTTAATAAATCTATACCACAGCAAGATATAAAGTTCACAGGAGTGTTGGAAGAAGTTACATAGGGAAGGAAGATGGAGAAGTAAAGGTGTGGCAAGAATGGTTTAAAACACAGAGAAGCATATATAAAATAAATAATTAAAAAGAAAGAAAGAAAGATGATGAGAGAAAACACAAGTAGGCACTATAAACAGAACAAAGTCTGAGTAGAGCAGAAAGAGACAAAAGGTTTATCTACAGAAGCGTGTTTCCTGTTTACTTATGAGGGAATGGTAGAGACAGATACCACAACAGACTTCTATGCTCTGAAGAAGCTAACTTTCTTGTTTTTAACAAATAGCAGAGATTCTCTCCACATTCCTAAGCCGTTTGTAGAAGTAAAGAATAACAGACAGAAAAGTTCAGTGCATATAAACCCCTAAAACCCTATGCCAGAAATTGATCAGGATTGAGGAGGACCTGGATGTAGTGAGAGAATTGGCTCAATCCATTCAACAAAAGCCACATGTATTTATTAGATACAGCACAGAAAGCCTCATGTACACACACACACAGAGCCATAACAAAAGCACCAAAAGTAGGAGAAATGCACATACTTCACTACCAGATGCCTGATACAAAACACTTGCAATCAACTCTGGGTACAAAGTCATTTGCTGGACTGCATTTATCGTCTTCAGTGATACTGTTTTATTGTTGTGTGTCAACTCATAAACACCTATAGACAAAAAAAAATAAATTATTCTTGGAATCACTATTGCTGTTCTTAGAGAGGTGAAAATGTATGAAAGTGTACTCAAAGGTATGAGAGAGAGGGGATCATTGCAGCTACTGACTGACTGATCACTCCTAGTTTTAAGAGAAGGAGAAATTTCTGTGCCAGGTGCTATTCCACTCTGCTGATGTAGCAACAAAGTTAATTACCAATTTTTGACCTAGTCTTTAAGCAGAAGGCCCCAAACTAACCACTGAAGCACAGACCTTTTAGAAACATACTGATCCAGCCCTGGAAACAGATACCTACATATCGCCTTCATAGGAGGTTCTTAAGAGGAGAGACAAAGATCTAACAGGGATGAGCAGGATGTATTAAACCTGTCTCCACAAAGAGGTCAGACACGATGGCTTTGTCACCCTTTTGAGCCTTGTGTTTCTGAGACTTCTAAGAACCACTCAACAATACACCTTTGTATGGGATTGAGATGAAATTGAAGCTGGCATACTTAGGATACATCATTCTGAGATATTATAATTAAAGAAAAGACTTGTCATTATTCAGGACAATAGAGGGAAGAGGGAAAATAAAATTATAGAGAGGGGAAGAAAGAAAACCCCAACAATGCAACAGCCAAACAAGGTAACTGTTTCCAGCTCTGAGCATATCTTGGTGTGTGGCCTGCAGATGGTTGTCTGCAAGCCAAGCCAGGTCTTGCAGGACTTGTAACAGTTCAGCACAGCTATGATACACATTGGGAAACTGGGTGCCCCCATAATACCTAGTAGACCTGTTTCTGGAGGCAGCATGGCTGAATGAGGCAGCCCATGCACCCACAGTGCAGGTAGTCTCCCCAGAGATAGAGGAACTGGCTGTACCAAAGACCTGCTATATATGCCTGACATGCTACACATCAGCTGACAAACTGTTCAACCGATAAAACTGTACCTAGAAAGTGTCACTCGCCTCAGATGAAGTTTCATTAAGAGGGCCAAACTACTTCAATGGTTGACCACTGCAAGACAGAGCTGTTCACTCCCTCTTTTCTTCTCAAGTTCTTGCATTTTCCTCATGCTAGCCTAGGTGCCCTTCTAAACTCACTAAACTGACACAAAATTATTCCACCTTCTTTTAATTACTTTAGTTTTCTGCTGGTTTACAGACGTAGGTCAGTGAGCTCCAGTGCAGGATAAAGAATAGAAGCACAAAGAGGGGAGAGACCATTGCCACCCAATTTGTTCTTTTTACTTTTGGTTTCTGTCCCCATCACTCTGTGCTCATCAACATCTGTCAGGAGAAGAAACCTATGGTAGGGACAGCATTGAGCAGATCAAGTCTTGACAGAAACTGTTCCATCTCCTGTCAGAGAATGGAAACCAGTTATAACCAACTCCCATTCCCAAATTAAACATAAATTATATTTATATGGCAGAAAATTCACTATGTGGCATCAGCAAACCGAATGACAACTTCCATGGGGGAAAACAGGAGAGTAATATTTATCCTATTCCAGGCTACCAATTAAAGGCAAACCACTGGAGTACAGCATAAGTAAATATTGGGGTTTTTAAAGGCACCGGAAAGTTAGGACAGCACACAATTTTTAATTAATCTGACTGATATATAAGAGTATAAAATTTAGGCTCCCCAGTCTGCAGGAGTTTTTTACTGCCTCCAAAAGGAATGGGACTTTTCAAGGTTAATAAAACAAACAGGTCTTGTACCTCTTTCAAAGGAAGGAGCCTTTAGCAGTTCTTTATAGAATGAGTAATAAACGGCGCTGTCACCCTGAAATGTAATTTCTCGTTCAAGTTCCTAGGGGAAAAAAAAATATATTCACCTCCTGCAATCTCTTCCCATAGAAGACCATATATTTCAGATAGACTGGTTTTGTAATACAGCACATGGTTATGATTCCACGGTACATCTTCAAAGTATTCCACATAACATTAATCTTCACAGCACCTCTGTCAGGTGTATAATGTTCTCTGTAACTTAGCAAACATGCCTGGAATCAGAGCAACTCAAATGCCCACCATAAGTCAGCACAAGATCCACAGGTTCCCCTCATACTCACAAACCTGAATTGTATTCAACTTTCCATACTTCACTGAACAATATGGTTATTAAAAAACCCAACCCATACGTTCCTGTTCTGTAGCTTATGTAATCCCAATGTGCTTTATTGTTTTCCTACAAACTTTAGAAAGGTATTTAAATGATAAAGGATGGCACAGAAAACCATACAAAAACATGACAAGACAAGACGACTGTTAGTAGGAGAAACACTAAAAAAAAAAAAAAGAAACCAAAAAAAGGAGACTATATCAAAGACAGAGGCCTGAGTAGAATGATGTGGGATTCTGCAAGCTTCCAACCTGACATGGATGAGCTTCGATTTCAAGGACACAGTTTAGCTTTTGTTTCAATAGTTTAACTTTTTTCTTTACCTGCCTGCTGGAAAACCAGAACTTGCGTTCGTGGTACGTTGAGAGGTACACAGCGTACAGCATCCCGCTAGTGACTGCCGCCAGGCAGCCAAAGAACAGCTTTGCGAAACGCTGGATTAACAGGTCTGGAAGGGGACAGGGAAAAGGCTAAAATAGTCCACAGGACCTAGAAACAGCCTGCCCCAAAGACGACTCATTTCTAAATAGCAAGTAAACTTAGTGGCATCAAAATTTCCACACTATCAGCACAGATACATCAAGAACTGGCCTGTTATTACTGTCCTGCAGAGTTTTCTTTACTGTTACCACAGCTTCATTGGGCTCTCATATAATATTCACCAACCACACTGAAAATTTATCTCCCTTCTAGTATACTTCATTTTCAAATTAATTTCAAGAAGGGTAAGTGTCTTCCAAATAAGCAGAGCAAACTAGATGTTTCCCAAAACATCACAAACTTCTTAAAGACTTTAAAAGAAGTGGCAGTATCACATCTAGCATCAATACTGAGACATCCTGGTCTCCATTCTGTTTTCAACTATAAGAGGAAGGAACTAATATGAATTTTAGACACCCATTGAATGAGTTTGGTAGTTGACCTGCAGCTCCCTCAAGTTAGCATGCACTTTTAACACAGAAGCTTGCTGAGCACTTGCCTGAAGTTACACCTGGTTTTAGTTCTCCTTCTTGAAAAGCTGCAAGGACTTTTTGTCTGTTCTTGTTTCAGTACCATTACTTCATTCCTTTCAGCTTCCCAACCAAAAATAATTCCAGGCACAATTAAAATATTTATTTGTACTCAAATAGTAACAGCACTAGGAATTCTAAACCCCTCTGCCTTTCCTTGCCAACCTGAAGCAATCCAGGACTAACATTTTACATACATACAATAAATACAATACATAAAATGTCATTATCAAAGAATTCTAATGTGCATGCCTGTTTTTTTCTTGAAACATTCAGAAACCTAATTCAAAATACGTCTGTTATAAATTACTGTGCTACAAATATCTTCCCATAAAATATAAAAGAATAATGACAAAAATTCAGAAGTTGGCTAAAAATTCTGTAGCTTACATTTTGGCGATCTTCCCAGCTTTGAGTTTTCTTTGTTTCTCTCCTCTGGAGCCATTTTGTCAGATTCTGTGCAGTTTTGCTTCTTTCTCTGTCGCAGGTCTGCTGCCCCTGAAGACATTTTTTTGAAGTTATTGCAACTCAATACCTAAAATCACACTCTGAGAAAGCCACAGCAGCAGGTAACAGCCAGTTATTGCTTCTGATCTGACCCCACAGCAGATGCATTTGACAAAAAGACTCAATTCAATTAAGTCAGATGCATAACTAAACTAACAACATAGCAATACAGAAACAAATTCCTATCTTATTCCTTAGAAAATCCAACATCTTTATCCTGAGGCCACACTCTGAGATTACCCAGAGCCCAAACTGGAAGCCAACTGATTTATTCCATGGTGAACACATGATAGAAATGAATGAACACAGTAGTCGAGATGTGTTGATACAGGCCCTGGGAAACACTGGTGCTGATTTCATTCTACTGGCTTTGCACTGCTATATACAGTGGTGTCCTAGGCACGTTACTGTGATGTAAAAGCTGGGCCAGTCCATTATTTTTAAGCTGCCTGTTATTCATATGGTGAAAGCTTTTATAAAGTAACTAATACCACTTTTTTTCTTCCTGCCATACCTACTGGAACTAAGCAGGTTTATGAATTCTTAGTTCAACACATAAAATCCCAGTCTGCTGGGCCATGGAGGTCACTTAAGGGCTTCTCCAGATTTTCATTAAGTTTTGTCTAACAACAGCAGTTCTAACCTCTGGTCCATTTATTTTACAGCCAGAAAGGCAATGAGGCTAATTCATAGAATGCAAGTCTCCACACAAAAGTCATTGCAAAAAGTCTGTTATAATTACTATATTAAATTAATATAATTACTATATTAAAGGTTGCATCCTACAACATTTATGTCATTTAGAAGTGTGATGAAAAGGTTTAATTGTAACTAATGCTCGAGAATTTTTAGCTCTCCAGTTTAACCTACTGTCCAACAATTGCTTGAAATTTTGTAAACACTGATTTCCCCTAGACTGAAAACTGCTCTTACATAAAAACATTCAACTACAGACTTGAAGCACACATCTTCACATCCCAAAACACAGCTTTTAATTACTCTGACTGTATATTACTTCAAGTCTAAATCATTCTACTTTCAACTCCGAACTATTATATTTAAAAGTTAGAAACTAGAGATAGGAACATAAAGAAACTGTTAAAATGGTGTCTGTCTGTATCAGAGCACCTCTTTTTGAGTTTTAAAGGATTTTCAAAGCAATTCATAAACTATTCTGAGCAAACCAAGATCTCAATGATACCATTTGTCACGGAATGAAGAGAAAATGCCTACCTTCTTAAACAAGACAAGAATTTTTAAGATATTAAATAAAACAAGGCTTAGGGTGTTCACTACCAAATTTACCCCATTATGTCAATCCAAAATGAAATATAGACCAGTATCACTTCCAGTATCACTTCATGTCATGTATATGAAGTTAAGCAGCAGCACAACCAAGAGCACTGCAACTAAAAATCTCTTGTACCACACAAAATAAAATTGGGGGGGAGAGGGGTGTGGGGAGGGCAGGGAGAGTGGATAGAAAAACCCTTAGATCACCAGAATGGGCAGATATGTGCTTGGAAAGATTGCCTTCGTCATTCTAGTTATGAACAAAGCAACAGCAGCAAGACCACAGGAGGAAAAGGTATTTCTTTTGCTTTTCTGCAGATAATTGAGCCATATTTGAAAAGTAACACACTTGGAAAGTCTAGAATTAGCAGCAGTAGTAGGAAACTCCCAAAGAAAGGACGATTTAAAATTCTAATTCTGAAACAACTACATCTCAATGAGTAAATGATCTTCACTTCAGTTTTGAAGCCTGCTCAGACTCCCCCTCTCAAAGCAGTAACAAAGATCTGAGTATGCTACTTCTGTTTTCATCTGCAGCTGCCTCAAACAAGAAAAAAAGTGTTTCCACTTCTATGAATCCTTTAAATGGGGTGAAATGAAAGTCAGACAAGGTGACAACTAAAAGTAATCTAGGATTTTGAAGTGATGACACAGCCTCTAGTACCTCTCTATCAAGCATGCAATTTTTCATCCAAGATTGCTTTCTAGTTCCCTATAAGCTCTCCATACATTTTTTAAACTTTTGTTCAGATAACATGCGTTCCACTTATTTTTGTGTATCGACTGCAGAAAAGCATAACTCATTGCTCCTGTGTGCCGCTACATTAATCTATTTTTCTCCTGCAAATTGAGCACTGTCTGCAACTCTTGTCCTCTCACCTAAAGGATAAGATAGAGCTGGGAAACGCTCAGAGAAGGGCTACAAGGATGATCAAAAGTGCGCAATGGCTCCCATACAGAGAACAAGGAAGCAAGTTGAGGATGCCTCAGTCTGGAAAAGAGGATGACAAACATGAACACGCCAGAGGCCTACAAGTTTATGAAGTGCACAAACAGGCAGAATAGAAAATAGTGATTCACCTTCTTTTCTAATACTGCAACAAAAAGTTATCAAACAAATCCAGTGAGTCAGGTTAAAGGGTACCAGTTCATTGCACATCACCTTCATGCAGGCCACTCCTACCCAAAGAATGTTCTGCAAACACCACAAAACACTACTAAAGACACAGAAATCATGTCCAGCTCAAAGTACCCCAGTTGAAAACAGCCGGGAGGCTGGAACATGCCATGGGACAATATTGCATATGCTTGTTTTGCTCTTGCATTTCTCTGGGTGCCCACTTACAGTCATATTTTTGCTGGTTTCCCTAATTAAAAAGGAATGCCATCTCCTAGTTCCCACAAAGGTGATTAGCACAAAAGAGACTTGGAGAAAAATGACTGCGTGAGGGACTTAAAAGTGAAAGGATAGCAGAGAGAGACTAAAACACAGGCAGGGAAATGAAAGGGATGCCGAAGAAAGAAGCGCCCTTACGACGGCATCCGTAGAGCAACCAGATCCTGCCCCGGGATGGTCTGCACAGAAGTAATGCAGGGCGAGGGAAGAGAAACAGAGCCCAAGTTTCTGGGCTCCCAGCCACCCAGCTTACTCCCGCTTGGTGCTGCAAACGATGGCCTGCCCGGGCGGGGAGGAGGCCTCGTCAGCGGGTCTGAGGGGTCCTCCGAGCAGGGATCGGCCTGGCCTGAGGCGGCACTGCCCCCAGCCGCTGCAGCGGCGGGACCAGCGCTGCCGGCGGGAGGCCGACTCCGCGTCCAGCGGGCGAGTTTTACCTTCCTGTGTGCCTTGCTATCCCGGCGCGTACCTGACACAAGCCCAAGAGCCCTAACCCTGGTCACACTGCCGACCTGCGCCGGGAGAAACGGCGCTGGCCGGGGCCACACCGACCGACTGACCGACCGACCTCCCCGCCCCCTAGCTTCGCGGCCTGAGGCGGCGGCAGCCCCGCCAAGGCGACCGTTGGGCGCGCACCGCCTCACACGGTACCGCCGGGCAAGGACGGGGCAGCCCCGCCGACAGCGGCGGAGGGGGATAAGGGTGACACACACGCCGCCGCCCCCCTCACCTTCCTCCATCGCCAGCCTGCGGCCACCGCCCGCCAGCGGGGTCCCCCGCCGTTGTCTCCGGGGGGACACCGCCCCGCCCTCGGTCCTGCCGCCGTCGCCCGCTTCTCGTCGGCCGCGGGGTCGGGAGCGCTCTCGCATAACACGGCGAGCGGAGCGCAGCGGCCCCTCGCTTCCTGCCGCCCCGCTGTTGCTCCCGCCGTCGGACGCCTTCTCCGGCGGAACTGTGGTGGCAGAGCGAAGGGGGAGGCCGGAGCACAGCCGCGGCGTACCGAGGCGTACCGAGGCGCGGGCGGCCGTCTGGCCCACGCTTCCGGCGGGGGGTGGGGTGGGGGAGAGGATTCCCGCTGCAGCCGCCCCGGCCATCGCGGGAGGGGCGGAGCTCCGGCCTCATGTCATCTCACTCCGCCTCGAAGCCTTCAAATTAACACCACACGGGCGATGAAGTGCAGCTCCTTGCCGCTCCCGCCAGCCAGCCGGGCCCCAGAGGGGCTTCAGAGGGGCCTGCCCAAGCCACGGAGCCCTAGTCAGAGCCTCCCCTCTGAGTGCTCTGAGCTGTCGTCCCGTGTGCAAAGTGCCTTCTTACCCAGGAGGGGAGGTGTCTCTCTTGGCCACTCTCTTAGCATCACAACTTCACCGTGCATGCCTAGTGTGACCTTGCAGACCTTCATCTGCCAGATGGAGTGGCACAGGCACAACATTCACAAAATCACAGAGTGCTAGGAGTTGGAAGGGACCTCGAAAGATCATCTAGTCCAACCCCTGCCAGAGCAGGATCACCTAGACTAAATAGCACAGGAACATAGCCAGGCGGGTTTTGAATGTCTCCAGAGGAGACTCCACAACCTCTCTGGGCAGCCTGTCCCAGTGTTCTGTCACCCTCACAGTGAAAAAGTTTCTTCTTATATTCACATGGAACTTCCTATGCTCCAGCTTGCACCCGTTGCTCCTGTCCTATTGCTAGCCATCACTGAGAAGAGCCATGTGCTGACAATGGCAGCACAGCTCTCTGGTGTGTCAGCCACCCCTCCCAGTTTTGTGTCTTTAGAAAACTTGCTGTCTGTACGCTCTATTCTCTCAAATAGCATTATCTGGAGAGCCTGCGTTTGATCATTATACATAAAACTCTGGGCTACTTGCAAGGGCCTGATGAGAGAAGTGGTTGGTTGAGCCTTGATGTACACTAGCTCCGGGCTCCTTTTTGCATTGTGAAGAACTAACAGAGTTGTCATAGAGGCTGTACAAATGCAGGACAAAAGGATGTGTGTACCCACAACAAAGTTACAGTCTGCTTTTAAGGCAAATGAGCTGTATCTGTGTAAAGGGAGGCCAGTGAAAGAGCATAAGAGATGAAACATCCTTAAGCAGTGTAATGGGTGGGCATCTTGGCATACCAGCCACCTAATGATTATCATGGTTATTGTCAGCACCATGGAAAAAGAACAATGTTAAGGGAGGGATGGTTTTGTGAATGTGAGCTGGGCATCCCTTCAGAGACTAAAGGATAACATGGGAAAGTGTTTTCTGTAACTTAATAAAAGGCCTGGGGAATCCAGTGTGTTCACTGGTAGATGCAATTAGAAATAATAGCTAAGTTAGGAGGACAGGACTGGTAATTAAGTGTATCTGTGTACTTTATGCATGAAATGACAATAGATAGATGTTGAAGGAAAAGATGCAAAGAACGGAATGAAGTGGCTACAACAGCACTCATCTGCACTGTTCACTGCAGGAGCCCTTACAAGATTCCTCAGTCAAGACCTTGTCTTTTTGAGAAGTCGGTAAAGTGCAGTGTTCAGTTGCACCAATCCACAAGTAGTGATGCTGCAAGAAAGAGCATATTTCATCCCAAAGAAGTAGCAGCTTGGATTTTTGGTAGTAAAAGTCCTGAGTTCTGACCCTGACAATAAGCTGAGCTGATCGTGTACCTGGAGCTGGGTTTGTTGCAAAATGACAGTCCCCTGATTTTGCAGCTGTGGCAATACAAGGTATAAGAAGTATATGTAATATATACGTCTGTGCTGCATCCCCTGACCTTGGGAGATGCTGCTAAGAAGGAGTCTTGCTGATGCTGATTGCATTTGCCACCACAGCTTGATTATTGGATTGGGATTGTCAAGGGAAGAAGTTCTCACCCTGTCATGCCCCAAATCAACTTGCAGACCTCTGTGGCTAGCTGAGGGCTCAGGGTTGAGTGGGCTGCTTGGACCACAGAAGGAATTTGTGTTTTGGTGGTTGGCCACAGCCATGGGAAGGACCTCCAAGCCTTGCCCAAACCTGCTGTGCAGAGAGAAGATCGAGATGTGCAGGACCCAGCCCAGGGGGAAGGATTCTTCCAAGCTCCACATCTTCCAGGGCACACCATGTTGTCTCCTTCCTGGTGTTTTGCTACAGCTCTAGGGCATGGACTGAGGACAGGGATGGGCTTGGGTTGACAGGCAGCCACTCAACAGACCACAGACTTACTACAAGCTAGCCTTTTGTGCGGGATTTACCTCCACTCATCATGGGCAGGGTGAGCTGTTTAATGGGTGGTGTATAAGGCCTTGTCCAGGGTTTATAGGACTGTTGTCCTGGCAGATACAGCCTAGAAAAAGCTGGAGAACGGGACCAAGATCTCATGCCTACCTAAATCAGTTTAGATTTTTCTCTATCTTAATTCAGACCTGTAGCATCAAAGGTTGGGGATCTCTCTCTAATGATCCAGGGCGTGTGTCTGGAGATGCACTGAGGTTCATTACAGGGGCCCAGACATCTTTGCTCATCTAAGTTCTATGGACTAAATTCTGCCACCCTTTGAGGGAGTCTTTCCTTGAGTATGAACTGTCAGCTCAGGATTGTTGTCTCTGTGAGCAGGATGGTGTTAACGAAATATTGAAAGATTGCTGAAGACACCTGGCCATTTGCTGACAAATGGTTTAGGAATAACCAGAGTGAAATAACTGAGAGGTGGCCAGGATCTGTGCTGCCTGCATCTCATCATGTGTATGTGTCTGGAGGGAGTTCCCCAGCCACGGTCTGCTGATGCCTGTGCTGCCTGGGCTCAATTTTGGGTTGGGAGGCTGTGACCCCATCAGCTGGCCCTGACCACTGCAGGAGTGCATCGCTGAGCAGAGCAGCTGGGCTTATTTAAACCTCTCAGAAGTGAACTGTTGGAGGAGCTGTCAAAGACATATGTGGGAATCGCCCCATGGGGACTGCATGTTCTCTGACATGTCTTTGCAGTGCGGTCTGGCCAGTGGTCAATCAACTGCTGGAAACCGATTTGGTTACTTGTCTAGCAGCTGCAAGGAAAAACTAAACCAATTTGTGTGTCCTATTGGAGCGTAAAATGAGATTTATAAGTTTCCTGGATTTTTTAATAAAATCTAAAATACTTTTGCAATTGTTGATTTATTGGATAGCTGAAAGAGTTGCTTACGTTTTTAATGATCCATAAATTATACATTGTATTTTTAATGCAATTGGTTTTGATCTGGCTTATTTTTTTCATAACTTGATTCTGTTGTAAGTTACTGGAATATGCACAAATAATCATTGTGATCAAAACAACAATAATAATTTTAAATATTTGCACTTAGACCATCAATACATGGTCACAAATAAACCAAATGACTGGGCAGTTAGTCTCTAAATTTTGTTTTTCTTAAGCCTTCTTTGTACCTGCTGTTTCATACTGTCCCTTGTTACATTTCTTCTGTGACTCCAGTTTTCTACTAACACTCCAGCATGTGGATCATTCCACACCTTGAATTCAATAGAACTATAAATGCACATCAAGGTATTTACATGCACAATGGTACAGATAGCAGAGAAGTGAAAAATCTAATCTGCTCACTCAGTTTTCATTTTTTTCCAAGGTCTGTGGAAAAAAAAATTGCACATGATAAGGTGGGAGAACCAAAAATCATCTATCTTGCAAGTATCTTTCTCCTAGAATGAATATGCTGGAATAATTTTCCAAGTAACATTGAAAGTGTTATTACTGTTGCATCTCAATCCTCCAAAAAGCTTTCTGTAACTAGTATTATATGAAAGATATTTCATTTGGTGGTTTATTATGTGCCCTAAACATTGTGCAGTAATACATTACAATGAGTAAATACTGGGTCGTTGTGTTCTTTTTGCAAGCTTTCTCTGTACAAACATGCATCATGTATCTGCATGGTGGTGTTCATTCTTTAGTTACATGTTATTTCTAAGCCCTACAGACATAACTTTCCTTTTTGTTTACAAGTTTGCAGTACTGATGCTTTTTAGTTTAACAATCTTTCTTTCTCTCTTTTAGACATTTCAGGAGGCAAACAGATGTACCTTGGTACCTCAGTATGAAGCGTTAGTACTGGGCACGTTGGTCACGTCTGAAGAATGTGTCCTTGTTCATTTTGTAAACAAAACAAATTATCTTTTTTTTTCTGTGTTAAAGATCCAGTGCCTAAATGTGGGGTTGGTTTTTTAAGTTTAGTTTCAATAACCAGGTAACAACAGCAGATAGTTCACTCGTTCTCCTGATTTCAGCCTTCTGAGGGGTTAATTTTCTGGCTTGTGGTTCTGGATTATCAGTATCCTAAGGTTTTGCTTATTTTAATTTTTTCAGACCCTTCCCACCCCAAAGCTGTGTATGTTCTACTAGGATGTAAAAAAATATTGCCTACATAAGTGTTTGTGAGACTAAGGTTTTACACGGTGCTCTCCCAAATGATATAGGGAATGCAAGGAGATAAGTGGGGAAATGTTGAGGGATGAGGACCATGTGGAAGCATTATTTAACACTGGACCTAAGAAGTCAGAAAATTAAACTACAGAAACCATAGAGAACCATATAGAACCTTTGGGATTTTTTAAAAATCTGTTTAATTATCTTCCTACTTTATCTCAGCACAGCTTTGATTGCTTTTGAACAGTTCATCTCTTGCCTTTCTTGCCCAGGATATAAGAGTCAGGATCTATTTTCACTCACTCTATTGTAAAACTTGGTTAATACCCATTAAATCAATGGATCTGATATAGATTTGTGCACTGAAACTGATCTGGGGACATGGAGATGTGCTTTGGCTCTGTTCTCTCCTTGCTTCTATCCTCTGGTGGTAAATACAAGTTTTGATTTGTAATGGGGCCTTTGTAATTTTTTTTCTTACCCCTTTTAGCTGCTCCCCCCAAAACAGTGGACACTGCTGATTTATCTTCCTTTTGTCTCCCACCCTGCCTCTTTTTTACCATGTATTCATGATGCTTTTTTCAATTTTATCCTTGAAGCAGCATGAGATCCTGCACGTTGGTGTTCCTCCTCCCATCACTCCTGATGCTTCTCTGTAATCTAGAACTAACTCATAAGTCAGCCTCTGTGTGATGCTGTACAGCCTCTCATCCTGTCCACTTTCTCTTCTACTTCCCTCTAACAATCCTATCATCTTCTCCATCCCTGTTTGTACCACCTTAAATAATTTCTCACCCTTCTTTGTGTTTTCACCCTCCAAAAATGCATTGATCCTTATCATAGCTTCCTTTATCTGACCTGTAATTTTCTGTATTTGTTTCTCGCTTTCATCTTTCCTCATAAGGCCAAGCAACGTCAGCTGGCTAATTGCTGTATTGTTCCTCCAGCCAAGTGCCTGTGGAGCACTATATCAACAATAAAGTCATGGTAAAATGACTACAGGAGAAAGAAACCTTGATATTTAATTATTTGTTTGTTTGTTTGAACACCCACACACACCCTTAGTGATGTCATTTACTCACTGTACCATTTCCCTCTTTCTACTCTTGCTCTAGTTCTCATTTGTGTTGTAGACAAAGTTTCCCTAGGGCAGGAGCCTGACCCTTGTGTTTGTAAAACACACAGCATATTATGTGCCCAGCCAGAAATAGCTGTAAGGGAGCGTAACCGGACGATAGCAGCCTTGCCCTCCGCTTGGCCTCTGCTCTGCGAGGAGGCCCAGTGCTCTGCCACTGCCTCTGTTCTTTCCTGCACTCCTTTTTTCACCCTGAGCTGTCTCTTTTGACTTTTATCCAAGGATAAAGCCCTTTGAGGTGGATGACTCACAATTCAGCACTTCCTTTGACTCATGCTTTGCCACCTAGGACTTTGGTCAGCTCTTACTAAACAGCAGTTTATTTTTTTTATTGCTTATGACGACATTGCTAGCACTCACATCTCTGTTTTAACCGTCACTTCTCTTGAGTCAGACCAGTGCTTGTTTTCATATGGTTCATCAAAGCTTATTGCTCCTTTTCTCCCTCCCCTTGGGTTTTTAACCATCCCTTGCAGGTTTTGGAAACTGGAAGCTCTCTTGTGTCCAGAGCCTGGCTGTTTAGACTGCATTTCTGAGGAAGATGCTGCTCCCCACTGCAACCTGCCCTGCTAGGAGAGAAAGGCAGCCTGGCCCCTTGCCTCCAAGTGCAGCACTGTTTCCATTAATCAGCTGCTTGGCCATGAGCAGTGCAGCCTCCCCGGCTCCCAGCAGTGTCCCCCGTGACATTTGTGTGATGACAGTGCAGTTGGTGGCATTGCAGAGGTGATGATGATGATGAGAGCTTAGCAAACACTTCAGCTGGTGCAAAACAAATGCTAGAATCCAGGTCACTTCCCAGGCAGTGTGTTGTCCCTGCAGGGCAGGGCTAGCATGACTAGGAGTCACTGAAGCCCCATCCCTGGTGCTGACATCAGCAGGAGTGACTGTTCACATCCAGGAAATTGCTCTTGGAATATGACGCTTGGTTTTTCTCTTATGTATTTTTAGGAGAAGTGGTGCAGTGCACTTGTTAATGCATTTGTGCCTTAGATCCTATTAAGTACACTAGTTGGGCACATCTCTCCAGCCTAACAGAGCAATTCCCATCTTTAGCCCCATGTTCTTGTCTGGCTGTGTTACTGCTGGCAGAAGGACGGGGAATATCACAGCTTTTGATGGGTTTCCAACTTTAAGCAGGAAGGAGTTTGGCTTGATGCTTGAAGATTATAAATCAGGAATACAACTCATAGTCCTAACACTAAGCAGATATTAGATCCCTCCTCAAGAGTTGCATCCAGTGTTATTAAAACCTCTTGGACTCAAGCAGCTCTCTGCAGCTGGTGCTGTTTTTCAGTGGAGTGAGTAGAAACAGACTTCACCGTGGGCAAAACACACTCCAGCCAGGCCGATTAGCTATTTCCAAACTACCCAACTGTTTGCTGTCTGCTAGGATTTCCTAGAGAGCAGGAGGAAAAAGAGTGGATGGCATTTTAGCTGCTCTTAAGATAGGTGCATCTTGAATTGGGGATGAGGACTCTTGACTCCCAGGCAGTGCTGAAAATCCCAGCTGCAATTTTCCGAGGACCAGATGTAAGCCAGGCATTTTGTTACGGAGAGGTGTGATTTCTCTAGGAAGGGCAGTTCTGTTCCCCGATCTTTTCCCGACTTCCAGTCGGCATTGCCAGGCTTTGACTTTGTTCCCAGAACTGATGCTCCCCAAGTAGTCTGAATTAAACTGCAGCATTTGAAATTACTGCTTTTACTGACACCTACGGAAGTCTGTATAACTCCTTTTATGAGCCAGGGGCATTATGAAAAGCTCAGGGAACAAATAGACCTAACACATACACAGGACATACATCATGGTATAATTACTCATAACTATACAGTTACATAAATGGTTTTCTTGGGGAATCACCCGTGAGAGCAGCAAGCTTTGCCTATCATGTTTGGGCTAGTTAAAGCACTGATTCATCATACCTTGAATACTTTGTTTCCTGCTTGTTCTACAGTAAATTGGTTGTTGCCTACAATAGTAATTAATGAAGACGAGGGATTGATCAAGTGACAAAGCTGGGTCGTCTGGAGAGGGGAACGGTTTACCCCACGTGTCAAAGCTCATGATGTTGTTAGAATATTGCTAGTTTGTTTGCAGACTGACTCTTCTCCTTCCTGCCTTCTATCAGCTGAGGTTACAAACCTAAGCATATGAACCACGAGTCGGCTCTTTTGTTCCTCCTCCATCTCAAGTCTTCTCATTCTCCTGTTTATTCCACTTGCTTTGGAGTAATTTTTGCAGTTGCATATTTGCTTCTTGAACAGCCCCACCGTGTGATATGCATCAAGTTGGTCAAGCCTTGAGCACAGAAAGCAGTCCAGCTGTGCTAGTGCAACACTCGCTGTGCTCAAATTCATCTTCACTTCCAGTGAAAGTAATCGTACTGCTTCTGGTACCCACTATATCTTGTTTAGCTCATTCAGCTAGTGATGAAACCATATGGAGATGACTGAATATGCCTAGATGGAGAGAGGAGCAAAAGGAGCAATGCCATGGGGGAGAGGACCTAGCAAGGCAGGGATCTCAGCTTATGCCATTCAAACAGAAACTCAAGAGGAGATGCCCACATTGATTCTCTGAAAGCACAGAGTGATCCCCAGAGAAAAGACACTATATTTATTATTAGTGATATTGTTACTGATGTTATAGTGGCTGTTACTGTAATACCTTATTGCAATGCTTACCTAAGAAGCAAATATACATTGGCAGGTGGAGGGCAGTCAAGCAGAAAGGAAGGAAGGAAGGAAGGAAGGAAGGAAGGAAGGGAAGGAGGGAGGGAGAGAGAAAGGAAGGAAGGCAAGTTATGGGTTTGCTTCAGGCAAAAAGTATCCAAACTTGACATTTCACCTGAATACAGTCAGCTCAAAAAAACCAAAACAAAACAAAAGCAGACTCTTTGCTTCCTTGTAAGTCTTTGGGCATTTTTGAGTTGATGATGCAAGTGCTTTCTGCACAGGGAAAACAGACAGCCTGGATGGGAGGTGGATGAGAGATCTATCATTAATGAGCAATTTATGAAGAGATTAATTTATAGAAAGTTCAAATGAGCAAACATTCAACATGTTGGTGCGTACTGCTAGTAAAAGTGCCAAACGTTGATATGAATTTCTGGGATGGGAGGATCTGGAGAAACCAGGCTTTGTGGTTGAGCTTAGTTGGCTGCGCTACTTTTTCCCGTGTACATCATGTTATAGTCATTTGTTAAATATCCTTCCCAGCTTTACATAACTCTGACCTTACAGGTGAAGAGTTTGGTCCTGCCCTAGGAATTGCAAAACGAATTATGTTTGTTGACAGAGGCAGATAATACGTTCCTCTTCAGTGACTCAAGATGTCAACATAACGACTTGGACAGGAATTGACAGGAAATTTAGGCTTAGTCCTTGAACTTGTCATTTTTGGCAGAGATGTGAAGGAACAAAACACAACGGAGGTGGAGGGGGGAAATCTGGATTCCCTCCTGGAGAGAAAGTTTACTTGAATTGCTTGGTCATGGACTAGCTCGTTTCATTCATAGAGAACTCAATGGCTAGTCTCTAGAGTGACTACAGTATCCATCCCAGTGACATTAGGGACCCTGAGAAGCAGAAATCACGTAACCCATCCCTGGAACATACTTCATAGGGCATAATTAACCACTGTCAGAGCCCAATGTGGCTTCACTGAGTTAAAATAGTCCCACAAACATCACTGAAACTTTTCAGTTGAGCTTTGTAAATGGGATTTGACTATAAATTAAAACCAAGCAGAGATGGTGAGTGTTCAAAATGTTGGTTAATTTTATCCTGAAACAATTTCTTAGGCAGGAGTTTAAATTTTCATTAGTTCAAAGAATTGACTTTTTTTTTTGGTTCATGTCTTCCAGATGTGCAGAGTTGCAAATCAATAGCCAGTCTTGTGCAATAAATTTTTGGTTTAGACACTTTATGGCCAGGGTAAAGTGAACGTATGTAAATGGAGAGAAAACAGATAGACTGCTAGAAAACGAGTGTGCCTGCCTTTCCTTAGAAAGGTTAATGGAAGTATCAGCCTAAGGCTATTACATTTGCTTACAGAGTTTTCTTCCCTCCTCCTCCTCCTCCTCCTCACCCCTGTTTTTTCAGTTGGCATTTGGAGAAATACCGAACTAAATCCAAGCAAAGTGTGTAATTCCCCTGAACTGAATGGAGGGGCGAGAGGCTGATGGGATCAGTCCTGGGAGATTCTGGCTGCCGTTTTTTGCCCCCAGTAGGGAGCGGTGGAGGGAGTTTGGGGTCTTAAGGGAGCAGAGACTAAATTAAGGCAGGCTCTGGCATTTGTGGTGGCAGGGAAATGCAATTTGATAGAGACATTGCGGCTCCGAGGTGAGCAAATGCCACCTACACCACTCCCAGGAGGCTCCTGTTTCTCGGAAATGTTATGGCAACATGTTGCAACCTAGATATTAGTTGTACTTTTCCGTTTGCTTTGTCATTTTGATCAGTAGCTTTTACTCTTGTTACAAAAACATGCTAATATGTGGTAATATAATCACATTAATACGAACGCTCTTTTTCAATAACTCAGAAGTGGGCAGGATTCTGGTGTGCACCCTTGCCGCTTCCAGACTTGATTGCAGTGAGCAGTTCTTACCCTAAACGCTGGATTTCCATCACTGCACCAAAAGGATCCTGAGTAAATACAAAATTCAGTGCAACAATAGCACACAGAGTTTTTCCATCGGCTTAAACATTCAGAAGTTGTTAGGACTCTTCGCTTGCTGGCCAGGTTTAAAGGTAAATAAGCCAAGAAAGCAAATTCAGATAGAAAAAAAACCCAAAACCTTACTTCTACAACACTGCCCAATGACCAGTTTTTGCCCTGTGCAATGTTCAGGGATGGGGTGGAGATTTTCTGTCAATGGGTCCTGCTTGAACAAACGTGCATCAGAAGGCTTATTTATAGCTCACATGTACATAAGATGCCGCTCTCCTGTTTGCCAGCGCTCTGCTGCTCTCATTTGACCTCATCCCTAGAAGGCTGAAACTTTATTACTGTAATGAATCTTTGTTTCTCCTTCCCTGCACCTGGGGGATTTAAATGAGCTTGTGCCAAGACGTCGTCTCCTTGCTCTGCAGTATATAATCTAGGATACATGCAAGTTGATTTCACATGGGAATTAGGGAGGATGGAAGAGATTTGTCACAAGACATTTTTGACCCTTGTTACATCAGCCTTTGGGAACATGTGTATATCAGCCAAGATAAAGACTTGCCCGTGAAATAGGTCGTTAGCGCTGATAAACAAGGCTTCAAGAAAGATGGAGTTGAGGGTCAGGGTAGCAGCCTGAAATGCTGAAGACATTTGGGATGTTGAATTCATGTATTTACCCACAAACGAGTTCAGGGTGGAGAAGGGCAGGACAGCCTTTCTCACCTAGCAAGATCCGTGCCCAATCTGATGCCAACTGTTGTGGGAGAACTTTGAGCATCTTTGAATCCTCATTAGCCCTTAATTTGCCACTTAATTTGAATTTAGTTGATCACTACAGAATTCAGTGAGTTTTGTGCTAGCCCTGTGTTTTATTCCATACAGCACTGGACTCCAGTTTCGTAAAGTTTTATTGATTTAATGCCTCTTGTCAGATCTGATCTGATGCCACCTGGCAGCGATCACTACAAGTGTTTTCCATGGAAACTCTGCTCTCTGAAAGGCAGTGAACCCCTTCACTTTAACAGTGGTTTATAAATGTGGGTTACTTAAAATGAGACACAAATGACTATTTCCTCCCCATTTTTAAAGCTTTGGATTAAGTGCTTTTCATTGGCAGCTCTCTCCTTTGATTGTTCTGGTCCCTCCTTTTCCTCCTGGGCACCTTGTAATCCTGGGAAAACCAGGAAAAGAGAGTTAAAGGGTGGGATTACTCACCCCTATCTTGAGTCATCTGAATTCCTGGCATGCCACTCTGCTTCATCATCACAGATCCAGCGGAGCTAATGGACAGAGTGAGACATCTCCTGGGAACCATTCATCCCATCCTGAGGGAGGTGAGAGGAATCACACTGGGCAAGTGCCCATCTCTGGAGTTTGGGCTGAGAGCTGGCGGTGCGCAAGATGAATTGTGCCCAAGCAGCATAACTGCAGAGCTTAGAAAAATAGAAAAAGGCTTAACATTGCGAAGCATTACTGAAGGTGATGGGTATGTAGGATGAGCACATGAGAAAAAGGAGACCTTACAGTGTGGATCATCTAGTGTGTCATTAATAAAAAATAAACCCCTTCTTTCATTTTTTCCAGAAAGCCTCTTTTCTTGTATTTTCGACTAAAAATAAGGTTAATCACAACTTTACAAACAAAGCCTAGAAAAATCTCCCAGGAAAGCTAACAGTTAAATCTGTAAAACTCCCTTTGCCTCTCAGAAGTTTTCACCAACCACAGGCCCATACTTCCACCTCCACCTGTAGCACCCTTCATGCATTATTAACTCTCGTCCTTCTCAAAAAACATTGTTCTGCACACTGGCTGTATGCAAATACAGAGTTTGATTTTTATTTATTCCACATAGTGCTAGAGCTGTTAAAGCATGTATATACTGAAAACAGTTTCTGAGCGGATTATTTAGATTGTATTTAAAAATCTGGACCAAACCTAGAACTTTTTACAGTTGTTGTGTGTAGGTCACCTGTCACAATCATTATTTGCTATGTGACCTCAGAGTGGTTCTGCTTCTCACGACTTCTAAAGCTTTATATTTGTTTTATGTTTTGCTTTTAACTCACATTCCAGAGGTCACGTGCCTGGGCAAGAATCTCAGTTATCTTTCTGTTTTGCTTTGTTTTTTGTTTTGGTTTTTTTTTTTAAAAGCAAATTCCCAACTTTCATGATTAGATAGGAACTTGAAAAGACTCAAAACCATGAAGGCAAACGTATCCCAAATATATCCTTATGGACAGCAGGTCAAGGGAGATGATTCTTCCCTTCTGCTCCGCACTGGTGAGACCCTACCTCAAGTACTGCGTCCAGCTCTGGGGTCCCCAGTACAGGAAAGACACAGAGAGAGCAAGTCCAGAGGAGGCCACAAGGATGATCAGAGGGCTGGAGCACCTCTTGTATGAAGACAGGCTGCAAGAGTTGGTCCTGTTCAGCCTGGAGAAAAGCAGGCTTCGAGGAGACTTATAGCAACCTTCCAATACCTGAAGGGGCTGCAGGAAAGTTGGAGAGGGATTGTTTACAAGGGTATGTGGTGATGAGGACAAGGGATCATGGCTTTAAACTAAACAAGGGTAGATCTAGATTGGACATAAGGAAATAAATTTCACAATGGGTGGTGAGACCACTGGAGCAGGTTGCTCAGAGAGGTGGTAGATGCCCCATCCCTGGAAACATTCAGGGTCAGGTTGGACAGGGCTCTGAGCAACCTGATCTAGTTGAACGTGTGTCTGCCCATGGCAAGTGGGTTGGTCTAGATGACCTTTAAAGGTCCCTTCCAACCCAAACCTTTCCATTATTCTTGATTTTATTATATTACTCTCACGAGTTCTAAGTTAATCTTCTGATGAGACATTTGTTAGTGCATAGGAGGCTCCAATGCTACACTGCAATTTATGAAACCCATACCAACATGTGAATGAGCAAAAAAATCAGCAGTCACAGTCAGGATTTGGGGTAGAAGTGGTAGGTTGCTCTTTCTGAAGGCTGTGAGTTCGTTTTAACCAGGGAACATGGAAAGAAGGATGCAGAAATCAAGAAAAAGAACTGATGAAGAGAACATAGGTTAGAACAAAGCCCCTTATTTTCCTTTGTAAGTGCACTTCAGCACTTAGCAACCCTAATTCAGGGCCCACCTATGCTTTGTGGAGAAGAATGCTTAGGGCTTGTCAGTGGGTGATGTACTGACCAGTGCAAGCATGGAGTTCTCCCATGTGTGTTTCTGTCTCGCTCCAAAGAAAGGTACTGGTAAAGCAGCGAGCATCCCATCGCACACCAAAGGGCTGTTTAAATCCTCTGATCCCATCTGAGGCATCAGTAGCTCCTTTGTTATTGGAAAGAAGGAAATGAAAACAATAACATTCAAGCTGTAAATTAAAAGCCCACTGCAGATGTAGATTTCATGAGCAAAGTTATTAAGAGCATTAGTATGCATATTAGAAGTAATTAAAAACAAGCAAACAGGAAGAATACTGGGCAAGAACATGCAGGTCAGAGGAGAATTCTCCACTCAATTACCCAAGTGCAAATGAATATCTTGTAAATAAATCCACCATCATTTCCATGGGTGAAGGTACAGTCATACTGTTTATAAGCAGCTTAGCCATAAGTGCTGGAAACCAAAACAACAGCATACCATTTACAATAACAAGAAGACAAAAACGAAATGGAAAACAAAACCAACTTGTCTTTCTCAGCAGTGCCCTAGAAATGAGGTTATCCTCTCTGAAGATGCTGGTAATTTGCAGAGGCCTTTGCAGGGCTGGAGCCTGTCTGATTTTTTTCTAAGTAATGTCATAAGTAGTCAGTTGCTTGAAGATATTTGTCTGAGAAGCCTTCTCTGATACTGCTCCTGGTTTTTAAAATGTTGTTTACAGTTAGAGTTGCTCATACTATTTCATTGATGAACTTCTTCCCTTTTGAGTATGCAAAGTGATCCCTGTTTTCTCTACATAAATTCCGTATTTGCGAGTGTTCTGCAAATAATTCAGGATAACTTCTCATTTCATGAGATGTTTAAAAATTCTGTATTCCTTCTGGCTTATAGTAATGCATCATTGTACTGACCAGAATATGAAAAGCTTTTAAAATGAGGTATAATCAACAACAATGCTCCTTTGATTAAAATAAGTAACGGCATCAGAAGTATTTTCAAGGTTTTTCAAAAAGTATTTTCAAGAAGTACTTTAATATCTGAAAGTTGTCCGACTAGTCAGATAAAAGATGACTCACAGATCCCACTAGGAAAAAAAAAATATCCGTCTTGTTTTCCCAAACACCAGCCAATCTTTTAATCCTCTTCAGATTAGTTTACCCATGTGAAATCAATATTTCAAGGTGCTGAGGTACCTGCCAGAGCAAATAAGTTACTAACCAAGCTGGGCTCTACAGAGCCTCTGCATGCCATCAGGTTCCACGAAGAGCCTCGACTGGTCTGCACAGACTCGGGGAATTAAGGCCAGGTGAAATGCCAAGATCCTTAGCTCATCTGCTGCAGAGAACAGGCCTGCAGTGTGCCTCCTCAAGTCTCGTTAAGGGAATAAATCTGATGTGCGTCTCTTACTAGGTCAGAGGGAGTCTGCAGCGTCTTGCTACACAGCATGCCACAATATCCTATGTATCACAGAAGCTGAAAACACGATTAGGTTGCAACGGCAAATATGGGAAAGTTAAGAAATACTGGAATTAAGGATGCTTACTTAACTGACATTTGTCTCCCAGTGACAAATGATCTAAGATACAATCTCTAGCCCTGTGATCGCCCACTGGTGTCTGCCCCTCCTCTGGTGCCCAAGATGAGCAGTTTGTTTACTCTATATTGAGTGTGCCCAGCCCATGTTTACTGTATGGTCTTCAAACCCTGCTTTGAAAACAGAGTTATTTATTCTTACTGGATTTTTTTTCATATGATTGTATCTCTGGGATAGCTCAGAGAAAAAAAGAGGACATGCAAGGAGTGCCTGGCATTTCCCATCTGTGGATGTTTAGCCTGGCAACAGCAGGAACACTGCTGTGGCACAGAGTGGAGGGAAAGAGGGTGAGGGCTTCACACGTGCAGGGGAGTGGGGAAAGCAAACCATGGGTGATTCTCTCAGGGGCTGTCACAGTGAAGCCCACCAGTGAAGTTCAAAGCCTCTTGTCCAGATACTCCATCTCCATCTGCAAGTCCTTTCCCCTCCTCTCCCTCTACCTCCTTCCTGCAATTTATTCTTTCCATATCCTATAAATCAGGTCCTAAGCTTCCTGCATCCAAATCAAGTGAATTCTTCTTCATGGCTCTGTGGGCAGGTCACGTTGAGAACCTAAAAACTCTGTTTCCCCTTAGTTCTGGTATGTAGCCCTTGCTGGACCAACAGTATTTCCCACCTGTAATTGCAAGCAAAGTCATGGTCACCTTGGGCTGGAGTGCCCCAGGAAACTGGGTGTGATGCACCTGCATCTCACCTGGGTATGTGCCAATTTATTTTTCTCCCTGATAACATAATTTACCAGATTTCCTTGATTTTCCTATAAAATTGCAGAAAACAGATCACCAAGAAGTAACGGTACGATGACAGACTTCTGAGTATAGAGAATTTAGCCTTCCTCAAAGAAAAAGTTGCCAGTGTCTGTTTTAACACAGGCAGAATGATGTCTTTTCCTCTCACCTCACAGCTGGACACAGCTGCACTGCTCTGTTTGAAACATTCCACAATAATTCAACAGGAGACAGAGATTTGGAATGAAACATTTCAGTTCAAGTTTGACAAAATCATAAGCAACAGAGAACAAGGCTCCTAATGGGACATGCTGGAGACCTTAATAACAGATGCTGTCAGCAGCTCTGCTTATAATAAGCTGTGGGAATTGATGGCATTCAATTTTAAATCATTTTCACATTTAAATTTTGATGGGACTCATTGGTCAGACCCTGTGTGCAGGGCGGATGAAGCCAATAGCGTTGCTATTGCTTTATCGGCAAGTCCTGCAGGAGTATTTTGGCCAAAAGCCCCTTTGCATTTAAGAGTATGGGATTCGTGTCCATCACAGCTGTGGATTCACACGTAGGTCATTTTTCCCATGGGACCATTTTAGTGCCTCGCTCAGAATGGCCCTTGTTGCTGTTCCACATGTGATGCACACCTGTGCGCCATGCTTGCTCTCTGGAAGACCAGTCCCCACATGTTACATAGGCCTATTCTATAGGCTTGGGCTTTCTCAGGACACTGGTCAGTAAGGTGCTGGCTAGGATGCCCCAGTACCCCAACTGGAGTGGCTGATGGACATTTTCAGTTGCCTGGCAGGACAAAACCAGACTTCTCCTCAGTGGTTAGAAGAGGGTTATAAACAATTAGGAAGTGACCTCAGCTGATGAGTATATCATGCTCTTTCATTCTATTCACTTACAGCATTTACAACATCTCCCCATTATCGTTTAGACTTTTACAACTCTTAATGACCCTTTTATCAGAACAGCAATAACCAATAAATCCCCTTTGGCATTTATTGCCCTGTCTCTAATACATAAAAGCCCCAATTTATAACATCTCATGAATGCTGAAGATTATTTTTCAAACTGCTAGTACTGTAAAACTTCTTCAAATCTCGCTATAAAAATAAACTTGCTCTGATAGAGGTTCTGTTTCTGTGGTTCGCTCAGCATCGGCCCTAAGTGAAATTCACCCACAACCTGCAATAAACTCTGCAGACTGGATGCTCTGTGGCAGAGACAAGAAAGCCAAAATGCCTCCCCTGTGGGGAGGTATCCCATCCTGCACCCGTCTCCCACCAGGAGCAGTTTTATCCTTAGCTGCCAGGAGGCTTTTAGGCCCCGGGCACATTCATCAGGAGCTCTGAGGACAGGGGACACAGCTTTTGTTGCCAACAGCCATCATCAACAGGAGAGGTGGAGCTTGTACACCTGATGTGGTCACTCAGGCTTCAGGTAACTGAAATCAGTTGCTTGGCCTTTGTCTGAAAATGATGGAGAGAAACAGACACCACCAGGCGAGGGTTCTTCCCACCCTACACAAGATGCCCAAGAGGGACATCTCCGAGGCACACAGTCCCAGCTGCCCTCCTCCCTTCAACACAGGTGGAGCTACGCCCCTGGCTGACAACAACCATCTAACTTCAAAACAGCTAAAATTAGATGTCACAAATCTCTAGATCTTTGTTTGCGGTGATGCCAACATAACTTTGAAGATATCTGTCTGTTATTACAGGTGAAGACCACATTCCAAAGGCACTTTGTTTACTTATTAATGCAATTTTTACCCAACAAGCAGTAATTCCCTGCATTCCCTGTAGGACATTAAATGAATTACCATTAGTACCATTTTAAAGTGTGCTTTGTCTTGATTTACCAGCAGGTACAACACATACAGCCACAGGACCCTGCAGAAAGGAGCAGGATCTCTGCTTCCCCCACACTTTGCTCAAACCAGGCCCTGCACTTCCAATCCCCAGCAATCAGAGCACAGCAAATTAGTCCTTAGGAATTGTTTCAAACTGAACCATTAATGAAGGTAACTCAAGGATACTATGTGTTCCTGGCAGTGGTTTCAGTTTTGCTAACTCTATTTCTAGACACCAGACTTGGGTTTGGTTCAAAGCCCAGTGCTGGGAAGACTTGACGTCAGCAGATTTTGGACAGGCCCGTAGATATTCCTATGAGGTGAATGTAACACTGTCTAAAGACGCTCAGGCCAGGTCTAAGTGAGCTACTGCCAGGGCTGGAGGTCAGTATTGTCGTGCTGGTGAGACACTGTATCCCAGCTAATTACCCTTGTCAAGAAACTGCCTGTTTTGACCTGGGCAGAAAGCTCAGACAAGGCAGAGTGGTTTTCTTCCCAACGTGAGCTAGACCAAACATCTCTGTGTCTTGCGAAGACAATTTCAGTGCCAGTGCAGCCAGGTCTGTGCTGTAGAGAGCAGATGTGCTCGGCTCATCTTATTTCCCATCTTCTCAGCCACTTGCTCTAACCGAATCTATTGCCAGGTGCTGTCACCACCCACTCTCTCCTTTTTTATCCTGGCTCCTGCTGACCCTCTTCTCCTCTGCAGAACTATAAACCCAACATCTCCCTAAAGAACTTTTCATTAATATAATTTATTAGTTAAATCATTCCTCTGACCTATTTCCCATTCAACTAGCATGTCTCCCCGTCCACTCAATATAATTGGTACAGCACCTGAACTCCACTGCCGGGGTTTAAATGGCCTGACATATATCACTGAGTCACAGGATATTAAGAGAAAGGTGAGAGGATTATTGGCGGGCTGCCACTGGGATCAGATTGGATTTCTTGTCCAACCACTGAAACATGCAGTTGTACAAAGAGGGTTCAGGCGGGCTTGGTTTAGTCCTTACTCAAAGCTTGACTACTTGAAAATAACATAGGCACTTAGCTAAGGACCAGGGGCTTGGCCATGTAAGGAAGATGTCCTTGTGTGCATCGTCCTGTTGATTTTTGGAAGGGGACAGTCTGCGTGAGGCTCTGCAGGATGGGGATGGTGAGGATAGCTCTGCTGACCTGCTCTCCCTGAAACTGGAATCACAGCACTGCTCTTCTACTGCCTGGCCGTGCCGGCCCATTGGAAGAGTTGGTACAGGCAGCATGGCCTCACCCGCCAGCCCACACGTGGCCCCAGGTGCTCCCATCACCGTGATTTCTTCTGTCACACTGGAGGTCTCTCCCCACTGGTCCTCTTCTTTCTAAGTTTAAAGAAGTATTAAATGCTAGGCTGTAGGTTTTCACTGACAATCAATTTTGTGGCACGGTCTTCTGCCCCTTTTGAATTATAAAACATCAAAGAGTGCAAAACACAGCTACTGTCTTTGCCAAGAGACATCCTTTCTGCCTTTTGCTCTTTCCCCCCTGGGGAAAAAGGCCTGCCGACATCATCTGCCTTGTTCAGGATCTTTGCAATTGGCTCATGTCATTTTTGGGCTCCTCCTTCCTTCCCCTCATCCCTCCTCACCCTCCATCCCATACCAAGGGGTAACCAAGGAAACCGGGAACCATGGCAACCCAAAGCAGCATAATTTGTCTCCTAGGAAAAAAATACAAGCATGCAAAATCCCTTTAATGTTTACACCAAGAAACTGGGTCCACATCTTCTCCTTTCCCTCCTCTTTGGAGTAAGGAAGTAATGGAGTGATGGTCCTGCCTCCTGTCATCGGAGCTGCGGATGCTGTGGCCCTGGGCAACGCTATCCTCCTGACACTCACTTTTGCCTAGACAAATCCCTCTGCTCTTTGCACCCCTGCAAAGTCAATGTGGCAGTAGAGTCTCAGTTTCCATCAGCGTGGTTGTCCTGTGCCACTGAGAGCAATAAGACATGCTGGGACAGCTTCTCTTCTCTGTTATTATCATGGGGACTTGGTTGCCCCATCACTAAGTACTCCTCATTTTTTAATACATTTCTCAACAGGATGTGGGGAAATGCTTCTATTGCCAACTGGAGACAGAGAGCTCAGGCACAGAAGGTTTAAGGTCTGGTTTTCGAAGGACCAGCTGGGCACTTCTCTAGCTCTGGACATCTTTTCCTTGTTGCAAAATGAGTCTGTGATGGAGGAGAGAAAACTGGGTCTTCCCAGTCCCACCAAGTCACTCACCCTCAGGTTCTGAACTCTCTGGATGAGAGACAAGGCTTCCTCCCTGCTGGACAACGCCCAGGACACAGAAGCCCAGAACATAGAATGCACATTTTTATTACTATTTACTATAAACTAATAGCAGTGCCAGAGCCATGTTACCATCGCTGCTCTTCCAAGAGGTGGGAAGAGAGGGCAGCTGGAGAGGGATGAACATGATGGCTCTCTTCTCTTTCTCCCCACCACACTTTCCCTTGTCCCCCAAAATGGGAAAGATGGTGACACCACCCCGCCGCTTCTTGGTGCCCATCAGCAGGGTTGTGCACAGGGAGAGGAGGTGAAGGTTCTGCCACTCTGCCCAGGGTGGCATCACCCTGGGGCAAAGGTCTCAGGGCTCAGCCACTGCTCCTTGTCCCCTCACCCGGCAGTCAAGCCGGTTTCCTCTGGGGTTGACAGTAACACCCCAGCCCCTCGTAAACCTCACAGCCACTACCTTCTCTAAAGGAGACTGCAAATGCTGTTCTTGGGGGGGTACAGGAGGGTTTTGGTACCAGCTGTGGCACCATCAGGTAGCATTGCCCAGCACTGCTTAGAGGCCAAGTCAGCAGAGAAACAACTGGCAGGTTTTTCTGCTTTAAAGGAGTGCAAGAGACAAACTGCTTTACTTCTAGCTTATTTCCAAAATAGAATGCTGACTGTACATTGCCTTCTTTAGGAGAAGAACAATGACAGTAGTAATAAATTGTACACATTTATTTTTGAGTTTGCAGATGGGTGAATGTCGAGCGATGGTTGGGAAGAAAACAAACAAACCCTGGCAAGCAGCTATTTTTATAGGATAGTTTTGTGTTGAAATTTCTATAAGTTGGCAACAGAGTCATCATGAGACCTTTTATCCAGATAAGACCATGCCAAAATCTTCAGGAAACATCTTGCGCGTTTAATTTTTTATTTACAAAAGCAGGGGGAGGGAGGGGAATGAGGGCTCAGGGGAATGTTTGTAGACATACAGTGTCTGCTCTGTAAGGCACCAAATACTTTTTATTCTGTGGATATAAATGGGACTTCTTCCAAACCTGCCACTTGCTAAGTTCAAACCTGGGGTAGCTCCAAGTCAGGTCTTGCAAAGGATTTGCTTCCCGGCTGGGGGAGATGTCACCAGGCAGAATAAGTAAAGTTCGTGAACCTTGAGGGCCAGTCTGGGATATCTCACCTTTAAGGTCAAAGAGCCTATTGAGAGAGGACTCCAAACACAGCCATTTTAAAGGGACGTCAAGACTCTGCTGGTCATTTTGACCCTGCCTCCTGCCTCCCTGCCAGCACCCAAATGAGGTCTGTTCATGAGACACATTGAGCCAAGAGGACATCTGCTGCCGCTGTGATTGCAGCTCCAGGCCCAGTCCTCTGGGAAGTGACTTCTTTATCAAGGTTTGTTGTTTGTGTTTAATGTCTAGGAAATGTCTGGACTTTCTTAGGCTTCGTGCTATGTCACAAAAGTGTTGCTCTGTGCATACAGGCATGTGTCCATCCTTAAAATCAGAACCATGAAGAAAACATTCTAGAATTAAAAGTTGGCTCATAAAGTAAAAAAAAAAAAGGAATCTAGAGCCCTCAGTGCTGCCCAGAAAGTTTCTGGTTAATCAGATATGTCAGAATTCTTGTTATTAGAGTTACTCTGTTGAAATCTGCCAGTTAGTCTGCCTGAAGAGGAGAGGAAAGGGTTACCTACTCTGCAAGGACGGAAATCTAAGACGCGAGCTTTATAATTGGCTCCGTGATGTGAACATTAGATAGTAATGTCTCAAAACTAAACTATTTAAGCAGCTCCAGTTTCTATGTTAAATTGACTTTAGCATGTTTATAACCAAAGGGACAGCTGCTTCCCGAAGAGCCTTTCTTAACATTTATATGGATTAACTGGTTTTGTGTTGAGATTGTTGAGATTATTGAGATCATCTCGCTGCATTTATTTGATTTTGATTTGTTGTCTTGTGTGCTTTGTAATGTTAATAACTTAGCTTTAGGAGCATCTTTCCGTTGGTTTTACTCGCTTAGCTCAAACTCAATTTCTTTTAGTAAATAGGGACTGGGGTGGAGGGTCAGAAGTGGATGCCAGTTGGCCATCTGAAAGCTTGACCACCTCCTCCAAATTTGCCCACAGATCCTTCTCTAAAGATCCGTAACAAATCCCACAATTTCCATGCATGTGTGCAGTTGCAAGTAGCTCACCGATGTTCCCAATGGAATTTGTTGCAAGTTCAAGCACTGAGGGAAATTTTCAAAACACTTTGTGAGTAGCACACATTAAATCCTCCACGTATTTCAGAGACTGTTTTCAGAGGTCATGCTTATGCCTGAGCAGCAGGTTGGTCTCCACTGAAGAGCTCTCAGGGGACCCCACATGCTCACCCAAAAGCATGTGCCTTATTTACATTCAAGGCATGGCTGCAACACAAGGTTGAAATTAAAACCCCGAGGCATCAGTCACTAATTAGCTTCTGTGCTCATTGCATGCCCATGGAACCCATTCTAGGCAGATGAAATACATATGCCAATCACTTTGGAGAATGAAGGAGAGGGACAACAAAGAGAACAGAAGTTGAGGCAAGGCAGGAAGAAGCAACATCTTTTAGGATGTCTAGGATGGGTAGGGAGCCCTGGGGGAGGAAAAAAGCCTGTCTGAAATGATCAGCAACTACTAAGAACCACTGTCCCTCTGTCCAGAAAGAAGGGCCATGGAGAGCAGGTGAAGAAAAAGAGGACAAGACAAAGAGCCTTAGGAGTTGCAGATGTATTCCCCAAGAAGCTTGGTGCAAGGGAGTCTTGCGGTACAATGTCCTTCTAGACAGCAAGGTTCACATGCAAGGCACTAAGGTAGCATTCATCCTATCTCCTTCTTCTCAGGACAAGAGGATTCCTTTGACAACCTGACTTCCAGCCTTCACAATGGATCTTTAGGTGAAGCCTCATAGCTCTAACAGAATGACACCAAGGGTTTGTTTTGTGTTGTGACACAGGACTCAGCTGCCTCTCATAGACCCAGGTTTTAGCATAATATGCATCCTTGTAAGTACCTCTGCTTACTTACTTTCTTTGGGATGTCTGAGCTTCTTCCTTTGAGGCTCCATTTCCTTTACAAACTCCTAGTTCCATTACAAATTATGTCTAATTGTTCCATGAGCTGCTGATACCACGTGTCTGTCCATTAGCTGGTGCACGTAATCACTGGCTGGATGTTTCTGTCACATGGAGAAAACAGAGGTGTTCTCCTTCAAAGGAGGGTTGGACCTGATGATCTCTTGAGGTCCCTTCCAACCCCTACAATTCTATGATTCAAAAGGTTCAAGTGCACACTTCCAATGAGGAGGAATTCATCCCCTGATGAGAACTTCTGGAGGTTTGGTGCTGGAGCTGGAAGGTGTGAGAAATTATAAGACATTGATTAGGTCTCCGAGTCAATGGCAGACAGCACCCTCACCACACCGCCACATAACCTATTCACTCTCCCACTTGTTCGTTCCCTAACTTGACTCCTTGACTCATCCCAAACCCAGATGCCAGAGACAGGCAAACTCCAGACCACAGCCCCCTTGCCAGCCTGTGGTGCACCTTCTACTGCTCTAACTCTTGCATCAGGAATAACAGCACAGCAGTGAACTTTTCCTTGCCAAATCGGAAGTAGAAAAAAGCTGCAAACACTGTGAGTGTAATGTTGAGAGGGGAACCTGGAGAGGAAAAGTGAGATTTGAGAGCTCCTGGGAGAGGAAGAGGGTTGTTTGAAAAAGAGATGTTTCCCTTTCATGCACTTCCCCTAAAACTGTGTCATGTTGGCACCAGTCCCACGTTTTGGTGGTGATGATGTGCTCACCATGACTGAAGCAGCAACCTCTGTAGCAGCAAGGGCATAATATGTGGTACAGTCTTTCAGCTCTCTCTGGATATGACAGGGTTCTGTCAACGCTTACTTGTTTTGTTTTATTTGAATGCCAGGTTGCCATTTCAAGGTGCCTGATTAGAGCAGAAGCACCACCACGGTGCCCAAGGGCACCCCAGTCCTGGAGGTCTGTGAATATCACCATTTCAGCCAGTTCCTGCTCTTCACTGACCATAAGCTCAGCTGTTTGGACCCAAAGAAGTCTTCTAAGGTCCTCTGCAGCAATTCCTTTTTAACTCAAGTGCTGTAGGGTTGGTGTAGCTATAGTGGGCACCAAGGTAAAAAGAACTTGGGGAAGAGTACAGAACACTTCCATCTTCTTCTCTGGAATTAGGTAGCCTCAGACAGTATTGGGCACCTTTGATAAACAAATAAATGAAAAATGCTCTTTACCTGAATTTTGAGGAGGAGAAAGTGCTTCTGGTTGTAACATGGGGACCAGATCTCACCTCCCAGCTCATGCTGCAGGAACATAGTGGGAATCCAATTAGGTGCAGGAAGGCCGTAAAAGGAGATTGCATGGGCTTTGGTGGGACTTAACAGCAGATGAAGATAGGGATGGGGTCAGTTGAGGTTTGATGGACATGAGGGAGCTGGGCCTGGGACCGAAATGTCCTGGAGGAGATGAGTAGTAGGACAATAGGAACTGTGGGCCTGGGATGCTGCACAGGAATTTGAGATGTGTGGTGAGAAGGTGGGGATAGGAAATAGAGATATTGATGGGTTAGAAGGCAAAAACGTAGTAAAGGAGGGCGGTAAACAGAGTACATCCCCCTGTGAACACACACACTGGCTTGCAAAGAGATTATCAGAACCCTTACTTTTACTCTGAGGGACCCTGAGCTGCCCTTTGCACCTTGGCCTGAGGATCCCTGGTGCAGTGGCACCTCTCATGAACCCACCAACTCTCCTGGAAAGAGTGCCCACCTAGCTGTAATGAAGCCAGGAGATAAGTGATGTGCTCTGGGAGATTGTCTCAGTGGAGAAGAGTGAGGCCACTCACAGGCTGCAGGGTGCCCTGTGGGACGTGCCCCATGGTCACTGGCCCTGCCCCACATTCACCTGCTGGTGTCACACACACACCATCAGCAAAATGCCTACTGCTAATAGTGCCTAATCCCAAATAACCCTAATCCCAAATAATGCCTAGCAGTCTCTACTTTCTAAGGTAAATCCAGTGTGTCAGCCTTGCGCTGCCTCAGCACTCACCACGGGTAGTGTCATGTGCAGCTGCCAAGACTTCTCTCCAATGTCTTCACACAGGTATGAGGGGTGGGTTGTTCTCCAGGAGGGTGAAAGGCTCTGCTGGAGTGGGCTGCAGAGGTGCATCACCCCATAAATTATTACAGCTTTGGCCTGGAGATGTGGACTGTATCTAGTTCAATGTCCAGGTTTGTCTTGCTGCTGGCTGTAAATTCAGCAGCTCCAGGGTTTAATTCTTGGTGCAGTGTTCCTGTCTGCTCTGTGGAGTCCCAGTAGCCTGTCTGAGAAAGGCATCTGGTGATCTCCAAAAATGGCATCCCAGTGCTGATGAGGAGTGGGGTGTTCACTCAGTAGCACTTACTCTCAGAAGCGAGGAGGGCTGACAGAGCAGACTTCCTATCAGCAACGCCCAGCATTTTATACTAGGCATAGCAAGGATGTCAGCTTGCTCATCCTGGTCTTCATTTTTCTTGCCTGGGGACAGATGCCTGCTAGTCTCCTTTCATGTTTCGACAGGGACATCCTCAGCAGCGTCTGTTTGAGGGAGTTCCCCTTCCCTGCTGCTTCCAGGCACTAATGCCAAGCACACATGAGAGGCCCGGCCTGACAGAATGCCTTGCTATTGCACGTCTGGAAACCCGACTCACTGCAAAGCTGTTAGACCAACAGAGAAAGATACCTGCTTTCATTTTTCCCCGCTGGTCTTGGAGTCAGAGACATTCATCTGAGTTGAATCAGCTGCAGGAGGCGTAGCTGGAAGGCTGCAGGCTTTCCTGCTTACCAACTCACAAACATTGGCATGGACTTTGATGTCCTGGGCTTGTCCTGGGCTGGCAGAAGATGGTGTTGGCTGGGCACAGGTGAAATTTCAACTTCACCTGTGACTAAGGCACACAAGCTCTGCTGTATGATTTGTGGCTTCTGAAAACTCAAGGAAATCTCTTGTTCAATGTCATTCCTGCTGCAGTTAGTAGGAGATTGAAGATCACTGATTAAAAAATGCTGGAAGGATATCGTAGGTGTGTGATCCTGGACCCTTGACTTGAGCACCCTGGATTTGCAAACTTTTTTCCCCACTTCCTTTACCTTTCCAGGCATATTAGAAAGTCCCCATTCATCCGCTCCCTCTACAGATGAAGGAGCACAGGTATTCCGATGGAGAAATATTCGGGGCACTATTTAAATAGGCAGCTCTAGCTTGTAGATCGTTTGCTTTGCTATGTTGCAAATGTTGCATTTTGTATTGTGTAGCGTGTGTTGTGGATCCGTGTTGTGCAGAGTCTGGGATAGGCCCCTACTTGTCACAGATGGCAAGATAGAATCACACTGGACCAGATTTACTTCTCCCAATTCCTCATCAGGGCTGGATGTGTCTGTGAGAGCAGTAAATTTGCACATTATTCCCAATTACAGGGATGTCTGACCTAGAGCCAGACAAGAAGGACTTGTCACGATGATTGCTAAGATTCAATCTCAGTCTTTATTTATAATGAGGTTGAAATATAATCACTTAGATGGTTGTAGCCCACCCTGTTCTTTATCACCTGCTCAGTTGTACTGGTAAATTAACTGGATGGATCCAAACTATCCCACAGCCTAATGTGAAGGAACCTGCAAAACTCAAAATCCAGATTCCAATCTGTTTGCAAACATGTAGTAAAACACCATGTAGCAAAACACCAAAACAAACTCCTGTATTCAAAAACCCTTCCACTTGGATGTTCAAAATCCTGGTCCAAACTGAAGACAAGTCCTGGAGCACTGAGCAGCACTGTGGTATTTCCAGAAGTTGTTCAAGGAAATTTCACAGAATCTCAGAACATTAGGAGTTGGAAGGGACCTCGAGAGATCATCTAGTCCAATCCCCCTGCCAGAGCAGGATCACCTAGAATAAATCACACAGGAACACATCCAGGCAGGTTTTGAATACCTCCAGAGAAGGAGACTCCACAAGCTCTCTGGGCAGCCTGTCCCCGTGCTCTGTCACCCTCACAGTGAAAAAGTTCCTCCCTATATTCACATGGAACTTCCTATGCTCCAGCTTGCACCCATTGCCCCATGTCCTATCACTGGCCATCTCTGAGAAGAGCCTGGCTCCATCCTCCTGACTCTCACCCTTTACATATTTATAGACATTAACGAGGTCACCCCTCAATCTCCTCTTCTCCAAGCTAAAGAGGCCCAGCAGCTCCCTCAGCCTCTCCTCATAAAGAAGGTGTTCCACTCCCTTCATCATCTTGGTGGCCCTGTGCTGGACTCTTTTGAGGAGTTCTATGTCCTTCCTGAACTGAGGGGCCCAACTTCTTCCAGGTGCCGGAAGATGCTGGGAGCCACATTGGTTTGGCCAAGTCTTGGTGTGAACCCCTGCTTTGTGGGATGAATTAGGCCCTTAATGTGTACAGAGAGGCTTTGGAAAGAAAAGCTTATGTTTACATAGCACATTTCATCCCAAAGGACCCTAAATCTCACTGCACAAACTTTACATAAACAACAGAACTGAAATGCAGCCACGTCAGGAATGGAGGGTGGCAGCCAGCTGGCATACATTAGCAGGACAAAAATAAAAGAAGTGACTATTTTTGGCCAAGGACACCAGGGCAAACCCGTCTGTTGCGAAAGTACCTTCAAAACTTCAAAGCTCAGTTTTACGCTGAATGGTGATTGTGGATAAATATGTCCTTTGTACTCATTCCCAGGCACACGTGGGGACTTCAGTCACTAAAGCAGGGGTTTGCTACATTTTGTGCCTGCTAAGGCTGCAGAACTTCCTCACCTGAGATAGCATGTTTCTGCTCCGACCCCAGCCCTGTCTGCAGGCTTGCACGCCTTTCCTACGCAGCCCTCACTGCAGAGGGTGGGAGGCCCAGGGAAGCCGCTCTGCCTTTGATCTTACCCTGAACCGGCAAATCTGGAAACGCACATTTTCAGATGGCAGCTGAATGAATCTGTGAGTTAATTAGAAAGACAAATTTCCACCATGCCCATTGAGGTAACCTTTTGGAACACAACTGACCTTTAAATATCTGCGTGGAGTGGCCAGGACATTTGAAGGTCTTGCCCCAAAGCCCCTCACAGAACAGGCTATGCAGCATCTCTTGGGTCTCTTTGGGCTACACAAACCCTTCACAACACTGACAGGCGCAGTTCCTTATGGCAATGTCACTGATGAAATGCACAGTATTTTTGCAGATACATGTTTGCTTTGGGACTGGGTGGTGTCTATACTTATGGAGCACATTGCATCTCACAGGACCCCAAATACCTCCAGGATAAGGTTCCCCATGGCAGTCAGTGGCTCCCTGTGGGCCTCCTCCTGTATCTCCGCATTGTGTTGCAGCTGGACCTCAGCAGCTGGATCCTTGGATGTAAGCCATCCCCTGCTCTGACATCCACCCTCCCAAGCCATTGCATCACACTGTCACGCCATGTAAGTGCTGCTAGAACTCTCCCTGGCATGATTTTTGGCTCCAGACTGGTTGCAGTCCAGCCAGTTTGGGGGATATGGACAATACAGAGACCATTCCCCAAGGGGCCAGATGGGTGAGCAGAGTTTAGCCATGCCATTTGCTCTTCAGGACAAGGAAGAAGCCCCCAGTGGTTTGATTTATTAACATACCTGTGGCCTTTGAGAACAGAGCACCCCTTCAACAGTACACTACACACTGGAAGGATGGGGAAGGAAGAAGTCAGCCAGGAGCCAGATGTCTCCCAAGGAGCCTTCCAAGCTGGGACACGATTCTGCTGGACCTCAATTTGACATAATTTTGGGCTGCAGCCATCCTCCTTGTCTCCCGCCCCTGGCACCAGCACTGGTACCAATGCAGCCACCCAGTCAGTGACTGAGTAAGGGAGCTGGTTTGTCTGAAGACTCATCATTTTTTCCCCATGGTATTAGCTTTCAGGCAGCTCAAGTCCCTGCACTGGCTGCCTGCCAGCCCTGGGTGTGCAAGGCGAGTACAGCTATGGCTAGAGAGGAGGATGAAACCCATGGCAGCCCCATTTTAGATTGGTTTATGCCACTGTGGGACACCTGCACACTACAATCTCCCTCCCTACAAACATGAGAAGCAAGAGGGAGCCCGCCTGACTCAGAGTCAGCTTCCCACCCACTTCCTTGTCTCCCTCTCCCACCACCCTGTCACCATGCTCAATCCTCATACAGCCTGTTCACATGCCAGCCAGCCCACCTTTGTCAGTGCAAGACCATATAAAACCCAGGTGAGCACTTCCTATCACTAACAATTTTGCAGTGGCATTTCTCTATCAGAACTGCATCTGAGTAGGACATACACCGCAGAGTGCTGTTAGTAAGCCTTTTCTATGATTAGTTCCACTAGTCTTCAGATTCATTGCAAAGCAGCATTAAAGGCCACTGGGAGTCAGAGCAGGGCTACAAGGGAGGTAGATGGGCATTTCAGATGTCCAAAGCTCCTGTCTGCCTCTCCCGGGATCCTCAAATCATGGTTATCTCCTATGAGCAGAGCAGAACTACAGCCGAGTCCTTCTCCAACAGAATCTAACAGGAATACATATCTCAGTGGGTTGCCCCCACCCTTTGCAGAAATCTGCTTTTCTTGTCCTTGTGTTTTGTCCTGCAGCACAGTCTGGTCTGCAGCCCCATGCAGCTGGTCTGCAGCCCCGTGCAGCTGGACTGCAGCCAGTGCCTCCCCTATGGCAGAGGCGGCTGCCCTGTCCCCATGATAGCTGTGGATCCTCTGAGGTCCAAAGTCACATGGGAGGAGAGGTGCAAAGGATTCAGTGTTTCATGGTCTCCTGAAGGTGGAGTAAGGCTCCAAGGGTGGCACCTGAGTGTGGTGAAGTGAGACCTTTTCCTTAACTCGGCTGCTGTGAGGAAGGGACAAAGTCTGCCCATGACTCCCCTGACTTTACAAGAGGTGTGCCTGAAGCACACTGGGAGGACCTAAGAGAGAAGAAAGGGCGAAAAAAACCAAAGAAGGAAATGTTTGGTGACCTCATCTGAGCTCTGAGAAATGCGGAAATGTGCATGACAGGAGAGTGATGCTCTGGGAGGAGCAGAGGCTGGGGAATGCAAGACAGTTCTCCTCTTGATCAAAGAACTGGTGCAAAAATGGTTCATGGAGGAGGATCCACCTTTGATGTTGTGAGCAGATTACAAAGCTATGCCGTAACAGTTCCCAAGATTCCTAGATAGGGAAAGCTGGTCACACACACTAGAAGACTCTACAATGTGCCAAGAGCTCCCAGCTTTGTATACTGACATTTCCCTTGTCCTTTAATTTACTCCCTTTGCCTTTGCTCTGTTTGCACCAAATTAAAGCACTGCACTTTCCAGGGGTGGAAAAAATGTTTTGTGTTAAATTTCTTTTAATTTTAAAGCCGAATTCTTTTTTTATACTGCACCAGTAGTATCCAATGTGTAGTCTAAGACACAAGATTGATCATGACCTAGAAAAGGTCTGCAAAGCTTGAGGAATGATGCTGCAGGCAGGGAGGGAAACCCCACAGGCCAGCACTTAGGCACTCCAACTGGTTATGCACAAGTTCCACGATTTTATACATTCATGAGCACACTCAGGCACTCAGCAAAAAAAAAAGGTCTCACTGAGCAATAACAGAGAATCTCCCCCTCTTCTCCATCCCCAGCCTCCCAACACAGGGCCCTGCAGGGAAATGCACTGTGCTACTGTTGATGCTCCCCCGAGCAGACTCGCATCCATGGCGGTATGAAAAATTAATAAAGGAGTACATTAGCGACCGCTGACATATCTCCCACAGTTAACTGGCATTCACCATTCGATTCCAAATTAATAAAGGCTTGCCAAGCATGCAGGGCTCACACCTCACAGCAAAGGAAATGTCCCACACAGCTCAGCAGGTCATGTGGCTGTATCAGTGATGCTATGTACCACAAACATTCCTAGGATTATGTCAGGCCTCTATCTGAGGTGTCGCTCCCAGCACCAGTGTGGGAGGGCCGTCTGACGCATGCTCTGGAAATTGCCACTCTGGTGGGTGCATGACATGAGCTTCTGTGGCAGCCTAGAAGGATCTCAGCCTCTGCTTTTCCTCTTTCTTTCCGGTGCAGCAAGGGGGCAGCTGTAGCTGTGGACTGATCACGCTTGGCTCATGAAGCCCAGATGACTTCTCCCTACAGCTTGTGATGATGGGCAGCTGTGTTGCACTGCTGTCTTGCTGTCCTGTCACTGCTCCTGCAGTCATTAAATGGAGTTTTCTATGATCCAGATGTCCTACCAAAGTCTTACTCAACTGCATAACAGAGGGGCCAGACAGGACCTTCTAGAAACTAAAGGAGAAACTCTGGCACTGCTGATGACACTCTTAAGTGGGATGGCAGTCCCTGGGTTTTTTAGCGGTGGAGGCAGGTGCCAATCTAGTGAACTGCATACGCTGTAAAGACCAAGACCTCTGCAAGCTTTTCACAAGGCCTGAAGTAGAGCAGACAACCCCTAAATGAACTTCTACAGCTGCGGGTCTGGAGGTACCACCAGTGGTGTAGCCCAAGATGGGACTGGCCCAGGTCAGCTGGAGTCATCTGCACTATTTTAGTCTGCCCCATTGAGGCCAAGGCTGTGCCCAGTTATGGGTGCCTGGTTGTTTTTACTAACTCCAAGCCTCATAGATAACAGCAGCAAGGGTTAGGCAGACAGACAAGCCAGTAACATTAGGAACCCTCATAAGTGAGACTAACAACACCCCAAGATCTGGGAACTTCCACATGCAGTCCTGATGACTGTCTCCTTTCAAATAGGCAGTCTGATGCACTGATTCTCAGGTGAACCACATGTGGAAAAGTGCTTCTTCTCACCTTGAAACAGGTCCTGTGGGCCAGTGGTGGCCCTCAGCACACTCCTCTCCCACTGGGGATGGAAAATGCATGATGATAAGACATCTGAAAGGCATTTCTTCCAGGAAAGCACCTTAGTCAGCCATACTGAGCTCCTTCTGCTCCTCCTCTGCAACCTTGTTCTGCCAGTGAGGAAGAGAAAGCCAGAAAAATGGCAGCCAAAACTGTGTGGGAGAGTTGTTTCTTTAGAAAACTTGCAGCTGTCCAGCACAGACACACCAAATGTCCCCACACCAGTTGCCACCTGTGTCCAGTTACCAGCCCAGTTACCTTGGGGAGAACTGGTTTGTTCATAGTGATTTGCTGGGAACTCGAATGATGACACTACTCAGAAGGTAAATCACAGGGATCTGACAGTGTGAATAACTGGGTGGAAATCAGTGACTTGGCTATGCTGTCATCTGCCCCACTGGGTGCCACAGGAGCCATCCTGCAGCCCAGCAGCCCCACTGGGTACCGTCTCAGCTCACCATATGGGCTGAAGGGCCCTTCCTCCCTTTCTCCAAACAGAAACAACTCAGGAAGTAAAAGTTGTCCCTTTGGAGACTGCTCCTACATGCTAGTTTATATGAAACAATTACACTGTGATGTCCCTCTTCAAAGCGAACTCCTTTGTGTAGCCAGCTCTGAAAAGAGAAAAGAGCTGCTTCTCACATCTCAGCTGAGATTTGGACCCACACTTCTAAGGGAGCTACCAACTCTTTTCATTTAGGCCATGGAGCTACCTCCTTGAAAAAGGTACCAAGCCCCACTTTGATTTTCAGTTTCTAGTCTCTACACAGGAGCTGAATCAAAGTGACTTAAATTGTGGCTTTGATTCACGTTCCCAGAGCTGGCTTAAGATGTAGATTCATGGGCTGCCTGCTATTTGTTATCGTCTGCTTGCTGGAGATTCATACCTCCCCGGCAGAGCTGGTGGACCTGGATGTGCGTGTGTGCATCTCTGGGCTTTGATGTTCACAGCTTCCCAAGACAGGATTGAAACGCAAGCACTCGTGATCAGGAATAATGGTGAGAGCTGATGAATTAGCATATCCCTTGAAATGCTCTCATTCTGTTCTCCTGGATAACATACTCAGTATTCTGGTTTAGCAGAGTTTACACATGCCCCTATCCAGTTGTTTACATCATACTTGGTAATTACCTTCACAGAACTGTTTGGTTGTTTCTGGGGATGATGTAATCTTTGCTTGTACTGCTTTGCCCACACAGTTTGCTGTATTAAAGGGCTTTGGAATACTTCCCCCGGTGATTTTTTTTCACCAGCTCTTTAGAAAAAGCCATGGCTATTTTCTCATCTAGCAGTGCCCAGAACTTTTGTCTCAGGGAAGAATATGGGGACAGCCAACTTCCTGCCATTAGAGAAGCCTCTCATTGTACAACTGGTGTTGAGACAGATTAATTCAATCTACACTTGTTACCAAATAGGCTGGATCTTCAGCTGTGCTAATGCACCACTTAGTCTGAAAAAGCAAGGGGACAAAGGTTTAAACAAAACTTTAGGCCCTCCCCTCAAGCTCTCCTACTTGTCAGAGGTCACAGGGGCTTCCCTTGTAGCCCTTGTGTGATGTTACATCAGTTTAATTGAAGATGCCACATTAGACCGGGATGGATAAGCTAGTGTGCCTTGGAGCTTGGGTGCATCCCATCACACTTCTCTGAGGTGGGTGTATGGATGCAAGCATAGTCATGTGAGGTCCCCTGCGCATGATCTGGGTGGTAGAGATGGGCCAAGGCAGGGACAGAACAGGTTTGGTTCAGATCTGATGCTTGGCCAGGGCATGCAAGAATTTATCTATGATGCCTCTCTGCCAGAGACATTCTCAGTTGGAGTCAGTGTCGTAAAGTGAGCTAGCCCCTGGAAAGGGTCTGAGGTGACAGTTTTCCCAGTTCTGTCATTTACTTGCTAGGTGACCTTCAGCAAATCAATAACCTTCTCAAGGCCCTTGGTGCAGTGTCTGTGCAATGGGTGTAAAACTATCTACCTCCAAAACCACGTTGAGATCCCCATGATACCTGTGATCAATCCTTGCTCCTTCTGCTTGAATCTTCATTTCTCTTTTATCAGCAGATTATCACGGGATGAGACAAGAGAGTGTCCCATTCCCCTCCAGCCATTCCGCAGTGTGGCTTGGGTATGCTGCTGGGGTGTGGGAGAGGAAGGTTTGAACTCCCCGGGGATGTGGAAGCAGCTGTGCTGACTGACAACCCTCCCTGCTACACTCAATGAGTCCCGCCCCAGGTGCTTACTCAGCACTTGTGCTGGTGGTGATCAACATTGCACAGTGAGCTGGCAGATCCAAACCTCCTTGTGCCCCAGGTTTTCCAGGGAGAAATTCCAGTGTTCTTCCACAAGTGGCTGATGGAGTGCATGGGAAACTGCCCAGGTTTTGCACAAAAGCAGGCAAGGCAAGCACCCACAGAGAGGGTCACAAGTTCCAGCATGAGGGACAGACCTCTTGCAGAGGGATGGAAACAGAGAGCCACACCTGGAACTGGTTCTGGGAACGCAAATCAAAGCCATGATGTGTTTAAAAGTGGTGTGGCTTCTGTGTTCAGACGAGCCCTCTAATCTCTAAGTTGCCAAAGGCCTTGAGGGACCATTACATTAGGCAGAGGTTACCGAAGGGCGGGTTGCTCCAGCCTCTTCTTGCCCTTGACAGGTGGGGAGAGACTGGGCAGGGATGGCAGGGACGCCTCTGGCTCCCTAGTATGAGGGGCATCTTTGGACAAACCACGGATGCAGCTTTCTGACCCTTTTCTTCTATCAAAATGGCACAGAGGAGCTCCACGGGGACCAAACCTCACCTGGGCTTTTTTTAACTTTTAGAAGGATTAACACAGATTTATGATGGAGAAATCAGGCTAATTCCAGTCTAAAGTGCAGGACAATTCCCGCCGGTTCCCAGAAGGGTAACATCATAACCCATTATTAGCTGTGCCAGTTACAGCTATTTCCTTCCCACGTTTCCTTTCAGGTGTCAGACCAGAATGTGATTGCTTTTCTTCCTGAGAGCATTATTTTTAAAGCTGAAGAACCGCATGTCGTTAATATAGTAGGCGTTGCACCATGCAGCCCATGCTGTAATGGGGTGTTTATAGTGCCGATGCTCTTACCCGGTCCGTCCGTAATCAGAAGTAATAGTACCGCTTCCCCGCCCGCTCTGCTCGAGGATGCCACAGTAAATCCCGATGAGGCATAGCTTGGCTGCAGCTGGCAGGTGATGGAGAAGCTTTGTGCATTTTTACATCTTTAATGTTTATAGCTCTTCTACCTTCCATGAATATTGCTGGTCCTGAGGATTCAGCAGTCGTGAATCAAGCCTCAAAAAAATAGAGTTTTTTACAAAATGCGTGCATTTGGAGTGCATTTTATGGGCCTTCAAATGCTTCAGCCTTTGTGTCATACAGTCAGGCTTCCCTCATTTCCCAACTACCAGCTTGCTTTAAGAAAGGAAAAAGAAAGCTGAAATTCACACGTGAACATCTGATTCCAGCAGCTGGCCCCTATGAACATCACATGATAGCACGAAACTTGAGATAATGTTGGAAGAGCAGTCAGCACAGTCAAACAGAGCCTCATCTGCATGGCAGGCCAACATACTCACCTAAAACAATGTCACATAGAGCTCATACACCTCTGGTTTTCATGGGGAGGGGTGTGGGGAGGAAGCTTTCACCTTCAGCTGATTTCTGCCTTGAACTCCCTGGGTGGAAGGAGGAATGAAGAGTGCATTTGTGAGGTGTTAGCAGCAGAAGCCACTGGCAACCACATCACGGGTTGAGCAGAGCATGTGCATATGTCTTGTTGGCAAGGCAGGTTCAGCAGCACATGCTCCCCAGCCACCAGCTCATTGCCTGCTCCACCAGTGCCAGTGCCTCCAAGGCTGCAGAATGAAGTAAGGTAAAGAAATCGATCCAGGTTAAAAATAACCATGCCTCTTCCTCACTCTCTCCCCCTTCTCCCCAACCCCCCCCCCCCCATCTCCCCTGCCCAGTTTTAAAGCATTGCTTTTGGTCAGTTTCCTGCTCCTCCTTGGTGGTTGGCACTGCTGTGGTGGAAATAACACAGCTGAAGGGGTGGTGTGGTCACAGAGCATTGCAAGTGGGAGGCATCGCTCTGAGTATCAATGAGTTTTCCTAGAATCCATTACAAACCTGGGAGTGCACGTGCATGGGAAATAGAAAGAAAGGAGAAAAAAACAGAGAAGGGGGATGTGTCATCTCTAGTGGAAGTAAGGAAGAACCTAAGAGTAGGGAGTGGTGTTTGCTGGAAAAGAGGGCTTGGCTTTCCTGCAGTGCTCAGGGAGATGTGACTTTGGAGAGCTTTTCTGTGCATGAGGAAGACCACACATTAAGAAACGCCTGATGCTGGCATCAGGTCCTCTTAGAACTCAAACATAGCCCCACATTTAGTTTGGGACTTCACTGAAATGAAGGACAACTGCAAATGGATTTGACTCTGTATTTTGCACATTCCTTAGCACCAGGGTGCAGGACCACTCAGATTAAGACTGGTGGCCTTAGGATCAACTACTCAGACCTATCAAAAGGGTGCTGATGGAGAAGCAGCGTGGGAGGGAACACCAGGACCCTTTTCTCATCCTTGCTCAGGTAGTGTCCCTGCCTCAGTCCCAGTGGTCACTGGTTCCTTTCTGATGCCTCTAGCTCTTTCCCACCTCTATAATTTCTATTCTGATGAGCTCTTCCTGACTCAAAAACTGGATTTCTAAATAAATCACAAAAAAGGAGGAAAGCTAAGATTAACAATTCTGCTACAAGTGTATTTTCCTGGGTGTGATCTATAACTGCACAAGAGCTCTCATCATTACCTTGGTATATGTTTGTAAGACAGAGTATTATTTTCCCTCAGGCTTCATCTCCTTTATCTTTTAAAAGTGTCCCCTAGTGACAGAGACTGTATTTCCCTATCAGTATGTACAACTTCTAGCATGTCTTATCGCTCCTGCAATATAAATGCCACGCAATCATCAAAATAATACATAAAGCCCTTATTGCCTGCAATCATAGGATGTCTGGAGCTCTGCACTTCATAAGCATCTCTCTCTAATGATCTCCCACTTAGCCAGCACTGGGGAACCCGGAGCATCCTCCAGAGGTGACAGAGTGCTCTCATCTGCACGCTCACACATGAGCAACAGTGATGTGCGGCAGGACACGTCATGTGCCCCCATGGACAGGGCGAAGGGAGAACCAAAGTCTGCTGAACCCTTGTGCTATGCTTTGAATGGTTGGCCTCGTTCTCCTTCCTGCACGGTGGTGGGAAGTGGGACGTGACTTCAGAGAGGAGGGGAACCAGAGCTTCTGCCGGCCAAATGATTTTATGAGTCCCCTGAATGCAGCCACAGCACTCGGCAGATTGGAAAGGGGAAAATGAGAAGGGAGTAATATAAAGTCCACCTCTGTTTGCTGACATCCGTTATTTCTTTTGTAAATAATGCTCTCAGCCAGTGTTTCCCAAGAGGTAATCTGGAGGGAATCACCATCTCCACATGGACTCATATAAGAAAGGAAGCAGCTGGTCCCTGACATTTATTGCTGTACTTCAGCTTGGAAACTCTGGTTGAAATGTTGCACAAAACCACGTTTCTCTGGGTTATTTTCATCCTTCCTCATTTTGTTCAATTAAGTAATTAATACTACAAGCAAAGAAAAGAAATCCTCTGGGAGTTCATTTCACCCGGAATGGGGTGTGCCAGAGCGTAAGCAGAGGTAACGCCGAGGTGCTGTCGGACACAGGTTTATTCCTGTTCTTATTTTAGCTGAACTAGTTCACCCTCCCAGGTAAATAGGTGATAAGACAGTGTTTATAGCAAGTATCCCACGCGTCACAGCTGTACTATGGATTAGGTAACATCACTGACTCACCACAGAGTTATTGGGCCACCTCATCCCTTCCCTTGCCAGAGCAACAGTTTTTGTGTATACACTGAGAGGCTTTGCACACACAGATTAAGCTTCACAGCTTTCCTGTGAGGTTGGGAGTCATTATAAGCATTTTTCAGATGTAGGGGCTGAGAAACAAATCTTCATCCCAGAAACATCAAGTCATTTTCTCAGTTTTTTTCCTAGGGGTGCTGAAAGTTCCTTTCAGAGAGCTAAACCCTCACTCATTTGTGCAGGAATTACCATTCAGTATCACCACACCTAGGGAGTTCCTGGCCAGAACTTCGATACCTACACTGGTTATTGGAACTAGATCCAAAACAAGACAAAAATAAGTGAGGTTTTAGTGACCCTGCTGTAAGCATGAGCTTACTCTAAAGGGCCCATTCTGTTAATCCTCAGGTGTTGGACCTCCTTGGACAGTTTTGGAGGGCTGTTCTCCATTCTGGATTAATGCAAATGGGGTTTCAATGGATGTGCTGACCTACCCAGATGGTCGTGCCCATGATGACCAGCATGGGACTTTCTCTGTACAGCTGCTAAAGCTTCACAAGCAGAGTATGTGGCCAAGCACAGGGAAGAGGAGGGCTGGATGCTGGCTTCCAGCAGATATGCCCTAAGCATCCAGAAGTTTTTTCCCTGCCTGTTTTCAGGAATCCCTATCAGCCACAGATTACTTTCTTTTTTTCATTGATTTGGATTGAAGCAACTTACTTTCATATTATTTTACATGGATATGACAGATAGACCACTCAGTGGGTAAGGAATTGGTTGGATGGTCACACTCAAAAGTTGTAGTCAACAGCTCAATGTCCAAATGGAGACCAGTGACAAGTGACATTCCTGAGCAGCTGCTATTGGGACCGAGACGGTCTAACAGCTTTATCAGAGACATGAACAGTGGGATCAAGTGCACCCTCAGCAAGTTTGCTGGAGACACCAAGCTGTGTGGTGTGGCTGACATGCTGGAGGAAAGGGATGTCATCCAGAGGGATCTTGACAGGCTTGAGACGTGGGCCCATGCGAACTGCATGAAGTTCAAACAGGCCAAGTGCACATGGGTCGAGGCAACCCCAAACACAACTACAAGCTGGGTGGAGAATGGTTGAGAGCAGCCCTGAGGAGAAGGACTTGGAGGTGTTGGTAGATGAGAAGCTCAACATGAACTGCCAATGTAAGCTTCCAGTTCAGAAAGCCAACTGTATCCTGAACCGCATCAAAACCAGCGTGACCAGCAGGCCGAAGGAGATGATTCTCCCCCATTTCTCCACTCTGGTGAGACTCCATCTGGAGTCCTGTATCTAGCTCTGGTGTCCCCCAACATAAGGACATGGAGCTATTGAAGCAAGAAATGCTGGAGCACCTTTTTATGAAGCCAGGCTGAGAGTTGGGCTTGTTCATCCTGGAGAAGAGAAGGCTCCATGGAGACCTTATAATGACCTTCCAGTACCTCAAGGGGCTACAGGAAAGCTGGAGAGACACTGTTTACAAGGCCTTGTAGTGATAGGACAAGGAGTAACGGCCTTAAACTAAAAGAGGGCAGATTTAGATTAGATATTAGGAAGAAATCCTTCCCTGTGAGGGAGGTGAGGCCCTGGCACAGGCTGCCCGGAGAAGCTGTGTCTGCCCCATCCCTGGCAGACTCCAAGGCCAGGCTGGATGGGCCTTTGGGCAACCTGGGCTAGTGGAGGGTGTCCCTGACCATGGCAGGGGGCAGTCGAACTGGATGATCCTTGATGTCCCTTCCGACCCAAACCATTCTGTGCTTTTATGATTCTGTGAACATCTCTAGACACAGCAGAGGCCAATAGCTGCTCTTGTAGAATATAAATAATCACATAAAGCTGGTGAATAAGCCAGGAAATGGGAAATACTCTATAGGTTCCTGCCCAAATGGCCTTTTAGTACCTGTTCCAAATGCCCTCGGATAGGAGCTTCATAAACATCAAAACTCAGGTGAGGTTTTTTTTTTTAACTCTATACACAATTCAATTAAGTAATGGGAAAAATGCTCACTGGTTTCAAACTCAGTGAGATTTCAGGGGGACAAATTATTGTTCACTGAAGCCAGTGGAATGAAGCGCAATAACTTGAGCCCGTGATTTGGCTTCTGGTGTCAGCACCACTTTGGACTGGCTAAAGCAGTTGCTGTTTTCACTGTTGTAAACAGTTGTGCCTCCCTACAGCCTCCTGAGTTGCCCCAGCCTGATTGTTTGTGTAACCATGTAGTAAACCACCTTAGAAAACAACTCAGCAAAGTGATATATGTTCCTCGCCGCACTTCACAACCCAGCTGTGCAAACAGCTGTGCCAGCCCAACAGAGAGGTGGCACAGAGTCCAGGATGAGCAGGGAGAAGCTTCTTAACACTGCTACTGAGAAGACATCACCCTTGGAAGATGCTACTGACTGGTCACACAAAGAGGCTGAGATGTCAACAGGAGCTGTGAAGAGGGTCTTTGCTCTGGTCATTTTTGTTTTGTTGGCTCCATCATTTGGAGGCTTGACTGAGCTCATTAACCTAGCAGAAATCTAGTCTGGCTGGATTTAAAAAAAAAAAAAAAAAAACAAATGAAAAAAAAGAGGCTAGTTTTCTGACAGGCTGTTAGATGGCTTAGCTCTCTTGCATGATCTCAACCTCAGCGATCAGGCCCAGATATTACACAGGGTAATATCTGTGGCTCTCCCCATGCTTGATGAGACAATCCACGTTTACAATGGAAATATCAGAGAGGAGAAGTCAAGAATGTGGCTACTAATTATATTCTTTCAGCATTACCATATTGGTATTTTGTTTATTGAGCTCTTCCATTCCACTTGAAGATTCATCTCACGGGCCCATTCCCTGGCCAGGAATGCTGCTTTGTGGAGGACTCCTTGTGGAGGACTTCTGCTGAGAGGGTTTTGTATGTCCTCTGCTTGTTAATCCAAAGCTTTTATTGAGTTGAACATACCCGTCTGATGCAATATTCCTAGCAGTTCCACTTCTATATCATTCAAAAGCAGCGTAGCCAGGGGTGGGTTTTTTCCCCCTAGTTTCTCCCTTGTGACTTTGAATGCTGAGTTCCAGCTTGAAAAAATATTTACAGCTGTGTTATATAAACTAATGAAAAACAGTGTTTAAAATGAAAGTGCTGGCACGACTTTATGGAGAACAGCAGTGGAAATAGCCATCTGGTAATAAACAGGCTACCTGATACGGTTTATTGGTTAACCCCTTGCTGGCTTTTAGAAACTTAGGCTTAGGGTTTCAAACCTGAGAGCTCATTGGGTTGGTCACCCAAACCTGAATCTGCGTCCCCTGTGTATAGGCAGCCTCAGAGTAGCTCAGTGAGAAAGGCACCTTCTCAAGCATCCTGTATCTCTGTGCACAGAACACACCGTGAGTAAAGCCTCAGTTTCTAAGGTAAGCAACAAGCAATTTCTGTTTAAAAATAAAATGGGGGAGGAGGGGGCAAGAAGACATCTGGACATCAGCAGGTTTTCCTTTCTTGCAGCTCTCTGTCAGGAAAATGAAGGAGAGTGAGAGATTTTAATTACTGCAGTATAGCCTTTCCCGTGTGTGGCTGTGGTAGTTTCCTAGCCTGTGACTGCAATGGCACGATGAGATATTTATAACATCCTAGGAAAAATGTTTCCTTTTTAAAGCCCATCACAGTAGCATAATAACAAGCCTTGAAATCTGTCTTTCCTATATCCCAAAACCACTCGATGGAAATGATTTTTATATGCTGGCTGTTGGCGTGCATATTAAAGCCATTTCTGAGGAGAAGCTGTAAAACACACATCCGTAGGCTGCGCTGTGCACACATGACTGCACAACCAGATTAGGCCACATGGCAGTAAAAAGGCCCCTGCCTGGTTGAACAAGAGCTTCTGCAGTGGTTCCCACAACAGACGCTGCTACGGTACCGGAGCAAGGGTGGGAACAGTGGGAGTGCAGATAAGCCTTTATGGTAAATCAGCTATAACATGGTTTGGCTCCAGGCCCAAGTAATAACTAACCAGTTTTATGTTAATTATTTGCTATCATTTTGCATATAGCAATAGTTACAAGCTGGTACTAAACACAAATGACTGCAGTGCGTAGTTGGCTTTCCTAAAGTCTTCTTTGACATACCACATCACTTTGTAATTGACAGTCGTGAGTGATCCTGGGTTTTCCTTTTGCTCTGGCTTCCTTCCTGCAGGCTGTCACGAAGTAATATTTTAGAGTGTGTTTGTAAGGATAAACAGAGGCACTCATGTGTTTGGACATTTTATTCCATAGTTCCCATGCACGCTCTACGGTAACTCACCCTCACACACCAACTGCAAAACAGTCATTCTCCCCTGAGTGCCCCAGTAAATCTGCTCCAGTGAGAATACATTCCCAAATCTGGAATGTAACCACCAAGAAGATGGGCAGCAAAACCACAGAGGCACCTCCCCCCATCCCCCAGCCCTCCTCCATCTGTCCTGACCACAAGTCCCCAGTCCTGAAATCACAATGCAAAACCCCATCGGTTATGCCAACCCAGCTCTTTGTGGGACTGATTGAGAAACTGGTCCAGCTTTGAAAAGTCAGCACATTTTCCCCCCAGGGTTACTTTTTTAAGCTGACTTACCAAAGGGGCAGCCTGCAGCAGCACTGGTGGGGCAGAGACAAATGTCAGAGATTACTACCTGTAATCAGTAGTGCCTTGGTGCTTCCCTTAGTGCAGCCATGGTCTGAAACCTGTCTCAATCATAAAAAAATCCCACTGGCCATGAGGTATGCTCACTCCCCAGATATTTCCACAAAAGGACCCTCTGCTCCCTTCAAAATCCCAACCTAGGAAGTCCTTTACAGAGACGTACATGTGTAAACTTCTCTGAAGTTCGTGTGGAAGTGTTGTTCTAGGTCTCACCAGTTCAGTCTCCATCAGTAATAACTCTAGTTCTCTGTCATGACTTGTCCAGTCCTTCCGGGCTGGTGTATACTTGTAAGGGTCATCAGCATGGTTCTACACTACAGGCACCCTAGTGACCCCCACAAGCGGGAACACACCAAAAGACATCTTTGGCCAGAAGCACCATATTGTTGGCATGACTTCCAGGTCACTGTAGGTTTTTGTGGTTGAAGAGAAAATGCTACTGACTCCCAAATACACCCTCCTCCTAATACTTGATGTACCCCTTGCACAACGTAGCTGACAGCTCATTGGGGAAAAATGAAAGGTGGACAAGTCAGAGGACTTAAAGATAAAAATTGAATAGAAAACGCTTTGACTCAGGCTGACAGCTTGGTTAATAGAGTTCTGTGCTAAAAAATACTAAGCACATACATGAGCCCACCTAGTTGTTGAAGTGTTTGGGTGTGTGGAGGGCTGGCTGACAACTTTGCTGCTGTTACAATGTAGCTGGCTGTCTGCAAGCCTGGGTTCCCCATTAACTGTCAGCACTGCTGTCGTACCAGATCACCTGCAAAGCAGGAACAGAACAGGACTTCAGATAAGTTATTCTACAAATCAAACCCTAATGTTGCAGAAACACAGGGGCAGTGAGTCTTTCAGCAAACTGCACTGCAAGAGGGAACAGGTCAGGATACCCAACACGTGCTCAGCTGTGGAAAGGGCAGCACCGAGAGCTAGAACTGACATTAGCATACAGATGAAATGATGACTCTGTAATAAAATCAAAAATAGGAAGAGTGTTTGGAAAAAGCCCAGCTCTTGTAGCCTTCATTTTTCTGAATGTGTTTGTTCCCTTTATTCTATTTACGGCCTCTAGTTTTCGAGTGTGTCCAATTATGTTTCACCTTGGCTCTTCCCAGCCTACAAATGCGGGAGTCAGGCGCTGGCTGCTGCCCAGCTGGCCTCTGCCCTACTTAACTCTCCATAATGCAGCAAGGGCTGTGGTACCATTCCTTTTCAAGGCTAAATCACGGCGCTGACTTCTGATCGTTAATGGAAATGAACTTGAAGTGATATTAAAATAAATAAATAAGACATGTGCACAAGGGCATTGAGATTGCAATGCAGGTGGTCTTGAATTTGGGGAGATGCAGCGTGCAGAGCTGCTGATTCAGGAACGTTCTCTGGCAGGAGTATGAATGACGGCAAGAGGTGTGAGGCTGCAAAGAATAAAATCCCGAGTATTCAGCTTTCAAGGAAATTTGCAAAAGCCCATTGTCTCAACAGCAGAGATTTACACCCATCTTCTGAGAAAGAATTACTTCTCTATGGGAAAGTAATTGTCCCCTGCACTGCCGAGCTAATGATGTATAAAATAACTCTGACAAGCCCGAGTCCCACGGTGGCACTAGCCAACAGCAAAGAGAAAAGGGAATCCAAACAAACTGCTTGTGACCAGAAAACAACTCGAAGCAGATCGCTAGCAATAAATCTTGACGTGACGTTGAAGCTGGGCTCATCTTACAAAGAGCAAAGAGTAGAGAGAGAATTGCTAAGGGCAGATGGCAGTGCCTTTCCTGGTGATATAAACATAGATGAGTGCGTATCATTTCTGAGTACTGTATATGGCCCTGCCTATCTCAACAGCATAAATAACTGGGAAGATCATTAACACATTTCTAGGAATTGAGTTTTAATTGTTGTGTGGTTTACAACCATTGGTTGTGGTTCTATTTAACATGGATATAGCTTCAAATATTCCACGTTATGGAAATGACGAAGTTCAACTGGAAGCATTTTACCTGCCAAGATCTGAATTTCATGGTAGCGGTTACCCTGCAGTAGCTGGTGGCAAAACAAACCTACTGCAGCGTAACAGGAGGTTACATCCTTTACATGGTTATATTTAATCTCTTTTGATGCTTATCTGAGTTGTATCTGAGTACAAGGAAATACAGATTCTGCATTCAATTGGTTGCAAATATGAACAGTAATTGCAACGGCCATAAGAATAATACTAATTCTTGCACCTGCCTGTCCAAGGAGCCTGGGAGTTTTTATATTTTACAACCTTTGTTTAAGTATTTTCCGCAAAAGTTGTGTGGAAAATCCACGAAAATCAGGAAAACTGCCTTGTTATAAGGAATACTGGAAGACCTGGGAGCCTGAGCATCCAGAACATATGACACGTTCACAAAATGAGCAAGCTGAAAACTAGAGCACATATTCTTTCTCTTAAAGAATTTGCTTGCCTTTAACCTTTTGGGTTATCTGTAGCAAGAGGATGAAAAAAAAACTTCAGTTGCTTGCCAAAAAAGCATGCCCATGCCATTAATACGAAAAAGCCCTTTCATTTTTCTATATTATTTATGAATGCATTTGTTTGTAAACCTTTTAAAAATGTTCTTTTCCACTTCTTGAGATTTACTTGGACCATTTCATAGTTCTTCTGTAGAACAAAGCTGACATCTCCAGATGGCAAATATAAACATCAAAAGATGTACTGCCACTCAAAGACACGTGGGGAACATTCGCCAGAGCTAAATACCGTCTTAGAAGAATTTCAGTAGTAAAGAGTTCTTGCCATTAATAGCGGAGCATTAGATCTGGCTGACGTGGTGCTGGTGGTGGTGGTGGTGAGCTGCACTCAAATACTTTGCTACCCACAAAACAGCACTTATTTTGGGATTGTTGCATACTCAGGAAATCATATGCTAAATCAAAGTTAGGAATTACACCAACTGTGCCATAAAATGCGGCACACATTGAGTGACACACAAGCAATGCGCACATGTGCAGGGCTGGGAAAGCGCGTGTGCAGGGTTCAGCCTTCCTGCTGAATAAATATTTGAGAGCTTTACAGTTCTTCAGCACCTCCTTTTATATAATCAGATAACTGCAACCACAAATTCAACTCGAGGCTAAAATGAAAAATGATCGACTGTGATAATTTTCAGATCACAGCATCCTCTTTGGTGCTCCAAACAGCAGTGCATATACCACAAATCGGTTCAGAAAGAAAACGCTTTCCATCAGACTCACATTTCCCTTATGATCAGAGTGAGAAATTCTGTGTGTGAAGTTATTAACAATGTTTTTACCAGCAGTATTAGTCTTTGGTAGATATTGGAAGGGGTGGGAGGGGATCTGCCAAACTCCATTCAATATTTTGTCTCAGTTGAGTAAAAGGAGGAGTTCATTGTGAGCTAGGCAACGCAAACGCCTAAGGATGGAAGAAAAAGTTCACTCAAAATAGTGAACTTTGACACACTCTCCAAGGAGAAACTGTTTTATAAGTGAAATATTTTACAACATTTTCTCAGTGGGAGATGTCCAAAAAACTCACTTGTCCCTTATACCAGCCTTCAACAGAGTTCTTTATGGTGACTGGTCCTTGCCCCAGACACCAGTTCTGCGAGTCATATGGTTGCATGAGAAACACACCTGCTTGTCTGCACAGAAACTCCCAGTGAAACACTGAGATTGCCTGTGAACACCACACCCCCTCCCCGGCACTTCGTCCCAAGTCTAATTATAAGCACTCTTATGGTTGTTTTTCCCCCTCCCTAACATAAACAGTAGTTCATTGCCAGCATGGAGGAAACTGGATTTTTGTTTATTCCTAAAACATGATTAAAGCAATGGATTTTGCAGGGCTGTAACATGAGCTAATGAGTCTACGTTGGTCAGATTTGCATGGCTCCACTCCGCAAAGGAGATCTGTGGCAGGAGTAAGCCCTGGTAACTGCACTGCAATTGTATAAGGGTCCTTTCAGCAGCCTGTCTACACTGCAAGACTGGGTAATGTATGACAATGCTGCCACGTACAAGTCCACAGCGCTATGCCGTAATAGTGATGTATTAATATGTTCCTCTAGCAGAACATCTTCTGTGGAATAAAATGAATCCACTACTGCAACTGCCACACACAGCATTTCCTTTAATTAAGAAGCACAGAAGAACTGCAGGTGGTGATGATGAATTCAAGGAACGTGATCCCCTGACATCCCTCTAACTGTAGTTTCATGAGAGACTAGCTCGAGCAACCACGTTGGCTAAAGTTCCTGCCCTGTGACCTCCAGCTACTCACTCCTGGTCTTAACACCACAGCTCATCACTCTTGCGTGAGAAGTTATGTACCTTGAGCCACAGCACTATTTATAGTCAAGCCCTATAGAGCATGATTGCACCGGCCCATCTGAGGAAGCAGTGAACTTCAGCACGAGGCTGGAAGCAATCAGCTGGGCATGGAGCAGTGCAGGCACTTCTGAAAAGAGTTTCACAGCCAAAGTCAGTGTCTCGGGGAAACTCCACCCACAGGTTTATAATTCCGTTAAGCCCAACTTACAGCTGAAAGGAGAAGTCCTGCTCCCCCTCCTGCCTTGCCAGACATGCTTTCTGCAAGCTCTTTCCTAGGGATGTGCGTCAAACCGTAAATAATCCAGCGTGGAAAGCTAAACTGATATAAAACTCATTGCTTTTCTGCAGGCTTAGTTTTCTTCTGGCTGAGCCCTCTGGTATGACTGGCCATGGCTCCATAGAGCACCAGGGCCAGCACAAAGGGCTGTGTCAGAAACACAGAGGGTGTGCAGATGGGGGAGGGCTTCCAAAGGTGAATCGCCACTAGATTGGCTGGCATGTCCACAATGAGGTGCCGGCCAGACTGCCCACAAGTTACACAAGTCACCTTACAACACCCCCGCGAAAGGTTGGGGTACCTCAGCACAGGAAATATTCATGCGGTCACTCCCTTCTGCTCGTCATTGTCAAGGGTTTTTTATTGAGCAATGCAACTGTCTTCCTCTTTTGGTACCTTAGAAGAGCTTTTCTTTGGGGATTTTGGGACGGCACGGTTCTTTCAGAATGATTCTATGAAGGAGGAGAGGTTCAGATTCACACTGTCTTCAAGAAATTTCTTCAGTTTGATATCCCACCTACTTCAGCTTCACAGGCATCAATGAGCACAGCATGGAGAGTTCAGCGGCTGAATGGTGGCAGCAGTGATAATAAGGGTGCACATGGGAATTCCAGGAAAACCTTAATCATCATCATCGTTAACATTTTATTTTCTGCAGTGTAATCCCTACTCTGATGTAGCACAGGTTGCTGTAGCAGACTATGTAATACTCAGTGCTGATAAGAATCTGCATAAATATGAGGAGTAGGAAAGGCATGAGGAAGAAAGTCATCACAAGGCTTGAATGCCCATGGGAGTTATTCCTTTTGATATTTTGAAGTTATTTGTGTTCTGCTGTGTGGATATGTTTCAGGTCAGGTTTGGTTCTGACATAGTCTCAAGTCTAGCTTCTCTGGTCCCTAGCTTTGTTGCTCATTTGTAAGTTTGTCTCTCCACAACCCATGTTGCAACTTCTGTTTTTAGCACCGTTTTGCCCAATTTACTATCTTATTCAATTGAACATAGTAAAACCCACCAGGCTGCAACAGCAACGAATTTTGGCAAATGCGGTGGAGAGTTTTCCTCTTGCAGCTTCACATCCAGTAAAAAAACCACAGACTTAAACAAGGGGCCATTTCAAAATGGATCATGTAGGCAATTTTGTGAAAAGAGCAAAGGAGGAAAGCTCTGAAATATGTATGCCAGTGGTACGTAACTTGAGTGATGACTTCCTGGCTGAAGATGGTGACCTAAATGTGGACTTTATAGGAAAGTTCTAATGAAAGTTAATAATATTAAATGCTTTATAAAATAGTTCATTAGCTGAAAAGGGGTGTTTCTTCCTCGAACAAAGTGCCTTAGAAATGTTGGCCTTTGGGGTCTTGTCTTCATGGTTAAAATAGAACGGTGCCAGCAAATCTACTTTGTACAGATTTAAATCAATTCTGCAATCAAGGTCTCTGTTTATAAGCTCTTTGGACTTTATTTCACTGCAAAGCTACCCTGAGTTATTACTCATTCCAGCCGTAACTGGAGTCCTTTCTACACAAAAAATAAGAAGTCTGGGTCTGTGGTTGCTTTTGCTTTGAGGCAGTGAGTTGAACAGGAAGATACAGACTGATATTAAGGTGTCTATCTTGTTAGCTGCTCTGTACTGTGAGCACAGTTTTGAACAATTCGAATGCTGTTGGTCTTCCAGTGCCTTCCCAATCCTCCTTCCTTATTGCCAGAGGGCTCCTGCTCATGCCTGGGACAGAATTAATAGCACAGCCAGCTTGTGGCACTGCTAGGAACTGTTAAGGGTGGCAGAAATCTCAGTCTGTGGCTTTATGGTGTGAAGCATTGCTCTTTCCTGCTGATCCAGCATTTTCAGAGTCTTGAAAAAGATTTATTTTTAAAGAACACCTCACTGGCTCCCAGTGTGGTCTAACACAGCTCTGCTAGCTCCACAGCAAGCGCTCCAACATTGGCATGGCAGCGGGCAGGTGGGGTCAGAAACCTTGAAGCAATGTTGGTACTGAACATTTTGCCTTATGAAGCTGCAGCTACTATAGCAGGCACAAGGGAAAGTGTAAAGAAATGCTCCTGGGGGAAAGGGCTGCAAGTGTCCCTTTATGTAGTAGTAAAGCTCTGGAAGCAGCACACAGATCACATGCAAATCCAAACAAAATCCAGTCAGTGCTCAGGGAGTACTGGGGAAACTAGGTGTAATTTTCCTGACAAAAAAACCCACTTGAGCCTCCGTGACTCACCCCTAAGGAAATAGAGTCACATCTTTCAGCAAAAAAGGATCTAATGTGGGAATTAAAATGTCTGGTAGCAATGATCGTTGGGTTGTAGCAGTCTGCTAGGAAGAGGAAGCACAGAGTGAGGCAGAAAAGTTATTTCTATTTGTATTTAAAGTGTTGAAAAAGTTTCTTCATAATCAGCAGGAATTTTGTTTTGCTGCTCTTAAACAATGCAATCAGGAGGGAAGGGAAGAGGTGAATTATTCCAGAATGCTGTATGTCTTCAAAGAGAGGAGAGCCCATTATTGATACCAACGGTGAGAGTCCAATAAGAACAATTCAGGTCATGCAAAAAATCAATGGCTCCCATAGGACTTAACCTGTGAAGCTGCATCCCACACACCTCCATTGGCTAGAGGTGTCAAAAAATACATGGAAGGGTTCTTCAGGTATGTAAGCAACAAGCAGAAACAGAAGGAAAATATCGTCCCCACTGTTAAACAGGAGTGGTGAATTAGTCATTGACAACATTGAAAAGGTGGAGGTTCTCAACACTGTCTTTATCTCTGTCTTTACCAGGTCTGTGGGGCCCCAGGCCTGGGGAACAAAACTCCAGGACGATGGAAACACAGACCCACTGTCAGTGAAGGAAGAGCTGGTATGTGAACTGTTACAGGATCTTGACCCCTGCAAATCGATGGGCCCTGGCAATACCCACTCGGAGGTGTTAAGAGAGCTGGCTGATGTTGTTGTGAGGCTGCTCTCCATAATCTTTGAGAAGTTGTGGCGATCAGAGGACATCCTGATCCCGGAAGACTGGAAGAAGGCTAATGTCACCCCCATCTACAAGAAGGCTTAAAGGAGAATCCAGGAAATTGTAAGTCCACCAGTCTTACTTCAGTCCCTGTGAAAGTTATGGAATGAATCCTCACAGAGTTACCACAAATCTTCTGAAGCACATGATTGGGAAGAACCAACACAAATTCACCAGGGGCAAATCATGCTTGACAAACCTGATCACCTTCTCTATGACAAAGTAACCTGCTTGGTTGATGCAGGGGAGTGGTGGACATTGTCTACCTGGATTTTTCCAATGCTTTTGATATGGTTTCCCACAGCGCCCTCCTAGAAAAACTGATGTTACACAATGTAGACAAGTGGTCTGTGTGGTGCGTGGGGAACTAGCTGACAGGTCACATCGAGAGGGTGGTCATAAATAGCTCCTTTTCAAACTGGCAACCTTTGGTCCCTGCTATACAAATGAGAAGTGGGCAGGCAGGAGAGGGTCCAGAGAAGGGCCACAAAGATGGCCAAAGGACTGGGAAGCCTGCCGTAGGACGAAGAGCTGAGACAACTGGGTTTATTCAGCCTTGAGAGAAGAAGGCTTAGGGGAGACCTTATTACCCTGTTCCAGTATTTAAAGGGTGGCTACAAAGAAGATGGAGACTCCCTTTATGCAAAGAGTCACATGGAGAAGATGAGGGATAATGAGCACAAGTTACTTCTGGGGAGATTCCTACTGGACACAAGAGAAATATTTTCCACAGTGAGATCAATCAGCCATTGTCGACATCTCCCCAGGGAAGTGATGGATTCCCCGGCACTGGGCACTTTTCAAATGTGCCTCGACAGGGTGCTGGGCCATCTTGTCTAGACAGTGCTTTTGCCAAGAAAGGTTGGATGAGATGATCCTTGAGGTCCCTTCCAACCTGGTATTGTATGATTCTGTGATTTAAAATCACAGCCAGTTTGTGTGGGTGCCCTTGGCTGTGAGCTATGACGGTCCAGTGGGACCCTTAAAAGAGGAAAGGGAATAAGGCAGGAGCCTCTCCCTGTCTCTTACTGTCAGCCAGAGTCTTGAGAGCTCTGCATCACAAGGAGGTAAGCGACATGACCTATGGTACTCTAAATTATGCCTGTATAGTAGCACCCAGGGATATAATGAAATTATCTTGGACATTTTATATTGAAAAGTTTGCAACCTAAAGGGCTCTTTTCCATTATCCACTGAGGGTGAACTTAGCTCCAAACAAAATACACAGGAAAACATGGTTGCTAATGTGATGGAAATTATTACTGTGTAGTAATTTATAGATGTTGTTTGTTGACTTTGCTACTGGGAAATTCATTGTCTGGATATATTGGCTTGGTTTAATAAGGGAAAATCAGGCTGACCTAATAGGTGGCTGGAAGATAAAGTAAGCAGACAGGATTACAAAAAAACCCAAACAACCCACTTGAAATAAGCCCCTTCATCACAAATGTGTGTGGAGTTTTAAAAGTCACACACATTGTTTTTTTAGAGAGAAGAAGGGAAGGTGTTTCGAGAAGCTAGACCTACCTGCCATGTTCTGAGGGGCTAATAAGACTTTAGAAAAAATGGATATGAAGTTTCTCTGATTTAAAATCTTTGGCTAATCACAGGCTCTTGCAGAGAAAAATGGCAGAGAACAGACTTCATACTGAGTACCGCTACTGGACATGCTAGCGCTCTGCAGGACTAGAATAAGCAGGAAAACTGGGGAATTCATGATGAGATGAGTAATACCACAAAGAAAAGGGAAAAAATAGATGGGTCAGGGAGCAGAAAGAAGGAAATGTAAGCGTATCTATAACCACAGCAGCTGCCCCAAGATGTTTCTCATCCGAGGGCTGATCATGCTTCTGTGAGGAGCAAGTCTGGGCCCTAAATTACGCAAACACCCCAGTTCAGGTTCAAAACAAGAAGGGGTTATCAGATCTCAGGTGGTGCCTGGTTTTTTGTTTTGTTTTTTTTTTCTTTCGGACTAACAGTCATCTTTTTCTAATGGCTTCATGTCAAAAGTATGCTTCAAGGAGGGATTTCGATGCAGAAAGCTGGCAGTCACACCCAGGTCCCACTGATTCAGTGGAATTGGCTCCAGTCCTTGTGGGACAAGTGCTCCCTTCATTTTAGACAAATCTACTTCAAACACCCTTAGACAAGAGGCTTTTATTTTTTCCCTTTTTTTTCCCTTTTTTGACCTAAACGCTGAGTGAGACACATTACTTGTAACCATTATATACTAGTTTATTGATTGTGGCTTTTCAGTATTCGCCGTAGATAGGATTGCTTTAACAGGACTGTGAAGAGATGTGTCTGGTTAACAAACAATTACAAACTGAAGGTAGAAGAGCAAGCACGAGGCTTCTGTCAGGGCATACAGAAACGTGCAGGGAATTCTGACAAAAGGCGAATGAGATTTTGGGGGTGGTTCAATATTTTGTTTTCCTTTCAGCTTCCTAAATTTTAATATTTGAAAAGATCAGACAAATGGAAATTATTCACAGGAATTGCATATATGGAAAATCTATAAGAGCCCACACGCTGGATTACACTGAGCCATGGCTTGTAACATAATGTTACCATTAAAATGAATTCCGGTTATTAGGAAAGCTACAAGTGAGTCAATTATTTGAATAAACAAACAAAGACCTGGTTGCCCCGTAGTTTAGTGAATCCCTAAGATGTCTGCAGGCTTGTTTCCCACGCCTGCTGTCTCATTCCTAAACTAGCAGAGGCTGTTGGGCAAGGCAACCTGACAGCTCTTAATAAACAGGTAGCTTAATGCACTCTTCTGAAGTAATCCTGGTGCATGCCGAGCACCTTAGTACCTTTTTGGGTCATGCACAGGGACTCTGCAGCATCTTGTGTGTATGGGAGGAGGGAGAAGAGTTTTTGCTGCTTAGGGAAAGGGAAGAATCAGTTTATCAGGACAAAGGAAAGGTTCCTGTGGTCCCTCCAAAAGGAAAATGTGTCCCAAGTGCATGGATGAGCTGGGATATGACAGTTCGGTGTGTTAGACAGTAGAAGGTGAGAAGGTAGAAGGAGGTGCCAGCTCTAGCATCGCCCCTAAAGACTGGGGGTGGAGGCTGTTGGTTTTGTGTCTAAAAGGTGTAAGAAACAGTGGTAACTTCAGCAAAAAAGAAGTTACTCAGCCTCGAAGTTGGCACTGTAGTTCCCAGCCTTGTTTGAAAGCCGTATCCCCATGTGCAAATTCTTAGGTAAGTGACCAGAAACAAACAGAAACAATACCTGGGATAAATGGAAGCAGTACCTGAACAAAACAAATCCCATATATCTGAATTCAGGGTCTTGCATTTAGACAAAATATGCACGGTTGAATTTCTCAAGGATGAAAGCCTGACATTTTCAAAATCACCTAATGATTCCTGCCTCCATTAAGGCCTCAGACTGGGCATCCAAAACCACCTAAAACTGCTGGCCAACAGGATTACATTTACCGCGGGAGACAGAGTAAGACTAACAACATTTCTGCTTATTAATTCCCCTGTTCTACTGTGTTTGGCTTTTGCAAGTTGTGACACAGTAAATACATTTGTGTCACTTAGCAACCTCAGCTGTTTCTAAAGGAATGCCTTTTGTTCTTGGAAATCTATTATAAATGCACGTTACAAAACAATTATTGGGGAATCTAACCTCGTCTTATTTGGATGGTGTTCCAGCCTCTCCCCAGTCTGCGCCTAAAGTGTGCGCAGGAAATTAATTTGCTTTGCACAAGCACCCTCCATTGACACTATTGTTAGGAAGAGAAGCTCTGCATATTTAATAGATATGACAGAAGTTCCTGTTAAAAATAAAAAGATGTGAGAAATGCCTGGGGAAAGAAAGGACTAGAAAGGACTAGAAAGGACCTCCTAGTCACTGGGTTCACCCAGTTCAAAGCCCTCTCGCTGTTTTATAAACAACACTGCAAATATTTTACCCTTGTGCTGCAACACAGTCTCTGTCACGAACTTATCAACCTCATTTACTTCTCCATGCAATGCCCGAGCCTGAGATCGCAGATCACGCAGTTCCGGCATCAGGGTTTGAACTGCAAACACCTGTGCAAATTAAATGGTATTTCTCATTTCACATCGATAAATGCTGTTTCTCATTCCTCCTTTCCCTAACATGTTAGAACATGTGCGTGATCCTGAACACGTACATGCGGTGGAAGGACTGAAATCACGCTGGACTGCAGATTTCCACGGATTTAAGCGTTTTCTTTCTTTGTCCTTAACAGGTTCAAAGCTCAGAATTCACATCCAGTTGTCCACCTTGTAAGCATCAGAACAAAAGCTAAGGTACATACTCTGACCTTTACCTTCCAAAAATAAAACATATGCTCAGGAAACGCTGTAAAACTAGATGAAAATTTTATAGATGGCCACATAATCCAAACAATTAGTACTTGTTTGTGAAACTCAGGCTTTGTCCTCCTCCAGGGATACCTGAAAGTCAAGTAAAAATACTACGATTTTCACTAAAAATACCTTAAACAATGTTTTCTAAAAAGGTGGGCAGATAAAGTGACAGTGCAAATGAACAATAATAATATCAAGGAACCAAATAATGTTTGCAACTGTAACACCTTACTCACAGGATGACTTAGGCAACAATTTGGGCTGGGAATTTTGGGATTCCCAGAGCAGAAACAGACAATATAGAGAAATGTATCAGGAGGAAAAAGAAAAAAAAACCAACAAACATGGCAACGTTCATTGTGAAACTATTGCTCAGAGAAATGTTGTCAGTGGTCAGAAAAATCTTGCCAACAGTTTTGCAACTCTTTCCATCCTTTTACGTTTTAAAGAACCTGCCCCTGTCCTTAATGTTTCGGTTTGCTGGGTGTTTGGGGTTTTCTAATTGAAATCATTGTGGGAAACTGCTGAAGTAAAAGCAGTGCTGCAGGGCTCATCACTGGAAGGAGAAAACAAAGTATGATAACCAGGCTGTGATCCTCCCAATCTAAATAAGAATGCCTTGCTATAGCTAACTTGAGCCTGGTTGAATGAGATGATGGCTACAACTGAAGAAGCCCCAGCCTCTTCCTGGCAGCCAACCCTGCCACTTACACTCACAAATCCTGCATCAGGGTGCCTCTGTGTAGACAGCCACTTTATTGCGAAACCCGTCGCTGAAGTTGTTCTCATTTCTGCAGAGAGGCACTACCAAACAGCTAGCAGTTGGTAACCCACTGCAGTGATTTCTGCTGGGAACATCCAACGGTGGCTGCAGACAGTTTAGACCTGCTCTTAGGCATGGGTTGGGGTTTGGCTTCAGAAAGGACTCCGGGTGCTGCCATGACGAGGTCCGCTCCACAGATGTGGGCATGACATGAATTCATGATGAGACCACTCGGGTGTAGTTTTTCCTATATAAGCAAACCTTTGAGGGAGAACTTCAGATGTGATGTGGTGTATAGTGTCTTCTCCGGCATTCAAGCTTTTCCCTTGTACTGTGAAGGGAGCTAATAGACAACCAAAGGCATGGCTGAGGTTCCCAATTCCTCTAGAGGAACATAATCTGAAAGGCCCTTCTCATGGTAACTCTGTAATACATGCAAATCTATGACGTTCATTTTGCTGAGGAGGCAAAACTATTAACCCTGATTAGGAGCATTCAGTGTAAATATTTTCAGTAGGTTTAGTCCTAAAATCCTCAGCGGATACTTACTTAGTGGGTTGTCAATCACTCATCACTCAAGTTTTGCATTAAAAAAGATCTGAGGACATCAGGATTCTGCTAATGACTGTGCTCTGAGCTCCCTATCTCTGGCACGGATCTGCTCTACCCTGCAAACTTTTCCCAGAGCTGCTGTTGGTTAGGGATGCAATGAAGCGGATTTGTGATTATCGTTGCCCGGCTCATGAAAGCCCCAGGTGTAGATGTAATCACAAGCAGCACTGAGCTTTTGCTGGTAGAGCTTATTTCGCTTTTGTGGGAGGAGAAGAAAAGGGTGGAATAAGCTGTACTGGTTTATTGCAGTTCTGCTCGTACAGAATACCAGATTACCTACTCAGAAGTGCTCTGAATATAGATCTCCCTCCGAGTTGAAGTAGATCCATCTACTGCATCTATGTAGGCCTGCCTTTATTTCACTTGAAAAGATACTGCATAATTAGGGAATAAGGGTAGAAGTGTTTGCTTGAAAATATTCCGGTGTGGGGAAACAAGATCTCACTTTTTTCCACTACCTGTAGAACAATGCCATCTGAATTTTAATTGCCAGTTACCAAGAAGGTGCTGAAAGTAAGAAAAGCACATATATATATATGTTGCCATTCACAAAAGGTCCCACTCCAACCCTAACAAGAGTAGCAGTATTAAACACCAGCCCAGCAAGCAGGCAACAGAGTCTTGTGGCTTTTTTGTTTTGTTTTGTTTTGTTTTTAAATTGGTTGGAAGCAGCAGTGCTGAGGTACTGACAGGCTGACTCCTGTTCTTACCTCTGCCGTCAGAGCAGTTCCAAAGAATGTTTATCAATATGGTGATAGGTGCTTTATATATATATATATATATATATGCACACGCACACATTAAATATATATATATATGTGCATAAATAATATGCTTTTAGGTAGCATGCTTTCTGCCCAGCTCACACAAGTCCAAGCGTGGAGATGCAGCAATGAACTTGGGATGCCTAGGCTGGAGTGACCAGCAACGCATTCTGGTGATCGGCACGCTGACAAACACGTGCACATACGCACAGGGGCTCTTTCATTCTGTACAGCAAGTGAAAGTCAGGAAAGCACGGGCAAACAGACAAAAGGACGTGCCCTCTCCTTCGCCAACCGCTTACTGATTAACCAAGGGCACGGTGCTGATAGCAGGTAGGCGTGTGAGCCACTTCCATTCTACCATTCACGCTACGTGAATGAGCGTGTTTTGGTCTATGTCCCCGGTGTTTTGACATCCAGAAAATGCTACTTAAGGCTCGTTGTTGGAACTTCAGCACTCGCTTAAAGGACGCGGATTCGAGGGCGGGGGTCGGGACTAGGACAGGAAAAGGCAGGACGGAGCCTCGGTCCGGGCGGTGAAGTAATCCGCAGGCAGATAGAAGACCCGAAGGAGCGTCCGCACAGACTTGCTTCGCTTCTCCCAGTTCTAGTGACGGAAAACAGGACCCCCAAAGGCATTTCCATGCCGAGGAACTAAACCCCACAGCGATGCGCTGGAGAGCCGCGCTCGCCGCGCCCGCACCGGGGGCAGCACGGCGGCGTGCGGCGGTCTCGGGAGCTCTGAGATCACAACACATCAGCGTGTTGTGATCTCAGAGCCGGCCCTGCCGGGAGGCTACTGTAAACGGAAGCGCAGTGCTCGGCGCCGCTCGGCGTTACCCGCTCGGGGACGCGCAAGCACCGCTTCCACGTGCGGCGTTAAAGGCACGTCCAGCTCCCGTCCTCACAGCCGCCCGGCGCAGACAGCCAGCCACTTTCGGGGGCACGAGCGCACAGCGGCACGCGGAGCCCTTCCGACTGCTAACGGTTTCCCGGGGCAGCATCTGCCAGGCGAGCGGGGCTGGGGCAGACACGGTACCGACCGGGGCGGCCACCCTTCCTCCGCGCCCGGGCGCCATTCACACACACAAAAACCCGCCCTCCCTCCCCAATAGCCCTCTCCCGCCTCTCTTCGGGGCTCTCGTCCCGAGGCGGCGGGACAGCGAAGGGCCCGTCCCCGCCCAGCGCGGGCCCCGCGGAGGCAGCCGCGCACCTCCCCTCCGCGGCCGGGACACTCGCCCCGCCCCCTCACACCCCTCCTGCCAATCATCCGGGCTCCGCCTCCGAGACCCGAGGTGCGGGGTTTGAAAGCGGGACGGTCCATGCGGTGTGCAGACTGAGGGGGGGACAGGGAGCGGTGTGGCCGGCGATCGCGAGGTGGCCTCGCCCGACCGGCGGTCTGCGGCCGCAGGAGCCACCCCTGCGCCGGCAAGTAAGTCTTTCCCACCCGCCGCGAGGGGCGTCGGCGCCGGTACCCGTCGGCGTGCCGTCGTTGGAGAGAGCTTCCCCCCGCCCGGCGCAGTGGGAGGCGCCCGGGATCCCGCGTCACCCATTGTTTACAAACCAACCCCAGCGGGCCGAGCTCCAGCTTCAACCGCAGCCGCCGGAGCCGCGTGTGCTCGCGTGCGCGCGGGGCGGCGGCCCCGGTCCCGCTGCGTCTGCGGCACGGCACGGCAGGGCGCCGGCCGAGATGCCGTGCCGCCCGGGCGAGCGCTTCCTGCTGCTGGAGCGCTCGGTCGCCGTGGGGCAAGCGGGCTCCAAGGAGGTGGACGCGTTGGTGGCCAAGCTGGGTGAGGTGCTGCAGCTGAGCGCCCATCGGGCGCCGCCGCCGCCCCGTGCCCCCAAGCACCTGGGGCCGGGCAGCGCCCGCGACCGCGCCGCCCCCTACTCGCCGCGCTGCAGCGGAGGCGGCCTGCTGGCGCCGCGGGAGCCGGCCCCGCTGCAAACCCACCAGCAGCACACGGAGCCCTCGCGGCCGGACAGGAGCGGCCACCAGCGGGTCACCAAGCAGCTGTGCGGCCGCGGCTGGCTGCGGAGCGCCGCCCGTCGGAGGAAACAACCGCCGCCGGGGCCGGGCGACGGGCTGGCGGAGGAGGAGGACCCCCACCGGCTCCTGCAGCAGCTCATCCTCTCCGGCAACCTCATCAAAGAAGCCGTCCGGCGGCTGCAGCTAGCGGCGGTGGCGGCAGCGGCGGCGGCCTCCACGGCCTCCAGCGGCAGCGTCTCGGCGGGGAGCAGCGGCGCGGACGGCGAGGCGGCTGAGGCGGCGGCGGTGCAACCCCTGCAGTAGTCGACGGGGGACGAGTGGCGGCGGCCGGGGCAGAGGGGGCGGCCGCTAGCGGCGGCGGGGCCCCCGCCGAGCGGACTGCGGGAGCGCGGCGCTGGCTCCGCCGCGATGTAAGTCTCCCCCCGCGGCGGGAGCGGACCCCCCCCTCCCGCTGCCGGGCGAGGACGGGACGGGCGCGGTGGGGCCGGTGTCGGTTGGGGCGCGGCGGGTGCGTGTGTGTCCCCCGCCCGCCCCAAGGTCACCCCCGGCGCGGCGCCGAGCCCCGCCGTTCTCCAACCGGCGGAGGCCGCGCACGCCACCCGCCCCGAGCTGTAGCTGTTGTTGTGCGTTCCCCCCACCCCGCCTTCCCTGCCCGCGCCTTCCCCGGGAGCTCCTCCTCCTCCTCCCCCCGCCGGGGCCGCCCGGCCGGGGTCGCGGTTTCCCCCTCCCCGCCGCCGGTTCCCCCGGCCGCCGCGGGGCCGCTCCGTCTCCTAGGAGCCATTTGCAATAATTCTCGCTGACCCCGGCGGGAGGTGTTTCCTTTCCCTCCCGGGCTCCTTCGGGTTCGGTTTTTTTTGTTTGTTTGTTTGTTTTGGTTTTTTAATTATTATTTTGAGGTTTATTATTTTTTTCCTGTTGTGACTGTTTGAAGCAGTTAACAAAAAATGTGAAAAAGGAAAAAAAAAACAAACAAACCCAACAAAGCTGGAAGGCAGCTGGACTAAAAACTAAAGCCTGAGGAGTGAATGGAGCCGAGCCGCATTGTTCCATAAGGTAGCCGAAACAAGTTTGGGGGTTTTTTTCTACCAAAAAGAGAGAAAGAAAAAAAAAAAAAGCCCTCTAAACACCCACCCTTCCCCCCGACAAACTCAATGGCTCCAGTACAAAATGCAGCTGTTGATTTTAAATATATGCACTTCGTACCGGAGTGTTTAAAATGTGTTCCTGGTTTACAGGACTTTACTGTCTTAATTAACCTGTCTGTATTGAATAAACGTGGTCTTGTTTTTATTTTCGGCTCCGTGTCTCATTGTTAAGAGGAAGCGTATCTCGCTTCACGAGAACAAAACTATGTGGATGATGCTTCAGTGGGCACGTTCCCCTTGATCTTCTTTCAGTTGTGAGATCTCCATTTTGCAGCCGTGCGCGCACACACACACACACACACACACACACACACACACAAAATCCCCACAACAATCCGCATAGCCTGATGCAGTGGGACACCGGTTATTAATGCACGGAGATGCAACTGAGCCCCTTTGTTTGCCAGCAGCGCTCATTGGGAAGCTGCGAGACGCCCCTTCGAGCAGCCGAGGAGAGGAGGCTGGTGGAATTTATGAACTCAAATCATACTGAAACCAAAATTAGGTATGGGGTATTTAGGAAGGAACAGCGCTTGTTGGTTACTTGTTTTGGGGTTTGTGTGCTTTTTTTAATTTCTTTCTCCGTGGAGGAAAGACCAGAACAGAGGGTACAGAGGGTACAGAGATTTAGGCAGCAATTTTTTTTTTTTTTTTTTTTTTTAAAGAGTCTTTAAAACCTAGAATTTGACGCTGGTGATAAAAATCTATTCTGAATAGCTTCCTTGGTAAAATCCTACGGTAGGTGTTTAGGGAGTCAAAGAATGAGCTTCAAGATCAGAACTGAACACATCAGACAGTCTGGAGCATAACAATCTCCCAACCCCCACTCAATTTGAGGTAAAAGCTTCCCCTTTGAAGAAGGTAGCAATCCCACATGAAAGAAAATGGAAGGTGTTTGCCTTTGTCCAAGAGAGCAATTTGAACAGTTACATTTACTTGTGTGATTAGCTCTTTCAAAAATACCTTAAATCCGCAAAATGTTTTGGTCTTCTTTCTCTGTGTACCCAGTGACTGATAAAAACGGATGCTGAAGGTTTTTACAATGTCTCGCTGGGTCCCTCGTGCGCTAGGAACAGTACGTGATGTTATTATTAGCTTTATCTTGATTAATTTATAAGTAGAATGCAGTTTTTCCATATCAAAGCATGTAAAACACAGAGGAAGAAGTTCAATGCATTTTAGAACCTCCTTAATGACTAACATCTGAAGTCCTTTTTCCCTCGGAACTTAACGCTGCTTTTGTGGCATTTTGCACAACTTGGAAGGGATTGGGATCTGCCATTAGTCCTTATCCTCTCACACGATAATGTAACGTGCCGGTTGTCCTTACTTCAAAAGAATTTTTATTGGAAATTTGCTTGTTTCTTTCTTAATCCAGGAAAGGGGGTGTGTGTGGGGGGAAGTTCAATAGAATGTAAAAAGAAATCTTTGCTTCCAATACAACCACCAGCCAACAACGGAAGAACTAGTTGTTCTCCTATTTGTCCTTTAGCTGCTCGGACCGATAAGTAGTCGCTATGCCGATGCTGCATTTGATGAGTAGTTTAATTATCTTTGCTGAAAGAGCTGGAGGAAACAGGCTAAAAACCGAGCGTAGCCAACGGGGCCCGAGTTGTTACACAACTACGGTTTAAAGTGTATGTGCGGCCGTCAGCTGAAATTCGGGAAGCTGGCATGGTTGGCTTGAATTTTTTCGCCACTGGTAATTATGCATCAATTCTGCATCCCCCTTTCCTCCCCCCTCCCAGCTCCTTTCCCAAATCCTAGCCTCTGTATACTAATGAGAACAGCTAACTTTACAAGTGTCCTTTGTAGTCATTGAAAGCCTCGAGACATTCCTTTTAAGGATTTTACTAGAATAACACTTTTCAATAAACTGGCAGTTGAAGTGAGGCTTAGAAAAGATGCTAATAAATTTCACAGTGACTGGACGGTTTTTAAGCTTCCTAAATTACTTCTAAAATAGCTTTTACTTTCTCCTTTGTGCGAGGCTGGGAGATGTATATATGAAAAGGGGTTATAGTGAGCTAAGCATTACGCAGAGGGTGCGATGATTTGCTAAAAGGGTTTTTGCCACTTGCTTCGTATCACTTGCATAACTCACCCATGCGTCTTCATCACTCCTAACGTGAACATCCTAAGCTCGTGCCAGCAACCTTCATCATCACGTCTTCCTTAATAAGTCTTTTAAAATGATCTGCTTCAAGATGCACCACGTGCCGCTTCTTCGTAAGGGAACGGATCGAACGTGGCTTATTTTGGTTTCAGGAGCCAAGTTTTACGAGATTTCGATTGAGATACTGCCAGAAGGTTTCCATTGATTCATCACAAATCCTCTTTTTCAAATATTGCCTTGTGCTGCGCTACACGGGCATGCAGACAGAGAGGAGCTTGGATATCAAAGTCACCCGCCTACATTGTTTCCCAAACAGGATTAAAAAAAGGTTGAACAGCAAAGTAACCGTTTTTGTAAGTTTTAAATACCAGTGTTTTACTGGCAGGCTTTCCTGAATGCTTACCCTTAGGTACTAGTTGTTGATTCCTAGAGAAACAACAAGCAAATTTGGCCTTCGCTATCTTCATTTCTCAGTGAAAATGTAGTTTGCTTCAGCTTTTAAATTTGGAGTATTTTCATAACAGGCATCTAGCTAGGTTTTACCTTTTTTACTGCCATCTCTTGAGGAAGAAAATTGTTCAAAACACAAGATTCTCTTGCAGTGGGTCACAGGAACGGTGGGAGCACAAACGGGCCTTTTAGGTATTTCTAACAAGCGATGGTCTGATGCTGGGGGAGGAGTTTGTTTTCATTATATTTACAGGGGGAGAGGGGGAGGGGCTATATTTTGGGGGTAAACTGGATTTTAAAGGCTTTTTGTAAGGGAATGCACGAAGGGCTGCTCACAACCTCATTTTCCAGTATGCCTCTCTGTGGTGTTGCATTAGCATGGCACAAGGCAGCCACGGCCCTTTCATTCGTACTCTGCGGTGCAGCTTAATTCCTCCGGAGTTTTCTCTGTATGACTGAAGTGTTTTCCTGACCCCTTCCCCAAAACTCGGCTTCACACCTTTGTTAGATACCGCTCTTTCCACTTTCATGTTCTCAGTTCTCAGAAGCAACTCGGTTTAGCCACAAGTCTGCTTGTAGAATGGTTTTTGTCTGTTATTCCCCTTGTGTCTCCTGTCTCCTGTTTAGCTTGCTGTTGCGTATTGTGCCACCACTTGGAGACTCCTGTAAAAATTATGTTGGCACAGTGCTTGGCATAATAAACATGGTAGAGAAGTGGGGACTCTGCCCAAAATCCTTAAAGTCAGCTTTTAAAGAAAATAGCGAGCGCATCTCATGGAAGGCATGAGACAGAAGAAAGACGGAAGCTGGTTAATGCACAACTTCTGGCCAGCCAGGGCCAGTCCCAGTGTCAGCAGCTTCTTCTCCATCTCCACTGTCATCTCCATCTCCATTGTCATCTCTATCTTCATGTCCATCATCTCCACCTCCATCTAAAGAGCATCCCACGTTCCCCCCTAGTCCCTGTCCCCACTATTTTCCTCTCCTCGCCCTGCATTTCCCCCTTACCCAGGCCATTATTTTCAGCTTGTGTTCGTAACCTTTCACTTTTACATGTCTTTCATCCATGTCATATTGCTCTTCCCAACTGTTAGGTAGCTTTGTCCTCTTCAGTTGCTTTTTGGTAGGTACTTTTGACTCGCTTGTTCGTTTGTCTTCCAACACGAGCTCAGTCACTTCTTGGTAGCTAAGACCTGGTTTACTTCTTCCAAAACTTGCTGCAGTGTACGAGCTGAAGGGCAAGTTAAAACTCTCTTTCCTCTTCAATTTGTACAACATCGGCCAGAAATCAGAGGTGAAATCCTAGCTGCAATAAAATAAGCAGAAGAAGGTAACAGAAAAATTCCTCTCAACTTGCATGGGAATTTCCTCCTGTGGGTTTTTTTTAGAAGTAGCTGGAAAACACCACTTAAAGTGCCACGATAACTACATAAATGCCTTTGCAGCAACACAAAAATGACATCAACAAACTCATTTCCTGAGTCAGTGAGGTTGGTTTGCTCTTTCTCTCCTAAAACTGATACCTTAGCTGTATGACTAACCTCGACCACCTTTGTCAAAACTGGAGAACTGCTGTTCTGCAATTTCCATGGCAAAAGGCAGCCTCTAGAGAAGAAAGAGTTGGTGCCCCTAGAGAGAGGAAGGCTGCGGTGTGCCCAAGCCGCAGTAGTAGACACTGCAGGCTCCACGACAGAGGAAGCTACAGGAAATCAGGCACCATAAATTCAGAGGTGCACAGCACTAGCTGTTCCTTATGCAATATCCTGTATCTAAATTGTATTTTTTGCTTCCCATGATCTAATCTGGAGGTGTCTGGTGGAGTAATACAGCCAGCTAAGGGTACTTTTCATCGCTATAGGCACTAGGACATCAACGATCAAAAGAAATTGTAAACCTGCCTCATCTCCATGTCCCCCTGGTAATCACTGACTTGGCAGGACTTTCATGAAGAGGTGCTAAAGAAAGGCTGTAAGCTCCTGAGCTATATGAAAAAGTTTAATATGTTCAATCCCAACCCCAAGTACAGGTTTTATAGCAGCAACAATTGTAAAGCTGGGTGCAGGGAGGGTGGGGGGACCCAACCTCAACCTCCTGGAACTTTTATAGTTGGAAGCCAAGTGGTAAGTTGGAGAATAAATAGAACTGCTTTCACTTTCCTCCCAGGTAGGTACTGTCAGTCCTCATCCAAGGGACTTCAGTGCTCCACAGTGTGCTGTAGAGCTGCCCCTCAGGAGGTAGGTCTCCCATGGATTTTACAGTCCGGAGAGATTGTAGTCTTCCAGCTCGGTGGGGTCACTTTTAGGAGCCACACTGAATTAAATAAATACCTTTTTTTTTCTTTTGGTGGTATGTGATGAAAGAGCACCAGGATAAAAACGTTCTAATTAGAGGAAATGGATCCTGGCTGGCTTAATACTAAATATTCGCTGCTCTAAGCACTTTACCACAAGACATCGGGGCTTATTCTGTCCGTATCACAACAATTGTCCTAGTTTCAAGGCTTAAATCTGCAGAAGCATGGGCTCTGAGTTAAGGTGAAAGTTTGGGTTATTAGTAGTCTTAAATCCACGTTGTGATGGCTTTTCATTTTTACAAGACCAGTAGTTTTCCTCAGGAAACCAGGCACTGCTGGAGCAGGTCACTGGCTGTGTGTATGTACATCCCCAGCTTCTGAAGGACGGAAAATGAGGGGGGTAATTAATCCTCTCCCTCTGTTCACAGGCAGAAATAAGGGTCGGTATTCTGGCAATGCCCAGCAGTCAGCCAGTGCACATGTATGCCCCACCAGGGTGGTATATCACCTGTTTGTCATTTTGGAAGTAAGAAAAAGGGGAGATATTTGTATTTTTCATCTTGCTGCTCTTCTCTTTGCTTCCCTCAGCGTTCTTTGGCAGCTGCTTTCATCCAAAGCCTTCAATGCAAACTTTCTTGGCCACTTTCAGCTCTGTCCTGAACAGGGGCTGGATCCTGAGTCACACAAAACCTTATTCCTATAAAAATAGAATATGTCATCCTGGAGTGTGCCAGAATGAAAATAAGAGACAGAAATCACTACCTCTGCATCTGTATACATCTGGTCCCTGTGTCCTGCCCCCTTTATTTTCCTGTTTTGGAGGAGCTACAGAAGTCAAGCCCCTTTGATAGTCAAATTGCCTACATTGGCATGGATTTGGAAGCGATCCACCATCCCGCTCTTCACTTTTCCCATTATTTTGCTGGAGACCCTTTCACAGCATGATTGGTGTGTGGTGATCCTGTTCTTCAGCCTGCAGCAAGACAGAGATGCTCCAGGGCTGAAGGGCAAACACGTGTGGCACCAGTGGTGCTGTGTATGCGCACACACACATGGGGTCAGAGGTGAGGTGTTGAAACTACTTACAGACAGGATGAAATATGCAGGTGTGTTATTGACACGTTTGGAATAAAAGATGCAGCCAAAATGATGGAAGAATACCATTGTGCTTTTTGTCTCATTGCCAAAATTAAGGCAGAAGTACTTCTAGTGTAATACTGTGTATGTCCTGTGCATGTGTTGCCTTGATAGCTGCTCCTGAGCAGGTCTTTTCTTAGCAAAAGCAGATCAGATCCCATCAGAAATACTAAATTATTGTAAAAGATGAAATTTCAAGTGGGTTTTGGTTCCCTTGCTTCATCCTAAAGAAAACAAAAATCCTTATTGTTAGGTGCATATCCATGCTCAATGAGTCTTTCAAGGATGTCCTCATGCAGAAGTGATTTGAAGTTTGCAGCCAGCGTAATAGAGATCTGCCTTATGATTGTAATGGCTTTAACTTATCTATTATTAAAAGTCTTGATTCTTTTGGCTTCAGTACTTTTTAATGTGCTTGCAATGTCTTTTTCTTAGTCGCAGGACTGGAGAATTTTTCTCCTATTTCCTGGAGTCAGAAAAGTTTTCCTTCAGGGTAAGGGAAAAAAAGGAGAAGAAGAAAGAAGAATTCAGCTCAAAATCTAATTGTGAAAAACATTTAATGGTTTCAGATTGTATCTGCTTGGGAAAATTATATTACAAACTGATCTTCACCTTTAAATGCAACAAGCACAGACACCTAGAAGTTGAAATTGTGTTATCCAGGAGGCACTACTTTTAAGTCCATAAATTTTAGAAACTTTGAAACTGGAGAGGAGAAGATAACTTGAATGCTCAAACCAAATAGGCCATGATTTTGCAGTGTGCGCTTTTAACTTCACAACCAGTCCAGTCCAATTTATTTGAACTTGAAATCTCCAGCAGAGGAGATTAATAGACTGACAGCAAAGGTGATCTTTCGTAAGTGACAGTCCCATATAATTAAATCTATAAAACTCTAGGAATTGTCATGCTGGGTAAGACCTGAGCTCTAGGTAGCTCAATATATGGGATGTTGGTCAGCTGCTTCATACCAGATGCTGCATGGTGGAAGAGCCCCAGCAGTTCTCATCCTTTCGGAGCCAAGAGACCTGACCTGCTGTGGTCAGATGGCCTGTCTACACTTGGATGCAAAGCTGGCTCCTATGGAGGGTGGAACAGCGGTCAGGATGGTCAGGGGAGCCAGGCAGTCTCTGTGAGAAGCTGAGAGCCTGGCCAGCCCGTCATGCATGCCTGGTGGTCACCTTGGCCTCTGGGTGTAACACTGAGGGCTGACAAAGAAGCAGCAGGATGGGCTGCTGCCTGTGGAAGCTGCCTCTGGAGAGGGGTGTGGGACTCGACGTTGGGCCCCTTAAGAAAAGACTCCTCAGGAAACCCTAAACAGGTGAGATCTAAAAGGACTTGAAAGTCTCTGGGGAAAAAGTGGTTTCAGACACACTAGACCAAAGGACCCACACTGGAACCCAGAGGTGTGTGTAAGCATTAGTTCCCCTTACTAACTCCTAGAGAGGGCAATTACCAAAGCTTTGAGACTAGATTATAGAGCTTTTCATGAGAGGGAAGACTGTTAGAGACCCATCTGGAGTCAGCAGCATGGCAGAGACTGAGACAGTTCCAAGCAACTTCCCCTGGCTATCTATGAAAAGGTGCTGGCATGTGGGGACTGACCGAGGGCAGCACTGACTCAGCTCTTCCCTCTGTCCTGTTGTGCCTGTGGCTTCATCGCCTCCTAGGGTCTCTCTGGGATTTTGCCCTTTTCCTGTCACCGGTTGCCTCCAGGACTGTGTCAGCACTGTCAGGACAGACATTGTTTTGGGAATTAACCACATTAAGTTGCGCAGTGGTATTCCTCAACACCCCAGCACTTGAAGTGTGACATTTCTGTCTAATGCTGCACAGAGGAGCCTCAGCCTCCTCCTAGCCCTAGCAGAGGGGGCAAATATAGCACTGCCCAAGTCTTATTTCCCTAGTCAGGGCTAAAAAACAGAAGCACGAGATGTGTCCTCCCTGGTTAGTGATTCCTTGGTTATTGCCAGCTTGTGATTTTGAAAGCGGTGATGCTGTAGCAGCTGCACCTTCCTTTTCATGGTACCCTTTTTTTTTTTTTGGTTTTATTTAAGTCAGTTAGTTACTGCTGCTTTTTAACCCATATCACAGTGAGCAAAATTAAGTACAAATGGAGTCTGTCTCTGTCTTGCCATCCTTCTGACTCTACACACAGCAACAATGACAAAACTTTTGTCAGTACCAAAGATCTTGGTACTTAGGTGGTCAGCATGGGCTACCTTTGCAGTTCTCCACGTGGTACTGAGTGTCTTACCACTGAGATCTGTGGCCCTGGGTGATCCTGGCTTCCCTTGAATAACTGCTCTCACTCAGGTTAGCACTCTCACTCTGTGTGATGACACTTCTGAGGCACAGAGAAGCCGATTAAAGCACTTACCCCATCCTTATGTCCTTGATATAAGCAGGAACCTCTTCCTCACAAGGACAGCCAGACACTGGAACAGGTTGCCCAGAGGTTGCAGTCTCCATTCTTGGTGGTTTTTACAATCAGATTGGATAAGATGCTGAGCAGCGTGGCCTGACCTGAGAGCTGGCCCTGCTTTGGACAGGCAGCTGGACTACAGACCTCTCGAAGTCCTTTTGACCTGAATTATCCTATGATCCCACACTGGTTAAACTGGCACATCTGTGTACAGCAAAATATTCCATTCCAATTCAGTGCATGCAATTCACCCAGTATTTCCCTACATGTCAGCTAGGAAGAAGGAACATGGGCTATGTGGATGTAGTTCCTTAGCAAATAGGAAATTTCAAGATTTTTTTTCCTTGTTGTAGCTTCATACATCCTGATCTACCTCGAACACTTCTCTCATGTTCCCATAGTTCACAAAACCATTCTCCTCAGTTTCCTCTAGATCCAGATGTTGCCATTTCCCACTGAAATCTGTGAGGGCTCAAAAGCAGTAACAGCCTTTCCCCAGCCACTTGTTGCTCATCTACAACAGGGAGGACATCCACATCTCAGTTGATCCTGACAGGACAGGCAAGAGCATCTTTTTTGCTCTAGCACTGGAAAAGGCAGACAGAAAGGGCCAGATGTCATCATTGTGGTTCAGGGTGGTTCTTACTTTCCCCTCACGGCTCACATCTGGATCATCTGGACTTACAAGGGAACAAGCCAGTGCAACATTAATGTGTGCCAAAGAGTAGGAGTTCTCTTTAATTCCTAGAAGAAAATTCCAAGAAAAAAGCCCTCTCCCAGCTCTGAAGGAGGCCATCCCTTATACTCTTGGGATGGTGTTCATCGTGGCAGTTCTTGTCCCAGTAAACCTAGCGCCTTGGGAATCGACACGAGCTGACAACACCCTCCATATCGGGAAGCAGTTTGGTGTGGACCAGTGACTTCTCAGAAAATGTTCCAGACCAGTGCCCAAGTTGGTGGGGTTCAGATCATGGGGACTGGACACCAAAATAACCCCTTCAAGTTGAATTGTCCGAAGTGAAAATTTGATGCGAGGTCAAGTTTCTCTTTGCTAGAGAATTAAAATCACATCCTTTGCTGCAGGTAAGTCGCAAGACAGATATCATCCCTCAGACATGTCTGTGTGCTCTGTACACCTCTGGTCTCCAGTGCATACGATCCTGGTCTTTTAGAAGAAGCATTAGGAAATTCATGGGAGCCCACAGATAGGATCTCAACAGGGCAGGGCCAGCCCAGGCAGTTCAGCTATGCAGGTCTCCTGAAGCTCGCCATTTAATCTTCAGTAATGTGGCCAAGTTGTTCAGAGAAGCTTTCCAAACAAGAGGATCTCTGAACCTCACCAGAATACCGGTTAGATGTCCATGGGGATAGCTTCTTCGAAGTCAAACAAAACTCGCCCAAACCCCAGGTTATACAAGGTCAATTATACAGAAAAATGGGGAGAATTGTCTGTAGTGGCAGAACACTATGGTATTTGCTAGCAGAGTCAGAGATTTGTAATAGAGGCACGTTCCCTCCCAGAGCGGAGCATATATGGCCAGCACACCTCACAGAGCCAACTCTGAGGAACTAACTGTTCTTTTCCTAATTAAATATCGAAAATGGGAAATGATGGATGGTCTAATCAAGCCCCCTTACATAATTTACTCTGGGATAGATCATTCACAGTTTCCTTGCAAATGTTTGTCGTCACCAGGGCTTTTCTTGATCCTTAATTCTTCTTCTCATCTGAAATGCCCTTATTTTCCCCATAGCTCTCTGTGGGAGGCATGACCAGCCCCTCATGCAGCAGCTCAGGAGGGGACCACTACTGCCTGCGGTGAACCTCGGCAGTCCTCGCTGTTGTCTCCATCCCTGCTGTCTCCATCCCTGCCTGTGAGAAACTTGAAGAGCTTGTTGGGTTTTTTGAAGGATTTCTGCTGAGCTGCCTCCTGTAACACCCCGTCACCCTACCTGGCCGCAACGTACCATGTCTGATTTTTGCTTGGCTGGTTTGCTGGCAAACTCTGTTTGCATGTCCGTGTCCTGCACTGGCATGCCAGGAGGCGAGCGCAGGTGCATCCATCCGGCTACGTGTTCGGCAGAACCACAGCAATCCTTTTATCACCAAACGAGATGTCATTACAGCCACCCTCTGGCCTCTCCCGCAGCAAAAATTCGGCTATTTTTAAAAAATAAGAAGTCAGGTCTGCAGCCTGTCCTATTTGAGTTAGGGAGGAAATCCCAGTCAAAGCCAGGGATGCAGGGGCCTTACCCACTCTTAGCCTGGCATTGCAGTTTGCATGGCGGGTGGTGTGGTGAGTCAGCGTGGATGGGGTGAGTTGGTCGGTGGTTAGCAAGCACTGCTCCATCGCCTGGCACCCACACCCGCTGCATTATGTCACTGCTGGGGATGTGTTAGCACCTTGCCTAATCTGTGTGCTGTGTGTGGGGGGGTGGTTATCCTTGCACCTCCCTCAAGTGTGAAATAGTGGGAGAGCACTGACAAACTCAGTCTTGGAGACACAGATTCAGGATCCATGCCAGCAGCTCATGTCAGCTTCGAGCCTCTGTTTTCCCATGGGGCTGTGACAGTGCAGACGGGTGCTTCCCGTTAGATACTCACAGACACTGAAAATAGACACTCCATTACTGTGGCACATTAGCTGACGGTAATGATAGGGCTCTGCTTACGAGTTCCGTCGCTTGCTCACAATCTGGCCACTTTGCATGCTTTATTTATCAGGTATTAATTGCAACTTCCACTTATCACCCCCAGCCTAAATCGCTGCATCGCCCGTTGCAGCCATCAGACATTTACTCATTTTTTGTTTTTCTTATTAGCATCAGAAAACTCAATTACAGGCGAGCAGGCATGCATACACAAACACACAGTAGTAGGTTTGTGCTGATGTTTTTAAAGATACACATCTGCTGTTACTAAAAATAGGTCCTTGTCAGCAGCTTGGTAATTTTAGTCTCAATGAGAATTCATCCCCATGGTAACTGTACAGTTGTTGAATCATTTATTATTTGAGCTTCAAAATCACAACAGTGCCGGCAATTTACATCCCTGAACATTTTTAAGGGCCTTTTGCAGTGTTGCTGTACTCCTTGCTCCACACCACCAATATTTACCAAGCAGACAGCCCTAGCCCTTGCACTGACGACCCGCTTCTCCTCAGCCGCATCGGGTCTGGGCTGCCCGATAGCAGGGCAGCAGTTTAAATAGGTCTGTCTCACTGTTGTGATAACAGCTGTCCCCGCTGGCATGGCTGTTTGGCTTGGGGATGGTCCATACCGAGCCCTGCAAACTCCCGATTGGCAAAAATCAAACTTTAAAGTGCAGACCTAAGCCCCGTTCTTTGTCTTGAGAGCCAGAAAACAAGATATCGCAGGTCTCTGGGTTGCAAGAGGTTTTGCAGATAAGGGGCTGGTAGTTTTTAGCTGCATCGATAGGTGCAGTCAACTTAAAGCCGACCGGGTGGGAGGGACACACTCGTGGAGATAAAAGCTGTTTGGACTTTCCCTTCCTTACAGATAATACTTGCCAGCCATCCTGTGCTAAAACCAAGATGATTCAGATGGCTTGGGTAGCAAAGCATAAGGTGCTCAGATCCCTGGAGCCCAAGGATTGCTCAAATGCTGATCTCATGGAGACTCCAAACAACGGCACCTGGGAAAGCTCAGCAGGATGTGGGGGGAGGTTGTGACCACAGTCAGGCTTGAAACAACAGAAATAACTCAGCAGCAGAAATACTTCCACAGCACACAGATTGTGATGAAATGGGATGCCCGAGACTGGTTTCAGGATGGATTAAATCACAGGCATCAACTCCCTCACCAGCTGCCCGCACGATTTTTGTTGCACCATGGCTGGCCGTTAGTTTTACTCCAGCGCGCAATGAGTAGGGTTGTTATGTTTTTAGGCAAGAAGAGGCTCAGTCCTTTTTAGTCTGACAAGCTGGGATCTGAAAGGCTGACCCAGAAACACAGACGCTATTCCCAGGTGCCGGCAGTTGTAAAGTGATGCGCTTAGCAGAGCCGATTCCTCCTAGGTTAAACATTATAGCTGTTATATACTGTCATGACTGATGCCATATTTTTAGCTCAAATGCACTTTCATTGCAGGAGCTTTTAAGAAGCTCTTGGACAAGGTAATTGCAAGGTACTTTTAAATTGCCTTTCGTTTTATTAGTTCAGTTGAGTTGAACACTGCAAAATGAGGATGTGCAAGTGCCTCATACTGCTGCCGTGCAGCTGTCTTCCACCTTAAGCAGCTTACTGCAAATCTGTCAGTACCCAAAGCATGTTGTGCATCACCCGTACGGGATTTGTCAGGTGATCCTGGTGCGTGCTGTGGGCAGAGCCAGGCTCTGCTGTCTAGGGGAGCTTGGTACTCTCTCCCATGCCAGTGTACGATCACCGCTGATGTCAGTCCAAGTCACCTACATGCGAACAGGACAATACAGAGTTTTCTCCCAAGGGCAGCACCAGGAGAAAGTAGCTGGTCTGTGAACCAGCCCCCGACAAGCAAGTTTCTCTCCTGGCCAAGCAGCAGCGCATCTTTATTCTTTATTCAAGCATCTGGTTGCTCATTCTGTTCATTTAATTAAACGAGAAATTTCCTCCCCTCCAGTTGGTTCAGCCACTATGCATTTATCCCAGAGCACATACAAAGCCAGATTTGGAAGATGCTGCATTTTTTTTTTTAATTTCCACCTACCATCTTGTCAGGCTGGAAGCCCTGCTCTGTGGCCATGGCATCTGCTGGCAGAGGCGATGCCAGGTCTCGCCGCACCGCAGCCAGAACGTTTCAATAGGAGAATTACTCGCCTGTAGCATCCAGAAATCTGGTCACAGCTCACAGGTTTTGTAATGAGTTGGGAGGGGGGAGAAAATCACCTGCACAATCGACCAGAAGCAACATTTTATTCCCAAACCCGATGTGGCCAAGAGCTTGTTTCTGAGTAGTTTTTCCCACTTGCCACGCAGTGCTGGGCAGGCGGCTCGGCTCTGCCCCGCAGGCTGCTGCCCGTGAAGATGGGCTGGCCATGCCAGAGCCCCCCAGCCTTTCCCAAACACTGTTTTCTCCTTGTCATAAGGTCTGACGATCTGAATGATGAGCTCAGATACACCCATAACTGCTCTGTGGCATGCAGCTAACCACAGCACTTTGTTTTACATTGTCATTGGTTCTTAATTTTTACCTTGTTATACTTTTTTATTCCTATTTGGGCAGGGGGACAGAACACACAGAGAGATGTCATATGATGCCCTGTGTCATATGTGGCTTCCGTGAGCTCCCAGGGTGGCTGTAACCCAGAGTACCCACGCAGCTGTAGCTCAGGGTACCCGCACAGGCACAACCCAGGGTACTGCACAGCTGGAAGCCTTCACCAGGCATTAGTGAAGGCGTTACTGAACCTGCAGAGCAGCCGCGGTTGGTGACTGGGCAGGAGAAGGAGACCCAGCATGCCTGGGACCTGGAGGCCAGGCTGGGTTTGAAAGTTTGGGTGCAGCCCGCTCCAACACAGGATGCTTTTTTATCTGAAGTCAGAGAGAAATAGTGAACACGTGATTCCATCAGGTATTTTTGCAGTTGCTGTCTGAAAAGGAGTCAAGTGTTAAAACCCACCTCTTTGCTCTATCTTACTAGCTTTTTCCATCTGGTTTTAACTGTATTTTCCACCTGAGATACTGATGAGTAAAAACAGCTCACCTACGATTTGTGTTAGAGTAGTGACAAGGATCCCTTATCCAGGAATGGCTCCTGAGCAGTGGGGTGCTCTAGAACTTTTGTCACTTCACAACTTTGTGCTTACGTGCAATAGCTTATGAGAGACATTTATTCCATGTAACATCCCTTCCCCCTCCAGCCTGCAGCCAGATCTGCATGGGATGAAACTTTTTAATAAATGGGTTGCTTTATTCTTCGTTTGGAGCGTGTCTTGCACCCCGAGTCTCCTAAGAAGTGCTGGCAAAGTGCTGCTCTGACATCTCAGGTGGCACACATGTGTGCCAGACGCTGCCAAAAGCCAGCTGAGCTGATGGATGGTAGTGCAGACACCTTTCTCTGCAAACTCCCTCTAGCTTTGATACTGGAAGCTGGAGGAGCATGTAAAGGGACACACGGACAGCACTGTCGGAGCCAGACCTGAGGCTGCAAGGACTGAAACACAGCAGCCTCTGGATCACGTCAGCACATGTAACTGCCCACCTGCATGGATGGACACAGGACATTAGAGATCACAGAGCAAACATTCACAAAATCCCATTCTTGCTCCTGATGCTTCATTATAGAGCGATGGATTCCCTCTGTGGTGACCAGCAGCTCACTATAAAGCAAACCAGGCTTGCTGATTTGTCCAGATCATCTTTATTTTTCTGTGCTTATTTCTGTGTATTCTTATTTCATTCCTGTGATGTCATGGAGGGCTCTTGCTGCTAAATGCAGCTGCAGCTACGTGGGAGAGGACAGGACTCCCCTCACCATTGGGGATCAGGCTGCTGTGGAGCCGGCACAGCCACAGCCCTTGCCCAAACCCCTCCAAACTCCAGCAGTAATTCACAGCGGGACCTCGGCACTCCCACCCCAGGCTCCATGAATGCAATGAGCCTGGGACTGTTCTTTCATCACCAGTCATGCTCAAAAATCATACTGAGATTAGTTTTGATTGCTGGGGTAGACAAAGCTCATAGCCTTTGTGATCCAAGTCCCTCCTGCCTCTCGTTCCTTGTCTGCAGTGCAGTGAGGCTGGGGAGGAGATACTGTTCTGCCACCCGTTTGCTCATCGTCACAGGAAGCCTTGGTTGAGTTAATCTGGGATGATTCTATGTGTTAGTGATGTCACCAGGGAGAGAGCAGAGTGCAGTGCCTCCAGCTGGACTTCCCTACATGTCCCCAGGTGATCCCAGACCATTCCACTGTTTGGGATCCTGTGATGCTCTAGTGACAGCCCAGTGTCAATGGTGGAGCTACTTCAACTCCCTGCTCGCTCCCGACTCAGTACTGAGGTTCCCCTTGGCTGTGTGGCCACCACTGTCAACCCGGCTCCAAAGTGTGATCAGGAATGGGGAACTGTTCCAGTGCTTAAAGATCTCTATTGCTCCACTGTGCCCATGAGTGCCCTTGGACCTTCAGAGCTGTGCCCAGGGCAATGTGCAGTGGCACAGGGCTGGGTACAAGCACGGCCCAGGAGGAGAAAGGGATTTTTGGTTGGGGTTGCTCTCGAAGAATGAAATCATGGCTCCAGGATATGAGCAGGGCATATATCATAAGAAGAGGTGGTATCTTTCATTAGCTGGAATGATAAAGTTGAAAAACCTCAAAGTTTGGGTCTCCAGGCCGTTCCCTCACTATATTTCTGTGTTTCAGACATCTCCTAGACAGGCAGGGTGGGGTTTTCTGGTGTTTACATGGGCTCCTTGCTCAGTTAAAGCCACTAAATCAGTCCTCTCCCTTGAGTCCAGCCCGGCTGACACCCCCAGCCACACCTTTCTCAGCAGTAAGTGAAGAGGTGGGGATGGTAACTAATGTTTTGAGCTGTTTTCCAGCTCAGTTCTGCAGCCGGTGCTTCGGCCACATGTCCTTTCAGCCTGGTTGCACCTGAAGCGCCTGATGGCAGGAGCTCTCCTCAGCAGACCAGGGTTACACTTACCCCGGGGAGATGAAAGCACCAGGCAGAGTAACAGCCACACAACACACTCGAGCCATAGGAGGACTTTTTTTTAATCACCACGTTCCAGTTTACCCCATTGAAAGCAGGGTTTTTTTCTTGTTTCCAATTCAGCAGAGCATGACCTTCCTGAGGGTTCTCAAGCCAAGCAGGGCAGAGGAAGCAAAGGTGGATGGAAACACGCTCATCTCACGCTCACTCTGACCCCCCCAGCTTCTTTGCCAAGCTGCCCATCTTGGACCTGTGGCACGTAGAAGGATGGCTGGGCTCTCCGTGTGGGTGAGGATGCAGGCAAGTGTGGCTATTTATATCTCCATTCAGGAGATTAATGATTAAACAACAAAAAAGGAGCCTGGTGGCACTGAGCCTGGCAAACACACAGGCTCCTTCCCTGCAGCACGGGACTGAAGAGGGACAGAGGATGCTGGGGATGCCCAGTGCTTCAAGTCTCCATACCCTCCCTTTTGCCTCCATCCCTCCTCTCCAGCATTACCTCCCAACCATCCCTTCTCCTTCCCAGGGCAACACAACCTGGCTCTACCCCTCCCTAGCTACAGTGAGGCCAAGTTGGTGACCTCCAAAAAAAGCCTTGGGGTATTCCTTTGCAAGTGACTTTAATCAATGTAGACTTAATACAGTTAAAGACAAAGTATTCTATAGTTTAAGAACAGTTTGGCTCAGGATGTCTGACAGCAAATTTGGGATGAGAAATTTCACTGGCGTCAGATCTGGCAAAGTGGAGAACACCAAGCTCTCTATGCTGCCTGCAAACCATGTGGGAACTGGCTTTCCCCTACACCCGCCTGAAGTTGGCACAAGATGTTACAGTGAGATTATCCCTCATCTTATAAAATATTATTATTTTTGGGGGGGTGGGTGGGGATTTTTAAGAACTCCTTTAAGCTTAAAAAAAAATTCTACCCTAAATGTGGTGTGTTATTTTTATAGGAAACAAATTGTGATAGATTTTAATTGTTTTTTAATGAGAAAAAGATTGCAATGTTCCTAGTTAAATGCCAGGCAGGCTGGCACACTGACCACAGAAAGCACGTGGCAGAAACTTATTTAAAAACATTAAGCTCTTATGAAAACTACATGATGTACATAAATATTCAGGTTTAGATTTGGGATTTTGAAATATGTGATTGCTAGACTCAGTTTAAAAAGAAAACCCCAAAAACCAAAAAGGAAGAGAATCACAGAATCACCAGATTGGAAAAGACCTTTAAGATCATCAAGTTCAACTGTTCCTGTCCCATGCTAAACCATATCCCTAAGTACCTCATCTACCCTGTTTTTAAACACATCCAGGAATGGTGACTCAACCCTCTCCCTGGGCAGCCTGTTCCAGGCCCCGACAACTCTTGCAGTAAGAAATTTTTTCCTAATATCTAATCTGAACCTGCCCTGGCACAGCTTTGTGCCATTTCCCCTTGTCCTATCTCTTGTTACTCAGCTGAAGAGACCATCTCCCACCTCTCTACAGCCTCCCTTCAGGTAGTTGTAGGCGGTGATAAGGTCTCCCCTCAGCCTCCTCTTCTCCAGGCTAAACATCCCCAGCTCCCTCAGCTGCTCCTCATCTGATTTGCCCTCCAGCCCCTTCACCAGCCTGGTTGTCCTTCTCTGGACTCGCTCAAGGACCTCAATGTCCTTCTTATGGTGAGGAGCCCAGAACTGGACACTGCACTTGAGGTGCGACCTCACCAATGCTGAGTACAGGGGCACAATCACCTCCCTAGACCTACTGGCCACACTATTTCTGATACAAACCAGGATGCCATTGGCCTTGCTGGGCACACTGCTGGCTCGTATGATGAAGATGCGGCAACCTGAATACTGGACACTGGTTATACTGATGATAAAAGTGAGTTGTCATTCCATAGATTATCCAGGCTAAGGTATAGTAAGCTTCTGCAGTTTAGATTGTTTTTAAACATATAAACCCATTAGATTTAAAGAAATGTTTTACTAAGACTAGTTCAGAAGGTGAACTGCTACCATGTAATACAATAACTGTAAAGATAGTCTTTATGAAAGTATAATACGTATTTTCACAGTGCTTTTTCAGATTAATTCCAGTTCTTACCTTCATGTTACATACTACATGCACATCTGAGTGATAGATTCACATCTCAAGTTCAATCAATAACCTTAACCCCAGAGACAATTTCATAATGGAATTGAACTTTCTTCTTTACTGATGGAGTCTCCAGCTCTCCTGCTTAAATAACTACCATTGCCTCCGGCTCAGATCCTGTGCCTAACCGAGGTAAGTGAGATATTTGAAGATATCAAAGCTGTGAGATTTCACAATTCATCTTGCAAAACCAAACCAGAATGTTTTTCCCTTTTGTAGGATTTGCCTCATTTCTAGTTCGTTTAGATTGTAACACCCACCATTACAATTGGGGTATGTTATACTACTCAGCTCCAGGTTAAACGAAATTTAATGTTGTAATCAATTAAAACAGATCTACTTACTGAAAAGAAATATAAAGGATTAAGTTCAAAACTGAACACATAGAATTCAAAGAATCCCAAATATGAGAGAGCTTGTGAAAAGCAACACAGACCCACCTCAAATGACACACGTTAGGATGTGCATCTCACTAAAAAATCTGAGGCCAGGGTCCTAGGAAGAAAGTGGTGTCACCACAGCAAATGAGGCTGGTGGGAACCTGAAGAGGACACGTTGTCTCCATCCGTACCTGGCAGCGGGTCTTCAACAGACAACCAGTCCCAAAAGACTGGTAGGGTGGAGGCTGAGCAGCCTCCCCAGGTGGTCCAGATCAGTACTGAAGCATTGATAGATGGTAAAGTCTGCCCTGTGACTCCAGCTCTCTTTCCTGATCCCATCCACAATAGGAAGAATTAATTCTTTCCCTCCCTCTTCACAACCATATTTTTAACATACGCTCATGCTTCTCTTCAACCTCCTTTTCCCAAAACTAAGCAATCCCAATGCCCTCAACAGGCCCTTGAGAGCTGTTTGCACATCCCCTCTGTCTACCTGCTCACTCTGCAGCTAGTCCATACCTTTCTGAAATTTGTGCTAACTGTTGGCCATAATTTTTCACTAGGGATTTACCAGTATTGCATAGAAGACTTCAAGGACATCACCCCCCCAAAAAACCCATTTGTGCCATGTGAAGATTTAATTAATGTATTTATTTTATGAGTTATTTTTCCAAACATTTTCTGCCCTGCTGCTTCCCATCCACTCATTCCCTATCTGTATTTGCACAGTTGAGATATTCCTATGCAGTTAATATATAAAGACTCTATTCCCCCATCACTCCCTGAGCAGCTCATGGAGGCTAATTTTCTCTCTGCATAGCTATTAATGTATAATTGTGCTCCAAAGTTAAAGGCAGAACCATCTCCCCTTATAGAGAAGTTGGAAATACCTTGTAAAAATATTTTGCATCAAATAATCCTGTTGAATATACTCATGCTTACAGAACAGTGACTTAAAAGAAGGTCCTGTCAAACACTTCAGAGCGTAGCAACATGAAGCTTGCCAGAAGAAAATATAAATCTAAATTCCTATGGCTGTAGTGATTACAGGAAGGTGGAACATTGGAAAGAGCAAAGAAATAAGGGGGAAAATAATGAAACAGGGATTTTATTTATTTTTTTTATTAGATAGCCTCATTTCCATTATCACTCATCTTGACTGGTAGAGTTTTTCTACTTTGCCACCCTCACCCCCCTTTTTTTCCCCCCTTTCCTTGTACTTTCAGAGATACCATGGAACTGTTGTGGATTTGGTCTCATAGTAACTAGATAATGCTGTAGGAGGAGCACAAGCACCTCATGCCCAAAGCACTTCACAGGAACCCCATTTTAACTGCTGAGGTTTCCCAAGTGCCTCCCAAGAACCATAGCATGAGTCTGGCCTAACACCTTTCTGTTCTTTCTACTGAGTTTGGGGAAAACTTGGGGAAGAAAGCAGCCTCAAAGCTGCAGGGCATAATAGAGTACAAAGGTGTAGCCCTTCAGCTACAGTTAAAGGATATATCTGAGAGACTAAGAGAGGTAGAACTTGAAGCTGAGTTCAGCCTCTCCAGCAGATACAGGTCCTAGCTTCAAGGGTCTCCACCCCAGTCTGTCCATGTATTTTAGAGAGCCTTGGAGCAAGGCACATACACAGCTCTGAGTGCCCAGCTGCACTTTCCAGGAGAGGCTGGATGAGCAAGGAGGAATCCATAAGATAAATGTCTTCCCCCATCAACCTGTAGAAGTATAACTAAGCACATTTTTGTGGATTTGTGTGCTTTTAAGTAATGAGACAGGCCAGTTTGCCAAGTACCTTAGCTTGTTTGGCAGCAACTTTTTTACTTGGAAGATAGTTTCTAATGTGCAGAGAAAAGCTGCCTGTGGCCAATTTCAAAAAAACAGATCAGCTTGCAATCCTCCATTCTGTAATATTTATTTTGAACATGCCGTAGAACTGAGGCCACTTACATCATTTAGCCTCACAAAACTCTATTCCAGGGTGTAATTCCCACAGAAAGATGCTGTGCTGTAACCCCTAACTCGGGTCCAGTGCTAGGGGAGGCAGGGAGAGAGATGCTCAGTGTTAAGACATCAAATATTCAAGTAAGAGCACATACATCATCTGATTTCTTTCCTAAGAGGGACAGTTGTGGTGCTGGGTTACAGTCAAAGTATACTCACTGTAGTTCAGAGAGACCAAACTGTAAACAACTGTCCCTCCCTTAGACTAGGTGGTGGGTCTTACAACAGATCACAATTCCTTCACTTCAGTACAAAGTGATAAACAGCAAGTAGGGCAAGTAGAGCAGGAAACGTTAAAAAATAGGACAATATGAGAGAGGTTAACTGCACTTCTCCTTTTCTGACTAGGTGTGTGATCAAAGTTTGGAAATGTCTGCTCTTGTAAGCTATTAAAATTTAAATACCTGAGTGCATACAGAGTGTATAAGAATCAGACACACAGCATTTAACATCTCCCACTGTATTTTTTTTATTTTTTTTAAACACAAAGTTACAGTATTTCCCCTCTCAGATTACCCCTTTTTACATTCCCAGTTATTCCTGTGCTGTGTAAAGTGTGTCCATAAGAACATGTGTAAAGTATACAGAGCACAGAACAATTGGACAAATATGTACAAGAACACAATGGGGGGGTATAAAAATGTCAAATGCACAATTAGGGGGTCTTAAAACACTTTAAAAAACAACTTGAAGCTGTGTGCAAACTTAGGTAAAAAAAGGGGTTATTTGCACTATTTCAAGGAGTGGAGTAGATCAGACTTTGTAGGTTCAGGGTAAACTATTTCTGTGTTAAGAGCAGCTTAATACTTTACCAAGAAGAAACCCTTGAGGAGGTGACCTCAGCACCCATGGTCTCAGTGAGGCCTTAGTGGTCTGTGTGCACATTCCTGTCAAAGTTGTGCATCAGCTTTAAGAAAGTTAGGGGTCCATCTCCTGACTTCCAGAGTTCTGATGATTTCTCTGGAGTACAGTTGGCTTGAGCAGCGGTAACACTGGGAACGTGATCAAAGTCTCCATCCAGGCTCTCTGTGTTTGTTCAAAACGTCAGGAAGGGTGGAAGAGTCTGCATGAGAGAGTTGTGCAGGTCCCTGAACCCCACAATAAAAAGCAAGTTTTGATTTTTATTTCCATGATAGCACATTCTTACTGCAGGATTAAAAGCTTTAGTTTTCACCTTACACACAGAGCACTGCAGTGACATCATCTGTCTTCCACTACAAGTATGCCAGACTTCAGTGTTGTGTGATTTGTTAGTTTTCATGATGAAGTCTGACCATCAGCTCCAACATGGCAATGCCATTACCATACCTTTTGAAGGCAGGATGCAACTAAGCACCTACAGCCTCAGATTATTAGTTATGTAAATAGGGTTTAGCTGCATCAACCCAGCCATAAAAAACAGCTCGCAGGCCAGCTAGCCAAGATGGTTGCTTTTGTTTTTAACAGATGCTGTACTTGGCTTGGCAGGACTCTCAGAGCAGATGAGAGTGAGGTGATGCTGCAGGTGAAGCTTTTGCCCAGAAGTGGATTACACTTAGGGGCCAAGTTTTGTCTTTGTGTCAGAAGAGGGAAGATGAAAAAGGTACTTATGTTGTTATTTTCCAGAAGGTGAAGAAGAGAATAGAGGAAAGAAAATGGCACTTCCTTGACCAAGTATTCTTAAGAAGCTGGAGATTACAGACACATTTTTCTTAAATATATTTCCCCATCTTCCTTAATAATACTGTGCAAAATAAAGCACACACTACAGCCATCAATATGCTGCTTTCAGTTCAACTTGCATTTTTCTGCACAAATGCTTTCTGGGTGACTTCACCCTTTGACTGTTCCTATACAGAAAATAGAGTAAACCAAGCTTGAAAGGCTGAAACGGCCTGATCAGGAAGCTTACAAAAGCAAGAGTAGCTGCCAGTTATACAGTCTACTTCATTACTGCAATTTTACATCAGCATGAGGTTTAGAAATCAGATTCTGTAGTTACCTAAGAAAACAGCTCCTTGTACCTAGCCAACACTGTATCCTAGTGCATCACTAGGAGAGCAACATCATCTCTGGGTTTTGCTCCTCAGAGAAAACTGACTCTTGAAGAGCTTTCTGGAGACTGTCATTCCTAATTCAAGCTGGAGGTAGCATGCATTTGGAGCCCTGGGAAGTATGCAAAGCAGCAGCTCATAGCAAGACTGGAGTAGTCAAAATCCTTTAAATGATGGCTCTGATAGCCAAGGCCTTATATATTGCAGTGTAACATTCTGGATGTAGCAAAGAGCAGCCATGTTCCCAGGGCAGCAAATGAAAACCACTGTACTCAATGCAATTTATCTGAAGCAAAACATGATACACCCAAACATCTCCTGGGGGTCATTATCCTTACCTTCTCTAAGGAAGCTTAACTGCTGGGGCCTTTAAATGCAAATCCATTCTTTGGACACTGTCCTGGCCGGATCACTTGTGTGTACAAGTCCATCCTCTGCTGCATACTACAAACACAAGTTAAGATAGAAGCAATCAGAAGTCAAACTACTCCAGGAGAGCGAGCCAGCAGCTGGCTATGGTACCTTCACCTTTCTTGAAAGTCCTGGGCAGATATCTAAGTTCAGGCCAGATAATTAGACATTTGTAATGCTCCACGGTATCAAGAACAATTCAAGAGGAGAGACTAAGCCAGGGTAATCAAGCTCACCTAACAGCACAAAACATGGGTACACACAGCATCTTGAAGTCAATTGTCTCCAGACTGACAGTCATAACTGTCTCTAGACAATGTACCTGGAGTCAGGGACAAACACCTCCCATACAGCCAGAGCTATGCGTACTCTTAAAAGCATCTAAAGGAAACGTTAGCAAGTTCGCTATTTGGTAGAGCCAAATGAAATTGTCCTATAGTACTCAGGGATGCCTCTGGCTCCTCCTGTATATTATACAATTTTGAGATGAAAGAAAAGAAAAAACGGCTGGTTAACCTCCCTAAAGTCCATACTTCTTGCTCAAAGCCACCTTGGTCAATTTGCTTGACCTCCTGAGCATAGTTTCAAGCACCTACCATTTCCATCAGCATTTTCACACTGTTTCTTGGACCTAGGACAGTCTCCCCAAACCACACTAGAAAGGTAGTTCCCAGAACAACTCCGCTTCTGTTGTCTCAACTCATGTCTACAAAAGTATCATAGGAAAGTTTCTACTGGGGATTACCAGTCTTGGCTTGTTCACATCTGTTCTTAAATCTCAAAAATTATATTCATGAAGACTAAGTTTAGCCCAAAGGTCCCAAGATGCCTTGTGGAGAAGTCTTCCCTCCCCACAAGTGCTCAATGCTAGCCAATATTCAATCTAATATAAAGCTCATCTTCTTGAGCTGCTCTGCAATTTCAGTCCAGCAGGTGCATTTGCCTCCAAGCCTATGTTCTCACCACTGTTTTTATTCTTGCCCTTCCCCAGTTCCTAATATTTGCAAATCCCTGGGTCACACACATATAGTATGGAAGAGTATAGCTCAAATCACAGCAGGCAACAAACAAATCCAGAAGACAAGAATCATCCTGGACACAACACACAGGTGTTTATGGTTTCCCTTCATAGAATCATCTTGGTTGGAAGAGACCCTTAAGATTGAGTCCAACCACAGCCTAACTGTGACTAGCCCACCTCTAGGATCATGTCCTTAAGCACTTTATCTACAGACCTTTTAAATACCCGCAGGGATGGTGACCCTACCAGCTTATTCCAATGCTGACAACCCTTCCAGTAAACAAACTCTTCCTGATATCTAACCTAAATCTCCCCTGGTGGAATTTAAGCCACTTCCTGTCATCCTATTGCTTGTCAGCAGAGAAAAGAGACCAACCCAAACATCTCTGCAACCACCTTGCAGGTAGTTGTGGAGAGTGATAAGATCTCCCCTCAGCCTCCTTTTCTCAAGGCTAAAAAGCCCCAGCTCCCTCAGCTGTTCAACACAGCACTTGTGCTCAAGACCTTTCAGCAGCTTCATTTCCCTCCTCTGGACACACTCCAGCATCTCAACATCCTTCCTGTAGTGAAGGGCCCAAATCACAGTACTCAAGGTGCAGTCTAACCAGAGCTGAGTACAATAGAACTATCACTTTCCTACTACTGGTTACACTACTCCTGATACATGTCCTTCAGACAAGTCTTCAGGCCATTGCACATGTAGAACTCCTTGAACTCTAACACTGCTACTTCTACAGTGAACACCTATCCATGCCTAGGAATTTTTTCCATGTGAGCTGCTGATAAGGCCTATTTATCTCCACAGTATTGTGTTCCTGGGTACCTTTCTAAATAATTTTTCACTGGTGGCTCCAGCTAGGTGGCAGAGATGGTCTAATGCCAAAAGATGACACCTGCAGTCAATGTGTAGCCTATTATAAGAAAAACAGCTATGGGAAGTTAAGATTTTATGCTTTAGAGAAGCATTTTCATACAACTTTATCACAATACACTTCCCACAACTGGTTCCTTGTGTGCCTTTCCTGTAACATTAATCATCTCGCTATCCTCTATCAAAAATACGACCAGTGTCACTACACCTATGTGCTTGAGAAGCCGAGTAGTACAAGGTCCAGCAATCAGTCTGAGGAGGCTGACATTGTCTTGACTTGCAGTGCACCACTCAGCATTGGAGCTTACTGCCACCTCATGCTGTCTACAACCACAAAGTTTTAAACTTATCTAAAAGAGTAAGAAGATGAATCTATGGCAGATATGCAAGCAGATATACCTGCCAAATACTTCTGCAGAAAGGGGTCTCCACAGCTACCAGCAATGCTGGCAAGGTATTATTTACTTTTATTATATTTCATGAACTCTTTGGATACAGCATCTTTGGTGGTTAACGGCAGCTGCCCCAGATTCAAGGCTAGCACCACAGTGACACAGTTGTCTTACTGTAAAGCAATATTAAAGCCATGATAATATGATTTATTAATGAGTAATTAAAAAATACTCTAACACCCAAAATACTCATAGTTTGTAGATGCTTTGATGTTCTTTGTCAGGTCTTCTATAGCCTTATTCAAACTGCAGCAAAGCTGTAGCAATTTAACAGACCACTGTTTTGTTTTGATAGTTCCAATAGATACCCTCTTTTTGCTAAAATGTCAAGCAACCCACATGAGTTTCCAGCCACTGCTAGGCAGACATATAACATGTAACATTTCATTTTAAAAAACCTCTACTCTTTCTTTCCTTGAGCCAGATGTACTCCCCAGACTTTCTGCAGCTGCATAGCTTTGTGGAAAGTGTCAATAACATTAATCTTTTTGGCCAGACAGCTGAAGATACAAAAAAGGATAGTTTGTGCATCTGAGATAAGAAAGCAGAACACCATAAGAGAACTTAAGCTATAGAATAGTTCAAATTTTTTTAGAATCCATATGAAAACATCCCCATTACATGCAAAACTCCTATGAAGAGCAAGGAAAGAGATGTTTGTTACCAGTTTTCTTGGCAGAATTGATTCTTATTAGGTTGGGGGTGAAACCCCAAGCCCCACATCAGACCATGAATCAGCTTTCTGGAGTAAGCTAATTTAGTAAGGCAAGACAGAGTTAGCTTGCATTGCTCTTAAAAAACCAACACCCAAACAAACAAACAAGAAGCCACCAGAAAACAGACCTGTAATGAGACACCCACTTTGGGCAATCTAGTCTTAGTTTTGAAGCAAGGCTATAGCCCTTGTTTTTGGAAGATGCTGATGTTAAACTGGAGTTCCTCTACCTCTTTGGCTCTTGCTAAGAGGCTAGGCTGAGAACTTGCAGTGGTGGGCCACAAGAGTCTTGGCTAGGTATCCTAGGGAACAGCTTTCCCACAGTCCAGGCCACCTGGCCCTGCTGCTAGGCCTCTGGGAGCTTTCTCCTCAGCTCTGATAGGACAGCGTTCAGTGGGGAAAGTGTGCATCCTTTTCAGGCCTCTCCCTCCCACACACCCTGCTTAATCTAGTTTTATTATTATTTTTGCAGGATTCCTATCTGTTTTAGCAGAAGTCAAACTGCAACTCCAGCAGTTCAGGCTAACCCTGCTAACTTTGCACAGAGATGCTACAGATATTATCTAATTTATACCACCACCTTGAAGAAAAAGGTTTCAGCACCAGCATCAGCTAAGGGCACTGCCTGCTCTCATTCCCAATATAAGATAACATATGGACTGTCCCCAGCCACATCTGTGTTCCCCCAAACTGAGGGGTGACAACCTCCTGGAAGAACAGCACCAAGTGACTTTGAGAAATTATGCCTTGAGATAGAAAAGCAGTAGCAGAGGATACCAGTAGTGGAAAGTGTCTGGGGAGGGGTCCCAGCCTATCTTCTCTAGTTAAACAAGCCCTGGGAACAAATGCTTGCATGTTTTACTTGGGGGTCAGAGGATTTCTGCTGTTCTTAGTTACTGTGTATCACTTTATAATGATGCTGTGCAAGGCCTTAACGCCCTTTATATCAGTCTAGATCTTGAAATCAAACATAAGAAGCATTTCACAATGCAAACCTTTTTTCCTTGTGAATTGATCCTTCTTGGATCTAGTCAACAGCCATATTGATTTTTTTCCCCAATCATTATTTCTGAGATCGGGATATTCTCCAAAGATTCTCAAAATAAAACACAATTAAGTTTCAGAAATCAGTTTTAGATGCAAAGACAAGTTTTCACATGTTCTAAAGGTTGATATCAGCATTCAAACAGCATTTATGCACTTCAAGGGATGCCAAACATTTGTCACTAATATTATGTAGACACATTGATGATCATCTCTCCTGTTTGATTACCAAGGGTTTTTTCCCCCCATTATATATTTGCTTAACAGATACCAATATCCAGAAGGAAGCTGTGGTTTATATTAAAATGGGTGTGAGCTGGGAGCAGTCAGCATACATAAACCAAGCAGGTTTTCAGATCTCTCCCAAGTATGCTGCAGGTCAGTCAAGAGCACTACAGACATACCAGCACTATTTACATGTAGGAACAGATATGTGCATAGGAATTATCTACATAGAATCACAGAATGGTCTGGGTTGGAAGGGACGCCAAGGATCATAGAGCTCCAACCCCCTGCCACAGGCAGGGACACCAAACTCAGGCCTGGATCTAGATGTTTCCATTCCCTCCCTGCAGATTTTTCTATCCCTATTTTTACTTTGACTTTGTTCTCTGTAGACCTGGAAAAGTTTTTTGTTTAAGCCTTAACTGTTTTCTGCTCTGTGACACCAGAGGCAGAAGAAATCCTTTCATGAGGCTGACTGACAGTTTCTACTAATTTCAAGACTACGACATGTCTTGTATTGCAAGCTAGTCTTACCACATATTTTTCCCCATACTACTGAGAGCAACACTACTAGGGAAAGTTATGGGAGAGAAAAAAATGGGAAGGGGCAGGAGAGAACAACTTGTTGGACTCATCCATTAGTGTCTCAAGATTAAGTTTGGCCTCCCCTTTTGTTAGCTCTAGGAAGCCCTGCACACCCCAAGCAGCTCTGCAGCACTCCAAAGCCAGGTCCTCTGACCAAAGCCAGCAGGAAGAACAGCAAGAAGGTGCACATCCATCAACCAGCCTTCAGAAAATTTGAGAGGTCACCCCAGCATCTAATGAATAGAGACCAACAGGGACTTCCAACTACTCCTTGGGCTGGCTGACACAGGTAAACAGTATAATGTGTACATATACACAAGCTTGCAGTATAACACTTGTAATGTTCTTTGCTGGAAAGTAGCCTAGAAGCAGGAAGAAATGCAGCTTCAGTGCAAAGCTGTGCTAGAAGTGGTTCATACAAAGTTTGAAGCAGACAAAGCTGGTAAGTTTTGTGGTATAGTTATCAAAGTTGAGAGTTTTAACACGGTACCTTGTTCACAAAAACTAACAAGACATGCTACAGCAAAACTATTTGCATAGCCAAAAATAACTTAAATGTTCTAGTCTGGGAAAAATAATTTGTTAAAGAAAGGTCATGTTGCTCGATAGACAGCAGAGGTATGAGCACTAAATCATCAGGTCATCTGTTAGTCAAAGAGAAACATTTAGATGCTATGACTGCAGTTTAATCACAGACTGTGTTCTCAACTGGGAAAGTTTTTTTTTTAATAAAATGTCTGCAGCTTTAAAGAGACTTATTCCAAGATCAATCCAATTCTACACCTGGATACACCAAAAGCTCTTTTGGTAGAGATGCCATGCCCACGTTTAACCAGATAACCTATTGCCCACTTGACACATTTCTAACCAGTCTGTCTACTGCAGTCAGCTTCCCTGTATAAGTTAATACTAGCAGGACAAGAACAGATGGGAATGGAGATAGAACTGCTTGCTACCAAAGATGATTGCAATAGTCTGCTTCGTGTAGTGTTGAGACTTTAAACACATCCCTATCCTTGTGGGGAGCTGCTGTAAAGAGGCATCCAGCAACATCTTTCTGCCCTGAATAACCTGAGATCCCCTAGACATCACTGAGTGTTTAAAAAGCCACCTGCATGCATGACATGCCTGGAGGCTCAACAGGAGGATCTTCTCTCCCATCACTAAACTGTGCTGTAAACAAACAAATGGAACAACTACACTCAAATGGATCTCTGCAGCTACCCTGCACAATGTTGCAATGCCAATTAATACCTCACACTAATAGAAATTGTTTAAAAGCTAGCAGAGGAAGGGTCAGAAGGTGACAGTAAGAGCTACTAGCTGAACATACTGAGCTAACAAAAGGAACTAGAATCTAAGCAGAACAACCTCCAGCAGCATCCATGGTGGCATTTTGTCTGGCAGGTTGATTAATCCCTGGACACTGCTACCAGCAACAACATTTTTTACAGACTTATCAGCTTTGAAGAAAGTGAAGTTATTTAAATTAAAAAGAAAAGAAACCCACCATCTATCTGGATACCCAAGTACCTATTGATCAGAGCATTACTCTTCTGCTGCCTTTCAGACACCATGACAGTTTCACTAATTAAAACCTACAAGTGAAGAGATAATGACAGCCTATGCATGCAACAATTAGTCCTCCCTGCTAAAGCACTCCAAGGAAGACAGCATTAGTTCAAGGCATCCCTGCTGTTCTAGTAGTTGGCGAGCTACCTTCACTTCAAGAAGTGAATCATTAAGGCTTCCTTGCAAAAAACAGCCACTCTGGTGACAGGTTTGTGCCTTTAACTAGAGAGCTGATGTCATTTTGATAAATACACGATGGAGACTGGCTCACCACGACCAAGGATAAGTAACAAAGGGTCCCAAATTCTGCCACTTGATGTAAACACGTGAACTGGACAGCAACTAAAAGCCACTAATAAGCTTTCATGCTCAGCAAGCCCATTCACTGCAGATGTGATCTCACAGAATCCAAGGTGACATACTTTTAAATATTAAAAAAGCATACTACAGTCTCAGAGCTTTGGTCCAGAGTATTGCTATGAGTACGACTAAGCTGGTGAAGAGGTTTTGGAGAACAGCAGCAGCCAGAGCCATCTGTGACAGATCTCCCAGGCTAAATACGCATATGGTTGTTTCATAACCCAGTTCTGTCAAGTGATGCTGGTTAGCCAGACACACAGATATACAAATAAAGCTGCTGGCAGCAGCTCCGAATGATATCACTCGTCTAGCCCACTTGTTCCTAGTTTTGCCAGCTTAAATTGGTTTCAATTTAATTGTGCTTCAACATATATCTAATGAATGATCAAGGCTAGAAAAAGCATCACTTGTCTCCACGATGACCATCACAAAGGATCTGATCCATCATGGAGAACAAGTGAGGTTTCTTCTAACCTTGATCATTTTCTTTTTATACACACACTTTTATGTATACATGCATACATATAACATTAATATGTATGTGGCATGTGAGTATATATTAAAAACACTTCTACAAGTTGATTAGCATAAAGATGAAGGAAAAAGCCATACCTAATCAATAACAGGAAAAGGCAAACACAGACAAAACAACACTAACAAAATTACGCTGTATTTCCTTGTGGAGCAAGTATCAGAATCATGCCTTTAACTACCACATAAAAAGACCTTTTGATTCAAATTGCTCCAGTGGAAAGAGCCATATGCAGAATTATGGAATCATTTAGGTTGGAAAGGATCTAAGATGGAGCCCAACCATTAGCCTAGCACGGACAAGTCCACCACTAAACCATATCCCTAAGCATCAATTCTATGCTTCTTTTAAATACCTCCAGGGATGGTGACTCAGCCACTTCCCTGGACAGCTTGTTCCAGTGTGCTTGACAACCCTTTTGGTGAAGGAATTTTTCAAGACATCCAATCTAAACCTCCCCTGACAGAACTTGAGACCATTTCCTCTCACCCTATTGCTTGTTACTTGAGAGAGGACATCAACACCCACCTAACTACAAATTCCTTTCAGGGAATTGAAGACAGCCATAAGGTGTCACCTCAATCTGCTTTTTCTCCAGGCTAAACAACCCCAGTTCCCTCAGTCACTCCTCATAAGACTTGTGCTCTAGACCCTTCACCAGCTTCATTACCCTTCTCCGAACACACTCCAGCACTTCAGTGTTGTTCTTGTAGTGAGGGGCCCAAAACTGCATGCAGAACTCAAGGTGCAGCCTCACCAGTGCTGAGTATGGGGTGCAATCACTTCCCTAGTCCTACACAGTTTTTATACAAGCATTTTTGGCCATATAGACACACTGCTGTCTATCAACCCCCACCCTCAGCAGGTCCTTCTCCACCAGGCAGTTTTCCAGACACTCTTCAAGCCTGTAGTGTTGCATGGAGCTGTTGTGGACCCAGCACTGAGCCATTGAACTGTGTAGATTCCTCCTATAGCCCCCTTCCCACCCTCCAGCAGATCAACACTCCCACACAACTTGGTGTCACCTGCAAACTTACTGAGGGTGCACTCTTATCAATGCAAAGATCTGGACATGGGAATCAAGATACTAAAGATTGCTGACCCCAGTACTGAGCCTTGGGGAACACCACTTGTGACCAGCCACCAACTAGACTTAAATCCATTCACCACAATTCTTTAGGCCCAAACATCCAGTTTTTTTACTCAAAGGGTGCACCCATCCAAGCCATGGGCAGTCAGTTTCTCCAGGAGAATGCTGACAGAAGGGGGACGTAACCCAAACTTATCCACTATTGAACTAGCACAGCTGAACACAAACACATCAGAAGACACCCATACTCACAAGCGGTACCAGTATCTCCCAAGACAAATACTACTTCAACATGCAAACAAACACGTTCACCTACCCACCTTGGTTCAGTAGCACAAGAGTTTACCACAGGACACAGAATGTAAGAACACTCTTCCAGTTATTTAGAGTTCAAGGACTTCCTGAGCCAGATGTGGTTTCTGTGTATTCACTAACTCACAATGAATTTCCTGCCCTTGAATTTATCCAGTTTGTTTGAACCCACATCAGCTTTCAGCATCCACATGATCTTTTGGCTACAAGTCCCACCAGCACGCTACCAACTAAGAAGCTCTGCTTTTCACTTCACTATTCAAAGTAACGTTCAAAAGAACGGAGTTTAAAGAACAGAGTTTTAAGTACGTTCCTGTTATGGATTTTGACAGAAACTTGGGGTTTTAAAGGCACTGCTTAAGAGTGATCAAAATGGCATCGAACTAAGTAAATACAGTAATATTACACTGTTTGAAAACTACTATCTGGTAGCAGTAACTATCAGTTTTGCATATGGTAAGAGGTTCTATAGAACACATTAGCAGCTGCCAAGCACCGCAGTTATTCACTACTTTACAACACGCATACAGCATCTAGTACACCTATTTATCCAGGATTAGATAAGGAAAGAAACTCCTCCCTCCCATGAATCCTATTGTTCTTTTCTCAAAAGCCTGGGACTAAGCAGAGACTGAGACCACTGATTTGCTGTCAGAACATGTTGCCAGACGTAATTACAAGCTGAACAGAGATATCAAAGACTGACAGATCCCGAATAACTTGCTCTCCCTCCTTTTCATTATGAGTTCACTACAGCTAATTTAATGGCACAGAAGACACTCATTTCTTTACACCATCAGGTTTCATTGCCAAAGGTGTAAGAACGTTAAGACAAGTCCGAGTTTCATGGATTTCTGAGAGATACTGAAGACCAAAGCAATGCCCCCTCCCTAACTCCCCCTGCCATCTAGGTTGATTACTGGACAGAGAACAGAATTGGCTATTATAAAGCAACTTGACCTTGCAAAACACAAGTGGCAGAACCTTTTGGCAGCAGGTCAAAGAAGCTTTCCTTATTTCCATAAGAATTCACCAGTTAGATTTATGAACCATTGTCTGATCATTAGCCGCTGGCTCTGTATTGCCTTTCCATGTATATGCATTTAAATGCACCACTTAGTACAGAGGATACTCCAGTCTGTCCTGCTCCACATACTTCACATTTTTGAATTAAGTTTCAGAACCAGAACACTCCATTTAAACGAGTTCTGATGGCTACGTGAAAAGGACACAATTACTTATTGCATTCTTTACAAGGCAGAGGAAGCTGCATGAAAAGCAACGAGGCTTAGTTTTTCAGAGAAGGAAAAAAAAACACAAAACGTCAGAAAAAACCACAAAACGTCAGCTACAAAGTATCACCACTTCATCTGCAGGATGGAGAATTTGTCTGTAGATCAAACATTTACTCTGGATAGAAATGCACCATCCTATCACAAGATCACACATCACAGAAAGCCAGATTGACACCAGAAATCTGATGTGGTTTTTTTAAAAACAGGTACTTGTAATTAACACAGAAGCTGCATAGGAAAGGTTTCCTAAGAATAGTGTACAACTGTCAGACAAGAACATAAAAAGGCTATTTCAGGACTTGGGATTGATCTGTCTGCAGCCACCATATAGGCCCCACAGCCCAAGCAGTCAGCGATGGGACTCGTGTGGGATCCCATTCAGGCTGTAGGGCCTGCAGCAGCCACTTTAGTAATGCTTTAGGAAACACAACATGTCCAACTCACTACGAGTTATCACTGTTACTGTGTTCTCATGAGGTACAGAGCTATTATTGAGAAGCTTGTTTTATATTGCCAGTGCAAATTTGGAATTTTATTTTTCTTGATCTTACATTAAAGAGGCCGAGTTTGGTAACACATTATCATAACCATAAGACAGACATTGAAGGCATCAGAGAAATTAACTCATGAGTGAAGAAAACACTTTAATAAAAAAACCCACAACACAGGCAGCTCACAGACATACTGGTTTAGTGTAAAGTAATAAGAAAATCTGTTATCTTACAGGTACTAGAGTGTCCTTATTGCGCAACAAGTTCATAAGCAACTATTTGGACTCTTCTCCAGAGATAAAAGCACTGCTCAGAATCTAACTGAAGAGTTGAGTTCTTTAGCAGGTTTCTTGACAGATAAGGAATAGTTTATGGCTTATAGGCAACATGGCTCTTTCCAAGGCATCGTGATGGCAGAGGGCAAACAGTGTTAAGTTTTTGTTCTTTAGAAGATAGCTAATATATATCCAGAAGAGCCAAAAGCCCTTTGGGAGAAGAGTTTATGAAGTCAGGGAAAAAAGTATGCCTCCATATGCTTTACATATGCATTCCATACGTATATACTCTTTTATAAATAAGAGTTTTCACCGTAAAGGTCAAAAGTTACTTAACTACAAAACCAAAGAGGCATAATTTCACAAGTGGCAACCCCCAATCCACCAATGCTAAAGAGGGAACAAGGGCTTCTTCACAGACATGGGAAGGAGTGCTGCATGCACCGATTCCCACTGAGGACACAGCAGTGCAAACTAACACATTTAAGAGGCATGTTAGTTGGAGGGAAAAACACCCAAACAAACCAAACCGAACACTGAACCCAAACAATTCCACTGTAACTGTGTGACTTGTGTTTAAAAAAATCACTATCAAATACTCTTAAAACTTGGGAAATACCTAAATATGCTGAAATTGTTTCCCTGAACAAGATACCAAACAAGCTGTTCTTGGTACCAACAAGCCTTTAGGATGGCAGACAATGTTCTTTTGTGAGCTTTGTGCATTTGCTGCAAAAAGACTTCTTTGTTCCTGCTTGGTTTCTCTTCGGCTTTACCTGGGGTAGTAGGCTGTGTAGTTCATAAAGAGCTGAGCCCCAGCAGGGTAGTACGCTGTGGAGGGCTGAAGTGTTCGTGGGTTCAGGAGCATGGATGGCTGGTACAGAGCAGCTTCTGTTGGCACAACTGCAGCAGGAGCCGGAAAGGAGTAGGAAGGGGGTGAAAGGCCTAAGAGGGAACAAATGGAAAACAGAATAGGACCTTTTGAATTCCAGCATATATATGGACTTCATTAGCTGAACAACTCTAAAGTAAAAAGCCTTCACAAACTTCTCATTCTCAGAGACAAAATAAGTCTGAGCCACCAACATGAACCTCTACAAGTGTTGTGCCCACCCCACAGTCAAAAGCAAAGTCAGTAACACACATACTTAGGGTCTCTGAAGAAGCCAGTTTTTCCTGTCTAGACTCAGATTTTAATGAGGTCTCCAGTCAGAAAGTATGAGACATCTCTGTTTTAAAAAGGAAACTTCAGTGCTAAAGATCTGCTGAACATTCCCCAGAGCAGAGGATCACTTTTCATGGACACTCCCTACCCCTAAATCAGTTCTGCCTTCACTTAACCAACAGTAGAGTGAGAAGTCATGGCTTTGCAGCTTTCAGCATTAATAGTTTTTTTTTAATAAAATGAAGTGCACTTTGTGGCTTTTCAGTAAGATGTGAAGCCCTAAACAGTCTCACTGATGAGAGTTCACACTCCTCCTCTGTGCTCTTCCTTTCCTTTGCTCTTACCCTCCTCAGTGCCATAGAATTGAGCATATAGAAGTTTTAGATAATTCTTAATATAAAAAAAATAGAAACTCACTTTAAAGTGACAGCATCTCACTGCATTATGGAATGGGGCAGCAAGCCAAAAGGGCTGGTGTTTGCTTTTGAAAGTGGGAATACTATCACCTTAAGAATTCCCAGAGTTCAGAACTCTGCCCAAGAGCCTTTCCTAGGACCTCTCAAAAGAAGTTTCCAACCCCTGCCTGGAACAGCTGCTAGAGAAAGGACCACATACTGCAGATCCTCACTCAGAAGGCTATCGGCAATGCAAAAAGAAAAAGTGCTAGTCACCTGGAAAACTTATCTCCTAAGGATTAGCTGAATCACACTCAAAACAGAACACACCCAAGAAGTTTGTTGCCATATTAGCAGCTCTGACTAGGATTTAGAGACCATTTCTTACAAAAGCCAACATCAATACATTTGCATATACAGAAAGAAAGTTCCTACTCTAGTACCCATTTGTGATCTTGGAAGCGAAGCATTATTTTTCCCATGGGCTCAGATTTGTATGGCACATATGGAAGCCCTTAAGCTGTTAAAACACTCCCCCCGAAATGTTTGTCTAGAAGTTCACATCCATCCTATTATGCTCCTTGAGCTACTTTTACATGAAATACAGCTTCCACAATTCCGCGGCCAAAACTATATGTGCTTTTACTGCCACAAGGGCAATCTCAATTCTGTAGGAACAGCAAAAAGCAAGAGGAAGAGTTCAGTCAGTAGGGTTCCATAGGTAGAACACTTGTGGTTAACTCCCAAAGCAGAGCATTGCCAATTGTCTCACAAACTAGGTTTTGGAAGTGAAAGGGGAAGGGCTTTTGCTTGACATGTTCACCGTGATGAAAAATGTAAATACAAATTAGTTCAAACAGGAAACTATTCTTTAAGTTCTAGGCGGGGCTTACAAATCACTATTCAGAGTAATGGCACACCCTGGCCCAGTCAAGTTTCAGGGAGGGGAAGGGAAAGGACGTTTTCCACTGGAAAAGCATGAGTAATTTTGAAGTAGTTCTTCAATCATAGCAATTCACAACCAAAGGGAAAAATAATGATTGCGAGGTGCTGCTGATTTAAGATTCAAAGACCTTATTTTAACCCCCCCACACTTGACAATCCTTTCCAAGAACCAGAATCAGAGTCAAGAAAGCAGCTCCAGCACCTACCCGCACACAGCGTAGAGTATTGGCAAGACGCATGCAAAACTTACATGGTAACTTACATGGTGGTGGGGACAAGCCATTTCGATTTAAAGTGCCCCCCATTAATACAAAGTTCATCTCCTCAGCAGAACATTGAAAGACTTCAACATATCTGTCCTTCATAGTTTTCTTATGACACTTCTGTGCAGCCAGAAAAGCTCGGTCTGCAGATTTCATCTGAATAAAAGCATCTCCCGACGGACGCCCCTACAAACAAGGCAGACAAAAAAGAAATGTTTCCGGAGCACCCATGAAGTAGTAGCATAGTAACAGTTTGTGTTGTTAAAAGCAGACAGGCCTCAGGACTACATACGCACACCAATTTCTTCCTCCAGGCTCTTACAGTTACTGCTGGCAAAGGCTGACCCTACTGTAAACCATTGCTTGTGCTTTAACATCTGTCTCTGCCAGCCCCCCACATTCCTTATAGCTTTTTCGGTCTTGGCTAACACAGAGAGAGGTATGGAATAACTGTAGTCCTTTTTCCCTCCCCACACCCTGTACTCCAGGACAAAGAGGTATTTTGTCCTTTCAGCTACAGTTTACTGTCAACAAAGACAGTTTCAGAAGAATCACTTGTATACCACAATAACTGGTGTAATCAGTGCAACCACTCAGGGCATTTCCATTGAGTTGAGAGAGCTGACATTTCCTCCCTCTAAAGACACAAGACTATAGAGATCAAGGTGATCAAGGAAAAGCACAATCCCTTGTCTAAAAGGTTTTGGTAGAACCTGCTCCCAGAAAACAATGGCGAAGATGTGACTATTTATACATGTCAATGAGTTGTTAATCTTGGTGCTTAGCTGTGACTGTTTATAAAGAAAGCAACAACACAGTTCAGGAAACCCAAAGCTTCAGCTGCTGACTTAGGCCATCGGAAATCCTGTCTCTAAAAGGCCGCACTCACACATTCTCAAATATACCTCAAGCACACTGTTCAGCAAGGCAGGGGCAAACTGCTCCCTTTGGGAGCCAGCGCTGCCCATTCTGAAGATAACTCCCCGCCTGGCACAAAAGGAAACATGCATGCTGTTGAGCAAGACTCTTCAGCTCAAGCCTCCTACAGTGCAACCACAGAAACCTCTCTACAGCAAATGCAGCAGCAGGGTTCAAGTAAACCAATCATCTATTGCCAGTACACTTCTAGGAGAGATGAGGGTCAATTAATGCCACTAACATTAATCCCCCATGGTGCTTCCCCACTGTGGGTATAGGCAGTTGGCATAGACTGATTAGAAATGGGGTGCCTACCAACCTGATGATTTAGTACCATGTGAACTCCATGGGTCCGAATATCTGTAGAAAACTCCCCCAAGAACTCCAGGATGTCCTCTATAGTAGCAGCATAGGGAAGACCACGCAAACGTATGCAGTCTCTGACATTAGTGGGAGGCACAAATTGTTGAGGTAATACTGGAAGAATAGGAGGTGTTGGGAGAGGAATGAGAGGTGTGGAAGAGTACCTGTTCAGCACCTGTGAACAGAAACACAGATGTTATACAGAAAGCCTCCTTACATTCAGGTCCTCAGAGTTGCAGGAGAAGTAACACCAATGCCCTCTGTTTTCACTCTGATACGTATTTTAAGAAAAAAAAAAGTGAGTTAAATTATAGGCTTAAGCCACAGCTGCAGTGCTTACAATTCAGATGTTTTCAAAGTAACTCTTTGGATAATTCTTTCTTGAAAAGCATAAATTTGAATTTACTTGAACTGTTATGCAACTCTTAGAAGATGAAGCCAGTATTGCTCCAGTATTTTTATTGGGAAAATATCCCAAAGCGTGCTATTGTCTACAGAGTCAGTTACACTTCTACTCAAATGTCTCTCCCCTGCAAAACTTTAGGAGAGTCTGGGAACTAGAAGCATATTTATCTACCAAACAGTCCTGACTTGAGATGCAGTAGTCCATTAAGTAACATAGGTTGTGTTACTGAGTCACAGTAACTGAATCATGCTATGATAGTTCTTGTTACTAATTTTAACATTAAAAATCCTGCCTGGTCAAAAGTTCAGAATATTCAGTCACTATCCTTTAAATTTCTCCAAGATTAAGATGCATTTGCATTTATACATGTGTCAGAGGGCTTTGCTAAACAAAGAAATTGTGACAGCACTTGAAAAATACAGTGACAAGAATGAGTGTTGCAGCTATGCCTTCTCATCATTAGTGTCACTCTTCAAGGGAGGTACTGAAAACTCCGTATTTTTAGGGGATCAGAGCTGAGCCATTGTTTGGCTACAGTGACATGAATATTGGATGGCCCTAGCTTGCATCATAGGCAAGACCTAGAATGCTTATAAGTTAGCAGCCTCAACTGGAGCTCTACAAATCTTTGAAGACACACACAATCCCTTTAGCCCTACTTTCTTTCCTTGACAGCATAACTGCAATTAATAGTCCATCAAGCCATGGTAATGCCAGAAGGGGCACTTGTCAAGCTCAGCTTCCAAAAGTCCCTCTACTCTCTGTTAGGTAGCCAGTGCTGGCAGAAGGTGACTGGAACTTGCTCTTAGAGGCAGTTTGTAATAGTCTTCAGATGCAATGCTCTGAAGAGGACAGATACATCCAAAGGCCCCAGTTTTCTGTGCTGGTAACTAAAGAAGATTATTTTAGATGAAGAATTGCGCTGACACTCCTGAATAGACCATCACTTGACTTAAATTCTGTATCTGTAAAGCACTAGACCTGCATATGCTTCTATTGTAACTGCTGTTTGCAAAGCTACTGGAAGCCAAAACCCTTAAGGTTTGTATATGTGACTGAGAACATCCATATACCACTCAGGTCTTACATTTAGAGGGAGCAAAACCTCATGGAAGTTCAGACAGTAATCTTTACAGCAACAGTTGAGAGCAAAAGAGAAGAGAAAAGCAGCTTTCAAGTCACAGCCAGGCAGTATTTGCTTCCACTACTGTATGCCAGCGTAGGAGTTTGGATTAGGAGAAGCCAATGTTTGTAAGCTTTACACCCACCTGCTGAACTTCCGCTGCAGTGCTCCTGAAGAGTTCGATGTACCTCTTCCCCAGCAAGTCCTTATGCTTTTTCAGTGCATTCTGTGCATATTCCTCACAAGCAAACAACACAAAGGCATCCCCTGTTGGCCTGCTGTCAGGGTATGTGACAAACAGGACCCCCTCCTTTCCTCCTGTTACAGGGCAGTGCTGGCCAAAGAAGGTCAGCACTTCTTCAGTTGTGACGTTGAAAGGCAGACCTCGCATCCTGACGATCACTTGGTTTTCTTTTGACAAGAACTGTGCAACCTCATTGGAAGTACCTTTAACAAAAAGTACAGATGGTCTTAAGACTGGGCAGCCACATAAAATCATGAGCAAGTCTGATGTAGTTACCTCCTCACCAGTGTTGTTAAAAGCAGAGCAAGTAGAACAGCATTTGCCTCCAAAATCATGAAAAGTTGTCACACTTTCAGAAACTAGGGAGAATTTAATGGGAAGTGTCCTACAAGGTAACAATTTTACTTTGTTTGGAAGAGGTACATCCCTATTCAGAGGGAAAATAGTATTTACAGTGTTCAGAGCCCAGGGAAAGCCTGAATGTCTTGCATGAGCAATATTGTTGCTGTCATGCATCTCATCTTTCTAACTTAATACCTTTGGCATGCTTTGGAGCTGTAACATACAGTAACAGAGTACCAGACCATTGTGCTGGGAAAGAAAGTTGGAAGGGCATGTTCAAGACAGCTCAGGAATTCAATCCTATCCTTATAAAACTATTAAAGCCCGATGATTATACTTTCAGTATCTCTAGAAAGTCCACTGATGCTCATACTTAAAACTCTAGCCTAACAGTACTACCCTAACCAAAGCTATCTGCTAAACAACATCACATCCTAATATGGTCCTTTCACTTACAACTATCTTATTCTGCAAAGTTTGGGGTCTGGCACCAATATCAGTGTGCCATGTCATAACTTTGAATGACAGAACTATATTACCAAGCATATCAGTTAGCTATTTGACAGCTTAATAGCCTCTCCCACTCTAAAACCTCGACCCTAGGCATCTGGATAGTCATTTACAATCTCGACCAAATCTCCACCAGGAGCCAACAAGGACCTTAAGGTAGTATCATAGATACATAACAGCTTATTGGATCTTCACTTAAATTTTGTATTCTTGCAATCAAAGGGAAGAAGAGAGACCACAGGAGAATTTGTGGAGCAAGTTTTGCAGCCTTTCAATTCAAGGCTGCAAATACTTCAATACTCCCCTTAAATAAGTATTCCCACTAAACTCCCCCTTTAGTTTGAGGCAAAGATTTGATTTGAAGAAAATCAGTTTCATAAATCCCTTATTTGCACTGTGATACCTGTTTGCTTTTATGTGCAAGTCTCCACAGCAACCGCAGTCATTGTTTTGAAAAATTACTCTTGGTTTTGTTTTTTAGCAGCCAATAACATGTAGGTCCCTTCAGTTAAGAAGATGACCTAACAAATTAAGTTTACATGCAAGATCACCTTCCCTGATCAAAACCTGATTTGATAGGTTGTTTGAAAAAGGCAAGAATGTGCAAGAGAAAGATGAACAGATAAATCATGGAATGTCTTGAATTGCTGCTATCAGCGTACGTAGTAATCAACATACCAGCCAACTACTTGTTTGAAGAAAGAAAATGAAAGGTAACATCCAACAGGAGCAGTTTGTAGCCAAAAGTCAGTTACAGATGCTGATGGAACAAACCTCCCCCCAAAAGTTACCTCCTGCAATCTTAAGGAAGTCTTCACCTGTTGCCTTGTATACCTAAGCAGAGAAAAGAGAACATGCGATTGGCGTGCTATGGCATTCCTATTGGGAAGGGGATTTCTAAGCCAGTGTCACCTACCTCAATGTATCGATTTCCCATGTGATGCTTGTGCCTTTGCAGGGCTAGATCTCTGTGCTCCTCACTTACAAACCTCACGAGAGCCTCCCCATTCCTCCTACCTTGGGCATTGAGACAGAGTGCAGCACCTCCCCTGCAGGATTTAAATCAAGACAAGGAAGACTCTGTGACTGATGCAGACAGAGCACTGCAAACAGAGCTAAATTCTTAGCTACTCACTTGGCAATGTTTAGGCCTTTGAAGAATCTGGCAATGTCCTGGTCAGACGACTGCCATGGCAATCCTCTTGCTCGGATAACAGCATTGTCATCCACAAGTTCCATCTTGCTGCTGCAGGCACAGGGGGAGGGAGCAATGCCAAGAGACTGCCTGTAGTATCTGCCACACACTGCCCTCCCTGCTTGCCACGTGGGCTCCAGGGACAGGCTTCTGTCCCTGCTCAGTGTCTGCTGGGCAACACTGCCAGGGCAGTGAGGGCTAAGCAACACTACCATCCAAAGCCACTGCAAGCATCTTCAGCAAGCATCTGCTCTGTTTGATTACCCCTTTCCCAGATCCCCTCACCTGCTTCACCACACTTGCTCCTTGAGCTCTCATCTCTTTGAGCATGTTTCCAGTTTACTCCCCACTCCTAACATATTGATAGCTTATGCTTCTCCTTTGTCTGAGCACAGTTACTGGTATAAAATGAAACTTGCTATTCTAATCTCAGCTAGAGTGGAAATTGAAGCACAGCCAAATGTAACAGATATTAGTGCTTATAGTTTTTACTGTGACAGTGTGTAAAAGCAGGTCACATACAAGACCAAGCCTGTGCAGGGTTATACTGGGCACACAGAGGACTCCTGCCTAAAGAGTTTGGCCTTGACATTGCTTGTTCAGGCCATCAGCGTGCTACTAGGGACTAATATAGCTACAGGCTACAGTGGCTGTTTAGCATGGGAATAGCTCGGCCAGGTTTAATTGGTCATTGCCCCAGCCCTTTAAAAGTGCCATGTAAAAACAAAACACAGATACCCAAGGCTACCTTTCTGGCTATTGCAAGGACAGGCTCTGCACAGAAGACGCTGTGGGATTGATTAAGCAGATGAAGTGCTGTTAAGCAGCAGAGGACTCTGCCCTGATGTAGGAGGGTCATGTTTCTTGCTTATGCTTTAAATTATCAGGTGGCCTTTTTGCAAGGCATCTGTCTCAAACTGTTCCCTCCACCTCCTAACTCTGTACTTCTCACTATCAAAAATAATATGGGAATCTTCCATCTCATCCCAGGATTTTATTAGTGAAAGAAAAAGGCTTAGAACAATAATGAAATATAACCCTTAGATCTAATATCACTGGATGCTTCTTTCTCAAAAGTGTAAGCATCATCTACCATTACAAATAGTTCCTTAATCTGGAAGAGAGAAGTATGTATTCAGGTAAGATGAGAACCTAAAAAAGATCAGTTTAACACCAGTCTCTTGTGATACTGCAAAGGGAGTATCCAGCAAACACCTGAGAAAAATCTGTGTTCACACAAATAAACATGATTACATTTTTAAAAGCCCAACAACAAATCAGTCCAAAGTATATAAAGCTTTACATTTAAAACATTTGGGAAGAACACAATCATAGCTTAAACAGTTTACTGGTAGCATAAAATCTTTATGGAAATGTTTCTTCTTTATTAAAAAAATGTTATGTGTATTCAGTAACTGTGAAACAAATTGCAGGAAGAGGCATAAGAGCTAGTACCAATAGGTGTGTCTCCCCAAAAATGCTTACAGTCCTTGTTAATAGCACAGCAACAGTTAATCACAACCCAGAACCAACAGCTAACAGGCAGCACTGAAGCCTAGAAAGGCCGCTAGCTTGCAGCTGACCGTACAATACCTGTTCCCTTTCCTATTTAAAGCATACAATTTATACCCTCAGCAGTGGCAAGATATATAAAACTGTTAACAGTAATTTGCGAGTTTTAAATACAGATAAGTACATCTTAGATAAGCAGTGCCTGAAAGAAAAAACTAACCCCCCAAAAAAGGGTGGAGGTGCACCCAGCAAGAAGAGGGAGAACATACTTACCAAGGCCCACTTTCAAATTTGTAGTTCACTCTTTCTGGATCTGAAAATCTGTGACCTATGAAATACAATACCAGTTATTTTCTTTCTCCTCAGCATACAAGAGAGGTGGGGAAATAAACCAGGAAGCACTATAGAAGACTCGTTCATCACAATCACTTACCGTATGGTTCAGATATTAGTGTTAAAATAATATTCCCCATATCTTCAACTTGAGAGGCTCCATAGGGAAATGCTGGACCATTCTTGTCAAGATTTAAATCTTTACTCTGGAGTTAAGTCAATCATCACCAAACAGATTTCTAATTTGCTTCCTACTAGAGCAACAAGACTTCATGTTATCGTTGATGCTAAACTGCTTCTCAAGGGAAGATTTAATCCATTTTCCCACTGGGATACATCATCAGCTATTCCGCCTTTGCTTCCAACTACTGCCACCTGTGGGAGCGTGAGGTCACTCCAGAAAGTGTCTGAGGACACAAGACCCCATAATAAGGACATATATATTCAATATACTCATGCATTATGTATGTTTGACAGACAGACACACTTTTGCATGCAGAAGAGACTGGATTCCTGTCCTTTTTAATTAACATCTGCTTTAATCTCTAGGGGCAGATTTAAGGAGGAGACTCAGAGCCATCATCTAGAAACTCCAGAAAAAGAAGAATATACCAGATGCTTTCTGAACAAGCAAATCCCAAAGCAGAGTAAGTATCTTACCACCTCAACAAAATTCACAAGTGGTACCTTGCTGAAGCCTTGCCTGTTAGGAGTTACCATCTGAGGTCTGTGCTGCAAGCAGAATCATTTTTGAGAATCTAGTAGGAATGCACCATTGTGGATAATCAAGAGACAAAAGAGATTCCCACAAGCTACATAATCTTCAGTCTGAAGGATCTGGGAAACGATAGCAAGGATAAGCTCTCTTGACAATAGAGAGCAGGAAATGTTCTGTCCTGGAAATAGGGGTTGCAGAAGGACAACATAAACCCTCCTATGTTCATAAAGTGAGTCTAAAGTCGCACATACCATCTTTGTTTCACACCATTTTAAACAGAGTTTACTATGATCTCTCTCCCACTTGCTGCATGTTTGCCCCTCGCTAACACCAAGCTACAGGGCTGTAACATTACTTGCAAGTCTATCCCATCATTTATAAAGCTAATTTCTCAAAGTGTCTTTTTGACCCACAACTTCTTTGAGGACTATAGGGCAACACAAAAAGGTACAATAGAAGAATTGAAATATGAAGCAGTCTGGGAATAGACTTGCTTCTTTTTTTGACTTTTTATCCCTTTGCATCAAGACTTTAGAGCAGAAGTGAAAAAATTTCTTGAGGAAAACCTATCTTGGCAAGGCAGTACAGTAATGCAAGACATTTAAAACAGTCAAATGCACCAATCATTTGTCCACATTCTCACAGAACTCCACTAGACACATTTTGGTTCTCAAAAGTTTCTTCTTAGTCCAAGATAGCAAAGCTCCTCTTCAATTAAAAAATTTTTCTCCACTTAAGAGCTTTGCACATTTGAGTTGACAGATATTTACAAGAAGGGCAGGGAACAGAACAGCAGCTTCTGCTAGAGACAGACACCACACACCAGCTTTGTCCTATCATCTCATCAACAGGGGAGACAGCATGAATTTCACTGTGAAATAAAGTCTTCCCTATTATTTGTGAGATGACTGCAAGTTGCTCCTACTAAACAGATTTTTTTTTAGTTGCTCTAGATGTTTAACTTATCTTGTGAAATGAAAAATAGTTTAATCTGAATTAATTCTTCCATACCAAGGAAATGAAAGGTGCTGTGTCAGCAGAATAAACTGAGGTTAATTTGATTTTGAAGGCATTCCTGTTTTTAAGCATGCATTGAAGTATGGAAGGCAACTGGATGGTACTTAGTATTACAAGAACACATGAAGTTTATGGAAGTTGTTTAAAAAAAAAAACAAGCCAGTGATGTCTACTCTAACCACCTGACTAAATAGTTTGCTAGCCACTGCTATTACCCTCCATCCCAGAACCCTTTTTGCGTCCAAGTCCAGAATCTTAAATGGTTTTCTTCAAAACCAAGCTAAAAATCCTGAACAAGCCACATGCAACAACCCCAAAGCAGTTTAAAATACTATCAGCATTTATGACAAGAAGCTTCTTCATCGCAGTATCTCTTCCAAAGCTGTATACTCAAGCTCATCTCCTTCCATGCCCTCTGTAAAGGGGGGAGGGGGTGGTAAAAAGAAAACCAGTAATCCACAGAAATATTCCCTTGCAGAGAGGCTCTGCCTAATCAGCACTATACAGATGTTTCTGGGCACCAGCATATCAGAGCAGAGGAGTATTTCTTTTTCCTGACAACTTTCTGCCTGCAGCATCTAAGAGCCCCATGCTGCACTTGTGGAGACTGTTGCCCATCCAGGAAGCCAGAAGCTGCTGAAGATGCAGGTATTGGAACCCTGGTCTTGCCTGACCATCTTTGTTAAGATTCCATAAACATTATCTCTCCTCTGTCAAAGTCAAGAGAAACTGGGCAGGAGTTTCCATAGCTATTCCAGCAGGAGACGTGCATGCACATGTGCACACACATGCACTTGGCTGTGAGACTGTGCTGTCAAAACAGAAGAAACATTTCAATATTTCCTTTTACCAGAGCCAGAGATCCTTACAAGCAATCAGCTGCCAGAGAGGAGAACGCAGCAGCGTATAGGAGCTAGGAATTTGAAGCAAGACCATCACACAATCAAAGGCAAACAACTCCCCCACCCTGCATTCATTTTCTTCAGAAAACATTTTCACTGAAAATATTGATCAACAGGAGATATAGTTCCTCAAAACACCCCAACGCAAACAGAAGTTGGTACCAGGTGTTCAGACACAGGGAGTCAGTTGTGCCAGGGAACTCTAGATTAATATAAACACAGTGGGAAGGGAGGAAGAAAGCCATCAACATCAGTAGGAGTGAGAAATCACTCACACCTTTGCCTCTGATTAGCTAGAAGCAAAGCTTTCAGGCAATACTAGAGAAGAAAATTGGTAACTTTCTGCATATGTAAAGGAGTATATTAATAACAGTAAGTGAAAACCTGAATTCTGCTGAACAAGACTGACTATGTAAAGTATTTCTATGAACAGAGGGCATTGGAAATTATGGACAGTTAGGGAAATGCTGTTAGATGTTTTTATGAAATCCACCCCTCAGTTCTGTGAGGAGATAGGAGACCACACATGCATGTGTACAGTGATATATGAAGGATACCTCTCCTGGGCAATTGCAAACAGTGAATTGCCGTGGATAAGCCAGAGTTCACAGTTAAAGAAGTGTTAGAAGACACACCTGGCTGTCTAAAGCTACTATATGCAACAGTGTACACACACATTCTAAATGAAGCAATGGGCAAGAGACACACCCAAATAACAAGGCAGGATAGGAAACAAGGAGCTTCTTAATCTTGCTGTGCAGCTGCTGTACCAACTCCTGCACCACTCAGCAAGTTAGTATGGGGAGAGCACATTGTACAGAGTGGCCTATATAATATGGGAGCAACTTCTAAACCATTTTAACCATTTCTTCAGGTTCATTACAGTTTTACTCACTACCAGTACCCTCCAAGACTTCTTCCCTCCTACTGTCTCCTGTTTCTCATCTCAGTCTCAACTGCTTTCTTCACTATGGCAAAAGAAACACTGAACATCCAACTACACTCTGAGGTGACACAACATGAACTAGTTCTACAGTCATCCTCTTCCCCTTTCGATCTGTTTAGTCTCTTCAGGCATCTTTTAAAATACTACTTTGCATAAAGGTAATCTGACATTATCCAGTTCCTGGCTACTACCACAGGAAATACCATTAGAACTATGCAAGATTCTCAGATAGTTCCCAGTAATAGGCTTTTTATTGTCAGAGTTCAGTGTTATTAGTTATAACTGTGACCTGCATCTTTGTTTCAAGATTCCTGCGTCAAAAAAACCCCAAAACCCCACACCCCACAAATTTCAGTTTTGCAGTATCCAGATTGCATCCAGCTGTTAAGCATGCTGTCAGTGGAAAATACAGGCATACCCCAAAACAACACCCAGCAGGTACTCCTAGTGAGGAGTTACCCTCACAAGCCCGGTTCAGGAGTGGAGCAAACCATGCACCATGGAGGAAGCAAGAGCCATTTAATGGCTGCTGCACACCCAATCTTGAGGCAAGAGATGAGTCTTCTGCAGATTGAATAAGAATAGTCATGCAAGCTTTGCTCACTCCACCCTGAAGGCACTTACATCGGTGAAAACTGGCTCAGCAAGCTTTGCAAATCAAGAAGTGCAGCAAGTATGGGAGGAACTGAGGATGCAAGAACAGCCCTACTCCTTTTGTATACTTACACATGTTTAAAAAGTATTTCAACAGACCTGAGGAGTTCCTTTCTCTGCTGGAACATGATCGTTTCAATCAAGGTTTTTGTTACTCAAAATTCCTCATAATTGTCCTGCTGTCACAATTCTTACACAACACTGACTAGAAGTCTGCCAGAAGACTGTCTCCTACAGGAAAAACTGTTTTGAGACATGTTAGGCAGCAGTAGCACTCAGGTAAGTTACTACTAATCTCAGTTCTTCCTCAGTCCCTCAAATTTCATAGCATTTTAAAATGTCCCTACCTTGCATTAAAAGAAATAGCTGGCTGTTTGTACATGTAATTTAAAAATGGGAGTGGGGGGTGGGAGAGGAAGAAACTAAGCTTTCACCTGAGCCTTCGGGTTTGGAATGGTTTCATTGCTGTACACAACTTCAAGTAGTTTGCTGAAAAAAGTACTTTCTAACAGCAAAATAACCCAGACAATTATTTGGTTTAATATTTTTAATATTCTTCTTTCAAGATTGTGCTTGCTTTGTCTGCACAAAATACATAGCCAATCTCCAAATATCCAGTGTTATACACCAGAATATATATATTAGGTGACTGTGCAGTAGGAATTTATCTTCCCTGACTGCTGGGAGCAAGAGTACATTCTCCACTTGCCTGTAAATTGTTGTTTAATCAAATGCTGCCCATAAAAATAAAAGCATTTTGAAGACCAATAAATAAAGTGACTATACAATAATGCCCAGCTTTCCCCTAACTTTTTCATATTACACAACCATCTTAATGTGCAGCTAAATGGAGATCTAAGTACACAAAGTGATGTGCCCAAAAAAACCATTCTGCTCCTACTAGCTTGTTAGTGCAGGACTTCTGCACCTCTAGTCAGTACCCTGCTCCTGAACCAAAGCCTTCTTTCCCCACTAAATGCTAACAAACCTGGCCCAGTGCATGTGTGACAAATCATGGAAGATTCCACTCATGCAGCCCTTTTTGCTATGGGATGGAAGAGCTGCACTTTCTACAACAGTAAAAAGAGCTTGGTCAGATTCTGTGCACTAACCTGCAACTTCATTTCAACACACTCTGGTTATAGTTTTTGTCTCCTGTCCCAGCATTCCACTTCAAATCCACATTACTTTTAACCTGTAAACTCATTTCTTTGCTACTCAGGAGGAAAGTAGATGTACCACTTACATAAAGGAAAAAATCATCTCTGAACTAACCTTTAGACTTAGCAGTGGCCTCAACAATTATTTTTTGTTAATCACAAGTGTTACATGTATATCCAGACTCTCCAAGTGTCTTAAGATCCTTGGTGTCAGAAGCTGTATATTTCAGCAACATGAGTAGAAAGAAAATGACTATGTTAGTAAGAGGAAAAAAAGGATTACCTTAGCTGTATGGTCCCTGCATCCTCCACCCCAACACTCTCAAGCAATACAAGGCAGAGACAGTTAATTTCAGCCATGTTGCATAAACATAGCAAGTTTACAAGTAAGAGCATCAGCCGTTACAAAACAAGACTAACCACAAGGATTAATAAAGACAGAATGAAGTTGTTTGGGTTTACATACTATAAGAAACCTATTGGACTCAGAATTCAGGATCAGGTTGTAAGTATTTGAAAAGACTGACCAAGTTCCTCTAGGAACTTAGAGGAAATACTACTGGCAACCACCAAAACCACCCTCACACAGCACTGAGTCTTTAGGGACTTCCTGACAGTCAGTAAACACAGGGTGGTCTGCTCACCCATCCAGCAGGCAGGGCGTGCAGTCAGGCACTGTGTCTTAGCTGACAAGTGATGCTGCAGGTTGCTATGGTCATACAATGATTTCCACGGTGACAAGATGCACACCAGGCATTCACATGAGGAAAAAACAAAGGTATCTCTCCAAAACAGCCAGAGTACCACATTGCTTTTAATTAACTTCTCCAGCTGATGTCACAGCATCCTTAAACAATGTATTAGGTTTCTGATCATAACTTTTAGAAGTCTCCATTCTCCAGCTTCTAGACTGTACAAGAGCATTTATTTCACTTTTGTACATAAAAATTCACACTCCTACACAAAGTGTACTGCTTTGTTTAAGAGTAGAAGGAGAAGCAATTTCTGCCCCTTCACTATGGGAGATTATCTTAATTCAAGATGGCAAAGCAGAGCAGACCACTTCCAGTGTTCAACCTTAAACACAAAAAAGTCCACACATACATAAATATTTTATGCCCTCTGTTTAACAAGTACAAAGGTCAGGCAATCCTAGTCCTTTAGTGAAAGGCCAAAATAATTCAGATGCCACAGACTTGAGATAGAAAACTACCAGCTTTTAGTGGCAACTACTCGATGGATACTATTTTTTCTGACTAGCTTATACTAAGAACAACAAAAAAAAGAAACCCAGTATAAAGAAAAATACTCTCAAATTCCTTCATCCCTTCTTGCTAGCTAGCTTTTATGGTCACTGCTTCAACTGATCAATAGGGAAGTCAAGTGTTTTCCATGTCCGAGAGTATGTTTGAGATGAGGACTGGAGCCTGCAGCAGGAGGGGAGGCTGCCAGGGAAGCAAGGAGGAAGGCACAGCCAAACCACTCACAGCCCATTTCACTTCTCATAATCGCAGATGGCATGCAAACAAACCCAATCTAGGACTAGAGTGTCAGACAGGATGAGGTTACTGACCACTTAAAGCTATTCGGAATGCAATTTTAGACAACCCTTTCACCCAAAAGTGGAAGCATGTTAGTCACAGCATCTTATTGCCAGTCCAGCCTCACCTTTGAGGTGTGAGACTAAACTGCATGAGACTGAGCACTGCATGTGCCAACAACACCCTGCCTCAGCTTCACTCCTGAATCAAAGATTCACTTCAAATTCACATGAAGAATCACTGTCCCCTCCTCCTAAAAATTAAGATGGTCTCCCAACATTCACTCTTACCTTAAAACAAAATCAAAGCCTAACTGAGACAACAAGTAAACACATAACTTTAATACTGGGATTCATATCAGCAATTTGAACAAATGTGCCAGTAATACTAAACTCTGATGTTCAAAGAGACATAACTATCAAGCTGTAAAAAAAATGTACAAAAATCAAGAATACATACAGTATTTTCCCTACGGGAACATACATCTTCATACATTTTTATCTTTGTGAGAAAGCTCAGTACAGCTCTGAGTCACTCATTAAAGTTATATCACCCCTAAACATGTGTTGCAAGCATTACTCACACAGCTCAGTCCTAAAACTCAGCCAAAGCTGTAACAGCAGTAGACACCCATCACTGTTAAAAGGATACATTCTCTCATGGCCACAACATCAAGTCTGCTAATATCGGGTGAGCCGGGGCAACACTTCTTGAACTCTTTCCGCAAGTCAAAAAAGGAATAGAAGCATTCAGGTAGTAAAATATTCTGGAAATGGACAAAGTAACTACCATCAGTTAATCTGCTCTGCCTTCAGATATCAAACAATTTCCTTATGATGGGCAGGGAACACAAACAGCCTTTGCTACAGAGAAGCTCCCTCAGATCTTAGACACCTAAGTAAGTTTATAAACTTTTTTGCTTAAGCAGCTTCTTCTCTACATGGTTTAAAGAGAGAAGTGTGCTTTTTCACTGCCAGAGAAACATTTGCTATTATTACTAGTGCCTCACATCCAATATATACGTAGGAGAGCAAATGGCTGCTATTGCAACATTTATCATCAATTCTTGATTCTGGTTTTAACTGTAATAAGCCAGAGGGCACTCAGTTCAGAAAGCCAAACAAATTTTGCAAGACTAACTGAAGACATTTGGTCTATAGACAAGGTTGAGTTCGCAGGGAATAGTCACACTGCAAATATTTATTGCCTTAAAATAATAATAATAAAACAGCAACAACCAAAAAACCCAGCTGTGTGCAGATGAGGGTTTGATACAGTGCAGAGGTTACCCGTCTATGTGGCAATTACTTAAACTGCGGTGTATGAAGCTAGGAGCAAGTCACATAGCCCACTAGTAGTCAGTAAAACCCTTTTCAGTGCACCACTTTGTCTTCCACATGCTTTTTTGGGGGAGGTGGGTGGGCATACACACGACACCAGGGACATGGGCAAAGATTGCGTGGAGAAGACTTGGGAAATGCTGCTTAAACCAACACAAACCACTACTCCCTCAGTTAGCTCTTCCCAACAGACATACTACTTCATATGTCACTTGGCTGTTTGCTGCCTGTAATGCCTCTCAAGACCAAAAGCAAGGGCTTTCTGTGATTTAACGACTAGTTAGCATCTTGGCATTGTAACAGAATGGTGGGATGCATGAAAGCATATTTAGGCCTCCCAAAGAAAGTAGTTTAGGCTCTAAAACAAGTTCTGTTTTGAGAACATTAGAGCTTATCTTAGCATATGGAGAGGTGCATTAGGCAAACGATACTCTTTAAAGACAAACTTATGATAATGCAGGTGTGCCTGCCAAGATTTCCTGCTCTAGTTTTAGCATGGGTATTTTTCTTCCTCCATGAGAGATCAAGTTCTGTACTTTCGCTTGGAACAGTTGATACCAATTCATTCTCTGAATACCATGAGCTGCTACATTGGTTCAGACTGTGCATCTTAAAAGAAAACTATTTAAGAGCCTAGTGATTGCTGCCTATCTGAATTTGAGTCATCCCCCACCCCAGCCTCAGGATTCACCTAGGAACTATTACAGGTCTCATACAGATCTGGTTTACTTAATCTAGAGGCAGATTTCTAATGAATAGTTCTTAAAACAGCAACAGTAGATTTTGATCTTCTGCTTCCTATCAGTGACCCTGTGATGACATATCCCAGGCACCAAACAAACTTAAGAGGGAACAACCCCTACAATTATTTATCCACATACTTTCACTGCACAAAAAGATTAACTGCATAAAACATATTACCATTACACTGGACAAGAAAGTCTGCTAAAAACCCGTATCCTCATGTTCTCACACTGTACCCCAAGAGAAGTACACATATACAAGGACCACCCCTTCACTGTGAATCATGTTCACTGCTTCTGTTTTAAACAGAGGTATAAATACTTAGAGCACCAACTAGTATTAATATTAGACCCATCCAATATTAGCTTTGTAACAGCACAGGCTTGCAGCAGTGCACCTCTAAAGATGAAGCAACAAACTGATGAGCACAGATCAGTTGCAATGTGAAGAGCAGAACAGCTCTGATTAAGTAGTGCATGCTCATAGCAAACCACAAATCGACATGTTATTAATATTGATGCAGTTATTTCAGGACTAGAGGCTCGGCCTACTGCTGCAACTCTATCACTAATGAAAAGTGGGCAGGACCTCATAACACTGTTAGCAGTTTGGCAACTCTCAAGTCATAGAAAACTCCAGATTATGGGACTAGTCATCACTCACAGCCTGCCTCAAACTGCTGCTCCGCTCTTTACAAATACCAGCGCCGCCCTCAACGCGTCAACTGAATACACAGATGGAAAGTTGCTGAAGCTAAAGGTGAATGTAAAATTTCAAAAGGCAGTTTATTATTAAGGTGGTTAGCTATTTGGTAACACTTCCAAATTCCCACTTGCCAATCCATTGTAGCTCCTACAGCTGTAGAAACTAGGACTACTCTGTCAGTGCACTGTTCCTTTCTCAAACACTTCATTCAAGGAAGTCTGTCTTCTGACTTAACATAAAGAGGCATGTCAGGACTACATAAGCACAGGGCACTGTCTGAGCCTTCCACACCAACAGGCTCTGCAGTCTGCCAAGCATATTAACATGTGAGCAATGTTTGTACTGTAGTTGTGTGGAAGCACCTTCATACTAAAGACGAGTTGATCAATTATGTAAGATATCATGTAAAGCACATAGAGTCAGACTTAAGCTACAACTACATACCTTTTTGGAAGCTTCAGGGTGCAGGACCTGCCTAACATGCAACTGTCCATCAGTACAGAAACAGAAGGAAGTACCTACACCAATGTTCAGCTCGTTGCTCACGGACTGATTAAACTGAAAGGAGGAACAAGAAGAGACATACATGTAAAAGAACAGGGTGGTTTTGCGAGGCAGTGGTAGGTCACATGTCATCAGTAGGTAACATGTTATTCCTGGGCAGCAGCGATGTGGAGGTGAAATTTCTTTTTCTATGACCCTAATCCTTCATTTGTCATATGCTTAGCTATTAAGAAAACAATCTACAGATTTTATGATAATTCTCTTCAAAGAAATTCCCCCTCCCCTTATACTGAGGGTTGGCCACACAAATGGGTATGGGCATCACTCCTTTTCCAGAAGTGTTTGACAAAAACATTGCAAGGAGACGCAAAGCTGGTTGCGGAGAGATGAGGAAGTGCCAGGGCAGAAGAGCCTTTCAAGATGGGGCGCTCAAGCACGTTGGAAAGGAGACAGGCTTTCAGCCCTACCCTCAATGAGAATCACGCACACCTCCCTGTTAATCTAGAGCCTTCAATGCAGTCTTGTTCCCAGGATTGATGAACCATCACAATCCTTAACAGAGCCTGCCACACCTAGCCTTTTCAGGGGGCCTAAATTTGGCCTCTTCCAACATAGACTGGGAGTCACATTCAGCAGAGACTCGGGGTCTGGCAGGGCAGGAGACCAGGATAGGGGGATGCCTGACCCTGACCTTACTTTCTGGGGATTCAGTCCTTCCCAAGGTAAATGAGGGAAAGGCAAGTGAGAAATTCCCACAAAGCTCACCACAGACCAGGCTGCCTGGCCTGCATGTCTGTGGTTCTTCTGTGCTAGGTTCCACTGCCACAGTGATAGTGCCAGAGGGGATAAATGGATAACACTGCCTCTACCCCACCAGGTAGCTCCCACGGGAAACCAGCAAGCAGCAGTCAGTTATAGGGTGTCACCTGTCTCAATGCCTGCTCCAGCGGTGGAGCCTGTGCCAGGCTCTCCACATCCACCTGGGTGATTTCCTGGCACTCAGCCGTCAGCTCCGGGTGGTCAGGTCGGACCAGCACATTGTGCAGGTGGCCCAGCTCCAGAGAAAGCAGAGGAGGGGTGAGTCAGCTCCCCAGGCTGGAGGTCCCCACTTGCAGCACGGGCCCCTGCCGTGCACCAGAGCGTGCTCCAGTCTGGGGCACCCACCGCCAGCCCAACACTGGGGCCATCCCTGTTGTGCTGAGCACAACTGGGGCCAAGGGCAGCAGCAGGTCGGGGTGCTCCCCTTCGGGGGAAAAATACCTCCTTACTCCTCAGGTCGACCACTTTCCACAGGAGCTGGAGCAGCTCTCGCTCATCCGAGCCCAGCCTTGCCCCGTTGGTGCCCGCCGTGGTCACGAAGAGGATCACCAGGTAGTCGGGAGACGCCGTCATGGTGCCACAGGGCCAGTGGAAAGGATAAAAAGAAAAGGGGGAGTGGGGGGAGGGAGGGGGAAAAAAAGGGGGGGAAACGAAAGGAGGGGGGAAGAAGCAAGGCCAGAAACTTTCCCTTCCTGAGGCGCTTTCAAGCGAAACTCAAGCGAGAGAGCCCCCACCTGCAGCCCCGCTCCCCGACGACTGGCGCGGAGGAGACACACGGCTACCCCGCTTCCCACCCCCTCCTTTCCCGGGGCGGGCGGCGGCCGCTCCCACGCCGACTGCACCCCTGGGAGGCGCGCAATGGCTGCGGGCTTTTCTGCGCGGGGCCGCGGCCCTACCTGCCCACCCCCCGGCCCACGTGGTGCAGGTAGCACACACCTGGCGCCGCCCGCTCATTGGCCCCGCCGAGCGGGGACGTGGCAAACACGGCGTGGGGGGGCGGCGGCGGAATGGGGGGGCCGTGATTGCGGGCGGGGCGCTCAGCGCGGGGCTGTGATTGCGGGAGGGGCCCGAGGCCGCTCCGGGCTTCCGAGGAGCACCAACGTGCACCGACGGTGGCCGGACGCTGCCGGGCCGCGCCTCCCGCTGTCGGGGCGGCGCTGCCCGGGAAGGCGCGAGTGACTCCTCACCGACGGGACGGCCGAGGGGAGAGGGGACGCCCGCTCCTGCCCGGGACATGTCGCGGGCGGGGAAAGCAGGTCGGCCCCGTGTCCGTCGGCTGCCCGCAACCCTGTCCGCCTGGACGGAAAGGGAGGGGAGACGGTCACACCGCCCGCAGCCGCCCCGGCGGGTCTCCGCCCTCGGCGCGGAGCGAGCTCGGCGCCAGGGAGCACGGCGGCGGCCGGGAGAAACTCCTGGCGAGGGAGCCGGGCGGGCTCAGGGCGGTGGAGCCTCTTCCTCCGTCGTGCTCACGGCTGCGGCACGGAAGCCTCTGTAGTGCCCTGGCACGGCGGACCTAGTCGTGCGTTAAGAGCTGGCTGGTTTGGCTGTCGCAGTTTCCCACAATGACCCGTGCTGGCTTTGGCGCGTGTGACAACCGCCTCTCTTCTGGTGATCATGGTTTCGCTGAGAGATTTGCTTTACGTGCCTGTTGCTCAAACCCTGATTTTTTTCATGACAAATACCTGAAAAGATCACTGAATGTAGGGAAAAGAAGTAACACACGCTTTCTCCACGGAAATCCTGCAGCACTCCTGGTTCCTTGAGACCCTAGTCGTGCATTTCCAACTTCAACACGATGCTACTACTCTAAGTTTTTATGGGATGATGGTGCACATCATGCATTCCTTCATCGCCATTCCCTGTGCTGGCGCCGGTTCGCAGCTTGCACCCCCTTTTACTAGCTCACCCAGATGTGTTGGTTTGGTGAGAAGGGAGAGGCATTGATGATCCTGTCAGCCATTGACTAACCCACATAGTACCCGGCAACTTCATCCTGCTCTGCTGCAGTTTGGCACAGCGTGGGTCTCCTTCCACTGCCACCAAACTCCTCCTTGAAAAGTTTATACGTTTCAATGGACGGCCACGTTTTGTGTACAGAAGATGGCTGGAGCAATTGTCACCCTTTTTTGCATAAGATTTTGAAAATGGCGTTTCTTGATAGTAAAGTTACTGCGATTTCAGGGGTGGAGACGGCAAATTAATTCTCCCAGTTTTAAAATGCAGTAGCCGAAATTGGCCACGAGAACCTGACACCAGAGCAAATCACGCCCCTTTTGTCGGAGGGTGGGGGTGCCTGGTTTACCCTGCCCATTTGTCCTGACTTTCTTTGCTCGAAGAGCAAAGTATCTGTGAGGCAGAGCACTGGGGTTGTGTGTCATCAGCAGTGGCTGCAGCTGATCTGTACTCAGCATCTGAGCAGGGTTGGTCCTCACTTGGGGAGTTGCTCAGTGGACTTTGCCCAGCCTGGTGTGCAGGGAATTTTTTAAATTTTTTTTTTTTTGCAACTTCACTTTCAGGTCTTTGTTTAGTGCAATTTCTTCTTAAAAAAAACCTCCCTCACACACACACACACACACACAAATCCCAAACAAAGAAAACCACTTTATATTTTAGTAAAAAAGTCCAGAAGTCCATTTCTGAAATGACTTCACACTGGAGCATGCCAGATAGTGCCTGCTGGGTTTGCTGGTCATCTTTCAGTAAGAGTCATCCATCCTAGATGATTTCCTTCCCAATGCCTGCTTGGCTTTTGAGATGCAGCCCTTGTCTTTGTTTCCAGATGGGTACCTGATCTTCGTGATTTGTAGTGTTCTGCCTTAGCCATTTCTTTTTTCTTCCTTCTTATCCTTAATTGTCCTGTTCTATCTTGCCTCTTTCCATCCAGGAGCATCAGACTCCTCTGCTTATTGCTATAGCAGGCTCACACTATGTACAGTAACCCCTTTCATAGGTTTAGCTGTACCCTAAAAGTACTTTTAATTCCCATTATGTCTTTTGAGTTTGTGGTTAATCTGTGGTTTATTGATTTATTTTGGGAGCCATTTGCTGCTAATTGTTCCTGTAGTGTCATTACCTTTTATTTTTCTTTTTCTTGGGTAACACATTCCCTAAAACGCTGATTTACCAGTCACAGTTCCCATTCCACTCTCTTTCCTTCATGTCTTCAGTATCTGGTCTGACTACATGCACCAGTTGTTCTGGTTCCCATGCAGTGTCACCCAGGCTCCTGGCGTTTGTGTACTCCCACTCCACTTGCTTCTTCCTGGCCATTTGTTATCCCTGGGCCTCCATAAGCATAGTCTTTGCATGAAGTGTCATCTTCCACATGACATCAGTGTTGTTACCTACAGAAACATATTAGGGTGCTTTGGGGCACAATGAACTCTGAAGGCTCCTCCCAGCACCTTATTGCTGGATTTTTCTCCTGATACTCTGTGTTTCCTGCCTGCTGTCCATCTGCCTAGCTTCTAGCCCCTCTGCTAATCTCAGTGCAAGTGTTTCTCTGTCCTTTTTGTAATAGTTTTGGCTTCCCAACACACCACTTTCTGTTATAGGACATTTCTGAAGCTACTCACACCTTCCCTCATGTCAAGAGACCTCCGTGCCTTTGTATTTATTTCCTCCATGTTCCTGAAACTTCCTCCTCTTATCAAGCAAGGCTCATCCTCCCAGTTTATTTTCAACAACTGTGGGACTTTGCAAATCTCACTGCCTCCAGGTTTTTCCTGTGAGTTCTGTGTCTCCCACCCTGCTTTATTTTTCTACAGAGGGTCTTCAATCCACCCCAGTACTATCTGCAACTCTATTATCTTTCCCTGCACAGATGTTTGGCTTGCACTGGGTCTCCCACCTGTATCACTCTTGCCTATTTGTGCTAGTGTTTTCTTTCAGAATATCAACTACTTACAGCTGCAATGGCAGAATCAGCAGAGCAGTATTATTTTGTTGGAATGTCTTAATGATTACCACCAACTGGTTGGGGTGTTTTTTTTTTTTTAATCTGAGACAATTGCTACTGCTAGCCAAATTCTGTTTCCTTCACTTTCATCAGTCACTATACGTCTCTCTACTGATACCCAAATTTTTCCCTGAAATCATGCAACTGGGAGTGACACTGAAACACTGCTGCTTTTCCTTGCAGAAAAGAAATGCCACTGACTTGTAAGCCTAGCCAGGTACTGAAATCAATAACATTACATTCTGAGCCATCTGAATTTAATCTGGCAAAGCTGATTCTTCTCACATCCAGAGCCATAGCTGTTACCAGCAGCAAGGGAGTCAGTGCAGATAAAAACACAGGGCTGGAATTCCCCTGACAGTTACTGAAACTCCTCGTGCTGGCTGACCTGGTTGCAATACTGTTCCAGCCTGTCCCGGGAGAGAAGCCATCTGACAGGGACTGTGTTCCCCCGGCATAATGGTACGCGCGATGATGCCCACGTTTGGAGTAGATCTGCAAAGCTGCTCTCGGGTAGAAGCCTCCAAAGAGCCCATAAACATCACTAAAATAAGCCACGGCAAGAATCATTAGCAGCTGTAAGGCACTGTGCTGCTTTAGCAAAACATGTATACGTTTGAGTTTTGTTTGTCTACGTACAAAATTTATATGTAATTCCAGGAGTTCAGATCTGTTTATCCACCAGGGTGAGAAAGAGGGGTGCCAGCTCAGGGCAAGAATGAGAGCCAGACCTGCTGGCACAGGCAAGGAGGCCCCTTAGGTCTCAAATTCTGAAATGTTTCTGTGAAGGGATTTGCAGCATTTTAACAGTAGTACGAGGAGGCAGTACCATGTTTTCAGAGGATTCAAAAGAAATTCCAGTCGGTGAGTATCCCTGCACTCCCAACAAAACACCTCTTCAGGTGTGCCAATAAAACAGGTTGTGGAACTGTGCATTGCTGCCCAGCTCCCCAACACATGGTATGGGGACAGGAATTTCCTGAACTAGTTTCACCACTGAAAATGGATATATCCAACCACACCCTTGCTTACACTGATGCAATGTTCTCACCTCAAGTTCAACCTGGAGGACTGCTACTCCTGGTGCCAGTGAAACTCCAGAGGGCTGAGAGTGGCAGGCTTAGCTACTGAAACAAAGGGGCTCACCAATTCCTGGTGTGTTTGCAAACCAGCTTACTTCATTAAGAAGTTGTTCCAGAAACAAGATATAGATAATAAGGTATAATTAACACCATTAAGGAGAGGGCAGGGAAGTGGCTGAAGCTCCAGTCGGCGGTTCAGATTTTCTAGACTTCCCCTAAAGGCACATGGCGCAGTTTTGCCATTACAGAGACAGAGCTTGCACAGAAAACTTCCGAGACCTTATCTTTGCATGAGATGGGCTCCATGTCATCCATCTGGCCAGGAGCCAGGCTGGCTTCAAGGTTGGCCCCACATCTAGCACAGCTGCCATTGCAGAAGGGCACCGGGCATCAGACAGGGAGACCAGGGGCCGTGCAAGGAAAGGCTGTGAGGAATTGCTCGGTGCCAGCGCCAGAGAAGCGTCCATTTCCTATATCTGGAAAGGGCCAGCCTGAAACACAGAAAGACTAGGAAGGAAAAAGCTTCCCAAGGAAAGGAACCTTCCCAAGCAGGGCCGAGTTTGGTCAGCGCTGAGCCGGGGCTGAACGCGGTGAAACCAGGCAGCAGCAGGGCTAGAAGCAGAACCGCAGAGGCGATGCCCGCCGAGCTCGGGGGCACCACGGCCCTCTCCCCCTTCCCCCTCATGAGCTCAGCCTGCGGGCTCTAACACCGCGGCAGCGACCCCACTCCTGCCGCCGAGCCGCAGCTCCCCCTCCGCTGTGAGGGAAAATCCCTCCTTCCCCGAGCCGCCCTTGGCTTTGCCCTGCTCGGGCACGGGTGGGGACGCCGCGAGCGGCCCCGCAGCTCCTGGGCGGGAGGGCTGGGGCACCGACAGCCGCGCACCGCCTCCCTTGCGGCTCTGCGGGCAGTGCGTGTCGCGCGGGCGGGGCAACGCTCGCGCCGCAGCCCCGCCCCCCGTTCCTGCCCGTGCCCGGCGGAAACCCGGAAGCGCTCGCGCTGCCGCCCGGAAGCCCTTCCCCCTCGGCCGAGCCAAGATGGCGGTGGACGCTGCAACCGAGCTCCTGTTTTTAGACACGTTCAAGCACCAGAGCGCGGAGGTAACGCGGTGGGATGGTGGGATTGCCGCTTCTCTCATATTCTTTCTTCCTAGCTACTGTTGGGGCCCTTTTGTCAGCGCCGGTGGGCTCCCGCAGACTCGCGGCGGTAGCGGGGCATGGAGCGCCGTTGGGGCGCTCAGGGTCGGGGTAGGCCTCGGCGGCGGCCCTACTTCAGCAGATGGTTGAGCCAGGAGCGAGCAGACCCTAGCGAGGTGCCCGCTGAGGCGGGGGATCTTCACTCCTTCCCCGCCTTGTCCTCGAAGCCTTGTTCGAGACGTGGCGCCCGACCTCGCGGTGCGGCCAGCCCCTTCCCGCTGTTCTGGTAGCTGCTGGCAGGGGCTGAGTGAGGGGGGTGGCACGGCGGTGAGAAAGGAGTGAAGATTTAGAGGTAGCAGGGAGGAGAAGCTGGCGGGAAACAAAGTAGGTAAAACTGGTTTGAGAAGTATATAAGTGAGGAAGTTGGAGAGAGGGCCGAACTCAGCCCCTTGTGAGATACCTACTGCTTTTTTATAGCTAGTGAGGAGGAGGGGTGTATTGTGTGGGTGTGAGATATTCTCGCAGATTTATGCAGCACACCGGTATTCTGAACAAAATGGTTATTTCAAGCTTGCTTTAGCAGTGGAGGTAGGGCAGGTATTCCACTTTGAGGCTGTTGGGATCCCGAGTCTCCCTGGAGCCATTTGTGTTGCAGCAGGTTTGCCAAGGGCTCAGCCAGTTGTGCTGTTCAGGGAGGAAAAAGGGAACCATCGAAGGGGTGGGGGGAATGAAAAGTAGCGAATAACACAAGAAAAATGTTGTAGAATCATGGAATATCTGAACTGTGCTCCTAGACATTAAGAATAAAAAGTATTCTAAGTTGATGCTGCACTTAAAAATAAACTGGAAATTATTTTGTGGTCCTTTCTAGCTGCCAGGATCAAGGACACCCACATGTATTTTTAATTCTGCTTTTTAAGACCGTATTGGGCAAGAAACACTAGCCACTGCTGTTCACCTATGTAGAATACACGAGCCACTCCTGTCCTCCTCCAAGACACTATGAATGGTTTTTTGTTGTGTGTAACAGTTTCTCACAATTTCTGTCTTACCAGTGACATTTTCCAAACCTGAATCATTGAATTTTTATTGAAGAAAAGAAGAAAATTAGTGTTACATGTTGCAGAAAAGCCCTCATGTTGTACTAATTCTTCAGCTAAATGAGTCATGAGTTTTGCCTTGGAACTTGCAGTTCTCAAAAAGTACTGCAAAGTACTAAGCAAAATTATTTATTTGGCTTAGCTATGCAGTTTAACATGTATTGATATAGTTATTTGGGCACTTTTTTCCAATGTTTTGGAAGAAAAGTGGGTTGGATTCGCTCACCGTCATGATGATTTTGCTGTGTGGCTGTCGGGGAATAATCTCATACCATTTGAAAAGGGATTTATGTATTTTTGGGCACTGCTGCTGGGGATGCAGCTTCCTCCGCAGCAGCCCCCTTCCTCCAGAAATCTGAGTCTCCCATGTGACACACAGACCATTTTTATAAGCACAGCAAAAGAGGTCTCTCAGGCTGCGGTCACCCCGTTCCTGTTAAGCATAAAATCGCCTAGGTTGGAAAACACCTTTAAGATCATCAAGTCCAACAGTTAATGTAGCACTGCCAGGTCCATCAAAGTCAGTCATAGCGAGGTTCCTTTTGTTCTACTGTCCTGCTTGTAACACATCAGCCCTTAGGGCAATGTATTGTATTTGTGTGCTGAAACATATATGCACAGATTTCTTATTAGATGACACTTGTATATGCCCAAAAGCACACATTTAAATACTTGTTTTAAACCCCATGTTTGTTCCTGAAGGTCTGTGCCCATGGACACCATGCTGGGGCAGTTAGTGAAGAACCGAAGCCCCCATGGGAAACACTACCCCTCCTTCCTCACTGACCTTGATGTCTGCAGAGTTTCTTACATCTTCTCACTCCTTTCTCTGGCCACAAAAACCTGCCACTTGGGGTTTTTTCACCCCTTTTAACTATGTTATCCCAGAGATGCTACCACTGTTCTGCTTGGCCTTGGTCAGCGGCAGGTCTGTCCTTGAGCCATCTGGAATTGGCTTCATCTGATCTATAGAAAGCTTCTAGCTGCTTCTTGCAGAAGCCACCGCTGCAGGAATCCCTCACCCCCCAAACCTTGCCACGCAAACCCAAACACTTTGTTTATTAGTATCTTGGTACTTTCTTGCCTTATGCTGGCAATTTTGGGCCTTTGTTTCTTTTCTGATCTTAATGAAAGTTTTATAACATTTACCTGCAGATAATTTGGTTTGTAGGGTTTTTTTTCCAGTCAGGTTGGTAGACACTTAGGTTAGTGTGAGGTTTTTCTTTTTTTCTTCCAGCAATCTGCTAATTCAGTTTGCTAAATGGAAACTTTCAGTGAGAAATTATTGTGATTTGGAGTGTCTTTTTAAGAAAGTCTTTATCTGCTTACAGTTGGACATATAGTTGATATATGTGTGCTATTTTGTAAATGTATACATCATAGATGTGCTATATAAATATAATAAGACCCAGTGTGGTGAGAGAAGACTTTCAGCGTTAATTGTTTGGTGGCTGCTACATGGGAAGTCACTGTGACTTTTATGATTACTTCCTAGTTTACTCAAGCGTCTTTTATGAGTGACAGCATAAGAATGTTTTTATTTGCTATTTCTGAGTGGGAAACAGCAATGTTATTTGCAAAAGGTTTCCAGATGTTGTTGCACAATAGTAGAAATAAGCATCCTATGGCATTTCTGTACAGGTCTAGTAAAACAGGTTTATATTACCATTACAATTTCGAATACTACATTTGATATATAACATTTGCTGTTGTTTAAAATTAACCCATACTGTTTAATATTTTACAGAAGTGCATTTTGTAATTATTAGAATTGCGACCTTGATTTTTGTTAATAAAGAAAGAGTACATTGTGCTGCTTGCATTTTACATTTCTTAGACTTTCCTTATTCTTTGTTTTGTAGCAGAGTACCAATATAGATGTAGTTCGTTTTCCATGCGTGGTTTACATAAACGAAGTGCGTGTCATTCCTCCAGGAGTGCGGGCTCACACGAGTTTGCCTGACAATAGGGCTTATGGGTAAGTGAAAGATACTATCTGTTTGATTCAGGAACACTTTCCTATTTTTTTGTCTTGAACTTATATATCCCAATAGAACCTCTGATATAAAAAGGTAAAATGTTTTATGTGACTGTTAGCTCATAATTATTTGGGGAAATTATTTAAACATACAATGTATGGGGTTTTCTCCCCTGTTAGTCCTACTTACACTGATAAGGAGCTTGACAGATTTAATTTTTACTTTTGTTCTGTTTCCAGAGAGACATCCCCACATAGTTTTCAACTAGACTTGTTTTTCAACAATGTCAGCAAGCCAAGTGCCCCTGTTTTTGATAGGCTGGGGAGGTAAGTACTTTCAAGACTACTGCACGACTTCATTACCTACCTTTTTCTTCCTGAGAATTTTTTAGTGCACAAAATGCACAATGTAAAGTCTGCATCTCCCATGATTTCCATGTTTAGTCTGGTTTTTGCTAGTTTGTATTCTTGCCCTTTTCCTCTAGTCTGTGTGGGAAGACAGAGATTCATGAGTAAAACAAGAAAAAACACTGTTATTTTTAAATTCATAGAGCCCATATATATTAATATTTTGTAGGAATAAGTGATGATGCACTCTAGTTTTTAAGAGTCTGTGCTTGTTCAGGGGTTTGTTATTGGCTTCTATATTTAGTACTATTGTGTTTCATTTTTGTAAGCATGCTTTATATTAATGGAAAAATAACTTTGTGTGTTTTATTTAACAGCCTTGAGTATGATGAAAACACTTCAATTATTTTCAGACCCAATGCAAAGGTAATGCAATATGATATAAACCTTCATGTCTGTCATTTAGGTATAATTATGTTTGCATGTGGTATGTAAGCACTGTGTGAAGCTTTTACAGTTTAAGATCTTATTTTAAAATCTGCCTGTACTTCAGATACTTGTTACTTTAAAGTTTGCATCTATGATGGCGTGAGTTGTAGAAATTTTGATTGCTTGACAGTTCCTATGGAGATTACCAAGAGAACTTAGAGGCAAAAATAAATCAGGATGTTGCAGCTGCAGGCCACAGCTAAGAAAATAATTTTCAGTTCTGTTTGAGTTTATTTCTTTCAGATCAGTGTTTGTGTGGCTATGGTAATCTTTTCTTTCTCAGTGATAGGCTGTAGTAGATTAGGAAATATATTGCAAGGAATCGAGTGCTTTTAGGGAAAGATTATTTATTGTGATGATTGATGTATTTACAGTTTTCTCAGTTTTCAAAATGTGGGGGGAAGAACTACTTTAAGGTTCAGTTATCCTTTCAAGCAGATACTGTTACTATATCAGTATATTTACTAATAACTGCTAAAGAAAACAAATTTTCCTGAAGTTGTCTTGCGTTGTTTTTAAGTGGATTTTTTTTTTTTTTTTTTAAATAAAACAGGTGAACACAGATGGATTGGTTCTAAGAGGCTGGTACAACTGTCTGACTTTGGCAATATATGGCTCAGTTGACAGGGTAATAAGTCATGAGAGAGAATCACCTCCTCCACCCCCACCTCCACCCCCACCTCCCCAACAGCAGCCTGGCTTGAAAAGAAACGCGAAACATGGTAAGCCTTGTGAGAAGGCACAGATTTGGTTTTGTTTGGGTTTTTTTAAAGTCAACATTATAGTATTTAATCTGAAAAAACCCTCAAATTCTTTCACACTTTAGATTTCAGTGGCTATATTTTTCTTGCTTTGTCTTTGCCCTTCAGTTTTGTATTTTCTATTAGATATATATTCTTTTAGATATATATATTTATATGTTTATTTATATAAAACAAATATTTAGTGGCTTTAAGTAGATTCTTGTTTAGTGGGATTATTTTTTTGAGAGTGGGTTACTTGATCTGTTGCTAATTACTTGGGATGATCAAAATGCAGTTTAATTTGTGTGAACTCAGTAAAATTTAGAGGATTGAAATATCAACCAAATGATTAGTAGTAAAATTATAACAAGATGATTTTACAGCCATAATTAACTTATTTTGTGACTTGTATGTAAAATACATTATAGAAGAGTGTGTGCTTTGTATTGGTGTTAGAATGGCCACAAATAGAATCCATGATCAAGTTTCTGCTTCAGCTTTGGTTTTTAAATATAAAACTAAAACTGTCCTGTTCAAGGTACAACTGTTGGGCTGAAAATTTTTCAATACTCAGTGTAGTAAAAATCATTTGTAAACTGTAAAAAACCTGTTGATTAAAATGTAAACTTTAAATTTTTTTAAAAAAAGTAACTCCTATGTTATTGGTAGAGTTACAATATTGCTAGTGTGAAAGCCAAAAATGGCAATGTCCCATGTTAATTTTAAGCCAGTATTATATTAAAAACAAATGAGTAGTGTTAATAAGCTTGCTTATTGTGTCGTTTACATCAAGAGTGACTTCAGAAAACTGCCTCACATGCTGGAGAGAATACAGATTGAATAACAGCTGTGAAACAAAGGTGTTCCCTAGTTAAAAATAACACCGGAAAAACTAAAATTTCCCACTTTGTTCCTGTGATTCTACTAAATGCAAACTTTCATTTTCACAATAAATATAGCTGATGGAGAGAAAGAAGACCAGTTCAATGGCAGCCCTCCAAGACCACAGCCAAGGGGACCAAGGACACCTCCAGGCCCTCCTCCTCCTGATGATGATGAGGATGAACCTATGCCAGTGTCAGGTAGAGTGAGAGCAGACTGTTTTATCTGCTGCCCGTCACTGCTTAGCAGAGGCAGAAGTTCTGTGTTCCTGCCTGGTGTGAAGTTTCCTGTCTGCTGTTACTCCTGCTGGACAGGTTCAGTTTTGGGAAAGGGATTTGAAAGAAAATGTCTTGGCTATGCTAAATTGTGTCAATTTAGAAGTTACTAGAATTGAGGATATCAGTTGTTGACCAATACTCTGCTTGAACATGCTGCTCATTTTATATAAATGTTCTGCTGACTAGTATTCATTGCCCTTCTCCTCCATCCCTCTGCAGCACCTGCTGAGTTCTCTGGTCTGCATATGGGTTAAAAGTGCCAAGGACTCTTTACATGTTGATTTATAGTCTTAATGAACTAAGTGATTGTTGTTTGTGTTCAGTCAAATCACCAGAATATTTTCTTTGGGATGCTTTTTTGTGTCTCCATTAATAAAAAATTCTAAACCATATTATTGAGCATCATTGTATATCAGAGAAGTCCTCATTTCTTAACCTTTGTGTTTTTAGTGGTTGGGGAAAAAGAAGATGATGTGGATCATCGAGAGGATTACTTCGAACCTATTTCTCCTGATCGAACATCCATTCATCAGGAAAGCCAGTATTCTGATGATGGAGAAGTGGAGGAAGATCAACCAGAAGAAGGAGATGATGATGATGATGTGGATGTTGAGGAGGACGATGATGACGACGATGATGATGATGGTCATACAGTAGAAAGTATTGCTGATGAGGAAGAGGAAGAGGATGAGGAAGATGAAGATGAGGATGAGGGTGAAGAGGAAGAAGAAGGTGAAGGTGAGTTTGTAAATAAGGAAAACAAAATTGGTTTTCTGAAATGTCAATGGCAATATCATTATGATAACTAAGTGCAGAGAGAACTGGATCTTTTCCCTTTTGACATTGCACCATTGCCTGCCTTATTTGCAGCAATGAGCTTGTTTGTCCATAATTAATTTTATTTCATATCTGAGTCCCTTCTTCTTTTTAGGAGATGATGGGTATGAGCAGATTTCAAGTGATGAAGATGGAATTGCTGACCTGGAACGCGAAACATTTAAGTATCCAAGCTTTGATATTGAATATACTCCTGAGGATCTGGCATCTGTACCTCCTGTGACATACGAACCTTTTGAAAGGGAGCTTGGACCTCTTTTATACTTCAGCTGCCCTTACAAGACTGTATTTGAAAATGAAGTTGGTAAAATAAAGGACCAAGACCCAGAAAAAGAAAATTCAGGGGCAGTGGAAGCCTCAGTTAAATTAACTGAACTCTTGGAATTATATCAAGAGGAAAGGGGTGCGAAGTGGGTCACTGCATTGGAGGAAGTTCCAAGTTTAATAACAAAAGGATTGAGCTACCTGCTGGTGAAAGACACAAAGCAAAACTATATTACCCAGCTAGTAGACTGGACCCTGCAAGCTTTAAACCTTCAGGTAGCTCAGAAACAACCCATTGCTTTGAATGTCCGACAGCTCAAAGCTGGGACAAAACTGGTGTCATCACTTGGAGAATGTGGGACTCAAGGAATAACGGCACTCTTGCAGGCAGGAGTTATTAATGTGTTATTTGACCTGCTGTTTGCAGATCATGTGTCGTCCTCCCTTAAACTTAATGCTTTTAAAGCTTTGGATAGTGTTATTAGTATGACTGAGGGAATGGAAATGTTTCTGAGGGGTGGCGTAGATGTACATGAGAAAAGTGGTTATCAGAAACTCCTGGAGCTCATACTGTTAGATCAGACTGTGAGAGTAGTTACTGCTGGTTCCGCAATTCTCCAGAAATGTCACTTCTATGAGATTCTCTCAGATATTAAAAAGGTGGTTGATCAGTTAGCAGAGAACACTCCATCTCTTTCTAATCACACGGAGCCAGAACAGGACCAGGACCTGGCAGGACTTGAAAGAACCAACCAGGAATATGAGAATGATGTGGAGACTCCGATGGACATGGATCATCTTTTGGAATCTTTTAATATAAGTGAAGGAGAGATGGAAAAGCTTGTTAGTCTCCTCGAAGAAATCTTCCATTTGATGGAAACTGCTCCTCACACAATGATTCAACCACCTGTGAAATCTTTCCCAACCATGGCACGCATTACAGGCCCTCCAGAAAGGGATGACCCTTACCCTGTCTTGTTCAGGTATGGCAACTGCAAGTTCACTTTTCTAGAGTGTATTTCCTCCAGCTTGATACTGACAGTTTTTAGGGGTGACCTTGTTGACTGACACTTTTCTAGATATTTCATTCTATATTGGTGAATGCTGGATTGTGCTTATGAAGTCTGAGAGAGTGTGATACTTAATGTACCTGTTACTTTGTTGGCTTTCAATCAACCTAGTGTTCATGATTAAAGAAGTTAACCTTATTGCTGGTGCTGTGCTAGCACTTCACAGATTGCATTCACAGATCCAGGCCAGTTGTGCTAGGTGCTGTACAAGTGCAGTGCTGTACAAATGCATGTTTGAAAACTGCTAGAGATCTGCAGTGTTTTCCCTTTGTTATCTTGGAAAACATCTGTGCCTATGAGTAGAAGAGGCCTGGAATTCCTCTGTCTGTATGCTGAGATGGCGGATACAAGCTTACAAGTCATGCAGTTGTGTCAGTGTAGCTCACTGTTTCACAGCATGGGCAGAGGAGCTGAGGCCTGCCTGCCTTCAGCCATTTAAAGGATCCCATGGGTTACTTCTCTGGTAGCACGTTTCTGTTTAGAAAGTATTTCTCTAAATGCTAATAGGTTTCCTTGTTAGTAGCACTGTAGGTCATGGCTCTGCATGTACCTATATGCAAAGAGTCTTCAAATACATAGGCTATAATGATTGATTTCTTAGCACATGTAAATTGTTTAACACGGCATTGATGATGAGTCAGAAACAGCAAATTTAATAAAATAGGAACTATTTTGTTTGTAGATAAGTAACTTTTTTTTGGTTATTTTGGAGACCAGAACTTTAGGGATTTATTTCTGTAAATGTTACAGCAATTATGCTTCACAAGATTAAAATTTTATGCTATTTCACAATTAGTTATTAGAGGAGTAAATACTGAAGCTAGGAGGCGTGTAACTTTATGTGGTGTTATTATGCAGTGTTGACTGATAATTGTAATATTACTGATGATTTTCCTGTTTGTTTTTGTTTTCCAGATACCTTCACAGTCACCTCTTCTTGGAATGCATTACTTTGCTACTGTCCATTCCAGTGACAGGTGCCCATCCAGGTGTGCTTCAAGCTATACGAGATATCTTGCGCTTCCTGGCGCAGTCCCAGAAGGGTCTTCTCTTCTTCATTTCCGAGTACGAAGCTACAAACTTGTTGATTAGAGCACTTTGTCAGTTTCCTGATCCAGATCAAGAGGAGGGGCTCCAGTCAGATGGTGCCAACGAGGATACTTTTGCCCTGTGGCTCCTGCATTCCACACAGACATTACAGTGCATTTCTGAATTGTTCTGCCACTTCCAGCGGTGCACAGCCAATGAGGAGACCGACCATTCGGATCTGCTGGGAACACTTCACAACCTTTACTTGATCACCTTTAACCCTGTGGGAAGATCTGCTGTGGCTCATGTATTCAGTCTGGAGAAAAACCTCCAAAGTCTTATTACTTTAATGGAGTACTATTCCAAAGAAGCTTTAGGGTAATTTATGCTTTTATTTATATCCTTTAGGTTTTTACATTGTAAAAGTATCTATCTTGTCGCTAATTTGGGAAATCAAAAATATTTTTTTTTCTTTTAGATAATGGTGTTTTTGTTAAAAAACAAAGCAACTTAAGTAGAATAATTTAATAGAAAATCAGGCCTGTCATTTGTAATTAAATACTTAATACCAAAGATCTGCATAGGTCATCCACAAAGGTGGTGTAATACAGATCAGACTTTTGGCTGAATGAAAAAAATCAGTAAGTAGTCAGTTTTCAGTCAAGCATGAGACTTGACTGTGAAACAAGCAAAAGGCTTGACTGGGGAAAGTGGACACTGCATTGTTCCCTGGGGTTGGAATCTCTTAATCATTATGTTTTTATAAGTGTTAAAAACAGTCATCATTTTCTCTGGACAGGCAGTTTTATTATTATAGGCAGCAGTGGTTTTAAAACAAGATTTGTAAAACCAGATGAAATTATGGGAAAAGATTTCTGTGCTGCTTGACTTGCTCTCATCCTTTGTGGATGTTGAAATAAATAGAAAGTCACTGTGAAAGAAAGTTTTCACTTTTCAAAAAGCATAGGAGAAAACTTGGGATTTTTAATTGATAATTATAAGGGGCAATCCTTGGTGAAGGTAAAAGTTCTGTAGTTCTGATGTTTTAGAGGTCAAAGAAGGAAAATCTAGCAGATACCCAGTTGTATTAGCTGAGATCTAAAGAAAATCCTTGTTGTTGTTTCAGAGATTCAAAGTCTAAGAAGTCAGTTGCTTATAATTATGCCTGCATCCTTGTTTTGCTGGTGGTTCAATCTTCTAGTGATGTCCAAATGCTGGAACAGCACTCAGCGCCTTTGCTGAAGCTTTGTAAAGCAGATGAAAATAACACCAAATTGCAAGGTACAGTATGTGTCATTATCAACTGAATTGTTTGAATGTATAGAAGAAACCTTTTATATGTGGGTAATTGGTGCTTCATGATCATCTGGTTTGGATAATGTATATAATGAACATTCCTTCTCCAGCTGCATCTGATTAGTTGAGTCACTGAGATGATGTGTAATATTTTTTTCTGTTAATGAGAGTTAAATAGGAAATTCTTTATAGTTAAATTACTTTTCAAGTTTCATTAACTACCATGAATTTTGGATAATTACAGGAAGTTTGAAATTATTTTTGTGTTGAAAATAGGAGAGCAAATTTTAGTAAAAATGGACTAACTAGATGGTGATCTGACTCTTATTTTTGTTATTCCCTTTATTGATGTACCATTATAAAGTTTTTCTGTACTAATAGGTAATCCTGTGTCTATTTTCTGGTACCTAGGCTATCTGCCACACTACCCTGTTACTGAATCTTTTGACCTCCAAACTGTGTCTTGGTGTGTTCTCTGGCTCATGTTGACTTCCCATGTCATGTGGAAAAAGCCCGCCGGGCATTATTCTGACATCTGAACATTGAAACTCTGATGTCCAGAGTTGTGCTGTGCACTGCTTAACTGACTTGTGTAGACATACCAATAGTCTCTTTCAAAACTTAAGTGCACCGAAAGAAATAAATTCTTCAAAGTTTAATTTTAATTCCAATTCCCTCTTCTACCATGCTTTTATTTCTTTGCTCCTCATCTGATCATCATGCAGTTTCATGGGAAGTGGGGCTAGTTTATTAAACCAAATGATGAAGCCAGTCTGAGAATAGCCAATTGAGGTCTAGTTTAGCTCTGAACATTCACGTTCTTTTAAAATCTTCAGGAACAATAGAAACAATTTAAAATTTTAAATCCCTTGTCCCAAAAAATTGGCACTATTCTGGGCTGAGAGAGAGTGAGTCTCTGTTGCCAGTGCAGAGATTGGCTCCATTTGGGCCTTTAATAGGTGTGTTGTATTCAATTTGTAGTAACCTGTTACGTATGTTAAGGGGATTGTGCTTTGGTCCTTGCCCTTGATGGCTTTTTCTTTAGCTGACAGTGGGACCCTTTGTGTCTTCTATAAATAAGCTTAAAGTTGAGTAACACGGATAATAAGATGGAAAATATTTCAGTGTTCAGATTGACTTGAGCCCAATTTTTTCTGTCTGTGAGGTGTATTGCCTGGTCTGAAGTCTTACTTGATGCTTTTCAGCTGGCTACAGCTGCAGTGTATCTCTCAGATTTGATGCTTGGCCTTTGTACCTGTTGTGAAAATTAAATACATTTTTATTGAAAAAGTGTTGTATTTATAAACACATTGACAAGTTACTTAAGTAATTTTGGTTTTCTTTTGCCCCAGAGCTCAGCAAGTGGCTTGAACCTTTGAAAAATCTTAGATTTGAAATAAATTGTATTCCAAATCTCATTGAATATATCAAACAGGTTAGTAAAACACAGATAGATACTATCTTTTAGTTGTGCTCTATAAGCTCAGACCTTTTGTATTTTGATATTTTACCTTAAGTATGTTCTAACGTGTGATACCTAAAAATATATACTATTATCCAAAATAAATGTTTTTATTAAAGCTTATGATCTAGGCCAGTTCTTGAATTGGGTTACATTTATTGAAACAAAATCCAAGATAACTACGTGATACAAAGATCCAACTATTTAAATCTTTCAGCTTCTCATAAAACCACAATACAAACACTGACCCTGCTTTTCCTTGCTTCTACTGTATTTGTGACTTTCCAAAAGGTAGAATAATTAAACTTTTTTGTAGATTTTGTGGAATAATTTGAATAATAACCTAGTGATGCACTTGCTGTAAAGTTCTTCCTTGTAATACTTTTTTTTTTTTTTTGTTCTCCCTAAAAGAACATTGACAGTTTGATGACCCCTGATGGAGTTGGGCTTCCTACTGCACTTCGTGTTCTTTGTCATGTCGCATGTCCACCGCCTCTTGTAGAAGGTACAGTTGGTGTATTTATACTGTTTCACATAGACATCTTAAGTTTTCTGAGTCTTCTACTTAAACACATCTGAAGTGTACCTGTGATTGCCCAGGAGAAAGTAGACATACATAAACACTGTTTCTTTTCCATACAGGTCAACAGAAAGACCTTAAATGGAATCTTGCAGTTATCCAGCTCTTTTCTTCTGAGGGCATGGACACCTTCATCCGGGTGTTGCAGAAGTTGAACAGCATACTTATTCAGCCTTGGCGACTCCATGTCAACATGGGCACCACGCTGCACAGGGTTACTACAATTTCTATGGCCCGCTGTACGCTCACTCTCCTTAAAACAATGCTAACGGAGCTCCTGAGGGGTGGATCTTTTGAGTTCAAAGACATGCGCGTTCCCTCAGCACTTGTTTCCTTACACATGCTCCTGTGCTCCATCCCTCTCTCGGGACGCTTAGATAGTGATGAACAGAAAATTCAGAATGACATTGTTGATATCTTACTGGCTTTTACACAAGGTGTTAATGAAAAACTTACCATTTCTGAAGAAACTTTGGCAAACAATACTTGGTCTTTAATGCTGAAGGAAGTTCTCTCTTCAATTTTGAGAATTCCTGAAGGCTTTTTTCTGGACTCATACTGCTTTCAGAATTGTTGCCTCTCCCACTGCCCATGCAGACGACTCAGGTATAGTTTCAATTTATTTTTTTTAAAGAGTTTTAATGATGTATAACCCTTAGACCATTTTTGTAGTTGTGGAAAAGACATGTGACAGGATGTATTAAAGTTTCTGTAAAGCATTATGTTCACATAAAGATTCTTTGAAGATGCATCTTTTTAATCAGAAACAGATTTGTTATTATTTGGAGCATCTTTTTAAATTAGCAAGCATGTGTTGTTCTTTTGTCCCTTGTGAAATTGTCTAGACTCCCATTCTGTTACTTACATAATTGGCCTTTGAATTTAACCTGAATGCCAAACTCTGTATATTAAGGCTGTCCTTTCTTTTGGCATGGATCTTGAATTTGGAAAAGCAGAAAAGGTGTGTGACAGCCTATGTTCCCAAAGGAATGCCCAATTTCCTGGAATAATGTTTTGTCTTTCAGTGATAGGGAAATGACATTCCCTGTTTTTGATGAAGACAGTACTAGTCTCTGTTTATACCTTGTGATAGAATTCAGGTTTTATGATAAAAGTTGAATGGAAAAAGCTCCTGTCCTTCTGTTCCTGCAGGTAATTGAGCCACATGATATTTCAGTGGCCCTCAACACCAGAAAGCTGTGGAGCATGCATCTTCATGTTCAGGCTAAACTCATACAAGAGATAGTTCGCTCTTTCTCTGGTTCATCCTGCCAGCCTGTTCAGCATATGCTGAGACGGATCTGTGTTCAGTTGTGTGACTTGGCTTCCCCTACCGCCCTTCTTATCATGAGGACTGTACTGGATCTGATTTTAGAAGACCTACAAAGGTATCTTTGATTTCTCTTGCAGAGATTTCTTTCATGAACTGTTAAATTCACCTTTGTTCTGTGCAGTAGAATTATCAGGAGGAAAATATTTCCAGAAGTATTATTTGTCCGTGATGAACTGAATGGATTCTCACTGCAGTTCTACATAATGTGTCCTGATAATGCTTAAAGTTGCCAAGGAACCGTCTCCTACTTTTTAAGTTTTGCTGTAGACAGTTTCACATTGAATGTTTGCAGTGTTTTAGGAAGATTTTCTTCAGGCTGTCCGTACAAAGCTTTCTCTCATCTGTGAAGTGCTTCTAAAGGACCTGTCTGATATAATAAAGAAAACTAGGCCAGTAAAGTTTGCTATACTGGGATCTGCAGACTTATAGGAATATATATAGGTCTGTGTAAGGTGGAGGAAGTTGAATACTACAAATTTTGGTGGGTTTGAAACAATGAGTATTGTTTATTTAAAAACATAATTATCCACGTAGAATTAGATAGTGTTTGTATGAAAGCATGTTTATCTGTATACAATTAATAGCCTACACTGTGTTAAATGCATAGTAGATGAGCTAATTTATGGTACAGCTAGAAGTCATTTAGTGAAAGTTGAGCAGTTTTCAAAAAGTAAATGAAACTGTAAGTTTACATGTGTCAAATAGGTGTTTTAAAAGTGGAGAATTAATGACTCCTGTAATGGTTGTTTTTATAGTTCTTTAGATCACTTGAAAACAGCTTTTTCAAAGCCCATTGATATCTTTTCAGCAACACAGAGGAAAAGGAGAAGCAGTATACGGGACAGACCACTCGATTGCTTGCTCTATTGGATGCCCTGGCTTCACATAAAGCTTGTAAATTGGCCATTTTGCATCTTATCAATGGAAACACTAAAGGTGATGAGAAGTATGCAGAGGTTTTCCAGGAGCTCCTGACTTTGATGCGATCAGCTGGAGACAATGTCACTCACCAACAGTGCGCTGAATATGTAACTTCCCTTTTGCAGTCCCTCTGTGATCAGGTATTTTCTATATTCAGTTCATAATGTGTATAGGTAATTGTAAGGGACAAATAAGGTAATTTCTTTGGTGCCTCTTTTTTCTAAAAGTAAGAATTATTAAAAAAGAAGACATTATTAAAAAAGAAGAAGAAAAAATGTGTATGGTTGGCTGCTTTGGCAGACCTGCTTTCTTGTTGCTCTTGAGTGTGTGATCCTTTCATTTTATGATACCTTTCTTGCATTATGTGCACTGTTCTGGTAGGTCAATAGAGACAAAAAGCTGAATGGCACAAAGACCGACTGTCACTTCAGCTGAGAGAGGATCTCCGTCTCTTTCTGTGAGCCGCTGGCAAAACTTGAGTTGTCATTATTCACCTATTTCGTAGTTGAATAAATATGGGTCTCTTAGTTGTCTAGTGGAAACCTCTTAAAATTGTATTTCAAAGATAAAGATACATATTGCATGATGCTACCACAAAACACCACCATTAGAAAAGTGTAAGTTACTAGAGCAGTGTAAGAAATGTTATCTGAAGACTGAGTCACAGACCAGCCCTGGTACCTTCTCATCAGTTGTATGTATACATTTTCATGTTGTTATTTGCCTTACTAGTTACATGCATTTATGTGCTCACACAAAAGACCTTTGGGCATTACTGGTCAGTGGAGATTAATTTTCCATTTGCATGTAAACAAGAACTCTTTGCTTGGCCAAATTCATTGTGAAAGTCAGTCTTGGTTTATTTTACATAAAATCTGGATGGGTCGGGAGATCTTAAACTTCCTGGGTGGTGTCTGCAGCCTCTTAATGATCATAGAATCACAGAATCATAGAATATCTCAAGTTGGAAAGGATGCATAAGGATCATCAAGTCCCACTGCTTGCTCCTTGCAGTACTACCTAAAACTAAACTGTGTGACTAAGAGTGTTGTCCAGTCACTCCTGGAACTCTGACAGGGTTGGTGCAGTGACCACTTCCCTGGGGACCTTGTGCCAGTGACCAGCCACCCTCTCAGTGAAGAACCTTTTCCTAATGTCCAACCTGAACTTCCCTGATTCAGCTTTGTTCTGTTTCCTTGTGTCCTGTTGCTGGTTAAGAGAGTGGAGATCAGCACTTGCACTGTGCTCTTTGAGGAAGCAGTAGACTTCAATTGGGTCTCCCCTCAGGTTTGTCTTCTCCAAGCTGAACAAGCCAAGTGACCTCAGCTGCTCCTTGTATTTTGATGACAGTTCTGAGATTAAGGGGCAGTTTGCTTTACCTAGGCAAGAAACTGTATGCATATTATCCAGTGTTTGTTGAGCTTTTGAGTGGGGCTCTGCTACCACATTTCACCCTTGAATCTTTCATGCTTTTAAAAATCAATAGTAGTTTGTAACCCTTGTCAGAACCACGTTAAAAATGATACTCTGGGTTAGTATTTTTCTGGTTAGTAATAACTTAAATTCCAGAATAAGATGAGGAAGGAGTAGTGAAAGAACGTAGTGCTCTCACTTAATGTATGGTTTATGCTTACTGCTGGTATACAGAATGCATTTTTAAGTATGTGTTTAATAATCTATTTTTTATAGGATATTGCACTCATTTTGCCAAGTTCATCAGAAGGTTCCGTATCTGAATCAGAGCAGCTTTCCAACTCCTTACCGAACAAAGACCTGATGCCCTTAATTTGTGACTGTCTGATGGAAACATTAACTAATTCTGAGAGCAGTTACAATTGTCTGCTGACGTGTATCCGAACAATGATGTTTCTTACAGAGCATGACTATGGCTTCTATCACTTAAAGAGGTATGGTATTTTAAGGTACCACTGAAAACTTACAATCATTAAAAAACTTTTGTGACATGAAATCATTTCCCATTCATCTGGTAGGAAACATTGAGGTTAAGACACTTGAACTTTCATTTCTCTTTGGGGCTTCAATGTTTTTACTCAGTCTTCTTTCACTTGGGACTTCTATCTCTGAATAATTTCTGTGGTATGCACACAGTAACATTTTCCTTCAAAAAACAAACAAAACATTGAAAAAAAGTTTTTACACTCCATTTCCTGCAGGCTGGACAATGAGAATGAGCTATAGTGTTCATGTTCTTCCGTTTTGAGCAGCTAGAACTCTCTCCTGGGACATTGGAGAGCTGTCTGTCATTCCCTCTATTTTGAGGTGATTCAGTCTGAATTTCCCCTAAGTGTTGTAACCTCCAGGCAGCTAGGGCTTTTGAAATGAGGATATAAATTTTTTTAAAATTACTTTTGTTGACTCCACTCCCTTTTAAACAGAATATATACACGCATTAGACAGTATTGTGGTGTTTTGACACCGTTTCTGTCCAATAAAGGTGAAATTCAGGGAGGCAAGAGAATTGTGAGGTTCCCAGAGAAAAAGGTGGTACCTGGAGCCTTGTCAGTAAAAGATGGTTCACAACACTCATCTGAGCCGTGCTGCAGAAGTGTACTGCTCAAGCTGCAAGAAGCTAGACAACCTGGAAATTAAAAATAAGGAGGTTAAAGATGCTTTTGTTTCAGTGATCTGGCTGTCAGCTTCAGTGCACAGCCTGGGTATTTCTCTGCTGGGTGATTGCCTTTCTAGTTTGTTTTGGCAGTTAGGCATCATGGTGATGTGAAACTGACAGCAAGTGTGAACCTGCTTTATACGTAAGGTCCTTGTGCAAGCAGGTATTTCTGTACTCCTGCCCCTTTTCTGCCAGAGATAAAAAAGTAATTTCTTGCAGGTTTTAGAGGTATTGTTGTAGTATGTGTAGCTGTAGGTGTGTGCTCTGAAATATCTGCAGACAGCACTGGTGAAAACAGCAATCTAGCACAGAGAAAATGAAGCCTCAGCTTCAAAATTCAACTTGCTACTTGTAAAATTTACCCAATTTCTGCTGCATATGTTGTTTTCTTAGAAAAGTTGCAGTGGAGTGGTCACAATGTGTGCACTAATAAAGTATTTTCTCTCTCTTCATTCTGAAAACAGCTCTCTAAGGAAGCACAGCAACGCTCTGTACACTGTATTGAAGCGAGTTATCACTAGTTTTAGCAAAGACACAGGTGAACTGGCCTCTTCCTTTTTGGATTTCCTGCGACAGATTCTGAACACTGATACACTGGTGAGTGACGATGCGTTGGGTACTTGGGCAAACTCAGCTGCTTCTCTCTGAAATCTGCACTGTGAGACAATTATTTCTGAGAGCAGTTGGCTCTTCAGATTGCTGTGTAAGGCTTTTCTGCCAGTACTCTTAGGGCCATCTTCAGTTTTTAATGAAATCTCTGAAAGCTGGGCAGAATCTATCTTTAGTAAATAACAGGATTTTTCGGTAGGAAGAATGGCATATTGATTCATACTGACTCCCTAAGCAAATAGCAGCATGGTGTGTCTGGGTTTCAGCTTGGTGGCATCCTGTTAAGACAGTTGCTGTCTTGATATGTAGAATAGAAAGGAATCTAAAGGAAATCTAAAATGTTTGCTAATTCTGTGATACAAACTCAGCTTACAGGAAGGAAGGGATTCACTCATCTTGATGTAGCAGCTAAACTTGCCCATTGGAGTATACTCTATCCAAATATTTTGCGCAATATCTTTTAAATCAAAAGATGTCTCTAGTTTTGCTAGATTTGCTGTAATGTACCTTTTAATTCTATGGGGAATTTTGCAGTCCAGAAGTGTAACAAATATTTGTGTGTACCCATTTCCCACTTGCCACATATTTCAGGGCTGTTGTGGAGATGACGGAAGCCTTATGGAAGCAGATGGATCTCATCCAGGCAGAACTCTGGGTCTTACTACTGCAGAGCTAAAACATCTACTGCAGAACAAAGAAGAAACCCCAGAAAACCTGCTGCTTGATTTGGAGAAACATGTTATGGTAAAAGAATTTAAATAATCAAGTTGATGTTGCAGTCTTATATCTGAATGTGGTTTTAAAACTATGTAGACTATCCCTCCTTCGTAACAGGAGCACACACTCTGGGGCAGTCCTTGCGGAACTGGTGCTAGCTGTTGCCATTGTGTTAAAATGGATGCCCATGATCACCTGTTCTGATGCAGGATGGGTTCTGATGTTAGGGTTTATACTGTGGTAATGCTTAGAAGTTTCAAGGAGGCTTGGGATCCCCTTGTGCTGTGGAAGTATTTGTGCACTTTAAGACCATAGGCAGTTAATGTGTGATGAAAGGCAGCGAATGCTTACACAGAGAGTGCTGGGTACTGGTGAAGCAGATGGTTAATGTAATAAGACAGAAACCACTGCTTAGCAGTGGCTTGATGTTACTGGGCACCAGTAACAAGTGAAAAACCAGGAGTCAGTACTGGGTCTGATATTGCTGGATGTTTTCATCAAAGACCTGCATAATGGATATATCTTTGGTGAATTTGTAGATGATAGGGAGCTGGGAGTGTGGTTAATGTGGGAAAGGGCAAAACCCCAATCCAGAGGAACCCCAGTAATCTATTTAGACTTGATTTAGCATGAAGTTTATGTGGTTTGTTAGGAAAAAAGCAGTTCTGCAGTGAGAGCAGGATGATCTCTCATGCCTTGATGTGGGCTGAGATGAAACAGGCCAGGTGTATCGTGGATGTTAGGTTGAACCTGGAGCAACAGTACATGGTTACTACCACTGAGGCAGAGTCTGTGCTGAGCTATCCAGGAGGGAACATGGTCAGGAAATGAAGGGACCTTACTCAGATACTCCATACCATATGACATCATGCTCAGTATTTAACTGGGGGGTGGGCCATGAGATGGCATGTCTCAGGAATTAGCTGAGCATCAGCTTTGGGTGTTGAACAGTTGTGCTGTGCATCACTTGTGTTGGAGGTGATGGTGATTATTACTATTATTATTGTTGTCTTCCTTTTCTTTCCTATTCTGTATTTCCACAAGTTTCACCTTCTTTCTTTTTGATTCTGTCTCACATCCCACTGTGGGGAGTGCAGTGAGCTGCCTGCTGGATTAAACCAGCAGGATTAGACAACTCCTTCCCATTCTTTCCCTGGCTGCCTACATCCAGTAAAAGATTAGAAGCCACAACTGTGAGAAAGAGCAGGCACTTAGAGTGCTGGAATGCTCTAGCAGAGATCTCGTTAACTGAAACCTGGGTGATGCTTTCTTTGGGACTATGTTGTGGAGGTTATCAGCTGGAAACAAGGACCAGAATGTGCATGTGGTGACATGTTTTGTTTTATAGTGCACTAAGGAGAGCTCTGCTGCTCTTTGTGTACTCAGGTGTCTTAGTTTCACTTTTTGTGGATGGATTTTTTTGTGTAGAGCCCCCCCCACCTTTTTTTTTTTTTTTTTTAATAACAAAAGCATATTTCCTTCTGTGCTGTGTTGACTTAGGATCGTTCTAAGGAAGATGATGGCCTGGAATCCTTACTGGACAATATTGTTGGAGTGAGACAGATGTTGGAGTCAGCGGGTGATTCTTGTCCACTGAGTGACCAAGATGTAGAGCCTATTCTTTCTGCACCAGACTCTCTCCAAAATTTGTTTAACAACAGGTAAAATGTTTATGTGTGTGAGCCTACCACCTGTGAAGTAGGCAAGGAAATGCAGTAATTTATGAGTGGGTGTATTACAGCAGGATCTGAACAGCACTGTTGTCACTACTACCTACTAGTCCCAGTGTATTTCATTTCATGCAAGTATTTAGGGTAAGGCAGCAACATGCCCCCAGGTTCTGCAGTGCTGTGCAGACTTGCAGTCGGTTGTTCATGACCAAATAGGTGTTTGGTGTTGTTTTGTTGCAGGACTACGTATGTGTTGGCAGACATGATGGATGACCAGCTGAAGTCCATGTGGTTCTCACCCTTTCAGGCTGAAGAAATAGACACTGATCTGGATATGGTAAAAGAATTCATTAATAGAAGTAAAGCGGAATTAAAAATGAGGGTTAACCTGAGCTAGTAGCATCAGAAACTTACGTGGCCAAATGGTTTGTTTTCTTGAGCTTGCTGGGGTAAATTGACCCAGATGTAGGGGCTGGCATTTGATAAAGGTTGTTATTGAACGCTTGCAGGTTCACTCAGAAGCAGCCACAAAATTGGCACCTTCTGCAGTGCACTAATGTGGAAGTCATCTCTAGAGGAACGGTTGTGTCAGTCCTAACCTGTTCTTGTGTGGCTGCTGGGGCTTTTCAGCAGTTTGTGTTACATGTAGACAAAGAACGTGATCTGTTTTCCTTGCCTGTCTTCTGTCATCACAGTAATACCCAAATTGCCAAATAGCTACACTTTTTTAAAAAGAAACCCAAGAAGTCTTTGCTCTGATACAGCAAAAGTGGGAAAAATGGCAGTAATAAATGAAACTACTTACACAAAAGCTTTTCACAGTATTTGAAACCTAATTTTTGCAATCTGAAGTTTAAATATAATTTTTGGAAAAGACAGTAACTTTTTTTTTTTTTAAAAACAAAGCAATCAGCAGTGTCTTAACTCATCTTTAGTTTCTCTTGGCTTCATTACCTTCATTCTTTTTTAGTTTTTCTTTATTTTACATGAGAGATACTTGTGGTTTGATTTCAAGCAAAACCAAACTTGTTGATTCCTGGACAGAAGCAGAATTAGTAAACGTAGAGGCCTGTAGCTTAAGGAGAAGAGTGCCTCACTGTAGATCATTTAGTGGCAGGATGGGTGTTCACGCTTGAAAGCTGTCCCCCTGACTGAGATTCAGAACTATGAAGACAGTTCTGCCACAGCTGTGCTGATTCTTGTTTTGAGCCACACTGCTGTGTTAAAAGGGAGAGGATGGTGCTTTGTTGCTCTTGTGATAGGACCTTTGCTGAATCTCATCCGTCCTGGTGCAGCATGTTGTCTTCTTCAGAGGCGATAGTAACGATCGTGGGGATAAAGCTAGTCTCTATCATTGCAGGTGAAAGTTGACTTAATTGAACTGTCAGAGAAGGGCTGCAGCGACTTTGACTTGCAAGCTGAATTGGAGAGGTCGTTTTTGTCAGAACCATCATCTCCCGGCCGCACAAAAACCACCAAAGGGTTCAAACTTGGCAAGCACAAGCATGAGACCTTCATAACTTCAAGGTAAGATGAGTTTAAGGAGTAACCAGCATGTTCAGCACTGACTTGTATGTTCTCAAATTGTCACGTACCTTTCAAATTGCATCTCCAGTATGGAGAATGCCTAACCTTCAGTATTGTTGTATTAACTAAATACATCATGGTTTGTCATGACAGTGGAAAATCTGAGTACATAGAGCCTGCAAAGAGAGCTCATATTGTGCCACCACCGAGAGGAAGAGGCAGGGGAGGATTCGGACAAGGAATTCGACCACATGATATCTTCCGTCAGAGGAAACAGAACACAAGCAGGCCGCCCTCCATGCACGTGGATGACTTTGTTGCTGCAGAGAGCAAAGAAGTGGTTGCTCCAGACGGGATACCACCAGCCAAAAGGCCACCAAAAGTGTCACAGAAGATTTCTTCACGTGGTGGGTTCTCAGGGAATCGTGGAGGACGAGGAGCTTTCCACAGTCAGAACAGGTTCTTTACACCACCTGCTTCAAAAGGTACGTTGTTTCCAATAGTAGAACTGCAGTAAATGAATGCTACAAATGCTTCAGTAATACTAACTTGATTTACTAGCAGCTGATCATCCCTGGTGCGTGTGGTGTTCCTGAAGCACTGTTCTTGAATTAAGTTGTTTACACTAGAAAGGATTCTCTGGAGCGCTTTGGAACTGAAACAAGGCTGTGAGTTCCAGTGTTGCCTCTCTCCCCCTCTTTTTTACAAAAGGAGTTAGCTGTTGTCTTTCAGCAGCTGTTGGAGTGCTTCGGAGATGCAGTCAGAAAAACAAAAGGCCCTTTCAGCCGTTTGTGACATGGCAGTTCCTGAAATCGAGCATCACAACACACCTTTGGTTTGGTTTAAATGCAGCTTCTGAATAGGAGGATGAAAGATCCCAACAAGAATGAGATGCAGTTTTCAGTGAACCTGGAGATTCTAGCTGTAGTGTTAAGCTGCTTTCATATGTAAACAAGGTGCATTCCTTTCTGGTCCATCCCATAATTAGGACAAGTCCTTGCACAGTAGAACCAGCAAATACTTACTTTATGCCTTAAGTGTAGGAGTCTCTCTTAACACAGTAGATGGCGTGAATTCTTTTCAGGTTGAGTTCGTCTCAGGAAAATACTTCCCCCTGCCTCTGTGTATAGGACAGCGACTTGTAGACATTTGAGTTAGGATACGGAGGGTACATTGATGCAGAGTAGCTTTATCTGTTTGAATTATGTAAATATCCTGTTTACTGCCCTGAGTGTTGTGAAGATTGAAATGAAAAAGCCTCACAGAAGTGACGCTTGCTCAACAGCGTGTGGGTTTTTCTCTCCCTATCTAGGAAATTACAGTCGTCGTGAAGGCGCTCGAGGCTCAAGCTGGAGTGCACAGAGTACGCCCAGGGGAACCTACAATGACAGTAGAGGTGGTCAAAGCAATTTTAACAGGGGTCCACTGCCACCATTGAGACCATTAAGTTCAGCAGGTACATGGTATTCCTATGGGCATCGAACTATAGAAAATTCCTTGAATTTCATTTTTGCTTTACAAATGAAACCATACAAGGATGCTGCAGAGACCTTGAAATTCAGCAAATGTTTTAAGCATATATGAACAGTTGTCACTGAGACTATGTCAGATGCGTGCTTTCGTACGACCCGCCCTGTAACCCATAAAACTTGCTGAATTGAACACTCGCTCGCAGAACCTTAATTTCGCATTCAGATTTTCGCAGTTCACTTGTCTTCGTACCTACATGGTAATTATAGAGCAAACCCAAGCACAAAATGCTTGCCTAAACGAGAAGTGACAATTAAAAGGAGAATCCAGAGCCCGTTTCTGTCTCATCTTGTTTTTGTTCCTTACGCTTTCCCAGCAGCTACTACGCCTAGGGCTTTTTTTTTTTTTTTTTTTTTCCAACTGAGTATACTTTTCTTTGCTTTAAGGCTACCGACCGAGTCCTCGCGAGCGTGCGTCCAGAGGCCGGGGAGGAATTGGACCGTCTTGGACAAGTGCTAATAGTAGTAGCAGTGGTGGCTCAAGAGGAAAGTTTGTTAGTGGAGGCAGTGGAAGAGGTCGGCATGTACGTTCCTTCACACGATAAAAATGAGACCTAAAGGAACAGCCCAACCATGGGGACTTCTGTGAGGATGACAAAGAAAGCGGCGGCACTAAAGGACCAATTCAGAGTTACTGGTATCTGGAGGACACCAAGAGAATATTTTTGTCTGAAGAAAAGTTTTTGTTTGATACAAGACTCGAGATTTCAATAACATTCAAGACTTTTTGTGTACAATTGTAAATTTTTTTTTTTTTTTGGTTCCTTTTGAAAGAATGTTTGAATTTTTTTCGTGGACTTCAGTAGACAATGCTCAGTAAAGAACCTCTTTGAGTTAAGACTTGAAGGACTTCTAAAATACTCATTGTGCCAAAAGAAAGGTACAGGTGTTTTGTGTGTGACTTATTACTGCAAGAAAATGAAAAAAAAAATATATATGTAAGGGCAATGCTAGGTTTTTTTCTCTCAGGTTTAGAGCCATTAGCGCCCCCCTCTTTTCTTTTTTAAAGCCAGTCTGAATTATTAATGAAAGAAGTCCATCTGACAGCAGTTGAAGTAGCATGTGATTGAATATTGACTGAAATTAATCTGTGAAAAATGCAAATGTCAATGTAATTTATGCAAGTTTTGTTGTACATCTTTGGCAATGCAGATAGACACTTACATACACACCTGTCAAAATTAGAAAATCTGTCATGGACTCCAAGGAATAAGAGAACGTTCCAGCATTTACAACTCCAGCTCATGCATTAGGAGTGCAGGAGTTACTTCACTGGCAAACAAGAGTGTGTGTTGAAGTTAAAAGACAAACTACCCCTACCCTTAGAGAGCCCGGGGGTAGTTAGGTGCCTGCCTCTGCTGCCTTGCATAGTTGAGAAGGCATAGGGACGGATGTGTAGAATGAACAGCCACATCGTGACGCAGCCATGCTAAACCTTCCCTTTGGAGAGACAGCTTGGGGTTTTGTTGGTGTCATTGGACTGAGATAGAGTGCAAAATGGGAAAGCCTTGAGAAGAAGGAATTCAGCAAGAGATGTTACTGCTCGATTCGCCTCTGAATTATTTTCATATTAAATTCAGTGATGGGAATAAGCTTTTCACATGTTTGCATTCCTTGGAGCTCCATGGGTTTTCAGAGAATTCACCAGTTCTCAGTAGCCTTTCATGACATTTTTGGATGGTTTGAGGAGTGGTAACTTTTTCTGAAGGACATTTACAATTTTTACAAATGAGCTCTGCTCTCAGACTTTGCTGAGCTTGATTTTTGACTTACACTTTGGTCTCTTGACATTACAAAAGTGCTATAAAGGGGTCTTTGTCCACTTAAATAAGGCCCAGTTGTAACGTTCCAGTGTTCTGTAATCTTGGCTTTGGATAGCTCATCCACCTAGAATCGCAAACTTTAACCGCCTATTTTAAGCTTTTTCCAAGTGTGAGAATACTTCAGATGGGTTATTTTCTTTTTTTTTTCTTTTTTTTTTTTTCCCTTTGTACTGCCTGGCTAAATGCAGTTGCTTTTTCATTTGGGCCATAGAAGGGCCCCATCACATGTCTTTCCCCTGCCTGGGACAGTATCCCGCTGATTGAGAGGTGATGGGTTTGCACAGAGCCAACTGCCGTGACCTACAAAAGTGGTAAACCTATGCTGATTGATTGGGTGCAGTTAAAGGCAATAGTTACTGGTTCACAACAGGGTGTGTTGTAACACTGCTTAAAGTAGCATGAACAATGATTTAGATCAGAAACCAAACAATTTTCTCAATGGTAAAATCACAGGAAGGTGTCATTTTGCTAATAATGCAATTGTAACGAGTAAAGCAGGAGGAGCTGTCACGGGCGCTACAGGTATTGATGCTATTTTTTTAAGGAGCACTACCTAAGTATTTTTTAAGCTGATTAGCTCCTTTAGTCCATGTGTTTAAGGTTGTTTTATTTTTTTAGAAACTTTACTGTGTTGGAAACTAGCAGGGATATAAATCATTTGGTTTTGGTCAGGGAATTGGAGATGAACGGTAAATAAAACTGTCGAGCATGGAATAAATATGTAAATATTCAGTACTGGGTCTTGAAAGTTTAAAATCTATGGCATGTCACACTAGTCATTTTCAAAATAGGAGGAAATAAAGGGTTGGTTAAATTGTTTCATGTATGCAAGCTCTGTAAATTTAGTTAGACATGGAAAAGAAGTATATGTGTATCATGCTTGGGGTTTTTTGTTGGTTTTGTTGGTTTTTTAAAAATTAATTTAGTTCTGTGACCCTTCAATGCAAAGTGGTTCCTTTCTTGGATAAATTCAACTTGAAACAATGCTGTTTTAAAACTTGGAGCTATTTAGTTCGCTCTTTTAAACTGGATTCCTACCAGGAGTAAATAGCACCTCAAGCAGTAAGTGTTGTTTTATATGCTGCTCAAGAAAACATCTCCAAGTTTTGTTTCTTGACCGGATGCCCTGAATACTGGAAGCAGCTAATGCTGATGTCAGAATACAGCGGAGTGAATTCACACCTAGCTGATGAGCATACATGTGGGAGGAGCGAGGAAAGCAGAACAGATCCCCAGAGCACTACAGTTCATCCTCCTGCAGCTCAGTACGGAGACTGTGTGTGTGCGCCAGCGTGTGGTAAGAAAAGGAGATAAGCTTAAAGGCTGTGCCTGTGCCCAGCTGAAGTGCGTAAGGATCGCTGTGGTTCAGCGACTGTCCCAGTTACCGATGGACAAACACATCCTTTGTGTATGGGATAAGGGCAGGACAACCCTCAGTGCTTTTTTTACTTCTGAGACGTTTAGCACCCGTGCAGCTGTTGTTACCCCATACCGTCTGAAGGGCAGGTGCTGATGGATTGGGACAAGCAGATAAGTCACCTGCAAGCTGTTGTGCTGCTCTCCACAGCTAGACGTACAAGCTTCCAGGCTTCCTCCAACCACTGAGTAACACCTCCCACCAGGTAAGAGGCTGTGCCCGAGCTGGTTAGAGCACTGCACACAGCAGTGCCGTGCTCCGGAGTCTTGGTGTTTACCTACTTAAGGGAATTGGATCCTCTCAGCTGTTGGACAGTGAATGAATTTTCACCTTCTTGCCAGTTTATTATCCTGCTGTCTGTCAGGACTTTTCAGGTGTTGCTAGTTCTTCACCTTCCAAACAGCTGCTCATCGCAATCACAAACCCCCAGCTGTGAGGTGGGGGAAACTCTGTGAGATGAGTTACTGCTGGACTGAACATCTGCCTTGTTTACTGCGGTATGGTCCCTCTGGGGGAAATACAGCCTCTCCTACTCCCGTGCACTGACCTGGTAGCTGAAGGTTTTTCCATGTACAGCCAGACTACATAAATTTGGCTGTTAGCCAATAAAGAGTAACTCAAACTTCTAGCAGAGAAAGACTAAAGCAAACTGCACTGCTGATGGTACAGACCCTTTATTAGCTCAGCTTTTATACAAAGTGTATTTCAAAGTGATACAAAGTGTGTTACAGTTTCTTTTACATACTAGAGGTTACACTCTGTTAAGCACTGTTTTATCCTTGTGTATATAAAGGTAGAAAATGTAAATAGATTGGCAGTGAACCATAATGCTGGAAGACAGTTCAATGTTTATTTGTTAATATAAAGTTGCATAGAATTGTAGGTCTTTATAAAGGCATCTATCTATGTGGTAAAATCTCCCTGACCTACCATCCTTCATCCAATAAGCAGTACAGGAGAAAGGCAAGGCTGGTACTGCTCCTTTTAAATCCTATCCAGCACTTCCATGTAGAGCACCATGCCAGAAACATCCAGGAGGACAGCAGGTGGGAAGTGTAATTTGCAAAGCTGCCTAACCCCTTCTGTAGGTCCTTCAGAACTGTTGGCCACCTGGGATCTATACATACATTAAACTTCTTTAAAAACACTGAAGAACAGTTGAGATCAGCTGGCCAAGAGTGCTTTTAAACACTTCACCATACCAGGTATTTCACTTTTCTCCTGTCAGCACAGAAGGGAATTGCATAAATTCCTGTACACCTGTGGGCTGTTCCTTTAACTTACCTCATGTGAGACACTTAATGTAGTACTAGACTCACCCTAACTAAAACCTGCCACTGCAGTTAGGGAGCCCAGCAAAGGTCTCTCTTTCCCCTCCTGCACCTGATCTAGATGCTGGTTCTCTGTTACAGCCTTTTGCTGAATCTCAGCTACACACACTGGAAGCTCTCCCCCAGACTGCCATTCTCATTCCAGAAATAATCCAGTCCACGATGGGTGTGACCACTGACCATGCTTTGCTTTGGGCTGAGTGGAGAACAGGAGTTTTAAAATGCAGCTTTAATGCTGAAGGAAGTGGAGGAAATGATACTTTGTCTTGAATGTTGGTTTTTCTTTCAAAGAAACTCAGCCCTTGCTTTAAAATGTTAATGTCTTAAATACTTCCTTAATGTGATGTTCCTGCAGCTGCATCACTGTGCTCAGGCTGAGGAAAGTGTTGGACTGTGCTTACTCTTCTGCTTCCCTCTCCCTGTCCCACCATCTCTGCTCTCCCTTTTCTGGCTGCAAAGTGCTATTAGAAGCAACTAAAAATACAACAACTGCTTGCATGGTTCCTGGCCCACTGGAGTACAGGTCAACTTGCTCTCAGCACAGACAGGAGGAGATGGAACTGGTGGAAGTGTGACCTAGTCTGAGAACACCAATGCCAGTAATTCCGTGCTGGACCCTCCTGTGATGTGCGCTGAGCAGTGTCTCTCCTATATCTTAGGATGTGATCGTGACTAGGGAAGTAGCATTTTCAAGTGAATGTCTTCTCTTACACCAAGTCTACAACAATATTTGGACCCCTAGTTATTATAAAAAGGATTAACAGACTAGTTGAAGGAAAGGAAAAAATTCCTTGCCATTTTTAAGAGCTGTGTAATATGTGAGACTGGAAAAGCTAAAGCTAGGTAAAATATTAACATAACAGGCTATTTAGTTTTAGCCTAGAAAATTTAATTTTCTGTGGTCAGGACAGAAAGGATTGGGAGATTGTTCCTGCCCTCCAGCTTGGGAAAGATGATCCAGCTCACATGAGTTCCTTAGGACTTGGAAGGAATTTTCTTCTTTCACATTAAGCAAAGTAGATAAAGTCATGTCACAGAACCACAGTTACAGTACACAGAAAAGCACATCCTGAAAACATCCAATTCTACTAGCATGAAATCTGGTGCTGCCAAGAAACTTTGAAATGAGCTGAGTGCTGAAACAGTCACACAGAGCACAGACACCAACAGCTTGCTTCTTCAGAACTCGAGATAATAAAAGCATTCTTACTTTCTACCTACAGCTTTGATTCACACTAAACATACATCAGTGTGTGTATGAAGGTCTTCCCAAATTACAGCTACCCGTTCAGACTTATGGCTGCTTAAGAGATGTGCTACATCATGAGTTGGTGACTGCTCTAGCCAATGATTGGCATTGCATCTAGAACACAAGGGCTGAAAACAAGCGAGTATTTGGACATAACTCTTCTTAAAAACATTTGCTTTCAGTTAAAAAAAACAAAAAAATTACCAAACTTGTACAGAGGAGTTATTTCTGCCAATTTTTATATACACAAGGCCTGAACACATGCACGTCTCCTTCAGCGGTACTGAAGAAACAGCAAGTTCAAAGGATTTATTCAGCTTGGAATTAAGACAGGTCTGGCTGCGAGTCTTCATAACGTAGCACAGCGCTGAAGGAGGCTGCTGCCTGTCTCTTTGGTTACGCTGTCAGCCATCAAAGCTTTGCTCCGAGCGACACCAAGGAATGTGCAGCAGTGTGTTGGCTTTCCAAACTACCGCCCGAACCGATACAGATTGTTTTCCTGAAAACTCAGAACTGATTTAGCACACTCAGTAAACAGTAGGCCGGGTTCTCCCCTTGCTACTCTGCTGGAGAGCTGCAACAGAGGACAGAGTATGGCTTAATTATAGCACTGAAAACAACACGAACACACTGTGGGAGAAGTTTAAAGTCTTGGAACTGTGTGGATTCCTCATGCAGTCCTTACAGATAAATGTTCCCCTTCCTTGAGTCAGTATTTCTGGGTCCATATAAACCCCCTAGCTCTTACACAGTTGCATTCAGTACTTGAAAGATGTCCAAAGTCCAAGTGACTGCAAGTCTTTGTCTGTTGTGGACATTAACATTCAAGTAGCCTTAAACCTGCCTACAGAAAAGTACAGATACTCAAGGTATTCATGTATGCTTTAAAGACACTGAGCACCAAACAGGCTGGGCTTATGCAGAAAGGACCCTGTAGCAGTAACTGGTACTTTCACATACAAAAGGCTCAAGTTTTTCAGTGAAATGCAGATCCCCTCCCACAGACTCCAAGTTACTCACACATCTACTTAAGAGGTTCCAGATGACTATTACCTTGGGCTTTCGTATTGGCCTCGTAAGTGTGTGTCAGCCTGGGAAATCACAGCAGCTCTGAAGCAAAAGCCAACCTCAACAGGAGCTGTTACGTAGCAGAAGAATTACAATTTAAAGTGCTTTCATTCCACCTTTGAAATAGACCTTCTATGGACTACAAACAAACAGAATCTATTTATTACTGACTTCTTCATACTATTACTGAGTTTTCCCAAAATTAAGGGCATCCAAACGCCATTACTGATGATAGACATTTTCCTCCTGTTTCAAGTATAAGCGTAAACCAGATTTAAATGGACTATAGTGGACCAGGAAGGAAACAACCTTTAGGTATCTTTGACTTGAAAAGGCTCTTGGTTTCAGGCTTGAAAGACTCCTGTACACGATGCACCAAAGAGATAACAAATCAAGTCTCCTTCCCCTTTTTATAAAAACACTACCTAAAAGTCTATTTGCCAGTTACTGGTTTTAATGCCCAGGGTGTGTTCCCTAAGAGAAAGCTTCCCCATTTGCTTTTATGTCCCAAGAGGGAAAAAGCAGTGATCCAGATTAAAAAAAGAAAGGAAGTAAATCAGAAACGATACACAGGTTACCAGTCAGTCATAGAAAGTAGAAAAGATGCCAGATGGTCACAGAGATCATTAGAAAATGCTTTTTGAGCTTACTTCTGTTTAGATAACTGTAACTTCCCTAGGCTTTCGTTTTACACTCTCTAGTCGTGCTAGCGGGCGGAAGTTTGTTGACTTCCTGCTTCCTTCTGTAGTAGTTAATCGACAGTCCTTCTGCAGCCCTCTCAGCAGCTCCATTAGTTCCCGTTTTTCCAGCTCTGCCTGCTCCAGCTCTTGGCGGTGCTGCCTCTCTGCGGCCATCAGAGAGCGCACGTCTGACATCAGTCGGGACATCTGACTCTGAAATGCAAATACAAATTTACTGTGAGAGACAAACCTTTTTCTAGGATGATGGTATGAAGCTGGATTGGCCACGCACGGTGGGTGAGGGACTATAACGAATAAGTAACACTGAAGCATTTTTTTGGATGGCAGAACAAATGTAAACAATTTGTGACACAATCCAGCAGTCACCTACTGATACAGTCTAGTTGTAGAGTATCAAAACCAGTTTTCCTGCAAGTGCAAAAACTTTTTAGGAAGTGTAATAGGAAACAGTGGATTGATCTAATTGCTGCTTAGATTTTGTATCTCAAGACCCCAAATAAAATAGGGTTTTGGTTATATTCAGGTGCACTCTCCAAGGTTTTAACATCAAATCCAGAAAACCCAAAAATGTAAACTATAAGCACATCCACTACTTTGGGCTTTAAAAATTACAGTTCTGTGATACCGTAAGAACTGGATGAACAAAAAGATGACACCTCACTCGTTACTTGATTTAAGTTCACAGTGCAACTTTCTAACCCTCTGGCTGCGGCTGAACCATCATGTGAATAGCACTGTTGCCAGCAGGGCTCTGTGTCAGCGCTGGATTAAGCCACTTTGCACAGCACTAAAAAAGGAGCTGGGTATTACATCCGGTTTGTGATGTATGCCCCACATTCAGACACTGAAGATGAGTTTCAGACCCATTTCCCAACATGTTATTTGTGCACAGAACAATGCAGCCCCGGAACAGGGGTGTCTGGGTTAGCTCCAAATGAACTTGAAGTGGATGAACCACACGAATACAGCACTCAGAGGGCTTCTTGACAGAGCTGACCAGCCTGGGCAAAGCACTGTGCTGACACCTCTTTTGCACCCCATACTTAAGACAACTCTCATCAGTATGAGACTGCAGTAACAAACTAAGAGACCACACACTTTTTGCTGGGAAAAGCAGAAGGTTAGCCCGTTAGGAGAGGGGAAACAAGGAAATAAACCGATCATACTTACCTTTAGTTCTTCAATTTCATTTTGCAGAATACTCTCTTTTTGGACCATATGCCTTCTCTGTGAATCTAACCTTGACTCCATCTCATGTTTTGCCTCCTCCACTCTGCAGATCATTTCTGACCTAAAAAGTTTATTTCTCCTTGTTAGGTCTTGCAAACATGGAAAAATCCCCATGATTTCCCAATTCCAGAAAGCCTTCTCGTGGGCAAACAGTCGGGTCCGATTCCCATCATACTCTGCAGGGCCCCTCTCTAAGGTGCAGGAGTATGATTTATTAACTAGAGCTCGCGTCAAAGCAGCGCATTGTGCCCAGGGACGCGAAAGCGACCAGAGACAGACTGTACAGGGAACAACCCTCATCATACTCCTGAAATAACTCCATGGGCTCCAGATCATCCATTTATGACTTTAAATGATTTACTAATAACTTTTACTTACAGTATGTGCTTGCTTAATATTGCTAAGCACAGATAGTCAGGACAAAAAAGTGTGAACACTATAGTATTGCTAAACATGTAATCTTGTTACTTTTATGGTGGACACTAAATGCAGTAAATTATAACCTAATCACTCACAGAGACTCAGCCAAAACCTAGTTGTTGCTACATCTTACTACTACTAGCATCCTTATGAGTTTGGAAGCAGAATCCCTTGTCGCTCAATGCACTTAAACCAGATTTGAGCCTGAATTCACAGTGACATTCAAGAGCACAAGGCTTAGTGAGCTGAAAGATACAAACAGGAAGGAGCACAAAAAAGAAACCAAACAAAACAGTAGAATTGTGGAGTATCATGGAAAGGGAAAGCTCCAGAGATGTATATAACAGGAAAAAGAGGATGCTGGTAAAAAGTGTGATATTCAACAACTGTTAGTAGTACACCAGGATTTTAATCAAATTTAAAAATTAGACCCTTTTAGCTTGTATCTGCCAAAATAATTAAGAACTTTCATTTTTTATATCTGCAAATATGTTACTAAATGTAATTATTAAATAATGTGACTTTGGATCTGTATTGGGCCAATGGAAAAATGAAATTGCTAACTTTAGCCCAGTTCTCATTAGGTATTTTGTCATTTTATATGGTCAGCTCACAGTTTTCTTCAACTTCAAGCAATGGTATTCCAAGTCCTGTAATAACTTGGACCAAAATACCCCCCAACCCAACAGCAAAAAATTAAATCAAGCAAGTAAGAATTTCAAGTCTGTGCAGACACATACTACTACTCTGGCTCATTAGTATCAAGTAATTAACCGAGTATTTAACACATACCAGAATCCAGCACTAGTACTTGAAGTGCTTTATGCAGTGATTTTAGGCTCAGACTAACACAAACACCAAAGAAAGAGAAGGTTTGTGTACCGAAGCAGCTCTAGCTCTGTTCTCAGCTCTGCGACACAGTTGTGCTGTGTGTCTTCTGCACTGAGGATGGTGTAGCCACACCCGTTGGGGCACTCGCGGCTCCGAAACTCACACACGGCCAGGTGACCATCTAAGTTACGGCGTTCAATCTGAGCTGTACAACCTGAGCAGGGAACATCAAGGTAAGCCAGGCATTTACAACTAACAGAAGCGTTTTAATTAACCCCAAACAAAAACATTCAAGCCAACAAATTGCATATCTTGAGCCAAGTAATTGTCATTCTGTTAGAGCAATGAAAAAGATTTCTTTACAACATGAATTACTACAGTTTTGATACACATACTAGTAATAAACCACTCTGAACAAGTCTTACTAATATATTTATCTATTAACTGAAAATTTCTATTAAAAAGTAGGCATTTTCTGCGAAGGTTTTGGCCACTGGTCTGTCATTAAAGTCACTTCAGCCATGACAACAGTGATGCCAAGCTAAGACTCTCTCAGCAGCTTGCCTGCCCTTGCACCACAGATGGCAATGACTGGAAAAATGCACTTCTGTAAAAAACTTGTTAGGTATCACATTTAGAAAAAAGGCCCAAGAATACATAGTAAAACTGTGGATAAGATGGAATGTAACTTGTTTTCCTGAATATTGGTTGGTCCTGTGTATAACACACTAGACCCACATAAGCAAGAACATTTATTTCCAAACATTTAATACCTGATGCAAAAATAGAAACACTTCCACAGAAATTCCAAGACAAAACCTGTAGAAGTCTGCAGTGTAAAATGTGCAGAACCAAACCTGAACACTATATAAATTATTGCTACTGTCAACACTCTGGACATGGAAGTTTGTAGTGTTTATTTTTAAACAGCGAGTCTCTGTTTGCTGCAATATGTACTATAGCTCCTTCTGTTTCATTTGAAGAGAAAATAAATGTAGGAAAACTGAAACAAGGGAACAATGAAATTTGCCAACAAACCATGTTAGAAAATTACAGAAGATAGACCTCTAGTAGGGCTTCACTAAACTACAGTGACTTGTAGCTGGAGGTACCAAAGTACTCTCTGATGTACTCTTGAGGAAATTATGAGATGCCCCCCATGCCCTGAACACCAGACATAAGGTGTGATAATAACTCCATAAACGCTGCTGTTTCTGCAGACAGCCTGCAGGAGTCATCTAGTGCTGAGAGAAACCAGAACTGCCATTGCAGCAATGCTAGCGCCTTCTTACAACTGATGACTTGACTATGTCCTCGGCATCATTCATTAGAAATTAACTTTGTCCAGGAATAGATGACATTTTGAACAAAACTGACTGAGAAACTTTAACAGGGTGTTTATTCTTAGCAGTATGTTTCTTCCTCAAGTGCAAGTTTATTTTAAATGAAAACCTTAACATGAGCCACATAACATGACAGAAAGGAAAACACACTACTGTATCTTCACGAATTTGAAGTCCATCATTCTCACATTTTGTTTAGCTCTTGGACAAGAAATTGATGCTCATGGTCATGACTGCCATAAATCTGTAACGAATTCTGTTCAAAAAGACTGCTGCAGAGTAGATCATGCTAAAGCTTTTACTTTTGCTTTGGAAATAATGGCCTTTATTGCCATTCTGTTGACAGAAAGGTGAACAAACACGTTTCCTGAATAGAAAGGATTCAGCTTCTTTGAATGTTACTCACCGGCATTGGAGCAAGGTATCTGACTGTATTCACACTCCCTTTCGTGTCTGTCTATAGACTCCAGGGAACAAACCATTTCACAGCCATTCTCTCTGTTTTTGCAATGTAGCTGAAGACGGTTTAAATCATTTTTCATATATCTACATGCAAAAAAATCCCAAACAAACCACCAATTAATTTGTTCTTAAATCTGGGAACACGATTGAAATATTTCTATTTTCAATTTTTAGCAAAATAAAGTAAGACTCTAATCTCCATTATGGAAAACTGTGAATAATCACTTCATTTTTTAATTTTTAATTTAAAAAAAAAAAAGAATCTAAGTGACCACATTGGAAAACAGAAACAACGTTGATTGGAAAGGCAGTCTCCAACGTTCATTGTGCAACTGTGACTTTTCACTAGCTCAGCAGATATTACCAAGAGCAAATCTACTAGGGCTACTCATTCATTACCTAAGTTCTGTGTTTCAAAGATGCCAAACAGAAGCAACTACAGTGAGTACAGACAAAGCAATTGATAAATTCAGTTCTGGTGTTCTGTCTACACTAGACTTCAACTTCCCATGCGGTGAAATCTCATTAGTGCCAAATTTAACGTTAATTAATTTAACATCTGTGGCTGAAGGGTTTAAACACAGCCTAACTATTAATCTGAGCAAGATCAGACAACACAGGGGTTAAACAGCAAGCAGTATCTACTGATGAAAATGTGTGCTGGCAAGGAATGATAGAATACACTTGGGAAAACAGCCTGCTTCACATGACGAACCTCCTCAAGACAGATTCTTACAGCTAAAGGCCTTTTTAAAACAGGATTCGAAGGTGAGAAGTTTGGTTCATATCTAGAGCAATTATTCATTACAAACCCCACTGCAGTATCTAGTAAGACTGACAAGATAAACAAAAGATATACAGCGTATAGTGACTGTGGTCAAGAGTTGCTTTGCCTGCTTTCTCTAAAAAAGTATGGGAAAGTTTTGGTGCAGTGGAGGGCATTCAGAATAATATCCAGACAGGTTAGAATGGTCTCGGGGGGCGGGGTTGGGGGGAGGCAAGACAAGTCTGTTTTTCTCTCCTAGCAGAGGGCCTGTGATAACTTCATGCTAACTCAAGGAAAAGGTAAAAGGCAAGAATTTGAGGACAGAATGGTATCACCCCACGGCTGCTCCCTCGGGCGAGCAGAGCTGAGGTGCGTCATGTATATCTTCAACAAAGAAAAACAGAGGGCTGAAATATGTCCATGGGCCCCTCACAAGGACATCAATTAGCACAGACTGATAGAGGCACTGCAAGCTTGCAAGATCCTTGTATTCCAGGCAAGAGGTGAAAATACATCAGGAGGACATACAGCCTTCCTCCCAGAGACCCCTGTCTGCAACCCTTACAAGGATCTGCGCAAGTGCCAAGAACTGATAAGCTAATTAGCATGAGCAGCGAGAGTAGGCGGGTTCAGGTACTTAATATGTACAGGCGTTGATTGAATATTCATTGTTTTACTGTATAAATGTAAGATCGGTCTGCTGCTTCGGGGTGCACGCTTGTGGAGGAAAGATCCCCCGTGCATCTGCGCGCAATAAACACACCTACTTTATAACTTTCCAGTTATAGAGTCAATTTCTGTACGTCAGGATAAAGACAATCCGAGTGACAATAAATGACAAGAGATGAAACTGTGCAAGCAAAGTGGAGAAATTCACATAATTTCAACATAGAGCAGGATCATTGTATACCTGTAGAGAGGTCGTAGCAAAGATACATCAATCATCTGTCTGTCTTCGGGGCAGTTACTGTGGTGAACAAGCCACCCGTGTATACAGGCCGTACAGAAGGCGTGTTCACAAGGAGCCTGGAGCGGATCTTCTAACACATCGCGGCAGATGGAGCACAACAGCCCCTCATTCACGTAGCCAACGAAACGCTCGATATCATAACCCATGCTCTCCGCACACTGCCACCCTATTCAAAGAACACAGAGAAATAAAGCAGTCTTTGTCGTGAATCTGTACGGCTGGATCCACAAGAAGGCCTGGAAGCGGTTCCAGAAATACAGAGAGCTTGACGTGAATGAAGGGAGAATGCAAACACATGATTTGGAGACTTTAAATTTTAAGTGGGAATTTGAGGATAGTCCTGGTGGATGCCAAAATCCCTATTTTATGTCAAAGTGCTCTGAATTCTGAAAGCAAAGACTTCAGCAGACAGTTGAGCCAGGCTTGCTCTTAGCTGTTACTGAACACTCTTCCAGCAGCCACTGGGAAAGACAGAATTTCTATTTATGTGAATTCTACCTGAAGCAACAAAACCATAGTTCAAGTGCTTTCCTTTTTAATGCCTTTTATACCTCCTTACAAACAACACTGCTGGTACTTTCAGCCTGCAAATTTCACTGAATGTGTCAGTTTCATACTGGGGGGGAAACCAAACCGAACCAAACCCCAACCAACAAAAAAAGCTAAGATTCTCTACTCCTTGTAGACTTCTATTCAAGAGGAAATGGCATGAAATCTCCACATGCCTAGATAAATACTTATTATTTGGGCAGATAAAGAAGCCAAAACTGGAGCTAACCCTGAAATCATGAGAATCTACTGTCTTCTCCTACATGGTCTGCTTTATAAGACTGAGTAGCCTTTACATGGATTTGGAGGCTTTGTGAAGAACAGCTAACCCACCTTCATCAAAATCCTCATGTGAAATCCCAGGAGAAGTTGGTAAGACTCCAGAGAACTCACTTAAAAGAATGTTTTAGGCTTTGCATTCCTCCTTAACCATACAAAATGACTTCGTAGCCCCACTGAGACTCGTGAAAGGGGTTTTTGTAAGTGATGAAGTTTCCCAAATGAAACAGAAAAGGAAGATATCCTACCTTTTTAGATTGTACTACACACATACGCAGTTTGTCCAAATGCTTCAGAAACAGGTTCCTGATCAGCAAGGCACGCAATACTTCCTTCCTTTAGTTTCTCTCCACTGCTTTATTATGCCTATGAGAAAAATTGAAGAGAAAAAGGCTCAGTAGTGTTTCCTAAGTTACCGAGTCCTAAGTCTAACCAGCCAGTTGCTGAATAGATGCTGTCTTAACAGCCCATAAAAACAAAGCTTTCCAGAGCAAGGCACTGTAAAACCTACAATTCAACACAAGAGAGCTGACTAGGCTGGGGGGTGGTGGTGGTGGGAGAGAAAAAAATCCAAACCAAACCACAGAAAAACACTCATTTCCCTTTAATTATTATAGATGCAGATACTTATAAAACTGAACACCCTGTTACCATTTAATTGTGAAGCCTTACGGTTTTGTTTATAAGGCTGAAGACAACAGAATTCAGTATTACTGAAAAGTAGCAATCAAAATCTGGTAGCACTATATTCGTTATAAAGATTATAGTTTCTTACCTAGCCTCTTTTCACCCAGGCATGACATGAAGTTCATTTTTAAAACAATAGCACCATGTTTAAATGAATTACATTGACAAATAACATTGCTCTGACGTGCAATGTAACTAAGGTTGCTCACTTAAAAAGTGAAAAAGGAAATCATAACTTAAATGCCTTGACACCTAGCAATTCCAATATGACATTCAAGAGAGCCTCAATCTGAATTAGAACTGCATAAGAACAGTAAGGATCTCTGAGGACTAATGTCAAATTTTGCACTAAAGGGAAAAAAAAAGAACTTTGCAATTCCTCTTCATGAACACAACGTAAATCTGGAATCCAGATCTTACAGATCTGCGTATTAAAGCACATCTTCCCTGATTATAAAGGGTGTGTGTGTGTTAAAAGGGCACTTGCTAAGACTGAAGTTAATCAAACCTGTAAGGAAAGCAGAGGTACACAAGGAAGCACGTGCATCTCCCAAACACAAAACACATCACCTGCTACATGGTTTCCACACCGCGTTTTGTTCCTACTGGCACATTCACTGTGCACCCAACACCACGGCCTGCAGAGATCCCTAGGCTACTCTGAGATTAGCTGGCACGCTACTGCCCAGCTGACCTAGTGACAGCGTTGCCACAGCAGCAGGGAGCGTGACCCACAGAGACTCTGGACAAGGTCCCAGGCTGATTTCACAGACTGCCTTCAGCTCCATACTTCTGTGGCTTCACAACTGCCTCCAACACCACAAGGAAACTCAATTTATAGATTCCAGGATATGGTATTCCTTCAGCCACACCATGGACATTCCATGTCTAGAAAAGTCTGCTCAAGAAAATTCTGTATCAGGAGGATGGTGCACAATTATTTTTATACTGTTGTTTCCTTGTATGCTTTTACAGGTCTCCTACAAAGACAGGAAATTCAGGACCTTGCTAGGTCAGTGTGAATAGAGCAGGCATCGTGTTGGTACGAAGCTGTGACTGCAAGGATGGCAAGAACCACATGGAAAGTTTAAAAAGTGGAGAACAACGCTATTGAACAGTCACGGAACGAAGTCTGCATATATACAGTCTATAATTTGAACTGTGAGCCCCAAATTTTTAGTTGGCTCAGTGATCCCACAGGATTCAGCTTTTAGAAAACTTCCATAAAGATATAAGATATGCCAGAAAAACAGTATCTTTGCTGTCCCAGGGTCTTTGCTCCATTGGAACAACCAGTGCTGTAAGCTACATTTTGCACCCCTGTTGCTGATCCCCGAGTGTCTTCAAGACACTCTTCAGCATGTTAGCAAGTCAAAAGACCCCACTAACATTTCCAAACCTTCCTTTGTCTTGTCTTTGCCTTCTCTGTTCCAAAATTTTGCCCATCACCTGGCCATTACCAACAACAAGTTCCATGAGGATATCTGGAATTTGCAGATGCCAAATCTGGAAGGCAGAAAACCTTCAAACTACTACCCACTATCTTACTTCCGTTGTTTCACACCTATTGTATTTCTCCCCATAGCTTTGGGAAACAAAATTCCCCAGACTTCACAAACATGAAGTTCTTTTTTGGTAGCCATTTGCCAGGCAGATGCACACCTAAAACAAACCCTGACTACAGCCTGCACCACCTTCAAACATAGATTTCGTGTGGCTATTAATAGCAGGGAGAATAGAGAGAGGATATAGTTCTGAACAACATAATGGCCCAGCTTGCCAAATGTCTGACACTAAATCACAACTATTCCATTGTCAAAATCAGGGCAGTGAGATTAGATTAGTGACCTGCACTTTCCCTTCTATATGACTTTTTTAAAAAACCTGGTTCTTTTCCATGTGACAAAAGAAAGCAGGGCTGGAGAGAATCATGACAGAACTACAGATGTGCCTCACTAAGACGGCTTTTCCAGAAGTGCTGTGTGGCTGTAAGAACCAACAGTCTATGCAGGGCCCAGGGATGAGCTGACACTAAAACATGATATTGCTCCAGGTTCTGTTTTCACAAAGATATACTGTGCTTCAAATCCTGCTATAGAGAAGCCGTCTTTTAGGGTGTCTTAGGCCATTCTACCACAGTAACCATAAGCCAGTTTAAGTCAGCATTAATGCCCAAAGGCTAGATTAATGCTTGTTAGGCTAGGTTTTCTAGTAAATGCCTCAGCAAAAGCTCTAGTGACCATGGAAGCGGGGCAAGACAGGGAATCAGAAACCACAGCAGCAGTGTTTGTGGCTAAGGCAGCTACAGAGCTACTCCCTCAGCTCAGCTGACCAGACTGATACATTGTGAAGTCTCATGAACATTCATGTAAGAGAAAAGGAGCAGGAGAGGGTAAGAATGAACAGATAGGAATACCATCTTATGCTGATGTAAACACCTGACTTAATGAAACAAAAAATTCTACAATAACTGGTAAGAGATATACAATTAATTGAAGGCCTATGCCTGTACCAGGAACTACACTTCCACTTGCTGTCCTGATGCAAAACCTCCTCACAGAACCACAGAATATTAGGAGTTGGAAGGGACCTTGAAAGATCATCTAGTCCAATGCCCCTGCCAGAGCAGGATGACCTAGACTAAATCACACAGGAACACAGCCAGGCAGGTTTTGAATGTCTCCAGAGAGGGAGACTCCACAACCTCTCTGGGCAGCCTGTCCCTGTGCTCAGACATCCTCACAGGGAAAAAGTTCCTCCTTATATTCACATGGAACTTCCTATGCTCCAGCTTGCACCCGTTGCCCCGTGTCCTGTCACTGGCCATCACTGAGAAGAGCCTGGCTCCATCCTCCTGACTCTCACCCTTTTCATATTTATAAACATTAATGAGGTCACTTTTAAGTCTCTTCTCCAAGCTAAAGAGGTCCAGCAGCTCCCTCAGCTGTTCCACTCCCTTCATCATCTTGGTGGCCTTGCACTGGACTAATTGGTGGAGTTCTATGTCCTTCTTAAACTGAGGGGCCCAGAACTGGACACCATATTCCAGGAACTGCCTCTCACGCCAGGGCCATACAAGACATGCATCTCCCACGCCCCCTGGGGCTCTGAAGGGCCGGGCCCCGCTACACAGAGCCAAGGCAGAGAGCTCCGCAGACGTTTAGGGGGCACGGGTGCAGAGGCAGGAGGCAGGCCCCCGGTCATGCCCGGGTAGGCTCTTCGGGAACGGCCCAAGGATCTCGGTCAGGGAGAACAAAACTGGCCCGGAAACGCCTGGCGCAGCGGCGTGACGCCAAACCCCCGCACCTAACCGCTAACACACGCCGGCCTTCCTCCGCGCCACCGGGAAACGGCTGGTAGCCAGGGCACCGCCGGCCCAGCCCGGCCCGGGGGAGGAGGGTGCGAGCGCCCGGCCGGCCGCCGGGGACCGACCCCGGACAAACGCGCTGGTCCCCGCGCAACAACTCCCGCCCGACGGCCCAGATCCGCACCGCCACACGCTTCGGTCCCCCCGACGCCCGCCCGCAACCAGCTCCGGCCCCGCGGCGGCCGCTGTCTCATTCGCTCACCCCGCTCGCCGCCTCCGCCTCGCCCCGCCACCGCTCGCTGTCGCGAAATCGAGGCTACTTTTGCAGCCGCTCTTGCTTGACGGCCGCACGGCACGCCCCGGGGAACGCGCCTTCGCTGCCATACTGAGTGTGGCGCAGAGGCCTCGCACATGCGCCGCTTCCGGGGGACCAGCGACCAGCACCGCACCCGCGGGTCGGCTCCATGCACGCGCACTCAGAGGTTTCCTAGGCGGACAGAGTCGAGCATGCGCAGTTGAAGTAAGCCGCCACTCCTTCTCCAGAGCATGCGCACTTGGCAGTGGGTGCTGTATTCGTGAGGGAAGCCCTGCGTAGGGTGCATGCGCGGCGCGGCCAGCGGGCTGACGGGAGCCGGCGGCGGGACAATTGAGTGACGGGACTGCGGTGGCGGGGCCGGCGGCTGAGGTACGGCCGGGGGCGGACGGCGTCGGTTGTAGGCGTCCGGACCGCAGGTCTCTTCTCGTGGAGGCGTCTGGGGCGTTCCCAGCCTTTGTACCTGCCCTCAGGGTGATTCCCCCAGCTCCCCGCGGTCATTATCGGCAGCTGAGGCGGAGAGGGCCGGGCCGGCGGCGGTCCGAGGGAGCAGTACTGCACGTTGGGCCTGCTCCGAGTCCTTGCAGTTATTGCTCGTCGGAAATGGCTTTTGTTTTTGTTAATATCGCTTCCCGGGGCGACGCACTCGCTGCCCGCCGTTTGGCTGAGCCGAAGTTCGTCCTGCGCCGCACCGCCGCAGCTGCTTACGGAGAGCACTTCACCTGGTCACCCGTGTCCGTTCAGGAGGGCAGCCCGTTCGGTTGGCGCTAGAATGCTTACCGCAACTGCCTTTAACAGGGTTCCGCTGCTCCACACTACTCCAACTGCCCTGAGTTGCGTGTGCGAGGTCTCGAAGCGTTCTTTGCACCTGGGCTTTGGTGTAATTGTAGCTGTTAAGGTACCTTTAAGGAGAAGAGCTCAGCGCATGCAATGCCAGATGCGTTCATGAGACCATTTAGGATGTGGTCTCACGGTACGCTTAATCTGGTCAAGCTAGGTTGCTAATAAAAGGCAGGAGCGGTGCTTGTCTCGTTACCCCCAGCTGTTTCCCTCCAGCTGTCCCAAACGGTATTGCAACTCCGGGGCGATTCAACGTATCCGTGGCTGTCTTGGAGGAAAGGGTACATTTGCTTGTCAAGTGATTTAGTTGTAATGTGGAAAAAAGCAGCTTTTTAATGAGCGCTTTTAAAAAGGGATCTGCATTAAGGCACGAGTGCGGATTTTTCAGAGTATTCAAATATGGCTCCCTATGAAAAACACGGGGGGGCGGTGGGGAGGAGAAGAAAAGATCACATGCACTAAAATGCTAAGGGAAAGAATTTGAAGGAAGGCCACGTGATCAGCGATTGCAGTAATTTCATAAACTGTTTAATCACTCCTTGCCTTGGTTCCACCTGGCTCCCATCTAAAATACCTCGTACTCATCAGCTATTGCAAAGCCATAATGGCCTTTTTTCTGTATAGCACAGTAAAGATACAAAGATGCTTACGATTTTTTGCATTTTGTATATTTGTTATATTTTATAAAAGCTTACATTTTGAAGCTCCAAAGAGATGCTTATTGCTGGAAGCAACATTGTATTTTACAAAACACAAACCCCAAATGGCTTTTGTAGTTGCTAGTAGGTACTACTGGTAATGTTAAATTTAATGGGAGTGAAGTTACTGAGTTATTAAGGGTCATATCTTTAAATTTATTAATAATTTGCAAATCTCTAGTGATGTTTTTAAAGGTTTAAGACCAAATAACAGTGCAAAGTCCAAGAGGATTTAGAAACCGAAGCAATCACAGATACATGCAGTTTATGAACTGAGTGACTCCCCTGCTCCATGGGAGATTTGACAAACTCCAAGGGTGAAGTGGGAAGACAGTTCAGCCGTGCGATGCTTAGTCCTTGTATAGAGTTGTGAGGTGTCCTGGGTTGTCTTTCTAAATGCTGCTGTGCATTATAGGGTTGATTAGAGAACTTATTCAGATTCACATGGCACCTGAAGCTGGCTGTGCTCAGGGCTGGCACTCACAGTCTGCACTGCTGGGAGGTTCCTGATAACCATTACAGCTTTCACTGTGACTACCAGTTGTTTACTCTGGAGGTACTCCTGTCGTTGTCACAAAGCTATGCCCCTATTGCATTGGGTTAACTAAAATTCACATTCTAACACCGTTGTCCTGTAGGTCTAACAGTGAGCTGCTGCTGACACAGTTAGGAAAACTTTCCTTTTATTTTTAGAAACAGCCACCACGGATGTGACAGCAGGTCAGGCCATTGTACTGTTAAGGTTCACATCTAGTAATAGCATTATGTACATACTTCGGATATTAGGAAGACAGTGATACATCAGTATCTGCCTGTTTGCAATGTATTTTGACAGTACTGTGTTACTACATCTGGGCAAGTCTTGGAAAGAAACGTTGTCGTGCCCTGGTAAGCCACTGGAGAGCAGAGTAGCGTCAAAAAATAGTGCAGATATACACTTGCTATTGCAACAGGTTGCAAACATGCTTTCAAGATAAAGAGGTTTGTGTCTGCAATCTGTATTATGGTTGATTTTTACCTAATAGTTTTGGAGATCAACTAAAATAAATAGTCCATGTACGAAGGGAGAATTAAAACAAAGTATGTTCCTTAAATTGCTGTACTGTGCTTCTCTTCATCATACCAGTGCTGGGTATTGCCAAAATAACTGCTCCCAGCTATGAAACATACCTTCAGCATTCATTGTTTGCTGTGTGCTAATAATGGGCTTTTAAAAAGTACCTTTCTAAGTATTTAGAATAGTTAGTTCTGTTTCAAATTGTCTGTCTTTCTATAAACTGGTGTAAGTTTGTTAAGCAGCCCTACGTTGTGCATCTCCAGAATGTTGCTTGCTTTTCTTGCTATTGAGAACCACACTGTTGGCTCTTCAAGTGAAAAAAGAAGTGTTCAACTGCAGAATTTGCTGTAGTGGATCTTTCTTAGTACTTGAAAAATGCATTGCAATGATGCTACTTTTTGTTCAGTTGTATTATGCTTGTGAATTAAGAATGCTATTTGAAAATCTTCTGTGCTATTGTTTTAAAATAGTGCTTATTATGTTATCTATGGGTATATTTCTTATATTGTAAAGCTTATTCTGACTACAGTTGTCTTTATCTGCTTCCTTCCTTCCTCTCCACCCTCCAGAGCAGTACAACTAAATATGAGGCGATCAGCAGCTCCGAGTCAAGTGCTAGGAAGTGTAGCCAAGAGGCCAAGGTTTATTCCACCCGGAAAAAGTATTCCAGTTTGTCTCAAGAGTGAAACTAAGGAGACGGACCAAGAAATGAAATCAAAGGAGGTAAACTCCACATTGTGTTAAAAAGTGCATTTGTTTGTACCATGTTGTTACTAAAAGATAGAATCTGAGCTCACCATGAGCGGTTCCTGCTTAAATAATCAGTCTCTTCAGAACAGATTTTGATATCTTTGCTCTTTCTACATTTCATCGTTTCTCTGGTACGTTTGGCTCACATTTGTGAAGTGGATGCAGAAAAATGCTCTACAAACAAATGAAAGTAATTAGCATTGAGCCCAAATACAATTCTCTGTGTAGCTGAGGTATCGATTGTATTTTGGCGTGAACTTTCTTGGATTCAAACGTTTGAAATGCTCTGGGAAAAGCAGTTAAAAACCCAAGATACTTAGGAATGAAATGCCAGTACATCAACTTGCAGTTTTGCTGCAAGGAACTTTCTTTGAAACCTTTTAATATCAACCAAGAAAAGCATTGCCACTTTTGTTGACTTCACATGCAGAAGACTTCTATTAAATTCAATTCATAAACTATTTGCACAAATGGTGTATGGTATTATGTGCCCATGTTTCTTATTGTGAAGACTGGGATGCTTTTTTGTGATGTTAAATTTATGTAGATAGTTTGAGAATGAGGATTGGCATCTACTAAGACCCCTTTTTGTCGCTCTTTTCTCCATTTCCCTTCGACTGCATGAAGGAAACGCTACTGTGAACTTTTACCTCTTTTGCAGGTAGATGAGAAAGAGGGAGTGCTTCATTGCTTTCTAAAATATGTGACCAGAATGAAAATGCAAATTTTACGCAGTCTGTGGAGTCAACTGGAAAAGTAAAGACTACAAAAGTGTGTTTCAGCGTTAATAAGTGTAACAAGGTGGAAATGAAAAAACTAAATACGCCCAAAGCTGGTAAGATGCTCTTTCTTACTTACTGCCATGTATCGTAAGAGAACTTTAAGGCTCATGAATGATACTCTACTTACTATTACGAAATATAAGGGTCATGCAATGGTGTAATTATTTTGTGTTCTACTGGGTAAGACTGGAAGAAACAAACATTTTTGGTTTAAAATAGAAAAGGGGAAAAAGTTGATGGTTTAGAAGCCAGCTACTCAAGTGTGTGTCTTCCAGAAAACCACTATAGTCAACTCACTCAGAGTAGTTTCAAGATGAGAGCCATGATACCTTAAATAGTGAAAAAGTGTTGTAATTTGGATTACTTATTGGTCTCACACAGAGAATTATAACTGTTCTGAGCAGGTTTGTGTTTTTCAGAATTGGTGAGGGTTTGTTTTTTTTTTGTGCAAGATCTGATCTTTCTCTTCAATGTCTCCAGTGGGCACACAAGGTTCAAGCGTGGGTTGCTAAGTGTAGTGTATCACTGGAGCAGAACTGGCTCTGTTATTCATCTGTGTGCACTTCAGTGTTTACTACCCCCAGGAATTAATATTACCCTGGAAAGCGCTGCAAAAGTACTGAAGTGTCTGAACTGTAGTGAATGTACTTTGAGGGACCTGAATGACTCTGTGGGGTTGAGCATCTTCATTTCCCACTTGGTGTGTGCCCTGCCCACAGACGTGGTGTGGGGACACTCTGTGTTGTGTGAATGCAGATGTGTGACCTCAGGACTCGAGTTGCACTAGAACTGTGGTGTTAACGTTGCTGGATGAGAATTGCTCCTCTTGGAGCCAGCTCAGGCATTTCAACATCTTACAGTTAATTCACTGTTGTTTCCTCATAATTAATTACATTGATAATGATCTTTATTTGTTTTAGGGTTCATTTAATTGATAATGTTTCTTGAAATGAGTGGAGTTTAAAAAGAGCATTTCATAACTGCTTATCACCTTGATTCTATAATGACTGGAGTTATCACAAAGTTAAATATAAATTTGATACAGCCTTCTGAATTTTAAGAGCTGCTAGATCTGGAAGACAAATAGAAGCAAAGCTGCCATCGCTCTATATCCTGACATCCAGCCAATAGTGAGGCTAAGCACATATTCCCTATAGGCATGCACACGGACCATGCATAGGCCAATATAGACTGAGAACAGAGCACTTGGACAAATACAAACAGCACCAGTGGACGCACCCTGTTGCTCTCTCTGGCTGGTCAGGGTGAAAGCCTCTTTGTGGAAGAGAATGAATATGTACCTGTCTATAGATATACACATAGAGACAATACAACCCCCTCCAGTAGCTGATCTTACGCACTCTGTCTATTCAGTAGTTGTTGGACAACCTAGCTATGGGCACATGAACCACAAAGGCCCATAGCTCCCAGTTCAGTTGCTGGTACTCAGACCCACGTTCCCACGTGTAAGAACACACAATAGGTCCCTCCTGTAACTGGCCTTAGAATCTTGGTCTACTTAGTGGAAAGCTCTTGGATCTACTGGTCTCCTAGTTGTCTTGTGCATAAGAGATGCATACATACAAACGTGTGTCTGGTAGCTAAACCTAGCAGTAGCCATTCCACAGACATCATGGCCCTTCCAGTGACTTGCTTGGACTTCCTGACCCCTTCAGTAGCCAATTCTCAGATCCTCTGGTCTCTCCAATATGTAGTCCAGACTCATGGCTATTCTAATATTTGGCATCCAAGCCTCTTCTCTGACTTTCCAGCTAGTCTGTCTTGGTGTTTGCCAGTGATCACACACTATCACACGTATGTACCCCGGCAGTTACATGTGGGCTGCTCTGCCTGCTGGCACATCAGGTACCCAGGCCTCTGACATGTGTGTGGTCCAGCTCCAGCAGCTGTCACAAATGCTTCCGTACACATTTAAGTGTATATGCATACATATGCCTATGTCCTCTCACTCAGGAAAATCCTTAGAAATGTAGTTTAATAAGAAGATGGGACAGACTGTGGCAATAGGATGCAGTGCATTGCTGAACAAGCCTACTGGCCAGTCACCAGTTCAAAGGTGGTGGCATTTTTATTTTCCTGTTCTTGATCCACCCTGAACTACCTTCATCTGCCCCTTTTGCTTGTCCTTTTATTCTTCCACCGCCTCCACCCCCCTTCAAGAATCTTGTCTGGAGATTGCACAAAGCTTTTGCCTTTTCTAGCAGGTTATGAGTTCCAAGCCTCAGTAGGCAGCAACCCCCTTCATTGTGTAAGATGCTCTGGAGAGCCTTTCTCACTGACTCTTATTGTTGGGTTTCACCCTCAGAAAATGGGAGTTGATTGGTCCCCTGTGATAGCCCTGGGAGGATGCTGCTGTTACCATGTTATGTGACCCATAGTATATGTACTGGGTTTAGCAGAGCTAACATGGGAAAATTCAGTGTCCTTTTATATCTCAGTTCTTCTGGCTTTTGTGTTTATCTGGTGCATGCTGTAACTTCTAGTTGTTCTGATGAAGCTCATGCTTGCAGACACTATTCAATGTGTATGGGACAAGCATGAGCAGTCCTGCTTCCCTGTAGGTCCAGCTGTGAAAATTTGTATCTGCTCATCTTCTCTAATAATGCACTTGAAAAGATAACTAGTGAGTTTATTTCCAAAATAATCTAGGAAATCAGCAGTCTTCCCAACAAAAGTGTTGTCAAGTAGAAAAGGTACTAAATACCTTTTCAGTATCATGCATTTTAGGTGCAGCTGGTATGGGTACTTTGTGAGGACTTCAGAAAAATAACCAAGAAGCTGTGGGGTGAGACTGGGGGAGGAGCTGTTTCTGTTGATGCTGTGCTGCTACCTTTGGTACTGCCTGAAGGAGCCAGGCTTGTGCACAAGCCTTTCTATGTCTGGAGAAATGGGGCTAAGCCTGCAAGTCATTGTAAAGCTGAGATGAAATGTGATATAAAATAAGGATATCTAGTGTCAGTGTTAGTTATGGTTATCGGGCACAGTGGTGGTGCAAGCACTGTATTGTGAAAACAATCGTGCACCAAGGCTCTGCTAAATCTCAAGTAGTTTCTTAATAACTTATATTTTCCAGGAGAGCTTCTACCCTTTACATCACTTTTGTCTGCTATTCATTACTGCTAATGTAGCAATTACGTAGATGGTGTAAACCAGAACCTCCTTTGTAGTGTGAAATGAAATTGTTTTGTCAAAGCTGGTTTTGGTATGAAATTCGGAAGTAATGGAAACCAGTTGTGAAAGCCAGAGTCGGTTTGGGGGTTTTAATTATTATTAATGTTGTAATGGTATTATATCTGACTGCCAGTCTCTGCAACCAAAGACAACTTCTCTGTTAAAGGGGCATTAAAATAATTTAAAGATTGAAAAAGTCTGTGTGTATGCATTATTTTGGTTTATTTTCTCCATATCATTTAACACAGATGCTAAACTGTTTGTCAGCTTTATATCACATTCAAAGTGGCTGAGTTTGGGTTGCCAGTGCAGCAGTGGAATGTGTAAATAAATACCCCAGTTTCCATTGAGATTCTTGGGAAACATCTGTGGATCACTGGACAACTGCACTGCACATAGAGCTAATCTTTCTGAAACCCAGCCCTGAAAGTACTGTGCATTCCTTCACAAAAAGCTTGTTATGTGACACATGTTGTCCATTTCCTGGAGTAGACAAGTAAGGATTTGATTAGATAGCGTCAATCTAAAAATTATGGCATATCTGGCTTTAAAAAGTACTTGCTTTTCTAGGCTTCTTTTCAAAATAAACTTATTCCTAAAGTTTTACTAGTAAAAGTTAAGTGTAAGAGACTAAAACTCAAGGAGATACTTCTAAAGACACTTTAATATTGTAGAAACTGCTGGTGAATGAAATCTACCTGTATGTTGTAACTTTAAAACAGTTTGAATTGTAAGATATTGAACATGCTGTTCAACAGGCAGTTTAATTGTGATTGAGCTGTGAATACATGAAGATTATGTTTTTCCATAAACACATTTTGTAAGAAAATGAACTTTATTCCTGTTTATTCCTGTTTTATGAATCAGTGTTTGCTTGTGTTCTTAAAAGGTACCTTTGTTTTGTAATCAGACTATAGTACTTGTTGACACTGACAAGGATGTGTAGAGGGGAGGTACTTTATTTGACATGGTCATTAATCTCTTTTCTCACATGCTTCCAGAGAATTCTATCAGATAAGTCTGCCCACTCTTTAAAAATGAAAGTTACTTCAACGTTCCTCAACTATGTAACAGTAATTGAAAAATAAAATGATAAATGTGTTTGGAAGGATGCTACTGCAGTTCTTAAGTCCCTGGGTTCTACTTGTCCTCATTATGCTTTAAGGACCAATAACAAAAAAATACAAATAACTTGAGTTTGAAGAATCAATGGACAAGCAGAGCTCTGAACTACACTGAGTGGCCCCTCAGTGTTGCTCCTAAGTGGGATTAGGCAGAACTGGGGCTTTTACCTACATTGCCACCTTCAACTTAGTGTTTTTAATATATACATATTTCTGTAAAACGTACCTATGAATTTAACTTATGGTTATTAGCAGAGTTAACAGCTTGTGTTCTATGAGTATTTTTAATCTAGGAGAATGTTGTGCTTTTTTTTTTTTCTTTTTGCTTACTGTATCGTGTGTGGAAATGAACAGTTCTTTCTCCTGTGTACTTGGACACAAGGTGCTAGTTGGACTGAGATTGTATTGTTTGAACCTGACACAGGTGAACAGACAGACTGGATATGTGGTCTCATTCTGTTACAGCTTGCCTCGTTTGGGTTTGGGTTCGGGACTACTTTCATCTGTCTCTAAGATCTGTTACCGTGTCTTCCAAGAGGAACTTTGTCACAAGTCAAATATTATCCTTGAGCTAACGATGCAGGCGGATTGCAACTGTATTTCATAACAGGGTTAATGTGCTCTACACTATGTCTCGACAGATGTTTTTCATACCTGTATTAACTGTATTTTTTAAATTTGCATATGGTTTTGAATATATTTTCTTTATTTTATCTGGAATGTTAATGTTTACTGAGTATGTTGGTTTATAAAGTTTGGACTCTTTGCTCATTTAAGTCAGTTTTATTTTCATAATAGGAGTGTTTCTTCCTGCAGTGTTACAGGCAGAATAGTTTATAACAGCGAACAGAAAACTTTATAGCTGAACTGTTTCTCAGTTGAGGCTAGTTTTTTTACTGCTTAGGTGTCATCTGTTGCTTTTTGATCAGTTCACCTCAGAAGGCAATTGGTTGAGAAAACTAGACTGATGTAAACATATCAAGATAAATTGTGTATCTCATTTAGACATCAGTCATGATGGATATGCACGCAAATTGGTGCTTAGTGACCCAGTACTCCACTGCCCAGCAGTCAGCATGCTGCAGGCAGACTACTCAGACTTCTGTCTAGGACTAGCCACAGCTTGTGTTTTCTGGTCTTCAGCTTTGGGGCTCTCTGGCATCTCCTGAGGACATCACCTTTTGCTTGGTTCTCTTCCTTGGGATGCGAGATGATGTCTTCTACTCTGCTGCTGGCATAAGACCTTTGCTAGCATTTCAGCAAAGTAACTTTACTACTGTAATCTTAAGTGTTCAGAGCTCTCAGGACTTACCAAAAAAAAAAAAAAAAAAAAGGAGGTTCTTGAGTTTGCCACTGCTTGTTCTCATGACTCTTCAGGGTTTTTCAGGGTTTAGTTTGGGGGTTTTTTTGGCCTTCCTCTTCCTGTAGATTCATCACCACCTGTGTGGTAGTGACCAGAACTATGTACCAAAAAAAAAATGCCATCTTCAAGGGCTTCTATTTCTGTACTCAGAAACGCCAAATGCAGCAGCCATTAATTCCCCACTACTTTGAAGTCTGTTAGTGGATAAACCATTATTGGATTGTAACAGTAGTCAGATAACATCGAGTCAGTTGCCATAGATGGAAAGCAATCAAAAGAGTTATAGTACATTTAAGGATTCACTAACCTGTTGAAGTTCACATCCCTAACCAGTGTTACTCATCTCTGAATTTGGGCTGCCTGCCAGCTGAATGGTAAGATACCCTGTGGTAGTAGAATTAGCAACCAAGAGTGAGATAGGAAGAAGGAACTTACACTGGGTTCACCACCAAATGAAGCGTAACACATCGTGTTCAGCGACTGTAAAGCTGCTTTCCTGGACGGGGTGGCTATCTGCAATGCAGTGCAATAGGCTGCTGTAAAACAAATCCAGGCTTGTGCTAGTCTAGTGCACTATTTCCACAGTTAGTAAACATAATTTATAATTTGATATCATCATATCTTGCTGTCATGTGACTAGCTAGGCACTTTATATAATGATAAATGATATAACCAGGATATTCCCACATTTGAGAAGGGTGGTGAATTGACAGCGAAATATACTTTTAATTTGTCCTAGTTAAGTGTGCTCTGATATGTGTATTTGAACGAAGGGAGGTAATAAAGGTGAGGGAAAGGAAACCAGAAATCAGGTGGTTTTATTAGATGTAAGCTATTCAACATTATCAAAAAGTTGGAGGCACTAAAGTAGAAGTTTTACAGTAGTAACGTGCCTGTTCGGGAACCGTTGTTGCTTCTTTACAATGAAAAAAATTCCTAGGCTCTTTAATTTTGAGAGGTGATGTATCTGCTATTGAAGAAAGCTGTGCTGTATGTAAAGATAGTAATAAAGATGGTAATATTTTTAAAATTTTTATTTGTCTTTGAAAATTAAAATTTGATAACAAGTAAAAAAAGACTTGCATCTCTGTCTCTGCATGAGAAAGAGAATTAATGTTTAAACTGCAGATACAAAGGAAACTTTCCAAGGGGTGGCAAGGGGTGCATTGAAAATGAATTTACCTTCCCAATAGATTTATTATAATTTAGGTCCCAGGAGCTGCAAGCACATGGCATGTAGTCTGCAAGATACAGAAAATGAAATTATCTATTATCGTAATTTAAAAATGAGGAACTTGGGAAATATGCTATGTAGGGACTATGTTCAGAGAATCAGATTTACCAGCAATAAGCCTTTCAGTTTCCTCATTAATTCTGAGAGAAATTATACACGTAGTTTCTTTTCTTCTTGATTATCAAAACTTATCAGGCTCTGTGTGTGTGTAAGGAGTGAAGATGAACAAAAGAAAAATCCATGGCTTTTCAGAATTTATTGAATATATTTTTCTTTTCCACTCTCCCACCCTTTGGGCAGTTCTGGTTTGGGGTGTGGGTTTTTTCTTTTTTCTTTTTTTTTTTTTTTTCCCTCCTGTCTCCAGTAGATATGAAGGTGGATTTAAGAGAAAACAGAGAATGTAATAATCAAAATAGCCACTGAGCAAAATTATAAGAATTGGGAAAGGTGCTCCTGTGTCATATACAGGGAATAGTGCATGGGGAAATTTTTGATGTTTGTATTTAAAAGCATAATCTCCAAAAGATGGGAGAATCGCAGAAACTTGGCTTCTCTTTCACCCCTTTTTCTAGGAGCTACTGGGGATTTAAGAACTTAAAGTATCCTGTGAAAATCATACTTTTAATCTTTCTATATTTCTCAGCTGCTTCTGATCAGTTGTCAAAAATCTTGTTGGGAGAGGATCAAAGACAATACAAGAATCTATTAGGAACTAGACGTAATTTTGAATTTATTAAGCATGATACTACTAGCTTTTCTTTCTTTAAGGATGTGACTTAAAGTGAAGAGCTAATTTGTGGTGCTGGATAGTCAGTACTATAATTTAGAGTCCCATAGCTGTAAGCTGAACTTCATTGTAAGGATGGTTACAGATCTGAACGTGTGAGTCCTGGAATGCCAGACTGAGATGAAGAGATTCTTTAAAATTTGGCATAGGGAGTGTTTTAATTGTCAAATTTGAGTATCTTCCTCTTCAGTGGACTACATTTTGAGAGAATGCCTTACATCAGCAGAGGGGCTGGAAGCGTAGTTGGCTTTTGTGCTTGGAGTTTTAACTGGTAAGAGCTGTGGAGTAGGCCATGTGTAATTCATGCTAGTTTCAAGAGTGGTGTATAGGTAGTAACTTCATTGTTAACACCTGTGTTCTCTGTGCCTCTCATGAGAATACTACATGCTGTTAGGAGTTAATACATACTAGATGGTGATGGCAGAAATGGCTGCAGGAAAGAAAGAGTTAAAATTTCCCCTTGTTCATTTCTCCCCAGTGCACAATAGCCTTAGAAATGTTTAGAAATAATTGTGCAGGAGAAGGGAAATGAGTAATCTGAGGTTCAGGTACATCAGGTACATCAACCATAGGAACAAGAAAGTGCAAAGTTGATGGTGAAAGTGTTGATGAAGATGAGAACAAAATCAAGTGAGATGATAAAGCTATTTTAAATACAATTTAAATGATCTAAAAGCATTTAAAAGAAGTCTGGAGAGAATGTATTTAAGCTCTGGAACTTCCAGGTGAGGTTGTCTTGCAACTTTTGGCTCACAAAATCGTCATCCTTAACCCTCTCCATAATGAATAATACCTCCAACCCTTAATTTTGGAAATCAAGTGTTTCATGGGGACCAGTTGTTTCACAGGTGGAGTTGGAAACTTTCTCATACACTTTCTGCTGTGGGAGGCTCTTAAGACAGCCAGATCAAATGACTTGGCAGTGTCTTGCTGTTGTATCAGTAAAGAGGACTGTATGATGACCTAATGGAACTTTTAAAGCCCTTACTACCTATAGACACTCTCAAGTCATCTTATGCAGCTGCCAAATTCATTTGAAAGAGCGAGCAACTGCCTCTATACTTGCCAAATGTTTCCACTGCCAGTATACCCCAGTATATTCAGTGATGTGTAGCACAGCCCATCCTAGCTGCTGAATCTTCTTACAGTTTCTTCTAAGTTCGGGGTATCAAGGTTTCACTTCAGCTTTGAATCAAACCTGGCAATCATCTCTTGTTCTTATGATTTTCAGGCTCCTTGGTCTCTGCAAATGCCAAACCCAAGTCTCTGAAGAGCTAGTTTGCTTACATGTTATTATGTAAGAACAGATGTCCTTCAGCTTTAGTCTGGGGCTACTACTTTGTGGGCAGAGCATCCCTGCAGAATTAAGCGATCCGTTATCGGTTGACTTGGTATTTTTTGCAGCCTGAATCACTTAAGCTGGTGTCACTCCTTTCTACACTCAAGCTTGCTGTCTGATCCAAATGGTATTTTCAAGATACGTTCTTTCTTAGGGCATCCTTAATTCTCTGAAATATTATTTGTCTTTGAATCATGGACCATATAGTAATTTAGTATTTTTTTAAAGTTTGTCATGGTCTGTGTGATAAAGGATTCTTCTTCTCCCTCCATCCAAGATGCTCATCTGATTTCAGACAGTCTCTTTTACAGGGTGTTCTGTCTCGTAATATGTCTAAATTTGCATGGGCTACTTGATGCAGCTCTTTGCCTTGATCCAAATCTGTCTCATAACATTTGGGATCACGGAGCTTTTCCAACAACTCACAGTAATTTGGCTACTTTAATCCCAGGCCATATAATACCTGTGATTCATTCATCTCTCGGTAGCTTTCAAGGTGGCATTCTCTTGGTATTTATTCTAGACTTTTCCTCAAAAAAAAAACCAAACAAACCCCAACAAATCCTAAACTTACCTGTTACATGTAGCTTTGGGTAGCTTATTTCCCAACTGTTGAAGTTCTGGAATCTTAGCAACGCACTGTTGCTCAGTTTTTAAGTAACTGTGATATTCCTTTCCCTAGAAAAATCTCTGATCTACTTCCAAAGCTGTAATTTTTTTCATGAACTTCCAAATACAACGATTTCATCCACTCGAATACTAGGTTGTTACATGTTAACATCTAAGTTTTTTTAAATAATCAAGAAAATTAATTTTAAAAGGTGAAGTCAAGACTTTTTTAGTTTCAGAATTTTGAGTAGATTAGTGAAATCCACCTTGCAAATATGAAGGAAAAATGAGCTGTACCTTGCACTTAAAATGGGAGGTAGGCAGTGATGCAATGGGTGCATGTATGAGTTATTTCCTTCAGCAGTGACCAGAACTTCTTCCCTGCTACCTGTGGCTGGTTGTCCTCACAGTTATGCTAATACCAGTTTTTTGTAGGGTACGTTGCAAACTGTATTCCTAAAATGATCCAGACTGAAAAAGCTTCTTCCGACTCAGTGTATTTCTTTTGTGTGAGTTATCTGTCCTGTGGCACACTGGATCAGGGAACTGCTGGTGGTTAAAATGAACCCTGGATCATCCCCCTGAACTGGCTGGGCACTGTATTGCACAAGTGCTAGTGTTGGCGGAAGGTGTAGGATGAAGGGTAGACTGCAGCAATGCTTATACTTTCTCCCCCCTCCCCCCTTCTTTTTTTCCAATTATCTTGGAACTACACCTATTGTTTTAGCTCAAAGAAGTCTATATCTGACACTAAGATTCAGGCTTCTCGCCTTTTGTGAATTCTTATCCAAGTACTGGCATGACCTTGGGCTGATGAGCAGCAGAACTATTTTAAAAAGGGGGGGTGAAGGAAAAAATCTTGGTTGGCAGCCAGTTTAATTTTTACAAGGGTTATTTTACACTTCTGTAGAACAATATGTAATTCAGACCGATTCCTTCAGGCACTTGCTCAAAAGAAATCTTTGTAGTGGTCTTTTGCTGTAATTGCATTAGTGTGGAAACTTGGTCTCTAGCAACATTAAGCAGTGAGGTGATAAAGTAACATACGTTTAGATACGTCTATATTAGGAGTTGCTGCATCTTGGTAGCCTGATACGGAGGAGGCTGCCGCCGTTCCTTGTGGCCAGGTCCAGCCCGCAGTGTGGCTGAGGATTTATTCCCAAGAGGCACATGTGCACGTGCCTGCACTGAATGTATGCATATGACCAGCCATACAGAAAATACAGCACTCACACAAACACAAGCAGCATCAAGGGCCTCGTCCTTTCCCTGCAGTGTCTGACTGGGATCAAAACCTGGTTCTGGAAAATACATATGTCTACAATACAGATCCCTTCAGCAAGTAGTCTTAGACTCATTACTCTGTTCAACTGTTCTCTGGATCCCCTGGTGTCACAATTGCCTCTCAAACCTGCACCAGGTCTGTCTGGCAGCTGGTGTGGATTTATGACCTTACCAGTGCCCAGGTATCCTGGTCCCTCCAGTAGCTAAATCTTAGACCTGGTCTCTGCAGTATCAGGCCCAGGTTCACAGTTGTGCCAGTTCTTAACCCCCAAGTCTCTTAACCCAACTTGCTGGCTAGTCTGACTTGGTGCTTGCTACTGACAAAGGTACCCAGGCAGTGCAGTTGACCAGGTGCAGGGCCTGGCTGATCAACCGTCCTGAGCAGCCACCTGTTCACATGCACCTGGCCCCTTCTATCCCAGTATTTTCCTATGCTTGTTCTGGCTCTGCTTTCATCTTTCCCTTTTCTTCCCTTCTATTCTTCCTCTAAATACCCCCCTGTACTATGTCTTCTGTAATACCCAACTACTCCTCTTAGTACTTCTTAATGGGTCCTGTACCCAGTGGACACTAACTCTCCTTGAGTCTGCAAGGTGATCTAGAAAGAGCTTTTCCTATGGACTCCTCTATCTGGGTCCCACCCTTCCCATGGGGCTGCTTGTGTTTCTGACAGTGCTGGGAGAATGAATTAGGTACTTCCAAGGTTTACAGGCTCAAAATTGAGGTGCCTTCTTCACAAGTGTATATATTATAATACACATTGCATGCCTGGCAGGTTCCTGCTTCTCTCTGGTGAAGAAAATAATATTCATGGGCTTACTGGGCAAAATGCAAAATCTTTCTAATTTAGTATTGCTCATCTTACATAGCCCTTAACCGTCATGTAACTTTGTGTTGTCTGGGCCCACTGAAGACAAATGGGGACCCACTGGCTAGCCTTTATCTAGGCAGCTGAATAGTGGCTTGACTGGGACTCAGGGCATATTGTTTGCTGAAGGAATTCACGGCTCAACCCAGGCTGAATTATGCAGCACTGCCCTGTTTAGTCTTGGCTTACAGGACAACTCAAGGCTGAGCTATCTACACAGTTCTCCATAAGCTGTCCCTGTGGAGATGGTGCCTCAAAGAAGTGCAAGGCTGAGTTGCTTTTATACACTGCCCTCCCCCCACTCTCCCCACCCCACCCCGCCATGAGTCGCCTGGTGCGCTAGACATTACCGAAACCTGTTTGTTGAACTCTGAGCCAGATGGTCCTTACCTTCCACCCTGTGACCTGAGTCACAATTCAACCACTTATATGTTCTCATTAGCACCGTTCCCCCTTATCTTATGCACTATCTGTTCCATATCTTGATTGACAATTGTCCTTTATCTTTGTTTTACCTCTGAGACTTAGGTTTAGGCCCCAGCTACCTGCACGACCACCCAAGTCCCTGGCAAATGATTCCCAATGAGGCAGCCTGGGTCCCCCACTCAGAAAAATACCACACCCATTCCAGTTTGCAAAAGCAACATTCCCCAGCATTTTCCATAGGGTTCGGTTTCATTTGTCTTGTTGGGGTTGTTCTGCCTGACACTTGTTCATTTAGACATTAGGAAAAAAAATCTTCACCGAACAGGTTATTGGGCATTGGAACAGGCTGCCCAGGGAGGTGGTTGAGTGACCATCCCTGGATGTAGTTAAAAGACGGTAGATGAGGTGCTTAAGGATATGGTTTAGTAGAGGATGTTTATGGTTGGACTTGATCTCAAAGGTCTCTTCCAACCTAGCGATTCCGTGATCTGTGCTCTTTGTGTCTGCCTTCAATCACACAACCTCATACCGACTTTGTCACTGAGAAGTAACAGGCTTGGGCATCACACAACTGCTTAAACATCTGAGGATACAGCGTAGGCTTGCCTGTGACTCAATTCCAATACTGCCAGCAGCCTGAACTACCTGAAGCGTAGTTACTATCTGAAAGTGCATCAATTTAAAAGGAAAAAGGGTAACCACTAGCTTTCCTCACACTGTACACCTTACTAATGTTAAGGGTAGAAACAGGGAAGGATTAGATCTTTAGAAGTGATGGTTTTCATACAGTGCTTTTAACCACATGTGTGTTTTGTTTCTCAAATCTAGTGCAATGGGCTTTGGACTATAAAATGCTTTATTTAATCTTGGCTTGAAAGATACTGCAGCGAAATGGACTGGTGGCAATTTTGTGAGGTGGTAGAGAGTCACAGAAATTAACATGCTTCTTATTCTAAATGCTAATTGATTTTTAGCAGTTGAAAATCTCCCTTTGTATAGTTTGAATTTCTTGTTTTGAATATGGTTTGCATCTGGTTTGGGGTTTGGGTTTTTTTCCCCCTAAGAGCAAACAAGTTTATACCTAGATCTTTATAGCCTTAAGATATTTCCAACTATAATTAGATTTCTCTGTCCTTCCCTCCCTGCCCCCCCAGGCTCCCTTGTTTTCAAGGCTGAACATGTTAAGCTCGAGGAGCTGCTGCCACTATCTCAAGCAGTGTTGGTTTCCACCCTCCCGGCTCTTCCAGTCGCGTGTGTCATTTTCCTGACTTAGTTTTTGCTTTCTGCAAAGCAAAACAACCTTGCAGGTTTTTCCTCTTTCTCCCGGGTGTTGGTTTTAGTTTAGACCACAGAAATGTAAAGCCCTGCGTGCATGTTTCTGTGAAGACTCGGCTTAAGGTGATACGTTTTCCAGCAAACATTGGGCACACGCGTGCAGCTTGTTAGCAGAAATCAGATTTCTATCCCCAAAGAATGCCTGGCAGTGTTGTGTTAAAATGGGCTGTTCCTGGCGGCTGTTATGAAGATCCCAGTATCCTCACGCTGTGCCGCACTCGCTCATGTCGCGATGGTCTGTCGCCTGTATTGCGCGCGGGCCCGCTCCCCGTCCCGGCGGGGCGGTGACACCGGCGGCGCTCCGTTCCTGCGGGGAACACAGCCGCGGGCCCGACCTGGAATAAAGAGCCGACCCGGCGGCGTGTTGCCGCCGCTCCCGCTCTCCTCGGAGTCTCGGCCGCCGGGGGAAGCGGCCTCTTTAAGAAGCCCCCGTGTAGGTAGCTGGAGCGGGCTGCCAAGTGCAGGAGAAGCTCAGCTTTGCTGCCAAGCCCGCGCCTGAGTGTAACCTAACCGGCTGGAGGATATGCCGCCCCTGATTGACAGCAGGACCAGCATTATGCAAATGGCGCAGGGGAGCGCGGCGACGGCCGGGGGCTCTGTCAGGGAGCTCTCTACACACGCCGCCCTCGCCTCTCGCCTCCCCGCTCCCTGTAACGCTCAGTGCGTTTCACAAAGCAATTGTTGCTTTTTTGGGGGGACTCGTTAAACGTAAAATCATCTCGAGCGCGGTTTCAGTTTGAGATACGTGTGAGAGAGCTGGGGAGATGTGTCAGAGCTTGTTACTCAAGCTAAATTAGGTAATTTTTAGCTGGGTAATGTGCTAATCTTTAAACCTTTATGTTTTTAAATCCTGCGTGTGTCTGGTCTCTTCACACAAAAGTGTGTTTTGCTTGTTTCTTCTCGTCTTCTTCAGTCTGAAGCCTTATGTAGGTCAGGCTTGGCTTAAGCAGATTTCCTGAACCTGCGTCAGCTTAAGCTGAAGGAATTTTAATAAACCCTCCCTTGTAGGCGTGGGCCTAAATGAGACTAGCCTAGTTAAGCCTGATCTTTTTCTGTTTGTGAAAAAGAGCTGAGCAGAGCTAGGGACTGCATGGTGGCTTCAGAAACGGCTTCCTTAATTCAAAGATAACAATGGTTGGGAAGGCCAGATCTTCTAATTTTACCTTATCTGAAAAGCTTGATTTGCTAAAACTCGTGAAGCCGTACGTTAAAATTCTCGAGGAACATACCAATAAGCATTCAGTAATAGTGGAAAAAAACAAGTGCTGGGATATCATAGCTGATAACTACAATGCCATCGGAGTAGATCGCCCTCCTCGTACCGCACAGGGCCTGCGCACGCTGTACAAGAGGCTCAAAGAATATGCCAAACAGGAGCTATTGCAGCAAAAGGAGACTCACTCTGATTGTAAAAGCAGCATTTCCGAGCCAACCAAGAAAGTTGTGGAGATGATTCCACAGATTTCCAATGTGTGTTTAAGAGACAGGAGCGGTGTTCAAAGGTGAGACGATTCTTTTTTTTTTTTTTTTTTAATTTTGTTGCTGAATGAAAATTATGGCGCCTCCTATCTACTCGGTAATGCTTTGCTTGTGTTCTGGCTCCGAGAGGAAATGTTACTCGGAGACAATCCCCAACTGGGGAACAATGACAAAGTAATATTGCTTTTGTTTTATGGGAAGCTTTATGGTGACTTAGCACTGCATTCGGTGGTGGGTTTTTTTCACCCAGCTGTCTTTCAAAGCCTGTTTTGGAGTCTTTGTCATACTCTGGAAAGTGAGGGTTAAGAGAGAATCAAAGAGAAATAGTAGCTCCAACCTCTACTCCTCCCCTACCTTTTAATAGGCAGATTATTCAAACACTGGCAAAGTGATGGCTATTCTCCTCCATTTAAGGTAATACTGCAGTCATTTTGCAACGTATGGAACTATTACCAGTTTACAGAAGATTTTTAATTGAGATAGTTCAGAGAGCTGAGAAACCTTACTCGTGCACCTTTTTTCTCTCATTTACTCTGATGTTTGCATGTTACGTTTTAACTAATCCAAATCCTTTAAAAAAAAAAAAAAAGACCCCTCCACACCACAGTGCCTTTGTGAGTGCAAATGTTTTTTTTAAATTATATTTTTCTTGCTTTGACTGTGGCTCTCTGAAACTGGAGCAAAGCTAATTCCTGTCTAAACTCCACTCAGCGCTGTATCCTACGTTAGGTAGTGAAATACAGGGAGAAACAGAGGTGCAGTACTAGAAGTTTGGGTTTTTTTGGTAGGATTTTAATTTTTCTTTTTAACTGCTCAGTAAAGTGAGACACACTGTCTAGATTTGAGCCAGACGTACTACAGGCAGGCAGCATGCAGGCTTTCTCCCACAGCTGGTGAATGCCCCTCATATCTGACTTGCAACATTCTGCTGGTTCTGTATGGGTCCTTGAGGGATCAAAAAAGCCGGGGTCAGGTTTGGGTTCCTCCAGATACAAAGAAACCCCCAAAACCTAAGTTAGGGAGGAGGGAGGAAAAAAAGTCAAATAACTCCCCAGCAACACTGAGAAAGCTCTGATTTTTCTTATTTTCCCAAGCAGATTAGCGGGAAGTGAACTTCCCGTATTTTAATCAGATGTACTGATAGTCGGTGCAGCAGCGTAACGCTCTAAGAAAAGCTGGCATGCGCACACACGCTGAATTGGATTCGTGGTGCCACTGGTTGAACTGAATGGTAACAATTGTCTAAATCCCAACATGCCAGATGCTCTAAAAATATGCTGTTGTGGGTCCTTTGCGTAAAGAAGTCTGAAGCAACTGGGCTGCACTGCTGCTCCTGGTGAATGCCCCTGGAGGAACCGTTCCAAAGAATTCTCTGGAACAAAACAAGGCTTTTAATTGCGCTAATAAAGGTTGCAGTGTCTTGGCTACCAACTTTTGTAAGGAGGGGAAAAAAAAGAAGTGTGAGAACTTTGGTTTGTAGATCGGCTTATAAAAAGCACTGACGCTTTTCATGAATGATTAAGAGCTAATGATCTCCATAGTTTGTCTCCTATAATTTAACCATTTTTCGAAGTCCCTAATAGCTCTGGGAACGTTGTCTTTATTACTGCTTACCCAAAAAGGTTGTTCCTAGGAACAGCCCATGCACTGTGTGCTGAAGGAGAAGAATATAATTTAAATTTTTTTTTCCCTGCCCAAATCATTATTTTATAGTTCTAATTTTAACTGAGAGCTGCATTTTTACCCTAATCTTCAAATCCCTGGGTTGGGTTTTAACTCACCAGGATATGGTTTAGGTTTTGTAGGAGGGAAACACAACTTTTAATGAATCCAAATTCTTAATCGCACCTTTAAGCAATTTCTAGCTCGCTGTGATTAAACAAAACCTGGTGAATCATGGGTGCCTGCAGGGTTATAAACACCATCCCCCAATTGTGGTAACTGGTGTTTGTCTTTCCTTCAGTCAAGTTGTCAGAAACAACATTAGTAACCACCATACAGGTGGCTCCTTTGTTTCTCAATTCTTTCTTTCATTCTTTGCTGTCTTAATTATTTTCCTCTTAAGAGGCTGACTCTAAGGAAAAAAAAAAAAAAAGGGCCTCATCAGAGTTACCTGAAGCTTTGGTAATTTTCTAGTTCTGTGTGCATTACACTTTAAGAGATGGATTTTTCACTGTTTGGAGGCTCCAGTCTGTGTCTGGCTAAATCTTAGCTATCTTTCTTCCCTTTAACCTCTCTCACTTTCTCTTTCTGCTCTCTCTGCCTTTCCTTTTGTCAGAATGACCTGCTTCTCCTGCTGGTTGTTTCCACTTTTCTCAGGGTAGAAGCTGGCCAGGAGCCAGTGAATGAGGAGGAAGGAAGCTGTATTAGAAACTGTGGTTGTGAAGAGGGGGAAACCCAGAATTACAGTCAGCACTAGGAAGCACAACTGAGAATTTGTGTGCAGGATAATACTTCCGATGCTCAGTGAGAGGAGTGAAAGAAGTGTGAGGAAGAGGTATATAGGAAAAGGTGAAGCTTTGTAGCACGGGGAGGAGGGAATAAGGTGATCTAATAGGTACTCTATAGGCAGCTCAGGTAACAGTTGATAGAGTAAGATTATCCTGACATTTTCTTTGGGGAATTATTGAAAGGTCTATTTTCAATACCTACTTCACATGGCTGTTTGGTTTTTTTTTTTTTTTTTTAAACTTTAGTTAAAATAGTTTGTGTGGCTGACAACGTTTTGAAAATATATTTCTCTGACCTCATTGAACATTATTACAATTGAGTATTGGGAGGCTTTCATGCTTTCATTCTATGAATTGTACTTTCATGTTAATAGACAGCAGGCTAGGTGAGGGTCCTAAGGAAATTGCAACCACGACTGTGTATTTCTTTTTAACTAAGAGTTTTGAAGACTGTGGGAGATGCAGATGTAATGTCAAATCATGATTAGAGGTGCTGCTGACTCAGGGCTTTACACAAAGACAAATGAGTCAAGTGGGTGTTGTACTTTTGAAAAGAAATGCCCAGAACTATAGGCTGTTTTAACGGCAACATTTCTGTGTCTTCTCTTGAAGCTTCAGAAAAATACTGAGATCTCGGATTCAAAGAGAAAGAGCGAGGATTAGCTTGATTCCCTAACCTATTGGCAGGGTCATCGTTTGGGCTCTGGCTTCTTCTCCTAGGGCTCTTTCTGTAATTTTATTCAGTGATTGTTTTACACAAAAAAGCACCAAATATTTGGGTGCATGAATCTGAAAGAATGAGCACACTGGAACAGGAGGAGGTGAATAAGTCTGAGAGATGGAAACGTTTCTGCCACCATCCACTCAATCTTAATTAATGCCCTTTAAAAATCACTTTACATATTATATAAACTTTTTCCTCTGTCACTCACATCATTTGCTGGTGCTTTGTTTTTATTCTCATTTGTCACACTAATAGCCCTTCTTGCTTCTCCGGATCATAAGAAGGGCCGACTGGGACAGTTCTCTGTTGCCTATAACTGCCTTTATAGTGACAGAATCTGTGTAAGACTGGGCTGTGTGGTGGGAAGACAGGAGGAGTACAGGTGGTGGTCATCTAATGAAGTAAGAGTCCCAGGCATAGTTAGTGTAGTATTTCAAATGAAGCTACGCCTTTTAAAATAGTTTTTAATGGATTATTTAAATATGATTTTATGTGTTCTAGTGCTGGTATCGATAAAGAGACAATTGCTGGTACCAGTTCACCACAGGCAATGCTGGATCACCATCCTGCGGCAGTCATGATGGACTTGCAATCGGAAGAGGATGTCAAACCTCCTCCTTCTTTGATTATAGACTCGCAGCAAAATGAGAACTTAGAGCAAGAGGAAGAACACCAACTGGTGCATATTATGGAAAGGTCTCCTTCAACATCAGTATCTTCTGTTGATATGAGAGTGATGATGTCTCCCTCTCCGGTACCCAGAAGAGATGAGTTTTTTAGGCTTGAGGTTGGAGAACGCTTTAGACCAATGTGTGGTTATGACCCACAGATGTTACAAATGCTGAAAGAAGAGCATCAAATAATATTAGAAAATCAAAGAAAAATCGGTCTTTATGTCCAAGAAAAAAGGGATGGATTGAAAAGAAAGCAGCAACTGGAAGAAGAACTGTTGCGAACAAAAATCAAAGTAGAGAAGCTGAAGGCAATACGACTACGCCGTGATCTGCCAGAATACAGCAATATCTAAATATTTTATTACTTCTGTCATATTCTTTGAAAAACTCCTTCCTAATGCTGATATGGATGGATCAAAATCTGGGCTTGAGAGATGAAAGCATTATTTTCCACGTTGTTGTTTATGTATCTTAGAAACTTGTATGGGTTTGAATGCACCAACTCTTGTGGTCGGAAGTATAATCAAATCCTGTATATTTAAATGTTTAGGTTGATAAAAATCCAAACTTTAAAAATGTTTCCACTTATCTCTATCAGAGTTGTGGTAAGCTAATGGAAATTTAGCTCAGCTCTTTTTAAAAATTTTGATCATATCCATTATTTTTTCAAATAATCACCTGTCCTTTAATGTCTTAATGAAGTTGCAGGTTAATAAATACATATATAGAAAGGAAGAATAAGAGGCTATGTTTAAATGTCTTTTTCGTGTTGGCAAATCTTAGGACAGTGGTGAGGTTTGGCTGATATGTCAGTTTGGAAAACAAAATTATTGGATTGTTATATTTTTTTAATGTTCATTAGACAGTTGAATAAGTGTACATATTTCTAAAAGTTAAGACTTTTAATTGTTTCCAGTGGAGGAGTGTTTCCATAGGATGTTATCAAAGTAGAGACAATGAATGCAACGCTTGGTTTTAAAACTGCATGCATGTGTAATTTGTGTGTACAGTTACCATGATTGTATATTCAGTTTATAGGAATTATACTGGTGATCAAACACAAAAATGTCTAGTTTCCTTGTTTGCATGCATAATTACTACAGTGCATGTGCAACCAAGACAGTTGCAGGTGCCTTTGATCAATATCACTATGACTATAAGCTACTGAAATGAAATACTTTCTGTACGTAAGTAACAATGTGACTTGAAATCAGCAGATCATCTTTGTTATTCTGGGTACCTTTTATAAATGCTGTTGTTCTGGTCTTTCGATTAGTTTCAAATAAAAAGCCCCAAATGGAAAAGAAATTGATTCTTCTCTCTGTCCTAGTAGCAGCCGTTTCCTCTGCAGTTATGATCAACGTTCATAACTGGAAGAAAGATACCTGGAAAGCATAAGTCCCAGATGATTAATTTCTTCATAATTCTTAGTCTCCTGCCTGTTATGAATGGATCCGGAACTGCCTTAGACTTCTGGCTCCTTATTCCATGTAACAACACTTTCTCCTTCCTCTAACCTTTAGCACAAGAAAAGGAAATGAAGCACAGCATCAAGGAAAAAGAGAGAACAAAGGAGGTTTAATTCCTCCTGTGCCTCCTGTCTCAGAGGGCCCCAACAACAGAGAAAACAAAAGCAATAGGAAGGAGAATATTTCTTCCTGCAGCTGCCCGTAACTGTTGCTTCTGTCCCCACTGTTATCCCAAATGTTACTGCTTTCTCCATTTCCACAGAACCTCAGCATGCCAGCGTGGGGCACAGGTCTGCATCAGCAGACTCTGAGGTAAGCCTCACACCTCCTTGTCGGTCTTCTAAGTGATTCAGGTTACCTTTGTACCCACAGGGATAAGTACTTATTAAAAACTGAAGGTTGGAAGCATGGAAGTTTGAGTGGGCTAGTGGAGCTTAAAGAAATGTTAAAATTTTATGATAGTGATACAAATGAAATAATCCTGACTGTGGATGCCCTGGATAACTTAACAGGTTACAGGTGATAAGAGGATGCAAGTCTTTTGTTTACAAACTGAGAAAAAAAAAAACTAGACAGTGAAAACAGATGTTGTCAATATGGAGTTTCCAATACTCTTCCAGTTGTTTTCTGGAGAAGAGAGCCTTGTAAGTGTTTGTTCTGTTGGGAATTCTTGCATGTGCTGAAAATGATGATGCATGCCTGAATAAGTGGCCTGTGTTTCTGTACAGTCCTTGGCTTTCTGCTCTATTTTCCAGTTCAGGGACATCGATCTGTTTTTGTGTAGCTGGAAGGACTTCAGTGAGATACTCACTTCTCTGAGTTTACAAGAGTGAAAATATTGGCTGTAATAAATAAATAAGGTTTTTATTTGTTCTACTTCTCAGAAATGGGAAACAGCACTAAATTCTCTGCGCTCGTCCTGTAATTTGGAAATGCCTGATCATAACCTTTCAGTTGAAAATGAGAATTTGAGTTTCCAGTGGTAAGGAATGAATTTCTATTTTTTGTTTCTGTCCTTACATTTTATGCAAATGAACAAGTTTTTAAATAGTTCAGGAAATAGTTCCCATACGACTCATTGTCTTACAGTGGTTTTGAATTATATCTACTCTTTATGTTGGCCACCAAAATGCTCTAGAGACTTCAGAATATTTTCTGTTGAATTCCCCATTCCCCTCAAGCTAGAGGGGTGACCTCTGGGGTTTCTGTGGTCGTGTATTTTTATTTTAAAGGTTAGAACCAGAGGAATTTCCAGTCTTTGAAACCTTGCAGTCCTTTCTGAACTGACAGGCAAAGTACATGCAAAAATAGGCGTCTGGGTAGAGCAAAGTCTCCCTTGACTTGTTGATACTGGAAGGAGAAGGATGCAAATGAGTAAAGTGGAAGGCCTTTCATTCTCATCTGCAGGCAGCACCTCCAGTTCAGAGAGCTCTTGTGCCTCTTGTTTCCTTTGTTCTCGGTTGTGTTTCTTTTGGTTTTCGGGGAGCTTGGGGTGGGGGGAGACAGCTCTTGAGTGCCCGTGGAGCTCACTTGTGTCTTTACCAGTGACATGACATTTATCTCCTTTCACTAGAGGAACATTTCCTCCTTCAGTAAGATTTTATTGCTCTGTCAGTGCAGTGTGGTGCTGACTGTGTATTCTACCTACTCATGATGGTGGATCTGCATTTCTTTCTCACCCCGCATCTGCTTTGCAGTATCGGGTGTCTGTCTGAGTCAAGACTTCTCACTTTTCAGTGCCTGTTCCTGTTTTTTTCCATGTATTCCTAATGTGGGTACATGCACTGCAGCTGGGGCTAGTGCTTCTGGACCTTGAAGTGCTACAAATTTTTACTGTTCCAGCCAATGCTGTTTCGCTAGTACATGTGAAAGGGATGGTAGGAAGTCTTTTCCTCCTTCACCCCCATTCTTACCCTCTTGCTCCTTCCGCTATATCTGGCAGTGCCATTCCTGGGGTGTGTGTGTTTATAATGTATAGAGTGCAAGCAGAGTAATTTTAGGCAAGGACAAATTTCTACCATATGTTCATGTCCTTCTACTAAGATAACTGAAATAAACAGGTTCCAGGAGTAATTTAATTCCCAAAATCTAATGAACTTATGTTTAGGATTAGAGTAAAAAATGACAGCTATGATAACTTTGTGGTAATTGTAATAGCATCTTCTATAAGTTCATCTATTTGGGTAATTGTCTAACAATCGATCTCTAATTTTGTTGGCTGCTCCCTAATTATCTTGCTTGCTTTGTCCCTCCCTGCTTTCCCCCACAGGTTTTTAACTCATGTGGAATCAGCTCAGTTGATGTGCTTGCCTTAGATCAGAATTCTTACCAGGTAAAGTTAGGAGAGAGAAATAACCCAAGACCAGGAAAGATTACTTGTTGCTAATCTTGCTTGTCATACCCCTGGTTTCCAACATCCTCCACCTCAATAGCTTAAATTCCTTTATTTCATTTATATTTCTACATGTTTTCTGGCATGGGACTTTTTCCCCCATACAATGAAAGTGAGTAGACTAGTGCTTGCATACAGTCTTCTTCCAGCAGACTTTGAGTCCGCAGGATTTCCAGTAGGCAAAGCCATAAAATTGCTTTTAATTAAAAGAGAGTTGTTTCTAAGAGGGAGGAACAAACGAGGAATTGCGATACCCAGGCTGGCTGGGTAAGCTGGCTTTTAAAATTTGTTTTATCTTACTTTAAAGTGCTTTAGGATGGTTCCATAGGAATTTTCACTTTGGTAAAACCGTAAGAAGGTTACTCATGAAGTAACACATGAAGTAACAACACTCATGAGGTGGTGTTTTCCTGGAATGTTGCTTACTTTCCTATTTTGCACATGGAAATAGAGAGAAGCCTTTAAAAAGAATGCCTTTTAGCATTTTTCAAAGTTTTAAAATGCATGAACTGTAGCCTCTTAGTGTGAATTTCCTGACAGGTCATGCTGCTATTCTGGTTTTAAATATCCAGGTCTGAAATAATGTGAGAAATCTCATTGTCCAAGTCTTAGATTTCTTTCTTTTTAAAAAAGCATGCTGCTTACAGTGGTTAAAATAATAAGTCTGTTAGCTGGGTGTGTAACACATGACTACATTTCAGTCATTTCATGACCTAGGTTTCTGTGTTTTATCTCTGCTAAACCGAAAACATTTGCCTTGATTGCCTGTGATAGTTGCTCTTAAATGCCATCCAGTTTGTCAGGGCAAAGTGAGGTTTTTTCCGTAATAAAGATACAATTTCCTGAAGTTTTATTGAACACTTAGTTTCCATGAGTAATTCTTCCTTGTAAAACCTACAGTTGTTCAGTGCTAAAGTAGCAGAAAACCTGGCTCGTGATCCGTGTGTAAGGGGAGGTGGCTGAGGGTCAGAGAACCCAAGGAAAGCTCAGCTGGCTGCAGGCATTGGCATTCCCCACTGCCCCGTCTGCCTTCTGTGCTATGGGATCTTCACACTGTTTTATCCTACTGATGACATGGAATGATCTGTTGATGTGTCCAAACATCTCTGAGTGGATATTACTTTGTTTCGCTCTGTTGTTCACATAAGGATATAATGTAATTTTCATTGAATCTGCAGTTACTCCACGATTTGTGATTTCTGTTTGCTGCTGAGCAAAACTGCAGGCTTGAAAAATCTTACTTTTTTAATGTGTTTTATGTATAGGCAAATAGAATTATTTATTTTAAAGTAATTTCCTGGCCGTTTCCTGTTGGTGCTCGATTTTTATCTTTAGATAGCATAATCAAAATAATTAGCATAATTTAACATAATAACAGCTAAAAATAATTCCACAGAACTATATTGCCCCTCCACACTCAATTGATCTCAGGACCCAGTTTGCTTAAGGCCCAGTCATTGCATTTACATTATTCTGTACGTCACCATTTGCTTACTTGGCATGATCCTTGCCTGTATTGCTAATGCCTTCTCAAAATGTGGCAGTTTTCGAAGTTCAGAACTTCATGCATGCTGGAAAGAAGTACATCAAGTTATAAATTATTGGTTTTTATTTTGTTTTCTGTAGCTTGAGCTGTGAAACAATAGGACAAAATGTTTATCTAGTTTGGGGGAGTGGAGGAGGGATTTGGGGCTGCCCGTGGTTAGTTACTGGACATTATTTGTTTCCTCTTTTATATCAGATAAAAACTGTTGCAAGAGTCTTGAGTTTTATCTGTTGTTAGTCACTGAAGATGTCGTGTGAAAGTGTAATTATTGCTCTGCTGTAATACAGAATTCATTGTAAGCAAAAAATAATAATTAAAAAGGTTTTCTTCAACTTGTAGCTCTTCAAGTTTCAGCCAGGTGGAGTTTGCATTGTTTTACTTCGTAGGGAAGCTTTGGCAGTAGGTTATGCGTCATGATGGACTTTCAGGTAATATTAGTGGCATCAGTGATCACTTTGGTCAGACTCTTTGTGCTGGGTTACCTCCTCTCAGGCCATAATGTGTGTGTTCTGTATGTGCATTTGTGTTTGTTTCTGTCTCAGCTTTTTTCTGAGAAACAAATTGCAGGGAGAATCTTAATTTTGATCATCTTTCCTTTGTTGTGTTCTAGTTTCTCCAGACTTTTGAAAAACTACTTGAAACTGGGCATCAGGCTGGACTTTGGCCATTGCTATAAAACCTCACTCAAGTTTGTCTAATTCGTAAGTCATGGGCAAACTCAGAGTTTGGTCATTTTCAGTAGAATCACAGATGTTAGGGGTTGGAAGAGTCCTTGAAAGATCATCTAGTCCAACTCCCCCACCAGAGCAGGGTCACCTTGATTATGTGACACAGGAACATGTCCAGACAGGCTTTGAATGTCTCCAGAGAAGGAGACTCCACAACCTCTCTGGGCAGCCTGTCTCTGTGCTCTGTCACCCTTAACAGTGAAAAAGTTTTTCCTTATGTTCACATGGAACCTCCTAGAAGTTTGTTATACATAGTATGTAGTCCCAAATAACTGGATTCTGAGAAGAGCCTGTCCAACCTGGGCACACTGCACTAATGAGAGCAGAACAGGGATTCTCCACTGTGAATCTTTTGGGTGAATGCAAGAAAACGTGTCCCTAGTTTTGTCACTGGCAGGCCAGGCAGCCTCAGTGAAGAAGCTGCCTTGTTTAGGTCCAGAGAGGGTGACAGATAATAGCAAGGGTCTTGAGAATAATTACTCTTCCTTTGGGGTGGTGAGGGCTTCAGAGATGTTAGGCTATACACCTGGATAGGTGATGGCCCAGCTTTTCTGCTAAAAAACCCCAGCAGTAGCCTAGAAAATACGGTTTGTAGGGTGCTGCATAGTGTATGCAGAAAAGAACTGAATTAAGGTTGTGTAGGGAATTTAGCCATTGCTGTTGGTTGTAATTATTACTGATGGATAATAAAATCTGTTCCTTTCAGAAGAGTACTTGTCTTATAATTGGATGTGCTACTGTGTTGTAGTTGAGTTCTGCAAATACACGATTCCTAAGTGACCTTACAAGATGGTACTAGAGATGGTTTTCAGCGATCCAGAAGTTAAATACATTTTGAGAGTTTCAGGTACGTTAGCTCTGAAGATATAGAAGGATTTGGGCTGGAAGGGACCTTCAGGATCATCTAGTTCAAATATATATACATATATGTATAGTAGGCATCTGTAAAGATTGTTTTCAGATGAAATATAGTAGAGAAATTTGATCATTTAAAAATTCTCCTCCTTTAATGAGTGTGCGCACGTACAAAGGTACACACACATGTACACAGGTACACACACACGTATGTAGCTGTGGAGACATCTGTACAGTAAGCTGATAAGAAGAGCTGCCACATGCTGCACGGGCTTTCAAGTGACATCAAAGGTTGAAGCAGTCCCTCGGGAATAGCAAGTAGACCCAGTCTGCTGATGGAAAGCTGCCACATCTCCATGTCTTCTAGCGTTTCCTTATATAAGTGCTCTGTTCAGGACCAAAAATAGGCAGGATTGACACAAAGTAGTCTCTGTTAAAGGCATCCTGAATTTACGGCTCCCTGCATGGAATCATCTTATTAATTTGCATTGGAATTTCTGTGTGATTTAAGTTATGTAAGATTTGGTTACTTCCAGGGCCAGTAAAGGCAGCACAGTCAGCACCGCTTACCTCCGGAAGGATGAATTTCTCCTCGTCCCTCCTCCCTACTCTGCCCTGTTCCAGTTTTGCTTTCCTAGTAAGAATTACAACTAGTGCTCTAGGTTTTTGTGCTTGGGCCATAAGTATTGCTTTTCTGCTTGGACTACTGAATGGATTACATTTATGTAAATCAAAGTTATGTAACTTGATTTGGAAAGATTACTCTTTCCCTTTCCAAATATTTCGTCAGCCACTCTGCAAGCAATCATTGCTGCATAACGCATGAAAATTCTCAAAAATGTGACTCATCCTTTGTGTGCCTCTTTCCAGGGTAATGTCATAAATTTTAAACAGTCCTGTTTAAATAATTTAGGATAGGAATATCTTATGTTTCATGCTTGTGACAGTGGGCATAAGTTTTGTTGGTTATTTTTTATTTTGAGGACTCTTTATTATAATCCAAGGAAGTCAAAGATGGCCATTTACAAACACAAACTGTACATTAAAAATGTTTTTCCTTCCAGTATGTGCTAAACCAGATGTTAATACGAAGGATACATAATCTTAATAAATCCCTTTCTGCCTGCTTGCATTTGGTTACAGATCTAAAAGTCTTTGCATTTTAGGAACAGAGATTTTGTACAGCACAGAAATAGTTTTATCTTTAATAAAAACCAGTAGATGTAATAGCAAATGCTTAAGAAATGCCAAACTATATCTTTTCAAAGTACCACATGTGGACGTAGCTGTGTACTTTCCATTAGCCTTCAAACACAAAAGGATGCATATTCTTTTCTCTGCAAGCTGCTTCAAAATTGTCTGCTTTTTGAGCTGATTACAAGTAGCCTGTGACTGTTTAATAGTCTAATAACTATTTCTTAGTAATTTGGATTTTTTTGATAATTAAATATTTTGAATTTCCCCACTTATATCCCATTTAAACTGTCATTGCAGTAAGTTTCAGTATTTACAGAAGACAAGTATAGATGTTGCTTTCTGACATGAGTTTTATGGGTTGTTTTTGAAGTGAAAAAGCCTTTACTTGACAAATTAATCAAAACAACTCTCAGTGTGGATGACAACATTAAGAAGTGCCGTAAACAGTCAACGTGGAATGGCATTTGGTTCCAATGTTTTACTGAGCTGATCTGGCTCACTGCACCGAATGATGCCTGCAGCCTCTCAGAATTCTCGGTGATGATGCTTTTTCCTTTGATAATAGGACTTGCACATCTATTTCTGTGGACTTGACAGAAGCTTTCAGCTTAGTTCATTAAATTTTTACAGTGGAAGCTGGAATCAGTTGGAGTTTTAGACAGTTGAGATGTTTAGGAAGAATAGTTTTCTATCATGGAGCTATAATTTTGAAAGTATATGCTCTCCTTCATCCCTTCTCTGCAGTTGGTACACTTAAGAGGTAAATGTTTGATTAAACAGTGATGAGAGGATTGTTCCTACATATTCACATTAAGTATGTCTACCATACCTATTATTCTGTATATATAATGTTGCTATTTGAAAAGAAAATCAAGGTTACTCAGTACCTAAAAACTTGCAAATAAGCGCAACCTGACTCTGGCCTTCTCATGCTGTTGGGTCTCGTCATTAATTACATGATTATGGATTATATTTCTGTAGGCTTGCCAGTTTCAGTTTACAGAAAGGACTCTGTCCACTTTGTGAGCCACTAATTCAGTATTTTCTTTCCAGTTCTTTGTTCAGTTACAGGCTTATGCCTTGTTTTCAGCACGCTATTCAAGCTCTTTTGATTTAATTAGCTATATTTTTCTTCTACTGCTGCCCATCGTGATAATATATGAGTGCTTCACAGATGTAATTATGCTTCACAGTATCTTTGTGAGATAAGAGGTTGGTATAATCTCTACTTTCTAGGAGATAATGTGGGAGTTGCAGCACAGAGAGAATGAAGCCAGAATGTGCAGACTGGATCAACCAGGATTGCATTATCTCAGTGTGTCCGTATACCCGCACCTTCCCGTGTGTGATGGTTTGAGCCCTGGCCAAAGGCCAGACGCCCACCAAAATCAGTCTGTTACTCCCCTTCTTAGTTGGACAGGGGAGAAAAAAAAACATAACTGGGCGGCTCAAGAGACAAACTCGTTAATGACGCGGGCAAAACAGACTCAACATAGAGAGCAGAAGAGAAAAGTTATCTAATTTATTACACCACGCTAAAGAGAAAACAGTGAAAAAGAACCAGAGTCAGGAGTGCAACCAACAATCTTGAAACAAATGCAAACCAGGCAAACACTTTTCCCCCCCACTCCCTCCTTAGCAGGCTTTAGTTAGAAGTTTGCTCCCTTCTTCCCTCCCGGTCGCAGCCCAGGAGGGGCAGGGACTGGGGAAAATGGGGGTCTTGGTAACACCTTCCTCCCACCCCTCCATTCTAAAGCAGACTTCCCTTTCAGCCATGATTTTGCTCCCTTCTTCCCCTCTCCTGCTCGCAGCACAGGACAGGGGGGCAGGGACTAGGAGATGGGGGCTTCAGTCAGTCCCTTGCAAGATGGTTTCCTTCTCGGCCGGGATGGGGGCATCCATTCCACACAGCCTCCCCCTGCTGCACCGTAGGATCTCACCCACAAGAGCCAGTCCTCCACGAACTTTCTCCAAGGCAAATCTCTTCCCACCGGGCTTCATCTCTGCTCTGGCAGGCAGCAACAAATCACAGTGTCTCTCAGTCCTAGTCCTCCACGGGGCTATAGGCCTCCTCCAGCAAACCTGTTTCATTCATCTCTGTAGGTCGCTTGTGCTGGCAGGGGCTCATCCCACCGTAAGTCACGGCATCTTCTCTATGTCTCCCCCGGCTCCATGCAGCGTGGAGCCGAGCCTCTCCACCGGGCAGGTCGGGTCTCTGCCTCCTCCATGGGTCCTTTCCTCCGGCTACTCCAGGTGCTTCTGCTCGGGCTGCAGGGGCAAACTCGCCTGGGTACCTGGGCGCGCCTACTCCTCCCCCAGCCTTCCCGGCCTTTTATGTCTGTCAACTGCTTACATTCACAAGCAAATATACATCACAATGCCCTTAATGGGCCAAACTTCGCGGTCTTTCCTGGCACTCCAAGTTCTGGTTGGAGTCTTTGTCTCCTATATGTGATTCCCAGAGGCGCTATAAGCAGGCCTGCAGAAGATTCCAGCAGCCATTTTCTGCCGGACCTGGCCCTCTCAGTAGAACTGCAACACCGTGGCACCCATGAATGCCCACTATTACAGCAGAAGAGACAAAATCACCAGTTGGTCACTCAGAATAAATGTTCATTGCTGGAAAGTTGGAGTTAAATGACTTCCCTCAAACCACAGAGGAACCATAGAAGACACACACGTAAAATCCTGTTCTCTCTGACATTCTTCAGCTTATCTAACCACAAGAGTGGACTTTCTGTCCATGCAGTCTTGGTCACCTTTATCACACACCTTTTGCAGTTTGCTGCAAAACAGCTCCCGGGCTGTGCAGGCAGGCACAGCCCTTCCCCCACCCCCCACCCCCCCATTTCCCTTCTGCTCCTAAGAAATTCAGTTCTCTGCACCGAATGGGCAAGAGGTCCCGGTGCAGTGTAGTGCAGCCTGTTTTCTGTAAAGACTTCATTACTAATGCATATGCACAGTGCATATTTTGCATGTGAAAATGCACATTTTGCATTTTCAAACTTTGCTCAAGTTCATAAGCTCAGAACTACACTTAATGGAAGCTGGGTTTTGGTGGTGGGGAGAGGGTGGGTGATGTGGTTTTGTACCACAAGGTTGTAGGTGTTAATCTTTTGGCTTCTAGAGCAAATTAACATCTCTAAACAGATTATTCCTTATAATATGATGTTTTCATCTGTGTAAGACAGGAAAGGTTGAAAGTCTTATCTTTACCCTTTGGGGTAATAAAGTGAATTACTGCATTAGTAGGTCATTGAATTCAGTGTAGACCTTTAATACAGTGGAATGCACAGTTTTGCCCAGTGAGCTTTCCACAGGTTTGCTGACAGCCAAGAAACTGAAAGACTGAAAATTTTTCAGGTTCAAGAACAGAATGGGACTTGAGAGAAAAGGATGTGATGATCTAAACTCTGTCTCCTGCTTTGCCTTCACCAACCTGTCCACTAGAAATGATTTGTCCTTTTTGGGGTCCTCCACCAGTCCTAGATTCAGAATTGATTTGGGTTTGCCTTGCAAGGTGTGATCAAACTGATACAGTTAAAAAGCTTAATTGCCTCCATCTCTTATGTTGCACTTAAATCTCCCCTTGCAGCCCTGCCCACCCGCAAAGCATCTACTAAATCTGGTTCCAGAACACAATACAGAACAGTGTAACAGTGACAGTACTGCTGGCTACCTTTAAGACCAGGTAGTCTTAAGACTCTGTAGTCTTGAGAATTGGATTATGGCAAAAATGAAACTAGAAGGGTGTAATTTTTCACTTTCTCTCCCTGTCACTGCCTAGTCAGCCCCTGTTCTCATTTCTTCCTCCCAAGTCTTCCCTTGATTTCCCCTGATGGGCTCCCAGCCTTATGTTTTTTAGTGGCCCTTTAATTTTGACTGTCAGAGATGAGGGGCAGAGACATTTTCTTTGCCAGTGCCTGCTGAGAAAATCCCAGCTCTGCTCCTTGACTCATACTGGACTTCAGACCCAGTCTGCACCAGTGCTTCTCCCCATCTCTCCTCCTAAGACAAACTGTTGTCTTCCTACTCTTTTTACTCCCTGCCTGGTTTCTGACTTCTCCCCATGTGTTCTGCTTCCAGCTCAGACTTGTGGTCTTATACCTGGCTGTCAATTTTCTGCTGGTTTAACATCAGCTTTCCTTCTCAACAGTAATCCTTCTTTTCGAGCTGCTTCTCCCAAATTGTTCTTCCTCGTAGCCGATCCTAGTTGCCTCTGCCACCTTTCCCTGTTTGGTGTCAAGAGAGGGAAGATGATGTTTCCAAAGGAGAGGAACAAGGAAGAATTCCCTGCTGGCATGCTTGGAAGAGACCCAGCTTTGGTCCAAACAGTGAGAGCTCTGACTACAGAGAAAGTTATTCTCGGCCTCAGTTAGAGCAGGTCCAGTGTATAATCCTCAGGAAATTAAGCTGCAGAGAATGTGCAAACTGCATTTATTTCCAAGAGCTTTTAGTTTTTAGGAATGGAAAAAGTTTTACCCCAGCCAAAAAGAAAAAAGTGCTATCTTCTCCCCGATTTTTAGATTCTTCTCCAGGGTGTTGAGTTATTAGAGCTGCTACAAGGAATAATATTTTATTGTGACTAAAACTGCATTAATCTGTGGGGGTTTATTTCATAAATGCTGATTTTTTTTTTTTTTTTTTTTTTTTTGCAATGGAAGTTTTCATGGGCATTGTGCATGTGTGTGAGTACGTGTGCTTAAACTGAGACAACTAGTGTGGAAGACATCATATGAACTGATGAAGGCCTGGTAAAGTTATTAGCTGTGTAAAAGAAGATCTGCTAATGGAGATCCCCATAGTAATGCACATTCATCAGTCTAGAGGCTAGCTGGATTTGAGTTTCAGGTGAAAGATTAGGCATATAAAGTGACCAACAAAGATGTTTAAAGATCTTTAAAATTTTTGATCCTTTGCATTTTTGTTTAAAATTCATTTTGGAAGTAAAACAGTGATGTGTTTTTCAAAGAAAACATTCTTGCTTGAAGTATCAGTCTTTAGGTGAATTTGCTAACCATGTTGATGAATTACACATACAATTGCTGTTCGAAAGAGGGGTTCAAAGTACTGGGTTGTAATCAAGCAACTCTGAGATGTAATCGCAGCTGTCATTGATTCCTGTGGTTTTAGGGCAAGTCAGCTTGACTCTCACTGGTGGCACTCCTCATAAAAGTCTGATAGAAATACTGTGGGAAGAGTTATTACATATTTTTCCATCTTCGAGGCACACTAATATGCATTTACATGTTAGCTTAATATTAAGTTTATCATTAGACTGAAATTGCTTTGCAAATGAAGGATGATGCTATCTGTCTCATACCTTTAAATATTCCTCAGATATCTTAGGAGTGCTTAACAGGTCTTTTTTATGGAACAAGACATTAAACTACTGTGTAAACATCTGTTCTCTAAATGTTATGAATTAATTTGATTAAGGAACTTCTAGATTACTTCCTCTGCTCAGATGATGGAGACCATGCTGGCTCTGCAGAGTGGCTGTTGAGTTTCTGCTGCGAATCACTCAGAGTCCGCATCTCCCTTTACCTTAGTCCAGATTTTGGGTTCAGCCTGGCTCTCATTTTAATTCCTGAGCACCATAGAGAAGAACTGGAATCAAAGTTTTCTTCTTTACATTGTAATTTTTGCATTTCAACAATGCTTTTTATTTAGCTGATTCAGAGCAGTTGAGGGAAAGCTCCCAGTAGTTCCGCACACACAATGTGGACGTTCAGGTGCAGGGCTGTTGGGTAAATTGACAGGGCCTGTGGTTTCAGAATTGCTCCAATTTAACAGTAGCTGACAGAAAAAAAGGGGCAGTCTCCCAGTCTCCTTGTCCTGAACCGCACATATCCCTCCCCTCCATGGGCTGGAGTTGCTGATAGATTTCATGGCACAGGCTTGCCAGCAGCTGAGGGCTGAGGAGCTGAGAAGGAGAGAAGAGGCGAGGTGGGCCCCTGGGCTCTGACAGCAGCTGGGTTGGATGAGGTGAAGCCATCCATTAAACCACACCTCAGGCCAAGTTGTCTAGAGCCCTGCTCGCTGGAGCATGCTGTGCTCTTCACAGTAACACGTCTTTGTAGGGCTGCAAATACAGCATAGTCTACTAGAAACGGACACTTAAGGTGCCTTTTGGAGTGTCTCATAGTGCAACTTCTTTCTTGGTGCATTAGGAGTAGCCTAACACATTTATCCTTAAATGCATTTTCTCTAAATCCTGCTCATCAGAAACTGGTTAAACTAGTTTGCCATTGGAACCCCTCTCCTGGATCCTGTCCTGCTTTCTGTAAATCATCACCTTCCTGAGACTACCAAAACTTTTCCTCAGCCAGGCTATGGTTTATGTCTTGGAACTTAAACCCATGCTTTTTCAAACAGAGAGAGAAATCTTTATTTTTTTTTATTTGTGGAAGCATTTGAAGACTGACTAGACACATCTTTAAAGTTCCCAAGCCCTTCATTCTGGGAGGAAAGACATAACTCTTGCTAGAGTTTCTTCACACTTAAAAGAAACCAGGCTGGGCAGTTTGCTATTTGGGAGATAAATGAGTAGGCATGATTTCCTGATCTTTCTCTTACTATGCTGTACACACAGTTCCTGTTACTTATTATTTTTAGTCTAAACTGATTAACAGCAGAGCTCAGAATTTCCTGTTGCAGTTTATCTTCCAGGGTCTGGGCAAACTGAGCTGTCTCTATGATACTGTCTACGGTCAGTGAGCAGCAAGGATTTTCCTGTTAAAGCTGTTGCTTTCCATACCCCTGTATCAAATACTGCACTCAGTCCCTGTGTGTACCTTACCAGTCTCATTTCAGTTCCCAAAATCTCCTGCATTTGGATATTCTGCTATTGCACTGGAATAAATCTTTGAAGTTAAACAGATGTGGTGCTGAATGCAAGCAAAAATGATGAGGTAAAAAGGAAGTTGAATGCAAGTACCTGATCAGCACTTTTTGGTGAACAGGTTTAGGCTTCCTCTTCAAGTAAATTCTATGGAAGGTAATTTTGAAATGTTTAAAAAAAAAAAAAAAAAAGAAAAAAGGAATACCTTAACACCTTTATCTGAAACTGTACAGTAGTTATAGGTAAAAGGATAATGTTTTCTGTAGTGTAGAAACATTGTTATTGGATGTTTTTATAAACAAATCTTGATAATTCAGAAAACAAATTGAGGGGAGAAATCTGAGCATTGCAGAGGCTGTGGTTTTTCAGGTTTCCCATAGGAATTTGGTAGTATTATATGGAATATCAGTGCTCGGTATTTTGCTCTTCACTGAGAGCAGGTTGCTTTAGAGATCCTTTCTGGCAGAAGTCCCTATTACAAAATGCTAACAGTTTCCAGCTCTGTTCCTAAATTATTGATTTTCTTATTATTTTAAATAAAGAAGGGATAAGAAGAGTTTGAAGAATCATTACTGACATGAAAGTTCATCTACCAATGATTTAGATAGCACCAGACAAGACTCCCTGAGTAAAAGAGCAATGACCATAAAACAGATCTCAGGGGTCACCAAACTCATGTGGGAGATCAGCAGAGGAGACAAGGAGGTGGTCATTTGTTTATGGATGGCCATCCTTCAAGAGAAAAGAAGAATGTTCTGCAGCAAAGTCTCCAGTTCTTGCAGCAATAGTTACTTAAAATCTTAATAAGAGAATGAAGTTGCTGATTAAACTAAGAGAAAACAGGCTTGTATTTATCTTGTCAGTTCAGTTTACGGTTAAAAACTCAATATGGAATCAAATTGTTCTTTTGTATTTTTAGCAATGTACAGGTTTTCTCTCTCCCCTCACCATTTGCTCCTCCAATTTTTGTCACTTGTGATTACTGAAGATCCAGTTAGAGCTCTTGTACCTTTTAGCAAGACTGCAAGAATTTATTCTTGCTCTCTGGCTCGTTTCCCAGGTTTCATCTACAAAGAACCTCCTACATTGCAAAAGGAGGTGCTCTGTCCTTATTCCTCATCCTTGCATGTGTTTGGTACATTTCTCATCATGACAGTGTTCGGTAGCTGCTCTATTACCCCTTGGAGATGGGGGCATCAGGCACATGAAACACTACAGATACTGGCTAAAGCCCTGAAGAAACATCTACCCATGGGGACTCCTGTCTAGGCATAGAGTTCTATACAGAAAATAAAACTTTCCGAGAGCTTTGGGAAGAAAATTCTAGTCACCAGATACCCTGTTTTTCATTTAGGTAATAACTTTTTAGTCAATGCTAGTCTGAAAAATTGCACTTGTTATAGGCATGTAATTACTGAGTGTTAGGTGTGGTCTGAAGAATCTGTAGACTTGGTAAAGTTGCCTCTTTATCAGACCACTATTGTGAAAAAAGTTTAGTCTCACTGCTTCTCCTTTAAATACCAGCTCACCTGGACATTTTGGAAACGTTAGTCTGTGGCATAAATACTTTTTGTAACAGATTTGTATAGTGTTGAATCCCAGATGGAATCAAAGGAGCAAACCAATTTGAGCCTTTAACCAGCGTGCAAGGGTATTTTAATGAAAATTAGTCTGATTCTCCCTTTGAAGCTGTGCATGTGCTGAAAAGGAATGCTACAGATATTCCTCTAGGTAATGCTGGGGACTTATCTGCCATGACTTGTGTCAGATTGCTAACTCTTGAAAGCACGTGTTTATTCTTAATCCAGTGCTGTCTGTTCTAGTGTAATTTCTTAACCTTATTAACCTAAATATTTTCTATTAATATTTAAATTCATGACACTTGTAAATAGGCAACTGCTGACAAATCTGAATTGATCTAAGCCCAGTAATAACATCTGAGTTGCTGCAAACAGAAGAGATGGTCTGTTTCAGGATTTGCACACTTACTTATTCTAGAAGGGTATAAGGAAAAGAGTAGAAATAATCTTTTGCATTATTACAATTATGGTTATTCAGCCACTTGTTACTAATGACTTCAGCTCCAGATCTGGTTACTTTGCTCCCTTTCCTGAGCTCTGTGTTCCTGTTCTTGCTTCCAAGACATAGCCCGGCACCATCTCACCAGGATCCTGTTTTCATTTTCTCTTGTGCTCATTTCCCTTTTGTTTTTTTCCAGTCTTTCCTTTTAGTCTTCCTCCAATCTCATTGTCTTGTGTGTCAGATCAGGAGCTCTATTTATTACTAATGTACCAAGTAACATGCTTTTCCTGACAGTGCTTACTTCCTAAAAACAATTTATGATTCATATTTCAGCATGAGTCCTCATGTGCTGTTTTGTCTCAGTCCAAACCTATTCTAAGTGGCCCAGGACAGGAAATATACCACTTTGTTTATATAAGATGAATGCATAGATTGTCCTTGATTTGTTTGAAATGCAAATGACTGTATTCAAGGGAACCTGAGATATTCCTGTTGTTTTATTTCCGTTTTAGATATACTGCATTTGCCAACATCAGGGACAGCAAAGAAAGAAGCAGCTCAGGAAGAACCAGGCTGCCTTGCGAAATACTTCAGCGTTGTGTGGTGTAAGGCATCAAAGAAAAAGCACAAGAAGTGGGAAGGCGATGCTGTTCTTATTACAAAAGGAAAGTCAGTAATATTGAAAGATATGGAAGGCAAAGACATTGGAAGAGGTACTGTAGATTTCCATACTTGTGTAAGTGAACAACTGGCTTAAAATGATTGTGCTTTGAATAACAGAGAGACAGCTCTTCAGATAATTTAGAGTTCCCCATACCAATATCAACCACAGAATGAAACAACAGCAGGGTTTTTGGGGGTGAGAAGGAGACGGAAAGAAAGCTTTATATTTCTTACATACAAGGCAGATGCATGGGGGAGGCTGGGGCAGGCTGAATAACATTATTCACAGAAACATCAAATGCTAGTCCAAGGAGAGGATCTGGAAATGAACGGCTGTACTAATTCAGCAGAGATGCCAAACGGGGGATGAGTAGGTGATTTCAGTTGCTCACATAATGCATTGGAGAAGGTGTTAGAATTAAGGGATGATATTCAGGTGAGTTTCTTGTAGATATTCTAGTCAGTAGAACTGGGAACGTCAGGGTTTGGATCTGTACTTTTCAGCCAGTCCAGCAGCTAAAAATATTATCTTTGTCGGAAAGACAAGCAAACAGCAACATTTTCCAGCCCAGCCAAAGTCAAGCGTGTAGCAATTTTTAGTCTTGTAGTTTTAGCAGCAGCAGCTGCTGCTGTAAGACACAGTTTGGGTTGATATCGGAGTTAAAAATAAGACTTGCAAACTATAGGCTGCACTCAACTTGAAGCAGTAATTTTTTACTGAAAGCAAAGCAAGAATTAACTTGGCTAACAGAGACAAAGATATTTTGTAAGGGAATAGGATTGGACAGTGTTGCTGCAAAACATAATTTGATTAATTTTAGCACTGTGGTGGTTTGACCCTGGCTGAAGGCCAGACATCCACCAAAGCTGCTCTATCACTCCCATTTTCAGCTGGATAGCGGAGAAAATATATATTGAGAGGCTTAGGAGTCAAGATAGGACAGGGAGAGATCGTTCTGCAATCAGCATCACGGGCAAAACAGTCACAACACAAAATAAAGGAAAGAAAACGAATTTATTACAATACACTACACACCCAGTGAGACCAGAGTTGGGTAATGAGAAGTGCAACCAGATCTTAAAACATCTCCCCCCCGCCTCTTAGCAGACTTCACTTTAGTCATGATTTTGCTCTCTTCTTCACCCCCATTGTGGTACAGGGCGGGCAGGGACCGGGGAAATGGGGTTCTCCATCAGTTCCTCACAAGTTGGTTTCCTTCTTAGCTAGGGGGGGCATTCCTCACACTCTTCCCTTGCTCCAGCATGGGGTCCCACCCATGGGAGACAGTCCTTCACCAGTTTCTCCAACGTGAGTCCTTTCCCACAGGGCTTCAGCTCTTCACCAGATGCCCCAGCGTGGGTCACTGCTATGGGTGCAGTCATAAATCATAGAACGTCTCTCAGTCTCCCAGGCACCAACTGTTCCAGCCTGGTCCTCCATGGAGTCACAAACCTCCCCCCAGTAAACCTAGGTCTCTCTCTTTCACTCATCTTCGTGTCTCTCTCTCTCTACGGGCTGCAAGTGCTGGCAGAGGCTTGTTCCAATGTGGGTCACAGCATCTTCTGTATGGGCTTCTTTACCTGCTCCAGCATGGGGCCTCTCCAGTGGCTGCAGGTGGGGTCTGGGCCTTTTCCATGGGCTGTGGGGGGACACCCGCTCCACCATGGACTTCTCCATGGGCTGCAGGGGCATCTTTCTCTCCAGTACCTAGGGTGCCTCCTTCCCCCCAGCCTCCTTCCCTGGCCTTGGTGCCTGCACAGTTTCTACATCTTCTCACTCCCTTCTTTGGTGGAAAAAAGCATCTGCTATTGTTTTTTTACTTCTTAAATGTGATTCCCAAAGGTGCTGTGACCATTGCCGATGGGCTCAGCCTTGGTCAACAACAACTCCGGCCTTGAGCCAGCCGAGGCCTACTCTCTTGGGCCTGCAGAAAGCTTCTAGTTGCTTCCTGCAGAAGCCATCCCCGCAGCCGCTCCCCCTTCACCAGAACCCAGCCCTGCAAAACTACAAGAAAGGCTGAGAAAGCTCGGCTGGTCTTTTGTTACAGTCATGACATTGTGAACCTTCTTTGGACCAGGCAGTTTTGATTTGCAAATCAGTCTGTGACTTAGAAGTTAGTTTGAATTTATTTACAGCAAAGCAACATATGTACAGACTTGCTTGGTTTTGAAAAAGGCAGAGAAAGAGAGTAATGCCTGGAATGCATCAGCCACCACCCTGTTGTTCTTGTGGTTTTTTTTCAAGTCCTGTCCTCTTGAATTAGCAGAAAACACAACAGAAAAATGAATATTTTGACTTTTGCTCATAATGGTCTTTTTGCTGTGTTTGCTGGTGTCAAGGAACACAGTGATTCCGAAGTCACTGGTGGTAACTTGCTCATGCAGAGTTGCTTTCAACGTTCATTTTTTTAAAGAAAATCATAACTTCTCCAGTTTAAGCAGTGTAAGTTTTAAACTTCTGCAGTTACTTCACAATCCCACTGAGTGAGCAGGAAGGGATCAGCAGTGGTGCTTACCTCAGAAACTGTATTTAATTCTAGGAAGTTTACAGTGAATGTGAATGAAAATCCAGGATTTTTATTTCTAAATGGGAAAAAAAGTGAAAAAGAAGATTTTTTTTTTCCCTTAGACATACCAGTACTGGATCTAAGAAGGGACATGGGGACCTAAAACCAGCTTCTTTGTTGCTTGTTTTGGAGTCAGCAGACTATCTTGCTTTTTTTTTCTCCCCTAAATGTCCTAATGATTATCTCCCTAACAATGTATTACAAAGAATTTAGAAATGCTCTCTTGTAATTTGCTTATTTTTTAGAAACAGTTATTTCTGGCAGCTGCCTAAGTATTTGAGATTTGTAGGTTTGCTCTTTGCCTTTCCTAAGTTTCCACCTTTCCTTAAAGCTCATCCTGCCTCAGACTGAGACTCTTCAGACTGGAATTGAAAAGGTCATGCACACGGATACACCTGTATTTGGTATGTTCAGCCTGAAGCTATGCAGAGGTAATAGGAGAAAGCAAAAATGCAGAACAAAGGACAGGTCATAGATGGCCTCTCCAGGCACCTTGTTTAGGAAAGCACGTGCATTCTCTTGTATTCAGGCATCTTCAGCTCCTTCTTGAAAGCAAATGTTCTTTCAAGAGTCAAAGAAAGTGCTTTTTGAATATGTTTAGATGGGGGGAGGGGAAAAATACCTCCCTTTTGCCAGGCTGTTTTTCATCACTTCCTTAGATTGTGAAACACTTCAGTAAATTTTTTCTCTTAAAAGAACTCAAATCCAGATCTTCACCTTCCAACCTCTCACATTCCTGGAAGTGGGACACCTGTGCTCTGTAAACAGCACCCAGCAGTCTTTATATGTAGTGGTTGTTGGATAAAATATGTCTAAAACCTTGGGAGGGTTTGCCTCTTTCACAGGTGAGTGCTTTAACTATTGGTCTACAGTCATGTTTTCTATTTTTTTGGTCAAGCTAAGGGTCCAAGCCTGTTTAACCAAAGTGACAGAAATTCAGCAATTGGGATAAAGAATATGCCTGATTCTAATTCTGAGTTATAAATGTTGCTTGACCTCCCCAAATTAATTACATATATCTCTTGTTTCTTATGTGAAAGCTTCAATCACTAGAATGCTTTTTAAAAGAAGGAACCACCACTCTTTTCTACATCATTATCTTAAAAGCAAGCAGCAGCTGTAGCTGTATTTTGTAATGAGACTAATTGGTAGCTGCTCTAAGAATACCCACCTGATGGAGTCCCTAAGGGGACACAGGGAAATGCATTGCCTCTTTGGTAGGTTTTTGAATGAACAAACTATTGAGCTCATTGATAAATCCTGGCAATAATTATAGCGTCCATGTTGCAGAGCATGTGGGGAAGTCAAGATTTCAGATGCATGTGGAACCTTAATTGTAAAAAAGCTAATTTAGAATCATTTTAAAAGTAGACTATTCTGTTTAGATTGATAGCAAGAGGGGCTAGTAGTCTTCTTGTTGGGGCATGAAAGGAAGAAAAAGGGTCCTAGAATGGTAATGGGTTTTGAGCAGGTTTAAAACTAAGGCAAGCTGTGAGATTTTCTGATACGGGGAGCTGTTTTTTCAGTAAAATTCATTGTGGATGGGGATGATTGAGTATTAGCTCATAAATTCCACTACCTAATTCTGATTATTAACACTCAATCTCGTTAAGGATAGTAAGCCTTTATGAGTTAATATGTGTAACAATTCAAAAGCTTAAGAATCAAATATCTTTTCATAGTTTTGATTCTGCTTTTTGCAGACAAGTACTGGTATTAAGGGAGTAGTATTTGCTGTGTTGTCCTAACCAATACATTTGTATTTTCTTTTAGGTACTGGATATAAATCTACAGAGCTAGACTGTCTTGATGAAGGTCAGACACTGATGGTTGGAGGAAAAGAAATTGAAGTGATGGGTGTAATTTCAGCAGATGACTTCAGCAGTGGCAGATGTTTTCAGGCTGGAATAGGGACTCATGACACAGTCCCAACTGCTGTATCTCAGGCTAATATGAAACCATTCTGTAAACCATTCAAAAGTGTCTGTCAACCCAGTACTAAAGAGAATGTGCTGAAAGATTCTCAGAGCTACAAACCTCGTCATGATCCAAATGCTTCAAGTAAGGTTCAGATTTTTAAGTTTCTTTAAGCATCCTCTGTCTCTCCACAGAGAAGAGGACATTGAAGTTGAATATGTAACCAAAATGTTCATGTTCCCTAATGCATTACTGAAGTATTTCTGACATACAGAGCTAGTGTTGTCAATACTGTGTTAGGTTTTTAACACGTGTCTCTAACATGTGAAATACTCTGCACTGTATAAAGTGTCTCATAGTTGTTACAGATGGCTGTAGAAACAAGAGTGGTTTCTGAGAGTTTTGCCAAGAAAAATGAGTTTATTGATCAGAGAAACATCCTGACACATGCCAAAAGTTCTAGATGAGTTCCAGCTTCCCACTGGGGTCAGTGAAGCACTGACATAATATGGCAGCACAGTAATTACAGTGGAGGATCAGTAATAGAGAGGTTAAGCCTGATGCAAAGAATTGCTCCTGACAACACCTGATCCTTCACAGCCAGCCAATGTAACTGCACTGCCCAGACTCATTTTCTTTTGGAATAAATGTTTTGTGCTGTAATGCTTGAAGTACCATGTGCTGAAAAGCCGTGAGAGTTCACATAGAAGCAGGCTGGTTAAGCAGATGTGTAAGTTGTGTAATATCTGTTGATATTTGATAGCTGCAGGAAGTGGTGTTGCTTATCTAAACGAGAAATGCTCTTTTGTCTGTCAGTAACCAGTCATTTAGGAGCTATATTCTGCTGATGGCGTAATCTTTCAGATGGAAGATAAAAATTAGTTTTAAAAAAATGTTATTAAGCAGAGCAATGCTTATGTAAACAAGAAATAAATTAGTTCTACATTCTTACTATTGTTTTACCTCCCTGTTACTTTGTACATCATATCCTGATACTTCAGTACATTTCAAAGCTGCTACCTGGCTGGTATGTAAATAAAAACCGAAATCCCAATCAAGTGGTAATTAGTGATATCATTGGATATTTTGTAAGAGCAGCATTATTAACATCAGCTTCTGGTCTGAATCCAGCTTGATTACTGTGTATCTAAGACTGTTCCTTCCTCTGATTGCAAGATGATACTACATAAGCATTCTAACCTAACGTCTGGCAAACAACTGATATATTAACCACTCAAATTAACTTCTTCAGGCCTTTTTCTTTTTTTTGTGCTAGTCTATCAAAAAAGCTATGATTTGTTCTAGTTCTTTGTCTGCTGTGACTTTCCTTTTCGTGAATTTGAGTACCTCCATGAGATTTCCCTAAACTGCCTGATATGGAGAGCCTTCAACACATCAGTGGGTTGGACACTCAGTCATTAGTGTTGGTGAACACAGGATAATAATGTAATTTATTTAATGCCTTGTTGCAGAAGGTCTTTCAGAAGTAATGGAGAGACTTTTGTAGATCCAGACCTTGGGACTAGGGCATCCAGAGTCTTTCATGCTGAGGTCTGTGCCAATAGTTGATTGAAATACAGCTTCTTCAAAATGTAAATCTGCTAATCTTTCTGTAGAACAGAACACAATGACAAAGATGCAAGGCCACATCTTGCATGTATGATTTCTAAGCTTTTAGTCCATTGCTCATCTAAGCCTTGTTTCTTCCCCATTTCTCAAGCTGCAAAATTTTGTCAGAAAAGTTATCACTTTGTCACCATTGGCTCTTTCTACATACAGATATGCAATTTGGTGTAATCTGTCAGGACTCAGCCCTTTGTCAGTAGGAAACAAAATCTCCCTGAATGATACAAGCCATCAACCAACCTATTCCCATGAATAAATTACCAATATAGATCTACTCTTGTGACATAAAAATACCAGCAGCTATAAATTGCTTGCTCATGCTGTCCTCTGACAATATGACTTTTCAGTGAAGATGAGTAGTATCAATATAAAGAACCTAGTATGGACATTGCCCAGCAAAATTAGGTCATTAGAGTTTGTAAACAAATTGTGGCAAGCAAAACTAGTATTTAGATGTAGCCAAAGGATATATCCCAATACTTGATGCTCTCTTTGCCTCTGTATTACTTCAAACCTGTCAACTTCTTTTATTCATGCACCGTGGCAGCCTTGTCAGCTTATTCTCATTCTTTTTTTTTTTGTTTTGTTGTCTTTTTACCTCCATTTCTCAGGTAGAGAAGTCTTTCTGGGCAGCTACAAGAATACCCCCTTGAAATGTAGTGCCTAGACTTTATGTAGGTCATTGTTTATCTTCTTCTCCTTAAACTTTCCTTTAAGAAGCTTTATAGAACTTATTCTCATTTAACTCTGCATTCAGAGTTGTCATGCAACATTTACTAGGTAGGCAGTTTCACCTCCTAAAACAATACTCAAGATTTTGTCACCTTTGCATAATAGTGCAAACTATTTGGAGAATCTCCATGGAAGGATTTTTCCTCAGAGGCTGTCGAGATGCTCTGTCAGTGAATGCATCTTCTGTCTGAGAACGGTCAATATATTAAACAGTATTTTTAGCAGTCATTAGATCATCAACTTTATTCTGTAGCTATGGCAGAGAAGTATTACCCTTTGATAACAGACTAAAGATAATTTTGTGCAATACTTGCATGTTTTGAACTTCAAGATTCTCTGGTTATGCCAAAACCAAATGCAAGTCATCAGTGGACGTTCAACAAGGCTGGGTTACCTCTGGTGGATGTCGTTGTGGATCCTTACATTGCAAATAATCTCCGACCACATCAGAAAGAAGGAATTATATTTTTATATGAATGTGTAATGGGAATGAGGTAAGAAAATAACTATCCTTTTGGTTTTCAGTACGTGTGATATTTTCATACTTGTGTTCAAGATTAGACAATTTGGGGCGATTTTAGTAACTGTTCAGTTATTTACAGACTGCCCAGAGGGGTTGTGGAGTCTCCTCTGGAGATATTCAAAACCCATCTGGATGCAATCCTGTGCAACCTGCTGTAGGTGATCCTGCTTTAGCAGGGGAGTTGGACTGGGTGATCTCTAGGGATCCCTTCTGACCCCTGTCATTCTGTGATTTTTGTGGTTAGTGTGAGTAATTTTCCCTGAATAAAGGTTGCACAAGTTTTTCTGATCTGTCTGTAGGCTCGTGCTTGCTGTGACAGCCAGATGTGATAAGAAGCCTGTGCACCAGAAGGCCTGTCAGTTCTATTGCAAATACCAAATCTTGTAAACATGGGTACAATTGAACTCATGCTGAAGCACACTGCTTTCTGGGATTTATAATTCATATCAGTCATAATTATTTGTGTAATTTATAATTCAGACACTTGGAATAAAGAAGCTGTTATACCCACCTGTTGAAACAATACAGTAAGAGTTAAACTGTTTGGTTTTGGAAGACTGATGCATTAATCTAGAAAACAAGGAGTTTCACTCTAAGGTCTTCTGGTACAACTGAATGAAAACATACAGTAGAGTATAATAAGCATAAATAGGTTCCTCAGAAAACAGCTGCAATTCAGTAAACTAGTTGTAAATAATTATAGATATGCCTCCTAAAATCTGACTGCTGCTTGATTATATCTTACAGAGTTAGTGGCAGATTTGGAGCTATTCTTGCTGATGAAATGGGCTTAGGGAAAACACTGCAATGCATTGCACTCGTCTGGACTCTTCTGCGTCAAGGGGTGTACGGATGCAAACCAGTACTAAAGCAAGCACTAATTGTCACCCCTGGGAGTCTGGTAAAAAACTGGAAAAAAGAATTTCAAAAATGGCTGGGAAGTGAAAGGATCAAAGTCTTTGCAGTCGATCAGGTACGATTTATTTCCAAAAGGGGATCAGATACTATTTGGCTCAGAATTCCAACTTGTGATCCCTCCCCCGCCCCTCCCCCCTTCTTTTTTTTTTTGTTTTTTAACCAGGGATGAAAATTAGTAGTCCTCTATTAATATTTTTTTCTGTAATACTTTATTTCTCCTTCATGTAATTGTCCATATGGGCATTTAGCAGTCATAACTCAAGCTCACCTGCCCCTGTAGCATATGCCTTGTCTTACCTTTCCTCAGTCTTTACCTTTGACGATGTAAAAGTTGGCTCTTTAGTTTAAGGAGGAGCTTTCTGTTGTCTACCAAAGTGCACACCTTCCCTGCTTTATGTACCAGAGCATCTGCCTTGACTGACTTCACTCTGTTTCTGTGGCAGTTGCTTTTCTTCTGTCCCAAAAACTTTTACCTCTTTGTTTCAGCTGTTTCAGGTTACTTCAGAAGGTTACTCCTTTAACTGTAACTGTTGAGAATTAGATTTCTGTAGGGATGCTTTAAAATCTCGTGAGTTACCATTTGCTTTTAGTTTCTTGCATTATCCTTATTGTCTGTGTGGAAGAATGAATATTTCAGATTGAAGTTTTCCAACTGTTTTTAAACTCCTTTGTAGAGTGTACAAAATTCTGTAACAATATTTCTTTGAATTCCACCCATTATTGTCAAACCCTTGAAATGACTGAACCTACTCACCTTCCTCTGAGGACAGTCCCCGTGTCTGAGTAGTAGGTGCTCTTTGCATCACTTGCTTTTCGTAGCAACTTGTTTCAAGGTGTGGAAATGAAGAAAACAGACTTGTTAGGAATTGTAACATGATACAGGTTAGGATGAGAAATATGGAAGTCTCTAAAAGGAGTGGATACAAGGCATATTACGATATGGCAACATTTTTACCTGAAAAGGTAGTTAGAAATAATTGAACGTTTTCTTTCATTTTTTTATGAATAATATTAGGAGGGAGGAGAAAACCTGAATTTGCTGACAGTTACTGTGATCCAAAATGACAGTAGCTTTCCTTTTCTTTCAAATTAAATAACTTTAATATTCTTCCTCATCTCTTTGGAGCCATTCGGATTGAGGACACTTGGCAGCTTTTAAGGTTGTGTCCCCAAATAGCAAGGAATACATTGTCATGCAAAACGAAATCACAATACGACTTGCCTGGGGTATAATGAGGTATTTCAAAATAATTTACTACCTGTCCTCTTTAAAAAAACAGCAATTACCATACCATTATTTCTGTAGTATGACTTAAAAGGAAGAGCTTGTCTCAAAGTAGTTTTTTCTATTTTTGCCTACAAGGGATACATTCAAACAACTAGCAGACTTTTAAAAATGTGTTAGGCATGTTTTCCTCACTTTCATGCTGAAATATCTTGAACTGATCCTAACCCTTCAGTAACAGACTCTTCAGAAACCCAGGACACTATCTGCTTTTAAAATGCGATTACAGTTCTTTTCTGTTAAAATGCAAATGTCATGTAGAGGACATGGATTTTAAAATGAAGGCATCTACACAAAGGTTGCATTTAGGTCTCCTTAATCCGTGTTATCAACATCTGAGATGTGTTTGAGTGAGTAACACCTTTATCTGTTTGCAGAGTATCACTTCTTCTGGGGTTGGTTTGGGTTTTAGGTCAGAATATCTGGAGATTTAATTAATTCAAGGTTTACATTGCTTCATGATTCAAGGGGTTGTTTTTAATTTACACTTCCCCCGCTACATTGGATTTGGACCAGTGCAAAGAAGGGTCTGTGCAGAGTAAGTCTGGAACATTAGGGAGCTCTAATACTGATTGACAATTGCTCTGTATGTGGCTCTGGGCAACTCACTTAAACCTGTCAAGACACTTTGGGTAATTGTGAAAATGGAGGCTATAATACATACATTTGCAGCCAGTTAAGAGGATAAGTTAATTACTTGAAATTGGCTTGTAAATTTATTTTAAATTTAGTCCATCATCCACTGCTGTTGTTATGTACAGCGGGGAATATATTATGTTTGGCTGCAGGGGACTTAGAATATGCCAGGACTCTCCTACGTTTTTTAGAGGAGTTCAAACAGTCCAGGAGAGTTGATGATTTACCAGCAGAGGGATGTCGGAGGCAGGTCCCCAGTGCCCCCACTACTTTACTTGTAGTTTCAGCTCACACCCAGAAATTGTGGGGAAAGAAGAAATAATCTCTGAACCCTGGGTATCTTTTGATGCTTAACCATCAGAGAGGCATTGCTTCTGCCTTGAGAGCTGAAACGTGGAGCCTGAGTACCAGGCAGGGACTACATTGGGTGTTGCCTGCAGGGCTCCTCTGTTTCTCTGTCCCTCTGTTGGGAAATTTTCTGGTCCTATTTTGAAACTGGTAGTAAAAATATTAGCCAGAAAACTGGCAGTTAACTACATTCTTGTAAACAACAGAATGCTTGGAGAGATCGGTGCACGCCCCTGTTACCTGCTCCTCGCTACTCCTTGCTTCCTCTGACATGACACCTGCTGAGGCTCTTTGTGAGCAGCATGTGGGGGCTGATTTACCACAAGGTATTTTGTGAGATTAATGTGCCAGATTTGGCCCATAGATTGATTTGAATCACCTGCTAGGAGGCTCTAAAGGTTGTGATAATTAAGTAGTGCTGCTTTTACAGTGTATTACACCATCTGCCTCCAGACTGAGTTGTCTGCGTTTGGTAACTGATCTTGTTTGGAAATAAAACTACCTTCTCTAGCTTGATTTGCTTTCACAGTTGAAGAGGTTCTTAGTGTGCTTAGTTAGTGAATGTCAGTGGGAAATAGGAATGAGCATGCAGGGAATTAGTGTCTGGAGCCAAATGGAAAGGTAAGGGACATGCCCACAGTACATTTTTCCATTTTTAAACATAATGCAAGAGAGGTAAGCAATCCCAGTACATGCACAAGTCTGCATGGAAGTGGAACTATTTCTAGAAAATGGTTTTGGAAGAATCTTCATTCTGGCACATTATGGTGACTATTTAGTGTGTCAGTTTCCTCCAATAGACATCAAGACTTTAATTGTCTACTGAAAGAAAAGGGTTTCTTGGGTTTATAAGGGCAGAGGGGCTCACAGCCACTTTCTGACCTTTAATACAGGTTTTAGAAATCAATTGCATTTATTTACCAATACACCTGCGAGTTTTCAGGGGCTAGTTTTGGGCTCAGTGTTCTGAGTTCCAGGCTGCCCTTACCTGTTGGCCAAACCATGAGTTTAAGGGCTTGTAACAAAGTTAATACCATATTCAGTTCAAAACTACAAGAAGAATTTTAGATTGGTGGGATGTGGTAACTTCCTTCTGGACCACATTACTGCACCCTGCAGACCAAAATCCCAAAGTGAATGTACAGGCATCTACTTACACCTCTTTGCTATCTTGTTTTTAATTATTCATTTGAAACTTGCCTAAATGCCAGGACTGGGAAGCTGTTACTGGGAGCCTCTGCTTTTCACCTTCACGGTAATGTGTCTCCGAGGATTTGAAGGCATAAAAGAATAATAAATTTTCTTTTAATGAGGTGGTAAAACTGCTGATTGCTGTATCAGATCCTGTATTTCCTTTGCAAATTAGGAAAGAATCAATGATCCAGACTCACAGAGGAGATGGCAAATATCTTGTGTCATGCTAGAATAAATTTCTCTAGACACAGAATGTTTAAAGAATATGATGAATTACATCAAAAGAAATAGTTGTATGATATATTTTCCTTTATACTCACAGGACCATAAAGTAGAAGAATTCATCCGTTCTCCACTTTATTCAGTTTTGATAATCAGTTATGAGATGCTGCTGCGATCTTTGGATCAAATTCAGTCTACAGAATTTAACCTCCTAATCTGTGATGAAGGACATCGTCTGAAAAATAGCTCCATTAAGACAACGACAGCGCTCACCAGTCTGTCTTGTGAGAGGAGAATCATCCTTACTGGTTAGTGTCTAGAGCTACTTTTCAGATTTAGCTGTGCTAATAGTACTGGGTTGGAGTAAAGGGAAAAACTTTTGTAAGTATGGCATAAGAACAGTATAAATTTTGACAATGGGTATTAAATGCACAAATGCAGTGTCTTGTAATTTTTTTTTTGTAAATGAATGCAAAATTTGTCTAGCTCTGGGGACAAGTAAGGAGCCTGGGAAGTTCTTTGAGGGAGTCAGAACTCTGTTTATGTAGTCATTGTTTTCATTCGTAGCTATTTAATAAAATTGATTTAGAACTTGTCTTTTTAAATTCCTGTTTCAAAACTATTAGATTTGCAGCCTGTTTATGTAGTGGTAGAGTAGTTGATTAATCATGGTAAAGTTTGAGATTAGTTCAGTACTCTTGAATAATTTACATGGAAACAAAACATCTAGTTTTGGGAGGCATTCTTAGCACTAAACCCTGCTTTCAGTGGTTGTACTTCTTTCATTTTAAGGAAAAAAGTTACCCTATACCAAATAATTTTTTTTCTTTTTCCAGGTACTCCAATCCAAAATGACTTGCAAGAATTTTATGCATTAATAGAGTTTGTGAATCCAGGAATACTTGGTTCTTTATCCACATATAAAAAGATATATGAGGAACCAATTGTCAGGTCTAGAGAACCTTCAGCAACAAAGGTATGTTATTTTAAAAATTCAATTATAGAAGAAAATGCATAGATAGCACTGTGAAATTTGCTTTATATGTAATAATATAAAGCTCAGGATAATAGCAGCAAAAGCTTTTCACCTTTCTATTTGAAATAAAATCTGTTATTCTCCAAAGAGAGCTGGAGGAACGCACGCATGTTGAGGTGACGGCATTTCAGGCAAAAATTCCTCTTCCAACACCTTGCATTACCCAAAATGCCCTGCACATTACAATGATAACTTTGTTCATTCTTAGTTTCTCTATAGTACTGCAAAATCTGCATGATTTTATTGCAAGAAATATGCAATATGATTTTATTCAAGAAGTTCTGGAATATGATTTGAGCTTTGGGTATCTTCTGGGACATTATCGTCCTTTGTTTAAGACTTTAGAAACAGGACTGAGAATTCAGTTAATGCAGTGGTACTAGTTGGAGAAGAATTGATCATTACGGTCCCATGTTGGAAAGTGGTGTCTTACACAAGTGATAGGATGAGAGGAAATGGCCTCAGGTTGTGCCAGAGGAGGTTTAGATTGGATATTATGAAAAATTTCTTCACTGAAAGGGTTGTCAAGTACTGGAACAGGCTGCCCAGGGAAGTGGTTGAGTCACCATCCCTGGAGGTATTTAAAAGCCGTGTAAAATTGGTGCTTAAGGACATGGTTTAGTAGTTGGACTAGACAGAGATAGGTTAAATGTTAGACTTGATGATCTTAAAGGTCTTTTCCAGCCAAAACAGTTCTATTCTGTAATTTAAAATGTTCTTTAACTACCTAACTAACATCATACAGAAAATTATTTTGCCTGAAATGCAAGATTATAATTAATTTGTGTTTTGTTCTTTTAGGAGGAAAAGGAACTAGGAGAAAAAAGAGCAGCAGAACTCACACGCCTCACTGGGCTCTTTATTCTGAGGAGAACACAAGAGGTTATAAACAAATTCCTGCCCCCAAAAAGGAAAGCATCATCTTCTGTCGGCCGGCAGCACTGCAACTTGAATTGTATCGCAAGCTGCTCAGTTCTCGAGTTATTAGTTCCTGTCTTCAAGGCAGGCTAGAGAACAGTACTCACCTAATATGTATAGGAGTTCTGAAAAAACTTTGTAACCATCCCTGCCTTCTATTCAGAGCTATAAAGGTATCTACTGGTGTGGGAATGGGTGCCTGCAATTAGTCGTTTCAGCAAGCAAAGGTCACTGAAACTATGTTATGGCCAATGTGTGTGTTACTTAACATAGGTCTCTCTTCTCACATAAAAGTTGCTTTAGGAGATCTGTTTCAAACACATAAAAGTTAGGAAAACTGAATGTACTCAGGGAAGGTATCTCATCAGCTTCCTATTGACTTCTGGTATTTTCTTGTTCTTCATATATTTTCCCTCTTAATCTTTTCTCTGAATGTATTTGTAAAAATACATATATGCATTTGTAAAAATATATATAAATGTGAATTTTACAAAGAACGCTGTTAGCTAGAGATTGTTCTGTGTACTCTGTCTGCTGGTTCCTCTGAAACCTCCCTGTCCACATGATAATTTCACTCTCAAGCTCAGTAACACCAGGAGCTGCTGGCTCAAGATGTCCGTGGTACTAGACATCTCCATTTCCACTTCTTCTGGGATCCTGGCACATTGTACACCTTGTTATTTCTATAGAAACACTCTTATTCATTTGGGTAAATAATGTGATAGAACTTGGTAATACTAACACCTGTGATCGCTAGTCAAAGTCCAAGGAGGTGGGTGGAAAGGTGAATCTTAAAAGATGTCCTTCATGACTTGTGGGAATGCCCACAGCACAGACTTCCCTGCAGCTTTCAACACTGCCAAGTTCAGTTCATCACCTTTACTTCACAGTATAAGCGTTAGAAATGTTACATACATGAAAGTGTAACCCTTTAGCAGCTGTTGGGATGGAAAGGACTGTGTGTGCCAGTCATTTGTTGTCATTTTGGCTTTTTCCTCCCTGTGAAACATGGATTTTCGAATTCCAGCAAAATCCTACCTTGGATTTTATTGGGTTTACATGCTAGCTTCTCTTTGTTTCCAGTTGCATAACTGAATCTTAATGACAGCATCTTCCTAAAAAAGTCAGTGACCAGGAGGTTCCCTAATAAGGTATTATGGGATTTAGAAAAAAATAAACAGAGCACTGATTTCCCACCCCCTCCAAGTTTAGGCTTTGCTGTGGGTGTACAACTGTGCGATTGTTTACGTAGAGAAGTAGGAGTAAACCACATTTTTTAGTTATAAGTATCTCAGTGTCTCTCAGCTACAAACAATGTTTTAGATGAGAGGTTGTAAACCAAAATAAATGCTATCAATATTTTAAAACTGCTTTCAATCCAGGATTGGGAGGCCGTCATGCTCACATGATGCACTACTTTGTGGCAGCTTTTGATGCCTCCTTTTGTCTCTTGAAGAAAAATATATCAAACTTTAAAAAAAAACCAAACAAACCCAATGCATATTAGAGATATTGAGCTTGAATCCTTTTACTTTCAATAGGAAAAAAGCTGTGATCCTATGTCTGATGGATATGATGAGTCCAATCTCTATGAAGGTCTGATAGATGTCTTTCCACAAGACTATACTTCGGATACTTTCTCTGAAAGAGATTCAGGAAAACTGCAGGTGCTGGTGAAGTTGTTAGCAGCAATCCATGAGCTTAAGACTTCTGAAAGGTAATTGTGAAAGAAAATGATGGAAACAATGGGCTATTGTTTTGTTTTCCAAATGAACAGAGACATTCAAAATAATAGTGTTGCAGAGGTACCAATGCATATTTATGTGTTATACTCCAGGCTCTTTCCTGTTAAATTACTGAACTAAGGTTTGCAGCTGACATAAAATTTCAAAGTTGCTGTTTGTATTTTCTCCAGACAAAAATCTTTGTGCATCTCATACTGAGTTCTAGCAACCACGTTTGCTACAGCCCCTGTGCTATGACGTGTTATCTTTACTTGCAAAGACTTTCCAATGTGTTTTATCTCCTTAAGGAGATGTATTCAGGTATTAAATATTTCAAATTGCCCTAAAATGCTTTTAATTACTAAATTACAAGTTCTTTCCTCTTTAATCATGTTTAACTGCTTAGATCTTGCTGCTTTTTCTGCTCAGGGCAACCAGACTCAAGAGACAACCTTGCACAGCAACTGCTTATTTTCCCTGTGGTAAACGCCACTGACTTGTCAGAAAGTCTCTGTTTATCATGGGGTAACAGACTGCACGTGGTTAGTGACTATGGAATTGCTGATTCATGGAAATCTCACATGACCTTGTGTCCCATAATAACTTTTTTATTTACTAATGCCTTAAAGTCCAGCTGTTCCAAAAGTAGCTTTTAACTTTTACTTAAATTGATGCTTAAATAGGGCATGCTGTAATTCAGTAGCGGGAAGTAACAGCAGATCTCCTGGCTCTGATGTAATGGAATTTGTGTCTTCTGACACTCTCTCAGTACAACTCAGAAAGCTGAGCCTATCACTGGAATTTATATGCTTCACATCCATTGAAAGCAGTGACAGCTAAATATCTAAATGTACTGGCCTTATTTCTTGTCAGTCAAAAGAAACAGGGCTGTCAGGAAAAAGCTCTTTTCCCTCTATGAGTATTACAGGAGCTACTGAATTACAGACAGTGTTGAGGCATTATTTTAAGTCTTTAAAAGTTTTGTTGCTTTAATTCAGTACTGATCAGGTTTCTTTTCCTCTTGTTTCTCTGCTCACATCACTACTAATTTGTGCTATATACAGACTCAGCGCCAGGCTTTTATAAAGTTTATATTCTGTTTTTCCAGTAAAAACAAAGGTGCAAATTTGAGGTAGATTGACCAAAACAAATTAAAAATCAATCTTGACGTCTTTATAAACAAGTCTTGGATGTAGTTTCATTATAGAGTCAAGTCTACTGATTACTTTAAAACAACTTTAAAATGTTAATTTACCAGATGTTCCCTGAAATTATTTATCTAGTTCTTTGGTACATGGTTTTAATCAATAACTATTTTTAAAAATGGAGGACCTTTGATGGACTCTTTTACATTTAGCTTTGATTATAGTAGACCTCCAGAAAATGCTGCAACTATGCCTGTTATTTTATTTATATCTTAAATTAAAAGGAACATTCTTTGTCCCTTCAGTAGAATCATCCTCAGTATCAGTCACCTTTGTGGTGAGTCCAGAGGAGGACAGGCTAAGAGAATTGGGCTTGTTCAGCCTGGAGAAGAGAAGGCTCTGGGGAGATCTTATAGTGGCCTTCCAGTACCTGAAGAGGCTACAGGAAAGATGGAGAGGGGCTGTTTATCAGGGAGTGTAGGCACAGTTAAGACAAGGGGTAATGGCTTTAAGCTGATTGGGTACATTTAGATTAGATATTAGGAAGAAATTCTTCACAATAATGGTGGTGAGGCCCTGACAGGTTTCCCAGGGAAGCTGTGTCTGCCCCCTCCCTGGCAGTGTCCAAGGCCAGGTTGGATGGGGCTTTGGGCAACCTGGTCTAGTGGAGGGTGTCCCTGACCATGGCAGGGAGGTTGGAACTAGATGGGCTTTGAAGTCCTAGCTAACCCAAACTATTCTGTCATTCTATAACCCTAATATCTGGGAGGATAGAAGTTCTAGATTTGTAGAACTCTGAATTAGTGGTTTTATCTCTGAAATTTTGACTGACATAGTATGGCTCATTAGAGTAAGGCATCAGGAGACTGATTTTCCTGTAAAGAAAAACCAACCAAAAGCCAGACTATGTTGTTTGTGATCTCTTTCACTATCCTTCATCTTAGTTCTTTTGAGTCATAAAATGTTGGGAAGAATCACTGCTTTCACATTTGACATTCATGATTTTGTTTATTAGAATTTTCCAAGATTGTCTATAGAAGTTTATACATATATAGATATATGTATATATAAAGAAATATTTATTACCTACAACACCCTCCGCAAGCACTGCATTAACAACAGTTAATTTGTATAAACAGATTTATTTTTTTAAAATCTCTCTCTGTGGTTGGTTCTAGATCCCTGCAATCTGTGCATTAAGCCAAACTCTGTTGCAAAGGCAAACATTCATTATTTAACGTTTGAATGCCTTTGACAGTAGGTGTAATGCATCCAAATCTAGTATGTGCTTCAAATTAATAGGAAATGTTTTGTTTCTTAGGAAATAGGAGTAACCTCAGGTTGATGTGTAATTTTTTCAATTTTTTCTGGACTTGTAATTTTATTTTCTTGGTTGTCTTCAGTAATTTGTTATTGGACTTTAAATTTGCCAGATCTAAGATGATAACTTCTTTTTACTCTTTGACAGAGTTGTACTGGTGTCCAATTACACTCAGACATTGAACATATTACAAGAGATATGCAAACATTATGGATACTCTTATACTAGACTTGATGGACATACTCCCGTCTCCCAGAGGCAACAGATTGTTGATGCTTTTAATAGTAAATTCAGTCCATCTTTCATCTTTTTGCTGAGTTCAAAAGCTGGAGGAGTAGGACTGAATCTGGTTGGAGCATCTCATTTGATCCTGTATGACATCGACTGGAATCCAGCTACAGATATTCAGGTCTGATAGAACTGTGTACATGGGTGTTGGGATGGGCATCAAATGAGCTCTTGATTGACTTTGAAATGCCTGGCTTTACATGTCTTATTGCTATGCAATTATCACATGGCATCTGGACAAGTACAGTACTGGAGGAAAACCCTTATCTTAGAAGAAGAGAAGGAACATTCCTCCGTCATATTACATACATAGTATAATTAGAACTCCCCTTTGCAGTAAAAAATGAAGAGTAAATTCTGGTATCCCCTTTTGTCTCCTGACCACATTTTAAATGGAAAGGTGCCATGTTTCAAAAACAAAATAAAATTATGGTTAGAGTGCATAGCAAGTGTTGCTATGGATTTGCAATATCTGAGAAAAAGGGAGATGTTCTGATCAGAATGAAGAGAATGAGAAAATCACACTGTAATGATGTGATTTTTCTGGTAATAGCACTGCTGCACTCCTGGTATTATTTAGTTGGCATAAGAGCATTCAGTTAAAATAGTACTTGATAGCAGCTTTTAAAAATCTTTACATAAATGCAGTAAGAAACTTGTTGTAGAGTAACACTGTGTGCTTAATACCTGAAATAAGCTTGGCCCTGCATCTGTTCCATGTGTGAATTAGTACCCTCATGTGGTCACTTGTGATGCTTGAAACAGTCCAAGAGGAGCATAAATGGTAAAAAGTAAATTATGTTTTCAAAAGTATTTATAGTTAATGACAGAAGACATTTATAAAAGCAAAGGCAGTTACTGAAGAATGCTTTCTTTGGATAACAGCATCCTGAATGAGCTAGCAGAACTGGTAATTTGATCAGCAGAGGCTACAAGTTTTCACTGAAATACTGTTGTATTGCAGGCTGTTCATGCTCTTCATCTTTCTGCTTTCTTTAGGCAATGGCCAGAGTGTGGAGAGATGGTCAGAAGCACACTGTGCATATCTACAGACTGCTAACCACAGGTCAGAGATGGTACTCAAATATACCCTAGTAGAGTGAGACAGCTATTGAAATTCTGTCAGTAAAAGAAAAAGTCAGTGTGTTTTTGGCAATCATTCCCTCTTTAAAAATACATATAATTTGTTCTGAACTCAGTTAAAATAGAAGCATCACATTGATTCATTTAGCTTTGCTTTGCCTTTGCTTAAATAACTGAAAATAGTGGCTTAGCATTTCCTATGAATATTGTTATAAAGATTTTAATTTTTCTTGTCTTCTTGAGAATACTGGCCAAAATTATCCCAGTTTGTCTATTTTTTTTCCTCCCACTACAGGCTCAATAGAAGAAAAGATTTATCAAAGACAGATCAGCAAACAAGACCTTTCTGGGGCAGTTGTAGACCTTTCCAAGACATCTGAACACATCCATTTTTCAGTAGAGGAGCTTAGAAATCTCTTTACTCTTCATGAAGATTCCAGCTGTGTTACCCATGACTTGCTTGAGTGTGACTGTATGGGAAAGAAAGACCATCAAAGTGAGTTTCTTCTTCATTGTCTCTGGCCATTGTTGAGGGAGTGCATCCATTCTGAATATATGGTCTCTGATTAGAGGAAACCCAGATGCTCAGTAAAATAGGATTGAAGTAATGAGGTTCACTATGGGATACTCCAGATATTGGCTGTTTTTCCTAATCCGTAGGAGCCTGTCACAAGATGAAGAGGAGAAAAAAATCATTCCTTGCAGTAACTGTCAATTCATGTATCATACTACTTAATTCCTTGACTTAGCTATGGCCAGCGGGGATTTGTTGCAACCAAATGGTATTATATGGTGCTTTGTTTATAAATATTCAAAGGCAGTAATGAGTAGCTTTGCAAGGGTTAGTTCAAAAGTTGTTTATCTGTGGACTTGAAATGAAGCAATGTGGATCATGTGGATGAGTTGCTTGCTACACTACTGGCATTCAGATCAGCTGCAAAGCTGTAATCCTATTGTTTTACCTGATTGGGGTGTAATTTATGGAGTTAAAATGCAGAACCTGATGGGGCCCCAGGCCTCGAGAACAAAACTCCAGGACGATGGAAACACAGACCCACTGTCAGTGAAGGAAGAGCTGGTATGTGAACTGTTACAGGATCTTGACCCCTGCAAATCGATGGGCCCTGGCAATACCCACTCGGAGGTGTTAAGAGAGCTGGCTGATGTTGTTGTGAGGCTGCTCTCCATAATCTTTGAGAAGTTGTGGCGATCAGGGGACATCCCAGAAGACTGGAAGAAGGCTGATGTCACCCCCATCTAGAAGAAGGCTTAAAGGAGGATCCAGGAAATTATAGGTCCATCAGTCTTACTTCAGCCCCTGTGAAAGTTATGGAACAAATCCTCCCAGGGCTACCAGAAGTCAAATGAAGCATGTGATTGGGAAAAGCCAGCAGAAATTCACCATGGGCAAATCATGCTTGACAAACCTGATCACCTTCTATGACAAAGTAACCTGCTCAGTTGGTGTGGGGTTGAGTGGTGGACATTGTCTTATCTGTATTTCTCCAGGGCTTTCATAGGGTTCCCCACAACCTCCTCCTAGAGAAACTGGGACATTAGTCTAGACAAGTGGTCTGTGCAGTGGGTGAGAACAGGCTGCATTGTAAATAGCTCCTTTTCAAACTAGCAGCCTATCACAAGTGAGGCCCCCGGGAATTGATACTGAGCCCAATGCTGTTTAATGTCTTCATAAGTGATCTGGGTGATGGGATCAAGTGCGCCCAGCTGAAGTCTGCGGGTGATACCAAACTGAGTGGGGAAGTAGATGCTTTGGAAGAGAGAGCCACCCTTCAGGAAGACCTGGTCAAACTGGAAGAGTGGGCTAATGAAATCCTTATGAAGTTCATCAAAGGCAAATGTAAGGTCTTGTACCTGGGAAAACATAATCCAGGAGTGCAGCGCAGGCTGGAATCTACCCAGCTAAGGAGCAGCTCTGTGGAAAGGGACCTGAGCATTCTGGTGGACAACAAGCTCTATAGTGGTGAACATCTGCTGCCATGGCAAAGCAAGCCAACAGGATGCTGGGCTGCATCAACAAGGACATCACCAGCATAGATGAAGAAGTCATTATCCCACTCAGTGCTTGTCAGGCCACACCTGGAATACTGTGTTCAGTTTTGGTCCCTGCTATACAAATGAGATGTGGGCAGGCAGGAGAGGGTCCAGAGAAGGGCCACAAAGATGATCAAATGTCTGGGAAGAGCTGAGAGAACTGGGTTTGTTCAGCCTTGAGAAAAGAAGGCTTAGGGGAGACCTCATTACCCTGTTCCAGTATTTAAAGGGTGGCTACAAAGAAGATGGAGACTCTATTTGTACAAGGAGTCACATGGAGAAGATGAGGGATAATGAGCATGAGTTACTCCCGATACATTCTGACTGGACATGAGAAAAATTGTCCACAGTGAGATCAATCAGCCATTGGTGACATCTCCCCAGGGAAGTGATGGATTCCCCAGCACTGGGCACTTTTCAAATGTGCCTGGACAGGGTGCTGGGCCATCTTGTCTAGACTGTGCTTTTGCCAAGAAAGGTTGGATGAGATGATCCTTGAAGTCCCTTCCAACCTGGTATTCTATAATTCTCTTCTAAATTTTCTTCCAGCCAGTAAAAGAATACGTTTCAAGTCTAGTGTTAACGTGCATCATATGTCAGTCAAAAGTAAAGTCTTGCACTTATGAGACTTTGTGGGCTCTTCAAAAACGTTAAAAAACTCAACAGTACTCTTCAGTCATCATGCTGCTCATATTGCTGCTTCTTCCTGAGGAGCACATAACACTGCTACAGAAGCATTTGATGACAGGTTTGAAACCAATAACAGCAATGATGCAATTTTCTTCCCTCCAAAATGATTTCTTCGTTCACCACATGATTCCAGCTGAATCACGAAGCCAGCAATGTATGACATACCCTGCAATGACCTGCTACTGCTTGGGGCTTTAGGAGCCTTTGTTGAAAGTTAATTCCTCTCTTTGTGTTTCACAGGCGATAGTCTTTTCCCCACTGCCATACATTAAGCAATAGAGTGCTTGGTATGTGAGTAACTTGGTATAATCTGGGTGCCTGTTGTGCACAGCTCTCGTGTGCTGAGTCAATGAAATTGCTATTCAAACTATCGTTAGATGGTTGGAATGACTCCTCTGGGAGGAAACAGAAGATAGCATGAATTTTGCTGCAACATACTTCTAGGTTCAGATTTACTTAAAAAATAGGACTGGCCCAAATGTCACAGAATTAGGAAGACAGAAGAAAGGAAATTGCCAGATAAGATATTTCCTCCCACATCCACGTGTAAAAGGATTTGCCTTTATGCTAGCATATGGTGATTTTGATAAACTCAGTCAATGAGCGAGAAAAAGACTTTCCCCTCGTACTGTGGATACGTATGTTTGGGTTTTAGTGACATAGAAGGATTATATATGCTGTTCTATTTTCTCTCATTTGTTGACACCAACTGGCTTATTGATTCAGACTGAAATTTCCTGCCCTAGTTTTCTCTGATTAGGCTACTGCACAATTTTTTTTTTCAGATCCTTTCTCAGAAAAGCCTTCTGTATCTAGAAGTTGTCAGCTTGGCCAAAACCACGGGAAGCCTGATTCAAAGAAACCACTCTCCATGTCACAGCTGATGCAATGGAAACATTTCTCTGGGCAACATCAGACTCTAGCTGATCCTTTCCTTGAAAGGATAACAGAAAATGTTTCTTTCATTTTCCAGAATGTAACCAGTCCGACTTCCCCCACCTTATAAAACTTCAGTGTCTTTCCCTACCACTTGTATCCTCCTCCTCACAGGTGTAGTAAACAACTGATGTGCAGTTACCTTCTATTCTTTTTGCCAAGTTCTGAGTATTTCTGACAAGGTTTCTGGGGAAATGTGATTCCTGGTGTTTATACAAAGTTACTGTTATTACTAAGCTAAACATACTTGGCATAATTATGATACAGTTTTTAAAAACTAACTTGTCTTTCCAGTCCTCTGTTCCTTTGGTATCAATAGTTAGGCAGATTGTTTTTACGTACATCCCACGTGTGTCTACATTGTTTTATAGTTTTCATTTCATCATAATGATTTATTACTTGTAAAGCTGGCAGCTCTTCAGCCAAGCTTTATAAGATGAGGCAGTGCAGTGTGCTTGTAAATGCATAGCAAGACCCAGGGTTGGATTTTTGTTTTGAGGTTGAGAAGTTAGGTGTTAGTGTAACTGCAGCTTTGTTACAAGGCAGGTGCTTGTTCCCTTGGATTTACAATTTAATGAGACTCAAGAGCAATAGTGACTCAGGTCCGAAATTCTGAGGTCACAGCTTGATGCTGTGTCAGAATATTCTGAAATTCACCTATTGCTTTTACTTGGAAAAATAAACAAACGTTATTTCTCAGACATGCAGAGTACAGGCTTATCTACATTTAGCTAACTCCTTAAAAGGATACTTTTTGCCAAACACTGGAGTACTGAGCATATTTTCATGGTATATTTCTAATGTCTATATTTTCCTCCTTTGAAGGCACGAAAGTTTGAAATATCAGTTTACAGCTCTTAAATGAAGTTCTCTGAAAGCCCTCTAAGAACAGAAAATGGGACGATTTTCTGAAATGCTACAAACTTGCAGAATTTGGAAGACCTTGAGCAAGAATAGGGCTCTATTGTGCCACTGATACCTTGATTTTTCTGATATCAGCACTATGTATAACCTCTGGATATTTGGTACATGTTGTGGTAGCCATGGCTAAAAGCCCAATGAATGTTCAGAAAACAATTAAAATCAGTTTGGTCTCTGTGGTTTAACAGTCGGTACTCTCTTGTTCCCTTGGCTGTTGCTGAGTTCACAGTCCATCCTAACCCATCATTAAACATTTCCCTTGTATTTTGATACAATTTGGGAACAGCAAGCTGTGTGCACTGACCTCTTTTCACCATCTACATTTCTTTCAGGGGGTTTTCTGAGTTTCTTTTGACTCCAGATGTTGAACAACACCAGAAAATAATGAAAACCAAAGTGAGAGAATGATTGACAAAGTCATCACTTATGAACTCTTTATGGCATGCCAACTGTAACAGAATTATGCTAATAAGTAGAGTTTAATTCTTTAACATTTTAGGCTGGCATGGTGGTCACACTTGTCCAAGTGCTGTGCTGCTGTGGTGCCTGTTCCCTGTTAGGCAAAGGGTGTCTGATTTCTTACAGTTCATTTTAATTAGCAAGGGTAAGTTTTGCCTGCAGCTCTGTAACTCGGGAAAGAGATTCTGTATAGTAATGATTATTGCAATTAGTAATTATCTGAGACTGATGATCTGTGTTGCCCCTAAGTTTCTGTTAAGTTGTGCTGCTGCCCCTGTCTGTAGAAGCCAGGACAGCATTCTCTGCTGATGCCGATCTTGTATGTGGTTCCTTGCATTTGCATGAACGAGTAGATACCAGTCTGTTCCATCTGTTTTGTGGGTGGGACCCTGGTCATCTCCACTGAACACACGTGAGCCCACTCTGGTTTGGAACAAACCAACTGGCAGTGCCACTGAGGAAACCTGGGCATTTAAGAGAAGGAAGTTTGCTCCAGGATCCCTATGGTTCATCCTCTCTGCCTATGGCAGTCCTTCTGGGGTCTCTCAGCAAGTCTCTCAGCAGGTCTCTCAACAGGCCTTCTCACCTCACCTGCCGTGTCCTGCCCTCACGCAGTCCTACCTGCTGTCATGTTACACACCCCTCAGCACAAGACAGCTGTAGCTGTGCTGGCAGAAAGCCAGTCTGGCAGAGAAGCCCTTTCATTGTTTGGCCTCCAGAGGAGTTTTATTTTGGCAGTTTTTAAATAAACACAAAAGCTGGTGCTTGACCACTGTGGAGCTCTCTTGAGGCCAGAGATGAAGGGCCCCTGTCAGCCTTGCCCCAGCCATCAGCTAAGTGCAGAACAGCTGCTCCCTCACCACTTCTTCCACAAGGGGAGGAGAATACGGAAAACGTCATGGCTTGAGATAAAGACAGCTTGATAACAGAGGAAAAGAACAATAACAGCAATAATAACATTAACATCACCACTACTAATAGTCATAATAATGATGCACAAATGCAATTGCTTGCCACAGCAGCAGGAAACACACATTCCCCCCACCTCCCTGGCCCGATGGTGACTTCTCAGTGCAGCATGAGAAAGAAGAGCAGCAGAAGCACAAGGGGAAGCAGCACATTTTTCAACGAGCACTAAGTGAAGATTGCTGGTGACTATTTGACATTTATTACTGCTACTGAATTAGCAAAAACATAGAGAGCACAGGGATCTGCCTGAGGCTGCAAGCGGCGAGTGCGGTGCCAGCTAAACGTCCCGCTGCTGTTACAGGTGTGAGATGCTGAGGGTTCCCAAGCCTGGATGTGCTCCATCTGAGTCGTAGGGCACTCTACTGAATGACACCAATTTGAGATGCTTTGCAGCAGCAGCCCTGAGAGGAGCATGCACCCTGTCAGGAGAAGAGATCGCAAAGACATGTGCTCCTAGGGAATGGTCTGCTAAGCTTAGAAGAACTACTGCAGGGCTCTGAATCACACCGGGCAGGGAGGGTTGTCAACCAGCCCTCAGATTCAGCCATCAATATTGTGTTCCTTGCCAGCCCTCAGCGGGGAGGAGGGGATTTGGAGAAATTCTCCTACTTCTGGTGTAGGGCGTACTGCCAAAGAGACAAGCGTACTGCATGTTCTTGACTGAGACCAACCCTGATTTTAAAAAGCAGAAGGGGTGCTGGTTTATTTATTTTTGTATATTGCAGCAAGGTTTTTTTTTTAAACTGGTTTCATATGACTGGTTTTGTTGATTCAGCTTTTATCCCTCTTGGCTCAGGTTTCTTTGTGATTGCGATGGTGACCTCATGTCATTATTGACTTGCTGAATAGCAATCTGAATTATAACTCTATTCGCTTTTTGTCAGACAAGGAACTACATAACGAGCCCTGGGTGTCACACAAGTTTGCACAACAACTGCAGTAGGTGTATCCTGCATTCTCACAAGAGGTTGACATCAAGTCTGGTTAAGGGTCTGTCTTTTCAGAGACCATTAAGTCCTTTGACTTTCTTAAAATGCCAAATATGGAACAAGCTTTGACAATTGCTTGGGGTTACTACTAGGAATTTTTGCAGAGAGAGACTCCAGCCCTTGCAGGCAAGTAACACACAGAAAGTCGTTTTTTCATCGCCTTTCTGTTGAATGAAAAGTTGATGTAAATCATGGTTGTTTATGTGTGGCTTAAATAAATGATGTGTTTGTGGCTAGAAGATCTGGAACAGCTCTAAAGAACAATGAGGAAACCTACTTTGGGCTTTATAGAGTAGCTGAAGGATAAGCCGAATTGAAGTCTGTTTTTAACAAGGCCTTGTGTGCTATTACATTACCTAGTACAAAAGCAAGGCTGCTTTTGTAGACACAGGTACTTACAGGGCTTATGCTGTATGACACAGCGTTCCACTCTTGCAGGGCAATACATGTTTGCACAAGCACCATGAGTCAGGACCCAGACAAGTAATGCTGCACAGCACAACCAGCTTGTGGGGATTCTGCTGGAAGCTTCTCTGGTCAGACACATGTGTTGCTGATACCTTGCAGCCGGCTTTTCGGCAGCACACAGAAATCTAAACTGACTTGAAGGAAATATGTCTGTCTAAAAGCATCTGCAGCTGTTGCTGCTTCCAGCCTCTTCTCCCTCAGCCTTGATGTCAGCCTGAGCTCTCCCCGTGCTCCTTGTTTGCTTAGTTTGGTTTACACCCACTTGACAGCATATGCTCTTCACTCTCCTCTAATTCATTTCCTTCCAAACAGGCAAAACATCAGCCACCGTGACAAAACCCTGTGGCCCAGCAAACTAACTTTTTTGGCTATTTTCTGCCTGCCAGCTAAGGATATTTTCCCCTCTCTTCATTATGATGGCCTCAGCCCACGCTTTAGTTTCCTGGAGTGTGAGTTACGTCACGTAACAGTGAGATCCCTCACAACCCCTGACTTTGCAAGGTTCCTTCTGAAGGATGGAGTTAGCTCCACAATAGAAGTGCAGCCTGAAATTTCCTCCCTGCAGTTGGAAGGTGTTGCCTTTGATTGGGGTTTTTCATCCTTTCCTGTAGCTGGCTCGGACACATGGATCTCGAGGTGCACATTGATCTCGAGTCAAGGCTTATCCAAAACCCAGCAGACCAGGGATCTGGATTGGATGCTCAAATCATTAACTAGATGAACCTTTGTGTGTTGCTCATGCTAATGTTGCCTTTGATACAATGTACATCTACTACAATGTAGAAGGGGTTGGCAGTACTTGCTACCACTAAAGCTGGCCAGTGCTTCCTGCTATACGTCGCTTTTCTCATTCACTTGTTTCTTTGACACTTTTCCTGTTTGGGCTGAATTTTCCCCATACAAGTTGCTGCTGCCAGGCTGATTTCTCTTTGTACTGGGTCAAAAGCTTCAGCCAAAATGGCTGAATCTGTTCCTAAGACTGTGGGTAGGAGAAAACAGTTTGTTTTGTCCTTATTCTAGAACTGGAAACCTTTCTGCTGAAACGCCTTCTTGCCTAATCCATATTTTGGATTAGGACTTAAAATAGAGGTGGGAAGAGATGGAAGGAAAAGGCATGACTTCTGTATTAGCATGTTTTTCACTGCTCTACGTAGGCTCTGTATCAGTTTATAAATATTTGTGAGAAAAAGACAGTAGGAATGTGTAAGGTAAAGGCTTCTTTCTCAGCAGCTAAAATGTCTCCTGATTTCTTCCATCCACACCAGGCTTGTCTAAAGCTCAGAACTGCTAGGTTTCACCAGCTTGAGGAAGCTGCATTCCCACAGAGCTTTTACCTGCAACCAGGTCCTGAGCACACCACATCCCACAGACTGAACAAATACACTCCGACCAAAGGGATTTTTCTAGTAATTCTTCCTTCCCCTTCTCTGCTGGGCAGGGCTAAAATGCAGCAGCTGTGAGTAAGAAATTCTCTCATCTGTCTGCTCGATCAGCCTATCAGCATCCCACCCGCCTCAAGGAGGAAAAAGAACCAGGTCAGAGCAGCAAAACTAGGCCCCAGGTGATACAGGGTAAGGGAACTGGTGAGATCAGGACTGGAACAGAGAGATGAAGTGGGGGGACCTAGGGGAGCAAGGACGTGGGCAGGTAGGAGGGAGGGCTGAGACAGGGCAGGCTACAGCAGGGTATAGACCCAGGTAGAGAAGCTCAGAAGGCCAGGTCCTGCTAAGTGAGAAGGATGGGTGGGGATGGGATGGTGGAGAATAGGGGTTGGAACCAGATACTGCTACTAAAAGGAAAGACTGATTGAGTTTGGTGAATGGAGGGAGGATGTTCTTCTCCAGATCCAGGTCTCCTCATTCTCCTGCTCTTGGCAAATGCCTGTGAAGTCACTGCTGCAGCAGTTGTTTCCTCTCAGCCCATGTCTGTAAGCTTGCACAGTCATTGAATTCTCCTTGCTGTTTGTTGTAACAGGAGATCTGAAACTATGACCCAGATGAAAATGTCTGCAGCTTTCTCTGCAGCACAGCCACGCAGAGGGTACAGATACTATTGTGCAAGCTCCAGGCTGTTGGGATTAACGTTGCCTTGTGCATATGCATCACAATGAGGTTTTGCATGAACACATTTTCCCTTCTCTTGCTGTCTTTAGTCTCTGTGCTCCACCTCATACGTGCAGTGAGTAACTCTTCACGTGACAGCCGTGATGTGAAGGTAAAGTAAAAAAATTGTGTGCAGCACTTGACTGTGTAGGGCTGTGTACAGAGAAGATGAACGGGAACACTTGTCAGAGGTGCACAGGGAAAGAGTAAGAGGTGACAGTTATGAACTGCAGAAGGAAAAATCCTGACTGGATATAAAGAAAAGAAAAAAAAAACCAACACAGCAAAAGAGATTAAAACTGAAAGAGGTTTCCCAGAAGGCCCTGGAAGCTCCATCCTTAGCAGTTTTCAAAAATGGACTGAACACAATCCTGAGCAACCCGATCTAATGTTGATGTTGGCCCTGCTCTCAGTATAGGGTTGGACTAGGTGACCTCCAAAGGCTCCTTCTGATGTAAGTGATCTTCTGGACTGTGTTAGGAATATAGAGAAAGTATGGGTCTGTGAGGTCTGTGACCAACTAACAGTCACTATTTTCAAAAGCCCCTTGGGATCTAAAATCTGTGATGGACATAGAATGACAGGATCTGCTCAGGAATAATGAGATTTTAAAATCAGAATTCAGGAATCCTGCTTTGTGGAGGAAAACTTACTTCTGCCAGTATGAAATCAGTGACCTGGAAAGGGTTGGGAGCTCTTTCACTGTGTGTGTTGGCAGCTCCCAGAAGCCAGGGTTAGCCAAGGAGCCTGCAGTGTGCAGATGGAAGGTTGCTGTAACCTGAAAGCCACTTGAATTGTAGCACAAGCTTCCCTCAAGTTGCTTTTAGCAATGGTTTTCCTCTGCCTAGCCATCGAGTCTTTCTGTATGGTGTTTTGAATAGCTGTACCATGAAGGAAAGCATAATCCCAAAGCAGGAGTAAGCCCTACCTCCTCTCCCAGAGATGCTGTAAGCTTTAATGACCTGAAAAGGTCATAAAAGAAACTGCTGAAGGGTTACAAGTTCTGAAACCTCAGCTTTGATTTGAAAGCCCAGAAATTACATTTCTAGTGCTTTGGTTCCTTTGCAGCTATGATGGTCTCAGAATCCAGTGGACAAATATTGGGAGGGAAGAACATGCTGGAGATTAAAATATTGCTGACCCTGCCAGTCTTAGGAGCAACCCTTATGTGGAAAAGAATTTCTGCTTGGTCTCTACTTCAGCTTGCAGGTGACCTCTGGAAAGAAGCTTCAAAGAAAAATCCTTGTCACCAGCAGTAATTTTAAGCATACGCTGTTGAGAGGACATAAAATTTCCCCCAGGACATGGCTTATTTAGTTCTGCACTTAGATGTACCAGGTCTCCAGACAATTAATTTATTTTCCTCTTTCCAGGAGAATTACAGAAGTATGGCAGAGGTGAGAAGATCACTGGTGCAGCAGGAGAGCAACAGGAACAGAGATTTTGCCCACCTTCAAATTGCTTCTTTTTTAAGGGCACTAAAACCCACTGCCGGCTGCAAAGGGCTATCAGGGGTGAGGCTGGCTCAGTGGGGCTCATCCCTCCTCCCGCAGCGCAGCAGCCCTGGGAGCGAGGAGGGACACACTGCTGCCCTTCAGAGCAACACCCTGCCTCACTGTGCTGGCAGTGCCCCCTGCCCCCGTTGTGTCAAGACCTCAGCTGGTACACGTGGATGTGCATGGTGGTATAAGTGCAGGCAAAACATTTATCAAGCAGCCACCAGGAGGAACTTATCAGATTGCTTGACACAGGGCTGTTTCCCAGCCTTGGCCACAGCTGTAGGTCTAGCTGCAAGTGTGCTGTTACTGAGGGGAAAGAGTGGTGCGAGGGTATGAGTGTCTAAATCCAGCTGGGGCTTTACCCGAGGGTCTGGACGTGGGGAATTAAGGTGACTTCAGGCCACATCTTTCTTTAGCTCGTTTCCAGTTTCCCTCTTGCTGTTCCAGCCCTTGGAGTTAATGCGTTTCCAGGGCCAGCACATCTTGTTTTGAGCTTCGTGTTCCTGCAAGCCCCGTGTGGCTGCCTGGCTGGTTGCCCAGGTGTGCCAGGCTGGGAGGTTTTTGGGTGGTGGAGAGCTGGGGCATCACGGAACAGCGGAGCGTGTGCTGCTCCCTGGCTGCAGGCCTGCGCTGCAGTCTCACACCCGGACCTGGAACTCGAGTGATGGGACTGTGGCTCTGACCGTCCTCCTGTGTCCATGCCACCCGTGTCAGACCTGCCTCTGCTCCGGCTTTTACACTGAGTGTTTTAGATTAAAAGCCTTGACTGGTCGCCGGCCAGCAATGCCGACACGCCAGTAAGGGGCAGGACTCACGCTGGCCGGCGTCTTTGCCGAGTGTGCTTTTCGTGATTTCTGTTAGAGGCGGCACCCAGCGAAGGCAGAAAGGGAGGCTTTGTGCAAGGTGACCTGAGGATGGCAGCAGCTGCTCACAGGACCGTCGGTCCGGGATGTGCAGTGCCAAAGTGCCTGTACCTGGGGTGCGAGGAGGCGACAGGGCTTGCAGGTGCTGTACAGTTATTCAGAGAGAGCAGGAGCACTGAGGTATGGGGTGGTGACCCAAGGGAGCCCGCAAAGGCGATGGTGTCGTAGGATCACTGTCATGAATCGGGAGGGTCTGTGGCCAGGAAGACCTTATGCTGACCTGGTTCTGGCTGAAGGCATGATCTCTTTGTCTCTGTACTGAAATCAGTGAGGTACACATCAGTCTGGTGACCAGCTCTGCCGTGAGTTATGATGGGATTACACGTTCCAGTGAAGAAAGGGAAGGCTGTGCGGGTTTGCAGCTGACGCCAAAGCCCACAGCTTGTACATCAAAGCTGCGCCTGGCACACGACTGACATCCCGAGGAGCTGAGTGCACGTACTGTGGCTTACGGCAGCAGGGGCATCTGGGTACCTAAGTGCTGCCCTGGTGCTGCTGTAGGCACCTAATAGCCTCGGCTCCTAAAATCACTGCAGCTGCAGGCTGAGCTGCAAAATGTCAAAACACTAAGCACCTACCAGAACCAATAAGCTCCCGGAGGGTAATCTCAGGTCAGTGTTTTGTTGCCAAAGACTTGCTGCCCCGATTAAGGAGCTAGGAGTGCCCTCGTGTCTTTCCTGTAATGCTGTGGACACCTGTGGGCCCCAGTTGCCCAGCTCTCTGCAGGTGTTGAGGGGTGTGCCTGTGCTCTGGTTTCTGAGCACAGGGGAGGCACCAGAAGGCTTGGTGCTGACATGCTGAGCTTCAGAGCACCTGTCTCTCTGCAAACCTGGGTGATGATGGCATCCTTCTCCAAGGCTTGTGTCCCAGCTCGGAGGGAAAACCAGAAATGACTGCAGAGAACCGCTCCATTGTTTTCATATCCAGGGCCATCAGAAGATCTTGTAAGTAACTTAAGGCAGCCTGAGGGCTTCTCTAAGCTACAGTGCCTGGTAATAGTTCAAAGAGGTTGCTCCATCACAACCTATTATAACCTTCAGACGTGCCTCCAGTGGTGGTTAAGAACATGGAAGGTCCCAACCCTATCCCTTTCCAAATCTGGCCATTTTGCATCATCGTATCAGGATCCAGGATCTTGGCATTTCGTTTGGGAGGGCCAGAGCCCCAAGGGACAGCAGTAATTCTTACTGCATTACAATTAAGCAATAAAATCTTGAGACCACACACAAAATTTCTTTCAAGCTACACTTCTCCAGAAATCCTTGAGTAAGAATTGAGTAGAAAAGGAACCAATGCTTCAAGTTTGGCCTTTTGCTTTTTTATTCTGAATCATGAATATGCTCAGAGTCAGTTCAAGCAAGTCTGCCGTTCTCCAGCTGCTCTCTGGGATGCCATCATACCTTAGGAGTGCTCAGCTGCAGGCAGGGCAGTGGTAAGATGCTGAGGGCTGACCTGTTAAAGGAAGGTGCCTGGAGCTACTCTGCCTCATTCATTTTTCTCTCTTCAGAAAAGCCCACAGGGAAGAGCTTGGTAAAATGCAGGAAAGCATTTGTTTGCATTATGGATAATTGTCTATCAAAATGAGTGCCATTTCCATTTCATTCTGCAGTAAGCTGGGCAGATAACTTCAGGTGACCAGAAATCCTCTGCAGAGGGGCTTATTGCTAGCCAAACGTACTTACTGCTCTGCTTTTCCCAGACCCAGGAGAACCCACTGAGCCTCCTGGAGATGGGACTGACGAGAGCTCATGTTTGAACGAGTACAGTCCCTGTACAGTCTCTGCCAAAGGAGCCGATGCACAGACAGGTTTAATGACAAGTTAAAATCAATTAGTCAGTTTATGGTCCCAGGCTGCTACCAGCAGTTGTCAGCAGCAGGTCCTGTTTTGGGGTGGCTGGGGGTGGTGGTGCTGCCAGCTGGAATGAAACAAAGTCCTTCTGAACCTGAGCTCTGAAGTTGGCCCGGAGACTTCCTGTGAGGAGTCCTCAAGTGAGAGATGCTTACTCCCTGGATGGTGTGACAGAAAGTCACTCGACTGCAGGGTTTTAGAAATGAAAAATGAGAATTTATTTAAAACCCATGTGCAGATTCAATAGGTCTCTGCCGCAGGTTTCATGGATACAATGGAGAAATGCACTGTTGCAGTTCAGAAGTGCGACTACACTTACCACAACCACAGGAGATTCACAAGAGATTCAGTCTGCGACTGCCAACACAGCGGCCATGTTGTGAGAGATGCGGTGTCACCGCCCGCAGCAGTCACACGCTCACTGTCACGGCCCGCGGGCAGTCCACCAGACGCAGTATTACAGCCACAGCAGATCCATGGAACACACTGTCACAACTCACAAGCACTCTAAATACTACACCTGTGTTAGTCAGTCACCTGAGGTAAAGCATATCAACTTACCCATCTCTCCAGGTAAGGGTTCCCAGTCTGTTACCTCAGCCAGCATCCTGGCCAAGGGGGAAGGGTCTCCTTGCAGAGTTGGAGAAGTGGCTCCCCCTTACCTTACGCCCTGTCTGTTGCATATCTTTGCATTGTCTGGGCCCACTGAAGCCAAATGGGGACCCTCTGGCTTGCCTTTATCTTACTGCTAGGCAGATGAATAGTGGCTTGACTGGGACTCAGGGCATATTGTTTGCTGAAGGAATTCAAGGCTCAACCCAGGTTTTGGTTGGTTGAATTATGCAGCACTGTCCTGTTTGCCAGTCTGGGTTTACAGGACAACTCAGGTTTGAGCTATCTACACAGCTCCCCATGAGTCATCTCTGTGGAGATGCTGTCTCAAGGCAACCCAAGGCTGATGGCTTTTATAACCCCCCATGAGTCACCCGGTGCACTAGACATTGTGGAAACCTGTTTGTGGAACTCTGATGTGGACAGTCGTTACAGATGGCCTCTCAGCAGATTTTGTCCTGTGGGAGGTGTGAGGGGCAGGTAGGAGGGGAGACAGTAGAGAGGATGCTTCAACCCACAGTGTTGAGACCTGCTGCCCCGGGAACACCCCAGCAGGTGGTTTGGCTGAGGGCACACTCTGGCTTCACCACTTCTCACCCCTCTGAAAGGTGGTGGCTTCTGGACCACATTCCCTGCTCTACTTTGAACTGCTGAGACGAACCATCTGGCTGAAAGGCCCTGCAGAGGTAACTCTGCCTTTCCTGAACATGAGATGCTGCCATACTCCCTATCAGGGTACAGCAGCTCCACCAGGTCCTGTCAGGAGCTCTGTCTGGAGACACTGCAGGCTTCAGCGAATCCCTGCAGGACATCCACAATAGGAACCCTTTCCATCCAAATGGCAGTCCATGCCTCTTAGGAGATGCACTCTGCATTACTGCACTGTGGTCATGGGACATCTACAGGGAAATAGGTCAGAGATCCAGGAGCTGGGAAGGAGGACAAGAAGTTACAGTGAGCAGATGTTCCTCTAGAATGGAAATCAGTTTCTGGGAATGATGCGGAATAATTCTGGGAAATGATTCTGTCTCCTTTGATACTCACCAGTTCCTTCCCTGGCTGTGGGATTACCCCTCCTGCTAATGGCCATGGCCAGCAAGGGACGACAGCTGGGTTGGCATTGGGGCATTGGGGCATGGGGCATGGGGCCTGCGGCATGGGGACTCCTGCCGGCCCCAAAGTGGGGTGGAAGGATAACAGCTTTCTTCAGCCAAGCAATGTTCAAAGTTACTTCTTCCCCTTCCTCCAGCTCCCCATGTGATAAGCAAAGTCAGGAAACATATGGCCCTTTGTTCTTACAGCATCTGATTTCGAGAATGCAGTCCATGACTTGCAACGAACAGCAGTTGCACCAGTGAGCTCTGCTGATAAGAAGCTCTGATCTTTGCACTGCCTTGGAGAGAAGGTAACTCTCTCCCGTCCTCCAGCCCAGTTCCTGAGTGCCATCCCAGTGCACTGTGACCATGGCTGAGGACTGGGAAGGGTGCGTGGAGATGCTTCTGGTGAGACCCCAGCCCAGCTGTGGCAGCTTATTTGCTGTTGCTTTCTGACAGCCCTGGCCCTGCATGAGTATCTTCCCACCACCACCGTGAGATTCCCACCTAATGCTGCCAGGAGTAGTCTGGCTTGAGGAGGAACAACTTTCAGTAATGTTTGGACAGGCCATCACTGGTAAAGGGTCTTTCTGCCCTTCTTGGGGAGGACCTGCACATTTGTGGTGCTAGACATGTGTGTGAGAGGAGATGGGCAGAGAAGATGGCATTGTGATTACTGACTTGGTGTGCTGCTTGGGGGAAGAAGGCCTAGTGAGGAACCATCCCCAATGTCCTAAGTGGGTAATGCAGTGGTGCCCAGAGGAAGGAGTGCTAGCGTCTGCCAGATGACACTGACATCCCTTTCAGTACCAAAGCAGTTACAATGCATTTTATCATGTTAAAATGCGGAACCGAAAAAAAATAATTATAGAATTAAGAGAATTATTTGCAAGTGTTAGAACAAAGAGAACCATTTGTAATCACTGGTAATGTTGGTGTGGACTCCAGACATGCCCCGTTATGCACTCTGGGCTAACAGAATTAATTGCAGTTGTTAAGGTTGTCCCAGTCTATCTCGTGCACCTTCACGCTCCAGCGTGTGATGCTGGGCAGGGGCCCGCATACCAAGTGGTCTCCCTTTGCATGTATACCCTTATTTCCTGGAGATCCACTGGTTATAAACACACTCTTCAGATGTACAGTATTGAAAGTTAATTAATTGTGATATAAACTTCTTCATCTCATGTTAATTAACTTCAGCAAAGAGTGTTACCCACTGACCTCCCATAGCCGGTGAAGCTGGAGACATGCTTCAGTGTAAAAGTTGCTGGAGGCAGATCAACAGCCTTGACTGCAGGTTCCCTGGCTTGTCTCAAGGGCAAGTGTTGGAGCCAGCTACTTTTCTCCTCACGCTTCAGGGCGGCTGAGGTGCCTCTCTCTGCTAGCTTTGCTTAGCTTGGATTTCAATAGGCAGAGATGCATCTTGAAAACGTAAGGTTACCCACGTACTGGTAACACCTTAATTACCTGTCACTGCCAAGTCAGGAGGGAAGATCTAATGTCACATTGCTCAAGGTGGTTTTAAGAGTGGAATGCCATGTTGCACTTGCTAGTAAATCTGGGATGCTTCGGTGCTGTAACCAGGGCTGCTGTAACGGGAGGTCTGGAGACCACTCTTGCAGGGTCTCAAGGTAGAGTGTCAATATGGAGGGTGTCAGCAACTTGTGAAAGCTCTGCATTTCCCCCCATTCCAAACAGGCATGCCTCAGGTTGTTTATCAGCACTTGATGCTGTACCAATTCAGTGACACGTGTTCAGCACTTTAGGTGCCTTCCAGAAAGGCAACAGTTTTTTCCTCCGAAATTCCTTGTAAATTGCTGTAGTGGACACGTTTGGAGCCAAGCTCTGACCGGCTGGTTTCATCAGCCTTTTGGGAGAATGGGAGAGTCACTAATTGTAACTGCATATTTTGGCATCGGACCTTCTCCTCCTGCCTGCTGTGACTAGCTGGTCTGCCGGTCATGCTGTCCGCCCAGCCACTGATGGCATCTCAGAGAAAGCACTGAGGTAGGTAATGTTTCTTTTAAAGACTTCTGAGCTCATGAGAGTGAGATAGTGCATTCCCACGCGCTTAAGTTATGCTCTTGCAAGTCCCAGCTAGAAGTGTTAGCAAAACAACCTTTGGTTGCTAGGAGGTGCTGTGTGGGGATTAATTAATCAGGATGGTTGGGCCTTCTGTTTGCTATCATCGCTGATAGAAAAGAGAGGTTTGCAAAGCTGAATGTTGTGATGGAGTCTCGTTGGGCCGAGAGCGTTACGTATAGAAACACACACTAAGACAGTTGTGGCAAGGGTTAGTCATTTCAGGATCCTGCACAGAACCCTCCCCCCACCCCCGATAAACAAACCGTGAGGCCCACAAGAGGTGCTCTGTCAGCTCCGCCGAAGCTGTTCCTCCGTCTGCACTGTTACGGGCAGCAGTGACACAGAGACAGCTAAGGCTCTGCTGCTACAAAAGATCTTCCTCTTCCACTAAGTATGGACAAGAGGCTGATATTTAGCTCCAAGGCTTTTGGTCCCATTTTGGAGCAACATGCTGAACTTTCTCAACACATAAGTAAGAAATCTGGCTTGCCCCATAGGAGAGCAGAGGATGCTGCCACAGGTTCAGCTCCCTTGTTGCTGCTGGTCAAGCTGCCCCTATGATCAGTTTCTGATGTATCTCCACCCATGGTTTAAGTTAACTGATGGGGAAGCAGATGTGATAGCAGTAAGTCAGTAGGAAAACCAGAAAGCCTATGAGGAGAATGGTGCAACCCAATGGAGCTTGGAACAGTCTCTTCTGCTAGACGATGATGTGTACCCAAAGCCCTAAATCACAGAGGGACAGCGCAGTCTTGACTCTACTCAAGCACACAGAGGATTGAACCCACAAAACTTTTAAATGTCTTTAGATATTAAACTTGTTGGATGAGCAAGCTTGCTGCTGGTTGGCCCCAAGAGTCTGTTCCCTGAGAGGAAGAAAAATATTCAGTTTCTCTCAGGTATTTCCTTGGCTCTTTGAGAAGTGTTGTAACAGAAAGGCAGACATGGCATTCAAATTCCCCAAAGCCCTTACGTTGGTGGCACTGCACAGTGAATTTCAAGACAGCTGTCACGGGTGACCATGTATCCAGTGTGACCTGAACCAGGGAATGGGTGCCCTAATTCTGCATCCCTTGGGCTATCGCTCCTCAGGACTGGTCTGTGTTGTGTGCTGCGTAGGGCTGGGATTCAGAGACCCCACCAGCACTGTTTGGTGCCTGAATGGCTTGGTGGGTGCAGTCACACCAGCATGTCCAGCACTTGTGGAGGAGCATCAGGAAGGGAGAAGGCTGGATCTGAAAAAGAGCCCAGGAGCTCTTCCAGTGCAGTGCAGGGGAAACGTGGGCCATGGGGGACTAACCATACAGAACAAGCCTCAAAATCACACCTAGCCCCACTATGCACCCAAGAGGGATTTGTATTATCTTGGTCTCTCTTCTAGCCTTGAAAAGAGGTAAGCACAGAAGGTAAAGGCAACCATTTGCATAGCAGTCAGATCCTTACAACATTCATCCATAGTCCCGAAGGAATTCAGCTCTGCAGCTCCCTCTTCTCAGGACCATGCCTGAGCTCCCAGTTTATAGAATTGCAGGTGACAGGGAGCAACTGTCTGGCTGTCTGTGACAAACCTGATAATATTGATGGAAACAGTCTAATATATAAAAGTGTGAATGTGGTCTAGTGGTTAAAAAGATTCATTTTGGAGGAGCGGGCTTCAGCCCTGTGCTCTGTGTTGGTTCCTTGGGGGTACATATTGCAGCAGCAGCCCAGGGAACCTCTGGCTCTGAGCCCCTTCCAGGGGAAGAGAGGGGTAAATACTGCTTTCCCATTTCCTCCAGAAGTGCTTTATCCACAAGGCTGCAATGAAAAATTTGAATTCTTCCTTTGGATACGTTGGAATGGAAGTAACTGCTGGTTGTGTTGGTTTTTCATTTGATTGGCTTTTGAAGTGGATATTGCTGAGTGCTTTGGATACGTGCTGTGAATCCCCAAGGATCCAGGCTGTCACGACAGTGAGCGGTTTGTGAGTCTCAGCAGAAGAGTTATGATAATCTTGGCTCCTGCAGTAGTACAGGACACACACGGTGCAGAATTGTAGGCACCTGAGAACATAATTTGGTGAAACCTGCACGCCTGTATCCTCTCAGGTGTACTGTTGAGCTAGGTGGGGTTTGGTTTGGTTGCTCTAGTCACCTAAATTCCTCCTTGCACTGCACTTCAGTAGCTCATACACATATTTTTCTCCCCTGTATCCCTGGCACAAGCGCCAGGCACGAGGACTGATACAGCCACGGCTCTTCTGTACTCACAGTGACACGCAGGCTCCGACACAAGTGATAGAAGTGATTATATTCATTGCCTTCCCCTATATGCTGCATGCTTCCTTGCTGACTTCAGCACAGAGGACCCCCTGCCCAACACTGAGGTGGGGAACACTGAGCAGTTCTGTGTCCTCTGGGTGCTAGGATGTTTCCTCCCTGGGGTTTGAGCCCAGGCACCGCAGCATCACTGTCCCAGTGCTGCTGTCACTGCTCTGTAGCACTGGAGTATCACAGTGTGTGCAAATCACGTTGTAAGCTGTTTTGCAGCCTGCAGCAACAATTATCTGCTGTTTATGATGAAGAGGATTACAGAAATACTGTGAGATAGCAGCCAGCAGCCTTGCTGTGCAGGCAGCGGAGCTACGGTAAATCAGGCTGTGGAGTTACTCGTGCACTTCCAGAAAAGGGACGTTGTGCTGCTGCAGGAGTAACACATTGCCCCACCGGCGCTGGCACCTCTTTCTGGGCAATGTAGCTTCTAGCAACAGGTTTTCAGAGAAGAGTGGTGACCCTTCAAACCTACATTTTGTATCTGGCATGAAAGGCTTGTTGCCTCATGCCGCTTGTGACAATAAAGTGATAATCAGGTGGCACAACAGCGTCTGTGGCACAGCTCCCGGGCTTGCAGAGCCGCTGTTGCTGGGGATTCCCAGCAGTGACTCTTAACAGTGGCTTCTAATGCAGCCAGGTACAAACTGGCGAGGGATCATGGCCCTGATCCTGGAAGTTGTTCAGGTTCCTGCAAAGGAGATCAGTGGGGACAAGTCATGCAGATATCTTTCAGAATGCGGGACCTGTGGAACTGCTCGTGCTGCCGCAGCTTGAATATGTGAAAGAACCCCTGTAAATATTTCATTGCCTCTGGGACAAACTGTGATGTGGTTGCAATAGGATGCACAAATATGCCTCCAGATGATTAACCACTTTGCAGCGGCAGTGGAGAAACCCAGCTCCTACCCTGCCAGTGCTCACAGCTAACAGATGCAGAAAGACCAATCGTAGTTAGTGTTTCAGAAACAGGCTTTGCACCAATGCAGGATTTCAACGTGTCTTTCAGATGAAGCAGAAAAGACATGCCTATCTGCCCTCAGACTTTCCTCATTAGCATTAATCAAGCACACTTGACTCGCTTGCAGATGAATTTGATTAGGATCATGTGTACTCTCAGGACTCAGAAATAATGAATCCTGGCTCGAGCATATGTGCTGCTGCAGCCAGCATTGCTGCTTGGTGTGCGCTGCAGCAGCAAGCCGACGGAAAGAGCCTGAACCGTCGGCAGCAGGAGAGGGTGAATGGCACACCTGAGATAAAGCAAGCAGGACCACACAGGGAAAGCTCTGAAGCTCACAGTTATTTAAATGCTCATACAATTGGTTGAAATTCCTCTTTTTCTGACATAGGAAGAGCTACGATGGGGAGCTTCACTCTGTCTACGTGCATACGTACACAAATATTTCTGCATACGTTACAGCCTGTGGCCCACAACGAGTCGCCGTTAGATCTGTGACCTCGCTTACACTCCTCGTTTTACAACGCTGATGGACTCCTCTGCTCCTCATCTCCTAACACTGGAGAAAAACAGAGTCTTTAAAAGCAAAAAAAAAAAGCGCTTGAGCTGTGTTTCCCTCTGCACGTGCAGTCGTGCCGTTCTGCGTGCAAATCGTGTCTTAGGCATGTGCTGCCACACGTGTCAGCCCGTGCAATGCCCACGTGCACGAGCTGGGGTTGGGAAGGCAGCAGGGGCTGCAGCACTGTGCTGCCTGTAAAAACATTTGTTGATAAAGAGTAAAACCGAGAGGGGAAAAGTGTCTCTGTTTTGACGGTTTATTGATATTCCATATAAATTACCCTGATGCTCAGCCGCCTTCCTCTGCTTCTTTCTTTTACAGTTAGCTTTATTGTGCAGTAATCCTTATTCATACTCATCTCAGTCTGTGAGGACTGTCTGTGTGATAAAAGGATGCGAGTCTATGCATTATCTGTTATCCCCGTTATCATGGCAGCTGCCTGGGCATTTGATAGATCTGAAATCTACTGAATCATTTACTTAAGTGCTAGAAAATGCCTGTAAGAGGAGAAGCAGACATCTGAAAAGGGAATAATACGTAAAGAAACGTCTGCATTGAGATCATTTGTCATTTTTGGAAAGGTCTTGGAGAACAATACATACATTTGGTATAGCGTCATGCACATGACACTGCAGGTCTTTTATTCTACTGGCAGGCCTTATCTGGATCACAAGAGCGGGTTAGACTGGAAAAAAAACCTCGTATATTGAGCTTTTGTCATGTTTTAATGATCCCTGCTCTGTGCACTGGCTGCAGAGCCTTCCCTTGCCAGTTCTCACATTGGGTTAGGGGCAGTGCCCTCCCTGCTATGCAATGCTTAAAAACCAGGTGGCACAGTGGGCAGGGACCGCCCAGCTTCTGCAGGTACCTTTTCCATTAGGTGTTTGGGTTTTTTTCATCTTCCATTTTCCCCTGATGGCCAGGCAGGCCCCTGGGGCTCCCTGTCCCGTCACTGCTTTCCATTCTCTGATGATGTTGCTGCAGATCCATCCGAGGGGTGACTTCACCCTGAGTTCCCCCACCACGAGCATGTCCTGTGCCCTCAGATCCTCCAAAGCATGCTTTGAGAACCCCCTCTTAGAATCACAGACAGGTTTGGGCTGGAAGGGACCTCAAAGATTGCCTAGTTCCAACCCCCTGCCATGAGCAGGGACACCCTCCACTAGATGAGGTTGCCCAAAGTCCCATCCAGCCTGGCCGTAGACACTGACAAGGAGGGGGCAGACACAGCTTCCTCAGAAACAACCCCCTCTACAACAATAGATGCAGCAGACAGAGAAGCAAACTGTGCTGTAAGGAGTAGAGGATGTCCCAGAAGCAAGGGTCAGTAGAGGATTTCTATATTAGCTCAGATCCCAGCCAGGGAGTTCCAGTTACCTTTTCTCTCCTCTTGTGGTGATAACAGCACCAGATATATGTTCGAGGCGTTGCACAACTTCTCAAGAGATAAAACCTGCGGCTGGGGAGTCACCTTGGGAGGGAACTGGTGAGACAGCATCTTAACTGGTGGGTGGGTGTGGGCTGATGTTGCAAGTCCTGCGCTTCCACTGCTTGCTGGTTTATGAACCGCCAGAACTGCCTCGGGGGTAGCTCGATGGCAAACACCGAGCTGTCAGGCCAATGCACAAAGAAAGGAAAGTTAGAAAAGCAGAAACATATTTCATACAAGGTTTTTATGGACTTTTTCAAGTGCAGATGTGCCAGAATGTTTCCACTGGAAACTTTATATAAAATGATTAATGTAAAGGGGCTCTGCAATCCTGGCATCTCTCTCCCCGCTCCTAAGAGCTGTCATGGCTTGTGACAGCACTGTTCTGTCTGCTGGAAGCATCAGCAGCTGGAAATTATCATTTGTTAGTCTTAGTCTTTCTGTAGCTCCTTTCAGGGACTCTGGTAATCAGGGCTCTTGCCCTTTTGCCTTCAAGGTGGCTTGGAGTTCCTCTTTTAGGGTCAGAAATCACTCAAGGACTGCATTTATAACAAGAAAGAAAAAAAAAAAAAAAAAGCAATTTGGACAATATTCAGACCCATTCTGGGGATTCCTCAAATTTCTTCAAAGGACAGTCAGTGGGACAGAAGTGTCATTGCAGCTCTGGGCTCTCTTTCTCCACCACCCAGCTATTGCGTGATGCTCTTCTTAAAACCTCCCCCTGCCTTTTTCACTCTTCGTTGTCTTTCTTAAGATTTTACCCAAGAGTTTTCAGATGCTTCTTGGAATCACAGAATGGTCTGGGTTGGAAGGGACCCCAAGGATCAGAGTTCCAACCCTCTGCCACAGGCAGGGCCACCAACCTCCAGGCATGATCTAGACAAGGTTGCCTGGGATCCCATCCAACCTGGCCTTGATCCAGGGATGGAGCAACCAGCATCTCTCTGGGCAGCCTGTTCCAGCACCTCACCACTCTCTCTGTAAAGAACTTCCACCTAATATCTAATCTAAACCTTCCCTCCTTTAGCTTTCATCCATTCCCCCTTGTCCTGCCATTCTCTACCCTTTTAAAAAGTTGATTCCCCTCCTGTTTGTATGATCCCTTCAGGTACTGGAAGGCTGCAATGAGGTCCCAGCTCCCTCAGCCTCTCTTCGTAGGGGCGGTGCTCCAGCCCTCTAATCATCTTTGTGGCCCTCCTCTGAACCCTCTCCAACAGTTCCACATCTTTCTTGTATTGGGGGTCCCAGATCTGGACACAGTACTCCAGATGGGGCCTCATGAGGGCAGAGTAGACTTAAAGTCACCTTTTAATCTCAGAGTTCTCTAATGAAATCCCATCCCTTCTTGCAGGGCTGGGCTGCTGTGTTCAGGTCTGACAGTCCTGGGCTGCCCACTGTGGGTCCTGAGCTGTGGTCTCCTGTTTCGGGGGTGGAAGGCAGCTTCCTCCAAAGACAGGAAGACTGGGGATCTGCAAGTTTGACAAACGCCACATCTCATGGGCTTCTGATAAGGTGGCACCTGGGACATTACTTTTGATTACCCCTTTACTGTAACATCAAGCTGCACAGGACAGAGGGTTTTCCTGGTGGTTATTTGCCTGTTGAGGAAGGTGGGAGAAGTGTATATTTTCTCTTCTTCCTGGGCTCACATGGACTATTTCCATGGGAAGGCTGAGATGAATTGAACCCATACATAGTAACCGAAGAGACCACAGTGATGGTGTCAGTCTTACACTGCCAGCATTCCCTGTATGTCAGGGTAGTTCTTGAAATAAACAGAGTGAAATAGAAAAGAGCTATCAGCTATGGGCAGTGACAGGCATCTAGGTGGCCTTTCTTTCCCTGGGCTCCTCAGAGCACGGCATTTGCCTGCCTTTGCCCTGCCAATGCCTGTGTCCATACTCTTGAGCAGGGCAGCATCCTGAGATCCTCATTCTCCGGATGTTCAGACCTGGAACCCAGTGTGGCTCATGTGTGTGTCTGTGTGTGTGTGTCTTTTGTACTGGCATCTCCTTCCAGAAGGACAAGGATTCATGTTCATGGTCATCCTCAGAACATGACCAGCATGCCCACCCTGCCCACAGGACAGCAGGGAGGTGGTACTGCCAGCAGGTACCCAGCTGTCACTGGGAGCCCCCTTGCTGGGCAGATCTTACTCAGCCCTTTTTCCTACTGATGCCAAGGGTGCCTGTTTTAAGGAGCAAATTAATCCACCACAGGAATCTCCTGTGTTGGAATTACATGTGCTATTAATAAAAACTGCCTTCAACTTCTAAATTGAGGCACTTAAAACCCACAATGAATGCATTCTTCATTAATGAAAAAAGCCAAGAGCTTTTTTGTTGAAATTTAAGTAGACCCATGAACTTTTGTGTCATGTGTGCTATTTTAAAACTGCAAATCTATTCCACTTTTTCCATTGCGGTTGTTTTTGCATTTCATTATGTTCTAACACAGGCGACTCTTTGCTCGTTCAATATAAAGGATTTTGCATTTCCAGGCACAGGTTTTCATGTCCAGCTCAATAGGCTTGGTAAGAACCTAGTTTTCAGGCGCCCTTTTTTTCTAAGGTGTGAAATTAAAAAGCAGTAATTAAGAGAATTAAGGCACTGAGGCATCAAGAAGTTGTTGCCTATTTCTGGAAATGCAGAAACATTTTCAGAACATGAGGAAAAATGAGGAAACACAACTATGGAAAGTTAATTATTTTCTGTAATTTCTGTTTTTGAGAAAACAGAGCAGGACTCAGACTAACAGACTAAGGCCAAATGTTGTGTTATGCCATAGATTACGAACGTGGCCTGAAGCTGGATGATAAATTCTATGGGCAAACTAAAGGCGTGCTAAGAGCCCCAAAAGCCATTTGGAATTCTGTCTGGGAGTCTACTCGACTGTGCTCCAAAGAAAATCTCTTTTCCTTTCCATAGCAATGAAGGAGCATCTATCTACAGTTTCCACACTTCCATACTTTCCCCTGTGCTGTCCCTTGTGCCTAGAAGATCCCTATGGACCTCAGAGCTATTTCATTCTCTGCTAAACTCTAGATAAATGTTGTCTTTGATTATTCTGCAAATATTTGATGACGTTTGTGATGCTGATTTGCTATGGCCATTGCCTCTCCTGTTGACCAGTGCTCTCTGTTTGTTTCCTTCTCTCTTTTTACATGTCTCTGGTTTAATAAAAAGCCTGATGGTTTTCTGGGACAAGGGCTATATTTTTGATATATGTTTGTATAGTGCTTGGCACAATGGAGCCTGGTCCCTGACTGTCTATGTCAAATAATAATGATGATGTTTACACTTCTTTCAATCTCCAATTCTTTAACTGTTTTGAAAGTTTTCTTTTAAATAGCTAGAAGTAAATTACTATTTTAGCAACATTTTCCACATCAGTTAGGACTTCTTTTAATAATCTAAGCACTGTTTCCAATATCCCTCACATGCACTGCACTATGTGAATAATATTTTACTGATCTCAAAGCCCAAGACCTGGGGGTATGGATGGAAGTAGCAATTGTGTATTTATCCTCTATGTATGGGGGTACGGAGGTCTGCCCCAGATGTCTGAATAAAACTGCACAGCATGGCCACAGAAACCCAGGCGCTGCTGCTGTGGATGGAGTGCCTCACTGAGGAGAGGCAGGACAAGGAGCACAACACTCCATCTAATGCCTGGCATACGCCCTCAGTGCAGCGATAATTTAATCTTTAGCATTATTCCCTGGGAGCATTTACCTGTCTCTTAATGCTTAAGGGATGCCCTTGTCTGAGCGTGAGAAATGACATAAGCACCACCGTCATGGCTGAACATCTCTAATTAGTGAAACCCGCTGTGCGCTGGTTCGTCGTCCTGCCTGGGCTCTATTATAGGCCTGTTAATCTTTTTCTGTTTCCTAAGTGGTCCATCAGGATCTACTTCTGCATTAAGCCAGCCTCTAATCCCTGTACCCAGCTAAACATAACCACAACCTATTTGCGTAGTGGGCTATCCCCAATTACACTGAAAAATACTATAACCTAGTTCAGCCGTTGGGTAACACCGGGCATTAGCCATGGCTATTTATATCGTTAAGATGTTTCAGTCTTGCTGTGTTAAATAGAAGCTTGGGGTAAGCTTTTTAACACTTGCTGTCACTTAGGACTTGAATATGTAACGATGTGATGATGACCCCCCCCCCGCCCCCCGCCCCTGATTTTCAGATCTGGTCTCGCTCAGCTGTGATCTCCTGCTGGTTCCCCATCTGGGGTGGCAGCTGAAGTCCCTGGCATGCCCGAGCCATGCAGGAGGCAGCTCCTACGGTGGACAAGAGTATTTTTATGTGGGTTTGAACTTGGCAGCTCCTTCTCCCTGCTGCAGCTGGCGAGGTGACAGCAAGCAGGAGGGTCTTGTTCAACCGGCTCGGGAATTTCTCTGTGTACATTGGTGTTTGATAGAGCAGTTCCCCCTCCCCAGTCCCCGAATGCAACAAGCACAGTTTGTGCATTTGGACAGGTGGGGTTTGGGGAACTTGCTGCTCCGTTTGCAGGGAAGTGCACGCTCCACAGCTGCATCATGGAAAGACAATAACTAAAGTAGTGACGCAGATTTATATAAACAAAAAGGTTACTACCAGGTGATTTGTGCAGCTCTAATGAAATTGATAATTAATGACAGAGATGGTGCATTGCATTTGGCCCTGCAAGGCACAATATCACTGCCTCATGCCTGATCTTGGGGTTGTTCTCTCTTCTGTTCTGTCTTTGCCACAGGATGCAGAGAACTGGTCTGGCTGCCAGTCTTCAGCTGTGGCTGTGTTTGTCACTGTCAGTTTTTGTCCCTTTTTTTACAGGATAAATACACGATTGCTACTTCCATCGCTTCTAGACTCAGCCAGGGCCAGGTAGATGAGTTTCTCCTAGTACTGGGTGCTTATATAGTGAAGGTGGACTAGCATCTTCTGCAGGGGACTATGCTATGTGCAGCTGCCACTGAGAATCATAGAATCATAGAATTGTAGGGGTTGGAAGGGACCTCGAGAGATCATCGGGTCCAACCCTGATGAGAAAGCACTGGCATGGCTTGGAGCTGAAATTAGAGTTGTGAGGCCAGTAGCAGAGTGTAGCCAAGTTCATTCAAGATGTGGAGCAATCCCATGAAATAGTTCACTTCCCATACTCTGGGTGTTAAGATTCTGCCCTTTTGTTTCCATGACTTTTTCACTACACCTTTCTAAAATTCAGGAACTTTCCCCCTCACTTATGAGAAGTATTTTCCAGTGTTCTTCAGAAATGGAAAATAATCTGAAAACCAGCTGCTTGCAAGACAGGTATGTCCTTCTTGGAAAGTTACACTTCATGTCTGATACCTCCAGAACTTGACTGCTTCCTGGTTGGGGATAAGTGATCTCATCTTGTCTTGTCTCAGCATCCCTCTCATCATTGACAAAAGGTTGTTAATGCAGGCTGTGCTCATCTCCACATCCTCGCTTTCTCCCAGTCCTACAGACTTTAGGGCTGAAGTTGATGAAATGTGTGGGTCCAGTCTTCTCTTGAATGTGAGTGAGGACTGCACAGGAGTTTGTATGTTTGCTCCGTAAGTCCCCAGTGTGAACAGAGCAGCTGATACTCACTTCAGGTAGAGCTGCAAGTGCTTTGGAGTCAGGCAGTGCTGGGGCTCCCATGGAGAAACTCCTGGGTCTTCAGAAAGTGGAAGGATTGGAGGGTTTTCAGAAATCCATGATGAGGACTGTTCTGTTACTGATGGTTGAGGAATGCTTTGGAAAGGCAAAGTGGTGGAGCTCTTAGGTCTGTCCTAGTTGTTTTGGGCTGAGGAGTCACATTACTGTAAGCAGTATGAGACTGAGACATCGGGAGGTGGGAGTCTAAGGACTTCCAAAGAGAGCACTTTCCTGGGATGCTGGCAATCCAGAAAAATGTGAGTGATATTCTGCAAATGATGCAGCATCTGCAAACAAGGGGCAGTGCTTGAAGCTGCACAATCTTGGGAAGGCTGTTCTGGGAGTAGGCATCCCTCCCTCTTTGGCTGTCTGTCTCTCAACCTCTCTCCCTCTCCACTTTTTATATTTTTATTCAGCTAGAAGATTAACAAGTTACCGAGTTATATGCAATGTATGTGGACAATACTGATCACGTGGCTAATCAGAAAATAATCCAAAGGTGTTGTTGAAGGCCTCCTGCAATATCAGAGCAGACATCAGGGAGAATCCAGGGCAAAGGGCAGTAGATGTGGTCTGTCCTTTGTGTGAATTGTGAGAAGCATCCAGGCATGTGTGTTGTACAGATTTTACTCAACTGGAATTGTGTGAGTATATGGGGCATGAGATGGTCATCCCCTGAGGGACATGTGGAATTCCACTGCTGTTTTCCCTTTACATAATTTGGACATGGTTACACTTGGTTTTGACTTATTTTAAGGGTGTTTTCTGATATATACCAGTGTGAGAGGAGAAGGTGGCATTTCATAAGAGCAGATATTTGAAGATGTTCAGGTAGGCTGTCAGACAGAGTTTTTCCATGTGATCCTCTAATCAAAGAACATTTTGTCCCCTAGGGTGCTGCTCATTTTAGCTTCATCTTTTCCTTAAGCTGTGAGTGAACGAGAGGGAGGCAATTCAGTGCCGGAGCTGCTCTGCGGTCCCTTCTGAATGAGCCCACTGACTCACTGAGGCAAAGTTGCACTTGTGAATACCCTGCTAACGAGGCAAAGGGTTTCTGGAGGCAGCATTATTCTGCCCAGCAATGGTGATGTAATAGCCAGCAGCAGAGTCTTGGGGCAGAAGTCAAACAGGAGTGGGCTTGTAACTAGGAGATCAAAATATTTTCTCTGCCTTTTGCAATGGGATGTGTCCATATTCTTCCTCCTCAAGTTTCTCTTTGTTCACTATGATATGTTTTATCATCTCAGTTAATGTTTGTGGTACATTGGGTCTTACTTTACAATGTGACAGAACTGTTTAGAATCCATCAGACTACAGTTGCAGAGAGCACACAGAGGGGTGGGAGGGAGAGCATAGCCGTGCGGCCGGCTCACTCACTCTGCTCCATCTGTCAAAGGGTGAGCTACATAGAACCCGATTTGTGAAGCACCAACAGTCAGCTCTCATTTGTGAGTCATGCTAGAATTACGTTCCTTGAGCTTGTGACTTTGAATTAGCTACTTTTCTTTTGGCATCTAAATCTGCCATCCTGACCGTTGATTAAACCTCTGGCGACATGGAGGATTTATGAGAACCAGGGCTATAGCTACTTCCACAGGCTCCAGAAATCAAAGGCTTTTCCTACCAGCTTCTCTAATTTCATGCTTCACAGGCACAAACACGTCAGGCACTTGGCTTCAGAAAAGCTCACCTGAGAAACTTGCTGGAGGACATTGATGGACATTTCCTTTTCTAGCCACCCACGTCTGAGTCAGTGGCATGCTCAGTGCCCTTAGCTTCATGAGAACAAGTCCTCTGTTATTAATGGGAAACTCACTCAGAAGAGAGAGAATGCTCAGAAAGCATCAAATAATGTGTTAACTACCATGAAGAAGGAAGAAGGTTGGACCCAATGATCTCTTGAGGTCCCTTCCAGTCCCTGCAATTCTGTGAAAATGTGTGTGACAGAGACTTTGCAGTCTACTGCTTCTGAAAAGTGTGGTGTCGTCCCACACATCATCACAGAGATGTACATTCTGCAGATGCATGATTTGCACTGGAGGACAATGCAGCAGAAGTATTAAAGGTTCTTCTGGCCATCAAAACATGTTGATTTTAGTTATTATTGATGGTTTTTTTACTATGCCCAGCTCTGTGTTTACTGCCTGCTTTCAGAATGAATACATTTTATGAAAACAACAGAGAGAAAGCAAAAGACAAACAAGGGGTAATTGTAGGAAGCCACCCAGAAGCTTGAGCATGGACACGTGTATATACACGTGTGTCCCAGCTAGAGGGCTTCAGAAGGGCCCGCTGTGTCTGTGTCACCCCTTTCTGGCTCCTACAAGAAAGTGAGAGCTTTCAGTGCCAAGGAACTGGCTTTGTGAAGTAAGATCGAATCTGACAGCACTGTAACTGCTGGTATTTTATTGACTTTGTTCCCTGCAAAACGTGCTGGCTGTGATCTTCCTTTTTTTCAGGAGGCTGGCTGGCCACAGCAGGACACGTCCATGGTGATGCACAGTGATGGCACGCACCAGCTTGCAGAAGCAGGTCAGAAAACTCCACAAGCTGTGCTGCTGTGTGTCAGAGGCTGTGAAGAAACAGCAGCTGATGTTTGGTTGGTGTGGATAGCAACAGAAGTCAGTCCTTCCCAGTAGCTACTGGGGAAAGACCCCTGCAGCCATCCGTGCTGAACACCGCACATGTACTGGTTTCTGCAGTTTTTGTAGCTGAGTTGCTTGTGCATTTAAGCACGTCCTGTACTACACCAGGATAGTCTTACTCAGCGCCGCATGTGTAATGATTACATCATAAACCTTGTCTTATTGCAGGTCTGAAAAGGCACTGGTAAAAACCAGCCTTCAAGCTGTTAGGAATTGCTTCATTGCATTTGACTGCCAGCCTAGCTTTCAGACAGCAGAGTTTAAGGCTCGTGGCTCGTGTTAGTGCAGGGACACTCATCTCTTGGGGGGTCCTGCTGTTGCCGGTGGGAAGAGAAGGCATTTCCATGGGTGATTCATGCAGCCTGTGCTAGGTGAATCACCCCAGAACAGCTTGGTTAACCCCGTCCTGTTCGCTCTGGGAACCAAGGCAAGAGGTTTAAGTGAGGTGAGGTGAATCCTACCCGCAGGACCTGGTGCTCAGTTGTCCTGTCATGAACACAGTACAGAGATGAAGAATAAGGTCTTCAAAAAGAAAATAACATATCGTCACTTATATGTTCATTTTCACATCTTCCAGTTTGGAAAAGTGGAAAGTACATACTGAGAGACATGGGAATAAAGCCGTGTAAATAAAAGAGATGCCATTGTTCAATTAAATAGACATTAATTATGCCTGACTGTGTAGAGCATCTTGCTCAGAGGCATTTTGTGTGGCTCAAATCTGCTTGCAGCCTGATGCTGGAGAGCGCATGTGTTTTGCTGATAAACAGGAGCCTGAGCGCCAGAAAATCCAAACAAGGCAGTGAATCACCAAACCATCACATGAAGCATCACTTTACTCAGAGCTGGTGTGGCAAGTGGGGAGGCCGAGTGCTGAACCAGGGGCACCAGATGGACAGTACTGTATGCGGGGGAAGAAGAGAGCCCCTGCCTCCCTCCAAGCAGACCATATCTAGCTGTGGTTTTGTTACTCTTAGTTGTGCAGTAAAAAGAGAAGTGTGGAGGGATGATTTGTTGAGGGGTGCTGTTCTGCTACTAGTGGGGTGCTGTTCTGCTACTAGTGTGATCCACAGTGGAGCAACAGGTCTTGTCACCCAGGGATTTTTCCTGAGGATGCGATGCCCAGACACCATACTCCAGCTGCGGCATGATCTTGTTCAGGAAGAAGAGCTAATTCAGCGACTGTCACATGCCATGTGGGTTTTGTACATCACCTTTGTCCTGCTGTAGATGTGAATAACAGCCCTTGCATGACCTCGACCGGAACTGTCCTGGCTGAACTCAGCTGTGCCTGGGCTGAACCTCAACCACATGCCACACCCCCTCTTCAAGGAGTGCATCAGATGGGTGCTGGGACCCTCCTGAGGGCACCCACAGTCTTTCCACAGACCTCCAGCACTCTCCCACCCTGCCCAGAACCCCGTGTCAACCCCTGGATCCTCAGTCCCTGCCCCAGTGATGGGATTCCTCCACCTGGAAGTGATGCACAGGTTGCCCAGAGGAAGTTACCACCATGACTTAGTGCTGTAAAAGCAAGTCAGATTTGTTATGGGAACCCATGGCTCCTGTCGCAGTTTTGCATAGCTGTGCTGCCGAGATGGCTTCTGCAAGAAGCAGCCAGAAGCTCTCTGCAGGCCCCAGGAGGTAAACATCGGCCCATTCAAGGCCAGAGTTGCTGCTGACCAGGGCTGAGCCAAGGCACAGTGCCTCTGTGAATCACATTTAGGAGAAAAAAAACGCAAGCAGCTGCTTTTTGCCACCACAGAAGGGAGTGAGGAAATGTAACAAGCCATGTGGGCATCAAGGCCAGGGAAGGAGGAGAAGGGGGGAAGAATGAGGCACTCTGGGTGCCAAGAGAGAGATTCCCCTGCAGCCCATGGAAAAGACCATGGTGGAGCAGGTGTCCCCTCACAGCCCATGGGTAAGGACAGGGAGCAGAGACCATCTACAGCCTGTGAAGAGATTGATCCACATCACAGCAGGTTTGCCGGGGGACTTGTGACTCTGTAGGGGAGCAGTCTGGGCCCAAAGATTAGTACCCCACGGAAGGGAGCCGCGCTGAGGCATGTGGTGAGGAGATGACTCCCCGATAGAGAGGACTCACGCTGGAGAAGTTCCTGCATATGAATGTCTTGCGTGGATGCCACAGGGGAAGGGTGTGTGTGTGGAATGCCCCCCCCCCCAGCTAAGAAGGAAAACAACTCGGGAGGAATGGACTGAAACCCCCCATTCCCCATTCCCTGCCCCTCCCTGTGCTGCGATGGGAGGGAAGAAGGGAGCGAATTTATGACTAAAGTCTGTGAAGAGGGGAGGGGTGGAGGAAAGTAGAAGTGTTAAGATCTGGAGAAGGAAAGTAGCTTGTAAGGAATTGACCGGAACCCCACTCCCCATTCTCTGCCCCTCCCCACGCTATGGTGGGGTGGGGGAAGAAGGAAGTAACATCATGAATGAAGTTTAAATCTGCTGAGAAGGGAGGGGTGGGGGGAAGGTGCTTTAAGACCTGGTTGCGTTCTCATTACCTGACTCTGTTTCACTGTGTGTGTAGTTGTAGTTGTATTAAATTACTTTTCCTTTATTCTGTGTTGAGTCTGTTTTGCCCATGACACTAATTGCAGAGTGATCCCTCTGTCCTTATCTTGAATCCTAAGCCTCCTGATATATATATTTTCTCCCTTTTTTGGCTGAAAAGGGGAGTGAGCGAGCGGCTCTGATGGGCATTTGGCCTCTAGCCAGGGCCAAACCACCACAGCTCCTGAGGCTGAAAAAGGGCCAGTGGGTCCCAAACCTGATTGTGCTGAGGACTGTGACATAATAAAGTTGCCAACCACAAAAAAGGATCTGTGCTGGTACCACTTGCCTGAAGACTTTTTTAGCTCTGTATTCGAAGAACATTTATGGCTAGCTCACATTCTACTATTATTAGAATATTATGGGTTTGTTTTGGTTTTTTTTTATTTTTAATTTGCATTGATTCCATTAGAAAAGCACATTTATTTATGTCATACAGGACTTAATCCCATTCCCTGGACAATTATTGGCAGAATTCATTAACGTCATTCAGAGCAAGGGTGGGAAATAGGCAGTCCTTTTTCTAAATAACTCTTACTGGAATAACCCATTTGCTCTTTATCATTGCTCTTTTTTATCCACAGCTGATAGTGGATAGAATTTGTTTTCATTTGGGTTATGTAAACTAAAAAGTAACTTGTATCTTACTATGAACTGAACTTTACTGATTCCTTTGGATGCTCGTTTTTTCACACTTAATGCATTAACAAAGGAAATACCTTTCAGACATCCATTACTGTCACCAGGGGTCTGCAGGGGACAGTTATGGGGCATACCTTCCTTTTGGTACATCAGAATCCAGATTATCTGCAAGTAATAGACTAATGAGGGGTTGTCTAATGAGGTAGCTGATTAAAAGCAGTCCTATTCCCTGAGAGCTCTAATGCTGGCTTTTACAGCTCTCTTGTACACAAGGAGTACAGAACATTGCTTTTACCCTCTTCTTGTGCTCCACCACCAAAGGTTCATGTTCTGCTTTTAGCGCTCACTTAAAGACTTGTAAAAATGCTGCTGTGGGGTGGGAGAAGAGGAGGCGGTGGAACAAATTCAGTATCCTTTGCAAGCAATTCCTACAACAGGGTCTATTGAATCTGCTCCTCTGAGGGAATAGTGGGTGTCTTTTTAGACAGGAGGACTGTTTCAGGTGTTTCTGACTCTGTTTCCATTAAAATAAATAACATTTTTATTATTCCTTAATTTCTGAGTGTCTTCCTCTCCCCTATCCCACACTTAAGACCCTCAGTAGTTCCTCCCAGGCACATAATCCTCCATTTACCTACCTCATACTTTCCAGTTTTGGAGTATTTTATCTCTGTTACCTTTCTCACTCAGCATGAAACTTCTTACCCCATCACTGGATGCAAAGCAGGAAGAGGCTGTGGGCACAAGTTGGTATAAATAAGCTCTTGGCCCCATTGCCATGGACATAATACAACTTCACTGCACATTTATATATATATATATGGGTTTGCTTTTTATTCTGCAGTTGCTCAGTGAGCTGCCCATGTCCCGCTGAGCTGCAGGGACAGTCGGTGACACTGGAGTAGCTCCCCTAAGGCATACAGTAAGTGTGGGTACTCCTGGTGTGCCCGGAACCGCTCAGCCCTACATCATGCCTAGACCCAAACCTGTTTCTGTCCATAGCTGATGGTGCTGGTGTGGCTGACAGCTGCCAAGGGCTGGCCAGCACTGGCAGAGGTGAGAAGTGGAGCAAAACGTGAAGTGCCGTGATGGCCTGGAGGATGCCTTCACTGGTGTCTAGCTCCTGGGAACACAGACTGCTGCATCAGGCCCTCCGAGGGGAAAAACGAAGATGTACTCTCCTGATAAATGCATGGGGAGAAAGTGCACTTTTGGACACTCTGAATTCAATTTCTGTTAAAATAAATCTGAATTTCATTTGTCCTCCTTTCAAAATTATCCACTTCATCCCTGCCTAGAGTTTCCCTCCCCCTTCAACCCCACTGAGGTTCTCTATGCATGACCTTTAAGTCAGAAGGTGGAGGAACTACTTTTGCCTTCATATACATAAATGCAAAATGGCTAATTAAGTGTCAGCTAAAAAGCACTGCTGTTTTACATCCAATGGAAAATTTCTGTCTAATTGCTCTGGGCATCGCCTGGTCTGATTGTAACTGGCTGAGAAAGACTGCAGGGCTGTTGCTCTCCAATGTTTACTTCATTCTGGCTGCAGGCACCATTCCTTAAAGACGTGATTATCGAAGCAGGGAGCGGATAAGACGGGTGACAAGCTATCTCTCTGAGTTTTAAATTGCACTGGGCGGTAACATCCAAACACTCATGTGCTTTACAACAGCACCTGGCCTTATGGTTTGTCCCACTCGTGTCTGTGTCTCAGGGAGTCTGAGTTGCAGAGGTGTTCACCAGCAAAGAGTGCAAGAGCACCTCACCAGCTTCCATCAGTCTGTGGGACAGTACTCAGAAACCCAAGCCTATAGACAGCCCTTTTGAAAAAGGGTCAGCTCATACATTTCATTAATCAACCCACTGTTCTCCCTTCCAAGTAAGAACCAGGAGGCTGAAAATGCTGGAGAGAAAAAACAGGAAAGAAAAGTTTTCCCAGCAGATATAGTGATTGAAATTTCTAAGTCCTGATGGCATTTCCTGAGTAACAAGAGCTCCTCATTATGTGGAGGCTGACAGTAGTACAGAACAGGTCCTGGAGAGTTAATTGTCCAATTGAAAAACCAGAACAAGCTCAGAAGAAGCAGTACAAGGAGAAAAAAATCCAACGTGCAAGATTCCCAACTGCAAGCACTTTGTGCCATGGTTGGAACATCCCTTATGGATGGCTTTATAGAAGAGATATATTGTGTGGTTGCTGCAGAGCTGTGTTTTCTTTGTCTGCCTTGAATTTTATGAAGAGGATATGGGAGATGATGTCTAGCAATTCCTAATCTAACACTAACCATAACTAAACACAAAGGCTTTTCTAACTTTGGTTTATTTCTGCTGTCTGTGCTTTCTACTATGATATATGTTAAACATTTGGGTGAGACATAAGAGCCTACAGTTCTGCTGAGATCAATCTGGCCATAAATCTTTCCAGTCCTGCGGTGGACAGGTTTTGCTTTTTTACTGGCAATGACAGATTAGAGGGAACTTAAAGAGAGCTAAATGTACCCAAGGTGCAGAGCACGGTACTCCAACCATCCACTCACCTTCACAATTTCCATCAAGTTTCAACAAAATGAGCAGCTTCAGTTGAGTATGCTGACAGCAAAAGTCTTTTTGCAACCCCCTGGCCATGCCATAAACCTTTCCCTGACAGAGATGTGGTTGCATTTTGTGCAGGGAGTATTAAAAGCCACTCCATACGTCCTATGCAGAGGGACGTGGCCCTTCATGATCTTTGGGACTGCCACTCAGCAGCAGAGACTCAGAGCCTGATGTGTAAGGGACAGGTGAGGTTCTGATGTGGAACTTGGGACCACCTCAGCTGCTGCCGAGAACAAGTCAAGGAAAATCAGGACATGCTTTTTCTCAGTTCTCCCCTTGGTAGATCTGCATAATTTCCATGTACGCTGATGAGTACATATTACTTTGGGAAAAGCTCCTGGCTCTTCAAACTTGAGAACGGGCTCAGGAGGTCCATGAAAATCCTCATGAAAGACACAGGAATGCAATAAAGCCAAAGGGGAAACAAAGCAAGCAGATTCCAGTTGAAGAATTTCCTAAAGGTCTGATTTTTCCAGGAGAAAAAGAATTTTACAGCAGAGGAATGTGAAGTGCTAGGCTGCAATCACAGCAAGAGAAGTTCTTTTCTGCATTATCACTTCTCCCTTTAATACCAGCATGCTGTCAGTTGAAGCCTTGCTTGCCTGTAGCAAGAAGGATGAGAAGAATGGGCTCATGAAAAAAACATCCTTCCACGTGCTCAGAAACAAAGCTGTTCAGTCTTCCTACGTCCAGGGGAGGAATTAATCACCTGTTAGATTCAGGGACCGATAGAGCAACGAGGAGACTGTAAATATGAAGTAAAGCTGTAGGAGATTGGTTTTGAGCTCATCTTATTTAATCTAGAGTCTGGATAATTGACAGCTCACACCAGAGTTCCATTTACTTTTATGTAAGTTGTCGTAGCCCTACCAAGTAGTTCTGTGAAAGTTTATTACTCTTCATTTGTTAATCAAGAGGTATTTTGCACAGTTGTTGCAACTGTCACCCGGTGGCACACATTACAGGTTTGGATTTATTTTGTTTTCCCCCTTCTGGCAAAATTCCCTCTGCCAGTGAGCGATGAGATTATCAAAATGTAAGGAGCAGACCCTGTGTTTGTGGCATGTCCCCTGTAAATTCATCTTTCCCTGAGCAGGATCAGCACTGCACTGCTCTGACTTTATGCAGACTCTGCATGTCCCGCGGCATCTTTGCCACCATCCAGCTGGAGTAGCGATGGATTTGCAGCTGGGTGTTTTTCAAGCCCCTGCTAGCAAAGGGCTGCAGCAGGAGTGAGAGCTGATTCTGTGGTTTGGGAAAGTGGGTGCACTGCACTTGGAGGCTGGCAGAGAAAAATAGAACTGTGTATATTAGAACTTAAAAAACCCCAACAACCAGCCCCCCTAAACCCAAACAGAACTGTATTCCTGTTTCTGAATAATTCCAAAATAACATTCAGATACTTCATTCTCTAGAAGCGCTTTGTCCAGGCAGGGGAAGTTAAGTGTGTTTTGCAGAGAGAGGTCATGATACATTTACAGTATTTTATGCATTAATGAAACTTATGTCATCTTATAAACATCATTCATTTTGATAATGTTTGAATGAAAATCCAAGCGAGGTGAAGTTGCATGTATTAGTCTGTTTTTTTCCACTTTCCTGTTTTCATCATGCAAGAACTACATTTGTTTATTTTACTGGCAATATTAAGACAATCATATGATTTTGAGTAAGTCTTTTGAGCTTATTTGCAAGTTTTTGCTCTCCTGCATGTCTGCTTCCTCCCAGCTGGGGGCTGGCTGTTGTATGGAAAGGCCAACCACGTCACGGAAAAGCCCTGTCTCTGATCAGATGGGCTTAATATAAACCAGGTTTGCTGAGGAAGAATTAAAGAGGCAGCCCCAAAGCAGGAGAGGATTTACTTCGGCCGAGCAGCTCAGCGTAACACAGCCGACCGAGAGAGGAGGGCAGTGCGAGTAGCAGACCCGGCTGGCGGGAGGAACCTGGAAGAAGTAAGGCAGCTCCGGTTCGGACACAGTCAGCCTTGTGCTGTCGGGGCTAGAGAACCAGACAGCTAAATGCTGGACGGGGTATCAAGACCAGTTTGAACTTGGAGGGCTGTGTGTGGTAGGGCTTTGTTTAATGAAGGATGGTAATTTGCTAGGGGCAAAATCGTGAAGTGTTCATCTTTGCGATGGTTAGCGAGTGACTGCCTGTTTATTGCAGGTTGTTTGGCTGAGTTGGAGCTGGCTTTTCTCATCTGCTCTTTTCAGTGGGGTAACTGCAAGGAAAAAAACCCTGCATTCTAAAATTCATCCGCATTAAATATTTCATTTTTGTTGTGAGGCAGCCTCTGCTTGATGCGTGGTGTCTACTGAAGGAGTCACAAAGCTTCTGTGACTAGGACCATGCAAACCATCCCACTTTGCCCTCAAGTACTGCGCATCACAGAGAAAATATTACATATGCACCAAGAAGTTGAGATAGTGTGTGCTTTTTCTGCATATCAGTCCTGTCTCCTGCCCTGCATGTATTCACAGAAGTTTTCAGACAGTTTTGTGTGAAGAGGAATAGTGTTTGGTACATGTTGTTTTGATGCCTTTGTGTACTTTTTTGTTTGCTTCACTACCTGTGATTCACATTTTAAAGGGGTCAGGTACATTTTACAGGCAATTGTCCTATTTGTTAATATGGAGAAGAGACATGTGGCAAAAAAGCAAAATGTCTAAATAACTGTTGCTTTGGGAACTGGGATGAATGCATCAAAGTAGCTTTCCTAAAAATGGTAGCTGTTGGCCTGTGAGAATGACATCACTGTCCTCTACCTCCAAGCAAAGTAAAATTGAGTTTGCTGAGTAAAATGTAATTAAGACCCACGCTTAGATAAGGAGAGTGGATGTATCTAGCTGAATGTGCAGTAAATTAAGTTGTTCACTTAATATCTGTAAATTTATGAGCTTTTTCTCCCAGTGCTCCCTCTTGTAGTGTCTAGAACCTGTATCTCGATAAAAAAGCTTTTGGGTTTGACTGTGTCCTCCCGCTTACCAGCCCTAAAGGCACTGTCTGAAGCAGAGTCATGCTTTGTTTACCTGGCCATAGATGCAACCCAAATCCACCCCACCATAGCAAGACTTGCCTGCATGTCTCTTTTCTCATACTGGGTCTGCCTAAAGCTTCAGCGAATTATGGGTTTTTGTTTTCTTAAAAGTTTCAGCTCTTAACTGAGAGACTTTGAAGGATGCTGTACTCCCAGCTGCATTGCGAGTTGGAGTCAACTGGGGCTGGTGCCTCTCTTTGCCCCCAGTGAAGCACAAAGGAAGGGGACCGGTACCATAGGTGCTGCCTGTGCCACAGGTTGCCCCTCAGCAGGGATGCAGGTCCCATGCAGGACAACTCTGGTGAACACTACTCCTTCCTTCTCCTCCTGGGACGCGGCAATGCCTCACTCTCTCCAGGGCTGGCTGCACCTAGCATAGCTGTGAGCTTGTAAAAGGCTAAACTAAGATAGGATTTAGTATGTGAGGGTGGTATTAGCCTTAGGGAAAAGCCTCTGACTCACTAACTAGGAATATTTATTTGTGTACCAGCAACTGTGAAAGAGTGCAGAGTCTTCTTCATTTGCTGTATGTTAGACTCTATCGAAGAGCAGGGTGTGCTGCCTTCAAGTCAGTAAAGTGTTTTGTGTGTAACACTTGTGATTTCCCTATTCCTCACTAGGGGTAAAAAATGACTCTCAACAACGTTACCATGCGTCGTACCCACAACAGCAGTCTGCAGCAGCAGCAGCAGCGATGGAGCATCCCGGCCGACGGAAAGAATCTGTTGGTCCAGAAAGACTCCAACGAGTACAACCCGCAGAAGCGATACACCATCAGTCCTGATGAATATTACAGAAGGAGCTGGTCCTCGGAGTCATCTGACTCTGTAATCTCCTCAGAGTCTGGCAGCAATTGCTACCGGGTGGTGCTGATCGGGGAGCATGGCGTAGGGAAGTCCTCTCTGGCCAACATCTTTGCAGGAGTGCATGACAGCATCGACAGTGACTGTGAGGTGCTGGGAGGTAGGTCGTTATGTCCTTGGGTGCTTGTCCTTGCTTGCAATCAGCTTTTCCAGTTGTATTTGGCACAGAAAAACAGGTTGTTTTAATAAAAAATTGAGGTAACAGACATCAAAGCTGATTCAACTCATGCATCTCTCTTAAGAAAACAAGATAGAAAAGGAAGAAGAGTAAGATGCCAACAATGACTGAAAGCCTCTGAAAGAGAACAATTAGGATTCCCGTGCTATTTCATTCCAAAATTCCCATTGGGATCTGCCTCATTCCTGGCTGTGATGATGCTACACAAGTCTGGTTCAGCTTTCATGCTGGTCTAACCTTTGTGTCACTGCTGGCTCCATGGGGCTGACTCCAGATTTCTATGAGAGAGAGAAAACAAGGGAAGGCCCTCATAGTCTGCAAGCATTAAATCCTTAGAAATAATATATAGAGAAGTACAGAAAAGCCAATGCTGACTCTTTCAGTCACTTCCAAAATATTTACCATTAGAAGTCATCTCAGTCTTTCTGTATAAACATATTGCCTCAGTGTAGGCTGTATGGAGCTTGAGGAAAATATGCCTTCTCCTCATTTTGTGGTACTTGCACAGCATAGGTTCCCTCAGGGGGAAAACAGATAAAGGTTTGGTTCTTCAGCAGTGTAGAAAATTTCCTGTTACCCAAACAGGGGGAAGGCAGAAACTGTAGGGTTTTCTTTGCTGCTTCCCCTTTGCCATCCTCCTCTGCTTTGTTTAGGATCACAAAGTGTTCTTTAATCCCAGAGATCAGATCATGCAAAAGGTGAAGCTGTGGCACCAGGTCCGGAGCTTTAGTTGTATGTGGGATGTCGATGTGGCATGGTTGTGCTGCAACCGAAGTCTTCTGAGGCTCTAAGGACACAGGCATTGTCACCTTCAGAGGACATTTGCTGTCCGGTTTTGCTTGTCAGCATGCAGACTGTCCTTGTCTCCTCTATATCCCTTCCCTCTCCTGCCTGCACTCCCTTGGTGCAATGGTGCCAGTGCCAGCACAGTGTTTCTGGGCTTCTCTTCTAGCCTTCAGTGGAGCACAGGCAGGACAGCTTTTTGTGTCTTTAACCTTCCAGTTAGGAGAGGGTTTTTCCAGTATTTGATACAGTCCAATGTCAGGAAGGTCAGACCCACAATTTCCTTGCTTGCTGTCACAAACTTGGGACACAGACCTCTGTCCTTTGGGGAATTTGAAGTTCCCCATGGTGCAGTCACTCAGTTATTCAGGTGTGCTTTGTCTTCAGTGCCTACCACTAACTCTTCTCATAATCTCACCAGCTTCTCAGCCTGGAGTATCTCTGAAAAAGGTTTGCCTAGTCCTTCACGAGCAAGCCAGAATAGGACCCTTGGACAAGAAGTCAGAAAATGGTTGCTTTGCACACCCCTTTCAGACAGTTTTTTTTCTCCTCCATGCAAAGCCGTGTGGTTTCCCCTTTCCTTCCAAGCAATATTGCCTGGAGCATAGTGGTGACAGATTTTCAAGGCCAGCTCTGCTGAGGTATTGAAAGCTTGCTGTTAGTACATTTCTCTTTTTTTTTCTTTAGTATCAGCTTTGAAAGATCCACGAGATGGACTATAGTTGATCACTTTCAGTGTGTTTTATATCCTATGGAAGCTCCTTAGGATTGACCAAGGTGCAAGTCACTGCTGAATATGACCATTTGGGCATAATATTTTTGAGGAGTATTATTATGTATTTGTAGCCTCTCTGCATGTAGCAGAGTGGAGAAGCAGCTTCCTCTGGATCTATCTGTGGAGCTTGTTCCCATGCAGATGACCAGTCCATTGAAGAAATATTATCCAATTTTTATTTTACAACCTGGATAGTTTATTGCAAGAGTGACTGGTGTCAGGGTAGCCAGCTCACAGGGGGAATACTGCTGCTTTTATGGATGCGCTTTGCTGCCGTAAAATTAAGCCAACTGATGAACACAAATGTCATGGTATTTGGCCTACAAAGGAAATGGCTCCTAGTGATTAGCTCTATCTTTTTAATCTCACCATTTTAAGCTGTGTCAAGCCTGGGCTCTTTTTGATTTCATTTTATATGTGCAATGCTTTCCACTCCTTCTTTTGCATTGCTGTAGGTTCCTAGCTTCGAGGAGAGGCTCTGATTACAATTTAGGGGAAAGCTCACTCCATTAATGCCCAGCAAAAGTTTTATGACATGAGGCTTAAGACACAGCCCTGTCTGCAAGTGTGGCTGGGACAGACCCCTTATAACACCGCAGTGCACGGGGTGGTGTGCTCAGAAACCCCAAGCCTGTTATTTTTCACTGACCAATAAGACAAGACTTATTGGTCAGTGAAAGCTGACCAATAAGTCAAAAGGGTCCAAAGCTCTTATTGCTCATTCAAATGTCCCCAGGTTTGGTGAAAGGAAGGAAGATTGGTATTGGAAACAGAAACTAGACTGAGATTTCACAGGAAAGGATGATCAAAATTAGGAGTACAGCCCCTCCCCCCTTGCCCCCCACTATTAAGCAGAATTTTGTCACTTGGTGGATATGACCTAGGTATTAATTTCTGTGGCCTCAGTACGAAATAACTGAACTTCTGTGTTTTGTTGATTCTTTTGATTTTTGACATCAAATGTGACATGGGAAACCATGAAGTCAGAGAGGACTAGGACACAGCAGAAGGCTCCGTCTCTCTAAAACTCAGCAGCTCTTGTCTCACGAAGCCCTGTCCTCATTGCTTGGTGGGCTGTTAGCTGTATTACTCTCAGCCGCGGTGACTGTTCACCCGTAAACTGTCCCTGCTAAAGCGAAAGCAAATAGTTTCCATTACTCAGCCTCTCTGGACTGTGCTGCTCCCATGGGGCAAATGTTCAGCCTTTGGTTATTTCTTCCACTGGTTCTATTTTCTCTCTCCCACATAAGATAAAGAGAATATCAGCCAAAATAATGAACATTTCGTTTCCTGATCTTTCAGCCTCCTTCATATATCATGGAAAGTAAGACAACCCGTAATGAACAGAGGGCAGGTTCAGTGCTGATGGAAATGAGGAAAGAACTGAATGTGAGCCAGCGTAAAATTTGGCTCGATAACTTGAACTGTGAGCAAATCATACATATTCAACTACTTGTTTTTTTTGTAATGCACATGACGCCACAAAATAATGTATTACTGATCTTTCTGCTTTTCTTTCCAGAAGACACGTATGAAAGAACCCTGATGGTGGATGGGGAAAGCGCAACCATTATACTGCTCGACATGTGGGATAACAAGGTACTTTAATTTGTTCTAGTCAAATGCCAAAGCAAAAATGCAAGTGAATGACTGCTAGTATCAGAAGTAGGTATCTTCTGGAAAAGAAAGCAGGTGTTTTCCATACGTCAACATCAGGGAAAACACAGGATTAACCCCGGCCCTGCACCAAGCCAAGCATGCATAACGGCTGTGCAGTGTGAGCCTGAGAAGTACGAGCCTTCTTTATTTTTTTAATGATAAAACAAAGCATCCAAGCCATTTTTTCCAGACTGTGTTCATTCCAGTCTAAAGCCAGCACAATGAATTATTTGGGGCCGGTTTTGTCCTCTTTTGTGGTGAAGTGTTCATACCATCACCGCGTTGGAATTACTTTTAGTATAACTGTGATCCAAACCATACCCATTACAGTTACAGCAGGAATGTATTTGGATTCTCTAATGTTATACTTTCTAAGTAAAATCTGCTCTGGGCATAACGATGTCTGACCACTTCTTTTGAACAGCGTGAGGGAGAATGGATTCGAGACCACTGCATGCAAGTGGGAGACGCCTACTTGATTGTCTACTCCATCACAGACCGAGCAAGCTTTGAGAAGGCCTCTGAACTCAGAATACAGCTCCGCAGGGCACGCCAGAAAGAAGATATCCCCATTATTTTGGTTGGCAACAAAAGTGACCTTGTCAGGTGCCGTGAAGTTTCAGTGGCAGGTGAGGAAAACAATCAGCATAGAAATGACATAAATGTTAAGAGTCATCTAGTAGCTTTTGACCAAACTGCAGAGCTGTGGCTGAGGGAGTACGCTGTTATCAGGTTTGGGCAATAAAGAGCATACAACAATGGAGGGATCAAACAGAAGGCAGAAGGCTGGGAGGGGTCTGCCAGGTCCTTAAGCTTCCCTGGGTAATACTGTTACAAGTCAAATAATCACTTTCCTAAATTTATTAAGCACCATCACAAAAGCAGCTTGAGTTTCTTCCCTTCCAGCTCTTGGTGTAACACCACCACAGCACATGTTTATGCATAATGAATTTAGCCCCCTTTATTCTGCTGCTGAAGGTTACCTATTTTTTAAATCACCAGTTCTCTGTCCTCCTTGATGCATTAAAATTCCCTCTCACCCTTCATGTTGCTAGACTGGGAAGGGACTGGGCAGCCTCTCAGGAGAGGTCTCCTTGCTGCCTTGCTTTGGGATGCTAAACCAGCCCTCACTCTGCTGCACGTAAATGAATAACCACCAAGCCCATATATAGGAATGGAGAAGCTGCTGGGAAAGCTGCTGCCGACTCTCAAGTCGGTAAAATATCCTCTTGTCTTCCCTAAGGCTTAGGTGACACAACATAGCATGCAGATGTGCATTAGATGTTCTCATCTTGGCCCATCAGAAACATGGGTCCTCTGCTCAGCACTTTCTTCTCTCTGTAGGTGTTCTGCTTTTAATTATTTCCCAGTTGAACCAGACTTGTGTGTGCGTGTGATTTGTTTGATTTTCCACTGAGGATGTGCACAGGTCCTCTGGCTCCTGTCACAGTAACCTGGAGAGTTTGAATTGCAGAGTTCACTGGGAGCCCAGTCATGTCTGCCTGCCTTCTCATTCCTCTCTGCCACACTTGAAAAATCTTTTGAACAATGGCAGGTGCATTCATGTCACTTTAGTCACCCTGGCAATGAGTTCACAGCAAAACAGAATAAATTGGCTTGTATGTGACAGGCAGCTGTCAGGTTTAGCCTGGGCTCATGTAATAAAGAATAAGAACTATAGTTTCAGATGTGTCTCTAGAGCCATAGACATAGTTCTGCCCTTATTTAAGTGTTTTGTACATGGTGCCTGTTCACACCAAGGTTGCTACTGTCCCAAGACCATGGTTTACACCCACAACCCATGGAGAAGGACAGGGTTCTGCCTCCTATGCTGTGCTGTCTGCACAGAGGTTATTGTCATCACCCTTTAGTGTGACTTGAGGGAGTCTGCACGTAGGATGACCAGGTGGGTTTGAGTCATGGCTGACCTTTCCGCCTACTGTGTCGGTCTCTCAGCACAAGCCAGTCAGCCCCAGCTCCCTCCACAGCTGACAGCGAGGGGCAGGGCTTTTCCAGGAGGGATTCACCCCCTGCCTTGCTGGGAAGGGATTGTGACACAGAGCAGACGAATCACGGGCTAATAGGCAGCATTGGCTGATTAAAGACTTATCCGTGCCTATATTAGGCTTGAGGAATTCCCCTGGTAGCACTGGCTGCGCGCACGTGGCAGTCTGCAGCCGCTTTTCTTCCCCCCTGCTCAGGATGCCTTGTGACATACCCGCCTTGCAATTTTGCAGAGGGACGAGCCTGCGCCGTCGTGTTTGACTGCAAGTTCATCGAGACGTCGGCAGCCGTGCAGCACAACGTGAAAGAGCTGTTTGAAGGCATCGTGCGGCAAGTTCGGCTCCGGAGGGACAGCAAAGAGAAGAACGAGAAGCGGCTGGCGTACCAGAAGCGGAGGGAGAGCATCCCAAAGAAAGCCAGGAGGTTCTGGGGCAAAATAGTTGCCAAGAACAACAAGAACATGGCCTTCAAACTCAAATCCAAGTCTTGCCATGACCTATCGGTACTTTAAGAACGTTGGACTCTGCCAGAGCTTGTGGCGTTTTGTGGACATTATCTAACTATGTTGTGGGACAATCAATCAATCAATCTATATTAGATTGGGCTATCAAAGTGACTTAGGTTCACAGTTGTGATCGTGATGATACGTGCTGGCATAGGAACAGCACCATGCATGGAAATATCTCTCTTCCTTTTTATTTTATTTTTTTTGGTTGTTTCTTGTTATGTTAGTAGTTTTAAAAGAAAAGTATAGACCAGAACGACCCAAAGTTATGCTGGGAAGTGTTCTGGAATATACCTGTTCTTTCTCCTCCCACCTTCGGATGATAGTGTAAGAACCTCAAGCCATCATGACTTGGGAAGTGAATACTACACTCTTCACTCTTTCTCCTAGTTGTTATTATTATTTCTTTTTTAAAAACTGTGTAAAGAATTGAGGAACTGGCTGGGGATTGGTCCTTTGCCAGTTGGCTGGTCAGGCTTGAGCACCCACAGCTGAAAAAACCGCATTTTTGTAGAATAACCACCAAGACACTTGTTTTTTTTAATTTCAAGGATTGGTTTCAATGAGTTTACACATCTCTTACTTTGAAAATCTTTAAAGGAAAAATCCTATAATCAAATTTTCCTCTCATATTTTCATATTAAGGAACTGTTTAAAAATCACAGTAAAATTCAAATTAAAGTGCAAATTGTATCAAAGTGCATCAAGTGCAGGATGCCAAACCTTTATAAATCACCTGAGCTTTTTTAAGAAACCACATGGACTTCTTGTATCCAGCCTTGGCCTTTCTCTATGCCAGAGCTATGCCGTATTTATTGTTGTGCAAAATAACAAGCATTTTAGTGGTGAGGGTAAATGTATTTATTACCAAGTTTCTTAAAAGAATAATGTTAATTTTATTACTGTTTTCTATCTAATATCTTTTTCAGATATTCAAATTTTTACTTACATGCCTTGTAATAAAATAAATAAAATATATGACTGCCTGTGAGCCTCACTGGGAAATGCCTAAGATTTTTTTTTCAAGTTGAGAAAATATTCTGAATGCTGGGGAAGATTCCTACATGAAAAGTAAAGCGAGGATTCCTTATATCTCTGAACACAGGCTACTTAGCAACCTAGGACCACAAAGAAAGGATCACCCAGAGCCTCTAAGCTATGAGTATACGCTATCCCTCATGTGCTAATGGGGTTGCAGTGCCAGAGATAAAAATAAATCATTCCTTAAAAAGGTATTTGGCCTTAAGCCTGAAAACACTTCAGAAACACATATCAGTACCGATACCCCGATTTTGGAGACGAAAAGAAGTGAAATACTACTTTCAAGTACAGAAAGCAGGTAGCTGGCGTCATGTGCCTTAACCCTCAGTTACTGTTGGGCATAACTGCTGTGTGCCCACAAAAATCAGCAGTCAGGAGGAAAATAACACAGAGGTCACGTCAGAGGTACAGTCATTCCATTTTGCCCGCAGATGGCTCAGAAAAGCCCAATCTCCAGTCCAGCAGCTCATCTTCCCTGATGATGAAGGCAACAAAATATGACACTAACAAAATGAGAATCGGGTTCCCCATCTTGGGCAGTGCAGCTTTCATGCACCAAGCATTCTGGAAGAGAGTGAGCTTGCTGAGTGGTTGCCCAAAATTCCCTCTCCTGAGGGGTTGACTTTTAGCAGTTCTCTGGGGGTAAAAGAACATGTTGTAGGATGGCTCCATGCTCATGCAATATTCTGATCTCCCTGGAAGGAAATTCCCGATATAGAATAAATATAACTGCTGGCAAGACCAGAAAACAACATTTTGAATAGAGCACAGACAAGATCCCTGTCTCTGGATTTTGAGTGAATGCTTTTGGGATGTCAGCATGTGAATTAACGTTGGCCAAGAGCAGTCTAGAGAATGATTCTCACTCCGACAGCAGTTTTCAGAATTTTTAAACTCTCAGAAACCTTTCCCCATTGCAGAATTAAAAAAAAAAGTCACACAAATTAAACTAGTATTTAAGAACTGAAAATATAGCCAAACACAACCATCACATTTCTTTAGTCTGTTCTGTGTCTTCCAATCTATGGACCCAACAAATCTAAAATGAGGAGGTTCTGAAGAAATATAAACCAACCACATTGATCATAAAGCCTTTAGAGGTAAAAGTCAGCCATGTTCACAGCATCACTGGATGGATAGATGGTATAACAAAAATTTGGAGTTACCTTGTAAATGTTCATGTCCTCACTCATCTCCTTCCACCCCTTCCTTGTGTAACATAGTTTCCTTCTAAAACTTTATTTTTTTAAAAACAACCCAATGTGGTAGGCCCATTCCCCAGAGCTGCCACAGGCTGTCACCAAGAGCTGTGTGGTGGTCATGCACAGCATGCCATATCACGATGTTTTTTTCCCATGGCCACAGGGAACTAACATCACTGCAAATCTGTCTTCTAGGGTTGGTCTGCTGGTCCAGGGCTGGTCCTTCTGAATAGCAAAGCATTGCCTCTGGACCAAAACATTGTATGCCCCAGTCAACCTCCTGCTGGCCCTCTTGGTTTACCCTTCAGGCTCATGGCTTGCCTTGAGTTTTCAGGAAGAACATGAAGGGGTGGGGTGAAGAACCACCAGCAACTGCATGCCCTCCATGGAGCTGTTGCTTCAGTTTGTTCAGACACCATCAGAGCGCATTACTGTCCTGATCAGAATGGTCCAGTCTGAGAAGATTTGTTGTTATGCCCAGAGTGAGATTAAGACACAAAGTCAGATGCTGTAAACAAAAGCCATTTATTGCTTACCTCAAATACACACATGCAAGAGAAAGAGGGAGAGGGTGAAAGGAAAGAAGGAAAAAAAGAAGAAAAAGGTGCAGTAGCTACCACCATGAAGCTGCAGCGTCCTGTCAGTCTGATTTGACTTCAAGTCCAGTGAGGGAACGTTCTGTCTGGTGTTGATCATCTCTGCTCTTTTACTGAGGTGTAATTGCTCCTTCCAAGAATCAATTAGCATATTCTGTTTAGCTTAACCTCACCTACCACTTGATGGTGGTGCACATGCCCAATACCATCACTAGCGGGTCTCCAGAAGTCTTTGGTGGTCTCCAGGGATCTCTGGACCCTTCTGTTCTTCTGACCCCAGGTCTGAGAACATGTACAAGGGTAAGGTTCTTAGACTCTGGTCCATAAAAAGGTACATAGGAAGGCAGGAAGTGGGTCTTGGAGTTTGATGCTCCATCCAGCAATACTGATGCAGACATCTGTTCAGACAAACAACAGCCAATACAGTCTCAACCCAGTCTCTTATACTGTCCAACCTCTGGATGGGGAGTAAGAGAGTTGGTGCTGAGCATCCACACTCTGCATGTTTCAGGGCTATTCTTGCTTTGGACCTGGTCTAGCCCAGTCCTCTGTACCGAATGTTCACCTGAGATTGCAATGCCTGAGTTGTATTCCTGAAGGGCACTGTGAATTTCACCTGAAAGGGACCCTGGACATCTGTCATGGGACATCTGTTGTGACCTGCATGACTGTGGTGGCTTCACTCTGGCAGAAGGACAGATGCCCACCAAAGCTGCTCAATCACTCTCCTCTTTAGTGGGACACATCAGAAAGACCACACATCCAACCACATCAGAAAGAAGGAATTGTATTTTTATATGAATGCATAATGGGAATGAGGTAAGAAAATAATTATCCTTTTGGATAATAACCAGATCTTAAAACACCTCCACCCACCCCTCCCTTCTTAGCAGACTTCACTTTAGTCATGATTTCGCTCCCTTCTTTCCCCCCATTGTGGCACAGGGAGGGGCAGGGACTGGGGGAATGGGGGTTTCAGTCAGTTCCTTACGAGTTGTTTCCCTTCTTAACCAGAGGGGATGGAGGGGTGGGGGGCATTCCTCACACCCTTCCTCTGCTGCACCATGGGGTCCCACCCATGGGAGACAGTCCTTCACAAACTTCTCCAACATGGAGAGTCCTTTCCCATGGGGCTTCAGCTCTTCACCAGCTGCCCCAGTGTGGGTCACTTCTATAGGGTGCAGTCATAAATCATAGAATGTCTCTCAGGCCCAGACTGCTCCAGCCTGGTCCCCCACAGAGTCACAAGTCCCCCAGAAAAGCTGCTCCGTCATGAGTCAGTCTCTCCACAGGCTGCAGGTTTTGCTGCCAGGAGCTTGCTCCAACATGGGTTTCCCATGGGATCAGAGCGTCCTTCAGGTGTCTCCACACACTCTGGCATGGGATCTTCCACAGGCTGTAGATGTGACTGCTCCTTGTCATCATCCATGGGCTGTGGTGGGACACCTGCTTCACCATGGTCTTCTCCACAGGCTGCTGGGGAATCTCTCTCTCTGGCATCTGGGGCACCTCCTCCTCCCACCCCATCTTCTCCTAAATGTGATTCCCAGAGGTGCTGTGACCATTGCTGATGGACTTGGCCTTGGTCAGCAGCAACTCTGGCCTTGAGCTAGCCGGTGTTTGCTCTGTCGGGCTTGGAGAGAGCTTCTAGCTGCTTCTTGCAGAAGCAACTCCTGAAGTACCCCCTTCTCCACCAGAACCCAGCCACGCAGAACTACAACAATAGCTCCATAGAGGTAGGGCCAGGGATTTCTTCTGCATCTTATGAGATGAACCTGAGTCATGGTTTTAGCAGATCATCACCAAACTATCAAATACTGAAATGCTTGCTATATATAACAGCTTGTGTACCTGGAATGACTAATTAATATTAATTTAATCTGTAATGCTGATGTTTCAAACCCTGAATATCCATAACTCTTCTGTTCATCTCAGATGTGAGTGTCCAAAGCCATGGAGTGGGTCAATCAGCAATACTAATCAATGGTCTGCCTATTTATTGAGTCAGGCCTACAATGACAGATTCTGATGAGATAATTACAAAGCTGGCCCCAGAGATCTGGCAGTAGCTGTGGAATACATGAGTCACAGCAGTGAGTGCACCAAGGCCAAAATGGCAAAACTCATGGAGTTCAAATAAAATAAAATAAATAAGCCAACAAAAAAAAAGTCTAAGAACACATAAAATGCCAATTATAGTGTAATAGCTGTTATAAAAATCTCTTTTGAGGAAGAAAGATCAGATCAGCGAGAGGAATTAGGGGGCATGTCCAGTTTTAATTAATCTAATCATGACAGATTAACTGCAAGAAGAAAATATTACCTGTTTTTTGGGACAAAACTACATGAAGTAATTATTCATTATTATGGTGCTATGTGGATTTGCAGAGTGCTGTGTCCTTTTGGATTTTGGAGAATTATTGATAAAATTTACTCAAGTAAAGGATTGCTGTTTTGAATAAAATAAATAGATAGCCTCTGTATTTGACCCTTACATACACAAACCTTTCAACATCAACCCCTTGGAAAGCTTTAAAGAGCACGGACCAGAGTTACCGCTTTGGGCTGTTTGGAGTGCAGACATAAATGGCAGAAAGGCCTCCTGATCGCAGCAGTCCTGGTGATGATAATGTGAACTACAGAGGAAGGAGTATGGAGGCAGTTGATTTCTGTACAATATTGCCTCTATGATCAGCTACAGCTCTTCCTTGTCTCTGTGAAGGCTTTTTAGAGAAAGCTGTGACACTCAGAGAGGAGATGAATTGGGAAGGAGTGCTAATGGTGTTTCAGAGGTGAGATTGCATGAGGGCCTTCTTATATGGACACCTGAAAACAGGTGACAAGTTGTATAAGGGCTGGTCTGTCAACCTTGCCAGTGTTAGGATTGCATCACACAAAGATCAGGAAGAGGAATGCCTCCAGTTAGTGCTTGCAGATATATGCTCAAGCAATCAGTCCTAGTTGATCTCACTCTAGTGGTATTTTGAGGACTAGACAGTGTCCTTTTTACTGAATCAAGAAAGGACTAAATGCCAAAAGGACAATATTACTTGGTTGTTAGTAAGAAGTCATGTAATTCTCTCAGGTGAAAAGGGAATACATCATGGTTTCATCTGGCCCATGCAATACTTTCTCTAAGGTGCATTCTTATCTCTGATGAGTGAGGCCTGGCAGTGTTCTGTGCTTTGGCACACACTGAAACCAGATACTGCATTGAGGCTAAATACAAACTTCTTACTAAACTTGTCAGAGCTAGAAGCGTATTGGGTGGAGAAAAATTGAATTTCTGTGCAAGTATAATTTTCCATTTGGAAGGTACAGGCAACATCTTCCCTAACTTCTTGTCCAGATCACCAAAAGCAATTAAAAATGGCTACAAGTCATGAAATAATATGTATACCCCGCTAATTGACTCACATTGGCTCAGAAAGTGTAATTTCATGCATAAAAAATCGTTGGAATGAGGCCTCTTAGAGCTTGCAGCAACCTCAGCACTAAGTATATCTTAATTCTATTCCGGATCCTTGGCTTCAGATCTGATGATAGCCAGGCTACTTAACAAACACATATGTTAGTTTGCCCTCTGCCTACTGAGAGCAGTACTACCCCCTTTTCTGCCAGACGAGGTACAATGCCTGTGGGAACTCAATGCTGCCTGCTGCATTTCGGGAAGCATGTTCCTCATGAAGCAGTAGGTGACTTCTAACCCTGGCTGGCATCTTCCAAGTGCAGCACAGTGCAACTGCTTGCTGGGGACCTAGGGATGGCAAGAAACATGAGCTTTGCCGTGGGGAGACTGAAGACACTTGGGCCTGCCAGCTGGGAGGTCCAGGTAAACCTTGCCAATAGTCCAGTTCCACATCCAAATGGCACTAGTTTAGTAGTTCCTATCTGAAGTATTTAATCAATGTTGTGACTGAACACTTCTGTTTACATACTTGGCTCTAGAAGGCAGGCTTTGCTATGAGTGCCACAGGAACTCTGCAGAACATCTGCATCACTGGCGGGTGGCACCACCAAACAGTTTTGGTTTCCGGAGTGGAACCGTTAACGGGGAAAAAGCTGATCCTGCTGTGGGAGTCAGAACATCTTGGTTACAATGATCTGGAGTCATGTATGGTAAAGGAAATCCTTCTGCAGAATCGTAACCTCAGACATGAAGATGATCAGAGGGCTGGAGAACCTCTCTTATGAAGACAGGCTGAGACAGTTGGGCTTATTCAGCCTGGAGAAGAGAAGGTTCCAGGGAGACCTTAGAGAAGCCTTCTAGGGTCCCTACAGAAAAGCTGGAGAGGGACTGTTTATCAGGGGGTGTACTGATACAACAAGGGGTAATGGCTTTAAACTAATAGAGGGCAGACTTAGATTAGACATTAGGAAGAAATTCTTCCCTGTGAGGCCCTGGCACAGGTTACCCAGAGCAGCTGTGGCTGCCCCCTCCTTGGCAGTGTCCAAGGCCAGGTTGGATGGGGCTTTGAGCAACCTGGTCTAGCAAAGGGTGTCCATGCCCATGGCAGGGGGGTTGGAAGTAGATGCGCTTTGAGGTCCCTTCGAACCCTAAACATTCTGTGATCTATGATACAGTGTTGAGATTTTTACATTGAACTGGGATTAAAAACTGCATATATCTTCAGAAGCCACATTATTGTCTGCATAAAATAGGTATTTAAAGCAGTTACAGAAATATTAATCATAGTTGCAGAAGTAAAAGACTACAGGCAGTTATTGACACATATGCTAAAGTCTATCACCAATAACATTCTAGCTAAAGAAAATGAAACTACTTTAAATATAAATAAGAAGAGAAACACAGTGATTCTAATGTGTTTCTCCACAAATCTGCAATGACTTTAGCATAACAGATTACTCCTTGCACAGCACCTTTGACACAACCCCTGGAAGACCAAATACCACTATCTCCCTGCTCTGCCTGCTAAGATCCACCATCCTGTGCTGTGTAAGTAGCACTGATGCTGCTCACTTCATGTGGCTTCTCTGTCCTTTGTCCAGGGAACTACAGGCCAGTGAACCTCACCTCTGTGCCTGGGAAGATCATGGAACAGATCCTCCTGGACGACATGTTGGAGCACATGAGGGATGAGCGCCTGATCTGGGACAGCCAGCACGGCTTCACCAAGGGAAGATCGTGCCTCACCAATCTGGTGACTTTCTATGATGGAGTGACAGCAACGGTGGATAAAGGGAAGGCAACTGATGTCATCTACCTGGACTTGTACAAGGCCTTTGACACAGTCTCCCACAACATCCTTATCTCTAAATTGGAGAGATGTGGATTTGATGGGTGGACCATCCAGTGGATAAGAAACTGGTTGACAGAACATAAACAAAGGGTGGTGGTCAAAGGGTCTATGTCCAGGTGGAGGCTGGTGACAAGCGGGGTCCCCCAGGGGTCTGTCTTGGGACTGATGCTCTTTAACATCTTTATCAATGACATCGATGATGGAATTGAGTGCACCCTCAGCAAGCTTGTGGATGACACCAAGCTGAGTGGTGTGGGTGACACCATAGAAGGGAAGGAAGCCATCCAGAGGGATCTTGACAGGCTGGAAAGGTGGGCCCGGGTGAACCTAATGAGGTTCAACACTGCCAAGTGTAAGGTGTTGCACTTGGGCCAGAAGAATCCCAGACATAGATACAGACTGGGAGAAGAGCTCCTTGAGAGCAGCCCTGCTGAGTAGGACTTGGGTGTCATGGTGGAGGAGAAACTTAACATGAGCCAGCAGTGTGCTCTTGCAGCTGGGAAGGCCAATGGTATCCTGGGCTCCATCAGAAGAGCGGTGGCCAGCAGGGACAGGGAGGTGATTGTCCCTCTCTACTCTGCCCTCGTGAGGCCCCATCTGGAGTACTGTGTCCAGATCTGGGGGCCCCAATACAAGAAAGATGTAGAACTGTTGGAGAGGGTTCAGAGGAAGGCCACGAGGATGATTAGAGGGCTGGAGCACCTCCCCTATGAAGAGAGGCTGAGGGAACTGGGCTTGTTCAGCCTGGAGAAGAGAAGGCTGCAGGGGGACCTCATTGCAGCCTTCCAGTACCTGAAGGGAGCATACAAACAGGAGGGGAATCAACTTTTTAAAAGGGTAGACAATGGCAGGACAAGGGGGAATGGATTGAAGATAAAGGAAGGAAGGTTCAGATTAGATATTAGGGGGAAGTTCTTTACAGAGAGAGTGGTGAGATGCTGGAAGGGGCTGCCCAGAGAGGTGGTGGATGCCCCATCCCTGGAGGTGTTCAAGGCCAGGTTGGATGGGGCCCTGGGCGACCTTGTCTAGATCCAGGCCTGGAGGTTGGTGGCCCTGCCTGTGGAACTGTATGATCCCTGGGGTCCCTTCTAACCCAGACCATTCTATGATTCTATCTTTGCTATTTTGCACCAGGATGTTGCATCAAAAGTGATCACCAAAAAACTGTTTGCAGAGGTGTTGCTCAGGTACCTGGCTACAATCTACTTGGTCTGGTGATAGGCTGGTGGCTCTAATGGCTCTGCTGGAGTTGGTCCCCGACAGTTCATGGTGACCCAGCGAAAAGAATGTGTATATGTAATGACTGTAGGCTTCTTGTCAAACTGGCAAGTGAGTAAGGACCTTGAGGGGCATATAAGAAGTACTGCTCTATTTCGAAAGAAAAACCAAGGAGTGAGCCAGAGATCTGTTGGCTTTGAACTCTTCCAAGGCAGTAGAATTAAGGCCCTGAACATTGCATTTGATTTTATTTCCTTTTTTCTTGCCTTTTCTTGCCTTCTCTTGTGAGTCTTCCCTTCTGAAGTGCATGTAAATGCGAGTTAGATGCAGCTTGGAACCATCAAACAGCCAGTCAGAAAGTTTCCTTTCTGTGTACAAGGATAGTAAGACAATGGCAGGTTGAATCAATGGGCAGAGGCTAGTGTGATGATGTTCTGAACTTTGGTCATAACAACCCCAGGCAATGCTACAGGTTTGGGGCAGGGTGGCTGGAAAGCTGCTCAGAGGAAAAGGATGTGGGGGTGTTGGTTGTCCCTCACCTGAACATGAGCCAGCAGTGTGCCCAGGTGGCCAAGAAGGCCAATGGCATCCTGGCTTGTATCAGGAATAGCGTGGCCAGCAGGACCAGGGAGGTGATCATCCCCCTGTACTCAGCTCTGGTGGGGCCACTCCTAGAATACTACATTCCGTTTTGGGCTCCTCACTACAAGAAAGACATTGAGGCCCTGGAGCGTGTCCAGAGAAGGGCAACAAAGCTGGGGAAGGGTCTGGAACACAAGTCTTATAAGGAGTGGCTGAGGGAACTGGGACTGTTCAGTCTGGAGAAGAGCAGGCTCAGGGGAAACCGTATTGCTCTCTACAACTGCCTCTACAACTCCTTGAAAAGAAGTTGTGATGCGCTGGGGGTCAGTCTCTTCTAGTAGATAATTAGCAACAGGACAAGAGGGAATGGCTGCAAGTTGCACCAGGGGAGGTTCAGGTTAGAAATTAGAAAAAAAATTCTTCTCAGAAAGAGTAGTTAGGCATTGGAACAGATTGACCAGGGAGGAGGTGGAGTCACCATCCTTCCCGTGGGATGTTTAAGGAAAGGTTGCATGAGGTACTTAGGGACATGGTTTAGTTAGTAATATAGGTAGTAGGGGGATGGTTGGACTAACTCTTTTCTTGGAGGTCTTTTCCAACCTTAGTGATTCTGTGATTCTATTGTTTGAATTGGTAGCAACGCACGGGACCAGCATCTGACTTAGAACTGGGGAGCAGCAGATGAAGGGGAAAGCGTGATTGCTCTGTGCCAGATGGCCACTTAGCTCCACTGTTGTGGCTCCTGTGGGACATAGCTGTGCCTGGGTTATCATCTGTATGAATGGTCCCTCACAGTCCTCCTGAAGGCCCTCTTGGTGGCATGCAGTATGACTGGGTTTTGTTGTGGTTTTTTAAGATTGTGTAAAAATAAGTAATGGTACTTAAGATTGGGTAAAAAAAATTTAAATGGTACTACAGATACATGGAAATGGGCTAAAGATACAAAGTAAAGTGTATATACTGGCCATATAAAAGATAAAGAACTAATGTTTACAAATAAATTAAGAACACATGCATGTATGTTACATGAATAAAATCTTTATTATTTATAATAGACATCTCTGTAGTTCCAAACAGCATACAAATTAATTTGAAAAATACATAGAAAATTCAGAAGAAGTTATATTTTTTTTCTGAGCACAATGTGTTAAAAAAAATCTTATTTTTTGTTTGATAGCTTCTACAAATCTATTAATATTTTAGAAGTCCATCTTCTTTGAGAAGAAGGGACTCCATGAACTGTTGGGACCATTCAGCACTTACAAAAGACTCAGTAAAACCAAGAAGTTCAGGCAAACTTCTGTTTAACAGACTGGTTTTGATTTTACAGATGTGCTACCAAAGTGTGTTGGTCTCTCTTTGGAGTGGGAGGAGAATCCACCCTGGGACTGTGAGCTTCCTAGGTGCTGGGACTCTTGTTTGCTCAGCCCTGCCCTGTTGTACCTGTGCTGAGATATATGGTCTGAGAAGCAGCCACACAAAGGAAATGAAAACCTGAAAGCAGGATAGATGCACTGCTCTGACTCAAGCCCAGATGACTGTAAGAGCTCACTGGAGCCTTGGGGTAAAAGGAAATGGCTTTGCGCTTCTGTTTCTTAGAGAAACCTTTAACCTTGTGTTTGAGCTCCTCAGGAAGAAATATGTCCCATGTTCCTGTTTTCTTTGACCATGAAATTAACCCCTGAGTGCATTTAGTTTTTGATGGTCCTGCATACCTGGGATCTAGGATGGATGTTTGTACCAGCAGCCCAGGCTGGCACCACTGCACCTCTGCTCACAGGCACTGCGATGTTGAAAGCATTGGTTCATCCTCTGGCTGCGCTGACTTTGAGATGCAAAAAGGCAGAATATGTCCAAAATGATGAATTTATTCTACTGCCCGCCCTTTTAACTTGAAAGGTAATGAGACAGATGGCACTTTAAGGTGGGAGATGAGGCAGGAAATTGTCATGCAGTTTCCATTAATGTCAGTCAAACAGAGGTGTATGTCCAGGAAGACATTTCCATGTAAGTGACAAATGAGACAGAGAAAGAGAAAATGGTTGCACTGCAGCCTTTGAAAGTACAGAAGAAGTGAACATGAAGTACATACCCTGATAGCCCAATTCCACAGCTATTTAGTCACAGAAAGAGTCCCTTGAGATCCCAGCCTGTGTATAGTATGCCAATGAAAACTGGTTGTTCACTGCTGGCAGAAGTTATAAATATGCAGTATTTCTGGCATTTTCTATTCTAAGCACCATAGTTAGTACTTTAAATAATGCTCAGTGTAGATGGCTGCAACACAAACTGCAAAGAGTCCTCTCTTGCAGATCATAGGCCTTATCTTCAAATGGTTCATCAATGTGACTAAGTCTTGATCACCAAAGTACCTGATCAAGAACTGAAATAAATTAGATTATTTACATTTGACTTGGCCTCTAATACATGTAAAGTTCCTTACAATAGATAGAAATCAGTCTCAGCATTGATTCAGGTTTATAATGTGACTCTAAAATTAAATAGTCAGATCCCTAGAAGACTCAAGTGTACTTCTAGCACAAAGGAAACATACTCTGGGAAGTCAGCTATAAGTAAGAATTCCTGTTGGCTGCTTTTCTTACAGTTTCTGATATCTTATCAGGCTGTAAAAGTTCCACCCTATGATGTAAAGCAGTGTCAGTATGAACATTTGTTACATGGGGAATAGAGGCCCAAAACCAGGGGAAAAGGAGACAGGGTTGTCTGAACCTTGTTTAGGTAAAGACCGTCATTACTTTTAACCCATCCCAGAAGAACAAGTTGGTTATAAACTATAAAGCTGAAGCAGTTTCATCTTCACTGGTCAAGATTTCCATGGAGCTGCCCAGGCACTGCAGATTTGTGTGTATGGCACAATGAATTTCATTTTGGCTTTACTTTGTCAGTCAGTCACCACATATATATTGCATATATGCATATGCACCCTATGCATTTTGCATATTTGTGGTGGGTTGACCTTGGCTGGACACCAGGTGCCCACCAAGCCACTCTACCACTCCCCTCCTCAGCTGGACAGGGAGAGAAGAAAAATAAAATGGAAAAAACCCTCACGAGTCAAGATAAAGGCAGTTTAATAAAGCAAAAGCAAAAGGCTGCATGTGGAAGCAAAGGAAAACCAAAAGATTTATTCCCTACTTCCCATTACCAGGCAATGTCTGGCGGTTTCCGGGGAAGCAGAGGTTGTACACATACAGATTGCTCCAAAAGGCAAATGTCATATGTAATGAATGCCACACCTTTCTTCCTCTTTACTCTCAGCTTTTATTGCTGAGCATGATGTCATACAGCATGGAATATCCCTTTGGCCAGTTTGGATCAGCTGTTCTGGCTGAGTCCCCACCCAGGATCTTGCCTAACCCTGGCCTGTTGGTGAGGGGGAAAAGGGCAAGGCAGCCTTGATGCTGTGCCAGCACTGCTTGGCAGTAACCAAGCCCCTGGTGTGTTATCAGCACCTTGCTGGCTATCAACACTGTGAGGGCTGCTATGGGGAAAATTAACTCCATCTCAGGCAGACTCCATACAATATTGTAAGAATTTTTAATAAAGTTGTTGAGAACCAGATGTAAGAAAAATCTTAAACATTGCTCTGTGCTTTTTTCTCAAGAATTTGGAGGAAAATCCACCCCCCAAAGCTCCAAAATTTTACTCCTGACCCAACGAACAGGGACACCTCTGGAGGGCAAACCCAGGAGGTGAGGAGGCAAAGCAGTGAGCTGCACAGCGCTGGGGACCAGGGAGAGCTAAGCACAGGGATAGACATAAGTGCCTGCAGCTCTGGGGCTTGGATGTCTGCAGGACAGTTCCTACACCTGGGACCCAGAACCCCAGGTCTTACCCTGGGGTCTGTGGGGATTGCCTGTCCATGACTTCGGAGGAGTGGAGAGGGGAAATGACGAATACCCGAGTCCTGCTTCAGTTTGAGGGGAGAATCTTGGCATCTGGGCATTGCTCCCAGGATTATTTCTGATTTTTATCCAGTGACTGCTGTATGTAATGGTCCAAGCAGCAGAATCTGTGATCACAGTGATAAACAAAGCCCTGGAGACTACCTGGTTTTATCATCCCTAGTACAATGTCCTACAGGTGGGCACATGAATCCATATGATAGAGAGCTCTAAGACCATCTGCTTCATGGGTCCTAAGGCCATCTGCATTTACATACGAATGCAAATAAACAAATAAATAGTGTCAGCCTGACAGATTGATGGTTGTTTCGTGTCATAATACTATCATGCTTTCTAAACAGACTGTAGTTGAGAAAAGACTTGGGTTTCCTACTTTGTTTTCACACAGTGTTATATATTGTGAGCTGTGCAAATTGTGGACATGTCTTTATGTGCATTGAGTAATGAACAAAAGAGAAAAAAAAATTGTTTCTGCATTTGCAAGGAAAAATGTGTGGCTTTGAAATAAGCATTTCGTAACTTCTAATGCGTATGCCACCCTAAGATGTCATGAGAATTAGCTAGAGGACACCGGCATGCTTAAAGAAAGTGAATTTCCCCGTGCTTCAGTATGGAGCTCAAGTTTTAATCTCCTTTGGAGGTCTTGCAATAAGTAGCATAAACACAAGTAATCTCTAGAATATGCATTGTTTATTCCAGAAGAGCCATTTGGTTCCATTATGTCATTGCTTGCAAGAAGAAAAAGGGAAACTAAAATCTATCATCTTGACCTGGGCAAGTTTAATAGCCCAGGAGTTTAACAGCATTAGCTCAACACCTAACAGGGGCCAGGACCTGACAGCAGCAAATAAGGGAACTTCATGGAATCACAGGATCGTTCTGGTTCAGAAAGACCTTTAAGAGCATCAAATTCAACTGTTAACCTAACATTGCCAAGTCCACCACTAAACCATGTCCCTTAGCACCTCATCTGCTCAATGGGCCTCTTCTCTCAGTGATGAAGAAGCCAAGCCAGTACAGTCTGTGTGCAGTGGGAGAGGTCAGATGTCTATGCCTGGGGGAGATGGACACCATGGCTGGGAGCGCTACCCATGTGGGGCAACTTCTCCAGGCCTTGAGCTGTCTGAGGCCTTCAAGGAGACCATCTGAGAACAGGCAGGGAGCTGTTTGAGCTTTCTCATGCTTTGAGGAACCTGCAAATGAAACCAGCTTGGGATATTTCTGCCCAAGTTCCAGTGGAGGTTTATTGAGCTGTGAAGTAGCATTGGTGTCAATGAGAGCCAAGAACAAAGTACCACATCTGTGAAGTGCTGTCAGAGGAAGTGGCTAGGCTGAGATACATCAGTGGCAGGAGAATTTCATCAATATAATGGAGGTATAGTCCTTCAGGGATAGACAAAGTAAGATGCTGGAGTCATAGAGCAGCAACAATGGGGAAGGAGCATGCCCCTCAGTGGGGTGTAAATAGCCTGTGAGCTTCCCTGAGGAAGGACAGAGCCCTTGTCTTACAGCAAATGAGCAATTCTCAATGAAAGCCCTTCTCCTTCTGAGGCAGTGTCCACTTTAGGTGCCTTACCTGAGCTCCTGATGCTGTTACCTGTCAAGTCACAGTGCCCCATCCTGCTGTCTGCCCCCCAGACAATAAGGATCTGGCCAAGAATTAAGGATAACAGGACAAAACTGAGTATCAAGTTCTGGGAATTTGGATTATTCAGGTAAGATTTTCTTCATCCAAGGGAAAGATATTCAAGGGCCATATCTCCTGGGTAAGGAACAGGGTTGCACATCGCCTTGGTGATCAAGCAGTAGTACCATGAACTGTTGTATACATCTGCTTACCCTTCCTGTGCTCCTGTTGTCTAAGCTAGCAAGAAATGTTTAAAGGAGGAACAAAGGGTCCTCCTTTAAACACTTCTTGCTAGCTTAGAAAACAGGATGCTAGTTTCAAAGAATGGTGAAACTTCACAGTACAAAAATTATGCAGTGAACTTCCCTCACAGTGTCATGCTTTGTTCATATCCCGACAAGTGCCTACATAGTTCACACTCTCCCTCACCCCCTTTACCATGGTGCCTCTTGTTTTGGATGATTGCTCACAAAGCTGTGTCCATCTGATCCACCTAGTTTGTGCTTTTTGTCCAGGTTCCCTATCCCCAGCACCACATCTTGCACTACTGTATAAACATAAATTATCTCATTGTGAACAAGGCAGTAGAAAGGGCAAGGCTATCAAAATAGAATGAGAGATGTAAAAGCAAGGTCTGAAGAACATCTTAAATGCAAGTAATGTGAGGCCTTGTAACCCTTAATATGGTGTCAAGATTATGAGAATCATGGAAATTTGGCTGAATAATTAGAGACTAGACTGTTTGTATAGAAGGGTAAAGTGCTTCAGAAATAACTGTCAAAAAAAAAGTGAAACGTTGATGGGGATGACTATATTTATTTTGAAGTGCATAGTACAGGAGATAGGGATGATGTAAGTGTCTGGTAATTATACCATGATGATAATCCACAGAAACTGAAAAATGAAAGGTGGAAAAGAAAAAACCCACAAACAGTAGACTTAAAAAAAATCAGATTTCTATAATATTAAGATTATCAGGAAGAATTTAATAGGGAACAAATAAACAAAAAAGCATTAGCTGGAATGACCAGGTCTTTGTATAAAGGAAATGAAGGGCATAATATGTCCCAATGCAGTAGTATTAGGAAAGTTAGTATGAATAACACTGTTAAATCAGAGACCTTCAGTGTCCTCAAACTCACTCAGGAAGTTCAAAGACAGTTGGAAACAGGTTACATCACTAAAGGTGAATATGTAGCATAGGCAAATACAAACTAATTCAGAATTATGGAAGTGCAACTACCAATGTAATCAAGACAACATGAAAATACTTTATAAGTGCATTTCAAGAGTTGCATGGCTCAGGAAATATTGTTTATTTGTTGTTTGAAGCATTGCTGCCTGTCCTCAGCAGCACTAGGAAGTCTCACCTTGGAGAATATGGAGCACAGTGAAGCTGGGGAGTGGCAGAGCAGTGTCCATAGGACAACAATGTGAATGAGCAGATGTCTGGAAGTGCCACAAGGGATTACCTATGGAGACTAGGAGTGGCCATTATTTGCATCTTTTACAATCAGGGAGATTGCAGGTGTAGCTGATTCTACCTCGGGAGAAGGTAGAATAAATAGAAGCTTGAGTTTCTTTTAAGCATTATTTTTCTATTCTTCTTTTCCACTGGTGCTAGCTCATTTTGACGTCCACTGATGATGTTGTGAAAGTATCATGACCTAGGAGATCCATAAAAGCGGTATTTTCTAAACAAGCAGAAAGGGAATGAAGCTGAGGTCAGGGAGGTCCCATTAGTTTTGGAAAGAGAAGAGGTATGTGGAGCAACATCAGGTGAATTGAAACAAAGAGTAAAAGTGAAAAGACAAAGAGAAAAAATGAAAATGGAGTAAGGGAGGAATGACAGAACTGATAAATGGGGGGAGTGAAAAAGATATGACTAAGGATATGAGAAGAGTTGTTTCTGGAAAAACTGACTCGTTGAACAATGATTCACACAATAAACACCTGGACATTTGCCTTCTTTTCATCAGATTTACTCAGAGAAACAGCTGTCTCAAGGCACCAGTCTCACTGCTAAGTTTCTTCTTGTGATTTTATCTGTGGCACCATGTTATGACTGTTGTAAAGCCTTAAGTGCTTCTGGACTTTGTAATGTATTTGACATGTGTGATTTTTTTTTCTTTTCCTGTGTGGTTCCAACCTATAACCACTTGGCAGCTGAAAGTTATTTCAGCCAGAGAAAGACACAGGGGGTGAGCAGGCTCACCTCTTCTGGTGACTTTAAAAAAATGTGGGCATTAATTTACTCATATTAGGTACCTTAAATTGTATTTCAAATACCCCACTGAACTTGCCAATAATTGGACTTCCAAGCCAAGACTAGCATTTGAAAGACAAATGCCCAAGTTGTTTATGAGGCTCTGACAGCTGAAATCATGGCTCAAGTTGTTCTGCACTTGTCATGTGCAGGTGAGATAAAAGTGACATTAAGAATTTTCTTATAAGAATGTGTTACTGCAGTAGGAATTCTGGCAGTTTTGAAATTTATGCTTTATCCTGAAAGTACTTCTCATTCATATCCAACTAGTAGACAATTAATCTGCATGCAAGTCACTTAGAGTCAACATATCTCTAAGAAAGTTCAATTTCCTCTCCCTTATTATATTTATTTTGAAATAATTAACAATGGGTACTAATGGTTTAATGGAAACTGTTGCTTTTGAGCTGTGTTCTAAAGATATCTCACGGCTAGCAGGCAGCTTTGAGAAAGTCTGAATCATTCTGAGTGCATGAGCAAATGGAAAGCAATTGGGTTTGAAAGTGTGCTGGAAGCACAGTCTAGAGATTTTTTCCTTGGAGAAACAAATGCTGATTTTGAGGGAAAAGTGTGATCTGAAGCACAAACAGAAAGCTCACCTTTCCCAGAACTGTACACCTTCCAGGTGCAATCAATTCTAAACACTTCTCTCTTTGGATGCAAAACACTTAATGCCCTGCACAAATAATTTAACAATGCTCAAGAGCAATCTGACATAACAAGGAAATTTGAAGCAGAAGTTAGAACCTGGATGAAAAGAAACATTTCATGAGAAAATAAAAGAAGCCTGTTCAAACCTTCTGAAATAAGTGTGATATTAAAAAAGTGAGTTAGCAGAAAACATAACATTTTAAGGATTATGATTTTTGAAAAAAAAAAAAACCCATCCCAAACCCAACCCTCTGTTTTTCACTTTTTAATTTTATTTGTAAAAAAATTATAGTCCTTTATAGTACAGTTGATTTCAGCTCCCCTTATTACAGGTACTATAATGCAGAGATGAGCAGGGACTGGCTCCCTGAAGGGCTGGACATGAGAGATGAGACATGAGGGAAAGAAATCGTTGCAGCCATTATGAGATGGGTTTCTGGAAATGGGCAAATGGTGATTTGCCCAAAGTTACCCAAAGCAAATTTGTTGCAGAGGTCAGACAGAATTTGAACTTTCTGAGTCAACAACTAGAGAGATGCTAGTTCCCATGCACAGATCTGCTGTGAAAACAAACCATCTTTACATCCATGTTCTTGTCTTCTGAAGGTTAATTATCCCTGAGACTAGGCAAGTATCAAACATGGTCTCCACCCGAGCCCCATGTCTTCTTTCCACCTCCTGTGCTACGGGAGGAGAACTTTCACCCTGCGGCTCCAGCTCCAGCCCCACATGTTCATTTCTCACAGTCCCACTGAAAAAAAATGATTCAAAAAGAAAATCCCAAAGGACATTAAAATATTATGTAAATTATCTTGGAGCTACGTTTCTTACTTACACGGCTGCTGTTTCATACCACACCTAGTGATTAAGAATCAATAACTCTATGCTGTTAATGTTTGAGCTGCTTGAGGGCGAGCCTGAGGAACTATAAACTGTGTTGGAGAAGCACGGACGGACACTACCAACCTGTGTAAAGGTGATTCCCACAGCTGAAAGAAAGAAGGATTTTTTAGAGCAAAAGAAGCTTTTCATGTTACAGGTAAGGGACAATCTGATTTCATAGGAAGATTTTAAAAGCTCAGGTCAGGTTTTTGCTGAAGGCTTTTCGGGCAGCGTTAGGAGCTCAGCTGTTCTTGTAAAAGACATGGCTGCAGTGCTAAGGCTTAGTCTGGTTTGTATTTGTTTTGGATGAATCTCCTCTGATTTCCCTTTAGTGAATTTGAACAAATGAAATCAGTCGTTTATAGAAACACAGATTTTTTTTTCATGGAACCAAATACTTGTGATTGGTTTTGATCTTTAACCTCCAGGAATATTCTTTGTTCTCTTTATGTGCATGATTGAAAGTTGTTGGGATAGTTGAATATTGGTTATCTTAGAGATTTCTGTTCGGGCAGGGGAACGATAAGGGCTTATTAGGGATAAAGCACCGAGAGGAAACTAAGAAATGAAGGGGAAAATATGGCTCCAGTCCTCAGCCAGATCTCAGGCTGCTTTTAGTTAAGCTGCTCCTATTCTAATCCTGAAGCTGTCTATTATTGAAAACTTTTGTATGAGTTTATATATACTGAAGCTCTATTCTGAGTGACAGAGGAGTATATATTTTGGGGCTTTGTTCCTTGGCAGTGAGATGCTTCATAAGACTTGGTAGTGTCTTCCATGCAAAAATGAATGTTTAAGGGCTGATCAACCCACTCATCCTGGCCTTGCAACAGACACGTCAATGAAATGACATTAGGGAATGATATTTCCATTCAAAGAGAAGGGAACAGCAAAGGCACGTATCATGCTAAACCATAACCTATGATATGGCTGTATTTCCACTGCTGTGTTTTGTAGTTGCAGCTGGACAGATAAACCTGGCTAAGACAGGGGATAGCCAGGCAGTCACAAGGAGGAGTGTATTTTCCAGCATTTTCTGGTGGAAAATGTTTGGTCTAAGCTCGGACATGTCTGTCTTAAGTTTTCTCCTCACTATAGTAGATTTTGCTCCTCCTCTTTTCCCCGAATCTAGAGCGTGGTATTCCCAGACCACCTCATAGTCTTTTTCCTCACCTTTTGCCAACCTCCTCTGGCACTTCTGGTTCCCTGGTGTCCCTCCACCATTGTCTGGCCCAGGGGTACATAGAGCCATGCTTCCCTGGGAGAGGCACATGAAACCATGGAGGCTACTGCTGGGCACACCCTGCAGCCCTACCCTTCGGAAGGGCAAGGTTTGAGTCCTCTGTCCCACCTGCCACCCCAAATGAATAAGGAATTATTTTTTTTAAGTTCTCATCCTGCTATGAAGTGCAGCCAAGTCTGCACAATGTATTCAGAAAAGACCAGGAGAAGGGGAATGGAGAGGCTTTTGGACAGATGGAGGAACTGAGTGAATTTCCATTGACAACCTAATTGAAATATCAGCAATGGTCTTTGTCCAAAGTGTCTTCCCAGGAGGTTCAAAATATCTTTTCTACCCCCTGTCTTGCCTGTGCCAGGCCCCAGCTCCTCTGGCTGCAGGCAGGGCAGTGAGGGACTGCCTCATCAGGCATCACCACCAGGCATCTACTGGGATTTTACCTTCACCCCTTGTTTCCTGGAAAATTTAATGCTTTTCCTGATCAATTCTGGTTTCCAAGGAACATCATTTTATTTTCTTCAAGTTCCCACTGAGCTAGGTCCAGCCCAAGGAAAGAACCCAATAATTTCAAAGGGTGTAATCGCACACACAGTAAGATCCTGCTTGGAATGGGATTTGCAAAATAAAGTTCTGTAGCACATCCTAAAATGACTGCTGGAGAGAACAGCAGTGTGGGAGGCAGTATCATTCATCACAGGTCCCCTTTTCATAACAGGAAGCACTACTGAAGGTGGCAGCTGGTTTCTCTCTCCAGAACTGGCCTAGTCCTTTTTGTTAAAATCTAGAAATAGTGAGAAAGCAAGATGTCTTTTTTGAGGAATCCATGTATTATGGAGAAGGATATAGCATGGTCACACCAGTGTGTGCTCAGTGTGATTTTGAAATTAAAGGCAGGCAGTGTTTCTTGGAACCCAATAACCATGTTGCTTTTCTCTGCTGCACTAAGAAGCTGTGGTTAACCTGTAACTGTCACACAACAGCTTCAGACTTCAAGGTCCTTTCAAGGCCTCACACTTCCAGTAGTCTATGGTTTCCTGTGTACATTTTATTTCCTGACAGTATGAAAATAGGGAGTTCATGTCATAGAATCACTGCCACGGTAATGTTGTGTGGATGGAACTTTTGTGCAGTTTTAAATCTCTGATGGCTGTTTTAGGATCTCCTAGCATGTGGCACATCATGGACCTCTAGAACAGACCTGATAGGACAACCTTTCTGGCCCAGCCCAGTGACACCAACAGTCTTGCTTCCCACAGGTCCTTCAGAGCTCACTCATCGACTGCTCTCTCTCTACCACTTTGGGAAAGCTTTGCTGTAGCCTTTATGTGCAAATAAATTGGGCCATATCTGTGGGGTTAAAGTGACTATTGCCTCTTCTTTATAGGAGCTGAAGCAAAGCGTATTCCAGTATGTTTAAGCTGTGTGGACTTCAATTTCTTCTTGTCATTCACTTGGTGAGTAACAGCTTTTCCTTCGTTTATCTGGGAGCAAACAGCAAAGGTTGCCTGAGAGACTCTGAGCTCTAACCTGCAGGGCATCCCAGTCTGCAGTTTCAGGTTGGCATCGTGTGCCAGCAGAGTGGCTGTAGCCCTGAGTGTGGGAGTGTGGCCCTGACACATGGGTGCCACTATGGCCAAAAGTTAAGAAGATTTGACAGCGTGTACTTCAGAAAGCCTAGAGAAACCATTTTACCTATTTTGCTCCTTGTAGTTCTTCCTTAGATATTGCTTTTTCCTGTAAATGGATTTGATGCTAGAAAAGATTTTGAAATGCTGCAACAAATCATTCTAAGACATATAATGGCACATAGTTTAAACCATGTATATTGATTGTTTATCCTCATTATTCCATCTATGTGAATCCCTTTTCTGAGGACTTTCTGGAACTGAGATGTATTGGTTATGCTATTTATGGACCTCATCTGTTAAAATTCAATAGGTTTACTGATGTTTGTAAAGACTACAGTAATGGCTTCTACTTTAGAACTGGAAGTAACAGGAAAGATAAAAAATAAGTCAAATTAGAGCCTATGAAAAATAAAAAGCCTCAAAATACATGGACTTTGGGGGGGGGGTGTTGATGTACAGTAACAAGTACCACATTTTTACTTTCCATTTCAAAAGTTGCTGGGCTTGGCAGTGTCAACCCCATCTAAGCCACTCCACAGATGTTACAGCCATCTTTAAAAGGGAGGCCAGCCAGATATGAGCCAAGGAGAAAACTTTTTTCCCCTTCAGGTCCCTGAGTAGTGATTCATCCTGTAGACATACGTTTGGAAATATTTATGGTCGACATAAAGTAATTTTAATCAACAGGAAGAGATATCACTTGCTTGCTTCACAGCCTGCACTTTGAACCCGTTGGTTTTTATGGTGTCAGCCTTTGTTCCTCCACAACAAGGAGCCAATGACCAAGCAAAATGGCCCTGGGGAAAACCTCCCAGAGCTGGGCAGTGCCCACCAGTATGATACAGGAACGGCTGTAGCAGGTCAGACCTGGGGGCCTTCTGTCTTGTCCCTGGCAGACAGTCAGCATTTAGCAAAAACACTAAAGGGTAGCTGTACAGTAGTCTTTCCTGGTATGCATACCTATTACACTGCTTTTTTTGACATTTTTCTACAGTCATTAGTGTTCACTAGCATCCCTCCTCCTTCCCTAGTTCTCATAATATTGTAGCTTCCCTTTTTGTAAAAAGAGTCACAAACCTATGTAGGCAAGGAGGGCAGGATCTCTGGCTGTTATTAAGCAGAATCTGATGTTATTCAGTCACCACTTGTCACACACACACACATAACACAAACACACAGACCAGTGCTTTAGGGCAAGTTGCATGGAACTTAGCTATGTTTTTGTCATGCCCAGAATTAAGTTTTCCCCTGATAATATGTAAGCTGTCCTTTTCTGTGGGAGGCTGGATCGCTGTCCCAGCAGCAATAGGACCAAATCCAGGGGAAAAGTCAGGCAGAAGAGAATGCACATTCTCGGAGCCCAGCTGTGGGGTGACGGACAGGGTGGCAGTAAGACTCCAAATCCATACAGTCATTTACATGGGAAGAAAGGGAGTTTTACCTGTGCAGCCAAATGCTGGAGCCCTAATTCTGCAGGCAGCTCTCAGCATTGGCAAGAGGAGGGTGGCAGGGAGACAAGGGTAGGTGTTTAAGGCAGTTTGGTCTTGCCTTTGAAAAAACAGGTAGATTACCTAAACTATTGGCTGAATTGTCTTGTGTGCAAGGGCTGCTCTAGGAGGCTGATTTTTGCTTTGCTATTTTTGTTTGAAAATAAGAACAGCCTTGAAACATTAGGGCAGGTGAGTGTCTGGAGGCTTTTGGGCACTAGGGAGGGGGTGGTTATAAAACTCATTAAAAAGATTGCCAGAACAAACAGCTTGTGAAGACATCGCCAGGCATTACAGAGAAAACAGAGGCTGACACAGACTGACATGGCATTTTTGCTGTAAGGTAGAGGCCAGAGATCAGCAAGACATGTTTGCTCTGGATGCAGTTCATATCCACATGTAACTGGTGTGAAGGCACAGGGCCTGAGCAGCTTACCCAGTTCACTGAGGTGCTGAAGGTGGTAGGGTAGGAGACCTGGGGAGGTCCACCTTTTTTTCCTTTACCAAAAAAAAAATAAATAAAGGTTTGGATTAATTGAGTAAAAATACTCAAGGGGTACAGCCCCAATTCCTCCCTGTGGCCACAGGACTGTGTGGCTCCGGGCAGGGATGTGTAGATCCAGGCAGGGATGTCACTGGTCCAGTGAGGACATGGGTATGATCCAGAAATGTATGAGTTTTCTCTTGCTCTCAGTCTACGTTCAGCTCTTTGAAAATTCTGTTTGCTCGTGAAAATAGATCAAATCTCATTTAATTATGTAATACTTAGATTAGGGCAAGACACAATTGCTTGTTTTCAAATTAATTAATAACACTGCTTTTAAAAACGGATGTGTACTAAAGAACCCAGGGATGTTCAGTGCAGGCAACCATCTTGTCTATTATGCTACTTGCAAGAATGTCAATGATGGAGAGCTGCTGTTTGTGCATGGTGACAGCAGACATCCCTCAGCTGCTTTCCTCCAAGCTTTTTTCTCCCTCTCACAGGCTGTGTGCCAGAATTTGGAGGACCTGCATGTATCTGGGCCTCTGAAGGACATAGATTTCTCTATTCCAGAAGGAGGGAAAATGAACATCATTTACCAGGTAATCAAGTGTCTTGGTATCCACTCTGATCAAAACCCCCATGGTTTGCACACACTGACCTCACAGGCAGTGTTGTCATCTACGCTGGTGGGAAGAACAGTCTCCTGAGAGGATCTGAAATTAACTTTGACATCCTCTATCTGGGAATTCAAGAGTCTATATTCAAAAAACAAGAGAAAATCCCTTCTCTCAAACACATTCTAAGTCCTAAGAGAAGGATTAATAAAATCAGCATTCCTAGAGATAGGATTTCTGTGTAACTTGTATCATCATTTTCTTTCAACTCTGAGTTTTTCTTCCCAAAGCTGTAACCACAGAGGGACAGATCCAGCTCCCAGGCAAATGGAGGATGTGTGTAATTTTTTTGCATTCCTGTGCTCAGACAAAGCCCTGTCCTGAGCAGACGTTTGCTTTGGAAAGAAACCACAGTTGGGATTTCCTGCAGCATTCAGGAAATAATGTGAAAGCTCCTCTGTTGAGGATCAGAAAAGAGCAGATATTTTTGACCAGACTCTTGGAATAGCATTGCCCCAGCCAAGCACACAGTTGGCACAGTTTAGAAGACACAAAAGCATTATATTATTTAGATTGTGGTGAAAATGCTGAAAATAAGATGATTTTCCCTCTGCTTTTTCCTCACTCTAGTTCACACCCGAGCCACCGGCTGTGAGTTTCAGACTGACGGGTGATAAAGATGGAATAATTGACATCGTGCCGAAGACAGGCATTCTGTATCTCAATGGGTCTCTGGACTGGGAGACCAAACAAGTGCACAGGCTGCAGGTAAAAACTCAATGAAAAATGGGTAGGGAAGGTTATTCATATTTACCTTTTTTTGGTAAACCCATAATTAATGGAGAATTTTAAAAATTTCATGGTTTTGTCTGTTTACAGACAGCTTTTTCTTTTCTAATATAGAGCTTTGTTGAAAGTTGAGTGGTTTTATAGTAGGGAATGACTTTGCACAGAAAGGTATGGTTTTGCCCCAGCTGGCAGCTGAGCACCACACAGCCTAGTGCAGGGTGGAAAGAAAGGGGTAAATGAAAACAAAACCAAACAAGAAGGCAAACCTTGTGGGCTGCAGTAAGGACCATTTACATGGACAGCAAAGGGAGGGAGAAATAACAATAACAGGACTTTATAGCAAAATATACAAAACTGGTGACACACAATGCAGTTTCTCACCAAACTGCACAACTCAGGCCATACAGCTCAGAGTTGTCTCAGAGCCAGACTGCCCCCAAACCACATGTCCTGGAGCTGTGCGCTGCTCCTCCCCCTACCAGCCCCCTTTATGCTGAGGTGACATAATTGGCATGGAATGTTGTCTTTGGCCAGTTTGGGTCACCTGTCCTGGCTAAGTCTCCTCCCAGCTTCATGGGTGCCTCTTACCTTCTCATTGGCAGTGCACTATGAAAAACTGAAAAGTGCTTGGCAACAACTAAAACATCAGTGTGTTATCAGCACTGCTCCCATCCTAACTCCCAAACACAGCACTACACCAGCTGCTAGAAAGAAAATTAGCTCTATCCTAGCCAAATCCAGGCTAGAGGTTTATGTTGAGAAATAAAAATTAGCCTGATGCCCACAGCAATCCTTTAATGCTCCCAATGTGAGAAGGACACTTGACTGGAAGTGAAATCTGGCCCCATGAAAGACATTCACTTGTTATCCCTGAAGGCTGATAGGGTGAATTCTATGTCTGGATCTACTTGTAATCTACTTTGAAAGACTGTAATCTGTTTAGTGACAACTGGTGTGAATAAATGACATCTAGACACAGAGGCACAGATCTAAACTCTGTTAGATAACAGCAGAAAACTGTTGGAGGCTGTTAAAGGACAGAGAATTGTATGCTTGTCTTGTTATTGTACTCTTCATAAAGATCTCATCATAAACACTGTTGGGAGTGAGATAGTGAGTAGGCCATCTTTTTGGTCTCAGTATAGCTTTGTGCTCTTATGCTGTGTCAAAATCAGTATTGTCTTTTTTAAGACACTAGCAACTGAGAAGATGACAGTGAGAGGATCAATATCTGAACAAACTACATGATGATGTTTTAGTTAGCCTTAGCTATCTAAAGTCTAGTACCTTAGGTTTAATGGTTTCATGTCCTCAGCCCTAAATCTCCCTTGGACTGGTAATAGAGAGGATCATTTTCTAGCCTCAGATGTTATTAACCTTAAACATGGGAATCCTTTACAGAAAAATGATGATAAAATTGAAAAATTATACTCAGTTAGGAATAAGTAATTACGATTTGATCTATTATGTGCAAACAAAACAAAGCCTGACAGACATATACTTGGTGCTTTGAAGTCAAAGAAGGCTGAAAAATAAGAAGTCAAATTGTTTGGAACAAAAAGTATAATCAGAATTAAGTTTTCTTTACAAATGCTTAGATCAGCCTATTATTCTGGTTGCTACAATAGCACACTGAAGTCCACTATATCAGGTTGTGTTTTCTCCTTGTTCTTTAGAAAGTATCTATTTCTATTAAAAAAAAAGCATGAAGTCCAAGCTGTGTAAGAATATCAGTGGTCTGCTGAGACTGGAAGTGAAAAATTGCCTTCTGAAAAGTGTCAGCAGGAGCAGTAGTGCATTTTGGTTTGATGGCATTATATACAGTGGAGAATTATTGTCAGTGAGCTACTGTGGTAAATTTGTCCTTATAGATGAAGCCACCCAGTGATGGCTCCCACCAGATTTGTGTCACAGCAGGAATGGCTTGGCATTTCACGTCCTGATGTTCATTTGTATCTTTTAATTTATCTACATTAAAATATTTATTTGTTGCTTCTTCCTATTCCAAATCAAGGTGGAAGGACTGGATGAAAAGGGAAAAGTAGTGAAAGGTCCCTACACTATTAGAATATATGTGGAGGATATCAATGACAACCCACCAGAATTTGACCAGAAATTGTATGCTGGAATAGTGAGACAGAACTCCCGTCCAGGTAATCATCATCATAATTAAATATTTTAGTTAATAGGAAGCTAGTTATATCAGCTATACAAAAGGATAAAGTGGGTGTTATACTTAGACAAGCTGAAAAAGATCTGTTTTCCTTCCCAAAGCATTGTACAAAATAAGGATACAAGCATATATAATATAATGGAAGGGCAAAGAGGGTAAAGGGATGAGTGTAATCAGGAATATTTCATAGTACTTGTTGCTTTGCAAATATACTTATCAGGCAAATACTGCTGCCCTCTTCATTGCACTGAAAAATAATCCTAAAATAGAAAGATTTAAAGATTGTCAAAGACTATACAGAAAGGGAATGCCAAAATATATAAGTCTTTGCACAATAGTGAAGTTAAATGTCAGTGTAGCTATGGGGTATGTGTCTACTGGGACTGATGCTTCTTGGAATAGGGGCTAAACCTTAGTATTTAGGAGACAGACTTAAATGATGGACTGCAGTTACCCTGCTGTTTCTTCTCTAATCTGAACAGGCAAGCCCTTCATGTACGTTCACGCCACTGACCACGATGATCCTACAACTCCCCATGGAAAGCTGACATACAGCATTCTCCATCATTTTCCCAAGCCTTATTCAGATATGCTTTTCCAGATAGATAGTGCAACTGGAGCAATCTCAGTGAGTAAGGCAGGTATGTAAAACGATTCTTGTTTGTCAAAAAAACCCCAAACAAACAGCTTGAATTCCTGGGTGTACATAGGAACAAAACAGCAACGTAGCTCTGATGTTAAATTCTGAATTAAGGTGGTCAGTGGGGCATATTCCACTGAGGCTCTGGTTTAGGAGGATTTGGCTTGTGTCCCACCAAATTCAAACGAGGTTAGCAGAAATGGAGATTGGGATCTAAAAGCACATGGAGAAGAGGTAGATCTGGCCCTATGGACTACACCGAGTCATATTTTGGGATTAATTCTCTTCATTGAAATCTAGAAAACCAAAAGCAGTAACAAAAATAATACAGAGAAAACTCAGCTGCCCATGTGATCTCAAGTAAACTGTGATGTTTTAAAAAACCTGCCCCTTCTGCTAGATGAACAAGTGCCTATCTGGAGCAAAGGCTGTTCAGTGATGCATCTGCACAACGAGACCACAGCACAGAGGTCTAATATGATTATGTCCACGTGATGTTGTGCTGCATCTCTCGGAGAAGCCAGATGAAACATCCTGCTGACATTTGGCACAGAGTCCACCCAAGGTGTGAGCCTGAAGCAGAACAAGAGTCATGGTTCCTGTAGGAGGCAATAGGAAGATGAACAGTCTCTGCTTCATTTCACTCAAATCTTTGCTCTGCATTTAGGCTCTTATTACTTAGATCCTCAAAAGCAAGACACCTTCATTCTTGTTGTTGCTGTGAAGGACATGGCAGGGATGACAACAAATGCTTTCACTGCCAGTGCCGATGTGATCATCACTGTGAAGGAGAGTCTGTGGAAAGCTCCTGCCGTCATCCACATCACAGAAAACTCAACCCAGGTTCACCCTGTCAACATCAGCCAGGTAAGCCCATGCTCCCTGCACCTCTCCTTGCTGCCACAGAGTCTTATTCTGCCAGCTAACTGTAAAGGTGTCTCCACTCCATTCAACACTAGGCTTTTCAGAAGGACTTTGGCATCTTCCAGTTATTTTTTATATGGTATCCTTTGTATCATTTGGAAATAATCATTAGTGCAGATCTCATTAACTTATTTTTAGTATGAAAGTTAATGGTTTGAAAGTGACTAAGATACAGTCAATACAAGTATTACTGTGACTGGACTTGGTCCTTCAGTTTGGAGAGGCTGTTAGCACCACCTGTGTATGAGAATATCCCATTGAGAGAGGAAACTGAGAGTTTGTCACAGTGTAATGACTGGAAGAAAAAGGGTGCTTTACAAGACTATTTGACACAATGTGAAAGATAAAGCTCTTGAGACACCCCAAGGAAGCTCCCAGACAGACATGTGACAGTTAGGTGCCTCTGTGGAGTCTCTCCTCATGGGCTTCCTTGAGCACTTCCAGCCTCCAGGCTTTGGGCAAACCAAGAGCTAACCTGTTGAAGGTTATTTTGAGGTCAGTTTCTTGAGCCTGGTAGGTGCCCTGCACTCAGGGTCCAGTTTCATGTCATGCAGCATACCTGCTATATCTAAATAACCCAATAGAGGGCTGAAATTCCCTCCTTTAGCATCCTGTATTCCTATGGCGTTCCTCTTTCCACAGTGCAAATGTAAAATAATTTACCAGTAACTGCAGTCCAATAGTGATGTACACATCAGTAAATATTAACTAATAAGCCAGCAGCCTTTCAGAAATGTTTGACTTTGAAAAATGCCTTGGCACTGACATCCCCAATGCTGTCATCCCTTGGGCATGGCAGGATTCCTTGGATCCTGTTTGCAAGCATAACTGACTTGGTCCTATTCTCCCTGGCCTCAGTGACAGCCTGGGGAAGTCCAGAGGGAAAACAGGTGGAATAAAAACTAACATGCAACAGTGCTCCCATTCTGGGGTCACTTGTATATAAATTTCATGTGCCAGCCAATGACATGTTGATTCTCTCTGGAGGGAAATGAAATGCAGTTGCTGCTATAGCGTATAAAACATAAACAGTAATACTGACTCCATTAATTTGGCAGTCTGTTTACTGCATTGCATTTTAAATCTGAAGCACCCCACTAAAGACCCTTCATCATGGACTTTGATTCACTTAAAGAGCATTCACACAGCTACGTGCAGATAGGTACAGAATATTTGTTTTAGTGTTCCTCATCTCTGAATTAGATAAACCAAAAAACCTGGCAGGAAGAGATGGTGTAAGGAGATTGAAAAATGTATATGAAGACATTCAACTACATATTATGTTTTCTTCTTATGTATTGCTGTTTAGCTCCATATCCCAAAACCCTTCCAAAAAAGATTCATGTAATAGCCCATCCGGACAACCAGAGAAACTGAGGAAAAATGGCTTCACCACAAAAATTCAGAGAGCAGAAGTGCATTATCAGTCTGTTTTCTACAGCTCATCCCAAGAGCCTGCCAAACGGTTAATTTTCTGCTTTATGAAGCTAACAGGAATGCAATCTTTTCTGTTTGTGGTCCAGAAAAAAATCCCTGTTAAATCTCAGTCTACACTTCTGACTTCCTATCCTGACTTATTTTTGTGGTTTTAGGTGCAGTCAAATGAGCCAGATGTAATTTATGACCTTTTTGAAAAAGAAAAGCTGCCCAGGCTCCCATTTTCCATCGATCAGAATGGGGTTATTTATGTGACTGAACCTTTGGACAGGGAAGAAAGGGATACTGTAAGTAAACACATAAAACCTCACTGCTTGTTCTCTCAACAAGCAAGATCATAGCAAAAAGCTGATCATTGGTGTGGGAGTAAACATGAGAAAGCTCACTAGAAAGGATGGGGGGCATGGGGAAGAAATAAAAGCTTAATTTCTTGTCTTTTCTACTAGGGAATGACTTGATAGATGTAAAACACGTTCATCTATTACTGTAACCAGCATTCAGTTTTGTTCCCTACATTTTTCCTTTGGTCTGGCGGTAGCAATCACTGCCCCCAGCATAAACGTAACATACAAGATGGAACCACAATGGCAGGATTGTAGGTGCATGAGCAAAAGGTAGACATTGGCATTTGTGGAGGGCAGGATATTTGGATGTTTCAGATCTACTCCAGATTCCAGGACCCTCAGAGATCCATGGCAGAGTTTAACTGGCAGTTCCAACCTTAAAGTTACCCTGAAGTTGCCCATCTTTTAGACAGAAAACCTGCTCTATCCTTTTGTTCTTGGAGGAAATTGGGGCACAGAATAGGCTCTGAATCAGATCTGTTGGAGGAATCCTATCTCTGTATGTGACATAAATTTGCAATGACAAAAATGCGATATTTCTGCTTTTCTTGAATTTTTGGAGAGCAAATTCACAGTACAGTGAAGTATTCAGGATGTTCAAATTCTTTTGAGAACTCAGACCTCAGGCATTAAGGGGTGATGGAAGAGTTCTGAATCAGAGTGAAAATACTGAACAAACATATGAAAGGATATTTTGTTAGCACAGAATGCTCCCATATGTACACATTTAAATGCAAAATTTTGTCACAGGGAACAATCAACACAACTAATCTCAATATTCATATTGCAGTATTCTTTCTTTGCAATCACAAAAGATAATGAAGGAGAACTGGTGGACAAGCCTCTGCAAATTCATGTTATTGTGGAAGACATTAATGACAATCCTCCTGTGTGCCAGCAGGACCTCACTGTAATTGAAGTTCAAGAAAATGAAGGTGCAGGTAAGCAAACAGCTTCTACTCATTTATACACATCATTCTAGTGCTGTTATTATTTCCAGCTGGGTGCAAATAAAGGTAGAAATTCTGATCTCAAAGAGCTTTCCTAGAGAAATGTTTTCCTGTGCAAATAGCACTGTTGTTTTCACTTCAATAATTCATGCGGAAAGGATTTCGATAACCTGAGAAGGACAGACTTGGGCCTGTTACTTAAGAAGTGCTGTTCCTTTGAAAATATAAATTTGCATTTTCCCACAACCACAATTTTTGACAACTGATTATAATGTAAAAAGAACAACACCCTTTTCACTGCTAAGACAAGAAATACTGCTCTAAAAATGCCTCCAGCTCATTTTCCCTCATCTAGATGCTCCTCCAGCACGCTGTCTTTAACTTCAATGGAATCACAGAATCACAGAATCACTAGATTGGAAAAGACCTTTGAGATCATTGAGTCCAACCATATCCATCCTCTACTAAACCATATCCCTGAGCACCTGATCTACTTCTTTTTTAAACACATCCAGAGGCGGTGACTCAACCACATCCCTGGGCAGCCTTTTACAATGGCTGGTAACCCTTTTGGTGAAGAATTTTTTCCCAATGTCTAATCTGAACCTGCCCTGGCACAGCTTGAGCCTATTCCCCCTCATCCTATCACCTGTCTCTTTTGAACCATTATTGAAATCCGTCCCTAAGTCTTGACATCAGGTATTTGGTTTCAAGACTGAAGGGTATGTTGTTCCAGTCACCTCTTCTGATCCAAATATGAATTGGGACGCTAAAGGAAAAACTCCCAGAAGTCAAATGATTGTGTCCATAGCAGTGTTTTGCACACAGTTGTGTTTTTATTGTCTCTCTACTCTTTGCATTGGTATCACCGTTGTCGGTATGCAGCTTTGTGGAGGAACAGGACTGCTGCATTATCTGATTCATTCTGGTCTCTCCTCTACCACAGGAAGTAATATTGGCACCGTGTTTGCCACGGACATGGACAAGGAGAACACCCTTAACTCTTATCTGCGGTTCAAAATCACAAACCAGGTTCCTGAAATTCCTGCAAGCAATGTGTTCTTTATCCAGCAAGACACTGGGGTCCTGCAGTTAACTGGCAGTTCATTAAACAAGCAAACTGCATCCAACTACTCCTTGAAGGTGCTGGTGACAGATGCAGGTGTGTAATGTGTGCTGTTATGCATTAGAACTATTTTGTTCACACTAGCATTGCCCGTGCTCAGTGTGCGATGGATAAGAGGAGACCTGGGGGATTCACTGGACAGCACTGAGAGCTGGCTTGCTCTGGTGTGGTACTGCCTTGTTCTTGAGAGGCAGGGAGGTTAATCATAATTCATAATGCAAGTAAAGGAGGAAACCAGCTCTAGGGCAGAATGTGGATAAATTGTGAAGCTTGTTAACAAGTACTCCAGCACTCCAGTAAGAGATTTCCTTCCACAGGGGAAAAAATAACAATGAAGAGATCACGATCAAGTTTTTCCCTGAAAAGTCTTTCAAAGGGACTCACTGAAAAAAATAAAATAATTAAACACAGCTGCTCAGAGGGTCCAGATAATGTATTTTAAAAGATTAAGTGATGACATTAATTTTTTAAAAGAATCTTGTCCCTTATGTGAGTTCACAGGAGGTCTTTGTGGTTCACTGAATGGAAAGGAAATCAAACTCCAAACTAGAACTGAAAGCTTTGTGCTGGAGTCCTTATAGTCAGGCAAAACTTGTGGATGGAGGAACTGGCATTGTGACATGTCTGTAAATGAAACAGCATCACTTAGGTAGATTATATGAAAACCTTGCAGAGCAGAAGCTGGTGATTTGTTTTGGATGCTAATTTGAATTCCATACAAACAGTTTTGTTTAGAATATTCCTTAAATTTCAGCTCATGAAGCATGTCCATAAACCACTAAAATCCAGCTATGACCAAATGGAATGTGCTTTTAAAACCACAAACCCTCGTTGCTCTAGGTGTCCCTGCTCAGGTAGCACTTAGATGATCTGAAGTTTAAGCCTGGCTGTAAGTAAAATGAGGGTGCTGCCTGATGACTCACCAAGAGGACAAGGTAGCGTAACAAACCTGGTGCTTACTTTTTGAAATGCAGAAATGATATTGAGAAAGCTAACACAATAAATATAGAGCTATCATTGTCCTGGCAAAGGGATACGGTTAAAAAAAGTGAGGGAAATGAAACTGGGACAATGCCGAAGACATTCAGAAGGTAAATAGGATAAAGAGTGAGACTGTCACTAAGAGATATTGGAACTCAAATGCTTCTTACAACAGCAGGACTTTGCTCAGACTGGGCAACCTGTCAGCTTCCTCTTTTTCTCACAATGAACCCTTTTGGAGGAAAGGTATTTTCAGCAGAAGGGTTGTTGTGATGTTGTGTGTTCTCTTTCCATGCAGTATTCCAAACAATCTGTGATGTGCAAATACATGTCATCGACATCAATGATCAGATTCCTATCTTTGAAAAATCAGATGTGAGTATTTTTAACACCTTTTTTGATGTCCCAATAACAAGTGTTTGAACATACATTCAATGTGTATAGGATGTCAAAGGGAAACTATAGAACAAGTAACAACAATCCACTAGTGAAAATAAAGGCAAGGTATTGCTGCAAAGACTGTATAAAAGCTCTATCGAGACAGTGAACCATGGGACTGAATCACAGTTAATTCCCAAATACAGGGAAATTGCTCAGTGGAAAACTATGTGTACAGAAAACTATTCTATTGAAGTAGTTTATTCCAAAAATGCAAGCTCTGGAGGGAAAGGGTGAAGAAAAGTTTTTAAAATTAATTAAAATAGCTAAATGGAAAAAGCTAACACCTCCCAAGTTCCCTTCCAAACACAATATTAATGTATGCAGAAAAGCCAGAAGATGAATGGATGTCAAAGGATCTATTTGCTTTAACCAGATACAGCAGTCCAGTGATCCAATGCCCAAACCCATACCTGCTCCCCCTTGGTTCCAGAATGGGAGTCAGGCTCTTGCCTCTTCCTCTAGTGGAGGTGCTCGCATCTGGAAGATACTTGCAGACCTTCTGTGATATTTCCTGCTGGCCCAAGCATCCCTGAAGACACCACAATGGCTGGAGTGTCTACATTTATGTGTCTAATCTCCCACCATATTTGTAGGCAATGTGGGTGGTGGGCTTACATCTGACACATCAGATGTAGGTGTCCTCTTGGAGAAGTTGGGTTGGTTTTGGGGCTTTGCTGAGTGCCTCAATTAACTCTCTCTTGATGATAATGAGACCTTGCACACACTCAGACTAGAGGCCTACATAGCAAGCTGTTGACTTTCTCACCTCAAGTTTTCAGTCCAGGACCTGGTCACAAGATGAGACTGCTGGGTCAGGGCACACATGAAACATAGTAAATGAAGCTGGGATAATAATGTGGCAATGGCTTGTGATGTATGGAGCAATTAAATATTTAACACTCAGTGTCTAAGGTACTCACGGGGTACAGAAGAGCTGCACTGTCCCTACTGCTGTGAGCATTGCGTGAATGTGGAGTTGTTGTTATACTAGTAGCATACCCATGGACAGAGATCTGTGTATGGATAAAAAAGGGGATATAGCAACTTTGCAGAGGCTCTAGTGTCTGTCTTACAGCTCTGAGTTCCCTGGACAACAAGGTAACTCACCTGTACTGCTGCAAGGTACTTCACTAGTGCTTCTGTACCTCTCTTTAACCTGGGTATGTCTCTGCTGAGAAGTGCATCCCTGTGGGATGCTGTGGGTTAAAATGCATCTGTGCTTGTGGGTCTCAAGCTTATTGAAGTGCTCAAGTTTTTATCCGCAGATGGTGCTTGGTATGTCATGTTTCAATGATCTCTCTCTCCTCAGTATCACGAAGTGACACTTGCAGAAAATGTTCCTATAGGAACAGTGATATTAGAAATTCAAGCTACCGATGGAGACGAGCCTGCCACAGGAAGCTCCTACATCATTTACCAAGTGAAGGAAGGAGACCCAAACAACAGTTTCATCATAGAGACAGATCCTGAAACAAACCGAGGGGTTGTCAAGATTAACAAGGTGAATAAATGGGTTGATTTTTCTTCTTCTTACATACACATATATATGTATTCGTCATAAACATTAACTTCCCTGGTGATGGTTTGCTGGTAGTGGGGTGAGGAATGACTCAGCATGGTGCAGAAAGCAGAAAGTCCCACTCTTATGCTCAGGTGCTGTGTCTTGTGCAGTGCTCAGGCACACCTGTCTTCCTGCCCTTGCTGTCCCCCACCCACCATTCAGCATGTCCCTCCACTGATTCTGCTGCTGGCCCTTTCTCCAGCAGAGCAGGCTCTTGCCCATGAAGTAGGTCTTTATGCATCATAAAGGAAAAAAGAATGGCATTATTTGAGTGAATTTGTACTAGTTTTTCTGGAAAAGAGAAAGCCAGCTAAATGCTTCCATGGGCTGTGGTCATGGTGGTGGTCTGTCACTGGGCAGATCGTCCCTGCTGGTGATCCAGGCCATTGGTGGCTTTTGCAATGGGAGATGCCAGTGAGACTACATCAGGATAGAGAGGCAGTCTGTTCCTGCTAAGGCAGACATTGACTGACGTAAAGCCAAGGTCAGCCAAGGACCTAGGTTCAGAAAACCTATCATTCCTTTTTCAAGAGGTGACATGCTGCTTGTATCCAGTTCACCTGTTGCCGACCAGGCCAAGCACAGGCAGATGCCAGCATTTGATGAATCATCTTCAGGCTCAACCACAGAGTCCTTTTTTCCCCAAAGAGGCAATTGTGAGAAACTTGGCAGTGTAACAAACCTCACATGACTTTTGTCACCTGAAGGTCACAAGAGGCCTTCTCATACAGAGCTATAAATACTTTTGCTGTAAACAGGATATAGTTATTAAACTTAGGCAGGCAGGTGGCAACATTAGTAGGAAATGCAGTTGCTGGGGAAGCTTCCAAACAGGCATATGGTTTCATTTAAACTGACCATTCCCAGCATCATTTTGCTCTCCCTTTTTTTGCCTGCATCTGGGATGCAGTCTCCTCCTTGATAAGAGGGGGACTTTGTGGTTTTCCCATGGGAGCTCCCTGTGGCAATGAGGCTGTTGCTTAAAGCACCTTTTTATTTTTAATTTATCCAGGCTCTTGATTTTGAAGCAGCTCCGGTGTACAACCTAGTGATCAACGCCACAAACCCCGAACCTCTGGTGTCAGGCGTGGAGTACAACTCAAGCTCCCTTACCTTATTTAAAGTTTTTGTAACAAATGTGGACGAGCCACCTGTTTTCCAAAAGTCACTTTACAAAGAAGAAGTGTCTGAAGACATCGCTGTCAATACCCTGATCATGACAGTGGAGGCCTACGATCCTGAAGGGGATACTGTACGGTAAAAAAGAATGACCATGACTTATTTATTGAATTTAAGAATTAGAAAATTGTTCTAAAAGGGGTACAATGAACACTATTCCTATATTTGGCATACAGGTTAGAAAAGTCTCCTCTCCCAGTAGAAGGTGGAGGTGTGGTGTGGTGGTGGCCAATGACCACTGCTGGCAGCAGACTGCTAGGCAGTGCTCTTCTCCTCAGCTTTCTCTCTGTACTGTTACAAACATCAGCCAGGGAAGCCCTTGAATGCAGGAAAATAAAAGGGAAGAATTCAACTAAATGTCTCCCAGAAGTCAGAACCGGTCTGAGGATAACTGGGTTTCCATACCCACAATGCCTTTAATGAATGAAGCATATACCGGATAATTGTAGGAACCAGGAGGACAGTAGTTGCTTTTCATGTCATACAAGCAAATGCACAGGGCTTTTTCTTCACCAAAACACACAACCTGTAGGGACACCCAAGTCTATAATCAACAATTCATTTGTTTTCTTTTCCAACTGCCAAAGATGATACACCTGCTTCTGCCTCGGAGGCAAAGCTCTGCTGCAAGACAGCTCCTGTACTTGTGAGTGGGATGCAAAACTTCAATCGGCTCATTCAGGAGCCCAACACCATGTTGTGTGGTCAAGTCACGTTGAGTCTCTGCCAGCTCATGGATCTATGCACAGTGCTGGGTTGTATGGTGTAAATGTACCTTACACAGTAGAGTCAGGCAGAAGAACAGATCAACCCAAAAGAAACAATCCTGAAATTTAACTAAAATTCAGCAAAACAAGTAGTTAACAGAGTTGCAGAATATGACTGTTAGGCCTCCTGTGGATTTTTATTCCCAGAGATTCCTCATCTGGCTTTCTACTTTTCCCTCACTTTTGGGAACTTAGTGTGTTTGGCCTTCTGTCAAACTGGTTTGAAAATGAGCCACAGAGTCCAGAAACTCTGGGGGATCATGACAGAGACAGATGACAGGAATTCATATTTACATAAATGACATTTCTGCTAAAAAGTAGGTTAAAGGACATGAAATTAAAAGTATAAAAAGTAAAAGATGTACAAGCATGTCAGCATGTTGATTTTTATGCAAGGGGTACTGAAAGAACAAAAACATTGAATGAGAAGGTCAGGTCACATCTACTCAAGCAAATGCCTGTGCTTTAACTGGGTCATATGTTCATGGTTAAATTTGTGTAGAGTAAATACCCAGAGACCTTGGGGTTTTTTTTGAACAATAATATAAAGGCAATTATGTGGTGATGTTTAAAGCACTCTCTGTTCCAGGGCTGCCCCAATGGTAATTACAGACTGCTTCAGACTGACAGCAGATGACCACTGTAGTCTGTACTGGGGTCCCGACCCCTTGTTGATCCAAAAAGGATGCTTGGCTGCACTTTACCCCCTGCACCCAGCCTTTGGCTTGTGCCCCCATCAAAAACTAGGCATGGGAGTTATGATGTCAAGAGAGGGACATGGGGTTGGGACAGTGCATCTCTGGACCAAAAGTTAACCCCAGTTAGGAGGAAGGTGAAGTTGCAGTATACAGGCAGAAGGAGCAGTGGTGCTCCCACAGTTCTGCTCTCTTTATTCTCAACAATTTTGTCCTTCCTTCTCTCTCTGTCCCTCATGGTTGGCTGTAGCATTGGGACTCTTCCAAGGACCCTCTCTTTGAGTATAATCATAATCGAGCCACTTGCCTAAAATAATTAGAGTTTTTGCTTTGTCAGCATTTTCCCTGATTTAGAATATCATATGTATTTATTTTTCCCCATTTCTTTCCAAAGATATTCCTTAGAAGGTGATGTGAGGAAATGGCTGAGGATTGATTCAACCACTGGGCAGATATACGTTGCTTCCACTTTGGATCGAGAACAAGAAAAAATTTACACAGTTTATGTTGTTGCATCAGAGCTAAGTAAGTAACAAAAAAAAAACCCCTCCCCTTATCACTTTATCAGGAATTTTCCTACTTCACATGACTAAACCCATGAAAAGTACATGTGATGTATCCTTAGATGTATGACTTAAGAATTTTACTTTCTTAAAAGAAATCATGGCGCTGTATATAATGAGGATTAAAATAGCTTTCATGAAGTTAGTTATCATATGTTGTCATCTTTGCTTGAGCCAAATAGCACATAGAGAAGGTTTCTTCCATGTTTTTGGCATCAATATTTTCTGCCACGTTTTTCCTCTAGGTCTATGAAGATTTTAGTCTTTCTTGTAGGTATGTTTAGGCTTCCTGAAAACATACTTGGAGAGTAAGTTGCAACCATGTAGAGAATTTTATTATGAATAAATTTGATACACTAATTAGATTAAATATTTCAGGGCTCCTATCTCCAGCCATCAGAATCCTTCAAATAATCCATCTGGAGAGATTTCGTTACTTGATTTACATTTAATAGGGGTTAGAAACTATGGACTATATCTAATTGAATAAGGTATAAACCTAGATTTCCCTTATTAAACACAGATAAGCAATAATGCTGGCCACTGTTATGGCTAATTATGCAGTTCCTGTATATTAGGAAAAACGAGTGCTTCCTTGAGCACTGAGATGGAGCGGCCCTGTTCCTTCAGAAACAGCCTGGAGAAATGACAGGGCTCCAAAAGCTCTTCTTGGGCCCCTTGTCTTGGCTCCAAGGCTGAATATTTACTTACATTTCCTATATATAAAGACAGATGGGAAACTTAAGGAGTTTCACACTTAAAAGAGTGATCCAAAGAGCACCAGTCCCCTTGGATGTCACCACTTACTGGATATGGCTATGACTGCTTGCTAGATACAATGGTCTATCTGCCCCCACTCACTTGCTACTGTTCTGCAGCTAGAAAGAGCTGGCAGTAAGTAAACCATGTTTTTTAAAAAGTGGTGGCAACTACCATGACCTCCTGAGACCTTGCCTCTGCAACCTGCAGATAGAATACCACCTCTCACTGCCTGTCTTGGGCGTGCCTATACAATAGCTGCAAGTGCAACAACCCAGCATGTAAATCCAAGACATGCACATACCTTTGCATTCTGTTAAACTCTACAGATAATGCAGCTCAAAAATCCAGAACAACCGTGGTCCTACACTTACGTGATGTGAATGACAACCCTCCGCGGTTGGTTTTGGATCATCCTCCTTTCTTCTGCTACCCGCTCAGCGGAGGAGAGAAAACTTTGATTCAAGCTACTGATGATGATGAGCAGCGATACTTTTCAACAATTTCTATTTCTCTGGCGGATGATAAGAATGCACAAAATAATTGGGAAATCTCAAAAGTCAATGGTAAGTTAACAAAGCGATTCTTATAATGGTATGGGACTCTCTAAGTACTCTGGGAAATATAAAGAAATGCTGAATCCTTTTCAGTCCTATTATTGTGTATCTAGTAGTCCATGTAGGAAAACATTAGTTTTTTTGAGAGATTACATGCATTTTGGCACGTGTGTATTTGAAACCAAAATCACGATTTTTTTTCAAGAGATGACATCTAGTATATTGCAAGCTAAAATTTCACTAGTACTTATGAGAGAAGAGATGAAAGAATAAGATGCACTGTGTGCTTAAATGAATGCCAATCACTTCTGCTAAAGAAATAGAGCAATTTGCAAACAGTCTATTTTTGACATTTCATGTGCAAATGGAAGTCACGCCTCCCCAGCAAACTGGACTTCCTTGAAGAGGACCAGTAAGCACATAGATAAGTGCTTCACTGATAGAGCCTGTCTGAATTCCTAAAAGACATTTGATGAAATGTCCCTCTAGAGAAAGCTGGGTTGCCATAATGTGAAAGGAACAAGTTTTGAAAGGACAAATAATAATTTAAAATTCAGGAGTTGGAGTAAATGGTCAGTTCTTGCAGTGATGATCTTGAGTTCATGTGTGGTTCTCCAAAGGGTTTTTTGCCTAGGACCTGCATAATTCAATAAATTTTGGTGTGCAATGAGGAAGCAAAGTTTACTAATTATACAAAGTTGTTTGAGTAGGAACCAAATGTGAAGAATTGCAGAACATCCTTCCAAGACAGAGTTGGTTGAACTATAAAATGGAAGATTAAAATGAACCTTGGACTCCCAAATTCACATTTGAAATTGTGGGTGCTGAGCTGGCCATTGTGGGTTAGAAGTGAGACTTGTAAGCAGTTCTATGAAAATGTGAGATCAAATTATCAGAGGTGTTCAGAAAACCAGACCAAATATTGTGAATTACTAGGAAACGTCTAGAGAAGGAATCAGAGAACATCGTTGTGTCCCTGTATAAATCCATGGTTTGTTCAGATCTTGAACTCTGGTCCCTCCATCTCCAAAAAGATGCAGTAGAACTGAAAACAGGTTCAGATATGGCACAAGGATGATAAAAGTTATAAAATAGCCTGGTGTTAGGAAGCATATGGAAGCAGTAAAGTAAGCTGCTACTTTTTAGCTTGGAAGAGAGTAGGGAAAAAAATACAGTGGAGGTCTATAAAACCATGAATGCTATGGTCAGGGTGGCCAGAGGTTCATAATTTGCCCTCTCTCCCAGTATCCAAATGTGGTAGGCTCCAATGAAGGTTATGGGAATTATTTCCAGTGCAGGCAGGAGGAGGCAGTAGACTGTGGAACTTGTCACAAGGTGTTGTACGTAGAAAGTTTCTACAAATTCAAAGCAAGAAATCGCATCTTGCTTAAGAAGTCCCAGAGCTGAAAAAAGTTGAACTTTGGGAGAGCATTAGGAGAAAATAAAATACATACTAGTTTTTTTACTGAAATAGCCACTTATTCTAGAGACAAGATACTGCCATCGGTAGACCTTTGGTCTGATCCCAATGGCTGTTACAGCCTTATTTTCGAAGTTTTAAAGAGTCTTAGATGTGACAGTGTAAGTGCATCCACTAGAATGGTGGTCTGTCCTACTAAGTCAGCTTGGCAACAATTTGAGTTGGTTATGGCTTCTGAGTATGGGGGGGATATTACTAGTTTAGATGTGATGCTGTCAGCGTAACACTACTCAAGATCAGATTTGGCCTGCTGTAGAAATTAGGAAGGAAATTCTCTGACCATATTATGCTGAAGGCCAGACTAGGCATTCAGATGGTCCCTTTTGACTTAACATTTGCAAACCAACGTGGCCTGGGAACACATGGTGGAAAACAGGAACTACGATCATGTGCAAAGCAGCCTTAAAAAGAGCATTTGCAGCTGGTATCAATATTGAGTTAAATTTCTTTCATGCTGACATGAACATCTCATTTCCTACTTACAGCTACTCATGCTTACCTCTCCCCAAAACATGTTAACTTTGAACAGAAGATGTATATTGTTCCAGTAATAATTGATGACAATGGAAGACCATCTTTGGAAACAAAAATGAATCTTGAAGGTATACTATGCACAGAACTATTAATTTAAAGAGTTACACTTCTGAATGATCAACTGGGCTACTAAACTTCTCATTAATCTCATGGTATTTCTTTTTGCAGTAAACATATGCAAGTGTTCAAGTGAAAAATCATGTTTTATTGAAGTACAGCGTGAGCACTCCTGGCCAAGTGTCGGCAAGGCAGTTGGAATTCTTATTGGGGTCTTGCTCATCATTGGTAGGTCACTTTTCCTTGGTTGATATGAAACTGGTGCTGCTGCATTTCTGACACCAATTCACCTGTTGGGTGAAGAGATGTCATGAATGTTGTAGAATGAGTAGAAGAGGTAACATCTCATGATTGTGTATCATGATTGCTGCAAACTTGTAAGCTTTTGGTCAGAGGAATAGCTTTCCTTGGCCTGTGCTTCTGCATGTGTGTATGATGGCACAGCAAGCAGCTATGACAGAAGAAAATGCTGCACTTACGAGCATATGTCATTTCATTGCTACCTACTTCCTTTTCCCTGTCAAAGAAGGGACTGGAGCCCTGTCTTGGGCTTCCAGATTATAATGGAAATAGTGAAGCATCCAGGGTTGTCATACTTACAATGTCTGTACCTGTAGCTTACAATTATTCATCTATTTCAGCTTCACAGTTTTCCATTTTTCATATGAGGAATTGCCTTGAGCTGTGGGAAACTCACATGTACATGAAAATTAACAAAGTGCAGTTATATTGGGAAGCAGTAGTGAACAGCATTACATTCTTACAGGCTTGGGCTGATGCAACTTCAACAAGTAGCTTTAAACCTTTTCCAAAACAAGACAAAATCTTTTTTTGGTGTAGAATAGCATAGACTAGACTAGACTAGACTAGACTAGACTAGAACAGAACAACAGAGCAGAATGTTTCAGTCAGAAGGACCTACTATGATCAACTAGTCCAACTGCCTGCCCAAATCAGGGCTGACCAAAAGTTAAAGCATGTTAAGTGGTGTTGTCCAAATGCCTCTTAAACACTGACAGGCTTAGGCCATGAACCACCACTCTAGGAAGGCTGTTCCAGGGTTTGACCACCCGATCAGTAAAGACATGCTTCCTAATGACCAGTCACACCTCCCTGGGCACAGCTTTGAACAATTCCCACTCATCCTATCACTGAATACCAGGAATAAGAGAGCAGCACCTCCCTCTCCATGCCCCCTCCTAAGGAAACTGTAGGGAGCAATGAGGCTGTCCCTCAGACTCCTCCAAACTAGACAAACCCAAAGCCCTTACCTCACAGGGCATGCCTTCAGCCTTCACCAAGTAGCTCCGCTGCCCTCCTCTGGACGCCTCCAAAGACCTTTACATCATTCTTAAATTGCGTGCCCCTGCACTGCACACAGTGCTCAAGCTGAGGCTGCACCACTGCTGAATGCAGCAGGATAATCACCTCTTTTGACTGGCTGGTGATGCTGTGTTTGATGCACCCCTGGACACGGTTGCCAGGGCACTCTGCTGACTCACACCGAGCTGCTGTTGGCCAACACTCCCAGATCCCTTTCCACAGTGCTGCTCTCCAGCCACTTCTCTCCCAATTTTTACCTGTACCCGGTGTTACTCCATCCCAGGTGTAGAATCTGGCATTTGAACTTGTTAAATTTCATCCTGTTAATCATTGCCCAATGCTCCAATCTATCTAGATCCCTCTGTAAGCCGTGTTGTCACTCAAGAGAGTTAATGGCCTCTCCCAGTTCAGTATCATGGGCAAAATTGCTGATGGTGCATTCAACTCCTGCATCCAGATCATTGATAAATACATTGAGCTGAGCTGGCACTAGAACTGAGCCCTGAGGAACACCACTGGGGACAGGTCTTCAGCCAGATGCAGCCCCATTCACTACAACCTGTTGAGCTCTGCCATGCAGCCTGTTCTTCACCTGGCAAACTGTGAACCTGCTCATCCCACATTTGGACAACTTGTCCAGAACGATTCTGTTAGGGACAGTATCAAAAGCTTTACTAAAATCCAGAAAAACTACATCCACCACCTTCTCTTCATCCACCCCACAGGTGATCTTATCATAAAAGGATACCAAATGAGTTAAACAGGACTTTTCTTTTGTGAACCCATGTTACTGTGCCTGATCATTGCATTGGCCCTTAAATGCTGTTCAGTAGTACCCTTCTGTAGTAGTATGATCCTCTCCATAATTTTTCCAGGAACTGAGGTTAGACTAACAAGTCTGTAGTTCTCTGGGTCTTTTCTGACACCCTTTCTGTAGATTGGAATCACATTTGGTAGCTTCCAGTCAGCAGGAACCTCCCTGGACTTTCAAGACCTTTGGTAGATGATCAAGAAGGGTCCTGCTATAACATCCTCTGTCTTCAGTATTCTTTTTAGCAATGTAAGTCCAAAAGTAGTGAAGATAGTTAATAGATCCAGTCCCCTAGGAAGCAAATAGCAAGAAGAACTCAGTGCTCAGACACGTGTGATTTTTGAATATGATAGTCACAAGAACCAGACTAGGAAACTGTGACTCAGCTGCCGAGAAGGGAGGGAGCATGCAAGATCCATGGAAAAAATCAAAGAAAAGGAATTAAATACATTACAGACCTCATATTCAAAAGAGTTGGATTTAATTAGAGGATAAAAGGCAAAAAAACTCAAGAACTTATGTAAGCTACCATTACTTCAGTTCTAAAAGAAAATAGAACGAGCCCCCAAGAATGAGTTCAGTACCTAAAAGGACAAAGCCAAAGTTCTGTGTTGATTTTCTTTTGTCATACACAAATCCCTAAAGGAAGAGAAAGTGCCGATGGATATGTGATGCATATGTGTTTGTCTTTTAAAGATAAAAAGACAAAAAATAACTCAACTTAAAATGGAAACCATACTCAGATCATGCAACTGACAGAGAAACCCCTCAACCTGGAGCTTTTTCACCTCTCTTCAAGCTTCTCACATCACTTATTTCTGCACAGATCTGCCTTAGTCTGATCCCTCGCTTGGTATAATGTTACATTTAAGTGAAAATTATGTTGGATAACTGGTTAAAGATGTTTTCATTACGGGACAGCTGATGAGCTTCAGAGAGCACAGCAAAATTGGTACTGCTTTCTGACTATACACTGTATATGTAGTGCATAAAGGATTTTAGAAAGAATTCCTGAAATGAATATGCAGGTTTTTTCAATGGTAATTTTTTTCCACTGTAAAGGCAAAATCAGGTGATGGCCTCTCAGGTGGATTTAACAGGGATCAGAGATGGGCAAGGAAAAAAACATGAGAAGTACCTAAAGATTTTTTTGAAGCCTAGGGAGATTAAAAACATTGAGTTTGGCCTTGAAGCTCGGGAGAAATGACCCTAAAACCAGTCATCTCTTGGGGGCCTGTCTGACACCAGAATTCCCACATAAGGACTCTCTTACACCTCAGCACCTTTCATTCCGAGAGCATGGATCCTCTGTAGCCTTACTTTCTTTAAAAGAAACACAGAGCATAGACTCTGGAAAACAAAATACAACAAAACCAAAAATACAGCCTGAGCCCTCAGCTAATCCATTCTGATGCAAGAAAGTCTTTCATTAAGACAAACTGTCCCTCTCCCAGAAGGCATTTCTCCCACTGAGAAGAGGGTGGGAGAATATTTATCATGTGGCAGATATGAGGCATGTTCCTACATTAACTACTCAGATACCACAAATATGAATATAAAAGAAGAACAACTACAAATCAGATCTTCAGAGCAATGAATGGGGCAAGGGGAGTAGCTGAGAACTCCTATATATCTGTAATGGAACAAAGAGATATTGGAAGTGATTGAGAATCACAGAATCACAGAATCACAAAACATTAGGAGTTGGAAGGGACCTTGAAAGATCATCTAGTCCAACCCCCTGCCAGAGCAGGATCACCTAGATTAAGTCTCCAGAGAAGGAGACTCCACAAGCTCTCTGGGCAGCCTGTCCCTGTGCTCTGTCACCCTCACAGTGAAAAAGTTCCTCCCTATATTCACATGGAACTTCCTATGCTCCAGCTTGCACCCATTGCCCCTTGTCCTATCACTGGCCATCACTGAGAAGAGCCTGGCTCCATCCTCCTGACTCTCACCCTTTACATATTTATAAACATTAATGAGGTCACCTTTCAGTCTCTTCTCCAAGCTAAAGAGGCCCAGCAGCTCCCTCAGCCTCTCCTCATAAGGAAGGTGTTCCACTCCCTTCATCATCTTGGATCAGCCTGGAACAGGCTGCCCAGGGAGGTGGTTGAGTCACCTTTCCTGGATGTGTTTAAAAAAATGGTAGATGAGGTACTTAGGGATATGGTTTAGCTTAGGACAGGAATGGTTGGACTTGATGATCTTAAGGTCTTTTCCAACCTTGTGATTCTGTGATTCTGTGATCTTGGTGGCCCTGCGCTGGACTCTTTCAAGGAGTTCTATGTCCTTCTTGAACTGAGGGCCCCAGAACTGGACACAATATTCCAGGTGTGGTCTCACCAGGGCAGAGTAGAGGGGGAGAAGGACCTCTCTTGACCTACTAACCACACCCCTTCTGATGTCATTGGCCTCATTAGCCACGAGGGCACATTGCTGTCTTGTGGTCATCCTGCTGGCCCCCAGGACTCCTGGGTCCCTCTCATCTATACTGCTCTCCAAAATCTAACAGTGATGAAGAGGAAATACATTTATATACAGTGTGATAAGGTCATAATGATTTTAAAAGATCAAACATATGTATAAATATAATATACATATTTGAGGCATATATATACACACACACATGTATATATGCATATGAAGACATCTAAACACTTTAGATTGGATATGACAAGTGATGATAAAGGGTATAAACATTTCTAATCGAAGCCAGAAAAAAATCTGTCATTCTCAGCCATAAAAGCACAAATCTCTGGGGTCCATCAGCTATTCCTCACAGATACCAGGGAGTTCCTGAAGATTGATTCTGTTGTCAGCAGTCTCAGCTTTGCTGTGACAGAGTTGCCATTTCATTGGGAAAAAAACCCCAATACAACAGGGGCTACAGTTCAAGACGAAGATGACAAATGCCTGCTCAGAGGCGGGGTGGGGGGGGCGCTAAAAATGACACTTTGCCATCTGGTCAGATCCTAGAGGAGAAGTTTTCCTTTGGGGAAAGTTTCCTGAGCTTTAATCCCACCCACCAGCGCCTCGGGTCTCTGAATGCTCTGTTGATCCAGCGCTACATGATCATTCCCCAAAGCCATTTGCTTCTGTTCAAGAGGTAAAGCAGCACAGATGTTACCTTTGCTGAAATAGCTTTGCAGAAAGTTTTTTTACTGATGAGTGTTCTGTTTTTCAGCTTTGATTATAGGGGGTGTGTTTTTCCACATGAAACACAAACAGAAAAACGAAACAAAAAGCCACCCGAAAGATGCAAAGGATAATTCTGAAGTCAAAAGACTTCAGGCTTAATGACTGTTTCCTCAAGATAAAAATGCCCTTTGGGTTGGAAAGCAAAGCCCAGAAGTGCGCTATCACAAACGGAGGATAAAAGCAAGCAAAACCAGACTCCTAGGGTTTTCTCCTCACTTTTGTAGGCAGTACTATTCAGTCATGAAACAAAAAACATGTGCACACTTTAGCAGCAGCCTTCAGTAAGAACATCAACTTTGACTGAAGTGTTAACTCATGACAAGTCTAAATGCTGAGCTCCTGCAAGGATCAATACATGGGACCAGCCTTCTTAGTTTGGCTGAATGTGGATTTTCCAAGGATTACATTGTATGTAACTGCACATCTTTCGCCCTCTCCATCGCAAGAAGTGATTGATTAGCAGAACAAGGAACAAAGGCCTGTGCTACATTTGAAGATGTCTGGTGAAGTTAGAAGGAGAGCTCCCAAACTTAACTGCAATCAGTCCTGGGTCATGCCTGTTTACATTAAGCTGCTGAATCTGTGCTACAATATTCACTAGCAGAGTGACATTTCGGTTTTTCAGTTTTGTTATCCACAGAGTATAGCCAGTTTGTGAAGCACCATGCCCTTTCATTACAGTTTCTAAGTTAAAAGAGACATGCTGGGTCATGTGGAATTCAATAATATATCATACTACTGCAAATATCGTTCTTGACCCTTTCAAAATAAAAATGGTCTTTAAAGGTTTTGCTGTTGGTTTATTTTATTTGAAAAAAAAAAAAGGAGAGAGAACATGCATGAGAGCAAACTACTGATGCTTGGCTGTCGTATCTAACCCTCACTTTTGCATACAACAGGTTAAAAATGGCTTTCAGGCCAGAGTGAGGGATGTCCAGCTGATTCGGGGTGCAATGATTGCTGAAGGCACTTGTGCCTTGGTTTCAGTAAAATACATTTGAACCTAGGATGACACTCGGAGAAGGAAAGTCTTTCTCCTGACAGCATGCCTATAGAAGGGCATTTTTGGTGGCAGTTTGAGGGAGGCTTTTCTTTTAAGCTATAAATAAAAGCTGACAAATATTGTGTTAAACTCAAAAAACAATATACTTCTGAAAGCGCTGAAGAAAAGGTCATATGGAAAAGAGTATGTTTGTTTACGCAGGACTTTTTAAATATCTTTTGCATGCAGCGCAGAACTAGAAAGAAAAGAGCACTTTTTTGGTAGCATTGCATTATAATAGGTTTTCCTAGAATGCTGCCAGCAAAAACTTTGCTTTTGGGCTTCAGTGACACAAGCCAATTGTTGTACCTCTTACCCCAGCTTCTCCCTCCAGCTCTTGGAGCTCTGTTATTTGCTGTGGGGCTCACTGCTGGAATGTATTTATTTTATGATGGGAATGCAATCCATTATATTTGGAAAGTATGACATTCAGTTACGTCAGTCTGTCCAGGGATTGGGATTAGTATATTGTTTTATAAATAAAGGAGCCAAAGTTCAGGAGCTGTTGTACTTGTGTACAGTGAGCGATACAGTTTTATCTGAAGGTAGGGGAAATGTGCAGGAGTTCCACATCGCTTTATCTCCCTGACTTGTCATTTTGCTGGCTAATTTCACCCATCTGATATTTTCAACAAATCTGATATTTTCTGGTGAACGCTCAGAAAAATTCTTGTCTTATTTACCTACGTTAACAGCTGGTTTGATAGTGGGACCTCATCCTTTTCCTTAAGAGGAATTGTTGCAATTTTGTATATCTTTTAATTTTGTATATCTTTGTATATCTTATTAATCTACAAAGAGTGTTTCATGTGTGGTAAGAGAGGTGTGAACAAAACCTCCTTGGGGTGGTCCCTCTCCAGTAGCTTCCCTGGCAGAGCATCTCCAGGGGCTGAGCAGGTTTTCCCTTGCCGCTGCCCGTGCTCCTGCCCACAGCAGTGCACAGTGAGGCCCCACAGCACCGTGACGACCTCATCTCACTGCCCCTCTGCATCCCCTTCCCCACTCCTCTACCCAAAATCCCCTGCACTTGAAGGTGTATCTTGTCCATGCTTGCCGAGGCACTACTAGCCAAGTAATGCAGCCTCTGGCCAGCCTGTGACTGGGGCGTGAGGCTTGTTAGTGCTTGTACTGTGCATTAGTCCTACCCTCAAAAAAAACCCCAAAATAAAAAGAGAAATAAAAAAACAACTTCCCAAGCCTGTCACAAACAGTCTTATTTTCTTCACCCTCTGCCTGCCTGCCTGCCAGGACTTCACCCCCAGTGCTCTTCGGGGTTATTTAACCCAGTCCTGCTCTGGCTCCTCCAGCTGTTCAGTCTCTTTTGGGAGCCAGACAAAAGCTCTCACCCAGCCTTAACCCTTGTCCTGCAGCAGACTGCTGCTCTCAGCCTCCTTCCCAGAGGACAAATTCCATTTTCTTCGGGACTCTGGAGAGGAAGAGAAGCAATACTTATTACTGTTCCTTCCCACCATGCTTCCCACCAGCCCCAGCTGGTTCCCAAGTCCCTGCAGGAGCTGCAGATGCTTGGATGTTTTGCCCTCATATATTACATTTTGCTCTAAATTAAATTTTAAAGTATGAGCACTTTTTTGAGCTTCTCAGATTCCTGTGAATGTCTGTCAGTCACTGCACCCACCAAAGCAGTTTCATGAACACTTGTTGGTAATAACTAACATCACATAAACTGCACTTTACAGGTAAAAGTGTAAAGATATAGAAAGCACTGAAGACAAAATTCAGTACAAACCTCCAGAAATAATTCTCAGAAGTTGGTCATATTATTTTTTTAAACAACTTTGAAGTAAGTATTTTATGCTTGAATAACAGGTATGAGATACCAGCATGATTTGCACACATAGATGATTCACTACCAAGAAACCAGCAATAGTAAGATCAGTGAGCATCAAAAGTGAATGACAGCTTTAAATGCAGAGTACTTTAAAGAAAGTGGTTGAGGAGATAAAGCTCTTCTACTTTATATCCACAAGTTATTAGAACAACTTTATACATGGATAGCAGAAGGACAAATTTTGAAAACAGTGTTGACGGTTTTGGGCTCCATTTACAACCTTTCTGCCAAGAACAATATCACACAAGAAGTCCAGTGATGAAATCTGCTGAGAATATGTCCTCTGGCGCTGTTCCTTTCTGTGGCTCCTCCTCCAAGCATGCAACATCTCAATACAAGGTTCACAGATAGCTAAAGAGGTTTCAGTGCTTTCTAATTCTTTTTTACAAGATTAGAGACTTATAAGAGGGTTGATTATCTTCAGAATTAATGGCATACATTAATTAAACTGTCATTATGCCTATTTTTCAACACTTCTGTAAATACAAACTTGAAAACAAGATTTTTATTTGAGTTTATAGAATGAATGCCACAGAACAGCAGCTCTTGGGGAAAAAGAAAAGGCTTTTTTTCTGGTGAAGGATCAGAAAAATTCTTGTCTTATTTATCTACACTAATGGCTGGTTTGATAGGGGGACCTCACCCTTTTGCTTAAGAGAAATTGCTGCAATTTTGTATATCTTGTGGGGTAATTTGCTTAGACCAGTGGATAGCAGAGCTTCCAGGACAAACACAAAAGTTGCACCTTCTTGGGTCTCAACCACTTCTTCAGTCTTGAAGACTTCCAGTCTTGGTGCATCAAAGGTCATTAATCTACAAAGAGTGTTTCATGTGTGGTAGGAGAGGTGTGAACAAAACCTCCTTGGGGTGGTCCCTCTCCAGTAGCTTCCCTGGCAGAGCATCTCCAGTGCAAGCATTTCCTTTAAAATGGAAAAAAAATTCGCATTTTGAAGTACAGCCCATCAGCTCTGCTCCCACGATCAAAGACGCAAGGCTGTACCCACCACTCATAGCTACTGCTGTGCCTTTTCATGGGGATGAAGATAAGGAAGCCCCCATGGTGGTGGGTGGGGAGGGCTGTGTGCCAGCGACATGGCTGAGACTCCAGTGATGCCTGAGCAGCTGGAGCCACTGGCACTAGGAAAAAGGCAGACTCCCTCCAGACAGTGTGGGACATCTGTACCTGGGGAACGCTGGGAGAAATGTGTCTTTGCCCATAAACCAGCTGTTGGGAAGGCACGTGTCATAAAAAAGCACGTTTATTCCTAGTGTTATTCCCTGCAGATTTCTCAGACTCGGGAAATGAAATTAGCTAATTCCTTATGTAAACTAAAGCAAGGAACCACATAATCCATAGAGTTACCACTCCTCCTAAACACCCGACATGTGGTGCACAGTGTCTAAATGTTATTCCAGTGGCATTCACCCCTCCACCGGACAAGTCCTCCTTCTCTGTTGGCTGACTTTGGGCCTTGAACAGAGGACCCAGAAATTTGCACCTTAAACTACAAACCAAAGTTCTAGAGCTACACATCACTGCCACAGCAGGGGAACATCCTCTGTGGAGGGAGTTCAGAGAAGGGAGTCGCTGCAGCTTCTGACCAAAGGGTTATAGTGATGTACACCCGCATCTATGACTGCAGTAAAATACCATGGAAACCTTCAGAAATATGGACAACACCGCCATGTCGAGGATCTTAAGCCAGGAAAAACACTTCCAGTTTTTTGATTGCATATTCCAAAAGCAAAACAGAAGATTAAAGGCAAACCAGCAGTAGATCTTTGAACCCAGTTGCTGAACAGCATGTTCCTTCACTGATAGTGTAAGACTGTACTGTGCAGGGAGATGAACTAGTGAAGCCTGTTCTGTTTACAGCTTGGGGGCCAGAGATAGGAGACGAGAACAGTGTCAAAAGGATATTATGCCACAGATGAGCTCAAGGGAAAGAAGGGTCATGTGTTTGCAGCTGTAACAATGACACCCATCATTGCCATGAGCTGCATGCATGCTTACATCCAGTTCATCCAGTTCTGATATCAGTGTCATAAGCGGACTCATAGCACCATTCTCGAACCATTCTATAAGATATAGGCTAATGCAGAATATGGTCAAGAAATGTGTTTCCATAACTCCTCCTCCAGGGCACTGCTCCTCAGGACTAACATTTAACTTGCAAGTACTCCAGGGAAGCATAGGACTAGCACATCATTCCTGGCTCTCAGAACTGAGCAGGAGAAATAGAATCTGGAAGCTAGAAATGGGGGATGCAATAACTCCATCACCAGGTGGAGAGCTGGGGTTGGCAGCCAGTTGCTTACAGTCAGGATAGGCACACCTCCTGTCATTTCTCCACCTCTCTGAAGATTTTATCCCCAGAGGTCTTCACTGCAGAACTACATTTCCTAGGTATGAATTATTTCCTTTGCTTGGCAAAGCCAAAGTGACACAACAGCAGAGCCCACAGGACATTTTCTTAGAGGAGACTCACAGAGGGTTTAGCTGTGCTGTGCAGCAAACTCACCTGTGTTGCTCATCCCTTCCCAGCAAAGTGCTGTCCTTACTCAGCACGGAAAGGCCATTGTGTGATGGCAATGGAGGACTATCAGTACATGATAATAACTAACGGAGAGGTTAGTTATTATCATAAGTAGTAAAGATTTACCTTCTTGATTTACTTGAATTATAACTCAAGAAAACTTAAACCCAACTTGTCCCAGACGACTGGCCAGACCACTGAGAGGTGGGGACCGGCATAGCTGGTGCTGTGTTGCTTTCACACATTCAATCTAGACAGTGAAGAGTAACCAGAAGACGTGATGGTAGGAGAGCTTCGGTGGGCAGAAGAAACGAGTAGACAGTACCAAGGAAGACATGCCAAAAATTAAGAGCAGAAGTGTACTCCGAGCATCAGTTGAAGACCTGTGTGTGGCCATGCCTGAAGGCTGTACAGCTCCTCTGAACCACCACTGTCTGTCCTACCTGGAAGGAGGTCACTGAACTTAAGGAAACACATACATACTTCAGGGTCTGCTGGCAGCAGAAGGGCTGGAGGCAGCAAGTGCTGGTGCCTTCAGAAACAGGGGGATTTCCAGCTGCCAGCCCTCTTGAGCTCCTTTTGCTGGTGGCCGCTGCTGCCAGACCTGACTGAGGAAGCGCCTGTTTTTCTTTCATTTTTGGCCAACATCTGAAAGGCTACAGATTTTTTTCTTGCCCTTTGGATAACTCTGTTGATGTTAAAATCCACTCTTATGAAACTTTTTCCATTTCCCCAGGAAATATTTTGTGTTAATATATTCTTATCCTTTCCTGATTGATTTTATCTGCGATGCCTTTTGCCAAGTCTAATTTTTAGAGCCTTACGTTTATTGTCATAGGCCCCAGTCATTAAGTGTTTTGCTGGGCTCCTTTTTTTTCCATGATGCACAGTGCACTTCTTTTGAGCGAGGCGCAGCTAGCAGAGGCTTGTTTTTTCCTGTCAGTGTGGTCTAACAGGCAGGGTGAATGAATAAGAGTACACACTTACATCAGGGGAGCTGTGGCCAAGAGAAAGCTGAATGATGCTTCATTAGTTAAGATAAGAATGAAATGAGAAGGGACACATGGGAAGCCCTAGGCAGTGACTGTGTTTGCTCATGCTTCTGGCTATGCAGGTTCACGCATTAATAAACCATTTTGTACTAACAAACCATTTAGCTGTAAATACCTTGTGTTTTAGGAGCACCCTGAATAATCAGCTTGCAAGTTTGTCGAGTGTTAATGCCTTTTTACCTTTTCAGAGCTCTGCGATGGTGCAGGAGAGGGCTGACCCTGGGGACAGCTGGACTTCTAATGTCCCTGAATTAGGACACGTTACAACGCTGCATCTCTTCTGCGTTGGTCACTCATTTGTTTTCCAGACATCAGCCCATGTCCTTGTCTCATTTTTTTTCAAGGCGTAGCTGCGTGAAAGCTGTAGGCTGTAGTTAAAAAGCACATGTCTTCTCTGCAAATGGCAGACCTGCTGAGAAATGCCTTTTAAGTCAACTCATAGAATTTCATGACCTGAGCAGGGCTGTGGGCATCCCCTGGAGAGCCCTTGTTGGGCTTCTGGCTTGTTGTGCTGACGCTACCACAGCACTGCTGGCTCAGGCAGACGCTGCCTCCTGCCCACCCACAGAGCTGAAGCTCCCTTCACACTCTCTGCATGGGTGATGTGCCCAGGTCTGATGGCAAAGACTACTTAGCATGCCTGACATAAGCAGTAATGAGCAACAGTGGTAGTTTGGGGGCCTGAGGTGGGGTAGGACCCCAAGTAGACCCCCCAGTGCATTGGAGAGGCAGCAATGCTGGGAAGGGAGGGAGCTTAGCCAGAGCCTTCAAGATGACAAGTAACTCTGGGGGTGTCATAAAAGATGTTCAGTTTGTAGGCATGTGGAAAGAGCTGTTTTCCCAGGGGGCACAGGGGTGTTGTCACGGTGGAGCTGTGATGATAGCCACTTTCACAGAATATATCCAGTGAAAGACACCCTGGACATTTAAAAATTATTGATACTAGGAATCTCCAGAGCCTGTTTGTTTTGCAAGGGCCTATCACCCAGCCTTGCTGCTTTTGATGTGCATTTCTGCATACGCACAAAGCATTCATTTCCTTCCTCAGTGTTTTCATTTGCTGCTAGGAAGCTTCTCTGTCCCTCAGACAGGCCTGTGGCTATTCAGAGTCAATAGCTTCACATCACTGAAAGTCCTAAATAAATGGAAGTAGACAATATGTTTTGCATCAAAACAGCCTGGGACAAAAACTAGGGTGGAATTGTGGATAAGGCAGACCCATGGTTGAGGGCCAGGTCACGACTCAACTCGAAACATCAATGAGTCAGTCTTGAGCATGGTGTGTCCAATGGGAACACAGGGGTGAAGTCTGGAATGACAAAAATATCAGGAAACCTAAAAGGTAGGGATGAGTGATAGTAGGGAAGAGTGACTGGAGCAGGGTAAGCAGGCTGATCAGCAGCAGTCATGATCCCTAAGCCTACAACTGAGTCTACTTCTGAAGAGCACTTGGGTATCCTGCCTGGCCTATGGATGCTGTTCCAGGAGGATGCAGGTCTCCCACAGATTCTGTGTCTTATCTGCAAAGCCTAGGCAGCTGGCTATGATGTAACTCTTCCTAGCCTGTGGATATTGGAGTTTGTGGCATTACCCTTTGGGCGTCAAGATGTGTTTAATTGTAAAACTGTCATGATTGTGTGTAATGACTAGTGAGGGAGGAAAATGAGGAGAATGTGAGCAGAGTTAAGCAGTGAAATATAAAAATCTTTCTTGGACTTTTGTAATGTAGAGCAAGAAAACAGAATGTGCATCAGTACTGTAGCTGAAACCAGGCTGAGATAACAGTGGCAAGGAGGTATGTGGTTTGAGGATTTCCAACACTTAGCTGTCAGCTGAAAAATTTAGGGCTTTCAAGGAAAAGCAATCCAAATGCTCTTGTCAGACTTTCTTGAGGTGGCTGTTGATCAGCTTTGCTGCACTGGGGATTCAAGCAGAGACAGTAAGTGCAGTGGAAGCAGGGAGGAAATGCCCAGCTGACAAAGACGCACCGTGGAAATTCAAGATTTGGAGAGTGTCCTGAGCAAGTGTTGTCAAGGGTTAGGTGTACACCACATTGCTTGCTTTCAGTTTGAGAAGGCAGTGGTGTTACCTAGCGCTGATTTCCATTGCAGGGGACTAATTGGCGGAGTGGTGTAGAGGAATTTGGAAATGATGTTTAGAAGAATATGGATTTACCACCAGGTATAAGAAGTGTGGGTCTCAGACTGAAATTACTCTGACCGACGCTGCAGGGAGCCAGGTGCTTAATGGATAGCAGGCAGTGGGGGATCAAAGCATGGAGACATCCATTCCCAAGCATGGTGGTCACCAGACATGGTCTTGTGAACAAGGCAGCTCAGAGATGATTTCTGAAGGCAGGGTCACTGACATCTGGAATGAACAAAGAGCTGTAGGCCTCTCTGGATTGGTGTGATCTTAGGTACTACTTGAGTCAATAGATATTCGGGTACTGGGTTCATATGTCTGACGACCAGAAATTGTCCATGTTCCAGAATTTCCAAAGCAAATCTCATCTTTTTATGACAGAGCAGCCTTCAAGGCAGCTATTTTTTTTCTGTCAAGGCAGGGCAGATCTGTATTAGGATTTTTACTAAAACTCTCTTACTAGGATAATTCCAGTAGAACGACCTCTATAAATTGCACATTTTTTCACTGCTGTGACTGGGAGGTCTCAGAACAGTATTGCTTTGTTTGCCCTTTACTGGGCATCTGCCTTGCTGTTTTGATTACTTGGTTGATAAGTAAGTTACAGAAATCTAAACACTGAGGAGAACAAGGACCATGCTGCCTGTTGCTTTGATAGCACAGCCTTAAGTGCAGAGTTAGAGGCACCTGCCCCCGCAAAGAGGAGCTCTGCTGGGTTTCAGTGTGTATGTGTAGGGATGAGGTCATCCTCTGCTTCAGCTGCTCCAAAGCAAAGTGGACTTCCCTGGAACATTTAATCTCCATTTTGGAGAGTAGAGGCGCCACTGACTTGAAAAGCCTTTGATGAACTTGTAACATATGCTAACAAGCAAGCATGCATTTTTTTAATTATTTGGAGCAGCAGCCAAGCTCCCAGTGTCAAAACAATGATCCAGAAGAGGAATGTCTACAGTCTCTTGGAAGACATTATGCAGAAATACCACAACTGTCACTTTGTTTGGATTAGATAGACAGGTTACTTTGACAAAGATGTCCCAGGGCAAAGGAAATGTAAAGATTATTCTAGTCTTCCAAGAGGTGATTACTGTTGCTTGTCACTGTACATCAATCTAGTGCTAAAAGATTATGGATAGAATTTTGGAACTTCACTGGAGCATTTAATGATGTTTGGGTATTCCAAGATGCCAAAACATCCATATCAGATACAGAACACAGTCCTGCATTCACTGCTCTGATAGAAGCAAGTGTGTTCCCTGAAAGCCAACTTAAGATCAGTGCTTCCTGCTGTCTTTGAAATACTTAATTTCCAAAGAGTGGGGGATACCAATCTCCAGATTTGGCTTGGTTGAGAATCCCTTTGTCTACTTAATTGACAAACGTCTAGACTTGCCTTCCAGAGCATCCCTGAATATACCTGCAAAGGATGTTATAGGCTTGCTCATAATGACAGGGGGAAAAAATATGCCTTTAGTGTCATTAATTCTTGATGCTATACATGACAATGTATCAGCTAGTCCAAGATTTGGCAGAATGCCTGCAATGCTTCCCCAGCTCATAAAATAATGTTTGTTTTGTGTTTCTAATTTTCTAAACCCAAGGTCAGGAGCATCCTAACCCAGCTACTACTATCAGTTATCTCAACTACCTCAATGGTTTGGCAGTAAAGAGTAACAGCAGCAGCTGTCTGAGGAGCGGCTGCAAGGATGAAACTCCTCACATTTCTAGATTTGTCACCACCTGCAAGACCTGTGAGGACACTGGGGGTAGCTCTAGAATCACACCACTTAACTGCAGTATGTGGGGAAGGGAAAGGATTTTCTTTGGCTGACTAGCTCAAGTATGACAGAAACAAAAGTAAGCCAATGAATAAAAGGCTGTAAAACAAGTGTGATTAAAATTCCCTGCAACAACTGTGAAGAAAAATGTAAAGGATGAGGAAATCCAATTATGGTAATTTAAATCTGTTCTTTAGGTGAGAGTGGAGATATCTCCAGCAATGTATGTCATGACAAAGATGACAGAAGTCGCAAGGGGAGTTACCTGGCAGCAGCTATTTAAGCATGAAGCAGCCCCTTGATGTGGTTGATGGAACACAGAGTAGCCATGGGCAAGCAATAACACTGAAGATGGACAGGTCATGCAAAAAGGCAGATGCTGGTGTGAGAAGGGGAGCAGAAGTGTGCTGTTGTGAGAGGAAAACAAGAAATGAGGAAGAAGGACTAAAGGAGAAAGTTCACACATAAGTACAAAGAGGAAGTAAAGCAATAGAGAGAATGTGGTTGCACTGAAGAGCAACTATCTCCACCAAAAAAGTGTAGGATAGAAAGGATGCAATCTGATAGCAACCTATCAGTGTATGTCTTAGTCATCAAAATGAAGCAGTACCTAAATGTTTAGGGAGTAGAGACTCCAATGGATGCAACTATATGAACATACCCTAATCTTCCAAGTTCAGTGCTTTCATGTTCTTAGATATATTAGCCAGATGTTTTCAAAAAGTTACTGACAAATGAAAGAAAAACTATTTTATACTTCATTTCAGGAAGTGGAATGAAATGATAGAACTCCTGATTATAAAATATAACTTTAGGAATAATATTACAAATTTATATTTTCTGGAAAGTCTTCCAAATATAGGTCAATAAAAAGAAATTGCAAGTCCTAAAACATTAACTTTGGTCAAATAAAGAAAAACAGTGAAGCTGGCTGAACTGAAAAGCTCAGAGAAATGAACGAGGAGTAATCTTGGTACTTCTTTAAGTGAAAGATGCAAAAGCAACTTGTAGGAAGGGACAAACTTACAGAGAAGCACTCCAGACTTAATAGGCTGAGTATCCTCTCCAAGAAAACGTTAGAAATAGTCCTTAAAGACTACAAACAGATTCTTATGAGCATATAAAGCTATGGTCCTTAAAGAACACACACAAATCCTTATGAGCAAATAAAGCTATGTTTGTACATCAGGATGTGAAGAGATACAGTAAAAAGCCAAAAATCAGAGTTGATTTAGACGTTGCTGTGGAAATTAGGACCCAAACAGTTTTCTCAGTATAATAAAAGAAAAGAAAAGAAAAGAAAAAACTGGGAAAGAAGGAATAGAGCTACAATGGACTAATTAGCTGAAAGATTTAATTCATATTTTGTCTTAGTTTATGATAGGAAAAATAAAACAAAGCATGGAAACAAGCCAGGTAACTAGAGGAAATTATTGCCTTTGAGGTGCAAACAAAACTTCAGGTACTGTAATAATGGACTTCCATCTCCTGAATTCTAGAACAATTACTTTCATGTAACCACAGTTTTGGTAATCACACTTTTGAGTAGAGACTAGTAAATATGATGCCTCCATTTCAGGAAGGAAAAAATAGTGTTCTGAGCCCAGACCTGTACTCTGACTTCAGGAGTAGGCATGGTTTAAAAGGACAAGCACAACTGAAAAGAAAAAATAATTAAAGACTTGAAAATAATTGCTGAATGGGATAAAAGACATGTGGGTTTACAAAGTTGAATTATTCCTGACTGACAGAAGAATGAATTTCCTCTGAAAATGAAATGAAACAGATCTAATCCCACTGAGCGTCAGCTGATATTTTGATACACTGTCAAATGGGAAATGGTTAATATAACTGGAGAAGGTAGAGGATAGAAGTGGGATTAAAAATCCTATCAGGATTTCACAAAGTGAAGTCAAAACCAGACCATATTGAAAAGGAAACTATTGGGCTGAAATACATTGTTTGTTTCTCAAAGATCAGTCTTGGTTTCATATAATTAAATATTTTCCTTTGGGACTTCAGTAAAAAAATTAATTTTTCCAATGACATTTGCTATACACACAAGCACCCTGTACTGGTCAACACAATGCAGAACCAGAGTATCACAAAGGAATAAGAGGTGACCTTGAGAAATAAGTAATAGAAATGGGTTGAAAGTTAATAATATGAAGTACACCATTCTTTGGGGATCAAAAATAATTTCTGCTGTATCTGAAATCATAGATGGGAATGGCTGTGGGAGAACCCCATATTAGCATGGTGTTAGAACCACTGCTGCAACACATCTGTGAGAAAAGTGAGTATGTGCCCAGTGTGTAGCAGAGGAAATAACTTTCATTGCAGACAGGAAATGATGAATACTGGTATCTAAGACATTGCGAGATCCCACCTGAAACATTATGGACATTCCTGGTCATCCCCTGTCAATAAAAGTATTCAATGAGAAAGGAGCAGATGCTGAGAAAGATCAGCCCAATGGACACTATCCTACAGGAAGGACCAGAGCCTGATCAGCGGGGAAGAGAAAAGGAATACAAAGGGTTTCTAGAATAGATCAGGAAAGAGTAAACACCAGAAGAAAAACAGCTGTATAAGAAAGCAGCATAAGATGGAAATCTGAACTAGTTACAAACATTAATGTAGATGACAGAAGTTGTTTTTCATGAGTCAGAAGAGCAAGACAGTGGTACATCCTCCCAGTAGAAGCAGTGGAACAAGAGATTTGCCTGGTAACAACGCTCAGCAGGATCCCTGCATAGAAGGATCATGCCCAACAGAGCTGCCTGAGAAGCGGGAGGCTGCACTTGGTGTTCCGGTGTGTTCCTGGAGAAGGAGGCAGGACCTTATTTCTGGTGGCATGACCACTGATGTTCCTGCATCTGAGTGATCAGCCTGGTTTAACTAGAGCTCTGCAGGTCTTCCTGGTCCTTGTATGCGTGGAAATCTCAAAGTGCTCATCATCTGCAGCCAGCAGTGCCCCTCACTCCTGTTCTGCTTTAGCAGTATGATTCAATCCTCCCTTTGAGTAAGAAGTTCTCCACATCGATCTAGCTGTTAAGTTTTATGTGTTAGTATATATATTGTGTGATTATGCTGTGTCACTACCAGATATGCACTGGTGACACCATTCCACAGTGGAGGAACACATACTGGGCTCCCTTTTTTGGATTGCCTGTTCTCTTGACTGTGGGACGAATTCCCTCACAGTCAATGTAATACCAGTTTCTTTTGGTGGAAGGTTATCTTTGTTTAAGTTACAGAAAAATCCTATTTCCACAGGCCATGCGTTATATAATAATGGTATAAACTGTGCCAAGTTTTGCAACTTATTTTCCTTGTAGCAGTACATGTCTTCAGTAGTACAGTGAGTAAGGTATAACAAAACCAGCCTGCAGCTGGTGTCTAAATGAAACAAAGCATAAAGCGGATTAAGTGCTACCATCATTTTATCACAGACATGAGATTAGGAGAACTGCTTTGTTTAAAAGTTACAAAATCTTTTTGAAGTCTAAGCTTCGTTGAAGCTAATCTTCACAGGAAGCAAGAGTTTTTCTTTCTTTGTATGTCACTGCTGTTCTCCCAGTTCAGCTCCCTTAGAGTTTGTACCTTTCTAAGCAAATACTCTTCCGGGAACAGGGCATCTGGATATTCCTTGTCTTGCACGTGGTAGATGTGCCCAACAGCCTTGGGTTTGCTGTAGCGCTCAGTCCAGAGCACAGGACCTCAAGACTCAGGTGTTTGTGTCTCCCATTCACTGCATGTGTGTGAATAACTTGGGATTCACCAGGCCCAGGACTTAGGGGGAAAAAAGAAAAATGAGAAAAATCAGCACTCATGGGACAGGAGATAGGGCATGAGAGGAAGCAGGTTAACTGCAACTAGCAGGGAAAGCTTGCATGTCAGCTAAAGGAAAAATAGCTGAAGAAACAAAGAAGGGAAAAGAAACAGAGGAAGTGGAGTGAGAAAAGCATGTGAGTTTAGCAGAGCTAGTATTCAAGGGGAAAAGCACTCTTACAGGAGCTGGATGGAAAGGGAAACCAAAGGCAGAAAATCGCAGAAATTTTTGGATGTGGTTCGCTGACTGTGCAAAGGAGAAGCTAAACTTAAAGCACACTTAGGCTCATTCAGAATAATAGGCTAAGATTAGACACAAACACAATTTCTTTTATGATTCCCATACTGGAATGGCAGGCAGATTGAGAACAGGGAAAGGGTATTACACCTTGAACATGCAGATGACCACATGGTTTGCAATGGAGTTTGTAGCAGTGTATGTCTTCAGAGTGGGAACTCATTTAGTCAGTCCTCCATCTCTTTCCCTTTCCATGAGCTCAGAAGGGAAAAGCAGCATCAGGAGAAGGCATCCAGAGCTGCCTGGTGTCTGGGAGCTAAGCAAGTACTTCAGATGTGCTGAGGATGTGATTCATGCTGATGCTTTTACTTTACAAACCATCCAGTCTCTGTGTTTTGTTACTGGTCCTAGAGCAGCGTGGGAACCAGAATATCTGTTTAAGTGAATTTCTTTCTAATTGGAAAAGAGCACCGTGAAATTTTTGCAAAAAGAAATCATCCTGGTGAAAACCCACCATTTCCTGCCCAGAAGAATATTTCATGTTGACTTCTACATTTCCAATAAGAAAAAACACCAATATTTTGAAAACGATGATCCTGAAGTAAAAGGAAAACATTGCACTGTTAAAACTGACTGTTGAAATTTTAAAACAATGCTAATTAAAAACCAGCCTGAAATATTTTATCCTCCTTAAATGCTTCTGGAGGTTTTCCTTTTCCAAAATATAATGCTCTTGACATACCCACGTTTCCATGGAAAGTTTCAGTTTTGACATGAATGGTATTGTTTGACCAAAAAAATACTCTTCCACTGGAAAAAGAAAAAAAAAGTTCTTGTGTGGCATCCACACCCTTCTCTTTCTCCTCAGTATATTTTTCCAGTCTTCATCAGTTAGACCTCTGCCAAAAAGAGCAGAAAGAACGTGTTTGCTGCTGTTCCACTCATCGCTGCATGTACCCTGGTTTTTTTCACATCAACCCTTTCCCCACCGAGACCCTGCAGACTGTAGGTTTTCGGGGCCACCACTGCCCCCTGCTCTGCATTTGCACCATGGAACTATCCTGACAGGGCAGGATCAAACCATAGGCCCCATCCTCACAGCCTGCCAGAGGAGACACCTCACTGCAGGCATCGGGGCGGGGGGACCCCAGCTGGGCTGGGCAGGTCCTAGTCCTCAATAAACACAGTGCCTTTTGTTACGCTGCACGTCAGCTCTCCAGGTCCCTCAGCTGCCTCAGAGTTAAATAATATTGAAAAAGTGCTGATTACTGAAAATTAAAGGATTTCTGCTGGTGAGCAGCACTGATAACACAGGCCTGAGGTGTGTGCTGGCATTTATGGCTTTACTGCTTCTGCACTGCTTGAGAAGGATATCTAGGAACAGCCAAGGTGTCTGACTGCAAGCTCTGCACAGAGGTACGTCAAAGAAAAGAGGTGTTGTGCATAGCAGCGATGGGTTTCCAGCACTCTGAGTGCACTGTTAATTCCACATCTTCCCAAGACAGGTGAGTTCACAGCTTTGCCAGCCCTGATGCAGAGCCTAACAAAGATTTATTGCTGTTACTTGAGTTTGTTAACAGAGCACTTAGGCATCAGTGGAGGACGGGACCATTCCAGTAAATGCAGTGGAAAAACTGCCCACACGCAGAGCTGTGTGCATCCCGAGGAGCTGAGTGAGGGGGACGGTGCCAGCCAACGGCCCCCAGGTCACCCTTGAACCATCTTCAGCTCTACATTCAAAACAGGCATTCATTTTAAAACATCTGTTACTGAAAAGTTAAACACAGATAAACATCGCTCAGAACCCAGCTAAGCATTGGGCTTCAGGGTATGATGACATTAAGAGGGCGGTCAGGGAGTCAGGAGATGACATTAAGAGAGGGGTCAGGGGGTGAGGATTTGGGTGGGATGTCTCTCTGTGGTACCCAGGTCAGCCAGCTGAAACATCCCACCAGCTGCCCCAGCTCCAGCACGAGATGGACATCCCCGACAAGTGGGGTTATCTGCAGTGTCTGGAGGGAGCAGCAAGCTGTAAATCTCACTGAGTGGAAAGAGCAAACACCGTGACGTAGCTCCCCGCTAGAGCCTGGCTGAAAGGCGTAAATGCTGCCCTCACAAACCTTCATGGAACTACTGCTGCTACAGTGGAACAGGGCTGGGATGGCTGTGGAGATGACAAGCCTTGGTAGAAATATTTATGGGTCTGTAGCTGCTTAAAAAGAAAAAGACTGTTCAGCAATAAACTTGTGGGTCTATCTAAAAATATGAGTAGAAGGGTCTCTTAGGTCTCAAATATTTTAAAATTAGCAGGCTTTAGCTTTGCCAAAAGAAATCTTTAAAACATTATAATATTTATACCTCATAATTTGAGCCTTTGATGTAGCATCTGTCCTTGAGTCCATGTTTTTGAAGGGAAATCTAAGAAACATGTCTGAATAAAGCAAATCTTCATGAAACACTATGTCATGCCAAGTAGTGTCACCACTCAAGGACCAGTGTCACACCACAGGGACTCCTTCAAGGTAGCGCTGTCTCTCCTCCAAGCACCAGAGGTACCATTCCCACCAGAGCTTTTGATTTCTGAAGAGTTCCCAGGACCTTATGACCTGAGAGCATCTCTGTTCTCTACCCTGGGGGTGCTACTGCCCAACTAGACTGAGTGGAATCTTCCTTTGTCACTGATGGCTCTCTCCAAGGAGTGCTGGCACTGCTGGGAGGGGGCTCAGTAGTTTTCCTTAGCCATCCTTATGGCAGGGAAGAAGAAGTTGCTTTTAGGACTTAAAGGTGGCTACTTCAGAGGTGGTATTCCTCTAGCTCCTGACAGGCAATAAACACCACCCGTGAAAGGGACAAAATCAACACCAGAGAGGCAGAGCTGGAGGTGTTACAGGCTACGAGTGGATTGTCAGCAGACAACACTGCGCCTTAGTGTCTGAGCTTGAGTTCAAGTCTGAACAACGTGTGCCTGTGCCCAGCACTTGCAATGACGCAGCAGTGGCACAGCACAGAAGCAAAGCCTACAGGTACCTTTGCACTGAGAGCTGCTGGCAGAAACATTCAGCACAGGAGAGGGAAGAAGCCTGCCCTGCAAATCCTCCTCTTTACACAAGCGTTTCTTTCCTTGTGTCAATGGAAATGTTCGCACCGTTTATCCTGGCACTGGCCAGCAACGGCAGCAAAGCCAGAGGTCTCGTTTGTTTGTAATCTCTGCTGAGCACATGAATCACTGCTATGCATCACCAGATCATTTCTGGTTTATAACACCCTGCTCATTTCATTACAAAAGTTCAGCCTTAAGTGGAGTAAATTAATTTGTCTTCTTCTTGTCCTCACATCCTTTTTGATATTTAGAATGTGATTTCCATGGAAAAACAGAAATACTGCTCTGTGCCTGAGGCCAGCTAACATCAGGCCACAGGCTGTGTCCAGCACAGCACTTTCTGGGCATCAACAACCATTTCATAGGCGGGCTCCTTTGAAACAGATATCTCTTAGTTATCCAGTTCGTATCCTGTCATCACTGACTTGGTGTTTCATCCTTCTGCAAAGCAACATCGTTCTGAAAGTTTATTAAGCCCAGTCCTGTCTGACTAATGACAAGTTTAAAGCTTCCCCAGCCTTTTTTGTGAGTTCACCTGGGTACAACCAACCAAACTGCCCATATTGATGTGTGCATCAGCTCAGGCAGCTCAGGCAGCTCAGCAGCTGCCTTCAAGTCAGGAGATGACTATGTCTCAGTGGTGCTCGGCTTTAAGTGTTTGCCATACAAAAAATCTACAGAGGATGCACTAAAATGAAAAGCATGTGTAGTTATCCATTGTATTGTCTAACCATACCAACCCCTGAAAGAGCAAAGAACGTCAGGCCCACCAAGATTAACAAGGATCCACCCCAGACTTTGCAATGAGGCTGAAATTGTACCCGTCCACCATGTGTGTGGTGTGTGCAGTGGAAAGTATTCGATTAACAAGCTCTAAACAAAGGGAAACTGTTGCTGGGATGAACCCATTGAACATAACATAGCTTGTCCTTTGGTGTGAGTCTTCTAAGAGATTGCACTGCGATTTCTTCCGTCTTTCTAGTTTGCTTTTTTATTCCTGCAACTTCTTGTATCAGCTGTGAATTTCTTCGGCTCAGCGCAGGAGTAAGGATAAATCTGTAACATGCAGCTCATGCAAAAATACCAGTGGTAATGATGGCCTCGCCAGGACCTCAATGTTGTAAAGCTAAACAGAAAATATCCAGTGGGATAGAAACCATTGCTGATGCCCAGATACACATACTGATATTGGGACTATGGCTGTATTTTGTGCTCCTGTTCAAAGCTCTCTGGGACTAACACAGATGGCTGCATGTGCTCCTGTTATGCTGGTGCATGCAGATTATTGCAGTGCATCTCCCTCCCACCTGTGCCTCCCTTTCACCCACACCCTGAGCGCTTGCCACAGCAGAAAGTGCCAGCAAGGACCTCGGTGAGCTATTCTGCACCACCTGTCCTAATTTTTAAGGAAAGCTCTTAACCTTTGGGGAGGCATTGAAGCTGTACCCTTTGAGACCTTTCTGCTAGCACAAACCTCTCCAAAGCAGTTCAAGTTGCTTTCCAGCATCGTGGCCTCTCCTCACAGGGCACATCAACTCAAAGAAGTCTGATTATGGCTTTTCAGCCAGAGTTGAGACTTCACAATTTTCCATCAAAGAGAAAAAAGTATTTTGAGTGTGGCTGATTTTTAACAGAGAAAACAAAACCCCAAGAAAATGTTGTCTGTAAAGGCTTTTGTAAACAAAATGTGTTTTGGAGTTTAATTGAGGTTTTGTGTGCACATACTAATGTCAAGCTTAATTTATTGTGCTTTGTTTCTTGAAAAAGCATGGGAGAAGCATCTTCCTGCATGTTAGCTATTATTTTAAAAAGGGGATTCTGTTTGTTGGGCATTGAACCGTAGGTCGTTGCAGGCCTTCACCTGCGGGTCTCTATTGTTCTTTCTACCTCTGCACATCTCCTTAAAGCCAGAGTTCCTGGGTCAGAGGTTTGTGCAGAGCCTCTTGTGATGCTGCCCCAGCTGTGTCTGGGGGTGCTGTTGTACATAAGTGTCTTATAATAACATGGCTGATAATTCTGTACATTTCAGGAGGAACAATCAAGGTTGTTGAGGTCAGGCTTATGAATCAGCCACTGCTTTATCGTAATTAGCCAAAGTCTCACCTACCCCTGCACCAGACTGTGGTGGAGTAGAAACAGGGAGTTTTCTCCTCTGTCTCTTCAGGACCGTGATGGGGCTGGAGAAAGCAGACAGCTCCTCCATTTGTGTGTCTCAGACAGCAGAAGACATTCAGCTTGAGAAGTGGTGCATCTTTCTGGATCCTATAACTGAGTGCCAGACCGTTCATGCTGTTTGAGGGGAAGTCTTGACCGCATGCTGCAAGAAATGACAAGGCACGATAGAAACATCAGACAGTACAAGTCACTTTCACCACTCTTCGTACCACAGTATGCCTCCAAGGAAAGACCAGAAGGGCCATCCCATGGTTTCAGTTTCTGAAATATGAACCAAAGCCCAAAACACTAGGAAAAAAAGGTCTCTAAATGCACCAAGCCCTGTGGCCAGATTGATGCTCTGGAGGACTCTTTCCTGGGCTTGCTCCATTCCTTTGTGTCACTAGGCCCTCTTGGCCCAGGTCATGCCTTGTCCCACTGCAAGTCATACAGACCTTCTTCATGCCTTGCATCTGGGACATGTTCCACCACTCCTCTCCACCCTACCTCAGACAGGTCTCACAGGATTCTGTGCTCTGGAGAGGACCTGGTGGAAAGGGCTGCGATAATGAAGCTGCTGCCTGGGGCTGAAACAGCCTTAGGCCTCATACTGACTCTGCTTGCTTCTCCCCATCTCAACATCTCCATCTATCAGCTTCTTTCTCTGAGGTTAGCAGGGATCCCAGGCCAGTACCCTTCCCTGGGCAGCTGCCCTCCCACCTGCCTGCAGCTCCTGGACCCACCACAGCCCCTCTGGCACACTACCACATTCCCTTCCCTTTCTCCAAAGGGATGCACTGTGGCTGAGGTGAAAAGTGAGAACAAACTCTTTGTTAACATTTAGGGGGTACATTACTGTATCTGTTTGTACATAAACTCTTGGACGTTCACCAAGCTAACTCTGTGTCCTGATGAATACAACCAATTCTGGGACTATCGCTTTGTTTCACAGATAAGATCACTATTTGCTAGTGAGTCTTCTGATTTATATTATACGTACTTACTCTGGATCAGTTTGTAATGTTGCTTTGTTTTTCTTTGTCAAGAGGTAAACACAGCTACACATTCCAATTCTATGTTTCCTCACCTACAGCTTGGGGACACTGTCATAAATGATAGCCCACAGCCAAGGCAGGGTTTTTGAATACCTCAACCATACAGATGTGTCAATGGGCTTTGGGAAGAGACCCCTTCTCTTAGGAGCTGTGGAACTGGGAAAAAAAAATCCAAAGACATGTGCCTGTGACCTCTGTGACCAGCAGCAAAACAGATCACCATCTCCCATGGAGAAAAGAACCTCACAGAGCCATAGCCATTTCCATATCTGCCTGAATGTGTGGAAAGCACAATAGCAAGAAGTTTATTGAAAAGCAGACACTGGTAAGTACATTCTCTCTGACTTTGCCAGTCAAACTAGTGAATTCTTTAGTCATTTCTCATCATCTCACATAGGACATTAAGGAAACAATGGCTTCTGGGTCTAATCAGAAAATTTCATCTAATAAAGCATCTAGCATCATGCAAAGGAGAGGTTTGCTGTTATTCAGCTCCCCTTAGCCATATAAAGGAAACATTTACCAGTGTACATTATAATACTGGTTAGATGTTACCAAGCAGCTATTATGGTGTCTAACATAAATCCTTAGTGCTCCCCATCATCAATTAGCCAATCCCATTCAAAATAGTTGGCCACGCTGGAGAGAACTGAAAGCCAGCAGGAGGTAAATCTTCTTAGGCATCATGTTTCCAGGCTGTAGTAGCTAAGAAGCAGAGTCTGAAGTGCTGTGGGAAGGAGGCAGGAGCAGCCATGAAATGCCGAGCTCTCCCTACTATATTAGGTAACATGGAAGTGGAGAAAGCTGTGCAGGATTACGAGTAGGATGAAGAATGGTATGTTTCTCTCTCGCCCTCTTTGCTGTATTTCTCTGTTGTACATAGCCCAAAGCAATTTATGGCTAAGTTTTAAATTCTGTTTGGAAAGTGATGGTTAGCTCAAGGCTGGTGACAAGATATAACACATCTGACATCATTGCTCCTCTTATAGCTCAGGCTGGTGTGGAACAGAAGTTGCTGACCTCTGATCACTGTGCAGAGGAATTCTCGAACTGAGATATGGCACCCTGAATCTACTTTTTACAATACAGATGTCTAAAGCTCAAAATCACTGCCCCTGTATCTGTAGGAAGAGATGCCAAAGTATAAATGAGGATGGGAACTTAATTATCCTGTAACCCTTAGAAACTAGTCCTGTCTAAAATCATTTACAGTACAAGCAAAGGTATCACAGCACCCAGATGTGCCTGAAAAGAACAACAACCTCACCCTTATCTTGTAATCTTCTTGAAACCAGGATCTCATCAGCTTCACAAGAACTATGAGAAGTAACTTGTTATTATTTTATTGATCATAATTTTCAATGGGGATCTAACAGCTGGTGTGTAGAGGAATGTAGCATGTGAACGTGCATTTCCTGTGCAGGGAAATAGGCACTGTTTTCCTACACATGTAAATGCAAGGAGGTTCTCAGTGCTCTCTCTCTGCTCTCTCCAAATCCAGTGAGGAATATCTTTCCAGTACATCCAGTTGGATCAGAAAAATATGGACAGTACTGTGTTGCTACAAATCAATCAAGGTAGAAACAAGCAGTCCTTATTGCACCATTGTCAAGTGATGAGTCTAGAGACTGGCAATGCAGTGTTGTATCTTCAGTGTGTACTTGTCATGTGGCATGGCAGAAGTCTTTTCATGGACACCCTCCTTTCTTTCTGGATGGTGCAAAAGAGGTGAAGCTCAGCAGTTGAAGGTTTTCAGCTTGCTAGTATTGGGAAGAGCCCCACTGTGCCCTTGGTGTTTGAGCAAATAGCTATTGTGAGTTTTGGTGAGATGAGGAAAGAGACTCTATGGTATGGTTGCTTGAAGTACAAGAAAGCTGGAAAGACCAATCTTTCTGACCAAGCAGATCATGCAGTCTACTACAAAGCTATCAGAGGGCTCCACCCCACCATGGCTTGTGAGGTTTTTTTCCTTTTCCTGGCTGGTTGAACATGAATTTTTGTACAATGATCGAAAGCACATGTGTGCACCTCTACGGATGAAGAATCCATCCAGCCCTGTCACAGACATAGTCATTCATGAGTGCTGACATTCCAAAAGTACTCATGAATGACTGAGGCAGTGAATGGACAGAGGCATTGCTCTAGCAATCATAGGTTGCTTTCAGTTCCCTAAATCCAAGATTAAGGGAAAAAATCCAAGATTGAGGTGAATTCATCTTTTTCTCCCAGCTGAGTTGTACACACATAAATACAAAGATCCTCAAAATGTTCTTCTCACCATGGACTTATAAATGAACATGAAAAGTCTCCTCTTTATCAGTCCCTCCTTCCTTCTGACATTACCAAAACAGGGAGTATGCTACCTAAGTCTCTAGATGATGGCAGAGTTGCAATGGAAAAACACTGGGAGTAAATATAGATCATCTATCGTACACACTCAAATAAGTTATATTTTCCTGAAGTCTCTATGTTTGGAAAAAGAATTGGTTTTGCCTACGCACAACATTAAAATGAATAGTAATATTCTAGAGTCATCAGCTGCATCAAAGCTTGCAAGCTGCGATTTTGGAGTTATCATTAATCTTACTTGTGCCCTTAATTTTACTGTGTGGATCTCTCTAGTAAAACATTTAACGTCTAAACTTGTTCATATATTACATATTTTAATAAATCAGCTTATTTAACATATAGTTCAATAACCTAATTTAACAAAATTAATTTGTTATATAAAAAACCAAAATAATTTGCTATTAATTTGCTATTGAAAGAATAAGATAATTATATTTGTTTCAATAGCAAATTAATAGCAAAACTACTAAAAGCATACACAGAATCCTCATTACAAAATACCAGAACTAACAATATCTAAGCAGTTGCATGAAGAAAATATTGTCAAAGGGCAGGGTAATCCAAAATTGCTTCTTCCTAGATAAAAAGAATTTGAGGAGATGACAGGTTATTATGCACTGAAGATTCAGAGCTGGACTCAAAAGCATCTGGCTACAGCAGTAACTTTTGTTCAAATCTTTCAGATAATTATAATTAACTCTCAAAAATACATAATGCAAATAAACAGGCAAGCACTACAGATGTGGATTGGCTTTTACACAGTCTTAATAGCCAGAATTTCCTGTAATTTCATGAAAATTCCACTGCAGAACTGAAGACAGTGAGAATTTTGAGTGAAATAAGACTATGGGTAGACCATGGTAGTTACAGGAATACCTCTTGGCCTTTTGATTGTGTCTTTCGTGTATCTTTGGTTTTCTAAAGTGATGAAAACCACCAATCAGCATGCAATATTACACAGGCAATGTGTCTGAAATCTAAATATCTTTTACTAGCAATCAGGATTGGTTTTTAAATTCTACCTTCTTACTTAAAATGTGATCTGCAAAGTATAACTAAATAATCACAAATTAGAGATGTAACATTGAATTCTGTCAGTACATTTCAACAGCTTTATACATCTTTCCTATATTCACAAGTGACGTTCTGGTAGCTAAAATTGGGTATTCAAGGAAAACATTGTGAAGAATTAGCATATATTCACCTGATCATAAGTACTTGGGCATATGGTCACCAAAGTTACGCAGGTAGACATCTGACATTGTCTCCTGTTTTGATGCCTTTTTGTTTACAGCAATTAGCAATCTTTTCTTCATATGCCTAAAACTAAGTGTTGTCTGAGATGTAGAGTTTCTGTGATCTAATGATAAAGGAGCCTGTGTTACCTTGCAATATTTACAAGCTACTGAATTTTGCGAGAGAAAGAGCATGCATAGATGTAGCCCTTTTGAAAGTTATTTTTAGCACAAGCATTTCTAACTGCTAGGCTTTAAAGGAAATTTCTGTTAGGAAAAAAAATTTCCAAGGAGCAGACCTTTGACCCATCCTCGTGTTTGTAAATACAGAGATTACCATAAAATGTTCTTGTTTATCAAACAATCACATCTTCCTGAGAGATGTTTGACGTTCTTTTAATTCTGCAATGGCTCAGTGTCCACTAACTGGGAAGAGTTTACTCCCATCTCTTCTGTTTTACAGAGCCCGAGGAGCCAAGTGGTGTCAGGTGGTGACAGAAACCTTCTCCAGACCTCCTCACGGAAATGACATCTCTCCAGCTCCCTCACTTCCACCTCTCAGTTTTCCATGTTGTGTAGAGCTGTAACAGGGATTATGAAAATGAGAAATGACACCAAATCCCCAACTCCAACCTTGACGGTTGCAGAGGAATTTTTCCAAACCACCAGCCACACCTAGTGCAGATCTGTCTGGCCCTGGTGGACCTACATCCCTGCAGCATCCACAGGACCAGACAATTTTACTGACACAGTCCTCAGGAGGTTCTAGTGTCCCCAACCTGTGCTCCTGTGAGCTACACATCATGACCATGACCCACATAGGAAGATCCCCAGTGCCTTTAGAAAAGCCACCCCTGCTCCTTCTATCACACTGTGCTCAAGTGAGTCCTACTGTACAAAACATCAGTCTTCTTCCTGCCTATTTCTAGTCACCTGGAGGCCAGAATATGCCGTCTATATCTAGTGAAAAAATAAAACTGTCCTACTTGTGCTCCTTTTAAAGTCCATGGAGAGCTTTGTTGCTGATTGTAACATGGAAAGGATGGTGTCACTTCTTTCTGCCTAAGCCAGAGCTGCAGCTGCTGCGGCTCCTGCACTGCTGCCCTTGAAGCCCCTGCACTAAGTCAAAGCTTTTAAATCAGAGTGCTCTGTGCACGGGCAAACAAATGCCAATGCACACTGAAGGAAGCACTTCTGAGAAGTCACAAGGCCAGGGAAAATAAAGATAATATTGCAAGGAAATGGAGGGAGGGCATCATCAGGCTGCTGGTGTGGTTTTTAGTGTTGATTTATATTTAACCTACTTAAATAAACTGCAATAGCTCTTCTGTGAATGCAAAAAATGGATTGAAAGTTTCCATTCGATTAAATAAGGAGAAAAAAATTACCCTGTGGCTAGTCTGTACACTCACTGATCAACAACGAAATCTCAATGGAAACTAGTGACCTGTCACTGTCAACACACAACCAATTTGAGCTGAGCTTGAAGGGGGCAGTCATGCAAGCACCACTTTAGACATCTATTTAGCACAGCTCTCTGTCCAGCTCACACTTTTTTCCATGTATTGTTGGATGAAACACACTGGCTCTGGCTATACCTGTAGATTGAACAGGACCAGGTTATGCCAAGCTGTTGTACAGCTGGGTGGATGCCCTGAACCCTGGGGCTTGGATGGATAATCCCCCTGATAGTTCACCAGGCAATTGGGTAATGGTGTGCTTAGGTGCTGTTCCCAAGGTCAGGCAACCTGGAGAGAGAGGGGGTTGGTAGTACAGATGACAATCACTCTGGTACAGGAAACCAGTCTGAGGAATGCCATATGTCCTCTGTGTGTAAATGCCCACAACCACCCAGCAAGACAGAGTCTAACTCCCTGGTGCTCCTCAGTCCCCGCTCAGAACCAACAACACCAGAAGAGGGTGAGTTCCTTCCACAGTCACCTTGTTCCTGGCTGGCTATCCTCAAAAATGTTCACCTCTACTTTCCTGTTCAAGCATCTTGAGAAACGTGAAGTTAACTGCACTTCACCCACCCTGGGAAGATTCAGGGGACTTCCATGTTTACCACTGGGACTCTCTCAGCGCCAAAAGATAAGCTTCAGCCTAAGCCTTTCCAAGCTAGAAGAATTCCTGAAGTTTTGTCTTGCATGATTGGTTAAAAAGAGAGTTGAAAAAACCCTTAAATAACTGCAGATTTAACATCTTGCTAAATTCTGCCACCCTTTTGCAACTTCTTTCCCTAAACAGAGCACTGCTGAAAATAAAGTCCCAGAAGAATTTACAGTAGAATATTCTGCTCTCAGTTTCCCTCCAGGCAGAAACTGGACTGGAGGAGATGTATTTAACCCATACAAAGAATTTTAACATAAGCAATATAAACAGCCAACCACCCTCCCACTTGTTGCTCAGAAACCCAGTCTGTGAATTACCCTTTCTTTCGAGATTCATTATCTAACATGTGAAAAATGCTCAACACTGCTCGCTCAGTTTAGGAAAATGTTGCTGCAGAGTTCTGGTGAGTTCTGTGTTTTCTGGAAATACAAGACTAATTTTCTTTCTCCTCCCAATATTTATTGGCTCTTTGAATTCCATTACTAAATTCAAAGGAAGACATAAAAGCAAGACTGCTCCTGGCCTTTTCTACATCTTTTTTCAGGATCTGCATATTCTCCATGCTCTTAAATCTTTACATTTGTCCAGTGGAAAGACAAAATCTTTCCCCTTTGGGGGTGTTTGGCTGAAGAGGTCTCTGAGGTCTCTCAGGCAGTTTCCTTCCTGATTAGAAATTGTAATTAAAAAACCTAAAAATCTTCTTAATTTCAGATTTCCCCAAAGTTCCTACTTTTTAAGTAAAATTATTTTGCTCACCTTTTTTTGTCCACTGCTTTTATCATCTTTATTAACTCTCTGGACCATTTGAACCTCCTGATTTCCAAATTCATCTCCATCTCACCTCAGTCTCTGCATCTTGCTCTGTATTTTTTTCTGCATTTACCATTTGCAGGTGTTCTTACTTCTTACCCTACTTTCTGCCATCGGCTACTGGTGACAGCTCTCTCTGCTTTGTTATCTTCCAAAATAAAGCCCGGTTCAGGGGGAATGCTGGATGCCACAAAAGGAGAACCATTGCAGCTGTGTGTGCAGCCAAAACCCAAACACCATATGAGAGGAAAAAAAAAATCATCCTCTTTTTTTCTTTCTTTTTTTTTTTTGTTTGTAATATTGTCTGACAGTAGGAGTTTATTTGTGAAGTTTTTGTTTGCTCTGCCTCTGCCTTTGCCTAGCTGGAGAATGAATGAGTGATGATGAGTGAGGAAGGCTTCTCTTCTTCCTTCACCACAGCATCTGAATATTTCAGACCTCTAACAGAATTTTAGGGGAAAGCATCTTGCAGGTTGAGGATCCTCAGATGTGTGTAGCTGTGTGAGTGCTGCTACAAATGGTCTTCCAGGTACATCACCTCCAGGAATCTTAGCGTGCGTCGGATTTCTCTGGAGTTGCTTTTAATGCTGGATGAATTTCAGAGGAAATTAGCACATTTCATTGTACATCAACAAGCTAAGAATGCCATTTTAGTCATTGCAATTGCAAGCACAGTTGCAAAAGACAAACATCAAAGTAAGAAAATGCATTACAGATCTTGTTTAGCGTCAGGGCTCCTCCTTGGTTTCTCTGATGATTTAGGTTGCAGAGGTCAGACTCAAACCTCTCCTTTCCTGCACAATCTCCTGGGTTTCTTAGAGCCTTGGGGCTTTTATGTCCTTTGTCTTCCTCTATTAAAGGTGGAACAGCTTTGCCCCGTTTCTTTGTTTCACTCTTAAAATCCCTTCTTGTTTTTCAAGTCTTCTCCCATTGCTGACAGCTGGGAAGAGGGGGTTACTCCTCTCACCTCAGGAGCTTCTCTGAATCTGTAGTTGTATGATTTCTTAATTAGCACGTTTCCACCAGCCTGAGAGGGTCACAAAACTTTCAAAATCATCCTGATATTTTAAAACTCATTGGACACTGACAGTGCTTACATATTTGAAAATAATGCCTCCCAGTTTGCTGTTAGTTTTACAGTGCCCACATATGACAAGCCGGTAATAAGGACTGTAGGCAATAACTCAGTCACAACTGAGAAGGCTTTGAGAAGATTTTTTTTCTAAATTACCTTCTTGACTGTGGGAAAAACATTAAGCTACTTTGGGGGACTGGGTAATAACTCACAAATTGCCCTGCACATTGTCTGAAGCAGCTTTCCAGACAAAGCCAAGGCATATGAGGTAGGAACACTCTGTCTACTCAGAAAAAAAGCAGAGCTCTGTTTGCTAGCAGGTGAAATGGGAATAGTTTCATGCCATGGAAAATGAGGCCCTGACACTGTTGCAGTACTGGAGTAAACCACACTGTCGATATACTAATAAAAAAAGGGAACATTGGCTGTGAGTACAAGGAGCATGCTGACCTCATGGAGTGCAACTCAGCTTGGCAGGGAGAGCTTGAAGGAATGATTAACTAAAACAAGTTTTATTAGACCTTCTCTAATATCATCTGAAAAACCTGGGTGGGGAGGGGTGTGGATTTACATTTCTGGGCGGCACCTGTCCTTAGCAAGGATGGGCTCAGTCTCAGTCCTCAGTAGGTTTTGTACTTTTTTTCTTTCATATTCCACATTTTCTGTCAAGTTTTCATTATTGACATCATTTATTGTGCTTAGCACAACTCTTTGTCCTCTGAGGGAAGCGTGAAAAATGATTTGAAGGCTGCCTTCAGGGATATAGACCACTAATATGTGATTATTGGTCTTCAAAACACAGGGCAAAGCTAAAGAGACACCAGGTAGACAAACTCAGTAGATAAAATCATGGATGATGCTGGTACTCAAGACAAAATAGTAACTTATGGTTTAAAGCTACTTGATTGAGTTGTTTCCATGGGGCTCAGCACCCAAACTATTCATATTCTACTCAGAGCTATAAATTGACTTGTAAACTGGCCTCAGGGCATTTTCACTGAGGAAGGAAAAAAATTGCCAATGAACTGGGGTGTTTGGAGGGGGCCAAACACAGGCACCCTTCCAGATGCAGGGGTTTGAACTGCCCCATCCTTCTTTTTGTGGTTTTGAGTCATCAACATGTGGTAATGCAATTATCTTATTAGGGACGGCCTCAGGCAGCTGAACTTTGCTTTCTGATGGCTGAGATGCAATCCCTGCCCCACTGGTAAATGCTAGGCTGTTAGGCTGGCTTGTGTCATGCCAATTACAGATATAACAAGTTACAATAATGTTACAGCACCGGATGTAATAACTAAGATCACCAAAAAAGAATGTCTTATGAGACTAACACTTAAGATCACTTAAGGCTGATGCTCCAAGTTTCAATTTAAAAAGCAAGGGCTGAGGTCTCTGAGCAATAGCATTTCCGTGGAGTTACTCATACCCCAAACATCAGGCATGAACAGATTGGGGGTGGCAAGACACAGATCTCAGAAACAAAATGATGAAAAGAATAGAACAGAGAAGGAGATACTGAATATGATACCAATTTATGTCAAAATTAGAGATTTCTAGATCAGCACACGCATTTTTTTTAGGACGTGGCGTTTTCCCATGAGAGTGAAATATAAGAGATAGCACAGTCAGTGCCAACAACTCTGAAGTATCCACTGTAAAGGACTCCCACTGAAAATTGTTTCAACTCAGAGCAGGAGAAAGCACGCAGCCATAAACTGCAACAAGTGGGAGTTTAGCAACATTTGAAAAATACTCTGCAAAATCCAGCTTTGCGTCTTTTTGTTCAGTTATCTTCAGGCAGAAGAAGTAGGGGAGGGTTTTGCAGTGAACCTGTGCCTCTGTGCCATGTCCTCAACCACCTAGCTTCTTCCCTGCTTCACTTGCATCTTCTGTAATGAAATAGTTAGATGGGAGAAGTAAGAAGTGGAAATTAAGAGAGACATGTATCTCAACATGACAGCTCTATAAAAGGGAATTACTCAGCGGCATTGGGAATAGATCAGAAGAAAAAAAATAAAAAACAAATCCAGGATTTACTGCTCGTTGGCTATTTTGGATGAATCAGATCCAAAACAAATCTGAGCTCTTGTGTCTGGAAGAAAGAGCAGCACTTAGTCATATACCGAGGGACAGTGATTCTTCAGGCTGGGATGGTAGCATGCCTCAACTACCTTATTTTGCAGTCAGTCTCTGTGCCAGGCCTGCATATGCTAGAGAAACACATTATGCTCAATTTTGGGGTTTTTTTCAGGACCCATTCCATGGTGTTGCTGACCCTGGCCAGTGACCCGGGTTCTGGCAGCAGTGGAGAGGCAGCCCCCCGGCTCTGCAGGCACTGCCCTCCCAGAACATGAGGCCCTTGTGATTCAGGGACTATTTACTGTGGCCTTGACAATCACCAGTGAGCCACATCATTGGGAACTGCTGCTGGGGGTGTCTGCGGCTTAATACTCACCAACATGTCAACCAGGTGGGTGATTTGGATGTGAGCAGGCAGTGAGCACATCATCATGTTCAGCCTTCATGGCATGCTGTACAATAGCGATATTTCCATTTAAATGCCAGGCAGGAAAGTAGCGTATTGAGCAGAGCACAGAATACAAGTCAATCAAGTTCAGTTCAATATCCTTATTTGAGAGTTATTGTGGGCAGAAAGCAAAATAGCCTGGGGCTTTGAGTGCTGTTCTCTTCCTAAATGATCCTGAAAGACTTTATTGATGTAAGCTACTCCCTCCATTTAGGCTGAACTCTGAATTGCTTATGAACCTAGATGAGGTGTCATGGTATGCATTTGGCAATATCAGGACATTTTGCAATTGTGCATGATTTGTGCAGATGAACTCCTCGAACTAAACAATGTATGCCATTGTGGCTGCACGCTGAGGTCTAGCTGGTGCTTAATCTCTCCCTGCACACAGACCAAACCCCCATTTCTAACATAATGATTAGATTAAAAGAAATGGTAAATCCATTTTAGGAAGTGAGTACATGCGGAGGACAGGTCAGCAAGGTAAGACTGGGGGATAGCACCAAGTCAAGAAGGGTTTCCAACTCTGGGAAACCCAACTGACCATGGATCTTGCCCAACAGGTTTTCTTGACAGGTAACATATAGAAACAGTCACCATCAGGTGGGTATTCAGCACCTGAGCCTGTCTTAGGCATCCCAAATTACTCTATGCAAGTGTCATCTTTCCTCTGTCAACTAAACACAAAGAGTTTTAGTTCCCCTTAAGACAAAGAGCTCTTCTCTCTGGAGTCTTAGTTTGGAATTGGGACACAGGTGGTTTGATCGCCTCTGAAGGGAGCAGCAGGATCAGCAGAACAGCAGAAACATATGTTAGCCTGCTGTGCCTGCTGGCAGGTCACAGGGGTAAAAGGTGAATTTTCAAGGTCAGAGGCAATTCATAGGTATTTCCTGGCTCCTTTGATCCAACTGAAGGGGAAGTAGAACTAGGAGAGGCAGAAGGACAAATGAATTGAGTAGAACCTGGGTGAAAAAATTTGTCCCACTCTTCGTTTATATTTTCTGATCCTGGATTCAGCAGCTTGTTGTACATGAAAGCACCATTTTTCAAGTCTGCTTTGTCATGAAAAGGCTGTTACGGGAAGCTGGGAGAAAAAAGCCCTGCAGTGAGCAGAGAGCTGACTCCAGTCCAAAAATGGTCACACAGTCCCTCAGGTGCACGTGTACAAACGACCTTGCTCAAAACAGCGAGAGACAGTGGATGTGCGGCCGTCAGCACTTGCTGCCTCCAGCCCCGCTCGTCCCAGCCTCCTGTTACCACTGTTTTGGAACAGTTGCCTAGATACACAAGAGCCTGGCTTCAACTTCGGGCAAGTTAATTTGACATTAAAACTTGACAATACCAAATGTATTCCAGCGTTCAGACCCACTTGCAGATGAAAACCACAACATTGGTAGACATCAGTATTAAATCTAACTCAAATTAACAAACCTCTTGTCAGAGACATGGTCGAGCCCCACCTTTTCTTCAGGCACTAGAGGATGGTCGCAGTAAGAACCACCCACATGTGAGATTTCACATGCCCTCGGCTTGCTGGAGACAGGCTGAATGAATGCTGGCTCCACACATCCCTGGCCTTGAATTCTTGACAGGGGCTCCAGGTACAACTTTAAGTTTGCCATTAATGATGACACCTGGCTGCAGACCTAATGATGTCTCACCCTGAGCTCTTGAATGCTTTTTTAAGAAACCACCTGAGATGCAAGATTTCTGGCTCATTGTTTATCTCATAGAATGCTTTGGGTTGGAAGGGACCCCAAAGATCACCTAGTTCCAACCCCCTGCCATGGGCAGGGACACCCTCCACTAGACCAGGTTTCCCAAAGCCCCATCCAACCTGGCCTTGGACACTGCCAGGGAGGGGGAAGCCACAGCTTCTCTGGGCAGCCTATGCCAGGGCCTCACCACCCTCACAGGCAAGAATTTCTTTCTAATATCTAACCTAAATCCACCTTTCTTCAGTTAAAAGCCATTACCCCTTGTCCTATCAGTAGACTGTCTTGTAAACAAACCCTCTCCATCTTTCCTGTAGGCCCCTTCAGGTACTGGAAGACCACTATAAGGTCTCCATGAAGCCTTCTCTTCTCCAGGCTGAACAAGTCCAGCTCTCTCAGCCTGTCTGCACATGACAGGTTCTCCAGCCCTCTGATCATCTTTATGGCCCTCCTCTGGACTAATTATTTCTGCAAGGATATACACTAATGAAAGTACCACTTCAGACAAACACCATTTCAGGATTTGTCTGACTTAATTACCTCAGGGAAAAAAAAGCCCACCCACCAAAAACTCCAAATGGAATTGCATGAGGACCTTCCCTCCCACTCTCTCTCCCATCTCATTTTGAGTCTACTTCTATCCAGGTTGTCAGGGTCCCTTAATTTGTGGGTATTGACCTTCTTGGTGTCAAGCAGGTAAAAATGGTTTCAAGACCAAGAAGAAGGTATTTCTTATTCTTCTGTAGCTTTCGGGGCAGGGTTTTGACACATCATAAACAATCATAAGCAGTCACAGACTCCAATTATCCTGGATAAATAGACAATTATTTCTCATACTTATTTCTCTCGCATCCAGAAACACATATTCTGGTTCAGAAACTCATGCCACCTGGTTACTGCATCGTTCTGAAATGCTTTTGTGACTAACTCAGAGATGCTTCTCTGAGTTTTCCCTTATTACTGACATACTGGTGGCTGTGCAGTACTCTGCTGCAGCAACGCTTCCTGCTCTAGTGTGCTGACCTAATGATCGCCTGGGGCTGGAACATACAGGATGGTTAGGTCCCTATCAGAGCAGACATGTAACTCTGGGCTACTCCTCCCATGTCTGCTTACATCCATGGTTTGGTAGTGAGAAACACAGATTTTAGTAGATTTCACTTTATGAGAGCACTCATTAAACAGCACCTCACTGGATCGCATCTTGCAGTCCTTAATCAAATACTATTCCCAAGAAGAACAGGAGAAGAGGGACTTAAATCAGTGAAAACCAGACTTTTTTTTTTCATTTCTTTCTTATTAACACCTCTCTCCATTTGAAATGCAATAGATTATCTCTCTCATCCCAACAACTGAAAAACAGGACCCTTATTTCCCTGGGGAATAATCTGGAATTACATGACACGCCACTGAGACAAATAACCTAAGGAAAGTGCTGTAGACAACATTTTAATGAGCTTTATCAGATTATGAAAAATGTAATGTTTTCCTTTGCAGCCATGGGGGGAACCATGAATCTTGATCTTGACTGTGGCTCTGCAAGAGAATGAAGGCCAAACTGAGAAAGGATGAAGTTTACAAGTGCCAGCTTTCACACTTGGAAACCAGAGTCTCTCTCTTATTTGGTCTGTATAAAAATTTTCTATGTCCATAGCTATTTCTGATACTCTTCCATTTAATATCTGGTGGCGAAGGTGGAGTTTTCAGCCAAATTGACAGACTGAAGAGGCAAATGTATGACAAGCAGGGCATTTATCTTTGCTCCTATATACTTCATAAGAAAATAACTTTTAAAAAAATCAAAAAAGTCTCCTAAAAAGTAGTTGTAAAGAAAAAAAAATCCCTTGGCTTTTTTTTTTTTTTTAAAGACATTTTCTCTCTTAGGCACATTCAAAGGCATAAAGAACTGAAAGGGAGGTTTTAAACTGAAATTGACTACTTGATACCTCTAAGCAAAGCTCAGGTCATTAAATCAGATGGAAGAAGGGTGGGTTGGATCACAGGAGGCTGCCTAATAGCTCTTTGAGTTTCTGGAGACAACCTGGATACCCCCAGTTGCTAAGCCTTCCCCTCTTTGTTCATGCTTGACCAGTTTTACCGCCCATTTTTTCAAGCTACCTCCTGCATCACTGTGTACCTTGTGAATTCTGGAGAAACCTTTAGGAGAAAAAAATAGGTAAAACAAATTGATGAAGTTTTGTGGGTTAATTATCATAACGTACAGGGGGAGGGAAAACCAAACCCCAAAAACCCCCCACCAAAACACTGCCAAAATATAACCCAGATATTTTTCTAGACCAAAAAATGCTAGAAAGGAAGATGTGCCATTTTACACCCTACACACTAGATGTGTCTCTTGGCCTCACACTGCTCCTCTTATCAGGAGAAAAACACACAAAGTAGTTACTGGAAAAAGGAGATAAATTACCTTAAATGGACAGCAGATTTCCCCACTGGTAATTCCCAAGTGGAATAAAGCCAGGCAGTGTTGACAGTCATGTGGGAAGGGAAGGGAAGGGAAGGGCAGGGAAGGGAAGGGAAGGGAAGGGAAGGGGAGGGGAGGGAAGGGGAGGGGAGGGAAGGGGAGGGGAGGGAAGGTTACAATATTTTAAGTGGAAATTCTATAATTGCAATTGCTAAAGGTAAATTGAATAAGCAATATGTATTCTTATATATATATAATTATACTGCTTCAACCCTTATTTTTTTCTAAAAGCATATGATAGGGTACCCTAAGCCATTAAGGTATCAAAAATCAGTATGCTACAAGGTAAAATAAATGGAAGTTATAGTTCCTTTATCTAACTTTAGAACAATGAACCTCAGATAAGGATAAAATAAACAGACCATTTGTAAGTTACTATAAGAAGAATTGGAGAGACGAATTATTTGTTAACTGGTAATAGTAAAGTCTGAATCTGTCAGGATACCTGCTGACAGATTTATTTCTGTGTGTAATGGGGAGAATATATTTTTAGAAAAGGGTAGTATATTTTTCTTGTAATATGAAAGATCAGCAGGAAGAAATAAATCAGTCTTTCAAAAAAGTCCTAGGACAGCACTGTAGTTTTATGAGTGCTAGATTTTACCAAGATTAGTGCTCAGCAAAAGTTAAAAAAAGAGGTATTTGCTTTTTAAAGAAATGAATTACTTCAAAAAAGAGAGAGATGTTGTTCTATTAAAATTCCTGCAATCATACTAGCAAAAAGGGAGGTCTAGAGGCATACTGGGAGAGGGGAGTTTTGTTCCCAGAGGAGAAGAGAGTTTTAGTATCATTCAGACATTTGCATTCTTTTTTGAGGTTAAGATCTCCTATCTACAACATCTTTCACTTTGGTGTGATGCCTAGCAAATACAGGAATGTCCAAACTGAAACTTTTAAGCTAAAAATATATTTTTATAGTGAGGACATGAGATCCTGGCCCATAAATGAACACTGCCTGGTAGCTCCATGGTGGAGCCAGAGGGTGATTGTGTCTAACCAGCAGCGCATGGTCTACCCTGTCACAGAACTCACTGGGCAACCATTGCTGGAGAAACCTGCTGGGAATACGGCTGCCCCCACACAAACCAGGAATTGAATTCAAAAGCTGACAGTCAAACATCTCAACCTTAAATTGGACAAAGGGAATGAGTGCAGTCCACAGTAAACAAATACAGCATGGTTTGGAATTGGTCATCCACCTCCAAAAATTAGTGAGAAAATTAGGGGCTTGAGTAAACAAATTTCTCCACCAAAAAAAATAGGTGGCCACTGTGGAAAATGTTCGTGGCATTAAACAAACAAACAACAAAAACATATTTTTGACCATAAATATTTTCTATTTTGAAATATTGTTACAGTATTCCATTGGTTGCAGAAGCTGAAATTCAGCTGTTTTCCATCCAGGCTTCTCTGTGGTCTGGACTTCTTCATTACAGGACATCACCCTGAATGCACCGGAGAGCTCAGCAAGGGGAGAGGTACCGCACTGCACGAGATGGGATGTGGCTCAATACTCTGCTGTGGAAAGAATGGGTTGGGGAAGGAAGGATCCTGCTCTGTGTGGTGGACATTAAGCAGAGGCAATTCAGAATTTATGATCTGGATGAAAAGATTTTGATTGACTAGTAGTTTTTGCAACACCCTCAAAGATCTTTTCTTTAACAGAGTTGGCTGATACAGCCTGGAAACAGAATCACTTTCCTGGCATAGCAGGCAACTGAGAGACCATGCAGATTCAGGGTCAGGATGGGGAAGAGCATCTGGAAAAGCACCATAACTAACCTTCTACTTCTCTAATGGTCTGCATCTTGAAACAGAGCTTAGAGTGTAGTCCAGCAGACAGGCAAGCTGGGAGACTCAGGATATCATGACCTTGTGTTGCTACTTGCAACAGCGGTTACACATGTTGTAAGATGCTCTGAAAGCTAGCCGTAATCAGGTATAAGTGCTATTTTCTCACACTGTTGGATGCTTATGTTCTGTTTCAGACAGGCAGAGAACAGGTGGAGGCAGCTGGGATTAGGAATGGCATTACAATATTCTTCATGTTTATGTTATAAATGAGCTTTTCAAACTGAGCTCTAACAAGAGGAATTCTGCTTTTAGGATTGCTAAAAACAAAGAACAAAATTGTTTTTCCAATGTTTCTGCATTTTCAAGTAGAGTAACCAACTTTGTTATTGAAATGCAGACATTAAACTGGGAAGGAGAAAAGGCCTAATTTTAGATCTAGATGTAGCTAAGTGTTGCATGGTCCTCCTCTTCATGACTTAGGCACTGCAATGTATCTCTTACCTATCTGTAACACAAATTCTATGAACTTAAAGCAGTCCTGAAATCGTGCTCAGGATAATGTCAAGTATATTTCTTTTAGGTTGTAGTCTGAGTGGGTTTTACTGCTGCCCAGTGGAAAATCCTCTGGATTTGAAATAACATCTTTGCTTTTAAAAAACGCACTCATGCTCTAGTAAAAACTCAATGTGTCTGCCCAATGACAGGAGATACCTAATTGTGCTAAGGTCATTGATGCTGCAGAAAAGCTTCTTTTCCCTTTCTTGTCCTCTTCCCTTTCCCTCTGTCTCCTCATTACCCATCTTCCCCTGTGTTAGATTTTGCCCTTCGAGCAGCGAATCCGTATTTCAATTCTTTGACAGCAAATTCTCTCCTTGTGCAGAGTTCACAGTTATCTGAGATGTCGGCTCAGTCTCTGAAGTTCAAAAGGCCACATGTGTTTGAGATAGGGCAATTCAAACATAATCTTTAGCTCAGTTTGATTCAGGAGCTGCAAATTTAGTACAAATTACATTGATACTCCTAAAAATATTTTTTTTTTTTTTTTTTTTTTTGGTGAAAAAAACTCACCAATGTCCTACTTTATACTGCTTGCCTATATATGGATGAACTGCTTAGACCTTAGTTGTCCTGATTGTGGAAATGTCCACATTTATCAGAACCAAACCACGTCTCTCTGCCAAACAGAACTGGGAGGAAGAGGAAGGTGGGTGTTTGCTGAAGGGACTGGTAGAAAGAAAAGAGGAGGAGAGAGTGGAGCAGAAGCAGAATAAAATGAAGGGACATAAATAAAAGGGAAGGAAAAGATCCACCCCTGGTCCTCTATAACTTGGCCTAAGCGTCAGCCTTCGGAGTGACATTTGAGGATTTTTCATCCCTACTGTGACTGGGAGGATGATAAAACAATAGGAAAATAACAAGCAGATGCTCACCAGAGAAATTTTTTCCATTTGTAGTGAGGTTAGAAATACATAATCAAAACAAGATCCAGTGCAACTTTTGCTTTTTCCACAAAGTTTTTCTTGCCAAAAAGTCTTAATGTCACATGGATCTGGCAAAGCTGTGGGCTGGGAGCAGCCACCAGGCTGCCCTGATGGCTCCCACCAGAGGAGACCTGTGCTGTGAATATACAGGGCTGCAGCACACTGTCTTGTTCTGTGCTTTCTGTGGTTCTCCACCTCTGCCATCACCTTCCCCATCTATTGCAAGACCTTTCTGTTACCAACTGCCACTGCTGTCAAGGTGCCCAGAGCTCAGACCTAGGCTGCATTCAGTCCTGCATCAACCCACTAAGAGTCAGACCACCCACAGCAACTCCCTAAAAACCTCTACAAGAGACATTAATGAACTCTACAGGGTTACAGACCCTGAAGTTAGCACAAGACTTGTACAAATCTAGGGAAAAGAGGAAATGCCTACACTCTATTCCCTGCTCCCTGGAGTATAGCAGCTGCCTATCTACCTACCCCAACCTCCTTGTCCTCCTGAATGGAGAGGGTGTGTTGCTAACAGATAAGAGTCATCTCTATGGCTTTGGCATAACCATTAGATTAAAGAATGAATGTTTATTTGTAAGAAAACATAGAAAAAGTAACCTTAAAAACCAGTGTTTACATTGTAAAATCACTTCTATATGTCACAAGACAAAGACCTCAGAGTAGAGCCATGATCATGATTTCAGATCAAAAAATAAGCAGACCATGGATTAGCTCTGGGCATCGTATAGGCTTCAAGGTGCATCATGCTTCATTGTGTAGGTGGCATTTTGCAAAAGGCATAATCTAGGCACCCTGAATCTGGAAGCGATCATTCAATAGATCACAATATTTAACCGCAAGAAGAACACAGCTATGGCTTAGGTTGTGGAAAGCAACAACTCTGTGACAGTGTTGCTTAGACATGACAGTACATGAAACTGCAGCACCAATCATGCAGTGTGGCAAGTTCAACTTGGGTGTTTGCAAGTTGTGGATTTCCACATCTTGGTTGCGCTCTCAGAGGTAGAGTAGAAAGAAAGGAGGAAAAGGCAAAGTTACACGGTCTCTATCAGAGAGATCAGAGATATCTTCAACAGCAGCAAAATAGTGGAAAAGGTCATTATCACAATCACAAGTACATTTGAAGTTGGATTTTTGTTTTGGCAGGTGAAGTTAACAACACTTCTGACAGATGGCTCTGCAAGTACAGAGATAAAGCCATCACCATCACTCCATCATTGCTGAATAGAGATTCATCCGGCACTGAATTCAAATCAAAACTGGTCTGATTATCAATGATTTTCATCGTATCATAGAATAGTCTGAGTTGGAAGGGACCTCAAAGCCCATCTAGTTCCAACCCCACTGCCATGGGCAGGGACATCCACCACAGGGACACACCTCCAGGTTGCCCAAAGCCCCATCCAATGTGGCCTTGAACTCTGCCAGGGATGGGGCAGCCACAGCTTCTCTGGGCAGCCTGTGCCAGGGCCTCACCACCCTCACAGGCAAGAATTTCTTCCCAATGTCTAATCTAAATCTCCCCTCTTTCAGTTTAAACCCATTCCCCCTTGTTCTATCACTCCATGCCCTTGTAAACAGCCCCTCCCCAGCTCTCCTGTAGGTCCCCTTCAGGTACTGTAGAGCTGCTATAAGATCTCCCTGGAGCCTTCTCTTATCCAGGCTGAACAAGCCCAACTCTCTTAGCCTGTCTTCATAGGAGAGGTGCTCCAGATCTGACCATCTTTGTGGCTCTCCTCTGGACTCACTCCAACACTTCCACGTCTCCCTTTAAGCCTGACCCATAAGCTCTCTGTCATGGTTTAACTCTGGCCAGTAATGGATGACCACTCAACTGCTTGCTAGCTCTTCCCCTGCCCAAAGTAATGGAGATGGGAACAGGCAACAAAAAACAACTTGTAGGCTGAGATAAATGACAAAGGAAGATGATGATGATGATGATGATGATAAAACCAACAACAACAGCAGCAGTAATAAAGCAAGGGATGCCCAAATGCAACTGCTCACCAGACACAGACAAAACTCACAACCCAGGGACTAGTCCGTTTCCAAGCAGCAAATTTACCTCCCAGCTACCTCTTCAGTTATAACTGGTACATGATGGTATATGATGGGAATATCCCTTTAGCCAGCCTGGGTCACCTGTCCTCTCCCAGCTTCTTGTGCACCTGGCAGGGCCTGAGATGCTGAAAAGTCCTAGATGTTGTGTAGACACTACATCTACATACTAGCAGTTAAAACCATCAATGTGTTATCAACATTATTCTCATACTAAATCCAAAACACAGCACTATACAGCTCCTCAAAAGAAAATTAAGTCTATCTATCTCAGCCAAAGCCAGGACATCCGGCTAGGTAAGCTCAACTGCTAAAAAAGCTTTTAAAAATGAAATTAAACAATTGCAAATGTGGTTTAATCAGTGTTCTGGTTCAAAACAGGTGAACATGCTTGCCCTGTTTTGTTGCTTAAGGAAAAAAATCGAAGTAATCATTCAAAAGTACATGTGTATACAACACTTTTGTCTTGATGTAGTTGCTCATGGAATTCTCTACAGTATGAAATTACAATGAATAATCATCATATTTTCAGCTCTCTTAGTCTTGTTGATGCCTGTATTGAACATAAATACAAACAACTAGCTTTCAGGAGACTTTCACACTAGGTTGGATTGATTGATCTTGTTGTATGCATTTAAGGATGTGGAACTGAGCTTACTTAACAACTTTGATGAGCAAGAAAGGTTTTTCTCCTTCCTAACTGGTATTAACTCAGAGGGTTCATACCAAAAAAAATATGTGCACCATAATCCACAAGCATTCTTTCTTTTCTGGTCTCCTGCAGGAGGGCATGCTATGTCTCCAGCTCAGGAGTTTCTGTAAATCAGGTGATCCTTGTAACTCTGAGCAATCCTTTTGCTTAAATTGTTGTCAATGTGATCTGCAAGGTGTAGGATGGAAAGCAGAAATATAGCTGTACTGTATTTGCACTGCACTCCAAATCAACAGAGAATGGAAAAATTAAGAGCAGAATGGAAAAATAAAATCCCTGTTTCTAAACAATAAGAGCTGTGAGATATCCACTGTTCTGGCTAATATTTTTTCCATGTTAAGAAAAAAAAGCCTATTTGTTTTAAGGTGTATTTATAGAAGGCATTTGCATTTTACTATGCTTTTAATTTTAATTTATTCACTGCCATGGCTATAGGCAGGGAGAAGTGACAATTCAGAGAGGGATTTGTCCTGGTAGTGTTGGGTAGGTGACCAGCCCACTTCCCACACAGACCGTCAAGCCATGGCAGGGCTGGAGACAGGCTGGGCATGAGTGCAATCACAGAATCACTAGGTTGGAAAGAACCTTTAAGATAGAGTCCAACCATTCCTGTCCTGTGCTAAACTATATCTCTAAGTACCTCATCTACCCATCTTTTAAACACATCCAGTCTCCAACTGTTCTGTCCTGTCAGTGCAGAGCACTTCTCCCTGGAAATCTGTGCATTAAAGCCTGAGCTTTCATTGAGCAGGAATAGCCCCCAAGCTATAGATCGAGAGTCTCTTGACTTTGTGGAATGTCACACATTCGTCGCCTCAAAAATTTGCACCAATAGATGGAAAATGTGTGAAATCTTCCTAACCTCATGAGCCCTGTCTTAACTTCTTGTCCAGGAAACCTGGCTATTTCCTCACAGGGAGGACTGAGGGTATAACACTCCAGTTATAAAATACCATATTTTTCCATCTTCAGAATTATTGAACTCCCATGAGGCCTTGGGATGTTTTCATAATTATTTCCAGTTTCTAAAATTTCTTCTAAGTGCAGACTGCTCAGCCCCACCGTTATGGACAGACCAAGCAGGGCCTTGAACACTGACACAACGGGCACACTTCTTTTCCCCCTGCCCAGCTCAGCTCCCTGGTGCGATTTCCACCCTGGCCATCAGGTCCCCTCATGAGCAATGTCTGGGTACCTTTGAGGGACTATTCCTGGGATAACATGCATGGATAACAGCGCTCCGCTCAAGGGGCACAGATGAGCTTTGGCCGTGCCTGCCAGGGTGTGCAGCCTGCCCTTGGGCTGGAAGGACAATGCCTAGAGATTTTGTTTATCAACACAGACACAGCCTTATATTTTATGGGCTTTTTAATTTCAGTTTAAAATGTCCAAAAGTCCTCCCAGGGCTATGCAGCAGCCCAGGAATCTGTTGAGTGTTTTTATGGCAGGTAATGAAGGGTAGATGTTGCATGTCCTGGGCTGCACAGGAGAGCAAGCGAGGCTGCTTGAGTATGCAAAGGCTTCCAGGGTACTGCCAAAGGGCTAGGCAAGGGGATGCAGGCAAACTGGGTAAGCATCATCCCTCCTGGCTACTGGGAGGGGTCTGAGGAGGGAGAAGAGACCTACAGACCCACATGCATACTGTTTCAGAGGGATGAACCCAGCCTGGTGCCCTGTGGGCACCCAGGAAACACAGAGATAGATGTGAACTGCAGAGCTAAGCTGTTTGAAGTGAAGATGCCACCCTGAAGTGCGAGAGGCAATTCTGCTGACTGGTATGAGTAATATTATTTAATCCATTGACTAGAACATTAAATGAAAATTATTAATTCATACTGAATAATTTAATGTTCTCTATGAAACTGCCTATTTGCACAGTTTCCCACAAGTTCTCTTCCACATCTTTATTTAAAGACTTTGCGTGGTAGGGACTAGGTTTTTGATAAAAATGTCTCCGTGACAGAAACATCTTTTGATTATACTATAAAAACTAGGAAAAGGACCCAGAGAGAGCTTGATGATTGGGTAAAGGGGGTTTCAAAGAAAGGGGAAGCAATCTGAAAACAAAGAAACCAGGGGAAAACCAAGAAACTAAGGCAAATCGATTCTGCACAAAGCTGACCATCTGGAACACGTTACTGAAGAAGAGATGTGGGATCACATAGATTGTTTCTGGAAAAGGAGGGGCTTGAGGGGCATGGAAAAAACCCAATATGGTTGAATTAAGAGCCAGCCACAAACACTGAGCCAGATGGCTTTTTCTCTTTTTACAATGATGCATGTTCTCATCTTTCTATATCTCTGCTACTCGCTTTAATACGGGAGAAGTACATGGAGCAGGATGGCAAGGAGGAAGCAGAGGGACCTAGGTAAGGTGAAAAGAGCTTTACTTCTCTTGTATAGCTCTCTGTACTATAAACTGGAATTCAAAACAGGGATGTCTCTCTTATGCAATAGTACATCTGTTGCTGTTTTGAAGTCTTTGGGAGCAGAAACTCTTTCCAGACAGTGCAGAGCAATCATTTGGGTGTTTTGACAGGTTTCCAGCTGTAAGCCATATATTTGTTTTATAGCAAATTTTAGGTTAGTTCCTAGAATTTAAAACATATTCAATCTGCTTTTGTTTCACAATCTGTAAACACTTTTAGAGATCTATTCTTTATTCAGTGATAGATAGGCACAACACAGCTGTTCTCCAGTGGCCTGTATTTTCAGTGGAACCTTACTCTTTCCTACACTCACTGCTCAGAGTTTCATATATGCTAGAAGAAAATGGGCCAAAAGACCAGCAGGCCAAAAGTGCTCTGAAATAAACAAAGAAGGTGAATGATTTTCAATTCGTATCTGCAAGATGGTGGCACTGACCATCTTTTATAGTACCCAGGGCCATAGAAGATGGCTTGGGTATAGCTTGTACGGGAATATGTTTCTACAGCTCAGTGGAAGATACTCAGGGTAGAGCAGGGGGCACAAACAAAATAGGTATGCCAGCACAGAGCCTGTGGGGCAACTGCACGTAGTTTCTGAGAAAGGCCAAATAATGCAGGTCAAGTGTTGCATCAGTGAGATTATAACTGCTCCTAGTAGCCAAGGCAGCTCATTCAGAGCTGGTGTCTCAGCACGGCACAGCCCTGAATCATATAATCCCACTGCGATAAGAGCCGAGGGGAGAAGATCCCCGAGCAGCACAGTGAAAAGCATCGGTGCAACTGCCCAGCTGAAGTTAAGTTTTGCTCCTGCACAGCTGTGTCAGAGGGCTGGATTGGTAGCTCTGTTTAATGATGCCCTCTGCTGTGCCCTGGACTCTCGTTCGGCAGTGTACATTATGACCTTCCCACTAGCAATAAAAAAGCCGGTTTCTACTTTGACTTCAGTTTATACTTCAAAAGCTATGCTAAAACTGTCTCCCAGCACCAAGGAATGCAATGTAACATTATAATGAATGCCACAAACCCCCAGAATTAGGCTGGCACCAAAGCTATATCACAAACTCTTGTATATAATCTTCCTTTTAGAGAAACTACGCTGACAAAATGTAACTCTAGTCTTGGGATGTGCTCGGCTCACGTTCCCCTCTGTAAACACTGCACATTCGCAAATCAAGCCCATGCTCCAGCAGGATAAGCAAGAGCAACGAGTCCAAATTCACCTTCTGACAGGTTGGTGCAAACAACAGCGAATTCTTTGCGTGGTGCCAAGTCATTCTTCAAGAAAATGAATTAGTTTCCAGAAAGCCTTTACCCTTACTTACAAAGCTTTAAGTCGGGAAATCCTGTCAGCAACAGGCTTGACAAGCTTTTCTTTTCTACATGCTCACATTAATAACTAAATCCTGCCCAGAAACTACTTGGCTGTTCAAAACCAGCTGCCCACATAGGCAGGGACAGCTCTGCTGATCCTGGCCAGAACTCTTTCCTCCTTCATCTCAGCAATCCCAAGTTCCCGCCCCTAGAGCTAAATCAGGTGTCTCAGACTTTTGTGGGCTTCAGCTGGGGTAAAAAATGACCAGATACACCATTTCAGGCCCTTTCCCTTCTGCTGTCATCTTCTCCTGCCCTTTTGATGCCTTCCAGTTAACTCCTCTTATGGGACATACTATGCTCGGAACAGCCACCCCATTAAGCCATTTACAGCTGGATAACTACAGGAGATAGGTTTAGCAGAGCAGCATGGGGGTGGGAAGAGGTGGGGCCAGTGGGCAGAGTAGCAGAAAACTGGGAGCACCGTGCTTTAATTTTTATTATTGTTGCTGTTGGCATTATGGTGGACTAACAGACTACTGACGTATAAATGCAGAACACCACGAAATGGTCACTTGCCCCAGGAACTTGCACTGCAAAAACACTCAGCTTAAATGGACTCTGGTCAGGAGGTGGTAAGTGGGGAAATAGCTACTTGTGAGAGGTGCTGTGAGCAAGGATTGATTTTATACTGGAAGACAAAGCAAGCAGGCTGCACAAGTGAGTGCTGCACAGTCAGACAACAGCAGCACTGTGGTCAGACATAAGAGCGCTTTTGTTAAAAGACAGAGAGATGATTTTGCAAGCAGATTTTGGTGCTAGAAGCAAGAGACTTGTAACCTTCTTGATCCCAGCTGTGCTCTGGGGAAAAAAAAAACCCTATTGACATTCTTCACAAATAAACAGGGCTGCATCAAAGAAAATGCCGTCTTCTTCTCCTAACCTTCAAGATCCCAAATTTTAGCTCTACAGGGTGACCTTATTCTTCCAAGCAAGCTGAGAAAAACTGAAGTAAAGAATGGCTTTGTATCAAAACATGCCTTAGTAAGTTATAAGAACTGTAGGCATTATTAGGCTGCTCAGGGCAAGCTGGGATTTGTAAAATAGCTTCCCACAGGCACCAATCCAATGCCGTTGAAGTTAATGGGAGTCCTTCCTCTGACTCCAGTGCGATTAGGGGGAGGCCTCCCACCCATTCCACCATGGCTCCTATACAACTGACAAGAAGTTTAAAGGATCCACCCTGAGCAGACGGTCAACTTGCACCACAGAGGAGGTTCCATCAGAAGCTCCTTTCAAAGGCCTGGAGAAAAGGACTGCTGCATTAGGTGTGTGGTGTAAGTAAATACAGAAGGCCCCCTCCGGAAATACAAAATCTCAGGAGATAAAGTTTTCTATGCATCTCACAGGATATTTCTAGCACACCAAGAGTTAAAGAGTTTCTATAAATGTGCATGAAACTCACTTTGACTCCTTGACAAAGGGCTCAGCCTTGCAGAAAAATCAGAAACTAAAGAAGTTGCTGCTTACTGCAGTTTTCTCTATATATTGTGTTCAAGGCACTCGCACTAATAAAAGGTGACTTCTCTCACATCTCCTCCTCCCTGCAGAATACCCCTTGGCTACATGGAAATTTTTGCAAATTTTGGCACTCTCTGTACTCTAACAAATCATGCTGGCAAAAACAACCAAGCAGAATTAATGAGAGGAATTAGCTTGCAAAACAGTACAGTGTACCAACAGCAACCAAGAGGGAAGAGCCATCCGGATAGCCTTGCAGACAAGATTAATTGAGGAAAATAAAACTGATCTGCTGGTGAAGCAGTTTACAGTGAAGGGCTTCACTTTTACCACAGTAATAGTCCAATTTGTAAATGAACTGCAAAGAGATACAATAATCAATCATGGCAGCAAGGAATTATTCTACAGCAGAGGACTCTTGCCCTGATGAATAAAGAACAAGAGGTCAAAGTAGAAGGATACAGGACTGTGCTCTGTTCTCTGGAATTGCAACGTCTTCTTACGTGCTTAGAAAAATGCATAGCTTCTGCAAATTCTGTAAATTCTGTAAATTTCTGTAAAAATGGTGAAGAAAAGCCAGATGTTACTGCCTCAGGTTGGCAATAGAACTCTCCCATTAAGTATTGGAGGAAAAGATAACCTGGCAGCTCACTCCACTTTATGGGACAATGACCATACCAGAGAACATGGTGAAGGTAGCCTGACCTTTCTAAACACTTTCGACCCACTCACACCAACAATCACACTTATTTTTAAAATCAAAGCATCACTATGTCATCCATGTGACCACTGTAGGAATGTGTGTAGAAGAAACTCTGATTTAAGAATGTGTGTTGGGCAATGGTTGATGACATTCCTCTGTACCCGATGAAGACACCCCCAGGGATAACTCCATTTTAGCGACTGCGGGTGGGAAGTGGCAGTCTTCTGGCATGCACTTCCACGGCAGGGGGAGAGTCCTCCCTGTCTTTTTAAGTCTAAATCCCTGTTGCACCCAAAGAAGAAATCAGAAAGAGATAGCAAACATTTCACTTCAGTTGCTCGTTTACTTACCTAATAGCCAGAAAATTGCCGTGCCTGAATGAGCACCATGTATTTGTTTGTTTGTTTTACTAACTAACTAAGACAACTTTGCCTTCTGATGAGTATATTTGTATATTGCCAATTATCTTTTCCATGAGTATACCAGCTAAAGTTTGCATGGAAAAACAGACACAAGGTTGTCATTAAAATGAGTCCCAAGAACCTTTCAAATGATACAAAATGGTCTTACCCTAATTAAAATTTGATGTGAAAGCAAACATTCTTCCAATTTGCAAGGATAATATTTGGTATTTATGAATTTTGTCAACCTGTGCTGTATGTGAACAAATGAAGCATATGCAGTTGAAGTTTAAGATCCTAATCACACTGTGTAAGCTGCTTGAATTGAATTAACTTTGTAGAGAACGATACAAGCAATCATCTCACAAATTAGTAATTACAGTAGCTTGTCAACTCATTGGAAAAAATTCTATTTGAGCGGAAGAGGAAAGCATATAATGTACAAAACCTTCAGCCCTACTCGAATCATGATGCTGCTTTGGGTCCCACTCCACCTGCTCCCAGTGCTACTGTGCACACTTTGAGATTTGTGCAATGGAAAGAAGCAAAAGAGATATTTCTTGTTCATGTGATGCATTTTTCTTTCTATTTGAATATCACAGAGTGGTTTGGGTTGGAAGGGACCTTAAAGATCATCAAGTTCCAACCCCCTCCCATGGGCAGGCACACTTATCACTAGACCAGGCTGCTCAAGGCCCCATCCAACTTGGCCTTGAACACCTCCAGGGAGGGGGCATCCATCCCTCCCTGGACAACCTGTTCCAGTGTTTCACCACCCTTGTAGTGAAGAATTTCTAACTAATATCCAATCTAAATCTATACCCTTCCAATTTACAAACATTGCCCCTCATCTTATCACTACATGCCCTTCTAAAAAGTCCCTCCCCAGCTTCCTTGTAGGCTCCTTCAGGTACTGGAAGGTCACTAGGAGATCTCCCCTGATCCTTCTGTTGTCCAGGCTGAACAAACCCACCTCTCTCAGCCTGTCTTCATAGCAGAGGTGCTCCAGCCCTCTAATCATCTTCATGGCCCTCCTCTGGACCTGTTCCAACAGTTCCATGTCCTTCTTATGTTGGGGACTCCAGATGAAAATGGATTAACTGGAGGTCACTAAAAAGCTAGAGATAGGCAATGGGCCATGAGGCTGACTGGAGACACTGAGTCATTGTATCCTCAGTATGAAACCATTGGCTTCACTTGGTTTAACCCAGAAAGATGTTTAGAAGAGATGTAGACTAGGTCTACAACCGACAAACAGTTTAAAAAAGATAACCTATGTGAAAAAACATAACACAAATACTAACACAAACACCCAAATCCCATTGAAAACAGCAAGCAATTTCAGGCAATGCTGAACTGGTTGAAGAGAATACAGGTTTCCCTGTTACAAACTGGATGTCCATACACCATGTGGGATAGGACATCTCTGAATAGGGAGTTTCTGGTATTTCTTAGGAGGTGTCTGACCCCTTCCCACACAGTGGGACATCTGATTTAACTAATAAAAACCGCAGTGGAGGAAGGAGGCTGCAATTCTGAGGAGATTAATTCAGGGCTGCAGGTAGGTGCTTGCACCGCTGAGGGACCCAAAGCCAAGAATCCTTCAGAGAAAAGGTACCTACATAATTTCTTTCTAAGAATGGAGCACGATTCACTGTTTTCTTTGGACATGGCACTCATTTTTCACCTGTTTGACTTGTGATGAGTACTCTTTTGGGAAGAAAGAGACCAAATCTCAAAAGTTTCCAGCTCCCAGGAAACTGCAATGACTGCCAAAGCAGGGGAGGGAAGGAGAGACGGGGACACAAGTCCTCCTTCTGTCAAAACTGCATCCTATTTCAGGGTTGGATGAGAGAGATGTGGGACCTGAGAGAAAGGAACTCAGAAGACTTACAGAACGTGCAATGGTTTTGGTAAAGGCTTTTGACAAGGATGAGAGAACACTGTGGCTCCCTCTTGTGAGATTATAACTGCTGTTTATATTAAGCAGTCATGGATAAGAGACAGAAACAGTCTTGCAGCAGTGAGAAGGCAGCACTTTGTTCTGTTGTGTCCTTTGCCATGAACACGTAAATTCTACATCTTCTGGACTGGCCGTCTCAGTGAACTTGGCACCACTCCGGCTAATTCCCCTAATCTGACCTGGCTGTGAGGGAAACACCACGTACCTGCTGTCCTGGGCTGAGAATTCCTCAGTGAACAGCATAGGAGCTCAGGGGAAATGTCTAGGAAGAGTAATTTCTAAATTTCTTCTGGACTAGATACCTCCAGTCTGTCTAAATTTATTTCTGAATATAGTCCTCAAGGACAAATCTTGTTCTAATTTCAAGAAATGACAAATTGCCCTTGCCTTCCAGCAAGCTGTGGAAGGCATGGCATCAGTTGTTCAACCCTGGCTGAGGAAACAGCTGGGATGTAAGGGTGTATTGCATTATGAATCCCAGTGCGCTAACAGGGGAGGGTTTTTAGGTACTCATGGTCTAAAAAGGATGTTGCTATTTGCATAGTACCTATTGTAGGAGGCTAAATTCCTATTGTAGGAATTGACTAAATTATTTTTGCAATTCAAACCTTAGTCTATGGCTTCCAGTGTCAGCAGCAGCAGAAAATAACTGTACAGGCATTCTGTCATTGAAGTCATCACACCGATCTGCAGCACTTTGTGCCCTTACATAAAATCCCCTGTCTATCACCAGGAAACAAAGGCCTCCTTACATAGGAGAAGAGGTAAGTGTTGTATTGGCAGTAAACTGGACAAGTTGTGACTTTGATCTGCTCAGACTGGTCAGTGCCCCAGATAGTACGTGATACCACAAGGTCCACGATGAGATGCCCCATTTTCACCCCCACTTCTTTTGTTTTTTCAGCAGCAAGTGAATGCCAAACGAATGCCAAACCGATTACGCAGAAGCAGGTTTCCTTCCACAGGACACTTTGATGCCTGCACAACAACTCCACCGCCGCGGATGCCGCTCTTTTGATCCGCCGCCATCACCGAAACTACTGCCGCTCAACGAAAAGAATCGAAACTTCTTTCCTGCGCTCGCAACACTGCCCCAGCGACTGCACACAAGCCACCACAGATGATTTTTTTTTTTTTCTCCGCCTCAGCCGGACCCCGCCGGGGCGCAGCCGGAGCCGAGTCTGAGCCCGGCCGCTCGCCGCTCGCTGAGCAGATGCTGCCCCCCTGTCTGGCTTCTCCCTTCCTGGCCCCAGCTGAGCTCCGGCAAAGGCGAGGGAAATCCCTCGCAGTTTTTCTACTGATGATGACAACCCCACCCCGACCTGGCAGGTATGCCCCAGGAGGAAGGACTTCCAGCACTCAGCTAGTGGTGAAGGACAGAGGAAAAATAGGCTGTTCCCTGGCACCAGTTAGTCGCTTTAACAGCTGCCCAAATTCTTCAGCATCATTTAAAAGGGAGAAGAGAGACCTAAGTCCACATCACAAGACGTTGGTAACTTCAGATTATCCCAGATCTTTTTGGGCTGCACTACAGTAACTTTATGATATTAAACCATTTCTGGCGTGTGCTGTTCTGAATGACAACCTTCACAGTCTGTCATGTCCTGTGATGGAGCCTGTGGCCTGTGGGAGAAATTGTACCCAAGGTAGTTGAGCCGCAATGCAGTTCCTTCGCTGCTTTGCAGCTTCCAGCTGTAAAAACCCACGCTGAAAATCCCACTGATTTCCTTCCAGGGACTGCTAAATTTCCAAAAGCAGTGAGGCCTCTTTTCCAAAACCTCTGGTCAACACCAGTCTTAAATGATGCAGACAATCAGGATTGCTTGTGTAGGTGTTTGAGTGTTTGGTGCCACACTAGAACATCTTAGTGTACCAAGCAAGCACTTTGTCTGGGGTATAAATATGGCCTATTTGAAACAAATTTCCTAAGCCAAAGCTTATAATTTTAATGTTGGCATACCTTTCATCCTTCTCCCAACCGTTGCTTTTTGCCATAACCTGTGTCATTATTTTGTTCTTTATTTTATTTTGCTTCCCTATGGAACTGGTTTTACTGTAGAGAAGGAAAACACTACTGAAGATTGACAACTGTCCATCCTAGCTGCTAGCTGATAGACTTACCAGGTGCACCTTGAGTGCACCCTCAGCAAGTTTGCTGATGACATCAAGCTGTGTGGTGTGGTTGACACACTGGAGGGAAGGAATGCCTTCATTCAGAGGGACCTTGACAGGCTTGAGAGGTGGGCCCATGTGAACCTCATGTAGTTCAACAAGGCCAAGTGCAAGGCTGGGGCAACCCCAAGCACAACTACAGGCTGGGTGGAGAATGGATTGAGAACAGCCCTGAGGAGAAGGACTTTGAGGGTGTTGATTGATGTAAAGGTCGACATGAGCCAACAATGTACACTTGCAGCCCAGAAAGCTGCCAGCACCTGTGAGACCTGCTAGGAGACAGAAAACGAGGACAACATGAAGGCATTGCCTATAAAGACACAGGTCTTGGTCCTAGTAAAAGTATCCTGGGCTGCATCAAAAACTGTGCGACCAGAGATTAAAAGAGGTGATTCTGCTCCTCTGCTCTGCTCTGGTGAGACCCCACCTGGAGTACTACGTCCAGCTCTGGGGTCCCCAGTACAGGAAAGATATGAACTTATTTGAGTGAGTCCAGAGTAGGGCTGCGAGGGCTGGAGCACCTCTGCCATGCAGACAGGTGGAGAGAGTTGGGCTTGTTCAGCCTGGAGAAGAGGAGGCTTTGGGGAGACCTTACTGCAACCTTTCAGTACCTGAAGGAGCCTACAGGAAAGCTGAAAAGGGACTCTTTACAAGGGCATGGAGTGATAGGACAAGGGGTCACGACTTTAAGATGAAGGAGGGTGGATTTAGGTTAGATATTAGAAAGAAATTCTTGCCTGTGAGGGTGGTGAGGCCCTGGCACAGGCTGCCCAGAGAAGCTGTGGCTGCCCCTCCCTGGCAGTGTCCAAGGCCAGGTTGGATGGGGCTTTGGGAAAACTGGTGAGGTGGAGGGTGTGCCTGTCCATAGCGGGGGGGTGGAACTAGATGATCTTTGAGGTCCTTTCCAACCCAAACTGTTCTATCATTCTATGATTTCCCTACTATAAATGAAAAAAAAAAAAAAGATTAGAACTTGTTTTGAACTTTTCATGTTGAGAGAAGGATGTAAGAATTAACAGGAGCTATCAGAGCTGTCAGCACCTGTGAGACGTGCTAGGAGGAAGAAAATGAGAACAACATCAAGGCCTTTCCTGTAAAGACACAGGTCTCAGTCCTAGTAAAAGTCAAAATATGGACATTCAACATGGAGTACTGAGCTTTTGAGTAATTCTCTCCAGAAAGATGTATTTAGACATATAGAAGGGTCTATCTTTTTATTGTTCTAAGTAAAGAGAGGAAAGGCCAATTGATGGAAAGAGGGACTTTAAGACATGGCTTTCAATGCATGTCATGTAAGTAAAAAGTGGGCACAAAGCACTGTATTCACTGCTCTGTGAACTGGAAATGTTTGAGAGAAAAAACCCCATCTCTTTTAACAGTCTGCTGTCAACAGAAAACCAAAGGCTTAGCAATCTCAGACCACAAAGCTGAGGCAAATCTGGAGAGAGGCGTTATTGACACGAGTCACTTGGCTTGTGCCAGACAGAGCACATCCACACTCAGGCTTGTGAGCTGGAGAGAGGCGTTATTGACACGAGTCACTTGGCTTGTGCCAGACAGAGCACATCCACACTCAGGCTTGTGAGCTGGGTAAGATTTTCCAGGTAGCCCCTGCTAGTAGCTGGGCCAAATGTTACAACAGCTGTAAGAAATAAAGAGCAGAAATGCTGGTCAGATGCTGTCTTCAAGCAGTGACACTGAGTAAATTCAAACATTGCAGACATTTTTTAAAAATTCAAAGCAAAATTCAAATGTTCCAACACAGTGCCCCTGTGACTTGAGTAGCTCAGCCTTTTCCTTCCAGGAGCCAAATACCTAAGGGGCAGCACATTGGGCATCTGTGGGAATTGCACCAAAGAGGTTACAGGCACCTGTGTCTGTTTATCTCTTATGCAGAGATTGTGGATGGAGATCCACTACGTTGGTGTGAGAAGCAGACAAAGAAGGGAGCCACGAAGAAGGGAGGCAGCAGGACAGTCCTGTTTTGGCTAGAAACTGCAGGATAAACAGGCACTGTGCCCAGAGTGAGGCCCTTTGCTTCCTTGACTGCAAAATTAATATTAAAGTTATCAACTCTACATATACTAATGAGCAAAAATCAGTACATGCTAAACATATATATGACTGTAGTACTCTTCACTCAAATCATGTTAAACATAACCCTGGGAGGGAACAGCTAAGGTGGGGGTATAAAGGGGATTGAGGAAGCTAGCCCCGTGGGCAGAGAAGAAATTGAAGGCCCTGAACAGGCAGTCAGTGGGCTGTGCTCCTTCCTGGGATGCCTTATTGGTAAGCAACAGTGCTATCACCCTTTTGGTAAGAATGCCCGGGAGAGTATTTTGCTGGCATTTCAATTATAATCATAGTCATATATTAGCACTGTTGCAGTAAGTGCCTGTTACTTTAATAAACTTTTTATTAAAGTCTCGTATTTGTGAAACTGTCTCAGTGAAAGTCCTTCTGGGGCTCTGACAGGCAAACATTGACTCTGATATGTGGCTATTCATATATACTATAATCCTTTAGACATTAACCATTGGACAAGTCTGGGACTAAGACTGGACCTGGCTGCACCTAGGCTCCATTCTGAGGAGTTTAGAAAGCAAGGAGTTCCCTTCTGAACCTCATGACTCAACGGGAGGGCCTCCCTCAGCCACGCATCAGACTCACATCCTTTATGTGACAGCATCATGCAAACAAAAGCGTTTTCTTGTTTCAGAGAACCATGCTTCCTCAGCAGTGAGAGGGTGAATTTAGGCTATGCCTCTTTTCAGAGGTACACAGCAACGATCCCAGAAAAGGGAACAAAGTCCTTCCTACCTGGTATCTCTCTGGCTCTACACTTAGTGCCTAACACACATCTAAGGACAAACCGTGGTACCTCTGCTAAAACTACAGTTATTGTGGATATGTGGCACCCCTCCCCCCAAAATGTAAACACCAGCAAAATGAAGGTTTAGAAAAATTCAAGATGAGTCAGCTTATTTCCAAATTTGTGAACTCATGGATAATTCAGAGGATTTGAGATTTTTTTTTCAGTCTTGAAATAATTGAATCTCCTAGGCTACAACCATCTTATCTATCAGAGTCAGGCTCCACTGTCGGATGAACAAGATGGAACCTGCCAAGTAAAACCTGAAAAGCACCACTCCCCTCCCCAGGAACTTGATTCTCTGCTGGAATTCTGGCAGGGAGTAGAGCAAACTATCAATAAATTAAACAAATCAACTGACTTCCTTACAGGTGAACCTGATTCCCATAAGGTTTCCAGAGGAAGACTTTTACTGTCCATATTTAGCAACATCATCATTGTTAGGTAGCTCTGGTCAGAAGTCCATTTGGTGCAAAACACTAGGATAACCATTGTCATCCAAGTTACACCAAAAGTGCCTCTCACCAGATGGCAATAAATTCCCTTTCCAAAGCCAGCTTCTCTCGAGGAGCAGCGCTGTTTCTTTCCAGGATAGGATCTGGGTTACAGACTGTGCCATTTGCTCAAGCAGCTTTAACCAAATTTAGCACTGCCAGTTCTGTTATTTTCAGGACAATTTATGGAAATCACATCTCATAATTGTCAGGATGAAGCTCTCATAAAACACAGGACTAATCACGGAGACAAAACTTAACCTGAAAGAAAAGGAAACCTGCACATGCCTTGTTACTAAGTACCTACCTACTAAGTAAACACGGAGATGGGAAGGTCGATTGCAATTCCAGGTCTATCCATTCAAATATCAATATTTATCTCCTAAATCAGATCTGCCAGCTCATGTATTTTCCAATACTTTATCTTGTCCATTCTTTTCAAACTGGTTGGACTAGTTGATGCTTCCTTTCAGAAACAGTAGGGATATTCAATTTTATAAGGTGTTTCAGGAAGAGAAATTTGCATAAATTACAACACAATGACATTAACTTCTGCAGGAAAGGTTTGTTTGGAATCTTGACTGAGTCAGGAACATAAATGCCAACAAATCCATACATCATATTTATACATTTACTACACCATTCTTCCCATATTCTATACCATCTCCAGAGTCAAGATTATAAGCTTTAGAGAAAGGTACAAGAAATCCCCTCTACTCTGCCCTTGTGAGACCTGGAATATTGTGTCCAGTTCTGGGCCCCTCAGTTCAAGAAGGACGTAGAACTCCTTGAAAGAGTCCAGCACAGGGACACCAAGGTGATGAAGGGAGTGGAACAACTTCCTTGTGAGGAGAGGCTGAGGGAGCTGCTGGGCCTCTAGCTTGGAGAAGAGGAGACTGAGGAGTGACCTTATTAATGTTTATAAATACGTAAAGGGTGAGAGTCAGGAGGATGGAACCAGGCTCTTTTCAGCAATAGGACAAGGGGCAATGGGTACAAGCTGGAGCACAGGAAGTTCCATGTGAATATAAGGAGGGACTTTTTCACTGTGAGGGTGACAGAGCATGGGGACAGGCTGCCCAGAGAGCTTGTGGAGTCTCCTTTTCTGGAGACATTCAAAACCCACCTGGATGTGTTCTTGTGTGATTTAGTCTAGGTGATCCTGCTCTGGCAGGAGGTTGGACTAGATGATCTTTTGAGGTCCCTTCCAACTCCTAATGCTCTGTGATTCTGTACGCAGTCAAAAAATGCCGCTGTAACAACTTACGCCACAGTGTGCTCAAATAGCTTTTATCTTAGAACCAGGGAATTCCAATTTCCAAATGCATTTATAAGATCCTACAAGCACTTTAGTTGTGTATGCCCTTGTTATCTCTGTGATAATGATATATAGTTATACACAGTAACTGATCCATTCCTTCTTGACAAGACAACTAACAGGCTGGTTACAAGAAAACCTTTCTTTTAAAACTCTTACTTTCATTTCCTTTCACAACTGCTGAATGTTCTCTCATTAAAAAGAGCAAACAAAATTGGCTCATTTACATAGATACTTGTACGGAAAAAGCTTCCCTTATCTGTGTAGGTTTTTTTCTGCACCCAGTAGCAGTCAGACCACTTAGCTGGGCTTTTTAATTATTATTTTCATGGCATATCTCTCTTGTTCTTATAACTCTTATCTCTCTGAAAAATCAAGCCTAGCTATTTGCAGTTAGGAAAATCACAACAGTGCTGCGATCATCACCACATCCCAAGGATGTGCTCGATTAAATCCCTGGGGGAGATGAAGCTCACTGACTTGGTGACTGTTGGTTGTCTGAGGTTTAGGTAGCTCTTCACCACTCTGTATGGTGAAGCTACGGGATGAGGAAAAGGAGAGGAGACGTCAGTGGATCATGTCCTGCTGCCAGCAGCTCATAGCAGCTGACAGACGTACACACAAACCCATGCTGCTTGGAGCTATCGGGACAGGCCTTGCCCTCTGCCCACATTCACAGCTCTGGTGACAGCTGTACTTAGAGAGGCAAACACGTCTCAGAAACATCATTGCTTCTGGCTGTCTAGGGTGAAAATATGAATGAGAGCAAATCAAAAGAGGATCACGTGAGCTACTCCCTGTATTGAATCTTGTCACATACATGCCCCCTTCACAGAAGTTTCGTGACAAATCTCTGGGCTACACATTTGCTAGAGAATAAAGACAATGGATAGTCACTTCTTCTCCTATCTCAAAAGTGAAAAGAAAACAGTACTGAAGCGGAAATTAAATTGAATAACCACTTTTTTCCCCCTCTTTGACAAGTGGCAGTGAATGTCATGGCAGCTGGGAGCCACAACAACACCCCACCAGGACGAGAACCCTCCTCCGCTGCTTTTCCCACCCATGGAATCTACAGGCTAGGAACAAGGAGAAGCAGCACTCCCAAGAGCTCTGTAAAACCTCCCATTAATATAAAACAAGAAGAGGGGTTTTTTTCCACCATTTATGTAAAGAATCTGCCAGTTCCTTTTTAAACAGTGTTTGTCTTTCAGAAATACCTGAATTTAAATGGAAAAAAAAAATCCCAAAAGGCGTGCAAGGAGTAAATGTAAATTTTTACTTGAGGTGGACCTAATTTTGTTTTGACTTTTCATAATTGTGTGGAGAACAGATGTTTTATGACTGGAAATAAAGATAAAAAAATAAAATATCAAAGATAAACTGCACTTAAGAGGGATCTGTGGAATTTTATTAAGGTAAAAAAATAGAATTTTTCAGTCTTGAATAGAGTTTTCACTTCAACAGGATCCATCATTTCAGCAGAACATGCAGATATGAGATTGAACATTATTTGAACTTTTCTAAAACAATAAAATACTTGACCAAAAAATAACCATGAAATGAAATTGTGGGCACATTGCATCCTCATCATTTCACTTTGATTCAGGGCACAGAGAGACTTTTCCTCTTGCTGCTCCTGGTAGGAGCTAATGGGAAATTCCTTCAAAATGTGTTGAAGGGCTGCAGGCAAACTTACTCATATCAGCCCTTGCACCTGGCAGCCACTGAAACCTCCTCTGTTGCTTATTTTCTAATACCTCAGCTCTGGGTAAAAGGCTTGTCTGTCTCCTGGGGGGACATCTCCCTTCGCAACCACCTTGGCCTGGCTCTCTTTGCAAAAACACCTGCAGAGCACGCAGCCATTGATGGCCTCTTGGGTCCGCACACAAACCTCAGGTAGGCAGTGGGGGTTGGCACATGACTGAAATGCTTATTGCATTTTAATCCTTAATGATTTGCTGTTTCTGAACCCAGGCAGCCCGAGCAGATCAGCACGCTTCCCCAGCAATGTGTTGCAAACATCACCCACAAGGAGGAGCCCAATTTACAAATAATTCATCACGAAAAACCAATGAGGCTCGAGGTTAAGCCTGTGCCCAGGCTAAATATATTAGCAAATAATCACTGCTTGATAAGAGAAACAGCTCTTTTTTCCGCCTAAACTCCCATCAGGAAGAAGATTCAGCAGCTAGGACATGTTTCCCTAATTACATTATGCCATCTTTTCCCAATTACCTGGAGAATAGATGTGCCATGGCTGGAAAAAAACCCAAAGAGAAGGAACATCAAAGGCCACCTGCCTAAAAGAGTCTATAAAATCAAATAAAAGCACCTAATTAATCAAACAGGTCAATTGCTGTGTTATTGTAGTCTGGCTTGGCTTTTTTTTAAGCTAAATTAGTTACAACACCATACACACTTTCCCTGGGCAGGAAGGTGTGATGAGGTGAAATTGGTTTCCTGGGGACAACTGGATGATGCTGCAAGAAAACAGTGAAGGTTAGTAGAAAGCTTCATGCAGACAAAAAAGTCACTATATGAATATATAACAGCAGTTTACACTTCAAATTTGCTGTGCCGATTTCAGCGTAAGTCACAAAGCCTAGTTTAACTTGGTTGTGTCTTTGTAAATAGCTGTTGCAGTTTGGTGTAGCTGTGCTGCTGAGATGGCTTTTGCAAAACAGCAGTTACAGTTTGCTGCTAGTTTCCAGACAGTAAACAAGAGCTAATTCAAGGCCAAAGTTGCTTTTGGCCAATCAGAGATGGATGCATAGCGCCTCTGTGAATCACATATAGGAGAAAAAAACCTGCTGGCTGGCGCACTTTGCCACCAGAACAGAGAGTGGGAAGATGTGACCAGCTGCACTGATACCAAGGCCAGGCCCAAAGGAGAGGAGGGGGAAAGAATGTGGAAAGAAAGTTTCCCCTGCAGCTTGTGGAGAAGACCATGGTGAAGCGGGTTGTCCCCTCACAGCCCATGGATGAGGATGGGGGCCAGAGACATCTACGCCCTGTGAAGAGATTGATCCACGCCTCAGCAGGTTTGCCAGGAGACTTGTGACTTTGCGGGGAGCCAGGCCAGGGGAGTCTGGGCCCAAATGTCAGCACCCTATGGAAGGGAGTCCTGCTGAGAGGCCTGTGGTGAGGAGATGACTCGCCGATGGAGAGGACTCACGCTGCAGAAGTTCATGGATAGGACTCTTACGTGGGTGGGACCCCACGGCGTCCCAAGGGAAGTGTGTGTATGTGTGTGTGTGTATGTGTGTGTGTGTGAGATGCCCCCCCTCCCCCAGCTGAGACAGAAGACAGCTCGGGTGGAACGGACTGAAACCCCCCGCTCCCCATTCCCTGCCCCTCCTGGTGCTGCGATGGGAGGGAAGAAGGGAGCAAATTGATGATTAAAGTCAAGTGTTCGGAGAGGCGAGGGGTGGGGGGAAGTAGAAGTGTTAAGATCTGGGGAAGGAAAGCAGCTTGTGAGGAACTGCCGGAACCCTATTCCCTGCCCCTCCCTGTGCCATGTTGAGGGGGAAGAAGGGAGTAAAATCATGATGAGGTTTAAGTTTGCTAAGAAGGGGAGGGGTGGGGGGAAGGTGCTTTAAGACCTGGCCACTTCTTATTCTTATCTCATTCCGGTTCACTGGGTGTATTAGTTGTAGTAGTAATAAATCACTTTCCTTTATTCTGTGCTGAGTCTGTTTTGCCCATTGCAATAACTGGAGAGTGATCCCTCTGTCCTTATTTCAGGGCCTAAGCCTCCAAATATATATTTTCTCCCCTTTTCGGCTGAAGGGGGGAGTGAGGGAGTGGCTTGGTGGGCATTTGGCCTCTAGCCAGGGCCAAAACCACCACAATAGCCTCATTACGATTTCATGGCTATTAAAATCTGCAGAAGAATGGGTAACTGATGCATCGAGAAAAAAGGACAGGAGTGCAAAGCGCTTGTCCAGTTGGGGCTTCTTGTGCTTGACTTTCCGATGTGCTGAGCCCTCAGAGACCCAAGTGAAATGGGTGTAAGCGTGCTCTGAGCCTGTGTGGGCACTGAAATGGTAATCCAAAACCTGAGGTTTGCAAATTAAGTGGCCACATTTCAAAACTTGATCTTGGGTTACTTGCCTATGGTTGCTCAGTCATGCCTGGCAGAACAAGGAACAAATTCTGTTTCTGTCGAAGATGAGTAAAATGCTGACAGATGCCTGACAAGAACTAGCAAGGACTTCTCCTGCATTCACTTGGTATGTCATTCAAGAATTCTTTCTGGTAAATGAGTGTTAGCTCACCTCCCAGCCCACTCACTTTCACTAAAAGCAGGATGGTGTTCCCTTCCTTATTATTTTATGTGCCCAGAATTCAGAGTAAGTTGTTTCTCCCTTTTTATCTGTCTGTTGCTATCCTGATTACTTTTCTGTTTTCTTAATTTACTCCCCATTCTGCAAAATAAAATTACCTGAGCTGTTGATTAAGACTTCAGTAAAACAAATCTCATGGCTATAGTATTTTTTTCCTCTTTGCAGTATTCAGAAACCAATATCTTCACAAGAGCCAAGATTGTTTTAATAAAGTTGATTAAATTCTGGATTTTTACATTCTAACGAAATTTGGTCCTGCCATTATAGTGGCTGATAGGTCAACCCAGAGGCACATCTGGTGGTTACTGAAATGTACTGATGAGAACTTGCTAGCAATGTCCATTACAGAGCCAACAAGAATAAATACTTTGCTGGACCCCATACCTACAACCAAGGAGTAACTCGCTGGGGATGTGAAAGTCAGGGGCAGCCTTGGCTGCAGTGACCATGAAATGGTGGAGGATCCTGCAAGGAGGAAACAAGGTAAATACAGAATCAACCCCTGGACCTCAGGAGAGCAAAATGTGGCCTCTTAAGGTATTTACTTTGAAAAATCTTCTGCAATGCTTCCCTAGAGAAGAGGGGACCAGGAGACACAGTTTGTTTTCAAGCACCACCTCCTCTAGCTCCAGAATGATCCACCTCAACATGCAGGTAACCAAGCAAAGGCAGTAGGTGGCCTCAGGGATGAGTGAGGAGATCCTAACAAAGCTCAAATGTGAGAAGGAAGCTTACAAGAGATAGAAAGAAGGACAGGTGATCTATAAGGAATATAGAGACTCTGTCCTAGTGTGCATGGTCAGGATTAGGAAAAGCAAAACCCAGCTGGAGTTGAATCTGGCAAGGGATATGGAAGGCAGCAAGGAGGAATTCTACAAGTATATCAGCTGCAAAAGGAAGATCAGGAAAAATGTGAATCTGCTGCTGAATAGGGAGAGGGCCTGGTAAAAAAGGATATGGAGAAAGTGGAGATGGTCAGTGCCCTCTCTGCTTTGTTTTTACTGGCAAGACCAGCCTTGAGGAATCCCGTGCTCCTGAGAAAGTCTGGAGCAAGAGAAGTGAAGGAAGATCAAGTTAGGGAACTCAGTTAAAAAATAAACCAAACCCACAAAAAACCTCCCAAAATCTACCACAAATAACAACAACAACAAGAACAACCACCCCCACAAAAATCATACTAAAGTCCCTGAGGCCTTATTGGGATACATCTATTCCTCCTGATAGTGCTGGTTGATGTCACTGTGAGGCAACTCTCAAATGTCTTTGAAAGGTTAAGGTGAATAGGAGGGGTACCTGAATGGTAGAAAATAACAAATGACATGCCTATCTTCAAGAAGGGTAAGTGGGAAGACAAAGAACTAAAGCTGGTCAGCCTCACCTCTGTTCCCTGGAGGGTGATGGAGCAAATATTCCTGGAGACCAGTCCCAGACATCTGAAGGACAAAGTGGCTGGGAGCAGCCAGCATGGACTTTGTAACCATGCAGCCTTGCAATACAGCACAGACATTGCTACTAACAAGCCGTAAGCTTTGTACTGAGTTTGCAAGGCCTCAGGACGGAGGCTTGTCAGGCTTGCTCCGTCCAAGCTTCTCTTGACCTGCAGAAGCTGTGTTTCGTTTAGTTTCCTGCAACAGCAATTAGCTGGCCTGGAGATGGGGAAGGAGGTGAGCAGAAGAGTTGGACTAGATGATCTCCAGAGGTTCCTGACAATCTCAGCTATTCTTCAGAAATCTAGTCTGATAAAATTTCTCCAGAAATTGCCTCACATTTAAGAATTGCACAGCCCATGTTTTCCATTGCTCAACTTGTTAAGAAAACTTCAGACCACAATTTTCTCCTCATTCTGACCCTCTTTTTTTTTTGACTCAAGCATCTAATGACAGATCATGAAGGAATGAATAGTAAAGAACTGATGTAAACTCCTCCCAAACACTTCACAGATATAGAATGGTTTATTCATTCTTAAGTGACAAAATACTGGGTTAGTTTGACATTTTAAGAAAAAAGAAAACTAGCAACTAAAGACCTTGAACTATTGCTCTTCACTGCTGAAGAGTAATTCAGAAAAGTTGTGTGAATGCTTGCAAATGGAATTAAGCATTTGAAAATTGATACACATTTTGAATCCGAGATGCCCGTTGCAGCCATTGTAACTTACACTGATGCTTAGTCTCCTCATACAAATATACCTGCAAAGACCTGTGTCTTAGGTAGGTCTGTGGGTTCTTAAAATCAGGAGTAGCTCAAAACTAGTATCTATTTGATCAAACATTTTATCTGTTCTCATTATTAATCACAGCTTTTTGGTTTTTCCCCCAGAAGAAAAGTTCAAACTTACAATGGAAAAGACTTTTTTTTTCTCCTTTGGCTTTTTTTTCGTCTGGAACCTGAAATTTTAGTTTACATTTTGTAAACATTCATCCAGACCAATACCGGTTTTATTATCACAACAGATTGTGATACATGGCTTTATTATCACAATAATTGACCATTAAATTATTATGCCTAAGAGCTGAGTCAAGTTTATTATCTGTGGGTTTTGCATTTCTGTCCGGCTTTGCTGTCACATCTGGATGCATTATTGTCCTGGCTAATGTAATGTTGGTTTGGTTTTTTGCGTAGTGCAGTCAATAACGGAATGATTCACTCTTGCAAGGTCCAAATGTATGATGTACTTGTGTTCCTGGGAGGTACTCCTCAAGCACATCATCAATACAAAGTTATTCACCATTCTACCAAGCTCCCACGGGCAAAACATTCTGCAAACTAAATTCACCTCTGTCGTGGTTTCACCCCGGCTGTGGGCCGAGATCCACGCAGCTGCCTGCTTCTTAAAGTAAAAGAGCAGGGGAAGAGGGAAAAAGCGGGGGGGAACAAGGGAAGGAAAAAGGAAGGGGCAAATAACTCCAAAACCAAGAAACTAAGAGGCCCGTGGGTTGGGATAAGGATAGTTTACTAAGATAACAGAAAGATAAAATATAACAATGCTAACAGGACTTTAGAGCAAAAGAATATGAAACTATTGATCCCCAATGCAGTTTCTCACCGAACCACACAACTCAGGCCGTACCACCCAGAGCTGTCCCGGAACCCGACCGTCCCCCCAAGAAGCACGCGTCCCGCCACCGCCCCTCTTCTTCCTCCCCTCAGCCCCCCGTTCTCCTGGGCAGTACGTAATTGGCATGGAATACTCTCTTTGGCCCATCTGGGTCACCTGTCCTGGCTTCGCCCCTCCTTTCTCATGAATAGAGAAATACGAAGAAGCTGAGAAAGTCCTTGACTGTCTGACTGCAACTAAGAACATCAGGGTGTTCTCAGCACTGCTTTCATTTTAACTCCCAAACACAGCATTCCATCAGCTGCTACAAATGAAGTTAACTCTATCCTGACTGAAACCAGGACAACCTCAGAGGAAGTTTCTGGAAATTAAATACTCCTGAAAAGCCATCTTATGATTAAAAATTTTAGTTCTTTGCCTATGAAGCTGTAGCTGCCAGGCATCACGTGATGCTTCCAGCTTTGCAAACAACTCTGGCATCTGATTATTTACTCCCCTCTTGGTAGCAGATGACCCAGTTGCCCCTGGACTGGCAGGGTCTGAGTGCCCCAAGAACATTTTATTTAAGGAATGCACGTAGACACCCATGTGCATGCTTGCAGCACACTCTTGTCCTGGTCAAGGAGGTTTCAGATAGACAAAATGAACTCTGTTCTTTGCCTGCAAGATAGCAGCATTCACAAGAGGCATGGAGAGCTAGAAAAACTTGTTGAACAAGGGAATGCCACAATGATTAGTATTCTTGGGCACCAACTGGAGGAATGTGTGAGAGCAAAACTTCCGTTTTTGCATTTTAACAACCATGAAAATGTCAGCTTATAGTTGTGTTGACTACATCATAAGCCAAACATAACTTTGCATGGTCTACAAGCATAGCCTTAGGGCTCAAAAATCTCTGGAAAAATATACAGTCGTCCTTCAAGTTAGAAGACTTTGATAGGAAAAGAAAATGAAATTACAAAAAGATAAACTGCACCCATACATTGTCCTGAAGAATTGTCTCTCTGTTTTCATGTTTGCACAAAAAAAGGTAAAGTAAATTATCATAGGATCATATCCTGAGTTGGAAGGGATCCATAAGGATCAAGTCCAACTCCTGGGTCCACACAGGGCCAGCCAAATCTCCTTAAAGGAAAAAAAAAAAAAAACCAAAACCCACCAAAAAAAAAAACCAGTAGTACCTGTACTTCGTTGGGCTTGCTTATTCTCCAAGCAGCAAGATTTTGGTCTTCACCTTCAGCACTGAGACATTTCTGATTGCACATGCAGCCTGCTGGGCTTTTTTGCTGAGCATGTAGGTCCTTGTCACCAGCTGTAGCTGATAGAATATCTTTCTCTTCATAGCTTTCTCTGACATCATTATAGTTTATTGTGCTACCTTCTGCATGTGTTTTATGACACACACAAGCTTTCTTTCACGTGCACAATTTCAACTTTAAAGACACATTATGACAGTCCTGTGCTTTTTAGTCTAGGTGATCCTGCTCTGGCAGGGGGTTGGACTAGATGATCTTTCAAGGTCCCTTCCAACTCCTAACATTCTGTGGTTCTGTGACATGATTTCCCCTCCCTTTATACTTTCCTACTTTATCTTGAATATTTTTTTTTTAGGATTCACATTCATTACATTCATGTGTACTAATGAAAAACTACACATTCTGTTGCTTTTCTGAAATGGTCTCCTACTCACTGCTGCTGCAGTTGCTGCCTCACAGATCACACCGTGTTGTCTGGCTCTTTATTAGCCAGACAGACCTTGCATTACTTTTTTCTGTTGCTGCACCAAGCGAGCTTCCAAGTACCCTTCCTGCTGGTACCCTGGGACCGCTTGATCTCATATCAAAGGGACCTTCACAATGCCCTGACTTCAGAAGTGAGCTTTTAATCTCACTGCTGTGACGTGCTTCAAAGGCTCCTGTGAGCTGCAGCATCAGGAAACAGGGCACGTAGCACTCCAGTCTTTCTGTTTTAATATGGGTTAGCAAATACAGGAGGCATCAAAATTATCTGAGTTTTATCTTTTACCAAATTTAATAATGATATATTTTAACTGTTTGAACTGTAGCTCAGGCAATTTTAATTCACAATATCTTGTTTGATGCAGCCGTTCTAAAATGCAGTAATGCCAGCTTGAATGCTTGCCAGCTACCAACCTGGAGGGGTTTTGTTATTTTGGGGGCCTAAGCTTGTATGGCTGTCTCTCCTTGTCCTTTTTCATCTGTTAAATTTTCTCAACAGTTCCTTGCATACACTTGCCCAAGTACCAGTAATCATCAGTAGCACTCTTCAGCTGCAAGAAGCACGTATCTTACCCATGGTTCCTATAAATTCTTTTCACCTACTTGAAGATGTAGCATAAAATTATATAAACATGACACACACAAAGAAATAAATCTAAAAGACCAAATACTGTCGATCATCTACAATTTTTTTTTATGCTTGTCTATCTCTGACATTGAGATAGACATCATCTCAAGCTTCCAGGTGACTTCTGAGCAGTGAATGGCATCTCAGCGTCCATTTCTACATCAGATTCACCAACACGGTTCGGCAGAAGTTTGCCTTCTGCTGCCACATTAACATCCAGCACAGCTGCCTGCTAGGCGGCTCTTCTCCCTCCTGTGCCATCAACTACAAGTTAAAGGATTCTCCTTTATTATTGTTTTAGTCTTTTACAAGCTGGACTATTTTGAGAAAAAAGATATTTTCTCTACAATTTAGAAATTAGTTTCTTTTTTGGATAAAGAAGAACTATATCAAGCCTTGGATCACATTTTCTACAGAGCTGTTTTTACAGTTGAGCTTTGTGGTAAAGTGAAAAGAAGAATGGAGATTCCTCTGCTCAGCTGTGCCACAAGCTTTATAGATTCCTACTCATTCAAGTAGAAGGAACGCTGTTTCAAGTGAAGGCTTCAGAGATTACATCAAGGACACCACTATACATTGCTCGCTTACAACCATTAAACACTGGCAGGGCTCTGTAACACACAAAGCAGAGACAGCCCTTGGTAAAAGCAACACATCATAGCCCACAGCAGCCACAGCCTACACAGCACCAGTGTAGGTCACCACAAAGGATGACACTGGGCTTTGAGATGCAGTTCCATGTTCCTAACTAATCAAATATCAGGAGCAGGCCCATCTGCAGGTACGTTAGGTACAACACTGAATTAAACCCAGGCATAGTCCTTATACACAGGCGGCAAGTCCAAAAACTGCAGGACCACTGCATCCTTGGAGACGTTATAAAGGACAGGTAAGAATTGTCTCCAGAAAACACCTATATGTAGTTGCCTATATGTGAACAAGATGACTGAGCTTCTCTTATACTTGGTGTAGCTGTGGGCTGTGCTGAATAGCTATTGAGACTCCACAGCACGCACTGAGCACGGCTCCACTGCCTGTGGCAGAAGCTTCAACACCCAGTCCGCAGGTGCGCACACACACACAGACTCACAGGATCATTGAGGTTGGAAAAGACTTCCAACACAGGTATCCAAGTTTAGGTGTTTTAAGAGAAAGCTGGTAAGGCATTTATCTGCCCGCAACAGGCAGCAACGATGTATACACAGGGAAACACTGCGTTTTGCAAGGACATTTGAACTCCTTCCAGAGTCGCAGAGGGGTAGAGCTGTACTAATATAGCAGGTGGTACAGATTAACACACCTTGCTTCTTAGCAGGAGTAATAAATCCCTGTCAAGCACTGCTGTGCTCTTCTGTACAACAGCCAGCTTTTGTGAGAGATGAAGATTTACCTGTTCCCCCAATTCAGAAGAGGCTGCCTAAAACTGGAAATACTGACTGATCACCGTTAGCCATTTTAATCAACTTTCATATAATTCACAAAATCCTGGAGAACAGTGCTCAGCTCAGCTGTTAAGCCACCACAGTGGGCAATGAAGTACTAGGGGTGGACAACAGGAAAGACCTACAGAATTAATGATTACAGGCTTGCAATGATTCTGACAAAGCCATAGGGAGCTGACTCATTTCATTACCATATAGAGCTTTCAAATCAAACTGGGCTTAATGCACGGCTGTGCGTCAGTCACAAGGTGCTTTCCTGTTAACGTCAATGGTTTCCCTGTTTTTCATTAGGCATTCTTCCTGTCTTTCAGTGTCAGGAGAGTTAGGTCTAACTGGATTCATTCTGCAATTAAGATGCGAGGCAACGCATCAAATGCTTCCCTCAAGTACAGATAAAGAACATAAAAGTGAACATTGTTCCCTACACTACATAAAAATAGTTGGGTATTGGAGTGTTTTATGAAATAGTTATTTCCTAGTTAGGAAATCCCTAATAGAAAGTCTATCAAGCAAGGATAATTTTTCTTTTCAAAGAAAAATCCACTATGATGACAAAAAGTCGGCTGATTAAAACACCTCCTGCACTCTGTATGACTGATTTAACTTATAAGAACCCTAAGAACAGATACGCACTTGGGTAGTTTTTCACCTTTTTTTCCTCCCCCTCATCAAAATGAGAGGAAAGAACATAGGGAGAACCACATCCTCATGAGGCTTCTTCCACTGAAACGGCATGTATAACAGTCACAGGTTGTGCTTCAGCAGTCATATGGACAGGGTGCCAAATAAAAGGACCAGAATTGAAATTGGTTTGTCCCCTTAAAGGATGCATTACTTACAAGACTGGCTAGGTTTTTTTTCTTTCCCCTCCCCCTTACTTCCAATGGTAAAAGCAACTCAGGAACTCCTTCCAAGTTTTGGCCTTTACAAGACAGCCCTTTATCAGTCAACAGCAATGTTTAACAGCCAGCCAATTGGGACAGGAGGTAAAACAACCTGTGTTTTCTCCACCACACAGATATTTGATGATAGAACATTTATACTAATTTTAACTACAGCCTGTAACTTAACACTGTATTTTAAAAGCGTAAATGAAATTACTCCCTAATCACGATTTGATAAATCTGGTTAACACTAAACTGAAAAATATTCTAGCAATGAGTTTGCATAGACTGTATTTGATAACATGCTCCTGACAAAGGGACAATACCTACTTGTTTGAACAGCAATTAAATATGCTGTGGCTGTTGAATAAATAATTTACCCAGAACACATTAACAAGACTTTTTCCTGCACAAATGCAAATACTTCAGTCCTAGGAAAGACACTATATACCCCACATTCAGTCCCAAACAAAAAACAAGACAAGAAGGGACAAGTCCTGAAACTAAAGGCACTTGGCACTTTGTCAAATAAAACAGACAAAAAGGACAAATCAGATAACCTAGCATGAGAAGCTGCCAATGCATTCATTCTAAAGCTCGCTTAGTTTTAAGCAGTTGTTTTAACACAGGGCTAAACATGCAAGAATGAATTGGAACTGCTATACCTAAGCCTCTGCACATAGAAAAGAGCAGACACCAAACAGTGCTTGGGGAATGCAACCATACTGCAAGCTCCTCTCAGCAGGACAGATATTACCTCTGGAGACAGACACTTTGGACTTGCCCGCTTTGGTAAATTAAAGCCAATTCCTTCATTGCACATATAGCAAGCAATGACATCAAGTTTCAGCATACCATTTGGCAGGCTGGAAGAAAGCTACTTTTCTTCCTACCCACAGGATCTGCTTCAGGAAATGAAAGACATTTTGGCCAGGTAATCCAGCACTGCTGATTTTTATTTCTATTTATGCATTACAGAACAAAAACCAGGAGCTGCACAAGTTTCTTATGCGGGTTCAAACACATCAACTAAAAGCATTACTGCCTTAGCATCCTAAAATGCCTTGTGCTAGCCCTGTTCCTGGACTGCTGTGCACCAGCACTGATGATGTTCCACTCCATACTCATGACTGTCACTTGTACAATTGAGACAGCACATATTTATTAGTAGTCATTAACTCAGATAGACTGTGTGCATGAGGGCACTCAGGACACTGCAGACTGTTAGAACCAGAAACCCACATTATCCATCTACGCTGGGTAATTTCATTACAAACACGTATCCTCACTGAGGAAGAGCAGAGCACCGATCAGAAGTAGGTACCAGGCATCCTCACACACCAGCATTGTTCTGAGTACAGGGACCTGAGTTTAAGAGTCTAATTATAACCAACCTTCCATGATGAAGCTACACTCCTTGCTGCACATGTCACCTTTAAGAGTTTGTTACATGTGAAACTCTGCAATGAGGAGATGAGTAGAAAGAGAAAAATTCTATACTCGACAAGTCATGCACACAGAAAGCAGATGGAGAATACAGAAATTATCACAACAGTAGCTGTGAAATACCATCAAAAGCACATATAATGCACAAGTCATTTTGAAAACAAGAGAAGAGTTAACAGAGCCTTAAGATGGAAGTGCAAAGATTTCCCACTCCTCTCTTACCCGGTAGTACTGTTAAACAGTTCTGTTGACATGTTCACCTATCAGTTTTAAATATTTAAAGATGAACTTGAAGGTCTGTGCTGACTGTCAAGATTAAGCCATCCTTCTGGGTTGAGCCACATGTTTGCAACTGTAAAATCTCACTTGAAAAGGTAACCACAGCAGCCCCTTGCCTCTGAAGTAGTGCTACTTTCTGCAATGCAGCAGCTTTGGTAGACAATGGGAACAGAGCATGCCCTCCGCCTGTGGCGGAGATGGCTTGTAGTTTACTATCAATCCATCCTTACGCCATTTTAACCTGCACTTCAGTATTTCAGATTGTTTATGAAACATTCTGTTGTTCTATACAGACTACAGCCAGCATCTTAAATCTCAAACTATGCTGCTTCATCCACAGCACTGGCCCTGAAATGCATCTTGAGATGAAGGGACAGAGCAATACTGACAGCCAGATCTGAGTTTTACTGCCAGGGGGCGGCAGCACCAGCATGCCTGATGCAGGGGTTCAAGTCTATCGGTGGCTTTTAAGAGTTCTGAAGGCGAAGTCTCAGTCTGGTTCCATTTGTACTTTGCTTTGTCTGGCCATCTGGTCTATTCATAACAGGAACTGCAGAACACAACGCATTCTTGAAATGCAATTCATACGCTTCAGCCCAGGCAGGGTAGCTATCATAGTCTATATCAATTCAATACACATGTTTTTCTGCATAATTGATCATTTTATTGGAATCTGTTAAAAGATGTTTGTTCAGATCACCTGTTCAGCAGGCAGTTATGCTGCTTCTATTCACTGCATACATACTGATCAAGTCTCCAAGCAATATATAAATATTATTTCTTCTGACCCCATACATATGCATCTTTACTACAAAAAGCAGCTTTTCCTCAATAAAAGTTGTATCCATAGGACCAATGTTTATTTCTTCTAGCTATGACTTGTACCAAATCCATACCAATAATCATAGGTTAAATACACCAATATATGTAACAGCTTTAACAGTAAAAAAGTAAGAAAGTTAAATACTGCAACAGCTTAGATACATACTGTATTTGAATGATAGAACATAAAGTCTATTGACCTAGCTAATAACACAGTCACCAACATACAACACAGAAGCAATGTCAACAACCAGTACTTGTCTAAGCATTTCAGTTTCCCTTTTCCCTTCAAATAAAGAAGGGATGTGCACATCTTGAATGTGAACTTCAGTATCAGTAACCTTACAGCAACATTGATCCTGGTATTTAAAGTTGAGTAAAGAAACCGACACATTAAAGCTGCAGGCCACTAAGTACACATATCTGAGTTTTAGGAGCCAATGTTTACTACAGCACAGGATCATTGTTCAAACTAAGCATACCCTATGTAACAGTAGCAGTAATTGGCAGAATTTGCATTTAGTAGAAAATGCCAAGTTACTCAACCAAAATGAGCTCAGTTTTCAAGGCGCTGGTTTCATTTGTTGTGATGAAGGCTAGGAAGGTCTTCTAACTGAAACACCTTGCTGAAGTGAAATATGCTGACCTATCACTGTTCTCTAGAGCACAGGAATCAAGTTACAAGTGTTCTCTCAGTCATCCAGGGCTGCTATTTCAGCCAGCATTTGAGTTTTAACCTAAGGGCAGGTTAAAATAAACCTGTATACAGTGCAAGATACCTAAAATAGGTCCAATGATGACCAATAAATTGTCAGCCCCTACTTTTAACACTTTGGGATGCAACAACTTTAGGCACACAAGTTACAGCTGATCTTTTCAGTTCCAATTCAATCATTACAAGCTAGAGACACCCATTTCAGATATTGTTCTGTTGTAGCATTCCAGGCTGTAAGGACATGCATATACTGGGTGTCTAGAAATAGAGCTGCTAATAAAGAAGTTGCTAGAAAAAGCCATTAAACATACGCATGCATGACAGTTTCCCCAACTAAAACAGTTTACAAGCAACAATTCAGTTGTTTGTAATTTACAGTTTTCAACCTGACTTACAAATTCAGGTTCAAGTGCAAGACAGCCAATGTTTGAAATAGCCAAGGGGAAAATGAGTGCAAATTACAAAGCTACAAAGAGGTTAGCAATGATTTTCTTATCTTCAGGTGACAAGTTATTTACCAGGTAAGTAACACCAGACCGGGTGGAGTCCATGAAGAACTTGACCTTTAGGAAAGCCAGTCTTGACCAAAACTACTGACTTTTTGAAAAGTCTGATATTTTCTTCATGCTGCAAGCTGAAGTCCTCCACAAAGCAGAGGTATCTGGTCTCTTACCACATGCTGTAATGTGTTACTTACTGCCCTATGAGTTGTGCAGAAACCCACAGGCAAGAAGCTATTAACGCACAGGTTTAGAAGTTACCATGCATAAGATATAATTACATGGTAACGGAATCTCAGGTATTTATTATGGCTTAGACCCGCACTGAAGGTCAGCACTTGAAGTGAATGACATTGTCTATATGGAAGTGAGACAGCTTTCTTACACTGAAGACTTACTTGGTTAAAGTGACCTGCTTAGAAGAAACGACAATATATTCACAAATAACCATACCTACTCAGCAAGATTTAGCCCTGTAAGAATTCAACAATACTTTTTATGTTTTAAGATAATAGGCAGGTATTTACAGATATTTATAAACAGCCTTTGTTTCTTTAACAGCCAGATCTTCGATTGTTAATTCTTTATTCTCCTTCCCTCCCTCACCCAAGCCTGCCAAATTCAACAGTTTGTTCTAGCAGCATCCATTAAATCAATAGTGCAAAATTACTACAAAAACCTCTTTTCCCCAAGCTGTGACACCCTTTTCAAGTTTTGTATTTTATCAACAGCACTTCCCATGCATTTTGAGCTCTGAGGGAAGGCAGGAACAACATATATGCTGAGTCTAGCAAGCAATAAATTTCTTTGCTGAGGGATTTTGAGTTTTATTGTTGGGTTTTTTTTATTTGATACTCATACTGGCCGTTGTTATAACTTTGGTAGCTAGTTCACTATGTTAAATTCACAGTTCCTCATTCTGATATGCACCTATAACATGCGAGTTGAACTGCACCACAATAATTGTAATGTCATCTCTATACATTCGAGCCAGCTCTTCTGGAAGACTAAGCATCTTGGACAGTCGCTCATGATCCACAGTGCCAAACTCATTGTTACCCACAGCATGACGGATCAGGTGAGTTGCGGCATTCTGATCTTCAAATACTGAAGAGATCCTTGCTCTCCTTTCTGTTAAGAGACCATGCATCTGTCCCAAAGTTACCTTATAGCCACCAACAGCTATTGGCTGTTGGTGGTGAACACCAGTGAGGTACTCCCCTACAATTCTAGCCACATCTTGCCTGTGCATTGTCTCCCACAGACCATCTGTGGCCAAAACCAGGAACTTATCCTGTGGCCGTAATCTGTGATGTATGACTTCTGGCTCAGCTGTGAGATAAGGGGGAGTGTGATAGTTTGGAGGAATAAACTTTGTATATTCATTCTCATTTAGCTGATCTGGGCCTGACTCTACTACTCTCTTCTGTAGTTCAATACTCCATTTAAACTTCACATCACCAAAAGCTCTGAAAGGCATCAGGAGACCTAACAGACGATCTTGTTTCACAAGACTTTTCTCTTCAGCCTTTGGATGTTCCATTTTCACACGTTCCACTTCATGCTCATTTTGTGCATTGTGGTCATAGGACAGATTAACTGCAGACCAAGATCCATCTTCCTCCTGAACCCCAAGCATTGCCCTGCTGTCACCTGTGTTTGCAATGTGCAAGTCAACACCATCCACATGGGCCACACAGGCAGTTGCACCAGAAAACGCTACTCGCAGTACTAAGTAGTTGAGAAAAGAATTGGGATCTCCCACTTGAGCTTCTAAAGAAATATCATTATCAAGCCTCTTAAAAGCATTAATTAAAGCTTCTTTCACATCAGTAGTCTCTCCACTGTTGAGATCAATGAGCTCCTGCCAGTAAGTTCTTAGGCTATTGAAGTAAAGCTTGGAAGCTTCTTTGCTAAAGTAATCATTGGGATGCTTGTGCCACTGTAAAATGGGCAGCAGAGCTCTGCCACTTTCCACGGCATTTTCTATTTCAAGTAAAGTCTCATGAGGTAACAAAGAGACAGCAATGTAGTAAAACAGTCTTTCACTAACAGCTTGAGCACAAGCACAACCTGCATGGCCATCAAACACCCCCAGAAGCATCCCTCTTGTCTGTAAGCAAGTGGCAGCACTCCTCCGGTCTTCTATCGGAGCATTAGCAGGCAACTGGTTGCTATCGAAGCCAAGGACAGAACTCACATTTTTACCATCAAATTCTGGGACTTTGAAACTGTACTCATTTGCCTTCAGAATGCTGTTGACCTGTGGAGGAGTGAGGTAAAATCTCTGTGGCGTAGAAGCATAATCCCTCGCATGAATAAAGTGATTAAAGTTCTCCTTTGGCCTATAAAGTGCCGCAAATTTCTTCTGAGGTGCATATCTGAAGTGACCGTGAGCAAAATGAGATGATAAACAACACAGATGTTTATGGTGGCAGTAACACACAGTACTGCATATTCTGCTAATCTCACAGTTACGAATCAATGGAAACAGATGAGCTGGTGCTGGCATGGCATCAGACAACAATGGGAGTCTGGAGCTCCGGACAGGAATTGCTGAAAAACAAGAGAACAACTATGCTTAGGGGGACAGCTAACAGGTTTTCCCCAGAACTCTGTATTAACACATTTACAGTCCTAACAAAATTGCTTATTAGATGGAGCTTGTGGGTTTTAAGAAAAGGCATTAAGAGGTTCTTGTTTGTAGACACTACATTGGGCTGTAGCAATAAAAAACCTGCACCATGCTTAAGATATTTTAGCTCTTACACCCACTCAGCAGGCAGAAACTGGAAACATCATCCAGACAGACAGACAACACAGCTTCAAACAGAACTTAAGACAACATTTACCAGAAGCACTCTACAGTAATGCCACCTTCTACAAGGACCTTCTAAAGATTTGTTTTCCTGATCATTTCCCAGCTGACAGAGCCAGATGAGGCACACAGAAAAAAAGCTGTCTTTCTGTAAGGCTGATTAAAAGATAAAGCATCTAACAGTCAGATTCAAGAAACAACTTTCAGATGACATACAACTGAGTTTAAGATAAAGATGGTTTAGATAAGAAAGGCACGCAGACAGCAGATACTCTAAGCAATCACAAGTCAGCAGCAGGTTTTGTCTCTTCTCCCCCTTTCACATGCAGAACTTTAAACTTGTGTGAAACCATGGTGTACATGCACACAACAGACACAGCAGTCTATGCAGTGACTTTCTAGTGTATTAGAGAAAAATACAAGAGGTAGAAAGCCAGTGCATCTCCTACCAAGCAGCTCACCTACCCCAGCAAATTTCGGGATTACAAATTGCTTTAAAAAGCTACTCAACTGAAGAACTACATGCAAACTGTGTTTGCTTCCATTACTACACTAGAGCCCTGCACAATAGCCTAAAGCTAATTCAGCATTAAAACAAATTGTGAAGCTTAGTATCCAAGAAACATACTATACCACTTTTTACCACATATTTCCTTACAATTTTTCATTCCTTTGAAGAAAGATCTTTGTCTAAGATACTCTCTTCCTTGATTCTGTGTACACACCTAGTCACAACATTACCATGAGTAGCTATGTAATCCCTATTCGCTACTATCAGGAAGTCTTTTACAATATCATACTCAAGGAAACAATTCCATAGTGAAAAAAGTTGAACTGTGCCCTGTGTGAAGTACACATAGTTCAGGGGAATTCAATGCCTCTTTCCAACTTTTATGATGAAGTTTCATCATAAAAGCTTCTTCAGAAAGACCATCACAAATTATCTTATACAGGATAGCAGATATGAACGCAGTAAGTCCTAGCAACATTGTATCTCAGATTTAATTTTTCTACTGAAAAACTGAATCCTGCTGTGTTGCACAAGGTGCTTCAGTCACTGAACTGATTTTTAAATTTTTTAGCCAAACAGCCATACAGGTATTTCAAATGACAGAATCCTAATAAAATATGCAGTAAGATCCAATACTCCATCTAAAGGATTATGCTCAATAGGCATTCTATTCTGCCAGCACCCTATTCTGTAAGCTTTTTATAGCTTCTGCCAGAGGATTCTGATAACTTGTATCAACAGAGAAGCCTCTGGAAATAACCAAGGCTTCACCCAATAGTGTGCTGCAAGAGAAGGAAGCAAGTTAACATTCTTCCCTCCAAGCTTGCACATTCTCCTCAAGTAACCTGTAAGGGAACCTCTATCTTCATTACAAGATCCATAAAGCAGATTAGAATTCATGTATCACTCCACTGGCTTCCTAGTATTAAGGAGTGACTGTCAGTCTTCATTTGCATTGACAAAACAACCTGCCCATTGACCTCTCCGAGGTTTCCCACTGACAGCTATGAAGAGTGAACTGGTTTTGTGGTGTTCAGCTACCAGGAAGAGCTCTAGTCCTGTGGACCGCAGCCAGCTGTACAGACACTTAGCAGCAGTGTATTGGCTTGAACTTCCAAATGCAGGCTAAATTTATGTTAGCCAGTTGCTTCCCAGTAAGTCTTTTTTTCTTCAGCCCAGGCTTCACATGCATACAGCATGACAGAAGTAAACTGGAACTCCAAATATAGATTTTAAAATCTATTCACTGCCTTATAATTATGAGGGATATATTTTGGGAAGTTATGCGTGTTTATTCACATGACATTCAAAAGCAAGCATTTTGCTTATAGAATGGGAACCTCAAAGTTCTATAGATGCACTTGGTCCAAAGCAGCATCTCAGATTGAGCACCAGCCTCCCAGCAGACCCCAACTCAAAATAAGTCCTCTTGACTGCTAAGCGTTTGTGCTCAGTGCTGACCCATACGTGTGCCACAGCTGTTCTGACAGTTTTGCTGTTTATTCATGATGAAGCAAAAATACAAATGCACTGCAGTTATAGTGGCTCTGCAATGCCAACAGAGGTTATTTTGTTGACTTTTATTCATTAACTTATAAAGAATTACATGAAAACCAAAAGTAGTAAGAAGCTGGCTTCAGTTTTCACAGCCTGGATCATTTACATTTGATCCATGTCAGCTTGAGGTATCAGACTGCTTCATATACCAGATTTAATAAATCCTAGTTGATTAAGTAAAAGAGGAATTCCCAGTTTGCCAACCCGAAGTGAAATTGCCTTCAGTCTCTCCTATTTATCCCCACAACATGGATATCCCAAATATAACCAGACACCTACTCTAGCTCCCAAATAACTACTTGAAGATCCTAAGTCCATTACAGTTGATCAAGAGATGGCAAAGACAGAGATTAAGTAGAAATTTGACAATCTGATCAAGATTTGACAAGATATTAGAATCAATACCTCTCCAAGCCCCAAGCAAGGTACAAATGCTACTTTTCAGGCTATAAATATAATACAGCCAATGAGTCAGTCAATTACAGGTTTTGCAGTACTCCACTAATAAAATAAAAAACGCATTAGCCCTTCAGTGTAACTGTACTACTGAGGCCAATTGACACTGCACTGACAGGTTTCCTCCAAGACCCCTGCCTTAACTGTGCCAAAGACACCCGTGGCTTCAGATAAAACCACTCATCCCAGGTGCCTTTCAGACACCTGACAGACCAGAGTGAATTAGCCTGCTGGAGAGGACAGGGAGGAGGAACAAGAAACATTAAATGCAAGCAAACCCGTTAGTCCTTCCCTCAGGCCAGGTCTCAGCCCTCCAACAAAGCCCAACCTGTCAGTCCCTTCCCCGGGTCCCATCCGACCCCCAAGCCCGGCGCTCCAGCGAGCAGCGGTGCGAGATACATACCGATCCGCCTGGGCCCAGGACACACACACATTCTCCTGTCACAACAAGAAGCCGCCAACATCCACAAAGCAGAAGCCCGGGGGCGGGGGAGAAGCAAGGCAGAAGAGTTTGTTAAGAGAAAACGGAGAGCTCCGATACGGAGAGCGGACGACAGAGAAGAGACACGCACACACGAAGCACGTCTGAGGGCGCCCGGAGCCGCCGCCCGCCCTGCGATGGGAACGAGCCAGCCCCACAGCGGCGCGCCCAGAGCAGCCCGCGGAGAGCTCGGCAGCCAGCGCCCACGCCCGCCACCCCACCAGTCACCGAGACCCCCGCCAGCCCCGCTCACTCTTCCGAGAGATGCGAGAGGCCGTTACCGCTCACCGCAGGCTGCGCTCACCCGCCAGCTCTGGGCGTCGCCTCAGCGGACACCGCGACCCCCTCAGGCGCCGCACAGCCCCGACATGGCCGCCCCTCCCGATTCCAGAGCCCGCCGCCCGCCCGCCTCCGGTACAACGCCCGCCCCTCTCCGCCCCAGGCCGCGCGGGCACAGACCTGGCCCCTTCCCGGACGGCTCAGCCCGGCCCCCCGGGCGGAATAGGGAAGCAGCTCGAGGGACCGAGCAGCCCGAGACACCCCACACCCGCCGGTCCCTGACAGCCGCAACCACCGCAAACCCACGGCCGCTGCGCTGCGCGCCGCCTTATAAAGGCCCCTCGGCCCGCGGCGTACCGCCCATTTGCTGCTGGGGAGGGCAAGGAGGGCACGTGACACGGAGGCGCGGCGGTGGCTCGGAGGGCGGTGGGTGGTTCTGCGTGCGCGCGCATTGCGCAGGGGCGGGAAGGCGCGAACGCGGTGGTGGGGAGACGCCGCGCTCCGGCCCCGCCTTGAGTGCGTGAGGGGTCACTTGGCTGCCGCCGAGATCTCTAGCTGCCCTGCGGGAGCGAGTCGAAGCTGCCTGTCCGTGATGGAGCCGCTGGTGGGAGGGCGAGCCCAGCCGCAGGAGGCAGGAAGGGTGGGCGGTGAAGCAGGAGCAGGCTGCGCTTTGGCATCCCGCGCCGGGCGCCCGCCTGGCCCTCGTCTCCTCCTCCCCCCGCCCGCTGACTGAGGCAGAGGTGAGGGCTGCCTTGCCTGCGGCTGGCAGCTCCTCCTGGAGCGCGGCGCGGGTGTAACAGGTGATTTGAGGATTAAAACTGGACGAGCGCCGTCCCCGGCCTCTCACTGGCGCCTGGCACGAAGTCGAGGAACTGACGGGAGAGCCGTGGTGGCGGTCCCGTTGTCCCTCAGACACGGCCGTGCTCTGCAGTCACTCTTGTAGCAACCACCCCTTTCCCCCACGCTTCTTCATTAGGAGCCAAGAGTTGTTTAGCTTCTACCTGCTAAGAGGGCTGAAAATGAGAAAATGACTAAAGATGTCCCAGGGTGGATTGGCTTTTTCACTCTGAGTTAGTTTTCAAGAGTGGGAAATGTTTTGAAGTTTTTTTCCCCATTGAAATGTTCATGAAGTGCCTTTAACAGTCACAAGGCATGTTAACTCTGAAACTCTGCAAGAGACTGCTGAAGCCTGTACTGCAACGTTTGTTTTTTCTGGTTTTTATTTGCTCCCTGGTGTTTTGCCTTAACCAGAATCACTCCAGGCAAAGCAGGCTGCTGTGGAGTGGAAACAACCTGGGACTTCCCTGCCCTGTGTCTCTGAGAAAGCCATGGTTTTTGCTGCTGCTGCCAGCGAAAATGTTTTGAGGGAGGTGGCTACCAAGGAGGAACAGTCCTTCCTCAGAAGAGCAGCACCCATCATTCCTACCTGTGCAGCAGAAGCAACAGTCTTTACTTCTTCCTTCCTCTTCCCTCTGTTGGATGCAATCCTGTCCCCATCCCGCATCTCTAAGGCAACACTCAATTTCACATAAGCTTTCGAGATACCTTGATCCAGCCTTATTTTTCATGCAAATATTTGAATACAGAAACTATATATATTTGACAATGTTTTCACTTCCTTGATATCTCTTTCTCTGTGTATAGATGCATGTGCTCTCATGCCTTTCTATTTTCAGGGCGGATGGGATGCCCACTTTGCTGAGTGGTGTTGGCAGCAGATGTTTGGCTAGCCCGTGGAGCATTGCAAATAGTGTTCCTTCAGCAGCCCTAACCATCCTTGCATCTTTATCCTCTTTACTGTGTTTACAGCTTTATACTGAAACCAGCATAGGAAGTAAAAGAAAATCTGCACTTGGTGCCCCGAAGTCTCAAGAGGTCTACTTGGGATGTAAGGGTGGAAAGTACTGCCCTGTGACCCTCCATGTGAAAAACAGCCGGAAAGATAAAGTGATGCCATCCTTAACAATGCAAATCTTCCACAGAAATATGCTTTGAAAGCACAGAGTATTCAAATACTCATTTTTGGTGACTACCATGACAGTTGTTTATCCAGAATGGTACACCACCATCTTCTCTTTGAGGCTGATTTTAGAATAAAAAATAAAATGGGGGAAAAAAAAAAAAAGCATCTGACAGACACCGTGTCACAGTTGTGTATAGTTGGGTGCTGAGAGAGAGAGGACCAGGAGCTGCAGAAAATGGCTGCTGGAATCCTCTGCCAGCCTGCTGATAGCGCCTCTGAGGATCACATATAGGAGAAAAGATTTGGAAGTAGCTGCATTTTGCCACCAGAGAACGGAGTGCCAACAAGACCGCAATGTTGGCCCGTTAAGGGCATTGTGATATATATTTGCATATAAATGTAAGCAGCCGCAGACACAAAAGGCCGGGAAGGGTAGGGGAGGAGGCGCCCCAGGTGCCCGAGAGAAAGATGCCCCCTGCAGCCCGTGGAAAAGCCCATTTGGAAAAGGCGGAGACCCCACCTGCAGCCCGTGGAGAGGCTCCACTCAGGATGCAGCAGATGGAGACATAAAAGAAGACGTTGTGACTTACGTTGGGATGAGCCCTGCCAGCACTTGCAACCTACAGAGATGAGCGAAACAGGTTTGCTGGGGGAGGCCTATAGCCCCGTGGAGGACTGGGACTGAGAGACGCTGTGATTTATTGCTGCATGCCAGAGCAGAGGTGAAGCCTGGTGGGAAGAGATTTGCCTTGGAGAAAGTTCGTGGAGGACTGGCTCTCGTGGGTGAGATCCTACGGTGCAGCAGGGGGAGGGTGTGTGGAATGGATGCCCCCACCCCAGCTGAGAAGGAAACCAACTTGCAAGGGACTGACCGAAACCCCCATCTCCTAGTCCCTGCCCCGCCCCCCGCGTGCTGTGAGCAGGAGGGGAAGAAGGGAGCAAAATCATGGCTAAAAGGAAGTCTGCTTAGAATGGAGGGGTGGGGGGAAGGTGTTACCGAGACCCCCATTTTCCCCAGTCCCTGCCCCTCCTGGGCTGCGAACGGGAGGGAAGAATCATAGAATCATAGAATTGTAGGGGTTGGAAGGGACCTCGAGAGATCATCGGGTCCAACCCCCTGCCAAAGCAGCTCCCTAGGACATTTCACTGAGATAGGCATCCAGACGGGTCTTGAATATCTCCAGAGAAGGAGACTCCACCACCTCCCTGGGCAGCCTGTCCCAGGGCTCTGTCACCCTCAGTGGGAAAAAGTTTTTCCGCATGTTGGTGCGGAACTTCCTGTGCTCCAACTTGCAGCCATTGCCCCTTGTCCTGTCTCCACAGACCACTGAAAAGGGGCTGGCTGATTCCCCTTGCATCCCCTGCTTAAGATAATTATAAACGTTAATTAGGTCCCCCCTTAGTCTTCTCTTCTCAAGGCTGAACAGTCCCAATCTTCTCAGCCTTTCCTCATAGGGGAGATGCTCCAGGCCCTTAATCATCTTCGTAGCCCTTCTTTGGGCTTTTTCCAGGAGATCCCTGTCCTTTTTATACCAGGGAGCCCAGAACTGGACACAATACTCCAGGTGGGGCCTGACCAGGGCAGAGTAGAGGGGGAGGATCACCTCCTTTGACCTGCTGGCCACACTCCTCTGGATGCACCCCGAAGAAGGGAGCAAATTTCTGACTAAAGCCTGCTAAGGAGGGAGTGGTGGGGGGAAAAGTATTTGCCTGGTTGCATTTGTTTTAAGATTGTTGGCTGCATTCCTGACTCTGCTCTTTCACTGTTTTCTCTTAAGCGTAGTGTAATAAATTAGATAGCTCTTCTCTTCTGCACTCTGTGTTGAGTCTGTTTTGCCCCTGTCATTAACGAGTTTGACTCTTGAGCCTCTTAATATATATTTTTCTCCCCTGTCCAACTAAGAAGGGGAGTAATAGACTGATTTTGGTGGGCGTCTGGCCTTTGGGCAGGGCTAAACCACCACACACTGTTATACATTAAAGATTTCATTAAATGGCCTGGAAGATGCATAATCTACATTCCTTTTCAACAGTTGTACATGGTTAGGAATAGATTGGCAGCGTGTGCTTGTAACAACAAGCATTTACATAAGTTTCTACTTGCAGCGCGACTGGCTGTAAAGCACCCACGTTTAGAAATGTTCTTGGAGACAACGCAAGAAGGCACAATTGAGGCATCCTCTCAGCCCAGTGGAAGGTAAACCAGCTGTGGGAAGACCAACCTGTGCCTGGGTATATTTGAGTGATAGCTGTACAGGCAGATACACAGGAATGGATTGGAATGAAGTCACCACTCATCACCTCCTATTTCTGTTGGGAAGAAATGGGTTTGTAGAGTGGATTTATCTTTGACTTCTGTAGAGAATGCTGGTGTCTAGAGATGCTTACTGAGAAAGAAAAAAAATATCCACAAAATGATTAGCATTTATCACTTTTGGTCTTCAGAACATCTTATGATTGATAGTTCAGTTCCCCATAACTGGGGAATTCATAGCTGTGAAATGGAAAGTTTGGTGTGACAGCTCCCTGTTTATTTGTTTTATTCATCCCTTCCTGATTTATGGCCAGGAGAGGGGCTACTTTTAAAGCTGGTATGGGGAGCGGTGGCTCCCTGTCTCACAGTGTCCTGTTGATACCATGTATCTCTCTGAACAAGGCAAAATTTCCAAGTACTGAGTAAGAAGAGAATTTGGCCGTTTGTGGCCCCATATAAATCCCACAAATGAGAGACAAAATATGAAAGCTTGGCTGACATTTTGGTCCTCCAGCTGATGTGAGTTTGCTAGCGTGCCAGAAAAGTGGGATGTTGCAATCCGACTGGAAAGTTAATTTTTCCTTCTCTTCATCTTGCTGCTGCCCAGACCTTTTTTGTGCACTTTGAGCAACAGTCCTTTTTTTCCTGATTTTAAAGAATAAAAGCTATTTTAATGAATAAACCCACGTTTTTCTATGCTTAACACTTCACACTGAGGACTGATGGAAAAGCGATCGCTTTTTTTTTTCAAGATATGAGAAGTCTCTGTTTCCCTGGATGGAAGGATTATCACCTGAGTGTAACAAAAGACATCAGTCCTGGTCTGCTGTGCCTGTTGCTGACAGTGGGTAATTCTGCATTGCAGAACCGGCAGGCAGCTATGCATTAGCTCTGCAGCTGAAGTGCTGCCGCAGTTACCCTAAAGCTTTCTACACATATTGCCAGAGAAGCTCCATTACACGTCACCAACATCTATTTTCATTTTACATTGGGTGTTTGTAATAACCTTCTAGTTTAAATAAGTTCTTGTGCCTAACATGTAAATATTTTATTGGTTCAGTTCTACTGAAAGCCAGTCCAGGAACGCAGGGTAATACCTTGATTGATTCTATATCCCCTGACTGCTTAACATTTTTACAATATCTTTGCACACAGTGTTGCAGAAATGCCATTTTGCTCCTGTGCCTGCTGAAAAGAGCAGTCACTCATAAAACCTGCCTCAGAATTGTGTGTGCAGATCAAACACTTCCACCTGGCATGCTGCCATACCCATCTGGAGCAGAAAAAAAATTTTAAAAGCAGAAAGAAAAGCCTACCAAAGGGGAAAACAGAGGAGAAAAGCATGCTGTGTACTGAATAAATAGGGAGAATAGGACAGGACTGAACTATCATCTTTCCTGAAAGCATTATAGAAGCAATGACAGCAACATAAGCCTGCCATTCCACAGACCAGTAACTTATTTTTAGCAGAAATCAGGAGCATTACACGGCAAAATTAAATGTGTCAGTAGAGCTGGAAGCAGACAGTGTACCTGGAAACAGCAATGGCCTGTGATTTTCAGTCTGCTTCAAAGGAAGGGTTTGGCTGTACCTTCGCACACAGAATCACAAGGGACCCATAAAGATCATCAAGCCCAACTCCCTGCTCAACATAGGGCCAGCCAAGTCAGAGCATGTGACTGAGTGCATCATCCAGGCACTTCTTGAACTCAGTCAAGCTTGGTGCTGTGACCACTTCCCTGGGGAGCCTGTTCCAGTGCCCAACCACCCTCTGAGTAAAGAACCTCTGCCTAATATCCAACCTAAACCTCCCCTGTCTCAGCTTCATACCATTCCCTCGGGTTCTATCACAGGTCACCAAAGAGAGGAGATCGGCGCCTGCCCCTTTGCTCCCCCTTATCAGGAAGCCATAGACTGTGATGAGTTCTCCCCTCAGCCTCCTTTTCTCCAGGCTGAACAAACCAAGGGACTTCATCCTCTCCTCATAAGATTTCCCCTCCAGACCCTTCACCATCTTCATTGCCCTCCTCTGGACACTCTCCAATATTTTTGTGTCCCTCTTGTGCTGTGGTGCCCAAAACATTCTTCTGCCTTCTCTGGGAGTGTGTTTGTGAGTGGTGCATTTGTCCTCCTTTAACCAGCTGGGTTCCTGGGAACAGTGAATGTTTCTGAACTTTTACAGTGAGCCCTGCAAAAGGTGATTTTTTAAAACCATCTCTAAAGAGTGTTGGCCTTAGAGTAAATCAGGAGCACCGAGCTGCATGACTTGTCTCTCCCAAGCCCTTTCTGAAGGGGAGGCCAGTGAGGAACCACAGAAACAATTGATTTCCATGGGTATTTGCTGTCACTGTGGGACCCGGGGATAATTTGATTTATTTTGTCATCTGCCTCCCCGAGGCCCTTTATAGCTTCACTCTCAGTTTCCTTCTGAAATAAAGCAGTGGCTGTGGCTTCATTCAGCAGTTGGGATTCAGCTTCCTAGAATGGTAGAGTAATTGAGGTCAGATGGGACATCTGGAGGTCATACAGCCCAACTTCCCACTCAAAGCAGGCCAACTTCAAAGCTAGGTCAAGTTGTTCAGACACTTGGCCAGTCCCACTTTGGACATCTCCGAGGACTGAGGTGCCTCAGCCTGCCTGGACCCCAGTTCCAGTGCCTCATTGTTTTCATTGCAAATATTTTTCCTTGTGATTAATCAGAATTGTCCTTGCTCAGCTTGTATCTCTTGCCTCTTGCCCCTCGGGACTTCTGTGCACCATCCTATTACATTCCTCAGATGTCATTAGCAGAGAACTAAGTCCATTTTTTGCATTTGGTAGGAGTTCTGTGCTAGCTGGTGTAGTCTTTCAGGGATTGGTATCCAGTTTGAGGAATACAGCATTCTGGCAACTCAATGAAGTAAAGGAAATTCTGTGCTAAAATGTCATTGGAAAATATGGGTTTTTTGCAAGCTTGAAGAACGATGATGATGACATATGCAGTGCCTGTGCTATGGGGAGGCAGTTTCAAGATATCAGGATGCTGGTTCCAGCCTATCTTGGCGCTGAAGGGGCTAATCCCTTTTCCAGCTGTAGTTCATGTGCATTTTTCAAATTATTTTTTACAGTCATTTCAAAAAGTAATAACATTTGCAGTTCTGGTGGCTGCCATGCAAAAGATTCAGTAGAACCCAGGGGAAGTCATGAAGATTAAAGTTGTGAGGGGAATCTCCCTGTATTTTTCCAGAAAGATAATAGCTTGCATTTCACAGTGGACAAAATCTGACTTACTTAATGTAACTGGAACAATGATCCCCCAGTTTCATTTTATCATATATGATACTTCTGAAATTAAAGGTTGTTAGGAGATGGGTAATTGGATACCACCCTTTATCTTTTACTTGAGATCACTGGAGTCATGAGCTGGAAAGCCAACGGATGGTCTGTAGCAGCAGCTGACTGATTTGGGTTGAGATCTTGCTAGGCAACTGTGAATGTTAAAGAATAATAATTTCTCCAGCAATGAGGAAGAGCAACAGTGCCAATGACTGGAAGTACCGGTGTTATCTTCTTAGCATGAGGGTGAACTTTGGAGTGGAAAGTAGTTATGGAAGATAAAATTAGAAACCAGAACCAAGAGCAGACTCCGAAACAGTGGCTGAGATGTCTCAAGGCCTGAGTTTAAACCAGGCCCCGTTCCCACTTGTAACAAGGAAGTTTAGAAAGAATACCAGGCAGAAGTGACTGCCTTCTCACTCCTATTTATTTTCCCATAGGTTACCCTCACCTGGATGCTGGGAAAATAAGACCCAGCTGAATCCTTTGGGTCTGAAATTTGTATTTGATGAAAAAAATATAAGCATTTGTTATTTTTTTCCATCAAGTAAGGTGAGTTAAGTTACTGTTTTCCTTGGTTAGTAAATAGTTATTATCTCAAGTGAACTCACCTACAAAAATATTTACTGTTTGCTTTATATTCTATATTTAGTTTATATTTTTAAGCCACAAACCAAAAAATGCATTTGTTCTATCCTCTTACCTTCAATCTGTCTGCCCATCTCTGGACAGTCTGCTTCTCAAAACAAGAAAAATACTTTCCCAGTGGCTTGGAAAGGAGTTAGCTTGGGTCTAGCCAGAGACGAGATTACAGTCTAACTAATACTTAACTAATATAATCACTTAAAAAGATCTGAAGCCTTTGGGCTAGATCCAGTAAATTATTCTGTTCTTCCAGGTAGGTGCCATAAGTAGGAGGTTACAGTGTCCCAGTTGCTGCCTCTGAGCCAAGGAGTAGAGGATTCCTGTGTGAGTCAGGGATCAGTCTTCACTGTGGGGTGAAGGATCGCCCTCACCTCAGCTGACCTACATCCGGACGGTAACAGTACTCGCCTGGAAAAACAGTAGGGACAGGAGTTGAAAATTACACTGTTTTCCAGTTACAGAGACTAAGCTTTAGCCACCAGGCTCTTACATGGTAAGGTGGGAACCACAGAATAAGCAATGCTATGTCCTACAAGAGAAGCTGGAGTTCTGTTCATGGTGTTCAGGAATTGGAGGTAGTCACCTCCCTCTGAGAGATCTTGTTGATCTCAGAAAAGCAAAGCTGTGGTCCTGTGCCAGGATTTTAATGAAAAGAGAAGACTTAATTGCGACCATTTCCAGCAGGGCAGCTGTAGGGGTGACCTTCTTATCCTGGGAACATTTTTAGAAGGTTATATTTGAATCCCAACTGAATTGGTACCTGGGTGTCTTCATTGGCTCTGGATTCCAGCCCAGGGTTAGGTCTAGCTTGCAAGTCCAAATAACCTGCAAATTCAGTTGCACATATCATAGAATCACAGAATAGTTTGGGTTGGAAGACCAGCTAGTCCTAACCCCCTTGCCATGGGCAGGGACACCCTCCACTAGACCAGGTTGCCCAAAGCCCCATCCAACCTGTCCTTGGACACTGCCAGGGAGGGGACAGATACAGCTTCTCCGGGCGACTTGTGTCAGTGTCTCCTCGCCTTCACAGTAAAGGATTTCTTCCTATTATCTAACCTAAATCAACTGTATTTTAGTTTATGTCCATGTCCTCTTGTCCTATCACTATGTACTCTTGTACACAGCCCCTTCTTAGCTTTCCTGTAGGCCCCTTTAGGTACTGGAAGGCCACTATAAGGTCTCCACAAAGCCTTCTTCAGGCTGAACAAGCCCAACTCGCTCAGCCTGTCTTCATAGCAGAGGTGCTTCAACCCTGTGGTCATCTTCGTGGCTCTCCTCTGAACTCAATTCAACAGGTTCAGGTCCTTCTTACGTTAGGGACCTCAGAACTGGACATAGTACTCCAGGTGGGGTCTCAAGAGAGCAGAGTAGAGGGGCAGAATCCCCTCCCTTGAACTGCTGGTCACTCTGGTTTTGATGCAGCCCAGGATACGGTTGGCTTTCTGGGCTGCAAGTGCATGTTGCCAGGTGCCAGTGCAGTGATGCCTCAGTGGCACAGGCCAGAGATAAGGTTTAGCATAGGACAGGAATGGTTGGACTCGATGATCTTAAAGGTCTTTTCCAACCTAGTGATTCTGTGAAGTTAGCAGTGCAGGCACCTTACTCTTTTCCTGGGGTCATGTTACTCAATGTGTTTCAAATGTCCTGGATCACATCCAGATTACAAACTAAGTGTTATAAAGCAGATTTTTGAGAGGATTCTTCTACCATCATTGATACTAGAGTTAAACTTTGGCCACATCAGGCTGCTCCTTTAAAACTCCTTTGAACTCCAGATGCTTCCCTGCAGCCCACAGCTTTGTATAACTGCAGAGGTTTGTTCAATTTGGCTGGATGTTATATAATCAATCTTTTCTTTTCCTTTTGCCTGTGATCATGTTATGTAGGCTGCCTTCTTAAATTTCAGCAACCCTAAGGCAGCCTGAGTCATATGTATGAGGCTCTTTTTTGTACTGTTGTGTAAGGCAGTGAGTTGCAAAGGTCATGGGAATGAGTTATTTAAAAACTGAAACATGCTGGGCTCTATCCAACTTAGAATAGATGAGCTCAGAAAGGCATTTACGTTTTAAATTACAGCTTTGGTTATCAAGGACTGGTTGACTTCAAGCCGGCATTTCTGTTTCCTTGGCAAACTGCAGTAGCACACAATATTCCTGTGTCCTTTACGTGTGTTGCTGATACAGTCATGCATTCACACACAACGACAATGGAAAAAAATATTTCCTTTAGATCCTCAGAACACAAATGCATTCACATATATTGCCAGGGCAGGCACAGTCTTCACGGGCCCAGTGATTAATCTCCCTTACTGTGTGTTCTCAATGGAAAACAGCAGACTCAGGGCCCAGGTGCCTCCGCCAGTGCTTTGTTCCACCCAGCGGACAACCGGGTTGCAACTCCGCTCTTGTGTAACCTGGCTCGGCCTTACCAGTGCCATTTAGGTGAAAGGCACGAGAACAGATAACTGGAGGTCTCTAGGGCAGGTCCCTACGTTTTCATTCACTCCATCTCCTCTCTGGTTTAAGCCATCCAGCTGTATCCTCATTCATAGGAAGCTCTTTCTTGCTTCCTCCTTCTCCCCTCCCAGGGCCTCTAAGTCACCACCCATTCCAGAGTCTGTCAAGCGATTCTTTAAAGTGAGAGTGCTCTGAACTACCCCAAAAGCACTTCTAAACTCGGGTGATTTCACAGAGCAGTTCAGGGCTCCACAGCGGCTGGGCAGGCAGAGCAGGGCAGACGAAAGGGAAGGGCATTGTGGGGGGGCTGGGGGAGCAGGAGGGAATTCAGAGTCACACCCTGGGAGTGATTTTTGTTCTTTCCATCAGGCTGTGAAGCTGTTCCAACATCCTGCTGGCCATTTGCAAAATCCCACACGCGTAATTGTCATTTACTTCCATCTCCATGCAGCAAAATGTAATCAGCCTGTGATGACATCGACTCTTGTTGAAGATGGTGAGAGAAAGTTATGGGATGAGAAAAAAAAGAAATTAAATTGGTTTGGCATGAGGAAGCTGTGAAATGACTCTTATTGCTGAAAATCAAAGCAGTACAATCCACCTCCTAAAATACGGCACCACTATCACAAAATGAAGTAATAGCATGTCCCCACAGGCTGGCAATAGGATGTAATGGGAAATGGTACAGACAGAAAGTGCTTGAGCCATGAGCTGTGGAGTCACAGATGTGCATGTGAGAGAGGGGAAAAAACCCATAAAAAATGAAGGGTAGAAATGCAAAGGGCACAGTAAAGTGAGTTCAGGGACATGACACTGCAAAGAAAGAGAACACAGGGACAGAGAGCTTCCTGGAAACTTCCTGGGAAAGGCTTAAATTTGAGCACAGGTGGGCTCTTGCTGTTTGCCTGCCTGCTTTTTGCTGTGTTCAGGAAAACAAGAACTTTGTACATGCCTTTTTAAATAAAGGAATTGCATAAAGAATAATGCCTGAGTTTATTGCAGTATAGAATCATAGAATGGTCTGGGTTAGAAGGGACCCCAAGGATCAGAGAGTTCCAACCCCCTGCCACAGGCAGGGACACCAACCTCCAGGCCTGGATCTACATGAGGTTGCCCAGGGCCCCATCCAACTTGGCCTTGAACACCTCCATGGACAGGGCATCCACCACCTCTCTGGGCAGCCCATTCCAGCACCTCACCATTCTCTCTGTAAAGAACTTCCCCCTAATATCTAATCTAAACCTTCTCTCCTTTAGCTTCAATCCATTCCCCCTTGTCTTGTCATTGTCTACCCTTTTAAAAAGTTGATTCCCCTCCTGTTTGTATGCTCCCTTCAGGTACTGGAAGGCTGTAATGAGGTCCCCCTGCAGCCTTCTCTTCTCCAGGCTGAACAAGCCCAGCTCCCTCAGCCTCTCTTCATAGGGGAGGTGTTCCAGCCCTCTTCAGAACAAGGCCACTCTCTCTACAGGGCATCTTCGTGGCTCTCCTCTGAACCCTCTCCAACAGTTCTACATCTTTCTTGTATTGGGCCCCCAGATCTGGACACAGTACTCCAGATGGGGCCTCATGAGGGCAGAGTAGAGAGGAACAATCACCTCCCTGTCCCTGCTGGCCACCGCTCTTCTGATGGAGCCCAGGATACCATTGGCCTTCCCAGCTGCAAGAGCACACTGCTGGCTCATGTTAAGTTTCTCCTCCACCATGACACCCAAGTCCTTCTCAGCAGGGCTGCTCTCCAGGAGCTCTTCTCCCAGTCTGTATCTATGTCTGGGATTCTTCTGGCCCAAGTGCAACACCTTACACTTGGCAGTGTTGAACCTCATTATGTTCACCCAGGCCCACCCTTCCAGCCTGTCAAGATCCCTCTGGATGGCTTCCTTCCCTTCTATGGTGTCAACCACACCACTCAGCTTGGTGTCATAGTCAATACCAGTGTCATGCCTCGAGGTGGTTGCTAGGTATAATGAGGGCTGGTAAGGGAGATCATGGGCTATGAAACTGTAAAGGTATAAGAAGGCTAGGGGAAAAAACCACCCAAACCCCAGTGACTTTCCTAGATCCAAGTTTTCCTGGTTTGTATTTTTATGTATCAGTTGGTAAAATATGTAAGATGCAAAGGTTTGTGTGCTTCTCGCGTGTTAATAATGAAGAGGTGCCTTGCCCAGAGTAAAAAAAGGAATGGCTTGAGTTGGCCTGTAAACCATTGCCTGAATCAGCCATCACCTGGAAGTTGCCAGCAGGCCTGCTTTCCTCCAGAGGAGAGCTATAAAACCACGTGACAGAAACCTGCACAGAGAAAGTCTGCTGGTTCCTCTAACACTGCTCTTACCCTCTTGAACTATCTCAGGTCGAGCAGTGGGAAGACGGCATGTTCTGGAGGCAGGCACGGCTCCTGGCAGGCAGGCAGTACAGCTGTGAATATGACACTCTCTGCCAAGCATGAGTCTGTAATTTCTACTACTCCCCAGTTGTCAGCTTTTTGAGGATACCATTTAGTCATTTCCTGGGAAGACAAAGGATGCCCATCACAGCTAATGATACTTCACTTGCACATGCGTTGCTGTGTGGGAGGTCGTTCAAATGAGCACTTGGAAAATTAGCTCAACTAATGCAAAATGACAGCAGGAATGTGCTGCCAGGCAGCTCTCTCAGTCCCCACACCCTTCGTTGAACAAGGAGGAGTTTTATTCTGACTTACTTTTCGCAGCCATCTAAATAAGAGAGCAAATGCGCCTCAGGAGAAATGAGAAGTCTGTTAGTTTTCATTAACTTTTAATTTGAAGTCTGCAAAACTGAATGAAACCTCTGTAGTAATCTGGAAAAGGTATCTGAAAGCCCTGTTGAATCAGAGATAATTCCTTCCTTCTCTCTGAAAAGTACATTTAAAATAGGTGCTTTGTTCAGAGGCACAGACCAGTGCTGGCAAAGAGTCTTTTCTGACCCGAGCGGCAGGAGCAGCTCTAGAAAGTCATTTCAGGCTGCTGCAACATTCCCAGGGCTGTAGTAAAGGTCAGCGTCTTGTGTCCTTCAGCCACGTGGAGTTTCGATTAGCAAATCTGCGTCGTCGGCATCTCTGAACTGCTTCCAGACAGCGGGATATTAGGGCTCCCATGTGCAGAAGTGCACTCCCCGTGCCCGGCTTGTGCTCAAAGGCATGGAACTTGTCACACAGACAGCATTGAGGCTGGAGCTCTAACCGCGGCAAGGCTTACACCCAAACACTCCAGCCAGGGCTGGGAAGAGAAGTTCAAAAATGTTGGTCCTCAGGAAAAAAAAAAAAAGAAAAAAAAAAAAAAAAGAAAGAAAGAAAAAAGGCTCGTTTCAAATCCTTAAGGGTGACCTGTGAGAACAGACAAACTCGCGGGTCTCAGGTGCCTCCCTGCATGTTTGTGACCAGCAATGTGTCGTGGTTTCACCCCGGCTATGGGCTGAGATCCACGCAGCTGCCTGCTTCTTAAAGTAAAAGAGCAGGGGAAGAGGGGAAAAAGGGGGAAACAAGGGAAGGGAAAAGGAAGGGGCAAATAACTCCAAAACCAAGAAACTAAGAGGCCCGTGGGTTGGGATAAGGATAGTTTACTAAGATAACAGAAAGATAAAATATAACAATGTTAACAGGACTTTAGAGCAAAAGAATATGAAACTATTGATACCCAATGCAGTTTCTCACCGAACCACACAACTCAGGCCGTACCACCCAGAGCTGTCCCGGAACCCGACCGTCCCCCCAAGAAGCACGCGTCCCACCACCGCCCCTCTTCTTCCTCCCAACAGCCCCCCGTTATCCTGGGCAGGACGTCATTGGCATGGAATACTCTCTTTGGCCCATCTGGGTCACCTGTCCTGGCTTCGCCCCTCCTTTCTCATGAATAGAGAAATACGAAGAAGCTGAGAAAAGTCCTTGACTGTCTGACTGCAACTAAGAACATCAGGGTGTTCTCAGCACTGCTTTCATTTTAACTCCCAAACACAGCATTCCATCAGCTGCTACAAATGAAGTTAACTCTATCCTGACTGAAACCAGGACACCAACCCTCCTGTGGATGGGGCTTTTACATACAAAGCAAGGAAAACCTGGTGAGAGTAAAGGCAAATGTAGTGTGACTGGGCTGTACTGTTTTCAGGATCATTTCTTAAGGCCGTATTTACAGTACCCACAGTGCTCACATTTTCAGCATCTTCGCACACTTGCAACAATCACAATTCTGCCAGGTGCTTTGCTACCTCTGCCTTGCATTTTGTGGCTGTGTCCAAGCCAGTTTGCCCTTGCTACCCAACCCAAGACATCAGGTGTAGTGTGGTGGTGGGAAGCCACGTGTTCCTGACCTCATCAGGGCTTTGCCATTCCACAGTGGAGGAACTTCAGTGAGAAGAGTCCTGCCAGAAATCTGACCATCCTTGTGAACTAGAAATTCCTTCTATCTTGCATCCATTCTTGTGTGGCTAAGGATTAGGTTAAGCTTTTTTCAAGTATAGCCAGGATGTGGAGCATTCTTCCAATTCTTTTGGTCACGAATAAAGTGTAAGCTCGTTCACCAGCTGCCTCAAACCAGGCAGCTACATCAAATATATAGAGAGGAAGGATTTGGTTTGGGAGTTTGAACATTTTTTTCTTCCTTTTGCTTTATCCTCTGACAGCTACAGACACTTCCTGCACCAGAAAAAAAACAGAGAAAAATGCTGTTTGAAGCAGAGCTGAATGCCAGGCCTGTGCCACGTGCCAGGGAGCAGCCAGAGTGTGAAGCACCTCCCTGGCAGTCCGGAATATCAGAGGAGCTGGATGCAGACAGGAAATGTCACTGTATTGATCCATTAGTTCTGGTCTGTTTTGTTTTCTGTTAATACCACACCGCTCCCTTATTCGAGCTCGCGTATGGGGAGCACTGGGGACTGTGACAGCACAGCAAGCTGAGGCTGCTGACGCCAGTGAACATAAATTTAGGTGAGAGAAGAATCTGTGTCACCTTTTGATTTTGTATAGTCAAGAGAAAGTAAAATACTGGTGCTGACAGTCCAGCTGTTGCACTAACTGCAGAGTTACAGGACAATGAATTAGAATCTATGGAAATACCTAATTTTTGATTTAATCTGTTTGGTGTTTTTTTCATTTGCCTGTCACCTTGAAATGTATCTTCCTTAATGCCTGGCCACTCTGGAAAGGCATGTCCCTGTAGTCAACACGAACAGTGAATGCAGAGGTAATGTCAAATAATTTCTGTGAATACGAGCTTCTTAGAAAGATTCATTTTTTTGTAAAAGTCCCTGTCTTTGAAACCTTTGTAATGATGCAGATGATTTGATCAGGCTTCCTGAGAGCACTATTTTTCTATACTCTCGGTTAAATAGTGTGAATGAAGGTTGCCATAGTTACAGCTGAGTTCAGAAATGAGCCCTATTGTGTTGTAATTCTGGTTTCATATCTTGCTGCCCTTCCTCTGATACAATGAAAGACACATTTCCATCTCTGTAATTAGCTGTGATATGAAAGATCTTGCTCATTCATTTAAAAATGCTTAAGCAAATGTGGGAGGGGGAACATTTTTCATTCTCTTGTTTTCACCAAAACCAGTGAGCAACGTGGTACTTCCTGCACCCAGTCTGCATACCTTCTGTGCATAACTTCAGCTTAGTCATTGCAATTTAGTTTGGCATTTTAATTCGTTGCAAAAATATACTCCATAAAGTAAACAGGTACGGCCGTTACTTCCTTTTTAAAGGATGTATTGCATGTAAAGACCTGCATTCCACTGGCATTTCTTTTGACAGAAAAACAAAGGTGCCAACATGACTGGAGTCAGCAGGTCTGAACACTGACTTAGCATGGTTTGGGTAAGGTCTTAGGATGGTGGCTGGTAAGCAGGAGTCGTCAAGGACTTTGTGTAGTATCTGCTGCAAAGGGAATGCTTTTCCCTGTAGATAGGGAACAACAAGGTGTCTGGCTTACTGTCAGAACAACTTGTCTCCATGAGCTGTTTGCTAACACATCACGAATGACACACAAATGATTGGTAATGATTTGGGAGTCTTTTCAGGCTCCTGGGACATTACAGAGCAGAGTGGGAGCCGTGTCATTCCACCTTGTGGGACTCGACTGCCCCATGCTCACCAGTGGGAGCAACGCCGGCTCCGGGCTGCCACTGCCCATGGGCCCGAGCGGGAAGAGCTGCCACAGCACACCTTCACTCTCCTCCTGCCTTGTGCCACCTGCAGCTCTCACCCATCCTTGTACCAGCTGTCATGCTCTGTGGATCCTTTGCTAGGACAACGTGAATCTCAAAGCTGGAAATAGAGAACTACTCATTTTTTTCTCATTCATTAGATACTGCTGGTTCAGTGAGCTGAATCTGCCCAGAGAGGAGGCAGAGGACTGCTGGTCTGGGGCGAAGGAACCCACTGACTCCGGGGGAGAAACAAGGGGGATTGAGGGAAGCACTCCTGCCTCTTGTCATGGCTCCGCTCTGTCATCAGGCTGTGCCTCTTGAGCTTAAAGGTTTGCGTTGCCACAGGATTTCTTAAAGACTCAGCATCTCCTTCTTAATACAGTGGTGAGAATAAACATGATTTATTCTCCTGAGATGGTGGGTGGGAAGGCATATACACAGCACAGGAGGGAGCTGGGCCAACTGGGAACATTTTCCTAGAATTTATTCCCCAGAGAGGAATAAGGCAAGTGGGTACCTTACAGAAGGGATCCACTGGCAATTTGGGACAAACCACCATAAACTGACATGAACAGGGCATTGTTTTGAACATACCTGTTGCAATGATGGTAGAACATTAAAGAAAACCAGCATGTACCGTGCTTTGATATTAAAATAGAGCTCTCTGAGATTATATGCACATCACATCTACATAGTGGACAAAATGAAATATGGATTTCATATCCGTAGTGAAATAAACCTTGAGTTTACTTGCAGCCCATGAGCTACGATGACATATGGTTGGCTGAGCATTGCTGCTGATGGATTGCCATGCAAGGATGCCTTACGCTGGGGGCTGAGCCGCTCTGTGAGTCACTGGAGTAGAACGCAGGGTAGAAAAGCTCATTTCCCCAGTTACTCAGAGGTAAAATATTTTTGGATCCATGCCTGGTTTGTGCTAGGAATATTAAGGATGTCTCTGTTTTTCTGATAAAGTTCAGTTGAGAGAGGGAGAGGTCGTTGCCACAGTTAGCCCTGAATTCTCTCAGCCTACAGCTGAGTTTTCCTTTCCAAATCAGTTTTCACAGCTCTATCCGAAACGTGGCTTGAAACAGTACGGTCAGTTTCTGTATCCAGCGTGGGGAACTGCATTTACTCTTTCATCTTTGCTTTATATGCAATCTCCCATAGCACTGAGCTCTCATCTGAACCATGGACCGTAGGGAATCTGTCAGTTTTCAGGCCTTGGTGGAGTAATTAGACGATGAAAAGTCATATGAAAATTTAAAAAAAAAAAAAAAGGAATAAATGCACATTTAGATCAGTTAAAGCTATCCAAGTTCTTCATAATAATGAGTGGAATTAAATCCATGTTTTTAATTAAAACCAAAGCATTGGAAGGAGCGGCCAAATCTCCTGTAGTGAAAATCTGATGAGGCTGAGTGAAGTAGCGCTGGATCTGGAGGTCAGCCATGTCTGTGCACCGTGCTGGTTTGCTCTCATGACATCTGGATGTGAATGGCTGAGCTCAGAACTTGCTCTGCCAGCACCAAACACACAAAGGCAGGCAACCAAAGGGAAAGAGGTGAAAGACTAATCAGTTTGGTGTCTCTGAGTTCAGTAAGTCCATGTCCAATAGGGTGGGAAAAGGATGGGCCATTCCCCAAACCAAAGTGTTTGTCTCTCAACCTCCTCGAAAGTTTTTATTTCTTGTGCCCATCCTGTTTTTGTGGGGGGTGGTCGCCTGTTTACTGAGGAGAGAGAGCAGGGTCATTAGAGCTATGTATAGTTCTGATGGACCAAAAAGAGGCACCACACACAACATGGTGAGGACTTCTGGTGTTCTTGCTGGAGGCACTATGCTACCACCTTATTGTCAGATGCTTTTGATGCAATTGGCATGGTGATCAAGTAATGGTAGGGAAAATAGGGTGATGCATCAGGCCAGGACATATTTGACATCAGAAGGCATCTCATAACCCCCGCTGCAGGTGCCAGCCTCAGCGGTGACAAGGGGCCTCTAAGTTTTCCTCATGTTGTCTACTGTTCTGCACATCAGTTACTCCATTTACTTTCCACAAGCAAAAGAATGAGATGTATTGAGTGCCTTTCTTCAAATCCTGCTGGAGCTGTTGGAGAACTGCATAGAATATTAAAACCATAGAATGGTTTGGGCTGGAAGGGACCTTAAAGATCATCAATTCCAATACCTCTCCCATGGGCAGGGACACTTCTCACTAGACCAGGCTGCTCAAGGCCCCATACAACCTGGCCTTGAACACAGGAGGGGGCATCCACCACTTCCCTGGACAACCTGTTCCAGTACCTCACCACCCTCACAGTGAAGAACTTCTTCCTAATATCCAATCTAAATTTACCCCCTTTCCAATTTACAAACATTCCCCGTTATCCTATCACTACATGCCCTTCTAAAAAGTCCCTCCCCAGCTTTCTTGTAGGTCCCTTCAGGTACTGGAAGGCTGCTACAAAATCTCCCTGAGCCTTCTCTTTTCCAGGCTGAACAAGCCCAACTCTCAGCCTGTCTTCATAGCAGAGATGCTCCAGCCCTCTAATTATCTTTATGGCTCTCCTGTGGACCTGTTCCAACAGTTCCATGTACTTCTTATGGTGGGGACCCCAGAGCTGGACACAGTACTCCATGTGGGGTCTCATGAGAGCAGAGCAGAGGGGCAGAATCCTCTCCCTTGACCTGCTGGCCACGCTCCTTTTGATGCAGCCCAGGATATGGTTGGCCTTCCAGGATGGCAGGACACATTGTTGGCTCATGTTGAGCTTCTCATCCACCAGCACCCCTAAGCGCTTCTCTGCAGGGCTGCTCTCTATCACTTCATCTCCCAGCCTGTATTGATGACAAGGATTGCCCCAACTCAGGTACAGGACCTTGCAGGTGGCCTTGTTGAACCTCATGAGGTTCACATGAGCCCAACTTCTCCAGCTTATCCAGATCCCTCTGGATGACATTCTGTCCTTCTGGTGTGTCAATGGGGTCTGCCACCCTTTGCAGTGGGTGCTCCTTTGCTTGTGCCTACATGAGATGATGCTAAGCCAGACCTTTGGAGGAATGTGTGGGTTTCTGATATGGTTGTTAATGAGGAATTCAACCCGGTGGACTCTTAACCCCAGGTAATCAACCAGAAGTGGCAGTGGAAGCACTTCAGGGGAGGTTATAAGTGTGTACCTTGTTCCTTTGAGGGCTGGGAACTGTGTCAGTCAGAGCTGGGGATCTGCAGTTCTGCAGAATGCCCTGAACATTACCTTTAGTGTTAAGTCCTTCAGAGTGGGTCTCTCTGAGCTGCAGGTGCTCAGTGCCAGTAACGCCTCTGAACAGCTTGGTGTGGGTAAAGAAATGAGGGCTGCAGGCTTGTCATCTTGTACAAAATACCCTTGGACTGTGCAGAGTATCCCTGCCAGTGGCCTTAAAAGACCTGTCCAGGTGGACACCCAGTCTTGCCCTGGGCAGTGGAAGGAAAGGTCTACCCAGAAGAAGAAGCCCTCTCTCTGGATCTCGTACAGGCAATTTCACTCTGGCTACGTAAGAGAAGCAACACCTGTTATTACGACACCTTGGAAATCATCGGCAAATAGCTCTTGTAAACATCAAACATGGGAGAGATAAGCACCTGGATAAAGGAGGAGCTGTGTGCCCTCAACAAGGGGAAACCAGTGCTGAGGGCAATGTATTTTGCTGTAAGAAATCTGCAGGAAAACCTGCAGTACCTGCAGCAAGTGAGAGGAAGGGATGGCGAGTTACAGACCCCGAGAGCTCTCCTTTCCCAGTAGTGGGCTTGCTCTCTGCAGACCACAGAGCAGTTGTCCAACTTCAAAATGAAGTTGAGATGTATGAGTGGAAACTCTGGGGTTTAGGTTGGTTGGTTAAGGTTTGGTGTTCCTGTAACCCTCCTTTTTTCCCAGGAATTTCCTTTTGCATTATCTGAGTTTTCTTCAATTCATTCAGGCTCCTTGTTCCCTGGGCACGGGAACCTTAATGTCCTTGGTGAGAGGTGGTATCCTCTGGGATGGCAGAGTCTGTCCTGAGATGCAGGGAGCTATAAGCCCTGTTTCTGCTAGGCATTTCCAGGCTTCCCAGCCCTGGAAAAAAAAACCACAGCTCTGCAATATTAAGAGCCTCTCTGGAGCTGTGGATCCAGGAGTCCTGGGCAACCGTACAGCTCAAGAAAACAGCAAGGAATGAGGCAGGTCCTGGGAAAAATAAGTCAGTTTTTTTCTTAGAAGTTCATTAGAAGCTTCTCTGCCAGTGCCAAGCCTGCAGGATTTGATGAACTGACATTTTCTGATGAAAACGTGTTGTTTTGATGGACACCACCCCCCACCGCCAGCTCTAGGAGGCTCGTTACTGTGGGGCGGCAAGCTCTACCCCCCCACCTCCGTGCCTGGGGAGCACGGTCCTGCTCAGTCTGCACCTGGCCGGGCTCCTGAGCTGCCTTCACACCGAGCCAGGGCCAGAGAGGAGCAGCAATACAGACAAGCAGGTTCTCCTTCACATCTCCTGCTTCGGGAGGGGCCTGGCCCAGCCCCTTCTTTGCCTGTTGATGCATCGGGGCTCAGGTACCTCCAGCATAGTTTCTGATTTATTTATTGACAATGACAAAAGCTGATTTTTTTAACTTCTGTCAGCAGAGGTGACGTGGCTGTGAGCGAGCAGCCTGCTCTGCCTCCTGCCTCGGCAGCAGAACTGCCAGCTAAGCACTAACTCCCGGACCCTTCTGCGGCTGATGCTCGGCAATGATGTACAGAGCAGAGCAGCCAAACAAGTTGCCTGTTTACATTTCTCTGTGCTGGGGGTGAGGAAAAACAGGGTTTGAACAACTCAGTTGGCAGAGTGCATAGCAAGCAATGTATGTGGATGTAGGGGGCCGGCTCAGCATACGATTTCATGGAAATGTATTTGGGATTGTAATTGAGCAAAAATCACTGGGGTTTTGGTAATGTCAGGCTGGTTTGCCTCTGTTCTTGCTTTCTGAGTAAATCTCAAAAGATGTAGATGGAGCGATAAGAAGCTGCTGGTCCTGAAGTGATTTGCATCTTGATCGATCTATCTATCTATCTATCTATCTATCTATCTATCTATCTATCTATCTATCTATCCATCCATCCATCCATCCATGTTTAATGTTTATAAATATCTGAAGTGTTGGACACAGGCAGAAATGGCCAGCCTCCTATCAATGGTCTGTGGAGACAGGACAAGGGGCAATGGCTCCAAGTTGGAGCACAGGAAGTTCTGCACCAACATGCAGAAGAACTTTTACACAGTGAGGGTGACAGAGCCCTGGGACAGGCTGCCCAGGGAGGTGGTGGAGTCTCCTTCTCTGGAGATATTCAAGACCCGTCTGGATGCCTATCTCAGTGAAATGTCCTAGGGAGCTGCTTTGGCAGGGGGTTGGACCTGAAGATCTCTTGAGGTCCCTTCCAACCCCTGCGATTCTGTGATTCTGTGATTCTATCAATCTAAAACATACACATACTACAACTATGTAGCATGTAACAACTTTAACTCAGATTACTGCAGGCATACCACCACAAAAACAACAGTAACTTGAGGTAATTACAGGGAGACTGGGTTTAATTAGGACCACACTTTCTCTCTCCATTGGAAACACCAGCTCTCCTGTTTTGTCCCTTTAACCTCCTCACTTGTCATGGAGAGCAGGGACAGCATGGCAGGGAGTAACAGGCAGCACAGGAGGACATAGGGCAGGCACAAGAAGAAGATATGCCAAAGACACAGCATGGAGCAGGCTGAGGCAAATAAACATGAGCAAATTCATGATAACAAATCACATGGTGACTATTTAAGGCCACTTCCTGGCAGGGGGCAGTTTTATAACCTGATGTTTTTCAGCGTTTCATAATTTTTAAAAAATCTGTTGTTCTCTGGCCACACAGATATATACCCATGTAATCTTTCACATTTACCTCTCTACCTCTATGAATCCCACCTCCATATGGGGAAAAACTTCTTCACTGTGAGGGTGATGGAGCACTGGAACAGGCTGCCCAGAAAGGTTGTGGAATCTCCTTCTCTGGAGATACTAAAAACCCTCCTGGATGTGTTCCTATGCAATGTGCTCTAGGTGGTCCTGCTTTAACAGGGTGGTTGGACAGAGGCCCCTTCCAATCCCTATGAAACTGTGAATCTGTGAATCTTACTCCACACATTGTTTTGAAGTCCCTTTAAGACACGTTTTGTAGGGCACTTAAATACCTGACTGAAGTTCAATGCAGAGGTTGTCACAAGCAGGAGTGGGAGGCTCTTCCTTTGCTTTCTGCTTCAAAATCATCTCGGCAGCTGGCAGTGGCAGAGCCTGAGATGCAGCTGATGGACAGGGTGGTTGAGGTGGTGAGGACTGTGTTTGCCTCAGCGCTGAAACCCCTGTCAGCATTTGGGCCAGAGCGGGTTGCGCAGAGCAGGGTCAGCCCAGGGGTCTCCAAGTGCTCAGCGGAGATTTGGTGGCAAAGAGGCAATATAACATTTCACAAAGTATTTGGGGACCTCGGAGAGTTTCAGCCACTGTTCTCAGTGGGCATCCCCAACTCTGTGCTACTGTGGCATCATGTGAGTTAAATTGCTGCACCGATGCTTTTGGCCTTCAGCCCAGGTTTTTTTTTTTGAAAACAGCACCAAATTTCAAGTGGCATTTCTCCTGTGTCCCCAGATGTTTTTACCCTCCTCACCCCAGGCTCCCTCTATCCCAGCATATGAGTCAAAACCCCATATTGGTCCTGGACACAGAATTTTGCTGGGCCAGAGGAGGTCCTGTACTCACTTTCTGTCCAAGAAGAAGCCTGCTTCTGTCCAATGTGACCTCTGTCAGCAGCCGAGCGTGGGAGTAACCACACGGGATGGTGGTAGCCAGGGTTACCTGGCAGCACCCATTCCTGGTGCCAGCCCTGTCCCTGTGGAAAGCCTGCAGGGTGGCATCCACTCTGCTGCTGGATATGTGGGCAGGGGGACACTCTGTGTCCTGCAGTACAGTGGTAGGCAGGGGTGTGATGTTGGGGGTAGGCAGGTGTGTAAGGGACGGAAACACCCTTAGAGAGGATGGAAGAGTGGGCCTGTGGGCTTAGGAGGGAAGAGTCGTTTGGGGTGACAGCCAAGCAACCCCCGGTGACATGTCCAAGAGTGGTGCGACAACTGTTCCTTGTCCCCCGGGTGCTGGGTGGGCAGGACAAGTCTCTCTGGCTCCTCTTCCTGTGGCAAGGAGGGGCCTCCTGGCGAGCAGAGCAGGGCCTCACAGCAGGGCTGCTGCTGCGCAATGGCTCTGACCCTAACAGGCTGCCTTGACACCAAAATGGCCTTTTCAGAGGCGGGTGGGTGGCACAGGGGTGCAGGACCGCTGCTGCGGCTGTGTTGAGAGCAGCAGCTGGATGGAGAAAGGGAGGGGTGACAGAAAACACCCTTCCTTCCTCAGCCCCTGCAGCATATAGAGCATGGTGTTTGTCCTGCTTTTTTACACGCTCCCAAGATGCCAGCTGCGGTCAAATTGCCCCTGCCAGCTCTTTGCTGCTTTTTGGGACTGCAGCCCCCAATCCCAGTGGGGGTCCAGCACTGACTCAGCCTTCCTGTACCACTTCTCTGAAGCTGTGTCCTGAACCTTCACGCTCAGGCACAGGCAAAAGGGGAATTACCGGCTGCGTTCCCTCAAGCTTTCCCAGAGCCCTCCCATTTTGCCTGCGGGGGGCCAGTGCAGTCCAGCCTTCCAGCAGAATCCATGGGCACAGCCAGCTGCCCCAGGAGCTGGGCACACTCCCACCACTGCCAGGGAAGGGCTTCACTGAGGGCCCCGTTTTTCTCCCCTGGGTTACGAAAGAAATTTAAACTGTTCTAGCAGGCCACCAGCAAGACAATGTTCTTAAGTCAATACTGCTGGGGACTGAGCAAACAAGGGCCTTGTTTGAAACGTTTCTGCTCCAGGTTTGGCTCAAACCCAGCTTTCACCATGCACGTGTAAGCTTGGAGAAAAATTGCTTTTGATGAATGGCGTAGTTTGTCAGGAGCATGTGTACCTTCCCCCACTTAGAAATTAACCCCAAAACCGAGTATTTTGGGAGCAAACCGTGCAAGAGGCCATGCTGTGGGGCAGCTGGGGAGAACAGGCCTCCAGTGGGGTTTCAGCAGGGGCTTGGGGGTGGGGTTTTTTTCGAGAGAAGCATTTACAGGTTCCAGCATCACCAGCCAAAGCAAACAGGGCGATTTCCCCTTTCCTTTAGCAAAAATCAATCCTTGCCCCCAGGGGAGACAGAGCGCTGCAGCATCACCGGACTTTGGTTGGGGATATAAGCTTTGGGGCCGTTTTATGACTGCTTACAGCCTGCCTTTAAACCCTTCAGCAGTGCCTTCGGGCCAGAAGGATCACCAGACCCTGAGGGCTCTTCTTGTAACACCCCCCTCCAGTTACAGCACCGTGGGGCTGGGACAGAGGGCTTCTAAGCCACCAGCTTGGCCACCCTTCTGGGAACCACCAAGTTTGTTTGCAGAGGTGGCTCTGGGCAGGAAATGGTATTTTGGGGGTGCTCAGAGCCGCTCTCTGGAGCCCCACGGGAAGGTGCTATCCACTCCCCACCTTTCCCATGTCCTCGGTGCTCACACAGAGAGTTTAATTATTGCATGCCAGTGACTCTCAGTGCCCTTACTGGTCCTGGCTGCCTCCCAGCAGGGATGGTCAGGGAAGCAGAGGAGAGGGCAGCTCCCAGAGAGTCTCTGGGAGGTAAAAAGGGCTTTTCTCTTGCAGCAGGCAGCATGCACGGTGAGGACTTAGCATGGCCTGAGGTTATTAAGGTGGACACATGCTGGGGGGCTGCCCCCCATCCTGAGTGACCACCTGGGCTGAAGGCATGAATCTGAGCTGGGAGAGATGAGTCCTTGGGACACCTCAGCTTGGGTTTTAGGCTCATCAGTGACAATCCTACCCGGCATGCTGGGCAGCGCTTTGTAGATGCATGTACCCGTTGCTGGCTTCTGGTCTTAAATTAAAATGACATATTCTCCCAATAAATACATGTTTCCGTAATCTCTGCTGCAGAGTGCTTGTAACTAAGGAGGTTTGGCCTGTTAAGACCTCCCATGGAGAGGAAGCTGACTTTCCCTGGCACTCCAGATGGCTCTGTTGTTTATCAGGAGAGACAAAAGATAGGCCATCTTCCCCTCAAGCCAAACCCTCACACGCTTTCTTTTACCATCGACCACATCACAGCAGACTTCTCACTCTCTCTGTGCAATTCCTGCTGGTTTCACCCTGAGGGGAAAATTCAGCCTAAATTGCTCTTGAAGCAGGTGTTCTCGGCAGCTCGGCAGGAGTGACTTGCTCAGGAAAGGTTTTTTTGTCATGCAGGGTAAAAGCAGGTGCAGAGTCATGAGTCAGAGTGGTGAGGCCCTGGCAGAGGTTGCCCAGAGAAGCTGTGGCTACCCCCTCCCTGGCAGTGTCCAAGGCCAGGTTGGATGGGGCTTTGGGCAACCTGGTCTAGTGGAGGGTGTTCCTGCCCATGGCAGGGGGTTGGTACTAGATGGGCTTTGGGTTCCCTCTAACCCAAACCATTCCATGACTGCTTATGAAGTGGGAAGGTTGGTAGTTCACCATGGGTTCCTTATTCACCCTTATGCTCAGCGCATATCAGGCAGGCAGATTGCAGCCAGGCAGGGACCGCAGCTGTACTGTGCAGTCAGCATGCACATATACTGTGTGCTCTTCCTGCTGCAGAGGGGCAAGAGCACGTGAGAATGACCTGCCTATTTCCTGTGTGATGCAAATAGCCAGCCAGAGGAGCTGGGGGCCTGAAATAACGCTGTACTTTGCTCTGGTGCCTGGCCCCAGGCACCTCTTCCCAGGCCTAGCTCCTCTACTTGTTCCTCTCCTCATCCAGTCCATCATCCTGGCTCTGTGGGGCAGCAAACCCTTAGGGGACTCCTTGCTGACCAACAACCCTCTGAGCCTCTTCCCCACATAGATCCATTTCAGTGCCGTTGCACAGACGGTGTTAGGGGTCAGGGCTCGCTCCCAGACGTGAGCTGATTCCTAGGGGTGTTTATGGCCAAGCACACACGGTGGCAGAGCCGGCTTGCTCGCTTTGCAGACTCCTGTTATTCCATCCTCAAGCTGAGACCCTGGCAAGGGCTGTGAAGAGCTGCCAGGACTTTGCACTCCAGCATAGTCACAGGCACAGAACGTGAGAAACCTCCATTGCCTCTAGTTACACACAGGTGTGCCCAGTACAGCTTCTGTAACTGCAGGAGGCCTGACAATGACTGGGGGTGTGTGGAAGCTTCCTGAATGCTCTGTTGCTTCCACCTGCTGCACCCATTTCAAGCTGTCCCAATTAAAGCAGCTGAGCCAAGCTGAGCTGGAGGGAAAGGGGAAGCTGAGGAAGCTAAAAGCTTCTGGAAGTAAAAGTGGCTCCCCAGAGGGGTTCAACTCCTTTCTGTTCCTCCATCTAGATGCATTTAAATGTGTCTGATACTTAATTGCACCTTTAAGATGTTCTCCTTCCCTGGTAATGGTTGCTGAGGCTGCAGCATTGCTGTTTATGAAAATGATGGGGAATGGGGAGGACTGGGGCAGAGGAGCCAAGAGCACCAGGTGGCAATATAAGAGAGGCTCCATTACCACATGGTGTCTTCTGGCCCAACATTTAGTGAGCGTGGGCAATGAATATTATTATTTCCAGGAAGCATGCCATTGAAGTTTTGCTCTGCATTGATTCATTCTGTCAGAAGCAAGCCACTGGAAAGCGGTGCTACCTCAAAACAGCAGAAGAGGTTGAGGAAATTGCAGTTTGCTCAAAGTATCTGGGATGAGGAAGGAAAACTTCCCTGCTGACAGCAGCCAGCCCTCCATTACACCAACTTGTGTTACAGGAGCGTCACAGCTGCACATCTGCGGCTGCAGAGCAGGCAGCATTGCTGCAGGGTCCTGCTCTTTCTCTTGCTAGACCAGATGGTCCTGATCCAATGGATGGTCTCCAATCCAGCTCTTTCCTGGGACCATGCTTGAAAATCCCTGGGACCCATCAGGGCATCTCCAGCCTTCAAAGGAATTCAGTGTTTTGCTTTCTGAACTGCACACTGCTGGGCTCTCTGCAAACACAGGGGCAGGATGCCATCTAAGAGCAGTGATGTGTGGTAAGATTGGTGTCGGTCAGGAATGAGAGCTGCCCATGCTAACCTGGCAGCCTTATTCACTGTTTTAAGAACCATGCCTATGCAGAGGAATTTGTCAGGCTTCATCTCCACCCCTATCTCTATGGAGAGGGATGTCTCTCTGACCCTGTGGGATTGGGATGCTGTGGGAGGAACCTGGAGTCTGAATGAGTTTTGCATGGAGCTTGGGTAACCCGTGACATGTGTTGTCCCCCCAGCAATTTGGACAGAAAACACTGCCTATGTCCCCTATCATGTGCCTGACTGTGTGGCAACATTTTCCAGTGTTTGTGGAAAGAACTTCAACGTACTAGGTACAGATGAGCAACTTGGGTGTTTTCAGCAGCAAAGCTTAGATCTTTCTATTCACACACAGAAGAAAGAAAATGTTGAAAATGAGTAACAAAGCCTTCCCCTTCATAGAGAAACGAGCACTCTGTCTCAATCTGGGAAACAGAAGCAATTTCTGACTCTATGCTCTTAGAAGCGAACACCTGAGAGGTCCCTTTCCTGGCATCGTCTCTGTCCTGACCTTCTAGGCTAATGCCATAAATCCCGAGCTTTCAGCACAGCTGTTGTTTAACTGAAAATCAGCAGCATAACTCCTGCATACCCTCACCAAGGTGTCCTGGCACATGGCTCTCCGCAGGCCCTGGTCAGTTTGGGAATGGAGAGGTGAGTGCAGGCAGGGCGGCAGCTGGGGGCTGTGCCCCAAAGCCAGTGTCCGGATCTGTCCCTCAGAAACCGCGGAGGGAGGTGCTGGCCTCCATAGTGCCCCAGCAGCTCCACAGCATGTACAGAGGATTCAGGGGAAACCACAGCACGTGAAAGAACAAAATCCGTTTGTTCCAGCTGCCGCTGGCGGGGCAGGGATGGGAAGGGGGATCAGGCCAGGCTCCGGGAGATACCGAGCTGTTTGCTTGAGGGGGAGCTCAGTGCAGTTCCTCTTGTTCCAAGGATCAGGCGAAGCTCAAAGCAAATACCCCCATTCGGCCTTTGCGGGAAGAACTGGAGACCTATTTTTTGCGTGATTTGTAGGGGATTATTTTCCCACAGTTGCAAACCAGGTGAAAAGGTCACGGAGACCATGGGCTTACAGGTCGGTTTTCTCATTCCAGTTTCTTCCATCCGATGTGAGCCGCTCTGCTGGCCTAGCACACAGAGCTGTAAGATGGAAATTTGATAGCTGTGGTAATAGCAGGCACTTATGCAGCAACCCCCCACCCCCCGCCAGCCCAGCCCCAGGAAGAAATCATCTAGATCTGTCTCTTAGTTGTTGTGTGTTTTCCAGGCATAATTGCTTAGTGCTGCAACAAGGATGTTTACTTCTCCCTGCGTAGATACAGGCTCTGCTGCTGACACCAGGAATGCCACAGGCTGGGAGGAGATTGTCTTTCCTTCAGATCCTAGATCAGCTTTCACTGATTAAAAAAAAAACAATTCTGAACAATTAAAGGGAAATGCTCAGCATTGGCTGCTGCGGTGCTGGTCTCTGCAGGGCTACCAAGCTGTGAGGCTGTTCCACAGGTGAGTTTGAATGTGGAGTACGTACTTATAAAGCCTAAGGGCTGCCTGACCTCCCCTCAGCTGCCAGGCTGACAGCTGCTTCTGCACTGACAGAGGTCACCTGGGACAACTAAGGGTGTGACAAGTTTCAAGGAGCGACAGCAGGTTAGTAAAGCAGCCTGGATCAGAGGGGGATACAGGTGGTTAGGGCTCTGGACTGCTGAAGTTTACTGAAGCTCTACCAGGGTAAGATGGAAACATTCAACTTTGAGAGGGAAAGGCATCTCTCTGGGGATTCCTGGGGAAATGCTGGCACCAGCACACAGAACCTCCTATCCATGGAGGCCGCCAGCAGCTAGGCCATCCTGCCCAGTTTTGGTGGGCCAGTGAGGATGGTGGCTTTTCCAAGTGGCAGGTGTCATCTGACTTCTGTGGCGTGGTGAGAGTCACACGAGGAAGTTGTGAGCGCTGGGGTGGAGATGGTTTGTAGACAATAAAGGAGATGAAGCTGGAGGAAACAAGTGATCAAAGAGCAGATTGTTTGGATGTGTTTTGGTTTCACTCCTTCTTCCTTTCAGACGTACACAGAAACTGGGGCTTCATGCTTTTAAACTGATTTCTAAGGCTGGTTTTGGATTTTCATTCTTGGCACACAAGAACCTGCACTGCTACCCTGAGAATGTGGGGATAAACAGAGACTGCCCCAGTGCAGTGCCCCATGGCGAGACCCACAGGCAGGGAGCTGGGGCCAGACGTCTGGCCAGGTGAAGGTGGTGGAGCCAAGCTAGGAGGCTGTGGCGGGCCCCATCTGGAGGCACTAGGATCTGTGCTTTAAATGGCAGAAGGGTACAGAAGAAAAGGGTGTGATACTGGGATGCTGGCCAGAGGAAAGAAGAGACGCAGGGAAAAGCGGGTGTATCCCAGTTTACTCAAGAGACATTGCACATTGTCACCTCCCTGTGTCACCCACCGCTCTTACACTCCTTTCAGGCTGAAAACAAACAGACCCCCCCGCCCCCGAGCTGGGTTAGGATGGCATCCCCGTGGCAATCTGACGGGCAGGGTACACTTTGGATCGCTCTGCCAGTGGCACTTCCCACTTGCGGTACCATTTCCCTCGGTCACATGCCCACCCCACCATTAAAATGAAGGCTGTAGTAACATACAAATCAATCAACTCCTCATTAGTAAACGAAGCCTGTGAGTTTTAAACATATTCCTGAAAACACTGTACCTTGTGTGCACAAGTTACAATTATTAGCTGAGTCAGCAGCAGCCTCCTGCCCTACTCTGAAACCTCCCATCTTCATGGAAGGAAAAACATGTTTGTAGGCTTGGGTCTGCTGGTTTAACTAGTGCAAAAAAAGCCCCAACTTCTCCAATCACTGAAAATGATTTTATTGCTCAGAGAGACAGATATGACACTTTGAAACACTGTGTGATTAGACAAAACATGAAGCTTGAAAGACGTTTGTCAGGTGAACAACACATTGTAGCTGCACATTAATAGAGGAAGAGAAGAAGTGTTAAGTTGGAAATAGTCACAACAGCCATTTCTTGAAAAAGTATCAACAAACAGGAGAAAAAATCCTCACAGCCAACCCGTTTCAAGTGTTCACTGGACAGCAAGAAAAGCTTCTATGAATTCCTGGAGCTTTTGACTCCTGCAATCATTTCCTAAATCACGTAGAGTGCCCATGGTAGCTATGTTAACATTTTAGATAAATGGCCTGGAAAAATAAAACACAACAGAGACGTGTGCGTACCGAGGAGCTCTCTCTGAGGGCCAGCTGAACTGTTTTGACAGCACATGTTCAGATTAATTTATCATTTATCTGTAACAAGAGAGGCCTTAAGCAGTAGCTCTTGTGAACTGCAAGGTCGCTAAAGCTTTCACACACCCTTCTGAGCAGGACACAACTGAAGGCGTATCTAAAGCAAACTCAGAGCACGATTTTTGCATGAAAAGGCATACCTGGTTAGCAAAAGCACTGGGAATGGGGTACAGAGAGCCCACATGCTGCAACATCTGTTTCTGCTGGTACTGGACTAACTAAAACTACACAGCTGTGTCTAAAGATGGCACAACTGCATCTTCCTTTTCCCTGCCGACATTCCCTGGTGTACCTGCTGGTTACTACATTTTAGTTATCCTGACTGAAGTCAGTTGTGACTCGGGCTGTTCTAGAGGAGGTGATGTTTGAGGTGCAGTTCTGTTCCCTAGAAAGATGTCATGAGTGTGAACTCATCAGGAGAGTTCACACAGAGAAAAAGCTTGTGCCTGTCACCATGGACAATGACGCTGCAAAGTGACAGTGACAAAAGACCCGTGTTAGAGTAATTCACTAGGGTTATGCTTGCTCACTTATGGACCACAGCAAATTTCTACACCCCTTTAGTCACATCTTCTTAAATACGATTATACTTCCTCTTGTACACTGACATTTCAGTAGGTCTGGTGAGATCTGGAATGTTTAGTCAAGTTTAGTTAAGCTGTGCCAAGATACCGACCAAAGAAATACACGGACATCACGTGAGCCTAACTCTGCCTTGCAAACGTCCTACTGCAAACCGTTTCTCAGATGGCTCCTCAGCTTAGTTCATAGGTTTGGCACTCAGTAGATCACTGACAAGAAATATGACAGAAACCTCATAACTATGAAGTCATACAGACATGGTACTCAGAGGAAACATGATTTTTGTTTGTTTTAACAGATCCAGAACTTAATGGACACTTACTTTAATTATTACATTCACTATGAAGTCAAGAACCTTAATTTTATTTAGAGTGGACATTTCACTCTGTTGGAGGCTTTGTGCTTTCACCTTTTTTGAGGCACAGCATGCACCAACAAACTAGGAACTGTGCACATGAGCAGACAAAAGGAAGGAAAACATGACATAGAAATCCCCATGCTAAACTGCACAGTAACGAACAGATGTCCCGCTGAAAACCAGCTCCTCGGTTATCTTCCAGCATTCTATCAGTTAATAGCAACTACATGGGACTTGCAAGCTACTGAGGCTTTGCAACACCAAAAGCAAATGCTCTATGGCAATAATGACCCTGAGATTTATGTCGGTGTTACCAAAAGTTTAATATCATGGTATGATACAGTATCAACATGAGAACATGCTCCTCTTTACCAAGCCAAGACACACCTGAAATACCACACTGCTTCAACTCAGATAAACATGTCTAGACTGGAAATCTGCTAGTTCCACCAACCATGTCCTCAGTCTCTGTTTCAGAACAAGCATGACTTACATTTTTATGGTGTTTTTGTTGGTCGGAGTCTCTTGCTGAATCATCTAAAGACAAGTGATAGTTAGAAACCCAGCAAACACTCTTCATGTTTAAACATTTACTGAAAAACATCATTTAAAAAAGGTAGGGAGACTTTTCAGAGATAGAAATGTGAGGTAGACACATCACTTCAAGGTGTTTTGAAGGCCATTCATAATCTCCCTTAACACTGGAGAAGTGGCACTTGAGTAATAATTAACTCATCTAAATTCCAAACGTACGATGATGGTGAAACGGTTATGGTCTCTGTGTTACAGCTAAAGATAATAAACCCAGAAAATTAAGAGAAATGAAGGTACATGAACATACATAGGCACCTGTGAAAAATCTTTTAAAAAGATAAGAACAATTGCTTCTGTTTCATTTGTGGGAAAACAGCACAGAAGAATCACTGTATTTCCCTGGGCATCTCGTGTCAGGTGACAGAAGATTAGGAACTCACCCCAAATTCCTACAACCATCTCCTCTGCTCAATCACAACTAGCCTGCTCTTCTGCATCGCTGTAGCCAAGGAAACTTTGTCAAGTGTAGTCCACACCAAGGGAAACAATGATAAACTCCAAGGGAAGAGATACAGGCATACAATGCTATGACATGACAAAGAAAAATTAAAATTTCCAGTTGGGAGGTGCTGTGAATAAGTGATCTTTAAAAAGTCCTCCTGAAATATTAAATTAATTTAGAACAAATCCTGTGCTGTGTAAAACAAGTTTGCTAAATATTATACCTCAAAATAAATCAAAACAACAACTTCCTCCTCTCCCAAAAAAACCCCACACAAAAAGATTTAAGGGATTTTCAGGAACCTCAAGAGTTGACAATCTTTCCTGCTAACCAGAACGCTCAAATTGTTGCCTCAAAGTGAGCAATCCGTATCTTATCAAAAGACACTTATAATTTTTTATCTTATTCTAATAGCAGCAACAGTAAGTTTACTGCTGTCTTATTTTCATGTACCTTCCCTTTTAAAAGCCTATGGCTTAGTGTTTGGAAATTAAAAACAACAATAAAATAAAGCCTAATTTCATACAGTACAAAAGAAGATAAATTTCAAACCCATTACATTATTACTTATGAAAAGTGCACTACATTTCATCTGCAGGTCAGAGATGCTTTGGTCATGGATATAATTTACATCATTAACTCTTCATTGAAGTTTTTCCATCTTCCTAGTTAAATGAGAAATCTTTCATCAACCAAGGTTTTGGATGCCAAATTCTTCTGCCCAAGTGTATTACGAATAAACCTAAATATCTAAGAGGATTTAAAAAGAAAGTATTAATGAAGAAATACTTAAACCAGTATGTTTCAGTACCTAACATAAACCAACTTTATATTATCTTTAATTTGTAAATAACACGAGTGAATTAGGTGCTTAAATCCCTTCAGCATTTTTGAGATATCTTCCAGTGTCTTTCTACTCTGAAATATAATTATGTGTGATTAACTTTAAGAGATACTTGTGCTTTCTGTTGAAAGTTATTTGTAGCCTCTTTATTCCTGACAGGCATTTAGATCCAGCTGTAGCTGCAGATCAAGAGAGGTGATTCTGCCCCTCTGCTCTGGTGAGACCTCACCTGGAATATTGCCTCCAGTTCTGGAGCCCTCAACACAAGAAGGACATGCACCTGTTGGAGCATGTCCAGAGGAGGGCGAGAAAAATGATCAAAGGGCTGGTGCACAAAATTAATTCCTCACAAGGATATTTGCATAAAAGAAAAAACCAAACCCCAAACAAATAAAAAAAACCTATTTTAAAAGCTGTCAGTACATTATTCTGTCACTGTGTACTGCTAACTTACTGCTTCAGTTATGTAGTTAACTATATAAACTTCCAGACATCTGAAAAGTATTATTTTGTTCTTAAATTGAAGTTTACCTCCTGTTGCAAATATGTTAGAATAGCTGCTAGAACAAAACTTTGGGAAGCCAGATCCACAACGGAAAAAAACAGGATATCGAAGATGAGCAGCGTTGTCTCATTGCCGTAATAGAGAACATCACTGAACGACTGTCCTTCATCTACAAAAAGAGAGTAATTTTTGAAAAATTATTATTTCTGTGAAGTGCAGGTTTGTGGAGTTCATTACTCCACGCTTAGAAAGCTAGTTAAGAAAAAGGCCAGAGCAAGAGCTAGTTATGGCATTCTGTGGTGTCATACAAGCTAGTTATGGCATGCTATTGACCAAAATAATGCAGCCTTTTTCACTTACGAAACAGCTCAGTACTGATGGAGCACAACAGAAAAAGCCCACAGGCCACTTTATCAGTCCTGAAACCTCAATCAGATTGTTCCAAAAAGGGCTGCTCTCAACAAGGCACAGATGTAACTTCCTTGTCACTGAAATTTTTAGTAAGTGTTAACTCTGGCCCCAACGCAACGAAATAATAAAACCCATATGCTTAGAGCCTTAATATTTCTTGGTTCACTGGTTAACAGCTTCCTTAAAAATGGTCTTTTAAGCTTAAAATCCCTTTTTCCTAGCCAAAGCAGTCTAGACCACTTACCCGCTTCTTCAAAAAGCGCCAATTCCAAAAGAGCAAAGAACACTTGCAATAAACAGCTCCAGAAAATAGATTCTTTCCCCTCTTTCTACTTTAAAAAAAAAAAAGTCTAATGCATGTTTTATTGGAAACAGCTTGTTTCCAGAGGAGGGCGATGAGGATGGATGGTCCAAGGGCTGAAGGACCTCTCCTACGAAGACAGTCTGAGACAGTTGGGCTTGTTCAGCCTGGAGAAGGCTCAGGGCAGACCTTATAGTGGCCTTCCAGTACCTGAAGGGGCTACAAGAAAGCTGGGGAGGGGCTGTCTGTGCAGGCATGCAGCAACAGGACAAGTGGCAGGAATTTAAAACTAGAGCAGGGTAGGTCCAGATTAGATATTAGGAAGAAGTTCTTCACTATGAAGGTGGTCAGACACTGGAACAGGTTGCCCAGAGAGGTGGTGGAGGCCCCATCCCTGGAGACATTCAAGCTCAGGCTTGATGAAATTCTGAGCAACCGGATCCAGTTAAAGATGTCTCTGCTTACTGCAGGGGGGTTGGACTTGGAGGTCCTTTTAGGTTTGACCTCTAAGGGTCCTTCCAGCCTAATGCATTCTGTGATTCATTACAAATTGTGTATGTCCTACTGCCATGAAATCCTAATTTTGTATCTAAACTGCTGGGCAGCATGGCAGTCTAAACCACCAAACAATATATTTATAATGGTCTGTGGAGACAGGACAAGGGGCAATGGCTGCAAGTTGGAGCACAGGAAGTTCCACACCAACATGCAGAACTTTTACACAGTGAGGGTGACAGAGCCCTGGGACAGGCTGCCCAGGGGGGTTGTGGAATCTCCTTCTCTGGAGATATTCAAGACCCATCTGGATGATGACCTGTTTGAAATGTCCTAGGGAGCCTGCTTTGGCAGGGGGTTGGACCCAATGATCTCTCGAGGTCCCTTCCAACCCCTACAATTCTGTGATCAATGCTTATGATTATTAACTTTGAAATAAAGGCAGTCAAAAGACCAAACCTTTGCTGGATACGGCAGAGTTTGGAGACATCACATGTGCTTATACACTCACTTCTAACTCAGACATTGCATAGCTGACAAGATTCATGGCTGAGTAGACCTGGGGTTTAGAATAGGGTTTTGGAATGACTGATACTCTGAGGTATCACAGACTGAAGCTGAATAAAGTCCTTGTTACAGTTTCAAGGCAGATACTGGCTCTCTAGCAACATTTATTGTAAAGACAGTGCTTGCCATGACAGAGGAGGAGTGCCCAAGCCTTTAATGAGCTCAGGTGTCTAGACTGAACAAAAATATCAGACTACAACCGTGGCTAGTTTGAAAGCATATGCTGCATTCCTGATCACACGCAAGATTTGAATTTCAAATTAGGCTTCAGCATTTGCAGCCCTGGTGTCATAGAGCAGGAAAAGTTCTGCACAGCTCAGCAATGTAATCTGCAGATTGCTATTACGTAAGAACAATGACATATGAAGGATGTGTAATGGTCATTTGGTATTATCTATAGATTGGATTACGGTTCTGATAAGGTTTAGAGTTTCTGAACAGTGTGTCTGGAGAGCCAAGTACCTGAGGGACTCAAAACAAGGGCTCACACCACCTTGGATCGTTAGCTAATGATTCGTTTTCGTGCACGTGATGGCCATATTTATGGTTAGGGGTAGAATCAGGGTCTGAACTAAGGTTGTCAAAGATAACTTTTGATGGATTCTGTACAGCTCAGGGACTGAGGAAACTGACTAGTATCAGGCCCAAGTTCACACTTGATATTTCACTGTGTTGCAGATACCGGTCTCCAGATTGGGACCAGGGGTTTCAGAACCTTGGAAGGGGAGGAAGTGGAGGACCTAACACTGGATGAGGATTCCAGTGATGCAGGTGTTGGTACCTGGCAGCATGTATGAATGAGTTAGGCGTTTTAGAGTCTTGGTGTTTCACAGTATCAATTCCCATTTAGGAACCTAGCTTGAAGATAGGGACAAGACTTCTCACTAAATCTATTTTAACACGTACTGGTCACTTGGAAATGCTTCTGGCTAGGTTTAGCAGGGGCTTGGGATTCAGGATGATGTACTGGAGAACCCAAGACCGATCGCTTTTGCATAGCTTAAGGGACCAGAATCAGAACTGGTGCCATACCTGTTTCTGCTGGAATACTCACTTTTGCTGTAGGTATTGGCAACACTTAAAGAATTTTAAAATTAAGTATTTAAGAACCTGACTTAGTGGAATCAGCAAAGATGAGTCGTGTATTATCTATCAAGTGTTCCACTAAAATGTCCTCGATATGTTCAATATCCTCTCTAAAGAAACTGTCTTTCTTTAAATTGTTTCCTAAGAAATTTGGTTCTCTATTAAAAAAAAATACCATGGAGCTACTTAACTATTGTGGGTCTCCTTTCCATTTACAAAGTGGATCCTGGATCTAGACAGCAAGTCAAAGGAGCAGTTTGTAAACGCGTGTACATCCCTGCACAGTATCCCTTCAGCTGCCTAAAAGAAAAACCATTGCACTTAAGCAACAAATTATAAATAGGATTTCTGTAACCTGAAGAACTTCTCTTAAATACCTCCCTCTCAAATGGTCATTTAATGACCTCTCCTGCTGCCAAGTCGAGTTTAGATTGTAAATCCTGGGAAAAAAATCTACATAGAAATCTATGTATTTATAGTAGTATAAATACCGAGTCACAAATATTTTTTACCATTGTAAAAAAGACTTTTCTCCAGTGGTTCCATGAACTCCATGCCAAGAATCCGTTCAAGCAGCAACTTATCTTTAACAATATAATCCATTTCTTTATGAACCTAGAAGAACAGGAAAAACACCACTTCTTGGTTTATGATTTCAACGAAAAAGTACTTGTCACAAAGGGAAGTACAGCTATTTAGATCTTTATGAATGAAAATAAAAGCACTGTCATGTATAAGGGCAGGCTGCACTGTTGGACAGCACTGCTTTTATGCTTTTTTTTTTTATGAAGCACTGTTCCAGTTGCCATAAAGCCTTTAACAACATGTCATTAAGAACATAAGCATAAAGAGAAATGGCAGTCTTTCAGATTCACAATTTTTAGTCTCTATTGCCTTTAACACAGAGAAGTCAATACACATACGTGATCAATGAAAGAGCTGAGGAATTTGTTCATGGTGTTGTACGCCCTTGTGCTTTGCTCGAAAGTGTTTGCAGATGAGTCCAACAGCCGAGCAGGACCACGCTTCTGCAATAGAACATGACCATGAGTTCAGTGGAAAAGCTGCATATTTTAAACAACATTTACAGAACACGAGTAGCTCACTTACTCTCATAAGGGTTTCATGAATCCTGTCATAATGCAGTCGCATCTTTCTTGAAATGGAAATCTGAAATGTCTGGCCATCTGTGTTCGGCAACAAACCTCTCTGACTGCAGAGATTTTCCTATACAATTAAAGACATTGTAAATTAATGTTACTAATGTGATTCATAGACCAAAAAAAGTCAAAAGCTTTTCATTTCCTCTCTTACACGTTCACATAGTACTTTGTATTTCTAAATACTTGAATCCATTGCACACCTGGTTCTTCTACAGCAAGATTTTCTTAGGACATGAAATTCTGACCCCTGGTGTCAAAAAGTCGTATTCCTCTTCTCACTTGTGCCAAGTTCATTGCCTTCTAGTACATCTTTTGACAATGGCTCTGAAGCCTGCTTTTTTTGTGCTTTGGATTCCTGACTTTTTTTTGGTCACATATAATAAATCTCAAATACCCCAAGGAAATAGAAAATCTGACCTCTCCATAGAGAAAAAACACGTGCTTTCCCCAAAATTACATTAAAATAAGCAATTAGAAAAAAAAAAGGAACACACAAGTCAAAAGGATTATTAAAATATTCCTTTGAATTTCAATGTTTGAGATTTAATTTTGACATGGTTAGTTTTTTACCAGTCCACTTATAATTGAAATAGCAGTATCCTTTGTCTAAGGTACTTCCTTCCTACTTGTCTCTACAAAGATGCAAGATAATCATGAAATTGAGTGCAAAGTGCTCCAATCTGGTATTAGACAACATACAACAAATCAGGAGAAATTCTTACTAAAATGAATTTCTGCAAAGAATAGGTTATATTGCCACAGGAAAAGAGATGGAATAAAAGAATTTATTGGAAGAACAGATGCTTCTTCAATCAGTTTTTCAGATTTGTCTTTTGTGAAAGGTTTTTGGTCTGCATTTTTTGGAATGTGGCCATGAGCTTATGAAAAGCTTCAATATCAAAGAGGTATCTCTTGAATGATGGAAAAACTTTTTACAAAACCAGGAATTTTATATCTATGAAATCTGAATAAATAGCAAAGAAAAAGAGATAGTGAGGAAGAAGAAAGATGAAGAGATAGTTAAAAGAAATGCTGTCACATATTTACACACGAACAGCTGGTATCTTCAAGTACTGTAACTTGTTGCCAGGTAACACACAACTGTAGATTCATAAGGCAAAGCTGTGTGTTTTGTTTTTTTATGTATTTAATAAAATAAATAATTAGAACAGGTGTTTAAGCTTTCACTTACTGCTTCTCTCTTTAGGTTCATATTCATTTCTTCCATATTGGTATCTGCATGTCCATGCACAGAACGACCATGGATATAATAACCAAAGCAGCTGTGTGACAAGAGAAACACTGAAATCTAAAAGAGATGGGGAAAGATTACAATAATTAAATATCAGAATTTTATTTTTGAACTTTTGAATTCACAGTGGAGATCTGCAAGACCAGACCTTCTACAAATACAAAGCAGACAGGTACCAAAATAAATATGGCAGAAAATGCTAAATAACTCTTTTACTCATTAGTTTTATCTATGTTTAGCTAGATTACCACTTAACTTCTACAGAGAAAAAAAAATAAGGCAAAGTTATTAGCTTTCATTTTGATGCACAAGTTATTTCTGTGATACCTATGCATGATTCCTGTTGAGTTCCTAGGAGACTGAATTTAGTGAGATTTCATTCAGTATGACACAATGCTTATATACCACATAAAACCTCAAATTAACTCTCTCTACAACCCATGTACTACATACTGACCAAGAGGGACAGCGATGGAATTCAGTGGCTGAGAGACAGCCACAAGACAGGAAAGGAAACCCAACATTAACACATTAAATAAGCCCAAGACAGCCATGTCTGTAAGACAAGAGTACTAAAATGGAAACCAGTAGACAAAAAGGCAGCAAATTGCTCCACACCTAATATCTGTCCTACTTTGTTACTTTTTCATTCTCTATGAACACGTGCAACCAACTTAACTTCAAAAAGCAGCCTATAACTCACTCGCCAAGCAGAACATATTGATACCTATGGTTCCAGAATCTTTTTCCAATTTAACTGAAATCTTTTTGTAGACTGGACTGATAAGATGAGCTAAAAGAAACACTGACTTTGGCTGTTAGCTAGAAATCTCAGATTAAATAAAATGAATAAATATAATTTAATATTTCTAGAACTATGTATTTATTATGCATGTATTAATCTATTAAAAATGGCACTGTAGAAATGAGACAAATACTTACATTGCTCATGCAACACAAATCAACAAATTGGCTTATCTTATCTTCAATAAATCTTTCATAAAACATGGAAAAAAAAAGAATCTGAAATAAATAAACCACATTATCCTCTATTAGTTCATCAGATTTGACTTTAATTAAGCAATTGACTTCACAGTTTATCACCTACAAATTACAGACTTTTTTAGTGGCCACCACTGCACTGGACTCTATGAAATGGGATTGACATCCTTCCCCTGGGAAGTAAAGTTGTAGCAATAACCTGCTTTCCATTTTGAACTTGGAGATGCTTCAAAGTTGTTCAAAACAAAACAAAGTAGTTGCATAAAATTCACATCTAGCTACAAAGTAAGATGTCTCATAGCTCAGAAGATCCAAGTTCTAAATCAGTTATAAATCTCGATCAAGCAAAACAGTTAAGAATACACCCAGCGCTACGATACGTAGCATGGATGGTCTAGTCATGTATGCTGGTTTCCAAGCACCAGCCTGTACACTTTAATTGGGTATGCCCTTTCACACACCTGTAAGAGGGCGATGGCCAGCCAGAGTGCAGCGGACACGCCAAACCTTAAAATGCGGCTCCAGGGAGCGATGTAACTCTCACTGCTTCTGCTAAGGCTGGAAGAAGAATCCATTAAAGCCAGGTTTGAAAATCCCACTACCTGAAGAGATAAAAGGTCAGGATAACAACATGAATGAATTGTCACCTTGCTGTTTCCACATTAACAGGAAGTAAGAAGAAAAATTAAGAAAAATGGGACCTGGGAATAGCAACACATTTGCTATGGTAGAGCCCAATTGTGTGACGCAGTGTGATTACTGAGAAACAGAATTCAAACCATAAACCATACGTGTTTGTCTTGATACACACATTGAAAACATATGCAGTTAAATTGAATGAAAAATCAATGTTGATTTATACTGAAAAACTCCAAAAGATTCTACTGTTAGACTCCGTAGGGATATTATTTCTGCCAAGTCTCAGCTTTCTAGTCCTATAAATACCAGTGTAAAACCCAATTTTTTATCTGTTTTGCAACTGTTAGAACCTGGGTTTTTTTGTTTTTATTGAAGAGAAATATATTTCCTTCCACAGTTTATGGGCTGCTGTGAAGTACATTAACTCCATCCCAGCCAGGCCCAATCCAGTACTGAAAAGCTCAGTTCTGCTGCCAGAGTGCTATCTGCATTAGCCACATAGTTGTCAATGCTGCAGCGACACCCGTGGCTAGTCTGGTGTCAGATGTGAAGCCTGAGGGTAGAGAAACTCCTTCTCCACTTGCAACTTCTGCCAACTACTATTTTTCCTGTCTTGTTTTCTACTACTGTACAGCTTGTCACCATGATTAATGAGTACTGAACAGTCCCTTATCAAAATTGCTAGCCCAAGAAGACAGATTTTGAGCAATATATATGTTTCCCTTGTAGTGAGCAGCTGATTGCTGTACACTGTCCATTATGCTTCTAGAGAAACTGCATTTCAAACTCCAGTTACACAGATTATCTGAGGTTTCACAAACACAGATTTTCATCTATTTAGGTATCCTGCATGATTTTCTCCACCATCAATAAGAAGAAAGGGATTTTCCAGAGGGAAATTCATAGCAGGAGTTATAGAGCAAGATGTTATTGATGGAATCACAGGATATCCTGAGTTGGAAGGGACCCATAAAGATCATCAAGTCCAACTCCTGGCTGCACACAGGACCAGCCAAGTCAGAGCATGTGACTGAGTGCATTGTCCAGATGCTTCTTGAACTCAGTCAAGCTTGGTTCTGTGACCACTTCCCTGGGGAGCCTGTTCCAGTGCCTGACCTCCCTCTCAGTAAAGAACCTCTTATTCAGAGTAGTCTCTCCATTCTAGCCATACCAGGAGCCTACAAAGAGTAACATGAGGATTAGTCAGTTTTGGGAATGTGTACTCTTTTTATCCCATTCCTTTCTTGGAACATGGCAACTAAGCTGGTCCTGGCTGTGTTTACCAACAGCAAAAATACTGATGTAGTGAATGAGGAAAGTTTGGGAATTTTTACTGTATTTAATTGAAAAGAAAAATAGGGTATTTAAAAGCTGAAATATAGAAAATAATAAAAGTATTAAAAACATCACATAAACTAACTATATGCTACATTCTTTAGGAATACATCCCAAAATAAAATTACTCACCAAACCTCAGAAGAAAGAAACCAAAATGATTTTAAAAAACTAAAGGCACCATTTCTCAAATATCCTCAAGCTGTAACTGAAGGTGTACTGCCTTGTGATATGCCATCAGGAACAGAACTGGCACATTTAATTTCCTGTTTTATAAAAGGTCACTAGAGCAAATTATCAGGAAGATAAATATGAAACGAGTAACAAAGCTGCAGCGTATGGAAGTAGGGACCAGTAGGCAAATAAAGAATTGAATTGCACACTGATTGGTATTTTCAATCTCTTGAGCCATTCAGGGTAACTCATGTCCTTAAAAGTAGGATTTTTACCCTTAAAAGTGGGATCTTTACCTGGTATGCAAAGCCAATTCACACACAGGTTTGAGGTATTTGTTTATTCCGCATCTGCGCAGAGATGGGTGCTAGGTGGTAATTCCACCAGGCTAGCGCAGAATCACAGAATCGTAGGGGTTGGAAGGGACCTCAAGAGATCATCGGGCCCAACCCCCTGCCAAAGCAGCTCCCTAGGACAGATCACACAGGTTGGCATCCAGACGGGTCTTGAATGTCTCCAGAGAAGGAGACTCCACCACCTCCCTGGGCAGCCTGTCCCAGGGCTCTGTCACCCTCACTGGGGAAAAGTTCTTCTGTATGTTGGTGTGGAACTTCCTGTGCTCGAACTTGAGTCTATTGCCCCTCGTCCTGTCTCCACAGACCATTGGTAGGAGGCTGGCTATTTCCCCCATGTCCCACACTTCAGATATTTATGAACATTAATAAGATCCCCTCTTAACCTTCTTTTCTCAAGGCTGAAGAGCCCCAGGTCACTCAGCCTTTCCTTGCAGGGCAGATGCTCCAGTCCTTCAGTCATCTTCAGAGCCCTTTGCTGGACTCTCTCCACGAGATCCCTGTCTTTTTTATACCAGGGAGCCCAGAACTGAACACAATACTCCAGGTAGAGCCTGACCAGGGCAGAGTAGAGGGGGAGGATCACCTTCTTTGACCAGCTCCTTTTGATGCACCCCAGGACCCCATTGGCTCTCTTAGCCACCAGGGCACACTGCTGGCTCATGGCCAGCTCCTCATCTACCCGGACCCCTGGTTACAGGGTGGTTACAGTTACACTGTGTATTTGTACAGTCCAGGGTGGAAGTTCCACCTGTGGGTCACACCTTAACTACAACTGGTTCACTCTTTGCTCACTTTGATTTAAAGACACAGTACTTGCTAAATTCACCATGCATGTTCAGTGAGTAGGGGTTTTTATCTGGGGAGGGGGTGTACTCAGCACTGGAGGTGTGTTTTTCATATTACAATGAGACAGTTCGCTCTCAGGGCACCAATTAGATTAATTTCTCTGACTTTTGACTCTCAAGGTTGTATATCTTGTTTTTTATAAGTATGCCTCTGTTCAACATGCCCTTGTTACTTATCTTAAGTATACCTCATTCTAAGATGCATGCAACTTAACTGGGCATGTGGGATGTTAGTGGTTTGAGTCATCTAGGCACTAGTTATGTTAAGCAGACAGACATCAGTTAGGCATCCATTACTTAGAAAAAAACCCCAATAAACAAAACCAACAACGGTCTTTCAGATAATTAAAGGTTGGCTTTGGTTTTGTTTTTTAAAGTCTTTCTCAATGAAATATTGCAATGATCTATACATAAATTTAAAATTTAAAAAAAAAAAAAAATTATTTTACTAAGTTAGATGTTTTCAAATGAACGTGAAGGTCATCCACTATTACCACAGAGAATACAAGAATTAAAGAACAGACCCTTATGTTAGACTCTGGTTGTGTATCACAAAAATTTAACAACAATAATTGTAGTAATAATACCTCCAGAAAAAAAAGAACTGCAAGCACTTGAAAGAGGGGATTTATCTTCCTCATTGTCTGAATTTCATTCCATTCATTTGCTATAAAATATGTCCTCCATATGCTCACAGGTGCAGCAGCACTTTTAATAACACCTTCACCTAAAATAATACATAAAATAAAGCTCTGAAATTTAATATTTGAGAGTAATATCTACATTTAACCAAAAATGCTTAAACAAACAAGCATAGTTCAAGTTACCTTCAACTGCTTTAAGAACTTTGCCCTTAGGTCTTTCCCAGTCAATAAAGAAAATATCTATAGTAAGTTGTGAAACCAGCAATTGTAAGAATTGCAGAGCCTGAGAAAGAAAAAGGAGAAATATAACAAGGGCAGCAACAGCATATAGACAAAGATGAAAAAACAGTTGTTGCATCCACCACTCATTAAACATAACAAGTAATAAATACAAGTGACTGTACTGGAGACTGCAGCTTTGTTAATATCTTTCATTACAACTTTTTTTTTTTAAATTTAAAAGCTTGGAATAATGATAAGTCATGTGATGCTGTCCAAAGCTATGAAGAAAATACAACAAAGTAGCAAACTCAAAGAAATCAACGAAGTATTTTCCAATAACATATTAATCTGTTATGAATTCAAATTCAGCATAATACCCATAATAAATAAAATACTTGTATATCCCATGAAGACAGAATACTGATCTCTGGATTCTACAAGCATATTTGAACATAACTGCTTTAATTTGCCCTCTTTTTAATCAGGAACTGTCAGCACTTACATTCTACTCTAAAAGAAAGCACTTGCTTTCTTGATAACCATGTTATTTGGGTTTCTGTACACCTTTATCCTTGAAAGAATAATTTTCCATAGATCATCTTCCTTAGACATTTATTTCCTTATAAAGACATCCCAAAATACATTTCTATGGAAAAATTACTTAATTCTCAGAAGAACTGTTTATGTTTACATGATAATAAAATTGACTGTACAAGATGTTTAAAAACAAGCCTACTGAAAATAGACAGAAGTATGCATATGTTGGAATGTCTGTAATGTCTGAAGACAAAAGTATTTACCTTTAAACTAAATGCACATGCTATGTATGTAACGAAATCTTCTTCTTCAGATGGAAGTGGTAAAAGGACAGAGACAAACTGCTGAGCCTGTAATTGAGAAGTTACATTGAAATAGTATGGATGGCATATGTAACAACATGCTAAGTGCTTAAGAGTCAATGATGTTTTGCAGAAAAAGATCAGTACTTAATGTGCAATCGTTTTGAATTTGTAAAATAGTTTAAGTTACTATTAAAGCAGACTGCAAATACAATGAATCCTAAGGAGAAGAAACAGATGAGCACAAAAATCGAAGCACACAAACCAGAACATCATATAGAACTTGCCTCAATAGTTTGACCAGAAAGGCAAAATAAAACAAAAAAAGAAAAAGAAAAGAATTAAAATGAATTTTTGTGTAAAATACATGCAATATTAATAGTTTTTCATACCACCCAAATCTGAAAACCACTTACTTTGAAGAACACAAGCCAATAAATTCCTGTGCCCACTGTGATGATAAAGAAAACGTTGGCAAGGTCTCCAGCATAAAACAGTAAGAACTTAAAAAGTGTCTGCAATTATAAAAACACATTGTAGAGAGCTGTAAAACCGAGTAAGTAATGCATATGTACATTCAAACAAAATGTTTTGCAGGTCACACTACAGGAAACTCTAGTAGTGAAAACAGCCTTGAACGACATTTTTCTACTGTAGTGATACAGTTATGGTATATTCAGTATGTCAAACTCCTATTATGCTAGTCTTTATTCAAAGAAGAAATTATCTGAAAACTAAGTCCACTCAACTGATGTTGAGTTTTACTGTAAATAAAGGTATTTACAGATCTTTACCTTTATTTTTAGCAAAGTAATTCCTAAATGACATCATCATACTAATAAAAAAAAAAAAGAAAAGCAAACCCCCTACTTCCTGAAGTGAGCCTAACTCAAGGTCACAGTTCCATGGGACTAGGTTCAAAACTGTTTCAGGTAGCTGAAGAGACTAAACTGTTATACCACAGGGAGTGATAGCAAAGGTGTCCTTAGGAGAGGAAGACATGCGCCACTTCATGTTGCCGCTGTTCATACCTGCAAGTCAATTACAGAGTTGCCTGTGCGCCTCTTCCAGCCCGCTGTCTTGAGGAGGGACCATAACACTGCCAGTCCACCCAACACACCCAACGTGATCTGAAGAGAATGAAAAATTATTTGCAGATATTTTTAAAAAGCACAAAATAGAAGTAAATAATTTTACAAAGAAATTAAAGGGAAACACAACTTACATCAGTCTGAACCTGAGCCTCTGACTGATTCATCTCGTAACTGACTGAGAAGGAGACCTGAATATTAAGGTACAAAAAGTAAACATGTATAGAAATTCTGGAATTCTACAACCATTATAGACAGTGGTAGTTCTTTAATTGGTGGGAATTCCCATCTAGGGCTACTATACAAGTACAAAATATATCTTCTGTTGCTACATATATCTGCCCTGGTGTGCTACAGTGCCAGGCTCAGTACTAGCATGTGCTCTGCTATGCTTAGTGCAGATTTTACCAGCAGGAATGCTGGGAATGGATGCCTGTCATCTGCAAGTTATTACCTAATCGGAATCCTTCCAAATGTACATTGTTTTTTTTCTTCTGAAACTAGACACCAAAGGTTTGATACTTGTCCTTTTATAAGTGTTTGTTAAAATTAACTTTCCTGTATTTACACCAATACGCAAAATCTTCAAGGGAGCTCTGACATAGCTCAGACACAGTTTTTTTTTTCCCAGCCTAAATGAAATAAAAAGTCATGCAGCATCAAAGTTGCTCCCTCTAGCTTAAATATCTATCCAACCTAAACCTTATTTTTTACTTTAGTCTGAAAGACTTGAATCTGTCTTTGTTTTATAATATTCTGGCCTGAGCCTTTGTCACTGCAAGACTAAATTCAACACAAGTATGATAATAAATTGTATTTTTAATTCTGTTTTTTTAAAAAAAGGACAGCCCCCTCCCCCCTCCCCAAACCAACTCCTTGTCCCCACTACTTTGGATTCCAGAACATTTGTTCCTGTCAGAACTCATTTTATCACCTCATTTTGATTTAGATGTATGTATTGCCATCTTTTTGCCTTCATAAAATGTTAAACAAAACAAGACATCCAAAAGTGATAATACCCAAGTACATCAGATGTAGATATAAGGGTGAAATCGTATAACAGAAAACTAAACTGAAAACAATTGTTCCTGCCTATTTGAACAGATTAATTTCTAAAAACAGTGCTGTTTCTGCAGTTAAATAACTATATCAGTTAGGCAGGGAAGATGTGTCTGACTAATTTTTCTAACTTTCTAATTCTGTCTCTTCTTTCAGGCAGCTAATATGGAATGCAAGGGATGGTCCTAGCACCAGAACTTTCTAGCTAGTTATCTATCTGTACTGGAAGCTTAAACTGTTGAAGGTTTAACAGAAGGAGAAAACGTTTGGGTTTTTTTTTTTTTAAACAGAACAGTTATTTTATTGCTTTAAGCTCAACATTTTCACATTTTAAAGCAGTGTGACCTAACAAGCAAAGAAGGCACAGGAATGGGACATGTGAGCTGCTGCCCATCATGGCAGGCAAAAGAGTCAATAGGAAATGCCCCTTCTGAATCTGCTACAGCAGGTTTTGGTGGCTTTCAGTAGAGAAAGATCTCCCCCCAAACTGATCTCCAACCCCTCTGGCTATGGTTTTATTTGCATTAGAGATGTGCTGTAAAATAATACAGAGCAGACAAAACACTAAAGGATGTTTTAGACATATTACCAATATTTTAACTTAAACTACAGGTGACCGAACATGTTTGTGTCATAACAACAGCCTCTTAATGCATTGCTCTGAATTCAAATATTCAATTTCCTGCATAAATTGCTGCTTTCAGTGCATTGCATAAAGAGGCTTTTCCTGTTATCTTCTGTGCACGATTTTATTTGAACTGTAGCCTAAGTTAGCATTACACCACCAACTGTAAAATACTAAGCATTTTATGTTTAAAATACTCAAGAGAAATTAAACACTTTAAGCTACTTTGTTTTAGTGAAAACTTGCAAGTTCAAAACTGAACAGAACTAGAAACTGCTAATTAGAATTTTTTTTTCATAAACCTCCCCAAAATGTTCACTCAGCTGGAATTCCAGCAGCACCAGAGGTATGATTAATAAATCTGTTTAATTAAGTTAGTACAAAATTCTCACCATCACACTCTGTGTTTCAGGGTTTTGGACAAGCACATCTGTGTAAGCGATAGTAATTAGAGGAGGGTAGATAGTTCCTCTCTGAGTATGGGATACCAGGCGGATACTGCAGAAATACAAGAGCATCACTTTCAACACAGAAAATAGATGAGTTTGTTCACTAAAACTTGCACTAATAAGAAAATACTAAATGAGCAGAACAACTTGATCACTAAGATGTGAATTTCAAACCAAAGGATGTATTTAAAAAGCAACTGGAGTGCATGAAGGCGTGAACACAAAAAGCTGAGAAGGATTGCTTATTTGTAAGAAAATACCTGAATCAATCTTTACCCACTGCTCACATCATGACAGCTGCAACTGGATTCAATTCCCAAAGATAATTCTGTAATGTTTTGAGAAAAGTTACCTTTTCTATGTATATTTTCAATTTCTGGCATTACCCTTTTTTGAAGGAGGGGTGGGAAGGGCTCCTCCTGAGATACATAAACTAATCCTCAGTTTTTGAAACAATGTAATACATAATTTTCAGCAAAGTTAGTGCATTAAATTAATCTTTGAGATGATTACTTGCACGGATCCCTGTTTGATGCTCCTCAGCAATCTTTTTAACTAATGAACTGTGAAAAAGAACTGCATGAAAAGGGAGATCTCAATTTTTAGATACTCCTCTGAGATGAAGACATTACATAAAGGAGGAGAAAAGAAAGGTTCCTCCAAAGCATATTCCAGCTGAGATTAACCATCAGTAATGATCCTAACAGGGAGTCTCACAATTTCAGTTAAAAGACTACAAGCCTATTCTGAAATGTGTAACAGAATTCGCAACAGTTTGTAAAAATACAGCAAAACAAGAATATGGAGTATGAAATAGCATGCCCATATAGTCAGCAACAGACACATAGAAAAAAGAATTAACAAAGGAGTTTTTAGGTGTTTCTGGATGACACCTGCTTGTAAGAGGTGACTGAATGCCTGCTAACTTGCATTATGCATATATAGTCTGTGTTGTTGCACCTGCAAATTTTAAGACCCACAAGTCAATGTTATGTTTTCTCACTCACTCATCAGAACAACCTGTGGAAGCTTTTGCTATTTCCAGCAGGTAATGGAAAAAGCAGCACAGCACATATTAGACCCAACATAATAAACCAACTTTCTTTTAAGATAATAAAATTGCAGATTGCACAAAACTTGCTTCCTTTTCTATGTACTATATATATGTGTATATATATGCAATTAATCACCTTATTGTTATTTTGCTAGCAATTCGAATTACTCTTGGTAGTTTTCCCAAGTCATTCTCTTTTCCACTTAGTGCATCCACCAGAAAAAATCGACGAGTCAAAAGCCAGTTGTTCATATTACTGCCTTTGAAAAAACACAACAGTCACTTAATAATAATTCATCACACTACTAGAAATGATAAAATTAACTATATAACACATATAACTGTACTCAGGACATAAAATTATTTATTTTCAACTTAAACAAATGCATGATGAAATTAGATTACTTCATTTGTGCTTATTATTGATTGGGCTCCTGTATGCAACCAAAGCTTGCACTTCCCACTATGTGAACCTGCCCACAAAATACTAAATTCTTAAAACAGAAGCAAATTATGGGATGTTATGGTATCTTTAAAAACAACTCGGTAACAGTAATTAATACAAAATCTTTCTATTTGAAGTAGTTCAGGTTATTCAAATTCACAGAAATGTTATTACGACAGTCTTACCTTGATTAACAAACATTTCACTGTATTGAAGATTCAAGTTTAAAACTGGCACGGCCCAAAGATTCTGTTGTCCATCATCGCCATTATATTCAAGGAAGAGGTCATAAAAGACTGGATTAGCAAACTCCAATAAAATCTTGGAAAGTGAAATTTTGCACTACAAGAAAAAAAAGTTAAAATAAAAAGATCACTTTAGCCATTTAATTATTTTACCAAGTTTACAAAATTATCGTGAAGGCTGTCCCACATCTTCAGAAAACATGAGGCATTCCAGCTATTTGCAAGCAATTACAAAGTACTCCTGCTTTAATACAAACCTCTTGGAAATGAGTGCAATTAACTAAATCACCTAATGTGGAGAATGAAGCTCTGCTAGTATTTTTCAACAGATGAGGAAAAAATATCCTCGCAAATTTCACAGACATAAAATTTGAAAGAGCATAAACACTGAAGTCAAGAAACATAAATGCTTCAGTCATGGAGTACTGTGTATGGTTCTGGGCTCACCAGTAAGAGAAATGGAGCTACTTGATACAGTGCAGCATAGGCCACTAAAGATGATGAAAGGACTGGAGCATCTCTCCCGTGAGGAAGGGCTGAGAGAGCTGGATGAGAAGGCTCAGGGATGACCTTCAATGTGTACAATATCTGAAGGGAGGGTCCACAAGACTGAGCCAGGCTCTTCTCAGTTGTGCCCAGTGACCAGACCAGAGGCAACGGGCACACATTCAAAATGGTTATCAAAAATTTGTCGAAATCATTTGGCAAACACTAATTTTCAAGGACTTTGACAGCTATTACACTACAAAACTTTCACAATACCCAAATAGTGGCTGGAGTTTATGTATTTTTACACTGTAACACATAATGTAGGGAATGATTTTGAACATAGACAAGTCAATAAATAATATTAATGGATGTATAGCTATTAGATGCTGCACATACATATCAATTTTTATAAAAATAAATTAAAAAATTTCTCCACCTCCATGCCAAAGAGACTACCACTTCCAAATTTAACATATTAAGTGATAAAAATTAGTAAAACTTTATTGCTGGCTGAATCATGTCTGCAGCTGACTGAGTTTAGCATCCAAGTATACTCAGCTCAGGTGCTCTATTCCTTCTCCCTTTCCTCGTGTTTAGTAAGCTGTGAAAACCCCCATAGTTTTTTCAGTAGTTAAGACAGCTAAATAATCTCTTTGCTCTGATGAGTCACCTGTTCAATTAAAACTTGGCTTAAATCTCTTTACTGAATTCACTGACATCAGGGCATACATTAAAGACCTAATGGGGACAATACACAGGCATGGCATGATCACCTATGCCTTCTCTGCATATGAAACCTGGGCAGAGACGGAGGCAGGAAAATTAGAAGTCATGATGCAAAGTATGTAACTGTCAAAATTCAGGCACTCTCTTCTACTGATAAGTCAGCACGCTCACTAATACAAATGCCATTCAATTTAATTTGATTATTCTATGTAGTAAACAAGTTTTGTGATGTACAGTTAAATAATTTTTTAAAAAACTATTTATTACACCCATTAATAAAGAAATTAAAATAAGCAACAGTTTCACAACAGTCCACTTTGCAGCTTATGGCTAAACTCCAGAGGTCCTTCAATATGCACTGAATTACTGGTAAAGTGTAAAGCCGATTAGATCAGAATTCAGAATAGTGTTTCATCTCTTACTCACGCTTTGTTGGTAAGTTGTTCCAAATGCATAAGCTGCATTCAGTTTAGTTTGGGTATCCGGACAAAGCTGAACAAAGCATAATAATAAGAATTAGGTTAATTAACAGGCATCATTTCTCAGATTAAATATTTACAGGTACCTCAAGCAGTTATCTATACAGAGCTCTCACAAAAGGTATTTTATTCTATTTTTTAAGAAGACAGGGATTGATTTTGAAGAGTAAACATAATTATTTATTGTACTAACACTGTACCAAAATGCTGTTTTAGCATATTTATACTTGCATGGTAATTTTCACTTCCATGACTAAAGCTGAAATCAGTGGACAGCAGCATCCAACCAGGCAAGAATAATCTTTTTGAGGACTGAATGTTCAATGCACTGTGTTTCATCAGTGGCTTCTGCTAAATCCAAGAATCCCATGTGAAAAGAGCTACCCATTGATATTCCCCTTTTCTCTTCAGCTACCATTCTAATTATCATGGCAAGCAAGAGATTATTTTTTATTTTTCAATGTAACTTTAACATTTTCTGCAAAGAGCAAGTCGTTCTAAACAGAAAAATAGGCCAAAGTGTACTTAAATGAGCATGGCACTTAGTGAAGGGCATAACCATTTTCCCAGAATGAAAATCAAGTCCAAATTTACTGTGTGCAACTCAAATTCTGGGAATTGCTACAATTATGCATTGAGATCGCTTTAGCATTGTGATATCTAATCACCATGTACAATCTGTTACATTAAAAGAGGATTTGAGTGGAAAAGCTATTTCATTCCCATTGATTTTTGCTAGCTACTAAAAGCTCTGTGTTTAGGAAATTAATGCATCCTAATAAACCTTAAAATCTATGTCAGAATATATCATTTTCTATGCACAGTAATTGGCTTGGTAAACTGTTTTCTCAGACACTATTTTTCCTTAAAATTTGAGAGGCAGATGCAAGACAGTTCATCTGAAACTGTAACAAAAGACCTCGCAGTCACTATTTAAATCCTGAATGTCAGCTGCTCTTCTGTAGATACTGAAGCATTTGAAGTGACATGTTCCAAGAGTGACATGAAGAGCCTAAGAAAGGGGAGAGACAATTCCCAATTGTTCTTGCTAGTGTGCCTACTGTTGCCTGCCTAGGGAATTGCTGAGAGTGCCTAGATTGCCACTGGACTGATAATCAGATTCTACTCTGTAACATGCTTTACAGCTGCCAGTTCCTGCTGTTAGGCCAATTACTACCACAACTCCTACCTGCAGCTTACTTGTGTTTTTCACACTGTCTATGCAGCATGGTACTGCTGAAGCAGAACGTGTGTGCGACCTGAAATATGAGGACACTGTTACAGTGTTCCCCATTCCTATGTAAAGCCTCCCAGCAAGTTTGTACAACTATTTTTTATGAAAAAGCTAGGCAAATGCCTGACATTTTATATTTAAAACCAGAAATAAGCACACAAAAAAATCCCAAGAGAACTGAAAGAAAATGGGGCGATAGATCAGTTTTGTACCTCTCATGACAGTGACATACCAGTGATTTTCTTGGCACTCCCATAATGTGTGAAAAGAGGTGACAGCATCTAGTAGGGACACACTCACAGAATCTTTTATGAACATGTGGACTGAGAGCTAAAGAATACACTTTCCTTGACAAGGAAAAAAGGGCTAATTATGAATTGCTACATGGGTAACTGTATGCTGAATGGAAGAAAGGGATGGCTGGTTCTAAATGACCAGTGCTGTTTTCCAGAACTTTCCAACATTACAAAATTTTATTGGTCCAATGGATGAAGGCAATGTTGCTGAATTTATACTTTTGATTTTGTAGAGGTCATTGTGCAGAAGAATCAAGGACTATTTTCCCCAATCCAGCTCTAGAATTCCCTTATGAACTGTCACTATTGTAATAACTTAACTCTTGGCTTCTGCCTTAATTTGGCTAAAAGCGATCAGAATGTTATGGTATCAAGAAAAATAATCAAGATCAGACATACCTGTAAGATGCCTCCTTCCAAACCTTGCCATTTAAGAAAGTTTCCTGCTGCATCAAATGAGGCTGCAACAAACTGCAGCTTTACATCCTGACGATGAAAAAAAGATAAAGAAACAATTAAACTGCCACAGAGTGGACATACACGTTCTAGGGACTGCTCTCTCATCATTTGATGCTTCCCTAAAACTTTCAGTGTAATGCTAAATTTTCCCCCACTTTGTCTTTATGGTTTTAATCTTGGCTTTGGTAGTTTACTTTTTAAAAATATATACTTTACCAGTCTTCTACAGCTTCACTGGTGACGTAGACTTCTACACAGGTAAACATGCCCTAAACTATCCAGAAACTCATGCATATTTCTAATGTATAGCAGGCTGGGATCTTGAGGCCTTCCAGGACCTTCAGTGTTAGGAAGAATAGTGAGTACTCTAGAAAGAACACCTGCACTCCAACAGTGTTAAATTTAAAACACTACCTTTTAGAATATGGCTGAAAAAAGCCTATCAGTTTGAGTCAATAAGAAAACTTAAGAAAAATTTGGCAGTATAGCAGACAAAGAGGTTATCAACTCACACTACTTATTTTCTGATTAGCCTAACTTGAATAAACTGTTCCAGTTATTCCAACTATAGCGTGAATCTGTAAAATGAAACACTTTTCTGTGTGATTCCTTCTTACAACTGTGCCAGTTAACAAGCTATTTCAGCAGACCTTCCCTCCCAGGGATGCATACCTCGCTTTGTTAACACTGAAATTACTGGTTCTACTCAGCTCTTTTTTTCCTTTTTTCCTAATTCACTGTAGGAAAAGCCTGAAGTAATAGACTGAAAATATCTCTCATACAACTCAGAGATTTGTAACAGAAATGGTTGGTATAAAAGAAGTAGGGGTGAAAATGTGTGTGAAAGCATCAGAAGCAACACAAAGAAAGGCTTAAAGACGACACAGCAATAATGAACACTGTTCCCAGCAATAAGGCTGAGAAATGTGGTGTGAAAAAAACATAACACAGGCAATTTGTCAGCATAACACACTGCATTTTGACATCACCAGAATGGTAGCAAAGTTACAGCACACGACATCTATCTTTATTTCCCAATTAGCTCACCAGGAAAAGTAACAAAAAGATGTATATATTTCAATCAAGGGAAAAAGACAAAGACCAAGTAAACAAGACTTTGCAGCAAAGGACAATACCATAACAACTATTAAGACCTAAGGAGTAAATATAGAAGATTTGTCTAATCACTAGTTCATCACTGCCAATCCAAAAAAACCTTGGGGACACAATGAGGACTTAATAGATGACATCCCTTATTTTTTGTGTCACACACAACTGATCCTGGTCAGATAAGCACATCTTGGCCTTATGAGAAAGTGGCATGAGAACGTGAACAAAGCAAATGTATGAGCTAGACAGCATGAGTAAAATCATCTTATCTAGAAATTTTTTACATAAATATCATGTTCCTCTTCTGTAAAATATCACACTGAGTTTTGTTACACTAGCTGCCTAAAAATTATCTTTAAAAGAGCTACATCTGTAATAAATCTAAACCTCTTTATGTGACAATGTTCTCTTCCCCATGTCTACTACCCAACACCTACCTTATCTGTTCCTTTAAAACTGAAGATTGTAGGGAAATTATTTGCCTCAAGCACCTGAGATGCTAATCCTGGTTGATCGCTGTAATACAGCCATGGAAGATTTTGCCTCCTGAAAAAAATGACAATGTTTTCTCTACAGAAATATAACATTTTGCATGAAAGAACACCTAGAATAATAATTTCCATAAAACACCAAGACTGAAAGTTATGGAAAAGGCAACTTACCAGTAGGCTATTGAATGAACATTGCCTAGCCTTGCTGTATTGACATAGATATACTGAAATAAACCACAGGCATCAGTATTTGAAGAACTCAATGAATTCATATTCATCACGCACATATTTCCAAGAGCTTGGCATGCTGTTAGATTAGAGTACAACTGCAGTGGAGAAAGACAAGAACATAGAAAAGTGATTATTTACCCCTCATTTTGGTGAGGCAGTAATAAAAGTAATGTTATCTTTAATAAACTGCTCATAAGCCCTTATTTTACTGAAAGTAATTTTATTATTGTATAGGTCTGGAGATGGCAGCATGAAATCAATGCTCTAATTTTTTTCAGTAAATTTTAGCTAGATGGTTCGATGTGTCAGGAATGTCATACTCTGCATTTAGAAAACACAGTAAGAATCAAAATGTTTAAAACATCATTTAGACTGTATAACAAAGATGACTCCATCAAAGATCTAAGACTAACAACTGTTGTTGCACGTATGGTAAATATCCTTTCAGTTGTAGTACCTTTTCTATTCTGCTTTTCCTAAACTACATTGTACTTATACCATTTTTCAAGTTTTGTAAACAAACCAGTTCCATGTGGCAGGCGGAAGTGGTGCCTGGCATCTTTGTGCAGTGATCACTCTGCTACAATTAACTTGCCACCAACTATGTATTGCCTCTGTGTGGGTCAGATCAGCCGCTGCAGACACCACATGCAGGCTGCACCGCTGAAGAGCTGAGCAGGCCAAGGAAGACAAACAGGATAAACATGGAAGTGATGAGAAGAGTCGCAGTTTGTTAAAAAGAATAGGGTAAGTAGGAGAATACATCTCAGAGCTGTGTGCACGAGATCGTGACGGGAGCAGCCACAAAAGTGAGCTGGTTAAATACTGAACCGAAATCTGCTGAAGTACTGGCAGAGAGAATGCCTGCCAGCCTGGGGACTGTTAGCCCGGGAATCAGAAACATCCCTGAGAAGTGCATGCATACTGCCACCCAGAGCCACAGTTTGGTAAATAGTGCTTGCATACAAAATGCAAAGCTAAAACGGGTGGGTTCTACGGTTTTCTCCATCAAAAACCAAAATGAATAACTGAAAGCCAAATAAGAGGTAAATACCAGCTGCAAATCAATACTGAATATGTAAGAAGTTTATTTGCTGAGAGGTCCCTTACTAGATAAGCTCAGTAACAACTCACACACCTACTGACTATTGCAGGATTTTTTCTTTAACACCATTCAACTTGAAGATTCCAACCCTGGAAACTTGCATAAACATTGACTAGCACTCAATATTCTTTCTAAACAGTCTGTATATATATTTTTCTGTCTTATCTACTGTTGTCTCAAAATAAGATTATTTATAAATAAGCTAACTTCCAAAAAGTTAAAGACCATACTTCTATGCAGAGTCTCTCTTCTGTATAAGAAAAACAAACTGCAAACATTAATCAAACTCACCCAACAGGCAGAGGCTGAGGACTGCAAGTTTTTCAGAAACCACGCTGATCTTAGTGTTATACCCTGTAAATAAGAACTGCTTCACTGTCTTTGTTCAGAACAATTTACTCATACTGTAGTAGTCTGGAAAACTCTTGTCAGCTAAAAGATGCTACTCATTTTTTTCTAAGAGCTTTATGTCTTTTGCAAATGTCTCAAAACAGCTCAGTACAAAGCACAATAATAATGCAGTCATTTCTTTCACTTCACTAAATTAGACAAAACATACCAAACAAGAGCAGAAACATTTCAGTTTAGAATATGGATTCTGTGACAAAGGAGTTTTCTTTACTGCAAAGGGAGGTACTAATGATTTCAAGGGTAAAGCATTAATTGGGTGGTAAATTTGTCAGGACCAAAAAATGCCAAATGAATTATTTCACAACCAGCTTTTTATAACTACTCATATTTGAACATGTTTTTCGTACATACTGTAAGCAACTGAAAAGACATGTTTCCAATGAAATATTATTTAGAAGATGGCATTTTCAGAAAGCCAGAGCAGTATTTTCTATCAGGAAAACTGAAGATGAAACAACGAAGTTGAGACTGAAGCTGTGGTCGGGATAGTTTTCAAAGATGAGTAACTCAGGAACAGCTGGTTTGTTGTTATGCAGGCACTGGGGATTGTTCCCCACAGTGCTCCAAAGGGTTAGCAAAGCACATCAGTTCATATACAAAAATATCATACATATTCATCCGATCTCCTGGAAAAGGAAGTCTTATGTTGATGAGACTTCTCTGAATTCACCCTTCAGTGGTCGTCCGTAGTCTTCCTCACAGTCTGCTAGTTGAACTTTGGCTTCTTTACCATACATAGCCATCCATCCTTCAGCCCCAGAATCCCTGCTCTACAGGACAGCAGGCAGGAGTGTGCTGAGTGGATAATACCACCTGGGGTGTTTGTCTTTAGTGGTGTTCCCCCTTATCTTCATTCATGGCTGAGGTTCACTTCTGTATGTCCTATCATCTGCATACCTTCGTATAGTGTGTGCCCACTGACCTCAATGAGAAACCCTCCAGCTTACCCTTATTTTAGTTTCAGGCAGCTGAACAGTGGTTTCACTGGGACTCAGGGCATATTATTTGTTGAGGGATTTCAAGGCTCAACTCAGGTTTTGATACTTGAAATTATGCAGCACTGCCCTGTCTAGTCTTGGCTGGACAACCCAGGTTTGAGCTATCTGCACAGCTCCCTATGGGTTATCTCTGCAGGGACAGGGCCTCAAGGCAACTCAAGGCTGAGTTGCTTTAACCACTCCATGAGTCGCCTGGTGCACTAGACATTACCAAAACCTGTTTACCAATTCTGAGCTGGACAATCCTCACATTCCAGCCAGTGACATGAGTCACAACTGAACCACTGGCTGATGTATGGGTGTAAGTTTCATCTGCGTACTTTAGTAGAGCCGTGTATTCCCCAGTTTCTAGGTGAACCCTTACCTGAGAGACAGATTTTACCATAATTCTTTTAAGACAGCTGACAGCAGTACTTATTACAATAACACAAATGATAATAACTATTAATGTTTGCAACAGATTAGTAATCCACTCATAAAATACCCATCCTATTCTATCAAAAATATTTCCCTACTAAGTGTCCTTAGAGAGGTTCTGCATCTCCTGTGTAACTTCAGCTATCTTCTGAAGGTTTTCCCCAAGAGGCAGTGACACATTAGTAATTGTATCAAAGCTTCATGGATCACAGTAGGGTCCTAGTCAGGGACTGTCAGGAATTTAATCCTTTCAAAGACTACTTCTTGCTTTCTTTCAAGCAGTAGCCTTTCACATTAATTCATTTAAGAACCAACCACATTTATTAGCCACATAGGATTTCCTGAATTCAAAATTGCTTGGAAAATGGTCCTAACTTAAGCAGAATTCTCAATTAATAGAAGTTAATTAGATAAAACACCTCCATTCTTCTCAACAGAACATGTTTTCAATCATTAGCCAAGTCAAGTTCACTAATTTCATAGGTGTCATTTTCTTCTATCAGCTTTAACTGTCTGACACCAAAAATGTCCCTTCAATACTCTTATTTTATTCCAAATATTTTATATGAATATAAATTTTACCTATTAAAAATTAAAAAAACCCAACAAACTAACCCAGAGGCCGTCATGGACTTTTCAGCATGTTTCTGACATATAAGAGTGTGTTTTAAATACATACAATTAATACAATAGGTCACATGCTACTTGCTTTGATACTAAATTCATGTAAATGACTTACCTTTATTTATTTTGCCAGAGATAAACCTACTACTGTCAGAATACTGCTTTCCCACTCTATCGTGATGCAAATTACCTTGCGATCAGTGTGGTCAGACAACAAAGCACCAACTTTGTTTTTCAGAAACGAAATTTAAAAGACTTACTGAAAGTAAATACTGAAATAGCTTGAAAATGTTTTAGAATAAACACTTACTAGCTGTCCAAAACGAACAGTTGGAAGCGCCTTTGGGGGTAAGCTTTCAGTAGCACTGAAACACAGTCCTCCAGTCTGTAAAAAAAAATTAAAATTTTAAATTTATACATGTGTGTCTTGGCTTCTGGCTGGGACAGAGTTTTCACAAGAACCTGGTAGAGGACACAGCCAGGACAATTGGCCCAGACTAGCCAAAGAGGGTATAACTTTTTCTGAGCCTCAAGACAATAAGCACTCTTCTACTTACCAAAGTGTTTGGGCTGTTGCAATCACAAGACTTGCTTACATTGATGAATGTTTGTTCACATCTTACACACCTACGATCACAAACATGAAGAATGTGCTGAAAATGTAGTTAAGTGTGAGATTTAGTGCTTCATGAAAGCTGGTGACACAGTACGCCTGGTAACACTGGCAGCAACTTTGCTAGTTCTATGTGAAATCCAGAAGACACTGCCAATTTGTTTCTACTGGCAGTGAAGTAGGAAATAAATAAAATAGTTAATTATCCAAATAAGAATTCTATTTCTGCTTCTAATCCAAAGCCCACTTTTACTAACACTGAAGCAAAACAAAGGCAGTGCAAGTCATAAGGACTTCAATGAAAACAAAACATACTGAGTTAAGGATTTACAGTTAGCTGCTTTTAGAAGTGTCATCCCAAGCAAACAGACTCTTCCTCAAGAATAGTCTATTTAACGAGAACACGGTTTAATTTATCATCACGAAAAGCAAAGAAACTCACCTATTTCCTGATGCATCTGGAGCAGAGAAGGATTGCTCACTCCCATTACAACGTATGCACAATGCTTCATCAAGCAAAATGCCGTCGACACTTCTTTCCACTAAGTGGAAACAAAAAGCAGTTATGGTAAAACTGCACGATGCACAGTGTGTCACACAAGTTGAGAGAAGGGTTAAAAAAAAAGTGCCTGTGCAGATCTAAAATAAATGCAAAGATTTTATTTAAAAAAAAATAAACAAGAGCACAACTTGCAAATAGCATCCACTATAAATGTACATCCACACACGTCTATGTGCAGTGTTTTTAGCTATGCACGTGCAGCTTAGTTTTAATGAGAAAGGCAGCATTTCATGCTCAGTTTTGCTGTTCCTGTGTTATTTATTCTGAATCAAATTTCAAACGAAGGCTTCACTGCAAAGCCAGAACTCAAACCATCAAGTTTCCAAATTACTGGGCAAAAGATTTGTAATTTTAACCTGAAATTAATCATGCAAATGTCAAAAATTCAAAGTTTCAAAGCTACATCTTCCAGTAATGAAATAATTAGGCAAAATATTTCAAGTGCAATTATATATTACAAAAAAAAAGAGACACAAAGAAAATCAAAAGAATTGCAATACGATGTTCCTTCTCCGTGATGACAGAATCAACTTTGCTCTTAGTGTCTTACCATAAAGGCTTGGAAAGTATTTTGCAACTCTTATAAAGTTTAAGGAAGTTGATCAGTATCCCCTCTTTAACAGATTCCTAGGAAAATTTTAAATTAATAATCTGGAGAACAGCGATTCTTCAGTATACTCGTTAGAAATGTAACCAAAGTGAACATCAGTAATATTTTTCAAAGAATTACAGGCACATGTGAAGCCTTTTCCATCCTGTGTCTTTGAAAATAGGGAAAAATAGAGCTCCCAAGACCATTCTTGCTTTTATTTTTTTACTATGCAAGATAAACTAAAATATAGTTAATGCAGACACCAAAGTTTCCAATGAAATTAATTTTCCTGTGTCTAGTGAAATTCATCTGCAACTACAAGACAGCATCAAGTAAGAGGCACAGATACAGGGAAGCACATAGCAGGAAATCACAGATGCAGGCACGTGCCTGAGTGAGGTATGAAATCCACTCCTATTAATGCACAGTAGCTTGCTTGGCTTCCTCGGGCTACTCTGTTTCACCTACTCACATACGTATAATTCCTGTACTGACGAGCACCTATGCATTATATACTTCAAAACATTTTAATGTTTTTTAAATTTTCTTAGCCTACACTAACATTGGTTTTATTCCAATTTTAATGCCTCCACCCAGTACCAACCAGCTTAAGGGAAGTGATACAATAATACGCATTTTTGAATGTTGCATAACAGGTTTTATTGCAATGAATAATGATACAGATTAATCTGCTTTCAGGAATGAGGTTTAAGATTAAGAGGAATGTTGAATTTTTACATTACATATAAAAGCCTATGTTAAATTTCCTTTCTCACTGAACAGACAAGTGTGTCTTAATAACCTTAAGTATCTAAACCAAGCACTAATATCTCATAACTTGCATATATTTCTTACCTAGTATTTCATCATTGAGGCATTCACATTTTCCTTCTGAAGTTAGGCCTTTTGGGCAAATAATACAATTCCACCCATCTTGAGTGACTCCATTCTAAAATAAAATGTAGAACTATTACAATTTTCAAAAATACAGACACCACCCAATATGTGTGAAGAATGCCTTATCCAGATGCTATTTATGAGAAAATGTGCTTGTATAACAACCACACTGATAATGTTAAATGAAGCTTTTAAAGATTAGAAAAGGCTAAACAATCTGGCAAAAGTAATTCCCATACAGACAAAGACTAAAAGAAGAGTTTGTCTATCATAGCAAGAAGATGGAAAGCATGAGAAAATTACCTACATTACCCATTAGCCATTAAACACCTAACTTAGAATCACAGAACCATAGAATATCCTGAGTTGGAAAGGACTCACAAGGATAATTGAGTCCAACTCTTGGCTAAGCAAGAGAGAAGTATCAGTAAGTTTTTAAGCCAGAAAGGTTGTTTTTGGTGGAGAAAATTTTTTCTCTTTTTACTGTAGCAGGGAAAAGCAGGCTAAACCTGGCACCTCTGGCTCAACACTGTGAATATGACCCATAATTATAGCTTACTGTGTCAAATAGCAAAACTACAAAGCTACCAAATTGCAAAGTGACATAATATCAGCAGCTCATTTTGAAGTCAAAAGATAGATTATTAGGGACTATGAAGATACAGCCTAAATATTACAATAATAGGACTTAAATCAATTGAATAAGATACCTATGAAAAGCACATTTGGTATTCTATAAAACAGTGGTCTCCTGGCAAAGGTACCAGAACATAAGACAGAAAAGGAGTGGAAGGAAATTAAACATTTAAAATACTCTTACTTTGCCTGTGGGGTAATATTTATAATGAAAAAAATGCCTGCAAAATAGTAGTAACAAACACTTTTAAAAAAAAAAAATTCTACCTATAAGCATGGTCTTAAATATCCACAAGCAAAAACTATTACGCAAAATAATTTTAATAATGAAAAAAACTTGCAATCAGGAGGAAATGTTAAAATTATAATAATAAATGTTAAATAATAATAGTAGTTGTTATTATTATTATTGTTGTTGTTATTATTGTTATTATTATTAAAAATAAATACTTACTATATTTTCTGGGCATTTTTCACAAATAACAGAGGACCCACTGTTACTAGAAACCATCCTGTATCCTGGCTGACATACACATGAACTTCCTGGGAAAAAAAAAACGAAGCATTTTTAATCTATAAAAACCTGACTTTTCCCCACAGCATACTAAGAACAACTATTATTGTTCTCAAGACACCAATACAGATTATAAGACAGACAAATAAAACACCTGAGATATGCATGAAAATTTTCTTGCTTTTTAAAACCTGTTCATGTTACAGTTTGTAGAGATGCTTTAGGAAAATGTTATTGGGCTGACTGATGTATCAGGGTGGGACAGGAAGACAGAGCCTGTGTCTTTGTGTTGTGGTTTGTTTTTTTCTTTTTCTAAAATTAAACTGTTCTTGTTTGATCTAGGAACAGATCTCTCTTGTTAAATTTGGACACAGCCCATCCTCTCCATAACACCAGCAATCTACGTTTGTATACAGTCCTTATGCTGTGAATAGGAAGTCAGTCCTAAAACTAAAACATGCTTATATGCAAAGGTTTTTCCAAAACATAAATGTTGCTTGTAAAGGTATTTTAAACTCAAAAGTGTATAAAATTGTACATGGGGATCAAACTTTATACTCAATGGTTTTCAAAGAGTAACAGAACTTACTGAACATTTGGTATGAAATTAAAGACTACTTTCATGGCACATTGTAGTGCACATCTGCTAGTACTCAACACCTTTTTTTTTCCATAAAGTTTTCTGGTCTCACTATCACAGACCTGTCTATTTTTAAACACATACTCCAAAGCAAAAATGATTCTTTGTACTTAAAAACCCTGTATTCCTTATTATTAAAGCTTATTGAACCCTGCAAGTAAAAATGATCTAAAATTCTGTGACAAGTTTTATAAGCTTTTGTATATCCTCAGGAAACCAGCTTTACACATGGAATCTGTCAAAATGATCAACTATTCATATTTAATGGTGAGGGGAAAGCCCAATAGGATTAAATCAATGAAGAGACTTGAATTGTGACATTCACTCTGACAAAACCTAAATTTTTAGGCATGTTGCTTGAAAGCAAAATGCACAGCGATGAGCAATCCACGGAGTGCATGGGAGGACTTGTGCAGTCCTAAGTGGAATTCAGACCAGATGCAAACAGCAGACTGAGTGGCAGCTACCTACACTGCTCTAGTCAGGTAAAAAAATAATTTAAAAAATCGTCAACCTGCCCCTGGAGTTTTTCTCTCCTTGAGGCCCCTGAGTTAAAAGGAAGATTCAAGTATATGAAGCAGTTATGGATCTAGACACCCACATTACCAGGGGGTCTGAAAAACTGTTACAGTTTATTTTATCTGCAGGTAAACTACTAGAGAGTTACTCTTTCAAGACACCAGGATGGTGCTGGAAAAGGTAACCAGGTTTTTGCAGCAGTTGTGAACACAGCCAACCAGACCTCAGGAGAGATGGCTAGTTTCAAATTTGTTTCTGTACAGACAACACTGAACTCTCGCTTCTGTTGGACTATGCATTTATAAAAAATGGACACCATCAGATCATCTTATGTCCTCAGGAAAGCTACCTACCATCCCTGCTTTTCATTTAGTACTCTCAGTCTGTTATGTGTGCTGTACACATGCAGCCAGGTCTGAGGTACAGGACATTCCTAACATACATACACATTTTAACAAGGAGTTTCAAGTTACGGAAACTCTTGGGAACAGAAAATCAGGGCCCTGTGGAATTCTACTGTGAATACCTGTAAACACACAGGCGCCGGAAGAGAAAAGGATTATTTAAAAAAGCCTACAGGCGTTTCTGTGGTATATATCCCGGGCACAGGCTACACAGGCCTTTGCAAGCTCCTAGCCTTTTCCACTGCCTTTCCAGACTTGCCCCTGAGGCTGCCATTTTACCGCCAAAAGCCGAGCCCAGGCTTCGCACCTCCCGACGCTGGGGACGGATTTGGGCGCGGAGCTTCCCGAGCTCCGCCGGCCCCGAACGGCCCTCGGGTCCGGGCAGCCCCGCCTTCCCCCCAGCGCCGCAAGGCCGGGTCGCTCACCACCGCCGCTCTGTCGCTGGTGGGCCCCGCAGGACCGGCAGGCCAGGCGGGAGATGTCGAAGTAGCGGTTATCGCCGCAGTCGGCGGGTCGCTGCAGCGGGAGAGAGAAGCCGCGGGCGAGCGGCAAGGCCGCCGCCATAAGCAGCGCGGCGGCGATCCGGCGCCCCAGCGTCGCCATGGCTACCCGCGGCCTCCTACGGCACGCTCTCATTGGCCAGCCGCCTCTCGTACGGCAAGCGTAAAGGGCCGGGTTAGGAGGCGCAGCGGCCGGGGTGAGGGGCACAAACCCAGAGAAGGGCTCAGGGGTCTGCTACAAAGGGCGGGGAACTCGGGGAACCCCGGCGGGGTTGCGGCAGAGATGGAGCAGCAGAACAGAGAAATTAGGAGGGGTTGTTTTAGATCATGGAGCTGGATGAGATCAGTGGAGAAACAGTTAAGGCAAAAGGGGTGTGGTTTGTGCTTTCTGGTACCTCACCTCTAAAACTGTTACACGGGGTACAATACCAGCGTAATACGCCTGTCGTTTTCCCCTCAGAGAAAACTGTTACTGGGGTGAACACACACAGTGCCTAGAGGAATGGATGGATCCACTGCCAGTTGCCCCATTTCCATTTCTCACCTGTCAGGATGCTCATCTTCATATTCCCTCAAACTTACTTTGTCCCAGATTTTAATTATTCTTTATTCTCCTTTCCTGCATGGTAACTGCTTAACCATTATGATTCCCTGTATTAGGACTGTTTGGAAACCTATATGCTTATAGCACTGCATGCTTCATCCATTTGATTTCTTCTGTTGGGTTCAACAAGTTTTTAAAGGCTGAGTTACTCAAGGCATCAACAGATGTAACAGTTTTTTATCTATCGAAAATGGAGCAAACACTGAATAAGCCTGAACACAGGGAGAACATGTACAAATCAGGGAAAGGCAGGGAGGAGAAAACCTAGGATAAAGTAACTGCCTCACCTGCACAACTAAAGCCTGCATCTCCCTTTCCCTACACATGGCCTTACACCTTTCCTCCTTCCCCCCGTCCCCGGCCACGCCTGCCTTTCCTCCCAAAACCCAGACCTGAACCAGCCCCGAGAGAGGCTGGAAATCGTGCCCACAGCCACTGGAAGAGAAGCGCTGTGTGCAAACACCCTCCTCGGTACCTGAGGCGCCTCAGGCCAGTCTGCACTCGGACCCTCCTGGCCCGCCTTCCTCCCTGCTCCGCTTCCGCGACTGGGCAAGCACCGGAACTAACGGAGAAGAGATCTAAAGGACAACACTCAGTACGCCAAAGCAACGGCGATGTAAGTGGCGCTGCCGCCACATCAACCCCGGGTTTCTCGGGACGCCGCTGGGGCCAGCACTAGGCCGAAAGTGTGCGCGCGCAATTGCAACAGAGAGCACCCCCGCCACCACACACCCCTCCCTCCCGCGCGCCAGGGTGATGCGTATCCAGCGTCTCGCTCCCGGCGCCTGTCAGTGCGCATGCGCAGACAGAGGAGAGGTTACGAAAGCGGCCTCTTCCGCCCCGCCTCCCAGCAGGGTCGTGCTCGTCGCCGCGCGGAGCGGCGCGAGTAGGGGCGGAAGAACTCGCGCGGTTTCTCTCGTAGCGGAGAAGGAGAGGGGGTCGCGCAGGCGCACTTCAGCTTCTCCTCAGTGTTGCTGGGGGGAGCGACGGAGAACGCCATCTTGGTGGTGCTGTGCCCGGAACTGCGGGGAGCGGGGCTCGGCGCGTAGCCGCTCCTAGTGGCGTGTCCGGTGGGTGGATGGCGTAAGGGGGACCGTCCAGCTTCCCGGGGCGCTGGGGTTCGCGCCGCGAGCCGGTTCTTGGTAACCTAACGCTCGTAGAACCGCTGCGCAGCCGTTTCCCGGGCCACGGCCTCCTCTCGCCGCTTGGCTGGCCATCGCCTCTCCCCGTCCTGTGCCTCCTTTCAGCCCTGTTCCGGTGCCATGGCGAGGCCGGGCTTCTTCGCGGGGTCGGATGGCGTTTGGCAAGGGGTGGCCTCCCCTCGCTTCGTCCCGCTCACTCTCCTTTCCCCATCCCGCGTCCCTGGGCTTGTGCTGCGCCGTCTGCGGTCGGAGCGGTGTAAGGGTCGGCTCGGGGCGGCTCTCGAGCGGCGCTGCTAACGGTGGGGTGTCCTACGGGCTTTCTCCAGCTCGGAAGCGGCCCCGCGTAGCAGACGGCCCTGTAGCTCACTCGATCTTCCTCCAGCGGTGCGAGAACTGTCATTAGCAGCAACGCACTTCGACTGCTAAGGCTTATTTTGAAGACGATTACAATAAGAAATCGTCCTCCGTTCTACCGCTTATTCTCGTATTTGTTCAGTTTTATGGTTGGGGTGTTTCTGTGGGTGGTCCTTCTAGCTTATGTGTGGACTCCATGTGGGTTATGTAGTCTCTTAATGTAGTGAAAATCCTAGTCTAGTGCAGATTTAGTTATCTACAGTGTTTACAGGTTGGGGCTTTTTAAAGTCACATTTCCAAATTCACGTTAGAATTTGCTGAGGCTGTGCAAGTATAATTATAGTACAGATTGTTACCTGAATGCATTTAAATTGGTGGCATAAAGTTGTCAGCATGTTATCTGAATCCTCCTTTTCTGAAGTCATTGCTCAATTAATTGGTTTTAGTTTTGTGTGGGACTTTGATCCCAAAAGCCACTCTTTTTGGTCATTCACTTTTAACTTGTTGGATGGCTTGTCTACACTTTCTACAGTACTTGGTTGCTTAATATATATATATAGTCAGTAAAAACTCGTTATGTGAACTTGCGTTTCTGTTTGTGGACATCCTTAAATACCGCATTATGATCTGGAGTCACTGTGTCTAGTTTTCACCACTGAAGGTTGTATCCATGGTACATCGTGGAGAACTTGCTGTTTATCACTGAAGAAATACTGAGGAGATCTGTTCTGAGTGCTGTTTAAAAATTGGGATAAGATTACAGAGTTGTGAAATTCAGAACTACTACAGATTAAATACATCATGAAGTAGCAGGGCAGCGGATTTCACTTTTCAAGACATGAAGGTCATATGAGAAAATTCCACCCTTGAATTCTCCTTGGGTTTTGGCATTGCTGACACATCTGTTGAGAAGATACACTATAAAGCGTGCTGGGTCTGGCTGGGATGGAATTTAGTGTTCTTCTTCATAGCAGCCTATACAGTGCTGTGTTTTGGTTTGTGGTTGAAAGTGTTGACAGTGTATCAGTGTTTTGGCTATGGCTGACCAGTGCTTGCACAGTGTGAAAGCTTTCTCTTTTTTTCCTCTGTCACCCCAGCCAGTATGCTGGGAGTTGGCAAGCAGCAGGCAGGGGACACAGCTGGGACAGCTGACCCCAACTGATCAAAGGGATATTCGTGCCGTGTGACGTCATGCTTGGAACCAAATCTGAGGTAGAGGAAGAAGATGGCTTTGTCCCGAGTGTTACGGTTTTTTTGGAGGTGGTTGTTTTGGTTTTATTGGCTTCTGAAATGGTGGTTATCTGGAGGCAGGCTGGAGCTGACTTAGCCTGTAGGAGGTTGTGAGCGATTTCCTTTATTCCACGTTTCTCTTCACTGATTTAACTGTCTTTTATCTCGACCCACAACTTTTCTTGACTTTGTTCTTCCCCATCTCGCTGGTGGGATGGAATGAATGTTCAGATTATGAGGTGCTTGGCTGCTGGCTGGGGTCAACCCACCGCAAATATAGAGAGAACAGACAGATGATCATTAGTGAAGTTACTAAGTTGTTTTTGGTCTGTTGTATTTGCAAAGTGCTGATACAGACTCCATTAGTTACAGAATCTGGGCTTTGCTCTTGATTTGTTAAGTTAAGGTGGAATGACAGTTACTGTTATCAATAGGTAATTTGGCATCAGCATCTAGTGCTTTATGTGTGTATTGAGCAAGGGGTTTGAACAAAGTGTTCTCAAACATGTTGGGCTCTTGTTTTTTTTAAAGGGATGTAGTCATTTGCTACAGAAGCTTGTGTGTCTTCTTAGAGTACTGTTGCACGATGTTAAGTAATGTTGAAAATTGGGATATTTTTAAGTCAGCATATTAAAGTGATTCTTGTTAAGTTTGAAAGGGAGTAAACATACAGGAAAGCCAGTTTGTCTTGTAAATTGAAGCTTTTCCTTGTGGATATTTTTGGTCTTTCATTTGATCATCTTCACCACGTACGTTAAGTGCAGTGCTGGACTGGTGAGTGGCATACTCTTGTTGAGAAGTTTGAAATCAGGTGGATTTTGGAAGAATGGACATTCCCTGTAATCTTGAGATGGACTTGCACATCTTTCAAGGACTCCAAAGAATTGAGAGCTTTTTTTCTCTCGATACACTGTCAGTCTGTTTCATTTCAACAGTTCAGTGTGGCACAGTTGATGACCAAGTAAACTCATCGTGTTTTCATCATTTCCTGAAATCACCTTAAATTTTGAATTTATTTTGCTTCTAAAATGGAAACACAAAGATGCAGTGCATAGCATCTCGGAGCATGGAAGGAGTTCTTCATAGTATCCCAAATTGTGGGTTCATTACATGCTTGGCTTTAGTATTAGCCACTACTATGGATGAGCTGCAGCAGTGCAGTGCAATATGTAAAGCGAAGTAGAGATATCAGCCATTAATTATGTTTCATTTTCTTTCCACAGTTAAGTTGATTTTACAGAATTTATCAGGTCTTCAAAGCAGAAACAGGTAAGCTGCCAAAAGCTTAACACTTCTGACTGAGTATTGTGACAAGATCATACACAGCCTTTTTTTCCTCGCAGACTTGTGGCTGGGAACTACGATATGCTCAGTGCATGTGGCTGCTGCAGTTAATACTCTGACTACATGAAAGAAACAAAACTTGAACGCTGAGAAAACGTACCTTGTTGAACAGAACTAATCGCTGGCTAGAGCAACTTGTCAAAGCAGTAAAGTCATCATTGTTGGTGAATTAGTCCATTTTCCAGTGACGTAGTTATCCTTTTTTCTTTCTCCTTTTATCATCCAGTATTTTCTGTGTTATGACCACGAGTGTCCTACTCAAAGGTAAACAGGATTTTTGTTGCTTAGGACCGGGCAGAGATCTCTGACATACAGTAACTATGCCGTGAAAGACTTCAGATGTTCTTCTAGGTCTCATGGATGGTGAGGAGTGACTTAGGTGGATTCTGTTGCCCTTAGGATAAGGAATATTGATAGGCTTGTGCTGGTGGAGTAGCTAATTGTTCTGACTAATCCACTTTCAGTCAATCTTGTTTTAATCTTGTTCTTGTGCATTTTTGGGTGTTTTGATACCTTCTCTCAATTGAGACAAGGATACAATAAAATGGCTCTAGCTTAAGTGTTAAGATACTGTAATAGCTGAGTACTAAAGACGTCCTATCATGTGTACCTTTTTGTCTGCAGGTGATTTTTGCTGTGGGTTGAGCTCAGCATGGCTGTAGTCATCCGTTTACAGGGGCTTCCTGTTGTTGCGGGTCCTGCAGATATTCGTCGTTTCTTCTTGGGATTGAATATTCCTGATGGAGGTGTGCATATTATTGGAGGAGAGATTGGGGAGGCTTTTATTATATTTGCAACAGATGAAGATGCACGGCGTGCCATGAGCTGTTCGGGACGGTTTATCAAGGATTCGCGGATAGAGCTTTTTCTCAGCAGCAAGGCAGAAATGCAGAATACCATAGAAATGAGCCGGAAACGGTTTGACCGTGGGGGACGAGAAAGTATGCCTGGCTCTAGACGAACAGGTACTAATGGTTCTGGTGCATCGGGTATTGGAGATGTTCCGCATTTAGTCACGGCGTTTCCAAAAGGCATAAATAAACCTGGTTATCGTCCACCAAATCATCTGGAGGCTGGTTTCCATACCAATGGCACAAGACATGGTGATATGGGCATGCCTAAACCAAGCTATCAGCTAAGAAAGGATTCTCATCCATTTAACCCAGATGATCTTTACTTATTTCTACGTGGTATACCTTACTCTGCCACAGAAGATGAAGTACGTGCTTTCCTTTCTGGTATACATGTGGATGGAGTGATTCTGATAAAGCATCGCAATGGTTTAAACAATGGTAATTGTTTGGTAAAATTTGCTACGCCTGGTGATGCCTTAGAAGGACTTAAGCGCCATAGACAATACATGGGTCAGAGGTTTATTGAAATATGCCCCTCTACAGAGGAACGGTGGATTGAGTATGGTGGAAGGGTAGATATACCAAATGAAATGGATCGCTCTTTGTGCGAAGACCATTCTCCAAGAAGTTCAGGCTATATGCATTCAAGGAAGCATTCTCACTCAAGATCACCAAGGAGACAAAGAACACGTTCTCGTTCACCTCCCAGCCAGGAATATTACATACACTTAAGAAATCTATCTACTAATCTGGAGAAGAGGGATTTGAGAGATTTTTTTATTGACTTGGATATATGCAGCAAACAAATCAAGTTTCTAATGGATAAGCATCAGAGGAGGACTAGAGATGCCTTTGTGATGTTGAGGAGTGAGAGAGATTATCAGGCTGCTTTGGAATGTCATAGAAGGGTTCTTCTCAATCGTTCTGTTTACATTTTTCCAATTTCAAAAAAGTCAATGTTGAAGATCATTGATTCTTGTGAGAGGAAAAGATCACAGGACAGAGATCATCCTGGACAGGCCATACCAGAAAAAAACTATCGGGAAGGTCATTCTGGCCCCAAGATGTGTGTTTATGTAAGGAATTTTCCATTTGATGTGTCAAAAGTTGAAGTGCAAAAGTTCTTTGCAAGATTTGATATCGATGAAGATGATATTTACTTGCTCTATGATGACAAAGGAGTTGGACTGGGAGAAGCGTTAGTCAAGTTTAAATCTGAGGAACAAGCCATGAAAGCAGAGAATTTAAATCGTCGAAGATTCTTGGGAACGGAGGTATTAATAAGACTTATATCTGAAGAGCAGATGCAGAAGTTTGGTGTAAATATACCGTTGTCTGCACCAAATGAAATGCAGAGTCATTCGCATCCGTATGACAGAGGTGAGCTTTCCCGGCCAGTCAGTTCACCATCTGGGCCACCACAAGGGCCGCCTGTGCATTCATTTGGTCCTCCTGGAAACTTCAGGAATCCTCCTGAATTTAGGCACCCCTCCGAGGATTTCACATGCCCTCCTAAGGATTTTAGAGGTCCGCCACCCCTCATGGATTTTGGTGGTGACAGTGAACCTTTTGGCAGAATGGAGTTTGGGAATAACAAAATGGGAAATTTTCCTGAAGGAAGATTTATGCCAGATCAGAATTTCAGTGGTGGTTCTGAGCGTGTTGTTCCTATTCGATTGAAAAATTTACCTTTTAAAGCTACTCCTAATGAGATTCTGGATTTCTTCTATGGCTACAGAGTGATACCAGAGTCAGTTTCTGTACAGTACAATGAGCATGGATTACCTTCAGGTGATGCCATCGTTGCTATGACAAATTATGAGGAAGCTATGGCTGCTATTAATGAACTGAATGATAGGCCAATCGGTCCACGGAAAGTGAAGTTGAGCTTGCTGTAAAGGAGGAAAAGATGATCTAGAATAGAATATTCTAGATTAGACAGTTTTGACAGTTATTTTTTCTTTTTTAATTACTGGAAGATGCAGAAGAAACAGTTTCCATCAACGGTTGTAAATAGTATCTAGTTCAGTTGTTGAGCTCTTGGTTGAAGTATTTGTATGGTTAAGATATGACAACTGTATTATGCCTACTTTTGTGGCGGAGAAGATCCCAGAAATTCTGGTGGACATTGAATGTCTTACATCAAGGTCTAAAGGCATGGAGTTGTTTTTTTTAGTTTGGTTTAATTCCATGTCCCATGACTTTGTTTAAAACAAATATGTAAGTGCTGGTTGATTACCCATACGGACGGTTCAGATAGAAGAACTTCAGTGCTACCTGCGTTAGTACATAACACTTCTTACTGAGGTTAGCTTCAAATTAAAAAGTGACTAATTTTTTTTTTTTTTGTGTAAACTATCCAGGTTTTTGTTTGGCTTCACGTGGTTGCCCGCGTTCATATTAAAAAAGAACTTCTTGTTCACATTAGTTGGCTTTGCAACTTTTTTTAAAATAAAGAAGAAATTGCCATTTCATGTGTCTCATATTTAAAACTTGTAGTTTATGATCTTAACGGTTGTGCTCAGCATACGTGGGTCTGGTGAGAGTGTTGCTGGCTGCTTCCTCTGGAAAGAGTGAACTATTTGTCAACACAGCATCGAATATGCAATTTACCACAAAACCCACATTAATCACATGGGTAGGCTTTCCTGTGCATTCATTGTAGTATCTTTAGGCAAAAAATGAATGTTTGAATTAGATCACAAATTCTGACTTTAGCCTTCTGAATCAGATCAAAACTTAATGAGCTCCTAGAGTGTTTTTCTTTTAGCTCCACATGTTTGTAATATTTATTTTAAGTTGCTAATGATGTCTGGATGAATTCCAGGTCATCTTATGATCATTTTAAAATACCTGTCGCTAGCAACTAAGCTGACAACCAGCTATGTTCTTATGTAAGAAAATAAATGCCTGGGTCAGTACTTAGAATGCTTGACTGGTTTGCTATCAGCATATTTCAGTTTTAGAAAGAAATGAAAGCTAGCTTGTTTGATGAAAAATGGCATCTTCAAAATTCAGGCTTAGTAGGAAACTGGTTGTGTGAATAAGAAATTTGTTGATTACAGTTTTACAATATAGTTTTAGTTCCCTCAAACATAGATGGAAAAATTGCAGCCTGGTGATGGAAAACTTGTTCTAATGTTTGCTCAGGCAATTCAGAAAACCAGTGTATTCACAGAGTCGGAGACATTGGAAGGGACCTGGATGTCTCTAGTCCAACCCCTTTCTCAAAGCAGCATCAGCTAAAAAAGCCCTTTTCCTTTAGATTTTTAATAGCCCTTAGGATAGAGACTCTACAGCCTCTGTAGGCAGCCTGTTTCAGTAACTGAACACCCTCACTGGTGGTCAAACATTAATTACTTTGTTTATGTTAAGTCATCATTATTAAACTTCCATGTAAACTCATTTAAGTAGAAGCAAAACCAAGAGGCCTTTTGTTGCTTTATAATTTTTAAAAGGCTAGCATAGCTTTATTTTTCTATTATTTTTCCTCTTAAGTTCTAGGAAACAAAAATAATTTTGTATGATAATGCCAAATCTGTATATGTAGATTCTTCTTTGCAAAGAAACTTATTAAACATGGCCAAAATTTCCAAATTCTGAAAGCTTACGTACCTTCTTATGGTGTCTGAATTTAAATAAAACCCCAAAAATTGGTGCTTTTATTTCATATCTGGTCTCCATTTAGACATTGACCACAACTCTTTGAGTGTAACCATCCAGCAAATTTCTCATCCTTTGAGTGATCCAGCTGTCATCCATGTCTTTACAGACAAGGATGTTGTGTGCAAAAGCATCAAATGCTTTGCACAAGTGAAAGATGTCATTTACCTCAAAACTCTTCCCTTACCCACTAATGCTGTAACGCCAGTGTAGAACACCACCACTTGCCCTCTGTGAAGTCATGTTGTCTGTTTTTCCAATCACCTCTGTATTTTCCACATGCCTGAGCACAGTTTCCAGTATAATCTGCTCCGTGACCTTGCTGGGCATGGAAGTGAGGCTGATGAGCCAGCATGTTCAGGGGAATGGCAAAATAAGAATGGATACAAGACCGCATCATCTAGGTGCCAGTAGGCAAAAATATCTATGAGCAAATGGAATACTGTCATTCTTGCAGTAACCATGCCATGAGAAAAATCTTTGCAAAAGATTTTATTCTGTAATTACATTCTACATTCTTCTGGCTTTAAAATACTTGCATTAGTGTCTTTTTCATCTGTAGATTAGAGGTCACACAATTTCTGTCCAGTCTGCAAACTTAAGGTATCATATATGCAGGAGAAAACCTGCTGAACATGGCTGAATGCCATGTTTCTCCCTTACTACAAGTTTTTCTGTAATTCCTAAAGTTGACTTTTTTGAGGTACAGGAGGAGAAGGTATCTGAAGCTGCTAGAAAAAACCAACCCACTTCTTTTTTCTGTACGCTAGATATATATAATCTTTTAGTGGGAATTAATCTAAACATCGCTTCCTTTTTTTTTTCAAGGCATAGTACAGAAATAATGACCATTTGCGTATATATGTATTATATGATGGGGTATAGTCATGAAGTTAACTGTCCTTTGGAGAAGGACTATGTCACTTCACTGAATATGAAACAGTAAAGTGGTGATCATAATTCTGACGTCGTGCTACAAATATTTGTTGAAGTAGATGGGAATTCATTTTATGTTTTGGTCATTAGGATTCTACTTGTCAACAGTAGTTCAAAGTCAATAGTACACAATTCTGGTGTAAAACTATTTTCTGTGTTTAAAACAGAATTCTATATTGTGATGTTTTTCATCACATTCATTTTTGGCAAAATCTGTTTCTTCACCTGTCAGAACAAGTGTGCATTGTGTACTTCGCATCAGTGGACAAAGGCAGCACCAATATTAAAAAAGCACTTCTGGTGTATTTCTGTAACTGAAAGAATATCTGGTTATAATTGAATGGTGTTTTCCCAGGTCAAAGTTTAAATTCTACATTTATCTTTGGTGGATACTGAAGCTGGAGATATGACAGCTGCTTTCTGGCAGACAGTTGTATGAACATGCATAACCGCTGTCTCCAAATAAGATAGAAATTGCACTCAAAATGTGTAATTTCTTGTATGTTTGATGGATTGGTAACAGAATCAACCAGTTAAAAACACACATCAACTAATAAAATAAATGTCAACTATAGAAAAGGTCAACTAGTTTTATTATGAAGGCACTTTTATTTAAAAGCAAAGCAGCATTAAAAGTAGATACTGGGATAGGACCTTAATGGCAAATGTTCATTTTCTATGTGTAAAGGAACCAAAAGTCATCTTAGTCAAGCTTGAGAAAACAAGACTGAGACCCACCCTGCCTTCTGCCATCCACGGTGGGAATCGAAATGTAAGACAGTTGTTGCTGTAGTTGGTACTAGTTACTTTAGTATATGTATGAGCTGAACTATGATGGGTATCACTAGAGGACTTAGTAACTCCCAGAGCTGCATAACTAGAGAGTAAGGTAAATACATTGGTAGAGTTACAAGCAAATGCTTACGTGTTCGTAATTGCTGGTCAGCTTAGTGCAGTTTTTTGACACTGTTCATCATGTAAGTTTAAGGAAATGTGATTGGAATATAACCTCTATGCAAATATAATACAGAATTCTATTTAAATATTTCATTTGCTAGCCACTGAAATTGTCTGTTCTCAGCAGACTTTGCCCCATTCTTTGAAGTTGGTCATTAGTGGTCTAGAACACTGCAATTAGTGACAATTCTTGCTCCTGTTGAAATTGTAAAAATACAGCCTCAGTTAAGTTTTTGATTAACACACAAAAGCCTTTACATAAAAGGATTTTTTTCCCCCATGGAAACAAAAGTTTTTGAAGTTTTGTTATCTCACTTCCTTAGTAGCTTCTACTTCCTCCTCATCTTCCTCCTCCTCTTCCTCCTCCTCTTCCTCCTCCTCTTCTTCCTCCTCCTCTTCAGCTTTTCTTAACTTACTGCTGGAAATCTGATTAAAAAATCCAACAGAAGTAAATCAAGTTTTGTTCTCCTGGAAGAAAAACAATTCTCTTTTGGTATTTCCAGTCTTAAGTACTTACAGGTTTCTGATTTGGTGGAAGGGGAAGAGTTGTTGTTTATCCCCCTTAAACTCTTCAACTTCTAGTAACTTGCACAATGCCAACAGAATAGATATGTGGCACAAAATTCAAATACAGTAATGATTTTTAAAAGCTGAAAGAATCTCCTTACTACTATTTCCCTAACTACTACAGGATAGGGAAAACCATGCATCCATGCATTGACTGCAGCAATGTTAACAGGTTTTTTCTGCATTGGCTGTTGAGACAGCAGGCTGAAGATGAGTATATTAAGGCATAACCTTATTTACCTTGAACACCACACCTCTTCACTTAAATTAAAAACACTATGCTGCTCTAAGCTGGTTTTGAGAATGAATTAGACAAAGTACTAGAAGAGTCTTGATTGTATGTGAACTTCTTTTCCTGCCCATCAGCACTTGCCCTTCAGAAGGACGCTGTAGTCCTCTTTTGGTGGAGTAAATGTTAAAAACAAATGCCAGCTGCTAACCTTTCATCTGACACATTCTGCCACCTAGACTTTTCTCTAATAAGGGGTCAATCTAATTCCTATTGAAGAGAAGATGCAGCATTTACAATTTAAAGTAGAAAATATGTATTTCTTTTTGTTTTCCCATGAGAAAAGGAACATTTAACTCAAAGATAGTCATCTGGGGTGCTTTTGAAAAGAATTATTTTAGGTTCAGCAGTTCTCTAAGGGCATGTGCAGCTCTAATTTTGGTTATATTTTCTGAGTTTTCTCACATACAGTGATAGAATGAAACTTCATTACAGAAGACAAAACTTGCCTTTTTTTTTTTAAACAACCCACTATTTTAAAAGTCCTTAAATGCTAGCTGGCAGATGACTTCTGAGATTTCATAATTCGTACAGCTACGTATGTGAGAAAAGTTTTTGTGCATAAAGCAAATTACACTCATCAAACTAATGAAAAGTGAAAAATCCTTAGGTCTTGTTGATGCTTACAATACGTAATTTAGCTTGAATTAAAAGCTTGCTCGAAACAGAAAGTGGAGTTAATCACTGGATGAAGCTGGAGTAACTTGAGTCTAAATGTCTAAAACAGCAATCTTTCAGTCTGTGAAAGAAGAAAAAGACAATGACACTGATTTGTAATTGTAGATTAAGGAGTGCTGCAGATTGAGCCTGTTAAGGTAGCTTCATTTCCATGGATAGGCTAATTTTCCAAGTTTTTTCTAGTTAAGAGCTTCTGAAATTCTTAAGCAGAACATCTTATTTCCCAATTAAAGCACTGCCTTTCCCTCTCCTGAAGTAAGAGGGGCTATGTTGGCTTTAAAGTTCTGCTCACTATTCAAGTTAGTACCCGCGACCATGCTGTAGTTACTTAAATAGTAAATGAAAGACTATAACTGGTGTTGGTAAGATAGCTAACCCTTTAAGAAACAAACTGGATCAGAATACGGAAATTTAAGAAAGTGGGCAGGTTAGCTAGAATCATAGAATCACCTGGGTTGGAAGTGATCCCTTAGATAGAGTCCAACACAGCCTAACCCTGACTAGTTCACCTCTAGATCATGTCCTTAAGGACTTCATCTACATGCCTTTTAAACACCTGCAGGGATAGTGACTCCACACCTCCCTGGGCAGCCTGTTCCAGTGCTGACAACCCTTTTGGTAAGGAAATTCGTCCTGATATCTAACCTAAGTCTGCCCTGGTCCAATTTTAAGCCATTTCCTGTCAGCCTATCGCTTGTCACTAGAGAGAAGAGACCAACCCCGACATCTCTGCAACCACCTTGCAGGTAGTTGTAGAGAGCAATACGGTTTCCCCTCAGCATCCTTTTCTCAAGACTAAAAAGCCCCAGCTTCCTCAGCCCTTCCTCATAGGACTTGTTATTTGTCCATGTTATTTTGCCATAAAATCTAAAACATGCCAGTACTTCAAAATTTTTTGATGACATAATGCTGAAAAAAATGTAAAAGAATCTGATAATGGGTTGCTCATAAACAATTGTGTGTGAAAGCAAATTCTTTAACTTTGCACACAGATGTCTGTCCTTGCACAAGCTGTCAGGCAACGTTTCACCACACCTGCTACTACAGAAAGCTTGGCAATTCTCTCCATCTTCCGTAGCGGGCAGTGTTGGAACACCTGGATGCAGATGTTTTCAACCATGAATCAGTAAAATGAGATGCTGAAGATAAATTGCCGTGTAAAGTACAAAACAAAACTTAAGGAGGATTGTCATAAAAACTTAAAAGACTTTTCAGAACCTGCTTAAACTAAGTGTCTGCAATAATCGTGTAAAAAAAGCCCTGAACTCCTGAAGAAGTTTTCTTGTAAGGAGGGAGCCATCCTATGAAAAACATCTTTCCCAGCACATCATCCTGATCATACTAATTAAATAGAAATAAAAAATGCAAGTCTTATTGTTGTACTGTCAGACATACAATATGTCCCACATAGACATTATGTGGGACATAATTCTGACAGGACTACCCACTGCTCCGCTCCTTGTGGATTTATAGTAGTCTGCTAAATGAAGTCAGCTAGGATGGAGAAACACCTCAACTGCTTCAGGTAGTCTGAGTTGAAAACAACTATGAAAGTCAAAGGGGGGTAAAGAGGGACAAAAGCATTAAGATGGACAGAAAAATAATGGTGGGCTCTGCAAATTCTTGTTTTTGATAAATTAGCGTACTCCAGGAGTGACAGCACACACTTAAATCATGGTGCTTGACAAAGCCACGAGACATCACATTAAGGCACCAGAACTTTAAAAGAAGGTAGCACTTTGGGGGAAAAAACCCCAACCAACCAAAAAAACCCAACCCAAGCTCAAGGAGTACTTCAGACAGAAAGGCAGTCCACAGAACCAGAAATAAATTCAGTGATGGTATGTGCCAAATTCCCTGAAAGCCAAGGAGAGTGTTACTAGCACAGTTTATCCCATCAGGTATGCAGTGACTGCCCACCCTACACCCACTGACAGGTTACTGCTTGTGTCCCTGTATGCTGCTTCAAACTGATGATTCCAAAGTACTGCATTACTGTGTAGCACAAAACCAAACCTGTGAAAGATCCACAGGAAGGTAGAACAGGTCACCTTTTGCTAGTGAGATGTTTGCTTGGGTTCCAGAACTGAGAGCCCTTCTTGTAATTGAAACTACTGATCCTGATGCAACATACCATTTGCAGAATCAGGAAGGGCAGTGGGGGGCACAGAGAACAGGATGTCTGCCTCTTCCTTACTGCCCTGTAGCAACTGCATTAGTAGGGTGTTCTACCCCTTTTTCCTCCCGTGTGATCCATGCCATACACTGCCTAGCCTGGTAAGATGACATCATTTTGAAACGTACTGCAGTTTCCCTGTTGGCCTTGATAATGGCCTGTTCTTGTCAGATATTCCAGTAAAAGGTAATGAGAACACTAACATTTCAAGTTATAACTAAAAGAGAGTCTAGGAAAAGAGTATGGTAAATTTGCAAGTTAGAGTTCCACTCCATCTCTGAGAGAAAATACAGGGTACATTCATTCAATTTTCTGGTTTGGGTTTTTAAAAATACTTGATTTTTCAAATAGTCCAAAAGATAGCTATCTGTGGCACCTCAAGGTAATTACAGATGCTTATATACCCTTGATACAGTTTTACAGCACTGCAGGAAGTTTCCAGGGAAGATGTCAACAACAGGTTTTCGACAGATTCCTCTGATCTTCAAAAAAGTGAAAGGGTAAACATTTTCTGAAGTAGCTTGAACATAAAATTTGCTTGTTTGGTAAGAGGACAGGCAACTTATTCCAAGTCAAGGTTAGTCTTCATGCACTGCATCATTGGGTTCTTTGTTCTTTTCAGATGGCATGACTCATACTTTCAACAACAGAATAACTCAACTGTCATAATTGATTCTTTCTGTGTTGAGAGCAGAGGAGGCATAATGGCATGTGTAAAATCAAGAAAACTTTTTAGTATTAAAGTGAAAAAGTGGAATGCATGCATTTCACATTTGGCCATCTTTATCTTTAACTGGAACACTGGTAAGAATCATTTGAGTAACGGGGTTAAAGCTGCAATAAAGAAAAAATAACTTAGCCCTTTTGCAAAGTCTGCAAGTTTACCACTGCAAACAAGGGTCACAGATTTGTGTGAGGTGGCTGGTTCAACAGCAGTGGTGCTGTCCCCATCTCTTTTACTTATTTTTATCATCCTCCTTTACCTCACCTGTTAGTCACAGGTTTGTTCTGCTAGGAGGTATCACTAGTCTGAGTTAGGATCTCGTAGAGAATCCACACCCTAGGGTCTGGATACTGAGACTAAGAGTGTCACTTCTGTTTCCACTAAGATCCCGGACCTTTTCTCTGCAAGTTTGTTGATGCCAGTTTTTTTATTAAGTAGTATTGTTGGAAACTGCACTTTTCAAAAGAAAACAACACAACTTTAAAAGCTGATTTTGTTTTTTCCTCAAATAAAAATGATATTTAGAAGGTGCATTATTAAAAGCTTTAAATGATCTTTATGCCCTTGGAAAACTCTCTCCCTCTGTGATTGGCCTGCAGGCAGTTAAGATAGTGGATGCATGTACAGCAGCTAAAGCTCTACTTAAAATAATACTTTAATACAGTGATCTAGCATTTAATTTTTTTCTTCCTTACCTGCACTGTCCTCAGTGAAGATTTTAAGGAGCCAGTTCTTTGCAGGGGGGACTTGGAATTTGCACGAACGATGTCTAAACGAGACTGATAGTCTGGTGGGTAGAGCGAGCTCCGAAAAACCTGTTCAAACGTAGACAGCTGTGACTACAGGGTGCCATGATACAGCTTGCAAGCTAACAATCACCAAGGCTGAAGCGAACAAAAATGCAGCAGTAGACAATTAAACCTGCCCTAGATTTAAAATGAGATTGGAAATTTGGTTGTGAAAGAGGACAGACTTAAAAGATACTTTTTAATTGGTGCCACATGGTATTTTAGTTGTGAAACTAGAATAGTACAAAATTGCCATGGAATAGTTTAAATGAAGTAAAAGATACCAAGTAGTTTTGGCTGTGACTGTCACTGAAAAATTATGATTTTGTATGCCTTGCATTAACTGAATATTGCCACCCTTGGTCCTGAGCTATGTCATGGAAAAAATACAATCAGGACTGATAAAATTTACAAAAAAAAGACTGAACATCATCCAACTTGACAAGCTAAACACATACACACAACAGACATTTCAGTGATAAGAAGTGTAAAGGTCCAACACCCAGAAGAACCGCAAGAACGAATAAAGGACTGAAAAGCATGTCTTGGAAAAGAGACTATAACCCAAAAGAGAAGAGAAAGGGTGACCTGAAAGGAAGCTGTAACCACCACAGGACAAAAACCCCACCAATTTGGTAACATGTCTCTTAATTCTAGAACAGCTTAATAAAAAATGATGACTGAAAGATGAAAACAAGCAAACAAAACTCAGAATAGAAAGAAGAGAGGCCTTTGTAATGAAGTAATTAGTCTTCAGAACATCTTAGGAGAGCAGTGTAAGATTTTCTCTGTGCACCTTTACAGCGAGATTCACTGCTGAGGTGTTCTTTACAAGCTATGATTAGCTGAGCTTGGAGCAGCAGTTAATTTAGGAAAAGTCTCTTATCTGTATTTTGTAGACTTGCTACTGCAGTTGTTCTGTTTTTAAAGTCTCTGGTTTATAAACCTGCATGCTCTTGCTGGAGAAATGCAAACAATAGGCTTGGTTTGTTCTGGGAACCTGCAACATGCATCACACTGTTTGCTGCCTGGCATATGTGTAGCCCCAGGGTGTGAACACTGTTTTTATGTCGTAAATAAACTGAAAAATAAATCACTCTTACCTCTAAATCTTCGTTTTCATCAATATTTTGGATATTTTGGTAGGCAGCAGTATATATCTCTAAAGCTTTCCCATGAAACAACATTTCAATGGTTATAAATTCAGAAAATATGTTCTAAAAGCAAATGAAAAGATTTTCTTAATGCAGTAAACTACATTTCCACTTCAAATGCAAGAAAGTACCGAATCCTGTACTTGATAATTATATGATACAAGTAACTTCACAATACCTAGTACTTTTAAGTAGTCAGACCTGAATTTTAAAAATTAAATGCTGACTGGGCTGTCACACAGTTGTCATTTCATACTGAATTCTAAGTAAACGTTTGAAAAGCAAAAAGGAGACTCCTTAGGAATAAATAAAATGTCGTGCTGAAAACTCATTTGATACACCCTGATATGTATTTGCAAGATGCAGTCAGTCAGTTTTTGCATTATTGATGCCAATCTTTTTTAACAGGCTGGGGATAAATTATCTATAAATTCGATACATAGTTGTTATTTAAAGATAATTATGCATTTTATATAATAAAATACTCTTCATATAATAAAAGCACTTAATGATGACACCTTCAGAACTCAGTCTTTCATATTACTCTAACATCACATACTGGCTGGGTTTTTCAACTATCTTTCCTTCTTCCCTATTTAGTCTGGTGTGTTTTTTCCCCAAAAAAACCAACACCTCACTTCAGTAATTTTGCAATTAAATTTGAGATCACATAAGTGGAAAATGGTTTTCAGCCACTATAGTCATTGGGACTTAAGCCACATAATATTTGATATTAAACAGAGAAATGAAAGCTTTGATTACTTGCAGTCAGTAAGCATTTGGTTCTTTTTATATGAGAAAAAACTCCTAACTACAGTAATCTACACAGATTTCAGCATACATATTATTTACTCAGAGGTATTTCTGTTAATTTGCTGATAGTGATCCACAGATATCATTCAAATGCAGCTACCAGTGAAGCAGAATAAAGTAACTGTTTAGCATCTGCATCTCCAACAATCTCAGATACAAAAATTCTGAATTCAATAAATGGTAAGAAGAGGATTTTTAATTGCGAAGTTCATGATACTGGATTATGAAATATTTAGGAATACAGTAAGATGTATATTTATGTAGGCTTACGTTAGTTGATAATCTTCCCAAAGAGTATATTAATTTTATTATAGAGGATGAAATGTGATGTCATACAGTAAAATGTGAGCACACTTACTTTTATGTCCTTTATTTTCTGTTTCTCAAAATTATCAATGGTTTCCTCTAATTGCCGAGTTGTCCGAGTTGCATCCAGTGAAGCTCTCTGCAATTCGCTTTCAGCCTGGTAAGTAACACAAAAGGTGAAATTAGCCCTGCACTTGACACAAAGACAGTTCCTCCAGTTGCCCTGAAAACACTTAAGTCTGGGTTTTTAATGCTATACATGTGTGTTTCTGCACTTGTTCATTTAGGTGTAGCTTAATAAAGAAATAAAGATACCTTCTACACAACCGTGACTGATCTGAAACACGAAAAGTGACTAGCTGCAGCCAACTGGGAAAGTCCCACTGCCTTAAATCCATTTTCTGTCTGCCAGTTCCCCTGACCCAGCCCTGACACTTTGCTGACAACACAGTGACTGGGTTCAGGGAATTAACGCAGCACCAGGGTTTATTCTGCAGAAAAGGGCTATTTTTAAGTTGGTGCGAAGGTGAGGGCAGGAGTGCACAGGACTGGTGGATGAGCGGAAAAGATCACCCTTTATTTGCAAGTGCAGTGAACCTGCCGGGTGTAGAATTAATCTCTTCCAGTGTCATGTGCCAAACTTCATTTCACTAAGTTTTTAGAATTATTTAAATGGATAATAGAGCAACAGCTGGAACTTGTGTGCTTCTCCTGGGTGTCAGTCAGCAGACTAAAGAGTATTTGTAGATCCAAAGGCATTTTAGGTATTTTGGTTTTTTAGTGTTTTAACTAAAATTACATATTTTTTATAAAATATATTTTATAAAAAAAGATCTTCAGCCAGGCACTGTGGGAGGGGCACACACCAACCAATCCCTAATGTATAAATAGGTTTTCTTATTTTGTTACTACAAAAGGTGGTTTAGATATGTATTTAATTAGACATACCTATAGCTGTACAAAAATGCACATTATCATTAAATAAACATATTAAAGCAGTTCTACTTCAGTAAAATCTAAGGACTGTGTACTACTACAAAGTAATGATGTAAAGATGTAAGAGCTCGCACTTGAAGACTGCAAAATTTGAGCCTAAACATATTTTTCATATATTACCAGTCAAACACCACAGACTAGCGAAGACAGAATTTACTTAGAGACTCTGTCAGTGAATCTATTCTGTCCTGGGATTTCAAAATAGTGTATAGATCAAGGAATTGTATCCTATGATCAAGATGTAGAATCTTCCCATCTCTACAGCACTGCAACTTAGACAACTGAGAGAAGAAAGTTTCTTAATGGCAATCGACACCACAGGGCCAGTTCTGTGACTGCATTTTTCGTGTTGTATGTGAACAGACACCTAATGCACAAGGCCTGCTTGGTCACTTCTTTTTCCTTCATTAAAGTCTGGTAACCTTATATTACTATCTTATCAATTTGAAATAATCTCCATACAAAAATGGTTTAAAGTCACAGAAACACTTCTGCCATTACTGGGCAAACAAAACTGGTAATGGCCTTTGGTACTACATAAGGTCACATGTTCATCTCCCTTTCCTGGTTTTGCCCAAAACATGGGAGAGAAACTGAGTAAGAGAAGTCACTCTGTGTATTCTCAATTATTACTAACAGTCACTCTATAAATGAAGGCAGCTGTAATGCATAAGCAGCCATTACATGTGAGGATACAGAATGTTGTTTCTTTGATAATAAAATATCTCTTCCTGATCCTTCTTAAATAAACCGCACAGATTTTGTGCACAGATGCTTTGGGAAAGGAATTTTGTTTGTTGCAGACAGAAGTGTCTGAACTTGCAGAACCTGCACAGCGTGCACAACAGCAGTTCAAGATTTCCTCTTCTTCAAACACTCACCTGTGACTGGAAACATTAGTAAAGGAAGAAAAAGACAAAATAGCAATCATGGTTTATGAAAGTATCTGTTTTCACTTCTACTTTCAATATATTGTGAACTATTTACCCCAGATATTTAGAAACTTCTGCATACTTGAAGGGTACTATTATGTTGTCTGAATCTTCCTCCTGTAAGACATTACTTACAGTTTGTTACAGCTTTCAAGCTGAATTCAAGTATCCAGGCCAAAATACTTGAGGACAGGTGTTTTTTCTTGGACTGAGGACTTAGTTATTAAAACAAAAATCAGACAACTTAGGGAGACCATTTTGGGAAGGGGAATCAATTTTGATTTAAAAAAACCCCAACTTTTGTATTTTAAAAAAAGTCTGGTGAATTTTGGGTTTTTTTTCAAAGCTGTACGATCCCTACGTTCTGTGAGATGGACTTGAAATCTGGGAGTGAGTAAAGATCCTTTACTATCTGTGGCCAAAATTGCTGCTGAAACATCAGAGTTGCTCAAAAATAAGAGATCCAGTGCTGGAGCCCAACAGCTGTACTGTCATCAAAGAATATGGTGAAGCCTCTCTCAGACCTAAAAGCTGACCTGCATACAGCCTCCGAAGTAAACCAACATATTTCTGCATAAAATCACAGAACAGTGTGGGTTGGAGGGGACCTCAGACATCACCTAGTTCCAAACCCCTGGCCATGGCCAGGGACACCCTCCATTGGGCCAGGTTGCCCAAAGCCCCATCCAACCTGGCCTTGGACACTGCCAGGGAAGGGGCAGCCACAGCTTCTCTGGGTAGCCCATGCCAGGGCGTCACCACTTCTTCCTAATATCTATCTAAATATTGTCTCTTTTAATTTAAACCCCTGTCCCTTTGTCCTATCACTACACTCTCTGATAAAGGGTCCCCCTCCAGCTTTTCTGTATCCCTTTTAGGTACCAAAAAGCTGCTCTAAGGTCTCCCCAGAGCATTCTATTTTCCCGACTGAACAAGCGCAACTCTCTCAGCCTGTGTTCCTAGGAGAGGTGCTCCACCCCTCTAATTATCTTCATGGGTCTTCTCTGGACACGCTCCAACAGGTCCATGTGCTTTCTATGTTGGGGGACTCCAGAGCTGGATGCAGTACTCCAGGCAGGGTCTCACCCATGTAGAGAAAAAAACCCCATAGCAAATCATCGCAGATTTAAATGCTGTCTCATAATATATAGGCATAAAGGGACTAGAGTAGGATTGCCTTGATCACCTTTATTTTGGCATTTCCTGGGTTCCAATACCTTCAGAATTTGAAACTTCAATGAGCTTCTAATGGAAATTCTGTGGAGGCTTATTTTTTCCCCTCTGTGATACAGAATTGTCAGCGGAGGGTCAGTGGTCTTTCAAAGAGCAGTCTGGTTCAGTATTCTACTAACAGAATAACTTCTTTAACACTTCATCTCACAGAGGTAGGAAACTTATACCTCATCTTAGCACAAGGAAGCACAACTACCTCCAAACTAAGAGAGAAAATGAAAAATCCACAGGAGTGAAACAGGAGTTGTTGTATTACACTGATTTGCAGAAATCTCCAAATTCCTAGATACAATCTATGCCTACCTCTCTGGCATAAACACATCAGACACTTCATCGTTGCTTTTTAACCAAAAAGGGAGTGGGTAACAAAGCAGGGACTAGACGCTGTAAGTCATCACAAAGCTTAAGAAAAGATTCAACACCAACACAGGAAACAGTCCTTGTAAAAAGCATTCTTGTCTTATTGCTTTCTACACGTAGTAGCTTAATTCTCAAGAAATTCTAAAAATATTTCTTTTAGCCACTAGATGCAGGATACAATAATGTGTCGATCCGATGGATTTCGCTGACGAGTCTTTTCCAGCTGGGTTAATTGCTTGGCTTCTCGGTTCTTTGCTGTTAACGTTGCTTTAAGATCACCCTGGAAATGGAATGTTTCACAGAGGTTTGAAATACACCTAGGATAATAGATTTAGGATAGCACAAAATACACTTCTCTTCATACATGCACTGCCCAGAAAACATGAACAGAACTTCTCCTTTAAACAAAACCCGATTTTGCTGATCTTGTTCTGTTAAATGATCCTCTGAAAGAGAAGTCAATGGGGACCACGAGAGCTTAGCACCTTGCTCGCGTGTCTGTAGCACACACTCATGACCCTGTGCTGCCTGCTGCTTAAGCCCCAACCACCAGCGGTGACAATGGCTGCATCCAGCCTAAACTGGATGTTGGAGAGATAGATGGCAACACAGTAGCCAAGGGCTGTCTGGAGCAGCACACCTTGCTGGTATGCAAATATGAGTAGCAGACAGTCATCTTACTCTATAAATAGCGGATAGCCCAGGGCCTGCTGAGCTCTTGTGCACAGTAATGGACTGCAGTCCACGAGCTCCCCTTGAGTAGGGACACCTCTCAAGGTTACTGCTGGGAGGTTGAGAGACATCTCACTGCAACATGTTCTCAGTAAGTGACTAACAGCATGCTAAACTTTGCTAAGTGATATAAAGGATTGACTGTGCATATCGAATGCTTTAGACATAAACCATTGACCAAGTCTGGGACTAGGATTGGATCCAGCTGCACCTAGACTCCCTTCTGAAGAGTTCAGAAAGCAACGGGGTCCTTTCTGAACCTCGTATTCAACAGGAGTCATGATGTGGGGAAAAAATGAAAATATATTTACAACTTTTCATGGAAAGTACAGTAGTTGATCAAAACCTGAGATCTCCAAAGCAGTAGGACAGGCCCATTCTGGGCTTAGCAATGGAATAAAGGTGGTATTTGAAGTAAAAAGTGGTATCAAAGACAAAAACCCAAACAAGCAGCAGTCAACACCAGTCAGAGCTTAAGAACAATACAAAACTGCTACATAGAGCTTAGCATGCCATGGCTGAAAGGGTTAAACGGCATTTTTATGTGTGTTGTTAGTAAGGTGTTTAAATACTTTGGGAACAAAATACAACCTAGTAATGATGCAGCTGGAAAAGTCGAAACTTACTGATACAGAACAAGCAGAAACTGTTGATAAACAATTTAAGAATGTTTACATACCACTCTAGATTCTTGTGCATGCTGTAAAACTGTGTTTTGCAAACACTTTGGCAAATGTGAAATCTAAAACTGTCAGTCACATTTATCACTACATTGACCCTGGTGTGGGAAATTACATTAATTTTGATGGCTGTCATTTAACAGAGCAGTACCCTAGAACAAATAAATGCAGCCCAAAGGAATCGGTCTTAACAAAACCTGAAGCAGGAGCAGGGCATGCATTTCAAACCACCTTTTCCTCTAAAAAGAGCAGTTCCCATTTAACTACCCCTGCAGAATGGAGTGAACTAAAGCTATTAAAAACTATCATCTTGGGAAGCTGTCTGTGCTCCTTTCCTGGATAGCAAAACTTAAACATGGTTGGAGGTCTCTTTCACTCAGAAAGACATGCAGCCAAGAACGTGTCTCTTTCAAAGCTCTGTGATCCCGCTGACCTGATCACTAGTCCATGACAAGCACAAGTATGCCAAGGTTCAGAGTACCGAGGTCAGGATAAAACCTTTCTTCTACCTTTACTGTCCGTATGTCCCCGTGTATGTGATTGTCATTCTCTGTCATCTCGAGGGACACACTGCTCGTTTCTGATAATAAAAAGCTGCATTTTTAGCCCATTAAAACTATTTTGCTGCTGTTCATTCAAAAGGGAATTTACACCACCTTTAAGGCTGCTGGAAAGGGCTCTCTCCTTTATGAAAACAATGCAGCTGCAAGAAAAGCAGTAATAAAAAAACATTTTTAATGCTTTATATTTTAAATTTAATGGTAGAGAAAGAGAAGAGAAAAACTTTTTTTTTTGGCTACAGAACAAAGCAGTTCTGCATCTAATGGTCACAGCTGGACTGTTCAGTGTTATTTAATGACTGGGCTCTGTTAATAGACAACCAGAATTAATGCTGTAGCTGAAAAGGTTCTGATTTCCATGCTAAGTCTACCTGAGAATGCTAAGAAAACTGCCAGAGTTACCATTATAAAATTCAGTATTTTTACCACGTAATGGAAATACCTACAGGGCCTGGACTGTACCCTTCTCTGCCTCTGTTCTCTGTGGCAAGAAGAACCATCAAAGATACTTCTCAGCTAGCCAAAGCCGTAGAAGGATCTGGTGCCACTGTGGTAGAGCTATATACAATCTTTGAATGCACAAAGACAGGGCAGAGTTACATACATATTTTGTCAAAGATGCTGAAAAACTGTAAATGGTGAAGAAAAAACCCAACACTAAAAATATTCAAAACCTGGGGAAAATGCCATTATGGTAAAAGAATTAAAGTCCAACTGTAAAGAATGAAAGATGGGGTTTAAAGCATCTCAATACCTTCACCCGGGAGAGTGGAGGGAAACAAACAAAAAACATCACAGAGCTCTTTAATCTCAGTGGAACACATAACAAGAACCAAAGATTAGGTGAAGTCTTTCCTTTACATCAAAACACCACAGACATGAGCTAACCACTAACTACCACAAACAGCCCCACATTTAATTACACCCAAAGAGGAATAAAATGGAATGTAATACCCAGTGAGATAAAGGACAAAGAATGTAAAGTTATTCATAGTACCTCTGGTTTTAAACTATGAATTCAAGTCACACATAAGAACTCTGGTCAGTCATCTAATTTCAAACCATACCCAGTACAGCCTCTCTAAAGCATTCAGGATCACAGGACCCCACAGAAATAGCAGCCACTCTTTTCACATCCAGCACAAAGTTTGTGTACACCCTGGAACAGACTGTGAGGACATCCCCTTCATAAAAAGTGGTATAATGACATATTCTGCCTCGTTATTACTTAATCAGCTAATGCAATTACAGGTAAAGCACTCCTACAGCTAGCACCCGTGGTAGTTTTACATGAGTGACAAAACTTCCTTTTCCCCTAAAGATGCTCCAGTGTCTAGAGGTGATACCTGAAGACTGGACAGTTAAATTTTAACCAAGATTTATGGTAACACTACCAGGCAAAGGGAAAAACAATGTTAACATCCTGTATGTTTAGTGAAGTCTGTTAGTTCAAAGTTTTGTTGAAAAAATAGTTAATCCCATCTATGGTTCAAGAATGCTCTTGTACTCCTCATCATGGCCAAGATAAATATGTATTGCTTTCTGGCAAAGACAAGAGGAAATGCCATTCATTGCTCCAAGGGATGACCTGGCTCCAGTTGCTTCTATCTTTAGCATTTCCTGGCTATCAGTGGCAATACACCTCAAGACAGTGTCTTCAATGATTCAGGAGCCCCAGGCGCTGCTCTTAGGTCAGTGTCTCCTCAGCAATGTTATTGCCACAAACACCTGAAACTTCTCTTCCACCCTCAACACACATATCTTACAGAATATTCAGGTGTAGGGCTCACAAACTGGGTCTCAAAGTGACTATTCAGATACCAAATCCTAGGTACACACTCCATAGTCTACAACTCTGCTAAAAACCACTACATGTAGTACCAATCAGGTGCAAGATGCATTTCCTTCATAACTGTTTCTGAAACAACCATGTGAGATAGCTACACAGTAAGTTCCAAACCCTGTGCTCTATTCTTCACCGTATCCAAAAGATACAAGTACAAAACCATATGGAAAATGGTGGTTTGAAATACAATGCCACGATATACTCAAATTAATCAGAATGAATACACTAAGATTGTTGTATGTAAAATACCATCAAATAATGATGTTACCTTTTCATTTATACAGATTGTGATACAGCTATATACATCGATAACAGGATTGAGTTTACAGGATGAAGGTATCCTCTATGTAATATGCAAGTGTTACTAAGAACTATTTTCATCCTATAAACTAATATCTGCGTATTAAAATTTACTTGCTCAAGCCTGTCCCTCCTGTGATTATTTCAAACCCCTACATACACTGTTACCAGAATACAGTAAATGAGGAGACCTCAGGTTTTTGTGTATCTCTCTATCTTCAGGTGATCCTGATAACTGTGGGACAGAGAGTGATTCAGGCTACTATCAGTTTCAAAAAATGTCTTCTATATTATGAACTTCATTGTAGCACTCAATTCAAAGTTTGAAAAGCTGTTAAAGGCAGCTTTATTTTTACTGCAGTATGAAAAATCAGAACAACTTTCCCTGGTAAAAACAGAAGTTTTCAACTGAGTGGCCAGAACACCATAATGTACCTTGTGAGAAAACCAGTATTTAACCTACCCTTTTAAGTTTCACTATGGTCCCGTAACTTTTCAGAGGTTCAACAACCTTGGCTTCAAGTCTGTCAACCTACAAAAGAAATCACAAGGTCACTAAAGTCATCCATATCGATGCTATGTAGAAACAGGAAACAATTAATTTACTAGTGACTAATCTTACTAGGAATTTAGTCCTATATGGAGTGGGATGGAGGTTTAAAAAGAATTGGAAAAAAAACCCCAAAGTCAATTAAATTAATCAGTAAATCGTTTGTATCCTGAGGAGCTCAAGCTGATTTCTAGTAGAATTACTTCTTTTTCATTGGCAATACTTCAAGATATATTAATCATGGAGATTCTAAGAACCAAGTACTAAATACATAAAACATGACATCTTGGGAGATCCTCAGGTTTCTATCTGAAGTAGGATATATTTGCTATACACTTGTTGATACAATTATGGACACGGGCATCTTTGCTATCATACTGTCCAAAAGAGACACTTCTGTTCTTAAAAATCATGGAAACAGCATCATAGATGTTGAAATATATATTAAAAATGCCAACAATGGGTTGTATGAAATGCAACAATGCTCTCACTGATGAGTGCATCTGAATTTTTGTTTCAGCTCTCCTAGCTAGAAAAACAGCTACATATGGTCAGACAGGCAAGAGGATCAGACCTGCCTGCTTGTCATAAGGCACTGCTGCCCGAGTGGCCCCCGCAGAAGCTCCTGATGACTTTGGGTGAGTGAGTCACCCAGCCCACTGCTGTTACATCCACATTCGGACAATGTGCACAGCCTTTCTAGGAAAGGACAGGTGTTACACTCCCCTCTAAACTGGCAGTCACCAGTCACCCAAAACCTGTGCCAACTCCTTTACTACACTCTACCAGTGCACTATCACATAATTTCACTTAAACCATCAGTAGAACAAAATAGGGCAATGAGAATCTAAATGAAGCACATGATACCACTGCAGCTGCAGACCAGAAATTGTAACTTATAGGCTAATTTTCTCTTGCCCACATTGTCAACATATACAAAAAAATATTAATTAAACTGATGCCCAAAAGAAATAAAGCCCATATTGTCTGTTTGGTTTTCATAAGCAAAGGGTAACTTCATTTAAAAGCTAAAAGCTTCTCTTTTCTTTTGGTTCTTCTGCCTTTTCTCCTTCAAAGGGTGGTTTGGAGACAGGCATTGTAGGAGGATGTAGGTCAAATGTAAATGTTTATAAACAGACTTAAAAATCAAAAGAAGCAAATTCAAGTTCTTGTATAGGTACCTTGAAATTAAAAGATTCGTAGTTTAAGGAGGAAAATGGACAGAGAGATCACGCAGTCTGACTTCACATACACTTTTGGCAATAATAGAAACTTACCCTATTAACAGGGGCATAAATTGCTATTACGTTAATTGAAGCATAAAGACCTGGCTTAGTGACTTATGGAAAAAAACAAACAATAACCCCCCCCACTTTTAAAAGGTTTTATTTTTCTACTTTGTTAACACAGAAAGATGACTTGCAATGTTTCTTTTCTGTCTGAAAAGTCCTATCTGAAAACATCAAGAATGTCAACTGCTTTATAGTGCCTTTCTAAAATTTTAATGGTTGTTAGCTTTTCAAAACTATTAAATGGGAATTTTCTATCCTCCACTGAAAGGGTAGGTAATCCAAAAACTAGCTTGAGTACATATGATTATTTTTTTTCCTTAAATCTCAGCACGTGGATTTCTAGATCTTAAGTTACAGTTTAACTGACCCCACACATAGATGCATAAGCAGCATAAACACCTTTCCTTACACTCTCACTTCTCCAGCAGAAATGTGATTATATTGTCACATGTGGTCCAAATCAAGTTTGCACTTTGAGTATTGAACTACAGCCTTAGAAAGTCTGCAGTGGTCGCTGACAGCACTTCATGGGGTGCTGTCAGTGCCCAGTGAAGGACTCCAGTTAGTGGTCTCTTCCTATTGCTTCTGATAACAGACACAGTAAAAGGAAAAATGACTGATTTCTTACCTCAGCTGCTGCTACACAAGTCAAGCCACAAAACTAAAAGAACACTTTATTAACCATAAATTATTATCCGACATCTAAGACCACTAAAGGACTTGCTCTGTCACAAATTCTGGGACTGCTCATAATGACAGTTCCGCTGGCTTCAACAGGACTAATCTCAGGCAGTTTTAACTAAACTTATTAGCAGAAGTTTCAGCAGCCTACCCTACTCTGGCACTAAATATTTAAGAGGTTTTCTCTTATGTTTCTTTGATGATTTCAGAGTCTATCTTCTCCCTTTTAATCACAGATAAGTAACTGAAAAGTTCAGATGGCAAACACAACATGTACAGCTTTAATTTTGTACCTCTGCCTGGCGATAATCCTGAAGTCTGGAAAATTCATCTGCAAAGTTTTTCAGTCCAACTTTTAAGTTTGGTGTCTCTGTGGCTGCATATGCATATATTTCATTTACTAGAAGATCTGCTTTGTCTCGAAGTCTGGCAGTTTTACGTACATATCCAGCAAATATTTGGCACAATTCACCAAAATGTTTTTCCACATTTGAAACAGCATCTTGTATTTGTCTAGTCTGATTGTCCCTGGATACCAAAGAAAAATAAGTGAAAAATAAGAAGGGGACAAATGTTACAACACATACAGAAGAAAAACTATGTATTATTCATAATTTATACATGATTTGGACATCTCATTCAGTGCAAACCAAACCTATTCTTAAAAAGATAGTAACAGTCTGATGTAGTATATGCTAATTTATGAATGAAAACCAAAAACCGCAGGATTTATACTTTGAAGATCCAACAGAGGAAAACCCAAATCACAAAAATCAACTCAGAAATTTTTCTCCTGTGGTTAAGCAAAAGTCACAATTACTGTTGGGATTAGTTATTAATATAGTGGTAGCATTCATAGGTTTCTAAAAAGACTGGGTCACACAGCTTTCTGCATGAGTCTGAAATCAACAGACAAGTCAAAGATTGGAGGAATTAGGCAATAGAGGTGAAATCTGTAGAAGTATTAAATATCCTTTAAATGGTGAACAGGTACCAAAACTGCTGCTGGTCAGGAATAAATATTGCCAAGAATTAGAGAAGAAGAGTGAATGGATACAAGTACAGTGGTGAAAACTCTTAAAAACACACGAAGGTAATTGATCACATCAATAAACTATTTTCTTTTTGATAATATTAATTTTATTTGAACCAAATGTCTGTATGTTTCATTATTAACAATCGTGAATTTTGAATTCATACATTTCACTTGATATTTTGATTTCCCATTCCTTCATCATTTGATGGTCTTGCTTTAGTTATGCTTCAGCAATACTAGTAAACCAAATCAGTGTGAGTTAATTCATGCCAGCTGTTGTTATCTGACTGAATCATCTACAGGATAACTTAGCTAACAGCAACTGCCAGATACTGGGTCTTAAGAAGTCACCATGGTGCAATTCATCTCAAGTACTAGAAGTGTCATCAAGAGAATTCACTGGTACGGCTGTTCTGGAGAGGGACAGAAGTGAAAACTTCATATCCTTATGCTATCCCAACACCAAATGCTGGCAGATATTTAAGTGCTGAACTAATACCACTACACATGAAAAAAATCAGGAAAACGTAATACTTTTAACAACAATGCAGTCAATTCAAATGAAGAACATCTTTCTTCAAGAACTCTTCAGGAAAAATATTTCAGGCCAAAGTTCTGCTACAGGCAAACCCCCAGTTGTCTTGCTTTATGGCAAACAGTCTAGAAGGCTGTTCAAAAGAGTTTTTGTTCCAAAAAAAGTAACAAAATAAATTTCCAGGTAACTTATTCAGTCCCCTAGGGCAGGCACAGAACCATCTGAATATAAAAGGCTTCACCAAGTAAGTGTAAAAATTAAGACTCTCAAAGTATTTATAAAGTTGTTTTTCAAAATTAATACTACCTGATAAAAATCTTTAAGCAAAAGGTACATATTTCCCATTTTATGGAAGGTCTTAATTTCACCAAGTGTTCCACTCCCACAGGAAAGCCTTAAGCACATGTCTTCACCCACCTTACCGCTTGGATCTCAGAGTTCTAATACGCAAATAACATTTGACTTTGGAGGACGAGACGCTGCCTTCCCTCAAATGAGCTGTGACAAGTTTTTTCTCCCCCTCGTATTTTTTTGTGACCGCTTAGGGGCGGCAACAAGAATATGAGTGAGAGGCCCGACAGATTCTCTGCACGGCACAAGAAGACTAGAAAAGTTTTGAGGCCTGATCAACACAGCGGCGGCTCGCTCACCCCTAGAGAGATCAGCTACCGTAAGGGGGGCCGGGCCCGCTTCGCCCCCGGACCCCCATGCCACTCCCTGGGTACCCTGACTGAACCCGGGCCTCCTCCCCTGCCCGGCGGCGCAGCCAGCCCCGGCCAGCGAGCCCCCAGGAGCAGCCCTCCGGGGAACGGACAGAGACCCGCAACAGGCAGCGAGGCTGCGGCACGCCGAGGCCACCTCCTCCTCCGCCCCTAACCGCCCCGTTACCTGGCGTCCAGCCCGCGGCCCAGCAGCATCATGGCGGCAGCAACGGCCCGGCGGGAAGGAGGGCGGTGCTCCGCGTGCGCTCGGTTTCCATGGTCACCGCCTGCTGCCCGCCCCCATGGGCCGCGCCCCCCGCGGCCCCGCCCAGGCCCCACCCTGCCGCCGGGGGAGGTCTGCAGCTTCTACCCCCGGGGCGCACCGGTGTGGGGGAAGTTGTGTCAACAGTTCTGGCGGCGCTCGGGATCAGCACCCGCCCGCGGAGCGGCCCCGGTCGCTGTCGGCGGGCGGTTAGGTCCGAGCGTGGTGGGCGGCTGGGGCTGAGGCCTCCGGTGCCGAGCTACTTGTCTCCAGAAGTGCAGCGCCAAGGCCCGAACAGACGCAGGGGCAGAAAGCTCGAGCCTAGTTAAAAAAAAACAACAGCAAAGCCAAACAGAAAACTTTTTTTTTTTTTGCTAAATACTCTTGTTTTGCACGTCCTGGCTTGGCAAATGAGAAGCAGTACCAGGGGAAGCGGCCCACTGCTCTGCAGTCTCTGAGGTAGAGTTGCTGTTGGGCAGACATGGGGAAAAATCCCACGGAGCACCAGGAAAGGTCTTTAAGGAAGGGAGAAACCACTTGAACACTACTCTCCCACCCTCCCAGGCCCCCAAATTCCCTCTCTGTAAAGATAATGTATTGAGAACGTGATGTGGGGAGTGCGTGGGCTTCATCCTGTCTCAGGGCTGAATAAAGAGGCTGCTGGCAAAGCCCCGGGTGTTGTGCAAGACAAACACAGAAGGCATTTAAAGGAGGGAAGGTGGGTAACCTGCCGTGTCCAAATACAAACTCACTCAAAAACACAGCAATGCAGGAGAGCTAAGTACTTAGGCAAGCATTAACATGCGTGAGGAAATGTGATAGGCTTGCTTAAGCAAGAAACTCATTTGGCTGAGATTTGGCTCTTAACTTTTCATCTTTTTTTTTTGTTAAAAGTAGATTACTTAGGTCACTTATGCTGAAGCTTTCCTTTGCCTAAAGCAAACTACTCTTCAAATAATGGTGATCTGTTTAGCAGTTTCCACCAACTAAGCTAAAACAAAATGGTGCCATTTTTCCTTAATGAAAATTTATGAAATGGGTGGTAATACTGACCCCAGACTAATACATCTAATCCCCAAATGTCCTTCAGAGGATGCAGGGGTGAGAGGTCAGCTGTTGCCTAAAGGTCTTAACTTCTTTATACTGGGCTTGAGACAAAAAGCTATAATGTTAATTCTTAATTTGTTCTGGGTTTTCGTGGCAATGTTTTGATGGGGCGGGGGAGAGGGCTGCAGGGGTGGCTTCTGCAAGAAGCTACTAGAAACTTCCCCTAGATCTGACAAAGCCAATACCAGCCAGCTTAAGGATGGACCCACTGCTGGTCAAGGCTGAGCCCATCAGTGATTGTGGTAGCACCATGGGGATAACATATTTAAGAAGGAAAAAAAGTGAGTGGCAGCTTTTGGTCACCAGAGAAGAGAGTGAGAAGATGTGAGAAAATCTGCAAACCCCTAGATCAGTGAAGGAGGGAGAGGAGGTGCTCCAGGCACTGGAGAGAGAGATTCTCCTGCAGCCTGTGGAGAAGAGGGTGAAGCAGGCTGTCCTCCTGTCACCCATGGAGGATGATGGGAAGCGGACATCTCACCTGCAGCTCCTGGAGGACCCCATGATGGAACAGGTGGAGGCTGGGAGGCAGTGACCCACTGGAAAGTCTGCACTGGAGCAAACTCCTGGCAGGACCTGCAGCCCATGGAGAGAGGAACCCAGGCTGGAGCAGGTTGGCCTGGGGAACTTGTGACCTCATGGGGAACCCATTCTGAAGCAGCCTGGTCATGTAGGTCTGCACCCTGTGGAAGGGACCCATGCTGGGACAGTTTGTGAAGAACTGAAGCCTCTGTGGGAGGGGTTTATGTTGGAGAAGTTCGTGGAGGATTGTCTCCTGTGGGAAGGGCTCCACACTGGAGCAGGGGAAGAATGTGAGGAGTCCTCCCCCTGAGGAGGAAGAAGCAGCAGAGACAAGGAGTGATGAATTGACAGCAACCCCCATTCCCCTTCCCCCTGTGCTGCTAGGGGGAGTGGGAAGAGAATTTGTGAAATAAGTTGAATCTGAGAAGAAGAAGATTGGGTAATAAATTAGATTGGGTTTTGTTGGTTTTGAGTCTGTTTTGCCCATGACAGTAATTGCTGAATGATCTCTCCCTGTCCTTATCTCAACCTGTGAGTCTTTTATTCTATCTTCTCTCCCCTGCCCAGCTGAGGAGGGGGAGTGATAGAGCAGCTTTGGAGGGCACCTGGCCTCCAGGCAGCATCAAGCCACCATATAAATCAACCGACTTATTAATAATCTTATAAATCAGTTAAATGATCTAGATAATTATGACATTGCTCATTAATGTGCAATATTGTAATTCCTCACACTGTAGCAATATTGGAGTTTATCACTTTTAAGTCTTATTACACACAACTGCCACTGAACGACAGCTCTATCACCCATCTCTGCAAAATCACACACTGCTTGTTAGTGGGGTGCAGCGTGATCCAGCTTGGGATAGATATCTTTAGGGGGAACCAATTTCCCCTTCAATTACCTACTTTTCATACTGTTTGCATATTACATGTCTTTCTGAGACATACCATTCCATTTTAGTCTTGACTCTTCTACCCAGCTCCAATTAAGTCTAAGCACTTTATCCTATATGCAAATATCCTGGGTTAGGCTAGGATAGAGTTAATTTTCTTTCCAGTAGTGATGTAGTGCAAACAATTCACATACAGGGTCTGTAAAATGTGGGGGTTTTTTTTTCCACTATTTTTGTGGTCACAGAGTATCCTGCTCTTACATGCTTAATTACAAATCATCTCCCTTGTCATGTTCTTTGGACAATCTCCTGGTCTCCTGCAGCGTTCTTGAGTCTTCATGAGGCCCTGTACTCCAGCAGGACCTCTTGCTCACACATTATAACCCATTTCTGTAGCATTAAGAGCTCTGAAAGTTGAAAAGACCTATTCTACTATTTAAAACATGTTTAGACTCAGTCACCCAGAAAAGCTCAAGCAAAGCAAGTACCAGAACACCCAGAAATTCTTAATACACAGCAGAATGGTGTTGTATGAATTGCTATATAAACATTGTAAGAAGAAGTACAAAATTATTTGCTATGAATTACGGGCCAATGAGAAACAGAGACTGGCAATGAGAGGGTAAAAGTCTTTGAAAATAAAGAGAACTTACTTGTGATAAAAATCAAAGGAGCAGTTGTCGCTGGAACAAGACACCAAAGAGGAATGACAGCTCATCTTCAGCTATCACAAACTAAATCTACTTCAGCCCTGAAGTATAGAACTTGGCATAGACATTAAAGAACTTAATATGTATATGCTGATTTTGCACATGACTTGACTTAATAGTCCTTAATACGATGCTGCAGATAGTCCTGGAATGTATGGCCCACCAGCTCCAGCTGCACATAGAAAGTTGAAAATAATGTCATGAGGGCCTGTTGAAATTTTGAGTCATCGGAGAGTGCAGAAGAGCACAAGCTGCATAAATCATGGAGTAGAAAAATATTTTTGTACTATGATTTAGAAATAATTATGGAGAACGCTGTTGAAAGTAATGCCAAATTTCCTGCTCATTACCTCTAAGTAAGTTTCCAGAATAACATACTAAAGATGATGACATCTTATAAATTACAAATTCCGAAGATAAGAAAGCTCTGAATATCCAATTGACAGTGTTTTCCAATATTCTTCCAGAGCATAAGCAACAGAATCCTTCTGACTTAAATGAACTTGAGTAAATTCTCTGTACTGTGTTGTCTTGAAGAGCCATATAAAACTCCAGCAGTTTTCTGCAGCGGTGAAGAATTGCCTGTCATTGCTGGGTAGAAAAAACAGGCTGTCCTGGTATGTGTGAGTCTGGAAAGTTCAAGAACATAAATTGGGTTAGAATTTCTTCTGTAACATTTAGGGAACATGTTAGGGACCTGTAAGGTAGAGCCATTTCTCTGGGTTGGAATTTCACATTTTGTCAGTGAGTTTGTCCTAGATATACACAAATAGAATATTCAGTCACTTTCATTTAAGTTAACTGATGTTAATTTATATGGTATAGTAATTACAAAGTGATCCATACAGGTCCAGAGTTTTGTCCATGCACTACAGTTTATTGATTAAAACTCTGTATGTAATTGATAAGCTGCCTGTATGTTCATGTGACTACTTTTGTCTCAGTGTATTTTGTAACTTTAGAGTTTTTAAAGTGTTTTTCTTATTTTCCATTTTCACATTCACCTATGCTGTCAAATCCTATTATATGTATAGAAAGGAAATCACTGTAGAGCTTGAATGTCAGACAACATAAATTTTAGCATATGAGTATAGCTCATAGTGGATTGGGGATTATTCTTTGAGATTTAGTAATTCCAAGTGTTTTTGGGAGCTGGGACAGTTCCCCTTGCCCTGCTGTTTCACTTCTTTGGGTCTGCAGTTCCCTTACTTAACACAGGAACCTCTTATTCTTAGCTCTGTGTTTTCTCAGGAGCAAGAGGTAGCTTGTGGGAACCATCCTTCCCTGATGCACAAGTCTCCAATACCAAGTTCTGGATATCTTAATTAAAAATTAGTTAGTGTGTTAGAGGAAAAAAATTGACAACATAATTAGAAAAACAGTAAAACATCGTTTCCTCAGGCTAATACCCGTAGGCCGGTATAACCTTCTGTCATCCATTTTGTCAGTATTGGTTAGAGCGCAGAAGCCTCTTGGTGATTTATGTAATTGCCTGTTGTGTTCTTAGTTCTTTAAAAGAGCTTTGGCCACTGTCAGGGGTAGGATACTGGGCTAGCAGGATCTTTGATCTTGCTCAGTACAAGCATTCATGCTTTTATGGTTTTATGGTTTTTTTATAAATGAAGAAGAGGAATTCTTTTGTTTGCTTCCTTGCTTACCTTTGGGTAACTGTTTCTGCTCCTGTGCTTCTCTTTATGCAAACTGAGTTCAAAGGTGAAATGCAAAATATGTCTGGAACATGCTGCTATACAAGTTTTTTTTGGATGTCTCTGGTTTTCAGTGATCTGTCAGAAAGTAAGGTTTTGTCTCAGCCTTTCTGCCATGTACACTTTCAGACTTGTTTCTCCCAGGTTCTCATTTATGTAGTAGGACCCTATCTTCTGAAATTGTTTCCCCAGTCTAGTTAATCCACATTGCTTCAGGTTTATCATTAAGACCTACTGCTCAGATATCGACAGATCAAGATGTTCTATGCTGACACTGTTTTATAGTGTTTGGTACTCTATTTAAGGTAGTTGTGATGCAGAGCATCATCTCAGTTACATGTGGTGAGTACAGATTCATATGACAGGGATGGCATCTGTTTCCAGGATCTGCAGTCTAGATGATTTTAAATGTTCTTATTCATTAGTGTCGACAAACGGTGCTCCAGTTATTGTTGGTAGCATTGTAGAAATCCTTCATTAGATTGTCAGTGTGCTTTACTAAAGCTTCTCAACGTTCCTGAGCTGAGTAGGCATATTGTGAATGTTGTTGAAGATGAAGATCCAATGTCAATCTACTTGTGCTCCTGCAAAGATAGGGCAGAGGGGACTCTAGACAGGAAACTGTTATTGTACCCTTCCAGTATTTAATAAGAAGTAGGGGAATCTTTAATAAGCAAAAGATTTATTTGATATTAGTGTATAGATGGTAAGGAAAAGAAGCTTTGGAGTGTGGGTCTGCTACTCATTCTGCAGCACCGTCCCTCGTTCCTTTGACAGCAGTAGCACTGGCACAGACCACTCAGCTGTCTGGGGCTCTGGCTGATGAAGGTAGGCAGTGAAGCCAGGCTGCTTTGCCATTCTCTCAGGCTAGTGCCAGAAGCAATCTGATCTGCCTTTCTCTTTCAGATAACTGTGATGATACATACATTAGTTAAATAGACACTTGTATTGTTAACATAGCACATAATTTTAATTAGTAAATAGTTATTTTACAGACATATTTTATTATTGAAACAGATACGAGTCAACAAGAACAAGCAAGTAGAGAGTTCTTTGTTGCTCCATTCAGCAGGTAGGGAATTCCTCCTAGATCCTTTACAACTGATGGTAGTGAGGTTGGAAGAATGGTGAGATGGATGGAGCTCATGTGTTTGGACCAGGTGTCTGCAACATGTACCAGGTGCAATACCTCTGATGGAAGTTTCTTCATCTTTTCTATGCCAGACTCATGCTGGTCATCATGGCAGGATTGCTGAAGGATGTCTATACTACTCTTCAAGCATGAGATTGTAGGCAGGGCATGTTTCTAAATTGCTCCTCATATAAACACCTGCTTCCCAGAGATCGTAACACCAAGTGGCAGGAGTTATCTTATGACCTCACCGTAATTGCTAGCTCGGTACTGGTAGTGGAGCAGGCTGGCTGCTTCTGTACTCTAAGCCAGGATGTCTCCTCTGGGTCTCTTGTGGTGCCACTGCGGCTGAAATAATGCAAAGGCATCAAATAGCCCTCCTGAGGGTTTTTAGAGCATGGAACTGAGGCTATATATGTCCTGGGATGTGGTTTATGAGATATTTGAGGAGCAAAATTTGTTGCAATAATGTTGAAGGATGGTAGAGAACAGAGTCGATAGCAGAGCAAATGCAGCAAACCTGGTGCAGTTTCATTTTCAACCAACTGACTTTTGTGATCATTCCCTGGAGTAAATTGTTCCCAGCACTGTGCCTGTACTTTGGGAGAGAACAGTTTTGAACTGCCAGGTTTAGGGGAGTGATGAAGCAATTAAGCAATACTTGGTTTTGTCCCACAGCCCCATAACATTTAGCTTTGTAGATACACCCAAATAATCCATTATACTCAGAGGGTCTCTTCCAGGTGCACCAAGGGGCTCTCTTGTGGGTTTGCTCTCTATATGAACTGCAGATCTGGTCTTTTGGGCAACCTTGGATTTGCTTTGAGAAGATTGTAAGCATTTGATAAGGCTTCAAAAGGAAGCTGATGTTGGTTTCATTTAAATCCGTGACAGTTCTGTCATTAGCTGTAGGAATCAAACTTTATCCTTAGTGTATTGTTGTTGGGAACCGAATATTACTATTTTACAATAATAGTGAACTGCTGTACCCAGAATGTTTTCTGTAGCTGAAGTGGTGGCCTGAAGTGCAGCCATGCTGAAGGTACTGGCATGTGATAACAGCTACCACTTGGTGGCATCCACTGCAAGCTTTATTTAGCTGAACACTCCACAGCCAGCAAGCTGAGAAAACTTTCTGAGCTCCTGGTTTGACATTCTTTAAGGGTATTTAATATAGTTAACCTTATGGTAGCCTTGACTGGTATGCTCAGGGCTTGACATGTGCATGACCCACCTTCTGTTTACATTTTAGTGTGGGAGTATATGCATTTACTGACCTGGCAGTTGACTCAAATAATCGAAGTGATTAAACTCTATCCTTGGTCCATTCTTTGGAAGATGGTGCAACTATTTTTTATTCATGGAAAACCTGTTTAAATTTTTGGATCCTTGGTCTCGACCTTGCTGTGTACCTCAGTTTAAAACAAACGTTGACTTTAGATAAGTCAATTAGAAGAAACAACAAAAAAATCTGATGAGGAGGAGAGTGCACTTGAAATGAGTTCTTGAATCTTTGATTTGCACTTTTCAAAGGAAAAATGCTCAAAAACTCATTCTGGAAAGCGTGTAACATTAGCATTACTAATAAATTAAGGTTTATTAGGAGATGTAAACAGCTACAGGTACACTTGACCTAACTTTTGACATTTAAATGATATTAGAAGTAAATCACACCAACCAAAATCTCAATCTGGAGGTCTCTGTCTCTAAAATGCTATATGGAACAACAATCTCATCAAGTCTGATTCTTGTGAGTACCTGGCTTTGGATTTAAAGTTACAAGCCTGTCCTTGTATTTTTTGTCAAAGTACTGTGAAAAGAAGCAAGACAAGATTTTTTAAAATGTCTGGTAAATCTGAATACATCAGATTTTTGGTAACTGAGTGCACATATCCTTAAGTGGGCAGATAGTACTAGCCTGATGTAAGGAGAGCCAAGAACTCTTCAGTTGTTCAAGACTTGGTCTGCAAGTCCTTGGTCACTTTGGTGAATGTAACAGTAATGAGCATAGTGTGAGATTTAAATATATGGTGTTTGGCAGTTTGTGGAATGGTACTAGAACAATATTTCTACTATCAAATATTTAATCCATAAAATCCACTTGTGATGACAATAAAAATAAAAAAACCAACCCCAAACCTAAGAAAATGCCATACTTGTCATCTACTTGCATTATGTGATGATAAGTGAATGGTAGTGAATGGTGGATTCAAATGACATTTGAATATTATTCATTGCTCTCGCTTGTAGATTCTTTGACTTGTGCTTGGAGCTGAGGTTAGAAGGGTTTTTGTGGGGGTTTTTTGGTGGGCTTCTTGGTTGTTTTTTTCTTGTCTACTTTTGGAGACAAGAAAATAATTAACTATTAAAACATTACAGATAGTTGAAACTTGCTGACTTTTATCTTGTGATTTTGTCAGCGTAACCTGATGAATCTCCCACTCCTCCCTGAGGCCTATATTAGTGTGGTGAGGGTTGTACTTGAAAAAGTGCAGTCATGATCCCCTTCTGCTAATTTTCAGGTTTATTAAACAGGGTAAAGAAATATGAGTTAATTTCTTCCTGGAAGTTAACTCAGTTTGATAATCCCAAGCGCAACAGCATTCCACATTTCCAGCAGAATAATGTGTCATGTTATCAAATGACCCTGAATTCAGAGAATGCATCAAAATTCGTAGTTCATCACATCTCTCTAATCCTTTGACATTGCTCTGCATTGTTGCATGCATTTAAAAAAATTACAGCTAGGAACAGGTCTGTATTAAATGAAAACAAAGTATTTGTGTCAGTCTGCTTCTAGAGGGCAGCAAATGACTGTGTTTTCGCCACCAGAGAAAATAGAAAATTCACATACGGTTCTGCCAGCAAACCAAAGGCACAATCCAGCATCTTGCAGTTAATGGCAAACTTCCCATTTTCTCTGATGGAAACAGGATTGGGCCCCTGATTCTTTCCTTGCTGTCTTCCCACCCCCACTTTTTAAGTGGATAAGCAGTTTGCATAAAATACATTGGACCCCTCTTATCCGTTGTGATTGTTTCAAACAGTGAACTATGGATGCAAAAGTTTGGGGTTTTATTAACATTCTGAGCATGAAATTCATCTGAAATAAAAAAGTACATGACATACTTGTAATGGTATTTATCTAAATATTAGCTCATTGGGGTTTTTTTATCTGTTTTGTGGTATTTAAAGGAATGTGAATGATTTTTTTCCCTGCCCACACATGTGTTTTTTTCCTTTTTTGGAAAAAAAACCCCTACTGATCAATTCACAAGTTAAGCAATTTGGTTGCTTAATGCAATCAAAAGAAAGAAAGATGGTAAGTAAAAGTTTTATTTTAAATGTAATTAACTTTTATCTATGCATAGGTTTTTCTATAGCCCTCCTTACCGTAGCACTGGTATAATCACATGTAACCTTATACCAGTAGCATAATATAAATGGCAACAAATGGCCTAAACATCTCATAACTATTGTATTTTCTTGGTCAGTGGTCTATGTATATAGAAATTGTTCTGATGTTGTAGCCCCTGTGATACTTTCAGTTAGACTTCCTCTTCCTTTTCTCTCAGAAAAAAAAATACACAATTTCTTCTCCAAACTGCACTAGTCAAATTTGTACAGAGCTAGAGGGATGGAACTGGTCAGATAAGTTTCTTTAGAGACTCTGTCTTGACTCTTTATCTCTTTGGCCCTTTGCTTAGGAAGAACCTAAGGTTTGTGCTCCACATACCTGGGGAACGATCTGTCTGCAAATACAAGGCGATGCAATTGCAGAGCTTCTCTAATGTGTGATTTATTCCTTATGGCAACCTATGAATGTAGAAGACTGAAACCAGCTGCAGTTTGGTACATTCTGATAATGCAAAATCTGCATTGCTGGCTGGGATTGTATGTCTTCTGACCTCGAGGGCCTTTCCTGGGGCACTTTGCTCCTTTGAAGGTGCTCAAAGTCCAGAACTGTTGGGGGAGGATGTGTGCTGTAAACGCTGGTGGCTCTTCTGGGCTCTAATGAAGCCTACAGCTATTTCCTTTGTCTCAGAGATAGCCCTTACCTTTTTCACCAGTGAACAATTCTGGCCGCAACCCTGCTGCAAGTCAGATATCATTTCAATCGCATTTTTAAAAATTGTACTGGAACTGCCTTTTCCAGGCCTGCATTAGTTCTTGCTCTGTTTTCAGTGCTGGTCCTGGGTATCTGTGTTTGAAACCATTTACAGTTCTGATTCAATTTTCTAATAGAGACAAGTCTAAAGAGTGACTCTCACCATAGTTTCAATTTTTCTTTTCAATGGTTATGAATAAAACATAACATAAGGGGGGAAAAAAATGCCTTTGTTGTCAGCTTGTGAAGTGTACAAAGGGAACATAGAATATTCTGTGTGACTTAGCGCCTGAAAAAAAAAATCACAGCAAGGCTTCTAGAAGAGTCAAGAGGTGAAATACTTTAGCTAGATATGGTATCTTTGAGATGTCTCAAACAGGGTAATACTGTAGAATTTTGCACCTGTAAAAAGGGAGGTTTTGTTCTCCAAGGTTTACGTTTCATTTTTGGCACTGTGTATATATATAGAAATGTTTTTAGTGGCATAGTTGTTTCTTGGAATTATTATTCATTACAAATTTCTGAAATATTTGCGCAGATACTGATCCACAGCATGCTGTAGTTTAGGCTATGAAGTGTATTACTTCTTGACTGCTGTCGTCTTCAGCATATGGTACTCTATTGTGTTGGCCACAGAAATGTTCTGTAGCCTTGCAGTAGCATGGAGTGTGGTTCTATGGCTTCCAACTTTAATTACACTTAATAACATAATACATATACACAACAAATAACATTTCCCATATTTAAAGTGTGGTTCTACTCTGAAGCGTGATGATTTTAAGATCATTCAACAAATAAGTTCCTTGTGCTAATTGAATCATAGCTGACTGGGGGATGACCTGCTGGAGAAGAGCTCTGTGGAGAAGGACCTGGTGGATGACAGGTTGGCCATGAGCCAGCAGTGTGCCCTGGGGGCTAAGAGAGCCAGTGGGATCCTGGGGTGCATCCGGAGGAGTGTGGCCAGCAGGTCAAAGGAGGTGATCCTCCCCCTCTACTCTGCCCTGGTCAGGCCCCACATGGAGTATTGTGTCCAGTTCTGGGCTCCCTGGTATAAAAAGGACAGGGATCTCCTGGAGAGAGTCCAGAGAAGGGCTACGAAGATGATTAAGGGCCTGGAGCATCTCCCCTATGAGGAAAGGCTGAGAAAATTGGGACTGTTCAGCCTTGAGAAGAGAAGACTAAGGGGGGACCTAATTAATGTTTATAATTATCTTAAGCAGGGGATGCAGGGGAATCAGCCAGCCCCTTTTCAGTGGTCTGTGGAGACAGGACAAGGGGCAATGGCTGCAAGTTGGAGCACAGGAAGTTCCACACCAACATGCGGAAGAACTTTTACACAGTGAGGGTGACAGAGCCCTGGGACAGGCTGCCCAGGGAGGTGGTGGAGTCTCCTTCTCTGGAGATATTCAAGACCCGTCTGGATGCCTATCTCAGTGAAATGTCCTAGGGAGCCTGCTTTGGCAGGGGGTTGGACATGATCTCTCGAGATCCCTTCCAACCCCTACAATTCTATGATTCTATGATTCTATGACTGCTAACTGAAATAAATCTCCCTACCTGGCCCTTCTTGTTGCAGGGCAGAACCAGCAATCAGTGCCTGGGATGGTACTTTTTTCTTCAGTCTCTGTGCAAGATATACTTTTGGTCTATTCAGGGGTGAATATACTGCCCTATGGCAGCTCTGTGAACTCATCCCTTATTAAAAGAGACCTTTTAGGACATCTGCCTCCACACAGATGAGTTTTCCATTGTTAGTATTTGTTAAGCCATCAGTAAAGTTTTGACTAGATCTCAGTAAACAAACTAAATCTTTTCTTCACATTTCAGCAATGACATCAACATGAATCAATAGGATAATTTAAAAATCCAGAAATTGCTGTCCCTTTTTATTTTCTCATGCTGTAGACAAACAATTATACTGAGATAGCGTAGGGGTTTTTTGGTTTGTTGGGGTTTTTTGGCTTTCATTCAGTTTACAGGATTTTGTCATCAGCCCTTTTAAGCTAGCTATGCTTTCATTTTGCTACAGAAGAAGAGTGTCACAGAATCACAGAATCATAGAATCACTAGGTTGGAAAAGACCTTTGAGATTGAGTCCAACTGTAACTGTCCTCTACTAAACCATATCCCTGAGCACCTCATCTACCTGTCTTTTAAATACATTCAGGGTGAGTGACTCAACCATGTCCCTGGGCAGCCTGTTCCAATGGCCAACAATGCTTTCCGTGAAGAACTTTTTCCTAATGTCTAACCTGAACCTGCCCTGGTGCAGCTTCAGGCCATTTCCCCCTTGTCCTATCTCCTGTCACTTGGGTGAAGAGACCAACAGCCATCTCTCTACAACCTACTTTCAGGTAATGGTAGGTGGTGATAAGGTCTCCCCTCAGCTTCCTCTTCTCCAGGCTAAACAACCCCAGTTCCCTCAGCCGCTCCTTGTAAGGTAAGGCAGCTCCACAGGCACAAGCTCAAATGCAAAGGAATTGGGAAGGACTGAAAGAAGCAAGAAGAATTTGAGACTGAGTTCAGAGCGGTTAATACCTTCCCAGTTTACAGCTATATCAGTGCAAACTCTGCTGAGGGCACAAGGGACAGCTTCACTGTGTGCTGCCTTTGGAGCCAGGAGCGCAGCAAGGGTTGTGGAGTACAGTGCTGGCTCTGACAGCTGGCCCGGTGGGGTGTGTGCTGGCTGTGGCTGCTGATGGGTGTGAGCTGATGTCTCTGCACAGCAGTGTGTTGTTCACAGGGCTGCTCACCTGCAGGTCCCTGTGACAGGCTCCTTTCTTTGGACAGGATATAGCTTAATTTTTCTGCAGAGAAATGGTTATGGTCAGTTCCAAGTTTACTGGACAAAACTGAAACAAACAGGAAGTCAGTCCTTTAATAAAACTGGCCATCTTTACAAGCCAATAGAAAAAAACCAAAATCCTCCTCAGATTGACAGGAGTGGAATAAGTGAAAGCCTTTGTTGCTGCTTTGAATTTCCTAAAAAAACCCCCTACCAGTACCTCACTTGGAGCACATGTGGAGGCAGTCTTGCTGTTCTATAACATGAACTGCAATAAACTCATCCTGGTTTGTCCATGGTGTACAAACTATCCATGCATGCATGCTGGAGTTTCATGTACCACCACCCCCCAAGTAAAACGTAAAAGAAACCCACAAACAACTTTCAAGTGGAAACTTATGAAAATAGAGATTTTGCTTAATTACATTGGAAATAACTTTGTTTCGTTCAGTCTACAGGTTTTCATTTTTAAATTATCCTGGAGATGCTGCTATCAGATGAAGAAGTCATGCTATACTATCTCTTTCTGTGGGTTTCTTACTTTAACAGACCCTGATTTGTTATATGAGGAAGGTGAACCCGACTCAAAAATTTAAAAGGAGCAGTAAGCAATGAATCTGTTGCTTAAACCTTGTTCTTAGTGATCAAGGCATCCCAAAGAAATGAAATCTTTTGACAAGAACTAAACTCAGAGCTAAGAAGAAAAGGCCGTCCCTAAATGTAATGTAGTAAAAGATTGTCCTTCTGTCTGTTGCTAAGGTTGCAATGAAGTTCACACAGATAAATGGTTGCTCATTTTTGCCCTTTAAAAGATTGCATTAACCCTGGCCAATCTGCTTTTAAAAACTGAGTTAGGGAACTGACACTCAAGAAAAATACCCTTGGAAAGGTGTGCAAATGGCTGTGTGAGTAGGGACAAGATATATTCACCGCTGAGGTTCAGCCAGCACTTGTCATAAGGCTTCAGAATGTAGTGCCAGGGGTTGGTTTGGCTGAGCCTGGCCATCTCAAGGTCATGTTCTTCCCAGAGAGTTTGCCATCCTGGCTTCACAGCTGCTAGGTCAGGAGCACCTGGTCATGTGTCATGATCCACAACCTGGATGAGACTTAGTTTGGCAGGGATTAAAGCCCCTGTGTTCCAACCGAACCTCAGATCGCTCTGGGTGGTTGGGGGTGGCTGGGCTTAACCCCTGAGTGATGTCCAACTGCCAGGTGTTTTACCGTGATAAGTTCTCAATTAAATTCTTGGAGAACAGAATTAAGACTCGAAACGGAGTCAAGGTTAAGGTTGCTTTATTTGGAACAAACGTGCAGGAAAAAGGGAGGAAAAAGGAGAAAAGGGTGGAAAAGAGAGATAGGGTGGGAAAGAGGAAGAGAGAAACTGGGAAAGGGGGCGGGGGGCACTGCTATATCTACCACCACGAGGCTACGGCATTCCCTCTGCTGGCAGAGTCTTCTTCAGTGTCTCTGGGTCCGATGGAAGGGAAGAGCATTCCCTCGTTGTCTCCATGTCCCTCGATGCACGTTGCTTGCTTCCTTCTATTGCTTGCCTCTCATGTTGCTTGCTACATGGCCGCTTGCCTCTTTTCATGGCCGAATGCTCTCTTTTTGTAGCCATTCTTTGTATGGCCACAAGCTTCCACCTGGCTTGTGGGCCTCAGGGTGGATGAGGGAATGTCCGATGTGTCAATGGCTCCTGATGTTTCTCCTGATAGTGGAATGCTGTCCTGATGTGTGCCTGATGTCTCTTCTGATAGTGGTCTTCTGGTGTGTGAATGGCTCCTGATGTCTATCTTTTGGGTGGCTTGTTGAATAGTCATTAGGTCTTTGGAAGCCTTAGCCAGTGGTGGTGATGTAATGAGGTTTGGTTAGGTGAGAGAAAAAAGGAGGGGACACACACGATGGTTCTGTTGGCAATTATTAAAGCATCTTTCCAGTCCCTTACATCATGTCACCTTCTTTCCATGATGCTGAACCCTTAGAACGCTTACCCTTATGCTTTCTGAGGGGGAAAGGAGAAATGAGCTGCTCAGTTCAGCAAAGACAGCAATGGAGCTTGCTGTAGCTTACTCAGAAGTTTCGCAATTAATTGTAGTGGACTGCCAGATGTGAAAGCAGGTCTTAAATGTTTGAGCATGGCCTTAAATAAAACACACAGAACTTAAGGGCTATAAAAATAAAATTGTGAGGTCATTGCTTATGAGTTAAGAAAAACTGCCCGATAGTACTAACAGTCACCTGCAGAACTTGTATGATAATGATGACAAATTAGTATTGTTTTCTAAGATTGTCTCAGCTAAAATGATAAATCTTGCTACAGCAGATACTCAGTATATTAACAATGCATTAGATCCTTTTTCTGAGTTGAGAAAAAGGAAGACTTTTGAAATGGGATTTTTTTTATTTTGAATGTGAATCATGGAAATAACAAAATGTTTCCCATAATTGTTTTCAACTACACAGTTTACAGCAGAATCATCCTCCATATGCATGATAATTTTCAGGACATTAATAATACCCCATTACTAGTGTCTCCAAATCTAAGAGATAGACTCCAGCTTTGAACTTTGATAATGCATCATCATGACAGTGTATCATTTGTAAAAGATAATGCTGAAGTAAAGTGTATATAGATTAATGGAAAAATGGGAAGTATTTGTTTTCAACTAATTGTTTAGTTCATGTACTACATAATATTTGAATACATGTGATAGCTACATTATTATTTGTTCTTGAGGTTGCGTAGTTTAAGTTTTCGCGTACTGCACTGTGTCTGTCAAAGAGTTTAAGGATTACAAGGGAGATTTAATTTTGTCAGCCTTGAAGATGAGAAAATAATGAACCATGTCCCCACAAGGTGGTTAATTCTGTATTATGTAGCTGAAAGAAACTTAGAATGTGTTTTATCCCAACATAGATTACTGTTAGGTATGAACAGCATAACCGCAATGTTATGTTTTTCCAGGAGAATGAAAATAAGGAAAACAGAGATTTTCAGTGACAGTTTACTACTTACACTTATTTCAAAATGTCCTAAAATATTTCTATGGATACATTTTAAAAATTAACACTTTTTTTTTTTTTAATTAAAGTTTGGTTTTGTGCATGCTGAAGCATAAGACATATAATTCATTAATTGAACAGTGAATTACAACAAAAAGCTGGTGATAGTTTTTGGCCATAGGCATAAAGTACACTTCATGGAACAAGAGGAAAAAATGGGAAGTGATGGTGAAAAAAATGCTGATATTTTAGTAAATTATAAGCATGGTTGGAAAAATAGTGGGCTTTGAGAGATTCAGTTGAAAGTTTATGGTTGTTTTGGGAGTCAGAAGGTCCCTTCTTATCTCTAGTGCTGCAGCGGGAGGATACATTCCTAGTGCAAACATACCTGGAGAGTTTACAGACACTTTCTGCTAAAGCTGAGCTTCAATTAAGTTAATTTTGGTTGTATATGTAAGGAGTTCTAAGAATTTATTAGAAGACCAAAAGACAGCAAAACTATTAAAACTGTTAAGTACCATTTCAATAATAAATTGACAGTTGTGTTAATTTAACCTTATATTTTATAGTAAGAGGAATACATTCTTCACAAGAAAGTGTGTGATATGGTAAAAATAAATAATTTTTTTATAAAATGTTCTTTAAAATAAAGCATTGTGCGTTATTTTTTTAAATGAGATAGTACTGGTTTTTACTATCTCAGTTCACAAGTCCTTTATTTCCCTTCAATAACTTTTATTGCACTAAAAACAAAAGCCGAGAGGATACTTCTTCGAATAATTAAATTGTAATAAATGACAGTTGATGCTCTGGGTCTACTCTTCTTTTGCAGCTGGAACTAGACAGGAGTTTTTCTTCTGTCAACCTTGAACTCTCTGAGCAGGACCTTGATATTTTCACTTGGGTTTTGGATTAAACTAGCTGCCTAATCAGTGCACTTATTTGCGAGGGGGTTGTATTTTATTTTCAAGTTGCAGCTATATGACTGCTTACTGATATTTGTCTTTGTGGATGGAAAGGAACTTCAGTGACCATAGAGAAAGTGCAATTCAATGCTGGTGAGTTTGGTTGTAAAGGAGCAAGGAGCTTTGATGGGGAAGAGAATTTAAAAAATCGTGTTTGGATGTAGAGGCCTGGAGGCATCAGAGAACTCCAGAAGGCAGCTGAAGGCCTTTAGCCATGTTCTTTGCAATGTTGAGGAATTTCTGATGGGATCCCACCAGTTGCCCTTCTGCCAAGGAGTCACACAGCAGTCTTTTTTCTTCTGCTCTGAACCCAATTATTCATCACATTTCTGAGGAGGATTGTGGAGAAGCCTCTCATGGGTTTTGCCTTTCAAGGCCAAGAGGCTCAAGGCTGCAGGCCCAGCTGGCTGAGGAGTACAGCAGAAGAGCTGTCTCTAGCAGCTTGTGAGGGCTCCTCATGGTCCCTTTGAGGTCCCTAGCTAGACCTGAGAGCTTTACACCCGCTGAGCAATGGCTTTGTGCCTACATGTGTTTTCAGAGGAGAGGCACATCTGTGAATATTAACCTCACTAGTTATAGGTTGACCAGGCTGGCACAAATTGAAAGCAAGACTAAGAGGGCAGCTGGCCTGCTTTGAATCAGCTGAGGGCAGTAGAGAGAAGGCTTGCTGGGTAGTGAAAGAAAGCTGAAGGTTGAAATTACAATTGAAAGTAGTCCTGGAAATACATCCAACTCCTAAGAATGCTTTTGAAAGAACCAGGGCAAAAGATAACATAACTGAAAGTGGAAATTTTGCTTTTGACTGAGTTTCTGACTAGTGTTGGTCACAATTTTGCAGCAGTGGGAAGGTGTGACTAGAGACCCCACACCTGAGCTTGGCTCCCGTAGAGACTGGTCACCAAGACTCTGTGAGATACAGTCTCTGTAGTAGAATTCTGAGTTGGAAGGAAACTCTGACAGCTTCTGAGATGCAGGTAGACCAGCAAGCCTAGTTGCTACTGGTGGCAGAATCAGGCCTTTATGTTGTTAGGAATATGCTATGTGTTGCTTTAGTAATCAGTTGAGAGAATTTTTGGCTTCTTTAGAAATCAAAGTGATCATTAACTTGCACTGAGCTGACACCAGAAATGAGCCAGAAGTGATCTTGATCTGAAAGCTTCCCTGTAGGGTATGTACGTGCATCCTCAAGCTTCTCTCTTTCCCTGGGAGGGCTTGCCCTCATCCAGGTCATAACACTTTGACTTTCTGCCTGATGTTGGTAACTTCTGAAAAGTTGCCAAGAGCAGAATTATCTGATTCACAGGAACCTCTGCACAGTCTGAAAAAAAAAAAAAAAGGTTGTATTTCTCAATAAAAAGGATTTTTGTGAAATATCTTAGTAGAGTGATCGTCATTTTCTGCTTGGGCCATGGGGAAAGAGTCAATTTAAGCGCTTAGCTGAGGTATAATCATGCTTTGTCATACTGTCTGGAATCTTTTATCAAAGTGGATGAATGGAACAAAACAAAAACTTGAAGACGGGGCTTGATCTTTTATCATGGATGGAGTGATAGCAATGCCCTTCACTCAGGAGAGAAATACTAATAAAGTATTTTATTAGTAACAAAGTTCTGCAGTAATTGAGACAGTGGTCTAACAAGATTTGGCAGCAAGGTACACTTGATTATTTACTGCATAGAAGAAAGGGACATCCAAAGCTGTCAGGAAAGTTCTCTTGTTGAGTCCTGAGGTTCAGAGAGGCCCCCCTTGCTTTTTTAACTCCTTGTCAGAGGAGTCTAGATGTGGCTGGACCCAATCCTAGTCCCAGACTTGGTCAATAGTTTATGTCTAAAGAGTTTTATGTGCAAAATCAATCCTTTATATCACTTAGCTCAGGTCGTCAGCGTTTCAGCATTCTTATTCCCAATTTACTTCCCAAGAATCTGTTGTGGTCAGGAATTGCTCAGGTCAGGAGGAGTAACCTTGAGAGGTGCCCCCTGCTCAAAGTGAGATCCTGGTGTGCAGCTCACTGCCACGCAAGAGAGCTCAAACTGTTCTTCGGCTGCTCACTATTTGGGGGGTGACATGATTGACTACTCGTCATACTTGCATAGCAACCGCAGATATTAGTTTCTTCCAAATTTGGATTGGAATTGAACCTGACCAGCACTGTGGTTAGGTGGGCACATCACTCAAATTATCCCTTGCCTTTTGTGTTATCTGCCTCTGAGTCCATTTTGCAAGGGATGCAGCCATCATGACCGTGCGTATCCATTACCATCGCCACTGGTGGTTATCGCTTAAGCTGGTTATGGGAAATAAAGGCCAGGGTGATGGTTGGGGAGCACACTGTCACATCTTGTTATGTTCCCACTTGATAGGCTTTAACTGATATGCTAGGCCAGTATTTACCTCTCCATGTTTTCCTTAGGAGGACTGTCTATACTAAAACAGCTGGGCAGAGGGATGAAAAAATTCTGAAGCAGTTTTGCAGTGGAAAAATATCTTACTGAAATGGCTTCTAAGAAGGAGAGACACTGAAACAGGAGAGCAAAATGAATCAAATAAACTGCTGGTTTTCCCAAAAATTCCAATGTTACTTCTTGAAACATCATCAGGAGCTGTAAGGAACAAAATTTACATTTAAAAGCCCTCTTTTGAGCTGCAAATAAGCACCATGGCATGGCAAGAGGGATAGTGCAAACTTCCTGCTCATCTCCATACTTGACCTGTGAAATATGTGAGTGAAAAAATGAACTTTTCAAACAATATGAAAATAATTAAAGGGAAAGCAGGATTTTGCCTTTATTTTTGACGTGTGTCAAATCTCTAGTTTGATAACTGCTATAACCTTGGTTCTTCCTCTGAAATGGCCTCTCATCTTCCCGAAAAATCCCATTTTGCAGTTCACCATCCCATTTTCCACTTGGAAGGAAGAACTGAAGTCATCTTACTGCTTGATAGGCTTTCTCTTCACGATGTCCTGGTCATCAGTATTGGTGAGCAGATGTCAGATTCTCACTCCCCAGGGTGGGCAGGGTTACTGCTTCTGTCATTTCACAAGAGGATTCTTTCCAAAACTGTTTTTCTGCATGTGCGTGTGCATGCCTCCTCTCTGAACTCTCTCAACAGCTATTTGAAAACAGTTAAACAAAGTTCTCCAGCTGAGACCAAACAGGTCTGTTGCTGAACAGAATTCCTCTACCACAGCATTGCTTTTAGAGAGAGAAAGGAGCAAGTTCAGGGCAGATACAGACAGCAGCAACCTGGCAGGTTGACAAAATCCATAGTCCTTAAGCTAAAAATATCCATCTTGTTTAGAATCTTTTTTACCTTCTTGTAATCTTTCATGGGAGATTTTTTTTCCCCCTCGCTATCTCGTTTCTGGAATTTTAGAGGTTTAATGTTTGTCAAGGCCTCTTTATGAGACCAGCACCACCATCAGAAACTTCTGTTGTTAAACTTGTTGTGACAGAGAAATGGGTAAAGGTGCTAGGCTTTTGCTGACTGGTTGCTCTCAGGAACTGTTCAAGTAAATCTGTATGATCTTGAAGAGAGCGGGCAATTTTTAATAAGTCACTGCACATTAAATCCTCCTGTAGCAACCCACTACCCCCTTCTTCTGGTTCTGGTCTTCAATTTCTGATGTAAATTTATTCATGGCCATTTGTGTTGGTGTTTTACTTTGATTTATATAGCTCTTTCCAGCCCTGATGTTACTGCTTTTATATCCCTAGAGAGCAATCATATCTCAGCTAAGATATTTGTTTTGCTGGATTAATAATCTGAGCTCTTTGACTCTTTTTGTTTCCCAAGTGTTCTTTTAGACTGTCCCAGCATCTTTTCTGATTTTCATGAAAATGGGTACCACGATGATGCATAGCATTCCAAACCAGGATTTACCATTGGCAGTAGTGCAAATCCTCTTTTCGCACGATCCAATTAGTCCTAAATTGCATGATTTGTCATACAAAATCACCTCCAGGGTTGACACCTTTCATTAGGATCAACCATAGAATCAGCTAAAAAACCCTATTTTTTTTTTTTTTCTCTCTTGGTTTTAGTAAACTAACTGGTAACAAAAAGTCCTTCTTACTATCCCCAAAGTGCAGAAATTGACACTTCATACTGTACCTACTATTCTAACTCCTGCTATGTTGGGCTTGAAGGCTACCACAGACACTTCACAATAAAAAAGAAGACATTTATTGTCATGAGGAACTTGTAAACTAATTGAAAACTTGACATTATTTGATGGTATCGGAACTGAGGATGAGGTAGATCAATAAGTTCACAGTATATTTCAGAAAGACTAATACATAGCATGAATGAATATTTTTTTAATGACTAAACAAATTAATTTTTTTTAATTGATGTGCAGCAGCAAAAATGCTTGACAATGTTAGAAATTATTAGAAAGAGTATTCAGAATAAGGCAGATGATGGTAACATCAACATCTTGGGGGTTGAGTAGTGTCAGTGCCCATTGCCAGGGTTTGAGTAGCCTGGGTCTATTTTCCTTCTCTTCCCCTTGATGGCACTGCCTACTATTAAGCAGCATTTGGTACATGCCAGCCAGGGCTCATCACACAATTGTGCCTCTTTGGAACAGGCACAGTATTTTCCTTTCAACTATTCTTACCACTTTTTCAGGATCCTGTAATTGTTTGGCAGTGATGTTCCAAACCATTGAGGTGAGAAGTTCTCTAGATACTTGCCCATATTCTTCTCCCACATGAATGCCATGACACCCATGACTATCAGGTCTTGGGGCAGATGTCTGGGTGGAATTCTTTAACCTGTGTTTTATAACCCTAACCAAGACTGAAACACATTTAGGAGACATAGCAAGTAGGACCATGCTGGCTTGAACATTCCCAGGATATTCAGAATTCTCAAAAGCTGTTATAGGCAGCCTGAAGGAAAAAGGGAAAGTGAAAGAACAAGTGAAAGCATCCCCTTGTCTTCCCCATATGTTGGATGTGACTGTTAATAAATTCTGAGAGATGTTGTCCAAGGTACAGTGTTGTGGTTTAGCCCCAGCCAGCATTTAAGTACTAGACAGCCACTTGCTCACCTCTGCAGTAGGATGTGGGGTAGATTTGGAAGAGTGAAAGTGAGAGAACTCATGGGTTGAGATAAAAACAGTTAAATATGGCACACAAAGAAGATAATATATATTAATAATATATATACAAAACAAGTGATGAACAGCACAGTTTCTCTCCACACAAAGCTGGTACTATGCTAGACCCCCAGCTGCTGTGCAAGGCCCTCAGACTGCCCAGCCTTACAGCTCACACACACAAAGCAAGCCAAACAATTCACTACTTCCCATTGGCAGGCTGGTGTTCAATCACCACCCTGAAGCTGATACTGTGCAAGATCCCCAGCTGCCACACCAGCCCCTCAGCTACTGCTGCAGGCCCTCAACCCATCCCCCATTATAAATGGAGCATAGCGTCATATGGTATGGAATATCCCTTTGTCCAGTTTGGGTCACCTGTCCTGGCTGTGTTCCCTCCCAGCTTCCTGGATGCCCCCACCTTCTTGTCGGCAGGGTAGTATGAGAAGCTGGAAGGTCCTTGGCTGCTTGGCAACAACAAACAACATTGGTGTGTTGTCAACATGATTCTTCTCCTAAATCAAAAATACAGCACCACACCAGCTGCTAGAAAGAAAATTAACTCTATCCCTGCCAAAAGCAGGTCATACAGACATGACAGTGATGCCTCGTAGAAACATCAGCTTAACTTTGTGACCAGGGATGCTATCATACCATACCTTGATACTTCACAGTGCAACCAAAGGAGCATCCTCATTCCTCTCTTAGAGGTGATAAACAGTGCCTCAGGGAATACAAACAGCAAGTAATGATTTACATAACACAGCCATGAGAACAAAAAATCGCCCCTGTAGTAGAAGAGGTTTTCCTCATCTTTAATGAGAATATTGCGTATTTCAACTTGTGTCCATTGCCTCTGGTGACATCACAGTTCACTTCTGAGACGGGTGGCTCCATCTCTGTACTCTTCCATCAGGTAGCTGAAGATAGCGGTAAGCTCAGCCCCACTGAGGCTTCTTTTTTTTTCCAGGTATAACAAAGGCAGACTTCTCATCCTCTCCTCATATATCTTGTTTTCTAGCCTACGACCATATTGATGGCTCTTCACTGGCCTTGCTGCAGCACGCCCATGTTTTTCCATTGTATATTGCAATGAAATACATTAATTAAAAGCCATAGTATTTTGAACGGATGTCTTCCTTTTCGTATTTGTCATCTCAGTCAGTCTTTATACCTGGAGGTACAATTACGTTATTCATATTCCCAGCACCAAAGTATATGGCATCTGGTCACTGATATTGCTGATTCCATAATTTGGGTTTTCAACTTGAGAGCACTATAACTCCTCAAATATTAAAAATGACAATTGAGAAAATAATCTTCTTCCACCTTCTAGAAATAATGTCATAAACATAGCAGACATTCATTAAGTTTAAAGGGCAGCAAGGTCTAATCTCTGCATAAGGGACAGGATGAAAGCCACAACGCCCAGAATGTTAATGAGAATTCCACAGCTGACTTGAGCTGACTGTTCCAGTGATGGAAAAGTTCCAGGTATTATCTGCATCCCCTGTACAGACCTTCCTTTTTATTAAGTTCTCAGGCAGAAATCCATCATGTGCAGCTTGAACAATGAAGCTGCTGATACTTCTGGGATTAAGGTTGTTATAATGGTGGTCCAGTCAGGCCAACAAAGTCAGCAGAAAAAACCCCACATTTAATTGCCCCATGAAATCTAGAAGCAGAATGTAAGGTACTTATCTGTATTGTACATACCTAAAAGAATGTAGCAACTTGCATTATTCCTCCCTTCCCTCCCCAAACAGCAAAAAAAGTCAGATATCTGCTACGTATTGATTTACTCCACTGCTCCCGGACAGAATTGGGTAATAGCTTGCCATTAGCTTGCAGTTCATCATCTGGTGGCATCTAATCAATAGATCAAGTGATAGTCGCAGTTAATCTTATTTCTACATATCAATGCACAGATCAGCAGAGAGTTTTGTTTGTTTCTCTTTAGCCTCTTCAAGACTGATCCAAGAATTCCCATTCTTGATGACAAGTTGGATCCAAAAACCCGCCACAAGCCCTCTCTACATATCCAGATTTCAGTGATTCACATTACATTCTCAGTTCAAATTTAACCTTAATCCAAAGTCAATCTTCTCTTTCTTCCATCCTTTCCTTCTTTTCCCATTTCAGACATCCACCAGCTCTTTCTGTACATGACTGGCACATTAGGGAATTTCTGCACCTGCTTCCCCTCCAGTGCTGCCTGGTTCCTCTGCCTACCTCTTTTGTGAATCCCTTTTCCAGTCCCTTCTCTGATGGTTTCCCAGAAACCTCTACCTGAGCAGGTTTTGTCCGTCCCTTTACATCATTGGCAGACTGTCTCTAATAAGCATTTTTTTTGTTTTTTCCTGGGCTGCTATTTGGCTTTCCTGACTTTCTCATTGATCTCCTTGTACAAGGCTCAATCCATCTCATACAGTTCAATAATTTGGTTTATTTCCCTAATGCTATGCATAAACTACTGGGGGCACATGGTACAGTGGCACCCTTGCAGACACAGTATCCTAAGGTTCGGGTCATGGATAGATCTGACTCATATATTCTGACTTTCACTCCGGGGAAAATGGGATGTCAGGGTGAAGGAGCTGCTGTGTGTTCCTGCTCTTTGCCCAGATCCAAATTTCTGGAGTGCATAGTACAGCCCGAGGAGGCTGGAAGTGCCTCGAGGTGCCCCAGCTTTGACACAGCCTGGAAGACCAGAACACCCGGAGATGTTGTTATTTTGTTTTTGTTAATTCCCTGTATTTGGACCCAAGTCACAGAAAACAGAAGGAAAACACAAGGCTGCATTTGTGTTACTTGCTTTGCAAGTCACTGCTTTTGGTAGCAATGTATTCAGAGGTATTGCAAAAAGCAAAGAAATAATGTTCCTAGGACAGCATGGACTCTCACTGAGAATACCAATAACAATAGAAACAAGTCAAAGTTAAAACAAAAACCTGACATTTACAAATCATGAACTTCAGATTTCTGTTTGATAGGTCTGTATTGATCCAGCAGAAAGAAAAAAAGGCTTTCACCATCGAGCAACTGAGATACGAAGTGGTAGAAGAAAACATGTATGTCACAGAAAATGATGCTTGGACCCACCAATGAGCAGTGTGGGCAAATTAACCAAGGACATGAAGCACAAGTTTTGAAAAGACAGCAACAACAACAAAAAAGAAAGATGGGCTGAAAGGGGTGCAGTGAAAAGAAGGAAGTGAATGGTAGTGATAGTGCTAATTTTGGGGCAGGCTGCTAGCCAGTGGGGAAAATAATGGATGCAGCTGGATAAATTACTCAGTTTCAGATGGGTTTTGCAGCTGGGATGGTGACATAAACCACTTGTCACCAGGACTCTTTTCTTTGATTTATAACCTGGTCACCCATCCATCTCCAAACATCACTTTCTCTATACCATGCACTTCTGAAACCGTGCCCCTCAAAACTGGGAAGTTATTGGAACAATAAAGAAAAATACAGAGTTCTTTCAAAAACTAATAGTTTGGTTATCTTGTGTGAGTCAGCTTGTGTGGGAGTTGAAGAGCTTTGTAGCACATTTGTTAACTCTGTGCAGCTAGTGAAGTTTAGTGTTTAAACGAACGCCTGTGAAAGTTGTCTCATCCAACTAAATCAATTTATTTTAAGTCTTTGCAACAAATCTATTCTTACAATCTCTTTGGTATTGGGTTAAATTCCTCAGTGTAAAATGAATTGCTTATCAGATTTTGCACGTTATCAAAGCTGTACCCACAGTGTTTCCAGGCTTGAGTCCATTAATCAGTGGAATTTAAAGATGAATACAGATGGTAAGATTATTAATAAATGATGGGTAGGGAAGTGCACACCATTTCTTAGAAAAAACATTATATCTGGAGTGTACTGTGTAGTTTAAGACTGATTTCCATCCCAAAGGAATTCTTTTATATACTTGCTAATTAGACCTAATACATGTGTGTAAAAGAAAAGGACAATTCTGCATCAGGATGAAGTTGCTCACTTTTAGTGTAAAAAAGAAACAGCCTCATTAAGGCAGAATACTAAACAAAAGAGAGAGTGAGAATCTCTTGGCTGAGGAAAAAATACTAAAATCAAATACAGTGTCTCTCTATCCAGTGTAACATGGGTCCATAACATTCAGATGTGTACTTTCAGAGCTTGGTGCAGATGTGTGAGTGTTTATGGGCTGTGACAGAGACAGGGCAACGTTTTATGAGAATACCACAAGTTCCAGGACCATCATCAGACTGTGTGATGCTGCTGCAGTCCTACCTGGTTGTGACCTTGGCTCCAGCTGGGGTGCGTGGTGGTGAGTGGTGCTGTCAGGAGCTGATGGAAAAACGGCACTTACGGAAGCCTACTTTGGAGTAGGACGTGTGCATGCAACCCAGGGAAAGTAGAACACTGATGTGCTCATGAGGTGTTGCAGAGAAGGTGATAGCACATGCTGAAATCTGAAGGTCTTGTTGAGGTCCCTGTTGCAAAAAAAGAAGGAAAAGCTCAAATCCAGTTCCTTTTCAATTGTTGAGGATGCTGGAGGAGTGTGGAGATCTTGCAGGAAAGTCCTGTAAAAGGTTTAAACAGAAGGCTCAATCACCTAACTATCACCTTATTTCAACAAGCTTCCTATCTGTGCAGAGCCTCCTGACCCTGGCCTCTACATCACAGCCTCAAGGCTTGTGGATAAGCTGGGGTAGGATTGAATCCATATTTCTTTCCATGCAGGGCTCGGGACTTTAAGAGATATGCAATGACCTTCACTTCAATGATGCAGACAACAAGAAGGACTTGAGTTTTACTGCTTAAAAAGAAGTCTTGCCTTACTGAAATCCCCTGTAGAAGTTAACCTGAGAGATGAAATGAATAATGTAAAACTAGTCAGATAGAAGTTTTACAAAAGTGGCTTTAAAACCCACAGCACATAATAGGCAGTCATGTTACCGTTGAAAAAATCCACAGGATTGGCTGAACTGTCAATAGAAACATAGAATCACAGAATGGTTTGAGTTGGAAGAGACCTTAAAGATCATCAAGTTCCACCCCCCCTGCCATGGGCAGGGACATCTCTCACCAGCCCAGGCTGCTCAAGGCCTCATCCAACCCAGCCTTGAACACTTCCAGGGAGGGGGCAGCCACCACCTCCCTGGGCAACCTGTTCCAATGCTTGACCATCCTTGTAAAGAATGTTTTCCTAATATCCAATCTAAATCTACACCCTTCCAATTTAAAACCATCCCCCCTCATCCAATCACTACATGCCCTTCTAAAAAGTCCCTTCCCATCTTCCTTGTAGGCTCCTTCAGGTACTGTAGGGCTGCTATAAGATCTCCCCAGAGCCTTCTCTTCTCCAGGGTGAACAAGCCAACTCTCTCAGCCTGTCCTCATAGGAGAGGTGTTCCAGCTCTCTAATCATCTTTGTGGCCCTCCTGTGGACCTGTTCCAACAGTTCCATGTCCTTCTTATGTTGGGGACCCCAGAGCTGGACACAGTACTCGAGGTGGAGTCTCACAAGAGTGGAGTAGAGGGGCAGAATCACCTCCCTTGACCTTCTGGTCATGCTCCTTTTGATGCAGCTCACAGCCTTCTGGGCTGTGAGTGTGCATTGTCAGCTCATGTCAAGCTTCTCATCCACCAGCACCCCTAAGTCCTTCTCTGCAGGGCTGCTCTCTACCACTTCATCTCCCAGCCTGTATTGATGATGAGGATTCCCCTAACCCAGGTGCAATCTGGCCTTGTTGAACCTCCTGAGGGTCGCATGGGCCCAACTCCAGCTTCTCCAGTATAGACCATGCTCTGTTTAACTGCATCACTGTTACTCTAGTAGGAAACAACTGCAGATGGAAAAAAATACTAATTGTTATGAGTAATAAATGGTTGTATCCTAGCCTGTCCTGGGTGTCTTTCTAGTATTTCATTTAGCCTGGGAAATTATTTCTGCTCCTTTAACTGCCCCCTCTCTTCTGGAACTGGTGTTGTCTGACCAAACTTCAGCAAGCTTTGTAATAAAGTGATGGTCAAAGATGTTTTTAGCTGAGCACAGTGTGAAGTTACAGCTTTGTACAATAGTATTGTTCATGCTTTTATAAACATTTAAAGTATACTAGACACCTTACAAAACAAGAACACATCCTTTTCCTAAGACCTGCATTTGTGATGTCATAGATGTCCATCATATGCTAGAAAGCTAGGTAATAGGGAATGGACAAGAAGAGAGAGAAGGATAAACACATGGCAACATGGGTATGCACTGAGGTACAAACACAGCAGTGCAGCTCCTTTTCCTTACCTCTCTTGCTCGAGACTTCTCAAAGGAAAAATAATGGAATTGAACTTTTGGTGTTGAATTGAGTAGGAGGGAGCTGATGGATTGAGGGGAGGTTGGAGGAAGAACGCCCTTCACGCTATGGAATTATAAAAAAGCAGATAAATATAAGTTAAAGTTGCATATGTACTGCTTTCATCCTGAATGCCAATGTGCAAATTTCACTGTATATTTTAAATGTAGAGCAAAGTTCTTGTAACATTTAAGTTACCAAGCTCCCATTGGCATAACTGCAGCCTAAATTTTACTCATTTTCTTCACCGGTTTAAAATCTCTTGATCTAATCCAAATCACCTTTTTAAGACTGGGATAATCCTTCAGGAATACCTTCAATAGTTCAGGGCTTTAGTTTGTGCTCCTTTATGATCAGTCTTTTGTATTTTCTGTAGCTAATTACGCATTTTAATGAAGTTTGCCTCTATAACTTTCATCTCCCAAAGAGATGATAATTTTCACTTAGAATAATTTTAGGATTCTTTTAGATGATTAGTATTCTTTAGAATATTTAATTTTTGTACTCTGGCAATCAGAAAGATCATGCTAGCAATTTATGCCTGTTCTAACCTCAAAACCAGCATGAATTTAACCAAGGCAATTCTACATTAGATAATCTGTGGAAATCTACTTACGAAAATCCTTTTATACTGACTAAATTTTGGGTTGGATTGATAGCTATACATACAAACAAAGAAGACACAACCTAGATTTAAGCAGCTGTGACAGCATTCCTGCCAACAGCAGGTCTGATTCATATGGATGTCACCACTCATGGTCTCTATTGAAGGAGGAGGGTGGTCCCAAGGTGCCACTGGTAAAAAAGGGTCAGGGCAGTGAGCTGGCAGTGGGGAAGATGCAGCAATGGCTGGGTGTGAGTGACACAGAAAAGATTGGAAACTACTGAGTGAAAACACAAACGAACAAGCTTAAAGAGCCTCCCATGAATTTTTGACTTGAGGCTCTCAATGTTGTGAACTATTTTTAATGGGCAGAGTTAGAAGTGTCTGAGTTTGATGTCAGTTACAGGTGGTACCATGGCCTATCCCATACTGTTGTAGGTCATGGGGGGCATGGCAGGATGTTACTGCCCAGAGTTCTCTCCAGCTAGGGGTGGAGCTGGAAGTGGCCATGATTGCAATGAATATTGAGCAGTTGAGAGCCGAGACTGTATGTGTTTGCTGCGGAGGGCTGGAACAGCTGGAAATGCTGACAAGGACCCTCTGTAATCCTGCTGGGATTGTCATTCTTTAAATGGATTTTCATAATTGGAAGAGTATGAATAACATAAATAAAAGGTGGTGATTTACCTTGCTTTCCTTGCTGTTTCCTGGAGTTTTATAGCATAGTCATGTGCAGCCTCTGTGAGTAGGCAGTGGGTAGTCTGCTCGTATGAAATACTAATAATTGTGCCTAAATTATTGTTTCGTGGAAAATAATCTTATCTAACAGAAGCACAGAGGATGAGTGTTACTCACTGAACTTCTTTTGTGTGTTTCTCTGTGAAGGTATTTTCATGTTTCTTGATTAAAGAAATGGTACTTTTATAGTCACGTCCATGTATGTGTGTGTGCCCCTGTGCCTGTGTTGTGTTTGTAAAGGCATGCAAATACACCAAATTCCTACCAAATTTAATATCTGTATAGAAGTCTTATGTTCCAAACTATGTCTATAAGACACTACGTTATTATAGTTTCTGTAAAAAGACAAAAATCCTTCTAGAGAAAAGAAACCCTCCGAAGGGAAGGTACTATCCATAAAAGACATGAAAGCATCCCCACATAAGGTTTCTCCCTTGAAAAAAATAAACCAGTAGGAGGTCATTATGTCCACAGCAGAGAAAAGTACTTGTTTACTTTATTTGGATAACATCTCTGCCTTCTTCATGTCAGGAGACAATTAATTTGCTAATTGTAATGAGAAGTTTAAAGTGACCATTGAGGAACTGGAGAGCTATTTTTTTGGTTGTGGTCAAAATATAAATGTGAGTGTAAACGAGAAATTCACTTTTCCCCTTCAGAATTGGAGATGAATCAACAGGATTTGCATTAATACAATTTATTCTGAGGGGAAAAAAAAAGCCCAACCCAACTTGTGTTAATATTAGGAGCTACCTAGTCTTCTCTCAAAAGTGATTGTAAAATCAGAGGGAGAAGGGATGTAACGTAAGAGTCAGTGTTGTCATTGCCAAAGTGGAAATTCAAAATAACTCAGAAATCATAGTAGGGTGCCTGAGAAAAAAAATTGAAAGATCACAGGAGACTTGAATGAGATCTGAAGTGAGGGAAGGAGAACTCCTGCAACTATGTCATACTATGTCCTACTACCCTGCTGCTACCAATCACTGGTAAGGGGAGAGGATGCAAAGTAAGCATAAGTATCAGCTAGGAAATAGGATTGCTTTGAAGAAGACATACCTGAGCTATCTTTGGTTTAGATACAATATATATAGGCATTATATATAATAAAGAGCTGCTGAGAAGCACCCAGCTTCTGACTTGGAGAAGCCACTTGCTTCTCAGATGCTACTGAATCTCATTAATGGGGTGCAGCATCTCAGCCTTTCCAGTTCCTTTCTAGCACAGCTACCATTGCAAAAGATTTCATGTTACAGGATTGAAGTCATTTGGGAGCTTTGGGCTGCGCAGGAAGATCTTGGAGAAAGTGGAAACAGTCTGGGACTTAGCAGGATGGATATACAATATTTACAGATGGAGGTGAGAATAAAAGCTTGAAGGAGGTCCAAAAAGATCAAGTTACTCAGGACCACATCCAGTCAAGTTTGGAACAACTCAAAAGATGGAGGTTTCACAACTTCTCAGGTTGACCTGGGACAGTATTTTTCTGCCCTTGTAGAGAAAAAGGTTTTCCCAATATTTAATGGGAATTTTGCATGATCCACCTTATGTCCAGTGCCTCTGGTTGCATCACCATTCACCTCTGTATCCTCCCATCAGGTATCTGAAATTAGGAGTAAGATGCTTCACTGAGCCTTGTTTTCTCTAGGTAGAACAAAGCCAGATTTCTTATTCTCTCCCCATACATCTTGTGCTTCAGCCATGAGCCTATCGATGGCCCTTCAATGGCTTACTGCAGTATGCCCCTGTTTTTCTTTTACTGGGAACCCTTACTGGACTCAGTCATTCAGATATGATCTCACTAATGCCAAACAGAGGAGGAATTACTTGATTCAACCTCCTGGCCACAGTTCTGCTGGAACAGACTAGTTTGTGTTTGCCACCTTTGCTGCAAGGCCACGCTGCTACTGATGTTCAAGACACCTAGGTCCTTTTTGGCAAAGCTGTTTTTTTCCAATTTTTTTTTTTTTTTGCCAGCCTATACTGTTGTGAGGGACCGTTTCATCTTCTTTTGGAGATTTGGCTTCTTTGAACTTCATAATATTCCTGCCAGTCCTTTTCTCATATCTGTTGATGTCTCCCTGCATAGAAGCTCTACCTGCAGCACATCGACTCTGATCTCACCTGTGAATTCACTGAGAGTATCTTTTAGGTCTTTCATAAATATATCAAACAGTACTGGCCCCAATATCCGTCTCTAAGGGATACAACTAGTAACCAGCTGCTTGTTGGATGCTGTACCACTGATCACAACCATTTGAACCTGGCAGTCTAGACAATTTTCTGTCCACTTTATCATCTACTAATCCAGTCCATATATCACCAGTTTGGCCATAGAAGACCATGACAAAGGCCTTGCTAAAGGCAGTGTATAAATTATCCTACTGCAGTCTTCTTGCCCATTGTGCCAATCATAAAATTATCATGTTAGTCGGGTGAAATTTGCCTGTGGTAAATCCATGCTTGCTGTTCCTAGGCATGTTCTTGTTCTTCATGTTTTTGTACATGTCTTTACACATTTGAATTGTTTCTTTTTGTTGTCTGGAGTACATACTAATTAAAGACTCACTTTTTTTCCTAATTAAATGCTTTATGGTGAATTATTCTACAGAGGCATTAGCACAAGCAACTAGAAACCTTTAAGTATATCAGGAACATCAAACCTATAAAGGAAGTGGTGGCTTTTACCAGCTTTCAAAGTATTAAGCAAATGGTTATGACAGATGAACAGGCTGCCAAAATCCTGAATAATTTCTTTGTATAGACCCTCCCTTCAGAAGATGTCAGAGTTATTTCACTGCATTGATCTTACTCATGTCAAAAAAAGATGGAATAGTGTCAGGGAACAATTTTTCAAAGGAAGAGGAAAAAAACCCAGCAGGACTATGTGAGAGAACACCCAGGGACTGCAAAGACACCCAGTAATGAGGATATTGGTTAAAGCTTCCAACACTGACACATGACTGGGATTGAAACTGCCACTGATTAAAACCACCCCGCAAAGGACGAGAATAGTAGCAAATTTGGGGATGATCCTAGGAAAGTCAATAAAACTTACATTAGATGAACTGGATGAAATGCTAGCTAGAAATAGAACATCCAGAAGACATGATATGACAGAATGTGAATGGTGCTTATGTAAAGGAAAATCTTGCATCTGCAGAGCAGGAATGCTTCAAATACTTCTTCAGAAAAACAGATAAATGAATAGCCACAATTTGCTTGGGTTGTAAAAGCTACTGATATCTGTTGAAGTACTGATGACGTAAAGTATTATTAGCAATGGGTTAGTGTGACTAGATTTAAACAATTATAAGCTAAATTTAAATTAGCTTATAATTAATTTTATGTCGGTAGGCTGTAGGCCAAGTAGCCTGTAGCTGGCATAAGCAACAGCTAACATAATTTACAGTTGAACCTTCCTTCTTCTCTCCTAATGAAGAAGAGTAGCTGTTGCCATTGCTTTATCTAAGACTTCCTAAGCAAAACAGAAGGAGATAAGGAAAGCCTAAAAAAGCCTCCTTGGAAAGATAAAGAAAGGAATGCAACAGCTGAGGGTGGAAAAGTGGCTGCTGAGGTAAGCGGAGGCATTACCAGCTTTAAACAAAGGACTGGAAAAAAATATAAAAGGTGACCTGAACAGAGAACTTGTGAATGCTTTGAACTTGCAAATGCTTTGAACTTAAAGGAGTTGAATCTGCATGATCTCTGCTGTAGACCATCTCCAAATTCTGAAGACTTACAGGACATCTGGCCAACAGACCGGTGAGATTTTATTAACAGAGGCTACATATCACTGCTTAGCTCTGCAGAGTTGTGTATGTTCCAGTAAAGCTTGTCTGTTACAGGATGGACTTTTTTATCTCAGCTGTTCGCTACCCACATTCATCACTTTGACAGTGGATTTGGCATTTCTGGGTGGGCTTGAAGCTTAAGCGAACTGAGAGAGATAACCTTCCAGGACTAGAGGTTTGGAGGATCACAATTTCCTTCTCTGAATGTAAGGAAGGTGCAAGTGCTAAGATAACTTTGTTTTGAAATAGGAGCAGTTATCTCCTCATGCATTACTATAAAAGAGACTGGAAATAGCTGCAAGTTAGCAATTCATGCTTCAAATGTATATCCTACCCATCTGGTCACCTATGGCTTATCTGGAGGCATAGCTCATACCTGGTGATACATCTGTTGTCAGGAAAGGCTAATAAGGGTCATGCATCAAACCCTGGGCTCATCCAGTGGTCACCGGCTCTGCTGAACAAAAGGGTCACAATAGGAGGTCAGTATCTGTCTCTGTCTCTATTTCCATCTCTGTCTTTGATTTGGTAATAGGTGAAGCAAAAGCAGTGGAAGACCATGAGTGCTTCCTACCCAAACCAAAGCCACAGAAACCATGCTTTTTGGATGGCACTATTAAAGTATCAGAGCCAAAAAAAGCAGGTGGTACATTGGTTGTTTTGTAGGTGGGACAAATTACTATAGAAGGGGAACATCTCACATGGGGTAAGTGACAGTGAATTTAAGTGCTAGAAAATGATCAAAGGAAAGTTGATGACACTTTATGCTCAGGCTGACAGGTGGCAGCATTAAAATCCACACTGGTGAATCAGCCACTGCCAGGATCCTGTTTCAGATTGTGGAGGGATCTTGATCTGGTGGAAAAGGTCCTTCAGTCAGCATATAGTACACCTCCTTTAGCTTCAGCATGCAAGGCCAAAAAGTCATTAAGACATGTCCTGATCCATCATCTCAAGTAAGAAGGATAGAGAATCATAGAAATATAGAACTGTCTTGGTTGGAAGGGACCCTTTAGATCACCAAATCCAACCATCACTCTAATCTGCCATCCACTACTAAGCCATGTCCCTCAGCACCACATCTTTTAAATACCATCCTGGGCAGCCTGTTCCAATGCCTAACAACCCTCTCTGTGAAGTTTTTCCTAATATCCAATCTAAACCTGTCCTGACATAACTCGACACCATTTCTTCTCATCCTATCACTCATCACTAGGGAGAAAAGGTCAGCCCCTGCCTCTTCACAACCTCCTTTCAGCTAGTTATAGAGAGCACTTAGATTTTCCCTCAACCTCTTTTCCAGACTAAACAACCCCACTTCCCTCAGCTGCTCCTCACATTTTTTTCCAGTCCCCTCACCAGCCTGGTTGCCCTTCTCTGGACATACTCCAGGACCTCAATGTCTTTTCTGTAGTGAGGGGCTGAAAACTGAACACAGTACTCAAGGTGAGGTCTCAGTAGTGCTGAGTACTACCTCCCTAGTCCTACTCACCACACTGTTCTTAATACAGGCCAAGATGCTGTTGTCTTTCTTGGCCACCTGGGCACACTGCTGGCTCATATTCAGCTGGCTGTCAACTGACACCCCAGGTCCTTCTCTTTCAGGAGGCTTTCAAGCCTGTAACACTGTTCAGGGTTATTATGACCCAACTGCAAGTCCTGGCACTTGGGTTTGTTGAACCTCATGCCATCGGCCTTGACCCATTGATCCAGCTTGTCCAGATCACTCTATAGACACTTCTTACTGTCAAGCAGATCAACACTCCAACCTAACTTAGCATCATCTGCAAATTTACTGAGGGTGCACTTGATCCCCTCGCCCAGGACATTAATAAAGCTATCGAAGAGAACTGGGCCCAGCACAGAACCCTGAGGAACACCACTGGTGACTGGCTGCCAACTGGATTTAACTCCATTCACCACCAGGCTGCCAACTGGATTTAACTGCATTCACCACTAGTGTCTGGGCCTGGCCATCCAGCGAAGAGTACGCAAGCCAAGAGCAGCCAGTTTCTCTAGGAGAATGCTATGGCAAATGGTGACAAAAGCTTTGCTGAAGTCCAGGTAGACAAGATCCACATCTTTATCCTCATCCACTAAGTGGGTCATGTTGTCATAGAAGATCAGGTTAGTCAAGCAGGACCTGCCTTTCATGAACCTGTGCTGACTGGGCCTGATTGCTTGCTTTTCCTGCATGTGCCTCATAATGACATTCAGGATGATTTGCTCCATAATTTTCCCAGGCAAGACTGACAGGTGTATAGTTCCTCGGGTCCTCCTTCTGTGATTCTGTGATTCTGCCAACTCCTTCAGTACCCTTGTGTGGATCTCAATTGGCCCCATAGACTTGCATACATCCAGGTGCTGAAGCAGGTCCCTCACCATTTCCCCTTGGATTATGGGGGCTGCATTATGCTCCCCATCCCTGTCTTCTGGCTCAGGGGGGCTGGGTACTCAGAGAACAAGTCTTGCCGGTAAAGACTGAGGCAAGGGCAGCATTCAGCACCTCAGCCTTTTCTTCCTCCTTTGTTACTGGCCCTGTCTACTAGAGGACTGAAGTTGTTCTAGTCTTCTTTATTATGAATATATTTATTAGAAACTTTATTTGCAAGCACAGAAGCTAACCCTCTCTAATTTAGAGGAAGAAAGGGGAAGTTTGAGATGGAAAGTGGTAGGGTGTCTCAAGTCTGTAGACTTTATAGAAGTTGGACATTGTCTGAAGACACACCAATCAGGTTGGTGGCATAAGCTCATCCTCAGGGAAATTCAGAAAAAACAAAGCCTTGACAAGATCACAGAGTGGTGCATGATCTAAGAGAAGAGGAGATGTAGAGACGTCTATTAAGAGTATAATTTGTGTGACTAGCAGTCTGCTTACAAAAGTAATAAACTCACTAGAGGATTCCTGGACTATGAAGCAGGTTGTGAAATGGACCCTTCTTATCCCAAATTTATGATAGTTTCACCAATTGACAGAAGTATTTCCAACTTACAGCAAGAGAGCCAGCACAGCTGCTTGGGCTCCGAACAGACAGATGTTTCTCTGACAGAAACTGGCTATGACTTGGGTCTGTATGTCACAGGGAAAATTAGAAATGATTGCATCTGGCATTAGGGTTTGAACAAAGGCTTTGAATTGCTGGACATCCCCAGGGAGAGGACTGCTGAATGCTGAAGATGGCTCTGAGAGATGTTGTAAAGCAGCAAGGAAAAGCCTGAGATATGAATCTCCCAATAATCCTAATGCTAAAATGAGGAACTGCTGCATCTCCTGGAACAGAAGAGACTCGAGGATGCTCCATTTGCAATTAGGAGTGTGGCTGCCAAATAAATTACAACCATATGGTCCAACAGACAGATGGATTCAAGGCATGTTGAAGACAGTGTCAGCTACACACCACCAGGTAGCCAGGCGTACATTAAAAGCAAATGTTCAAAAGATGGATAAAGTATCATGCTTGTTGCACCTGGTAGAATGAAATATTGGAGACTGAATAACGTAGAGGCAAAGGAAAACAAAACCCCCCATGCTGAGGCTTCAGAGGGTGGGAGCTCTTCAAAATGTCAAGAAGGCCAGCCCCACTAGCTAAAAGTGAGATGGGGAAGACCAGTAAAAACAAGTTCAATTTTTCAAATTTAAATACATGAAAAAGATACTAAAGAAGCTGAGGATTTTACTTTCATTTTGCAGAAAGATGAAGCTGGACCATGACTGGGACTGGGAAGATGATAAACCTCACAGCATTTCTGGCCTTTGTTTGAGTAAAAGTACTTTCAAATTTGTAGTCTCAGTATTTACTTTGGTTGCTCATAGATGTATAGCACTAAGTATAGGATGTACCTGACTGAACTTACAGACCCGTGAGAAGTTTAGAGGGAAAAGTAATAGTTCCCAGTTGAAAAGATGCTCTGACGAAGGAGTCATAGCTCAGTGCATATTTAAATAAAATACAGATAAAGCGTGGCACAATTGGCCAAGGTATGAAATTGACAGGGAAAAAAAACATGTTTGAAATAAAACAATAAAATAAAAGCTTAAACTTGTGCAATGTTCAACACTCAGGCTACATGACACATCTTGGCACTGGAACAAGTTGCCCAGGGAAGTGGTGGATGCCCCCTCCCTGGAAGTGTTCAAAGCCAGGTTGGGTGGGGCCCTGAGCAGCCTGGGCTAGTGAGAAGTGTCCCTGCCCATGGCAGGGGGCTTGGAACTAGATGATCTAAAGATCCCTTCCAAGCCAAGGTCCCTTCCAGCCCTAACCATTCTATGATTCTATGATCTTTTCTGTCTACTCTAGACACAGGATAGCTGATTTGGCTTCACAACTGCTTCATATGAAATCTGGCTGATCATACTTGCTGGTCATGGCATTGAAAGGAGCAGGAACTAGGGAACTCGGGGAAATTGGTAGCATGAATGCTGGAGCCCTTGGTAGTTAGGTGAGGCTGCAGTGTTGAGTCCTTCTAACTGAACAATAGGCAAGCTACAGTGCTAGAGCAGTGCTTGGTAGGAGATGTGTTCCTTGTCTGGAAATAAATAAATGAAAAGATCAAGTGTTACTGAAAGTATTAGAAATTAAAAAAAAATAAATTATGGCTCCTTCTTCTTGATTGCATCTGGCACTTGGAGCAGATGCACTGAGGTGGAGACAGTCCTCCCCACTGAGATCAGAAGGATTGTGTTGGATTCAGCCATGGATAAAGACTGCTGAGTACAGACTTGATGGAAACTATTCACTTTTATCCAGGATCAAGTCCTCTATTAAGTGATTGCCTGGTGTGTCATTTTAAGATCACTCTTCAGAAACATAAGAGAATAGCATTAGCTTGTGTGTGAAAAAGGATATATGTGTTTCAGAACAATGTGTGAATATGATTTAATTAATGATATTTCCAATCAAACTGTGTTTACTGACTCCAGTGTAGCTGTTCTTGGATGCTGTCTTTTTTTTTTTGTGTAAACCACCTGTGTTTTCTAGTTGATTACTCATTAAATACTGTACTTGGTATCAAAATATAACCCCAAACGCAACTGATATGAAACTGTCTTATGTAAATGAAATCTTAGACCTTGAAAATTTTCAATAATGACTATAAATGCTATGGAATCAGTCAGAATGGAATGGCCTTGATATTTGTATATCACAGAGGCAGATACTGTAATGCATTGAAGGAAGGAAGGAAGGAAGGAAGGAAGGAAGGAAGGAAGGAAGGAAGGAAGGAAGGAAGGAAGGTAGGTAGGTGGGGTTTTCTTTGAGTGGTCACCCATAGCTGCTGGAATCTTAAATTCATCATTGTAAGATCTCATTGTGGTCTTAGTCACAGTACTAATAGTGCTAATAATGCTAGTACTGTCTCTACCAACGTAAAAATGGGTCGTTACTGTTTGAGGCAAGCAAAGCACCAACGTGACAGCCTGTTGCATGGATCAAGACTGGATAGGTACCTCTTGTCTTAGTCAAAGACAAGGCCTCTGTCTTGGCCACCAAGAAGTGTTGGAGCCAATACTGGCTACCACCCAGTAAGCCTTAAATGGTGCAGAAGAGTGCCGTGCCAGGCCTTTATGTTGATAACAGTCTCATTTATTCCAAGAGGGACTTCACAGAAGCTGGGACAAACAGGTGGTGGCTAGCATGAGCTATACTTAGCATAATGACATTTGCTTGAGCATTTTTCTCCTGCAAAGGCAAGTGCAGGTGCCAGCATGGGCTGTAATATGACATGAGAAACAGAACTGGATATCTGGGGAAACTGTCCTTTGACAGATACAGTAATGTAAAAGCCAAGAGAGGAAAAGCAGCTGCTGAAGTGAGCCTCTGAGAAAGAACAGGGAAGAAAGTTATAATGTGACCAGAAGAAAGCAGCAGTGAACTCTATGAACTTAAAGGAGCTGAATCCAATGTGGGTCCCTACAAGGTGACCTCTGCCAGACTCCCAGCCTGTCAGAAATCGGTGAGATCCTGCTACAAAACATGTGCTTGGCTTTGTATAGTTGAGGAGGTATCTTGTGAAATTAATCTGTCTCTTGTGAAGTTAATCTGTCTCCATCTCAGGTGTGAAGTGACCGCTACACAGATTTGTCATTTCAGCAACAAGGGCTGGCTGATCTTACATCTGTGCAAAAATGCAAAGTCGGACCAGAGGAAGGCATATGGGAACCCATGCTGCATCAGCTCTGATAACTTTTGTGAGGTAAAGAGGACAATGAAAGCATGAGTTTTCAGCACAGAATGCATTCATTTGAAATGATCTACTGGGAATGGGCAGCCTATACCAATAAAATACCTGTTAATGGATGCAGAAATTAATTTTACACTCCCTTGTATTTAATTGTTTTCTGACTGCTATCAGTTTTGTGGTCTCTGATTTACTCTTGGGGCTATGTCCCTTCTCAAATACATTAAATATTATACCAATAACAACAACAATAATAATAACAGCAACAATAATAATAGTGTGTATTTTACTCTTTCTTTAGCTTGTTAACTTTCTGTTTTACCTTTTAGAACAATTTCTTCCTGGGATTGTTCCAGTATGGGTTTCCTGCAAGTTTCATCTTTGAAAGGTAATTTAGGGCTTTCGTAGTGAAAGTTCAGTTTAATTGCTTAAAAAAATCCTTGTTATAAAAGAACAAAAAAAATGACTGATATGCTAACCTTTTTTTTTCTTTTTCTTTTTTCTTTTTTTTTCTTCCTTTCCTCCACCACTTTGGTTATTAAACAAGTCTTCTGGGGATTATATAAATTCAGAGATTCTTGAACTTCTGCCAAAACCATGGTACACTTCCAGTGGGTATATATAATTCTTTAATGCCTAAAATGCAGCTGGATATGTTGGGTTTACACATACCCAGAGCCTAATGCATGTTATCTGCTCCAAAACTGATTCTCTCTTTTGCCATAACTCTTACTAGGTTGTTATACAATAAAGAGCCAGGTGCCAACAATCTTAGCAATGATGCCCCAGTTAAATCTGCTATAGATGAAAGTGCACCTGCCAGAAATATTTCCCAGGACATGCAATCATTTAGTCTACAAATTCAAATAATGCTTATTCTCCTGGTTAAATTACACCTAGAAGTCTAGTCAGATACATAAAGAAAACTTGGTAGATATGCCAAAAAAAGGAATAAATTTGAGTCTCTGATCATCGGTACAGATTTTATAGCCCCAGAGCTCCGTGAATTCCAGTGAACTTACTTCAGATTTATACCATTTAAGCATGAAAAGGCTTGGAATCACTTGTAAGAATTTTCTCTTATTCTCTGGAAAAATATTTACAAAGGTGTGTTCTGCAATTTTATTGAGTTGTGTGCAGTACTAACACATATGTGGCTTCTGTGCCTGTCCTGGACCCTAGTTTTCAGAATTTGGGACCGGGTAGCTTTCTAACCATGGACTGTTTGTGTGCTTACCAAGCAAAAGGCTGTGTGCTCTGCAAGGGGATCCCTTGAGGGATGCAGAATGTCCCTACTGTTCTAGCTATGTAACAACACAGACACCAAGTCATCAAAGGTAGTCTACCCTTTGTTAGGGCTATTGCTGAGTAGTTACAATTTAGGCCTGGAATGTGGCCTTCAAAGCTTCTTTCTGTAAACTGGTGAAATCAAACATTATTTCTCAAAAATCACCCTCTTGAAAAGCCTGTTTACTTCCACTGAACATAATAAGACTTAACCTGAATTTAGGTGGTGAGGGTACATACCATGTTGAAATCAGCTTGAAAGTTGTTATTGTCACATCGCCATGAAACATTAGATCATCTTACGTCATTTCCTGCACTGGCTTATGCTAACCAGAGTTGTCTAATTAAGACTGCTGCTGGGATGTCCAGGAGAAAGGAAGGACTGGATGACAGACAGACTGGTTTAACTTCTCAAGCCTTTTTGCCATCATGATGTCTGCGATTGAACATGTATTTATGGATTACTGAAGGGATCCCTTCTCTGCCTTCGCCTATGCTGTAGGGGAAGGCTGGGTCCCTCTTACAGGGTAGTGCTTTCCTATCTGAATTTGGTGGTTTGGGTTATCAGCTGAAAGCCAATTTTGTGCTGAGTGCACAGTAGGTGATAACAGGTCTTTTTGGATGGTCTTAAATTGTCTAATGGCATAATTAGGAACTTCTAAATCAGAGATTATCCCAGTTCACACTTCAGATGATTTTAATGTTTCATTTCTTCAAACTGTCACAGAATCTTCAAAAGTCTCTGCTTGCTATCTTACATTATGCATAAAACTTCTGTGTGAGGAAGAAGTAACAACGTGCTTTCAGAAATTTTTGAATAAAAGAAAATGTAAGTATAATAGTATTTTTTCCATAATGATGAACTAATTAAAAAAATTAATAAATAGATTTACTTGCATAATTTTAAGTAAGTGCAGTGTGGCTTGCTGAGATAGCCAGCAGTGGCTGTGCTTTAGAGACATGCAGCATTTTCTGCTGAGGAATTGGACCAATCCAGCTTCTAATTAGCTTTACTCTAGGTTATTCTTTGCTTCCAATGTGTACTTAGGTAAAACACAACTGTGTTTTTTCATCTTCAAGAAAACTTAATGAAAAGTACCTAGTCCAATGATTCCTACTGCATGGCTCAGGTAGTCCACACCGCAGTTCATTATCTCTGACATGCGGAACTGAGTTGCATGGTGAAAACTATGGACACACTCATGGTCTGTGAAAAGCTTTGAAGGGTAAAAGTGCTCTGCAGATCACAACATTGGTGAGTGATTTCTCCTTTCAGCTGTCCTCCATGAGCCATCTGATGGACTACCTGTAGTTCTGGAGGAGAACTTGAGGTGGGTTCCTTCGCTGGGGTCTGGGCATCTTGCTTTGCCCAGCATCACAAAAAGTGGCCCTCACTTGAGATTTTGTAAGTGTTAGAGGTATAGGACCATCATATCAGACTTAAGGTCAACCTCCCTCCTCACCTGGCGACAGGGTCCTGAGGTGCTTGCGAATGAGTAGGCTTTGCTGTGCTGGGCTTGCCCTTGACTATTAGATGATCCCTTAGGTCTTAGGCCAGCAAATGTAAAGATGAGTGGCCCTAATTTTCTTTCAATAGGACTGGAATTGAGAGTGGGGTAGAAGTAGATCCGGGGCAGGGACAGGGTTCATCAAAATTCATTTCTGTGCAGCAGCTTTCCCATAGCTATACCCAGCAGATCCTGGGCACAGCTGAGAATATAAAAAGCTATAAACATGTTAATGCTGGTAATACTGCCTGTTCTTTTGGCACTCAGCTTCCCTCTTGGAGAAAAGCCAGCTCATATTCTGATTTTTTTTGTGTTGCAGATTCTCCTGAGATGCTACATACTCAGGTCAGGCTTTGTGATTTGTGTTATAGTGGTGTAACGGAGAGTAAATCTATTAATTTATTTCAATGTATGAAGTAAGATTCTGAACCCTTATTGCTATTGCTGAATCAGTAAACACAGGTTAGTAAATTTTGCCACTCTGTAGTTGTTTTCAGCAGATGCCAACCCAGAAATACTTAAAGATGCTTGCATGACTTTAAGTACAAGCGAATTCAATGTAATTTTAAATTCACGGTCTTTCGGGTGACTGTGGCAAAAAAGAGACCATCGCAGTGGTTTTTATTGTAATTCTGAAGCTGGGGCCTTGAAACCATTTTTGCTGTGAAAACAAACAGGTATCAACTACAGATTAAGGTGATTTTGAAAAACAAGCTTAGCAACAGCACAAAGATTATATCTGTGTGAGTTATAAAAACCCCACATCATCTGTAGGAGACCAGAAGTGAAGCGTTACAAAGGTGAGGAAGAAAACAAGCAAGTCAGGAATGGGGAAGAGTGTAGATGCACTGAAAGTCCTAGATGACAAAACTCACTTCAGGTTAGTCTAGATTTCCACCAGTGCAAGAAATAGAGAAATATAGCACATTTTTAAAATCAGTTGCCTGCCTTATGAGATAAAAATTTGAAGTCAGAAATGCTTCATTTTCAGGTCTTAGAAAATCCTCATTGTGCAGAACTCTGCAAATGGAGCTGGGACTTGGAGCATGACAGTTGCAGATTTATGCATCTAATAATAATAGGACCTTAGATTTAGTTTTTGCTGTTAATGGAACTACATAATATTAAAAGATTGTGTAATTATGTATGTTAGAATTTTTCTTTAATTTATATTAAGCTAAACTGAGATGTACCTACCACTTCCAAGCAGCAGTATTATTTCAAGTACCTGTTTACAAAAAATCGGGGTGTAAACATGAACTAAACTAAACTAGGTATTTTTTCTTGAAAGGTCTGCATTTTCTAAGCTCAGATCTGTATCTTTTCTAGAAAGATGTATCCAAAAGCAGTGGTAAATTGAGGGTATTCTGTTTTACAAGGGGGCAGTTCTTTCAGTTGCATGATTCTTCCTCCAAAGAACTTTTAAAAGTTTCACAATAAACTCAATCAAGAGGCTTTTCTATTGAAATCTAATGCTTTCTGTCACATATTTGGCTCGAGTACTGAATACTTGGCCAACCATACCTAGAGGCACGGCAGCAGAAGACATGTACAGTAACTGTAAGTGGAAGGGAATGAGCAGTGACCGCCCCAGCGTGGGATGGGAAGGAGGGCTCAGCTCAGGCTGAGGCATGCTTGCAGGGTTGTCTTCTTGTTCCCTGAAGATGTCTTTTGTGACCCCTCTCCTCCTCCTTTTCCCAGGGCAAAAGACCCCGGCAGGCAGGAGCGAGGGCAGTGGAAGGTGGCAGGACCAGAGGCACGGGCTGAAATGGGGCTGTCTGTGCTCTCCCGGTGGCGATTGGGGATGGAGAAAAAGCCTTGTCTTGCATGTGCTCTTGAAAGGGGGCTGCTTTCAGGCACACCCTTGTGCACACTGAGGCGGAAAGAAATGCCCTCGCAGGCGGGGTGAGGATGGCAGTGAGCACTTGTGCTGCGGATCCTCCGGCAGTCTGCGCAAACAACGGCAATGTGTCTGCTCTCCAGACATTTATTTATTTACTGAGTGGGGAAGAGGGCTGAGCACTTGTAGGACAGCAAAGCAGAGAAATTAATAGGAGTCTCAGAGAATTAGTAATGACATGTGGAACTATTCCTTATTCAGTTACCAGACGAAAGGTGGCTCAATCAATTAACCAGCCATCAAAATGTCCAGTGAGTGGCTGGCCTCTGTGAAAGCAGTTTGTGTGAAATCCAGTTCTGAGAGTGCAGACATCACTCCCACTAACACAATCAGCCCAGTTAGTGCAGATGGGGACTCCTGTTGTCCCTCTCAAGAGTCAGACTAATAATGAAATAGCAGCAATGACTTTTCTACACAGGCATCATCTTGATAGTTCAGTTTTTGGACTTGAGTCCTTTCTGAAAATTTGGGGTTATGCCTATATTTTAATGCTATAAGTTTATTCCAGGAAGGGAAAATGGGGATTGGCAGATGTACATCATGTGTATGTGTTAGTGAGAGACAGAGAGAGAGATGGCGGATTCTTCATGTAGGTAGGTGTTCATGTAATGCAGAAAAACTCTCAAGTCTGTGGAATCAGAGGGCAGCTAGTGCTGTGCACTGCAAATCACCTGCTTTTTTTAAAAATATCAATTATTTGGATGTCATTTTTTGGGGAGTCAAACCATCAGGCTGTGTGAGTGCAGGCTGAACAGGGGATGTGAGGCATAGGCAGCAGCTACAGCTGTACCACTGTTGTTGCTCAGCATTTCACCTAACGTGCTTATCATATTGTAAAGGTAATTGTAAAATAATAACAATTTCTTCCTTCTCTCTTTCCCTCCCTGTAAAATACTGAGTGACAAAGTAGTGCCTGAAGAACAGGCCTTGTAGCAGTTGAGGAGCAGGCAAGGAAGGTAAGATTGAGGAAAACCCCGATGAAGAGCATTATCCTTAATTCACCTTGGCGTTAACAGAAGCTTTAACAAGCCTGGAGTCTGCATGCAAAAAAACCTGTTGGCAAGTGTGTGGCTGTCCTTTGCACACCTGCTACTGCAGCTGGGTAGGAAGGCAGGAACAGTGTGTGGAGGGACCTATGTACCCCCTGCACTGTGCCCATTGCTACTGCTGTCATCCTTGGCAGCAGCAGAGTGTGGCTGAGGAAGAAAGCAGGGAATGGGCAAAGAGCAAAGCCCTGTGAGTGGTGGTGTGCTGTAACCCCAGCTGGCAACTAAGCACCACACATGCTTGCTCACTCCCCCACCCCATGGGATATGCGGGAGAATCATAAGGGTGAAAGTGAGAAAACTTGTGGATTGAGATGAAGACATATAATAATTTACAAAAAAACCCAAACAACCAAACCCAAACCAAAAATGGTAGAAAGAAAGGAAGCAAGGAAAAAACAATGGTGAAGTGAGGGTTGTTCTTGTTGGTGGTGATGAAACTAAGCAAGAAATAGAAGTGATGCAAAAGAAAACAATTGCTCACCACCAGCTGACCAGTGCCCAGCCAGTCCATGAGCAACAGGAACCCCTGCCAACCTCCACCCCTTCCATTTTATTGCTGAGCACAATCTCATCTTCACAGGTCTTAATTCCCCATTCTCTATTTCTCTCCATCATATTTTTCTATAGGGTTTGTAATTTTGTATTTCTGTTGGATCACCTTTCTTCTCTTACTTGAGAGTAAACTCTTCTCTTACCTATCAGGAGCAGTTATTCAATATATGAATGAAAATTTTTATCCTATTATTATTCTGTTGCTGCCTGTAGAATTATTGTTGCCAGGCTTCTTTTTGGTAATGCATGGTTACATCACTGCTGTGTGGGATTCTTTTCTGGGTACATATAGCTCTAATATGTTTCTAATATGAATATTTAAATTCTGTAAATATAAATATCTAATGGTGTAAGAAACGACCTGATCTATTTGAAGATGCCTGTGCTCCTTGCAGGGGTCGTTGAACTAGATGACCTTCAAAGGTCCCTTCCAACCTAAACTGTTCTGTGATTCCATATGTTATGGAATATCCCTTTGGTCAGTTGGGGCCAGCTGTCCCAGTTGTGTCCGCTCTCTCCCCTAGCCTACTCACTGGTGGGGTGGGGTGAGAAGCAGAAGAGGCCTGTGTAAGCACTGCTCAGCAGTAACAGAGACATCCCTGTGCTATCAGCACTGCTTTCAGCACAAATCCAAAACACAGCCCCATAGCAGCTACTGCGAAGAAAATTAACTCTACCCCAGCCAGACCCAGTACAAATGGTTAGTGCTGCTGAACCACTGTGTGGGCTCCGGTCAATGCTCCTGTATTGAAGGAACAGGCTTGAACGTCTGGTGCTGCTGTTGTACAGGAGAAAAAGTGAATCACTGTTTGCTCTGACACTGGTCCTGATCCTTCAGCCAGGGCTTCCATAAATCTCCCCCCAAGCCAGTGAAATTGTTGATGTATCCAGGTAGAGGGAGGGGAGCCAGTGTAATTAGAAGAAGAAAAAAAAAGCTGAAGGAGAACTAATTACTGCAGTCATTTTTTTCTGGCTTTGTTAATAAGGAAATGGAATTGAGAAGCAGAGATACTGTATATGAAACACTTCAACAGTTTAAAAACTGTTAGCAGCATCTAGTGAGACTGCTTAATTTTTAGTACTAATAGCGAAGCCATTCCCAGAACACCAGTTCTCTGAGCTGCAGTGGTACTCTGGGGATGAGGCTGCTATTTGTCACAATATTACTCCTCTTCTTTTTTCTTTTTTTTTTTTTAAAGCCCCATCACTCCCTGTTTATTGTGGTACTTGCTGCATGCGAGGAGAACAAGGGAGGTTTGCGCATTTGGAGCGGCTGCTGTGTGTCTCAACACATCTTATCAGTCTCTCCTGAGGATCAGAGGAACAGGCAGCTACTGCCTTCATCCCCCCTCCTGCGGATACTTCAGCAGCCATCAACTTTCACCCAGCTTCAAAGGCAGGTGAGGGGCAGATCACTCATGATTCTTCATGCAATGAAAAACACCTAACGAGGAAATGTGTATAAATGACTGTGCTCTCCCAGAATTGTACCCAGTGTTTGGTGAAAATAGCTGGCAAGAACAGGTAAAAGTAGCACACTCATAAAGGGAAAGACATTGCTTTGTAGCCTTGACCTTTTTCCCACAATACCTGCTTTCTTAGCAACTTGGTTGAAGAAAACCACGTGCCTGCTTCTTACCCTGAAACAAACAAAAATTAAGAGACAGAAGAGTTGGCACATGTTGTGGTTTGACTCCAGACGGCAGACAAGTACCATGCAGATGCTTGCTCACTGCTCTGCCCATCTCCTCCCTTCCCCCCTCCCCTTTCCCATCCCCCCGCCCCCCGCTGTGGGATGGGGTGGAGAATTGAGAAAAAGTGAAAAAACTCATTGTGGGGTGAGATAATGACAGTTAAATAAGTAAAGCAAAAGACATGTGCTCCAGCAAAGCAAACCAAGGAATTCATTCTCCACTGCTTATGGGAAGGCAGGTCATCATCCATCCCCAGGAAATCAGGGCTCCATCATGCCTAATGGTGGCTTGGGAATACAAGTGCTGTACCCTCTGATATCCTTCCCCTTCCTTCTTCTTTCTCCAGCTCTATATGCTGAGCATGACATCATATGCTCTGGAATGTCTCTTTGGTCGTCATTTGGGGTCAGCTGTCCCTGCTGTGTCCCCTCCCAACCCCTTGTGCACCCCCAGCCTCCTTGCTGGTGGGGTGGGGTGAGAAGCAGAAAAGCCTGTAGCTCTGTGTAAGCACTGCTCAGCTGTAACAAAAACATCCCCATATTATTATCAACACTATTTTCAGCACAAACCCTAACCATTACGAAGAAAATTCTTTCTCAGCCAAACCCAGCATAGTAATAATTTGCTTTTATCATTATACTTTCTTATCAGAAGTATTCCCAGCCCTTCTATCTCATGATACAGTATTCACCTACATTTTTTTAATGCAGTCATCTTGGCATGGATCCATTTCTAAACAACGCTTGGGAATGCCAAGTTCACGTTAAAGGCAATAGTGCTTGAGATGTATAGGATCAAGATGGCTCAACTGTTGTGTAGATTTGTTGTTTCACATGAAAACTCACATGCATTTGTTCATGTGTTCAGCCAATACTTTATTGTATAAAAGTAAATTGTTTCTTAAGGACATATTTTATCTTTTCTCATAAATCTACAGCTGATCAAATCCCAGCACCATCCTAATGCAATCCTTGCTATCTATTTTTTTCCTCTGGAATGGAGGTTGTGTTGTATGGATTAATATGTATATAAGTCTCCACAGCAAAAGGAAACCCGGAATTTTCTGTTCTCTCATATTCACTTGCTACAGCTGTGTATTTACCCCAAAGGGTGTTGCACTGGCCATCTTCCATTACAAATGTGAACATTTGACTCTTACACAGTGGGACAAGCTCGGAACTGGAATGAGCTCCAGTTTGTCTGCAAGGGTTGAGAATAAAGTGATTTCTTGCTAAATGGATTTGCTTTCAGTGGGAAAATGTGAAGTGTCATGAATCTCTCTTGAGCTGCACTGCCTGCAACAGATCAGAGTGTGACCTAGTGTGCAAACGCCATTTTCACAGATTTGGGACTGAAAGGGAAATCCTGGATTAGTGCATGCAGTCCTCTCTTCCCAGATGAACTCAGGTTATTGAATTTCTTTATCAAGCTCAAATTTACCTAAAGAAAGTATTTTTTCCCTCCACTATAATATCAGAGGGCTGTTCAAGAACCCGCTCTTCCAAAGGCTCAAAACCTGCTTCTAAATCCAGTCTTAGATATTCAGGAACAATTTAAACTCATTTGTTCTCATGCCAGCATTTTCCTTTAGCTTAAATAGCTCTTTCTTCTCTGTGTGTTTACCTCCCCCCAACGTATTTATAGGCAGCAATCATAACCCCCATTGTTTATCACATCTCTATTTACTATTTTAATTAGAAATAGCAGCTCTGATTTCTTCCTTTTTCTTTTCTTTATAAAATAAAAGATTGATTATCAGATATTTGATGCCACCAATTTTCTTTCGGGTTTTTTTTTGTGTGTTAATTTTAAATGGCTTCAATTTATTTAACTTACTGCTCATACTGAAAATGAATGTTATGCCTAATTGGCTGCATTTTCGTAGCTACACAAAGGGGACATTGCATAAAGGCAAAGCAATTGGATTCTCTGTCAAAACAAATTAGAAAATATATTTTTGGTTCTTATTAGGGCAACAAAAATACTTGGTTCCTCTGCAAGCTGTACAGTCATTTGACCTATTTATGACCTCAGGTGCATTTGGTTCACCTCCAAAGACCAAATGAAGTGATAACCGTAGCTAGTCAATAATCCAGGACTTAGCTGGCCCAGGAGACATTAGTATTAGTGTCCTATGGGTGATGTCTAAATTAGATGGCAGTCAGGTATGTGTACACTAGAGTGGTCATTAGAGTGGGCAGATGTGCTCAACTAATGGCTTACAGTGGGGATTGCTGCAGGGGGAATTCCTTTAGAAAAAAAGTGAGTTAATATGAGACAATAGGCTATACAAAGGGTGCTTTTCTGCGAGCTGTGATGAGTATTTTCAACATACAGACTAGTTATGATTTCTTGGTGGATAAATATGTGAACTGTTCATTTAACATGAAAGATGAAACTAATCTGGGTGTGTAAACACTGGCCAGTAATACCAATCTAAGTAAGCTTTTAATTCTAAATATGTAAAACCACTGGACTAACCCAGGAACACAACATAGAGCCCTGTGCACAACAGAGTAAAGCTCTGCACGTATAAGCAAAACATGCCTGTGAACTCGTTGCAACATTGAGAGCTAACCAGCAATACTCCCAGATCACAAGGAAAACTAACTGCACAAGTGACCTATGTACCAGCATCTATGCAAATCTCAGGCAGATGCAGAGATTTATACACACTTTACACACCCCTGAGGAAATACCCATTTTATATCACTGATGGAGCAGATGTATTTTCCTCTGTGAAATGTGCATAGAATCTAATCAGAACAAAGTGTTTAATGTATTCAAAGCAAGTGCACGCCATCCCTTAACTTTACTAGTAAATCGGAATATAGAGCAAATTCATATCCGAGCTAATTAGAGGTTTTATTGTGTGCTATGACTATACATTTGCATGAGTGCATTAGCAGAATCTCGTGCCATTCCGACTGCCCTGCAAATTCTCACCCAGGCAAAAAATAACTTTTACTCCAATCGTCGTTTTCAGGGTGATGAAAAAGCTGACAATGAGAGATATTATGGTCCCTTGAAAATGTTGATTTCCAGTATTTACTCTAGTATTCAACTCCTCCCCCTCCCCCCACCTTTTAACTTTGTGGATGTGAGAGAAATTAAGACAAGAAAGCTCTGGTCAAATGTCAGTCCTGAGAAGAGCCTTCCAAAGTGCCCAGCCCTGTACTGCATCCATACATTTTGTGACAGGAAAGTAGCATGATTCCAAATTTAAACTTGCAGACTTGTAACTGTTTTGATGCTATCCCATCAGAATAAAAGAACATGGTACAGCTAATGTAATCCTAAATAGTGTAAAATGAGATGTGTATTTGAAGCATCAAGGCGTTTGAATGTATCTCGTGCCATGGTCATGGACAATTATATAAGGATCCATGAATAAAACATTTTTAGTACATAAATAGAGTAGAAACATGAGGGAAAAAAAGGAAAAAAATATGCAGTAATGAGTCAAGAAGGAAATTCATCCTTTAATCTTTTTCAGACTTTGGATCACAGCACTCCAGCTAAAGGAGAATTACACAGTAATGTCCAGAGAAATACATAATTTACAACCTATGTACTGCAAGGATTTTAATCCTCATTTTTTTTGGCGAGCCCTGCAGATGGAGAAATTATTGTTAGCCTTTCTAAGCCTTTGATACTTCAGTGAGGAGATCCAAAGAAGGCAGCATTAATGTCCATAGATTTAAACGCAGGATTAGCAAGATGTTAGTGTTGAAATCGGGACAATGAAAACCGGCCTCAGTAAGCAAACAAATCACTCATCCCACTCCTGGCATCAGCTGGCAATAGCGTTGTGAGGAAGACCGCTTGTTCCAAGGAACTCGTAGCTCGCGTAGTGACACAGATATTTGTCAGTCTCATGGAAGCCCAGAAAAAGGGAAAGATACAATTTGGAAATTATTTAGGTAGCTGACTTATTGAGAGGTTAAATATAACAGAATTATTTCAACATGCCAGATGATATGGAAGCCAAATTTGAGATGCGACTTTTTAATGATAAATGAGTTCCCCGAGATTATTGGGGATGTTATTGCTGAATGCTAGTGAGACAGGTTGTGGCACGCGTTAGCTGAAAGCCCAAGATCTGTCAGAAGCAGTGTACTAAGGAGATTATTTATGCTGACTAATAAAAATGAAGTGTTCTGGTTCTAAAATTGATTCTTATTTAATGTAATTTTGCAACTAGTGAAGTGATATGAGGGACATCTAAAATAAAGAATGTTTTTGAAGTCTGTTTCTCAGGACAACCAGGCTCTTCTCAAAGTGCAGACCTTTCCATTTGTGAATTAAAAATTAAGCTTTGTTGATTGGGCTTTAGTTGAATGATCATCTGAAAGTGCAGTAACTACAAGCTTGATTTTCTGCTGGTTCATAGGTGGGAATGGGTCCAGCGAGTGAGCAGAGCTACAGCTCTGCAGCTGAGAATCTTCATCCCAAGCTGTATCCAAATGAGTTTAAATGGTTTTAAATTTTTAAGAGCTTACGAATCTCCAAAATGTTTTAATGGATTTAATGCAGCCTTGTGAAATGTAACTCCCTGGACATATGCGTGATGTTAGTGCTGTAGAATTGTGACTGATGGTAAAGCAGGGAAGGGGGAATTAGTTGATCAGAGTTGTTGAGGGAGGGTATTTACCATCTTTGAGAAATTCCAGGATCTGGAAAAATAACTAAGTTTGTCTGGGGAGTACAAAGAGGAATCTGAGTGCTTCCCACTTAAGGAAAATTCTGAAGAGTTTTGTTGAGAAGGAATAGAAATATTTTCTTTAAAGAATGGGAAATCTTGGTGTGAAGAGAGTTGGGTAAAGTCCTGTTAAAAGGCTTGGTGACTCCATACAGGTAAGAAGACAGGTTTGAAAGACTCTTGAGGTTTGTGCATTTACATGGACTGTTTTTCTGATGGTGAAAATATCCATCTGAGAACTCCTGGCTGCTGTCAAGATGGACATAGCACTATGGATAATCAAAGAAACTGTACTGGTGGCACAGAGTCCTCACATGCAGAGGCCTTGCAGTGAAGAATTAGAAGAAAACACTGATAATGAGTTGAAAGAAAGAAGTGGAAGAGGCAAGATGAAAGTTTTGAGATATCAGAATTTCTAGTAGAAGAGGAGATGCAGTTTAAAAGATTGAGCACAGACAGAGAAACTTTATTCATTTTCACCCTCTTCTCCATTTAAAATGTAATTTTTGGCAGTTAAATTTTGCCTATTCCAAAAGCCTGCCAGGCTGTATTTTACCTGATCCATTATTCTACCGGAGAAACTATGGTGGCTGAAAATTTGCCTACCTTAGCAGTAAGAACAAGGTCAACCCTTTGTGCTGCTATTTCCCCTGAAACAGCCTTATTTTAGCACCTCTACGTGCTGCTATTTCTCCTGGAAATAGTCCTATTTTAGCACCAACCATGTTGCACAGCAACATTGTAACATCACTTTTCCTGAAAACCCTGCAGATTCCTCATACCTGTGTTACAAACAGGAGAGAGGGAGACAGCCCGAGAGAATAGCATGAACCACAGCTGAGGGGAGTAATTGAGGCAGGATGGATGAGGGTGCTGCTCAGCTCTGGTCTCTTGGAGATGGAGAGAGAGCTGTGGCAGAGGTGCAAGATGCAAGAGGTCTCCTTTCTCCAATGTAGCCAGGGGAAAGTGGTGATGCTAATCCTCCCCTTCCCCCTCTACAGTTCAGAGCTGATGGAAACATCAAATGGCAAGAAGAAAAAGCACAAAAATCAAAAGAGCGTGGCAGAAAGAAAATGCTAGCATGTCAGAAGAGGCAGGATCTCCTGATGGAGCTGGAGGTGAGAGGGGAAGCCCCTGTCTGTGAGCTCCTTGGTAATCTTCCTTGGCCTGCAAGACCTCTGGAGATGAAAGGAGCTTGCTGTTCTGTGTTCAGTACAAGAAAAAATTTTCAAAGTTTTTTTGTTTTTTTCTTCTTTTTTTTTTTCTGGGAAAAATGAGAGAGACATATGTATGTGCCTGTGAAAGGTGCTTAGGGCACTGTGCCTGGCTGGGTGAATCCCCTCTTCATCCACCTATGGTGCCAAGCTACTAGCTGAGATCCTCAACCATGGGGCTGCAGCTCCCATGCTGCTTCAAGGAGTATTTCACGCTTGTGAATATTCAGCTTTTCTACAGAAATAGAAATGTCCTCAGTGAGGCAAGCAGAGATTCTCAACCCTCAGGGCCACTCCTTGGCCATGAAAATTTCTGTTCTAAGGCTCTTTTAAGTGCTTGTCTGTCGCCTGAGTCAGAGCGTGTCTGGAAGCAGTTTTTGCGCAGTTCTGTATGTCCCCATTACAAGTGCAGAGACAACATCCTTTTTCTCAGTTTGACCAGAAATTGTATCCTGCTGCTGAGAAGGACTTGCTGGCAGAAGTTTTGCAGACTCAGATAAATCCCATGGAAATCTTTTATGGACATGAAGTAGTGTTTTCCAACTGCTTTGCCAAAAACTTCTGGTTAAGCCCCATTTCGTAGCAATGCATGCTGTATTGAGGACTCTGAGGGAATAATTGCAGGTTTGTACACGTGAAGCAATAGCAAAAGTTGGATTCAGATACTATGAAAGCCAACAAGGGTTTTCCCCTCAACTTGTCTTCCTCTTGGTGGGTCTCTCAGTGTACTCATGTGGCAGTGGCTTGGGAACCCAGAGGTTCCCAGCTGCTCTTTAAAATCTCCTTCTCACAACAGGCACAGTTTACTTGCAATGAGTCAATTAAATTAGCGGTTTGTCTCAGCTAACTGCCTTTTAAACTCTTCAACTGTCTTTCCAGTCCCTAGGGCAGCTTCATAGATACTGATCACACTGGACAGGAGATAGTGGATGTTGTTGGTGATGGGCAACCTGCACTGGAAACAGAGCACCTAGCTAAGCTTGTCAGCATTTTCCGCCTTGAAGATGAATATTATTGCTGCAAGTGCAGCAGCTCCTGTGGGAAGAGTTTTCTTCTCACATTATCCACCGGAGGCTCTTTTAAAATTAAAATTAATTCTCTGGGGAAACTATAACAGCCCACAAGGATCCTGTGGAGGAGAAAGGCTATAAAGAAGTGCAATTGCCCTGAGAGGAATGATTTTACTAATGCACACTCCTTTTTCATTTCTGTGGCTCCAGCCTGGACTTGCTGTGCCAGTACCAGAGGATGCTGAAGATGGGGTTGCAGGGTTGGAGGCTGTGCTTAACTGCACTGACCAAGGGGAATTCAGCTAGGAGCTTGGCAGCCACCAGCTCTCTTTACAGCTGGCTTTCCATGCAGCGGGAACTTCAGCACATGGCCTCTACGAGCACTGCTGTATGCTCTGACACCAAATAAGACACAAACGTGTTTGGAGTACAAGCACAGCTTTTCTGCCTGCTTTGTCCCATTGTTGCATTAGGAATGGGAATGGAGGAAGCAAATGCTCTGACTTGGGCTTGAACTTCTGCTCTAACACCAGCTTCTTCTCTATTTCTCTTGTAATTAGTCTCACTGAGAGGTGCTGGAATTGTTGAGAGGGTCTTGGTGGGGATAACAATGCGCATATGCCTTTTGCCCAAAGCACAAGGGTAAAAAAACCCTCCTGTGTTGGCATTCCTGGAAATGTTATCCGAATAATTATTTTATTTGCATTTGGACACAAATGATCTTTTGAAACTAAGAACATAGGAGGCTACAGCTACTTATTTTCTTTGTGGGCAAAGAATGACAGGACATTTGGAGTTGTATGCAGTCTTGGGACCTCTGGGAGAATGTTGGTACCAGGACCTGCCTGGTCCCATGGTGGTTCTGCAGCTGTCATCTGTTTTCAGTATAATTACAATGGATTTGCAGGGACTTTGAAAACTTCCCTTTGTACTTGATTTGGGAAGCCCTGTGATTCCAAAATTGATTTATGCCTTTCTGAAATTTCTTGGTGATCAACCCGTTAGCTGAAATGGGTGGAGGGGTGAAATGGGAAGTTAGAGAAAGCCGGGCAAGCCATGTTTACTTTTCACTCCCACTGATGGTTCATTCTGCACCCTCTGTGCGCAAACAGCCTTTGTGCTGGCCAATTACTATCTTAAAAGTGACAATAACAATTCAGGCCACAGTCTAACAAAGCATCTATAAACATTCATATCTTCTGGCATGTAAGTAGCCCCTGTGAACATCAGGAGTTTTATTACCCTTGCTGTTTTTGTGAATAAGAGATTTTCCATGTGTCTCAGCAGATATGAGCGATTAAAGAAACTAATAAGAGAAGTGAAAACCAGTTTTGAAATGTGGCATTTTTTTCCCCAACTTGGTAAATGATACATGTATCCATTCGATTTTTATGCTTTAAAACTTATTAGGAATTGATATGAAATTTTAGATATAGTTATATTAAATATATTTATTTGCACGCTTGAAACATAAACCTAAAGGGAGTATTTTGATCAATATTTCCATATGAATTTCATTAGTCATGGAAACCAATTAGTTTTCCTAGCAGTATCTGTAATACAGATGCTTTCCACTGGGAACTTTGATGAAATTTAGCTCATTTCTCATAGGCCCCTTGACACCCATGAGAACAGCAATATCTTTCAGGGCCACTACTGGCCCTGAGCGGCAAGGTCAGGATGAAAAGTGCCACCTCCCGCTTTGTCCTGTCTTTACCTTGCAAAGAGGAGTGAAGGAGGAACAATTCATACCTCTGGATTTGTCAGTCTCTGGAAACATCCTGTTTTCCCATTATGAAGGGCTGTAAATAGAACACAGTTTTCTAAGACAAAGGGATATTAGATGTAAATGTATTTTCAGCCAGGGTTTCCTCACAAACCTGTTTTCTTGGAAATGATGATTGACTGACTACCTTGCTTATTTTCTGTACTGCTATTTGAGCTTCTTTTTTAGCAATTGTATGTTTTTATTTGAACTACAAGTAATTTCTTGCCAATTATGCTGATGAAGTGTGAAGCTCATTCACAATTCCTTTTTCAGATTCCAGTTCAGTGCACAATAATGTTCAAACTACCTACGGCTGGGTTGTCAAGGTAGAAGTAGGTTATTTGCTGCTGACATGATATGACCTACATTAGAAAGAGGAAGGAATAATGTCTCCTCTCTTTGTTGGTTCCATAATCTGTATCTACAAAAATGTGTGAAGCCTAACTCCAAGGAAAGAATTTGGTATCCCAGGCCAAACAGTGTCATCGTGACTGATATTTCAGTCACTTTACTGCAGGTGTAAGGGGAAAAAATTGGTCTAGTGTTAGCAAAACATGTTTTAATTTCAAATTTGTGTGTGCACATGTTTTCTGGTTCAAAGGAGAAGGTTTAAAGGTGAAGACTAGTCAGCACCCTGAAGGACAGGGAATTCTGTTGGGGTGGTAGCAGCTGTGATTTGAATACTGTGGACCGGAAAAAGACTCAAACATAAGTCACTTGCTTTTCAAGTGAATGCTTTAACCATACCTAAGGAGACTGATGCTGGCACTTTTTATCCCAGTGTGTTTTTCAGTGACTGTGCTGGGGGCTGGTGTGCTCAGGGATGAACCCAGCATTGCTGCTGCCGTGTATTAGGTGTGTGCTGCCTGCCCAATGGAGAGGAAGCCGCAGCACCTCTTGCACCGTCTCTCCTAATTACAGCTCTGTTTAGGCAGGATGTGGGAAGGAATCTGTTTAGACCATGGGCTTCTGAACGAGAGCCTGTGACTGTGCTTAGGGCTCTGGGAAATGGTCTAGTTAAAAGAGATTTATTTTTAAAAAATGTGGCCAGGGCTAGAGAGTGCTGGAAAGCAAAATCACCCTCCCAGGCTTACAGCTGCCTGTGTCCCAAACTAAGCTGAGAGTTTTATCTCTTCTATCTCCACTTTACAACTGAAAGTTGTTGTGCTTGGCTTTGCGCAGTTGTGCTTTTGGACTGTATTACATTTATGTTACGAACTGTCTGAAAGTAACCCTCTGATAAAAAGCAGTTCTCACCGACAGCAAAGTGACTCCGGATGGACACTGGTGTGACTGAGGTCAAAACTGATCCTTTGGGTATTTAGAAGTGGACTTGTTTTTCAGAGAAAGTCAGAATCGGTTTGTACTTTGAGAGCTCAGAAGCTGATACAGAGTTGGCGCTTTAGCAATGAGGCTTTGTGGCTGGTACCCAGCCAGTTACTTAGCCAGCCTTAGCACTAATAAAAACATGAAACAGTTTTTAGTGAAGTTCAGGTTACTTTAAGTATGATTTCATTCCAAAGACAAGCCTGCTGCAAGCAGTCAGGTTGTTTGCAGACTAAGGTACCCCTCAGCATCAGCGTGAGAAGTTTGGCCAACACTATTGCACTGGGTAAGGTTCTGAGACAGGAGTAATTAAAGAAGAAAAGACTTAAAGCTCCTAATATTGCAGTACCGCTTTCTCATATAACTATCCCTTGTATGTTTGTTGTGGACTTTCACCTGGCAAATGAAACTAAATGATCTGCTAAGGGGTTAATCCATTTGGTTTACTTAAAAATTCTTAACCACGATGAAAACATTTTAGCACCTAAGAGGAGAGATTGTGGGTGAAAAACTGAAGATACATGATTTATCACTCCCCTCACAAATAAAATTTATTCATTGCATCCACCAGCCATCACACAGATGGTCAGAAAATTGGCTTTGTGTAGGGATGTGGATTCAGGCATGAATATTAATATGAGACAGATGTAAACGCATATTAATATGCATTTGCTTTGCATGGACTGACATTACAATATTTTCATTAAAGAAACCGCGTTTGAAATGGAAAGTATAGGTCACCTTTTAAAAACATAAAATAGTAGGGTACAATGTATTTACACTTTCCTGGAACAACAGAAGCAAGCAAATAAATATTTCTTTTAAGAAAAAAAAAAAAAAAGAAGTGTATGACATTTGTAGCAAAATATATTGGATGCAATGTAATAATTAATAAATCAGAAAGACATCTCTCACTGTGCAGTTAAAAGAGATTTCCTTTTTTTTTTTTTGCTTACCTTCTTACGCTGGTGGTAACGCATGCTGTAATGTTTGGGTGATACTTACAGGGCTACAGATCAGCATACAGTTGAGTGTAACTAAGTTAGATAGACTTACTAACCTCATCCCATCTGAAAATGCACCATTCAATATGTTGTTGTTTTTCTGATGGCAGCAATGCATAAACCCTGTAAGATTTATGAAGATCCAGTACTTCATGTGGGGTTTTTTTTGTAGGAGACAGCATTTATGTTCGCAGCAGTGTTCACATCTGTGCATTGTTAGTATTTGCTCATGGTAACATCATGCATTTGCCCAAAGAGAAACACCGTGTCATTATATGTGTCATTATTTATGTCATATTATAAAAGAGAATTTCACAGATATTTGCTAAGCATTTTCAGGGCTCTGTAATGGAAATATAACTTCGAGGGGGAAATTGGATGAGTTTTGTTCTTATATAAAACATTCAGGTGCTTTCTGGCTGTTAGCTGTAACAGTTGAGTGTCTGAGTAAAGAGTTTTATAATTATAAATATTTTTCAAGGAGAGGTTGTTGAAGTAAAGTTGAAAGGCATCACCAGGCTCTCCGGTGTCTTGTCAGGTCCCGTCCACCCTCTGGGTGTAACTGTGGGGTTATGAACACCTGAGCAGGCTTCTGCTTGCACTGCAAGGCAGGTAGCTGGTCCCCTGCACGTGCAGGTGCGAGCGTGAGGACCTGACACGCTCTTCTGCAACTCTGTCATTTAAAGATGGCACAAGTGCTGGTGTAAGCAAGATGCAGCTTTTTGTCTGTGTCCAATACCTGTGGCTAGCGATGAAACCCCCTGTATAAGGTGGAGATAATAGTTATACTGCTGTAAATTGCTGTGAGTGACAAAACCCACAGTACCTCATTGGCCAAGCCTGCCAAGTGCAGGGTGAAGCACAGAAGTGGTAGCCCCATGGGCTTCTTGTGCATTTCCGTGCTGTGAGGCTACTCAGTGTCAGGCAGAGGTACCCTGTGCTCTGCTCTGGATGTCACATGGGTCCCTGTGTGGAGAAGGGGCTTGTGGAGACAGCTGTGACACCTTTGTGTCGCCTGTGGACTGTCCTATGTAGGAGGCATTTTTGGCCAGCTTTTCAGAGCAGCTAGCCATCCTGGTTGGTACAACGTCGGGGTAGGATCTAATGCCCCAGTGTGTTTTGGAAGCATCTATAAAAATGATATCCTGATAGCTCTTCTTGCTGACAGGTGCCAGTGGAGCCTTGTTGTATTTCTTGCAGCAGATGCTGGGTAAATAAATGTGGACTTGGTGACCTTTGCTCCAGCCCTCCCCAGTGCTTAAAAGACTCAGAGGCTCCTCTGTATGGGTATGCAAGTATGTCAGTTTGGTGTGCAAGTATGTCAGTTTAGTGGTGGAAGGGGAGAAGGAAAGTTTATATTTGCTTTGCTATTTTTTATAATATTTTTTTTTCTTTTCAGCTTCCTAAGTTTCAGAAAGCTTCCCACAGAAGACTGCTCTGTAGCTCCTGAGAGTGTGCTGCCCTTGTTTTCCCTGTGGCTGACTCGCTCCAGCTCAGCTGTCAGTCAAACAGAGCATCTCCAGAAAGGTAATGCAGAGGGGACCCAGCTCCCGGCTCATTATATGCTTCTGTCAATAGAACAGAAGAGATCTCATTCACATAACATATTTTGTATCACAGGTAACTTCCTCAAATTCCCAGTCATAAATCTTCCTAATTCAATATTCTGTGATCTGATTCATCTGGAAACCCAGCAGAGGTTTCAGCAAATCTGGCAGCTCCCCGCAATGCTTTCTTCTCATGACTTCCCCCTCCAGTCCCACATCCCATGTGCCTGTTCCCTCTCTCTCCCTCTTCATCCCCCATCTCTAAAAAAATAATAACCCAGAGAGTCAGTATTCTTATTCAGAAACTTTCTTCAGAAATTATTTTCAATTAAAAAACCACAGATTTTTAAATTTTGGGTTTTTTTCTTGTTCTCAAAATTCAATTATTTGAGTTTGCTGAATATTCCTGGCTTATTTCTGGCTCAAATCCACTCAGCTTTCTATCAGATGTCCCTGGGACAGCCGGGGAAGTTGTCATCAGGGAGCCTGGCTCCTTGTGTCTCACACATGGCAGGACTCTGACCAGATGAACTGTCACAAAGTAAGGATGGTCTCTCCTTATTGCCATCATTTACTCTCTGAAAGCATTTACTATTCATATTTTCCATCCAAATTCAGCATAAAATGACACATGGGAAGTGCTAGTTTTTACTTAAGCAGAGCACAGACCAATAGGTGGGCAGTGGAAGGTGGAATATAGACATAGGTGTGATGGGGTGGAGACTCATCCCCAGAGAAGAGCTTGCCCTCTTGTTCTTAGGTGACAGGAGGTTTTGGTTTTCCCTTGCAGGACATTCTTCTGAGGCACCCCCCAGTATCAATACAGGCTGGGGGTTGAAGGGATTGAGAGCAGCTCTGTGGATTTGGGAATACTAATGGATGAAAAGCTGGATGTGAGCTGGCAAAGTGCACTCACTGCCCAGAAAGCCAGCTGAGTCCTGGGCTGCATCAAAACCACAGTGGCCAGCTGGTCAGGGAAGGTGATTTTGCCCTCTATGCCACTCACATGAGACCTTATCTGGAGTACTGCATCCAGCTCTGGGGTCCTCAGTACAGGAAAGATGTGGCCTTGTTGGAGAAAGTCCAGAGAAGGGCCAAGAAGATGGTCAGGGGTTTGGAGCACCTCTCCTATGAAGACAGGCTGAGAGAGTTGGGCTTGTTGAGCCTGGAGAAGTGAAGGCTCTGGGAGCACCTGAGAGCAGCCTTCCAGTACCTAAAGGGGTGTATAAGAAAAATGAGGACAAACTTTTTAGTGGGGCTGGTAGCGATAGGACAAAGGGGTAATTGTTTTAAGCTAAGGGGGTAGATTTACAGATACAGATATAAGGAAGAAATACTTTAAAGTGAGGGTGGTGAAACACTGGAACAGGTTGCACAGAGAGGTGGTAGATGCCCCATCCCTGAAAACATTCAAGGTCAGGTTGGATGGGGCTCTGAGCAACCTGATTGAGTTGAAGATGTCTCTGCTCGTTGCAGGGGAGCCGGACCTCTTAGATGACCTTTAAAAGTCCCTTCCAACCTGAAGCATTATATGATTTTACAAAATGAAAAATGTGAAGTGTGTTTTGCTAGGGGTTAATGAAGGATTATGAAAAAAAAAATCTCAAGAGTATTCTAGATCTAGGTCATGGTACCTGTGGTGCTTCTCCAGGAAAAAATAAGCCAAAAGTAAAGCTTCCTTTAATATTTTAAAAAATGTATTTTCTATTTGTTTTCCAGTGGTAGACCAAATCAGTGAAGATGAGAAAGCATCTGTCTCTGCATTTGATCCCTTGTTTTGCTTTTTATACCACATGAATAGTTCCCATCAGACCATTTTGAGGACAATGGTGCTGAGACCATCTTAATTGCAAGTTTCTTTGGTTGTGTTAGATTAGACTGCAATATCCTCATCACGGTCTTTTCCTTCTGTCCCAGCAGTGGCTTGGTGAAATAGGGACCTCATTGTTCACCTCCACCCAGAGTGGCTCTTCAGCAGTCTGTTGGCTTTGCCCCCTGAGTAATTTTATCCTGCTGTGCTCAGACCACCGCATGTCTTGCAGTTTCTGTCTCTTGTGCCAGTTGCTTGTTTCCTACTCATGTGTTGTTCTCTGGAGTAGTAATTAAGAAATCAGACTCTGCATTTTACAACTTTTTAAAAACAGTATCATTGTGAGCAATGCCTTGGGGAGCTTACAGGTTTCAATGACCACCAAACATCCTACTGAAGACCAAAGAGCCTGTGGGCATTGTCACTGCCCGTCAGAAGACACTTCCTTCTTGGCGCTGACCACTTGTTGCCAGCTTCTGTGGGGCTCTGCATTGCTTCCCTACGGATATTCGTGGGAGTTTACAGGCAAGGTAGGACACTTCTTCAGAGCCTCAGGCTTTCTTCTTTTTCAGTTGCCTTGAAGTCACTCTCAGCTCAAGACAGGGTAAAGTTAAGTACAAGTGAAATATTTGCAGCACTCAAAACAGATTATAACACTTATAAATGTTTATAAAACATTAGTGCATAATTGAAAAATATGCAATGATATATGATATACTCACCTGTGTGGGGTTTAGATGGGAAGAGCCTCCCTGGATGTGGTGGCCAGGAATGGGAGGCTCCCAGAGGGTCTGCCTTTCAGCAGGCAGGTATTTCCATAAGGCCCATGAGCCAGCACCTCACCCCTATGCCTGTCAGAATTGCTCTTCAGTCCATTAGTAACAGCAGGGTTATTCATCTTCTCCCAAAAACTTGTTTCTTTCTGAGGAGAGAGACAGACAGACCATTTCTCCAAGTAAAGTTGTCTGCTGTTTCCCTACCCGAGAGATGCTGAAACATCGTCCCCATTGCTCAACTGATCACCACCAATCCCTGAGTCAGCGAGGGCAAAGCTCCCCTCCCTTGCTGCTCTGCACACCCTGCTAAGCAGTAATAGATAAATTTTGATGTAAAATATGATTTCCACTCAAAACTGCATTGCTGGCTACCACATAACTCCATCTGTACTTTGTCAGTCACGCTCTTACAAATGTCTAAGTGGGGTGTAGCCCCTTTGTGGTGAAATGCTCATGTGATTATTTGACCCCAACACCTTTTTCTTTGATGGGTACTGAAATAACCATGTATTTCTGGTTCAAGTCAGTCTGTATCGTTTTCTGTCTGCATTGGATTTGCGAGGACAGATGGCTTCCAATGTCTCAATCCAAGTTAAAACTGGAGGGGAAAGTTGTTTGATTCTTTGCAGGAATTACTGTCTAAACAAAACCTGACTTCAACAGATTTCTATGCAAAACCCTTTGATTCCCATTTTCCATCTGTGAGAAATTTGGGATGTTATTGTTGGATTTGTATCTTTCTTTTGATAAACATATTAAAACATGGTTCAAAATATCTTTTTATCTTCTAAAAGATATAATGTGAATGAAATCCCCCTCTGACTCCTGTGGGTTTGGAAGCAGTTTTCCTGCTTTGGTTACATTTGCACCAGGTTTAGCTAAGTCTTTGCTTGCGGCTCTGATCATATTGCAGAGTTTGTGTCTGGCTCAGGAAGCGGTCTTAAAATGGACTCCGGTACCTGGAGATATTATAATTATTTCCCTCACATTGACAATTTACCCAATTTTTGCCTTTGATTGCTACCTCCACCAAGAGTGAAACTCATAGTCTTGGCAGGCAGCTGTTGGGAGGGATGCTGAATACCACACTTCTGAGATCAGGCTCAAGAGCATTCTCATGTTCCTTTTGCTTTCTCGGCCTAGGACTCAGCTCCCAGACAGTGAGAGCTCAGAGCTTACAATCTGAAACTTCTCAATTTGTCTTCTCTTGTTGAAAAACATGTAGCTGCAAAAAGAGCCATGACAGTTGTCAAGAACTTACGGTCCATATGGTGATGGTCAGCAATAGCATAAAAGTCACCTCTTTGTCCAGATACCATAAGGATGGTTACAGACAAAATAAGGAACGCTGCATAGAATCACAGAATCATGGAATGGTTTGGGCTGGAAGGGACCTTGAAAATCATTTAGTTCCAACTGCCCAGCCACAGGCAGGGACACCCTCCACTAGACCAGGTTGGCCAAAGTCCCATCCAACTTGGCCTTGGACCCTGCCAGGGAGCGGGCAGCCTCTGCTTCTATGGACAACCTGTGCCAGGGCCTCATCACTCTCACAATTACATAATATGAATGGATCCCTCTGATTGTTTACTGTCTTGTGAAACATGCTGTTGAGAGCCAGATTCAAACCCAAGGTCAGCACTTTTCATTTTACTCAGCTTTTGGTTGGTGTTGACACACTGTATTTTTGCTTCAGTTAGTGGGTTATTTCTGTTGCACAAGGAGGACTAATTTTACTGTGCTCACTTTACTGTTAGCATGTTATCAATATTAATCAATTGGAGTCTAGAAAAAGATGAGTATAGATCTGTGATATTTGCTAGAATACACTGCCACATTTTTGCCTCAGAGCTTGCTTCTCAAACAAAGCAGCAGCATTCCCACTGAAATAATCTGGTTGTGCAAGCTTGCAATGAAAATTCAGTCACGAGAAAAGCTAATTATAATAATTGCTTGTTGCTATTTTAATATTAATTCACTTTTCAGTCATTCACATAGCTGCATGCTTCCCTGTGATAACTGCGGGCCCATGAAGTGAGGAATTGGGGCCGACTGGAAGAGCATTTTGCTGATCAGGGAGCCTGAGAGCCCAGGGAAGAGTCAGGTTACCGCAGGCAAGCACCCACCCGTGTCTGCATGGCAGAAGTGCAAGGGACTTGAGCGCTAAATAAGGTGGTGGGGAGCATGATGTAAACCTGCATCCCCTGTGCATCCTCCATCCCCATAGCCTTAGGGTCCCCTCTGCCCATCTGCTGTCAAGAAGCAGCTCTGTCTGCTCTGCTGGGCACCTCTTTTGGGGGGCAGAACCTGGGGGAACCACTGTGGGGTCAGGGCCCTCTGCCCTTCTGCTGAGGCTCCCCATGACCTTCTTGTGGGTCAAAGGGAGCCATACTGTGGAAAACAACAGCTGAAGATGACTGAGGCCACCAACTGTTGCGAAGGCTACAGTAGAGCTGTGAGCTGTTGGGAACAGCTTTTGGGCAACACCAATCTGGACTGAATTTAAAAAGAAATCTGTCTTCATGGTTTGTCTCCTTCCCTTTACATTCCTTCCTTCCTCTTTAAAAAAAAAAACACAACTAAACCCTTAAACAGTTTAGAGCCTGTTTTCTGGTCTTTGGTTTTAGACAGATGAACAGCAGGGCTTTATAAGCTGATTGTATTCAGATGTACATCTGCAGCAATAATTGGGATACACAGGGAATGGTGTCAGTATAACATTTTGCAATAGTTGTTGGAATGAAACCACAAATAGAAACCACATTCTGTTGTTAATTTTTTGATTTAAACCCACAAACCCAGTAAGTAAAACTCAAAGATGCAAGAACAATAAAATCACATGGGGCTGATAAAAGCCATGCAAGTTTTGGGACAAAATTCTTGCCCACAAATTAACATCACCTCATGCACAGGTCTTCAGAAGCAGGTTAGGATGCAAAGTCTTTCTTTTTGAGCCTCCCTCAGAGAGTGCTGCAGGGGAAACTGGGATGACCCAATTGCTTCAGGAATACAGACACTTCCTATCCTCTCTTCTTCCTTTTCTTTCCCCATCCATCCCCTTTTATGCCCCTTCTCCCTCTGGGACACTGTGTTGTCCCAAGGAAACATCATTACGGAGGTTTACAGCTTGCTATGCAGCTTTGCTGCAGCCACCTTAGACCTCAGTAGAAAACTAGGTCTAGTAGGAAAGTTACTGTGATCATTACCAAAAAAGGTTTTGTATAGGTTCTTCCACAAATCCAAACCTTCAAAGCCTCTTAACTTACAGGTTGTGATTTTTTTCCAGTAAAACTTACAGAATTTCAATCACAAACCATTATTCCCCATGATGAGTATGACAGTGTCTTCTGGGTGTCTTCCTCATCGTGGTCTGTGTCTTCCTGTCGAGGGGTCAGGATGGGGCAGGCACTAATCTCCTCTCCTTGGAGCCCGGCGATAGAACCAAAGGGAATAGCATGAAGCTGCAACAGGGGAGGTTTATGTTGGTTATTAGGAAGAGGTTCTTTATTTACAGGGTGGTTGGGCACTAGCACAGGCTCCCCAGGGAAGTGGTCACAGCCCCGAGCTTGACTGAGTTCAAGAAGTGCCTGGATGATGCTCTCAGTCATGTGCTCTGACTTGGCTGTTCCTGTGTGGAGCCAGGAGTTGGACTTGATGATCCTTATGGGTCCCTTCCGTCTCAGGATTCTATGATTATTTATTCAATTTAAAAATTACACATTTTCAAAGGAAAAAAGTCATAGATAAAAATCCATAGGGACGGATTCTTCTACTTTTGACCTTTTTTGTTGGAGGGGAAAACAGGATTCACCTTTTGTTCAGCATAGCCTAAAGCTGCCAGGATGTGATCCTGTTTTTCCTATTCTGTCTATAATGGTGATAGCAAAAGATAGGAATCATGAAGCACCATAGGAGCTGCTACAATTGGCTGCTTTGTACTGAGACAGACTTTCTGTCAGTCATGGGTCAGGGAAAGGAGCTAAGTTTGCACTGTTCTGCACAAAGAGGAGTAAAGCTGGTCTCAAGTCTGTAACAGCCTTGACTAGGATTTATGAGTCTGTTAAAAAAAAGGATAAAATCATATAAACTTGGCCCAACCCTCCTCTGAAACGTTTTCTGGGGATCATGGTATACACACACACACACATGCACACACATGGGATAGAAGGTATAGATTTTGATTATGTGAATATATATTTGCATCCACACCAAGAAAGTGGAAAAAAGGGGTCAAGGCAATGCTAAATCATCTGAAAAACAAATTAGAAACTACCATGTTAAAAATTTGTTGAAATCATAAACCTTCTAGATCTTTGAATTTTCAGGTAAACAGTGACTAGATAATACTCACACCTGTTCTCATGCAGGTTTTGACGGTTCGTATTGTGCTCAGACCTCTGATTGCCATTCAATCCTGTTTCCAAGCTCGCACATTTTCATTTGTCACCTCCTCTACTCCTCCCCATAATCACATTCTGTTAGTTCACCTTTCTGGAGTAACTTCCTCATTGTTTCTGCAGATTTTGCTTCCAGCATGAGTTGAAAGTCTTTTTCTCCTTTGCTTATGGAGCATTGATTTTTCCATTGTTGTCATTATTTGTCATTTAATTTGATGACCCCGTTCTTTACAACATTTCTGTTCCAAAGTTTTGGATGCAAGGCAAAATAAAATACAACATTAAATCTGTCTTACTGGGCTGAATTCCAGCCTGATAGCAACCCCGAGGTGCGTGCAGCTACTCCTGGAAGTAAGACAGCTCTCTGCACCATGGCAGGTCCACAAATACTGCTACTCTAGGCAACTTCTGCCCCACCACGGCTTGGTATCAGCAGAGATGCTGTCGGGGTTTAGTCACTTGTGGAGAGGCTGCAAAGCAGGCAGTGTTGACTGAATGATGAATACCAATGTAAAGTGTAATTAACACAGACAGACATTTATTGCCAACAATAGTAGGAAACAGTTTTTTTATTCTCTTATTTGCTGCCAGCTCTGGCAGGTTAAAGAGCCAAGTGTCATGTCAGAGCGTTGTTGGTACACAGGGAGTTTGGTGCACACTTCTAGATTCAGTTGGAAAAAAAAAGCAAGCAAGAAAAAGGAAGTATGGATTGCTGTCACTTTGGCTGGTGTGGGGTTTTGTTGGTAATATATTCCTGTGAATTGTTACAGGCTGTTTTCTGTATGCTTTTATGTTGCTGAAGTTCCTTTTGTGTGCAAGCAAGCGTTTTATTATGAGACATTAGTGAGGAGAACCATCACACCATGGGAAAATGTACAGTAAACAGAATGCTTATATTATGAATTTGGCTTCATTTGTTCAAGAAAGAATATGTATATAGAAATAAATAGCAAGTCAGGGAGAAAAGTGTAACAGAAATGACATTCTCCTTCCACTTAAATTGTACTTCACAGAAAGAAAAATATTATTTTAGGAGTACTATCAGCCTCTAGAAAAGATAATAAGGCAAAAAATATGGCAAAACAGAACAGTGTCTTTTTGAGATGTGAAAAATACCCATATAAATCTATGTAGAAAATCATTTATCACCTTTTTTCTGAGCTCCACTTTTGGAAGACTACTCCTACATTTTCAGGTTTGTCACTGACATTCGATTGCCCCAAGAAACATTTCCCTAAATTTGTTGTGTGTGGTTTTTTTAATCATTGTTTCTGGGTTTGTAGGGTGGAGATTCCTAAAAGATTTCTGACCACCTCTACATTAAAATAAATTACTTACTTCCTGATTTAAGTACAATGATCAAATAGAAGGGAATAACAAAAAAATCCAGGCTTTGTTCAGCTACTGGCATGTATTTTTAGAGCTAGCAGTAAGAATTAGGCTTGTGAAATAAACATAACATTTTCTTTCTGAAGAAGTAATGACTGTATTTTCTTCTCCAGAAGATGGAAGGCATGAGCAAGCTGACAAACCAAATGTGATCCCTGTTTCCAAATTTTTTGGGAAAAAGTGTGCTGAATCGACACAGAGAGTATTTCAAAAGAATTAGCTTCTTTGCTTGATACTAAATTCAGGGTGCTGGATGCCATGCAGGCTTAGTTTTACCCTGGAAGTGATGTATTTCTGGGTACTTCCCTCTCCTTTGCGTAGGGTAAGTGCCAGAATCAGTGTACATTTGTGGCTCATGCTTTCCAGTAACTGAACTACTGGCATAAAGCAGCTACACAGTGGTTCATCCACCTGGATTCTTCCAAGCAATCACTTTCCAGAACCTGCATGACAATATTGAAAATTAAACCCAGTTAATAGAAAAAAATGTTAAATCAATGGCCATAAAATTTAATGGGTTTATAGCAGTCTTAACACAGTAGGACTGAATTATCATGTTAATTTAATTTCCATTTCTAAATGAACCAGAAGGCACAATAAAGGTCAATTAACCACTACCATCCTTGTCTTCTTTTTTCTTTTACTGCCACTTCTAAATCACAGTCACCCCCAAAGCATTCAAACCTTTTCTGGAAGTTCATGAGTTTCTCTTAGACATTCCATATAAACAATACAATACAAACTAACAACCCATCACGTGCACAAACACAGTGATTGCTTTACCATGTTATATTTATATCTGTCATTGCATCAGAAGTAAATAAACATTGCAGAAAGCTTTATTTGAAGATGTTCTACTCTAGAATCATAGAATCATAGAATGGTTTGGGCTGGAAAGGACCTTGAAAATCATTTAGTTCCAACTGCCCTGCCACAGGCAGGGACACCCTCCACTAGACCAGGTTGGCCAAAGTCCCATCCAACTTGGCCTTGGACCCTGCCAGGGAGGGGGCAGCCACAGTTTCTCTGGGCAACCTGTGCCAGGGCCTCACCAGCCTCACAGTGAAGAATTTCTTCCTTGCATCTGTATCTATAAATCTACCCTCCTTCAGTTTAAAGCCATTACTCCTTGTTCTATCACTACATGCCCTTTTAAACAGTCCCTCTCCAGCTTTCCTGTAGTCCCTTTATGTACCAGAAGATTGCTATAAGGTCTCCCTGGAGCCTTCTGTTCTCCAGGATGAACAAGTCCAACTCTCTCAGCTTGTCTTCATAGGAGAGGTGCTCCAATCCTCTGATCATCTTTGTGGCCCTCGTCTGGACTCAGTTCAACAGGTCCGTGTCCTTCTTATGTTGGGAACCCCAGATATGGATGGAGTACTTCAGGTAGGATCTCATGAGAGCAGAATAGAGAGACAATCACCTCCCTTGACCTGCCAGTCATGCTGGTTTTTTTTGTATCCCAGGACAGAGTTTGCTTTCTGGGCTACAAGTGCAGATTGAAGGCTCATATTGAGCTTCTCATCAATCAATAACTCAAAGTCCTTCCCCTCGTGATTGATCTTAATCCATTCTCCACCCAACCTGTATTTGTGCTTGGGATTCCCCCAGCCCATGGGCGGGACCTTGCATGTGGCCTTGTTGAACTTCAAGCATTTCACAGAATCACAGAATCACAAGGTTGGAAAAGACCTTTAAGATCATCAAGTCCAACCGTTCCTCTCCTATGCTAAACCATATCCCTAAGTACCTCATCTATCCTTTTTTAAACACATCCAGGGAAGGTGACTCAACCACCTCCCTGGGCAGCCTGTTCCAGGCCCCAACAATTCTTTCAGTAAAATTTTTTTTTCTAATATCTAATCTGAACCTGCCCTGGCATAGCTTTGTGCCATTTCCCCTTGTCCTATCTCTTGTTACTCAGCTGAAGAGACCATCTCCCACCTCTCTACAACCTCCCTTCAGGTAGTTGTAGGCAGTGATAAGGTCTCCCCTCAGCCTCCTCTTCTCCAAGCTAAACATCCCCAGCTCCCTCAGCAGCTCCTCATATGATTTGCTCTCCAGCCCCTTCACCAGCCTGGTTGTCCTTCTCTGGACTCGCTCCAGGACCTCAATGTCCTTCTTATAGTGAGGAGCCCAGAACTGGACACAGCACTCAAGGTTTGGCCTCACCAATGCTGAGTACAGGGGCACAATCAACTCCCTAGACCTACTGGCCACACTATTTCTGATACAAACCAGGATGCCATTGGCCTTCTTGGCCACCTGGGCACACTGCTGACTCATATTCAGCCTGCAGTCAACCAACACCCCCAGGTCCTTGTCTGCCTGACAGCTCTCCAGACAGTCTCCCCCAAGCCTGTAGCCCTGCATGGGGTTGTTATGTCCCATGTGCAGGACTCTGCCCTTGGCCTTGTTAAACTTCATCCCATTGGTCTCAGCCCATCTGTCCAGTCTGTTCAGATCCCTCTGAAGAGCTTCCCTACCCTCAGGCAGATCAACACTTCCTCCCAGTTTAGTGTCATCTGCATTTCACACACCCCCACCTCTCAAGCCTCTCAAGGTGCTTCTGGATGGTGTCCCTTCCCTCCAGTGTGTTGATCACACCACACAGGTTGGTGTTGTCAGTGAACATGCTGAGGGTGCACTTGATCCCACTGTCTGTGTCACCAACAAAGATGTTAAACAGCTTCGGTCCCAATACCACTGGTCTCCATATTCATTACCATGCCATTATTTCTAGAGGAACTTTGAGTTTTGTCAAATTGTTGGTAGCTCCAACATACATTCTTACAGGTGGTCTGTGTATATCCTTCCACATCTTTCTTCTTCCCTACTCATGCAGCACTCCCCATCACTGTTTGTGAGGCAGCTCCAAAGCCTTCCCTAAAATTGGTGTGTGCCACAATGCATAAAAAGAATAATAATAATTCACAACAATTAGCACATTGACCAGGATTATTTCTTTGCCATTGCTCCTCTCTACAACCAATGATCATCTCCTACCTTACACTTCGATTGCAAGTTCTCTAGCTGCTCCATGATGAGATGATCTTGGTCCTTGTACATAGAAATAGAGCCTGGGCACTTTAACAGCACAATAATAATTAATGCTCTAGGTACTTCAGAGGGACCTGTGCTTTCCCTTGAGTTGACCATGTCAGCTAAGTGCTTTTTGCTATTTGTTATCACGTCACTCTCATTCAATTTATCCATATGATGTTTGTGTGTGTTGGGGAGGGGCTGTGGTGCCTGGCTGCAGACACTGATAAACCTCAGGACAGCTGAAGTGTGGAAGGCAAGGTTGCAGTAATGTTGAACTTGATGGGAATTCTGCTGTTGATTTTAATAGGGCCAAGGTTATACTGGGGATGTTTAACTTCCCCCAGAGTCCTTGGGATGCCTTGGTCTGCACCTTAGCTACAGAGCTCTCTTCTGAGGAGACAAGTCTGCACATTTCTTAAGTCTTCCTCTGGAATATATTCCTTATATGTTCTTCATTGTTTCCTTTCTTCACAAGTCTATTTGTAGACAAAACTATTTCCCTTTCCATGAGGAAATGGAATGAAGGGAATGGTTAGTGTGTTGGAGTAGGGTTTCTGTTTTTCATTTATTTGTAGAGTTTGTTTGTTAAGGAAGTGGAGAGCTTTCCCGCCTTGTATTTAAACATTCTTAAAATAAGTATCTGAAGAGATGATCAAAAATCATAAATCTTTAGTTTTACATATTCTGCTGTCTGAAATCACACAAAGCCCAGAATGGCCCTAAATAAAGCAATGTTATGGCCAGGTGTGCAGTATGAGCCCCAAACTCTATGTAGCCAGAGGTAACTTTGATTTTTTATATCCAAGTAATAGTATTATTACTAAACAATTTAGATGTGCACACACACACACTCAAAATCTTGTTGTGTATTGGTGCAGGGTGGTTGCTGTGGAACCTGGAGCAAGAAATGGAGAGGAGGCTCCTGCCCAGCTGCCTGGCAATGCTCAGCCCTGTCCCCTCTGGCATGTGGGCACAGAGCAGCTGCGTCTCCAGCGTATTTAATAAATCTGCCCCAGGTCTTGCTAAGCAGTGTGGATTCTGCTGGGCTTTCAAGGGATGTGGCAGGTGAGTAAGGTTATGTGTTTCTTCAGTGTTGCTCAAAAATTCAGCACAGTTCCCTGAAAGTTCCAACTTTTTCCTACTTTGGGAAATGAAGTAAATCATGCCCGGTGGGTTTCTTAAAGCAAAATGCAGGCGGCTATTATGGCAATGTTCAAGAAGAGTAAAAATAATGATAGGGAACTAAAGTTTAAAGAGATTTCTGTAATTGTCGATTTCAAATGCAGAAGCCCCTTAGGCAAGTGTCAGGCAAAGCTGGTAGGAGGGAGACCAAGAATAGTCTGTAGAAATAACTCCAAGATGCCATAGAAAAATAGAAGGAATGAATCAATTATATGGAGCTCTTTAACCCGTCCATTAGAGAGAAACAATTCTCTGCTAAATGCCATAGGGTGAGGCAAAAGATCTGCAGAAATAAGCTCATTCCTACTAAATCCCAGTTTGTAAAGATAGTGGTGCTGTCAGTTGGCCTCTGTGAATTCTTCAGGATGAATTTATAAATAGTGTTTCTGCTGAAACAGTTCAAACCTGTATCAATGGTTTTCTAGGCAGGCTCACAGCGCTGATTTTTTTGCCTTTTTAGCTTTCAGTGTGTCAGATCCAGATACACTGATCATCATATTTGTTTGTGTGAAGGCTTGTGCTGGGCATGCCTTCGCGTCTATCTCAACATGACTTAGGTTTCAATTTGTAAAGGCTTGTCTGACATCTGGAAATGATAGCTTATGATCTCACACGAGCAATCATATGCTGCACCTATCAGCAAGCAGCCGGATAGCCAAAGGGAATAGCTCAGGCTGAACTCTCTGCACGAAGTGTGCTTAGCTCGAAGGACAATATTGAATAATAATCCTGCGATTTTCAAACCTGTCCCGGAATTTCCTGAGCATTGGATAAGCTATCTGATGTACATAGTTCTGAGTTTTCATTTGAAAGAAGTCATGGTGGAATTGGACATGCTGAATAGATCCAATATGTTGGGAAAACAGGAAAGAATTCTTGTTAATGAAATGTGTGCTTGGAATTCTTGGGTGCTGGAGCTGGCAAGCAGTGTGTACCACCTCTTAATTCCAGACAAGGGTCGGGGAAATCATTATTTGGAATTTGGAGACGTTAGATAGCACTAAGTCTGTAAGTCAGGATTTTCAAAGTGATTTTGGATGTGCTGGATTTGAGATATTTTATGTTTTATTCACCTTAAAAGCTACTTGTTCTCCTGAAATGCACGGAACATGGAATGACCACCAGCTTCCTTTCCTCAGCAAAGATTATGCCATGAAATCACTCTCCCCTTCTGCACTCTTGCTCTCTGCTTGAGAGCTGCAAGGAAGCACACTGTAAAATCAAAAGTCAGAGCAAAGTGTCCTTTGTGAGACCTTCAGGTAGACCAAAAGGGACAGACAAGAGCACCTCTGTAGAGCTGAGCTGATGGTTATGGTGATTCTCATGCTTTTTCTTTGGGAATTGTAAAAATTTCTTTGGGGTTTTCATAGCACCCTTTCAGATGGTGAAGAACCTCCACATTTGTTTCATCTAAGTGTCATGTTAGTTAGAAAAAAGAGTCAAGATTCTTAATTCACCTACAGTTCTTAATTCTCTCTTTAAAGTTGATTTCATTGGGATTTTTTTTTGTTTTTTATTAAGTCATACAAAAATGCATGTAGTTAGCTGTCTTTAATGACTTTTGATTTAGTAGAAGTAACCCCTTTGATAATACCTGAACAGCTAAACCTATAGAAGTGTGTTTTGCAACTTATTTCTGTAAATGTTATTGTATTTAACACAAAAATCTCTTGTCATAGTTTTTTAATGACTCCCCTGTTAAAATTTCATGTGAGATAAAGTACTATTTTACAAACTGTATTGAAGTTTCTTTTTTTGTACTTAAAAATAAATGGGCTTCAGATTTATTTTCCCCTTTCTATGGATACTTGCTAGTTCATTTGTATGATGAGAATGACTTCCCACGACTGATTTGATTTGTATTACAGAACATACAGTGTGAAAGCGGTATCTGTTTTTCCTGTTTTTCAGACTGAAATGGGTGATGGATTAAGCTGCTGGTGGCTTGCGCTCCTTTTTGGGGGGCTCTTACAGTGTTTCAGCCAATTAAATGAGAAACTTAGGTATTGAATGTTGTGAGAGAATAATTTTCTTTCTTTGACCAGCTTGGCCACTGCAAGGAAACTGCCAGTAACATCCTTTTGCTGAGAGGAGTGTAACCTATGTGTGCATATGTATTTGTTTTCAGCTGCGTCTGCCAGGAAAGCTGGAGAAAGATGTTACTCATTACCTACTTGGAAACATCTGTCCATTTTCAGAGCGTAGCTTTTACAAGGCATGATATTAAACATTACATTTACACATCCTGAAAAGATTTACAAGGGGAACAAAACTGTTACAAACAGTGAAGGGAATGTGGTTAGACTTAGCAGACAGAAATGAATGAATGTGCGTTTGTGGAGGAACGCCCTACAAAGCTGCTGCTGGAGAGCCGGGGGATCCCCTCTTGGCTTGGGGACAATCCCATTGGGGTCTCCTGTTTCTACCCCTGACGACCTCTCCTTCTTATTTCTAACTGGATCAAGTACAGCCTACATGGCATGGGGCTCTCCAGACTGGCAAAAATACAAAAGAAGACAGAGACTGCTATTGCATGCACACAAACCTACCTACTTCTGCCCCATCAGCTTGCTTAGAGCCCAATGGGCTCAGGTTTGCAGCTCTGGGACCTAGGTCTGCTGCTTAAAACTGCAAGAAGAGGATTATGATAAGACCTGAAGTTCATCTACCAAATTTAAAAATTGCTCTTGGCTGCTATTGTTCCTTTAATAGTTAAGCACTCTTTCATTTCCTGCTCTTTTAGTCATGAAAATTGTACTAAAATATTGACTCGATGTCCATTTTACAAGCCAGTGTCAGAAGGCACTGAGGAGTAAGCAGCCTTACTGTTGACTGGAAAACAGATGGTATAATATCATAATATACTTTTGTGTGAGGAGGTGAGCCAGTTCAATGCATCTCTCCTGTGCCTCACATCCCCTGCGCAGACACACAGAGGAGGGACACAGATGACATCTCCGGGCCTAATGGCCCTTCTTCTATTTTTATTTCTCAGCTGGGGGTTGACTGCTTACATTTTTATAGTCACTTGTCCTTTTCAACTCATGGAAGGGTTTGTTTTTCTTCTCTCTTTTTCTTTTCTTTCTTTCTTTCTTTCTTTCTTTCTTTCTTTCTTTCTTTCTTTCTTTCTTTCTTTCTTTCTTTCTTTCTTTCTTTCTTTCTTTCTTTCTTTCTTTCTTTCTTTCTTTCTTTCTTTCTTTCTTTCTTTCTTTCTTTTTTCCTTTTTTGTCATTTTTTAAAGACTAGCTGTCTTTCTCTAGAAAGCTTTCTTGCTGCACAAGATCTTTAACAGGATTGCATGCGCTGTCTCTCTGTTGATAGTGCTGCTTTTAGTGTTACACAACTGCCTTGTTCTAAGGGAGATGTTGATTAAATGCAGATACACATTACTCAAGTATAAGTTTCATACTATAATTTTGACCATAGCATCCTGCAATTCACTAGGGTATGATTTGGTAGAAAAATTATGACTGCTTTATGAACTCTGGAAGTCCACATGTGTTACTCAATGCATAGCTCCATTCTCCAGAGATTCTTCACAGGTTTACACAATGCCAGAATCAGAGGTCTTTTTTAAGATTTAAACGAAGCTCTAAAACAGTACAATCCTTCAAAATTATCCATACTAAAAATATTTGTTAAGTCTTGAAGTCTGTATCTAAGCAGCTTTTAGCACAGTCAGTTGCAGGAAACTGTTTCCAGGATTTTAATTTTTGTATAGTGCATCCAAATATTATGTGGGAGAATGAAATAACTGTCAATAATGTTTGTAATTCATACGTTAACAATGTATTATTACTGCAATAATGCTTTAGTGTACTTCTTTGACTACAAATACAATCATTCTTAAAATCAGTATTAGACAAATTTTAAGTGGAATTAGTTTTAAATGTCTAATATGTTGTAGTGAAATGTAAGTCTAAGTAATTTAACCAAAGTTTTAAATAAACAAAATTATGCAAAGCATTCAAACTGCTTGAATGTGTGCATTTTACTTTAATATTAATATTTATATTTTTATTCAGACAAACATTATTTTGTGAGTTTGAAATTACAATGTCAGCATGCTTTTGGAAATAGCTTATGTATGAGAAGATGGATACCTGGGTACTTGTATGAGAGTGATGGGAAAAAAATGCTAATTGACTTTACAGTTTATGTATCACTCAATGTGGAGAATATGGCACAGGTCTTTGTTGCCATCTAATCAAATCATCTATCAATTTTTGGCTCCTGCAGCACCAATCACGCTAGTAAACAAATGCTTATTACTACAGAGCTCCACCGGGCCTGGAAATAAAATCGGGCTTTGTTTGAGCTTGTAAATTTGCACTCAGCTGAGACTCTTACCAAAGTTGTAAAATAACTCAATATGCCAAAATTTCTTCTTGTACTGGGTCCCAACATCCGAGTGGCATAAACTCAACATCTCCATCTGTGCCTGTACATACTTGTTTGGAAGCGCAGTTTTAAAGATGAATCACGTGCTCAGAAGATCAGCTCATGTGGGTCAGAGACAAGCTGCCCAATAGATCCTCGTCTGCCTGTGGAGTCTATCACGGGCTGCAGGTTGTGGATATGTATCTTGGTTTTTAAGTTTGACATTTGTCTAAGAGTATCCATGATTCACCTCCAAAAAATTATGCTCTTCTCCAGACATTTGACAAGGATGTATCACATGCGGTTTTTACTAGGTTTTGTTCCCAATTTACATGGATTCCAGTACATGGTAATATTCTGTATGACCAGGTTGCTTCTTTTTCATAGAATCATAGAATCATAGAATTGTAGGGGTTGGAAGGGACCTCGAGAGATCATCGGGTCCAACCCCCTGCCGAAGCAGGCTCCCTAGGACATTTCACTGAGATAGGCATCCAGACGGGTCTTGAATATCTCCAGAGAAGGAGACTCCACCACCTCCCTGGGCAGCCTGTCCCAGGGCTCTGTCACCCTCACTGTGAAAAAGTTTCTCCGCATGTTGGTGCGGAACTTCCTATGCTCCAACTTGCAGCCATTGCCCCTTGTCCTGTCTCCACAGACCACTGAAAAGGGGCTGGCTGATTCCCCCTGCATCCCTTGCTTAAGATAATTGTAAACATTAATTAGGTCCCCCCTTAGTCTTCTCTTCTCAAGGCTGAACAGTCCCAATCTTCTCAGCCTTTCCTCATAGGGGAGATGCTCCAGGCCCTTAATCATCTTCGTAGCCCTTCTCTGGACTCTCTCCAGGAGATCCCTGTCCTTTTTATACCAGGGAGCCCAGAACTGGACACAATACTCCAGGTGGGGCCTGACCAGGGCAGAGTAGAGCGGGAGGATCACCTCCCTTGACCTGCTGGCTACACTCCTCCGGATGCACCCCAGGATCCCATTGGCTCTCTTAGCCACCGAGGCACACTGCTGGCTCATGGCCAACCTGTCATCCACCAGGACCCCCAGGTCCTTCTCCACTGAGCTCTTCTCCAGCAGGTCATCCCCCAGCCTGTACTGATAGAAACGGTTGTTCCTTCCCAGGTGCAAGACTTTACACTTGCTTTTGTTAAACCAGTTTTCATGCTGACTACTTATTACAGAGGCTTGCTATCCACTGTGGTATCTGGGTATTATTTAGATACCAGAATTTGAGGCCAAAAAGTAACAGGTAGCCTGGTTTATATCTTCTTTACCTGTCAACAAACAGAAAGTACGCAATAAGAAATGCACAATTGGGAAAGTCATATTTAAGGGATCTCACTCTGCAGCCCAAATCTGGGCAGATACGGATCTTGTGAGGTCTCAGCAGAAACACGTTCTAAAGACAAGGTTGTTATATACGACCTCCATGATTTCATGTCCTATGAATTAATGCCTGTGAGTCAGTAATTGAAGCATCTCAACAAATTCCAGCTACGCTACTGACACAAGGAAACACCTGGGTATTATATTAGGTGACCTAGAAATAGCTAAGATGGACAGATGATGTAAAAGTGGGTGAGGGAAATTAGCTTCTAAGATGCTTATTAATGTGGTGTTCAGTAATAGTATCCAAAGATATTTTCACAGTGAAGGATCTGAGGATGCCTTACAGATGACATACTGTCTTGTAAGACCCACGTGTCCTGTTTCTGGAGCACATCGTCTCTGGGACGAGGCTTAGGAGCTGTTTCCTTCCTTGCACTGCATTTGCACTGACATTTTTGAATGGAACAGAGATTGTGCTGATGGGCTTGTCTGATATCCAAAAGCCTTTGAGACACAGGTAAGCACTGATGGTCCCTTTTATACAGAATCTGATCTCTCCTGGGCAGCAACCCTGAGAAATGGGGTGGACTCTGTTCTGCTGAATCCAGTTACTGAGGAATTTCATTCACTGGCCACAGTGAATTATGTTACATCTTATAAAAGAGACCTTATGAAACTAAAGATTTTTGCAAGGTGCGGTATTGAGCATCAGCCCTAAACATAGGAGACTTTGGAATGCTGCTTTCCTCTTAAGGCCAAGAAAAGTTTCACATGGCAGATCAGTCCTCAACTTTGCCAATCAGTTGTGTCTGCTGAGAAATTCTCTTGTAATAAGTTATAATAATAAAAAGGATGTATGGATTTGTACTGTATATATATTGGTCCTTTCCTGTGGAGTTACATTGGCTGTATGGTTGCACACAACTGAACAAATAAAATAATTTTGCTCTGACAAGGTGCTGTATAAACTGAGGTTGTTAAATGGAAAGAGCCATTTTAATTTTACCTTTGAAGAAAACACAAAGGAAAAAAAAATCAATGGTTGCCAAATAGAAAAGAACAAAATGGATAGGGTGAAAAATCACATTTTCCAGAAACTATAACAGAGTGTAGCAAAAAAACTGGATAAGAAAAAGCCCCTGAAGCAGTTAAGGCAGAGCACAAAAGCACAGTCAAAATATTTGTTTCTTCTCTGAAACAAAGGGATATTTTAGGTGCTCTTCCTTCTCTTCTAATCTAACATGATCATGATTGAAAAGGTATTCTTGGATAAATTAACATCGTGTAGTGTTAAACACCTTGTTCCTCATGGAGGGAGTTGCAGACTTTTTTTCCTCCTGCAAATTGCATCATAAGACAGCTAATGTTAGGCACTGCATCTGGGTAATGACTTGATAAATTACTTGACTCAGTGGTTGCTGACCTCGAGTTTATAATGTGATTTCATAAAAACCTGAGTAAAAACCTAATGGAGATAGACATGAGGCTTCTCTAAATATAGCAGCAACTTAGAGAACAGTAAAAAAGATAAGTACAAAAGTTATCCAGCACAGCTCCTGAGCTTCTCAAAGATGCCTGGTTTTGACAAGCTGCTTCTGCTACTATCGACAACTGCTTTAATGTGCTGGAATATTTTAAAGTACTGTCTCATGAATGTACACTGATAATAATTAGGATAACCTTATGGGCCAAAAAAAGTAAAATTTACCTATACTTATGGTATCTTGTGTCAAATGGTTTCATAAAGCTGTGACCTGTTGCCTATGAGCTGGTAGGTAGGCTGATAGCATGCATGTGACTTGGTTCTTATTGAGTGCCTGATATCTCACTGCTTTGTTACTAAAGAAAAAACAAAAAAGGTATGAGGATGCATGAGATGGTATGTGAAAGACATTTGAAAAAGAAAAAAGCTTAAATGGACATTGCTTGCCATTTGAGGTAATGTTGTAGAGGCTTCCTATAATGTGGCCTCTCTTGCAGTGAAGCCACTTCTCTATTTCTGGGTTGTTTTATGGAGCCAGACAAGCTGATGAGTGGATCCCATAAGACAGCATGGAGAGCTTACTGGGCACTGGCAGGGGAAAGGGAGATGTTCAGTCAGAGCCACAAGCGTGAGTGTTCATGGACAGCTACTGCCCTCCACTAACAATGGCCAATCAGTGATGAAAAAGGAAACAACCACCAAGAAATTTGAGAAAGTTTCATCGGTATAACTGAAAGTCCTTGCACTGGCTTGTATCCGATAATATACAGAATGGATTTAAAACTCTGTCAGATTAGGATATATGTTAATACAAACTAAAAAAAGAGTTATATTTATATTCTTAGGGTATTTATTTTTGTATTTTCAGACTATGTGTATAATTGAAACCAGTAGTAGTTACATTTTTATTGTTCCTCTGGTAAATCAATTATCAATCTTGAAGTATCCTCATGTTTCTCTTAAATTAATAAAGATATTTGGTCTTACATTGAAAGCATATTTTAATTAAGTTGTGCTTTTTCTAATCTCCAATAAAGATTGCAGTAAGATTTTTACATAGCAGTTGTTCACAGCCTTAGCACACTGGACCTGCTCATATGAAATGGTAACTCTTGAGGGAGACAATTTTTATTGTTAAAATTGTTAAACTTTCTGACTACCAAACTTTTAATTTAAGATCTGATGTATCTGTTTGTAAGGCCATGTAGTGATAGGACAAGGGGAAATAGTTTTAAAAAAGAGCAGAGGATGTTTAGGTTAGACATTAGGAAGAAGTTCTTCACTATGAGGGTGGTGAGACACTGGAATATGTTGTCCAGTGAGGTGGTGGAGGCCTCATCCCTGGACACATCAAGGTCAGGCTTGATGAAGCTCTGAGCAGTCTGATCTAGTTAAAGGTGTCCCTGCTTACTGCAGGGAGCTTGGACTAGATGACCTTTAAATGTCCCTTCCAACTGAACAACTTCTGTGATTCTATGATTCCATATAGGGAACATTTAATACTTAAAAAAAACAACTGAAAACTGAACTTCTTTCCAAGAGCTGAGAGTTCACTATTGAAGTAAATGAATTATAATTCACAGCATCGTTATTGGAAATAAATATTAACAGTATCTTTTACCTGAGGAACCATGTGTGGAGAGAATTTGAGGTAGTTTTGTAGAAGAACCTGGCTTAGTCCAGATCTCCTGACTTTCAACATTGTCCTTCTTTCAGTCTCAAAGGGATTTTTAGATAATTCCTCCCATTACAGGGTATATAGAAAGATTTATTTGACTAGCACTCTCCACCATATCATAAGGAAGCAAAGTGACCCAGCCACCTTTAGCATTAATCAATTCACATCTTTTCTTTGTGCTACTGCTCGCCAACAGCAAAACCTGGACTGATTTGGTGCCTTCTGCACCGTTATCTCCTTTAAAGTTCTGCAGGCTTTGGAGTGCACCTACACTGAATCTGATTAAATTTAGAAGGTTCTCTTCTTTGTGGTGAGACCATGATAGCAATGCAGGAGAAGCATTCCCTAACATCGTCACTGTCCCTCAACAGAGTAACCCATGCATCACCAAACCAGAGCACGTTCAGAGTTCTCCAATTGCTTTGGCATTTCCCCCAGTCAGGCTTCAAATTCCAGTTAAAATCAGCATCTGCATGACTTTTGGGAACTCTTTAGCGAACTTTAAACTCGATCAGGTCTTGTCTGATTGCAGTCACCTCTCTGTGGTCTCCCAATCATTCACAAAGCCAATTAGCTGTGGCCTTCAGTCCTTCCCGGCTGTGGGCTGAGGGAGGGAGCTGAAGTCCATTTTGAGCTCCGAGACACCACCTGAGTCCTGCAGCCAGCTTACAGACGTGCTCCAAGGGCAAACATGCCACAATGCCCTTCCATTCACTTCGCAGTTCCTTTTTTCCTCGAAAACATCTGATCTGTGGGCAGGAAAACCATTTACTCAAAAATAAAGAGTAAAATGTTTTTCCTCTTCGATAATGTTATCCGTTCTTTCAGTAGGTATTATGTTCTGTAATGTGCTGTGTGTGCACCCATTTTGTCATCGCTTTGGGTCATCCTTGCTCACAATTGGTTATTTACTCAGGGGCTTTTGAAATTATTGAGTTGACACATCTGTCAGACGGCAAAAGCAGAAATGCTAAAAGGTCACTTGGAGAGAAACCAGCTGCTTCAGACAAACCTTTCTGCCTTCAAATAGCACAATCATTATAGTCTAACAGATGGGGCCTCTGCTTTCATTTCTGGTTTTCTCTTCACTTCAGGTATTTAGATACACTACCTCATTGCCAGGTCAACACAGGCCTTCTTGTAATTACATACACAATAGGCAGCTCACCGCTTAAGAAAAAACAGCTCCATTTTCTCTAAATGGGGAACCTGTTTCCTCACAGATATGAGTTACAGAACACTTGCCACAAACTTTCCTATTAACAAACTAATTTTGACAGCGGTAAGTATGTTTTTATTACTCCTGCTCCAGTCATTACACTATGAAGCATGCATTTAGTACTGATCTAACGCTTTGGAGAGCCTGGGGGTTTTTGGCAAAGATGGTGATAAGTACAAGTGGGTGAATAATTCTTAACAAATAATTTATTCAACAAATTTGGATTCCCTCCCTGTTTGGTGAACATTAACCAGGTGATTGTGATTTCCTCTGATTTATTCAATATCCCTATTTTGGGGAAAGCGTCCATCCAGATGATTTATATCGCAGCTGGTGAGTAATTGCGATTCTGAACCAAGGTGTTGAGCTGCTGTGAGTCATAAATCACATGATATTGTTTCTATGATGTGATTGGGCAAAGAAGGATTGCTTCTGACATAATCTCTCTCATGTTCTAAAGTTCTCTTTCGGAGGAAAAAAACCTATCAAAAGCTTGATTGCTTGTTTGTATGTGGAAAATGAGCCATGAGAGGCTGCAGGAGTGTTCAGGTGAATGGAAAAGAACTGCACTCCCCAAGTTTCTTTTATTAAAGATCTCCTTTTCAGAAACAACATGTTCAACTGCACAAACTCTTGGACAAGAAAAAACCTCATTTGCAACAGGAAACCCCTCACAGCAAAATCAAAAGCATTAAAATTGCAGTATTTTTTCCAAAGAATCCAATTTCAAATCAAATCAGTGTGCAAAACAATCTAGTGGAAGGTGTCCCTGCCTGTGGCAGAGGGCTTGAGTAGAAGTCCCTTCCAACCCAAACCATTCTATCATTCTATGATTCTATGAAAGTTATGTATTTTTACAAAGGGAGCACATTTGAACTGTGTAAAAATTTTTGGTCGCCAATAGACATAGCAAACACTTTGTTTAATAAAATTCCTGCCTTGTGGGCAACAACATAAAAACTGAAAAAATATACTTTGGGAAGGTCATTGCTCTATAAATTAAGCAGGTTTGGACGTGGCATTTTCAAAGTATGTTCGTACATATGTTACACTGCCCATCTCAAAGAGTTTTTAACACCAAGTGGCATGAGGACACAGAAAGTTGAAAACAATAAAACTGAACTCATTATAAAAACTGTGGTTCTTTGGAAACATTGAAGGAGGTGAAGAAAGACCTTTAGTCGGCAAGGCTGATCAGCTAGTCTGAAGAAAGAAAGAACAATTAAGGACATATATTTTGGGTTTGGTGGTGGTTGGTTTTAAGGCACTGCTTGGTTCAGTAATTTTCAGGTAACTGTAGTAGGATAGACTTAACTCTCAAGCTGTGGTTAATGAATTTGAGAAATACTTCAAGCTTTATAAAAATGAATTACAGGAAGAAAAATTTTTAATCAGAAGTGTTGTGATGAAATAGCCATAAAATTCTCCATAATGTGAAATCTCAAAGACCAATCCTGCGATTTTGAGAGGCTGACTGTCTGGCAAGGGAAAGGGCCAGGATTGCAGTCTGAATCAAGACATTTAGGAAACGAATATCTAGATTTTTCTCTTGACTGAGCATTTGAACTTGCAAAAAAGCAGAAACAGCTCAGTCCAGGATGAAGCTTTTGGAAAGGGAAGGAAGTGCCTCCTAGCATGCATGCCTAGGCCTAAATGCTGCAAGAAAAGAGATGTCATATGTGAAGACCTGAAAAACTCAGTAACAGAATTGGGCAAAAATACCCAAGGAACTGCTGTGCATCCTGTTACAGTGAACCTAAGCCAGGATCGAACAGTGACACATTTTAATCCTTTTTCAAGAGGTTACAAGGCCTGATACCACAGCATAAGGTACAACACAGTAAAGCTCAGATGGACTTCTAAGAAGAATGGATGCTACACAGTGGTGATAACATGTGTTCAGAAAAGTCTACACAAGTACATCGTAACAGCAAGTTGAAATGTGCTTTACTCAACAGGCAACAAGAACTTATGGATCCCTTAGGAAAAATCAATTACAAAGGAATTCATGGGATTCCTTTGATGTGAATAGGATTTACTGCTGTCTCTTAATAGCCTGGTAGCTAATACACAACAAGCATTGATACTGTTGTCAAAGAGAGAGGTTTTATGGGAAACCAGTGTTTGGCAAAACGACCAAGTGTCACCTACCATCATACCTTTGCCAAAGTGAACAACAAACATAATCTTGAGACAATAACAATTATCATTTCATTGAGGGTTTGTTACCAGAAAACAAAATGCAGAAGGATAAGTATGGAGCAGCAGGATGCCTTCAGCACTGCTTTTCAGCGCTGCAGTAGGAACAGGTTCAGAAAAGGGTATCCTAATGTAGTCCAGATCCCTATGGAGTCTGGATGGAGACTTTTTTCTGTAGAAAGAAGAGGCAACTAGCAGATCAAGATCCCATGTTTCTGTCTCCCGTATCACAAATTGAGGAATCCATAGGTCTAGAAGTGCCAGGATATCACTCCCCAAAAATACATTTGCATGGGTACACAAAAGTTATTCAGGGGCTGAAAAATCCAAGGGAGGGACAGTACTTGTCCCAGATGAATAGTGACACCGAGGAAGTTGTCAAGGCTTGGAACCTGTGCCAAAACCACGGGCCAAGTCAAGCAAGAGTCTATGTTGGCACAGGAAAAAACGTTCTCCTGGAGCAAAATATGTGCAGAATTGTTTAGAATGACTGGAAAACATTATGTACTTGTCCTAGACTATTATTCTCATGTCAGTAAGATAGCTTTACTAGAAGATACTAGAGCTAAACTGTGATTATGCTTGTCAAATGTGTTTACACAAGACATGGAATACCTGGCATAGTGATACTTGGCAATGAAGTGCAGCTTAGTAGGCACGAGTGCTGGCTGCTAGTGGTAAATTTGGGGTTTAGATCTGTAATCCCCTGTCTTTTATTTACACCAGTCCAATGAACAGGTTGAAAACAGTGTCAGTGTAATAAATCTTCTCTTAAAAAGTGATTGTGAAGTCAGACTCTAATCTGTAGTGAGGATAAACTGTTGAATTGCTCCAAGAAAAGGATGTTGTGTGTCACTCTGAGCAAAACAAGGCATTGAAAATGGCAATGACATCCTGGGAATCATCAGTCTGGTGACACTGTCATCACACTGAAGGGACTCTCAGTCCCGCTGCTTTACAGCTTGCAAGGTAAGGGACAATGACTTGACTATTTTTTTTTCCAGAGAAGGTGCTAGGTTTGTATTATTTCTGGAAGGTTAAAATAGAAAAGCAGGAGGATATTGTATTGTCAGATAAAAGCGGCCTGTGTGGTAGATGCTGCTGTTACAGAGATGGTGAGTGCTGTGTGAGGCAGTGAGAGGGCTGCACCTCTGAGCCCTTCTTCTTCTGTAGCAGCTCTGTTGAAGTGTGCCCTTTTGCACCAGAACAGAAGTGACCACTTAAAATAACATCGTGGTGGTTCCAGTGTGTTCATCTTTAAGGCTCAAGGATGTGCTGGGGCCTCCGGAGCCTTAAGTATTCGAGTTATTAGTTTGAACCAGGTCTATGCAAGTCACTAAAAGTCATTACCAGCCTAAGGTTGTGCTATGTCCAATGTGAAGTGAATTGGTTGCGCTTGACAGCTGGCACAGAGCTTAGATGCAGAGCATATTGCCATCAGGTTTTTTCACAGTACACAGCAGATTCTCTCTCTCTTTTTTTCTTTTTTTTTTACCTCCCCAATTCCATTCGTACCATCAAATATTCTGAGTGCTGGATTGGCAGTGTTCAGCCTGGAAAAGTATTTCCTGTGTTGCTCAGGATTCCCTGGTCAGGTGTAAGCCTGTGAAATTTGATAAGAGCAGGTTGAGATGCTTTGAGGAATAGTGGCATCCTAAAATCACTAAAAAACCTGAGGTTAAAGAGTTTACACCAAAGGGAGAAGAGCGTAGTTTAGGTTAACATTCTTTCACATCAGCTTCAGCTGGCCTCTTTTAAAAAGTGCCTAAAATAAAAAATGCTTAAAATTTCTACTTCCTAACTTGAATCCTAGGTGTTTCATGATGTGAAGAGGTAACATTATTATCATCCATCATTAAATCCACCGAGTGTCAGACTTATCACCTTGACACTTTAATGATCCTTAAGATGTCCTTGTAAAAGCTGGGTACCATGGCAACCACTCAAACACAGGGCCTTGGCACTGCTGAACTTCTCTTAATAAATCAGGCATAATTGGCATCTATGTATTATAATAAATTAAAAGTTATTCAACTGGAATGATTTTATATTGTACAATATTAAGTCATTAAGTTTGCTGTTCTGATCTCTCCTTTGTGATATAATTCCTGTGTGCGCTTTTTAACACAGAAAATTTTATCTCCTCCTCTCGCAAGATATAACTTCTAAGGACCAGCAAATTAGGGCACAGTCTGTCACCCCCCAGCCATGTGGGTTCAGTTTATGGTTAAAACAGGCCCCCACTTCAATTATTTATTCCCAAGGATGAAAGTAATTAAAATAAGCAGATGAAAATTACCCATGCATGTACTCAAGGCATTGCACGATCCTTTCGAGGTGATCTGTCCTTCCCCTCCTTGTCCTCAGCCTCACCTCCCTGCTCAGCCTGCAGACCTGCACAGCAGCCAGGGTGCCTTGACTTGGCAAGGGGTGGATTTTTTTTTATCCTACGTAGCCTGAGATAGTACCTTGGAAGGGTGAGAGAGGATGCCCCTCCCCCCTGCTGTTGATGTGAAGCCAGTGGCACCCAGCTCTGTATCTGCTCCTTCTCCATTCTGTTCTGCCCTGTCTGCTCCAGGTCACCCACCAGAACAGGTCCAGTAAGAAATTACTAACTCTTGAAGGCTGGAGCCTCAGTCACTGGAAAGCAGAGAGCTATGTACATGCAAAGCAAACTGCTGTATACCCAAGTTTTTCCTATCTGTTATAGCCTCTATGGCAACACCAGCTGCAGACAACAGGGTTTGAATTCATTGCCTTTGGGCATCAAAAGATCCCCACACTATCTGTGCAGCCTTTTCTGGGAACAGACTGCCTGAATGGAATATCAAATGTTGGGTGCAAAATCTGTAAAGCATACTAAAAATGTTCCAGTGACAGAAAGAATAAGACTAATTCTGAAACGTCATCTCCTTTCTTTAAAGGTCTTATTTTACTGATTTTCTGAATCATTTTGTCTTGTCACTGATATTTCAAAAATTGATTATTTTCCAGTAGGGTGTCTGCAATGGGTACCATGTGAAATTTTTGTTTGTTTTCTTCAGATCTGAATTTTTAATGTCTAGAACTTAAAGTACAAATCTATTATGGTAATAAGACTGTGAAGTCGAAAAAGAGGAGACTTTTTTTTGTACTGTATCGTATTTGCTCCTTAGCATGCGATGGTGATCCCATGTACAATGTACATGTTCCCAAGTACGATGATGAAAGCATCATTGAACATCAGCAAGTTAAGGAGACCAAGACTCCATCGTGGCGTGTTCAGTTTTTATTTGATGCCACAGTGATGGCTTTCTGACCTTCCTCTGATTTGATACCAAAAATCAATAAAGTAAATGTAAACACTACTTTAGAAATGTTTGCTAGTCTGTTTACTAGTGAGTAAATGATGCATGAATGCTTTTTTAGTGGGCACAAGGTCTCGGTACACATTAACAGTGGTGGCACAGTAGACAATAACACATTTCTGGATAGGTCTGCATTAGGCATGCCTAAGAAGTTCTGAAAACAGCAGAGTATTTGTGCATATACTTAATTTGAAGCCTGTTTCAATATTTCACTGATAGAAAAATCCTGCAAATACTTATGCAGGTGTTTATCTGGACTGCTGAGCCATTTAAGACTGGTCATGTAGACAGCAAAGTTAAGTCAAAACATAAACATCTACCTGTATGTCATTGTGATTTTAACTATTACCCTGATTGCCCTTCATATCTAATTGCTTCTTAGGCTTTTCAATTTTGTGTTAATTCGGGTATCAGCTCTCAAGGACAAAGACGGGGTCTGAGATTTTGGTGACAAACAGCTTTAGCACACTGGAAGATGCTCAAAAAAACCCATGCATCTTTAAAGAGATGTTGACAGTCCCATGTTTTCACCTCTACTGTGCACTTATATCCAACAGTACATTCAATATTTGGGTGAGAGAAAATAAAAACATATTCTCTATCACACTAATATTATCAATGCAGAGAACAGAATTTGATGCATTAAATGTTTATAGTTGAAATATGTTAATTTTATCCACATTTTTATTTTTAAAAGCCTTTTAATCAATACTGAAAACTGAAGGTTGATTTTTACTACTGAAATTAGTGTGTGGTTTAAAATGAGATCTGAGTTTCAGTTTCTCCAAGTCCTCAAAATCTGTTTTTTCTTCCCAGCTTCAAAAAACACAGGATTTCAAAAATGGTGTTTTAATGAAATAATTTCCCCAGTCTCTCATAAAATTCTATTAAAAGTATTTTGGATACTGATACACAAAACCTAAATGGGCTACGCAAAATAAGTTCAGGGGTTTTGAAATGAGATGATCTTTAAGGTCTTTTACAACTCAAACTATTCTGTGACTCTCTGAATCTATGACATTGAGATATTTTATAAAAAGCCAGTATCTTCACACTGTATGCACCATTTCGGAATCTCAGCCAAACCAGTATATTATCCAGCAGATGCTCTCCTCCAGGCCTGATACTTGAGACTGTTTTGAGGGTGTCATTTTGGTTCTTTAGAAATAGGGTTTTTATTAAAAAAGAAATTAAGAGAAAGCCTTAAAAATATGAAATAGGTGCACCCTGACACTCATCAGTGGATGTTGCATCCAGACATTAATGATTTAAGTGCCAACTTTATTAGAAATATCAATGTTTATATAAAAATAAAAGAAAGGACTGAGAAGGTATCATGTGATGTGTTGCAGCATTTTGCCTACACCAATGTCGCTGTTCATGATTTCCTGTGCAACCAGCCTTTCTCTTTTCCTTTTTTAATAGAAACAGAAAATCTGATGTCTGACCAAGGCAGCTCTGGCAGTTTTGGTGTTTGCCTGTGCTTTAATTCAGTGTGCACCAGCAGTGTCCACCACTCACTTCTTGATGATTGTATATGGTGTTTCATCTGCTGTCATTCTTGGAGCTAAAAAGTCCTGGTTCCTCAGTTCATGTTTTATATCCTTGCAGGAGAGCTCTGACTGTGGCTGGTACAGATCTGTGTGACATAGCCTTGATCTGGTTAGTTTCCAGTTTGTCCTGGTTTTGGTGGGGATAGAGTTAATTTTCTTCCTATCAGCTGGTGTAGTGCCATGATTGGACATTAGGGTGAAAACCATGTTGACAACACACTGATGTTTTAGTTGTTGCCAAGCAGTCAAGGACTTTTCAGCTTCTCATACTGCCCTGCAAATGAGGAGGTGAGGGGCACCCAGGAAACTGGGAGGAGGCACAGCCAGGAAAGCAGACCTAAATTGGCCAAAAGGCATATTCCATACCATATGACATCATGTTCAGTATATAATGGGGGATGGACTGGAAGGCAGCATGGCTCAGAAACTAGCTGAGCATTGCTTCTGGGTGGTGAGAAACTGTGCCGTGTATCACTTATTTTGAATATTCTTTTACCATTATTATAGTTGTTACTATTCTCTTCCCTTCCTGTCCCACTAAACTGTCTTTATCTCAACCCATGATTTTTACCTTTTTCTTTTCGATTATCTCCCCCCATCCCACTGAGTGAGTGGCTGTGTAGTCATTTCGGCTGCCTGGCTGGTTAAACCACACCACCGTTCCAGCTTCCAGCACCAGTGTTCAGCCTCCCAGTATGAGGGAAGGCTCATGCGACCCGTGTGGAAGGGGGATGCTCTACACCTGAACTCAGTTCAGTCTTTTCCTCCCAAGCTGACGTCTTGTTGCATCAGAAGAACATGCCTGATTAATTCTCCCAAAAGCTGCACAGTCTGAGGGAATTCTCATCTAGGTGCTCAGGATGTCCTAAGGTAGCAGAAAATGGCTACCAGGTAATATTGTGCAAAATGCATTTGTTTGTTTTAATTGTATGTTTGTTTTCTCCTTCCATTATGAGATCGGACTTGCAGGTTGTCAGTAATTCTCTTGTACAGTGTGTGTGTGTGACAGGGATGGCTATGCATAATTTTACACCTAATCATGTTGTGATGCATAGGGACCATGGCTTTGATATTTGTGACATCTGCGCTTTTAACTGAAGGGGTTTTCCTCTCCCCAAGATGGGAGGGAGACTGCTCTGCCTTCCAGACTCTGAGAACTCACCCTGTGACCCCTGAGGGCAATGCTGTCTCTTATGCTTCCTTTTTCTTTTCCATAATCCAAAATAAATTATTTTAAGGAAAAAAACGCAGAGTTTTATTTGTGTTTTCTGCATGGGACTGCCATATGCATAAACAGCTCTGGACAGGTGAGGGCTTTTCGATCGCAGTCTGTGCCTAAAAACATATCTAACAGCTTGACTCTTGGGAAGAATAAAATAAAAAAGAAATCAGATACTCTTTTTTTTTTTAAATCTCTGAGTAGGTGCAAAGTTAAAAATACTTCTAAATCAAGTTTGTATGGTTGCTCTTGTATGCATATTTGTTCATCACCACTTACCTGGATTTGTTGAGCTTATTGAAAATCAGTAGTTGAGTCATAGTGAAAAGGTGTCTTTCTGCTTTTACAATAAGACCAGTAGCAGATACTTAGAATATCCCCATCCCCTCATCTTGCTGCAATGCCATTGTCACTTTTATCATAAAAGAATTATGTATCTCTGTATATGAAAAATGCATTCTAGAACTACTCTGAATTAGTTTTTAATGTACTGTGACCTTGAATTGCCCCAGGATATTAATGCTAAATGATTACTTCTGAATGCTTTTTGAATAGCTGCACAGAGCAATTAAATGCACCATACATCACACATGACACAGTTAAACGCCTCTTCTGGTCAAGGAACCTAAACAGTTCTTTTAAATGATAGCAATTCCACATTACTAAAGATGAAAAAAAAAAAAAAAGAAGTCACTTGTTAGTATTAAGATAAGCATGACCTGGGAGAGGTTATAACCTTTGCCTGAGCTGGAACAAAATAAAAAGATTTCATTTGTGGTGATCTACAAGGAAGATCGCTACAAAACCAGTGCCCCATCGGACTGCATTTTCTCTCCAGACAAAAGCAGCAATAGCAATAAATCCCTCACTTTTTGACAAGTTGCCAATTTTTTTTTCCCTGTAAAATAAAAGACTAAAGAATATGGCTAATAAAATGAGTATAAGATGTGGACACTGCTATTATGTATGTTATATCGCACAGCAGTTGATTTTAGAATGTGGAACATCATAAATCTGATCGATACAAAACCTTATGAAATTAGTGGAGTTCATAAGCGATCACGGGGACCAAGATTACTCTGGTAGCAAGAAGAAAAAGAGCATTTTGCTTGGGTTACCGATTCAAATCTGACCTAATTGATTTCCTTAAAATATTGTGACTACTTGGAAGTATGTGCTCTTTCAGATGCAGTGGCAATTTTGGCTCTGGTTGTAGCAGATGTCTCAACCCTCTCGATATTCAGTAGGTATAGATGTGGAGCTTGACCATCCTGGTGTGTTCCCAATAAAAATCAGCAAAATTGCTTATATTAAGCATCAGACACTGGTGACAAGTGTCTGACTCAACTGTCAGACTCAACCATTGCTGTAGACCATTTTCTCACCTCCAGCCTGGCTCCTAGCAGCAACTCCCACCCTGTGCTGAAGCTGCAGCATCCTTGTCCCTGTCTCTGTTCCCCTTTCCAGACGTCTGTATCCCCTCCTCCCCTCCTCCCCCCAGGCTCTGCTGGGGTTAAGACATCATCATGTGTCAGGCGAACTGTCTACACCACAAAAATGTTAATGGCAAATACATACTGACCTTGAAAATAACTCCTGAGCAATTCCAAGGAACTGAGCAAGGTCCTGGAAAATAGAACAAAACAGAACAAAACAAAAGCATAGAAAGCACATCTAGGGCATGCTACCTGTGGGATTTCCAGCTCTTGCTGGTGTTCTTGCTCAGGTTTTGGCATGGGGTGGATCATGTATGGTGATGTCCAGTGGATGAGAAGGGCTAAGGAAGTGGGGCTGTGAAGCCCTGGTAAATGGGGCAGAGCTTGGAGCCTGGCTTTGTTAGCTGTGTGCTCCAGAGCCCCAGGGCATCGCTGGGGGAAAGCAAAGCTGGCATGGGCAGGCTGGAAAGGTGAAAGGTGACTGGGAATGGCAGCAGTTCATTGTTGCAGCCCTGCAGCTGGAGCAAAGCCAAGAGAGGATGTGTCAAATGAAAGATCCTCTTCTCTCCACATGTGCTTTAACTTCCACACACTGAGAAGAAACAACCCAACAACTTCCAGAAGCACGCACTGGGGGAGATTGGGGAGTGAGAGCCACCATTTGTAGGGGAATTGGTTATTCAGCTCTAAGATAGTTTTCACTGCATGTTTTCAGTGTGAAGAAGCGCACTGTTTTATGACTGGATTAGAGTGTGAAGACAAGCTGTATGCACTTCACAAAAGGAGCAAAAAGAATTTTTTATGAAACAGATTTGATGCTCCAGCTACCAAAATCAGCTGCTATGCAATGAAATCTGCTTTACGGCTGCCCTGTGTCAGCCAGTGAGGATGTAGGCATAAACATCTTTGAAAAGTCAGAGCATGAGTTAGACTAGCCCAAGGCAAGTAGAACATGCATGACTGGCACTTGCGTGGCAGGTAATCCAAGCTGACACTGACCTTGCCAACATTACATGACAATATTTTTACTCGAGTAATCTGACCTTGAATTTCCCAGCAGTATCAAGTTCCAGCAGGAGTCTCTGCAGCATGAGGACAGCGCGGACTTGTTCTGGTTATTGTAGAGGTTGGGAATGTTTCATGCGGTCAGCATAATTACCTCTCTCCGTTCTATCCCTGGTCTTTGATTCGCCCTTGGCCTCAGAAATGGTATCACAGGCTCAAATTGTGCAGATTAGACTTATCATTGCATGGCCCTCATGGTATCTGTTAGATAGTGACCTGTCTTTGCACATATATGTGAATAAGAATGTATGCTGGGGAATATTACTTTTTTACTGGTCAGGGAAAGGGGCAACGATCCTTGTAGGCTATATCTGCAAAATACTTGCTGAGAAAACTTTCTGAAATCAGGGAGGAGGTGGAGGCAGGACTGATGCTTTATAGCTTAGACTATGGCCAGCGCATCAAGAGAGGTAATTCTGTCCCTGTAACTCGTGAGATCTCACCCAAAATATGCTATCCAGCTTTGGAGCCCTCAACACAAGAAGGACATGGATCTTTTGGAGAGTGTCCAGAGGAGTGTTGGAGAGGGTCCAGAGGAGTGTTGGAGAGTGTCCAGAGGGCCACAAAAATGATCAAAGGACTGGAGCACCTCTCCTGTGAAGACAGGCTGAGAGAGTTGGGCTTGTTCAGCTTGGAGAAGAGAAAGGGAAAGCTCCAAGGCGACCTGAAGGCTTTCAGCAAGTGGCTTTCCAGTACCTGAAAGGTGCCTGTAAGAAAGTTGGGGAAGAACTGTTCATGAGGATGTGTAGCAATAGGACAAGGGGTAATGGTTTTAAACTCAAAAAGGGGAGATTTAGGTTGGATATGAGAATAAAATTCTTTAACATGAAGGTGGTAGATCACAGGAATAGGTTGCCCAGAGAGGTAGTGGAGGCCCCATCCCTAGAGATATTCAAGGTCAGTCTTGATGGGGCTCTGAGTGACCTGATCTAGTAAAGATGTCCCTGCTTTCTGCAGGGGGGTTGGACTAGATGACTTTTAAAGATCCCTTCCAACCTAACACATCTATGATTCTATGATTCTCTGCTTCTCATGAAAGGGATAACCTGCGACATTCAGTTGGCGTTATCTGCATACTCCTGCCTGCTCAGACTCTTTCAGAATCCATCTCCTTTGCGAGGAGTCCTGTGGGATTGTTTTACTCTCAACTTCTTTTTCTGTGATGGAGATTCAAACTGGGCTGTATTTTTTGTCTTTGTCACTGCTTCTCCACAAAGCTTTGATGTTAAAGCTTTTGCTTTGTTAATATGAATAAAAAACAAACTCAACGCAACCAAAACCCAACATCAAGTGTTTTTAAACGTTACTTAACTGATGGAGATGACAGTGATGAAGATGTAATTTAATTATTAGCTGCTTCTTTGGAAATTTAAAGCTTCATGAAATGTGATTCCATAAATCAGGCATGGGGAAAAGCATACATAAAAGTAGAAAGGAGTAGAAGCTGATTTTATGGGACAGAATCAGATTGTAGATTACCTTTGTCAGCCTTAAATGAGAGCAGTAGCCTTTGAGGAGTGAGGTCTCTCTTATCTGAGAGATCTTTGAAGTTTCTGGTGTGATGAACTCCAGGTTCTATGGAAAGGGATGGTGCTCTTTGCTAATTTTTTTCAAGAAATGACTAAATTAATTAACCAGTCTGTTTCTTCTTGCATTTGTATTCACTGTATGCATTCTTCTCTGAAAGCTGTGTGGTCTAAAGAATGGAGACCACTACAGGAACCTTCATGGCCAACTGGGAATCTGTTTCCTGTTGTTTGTCTGGCAGAACTGACAAAATCAGTCTTCTCATCTTTCTTCATTAATTTCCTTCTCTATCCCATAACTGTGTGTAGAATAATTAGTTAATGGGACTAATTCTGTTTTCATTTACACTAATGTCATTATGTATGATACCTGATGAGATCAATGAAATCAAATAAGCTTGAAGAAACTGCTGAGGTCAGAATCACAGACAGTGTTTGAAAACCAATAAATACAATATTTCACCCAGGATCTAGAGTCTTGTGGGTTTTGTATTCCCTATGCATTCCTAGTGGCCTCATAGGTTTTCTCCTCCGAGTATGTGCAGCACTGCTTAATGTCATTATCTCAATGACATTATTACATTGTTCAACGTCATTATCCCAGAAATGCAGCCACTCCAGAAAATGGATGGGCAGTTATGCTGCTTAACTGTATCACAACACTAACATCGCCCAGAACATGAAATTGTTCTTTCTGCTGTTTTGTAACTATGGGGTGGTTTTGAAATGTGGGGGTAGGACACAGTTCTGCAGCTATGGGTTGGAGATTTCTAAAGTAAGGAAGGGACCAATGATTTTGCTTGTAGGAACTCTACTGAAGCAGATTTTCCCTACTTTTTCAAACTCAGATATCTTTTCCAGGTTTTTTTTTGGTAGGTCACTTTAATGTAAAATTTAATTAAAATTAAATATAGATTTCTTGTCTTTCAGAGTTAACATAGTTCAAATAAATCCTCCACTTACTCATTTTTTTTCTTGGACACAATGTATTTTTTTAAAACTATTTTCAGTCTCAAGCATGATTTTAATGCTGGTATTGGCTTCACTTCTTCATATCATTTTTATCTCTTAAACTATTACAACTTTATTATTATCATTACAGTAATGTGGTGACCAGAACTGAACACAAAACTCTAAACTCCCTGCCAGAACCTTATATAATAGGAGAACAATGGATGAATGTTGTTAATTTTAAATGCAAAATTATAAATCAATTACAGTGATGGCAAAAGCCCTTCGTGACATGCCACAATTTACTCTCAAAGACATTTAAACCTATTTCACATGCTGAACAATCTGTAATAAATTATGATTTTTTTTTTCTCCTGAAATGAAGCTATAATTATGACAGTTGAATTCTTGTTCTGAGAAATAAGGTGGCATTTAATTCCTTGAGAACAAATGACACTCACAAAAGAACAGTTAATTATTCTCAGCTGCAAAAAAAAAAAGGGGGGGGTTAGGGAGAGAAAAAAATATGAAAGAGAATGTGGTAGCACTTTATGTGAAGTGTCTATTAATGAATCCTTAACGAAAGCTGTACTGCAATTGAACTTTGCTTGGTGTCCATGTGATTGAATGACAATCTTTAAGTACAACCCTTCCCATAAAATCAAAACCACATTCAGAGTAGGACTACAATGAAGGGATTTATCTTCAGGAAATATTACATCCCTGTCACCAAATCTTCAATATGCAGAGAACAAAATGTGGACAAACCCCGATGCTGATCAGATGGGCACAACAAACGCCCAAGTCAGCTCCAGAGTTTCAGGTTGTGTTGCAGTGGTACCAAAGTACAAATAGTCCTAATACTTCTTAATTTCCATGCTTACTAGTACAAGAAAATGAATGATTTTGACTTCTGCTAGCATTAATTAGGCAGTAGAGAGGAATGCTAACCAGTGAGCTCCCTCACACTACAAATATGCAACCACATGCTTAACTCTTCAGGAAATCACAGAATCACAGATTCACAGAACATTAGGAGTTGGAAGGGACCTTGAAAGATCAACTAGTCCAACCCCCTGCCAGAGCAGGATCACCTATATTCACATGGAACTTCCTATGCTCCAGCTTGCACCCATTGCCCCTTGTCCTATCGCTGGCCATCACTGAGAAGAGCAACTCTTCTTGCACGCGTGACTCCTAGAGTGCTCAGTGGGACCACGCAGGGGCTACAGAGGAAGGGACTTGTCAGATCCAGAGTTTATTCCCTGAAAAAACGATCACCTCAATTTCCTACTGCAGCTCTGCAGCAGCCAGCACACAACTGAATGTATGAGCATGGCTCATGCCGCCCCATACATTTTAAGTTCTCGCTGCTTGATGAAGAGTTGCCAGTCTTGCTAATCTCCCTTCCTTCCTCAGGGAAGGGAGATGTTTCAGAAGGACTGTACTAAGTGGAATACCCTCATCTTTCTTGGTTCAATTATGATTTGTGAATTGGCTAATTTGGGGGCTCTCTGAAATGTAGTCGGAACAACACAGTTGCATGTAAAACAAGGCCTAATGCACTGAGTTACATTAATGTTAAATCAAAGATGATTGGATTAATTGCTGTTTCATTTTATCTTCCGTGCACGTGTGGTGCTGGCAGAATTTCAGAGCTTTTAGAAAAATTAATTGAGAACTATGGGGAAATAACACAGGCAAAACCACTTTTGCACCGGGTCTTTCTGCTAGCTGTTAAGGTGTGTACAGACTGAAATTGGGAGGTTACCCCCTATTTCTTAATATTTGTAATTTTTTTATATTGCTCATAAAATGTAGGAAAATGAATTGGTCACATGGTATGTGAGTTACTGGCTGGTTTAACTGCCAATTGTAGCTCAAGGACAACGCACACTTTTAGGGAGCACACACACTTTCTGCAAGACTTTCACCGGAACAAGGCCTGTGAGAAAAAAACGGATTAATTTCTAATGTGGAAAAGGGAAATACTTATAAAATGTAAAAGTACACACTTTAAACCACTGTTCACATATTTTTAATTTCGTCACTGTTGATTTCAAATCTGGTTAAATCCCTCAGTGGAATGACATAATAGAATGGTGTTAGTCCTTCGTGGAAACTCACACCATTGGATAATTTATTTTATTTGTCCACTCAGTTCTGATAGCAAAGAGAAGATTTATTAATGCAATGTAAAATATTCGCTGGCAGGTAAAAGCAATTCTGTTAATGAACGTGATTAGAACAGCAGCTGGAATACTGAAAATGCAGCGTTTGCAAGATCCGTTGAATTAATAGACCTTAAAATACTTGGGAAATCAATTAAAATACATCTTCAAGATTATAAAAATGACTGTGCATGTGTTTAACTTGAGAACGAACACTGAAAGAATAAAATCCATACTTCCTCAGCAAGAACATTTCAAAGTGCCTTTTCCTGACCAGCAGCAGAGCTTGCCAAAAGATTTGGGGAGCAGATATTTTTCCATGACTTTTAATTGGGAAGGTACGCTACCAGCAAGAGCTGGAGGTACTTGGAAGTGTGCACTTCTCTGTTGTCCTCCCTGAGGGCATACTTACACTGACTATGTATTTTCTGTATTTATAAGATTATTTATATCCCAGCATGTAGGATAAACATCCATTAAAGTTGCTTTGCTCCTTCTGCACCTGGACTTGTTGGCAAGGGCTGACTGCTCCTGGGGAAGGAGGCTGGGTGCCAAGGGTGGTGGCATGGACACAGGGTGATGTCCCCACTTTCCTAGGCCCCATCCCACTCAGAATCATAGAATATACTGAGTTGGAAGGGACCCATAAGGATCATAGAGTCAAACTTCCCCCAAGCAAGGTGAGCAGGGCAGATGAGTGATGGGACCGTATTTGTGGAGAGCATGACCCATTCCCTGTTTGGCTGGCAGCGATACCGCTGCCCTGCCACTGAGCTGTTGGGGCAATGTCCACACCTGGGGACCACCAGCCTTCCTGACTGTACCAACAGGCAGGCAAGTCTTGGCATCAGAGGCTGGTTTAGAGAAGGTAGGAAGCTGGAAAAAAAGCCAGATTATACTGAGGGGGCTGCTTGGTTTCCCTCTGCTTTTCAGAGGCTGGCTGCCTCACAAGTGTAGGAACATTTTCCCAGACAATCAAATGCAGTGGGTTTTTTTAACTAAATGTAATAGCAGATATTTTTACTCTGCGGGTTTTTAGTGCCACTTGCTCTTCTTAGCCTATATATTAGTGAAAAACTCTACCCCTGTGAAATAGGAAACTGGTCTGTGCTGTTCTTTCTCATGTAGTCAGTAGAGAAAAGTTATGGATGTGACTGTGCTTTCATTTCCAGTTGTTAAGCCTTTGAGCCTTTCTTGGCTCCTGCAGGAGTGAACTTAGGGCTGTGGAAAAGTCAGGATGCAAGGTGATATCCTCTGCCTGATGACATTTCTGATCTATCTTGGGCAACAATATTCATCCCTGAGCCAAGTTATTAATTTATTAATCCAAAGATAAACAGGTTGATATTAGGAAAAAGTTCTTTACTGAAAGGGTTGTCAGATATTGGGACAGGCTGCCCAGGGAGGTGGTTGAGTCACCATCCCTGCAGGTGTTTAAAAGAAGAGTATATTTTGTACTCAGTGACATGGTGTAGTGTTGGACCTAGTAGGGCTGGATAGACGGTTGGACTCGATGATCTTGAAAGTCTTTTCCAACCAAAACCATTCTATGTTTCTATGATTCTATACCATCACTTAGGAAAAAAACCCTATGAAATAAATAGCATACATCCCACTTTTCAATAACCTATGGACCTTGAACCACAATCACATTCCCTTGAAACACACTGCAGATTTATAGGTTTTCTTTACTTGAACATAGTGTTGATGACCTAAAACTGGCAAATCTGGTACGGATTTAGGATATGTCTCTGCTTAGGCAATATCAGATGCAATCTTGTTTAGTTCACTAGAATTTGGATCTGTATTACTGATGAAGATATTTGATACAGTAATACAGGTAATGTAACGGAAGGACAATGATCACAGAAGAATAAAGAAATGAAAAAACTGGGATGAATCTTGTCATAAGATACATGGTATGTTTACATCTACATAGATAGTCCAATGAATAAGAACCATTCTGCTGTTCCATAATCCAGCCCATGCCAAAACAATACAGAGCAGAGAGTGTTTTGGGACAGTTAGATTGCAGGTAGTGGTCATTAAGTAGAAAGTGAGTTTATGAAGTTGCTTTAGAGTTTTCTTCTCTTTAAAGGACAACATGCTTACATGTACTTCCAGAAGAGATGAGAATTCAGAGAACTTGTCCAGGCCATGAACAATTAGTGCATGTGTGTTTGGGAAGTTTTTGTTTGTTTGTTTTTTGGTTTTTTTCCCCCTGGAATTTCCTGAACAGAGCAATGAGACAAAATCTGTAAGTGCAAGTAGAGCACTATACAAATCACTGTTGTTGCAATCACCAAAGGAACACAAAGAGCTGCAGATAATTTTTAGCACATTTATCATTTAAGACATTGGATTTGAGCCTGAAAGAGATGCTCTTCTTTTTTCTTTTTTTTCCTTCTCTTTGGAAAAAACCCCCAACCAAGTAATTGTATGCTTTTAATGCTTTTTGCATACAGTGAGTTCCTTATTTATGCAAACGTGATGAAAAGGAGTTAAGAAGACAGAGTGTGCACCACCTGATGAGTTTCACCATATATCATGTTCTTCCCATGCAAGTAAACGAGGGACATGAGATACACAGAAGGCCCAAGAGCTGCTGAAGTTCTCAAATCTCTCTGAAGAGAAGATTTTCCATGAGATTTATTTCTATTTATGCTTTTATTCCCAAAGAGTGATTTGAGCAGGAAGGGACCTCCGGAGGTCTTCTAGTCCAACCTCTCTCTAGTGGGACTGAACATGTCAGGTTGCTCAGGGCTGCTTCCTCTTCAGTCTTGAAAACCTTCAAGAATGGTGGCTCACAGCCTCTCTGGTCATGCTGGTCCAGTGTTTGACCACCATTATGGTAAATCTTTTCTCCTAATATTGAATCAGAATTTCCCATGTTCCGGCTTGTGTCCTTTGCTGCTCACCACACACCTCTGAGAAGACTCTGGCTCGCATCTTCTCTGTACTCTCTAACACAGGCAGCAATAAGGTCTCTCCTGAGCCCTCTCCTCTGCAACTACTGCTTTTGTCAGAAACTTTGTCTCTGGGGAAGCATGTGACAACAATTTTCCAGGGATAAAAGTGGGGTTTCAGTCTGCTGCTCATAGTCTGTCTTCAGTACCTACTCTGCACTGCTGTGACAGAACTTAAAATCTTGTTTACAGCCATAGGCTACCTTTTTAAGCTGGTTTTAAAATGCTCTCTGCTACCGACTGTTCAATCTGCTACTACTTGTTCAGTCCAGGTTGAATTCTAAATGTTTCTGATTAATGTAAGCCATGAGTCTACCACACATGGTACTGATTTTTCAGGTTGGAGGTGAAAAGAGAATATATGATGAAGGACAATCATTTTGGGTTGAAAACAGTATTTTACTCCACTGAAAAAGCCCTTGCTTATTTAATTATTCAGGGGAAGTATTCAAAAACCTGAAATGATAAAAGAGGAAAAGAAGCAGTGATTGGTCTCATGTAGCAGTGGGATAACACAGTTGAAATTTTTCATTGAGTATATGGCATACTGGAATGCTTCAACTTTTTCCAACTTTTTAAACCAAAACTACAACTGTATTTGTCACAAATGTATAACATGTTCTGCCTGACCCTACTGTGCATTTTTCAGCCAATAAATCTTTTGCCTGGATTATTTCAGCCAGCTCCATTCTCAATCTTTGGAGAAACCTCAGGTCATGTGCCAACATCAGTGCATGGCTGCAAGGCTCTCAGTCTGCAAAGAAATCGCACAGGAGCTTTTTTTGTTTTGCCCTTGGCATGTCTGCTTTTGAGTCCCAAGCCACGAAGGCACTTCAGACATTCTAGAAAAGTAGGAATACTGGAAAAAAGGAATGACTCTTAGAGTAGAGGTACAACAAGAGCGAATATTTGTAAATGATTCCGACAGCATTCTTGGCATCTGGCTGGCAATTTCATGTAATCAGATTTCTCCTTTAGTTCCTGTTATGTTAATTTATTGGTTTGCGGATCTGAAAAATTGCAGCTCACACTCTGTTCAGCTTCCAGGTTCAGGCTTATTATTTTAAAACCTGCACTGTGCAATATGGAAATCTGGGCTTTTTAACGCAGGTTTTAACAATTGCAGTTAAATTATTTGGGGTGGGGGGAAAGACATATCCAAGGATAACACCTGTTTTGATGCAATTAAAGCCCTACAGCAGTGTATGGATAAAATACTTCTGGAAAACCTTGCTCTGTAGAATTTGAAATGATTACAGGAGCAAAGGGGTTGTAAGCAGTTAGTCCCCAGAAAATAGATTGGCAGTGATGGAAGCAGATGGATTTGAACTAGCTATTGTCCAGGTGCAAGGGAAGGTGTATGATGGTGGCATTTGAAGACATGGAAGGGTAATTGGAGAGAGACAGGTGCTGCATATGCTGAAACTCGCCTGTGGTGGTGCATGCGAACTGAGGAAAACGTGCTGGTGTGGTGCAGTGCAGTGGCTCTAAAACAAGATCAATTAAGTTACTTTATTTAAAAAAATGATAAAATGTGTCATTGGTTCCTTTGTCTTTTCCTGCACTAGTGTCCCTTAGCAACTGTCTTTGCGCAAGTCATAAATTCAGAATAAATGAAATACAGCACAACTCTCCCCAAAGCCAACTAAGCCTCCCATTTATTTCTTTGCCAAGTACTCTCTTGCAGCAAACAAGTGCAGCTTTTAAAACTTTTCAACCCAGCCTCATGTTTTCCTACAGAGAACATGTGGGCAAGGTGTAGGTCCTTGCTTACCCTGAGATTTTTTTCCCTTGCCTACTGGGCTGGCTTGGCATTCGCTCTGGATCTGGCTTAAAGCATAGTATGGAGTTGCCCAGGCTTAGGTGACTGCGTATCCTCTTTCTTTCCTCTCCCCTCACTCCAGGTATGCTGTGTCCTCTCAAGCTTCAGGCGAGGTGGACAGGAAGGAGCTTGGAGCACCCTTCTGTGAGGAGATTTGAAGCAAAGAGTGGGGGAGAAAGAGGAATCTTGTGTGGGAACTAGAGTACAGGGGAAAGGGAGATGCTGACAGTGCTCCAGGACAGGAGAAGCTTTGCTGCAGCAAGGAGACGTGCCCATGCAGAGGCTGTGGGGATTGGAGCACCTGAAGTCTGGACTGGGAGCATCCTCACTGAAGCCTCTGTCCTGTCACTCTGCCTGAATCCAGGAGCTGGCACAGCAGAGCCCATGGCTTTGCCGTGCAGCACCTTGGACCTGCCTGCTTCCAGCCTTCCCGAGGTGTTTCTTTGCAGTCTTTTTCCCAGGACCTTTGAGAAATTTGTGCAAAAAGAGGAGTGTGCAGTTTCGGCACTACTTTGAGCTGTATCTATAGCCAGGTACACCTCTTGCTACTCCCAGTTTATTTCCATAGACAACTGTGTTGCTTACTGATTTAACCTTGAAAACTAGTTCAAGAGCTTTACAAAACCATGAATGTTGCTATGTGCTCCAGCACTTTGCACTGTAATGAATTACTGTAACAAATATAAAGTTTTTGGTTATAATGTCAACAAAGTACCCTAAGAAACACCAGCAACCAACTAATTTAAAAAAAACCCCAAACTAGCCTTATAGGAAAGTCCCACCAAACCCATGCTTGGATGTTGTTTGCTCCAACCATACATGGAAAGTGTCTAATCTGTGTGTTGAACCCAACCCCTGCAAACAGTCTGCTGTATGAATTGACTTTGCAGAAGAAAGTAAGAGAAGTACGTGCTGAGATCTACCTGCTCCCCAGTTTAATTTTGGGTCATTTTGTGCTTCACTTGCCCTGACCCTGGCTGTTCGCTCACCTTGTTACACTCTGGTTGCCTTAGCAGTGGGTAAAGGCAAGATTAAGATGTTGTCTCTCTAATTATAAAAATCCTGGGTAGAAAAACATGCAACAGCTCTGCAGTTAGTTGGGGTGGAGGGGTCACTGACTAGATTAAGACAGAGTGAGCAAAATTCATCTGTGATAAAGCTGGATCACCGGAGTTGGGGCAGGGATTGTTTTGCCCCACTATGTTGTTTCCTCCCACCTTTAATGAACTAGAGGGATCTGTCAGGGTTTAATCCAATTACTGATGACATTGGAGGAAGCAGCAGCAGAAGCAGCTGGATGGAAGAAATGTGTTAACACAGAAAAATCTCATCTTTCCCCGAAGAAGTGAGCTGAGAACAAATCCTGGGAATCATCAGGTGCATCTTATTTTTGTTTACATAATTCAGGGTTAATTGGTTTATTTGTGATTATTTAACTGATACAAGCACAGCGAATGAAGAACCTGGTTGCAGTTCTGAACAGTAATTAATGGCAACTTTTTTTTCCCCAGCCAGTTTACATAGGGCTTTAAAATAATGAAAGAAGAAATAAAGAGGTTTAAAGAGGTGTCAGCTATGAGACACATTTTCAGGACTACCATGAGTTAAAGACAACAGTGTTGCCCAGTGCCACCTAACAAATTCACCTCCAAGAGTTTAAGTAACGATTTTTTTTTTAAGAAGAAATGTTACTAATACGTTTATCTTGCTCATTGTGCTAAAATGAACAATTTCTAGTGATTTTCTTATTTCCAGGAATTTTTATCCTATTTGCAAGTCTAGCATGTGCACATAATGTTAAGTGAATGGTACCGGAACCACCTAACTGCCCTAGCACATGTAGGATTTTCCTTGGCCCAACTTGGGGGTTGTCTGGTGGTACTGACGGCTTGTGTTTCTGCTCCTTGCCCAGGTGATTCCCACCTCACAGTGTTCGGGGTCAGCACAAGAATGAAAAGCTTGTGTAGCTGTACAAACATGCACAAGTATCCATGCCAAATGGATGCATATGAGGTTCCCTTTTCTTCTTTTCCCTGCGGGGGTATCCTGGAGCCAAGGGGAACACTAACAAAAGTGAGAGCACAGATTGTTACCAGACGGCTGCTGGGGCTCACAGCTCTTTGCCCTCCCTGGTCCCCTCAAACAGTGTTCCTGTGGTTTATTCCATAATATGGCTGCTTCTAGCAGTCTTATTGCTTAAGATATGCAGATTTCTTCTACTCGTGACCCACTTCAGCACCCTTTGAAGGAGGTTAGTCCCATGTGGGTAGCCCTGAAGAAAGTAAATCCCAGACCAGGTCTCGGGAAGATGTTTTGCCCCAGTGTCACAGGCAATGGTCTGAGTGTCATATCTAGATTTCAATGGTGTGTCTTTTGGCAGTTTCATTTTAATTCATAGGTGATAATGAGGCTGGCTAAAGACCGTGGATCAGGTCTTTCGTGCCTGTGCTGCCTCTTTCAGATGGGTATTAAAAAATGCATTTTGTAGTATGACTGATGTCTGTTCAGTTACTATATTTAAAGTCTAATAGACTTTTAGAAATACTGTCTTAGGCAGCAGGATTTAACTTCATTAGTTTTGAAACAGGAGAGAAATGTTAGCCACTGTGCAGTCTTTGATTATACTCTGGGGCATTTCCTAGGGTTAAATTAACCACAGGGGAACACTACTCTTGTTTTTTGAATACTAGCAAAACATAGTGAGAAATACAGGGGAAAAAATAATTATGAAACCAAAACGTAAAAACTATAAAGTTCATCTTATGCATGATCCCCAGTGCACAGTAAGTTCTGTATACTTGCACCATTTAATGTTAATTACACCATTTATTTTATGTTTTGGTTTTGCTTTATAAAAAAATTCACAGCACTGGCAATAGGATTCGACCATAAAGGGAGTTTCAGAAAACTGCCATTTCACCAGACTTGGGTTAAATCAGGAGGGAGATAATTTAGCCACTAAATGTCCTGCCTTATCCATGGCGTCATAGGAGAATTACCCTCCAGAATCGCTTTCATCCCCCAGCTGCTGACAATTTAGCAATGCTGCCCGCCTTTAATTAATCTCTTTGAATCTACATGTAGAAGGTCAGTGTCAATGACTATGGCAGAATGAACAGAATTTTTTGGTCCAAAAAATGCACTTTGGAAGATGCGGTGTCATTGAAATAAAAAATATTTTTTGACAGTATTTTGTGTTATACTTTGAAAATAGGAAATCAAAGATTGTTTCTAATTTCATATCTCAACAAAGATTTCAGTAATCTAGTTTCTAAAAAAATGAGAATTAGCCAGTTTTGGGTTTATTAGACATTTCATATGGAAAACAAAGGGTGGAGGGCAGAAATATGGCGTTGACCCACATAAAAGTGAAGAAATCTACTTTATTTCCTCACAGAAGTGATAGAAGAAATGTAAGAAAGCCTGTGAATTTGTTTTCTTCCATTCAGCACTCTTAAAAATGTTCCCCTCCCTTTGTACTGAAAAAAACCTGAGGAAAATATGAAAATCCATGTTTTAAAAATTAATCTTTTTGCACCACCACAACCCAAGATAATTCTCGTCAGCATCAATGTTTTATAGAATGCAAAATAAACACAATTTCATTTTTAAAGAAAACCTGTCAAAATATTTTTGTAAAAGTATTCCTTATTTTTTACAATTTCCTTAATGTCCATATAAACTAGGATTTCTGCAGGTAAAGAGCCTGCAGAGGAAATGGATTCTACATGAGACTGAGAAAGAAACAGCAAAAAAAGTATTTCTTCTCAAATAGCACTTAATACAAAAACATCTACTTGATCCCTAGACTGTTCCTCTTCATTTTTGTTTTGTTGAGATCCTTGATACAGTCCCTTACTACCTTTTCTCTGGCCTGATCTTATGTGAAAATTTTAACCAGACACGTATGAAAAACATGACTTTAGAAAACTTGTCTGTGTGTAACATCCTACGCAAGAAATGTGGTTTGTGCTTAGATGCTCAGAGCGAACTGGATGAAGACTCTACTGGTAAAAGCAGGACATGCTTCACATGGCAAAATCTAGCAAAAAGAAAAACTTGACATGAATGGGTATGTCTATATCAATGCAGATGAAGGTCAGTCAGGTACAGGGAGAGGTCATGGCTCCGAAGATTTCTAATCTGCACTATTTAAGCACGTTGGGCTAGTGGCACACCTCCTTCATTTATCTGCATTTTCTTAGCTTCTTTAATTCTTGATGATCGGTGCCCTTTTTGCACAAAATTCACACCATACTTTTCTTTTACCTATGGCTTATCCATTTACAACCGCCAAAAAGATGGTATTTCACCATTTCCCAGACTACAGGATATATGCCATTTTGTCTTGTTAGGGTAAGAGGAGATGCTTCTGGCAGTCTTCATCCACACCTACACTCCTATTTCAGTACAATATCCTTTCAACAATGTGCAGGCTTCAGACTAGACTTGGCAAAACTATTTGCTGGGAAAAGGCTAAACCACAATGTCAAATGAGAAAAAAACCCATGGCAATACGTTTTCCAAGACTGATTTGGATCGTCTGGGGTAACTTATGACTTCATTGTCATTGTTTCAACCTCACACAGCCCTGTAAGGTAGGATATACAATATTACTCCTGTTCTAGAGATGGAAAAACAATTAGTTGATTTAATTCAGCCCAACAGAAGAATGATTCAACATTCAATCTTCAAACCAGAACTTCATTATTCCAGGCTTTGCAATGAGTCTGGAGCTGCAACTCAAATAACATGTCTTTCCCTATAGTACCCTTATACAAAAAATAAAAGATGATCAGGAAAAAATAGTCCTTGACCTGCAAAACAGCATTTAAGAGAAAAAACTGCAAACAACAGGAATTTGTTAGTAAGAGATTTGAAAATAAGAACAGCCCTAATTTACTCTAGGTGCTATAAAAAACCAATTAAAAGATAGGGACAAATTGTCTTTCAGCAGGGCACAGTTTGAAAGAAAGATATAATAGGTGGAAGAAAGCAGAAGAATAAGATAAACCACAGGAGAGAATGAGAACACGTATGTGAATTGGCATGTATTGTAAGATAAAATGATCCATGAACTTGGGTTATGTGTGCTATTTGGGAATAAAGCCATTGGGCTGCAGAGGTCAATGTGAATGGCTAAGAAATACCAGGGGTCAGCCCAGATACAAAGGAGTGTGTGTAAGAAAGAAAATGGTTGGTATCAAGCAATACCAGAGAGATCCTGGGATGAAGTTAAGACAGTGCAACACAAAAGAACAGTGAAAGAAGAGACTGTGAAAAGAGTACCGACTATGCTAAAATAAATATTTCTTTTTTAGATGCTGGAGAGCGATATGGTCATGTAATCTGCATATTGCCATCACAGTTGCTATAGCGAGTGTAATGTACTGTATTTTTTTACCACCAGGGAGACTGCTGCAACAGACAGGGAGCTACATTAGGAAGTTGTGCTTAACAAGTCATGTGTGATTTTACTGTCAAACTGCAAAGCGCCGCTCTCCTATGGAAGAAGGCTGCGAGTACTTTCTAGGAGTCGATAAACACCACATGATGCAGCTTTCTGGGAAAAACAGAATCCTTTGAAGCATTTCCAGCAAAATCCTTGGAGAGGCAAAGCATATTTTCAGATGCATGATTCTAGGTTAAACAGCTATGTCCCCCACTTGTTTACAAAGCAGCTCGACAGCTGCTGTGAGCCACTGGCCCCCTTTGGACAGACAGGATACATTTGGATCTGTCACAGTGAGCCACGGCGCACCTCCACTGCATTACTCTACACAGATCTCATCGGAGATCTGCTGCTGGCAAGACTAAAAGCCTCACCAGCTTTTGGAGCGGCAGATGATTAGTTTCATTCCCATTTTAAGTTTCCTTGTTGTTTTTAACTCTGAAGTTGGGGGAAATGTTTCTAGTGGGGAAATTGGTCCTGAGAAAGCTTCACTCTGCTTCATGCATGGGGGGAACAAGATACAAAAATAAGTAGCAGCAGCTGGTTGTTGGCAGGGAACGAGCTCTTTAACAGAAGATAAAGAAGACCTGAAGTCTGTTTGGACACAGAGGTGCAGTGTCCAGCCTGAAATTTAAAACCTTCTTCAAAAGAGCAGAGTAAAGGTTGGCATTGCAGCTGTACTTCAGCATTTGGGAGATCAGTCTGAGAAGTGCAGCTCCTGAGCCATGAAGCCAAACCATTGCTTCCAAAAGTGCTGCTAGAAACAAGCCCGTGTCAGGACATCTTGTAAACGGTATAGCCTGGCTCGGGGAGTGAGAGACAGAGGTTTAAATCTCATCTTGCAACTGAAGATGAGTGCCTGGGTACAGCCCCTCTCTTGTGGACAATGCTAAGGGTGACCTGGTGATCTCAGTGCAGGTTTCTACCTAAGGAGGGGCACAGGTGGTCACAAAACAAGGCCCAGTTGGTAATTCTGTCTTTTTTTCAGTCCAGGCTTTCCTCTTCCTGCCATGGGCATGCTGCTGATGTGGAATGAGAGGGAAGCAGGACAGGAGCAGCAACCGGTCAGGGCCATCTGCCTCCCACTGCACCTCCCAGCAGCACATGCCCACTGACACAGCCAAAGGATGGATGCAGGAGAAAGGTCTAGGGCTGTTTTGCTGCTCTGCTATAGCTCATGATCAATTTTAACTACAAAATACTGCTTGCCCAGCAGCCCTTCTGCACCTTTCTTATATCGATGGTAGTGGTCCTTTACCCTATGTAATTTGCTATTTGATGCATTTATGCCTATATAATATTCCACTGTGAGTACTTCTGCTTTCCTCTGTTTAACATATTCCTAGTCTCTTCTTCCCTGGCTGTGTTTTTCCTATAAGCAAGGCACAGGAGGACAGCAGATACAATAAATCTGTCTCTGACAGGGAGAATGGCGGCAGACCCTCTGCCTCTGAAACCCACAAATCACAGGCAGCCGATCCCTTGCAGTCAGCAACAATATTGTTTCCTTTGCCCTCCTTACCAGAGACTGGTCATAGCAAAAATTATTACTGATGGCATCTGACAGGCCTACACCACGTTTTGACATTTGCTTTCAGCTACCATGTTTTGTTTTGGGTTTTTTTTTCCAACAGCTGCCAGTGTGTTCAGTCAAATACCTGTCTGTCACAGCAGTCAGACAGACCTTAATGTGTCTGCGTTACGAAAGAGGACCTCGGCCTCTCTCCAGTACTTTATTATAGTCCCAGTATGGCTTTTTATCACAAATTCCTCGTGCATATCTGTCCCTGCTCCACCACAGAAATCTTCCGAGTTGGCAGCTCCGGTGTCTGCTGCCATTAATCTTCTCTGTGCTGCGGAGAGCAGGGCACCGGGTGATTTATGGCAATTACCTGCTCTGATGCAGTGGAGCTCAGGTAAGTTGGGTTGAATCGTTGTTGCTGCAATGAGTTTTGTCCCCGAGCACCCTGAGGGTGTAAAATATGCCTCTCTACACCTGTGTTTATTTTCTTCCTCAAGCATTGCTCAGCTAAACAGGGGGAGGGAATATGCATTTTAATCACATTTTAAAATAGCATTGAGGTGGTGGTGCACTGGTAAGCGAAAGGTTAAACACTTTGACACCAATTCAGAATTAAAAGCTGTAATCAAATGTCTTTGTTAGTTTTTTGAAAGTGATATTTTCCCAGGAAGGCTGTAAAATGCATATCTTTCACCTGTGATTTCCTGGGTTAAGGAAGACCCAGCTTTTATTTTAAGTGTCATTCTCAGGTTTTACTCCTGATTTTCTATTCTTTGAGCTGGCAGGGACCTGGAGTGGTGCGCGGGAAGTGAAGGTTGTGCCAAGCTGTGATCAGCATCAATGCCTTGAGCCAATTAAGAAGCAATGCTAATGGGCTCTCTGGGAATCCTCCTAAGCCTTCCACACCAGAAAGGATGATGCCCACAACACAGGGCTAAGCTGAGCCTTTAAAGTCTAGAGAAATAAAAGCAGACCTTCAAGTCTTCATTATAAGGCAGCTTCCCTATGGGTTGTAGTGAAGTGGAAGTGTGTTTTGTAATGAGAAGGCATAGAAGTTGTTTCTCTTCTCACGAAGATTCATGTGGGTGCATGAGAGCCTGTGTGCGCAGGTATGTGCTACAGCATCTCAACAGTTTATATTCACTGGGCATCAAGCTGACTTTTACATTTCTTTTTCCCTGATGCTGCTTTTATTTGTTTAATGTCAGGAGGGAAACTGGAAGGCAAGGTGAATCCTGTGAAGAGGTTTGCGTATAGATGAAAGGAGTTGAATTTAGGAGGGGGTACACGCATGCATTAGGCTGCTGAGTGCATGCATCCACTGGGAGAAGGCGTGCAGGAAGAAGTGGGACCAGCTGCTGAGAGGTTTGGGATGAGTCTGACCGCTGGTGTGTGACTCTGCAGAGGTGGGCCTGCCCTGCCCTGCTGTGCCTCTTCTCTTTCACGTGGGAAATCATAGGGGAGAATGGCAACTCGTCAGTCACACTGGTGTGGGACATGCTTATTCGGGAATAAAGAATGGCTGCTTCTTGCTTAGCTTGAGCTGTTTCCAAAGCGGCCTAAGTTAAACATGGAAAAATGTGCTCATTCTGGAATGTGTATCTGTGGAGGCCTTAAAGGAATATAAATATAGTGTCTTATCTTGCACTCTTATAAACTCCCACACAGACAAACCCAGAGACAAGCGGAAAAAATGGAGGCTGGGCTTTTCATGATACCCCTGGCATCAGCTACAGTCATGGGTGGGCATGTAGGCAGCTGGAGACAACATATGCTAACAGCAATTAACATATGTACATGGAGCTCAGCCACACAGAGCTGCAGCACAAAGACCCCAGTCGAAGTGATGTTCACAGGGGCATCCTTTGGCTGTTGAGACTTCTATTAAATGCTGCATGTGATCCACACTGTGACAGCATGTAGTAAGCCTGGTATCACACCTTTAATGTGCAGCCATGGCTTTCCTCTGGGATGCCTTGCTTGGAAGCCCAATTTTGGTACAGCCTGATTGAAGCAGGTGACTGCAGAGCATAAAGGAGCTTTTGGACTGCATTCCTTCCCAGTGGTTGGTTCCTGGGTGAGGACTGCCTGTGTCTTCCCAGATACAGGATTGAGGGCTTCCAGCATCCTTCCTGCTTTGGGGTTTTCAGGCCAGTTGTGGTATCTGAGGTGGCCCCAAATAGGTGGGTAACCGTTCTATCAGAAGCAGTTCTATTTTTTAAATGCTTCAGTCTTTTGTCTGTCTAGGGCCATCTCCAACCCAAAGCCCTGTCATAATCTGGTGGCACGCTGGGGCTTGTTTACAAGATAACCTAACAGCTGCTTGCCTCTCATCCGCTGCCCCTGCTTCGAACTTGAAATGGGAATTATCTGTGTGTGTCAGAACCAGAAGAGTCAAAGCCTCCTTGGAGATGCCCTTTGGGCCTCTCTTTCTGCTACCTTGCAAACATCTTTCTATTTTCAGGGATGGCAACCCAGCACCTAATCTTCCAGAGGCACATGTATTGCTCCCAGGGAGGCATGTTAGGAATGAAGGAACTGATTTTTTTCTCTTTTTTACCCCCTGCCACGGGTTAGCCCACTTCTGCTTATCAGTCTACCTCAGCACTTGTTGTTTGAAATCTGGATCAGAATTTTTCAGCTTTCAGGTCGCACACATGATTTTTTGGCAGTGGCCTCGTTTGCTTTCAAAGCAGTTGGGTGAAAATGCACCCATTTGGGATTTTGTGCATCTGTAGTTAAAATTCTAAGAGGAGAGGCCTTACTAAATTTCTCTTTCTTTTTTCCAAACGGATGTTTAGTGACTGTATTAAAAGGCCACACGCAAGCTCCTCTCTTATTTGCATATCAATACTTAGCCTATTAGAAGCCAATGGAGTGAGGGTCTCGCAGTACATACCCTCTCACAGCATGACGCTCAGACTTCCCATGACATCTTTTCTTCAGCTTTCATGTCAGTGAATATTATATTGTGATGCCTTGAAGCCAGGATAAACTGAGGCCGTTAAATGTTCAGATGTATGCTCAATCTGTGAAGCTCGCAGCTGCTCCACTCTTTTGATAATGCTAGTAAGCAAAATTAGTAAATAAAATAAACGCTCAAGGTTCATTTGCTGCACACCCCAATACATGAATGAGAATAGAATCGAGGACATCAAAGAAAAATAAAAAACAGGCTAGTAATAACATGTTCCCCTTAGGCCTCCTGCTTAACCTAAATGTTATGTTAAAGGGATAAATGGGTGAACCGAATTATTATACACAGTTAAAAGCTAGAAATGAGATTTGACATCACATCCCTGTTTGTAAGATCAGCATTATCTCCTTAAGAAAAAAAAAAAGTAAATATTTTGCTGAGAAAATGTGACAAGTTTAACATATTCACGAATTTTACTTATTATTTACCTACACAGTGACATCCTGAAGTGGCCTGTGAGGCTGGAGCAAGGTCACCCTCCTCCCCTTCTGCTCCCCCCACCCCTTGCTTTTCTCTGTGCCCCGAGAAGGGGTGAATCTGCCACAGTTGCCTGTGGTGGAAGAGAGAGAGGAATGCTCCCTGAGAAAGGATTTTCAAAGAGATTTGAAGAACAGAGAAGAACCTGAACCTGGGCTTTTGTCCCAGTGGAAGAGGTGATGGAGGGATGGGGATGAGTAATTGTTGGAAGACATTTTCCCAGAGCTGTGACACTCCCAAAAGTACTTGGCCACCTTGCTCTCTCCTACTACTCTGGGGATCGAGGAGGGGAATGATGCACTAAACTAGCACAACTGCTAACTGGTACTGCTACTGCATTAAAAAGTTTTAAAGCATACATCGCAGAGGTTACACGCTAGAGAAAATATTCCTCATACTCGCAGAGCTTGACTAGTGAGGTAAGCTCAAGTGATGATGAGTGGAAGGACATGGCCAGAGGAAAAATTCTGTGGCAGTGAAGGTCTTTGGAAGTATTACATCTGGGACAATCCTGTTGGCATGAGTGTGCCAACAAGCGTACCGAAGGGGAGTGCATGGAGAAGCTCCTCGTGACCATCCACCCACACTCTGAGCTGTTGTGCTGAACTGCAGCTATTGCCTTCACTATTATGAGTAAGAACGTTACAGAATCTCCTACAGGACTTCAGAAAATTAAGGTACTACTGCCCCAAGCACTGGCCAGCTCTCCAGCAGAAAACTGTCTTTCTGAGAACTCAGATTAAGCCTATAAATTACTGTGACCTGGAAGAAAAAAGAAAAGATTTTTTTCCTGCCTCTGTTTTCCTCAAAGAGAGGAGTGTGTCAGGACATTGTGTTGCACAGTACAACATACAACAAGGAAGTTGTGTGGTTTTTAAAGAATATCAGAAAAAACAGCACAGAGATTGAATAAATCCAAAAGTGATTTTACATGGAACATTCAGCAGAACAGGATAAATGAAATACTGAAGGCAATGCACACTAGATCCGTTGTTTGGAGAAGGCGGTGTTTCCCTCTCATAGCCTGTGCTGCTAAAGCATAATATGACTCATGCCCCTGTGAAATATTCACCTCCATTTAAGCCCACCATTGCTTCTTTACTATAAAGCCAATTAATTTTAAAAAGCCCCTCATAATAGGAGTATCAATGGCAGAATAATGGATTGCCTTGGGAACGGTGATCAGATACGCTGGAGTCTTACAAAGGTCAGGTGATGCACTAATATGAAAAACAGGATCCGGCAACGGGCACATTTAGGGGTAATACTGTTCCATAGAAAGGGGCTGATTGTATGAAATTATTGTGTCCGAAAACTCTGCTTAAATAGAGAGGAAGTAGAATAAGAAAGCACAGCATTATTGCAATTCTGGGGCTGAAGACTATTCTAAAAAATAAAAAAGCATCTGAAGTTTAAAGTTAATTCATCAAATTTCTCTCATCTACAGCACGTGTTCTTTTTTTCTCCCTCCAGTGTTTGAATGTACCACTTACAGTGTTAACACTAACTCCTAATCTGATTTTATGTATGCTTAACTTTACACTCTATGAGTTCTCATTAAAACTCAAAATGTATAAATTTAAACACATGCTTAGCTCTTTGCAGAATTAGGGTTGCATGTTGTGAAATACATAAGATATATAATACAGCTGCATTAAAATTACAACAGAATTCCTGGCTGGATTTTCCTGGTCATTTTTGTTATTTTAATGCAGTTTTAAAGGTGGATACCTTTAAAAATTGTGCTGCAGGTTAAAATCTTAGTTGACATTTTACAATAAATCTGACTGCCTAAAAGTAAATTAAAAATCTTTGACAAATGCAACCCATTTTCCCATGTTGAATTTACGCACGAGTAACTTACAATTATACCAAATGTATTCATGATTCTTTCCCAAATTTTCCCAAATTTTGTTGATAAGCAGTTCGCTGGGAATGCTCAGTGTGTGGCATTTCAGCTGCTTCTTAGCTTTACCCGGGCAAGTAAGTCACAACTTCCACCGGACTTTTTCAAAACCAAGCCACTGATCATCCTGTAAATCTCACAATTTTAATGAGCTTTCTTGGCAGCGAACTGATTTTCTATATTGCCAGTGGAAATAGAAGCAGGGAGATGTGCACAGCCTTGAAGCAAAATGAATCAGAGGGAATGCACAGAGCTAATTTCCAAGATGTACTCGACCACCTCTAAATCAGAAGCAGAAAGGTTTCCCCACCCTCCCTCCAAACAGAGGTCTGTCAGACATGGACACTATATCTATGGGAAATACTTCAGAGCAGGGCATAGGAAATCTTGTAGAATTTCTTAATGATCTAACTTGAGCAGAAGTTTCTTCTTCTTCCTATCCATCTATGTAGCCATTGCCCTGCAGCATGGGAATGTCTTCCTCTTAATTTTTCTGTCTTACTGGATATGGGTGTGGGTATTTCCATTTTCCACAGAAGTACATGTCTTCTTTCTAATCCTGCCCCATCGTTGGCCTCAGTGACAAGTATCTATTTCATTTACAGCAATGTCACATTACATCCCTCCTTTTCCTCACTGGAACCTGTTAGTAGCCCCAGTGATGGAGGGTGGCTTCTGGTGGCTGTGTTCTGTTTTGATGTGCTGAAGAGTAAGATAGAACAGAAGACCTCTAACTCACCTATTTATGCTTCTGTGTTTTAAGCCAGTTTTGAACAACACCTGGCAATTCCCCAGAAAGACCCAGGAGCAAGAAACGATGGGGCCTGATGTGCAGTGAGAGTGGGACCGCCTCAGTCCTACCATGCTCCTGGAAGGGAAAACTCTGGCTCCAGATCTCTCAAATTGGGCTCCAATAATGAAATCTGCCCAGTGGGCAAAGGAAAATGCTAATGGAAAAAAATGCCACAAAACCAAAATGCCAGTTAGTCATAGGAACAAAGGAAAATTAAGACTAAGGAAAACTTTCAAAATTGGGGGAGTGTTTGAGGACCTTTGTTTCTGCACAACACTCCTTAGCTAAGAAAGACAGAATTATAATGATATAATCGAATTTCAGGCCAGAAGGGGCCCATTATGATCAGTTACTTAGACTTTCACGCTGCTGTTAAGGATGCTGATGCAGCCAGCTTTGCCGTAAGGCATCCCCAGAGAGCTGGCAGACTGAGTGCTGAAGCCCATGGCCTCTCTGCCAGCATGACTCTTTGAAAGCTGGGGAGTGAAGCAGGCAAGGGCCTCTTCCCATTGCATGTGCAGACCCCATTGTACACATTCACCTTCCCCCATGGTTGCTCCTTGGGTTACCATGACCTTTCCACCTCTGTCGTAAGCTACCTGTCTCCTCTTGCCATACCAAAAATCAGGAGGAGAACATTACCTCACAAAGCAACTGGGTATGGTTTTCCTCCACAAAACCATACCTGTTGGTGGCTGCTTGCCCTTTGGAAAAGCAAAGGCAACCCATGTGCTGTCAGGGCTGGGAAGCAGGTGGGGTGAGGTGGCTCCGTGCCATCACAGAAAGAAAATAAACTTTCCTTTTACTTGTTTTGCTGACTTCCAGGTGCTATATTTTGTCCACGTAGTCTACCAAAACCTTGTTAGAGGCCTGCTTTGGCCTTCAGGAGTTCCTGGTGGGACCTCAGGGACTTCCTTTACACCATACCACAGAATCACAGAATGACTAGGTTGGAAAAGAGCTTTAAGATCACCAAGTCCAACTGTACCTGTCCTCTACTAAACCACATCTACCCATCTTTTAAACACATCCAGGGATGATTTAAAAACACCAGCCCAGTGTTTCTGCTGCCTGTGCTCCTGGAGCAGTGCCTGCCCTGACCTGAAGCTACCACAGAAAGGACCAAACATTTCAGTGCTTTCTCACCTCACCTTAATGTTTTCTACATCCCTCTGAAACAACTGCAGTGAAGATTTTAACGTAGCAACTGTGTTTTTATATGGAGCAATAACAGATTTTGTCTTATATTTTACAACACATGCTAACAGCTGTTTACAAAGTAGTGGTGGAGGAATGCAGTCCAGTGGGTATACTGACTATTCATTTATCCAGAGGGATTACACTGCAGTGAACAGCATTTGGACTTCAATTTAGTATGCATCCAGCCGAATTATGCGATTAGCTGATATGCAATAAACCAGAACAGAAACACATGCAGTCAAATGGTGCCAGATAAAAAGCATATGATTTTTATACAGGTTCTTATAATATTGTACAGTTAAATCATAAATATGCAGTTATATGGCATTTGGCTATTTTACCGTATATCTATACTTCTGGCACTGTCTGTGTACATCTAGCTGTAGCTGTATGTACAGACCTGCACGGATTTTGAGGCCTTTATCTTACCCATTAAATAATCTTTTTTTCTTTTTATTTTAACTATGCCAAACTTCACATACTGGCACAGAGCAGTGTTTTTCTGTCACTTAAAAGAGGATATGAGAGTTTAAAGAAAGTCTTTCATTAAAAAAAGTTTCAGAGAAAAAGCCTCTCCCAGCAGAAGCAGCTCAGTGATTTTTAAGAACAAAGAGAGAGAAAGAGATTTTTTGTTGATGTTAGGACTTTCCATAATTATGGAGCCACCCCTGCCTGAATCCTAGATGCTCCAACAGTGCCGCCTCTCCCCAAGACAGAGGGGATGAGGATGTGGAGGGGATGAGAGCCTCCTTCCTTCTCCTGCCCTGCCATGAGAGACCAGGGCAGAAAGAGCCCTGTATTTTTGTCCCTGAGCACACCTAGCAGGCTGTGGGTCCTTGGGAAGTGAACAGATAGGGCCAGGAACCAAGCCACAAGTTTTGTCATCCCATCAGAGGCTCCTGGCTGTAAATGTCAACCTTTATACCCCCACAGGACTGGCTGAAAGTCCCCTCCACAATCCTGCTCCATAAGAAGCCAAGGAGTTGCCAACATTGTCCTATGGACCAGCTGTGGACAGGAACTGGGTTTTGAGAGTGTGTAGAAACCTGAATAAAATGAGGTCTTGACCATAACAAACTGGGAAACCTAAGTTGAGGGATGTACCTCATCCTCCTGCCAGAATCAGGGGTAAGATCCTCTCTGTCCTTCTCCATCCAGCTATATCATGTTGCTTGATATTAAAATGATTGGTGCCCAGGCAAAGCTCAGAAGGAAACAAGCCTTCTCTTGTTTCCTCGTTTCATGAGACGCAAATCGTTGGACACATTAAGAGACTGGAAAGAAATAGTGAGCAGCCACTAACATGGTGACCACTATTCATCCCCTTCACTGCATGGGGCTGGAGCCTTATGGGAAATCGCACGTACAGAAGTAATTAAAACTATATTGCTGTATATGCCTAAGTAGGCTGAAATATAGCTGGAGGCAACTCTTCCAAAGTGGAGGTAGAAAGTTCATGGCCTCATCATGATGCTCAGACTATGCTGGAACAATCCCATGGGACCCTGAGTGTGTCCTAAGTCCCAAGACTTAGCTGATAAAATACAAGTTGGTTAATAACGCCACCAAAAATATGTGGAAATAGTAATTAAAACTACTATAATGCAGCTAATGTATTTGCTGGTACTATAATGATAAAAGATTGCTGAACATATTTCATTTTTTAAAGTGTTCTCCTTTCTCACAGATGAAAATAAATAAGCTGCACTCTTCAACAGCTTAAAAATGTTAGGGTTTATATGATTTTTTTTTCCTTACAAATATGTAGCCAGCTTGGCTTTTAATTTGGAATGTGAATTTGCATCAATCCCTCAGAACAGCAGGAGGTCTGTAGTCCATTCTGTATATAACTGCATGTATTTATTTTTTCCATATTTTTATTTTCTGGAAAATTTGCAGTAGATTTAAAAAATATTTTCAATACATAAACATCCAGAAAAAAGAGAAAACGAATGCCTATGAATTATCTGATATTATAAAACTGTGTTTCCAAACGCATTTATCTGAATTCAAGCTGTGATTTAATAGCTGTAGCTATATCAACACTGTATCAGTTTACCATAGGAGGAAAATATATGAAATGAGACATAACCTACTAAGGTCACTTCAGGGGCTATCACTGAGCGGAAAATGAATGCTAATATTTTCAGATTTAACATGGGTAAGCTAGTCAGAACCAATAGTTTGGGGCTGAATTCTGAAATGCCCTCGGTGAAAGTACTGCAAGGGGGATGGTTGGTGAGATGGAATTATTAAAAGATAGGGTGGAGCCAAGCCCAGCCATATGGTGAATGCCATAACCGGGGCAGACCTGTCATGGCCAAGCACGCTGGGAAAGCAGGCGAAAAGAAATTGTCCTGAAAGAACAACATGCATCCCGCCATGAAGAAATGAGGGCAGAGGGCTGTGGGCAACGCGTTGGCCAGTGACTGACACTTGCACTGATGAAAGACAACACTGGAAGTTGAGCCCCAGCTATGCAAAGTTGATTAGGGTAGATGGGACCCTTCATCATGCCTTAAAAAATCATCACAGCTCAAAACACTCACTTCCAATATGCCTAATAAAACCCTCGGTCATTCATGCAAGTTGGATGAGTAATGTATCTATCAGCAAAATAGCTGCATAACTGGGTATGCCAGACATAGCTGATCACAACATACAAAACCCAAAGTCCTTTCTGCCAACAAAAGATGTGAAGGTCTCTGTCTCACTGCAACTATGACAGAAGACTGAGACTTACTATAGATGTTATTTTTAATTCAGTTGTTCTTTTTGGTGAAGGATGTTATACATTGAAAATGCTTAAACATGTTCATCTGCGTTTTGGTATGTATTTAATTATTCAACAAAATAATTAACTAGATATTTAGTTAGCTGTCAATGTTAGGGCACAGTCCTCGAATACTTTATTTGAGGTCCTTGTATTGGTTGAATGACTCTGATGGGATGACTAACCGGAGTACTTCAGGTGCTTTCAGGAGTAAGCTCTCATGCAGCAAAAGTTGCCATGCAAGCAGCCTGTCCCAGTGCTCCCCAGCTTGCACTGGAGCACTCTCTGGATCACTGTCTGATCCCTAAGCGAGATCTGCATTGCTGGAAACACCTGAGCTACCACAGACTCCAGATTCTTGTATCCTCATTGTCAGTGCTGCATCAGTGTGGTCTATTTGACCTAGTGAGGGGAATGTATCTCTGAGTACAGAAATGAGGACAAAATTGAGTCAGTTAAGTCCAGGAAGATGGGTTCCTTGTTATGTTACAGTCATTATCACCGTATTCTTGGGCTCAGTCTGCTCTCTGGCCTACACTACAGCTACTAACCACATGCATGACTGTTCTTATATGTTCTTGCATTTATAGTGTAAGTCCTTTAGACATTGTGGTGGTTGATATTTTTTTTTTTTTGGCTTCTTTTCTGCTGTGATACAGATCAAGTTGCCATATTTGAACAATTAAATTATACATACGTCATAATAAACTGGCATGGAATAAGCTGTGCTTCTATTAGTAAATTCTCTTATCTCGTGTACAGGATGATCATATCCAAATAGTACAGCAGAAATGGTCCCTGGCCCATGGTATCTCCTAAACCATGCCCAGGACCTGCCTGGGAGAACACTTTCTGGCCTGGGCCAAGCTCTCATGGGGACAATTTATCTGTACAGATGATGGAATGCCATGCCTGGAAACACTCCTTGCCATTATTCAATTTCCTGGTATGGATGTAGTTAGGTTGACCAGACATTGAACTTTGAATAAAATCCAGTTTTAAAAATAAAACCTTAGAAGAAAATATTCTGGTTAGTTCTTAACTATTTTTATTTTGCAGCCTTATCTCTTTGTGCCTTGTTTGCCACTTTGTCAACATTCACTTACATCAATTTTTTTGCAAATGCTAAAACTTTGAAAAGCTCTTTTGCTCAAACAGGAATACTTTTCATCCATTCTTTTCTGTCTGATTTCTTACAGACTGGAAGGCTTTACAAGGTTTTGCTTTAAAAATTAATTTCTCTATTAGTCTTTCTAGAGAAAATACACTGCCTTTCAGGTGGAAAGCTTAAAAAAAAATACATCTTTGTTAGGTTTTAATTTTTCTAGGAATAATCCATCCACAGCTCAACATCTGTGAGCCTCAAGAGCAGGTTGTCATACCTCAGACAAGCACAGAGAAGTGAGGGAATTTTGTACGAAGCCAGATATAATTTCATAGCGGTGAATTGCTACCCTATGAACACCAAGGAATTGTGGTGTTCCACTTCTCATTATGTATGCCCACAAGAGAAATATTAAACTAGACTTTTCTTTGACTGTTGCCTTCGTTCTCTCCTTCTTTTGTACATACTTATGAAATAAAGATCAAACTTCCTTGAATCCTTTTTATCTGCTTTGAAGTCTAAGGAAAACTTTTTGGAAATTCTATTTTCATCTCTGTGAATTTATTCTCTAATGCTTCTAACTTGTCAAATATGGACTGTTCTGTTCAAGGAGCAGTTAAGGAAAAAAAGTCCATGTTTGAATCTACATGAATGCACAAGCATTCTCACCATTCATGAAAGCCCTCAAAAATGTGAAGCTACAATATAATCTTATTACAATTTCTTTTAGACCAGTTCTGAGTCATGTCCGCTAGATTCTGTGGAGAGGGAAAGATACAGGGTTTTTAGTTGGTTTTTTTCCCCCTCTTTTCATCCAGCAAGTTACTTTGAGTATGTAAAAGAATGAAATCCTACGGCTTTGAACAACCTCTTTAGTATTCTTCCCTCATGCCTTCCCCAGAACTCATTTTTTTGCTTAAAGAGATGTAAAGGGAGGCAATAGTGTAATTTTAGAAGATTAAATCAAAAGTATCCAACTCAGAGCTACTGCCCAAAGATGGGAAGATAGAGAAATGCGTCCTTACATCCCACAGGGTTCATTTCTCAAACAAAATTACTTTTGTTTGGCTGCAGAAATAAAACCAAAGCACTCAAATAAGCACACCAAAACTTGCTAGGAAGGTTCATGGTTTTGCTCCCTGTCAATGGAACCCACACCACAGTGTGGGTTGTTATGATAGAGGAAATCCTCTTTCACAGGGCTGTAAATCTGTTCAGTACAGCACGGGGAGGTCCGATACTGCTGAGCTCTATGCCGGCAATGTACTTTACAAGCTCTTGAATAGAGTATTGTACTTCTAAATGAAGAAAACACATTTATACTGTTATTCTTCTTGGTGAGTAAAGCTAATATTAGGATGTAGATGAACTGTTTCCATCCCTGTGATAATCTTGAGTGAGCTAATGTGAAAAGGGGAGTCTGTCCTAACCCCTACCGGGTAGCGCTTGTCTGTGCTCTAAGCTGTGGCTCACACATGCGTGAGTAGATTTTCCCTGGGGAGGTGCAGGGGTATCAGGCTGGAGTTCTTTGGGTTAATAGAGTGAATCTTGAATCTCTGGCTCTGCTTGGAGAAGGATAGAAGAGCTCCTGTCTTCTGTAGCAGATATGACCCCTTTCCAGTAAAGCAGACTGTGTGAGGGCAGACCTCAGGCAATGCCGTAGTGAATGCAGGAAGAAACCTCTTAATTAGAAGCTACATGTGCATCCAGAGGAGGGACACAAAAATGATCAAAGGACTGGAGCACCTCTCCTATGAAGATAAGCTAAGAGAGTTGGGCTTGTTCAGCTTGGAGAAGAGAAGGCTCCAGGAGGACCTTATAGCAGCCTTCCAGTACCTGAAATGTGCCTATAAGAAAGCTGGGGAAGAACTGTTCACAAGGGCATGTAGCAATGGGACAAGGGGTAATGGTTTTAAACTTGAAAAGAGGAGATTTAGGTTAGATATTAGGAAAAAGTTCTTCACTATGAGGGTGGTGGATCATTGGAACAGGTTGCCCAGAGAGGTAGTGGAGGCCCCATCCCTGTAGATATTCAAGGTCAGGCTTGATGGGGTTCTGAGTGACCTGATCTAGTGAAGATGCCCCTGCTTACTGCAGGGGGATTGGACTAGATGACCTTTAAACGTCCCTTCCAACCTAACACATTCTATGATTCCATGATTCTATGATCTTCTGACCTGGAGGGCTCGGTCCCACTGCCCTATCCGCAACTGAACCTTTCTGCCCCAAGTAGGGTACTTGCAGCCCAACCCCCTGCCATTGCTCTCCAGCATCTCAAAATTTTCCTGCAAGATGGGTCTATGTCCCCCTGCTGAGAACAGCCCCATCCCTGTGACTGCAGCAGTAAATCATCCTCCTTTGTTTTTGGTTACAAAACGAGCTTTACCTGTGTATTTTCCCAAGCACATGGACCCAGCTCATCCTATATGATGTGATGCTTCCCAGGCATTCCCATCACCATCCACCTTCCCAGATGTTTGTTGTTCTAACCTGGTTGGGACCTTTGAACGAAACTCAAAGTACAGGCAGCCAAAACCTTGGTTTTCTTGGAGAAAGGCACTTTTTTTCCCTTTGTAATTGATGGGCAGAAAAACAGTATTAATTTCATCAAAGATGGATGACACACTGTTAAAAACCTGCTTGGGCATGAAATGGGTGCAGACTGATCTGGGATGGTCTTTAGTCTAAAATGCTGCCATAGAAGTTGCATGGATATTATGGCTGTAAGAATTGCCAGAATAGAAATGTGGATATTTCTATTTTTGAAATGTACATATCTAATAACAGATGTGTATAAACACTCACACACTCTGTTTAGACCTCCTTGAAAGACTGATAATGTTAGGCTTTACATCTTTTAAGCGACAGGTCTTATGAGATGAAGTATCTAACTCAGAGATCTGAAAAGGCATTGTATCACTGTGTTTTTAACTGGGGAAAAAAAAAAAGTTAAAAGCCTGCAGCAATGAAGTGCTTAGTGCAAGATTTCAATTCTGAACCTTACAGCTATTACATTTCAATTTGATGCAGGAGGAGATTTTGCTGATCCTGAACTAGCGAACAGCAAGAAGGAAATGTCTTTTCCCTCCTCCCCCTTCCTTTGAATCAGGTGGTTATTGTTTTAAATTATATTTAGGGATCTAAACTTGGCCACCATCCAAGACATGTCATGGAGCTTAGGTCCTCAGCTCCAGAGTGAAAAGCACACACCCAAATATTTGATCAGAACATATTCTTCCAGCCTCGCTGACAAAGACTGACTCAGAGATGATAATACATATTACAAAATATTCTTTCAAAATCAAAGACTTTTTTGTTGGGTATTGCTGGGGTTTTTGCTTGTTTTGTTTTGTTTGTTTTCATTTGTTTTTTTTTTTCCCTGGAAGAATTAAAACATGATCAATCAGAAAGGTCCAATGTGACTCTGGCAAAAAGCAAAATTCCTCAGGGATCCAAATTAAGAATAACACAAGCAAAGAAGAGGGCAACACACAGCAGTGCATATACACTGCCTCTTGTACGGTTTTACTCTTGTGTATTTGATTGCCTGTGTGAGTCTTGCATCTTGTATGTTATTGTTTATCAAAGCCCAATCAACGCAAAGGGAGATTAGAGGGGAGGAAGAAAGGCAAAGAAAAAAGGAGAGGAGGAGAAATCTTATGTGTATCTGAGGCCAAGGGATATTGCCTTTCAGGGTTCATGCACTGTTATCTTTAATTTTTATGGTATTTAAAAAGAATGGTAATGAGAATCAGAGTTAAAATGCAAAGATTGATGATTTCAGAGGAAATACATTGCCCAGAATTAGCTAAGGCAATGCCCCCCAAGGCTTTTCTAAACCAGTGAACCACCTTTAACCCTCAGCTGCCATGTGCCCTTTGAGGAACCTACCAGGGCATTTTTCAAAGCAGGGCCCAGAGCAACTGTGCAAATTGCACTTTGCTGAAAACTTCCTTCTGGCAAATCAGAAAAGCTACATGGAAAATAGCAGCATGGAATGCTTGGACACAATGTGAGTTTGTATATTTTGCTGCTTATTATAGGCTATAGTCCATTTGTGACTACTTAGCCGAGGCTTTTGGGCCACTACAGAGCCATGGGCTATGGTTTGTGGACCACTGAGCTGTGGAACCAGTCCTCATTAAAGAACACCTGCCAGGGCTTATTCATCCTTCAGGGTAACTTCCATACATTAAGAATCCTGTTGGTAGGAAAATACGAAATACGAAATTTGAAAAGGACTGCTTTGCTGGGAGGTGATTTGCTTTTGTGCATTGGGCTAGTTCAGCTGATGATGTCAAGAAAGTTTGTTCTGCTTTATTATTGCTTCACTCAGAATCTGTAAAGCTGGTTCTTTCTTGAATCTGTTTCTAAAACTAAATCTCCCAAGACTTATTCTATCTTGTAGAGGGGTCAAAGATTGTTTTGGTGATTCTTTGAACTTAATAGAAGAAATGGGCACAATTGCAAAGTGCAGATTTTCATGCTTACTGATTTTACCAGCAAATATTTCAGATCTATTTGATTGCTTACACAAGATCAGATTTGTTTACATGTGTTAAATAACCACCCATTGAATATCTAATATGAGAAAAGAGGATGTGCCAAAATGCCTGCCTGCTCTGACAGCTGCATGAGGCTAGGGCATTCTTTCTATCTGGGGGTTATGAAATATAACACTGTCCAACTCTCTCATGAGTGTGAGTGAAAGCAGAGGCAGTATGCAGGAACCGATGTGGATTTCTGAAGATGCAGGCAAATGTACCTGCAAATTTGGTGGGCATGGTAATGCAAAGCATTAAGAAATTGGCTTACAGTCTGTAGTGACCTTACATACTGGCTGGTAGTGGGCCACTTACTGTAATGACAATGTTGACCTGAGATCACTCCTGTGAGGCACTGGAATGAGAAAGAGGCAGCCTTCCCATTGACTTTCCTTAATTTTGTGCATTCATCAGAAGCCCAACATTTGGGGAGGTATTGATTTGTGCTGTTGGTTTTCTTGATCCTTAATGATATAACGCTATGTAAAACATTTTAAAGAAAAATGTAGTAATCTTATATTGGAACAAACTGTTCTGTCAATAAGTGGTGTAAGTGCACCACAAAACCAACTCACCCTTAACATGACAGCAATTTCTTCAGTGACATTTACGAGCTCATTGAAAGAACAGTAGCAATTTTATTCATTGTTTGGGGCTTACTACCCAATGTATAATGAAAGTATTATGGAAATTAGAAAGTGCACATAACACAGCTCTTTTGTAGTGTAAATAACACAACCATTTAAATTATATATGTACTTGAATTATATTATACACATATATGCTACAGACAAACTAGAATAGACCTTTTACAGAACTAAGCCGTATTTTAATTAGCAGAGTGGTAACAAGCCTTTAAAATCAGCCAACACTGTATTTTGGTTTTAACTCTGAAATTCTGGGACTTTATGAATTCATGACGGACCCTTAGGGATACATTTTCAAAGCACTGTACAGGATTTTAGCCATGCAAATCCCATTAAAATCAGTGGGAGACATGTGGCTAAAACCCACGCAAGGCTTTGGAAGCAACATGCCCCTTAATGTTATCTAGACAGTGTTTTGGCCTGTGAATTTCCTTGCTTCCAATTTTTTACAACTGAATTCAAAAGGAAATAAAATTTGCCATGGGGATGTGGGAATTTTAATGGGATGCAGCCTCTTTTAGTTCCAGAGAAGTAGTTCGGATCTATCAACTACATTAACACACATGGTAAATGTATTTTTGGTCTCTGCTTTATGGGCTTAAGGTGTACCCAGCTATTCTGACCTGTCATTAAATGATTTTACTATGCAATTACATAGCTAATCGACTTTGGAAATATTATGAATCTATAGATAGATAGATAGATAGATAGAGAACTACACTGTGTATATATATATCTCCTATAGTTCTCAGCAGATTATAATTTCTCTTATTAAAGTATTTGAATTGGGTCAGCTATAAAGTTCCTTTTGGAGCAACGATTGTATTTGTTTTCAGCTCTCTGATGCCTTGCATGATACATGATCTGCTGCCAGGCACTTCAGAAAGACCCAGGTACACTATAACCATAACAGATCCATACTCGGGTAAGAGCAGCAGCTGATCAGCATGAACTGATGACAGGCAGGTCTTCCCTGGTTGCCCGAGTCGCAGGGACACCAGCGGGGATGTCGCCAGGGCAGAGATGGGCAGAGGAGAGCTCGGGAGCACTTTTTGCTGTTACGTGAGAAAGGAAACACTCATCTCTGTCTGAGGCAGATAGAAAATTTTTCTCGAGCTTGTGTGTCAACGACCAGACACTAAATATGACAGTACAAAGTAATATGTCTGAAGAGGCTACTCAAAAAAGTTCTTTTATTCAAATTCAACCGCGAAGAAGAAACGGCAGGTTTGGAAGGTTATTTGGTACTGAAAGGAACAGGGAAAACCTGGATGTGCCTGAGATGTGTGTAGGCACATGAAACACAACAAGGGCAATGCAAATGATGGACCTGTTTGGCTATAAGGCAGATCTTTACAGATTGCCTATAAAAACAGACACTGAGCACAATATCTACCAAATTACACAAATTTTGAGACATGTAAGTCCAGGGGTCTTGGAGAAGGTTAATTCCTTTTGCGTTCCATGTGCAAAATAGGAGTCAGAATTGAAAGTAAGAGATGGTAATTTTACAGTATTTCTATAAGGGGCTCAGCAAGAAGATTTTTTGTTACTGAAGCTCACCTAGGAGTACAACACAGCGGCACCCCAGCAGCAGGAGGTGATGGGTTTGGGCCTTCAGGATTTAATGTGTGATCTGCTGGTACAGTGCCGTGAAGTCCATGTTTCTTGACTACATATTTCATACTTACTTGGTGGGACAGTTCCAGTCCCTAGCACAGCTCAGGGATGCTCCTGGGTGTTTCCTAGTCACACGGGCCGCAGGCGGGCACCGCAGGACCTCTCGCAACCAGCCGCTGCGGACGGCAGCCTCGGTAGCTGCAGGTTTTCCCCAAATCCCGAGCAATTGCTCCGACGGGGTTTCACCCCAAGGGGAATGTCGCTGCCAGGCGGGATCCCTCGCCGGGAGGGATGCTTAGCGGGATGCGGGCCATCCCCGCCCCTCCCCGGGCCTGCACTAGGTGGAGCTGCAGCCCGCCGCGGGGAACCGCCGCCGCCGCCGCCCTTTGTCCGCCAGAGCCCGAGCGGAGCGGAGCGGGAGGCGGGAGGTGGGGGCGCGGGGCCGCGGCCGCGGAGCTCTGCGGAGCGGCAGCTTCATGCCTTCCGCAGTTCTTTTCGCCGGGGGTTGCTTCAAATAACGAACCTTCCCCTTAACGATGCGGTATAAAAATCCTTTCCTCGTGGGTTTCCGCTTTTTTGGGGGTTTGCTCTTTATTTTTAATTGTTGTTTTGGCAGAGCTTAAAATAAATTTTCCTAATTATTCTGCCTAATACTATAATCTCGGTATTAAGGCTTAGGAAAAAAAAAAAAAAGATATTTAAAAATTAAAATTGTACTCCAATGTAATTTGCTGTGCAATTGTTGGGAGATGTCTTTGCAATTGAGAGACATTAAACCGCGTTGCTTTATCTTTCTGGTTTTCTTAATTCCAAATAGGATGACATGTTTCCCCAAATTATCTGACAACACCGTTATAATGAATTTAAAACTCGGTTTGTTGGGGTTTTTTTCCTCCCTAGTTTTATCTTACTAAATTGTCCAGGGGAAAAATATAAATAAGGCAAGTGGTTTGGTTGTAGGGTTTTTTTCCCTCTTCGTATGTGCCTTTACTTTTTTCTACACTCTAATGACATTTGGCAGGCTCAACTGTGTAATGCTTGACTGGTTTTATTGTTGTCTGCTCCCAGTGGGGAATAGTTGACACTGCTCTCTGTTTTCAATTGATATCCATTTTCAACAATATTGCTTTCTATTAGATTCCTGCACAGTTTGTGCCAGCCAAACCGAATATTTACCATGTTGCCCTCAAAGCCTCAAATCAACAAACATTAAAATAAGTAAAATATGCATTTAATATCTGACATTTTCGAATTTCCCTTTCAAATTATTGTTTGACCTATATTTCACAACAAATGAACAAAGTATTAAAGATTCAGTATTGCCACTTATGGTAACTCAGATTGATTTTGAGCTTTAAATGACAGGATAAGGGGGTGCAGAAAAAGAGGAAAACCTAATGCACTTACCTGCATTTCATTAGCTTCCATGATCGTTTCTCTGAAAGAGGACGCACTAATTCATATTGTCAGTTCTAGTCTTTGTGTTGAATGACATTGCTCCTTGCAAAACCATATTAATTTCAAGTAGGTTGTTCATGAAGTAAAATACTAAAAATCAACCCCTAGAATCCTTAAAATTTTGGTTACTCCCTGAGCTTAGCAGCTCTTCTGGGGCAGATTTCTGTTTCTTGTCATCGCTTTTATGGCTTGGTGTCTGTCTGCTTTTTTTGCTCTCCAGCCCTGCATTGCCTCAGTTCCTTTCACCAGCTCTTTTCACCTCTGACACCTGTTTATCAGTTTCCCACACTCACCTCAGAGGCTTCTCTGTTAATGGTATGTGTTTCTTATTTTTGGCCATGAGTCATTTATTATATGCAATTTTGTCTCTGTAAAGCCCAGCTTAAGCAGTCGGTCTTCTTGACTTGCATGAAAATTATGGTGGATCAGCTAGTGAAACACCATATGTGTACCTTTCCAGAAGGTTTTCTGTGAATACCTCTTCTCTTCTTCTACTTTCTCTTCCTCATGCATCTTCTTCCTCTTCTTTGTCATCCTTTTTTTTTCATCTTTGCCTGTGGAAGCTCTAAGCTGTCTATCTTGTACAAAAGTCCTTTGAAATTTGGCAGGAGAGTCTCAAAACAGAGGGAATGCTGCTGTTTCTTTTCCTTGTGCTCCCTTCCACCCTTTCCAGAATGCCAGCTAGAGCTTTGGGTGACATATAAATTTTGAAAATTTTATGTTCCTGGCTTGGGTCTGGGTTTGTGGTGTTGGAAACACTGTATGTGAACAATGAGAAGGGCCCTGCCCTTGCCATTGCCCGAGAAACAGCAGCAGCAGTTCAGGCTTCAGCAGGAGCACTTAGGACACATTCTCTGCAGGAGGGAAGGAGCTGAACCCCATCTACAATCCCTAGTAAGCGGGGCTGGACCATATCTCCCTCTTCCTGCATGAGGATGGAGTAAGGTGATGCTTGACCCAGACCCCCTCTAAGTCAGTAGAAGCCTAGAGACAGCCTTTCTCCACCCTTGAAGACATAGATCCACATCTTTCCCTCCTGTAATTAGCCTGCAACCAGGTTTAGAAGTGTTAGGTAAACTTACATTATGTTGCAGCTGATATAGGTTCATGTAACCTGTTTGTTTTTAAACCTAGTAAAATAACAATAGAAAGGTACCAACTGCATAAGAAAATATGTAGAAGGACTACATTCAGAGAAAAATGGGAAAAGCCCCAAAATTAGGGAGCAGAAGAACTGAAGCTGTTGTGGAAATTTATTTGGTCCCTTTGTGCATATCATGTTCTGATGTAATTTTGATCAAGTGTTAATACTCTCTTTAATCCATAGGCAAAATACTTTCTTCCCTGCACAGGATGGATGGTGTTTGCTGAACTGGTAGTTATTCAATATTTTGTTTTTCCCCATCAGTCAATGCATGACCCCAGGCTTTATTTACCAAACACCATCCCAGCCCTGCACTTAATACAGAATTATTAATTTCCTCCTGGGCTGTTCTTTTACTCTCCTCATCAACAGTGCTTCACAATGGTTAATGGAGTTCTATATTTGGCCTGTGGCATAGGACTTTCAGTTTTTCTCAAATCAAGTGTGCGATATCCTTTCCTTCCCTGATATTTATTACCTTTCCATAATGGCACAGATGTGCAGAGGTCTGATCATAAATTGGTTTCATCTCCTATGCGGATCCCTGAAGCCCCTGATGTCCTGGAAGTGAAGCGGCAGCTCTTCCCTGGTGCCCTGGTGCTCCAGGTCGGGCAGGGGAGACCCTGGAGGGGAGGTCTGCCAGCTTCCCCACGGCCGCAGCCCCTTCGCCCCTGCTTGGTGGCATAAAGAGGATGAACTGCGCCGCTCCCTTGTAATCCGTCTGGATGATTTGTGTTGTCATAGCTTGTACAGTGTGGAAAACGCATTCAGATGTAACACACAAGCTGTCAGAAAGAGCTACCAGTCTGAGACAAATAATTTACAAAGGAAAAGGCACCCGCTGGAGCAGAGACAGTAAGGCTTTAAAAAAAGTCAAAATCTCGAAATCTTTTAAGACACGAGACTCATCTTTTTTGCTGTCAGTCCTTGGGGCAAAATTCATTTGTTTATGACTGGGTTAGAGACACCCCAAGTTTTCTCTTCTGGATGTTAAATGGGAGCCTTTGGCTGAGCCAAAGGTGTGGATGTGATTTTCACCTTAGTTTCTTTTTGAAGGAAGGCAGTTTATCACCACAGCCAGCAAGCCAGGTGAAGACCCTTCTCCTGAACTCACGCAAAGCAGAGAAGCCCTACGCTGCTGTAAATCAGTGCAGCTCAAGGAGGTCTAGCCTTGGGTTTTCACCTGGCAGAGAGGAGGCTTGATGTTTTCGCTCACAGCATCACAGTGCTTTTGTGCCTGCTCCAGCCCTTTATTCGAGCGCTGATTAAATTTGGTTAATTACAGTGGTAACCAACCACGGCATCCCAAGGTGCCCCCCACCACCTGTGAAATCCAGGGTATCTTGTAAGAGAAAGAAATACACACAAACATTGCAGGGATAAGATAATGCTGCCCGAGAGCTGGTTATTTTGTGAGATAATATTATGGGATGGTGATTGTCTGGTAGATAATTGTGTGTGAAAGGGTATTTTGTCATACTTGTTTTGCTTTTTTCCTTGAGTAGGCTGAAAGCTGGAATGTCTTGAGTTTCTGAAATAGAAAGAGCTGGATTCTGAAGTGACTCCACAAAAAAATAAACACATAAATCACAGCATTCACACAAGAAAGCATGCAAAGGAAGTTCTGTAATTACCAAGGTAGATTCCACTTTATTAAGTGGAGGGGAGAATAAAGCTTTGTTTTGTGGTTCCAGATTGCTTTTAACATTAACTATATATGTTCCCCAATTGACAGAGAGAAGAGCATAGTAGATTACACAGCCAAGGTATGATTGAAGACATGTAGGCAGGGGGCAACTTGGGAAGCATTGATCACAATCTCATTAGGTCTGAGATTGCAGCAAAAATGAATGCTAAATGAGGAGAAGGAGAACAAAAAGATGCTGGAGTCAGACTTGCGTTTCTCCAGAGGATGAGCTACATGGTCATAAAAATTGAATGGGCTGAGGTGTGGGACTAAGGGAACAAAACCCCTTAAGAACTAAAGACTAGAGAAATAAAACCATGTGGACCATTCATCTGCTGGCAAGGGAGGTACCAAGACAAAACAAAAAGTGTGGCTAAATAAGGATTTTCACACCGAGACTGAAGAAAAAAAGAGAGCAATCTGATGGGCAAGTTAGATAGAAAGGAAAGACTCTGTGGTCCAAAGGGCTACGTGCAAAGTGAAAAGAGAGACAAAAACAAAGGTAATGTGCTAAGTAAAAATAGCCAAAGAAATAAAGCTAATTAGTATGAAGCAAACAAGCTTGACAGACTTGCTTAGGTCAGGTGGAGGGTGGAGAGAGGAGGGCAGGTAGGAGGTCAAATGAGCTCTTTGTGATAGTATTCATTTAACAAGATGAAGGTCACATCTCAGAAAGTGTGATAGATTTTTCTGGATGGGGAAAGTGAAATGTCATCAAGAATTATGGTTATGTCATAGCGGTTCTCTCATAATCCTGACAAGTCTCCAGTCCTTGCTTAATTAGTAGGCCTGATGTTTCTGAAGGGGCAAATATAATGAGAAAAGCTAGCTGAAGGTATTTAGCAATTCTGAGGAAATGCGTGACATTTTCCTCGTTGTATTTTCCTGTCGCCTGTGCATAAGCCACAAAATTTTAAATTGTCCGCAAGAGAAGGAAGTTGGTGGAAGATGAGTGGCCTATATATTTAGTCAACATCGCCTAATGCCTCAGCAGCTGCCTATTATTGTCAAAATGTGACAAAACACTTACAATACATAGTTTCTTCTGAGCCTACAAATAGCTCTTCTAAAGTCAATGGAATTATTCTAGTGCTTAAAGTTAAGCATTTTTTCTAGGACTGCATTAGAGCAGAAGCTAAATATTAGCACAGCCAGCCATAGTTAAGTGATACACTTCCTTTCTATGAAAAGACATGCTGGACCTGTAGCAGAGGGTAAGCTGGGGGCACTCCAGCCACAGAAAATGCACTCAAGAAATGTCTAATGGTCACTTGTCCCTCCCTGGGTAAAGATTTATCTCTTTCATGGGGTCATGATTTTTGTACTTAGCACAACTGGGCAAAAGCTTTCCTAATTCCATACCCATGGTGTGGTGATACGGTCGAGATGATAAAGAGGAATATGGTTCTCTGCAGTTATTCAAATAAGTTGAAAGCTAAATAAAACAAGGCTGATGGCTGGAAAATGCTAACAATCCCTCCTTACATGCACATCCTGCGAAGAAGCTCTTCCAAAGTATTTAACATTCACAAGTAATATTAGATGGATTGATATATTCTTGGAGAAATATCCATGTGTATATTATATTTGGCATAATTTATTTTGGAGAAATGTAAAATAACAGTAAATCTTCCAGCAAAATAGAAAACTCTATGATGGGTGTTGCAGACTCCAAACACAAACCAGATGAATGCTTTTTGTCATTTTCTGGTGTTAGATCAGAAGTCTTGTCTATTTAGTATGGAAAAGGGGAGAAAGAAAAAGATAGGAATTGATAGAGGCTTGGAAAATCTTGAATGGCCTGTCAAGAGCTCTTACTGATGAAAGTTAAAGGCAACACTTGTAAAAATGAATTACACGAGCTATTTTTTATACTGCACACAGTTTAATAGTGGGCCTCAATCTGTTTTATGAGACAAATACCTTAATATAGATGATTTGCAAAAAGAATGCAATATTTACCCAAATAAGAATAACATCCTTGACTACATTTAGTGCTAATTTAAAATGACAAGGGCTATCAATCCTCAAACTCCTCAGTATAACCTAATCACCAGCTGGGGTCAGGCCAACATTTGCTTTCTAGCAAAGTATTACAGAAATAGATGAATTGCCCTGCTGTCCAGAGCATTCAATATTGTCTGCCTCTGAAATCAGAAAACCAGCCTTGAGGAAGCATCACAACATCTTGTGCCTTTTTCATTATTAATTTTTATGATGTCCTTAGCTGCTAATATTTTTAAGCATGCCACTTTCTGTTACTTTTTGTATGCACGCTGTTTAGAATCTGTAATTTACTGTGGTAACCTCCAAAATACCCTGGAAAACAATATCTGCCTCTCAAAGGTGGTTGGGTTTCTTTTTTCACTTTAGATACATAAATTTGAAGAAAATAAATAGGCTGAAATTAATTGCCAGAACAAATAAGAAGTTTGGAAAGATTATTGTTTTTAGGAAATTAAAAGAAAATTACCTGAGCCAACAAGCAAATAGTGAGTATGGTAATAGATTTGCTGATGAAGAAAAATCTCTGATCATAAGTAATTATCATGATAGAGTTTAGCTTTATCTTTTTTTTTTTTCTGAGGGGATACAAATTTTCTAGCTTTTGTACAGTCTTCTCTGGTTTTTTATGTGTTCCTAGTAATAACAGTGGAAGAATACAGTGTAAATTACTTTGATTTTTTTCATTTCTCTAAGAAAAATGTGGTGCTGAAGAGGAACAGAATGAAACTGTCCTTGATTGTCTGGATTTTGGGCCCTACGCATTGAAAAACATCTGATTTGGATCCCCTCCAAAAACTTTAGAAAGGGTCTGCTTTAATGAAGCAGAGTAGACATCCAAGTCTGAGGGAAAGTGAGTTCTAAAAAAGTTTCTCACACTGGACTTCTAACTTGTAATTTTTTTAAATGTAGGTCTAGAAATATAAATATACTTAGTTTTTCAGGGTTTTTTTTTTTTGCTACTAGCTAGAAAATAGCAAATGATTTTACCTTGTCATAAATAAATGGACTTTTGAGTAGTCCATTGGGAGGTGATGGATGCGTGTTCACCATTCCACCACATTCTCACGAGCCCTTGTAACATAACACCCACAGCATGGAAATTTTTTTATAGAACACAAACATACATATATATATAATAATATATGTCAACTGCTGCATAAAATCTTCCCAAAGAAATTTGCAGAACATCTTCAGTGTAATCATTTCTCAGTATTATTTCATGCAGTTCAAAAAGGCTGCAATAGCATCTTTGAAACCCAAGACTTACTTTCCTCCCAAGTGCAGACACTTAAAAAATGCTGATATTTGATTGTAATTATTATCTTTATCCTGTTCCTAGTTCCCTCTGTTCTATTACTCTCTAGACAGCGGTATGGAAAGATCTGTATGCAGCCAGAATTGGGGTGCTGCAGGATAGGACCTTTCTGCTATGCCTTCCCTCATTCAATAAAAAAGAATGCAGCACATCCTGACTGCTGGTTTAGGTATTAGGCCAAAGACTATGAAATTTTCTGATGGAGCAATTTTCTTGTCTTCCTGCCCGAAAAGACCAGTTCCTAGCTTTCTCTATTTATTTCACCAATGACTACAGGTGTGAATTGAAGAAATAACCCTGTATGTGAATCAATTCAGCCTCTATGATATCTTAAAAGTGGGCACTCCTTAATCCACTTCTTATCACTCTGAACTGTGACTGCTACAGTTTGTGATCTGAATTGTAATTTCCAGTGTTCTGGAGTCCCTTCATTTAGCTCTTTAAATTATCCTCAAGTGATGCCTCTGAAATAAAATTCTTTATCTGCCTTGCTGGTGCTCTGCCTTTTGCAGATCTTTATTACAGCATGTTAGAAAAGTTAGTTGTTTAAAAATTTACCTGGAGAAATGAAGATATCATGAGACATATTCTTCTGGTGCTGCTGGGTCAGTCTGCACAGTACTGTCTGTCTGCAGGGTACTCAGCTTCTCCACGTCACAGGCTTTGGATCTTTGCAAGAAGTGGATTTGGGTCCATAATGAACAATGCAGCCTGAGTCGTTCTTGGACAGATCGTGGAATTGTTCTTCTGCAGTGTTGCTCAGAAATTTCTAAGAAATCTCATTTTTTGTTTTGCTATGTTTTTGTTGTTTTTTTTTCCTTAGCCCTAGTCTCCATCGTGTCACCTCTCTGGAGGGTTCTCTCTTCCAGCAAACACAGGGCATTTCTCCTCTAGGCAGCTGCTGGAAGATGTGAGCCCTTCAAAGAAACAGCCCAGGATATCCTCAAGGTTATGTACCTTCAGAGTTATTATCAACACCTCATGAGCTATCCAGTACTTTTCACCCTGGTGTCAGTCATGAGGCTCGTTCGATGGATAAGTCATTTGAAATCTCCCCAGGTCAGGGTGAGTTTCTAAGTAAAATCTGGGTTTATGTTTTGAGGATGCACTACAGTGGTCAACAATTAAAAAAATAGTCCTTATGCCTTTTTAAAAAAAAAATAATTTTAATTAGGAAGAAACAATTTGTGACTGTGAAACCACAGCAGCAACTGGTAAAGCGTTTTACGTGAGCCATAGTGATCTGATCATAGAATCATAGAATCATAGAATGGCCTGGGTTGGAAGGGACCCCAAGGATCACAGAGCTTCAACCCCCTGCCACAGGCAGGGACACCAACTTCCAGGCCTGGATCTAGACAAGGTTGCCCATGGCCCCATCCAACCTGGCCTTGAACACTTCCAGGGATGGGGCATCCACCACCTCTCTGGGCAGCCCATTCCAGCACCTCACCACTCTCTCTGTAAAGAACTTCCCCCTAATATCTAATCTAAACCTTCCTTCCTTTAGCTTCAATCCATTCCCCCTTGTCCTGCCATTGACTACCCTTTAAAAAGTTGATTCCCCTCCTGTTTCTCTGCTCCCTTCTGGTACTGGAAGGCTGCAATGAGGTCCCCCTACAGCCTTCTCTTCTCCAGGCTGAACAAGCCCAGCTCCTTCAGCCTCTCCTCATAGGGGAGGTGCTCCAGCCCTCTAATCATCCTCGTGGCCCCCCTCTGAACCCTCTCCAACAGTTCTACATCTTTCTTGTATTGGGGCCCCCAGATCTGGACACAGTACTCCAGATGGGGTCTCATGAGGGCAGAGTAGAGAGGGACTATCACTTGCTGGCCACCCCTATCTGATCCTGCAGATACCTTCTGCATCTGCGTACAGAGGTACCTCGGCTGTATGAAAGTTGCAGTCTAAAATAAAAATCTAAGTTCTTTGTCAGTGCTGCTGTAGCCAAACGTCCAGTTCACAGTGGTGCAAAAGGAGATGTCACATACTGATTGTTTCAGGTCACAAAACCAGACCCTACAGGACATTTAGGGCTGACAATTCCACCTGTGATTTCTCCCGAGGACCTTTTGCCTGGAAGTGATGGCCACTATGAGCTCTAGCTCCTATTCCAGTGGCCCTGGGGTACAGGTCAGCTTTCATGAAGTGGTTGTTCATACACTTTGTCCCCAGAAGTGGGGACAATTTTTAATGGAAGATCCAAAAGTGCATCAACCATCTTTTCCAGTTCATGGGGCTGAACATATGACTAGATCATTATCCTAGTCAGACTGAGGGTTTTGTTAGCTCTTTCCTCTGCTCCCAGGGAAACTGAGGCAGACCATCCAACCATCCCTTCTGCCTTTCAAGGACAATGCCATATCTCCTAAATGGAAGAGACAATTTTGAAGGCTTCTGTATTTACAAGACCTGATGAAAGAGTCACCCAATCCTTCCACATTATTTTAAGGAAAATTAGGCCAGGACTGTTCTACTGCCTCAGGAAATCTCTTCACTGTCCCCTGGCTAGGATGTTAAGGCAGCCCTGAACAGTTAATGATGCCATAACGAATTCAACTCAGGCAGCATTTAGAGTTAAGCAGCTTCATGATTATCACATGAGATTAAAAGTATAAATGTCTTGATCTGTTAGAAAAGCAGACCTAGGCTGTGGTAAAGGCCTTTGTTTAAAAAAAAAAAAAAAAGAGGTTTTGCAGTCTTTTCATTGGAGAAACTAAAAAGACAGGGAATCTTTTGCAGCCTTTCTGTTTGACAAATAAATATTTTTCCAGATGTGAAATGTTGAAGTGTATCTATCTTTCAGAGATATGATGTGTATTTGGGGATCTTCTTCCTTTGATATCTCTTTTTTCCACTCCTTTAAAAATAGGTGGGGGTTTGCATTTGGGGTTTTTTTTTTTGAGTCTCATTCTCTGTGCCCCATTTTTGCATCTGGCAAGAGTGAGTTAGGGTGCAAATACTGAAGTCGTTGACAGAGAGTGATACATCTCCATTGTTCTCCACTGCTGTGTAGAAGACAGCCACTTGTCAGTGCCAATAATTTTCCTTCACATCCTCATATATCCAGAGTAAAGCCTGGATTGGGCAAAGGGTATGGAGAAGATTATTTTTTCCCCCTAAAAGCATGTCAGATTATTTAGAGGTTTTAGCTTTTTTTAAGCTGTTACTCCTCCCAGGAGCTGGTCTGCATTGGGGCCAGCCTAGTTGGGAATTTTCCCTGGCTGCAAGAGCTCCCAGGAAGCGCAGAGAGGATGAGAGAAAAACACATGGAGTTTTGCATATGTGGAACTCCAGACGGGGAACATCCTCCGTGCCTGGGATCTGGAAATGCAGTCTGTTTTAAAGAGGGTAGGAAAATCACCAGAGCTTTTCAGTGGCCTCATATTGCTCGTGGGGTTTTTTTCCAATAATGCAAATATGCCACCGGATCCTGGGTAGCCAGTGTGACAGGGCATTGCTGGGGGGCAGGGGCTCTTCCCGTGGTTGGGCTGGCAGCCTTGTAGAGCATCTGACCTTGGGCAATGCTCAGTGCCACCTGGGCACGCAGATCGGGCTCTTTCTGGTGCCCGTTGTCCAATGCACTGTGCAGCTTCGCAGAGCACTCGTGTCTCCTCTGCTGGCAGCATCGTGCTTTTTTTCCCAAGCACCATATCCTCTCACTACAGGATTATAAAAAGAAATTAAACTGGAGCCCATTAAGCCTGTTTACTCTCTGCTGCAAATATTTTTACCACGTAGTTTTGTGCGCAGGAAGTGCTGTAAACTTCAGCGTTGCTTCTGGCTCCTTTGTAATCACTCTGCTGATTATGAATTGCTGCCTTTTGGCAGTTGCTGCTTGCACGGTTATGAATTCTGCTGGTGGGAGGGTAATAGAGGGGAAAAAAGGGGAAAAAAATGTGCATGCCACGGAGACCCCAGGACAATTGATGTCCTTCAGCAAAGTGGAGTAGGGTGCAAGATAAACTAGCCAAATCCAAGGCTTGTGGCAACTCTATTTCTATCTCTCCCTCCTGCAAAGGCTTTATCTAAAGAGATAGATGTGAAGAAACTAGACCAACCAGTTGGGACTTGATCACAGTATATCAGAAGAAACTATGTAGCCTGAGAGCTGGATTACAGACATCACAGCAAAAGTCTGTTCAAAAAAGAAGAGAAAAACATTAAACTGTAAGATAAAACAAAAATCACCCCTTTCCTCTGTATGCAAAACAGTGATCTGAGCAAAAAAGTAAGAAGAAACCCCCATGGCTATACGATAGCTGATGTGTTTTATTTATTTTTATGGGATAATATAAAGCTTCATACAGTAAATGTGAGTATTACATGTTTTGGTGTGTTAGTAGTTTTATTATGAACTCGTATTTTTCGGAAGTTCGTAATGTCACTGTTAGAACTGAAGCGAAGGCTTTGGAGCTTGCTGTACCTTCTCTTAGCCAGAGGAACTGACCCCCTCTGGTCCCTGTGAAACCGGGCACTTACCAGTCTGGCACTAGTGTGTGTGGGAGCAGGATGCTGTGGGAGTAAAGGGAATCTCTCAGTTGGAGAGGGAGAACGGACTCCATTTATTTATTTTTGAAGAGCTGATTATTCGGGGAGAGGAGAACATGTAGATTCAGAAAACTTTATCCAATGAATTTCGCACCCATCATGGAACTGAGCAAGCCAGCTCTTTGTTAGACTGCTGGCAGCAGATAGCTAATGGAATGCATCGCTCCGTAATATTTTCTGTTTCTCTCTTCTTTTGCTGTTTGGTTCTGTCTCAGGCTGGACATCTAGGAAAGCGAGCACAAGCCCAAGCGTCTTAGTTTTCAATTTCTAGGTAGTCTTCAGGTGGTTGTTGTTGGCTTTGCCCTTGAATTTTACTTCTTGGTAGATCAAAATCCTGTTTAGACTAGTTTCTCTTTAGCTGCTCTCTGACTTCCCTTCACTGTAGGTCCTTATAAAAATCTGTCATCAAACTCACATTTGTATCCTCTTCTTGTATCTTCTTTTCATCTCACCCTGTTCTTTTTCTTTTCTCCTTATTTAGCCCAGTGGCAGAAAAGGGCTATTAATTATTCCTGTGAAACTAGCATTTCTGCTTGCATGATAGCACTGCCAGACTGATCACATTTGTTCACATTAATGTGTCTCACAAGATCTTAATGGGGCATCTTACAAGATTAGATTCAAATTCCAGGACTTCACATCTGTCCTTGTACAGTTCCTTAGCTTTTTCATGAGAAGAATCTAGATCTTGAAATCTGGAGGCCTATGGCTGGTGTAAATGTTCTTCTCTGTCCTCACTTACTGATCTTCAGTGCTAACTAAATAAGTATACTATGGGGTGGATGTTTCAAGGTTTTACTTATATGCATTGTCCAAGTGAAGTCAATGTGCTATGGAGCGAGCACTATTAGCCAACAAGTGGATGATCATGGTGGGTCTTGTTAGAAATAAACTTGGTATGATGGGATCCAAACTTGGCTTCCTTTTAAGTACGAAATCCAAGAGAATACCTCACCCCTATCCTTGTCTCTGCATTTTTGTGAAGGGTCAGGTTAAAAAGCAAATTTTGCTCACAGAATTGCTTTTAATTGCCTATTCTCGTTCTCCAGTCTCAGTTCTTCAGGAGAATATGTCTGAGCAGATGGCTTTGACTATAGCATGGGCTATGTACCACATAAGAGTACTCTGGCAAATATAGTTAGGTATCTGTCTGATACGGATGACAAGAGACAGTGAAATATGTGAGAGTGTGAAGCTGAAGTGTGGTTACTTCTAAATGCTGAATTAGCTCTGGTTCCATTTTTGTTTCCACAGTTGTTACTTGCTGTAGGAGCATTATAGCAAGCTCAACTCAACTTTTCATTTTACCATGCTAATAAGATGAGTGACCTTTGGTTTGCTGTAGATGCTCTTATACATGAGAGGTCAAGGAGACAGCCTGACAGAGCACAGGAGTCAGAATTTGGGGAGTGTGGAGAACGCCATGATAAATCATAGTGGTTAGTGATTTGCATGATTGGAAAACCAAATTCATCTCAATGGAGCCTGTTAGAGTAGTTAATCCAGTGTTGCTATTTCTTGTTCCTCCTGAAGAAGAATCAGAACTTGGGGTACCAACATGATACTGTGAACACCTGTTGATGTTTTGGTGTCAGCATGGGGAGATCAAGCCTTCCTGGCCCTGTTTGGTCTCCCCATCAGGCTGGAGTGTCATATAATGGGTGAAGAGGTAATACACTTGGCTAGTCAAAGTGCTTGGGCTATCATTTGGGAATCATTAACAAAAATCTCCCTTTCCTTTGTAATCTTGTCTTAATTCCTTGGAGTCTTCATTATGAGTTTTTCAGTGTGAGGCAGTGGTGCTCTTTGGGAAAAGGCTCGTGTGAAGAAATAGATTTACACTGCATCCAGAGGACATCAAAGCTTGTCAGTGCATTGTAGCTTATCCTCTAGAAATGAGACCTGTAGCAGGAATGGTTGGCCACATCTTGCATGAGCACTGGCTCCTGCATGGAGTTAGGTGGCTGCCCATTTCTCAGCTCTGATGATAACCAGGAAGCCTAAAGTGAAACCACTTGTCTAAAAGCTTGACGAGCTTTACGACCTTGCAGAGCTTTATGACCACATCATCCAATTTGCTTCAATATTCCTGGGAGGCTAGTGAAAAGGGAAAATGAAGATTAGGCAAAGTGAAATACCCAGTATCCTGTGAGAACAAGAGTTGTTGGACATTTATTTGTCACTTTTTGTCCTTAGATAATTCTCTCATTCAAGATGTTTGGGAGCCAAATAATGCCATGATGTTAGGTTTACTAGGCATAGAAAATTAGAGAATAGGTAAAGTAATGTGTGAATCATCTGGATATGGTTTCTCTAGATGATGAATGACCAATACATCTTCAAGAACTAGTATGGACTCATGAATGATTTGCCTAGGGAAGGGAGATGACATTTGTCAGCTTCTACTGTCTGATTGTTAAAACAATCAATTTTTTAAGGAAATCACTCTCTTGTTTCTCCCTTGCTATTCCTTGGAATTGGGAAGTAACTCCCTTTACACATCTCAGTGTCTTCTCTTTGCTCTTCTTCATGTCCATTCTCAAATGTGCTTTTTGTGATAGCTACAAAACATAGACTTATAGAGAGCTAAACCTGGCTTATTAAGATGCTTAGTATTGTCTATTTTTCCATGTTTTTAGTTCCCTTCTCACTCTAGCTATCTATCATTCCCTGGTTTATGCTGAGACTGAAAACTCTTAGGGACAAAGACTGCAGGTCCTTGAGTAGGACTCATAAAATAACAGTTATGGTAATTGATAACTTACTTTCCTGAGACAACTGAGTCATTTCTAGACACCTTGCTTTGAAAGCAAAGATATATTCTCTTTCCATAACTGTTCCTCTTGCAAACTCCATGATCCTGTTTCCAACATGAAAGCAATTCTCAGACCATGTATGTTTGTGTGTATACCTTATAACAGAAATATTTTCTCAGGGAGCTATAATGTTTCAGTTGCCACTGCAAACATGTCAGAGAAGTATGTGAAACTGAGCTGATACAGTGCAGAAGCTTTATTGGCAATTACTCCTGAGACACACACACTGGACATTTAATTAGTAACATAGCCAGTTAGAGTGTAGACTTGGAGATCGTAGGAGATTTCCCCATGATTCCTTAGACAAACTATTGTATCTCTTTTCTTATTAGGGTAGTGATACCATGCTATGACACTATGGTCAAAGCTAGGGTGGCAGGTAAGGAGGTGTGAGCTGACAACCCCATAATTGGAGATGGGGGAAGGATTCCTTTGCACATTGACCACAGGGGTTGTGTTCCTGGCACTGCTCGGACAGGGCCTTGCTGTAGAAAAAGCGTCACAGTAAGAACTGAATAAAAACTGAGGGTAGATGGGAAGAATCTTCTCTCCCAGCCAGGTGATTGCCCATGCTGGTTCCCTTCATCAAAGGAAGGTGATGTGGCTGCCCCTGTCTTTTTTTTCTGGTCCCTGTGGGCTCAGGTGTGAACCAAGGTAAGAAAGGGGATGAGGGCAGGCTAAGCAGATGTAAGCACATCTTGCTTCCTGCAGCTTAGATGTGGCCAGATGTGGCTGTGTCTATCTTGTAGCAAAGCCATCAGGTACCACAGAGACGACAGCGATATTGAGCAGGGGCAATGATGTTGTCCCTGCATGGTTTTGCTCCCATTCTCTGGTCCCACAGCTTGCCTAGGCTAGGCCTTCTCCAGCTCAGCAGGATCTTTGTGAGGATCCTTGTGAGGATCCTGCTTCCTCAAAGAGGCTCTTGATCTAGATTTTGCCATGTGAAGGGTAACACCCCCTCCCTCTCTTCTCCCAGGTAAGGGTAGGACCCACTACATGTATAAAACAACTCCTGTGAGGAATGACTCCTGCCACTATTTCAGCAGGAGAAGATTTAAGCTGTGAAGGCATAATGAATTTCGATGTGTGTTCTGTGCAGTGTCAAAGTGTTTAATTTTGAGATGCTGAAGTTACTAGCCTGTTGTTTCATGTTTCTGTCTAATTGAAATGTTAAAGAACTGATCTTTCTGCTGTGTATTTAGTCTGGACATTCCAGCCTTTGAACTCTCACCAGTGCTGTGAGTAATATTATCCACACACATTCACTCTATTGTTACAGCAAAACTTTTACATGTGATTTTAAAAATATAGAAATAATGAAAATCAAAGGACCAGCATGACGTATACACTGAAAATATTCATTTTGGGGAAAAAAAAAAGCTAAAACACAAAGAAAGAGATAGACATGCAAGAGATGGGGACAGAGAAACAAAGAGACAGAGAGGTAGAAAGAGAGACAGAGTGTGAAAGACTGAAAGTGCAGAAGAAAGGGAGGGAGGGAGGGAGGAAAGGAACGAAGGGAGGAAGGGAGGAAGGGAGGAAGGGAGGAAGGAAGGGAGGAAGGGAGGAAGGGAGGAAGGGAGGAAGGGAGGAAGGAAGGAAGGAAGGAAGGAAGGAAGGAAGGAAGGAAGGAAGGAAGGAAGGAAGGAAGGAAGGAAGGAAGGAAGGAAGGAAGGAAGGAAGGAAGGAAGGAAGGAAGGAAGGAAGGAAGGAAAGAAACCTTAGCCTGTTACACCAGCTTGTGGAGATGGAGTGAGAATGCTTTCATTAGACTTGCCATCATTTTCAGTTTTAATCGCCTCTGTTCTTTACAAATTAAAAAAGAAATTTTGATCAAGGGTCTAGAAGACCCAGAAGTGCCTTCTGGGGTTATCTGAACCAGTCACCTGTTTGAAAGAGACAGCCTTTCACCATCAGACGGATATGCATTTTCAATAATTAACTATTTTTAGCGTGGCATAAGTGAAAAATTAATAAGCCCCAGCAGCAAATAAGCACTGCAATGTGGGTAGAAAAGAAAATACAGGCCACAGCTCAACCTCCAGCTTTGAAAGTTCAGCTCCCTTTCTTCTCCTCCGCCTCCCCTGCTGCAGTCCCCGAAGGGTGACTTCCCTCTTTAATAGACCCACATTTACACCAAGAGGTTGCCATTTCCCGAGCATTAACATTCATCATCTGATTTCAGCACCTCCCATGAGTAATTGCAGCCTGATTTTTTTCTACCCAGCCAAGGGCTCCCCACAAACTCTGGGCACTCCCCCAGGGGGGCGGTTGTTCCTGCGGTACTCCCTGATGTATTCATTTATTCATTCCCTTCGCTGGAGCTGGCAGTGAGCAGGATGGCTGAGCAAGAGGATGGGGTCTTTCAAATAGCGTTGTCCTGAGCACATGGCCATTGCAGCTGAGGTAGTACGGGAGGAAGGACGGAGCCCTTGCAGAGCGCTTTCTCATCAGTCGAGGAGCAGGGAGCACTAAAAGAATCCCTGGCTATAAACAGGTGTGTTCCTGGCTTCCCACTGCTGCAGTGGGGACACGAGGGTGGTCTGAGAGGTTACATGACTGATCCTCACTCATGAGCCACACCACCATCAAGGTGATGAGGGGACAAATGGGGAGCCGGTGTAGCACTCAGACCATTTAGTTTCATCCTGTGACTGCTTTTGACAGCACCGTGTCCAAGGTCGGGGTACTGTGCTCTGCAGCACGTACAGCACAGATTGTCCTCTTTGAAGTGAGAGTTCTGGGCAAATGTAGAGAGGTCTGAAGTGCCTCTGCAATGTTCAGGACACGATATTGGTTTAATGAGCCACCAGTGTGGATTCACTTGGACTGGGAGGAACTGAAGACTGCAGTATCTGCAGTATGAAAGTGTTTGAAGTGGGGAAAAGCCAGAGCAAGCTGCACCGTGCCAGTTTTTAGGCAGCTGCACCTCCTATTGCAATGGGTTGTTCAGCCCACCTTGAGCATGGTGTGCAGATGTGTTCTAAATATTTGATGGGCTTTAAATCAATGATGGATCCATTTCCCACTCTTTTAAATGGAATTGAAAATTCAAAAAACTGAAAATTTGAATTATATCAGGAAATACATGGTCTAATCCCTGTATGGCAGTCATAAATTTAAATGGTCCAATGCTCATTAAAATACCAGTAACCAGGGAAGAACCAATGGAGTGGAGCACTAGCGCTTGAAAGTGAAGCACATAGTTAAAGCATTGTGTGGAATATTGAAATGAAATTTTGTTTGAGCAAGAATCTTATGGGCTAAAAATACTGTAATGCAACCAGTGGGTCCCTCTGTAAAAGAAAGAACATGTACAGAAATCCACAGAAACCCTTATTTATGTTATCACTCAAATTAGAGGCTAAGGAACAGTTGATGGACTATACAATAACAGAGGCTCAAATATCTGTAATAAATTTGGTTTTAGAATAAGCAATATCATGACCACATCCTGGTTAATAGGTGGAAAATGACCTAAAGATTTTGATTTGGTGGGGCAACTGTTATTAATTTCAGTACAGTCCTGACAGGGAAGGCTTTTACCTGTGAAGTTAGGACAAAATATTAAGGCAGGTGGAATCACCTGCCTGACAGATGTCAGTCAGGGTATCAACAAAGGGATTCTTGAGACAACTGAGTCTGAACCACCTCCATTTTCTTTTCATTTTTCAGAGCTGCCCAAACTTTTGTTTTCCGTATAGACAATGCAGGTTGGGGTTTTATTTCCTTTGCAAAGCCAAACAATTACATGTTTAACTGTTGTTCTAGATTTATTTAGCTAGATTGCTGGGATGGAAACAGGGTAATGACATGTTTTTAAACATTAAGAAAATGTCAGTTCTTCTTTTATTTGAAGCATGTTAATGTAGAAGGCAAACAAGCAATTCTTATTTAAGGGTTTGGATAGCTGGTGAAATAGCTACATCCTGGTCAGAAGCAGGAAAAGACACTTAGAAAGCCTTATGTGAGAGAGAAAAATCAGGATTTTATTCTGAAGCTGCTGATGTTTGAGCTTCATATTTTCAATTAAAATTATTAAATTAAGTGCACAGCACATCACAGTTAGCACAGGTGGAACCTTAAACCAAGTATGAATTATTTGTAAAACATTATGTAGATATAACTTGCTTTGCATTAGATAAGCTCACCTTGGTGCTGTGTTTGCTGCGTGGAAACCACTGTATTTTTCTGCAGAAGAAGGAGATGCCGTTGGTTACATCCTGTTTGAAAATGTGTTTCTGGTCAGACCCTAGAGTATTTGAAACCACTGATGTGAGGTGCTGACAGTATAGATCAATGCTTCTTACTGACTGAGATGACCTTTTTTTGTACCAAAGAGTGAAATCCTTATGGGACAAAAACTTTACTACCTGGCTGCTAATAGTTGGATTCAATTACCCAAGGAGTGAGCTGAAAAAAAGGTACAGCAGTTGAATATTTTTGAGTCTGCTCTAGACAGGTGGAAGACAGATCACATACCTACTGATAATATAATATTCTTTGTGTGAATTTTGAATGTAGATATAAATTGCCTGCTTCACAGTCAGACTTGCAGTGGTGATTTCACTTCAGTGCATTAACCCAGTGTGCAGAATTCTAATTAATAATAAATCCTGGCAAACAAACTTTGCACAGCCTCTCCCTTCATGATTATGAAGTGCAAAATAAAAACACAAGACAAATATCACATTCCTTGAAAGGAAGGCGATCACACAAAGGAAAAATCCTATCAAAGGCTGCCCCCCAGTTCACCCCACACTAGAAACAACATCCCACAGAAAGCTGTCTTCCCAACAGCACGTCCGTTCCCTGTAAGCCATTTGGTTCTCCACGGCACAACTAGATGTAGAGCAGCAACATGCAGAGCTCACATCAGTGCAGCAAACATTCCCTCTTGTGCCTGGAAATTGGATGCACCATTGTCATCGCCAGAAGAGAACTACAATACTGACACATGAAAGTGCCTCTGACAGCCCGGGGAAATTGCTTTATTTTTTCTTGCAGAAGAAGATTTGTAATCCAGGCTAACAAATTATTCTTTTATCTAGTTGTTTGCGTTATGGGACCCCAGTCCAGGTTCAGGGCTCCTTCATGGTACACACTGTGAAGACATGCAAGGAAGAGAGCAGTCGGCACCCCAGAGAGCTCGCAATCTGCATAACAGGCAGGAGCTATGGTGGAAGGCAGCTGGGCTGAGAGAATACAATAACGATAAAATGGGTATGCATAGCATCCTTCTCATTAAAAGATGGTGGTAATTTGAGGGCATCATAGTGGAGGTAGCTCGAAGGAAGAATTTAAATGAGGTTAAGAAGCCAGCTATACAACAGGGATATTTTGCAGTCATGGTTTGGGCTGGGAGACATCCAGGAGGTCCTTGAGGGAGGGGAAAAACAGGCACCAAGGCAGTGGTAGGAAGGCTGATGGCAGGTGATAACAGTCTGATGAACACAGGCTTCATTAGCTCATCTCAAGCCACTGTAAAATTTAATTTGTTGCTGGTGTGGCTAGTCTAGGCCACAATTTGGCTTTTTGAGAGGGATTTCAAGTGTTCCTACAACAGGTCCTAGAAAATAGGCAATGCTTCTGGCACTAACACTCTCAAGGTAGATGAATATAACCTTGGATGCTGCTTCTTGATTTATGGGGTAAAGTATCAATAATCAAGGAAACACAATGTTGTTTTGGCAGCTGCTGCTCACGGATGGGCAAGCCATGGGGCAAAATTTTGGGTATATATGGACAAACACACAGAAATTCTCTGCACACCAGAGTGTACAGATCTCACAATCAAAACAAGGTCTGAAAACTGATTCAGAGTGTAGTTGTGGATGGGTGAGACCTCTGTCTCTAATCTTTGAGTTCTGAATAGATTTCCATACAGCTAGAAACTCCCTCAATGGTGCTATTTATCCCTCATTCATCAAACTACCAAGACTTATTTTTTTCCACTGGCTTTACTGGATGCTGTTCACGGACTGACATTTATAGACTAGTTTCTGATGCTGAATTGAGCTAGAGAGTGTGGGCAGGTATTGTAACACTGGGCTAAAACAGCAGGGCTGTAATTTCATAAAAGAGGCTTCAAGAATGTGAAGTCCCTATAATCTAGGAAGGAATGATTTGCAGTTGAGACTGTAGAATAAAATATGAGCGGACAGGTTAATGGGTATTTGTAACTTGGACAATAGTCTGTGAGCAGTCATTAGGGTTTTAAATCCACTCTGCATTTCACTTTGGCCACACACCTGAAATAGCTGTGATGCAGTTAGCAGAGAAACTGTATTTGTAGAGGAGCAAAATTTAACTCCAGAGATGCATCTGTGTGGCCAGAAGAGCACCACATGAACTTCTTTAAAGCCTCTGCAACTTTGAAATCTTAGCTCCTATTTCAGAAGTGGCTTAGGCACTTAACTGAGTGATATTTTCCAAAGCATCTAAGTAGATTAAAGACTTAACCTCCTCAGAAGTCAGTGGTAACCCACTCTGCTGCTAGATAGCTCGGCAGTGCTGCTTAGGCACCTTTTTCATGTTCCTTGAAAGTCCGTGGAATTTGTGTTTCTAAAGACTGGTGCCACTTTCTGGGTTGGGTTTTGTAGTAAATGAAAGTGTATATTAAAGGACAACTCAGATGTGAAGACTTGACAGCTTGTCCACAGTGAGAACATGCTATAGGTATTTTTAAATCTTTACTGTCCTTTCCATAACCAGAGTGCTGTAGCTCTACATGCTGTGCCATTGCCTGTTGCAAATGCAGATGGCCTTTGTAGATAGCCTGAACATATGGGGTAGAATTATGGACTCGCGGACCCGATTTGGGGACCTCCCAGGGAGCTCTACTCCCTGGCTCAAGTCTCAGTGCAGAGCAGACCTCCCCATTTTCTTGCCTGGGTTTTGTTTGTTGTCTACAACAGCAACTTTCAGCCAGATCTCAGGCTGTACAGCAGTGGGAGAATGGGAAATGGGTGCAAGCTGCTGGTTTTTTTGATTTTCTTTTCATCTATGCTGGTCAGTGGGTCCAGGTTTCAGACAACCTGCTGGCATTATTATCGATGTGCAGCAATGCTCTTCCCATTTCTAGCATCGAAGGTCTGTGTAGGTACTAGCCCAGCAGTGAAGAAACACTTAGTGTATCAACTGGGGGAAAGAGTAGCTTTATGTAGAAAGGAAACATTCACAAGTCAATTCTCTTCCTAAAATTCTTCTTATCCTGTGCCAGGAAAGTCAGTGGGTGCGGGGTGTGTGTGTGTGTGTGTGTGTGTGCGCACACTGGCTGTGGGTGGGGGAATGGGACTGGAGTTTTGTTTACTACAGTTTTACTTCATTAATATTTTAGTCTCAGGTGCAGAACTTGGAGAGTCTCACTGAAATCGCAAACAGCACTGATTGTGGTGTTTGTGACAGTGCCATGGGGCATTTGCATTATTTATCCCAGGCTGCACTACCCATACAGCTTTCAGGGAATATTTTCAGACAGAATTGCTAATTAGCACATATGTGGAATCTTCTCAAAGCAGTTGGGAACTCTCCTCATTACTTTTTAATTTTTTCTATTTGCTGAACGTATGTCAAAGATGAAAATTCAGAATGATGGTTTGAAGGAATTTTTGCATATTAAATACTACAAATGAAAAGAGTGGGATCTTCTATCCGGACATTGAGAAAGACTGCCAGTGTCTTTGGGCTGGCAAGCATATGCTGCATTGCTTTTTACGCTGTTACCTACCTGCCCAAAGTCGATGAGGACAGCAAGGACCTTTGCTTGCTGTCCTGAAGTCTTGTGGGCTGTTGCTTGCTGCTAGTTAATAATCACCCACTTTAACCTTGGATGTTGCTGCTGATTAGTTCTGTGTAAAATGATCATAAAACATGCTAAGGATCTTCCATCTTCAGAGAAAAGATAACTTTTTATATGTGCATACCAAATATTTTTAAATTTTAGTTATGTATATAAGGAAATTCTTATATTATTACAGTGCTAAGCTGTTTTTAAAAAATATTTTTAGATGTTTAAAAAAAGTTTTTAAAACCCTCTATTGCTGTATGCTGTCAGGTTGCTCCTGACTAATTTTACTGATTTTTTACTTATTTTAGTAACTTCTCAATATTTTCTCCTCAATTTCTCAATCACACCTTTCATGTATTCATTAAGTGATTTATCTGAGTTTACAGGACTGGCAGTGAGAGCAAAATCTTCCTTGTACACTTCTGCATTGCAAAAGACTGATTTAAGAAACAGCTTTTCTATGCTAAGGCTCAATTTGGCAGCAATATTGATGTTTAAATGTTATTTATTATGGATTTAAATACAACACACACACAAAAAGCTTCAGTCTGATATCCTAGACACCCTTCTCTAGAAACTAAACCCACAGCACTGAAATGATGCAACCCCAAAACATTAGCACACCTTCCACATCACAGTCAGCTGAAGCCCCTTAGTGTTTTTCTTGCCCACTGAAAACAAAAGACAAATTCTCCATCCCCTGCCACAATCTCTCTGTCCTCCCAAATGCTTGCTCAGGTTTTCCAGCCTCTGGGTGAGATGCAGAGAAGAGAAAATGCAGGGAAATAGGTGTCAAACCCGAAAGACTTAAGCCTGGTCAAAAAAACGGAAGGGCTCTTGCTGAAAACTTCAGGAAAAAGCTAAACTATGCAAACCCCAGAAATATCCCAGTGCCTTGTGTCATGGTTATAGCTCAGTCCTTCATCTATTTTAAGATCTTGACATTCTGAGCAAACCACATGGTGCACCATAGCTTTTCTTTGTCTGGAGCCATGGCAGAACTGTCTGGGGATGGCTCTGGCCGCGGTGCATCATGGAAAAGCCTGATCTCGTTAGGGAAGTCAGTCCATGGAGGTCAATAAGGTCATGAAATGTCTGACCAAGAATCTGATATCACAGCAGCATTTCTGCATCAAAACTGCTTTGATTCTGATTTATATTGGGCCTGAAATTGTAAAAAAAAGGGCAACAAAACCCATTGGAAATTAAAGTATGTGCTGTTTCAATGAACACTTTCAATAACTGGGGAAAAAAATAGAAATTCCTTTAACAAAAGCATTAATTTATATTAAAAATTCAATTTGCTGCTCAAAAAGCAGCTTTAGTGGAGAAGTTTTGGCAACTCTACAAAGGATCACTAATGGTGAGAATTACTGGTGGCTCTCTGTCTCTTCAGTGCTGACAGATCTGGCTTATTCATCTCTTCCTATGTCAACTAAAGCAGGTTGGCATAAGGCAGTGTCGGAGTCATTCCTCTTATAGCAAGAGCCTTCCAAAACAAAAGAGCTGCTGCAGTCTGTGTTGTTGTGATCTTTAGTACATCCTCAGGAGACTGGCCTCAAGTGGGGGGCAGGCAGTCACACATGGTGTTAGTTGTGAGGTCAATGCAAAGGAGAAAACAGTAACGTTTTACTGAATTTTTTAAAATCCAAATTGAAATTCGTCCCCTCCTCCAAAATGCAATAGAGCCAATTCAGGTGAAACCGATCAGGAAAAGGAAGTAAGCGTCAACGATCGTTTAGTAAATCAGCAAAATATTTATAATTGGCACCTGTGAATGACTCCATGGTGGTTACATTCAGCCCCGGTAAAAGCTGGCTGGAATACCCCCAGTGTGCTTTTTGGAAGGATGGGGATATTGTCACTAAAGGTGAAAGCCTGTTTTTTTTTCACCCTTGTCATCTAGTCTCTGTGCTGCCAACCTCCACTTCAGTTGCCACAGTGCATAAATTACAGTTTAGATCACACAACCATCATCAAATCACCCCATGAAAGTGCTACTAAAGTATGTTGCCAGTTCTCCTGGTTGACACTCTTTTTGTGATTGACACATATCTAACTTACACCGTCACTTGTGTCAGTGCTGAATTTGGCCCTGAAGCTTCCTCGAGAGCTGTGCACATTAAGTCAGCCTGAAAGTTTCATGTAAATCAGCTCCTTTTTATTGTCCTTGTTTTCTTTTAGTTGCAGTTACCTCTAATTATTATGGCAGTTCATTGGTTGCTTTCTAGCTAACTCAGTCCTTACCCAGGCAGGGGTAGAAAATGGGTTAGATACCTCAAACTTCAGCTAATTATTATTATAAATACTTATTTACTGCCTCTCACTGCAGTGTCTGGAAGGTGGCCAGTACGTAAAATGAACATACCTTGATAACATACCTCATTAGCAAGCCAGTGTCCAGAATCCACAAGCATATGAACAATTTGTGTGTGTATGCACGCGTGAGTGTATATATATATATATATATATATATATATATATGTATTTGCCACATGATCCATGAACAGTCTGTATGATTATATATAAAAATCACCAGATTGCTCTTTTGGCTTACAGTTGATGAGGATGAATGAATAATCATGAGAGCTTTTGACGGGCACATGGTTATGCCTTTTCTGCATATGAGTGCACCTCAGCCGTGTTAAAACCTGACTCTGAGTTCTATGAATTTGGATTTTTTATTTTTTTTTTTTAACCAGTGTGCTGCTAGGATGAGATACAAAATAATAATTTCTGGAACAGGTTTTGATGAAACTGTTAAGGGTGTGAGGTGTGTGTATATATGTCTGCATATATACATACGTAAAAGTAAAAAACTATCATGAATGAAAGGGTCTAACAAAATTAAAATGGATTAAAATTATGAATTCTCCTAAATGGCGTAAGGTGTGCTGTGTTTCAAATGATATACTTTATGTCTGCTTTTCTCTTTCAGACACTCATATCTGCTGTAAAGTAACTGCTAGGTAAGCTCTGCTAAGTGTGAATCATTTTACTGCTGTTGTTTGTGCAGCATCTGTTCGATAGCATGTTTAATTATTTTTAATTAATAATTAAACCCCTTCTATGATGGGGTTACAGCATTGGTGGATAAGGGAAGAGCAACTGACATCATCTACCTGGACTTGTGCAAAGCATTTGACACTGTCCCACCTGACATCCTAGTCTCTAAATTGGAGAGAAATGTATTACATGGATTTGATGGATGGATCAGTCAGAGGATAAGGAATTGGCTGGACCTTCACACTGAAAGATTTGTGGTCAACAGTTCGATGCCCAAGTGGTGACCAGCGACGAGTGGTGTTCCTCAGGGGTTGGTGCTGTTTAACTTCTTCATTGGAAACATGGACCATGGGATCAAGTGCACCCTCAGCAAATTTACAGATGACACCAAATTGTGTGGTGCAATCCCAAGCACAAGGTTGGGGCAATCCCGAGCCCAACTACAGGCTGGGTGGAGAATGGATTGAGAGTAGTCATGAGGAGAAGGATTTGGGTATGCTGGTTGATGAAAAACTCAACATGAGCCAGCAATGTGTGCTCACAGCCCAGAAAGCCAACTGTATCCTGGGCTGTATCAGAAGATGCATTACCAGCAGGTCAAGGGAGGTTGTTCCCTCCCTCTACTCCGCTTATGTGAGACCCCACCTGGAGTAGTCCATCCAAATCTGGGCCCCCCGACATAAGGACATGAACCTGTTGAAGTGAGTCCAGAGGAGGGCCACAAAGATGATGAGAGAGCTGGAGCACCTCTCCTGTGAAGACAGGCTGAGAGTTGGGCTTCCTCAGCCTGGAGAAGAGAAGGCTCCAGGGAGACCTGATAGCAGCCTTCCAGTACCTGAAGGAGCCTACAGGAGAGCTGGGAAGGGACTGTTTACAAAGTAATGTTGTGATAGGCCAAGGGGTCATGGCTTTAAGCTGAAGGAGGATGGATTTAGGTTAGATATTAGGAAGAAATTCTTTACTGTGAAGACAGTGAGGCCCTGACATGGGATGCCCAGAGAAGCTGTGTCTGCCCCCGCCCTGGCAGTGTCCAAGGCCAGGTTGGGAGGGGCTTGGGGCAGCCTGGGTTAGTGAAGGGTGTCCTTGCTCATGACAGAGGTGTTGGAACTAGATGGGCTTTGAAGTCCCTTCCAACCCAAACTTGTGATTTTATGATTCTTCTCTATTAAATTCATGTAGGTTACTTGAGAATTGCCTTAACCAAGTGTTAAAATTGAGCTATTGAAGAATTCATTATTCTGATTATCATTAGAACTGGACAGAGGAATTTCTTTTTCACCATCTATTCCGAAAGCAAAATGCAGCTCAAAATTATTCTTTCAGCCTTATATGTACCTTGCTTCTTGTTCCCTTTCCAAGCCCTATTCTGTAGCTGACCTCATCCTGGAAGGGTGCAGACCTTTCTCTGAAGGATCTTGGAGTTTACCCGAGCACGTATTAGCTTAGGGGCATTTTCTTTTCTGGTGTCAGAGAATCTCAGATCTCAGGTGTGTTCTCTGAGCTAAAGGGAACAGAAAAACCCAAAATACTCAGTTGCAGTGTCATAAGGTGGGCTGGCACCTGGGAATTACATGGGTATTAACATGGTGCCATATACAGCCCTACATTTCAATAAGTTATTTAAAAAGTGGAAAATACCAGGCAACATTTCCCTAACTTAAAAAAATAATAAACCAACATAAAACATTTTTACTTTCCAGCAATAATCTGGTAGGACCACAAGTTTACTTGGCTTTGTACATAGACTGCTGATCTGTCTTTTTCTAAACTTCAGTGGAGTCTAACTTTCATTAGCCTTTGGCTTTAGGAAAGCGAACTGTACTAGCTGATCCTATACTTTGTACATCAGGTATTGAATATGAATGGGGTTTCCCTCACTTTATTTCAGGTTTTTGATGACTTTGAAGCTACTCTTGGGAGCTATTTTCAACCTTTTTACCACTGTATGAGCTAGAAATATTCCTTTAGTTGGAATCAGAGCTTTTAACATTAGAAAAATCACCTGATTCCAGCAAGTGGGAGCTCTCGGTACAGCATAAAAGTGCACAGCTCACAGTAAGAACTGGCAGTGCTGCTAATGGTCCTTAGCTCTGGCCTTTGATGCCACAAGCGTGGAATATAGCTGGTAGTGCATCATGGCAATTTATGCAAGCGGCTCATGTGTTCGTATCACTTACTTGCCCTTAATGGGATTGTGTTATAAGATAATGGATATCTTGTTTCCTAAAGAGATCTTTAAAACAGTATTCAAAAAGCCCTTCAAAACTGGAAATAAAAGAAAATGCATGCTACACCAGTACCTCTTATCCTGCAAATGCACAGATTTTAGGATATGGAAAATCTTAGTTGAGGATTTTTTAAGGGAGAAATTTCTCAGCTCTTCTTCGGATTTGAACTGCTATTCTACCATCAAAATCAATGATCAGGATGGGTAGAACTCTGCTCAATCCTTGCAAGACACACTAAGTGATTCTCAGGCACCTTGAAATACAATTGCATTAGAAAGCCAGGTTCAAAAAATAGTATGAGATTTCCAATAGACTGGTTGACTCACTTCAATTAATAGTTCTTTAATTACAGACATCCATTAATATCATAAAGTTCTTCTAGTTGGCATCAATTGGTATCAGGAATGTAACTGAAGTCTCAGATCCCTGAGGGTGTACATGGCTAGTTTAATTTGCCTGAGGGCTTTTGACTGTAAAATCTCAACCAACATTAAGCAAGTAAAGCTAAGGTACATTGGTGAAATCCCAAATCAGGACAGATGTTCCTTCACAATGGTGTGCAAGCCCCGATATTCCCATGGAAACAGTTCTGAATTTAATATTTTCATGTAGTGATTTCAACAACATAACCAAAGTTATACAAGTGTGCTTGTCCACACGCACATGTGGCTGTGGGTGTATGCTAGCAGGTTTAGGCAGTTATTCTTATAGTAAGGTTGCCTATGTTTTTATGTGCACAGGTATCTCTCTCTATATACAAGGATATATATTTAATACTGTAAGTGCGTGATGAAGGACTGATATTTCTCTTCTTCCATCTGTTTTGTTCCTTGAGAGAGCAGAAAAGGCAAAACCTCATTTCAGTGACAAATTCTGGAAATGATGTTCAGACCTTTGAAGGCAGTCCTTGGATTTTTCCAGGTACACACACCATTCCAAAGCCCGAAGTAGAACGCTGAACCAGTGCTGGTGGCAAGCCAGTGCTGCTGTGCTGAGTACTGAGTACACATTTACGCAGATACATCCGATGGCAGATAAGCACCTCACTGCAGGGAAAGACCTCCACTCTGTTACACTCTAGTTTCCTTCTTTTTTCCACTGACCCCCTCTTTTACAGGTGAAAGTCATTTCCATTGCCCATGTACTTACTAACTTTCATTTTCTATGCTAAAACTCACTTCAGTATTTTATATTGGCATTTCTAATCTGTATGGGATTATTTTTATTATTTGTCTCTCCTTAATTGTGTTTGCTTTTCAGTCATCATCTATTCCCCAGATTTCATTTATAGAGAGTGAAACCTTGCAGTGAAAAAGAGACAGTAATTGCGTTGTAGAAGGTGACAATCCAGAGCAACCAAGGCTTGCTAGGAATAGAGAAGGGAGCTGCTGATGAGATGCTTTTAACAGACAAAATTAAAGAAGGATCCATCTTGTGAGAATGATTCTCTGAATATGACTGTGAGAAATGTTGGGTTTTTTTGATTGTATGGCTAGATGTTAGTAATCAAACTATGTTCTAGAAATCAGAAACTACCTGTTGCACTCCTCTTAAACAAAGAACAATACCAAATCAAAGGGCCTTTGAAAAATCACATTATGTCCTCCATGAGGTAGAATCAACTGACAGAACTCAGCTGGCATAGGACTCTGAAATGTGTGACTGTCACCATCGGGGTCTCATCTGGTCATGGTATTGCAGGATGCTCAGCTCTGGGATGTAGCTTGACTGATCCCTCTGTGCCTGCAAGTTATGCTAGGTAATAGACAAAGACAAGTTTTAACTGATACAAAAACACATTGCTGTTGATTATATTAGGAGAAAACATTGGAGACGAGTTTCAGAAGAATGTTTTTCCATGAAGCTGGAAATATTGATGGTTTCATTGTTTTGAAGTTGATAGAACATGAGCTCATCTGTTCTAGACCGTGTTGAACATGTCACTCTAAACTCTTTCACTCCGCAAACTTAGATGTGAGCTTGTTACCCCAACTAGAACGTTGCTCTAAGACAGGTGTAGGACTTTTTCATTAACATTATCTCAAACACCATCACATGATGATATATCATACAAGTCACCTGTTCGTGGATTTCACAGAAAAAAAAGTGTCAGTTAAAGATTTTGCAGTGAAGATGACAACCTTGCTTTGGTCACACTTTACCCTTTTATCCTCAGCACAACAATACCTGCTTATCCCACTTTATCCATTGGGTTCAGTCCCAGTTGAACTGTCTTCATATTGAAGAAGCTAAGGGGAGGCCATTACTGGAAAAAAGAAAGAAGTGAGGTGAGTAATATGGATCAAAACTGGACCACATCAGTAGTTAAAAGCTCTGATATATGAAGTTAGTATGTGCAAGAGGCATTTTGCTTTAGAAAGATGTATGTCAAGGGTGTAAACACCCTCTCCTGTTTGCAAGTATTATTAGACATGCTTGAACAATTCAAGAAACCATCTTTAGAGGGCAGACAGGGAGGAAGTTCAAGTTCAGCACAGACTCTAGGGAAAAGCAAAATAAATTATAGTGCCTTGGGGCCTTAGATATTCCTATTTTTGTCTTTTCATTTGCCACTCAGCTTAGATGTTTCTATGCATACCTGGAAGACTGAGAGAAGGCATTCAGGGCATTCTCTGGAAGTTTTATGTATCTGTGACTTTATTAAAGTACATGATGTTCAGTTTATTTCAGCTTAACCAAATGTTCTAGTTTGTTTTATTCTGCAGTTTGTTTATTAATTCTCCTCAGCAGTATTTATTTACCTGCCTACGTTTCTTTCCATTATTTCCCTCAACTTATTTATAAAAATATTAAATCACATTATTGCACTCATCCCATTTGAGATCCCACTGTAGGCCCTCTGTATCAGATAGAAATGCCCATTGGTGGCATTTTCCTGAATTCTGTCATATAGTGAGCTTTTAATCCATTTAGTATTTGAAATATTGATGTTGTATGATGCTAATTTTTAATCAGAATTTTCTTGTGGTACTAAGCTGAAGTGCATTCAGTCTAAATATATTAAGTCAATGCAACCACTTTTATCAATGTATATAGTAATTTCATCAAAACCATGATTAAATGAATTTGACAAGATGTATTTTCCATGAAACTATATTGATTGACATAATTATTTATTCTTACCATTTAAATCTGTATTGATTGAACCCCTCATTTTCTGGTCCATTATTTTGCCTGGGTTTTGATGTCATGCTAACCAGATTATTTGGCTATTGCTCTAACATGAAATTTCCAGAGTAATTTACAATCTTTCCAGTTCCCCATAGAAGAAAAGACGGTCAGTTCGTTGATTTTCTTGGCCAGCAATTTGAAACCACTTACTGGTATGTTAAGTGGACGTGGTGATTTAAGAAATCCTAGTTTATTTAAATGTTCTTTAACATATTCCCACCTATTTTTTAATAAAAATATTTCAGCACTACAATTTGCCTGTGATTTCCCACCTAAATTGGAAATCGCTTCATCCAAAAGCCAGGTAAATGCAATCAGAGTTTAGGAAATGATCCCTACCTTCTCATCAGCAAGATGTCTGAGGTGTACCAAGCAGCTCCAGGCAAACAACAAAGTCTTCCATCCCACATCTCCCACCTTGACTTTATGTCACGTAGGGTGCAGCTCTTCCTTTCTTCTTAGCCCTCACACAACAACTTGACTTTTGTTTCCAATTTTCTCAACTATGTTTTCTCGTTCATTCTTTCTTTCCCAAAGACAAACATTATCATACCCTAAAAACTATGGGACATGACGAAGCATGTATTACTGGGCCATTAATGCACTTGTCTTTGGCCTTGTGCCTCACAGTGCTCCGGAGACTTGCATTAATGGCCCAGTAATACGACACGCCCTATCGTGTCTTATTGCTTAATTGGACTCCAGACAAATTCAGTTAAACCACATATGCTGTCTTTTATGACTACTGCTGTACAGTTTTTATTTCCTACGTTCTTGGGTGCTTTTGGAGGTCTTTGAGTTGTTTCAAATGTATCTCTTGAGATCACAGATTGTAGCAGCGGAGTTTTAACTCTGCCCTCAGCCCTTTGCTGTTCATGGACAGAATGGATATCTGTTCTCATGGGCAAAACACAAACCCTGAGATGCACACCTGGAAAACTCATGGCAGAAAAGCGGAAGAAGACATCATATTTACCCTAGGTCTATTCTGCACGATCTGTAGGCCACAAAACTCATCTTTAAGAGCATGTTGATAATGAATGCCATGTAGTTTGCATTTGGCATCCATGGTGTCCTGACAGCTGAAAAAAATATGATAATCTCTAATTTGAGGTTTCTTTTGTACATTTCCTGTTTCACCAGGAGGGATCCATGCTATACCTGGAGCAATAATGAAATAACTGTTTGAGTTTTTCCACTGCGTTCACTGTGTTGCAGAGCCATTCTCATGTGAAGAATGCTGACAGCCGTTGAGGTAATTGCAAAAAAACAAGCCAGAAAATCTCAGTCAAGCTGTGGTACTGTCCAGTATTTTACACCACATTCCCTGAACCCTCAGGAAAACTGAGGCTGAAGGGACATCTGCTATTCATGAGGGTGAAACAGGAGGCATGGAGGGACCTTATAAGTGCTGTTAAATACCGGTACCTAACCTCACCATTCCTTGTAATGAAACAAAAGAGCATCCAGCAACTTTTGGCTGATCCTGCTCTAAAGCGAGCATAAAACAGACAGGTGCAGCATTTTTTGGATTTGTATGGGATCTGTACTGCACAGTAAAGTTAATGTTTGTCTGATCAGAGTAAATTTCTGGTGGATTGAATTACTTTTTGCGTGGGACTGAAGTTGGTGGCTGATTTTTCACGGCATCTTCAGAGGACCCTAGACTAAGCATCATCTTTGAATCCTGTAGACCTTCGGTCATTTCCATCACCATTAATGCTGCTGGGTATTAAACTGTCTACACGTTTCAGTGTTGAGATTTCATGAGTGTCACATGCACTCTATACCATGGATGACAAAGATTGCTAATGCACACTGTTGAAGTATTTAAAGTAGAAATCTTGAAATTAATCAGAACTCTTAAAGCAGTAATTTCAGAATAAAATCCTCAAGTGATTATGATTTGTATAAATTGCTTTAAGACATTGGACACAGTTTGAGTGCTTATGCTAATAAAAGAGCATCATCATGCTCTCTAGAAAAACAGAATATCGCAACCAAAGATACTTCAGAAAGTTCTTATCAACTGGCGATAAAGAAACCAGGGGAAATCGAAAGGGTTTACCATTAGCCTAAATTAATGCTGGTAACAACTAAACCAAGGCAAAAGGAGCAATGCAATCTATCTATCCTCACTCAGTATTAGGCACCAATTAATGCAGAGAATCAATTTGATCCACTTGTGACATAGCTTGCCATGCATGCTGTCTTCAGGAAGTGGCACTGATGCAACCACCTTAGGGTGGCAAGGTCTAGAGTCTGGCCAGTGTGTGTGCATTGTAGTGCCTGTTAATAACAGCTACTATATTTTGGTGGTATCACGAATCCCTTATTTTATGGATGCCAAAAGGGCTGCCTGTTGTCAGTTATGCTTGAAATGTGAATCTTTACCTCTACTAGACACGATGAGTTTTTTGGGCAGTGTGGTGTACACATAATTACTGCCTGTGTTTTCTGCTATAGCAAAGTCCATCTCTACACTTGTTTTTAAAGCACTGCAATTATCTTGGTGCTTCGTATTTGAAAAATGATGCACAATAAAAAAATACATTGAGGTGGCTGGAGAAACAATCATTAAAAAGATCAAACAAAACTATACTGTTAAATACTGTAGCAAATCAAATATGTGGTTTACAAAACATTCAGAAATTATTGCCTTATCACAGAATTCAGGATAGTCTTAAAAAACAGTCACCATTTAGGTACTTTCAGTACAGGGACAGATTTGTATTGCTTATTCTTCTCTCTCTCTCTCTCCTTGACACTTCATTGTGGAGGGGCAGTGTCAGTCTGATGTTATTTGGAAGTCACGAGGGCTGGCTCAGAGCAGAAGCTTTGTTGTGCCAGCAATATGTGTATGCTGGTTGATGGAAAGGAGAAAGTCTGGCAACACAGTACTGGCAGCCCAAAACTGAGTGCCAGAGAAGTAGCATCATATTCAACAGAACCCATTTAGCCATGTGTGAAGCAGTGTTAGCTTAATTTTTTAAAAGTAGATAAACTCTTAAATAAGGATTATTCATATGAAAGTATTTTTAATTATATTTCTCCTAGAAGAGTGACATTATACAAATACCGTGTAAAATTATAAATCAAATTATGTTCCATGTGCAATTTTTGGAAACCTTGAAATGACTCAGAACTTCCTCTGGCATGTGGTTTTGGTGTAGGAGCAAGTTTATGTCCTGTTATATATAAAATGAATCTCCATTTGAAATATCAAAATACCCCACAACCTAAAGCAAATAAACCAGCACAAATAGACAGAAATAGAGGTGAATAGTGCCCCACAAATTCAGTATTCCTTGGGAGAGCAGCTTTTTATTTCTAGACTAGGCCTCTGACTGGTCCCATTAGACCTTGAGAGATACCTGCATAAATGGCTTGATCAGTCAGCAGTTTATGGTGACCTCACTTGAGCTGTCCAAAAGCCTGAGACTTCATAAACCTGCACCTTCAGAGTGGCCTTGTGGAAATGGAGACCTGACACGAGCCTTCTAGCACTGTATTTGTTGCTGAATTCCTCTGCCAGCTGCCCTGCACAAGCAACACCAAGCTGAATGCTGTTGCCAGCCCTTGAGGATGTCCTTGGATGGATGAACCTCATGGCACCTGCTAAAGCCTGTGCTGATCTGCTTGTGCAGTTAGCAATTAGTGGGTTAAATAGGCAGAGCCCTCCTGAGGTTCAGGGGTGGGAGCAGCAGCTACAGGAGCAAATGACCCATGAGCCTGGACCTCACCTCTGCCCCTTGAGAGCTCCTGGACCTTGCCTTGCATCTCCCCTGTGTTGCTACCAAAGATACCTCTGCTCACTGGGATAATGGGTCTGAATGTCCTGAGGTGATAAGTCTGTAAGGCTGCAGGAATGAGCATAGCACCTTATGAGTGTGTTTAAAGCAGTGTGGCTCCTCCCTTTGCTGTGGGGCAGAATGAAGGGTTAAGGGTGCCTCTGTGTGTTTCCAAAGTCCTTGCTTGCTCCATCCAGCCCTCCACAGCAGCCCTGAAAGGTGTTCCCTTCACAACCCTATGCACAGCTCTTCCCTAGATCCTTTGAAGTGAGCATTTTGCTGAAGGATTAAATTTTAAGAAACAACTTTTAAGTATGGCACATGAGATACAGCCACTTACTTGGAATGGATTTTCCTCTATTTCTTGAGATGTGTTTTGTCACATCTGCTAGCTGGTCACTATTCCTTGAGCTAGGATATCCCACTTCATACACTGCAATGCCAGGCTGCCTAGAAGTCTGATTTCATGCTTTATGGGGTGGCAGCATGCTGTGGTGCTCAGAGCATGGATCGGGGAATGGAGCGTACAGGCCGCCCTTCTCAATGCTTCTGATAGCCACAGGCTCATCTCTAAATTATACCGAGCTCCCCAGCTAAAGCAGAGGGATAGTGATATTTATTTACACAACTCATAAGTAGGACTGGCAAGATCATGCAAATTAATGCCTGCTAATGAAAGTCTGGGTTTTTTAGTGTGTCACTTACCCTGTGACTGCACCCTTTCTGGCAGCAATTTTTGTGCTGATGAATTTTCTATTATGGCAGCAGCAGATCTGGGTCTTAGCTGTTGCTGCCCTATTATTTGCACTGAGAAATGACCAGAGGAATTAAGGCTCCACCATGTCACACTCTCAGAATGGGAAATATCTGCACAATATTTAATCACTCCCCAAACAGAAAGATGTTTTAGAAAGGAATTTACAATATAAGACCTTTATTCTGCAAAGTGCACCGGACTAGCTTGATGGATGAGAGCAGCTTCATTGATGTAAGAGTATGAAAACTAAGCAAATGAGTATTTCTTTTCTGAAATTAACCACAGTGGACAAGAACATGGTTTGAGAAGATGGATACCAAGTAATCAGATATATACAGATTTTCTGCTCCAAATTGCATTTATTTAGGCCGTGGACCAATGAAACCAAGATTTTCCTGGAGAATGTGTGCCATTTTAGCATATGTGTTACAATTTTTGAGGGCTGTATTTGAGAACTTCTGCTTGGCTATCCACATGGCGCATGCAGCTTGGGGCATACAGCTCTAAAACAAAGCATGGTTAAAAGGAAGTTAATGGATGTGTTTGGTGCTGGCAGCAAACTTTGGTTTGCTTAAGAAGCACCAGATGGATTAGCAGGAGCAAAAGGTTTAAGTAACCAGGGAATAAGTTGGGAGAACTGCAGCATGTGATATAGAGGTTAACTGTTCTGACTAGAAGGACAACTAGTTACTTGGGGGTTCATAACTGAAGTTGGTAGCAAAAGTGTTGATACCATTTGTTTTCATGAGAAAATGTGGGGTTTTTCTGCTGAGTTAGGAGTCTTTTGCAGGCTCAGAAGAAGTATGGACTGAGTTCTAGTGTTTCTGTGTCCAAGGAGTACATCTTGACAATCCAGTTATTGGCTAGTTCCCAGGACCTTTATTTCCCTCCACAAACAAACAAACAAAAAGACCCAAAAGAAGTTTGACAGGTTTCATTTTCATCCTGATATGGTCTTAAGTCACATTCCAAAGTCTGAACGTTTTTCACAAAATGGACTTGTTTACTGCCAGCCCTATAAATAATATTTCTCAGAGCTGGGTTTGACAAGCATGGTATTGCTAATATGGCTCCCACTGGAGTGTCATCCATGGCCAGGTTTTCAGTGAAATGTCTGCAAAGCAGAGCTATCAGAAAGCTCTGCTTATGAGCTGCAGACACCATCCCTTTTGGAAAACTGTCTATTTGCAGGGCACTCAAGAACAGTACCAAGCCAATGTTAAATCATCATATGGGAAATGTTTGACAAGAATGCTTCCCTTTCTACCTCCTATCTAATCTCTGCCAAATCAATCTACTACCTATGACTGGAAGCTGAAGATCTAATAAACAGGTCTGCAGTGAAAGATGCACTATACCTGTGCCTGGAGCAGCTCCCTCTTCATCTCTGTTCAGCATCAGTGTGCCCTCCCATCACCCAAGGGAGAAAATTAAATATTCAGATTGTTATTATTTATTTAGAGGACATAAAAAAAATAAAACCAAGTCAATATTTATCCATCTGAAAAAAAGCCCAGTATATGACAGACGCTTTATTCAGGGTAAATTAGTAGACATATGTCTGAGAGGAATGCTGTTGTTGATTTATTCTTTTGTCCTTCTTTCAGTTAAGCTTTCCTCAGGTGTTTTTCAAACCCCAGAGCTTCTAAAGCTTCTGTAAAAAGTCTATTTTTTACTAAACCGCATTAGCTCTTTAAAATATACAGGAAAGATGAACTCGTCTAATAACAACCTCAGAAAATAACTGTAGCTGAATATAAATAAAATTAAATTTGCACAGAGGAAAAAGCCATTTCAAACTATTTTTTCCATATAATCCATACCACAGATACTCAATAATTCAGTGAGCTTTCAGGCAATATAAGTCAATGTTGACTCATTAAATGCATTAGCTATAAAATGCATCTCTAGTAGGAAGGATGAGAAATGTTTTGCGTTCTTCCCTTTTCATCATTATTCCTTAGTGGTTTTAGTTTTCAGCTTTGGTTTATTCTTTTGTTTTTACATTTCACATTTTATAAAGAATGCTTTACAGCAACTTCGGGAGCTCCAGTGCATCATTAAAAAATAAACACATTTTCTTCCTTACCAGAAACCTGACCAAGAGCAAAATTGTCTCGGTTTTACTTAACGGAAATGCTGACAGATATTAAATTAATTCTTAATTAATCCTTTGGAGACGGCCAGCCAGATGAAAAAAGTGGAAAACAAAACTGGTATGGCCAGGAGTGAGGAACTCTCCCAGCCTGGTAGGGCCCAGATGTGTTGGATTTTTATTGTACTGACTGCATTAATTTGAAAACGATGCAGAGTTCATTTCTCCCGACAGTAAGTGCTTTTACTTAGCATCTTCCAACTGAAGAACTCACAATACTTTATGAAAATGAGTGACATGTCCTGATAGAGCTATATAAATTAGGTGACAGCAAACTTGCTGATCAGAAATGTCATTGGAAGGAGTCTTCCATGGGAAATACTTCCCCGCATAACTCAGGATAGCAGGAGCCTGCTGCAAGGTGCCTTATCTCTGACAGACACTGCAGTTGGTGAAGGGGGTGTTGACCTGATGTGCAGGGTCACCATGTCCAATAGGCACCAAGAGAAATGCAGCTGGTTTTCTGTGGTAGGTTGAACAAAGTCCAGGTTTTGCCATCCCTGCAAGGCGTCACTCTTCTCTTCCTACCAATCTTCTTTTTCTCTTCTGGATTTTCACTATAGATGGTAATTAGGGATCCTCGTGTTTTGCTTGGAGCTCATCCCTTCGAAGTAGGTGTTGCAAAGGAGAATGGGAAATGCGCTGAAAGGGCTCACAGATGCTCTGGGAATTAGTGCTGTGAAAATAAGTTTAATAAGAATAACTAGGGGAAGATGGACAGGAACATGGATGTTAACACTGGGAACTCAAGGCTGCAGAGGAGGTAGTTGAAAAAAGGCCTCAACTTGCTGGCTTTGTCTGCTGCCTCACAGCCTTCCTTCCCACAGTGATGAGTCTCTGCCTGAGCTCTCTCTACCAGTTCTTCTACACTGAGGAGACAGGCCAGCTCCCAGGAGAGTAATGGCCAGCTCGCTTGTCCCCAGAGGCTTTTGAAGCATGGGCAGTGGATGTGTTTCTAACATGGAAGGATATAGTTTAGGTCCAACTCTTTAAAGCAATGAATATAATTTTCTCTGCCTGTCCATAAAGTATCACTGAGATGCATTGTGCCTCTGCTGTAACTGAAATGGTACAGGTATGGCATAATGAAACCATGGGTACTACCCATGAAATTCTCACTGGCTGACTTATTGCAGTGAAAATTGCAGAGGCAGTGGTATGTCAAATGCAGAGGAATCCATGAATGAGACAGTTTTGAAAGACTGGAGCTTTGAGATCCTCATGTAAGGATAAAGTAGACTTTAGACTTTAATGGACTTTAGTGGTGTTGATAGTCCTCATCTGTGCAACGGCTGTCAGTTGTGGAAATCCCGTCGCATAAGAGTGCCAAGGTTTCAGTCTGTTAACTGGATTTCTGGCACTGACCAGCTGTATCTTGTTAGGATGTTTGAAATTAATGTATCCCAGCTTCTACCATCATGTCCTAATGTGATGGTTGTGATCCATATGTGTAGTTTCAGGTGGGATGATATAAGAGAACATGACTGTCAAAAGTTAGATGATGTAGGAAATTATGTAAGTTGGAACAATTCAGTGAGGAAGTAGTTAAATAAATAAAAGGAAAACAGCCTCCAGGCAATACATTTGGCTCTTGGTATATAAGTCAATGAAAGGAAACTGGATAACACAAGTCCCAGATTAGATTATTTTCTTGGTTATCCACATGTTTCTCTTCAGTGTCACATGTGAAACAAATAAATAATATTATTTTGTCTGGTTAAGTTAGGTGAGTTGGCTAAGCTAAGAACCTGGGATGCTGTTACAAGTGCATTAGGTTGGTTAGCTGCTCAAAAAGGATTTGAAAAAACAACACCCTAATGCCCCTTTGTTTGCTCCCCACCCCCAAGAAGCCATTTATTTCTTCCTCTAATGCCTAACGAATTATTTTCACATTCTTTTTGATTAGTACTTCAGTGTGAAGCCATTGTCTGCAATATGAGTTCAGCTGTTATCTACTCCCTAAAAAAAAATTATTTCCACATTTGCTATGTAACAGTCTGACAAACAAATAACACCTGCAGAGGATCATGCTTAATAAAGAAAGGAAAGAAAAATAGGTGGAAAGCATGAGAATTCCACTAATGCTCGGTGATTGATCTTGTTAGTACGCATAGCCTGTCAGAGCCCATCGCCCCAACGCAAACACACAGCACTGAAGAACCAGCAGCACGGGAAAGAAATGCATTTCTATATAGATCACAGTCAGACACCCTCCCCCAGCTTTCTGAGCAGAGCTTGATTGTCAGCATTATACACACGCTCAGACAATGCTTTCAATAGACGCCTTTTTGGAAGACAATTGCAGAAAGCATGATAACGGGATTTGTCACCCTGATGTGGCTGCTGTTTCAGCAGGCATTATAATAATGAAAGGAAGTTTTACTAATTGAAAATGTGAATGAAATTCAGCTGTCTTTTTATTTTAATTCTTTTGGATGAAAGCCAATTAAGATCATCTGTCTAATGCATCTATTCACCCCTACTGCAACAATGTGTCAATTATAATGGATGTCTAATAAACTCAGACTTCCCAGGACAGAAAGCTGAGCATACAAAACAACTGCTGAGACACATCAACACATACCTGTAAAATATTTTGGAAGGACTGGCCAAACCAGGCAAATGGCTGAGTCTTTTTTCGGAGGCCTGCCTAATGGAAGTTAACCTGCATGTCCTCAGCGGCAGGTGGCTCAGGCACATCTGTGTCCTCCCAGCTCCTTTGTGGTCCTCTTCAGGCACTTCATGGGACCTCACCATCAATATTCAGGGCTATTAGATGCCTAGTATTTTAAACACTACACAGTGTTTGTGGGGCAAGTAAGTGTGAGCGTGACACCGCCTCAGTGTTTAATCTCTTTTCATACCTTTACTCAAGTATTTCTGTAGAAATTTGGGGTCTTGTAAGCTAGGAGGCATCTGACTCCCTCTTGGGCTCTCCCCACTTGCTAAGTGTGGCCCAAAGGGTTGCAGAGGGAGGCTGGTGATGCTCATCCTGTGTCCATCATATATACTTTTCAGGTGTTTTGCCCTAGAAGAGCTCTAGTTGGGTTGTGTGAACTGAAGGCCTGTTAGCAGCATTAAATGCTCTTCTGAAGCTCATCTTACAGTTCAGTTTAATGTATAAATAAGCCATTTCACATGATCTGAGATATAGTGCTGCAATGCAATGCAAGTCCAGTAAATGAGGGCAACTTGCCACAAAAGCATACACCCGATCCAGTACAATGGCAGAAACAAAGCTGTTCAGAAAAGAATTGGCACGCAGAGAGAGAATTAAAAAATTATAGTGAAGTTAGTTTATAAATATATTTTATCACTGATTAAATACAGTATTAGCATTAGGTAAGGTACATAAATACACTCGGTTTCAATATTTAACCCTCTCCTATTATTAGGTCCCTTATAAAAATGGAGGTTGAATAAACATTTCAAATGTTTACATAAGAACACTACCTTTATAAGATGCACTTTCTGACTGTGTAAAAACCACTTTAAAATTAAGGTCCATGTTAAACATTAAAGATTGCCTGTTGCTGCCACCAGTGCTTCTTCTGCATGCATCTCTGTCACTGCTTTCAATGCTTCTGCTGTATCTGCAGCAGTGTAACACTAGTGGGATATCAGAAACCTGATGAGACCATCTTTCAAGAGTGGTGAGTAAAAAATACAGAAACCTTATGAAAGTTTTGTAAAAGATACAGATACAAAGGATGAAAATCTCACTTTTGAGTATATAAAAGTCAGTTCCAAGCCAAGTATTAATTTGAAATTGTTTTCCCACAAACTCCTACATCTTGGAAGAACCTCCCAGAGTCTCGGTCATTTATAGACAGTATGTAAACAATGAGATTCAGTTAATTGAATCTACTCCAATGATGAAGTATCTGGTGTGGGTACACCAGAAAGCCATTTTAGGCTACAGGCAGCACCTATGAGACCAGAACGTCCTTTGGGAATGAGCATAGGAGAAAAGAGGCTAGTAACAGTAATAACCTCTAGGATTATTGCCTTACTTGTTAACAAGTGTTTATCTCAGTCCTTCATGTTATTATTAGCCTTACAACAGTAACATGGGATTAAATATCTGTCTTTTCTATATCTCTGCATATATTCCCATTGATCTTTCTGTTTTAATTTCCTATTTAATTTAATTTTTTATTAAAACTTTTATAAAGATGAAATATATGGTTTTACAGATGAACATATTTGCTGATGTGGTGAAAAAATTAGTTTGGAAATCACCAGCTACATCTAGCCTCACCTGAATTTTTAGGCATCTGAATTCATATTCCTTTTCCAGGCTTAAAATATCAGACACATCATGAATTGTTAAGCCATATGGTATCACATAGTGGCACTTCTTTAGCTTTTTCTATTAAAACTGTTCTACCTGCATGACCCTACTAAATGATGGACAAAGTTTACATTCTTACAGAAAAAAAAAAAAAGAAAAAAAAGAAGATTGTTTACTTACATTGTCTTAGGTGACATGCAGCTTTGACCCTGGGGCTTCTGTATCCCAAATTCACTGACTGTCCTTTTTTGGTTAAGAGATGGTAAATTACCCCCAGCTCTTCATTTTGGTTTGTCTTTGTGATGGCCACAGCACTGGTGTTTTTTTAGGTCCTATAGGTAGGACCATCCCACTGGACTCAGCTCTGCTGTAATAATGTGTAGTCTGTTTATGCTCAGTGGGGGCAAGTTCCCCAAGCACCTGAGGAATCCATTTTTTGGAGGCAAATAAAAATGTGGGGAAATTCTGGTCCTTTTGGGGTTAAGGAAAAATTTTCAAGGATCCACATTTCACATTTAAGTCCTCAAAGTGGTAATGAAGGACATTATCTTGTGAGTTTAGCCCCAGAACCTTCCTATGGTGAGGATTTTTTGGTAGAAACATTACAAGACCAGATTTTGAAGGAGAACAATGTATGTATCTAGTTCTTACTAGTGAGATATCACTTACTCTTCATGCTGTTACCAAAAACTCCCAACTCTGGCATCATAAAAGATTTGAAGGATCCTGTTTGATCATCCTGTAGGAGTACAGTGCAGGCTGGCATTACCTGCTGATCAGAATGGGAAGTACAGAGAAGGAGATGATGTTTTCAGGACAGTGAGATGAGAAGATCATCTTGCAGCAGCATTTTGGATTTTTATAATATTACATTTCTCAAGGCCAGTAAAAAACCCAAAAGCTTTATCACGATGTGGGAAGCAGCTTTGTTGATATTGCTACAGGTCTGTTTGAAGGGTGCTTTGTAGGAAGACTCTGTAGGCCTTAAATGTTGCCCAGATGTTGGTGTCCAGAGGAAAGCTGAGGCAAACTAGGTTATGCATGTGAATGGTGGCAGGACAGAGAAAGAAGGCTGTGAGGAGGACTTGGGACAGGGGGAATGAAAACCTATGTTTGTCTTCCTTGATCATGACTCCTCACAAGGATGCATAACAGCTCAGGGCTATAATTTGTACAGATGGTAGGAGCTCTGAATAGAAAGGCAGAGAAACAGAAATGAGTTTAGAGGAAAAAAGGGAAGGAAAGGTGACCCAAGTGTGTCTCATCACCTGCCTCTGCTGCTCTGAAACCTGGAAGGAAAATAACACAGAGCTTCTAAGGAATATGTTGCATGAGTAGATGTGATGAAGTTAAAGAAAACATTTGAAGAACTTTAAGGCCAGCCACATGCAAGTCTTCACCACCTCTGCTGGCAGGTCTTACCAGCTCAGGCCATGCTGCACTGATGAAAGACATATAGTTTCATTTCAGAATGGGGATGGGATGGGTAATATCTGCAATGGAAAGCATGTGAGGAGCAAGCACAGTTATTCCAGCAATTGGAAGGTCTGGAGGAGTACTGCAGGTAAGAGAGAGGCCTGCATGTGCTGTGCAAGGAAATGAAGTGGGAGAAAGGAGAAGGAAAGTCACACCATCTTATTTGTAAGATTTTCCCCAAGAAGAAATTGATGTGATACAGTGTGGAGGGCACAGTGATAGCAGCTGGAGGGAAGCGCTGGTGTGGCTTTAGGCACAGGAGACAAGATAAAGGATGGAGCTGAGAAGGTAGAATAACTGAAGGAGGAAAGAAGTGAGTTTGTAAATATCAGTAAAAGTACATAAATACAGGGCTTAGCTCAACAAATTAATATCCACAGTGTTGTCACTGAAAATGAAGATACTTATCTTCACCCAAAACAAAAGCTTCAAGGCGTACAGCTGAGTGTTAAACACAGCTATCTCAGAAAAGTGCCTGGTTATGTGTATTACTGCTTGGGAGACAGTCTCCCTCTTCTTGCACAGCAAAAGATTTTCCATCAAATGAAAGGTACTTCAGTTACATTCTAGTTTTTCTAAACCAGCATGTTTTCCCACACAAATCTGAATATTATCTGTGATTTAATCTGTGTTTATTAACTACTAGCTATGTGATGTGGAGTCATATGCAGTGATAATGCTGGGCGCAAACAAATCATCCCAAGCATAATCCTTCAGAAAAGGTGAGCCACTATATGTTTTCATGACAATAAGTGTATAGTTTGAAGTTTATATTAGGATTGCATTTGTGGCAATTTTGCTGAATTTAATTTAATGAGAAGAGAGTTTGTCAAATTGTTTCTTCACTGTCTGATATTTCACTATTGCTGTAAGGGATAGAGAAGCCTTTCTTTTCCTGTCAATTTTCCCTCCTTATGAAAATACTGTGGAGAAAAAAAAAGTGAGGTATGATGTTAGGACTTTTAACAGCTTTTTCAGCTGTGGGACATTCATTTACCTTGTCTACAAATGCCTTTCCAAATGGTCCCAATCTCTGCTACTCTCCTCTGCTATTGCACACAGAAATGTCCTCAAGCTTCACCTGGGAAGGCTGAGCGGTGAAAGTGATAACATTTCAATCTGTACAGCCATGTGAGTGGATTTCCATCCCCTTTCTCAGTGAGATTATGTGTATGGTGCAAACATCCCTGTGTGTCTCCAAAAGCAGGGAAAGACCATGCCACCTTCCTCCTGTATTTGGAGACAGTGGTTCTGAAGTGAAAACCACCTGCAAATCTTGGCAGCACAGTTTGGCTTGTGACTTCTCTGGCAAAAATCCAGCCCAGACAACCGAGACCATTTTGGCCAATTAACCTATGGTTGATCCCAGAGCACAGAGCCCAATTCAATACATGCTTGCTCATTTCTGCTAGGACATCAGTGTGCAAGAACAAGTGCTACAGCAACTCGCTCTGCTCATTCTACAGATGCACCAGTGCTTTCAAACCACAGGAACCACAGATGGGGCAAATCTGAAATGGTGACATTTCTCCACCCCTGTGGAAGAAGGAAGCCAGGTTTATTTGCAGCTGTTTATGCATTTTCCATATCATTCAAGTGTCCCCTGCACCGAAGAGAAATAAATATTCCTGGATCCATCAGTGATCACAGCACAGGTTGCCAGATGAACCCCACAGGCTTAGGCTACACAGGGACATCTTGGAGGGGACTCTTTCCCTGTGTCAGGGGAACTGCCTGTGCACCAGGCCTCTTCCCTCTTCGATTAAGACAGCAGAGTGTGGGCTGTGTCCTTGTCATCACACTTAGGCTGGACATCACCAAAAGATAAAGTCACCCACTGTTCCCACTCTGCTGTCTGCTGCTGCAGAGCAGTCTGAAGGAAATTAGTTCTTCAATATCTTCTGCTTCTGCACTGGGTGTGCCAGTGCAAGAATTGTCTTTCAGGAGTAAGAGGCTGCATTCACTCTCTATTTTCTTTTGTATCTTTTTAGAAGCAGTGACTTGTAAGATGTCCAGCTGCGTTTGGACATAACACAAATAAATTGTTCAGGTTCCTCTCTTCCATCTCATTTGTTCACCCCTTACATGTTGGGCTGGGCAAGGCATGTGTGCCTGGCAGACCCTGAGCTGAAGGTACATCTCAGCTGCTTCCTGCCTCATAGGTAAAGTTAAGGTGATGCGTCTTGATCAAAAGCATTCTAGAAATGTAATGCCTTCAAACCTCAGCCCCTCTGCCAAAAGCAGTTGAATGTGGCAAATGGCTTTAGAAGTTGCTAGCAGGGAAAAGGAAGAAAACACGTGTACAAAAAGATGCATGCTGCAATTGCAAACCCTTCCTGTCTGTAGGAAACCAGATGGAAAATGACTCGGTCTGTGCAAAGGGAAGGTATGGGACCTCCACCGTATAGCTCCATTCCTGGGGTGCAGAGGAAGAGGGGAGGGGAAAAGACAAAATGGGGACAAGACAAGGCCACACTGGAAACCTGGGAGGAGGGAGAGGTGCCAAAGGGCTGCTCACTGCCATGGCTGGGCTGGGACAGGTTTGCACCCTCTGGCCCCCAATGGGCTGACAGAGATGGGTAGGAGGAAAGACAGGTTGGGGTATGTCTGTTCAAGTCCTCCTCTTGCCAAGCCACATTTCTACATGACCCTAAGGAGCTGAGCAGAGGCAGGTGGCTGGTTTCTATCCCCGTCTCTGCCTGTCTCCTTCATACCTGCTGCTTCTTTGCCTTGCTGGGTCATTAAAACTGGAGTTTCTGCAGCACCTTAAGCAGAGATACCCTCATCTTATCTAGCACCTCTAGATGACACTGTAATACAGATGAAAAATAAAAATTCAATCTCAATAAAGCACATGTCCCCTTCATATTTATTAATAATTAATATCAGCTTTGATTTTATTATTTTAGTGGTTTTATGAAAATAGAAATAATTGTTGCTGATTATTATTTATTTAAGTGATAACAACATGATTAATAATACTTCAGGATGGGAAGGATTCACACTAAACAATCTAGAATGTGGAGATATTATCTCTGTTGGTGGCAAAGCTTATAATACTCAGGCATTGGAAAAATGATAACCCACCTGTAGAGAAGGAATGATTAAAGACAAAGATGGATATGGCAACACACACATAAAAGAGATCAATATTTAGGATATAAAGCAATTTAAGAGCCTGGGCCCACGAACTTGCCCTTGCTGAAGTGAGGCTGACATACCTGTTACTTACCTGCCCACTGAGGTGGGTTCAGGATCTGCCTGTGGATAGCCATGGACACAACCACACATAGACAAATTCTTCCCTGGCAGACCCTCAGTGCCACATATGGCTTTACCAAAGCTAAACTGAGGTAGTGATTTCTGTATTTAAATCACCACAGGGGCAAGGCCAGCTGTGAGCCTGGCCCTTACAGAAGAACAGAAGCATAATGAGGTAGCATGTGTGCCTAATTCTGCCCAAAACATCTTGGTTGTCACTGTTAGATTGCCAGGTTTTGACTCGCTTGCTTGTTTGCTAAAAGGTGATAGCTTTTGCAAGCGCGGTTTTACACGCCCGCAAGAAACACTTTAAATTAGATGTTTTCTACATTTTCCATCAAACTGCTGTCATGCAGCCTGGGATCTTCAGGGGTGACAATGCCTTTGAATAACCCCCTGGGTGAGGCAGTCGCCTCTCCTGCAGCCATTCCTACCTCTCTTCTCTTGTCCTTTCACTGGCGACTGCACAGTGGTGGGGCTGAAGCCTGCGTTAAACAAGATGCCAGTTGCTGTCTAATGAGTATTTGGTTCAGTACATGCTCAGCTGTTAGAAGCAAGATGCCTATGAAGACCCTAAGAGAGAGAAAATTTCTATACAGGCGCAAATTGTTTCTCTGCTGCTTTTCATTTAATTACATGAGAAGAGCTATTGAGTTGAAATTGTGTTTGCCGTTTGGTTATGAATGCATGGATTAGAAATACAGTTTACAACAGTGGTCACGTTAAAGAGTATTTCCCTGTGTTCTCTTTGTGTTTCTCCTGCAAAAGATTTCTGTATGTTTCTTCCAGAGATTTTTCACGGTAATTAGGCCTAATTCTTTAATTGCCTCCCCCTCCATCCCTAAAAATGTTGCTGCTTCCTAGTGATTCTGGATATAACATATGTTGCCGGATATAAACAGGGGGGCCTATTAACACGGTAATAAATTTGCACGCTCTATAAATTCTTGCATCATTCATAATCTAAAATAAAAGATGAGGGAAAAAATGCTTTGATTTGTTGCCTTTGGACTGACCTTCAACATGTAGATTTATGTGGCAGAAAGCAGTGTGTTTAAAACTCCCCGTTTCTTTAGGCTGGGGGGAAAAAAAGAGCCTTTTTATAATTTTTTTTAATGGAGTACAGTTGGTCCATCAAGTTTCAGTTTCATTTTGAAATGTGCCCTGGGAGAATGTGCCGTAAATGCCAACATATTCAGCAGCATGAACTCAAGATGATATCAGCTTGTAATGGTGTTCTGTTGCCAGTGACTTCTACCAGCTCCATTTTTTCTAAAAGAAAGAGAAGAAATGGCTTAGAATTTTGTTTATCGCCCATTCCCTCAGAGGAGTAGAATACAAACTATTATCTTCCTTCCTCATCTTTGGTGCCTTCTTTATTGAAAATTCTCCGGCAGGGATTCTGCTGGTGCATCTACTGTTGACCTCAGACAGCAGTAACATGATTTCCTTGCTGACTAAAGAAAATACAAAGCAGCAAAGGACATGTGTTTTGATTGACAAGCAATAGGTACATCTGTCTTCAGACTTCTAGATTCTTAAAGATACTGCTGAATAAACTGTGCAGTTGCCATCTCGCAATAAACATAATTCATTCCCTTCAGAAACACATTCAATTTTAAAAGAGGCTTTGTGTAAAATGACAGCATTAATAAAATGGTGACAACATATATTATAGGGCAGATTCATAGGCAATGTAAATCAGCACAAATCAGTTGAAAACAATGGACACATTTCTGTCTGCTAAAATATATTCCTTTTATTTTAGCTATATTAGGCAATTTGTTAGAAGATGTGATAAAATGTGTCTAAACTGTACAGGTAGGGTAGGAACATGATAGCGATTTGACAAAGCAGCCCCTGAGAGAAGGTACATTTTTCACGACGTCCAAAGTTAGCTCCCTTCATGAAGATAACGGGTAGGTTTGCTCTATGTAATCCTGTACATAATTATCTCCCACACGAAAGCCCTACCTAATTTCTTTCTGTTGCTATGCATCATTATCTTAAATATTTTTGTAACCATTTCATTACCATTTCCATCCCACTGCTCATTCTTTTATCATCTCAATTGTTTTGTCTGACATCATCAAACTGCATATTAATCTCGTGCTCCGTACAGCCTTTAATAACTGCTCTGGTGTTGGAAACCACATTTGTAATAAAGACACCTGATCCAATGTATCATTAAGTGTTGAGAGGCTGCCTGGGTGCCTGCTGCTTCTGCAGAGGAGTAGAGGAACCTGCATTGTTCTGAACAAGCACCTCCAAAAACCAGCTCTGAGGTTTGCTTGCTGACATTTAAAAATAATGGAGTTGTTTACTCAGTGTCCTTTTTTTTTTCTTTTCTTTTTTTTTTCTGTCTTTGAGCAAATAAGCATAAAAGATCCTGTTAGGGTTTTGTTTCCAGAGTGACATTCTAGGATCTCTTTTTTTTTCCCCTTTTTCTTTCTTCTTTTTCTTCTTTTTTCTTTTTTCTTTTTTTTTTCCCAAAAGTGAAAGTTTATTATTTTTATTGATCGGCCAATTAGAAAAACTGGAGCCTGCTTACCTGTTAGAATGGAAAGATTCGATTACAGACCCTCAGGACCAGGCTCTGTCTAAGCTTGCTGTAAAGAGACATGAAAGGGTACAGTGGCAGTTAAGTCTCCTGGCACATGAAGGAGTGTAAACCATTGATCACAATGCGAAATGCTGAAAACTGAAAAGGAATCCAATTTATTCTAAATAAAACTACTCTGTTCTCCAGTGACAGATTCCAGAGTCAGACACCAGAGAGGAACTGACAGCAGATGTTTTAGAGCCAAGACACAGAGAGGCTGAGTAATAGTATAGAAAAGAAATTGCTTTGAACTTCACCCCTGCTTTAAATACTTCAAATCAATAGGGTCACAGAGCTCTTTAATAGAGTGATGAGGTCTTGCCCCAGCAGATCTTCACAGTGACAAGTTGATGTGCTTCCTAGCAGCAGGGTCATAAAAATTTCAGGCTTCCCTCTGAAAGGGGGCTTTGTATTAGCGGGGTCCATTTGGAGTAACTCCCTTGTATGGCCACTCTCAAAAGCTGAGCCCTAATAGTCTACATCTAAATGGGACTGACCTCATGAATTACCTCAAGAAACTTAATCTATAAACTGGCTTCTTCTTATGCAGACTGATGAATTCTTGTTTATTCCTAAATGGCTGTCACAAAACCTATTCATCAAACTCTTAACGGGGGAGAGAGTCTCACATAATCCTGCTTCAAGTGCGGCACCATTAAATAATCATTAGACTTCATTGCTGGTCTTGAGACCCACTCCAAATCCACAAAGCAAGCTTTTTACCATTCATCAGAACTGCATTTAGATGAGATTTTGACCTGATAAAAAAGGGTGGTTTTTGTCACTATCAGTTTCATGGCTGTGCTCTTTCTTCTTTCAGAGGCTGCGGTGGGGTTTATTTTTTTTCCCTTTCCTTAACAAAAGTAAAAGAAAATAAAGGCAGATGGCCAACTCTTTCCAATATCCGTTTGCTTTATTTGAGCAGTTTAATGTAGTGAAACAGAGTGAAATGTTGCTACTTGCTAAATGGTAAACAACGCCATTACCCAGAATTCAGCAGCAGACTGATACAAAACAGGGTGCTGGTGATTAATTAAACTGTTGTTGTAATTGTAATGCATGATACATAATAGATAGTGGCTGTGTATTTTAAAAGCTGCAAATTAGCAAATAATAACTTCCTTACATAGCACATCTCTATTCCATGCCGTTAATGCACAAATAATCAAAAATAAAAGGTCATTACTGCTAACTAATAAAAAGAATGTCTTTTGATTTTCCTTGTCCTGTAACCACGTGCTAGAGGAGTTGCAGGCTGTGGGGCAGCAGATCACACATCCCTGTGGAAAAAATTCAGGCCTTTTTTCTCTCATCCCTCTTGGGTACAAAGGCACCATATTAATTATTAATCAATAACAATTAGAACGATCAGCCTGAGCTGTGAAATCTCAGGATCTGGTTCTGTGCTCTTACAATCCCAATTATCATCATCTCCCTCAAAAGACCAAAGTTTCTGTTCAGCAAATAACTGCAAGCGAACACTCTCCTTTGTGTGATGAGCTCAAGCGTGGCTCCCACAGAGACCTAGGTTGAGGTTACTTTCCCTGTTCTCTGTGACACTGAAGCAAGTCCCTTACTTTGAGACCAATGGTGTCACTTTTTGTAACAGGACAGGGCCTGTCTTTAAGTTTAAACATGTGCCTGAATGTCCAACCAAACTAGGCCTAAATCCCTGGCATTTATCAGGTTTGAGCTGATTATAAAACAAGCTTAGCCTGCTGATTTTACTTATTTATTTTTATTTATTTATTCAGTATCTGTCAACCAGGGCAGGATACTCTGACTTTGAAGGTTTTCTTACTCACCTCCAAAGACCTCAAGACCTGCTCTCTTGGGAGAATGCATCTCTGCTGGGGGCTCTGAGCCAGGCTGCTGCAGCCGCTCTTCCATGAACTGCTTGTATGTCTTATATATCTTCCAAAGTAAGGGATCAAGGCATGACCAGCCATTGCAGAACCTTATCAAGGACAAAGTTCTCCTTTCAAACTCTGAGAGCTCTTCTGCCTGGGTAGCCTGGGCTCACCTGTAGAGTTGCAGGGGTTGCTAGGTTGTTCTTGTGAGGTGCTGTACCTACCGCTGGGAATCATCTGCTGGCAGAACTGTCCCAAATTGTTGCTACGGTTGCTGACAGAGACTTGAAAGGGTAATTAATCAAATAGAAATTTTTGCCACTTGATTTTAATCTGACTGATAAACCCAATAATTATATATAAAATAATTATTTTTAAAATTCCTGAAAAATATGGGCCAGCCAATCCAAACAGGGCATTTTACCACTGCTTTCCACCTTCTGCATTAATTTTTAATACTCGGGCACCTTTAAGTAACTGGCAAGTTTTTGATGCACTGTTTTTCCTCCCTGGTCACACTTTTGTCCTTTTCCTAAGACATGCCTTCAGGTACCCTAGCCACATACTTATGTGGGTGTTCAGTTTCTGCTCAGTTCTTGGTTAGGACTAAGAAGGAGGAGAAAGTTGAGGGAGATTGTGAAGGATAGAAGAGAGAAATGAAGTACAACTGCTGCCTGTGTTTACAGAATGAGCTTCACAGGATTATGTGTCTGAGAGAAATTTAATAAGAATCTGTGAGTACGTGATGTACTGTACTGTCTTGTGTGCATAAGAGATGCACACAGGTCTTGACATTCATATTTATTCATGCCGGATTCTGAAATGGCATGATTTTAAATATAGCATAAAATCCAAGGATAGTAATAAGGATGGAGGATGATAGTGGAGCCTGATGCCTTAATTAATGCAAAGGCTAACCCTGATTTTTGAGAAACGGAAAGTTCTTCTGCCTACACCCATGTTGCTGCCATCCTCTGCTGTGCAGAGAGGTGCGAATCCTTGGACAGAATGCAAAGAAACCGTGCAGCCCTAGTCTGGCTGCACGCTGCTGTTAGAGGGTAGAATAAACATCCATCTGCTACCTTTTTATATCCTCCCTGCCGTTTCCGTGATCTAAGGATGTGTTGTTTACCCATGCTGTTTAGTCTCCTTCTCCTTCAACTCTTTCTTTGATTCCCTCTGTGAGGGATGTGGGAATGCCTATAATATCTTTTATGAATATTGTATGTTCCATCTGCTTTTTGGAGTGCTATTGAATTGCTTAGAATATTGCAAGGGGTTAACTCCAGTGAAGGCCCACAGCTCCTAGCAAAGGAAATCACAGGCTGAGATTGTAGACTCGGTGATCAATTTGCTGAACAGGCAATGCCTTTGCATTTTACTTTACTTGACTCAAAAATTTTGCTTGGGGTCTGGAGCATTAAGGAGGGTAATACAGTGGAAAGCAAATCACAGAATCACAGAATTGTAGGGGTTGGAAGCGACCTCGAGAGATCATTGGGTCCAAACCCCCAATCTGTAGAACAGGAGAAAGAAAAATTGTGGGGAGTCGGAAAGCAGAAACAAGCCGAATTCCAGAGGTGACCACGATCTATGTCCATCTCCGACTCCTTCAGCTCAGAAGCAGCCCATGCAGGTCCCTAACTTTGATTTATAATAAAGCATTCCTTCATCATCTCATTTTTCTGCTCTCTGCCTTGGTGATGGTGGCTTCCTAATGTACTGAGTTTTTCATGTTTCTAACACTTTCTGCATTGAGGGTAAATTTTCAGTTTGGCTTTCACATGCTTCTTACATGGATATATGTATATATATATTCCTATAGATTGCAAGCTTGCCATTTCCTTTATAATGCAAGACTGGCTATAAGAGACTGGTTTTGCTCAACTACTGTTAAACAGTAAGTTGGAATTCTTATTTCTTGGTGGCTGAAAAACTATTGACATGGTGTCCTTCAATCACCTTTACGTACTGCATCTTGAGGGTGTGTGCAAAAGGCTGTCTAGAGACATTTTGCCAACATTTTACCAGCAAGGGCACTGATTTGTCCAGGCATACATGACAGCTTCAGGAGTGCTGTTTGCCTCTGAGTATGGAAATCCAAATGGTGCCGATCCCACCAGGCATCACCAGTGCAGGAATGCGCAGGCTCTGCCTCTCAACCAGGCGTGAGAATACAGATGTGTTTTCTGGTCCGTGAAAAGATTTTGTGAAAATACCTGGCTAAACTAGTGTTTACTGTACAGGAAATTGTAGAAAAGTAACACTGACCTTTGGTTTGATCTTAAAAAGAAAAAGATTACTGAGAGCTGCTTATGCTTACTCTTTGACATCTGATAACCTCTCAAGGCAACATAGTCCAATATCCTCCTAAGTGTTGGTGGATTCCTCACTCACATATATAGTGGCTTTAGCATCTCCAGTTTCTCTAACTCCAGTTTCTCCCCCTCTCTCTGTTCTACTATTTTAATTAAGAACTGCTTTGCTCTTTAAAGGTCAGGTTTTGGTTTTGTGGGGCTTTTTTTTGTTTGCTTTTCTATTTAATCCCAATGGTATTAATGCTTTATTTCCCTGATTTCCTTGCAACTGTATTATGTACATTTTCAGGCAGGTATTACTGCCTATCCAGGGAGTAATCTTCACTTCTATACTCAAAGTGCTAAACTCATCTTGGGGATTCTGGACATGAGCATCTGCAGCCCAGAAGGCCAACCACATCCTGGGCTGCATCAAAAGAAGTGTGGCCAGCAGATCGAGAGAGGAGATTCTGCCCTCTACTCTGCCCTTTACTCTAGTGAGACCTCACGTTAAACACTGCCTCTAGCTTTGGAGCCCTCAACACAACTCTGTTGGAACATGTCCAGAGGAGGACCACAAAAATGATCAAAGGGCTGGGGTACCTCTCCTGTGAAGACAGATGGAGAGAGTTGGGCTTGTTCAGCTTGGACAAGAAAAGGTTCTGGGAGGACCTTATAGCGACCTTCCGATACCTGAAAGGTGCCTATAAGAAAGCTGAGGAAGAACTGTTCATGAGGGCATGTAGCTATGGGAAAAGGGGTAATGGTTTTACACTTGAAAAGGGGAGATTTAGGTTGGATATTAGGAAAAAATTCTTCAGTATGAGGGTGGTGGATCACTGGAACAGGTTGCCCAGAGAAGTAGTGGAGGCCCCATCACTGGAGACATTCAAGGTCAGGCTTGATGGGGCTCTGAGTGACCTGATCTAGTGAAAATGTCCCTGCTTACTGCAGGGGGGTTGGACTAGATAATCCCTCATGATGCCTTCCAGCCTAACACATTCTATGATTCTATGATTCTCAGCATCACTTATCTGAGCTAATGTGCTACATGCAATAGGAAGTCAGTTCCTGTGTGTGAAGGTCTGTTGTATTTTTAATGGACATCTTGATTCCAAATCAGATGGAAAGGCAGGGAAAAGTGTCTAGTAAGTATTCATACTGAATGCAAATAATTTTGTTTATTTGTTTGTTTGTTTGGTAAAATACATATTAGATAATTGGATTTTGGGAATTTTGTTCTGTGGATAAGGCTTGCATGTGTTTATGAAGGTTTTCTCCAATGTTACATATTACTTACCAGAGAGTAAAGGCAAGGATAGATTAAAGAACAGCTGGACTTTTGTTTTATAACGGTGAGAAAACAAAAAGGAGTTTCATTGATCTTATTTATTACTGGACACTTATGTTCAGACCAGTGTCACTTGTTAGGTTTATACAAGCCCACGAAAAAAGTTTATTGAAGAAAAGAATGCAAGGAAGAATTAAGTGGAAAATTTTGTATTCAATCCCTAGCCAATCTGAATGGAGTAAACGCTGAAATGAAACTAGGCTTAGTCAAAGTGTCATGAGAAACAGCTGCTTGGCCATGCTGATTTCATACTGAGAATTCCTGAGATTCCTGCAGTATTAGAGTTTTTCACATGGTATTGTAGAGTGATAAGAATACTGATTTATTAACCATCTCAGTAGTTTTGTGATACACTTCTTATGCTGGGAGAAATATAATTCCCTTGTTCCATCATACCTGGTACCCTGCTGTCTGGATAAAAGGCACAAGTGCCCTAAAAAGCTGGTAGCCTGAGAATTCTCAAGGAGGGTGTGTGGTCATCACTTTCTCTACAGAGATTCTGGTGGGTAATTACTGAGATCTTTTCTCCCTCACTGTGGACACAAGGGCTTTTAATGGCCTTTTCCCCTGATTTTTCTCATCTGTCATGCTGGTTTATATATGAGTCATAAATGATGGAGGAAGGAAGGTAAAATTCCTGGCGTGACCATCTTATGCTCATGACAAAGTGTGACCATCTAAGGAATAACAAAGTTGTGAAGTCTTGGGGAAAATTGGACAGGTGGGAGAGGAGAGGGACCTATTAGCATATTGGCAAAGTTAAATGCAGCATCAGTATTTTTTGAATCATAGAAATTAGATCATAAGGTCTGATACCAGCACAAGTGAAATGGAGTCTTTCTTGCTGTGAATACTCTGCTTCACTATTTCAAAGGCTTCATTGTTCATACTTGGACACCATGCATACCTCTTCAGGAAGAAGACATCTAGGTGTGAAGTCTGGATTTTGACTCTTTCTGGATGGTTACATGTCACAGTTTCTGTGTCGGCCCTGGGGTTTGCCACTGTCCTTGGATGCAGGGATACAAGTGGTCTCACAGCAGATCTTGTGATGTCTCTGTGAAACAGTTGAATGCTGATAGATGGAATTTAAATAGCTGTTGTGGTCAGATCTCTTTTCTGGGGCAGAGAGTAGAAATTACTGGAGAGTTAAGTGTCTGGACAGCATTCAAAAACTGCATCAGTTTTGTTGGTCAGGGAGCTCTGCATAACATCGAGTAAAAACATGAGTAAAACATGTCCAACAAGATTTTACTGGAAATGTCAGACTTAGCTGATCTTAAAGTATTTTTGACAAGCCAGTGGTTCTTTGTAGTACTGGCTGGAACTTGCTTTGAAGTGGCTTTGCTGCTTTTTTATACTGCAAAAGCTCAAAGGTCAGTAGATTTATCCATTCTAAGGTCTCTGTGGAGAGGTCAGCTCAAAGCTTCACTCTGTTTTACTCCTCATTCAAACAAACACGGGGCGACTGTAGAGGTTAGTTAGGAGATAGGATTACAGTGTCTGCAGTGTGGAGAAGGTGAGCCCCTCAATGTCCCTATTATGGCTAATTCCATGTGAACAAACGACCCGATTCATGAACTACCAGGCTTTGGTGAGAACACCGTGGTCAAAACCAAAGTCATCCAGAATTTTATCTACACTATTAATCAGAGGGATAAAAGTATTATCTACTGTCAGGTTTTCAGGACTTTAGGACTCTGAAGTCATCTAGGTGAGACTTGTAGTGCCTGAGAAACTGGATGCCTGAGAAGGAATTTGTGCTGAATATTATCTTTCTGTCTCTGTGCTTTCTCATGTGAACATAACCTTTTGTTTTAGGTATGAATCCTCTTCTGCTTTTCCATGTTACTTTGAGATCAGACAACTGCAATGTGTTCTACTTGCATCTATTCCTGGAGGGAATTTAAAAGCGTGAGCTATCCCACTTATAAAAAGGCGGGGAACATTTAACACCACTGTGCCACGAACCACAGCAATTCCCTGTGCTCTCCTGGGTAGAATTCAAGGTAAAGGCATTGACCTTTATAAACATAAATAGTTTAGCCCAGTTTATTAGTGCCTTCTCTCCATGCAGTACTCCACAACTGTAGTTGGGAAAGGTTCAAATGGAAAGTGTTTTGGGACAATGCTTTGATTGCACAAAAGCTAGGACTTATTTTCCTGCAAATCCTTCCAAGTATATCAGGCTTTTGGGGGGTATTATGGAAAGAAGTATTACAAGGGGTTGATGGATTGTTCATCAGTATCAAATTGCATATTGTGAAAACATATTTCTTCATGAATTTGCCTATTACTGGCAAGGAATTTCATTAGCCCACTGGCTCAGCTATTAATTCAGGGGATCATAGTTTTAGTTGCAACACTGGAGCAGCGGGTATGTAACCATTATCCTGCTATCCTAAAGCCCAGACTGTAAAGGCAACCAGCTTCCAAACCCCTGTTTAGTTCCTAACACAGGACCTGTTTACCAGACTTTGTGGTGGTGTTAGTATGCCTGGGGTGGTGAAGGTAAACTCATCTGCTGAGATGCATTGATCTTCTCTGGGAAACCCAGATGTTAGAAAACTTTGTCATCTCCATGCCTTGGTGGGGAAAGGATGCATTAAAAAAATGAGGAAAAAAAATCACTGGACATCTGTTGTAGAAGAAAGTAACTGGATTGCTTAAAAACAGGCACTTGAAAAAAAAATATTTTTCTATTTAATAAGATATATAAATTAGAAATCTATTACTCTTGAGTTTTAAACAAAAATGTTTAGACTGGCCCATGGGAAACTTTGCACTCTTTTCTCATCATTCTCCCTGATCACTTCGTTCTGCAGCTGGGGGCTCACATAATCTGGTGCATCAGTCACAGCATTAAAGTAGTTTTCGGGCACAGGCTGTGTGTGTGACGTAGTGAGGGAGCAGAGCAGTTTCAAATCATTACAAAATTATGGCAGGGTGGTTTCTCACCATAGGAAGTACTCTTAAGAGACAGTGGTGTCATACAAAGGCACGTCTATGCCTCATATATAAGTGTTAGAAAAGAATATACATTGGACTGCAACTAGTTTTGGCATTCCTCACGAGGACTCTGTGTGAGCTTGAGAGTGGCAAAACATGGTGATGGGAAAGCTTAGGAAGGATTTATCTGAGGCCAGGGGACCTGGTTAAGCAGGTTTGCTCTGTATGAGCTGGGGCTATCGGGCTCTGCCATGACCGGAAAGGTTGTGATGGTGCTTTGTAAAGCAGACTGCCATGAATTAAACAAGGGAGGGAAAAGGCAAAAGTATTATCTGAATACAATTGCTAATCCCATGGGATTCCTCTTTTGCTGCTGGATATTAAAGGCCTTTGGCCTATGCGGTAAGAGCCCAAGTGCCTAGACAAAAGAAAAATTGCACAGAGCTTTCAAGTTCCTCAAGTTTATCTGAGTAGCAACAGCTCCTGAAGGAATGACAAAAATGGTATTTTCCTTCCTCCCTTCCCTGTTTATAGCTCTGACCTGCACTTCTTCAGCACTTCAAACAAAGACAGAAACTCTGTACTTGCTCTGCCTGGGTTTTGTTATTCTAGGTTCCTTGTGTGACAGGAAAGTCTTCTCAGATTGCTCTTATCTGTGTTGGCTTGTAGAGATGTTAAACCTCAGAGCCCTAAGATCCCACGCACCATCAGAGCAACTATTACAGCAAAGGTTGGCTTCCCAAGATATAAACAAATCTTCCAGTATCAAAAGGTAATAAAATACAGAGAGCTTTAAGATCTTTCGATAGTGTTGTAGTGAACAGCTTTTCTCTGAAGTCCCCTAGATGGTGTTCGTCTGATAGGGACAAGATTGAAAAAGTAGTATAATATGACAATATCTAAACTAGTTTTTAATAATATCATTTTAACAATGCACGTAATTTCTAGAGCAAATGCTCTTGTGTATTAAAACAGGCATACCTGGGAATGTGTTCTAATATATTAAGCACGGCACTGGTTTACAGGATCCATGGGTACACAGAATGAAGTATTTAAGTCACTGCCTACAATAAAGGGAGAATATGTACCAAGGAGCTGGTACCTTCCTGTCTTTATCAAGCACTCAGTGCCTCTGTTACCCAGAGGAGCTCAAGGCTCAAATCATGTAAAGCCCTATCTCCTCTGCTATGATTTTCCTGCTCGCCTGTCATCAAGAGGAGGCCTGTATTCAGTCTGTCGTTAAGCACTTAAAATACTGTTAACTGTTCCTGTTAACCTAAAATGCTGTGGACCACACTTTTCTGTTGTTACTCTGTAGTTGAAGGAAGGAGCTCTAAGGTCATTTCAGTCTGCTTAAACATTGAATCACCCTCATGAGCTGCCTGTTCCCCTGAAGAACAGAGGGGAAACCTAGGAACTAGGCTTAGTGCAGTTCTTTCTCCTACGCATTGACGGACGCCATCTCCACCAGATGCAAACCTTTCTCAACCCCTTTCTCCATCCTCCATGCTTCCTCTTGTGTGATTGCCACAAAATGTAGCCCAGGAGATGAACAATTAAAAACCACATGGACATCCTGCTAGGAAAGCATATGTGCACACTATGCAGAATGCTGTGTGCATGATGGAGTGGAGAAGATGCAAAGCGCATGGGTCCAAGATGCTCTCACCCACAGAGGATGGATGCTCCCTATCATGCCGTGATTCCCACACACATACAGACAAGCTGTCTTTGCTTTCCTGGCACTGCTGTCCTGGCTGTCGGAACAGAAAGGTGCAAACCCAGAAGTGCCTGTGGCTGTTTTGCTCTTTAAAGAAGAGACACAAAGGTTGCACTGACCTTTAGTAGAAGCTGACATTCCCCGTGGGACAAAGCTTTAGTCCTGAGTTGCTCTAAACTATTCAGGTCAGTAATTCCACCCAGCAAAGCAGATAACCACTAGCCAGTGGGCTGGAGACTGCCTTTATTCTGGACTCCGGTGGTCCTGACTCACTGCCCCAACTGAGGTCTCTCTGCCTGGGCTGTGAAGATGTCAAAGCTGCTGCCTGATTACACCGGTCAGTGAGATCTCAGACTTCTTGGGGTCTGTCGCTAGGGAAATCTCTTCATTGCTGTAGTAGCTTAATTGGGTTCCAATTAACTATACAGTGACTATAGTATTAGATTAAAAAAACCCAAACCACTCAAGTATCGTCCTGGCTCCAATAGTTTAGACCAAGGAGGAAAATGCACCAAACAGCTTCCCTGGGAGATGAAAGCAATAGGTCTTATCACCATCAGGTTTCCTGACACATGGCATACATGTGAACTCATACATCCCCATATAGGCATGAACACAGAAGAGTCTTACATACAAAGGAGACTATCTCACCTTGCCCTTCACTACATGATTTTAGTTTGGGCTTGTTTCAGTTCCCTGGTCACCTGAAACCCTGCCAGCTGAAATATCATCAGTTGCTCCAGTTAGTGTGCACTTGTCAGCCCATTTTTAGAGGGATGACAAGGCTCCCTGTTCACCCAAGGCTGAAGAAAGGCTTTTAATGTGTTGCTCTACTGTCAAGGTGTCAGTCCTTTCTGCTGTGCTGAGGGGCTCACCACTCACTTGCCATGAGCCCACCACCCTGGCTCCCAGCACTGGGAATGCAGGAGCTCCCACCAGGCAGCACATCCCCTGTACCTCAGGAGACTTTTCTTTGTTCCTGGCATCTCTCTGCACAGAATTGGTAGCCGAGGCTTGCCTTTTCCTGTTGTCCCTTATGAGGTTCTCCATTCTGAAGGAAAGCTTTGGGAGAAAGGGACACTGCTTTTTAAGAGTGACTCTGATTTTGAATTGTAAGCACCCCTATTGTCCTCCCTTCCTTGTCCTGTGCTCTGAGTTACCCACAAAATAGATTTCTGCAGGTATTGGGTAAAACTCTGGTCTCCTTTTCACTGATGTAGCTGCACTGGGATCAGAATCAGGCCCACCAGCTTTTTTTAGAAGAAAGAAATATGTATTTCTCCTCCATCATGAAACTTCCTTGAGGAGATTTTGTTATGTTACGATCCAAGTCCTGCTATTTGGCACAGCAAGTAATTATTGTACAGTTACTGATTTTCTGACTCACCCCTTTGCAGATCAGTTCTGCTTCTTCGGATTCATTACAAGCCTCAAGGAGCTGAGCAGAAAAACAGCATGTCCCACCTTCACATGTCAGATAGTAAAGCTTAGTCATGCAGCTTAAAATTAAGTAAGCAAGGGGCAGATGGCAAAAAGGACAAAATGTGGCTTATTTAATCTGCCTGTGTTTGCAAGGAAGTAATTGTCTTCTAGGCTCCAGAAAACAGAGTGCTACCAGAAGACAAACAATGAAGCCTCTCTTTCCAGGGCACATATGACACTATTTGTATAGCTTCAACAGGAGCCTGCAGTTAATTCAGGGCTTTCAATAAAATTTACATTCACCATATGTAGAGGATAAAACACCTTCCTTGAATTGGGAAGCTGAATTGACCCGCTTCCCCTCCCTCATGTGATCAGTTCACCCAGAGAAACTGTAATCCTCTTTTGAGCCCATACAGTAAAAATGTCTTTAACAAAACAGCCTTTCCAACATAAAACTATTACGTGAAGAAACAAGGCACTAAGTGGTACAATAACTTGAAACACATAATACTGTCAGAAACAATGACGATAGGCTTGACAGTTTCCATCAAACTGGTACCAATTTAAAGCTTTTAGTAAGTGCAATCATTAATGTATGCAGAGCTGTTAAGTAGTGAGTCAGAGTAACTTAGCTACATTTTGTTTTGTACTGAGGAGCCATGAAAGAACAGCTCAAATACTGGGAGTACAGTTGCTGAGTAGGTATTTAGTTTTGCAAGTATCCTTAAAATATTATTCTGTTTCTTTTAATGAACAAGTGTCTACAGCCCAGTTCTGCACAGGGTGGAAGAATCCCTTTCTTTCCTCAGACAAATGGGGCACATTTTAAGCCTGTTGTGTCACTGGTGAGAGGACTAGCTCCTAAGTAAAAAACAAGAGGAGGAAAACCCTGAATCAACCTGTGCGTAAGAAAAACTCATACCTTCCAAATGCTGTGAAAAGTTTTGGGTTTTAGATGTTTTTAAGTAGAAAGCACCTCACGAAGATGCCAAAGCCATGACTGTTATGCTAAATATCCTTTGGAGAGCCAGAAAGGACCTGGCTAACTCTAGAGGGTGCTGTATGGGTTTGTTGACAAATGGTAGCTGCAAGGCATGTGTAATTAGAGAACTGGGAACTTGAAAATGTGATGATGCCTACAGATTTCTTGTACATCTCCAGATTTCCAAACCTGGGCTCCAATAATTTCTGGGAAGCATTAAAAAACAGAGAAGGAGGTGCATGGAAGACAACTGCAGTCATTAGGGGAAGGAAGCATTGGCCCTGTGAGGAGCGACTGGGGCTGAAACTTGTAGAGGAGAAGGATGGTGAGGTGGGAAAGTGCTCCAGGAGTACAAAATCATGAATATGGCAGATGAGGCTGGAGCAGCTCTTTCATACAGCAGTTGAGTAGGCACTCAGTAACACTACTAAGGAGGTCAGTTTTAAAAAGACAAAAGGAAGTTCTGGTCAAGCTTGTCAAGGCAGAGAGCTTCAGATGGCTCAAAGAAAAAGTGGACAAATTTGTGGACAAACAACTCTAATGATAAAGGGAAGAAATGGACATGACCTCTGGCATGTCTAATCCAGTGACTGCAGGTAATAGGTTGGAGGCCAGACCTGTTGGGATAGAGTACTTGGCCAAATAGACCATTGCTCCGGCTTGGCTGGGCATTTCTTGTGTCCTTATTCTTCATGAGACCATAGAGGTCATCCAGTCTGGGTGTTGACAGTGTTGGCCATAAATATTTGTATATGCAGAATTTTAATCCTAGATCTCGCTTAATTGTAATGAAAAGCCTTTACCTGTTTCTGTTTTGGATGTTAAAGTTCATTTAGTGTTTAAAGTTTCACTTCTGGGCTTGTCTAAAGGCACAAAACCTTGAAAGGGAAGAAGAGCTCAGCACCACCCTCATCCTTAATCCTCAGAAAGCATTTTCTTTTTCTAACTCTTTCATCTCTAGGGCTTGGTTTGCTTCTGTACTTCTCTGTCTTGAAGACAAACAGACAAAAGAGCAGAGGTGCTTACCTACAGGATAATTTCAGAACTGATAGCCTCAAGAAGATGGACTTGCCTTCATTTCAGGTACCACATCAAGGCCAAGCTTCAGAAGAGAGACCTAAGGCCATCTTCAGCTTTTTCTTTGTTTAGTGTTGTTTCAGCATAGAACTGTTGCCACATGGAGAGTAAAAACAAAGGAGAGTCACCTTAAGATAAAGGTAAATGACAACAGGAGCACAAATCTTGAGTGTGTGTGTCAGGATCTGGATTCTGATTGTGTTTCTTGGGCAGTTCTTGCATTATGTGTTTAAACGCTCCCCAGGCCGGGGGAAACTGGTTGTTTGAAAGTCAGGTGTCTAACACCTATGTCCTTAACTGAGTACCTTGAGAGTGGAGGAACTCTCGGTGTGTTTCTTGATGAGTGCTCTGTCTTGACCTCACAGGAGCTGCTGCATAAGGTAGAAGTTCTTCTGAGAACAACGCTTTGGATACAGATACACCTGCTTGTTATTATTATTTCTGTGACACTTGCACTGAAATAGGAATCTGACACATTTTACTATGGCTGGTATAAATAGATATTGCCTTCTGGAATGCAATTTTCTAATTTGTTATATCACCAACATAAACAGTACTAAGAACAATCCTACCTAACAGTGAACAATATTTCCTGAAAAGATTAAAAATGAGAGTTTAAGATTTCAAAACTGCCTAGCAATGTTGGCTACTCTAGGTACCAAACTGAGTGAATGCCTTAAAATCATAAGTTACTAAGGACATGATCACAAGGATGACTCTTCAGGTTTTTCAGATTGGAGACCACCATACCCCATCAAGTTTGCACAGAAAACTGCAGATGACAGGCGGAGGTGACGATAAAAACCCAAAACTGTTCCTCAAAATTCTCTTCCTCTTCACATTTAAAAGTTACTTTACTTTAGCGTTAAACAAAATAAAAGTTGGCTTGAGAGTTGGTTGAAAGGCAGGGTGCTGAGATAGCACGAGACATATATTGCTGCTGCATGTATGCTCTGTCCTAGGAGGCAGGTATCTTCTTTGCAGTGCAGTTCTTTGTGTAAAACTTCATCATACACAGCACTGGTTTTGGTTGCCACCACCCTCAGTTTGCTATTCCCATTGCTCCTGAACACTGCATCTCTTGGCCTAATCCTCCCACTGACTTTTGATTTCACTGGGCTAAATGTACTGGGCTAATTTCCAGCAGTAATTTTGAAAGTGTTGATAACAACAGCAAAATATGGCTGGTGACATGTGGAAATCTACATGTTCATTTTAGATCAGATACATTTACATGCATATTACCTGAGTCTTCTTAGGGTCTAGAAATCATCCTGGAAGCCTAGTAAAACCAGACTTTGCTACTTTTAGGTATGGCTATAGCATTGTAGTAAATGCAAATTAGCATGCAGAGAAGGAGGCTATCATTAATGTTTCAAAACCATCAATGAAATAAAAATAAATAAAGTGGTGGTTAGGTGAGGGATTTGGGTCAGTTCCAATTTTGCCAAAAGTAGTGTATTTTTTCCTTACAAGGAAGACAGCAGAAACACAAACATGGCTGGTCCTGTCCTGCCAGAGTTCCCTGTGCTTCCCATCGCACACAAATTTTATATCAAAGACAACGGTGTTTGCCAGGGTGCCGCAAATAGTTGTTAACCTCATAGCCAGCAAGTTCCTACAAGTACCACGCATACAGCAAATTCAGTCTAACTTTAAAGTTGCTTGGACTCAATTTCTCTCCTCTGTGGTTTTCCCAGGACTGAAAATAATGGTAAGAGAATGGTTCAAAAAGCAGAAACAAAACCAGGGAAGCATTTGAGTTTATCTTTTTTAATAGAGGCCTGGAGAAAAGGGAAGTTAACCCCTCTGATAAAGGAAAGCATGTTAATCTCACCTCAGACAGATTTTCTGTAGCTGCCATCCAACTCCTCCCCTCTAAATTCAGGCACCTCTGTTAGTAATGCAGTGTCTGATTAGCAAAAGTATTTAGTAAGCTAATGTTCACTGTCCACAGCAGGAGGCTCACACAGCTTGGCTGATGAGAAATGAACTGCCTGAAGCTAGCTTTTAATGGCAACTAATTTCCCATATTTGATACTCAGCTCAGCCAACTAATATCTAGCTCAACCGTGACAAGACAATCACAGTTCCTTTTGAAAATCCTTTAATCTGGGATGCAAACCAGTGTGCTCAAGGCTATAATGAACTTCTGAGATTATGTACTGGCTATTTTAGAAGGAGGTATATTTTCTCTTTCGCTTTTTCTTTTCTGTCTCGGAAAAGCTTAAGAATACATACTTTCATAGTTTCCTGCTTTTATACATTTTGCCTCGTGCACAGAAATAATCTCCTCCTGAAAGTCACCAACAAAAAAAGTTTTAAAAGGTCAGGTAAACAGCTTTCCCTTCAGATAACCCATAGGATGTGGCAGTTCACAACAGCACAACATCAGAAGTGACTTTTAAATCAATTGATCTTGTTATTCTAAATGTGTTTTAAATATCTAACATGTTTTATACTGCACTGGCTTGGGCTTTGACAAATCCCATTACTCTCTGTTACTCTATCTCATTACACAGTGAATTATTAAATAGAACACTTAACCTAATTAGATATTATTGTCATGATACATACAGACATCCTGAAATGAGTCCTTCGTTTTTGTTGTTCTGACTAGTCCCTCAGTTGTTTGTTTGGTTTGTTTTGTTTTGGTTTTTTTTAATCTTTTTGGGTTTTTTTACTTTCATAAGAGGCATCAAACCTCTGGTTAAAGCAAGGTTGTGGGGTTTTCTTTCTACTACCATCTGAAATGGCTCCTGTGTTTAGCGATACACATCGTATAGATGTAGGTTTGTAAGAGGAATGGCATGTGGGTCTATACATAGATACACACAAACACACGCAGAGCAACTAAGAATTACTCTGGGCCACAAATACATTTCTTTCCTCCTCTAATAGTCTGCGTTGTCTTTTATTTCCATGGAGTTAGCAAGATATGCTTAGAAATAGTTTGGTTTTAGATCAGCCTACAAATTTTAATCCCAAAGGCGTTCATCTCAGGAGGAATGTCTTGGACTCTTGTATATATTACCTGAGACCCCCAGCCTTTACCACGCCGAGCGCCTGGTACAACACAGGGCTGTACAGCCTGCTGTCAAGCCCTCACCAACAGCCAAAGCGTGCATTGGTAAAGCTGTCTGAGATAGTTTCTGGCTATTCATTTCAGAGAATTGCTTCAGATCGACAAAGCCAGGCTAGTGCTTTTCCTCAGTCTTCTCAAAATACAGTGCAGTCATGGCTGGCTAATTGGAAAAGATGTTTCCTATCATATAGTATACTTTTAAATTAACAGACTGTCACTTGCAGATCTGTTTTGGATCACTTCGTTATTATTCCAGCAAACTTTCAAAATAAAATTTTTATTTTTCTCAGTCATACTGTGCAAATCAGGTCAAAAATATTACTTGACATAGGCATAACTTGTAAGAGTTGCTCTGGCTATTTACCAAGCTGTCATGTTTATCTTTTCAGTGGCATTTCCCATATCGGGCAACATGACAAATGCTGTAGACAGTGTTATTGTTGTGGGAGGCAGTTATCCTGTGTTTAATGATGCTAACTATAGATTATTCATTTTTCAGAAATGGTCTCTGTGAATGTTGCAATCAAGTAAAACCCTCCAAGATATATTAACTCACAGTTAATTTGTGCCACCTGAACATGTCTCTGTGTTGAGATTGTCCTGGGGGTGATGAAGCGTCTTAACAAAGGTGCCCATTGCTGTTTGCTTTGTATGACATCATTGGATCTTCTGAGTATCCCCTGTCTTTTTTGCTGACCATCACAGAGCCAATAGCTGAGTGGGTCAAGTCCTGCTTATAAAAGCTAGGCGATCTTTTGTACTATCTGCTAGAGAATTAACCTTATTTTTTGTTTATTCCGGCGCGTCTGCTCACTTGTCATTTATTTCTGAAGCCCAAATGATGGAATTCCAGCTCTGCAATCAAGATAACCTTCATTTTTCCAAGTCAATGTCAGACTTAAGTACTTTTGTCATTCACAGCATGGATGTTACTCATCACAACTGTATTGGTTGTAAATACTCACAATATTTCACTGTATTTCACAGTGAATGTGAGAAATGCACTCATTACATGGTAAGAGAAAGCAGGAAATGGTGTCTACTGTCTAAGTCAATGAGCCGCTCGTGTTCTTATCTACATGTATAAAAGTGAGATTACTGGATTTCTTTAGCTATTTTATGAGTGAAATTAGAAACTGACTTGCATGACAGTAAGACTCTTACCAGTCACTGATACTTCGTGCTGCTTGACAAGTATCATCTCTGTGTGGATGACCTGGTTTCAAAAAAACCCCAACCCACCATAAGTATTGCCATGTCTATCTGGAAAGCATGTACATCTTAAAAAAAACATTAGGTTCAGCCAACATTGGGAAACAACCTGGAAAGGAGGTGGGATGTTTGTGACCAAATAGAATGCCTTGAACCCAACCCTCTATGATATAAAACCACATTTTTAACTGATAAGATTTTTTTTTTTTTTTGGTGCACCACTGAATAACTGTGATGCAGCAGAATGCCCACCCTGAACCTGATTGGATGAACTGTTTTACAATCCTGTCAATATCCAAAGAAAACAAATACCAAGCCCAAAGTTCACTAAGAATTTAAGATAATGTCAAGGGTATGGCAAAAGTACGCCCTCTGTAAATCACTATTTTAACCAATTTATTTCTGAAAAGAAGAGAGATTCCTAGTGTTTGTTTTGATGCCATATATGCTGTCTTGTTATTTGGGGGTGGGGGGATGGGGAGAATGGGAAATGTGTTTAGAGGACTTTCCACTTGTAAAATGTTCAAAAACTAGGAGAAAGAAGGGGATCAGGGATTAGGAGAATGGGTGGCTATCTATGAAATCTTAACCAAAGCCCCAGTAAAACAACCAAGTGTGCTACTTGCACTTTACCTACTACTTTCCAAAGGACCCCTTGCTCATTCAGTTCATGGAAGGGAGGAGGTAGAAGTAATGTATGACATCTGTGGGGAAAAAAGCATATTACCTGCAGGGCTTTGACTTTCTTTGTGGCTGCTGTTAGGATACACGCAGTGCTTGATGCGAGATGTTGTGGGAAGGCAAGGGTGATAGTTTCATAGGAAGGCAGCTCGTGGAAACCCTGGAAAATTGGATTCTCTCCCTGATTCCACCATCAAATTCTGATGCAATGCTGGGCAGTCACTTGGATTGATTTTTTCACTGGTGGCCAGCAACTATATGCTCCTTCATTTGAAAGTACTTAGCAGAGATTAGGGTAGTGCCAAGCACTCATAACTGCAGTGAAGTTCCTGAGTGTGTACAGCTATATTATGCTAAGTACTCTAAAAAATTAATTCCTAGACATCTTAAAGTGGGCACCTAAAATTAATGGGCATTTTTTTTAGTATTTTCATCTTAATCTCTTTAAGCATTAGTTCCTCACTAGTCAAATGAGATAATTATACCTCTCTCTATCATCAGGTTGTTACGTAGGCAAAGTCATTAAAGATTTTGAACCACTTAGGCACTGCAGTCACAAGTGCTGTGAAGAAGCCTCAAAGTAAAATGCCATCTCTATATTCAGTGGCAGGATTGGATGGGGGTTTTGGAAAGGTCCTGGGCCCACATGTCAAATGACAGGACTAGAACCCACAGTAATCCAGCATATGGTGAGCACGCTCCTTTCTGCACACCCGGTGAAACCTGTGGTGGGACTCAGCACCAGAACCAGTGAAGCAGAGTCTGCTGCATCTTTGTGTCCTCTGTGTTTAAGCCACTGGGGCTTTTTATTGTAGATGAGACACAGATTATTATTTTTCTCTGTCTTCATTCTCTATCACAAAGAAGTGATACACTAATACACTAGCTGTGAGGTCTCAGTAATCTTTGGACAATTTGGGTTGAAACTGGCCACTGCATTCAAAACATCGTGGCCACCAAAGCCTCGCTGTCAGGGGAAGACAATCTAAAACTAATTTGTGGTGATACACGGGTACAAGAGCATTCGTATTCAGAGTGACAGCTGAACTATGTTTCTTGTGTTTCTTAGTGTCATAAAGTTTCATACTGTTTTAATAGACTGTTTTACATGCAACAGTGTTTTAGAAAGAGAACTGAAATACCAGTTATGTTAAATGGCCTTATAGACCCCCTGGATGGAGAAGCAGGAAGACTGAGATCTTCATATGAGTGTCACAGATCTTGAGCCAGCCTTTGGTCAGGAGAACACGTTGTTACCCTTTCTGAGGATCCACTCCCACAGAAGGAGGGCACTGGGTGATGGGAGAAAAGGTTCATGACAGAAAGGATCCCAGAGAAACAAGAGCAGACGGACCCAGTACTCTGGTCAGACACATGTGCTCCTCTCCCTTTTTTCTTACTAAATTCTAGTTTGAAATATTTTCCTGAATGAGGGATATTTTGCACATATGAGTGTGTATGTCAGCAACTGGAGATGCACTGTGGGTCCTAGGGGCCCAGGTGCCAGCAGTGTGAGCAAACAGAGAAGCATATCATCTGTGTCCCTATGCAAGCATGTGATTGCTCACAAGCATCAGACTGGACTTGCCAACAAGTTGGACAAGTGGTTGGGAAGCTAGGCAGAGATCAGCTTGTCTGCCAGCTCCGCATCAGCAACTGAAGGGGGCCACAGGCTTTGGGAATGCACGTGTCCAGGTGCCAACAGCTGGGGAGATGGGGGATCCAGGGCCAGTTGTTGAGCAGACAGAACATCTAGAGCCAGCTAGTAGAGGGATCCATATGGTGGGTATATAGGTATATAAGTTTTTGATAAACAGGCTGTCATACTGATGAGCTATAGAGGGGAAAAGGGTGAGGGGTTCTTTGTGCTTGCAAGTGTTGTGTTTTCTGTCTGTGTCAATCCATGTGGCTGGCCACAGGTACATATGTATGTCTGTGTATGGTATGCATGTGAGTCTACTTGGAATACATTCTCAGCCTCACTGGCGGCTGGTCCGTGGGCTACAGTGCCACAGCAGCCTCCCCTCTGTCGGGCTACTGGGCATGATGAGGCCTAACAGATGGGCCCTTCTTTGCCAGAAGGTTTCAAACCCGTTTCCTAAACAACTGAGGAATGCTGGTCAGGAATACTAGGTTTGCTTCTAGGATATAAGGAATTATGGCCTAGTGGTTATGGATCCACTTGTATCTCTTCCTCTGAACCCATCCCCTGTCATACCCTCACCTGCTGCATCATCACTTCTCTCTTGGGAACGGCAGACAGCACTCAGCAGCTCCATTTCAATAACACATACACTACACAAAACAGAAAACACTACCACTTGGCCTCTTCCCTTTGTGATAACCTGCTTCATACCATGCCTCCTGCTTCAGTGTTTTTCTTTACATTTCTTCCCCCCGAACACTTAGCTGGGGGGACATTTAGTTGAAAGGAGAGGCTGTTGCTAGGTTATTTTCCCTAGGCTAGCTAAACAGTCTTTGAAATGACTCTCCTGTTCCTGAGCAGAAAGACTTCTCCAGGCACCGGTATTTTTGCTGTTTTCCAAAGGCTGCAACATTGTCGGCTTGAAGGAAAATGGTGCCTCTGTGAGCTTGTACCAGAGCAGTTTGAGGGTAGGTGAGAGGGGCGAGATGAACATACAGGCACACAAGTTTTAAAATCGAAATACTTTGTGAGGGAGTGCCTGACCAGATTTATATAACTCATCAGCCCCAGATGATGAGGTGCACATTTGCTGTAGAGTTTGGGATTGGTGCTTCAGTGCCTCTTGCCTGTAGCTTGCTGGTTCTCTCTCAGATCTCATGCTCCTTCAAAACACATGAGGAATGATATCTAGATGCATTTTCCCTCACTGAGTGACAATCTGATTTATCCCTACTTACCTCATGATTCAAGGGATGAGTGATTTGTTAGGGTAGATGTATCAAATCTGATGTCTTTAACTCTTAGGTCCTGTCATGGCTGGTCCCTGAGGCTTAGCTGGAGAACTGGACTCCTCGTATCACCCACCCTTCTATCAGAAGAACATGAAAATTAACTGAACTGTTGACTGCCTAGAAACTATTTACTAGGAGGAAAAAAAACCCAGGCTTTTCATTATAAGACAATTTTTAGAGGAAATTATTTAATTTAGAATTAGATGATACTTAGTTGATAAAAATCTCCTTACAGGCGCTTTGCTATGCTGTGTTGTTAATTTTTCCTTCACAAATTGATCATTCCCAACATTGCAGAACTCTGTGGTTTACTGAAAACCCATTCCTGCTAAAAACTACATAGAGAGGTCTTTTTACTCTTTTTTTTTAAAAAAAAACCACCAGCAGTGTAGCTGTTGATCAATTTTGTGACATGAAGGATGGTGATGTCATGACCTGGCAGGAACCAACACTGACCGCAGGAGTGGATCTAGACAAGGAAATAACCTGTCGGTAATACAGGGATCAAAAAAAAAGCAAGGGGACAAAAGGAACAATTAAAGAAATCTGGGAGATATGAGGAGGAGGAGGTGGCTCTGGATTTTAAAATCCCGTACTTGAGAGTAGAAACCTCATACACCACAAATTTCTGTTTTCTTCTGCACTCTCTTTCTCATATGGAAAAGATGCTTTTGCTCTTTTGTTCAGCAGGGTTTTTTTCCTGAATACAAAATAATTTGTCTCAGACTAGATAGTGGGAGGCAGACTTCAGCTGGTGCAAATGGATCTCACTTCATACTCGCCGCGAAGCTTCTCCAACACTCTTTGTTCTCTGTATATGAAACAGAACTGCTGAAACATATCAACTGCTCAGCACTTACTGAAGTGTTCTTGGTTAGGCTCTCTTCATCCTCTGCTTTGGTTTCATACTGCTTTGTAGCATTTTCTTGCACTTTTGTCAGAGAGGTAACTACATTTCATTGATGGTGTATGTGCAACTTGTAGTCTTTGGGAAAAATAATGAAGAAACAAACTGACACTTATACTGTAAATGTCTGGAATTAATTCCAAGAAAGAATGATCTTTCAAAGCAGGAACACTACATGGATGTCAGATTTTCAGCTACTCCCAATTTCTTTCTCCATTGACTTGGCATCAGCGCTGATTTCTTTCCCTTTGTCCTTTCCCTAGAAGTGATGGTGCTACCACACATAGCTTCAAGTTAACTATTGCTGGATGAAGGAAGAAAATGTGTCTGCATCCCTGCAAGTGGACACTGTGATTTTGAAGTATGTCGGATTGTTGAAGGGTAATTTTACTGAACAGTTGATACCCAGTGTTACTTTAACTTTCAATGTTCTTTTCCTTCTCAGCCATGAAAAATTGGTTCTCTCTCGGACATCAGAAAATAGTGATGTATTGTCTAGTACTGAACTGCATTGCTGTAGCTCCACTGCCTTCAGAACAGGTGCTCCTGATTTATTTGCCTTGAGTGAGAATACGGTCGAGGCCACAATGCTGTACGTATTTTGTATTAACTGTGCTGGTATAGTATCACAAAGACAGTTTTCTAATGTGTGTGTCTTCCAAATAATTAATCTAGAAGTCTGTATGTCCTGGCCTAATAATACCACTGTACCAGTGTTTACCATTATATGTGATTTAATATTAAAGTTGTTTTTCCATCAAATAAAAACCCCATATTTTGTGTGCACCCAAGTCAGATGTTTCTGGGAGAATAGGGCCTTTGATAACACTGAGGGAAAAATCTAATTGTACCCCCACCCCCACATCATTTACATAACTCAGATTGATGAGATAGGAAGGAAAGTGTTTACAATGCAAGAAGATAGGAATTTGGGGATTTAAATAGGAAGCGAATCGAAATGAGCTGTCTGAGGTAATTATGAAACACATACTTCATATGTTTTCATTAGATATTGCTATTATACTACACAAGGCAAAGGAGTTTGATTAAACTACAGCTCAGTATATAAATTTATGCATAAATTACCCAGAAATCAGTTAGTTCATTATCTTTCAGGAACTCAGCAGGGGACTGAGAAAAAGTTTAGGTGCATTGGGATAAATAATTTGAACAAGAATAAAAGCCGTGTTTGGTAGGAAGGAAAAAAAAACCCACAGGTAAGACCCGTGAGATGGAGCACGACAAGGGGTTAAATTAAGTCCTGTGCAGGTCCCAGGCAGGGAGAACATCGGGAAGGGCAGTGAGGGCTGGGCAGCCTAGGGCACAGGTTGTTTCTGCCCTTAGCTCCTGCAGGACCACGGGAAAGCCTGGAGAAGGGACATCTCTCCTGCAGGCACACCTGCAATGCAGGCACCAGCTTTATCCTTTCTGTTTGGAAACGGTGCGTCAGGCTGGTTTCCCTGTTGGTTTGCTCGTGGAAGGAGGCTCAGCAAATAGCGGGGAGCTAAATTACTTTCTGATTTAACCTCCAGCCTCTGGCATGTGTTCTTTTATAAGAAGAAAAACATTTTCTCAGATGTGCTCATCCCTTACCTTTTGCAATATACTTATTTTTAGAAAAAATTGCTTATGGGATCATCTATTATAGATCTCAGGAAGGATCATAGCTGAAATCCACCATCAGGCTACCCACAGCTTTGAGCCAGCTTTTGACAGCTGAATGTTGCTGCAAAGGAGCCACAGGATGAAAGATGCTGCTGCCAGGAGATCTGTGACAAGCAGTCAGAGTATGATCTCCGCAGACCCTTCCAGCATTAACATCTATGCTAAATATTACTTAGCGGATTTGCAGTTGGTTGCTATTCTTCAGGCCAGACTCTGCCATCTAAGGAAACAAGTGTTCATGAGATTGTAATGCGAACTGTTTGGCAAGAGTAGCCATCACAAAACACTCTGCGTTAACCTTTCTTATGATTGTAGTAGGTCTGTGAATTCACTTCAGGTCTGTACATCAGCATTTGATTGACAGAAACTGTGGCTCTCACAAGTACTCTTTTTTGCATTCAGTGAAGCAGGCTGGACTAAATCTCTTCATCTTCTGCTTACATAAAGTGGTGCAGTAACATTTTTGTTGCTAATGAGGATAGAGGTTTAGTACCTGTGTTCAGGACTTACGGTATAATTTTGTTGAAATGCCTCTCAGTAATCTGTCTCTCAAGCCTATTTATACTTTTCTGCATTTTTGTTAATAACTGCAACAAACACTGTCAAAGGGCTTAGCGTTTAACTTCTAGCTCTCTTTTAGCCTCCCCACCCCCGCCCCTATTCCTGCTGAGGATGCTTGCTCCCTTTTAGTTCTTCATCTCTTTAAATTTCTTTACAATCAATTACAAGACACTGATCTGTCTATCTCGCTCACTGTCTGTGGTATATCAGCACCAGCTTCAACTGTAATCCACTCTGCCTTGTTATTGACTGCCTCTCTCCAAGCCCAGTATCATCATCAAATACCACTGCCTGACTAAACAATCTTTTAATAAATAAACACAACAAACCTTGTCCCTAATAATAAAGCTTCTGACTCTCTGATAATTCCTTTTCCCATTAATTCGCTCTGAACTCCAACATTCTTTCTATATTCCCTGCCAGAATAATCTATTACATCAAGCATTTTTTCAGGGACCTGTGTTACAAGTACTGCTCCTTTTCCACCTTGATCTCCTGTCAGCAGATGGCATGTGGTAAGCTTGTTAACTCTTTCAGAAGTTTGACTGCTGTTCCATAGGTTTATACATTTTCACACCAGAAGGGACTTCTCTCTTGAAGCTCTGTATGACCTGAACTGCAGTTTTCTCCAGGTCAGTGTCTACACCTTGCTGTGCTGTAGCATGTCCCTTAGGAAGACTTCCAGTCTTGATTTTGAGTGATGGAGGGTTGTCCACAGCCACTGATCATTTATATTTGGTGGTTAATTACTTTTGTTGTTCAAGATACACACTTCTGAGTTTGCTGTTTGAATCCAGTTTGAATTTGACTGTTCTCAGCCTCCAACCACTGCATCCCATTATATTTCTGTGTGCAAGTTCAAACAACTTAGTGCCCTCAGAATTTTTCCCTGCAAGAGAGAATATAGAAAGTTCACTTCAGCTTTTGAATATGTTCCCTTGATCCAATGAATGTCCTCTACCTCTCACAGCATCCTTAGGCCTGCAATCTAAGTCCTCTCCCATCTTTTATTGTCCCCTGCAAGTGTAGGTGAGGTAAGCAGAAACAGCATATTCCAGCAGTGCTCTTGCCCCTACTGACTACAAAGGTAAATTAATATCCATAGCCCTACTTTCTATTTCCCTCTTCACCCATAAATGGTTCACGTTAGGTCTTTTGGCCATGACATCCTGCTGGGAGTTTCGCAGTCTATTGCCTTTATTGAGTCTATGATGCTTGCTGTAACTGAAACAAGAACTGTCACAACAGCTTTCTCTTGCAAGTTTTCCCTAATATTTTCTCCGACAGCACTTTCATCCAATGTTATCTTCACCTGATTACTTTACCCAGTGTTCTTTTGGATAAAAGGAATGGTTTCTTGCTGTCAGATCAAATAACTTCTTAAAAATACAGACATTAAATTTGATACCTGCTATTTAATTGATTTTTTTCCCTTCATACTTTAAAGAGCTTTTTAATGCAGTATGTTTGCTAATATATCTGCATTTAGCTTTCTCCCTTTTTTGTCTGAATAGAGCATGGATCTTTGATGCTGGCAATTAGTTTAACCCTTCTGATGTCCTCCTGTCATTGGCTCCATCTTGCACGTAGCCTTGATTAATTATGGTATATTTCCTTCTCTTGGAAAAAAAAATCTGATTATTTCTCTATCACTTTTTTTGAACATAGGAATAAAGAAATAATTCTATTTTTTTACAGTGTCAGTCCTTTCAACAATATATTACCCCTTCTATCTCTCATTCCACCTCTTGTGACATCTCTTGCTCCTTTATGTATACGAAACATGTCTTCCCATTTATCTTACATCTCATTCACACCTCTTTCCATTCTTCACCTTGCCTTTTCTTATCATTTTTCTGCAGTCTCACGATCATTTCTGTAATCTTCCTGCTCCTCCCCTGTATTGATGTTTCATACCCGGTGCTAACCTTTATCTCATTCCTGATTACTTTTTGTACTTTTGTTCATCACACAGTGCATGAATTGTTACAAGCTTTGGGCTTGCCCGCTCCAGCGGTGCTTAATGCTCTGGATATATTGATGCACCTGCCTATAAGGAATCCCTGACTATCTGCCATTTTTTTCCCTAAATCCTTTTCCCTACCATTAATCATTTCTCAAATCTCAGCAGGCTGACTCCTCTGCATAAGCTGTCTACAGCTAAGTTCCCACAATTTACTTTTGCCCCTACTTAGAACCAGAACAGGCCTGAGGTGTGTTAATTTTTAATTTCTAATGTATTTGTTTATTTTCAGCAAGAACACAACAGAACCATTATGCTTAGACTTCCATGAAATTGGGTTCCAGTTAGCACGTTTTCTGGGTGGTTTGCCTCATCCTAGCTCTTTGTCACACCAACCTCTGCTGCACTGTACGTGGCACACACAGCCACATCCAGTAGCCGACTGCAAGATTTAGACACTCACACAAAAGAATAGCAGGTTTGTTCCACACGTGATTGTTTTTTTCTTCCCTGTGCTGCTTGTTAATAACAATTTACATGTCCCTTTGTACTTTCTGATTATAACCTAACCCATAGTATTCAGATTTTGTGGATTAATTCATTTTTCTGTATTACTTTTCCCTTAAACTTTGTACGCATGTATATTCATGAAAACAACAGAAAGGGGGAAAAAAATCCCAGAAATTACCACAAGAAAAACCCCTGCTAAAAGCAATAAGTTTGCTGACAGATGGTAGAATCAGTTGAAAATCGAGTACCATATTTACTAAGTCTAACCCATTTAGTAAGCCAGAAAAGTGTTATCTAATTCTATCCCCTGTGTGTTTGTGTTTTGGAATAAACAGATGCCTAATGAGGAATGTGTCTAGTATGGTTTTTGAAGAACCTGGATGGATCCTGGTTCTGATTCAATACTTGATTTTGACAAAGATGGTAACGCGCACAGCAGAACCTATTGTTTTGGCTTTCAAAACCATAAATATTCCAATGCTAGCTGATGGACAAAAAGTGGTTTCAAAAAAAGGTGCCAGAACGGGGCACAAATCAGAGAAAAACAGAAGTGTTGAATAACTTAACCTGCATTTTACATTTCCTGTTCTATTTATATAACACCCAAAAATGCAGTGAAGGAAAGGGCAAACATGCTTGAATCACTTGCAGGCTTGACAGCTACCACAATCAATTCCTGTATGTTTTGCACTGGGTTTTATAAAATAATAGAGACTGGCTTAGAAAGACATATGCTTGTGTACTTTGTGGCAGATCTGAGTGAGAAACAAAAATTGAATAAACAGAGAAGGGTAATCTGAGCAACGAAGGCTTTAGGGAAGCTGAGCCGCTCGTGGGCTGTGCTTGGCCAGTACTGCTGTTGCAAGTGCAATGCCGGCAGAGAGCAAAGCGTGGTTCCTAAAAGGCATCATCCTAACGCTGCCTGGGTGGCTTCTGAAGTCTCAACCTTAATTGGAGCTGTCGGGAAGTTTACCAAAGAAAATCATCCTCCTGTGAAGTCCGTAACAAAAAGCTCACAGAACAAGATTGTTCTCCCATGCTATGGAACATATATTTTTAAAATACGTCTGCTTTTTCTCATTTTGGGGGTGGATGAAATGGATAAATATAGGATCTGGTCTTCTGTAAACATAAATAAAATAGCATCTTCACAAAGAACAGAATATTTCAAAAGATTATTTGTTGTTTATTTTCCACACTATTTAAAAGTACAGTGATAGATTCCACTAAACAAGTATGCACCAATTCCCACTTGTTAAAGTTGCTCAAGAGCTACCAAAGGCACATTCATGGATTTATATCTTGTTTCCGAGTACATGAACTGGTACTGGTCATCAATAGGAGATTTTAATTCTGCAATTACAAAATATGTTTCTCATAATATTAGTAAGAGGCAGTAGTTTGAGCAGCAATCTGAATACCACAACACTCAGCCCTGTGCCCAGCATTTGCTGTCCACCTAGCCTGTAAACACCAGATTTCTCCTCTCCTCTAAATATTATTATGTCCACCTGGGAGGTGCACAGCACTTCTCGCCCTGGGGAAATCTCAATCTAAACTTACATATGCATTCTTCTAATATGGCAAATTTTCCAGTTTTGTCGTAGGTATCACAAAGATATGGGTCAAGTCCACTCATTGTTGACTCATTCCTGCAGGAAACACAACTTGCCCATCAAAGGAACGTGGACACTGGGGGTCCTCTATAAATAGCATCTTAACACATGGAGATATATGTGATTCTTAAATATTAATAGCAAGAATTGCACTTTACCTCTTATCTAGGCGGTATCTGAAGACAGTTTTCTGTTCACATTTTAAGGACAGCAAGTTTTGATGGAGACCTGAGGGGGAAAAAAAAGTGCTGGCGCTATGGTTTTCTTCTGAAGGCTTTTCCGCCCCATAAAGGCAGCACAGACAAAATGCTTGCAGGAAAGACTTTACTCTGTCATTGGTTTAAAAATGAAATACAAATATAAACTTGCTTTGTTTCTAGCTTTATGTGAAAGAAGGAGGAAACAGGAAAAGATTGCGGGTCCTGATTTTAAAGTTTCGCATTTTACTTTGCCCTTTCTTGGCTCTACTTCGTCGTATTTCCAAGGCATTAAAACAGAGACTCAGGGGCCTCGCTAGACATAATGGTATAAAGTTTCTGGTGCGGTAAGCTGTAACACTCTGTATGCTCTGGAAAGTTTGCATTCAGCCTTTTAATAAGTGAAGACGCAACATAATGCTCCTGATAATTTTCAGCACGGACAGATGGTATATGAACAGCCTGGTGGGAGGAGAACCAGCCCAGCTTAGGGTAACAATGTTCAACTAGCTATCAGGGAGGAAACAGACTTCCTCTGCCATTGCCCAGTGCCAAGGAGCTTGTTTTATCTCCTGCTCACCACACTGATCATGCTTTGCTTTCTTCTGTTTTATAGGCATTGGCTTTATGCAGAAAGTGCAGTTCCTTTCTACTGCCAAAACGAAACGGTATTTTAGATTATAACTAGGCTAGAAGTCATTTACAATTAATTCTGCTCAAAAACTCCTGTGGCTGGAAAGGCAGATTACACCAATTTGCTGTGAGTTGTTATAAGGTGACGAAGCCGGTCGCTGCTGCTATTCCACACTGAATTTTCCGACTCTCATGCTAAAGCCGGAGCTGGCTGGGGCAGAAGCCCAGAAGCCATAGGAATGAACCAGGCCACCTTACCAGGGGTCGTGGTGGGTTCAGTGTTGTTTTCAGAAGCTTCTCTGGGATGGTCTCCTCCAAATTAGATTTTGCAGATGCTGTATATGTGTATCTGCCATTGCTGATCCCTCTGCAAGAGAATTCAATAGCAGTGGCAGCAGGAAGAGTCACGCCAGAGACAGACAGACAGCATCCCATGGTGGCTAAGCACATTATTTTTGTAAATCTACTTCTGAAGATGTCACATGCGCTCTTTCAGCTAGTTTGTTCTGCCAAACCCCAAACACTTTCTAATCCTTGGAAGACGTACTTCTTCATCATTCTGTTTTCTCTAGGTGAATGTGTTAATTGCAAAGTGCAAAGCATTTCTTTGGCCCTGGAGTGCTGACCACAGTCAGGAAAATCCTGCCATGTTCTACTCTGGAGAGATGCTTCAGCTGAGCTGAGCAGTGAGATGGTTAATAGGTCAAGAAAATTGCTAGTGATGGGAGGATGGATTGAAGAGGTGCATTTACTCCTAACTCTGGGCATTGGGGGTAGCAGAGATAAGTGTTTTCCATGAGTAATAAATTAATTTTAAAAAGAAAATGAAGAAAAAAAGGGCATTGCTGTAGCCTGTGGCTCTCTTGAGAGCAGGTGACAGAGTAAAAGAAATTAAGAAAGAGAAAACATAATCTCTGTCACACTGCAACTGTCTTTAAAACGTTTGATCATTTCTTTGTTTTAATTTAATTGTCTTGACTCTGCTCTTTTTCATGGCTTTTTTATTGTGGGGTGTTTTTTGTTTGCTGGTTGGTTTTTTTGGGGTTTTTTATTGTGTCTGAATCCAGGACTACTGAAAATAGTGCTAAACTGTTACTGTAAATCTCACCCTGCTTTTTTCATCTAGGGTGGACAGGAGTTTTTCATTTCATACATTATTGACCACACAATAGAATGGTGATTCCACAAAGTGAGCAGAAGCTTTAAAATGTTAATGAGGAGGGACAACACAGGGTTGTTGTTGTTCTTGTTGTTGTTACTTTTTAATGGTATGTACCTTTTAGGACTGGGCAGCTGGATAGTGCCTGCCACTGCTGTCATTTTTATTGCACGGTGCTGCTGACAAAAGATGTTATCCCTTACCAGCTCTGCCCTCCCGCTGTGGCACCTGCAGCAGGCAGGGTGTTGCACCCACTGCCTTCCCAGCACTGTAACTTGCTGCACCTCGCTATCAAATTAGGAAACACCCATGGTAGCATCCACACAGCACAGTGAACCAACACCTCGCATCTGAAGATAAATGTTAATCTCGGGAAGAGAAAAAGAAAACGTAATATATTTTTGATTTCCCGAGGAGCGAAGCATCTACCTTCCCTAAAGACATCCGCTGAATAAGCTTAGTATGTCCTCTGGCTAACATCTGTAGTAAACTTACCTCAAAGACACAAATACCGGGAGGGTTATTACAGTGGGTACCTTTGGATATATTATTTTACATGGAGTTACCATCTGTTTCATACTGTGGCACATATCTGAGCACTCCAACAGCAGTTGCAAATACCTCTGTCAGGACACTTGGAAGCATATGGGGCCAGCCAGTATGGTGCTGGTACTGGGCAATATCATGGGGATGAGAATATGCTGACATATTCTGGGCTGGATCCTCTTTTACACTGGTGCTATTTTTATAGAGCTCCATAGACTTCAGCTGAACAAGGCCATATTTATACAAACATGAGATCAGGACCTCATCCAAAGATTATTTAAGTCTTAAACGTTTTAATCTACAATGAAAATAATAGACAAATACCTTCTCATGAGAGAGCCTGGTCCTTGCAAAACATTTGGCTCCTCAGCTGTCTAAATGAGAAATAGCAAAAATACGGCACTTTGCGTGACAGTTTGATGCCATGGAATTTTAGCTGCTATTTTTTTCTCTTAAGAAATCCAAACCACAAAATTATTTGCACTTCTCCTGTTTAACAAAAAAAAAAATCACCTTCTAGTTTTGTACATTTAGCTGGTGTAACAACAGCTTCCTTGATTTGAAATGGTCCTAAAGTTTTTTGTCACTAGTCAAGGAACAAGTCTTGATCAACTTAAATTGTAAAAAAGATGCCAGTTAAATATGAGGAAAGAACAACTAGGCTCACCCCTGGGAGTGCCTGGGCACTGCTGATGCAGGAGACCAGAGGCCTGGATCAAAGGGAAGTGTTGAAGGAAGGAGATTCATGTGCCATACAATATGGGAGGAATAACATCCTCCCCCTCCCATGCTCTGTGCTGTGCCTTGTCTATTTGGAGGGTAAGTTCTACAAGCAGTGATTATCTTTTCAAGCAATCATGCAGAGCATCTTGCACGAGAAGGTTCACTTTCTGTGGCCCTGTTAAATATACTCTGACTCCTACTAGAAAAAATGCTTCCTTTCCTTTCACATGCACAGACCTGGATTTCTTCCATTCAACAAATAGGTATGCCAGAATTGTCATTGTCTTTGTCCTTTCTAGTCTTCAATTAAAACCCTCTGCCAGTCACTAACATGGAGTTTAAGAACCAAAGAACAGCACCTAGTTACTGAACACAATCACAGTGCAAAAAGTAAAAAGTTAGTAGCTAAAACTTAGGGTTTGTGCTACTTAGGGGGCCAGATTTGCAAAGCTACTGGTACAAATGCACACACAAAAACACATATACATTCACATATGCACCCTTGCATGTGTGTCATGGGTCTGATATGACTTTGTAAGTTCACCCAGAATTTCTAAAGTCATATCTGCTGGCCATCTGTCATTATCAGTGTTATAGCAGTTGAAAGTGATTATTTCTAAAAATGTCTCTGTCTTACCTGTCTTTTCAATGTAGCTATTTTTATGTGGTTTTTTTTTTTTTTTTTTAAATTTCATTAGATCTTACAAATTCTTACTGCTTAGAAGAGCTTCCTCCCCAGCCCTTCCAACTTAGTCCTCAAATTGTGGGAGGGAATCAAAGGAATGATGTTTGCTGCTGTTTGACTTTGAATCACTGGCAAATGTTTTATGTAACTCATTTTCTTCCACACAATTAGATTCTAAGGACACAAGGACTAGGCTCTCCTTTTTTTTTTTTTTTTATTTTTAAATTCAAAGGTCTCACTAAGCAAAGCATAATGTATTCTGCCCAAACTGTGAGAACAGAGCAATACAGAATAATTTACTTCACTAATGCCAAATTAAAATTCATAACACAATTCTTTAATTACCATCTGAATCCAATTCTCAAAGAAGTTTGCCCTAATTGCATTGTTGATATGCACGGATGCAAATAAGATGTTGACTGTTTCGCTTGTAGCAAATGACTCTGTTTCTAATATGCACGCATCGAACAACATGGGGCCAAATTCATCCCTGGTAAAAAGCCATTAGAGTCAGCAGAGTTATCCCAGGGATGAATCTGAACCACTCTTCTCAGGAAAGCTGGTCTACTTGTCAGCTACTAAAAATCACCCCTCCGGTGCCTACGGACAAATATGCTCTCCCTGTTTTCCCTGAGCAAGACAGTGAAAAGCTCCCTGAAACCCCCAGCAGGCTGGGAAGACAAAAGTGTGAAACAGGCATGTGGGGAACAATGTTTGCCAGAAGGTAGCGGCGACGTTATAAGCCCAGATGTTCTTCTTTGCTTTTGTGACAGCGCTGAATAGGTATCCTATTCTTAGCCCACAAGCACAGGTGCTTCAGAGGAAGCGAGAAAGAACATAGGACTGCAAATGTGGGAAATTAAATAACATTCATCAAAGAAGGGAGAGAATAGCATGGGCATGGTTGGGGCAGTTTTGTAACTACTGCATGCTTCTTTCAGGTGAGCTAACAAACTGGGAGCACTTTGAGACATTCCCCTAGTTCCAGAAATAAAATAAGCTATGAAGTCCTTTTCTGGTTAATATCTGAGCACAAAGAAGATGGTACTTTCACTTTTGGTTTTTTTGGTGGGTGTGTGTGAAAGAGACCTTTCAGCATTCTGAAAGATGTGCTTACCTTTGACTTTATTTCTATCCCATTTTAATGCATTTCTACTACATATAAGTTAAATATTTTCTCAAGTAAAAGCCTCAAATTCTCCTCATTGCCTGACAGTAAGCCTTGAAGAGCGGTCTAGGTGCCTGTTGCACCCCCAGGGATGTGTATGGAAGGCAGCAGTGCTGCTTTGCAGTTAGGAAAGGAAGTGGAAAGTACCAAGGGATCAATTTGCTGACCATGGTTTTATTTAATTTTCACCAGCTACATAGGATGAGCTGATGTCCTCCTGCTCACTTTCATTAGAGGTTCTGGCCTAAGAGAAATAATATTCATAGTGTGTTTGTTCAGTTGCCTGACTAAGCCATGTTTTCTTAAAGGAGATCTGCAAAAGGTGAAGAAATGGGCTTGTTGCCCTTCTTTCTTCTTTTATGATGTTTAAAAAAAATGACTGAAATGTTTGCATTTTTTGTTTATTACATCAGAAATTCAGTCTCACTCTACTCCGCTGTTCCTGGAAAAGTGTAGATACAGTTAGAGAACAAGTTGTGGGAGATATTAGAAATACCTATATAAATAAAACTCCACCAAAAGGGGAATTGCTATCATTCAGATGGTTTAAAAGTCTGTGTCTAATTAATATCTGTGTATCTCAAAGGCCTGGATTGAGTCATTAAAACTCTCCTAAGCGGATTAAAGTTCCTCTGCAGTTGTGGCACCTGCATGGCCTGAAGGAAGGCAGTTACCTCTTGCTGTGGCCAAAGCCCAGCCGCCAGCACAGACCTCTGTGCGGCTTGGGAGGCTCTGTCTCTGGTTCAGCTGCTCAGCCAAGGTGGGAGGGTAGTGAGGCTGCAGAGGGTAGTGTGGCTGGAGGGATCGTGGGTCCTCTGTGAAGCCTGTCCTGCTGGTGGTGGTCCTCAATGGAAAGATATCATGCAGAGGTCATGCAGAAAGTCACAGGAAGAGAGTTCAGTTGAGTGACAGCAAGGCAGAAAATGGTAAGGATGAGCTAGCGGATGTGTAGGTAGCATAGATCTCGGCTTTATAGATCTGCCTCTGATTAAATTCTGACCCAAGTAGTATAGGCTTGAGCCTTGCGACCTAGGGTCCCTGCCTCTTCCTGCATGGAAATGGCTGCAAGCAAGCAATGGTGAGTTAAACCAGCAATGCAAGGGGAGATGAGTGCTGTGAGCTTCAATTCAAAATGTTGTGAATAGACTGTACTAATGTGCTTGAAAACCATGAATAAAGACATTTCTCAGTGATTTAGAGACCAGTGGCAGGAAAATCAGGTAAGGAGAAAAATAATCAAATGCTGATTGATGAGAAAAAATTGCACACAATTGTAATTATTGAAGTCTCTGAGCTGAGTTGGCATGGAAGTTATGTTAAATACTTTATTTACTAACGGCTATGCAGTGGACTGTCAGTTACTTGGAGAACGTTGTAGACTTTTGCATTGCAAAACTCAAAATATCAGCTTTGTCAGAAGTCCCTGGCTGCGTTCTGCAGGGGTCCTTGTCACCTTCATTCTTGGCTACTGGCTGAGCTGCTGAAGTTTGATGCTGCACTCTTGGCTTCTCCTCCTTTCCCTGGCTCTAGTTGTCCAGATGCCTTGGCTGGAAACCACAGGAAACAGAGCAGGCATCAATTGATGTTTTAACGAGCAAATACCAGAGAAGGAGTTGTCTGGGATCCATCACACACCCCACATTCACAACTAGGACACTCAACAACTTAGTGTTCAACTTTAAGAAAGAGGCATTCAGTTAGCATGTACATGATGGAGATCTCACAAAATACAGATTGGCACAAAAAAGTTGGGTTTGAGTTGGAATTTTTTTTCAGCTAATAGGAGCACTCAGTTCTGAATATCAGTAAGAATAAAATTAATTGTTGGACTACACTCAGGGTTCACTGATGGACCGGATTTCACCTCCTCGGTAGGTTTAATATGGTAAAATGGACAATCACTTCAACCAGTAACATATCTGAGACTTCGGAAAGGCTGATTTCCCAAAGTTAAAGATTACATTGTGCAAAACTGACTGTGGAGAAAGATCGATATGAAAACTGAGGGTTTTTTTTTAGAGGAGCTTGTCAGAGGACCAGAAAGCTTTCCATTTTCCAGTCAAGAAAGATGACAACTTTGCATAAAGTCCATCTGTCTCTGACGAAAGGAAAGCAAGAATTAGAGATTTAGAAAAATGTCAATATTTAATAAGAAATAAAGGGAGAAATATCTAAAGATGAGAAGTTTTGAAGTTTACAAATTAAATGTAAACCAAAGACGGGACTAATTTCTCTTTAGCAAGGCTAAAGGCACTGAGAGATAATTTTTAAGTGGCTGGTGCTATTCTAACATCTTCATTAACAACTCAGAGCACCAGGATGTAAAAAATGTCAGATTTAAATCAGCAGTATTGCAGGATAATGATTACTAGGCCCCACCAATGTGTTTTTATGGCCAGAAGGTCTCTGCTCTGAGCCACTGCTGTTCATCACTGCAGCTCTTGTTCTCCGAGGCTGTGAATTTAATTGACAATACACAGAAATTTTACTGAGATTTTGTCTTGATATTTTCAATTGAAAAATGACCCCTGTGAGAGAGCAAAGGTCACATATAGGGAAGCTGTCGTGATCCAGGTCATTTTGAGTCATCCTGTGTTGTTCAGACCATTTATAAGTAATCTGGGAGTAAACACAAAATGAATGAAAACATATATAAAATTGCTAGGTATTTTTATTTGAAGTATATTAGAATATAATAGGTATATTTATTTGAAGTTCAGTGCTCGCTTTACACTCGTGAAATGACTGTTGGCAACCTTTTCAGATAATGGGAAAGCAAAGAGAATGATAAACCTCAACAAGGGCAGGAAAGTCAGGCAGAGAGATACATGCAGCTTGGCAAACCGGTCAAGCCAAAAAACCCTGCATTTTAAGACAGACAAATGCAGAGATGAACAGGGAATAAGAACGGTGGCAGACTTTCACAGCAGCAGATCTGGCAAGTGATGGCTCCAAAAGTAGTAGCGGTCTTAGGGATAAACAGTTCAAAGTGAGCTCCAAATCCCAAGCTGTTGCAAAATAGCTAATGTAATCACTGAATCACAAAATAGGAAGCAGTGACAGTGTTGACTTTATGATGGGCATGTGTCTATGTTTCACAAAAGATGTTGAAAGATTTAAATGGGAATTAAATACATTTGTGTGTGTGTGTATATGTATATACACATTATTCCCAAACTAGAGAGAAAATGCTTTGCATTTACAAGCTTCAAGAGATCTCATTTTTCTGTTGAGAAAGAGATTGAAAGTTTACATGAGTGCTCTAGATTCACCTTTGAGATGAGAAAATATTGAGTGTTAATGGACTCTTCAGGAAGGAATCTGGGATCTCTAAGCTGCAAGAAGAAAAAAAAAGTAAGGCTAAATTTTTCACTGTAATAAGCTGAAAATTGTGAATTTTCTGTGTCTTGGCGTATTTCCAGTCGTCACTGTTCAGGGAAACATTTGAGCAAAGCAACTCTTTCCGCTATTATCCCAGGTAAATAATTGAAATCAGAGTAGGAGTAACTGGATGTGGTGCAGGGGAAGGAAAGGGAGCTGAGCCAGGGTGACTATCCAGCTTTGATCTGAGTCTGTAGCAGATGAGACAAGTTCAATGGAGGTTACTTCTTCCTTTGGGGTAAGGTGTGGAAGGACAAAAAGAGGGAACAAGTAGGCTGTTACCACCATTAGCAGAGATAAATGCAGCGTGTGCAGTTTCCCTTACATGATGCAGCTGGGACTTCAGAACCCCACCTCTGTGCCACCGGATCTGGCTCCACTAACCCATCTGAGAAAGGTGGACAGGAAGGTGTTCCTGTCATCAATCCAGAAACAGCTGGATTAAAATGGGGATGCATGGTCCTTTAGCACCTACATACACATGGGGAGAAAAGGAACTACTTTGTACGTTGATGCTCCCCAGTTGTGAGAATCCAGACATCCAAACAGAAAATCCTGGCTGTGGAAAATAGTGCTGCCTTTAAGGGTAGGGAGTCTTTCACCTATTGAGGACTAGTGCTAAAATCGCATTCCAGACAGTAAGCGGGTGTTATGTTCAGAGCAGGTCTGGTAAGGCACTCCCCCAGGCCCTGCCCAGATGCATTGGAGTGAGGGCACCACACAGTCCAAAGAGGAGAACAACCCTCATTCAGCAAACACTGTGTTGTGTTTCCTTCATTTTATGCTTAAAATAGTTTGTCTCACATCTTTTGAAGTGCAATTGTGACTGTCAAAGAATTCCCAAGGGTAAAGCTCACACCGTGCTCCTGCATCCTGAGTGTCTTTGAAGCCATTGCAGAGCTGAGTTCAGGAGAGAGGCCAGAGGTGACCTCTGCCTGAGTGGGAGCAGGGGCGCTGTATTGAAAGTCTTGTGAATTAGATTCTTCAAAGACTGCCACTCACCTTAAGCAGATATTTTCAGTGTAAAATATCTGGGTTAGAAGTAGCTATGTCCCTAAAAGAGCTAGAATGGTCTCTTGTTAGATCTATTCCTAGAATATCAAAATATATTTAATAGGGAATCTGAATGGTGTTGTATAAATAAGTTTTTTAGTTGGGAGAAAAATACCGTCAGAGATTTTGTTTCAGTGTGGTGTAAAAACACGTCACAAGCATTCCCATCAACACTTGTCACACACGAACAGGAACAGGTTACGAGGTCTGAGACACAGAATGCAAATTGGTACGTATACCAGCAGTTTCCCTGCCTTCTTTTAAACAGTTTCTGGCTATTAAATTATCTAAAAGCGGCTTCACAAATCCAAGACTATGGGGATGCCAAGACCAGGGCACCTTGACTTCCGTTTAAACTTGCACTGAGAATCTTAACATATAGTTTGTCCAGAAATATCATTTAAAGGTTTTTAATTTACCTTCTGTTCATTTAAGTGGAGGAACACTCACTAAATTTCCAGCATAACACCACCTCCCATGTTAGTTCATAACTTTAACTATGAAGTCTTCAAAATGAAAGAATTTGAAACTGCCAGATATTTTCTCTCACCTGTGGAATGAGCTATATTTTTTATATTCTCTTATTTATTCTGTGCAGTTCAGAGAGATGATTTCACTTTCATTTGGAATTATTTTTGTGGTTTGATATTAGCAAAGCCAGAACTATCTATTTTCCTTACTTTTCTTAAGCTGTTAAACCCTAAGCTCACAATAGCTAGAAGCATTAAAAGCACATATTGTCTCCGATAGCTCCCTTTAGACCTGGAACTCTCAAACACTTTTACTTGATTATGTATAGTTTTTTCTTGAATAAGAAACAATCACATGAGTTGTTTTGACAGAATCGGGTACCAGGTCCCTTAAAGTATAATTTAGCTCTTCTTTCTCGGGTTGAGAAAGAAAGGGTAACTTCTGCCACTCCAGAGGTGGTGTTACACAGCTAACAACTCATTGCAGCTACTCAGATAGCTCACAGAAAGGAGATCTGCATAACAGAGCTAACCTCATCTGACTGAGCACTCAGGGATCCAGCCACTGGCATTCTTGGTGGACAGTGATGGGGAACGGGGAATTGCCTTTTTACAGGAAAAAAAAAAAGACATTTCAGCCAAAGAAACCTACCTACACAGATTCTCACTGCCAACCGAGACAAATAAACTCGCCTTTCAGGTGGCTCTGTGGGTCTGTTACTGTGGTGGAACCTTGTAGTTACAATACATATTGTGCCACTTTCCCTAAGCTGTGGTTATGTTTTGGCTTGGGGTCCATACGGCTTCAGATTTACCCACAGACTATAACATAAGGTAGCTGTGGGGTCTTTGTGCGTGTGAGTGTGTTTTTGTTTCTCCTCAAGCAAGAGATTTTATTCCTTTTAACGGGTACTGTTGTGCTCTTATAAAAAGGTCTGCATGGAAGTGCTGTGATCTGGCTGCCACGGCACGCCCCAGCCATGAATCAGGGCATAGATATTTAGGATCACAAAGGCAAGTGGGAGGTATACCACTACACAGTAGATAGATGGCACAGAAACTGGTGTAGGGCATTAAAACCAATGGGGAAAAGTGTTGTTTTAAACCTTCCTAAGGGGAGCTCTTTGACCCTGCTAATTGATAATAATAAACTGTGAGAGAAAGCAGACGTTGGTTGTTGTAAAACATGCCTCTGTAAAGAAAGCTGGAAAAAAAGGTTATGTTTCAAAGCAACTGTTTAAGTCTATGTTTGCAATCGGTTCAGGCTGCAGCGAAACCAACTAGCGCATCACAGCATTTATGATTTATCACGGCATCACGAGCTGACAAAAGATGAACGCTGCAGACTGCATCAATCAGAGGGTTCTTTGGGGTGAAGCAGAATTTTTTTTTCCGAGAAGCTCATTGAGTCACTGAGAGATACTGGCCACTTGTGAGCGGTGCAACAAATTTCAAAGTGAACCTACAGCAGAGCCAAGGCAGTGCAGGAAATTTATCACAAGGTATTCTGAGTCAACAACGCTATGGAGATAGAAATGAAGATCACCTGCTTAGGAAGTGCTGTCTACTTGTGAGAGCAGCCAGGCTGAGAAGTGGACTGCTTACCAAACACTGATAGATCGATACATATGACATCCAGCCATTAATGACTTGGTGCAAGACAGCAATGCCATCAGAAGTTGCAGTGTGTGTGTGTGTGTGTGTGTGTGACATCTGTTCAGGAGACCCTAATGGATTTTATGTTTATCAGCCTAAGAGCTTTTTCAGGAGGTCATACATGTGGTGAGCGACCTGAGTTATATTGTTCTGAGGCAGATTAATATTCTGAGTTAGTTTAGGGTCACTTTGGAGCATCTATAATTGCTGAACAAGACTTTGGATTGCACGTCAGACAGAGGGCAGCTTGCCATGAACATGTTAAACATGGCCAGAGTCTTCTTATATATTTTTTAATTCCAGATGTAAAGGTTTTCATACCTGACACTGTGCAGGAGTGTAAACTTTGTGCTGAGAAATAACTAAAGCAATTACTGCAGTTGTGATTATAAATTAAAATCATCTCAAGCTTGTTACTGATCCAAGCTACAAGAAGGTCATCCATTTTCACTGGGAGATAGACAAGGCAGCACCAAGTCAGGAAAATTCACTCCATTATGAATTGCTGATAAATTAGCCCACTGGCAGTGTATCTTTAGGCTAATGCCATGAAGTATTCACTGTGAACCCTCCTGCTATGATTCATTCCAGGGAGGCTTGCAGGGAACTGTGAGTTTACATCATCAGATATGATATGTTGAAGTTTTTGTGTTTTAAGCTGTTTCCAGTTGGTCTGAGCAAAGGTCATAATAAACTTCCTTCTTGAAGGCAAAATGAATGAGACTGAAAAGACTGAAATGTTAGGCAGAATAGATGCAGCTGCAGAAAACCAAAATGCCTTTTGTGAGCATCTGCCTGTTACTCTGTCATCTATGAGGTTCTGATCTAGCCAGGTAATATCTGAGTACAAGCATCTAGCCAGGTGATACCATTGTGGGGATGGAGACACTGGAAAATCACAGAGAAAGCCAAGACATGCCTAGCAGACCTGAGATCAGCAGGCTTCATGGGTTCATCATACTGCCTTGTCAGATGAAGAAAGCTCTTGTTTGCCAACAGAGTGATGTAAGGCACTTCCACAGCTTAGTTTCTCACTCTCCTCATGTATGATGGAGACCAGTTCTCCTGTGGTTCATCAAGAGGCCATGATTTGCCAAGACTGCCTTTGTAGTGGGTCCAGGCATGGGCCGGAGGGTGCCTTCTCCTTCACCTTGCAAGCTGCAGGGAGCAGCACACAGTGGAAATCTTTCTCAGGAGCCTCCACAGCCACTATTCTCCTCCCTGCTGCTTTGTGAGACAAGTTGCTTTTAACAAGGTAAATGCTGCTACGTTTCCAGCAACAGATGTGTTCAGGGAGCTAGAAAGCATCAGGGGTTCCTGAGCAATATAACAGTAAAATCCAGGTCTGAATATGGCCTATCTCAAGCCTTTAGCCACAGTGACTTTCTTTCTGAACACTTTAATCAAGGTTTCTACCTCTTTGCTCTAGCAAGTTGCAATAGCAACAGTGATTTGCTATGCAGAGATGAAGAGGAGCAGGGGCAGGATATGGTGGGCTGATTCATTTAAGTTGCTCTTTATAGCTCTCATCCTTTCTTTCTGTAACTGGACTTTAGCGAGGGTCAGTCCCCTCCTCTGATTCCCAGTCCCACAGTCCCAGAAAGCATTTGCAATGCCTTAGTTTTCTGAAAAGTAGGTCATTTCTCTTGGCAAGGATGTGGTGAGTAATAGAACCATTGGCCTTGGGGAAGGGAGTCAGCCTTGGGCACTGGGGATGCTGTGAATGCAGCAGCAGTGTGTGTTGAATTGGGATACACAAGTGGTCTGAAGCTATAGTGAAATAGATCACCTTGAGCAGCAGAGAGTGCCTGAGAAGGAAGGAGAAACTGGATGTCTTTTAGGCTGCTCATCTTCTAATTATTTTTTTTTAATATTGGCCACTTCTCACTTTTGGGGAACAATATAATCAAAATTGAGGCAAGCAGGATAACGGAGAGGAGAAGTGTTAGAAAGGGAATTGGGAAATTCAGTCAGAAGTCCAACTTTAGCACAACTTGATTAGTTTGTCTGTGACAGGAGACTTCTGTGAATCTCTGCCTTTTTTTAATCAAAAAAATACTGAAAAAAAAAAAGAAAAGCCCAAAGATCTTTGGACTTTAAAACCTAGACTTGTTTTCCTACCTGAGAAGCTCTTTGAGGTTTTGCATTGGTGTTTGGATTCAGATATTTCCATAAGAGCCAGGTACTTCTGGGGTCCTTGCTGATCCCAGCACTGAGAAGCCCTCCCACGCATTGGTTCTCCTCTCACTGTGACAGGGGGATCTTCTCCAAGCCACACAATCTATCCTTGTTTTCCTCAAGAGAAAACACAGTCTCCTTGCAGGTTCAAGGGAAGACAGAGTGGCCTTCAAGGGCTGAGAGGAGATGAATCTGTGGTGGGAAAGATGCATAGTGTCCTTGGAGGATCTTAGGTGCAAACCATAATACAGCCCAAGGCTGTGTATGTTTCTCATGTAGCCTCCCACTTTGGGGATTTCGCTGGCTGCTGTAGCTGGGGGGTGCCCCATGAGTGTGTTTTGGCAGAGCGGAGCTGCCAAGGGGAAGTGTGAGGGCAGTCCTAAAGGCTGGCTGCCAGGCACAGAGCCAGGCCGGAGACCCTTCTCCCTGTAGAGTCTCTCAGAGTGAGAAAAGGCAAGGCTTTTCAACAAATTAAGTGCTTTTCTGATCAAAATAAAAAAGTTCCTTCTTCCAAATTCTATTTTATAATGGCATGTTTCTGATCTTAGGCCAGCATCTCTCATGATCCAAAGTATTACATTTTTCACTCGTGACTCCCCTATACAGACAGGCTAATTCTGCTAGCAATTAAAATTGGAAAATTATTTTGAACAAAGGAAAGGAGAGAGAGAAAAAGAATCCATTCCAAACCTTTAGAGATGGAAACTACGTTGGTTTTTTTTCCCTGCTACAACCTCTGCTTGGTCTCCACCAGATGTGGGGCCTGGTCCCTGGTGGAGAGCAGACCTCGCCCTTTGATGGGATCCACCGAGGCCTCGAGAAGGGACTGCGGGATTTTGTGCCTCCGAGCCCCAGCTGTCACTTCTGCTGCTGCGAGGACAAGCTGGGACGATGGCAGCTTTGCTTTTGCTGTGGATTTCGTTTAGAGAGTGCTCCAAAAACCTGCTGATGGTAGCAGTTTTAAAATCCACAGATCGATGGATGGAAATGACTACAGGAACAAACCAAGCGCGTTACCCATCTCTTTCTTTCTTTCATAGGAAGAAGCCCCTCACAGGACAATAGTTCTCACTGTTGCCCTGATTATTTACTCAAGACATAATTTTGTTCTATTTTGTTTCATTTCCTTCCTAAACTTCAAATCTTAACATTCATATGCTTATTCTGCAATGAGGAAAGCCCTATTTCCCTTTTTCTCAAAAAAAAAAAAAAAGCCTTTGAAAGTCTTGATTGAAATCCCCTCTACAGATTCAATGGCTCTTTATTAATAGCAGAGAGGCAAATCTTTAGCACTTCTCCAGCGTGGGAAATGTAACAGGCCTTTGCATTACAGTGCCTCTTCTCTAATTCTTAACACATGTGGGATGTCCTCTGTGAAGTGAGTGAGAAGAAGACTTTTTTTTTTTTAAGAAAAACCCTAACTTTACTGAGATAAGCAATTTGCACTGGCACAGACAATCTGCTCTGTTAAGAATCTGGCACCATTTACAGTGGCTGGAGCAAGAGACTCAGCAGTAGATTAGTGCTAATTTCTCTTCACACAAATAATGGCACTGATGACTCTTGACCATGTGACAGGTTTGTGAGTGATGAGCCTTGAGACTCCAGTAGTGACACTTTTCTTTCTCCACACTGGTAAATTATTCATTATTGGTGCAGCCCTGGGAAAACATAAAAAGAGAGAGCGGGAGAGAGGAGGGATTATGTTGCTAATGATAGAAACTGCTGACAAGTCTATTGGGGTTGGAGCTGGGGGTGGAAAAAAAGGCTTGCAATATATGGGCAGGTTGAGGCATAGTGCCATACCCATTCTGGAATTTAACATTCAAAGTTCATTTCAATAATCTTCCTCAGAAGTGCAAGCAAGGATAAGTGTAAAATTGGCAAGTTGGGGGAGCATAATAAAAACGCAGGTGCTACTGGTGTGCACCTGGGTCTGATGTTCATTCTAAGTTTTTTCACTCTATTTATGTGAAAATCCCACTGTACTTTCATTAGACTCCTTATTTGCAGTGCTTCTGATTGAATGCTGTTAAACATTTCTTTTTCATTTCGAACTGGATGTGATTGAAGCTGGACAAAAAATTTCTCTGACAGTTTGTGAGTATCTCCGAGTAAGGGCTGGCTGAAACCTGTCTGAATGAAAGAGCATCGTATGTGTGAGATCCCATGGCTGCTCCTGCTGGTGTGCGCTGTACTTTTTGTGAGTCGTCCCAAGTTTGAAGTGTGTATTGTTCTTTCACAGTATAGCTGCTGAAGCACTGATCTAGCAATACTAGACTTGTCCAAGTAAGATAATGGAAGATTGTACCTGTCTTTTATTCCTGGCTGCTAATTTTCCATGCTCTTCCATTTTATTTTTTTTTTTGAAATGTGCACCACTGGTACCATTTTTCTTACCAGCCTGCATGCAGTGGTGATTATTTTTAACAAGCCCCTACCTGAAGCGTCTCTGTTCCTCCGAAGATTAGTCTTTGCTACCTCTTTGCTCCCAAACCAAACCAGAAACAGTGGCAGCCCAATACTTCGGGCTGCAAAGCTTTGCATGCAGAGAAAGAAAAACCCACACTGCAAAAAGATTCGGATAATCTAATGGGAAGAGGATTCCTAATCCCCTTGCAGCACTTTAACAAAGTCAGCCCTGAACATCCACTTTGGCAACTGATTTCAGCATTATTTAGGGGAAGATGCATGATGTTTTCCTGCTTTCCAAGAAGTAGTGAAGTGGCTCCTCTACGGTGGGTAAGTAGCAGTACCTGCAATGCCCTGACAGCAGCAACAAGGACCATCTGAATTTGGATGTGGAAAAAGGGTACCAAATTTCTGACTGCCTCAGCTGCTCCATGGCTGTGAAGGAATTTGACTAAGCAGCTTTGGGTGGCTCCCAGCCTGGAGAAGACATGTCTTTTCAGGAGAAGCTATGATCTTTTCTCAGAGAAACAGAGTTTCTTCCACATTCCCCACCCCCTCACTTTGAGCCGCAGTGGTATTTACCCCCATCTCTGTGAAGTGTCCATCTCCAGTGCAGCTCTCTGAATGTCAGGAGCTATTTTGGTCCTCTCTAGGAAGAGTTCTTACAGCTGCCATCTGTGTCTGCACCTGATGGCTGTCTGTCATGTTGAAGTCTAACCAAGAGAGCGTTTGGAGCCCGGAGAGCAGCCTCGCCAACCCTCCACACTGCATATAAATGCACAGCTTCACTTGCCTGCCTATAGGACCGTTGTCTGGGCACAAGAGCTCTTTTCAGATGAATTTATTCTGTTTCTGTTCTGCAGCCCATCCCCACAAGCTGATTCGATGCCAGATCCCACATTGAAGGTGAAACGGTCCCCCTCCTCCTTTGAGCTTCCACATAGCATGATCAGAGGGGAAAATGCTGTTTCCTCTGGTGCCTCCAGAGCCTAACCTTGATGAAAGCACCCCGGGGGGATGTTGAAGTCTTTCAGCATCCCACAGGGTCATCACTGGCTCTGCCTGGTCACTCAGTCACATTCAAGGCTAGCACAGCTGCTCTCAGACCTGGAAGAGCTTGGAAGCAGAAGCAAAGCAGGCAATGGGCTGATGAAGGGAAAACCTCTACCAAAACATATTAGGACAGGAAGCCAGACAGTAACAAACAAAAACATCATCTGGATGCCTTCCCTCCCTGTATTCCCATCCTTTGTATCCTCAGCAGTTCCTATAGTCTTACTGTGCTTTCAAAGGAAAAAGGAAATAAAATCTCAATATTAACTCCTTGTTACCTTAAAAACTGAAAATGCACCCATACTTGAGGATGTTCTGATGCCAAAAATATTTTTATTGTTTAAATCCTCGATTAAAGATAGTCACTCCCCCAAAATAAACAACCCCTAATTCCAAACATTGATTTTTTAAAATAATAGATGGAAATGACTCAAAATTAAACTTTCTCCATTACTATACCTGCAATAAAAGTAAGACAGAAAGATAAGAGAACAAGGGTTAGCCCATATTCAAGGGAGTGGGACTTGGACACAGGAGCCCCCTTGCCACTGCAGGTTGCCTTTATTGGCAACAGCAGCACTATATAAACCTGCCAAACAATCCACAACATGATGGGTGGGGAGGTGCAGCTAAGAAGGAATTTTGTCCATCTGCTCCAACTGAGTTATCTGCTTCTACCTGTTGCTTTGGGAAACGAGAACATGGTACCACCATAACCCACATTCCCATCTGAATCCAGGAGGAGTGTGAAGAAATGGCCCCTGTATCTTTTCTCAGGGTCCTAGCTAGCAGCTTGCACAGCTCAAAGCAGTATTTTTTTATGTACTCAAATGATAAGCACTTGAAAAAAGGAGGCAGATGAAACAAGCGCTTAGAGCTCCTTGGTACTGTGTCATCATAACTATGCAAATCTGCAAAAGAATTGATTGCTAAGCTGAGTAGAGGACAAGTTATAAGCATGTTGTTCTGTTTAATCGTGCAGGTGTTTTCGTATACAAATATTTGTCAGCCAAACCCTGGGAAATGCTTATTCCTTAAGTCTATAAACTAGAAGAAGAAGAAAAAGAAAACGATGACACAGTTTGCAGGCAGTGGAAGCCAGAAGGAACTCCATTTTTCATTTTTAGTACAACAGTAAAGGGTTTTTTTTTTTTTTTTTCTTTTTCTTTTTTTTTAAACTTCTTCAAGGTGATTCATAGTGTTGGTACTTAAAGAGATATATGAGCTCAAGGCTGCCCATTTAAAAAGCCTGAGAAACTAACTTCAAGGAGAGATCTCGGAACAATCCATTTAAGCAGATACCCTGCCGCATCTGGGTGGGTTTGCTTATTTATTTATTTTATGGTCGAAATGATATGATAATGCTGCAGGCTTGGCTGAGTGCTGCTTAAAGTTTGAGCTGATGTCAGAAAGTGCCAGGCAAAATGACAGGGGAAAGTGCATCCCTTATTCATCTCATGCAATGATGGCTGTTTTGTTTGGAGCCACTGAAATGATGCAAATAGAGCTATTTTTTTAATGTTTCACAGCAGTCTCTTCCCACGCTCTGATGCTTGAAAGGGCACCCCACAGACAAAATTTGATTTATGCTATTTTTGATTTATATATGTGTTTTTGTTTACTTAGCTTATGAAGCATTTTTAAAAAATCTTTATGATTCCCTTACCCATGCAGTATCTTTGTGCTATCAGTATGTATAACAGACAAATATTTGTCTACTATATGAACAGCCATTCTGTCTAATTTCTGAAATGTTTAAAATATATCAAAATGATTCAACATGAAAAGCATTTTAAGAAACAACATCAACAAAATGTCAAGTTGTTTTAGCCAGGAATAGAGTTGTAGCTGTTTCTTTGCTTTGGATTTGTTGGGTTTGAGGCTTTTTTGCTATGTGTAACTAGGAAGAGCTGTTTCAGTCACAAAATAGTATGTAGAAAGCAGGAATAGGGGTCTTCTTTACCATCTTCTATCCATGACATAGCATTTACAGCACATACCTGAGACACTGGAGGCAACAGCTGTATGAAGCATCAGACTTTGGATGCCCCTTCTCCCGGGAGGATCAGGGAACATGTGGCTGCAAGGTGTGGGGATTGCTTGATCTGCCCTGCTAGCACTGTGCTACTGGGGATAAGCGACAAAATACTCTCTAGATCGGGCTATGAAATACAGCTATCTTCTTCCCCTGTGGCCTTTGAAACAGAAGGTTCGAATGCCCTTTTTTTCAAGGTGGGTTGCGGGGAATTTGTTATCTGTAGCAACTGGAATAACACCAACAGAAAGACTCAGGCAAAATTCTGCCTAGTACGCTGTTTATGCTGGTGGTTCCCTGGAAAAATGGGCTCAGGTTCTGCTCAGGTGCCACCTCTCGCATGCTTGGATCTCAGGGATGGACCAAAGGGAGAACAGGCAAGGAAGTGTCATTTCTGTGGCTCCTTGGATTCTTTCCTTTGCTTACAGGGGGCAAAATAAAATGTGTACTTTTTTTATGGATGGACTTGGGGAAGTGTAGAAAAGAAGTAAAACTTACACTCAAGCCAATCTGAAGTGCTTCAGTGATAGTTGTATTCAGAAGGACATATAAACCAACTATCAGTAAGTTATCTGCCCCATCTTTTAACATCGGGGCACCAGAGAAAAAGCAGTGAGGGAAAATACACCCCCCTTCAAATTACCAAGCAGACCAGAAGTTCTCTGTCTGTAATCTGCCTTTTAGGGGTAAGAGGTAATCAAGGAAACCCTACAGCAAAAGGGCAAAGTTGGACCAGGCTAGGTCCCAGGAAATGAGACAGAATGCTCCCCAAAACCTCAGCTTTAAAATGACATTTTCATTGAGTGTGAAGCAAAAGATATAATTTGTTCCTTCTCAACACTCTTCATGCCATCGTCTGTAGCAGATTAATTATTCTATGGCCACAGGATTACAGGAAACTGTACAGGGTGGTCGATAAAGAAAGTGTTTCAGTTATTGCTCCTTATAGGCTCCTGTTATTTTTCTTTCTTGCCAGCTCGAGGTAATATCTTGATTGCCGCCAGTTTGTTTGATGTCAGGGCCAGCACAGTGCTGGCTTGACATGTGCACTAAACACGCTGACAGCAGCTAGGAAGTTCATTGATGCTGGTATGGCAAGAAATGAATGGACTCCAGAAGCAGTAAAATGCACTCTTAGTACATCACAGTGGAGGCTTCACTTTCCCGTGAGATACTGGGCTATTACTTGTCTGTGAGACACACTTCAACACATCATGTCAAACGGCAGAATCATGAGAAAACTTGTGAAGTATGCCCATTAAGGCTAATTGATTTTTAAATACTCTATTATCCAAAGTTGGCATCTAATTATTTCTTTCAAGATCCTGACACGTTCCTGGTAGTCGCAAGAAGCAATGATTGTTCAGGACGCAGCGCTGCGGTGGGCAGCAGAGCATCCGTCTGAAAGGCAGAGACGAGGCTTTTTATATTTTTCCTTACTGACATGTCTGAGGCTGCTGCAAGAGGAATTGTGGTGCAGTAAAAGACGTGTGAGATGAGCGAATGGGAAGCTTGGGGATGTAGTCAGGCTCCAGCTGGAGTTAAGACTTCTATACAGAGATCAAACTGTTCTGGCAGATAATTTATTACCTTTCTCAAACAAATCAGGTTGGCCTTAGGGTCGTTAATGTTTATGGTGAAGTCCTAATCAAGCAAATATAAACCTTATGCTCGGCAGAGATCACATTAAAAAAAGAAAATAATCACAGACTCTTTCTTGTACTTGCCTCTCCTTCTGATTCCGTGATGACAATATTAATTGACTAATGGCAACAGAAATTAGATCAAATGTTGGCGATACATCAGGCCCAACCAGGGTCTTCGTTTAAAGCAAGCACAGTGAGCTGAACCATTCGGCCTGGCTCTCCTCTGGCTTGTGTTTTGAGCAGTGGTCTCTGTTCAAGAGCAGTGCAAAATGCCATTAAGCCAAGAGGCTGCATTTCACGTGTTTGGCAAATGACTTCCCAAGGTATCTGTGTTCTGAAACCAGTGACTGGGAGCTGCTTCCTCACTGCTGCTGTCATCCTCCCTGAGGAAGCATCTCCAGCAGTTTGCTGCTGAGAGCTCTTTTTAGTATTAAGAAAGTGATAAAGGAGGAATAAAAGTAAGTAGCTTCTGTGATTATTTGACGCCCATTTGGCCACGTATGTGAATGCTGCTCTAAAAAACAGCAGTGCTCATCCTCTGCAGAGGGAAGGGACACAAAATGGCAGCTTTGTAACAGGGGTGAAGGCTTCTTACCATTAAAACACAAAGAAGAATCAAAACATGCTAGCTACTTACACGATCGCTGTAAAATACTATCATGTAGCTCACATTTAATCACAGGAAAAGACAAACAAACTGACATTGCTCAGGCTTTAACAATTTGCTCTTTGAGATAGAACAATTTCTTCTCAATACCCTGACTTTGCCATACTTGTTGCTTCATACTTTATGTTCACTCATGCAGTCCAGCCAAAAAGAAAGTATTTCCACAGATTAAAACTGCCTCGAACACATATGGGTTTGGTTTAAAAGAAATAGATGGAGTTTGAAACTATAACTATTTCAGGAAATGAAATACAGTTTTGCGTTTTTGTAAGGTCTTTAAATATTTTATGAAGTACCAATGTTTGCTTGTATTTTTTTTTAAACACCCTCTTATGTATTTTATTATGTACTTTAGTTGGAAAGACACCAAAAGGAGGGGGAGGAAGAATCTTACACCTACATACAGGCCTGAGTTACCAACCTGTATTAATATATAGGAATATAAGGACATAGCAGGGCAAACACTGTTAATTTCTCATGCTTATTTGTCACACACATTTATTTGATTAAAAATGCACAAATATTTGGTAAGGGAACATTGCCATGGGTAAGATGAAGTAACTGTGTAGTCTAGGTATGAAACAAATTTTCTGTAAACATGTCCTTTAATCAAATTGCCTAATTACCTTTACTTTTTTTCTGGAAAGACTCATAAGAAGGTTTTCAGGACAAGTGATTGTTCTGGGCTGGTAGAAATCTTTTGGATCATGCAAAGGTAGGTAAATTGGTAAGACCAGACCAGTTTTGGCATCCACATGCAGAGGCACACACTGTAACTACAAAACAGCATGTTCTGAGCCTGTATTTTCTCTGGGTAGTAGTAGCAGGAACACTGTGTTCATTTAAATTAAACCAGTTCCTTGGATAATAACAAAGTAATTAAAGAAGCCACGGAGGAAAAAGAGCCAATTTATTTGAATCATGTTCATAAAAACTACAACAAGTGCCTGAAGGTAGAAAATAATGTAGTTAAAATGGCAGATTGATGATTTTTAAAAATGCATCTTGATATTAATTTAAATTATTGTCCCTAGTCCGAGAATAATAATGGATGTGAATATTTAATTTTAGGGTCGGGATGGCTCCTTCAGTTCAGTCAAATTCAGAGCAAAAGGTGGCGTGTTTGTTGTAAATCCACTCGGTCTCCAAAACAATATATTAAATCTGGTCATTTTAATGTATTCCTATTTCCATAACTCTCACTGTAATTGCAAGAGATGTAGACACTTCCCTAGATGACTCCAAATTAATATTGTTGGATCCTGCAACATATAAAATGGAACACAAGTAAAATTGCACTTGAAATAATGGGGAGCCTCCTATTCTGCATAAGGACCCACCACACTGAATGTAAGGTTTTCATATCAATCATAGGCCTAAACAAGGGGAAAAGGAAAGGTTTAACATCTTGTACCTCATCAGTTTCCCATATGCTCCTCTGGCTTAGTTTTGTTGTCCACTCATTGAATCATGCACACTATGACAGTTTTGTTACCCATTTCTTAACAGTTAGCCTGCAGAACAGGCCATCTATAGTAGCCTAACATCAAACCACAAATCAGGCTGCTTTATTTATATTGTCCATCACTGGGACAAAGTGATCTTCTATGCCTGTTCCTCCTACATATGCTATCCAGCCTCTTAATATAAAGGTCAGGTATTTTTGTGCAGGGAAAGCTCTTACCTTGGCGATGGTGGGCTCTGTCCCCACCAGAGCTTTCTAGACTTTGGTAAAATTTTCTTCGCTATCCTGTGTAAATGCTGACAAAACACGTTGTATGTTTGAGTGGTGACAGCCATTAACAGTGGTAACCTGCAAGCAACCTTGTGACCCTCTCCTATATGCCTCTTCTGGGGCTCAGTCACATAACTAATTTCCATCGATTTTTTAAATTTTACTGACACATCTTACAGACATCTTCTGTGGTTATGTGTCTGTGCAATAGCCCTCTCTGGGGATTTCCCTAGCTATCCCCAAGTTTGGTGGTCTCAGTACGACTGTGGGGATTCCCAGGCTCTAGCAAATTAGGCAGCTTGCTAATTTATACTAATATTACCCCCACAGGACAAGCAGTCAAAGACCTTGGGACTCAAGTTATCTTAATATCTCTGCTTTATTATCTAGGCAGAAATACCTAATGCCTAATTCAGGGAGGAAATCTCAGTTTTTCTAGCAGTATCCAACGTCAGGGTTTTTTTCTCCTTAATAATCTGTTCTGAATACATCATTTCAGTTCATCTGACACCTACCATCAAATCTAAAGCAAGCTCATAGAGAACTCACTTACAAGTTTATTCATGTTAATCTAGGGTCACAGGAGGTACAGACACAGGCCAGGGCAGGGAGCTGAATCTGTCTCACTGGCACTGATGGATGACTGGCACAGAAGGTCTGTTGCTGTCAATGGATACAAGGGAGAAATCCATTCTTATTCTCCTTAATATATTTGCAGTATTTGGCACTGTTGACCTTATGTCAAGTCTGACAGGTGGCATGAATCCAAAGTAAGTCTTCAACTAGACAAAGACCCATTCTTTCTCTAGTCCCTTTCAATGTCTACATGCATCCAGCTACGAAGTGAACTGGATTTAAAAGCCAGTGATATACAGATGGTGCAGAACTGTACTTCTCCTTCCTTACGTACAAATTGTTTGTTATCACTGAGGTTGCTGAGAGTTTGGATATGGTCCGGTGCTTTGCTTTTCTAGGATAATGACAGACTCTGCAGTAAGAATAACTTTTGCCATGCAGGTGACAAAGCTTATCCATGCAGCAGAAAGACAGGCACAAATCGACTTTTAGCTGTGGAAAATTATTTTAGGGTTCTGGTTATGCAACTGAAAAGAAGTAAAAAAAATAAATTTTGATTGTAAGATAGTACAAAGTAGTTGTTGGAAGGATACCTGCAGTAATTGTTGAGGATGAAAGAGGACACAGCTCTACTGTCTTGAATATTTAGGGTAAGAATATACACTTCGCTATCACATTTGGATTTCATTATGGACAGTAGGCAGAAATGTCACACATGCTCAGAGAATTCGGAGTCTAAATACTTTCACCTGGTCATACTCTGATGAACTGCTTTATTACACTCTACCACTAAATGTTGCATACTGACTGATGATAGATAAAAGTGGGCCCCAAAACCTCATCTGGCTGCCCACAAAAAAGGCAGCAAATATTTTGTAATAAAGTGCTGCCTTGCATCATACAGGTCTTAATCCTAAACAGCAAGCAAAGAAGAATTGCTCTGCATCACTGCTAGCTTGTTTTTACCTTCCTGCATTTTAAACCACAGGTGTCCCACACAGAGCAAAACCCTGTGTCAGATTTGCTGTCTAACCTTGATCCAGCTCTGTTCAAGCCCGGGATCTGTTTAGCAGATGAACTGAAGTTAAACAGGTGAAGTTCTTTGTCCTTAACTCCAATACTCACTAGGTACGAACCACTGGCTACACAGCTTCTAGCACAGGGCGTAAGGTATACTTCTACAAAGTTTTGTTCTTTGGCACATAATTAATTCTGGGTTAATTTTGATCTATAAGGTCCACCCTGCTTTGAATCCTGTATATATTAATAAGCTCATTGCATTTCAACTTGGCACATACGGAATCTAAGGAGACAAGACTTGATGTGTACATCTGGCTGGGGGTGAATGCACATGGGATGGGCTTGCAACTGTGCAACTGCCAGCTAACCATCTGGTATGATCTGTAAGTGAGGGTGATGTCAAAGTGCACCCTCCTTGCTGGGTCCTGTGGAAATTCACACCTGCGTCTCAGTACAGGACAACTTCAAGAAAAATAGTTTCATTATCTAGAACTTGTTTTTACCCTTTGCTTAACAAAGCCTGGGTCTGTTGTTTCTTAGGACCAGTTTTAAGACTCATTTTCTTTTCCTCAGGTGTTATTTTTCCTTTTTTTTTTTCAGTGGATGTTCTTGTGACAGACAAAGGGTTTCTTGCATTGACTGGCTAACACAGGATTAGCATCTGTCTAGCAACAGGGATGCACTGTGTCATGTCTCAAGGACAGCTGTAGAAAGAGCACTTTGTACAGAGATTTTATACATCTCTGTTAAAGAGTAGAACCTTCTGTACGTGCAGTCCATATATAACAGGGTGAATAGTGTCCCTTTGTGAAGTATTTCTGTAACTCTCTTTCTCTCACCTTGGCTACCTAATGGTTCTGCTGTTTTTCAAGCTCTCTATATCCATCCAAGTGAGACAGGATTTCCTGTAAAACTAACACCTCTGGAGCTGCCTTTTTTTTTTCAGTGGGGCAATTTATTTACTTATTTTAAAATATTCCTTTCGTGAACCTCTTACACAGAGCCTATCATTAAAGTTCCTGCTACCTTTGGCAAGAGGTGAGTTTTACAAGTATGAAGAACCCCATGAAAAGACAGCCTCTTTTTCCAAAAACTGCATCTGGCTGAGGATTCCAAGCTTTCTGAAAGCCTTGCTGTTCCCTCACACTCTGTGAGCCTTTCCTTCATTTCCTGTATCATTCGAGGACTTCAAGGGAAAGATAAGGCTGACTATGCTAGTCAAGGTACCTGGGTCCTGAGGTCACCAGCAGCCCTTCCCAGCCTTGCCCAGCCTCCCTGAGGTCTTCTCCCACACCTGACCACGGCCCAGAATGCCATTTCAGCTCATCCTGAAGTCACCAGCCCCAGCCCTGTTCCATGTTGTAGCTGTGCCCTGCCCAACCATGCCTCGTGTTGTTTTGCCTGACCGATGATTTTTGTAAGATACCTCCTCAGAAACCTTGCTGATACAACACTGAAAGTTCTTGTTATTCAGGAATATTTCCCATTCTCCTCTAGAAAGGAAAAAAATCGTGCTACCATACACTTAGTTGTGTACTTCTGCTTACAAGATCTGTAGATTAGCTGTACTTTGTGATAGGTAAAATCAGGTAAAATATAATGAAGTTTTCAATTTCATATGTAGTTATTAAGATGTTCAAAGGAGGATGGAGAATTATAGGTGTAATATATTGTACCACAGATCTTAAGAATGCTTCTCCCCTTATGTGAGCTTTCTCAAGTGCAACAGGCCTAGCATGGATGTGCAAATCACAGACAACGCAAGTATCACAGCTAGCTCAATCTCCAGTGTTAACACATTCTGTCTAGTTCTGTGGCACCGTACTTCTGGAAAAAACATAAAATCTCAGACATTGGTTTTAAGTTGGTGTCTCATGTCAGGGTGTTGGGAAGGAGTTGTGCAAAACAGCGTTTTGCATTTGCCTTTTGCAGGGGTTGTTCCACCTTTATTGCCATGTGTGGGATACCGACTGACATGATTGCACATTTGGTTCTGTATTCCTTGGCAGTCACTGAGATCTCCTTTCCAGAAACCTATCTGTACTGTTTATTGTTTTGGTGTTTGTTAACAGGAGTATATGGCTTTCCAGAACAGAAGAAAAAACCAGCAAGCATACCAAGTGACTACCTTAACCTTTCTTTTTGCAAGCCTTTACTAGGAGTGTTATTTTCACTTAACTACTATCAAATTCTGGTATTAATTGAAGAATCTTCAGTCATTTAAACCTAGTAGAATCCTCTTTCTTTCTATTATTAAACACAATTTTATCATCTTCCTTGCCATGTATTAGGCTACTCAGATTACAAAACAGGCATCAATAGCAGACAGCATAGTGAATATAATGTATAATCCTTGCATACAGTAAATAAATAATAGCTGATAACAACTAATAAAAATAACAATATAAAATATTAGCCCAGAGTTTGTGTGGAGCAAACTCTTATTTTGGATCCAAAAGCTTTGAATTTCTCTTTGATAGTTCAGCAACTTTACTTGCCAGTGACCATAGTTAAAAAAAATTGTACTGGGCTGCCACTCTGTTGTGCCCTACGCTATGAGCAGCAGGATAGTGTTGTGTGGTATTGAACTGATTGTCACTTTCTGGGACAAAGAGGTGCAGTGATGTAACAATAAACCTTATCAAATGGGGGAGTGCTGTGGGTTTAAATGCTACCTAACCCTTTTGCACTCCCAGCTATTACCAGTTCCATTGGAAAATGCAGAATATACAATGCTCTCCCCTCTGCAGAGACTCTTATAAACCTGCTAATTGTATTTGGTAAAGTTCGAAGCATAAGTTAAGTGAGAATAGATGCCTTTCTGTGCCCTTCAGAAGTAAGTGCCTGGGACCCTGACTGGTTGCTAACATTACCGATATGCATGACTGAGAGACACACACGTTATTTATAGAAGCCAGAAAGCAGAATTTTCAGCTTGGAGGTAATTCGTATACTTCAAAGCATGCTTCAGAACTAAATATTTAAATTCTCTTTTCCCTAAAGAAAAAGAAAAGAGACTTGATAAATTTTCCCTGTGGAAATTTTGATTTTGCAGAAACTGCTTTTCTGTCACAAAACATTTTATTGAAAAAACTCTTGAACTGATCTGGGTGCTCACATGAAAGTAAGGAAGAAAAAATATATATCTGTGTAAGTATTTCATGCAAATGGACAAAGCTTTCAATTCCTTTTCAAGAACAGCATGATTCACTTTCAAGGGCATTTGTTTCTTTGTATACAAAGTTTGAAAACAATCTAATGCTCTGTATTTGTTCTGCAGAATATTATTTTTTTTACTTTAAATATGAAAGTTGCTTTTAAAAAGCGAGCACTCTGTGAGATCACTAATTGTAAAAAAAAAATGTTCAGCATTGTTCAGTGTAGTAATGTGGGAATGAGGAATTACCAGGGCATAGCTGACAAATTCTGTTATTGAATATTTTTCAATAGGGAAAGTGTATCAGGTTTCCTTTCACATAGGGTTAACACTGTATGCATGAATCCCTAGGATAAAGTGGAGCTGATTTCACTTTATTGCAACATGTTTTAATTTTTGTCATCTGTTGATTTTTCCATTGGCCATGTGCAGTAAGTTTTTTCAGCTGTTTTGCCTCCTTCATGAGAACACACGTTTTTTAAAGGACTGAAAATAGTGGCTTTTCCCTGTGACAGTAAACCCCACATCTATTAACCTACAGAAACTAAATCACTCTTTCAAAGAATGTGGTCAGAATTTAGTAACATAAAGAAGCCCTGCCAAGGAAAATTCAATGGAAATATAATGAAAATATCTGCCGTTAACAAATATAGACACCTTCACGGTATTACTTTATCTGTTTGGAGAGACTGTGTAAGGCAATTATCTGCCCTGACTTTACCAGTGACCTGATGGACAACCTTGAAACAGGCATCTTGACCTCTCCCCATCTTTGTTTCCTCTGCCAATCTTTGTCTACTCTGCCAATCTTTGTCTGGCTGGTTTGTTAAAATTATTCCCAGTTTTTCTTGGATGTTTGTGCAGCATCTTTTACACAGTCAAATTCTGCTCATGGTCACTGCTACCTGGTGAAGCCAATCTATACATAATGGGGTAACAGTTGTTCCACAGACATGCCAAAAATTTTGTTCCTCCTCTTGAGACGCAGTCTACACAATGCAGGTGAACCTTAAAAATGGCATTTACTCTTATTGAAATGTTAATTTGCCTTTTCGGTGGGAAACCATGTAGATTGGTGGGAATTGCTCTGAAGTCTACAGACAGCTTGTTGGTGTGGTCCATGTTATGGATTTTACCAAGTTTTGAACCTAACTTTACCTCCTTATTCAACTGCCGTGCACATAATTAATCTCCTAAGGCCAGGCTCTTGCACCCTGAAGTTGCATGTGCAGAGGGCATGAACTCCTGCTGTGGACAAAGACTTGCAGATCATGGCTCAAGTTTTGCCAGTCTCACACTCACAGACTCAAATTAAAGCTGAATCCTTGAGACTTCTGTCAATCCTGCTTCTGGACACTGCACACAGAATAAACTCCCTCCGTGCTCTGTGGCTTGTTTCTGATGTCAGCCTTTCTCCCATCAGCGACAGATTCCTTGACTCCCTGAGTTCATCTGCAACAGAACTTTGTGGTCAGAAACCTTGGGTATCATTCTTTCAGGCCTGTAACTAAGGCCACAGGCACAAAGTGTCAGAAATTTACTAATCAGCTGCACAGTGAGTCAAGTCTTCTGCAGTGTGTCCATGTGCCTGCTAGCACATACAAAAAATTAGCTGGGCCAAGTGAGATGTGTTAGATCAAGACTTACTGGATGTTCAGCAATCCCGTGGACCTCTCTGGAATGCTGTCCATAAGATACTCTGGACTGAAAAGCCATTTGCACTTGCACAGTTGCCCTGAAGTGATAGCAGGATGTAAGTTATAACTCATTTTGCCAACTTGTTACTAGGTGAAGCTTCAAGCTGCTCTTGATTCTTGCTTTCCCTTCAGTTTTGGTAGCTCTGACTTCTTTGGGAAGCATCACAGCTGACATCTGGAAGTGATGAGGAACAAATTAGACACAAACAGCAGCAAAATGGGAACAGTGGGATGACTCTGTCCTGAACCACTCTTCTGAGAGCTTCCTTTGAGCTCCTCAGGTATACAGCCTGACAGGGCATTAGATTATCTCATTGGATCTCCCATATAATATGGTCTATTAACACCTACCCAGTGACCCTTATACTGAGAGTTGACTAACATTTATGAAAAGATGGCTAATCAGGCACCTTCCAGGCATCCAGCCTTGACTAAGCTTCCAAGAGACAGCTGCTTTACCCCAGTAGTTTGATCATTCATAGTCTTAAATATATTACAAATATGCATGACTTCAGTCATTATTTTCTCTTAGATTAAATGGGGACTTTAAGATTCTTTGGGATTCACCACCCAATCATCTCTTTACTCTCCATGACATTGCTCAGGCTGTATCTTACTAAAGAATCAGAATGAGACATGTTTCTTTGAAGCACATCTTCTCACATAAATTTCAAGACTTTTTTCAAATTCTAAATTTCCAACTTAAAACTGAGCACAGGGCCTGAACACATTGTCCCATCATTAATTGTTTCAATGTGCTGAGAGATACCACCTCTTTGGCTCATTTAGTTACAAAGCTGAAATTAGGTTCCTTGTGGCATTGTACTGGAAGCTCTTGCTGAATTATTGTCTTTTTCTACCTTTTAATACTCTTCCTTAGTTTCCAAGGTGTCATCTCATCATCTCATCATCTCATCATCCTGCAGCTGCATCCTTCCTGCTTCTTAAATATAAGGAAGCTGTAAAACAGGGAATCCAAATAAGTAAGAAGTCCAGATCAATTTTAGTTACTTATTTTCACCACCAAATGAATTACATAAGAAATGTATTCTTCAGAGGATCAGAGGAGAGAAAAATCTTGATAGCATAAATCCGTATGGAGTCGAAACGCTGAAAACCGGGTATTTGTACAGGGACAACATCCTCCGCTGGCATCTTATCTCTGGATTTCCATGGAGGTGTAAAGGTTGTCCATGGCACATGTGCATGTGGCACATTGAAAAGCTGGAATAATTGGAAAATTAAAGGAATCTCTGTCTGAGTATAGATGAAAAATAGGTAAGATTTTGTTGATTTTCAAGCTAGAAATTTTCTTTCCACTTCTCCCCCTCCCTGATTTGATGAAATGTACTGAAGTGACACATGAGCATTTCCCCGTTGTGACAGCCATGGTTGAAACATGCAAATCCAAGGAGTTGTTGCGGAGAAAGAAAAATGGAACATTGCTTAAAAAAAATAAATCTCAGACATCCCAGAAAGCAGTCAAATATTTATGCAAAATGAGTGTAGCTTTATACACTGGCACTGAACAACACAATGCTCTGTCTCACACAATACTGTCATTCATGTGCGTACATACTGCCACAGGCAAAAGTCCCACACAATGTATTTTTATACAATTGCTAGCATATTTCATTACAAGTTGGTTTTTTAATTCCCTTATGCAGGGGATTCTCTTGATAGAGACATTCTGTCTCCCCAGAGTTTCCTAAAAGGGAGAAGAGTCACAATATAGAATCTAGATAAAATTGTGGAATAAAACATTAAGTTTCTGTTGTAAATAGCATTAGCAGAGAATATTGCAACAATAACAAAGAAGATGGAAAGAAACTTTTTCTTCCCATAAGAGAATTCAGAGCACACATATAATATTGAGTTATATTTTGTGTTCTCACAGATATCTTGTAAACAATTAGAATGACAATGCAAAGTAGACAGTATTGCTAGTATTAAATTCATGATACACAGAACATTAGGACCTCGAAATCTTTTGGTGTAAATAAGAACTGAAGCCAACCTGTGCAACTGAAGCACAGAGCAGAATGACCTCTCTACCTCAAGAACAAAATATGTGATATCGTCCTGCCTTCCTAAGTAACAAGTGACAGGACAAGAGGAAACGGCCTCAAGTTGCACCAGGGGAGGTTTAGATTGGATATTAGGAAAAATTTATTCACTGAAAAGGTTGTCAATCACTGGAACAGGCTGCCTAGGGAAGTGGTTGAGTCACAATCTCCGGAAGTATTTAAAAAAATGCATAGATAGTGTGCTTAGGGACATGGTTTAGTGGTGGACTTGACAGTGCTAGGTTAATGGTTGGACCTGATGATTTTAAGGGTCTTTTCCAACTTAAATAAATGCATGATTCTACAATTTGACCTCAAAGAGTATCAAAAGGGAAATATCCAAAGACTGAAAATATTTGGGGTAGGCTAAAGAAAAGCATAAGAGATGCTATGCTTTAGTTATCTTGCATGTAGCAGTGATGCAGAAGCCACGGCTGAACACAAAGTAATGATACCCAAGAGTTGAATTGGGTTCTTTGGGGTTTCTATTAAACTGAAGCCCTGTGTAAACTGTGGGAAGTCTTTCAAGGGCAGTGGTAGTGCCTGGGCTCACTGTCCCTTGCTCCAGCACTTGCAAGACCTGTGAGTGAGGAAGGGCTTGGATACAGGAGAAAATGATGTGCCTTTTTAAGAAATTGGAAATATGCTTTCCTGCACAAATAAACCTGTATTTTCCTCTTAAAAAAAAAAGTAATAAAGCAAAACAAATCTTCTATGGATTTTTATCCTTGATGGATCTAGTGAGGATCCAGCTGTTCTTCTTTGAGATACTAGAGACAATGAAGTGATGAAATCTGCACACAAGACAGTCTGTATCATAAATGAATAAAACATTTTTTAAATTCCTCTGTGGGGCTTTTCTGTGAAATCCAGGTGTCCTTTCCATTCAGACTCTCAGAAGAGGATGAAATTGTACCATTCATTGTTGCGGGAACAGTATTTGCATAGAACACGCTTCACACAGTGGCTTCTGTCAAAGCATCCATCATCCTGGAACGTCATCTTTCTGGCCACTGTGCACCACTTGTGACACCTTGACGTGTGTTTCCTATGTCCACTACACTCCAGTGTGCTAAACATCCTATACCATGCATCCCCTTCCTTCTTGCAGGACAGTTAAGATTTTTCTTCCTACCTCTTCCTGGCAGAAGAGACATCTCATCCTGCTTAAACCCCATAAATCTGTATGAAAACTTCAGGCCTTTCATTAGAAGGGACACTCTGATTGATTTCAAAGTGGGCTCCCTTTATAGGTGGTTTTTGTCAGATCATTTTTCTGTTACATTTTTCACAGTGATTCATAGATACTCATTTTTTGGGGAACCAGTTTGTTCTGTTAAATTACAGGGGCTTGGCATACATTTCAGTTTCATGATGAAGCATGGAGTAGGTAGTGTTTAAGCTTGCTCCCATAAGTTCATGTCATTTAAATGCACTGCTCCTCTTCAATACTGTCTTAAATCATTTATGTGTACATCACTGCTGGAACAAACCAAATTTTACATTCTACATGCAGTAACATGGGACAATTACAACAATGTGAGCTAATTAAAGCTACAGGGTAAAACTCTGACCCTACTGAAGTCAAAGGGACTTTTGCATCTTACTTCAATAGGGTAAGACTTTCTCCACGAGGCCCTTTCTGACCCCTAAGTTTCCCCATCTGTTTGTGCAAAGAGTCCTGGAGAATATCACATCTCAGAGAGCCAATTAGCCAGAGACAGCAGTACTTCCTCACACAGATGCAGACTGGGTGAACCTTTGCCTTCAGGATACAGGTCCAAGCTGGGGTAGGGCTGTGGCTCCAAGTGGCAGCCCCACCATGGGTATAAGGTGAAAGCAGAGGAGATGTTCTGTGGGCACAAGGGTGAAACAGGGTTGAAGCTACATGCAGTATTGGAAGGTGAGAGGAAATGGCCTGAAGCTGTGTTGCAAAAGCAATTGCTAATTGCTACTTAAAATGACTGCTCCTGGTCAGCGGTGCCAAACCCTCTGCTCTGGGTGGGCCACATGACTCCCTCCAGCTGCTGTTAAAGGGCAGGACATGATGGTGCATCCCCTGGGAAGGACCAGATGTCCTGCACATACAGACGACACGTGACCTTTTGCTTTTATTTTCTACTTTCCCAGGAGCTCCTCAGGACAGGACAGAGAGGACATTGCTGATTGGAGGAATTACTCCAGCAGTGGCAGCCCAGTCCTAGCTGGTCTGTGTCCCACGGTGTCCCAGGGCTCTCCCATGACATTTGAACAGATGTGCATTTTCCAGCCAACAGGAAACAGGATCCCAGGCAGGGCTGGAATCATAGGCTGACTCCTCTCCATCTCTGCCTGACCTCTAATTACCGAAACCACTGCTTGAAGACCTGAAAAGGCTGGTGCTCACATGTTTAAAATGCTCAAAGTGACTCAAAGGATTGTGGAGTGGTCTTAGTAGCCCACTGCACTTAGTTGTTCCAAATATAAAATTAGTTTTTGAAGCATGGAAGTCCACTCTTCATCTGAAAGACTGCATGAAGACTACACTTTTCCTTCAAGTGTTTTTTTTCAATGGAAAACAGATTTTGTCATGGTCTGACTTTAATATTGAACAGTACATTACAGACCATGGAGACAGTGACAAAATGCAAGGAACATAAGGTAATTACAAAACTGTTAAAAGGTGCTTTCTGGTGAATATATGCATACTCATAGAATAGTGTATCAGGACTACTGTTCTTGGATCAGGATAGCACTTATTGTGAAACTGAACATAGAGAAGAAAAATGATCCTTGAATTTGGATTAGATCAATACTATTTGGAGGTTTTTGAGGTTCTTAAAACTGGAATCGGACATCATTCACCTTCCAAATGACAATGCGATTACCTGAAGACCTCCTTGATGTCTTAAGTTCCCTGGTATTTTCATACTTTACTTCTCACTGTGGGAATTGAATGCAAAGAAATGGTGATTCTTTTGGGATTCTTGTGTTGCAAAAGGTCAAGGTTTGATTCTATAATCCTATGTAATCATCTTTACAAAGAAGTGTTGCGTTCAATCTGTACACAGAAATATAATGAAAACTCTTTTAACTAGTTAAAGGTGGACACAGATTAATTTATCCAGTCAATTTTGATTTCTGAAGAAGAGCGAAGCACAGTCTTTGAAAAATCTTTGCTGAATTACCTTGAACCTTAGTGAAATTAAAATCAATGTACTTGTGAATACTGAAAAGAGTTGCCTGTGCCATGATGCCTTTTTTTTTTGTCTTTTGCAATCATTTAAAAGTATGACATAGAAAAGGAGCTCCATTGTATTCTTATCAAATATTTAGGGGTTTTTTTTTTGCTGAAATGCTTTAGTCACATGGGCATATGTTAGTCAGAAAGAAGTTCAGATCAAGAAAAATAAAGTTACCAGAATTAATGATCATGAGCTTATCTATTCCTGACAGTGTTATTGATGAAATGCTGGAACATGTAAGAGAGTTGGATAAAGTGGAAAGAAATAACTGTAGTCTAATTCATATCAAGTGTGGAACAGTTGTCTAATGATCCTCTTTCAAATACAGACCAAATAATGAGATTATATAAACATACATTCTATTAATTTCCTTTCTAGTGACTTACTAGCTAGGAACAATAATCCCATTTTTATTATGGGTTGGTTATGGGATGGGTTTTTTTGGGGGGAGGGAGGGGGAGGGGCAATAGACATCTATTTACAGTAAGAATTAGCTTTTCTTCTAGAAAAGCACATCTGAGAGAACATCAGTATGCCATGACAGCTGGACAAAGGTCTCTTCCAGGTATTGAAACCACAGCCTTCATTTCTGGTTTGTACAGGGAATAAAGCTTTATTAATGGGATTTCAAGTGCATGGTGGTGAAGAGATTTTTAGCCAACAGGGAAAGACATGTCTTGTCTTTTTTTTCTGTCAGAGTTACTGATTAGCTCATGATATTCTCAGGCATCCTACATGTAGGGCTTAGTGAACTTGCAATCATCAGCAGCAGCAGTGGGTTCAACTGAGTGTAACTGTAGGCAGAAATTTTTAGGCCAGACGCTGTAAGTTTCCATAAAATATCAGGGCCATGCAATATACCTCATGGAATGGTCTTTTATAATAATGAGGTATGATGCATTGAACTGTATGATTTCCTGCCAGTCTTGATTTCTATCATGTGAATGCTCTGCTTTATGGGTGATAGAGCCAGACATCAAGAAACACTAGTTTCCATGAGTCTAGGGACCTGCATGGTCAAATGAATTGCTGAGACCACTGCAGTTAATAAATCCATGATATTCAGTGTCATTGTAGACCATATTTTACAGCAACTCTAGCCAAGAGGAGTTTGAAGGTGCTCATGGACTCAGCATGGCACCAGCTAGAGGCATTTTGGAAGAAGAGGACCTTTGACTAAAATGTTCATGCTGGAAGTGTGACTTTCCTAAAGCCTCTCCCTGTGGGCGGTGTCTCAGGTTTTTATTCACTGCATTTTGGACAGATGAAAGAAAAACTTGAGTTACACTCCATGCTGCAAGCAGTATTCCTTCCATTGTCAGTGATGTGTCAGGGATTTTCAACCTGGAGCTGTTCTGTGATTGTCTATCTTGTAGCAAATAAGTAGAAGTAGGTAGTAGGAGGTGTCTCACATGCTAACCAGGAAGAGGAGAGCCTGAGGACAGTGGCACAAACTGTGCTAAAAAGGTACCCGTTAATGTGTGCTGTACATTTGTATGTTGCCAGTGTAGGATGGATAGATATGATGTAGATATGGGTAGATATGCTGTGCTACAGGGACGCGTAGTAGATTGGTCATAACCCACATCCTTTATTATATAGTCATTTGAAGCCACTGGGTCAGTCCACTGGAAGCACATGGTGAATGCACAGTGGAAACATTCACTGTTCATAGCCTGTGATTGCTCTGTCCTCACTTTAAACATGGACTCTCACTACTGTGAGTTGTGTACCAGTACAAGTTAGGGGTTAACTTGCTGGGAAGCAGAGCTGCAGAGAAGGACCTGGAAGTCCTGGTGGACAACAACCTCTCCATTAGCCAGCAGTGTGCTAAGAAGGCCAGTGGTATCCTGGGGTGCATGAAGAAGAGTGTGGCCAGCAGATCAAGGGAGGTGATCCTCCCCCTCTACTCTACCCTGGTGAGGCCACATCTGGAATACTGTGTCCAGTTCTGGGTTCCCCAGTTCAAGAAAGGCAACGAACTACTGGAGAGAGTCCAACGGTAGACTAACAAAGATAATTAGGGGACTCGAGAATCTGTCTTATGAGGAAAGGCTGACAAAGCTGGCTTTGTTTAGCCTGAAGAGGAGCAGACCAAGGACATCTTATCAATGCTTATAAATATCTAAAAGGTGGGTGTCAAGAGGGTGGGGCCAGACTCTTTTCAATTATGTCCAGTGACAGGAGAAAGGGCAATGGGCACAAACTGGAAGACAGAAAGTTCCTTCTCGATATAAGGAAAAACTTCTTCACCCAGAGGCTGACAGAACACTGGAATAGGCTATCCAGAGAGTCTGTGGAGCCTCCTTCTCTGGACATATTCCAAGCCTGTATGGATGTGATCCTGTGCAATGTGCTCTAGGTGATCCTGCCTTAGCAGGGGGTTTAAACTGGATGATCTCCAGAGGTATCTTCAACCCCTAACATCCTGTGATTCTGTGATTCCATGTTCTACCCTTCCAGAGTCACCTTCAAAATAAGAGTTGTTATACCATATTTCTGTGATTCTGTGATTCTGTGATATTGCATTAAGGAATTGGCTTGATAAATGGAATACTGTATTTCTCTATTTATTTGCTGCTGTGAAGTATTGATCTCTTAATTTTAAACATGATCATTCTTCCTCCTCTGTTCTGAAATAAGCGTGAAAAACACTGTTGATGCAACTTTGTAAAGCTTTCAAGCACGTGACTACATTTGGTCATTGTAAGATGACAGTTAAACCAAAATGTGTTTTGTGATTAAACAATGCCAGCATCATCTCATTTTGCATTCCTTGTTGGTGGCATTTTTATTGAATGTCTGAAATATAATAGAGTCATGTTCTTGGAAATGTAAATTAGTATTTCCTTTCTCACTTACTTTACACTTTTCTGATGAACACCACCTAAATCCTTGTCTGCTTGAATGCTGAAAGGGTTGATTTATATCATTGGTTAAAGATAGATCTGCTGCCCAGCCAGCCAGCTCCAAAGGCTTGTCCTTTCCACTCTTTCTAGGTATTACAATGAAGTGCTCTGGAGTAATCTAAATTATGCAAATACTCTTTCCTATCAACTATGTTCCTCATATATTCCCTTAGAGCAAGATTAAAACAGTGAAGGAAGTGTGCTTGATATTCCCTCTAAAATGCTATGTACTTAAACTGTACTTTTTCATGGCTTTGCTACTGGAATGAATTAGGCAAAGCAGAATTAACCTTGTCAGTCACCAAGTCAGCTTCCATGACACAGAGTGCTGTAACTAAGAATATAGAAATAGCAAGAGAGCCCCAATGCAGTCACCCTTCGCTGATTCCTGCATAGAGTATGTAAAGTGCTTTGGGGTGCTCTGAGACGGTAGACCCAATATAAATGTAAAGTAATAGTTAGCAAAGAAAAGCCTTTTTGCCTGGAAGTCAAGGGCAAGGGAAAGCGCTCTCAGGCAAACAAAAGGCTTTATGACCAAAACCATGGATGATTGGGGAAGCTCTGCACAGACCTCAGCCACAAAAGTATTGAGCTGCTAAGTGGAGTGTGTGGCATGAGCAGTTTAGGCAAAGAAAACAGGCTGCTTTAGCATAAGGCACAGGAAAAGTGAGGGAACAGAAAAAAGGAGTGAATTAGAAGCATGTGCAGAGTGGTGCAAAGACTGGGTCCATGTAGTGGTAGACCAGCCTGAGCGCCAGAGAACAGTTGCCAGATCTTCCTGTTCTGGCTAATTTAGTCTGGTAAAAACAGAGATAAATGGGAGCAAGGCAACCATGTGATTCTGAAAACTTGATGCCTGCCATTAAGCTGATGTAAGGCACTAGGAACATCCCCTGGGTTAGAAAAGCAAAACATTCTATCTTTGTATCTACCTTATCTTACACTTGGCTGCCTCAAAATCCTGAGCCAAGTTTTAGTTGCTATTTCAATGTACTCTTCCTGGGCAGAGGACAGGAGGAATGCAAACTGCAGCACTTGGGCTGCTTCTGCTGATCCTCTTGGAACAGGGGCAGGTGGAGGAGGACTCACTTCTCAAAATTAGGAAATCAGAAAAAAAGGAAGAATAAAGGGGGTATCATCAAGTGAGACCTGCTGAACACTGATAGATAAGGGTATGTCAGAGTGCAAGAGGTACCATGTTTGAGACAACCAGGTCACCTGGTCCACGGATGCAGTGTGCAGAGATACCAGCTGAGATAACAAATCTGAAATGCCCTCCCATGGTTGGCTTGTGCACACTGACAGGGTGCCGGGTCTGCTATTGTATTTGACACTAGTTCAAGAACCTCTGCATCACACCCTTTTGCAGGGTGAAGACAGGACTATGGCCCATTCATTGCCAGTAAGTAGCTCTGCCAGTACACTTCAGCTGTACATTTGCTTTAGAAACCCATCTGAGCTCCTCACTAGTCGGGCTTTTCCTGGAATAACTTGTTGAAAACTATTCCTGCAGCATACTTCAGTGAGAAGACACATTCTCTGAAACAAGAGCATGATTTTTGTGGTTTTTAAAAGGAAGCAAACATCAGTTTCCAAAACTGTAGGGGTTTTAATATTATCAAACTTACTTCTCTATCCCAGACTTAGTATATCCAATGAACTGTGTTCCTGCTTAGTAACTCTAAAAAAATTATGCCCCTTAGGCTTTGGAAAATTCACAGACTCTTATCACCTAGTATGGAACTTGGTTGTGACAGGATCCCCCAAACTGGAGATAAAGTGCAACGCTATACCCATTAAGGTATCATTAGTTACTAGCCATTTCAATTTTGTGGTGTTGTTTCCTTGCCACATCTGGTTAATGGAGGAAAGAAGTCCAGAACACTCTGAATGGGAGCTATGGGGGCAATACCCCTTTTTTTTTTTTAGAGCTTTATCTTGTGAGCACTTCAGTGCAACTCAAATGAACATCTAATTGTAAGTGCACAGAGCTGATTGGCATAAACAGAAGTCATATGGAGGGTCCAACAAGACTCCATGTATAATTGCTTCCAAAGTAGTAACACATGACCAGATCTGTCCTATAAAATTTACAAATTAAGAAGATATATCAGAAACAAAGCTCCCCCCACTAACGCTGGATGAATCCAAATGTTTCTGGCAATCATTTCCTAATTCTGTCTTTCTAATAACGACTAAAGCAATCAAAGACTTTTGTGTGGCAGGAAAGGAGACAAACCTGAGCAAAGCAGAAGCTTCAAGAAGAGCATTTAATTTCAAAAAGGCTTGTCTTCCTGAGCTTTAAGAGAATAGCCCAATATAACATTCCCAAATTAGAAGAAAAAATATCTCAAAACACTCTTTGTTCTGTGAACGCCCGTTTGTGTAACAGCAGCAGCATTGTAATTCTTTGTCATCCCTTGTTGACAAGCCTGTTTGAGTTCCAATAATGGAAAACTATCATGTTGATTTGCTTCTGATTAACCTCATCTTCTTGTCATAGTACAGGTATTTTCCATTACAGAAAACAAATATATGGTGATAGGTAAATGATTTTGATAAAGTCTGACAAAGATTTTAAAACAGCTGCATAGCTGCTTATTTTATTTTAGAAAAAACAATAGCATTAAAAAGATGGCATCTGTCAGATGTCTGTGGTAATTCTATCATTAGGTGTTGTCTTGACTTTCTACATCTGGCTATAAGCAACAAATGCTTTTTTCTGTGTTACAAATATTATTTTGAATAACTTAGAACTTCTAAACCAATTGGTAAGAAGAGCTGAAAATAGCGATATCACCAGCAAAACTAACATTAAGGACTGTAAGTAATTGCTCTATCCAATTCTGATATGTTAGCTTCAGACTGCAGTAACTGTATCCCAGGCACAGAGCTGCTGATTGCTTCTTTTATATTTTTCCTTTCAGATGCAGGACTTGGAAAAAGTGATTTTTTCTGATGATCCTATGATGACAATACTAGTGTCATGATGCAGAAAGTATCAAAGCATACAGAGGAACACACTTGTTCTATGCAGAGAAGGTTGTTTACTGTATAGTTAGCAATTACCAGAAGTAACTCAAAGTCAGCACCATTCGTGGCTGTAACAAGACTTGCCGCTTCAGTTCCCTCCGTCACAACAACAATCTGGGCAATTGAAACTTTAAAATTCTGTTTCAAAAGGTAAGCTCTGCTATTGCTTAAAATGTGTAGATGTTGCAAGCCTGTTATTTAACCACATACAGGTACTGCATTGTGCACGGTAACTGCCTTTTAGGCAAATAAAACACAAAAGCACTTGTGTTAAGTGCTACCAACACAGGGCTGCAATGTGAAAACAGTCTCTGATCTTGTTCTAAAAATTTATCCTTTTAACTCTTTATGTTTTTCAAAGGATGGAGAATGCTTGACTGGTAACAAACTCTTGTGCTTCTACCCGTTTCGACTGCAGCGTGTGGCAGAATGTTGCATCCCATTTGTCTAAGTTGGAGTCAAGTCACTGGGGATAGACAGGCCTTGAATGAAAACAGAACTATGTGTAAACCCTTGAGATGGCCTCAACACTCCATGATAATCCTGAATTCAGAGATCATTTTGGAATTACCAGGGAAACTTGTCAGGAACATGCAGGTAGGTCTTAGTCTGGTATGAAAAAACACACACCCAAATGACAAAACATGTCTCCACTCTAAACTTAAAAGGAGCTGGTGGTTCTGCAGAGCATTTTAAACCTGAACCCGATTACTATTTCATGTCTACTTGGTCCATGTGAAATCATTTGCTGGCCTGTCTCCACCTGTGAGCAGAGAAATGGTCCAGCTATAAATTAAACATGATTAGCACTAAAGGGCCAACCTCAGAAGACAGGAGAAGAGCTGAACAACCAGAAAGGCAGAGATGAGCTGATACCTCTGAATTAGAATCTTCTTTCCTTGACACCCCTTAGGAAGGAATTTTACCTCATCTCTATCTTCTTCATAACTATCATCACCTAGAAGTACCAAATGACCACAACTCTGCAGCTCACAGAATGTCAGTGACCTATTACAGCCCACAGTAGCTGAGAGTGGGACTCATCCTCTTATTCTCACTCTCTGCAAGCTCTGGGCATTGGACTGAGCTTGCTCCTTCAGCTCATGAGTCTTCTCTCACAAATCCACAATCCCACCTTGCCACCCAGTTTCTTTGTCCTACCTGTGTGAGTGGAGCGCTTGGAACCAAATGATGGTTTCTATTATATCCTCCTAGGAAGATTTAGTACATTTTCAGTGGCATTATCTTACAGTCCAGGCACAAAAGTAAGGTCAGATCTATTTCTGGGGCCCTGTTGGCATCTATAACTGCTTGAGATGTACTCTAACTGTTTGTGACACCCACCGAGTAAATTTATTGTAGCAATCACTTTGAACATATCTCAAGGATTTCATCATGATATTTTGCTGCTTGCAATGCTGAAGAGAGAACAACAGCATGAAATAAAATGCACAGAACTTTCCCTCTTATGAAAAAGAAATGGAAAAGCAGAAAACAGGCTGAATTTCTCCAGGGTAATTTTATGTAAAAGAAAGACCAGCAACATCCTTTAAGGCCTGAAATGTCAAGCTTGTAAAAATAGTATTCTTGGGAGTTGTATTTGATCATTTGTTAAATACTGTGATATAAAATGTAGAAATCCATGTGTAATGCTTCAAATCCCTAATCTGGTTTAAAAGGTCAGTTGAAGCCTAAAAGGACTTGACATTTTCCCTTTAAAAATATGACTTTTTGACTCAGAGCTAACAACATTTGAGCCTGAATGACCTGAAGGATAAATACAAAAGCTGATTTCAATTGAACTATTTAGAAAGCAGGGGATCTTCTAATTTGTAAGATAGCATTCAGGGAGGTTTTTCCATTAAGAACTCAATTGACTGAAAAATGATTTCCTTGGGTATTCCACAATCTTTCAATGCTTGTGTAAATTTTACACAGGAGGGGGCAGCGAGTGAGGCTGAAGATGTATAACACAATGCCAGGAGAGCAGACAGTCCTTTATGAAACAGAAGTAACTGGCATTTGCCTCAAAAAAACGTCCCCTTTCCACCTCCTCCTTCACTGCCTTGGAAAACTAGGTTTCCTTCAAAATCTTTCCTTTCCAGTGCAGATAAGGCTTCCTGGCTAGTACCGAAGTCTTGATAAATATGATGACATTCTCCTCCATGACACCTTTTCCCACACCTCAGATCTCTTTTGGCTTGCAGTGAGTAGTACACAGGGGTCTGATAGCTGTTTTGGTGGAGGTGTGAATGCTTATGGGTGTTGGAGCTGCAGTGCACAGTCTTCCAAGGGACCTTTTAGGCTTGAGACCAAAGGTGAAACACTGACCATCCAGCACCCTCTCATGGGCACCTGTGCCAAGCCCTCGCCATGGGTGTCCCCAGGGCAGGTACGGGAGGCAGGTGTGTGGGTAATCTATATTTGGTTGCCTCCCATCAGATCTGGCAGTGGGGTAAGCAATGGGGATGGAGATTACCATCTGTGGGATTGGCAGTGAGACGCAGGGGTGACACCACATGACACCTCACAAAGCCCTGCAGAAGATCCTCTCTGCCTGGGCAACCTGTCCCTGGGTGCCTGGTCCCCCTGGCCAACAACCATGTGGCTCCCTGTGGTGTGGCAAGTGGGACTGTTGTGTCATACCGACACTTGTCAGACTGAGCAGTTGCATACCCATCAGTCATTTGCTGGGACAGAAATACCGCCAATTTAACAGACTGTTGTCCCAGGATCGATGTCTCCCAGCTTCCCCCGGTGTTTATTTTTTGATAAATGCTTCAGTTTCGGCTCACATCCCCCCAGCAGCTGGGGACTATTATACCGTGACAACCTTCTATTCCATTGTCACAGTGTCAGATGCCTGAAAAGGATAATAGGTAGATATTTCTGCTCTTCGGATGTTAAGAAATAAGTGCCATTCCTATTCCTTATTTAGTTACTTCTTAATTTTAATGAATAGCTTTAGTGATAATTACCAGATTCCTATATTGATAAAAACTGGCACATTCTGCATGTTAATAATAGCACAAATTTGATATTTATGAACTGCTGTTCTTTTGCAAATATAGACATTTGGTAATGATCATTATGATGATAAAATTCATTAAAATTTGAGAAACAACCTATTATCCCTTCTGCCCATCATCTTTTAATTAAGTAACATGGAGAGATTTTATAAGACTTTCCTAGTCGCACTGCAGAGCATTGTTTCCGTAAGGGAGACTCTAAGTATCAAAATACCTCCAATTCAGTTTTGATAGGCTTGACATAAAAGACTGAAAGAAGATTGACAGTAGATTTATTCCAAAATGTACTTCAGACATTTTGAAAACCTTAAGCCACGTTTGGTTCAGCACATACTTGAATCTTGTTTGGGTGTAGACTAGGGGTTGTAACAGTGTTAGAGCCTACATTAGGATTTGGTAGTTTGCAATAGCAGAAAACTTTTATGGAAATTTATGCTTCAGAAATTTCTAGCAGTGTGAATACCAGAAAATTTGTGAGGTCAGTCATTTGCATTAAAATTTCAGTTCTACCTGAAATGATAAGTGCTTTTTTTGAATCTGGATTTGGCCAAGAATCAAAAGTGCACAGGGATCAGACACATTCAATCAGCTCAGGCATTTGAAGAGGTTCAGTCAGAGCTTTTGGTACTTGTCTACTCCTGGTCTGCATTACAACTAAAAATTAAGATGTATTTTGAATGACACAAAGACATAAGCAGTGTTAAAATTAGTATTCATTTTGAATCTATCATATACTCATATCTGGACAGAAAATTCTCTTAAGTAAAATGAGAAGTTTGTTATTATGACCGTGAACTTTAGGACTACATCTACAATAGCCACAGTCATCTTGTTGACACACCCTGATGTTCCATTTTTAATGCATTTATTTTCATGACTTAACCAAACATTGATACTAATTTCCTTTGATGATACCTTTGTACTCAGTAGAACTGTCAAAAAAACTGTTATGAACTTATTTTAATAGTCTTTATGTATTTCCTTTCTATTTCTTATTACACTAATGCTAAAAAATACACGGTTATCACTTTGAGGACCAGCAAATGTTTCAGGGAAAGATGCATATCCTATCTTTTCCTTTCAGTCTTAACTAGGGCCTAATATACTAACAAATCTGGGCAGATTCTCATGCATACTGTGATATATCATCACTGTGTTCAGCCAAGAGTGAAGGAAGCAATTTTGTGAGGTCGCAGGATGGTCAATGCTCTTCTATTTGAGTTTTTCTTGGGTTCATCCAGGCAATTTTCATCTCAAAAGGTTGTTCCCCTTCTTTACATAGTTAATTCCTTCCTCTACAAATCTGACATAACTCATTTGAGGAGAGGTACATAGGGGTTTCTTCTTCCAGACACAGTCTGGTGTCATGCAAAGGGTATGATGACATAATCACAGGGAAACTCATGGAAAAAACCTCATGAAACAGGAGAGTAAAATATTTTCTCTTTTTACCAGTCCAAAATTAGCTTTCAACATTTTTTTGGAAATCACTGGAACTACCTGGAGAAGTAAAATTCCCTTTTAAAAAATAAAACTGAAACTAACAACCACATGCCACTATTTTAAAACAAAACAAACAAACAAACAAACAAAACCAAAAAAATCAAGAAATGAGATATTTTGCCTTAAATGCAAAGATTTTGAGTTGAAAATGATACTGTACCTGGGATTTGCCTCCCTTCTGTTCCCACCATTGTCTAAAGCTTAACTTTCTCTGGCAAACTGGAGTGATACAGGAGAACCATTTCCACTCTTGAAGAGTGGAAAAAGCATCCTGCTTTTCCACTTCATGGAAAATACCACCCTGCTTACCCACACATCAGGATGAGGCAACTGGACCACAACATACAGGGAATAGTACAATTGTAGTACAGAACTGGGAGGGGAAAAAAAGCAAAACAATTTGATCCTCTTCTGGAGGTTTTGCTTTGCAAATAATCAAATCAAAGCACAGTTAGAGGTTTCTCAGCCTTCCTCTGATAATCATGTAGAATCACAAATTTTAGGTGAATTCTCTGATAATCTGCAAATCAATATAAACCTGCTAGGGAGGGAGAAGAGATGAAAATACTTAATTTTCTAAGTTTCAGAGTCGAAAACTGAAGTTACCTGGAATAACGCTGAACTTTTTTGCAAACATTTAACACAACATTTGGTAAATAAACCATTTTGTTGCTTTGAAATGACAGATAAAACAAGCTATTTTAGCACAGACAGACGGCCAGTTCTCTGCTCAAGTACTGTCTTTCACTAATAATAAAAAAGTGATGGAAATATGATTTATATCTCCAGAAATTTCCATAGGAGTGCCAAATGTTGTCTTGAAGCACCCTGCTCTTAGGCAGCCACTATAGTGAAAACGTTCCCAAGATCTTTCCAATGCAGCAAGCAGGAATAATGTAATACTCTTCCTCCAGATGCATTACATTGTTAAGCACTTAATCTCAAGGACCTTTTTGAAGTTCAGATAGTCCTACTTTATTCATCATCTAGTGTTTAGTTTAAAGTAACAAATGATTGAGCTGAAAGTCTTTCAGGAACAAAATTCCTTTTTTCCCCATACATAAACAGAGTTGCAGCCTTTGCATTTTTCACCATCTGGCCCACAGTGTGAAATGACATTAGTAGCATGTCAGGTTTATTCCCTTTTCATAAAAAAAAAAAAAAAAAAAAAGAGAAAAAGAAAAAGAAAAACCATAATCCTAATCTTTAGTATGAAGAGTATTAAAATGAAACATCTGCCTCACTGAAATGAGTGGATGAACTCTGAAGTCTACAAGCTGCTGGAGTTTGTCAAGTACATGTTTACATTGCTGACTGTTGTAAATTTGCAGGATGATGACAAGAAGTCTACAAACTAAAATATCTTATTCAAATGTTTTTAAACATCTGTTTCAAACAGAAAAGGCCAGAACGATGAAGTGGCACGGTGATCACAGGCAGACCAAAGATACAATAATATTGTAACTTGGGTTGTGTAGTAAAAGATGACGGCAACAAAGGTTTATATCTGCAGTTACCAGCTTGTGGTCTGTAGTCGATAGACTGGAGTGCTGAGAGGGTTGTGTTTGTCATCTTAACTGCGTAACTCCATCCAGAATAAGGATGAAATATGGTTGAATGCCGCTCAAAAAGTTTTTTTTCACAACAGCACCTGCTGATTACAAAGCCAAATCAATTCTGTGTGCCAGAGAGTACCTTTCAACAACTTCTGGAGTTCAAAGATGGCAGATTTCTCAAGAGCTTTGTACAGCCAGGAAGCACTTGACCAATGAGACCATATTATTGTTTAGCAAACAGAGTTTACCCTTGCTATCACAGATTTTTTCCTTTCAGGACTTCAGATTCAAGTCCTAAGATATAGATATTTTTGTAATTGCCATCATCAATTTAAGGTGTCACCATGTACTGAATAGAAATCTTAATTCTTGCCTTAAAACTAAATCCAGAGATGACTAATAAATAGGTGGTAGATTTTTTTGGCTCTTACATTTTGAGAGGCAGAAAAGATTGAAACAAAAATTCACTATTTTCCTGATCAGTATTCTTTATATAGAAATGTATTAATAATATATCATTTATTATTAGTTCATAATTTACTTTGTGATGTTATATTTTCTTCTGTAATATCATCAGACTCATTTGGAGTCTGCAGGGACCTAAGGACTTTTTCTATAAAGCTAGGTAAATGCAGGCATTTATTTAAGTCCTTGGCCTGAGAAAAATTAAAACAGTACAATGCCTTCAGAATGCCTTTGAGCCAATGAAGCACAGTCCCAGGAAAGCAAGCAGGATGGCCGTGGCAAAAGTAGGGCCATGGCATAGTTACAGCCTTGGATGTCCATACTCTTTATTGTTAGCACACTCCCTAGTCCATTTTCAGCCCATGCCAAGTCAGCAGCTAATATGCAGGTGTGCTGAGAGAGACTGAACAGGACTAGGATTGCTCCCAGTAGGAGTTATGTAGGACAAGACCACTTTTGTTTTCTTTTTGAGGAATACGAGTTATATTTAATGATATGGATATGAGATGTGCCAATTGCTTTGAAAGCCGGAAAATAGACCTTGGCCTATTTTATTTCCTAGTATCCATCTGATAATTTATTTCAGCTAACATTGCCAAAAGCAACAGAATTTTACTGTGTATTTGATTAATCTGAATGACACAATAATATATTTGCACCACTGCTTTGCCACATTGTCTTGTGAGGACTCATTCCCAGTGACAGGGAGGTTTAGGTTGGATATTGGGAAGAGGTTCTTTGCTGAGAGGGTGGTCAGGCACTGGAACAGGCTCCCCAGGAAAGTGGTCACAGCACCGAGCTTGACTGAGTTCAAGAAGCGACACAGGATGATGCACTCAGCCACATGCTCTGACTTGGCTGGCCCTGTGTGGAGTTGGACTTGATGATCTTTATGGGTCCCTTCCAACTCAGTATGTTCTGTTTCTATGATTCTATTACTTAAGTTCATGTTTACGCACCTGGGGTAAAAATGGTTGCTTGTGTTTGTAAATCAATGGCACTATTACTGACTTCATCAGACCGGAGCAGGATGAACCATCTACCTGTAAAGGAAGCACATGTCTCAGGAGTACTGTCCAGGCTGCTCCAGCAGGAATGTCTGGTCTAGATCCTAATGGCTGAAATTTCTCAGAGCAGTCACACAGCAGAACAACCTAAATTAATGTTGGACTTTCAAGGAAAGGATGTAAGAGGAATGCATGAAAGGGAAGAAAGGTTATTTATAAGCTAACCACAAAGAAATTAATAAGGCTCCCTCATCAATCGCCCACTATAGGGCAGTACAGGTCTTTGTTCTGGAGACATAACTCAAGATACAGTTTATAACAAAGAATGCAGTTAAGCTTCATAGTTGTGTTCATATTCATCTTTAACATATTTATCTGATGGGCTTGAGATACCTTTTAGTATCATTTTTTTTAATATCAGTGCCTGGTTTAATGTACCTGCAAATTATCTCAGCCTTGCTAAACTTGTAGTCAGTATAGCTGATTACAAGTTTTATTCTTTACTTTCATGATGGTTGCCCTAGAATTCCTTTGATGGGGAGGTTCCCAGTAGTAAATTTTAATCAGACATATCTTTGTCAAAGACATGATTTTCTTAGGGAGTTTATATGACTTAAACAAGAGATTGGATATCCCTTCAGTGTACATCTTTAGCTTCTTTGTGCTCCCTCACAGGCAGGTCCAAAACTAAAGGTTCAGTTTCTGTAGCATTTTAGTACATATTTTATGGTCCCTACAGAACATGGGCTATATACCAAGTGAAAAGAGCATATTGAAATACCAGCCCAAATAGGAAAGATCATAAGTCTTAGGAGAGTGGTTTAAATAAAGTACATTTAAAGGAATTTAAATGAAGAGATTACTTACTCAAATAATAATAATTGCTTCTGTAGAACGCCTTTTTCTCTAGGAGCTTCTGAAAGTCTTCATAGACTTTATACTATAACATTTTCCTGTAAATATATGTTACTCTGAGGTTGAAGAGAGAGTTAGTGGCTGTGCATTTTAACAGGGAATTCTGGTGGAAAACAAGCTAGGGTCTGACTGAGATACTAGAATGGGTTGTTTATAAAGGTGTCATGGTCCAGCAGTCAGTTAGGTGACTTGCTTAAAAAAAGTGTCTCCAGCAGTGTTAAAAAATGCTGTTAAGTACTTACTGTGAAATAAAGGAGTGCCGTTTTAAACACTTTTGGTTAGCTGCCCTGGGCTCAGGTCTGTTTCTGTTGTAACCTCTGGTGAGATCATTGCTCTTGAGCATACGGTCCCCAGTTACTGTGTAAATAAATTTTCTCCATCACGGTGAAATTTTCTCCATCTTTTTTATTAATGATTTTAATTTCACTTTAACGTAATACCTGCTTTTATCTAATTGTTCTTTTATTAGGAACAAGATTGTTATCTCAAACTTGGATTTTCTGACTCCTTGGCTGTCAGTGAATAGTATTCCTAATTTAGCCTAGGGTCCACTTCAGCTAAAAATACTGGAGCAGAATCATTCAGTCTAAAAATTCAGGAGCTTAAGAGGTATGTCGAGTCCTCATTCACCCACCAAATCTGTGCCTACCAGAACCACAAAGCTTACACAATTACCAAGTGTGCAGGCACGTCGAACAATAGAAGCGTCTCTTAAACTGACAAATAATCACACCGTAGTTAGTGCTTTAAATACTATTTAGATGAGAAAGAAAAGCTGAATATCCACAAATTTTTATTTTCTAACTGCTTCTCGCAGTCAATACAGACACATAAACAAAAAGCAGCCCTTACACACGAAGCACTACTCTCTTTAACATGTCTTTTGGGTTCCTAGCTTAGCAGACTGAAGTTCAAACAGAAGGTCAGAACAATTCAGAAATGTAGAAATCACAGCACCTCTTTCAGTGGCCATAACTCCAACCAGCGTCAACGCACCGCCTCATTGCTGTACGTACAGGGACGTAAGATGTAGAGGTAAATACAACTTTTGGAGAGATGTGAACATGCCATGCACAGAATAGGGTTAAGAAAAGGTTGTTTATCAGAGTGTATTTATACGGAGAGGCAGATCCACAGGGAAAGAACACACAAAACCGTGCTTCCAGCGCCCTGCCTAGGACAGGATACTATAAGTCCCCACCATGCTGGTACACAAAACTGTGTTTTGTGGAAGGGCTTTCCACAGAGCTTCTGCGATGCTAGCAAGCAGAGGGCAGATTTGTCATTGTGAGCAGTCGGGAGCTGTGTCAGCTCCACACGATTGCAAGTGCAGCACAAAGCCTGCTGGATTCTCTGTTGAAGCCAGTGGAGTTACACAACTACATAATTTATTAAAATCCTCAGCTAGGCGCGTGGTTTCTGTTGTAGTGAGGATGCAAGGAACATTGTTCCCTTCTCCACTCCACTCCCTGATGAAGTAAAAAAAAATCAAATATATCACATGCTATACTGCAGGGTTATAGAAGAAAGAAAAAACCAAAAACTTTCATGAGAAGATAATGTTCTTGGAGAATTTGCCCTTCTTCTGCGGACAGAAAGTTATTCCTCATCCATAATTACCCTGATATATAATGTTAGAGCTGTATTTTATGTATGTATACAAAACCTTTTATCACAATTTGAATCAATAGCAGTAAATAGCATTTTTTGTTATAAAAGAAACAGAGAAAATCTTTGTAGAAGAAGAAAACAGTGGAAAGAACTGTGAACATCAAGATGAATTAAGTGGAGAAATCTTTCTTTCCTATTTGCTGTTTTGGTTGGGAACAGGGAAGACTGAGGAAGGTGTCTATGAAATCCAAACTCCAGACTGCAATTTAAAATCCACAGACTTTTCATTTCACTTACTGCACTTTTATTGAAAGAAAGCAATCTGGTGATAGGGCAGCCTCTCAAAAGCACCAATATTTGCAGAGAATTGGAAACGCGAGTAGTTACTAAGGCTCCTTTAAATTATAGATTTCTGAATGAACTAGAATTTCATACAATGAAAAAAAAAAACCCCATAATATTTGGTATAGTCAAAAAAATGGCTAAATATTTTGGTAAAGAGTCTATTCTATGTAAAAGTATGGCAAAAGTTGAACATTACTGTGTACCCCAGTATCCACAGTGCTGCAGTCAAGGAAAATACCCAATTTTCCAGACATCTTTTACTGATCAAGGGATCCTTCAACTTGACTGTAACTTGATAAAACCTTTTGAGTTATCCTACAGAGTGCTTAATACTTCCCTGGTGGATTCCTGAGGTCTTCTCAAACGTAAAATATTTCATGAAGTGCCAGGCTTTTCTAATCAGGCAGCTTCTGCTTTCCAGCTTATCTAAAAGACACATTATTGAAAACCTTTTCCTTTCACTGGAATTTTGTCTATTGTTTATATAGGTATTGGAGAGAGAGATGTTTGATACAAATTGTTTCAGTTGGAAAGAGCTCTGCCAAAGAAAACAGACAGGCAGCTGTTTGCATTGCATATAAAAATTTTGTTAAATATGGCTGCACCTGTGTAAACACAAATTTATTTCCAAGAAGTGCCCCTGCAGCTGCAAAAGCTTTCAGACATTGCCAGACAAGTTATTTTTATTAAACCATGTAACATAATAAATAGCTCTTTCGATGGTTGTCGTGCCTTAAGAACATGTAACATAAAAAATCTTGTTCCAGTTTTAGGGACGGGTGAGTTAGGTTGGGTTTTTTTTAAAATTTTATTTTCTGAAAGCTGACAGAGCAACAGGCCCACTTTATACCTTATTATTATATTGTATTAATATGAAAGTTTAAAGCAGTGCATAGGTGTACATTGTGTATGAACACTATGTGTGTGTGCGCACACATATGTAGAGTTTTAGATTTTGTTAATGCCTCAAAATTAAGGTTAATGCCTCAAAAAAAAAAAAAAAAGGTATTTAAAAGGCATGTAGATTGAAGTCCTTGAGGATGTGATCTAGAGGTGGACTACGCAGGGTTAGGCTGTGGTTGGACTCGATCATCTAAAGGGTCTCTTCCAACCCAGGTGATTCTATAATTCTAGAAATCTGCCTTGTCCAGAGCTTATCAGAGGTGATAGACTTTGACTGCCTGCATCTTAAAGACTGGGAGGTGCTGGGAAAACTCCAGGGCAGGGCACTGCTTCTTTGTGAATCAGGAGCTTTTTGTTTCCTCCTGCTGCAGGGTTCATGCAGACACAGAGCCTGCACGGCCACCAATGTCCTCTTCTCAAGGAAGGCAGAGGTGTAAGCCTGGGGAAGGCGTAAGGTCCGTCCTCCCCAGCACATGCCAACATAATCATGCTCTTGATTCTGAGAGAAAGAAATAGAGGGGTAAAATGGCTTCTGGGTGCACTGGAAACTTGCCCTGATTGTTAGGGATCTGTAACCAACTTCAACTGCCACAGAAAGCAGTACCACCATGCATTTGACAAGCAGGATGCACTCAAGCCTGTGCTTTCTGGCTGTAAGGCAGAATTCCTTCCCCTGCTCTGGACACCCTTGGAGACACAAAAACACCTCACCGAGGCAGATGCAAATGGATCTCCAGGGACCAACTGTGTGACCATGGGATGCAGTCCACATTTACGACTGTGCATTCTCCAACCTTTAGGAGCCTCTGGGGTAGGATTAACTGATGGAGTGTGCCTGGGCTCTGGGTTTCCCTATGCAGATGAACATTATGGAATTTGTCCAGTATATTTGCACTCGCTCTGAGGTCCTTTCTGCTGCTGTGCCAGACTTGGACTGAAAATACATGTATCATTATTTAAATCTATACACATACACATTCAGCCTATGTGCAACACATCAAGAGGTCTACCTCTTCTTAATAAGTTCGCAGATCTCCCACTGACATTTATTTCAGTTGTTTATATTAAATCATTTTGAAGGAGAATAGAAGCTCTTTTATACACTGTGGGCTGTATGAATGGCGTCTCTAGAAAGCTGAAATCAATAGTGCTTAGTGATTCAATCAGTGTTAGGTGCAGCACTGATTCAAGGGGTAGGGAGCCTCCTTGGATGGGGTAATATGTGCAAACGAGCCTATCTGAGCTTAGCTCTCCTTCCTGTCTTTCCACGAGGATGCAGAGGCCAGGGGTGCCAGGGCCACTGCTTGAATTACAAGCATAAGCTAAAGCCATATATAATTATTTTTAAGGTATATTCCTTGGTGATTAATGTGTAAATAGAAACACACAGACACACATTTCTCAACCATGTTTCTGTGCTCCCAATTCAAGCACAAGGGAATGGATCTTCAGTAAATGTCATGGCACCTTTTCTCAACAGTCTCAACCTCACTTCCCTGTGAAGGTTTTGGAAGGCAAAGCTAATTGGTAGGTATGATATCAAGGAGTTGCCACCACAGCATTCAGTGAGAAATGTAAGCATCAGAGCAGGTTCTTACTCATTTTAACAAGAAGGCAACATGAATCAGCAGCACTATTCTTCATCTTTGCGGGAAGAAAGAACCTGAAATACTGAGAGAAGCAGTCTAGCTGAAGGTGGCATGTACCTGCTTGATGTAAAGCAGACAGATTTCATGTCCTGCTCCAGTTCAGACCTGCAACTCTAAAATTGTTGGGATGATATTGAGCCTATTTTTTCCACTAGTGAGAGTGGAAACAATGAAGCCTACATATATAGGAAAGAAAAAAAAAAGTGATTGCCAATGTTTGCTTGAACTCCAAAGGAGTGCAGTTTCTATTTCTCACAAGCAAGTTGCCTTTGGCTCCCACAAACCTCTGGAGAAGGAGTTCTTTGAACATGTCTGCAGTGACAAGCATTTTGATCTGCCATGCTAGATCAGACAGCTACTGGTGTGTGGCTAGCACCAGATACACAAGAAAAATGTATATGGAGCCTATGGGAGGCAAAGTTAGAAACATTTGAAGTTTAGGAGATCTCAAGCAAGTAAAAAAGCCGTGATTCCCATAAATTTTGTAGACTGAAATTTCAAGTGGCTGCAAGGATGAAGTACTGAAGTACTGTGATACTAGAGAAGTAGCTATTAAAGTGAATTGCACATATGTATACGAACAAGTGAAATTTGTTGTTCACTACTGAGGAATTTTTTCTAACTCTAAGAATTTCAACAGCTGGTCAAGGAGACTCATAGAATAGTTTTGGTTGGGAGACACTCTTAAGATCATCGGGTCCAACCATTAATCCATGACTGCCAAGTCCAACCACTAAACCATGTCCCTAAACACCAATTCTACACAGCTTTTAAATACCTCCAGGGATGGTGACTCCACCACTTCCCTGGACAGCCTGTTCCAGCGACTGGCAACCCTTTTGGTGAATAAATTTTTCCTAATACCCAATCTAAACCTCCCCTGGAACAACTTGAGGCCATTTCCTCTTTTCTTATTGCCTGCTACTTAGGAGAAGAGACTAACACCCACCTGGCTACAACCTCCCTTCAGGGAGATGTAGAGAGCAATAAGGTCACCCCTCAGCCTCCTTTTATCCAGAATAAACTGTATGAAACAAGGACAATTTTCTAACAAATCGATTTTGAAATAAGTTTATGAATTGAGCCATAATTAGGAAGTAAATACGTAAAAGTGATGACTCATACACAAAATCAAAAGACAAAGACAGCAGGGGAGCAGGAAGAAGGCCCTTCTCCAAAGAAACACCCTCTTCGCCTTTCTGCTGGTGGGGGAAAAATACAAACCTCAGCTTGTATGTGCAGCTCTCCTGCCTTGTAACAGATGAGTTACAAGGTAGGAGAGTATATAAATACAGAAGCACAAGACTGGAGGACATTGTGTCCAGATCCTGTGATCACAATGACTGAAAAGTAACTGCTTTCTCTGACATTTGTGTACGAATGAAACTTTGACCAATGGTCTGGAATTGGTTTGCACCATACGCGTGCTGATGACTGTAATTTCTGATGTGTGGACTTGGCTTTTGTGAACAGCATATTCTTTATTAGTTCTATAAGAGAGATGGCAAATTGGAAAAAAACCCACACAAAACAACAAAACAGGAAAATAAAACTATGAGGTCAGTCTGTCTCCAGTATTCTTGGTAAGTAAGACTTTCATATTCACGAGGCGGGAGACTTGTCTCCACTCAATAGCAAAACATTCTCCTTTGGCAGTAAGGATGCGGTCCTATGTCAGGAGGCAGCAGTAGGGCACAATGTGGAATGTACAGATTCCGCAGTAGGAGGCATGCTGGCATCTGCGATGCAAAAAACACGGCCATCAGTCTTCCTGCTGAATGGGTAAGGAATCTGATGACAGCAATCAATTCATGGTTTTTTTTTTTTCCATCCAGACAAGAAAGACCAGTTTCCTAACTCTCTGCTGTCTCCAGGATGTACAAGAGTCATTTTGGGTTCCTTATTCCTGGGAGAAAGCACTGCATGACTGCATGGCTAGCTCTGTGCAGAGCAATCATGAAATGCATTGTCCATGCGGTAATACATATTTTATTGAAGAAAGCGCTAAAATATAAAGTGTTGGTTGATTATGGGTAACCAAATGATGCTAGATGTCCACAAGCACTTATAATAAAATATTAAAAGAGTTTTATAGTCTAGCAAAAAAAGATAAAAATATAGAGCCACATACTTTTGATTTAGTTGCTTCAATTTCCCTTTCCGTACATTAAAAATGTATATAGGAGCTGCATAGGATATCAAGCCACTTTATTTTCTGAAAAACACCAACCTAAGTACAGTTGATTTGCCAAGTCACAAAGATTCACCCCAACTAAGCTACATGTAACTGAGTCACGCTCATGATCCCTCCTCAAATAATAAATTTAGAATCCTTATTAGAAAAAGCGATGCTGTCTAGCACTTGGAGATAAACTATGTTGTAGAAGTCTCTCGAAAAAGATAGAAATAAGTCGCTTAATAAAGTCTAAATCATTCCTTAGGTTAGCTAATAGAAGCACCCGTGGTTATAAAATTAATCAGTCTCTGCTATTACAGCAAATTGGTGAAGATTGTATTGACACATCTTCATCTGCATGTCTCATCAGAGGTGTCCGTGCCATTTAGCTACAAAACCCTGGAGGCTTTACTCTGCACAGAATCTTATAATACTTCAATTAAGGGACACCAAGCTGCCAGCCAGACAGCAGAGCATTTATTTCTTGATGACTCCTTAAGTTGTGCCACAGGCCTATCATTAAGAGAATATTTTTCACAGCATGTTGCAAAGATCCTCATGCCATTAAAAGGAATTGAAAAAGCATCAATTTGTTGTTTCCACCTAACACAGATATTTTTCATTGCTGGAACAGCCATTAAAAACAATCTGTTTTATTGCGTTCTGAAAAGATCACAGGAAGTACACATTGTGATTTATTTTAAGTATGACATTAGTATTAAAAGCATAGTGAATCTGAAGTATTTGAAATAAATACTTAAGAAAACAAAGTATTAAATATGCTTTCTTAAATTTTTTTCTGAATTTTTTTTTACCACATTTTCATATGAAACCTTCAAACAGCCAGTCTTATATGCCCTTGAGGGGATATTTGCTTTTTAAGAGAGAATAAGACCCTCCTTTTGCCATGCAATATTCATAACTGATTAATAAGCCCATGTGATGGATAGAAAACTGAAAAGTTAATTTTTGCCGTCATATTTCTCCTATGGCTGTGATCTTTCCTCAAGGTAGGGTAATACAACATCTAGGAAGCTTTAAATGGAATATAATGTATATATTGAAAAAATAACATTTTGTCTAACAAATTAGGACTAATCTGCAAAGCAACTCAGGTGTTGCTCGGCCACTTGAAGTACTTAACTTCAATAGCAGGAAGAACTGAGGTTCTGAAAAAAGTCATAGAGTCGTAGAATTGTCTTGGTTGGAAAGGACCTTTCAAATCAACAAGTCCATCAACCATCAACCTAACCTGCCAAAACAACCAATAAACCATGTCCTTAAGCATTGCATGTACCCATCTTTTAAAAACCTCCATGGATCGCAACTCCATGGAGGAGGCAGGTTCAAAGCCAATAGGTCTGAAGACCTGACAACTAGTAGAAAACTCCCCAGGTACCTACATTTCCTTAGACACCAAGAGGTCGATGTGACCATCAAAGCTAACCATGGGGTAATCCAGAGATCATCAAGCCCACACTGATCACTCCTGCAAATTCTCATCTAGGGCTCATTCCAAGCCTCAGTGGATTCTCATCTAGGGCTCATTCCAAGTCTCACTCAAGACATGAGCATATAGCTGAGTGATGTGCTCAGCTTTATTGAATTGGTACGTGAATGGGTATGCTCTCCTGCAGAATGCAACATCTCTAGTGTCTCCTCAGAGAAGTTTTTTGCTTTGCTTTGCACTGCAAAGTCAAATAAGAAAAGCAAGAGACTTGCTCTCTCAGCCAGTGTACAAGGACTTCATACGAGAGTCACAAAAATGATGGTCGCTGCACCAAATCAGACACTGCAGGGACCTGAAGGAAGATTTCTCACATCCCTGGCGACTTCTTCAGCCATTGCACTGTCAATGACCATGCTGCATCTCTTTTTTGATCTTCCCATTCTAACAAACAGTCTCTTAAATGATTTTTTAACACTGACTATTCCACATACAGATACACACGGTGAGCTAGGATATCTTTCGAGGTACCTTAATTATGTTCCTACCTGAAGGAAAACCAATGTGAGTTGTTACTGAGTATTAAGTCTTTCCAATGCTCAGGTCCCTGGTAACCTCAGCCCATGCACACCAATGCTGTAATTTCATTGGCAATTTTGAAGGAAGTGGTTTGACCATTTTATAGGTTAAGAGGAACATAGAACCATAGAATCATAGAATCATAGAATGGTTGGGGTTGGAAGGGACCTTAAAGATTATCTAGTTCCAACCCCCTGCCGTGGGCAGGGACACTCTCCACTAGACCAGGTTTCCCAAAGCTCCATCCAACCTGGCCTTGTGTCCTGGTTCCAGCCAGGATGGAGTTAACTTCCCCAAGAAGCTATCACAGGTAAGCCTAGTTGGGCCTGGCTGTTTTCCACACTGTGTGACATCACTTCCCCATAAAAGGGGCTGGTCAGGGAGGGGTGGTTTGGCTCTGGGACAGTTCAAGTGCTCTTAGGCGTCAGGTCAGGCGTCATGTTGGTGCAGTGCTCTGCGTTACTACTGCTTCAGGTCAGTAAAGTGGTCTGTGTTACATATACGTGTGTGTGTGTGTGTGTGTTTATGTGTGTGAATTCTGCTGCAGGCTGTTATTGTTCCCCTTTCACGGTGCTGTCAGTAAACTGTCCTTATCCCAATCCATGGGGGCTCTGTCTCTTTGTCCTCTCATGGACGGATCAGTGAGTGGCATGTGGTGCTCAGCTGCTTCCTGGGGCTGAACCACCACACCTTAGACACTACCCTGGAGCGGCAGCCACAGCTTCTCTGGGCAGCCTGTTCCAGGGCCTCACTGCCCTCACAGTAAAGAATTTCTTCTTAATATCTAATCTAAATCTACCATCCTTCAATTTAAAACCATGACCCTTTGTCCTATCACTCCACGCCTTTGGTAAACAGTCCCTCTCCATCTCTCCTGTAGGCCCCTTCAGGTACTGGAAGGCCGCTATAAGATCCCCCCAGAACCTTTTCTTCTCCAGGCTTAACAATGGAGCCAAACTCTCTCAGCCTGTCTTCACAGGAAAGGTGCTGCAGCCCTCTCTCTGGTGCTGGCACAGCTATTTGTAGAGTCATAGACTTCAGCTGGGCCATTAGTAAAGGCTAAAGCTAAACTGGTCAAACTGGTCAAAAACAGTTTTAGTATTAATTTTCAGCAAGATCAGTCCTTGACCTGATCAATGTATGGCTCCACAATTGCTTGGGTTGATATAAACTAGGGTAAACCGAGAAGGCAGTAATAAGCAATGTGGAGCAGAGCAAGAATCCTTTTACAAGGAATAATGCAAAATTAAATTATTCTTTCATGGGATTTTACTGCTAGTACATTGTTGAATTCAAGCTGGTAAAGTAAAAAAATAACATATCCTGAATCTTGCAATATGTTTGCCTCCCAAGCATCTCTAACACACAGCAATGAAAAGTAGCACTGAAAAACAAGTATTTGTCACCTGAATTTGATTCCTTGCATGGCTATTTCAGTGTAAAATCTTTATTTAATAGAGACCAACAGACAATCTATTTTATTAGCCGTTGGTTTATCTAGCCTTGATCTTGATCCCGGAATCATAACTCATGTGAGTAATCCCACTGAATGAAATAGGATTCTTAACATGATTAAAACCTGCTTCCTCAAGTAAAAATTTCTAGGGTTACGATCCTTATTTGTAGTAACTTGTTTTGGGATGAACCATTAACAAGAGACATCTTCATTTTAAATCAGCACTAAACTATCCTGTTAATATACTCTTGAGAGAGAGATATTAAATTATTTGGCCTTCTACCCTTTTTCATAAATGTGAATTTCTGAAAATATATTGAAAGGAGCAGCATTTGCAATTTCATCTCCTCACCAATTAATTTAAGACTAACATGTATGGCAAGTGTCAATTTTGTGGAGAAAAAAACATGTTATAGAATGAGGGCCAGACTCTAATTCGTGTGAATAGTCTTGCTTGTGTGAATAGTCCCATCGGTTTCAATGGACTATTCAGACCGGTTCAATGGGATTATTCACATACATAATACCCTATGGTTTTTGGGATGAAAGGCACTATATGCATGTAAGCTATTATAAAAATATTAATAATATGCATTTTTAGTTGCAGCAAAATATGAGTTTATGCTGGTAGTCATTATAGTCCATCAGCTAAATCATGCTTGAGCTAAGAAACTCCTACTAAATATCCAAAACACTTATTTAACTGTGCTACTAATAAGTAGGGTATTTTTTATAAAAATACAAATACACATTTACATGAATGAAATAACGGCATGTATTTACAGAAAAGCTTTTGAGAGCTTTCAGGTAAATACTATGTATGTTTTCTTACTCCATAAAGGCAATTTATTTTCCCTTTTCTTTTTCAGAATAAACAAAATACAAAGGTCCAAATTCATCTCTGCAGTATTTCTATTGACTTCAGTCAGGTTTTACCAAAACCAGGAAGGCAATTTCACACAAAGGGTATCACAAAAACCTCTACTGCCAACCATTCAGAGGGCCAATTTGCAATGTGTTGTGTGCAAGCAGTCCCTGCAAACCAGCATGGAACCCTTCAGCAGCTTCAGAGGAGCTGAATTGCACATTAGGCAATATTCACGTTTCTAATGCCAAAACCTAGAAATCCATAGTTATCATAGATCCACAGAAATTCATAGATATCATTCATAGATTGCAGTAATAATAATAATTAGAGAAAAATTGACAGACAAGTTACATCTGAAGAACCTTTCCCCAACAAAATAGTGTATTAAAAAAACTCTGTGGGGGCACATCCACAGCCACTGTGACTCTGCGGTCTTCAATTCAAAGTCAGCCAACTCCTAAAGAATAAAAAAGGGGAGAGAGAGCTTACAGTGAATTAACATCACATAGTCTAGGAAATCAGTCACTGTCAGGGAAACAGTTTGCTAATTTATTTGTTATTACTCTATGTACTTATTTGTTTATTTCTTACCAATTCTTCAGGATGCCCAGTAATGCAGTGAGTATGATGCAGTTCTCAGGTCGTTTTAGGTAACCAGCATGACAACCTAGCTTAATGGAGCCCTAAGTTTGCACTACATGGGGTAGCTCCACAGCTCTTCCACCCCCTTTTCACACTTCTCGTTCGCTGGGTAGGAGAGAAAATGGTCAGAGATGATGGAGGTCATGACTGGATATTCAAATCTGTCCTCCAGGCAGAGAGCTGTACAGTGTTATGCCCATTGGTGACCGCTTCTGCTCAGCACTTCTACCAGGATATTTCATTGATGTGTATTTTCTCTGCCTCTGCATCGTGTTTTGACTTGGGCATTGGAACAGGCTGCCCATGGAGGTGGTTGAGTCGCTGACCCTGGATGTATTTAAAAGATGGGTAGATGAGGTGCTCAGGGATATGGTTTAGTAGAGGATGGGTATGGTTGCACTCGATGATCTCAAAAGTCTTTCAACTCAAACCATTCTGTGATTCTGTGATTGATGTGTCAGTCAAAAACAGGGGTTTGATTTGCCAGGACCTCGCATGGGTCCAGTACTTTAAGTTCACATTCTGACTTCAGTGGTCAGGAGGTTTGGGTGAAGTACCATTCCCAGACACACACCATCTGTGCAGAGGACAAAATGGTAGAGGATCCTGAAGCCACATTGTAGGTGGACCACCCAGATGGGGCCTCAGTGTGTGCCTTCAGCTTTGTTTCCTGTAAGAAGGAAACTTCTTGAAGTGCTATGGTGTGTCCAAATGAATGCTGCATCACTTCATTGGGAAAATTTGGATACAAAAAAGCTCTTCTATTTACTAAATTGACAAACTCAATGGAGACTTTAACTTCCCTTCACTCTTCTCCACTCCCAGTGTTATGGTGATGTCACCAGATAATCTTGACATGTTGTACTACTCTACTTCTTTCCAGACCGTCAACCCCACATGTCAGACTTAAAAAGACAGAGAGAATGCACAAAGGTAAGAAAAGAGAAGTAGAAGCTTCTCCCTTACAGAAGCCCTGTCAGGTAGCCCAGTCCTTGCCCTATACCCCTCTACGTTTCTCTGTCATTAATTTTACAGACTCATCCAAACTATTCTGGGCTTACCAAACTGAATTGGAAATTGATGTTGATCTGAATCAGAACTACACTGGAACTACTTCAGTCACAGCTGAGCCTGAAACAGAAATATGCTAATTCACATCTCCTTTCCTTGGCTTTCTTCTTCCTCAGATGAAGTTCTTCCTCTGATCTCTATGCACTTTATTTCACTTTTCAAAGATGTCTTCATCTTAGGGAGAAAAAAAGAAGTGCATTATCCTAACAAGTTTTCCACAGTAAAATTTGGTGGTCCATGTGACTCTTCTTTCTTCCCCTTCCCCATTTTGCAGTGTGGCTAGACCAAAAATGAATGGAGATAACAACCAGGTGCTGCCCAGCCTAAGGAAGAGAAAACAGTCTGGACCTCACACAGTTCCACCCCTGGGCTTAGTGACTGGGAAAGACAGCCAGATCCCCAAACTCCATCAGGCAATGGGAAGGTATGAGAGGTTAAAAAGGAACTGTGCTTTGTACTCAAAGTCCAGGGAGGCTTGGTCTCTCAGAAAGATCAGGCAGACCCGTTCCAGTCGTTGCAAAAGAGCCCATGAGAGTCTGATATTTTCAACAGCATCATATAAAGACTGGTATGAGATGTTCATCATTGGTGGTTTTTTTTGTTCAGGACTTAGTCCCCTAATTCTGAAAGCAAAGCGATAAGGATGTGGTAAGGAAGAGAAAATAAAACCCATCATTGTTTAGTGAGTTCTTAAGCCAAAGGTTCCTTTGGGTCAGTCATGTTTAATAGGTACTAATGAGCCTACCTTACATAAAAGTCTAATCTCTTTTTGTGAAAAAAAAAGAAATCCAATTTTAGCACCACATCATCTTGTAGCAATGAGTTCCAAAGTTTAAATATGTATTTTGTTTTAAGTCTGCTCCCTGACCTCACCCCCCTCAAGACAGTGACTTAAGAGACAGCCTTTTACTCTCTGCTTTTGTTTAATCTCATTTTGCTCCTTCCTCTCACTACAAACCCAATGATATTCCCATCTTTAAAAAGACTGCCCTTCAACTGCCACTTTATTTCTTTTCTTATCTCTTCCATTTTGAGAATCTTGAGTTTTTTTCTGTTCAGAAATTATTCTGAATCCTCTTCAACCTGACTTCCACACCAGTCAGGCTGGCAAATTGCACTTCTGTCTCCCACGAGGCAATTCTAACCACTGAGGCACTGTATAAAACAGAAGCAGTGGCAGTAATTCCTCTTCCAGATGTGCTTTCTCTGGGAACAGCAGATTTTCACAAAGCTGCACCTTATTATTCTCTGCACAGCCAGCCTAGAATTCTCCTTTTCTGTGAAACCTACAGCAAACAATGCTGAGACTGCTGCTTATTTTAATGTTCCCTTTAACTTCCTTACATCCATCTGCCATATCTTCTTTTATCCTCTGAAACTCACTGAAACATGTCTTTTTGTCCTGTGCTTGTGCCTCTCCTTGTACACAGAACTCTGCTGTGCAGCTGAGATGCCCAGATGCTACCAAGCTGCAAGCAGTGCTAATAACTCCACATCCTTCCCTCATCTTTTTGAATGTGGAACATGCACAAATTTCGTCTTCATATGCAATGTGAATAAAACTTTGTCATAGGTAGAATGACACACTGCAAAAAAAAACCCCAAAAACCCCAGGGGCCTATTGGCAGGATGCAGGGTATAAATGTCAGCATTTTAGCCTATTGAACCCCTCATTTTTACACTATTTTAGTAGACTGCATGAACGGGGTGAAGCCGAGAGGGGATTTTTTTCCCCTTTAATAATAGTTTTGGTGAGATCTAAGTCCGTTTTTCATTCTCCCTGCAAGCTAAGGGCACGGTCATTGCGACTGACTGACGGACTGGGGCTACCACCGGACAAGAAACTGGGTTGTTGCATGTTGAGATGCTCACCATTCAGTTACTTGTTACCCCTCCATCACAGGCCTGTTGTCCATTACCATGTGCCATTTCTACTCCAGTGAGACTGAAAAGAAATAAGGGTGCTTAATCCAAGAGTGAGCTCCCAGTCCTTTGGCAACTTGCTTCCACTGTTCTGTGGGGGAATAGCTCATTCTCTACAATGCCTCAGATTTTCTGTTTGTCTGATGCCCAGTTTTGAGACAAAGTGGTATTTGCCCATCTCTCCACGTCAGTTGGGACTGTGACAGGCCTTTCTACTTGTAATGCCTCTTTTTGCCTTCTATTATTTTGGGGAAAATCCAAACACAAACAGCAATGATCAGCTTTTTCCCCCAAAGTAATAAATTTTATAAATTTTTAAGTATTACAGACACATTATTTACACACATAAAACGAAACACAAATATTAGCCTCTGAAGCTCAAATTATACCTAAGCACAGAACGAGAACGAGAGCAGTAAAATTATGCAATGAATGATTTGGGGAAAGGAATGATGTGAACACAGTTGAGTATGTGGGAAATTCTGACACCAGAAAGAGAAAAAACTACAAAGACTGACCCTGATTCTACAGACAATGATTTGAATAACTTAGGTCTTCTGTGCAGACATTTGTTTCAGTATCTGAGGTTCTGGAAACAGAAATATGTAAATTTTCAGCTGATTCTTTCCTTTTAAGAAGCCAGCATAATTGAGTCATGAAAACTTTCTAATCTCTGCAAAAAATGCTCTTGTAAGTTGAGTAATACCATAAACATAGATGAATACTCATTCATGCTGGACCTTTAGTAATAGACTTGCAAGTCACTGTTAGATGATTTGTTTCGATAAGATGCCTCATTTTTCTTACATAATTTAGGCAGCTCAATGCATGAGCATTATCTTGACCTTAAAAAAAATAATCTCCATATACAGAGTTTTGTCTTATTCTGGCAAAACTCCCCCATGAAAGAACTGATGTGCTTCAAACACCCCACTAATGGTACAGTAAATTACATTTTCTCATTTGGAACATTGTAATAGATTTCTCTACAGAGTGATTTATCATGCAACAATTAGGAACCCTAGGGAATTAGATGACCATTTTAAATTTTATCAGCTTGTTTCAATAAACTGTTAATGTGACCCTAATGTTTGGGAAGCACTTTAATATAATCAGATTTCAGTTGTTCAATCTACTGACATTAATGGCTACCTCATTAATCATAGGATTCTCACTGAGACCTCGGAGGCTGTGCTAAGTTCAGTGGACCAGTTCTTACAACAATAAAAACAACAGGCAATTTTCAACATTGGAAAAAAAAAAATCTCACTTTAACTGCACAACATTGTTTTTTTGTTATCCTCGAGGAGTTGACAAGGTCATTTAATAATCTCCCAAAGCCTAGAAAAATAACATTTTGTGTACTTCAGGTTTATTCATAAATTGGTCAATTAAAAATGATAGTCAGAAGAACTGCAATCTTTTGCTCTAAACAAACAGTGGTAGCCTAAGATATGAAATATGAGAGGAAGACTATGTAATAGTCTATGTACGATTGGGAGTTATGGTTCGGAATATCTACCTATGTAGCCAGGGGCGATGATGTCTCTTCCCTGGAAGCACTCATATTCCATGGTGATGGCTCTTACCTTGCTGAATATTTACTAAAAAAGCTCACTAATCTATAAGGCATTGCAAGGATACTGCAGTGGCCTCCTTGACATAACCAAAAATATTTTTCTATTCTATCAAAATATCTTGTTTTCCTGACTAGTTTAATGGAAGATGATATGAATACCACTAAAGGCTTTGTCACCTTATCCTTGGATAAATCCTTGGCAATTCTGCTATCCCATGCCCTTTTAGAGACTGAAGAGGTACGGTGTTAGAATTTGTTTCTCAAGGTCTAGGGAAATTTTTATGACTGTTCTTAAAAAGGCCTTGACATTAGATGTCAGTATGTTAGAATATGTTAGGAAACACATGGTCATATTTCAGTGCTAACCTTGAAGAGGTCTAGGTGAGGTTTGAAGGAAAAGTAAGTCCCTTGCCTAGGCAGATAAACAACCAACCGCTGGAATATGTCTTTTATTTCATTCAGAAGGTTAGTAAGAAGAAAAGTGTGAGCTCAGGATGTGAGGAGATACTAAAGGAATTTCTGAAAAATGAAAACAGCATAAAAAGTTAGCAGTATCATTAAAAGCTGTAAACGGAATTCAGTAGAACAAAAAGCTTTTTTTAGTGGCAGAAGTTGGTTCAGCAGCTGAAGACCTGCTTGTCAGCCTTTGATGGACAGCAGAATGGTGACAACTTCACTGCCACCAAAAGAAAGCACTTTTTAAAGCAAAGTAACTTCTGGAAATAAGGAAGCCACTAATTGCTCGCAGCTGTAACACACAGTCTGAGAATGAGAAAAAGCAGCAAGCATTTAAACAGTTAATTTTGAAAGTTGATTTTAATAGGTCTTGGTTTCTTTATTGATAATGCAATCTAACTTAAGGTATATATAATTGATAAGTTATTCACCTGACAGTCAATACAGTTAATGTGTACTTACTTTGTTTGCTGAGTTAATCTGTCCGAAACAGGAAAATGGTCGGAAGCCAAAGAGGATATGTATGGTATTGACATATTTATCCAATAGGATGTTGGGGCTTCAATACAATTAAGTTTACCAAGTTAGAGACTTGCTTCTTTAAGACATTGGCAAGGATCATGCATTTTGATTTCTACCTTGCTTAGCAATGAAGATAACAAAGACAACTAAATTTAAGTCTGTTTTTCTAATACATTTAAAATAGAAAAAAAATTACTTTGATATTATTAGATATATTTGTCCAGAGGAGGGGGTGTTGGCAGCATTTTGCATAGACCGGAAAGCAGCAATGTAAAGCCACACAGCAGAGGTAATTGTTTACACATCACTCAAGAAAGGGCTACAGCATGCCCACATATGTTTACAACGTCAGTGAAAAAAAAGCAGTGAACACTGAAGATCCCATGTCCATTAAGTCTGCACTCTGGCTATTGCAATTGCTGGGTCTTTCATTGTGAGGGTGCTGGAGCACTGGGACAGGCTGCCCAGGGAGGTTGTGGAGTCTCCTCTGGAGACATTCAAAACCTGCCTGGATGCATTCCTGTGTGATTTAGTCTAGGTGATCCTGCTCTGGCAGGGGGTTGGACTAGATGATCTTTCAAGGTCCCTAACATTCTGTGACTCTGATTCTGTGAAGCACTATCCTTAACATCTATTTTAAAAGGCACTGGATGTCGTGCCACAAATACTTCCACTGAAAGTTACTCCAGTCCTTCTGCTCTCAAATGGAAACAAATCTTCTTAATAATCAAATAAAACAAACCATGGTAAGTTTTGTCATTGTATTACTCTTTTATAAAAATATTACCATATTCCTTTTGCTATTTGACCGGCATGATTTAGCTTAAATGTTTTCCTACCAGGCATTCCCATTCCCTTGGCATATATCCCACTAAACTCCATGTCTTCTAATTCACTGCCGCACAAAATACTTCTTATTTACCTCAGCACCCAAAACTTTTCATTGTCTGTTCCAGATTCATCTAATTCTACCAGAATATGACTGATGAGTCCTGCAGAATTGGTCTTATCAGAAGAGTATCTAATATTGGGGTGCAGAGAGCTATCACAAACACATAGCGGAGAGTGGGAGTTACTGTTAGTATAAAAAAGAGGATTCTGATATTAAAAGACTGAGAGCTGCTCTTCAAAACTAGCCAGATACACATTCATGTGGCTACAGCAGAAATTGTACAAGGATGGCAATTAGAGAAAGTAAGGTTACAAGGTAGGCTATTGTATGACAAGTTCTCGAAAGCTTGTCTTCCACTTCTGTATAGATTTTTTACTTGTCAGGAAAAAAATCTTATTAAAAAAAACCCTCTGATATAATTTAAAAGGGTCAATTTGAGGGACTCAGGATTAGCAAAAGAGCAGAAGTACTGCAGTGGCAGCTGTCATTAGAAACTAACTAAAAAGCTTGAAAGGTTCTGTTACACAGGACCTCTCTATAATATGCAAGTTGAGGGTCAGAAGGGCTTCATGGAGGTGACTGAGGTAGGGATGAAAAAACCAGCAGAGAACTTAGCCCAACCGAAGGCACAGGAGGTGAGAATGAAGGCATAGGAAAATGAACGGTGCATCAAGGTTTGGAGAGACAGTCATTTCAAGTTTGACTAAAATCCTTAAAAAAATGTCAAGCCATAATCTGTTAGTGATTATATATATGGGTTTGGCTGACAGTCCAGTGCTGGAGTTACCTGATGTATGGCTTTAGTGCGAAATGTGACATTTTTAGTACGTGTTATCGGCAGTAATCCATCACGGCGTAATATGTAAGATTACCCACTGGAACCCAGTCTTTTTGCTTCAGGTGATTTTTATTTATAGTGTGTGCAGGTGCAGAAGAGACAGTGAATCCAGGCTGGCATATGAAAAGACAAACAAATGAAGCACCTTTCTTCTGGACTATGCTCTGAGGCAGAGGGGGAACTGTCAGTCGAGCATCTCACGCTGAAAAGCTATCGCAGGCTGTGAAGGCACACTGAACTCCAGGACACATGTCCGGCTGTTTGCTCTGGGGTTTGACAGGGAGGGAGAGTAGTAAGGGTTGGTGTTTCAAAGGAGGATGGTGTTGTTTGGATTTCATTTATTTTGCTTTTTGTGATTGCTGTTTGGGAAGGAATGGCTTTGAACTCTTAATTGTATATTTTGTTTTTATCAGAGCACAGGCCTGTCCTGTCCTTTCTCACTCCCCCTCCTTTTCTCCTGCAGTCCTCACTTTACTGCTTTCTTCCTTCTCTCTTTCCTTTCATCTTCCACCCTGACAATAAACAGTCTGGAGCTGAATCCAGGGAGCAGAAACAGCTCTGATTCCCTCCCCACCCAGTAAGGATCCAAATAAAACTTTGAAATGGCATTCAGAGACAGTGTGGTATAAGGTCTGTCTCTAGTGAAGAACAAAGAAACACACTATGATTAGTCAAGGAAGAGTATCTTCCATGCTAAAGAAGGTGCTCCCATGTTATCAGGAATGTGTCTGTATGAGGAAATGAGCACTAGGGATGGAAGAAGCAGCAGCTTTGGAAGAGGTGGAGCCTGTGCAGAAAGGATGATGAAGATGCTAAGGATTAAGAGCCTGGTTGCCTCTTGATGCACCATGTATTTATGTCAGCAATTCTCATTAGGTTTAATGTGAATAACAGTCACAAATCCCCTGGGGACCAAGAGAAGAAGAGATTCCTTAATGTTTCCATGAGGAATACTTTGAAACCTTCATAAAACATTCATATTTGATGGAAAGGAAAACCTACTTTAATAAAACATGTTTACCACTATTATACAATCAGCAGTTGGTATTTTATCTACTTGAGTATCATGTATAGCATACTTGCATTGTCAGTATGTGTTACAAGGCTAAGATCACTTTACTTCATGTTACTGGTTTGTTTATCTAACATTAACAGTTTGGTTTACTGTAACCTCAAAATGAAGTATTTTAGCTAAGTAAGCTGGGATGAACCCAAATTTACAGAACAGTTTCTTTTTTTTTTTTCAAGACCCGACTTCTGAATGTGGCTTCAAAGGCAGACGTCTGTACTACGGAACTGCTGAGTTTGAAGCGGTCCTTATTTAAGGTTTATTTTACTGCCTTAAAGAAGGTCACCGTTAGGTTGGGGTCCCTTGTGCCTGCCCCCGGAATAAATAGATCATACTTTCAGAGGGGTGGGTTTTTTTCACTAAAAAGGGGTGTCACAAGACACCTGACATGCCCTAAGGTATTTCACCTGGCCGCTTCAGAAGGCCACAATGTCCTGCAGGCTCTGTGCCTCATGTGGCAATCCGATGGGGAAGCCCTTAATACACCACGGCATGCGAAACGGCATTAGATGCTGATGTTCAGGCAACTTAATCCCATCTTTCAAAATGTCTCCTGCTTCCAAAATACAACTAGGGATGTTTTGCTTGGGACTACACACCCTTAATGTCCTTTGACTACAGAATGGCACAGGACATTCATGAAACCAGGCACACAGTTACTGAAAATACTCAGGGTTGCAAATACACTGGCACCAAAATAGATACAAACAATTCAGAGGAGAGCAAGAAAAGCAAGCTCTGCTCCTTAAAAGCCTTTCTCTGTCCTGGTGTAATTACCTTCATATAATAAGAATATTCCCAATCAAACTAATGAGTATCTATTGTTGCTGAAATTTTACTTACCGTAGGGTGTATTTAATTCATGTGAATGCATTTTCGAAATCAAAGGTAAAAACCTGCCTGAGTTCCAGTGCAGCTGGGGGAGTACAGGTGTGTGATCTCCAGTGCTGTACATACCTTTTAATGGTTGCTGGCATTTTGGCTATAGTACACACTTAAAGCTCACATATCATGAGTAAAATCTGCCACACTTCTTGAGGAAATGTTAAAATGTTCAACATCCATGTTCTCAACAAGTAAATAACACATTATAGGGCTACATTATGACCAGATTATATCTATTAGTTACTGCTGTGCACCATGTAAATCTCCAGATTCCCCTGGGAAATGAGAAAATCATTTCAGACTTCAATAACTAACAATCAGTTATTGCTCTGGGCAATAATAAAGCTGAATGCAATTACCTAAAGTGAAGTTAGCAGTGTAACAAATGAAATACAGATTTCTTTCTCTCCTAAAATAAATGTAGCATCTCCTCATCACACACTACTGCATGGTATAATAGGGTCTTCTAAACAGTGTATTCTCTGAACAGCCTATTTGAGATTTGAAATATATGTGATTAAAACTTGTAAAAGTTACTTTTTATGACATCACTTGCATGATTAGTGCTGGAAAAAGACTAACGGCTATGAAACTGCAAAAGTAAAGCACTAATTCTAGGAAAACAGATTTCAAAACAAGATTCTGCACTCCCAGTAGTACTCCTCTTCACACAATAAAGACAATTTACCCCAAAAGGGAAATAGAAAATTTCTGTTCATAAAATGACTTTGATCAGATTTTTTCCAAAGCACGTTAGAGTTGTAAAAGTAGCGCTTCAGACATCATACTTATCCTACCTCCTGTCACATTAATTTATTATTTATTCTGCTAACATGAAAATGTGCAGGCAGTTTAAAAAATGTGTTTTATTTTAAGCTGATTTTTAAATGAAGTGTTTGAGAACTGAAGTCCCTAGAAGCTAGAACTTTTCTTAACTTAGCACTGGATCGTATCATGTAAAGCATATATAGAAATGTTTGCAGAATGGGGATTTTTGCATACACCTCTGGAATGAGTAATATTTTCAGTAACAATGAAGAAAATAGATACTGTGTGAAAGAAAAATATGTACAGAAATGTTCATAATTTAGAATAATGCTGGTTTTCAGCTATGCTACCTTTTGCCTTGTTATGTAGGGTAAGTATTAAATCTCCATGCTGAATTATTTCTAATTAATTATTTGCATGTACTTCCTCTCTGTCACTACAGAATTCAATTATCCTTGAACAGATTTCCCAGTAGAAAGTTAATCCTAATTCCTGATCTTTTGAGAAACCAGCTTTTATTTATAAATACAGGTTGGGCTTGAACCAAGAAGGTTCCAGTTATTTCCAGCTACTCAAGTCTTGTTTCACACATGACATTGAAGAAATAGCTCCTTATTATGTCACTGAGTATTTTTTATACCTTATCCTAAACTGGTGTTGATATTTTTTTAACAGTTCCTTGGAAGCTAATAACCCCTGTTTCAAACTGTATCCACTATTTTGTTGTTGCAGCATAGCTTGTTTTCAGGAATTTCAGGCAAAGAATATCTTTTTGTTGTATGTTTACACGGTGCAGAGTTCAACATATCGTTAGTATTCTGAGTATTGGTAATAATATATTTTAAAAATGTGTCAAAGCAATTCAGTCAGGTCTGGCTGCCCTATATTTGTGTAAATGTTTTATTGGAATAAAGATGTTGAGTCAGTGGGTGCTCTAAGCAGATGAAAATGAAAAGATGGCTCACTTTGGCTATGCTATCCCTGAAAATATCCTTTTTAGGTAATTTTAGCTTATATTTACATCATCCTGATATAAATCTTGTGGTTTGGTTTTTGTTTTTTTTTTTAAAGGCAGAATCCACACAGCTATGAAAGCAGAGCAGCATCGAGAAGAGCTATGATATGCAACAGCTAGAATAAAACCGTACAGTGTGAAGCTGCATCATTTTGGTTCAGCATTTTCTCAGTTAAGTGGAGCAGTGCCCGGCAACTATTTGTAAGGTTTGAAGAGTTACAGCTTGTTACTACTCTCCTCTTATTCCACCCCTGCAAAACATGGTGGAGAATGGGGATGCTCTCCACGAATCTGTCCACCATTATGAGCTTAAGGTTAAGCCTCCAAACTCTGGGTCTGATAACATTTAAATAGAGCTTTCACAGGGGAGACCAAAACTTGCAAAGCCGTATTGCAGTCAAGGGGAATTAAGGAACTAATTACCTCACGTCTTTGGACTCCTGGCCAGCCAGGAAATACAGGTTATGTCTGTAGTTACTTAAATGGTTTGAAGTGCTGACAGAGAAAGCATCCACATTATCCTTGAATTCAGGCTGTGTAAAAATGCCATCTGCTTTTCCTAGCAGGTGATGCCAGGATCTCTCTAGCAAGGATCCTTCTGCCTTGTGTCAATCATTACCAAAGAGAAAAGGTGTTGTGGGGGGGAAAGGGGGCAGCCCCTCCAGGCACAGCATGCCAGCTGCATGATGAGGGACATCTTCCCTCGCTGGAAGGACCTGGAGTGAACACGGTCCAAAGGACAGCCTTGAGGTCTTTCCTGCACTCCAGTGGCCTGTAGCCACCACTCATCTCGTCAATTAGGCAAAGGCTGTCAAACTAAAAGACCTGCTTTCTAATTGTGAATTTGTTATTAAGCTAATTAGGAAATTTTTGGCAGTCCACTTGTGTTTGTGGGAAGAAATGGTAAAGCATGATTTTCCTAATAATGAAACAATGGAGCACGCATTACAGATATTAAGAAAGAGATGGTGAACCAAAAAAGTCGCTGTTATTGAAGATATGCTTCTACTGAGGTTTTGCGGGGAATGACAGCAGACCACACACATGTTGAGATTGTTGCCAAAGCTCCAGCTAGAAATATAAATTCATTTTGATAAAAAAATGAGGACAGAAAGGTTGGCAGGTAGTTAATAACATTTAAAAAGGAATTAATATAGAGTGATAAGAATCTTTTGCTAATCTGGAACCACTAAAACATTTTTAATGAAGCCAAACATAGAATTAATAGAGATGCCTACAAAGGTGGGAGGCTTTGTCCTGGAAAACAATGATTTGAAACTATTACAGTCCCTGATTCCAAGTGGTACAATGCAGTTGGCCAAAATAAAGCTTTGACAGAGCACATAGTTGTTAGATACAAAATCATACTATAAAGTAATGGGCAGGGTTAATGACATGCTTTAATTTTAAGTTTGTCACTGGTAACTTTTAGAAGAACTCGTGCACTTCTATCATCTGTATTTTTAAAAGCATTTTCAGAAATTAAATACACCGCAGCAGACAGCTGTAGAAATTATGAGAGAGCTGAAGGAAATTCCTAACAGTAAGAAATCTCAATAAAACTTCCCAAATGTCTGTAAGTGCAGTTTATTAAAAGGAGGATGAGACTGTGATCTGATTACAGTATAAGCACCTTCACTGTGAAAAGATACTGAAGACTTTCCTGAAAGATGAAGACAGAATAAGAGCCAATGGCTGAAAGAGGGAATCAAGAAAATTCAAACGAGACATTAGGAATGACTTTCTTCTGCTGTCAATTTTGTTTTGGATCCTAACTATGAAGATGATTAATTGTGGGAACAAACCACAGCAGATAAATGATTCTTCATTTCTGGGTTTCCATTAGCTCCTTTGCAAAGTGTACAAGCTTTTCATGTCCTTGTGCTCAGCAAACCTCAGCTTAACAGTAAAGTGGGCAAGTTTTAATAGCACGGGATATACAGACCATGATACCAGATGATCTAAACTTCTCTTCTGAGTAAACTGCAAATCTGGGGAACGTAGGCACCGTTGTACAGGTATCTGTGACAAGCTATACTTTCTCTGAAATACATGTAACCTGTCATGATGTGTGAGACAAAACTCTGCAGGAGCCAAATATTTGGTCTGAATCATATATTCATTTAACTGAATAACCTTGTTGCCCATTCATGAAATATATGAAATACATAAAAGTCTAACACTGCCAACATAAAACAAACATTACCTGAGAAGAAATATTTCTAAGTAGCCTTAACCACTGACTGTAAGTGCTACTCTGACAGCAGTAACCTTAAAATAACACAAAATCTTTTTTAAAAACTAGATGAATGTCATATTTATCCACTTGAGATACAAATCTATATGTATGTGGAGTTTTACCATACAGTAAGGTATAGAATTTCTGGCTAAATTACAAATTCACTGTCAGGAAGGACCAAAAGCAGGACTTCTCCATGAGGTAGGTTGGGCAGAAGCTGGCCTTGTTACCCACCTCTGTAATGTTTTCTGGTTTCTTGAGGCAGGGTGGCAAGACACAGTACTCAAGATGCAAACACGTTATTGCATACTGTGGTATAATGCGGACTTCTGTTTTGTTCTCAGTTCCTTTCTAAGTAAATTTGAATATTCTATTTTGATGTTTTGACCTGAGCTGATATTTTCAGAAAGCTGCCTACAACAACTCTAGGGGTTTCTTTCTTGAGCAGTAATAGCTTACTAAGGCTATGTCTATGACAGTACATTGAACCCTGATCTTGGGCACTTGCATTTGATCACTTCTGCTGTTAAATAGCTACAACAGTCTCCAAGACAATACTGGCCTATGCTAGCTAGCTCTCTCCCAAACTATTCCCAAGCATAGTTCATAACATAACATATCAAAACATAACATGACATAACATAACATAATATGACATAGGATGACATTATATTATTGCCTGACCAATCTAGTAGCTGTCTACAGTGGAGTAACTGCATCAGTAGGCAAGCGAAGAGCTATGGATGCCATCTATCTGGACTTCTGCAAGGCCTTTGACACGGTCCTCCACAACATCCTTCTCTCTAAGTTGGAGAGATAAGGATTTGATGGGTGGACTGTTCAGTGGATAAGGGATTGGCTGGGGACCCTGGTTACACAGAACATGGGAAAGACTGAGGTATTGAAGGCCTTCTTTGCCTCAGTCTTTATTAGCAAGATGGATATTCAGAAATCTCCGGTCCCAGAAGCCAGGGGGAAGGCTCTAACAAGGAATATGTACCCAATGGTGGAAGATGATCTGGTCAGGGAATACTTAAGCAAACTGGATATGCATATTTCCATGGGCCCTTATGGTATCCACCCATGAGTGTTGAGGAAGATGTTTTTGAACAATTGTGGTGACTGGGAGACTGAAGACTGGAGGAAAGCAAATATCACTCCTATCTTCAACAAGGCTGAGAAGGAAGACACTGAGAACTATAGACCAGTCAGCCTCACCTCAATCCCTGAGAAGGTGAGGGAGCAGACCACTTGATAAGCTGCCACAATGAAATGACTGGTCCGGTAGACAATGGGGGAGCAATGGATATTATCTACCTGGACTTCAATAGGGCCTTTCACACTGTTTCTCATGAACTCCTCACAGACAAGCTGTTGATGTATGGAGCTGGATGAGCAATGAGGTGGTTGAAAACTATCTGAATGGAGAGAGCCCAGCAGAGGGCTATGAGGATTATTAGGGAACTGCAGAATCTTTCCTATGAGGATTATTAGGGGACTGGAGCATCTCTCCTATGAGGAAAGGCTGACAAAGCTGAGTCTGTTTAGTCTGGAGAAGACTTAGAGATCTCATCAAAGCTTAGAAATATCTAAAAGTTGGGCATCAAGAGGATGGGGCCAGACTCTTTTCAGTGGTGCCCAGCAACAGGACAAGGGGCAATGGGCACAAAAAGGATCACTACAGTTGCATCTCAATATGAAGAAAAACTTCTTCGTTGTGAGGGTGACGGAGCACTGGAACAGGCTGTCCAAAGAGGTCATGGAGTCTCCTTCTCTGGAGAGACAAAACACACCTGGATTCTGTGAAATTGCCAGGCGGTCAGTGCCACAAAACCTAGTTGGAGGCCAGTAACTAGCAGTGTACCCCAGGGGTCAATACTGTGTCCAGTCCTTCTTAACATCTTCATTGATGATCTGGATTGTGGGGCACAGTGTACCCTCATACCTTCAGCCAGTTTGCAGATGACAGTGAGTTTGGCCATCATTTGTATGGATAGTTATGTTTCCCATGGTGTTGTTACTGTTGGAGTTCATCAGGAATTTTAAAATGCAGTCCCTGAATATCCTGGGCTGTTTCTGCTAATCTTTGAATTTTTAATTTTGATTGCTTTTAATTATTTTGTATAATCACAAAACTCGGTTCCTTTACTACTGAGCCATTTAGGACTGCATTGACCAGCATGGATCCCAGACAGATTATTGTGAATATGCCATTATCCCATTGGGAGAGTCAGGCAAGCCTAGTCATTTGTGGTACTATGCTGCAACATGGAGACCTGGCTCCCTAAATATATTAAAAGTAATTTATAAAAACTGTAAGCAGGTTTTTGTTTCCCAAATGACCACACAGAGCATTTATTTGATTAACTTCAGCATGGTAAACCTCCACATTCATTCTTGGAGGTTGAACTTCTTCTTCGAAGTTGTAATAGATGTTGATACTTAAGAGGTTAGCTTTTTTTGAAAAATTAACCAAGCTGCTGACTCAGTAATTTTCAAAGTATATGGTTTTTATTTTTTTCAATATGAAATGCATCATTGTAATTATCTAATTAAATCAGTAAACGTGAAAATCCTCTACTACAACATGGTGTGGTTGCTCAGGTGTAAGAACTGTATGTATGGCATAGAACCTCATTTCCAAGGACTGCATTAGAAAAAACACCATGTATTATAAAGTTATTAAATTTGAGCTGGGCTGGAATCAGGATATGCACATGAAAATATAATTGAGGGGTGGAAAAATGTTAGAAAGTGCCAACTCTGGTGATAAAAAAGGCAATCTCTACCACTAGAAATCTGTTAATATTGTAGAATTTAAAAACAAAAAAAAGTTCATTTTCCTTCTGCAAGGTCTTCAAACAAATGACTGCTTACCTCTGTCTTGTAATAGGGGCTGTTCCAAAGACCTTTGAAGTTTCCAGTTGACTCAAAAGGCTTTGTATCTGGCCCTAAAGTAGTAAAACCTTTGTTGCATGTTTATAGATAACCACTTAGTCAGTGCTGGCTTAAGAAAAGAAAAAGGAAATAAATTAAATGCATCTTCCAGTGACATAAGCCTCATGAAGAATTAACTAGGATAAGCACTTACTCTAGTTGGTGCACCGTCGATCTGAACAATGCAGACAAAAATAATAATTAAAACATAGCTTCATGCTGAGATGAAACTTTCAAGAGTCTCCACTGTGTTAAGCTTATGATTTTTCTGGGTTTGTATTTGCAAGCATAATTATGTCCCAGAGGCAACGGGAGCTAGTGCTTGTCAGTCCCCATTTCCCCCTCTGATAGCAGATTAATTTCTTTACACAGAAATCCAAAAGTTGATGCCAGAGCAATAATAATAATGTAAACAAGTCTTTTATTCTTTTAATCTGGAATGCATAATTTAATGGCATAGTTGTATAAATAATGAAAATACCACATCTACTTTAGACAATTAAGGGTAAACTGAAGGTAACATTTAATGTAGTATTGATTGACTATATCAACAAAATGATGGCAGACATCTGTATGGATGATAGCAGTTAGAAAAATGCTACCAGGTCTATCAATACAGATTAAGCGGTGTGGGATGGAGCAGACTCGATGGCTCAGAGTACTGGTAATGGGATATGGATGGAGCCTTTCACCTCCACCACACTGACTCGAGCCAGCCTAGGTCAGTCTGTGACTGAAAGCCATTACCATCAGATGGCTCTTCAGTGAAATGAGTTTGTCCTAACGGCAGGCTGTCTGTGTCACAAAATGCACCATCTATCATGACTGACACCGTGTTGAGATTTTCAGCTGGAAGGAGAGAGGATGGGCTCCACATCCCTTCTATCCCCACGGGGAGCAGGGGTAAGGACAGTTGTCCAGGGTTGCTCTGCTACAGGTTCCTGCAGAGGTTTGAGGAACGTATGGTTTTAAGGACCCTGGTGCTAAGTACTAAACAAGCAAAGGCAAGAGGAAGGTACCTGTGCTGAAGAGATTGCAACTGAAATATAAGACATGACATGAACTAATGGACAGAAATGATTAAGTGTGAGAAGCGTGACTGGAGTAAGCTCAGCATGCCAGTGTCCTCCAGTTACAGTACGTATTCGCTATGCTTGTGATTTTGGATGGATTTGAGATTTTGAGATTTGAGATTTTGGATGGATTTGTAACATTGTTACAAGGATGAAAGCACATGAGGCTTTAAAAACAAAAACAAAAAACCAAACAATGGATAAAAGAGCAGTGGAAGCCAGCATCCTAGGTTTGTCAGAGGAGAGAAGCAACACATTAAAACCAAGTGCAAACAAGTAAGGATAGGAATAAAGGATTTCCAAATGAAGATGAAGTGCATACAGGGCCAGCATAGAAATGGGAGACAGTGAAGAGGTGCAAAGTGGGGATGACCCGGGCAAAGGAATGCGCTAACAGGATTATTTCTTTCAGCAGCAGGTATAAGCAGAGCAAGACTATCTGCCACCAGAAATGACATTGTTAGGAAGTGACAGGAGCATAAAGAGACTTGAAGCTTTGTGGTTGCATGGGGAATACTGCACCTTTTAGAAGTTCTGGAGAAAGGTATTACCTGAAAGATTTAATGATAGCCTGAATATCAGCACCAATTAAATTGCTGTTTTATTGGCAACATCCAGGCTACAGTCCTGGGTGAGAGATCGGGCAAAACTCTTACTCATTCTAATGGCAAAATGAATGGAACAAAAGTCATTAAGGACATCTTTTCACATCTTAATGCTTAACCTCATGGTTAGACCTACGTTAGGAGACACTAGGTTAGGCAGTAGACAAGTTGCTGCATTTTGGGGAGTTAGTTTCTTGTCTGTTACTTTAATCTGTGCTGTCAACGTAGAACAGAGATGTTGAGCATCATATTCCAGCCTTTTATCTACTGAACTCTAAGAGCTCAGGGACTGCTTCTAGGAGCTCTGCAAAGGATAAATAGGAAAAGTAAGTGTATTTTTACTAGGCTTAAGGATTTCTGTTCAGATTTTTATTTTCACAAATCAGAAAGCTGAAAAACACTACATAGGAGGAGAACAAAAAGGGACAGATTCTTGTCGAATGGTCAGAGTAAGCTGAAGACCTTGTGAAGAAGTGAAAAAGGAGGAAAAAGAGGGAAAGACACTCACTGTAAACAATGGCTGATACATTTTCTTTAAAATTTTGTGCAAGGAACTATATCCACTGAAGTTTAAAAAACACTTTATTTTTAAATTCATCTGCTCAGGGGTTATAGCAACAAATTGATGGGTGTGGTAAGATCAGTAAAAGGTGACAGTAATTCCTCTCTGATACACATTTCAGCTAAATAGTCCTTGTATCCCTTGTGTATTTATACCTGTATGACACAGATTATAAATATCCTAGGACACCTATACTCCCATCTCCAGCTATACTCCATCATACTGCTTCTTAGCCTACAAGATACACCAAAGCCTGTCAGTAGTATTGTCTTTCGTCTAAATGTCAACCACCCTCCTGACGATTAAACCAATGTGCACACTTTCTCTGCAGAAGACACCCTGCAAAGAGAAGCATTTTCCCCCATAAGATGAGGATTAAATATGAATAAATTAAAGAAAATGAAAATAAAAATGGAGAAAATTCTCTTGCTGGTTGTAGAGTCCCTTTTCACAAAGTTGTAATTACTTACAACTTCTTTACAGAGTCTGTACCAAGAATGCTTGGGCTTAGGTTTATTTCTTGGTGGTGAAATGATTATTATCATTAGGTGAACTTGGTTAAAACTGAACTAAATGTATTTTGCTACAAGGACTCACAAGGACAAACTCTGCAGCAGTGGTTCAACTTACATAAAATCATGTAACTGGCTACTATCACTCTGATACTCCTTCATGTTTATTTCGTTTGTGATTATGCAGTCAAAAATCATGTGTAATAGCTATTTGAATGCAATTAATGTTTTGCACATAATACTATATTCAACTGTCCATGAGCACAGTCATGAATTGGCTTTAACTGAATCATATTAAAACAATCAAGGAATCAATATAAAGTATTAAAATACCTTGCATGTATATGGTTCCTGGTTTACCATTAAGAGAATGAATAAAAATTCTGAACATACAGAAGTTGGAAAAATCAGAGGTGGTCCCACAGTGGACAAGATACCTGGAAAGAAAGTAAGGTCATGTCCAGTGAGCTGCCATGCCCAGAGCAGCTAAATACCCTTAGTGTGAGGTTTCTTGTCAAAAAAAGAAACAAAAAAACCTTTGTGTCTTACTACTTGAAAACAGAACAGGCTGTATTTCTGAGAAAGCTGTTTCGTTTCAGCCGTCCATTAAGCTTGCTACAGAAATGACTGGAGAAAACTCACTCTGTGGTTTGGTACTCATGCCAGACAGAAACTGATTAATCAAATCTTCTGTGGGCTCGTTCTCCACTCTGTATGCATGTCATCTAGAAAGATGGGAAAGTTCAGCCGGGTATGGCTTTCACTTCCTAAGCTGCAGAGGTAAACAAATGCAAATATTTCTTTTTTTGTGTATCTTTCCTTACAGGGGAGTGTTACACTTGATTATCAACTGCCACTTTGCAGGAAGCAAAGCGTGCACTCGCAATACTAATCAGTAAGCTGTTCCAAGAGTCAGTGGCTTACTTCTTGCACTGAACTAAATGAACTACCTGTTGCAAAGGACCTACCATCATCTCAAGGTGGTTAAAAAATTATCTGACAGGGCTAATAGCTTCCCGTGCATTTTTAGGAGCATAAAAGTAAGTTCCCACTGAAGCGGGTTTGTGATGATGAGGTGGCTAATTGCTTTTCAGTCCGTGTGTCTGGAGCAACACTTCTGATGGAGGTAGTGGCAAACCTGAGCAGAGGGTGCGAAGCAGGGGAATACTGAAATACTCCGTGACTGAAATTCCAGCTTCCTCTAATGCACATCCCTTGCAAAAACCAGCGAGACACCAGAAAGGGGCAGACGGCCAGGAGCAAGGCCTCCTAGCGAACGCCAGCGCGGCAGGGCCGAGGCAGGAGGCGAGCGCCTGGCAGCCGGCTGGGGGAGGACGGGGACGGGACCTTCTCTGCGCACCTGCGGCCGCAGCTGCTGGGCGCAGCGGGAGGGCGGGGACCGGGCAACACTCCCGCCGCCGCAGGTGCCGAGGCAGTCCCCACCCCGGTGGGTTCGGCGCCCCGTCCCCGCGCAGGCCGCTGCCCGGTGGGGCGGGCGGGAGCGGGAGGCGGAGCGGCGGGGGCGCTCGGGCAGGAGGCGGCGGCAGCAGCCCCACCAGCACAGGAAGTCGCCCCACCGCGAGAGGAGGGAGGAGGCGGAGCTCTGCCGCTCAGCCCGAGGTACCGCGCCGCTTCCCGGGGTGGGCGAGGGGCCGCGGGCACCAAGCCCGGCCGGTATCGCCGGGCCTGCGGTTGTCACGGCAACCGCCCCCTCCCCCGGGGCGGAGGGGGCGCGCTGCCCCGCCGCGCCTCCGGCGCCGCCATTGGCCTGCGGGTAGTGAGCGTCCGCCCTGGCGGCGCGCTTAGTCGGCCCGCTGTCCGCCGCGGGTCTCCGCCGCCATTGGCCGGGAGGAAGCGCTCGCCTCCGCGATTGGCCGGAGCGTGCTGCCAATCGGGGCGGCGCCGCGGGCGCCTGGGTGCCGCCCTCGGAACGTGGGCTGAGGGGCCGGGATGGGTCAGCGACCCCGGCCGCCGCGGCCATTTTGGGTGTCGGCGGGAAAAGCAGCCTCTCCCCTCCCCTCTGCCCGGGAGGCGAGAGCAGGCGGCTTCCTTCAGGACCGTGTCTGTCCGTGCCTACCTCGCGCCTCATCGAGTTCCTTGGCTGCCCGGCCTGTCCCCCGCGTGCCCGCAGAAGGTGCCAGGCTGGGTCTTTCACGGGGCTGCGACTGTCCGATCCGGAGGACCTCTCAGCGAGAGCTGCGCTTGAGGCCTGTCCCGGGGGCGGGCTGGCTGAGCTGAGCTGAGCTGTCAGGAGCCCTAGCTACCTGCGTGAGGCCTTTTCGTGACTTTCCCTCCTGAGCACAGATCCTCACGTTCTGCCCACCAGGGCAGTGTGGTTGGGTTTCTGTGAGTGAAACCGTTTCTGTGTGGGGCTCCTAGGGGTCTGGGAGGTGGACAAACAGCTGCTGTGTGTGTGTGCACCTAGGTTGGCCCCCCACGTGTACTGAGGCCACAGTGTGTTGGAGCCACTGCACATCTGTGTAGCAGGGCTGTATGTGGTCAGCTGGCGTAAACCTGATGCTGCCCAGGCTTCTTGAGCTGGCTGTGTTTACCTTGCGGGCGTGATGTATTCCGGGTACATCGGACTCCTTTGTGTTTTCTCCAGAGTGGGCTGGTCACGTTTATGCTCAGAAAATCCTGGACAGAAATACACGAGACACAAAATTTATAAATGTGAAGTGTTGGCAGGGATTTCTGCCTGTGTATTACAGTGGCTTTTACACTGGTCCACCTTATATCAGCCCTCATAGCTGTGAGGACAGACTGTGGTACCAGAAAGCCCCTATGGTGTAGCTGGGCTGTGTGTAGAGCACACACCATCACACATAGTAATTGAATTACATGTTCATATAGGGCTCAAGTTCTTTGCTGTTGGGGACCAGGTTCATTCCTGAAGAGCCCATCAGAATGGAACAGTACCTGTTAGTAAAGATGTGGTCTTTCTTCCAGCCTTTGCTACTGATGCATGACTTTCATGGTGGAGAACTGTAGAAAGTGATGTATAAGGGATTCACAAAAATCTACAAGGAGAGGAAAAATTGAATGATTTCTTAAGTAGTGCTATTTGGCATGCCTTCCTTGGCTGAATCACTTCACCTCTTGGTACAAAATAGGCTAGGGATGAACTTCGTTGTTCAGCAAATAACTTGTTTGCTCACTAAGGGAAAATTTGGCAGATGCTTTTGTTGTCATGATTATCTTTGATCACAAATTAGTACAATTTATCCCACTAGGACTTGTTTTCTTTCTTTGTGGAAGCCATGAAGATGTGAGCCTACTTCAGGTCACTACGGTTAAGTGTAGGAACACAGAAAGCAAAGAAGCATTGACTTTGAAGTGAATAACACTGATACAAGCAGTTGACTTTCTTTGTAGGCAAGGGCAGTTGCTCACATTTTTCTGTTATTCTTGCTTCAATATGTAAACACATTTTGCATGTTTTCTTTTGTAATTTATAATTCTGTAATTTGTGTATAGTCTTCTTCTAGCTGAACTTGTTTGAGCAGGGATAGATGAGCCCAAGTAAATCGTCTCAAGTGGTTATTTCCAACATCAGCAATCTTGTAATTCTGTGAATTTGATTTGTTAATTTAATCAATTAGAGATTACAACAATATTCTATGATTTACTTCTTAGTTTGTCTAAAATAGTATTTTGTATCTGCAAAAGCAATACAGAAAATGCTCAGTGTTGTAGGAGCTCTTCACATATCTAGGTTTCGAAAGATTACTTCAAGTGACTAAATGAGATTCTGGCTAATGTTGGTAAAACTCTTATAATAAACTCTAGATTTTATATCAATGTACATACAAACATGTATATGTGTTTCTATTAAGTTTTTTAAAAACCAGGCTATCCTTCATTTCTGAAGCAACTGAGTTCCTGAATTGAATTACTGCATCACATTGAACTGGCTTTTTTCATGCATCTTTCCTTAAAAACAGACTGTAGCAAAAGGTAATATGCATCAATATGCATACTTTACTTTGTAAAATCAAGAATAAAAGCAGTGCTTTTATTACTGGGGTTTTACTATCATTATTTTTACAAACTTGAGCTATATAGAGTATATGCATTGGAAGATTCCACGTGCACTTCTGTTACCCTCTTGCAGGCCCTTGTGGAAAGGAAGCCAATCTGTGTGCCAGTTTTCTAGCAGGCATGGGGAAAATCCTCTAACTCGCTATTGGTAACAAATACAGATTGAAGACTAGTCAGGTAAGGCAGTATAGTAACCTGTGATAGTGCACACTATGTTTCTAGGATTTAATTTGTTAAAGTATTTAAGCAAAGCCCTGCAGCCCTGTCTTAAAGAATGTCTTAAAGCCGCCCCTGGCAGTGTTCAGGGCCAGGTTGGATAGGGCTTTGGGTAGTGTGGTCTAGTGGAGGGTGTCCCTGCCCATGGCAGGGGTTTGGAACTCAGTGGGCTTTGAGGTCTCTTCCAAACCAATTTTGGGATTCTATGATGTCTTAAACTCAGTGCGCTCTATGGCAGTAGCTCAAGTAAACATCCAGTTTTAGTAGACTCTACATAGGAAACAAGAGGCAGAGGGGGGAGTGTGTTTGCAGTGCAATGAGACATTTTCCTTAGATTTTTTTTCTGTGAAATTTGTTTCTTGATACCATGAAATAGTTCTTGTTTCTTAGATAACTTTAAAACAAATTCCATCAAGATTAGTTATAGTTAACTGCTGTCGGGATTTTAGAATTCCTGTGAGATTTTTCTCATAAATAGGAAGTTCTTGGTATTGCTTTCCTTTGAGATATTTCCATATTATTCTAAATTTTTCATTAGGCAAGACAAGCTGTGAATTACAGCCCAGGACACTCTACTGCTGAAACAGGCTAATGTTAAAAATGGGGTTATTTGTTTGAAAAACCTAACCCAGTTTACTGTCTTGGAATGCTGAATCACTTTAGTAAGTACTAGTTCTTCATAAGTAAAATGTTTTGCTTACATGTTATGAGATACATAAAGAGAATGAAACATAGGTGGTTGTAAAGTGTGGACAAAGCAGCTAATGATTTTCATTTACAGTAGAAATCTCCCTCAATTCTCAGACCCTCTTCTGATAAATACTGTTGTGACACAATTACTCCTGGGGAAACAGGACTGCACAACTATATATTTTTCTGACACAAACTCTGCTTTAAATTTTTCTGCTCCTGTGGATTTTTTTCATTTGCTTGCAGCTTCACTTTTTATTGAGGAAAAAATGTGAAGAGATTTACAGAATACATACAAACTGATCATTTTTTAAAATAAAAAATGAAGTGCTTTTCGGTGAATGGTTATCCTCATTTCAAATGAAGTCTGCAATGATTAAATATTAAAATGATCGATGGTTTAAATTAATATAAAAACTTTTCAGGAGATTATTACAAAGATTAACATTTTTAATGTTTTAATACTTCCATAGTTTGTCAATCACAAGCACAGTGAAACTGTTTTTAGTTACCAAGCTGATGATCTCATATATCACTGCAGTATTATGCACAACATAAACATCATGGGGTCGTTGTTGGTAGAGAAGATGAAGAAACACAATTTATGTTACAACTCTTTAATAATCACTTTTAGTCGTGAAGTATTTTTTGACACACAGAAGAAACAGGTAGGACTTTTTTTTTTTTTTACTTTGGAAAGAAGATAGAAGGAAAGATGGTTCCAGAAAACCTTTTTCTTTGTTTGGTTTGGGGTTGTTTTTTGGTGTGTTTTCATTTAGAAATGAACTCTTTTTTTTCATGTAAAGACAAACATGGTCACTGGTACTGCTGCAGAAGAAGAAAATGCGATTGGTTGTGTTTTTCAAAGTAGGGCTCACATTGATGCAGCTTTAATATCCAAAAATTATCTGCAACTGCCTATGATTCCCAATACATTTTTATTCTTTAGAATGGTGGTTGAAGGTCATGGGAAAATGTCAAGCCACCCCAGGTGCCATTGTATCTGTAGCTGCACGTAAATACCCCTGTAATTCACTGGGTTGAGTAAACACTTACTCCAGGCTTCTTGACATGGACAGTGCTAATCCCTTTGTTTCCATTTCTTCTGCATTTCCTTAGCAGTAAGGCTCAAAATCAGCATCGGGGATTTTAAACTTTTATTTTGCCTCTCTAACTGCATACTGTAATGATACAATGGAGTTTTATACAGTACAGCTTAGTGTGTCCCAGGACTTTTTGCAATGTTAAATCTGATAATTCATATGTCAGTGAAATACTCTTTATTTGTGTGTTGTGATTCTTCTTGGTGTTGTCCTACATCTGGTATGTTCTACTATCAAAACCAACACAGAATTGGAAAGACACAGTATAATGAATTAGCCAGTGTACACCCAGTAGCAGATGAAAATGAGGATGGGAGGTAACCAGAAGAGGAAGGGTGAAATATAAATCCAGGAATACATGTTGAGCTGGAAAAGTGAATAAATGGGGAAAGACTGTTCTGACAGTTGAAGCTTACGGTGGCGAAGTTGTTTGTACCAGAAAGGGCAAATTTGAGAGAGGGAAAGAGCAAAGGTTAGCACTAGGTTAGTGCTGAGAAGGGTAAAATCCAGAGGGGAAATTGAAGCACACCATTTTGTACACAAGTTTGTTGTTAGTTACTAATGCTCTTATTTCTAGTCTTAAGTAAGTAGATGGGACTATTACACCTGTAGTTGGTTGCCTGTAGTCTGAGTGCCAAATTTATCCTCTTGTTTTTCCATTGAAATAAATAATTAATAGAATAAAATAACCTTTTATGTTATGAACTGTTTTGGGTTTTTTTTATAGTGGGGAAACAGATTGGCTTGGAAATGTAGGAGATTTCAAAGTTTCAGTTGTTTTCTCTCCGGCAGTGCTATGTGGTGTAAATGAAGAAAAGGTTAAGTTTACCCATGATAATTCCCTCTCACATTTACATTATCAATCAGCCTTTGTAGCTTTTTAGTGCTTTTATCTATTGTGTTTTCATTGCAATAAAAAGTTCTCAATTCTACGTTATATTTGAGCATGTACACTCGTGCTCAAATTTAACCATGAATGGCTCTGGCAGATGTGCTGTGGAAGCCTTAGATGCCGTGGTTTAAGATGCTGCCAGCTGGATGCATTCTCCCCACCCCTCAGGCAGCAGTCTGTATGGAGAGCAATACCTCCACGTCGGGTTGCTTCCCTCACCTTAACTTATTTTTTTTCAGGTAGCTTGTGCTGATGTGTAGGCTGGGAATAGGGTCCTGGGGGCAGAAGGTACCCTCTTGTTGCCTCTTCTTCTTTAATCACCCAAGAGGTGATTAAATACCCAGGGTCAGCAACATCTTCAAGCCCCTGAAGACACCTAAAACTTGTTTGAGACTCTTGTGTAGTTTCAAGTTGAACATGTTTTCACCTTGTTAGCAGGTCTGTGTGGAAAACGTTTCAGTAGTTGGCTTTACCCCATCACTATCTCCACTTAGATGCTCTCTCTTCTACTTTTAAGAGCGATCATGCCTAAAAGCTTTTATGTAAAAAAGCAGATCTTTCTTTCTATGTATGCCATACGAAATGTGCAGTAGGCAGTTTTATTGCTGGACTCATTGTGTATGAAGCTGATTATGCTACCTTCAATTAAGATTACATCACTTCACTGCTAGAGCAATTTTATATTACTTGCATTCTTGCCAAAAGGAAACAGTTACCCCGAAGCAGTGTATTACTTGCTTTGGTTTTGTGTCTTGGCTGTCAAACTGAAAGTACACTATTGGTATAGCTAACATTTAAATTTGATTAGGACCTTGATTTACTGTTACTTAACTAAAATTAATTTAAAAATTAGGGCTGTACTGTAACAATAAAATGGATAAAGAGCTGGTGAGCTGCCAGCACTCATAAGTAATGACTGGAGGCCATTGTCAGCAGATGAGAGCTTGGGGGGACTTTAGCCAGCATTCATGTCCACTGTGATGCTTTTTGCTGTTTAGTCAGTTGTTTGTGTATAAATGTATAAGCTATAGTGACAAACAGTGGATGGTTCAGTGATTGTTGAACTGATGAAGAAGGGATTAAGTTTAAAGGGTGGCTGAGGTCATGATAACGTGAGTCTGTTAAAATGCAGTTTGTCTGCAAATATGTTGAAGAAGGAATGCTGGATGTGTGTGTGCAGAATGGAAGATTTTTATGTTGTGAAGCACCTGTAGCTGAAGGGGATTTAGTTGCAGGACAGTGGCATGAAGGACTGGTACTGCCTAGTAGTGGTGAGGGGAGAGGTTGGAGGGTTGTTTAAATCGCTTGAGTAAGACCAATACTGGAATCTTGCATCTAGTTCTCATTTCTAAGAAAAAATAATCTCCTGAAACATTTGAAAGTGTAATGAATGTTCTGGAAGGCACAGACGTAGTTTTATTAATGGCATTACCTTTCTAGGTGGGCTTGAGATTAGGTTCATGCTAGCTGTGCTAGCTACTGTCCCGCCTAGCTCCTGCAGAGCTGCGTACACAGGTGGTGTTGAGTGTCCTAGGCAAGGCTGATGTGCTGCATCTCTGAATTTGGCATTGCTTCCCATTACAGAGGGTGTGGAAAGCATTCTTTCTTTCTTGGGTTTGGGTTGGTTTTTTTTTTCCAACTTTAGGCTTTGGTGTGATTAAACTTTGATATGGTTTTAATGGAACCACAGAGAATTGCAGCAGCTAGATTTTATTTTTTTTGATTCTGCAGTCATAAAATGGTCAGAACAAGGATGGATATTGCTTTATTTGGGTTTTTATGAATTATTAATTTATTCTGCCCATAATTTGGAGTGAAAAGGTTAACAAATCATTCTTAGATTGCTGTTTACCTTTATATTCTGAAATACAGGATCATTTGAAAGCCTGGGTACACAAAGCAGCATGCTGACAGGATAAATAGGAAGAGGGTATTCTGGAAAAATGATTATTATAGACAGAAAACCTATTTGAAAAAGCTTCAAACTATTTTCGTTTTAAGTACACCAGCGGGGTTAAATAATATAAGTAACTTCTGTTAAAGGAACAGATCATCATAATTTCAAACAAAAGGTCCCAGTGCACTTGCTAATATCCTTTATGGCTTCAGTAAAATACATCTGAAATGATTTACAAACCGAAGCTTCTGGATGAATTCTTCCAGTTCTGCATGGGAAGAGAGCCTGTTTATCTTCATGTGTGTTTATATAGACCCATGGAAATTATGATCTAAATGTGGGTACTGTACTAAAACATAGCCATATATGCAGAGTAAAGAATTCAAAGCACTTGCATTCTGTCATTTATTGCACACGACTAATGTATATTGTATAGGCTTGGTTCAATTCTATATCCTGACCATAGAAGGACTCCATCGAATATGGGCTGTACCTTGAGGAGACCTTCAAGGGGAGGGAATGGTGTGTGTAGAAAAAAGCTCAGGGCAATGGGTCTGTGACCAAACTTGTCTGTTTCTGAGCCTTCAAACTTAACTGCTGTCAGTGCTGGAAATAGTGAAGAGCTGGAAAGATGCTTCCCTGGTGCTTTATGGGTACAGATTTTCTTTAACTCACCTCATCAAAGCAAAACAACCAACCAACAATAGAGGAACAACTGGAACAGCTGTAAAACTGAGTGCATGGGATAGAGTATTGAAGTATGAAGCAGAGGCAACTTAGCTTAAGTCTTTTTCAGAGTTCACCCAGCTCTGCTTAAACTTCTGAAGCTTGGTTACCAGGTTATAAGGCAGTGGCCAGGCTGAGTGATTGTACCAGGGACAGAACAGACCTGCAGTTTCTTGTGGTGATGGTGTTGAATCTGTTGTTTCTATGAAAACTGGACTGAATTAATTTTCCTGTATGTTTTTGTGTTTGTGGTTTGGGTTTTTTGTTGTTTATGCAGTCTGCAAAGCTAGATTTCCTTCTGTATATCCCCCTCCTCCTGATAAAACTTTATGGCAGTGCTGAATCGTACATTCTGCAGTGACTAGCAAAAGGCTTGTGCAAACTGCTTCTGCTTGGAGAGGTGTACTTGGGAAATCTGAGCAAATGGAGTGGATTGTTATCTGCTGTTCTGTCTTAGGCTAGGGGTTCTGAAGAGATGCTTGCAAGCTGATAGCTACTCATTAAATCATCTTTTTTAGAAGTCTTGTAACTATTCCATACCTAAACTAGTTTGAGGTGTAGAAATCTGTAAATCAGAGGTATCTCGTAGTCCAGAGAAGGCCAACCTTTCACATGTCAGAACCCAGGATCTTAAAAATGTGCAGTCTCCAAAAGCAGCAACACATGAAAAAATGTAAAATCTTGTATTTCACTCACATTTTTATAATAAATAGAATTTTGCATGTACTCTGCTACTTAAAACATCCAAAGGAATACTTTTTTTCCAGTGTGTTATTCTCGGTTCCAACCTTTCCTTTGGCATTCAGCTGCACAGTGGACCTTGCAGCAGGATTCCTTCTTTTTTGTGCCTCATGCACACACTGTTCAGTGAGTAGCAGGAATAGATGGGGACATACTCTCCTCCCATCCTGTGGTCTTACAGGGGAAGCTGTGAAAAGCACCCAGGCAGACATTTGCACCAATTGTTGCTTCTGGACCTTCAGACATTCACCTGACTTTCTGCTATTTCAACTGATAATTTCTGCTAGTTTCTGCACTCCACACTTGTCTCCTCTGCCTTAAAATGAGGCAAATAAACAGTTTACCACATTTTCTGATGGCTATCAATGCTTATTTTTTTCACTTGGCACATATAAAGGTTTTAGCCTGATTTTGATCCATTCCTTTAATTCAATTTTCGTTCAAGATTCAGATTTTTGAGAGATACCAATGATCCTATATTCCCTTTTTGCCCAAATGGAACATAAAGCTCCTCAGGAGATGATATCATGTACACTATTACTTTATTTTGAAAATCATTGCCTTTAATGGGTTCTCTAGGTAGGCTTCAGGAGAGCCAGGTCTTGAGCAATTTAGATATAATCTGCAGAGAGCGTGCTTGGCCTATTGTTTTGAACTACTTTGGGAACTATTGAGCTGACATTGCTTAAGCTGAATTAAACTCTTCACCCAATTACGGCCTAATCCTTCAAACCCAATGGAGTAGGACTTGGTTTTGGCTGCTGCTGACATCAGTGACTTGCATTTGATGTGCTAACATTATCTACTGGTTTATCTACAATTTTAAACAAAAAAAAACAACCCCAAAAATGATGTATTAAGGCTAAGGAAATATGACAGCTGTGTCTTCTGATCTTTATGGGGAAAATTTAACAGGTTACTGTCTTCTTTATCAATTAGTGAAAAAGAAAATATAGATGTTAGGACATTGAAATTAAAACTTTGCACTTAATGCTTCTTTTGCCTGGTGACTAGAATAGATTTTCTGATTTTTTTGATGCTGAGTTGCTTTCCTGAGTGCCTAATGCAGCACATGAGACAACCAAAGGGGCATAAAACTACTTTTGTTCATTCACAGATCGGTCTATTTAATACTTATCGAGCTGCAATAGTTTCAGAGGAAGGAAAAAAAAAAAACCCCACATTCCTTCTGAACGCTGGATGGAAAGATTACCTTTTAAGTCCTTTTGAACACCAGGTTTAGTAATGGAACTAATAATTCAGTTTTGCTGAAGTGTTACGATTAGGTCTACGTATACTGAAGTGTTATTTGCTGCTGTCATTTGTAGCCTGTTTTCAACTTTAGCATGCTTGCTAAGGGGAGGTATTAGGCTGTAAATGTAGTGACCAATTTTAGCAATTATTATGACTTGAAGCTCTGTGTGATTGGACATCATACCCAACTACAGTGAAATATGTAACAGAAGGACACGTTTGTCTGCCTCCTGGCTTTGTGCCTGTGTGGCTCGTTTCTGGCTGGCTTTGCTTCTTCTGGTTTCCACTCATCAGAATGATTGTCAAGCAGGAATGGACTCTTTGCTGAGAGCTGATTTTTCTTCTCAAACAATTGACAAAAATTCAGTGAAAGTGGAGTCAAAATAGATGGAGTATCAGTAATAGAACTAATGGGAAAAAATAAGTTGAAACTTAGTTTAACATATTTTAAGAAGCATTTAAACAGGGTGAGAGGAAACAAAAAATTCCATGAATTTCAAATTTTTAAAAATATTTTTCTTCAAAGAAATGATAATTTTTCATTTTTAAAATAATTAACTCAGAAAATTTGTCATTTTAATGGTCCAAGATAATGCAAGGGAAAAAAAAGGGGGAGGGCACAGTAGAAACAAAAAAATTGCCAGTATGGAATTACTGATTGTTGAAAATTTTTTGTGTTTGTGTGAATAACTTCAGAAGTTTTAAGATTCATTCATTATCCCATTTTGCAATATTGAAAACATTGTGGAACAGACTTTCTGTCCTCTGGATGGTTGTGAACTGTAATTTAAGATGGATATGATAAAGGCACGTATAGTTACTCCATGAATATTTCTTCTCACTTCAGGAAGAAATAGGAATTTAATTTCCATCAAAAATGAGCCTAAGTTTAACAATCTACAAATGAGGAATTAACAAGCATGTAGGATTAAAGCGTGCAGGCTTATAGCAAGCTATGACTTGTGGCAGTCCCAGGAAAGGAGTAGGGGAAGAAAAAATGGAGCTCTTGTGACTTCCCAAAAGTAAGAGAAGAGAGAGTAGAGGTGGTGCTTTCTGATTTAGAGAATGAAAAGAAGTTGCTCTTCCCCTGCCTAACACCTAGCAGGGTAAAACGAAGCTTCTGCCATTTTGGAGCAAGACCTCAGTGAAACCACATGGCACTCTATTAAATGCAGCAATTGTATCTTTGTAACATGTTAGAAGTGAAGTGCTTAAGCTAATTTTGAAATTTAAGGTCCATGACCGCTAGCTTTATACCTGTTATTTAAATTATTCCCTACTTCATCAAAGGAAATAAGTGCTGAAGGGATGTGTGGCAAGGATCAAAGGGAATAAATCTGCCTGGATTTGACTGAGCCACAAAATGTTTGCTGCTGCTGCTTCAGTTATGAGGAGCAAATAATTGTTTCTCGTCATTGCTCTGGACTTGGTGAACTTTTAACTCACATGACAAAGCACATAGTTTGTTTCCATCTTGTGCAGTGGTGGCGTTCTCTGTACCCTCAGATTACAGAAGTGGTTGTACAGCATCTGTGGTTACTCCCATGGAGGCTGTACCCATCCTTGCTGGATGTTTTTCTCGGCAGCTAAGTTGTCTGGATGCTTGTTCTCTCCACACCTCTATTTACCAGCCCCTCTCCAGTTTTCCTGTAGCCCCTTAGGTGCTGGAATGCTGCAGTAAGGTTTCCTTGGAGCCTTCTCTTCTCCAGGCTGAACAACACCAACTCTCTCAGCCTCTCTTCATAGGGGAGGTGCTTCAGCTCACTGATCAACTTCCTGGCCCTTCTCTGGACTTGCTCCAACAGGTCCATATCTTGTACTAGGGACCCCAGATCTGGATGCAATACTCCAGGTGGGGTCTCATGAGAGCAGAGGGACAGAATCACCTCCCTCCACCTATTGGTCATGCTGGTGTTGATACAGCTCAGAATACAGTTGGCTTTCTGAGCTGCAAGTGCACATTGAGCCTCTTATCCACGAACACCCCCAAAGTCCTCCTCAGGGCTGCTCTCAATCTGTTCTCTGCCCATCCTGTAGTTGTGTTTGGTGTTGCCCTGACCGATGTGCAGAACCTGGCATTATGGTGCCATTTATCATGAAATTTTCCCACTAGCAGAGATTACACTTTGAACTGTCTGGCATGGCAAGATCAAAACACATGTATCCTTTTTTTCCTTCATGAAATTTTTTAAAGATGTTTTCTTGACACCAATGCTGTCCTATATTCATAAAAATGAAAAAGAAGTTCATCTTTGAATGTTTGGAATTTAAAATTTGTTCAGATGAAGATGTGACTTCATATTAAAATGCATATATGTTTCACAGATGGCGTAGCTCTACTCTGCTCAGAAGTGAGTAAGGAATTTGGTTCTGAAGAAAAATACCAAGCACTAATGATGAGAAGTAGAAGTAAAGTGTATAAATCATTAGAAATAGGAATATTTTTCTACAAAATGTCATACTGTTTTTACACCACCAATTGCTAAACAGGTATCTTCTGTATAAGTGCTGGTTTTGTGAGTTTTGGCCTAGTACATTTTGATTCTTCTCCCCATAGAAGCTGTGACAAACTATACTATACTAGGAATGGAAGGTACCTTTGACTTTTTAAATAGCGTCTTTTTGCTTAAAAAAATCCAAATTTATATGAGCATGAAGTCTTTTTAAAAATACTTGTCAGGTTTTGCAGTCTTTGAAATTTTCTCTTTTTTCCTGGCTGTCATTAATGTATTTAATGATAATTTTTTCAACTCTTCAGATACTTAAAAACATTTTACATCTAGAAAAAGTAGGCAGGCTTTTTGCTAGAGGAGCAAATGCAAATATTTGGTCCTTAAGAATCCCACCAAATTGTAGGTGTCATTGGGAGCATAGCAAAATTGCTGGAGGTGATTTGAATTCCTTACCATTGCCCCTCTTTCTTCATTCACTGCAAAGGGAGTGGAGGTGGCCTCCTGCATAGCTTGATGTCTCACTTACCTTCCTAAAAATCAGTTGGAACTAATCTGGATTGCTGATTAAATTTATTTTTTCATAATACATTGCCTCAGGATTTTAAAACATCCAAAAGAATATGCTGAGTATTCATATGGACTATTACCTGTGTACTACTTCTGTTAAATAAACATAGAGCTAATTTCATGGGGTTTGTAGGCACTGCATAAGTAACAAAAACCAGAGCAGCTCCTTTCCCTAGAGCACAGAGGGCACTTACTGGAACTAACAATGTGCATTTTGTTCCTGCTGCTTACGTGAAGCTATGAAACAGCCTGATATATGACTAAGTAAAAGTTGTAATTTGTAGATGGTGTTAATCTTGGGATCTGGTACAGTGTTCTTTGTCCTTGTGTAGAATGTCAGGATTATTTTAGCTGTATTTGTTTCAATTGGAGTTATGGATCCCATTTTTTGATTCATTTTCACAAATTTAAATCAATTTAAATCACATCTGCTGCTTTCAAGGTTAAATTAAGTAAAGAAATGTTAAATTCTTTTTATTAAAAGAAAATCCCCAAAGAAAGTAGAGTTAGATTCTGCAAGAAACACCATTGGCAGGTACTCTTTCTTTTGGAATAATAGCCTCATCCTTTGAGAGACTTTCCAGGAGAATGGTTAAGGCTACTGCCATACCTATCAGTAGAACATGAATGCAATTTTCTTTCAATTTTTTTTGTATAATTTTTACTAGCAGTAGTAGTAAAGGCTTTTAAATTATTTTTCTTGACTGAAGTATGGTTAAAATATTCAATTGCATTATTCTTGCAATATTTTGGTGCAGGTTACTTCTCTATATTTCTTCCACTGCTGTACAGACAGACCTTAGTTACTGTACTTCAGCAGTACACCAAAAAACGCCAACTAAAATAGCCAACAGCAATGATTTCCAAAATACCTACATGCAGACAGCTTCCCACTTGAAATGCAGTGCTACCAGTTCTTTAGAATAACTTGATGTCCTCAGAGGATCTGATGTGCTCCTTGGATTTTACCCAAGGAAGATAAAAGGTATTTTGCTCTCTCTTAAGGTTTTTAATACCCATTATTTATTAAACAGTGAGCTGTGGAATTGACTGATAAAAGATCAGTTCTTTCACCGACATCTGTAAGCTTTGAATCATACTAAAAATTATTTGGGTTATGAGTTCAAATTATCAACCTGCGTTGCATCACACAGGAATAAAAGAAGGGAATTTTATGTTAGATACCCATTTGCAGTTATGGGTAACATCTGTATATATGCAGATATTCAGTGTTCATTCACCTGCATTTTCAATTACAGCTGAAGACTTGGCCCAGGACTTTTACGTTCTGTAGAGGTTATTCTCTGTTGTGAAGTCTTACTGGCTTTTCTCACACCAACTAGACATTTCAGCTACAAAACCAGTCATGGCACTGAGTATTTCTATAAGGTGCCCTCTGTTAGTGTTTAGGCGGATTATTGTTGAAGAATACAGACACAATATGATGTGTCACCACTAGGAAAGTTTGTACGCAAGCACATATGTAGATCTTTGTGTGTTCCCTGGTTCACACTTTCAGGTGTTATCACTGTTATTAATCATTTGTATTGCACTGTAAATGCACAAAGCACAATCTTTCTGCTAGTCAGTCCCTGTACTTATTAGTATTTCTAGGAGACATTCAAGGTATGTTTCTATGTCATTAAAGTAATTGCTTTAAATTTGTTTTAGTTGATATGAGCAGTGTATGCATCAAGAATAGTGAGCTGGGATTTAAACACTCCTGTGGTCAGTACTTGAATGGACGTTCGGATCTGGGTTTTATCTCGCGAAATGCTGTTGACAGTTGGAGGTGAGAATAGGCAATTTATTGTGTGTATTAATTATTATCAGTCACTGCTGGTGAATAAAAGAGGATGAACAGAAAAATCATGCATGAAGTGTAAGCCTTCACAGGTGAATTACTAGAAGCAAAGGCAAAGACGGTGAAAGATGGTGAAGGGAACCACAAAAATATCTTTTGACCTAGCAAAATGTCTGAAATAGCAACAGACAAACAAAAAATAAAGAAAAAAAACCCCAAAAAGCCTTGCTTTATTTTCTTATCACTGTCTTTTGTCAAAGCTTGAAAGTTGAGGAAGGCTCACGTTGCCTTCAAATGATCTGAAATTACTCTTGAAGTATTTTTAGTAGCCTGTAAGAACAGCGACAAGCTCCTTTACTTGTTTTTTAAATGGTTATGTAGTCATTAACATTCCAGGGACCTGAAGGCTGCTTGGGGTGTGCTTAGCATGGTACTCTGCATATCTCTTTGGTTTGGCAAAGGAATAGAGGAAACGTCAGATCCTTAGCCTGCTCTGACATCGGAGTGGCCAGAGGCAGCTGTGAAAGACTTGAGTGCAAATCATTTATGGTAAAGTTAAGATGACCAATTATTCTAGGATGACCATTGCTAATTTAAACATGGAAATGGCACTTTTCAGATTGTTTTGTCACTCATAAAGGTTCCAGGCTTTTTCTTTGTGTAAATCTGATCAGAAAGTTATGTTGGAAACCACTCTTACAGCAAGGTTCATAAATAATAAATATTATCTCTTATTAATCCATATTTTAGCTTAACTCTGGCTTGTGGCAAGTTGCTTCCTCAGGGAGTACAGGATTCTTTACAAGAGAAGGTGATGAGCTGCAGTCCCCAAGGAATTAAATTGTGAAAACAATCTCAGTTTCGTACATGCTAATATAGATCTGTTATTCCCTTTCCACATCTATCACAACACATTTTAAATTGTGGCTGATCTTTTATGCAAATAGCTGTCTTATTAGACATCGCGGCTGTATGTGCTAATGTCTCCCTGGGTTTCTCGGGCGTTTGCTATCTAACCATCAAAGCGGTGGAAATGAATGATGATTACTGCATCCCTTTGAAGAACAAAGAGGAGTCGAGGTTCTAGATGCGGGTGTGGGTGACACCGAGCCACGTGGGCAAACGCAGGCATCTCAGTGGCAAGTATTAAGTCGGGAAATAATTTTTGCCTGCATTTTCTTCTTGTGTTTTATTGGCACTGCTAAAAGTGCAAACATCCTTCACAGCTGACGTTTTGTTACAAAACATTAGTAGGCTATTGAAATTGCAAAAGGCAAGACAAAACAGTCTCTAACAGTGGCATAAAAAAGCCAAGAACTAGTTTTGCTGTGTAAAATGTATCTGTTATCTCCTCAAGTAGCTGAAAGTTCAGATGGTACTTATATTTTCCACTCTCATTATTCTGATGCGAACCTTATGTGAGAAATGCAACTCAGCCGAGAGAATAGCTGGGAAATATAATAGAGGGGGAAAAAATCCCAGTGGATTGCAGTTCACTGCTTATGTGTTTTACGTAAAATGGGGGTATTTTCTGAATTAAACTGAAGTCATGTATGGAAACATTGCAATGCTATAATTGACTTTCCAGTTCAGATTAAAAAACAATGGCAGTATTTTGTACCTTGTTATTATTCCTGAATATCTTTTGAAAAGGTTGCTGATTTTTGAGTACTGAAGTTCATTTTATACCCCATGTCCCATTCTTTAGTTTAAGGAGCCTGGTTCCATCTCTGTATTTCCAGATTTGTCACTTGACGTTAAATGCCAATAATTCTTACAGGGTAGATAAATGTAAAAGTAGAAACTTTAGTGTTTTAAAATGTGCGGATAACTGGTGGGATCATTCCTGCAGCTCTACTTCAAACCTTGTTTGAAGCTATAAAGGAAATACTGGTGAATGTTGAAGGTTGTGATGCTGACAGCAGTCCATTTGGCAGTGCCTTGGCATGTTTTTTGGCTCATGGTTGGCATTGCAGTGCCTTCAAGGACTGAGTATCTCAGACATCCTGCCTTGGCAGAGCCCAGGGAAGCTTGCCTTGCTGTACCACAGCTGGTTATGCTCAAGAGAAAAGTAAAACTTGCAGATACTCCAAGGCTCAGTCTGCAGGCAGTTTGTGGCTACCTGGGATGGTTCAACCAAGGTTTTTGCCCTTGGCACTTGTGCTCACTGTGGCCAATTGGAAAAAGGCAAGTGTCGACTGTTGTGTGTCTTCTGCCCTTGAATGGCAAATCTGATGCTTGAGGAAAATGTCAGTGTTTTTGTGACCGCCAGCATTTGTTGGGATGCTTGTGTCATAAAGATGGTCAAGCAGTGGGTCTTGGTGTTGCTGTGATGAGTGATGTTTTCAGCCCAGTCTAAATGGTTGAAAACCAATGTTTTGAGCAAGAATTGTGACTGTAAAAGCCAGGTGTTCTTTTGCTATGGAAAAAGAAGTGAAATGAGCATGTTTGTAGCAACTTACTTTATCTTTTGAGTAGCAGCCCTGTGAGGGTATAGGTAAGAGACCATAAGGTTTTGCATATTAAATGGGTATACCAGGGGTTTGCTGGAACATTACGTGGTACTTGTTCAGTTACAGAGATGGTGTGGGAGCACCAAAGTATCTAGGAGAGCGTCTTTGGATGAATGATAGTGCAGTTCCCTGTGCAGATCTAGTGGCACCTGCTTGCACTGTGCAACGTCAGAAGCCCATTCAAGGCTCAGGATGGTTGTTACCTAAACACATTGAAGATGATTTAAACTCTTGATATTTTGGCTGAGAGGGGCAAAATGGGCACAAGCGCAGCTCTCACCTTTATTCTCCACTTTCATCAACAGACCTGTAGAGTCCATGAGAGGAAGGTATGAGAGTACGAGGACCCTGTGTTTTAGTTATTTGTTGCTCTCTTCTTCAGGGTGACTGGAGGGCTGTTTCTGCAGGTGGGTTTCCTCAGCAGTTACACCTGCAGATTCACACATGCCTAGCGCTGCTGCAGGCTCCTGGCTGTCCCATAAATGTGGTTCCCAACAATAGAAGCAGCTCACAATACTCCATTCAGACCCTGGTTTACTAAAGAAAAAAATTATATAGGAATGTAATTCAATAGTACTAAATGCTGAATTACAGTGTAATCAGTTTAAGTCCTTTTTTTTCTTTTTTTTTTTTATTCAAACTAAGAGGCATTCTGTAATGCTAATAACCCATGCAATGGGGAAAAAGGTATGTTTAGAATTTATCTAATAGTCTTCAGAATAGTGATGATTAGCTCCAGTGTCTCATTGTTCTCTGGGAAGGCTTATGTCTTTGTGTAAAATCACATAAATGTTGGTTGTTACAGTTTTTTTCTGATGTTATAAGTCATTGATTTCCTTAGTAACTTATTTAGGAATAATGCTTACTTTTTTTCTTTTTTTTTTTTTTCTGATACTGGCAGTGATTTTTGGATTGAAAACGATGGGTAGAAAAGATGCCTCTACAGCAAGGACTCCTGTTGACCAGTACAGGAAACAAATAGGTAAGAGATCTGAAGAAAAGTTTGTATCCTAAAAAAAAAAAACCAAAAAGCCAACAAACCAAAACCCTGGGTCTTTTTCAGCCAGAGCAGTTACTGTAGCAAAATGTATTATTCTTCTTCAAAAACCTTTGTTTTCCTTGCAAGCACTGCATAATAATGCACACTCCAGAGAAACTTTTTATGTGGTCTGGACTAATTCATTCAGCAAAACCTTTTTTGAAGACAGTGTTTCAAGTAACTTGAAAAAGTCCAAGTTCTGAGTTTGGAAATACTGGGGAAATGCTGCAGCATAGCAGCTCTATGATGTTTCTGAACTGTTGGAAGTTTCCTGATGTTCCTGGTTGTCTCCAGTTTAAAATGTAGGCATTTCTAACAAAATAGTCTTCCTGCTTCATAACATTTACAGACCTTAACATTGGATAACTGCATTTATTCTCACACTAATGGAATACTTCTAACATGTTAATTGCTTATTTTCTGAGGTCTTTTCCTGTTCTTACCCATTGTGTGTATATATAGGTAATTTGTATACAAAGCATGGACTTGAATACACACAAATGCACATGTGTACATTCACACAGATACCTACATAGCAGACTCAAATCCCTATTTCTTTGCTTAAATGCAAAGGTAAGTGATTTGGAATCCATATATGAGGATTCTGTCCCTCTAGGTATTAAATAATATTCTAAAACTGACACAGTGTTTTAAATGTATGTAAATAAAATGAAGTACCTTAATCTATACTCAGTTATTTAAGTAAATGGCTTTGTTTTTCAGTTGCTAAGCACCCACATCTGTGCTTAAATATGCATAAAAATACCAAGTGTTTTAGAAAAAAAAGGCTGTTTATAATATATATTCTCATAGTAAAAGAGCTGGGGGTACTTGAACAATCTTATTTTTATCATGTCTTAATTTTTTTAATGCTGACTTATTATTTTAATATAACTTTTAATGGTCTTTTATACAGTTAGGGACTATTTTGTAGTTTATTTGTTTTAGATACCTGTGAAATGCTCTGCATTTCCTACTCTTGGGTGCTTTGTGTAGCTGGTTTCCTTGGTTCATTCTCTGAGGTAGAACCATGGCTGAAAAACGAAGCAGATACACTGGAAAAATGTTTAAATAGATGGGCTCTCTGCTTTTGTGCAATTTAGGTTTTGTGTAGAAAACCTTGCCAGAAAAATATTATCCAGCAGAAGATGTCACCACAAATACTTCACCCAGATGGGTTTGGTGAGAAGTGGGAGCCCTGCAGCTCATCTTCAGCACAACTCATCCCGTGTAATTGTGTGTGCAGAGAGAGCATGAGTGCACCAGCTTTCCTGCATTTTCTCTGCACGGTTTTCATTGCGGCCGCTTCTTTTTCAGCCACCTCCTTCAGGGTTGCTTTTCATCCTTTTGTGAGCACCTTCAGGTGACCATGGTTGGAGTCATTTTTGGAAGTCTTCTGCAGGGTGATAGAGACTGTTGATCTTCAGCGGGATCCCTGGGGAGCAGGCTGGGTTGCTGGAGGACCAGAGCGGTGTGAAGCTGCATCTAAGTATGAGACTCACAAAATTACCTCCTGCTCTTCCATAGTTTGGGCTTTTTCTTGCCCATTACTGCCCCGTGGCAGCACAGTTGCACATCTCGCACCTATGAGATGCCAGGGTTGATCACTGTGCCTGGAAAGGGGGAGGCGACCAGTGCTGTAGCAGTGAGGTGTGAGAGGATTTGTGTCAGGGCCCCACACTCAGAGGGATCCTGTTATGTAGCTGACTCTTTGGTTTTGGCCTAGCATGTTTTCTGAACAATTTGGCACCTTACCTGTTATATGATGCAGCACTGTGATCCACTGGGTACTGCAAAGTACAGTGTCTGAGTGGGCTCCTAATAAGCTCATTTTCCTGAGATGCAATGGGTCGCTCTGAACTTGGCAAGAGCAAACGTTCAAAATTATGACAAGGAAGAATCTCACGCTGGCAGGCAAATAAACTATGTAACCTAGGAGGTGTTTCTGTGATTGTAGTATTCCTTAGAGGACAGAGCAATAACTAAAATAGGCTATCTACTGCCTTTTGCTCTGCTGATGGTTGTTTCAGCTCCTACTGTGGTCATCCACTGACATAACCAAAGAGTTTGTCAGTGGAAATTAGTTCCCTCATCTCACCAATGATCTTAATGAATGTGAGATGGAGGAGTTGAAAATTTATGAATACTGTTTTATACTTTAATGTTGTTGGCATGTTTGATTTTTATGTATAAGTGTTTTGGGTTAACTGTAGGCCTGGTAACTGAGCTCAGTGGAGTTATGCCTCTAGTCTCATGCTTTCTGGTGTATTATAGGACAAATAGGTGAATGTTGACAAATATTGTCCAATAAAGCTCTTTTATTGAGGTAATGAATATGAAAATCTTTCTTACTACTTAATCTTTTTTTCTTACATAGTTTTGAATAAGTGATGATAATTCAGCTGTTTATCACAGGATGGTTGAGGATGGCAGAGACTCTAGAGGTCATCTGATCCAACCATGCTGCTCAAGCAGGGCCACCTAGAGTCCGTTGCTCAGGACCTTTTGAATATCTCCAAGGAGGGAGACTCCACAACCTCTCTGGGCAACCTGCTTCTGTGTTTGACCACCCTCAAAATAAAAAGGTTTTTTTAAATATATTTTAATGGAATGTCCTATGTTTCAGTGTCTGATCACTGCCTCTTGTCCTGTCACTGGGCACCAATGAAAAGAGCCTGGTTCTGTCCTCTTTGCATCCTCCCTTCAGGTATTTATTGGTGAGGTCTCTCCTGGGCGGTCTCTTCCTCTGAGTAAACTCTCAGCCTTCCCTCATAGGAGAGATGCTCCAGATATTTAATCTCCTCTTGATCTAAATCTTCATCATTTGATTTCATTCAGATACTTATTGAAAATTATACAGGAAAAATTTCAATCTTGTCTTCAAATGCATTCATCAAATAAGTCCTATATTTGGCAGCTTAATTCCTTGGCAGAGATGGTTTAATAGGAGGTGGTTCAGGAGAAGACCTCCCAGAATACAGAACACAGTTATGATCTAGGACTGTGTAGTTTATGGGAGGTTTGTTCTTGTTTGTAGAAGAGAGAGAGGAGGCTCATCTGTTAGGGAGATAGATGTTTGATCACCCTTTCCCAAGCAGGTTATATTCTAGAACCAGTGCGCAAAGGGAAAACTGCATGGGGCCTGTCTTTAAAACAATTTATTTCTCAAAAACCATTTAAAGTTTTAAATCCATGCTTGGACTGGATGTTGTCCTTCCTTTCCAAGTGTTTGGTATCTATGGATTCTTGAAAACATTATGATGGGTGCTGGCTGAACAGCTATCTCTTGCTGACTGATGGTGCGGTGTTATTTTTTTAGCTCACAATTTAATGTTTTCTAGCCGTGCTGGTTAGAAGGTAACCAGATTGAAACATTTTTAATACCTTTTTTGTTTGCTGAAAATGGCAGTCTTCAAGGAACAACATGTCACAAAGTCACGTCAACTTCAACACAATTTTCAGTTAGATGTTTGGTGGAGTCATTGGAAATAAAAGCAGATTTTTAATTTCGTTTTGTTCCAAGCTTTCTGTTTTGTTCTGAGTTTCCATACGGCACACCACATGTTTGCCCTGTGCCACGGTTCAAGTTCATGTTGATCACTTTGGTTCAGCCGTTTGCCTTTTTCTCTCTTCCCTGAGCTCGGGATTGCTCGTGCCGTGTTTGCCGCTGTGCTGTTAGCAGTTGCTCTGTGCTTCAGTAGCATTTTCAGAGGATTCCCCCGGCATAGAGATTGATATTGCTCTTGTCTGTCAGCTGGCTTTCAGCCATCTCTCCTGCCACCAGCCAAAATTTGTCTGTAGTGTCTCTTGTTCAGCAAGTGCTCTGGTATCCGACAGCGGCGCTGCCTTTTCCGTGGGGAGCAGAGGCAGCCTTCCAGTTATCAGACCAAACTGGCACTGGCTTCGTGAAGGCTGTCCCCAAGTGGGACAGGGAACAACAGCAGCAACCTTTTCAAACTGGCTTAGGCTGTGCCTGGAGGAGAGAGAATGGCACTGAGGAAATCGCTCCCTGTTCAGTTCCCCATGGGCAGCTGAGGCTCTGGAGTAGACATGAGGGAAAGTAATTTTAAAGCTCTTTATTTAGCTTTCTCTCACATACCCAAACATATACCTGCAGCAGCAAATGGGGCGACTCCTCTGCATAGCATTTCCTTCTCACTGCTGCTGTTTGTGCTGCTGTGCCTAATTTGCTGGGATCGGAGGAAAGGTGTGAGCAGTATGCATCTTTCTGCATTTATGCAGCTTTGCTCTGCAAATGCTGTGTAAATAGCAACAGGTTTTGCACCATATTTGCTTTGTTTACTGTTATGTGTGCTTTAAGTTCCCAGAACAATTCCACATGTATATTTTCCATCCTTCTTCATCTGGTGTGTCGCTTGCTCGGCATAGAAGCCGTAGGATTTGTGGGTAGTGTTCATGACTCGTGTGATTCTGGGATCCTAAGCAGGCATACTGAGAGGATTATAGCATAACTAAAACCTGGTCTACAAATCAGGAATAGACATACTTTTGGCTCCCATTACTATTGTGTTGCTGTAGCATAATTTTTCATGAGAAGAGGTTGTTTGCCAATCGTTCAACCTCCAATTTGTAGACTCAAAGGTCTGCTTATTGTCTGCTCTGTATCTTCTGACTTGCCAGCTTGATCCTTTAGGGACTCGAGTTTAGGCATAGCCTGGGGATCTCTGGAGTAAACAAAGCTCCTCACATTCCCTGGAAAGGAGTAAAAGTTATGAATGAAAAGAAAGTGTATTTTTGTTTTGGAAAGCACAAGGTAGCCAGGCTGAGCACTGTGGTTAGGTGTTGGAGGTGGTGCCCGTTGGCATAGCAGACACAGAGCAGTGGAATGGTGAAAGGGACAAGATGGGCATCCTGAGACCTCGGGCTCTGTTGCACCCCAGCCTCCTTCACAGAGTAGCTCAGCTGTCAGCTGCCAGTGGCAGTCTCCCAAACAAGGAGTCATTCATTTCTGGTAATGTGGCTGCAATGATGGTAGGAGGAATAGACCTTAGTGGGATGGATGGATGGATGGATGGATGGATGGATGGATGGAGACTAGGTGGCAGCAAGAACATCTCAGGTGTTCCCACCTCTGGCTACCAGCTCAGTCATGAGCACGGATTTGTTGACTCCCTGTCTCCAGAGGGAAGTCCTTATTGTGGCAGACTGCCATCTCCACCTCCCTGCTGCTAAAAGAAGTGTCTGTACTTTTTACTACCTCACCTTTTTCTCTGTTTCTCATTACTGTTCTTTTTTAAGAATTAATGTTCCTCTACTTTCCTTATCCTGAGTAGTGCCATTAGATACTTAAATCAAACTGGCCACTCATGGTATTCCTTTTCAGGTAAAAAAGGGAAAATGTTACATTTTGTTACTTTCTTCTGAAATACATTACATACTGTGAAGTGAAATGTGATTGTTTTGTTTTGGATCAGGAAATGTTTATCAGCATAAAAAATTTAGATTTCGTTTCTGAAACAACAGCACTAACAGCAAAAAAAATTATGTTTGGACTGAATTTGTGCTGGAAGTTTCAAAATTGCACCATTTGTCACAAAAGAGGAATCCCTGTCTCTTTTCTCTGTTAAGAAATGGAACAGGACCAGAAGGCAGCATTTGCATCATCAAGATTGCTCTCCACTGCCACAAGCAAAGATGTAGCAGGACTGATGTCAATGGAATGAAAACTCTCCAGTCATCTTTTTTTCCCCCTATATTTGATCTTAGTCACCTATTTATAGAAGGAAAGGTAGGGAAAGGAAAAGTACAGAAACAAATACTTGCTATTTTGAGACAAAAAGAAGAGAGATCTCTCCTGGTTTTTACTTAGAGTGTAAAAGCAACTGAAGAAATAGGCAGTTCCAGTGCACGGTGTGCCCCCCCCCCCCTTTTTTTTTTCCTTGCATATGGAACATTACATTTACTCTCTTGAACTTTTCTACTGAAACTGTACTATTAAGCACATAATAAAGGGAAGGGGTGTTGGGGGGAAACCCTTCTTTTGCTATTATGTGTGACTGTTGGCAAGTTTGGGAATCTTTTCCTATGCTGAGTCTCATACTTCACAGTGATATGCAATGGATACTGTGTGTAATCCCTTTCCTTTTGTTTAGGGGGGAGGTTTTATGCTGAATTACTTTCTTTGTCACAAAAATTGAACTAGATGTTTTGGTCAGTGATTGCTGTTTTGATTTCAGGTTTGTGCCACTGCCATCACTTTTTGGAAACTAAAGCAGGAACAGCTGAAGAAAAAACACCGTGGTGAAGTGAAGCCTAGTCTGGCTGTACTAATTTAATCCACATTTGTGACGATTGGGATGTTTTAAAATATGTTCTGTGAAGGCTGATGATGGATTTTAAGCACATACAGCATGTGATTACTTATTTTTTAAAGTCCAAAGCAGTAAAGCTATATTTTACTGCCTTGGCTTAGAGCATAAAAGGTGATGGTAGATCTGGATATGTACTTACGTTTGTGTGGATATTATTTAGTTTTCATTTGCCTGGCAGACACAGACACAGCCTGAGTAGAGACGGGGGGGGGGGCTGCAGAGCCAGGGGTGGAGGAGCTATAGGACGGTGTACATACACCATGCAGAGATGCTATGGAAGAAGGTGGTGTATCTAACTCTTGGCTCCCATCCTTCCCTCACCAGAGCAAAAGCCTAGAGTTTCTTTGAACTTATTTGATTATACTACTTTTACTATACGTTTATACTACATTTGAGTAGTACTTATATACAGATGGAGACTCATAGTCTGCTCTTATTTTAATCTCATCAACAATATCACCATTTCACTCAGTGGAGTTGCTACGAATCTTTTTGTAGGTGTAAATGAGAGTGAAATTTGACACGCTGTTTCCAGTTGCTGAACTGTGTTTCAGCATGGTGTTACTTCAAGCACTTGCAATTCTTGTAAGGTATCTGGTGTCTACAGGGCATCTTGCAGTGCTTGTACTTGTCCTCAAGCTTCTGATCCTTTTTTCAATGGGTTCACTTCTGCAGTCAAAAAAGTCAGTGTAAAACAACCTCTTTGCATCCTCTCCAAAATACATAAATACATTACAGACAGATAAGTATGTATGTATTACATTCAGAGGCACAGCAGTTTAACATTTTTAGAAATTCTTTCACCAGGCTTTAAAAATCTTAGCTCATATGTGTGAAGGGTGGCCTTCAAAGTAGTCACATCTCAACATGAATCTGTAAATCTAACTTTAGACACCCATTTCTATAAAATCTCAGACATAATTTTTCTGTTTATACAGCCTTCATATATGTGCATGTGGTACATGGGCTTATGTTTCTGTGTTATGTCAATATAAATGCAAGGAGAGTGGGGCAGTGAACTGCAAATCTGATTTCCTCTTACTTCATCACAAGGCAGCAATACAGAAGGCGTAAGAATGGAATGCCCAGTGCACATGCATCTATCAACGTGTGCTTGGTAGATGTTTAAGGTGGAAGCATAGTTGTGACTGTGTTTCTTTAGTTCCAACGAATGCAGTAAGCTTTGTCCAGTCGTTGTTCTGCAACAGAAGATGGCAGTCTGTTAAAGGGCCGCTGCGTCTCCACTGCCTGGACTAGCAGAAATGAAGGCAGCAGGGAGTCTGGAAAGCATTGCAGGGGGTACTGGTCTAGGACATAGAGTCTCCTTGGCTCAATTAGAGAGACTTGACTGAAAGTAGTTTTATATGTCACGCGTCAGGATGTGACCAAGTGCATTATGTAGTTCAGCAGGTATTGCACCTATTTATGGCCTTAAAAAATGTGTTAGATATCTGTATTCAGGGCAAGCATGATCACAGCACAGTCATCTGGCTTTTGTAATGAATTTGTTCACATTGGTGATTGCTAACATGCAGTCCATTAATTGCACGATTTCAGGGATTTCTGTAACTGATTTGTATTGAAAGTAGTTTTTTCCAGTGGAAGCTTTTGTGTCTATTATGCCTTATTTTGGAAGAAAGTTAGGAACTGGCTACATTGTGGTTTTCAAGGTCTTGAACTATTTATGGGATTGTCTGCTAGGCCCTATGTATTACTTGCAGGGTTTGAGTGTTGGATGGAAAATGAAGTAACAAGGCAGTAGGAGAAGGATCTTAGTAAGCTCAAACTGCTAGAATGAAAATATAAAAAGCCAGTTGCTTATTCTGAATTACAGTTACAGCAATTGCAAGCATCATGTGGGTAGCTTTTGCTTTTACTCAATGGTAAAGGCTGATTAAAATAAGCAGTATTGGAAGTATTCACACACTTGAAGTTATTTTGAGATGCTTCATTTGGGTAGCGGTTGGATCGGTATGGCAAAGCACGGAGAAGTGAACAGAGAGCTCCACAATAAGAAGTGGGATGTGGGAAATTGAATACTCTCCCTGATTGAGTGTACTGGGTGCAGTTAATAAATTTACAGATAGTGTAAAGCAAGTCACAAATCTGTTGTTTAATCTCAGAAATGTTTTACTTGAAATTTGTTCCTTCTCATCATCCCAGCTACATAGATAACTCTATTTACCATGGGACCACCTGAGTGAGTTTTGCTGTGCTAAGCTATTGGTACTGTTTTAAAATAATCCATATATTAAATAATATTTTCAAGAGTTTTGTCTGCCTGTTAAATAGGAAAGGCATGGAAAAAGCCTGCCTTTTCCTTAGTTTATTTTTTGTGAATATCTTATCATTATCACCAGACCTGCATTGGTGCTGTAAGAATTGTAACAATACTGATATCCTTGATTGTGATATTTAGTTTTTCATTAATAAAGTAACAGTAATGTTAGAATGCATGGTTTGGATTTTTTTTATTAGAATTACTTTTCCTAGAGCATTTTAACTGAAGACCTGTGGGCTTTCTTGCTCATAAGAATTGGGGTTTGGATGATCTAGGGTGTGATAGGTAAGAGGATTTGACAGAGCTCGTCACTAAATCACTTGCTCAGGTTCAGCCTAGGTGATAGTCATGGGAAGATGGTAACTGCCTGGCAGATGTTGGGTGGCATTTATGATGCGATGTTTGTGCATTCAGTTCCTAGTGGAGAAGTGTTGAAAAACATCATTATTTGTTGGCAGTCAAAACAGACAGGAGCTGGATAATGAACTAGCATATGGAGTGAAACAGTGTCTCAGCATTAGACATGGTCCCTTCAGCTCAAGGTTACGGCATGCTGATGAGAGCGTAGCCCAGATTCTCTGAAGGTGTTGTGAATAAGCCTGAACTTGGAGGGTGCATTGAATCCCTGAGCTTTGACCCTCTTGAGCATAGTGCTTGTGTTGACCTGCTTCTTAGTAGTGCTAGTTGGCCACGACGCTGTGTATTATGGCAGTGCATCTCCTGTATTAAAAATGGCTTCCACCTAACGAGTTCACAGCACAGGTACAATGAGTGTGCAGTTGCATGTGTAGACCTGTCCTGGGGGACCTTCAGTCACTGTCCCTGAAGAGCTGGAAGAAGTTTGAAGTTAAAGTAGAAGACAGGTGGGACCTCCTAGGAATTCTGCAGTTGAACGGGGATGTGTGAGAATCGCTTCTGTAGGCTTCTGTTCTAACAGGTGAAAAGTCTCAGTTTGGGCTGGTGATTCATGTCTGCATTTGTAGGTTACACAAGCCTGGTACTGCTTTCTGGCACAGAGGCCAGAGGGCATTGAATGACCATGACCATACTGTTAAGCTCTTTTATCCCTAAAACAGAGTGGCTGCTTGCAAACTGCTTATTGAAGATTGCTGCAGGACCATGTTGAGTCTTGAGTCATGAGTAGGAATTACTTGGGAGAGGGCTGTGCTGGGCACAAAGTGTACCAGGGACTGTTGTAACGATTGGAGCATGCAGACCACTGAATTCCCATTCCTGTTGGTGTTGTATAATATACTGGCACGCCTGCAAACAGGTAGCCAAAGGGTACAGTTTGACATTACAGCGACCTTTCACAACACCTACCTCTCTCTACTTGTTCTGTCCCCATGTCCCAGTGTATACTATACCATCCTGTGGGATGGCACAGTTGTTTGTCTACCTTTTTGATCCACCTTGAAGAAAAAGATGTGCTGGGCAGCTTTTCAGTTGGGTCAGTTCCTTGGTCTGCTCCATTGTCTGACTGCATGCATCAAAGAGCAGCATGACACGCTGCAGGGACTGAAGAGTGGGGCAAAACTCAGGCCAGCGTGCACCATAAGCCAGTATTGCAGTTGAACATATGGCAGAGCCAAGCCACACCTCGAGTGAATCTAGAAAGAGTCTTTTTCTGTATAATATGCAAATTAAACAGATTAGGAAGTATAAGAAGGATTTGCTTCCTGTGCAGGCTTCCCCCAACTTCTTAGAATCGCTTTTGATTTCAGTCCAGTGGCCTCTGTAGGTCAGATCAGTCCTACTGGCTGAATTACTTTATGAATAACAACTCCAGCAGTTTAAGCGCGTGTATCTGTAGAGGTAATTTACACTGTCTGCAGTGAACAATGGTGTTGTCTTCCATGCGTGTGGAAGGCACAGCAACCCTGAATGCAGTTCTCTTTTTGGCACAGCCTTTTCTGTGAACTATACGTTCAGGTATGGTACACAGTGTATTTTGCCTACAGAACATTAGAAGGAAGTGGGGTGACTAGAAAAGATAGGCTGTGGTCCTCTGTCCTTTCTGGAACAGATGGGGGCTGTGCAAACTGGAATGAATTGCACAGGAGGCAACATTGAATAAATTGCAAATCAAATAGAACTGAAGGTACAATCCTTAACATACTTGGTAGTGTGAAGTGTCTCAGAAAATCAACCTGCTAAGTACAATACCAGATGGAAACGATTGGTAGAGTTACAAGAAAGTCAGACTCTTGTCTGTAACGCGGGAGGCTCCGTGTATCTTGATAGGCAGCATGGAAAATCACAGGCCCCATAGCATATATTCCATGGAAGAGTTGCTGTCCAAATGGCTTAATGGAAAAAGCGAATACAACCTGTTGTGTTTGTGTAGAGAAAACTATCAAATTCTAATAATTGTTGTGAAAAGGACAGAGACGGAAGTGCTTTGATGTACTCTTCAGAGAGGGAGAATAAAGTATTTTGGCTGTGGCAAAAGCACAAAAATGTAGTCCACAGAGGACTGCCTTCCCCATCTTACTTCTACCACTGCTTTAAAAAATAAAGAAATTAAAAAGCATAGTACAGTGTCAGCTTTTTTTTTACTTTAACCAGCTATGTTTCAGGTAATTTTTCATCCGAAGAGAAACGCTTCCTACAGTCAAGAGACTGTGAGTAGGAAGGTTTGATTTTATAGCAGTGGAAATTTGGGACAGGTATCACACTACTGGATTTCACAGAGTTCTTTCAGATGCTCATCCTTGTAACTAGGACCAAAATCCAATCCATAAGTGTGAAGATAGAACGAATAACATTTAGATACTGGAAAGACTTGTTATGTTTCTTCACGATTTGTTTATTGTCTGTTGTCAAAATACTATCAAAGAACCGTGCACGTTGCTAACAGTAAAAATTTTGGAAAAGTTCTGCAATAAAGGGGGCTAAACACCAGTAGGTTGCCCAGAGAAGTTTTGGCTCTCTGGAATTTTTTTTTACCTGAATTGTACAAAGACCAGAGCTACGTGATCCAACTTCGAAGGCAGCCTGGCCTGGCTTCTGGTTAGACTAGGTAACTTCAGAGATCCCTTCCATCCTGAATTATTTTGACATTCTCTGCCATTATTCACTCTGTTACTGAAATGCTGTGAATATTTTCTGGCAGTATCTTGACTGGATGGTCATACTCTTAAGAGTTGCAGTCAACTGATGTCCAAGTGGAGACCAGTGACAAGTGGCATTCCTCAGAGGTCAGTATTGGAACTAATGCTGTTTAATGTGTTTGTCAGCACAAAGGCAGGAGAGTGAGTGCATGCTCAGCAGGTTTGCTAATGACACTGAGCTGTGTGTTGTGATTGACATGCTGGAGGGAAGGGATACCATCCAGAGGGACCTTGACAGGCTTGCGAGATGGTCCTGTGTGAACCACATGAAGTTCAACAAGGCCAAGTTCAAGATCCTGCACATGGATCAGGGCAATTTCAAGCACAACTACAGGCTGGGTGGAGAATGGATGGAGAGCAGCCCTGAGAAGAAGGACTTCGTGGTGTTGGTGGATGAAAAACCTCAGCTGAACTGTCCATATGCATTTACAGTCCAGAAAGCCAACTGTATCCTTGGCTGCATCAAAACCAGCATGACCAGCGAGTCAAGGGAAGTGATTCTGCCCCTCTGCTCCCAATCAGAAGAGAGCAGAGAACTCACCTGGAGTACTGTGGCCAGAGCAGCTGTGTCTGCCCCCTCTCTGACAGTGCCCAAGGCCAGGTTGGATGGGGCTTTGGGCAGCCTGGTCTAGTGAAGGGTGTCCCTGCCCATGGTGGGGACTTGGAACTAGATCATCCCTGAGGCCCTTTCCAACCCAAACCAGTGTGTAGTTCTGTGATGACTGAGAAGAGCCTTGTTTTTTTACAGCTGAACACAAACTAAGATAAATATGATTACTTTTAGTGAATGTTTTAGGAGTGAACAATTGGGAAAGACAGCAGTCCATATATATCCAGTCTGCTTCTAAATTGTCTGTAAAGAAACATGGCTGGAACTTAGAAGGCAGTTTCTTACCACTGGGAGATTGAGGTTCTTGAGTAATGTCCTACTTATAGTGCTAAAGAAAAAAAAAAAAAAAGCCCAGAGCTTTAACTTGTTTTCCAAGTGATCACTTTCTATAATCAGTTTTGAACAAAACTGAATTCTATGGGTGTCTGCACTAACAGAGTACTGGATTACAGTAGTTCACCAAGTCCTTCCTAGTCATATGTTCCATATGGACAAAGTTTCACTGTGAAGTGGAGCAGCTTTCTGATATATTTATAGCTAGAAAATGCATTTGGAAGGATTATCATAACTTTCTGACTGTAGTTTTACTTGTAGAAAAATTAATACTGAGTATTTTCACCAAAATCAGGATTTCAGGAGAAGTGAAAACATAATCTTGAATTTCACAGGCTTTTTCCTTTCTGTTGAATATGAAATTCATGCTAAAAGAAGAGAGATGAGGCAAAAGGGGCAGATTTTGATAGTAACACTAACCATTGTTTTTCAGTGCCAGTGCTCTCAACATACCGTGGTGAAACTATCAAAACATTTCCACAGCATAATTTCTCCTGTTTGTTTTGGTTCTTTTTTCGTGGGTGGTTGGTTTTGTTGGGTTTTTCAGTAAACTGCTGGGTGCACATTTGTTGTTGCTGCTCTTTTTGCTCTGTATATTGCAGAAGGGCAGTACTTAGCAGTCTAGTAGTTGGTGTGCAGATTCTTGGGGGAGTCCCCGTTGTACAGCTCTGACAGGACGTTCCTGTGTCACCCCTTGCCCTAGCTATTGTCCCATTGGTAGGAATAGGCATCAAAAAATGTCAGTGGGAAAGTACAAAACAGTTTTTGCTAAGTACTTCTAGCAGTTACCCCATCTCTGGGGTTGGAAGAGTGAAACGTGGTATTTGTAGGTAGAAGAATGAAGTGAGACTATTGCTGTATTTTATTTACCTCATCAAATCTCTGGTTTTCTTACCCCCCAAAAACCCAGGCTCTTACCTAGCTCAGCTTGCATATTTGATGAATCAAAATACAAATGTCTTGTCCAGGGTCATACCCACAGCATGTGGCTGGGGGAGGAAAAGATTTTTTGGTCCTCATCTGTCAGGCCCCACCTGGGGTATTGTGTCCAGTTCTGGGCTCCCTGTTACAAAAAGGACAGGGATCTCCTGGAGAGAGTCCAGAGAAGGGCTACGAAGATGATTAAGGGACTGGAACATCTTCCCTATGAGGAAAGGCTGAGAAGATTGGGACTGTTCAGCCTTGAGAAGAGAAGACTAAGGGGGGACCTAATTAATGTTTATAATTATCTTAAGCAGGGGATGCAAGGGGAATCAGCCAGCCCCTTTTCAGTGGTCTGTGGAGACAGGACAAGGGGCAATGGCTGCAAGTTGGAGCACAGGAAGTTCCGCACCAACATGCGGAGAAACTTTTTCCCAGTGAGGGTGACAGAGCCCTGGGACAGGCTGCCCAGGGAGGTGGTGGAGTCTCCTTCTCTAGAGATATTCAAGACCCGTCTGGATGCCTATCTGAGTGAAATGTCCTAGGGAACCTGCTTTGGCAGGGGGTTGGACCCGATGATCTCTCAAGGTCCCTTCCAACCCCTACAATTCTATGATTCTATGATCTTTCACCCCAGCCATAAATTCGCTTTCCATCTTCCATTGGTCCCTTGCCTCATATAGTACACCTCGTACCACTTGACCAATGAGTCTTATCATCGGTATTTACTTACCTAATGAAGGAGGAAGAGGCTTCTGAGCAGCATAGATTATAAAATCATAAAAAATCATAAAAATCTGTATTTTGGAATATAAGTTAGGAGCAGACAACTTTATATTTTCTTGACTTTTCAGTGCCTGGCTTTGTACTTGCTAGTAGATATGTCTGTATTAAAAATACAGTTGGGTGCCTAAAGATTTTTCCTATGATATTCCTATAGAGAAAAACAATTAAAAATAAAGCACTAGCATCCCACAGTGAATTTTCAGTGAGTTTTTCCATACCCTGTAGCCCTTTTATTGCAAGAAAAAAAAATATTGATTAGTACATGAGCATTAAATTATCATTGCATTTCTTCCACATCTTTGGATTTTGCACTAAAAGAATTTGGAAGTAACTCAGTGTAAATCTCCGTTTCATGCATGTTTCACTCAAATGGTAGTTGCAGTAATTTTGTTTTAATAATTTAGTGTTCTCTATTCTGCATATGCAAAGTCCCTTTGCTAAATTCTTAGAACTTGACATAATCAGATCCACTGGCTTTTTCTTGGATCTAGGAAAAGTATGTCTGTTGTAAGGACCGTGTTGCTACTGAAAGTAGAGTTGTGTCTCTCTTCTTCTGAGGAAATGAACTGTTGAAAAAACAGGCTGGAGGGATGGAGGGAGGGAGGGAGGGAGAGAGGGAGGGTGGGAGTGTGGCTTTGTTCTGTTCTGTGTTTCTGCATCTATCCACAAAAGGAGACATGCAGAAAAACGATACACTCCGAATGTGAGACAAACCTCTAGGTTGTGAGGAACTGAAAAATGTCCCTGAAAAAGAAATGCATTGACTGTTTTAAACTCTGTATGCAATGCTTAATGTGGCCTTTCTGGTATGCTTAAAGAACAGAATCAGAGCGAGAAATGTTAACAGAGAACTGTTCAGGTAGCTTACAGGTAACCTCCCTCATCTGTCCTGAGTGATGCCTGTCCTGTCTGTTTGGAGCCTATCACCATGGGAGGTGGGGAATTTTCTTTGCTGATGCTGCACATCAGGACTTCCCTGCAGACCAAATCACTGGTCACCTAATGGTGCATGGCTGAAGTTCAGCGCCCTGTATTGCATGCTACACCACACTAAGTGACTCTACAGAGAGGGACTTCTTCAGCAAGGGAAGACTGAGTGGGGAGTGGGCTTCCGTAGGACCTTTGTGGTCAGAGCAGTGCCCATATAAACACTTTGTGAGGAAGCAGCATAGCTGAATGTTACTTTTCTGTTTAATTCTGTTTAATTTCATATGCTTTTAATTCCAGAAACTGAAATTGCTTTGTGCATGGGTTTATAAATATTTAACACACATTTCTAATGAATAAGAAATTGACTTTAAGGGTCAGTAGCACATTCGGTTACTTTTTCAGGTACTTTTTTTTAATTGTTTATCATTATATTTGTAAATGTAATCTTAAAATCTTTAAAAATAAATTAATATAGGCCATCAGAGAATCATCTCTAATAGATAACACTCAGGAGTGTTTTTCACTTCTATTGCACCATTAGACCAGGATCTCAGAGTTTTTGATGAGTACCAAAGTCTTGCACAGAAAAGAGATTTCCCAAGGTCATACAGTAATTTTATGGAAGATTCAGGAATAGAAAACAACTCCGTGCTTTATCTGCTCTAATAAAATACTTTTCCAGATGGCAGACTATTTTCCTCAATAGTCTCTCCAGCTCTTGTGTGTTTTCTACAGGAGGTAGCATACTTAAAAGATCAGCCTGTGGGATAAAGGTTTGGAAAAAAATGATGCTGGGAGCAATCCTTTTTTGGTTGAGTAAATTGCCCTAATACATGCCTTTCTCTATTTCAATTGTTTTATAATACAGTCATGTTCAAAATAGGGCTATTACTGAAACCAAGTGACTTTATTCATTAAAACGTCAGCAGAGCCCCGATGCTTACGTGAGCGATGAAATAAAATCAAAAGGTCTCAGATAAACTTGCTCCCATCACTCTTATGGCAAAGAGATTGGAAAAATACAGCATTTAAGTTACCTGACAAATGTATACACCTGAAGAGAAGATGTTGAAGTAAAGCCCAGCTATTCTTCATTATATGTTGAAGACTGCAGCATTTGTGAGTGGTCCCAGACATTCACCTGTACTGCAACAAGTCCAGTCCTGAAGTCAGGAGTAAGATGCCATTATTTTGCATGCTTTAATATGCTACGTGCATACACATCTAATGAGCCTTCAGAAAGGAAGAAGTGGAGGCTAGAATAGCATATCTGGAAAAATAAACTTTAAAGCTAGCCAGGCTTCTCTATCCTATTATCTTAAGACAAAGATGAGCCTCATCACTGGCTGTAGCCCAGTTTGGCTTTTGAAGGCAAAACTTTGTCTCCTAATATGCCTTCAAGACATTACTACACGTTTAGTTCTGAGGTCCGTAAACCATTGCTCTGGATGCTCATAAATATGCATTTTCTTTACACTTTTAAGTAAGCTGCTATTGCTGTCATTCACTTTTAGTTAAGACCTGTCAGGTGGTGTTTCTTTTGAAGGAGAGAAGTTTAAATTATGGGTGAAGATACATAGTTCTAAGGAGTGCTAAAATTATGAGTGAGTTGGAGAGATTATTCCTCACAAGTAATTTTAGGATCCCAAGGGATAATGGTGATGTGTACAAGAGATGTTGCTTTCTCCGCTAATTCCATTAAAAGCCTCTGATTTCTGTATTACTGGAGTGAGACTCCCAAAACCTGCTTTTCCATCTTACATAATCACTTTCACAGCATCTTGTAACATCCACCTCTGCTAAGACTGTCAGTGCATTGACTCCTGGAGTGACGGTGATATATAGGCCTGACAAAGCATCCTTCACAGTATGCTTCATTGAAGTGAGAACTGCAAATGCTGACAGTATTACTGGAAATCTTTTACTTAGGCAGAATTAATAAATTACAACTTGTATTTTGGGATGGTCTTGTAATATACAGCTGGTCCAGAATGATATGACTTACTAGTAAGGAATTACTGCATCTTGGCAGACAGCATCCAATTTATTTTCAATTCTGAGAACAGCATTATCCACTGGATAAGACACTGGATCAGGAGTTAGGGAATTCAGGATCCCAGTTGTGCCATTCAGGATCGCGATCATGCCATTCTTTTGGTGCTTGACCTCACACAGGTCTCTTCACCCAGATATTTTTTCTTCTTTCTTCCACTCTTTTCCTTTTTTAAACTGTCTTGTTGTCCTTGGTGTGTGATGTGGCTGTACATAGTGTGTCACCTCAGCTCCTGTAGCTTCTGTATTCCTAGCTGAATGCTGTGAATTGCCTACTTGAACTAAATCCATAAATTTAGTCCATTACCCACAAGTTCTAGCTCCAGTGCAGGCTTTGTTTGGTTCAGAGTTGGGAAACCTTTCTCTAGCAAGTTGTGACCTGTGGCGAATTAACAGCGAGTCAATCTGAAGCAGAATCACAGAATCGTACGGGTTGGAAGGGACCTCGAGAGATCATCAGGTCCAACCCCCTGACAAAGCAGCTCCCTAGCTCATATTGCACAGGTTGGCGTCCAGACAAATCTTGAATATCTCCAGAGAAGGAGACTCCACCACCTCCCTGGGCAGCCTGTCCCAGGACTCTGTCACCCTCACTGGGAAAAAGTTCTTCCACATGTTGGTGCAGAACTTCCTGTGCTCCAACTTGCAGCCATTGCCCCTTGTCCTGTCTCCACAGACCACTGAAAAGGGGCTGGCTGATTCCCCCTGCATCCCCTGCTTAAGATAATTATAAACATTAATTAGGTCCCCCCTTAGTCTTCTTTTCTCCAGGCTGAACAGTCCCAACTTACCCAGCCTTTCCTCATAGGGGAGATGCTCCAGGCCCTTAATCATCTTTGTAGCCCTTCTCTGGACTCTCTCCAGGACATCCCTGTCTTTTGTATACCAGGGAGCCCAGAACTGGACACAATACTCCAGGTGGGGCCTGACCAGGGCAGAGTAGAGGGGGAGGATCACCTCCTTTGACCTGCTGGCCACACTCCTCCTGATGCACCCCAGGATCCCATTGGCTCTCTTAGCCCCCAGGGCACACTGCTGGCTCATGGCCAACCTGTCATCAACCAGGACCCCCAGGTCCTTCTCTGCAGAGCTCTTCTCCAGCAGGTCATCCCCAGCCTGTACTGATACATGTGGTTATTCCTTCCCAGGTGCAAGACTCTACACTTGCTTTTATTGAACCTCATTAGGTTTCTCCCTGCCCAGCTCTCCAGCCTGTCCAGGTCTCTCTGAATGTCAGCACAGTGTTCCTGAGTGTCAGCCACTCCTCCCAGCTTTGTATCATCGGCGTACTTGCTGAGGGTCGATGCTATTCCCTCATCAAGGTCGTCAATGAAGATATTAAACAGGACTGGACCCAACACCGAGCCCTGGGGAACACTGCTAGTTACAGGTCTCCAGTCAGACTCTGCTCCACTGATTACGACCCTCTGAGCTCGGTCCGACAGCCAGTTCTCAACTGTCCACTCATCTATCCCATGCTCTCTCAGCTTTGCTATCAGGATGTCATGGGAGACAGTATCAAAAGCCTTGCTGAAGTCAAGGTAGATGACATCCACTGCTCTCCCTCCATCTACCCAGCCAGTGATGAGATCATAGAAGGCTATGAGATTGGTCGAGCACGATCTCCCCTTGGTGAATCCATGCTGACTACTCCTCATGACCTTCTTCTCTTCCAATTGCTTGGAGATGGCATCCAGAACAAGCTGTTCCATCACCTTTCCAGGGACAGAGGTGAGGCTGACTGGCCTATAGTTGCTCGGATCCTCCTTCTTGCCCTTTTTAAAGACCAGAGTGACATTGGCTATCCTCCAGTCCTCAGGAACTTCTCCTGTTCTCCAAGATCTGTCGAAGATGATAGAGAGCTTTGCAGCAAGGATGCAGGCTTACATTAATGATAGGGGTTTCAGCAAAATAAGATATGCATTAGAGAGAAGTGACCCTAGGTTCTGCTGAGCTGCGCTGTCTCTGAGGCTCTGTCCCGGGCTCATCATGTGACTTTGAAAATGTCCTTTGTTTGCCACAAGGCTTTTTTTTGTTTTTCATGAAATCAGATCTATGATTTAATGCTGGGTGACATATAATACCATTCAAATACCATACTGTTGTATGTGAGAACAGAAAACTGAAACTGTTAGAAATGGATGTGATGTGGTATCTGAAGTAGAAGTCTTGTACTCTGTTCAGTACAGCCTCATCTGTTCCCTGAGTTGCTCAGGTTTTCTGGGCCACCTCCAGGACCTCGCTGTTCCAGCTGAGAAAGAGGAAGCTGTGGGTGACATGTTGTGTCCTTCTCTTTCTGGACTAACTGTCCCCATCACTCCTTTAAACAAAGTCCCACATCAGGATGGCCGGTCAGGTTTAGCTGTAGAGTGTGTGGCTCCTGGAAGGGTGCCTGTGAAGGAACAGAGGCAAAGGATAAGGGATGACTCCCAATCCATGTGATGCCACAGTCCCAATGTGATGTGCCCTGGTAACCTAATAAGACTGGACAGATCAGGTAGTCTGGGGTTAACTATAGCACAGGGAGAGAGATCCTCCTCTCCTGAAACACCACTGACCCTTTATCCAGAAAGTTTAATATTATTGTGACAGTACTTGATGTTGTGGTGCTTGTTCAGCAACCACTGCTGTGAATGACTTGGTGATGTTGTCTGGCTGCAGTACAGTGGTATGATATACACCAGAGTAATGGGGAATAAATTACAAATTACTGATATTGAAAACAGTTTTCAGGCAGTGCTTGGTTTGGTCCCCTTCATGTACTCAAGAGGTTAAACTTGGTGCCAGATACGTGGTCTGGAAGAGTTTGTTGCTGGTTCAGATAGGGTAAGGCTGTTGAAAGGGTTTTCTTCAATAGGAAAAGACAGGAAGGGCCATTGCTTTCCTTTTGATCATGGTCTTAGAATCATTTACATGTGTGTTTGGTTTTTTCCCTAGAAAAAAATACCCCAACAGGGAATCTTTGACTTCTCCTGTGACTTCAGTTGCTCCTGTTCTGTTTAAGGTCAAAATTAAGTCATTTATGTAAGACAGTGGGAGAAATTTCTGGCTATGTAGTTGCAAGGATAAGAACAACAGAGTAGATGTTTTGGTGAACATCTGTTAGGTGGATGTGCTTTATTGTAGTCAACTGAATTGGATGACCTGGTCATCAGTCTCTGTATTTTCCTTTATTGTCTTGAAGTGCTCTCAGTGGAGAACTATTAGTAGTATTTTCCTACCTTCCTGCCTAAGCACAGGCTAGCTTTTATTGGAGCTAACCTCTCGTAATTATAAAGCCAACATCATAATAACAAGCAAACAGATGGGACATATAATATTCATAAATTATTGAACGCAGCTTCCTCATCCTTCACAGTAAGCTCTTCAGGACAGGGCCAAGCAGTGTCTTGTGAGCATCTACAGTTACAGCTAGGAAGTAAGCAACAGCCAACGTGGTTTGTTAGATCTCTTCAATTTTCATTCTCTGACAGAGTAGCAAACCTTATCGATGGGAAGAGGAAGAGGTGACATATGTCTTGACCTTGTCAAGGTTTTTTGACAGTATATACTGGTAAACAAACTAGAGATGTGTGAATATGAAGCTACTGCAAGATGGGTACCAAACTGGTTTCAAAGCTGTTCTCAGTACTTAATAGTTTATTGTCTGTTTGTAAAGGTGTAATGAGGGATCTATTAGTGGTCTGTCCTGAAAGCAGTATTTTAATTGGAAGCTGGAAGATTAATTTAGTTTGCAGATTCTACCAGCATGAGATGCAGTGAAGAGGTAAGAGTTTAAGATTAAAATTTAAACTAAATTTGAAAACTCAATGAAATTCCTTGGAAAAATGGAATGCAAACCAACAAGGAAAAGGACAAGATTTTTTAACTTTGGTATAAATAATCAACCTATAGACTGAATATGGGTAAGGAATGCTTAGGCAGTAATTTTGAAGAAAGGATTTATAACAGTGAGCAGTCACAGGCAGACCGTGATTGAATGTGTTAGAGTATATACATAAAAGATACCAGTAAGGCCGCAGATGAAGACCTTGCGTTCCGCTTTGTACAAACATCAGGAAAAAAGTGCAGGGGAGAGCAAGAGAAGCCCAGAAAACAAAGACTGAAGGGCTGGGACTGAAGGACTGGCTTGATCTGGAGAACACTTGAGAGACATAATGACAGTCGTTAAATACATAAAAGCCTTATGCAAAAAAGAAGGGAATGTCCTCCAAGTTTGGGGTGGGTATGTCAACAAGTAATGTGCTAAGAGTTCAACCCGGAGGATTTGAGTTGGATGTTGGACATGTGGAAACTTTTCATAATAAACCTATTGAATCACCTGGGAAAAGCTCGTGAGGGTGTGCCATCTCTGACTTTAAAGACCTGTTTTTCTGTGGCTCTGTAATTTTTCTGTGGCTCTGTAGTCTGTGTGTGGAATGTGGTTGCTGGATGTGTCCTCCAGGTGGGTATCTGTGACAACAGTTAGTCATCTCTCTTTCTCTTGCCTTTGTTCTATCTGGCAGATGCCCTCCTGTTCAGCTTTATCCCCTGATAAGTGAGCTATGAGTACACCTTCAAACAGGGTATGTGTCTGAGGCCCCTAGGGACCAGGATGGCAAAGGCCAGAAGAGCACGCTCAGGACTTCACAGCTCTGAAACAGTGATGCTGCTGCATGCCAGCTCCATCTTCCTAGAAAGCTCCGACCATAAGTCTGTTTCCACTTATTGCAGGGTATATCACGTTATCCTCTCTTTGCGGCCAACAAAGTTAATAAAATCAGTGTAAGCCAAATTGGAGCTGGGCACGGTCTGTCTCAGAAAGGCAGGAAGACTCTTTGTGTGCTGTGTGGCCCTCTCACAATGTTTTACATATGCTGCCTTTTTCACGCCTCTCATCATCAAAGAAATAGTACCACAGTTTCCATTGTCCAAAAATCACCTAATCAAATGCTTGATAAAAACAGGGCTTTTAATTGCATGAAAGATGGATACTTCACTCCTAAGCAGTAGTATTTTTGTTTTGCTTTTCCCATTTTCAGAATTTATACTGAAACATGGTTGTTTGGGGTTTTTTAAATACAAAATTGAAACTGCTAGTAGTCATTCCATAGCAAAGTAATACAAATGTGCTCAAAACTCCATGTGCACGTCCCTGCACATCTATATCATGTAGGTGGAGAAGAAGTGAAACACCCACCCAGTGATCTGTTTCAAAAACTAGTTGTGTTAATTTATTTTTAAAAAAAGGTATTCAGTGTTTTCATAGTTGTCTATTTGAGAAGGAGATGTTAAGATTGTTGGATAGGTTATTTGAAGAACTGCCATTGTGTGTTGAGAATACTCATTTTACATGGAGCTAGTTGGGCTTCAGCAAAAGGTTGTAGAAGATTTAGCATTGGAAGGCATGAAAAAGGACCTCCCATCAAACAGTATGTGGTAAGCATCAATGTTTTTAGTGCTGTTCTTCAGAGACTTTAGAATGGTCTTGCAGTTACTTGTGTAACTTGTATATTCTACAGATACTGAAAACCAATGTAATTACCTGACTAATAAGCTGATTAAAAGTATTGATGTTATTTTTTTGGTTGGCACATTATTGATAACCAGTTTTCTGAATTTCTTTTCTTGATTACTTATGTAGGTTTTTTAAATATTCCCAAAAAGAACTATCAGAAAAGGTGTGAATTTAAATACCTTCTAAATTATGCATTACAATCAATGTATATCTAATACAGATTTTAAATACAAAGCATTTCTTTAATTAAAGGCCGCTTTTCCTGGCAACTCATAGCAAATACTGAGGGACTTTCTAAGGTATTCTTTTTCCAGTCAGAGTATTATATTTAACAAATATTGCAAGATTTTTGTTTTGGAATCAGGGAAAGATAGCAATAATTAAATGGGTATATTTTGGTATACTTAAGATTGCTTTATATTTGTTGGGGGTTTTTTTCATCTTGCATGCAGCATAAAAGGAACTTATTCATTTTAATGCATCCTTCTTGTTGGCTTAAAGCTGAAATATAGTTCCTTGAAAATTAATTTACCCCTCGTGAATGACTGGTTGGATTATCTTTGTAGCATTAAATGTCAACCCTGAGCTCAGAGCACATTGTGTCTACGGTAAAAAGTTGTCCCTGAGCACTTAATGTTGTGTTAAATGATGATGTGTCCTTTGCAAATGTATTATTAGTGTCAAGCTGTTCCGTCTCTCAAGATTGAAAAATGGTCAGTGATTTGAGCTGCCATTAAACCTGAATAAAATAGAGAGAGGCTGTGGGGGGTTTTCATGCCTTTTCTGAGTACAGACATAGTCTCGAGTAGGTGTAAGACATATCAAAATGTTTTGGATAACCTAAGACTCCAAAAGCTCCTTTTGGAATCACAGCAATTAAAAATAAGAAAATATTGCTCTTGGTCCTAGGGAAAAGAACGGTCATTGAATGTGTCTGTCTGACACTAAGGGCACAAAACCCAGTAATAAATACTTGAGAACTTGGTCTTGTGGTCTGTAGATGTGAACTAGAGTTCTGCCTCTGATTCTCAAACATAGAATATAGCACTGTTACTGATGTGTGACTTGCTGTCCGATTTTATCTGAGGTTATGCCTGAAATTCCCATGGAATTTTAGTTTTCAGGGGTTCCTCTAACATGCTAAATAAATAGTTGTTATACTTTCAGAGTTACAGTTTTATGGAAGAGGCTTGTCTGTTTAGGATGTGCCATGTGAGTAGAGTTTCACAGCAGAGTTTCACTGGATTGGAATTCTGCTACTCAAGGAATATAGAGTGACAGGTGTAAAATCTCTGGAAGGTATTTAATCATACATTTCCCTACATGCACCTCAGAGGTAGGTGCCTAGGTGCCTTTATGGATCTGGGTGATGTTACAAAGCACTGGAGAGAACAATTCTTTCCCCATGCCAGACACCTAACTTGCTGGCATTAATAAAGGCACTTAAAGAAAAGTCCTGCTACTGTGTCTGAGGTGATAGAGCCTGGTTTGGAGGAGTCCCAGGGCATGTAGGGGGAAAAAAGCCAACAACCTTATATTCCCCCTACTAAAAAAGAAAGTACTGTAAATTATGGAATTTTTGAAAGTACAAACTGTTTGGAACTTTCTCGTCCATCGACATGCTACTTACAGACCCAACTGAATCACTGTGGTGCACTTTAGTTACGTTACTGTAGTGCATTAAGGCATTTCAGCTGATGCTTTTATGGCCAAATTCTTCCCTAGTTGTCAGCCAGTTAGCTGGATGCAGGGAAGTGTTCCCTGATGGATGGGAAAAGGCAAATGCTGTGCCCATCTTCAAGAAAACTAGGACATGGACATACTAGAGTGAGTCCAGTGAAAAGCCAAGATGACCATCTGGAGCACAGCCTGAGAGAGGTGGTTTCTTCAGCTCACTTGAGATGATATTTCTGTCTACAGATATTTAATAGAAGGCTACAGACAGGGTGAAGCCTAACTCTTCTCAAAGGTACACAGCAGTAGGACAAGAAGCAAGTTTGAACATGGAAATTCCAATTATGTGGGGGAATTTTTTTTTTTACCAAAAGGATGGTCAACTGTTGGAAAAAGGTAGCTTAAATAGGTAGTGAAATCTCCACTTTTGGACATACTCAAAGCCCAGCTAGACAAGCTCAGCTAGACTAGCTTCCTAAGCAACTGGAGCTAACTTCAAGACTGGATCCAGTTTAGAAGTTGGCTTTGTTCTGAGTAGAGGGTTGGACCAGGTGAACTCCAGAAATGCCTTCTAAAATAAACATATAACAACATATAACAACATATAACAACATATAACAACATATAACAACATATAACATAACATAACATAACATAACATAACATAACATAACATAACATAACATAACATAACATAACATAACATGAGAGGGTTGTTAGGCATTGGAACAGGCTGCCCAGGGAAGTGGTGGAGTCTTCATCCCTGGAGGTATTTAAAAGACAGTTAGATGTGGTGCTGAGGGACATGTTTTAGTGGTGTTTGTCAGGTTAGGGTAATGGTTGGACTTGATGATCTAAAGGGCCCCTTCCAACCAAGACAATTCTGTAATTCTATAACCTGTCCTATCAGACTCTAGCTTAAAGCCCCAGGGACCGTAGCTGGTCACAGGAACAGTTCTGAAGAAACAGTATGATAATTAAGGTACATCTTCACAGCAGTGGCTCTGTAGTACAGCTGACCTAACTGGCTTGGGAACCACCACAGCATAGCTGAGCAAGGTGGAACTCAAACTGTTGGTTTAGATGCATTTTATAGTCCCTTTGTGGCTTTGTTACGTTCTCTGTATAGCACTAGAAATACTTAAGATTTTATGTCTTGCATGTAAGGAGGATATGCGGAGTAGCTTGACCAAGCCTTGTTCCATCTTGGACTTCCACCCCTGCCAGCAAGACCTAACCTTTCCCTTCCCTCTGTTACGATGGGAAAAAGGAGGGAATGCTCAAAAACAGATTGTGGTAACCCTGAAAAGACTAGAGGACCATTTTCTAGTTCTTGGTTTGTTCTGTGGGGTTTTATGGAGGGTTCTCGGAACCTTCGCTAATTCCAGTCAATAATCATGACAAGAATATTGAGTCCAGCTTAACTAGGTGTGTGATTTCACACTGCCAGTTTGACAGTAAAGCCTACAACAGTTTGTCTCTAGTTCCTAATTAGGTATGTATACATTTTAACATGGGTTTCAGCATCAGTTACATTAATGTACTTTAGTTTAACTACTAGGGGTAACTAAATTTTACCCAGTAGTTGTCGTTTTATTACACCTTAATGGTTTATCATATGAAATGGATTGCTACTGTATGGAAAATGTCTTACTAATGTTTTGATTATGACTATAATACCAGCACAGAAATATTGAGGACAGCAGTTTGTTGGTTGTTACAAATTATAGTGAAAGTGTTGAAAGGAATTTTAAATCTGTAGTGTTGATTAGCAAATTTTACTATCTGTCAGGTTTTTTTTGGCATGCTGTAAATAACTCATCTTCAAATAATTTGCCTGAGTAATTAAATTTAGATTGCACATTTCTCATTTCAAATATTTTGACTCTTATCTATTTACTTTTCCATTGTGGCTTAATTGGTGTGGTCTATATAAACGGACAATAAATTTATATACCTTTGTTATAAAGATCAGTCAGTGAATAGAACTTGGTATTCATCCCAGACAGAATTATGATTGAATGTATTTGCAAGATTAAAGCACTGAATTTACTTTTTTCTAATTAAAGGCAATTAAAGATTTGCAGACACAAATAAAAGACAATGAATTGAGGAATAAGTGTAGGAGCAAGTCCATTTGCAGGTGAAAAGAAGTGCCTTTGAAGCAGAACCAGCTGTATTTTCATTGAAAGAATAACAGTTTAGGAAGCTTTTCTGCATGTGCTTGCTTGATAGCATAATGTACTCATAAGCAGCTTACGCAGTACAGTATTCAGAAAATAGCAGTGCATTAATTTTTAAAGTAGCAAATGCAGGCGAAGAGCAACGCTGCCACATGATGATAATGAAGGTGGATATTGTAAAGTCTACTGAGAGAAAAGAAAGCAGGGAGCTCCTGAAATGTGAACATTTATAAAACAATAACTAGATATTCATATGATAATAAGCTTGGACAGAAGCATCAACAAAGGCCAAAGATGCAGTCCTGTTTCTGCTTAAGCCTGATGAATTGAAAAGCAGAGAGGCAGTCTTTAGTCTGTTATTCAATTCCAGTAATGAGCTATTGTTAGAATGAAAGAGTAAATATCTGGAAGGGTTGGGAATCTTAATTCTTTTTTTTCTTCTCATGAAGTTATTCTATAGACTTGTTCAAGTTCTATCTTAAACAGCAGCATCATTCAACACAATCTTAAATGTAGTCAGTTTTCTTAAATATAGTGCCCAGCATGTTGCATTCTCAGTTACATGTATAACAGAGCTTGGTATGTGAGCAGAAGCGTGGTGTTGCACATACTACCTGGTAATGGTACAGTATTTCTATAGACTAAAAAGAAAAATGGTCACCCAGAACTTAATGAACTTGTCTAGCTCTTATGTATTATGTAGTTTAATTTTTGCATTAATCATGGTGTCATTGGAGGTTTCATTAAAAAGAATACTGAATATACAAGATCAGGTCATCTCTAATCTGTTATTAAAATTATTGAATAGAAGATACATGGGATCTCCATTTCCCTTGTGAGTAAAGATAAATCACAAAAATTATTGTGAAATCCATAGTATTTTAATCCTAGTTACATGAGTTACATGCAACTCGTTGCATATTGTATGAATCCCTAATACTCACTATGAGGGAAACCCTTTGGCATTTTTCTCAATGCAGCTGTGCTTAGTAGCTCAAAAACTCCATATATTTCACCCTTATCTTCACCCTTTTCTAATCCTACAGTTAGTGGAATAGTCTTCGTTTCTACCAGCGTAAAATTTTCCAAGCAGGATCTGTAAACAGGGCACAACTCAGTTAAGCTGTTACTGAGGTCACTTTGCCACCAAAGGAGTGGAAAAAACTGTACAAGAAGGATGGAAGGAAGGGTTGAAATGAGGGGTGAGCTCTGGATCACTCCTGAAGGGCGAAAGGAATCTTCAGGCAATGAAATTGTAAGGTGGGTGATGTTTGCAGCTGGCCTTGGGAAGCAGAACAAGCAGAGAGAGGATGGCTATAGTCACTAGGAAATGTTGGCTTATCATGGACTAGTTCTTTGCCTTAAAAATGGAGAGTAAGTGGTAAACATTGGAAAAGTCATGAAGGAAGATGTGGCAAATCTGTTAAAAAAAAAAAAGTGGGAGGGGGATGAGATGATGAATTGATAACAATAATGAGAAGTAGAAAAGGAAAGGATTTTGCTTAAGTAATACAAAAAGCAAGATTTGGTCTGGAAAGTTTCCAGTTCTATCTTTTTTGGCTTCTTCTTGACTTTATACATTCCCCCGGGAAAACTCAGTGTCTTGGATAGACGTTGGGTAAAGCAGACAAATGGGGCTTTTTCTGATGAGTCTGTCTTAACTGGTTTTGACGGTCACTTCCTGGGAAGGAGAAACAGCTTAGGCTGATGACTCTGACAGATAAATGTACAAGAAGGCTTGCAGGATAAGTGAGATAAAGCTAGAAGACATGCGGAGTGTGAATATACGTATTCCAACTGGTTGACTTTGCAGGCCCACAAGCGCATGGGGAGCCTGTATTATTTATTTCTGCCTGTTTTCCAGGTGGCAATGATCAGTACTCACGTGGTCGGGGCTTTGCATTTCATAGTGCTTTATAGTCCTGCAGTGCAGATGTCTTTCCCAAGGCCTCAGAAAGTTCAGATGTTTTAAGAGTCTTTCAGTACAATTGCTGAATCTGGTTTTCATTACAAAGAGCTCCACAGATGCCCTTTTTAAACTTTTGCACTTGGTGGACTCAGACTGTTTCCCTACCATTTTTATTTTTCTTTTGGCTATCGCGTTTAGCAAGGAGAGTGGTAAATTACTGGCAGGTGCATAGATTTGGAGAACTACCAGTTCTAGAGCCATTATTAAGGTAGCCTATTTGTTATATGGCGGGGGTTAGTTGTTCAGATCAGATTTAATATAAATCTGGAAGTATTCTCTCCATAAGTAGAATCCACGCTTAGCCGTAGCCGCAGCACTGGAATAAACAGTATCAGAGTGCCTGAAACCCAGGGAAAGAATACCAATAGTCTTTCCCTTTTGTAGGAATAGTTTTGGTCCTGCTGATAGATGTGGTTCACAAACTGGATCTCCTGTGCAGTATTTACCCCTGCTCATGTCACCTTCACAGGTGAGCCCTGGAGATGAGGAAGGGGAACGGGCAATGGGAGGAAGGAGAGGTGGGTTCGGTAGCTGACTTGTTTCCTGTTCTAAATGAGCTTTACAAAGCTTTTCTAGTTTTCATTATCTATTGACATTACATCACTTGAAGGGAAACCTCTGACTGTTCTCCTTTATTTACCCTTGATGGGAGAGCAGCAAACCTGAATTATGAGAACTGAAACTGAACTTAGTCCCTGTCAGTTCTATACGTCTAAACGAAGGTGTTTTTCATGCTTAAAACATCTCATATGGATAAATTTCTGTAGTTTGTTCACAAGTAAGTAAGAACAGCTGCATCACTTTATTGAAAGTTGGCTCCCAACAAACAAACAAAAGAATTTAAGGCCAGGGTATATCTATGCCAAATTTCAGCCTGCAGTGAATTTTTATGAGTTATAAACTCCTGCAATTTATAATGGAAATTCTGACAGCTCTTTAACTATTTCATAGCAAAAGTACAGCTGCAGCACTTGAGGGAGAAGAAACACGTTCTCTTTCTGTCTGGCTTAATCTCATGGCTTAGCTATTTTGGTGTTTCCTTCCATTCTTTCATTAATTGTTCAAAAAAATAATGGTACTCCTGGTATCAATGCCAGTATCATTGATAAATAGTCATGCTGTCATCTTTTCTTCACTCTGTCCTCTAAGAAGGTTCCTTGGCTCTGTTTTTATTCTTTTATTTTTTTCCCAATAGACATGGTTTCAGTCATTTTTGCTTTTTTTATTGAGTATCTTCTAAGTTATTTCAGGTCTTTTATGAATAATATCTGACCAAAGGATAATACGGAGACCTTTGCAATATATAATCCCTAGGGTTTGAGGAGAGATTATACAATGAAAGGAAATTTCTAATGCGAGTTCTGTGTCCACAATATGCTACACAGCTCTATGTTGAATGTGAGCAGTGGTAGAAAGACTGCAGAAAGGCAGGGGGATGTTTCCATGAATCCAGTATATCACTTTCTTCTCAAATTCATGTTTCAGAATTTTACCTCACTATAATATCCCAGTTTTAAAAGGGATCAGAAAATGAGTTCATACTATTGATTATGAATGTAAGATGTCTGGTTTAGCAAACGGGAGTGTTGCATACACAAAACTACTCGTCACAGTTTTAGAGGAAAGGTTAAATTATTTGAAAGTAACAATAATGAAAGCTAGTGTGCAAGGAGATTAAATTAGTGGTTGAAAAATGGCCAAACATTTCTGCTTTAAGCCTTGTAGCTCAGCTGGACAAGAAAGGGGGAGGGTGTCAAAGGGAAAGGACATTTTTGAAAAGCCAGAGCAGTTGTCCTGAGGCTCTACCCCTCTGAGCAGTTTCCTCACAGATTCCTCTTTTACTTCTCCTACCTTGACTTCAGTTGACATAAAGAAACGATGGTTAATAGTACATAGACAGCAGAAATATCCCTGAGAGTTACCAACTGTTTTATGCTTTATTATTGATAAATGATTTATGCCATTTCTAAGTACTTACATGTCCTCCTCTGAACTCTGTTCATATGGCCTCATGGTAACCAAGCACTTGGCTGCACTCTTTGTGGCTGCCAGAAGAAGTCTCTCTCAGTTTCTTTAAGTCCATCTAAGACACTTCTACAAGATTCTGTGCAATGTGTTTCTACAAGCAGATGGTGTGAAGCAATGGTTTTATTAGCACTTACTTGGACTGACCTGTGTGTCTGAGTTCTTCTGATAGGTGTGAATAATGTTCTGTTTCAGCATGATGAAACATTTGCGCTCACCATAACGTCCTGTATTGCACATCCCTGTCTGCATTAGAGATGACTAATCAGCAAAAATTACCATGAAAATTTTCTTTTGGTTGAAATGTGAGGGGAAAAAGGTCATCCACTTTTAATCTATTTTTATTTATTTGTTGTCCAATTTGTTGAACAGTTTTAAAAACCATTGTCAGAGTGGACGGGTATCTGTACGTGCATTTTGGCGTCCCTCTGTGGTAACAGTTCTATGCAGATTTGTTGGCTCTTGCTTGTTGCTGTCATTGCCTGTGTTAAGGAACATCATTCCTGCTCTTACAGAGTAGCTACTGCTTAAGGTGCTGGACTCTGGCATGTTTTCAAATGTTAGATCTGACTTTACAGCTGAAATAATTGCTGAAATTCTTTATATTCTTTTTTTGTGTCTTTTTCATTAATTGTGCTTTTCTGCTCTAGGAAAACAAGATTATAAGAAAACCAGGCCTATGTTAAGAGCTACAAGATTAAAAGCAGAAGCCAAGAAAACTGCACTAGGCGTAAAGGTAGAGATCTATTTGATAGCATATACCACCTTTGTGTATGTGTTGTTTCTTTTCCCCATAGATGTACTCTGTGAATATTGATTTCTGAGAGATATTGTTTATGACACTTCAAAATCTAAGTAGAATGCCAGAATCTAAAATATTTATGATGGGATGCTTTTACTTAACCCTAAAATAACTAGAATAGTTGAAATGCTAAAATATTTAAAGTAGCCCATGTCCCTGTTAAGTTCAGTGAAATACTGTATACTTAGAAAACTGATCTTTTCAGGGAGCCTGTCTACGCACAGAACAAATGCTTTAATGATTTCATATAGTTATAAAAAATACAATAAACATCTTCCTCTTACTATCCTATACCCAGGAGTAATTTAAAGACCAGATTTGTTAAGTGTTGTAAATTCTCAGCATTATTATCTGTCTACATCCCTGTGTACTGCCTCTGGCTTGACAAAAGAAGGCTTAACTAACAGCAAAACACATGGAAAGGTGCTGAACTTTATTTTTGGAATTGTCCCTTTTCCAGCAGGTTGAAGTATAGTGGTGACTATTTTATTGTGGCTGTGAATGTGAGCAAGGAGGAGAATTAGGAATATTGTGTGCTATCTACTAGCCAGTCTGTCATCAGAACGGGATTTATCTGAACACACATTGTTTATTTAAGTTGCATCCAGTAGTTTTCCCTCATGCTTTTTTTCAAATCAAACTGATATACAATTAGCGTAGGAGTAAAGGGGAAAAACAGGGAAAATAAAAAAAATGTGGATCAAATACCTGAGTATTCTAGTGGAAGAAACTTCAGAAATGTTAAAAGGAGAACATTTTCTTGTTTCTGGCAGATGAGAAATCAATTTTTTCAAGTTATAGCTTATAGCAAATGCCAAGGTATTACTACCAAGCTGTAACAGCTGTTGAGCTGCCAGATGATGTATTTGGTTGTCTTCCAGAATTTGCTATTATAATCACGAAACAGTGCTTTCTTTTTGCTCCTGATTGCTGATCTCGATCAAGCATTACCGTGCGATGCAGTATGTTTTCACAACATAATCTCCTCAGTTAGTGCTGTGTGTCAGGTTTTAATGAGAAAAAGTAGATTGCCTTTTTTGTTTAAAGGATAGATTATTAACCTTTTGAGTGCAATGCTTTTTCCTTTTTTTCTTCTTAAATTTTACTTTTTCTTTTCATTTTACTTTCAATGACATGACCTTTTAAAAGTGATGTTCTGGTTGGAGACTTCTGCTGTACAGCCTGGTTCTTTTAAAAAGTACACAGTTTTTGCATGTTTTTCACAAGTGAGAAAAATATGAACCCTGCTCCTTCAAAACCTGTTTTGCTTCCTTATTTTCTTAAGTAATTCTTACTTTAAAATGAGGGAGAATAGGAAAGCATGTGTGTGATCATATGTATAATGAAGAATCAATTATTAGTGAGTAAAGAAATCAAAACCGATTTATTTTGTACAAATATATTCCTGAGTTTTGCCATTGAGGCACACATGAGCTCTCCAGGTCACAGGATGTTCTGCTAGTTGCGCTGTGCAATGTCTCAGGTTTGCAATTCTGCCTCTGTCTTTAAGAAAGAAAAGAAAAAAAACCCGAGAAAGAAATTCTTTAAAATATTGTCTTCCAGCTGTAATAAGTTTTGCACACCTGGACCTTTAAAATATGACTCGGGATCATCCCCAAACAGATCGCAGTTGGTTTGCTTTGCTTCCTAATTGCTGAGAAAAGCTGACAGAGCTGAAGCAAAAGGGAAGGTAAGTTGGGCACCTTTCCCTCCAGGGATACATTTGTGAGGGAAAGAAAGCAGGGCCTCTTTATGCGTCCTTCGCACTGAGCCTGCTGAATGCCAACAACCTCAGGCTTCCTAAATGTTACAGTACTTCTACGAGCCTATGGGCAATCCCTGCAGAATAGAACTCTGCACTCTTCTGACAGACCCTGCAGCGCTCAGCGTGGAAGCGAGGCATATTTAATGTCTTGGGGTAAACTTGCACCTCTTCACGTCCCACAGTGGCAACTCTTCACCCTGCTCTATCCCTCCAGTTCATCAGCTTCACCATGGGCAGCGGATCGGCCTCCCTAGTCCCAGGAGAGGCTCCTTAGTTGTGAAGCCCTGTAACTTCTCCTCTCTCAGACAGGGCTTGTTTTGCTCAGTCCATTATTAAGTTCCTCCAGCTGTCCAAGAGCAATCTTTTTACGTTCATCCTCCACACCTACCCCAGATACTCCTCTGCTGTCTTCTGGATAAATTCTGAAATAAGAATTTCTTGAAGTCTCCTGCTTCATGTGACAGCAGAGTGTTAAGCCAACTGCTCCTGATGTCTGTGGCTGTCAGAAGAGTCAGCAGAGTTGAGGAGCCATCAGGTTACGTACATTCATGAAACTGTTTGGATCCTTGTGCATGCAGTCCTTTAATTGTTTCCTAATATTCAGAGCTTTTCGGTGTGCCTGAGCTCTTCCTTTGAGAAGGTATTGTCACTGTTGTCACTTCATATTGACAAAGTTTTCTGATGGTGATAAGCAACATGATTCACCTTCCAAAGGCTGAGACTTTAGCCTCTGTAGATGATTCAGGACCCAGTTCTGTGCTGTGACAGTTGATTAACTTTGGTCTGTGTTGAGGGAGAAAAAAAAGGGAGTGTAACTACTGAGCAATGAAATGAGTAGGCAGCATTTGAAATAGAAGTTCTTGTAAATCTTTGAGAAAACACATGCATATGTCTATTTACCGTGTATTTTATTTGGTTTTTCAGGTTTCAGTACATGCTGCAGTATGCAGAATTTCAAAATATATTAAGAATTCCCTATAAAAAGCTAAATTGTAGTTAATAAAAATATTGCAGAGGAAGGATATCATTATCATAGATGTAGAACTACAAGCTCTCTGGGAAAGAGGAATATGTTTATAATTCTGTAAAATACCTAACACAATAAGTACTGTACTGCCACTTAACAGCAGGATTTAGTGCTCACTCATACCTCTAGGTTTGTTTTGCACTAGTTCATGAAGAACTTACTTTCCTGTCTGTAAACTAGGACTTGGTGTAGTATTTAGGAGGCAGGAAAAAGAGGACTGGAAAGTAGTGAAGGGATTTTAGTCCTTAATTTCTATGAAGATAATGAAATTCAACTGTTGTGTATTTCTCCGTGAGAGCTGACAACATTCACTTAAAAGAAAAAGCCCTATAAATGACATAAAACTTTTCAGAACCAATCCCCTGGAGATCCTTCACATTTCATCGCTGGCATACTAATTAGCTTGTCTTGTCAAACTGTGATTGCCTTGTCATTTTAATGCAGGGTTTAAAGTAACAAAGTTTCTTTCAGTCACTGGCATTTAGTACTTTTTAATTTCCCCAATGAGAGATTTTATCCGTGTTGATAATGTCAGAGAAGCAGCTAAGCACTAATAACTATCAAAATTTAGTTCAAGCAGGGTGACCATGCTAGTATTTGGTGTGTAATATTTGTTCTTTAAACATGTTTTAAAATTAAATATTGCAGAAGAGCTATTGTGCTGGCTCTGTTTGTATATGTGTCACTGATATAGAGAGTGCCAAAATATATGGTGTCTCTTGGAAAAGCAGGACCCCTGTCTCGAGAAACAACTTGGGTAGAAAGCAGTATGCTGTGTGTCTCCTAGTGTTTGGATAAGACAAAATTGTTTATAACAGGACCAAAAGGGGATCCTCTGAACCTTCTCTGCATGGTTGTTTTGTTATTGCCCCCACGGGAGGCTCATCCTGGTGGAAGCCCACCTGCTCCCTTACCCGGTGGAGCACAAGGGGTCTGCACCATCATTGATGACTCTGCTCTCAGTGGGTGAGGAACAAGTGCCAGCAGGAGGGTGGCAAGCAGAAAATGCTTTCATCAATGTGGAAGATCAACCCCACATAGCTGAGGTTTGGCATGCAGAGGCTGAAAGCAATGCGAGTTCTTGGGGAGAGATTTTTTTCCACAGGCTGAAAGAATGAATCAGTGGTCTGTGGGATAGATGATGAAGTTTTCTCTCTTATTGAAAGGTAGACACAAATCTGAACAGTAGCCTTTTACACCCACTTGCAAAGACATAATTGACTGCAGAATACCACTCCATAGAGAATTATTAGCAATGGAGTACATTGATTGAGCTAAGCAAAGAATGTTTCCTAAAAAAGTGAGAGCTTACTGTCTGTCATTTTTTTGAGTATCTACTTAATCTATTGTGTAGCTTGCTAGCTCACTATTAAGCATTTATCTCATCTGGAACAAGTTATGTATGAATAGATAAGAAGACATTCCTAGTGTATTTTGGCAAAGGGTGTCCTCTGATCTCACGCTGTTTATAATCTGCTAAGTAAGTGAACCACACTGCCAAGATAAGTTGGGAATATAGTTTCATAGCTTTGCAGAAATTAGGGCCGCAAAGGACTATTAGATCATTTGATCTGGCCTTCTATATGTTACAGATCACAAAATTTCCTCCAAATACTTTCTAGGAAGTCCAGGCACTTTATCGTGGCCAAAATACTGGGTCTTCAAACCAGTTTATGTGCCTCACATAAAGAACAGGGCTGCGTAATGTGCCACCAGTGGACAAAGTGTGATCACCCCAGTGATCCCAGTAGTCAGACTTTGATCCCTGACCTTGAATAAGAAAGGAGGGGAAAAAAACCCATAGAAAGAGAAAAACAAAATCAAATTGCTTCCATCTGACCCAGGTCAGACCTGTACACTTGAGTACAGGAGTGACGGTTGCTTTCAGCATGTGAAAAAGATGCACCAAGCAGGGGTTTAGGAGGGTTTTCTGTACCATCTCCAAGCAGTAGTCCCTCTTTCTTAGACTTTGGTGTCTACTTATGACCATCTCTAACACTTCAGAGAATAATTGTCAACAACAAAACCTCAAATCCCAGAAATTAAATCCATACAATTGGAGGAAAAAAATCCAAAAAAGAAGGAAACTTCTTTTGATCCTAAATAGAAAGTCTGAAGCAAGAGGTACCATTGTGTTTAACAGTTTGGTACTTTGGAGGATCAGAATGCAGCACTGACCATAGAACCACAGAACACCCTGAGCTGGAAGGGACCCGTAAGGATCATCGAGTCCAACTCCTGGCTCCACACAGGACCAGCCAAGTCAGAGCATGGGACTGAGTGCATCGTCCAGATGCTTCTTGAACTCAATCAAGCTCAGTATGGAAAAGGAAAGGGGAAAGAGAAACTGTACGACACAGAAATTATGTGTTATTTACAGTGGAGGAGTGAACGTGGGGTCTGGTGCTCCTCTCCCTTTCCTACACCATCTCGAAAAGGCTTGAACACGAAGCTGACTGCTATGATGAACCATTAGTCTGCATCTTGTACCAGCAAAAGCTGAGCACCCTGCTGCATGTTTGGCTGCCACACCGGGGCTTGAGCATCCCAGCCCTCCATGTAAGTAATCCCAGTCTTCCCAGGGCCCCGAAAGAGGGGAGCAATCTGGAGGGCTTATTTCACCCACTCCAAGGCTGGCAGCCAAGACCTCTTTTTCCCACAAGCCCAAGTTGAAGTGTTGTTCCTAATAGCTGAATAAAGATGTACTGTTTTTTGAGAGATCTGACTATAAAAGACTCTCAGCCATAGAAGTCTGTATTTTTCCCAAGAGGTAACTGGAATGTTCACTCATTCTTGCTCCTAGGAAATGGCATCTTATTTCAAGACTGAGCTTATCTAACCACAGCTGGACCTTGAGAGTTTCTTGTAAACAAGATAGAAGGACCCCACACTGTGAAGTGCCTTACTTAAATACAGGTGTATGGCATATATAGTTATATGCTGTAACCAAACAACCTCTCATTCTTCTCTAAGATAAATGCCAGTCATCTCCCTACTGGAAGTCTTTTTGCAGATCACACTGAGGGGATGGTTACCCCTTAAATTCAGATACCTTTTTACAGTCATAAGTTTTCAAGGCAGAGTCCTCCACTTTGTAAGTACTGTCTACATCTTTGATGACCGTGTATATTATCTTGTGTTTAGCTATATTAAAATGAATCCCATTGCTTTTCCATCATACAGCCAGGCCTTTTAGATGACTGTCATAGTAACTTGTTGAGACAATAACAATCTTTGTTCCATCTGAAATTTTTGCAATAAAAAATGTATAGCTTAAAATTACTGATAAAAGTTACTAAATTACTTCTGTTACCTTGTATTAGATGTAGAATATCTGGCACTGAGGAAGTAAACATCAATTTTTAAGTACAATTGTATTTACAGCTGTTCAAATAAAATCTTCCAGTAAGAAATTATATGGGATAAAAAGGTTGATTGCCAAGTCTGTATATGTTTGTTTTATTTCTACAGGTATCCTTGGTCAGCATGATTTTCTTTTCATCCCTGTTCAGAAATAGCTAGGGACACTTTAGCATTTCAAAGACAGCAATTGGTGGTACTCTTTCACCTAGTTTTAAGCCGGTTTCAGATTAAAAAAAAGTACTGTTCTCTTTGGAGGACAGTACATATATGTGAAAAATTTGAAATTTCCTAGAAGTTTGATATTTCTCTATATGTGTAGGATATGATGCTGCCATATACAGTGTCCAGATTTGTGGTATTATAGCCAACATTTTTTCCTCAGCCTATTTTTTTTTTTTTGTCTCCTGATTAATCTTGTTTAGATCCCAGCTCTGTAACTTGCTCCATCAGGATGAATCCAAGGACATTATCCAAGTATTTTGGCATGAGACAGAACTGACAAAAACTGATAGGAGGATTAAATCTACGTTTTGCTGTAACGGCATGTGTTTCATTTACGGAAAAGTTTCTGAACAACTCAACTAAACTGAAATCAGTATGGTTCTAAAGATAATATAATAGAAAACTCCTTTTAAAGGCTTCTTTGACTGTACTTTGGGATTTGAGAGCAGGGATGTTATTTCTGAGCATTCTGCACCGTGTTATAAAAGGAAAAAAAAGGGGAGAAAAAGCCTTGTGATCATTTTTAGTTTATTTCTATAGGACTTTTTCTATATTGGTTAATTATTCATGGTGAAATCCTCTGAGTAAATGGATTTCGCAGAGGGATGATGAGGATGATCCATGAAGTGCAAGAGAAAGAGAGCTATATATGCCGAGCGGGGAGTATTTTAACATTTCATTTCTATGCATGGCTTAAAATACAAATAGCAAAGCCTGCTAAGTATAAAACAAATTAAAATGACAATATATACTGTTCTTGCGAAGACAGTATAGTGGTGTGGCATCTCATTTGCTATTTACATTGCAGAATTCATGTTTATAAAAGTTGATAAACTGGATGCAATTCTTAAGAGACTGCATGTTCCTAGCTGAGAGCCAGGTGTCCTTTGTTGGGCTGTTTATTTTAGATTTTTGTAACTCTGCTTTCCTCAGTAACTCAAAATTAAGGTTCTTGCATAATTCTTAAACCTGGAATTTCAATAAGGCTTTTCTTTCCCGAGGTTAATAAATACTGCTCCAGCCACCCAGTCCCTAAAGCCTCTGCGAGGAAAGAGGTATTGTTATTTCAGTGTTATTCACTGTAAAGCTTAGGCAGGGAAGTTAAAGAACTACTCCTATCAAAGGAGTTATGGGGCAGCCTGAGAATAAAAATCAAGCTTTTCCCAGTTCCACCTCCTAGCAAACAAACCTTTAACACAAATGTTCCCCCAAATTTTGCTCCTGCTACCACAGCGTTTCAGGAGGGAGGATGGGGGAAGGGAGAGGAAAGGTGAACCTATTGTAAAGCAGAAAACGTGGCATACAAACAAGGGGGAAAAAAAAACTTTTTAATATCGGAATGAATTTGCTCTCTGTGTCAAGTGTGAACGGTGCCTGCATTGTACGGTTTTGTTGTCCACTCTCCTGAGCAGATGGAGCTTGCAGTTGTATGTCACTTGTTTATTACATCCTCTTAAGATTAGTAGCTGTGTGGCCAGATGGGTCTGGGAGCACAGCTGTGGATACAAGGAAATAAATGAAACCTGTCTGATGCTGCCATGCCCTTTTGTGAGATACTGACGTGTTGCAACTGCAACAAAGCAAAAATCACTTTCCTTTAATATATTAGTGAATTAGATGTACTTTTTGGTTTTTTTAATCAAATCGTATGAAATCAGGAGGATGAGGTTCAGAGGATGATATAATTCTAAGAGGGGAAATGTAGTAGAAGTCTGTAGCAAACAGCCGCAGCAAATTTACAGTAGCAATTTTAACGTGGTAAAATAAATTTAAAGTACATCTCAATTAATCATCCATATAAAATGTAAAGCAAAGGTTTCTATAGAACAAAGGCTCCTATAGAGCATACGCCAACTAGGCAGTAGTATTTCAAAGTTTATTAGATGGCATATGTTGAATTATTGATCCAACATTCTGATAAACTATATCATGCATTCATGTAAATGCAAATGAAATGCTGTTCTATAGAAGAATGCCAGATTATGGGCTGGGCTTTAAAAAATAAAGCTAACACAGTTAACTCCTTCATGACAGTGGACACACAAAGTTGGTCAGAAAGCCACCATCCGTCTAGAGATGCTGGATGGAATTTATATCTGTGCAGCTCTCCACACCAGAGAGATCATCTCTGCTCCCTTTCTAGTCAGAGGGGATAAACAGGTATTTTTAGGAAGAATTCACATGACCTTTTTTAGTGGACACAGTGAATCTTACACCAAAGAGGGTCAAATTCTCTCCTTGGATGGTAAAGGCTGTCTGATTGTCTAAAAGTACAGTGTGGGCATCTCCTTTCAGTCCCACTGGCAGAGTAGTTTTGATGTGCCATCTTTTGTACCAATTCATATTAGTCATTACTAAGTCATCAAACAGTTTTTCTTCTCTCGTTTTAAGTATGCAGCTGGATTGTTCTGATGCAGATGGTTTGTAGGGTAATGTGAAACTGAGAATTGGTGGGCTGGTCATTGCTTCATTTTGCAGAGGGAAAACGTTTTTGGGGGTAACAGACTAACCTGTTCCTCTTGATCACCTCAGTGCATGAATTTAACAATGCATCATGATGATAAGGAATGCAGCAGGGCATGATTTCAGCAGTGGAAGTGGTACTTTCTGCAAGCTGAAGGGACATAAGGATTTTTCTCAAATTTATATTTCTTCTTTTCATTGTCTAGCAAAATGACACTCAGCACTATAGGAAGCATGCTGTGCTTTCCAAGAAAATAAAAACTTTAAAATGTGAAATAGCAAGTCTTTGAAAGAAGCAGTGTTATAGAGGATGATCATACTATGATTTGTTATATCTGAGATCTAAAGTTGGAGCTTAACAGAGTCCAGCCTTAAGATAGAAGATGATGATAGGCAGTCACATAATGAGTATGACTAGTAGTACAAAAACATTTTTCTGCTTCTGAAAGCTGCTATAAATCATGTATATTTTGGAAGACTCTTTTATGTTAATTAAGAAAGATGCAGCAAGTTGCAATATTTTATGGGAAGAGAGGCAAGTGCAAGTGCAAATTGTTGTGCTTTTTGCCTTATTGCAGAGGGGAAGGAAGAAAAGTTTCGTCCAATTCTGAAAGATTCTGTAGCTCCATATTGTAATGCCTGCCAGGAGGTTGGGAGGTAGAGGTAGCAATTTTCATTGACTTCCACCATACTGTGTTTGCTTCATTAAAAAATTACAAATTTGTTGGCAAAAAGCAGTAACATATTGCTAGAAAACATCAAAATTCACAGTGTAAATTCATAACTTAAATTTGTGTTCAAAACTGTGGTTTGTGAATTCTGTCTTTTCTTTTTTAAAGGAAGGAATAGCATAACAAAAGGATGTAAAGCTCCTATTTCTAGGTCAGACCAAAGACCTTTAAGCCAAACATCTTATTTCTGGCAGTATATCAGACTCAGTAAAATCTTTAAGTTAATGGCTTTTATAACATTCTGAAATGGTAATCACAAAGAAGAAATCATTAAAGTACCAATGCCTTATCCAATTATATATGTCTGATGTTATTTTCACATGCAGTATAGAATGGAATTAATATTTATTCCCAATTTATCTGAAAATACAGTGCTAACAGATCTTGTTTTCTCTTTTTTCTCATTTCTACAGGAAGTTGCCCTCGTCCTTGCAGCTATACTGGTATTTTTGTTGGCTTTCTACGCTTTCTTTTATCTTAACATTTCCAATGAAGTTGACCTTGATCTGGATCCAGATGAAAACTAGCAGATGCAATGAATCTATCATCAAGATTTTTTTCAACTTGAACAAGACTACGTAGGAACACACAGTACCTTCACTGTGAGACAGTAAATGATGCCATTTCTCACAGTCCAAATTCGTAAGAAAGTTTTGCAATACGTCAGTTGCTTTTACATTCCAGATCTCCAAAACAAGAAAACACTCGTCCCTGGCGAATGTATTAATATTGGTTAACACCAAAGCCAGGAGCAGCAGTTCAATACATGAAGTTTCTTGTTTACATTATTTGTTTCTCAGGCAGAGAACTTTGATGTGAAAAGACAGGTGCTATTATTATCATGGGTATTGATGCTGACTTCACAGGAGGAGAGTCTGCCTTGACTAAATTTAGGTATCAAAGCTTCCTAATAGCCAAATTAGGTTCCTTTTCCTTTCCCAAAAGAAAGGAGAAATACCAAATAAAAAGTCTTTCCTTGATTTGTATTTAAAATATATTAAAAACCCCTTATCCTTTCTCTTTCTTTTAATCTTTCTTGTGCATGTGGGCACATGCGAGTGTACGGAGATGGAAGGAATTGTAGGGGGAAAAAAAAATCTTTTTTTGAAGCAGTCTGTCACCTCCTATATGGACTTAATTTTATGTCATCCCAGATTCTGTGTGCCCATATATCTGCAGTAATCTTTTTTCATTCTTTTGCCAACTGTTCAGCACACATGTGTTCTGTCAGAAATGGCACCTGGATGACAGAAGCTCTAACATTCGCATATGCCTCTGAAACACAGTTCTTTGCCTCCTGTGCTGTCTGAACTAGTGTAAATAGAAAGTTCAGTCGATGTTGGTTTTAATTAGTGTATTGCTCTATTAATATAAAGTCAAAATCTTATTTTAATTATACTCTTCCTGCTGGTTGTGGTATCGACTTGCTCTACCTGTTAAGGGGATGTTGCAAAAATATTGTAGTCATTTTAATCATCAAACTAACGTGAGAAGTTGTAAGTATCAAGAAACCTTTTTTTTTTCATGCGTACTAGTAATTGGGAAAATCATGGCCCCATGACATCCTTCAGTTCTTGCAAAGTACCTTTTCGAATATGCACCGCAGATAACATTTCTGATCCCTTTGATAACCACAAGCCACTTGAAGAAGTCAGTCTGTCAAAGCAGCTGCAGGGAGCTGTGAAATTCTGGCTTTATCCTCTTCTACTTTGGCTTTGGCATACAACTGAGCTTGTGGTTGTAAAGGTTCAGTTTTGATCCTTTCAGAACTGTGGTCAGTCTTTCTCTAGTTCGGATTCACTTTGATCCCAGTACAAGCGTGAAGGCATTGGTGCTGAATGTGGCAAGGGAGTTATGCAGATTGGCTTCCAGGAAAGATGCCATAATTCTGAAATTCTTGGTCTTATCTTGGTTGCCAGTTTCAGGGGTGAATGTTAGGTTTGGTTGCAACTGAGATATTTATCGACCAGTTCCAGAATGCCCAACTAAGATTTCTTACAGGGAGCTTGAAGACAAAGGGATACAAATCATAGCAAATATGGAATGGAAAATATATTTATTTTAGAGTGACACAGTCCCATTATCACCACTTAAGGAACCTAAATCAATACAGTTAATTTTTAAACCATACAGTAACTATGACCATATACATTATGAGTCTCTAAGGAGCCACTTCTTATCTGTCATGTTGCTCATTTACTTTATGCAATGCAAAACGACTCCTGTAAGAAATTCGGAGTACAACAGTCTTCCGAGAAAAACATTGTTGAAAGAGAAGCAAAAACATATATGTGCAGATATTTCTCATTTTCTAATTATGGCTGATACAGACACAAAACATTTATGTGTTCATATGACTTGTAGTCTGCTAATACTCGCACACATGACCAAACGCTTAGCAACATGTTGCATCTATGCTGAAGCATTATCTGACACATGGCTCGACTTTCAGCCGAGGAAGAAGCATATCACAAGCTGTCTCCTTGGATGTGACATGCCTTTCACTTCACCAGTGCTGCACCACATGTCACAGAAGCCGCAGACCTCTCCTGTTAACTTTGCATGAGCAATTTTCTTGTTCCATAAAATGCTGGAAGGATTGCTTTCTTAACGTCTGCATGTAAGCTCTCTGGGTGATGTGTGGCCTGAGAATGATGTGTCGTTATTCCCTTCATGCAGATTGTCTTGTTACGTGCTTTCTGAATCAGTTCTGTGAAAAGGCAAGCTATTCTTACTGTCAGATTTATGAACATGAAGTTCCTAGAACAGGAAGATTATGTTTCCCATAATTATGACTCAGAGACAAAATCCAAAGCACCTACAAGTGTGATTGAAGCAGCTTCCCCTATTTGTTGTTTATCAGCCCAGATTGCCCATAAGTGCTATGGCTTGTCTGTTGGCTTGGTTGGGGTTAGGCCTTTTCAGTCATGTGAAAGATACTCACATGTAACAAGAAAATTTCCTTTTGCAAGATAAACTGGATAGACTAATGTTCAGTGTACATAGAAATACGTGGCAAATACTGCAGCAAGTATCTTTATATGTCAGTACAATAATTTCTAATGAGACTATGTCAATAATTTTTCCGAGCTAAAAGCTCACATTTTTTCATTAAACTATTCATCCTTGGATTTCTTAAAGGCACTAGCACAATAATATTGGCAATGAGGTCTGATTCCGAGCTTACTCCTCTGAGTTCACTGAAATGACAACTGCTTTACTCCAAGGGAAAATCAGAATCTGACCTGAGGTTATTTACACTTTCTGGAGGGCTTCGTTGTCCCAACTTGATATTTTGAAGTTGAACTAATTTTAATCTTGCAAACATGTGGCTTCTTTTGCCCATAATTATATCTGAGATTGAAATATGCCTCTTGGTTTTCGGACCACCTATCTTTGTATGAGTTGCTCTGTGTCTATTTTAATAATAAATGTATTTTTACTATTTTTGTGCTCTTATTAATGTTGGATGTGTCACACTGAATTATATGTACACATGAAAGGACATTAAAGCATTCTGAACAGCTCAACATTCAAATGTAAGCAGTGATGCTCTGTAGTTTTAGAATATTTGGATTATTCTGGGAAGTTCTAGTCCCTAAACTCACATTAAAACAAAGCACAGCCTGTGAATACTTAAAAGACAGTAAAGAGACCTTCCCTTGTCGTCTGAACCAATACCAGCAGAGCAGATCTCTTTTTGCAGACAAAGTTCTACTGTGCAGCTCCCATCAACTTCAGGCAGATTGATCTTATTATGGAAGTAATACTTTTGTATGCCTGCTTCAAAGAAAGATCGCTGATCAAACCGTGCGCACGGCAGCCCTGGCTTAACGGGACAGATCTTTTCAAGCGTATTCACCTCTGGGGGAAGGGTAGATGTCAGTCCTGTTGTCACCTTCTGCTTGTGGAGTAAAGTGAATTTCTTTCCAGCGGAGGTTGTGGAGGAAATGCCTGTACCAAGTCCTTGTGCTGCAGGTGGGAGTGGATATCCCAACTGAAAGAGTCTGTCTAGGCAGGCATGACAGTCTTCCAGCAGTGACTGCTCAGTAGATCTTTCCTCAGTAGTTTTCCTTTTCCCTTTGATCCTACAAAAGCGGAACCAGCATGTAGACCATCTCAGGACAGAAGCCTCAATGCTAGTTTTGCTAGTGCTGCTGGTGAAGGTTGCCAAGGAAAGGCTCTAACTCTATTTCCTAGAGTCCATAAATATATTTTACTGGAAGCTTAGGAGGCATGTTAAGCATTTCCCTAATGGACCCTAGAGATCTATTTAAACTTTTCTTGAAGAACGCTTTATTTAAAGTTCACTGTTGCATATCATATAGACATCATGTGATTGGGGATCTGTCATAGCTCCTTCCATGCTTCAGACCAGCTGCAGCAGGGATGACACGTAGACTGTGAGATTATGCCACGACACGTAACTGTGAACATACGCACCACGAGCAAACTCATCTGTTTAGGTGTCATCTAGAGTAGTGACCTAACACGTTGTGTTTAAAAACAAATGCTTTTTGAACAACCCTACTAAGTGATGGCACGGTGAAAGCCCTGCAAAATGCTCGTCCCATTTCCAAGCAAATTGCTACCATGGAAGAGGCTTAACTGCTGACTTAGGTCCAAGTTTTGAACGCTGCCCTTTCAGGGAGGAAAATGTTGCTAGCGGCTCCCAATAGAGTAATGATCTGCTTTGCTCCGATGGGGGATTGTGCCTATAAGGCACAACTGAGCCAGTTGGTGAAGGTCAAATGCATTCAGGGCGATGCTTAGTAAAGGAGTGTGCTTGAAATGCAGACTAGGCACGCTAGAGAGCCAACAAACAGGATACTTACTGCAGATCTTGATCGCATTTCAAGTTTTACTTACAGTAGCACAATAATTAGTGGTGCTTATGACTAAGAAAATAACAATATGGCACAAGAAATGTGATGTTGGAACTGCTTCTTAAAAGATTTTGTAGTGGATTATGCCTGCGCTTGGGAACATGAGTCCATGAGATGAATAAACTGGCAAAGATTGTCTGTGATCTTGTGCTTAACAATATTTTCCTGCGAAAGAGACGATGGAGATATTGTGCAACGCTTTTCCCCACCATCCTCTTAAGTTTGCTGTAATACATTCTTTTTGTAGATGTATTGCTACACTTTTCCAAGAGTGAAAAGATATTTTTTTGTAGTTCATCAATGCATTTAATTGACAGAATCCTCTACTCTTCCTTTTATCCCCCCTTAATCAGAACCAAATGGGTGGGGAGACAGCCAAAATGTTAGGTACTAGTGTCTCTCAAGCAGATGTCACACCACTATTTTTTAGCTCACTTAAATGAATAAACATGTTAAACTGTGAAGTATTACGTTTTAGATTTTTTCATTAAAAAAAAAATGGGACAATCTGTTTACTGTCCTTAATTAAGACAACAATCGTGGTGGTTGCCAGTTTTGGCAGTTGTAATGATGAACTATAAATATTGGGACAAATCAACTAACTGGTGATTGTGGAGGATAGTTCAAGTGGAAGCCTCATTCTGCATGAGTACTTTTTTCAGTGCTATATTTTTTCTAGCTTCTATGATTGTTACACTGGTTTCGCATGTTAAAACCACAAATAAATTCATGGCTAGTCAAACAATAGGCTCGATTCCGTTGTCTTATTCTGAATCAGAAAAAGAAAAAGCAGATAAAAGCCATCAGTCCTGCAGCACAGTTAATGGCTCGCCCAAGTCTCCTGAAAAGGTATTTCATCAGGTTACTTATAAATGTGAGCTATGGAGACCTTCATTGTGCTGAACCTTGGAAAAACTGAGCAGCTTGTAGATTTTTAGGAGTTTGCCATTTCACAAAGAGATTGTTGGAATTTTGAAGAGTGAAGTCGCCCGAGATGAGTATGGAGTGTGGTCACAAAATGATGGCATACTCCTATTGCTGTTCCTTCAGGGAAGGAAAATCGAAATAAAATGGCCAGTTCTTCCAGGAGAGAACCACCTCACAACTCACTGTGTAGTTCAAGAAGAAGAGAGTGAAAAAGAAACTGATTCTGATACCAAATTAGAGCTACCTCAGCTTCTTTTTTATTTCCACAGGGCAAAAGAAAAGGGCCAGGAGGAGATAAAGATGACTGAAATGAAGAAGCTTCTCATTGGATCAATGGTTCGTTTATTTAAGGAATAAACAGGGTTCGAGGGATTTACACAGAGCATAAATCAGGCTACCTGCTATTGCTTTCACGTATAAAAAAAGTCATGTGCCAAGCTAGTAGCCTGTGAGTTAAACATGAATGTACAGATACTGGCAATGTCCCCATTTCTCTAAAGACACCGTCTCTTGTGATGCTATCAGCAGAGAGGAGGCACAGGGGGGAAATGGCAGGGGAGCCCTTTTGCTGACTCTGCACTCCTAAAGCATCACCCCTGCTCAGTGGGGAGCTGCTGGTGTTTAGAGTAGAACTGCAGTCCTGGGTTGCTTTGGACAGGCTACAAAAAAGAACAGAGCAAAGCTTAACCTGCAGGGCGAGTCTCCTACCATCACTGGTGCCTGATTTGTTACCACAAATAAATAGAAGCTGAGATGCTCAGGCTTTTTACTTTGCTTTATTAGATTCTCAGGGAGGTGCCAGAAAATTTGTCTTTTGTTGTCCTTTAGAAACCGGTGTCTTCAGAGTCGTTTCCCATAGTGCCTGTGGGACTGCTTCCCTGTGAAAGCATGCCGGGCTGAGGCCTACCGCTTTTGGTCAGAAAGCTGCAGACATTTTCCTTTTGCAAGGAGGGGGTGTGGGGATGGCCTGCCATCACCCTTCTCACACCTGGCTGAAGCTGAAGAGGCCTGAAGTAGCTACTCCTGTGTAGTATAGGAAGACTTGCTCTGGTTTGGGAAGGATAGTAAATTCTGAACACAGGGCAGCTTTCACAGACTCAGAATCACAGAACAGTTTGGGTTGGAAGGGACCTCAAAGCTCATTTGGTTCCAACTCCCTGCCATGGGCAGGAACACCCTCCACTAGACCAGGTTGCCCAAAGCCCCATCCAACCTGGCCTGGAACACTGCCAGGGAGGGGACAGACACAGCTTCTCTGGGCAGCCTGTTCCAGGGCCTCACCACCCTCACCGTAAACATTTTCTTCCTAATATCTAGTCTAAATATACCCTTTCCCAGTTTATAGCCATCCACTGCCCCTCATCCTATCACTACACGCCCTTCTAGAAAGTTCCTCCCCAGCTTTCCTGTAGCCCCTTTATGTACTGGAAGGCCAGTATAAGGTCTCCCCAGAGCCTTCTCTTCTCTAGGCTGAACAAGCACAACTCTTTCAGCCTGCCCTCTTAGGGGAGGTGCTTCAGCCCTCTAATCATCTTTGTGGCCCTCCTCTGGACCTGCTCTGATAGCTCCATGTCTATTTTGTACTGGGTGCCCCAGATCTGGATGCAGTATTCCAGGTGGGGTCTCACAAGAGCAGAGTAGAGGAGCAGAATCACCTCCCTCAGCCTGCTGGTTATGCTTCTTTTGATGCAGCCCAGGATCCCGTTGGCATTTTGGGCCACAAGTGCACATTGCTGGCTCATGTTGAGTTTCTCATCAACAGACACCCCCAAATCCTTCTCAGGACTGCTCTCAAGTCACTGTCCTCCCAGCCTGTAGTTGTGCTTTATTTAACTTCTCCTGCCTGAGCAGCCTGCAGACCAGCCCACACGGTTTTCGCCTGCTCCCCTTTTAATGGCTTCCTTCAGCCTCTCACTTAGAAGAGCTAAGGTGCTATGGTTGTCTGCTTAAAGAAAGGCTGTTTTAACAGTGGTATCATGGGTTCTCACTGCCCCAGTGAGCTCAGGACTGTTCCTTCTTAAAAGGCTCTTAAAAATCATATTTGTGTTATCTGTTCATGAAGTGTAGCTGTTCTTGAGCTGCTCTTCTCAGGCAGTACTTAGCTTTGTGCCACCGTGTCTCTGTTGTTCCAAGAATGTGCGGAACAGAGAAGAGAGTAGAGCGGCTTTTTCAGATCATTACCCAAGACAGAAACTCATTCAAAGTTAGGCAATGTTTGTGGGGAAATTTTCCTTAGTGTGCTGCATAGGTTTTTATTCTGAAGAGCAGCCCTTTAAAATCTGCTCTGTTCTTGTGAATGGCATTTGACAGTCTTTGCCCTTATGCATGAAGGCCTGTGAGTTTACTTTAAAATAAGACAAGTTATAAATATAACCATGTTATTCATGCGTATACATCAGAATTTATGGGTTTTTTTTTTCTCATAAACTGGTCATCAGGTGGTTTTAATTAATAGAAAAGTGGCTTTGTGTGAGGGTGATAGAGTTTGGTCCAATGTATCTACTTGCCTGAAATGTTACAGAACAATAATTACCTCCCTTTGGTTAAGGGTTGCCTCAAAATAGGAATTATTTGTCATATGTATGACTTTTTCCGAAGACTGTGATGTTAATATTTGATAATGTCTCCACAGAAATATGAGACCTTTGACTCTAACAAGAGCAATGGGTTTGAAATTTTTCCTTGTCAATGAGCTTTACGTTCTGAATTAGGAAATTTTCGAGTTGATATCATGATGGAGTGGGCAATGCCTGAAGGGTGATTGAAAAGAACAAAATAAATGCTTAAGAGACTCTACACATACATTATTCACCCTCTCGTACACACGCTGCTGTGATTAGACTGTGTCAGTGCTATGGGGTGATGGAGAGGCAAAACATCTGAGATGATCTGCTTGTGATTGTTGCACCTTCAAACTCGTGGGGCCAAGTGTTTCTGGTACACTACGTTATGCTCATACGCACAGAAAAGATGTCTTACTAAATGAGCTGCTGCGTACAGAAGGTAAGTTCTGTTCTGTATGTCTTCTTGTAAAATGTACAGATAGAAGAGAGAGAAAAATTCTCCCTGTTAGTAAGGGCATTTGGAAACAAGAATCATTCCTGTGGCACAGGAGTTGTTCATAGGCATCAAACATGTTTAATTTAGAAGATAATACAAATACAGAAAGGAAATTTTCATAGCACTGCACATTTATGAAGGATAAAAGTAGGTGCCTCATTCTGTCATATATCCATCGTTCCTTACAGTACCGATGTCTAGAGTCATTTCCATAATGCTATTATTCCCTCTATTCCATCACTAGTTTGGGGATCATCATTGCCAACTGAGAATGAAAGGTGATCTTGTATTTCACAGAACTTAAGAAAATGAAAGCATCCTTGTTAAGCATTGAGTTATTCAGTTGCTTTGAAAGGATCTACCGGAGGGAATGTACGATAATGTATTAACGCAAAGTGATGCCGAATAACAGAAAAAAATTATAACTGACTTCAACCCATCAGATAACCATGAAGCTGGCCTGGGGGATGTCAGCGCTTCCTTGCTGCTTCCTGGCAAAGTCTTGAGGAACATATCTGTCACATCCACTCATCAACACTGATCTCAGTTACCATCTTAGTTTTCATGCTCTTTATAGAGAATTAAAACTTCAGGGTCATTGGTCCGGAGGAGGCTGACTTTGGTCTTTGCACCTAGATCAGGCCTTCCAGCTTCCTCATATCAAGGCTCTTTGGCAGATTCCTTCCAGAGAGCCATGAGCAGTTTGGAAAGAGACTGCATACTCTTCCGTCAGATTAGCAATGAAATAACACAAGATGAAGACACTGAAAAAGTGATTCTCCCACCCTTGGAGAGAGAAGCATTTGCTGAGGTTGCCTGGCAGTGGGGTACCAGATATGTCTAGTTCCATATGAAGGGGGTGTGAGCCTGGGCAGACGTCTCAGGATGTCAGCAGGGACAGGATACAAATGTACTGCCAGATGTTTCTTATGCACTCCCTCCTCTGATGGCACAAAACCAAGACAACTTATGAGAGGACCCCAGTGCACTCTTGCTCTTCAGGAGTAAGAGCTGGGATCACGAGAAGTATCTCTCACAGGAAGGATGTTGAAAAGTTGGTCAGTTCATTAACAGCGCAGGATTATAGGAATGGCTAGGGCTAAAATAAGCCTTCCTTAACTTAACAGCAGGGGTTCATTTGTAAATGAACCTTGGCAAAAACCTAGGCACACTACAGATAACCAAGCAGTTTAATACTTAATAATAGGGAAATCTATGCAGCTGAATGTGGGGAGGGAAAAAAAATTCAATGAGAAATATGCTAATTCCATCCCAGAGAAACTACAGAGGCCCTGGCTCTGATGGGGTCTGAGGAATGAGTCATGTACACTAATGATGTCTGCCTCCTTTCATCATGTGCTAGTAACAGGGTAACACATCTTTCCACCCAGCCAACAGGAATACTTTAATTAAGTAAATCAGGATTACAAAACACCAGGCTACCTAACTGCCCCAGTTTAGAAAGCTACAGAAATAAAGCTCTCACTTCATTAAATTATAACTTACATAGTACCCTACTATTACGTGCCTCACAGCCAAATATCAAAAACAGATCCACCACCACCACGTTCAGGCACTAAGTTCTCCTGTCTCAGAAGTCTTGAGGAATACAGAGACTGTCACATGCATTGAGAGATTTTGTCTTATGTTTCTCCTCTCACAAGGTGTTTCTTGACCTTAGCATGGGCTGAGACCTGAAGTTAGCTGCCTAATGAGGAGGAAAAAGAGGATATTCTGTAAAACCTCTGCTATATGCTAGTTTTAATCATTTAGAGGCAGACCTTACAGCTGTCCTTGGAGGTGAAACTGGGAAAAGATATTCCAGGAAAGACACTGTTGTTCCTTTTTGGAAAGCCCGGTATAAAAAACTCTGGGCCCTCTATGCCCCAGTGGAGGAATAATCAGTGATATGGAAGGCTGAATATATGGTCCTGAAATGAGGACAGCAACCAGCAAGCAGAGCAGCCCCTTCTTCCAGAGCCACAAACCCACAGCGATGAAGTGGCCCAGAGGAGCAGCACTGAAACCCAAGTCTTCAGTCAACTCACTCTGCCTGGGAGCTTGGGAAAAACAAACTCTGTATGCCCCTTCAACAGCAACTGCACAGGATTTCTCTCCAAGAATGAAAATTTGCTCACACAGGAGAAAAGAGCTTGAAAACCTCTGTGTAATACTACCACCCACCAACACCCACTACTTGAGAATTATTTCACTGGCTTTCATCCCTCGGAAAAACAAAGTTGATTTGACTAATGCTGTAATGTTCCTAATTACTTGTTTTTTGGATATATGGCAGCTGCAATAGAGAAAAAAAATGTAAAAGCCCACGCAGATAGTGGCTCGATTCACTGTGGCTGCACAGATGGCCCCTGCTCACAAAGATGGGTGCAGCGCCTGCAGCCTGGCAGCTTGTGTTGGAGAAGGCAGGACTCTGTCCAGGTTACACACTTCTCTGGGAGTCCTGAGCCCGGCAAGGCTGGGATGGCTGACTGTGCTCCTCATCCGCCCTCTGAGCAGTTTAAGTATTGACAGGGCTTATCTGTGCATTAGACCTGAGCAAAGAATACCCTGGAGGGAAAAACCAAGGCAGGAATGCACGGGGAAGGATGAGCAGAAGCCCCAAGGGACACAGAGCCTATTCGGTGTCTAAATCCAACTGCAGTCAGAAACGATGGGAATTTAGAGGGGGTTTGGTGTAGGGCTGATTCTCAGCAACTGCCCACACCAGAAGGCACTCTCGAGTTGTAGATGCATGAACATGCCCCTGAGGGCTGCTGTGCCCCAGGCTGCCGGCTCCCTGTCCACAACAGGCTACAGGTGACTCTAACAACCTGTCTACTAACACTGTGACCTGCTTCACATCATGGCAACATCAAATGTACTTCTGGGTGAGCTCGGGTTGTGGGCCCATGACCACTGAAGGGCTTTTACAAGCTGCATCCATGTTTGTCACCTGTATGAAGGCTGAATATGCACAAATAGGCTTGACTATTGCATCAGGAGAGACTCTTTGGGCACATCCAAAGCAATTTAACTTTAGGTGTAAAGGTTCTAAATTTGCTTTGGCATAATTACATCCTTTTTTGTTTATGAGGTGTGACTTGGGGTTTTTTTCTGATGTTTTTTACACAGCTGTATCTCTAACCACCACTGAGATTTTACCAGAACATGAGATCCTGACTATCACTTTCTGTCTCACACACACATGTGTTTTCTTGGGCTGCATTAAATAGGATATTTTGCACTCACTGTACTTTGCAGGAAGGAAGTATGGCAGAGTGGCAACTTCTGAATAGTTCTGAGTTTAAAATGCAGAGAATAAATAAAAAGAATACACCTAGACCCTCATTTCCAAAAAATAAATGGAAGGGTTGTATAAATTATTCTGTCATGGGTTAAAATACTTATTTCTAATTATTAAGTCATTAATAATTTAAGTGCTCTAAAATACTTCAATTAAATCCACCACACCAAATAACACTAAATTCATTAAGATAAAAATGATAGTTTGGGATGAGTATAGGCATCTTAAAAAGCAGTTCGCTGCGCTCATTGCAGGGTGCCAGCAGGCTTCATCCCAGGACTTGCTCAGGACACGTTTCACTTCCACTGGGAAGCTGCAGTACTGGTCCATCACCAGCAGCTTTTTTGCTCCTCCAGCATGGTGTTGGGACAGCTTAAGATTTTGCCGTTAGGATGAGGCAAATCTCGAAACCCTAATAATTACTAAATAATTCTAAAGCTAAGGGGTTTTACCTGTGGTTTTCCCAGAAACCTTGACTCAAATGATTTCCCTTTCTTTATGACATAGTTATAATACTCCCTTCTCCTGATCCTAATCTGTCACACAGCATGATGTTATCCATGTTTAAGCAGATGTTGTGATTCGCTCCAAAGGTGGCTGCATTTCAGTAACTGGGTAAAGTGGCCCCACCACATCATTTTGCAAAGTTTGTAGAATGATTTGAGAGGAAATATTCGATTTAGATGTAAATTATTTTACCTTTATCATTATTATTATCACCATCATTGTCAGATACTAGGAGTTAATAATAAGAATTTATTTATCCACATTTGGAGTAAAAAGAAGCACACAGAGGAATACAGCAAAGATATTTGTCTCTCTCTTGTTTTCTCTGAATGGACTCATAGTTTATTACCAGCCTTGTGTTTCTTGCCTTGACTCAGCTGGCGCTGTATGTAATGAAAACTGTTGCAAGGTGTTTGTCTGAATTCGGTTAACAAATAGTCTGTAAAAGTTTTGAACATGAATTTCCCATTCCTGTTCATTTTCCTGGAAGCCATTATTCCACTGCAGGACATTGTTACATGGACTATGTGAAGTACTCAGAGAAAGAGCTTACAGGTGCATCTCTCATTGCTCATTGTGACAAGATACATACCATTAAGAGAATGGCTGCAAAATATTCTGTATGGAAATCTGCTACTTGATTATCTAAACATGGTGCATACAATTAATTCCTAGTAAAAGCTGGATCAGGCTTTGTTAAGATAGCCTGTTCTCCAACAGTGGGAAAATCTGTCCTTTGTACGTCAGAAATACTCTGGCTAATGGCAGAAAAATATTTGGAGAATCTCAGATACAAACCCCAGGAGTTAAGAGGATTCAAGACCAATGAAGGTCTTACCCTTCAGAAGAGTCTACTGTTGCAGTATGCAGTTTCTCAGACCCTGATACTCAGTTAGGGGCCTAGAGCCTGTGAACAGCACATGGAGGTGCCTGAGGGTAGAGCATGATGATCCTTGATCACAGGACATAGAGATGTGGAAATGAGAAAGCTGTCTGAAATTCCCTGTCCTTTCCTAATTTTGAATGGCTTTTTAACAAGCTTTTGAATTTCTGTGCCATTCTGAGCTCTCCCCTTCCCCACCACCTGAATATTGTCTCAATGGTAGATGCCTAAACCCTCCCTGTCGGAAGTAAAACAGCTGTCACACCTCTAAATCAGTCATAGAATCATAGAATCACAGAATGGTTTAGGTTGGAAAAGGCCTCAAAGATAATCTGGTTCCAAGCCCCTGTCATGGGCAGGGACACCCTCCACTAGACCAGGTTGCCCAAAGCCCCATCCAACCTGGCCTTGGACACTGCCAGGGAGGGGGCAGACACAGCTTCTCTGGGAAACCTGTTAGGGTCTCACCACCATTGCAGTGAAAAATTTCTTCCTTATATCTAGTCTAAATCTACCCTTTTTTAGCCATTACCCCTTGTCCTATCACTACATGCCCTTGCAAACAGTCCCTCCCCAGCTTTCCTATAGGAAGCTTTAGATACTGGAAGGCTGCTACAGGTCTTCCCAAGGGACCCTTCTCTTCTCCAGACTGAACAAGTCCAACTCTCTCAGCCTGCCTTCATAGGAGAGGTGTTCCAGTCCTCTGATCAACTTCATACCCTCCCCTGGTCTCACTCAATAGGTGCATGTCTGTCTTGTACTGAGGACCCCAGAGCTGGATGCAGTATTCCAGGTGGGGTCTCATGAGAGTGGAGTAGAGGGGCAGAATCACCTCCCTTGGCCTGCTGGCCACACTGCTTTTGATGCAGCGAAAGGTATAATTGGCTTTCTGGGCCACAAGCATGTGTTGCCTGCTAGTGTTGAGCTTCCATTCACTAAAATACCCAAGTCCTTCTCCTTAGGGCTGCTCTCAATCCATTCTCCAGCCAGCCTGTAGTTGTGCTTGGGATTACCCTGACCCATATGCAGGACTTCACACTTGGCCTTGTTGAATTTCATGTGGTTCACACAGGCCCGTCTCTCAAGCCTTCCAAGGTCCCTCTGGATGGTGTCCCTCCCCTCCAGTGTGTCAACTGCAACATGCAGCTTGGTGTCATTGGCAAACTTGCTGAGGGTGCATGATCCATGTTGCTGATGGGGATGTTAAACAGTACCAGTCCCAACCCGTGAAGAACACTATATGTCACTGGTGTCCATGTGAACATTGAGCTGTTGACCACAACTCTTTGAGTGTGACTGTCCAGACAATTCCTTAGTGACCAAGTGGTCCATCCATTGAATCCATGTCTCCCCAATTTAGAGACAAGGATGTGATGCAGGACAGTGTCAAATGCTTGGTACAAGTCCAGGTAGATGTCATCTGTCACTCTTCCCTTATTCACTAGCGCTGTAACCCCATTGTAGAATGCCACCAAATGAGTAAGCATAATTTGCCTTTAGTGAAGCCAGTATTGGCTGTCACTAATCACCTCCTTATTCTCCATGTGCCTGACCATACTTTTCAGGAAAGTCTGTCCTGTGATCTTGCCAGGCACAAAGGTGAGACTGACCGTCTTGTAGTTCACTGGGTCTTCCTTTTTCCCCTTTTTATGAATGGGGGTTATGTTTCCCTTTTTCCAGTCAGTGGAAATTTCACCAGACTGCCACAGCTTCTCAAATATGATGGAGAGTGGCTTATCCACTTCATGTGCCAATTCCTTCAGGATCCATGGATGCATCTTGTCAGGCTGCATGGACTTATGGACCTTCAGGTTCCTTAGATGGTCTTAAACCTGATCTTCTCCCACAGTGGGTGGTTCTTCACTCTCTGAGTCTATGCCTTTGCCTTCTGTGATGTAGACAGGGTGCCTAGAGGCCTTGCTGTTGAAGATTGAGCCAAAAACATCACTGAGTACCTCAGCCTTCTCTATAACCTGAGTAACCAGGTTTCCTGATCCTGATGGAAATTACCATTCCTTTTCTGTGAGAAGGTATGCAAAAATCTCACACTGAGAGCTCTCACTGAGCATAGTAAAGGTGTTGAACTGCATCTTCATATACTGTTCAAATACTGCAGTAGTTTAGAAAAGAGGATAAATTAATAGATGCTGAAGTATTTTATATAAATTCCAGTTTCAGAATTTCAGAGCTGTTTGGTAGGAATTTTCAGAGTGCTCAAATCAGCCCTGAGGGAAGATAACCAGAGGAACATAGTTTTTGGTTCCCAACTAAGCTGGCATCTGAACTGCATGTTCGGCAACTTGAGCTTTTTAAGACTGAACAGCTCTCGAGTATCACCAGAGTTCATGATGTCTGGGAAGATTTTATACTGGCAGCCAAAGTCAGGGAGAGTTTGGAAACTTCCTGGAGTAGACAGCAGAAACCTAGTTTTGGATTTAAGCACATAAATTCCACCTCTGCCAGGTTTTAAGCATCTAAGTCCTTCTCTGAAGTAAAAAGATGTGACAGATATATGGCCACCCTTCAGTCTGGGCTCTGAGTGGCTTTTTCATTCTATTTGCACAACCCAGAAAACTTTCATACCTTAATTTATGCTCTGTATATTGAACAGCACCTTTTATCCTGACTTTTCTTTCCACCAATTTTAGCTAAACTACTGTGCAGTGGGCATGAAAACACATGAGGAGTTTCTATAACAACATTATGAAATAATAAATACCAAAAAGCAACTCTGCAATCTCCAAATAATGTAATTTTTTTTCCATTTAATTACTATCTGCATTTCTGTCCAGCTTCAGAATAATACAGCTGCAAAAGTAATTAATTAATATAGGAATGTGGTTTAATAACAGCACAAGGGTTCTGTGTTCACCCATTGGTTACGGGCACTAGCTAGCATGCTGATAACAGGTTGTTGCTATTGTTGTCACCTCATTAGAAAATTAGCATTTAATTAACTTAGGAAGATATGGAACAATTTTGATATGGGAAATATTTGTACACATTGTCTATCGGAATTAAAAGCTCCCATCCAGCAAAAAAGCACAGCAGCCTCTACAGCTGGTGGCTGTTGGCCCACAGAAACTAAACAGACTCGCTGGTCTGTGCAGCTGCAGTCGCTGCCTTTGATTTGGAGGGGAAAGGGAAGCTGTGAGACACACTCTTATCTGAGGCATCAGATGAAAGGAGCGATCCAGCAGTGGCGTCTTGCAGGCACTGTAGCAAGTCCCCAAAAGTCTTCATGCACAGCCCGCGCCAACCTATGAACTGTCAAGTAAAAATTTTGAAGGAAAGATGGCTCTGCTTCAACTTGGGCCTGATGTAGCCTCCCTGAAGACAGTGGGAGGCTTTCCACTGACGTCAGTGGGCTTCAGATAGGCCTGCTGGGCTTTCCTGGCCCAAGAGCCCTGGGGCTGCTGCAAGCCATATTCAGGGAGAGGAGAGTCAAGCTGTGCAAAGGTTAACCACTGCCAGTCTGGAGGAGCAGTGGATAGGGAGGAGAAGGGGACAGCAAGAAAGGGAAGGGGCTGCTGAGGGGCAACTGGATTTTCTTGAGGTTGCTTTCTCATGTTAACACTGGCTAAATGGTTTAAGGTTTGATTTAGACTCTCTCCTGGATGAAAAGATGCTCTTTAAAGTGCTGTGTTGAAAAACAGCCTTAAATCTGCTGTTAGTAAACACAAAATAGAAAAAACATCCCCAGTTCCTAGGGTGATTTGTTATTCTGACCAGATACTGTTATTTAAGTTGATGCAAAACCAGAGGAACAGTCAGGCGACTGTTGAGCCTCACTCCTGTGGGGTGAGGAATTCACACCTCCTGTGTGCCAGCACCACTGTTTGCATCCACGGGGGATTCCTCCAAGTAGGGGTAAATGGTTGTATCACCTCTGTCATCCCTTAGGCAGATACTGCAAACCCTCTGCACGTGTTTAATGTTGCACATGCAAAGTCATGGAGTCGTGCCAGCATCCCACAAGTTTCTCCGACTGATGTCCCGGCAGCTGCAGCTGCGGCAGCAGGATCCATCCTAACCCCAGGCTGAACCAGCCCTCTGCAGTAGCCAGCCTGCCTTGGCTGCGCTCACAAGCCTGCCCCGGCATATCCAGGTACTTTTGAGAGAGATCTCACTGCCCTTGCCAGCAAAAAGAAAGCTCCTAGCTCTTCGCTTGCCCTTCCGCAGCCTCACTGAGCAGATCACCAGCTGCCAGGAGCACTGCACAGGATATTAGGGTCTCACTGAAGAGGATGGGTGGGCTGTATTATGTAAGGCTGTCTCCCTTGGGGGATCTCACTCCTGTCAGTGCGATGGGCTGACAGGTAGGGACAGACAGCACCCATCAATCACACCTTTAGCAGCCAGAAATGCTGCCATTTCTTTTACAGAGAGCAGCAGCCAAGCCAACAGGCTGTGCAGGGCTGTCAATGAGGCAAGTGTCCTCGGTGACAGAGCTGCTCCTGAGGGATCTCCCACAATCGTTCGTGTTTATCCCGAGCAAGTGCCCCCTATTCTTCCTCCTGGCATGAGGTGAACAAATATCAGAGCTGGAGGGATTAAGAATAATTGTGTTGTGATCGGTGCAGATGCTTTTTAAGGCAGACACTGAAGCGTATGACGCTGCTGTATGCTGTGTGTCAGGGTGTGAAGCAGGCAGATAAAATGCAATGGTATTCCTTCAGCCAGGAATAGGACAGCCAGAGCCAGTACCATGGGGACAAGGTGCATACGCCTGCATTACACACCTTTAATTGGCAGCAGCAATTAAAAGCTGTTTGTGTGTGTGAAGCAAGTGATGTAGATAAACATAAGCACTGAGGCTTCACCATTTCTTGAGAGGGAAATGATCCCGGCCCTGAGAACAGCAGCAGCAGTGAGTTCAGAGGAGGATCAGTGCTGAAGGTCAAAGGTGCAAATTATGTGACTCAAGGTCCTTTCAGTGCCCAGCAGCAATAAATAGCCAAAGGGAGGCACAATTATAAGAGAAAACAAAACAAAAAGCAGCAAACAAACAAAACATCTCATTAAAATATCATTCTCTGTCAGTCATATGTTTCCCCACAACTAGTTCAGAGCTGGCTGCTCCCAGCTCCCAAGTAATCCAATACCACAAGCCTGCCGTAAGGAGCGCATGGTGGGCCCTCAAGGGCAAGTGGCTCTGTGGCGTGTGGCTCCATAGGAAGACATTAAGGACACACCTCTGTCCGGTGTGGGCTGCCGAGCCAATCTGTAATGCACTGACTTAGGCCAGGGCCTTCAGAAGAAAATGCTGCATAAAAGTACAGATTTACACCAGCCTTCCCATAGACATGTCTCTGTGTTCATGCATTGCTCTCGCTGCCAATAATTTATCTTTGGTGAGATACAGGCTACCTACTTTGGTGCTAAAATCCAAGACTGTGATTTAAAAACCTACAAGCCATCACAGCTTCACCCTAAAGGTGCCTACGTCCAGTTTAGAGCCCAGAGCTACCACCTCCTGTTCTCAGAAACTTTTAGGTGTAAAAGGGAGTAAGAATAGGAGAATAAGCCATCATATTCTGGTCATCCATGGCAGCCAAGAGGCAACTGAAGCATGGTAGGGTGCTCTGACTTGTGAGCCTTGGGGTGTGGACTCAGGGTCCAGCCTCAGCAACATGGGTGTTGCAGCCCTGCTCCATATGCTTTCCTCCCTCCCAGGTTATCCCACTTTCTGGATGAGACCTGTGGACCACATCTGTACTAGCAGATCACACCAGACCAGAACACAGTTATGTCTCCCATGGTTGTCTGGACTGTTTCCTTGGCAGGTTTCTCCTTGGCGAGATTTGGCCTGAGCCCACCTGCCATGGCCAGTCAAGATCTGATCAAGATCTGGGCTTTCATGTCCATATCTGTCCATCCTTTACCTAACAGCCACTTTTGCTGTCTCTGGGCATAGTTGTGCAGTAGCTGAATCTTTACAGCCCATCCAGTTCCTGCTCTCAGAAAATGTAAGGAGAGTTACACTGTTGAATACTGATGAAAATTCAGGTAGTGATAAGTTCTGCCCACTCCATGCTGCCTACATTCTGGCATTTCACTAATTTGAATTGCTGATCTATTTAAAATGTAAATTGCTGATCTATTTAAAAGGCTACAGCAGGAGCACAGTTTACATGGAGATCCAGCTGGGATGGAGGGTCAACATTCAAGTTCAGTGTTTTCTTTCCAAATAACTTGGTTGCTAGAACAACACCTCAAGGATTTGAATTTAGTAGATCAAATTTTCTTCTCAGTACCTCCCCACTGACACCACTTAGGTCAATGGACCAGCTTGTGATCTCAGTTAAATCAGCATGTATTGGGAGTAACATTACAGAGACTAGTGGAACCATTCCAGATTTATATTGGTGCTAATGAGACCAAAATCTGGTCCAATGTTCTTGCAGAGATAGAACAGAGAGCAAAGCATTCATTCCATTCCTTGAGCAAAATATACCACCCTGTAGACTTCTTAAAATCCTTCAACACAGGTCTGTGTCCAATAGTAAGAATAAACAGACTAGACACTAATTACTTTTATTCACTAACCCATACCAAAACTATTCAAACCTGGCAGTGTTCCTGGGTAGATACAAAAAAATATTGATCATATCAGATAAGCTACATGAGTGCTCAAGTTAAAAGTTAGCAATTATTTTTTAAATGTTCTAGTTTAACACAGTGTTTTGAGATGAGAAGAATAATTCAAGGTTCCAGCCTTACAAAGACTGGAGTATACTATTTTTGTTAGTGCTACCAATATCCCATTTACTTTATTCATGGGGTTTTTAATAACCCGTCTGATTCTTTGTACTTCTATTCCCAAAAACCTACCAATTCCTTTCTTTTCATTCTTTCCACCTCAGATTCTTTGTGGTTTGTCCTTTTTTTCAGAGAATATGTTAGAAAGCAAACAATTTTTTTGTTATATCCATGAAGAACACTATGAAAATGTTATAGTTAATATGGCAGTGATTACCAAAATCAGGAAAAAAAGATTGGTTTGTGTTCTTCTTGCATGCTTATTATGGTAGAAAAGACTTTGTCCTTGTAGAAACCGATAGGCCAGTGAAAATAGAAGTATGAACTGGAGAACAACCAGAACAGTTCCAACTCCTCTAGTATTAGCAAAATCTGTAGTTCAAAAGGCCCTACCCACTGGGACAGTATAGCAGAAACCACTATAAATTGCCTTCCACCAAGCTGACTCCTTTTCCAGGTGTGCGGAGATGCTGGTCTGGAAGTGTGGGGAAAAAAACCCAAGAAATCAGGAAAAAATTTTTGTAAAATGAAAAACCAGAGGAATAGAGAGGGATAGGAAACATCTATATCTAAGCTTTCCTGTTCCTTTCCTTTCGAATTAGACGAGATGTTCCTTCTTTCCTTTGAAGTTATATGGACTGGGATTCAGTATAGAAGAATGTGTACATACATGGTGGAGGTTTATCTTTGTGGGAATCAGTGGAACTGTGCTCCAAGAGGATCACACCTTCCTAACAGGAATTTAAACTGAAATTGCAAACTACTAATGGCATCATTTGTACAGAGTTTGTATTTCTGGGTTAGCAAATTTCTGATATGGACAAGGGGGAAAAACCACAGAGAGATCTTTATTATCATCTCTAATAAGAGTCTGAGCTCCAAACTTGATAGTATGTGACTGTGCATAAAATTAAGTAGATGTGTCTGTTAGCAGATCTGGCTGAAGTTGTGCATGATTATATTCTGCATGCGTATTTGTTTTCAGTCATATTTACAGGGGTGCCTCTATCCTGATGCTTCAGTTAACTGTTACTTTGAGGAAATAAACAGAGGTGAGGGTCCAGTCACCTTCAGCTGTTGGAAGCTAATAAGGTGTTAATGAAACATTGGCAAATAGCAGCAGTTTAGCACTCCGTTGACACTTGATTTTTAAAAGAGACAGAGTGTAAATAAGCTGTGTTTGCAGTGAAAATTAAAAAAGTGAGAGGTGGGGGAACAAATAACACTCTCACAGCTTATTGGTTTTGAGCAGGAAACACTTGATAAACCACATCAGGGAGAGTAACTTGCGTGCCACAGGCTGTCAAACAAGTCAGGATGGCAAAGGGATCTTCTTTTCGTACAAGCATTTTTAAGGCAATCCTAGAGTCACAGAATCATTTAGGCTGGAAAAGACCATTGAGGTCATCTGGTCCAGTGTTAACTGCCTAGTCACCCACTAAACCATGTCCCTAATCACCACATATACGTAGCTGTGAATATTTTAAATACCTCCAAGGATGGTGACTCAACCACTTCCTTGGACAGCCTGTTCCAGTGTTTCACAACCTACTCTTTCAGTGAAGAAATTTTTCCTTATATCCTGGCACAACTTGAGGCCATTTCCTCTTGTCCTATTGCTTGTTACTTTGGAGAAGAGACCAACTTCCATTTGGCTACAAGCTCCTTTCTGGTAGATAAGGTGTCTCCTCAACCTCCTTTTCTCCAGGCTAAACAATCCCAGTTCCTTCAGGTGCTCCTCATAAAACTTGTGCTCTAGAATCTTCACCAGCTTTGTTGCCTTCTTTGGACAAACTCCAACATCTCAATGTCCTTCTTGTAGTGAGTGGCCCAAAACTGAGCATAGCACTTGAGGTGTGGCCTCACCAGAGCCACATACAGAGGGATGATGGCTTCCCTGATCCTGCTGGCCGCAGAATTTCTCATACAGGCCAGGATGCTATTGGCAGTCTCGGGCCACCTGGGCACATTGCTAGCTGTTGATTATACCCCCAGGTTCTTTTTCACCAAACAGCTTTCCAGCCACTCTTCCAGCAGCCTGTAGCACTGCGGGGGCTGAAGGTTGTTCTGACTTAAGTGCAGGATCCAGCGCTAAACCTTGTTGAACCTCATACAATTGACCTTGGCCCATTGATCCTGTTCAGACTGCTCTGTAGAGCCTTCCTACCTTCAAGCAGATAACATTTCCACTAAATTTCTTGTTTGCAAACTTACTAAGAGTGCAGTCAAGCCTCTTATCTAGATCATTGATGAAGATATAAAAGAGAACTGGGTCCAGTACTGAGCCCTGGGCAACCTCACTTGTGATCCGCCGCCAGCTGCGTTCAACTGCATTCACCACAACTCTTTGGGTGGGCCCAGCTGCCCAGTCAGTTTTTTACACAGGGCAGCATACACCCATCCCAGCCATGAGCAGACAGTTTCTCTAGGAGAATGCTGTGGGAAATGGTGTCAAAGGCTTTACTAAAGTGTAAGTAACATCCACAGCCTTTCCTTTATCCGCCTTGTCATAGAAGATCAGGTTAATCAAGGAAGACCTGGCCTTCATAAACCCATGCTGACAGGGCTTGATCACGTGCTGGTCCTGTACATGCCCTGTGATGGCACTTGAGGCGATCCACTCTATATCCTTCCCTGGCACTGAGGTCAGACTGACAGGCCTGTAGTTACCTGGATCTTCCTTGCAGCCCCTCTTGTAGGTAGACATCACATTTGTAGGTGGATGTTATATCTAAGGCCAGTCAATGCACATAACCAGTGTAAGAGAACACTTGGCAGCCTTATCTCTGACCTCTGGAAGTGTTTTGTGTGAATATCTGACCCATTTCAGACCACAAATCCTATGAACCCTTGTAGCTGTTCATGAGGAATGTGCAATCCCTTTCTGCAGGTCACCTAAAGTTGTTCAAGGAGCATGAGCTCTGTTCCTGCTGCACTAGGGATAACAAACTACACCTTGAGAAATGGTAGCATTCTGAGAATTTAACTTCTGTGTTCTGTAGCAGGGATATGGAAGTTATCTCTGGGATGCAGGGAGCAAGTGATTCAGTCTTGGTATGTATCAGACTGCTCTACCTAGGGTAGTGCAGCATTGTTGTGACTGAGTCTTGTTTTTTCACCACTAATGGTATAGAAGTGGGTTCTAGAAGAGGTAGAGCCAAGCTATACCTGGTACCCTGCCTCTAGCTCTGACGGAAGAGGAGGATGGTGATGGAACAGGAGCTTCCTGGCAAAGGAATAGAATTAAACTGAAGAAGCTTAGCAGGCTTGCACTTCAGAGAGATCTGGGAAGACCATTAACAGCTTTGTTTCAGAGTGGCTTCTTGGAATAGTGACCATTGACGTTGCTACTCTGGTTCTGGAGTCCCCGACATAAAAAGGATATGGAACTGTTGGAATGGGTCCAGAGAAGGGCCACAAAGATGATTAGAGGGCTGGAGCACCTCTCCTGTGAAATCAGGCCAAGAGAGTTGGGGTTGTTCAGCCTGGAGAAGAGAAGGGTCCAGGGAGATCTTATAGCAGCCTTCCAGTACCTGCAGGGTGCCTTATAGGAAAGCTGGGGAGGGACTTTTTAGAAGCACTGGTAGTGATAGGACAAGGGGGAATAGTTTTAAATTGGAAGGGGGCAGATTTAGATTGGACATTAGGAAGAAATTCTTCACTATGAGAGTAGTGAGGCCCTGGCACATGTTCCCCAGGGAATTGGTGGATGCTATCCCCCTGGAGATGTTCAAGGCCAGGTTGGATGGGGCCTTGAGGAGCCTGGTCTAGTGAGAGGTGTCCCTGCCCATGTCAGGGGATTGGATCTTGGTGATTTTTAAGGTCTTTTCCAACCCTAACCATTCTCTGATTCTATGAATATATCTAGGCTCAGTAGGGAGGTGCACATTTGTAACTGATGCACTGAGGATTTTCTGTTTATGTGATATATCCAGAGAGATTTCTTGATAAATGTTCTACAACAGAAGAGATAATACCATGGCAATTAAAAAAGGGAGATACCTTGGAGATATAATTTTTTCTGCATGGCTACAAAGACTTTGTTTGCATTGCAGGTGGGTAGTGTGTGAGTGATGTTTCCTTGTCAGGTTGGAGAGACTGGGGTTCCAACAGATTATCAGCCACGTCTGAAATTACTTTAGCAGTGTGGAGTTGTTATAGTCGGTACCCTGAGCTACTTGATTTGTTTTTTCTCCTGTTCTCATGTGTCACATTCATTCACAGCAGCCTTTACTACACTGTACCTTACCAGTATAAGGCAGCTCCTTCAGCACACATACTGTATAATAATCTCTTACAGTACATTACAATTGCAAATTAGAGTTAGCTTTAATTTAAAATGTAAAAATATTCATTTTTCTGAGGTAAGGATTGTCAGAGGAATAAACCTGTGGGTGTAATAAACACATGGGTATTAGCAATTCTGAAGTGTTGAATAAATGAAAGACACAAAGCCTATATTTTTGTGTAGGGTAGATAATGCCACACATAAATATTGAAGTATTGAACATAAAACACTCTATGCAAAAATATAGACTTTGTTTGCTTGATTCTCCCCGAAGTGTTAGAAAAGCTTGAACCCAAGGGGGACTGTAAGTGCAGTCTTTAAAATGAACTCGTGTTGTATGTTGTCTATAAATGTCTCTATTGAATTACTGTCTTATTTTCAGTTTGAAGTAATATATTGTTTTGTTTATGAAGACTAAGGTGTAATGGGTATCTTTTTGATATCAATACACTACATAAACATCTTGCAATATGTTTGAAAGAAACTTGAATATTCACATTTCCTAAATGAGACACAATCCCACATTCTTGAACATGCTTCTCTGTAGCACTGGAATTTGGCCCCAGTCAGAGTTGGCATGTTGGGGGAGGGGACAGGGGGTATCCCAAGTTGACTGTGAAGCTGCTTGGGTACCCGTCCACTCACACACTAGGGACTTGGGGTCAGGATTTCCCCTGGTCAGACTGGCAAAGAACATTGGGAGCCCTTTTTCCTCCTTTGTAGTATATGGTCCATTTCCTAGGATAATCCATTTTTCACTAGCTGCTATTATGAGGACATAAGACACCAGGAGGTGCACTTTGACCTCTCCTATTCTCTTCTGTCATACACAGAGTATTTGAAGCTTTTGGCCTTTTGTACTAAAGGACCAGTTTTGTTGTAGGATGTCAAGGCTCCTTTTGTAAGGGGCACAGAGCATAATTCCTATGATGCTTTTGTCACAACAGTGTATTTGTTTTAATGACAACTAAGCCACCTTTAGCAAAAGCAATTGACCCTTGGTGATGGTCTGACTTTCTTGCCATCAGGGCTTGGAACATTTGTTTTGACATTAATGCAATAATACCAGTACTGCTGTTTTCTCTGAGTATGATGCTCTGACTATGTAGCCAAAATCTGCAAATATAAAAAATTGCATGTACAGTAGTTAGAATATGAAAATCTAAATGAAGAATATTTTGCAAATAGAATTTTCACCCTTTTACTCCACGTTGAACATTTAAAATAAAGAATACAAGGTCTGTTTCCTTCTGATCCAGGGCAGTACAGCAAAAGACTGTGTAACCACTTATAAAAGCAGTCATTTGAGGCTATGAAACAAGGAGAGAGAGAAGATGAAGCAAAAAGACTATCATTTGTGGCATAGCAGAAAGTAAAGAGGGAACTGAGATGAATAGAAAGAATGAAGGAAAGAGCACCAATATTTCTAGACAGAAATTATTTCTTCTCAGGTACTTTAAAGGAAAAACAAAAAAGAATCTTAACACCCAGGGAAGATCTGCTGTGTGATTGTGCCTTTGCTGAATACAGGTTGAAAATCTAAAAATGACCAACTTGGATTATTCAGAATCTAAAAAATTACTGCACAGAGTTTTGCTTGATTGCAGAACTTGTAGAAGACTATTCCAGTCGTACCTTCTCCTCAACCCACAAAGACAATGTTTTCCAAGGCCTGGCTACAAGTTCAGGGCAGGTTTCAATTTGAGATTAAGACATGCATATTTGAATGCCTAAACACAAGTGTCTTAATCTAAATCAAGTCTAACAGTCTGACACTCCAGGGTTATTCCAGACTAATGTTTAATTTCCATTTGTGTTCACTGAGCACAGTCATGTTCTGAGGAACTGCCATCCCAGCCTGTGGGATGCAGTCTAAGTGGGATAACTGCCTGGAAATGCTCAGGTGACGGATTTTAGTTTGACACCTAAGTAAATTTTCTAGCCTTTAAAATTCATTTTTCAGCTCTTCCAGATTCCTGTCAGTCCTTGGGTCCTTGGGTTTCAGAATCCATCTTTGAAAAACAAGTTTTCCTCTGTTGGCATACATGTTTTTTGTACCGCAAGGACACTGGTGTTTAGAGAAGTGTTTGATAGACAGGATGGCATACTGTTATGGGGAGAGATTTCAGCTTTAGTGTGCTGGACATGCCAGAATTTCAGCTCTGGTTCGGGCAGCTCTGGAGGGACTTATGGCCTCATCTTGCTGAACTACTACCAGTTGCTGTGCAGCATGCACTGGAGAGTGGTGGTTTTCCATGCTCCGAGCAGGACTTTTTTTGGAACATATCTGGAATTCGTTGCTTATTTTGCTGTCCTACTAAACTCTGTGCAGCATTAGCTTTTGAGCACTCTTGTAGTAGGGTGTTTGTATATCAAGGTCCCTGATAGCTGTAGCATGGAGATTGCACATGTAGCTTACATTCAGGTTCAAAATGCTAAGGTTCAAATTGTTTATCGGCAACTAGACATTTTGGGTAGCTTGTTTTGGGCTTATAAATGTCTTGCTAAGGCCCAGCATGCCCATACTTAAATCCTCATCTGATATGAGGAGCAGAAAGAAAGCAGATCTGGATGAATGGGCCAAGTTCCTTAACTGGCAATGAAGCAAGAGATGTTGAGACCTTTCTCCCATATGTAACAATACCTTGCGATTTTTCTCACTGTGGCCAGCTCAGCGTTTACACGGGTGACTTTCTGATGGAAAACTGTGAGGGTGCTCTGATCTCAATCAGCTGGACCACTAAAGCTGGAAGCTCTGTTTAACTGAATTCTTCATGTCCAAGTAAATAGTCGTCCTGTTTTGAAGCAACAAGCATGACTGGGCACAAAGGGTTGAGTTCTTTTTAATTAGGTGCTCCTATTATGATTATTTTCCTGGAATACAGAAAAGGAAAATTAGCCTATGAGAAGTTTGCCTCCAAGCACTCCTTAAGGGTTTCATTTAATTTGTCAGTGATACAGAAAGAGGAGTAATTTCTTAGTAGATATTTATCTGGAGGGAAGAAGGTGGTAAATAGTTACCCAGGCCTGTGAAGTGCAGGTGTTCATTAAGTGTACCCTGACATAAATCTCTTCTTTTTTTTTTTCCTTTTGTCTCTTGTTTGTTTGCTCTCTCTGTTTTATTCAGGAGCAGCCGAGTGTTACCCAGCAGGGATATCCACCTGTGGTCACTGAGGTAGATATATCATGAATGTTCCTGGAAGTTCATTTAAAAAACCCCAACTCTCAAGCAAGTTTCGTTTGCTTTTGAGCATTCTCTCAAGAAACTGCAGACATTTTATTACAGCAAGATATGACTTTTTTTTTTTAATGGACTTCTCTGATTTCCCTCTAAAGAGAACCTGTTGTGTTCTTTTTCAGAAACGACAGTTAGAATTTCATCTATAATTACAGTAAGGTCATACTTTCTTAATGCATTGCAACTAGAGTCTTAAAAAAACCCAAATAAACCCAAACCCACAACCAAAACCCAAAACTTCAGGAACCTTGAAACTTTTCTCTGCAGTTTGCATTACTTAGTTTTTTGAAATATTTGACATACAAAACGCCCCTTTTACTCACTTTTTGCTTAGTTGGATTGTCTGGGTGTGTTTTTCTGAGACGAATTTTTGACACTTAGACCTCTGAAATCATTGGAAATTGTTACAGCAAAAGCATGTTCAAGTCAAAAAGGCCTTGAAAACAGGCTCATATTCCAAAATAGCTGCTCTTTGCATTTTTGTGGCCTGTCTTTAGGAGTTGGTTTTATAGCTTCCTCCTCTTTAAGCATTTTACCTCCAAATTGCAAAAGCCTTCATTACGGCCACAACCCTTTACAGTTGGAGTTAGCACATAGAAGTACAGCTTCCTTGGAGGTTTCTGAGCTGAAAGCAATTATTAACATGGCAATGACTTTACCCCTTGTCTTCATTGAAAATTAGAATAAAGACACTGACCTCATGCAATTAGATTGGGAATTACAAGTTTGGAACACAAAAAATCCCCAGACTTATATTGTCTTTCTCTTGGTTAATACTACAATTCCTGGAGTTTTATGCAATTCAAACCATATTTTATGATTTCTGATAGACACACAAAGAATTTTTTTTAAAAAATCATTTGTTAAAAACCAAAGATATTATATAATAAAGAAATAATTTCCCTGCTCTGTTAAGATTGTTGTCTCAGAAAATGCAGTCATAAATTCTAACCAATACAAACAGAAAACTCAGTGTTTCTGTGCCACATTCAAGTTCACAGAAAGGTGTTATTCAGGGATTGAATGCTATCGATTTTAAAGTTTTTTGACATTTTAAAAAGAGAATAATGATGATTTTGTTTAAATATAGATGGTTGTGTCTATATTTTACTGGAAAATAATACCAAGGAGAAGAATAGAAGCTATAGACATTAAATCTCAGGGCACACCTGTGATCAACTGAGCAAAATTGTTCAAGGTGTCTCTCAAAGGTAAGCAAAGAAGACCACAGAGACCTAGAGGATGGTAGCAGTCAAGATATGGGCATGACAAACTTTATCAAACACAGCTCCAAGATAGGATTGTACAAGGGCTGGAGCACCAGTGAGGTCTAATGGTGGACATTGGTTTTTCAGCTGGAGAACATCAGACAGTGAAGTCAAGTGGAAATCAGCTGCTGTTGCCAATGTACAGTCTGAAGGGTTCTGTGCTCAAGTCGTGACATAGCATGCGACACATACTTCAGATCCAGTAGTATGACCAGTCCATATCCTAAATTAGTCTTTGTGTTATGTCATATATTTTCTTCTTTCAATAGACAACTTCCCTAGCCACGCTTAATTCATAATGGAAAGTTTGGTCAGCAAACAGATATTGGAAAAGAATATTTGTCATTTAGATATTCAAATAATTAATTTTCAGCATATGTTATATTCCAGTGGGGAATAACAGGCTGGTGTGTTTGGGTATGAATGCATAAACCATTCAGGAACTGTTTGAAAATAATTAAGGAAATAAGATGCCTAGTGTATATAAAGTGGGCTTTTAATTATAATAGAAAAGAAAATCTTCAGAAATCATTTTTAAGATAACATTTCTCAAGTGTGTTTTGGCAGGGTTTCAAATAATGTTTCAGATAGCAATCGCATATTGTGTGACAGGATTACAACTAACTCAACACATTACACAGGTCCAGCTACCGCAGCCGGTTCCCATCCAAATTTAATGGTGTGCTGAGAAGGTTTTGAAGAGTGGAATCTGCTTTTGGGTGCTTCTGTCTGTAAGATGTTATGATACTGCATTAGAGGTGAAGTGTACTGTTGCAGAGAACAAAAAACTCCTGGCCAAAGCAGGTCGATAGGATGCCCTCCATGGGAACGTGAGAAGCTCTTACTCCCCTTCATGGAAAGGTGGTGGCTGCGTGGTGCAGGATACAACCTGTCAAGTCCAAATATGATCTGGATCAAAAATAAATATATGTGAACTTGTTGAATTAGCCAAACTATGCAAATACAGAGGAAATGTTTTAATGCTGGCTTTACTCTTCCTCTGGCTGGGCAAAGAATATGGCATTAATGTTGTGAGAAAGTTTTGTCAGAAATTTTTAATTAATTTGAACTGGAAAAGAGAAGTAAACAGATGGATTAGTTCTTTGTATCCCATGGCTATTGCAGTTTTTACCCCACCAGGATTTACAGGAACAGGTTTGTCCATGTTCTGTTTAGCAGACTCTGATCTGTGGTAAAGCTCATGCTGTCACCAATGCTCATGCCTTGTGGGGAAGGCTGTGCTGCTGCTTTCTTTACTCAGGGTGTCAGCAACTGGAGTACAATCCTAATGACAGAGGGTCTAGGGTATAGCTTCCTTCTTGTTAGTTTGCAGGGATATGACACTCTGCCAGCAAACTCCCAGGAGACAGCTGTAAGCATCAGCCCCTATGGGATCTGAAAGCAGTTACTGGGATGAAAGAATAAGGAGGCTCAGTGGTCCCGGTGTCACTTGGGGAAGAAATACTAAATTCCCCATGTTCTAAACCATGTTGCAGTGCATATTTTTGTGCTTTATGTGAAACCATAATTGAAGCAAAGGCTAAAGTTTTTGCGTGTGGGCTTTCTAGGGAGCACAAGAGGCCCACATTGTATGTCTGGTACTGCAGTAATGCAATTAATGCTTACAGAGAAGACAGATGTCACCCCAGATTAATCTGTTGATCAAGGTGTGTTCTGAAGAAGATGAAAATGAAGATACCTTGGATGTGGACTGTGAGAAGGCACAAGGCAGGGTACCATAGCTGACTGTGTATCATAATTGTGTGCCCATCAGCTGGAAGGATAACCCTACTTATTAGAGAGTCATAGAACTGCTGAGGTTGGAAGGTGTCTCTGGAGATCATCAAGTCCACCCTGCCCCCAACTCCAATTTTGGGAATATTTTTTACAGAGCAGGGAGCGAGTCCCACCTAATATGAAGACTATCCTTTTGAAACCTCTAATCCTGTGATACTCTAGACAGTATGATCTTTGCATATAATACATCAAAAGTAATTACACTAAAATCTTCCCTCTTGTAATACACACAATTCTTTGTATTTCTCCATCTGGCTTAGAAAGTAGCGCAATATTTGTGGTTTCTGTAAACTGCCCTTTGCAAGCAGTTTCTTTTTTTCAACTGTGAATCCCAAGCTGTATACAAAGCCAAGGGTATAGCCCACAGTTTGCATTAAGAAGCATTTGATTAGGTGGTAATAACATTAATTGACACCCAGAATCTGTTGGCTGTAGGTGATCTGAAGCGATAATGCGCTAGAGCTTCTAACATTCTGTTTTAAGTCAAAATGCTCCCTCAGCCTGGGGAAAGATGCAGGTGTTTGGGATAAAAGAGTGTTTTGTAAATGAAGGACTTGAACACTGTGATACCACTTCATTACTCTTCTGCTGTTGCCTAATGTAAAACGATTACTCTATTACCACTTTTCTTCTGTGCTTTAAAAGTATTAGAAAATTAAACAACACATCTAAAAGATAAAATCTGACCTAAATACTAAAAAATCCCCAACAAAACAAACCCAACAACATTCAAAGCAAAGAAGAAAAAGGGTATCAAATAACTACAAAATAATTTAGAAACATTCCTGATTCAAAACAGTGTGTCTGTTGCTAAAAGCTTTATCAATGACTAGTTCTTGATTATCTTGCTTGTCTTTGTAATGAAGAACCCCTCAAAACATTAGCCTTTCCTGAAAGATTGTTTCAGCTTTGTGGGATAGGGTCTTCATATGTATGCAGCTGGCAAAGCAAGTGTCTTAGTGAATGGCAATTGTTCCCCAATTCCCACAAGTCCTTTCATAAACCATAGGCCTCGTCCTTTTTTTAGGGATCTCTCTTACATTTCATTAACAACTGAGCCATTGCTGAATTATACTTGATGTACTCAGGAGTCGGGCTTTAGCAAAGATTGTACTCAACAATGCCAACGAGGGGGTCGGAGTGGTCTAGTAATTTTGCACCCTTGAGAAAAGGAAAAAACCCCAACAAAACCCATTGTAAAGACTCTGAAATTGATGTATGCTATAAATGGCCATGTAGAATATGGGCATAAATTACAATTTGACTTTGTTGTGCTCTTACTACCTTCTCTGAAAACTTCCTTGTCCTGTGTTTTTCAAGGCCCAGGACCCGAAGCTCTGAGAAATGCTCTGTTATCAGTGTGCACGAAGTAACAGAGCTAGAGAAATCCTGGCAAGACCCGGGAGGTCTTCTGCAACTAGAGACATTTAGTCTCTGCCCCAAGACCCAGTCTTCTGGCTTCAGGCAGCCTATGGCATGGGATGGTCACTTAGTTAAACAGGGGATATGACTATAGAGCCTCCGCCTGGCTTGTATGGGATGTAGTTTGCAGCTTATGTTTGTACCAATGGACACCTCGCATGAGTTGGAAGTGAGTTGTATGATCTATGGGAACAAACACACTCCTCCTCTTTCAGACATATGCACTGCATTTGTCTATGGTCAAAATTATTCCCGTGGATAATTCTGAGCAAGCCTTTAGTGTCCTCACATGTACCCAAAATATACAAATGGTTTTCTTTATTTTTAAATAATAAGGAGGGACGAACTTAACTAGTGAGGATAACGCTGAGCATGGCAAAAACCAGCATTTAGACATGTAGGTGAATGTTTCTTGAGTTATGCTATTGGAACATCCATGGGGTTTCTATGTGCAAATAATTTGTATAAAACACGGAAGAGCATAAACACAACAAAGATCTGATTCTTTTCTTAAAGACTGTTATGCAGTTTACATAGCTTGTGATTCTCAAACAAAGAAGGGTTTTGTGAGACAGAGAACAATGTGCATTGCTGCAGGCATGAGAAAGGAGACTTGCATTTGGAAAGTATTACATTATAATGGGAGTAGATTACGAAGCAGATAATTAATGGTAGGGATACAGGATCTTCCCTTCCCACTGGGATTCATTCTCACTCTGTTGGTGTAACTTATAGCCCTGAGGAACACTCTTTTTAGTTTCAAGGCTCTCTTTTCTAATCTCTAGGTCTTTTAGTGTTTTATTGAATTGGTCACAAAGGTTCAAGGAGGTCACTCCAGAAGATATTCTCTCCAAGGGATTAAATTGACTCAGAGAACAAAGTAATTGGGAAGAGTTTTTGCAGAAGCCTTCTTCCACCTTTAAGCTACAAAAAGTCTCCACTTCCATTCCTGCAAGACCACGTGAAGTGCTTAGTTTTTCTGATTTGTATCATTCATTCCGTCTTCAGGAAGATCAGAAAATAGTATGTTACTCTAAATTGGTTTAATAGTTCTATCTAAACAATAGAAATGGTGTTTTAAAAAATAGATGCTTAGAACATTATTCTGAATGTTTAAATCAGTTACTTATATTATTATTGGTGAATATAGTATTTTCAATCACATTAAATGATACATTTTTCTCTTTGTAAGTATCTCTTACTATAAAAATTAATGTTTTCTGATGGAGAAAACTAATCTCAAGGGATGATGCTTCTATTAATTATTTTTTTTAAGTCATTCCAGTAGAATAGGGTAGATCAGAGGGTTGGTATGGTTTTATTCCTGAAACATTTTGAAAAGTTGCTAGGCATAATTATTCAAACAGACTTAAGAAAGCAACACAAGTGTTGCAAGCAGAGAAATCATTCTTAAATTAAACATTAAACTGTCTGACCTGTAAATAGAAATCTTCCAATTTGTACGCTAAGCACATACATAAGAACAAGAGAGGACTTGTAAAGTGGAACACAGCATCACCTTGAAGTGCTTCAAAGTTATATGGAGTCATCAAAACAGTAACTCAAAGTACCATCAAAGCAGTAAGCGTCATAGCCTCCATATAGCAATATGTAAATAATTAGGGGAGAGCCATCTGTAATGCATTATGAACAAGTGTGTTCTGGATATTGATCTATTAACACACTAATGTATATAAATGTATTTAATGTGTTGAGATATTCCATGCTGTACACACTGCTAAAGTAAGGGAGAAGTGTTTTTTAAACATTTTTAATTTGTATTTTTTTCTAAGTGTGCTCAAGGATTTCTGCCTTTTTGTCTTAAATGATCTTAAATTTAGTCTTTATTGATTATGTGAAGAGAAGCAAGTCTTTTGGAATGCCAAGTGATATAGGTAACAAAGGCTTTTTTTGGCCCCTCAACCCCTTTTGGTCTAAAACACATGGATGTTGTCCATTCAATTAATGAATTCAGTGTAGAGTAAAAAAAAAAAAAAAATTTGTAATTGCTGAGGTTGCTAGAAGAAAAGGTATATATATTCATGGAGTGGGCCCTGTAGTTTGATATTTTGCATAATATAAAGCCTAGAACATCATCAAAAGACAGCCCTGCTTAGAGAAAAATGCTGACTTATTGTTTAGTAGGAAAATAGAAAATATTATTGATTTTATAGTAGAATTATATATGTAGACTTATTTAAGCCTGAATCATGTTTAATTCATATCTGTTTCTATTTATTTTGCAGAAAGCTCTGTGCAGTTAAATAGTACTGTGTAGTTAAAATAGCGTTTCTACAGAGTCAGTCTTAGTGCTTGTGATATGGTAAGGCTGGATAGTTTTGAAATATATAAGTAATATCTTAATTAATGTGCATAACATTTGTAGTTTAGGATTGGCAGAGAGATACAGTTTCATTGAGTCCTCTGTGTTTTAGTTTAGCAATGGTAATAGGTTTTTCTTTGAAATAATATTATTGTAAAATTTTGCATTTCAGATTTCTTTAACTTACACTTTGTCATTGGGTTTTATTTTTATGAAAAGGAAACAAAACTCCACTTTGACAATAGTAGAGACAGAAAATCCCTAGGATAGAAGTTGTTTGTAACGGGTGTTTAGCAGAGAGCATCTCCTGTTCTCGTGCTTCCATGGATGAAGGTGGGGAAAGAGGACAGCAAAAGAGGAAGAGAAACAGATATAAGCATCATCCTATCACACATAGGAAAATTATATGGAAGATAAATTGGCCAATACAAAGTTATTCAGGGAGAAGCAAATCATGTGTCTGGTCCCAAGTCCTGTAACAGGTTCTTGACCACAAGATTAGTCTTCCTTCTTCCTCAGTTGCAAATTAATAATAGCATTCTGAAATTATAATTTCACTCAGCTTTGTTTCCTGTTGTGCTGGCTGGTGGTCTTCAGTGTATCTGGTACCTTACTTCTTATTTTTCATTAATTGGTTGGCATTTGATTAGCCACCAGCCTCCTGAACAACAGGGAATTTTGTATTTGAGCAAGCTGAGGTGAGAATTGAGTCCAATATAAGTCATTTGAGTGCAGCTGAGCTGGAGATTCAAGGTGTTAAGTACTTACTGAAGACTGTTCTTATAAATCAGGTCAGTATGTGTATATACAACTATGTAATCTGAATTAATACACTTATGCATGTTCTGCATTTTAATAGAGCTGGACAAAGGAGGTACAGTAAGGAACTCAGTGAAAACCTGACTACCTTAATGCTAACAGGACAAAAATATCTTCATATTTACCTACAGTGTAGCCAGACTGTTGATTGGAGTTTTTTTCTTTGCACATTTGTCTACCCTGAATGTGAAAAAGCAGAAGAGAGGTAATGCAGGACATTTGTTTTGTTGTTGTGCTTTATCTTCTTTACAGAAACTATCATCTTGCTTCTCTCCTTCAGACAAGGTAGAGTTGAAGACACCTTATAAGAAAAGAAGTTCTACAAATGCCTGCCTTGTTCCCTAAGGAAAGGCTTTTTTTTTTTCCTTAAGTTTGGCTTGGTTTCATGGGTTGTTTTTTTTTAAATATGTATCATAGAGCAAAGTGCTCCAGTTCGCTTCTGGCTAGTGTTGAAAAGGGCTTGTTACAATCTGTCTCTTTTTATGTTTTGCACCCTCTGCAGTGCCCTTCTACCACCTGAAAATTTACTGCATGGCAGAGGAACACAGATCCCGTAAATGTGAAACACAGAGTTTGCAACGTTTTGGACTCAAAATACTTTAGTACAAAAGCTTCCTGTTTTTCTAGCATTACAGGTATGAGAAGGGTCCATAAATTTGCAAAGCGAGTTATTAGCTTAAATGTTGTATGTGCTGTACTTGTCATGCAAATTTAAAACCTGATTTACAGGCTTAAAATGTTATCAATTGAGCTAGAGTATTATGTAATACCTGAAGTAACTGTTCACCCTGCCTACATTATTCAGAAGCGTATCTTTAGTAAAGAAAACCAAACTGACCCCAAGTTTTTTTGTATTAAATTTAAAAAAAAGGGAGCAAACTGACAACTAATCAGCCATGGCTTGTAAAAATGATTTGTGACTATAAAAGGGGAGCGGGGACTGGGGAAAAAGAGAGGCAAGAGGTAAACCTTATACTGTGCAGATTGGTTGTGCTTTATTCTGGAGCAAACTTGTCCAAATGAATTATAAATGTTGTAGCTCAATAATAAATGGGGAGCAGGAGGGTATACAAGCAATAAAATTAGGTGAATGCACAGAGTGCTCTGTATTTTAGTTAAGTGGATGGTGTAATGCTGTAATAGAAATCCGTTACCTACATACCCTGTTTTAATGAACATTGCTTCGTTATACTGCTGTAGTGAATGTTTCTCATTTCCAAGAAGATAAGAGGGTATGTTACTATGGGAAAAAGATGTAATCATTAAACTGCAAAGTTGCCAGCATGCCATTCTTGAAACTCACACACATACACACGTATGTATATATAAAGAAAAAATGATTAAAGTGTTCCCAAACCCTTGCACACAATTTCATTTTTGCAATATTCATCTCATCTATTGCAGAGAAGTGCTGTTTAATTTGAATGAGACTGTGAATTTTGCAAAATGAGGAGGTAATAGCATTTTACTTAAACTTATGGCATCTCTGTACATATTATAAGGTTCAGGAACAGTTTCTTCATAATTAAAGTGTCAAAAAACCACATTTGAATCAAGAATGATGGAATTCATTCAGGATGATTTGCTAAAGAAAAATAACCTTAAACTTTTTCACTTTAAACAGAATTGTTTAGGGCTCTCTCATCAGTTGTCCGGGGTCCTCTTATTTCCTTTTCTTGTTACCCTTAGAAATAAACTTTTCTCTTAGAATATTTCTTTAATTTCCATGTGCTCCACATATTCTATGTGTTTTATGGTAAATTATTGGAGACTGTTGTACTGGCGTTTTATGTGACTATTGGTAAGTATATTTAAAACTTCACTGAGTCGATAGGAAGTTGTAATGTTTTCACCTCCGGCGCAAAGGGTATAATCAGTGGAAGTCCAAATTTCTACAGTCATGAGGAGACTTCCAGGAATCCGAGTTGAGAAATGCGAATTTGTCGACATGTCGAACTTGACTCCATGGTATTTGGCTTATTAGTTCACTGCTGAGCACAGGATGGTACCTCTGGCCTTGATTCAGCAGTCTTTAAATAAATGGATAAGTGCTCTGCTGAATCGGGGCCAGGCGAGCGCAGTGCCTGTACAGGGCACATTGGGTGAAAGAAAATGTTGACCACAGGGGTTTGATTTCTTCTTCCTTATAGGGGAATAAATCTGAAATAAATCAGGAGAATTATGAGCATACAGAAACAATAGCAAGAAGGAAGACGGGCCGAAAAGTCTTACCCCAAAGTAACTTTAAGTTCTGTGTTTGGAACAATAGTGCTTGTTCTGTGAGATGGGAAAGAGTTGCTTGATCTTCATTATTTTTCTTGTCTTTTTTTTTTTTTTTTTAATTACTCACTGGGGTTGTATATAATAAGGGTGGGATTTGCTGCACCTTAATGGCTATGTGAAAACCGTCTAGTGTGAGTTTCTTTATGTGGAAAAAGACAGGTTCTCTCTAGGAGCTGATTTATCCCATCTTAGAGTACGTGCGGTGAATTACCCCCAGAGATGCCTCTGTGTGGGGGGAGACTTGCAGACTCTGATCAGACAGAAGTTAGGTGAGATGAAGGTGATGCTACTTGTCTAAATATTAAGAAACAACAACATATTACACAGGTGTCTGTCTTGTCTCCTGCCCAGCAGAATTAAGACATGAAATGAAGGGAAGAAATTAAGTTTACGATTTACCCCTGTGCCTGTGTGAAGCAGGTGTCTGAACACAAGCCAAATAGCCAGCCTTAGATCCAGCTTAATTTCTGGAGAATGACTGCTGCAGCAAAAGCTCCCAGTGTTCCTCACATTGACCTAGTTTTCAATGTTATCTAGTGACTCTGGGCTAATGTGACCCAGTATTTCTTTGCTGTTGGCTGCCTGGTCCATTTAGATAGATTTATTTTTTTACTTCTTGTTTACCATCAGCGTCTGTACTCACCAGGCATCTAATCCTTCAAAGTGCTGAGTCCCACCCGGGAGGTGTGGGCTACTCTCTTTGCTCATCTAGCAGGAGTCAGTCTGCCCCATTTCTCCCAAGATTAGACTGGATAAGAGACAGGTAACCATAAACAGCATTGTAGCTGGTTTTAGGATTGTACTCCTGCAAAGGTCAAGCATAATGGTGCAGTGAAAATAAAGCATTTTGAGTCATTTATTCCTTTAAAAAGGTTTGTATCATCCATGCAGCTGCAAAGACATAATGCTTTCATTAAAAGTCACATCTGTTGTGAATTAAAACAGGAGCCTTTTCCAGCCAAGGAGTATTTGTCAGGTTGAAAGTTTTTCTCTTAGCTCCTGAAGCTTTTTTCCAAAATCCAAGGGCTGAGACAGAGAGCAGACCTTGTCACGAGCTGGTACCGAGCTTTAAGTACATTCCTGCTATGTTATTCACCGTCTGGCTCCAATTTGGAGGTACATCTCCCTTGTGTTCACTTTATTAACCTACATATGACTGGCTCTTTTGTTTAATGTGGAAATGAAAAAAAAATATTAAAAAAATAGATGCTAGGCCCAAGAAAAGTAGACTGAAAACATCTTTTTCCAGATTTTCTGCTTGGCACATTAACCACTTGCATGGAAAAACTGGTGGATAGAATATCTTTTAAAATAGGGGTTTTTTGAGAGTAGGCATTTTTAGCTTTGCGTGAAAGGACTTAAGTAATCATGAAACCCTAGCTCTCTCCTCTCCCCTAATTTTCAGAGCTCATTTACCAATTTATATAAAAATTTACTTCAAAGATAGAAATGTAGCGAATCTATGAAAACCACTAAGCAGGTAGAATAGGATAGCCAAAATTAATACCTCCACAGAGAGTGTGTCTGGAGCATTGTTGTGGTTTAGTCCCAGCTAACATTTAAGGACCACACAGCCACCCCTCACTCCCCTGATGGTGGGATGGGGAGAAAATTGGGAGAGAGGAAGTAAGAGAACTCATGGGTTGCAATAAAAAGTTTAATATCACTCACAAAAAAGGAACATATTAATACATAGACAAAAGAAGGAATGAACAGCACAATTTCTCTCCACCCAAAGCCAATGTTGCAAGAGACCTCCCTCAGCTGCCACGCAGGATGCCCCAGACTGCCCAGCCTCTCAGCCCACACATAAGCAAAGCAAAACAAGGAATTCATTCACCACTTCCCATCTGCAGGCAGGTGTTGAGCCATCACCGTGAAGTCGATGTGGCATGAGACACCCAGCTGCCACTCCAGGACCTCAGCTGCCATGCCAGGAACCCAGCGCACCCACAGTTAGAAACAGAACATGATGTCATATGGTATGGAATATCCCTCTGGGGACCCCAAGCAGAGAGACCAGTTTTTATTTTAGACACAATAGCCTTTAAACTAAATTTATCCTGTCCCCACTCTGACATCCCACATCACTGGTGTCAAGGTCTTTCCCAGTCACAGAATTATACTCTCTTATTTTTCCCAGTAAGGTCTGTCATCTCAGAGGGAAAGTTGTACCAAGATTTCCTCCAGATTTTTGGCTGAGATACTTCATGAGGGAAATATTTTGTTTGAAGAAGAATTTGGATGTATTACAAACATTGCAAAGAGCTTTGAGCAGGAGAAGGGGGAAACCACCTCCGACTCTTTTTTTTCATGAGAAGTGGCAGATTTTCAGGATGTGTTTAATGGTGCTATGCTGAATCTCATATCCTGGGAAAAAGTTCATGTGATGCTCCTGCCAGGTCCTGCAAAGATAAGTGGAGAGAGGACTTGAGGAGCAGGGAGGGGCTCGTTTCTTCCTTGGTGCTTGGGAGTGAACTTTGGGGGGAGGTCCCTCCAGGGCCTGCATCATGTCAGGTCTCTGAGCTCATTCAGCCCTTCCTCTCCCTTCCTGTGCATTGTGAAATATGTATCTTGTTTCCATTATATATTTTTATAGAAACAAATTTAAGGAATATACCCCTGAAAGTAACCTTTAATTTAGGCGTTCCCAAAGGGTTGATTGCTTAACCTTCTCCTTCCTGCAATTATTTAAAGAAGGGAGGATGAAGATAAATGTGAGGGAAAGTAGTATTTTTCTAAGCTGAACCAAGGGAATTGGAAAAAAAAGGTTGTTAAAAGAGAATGCCTGACACAGTCCAAGCTGTCTTTGCAATTCTGCACTTTCCCTTACTCTGTGAAGTTTTGCTGCCCCGTATAGCTCAGGAGCAGGGTGCAGTCAGGAGGACTCTGCATGTGTTTTCTCAGATAGATGCTCTTGGGGCTGTGGCAATGATCAATACTGGAGCACCATGATATTTCCAAGTTCCAGCTTTGGAGAATTTCCGAATTTCACTGTCAGGTGCAAACGCTGAAGAGGATGAAGGGACTTCATGATTGCCAGGTTCAGAGACTGCTCTCTCTGGAGGATGACTCGGCTCTTGCTCCCGGTTCCTCACAAATTAAAGGAAATTGGACAGGCTGAAACTTACTTGGCAGCAAAGTTGAAGAGATGTTTCTGGATTGGAAGTTAGTTGCCTTTAGGTGCTGATAGTACTCGAGCAGGGTTTCTAGGGTTGCTATTTTGAACAACAGCATCTAGACTTACCTAGCTGATTCCTTTGAGGTTTGAATCTGACTCCAAAAGCACTTGCTTTTCAAAACAGTACTTTTTCCCTGCATTTCCAAGTACAGGCACTGATTCCTCTCCTCCTACAAAAAGGTAATGATACATCTGGGGCCCCCAATACAAGAATGATGTGGAAGTGTTGGAGAGGGTTCCGAGTGTGATTAGAGGGCTGGAGCAACCCCTTAGAAGAGAGGCTGAGGGAGCTAGGCTTGTTCAGCCTGGAGAAGAGAAGGCTGCGGGGGGACCTCATTGCAGCCTTCCAGTACCTGAAGGGAGCATATTAACAGGAGGGGAATCAACTTTTTAAATGGGTAGACAATGGCAGGACAAGGGGGAATGGATTGAAGGTAAAGGAAGGAAGGTTTAGATTAGATATTAGGGGGAAGTTCTTTACAGAGAGAGTGGTTAGGTGCTGGAACAGGTTGCCCAGAGATGTAGTGGATGCTCCATCCCTGGACATGTTCAAGGCCAGGTTGGATGGGGCCCTGGGCAACCTTGTCTAGATCATGCCTGCAGGTTGGTGGCCCTGCCTGTGGCAGGGGGTTGGAACTCTCTAATCCTTGGGGTGCCTTCCAACCCATGCCATTCTGTGATTCTATGATCCACTTGCTTTGCAGTTCTCCTTAGCTGTCATCTTCTAAAAATGGCCCTTGCTATTTGTATGTATGCAAGACATCTGCGTCATGTGATCAGGGTTTAAATTTCTAGATGATATACAAGATGCAAAGAGGTGATATTCTGTGTGTGTTTCCATATCTGTAGACTATACTTTACCACTGTTTTTCTCATAGGAATGTTTTTGACCCCCATTTAGTTTTCCTTACGATGAATTTTTATCACAAATTGCTGCGTAACTAAGAACTAACAGTTTGTGGTAGCGTGCTTTAAAAAAAAAAAAAAAAGAAAAAAGAAAAGAAAAAAAGAAAAGAAAAATCCCAACCTAACAGCAAAGTAACCGCAATAATAATAATAAAACCCCTTGTTCTTACTAGGTTGCAATCTCAAACCAATCCACTTTGACTGTAGCCGTGGCAAATTGCTGTCTGAAAATGACTGCCCTATTCATCTGTTAATATTGTTAGAAAGAAAGCTACAACTGTACCTATCAGTGTAACTAAATTAGAGCAGGTTCACATAAGGCAGGCACACATAAAAATGTACTTATGAAACAGATGTATCCCTCAACAGGAAAATGACAGCAATTCTGATAAAATGCTTTTATTATTTACTTTCAACAAGTATCTATAGCTGCAGCTTGACTATTGTTGAATCATTTCAATAATCTTGTTACAGGCCCAGCAATAAAAGGAAAAGCACTTCAGTGCGGTGAAATGGCCTAGCTCCTGACATGTTCAGAGGCATGTCAGTGATACGGTGGTATTTTTTTTAAGCTGTCGAAACAAACAGCAGCATTGTTTATCCAGGCAGTGAACAGCCTCGAAAGAGAGAGAGAGAGATCACATCCCACATCCCAGGCACCGAAGGCGGCAGCTGGTGCAGGTTGAGCCCTGCCTGCAGGGATGGATGGCCGTGGGGTGAGAGAAGCCTCAGTTCTGCTGGGTGCAGGGCTTGCACTTGTGTCTCTTGGAGGTAAACACAGCAGTGGGAAGGATTGTGTTTGGAAATGGAAAAAAAAATACTAATGATTTTGGCCTCAAACCGAGCAACTGTAGTTATCTCCAGACTTCTGTGTACTATATGTCATAAAGCATATGATCCACTTACAAGTCTCCTAAAACTTGTCCCCTGAACATCTCCTCTTTCAAACCTAACCTTTTTTGGACGTGGATTGTGGGCATTCTGAGAATGGATACAACAGGAGATGGATAGTTAACATTTTTGTATTCGATGTCTTTCGGGGTTTTCGTAGATTTTGTAAGTACTGAAAGATGATAACTATGTGCATAAAACATTACGGTTGGCAAGTATAGAAGTATCTTCTGCTATCTATAGGAACACAGAAAAATAGACTCACTGACTTGAATATAGTCATGTAGGATGTTTGTGGCAAAGTAAGGAATATCTTTAGAGTATTTAATTTTAATCTGCTACAAAATAACATTGATTCCACTTCAAAAATGTAGAACAACTTGTTTTTATTTGTTCTCATATTTCCAGAGATATTAATGTCTGATCAGAAAATGAAGCTTAGAGTATTTCAGAACAGGAAAAAACTGTACTGATTCTTCTGGTAATTGTTACAGGTGAATATAAAAACATTCTTTAGCAAAACATGTTAAATCACAACCTCTAATAATGAAAGAATTAAGGTTTCTGTGATAGCATTACTTTGCTCTTCTATTGTATATATTATTTTATATAGTAAAAACTTTATTTTAAAGTTTCTGAATGTTCAGTGTAAGACCATTCTGCAACTGTAGTATTGAACTTTAATTTTTACCATATTTTGGGTATCTTGCAGTAAAATTCACTACATGACTCGATTTTTATAGACGGTCACATTGTCTCGATTTTGTTCATATTTATTTTTAATAAATATTTCTTTTTACAGTTTGTTTTAGTATCTATTTATTAAGAGACAAAAAGCTATATTTGGGAACTGTTTAGAATTCACATGTTTCTGAAACTTCCTCCCCTTGCTCTGAAACATACTGTGATAAGATACTGCCCAAAGGAGAATAATTGCTCTGAAAATAAGAAATAAAATCCCATCCTGTATTTATTTTTGTTTTCTTTTCAGACAATGGGAAGTGAAAAAGAGCCCCATATGTTAAAACTCTAAAACTTTAATCTCTGCTATTCCAAGAAACAAGATAAATTGTTGAATTTTGAGCTGTTGCCTTCAGTGAGGACCACGTACTTGGATAGTTTGAGCAGAAGTTAACTATCACAAACATCTTAGGCAGTTGACTAATCTCTTCCCATGCATGCCTAATGAATTTCTGCCAAAATATTTCAGGGAGCAAATAAAATTGCTTCTCTTCCGAGAGCTCCCATCGCCTGCATGCCCTGCTCAGCCTGAGAGCCCCAAAGGGGTGGTTTGAATGGGGAGATTATCAGTATCTCAGCAGAACAGACATAACACTAACAGTGAAAAGATGGTGGCAGAAGGAAGGAGGGAGTTGGCAAATTGAGGATTTCACAGGGAAAGGTCTTTTTTCCCACAGGGAATTTGCTTTCAGCAGGTGCCGTACTGGTCCTGACTCAGCTTAAGTAAGGTTTCCATCTCGATCTCTTCTTCTAAACCACATGTGAACTTCATCTTCAATTTTACCTGACTGATAGTTTGAAATACTTTGGGTTCTATAAAGATGTTTTCTTTCAGTGACATGAAAATTGATTTCTGGTCAAACCAAATACCCTGAAATGCCTGTCCAAAGCCCTTAAATGGAGAAGCCGATATTGTATCAGCGAAGGCTGGCAAGAATGGGGGAAAAAGTTTTATTCATTCTGACTACAAGAGCTGTGTAAACAAAAACAAAACATTCTTTCAGGAGAGAACACGAAGAACTGGCAAGAAAACAAAAGTGTAATGGAGAAGATTTCTAGGCCACCCAGCTGCCTAATTACTGGCAGCATCTCTGGATTTTTACAGCATGGCTCTCTAACACAGTCCTTTGGAAAATAAAATGCCATATTACTGCAAAATAGTTACACATCTAAAGTGTTTTGTATCCTGTAGATTTCAGCTTTTATTTACAGTGGGAATTTTAAGAGACTTGTACTGCACATTGAACTAAACAGAGCAACCTCCTGCTATCTTTTTGCAACATATTAAAATTTAATTTACCAAGATAAGTGGACAGAAAGTCTAGTTGCATTTTCCAACTTGATCTGGAGGACAGTGGTGGCATTATTCACAATTTCCTAGGGACAATAATGAAAACCCTGCATTTTGTACAGCTTTGCACTTACAGTGTCCATACTGTGCTGTTGTGGAATCATTTCCCCATTCCCATGAGTATTCTCAGCAATATTTAATATCAGATTCTTTAACAGTATTATTAAGACTTGATGGGATGGAGCTAGGCACTTTGTGAGCTCTGCTAGCAAACTGTATTATGATGAAATACCAGTATGAAAAACAAAAGACAAAACCCCAACCAACCAACAAAACCCCCAACAAATAAACCTGCAGACACAAGAAATAGATTTTATTCCCTTTCCTAAAACCATGGTCCTGCTTGCTTATAGATAGAAAAGACCTCTGCATGTTCTAATAATGCATTCCTAACCATAAACATCTGTATAAAATAATGCAGATGTATGTAATTATAAAAGTATTTGAGGCTTATTTAAGATTCCTGGTTATGAATCTTTGCTGTTTTTCTGGGTTTAGAAAACAATGCTGAAAATACATTTCTTTATTAGGAAAAGTCTTTTCTTTCCAGATCGGAACAAAAAAGCATTACTTTATTTTTCTTCAAGTTACTGCTCTCCCATGATGCATCATTGATGATGTTAATACTTTTTCTATGTATTAAACTTTGTTATCACAGTATTACTGGGGGAGTAATTGCAATCCATTTAGCACAAGCAAAAAAAAAAAAAAAAAGAAAAAAGAAAAAAGTGAGTTACTTACCGCTGTCTCCAGTGAGTAGTGTTAATTAACTCTGGCTTCATCTGCACTATAAAAATGAGCACTTTTAAAATCATTGTGAAATAATCTTGTGGCTCAACTATATTTATAAAATGCATTTCCATTTTTAATCCAAGAAACTATCCAGCAGTTTGGACATTTTGCAGATTGCAACAGTTAAAGAGAAAAAAATCCCATTAACCAGGTGTGTTTCACATAATTCTGCTTACAAGAAAATATCAATATGCTGTGCCACAAACACTGGGGGATCAAATGAATCCAGATTGTTTAGGGGAGGTTTAGTTTGCCTTCTCTTACTTGTCCCAGACAGCACCCTCTACTCAAAGATGGGCTTTTCTGCAGAACCTCACTGCAATCCTAATTCTGGCTCTAACCAAAGCTGCCTCCTCTGCCTCCAAGCACATTCTTTCTCTCTCATACTCATCCTCTCCTACACAAAGGGGTCAGCAAAGCTTTGGCATCCATCTAAGTTAGATTCGTGAGCAGATTTGCATATTTCTATTTTGGAATAGGAAGCTCTTTCAGTCATTACCTATTTGCCCATGCTTCTTGTCTCCTCCCAAACATCTGAACATCAGGTGATAGTTGCCTATGTCAGTCTTAAAGCTTAATCCAAACTCCGATGTTTATTTGTTATTATTTGGGTTTTTTTTCCTCTGTTCATTGACAGGTAAGACCATATATATTACTGTTTGTAAAACTGTATTTGAATGTTTTTAGATGTCTACTGTCTGTGCATAACAAGCATATATCAGAGTTTACAAAATGATTGGCACCCAGTCCCTATCCTATGCAACTAAGTTGGTGCAGCACAGGAAGAATTCTCTTACAAAGAATTGCAGCCAAGTTAATGCAAAATGTCCTACCATAGACAGTATCTGTCTAATGTCAGCTGTCTTGTTGAACTTCATTTTTAGATACAAGCTACCACATTGCCCAGAGAAGCTGTGGCTGACCCCTCCCTGGCAGTGTCCAAGGCCAGGTTGGATGGGGCTTTGGGCAACCTGGTCTAGTGGAGGGTGTCCCTGCCCATGGCAGGGGGTTGGAACTAGGTTATCTTTGAGGTCCCTTCCAACCCAAATAGTTTAGTGATTCTGTGATTATTCCACCAAGGTCATGGTATGTTAATCACCACATGTTTCAAAGAAGTCACTCTGAACTCATTGTCTCAGGTGACAATAAATGTCATTTTATTCTGTGTGCATGTACGGATTAGTTATTCTCGCCAACTTGAACTGTAAATGATATTGCTGTGGTGGATGCCACATAAACAAATCTTAAGGTGACTGACAGCCTTTGGCCTACTAGTCCAAGGCCTAAACCAGTTCAGATGTGATAGATACATCATTGTTGCCCAGATATCTCATACATACATTGTCAGATCAAATGTGAATAAATGCATGGTGACATAAACCAAACCTGTGAACTACATTGCTACATGTATTGCTCATACCTTTGCAATGCTGCAATTATATCATTTCATTATTCTAAACCTTTGGAATGCAATGGAGAAGAATTCTTTTTTGCAATAAGTAATGTTGGTTTGTTAATTGCTGCTCATTGTATTAAAACTTTGGTATATGTGGATTGCCTTCATAGAGTGGGTAGCTGTACTCTGTCTCATTCAAAAGCAAAAACCAGAAAATATTACATTGTTGCCCTACAGTATTTGCATTATCTTGGGTTGCTATGACATTGCCACACATAATGCGACATAATGGTAGCAGAAAGCAAAAAAAGTGTTCTGGCCTGTGAGAGTGTTGATGTAAATGGATAATGAAGCTTTCTATTGTATGCCATGATAATACTGTAGGAATAGAAACAGATCTTTATTCGATAGCAGTTTTGATTTATATATTTACTGGGATTTATACAAAGCATTCATCATGATTCTGTCCTCCTGTACAAATAATTACATAAAAAACTCCTCATGCCAAGATATCAGAGCCACTATCTACAGCAAGATCTTTCTCACTTGCCCATCCCATTTAGCTACTGAATAGGGTAAAGCTTTTTAACTGCAAAACTCCTCATGATCCTAAACCTTTTTGGACCCTTTTTTAGTCAGGCAAGGGAATGCTTTCATTCAGACTCTTTATATTGCAAGTGTGCTCTCTTTTCATGTGGAAACCTCTTGTGGGCATTCTAGAAGCTGTGTGCTTTGTGGCAGACTTGCTGCAGTACTATGACATCAGGAGAGAAATACTTTCTTTTGGGACTCAAGTTTGGGTCAATTTTAGAATAATTTTAGCACACACCAGCCCAACTAGCAACACAGTCACCCAGTCACCGTGAGCTCTGGCTGCAGCATCAACCACGTGCTGAAGGCTCCATGGATGATATGAGCGTGCTGATAGATGCACTATTTTTTTCTGCAGGATGCTGAGAACAGACCTGATCCTCTTGGCTCAGACATACAAGAGAAATACTGCAAATCCTCCTTCCTGACTTATAGCAGTTCTGCATCTGTCACCTCTCTCTGCTATCTACAAGTCAGTGATGTGCAGACTAATTCTTATAAGCTTCCTACGGCAAGAAAGAACCTGAGTTATACTTCAAGGTTACCTTTGAGAGTTCAGAATTGCAATGTGGGCAACTTTGCTGAAGGCTATAGGGCATGGTATAGATGGAGTTCTGTGTTAAGGGAGCTGTAAGGTTAAACCTATATATCGGAGTAGAAACTGTCTAAGTCTGCCATCAACCCAGGTCACAGGGGCTTGACAGCATGTTAAGTCTCCACAGGGAGTAAAAAGGTTGAAATAATTTGAATTGGGAGCCCTCCCCTCCCTAACCAGTTACAATCTTAAATAGTTTAAGGCTCAATAGAGCAATAGGAATGCTTTGAATTGGCCTCCAAAACAAACTGTGAGCTGGTGCAACCTGAGAAGCTCTGCTGTGTGTATGTTCCCTGGGCTGTAGCAAATGAGTGCATGAGTGTCCTACTCACAGAATGGGAGATTCAAATTCAGTAAGACTTCTCCACATCCCCACACTGCAAAAAAATTGTGAATAGTATAGTCAATGAGATGAGGAGAAAAAGTATACAACCCCTTCCCATTACTATTCTAACATTTATTTTTTTCCCTGAACACCCCCTTCTCCTACAATCACTTTGACCACTGGACTGAAAATCCATGACTTGATAAATTCAGGTTAGCAGCAAAGAGAAATGTGTCATATCCACCGCCATGGGACTTGGGAGGTGTTACAATACTAGGAAACATCTTATTTGAGTCTGTTGCAGCTGGACTTTATCTTTCCAGAAACATATGCTAGACTGAGAAAAGAAACTGATGCTTTAAGATGTCTTCTTGATTCATTTGATATAGGTCATCCAAAAAAATAAGCTGACTCAGGAGCATGGTGAAAAAAGGGAAGAGAAGAAAGCGATACCGCTGGTATTTAGGGGCCACAGCTCTTGGTAGCATCCAGCTGGACCTTGACAGTGCCCTGGGACTGTCTCAGGAGCTCCAAACCTGAGAGGCACCTCTAATCTCCTGTACCACAATGAAAAAAAATGGGATGGGTTACCAGGAGCAGTAAGGACAGTTTCGCTCCACCACTCTTTGACAGTCTTTCATTAAATAGGCTAATAAAAAATGCAGACAATAAAAGAAATCAGAGAGAATTATCCTTTATAAGCTTAAGAATGTTAGTATATATATTTTCAGTCCTCATAAGCAGTCCGTATATTATGCATGTTAATATCTATCTTTGAGTGATATTAAAAATAGCATTCTGATCATATGACAAACCAGTTGCTATAGTAACTACATTTTTGCTGTAGAACAGCAAAGTAATAATGTGTAAAATGTGTAAATTATCAGTGTGTAAGAGCAACTGGTGCGTCTTCGCTCTGCTATTCTGCTTTAAAATGGATCTTTCCATGAATATACATATCTCATTCATGTATTCTCATGACACTCCTGTTGCTGGCTCCATCTCCTCAGTTGGCCACCCTTGTAGTGCTTAAGTGAGACGTGACATTTCAGCCAAAAGAAAAAGGAGGGAGAGGAGCAGAGATAATGGACTCGATCCAAAGTAAAAAAGGCTTATACTGATTTCAATGGACTTTGCTTTGGGCCTTATGCAAACGAAGGTGATTTATGAGGGATAGCATAAAAAGGCAGAGTTCACTCATTTTTGCGTGCCTGTTACCACATTCTCCCGCTGAAATCTGAAGAGATGTTGCACTTGACACTGGGGAGAGGTAGGATCAAGCACTAACATGTTGGAGATTTCCACAGCAGTCTGAGAATATCTCAAAGAATGTGGAACCAATTTTCCAGACCTTTTCTTCCTTCACCCCAAATTCCAAGCTTCTAGATTTACATGCCTGTCAAACGTTTTTTTTTCTCTTAAAATTTCTTAAGATAGATAAGTGTTACTAAAATTTAAAAGTGGGCGAAGCACAGAGAATAAAGTCCTGGCTTAGCTGAAATCAATAGCAAAACTCTCATCGCCAGTATTTCACCTTTCCTGTTCAGTGTCACACTGAAGAGAGCAGTGACCTACTGGCCTGCAGGAGATTGTAACCCCAAAAAAATAACAGATATTTATTTTCAACTCCATCGAGAGGAATGATGCTTGTAGCAGTGCTGGCTACATATCAGATGTATTCCCAACCAGGGGGAATTGCAGAGTTAACCAGTAAATCATTTGGCTCACTTGCTTTAATTATTCTAGGTGACTGTGATATTTTATTTTATTGGGCTTTCTAGTTTTGCTGTAGTCCACATTTTGAAACAAGTTGGTTGAACCTGAAGTCATTCCTAATTTTAAGGTTTCAAGGCACTCTGTTTTTCTTGTTGCAGCCACAGCGTAGATGTAATTATAACCTGCCTTGTAACAGCACCTGCCTAAGTGAAACAGTTAGTTATTTACTAACACTCCAGGAGGGACTCCAGATTGAAGGAGATCAGCTGTGTCTCTGAGCTCATGGGTAGCCCAGTACTAAAACATGAGTCCAGATTTACCGTGTCTGAACTTGGTGATACAGCCCACCCCCTGTTCTGTATAACAAGCCGAAGGCTTTTTGTTCAGATGAGCCAAAGCCCATTTATGAACCAAACACATGTTCCAAAATAGAATGTGATAGTTTAAATTTATATATTATTTTAGGTGATTATCAACAGTTTCTATCTTTCCCTAGGAACATTTGAAAAGCAGAGCCACTGCTGCCTTAAATTCTGCTGTAAAATTATATTATTGGGATCTCTGATACTGCTCCAGCCAAGAGTGCCTGTGTTGTAGCCTTTTGGAACAAAGCTGATTATAAAGTAGTGCTCTGAATTCTACATGTGGAAAACAATGGACTTAATATTAGACTTGGTATGTGCACAATATTGTCACTAATAATTTTATGCGACACCAAACCAATATTTTTCCTGTTTCCTGTGTCATTGCTGCAGAATCAGCTCTACCATTCAATGTTAGGTTTTTGTATCTACACCACCAAACTGTGAAACAAGAATTTTGCCAGAGATTCCTTTTCTTTCTAGTGGAAAATGTCAAGTTTTGGTGTACATCAGAAATTGTTTAGTTGGGAATGATTCTTTAGTACCTCAACTTCTGTTCTTGCTCTATGGACTCAGTGTTCAAATGGACTTTCATGATGCACTGAAGAGGTACCAAAACCTATCCCAGGTGGTCCAGACTCCAAAAAAAGTGTGGGATAATATGCTGTAAAGCTTCATTTCATCTTATGTTAAGTATTTGTACAAGATACACCTGCTTTCCTGTCTAGTGTGGTGGGTGCAGATGTGGTGATAGAGATTCCAGCCCAAACAAAAGACTGGCAATGTGAGGTGTCTGACTACAGTTCTTATAATGTGCTGCAGTGGCATTTCCAAAGAGAAAACCATTGGTTGGCTCTTAGTTTGTTGGGTTTGGTTTTTTTGAAAGCCTCTGGGTAGGAGGTTTGTGTTCACCTGAAAAGCTTTTCCTTTGAAACTTGAGATTTTTTTTTTTAAACCAAGAACCTCAAAAGAGAGCAGCCGAAAGGAGCTAATTTCTGAGAAGAATTGCAGCACAAATCTGCATCAATAATCAACAAAATAAATTTTTTATACATTATTTGAGGTAGGAAATAATTAGGAAAGGTAATTTCGGCAAAATGTGATCAAGTAAACTATTGTTCACATTCTCAGATTTTTGTCCTCTTCTCAAAGACTTCTTTCCACTTATAGTAAAAGATAAAATAATATAGTATTTCTTTTTCTTTTTTAAGCAGAATGGTGAAATATATTCAGGTATATGTCTTACTATGCTTCCTTGATACCGAAGTGATAGCGCATATTAGAAAGGCACTTTTAACTTGATGATTCATCTTGTAAAGTCAGAATTGAGTCATTTAAACCTTTGCCCTTCCAGCAGTATGTTCATTAGTGATGTTTATGAAATAAGGTTCATAATTAGGAGCTGATCAGGAATTTCTTGACAAAATAATTTTTGGACAAAGCAATTAATTGACCTTGAAGTTATGAAGGTTTGAACTGGTTTATTCAGAAAATATTTCCATGGTTCAACCTGGGATTCCTTTGATAGAGATATATTTTAGCTACTTTTAAGTGATCATCTTCTCTCCCACAGTCATGTCCATTTTGTATGATGGATCACAGTTTTGTTCAGTGGATGGAGTATTCCCTGTCAATCCCTCAGGTATTGTAAGTACACCAGGATTTTTCTTTTCTTCCTCTTTACCATTTCCTCCTCAAAGCCACACAAACTATCTTTGAGCCATCAAGGCTTCATGTTGGCATGAAAGGGATCTCCTTTTTTAATAAAGAAAATATTTTTGCATCTGGAACAACAGTCCAAACCTTTTGCTTTGATCCTAAGGTTTGACCATCCACATCAGCTTTGCAGATATGGAACACTTTTTTTTTTCAAATGGCAGTTCCCAGATGCACCTAGTTTGTTTTAAAGGCCTTTACCTTTATATGTAGCTTACATATGGTAGCTTAAGTTATGCAAAGACGCAGAAATCTATAGGAATATTCAGGGAATAGTTCACAACTCAATGGAGGTAAAGACAGCAGAATCTAGCATTCAATTTGCCAAATATTCTGGACAAAAGCCAGAAGTCCATTTACATATAAATATATAATTTATAATGTGGAAATGCTTCAAGGCCTTGCATGCAAATGCTTTGGATTTTTCTGAAAAAAAAGTTTCTTTTCATCCTCTTGTCTTTTGTTTCAATTAAATCATGTTTTATTGTTGCATGCATTACAATAAATTAAGAGGGCAACCTTTTCTCTCTTTGCATACAACTGGCATATAAATGACACTTCTTGCATGACATAAAAACTCAGATAATTGTTTTATAATTAATTTACCTAAATTAATTTAATTGAAAAAAGCGCATGATTTTATTATAAATGTGTCCAATTCTCTTAGAGAAAATAAACGCGAATATAGTTTCTAACTCAAGTTTCCTTCTTCAAAACACCATTCCTCCTGCATGGATTAAATATTGAGGTTTTTTTATATACAGATTAATTTTTTCCATTACTGCTTCTGTAAGTGCATTCTGGATGTTGGCTGGATCAAAAGAGATAAACATAAAAATAGCAGATCTGAGAAAATGCTTCTGAAAATATTGTCAGTATTTTTATTGTTTTAGCTAAGACTTTATTTCTTGTTTATGTCCAGCTACTCTCCTGGTACATATAGTTTGCTGGAAATACTAATGACAAATAACTAATTAATCTACAGGAACTAAATTCTGGATTTGGAGCAGGAGATCCTGATCATACAAATTTGTTTTTTCAACTATAGAACTGAATATAAAATGTGGAGACATTTCACAATAAACTATGTTGTAGTCACTTATTCAAAACCAAAAATCATTCAGCAAATACTTTGATGAATGGATATGCAAGAAAACCGTTTTGCTGATGGATCAACCTCATCCTGGAAAAAATCTCAACAACTTCCTGCCATTTCTATAAAACGAAAAATAAAAGTCCCTCTCATAGGCATATAGTTCTCTTGAATATATAAAGAAATGCTAGATTTTAGGGCAATGGACACTAAAAAGAATATGAGCATTTATGGAGATGAAAGTAGGTGGGCGCAGGGGCAATACATATTGTCCATTTGACTAGTAAAATGTGTGCCTTTTATGAGAAGTAAGTAACAAGTTAGTTAGTAAGCTGAGAAACATGTTTTCCTTGCACATGTTGTGGAAGCAGACAATATGGAGATAGATTAAACCTGGTCAAGGAGAACCTGGTCTTGGAATGTAGTTATCCTTGAGAGAGGATGGACAGTTGCTCACAGAAAATTAAAAACAATAAAGTAAAAGTAAAGGCAGTGCAAGGGTATGAATGCTAACAATGTATTAAACTATTAGGAAAGAGTAGAGAGTACAAAATAATACATTTGGAATACACATGGTTTTGGGAAGTCTAATAAACACCTTATTTTCCACGTGGCAGTAATAGTAAAGGTGGAAATCAGCACACTTTGATTCAGAATGGACAAACAACATATTGAATACACCAAATGATGCTGGGGACTGTAGTCTGAAGGCTCAAGCATAACAGGAACTGTTTGCCTGGTGCAGCTTTTTCTGACTGTGCTAGCTGCCCAATTACCCCTCAATCATGGGATCATCGAGAAGTTATCATAGAATCACAGAATATCCTGAGTTGGAAGGCACCCATAAGGATTATTGAGTCCAACTCCTGGCCCCACACAGGGCCAGCCAAGTCAGAGCCTGGGACTGAGGGCATTGTCCAGATGTTTCTTGAACTCAGCCAAGCTTGACCATTTCTCTGGGGACCTTGTGCCAGTGCCCGACCACCCTCTCAGTAAAGAACCTCTTCCTAATATCCAGCTTAAACCTCCCCTGTCTCAACTTCATACCATTCCCTCGGGTTCTATGACGGGTCTCCAAATAGAGGAGATCGGCGCCTGCCCCTTCACTCCCCCTTGTCAGGAAGCCATAGACTGTGATGAGTTCTCCCCTCAGCCTCCTTTTCTCCAGGCTGAAAAAAACAAGGGACTTCAGCCTCTCCTTGTAAGACTTTCCCCCTCCCAGACCCTTCACCATCCTCATTGCCCTGTTGCCATTATGAATTAGCATGAACAATGAGAAGATCAAAAAAATGATAGTCTCAAAGAATAATATTCTATCCTGATCAGCAGTCTTTTCTTTTTAAATTAAATGGAAGGTAAATAAAACCAGGTGCTTAAGTAAGGTTTCTTTATTGTTTAATACATTGAGGAGCCCAATTAGTGAAGTCAGCTGGATTGAAAAGTTCAGTATCTTGAACATAGATGAGCTCTGGAATATTTTAAAGTTAAAACTGCAAAATCTATCTAAAAATTTGAAGGAGACAATTGTAGAAAGGATACCAGGTCCAAATACATTGAAAGTAAAAAAGACTCAAAAAGGACATAAGGAATGAAGAGTGAACCCATGGGGAATGGAAAAAGCTATTGCTCAAGAAAACAAGATACCTGAAGGGCAAAAAAATGGGACAGAGAAACAACTACCTTAAGTCAGACTGAATTAGGTATTACAGGGAAAATAAGAACAAATAAACAAATAGCAGATGGTTTATTGATAATAAAGCTAACAAAAATAACAATGAAGGAAGATATGCTTCTATGCAGGTGGGTCAGCTTAAGATTCAGTGATGGCTCAAAACTAAAACTACTATATTTCTTTCCAGTTTTAACCAAGGGTGAGTATGTCGAACAAGGATTTGTTTTGTTAACTTATCAGGCTATCCAAGGGAAAAGAAGTTAATCAGAAATCTCCACATTTGAGATCGAATCAAAATCCAAAATGTTTAACACAATCACGCCTAGGTAGAAAACATACACATAATCATCAGTGAATCAGCGGTACATTGGCTATTATTTTTATGTATTAGTTTAAAATGTTGAGAATATGACTGGAGAACAAGGAAGTATAAACTTATATTAAGAAAGGAGAAGAAGTTTCCTGGACAATTACAGGTTCACGAGTTTCACCTCAACAGTGCATATAGTTTGGAATAAATTTTGAAGGAAAGTGTAAACAAAAATATGAACCTTAGTGAGCTAAAATGAAACTTTTAATTACCAGAACTAATTTGATATCATTATCCTGTAAAAATGACTGATTTTACTAGGGTATAAGGTAGGTCAAATCTGCTTGGACTTGAGTAGGGCATTGAACGCAGTACTCCGCTGGAATTCACTAATTGCACTAGAGAGGATGTGGATTAGCAGGGAACTTGTAAAATAGGTAAAGAGCTGACTGAGGGCAAGATAATCATGCAAAGGCTTGTGCTTAAAGGGGATCATCAGGCTGGAAGAAGGTATCCTGAAGTCTTGAGGGATCATTAGGGACTGATTAAGGAGACCTAATCAATTGTCATGACTGTGTGGGTTAGAGTGTGAGTTTGCAGTTTAAGTATAGTAGCTGTTTCTCTGAACACTCTTACCTCACAGTACCCAGGTAAATAGGAAACACATCCTCTCTTCCACTAAATGTAGGAGGGTGTTCATGAGCAGTTGGTGCGCAGTAAACAATATGTTCTGTCTCTCCCTTTGGTAACCGGTTCATCTGCCCATACCTTTCCTTAATAGCTTTAATAATGACAAAGGAATAAAAAGTGGCAGTGTGGTAATGAGAAAAATGGGAGGTTTTGTCAATATGGAGAGGATCGAAACAACGCAGGAAGATCTGTGCTACCTAGAGGACTGAAACAGTAGAAAAAGAGCTGTGGTTCAATAGCAGAATGTACAAGGTCAGTCACTTAGAGGGGCAACTAGAGAGAACTTCTCTGATGAGCAAAATGACAGAAAACAGCAAAGGAGAAGAAGAACCAAGGTATCCTCATTGGTTTCAGGATACGTTGGAGCCATCTGAGAGATGGAAAGCCCAGTCCTCAGATATATCAGCTGAGCCTCATGTCTCAGCCTAGAGATAGTAATATGAGCATGCAGAGAGGTTTTTGTGGTTCTGATCACTTATATTAAAAAAAAGGTAAATTGACACTGAAATAATGTTTGTTGGGGGAAAGAATGGATTGGTTTTACGAGAAGATATTAGCAGATCTTGATGGATTTACTGCATGGGGAAAAAGGACTGGGAGAAAATGTTAGTGTCCAGCAGGGAATGAAAAAACGGCAAGTGAAATGACTTTTTTGGGAATACAACAAAACTGGTTTAAACAGTCCAGACCATACATGAAGTTAGAGCTAGGAACTAAAAATTGTCAGATAACTATAGAATAAAGTGATGAAATATCTTGGAAGTTGAAAGTCCTTCTGAAAGTATTAGTTTAAAAAAAAAAAAAAGGAAATTGTTAATTTAAAAAAGTAAAAATTTCTAAAATGTTTTAGTGATCAAAAAATCATGGTTCTTAGTCAAAGCAGTTGGTAAGACCTGATGAGTCAGTAAGATGCCTTACAGAGGTATTTTTAGCACTGGTAGTCCCAAGGTCTTGTGCAGAGTGAGTATCTGCTGGTTTCCATTCATTGTTCTGTTACGTAGGATCTCAACCTGATGTCCATTCCTGTTCACTGAAATACTGGGAAATGGCCCATAGTGTGCTGAAGTGCTGTGATTAGTGTGAAAGGGCTAAAGAAAATGCTAAAACACTTTGCAGACTTAAAACCACAGAGAAGCCTGGGTTTAATTTTACTTAACTGTCTCATTTTTGAAGCAATTTTGTTTTGTACTGTCATTTCAAGATTCAGAGTAGAGTATTTTAATGCTGTATTTTTATATGGTGTATTTGAAATTATTTGTTGTTTACAGAATTTGATATAAAAGTCAGGAAGACATAAGTCCTCTATGTGGTGTGACCATAGTTCTTTTCAGTTTCTGGCAGCACTGGCAAATCTGCTCCTTTAATTATGAGCAGATTAAGTGTTTCAGCCCTCTATCTTCAAGTGATAATGTACAGATATTCTTGTTGTGTAATTAGAGTAGGTAAATCTTTGTCCACTTTAAGAGTATTACTCAATGGAAATTGTTAATTCTGAATTTTTAATGCTTCTGGCCTTACAGTGAATGCAGGCCATACAAATTTCCAAGTGTAGCCAGAAGTAAAAAAGCTATCAAGTGATACAGTAGTAGAACCATAGTCCAATGGAAGCTATCAATGTTTCATTTTTTAATGTTTAGAAATATACTTTTTCCCTTTCATTTCAACATAGTGCCAAAACCCCCTTGATGACTTCAGCTGAAAGCTGCACAACTCTAATGGGAAGTTAGATGTGAGACCTGAAGAAAAAAAAAATGAAATGCATTCTCATGGTTACTAGTCATACAATACTGATGAGATCTCATGGATAATACAAGATTGCAGTGGGAGTCACCGGTGCTGAAAGGCAATTGCAGTGGAGAAGGGTGCATGTAGTTGACTAGTTGGAGACTTCAAGGTATCTCGTTATACAATAGAACACAATGATAAAGTTTATAAATTGGAACACTGACATGTGAAGATTTCAAAAGAATGAATAAAAAAAATCTGAAACACTGGAAAATACATGTAAACAATAGGATACGCTGCAGAGAGGCTGAGAAAGTGGTATATAGTTTCAGCAGACAAGAGCAACAAGATTAAAACCACACAGTGAATGCATAAAAGTATATTGTGGTCTTCTGTGTGAGTTAGTCTGATGGTGCTGCCCCCATGCCTTAGGTAAGTGTAGTATAGACCAAGAGGTTATGGGGGATGGCAGGAACTGTGGGAGAGGAAAAATTTGCAATAATAAGTCATTTGACAGAATGGAATGCTGGTAAGCGATAGGAGGAATTAGGTTTGTTGATGTAGGAAATGAGCTATTTGGAATGATCCTTTAACTGGAAAATGTTGCTTTTCAGTGAGAACTGAAGAAGTTAAAAATGTGCAGTTGTAAAATTTCAGGGTTTTTGTGTAACTCAATCTCCCCTCATATGTCTAAGTTGGCATCCAGCCTGCTGAATTTACTTATGAAAATTGTGCCTAGTTTTTGAATGTCACATAGACCACCACTTCTGATATAAGCACCTAAATTACGGTTAAATTAGAACTAATACAGTTAGGTCAGTAACAATGCACTGGAAATCAGAAAAGACTGCAAACAGAAAGGAGCGAGTGCCTTTCAAAGTCGCTGGAGATATCCTATGGCCTGTCTTATCAAAAAGACTAGGAAAGTTGGACCCTTGGAGGACAGCTGAGATGAAGAGCTTTTGAACAAGAAGAGGTGGGAGGTGACGAACAGCAGATCTCACCCTGGCAAGAGGCCATTTAGAGCAGGACAGAAATGTCAGTGTGCTGGGGTGAAGAGCTCTGGGGCAGCACCGGTGCTCTGTAAAGACACCAGGCACTGTAGAGGACTGTTTTCAACCACACTTCTACCCAGGACTGCTTCTCCTGGCCACCCTACATTCCTGCTCAGCCTGTCCCCACTCTGCTGTCGGAAAGAGGGTAGCCATGCAGGAAGCACTGAGCTATGCAGCCTGTGGGGATGCCTGCCAACGAGAAGCAGGTGAAATTCGCTGACCCCTCATTTTTCTGACAAAGTGAGTATTTATGTTCATTGCCCTTAACAGATGAAAGTATTTTAAGCTTCAATGTGAATAAAGCTATTTTTGCTAGATGTGTGGAGTGTTTGCCATTATTCTATGTACCTTGTCACATTTAGTGCGTAAAAATACTCTCAATGGAAATACCTGGATCAAAACCAATGAGGAAGCCTCACACATACTCCAAACACCTGCATATCACAAAAATTTAACAGTGCCAGCACCAAATAGCTCTGGTTTATCTCAGAAGAATGTTTGCAGCTAATCCTCTCTTGTGGACATAGATAAACATACTGCAGCTAATACATACTTATCATAATTCAGCGGAGACATTTCAGAGTGCACCACTTCACCGCTTTTCAATTTCTTTTCCTGTTTTGTCATTATCATCATCGTGGGGTTTTTTTTAAAAAAATCATTCACAGGTGATTGTTTGGCCTTCTCTTGGAACTACTCTCACAGTACACTTCAACTTTCTTTCCCTCTCACTGCTGCTTCTCTTTGGATAAAAATCTACAGAGGTGTGGGAGAGGCTTGTGTAGAGCACGTAGCTGCATGGCAAGCTTCTCAGGCCCTGTGCCAGCAATCCTGGAGTCACTTTGGGGCTTGAGATTTAAATTGCAGGTATGTTATCTGTACTTACTTGTCTGTGGGACCATAAATTTTTAGTCAAATTTCTATTTTCATTTGCTCAGTATTATACTTTCATTCAAACCAATGAAACACTGTTTATTCTTTGCCTTTCTTTAAGATGTGATATCAAATCCAGAATTGATATATATCAAGACACAGTTATAATATACTAGTTTGCACTAGCTCAGTCAGTAGTTTCTTGTTCTTGAGTTCCTTCAACTATGCTTTTCAACAATTCTCTTCCTAAGATGGTATTTTTCTCCTTCATGGCTCTCCCAGATTTCTCTTCCATAGCCTTCAGTTTATCCTAAATGGTGTGGACTCTCTTCTTGTGTATCTTGTGTCCCAGACTTTTCATCTGCTTAGCTATGCAGTTGTACTTTCAGTGATACAAATCTTCTACTTTGAGGAACAGATATTTTGACCCCCACATCTTCCTCAGAAGTGTATTGTAAGAGAAAGGGGTTAATGCAGACCTCCAGGTAGGTAGGACCCAGGGCTGAATTTTTATGCCATTCTCCTAATGGGCCAAGCAGGACAACTGAAGGGGTGGAAAAAGAGAGGGTGTCTGCTAACAGATTTAGCATACTTGAGCTTCCTAATCATCTGGACTCTTCTGTGAGAAATAACTGTCCTCCTGCTATGCTTCCACAGTACCTTCCCTCCTTGCATCGAACAAGCTTTTATATGCCATGCAAAGTTTTCCTGATCTGTGTGTTCTTTGATACTATCCTGGAGTTCCAAAGTTGGCAAAGACAGAAGCAATCAAAAAGGGGCATTCATTGTTCAGCGTACCAAACTTCTGATTGGAGAGGGAAAAAAAGAAGGTGATAGACCTTGCCACCATGTAAGCGTTACTATCATGCAGGAGGGGTTTTGACATTGTAGCAGGATAGTCTCCTTTCACTTCTTTCACCAAAGGTCATGAGGAAAAAGAGAGTGTTAACTTATTGCAATACTTCAACCATCTCCAAAAGAACTGTATCTCACTTTTTCCTCAACCCAAATCTTCCCCTGTTCATGTGTACTAGAAATCAGCCATTTGACTCTGTGCAGATTTCTTCTACTGACTGGCCTGACCTTTGTATGTTCACTCATGTGCCTCCATCTTCAAAGTTTGTTACACAACCTAACACAACGTGTGCTGCATGTGAGGCCAGGAATTCAATGCAAGCTTTTGTGCATCTTTGAAAGATGTGCATTTGGGAGAATGAGGACCTACTTTGTATATAAGTCTGGTCAGTCTGTGGTTCTCAATTACTGTCTGTAATAGCTTGGCAGTGCAACCACACTTCAGAAACTTTACTTTCTTTGTGAGGTGTATTCTTCTCAGCAAATACATATTTTTCTGCTAATATTTTGTTTCCCAGGGTGGTTTGATAGTCATTATTCTTTTGGGGTGGGAACAGAAAACATACATGAGGTATGGTTGTGAACTAAATAAGCAGGGACTGGTTTTGCCAGTGAGGAATGATATAACGGTGTAACCACATACTCTGATAAGATCAGTATATACCTGGTTGTCTAAAAATTGACAGCGGTTAAACATCTCATGTGCTAGGACACTGCAGCCTCTCCTGGTTCTCTTACTCTTGTTTATTTTCTCTATCTTCCTTTTGCCTTTTGATTTACAATCCCAGTATAAATTCTTTGAGGACAGATAATATACGTTTCTACAGTGGCTGGCAACTAATCCCATTCGGAGCTGGAATTCTACTCAATAAAAATAAAGACTATACTTTAGATGCTGGTGGGTATTGCTTCTCACAGATAGGCATAGCATGTAATATCTGAAAGAGGGCATGTATATATGATTTTGCATATAAAGTGGGCTTGAATCATTCATAAGTTTTAGGGAAGTGCCTGTAAGCCTATTTCACCACCGTGGTAGCCCCGGAGCAAATGCAATGCTAATACTCCTGCTTAGTGATTTTAAATAGTTTGTAAGCTGCTGTAAAAAATGTGTTGTCAAACTCTGCAACTAATTTACTTCTTCCAGTCTATAAAACAAGGAAAGGAAACATCTGTTTAAATGGGAATGTAAAGGCAGTGGGGATTATGCTTTTCTCGTCTCTGTTGTTGTTCATTGTGTTTAATCAGTTTAAACATACAGAAATGAATGTCACTGATTAATAAGTAGTAATATTTATTAGAGCATGAGACCCTGTACAGTCCTGTGTAGATGAACGTTTTTGTGACACTGCTGGCATTTCTGAAATAAATTGGGCAGATGTGGGAACATTCCAGACATTGCTGAAGACATAGTTCACTCCTCATGGATGAAGTTATGGCAGACTTAGCACAGATGACTGGAGCTATCAACACAGCTTCTTTGTCCATAAATTCTCTGCAGAAAGGGTTAACACGTTGCAAAAGGCATATCCTGCATGGGAATTTTCATATTCCTCTGTGCGACTCATTTATTTATATGTGCTCCATGTCTGTCTCAGATTATTCAGCCCCTGGTACGCCAGAATAAATGCTTCAGAAAGGTCAGCCCCACTTGCAGGGAGCCAGCCTCGCCAGCCTCTGAACTCTCAAAACCCAGATACCAGTTCTTGTGTGTGCTTTATACTGCCCCTGAATAAAATGCACCAGAACAGCATTCAGCAGAGTGTGAAAAACACTAAAGGGTTTTACCCTGGACGTTGTTTGCTGCGAAATGACAGTCTGGTGCTCTAGCACAGCCTGGGCCAAGGGGCCTTTCCTTGTCCACAATATTCTACTTGGCTTCTATGGGTTGGTTTGGGGTTTTTTTTTCCATTTATGAATGAAGACAATCCAAGGTTAAGCAGTTGCTGACAGAAAAGAAATAAATAATTTGATATGAATGTTTTGACATAATCAAGTGAGATGACCAAAAATACTGGAGGCACGTTCTATTGGTCATTTCTTACTCCAGCGTATGTGGCAGTCTCTAAGTCAGCCTCGAGAACCCCTAGAAGCAAACTAGCCAAGGTGTGAGTGTTACTTCACAGGTTTAGACACAGATCAGTATTCAGATGGTGCAGATATGTGTGAATAAAATAGTGTATGGAAGTTTTTTACTGAATCAGGAGCTTCAGTAGTAAGTGTCAGAGCACCCAGAAGAGAGTTCAGGAGCAATCTCAGTGAACAAAGAACAGAGAAACCTCTCTAGAAAAACAACGCTTTGTCAGTGCCCAAAGTAAAATACGCTGGAGTGCAAGGAGAGGAGTATGAAAGGCATACTTAAACGAAAACAATGAATAAAAATGTCTTGGGGGGTAGGGGGTGCATCTGAACCAAGCATTTGAAGAGATGTCCAGTAAATATCAATATGCAATCAGTATGAAGGGTTGGCAGCAGTCTACATTGGAGCTTCTCAAAGCACAAACAGAAACTTTTGCTGGATCTAGGTTTTAGAGTGACATGTAGGTCTGGGATCCTCCAGAGATATGGTCCGTCATAGCTCAGGGTAGAGGCTATCTACTGGCTGTGCAATAGTGCACGTACATTTCATGCAGTAATTATTAGAAACAGAAGCAAAACCAGGCACATTCATGTTTTTGGTCTTCACATAGAAATGGATAAGGTATCACTGTTCCTTTCAATTTGCCTCGGGTAGCTGGAGAAGGCAACCAGAGCTCTGTAAAATTGCATAAATGGGTCAAAGTTTGGGTATTTAAATTCTAGTTTCCTTAACTATTCTGTCTCTAATAAACACTTTCTCTTAATCAAAATTATGTGTCCACCATTTCTAATACTTGATTTGTGAAATGTTGCTCCTCTTCCACAGTGGCTTACAGAACAAAATCAATGGTGGAACACGTCTAGTGGGCAGTGAGGTAAGCAGTGAGTAACATGCTAATGATAAGCTATTAGTGAAACATTGGGGCATTAAATTTAAGATATAAATCTGCACAAGGCACACCTAGGAGCCTTATTAACATTCTGGTGAAAAATAAATATCAGGCAAGAGATCTGGGTATGGCTTCATTTTCTCAACCCTAGATTTTCTGAATGAGGACTGGGTTGGCATCTCTTGGTCTTAAAGTGTTTTTTCTAAGGCCAGTGACTCTTCTGGACAGAAAAAGGCAGCTTGACAGCCCTTTAAAACATGGATTTTGTATTTTGATTTTTTTTAATATCCATGTATGCATTTTAATAATTCTTCTGTAAAATCTAAGGCAGATGCTGTATTGTTAGCCTCATAATATCCAGCAGTTGCCCTGGTTCACTAGGTGAAATTCAAGGTTGAAACATATTTATTAAGTCAGTGATGACACTTAGATGAAAAAAAGAAATTTGGGGTTTCCCTTTTATTTTAAATTTTCCTCCATTTCCTTGAAGACTCGCCAACCTATGCAATTTTAAAATATTGTCTTAACAACTGGGAAAGGAGAAATGAATGCATCCTTTTAAATATGTCCTCTTCACTTGAGTAATGAAATGAAGTATGAAGTTCAGCATATGCAATGCCTCATCAGGAGATGAATGAGCCTTTTTTTAATGTCTCTGAAAGGCAACCATCACTTTTACAAGACCAAGTAATGGAAGGGCTTAAAAATCCTGCATGTGGGTTATTTGTAGCACTTGGGCAAGGTCAGTCAGAAGGATTTGTACCAGTGGGAAATGATTCCACTGGTTTTCTAGCTTTGATCACAAGAGGGAGTATTTGCAAGTAATCTTTCCTTGTAAAAACAAAAATGCTGCTTAACAGTGCAAGGAGTGGATTTGGGCAATTAACTGTTTTCTGCAACGTACCAGCATCATCTGTTCTGCAACAGGTGTGATTTTTTTCTTGTTTGTCTGTTTGTGGAGCTGCACATCATGGGGAGACCTGCAAAAATTTCAGGCAGATCATATACCGATTACAGTAAACTGTTTTAGAGGAAGAAATTGAAGTAGAACACTCAGATCCAGATTACCATAGCATAAATTTCTTATTAATATTTCAATGAAATAAATAAATCTTTCTTCTCTGTGTGTCTTTCTGCCCCGTCTTCCACAAAAGAAGTTTAAATTTCTATTAATTGCAATCTTTAATTATAATTTTTCAGAAGATAGAATGTCAAGGAAAGGAACATGTGGAGTGTAAAAAAATTTTTTAAAGAAGTTTTGAACTAGTGTGATTTGAAGATCACACTTTCAAGCTATCTGCAAGTTCATAACAGCAAAAAACAAAAGTCTTCATTAATTACCAGTGACATGACTTGCAGCTGTACTTGGTGCTGATCAGTTGATCTTACACTAAATAAAAGGAAGACAACCTGGCTGGTAAAATTTTAAAAAGCAATATTGACATAGTTTGTTGCACGTTCTATCCAAGCAGCTTGTAACTAAGCCATGGATTAATGAAAGTTCATCAGTTTCCTGCAACTCAAGAATATTTTTTGTCTTGTCTTTGACCTATAAGCAGAATTTTGCCCAGAGAGGTCTATCCTGCTCATGCCATGGGAGGGCAATGGCTCAGAGCAGGAAGGAAAGGGGAGCCCTTGTTGTGAGAATAGAGAATCGCTTGAGGTTTCAAAGAAAAATGGCAACAGGCTTTGTAATTCCCAAACTGCTGGGTTAACCTTTTCAGTATTTAAAAATGTTACAGAACTTTTGGGGGATCAGTGGAATATAGACAAGGGAAGAAGGATTTGCTTTAAAACCATGCTGTCAGGTAGAGTTATACTCTATATAAATTGGATTTTTTTTTAAGGACAACTAGATCAATAAAATCTTCCATGAAACTGAATGTGGAAACTTATTCCACTGAAAGAAACCCTTTTGTTTTTATTTAACCATCCCACCTCAGTGTCTGTGATCAAAAGAAAGCAGCTTTGTTCAACCTATTCAGTGCAAAATTTTCTGGCCTTCCATGAGAGCGGCTAATCATTTTGTAGCAAGGAGAGCTGTTCTTTGTGGTCAACATGTACTTTTCCTGACTGCAGAGGTGTTTTGATGATGGTTGGCAGAGCAGCGTGTCAGGATCTTGCTTACTGACATTGGTGATAGGTGGTAACGTACCAGAGCCGGTGGGAATGTCTGAGTAGCCAAATTATGAAGGAGTGGAAAATGCCAAGCCAATGCTCAGAGGTGTGAGCAAGGATGCTGCCCCTCTGCCCTTCCTCTCCAAACTGCCACAGACACCTGCCAGCTCTGTAAAGCGCCTGCAAAACCTGCGGTCTTGAGGAGGGCGCGTGTTGGCAGGCAGGGGAGAGGAACGGAGGAGGTGTCAGGTCCATGGCACCATGCGCTCCCTCGTCCTTGCACTTGGAAGGAGGTATTGCTGCTCTCTGACAAAGAGAATTTTAAATTGGAGAGCTCAAAGTGAGTTTTAATAGCTGTGTTTTCTCATCGTTGCACGTAGGTTTATGGTTTCATCCCCTACTCTGTGTCAGTGGCCATTATCCTTAATGCCTGGAATAAGCACCAAAATAGCTGTGCTGGAGCCAGGCTCTGCCTACCCTCTCCCTCTGACATGTACTCTTCTTGATGGTACCACCTCATCTCATAGGAAGGCATCCATTCCTGACAAGTGGAAGTGTCCATGTCTTGGGGTGACCGCTTAGAAATGAACCCATTTCATTACCCCAAAAGCCAAGATGCAGTGATTTTTTTGGGGAAGCTTTCAAGCAGTGAGTTAAAAGTGTTTTCACAAAATCATCATTTTTTCCCAACTGTTACTTGATTTCTCCCTGTTCCCACGCCTGATTTCTAAACTGCTTCCTCTTTAAAAGCTACATGTTCCCTTCATCCCAGAATTGCCCTTAAGAACAGGAGCAAAGTGGAAGAGAATATCCCTTCAGCTTAATGTGAATTGCAAAGCAGGGCTCTCTCCTTCCATTCTTAAACGCGAAGGGTGGTACGAGTAGCAATGCTGACAGTGTACATTTGCAGATGCCACCATATGGGTCTTGAAAAACTAGTTGCACCGATGATTCCCTGCACATGTAGGAGACAGTTTGCATTGTTGGCATCGTCCCTGCACAGAAACAAGCACAGCTTAGCAAAGCTAAGCAGATGGCACTAGATCTGGTGCCAGGGAAGCACTGAATTAAAGGTTATACCCACCAGGTTTGATGCGGTGCCAGTTTGAATTGGTACAGAAGCTTCGGCCCACCTGCTTATTGGCCCCGTGACATCTGGCATCTTTTTTTTTTTTTTCCCCCCTTGGACTAAGCTAAATGCAGCAAGGAAAAGTGTCATTTTAAAAGCTAGTTACCAATAAATGGGATTAAAATTCTCTAAGAAAAAAAGAAAGCTTCACAAACACAGTGTGTTTAACACTGCTATATTAGAGATTTGGGGACAGCTCTGGGAAGATTATATGGTGGAAGATAAGGGTCTGGGTAAAACCACATTTTACAGAACGGCTTAATGGTCAGGGCGGCATACTAATGAACACTCATAGCTGTTAGGAGTTTACAGCTATCAGCAGCCTGCACATAACGGCTCACTGTCTCAGACTGTCACCATGCATATGTTGTCACTCAGATCAGGAGCGATATTTTACGCTACACCACCTGAGTGCGGCCAGTGTAGGTGCCTAACGATGCAATGCACCCTGCGAAACTTACTGCCCAGCTCCACTCTGGCTTCTCCCTCACTCGTTTCTTTTGTCCTACATGTTGCCTCGTCACCTTTGTGACCATGATTATTGCTATTTTTTTAAACCAGTCCCTCCTTCCTTTCCACACGTTCACATGCTGTATATACAAATATGCTGCCATGGGGACTGTGCTTGTTGCAGAGACTAAAACTGTTTATATGTCTTCTCCATTAGGGATTTAATCCTTGCTCCCTTGGTGTGAAATGAAAGCATGCAGCTGTATGGCACTCTGGAGATGATTACCATTAGAGCTAAGCCTGAGTTTATACACACCATGAGCCAGATTAATCAACAATTTATTGACTCAAAATTGAATCCATACAGCATTGTTTTTGACTTCTTTTTTCTTTTTTCTTTTTTTTCTTTTTTCAAAGGAGGGTCTCGGACTGCCTGAATAGTTTTGGTGGAGAATTGTCAGAAAATCATTGAACCAGATTTATTAAATATCTGAAAAATAGTGACAGGCATTGTGTGACTTCTAAGCCTCCACCTGAGAATGGCAGGGAAGTCGATTTGCTCATAAACTGTAGACATAAATTTTTAAATCATCAGTGTTGGTTTGGAGTCTTCATTGCAAAAAGAAAGAAAAAAATATCAGCTTTGGAAACTGCCTTGAATTTTCTTGGCTTCTGTATAGTCAGCACCAATGTTTAGAAAAAACAAATGAAAAGCTCATAGGAATGGATAAATAAGGCAATATATAGCTTAAGAAATAAACGTTCTAGGGAATAAGTTATATTGCAAGTGCTTTTCAAAGCAAAAGGTCTTCTCTGCACAGCAACAAGAAAAGCACTGTATGCCTGGAAATCTTTAGCTTGAGAATATTTTTATTTAAAAAAAAAAAAAAAAGAGAGAGAGAGAGAGAGGGAGAATAATATTAAACATCCAAATTTTCCACTGCTGACCTTTGAGACAGAAAGTCTTTGTAAGGGACCTGATCCAAAACCCACTGAAGTCAGTGGAAAGACTTTGTTGGCTCATGCCTGTCTTTTCTTGTCCTTGTTGCTGGTATCTCCGCTTCTCACTTTCTCCAGCAGAGACAACTGCACGGTGCTCTCTGCTACAGGAGACTGCCTCACAAGTCCTTTCCAGGCATGGATATGTGTTTCAAGTTGAGTTTCAGTTTGGCCACTGGCTTTTTAAAACTTTCCTACAACACAGCTTTGGGACGTGCTTTGACTATTGATTTCCACAGGCAGAAGTTTGCAGCTTTCATCTCTAACCCTCTAGAACTGCTGCATGTAGACAACAGCCTCATTGCAGTAAGTGAAGGCAAAAGAACTGGATCTCATCTGGTAAGGTATCAATGAGGATCACAGCCTTGGAGGTACCTTGCTTCTCCAGCTGCCCCTGTAGCAGCCTGATCTGTAGACATCTCTATCTTTCTCAAGATCTTCAGATTTACAGAGGCAGAGGTGTGCAAGGGCAGCTCTGTTTGGTTTGTGGTTGAGCGGGTAGAGCCAGGCTGGCTTGCTTTTTTGTGTCTCACTTTGCATTGCCAAAGCAATATTTGCGTTATTTTCATGGGTTTTGATGAATGTCAACACTGAAATAAAGACAATGGGCCAGACTTTGAACCCTTATTCACAACAGATCCTCCTCCTTGTCTTCTCTGGGCCTGAGGAATTTATCATTCAGACCAGTAGCAGTACCAATTGAAAAGTGGCTTGTTTGTTGATGGCTTTTTTTTTTTTTAATATAATTTGACAAATGTTCTATTTGCATAACAGATTGGTAAATAGTTTGGAAAGAAATTGCTTTAGCTAGCTCCTCAGATTTCCTCATGTAATACTCGTTTCTCAGAATATTGTCCATTACAATTATTCCCTAGCATTTTCAAGTAATAGACAATATCTCATATCACTCAGGGACATTGATGTTGAATTTAAAAAAACATCCCTAAAGAAAAAGTTTATAAATGAAGAAGTTTATTACATGTATGTAACTAACATAGGAATAGAAACTTCTCACTGGTGATTTGCCTGAAATTAGTCTATTTTCTTCTCTTATGGTTCATTACTACAGCAGTTTAGTATTTTCATGTGGCACCATCATTTTCATCACTGTCACTCTTTTCACCGTCCTCAAATTCTTCCCCACTTTTAGTGTCTTCACCACTCTCAGCTTCTTCTTTGAACTTGAATCAGCATTGACCCCTCTTATGGAATTTGAAATGCAGTATTTCCTAAATCATTCAGTGACAACTTCTGGATTTATCTGATCCCATGCTGTCTTAATCCACTGACAAAGCAGTGCTACACTAGGACTTCTTTATCTTCCCTGTAGGAGTTACAGCAGGATCCCCTGCCAAGAGCCATAAGGGCTACAAACACTCTTTCAAGGGCTTGTTCTCTACTACATCAGGCACCTGCAGTTGTGACATTCCTCCTGGTACAACTGCAAGTGTGACATTCATTTCTCCAGCGATATTCTTCATTGCTGGTATTGGATACCCTTCGAATTTACCTAGGACAATCATTCGCCTTTTGCGTACCAGCGGCACACCTGGTCTCCTGCTCCAAACAGTGTTCAGCCAATCCTTCATTAAGTCTGTAGACATCCATCCTTGGTTTTGACACCTAACAATTATTCCAGTAGGCAGCTGGTCCTTCAGCATTGTTTTCCGCTTCAAGATCACATACGGTGGCAATTTTATACCATCTGCTAACACTGCCAGCATTACTGTAATGCACATTTTTTCATTCCCCAAAGTTTTGATGATGACGGATTTTGTGCCTATTTCTTCAATGATGTTATTGGATGGCTCATCAAAGGAAACTGGTGTCTCATCTGCATTTCCCATTTGGCACAGCAGATAATTGTGACCTTTATGCAATCCAATCACGTACTGCTGGAATGCAATGAATTTTTGGTGAAGTCGTAAGGTAGATGTTGGCAAAGGGAAGTCCTTCTCTGTAGGCAGAAACCATTATGACACATCATCTCTATGCACCTTCATTACTGGTCTTGAATTTTTGCCATGTAATTTCTCATGCCTGTGCTATTCCTTGAGATTTCTGTTAATTATTTTCTGTGTAACTAGGGTTCTGTCTTTTTCTTTCTTTCTTTCTTTCTTTCTTTCTTTCTTTCTTTCTTTCTTTCTTTCTTTCTTTCTTTCTTTCTTTCTTTCTATTTATTTTTTTTAATCCACCCATTCTGCAACTTCTCATTTTACTTGAGTGGGAGGGATGGATTAGATGACCTCCAGAGGTCCCTTCCCCCTCAATTATTCCGCGGTTCTGTCATTCTCTGATAGTGCATGAAAGCACCCTTCTTCAGCCAATGAGTGACTCCTGCACTGAGTAACTGCATAACAGCTTCTGTTTTGATTATTTCCATCTTGGCATGTTTACCTCAGTAACACTATATTTCCTCTTGGCCTCACAATTGTTAGGTTTTTTTCTTCATATAGTACAACAATGAGTTTCATATCTGTATTCTAACTACTATTTATACCTTTTGGTATATTCCCTATTGTACTTGTCCCACTTATCTTCAGATGTCTGTCTGTTTCACAAGTCACATAAAACTATTTTTTTTTTAAAAAGTGTTATTCTCTGATCCACCCCAAGTTTCTTCTCTAGGGAGTGAGAAAACCACAGAAGACCACTATGTTATCTTGTTCAAACTGCTTTGGGCACTCTTTGTGCACATGACTAAGTATCCTTCCATAGTACACAGTCATGGTTTCATAATAATGCAAAGGGAGGAAAACATACAATTTGTAAGCTAAATTTTTGGACAAACCCCCTTAGTCTTTCTTTTGGGTAAATGGAGTATTATTTTTCTGTTGCTGAAATTGTAGTCAGATTTAGCCAGCAAATATTGTTAGTCAGGACACTGTCAGCACAGTCTTGTGTATCCGCTCAAGGATAGTTAATTTTATTTATCAACTACTTAAATCAGAACTGCATAGCACATGACCTGTGAAATCATCATTCTTGGCCAGCTAAGACATAGTGTGCGCTCTCTGGCTTGGGCAAAGATTGACTGAGCAATGACCCTCAGCTATGGCCAAGCATGATGCTCCATTGGTGCATACACACCTCTGGTGTGCTGGCCAGCCATCCAGTTAGTGTTTGCGCACCTAGGGAGAGATATCAGGTCCCTTGCCTGGCATTTCCTTGCCATATACTTTATGGCAGTTATACCGGTCAGTTCATCTGAGTAATAGACTAACTCCTTCATACGCAAATCTTGTGAGATGATAAGTAAAATACTGCTCATAGCAACTGAAATACAAGGTATACGTGATACAAAAAAGTATTCAGAAATAACATTTTAACAATGAAAACTTACCAACTTTTAATGTTTTGCCATAATTTTATATTTTCAAATACAGACAAGAAATGCAATGAAATGATCTGCATTAACAAAAAAATCCAAGCAAGAAGCTCCTTGTCTTTGCATATAATTGCTTTAAACTAATCACTAGCATGGTTTAAAAATAACAACAAAATAAATTGGTAGCATCCTACACTTCTACTACCTTAATCCATAACAGCAAGCATTGAACTTAAATTAATTTTTTTCACCCAGTGACTAATTCCGGATAACAAATTGTGCATTGCTGTGAAGTGCCTCATAGCAATGTATTTAACTTCTTTAATTAAGCTACAACCGGATCTATTTTTAAAAGAGCGTTGTTCCTTCATTATTTTGGTGAGTTGGATTTAACTTCACAAGTTACAGAGTAGAACTGTTTTATAGACTTTCTTTATTATTTGAACGGTAGACAAATAAAAGTGGACATAAAAAAGGACATTTATTTTTGAAAGTTTTATTGCCCCAGTTACAGATAGTACATGTAAGTGTAGAAAGACTGTGGCCCATATTAGTTCTGCTATGTATTTCTGGTTTTGCTCTTTAAATTTAAAAAGTGTGACGGCATGAAAAACAGATGCTTTCAACCCATTTTCCTCCAAAGTGCGAAAAAGATGTATGGTTGTTTTGAGGTGCTAGGAAAATTGTATGTAGGGATGGATCTTTCTGAAGAGATTCTCTACTTCCAAAACAATTTCTTTGGAGCTAGCATAGACCACATTGCAGTTCACAGCCACCCGGGTCTGAATTTTGGAGATGAGTGTTTGGTGCCTAAGAAAACATGGGATAGATGAAGGGGGGAAGGGCAGGGGGAGAAGGGTTTGGTGCAAAATCTGCCCCACCATGTAAAGCCTCAAAACAAGGCTGTATGTACATCTGTTGAATCTTGATTTCTGGGAGAAATCTTGAAGCTGGTGGCCACTGAATGGCTGTGGATCTGCTCTATGCTGAGTTCTTCTGTGGTAGAAGAACGGATGTGCTCTGAAGATGGAAGTGACTAGAAGCCTTCACTTGGCAGGTCTGCATAATCTGGCTGCTTATGATTTTAGTCAAATAACACTACAGGTAGATTTTAGATTTTTGTGTTCATATTACATCAGATATTATCTGTATATTCATAATAATGAAAGAAACCTAGGACAGCTTGCAAACTCCTCTGTGGGTGTTCAGATTCCTCTTCTTGATTAGCTTCTTATTCATTTATATTAGTATCATTTCTTTTCTGTGGGATAATTTGCTAGTTTTCCCCTGGTTATTTCTTAAAATGTTAATACTTATTGATTCTTTTCTGATTTGACTTTGCACTGAGATTATTTCATTTTCAATTTTATTTCAAGAGACTTTACTAATGCAGTACTCAAAATGAGTATAAGTGTTAAGGGTATCAACTAGAGTAAATGTTAGATTATCAGCAGAACATCAGGCTCCTTGTTTAATGTGGTTTTGCACTGGCACATCATGTACATATGTCATTTTAAGCACTGGCACAAGCAGGCCTTCTATAAAGTATCCAGATACAAAACCTGTTCAGTTTGTGATGGATTTGCATGCAAAAACAGGATGTTGCCTGTAAAAACACCTTGTTTTCATACAGCTGACAGTGTCATACTCAAGTCTGATCCCTGTCAAAATCAGTGGGATCATGGTTTTTAAATTTGGGTTTCAAGGACAAGTTGGGCAAGGTCCATATTACCTCTGCTGACATCAGTGGTGGCAGCCCTGAGTGCACTCTTTGTCTTTGCATTTTATAAAGTTTAAACACAATTTGCAGCATGCTCTTGATTTTGAAAACAAGAACATTTTCATGGGAGAGACAAACAGGTAAAGAAGCTAAAGAGCTGCATCATAAATATGCCAGATGAATAATTAGAAGATAATGCCACAATGCAACATGCATGAAACAGAATCAATGTAGCATCTTGTATTAAAATCAATGTCCCTCCCAGGAAGGCCATACTGTGGTACATCCACTGTGATGAGCTTCTGCTTTAGGTATACAGAAGCATTCCCTGAGGAAGAATAGCACTTTTCTTTGAGAAAATTTAAAGAAAAAAAAAGCTTCTTGGAAAATCAAGATAGAAACAATTTTGAAATCAAGAAAATTTAAGTAAACAGAAATGTATAGTTATGCCTTATAGGAAAGTTGTTAAAAGTAATACTTAAACTTGGGATTTTTTCCTCATATGTCTTACAACTCAAAAAGAAACATAAAATTGTCCTCAGTAAAGATTGCCTGCAGCTAAGAAGAAATTATTCTGCTACATCCAGCTCAGTACTTGAAGGTAAGTACTGGCACCTACGATGTGTGTCAGTAATGAAGTCCAACTGTAGAGCTGGGAACCTGGGACAAGGGCTAGTGTTCGTATAATGAGTCCCAAGATTATTTGGACAGGAATATGGAACATTTATTCATAGAATCAATAGTTCATTACAGTATCAAAGACAGACATATCAAAGACATCAAAGAAAATCGTTTGGGGGCGGGTGAATTTTTATTATTACTTCTTCCGCACTGGGAAATTGTATTTAACAAGAGAAGGGACTTGCATTGATTACCTGGTCCTGGAGTGAAATGACTTCAAGGTGATGAGTGTGAAGTAGGACTTAATTCCTTGCTGGTGTGTAGTTATGGAGATTTGGGGAAAAGAAGTTTTGTAAGATTCAGATAAATATCTGGTATTAACAGTACTGCAAAACTGCCATTACTACAAAAGTTTAAACTCTCTCTCTTTGACCGTATATGGTTTCTTTCCCTCTCTAAATGTTCTCGTGGTATAATAGCTGGGAAAGGATTACTTTTTTAATGACATATAGAGGAATGTCTCTTAAAATAATTTCAGTTTCCAAAGTAACATTTTTCTCCAAAAAAATGAAGGAACATTGGCTGCAGTGTTTAACAAGGGCAAGTGCTGGACCCTGCACCTGGGAAGGGGCAACCCTGGCTGCACATACAGACTGGGGGATCAGACACTGGAGGCCAGCCATGCTGAGAGTGATTTGGGGGTCTTGGTCAACAGCAAATTAAACATGAGCCAGCAGTGTGCCCAGACAGCCAGGAGGACCAACCATATCCAGGGGTGCATCAATCACAGCGTTGTCGCCTGCTCCAAGGAGGTGACTGTCCCTCTCTACACTGTGCTGGTGTGGCTTCACCTCGAGTACTGGGTGCAGTTTTGGGCACCATAGTACAAAAGGGACACAAAAATACCAGAGAGTGTCCAGAGGAGGGTAATGAGGATGGTGAAGGGTCTGAGGGGGAAGTCTTACAAGTAGAAGCTTTGGTTTGTTCAGCCTGGAGAAAATGAAGCTGAGGCTTCCTGACAAGGGGGAGCAAAGGGGCAGGCGCCAATCTCCTCTTTGGTGACCTGTCATAGAACCCGAGGGAATGGTATGAAGCTGAGACAGGGGAGGTTTAGGCTGGATATTAGGAAGAGGTTCTTTACTGAGAGGGTGGTCAGGCACTGGAACAGGCTTCCCAGGGAAGTGGTCACAGCACCAAGCTTGACTGAGTTAAAAAAGTGTCTGGTCAATGCCCTCAGTCGCAGGCTTTGACTCAACTGGCCCTGTGTGGAGCCAGGAGTTGGACTCGATGACCCTTATAGGTGCCTTCCAACTCAGGATATTCTGTGATTCTATGATTCAGTGGTGGTTTCTCCTTGGACTCCTGAGCCAATGAGTGAGCAGAAACATGCCATTTGAATTGTGTCGATGCACAACTTGTATGCTGCTTATTATATACATGCAACATACTGTCTTCAAAGAGTTGCAAAGTTATAATGAGAAATTATGTGAGGAATGCTGTTGACAAATTGATTTTTTGTGAAAACATGCAAACAGAATTATATGCTTAATTATTCACATAGTTTTAATAAAGATAACAATTTGAAATCCAGAGGAAATGCCTGCAGTATTTGAACAGTAAGATTAAGAAGCATCTATAAAATATGGATTTGGCTATAAATGTAATTAGGTCTTAATTTAATTTGACACTAAAGTGGTTTGAAGGACCCAGGACTTGGCCTGTGGTGAGCATCAGCAAGTTTGTTGTGGTTCCTTGCGTGACAGTCAAAGCACCTAGTAGGGGTGACCACCACAAAATATTTTTGTCATGACTACAGGTAAGAGATAACTAAGCAGTGACTGTCATTATCAGAGTTTTCCATGCAAAAGATTCAGCGTGCTCTAAAAAAAGTATCTGTCGTGTGACTACAATGTCGCTAAGTTATGACAAGGAAATATCTGTGATATGACAGTGGCATCGTACAACTGTCAATATAAAGTAAGTGCAATGGGATTGCTCTGTACTCTAAAGCAACTGTCATGTAATGAGGGCTGTGACTAGGCTGTAATAGCAGTGTGACTGCAACGTGCCAGCAGAGTGACTGATAAGTAACTCCTAGAAGAGATGACTCCCAAGTAAAATTGGCTTTAATAGTTTCGAAGTGCTGGGGATCCTATTTGCAGTAACGGCCCTGCCCATCAACTTGGGCGGGCTTTTAGTCCATAGCTCATAGGAGGTCAAGCCAGCTTACGGCTATGCATCTGTCAGCCTTTAAGGCTATCCTGGATAAAATATTTTGATACTCAGTCAGAGTCATGCTACAGTAAGGCAGCTGATGCTAGATACAGCCTTATGAGCAAGCATTCCCCAAGCTAAAGGTGGACAACACTGGTGAGTGGTCAAAATATGGGGCTGGACTGGGGTCTCTGGATCTCACAGCAAGAGGTTTCAGTCCCAGGACTCCCTGGGGTGGCATTACCCTATGGTAAACTGGACAGAGACCTCACTTTCTGGAAGGTCCCCACTGTGAATGCTTTGAGCCAGACATCTGCCCGTGGGTTCATCAGCCCCTCCGGCTCCCTGGAATGAGTCCTCGAAGATGAATGCTATGGGCACTTGGCAAGGCAGGAGAGAGAGTATTACAAATTAATTAAGAAAAAGGGAAGAATTATTATATTCATATCACAGATGGAGATATTGATGTTCACATTAATTGATTTGCCCTGAAGCTATGCAGCATGTCATTAGCAGCCTTGTGATTACAGTAGTGTTGGTTGAAAAATGGTTTTCGTGGATAGTCTTCAATTTTCCAATATATCAATGGAGAAACCTAATTATCTGAAGGAGAAATATATTATTTTTTTTTTGAAAAAAGAAAGCTGTTAGGGATTTTCCATTATTTTTAGCTTTTGAGACTCCATATCTCCTCTTCTCTGCTCCCTCAGATTTCTTATCTTTCTGTTTGCCTCAAATAATATTTGAAACATTACAACTAAAATGATTTAAAAAAAAAAAAAAGGAGAAAGGCTTAGAGTACTTTTTATTTTCTTTTATCTTTTGGAAGTGCAATGGCCATCTTTGCTCTGGAGGGAGTTCCAGATGGAAAACTGAAAGCTGCTTTAGAACGCCAAGTTTGCCTTATTTAAGATGAAGGCATGGACATTTTTGCATCAGTGAGACTGAAGAAAAAGTCAACGATGCTATGAAAGTCCAGATGATAAATTTGAATCCTCCTCTTGCTAGTTACTGTTTAACAAACAGGAATTAAACTTATTCTTGTTTTCTGTTGTAGTAACTAAGAAAAATAATCTATATTAAAGGTAATAGCCATTAGTCCAAAAGTAATCTTTTAATATTATTTATAAACTATGTTCTGTATGTCGTTTACCTCAGATTTGGCAAATATCTCAAGTAAACACTTTTGTTAAATTGGCATACCATTGTATTTAGTGTTCTGACAATGAGTTTTCATGCCTACAATTTTCCTTCTTCTGTGTTCTATCTATATTCTGGTTTGTCTAATATTCACTGGATCAACCCCAACAGTTCTGTTGGAGTGTGGTTTGTAGCTTAGCAGGTATTTTATAAAACATGTTAATTTGGAGAATATTCTCTGCTTGGAAGATTGTGCAAAGTGGACTTTGGACCCAGCAGACTGTAAAGGCTTGGGAGGAACTGCTACAGTCTGTTGTGCTAATCCTTCTTACAGCCTTTTGGGTCAATAATCGGAGCACTAATGTTTCTTTGGATCTATTGTGTCAGTCCAGTTGCATTCATATGAAATTCATGTGCTTAATATTGCTATGAGATTTTAGTGGGGGGAAAAAAAGAAGAGACATGCAATTTATGCTGAAATTTGAAGAAATAATGTAGTCAGATTTCTGTCCTTTTGCACTCCCACCTTCAAGAATCCCAGATATGTTAGTTCATGTAATGGATCATTGGCATGTGTGTCATTGTATTCAGGTCACAAATCAAACCAACTGTGTTGGAAAGGAATGCAAACATCACTCAAGTGGAGAATAATATTTCATACTAGACAAAGGAGGATGGGAATAGAAGTTTATCCTATCTGAAATGGTTCTGTTTCTGCATACCAATGCCTTCTATCAGCAGAAACACCTGCAGCCACCATAAGGTCCACCTTTCAAAGGGAACATTTTCATCTTTTCCTTTTTTCTTTAATATAAAGGAGCAAAATAAGTATACTGATGTGCAATTAATTGTAAAGGCTCACTGCTGAAAAGATTTACTTGTGGTTCAGCAGTGTAATCATCTGTTGGGCATTTGCTATAAATCACGGGTGTCTGCTGTTGTCTCCACTAATTAGTACACTAACTTATTATTAAGTCCCTTAAACATTATACGAGATCTGGGCTGTGCACAGAATTGCTGGGGGAATGAGAACACTTGAAGTTTTATTGCATAGCTACAAAGTGTACAGTAAATGTCTGGGTGGTGGACAGTTGCAATGCCTAAGACAAGATGGAATATATATATATCCTTTAGTAACTGCTCTACCCATCCATAATTATAAAAGCGCTTTATTTTGCAGCCTTCAGTGTGCCAGTTCAGTCACTCAGGCACCAAATAAAGGTCTGAAGCACAATAATTCAAAGCAACTGGTACAGTAGTAAGTGAAGTTTTAAACAACAGTAGACAAGTTGATTAGAGCCTTTGGAGATGCATGCCCTGAATAAAGGTTAACCTTTGTGAACTTCGAATACAAAGCTTTCAGATGAATTTTATATGAAATCTGGTGACAAAGAAAAGCACTATTCAGCAAGGGCTGATTAATTGAGTTACACTTCATTGTAAACCCCTGACAATGATGGAAAATAAATTTAGCAATGTGCTTTGTAGCCATGCAAGTTGACGGGATCTCAGTAAAAAGCAAGAATCAGACCACATAAAGGCCCTGTTGAATACCTCTGAAGATAGTCTGGTGAGTGAAATGTAAAGCCAGGATTTACAAATATTACATAAGTGAACACTGTTACTGCACTCAGGCTGAAAAATCCTGTTCAAATCCAATAAGTGGTTTAAGATGTGCAAATAGAGGTTTCTGCAGGGAGTCAGGCATTAGAAGCCACCTGGAGCATGTGGTAAAGATTGTATCCATCAATACAGCAGCTGGGCTGAAATTATAAAGAGAGCTGCTTTCCATCACGCTTGTTTTAATGCATACATTTCTCCTGTCACTAGCACCCCAGGAAAACTACTAACTACAAAAATGAATGGTACCCATTACCTGATATTCATACTTGTGACAACAGAGACAACAATCACAACACAACAGTAAGCAAAAAAACTGATATCCAAATTATTTTTAAGTTGTTGCGGTGGAAAGATCTTGAGAACCAGTTGGTAATATTTTAATAACACTGTAGGTTAGAGGAGTGAAGCAGGCATCTGGCATTCAATCCAAAGTTTCCTTCTGCTCCACACATTCCATCAAATCATGCACCAAAGCAGCTTAAACAAAGCAAGATCTGTAAAAAAATGTTCAAAAGAGGGGGAATCCTACGTGACGTTCAGCTGTGTGCCAGCACCGAAGAAAACATGACAGTGGTTTTCATCGTGATTGTTTAAAAACAGCACAGATTTACCATGAGCGCATTTCCTATGCACAAAGAGTGCTTTTTAACCCTACATTTATGTGGGACTCACTGCAGAGTTGGGTAGCAAAAAAAATTGTCTGTGGTTTCCTTCCCCAACTGGCAAGAGTGATGGGTCAGAGAAATGTGGTCCTCAAATTACAACACACTCCAGTGATAAACAATGTGCAAGTGCCACTCAGAAATAGGAAAGGATAGTGTTAAACAGCTCGTTGTAAAGTCATGTTAAAAAATAATAATAAAAAACAAGCAAGCCATATTGCATGTGTAGGGACAGACTGTGCCACTAAGTCACAGGCCCAAGCCGTGGGTGGTGTGGAGTAGCATTGTTCCCCAGCAATTAAAATGAACATGCTCGCCACACAAAACTGCAATGTGTTCCTTCCTTTGCTAATTGTGCCCTCCTTCTGCCTGCGCTTCTACTCCCTGACACCACCAGCCATCATGGCAAGCAGCAGCAGCACACTGGTGTTTCAGGGGCTTTGAGGGATTGCCATTGTCACTGATGTCTCTGCAGAAAAGGAAGGTGAAATGGGCTCCCAGAGTGCTTTTGGTCCCTTTTCTTGCACATAACTTCAAGAGTCAGGAAATCCCAGTCCTGTATTTAGGTTATTATTTTATTGCATATAGATTTTGAAGGAATACATTAATAGTGACGCTGGGTGTTTGTCAAGAAGTAGGCTGTGCAGCTGGATGTATGAGATTTGAGTTGTGCTTATGCAGACCTGATGCATGAAGTCAGGTGGTGGGTTATCAACCCTCCATGCCAGACCTCACACAGGTGAGCACCAGCTGCCTAGGGAGAGAGGACCACATCGATTCCTTACCTTTTTCCTTGCCTGACTTCTCAGTATTTATGTTTTTCTTTAATTATCTAGGAAGAGAACAGCAAGCCAGAATTCATACTTTGCCAGAGTGTGGCTTTCTTATCAATCAATACTTCATTGCATATGAGGAGAACTGATAACAGCCCAAATTCTTTCACTGTTTTCTTTGTGGTGCAGCTTTTTTCTCAGTAGCCAGCCCAATTTAAATGTGTTAATGAGGGTGCCACAACTTTGCCCTGAGTGATTAGCTGACCAAACCAGTCAAGATGTTTTAGCTGTTCTCTAATGTACCTTAGCTAACAGAGATGGTAGGGATCTCGGGCAGTAGGTCACTATGTGGGTAATCAATCCCCTGCATGTGCACACACAGGTACCAATAAACCTCCCCTGGGCTCCCTCCAAGCCCAACACCTTTATTCGATGTTTCTTGCTTACCCCAATCACGATGATGCAGCTTCCAGCACCCATTATTTTATAGGGCTGCTTTCTGAACTGTTGATGGAGGAGGGGAGGGAAGAAGAGGAGGCTTTTTTCCCCGCGTCCTTGCCTTCAAGCTGTAGATCCTTTCACACAGTGGAAATCTGTATCTCTTTCTGCTGCCATGGTGATTCAATGAGTTTGAGATTATTTTGCTAAACCTGCCTCTCCCAAGAGACAGAGGTTTGATTCTCAGCGTTCTTAGACAGGTCAAGAATCGCATTAGCTCAGGTCAAAAATGCTCACAGTACAAGGAGGTGAGTTTCAAGATCTTGGCAGAGCAGCAAAAAGGACTTGCTCTCAATTCTTGTGATAGACGTTACAATGCTGCCAAATAAAAGCAGTTTTGCTGAGGGAAAACTCACAGTGGCACCGCTGCCGTCGGAGGCGAACCAGAAGTGGTGCAAACGGTCCACCCACGGAGGAAGATTAGGAAGAATGTGATATGATAGCATCAGGCATAGTAAAGGAAGAGATGGCAGGTGAATGACATGCTTATTTTGCATCTTTGAAGCCATTTAATTTGAGACAAATTGTTGAGCGATAGCTGCTCAGTAGCCCAGAGGCAGAAGCGCATTTATGCTTTGCATATCCGTGACTTGCGTTCCACAAACAGCAGTATAAAGGGCCGCTGTTCTTGGTTTGCATGTGCACACGATTAGGTCCATTCACAAATCCACTTTATTCGGCGCTGTTATTTATCTATACACCAGTCAGCTGCACAATGCAGCACATGGCTCTTTCTGAGCACGCAGTCTGAAAGTCTTAACCTTCTTATCTTGAAACAGAACTGGGGAGAAAGCAGAATTTTCAACCACATGGCAAAGAGGATTCTAAAAGAGATGTTTCATTTTGAAATGTAAATAATTAGAAGCCTATCCTAAATACAATCATCTCCCTAAAACCTATTATAGGGAACCCTGTATTAGTTATTTCATAGATATGTCTAATACTGGAAATTATATATATATATATATACAATCAAGCTTTTTTTCTTTTTCTTTTTTTTTTTTTTTTTTTAGGGAAGAGATACTAAGTGGGAGATACTGCAGAACTGGCAATTCTGAACCATCATTGAAAGTTCAATAAAAAATGTTTTACCCATCTCTAAATATGCAAGTTTGCAATACTCAATCTTCATGTTGTGGCTTATTTATGTTTTAATATCTTACACATCAAGTTTTATCTAGAAACTTCAAAGCCCTTTGCAAGCAATAGACTATGCTAAGGCTAGGGGTAATAATTATAGTACCAGTTCTATGGAGAGTTGGAAGGACCTGGGTCCTATCAACTGATTTCTAAGTCTGAGCATTTAATAAACCTTGGCTCATTCTAAGTAAATTTGGGTGGTTTTACTTGTGGCAGTGGTTTTCCACAGCTTCATCAGTATCTCTAAATTCTGACACCAGTCCTGTACAAATCCAGAAAGCCCTTGCCATGTCAAGAATAAAGCGCTCACCTGCTCAGCTGCTCAGCTTTACATGCATCATCATATTTACATGTTACTGCAAAAAGAACGTTTTTGGTGTAGGCCGTATTTCAGTTTATAGGAGTAGTTAGTATACTGCACCACATTGCTTACAGGCTTTTCTCTCTGACCATGAACTTCAACTTTTTCAGTGCGAGTGCAGAATATTGTGAGGAATTTTATTTCTTAATGTTTGTGTCGTGCCCTGACTTGTTCCACATGACTTCTTTCTTCGTGCATTATTTTTAGCTGGCAGCCTTGTAAATGCAGGCTTGCCAGTAAGTAGAGTTCAAGTTCAGTCTCCAAAATGCAAGGCTTTTTCAAAATAAATATATTGTCTAAAGACTCCCTTCAGGGAAGAAAACGTTCTGGTACGAAGCCGTGTCAGACCTTTCGATTTCTGTGATTTAGAAGAAGCAAGGGAAGGAAAGAAATCATATGATTTCTTTTCATGGAAGTTTGCAGTTTTCTTAAAACACCAACAGCTAAAGTCATTAATTTGTGACTCATTCGGAGCTGCAAACCAGATTTATCTATATACAATAATATATATCTGAACTCTCAAAGGTAATGGGGCCGTGGGTTGTTTGTCTTGGAAAGACCTTTTTTTGTCATAATTTTTAATATGTACATATACTTTTACAGGAAATTTTGTCTGTTTCTGCTATTCTCAAGGAAAGTTAACAGGGAAAAACTGACACTGCTGTCTAGCGCTGGGAAAGTTATTAAGGGATTAGATTCCCCAGTCTAGGAGCACAGACCAACCTTCAGTCTGCAGTTGGGACTGGAGTGCTGTGTCCTGCTGTAGAGGGGGAGCATCATGGGTCCCTTCTCCCATAAATCTTCTGTTGCCCAGCACTAACTGTGGTTGATATCCACTGTGACACAACTTGGCATCCAGCTGGGATGAAGAAGAAATCCACAGTTGTATTTCACAGTGGAAAAGACAATTCAGAGGTCCATAAATGTGTTTGATAGCTCCAGTTTACTCACAGGGAAGACCCCAAGCATTCAAGTCCAGATGCAAGGGTTTAGACTCACAGTCCTGAATTCCGAAAAACCTGTCAAAGTGGAGGTAAAATATGAAAAGTTATAACTTTAGTTTAAAGACAGAGATTTGTGGCGAGAATTTTTGCTATACCTAAAAACCAGCTTTCATCATGCAAATTATAGTAATTCTAAATATCACACTATGGGGAAAAGGATTGTCAGAAAGAATCTTTATTTTCCAATATCTGAATAGCTCTTTGGCTGGACAAATGAATGCAACCAGACATTCCTTTTCCTCACCCACTTTGCACTGTTCCTTTTCCACCCTCACTGGTGTTTTGAGATTAGGCTACAAGTGAACAATTCACAGATGGTTCAAAAGCTTGGCCAGAAACTTTTTCTATGCACTTTTTTTCATCTTTCCTTATTCCTCCAATTTAGGAAAGCATTTGAGAGAAAAAAAGAAAATAAATCTGTAAACTGTGTGTTGGAAAACCCAAACCATTCCATGATGCTATGATTCTCAGAAAGACTGTCTTCTGCCTTGCTTGCATGGGATTGACCTGGATTTTTATTATTCTTCCATTAAAAGTTGAAGCTGGATAAACATAGCCTTCTCTATCATAGAGGAATTCATATAAAGTCTGCTGTGCCTGGACCAATTTCAGAGTTGTTATCTCTGGATTAATGGTCCCACCTAATCTGGACACAGTGCTTAAACTGCCTGTAACATAGGAGTTGGATCAGTGTGAGATATAGAATCAATAGTCCACCACCACCATGTAGGAGTAGGCACCTGAATACTTGTGCCTCTGCCTTTTCGTGAAAGTGCTCTTTGAGAACATGAATCATCAGCCTGATGCACATTTGAATGCAGGAGGCCCTCCACAGATAGACTCCAAAGGCCTGGTTCTGCTCAGAAGGAAAAACTTGTGAGTCTTCTTACCGACTTCAGTAACAGGTGGATTTTAAGGGTTTTAAGGGTAAAATCTTTGCCTTCTCCCTGGTCTCCCTAGTCACTCATAAATAACACAGTCCATAGTACCTTCCATTTTTTCCAACAATATCTCCTCTTTGAATTTATCTATTTTTGTTTTTAGCATTCACAACGAATTGGTAAAAGTTGAGACTAAAATACTTCTTTTAATGAGGAGCACAATTTTTAAGGAAAAAATGGAACTAGGACCGAAAAATTTCAATTAAGTTTGCATGTTTGATACATACGCTTTGGTTCTATATTAAAGTGACAGCTTAATTGGCGGTTGTGGCTAGATCTAATTAAATCTAATAAGGACGATGAGCCTTTTTAGGTTGGCACGTAGATACCGGCAAGTTACATGTGTATGTTACTGTATTATGCATTAGATATCTTGAAGCAGAGGAAATATAAACATGTCTTTACTGTGCATCTGGTACCAATGTAAGAAAACGATACCCTAAAACATGACAGACACGGAGAAAAAAATTAAACCCTTTTGTATATTTATAAATTTAATTTTATTAACCTAAATATCAGCTTCCTATTTTCAAATGGGGCTTGGACAATTTTACGTATATTTGAATAAAACCTAGTCCAAACAGATGAGGAAGACGTACTTAAAATTCTTTAATTAGAACAATGTTTTGCCACTAACAGGGAAGATTTTGTCGGGGTCACTCCTGGAAGCCTCTGAAATAGCATATCTTCTGTCTGCAGCACTGAATCCTTTGAGATTATCCGTGTATTTACATTGGTTTTCTGTTTGCTTATTTATCTGGGAAAGATGCACACCCTATTCACTGATGATAAGTACTGCAAAGTGCTTGTTCCTATCTATTGCTAAATTTGCTTCTTCCTTCATCTAATCTGATCCTTTTGTTCACTTATGCATTTGTGGGGTATAAATGCCTCAAGGAGGACAAAGTCAGCTGAAAACAAACCAAGGGATATGTTCCAAGAAAGCAATACTGGTATGTTAAAAGAAACAAAGAATCAGGGGAAAACTTTATAATTTAAATTTAGCCCAAAGCAAGAGTAAGTTCTGCCAAATATTATGCAACTTTTGGGTGGTAAATCCTTGCCATCCTTGTTTTCTATTATTCACAACTTATTATCTCCTTTGTAAAAATCACCTGATAAAGAAAATGAATGTATATGCATATAATTGTGACTTGTATGTGTATATCAGTATACTGATATCAACCTAGTGTAAAGAAGCAGATTTTCTACTCATCTCTACGACATATTCCCAGGTGAACCTGGAGAAGATACAGTAAACAGAGCTTCCACACTGATTTGCTTTTTAAGGGGTTTGATCAGAGACAGACTTCATGCTTGCCCAGAACTCATTGTCTCAACTGACATTGATGATAGTTTTGTTTTGAATGTGCAAAGAGCAAGATAATGCTAACTGATAAAAAAAAAAAAAGGGGGGGGGGACGACAGGTCTCAAAGATCTCAGGTTGGATACCCAGCAACAGTAGACACTTTTAGGATTGCTATCTGTGCCTCATGTCCCCAGCAGAAACATAAAGAGTAGCCGCTCCCTCATTTCACAAGGTTGTTATGAAGATAAGTGTGATTAAACAAGATTTGGAGAATGTTCTGATGAGCACTGGAGAAACATTAATCATTCTGATTTTAGAAGGTTGTTTGAATAGTATGCATCAGGGGGCTGCAAATGGGACAGGAGAAAGAAGAATGGATAGCTGTTCATTAACTGAGTAAGCAGAGTCTACTCTGTGCCCTAAGTGCAATCAGGATGGTATGCAAAAATGGCTTATGATGGGGCTATCAGAAACTGCATTACTAAACTTATTTGCAGAAAATTGCATTTTCTAGCTTTTAAAATTATGGTCCTGAACTGTTTTTTAAAATATTTTGTTTGTATTAGAGGAAGGCAATTAAATTGCAATTTTGCTTTTGCAGCTTTGTGATTTATATGTGAGTCAGTAAACATTGTTGTAAGTATCTTGTCACCTACACTTGATAATTTTCCTCAGCATCAGCTCTGCACATTCTATTTGCTAAGATATCCCAGACAGGCATTTCTTGCCTCATATATCAATATAGGTTATCACCGGAGTAACTATTCTCAACCTGTTTTTCAAATTTATTCCTTCTTTTTGAAGAAAAAAAGAAAATTTTGTTTCCCAAAGTTTGTCTCTCTTTCCTAAGTATCAGCAAAGGTATTAATAGAGACTCACTCTCCCCACAAATCTTTTCTTGCTGCTTTAGACCACCACTGCTACGGTGCTGTCTCTCCCATCACCCATCACTTGATGCATCCCTGCTACTCCACATACACACCATCTCTCTTACAGTTTACAGAGGCTTTGAGAAATTAATAGTGTGCACTGCTGAAATTGCTTGTCTTATTTTCTTTCTGACCCAGTCTGGGATTGAATAAAACACTACATAACTATACATTAAAGAAGACAGAGAGCAAGTGGTTTCTCTTTGCAGGACATTTCATGCAAATGAGCTAGGGAAAACAAGATCCCTTTATAGCTTCATCATTAGGCAAAAACTCATCTGATGTGACTTAAAGCTTTATTCCAGCCTGGGGTGTTTTCCCTGACCCTGTTTATACCAGCACTGTACTTGGAGTTCTGATGGGCAGCAACTGGTGCATGCTGTAGACTACAGCTCTGTGAGTGCATTTAAGTAATGTGCACACCACCACAGGAGAAAATTGGGCCAGAAATCGTAGTCTGGAAGCAAAGAGATTTCCCTTTCATCAAACTAACGGCAGAAGCTCTACTGAGCTTTTCTCTGCAAGCTGTCACTCTTGGATGTTTCTATAGACTTTCCAAACTGCTAAGTTGCAGTAAATAGCAAATAAAATAATTTGGCCCAGTCACCACTTGGATCTATGAAGTTTTGAATCTCAGAAAGCTCCTAACAATCAGACAAGCTCAACAGATTTTTAAGAAAGTGTAATCAAAAGCCTGGAGGATGTGTTAGAAGTATGAGTTCTGCCTGACTCTGAGTGAAGATGAAGCCAAACTGACAGTGCATTATAAAGAACATACGTCTCTGTAGCAATGCCTTTCATGGAGGAGTGCTTGGTACTTTCTGATGATGAGCAAAGGGATTGAACAGTGTGGTTTTAGTACGGCAGTCATGCACTCCCAGCTCTGTGAACTGAACTCAGAGACGTAATGGACAGCTGAAATTTTTGACTGATGTTTGGTGGTTGCTGTTAGCCAAAGATCAGTAATTTTTGCACCTCGATAACTAATTTGTTGTTTTTCTGTAACAGGTGGGTCATTGGAACAGGTGAATCGTTTGTTAATAATCTTGTTCCCTAGAGACAAATATTTGGGGTTTTTTTAATTCATTTTTGTTAAGCATGGTATAAAACAGAAACATGGACTCAAACTGTACAGGATGGGTTTATTCCAGGGATAAATCTGCATGAGTCAATGCTGATCCTGTAGAGCATGTTTTAAAACTGTTCAGTTGGACTTACCATCAGAGAAGACAGAGTTGCTGCATGGCAAGGGTGTCTTTGCTGTGTTGCATGTGTAGTTCCAAAATCACAGCTTGTTCTTTGGATCATCCAGAGAGACAGAGGGAGAGAAACTGCTGGGTATATAGACTGTGATTGCTTATTTTAACTCAATATAAAACATAAGAATACAAGACTTCTGACAGCTTTAAAGCTCAGCAATCTCCAATACGTTGATTCTGCTATTCTATACATTTAATTTTCTTTTTAAAATGTATCATATTTCTCCAAGCAGTGATTTGCTTTTCAAATTATCGTTGCCTAGCTAAGACTTGTGTACCAGGTGCCATGTAAAAGCATGTTAAAAGTAGATAAAAGCAATTTATCCTGCCCTCTAATTAGAGATGTCTTGTCTTTACCACTGACAATAGCAGTATGCAGCTGTGGCAGAGGAGAGATAATAGCACCAGAGCAGAGAGAAATTAAAGATAGGTTATCATATGTTGGCTGATGTAGAGTGTCATCTCTCCATTGCATAGCTAAGATGGTCCTTAGGAAGAATACTAACTTAGCTGTTGGACTGACTCAAGCAGATTTATTTTAGTTATTAAATCCAAGGTAGAATTTTATTATAATGAGGCAAAAGGGGCAGAATAATAATGTCTCCATTAAATACACAGAAAGAGAATGTGACTTGTCATGATTACTGTATCAATAAATATATGCACACCACGTCCCAGGATATGCTGGATCTTTATGAGGGTGGGACTGAGATTCATTTTTGCCCTGCATAGAGTTCCTGTTCAGATGAAGTGAATGAGTGCCGGGGGTGTCATATAATGGGATAGATGACTCGATGGCATGTTTCCTGGATCATATAAAGGGTACCTTTAGTTCAGCAAGAGGCTCTAAATGAATGGAAAAAGGGTGGCATAAGCCTGTGCAGATATAATCTTTTTCAATCTGATACCTCAATATGTTACATACAGGGAGTCTACACGGGAAAGTTGATGTAGCAAAAAGGAATTACCATCAGGGTTAGGACGGAGTAGTTTCTCAGGAATTATGAACAGTCTTGATGTGGGGGACCCATCGGGGAAAAACTGACAGATTTGAGCTGGATAGATATCTCTGATGGCTTTGTTATAGAATAATAGAATCACAGAATGGTTTGGGTTGGGAGGGACCTCAAAGCCCATCTAGTTCCAACCCCCTTGCCATGGGCAGGAACACCCTCCACTAGACCAGGCTGCTCAAAGCCCCATCCAACCTGGCCAGGGAGGGGGCAGCCACAGCTGGGCAACCTGTGCCAGGACCTCACCACCCTCACAGCAAGGAATTTCTATTGTCTAATCTAAATCAACCTTCTTTCTGTTTAAAACCATGACCCCTGTTCTTATCACTGCAACACAAATTTCTAAAAGGCACTTCTGAAAAAGTATTTTGTCATTCTCTATTAATACTACCAGGGTAAGACTTCTAAGTCCTTGTCATAACACCATGGTTGCCAAACTATTGAGGAATTTAAGAACTTGTCCTTTGTCTTCAGGAAGATGCTAACAAGGAAGTCATCATAAGTGTACTTTGTCCAGGTCAGAAGAGATCTAAAACTAAGGCCAAGACTTTTTGCTGAGGGAATGTGAGCTGGTGGGGAGAGTTTGTGTTCAAGGCCATGGTAGGAATGAGATCATGACCAGAGAGTATGCTAAGTCACTCTGCAATGTTCTTTACTAATGCAACCATTGACTTATGTCTATGCTTTTGAGTTAACTCATTGACAGATCTTCCGGACTCTATGACATGGAACATTGTACCGAACAAGCCTTTCATGTTCTAGATTGTGATTGTATGAGATGGCACAGAATCACGGAGTCACAAGGTTGGAAAAGACCTTTAAGATCATCAAGTCCAACCGTTCTTGTCCCATGCTAAACCATATCCCTAAGTACCTCATCTACCCGTCTTCTAAACACATCCAGGGAAGGTGACTCAACCACCTCCCTGGGCAGCCTGTTCCAGGCCCTAACAACTCTTTCAGTAAAAATTTTTTTCTAGTATCTAATCTGAAATTACCCTGGTACAGCTTCTTGCCATTTCCCCTTGTCCTATCTCCTGTTACTTGGATGAAGAGACCATCGTCCACCTCTCTACAACTTCCCTTCAGGTAGTTGTAGACAGTGATAAGGTCTCCCCTCAGCCTCCTCTTCTCCAGACTAAACATTCCCAGCTCCCTCAGCTGCTCCTCACATGATTTGCCCTCCAGCCCCTTCACCAGCATCGTTGCCCTTCTCCGGACTCGATCAAGGACCTCAATGTCCTTCTTATAGTGAGGAGCCCAGAACTGGACACTGCACTTGAGGTGCGACCTCACCAATGCTGAGTACAGGGGCACAATCCCCTCCCTAGACCTACTGGCCACATTATTTTTGATACAAGATGGGATGCCATTGGCCTTCTTGGCCACCTGGGCACACTGCTGACTCATATTCAGCCTGCAGTCAACCAACACCCCCAGGTCCTTCTCTGCCTGACAGCTCTCCAGAAAGTCTCCCCCAAGCCTGTAGCACTGCTTGGGGTTATGTCCCATGTGCAGCACTCTACACTTGGCCTTGTTAACCTTCATCCCATTGGTCTCAGACCATCAGTCCAGCCTGTCCAGATCCCTCTGAAGAGCTTCCCTACCCTCAGGCAGATCAACACTTCCTCACAGCTTCCTGTCATCTGCAAACTTACTGAGGGAGCATTCAATCCCTTCATTGAGGTAATTGATAAAGACATGGAACAGAACTGGACCCAGGACTGAGCCCTGGGGGACACCACTGGTGATCAGCCTCCAGATGTATTTTGTTCCATTTACCACCACCCTTTGGGCCTGGCCATCCAGCCAGTTTTTAACCCAGCTGAGGGTCCACCTGTCCAGGCCAGTGGCAGCCAGTTTCTCAGTCAGAATGCTGTGAGAAACCATGTTAAAGGCTTTACTGAAGTCCAGGTAGACCACATCCACAGCCTTCCCCTTGTCCATTAAGCGGGTCCCCTTGTCATAGAAGGTGATCAGGTTAGTTTGACAGGATCTACCTTTTGTAAACCCATGTTGACTAGGCCTGATCCCCTGACCATCACACATGTGCTGCAAGATAGCTCCCAAGATGACCCTCTCCATGATCTTCTCTGGGACTGAGGTGAGACTGACCGGCCTGTAGTTCCCCGGATCCTACTTCTGACCCTTCTTACACGTCTTTCTAATGTCCCAGATATATGTGCAGATTTGATACAACTGCAAGAATGCCTATCGAGGCACACAAGGAAAATAAATTTTAGTGCATAGAGTTTAGAATCAACAATGACGTTTACAAAGCTGAACAGACTTCCAGGATGAGTAATGTTTGCATTAGCATTGCTGAAGCTGGGAAATAAAATATTTGTTTAGTACATAATTCACATAAAATCACGGGTGTTCCTCTATCACTCTTGCAGTGTGATGCCTGAGAACTGTGCTTATCACTCACCTCCCCATGCTGTGGTATTGCAGGTACTCCACACCATTTGAGAAGCAGAAAATTTGTTTCAACTCTGACCTCTCTAGTTCCCGATTTAAGGGAAAAGAGATCAAGACATACTCCTCTACTTCTCTTGTTTTACTAGATACACACATAGTGTTGACCTGTTTAGTTCTCGTAACACATTTCTGTGATACCACTTGCAGCACTTGACATTTTCTCCAGAGATCTAATGATCTAAGTACTGGCCAGAGTTGGAGGGAAACATGCATCAGTGCAACTGGTTTGAAATAGAGTTGTACGTTTCTCCAGACCTTTCACCTGACTAGATCCCATCAGACATGAGACTCTTTCTATATTAAATAAAATGCTGATGTTACCTATAACTGTAAATAATTCCTGTATCTCCCACAGGGATATTGTCTCTGAAGAAGGCTGGAGATAAATCTAGGATACATACTCTGAACTGTGGTACTCACAGCAACAGAAAATGCTCTCCTTAGATTTAAGCTGAGCTTTGTTTTCTGTTTTCAGAGAGCGTGAATTTAAGTGCTGAAATCAATGAGTTCATCCATTCCTATATTGTCAGTATAATGCAGAGAGTAGGTTTGAAGGTCTTGGAATTGTATTTATGTCGTATCTGAAGTATTGCAAAATTTCACCCTGTAATTTTAGATTTATATCCTGGGGTTCTAAGCTTTTCAAATCCTTTTCTGACTTCATATGATTTTACATGATGCCTAGTGGGATTACAATGTGTACTACAGGACCATAGCTAGGCTTTCAATTAATGGCTTCATGCTGCTGCACACTGTTGCCGGGGAATTGTTCCATTTCTCCAGGACCACAGCATCTTCATGGTTTAAATAGCAGAGTTAGGTCACTGATACTGCTATACCTGTTAGATTACATTGCTTAATGGACGTGGTTGGTTTTTTTAGGCTGCTGTTATTTCCTTTTGTTTGCTGAGTAAATCTGTGTTTGTAAAAGTTTATAATGCTGGCAGCATTAGGAATAAAAGTCTCACATGTATCTAGGTCACTAACACCATGAATTGCTGTGACCTTCTCAGATATCATGCTTTCCATACAATCCCTACTTCCTAAAATTAGTTGACTGTATGAGATAATTACAGTTCATCCTCTCACCCAAACAATTAAATGACTGCTGGTGTCACTGTGTTTCCTGTTGCAGGTCAAATGCTGCAGTAGCAGGGGAAGAAGGAGGAAAGAGGTGGGGGATGTAGTATCATGTGGACTAAGCGAACGGCAACACAGACTGTTGTATCTAGCTCAGAGGCAGTATGGAAAAGGTGTCTTTGGCACTGAGCTTTCAGGGAGAAGATAAAAGGAGAGAGAAGGAGAGCCTCAGGTGAGGGAGCGGGAGAGAAAGCAGTGAAGCAAGCACAAGTCTGAAACCAAGCAGAAAAGCCAAGCACACAAAGCCTGACACATGCTTGGTACTCACTGCCTAGGAGGGTTGAAATCCCACAAAGCAGATGGGAAGTGGAGGAGTGAGCTCGCAGCAGGGACAGTGGCCAGAGGCAGAGAGGTGACATGGAGGCCCAACTAGAGAGCTAATATGTGGAGGTGGAGAAGAGAGGAAAATAGCTTTGTGGTGGAGTAGCAGCATTATGGGGGTTGGACTCGATGATCTCTTGGAAAGGGGTTATATGTGGGGTTGTGGTGACTACTGAAGGGGCTGAAGGAGATTGGATCCTCCTGCCAGTACCAGTCCTTACCCTTACCTTCCCCTTGTTCATAGCAGTGACAAGAATGGCAAATTCTCTTCCACACTAGTCCCACTCTGCAGCTAGCAGTCCTGGGATTCTGGGTTAGCCCGAAGGATTAGCTGAGGAGTAAAACCCGACTTCTTCTACACTCTGAGAAGACATAATCTAGTCCCATTTCTATGCTTCTTACAACAGCAGTGAGAGGATGCTTCTCAACCTGAGAGAGGGACCTTCCCTGAGCAGTGAAGCTGCCTTTGCAATTACTTCATGTTGCTGAAGAGACACAAACAAAAGGAGCTGAGCCAGTTCAAAGGGGCCATCATCAACAGGCTCCAAAGTTTTGTAATTGCCAACAATTTCCTTTCTGTTGCTTAAAATTCAAAAGCAGAATATTTTGGATGTGAAAGAAGATGACACTGCCAGTATCATGTATATATTTACACTTTACACTTATAATGTATATATTGAATCTGGCAAGAAGTCCAAACTGGTGACTCCAGCTCCAGCTTTGGCTTGTGTTGAGAGTTTGCATTACTCTCTGAAGTCTGGTTTTTAAAATGGAGCATGTGCAAATTGCAGACACCTTTGTGGGGTTAGTTTGGCATACAAATGGGGTAACAGATGACCAGAGATACCCTGGAGGTGGTTGGCTTCATGCATAAGTAGCTAACTTGTATTTGCAATTCCAGCAACTGCACATTTACCAGGTACAAGACTTCATTTCTCATAAGTGGAAGGCATGACTTTCAAAATTGGATGCTTAATACTGTGGATTAAAAGTACTGAGAAAATAAGGTAGCAACTAATTTGCTGCAATAGTGGGCTTTGAGGTTAAAATATTTCATATTCATAAAATATTTTAGACTTTTGTAGAAGTGTAAGTTTTACAGAGCAAAGATATATATATAATTGGTGAAGTGCAGTATTTTTGTGCACGGAATATTTTATTGAGATCTCTAATGGACTAGGTAAATGGATTGCCCCATAAAAAGGTTTACCAAGCCAATAAAAAGATCAAAGACATTTTTCACATTGCATCTCAAAGCATCTGAACCACTGAAGTTTAAGAGTTGTAATGCGACCTTCCAGCCTTGAAAAACTTGTTACAATGACTAATTGTCCTGCTTTGCGCTTTCAAAAGGTGATGACTGTATAGAAGCTGAGATCTAAAGAAGAATAGGAGTGAAGTGTGTGTGTGAGAGAGAGACAGAAAACCAATTCTGTAAACAGCCAAAGGCAGAAAGTTATAGACACAGGCTATAATTAAGGCCTAATGAAAGAAGAATGGGCATGACATAAACAAAGGGCAGAGGAGTTGATTATAACAGGAGGGTAGAGGACATGACAAAGAAAGGCAATGTCCTAACACAAATAGAATAAAGAGCACATATAGCACAGTGGAAGAAGATGAATACTGTGAAGAAAACAAAATATGTGTACAGCTCATTTACACTGCAGGAACTGTAACCAGTGCTTGCCTGAGATCATTTATATATATTTTACTCATGGCTTCATCATCCAGCAGATAAACACACATGACAATCGCTAGCAAGTAAAGTTTTTATCGTCTACGTCACAGCATTATTTTGTCCTTCTCTCCACTATTTTTACATGTCCATATCAAGTGAGCATGTGAGCTGGCATTACATGTGATGAAGGGTAGGATGCAGCTGCACAGAGGAACAGAGCATTAGGCTAGGACAGCTTGGACATCGGTGTCTTTCCTCTGCTCTTCCCGTGAGGGAAGTCATCTACATTAGGATGCCCCATTACCAATCAGTATGGACCACACCTGCCTCCTACACTGTGACATGTTTGTATAGGGGCATTGACACAGGCTGTGAGGCTTCTCAGAAGTAGCTCATGACAGACCAAGGTGATGGGCTGGGATTCATCAGAAGGGAGCAGGTCACTGCAAAACATGGACATCATGATACCTCAGAGGAAGCCATGAGGACAGAGGGGCTCATAGGTCTCTTCTTGTCACGCTGTGTTTTTCTTCCACTGCAAACAGACAAGCAGTGAGGGCACTGAAGGATGTTAAAGCTGCTCCTGGACAGCGTGGGTAAAGTAGAAAACATTTTTATTAAGGCTCCCAAGAAGAAATTGTCATCAGCCCAAGTTTGGTCTACTGTTCCCAGAGCTGTTAAATACTGAGCATCTTCTGCAATGCTCTGCACATCTTCTGCAAGCTCTGAGCCTCCTCAGCTCCCCAGGTTTTCAGTGAAAGCCAAGACTACTCCTTAATAAAAAGCGCCCTGAAAAGTCAGGCTCCTGGATGTAGTAAGTGGCTCTCGGGCAGTCGTAGGTGTTCCTTCTGTCTGCTCAAACATGCTTGTATGTTCAACAAATCATACATAATCATGTCAAATTATTAATATCTTGTGAAATTTCTGGAGTGCTTTGGGAATATTTTCCTAATGTTTTATGCAAACTACTTTGCTTGTTTCTTTGAGAACCTTTATTTATTTATTGAACTACTGATCATTTTCAGGACAAAATTAATCTATTTAATATATAAACTCTATTAGGCCATGCAGTAGGAGTTGTAAATTTTTTTTATTTGTTTTTTTTTAAATGGAGTGCATTTCTTTGTCCTGGAGGAAAGACCACACAGGCTTTAACCAAGTGAAAACAGCTGTGTACAGTCTCTGGTACTTGCTTTGTAAGATCACATCTGTGTGGTCAGCATGTGCTGCAATACTGTGAGTGGACTATTTATAGATCAGCTGTTTCAGTGTGGTGATCTCTCTGAAAATGTCAGTAGCTGTTTGGTCTGTTCACTTGATCATTACATTATATTTGGTCAAACTGTCAAAAAAAAAAGCTTGAAATGCAGATGATTTTTTTTTAATTATTATTTTTATGACACTGTGTCTCAGTATTCACTAACTTCTTGTTGGCCAGAATATTTTCCAGCTTTCCGGTCCTACTCTGGGAACAACGTGAAGGGTGCACAGTCTGCCTTGCTTGTGAATTTCAGTCTACCAGAAGGTCTGTATAATGCCTGCTTCCTACTTAATTTCCATTTAGACAGTAAGTGTCAGGAGTTTTGTGTTGCACAGGCCCTGTGCTCCTGCAGAGGATAATGCTTAGCATGTGTATCCAAGGTGAGTTTCCATTGTAGTCTATCAGATTGCATCAGACTTTCAAACAAATTCAGTTCTGGGACTGAGCATTTCCAGAGCTTTGGCTGCCTTCTTGTATCTAATGAGAATACCTCATGTACTTTATTAGATAACTGCCTTGAGAGATGCATAATTTTGCAGAATCTCACTTTTGAATAGGCATTAGATTGCAGAGGTTGTGTGATAAAATGTTTACAATGGATAATGGATAGCATGGACTTGTAAAATTGCCCTTGAAAAAGCATTATTTTTTCAGTTCCATTCAGTGGAGAGATACTGGATGTAAAGACATCTGGTTTTCTGTCCTTGTTTTAACAAAGATGAGAAAAGACCAAGTGGAAGTGTTGGACCACTACTACAGTTTGCAAATTAATGTGGTCACTGTTGTCTGCTGCGATGTGGTTTGAAGGTGAGAACAGAGAGGAGCATCACACAAGATGAGAGAAGTCACACGCCAAGAATATGCATAGATGTGCTGAGAAGGAGCTTGAGTGATTCTTCGTTAATTGATAGAGCAGTACAACGTGAGGATGAGATAATGAAGGTATCCTAGCAACAATATTTTCATAACAAGCATGGCCTGTAATAATGCAATGAATGCCAGCCACATTTTATTAATTCAAGAGGGTGAAAGCAGATAATTTTAATTAATAAAACCTAGCAGCAAACTCCTAATGCAGAAATTTGATAAGCCCTCTATTGTGGCACCGTTGCTGCAGTTTCATGAACTTCTTAGAGTTTCCTAACACTGAAATTACAAACTAGTCTTAGGTGTGTTAAGGTGATGCTCGTGCTCTTCTCATTTCGTAACATAAGCATGCTTTTAGACCAAGACCTCCCTTCCTTGTTACTAATAACAGGGAAAAAATAGACAACAGGGGGGAACATTTATTTCCTGTTCAGGGGAAGTCTTTGCTGACCCTGTCACCTCCTGAGCATCCCACAGCCCTGCTCCCTGGGAGCAAGGTGCTGGGGCAGAGCATGGGCTGACCTGGAGCAGGCAAGGCAGCGTGGAGCTAAGGATTTCTGCTGCTGTGCCAGCAGCACACACGTGTGTCGCACAGTGGCAGATGAACTTGTTCCTGGGCCAAGCAGCTGTCATTTAAAGAGCAACAAATGGTTTGCTGTAGAGCAGATGGAATGGAGATTTGACCCTTTAATTTATTTGCGTGTCTGTGTATATAAAGTTGAGATTCCTACAAAAATATAAAGTGAAAAGAAGAAAAAACCCAAAACAAAACACAAGAAAGGCTTGAGATACCCAGGTTATTCTGTGTGCACAATACCAGAAAAAATAAACCAAGTGAGTCTTTCAGCTGGCGTAATTCAGGTTAGCTTTACAAAACTTATGTTGCTACAATGGATTTCTGCCAACTTACACCAGCTGATGATCTGGCTGATTATGTCTGTTAATTTGTTTGTGACGTTTATAATGCCTTCTCAGACATTTTAACTCTGAAGATGATTTGTTGGATTCCACATGCTCTGGGATGATTATGAATTTTTATGTTCTGAGTGAGCCAGGTCAAACCACCGCTGCAGGCTTTCCCTGTCGGTGCGTTCAATCAAGACATTTCCATTTGCAGTTCAGCCAGAGTGTACTGGCATGCAAGTGCCAGCCAAATTTAGAGGAGGCACATCCCTCAGGTCTCTGGAAAAAATCTTCCTGGGATGAAACCCAGCAATGCATCTGGTGTGGGTCACTTAGATCCATTTATCAGCACAGACGAGGGGACTGGTTTTTGTGGGAGAGCAGGGGTGGAGGGATCCTGGACCAATGCCAACACCACATCTTTTCCACAGACCCTTATGCGCCCTTATCACTGTTACTTAGTTAAAAACATGACAAAAGTGGCTTTGCTCTGTGGACCAGATCACCAGGTGTGACTCTGACTGGCTGTGGACCTCAACTTGGGAGCTGCTCTTGCCGACTTATTTACAAACCAGAGGGAAGCTGGGGAATCAATGGTAGGTCAGGTTTTCTCTATTGGATTCTCTCAGAATTTGCATGATCTGTAAATACTTAGCAAAAATAATTTAATTGGGGGAGGTAAAAAAGGGCCAGTGTGTTTGAAACTGATTTATGGATGAGGCAGATACACGGAGACACCCCGTACAGTCCCTCAAGCGTTGCATACCCATCCCAGAGCGCAGGTAGAAGCACTCACAACACACACGAGGAATCCTTGTAATGGCCAGAAACATGTGTCTCATTGAGTCTATGCACAGCTCATGTGCTCTGTGGCATGCTATTGCCATCATTACAGACTGTCCAATTTAAGAGTTATTGAAGAAGACGGAGATGTTTTTCTTTTTTCTTTTTTTTTTTTCCCAAACATCTATGATTGCCTTTTTGGTGTGCTGTATGAGTATTGGAGCCTGCTTTCCCACACTGCTGAAAGAATACTGGTGCAAATGTTCTCACAAGTCTATATTTAAAGGAGCACTCACATCACTTTTGCTTCTTTTGCTTTCCACAAGTATTTCCGCAACATAAAACATAGTTCTCATGGAAATACGCAAAAGGCGGGAATTGAACCCAGCCTAATGGTGAGGTTCTACCACATGGAGTGGGTGAGATGGGGTTTCATAAAGACATGAAGCTGCTACAGCGTCTTAGGTTGTGTAAGAGCAGGTGTATTGAGAGGAGCAGGCTCAATATGGTATCCCGTGAAACTCTACAGGCTTAAAATGGTGCTAGGGATTTCTGGTTAATTAAAGATACCAAAGAACACTTACCTAAGTTAAAATAAATATCTTCTGTACAGAGATTACTTATTCTCAATGCAGAACTGCTAAGGACAGCAATTTTCACAGACAAGACTTCCTCAGTTTGCTTCATTTGTTTTTTCATGTCTTCCTGTAAACACACAGAGATTTGAAACTCCTGGAGGCTAAATCAATGAAAAACTACTACACTTAACAATTCAGCTTTACATCATTGCACTTTATTCAACAATGTACATTAATCTACTTTAATTTACTTTCCTGATCTTTTTTTTTATATGCTTTGTTATAATGAAAAATTAATTATCCCTTGAATTTTTGGAGTTGAACCGTATATTTTGAGAACTCCTTCTTTTCTCATATTCCTGTACATTTTGGGGCGCAGCTTTTGTTTTAGCCAAAACATATTATGCATTGGAATATTTACCTCACAAAGAATTTTGTCCAATTTGGGGTTTTTTTAAGCTTCTAGCTCTTCTGCAGGAAAACCATGGAGTGCAGCTGTATTTTTTACATGATTTTAGGCTTGATGGATTCCAGCCTGCAGTGCTTGGACCATTGGCCATAGTGATGGTTGAGCCATTAGAGATTATGACTGTGGAGAAGGAGCGACTTCCAAGCGCTGGAATAGGGCCAGGTCTGACCCTGGGAAATTAGAGCCATCAGCATAAATTCATGTCTTAGAAAAAAATGCTCAAAATTGCACAAGGAAAATCTAAGAAGTGATTTGCTACATCATTGTTTTTTAAAGGGGCAACATTCATTTTATTTTAATAAATTATCTCAAAGTATATTTATTTATTAATCATTTTCTTTAAAACTTTTTTTTGTCTGGTGGAGTCTTTGAGACTTTGCTCGGGGGAGAGGGGAAAGAAACACTGGGGAGAGTAACTGATTTGTCTTTCTCTTCCTAAAACAGACTGCTGGAGCCCTTGGCCCCAGCTCTGATGCAATTGTTTAAAATATGTTGTGCTGCAGTGACAGTCAAACATGTACTTTGTCATAGAAAGATTCCCAATAGAAGAGACCCTTCTCAAACTGCTGCTCCAATTAAATAACCCTGCAGTTAGTTTAAATGTCACAAAGCTTCCAGTCTTAATGGTGGAGATAAAAACTGAACCCTCCTTCTCCCTGCAGTGCATGTGATTCTTTAGTTTGTTAAAGAATATGATTTTATGATTTATTCTTATTATGTAAAAATAAATAAACATTTTATTTGGAAATTAATTATAGTGGAAATATGTAACACTTATGCTTTATGCTTACAAGGTTGTGTTTTGTGGCTGTTAAACTGTTTCCTAAACAGAATTGTTAATGCTAGATCAACCGACCAAATGTTTTTTGTGAGGCTGAGCATTCTTATCCCTTAATCGAAAAGAATTCGTAAGCCATTTCTATTTTGTTGATCTGCAAAATGGAAAAAGGTTATTTACACTTAAAAATGTGAATGAAATAATGTTGATCTGTTTACAATATATTTCACTGCAAAGTGCTTATCAGAAAGAGAAAATAAGAAGTTACAGAAAAGGATTGCACATATTCTAACGAGTGTCGTTTATACCTCCTTATTTTACCCAATCTGTTTTTTAAAGTTCCACACATTTTGGCATTTATTAACAGGATTTAAATGGCTAACAGTTCCCAAAGCACTGACTGCATTTCGGGGTGAAGTTCTAGCCAATGCCAGTTTTTGCTAAAACTCTAATCAGCGAAGATGCTGCGCTTACTGAGAGACGCTGTCTCCCTGAAAACCAGTCTTAATAGAAAAAGAAAATTGATAGAAATAAAACGGAAAGCACAGAGATTAAATTATTTGCTCACAGCTATGAAGACATCAGCTGAGTCAAAAAGCAAAAGCTGATCTGCCCCCTGCAATTTAGCGCAGTGCCCTATGCAATTTTGCTCTTTACAGCTCCTTTAGAGGGACCCTCAGCACCCAATTAGAGATGGTTGAGGAGCTGACAGGTTAATTCCTGCACAAAGCTGTGAATGAAGCGGGTTTGCTTCAAAAGTCTTCCACAGGTTGCAGAAGGACTAATCCACACAGCCTCTTTTGAGCAAAGCCACGTATGAACATGAACTCATTCCTTTGTTGATCTGCAGCTAAACTGAAGAACTGGAAAAGTACTTCTAGGTGGCAGTGGTTTCTCACCTCTCTCTGTCCCCACTTTGAAGACAAACATTGATATTGACAGAGAGAGAGACAGGTACCCACCCTGTGAGATGGCTGCACGCAGAAACAGGCACTCAACTATATCTGTTTCCCAGAGAAACAGGAAATACTGTAATGTGAAATGCAATGATGTCAATAGCAGGGTGTGTAGCATTTTGCCCTTGGATGGCTGCAGTAGAAGGCAGAGGACCTTCTCCTGACAGGACCTGTAGGTGCTGGGACCAGCTTCAGGAAGGGCAGAGAAATGGACCTGAGCTCCCTGTGCTGCCTAGAGCCATCAGGCTAAGGGTAACTGCCCAGGGGGAACCTACCAGAGCTGCTACTGACCACTTTAATGTGGATAAGGTCTCTGCTTACCTAACAAACATTATTGACGATAAAATCATCAGAAAAACAGACACGGTACTAGTATATTTTATCTGCTTCCCAAATCTCCCAGGCCTGTTTGGAATAGCTTGTACACTTGTTATTTCTTCTAAAGAGACACCTGGCTTGTTTAAACACTGGAAGTGTAATAATTATGACATGAAGTCTTGACATCCTCATATTGCTCAGCTGCTGGTGGATATCCCTTTGTAAATTGCCTTGAAATTAATTTATATCTGGAGCTGTAACTACAGTGTAACATGATGCACTTCAGCTGGCAGATGCAGAAGATGCTGGTGCGCCTCTAAGTAGCATCTGAATATACAGAGAAAGCCCAAGTTTGGTTTGCATCATTTCAGTGTTTGTGAGTTGTAAAAGGACCTCTGCTTTTTTGTGTCGCTTTTAATGACACAAGCTCTATGTCTCAGAGGTATCCTTCTTCCTCTCTCCTTCCATTGTCTTCTTATGTGATCTAGGACCTGTTTCTGGGTGGCTGGGATTACATTTCCTTCACTTCATTCTTTACACTTGCTCTGTTTTGCAATGTTTTCTGCTGAGGAATGGAAAAAAAAAAAAGACAGAGCAAAACTGGAAATGACTGATCAGATTCCAAACTGGGAAACAATCTGGCAGCCGGTAAATTTTTTTTTTCCTCACACTTTTCTGTGGTACTTGCTTTAGATATATTATTAACAATAGGGAAGAAAAACCCCAGGTACCAGGTACCAGTATAGGTTGGGGACTGGCCTGTTGGAGAGCAGCGTAGGTGATAGGGACCTGGGGGAACTGGTGGGCAGCAGGATGACCATGAGCCAGCAATGTGCCCTCATGGCTGAGAAGGTCAATGGCATCCTGAGGTCTATTAGAAGGGGCGAGATTCTTCTCCCCCTCTGCTCTGCCCTGGTGAGACCACACCTGGAATATTGTGTCCAGTTCTGGGCCCCTCAGTTAAAGAAGGACATAGAACTCCTTGAAAGAGTCCAGCACAGGGACGCCAAGATGATGAAGGGAGTGGAACAACTTCCTTGTGAAGAAAGGCTGAGGGAGCTGGGCCTCTTGAGCCTGGAGAAGAGGAGACTGAGGAGTGACCTCATTAATGTTTATAAATATGTGAAGAGTGATAGTCAGGAAGATGGAGCCAGGCTCTTCTCAGTGAGGGCCAGTGACAGGACAAGTGGTAACGGGTACAAGCTGGAGCATAGGAAGTTCCATGCAAGGAGGAACTTTTTCACTGTGAGGGTGAGGGAGCACTGGGACAGGCTGCCCAGAGAGGTTGTGGAATCTCCTTCTCTGGAGACATTCAAAACCCACCTGGATGTGTTCCTGTGTGATTTAGTCTAGGTGATCCTGCTCTGGCAAGGGGGTTGGACCAGATGATCTTTTGAGGTCCCTTCCAACATCTAACGTTTTGTGATTCTGTGATTCTGTAATAAAAATAATAATAGGAAAACAACTGTGGAGCTTTTGATTTCCTTCAACCTTTTGCAGTGCACATCAGCACTATAAATATCTTTTGACTTCTGACATGAGAATAAACTTTCTAGGATATCATACCTTTGCTATTCTGTACTTGAATCTACATCATATTATAAAGCTTTTCAAAAAGTAGCAAGACATAAGGTGTGGTGGTGTTTTTTTCCAGCTATTTGTGATATTGCAAAATCCAGTGTACCAGCTGAATGCTTACACTGGGACATTTGAGTAAGTATAACTTTTTTTCAAAATATCAAGGCCACATGCTGTTAGTGCAAAGACTGTTGAATAAGATTCCCAAACAGTCTGGGCACTTAAATGCTGTTAAAAGTAATTTGCCTCAAAAAAACTTCTATTACCCCATCCCAGCTTGTGGTTCATAGCAGAATTTTAATAGGTCAAAATGAAAAAAATGTTAAATTCTGAGAATATTTTGACACTGGAAATGTGTTTAATACTCAAGTTATTGTTTTCTTTCACTGTCCTAGAAGATGCTAAATACAGCAGCACAGCAACTTGCTTTAGCCCAAAATCCTGTCAGTGTCTTTCAGCTGTCTGTGGCCTTTGATGTAAACTTTGCTTTAAACTAATTTTCAAGTGCTGCTGCAATGCTGAAGGAGGCATGGGGGGTTTCCCGCTGAGCCCCAGCAGGTCTTGGGTAAGACTTCAGTGAAGTCCTTGAGAGACATTTGTCTCAAAACTCTGAGTACATTTGCTTATGAATTCATAAGCCACAAGAATTTATGTTGTTGGTGATATGATTTCTTTATTTGGTTTTATACCTCTCCAAATTTACCTGCCTCTGCAACATTTGAACAATAAACCAAATAATTTTATATTTTTTTCCTTCAGAATACATATTTTTACACTGCAATCCAGAGGCTTCTTTGTCTGTCACTGTAAGAGTGACACATTGTCCCTGCAGCTTTTTTTCTTTGGTGACATGAAACATGAACAGGAAAAATAGGAGAAGAGAAGCAAAGAACAGGACATGTTCCAGATGCAATGGTGTGTACCCTTAGAAGAAAAAAGATCAGTACAAGCCTCACAGTCGGCAAAATTATGCATACCAATTATCAGGCATAAAACTAAGTTCCAACAACACATTAAAATCTCTGCAAGTTTAAAGATGGAAACTTGTTACTTTAAAAAAGTCAAAGAAAGACACAATTGCGTAGCATAATTTGCCAAGTGTTCCACTGCTGTACAGTAGTTTTGGTTGTTTTGCAGAAATTGTGGTTGGTACAGGTACCTTATCAAGGAAGATGCCTCCTTATTTGCTTATGGACACATTTATCAGACACCAAAATCAAGATCATAATCAAAAGTTCTTGCTTTACACAAAATATAAACACTTCTATAGGAAGCATGTTACGAGTCACAATTAAGAATCTGGAATAAGTGGTTTTGACTCAGTGGCTTAACTTAAATGAAGGTTGAAACTTGTGGCATCCTGTTAATCAGATTAACTTTTATTTTTTGGCAAAAGACTCCCATCCTCCAAATCATCAGAATCCTCAGCGAGTCCTAGCTATTCCCACTGTCCTGCTCCAGAATATAGGAACTTTATCTTTTAAGATAATTTGTCTCGGAGATAACTCAGGCAACTGCCTTTCCCTTTACGAGAGCTATAACTGTCTATGAAAGAGATAGATTCAGTAACTCCTCAGAAAAAAACAAAACAAAACAAGACAATACACACTAACTCTTGGAACTTGAAAAAATGCTATAGAAATGCCAAGTATTATAAAAAATCAAAGCAGATGTTCAATGCAAATGTATAGAGAGATTATAAACAATAGGAGGAGCTGAACCCAGGTAGGAGATTATTTCAATGGCACTCTATTATTATACATTAATACACTACTTAGTAAATCCCATTGTTATCCCATGCTCAGAGTGCCTACAGTGGGACTCATGTAGCTTTGCCATTAAATTCAGCAGTGTGCCCACATTCCAAGAAAAGTGAAGACAGGCCATGCTGAACTGCCATCGCAGGACAGAAGCAGGATGCAGTGTTTTATATTCTGCTTTCTGGCTTGGATAAACTCTGAAAGTGGCAATACACCTACCTGGCTAAAAAACAACTTGAGATTCTCTGTATCATGCCACAACCACTGCCAAGGAAAGTCTGTGCATAAATTTAATTGTGTTTGTCTGCTCAAGTTAAATCCTCCTTTAGATCCTGCACCAAGTTCAATTTATGTCTTGCAATTTCAGGGAGAACACTCTTACCTGGAATACTTTGACTAAATCTATGTAGAACTGAGCTGTGACTGGAAATGATGGAGCAAAAAGAAGTCTTAATACAAAGGCCAATCAGGGATGTTTGCTCCTGGAGGTGTATTGAAGGCAAGATTGAAAAAGCTCTCATTTGCTCCAGTCTCCTTTTTTTCCAAGGTTCTCAGCATTTTTCTCTTGTTTGTATTCTAAAACAAGAAAGAAAACTCGATGACCAACTGAAAGAAGTGATAATAGACTTTTCATAGAATCATAGAATCATAGAATAGCCTGGGTTGGAAGGGACCCCAAGGATCATAGAGCTCCAACCCCTCTGCCACAGGCAGGGACACCAACCTCAGGCCTGGATCTACACAAGGTTGCCCAGGGCCCCATCCAACCTGGCCTTGAACACTTTCAGGGACGGGGCATCCAGTACCTCTCTGGGCAGCCTGTTCCAGCACCTCACCACTCTCTCTGTGAAAAACTTCCCCCTAATATCTAATCTAAACCTCCCCTCCTTTAGCTTCGATCCATTCCCCCTTGTCCTTTTAAAAAGTTGATTCCCCTCCTGTTTGTATGCTCCTTTCAGTTAATGGAAAACTGCAATGAGGTCCCCCCACAGCCTTCTCTTCTCCAGGCTGAACAAGCCCAGCTCCCTCTCACTTGCATTATAATAGTGTGCAGCATAATGCCAATACCAAGAACAATTTTATATCTATACAAGCTTTATTTTTAGAGTTTCTTGGGAGGAAATGAAAAAATGTTAATTTCCATTTTACAAGTACTTTAAAGTGTGGTATAAAAGTATTTCCTTTTGAATACCTTTTTCCCTTTAATTTTCAATAGCATTGTTTAAAAGTTATCATCTTGTCCATCTGTTCAGTATATATACATTTTTGTTGATAATAATAATTCCATTACATAATATATTTACTGTTATTCAATCAGCTGGACACTCAGAGCTGGTATAAATCACTCTGTACTTATGACTGTTTCCTGTGAAATCACCAAATACTTACAGTCCAGAGTTATGACACTCTTGAAGGATTTATGGCCATCACAAGACTGTAGATAACCAAAAGGAGTCAAGGATGACAGAGCTGCCTGGGTGATGAAGCATAAACAAATTCCTCCATACTGTAGACTTATTAATCAAAAACAGCACTTCCTAAGTCAGACATTTTAAAACATGAGAAAAAAATGCTCCAAATAATTTTTTTCTTTCATGGTGCCCAGCACAAATAGCATTGTTTAGTAAAAATAAAGATATATTGAATGTTGTTTTCTGTACTCTAGTTGAATTCTAAGTTGTGTCCAAAGCAATGTGAACAAATCATGTGTAAAGGTTGTCATCTGGCAAATACTGTCAGTTGTCACCTTCCAATAGAATAAATATATTTAAAGAACATGGATGTTAAATGTATGCTATGTTCTAAATCTCCTTAAATAATATATGTATTCTACTTAAATAATATATGTACGTACATATTAAATTCTTCCCAACGGCAACAAAAAATAAATGAAAATATAAACCTTTTTTTTGTTTTAGCTACTTTTATTATAAAATGTTAGAGTACTAAAGTAGTATAACAAGGCCTATAGCAGCTAATGAAATTGAAAGACTTACTATAACGATTGTTTCAAAAACCTCCGCAACAGAAATCAATTCATCTTGTCTTAATCCAGTATCTCTCCCTGTCTGGTGCATTTAGTTTCTTTTATTTGCTTTTCATTTACTGTCAAAAAGGTAAATAGCATGACCTGGAAAATTTTGATCTTAAAATACAAATAAGAAGGAGAGGTATCATAATGGAATGATTAATGTCATTCAGTGAGGTTTCAATGAAAATAAATCTGTTAGAAATGGAATTGATAAATCCAAAAATTGGATTGATAGGAAAGTATGTTGACATAATCAATACCTATTAAAAATCTGGCTTAGTCTTCCATAATATTTTGGTATAATACTGTATATGTGATACACACAGCAAGTATTATACAGATTAAGCCTAGCTACCAGCAGAATGTAAAATGCAATTGTAAATTGCAAGGATTGTCTGACAGGAAGGAGGCTTCTAGTTGGTCCCTCTGGGTTCTGTTCTCTGTCTGCATACACTGCCCTTGGTGGTGGTAGGAAAAAAAAAGCAATCTAAAATCATTGCTCTTAACATTAGCAAGTGATTAAAAAGTAAAAGGTAAATAGAAAATAATGACAGCGACAGATAAGGCATGCAGGGTTGACTTGCTTGGGAAAATGAGCTCATTTTAACACAGCTGAATTTCAGGTCATGCTTCTAGGAACAAAGGAATCCAATCTTAAAATCAGATTTCTGCTTGGAAACCTCTCTTTGGACTAGGAAAGATGGAGGGGCTATTAGTATAAACAGCCTGCACTACATGAACTACCAGCATGATATAAAGCTGTTTTGGGATATATGAACTGCAGAGATGATGTTACCATATTGATAGCCATACTGTGATTAATGCTGGATATGTCATTCCAGTACTGTTGACTCTACTTGAAAAACCATGATGGAAAATTTTTAAAGATTTGAAGTTCCAAACTAGCCTGGCATTTGGAAGCGTTCTGTACTGCAGTGATTCTTAGGGATCCAGAACTTCTTAGCATAGCCAATGTAATTTTAAGGAATTACTTGATATTTTAAACTAAGAATGAGAAATACCAGTGAATATAAAAAATGGCATAATTATTGCAATTCGCTGGAGACTGGCTAAGTAAGAACGCAGCCTTTAGGTAAGAACATACCTTCTACAATCCAAGGTTAGGTTTTGTCATCACATTTCCCTTTACATGCATGTTTTTAAAACAACTTTTAAAATTCTGCTGATTAATGTAACTAAAAAAAAATGGGAGGAATGACCCAAGACTTCACCAGTAGGATTGTTTGACTCCTGCTAGGACACCTGGAATCACTATCCGTTCCCTGGAGCAAGGAGCTCAGGAGCAGAGCTGTGCTGATGCCATGCTCTGCTCTTTCTCCCAGTCCCTGGTCCTGCGGAATTAAGATTTGGCTCCCTGGTTTTGCTCTCACCTCATTGGAGACTACACCAGATTGCTGGTTTCTGTGTCTGCCTCCAAAAGGACAGCAATTCAAATACATCCCTGTCTTAATGCCCTATAAATTTATTAATTATAAAATAAATGCATTTGGTATTTAATAAAAACCATAATCTATATTTGGTGTCTTTGTTGTTTGATCTGTTTTTTGTTATGATTTTTAAAAATATTCAGTGAGATTGATAAAAGCCTAATTAATTTTCACACCACATGGAACATACACTTTGAAGACCCAGATATAGTAAAAGCTTAGGATGACAGTGACAGAAAAGAAAACTTTTTGACTGGTAAATTGGATGACTATACATGAAGTCATGGAAATAAAAACAAGAAACACATGTATGCATGTGCTTAAGTCCCTAAGGTGTTTTCACAACAGGACCTTTCTATAAAAGCCTTTTCAATATATTTCTTCATGATTCTTTCTTCGAATGCCATCTGACCTTAATAAAACTGCCCTGGCTGCTTTACAGGGCATAACATACAATTCCTAGAGGTCTCTTACAAACACCAGTATTTTTATAGTGTTCTCTGATAATCTTTGAGAGCTGAGCCCAGTTCCTGATAAATTGGCGTTATTCTCCCAGGTTGATTGTGAGTAGTTATTAAAAATGTAACACGGTGTAAAACATGACCAGGAGTTTATGTGTGGAAAATTTTAGACAAAGTGTGAAAGTTTATCTTTGAGTAGAGAAAAATGACACTGCCTTCATGCAGGCTTGTTTGGTTGTTTTGGTTTTTTTATTGGAGCCACTAATGGTAAGGAAGAGAAAATCTTGTGTGCATTCTAAGTACTCTGCTTTTAAAAGGCACTGATTCTAGGCAAATATTTGCAATTATCACGATTATAGTTTTGATGTCTTCAATTAAAAGAGTGTATTGCACTATTTTTTCTATTTTTTCATGGAATTTTTTATTCCTGTGTTGCATGATGTTTCTTTCAGAAGGTGCTATGGCTTACATAATAAGATGCTGTATCAAATAATGTGGTATTGCATTGTTCTATATTTTGCCAATAAATTGCCCTAAAAATTATATCCAAATTCCACTTCAAAATAGATCAATTCAATAGTGTTCACCTTTAGCCTAATATAGATGCTCAAGTTAAAATTAGTAGTGCAAGTGCCCATGCAGTGCTTGTGTTCACAGAACAAAGAGACTGTATTTATGACTTTATTATTTATATGCAGTTCAGTATTTTTCTCTCCCACGTTTGCTGAGGGTTTAACTCAGTAGTGAGGAAGAGAGAGGAGTTGTACACAAAATGTAATCCCAAATTCCCAGTTTCTTCTGCACAGCCTTTACTTTTATTCTCACAGAGGGATCTGAGGCAAGGCTTGCATAGGTAGCTAGGAATCTTTCTGCCAAAATGATGCACATAGTACTAGTCAGCAAGAGCTGACAACCTCTGACTTGCTTATACTCATGCAAAACTGCTTACACACTTGATAGATTGTCTCCTTTCTCTAAAGGTCTTTTTGCTGCTAGTTCATGTGGAAAAGTTTTACTAATTCTACAGCTTACAAGGTAAGGCCACTTCATTTGGCTTTGTTGTTGTCTCTTCCTGTTACAAGTGTGTATCTAATACTCTTCTCAGCCTCAGGTCTCCTGCACTATTACTTTTTTCCTCCCACTAAATATATCTTTGGAGTGTTTTCTCATAGGTATAATATCTTCCATTTTTCCAGCTTTAACCTTATTTTCTTGCTTCTCTTCCTAACCACTTGATGTCATTTTAAATATCTTTTCCTCACTAGCATTAGCAGTTCCTCCCACCTTCATAGAAGCTTTGATTTTCATTTATTTGCTACATCGTGAAAGATAACATCTAATATGCTTAGACTGAGTACTTACCCCTGCAGTACCCCAGATGAAACCCCTCTCTCCCCTGAACTGATACATGGCAATTTATCATTCCCCTTTGTAATTCTCCTGGAAAGGTTAGATCTAATGGGTTTCTAAGCAAACACATAAAATCTTAACTTCCCTATCAGAAGTGAAGTGGTGGAAGACAGAGTTAGGACTGTCTTTCATCAACATAATATTTATAGCCAAGCAAATGAACACTTCAGCTCTGCAAATCCTAAATTTGTTGCCAGACAGTATCTGGAGATTGTTTTGCATGTTTTGATTAAATGCAGATTCCTTAAACTTCTTTTTCTTTCTTTAACAAAACCAGAGTCCTGTTTTAGTTCTTGTTCTTTGTTTTCTCTGGTAAGGTCTGTGATGAATGAGATGTCCAATTAATGAACCACATCACTGAGTGTAAAAAGTCTCTTTGTTCATGAATATAGCAGTTCACTTAAATTAACTTTTTACAACAGTTCTGAGGCAAAATCTAAACCTCTGCTCAAACCAAGTACCTGGGGAAACATGAAAAAATAATAATTCCCAAGCTTTAAAACAATTTGACTTTTTATACATGTGATATTTTTTTAATGTTTCCGATCTGCCAAAATCTGACCAAAGAAAAAAGGGAATCTACTTAAATAAATAAGACATATTGTTTAATATGTCCAGATTCATTTATGCTGATGACTGTTTCCATGTTACTTGGAAAGAATATGCTTGATTCCCAACTGTGTGAAAAAAGGAGAAGCCAGCCATTTACAGTATCAGTGCACTTATATTATGAAAATTTCAATTACCGATACAATTAGTGTTTTTGAAGAAGTTGCAGTCCCAGTTTTAATGCTCTCCAAAATATTTTTCAAGTAGTTTGTGTGACAGAAAAGAAGAAACCTTCATCAGGAAAAAGAGCAGGACTGAAATGACTGCACTTTGGTTTTCAAGCTGAAAACAGAGTTACGGTCACCCTTTAGTGATCCCCAGAGGCCCCCTGGGACACACATGGCCCATGGGAAGGTGCTTTGTGTTCCCCTGAAGTGACACTTGGCCTATGCAAAGGAGCCGCCAACGACCCTTTGAATAGGACCACAGGTTGTATCAGTGTTAAAAAGCAGAAATCATTTCTGAATTCAATAGTAGCCATCACCGTGGCTGAAATTTCCAGTGACCCTTTCATATGACTTTTGCATCGAAAGCTGGGTTTCAATGAAGACTTTCACCCCCTCTGACTGGAGCTCTGTGAGCTCCATTGATGTTTCGTGGTGTTGCAGTGTTTAGCCTAAAGAAAATCACCACCAGTTTTGATTGTGCCTTGCTACCAAAAAGGTCTTATTTTAAAGAAAATATACACATTTTAATTTTCTTGCAGTGTCCTTGGGATTGGATTAGTGCTGGAGAAGAAACTGGATCAAGCTGCCTGTAGGAGTCCTTTTGCCCATGTTAGTCCTGTTCTGCTGTGAAGGGCCTTGTTGTGCCTGAACTGGACTTCCCCATGGTTAAACATCAAGCCCCCACCCCACATTCTGCAAGGCTTGTTCTGAGTGTTCTCCAGACAAAAAGAGGCACTGGCTCCCAGCCAGCTCCCCCAGCCTCGTGGTGGAAGGCACGTGATGGGTGCCTCTGTCATCCCCTGGGTAGGTGAGCCAAGGCTATGTCTGAAGCGATTCTGATGTTCAGGGGAGTTACCCTTTTGTGTGGCAGCAGAATATAGAACAAAATGCATAATATACCTCCAGAGTAAGACTAAAGGCAGGTGTGACACCTGCATTTGAAAGGGTTTAATGATCAATTTGTATACTCAGAGGACAAAATCTGAATTTTATCCCTGATTGATTTCATCTTCCCAAGTACATCCACGTACTTAATACCTATTGCAAATAATAAGTATTAATTATACTACCTTATAATAATTCCTTAATAATTACTTAAGATCCATTGCATTTTTAACACTAATTAGGGCAGGGACTGTATCACAGTTGTCCCTCTTGGAGCAGAGTGCTGTAATCAGTATGGTAAAGAGGCATTTTCATTCTCTCATCTTTTTCAGGAAAAACTGTGTTCTGAACTGATTGCCCCTGGAAATATCCTGGAGTAGCACACCCTTTCTTGGCCGAGTACAGCCCCTCAAAGAGAGGCATAGGCTGAAGCTGGGTTTCTGACATTCTCTTCCACCTTTTATTCTTTCCAGACCAGACTAAATCCTTTCTACTAGCTAACAAGTAGACAGATGCCATCATACTGAGGGACAGTGCCCAAATAATTTGTGCAATCTTGCTTTTTTCCCCACTTTAAACCTTAAGAGCATTCTGAAAACCTTTGAAAGGGTTTATGAACTCGCACCTCTCCTGTGTTAAAGAATCGCTCCCACTTGCCTGTTGAGTCTAAGCAAAAGCTGAGAGGCACTATGCAAAACAACAACAACTGAGTATGTGTGTGGTTGCATTATCTCGAACAGCAGTACAGAGAGAGGAAGGTCAAGTTTAATAAAAGTATACAAGCTTGAAGTGGGAGATGGCTGGACTGAAGAATAAATATTTATACTCTGGAAATTTGCCTTGCTATCCACTGGTGCTATTCCACACACCCTGTTGCAGTAAAACAGATGGGCTCCAAGGAGAAGTAGATGGAAAACAAAGACACTCCAGAGGCAACTGTTGCAAGTGCTTCTGCACAGTGCTGTCACCAGAAGCAACAGTACGAACCATATTCTTACTTCACCCAAGCCATGCTATATTTCCAGGTGGTTGGTTGGTTGGCTGTGTCTTCCTTCATAAGACATTATTTAATCCGTTGCTCCAGGTTGTGAGCAAGAGAACAGCATTTAAATATGAATCTTGCTAGAAAACTACTGACCATAGTTTTATAGTGCATGTAGGTAGACATGGAGACTGATATAAAGCATTCTTGACAAATAATATAATACTTCACTAATAGGCTCTATACCAAGTAGAGGAAAGTTTTTAGTAACTTGAGAATCCTGTTAGCCAGTACTCCTTGAAATATGATGGCAATTGCTCTAAAAGTTGCTTTATTCTGCTTCCCATAAGACATTTCCTGCCTACAGGAGTCACTGGTAGGGTGAAATATCAAAATATTCATAAGAAATTTCATCAGATGTCAGAAGTTATATATTTCCCTAGAGAGGCTATTTCCTCTATCAAAGGATATGAGAAACTGTCCAGAATCAGTGTTGCCAGAGTAGACCCGCCTGCTTCCTACTCTCTCCCACCCCTCCTCCTTCCACCTTCCTCTGAGGCTGCAGCTCTCAGCAGTGATTTCTGCATCCAAGTGCAAGAGTTGGGGTCAATAACAGCAGGCCATATTAAGCCAGCCAGGCCTGTCTTCTTTCCCATCAGCCTGTTCTCACCACCACCTTTAAAACCTTGCTTCTCATTCGTTTAAGCTGCCCTTTTCTTAAATTCCTTTCTCTTAGGGTGAAGCTGGAGTAGTCTAACAGCTCACTGCTGCCAAGAGGAAGGTCCTTCTTTTGCCTGCTCCTCTCTTGGCCAGGCAATCCCTCTTCTCTCTTCAGGACAGCTCTGGTGATCATCATTGAGCTGGCTGGACGTGGGAATTGGGAAGGAAAATTGTCAGTTTTTCAGCCGCCATAGCTGTCCTTCCAGTGAACTGAACTGGCCCAACACAGCCTTGACCTTCAGAGATGGTGCAAAGAAAATGACAGGAGGGAAGGAGGGGGAAAGCGGGAATTTACCATTCAACACTGATGTGCTACTAGCTTAGTTTTGGTGGTGAGGTGTAACTTGGCCCTAAAATTCATCATTAACGTGAGTGAAATTAAAAAATAGTTAACTTAAAACCTAGCATAAGAGAGCCACCTGCTGCTTTGTTGTTCATGCACTGAGCTAGTCTTCCTAATAAAAACCCTAGACTTTTGTGCATAATGTCTCGTGCTCCCTAAGAGGTTTTTTGAAGGGAAGAAACACGTGTTGTGTCTTCCATAGACTTCTGAAAGAACCATGTTGATCCATTCTATTTGATATGAATATCAATATTGCATCCGGAGGAGTGTGGCCAGCAGGTCAAAGGAGGTGATCCTCCCCCTCTACTCTGCCCTGGTCAGGCCCCACCTGGAGTATTGTGTCCAGTTCTGTGCTCCTTGGTATAAAAAAGACAGGGATCTCCTTGAGAGAGCCCAAAGAAGGGCTACGAAGATGATTAAGGGCCTGGAGCATCTCCCCTATGAGGAAAGGCTGAGAAGATTGGGACTGTTCAGCCTTGAGAAGAGAAGACTAAGGGGGGACCTAATTAATGTTTATAATTATCTTAAGCAGGGGATGCAGGGGGAATCAGCCAGCCCCTTTTCAGTGGTCTGTGGAGACAGGACAAGGGGCAATGGCTGCAAGTTAGAGCACAGGAAGTTCCGCACCAACATGCGGAAAAACTTTTTCCCAGTGAGGGTGACAGAGCCCTGGGACAGGCTGCCCAGGGAGGTGGTGGAGTCTCTTTCTCTGGAGATATTCAAGACCCGTCTGGACGCCTGTCTGAGTGAAATGTCCTAGGGAACCTGCTTTGGCAGGGGGTTGGACCCGATGATCTCTTGAGGTCCCTTCCAACCCCTACGATTCTGTGATTCTGTGATTCAGAATGATCTTGGCAATTACTTTGCCTTAGATGCTTGAGGATTTGGCCACAGGAAAGAAGGTCTGAACTTTCAGAGCTTGCCTATTAATGATATTAAACCATTAGAGAAAAATAATAAGAATATAGGCTTTTAGGCAGTAAAATCCTAACTCTTTCATTCATTGTTGAAAAAAAATCCTGTTTCCCTTCTCCTACTCCATGCCTCGTGGAGCAGTTTAAGTTGATGTGACTCCATGTACCATCACATCAAAAATTATGTGACTGAGAGATTAATTTTCCTCTGAAGAGGTGTGCAGCAAAATTAGTTTCTCCTGTCTAGAGAAACCAGAAGGCTAAGCTGTGTTGCAGAGGTGCTGTTTTGTGTTACAAGTCACACAGTCATTAATTCCTGAGGAAAAAAGGTAGCTGTGGCCAATCAGTCTCCTACACAGAGTACGTGGAAGACACGTAACTTATGAGAAATGCTACTGAGAAAACCTTTGAGCTGTTATGTGTCTTATATCACCATTTTAAAGAGCACACTAGCTACCTTCAAACTGGAAAATGCATATACCTGCTTTTTTCCTTCTTTTTAGTAATAATAATGCTATTCTCAGGGCTGAAAAGCTATTCAAGATAGAATAGAAGGTTTTTTCTTCTAGATGCTTTACTTGAAGGTGCAACTCAAGACACTCCCTTACAAAACCACCCAAGATCTCTGTGTCAATCAGCCTAGGTTTATACTTTTGCTAATTCCTAATTTACATATTTGGATCCTCCAACCCTCACATTGTTCAGAGTGATGCCATGTTTCCTACTGTAGACTTAATCAACATTAAGGGCTGTTGGGATAGGCACTGCTTCTGAGCTGAAGTATTTAATATAGCTAATGGGGACTATCACTGCCCTCCACCTCCACAGAGCTGACTTCAACTTAATCAGACAATTAAAAGCAAGTTTTTATTGTATGCCCAAGAGAAATAGGAAAAAAAAGTAAGGAAAATATGGGAGGTGTCACTATTGTTGTTGCTGTTATTATTACTGTTGTTAATATGTCCTAAACCCATATAGACACTAGTCATGAACAACTGGAAATTTGTTTGTCATAATAGCGTTATCTTCTTGTTCTGAATATCATTCAGTCACTCAGCTCCCAAGAAGCCCAAACTCAAATAATATCTTAACTGATGAGCTGCAAAAAACACTGTGGATTTCTGTCTTGGAGAACTGCTGACTGGGAGAAGCCTGTATTCTGCTCCTCAGCTAAGACTGAACAGTGTGTGACAGAAAGCAAAACACCAAGCTTCTGGGTCCTGAGAGGTCCCACAGCCATGAGTACTCCACACTGCAAATTAGAGCAGCCTTAGAGTGGATGCTGTTTGCACTGTCTTCTCCTGATAGACCTTCAGCCTCCTGGATTTATATCCTGAAACCACAGCTCCTATTGAGATTGTAGGCAAAGGAGAAAGAAAATCATCAAGTGGCCCACTAAACTCAGTTTAGGACAGGCTAACTTCAAGAGAGAGCTATAAGGGGCTTTGTCCCACATCAGAACCTAGCACCAGCAAATGTCATTTCTCCTGTGAATAAATTACATCTCACTCTCATAAACCAAGGTCCTCAGCTGAGAGACATCAGGCAAAACCTCTGGGATGCTGGATAAAAACTGAAACAGGGCTGTCACTTGGTGGTGACATGTCACAGAAGATACTTCATCATCATCTCTGTCTTTCCCTTTTCTGAACTTTTTCCATTTCATTACAGCAAAAGTTACTCCAGAAAGTATGGTTTGAGTGCTAGACAGTGTCAGTCATGTCTGAAATACTGTTAAAAGCTATGTGGGAAACCAGAGGAGTTCTTCCCTGGGGTCTGAGTTGCTCATCCCCTCCGAATGTCCTTCCCTGGGGCTGTGTGCAGCTCAGAGCTGTGCATCACAAGCCTGGTTTGCTAAACTCACTTGAGGCGCTCTTGAGGAGAAGGCGTTTAGCCTTCCTCCCAAGGTGGATGGTTCCTGTGAGGGGAAATGGGGACAGAGCAGCTGGAGCTCAGGGCTGTGTTTCACAGTGCAGCCGGGGCACAGCTTTGGGGAAGGAGGGACCATTTCCATAGCAGCCCCTGAAGAGGTTTTGAGGGGATGCTAATAACATGAAGGGAAATGTTCAGATGCAGTTGCACAGCTATCTGAAATGAAAGTTGAATAACATTAGCTTTCTGAAGACTCCCCAAACCATAGGACAACAATAAATCCACAGCCGGACACCACAGATAAGTTTTTCAGTTGTGTTCTCTTTAGCTCTGTTTTAGTGTATCCTTCTCAGATCTGGCCTAGCAGGGCTTTGGAATTATGAAGTATTTTTTGCCGCTTTACTCTTGTGTTGCTTTGATACAGATATTTCCCTAAACTGTAAAAATAGCCTGTGATTCAAAGTAGTAGATAGAGGCAGATACCCTTATCTAGATGGGACTGAGTATTATTTTTCTGTACCTTGTTTCATCCCTGGAGACCAAATATGTCTATAAAACATTAGAAAACTGTGAAAGCAATGTGAACTCCTAGGGGTGATAATGCTATATAAACTAAAGGGGATGAAAGAGATCCTGGTAAGTACACAGGCTTGGCTGTATCAGTTACAATGGTACAGATATAATTGCTTACAGTTCTAACCTCAAACTTGAAAAAGACCTGCCATTTGGTCATTCCACATTAAATAAACTAGAGATAATGCTTTGATGTACTGATTTTCTTTTCCTTTGAGGGTACCTATTTAAATCTGGTAACACCTTGCCTGTAATGATGAGCAGCGAGGGTGTGAGTCTGCTTTCAGACTGGTGAGCCAGGTCAGATCATAATCCTGGCATTAATGAAGTTGCACAAAACCTTAGTGCTCCTCACTTCAGAGAGAAAAAACTCACAGTTCTACCTAGCACCTGCTTTGTTTCACTTCAAGTTATCTCAAATAGCTTCCTCTGCCCCTCCCCAGATGATCCTCAGCTCTGCATAGGCCAGATCTGCTCTTAACAAATTTTGTTAATACAGTTGTGTGAGCTGATAGTATAATTTATTTTTTATGATGCTTATATGGACAGATTCCCTAACATACTCTTAATTGAGACATCAAATTCTTCTGCCAGCATAGCTCGCTTCATCCAAGGGATGGGTAAGGCATACTTGTCAATAAGCATCGCATCTGCACCGGAAGGATCTCTAAGGAAGAAGCTTCACCAGCAAATCTTTTTATTTCCTAAGAGTGGTTCCTAAGCCAGGTTTGCATTTAGATGGCTCTGTCAGGATAGCAATTCTAGCAAGCCCCGTTGACAGCCCAATAGATACATTATAAATCTGCAAAAGCGAACTTTCTACTTGATAAAAATCCTTTAACTGCAAACGACTGTCCATAAACTGAATCAAGGCATAGGACCTGCAGTTCAGAGTATGGGCGTCCATCCACCAAGGTAGTTTTGAAAAATTTACTTATAAGTGCTTGCTTCAGATAAAATATTCTCAAGGCAGCTTTTCTACTGGATGCCTAAGAGTGAAGATGTCATATTATTTACATACATCCAATTTATTATTGTTTTTAATGACTTTATTGTCTCTGTCCAATCTCCATAAATTGCTAGCTCAGGATAAATTCACAGAATGGTTCAGTTGGGAGGGACCTCAAAGATCATCTAGTTCCAACACCCCTGCCACGGGAAGGGACAACATCCACTAGACAAGGTTGCCCAAAGCCCCATCCAACCTGGCCTTGAACACTGCCAGGGAGGGGAAAATAAGAAATAATGTTGTGGGGTTGTTGTATTTTTATTTTTAGTTTGAGGACAGAGTTGCGAATTTAGGGACAGAACTCCGGTTTAGATCAAGTTAAAGAAATCCTTAGGCATTTCACCCAATAATAATAATTCTCAGTAAAACCTACTACTAATAAAAGAATGTTGCCACACATCAAGGGTGGTAAACTGAAAAACCTAGTTATTCCAAAATACTAGTCACACCCACAAAGTTGTTGTTTTTTTAAGTTTCAATTTATATTGCTTTTTTATCACATATTTTTTTTCAGAATGACATTTAAATTCACATATAATTCTAGTCCCTTTTTTGGTGAATATATCACTTATCAATAACTTATCAGGTTAGCCTGTTCTTGCTTTTTCAACCGGTTTTCAAGACAGAAACAGAATGAAAATAACAAAACCAGAAATGCTGCTGGAGGCTTTTGGGTTGGTTTTTGGACATGCCTTTCTTAATGAAGATTTTTTTTTTATGGTAATATGCATCTAATTAACAAAAGATAACAAAAACAATGGCATTTTCATTCTTTTTACCTTATAAAGCCTTGTGCAGAAATCTTTTGTTGTTGATTTTTCTTATAGCAAAGCAGCCACAAACCTTGAGTTGCCATTTTACTCTTCCAGATAAGAGAGCTGTGTTGTTATTTGGTCTGGGTATTAACTTTAATAACAATTAATTTCACTATTTGGCATGGCAGAAACATGATTTACTTTAGCCATGTGCCTCGCACTAAGCTGTCAGATATGTTCTTACCAGTTCATGCAAGCAGAATATTCCAAGTGCATCCGAAAGGTAGATAGCAGTGAACATTTTAAATAGTCTGTGTTATATTATTTAACAATCATTGACATAAGAGATTTGGCGCAGCGTTCAACTATATTGCATTTAGCCATTGGAAAGGTTGCCTGTCACTGCAAAGTAACATTTGAGTACTGACTGAGTATTGATTTCAGTAGCACTGACTTCAGTCCCATTGATTTCAGTGGGATTTGGGCATTTCTGAAAATCCCACTTGACAACTACCTACAATGTTAAATGCCAAATTGCCTTAGAAATCCCTGCCTCTTGGACACTAGTATCACATTTTTAAACTGCAGTAGTAAGTTCCTGTGTGATTTAGGCAGTTTTGAAAAGTTCAGACCGTCTGACAACTCATTCAGGGGAAGTGCATATATCACCTGCTTTCTTAGACCTTGAACGTATGCAGGGTAGGACAATACTTGGGCCGTCTGCCACCATCAGAAATTATCTGGTATAGATCTTGTTCTCTGGTCTATTTTCTTATCTATATACATAGTCTAAAAATCAGGCTTGGGAAACTAATGTTATCACAGTACAAGTATCCAAAAGTCAGTAGAGATGAATAAACTGTCTACATGTACATAGGCCACAGGGAGTGCGAAGTGATAGGGGTTATTTTAAACCTCTTCAAACTATCTCACATTTGGTGAAGAATGAAATCAAACATTTAATTTGGCTTAGCTAATATGTAAGGATTTGGTAACTCAGAGTAACCTGAGGATGACTCATCTATTAAGCTGCACAGTCACATATATATTTGGATTGCAAATATTTTGAGGTAGTTTGCTTTGATCTAGAATTTGACCCACTAATGGTTTATGGGTACTTGGGAAAGTTCAGAGCAATTTGTGAGTTCCAACTTCTAATATAACCTAGAATATGACAATGTTTGAATCTTGTGTCTGTACTCATCTTTCATTGTTTGCAGATTTCCTTTTTAAGCTACATTATCCTTTTGCTTGATTATTTATTTATTTGTGCCTGTTGCATCAAGCCAGCAGGCTGAAGAAGAATGGAAAAGAGCTGTGATAACTGGTTACTTTCTGTTTTCTTTTACTGGTATGATAATTAAAGTCAGAACAGTAAAATTTGCATGTGGTTGGTTTTGAATATCAGGCATTTCTGTGTACTGTCATGCAACGAGGATACTTTTATTGGTTTTTACAAGTCTTGTGTACAATTTGCAGTACAATGTTGACAGATGAGCCAGTGCTAGATCTAGACTGCAATAGGAAGGATGAGAAAACTCCGGTACTCCAGCTGGATTGGATTCCACCCCTTTTAAAATGTTCGTATTTGATCAAATACCACAGAAGGTACATCATATACACACAGCTTATTCCTGAGGTATCTCAAAAAGAAATTTCTGTTAATCTTTTCAGACTTGAGAAGTGAACTCCAAGGGTCCAATATATAGTTTTTCCCAGCAGGAAAGGAAAAGAGAGAAGGAACAGAGTGAGCCTACAAGCTGGTAAAAATATTTTTAAAAAGGACGGGGGGGAGGTGGTGGGGGGAGGCAGGAAAGGAGTTCATGTTTCTGTGTCCCCTTTAGTAATGCACAATAACAGACATTCCACCTGTGTTCTGATGGCTTTTCATGACCACAGCAGACAATTGCTTGGAAAAAACCAACCAAATTAAGAAAAAAACATCATATAAAGAAATTAGCACATCTATTTATTTTTTTCCTCTCCTTTTGCTGCCACTCAAGCCAACTTTCCTTTCCACTTGCCTGGAAGCAGCTGCGCTTCCACTTTTTAATTGGAGAAGCAGTGCTGCTTCATATGAGTAGCATTGGCTTTTGGCAGCTTGAGATGTGTTAAATTCAATCAAAATACCCATGAGCAGCAGAGAAATCAGACTTTTTTTTTCTTCCCACTCATTACTTGTGAAACCTGAATCTTTTCCCAGGTAGCAAGCCCTTCAATTTTTAATTCACTTTTTAATACTCTTTTGCATTTAACTGGGTTAAGTTGAAGAAAGGTAGCATTTCATATATAATATGAATTTGTGTAGATGAATGAGATTATTTTGAGAAAACTGCTTATTTCCCACCTATCATTTCCCAGGCTGGTATGTCATTGTTATGAAATGTCATGTCTCTTTGCAGACTGCCTGAAACTGATTGACATAACTGGAGAGGATGCCTTGGAACTATTTCATGGGAGTTGAGGGCATTTGGAAAAAACCTCACTTGTCTAAAAAAAATCACAGTTTGAAAGGGGGAGGGAATTAAATGTCTCAGCATAAAAAAATCTTGGTTTTGAGGAATGTAAGGGGCTTTTAAAAAAAAACTGTTTCATTTCCAATTCAAGATGATATTTCAAATTAGGGGAGGAAGCAGAATGCCCTTATTTCTCATTTTGACACTGTTTTCATGAATAAAATAGTGGATAAGTCTAGTCATTGGCTAAATTGGAAAATATTTAAACTGCCTGGAGAAAACAGGTTGCATGATTTTGTCAAGGCCTTGTGCATGCTTTTATGAGCAACATCTCTATACATCAATCTAAATATTCTACTCTGCACTCATTTAAGTTAACAAGTCTTATCTCTAACTAATGTTGAATAATGGAAAAGGGACTGACAGAATGAAGCGAAATCTGTGTCATGGATTTCTATGTTAAAAAAAAAGTTGAAAAGCAAAGTTAAATCCATGAAACCTGTCTTGTTCATCTGATGTCAGAAGAACAAGAGGAATGGATCATGGAAGAGATGAAGTTGGAAGAGACATAGCTTATTAATGATTTTTTTAAGTGTTGTCAGCTGCAGCATCCTGCAGTCAGCTTGGATAGGTCTTCCATAATCTATATAATATATGTACCATTCTCCCTGTGGAATGGGTTGACATCCAGAATGGCTTAATACACAGAAAAATAATCAGCAACAATAGTGAGGAGAGCTGGTGAAATGAATGGAAGGGGACATGTGCACCAGCAAGCACAGTGAGAAGGCAAGGTAGCACAGGCACTTAGGCAAAGAAGATGCTGCCAGATACCCTGGAACAAAGAGAAAGGGCAGCACCAACTGTGGTCAATAGTGAGGGTCCTGGCATCACACAGGGCATCTTCAAGCCTTCAGCAGCTTTGAAGCTGTGTGTCCTTGGGAGAGGGTGTGGAGTGATGAATCTTGCAGCCCCAGTCTACTGGAATGTTACTTAACAAAATCAGCATTTCTCTCTTCTTCAGACTAGGACATTCAGCCATGTGTCAGAAAGTGCTGTTCAGATCCTCTACATAAATACACACTTAAATAATTTATTGAAATATATATTATGTAGCTGTTATACAGGAACACTTTGGTTTGTCATTGAATATGTATAAGGCAAATATTTTCCCTTAAATGATTGCCTGTGGATCTGTTTGGGTTTGTTGTACCAATTTAGGACATGTTCTCCTGGAGAAAAAAAATGTAAGCTACAAAAAACTAACAAACAAAAAACTTTTATGGAAATAGATAGGAAAAGAATAGTGATTTCCTGGTACGATATAAAATTTGTACATTTTTATTTTTTAATTTGCAATGCTAAAATTAATTAGGTGAAAAGAACAAACCCCATGAAATTTTCATGTGTGTATATTTAAAGAGTCTGAAAGCAGAATGCAAGGATAAGGTAGAAGAGGGAGAAGGCAGAAGTGAAGAGATGCAGATGTGGTCTTTATAACTCAGTGTTTTAAATTCTTTGCTCTTATAGCTGCAAAATCTCATGAGTCCCAAGGCTTGCTCATGACAACTAAGGGCCAAAGGCCGATGGACAAAATACAGTATGAGAGCTATAGTTTTGGTTCTCAAGTCTCCCTACTGCTGCTGTCATCCAAAGTGATAACAGCTCATACTTCTCCTGTAAAGAAGTGCAAGAATGAGCAAAGCAGGAAGAAATTCAATGGGTATTTCATACCCCCTGCTATTCTCAATCAAATGGGATGGTAGAAAGAGCTAATGGGTTATTGTAAAAGAGCCTTAAACCACATATGGCCCAATGGGATACTCAAATTCCCAAAGTACTTCATCAATTGAATAACCGGCATAGGCCCAATGGGCGCCCTTGGAGCCAAGCATTCTTTGCAAAAAGTGAGCTTAGCGCTCCATTCACTGGGAAAAGAGAATATCCCACAACTTTACAGCTGGCACAGCCTGTAATGGTGAATCTACTATCCATCAGTACTGTACCTCTGACTCTAACTAAACCTCATGGCCCATTTGCCTGGGAAGATACTGATAGCACTTGTGCAAAAAAGAGTTAGTGCACAGCGGATGTTTCCTTCTTCGGTCATGGTGTAGAATGTGGTGGTGCCCCAGGCCACCTTGCAATCCCAACATTGTGTTCTTTTCTTGGTTACAAGTGCGGTGAGATGCGATGGCCTAGCACTTTCTTGTCTTGGTTAAAAGTGCAGTGAGTTGGGACGGTCTGGTACTGTCTTGTTTTCGTTACAGGTGCAGCAAGTTGGGAAGACCAGCTGGTCCCTAACTGTAACTGGAACTCCTGCTGCCTGGATATTAGCCTGATATCTTAGCCTGATTTTGGAAGGTACCAGAATTACCTGACAAGAATTATGGCCCAAATTTAAAAAAAAAAACACTGACTAAAATCAATCTTCTCACAATACTATCAGTAATGATCCTACATGAGATGCTTTGAGATCTTCAGGATAGCTGTGGGCTGTGATCTAACATGTCCCCTGAGCAGGGATGCCTCTCAGGATAGATTTCATGAGGATTCAAAGACTGTCTATTGATATATGCCAATAATGGAAATGGGTTCAAAGATCATCTGCTGTCAAATGCTGATAAAGGAGAAAACTGAGTAATTCGTGATAATTCATGAAGAGAGGAAAATCTTGATCATAGGTGCCTGCATCTGTGCCTATATGTGTTTGTGTCTCTGTGTGTCTGTGGCATTTGACTTAGAAAACTCTGTTTTAAGTCTTCTGTGAACCTTGACATTTTTGAATCTCAGTAACTAAGTTGCAAATTTAGATTGTAACAAATTTTGTTGGATGATGTTTTTTAATTGGCTGATAATTGAGTGTCATTAAATATCATACAGTTTAGTCTTGTGATTTAACATAACAGTGTTAATAAATCTTAAATTGCTGCTACTTCAAAATGGTGTAAAATCAATTTGTGACAAATTGGTGTAGTCAACAGGAGCCTAAATCACTGCTTGTGACAGCAAGCCAAGGGTGTAAAGGAAGTGAGAACTTGATCCACATACTTTTCAAATTGATAAAGGGATCTTTTGGGGTTGCATACATCAGTGTTTCTGCTCTAGAGCACAATGATTGATTTAGATTTCTTTCCTAGACTAACAGATCCCGGTTCCCTCTAGAATCAATGGAAGTAGTAAGACTGCCATTAGAAGTATTTAACTTAAATTTTCCATCTACCTCTCTTTGAGTGTTTAAGGGGTCATAGGCTAACTGGTCTGGCAGACCTTGAATTAATTGGTCTGACTCATTCAATGCTTACTTGAATTTCAATTTAAGTATCCACTCTTCATTCATCTTAGATGTCACAGATGTCACAGGGGATAATCTCTCTACATATATGTTTAGTCCCCTTAAGCATATGCTTTAAAGGGAAGAGCATTCACCTACAAGACAAGGCAGCTGGAGAGAGGTGTTTGGACGTATTTGTTCTTGCCTGTAGTTGTGTCTTCAGTGAAATCTGTAAAACTCACTTTTGCTTCAGTGGGAATAGAGGCTGCCAAGCCAGAAAACTTGTCTAAAAACTGTTCTTTATGTCTGCCTTCAAGTGTCTCAGTTGAATTATAAAACAAAAACACCCCAATGCCCAACAGAAATTAGCATAAATTGAGCACAGTAATTCTGTGAGATAGGAACTGGCATTTGTGAATATATCTTTGATCAGGACAGCATATGCTAAAGAGAAGTGGATTGAGGATGGTGATAAACTGATAAAGTTGATGAACACTTTTGCACTGATCTTCCCTACCCATGTTGGAAGTTGCTGGAAGGGGGAACTTTCTAAGCTAAAGCCAGCACACTCAACTCTGGAGACCTGATAGAAATGAAGGAGTGGCTGCAACTAGCATCACAGTAACTTCTCAGGCCCAGAAATTCATATGTTAGTGTACGTTACTCAACTCCTCCAGTAACTGAAGTCCTATTGAAGCACGGGGTGGTGAGTTAGAACATGGTTGTGTACTTGGTCAGGTATCTGGATGGTCCACATCTGGCCTCACATAGAGGACTTGGCTACTGTCAGTGCTGCAGGAACGAGATAGGTCCTGATGAAAATGTGGGACCACAGAGAACAGTATAAAGTGTCTAGAAAATAGGCATGGCCTCTAGAAATATCAGTCCACTGTTTGCCTACAGAACTAGAAAATAAGTAGGTGTGAAAAGTTTGATTGCAGTTCTGCAACTGGCACCTCCCGCATTTTCCACCAGGTGAAAAACCTGACTGTAAGACAATTCTCAGGTGCCCAATAAAACCTTTAAGGATCTTGTTTTGGAAGAATCTAAGCAGGGGTGAACTTGATTTTTTCCAGATGCTTGTCCAGCTCTTTTTCCTTTTCTTTTGATATATACATATGTAGTTCACTTTCTCACTTTAATCTCAGAGGTTAATTTCTTATTCAGAAACAGTCCACAGGAGCAAAAGTTCTCTTAGGGTAGTGATGATCATTAAGTAGGCTTAATTCAAGAGTGTTGTTCCCTCAGAGTGATAATATTAATTTATATTTTATAGTGTGTATAGGGTGTTAGCAAAATGCCTTAAATATTGGACTCTAGGCCAGAGGCATCAGTTCACACATTACTCCAGATCTGTGTTAAGGGTTGCTCCCAATCAATGAAGGAATATGCAATATTTGACTGCATCATTCAGGCTGAGGAACAGCAGATTATCAGATGTTATTGCCTATTTGTCACTCTGCTATGCTTTTGGTGAGAGAAGATAGCATGTTTCGACTACACTAGTGGACAAACTGCACTCATACCAGCCAAGAACTGTATTAAACTTGGAAAACTATCACTTTTTTCTGCAGGTACTTTGCTTTCAAATAAATAATTTTGTACTTTAGTTATAAAAGAAAAAAAAAAAAAAAAAAGAAGATAAAAGTATTTGAAAATGGAGCTTGGACATGCCAGGAAGAGAGCATTCAGTAAAACATTAAGATTAGCGGACGGCCAACTCTGAAGAGTGCTTTCTATGCTATATGTCAGAGATGTTTGAACAACTAAACTGTGTGTGCATGACTCTGAAAGTCTCCACTTAGGTGAACTAGTGAATTTAGTGTGGGATGGATCATTGCCTGGTACAGCATGAAGAAGTTTTCTAACCTCTTTTCCTTTGTATGAGAGGTCATATGGCAAAGGCATCTAAAGCAGCCAGGTAAGGATCTGTTCATACCCTTCCTAACTAGGACTGCACATGCATGCATTACTTTGTGTGACTGTGATGACAGAAAATTACACTTCAGCTCTGCATGCAGCCTAGATATTCTAAGAATGATGCCATAGGCAAAACGAGGGCAGCCCAGGGGGAAGAAAGAAATTATTTCTAAAATTCCATAATCCCTTTTATCTCCTATCTTAAAATGAACTGTTACCTCCCCACAAGAGATAAACCTCCTTTTTTCTCTTTATGTGAATCCATCCATCCAGGAGAGAAAAGAATTCATTCCCTCAGAGTTTATTCCAAATAGGTAGAGATTGGAGAAAAAAATCCTTCATTTTTCTTTGCAATAAGCTCTTGACTACAAATCTATACACTAAGGAGACAAATACATCTCTTCATTGACATCTGGTAAATATAATAGCCATAATCATAAACAAGGGTGTCAGTAACTGGTGGTGGAATGTCTTCAGGAAGAAATAAGGATCTACGGTCAGCAAATACATGGTTGTCACGAAACAAAGAAGCAAGGGAAGACTTAGGAAGAAGAAGCAATTCTTCAGTTACTGTTACTACTGTGAAGCACCTAGAGACGCTTGCTCTGTATGAGTGGCCACCAAAGCCTACCTCAGGAGCATAGTTACGCCTGATGGGGCAGTTGAAGATTTGATATAGCCTTAAACAGCAGCAGATAAAATGTAATTTTAAAAAAAGATAAAATTGTAATGTGATTATACCAGAACACGGTGACGTAATCATAGTACATATACCAAAAGTAGTGCTGACTGGATTCATGTCTGGAAGCTGATGGTAGGACTGCAAAGCTACTAGATGGGTTCCCCTAGGAAATCACAACAGTTCAGCTTACCTTCTCTGCTGGCAAGAAACCCTGGATGCATGGGTCAAGGCAGAGCTATGATGTCCTTGGAGCAGGTGAGACCACAGGCAGCAGAGCCCATTTCATGAGGAAGTCTAGGACTTCCAGAGGGAGGATGCAGGGTAATCTGCTGGAAGGCTGGCACATGATGAGTGGGAAACAGAGCAGGACACATTAGTAGACATATTGCTATCCATGTAGACCTACCTGGATACTGTCAAAAATCTGTCTTAACATTTTAGCCTCTATATAGGAGCCAGCAGCTTCTACTGTGGTTTGAAAGTTTTCCTATCTTCTTGAGTGTCCTAAATAAGCTGTACCCTAGTCTCAACAGAAGACATTTGGAAAGCCCCCACAACAATCTGATGCAAGCACTTCAAATGAAATACAAGCTTATGTTTTGTCCACTTCCAAACTACTGTGAAATAATTTCACAGCTTCCTCTTGTGGTGTTTTTCCATGTCAGGATTTTCTGCACCACTCATTGCCACCATGCTTGATTTTAATCTACATCTTCTCACTGAGAGATGGAGGCATAGATAAGTGGCTTGCTGAAGGTTGCTCAAGAAGTTCAAACCAGCACTTTGAACCAAACTCAAATCTTAGGATGTTTATGTGTCACTCATTAGGTTTCCCTCCCTTCACCTCTAGGAATGGAGACAGACCACAAACTCCATACTTCTTAGAGCAAATTACCTGCTTTGTTATTCTGTCTTTCAACCTTTGCCATAAATTCCACTTCATTAACATTGGCTAAAACACCTCAGTGAGCTGCACTGCTTGGGCTATAAAATGTGTCTGGTGAGTAGGAAGGAGAACCTCTTTAGCCACAAACATGCTAAAGAGCGGGAGACTCTGGCTGTTCTGACATGAATCATCAGTGAATACCAGCAAAGATTTTTATTTATTTTTTTTTAGCTGCTCACCAGTGTATTGAAGTGACAATGGCTCTCAACACACCCCGTGGAAAAGAATTTTGCACTCTCTGCTAGTGGATGATGATTTCAGATGCTCATCCTGTGCAATGCTCCAGGTTAAATCCCATCTATATTAAGTCTTTTCTCTCTGAAGCATACCTTGGAGTGAAGAACCAGCCAGGAGCTCAGCCCATCTGCAGATCATTACTGGTATGTGTGACAAAGGAAACACATGAGCAAGGAAGCAGAGTAGCACTTCAGAGTTCACAGGCAGGTGCTGCTGTCTAGGGAACAGGTTTTGTTCTAGAGAGCACCTGGAAAGCCTCAGACCACCCACGTTTTTAGCGAAGCTTGGCTATGCACCTTCTGTGCAGTGCTCTGGTAACCTGAGGGTCAGGTGCAGCAACTGAGGACAGATGCTGAACTTTCATAAAGAATGCAAGAAAATGGATGAATCCTCCTGTTTTGAAAGAACATGTGACAGTTGGATCCTGAAGTATCTGAGCTGGAGCTGAAGATGCTCATCTGGAGAACAAAGTTTGTCCTACGTTGATATCCCAAAAGCAGCAAGTCACTACAAACAGGTTCATGTGGCTTGCTCTGTTTTTTGTAGGCCAGTTCCACAGGACTGGGGACAAACACGTTCTACTGGATTTACACCAACTTCAGAGACTGCAGCAGGCCAAAATAACAAACACACCAGTCAATAAAGGATTGTGTGGGATTTTTAAAAAGAATACTTGCAGCTTTCCATAGTGAAATGCTGAAATGCTGGGAAATGAACATTCACCAACTCCACACAGCTGTTATTTACAAAAGTAGATAAACACCTTCCTTCACTGGGAGGTTGAATTTGTAGCTTTATTTATCAAGGCTCTTACAAGAAAAGGTAGTTTGCGGCTGGCATCATCAGAGAGATCTGAAAGGACAGGCAGGTGAGCTGAGATTTGGGAGGCAGTGGACAACTGGCACAGCTTGAGAAACAGCTCGTGGCTTCTGCTCGTGCTGAGAGGTGAGCCAGGCAGCGTCCCGACAGGCTGCACTTTGCCTTTGCACCTGGGTTTGGATGTCTTGCACTGCTATTGTTGCAGGAAAGCCTCAGCTTCTTGGAAAACCATGAATATAACAGCATGCAGAGTTACAGGTTCAGAGGAGTGGGTTTAGTTCAAAGCACCTTTAAGCAAATGGGAAAGTGTAAGAAGCATTTTACCTTCTTATTTTTAAATTTTATTTTACCTGCTTGATTTTTTGGGGGCGAAGACCATCTAAAATCTAATCCCTCAAAACCATAAAATCTAATCCCTCAAAACCAATGTCCTTCCAAAACACTGTAGTTTTGTGGAGGCGTGAACAGATCTCTGTTCTTCATTTCATTCTTCTCTGTACACTGCAATAACAATACATCTGTGTTTCTATTCCTCCTCAAGCAATGCATGAGAAATGAGGTGAGTAAAAGCATTATCAAGGGCAGTAGGCAACCGAAGATTGACCTAGGTATATGTTTAGCTAAATTAAAGAAAAAGAATGCGAGATAAACAAGCATCTGGGAAGAGAGCTACTGAATTTCCCCACCAGTAACATCTCTTGAAAGTTACCACTAGCAGCACTCAAATCTCTTTGATCTAAGAAAAGACAAGGCAGAGTACACAGCTTCTTTATGTACCTAAGTAGTTTTCCCCTTGGAGATAACTGTGATCTACTGTTCATAAAGATATTTGAATATGAAAAGCAGGAATTGGGTGATTTAACCTTTATTCTAAAGGACCTCAGATACCTTGGGTTCAAAAGCCTAAATTGCACTTGAATGTTGCTGAACTACAGTTCCACTTAGCACAGAAAAGGGACAAGCAAGAGATACCTGAAGGCTGGGGTGGAACAAGTACCATGAAAAAAGTGATAAATAAACTATGACAAGATACCTGAGGAGGAAAGCACCAGATCCTAATATAGCAAGAAATAACACAACAGGAATATGGTCTTCAAGACCTATACGGAGAAGACTAGCTGTTATTTCAAAAGCACGAAGCTCAGCATTATCTTTAAAAAAAAAAAAAGAAAGGTGAAAAGCACAGTATGACAAATCATTGTCATTTTTAAAGAATAAGTCATTGACATTCACTCCTCTACAGAACAGATACAAACATCCAACAGAGTCCTGTGAGCACCTACAAGCTCGCAGAGCAATAAAAAACAGTGGAAGAGAGCAAAACATTCCAGATAACCCACTACAGAAGTAAATTAATGTTAATAGGCCTTCTGGATAAAGCTAAGAAGTAAATGTCATGCATCTTTACTCTAGCAAGGTTTTTGACACTGTCTCACATGATATTCAACAAAAATAAGTGAAAGGTACATTGCCAGAATGCAACTGCTTAAGAAACTGTACAGAAAAAGTAGTTCTCACTGGTTCACCGTCTGACCAGAAGGATGGATTTTCCAAGATCTTTCTTGGTGTGGTGCTATTAAATAGTTTAATTAAAATCCTAGATGGTAGAATATTAAACCTGCACGTTGTGGGATATATGAGTGGACAGTGAGGTGGGTTGAGAACTGGCTGTCAGGCCAAGCTCAGAGGGTTGAGATCAGTAGAACAGACTCTGGCTGGAGATCTGTGACTAGCAGTGTTCCCCAGGGGTCAGTGTTGGGTCTGGTCTTGTTTAACATCTTCATTGATGACCTTGATGAGGGAATAGCATCCACCCTCAGCAAGTACGCCAATGATACAAAGCTGGGAGGAGTGGCTGACACGCAGGAACACTGTGCTGCCATCCAGAGAGACCTGGACAGGCTGCAGAGCTGGGCAGGGAGAAACCAGGTGAGGTTTGATAAAAGCAAGTGTAGAGTCTTGTACCTGGGAAGGAACAACCGTTTCTATCAGTACAGGCTGGGGGATGACCTGCTGGAGAAGAGCTCAGTGGAGAAGGACCTGGGGGTCCTGGTGGATGACAGGTTGGCCATGAGCCAGCAGTGTGCCCTGCGGGCTAAGAGAGCCAATGGGATCCTGGGGTGCATCAGGAGGAGTGTGGCCAGCAGGTCAGAGGAGGTGATCCTCCCCCTCTACTCTGCCCTGGTCAGGCCCCACCTGGAGTATTGTGTCCAGTTCTGGGCTCCCTGGTATAAAAGGGACAGGGATCTCCTGGAGAGAGTCCAGCAAAGTGTTCTGAAGTTGATTAAAGGACTGGAGCATCTCCCCTACGAGGATAGGCTGAATGAACTGGGGCTGTTCAGCCTTGAGAAAAGAAGACTGAAAGGGGATCTTATTAATGTTTATAAATATCTCAAGTGTGGGACACAGGGGAAATAGCCAGCCCCTTTTCAGAGGTCTGTGGAGACAGGACAAGGGGCAATGGCTTCAATTTGGAGCACAGGAAGTTCCGCACCAGTATGTGGAAGAACTTTTTCCCAGTGAAGGTGACAGAGCACTGGGACAGGCTGCCCAGGGGGTTGTGGAGTCTCCTTCTCTGGAGATATTCAAGACCCTTCTGGATGCCTACCTGTATGATATGTCCTAGGGAACCTGCTTTGGCAGGGGGTTGGACCCGATGATCTCTGGAGGTCCCTTCCAACCCCTACGATTCTGTGATTCTGTGATTCAGAATGATCTTGGCAAACTAGGGAAATGGTCTAAAGACAACTAGGTGGACGGCAAAGCAGCCATTCTTCAGCAAAGGAGCTGGGGTCCAGAGCAAACACAAAATGAACATGATTTTGGAAGGTCAAGCTGTTGCCAAAAACTCAAACATTGTACTGGGTTGTATAAACAATGTTGGCATATGTAGCAAACATGAAATAGTCCTTCTGCTTTCTCACCACAGCTGGAGCTCTGAGTCCAGTTTGGGGCACTGTGAGTCAGTTGGAAGGAGTCCAAGGAGAGGAGTAAGAGCAATCGAGGTTGTGGAAAACATGGCCTCTTTAGAAAGACTGAAGGCAGTGAGGTTGTTTAGTCTAGAGAGAGGCAAACCAAACGGATGTATGATAAGTCTTCAAATGTTTAAAAGGTAGCTGCAAAAATGAAAGTAATAAACTGTTGTGAATGTCCAAAAGAGGTAGTGAGCTTAACTTTCAGGATAAGAGATTAAGGGGCAGACACTAGGAAATGTTTTTTGTGATAGTAACAGAACTGATTGGCTAGGAAGCCTATACAAATTCCACTGTATGAGGGTTGATAAACAGGTTGGACAAACATCTGTCAAGAATAATTTAGGAACATCTGATCCTGACTTGGTGGAGGGGATGGCCTAAATGATCCCTTGAGATGCCTTCCAGGCCTATTTCTGCAACATTATAATCAATGAGTAGAAGAAAGCTATGTGTTTAAATAAATGAGTGCAGGTAACGCAGAAAAGGATCTGGGAACTGAAACGCTGTTTCATAGACTTTAGAAAATTACAAGCTACATCTGCATGACCTTCCCTTCCTTACAATAAGATATTGTCATAGGGGTAGGGGCAGATCTCAGACCCAATTAACATTTCAAAGTAGAATTTGGGGATATAGCCCCTGTATTGGACTGTGCCACCTAGCTTCTCTGCAAAGTTAGGAGGCCTCAGGTCCTCCAAATGGGACACTGATTAACAACTGGGGTTTTTTCTTTCTTTTTTTCTTCTTTTTGGTTTTGTGTGTGTGTGTATGTGTGTTTGGTTTTTTGTTGATTTGTTTGTTTGTTGGTTTTTTTTTAACCTTGGCGGTGAAATAGCTGTGTTTAATCAAACATACTTCTGGAAAAGTCAGGACTTACCAAGATATAGATCTACAAAATTTGATTCCAAATCAAGTTTTGTTTAATATTATTGAGTCTAAACACATCTGAATCACTTCCCCTTCATTTTATCCAATAGTTTATTTTTTAAATGGACGATAACATACATGTGACTATTCTTAACTAAGATAATTTGTGGTAGTCACTGTATCAAAAAGTCCTCCTGACATGTGACCATCGTTCTGTATCTCTAACCTGTCCTTCTGGTTCTTGTTTTCCTTGGTGTGTTCTGAAAGCTCTTAATATGCTCCACAATGTGTAGTGTGGTCTTCATCTAACCAATAGAAATGGGCTTTTGCGAAAATTATGTAAGGCCTTTCAGAATTTTTAAAAGTCTACTGGATAACATTGACTCAAAGTCATTTGATCATTAGAAAAAGTCCCAGTTCCATAAATTCCCAGAAATTTGTAGAAATGTAATATACATAAGACCTGAAAATTCAGATCCTTGTGAATAACTGCATGCTATAGATCTAAATGTATGGCTCATATTGGGATCTTGTGAAATACTTCTACCATCAACAGACAGTTACCTTAAAAGATATCTGCATCCAGGTAGATGGTTTATAGACTGTCAGGCCACACTTGCTGGTTTAGATTTGAGGAATTACTTTGGAAGAACAAGGCAGGTTCTATTTTTGACATTTCAGCAATGAGACCACTTGTACATTATGACCCAATTTGATTTACTGTAAGAAAATAAGAGTGCTGTAATTTGTAAAAGACATTTATTACATGAGTCAAAAAAAGAAAAAAAGGGGAGGGAAGGGGGAGAGAAAGCAGCTTAACGTCTCTGTCCATCCCCATCTGGTTTTATTTTAATCTCACTCTAGTCACATATGAAATTTTGCTTAGCTGTCTTCATTTTCTTAGTCAATCTTGATTAATGGCCTTCAAAGTAAAAATAATTGGCCTGCATCAGGCTTGTTTTATAACTCTTGTTCACAAAGAATGTGAAAGGCTGGAAAATGAGCCTAAACAGAAGGAATGCATTACGTTAGCCTTTGAGAAAGAGCAGTCCTCCAGTTGTGTTTCACTGTGTATTTTTATAACAGGCGCCTCCTTGACTGTCCATGATATTGCAGATATGCAGTGCCAAAAGCTTTTGTATACTTCATCAGGCTGACCATGTCACCTCGCAATCTCCCAGCAGCCGCGTGCGCAGGCAACGGGAGGCAGAGCTGGCCCCCACCAACCGGAGCGCGCAGCCAGCATGGGCTGTGCAACACGGGCCAGGGACTCGGAGAAGCTGAAGGGATGCTTTTGTGCAAGGGCTTTCTAATTGCTCTGCTCCTGCTCTTAAACTTCAAGAGAATTGCCATGCAGTTTAGGGAGCACAGAAGAGCAGTCACACGTTGATTTTAGCTGGGGTGAATGTGAATTGCCTTTATTCCCTTCCAGTGAATGCAGTTCTGGCAGAGCAATCCACCAAACTGATTATAAATCTCATATTTTCAAAAATCTTTTGTGCTATAAAAAATTACATCAATTTACCAACTTCAATTTATTTTTAAACAAACAGGTTATATGTTCATTTCTAAGAAAAAAAAATCCAAACCAAATTTTTCTTTGGCATCTCAGGAAAGGACCTCATACAGGAGGTTTGTTTCTGTTGGGGCAAGCTTTCTTTCGAACTTGGTTTCTTGCTCTCAGAAAGTTTGGGAGACAGTTTGGTCTTTCCCTTGTGCAATGCACAAACCAGATTTTTGTCCTTGCATGCTTATGGCAAGGTTCAGTGTTAAATCATGCTTACCAAAAAGGAAGTCAGCTTTCTGTTCCACATCTTAGGGGTGAAAACTGTTACTTAGACTTTACCAAAGAGAAAGAAAAGTTCTTCATTTGAATTATTTATGTTACTTTGGTAATGTTTGAGCAACTCATGACAGTCCTGTGAAGTTATTATACCATATACTTATATCCTTATGCAATTTTGAAATAGGAACAGTTTATGCTTTTCCTGATGCTTTTCATGTTAACAGCCTCAACATATGAACTAAACTTCCATTAAGCTTCCTAAGATTTCTCTGGAGTATGCTTGTGATATACTTATGATACTTTTGCCAGATATGGCTGAATCCAAGCTTGGTCTGGAGACAAACACTTTTCCCAGAGTAGCTGAGACCAGCTGCTGAGTCCTGTATCTTCCCTTCTCCCAGCAAGGCAAGCCGGGGTTACACAGATGGTATTTTCATGTCAGTGCAGATCAATCTGAGCGTTAACCTCATGGCATGGACGAAAATCAATCTTCAAGGCTGCCTGTATTTGGTGGGAGAGGAATGCATATTTTCTTCTTTTCAGAAAGTGGCACACAAAATACAGATATCAAGAGACCCCTTTCCCTACACTCCAATTTTTTCTGTGCTGTTCTTTTTAACAGTTAATGGTATATTTAAGCCAGATATCTGACCTTCTGTGAAGCCCCATCATGACACTCATCTTTGATGCCTCACCCCCTTTTGGAAAGTCAGTTTTACAGCAGCTCCTGTTAAATCCAGGGCAGGTAACCAAGGCTGATGTAAGGTCTACCAAGAGCAGAAAGAAACCTGCTGTGTTGCTTCCACTTATTGAAATGTGTCTGATTCTTCAGCTGCAAAGTCTTTTCAGTCCCTAAAATCTTTTCTTCAAGAGACTTCGTGACCTACCTGAGAACTGAAGAGAGGAGAGAGACCTTGGCCAGACATACTTGAGAAAATGTCACCAGATGGAGAAACAACAGTTCCAACTCCATGATGTTTAAAGTTCTGAAATTATGACAGTTTTTTCTTGTTTCATTGACATATTTTTCAAGGATTATTCATTTCCACCATTCAAAGCTTTAGTGTACACCTTGTTCACCTTTGGCTCGGGATACATTATCACAGAATCACAAGGTTGGAAAAGATTTTTAAGATCATCAAGTCCAGCCGTTCCTGTCCTATGCTAAACCATATCCCTAAGTACCTCATCTACCCATCTTCTAAACACATCCAGGGAGGGTAACTCAACAACCTCCCTGGGCAGCCTGTTCCAGGCCCTAACAACTCTTTCAGTAAAAATTTTTTCTAACAATTAATCTGAAATTACCCTGGTACAGCTTCTTGCCATTTCCCCTTGTCCTGTCACATGTCACCTGGCTGAAGAGACCATCTCTCACCTCTCTACAACTTCCTTTCAGGTAATTGTAGGCAATGATAAGGTCTTCCCTCAGCCTCCTCTTCTCCAGACTAAACATTCCCAGCTCCCTCAGCTGCTCCTCACATGATTTGCCCTCCAGCCCCTTCACCAGCATCGTTGCCCTTCTCTGGACTCACTCAAGGGCCTCAATGTCCTTCTGATGGTGAGGAGCCCAGAACTGGACACTGCACTTGAGGTGCGACCTCACCAATGCTGAGTACAGGGGCACAATCACCTCCCTAGACCTACCGGCCACAATATTTTTGATACAAGACGGGATGACATTGGCCTTCCTGGCCACCTGGGCACACTGCTGATTCATATTCAGCCTGCAGTCAACCAACACCCCCAGGTCCTTCTCTGCCTGACAGCTCTCCAGAAAGTCTCCCCCAAGCCTGTAGCACTGCATGGGGTTGTTATGTCTCATGTGCAGCACTCTACACTTGGCCTTGTTAACCTTCATCCCATTGGTCTCAGACCATCAGTCCAGTCTGTCCAGATCCCTCTGAAGAGCTTCCCTACCCTCAGGCAGATCAACACTTCCTCACAGCTTCCTGTCATCTGCAAACTTACTGAGGGAGCATTCAATCCCTTCATTGAGGTAATTGATAAAGACATGGAACAGAACTGGACCCAGGACTGAGCCCTGGGGGACACCACTGGTGATCAGCCTCCAGATGTATTTTGTTCCATTTACCACCACCCTTTGGGCCTGGCCATCCAGCCAGTTTTTAACCCAGCTGAGGGTCCACCTGTCAAGGCCAGTGGCAGCCAGTTTCTCAATCAGAATGCTGTGAGAAACCATGTTAAAGGCTTTACTGAAGTCCAGGTAGACCACATCCACAGCCTTTCCCTTGTCCATTAAGCGGGTCACCTTGTCATAGAAGGTGACCAGGTTAGTTTGACAGGATCTACCTTTTGTAAACCCATGTTGACTAGGCCTGATCCCCTGACCATCACACATGTGCTGCAAGATAGCTCCCAAGATGACCCTCTCCATGATCTTCCCTGGGACTGAGGTGAGACTGACAGGCCTGTAGTTCCTCAGATCCTCCTTCCAACCATTCTTATATGTGGTGTATTATGGCATTATACCATTAGACAACTACAGGATACATGTATTTACATCAACCTTCTTAAAGCAGCTGCATTTTACTCATGGGTGACATGAGAAGCTGGTGACCTAAGACAGGTACTGTCCATCTTACAGGACAGTCTGTGTAACCAATCCATTCCCTGCATTCCATTTAGTTTTCCTGAGGTCCACTGTGGAACCTCCTCTGTTCATTCTTTGTCTTGGGGAGATTTGCCAACCAGATAATGTTTTGTTTGTGGATGATAGTATGTTTGATGAGTTTGCTGCTACCCAAGATTACCTTATAGATATTATCTTATGGACACAAGAAATGGACTGAGGTCAGACTGCACAACCTTATGTGACCTGCAAAATACTAGCTTTGCTGACCCAGACTCTTAATGCTAAATGCCAGCGGCTATCTGCCAGCTACATGCCCTACCTGCCTATATCAAGGCAATGAGAATAACAAATATATTGACAATGGTGAACAGATCAGAGAGAAAAAACTAGACAGTGCTGACCTAGTTTGACTCCTGCTTACATCCATGTGCTTATGTTACTCTTTCTTTTTCGTGATTCACTCTAGTCACCAGTTTTATCCATAAACTAGTTTCTTTGCTTTGTGGAAATAAACTATTTTTGGTTTTGTTTGCTTCCAGTTGACTCGAAATGAATTTTTTCTGTTCGATTACTTGTTTCCAATTGTTCAGCAACTTTCCCAGTTACTTATTTGCGTAGTTCAATCTGTGCCTATGTGAAACTAAGCTTCCTGTTACACTGCTCTTATATGGTGATAGAAATTGACTGAAAATGTCATTGCATTATCTTATAAATCAGTGGCTCATATGTCCTATTCTGAGCGCAGATGATATGGTAGAACTAGGAAAGGTACCCTAGACAGCGGTAGCAGATGTCCATTGGTACAGCATGGCTTTCATGTCCAAAGAGACTGAACTGCCTAAGACCTTTCAACTTAAAAGAAAAAACATTCAGTGGATATGAGAGGTACATAAAGTCATGGGTGCTTCAGAGAATGTAAATAGGATATGAATGTTCACTGTTTCTCACAACAGAATGAGGGGAATCCAGTGGTGCTATTAAGGAGAGGAAATATTTCTTCTGTACCAGCCACAGTCTGATTTTATAACAATCTATGCTGCAGAGGCCAAAGTTTGAAGAGGATCAGTAAGAAATTAGACTTTCCTGTGGTTTCATCAGTTGGAAATGAAATTTAAACAAACGTCAAAGGGAGACAGGCAGTTCATCCCTGCTCTGGCTGCTGCTGCTTCCCCCCAACTGGTTTGACTTCATGGGCAGAAGCTGGCTGGGGGCTGTCAGGCTGTCTGGCTGGCAAAGACATGTACTGGTCTTGTCTGGCTAGGGACACTGCTGTCCTCAGACACTGGGTAGCTCAACATCCATCAGCCTGCTTTTCAGATGTCAGAGACGCAAAGCAGTGATTTGGTGACGCATGTGTGGCTGCATGCTGTGCAGAAATGCTTAACACACATGTGCGGTCAGCACATGTGCGTCCTAAGCTTTGAAGTAACGAGGCAATAGGAATGCCAGAGGAAAGCAGCGTGTTTGCACAATGCTTGCCTGAAGATGCAAAATAAATACCTCATTATTTGTGTGGGGAAGAAGGAATCGCCACGCACAATCTCTGCAAGAAAAAAGGGAAGGCTACGCCACTTTTTAATTTTATTTCTTTGTATGAGAGCTTCCCAGAAAAGGCTATCTGAAGGGAGCTGGTGCACAATGAGGAATGCTGAGACTCATATGCATATTTTCATATATTTTCACAATTCAAATGTGGTACATTAACCTGTGATAGAAATGGGCAGCAGAACAGTAAGAATGTAGCCATTGTGTATTTTATAGTTTATAAATTAATTTTGTTTCTTTTCTTTTTTTTTTTCATCCTAATTGTCATATCTTCCTTTCTGGAAATTGATTTTTCAGTTCAAAGCAGCATTCAAAGGAAAACGAAAGAAGAAACTGAAGACATTTTGAACCCATTTACATACTTTTAAAGAATTAATCCACTTTTTCAGAGAAAATGAGAGACAAGTATTTACATTTACTTACCTCAAAAGAAGCTGTGAAAAAATTAACACTTTCATCCAGTTTTACTTATGCCAGCACTTCTTTTTTTGCTGTAAGAAGACTGTGCTTATTTTACCTCTGTCTTACAGGACACACATATCTAGAATTTCCAGGTAATTGCATGAGGTATGTAGTTATGTAATTAGTCTTATGTCTTAGGACAATTCCTAAGTCAAGCCTTGTTCTGTGACCACAAAAACTTTTTGAATTATTAAAATCCAAGGACTCCAGTTTTGCAGTGCCAATATACTTGCCTATGCACGAGCAATGGACTTTATACAAACTCTGTAACATTGCAAAACAGCCTCTGACACATAGTCATTTCTAGTTCATTTAAGGTTCATAAATGAAGTCTCCTTCATGCTAACAGTAGATCATTCATCTCATACAAATTAAAATTTCAGCTAATGGTGGTGTTGGCATAAAATGTCATAATAAGATGCTCACCTTCGGTGTGGGAATGGATATTAATCTGGAACTGCTTTTGTTGGTTGCTCAGGCTGAACCCTACCATGTGAAAATGCATTTGTTTGTTTGTCTAAAAAGATTTAGGATTGCACATCATCTTTATCCATGGTAAACATTTTGTTATATACAGTATACTAATTATTGTTGAACTGAAGTGGTTTTCCAGCCCCAGTGGCATAATGGAAATTACACTTCGAACTGCATAATATTCTTGGAAAGGGAATATAGACTTAGCAAAGAACATCATCATTTTGCTATAATGATAACGTACCTATTTACATAATGATAATGTACATATTTACTGCCAAGCATGTTTGTTCTGCATTAGTGTTTGTAGCGTGGCAGGGAGAATTGCAAAATGGAACTTCAGTGTGTGCCCGGTGGCTGCTGGCTTGCAGGGGAGTGAAGAGGGGAGACCAGTGATGGGGCGTTTCTGAAACAAAAATGAGTACCGTTATGTGCTAGGTTTGCATTGTGTATGAGATCAGATCTGCACATGCCCATTTGCTTTCCTTTCTTCTTTTTTCTGAGGGACCTTGTCTGTTAAGTAAGTGAAAATCCTTTGTGAGATTCCTGGCAGCAGGCATCAAAAAGATGCTAAAAGTCTTATGTTAGCTGCATGCTCTTTCTTTGAACACACTCTCAAGTAATGCCACTGTTGGAATCATTTTATCCGAGAGATGAAGGGGGTAAAAAAAAAAAAAAAAAATCTACATTTTTGGTTTCATTTCAAAACCTGTAAATCTCTGTTTACATCTAAAGAAGCGGGAAAGCTTACACTCAGGGGAGATAGAAAAAAAAAGTTAGGAGACACTGTTTGGTGAGCTGTCATATGTTTTCTGAACTTTTTGTAATAGGAAGAAGTCTCTAAAGAGCCCTTTTCTTCACTCCTCTAACAAAGGCATGTCCCAGTTTATTAAAAAATCATACACAACAATGCTGCCTGCCAGGTTTTATAGCCCTAATGAAAATTTGGTCCAGAGCACAAAAAATCTCTGGAAAAATGCCTGAAATTTTCCTGTCGCAGATGTTTCAACAGAAGGTGCTTGCATGCCATTCGTTAATATAACGCCATACGGGACTCGGTATGACCACTGCAATAACCAGTAAGTAACACACGCAGTGTGTGCATCACTGCGCCAAATTTTCCGTCTGTTGTGTGGGGCTTGTATCCTGTGGATTGAGACGTACCTTGATGAAACTGTATTGTCATTGAATAATAATATTTGTGGATCACTCTGCTAGAAAACATCCTATCAAGAATGTGGGAGGTCTGTGTAAAGAGTTGGTGCAGCTCATTGGCATTGCAGTCAGTTAGGAAGGATGGGAATGTTAGTATTTATGCCCCTTTTTTAGCCTATCTTTCAGATGCCAATTTACAGGAGCAGCACTCCAGATATTAAAGCACTTTCTCTTTGAGAGAGGCTGTTGAATTTTAATCTCAGGCATTATGTAATTAAACAGGGCATGTGAAATACAGTAATTATCGATACAGTGGAAAAAATTGCACAGACATAACATTCTCCTGGGAAAATTATTTTTTATTTTATAAGTTTAAAAGAGGAATGGACTGAAAGGAAAAAGGGGAGGGGGAGGGAAGGGGAAATCCTGAAGCACACTGTACTCCGTCAGGTCCAGTTTTGTATCGTGAAAGGCAGAGAAGCACCCAAATAACTGACTACAAACATTTCCCTGTACACATAGATAAGTATTGTCTTCCGCTTTTGGGAGGGAAGCTGTGGAGTATACTGCTTTGATTTGCATATGTCTGAGGGAGGTGATATGGATGTTTCCTACTCGTAGAGGTGAGAGCTGTCTGTACAAATCATCCACACTGGTTTGAGGTTGTACATGAGTGCTTCTCATGGGCCAAAGCACTACACTTAGAAAGGCTTTTTCAAGAGTTAAATCTGCTAATAGCAAGGAGTTTTAGAGGCTTTTCAGATTTGGCATATTCTTCCTGTCTGTTCAACAGTAGGCTCTCCTGGAGAGTTTTCCATCTCTTTTGTGCAACAATGACCAAAGCAGAAAACAGTGTTGAGCCTAATTTACCTAGTTGGGGTTCAAGGCTGAGCTGAGATTCAACAGAAATAAGGTTTTTCCCATCAGCAAAGAGAATCATAAAGGTATTGTGAGGTTATATGAGTCATGCTTTTAGGACATTTCATTTACATCTGAAATGAATCTCGAAAATCTTTATGGGTTTAACGCAGAACCAAAATCACATAAACAATTTCAGAGCCTGGGTTGTGGAACTGCAGAGTACTTGAGTTTACACTTCATATGAAAGGCTCTGCTCCGCAGTGGTCCGACTAAAGTAATATCCCACTCCACTAAATCCAGTTAATCTATTTATGCTTTTCCACTTCCTTTATTTTTAAGTGTGACATCTTTTCTAAGATGGAACTAAATATATGTTTCTAAGAGCATGTAAACCATCATGAGTAGGAGTAGAAGTGATATCTCCAGACAAATGGAGATCACCATATCATAATAAAGATTGTACATTTTGTTTGCAAAGCACTGCTTACAGGACAACGCTACTGGTTTGTTTGTTGTTGTTTTCTTCATTTTATTTTATATATGTTTTCTTTTATAATGTTTCATTTGTAATTCAAACCTTAGACCTTCAGATTAGATTTCTGCCAGTGAGTGTCATGAAAGCAGGTCTCGTCTTCATGACGTTATAGATTCCAGAGAATGCTCAAGACTTTCATACTCAGGGAGAGCAATCTATCTTTAACTGACCCATAGCCAAGTTCACAGAAGGATTAGTTGCTGCTACCAGAGAAGGAAGAGTTGGGGTGCCTGTGATTTTGTGGAGTTATCAGCTGCCCCTGCTGTAAACTCAACAGCAGAAAGGACCAGGCAGCCCAACTTTTTGATACTGGTCTTTATCTCAGTTTGACTCCTTTGAACCATTTTTTCCAGTTACAGGAGTGCCCTGACCCTTCTCAGGTTTGTGCCATGCCAACATTGAAAGACCTTGAGTCTGCTTTGTCATAGGACACGAGGTTTATAGAGTTTAGTCGTATCAAATGCAGAGCGCTCTTGGGACTCCTGCAGGAAAATTACTTAAAAGCCAACCCAATCTCACCACGTGGAGAGTTTGCTTAGTGTTATCTCAGAAAGAGTGGGCAAGCAAGGCACAGAGAACTGTCTCTAAAGCCTTTGCAAATTGAACCTCAAGAAACTTGCAAACAAAATGTAATTGTATGAATGGTGAAAATATAATTACACGACCTTTCCTTTTATCTAGGAAGAGATCAGCATTATTAGAATGGATGAGCTGCACTAAGTCAATGGTATCTGTTGGCTGTACAATCATTATTATCTATTTTTCCTGGGCATAGAACAGATTGAATTTGCAAATCAAATTTCTCTGTACTGTATAAACTTTTTTCTGGAAGTTAAAGTAAATGGTTATTACAGAATTGCTCTGAGGGAAAAGAAAACTATGGGGAGGTGGAGCAGGAGGAGAAGAGAAGAAACAAGAATAGGAAGCACCTTGATTAATGCCCACCAGGCTAAATCATGCTGCAAAGGTTGTGTTCTAGCCCGGTACCTCAGAAAAGAGGTGTGCTGTTTTTTCTACTAAGTATGTACTTATTTGTAGTTTGTTTTGCCTTTTGTAAGATTTCTTTTTGCTTTTGTAAGCACACACTTACTCTATTTTCTCACTGATTTCAGCAGGCAGACTCCTTTTTATATTGCCTCTGGCAGTACATCATCTTCTTCAGGTGTTTTAATGAACTTGGACAGCATTAAGGGATCAGAGAAATCAGAGCTGGAAATGACCTCCACCCTCAGGGATATCATCCTTGACATGCAGATGTCCTACAGCTCCCACCCAAGCTGCAGAGCCACTGAAGGTGTCCTCAGCATCCATCACTGTTTGTAACTGAGGCGTTCAAAGACTTGGGGATGATCATCTGTGGGATTGAGTCCTTGTGACAGAATACATACACCCCAAGGTGATAAATCTGGCAGCTATAGCAGTGGGAACGGGTTGTTGCAGGAGCCCTGCCTGACCTGGTTGTTTGCACAGGAGGCATAGCTGTGCCTAGGATGGCTTGGCCCTTTGGGTGGATGCAGCTATTGTAGATATTTCTGTGGATGCACTTTGGAGGATCACTCCTAATCTGTTGGATTAGTGAGGACAAGCTTTGGGGATTTTCCCATTGCTCTTTCATCCTTCCTTTTCTTCTGATGTGGCTTGTGTCTGTGGTGTGACCTACCAGGAGAAGGTGAATAAGTAAAATCATCACAGTGTATGACTTTTCCAGCCTGGTTGAGGAAAAGAGGATGCAGGCACCTCCTGAAGAAACTTAACTTTGCAAGATTTGCAGCAAAATCTTTCTGTGAGTAGAGATGTTAAGGTCACACACTAAACCAAGGTCCTTGCTCTCCTCTCACATGGACGTTACAGAGCTTGAAAACTTTTCTGATCTGCTCATTGCTTTTCTCATTGGAGTTTTATCCTCAAGTGTTTCTTCCATTCATTTGCTTTTTTGGATATTGTACACAACTTTTAATTGGGATGGGGCAGTGCATCTCTCAAGAGGTTCCTTACTGTGCCTCTTTAGGTTTTTTTTCTTTTTTTTCTAGAGGAGTGAGTCTCCTAAATCTGTGTGTACTGCTGGCATGTAGATCTGCTTGGCTGTTTCTCATTAGCCTCACCATAAATGGGGTCTTCTGAACAAACTAGGTGTGTGTTCTGTGAGAGAGCAAGAGAAGTGGAGAGCAAGGGGGATTGGTTTCATTCATTAACCCTAAGATTGCCATCAGATTTGCCAAGTCAGAGGCCAGCTATACTACTCAATCAACAAAACACAAATATTTACTCTGTGGCAGCAATTTTCTCAAATGCACTCTTCTGTGGCAAACTCCCTATGAGTCATTTTGACACATCATAATTCATTGGCTGAGAGACTATTTGAAAGACCATATACACTGCAAATTTCTAATTTTATAGGACACTTATCTTCAAGAGAATATATAGAATCTCATCCATCTCTTTCCTTGTGCAAGACTATTCCTTCCAGGGTAATCAATAGTGTCCTGTACATATCTACAGCATTCAAGATACAATGTTTTTGACTATTTATTTTGAAAGTGGAGATAAGAACGTTTGTATATTTTTATTCCCTTACATCCACCCTGCAGTCAAAAATGTCCTCAAATATTTTTTTAATCTCTGCATTTTACCTACTTCATTTTCTGCCCTCAAAATCTTTTTTGTTTTGTTTTGTTTTTAGATCTCCACAACATAGCTCAGAACTTCCATCTGCATGAATGTCTTATATTTCTTCGTACAGGTGGCCAACATTTCTAATTTAGTTCCAGCCAAACTAAACATCTGAAGCTGTTATTCTTGGAAAATAATCTTGAATGCAAAGGGTTTACATTTTGGATGAGAAATGACTGGCAAGGAAACTGGATAGCAAAAATAAAATTGGTTTTACCTTGTCAAAGTACAAAAACATTCTGGATTTGTACTGCTCATCTTTGTTTTGATTCTGTATATGGCAGTGCTAAAATCCTATTGGTATTGGTTATTATAAAATGGCCTTATGGAACAAGAAGATCTTTTGGACTAACTGATAATTATGTCATAACAAATCATGTAATCATAGAATCACAGAATATACTGAGTTGGAAGGGACTCATAAGAATCATCAATTGCCATTAGCCTCTATCTGTATTTTCCTTCCTCTATCTCATTTTATGTAGTTTCTATTTCACAACTTTCACAGAATTGTAGGGGTTGGAAGGGACTTCAAGAGATCATGGAGTCCAACCCCAAAAAATGTCCATCTTTACCTCAGAGAATCTTACTCCAGGCAGAAACTATCTGAGAACCATAATATTACTTATGGGTTATAGGTCCAAGACCTTGGAGAGCATAATTTTTAAGCCATATTCCTAAAATCCTCTTGAAATGTCTCTTTTGCTGCTCACATCCTGGTATTTTGCTGAAAAAGCACAAGGGAAGAAGCAACTGAAAAATAAATGTATGTATAAGGCAGAAATATGAACAAGTTCTCGTCATAGGATAATAAACAAGGATAGTAAATATACTGTTTAGGAACAAGAAAAAATTTGGAGGTTGTGTGCACTCTCCTAACAGTCAAGAGTTTTTATTTGCAGTTTTCCAGATGCTATTGCCTATCTGATCTAGCAGTGTTTACATTATGTTTCAGGGCTGGAAGGGAGCAGATCTAACCTTCTATGTTTATTCGGCTTTTCAAACATACAGTAATACAGAACGTACAACTGCACAACATATTTACCCCATCTGTATATTGTATTCCAGCTTGCTGGCTAACAAATGGTATATACTACATCTACATGCCATTTCAGAGTTAAAAAATAATAGACAAAATACACTTGTTAAAGAAGTTTGTGCCGAATATTAAGGTTCGCCTGTTAGTATTTCTGGATCTAGTGTGAGGTTGTACAACTATGTAAGCAGCTCTAACATTTTAAAAAGTTTAATACTGTTTGTTTGACTGATGGAGATACCACTTAGCTAGCCTTCATTGATTTGGGAGTTACTCTTCACTAACCAGAACAGGTGATTTTGCATGAATTTCCTAGAGAAATGTTCCACTGGAAAGAAACCTTAAGGTCCAAGACCTTTGTGTTGCAACCCACCAATGGACCACATCAGCAACTCTTCTCTACTCTTATTTAGCTTCTTGAGGTACAGCCATGCACCAACTTACCAGAGACATCTTTCCAGTATATATGCAGTAACATTTCCCCGGCTGAAAACATTATAATGTCCTAATACTGTATTTACTTCTTTTTTATTGTTGCTGCTTGTTTTCCAAGTCATCTTATCATGTTAGCTCATCCTCACCCCATGACTGACTGACACTGCCAAGTCACTCACCTCCTGCCAAAATGTGACTGCAAGTTCTAGAAAGGTGTCACCAGAAACCGATGAGCTGCTGTGCACTCCTGGTCAAACCTTTGGGTTCAAACCTGTGCAAACCTGTCAGTTGTTGCTATAGGTGTGCCTCCTTCCACCCAGCATCAGAGCTCACTGACCTTACTGCACCGTTTAGCTCCGTGTCTATTTCCTAAAGGACCAGTAAATAAGACACCATGAAATATCATCTCCGCCCTCTTATAAAAAATGGAGGATGAGCCTTTCTTGAAGAGGTGGACAAGGTGTACACTTTGCATACTCCTGAGGAGTGCTGTATCATAAATGAGAATGTTTACCAGTGGAAACCATCCACCCAGCACTGGCAGTGTCCCAAACTGTTCCTACTCCAGTCAGCCACACGCCTTACTTGTCACTGACGGACTCGTGTGTGTGCAGTGGATGACTAGTGGTGGCTTTGTGTTGCCAGGGCACGATGCCACAGAGCTGCATTTCCCCTCCGCATGGCCTCCATTTGCCTTTTTCCGCATGATTATCACCCATCTGTTGCCCTCTGCCACGTGTGGGAGGGCAGCAGATGGGCCAGGAAACTGGAACACAGGAAAGCAAGTTCTTTGGAGAGCGAAGGAGAGAAAGCGTAAGGTCAGAAGAGGGATCCTCAGACTAGCTCCAGGCAAAGGAGTGCTCCATGGGCTCCACAGAAACCCCAGAAAGAGCAATTACACAAGAACATAATTCAGAAGGCAATATTTTTACTGGCTGGAAATAGTTAGGAAGTTTTGTTTGAAACTGTCAGTCTGATTATTTATTCTTCCTGAAAGACAAAGAAAAGGCTTTGCCATTTGTATAAAATCAAGGCTAAGCCATGATTTTATACAAAACAATCAAGCAAGGAATTAGTACCATTTGCTTCCCACCAGCAGAACCATCAGTTTCATTCAGCTGGTTGACTTACCTGTAAGGACCATGGTATACAACATTGCAAACCCATAGCATGAGATATATGGAAAAATTACAGCTATTTCTCTGCCTCTTTTCCAGTCTCCAGGTGTTGTTGCTCTTCAGCTTAGAGGCTACATGATCTGGGGCAGAGACCAAGGTGATCTTACAAGGCCATCACAGTGCCCTCAGCATTTGGAGTCTTTCTCATAGATGGGTAAGGAAAACAGCAGAGTCAAAGTAAATAAATGTTTCCTAACAAATGTTGCCTTTACCTGCATAAAAAGATCAATAACGTTTCATAAATGCATGTTACCAGAGTAACAGAGATTCTAGGTGTGGTAATCAAGCCATGATTCTTCAGCAGTAATCCTACTGGATCCTCATCCTCAGGTGGTTGTTGACATTCACATTGCTCATGAACGTTTTCTTTAAAAAGCATGCAGGCTTCCCCTTTGTATTTATTTATTTTTAACTGACAACATCAAGAATTACTTTGAAGCAATTGATGTTTTTAGCAGGGGCAGCTTGTGAATCTGTATCCCTTTTATTTGTAGTTGTCAGTGTCATTCTATTTGATTCCAGTGAGAAATTAAAGTTTATACTCTGAAATCTGCTGATGTTAGATGCTGATTAAATGAATATTTCAATGTCCCTCCAGCATCAGGTAAGAATAATGTATGCAACTCCCATATTCCCTCAGAAAGGAGTCTCATGAAGTTTTTCTCTGAGAATATGCAAACACTGTTCATCTTTTCCTCACCTCCTTCACTTGCCCAGCCAAAATGCAGATAGGAGTGCAAAAAACTTGTGGCTTTGCACAGTATTTCTGAGATTTCTCCATAATTATCATGACTTCCAAGATACCAGAATTTCTGATACTTTGTGGATCTGAACATCACTGAGTTGTGAAAAGGTAAGCATTCAGAAAGTATTCAGTGTATGTGCAGTATTTCGTAGAATCAAGTCCTCACCCAAAAGAAAGTAAATATAAGGGGAATTTTGAATCATATTGGAGCAGAACTTAAAGTACAGGTGGCAGGAATTTAATGAGGATGAATAGTGTTCAATGGAAGAAGAGAAGCCACAATTTTAATATGTTTGGAAGCATCCAATTAAAATTAGTGATATTTTCTTGAATGGCTCCATGTGTGTGTGTATGATATTTCTAATTAACATTGATTAATGCCTAACACTTGTGATTAAGGGCTGAGGATATGAGGCCTTCAGTATCACACAGGATCATGCATCTTCAGGTGCAAATGAACTACATGCTACTTTCCAATAATATTGACTGTTAAAGTTTGCCTTGTGTATCTCCTACAAGAGGCTTGAGAGCAAGCCTTATTCCTTCACGTTTAGCAGTAGCTGTAGTGGAGCAACACTGAGCTATGACAGAGCTCTCTATGTGTGCCAGTGCTCTGGGTGTTTGGGGAGAGTGGAACAAAGGACAAGTCCTACATGCAAGAATACAGGCTCATCTTTCATACTCTGAATCTGGTAGAACAAGAACTTGAATTTTGGTCTTCCATGATCATGGCTAGTGGAAAACCAGCCCTCTACCTCCTCCTGGAAATTCCAGGTAGGAGCCAAAAAGAACATTTTCAGTGAGGTGTTGTTACCAAATGTGTTGGCATTGGACCTGGAGGCTCCAGGCATGAGAGGTGGAGAAAGACATGAAGCAAATACTGGCAGTCAGCTGGGCAGGGGCCCCAATTTCTGTGCTATGGTCACTACAACTTGTTGACACAAGGCATTTTTATAATGTTTTTGAAAAGTTGCGGGGTTTTTTCTCACCATGTTCCACTGGGGAAAAGAAAAAAAAAAAAAGTAAAAAAAAAGTAAATTTTTAAACTCTGAAGGCTGTGAGAAAGTGGAACTGCTGTCCTCTGCTCGGCTCCTCGAGTGATTTCTGGATCACATATAAAGTCAGCCATGCTTCAGGCTGTCTCACCACACAAGCCTCTGCAGTAACAAGAAAGTGCCCTGTCTCTAATCAGTTCTATGATGCAAAAGAGAAATCTCTGGCTCCTTCCCATGCTCTGTAGTTAACAGAAATCTGTTCAGATGTTTGAATTTCCGTGCAAATAACCCCCTCAGCTGCAATAGTCAAAAGAGTGGAAAATACAGGAGACACTTTGGAGAGTTAACACCCAGGCCCTGTGAACATGTAGATGATTATTTTCCTCTACAAGGCTTTTTCACATGTGATAAGCTTGGCATGTTGCCTTGGTTAAGTGTCAAGCCCTGAATGTTTTTGTTTTTGCCCCGGTGGTCCTGAGGAGTTACTGGAATACTTGTTGGACCTGGTTTATATCACTGTGTACACTGATAGTGACATTGAGAAGAAACAGGTAGAGGAGTGGAAGGGGGATCTGGATTTTCTCTTGTTCAATTCTGATAGCAGTCTCCCTGTCTGCCCAGGCAGCCCTGCAGCTTCCTCCAGTCTTTCTTTGGCTCCTTGACTGTGCTTTTTGCATTATTACATTGTAATCTCTTCTTGCTCTCCACCCCCCTCCCCCCTTGCTCCCAAGGGAGAGTTGTCAAAACTCCTTATCTGTTGATGAATGAAAGGAATTTTTGTCTCCACTGCCTGGAACTGGTTAATGCAATTCTGGACAATACCGCTGGGTCACTGAGTCAAGCGAACAGCAAAAGTTTAAATACATAGAAAGATTTTGTTTGGTGCCAGCCTGTATCGTCATCTGCAGATATTTTCTGCCATGCAAGGAAGTGAAAAAGAGAAGACTGGAGGCTGTTGTAAGGAGTTTCTAGAACTGAAGAATAAACATTACCAAATTCTGCAACTTAAATGTTGGCAGTGTGAATCCAAAAAGAGATGCTTTAACATTTGCACTAAAAGGCATTTTCATTCTGTTGTTGGAACACTTTTTCTCATTACTGTTCATTAGAGTTTGATGCTAATCATATTGTTGTGTGTCTGGTGTGAGAAATGGTACTTCTGGCCAAATCCTGCTTATCTGAGTAAAGACAATAGACATTGTCCATGAATACAAGACTGATTAACAGCTATGCCCTTTGGCAGTGGCCCAGTTCTATAAGGTCTTGTGAGTTCAACATCCATTGAAATGACACCTTGCAGAACTAAAATTTAAAGGAATCAGGAAATGCTTAAAAACTCTGAAACCTAAACCCCACATTCACTTCTATTTTCAACATTTTTAGTAAGTTACAGTGCTGAGAACAATCTTGATCCTGCCTTTGTTGAAGTCAGTGGGAAATTTGCTGTTGACTTCAGGGAGCACAAGGCCAAGCTCTACCTGCTTGTTATAGAAGCAGTTCTGCTGCCTCCTAATTTTGGACTGGCAGCTCTTTTTGGGACAGAAAAATCTTTGTTTGAAGAACTGGATAAAATACACATGTCCATGACTCCCGGACTCCTCATGTCTCTTTGCTGTATCCATTATTAATAAAGATTACTCATAGATTCTTATGTTGATAACACTTCCATATGACCATATGTAGTCATAGAAAAAAACCCCCATGTATCTGTGCAGGAATGTGCCTTACCCCAGGTAGAAGCTTCTCCCTAGTATTTGCATGAACAAAGCTCTGCCTGGATAAACATGAACAACAGACAAACAGAAAGCAAGATTTGCTTTGAATAGAAAGGCTTGGCTCAGAGCTTCAGTCAGACTCCTGAAAGCCAACAGGAGTCATCCCATGGATTGCAGTGAGCTTTATATCATGCCCTTTATTCATAGCAGTGTTTGCAAATCATCTTTTGCAGTATTCACCCAGCTGAAATCATACTGCAAGCATATTCATATGGTATATTCACATAAATATGTGCTGTGATTCATAAACAAATTACATTTGCATCTGTCGGCTATGGCTGCGGAAACGACAATAAAGAAAATAACAAAACAGAGGGGAAAGGGAGAAAAAAGTGACTATTCCATGACAGTGAAAGGAAGAAATTCAACTACATTTCTTTATCATCCTAGATATTAGGTAGCAAATATTTAAAAGGTTCCCTTAAGCCTTTCAAAGAACTTCTGTGCAGAACAAACTGTTTAATTTCTGTAGACCAGAAATGCCATTGTTTATTTCAGATCCTTTCAGTAAAATATTTCTACAGTAACTCTTGTACTTCCAATCCCATCTTGGCTTTTCCAGAACATCTCTTTTATATGTCTGAACTTCAGCTTGATAAACCAATATGAATGACAGCAGGATCCAACCCCAAATTTAAAGTTTTCCTGTGACAATTACAATTAAAAAAATGCTTGTGAAGAAAAAGAAAAGGCTTTCTTTAGTGTGTTTGTGCTCATGTATGCCCACACTCTCTGAAAAGGCCAATTTTAGCTTGCAGACAATAATTTTTTACTTCTGTTGCCTTAGGAGAGTGTCAGTATTTGTTTTTATTAATTCTCTTTGTAGAACTTTCTTCTTAGCTGAGAAAATGACCTCTCAGCTGAATCTGCCACCACTGTTTTATGAAAAAGTGGCAGTAGATGTGATTAAAGAAACACCTACTAAAACAGCCTTCTAGGTATGCCAGGGCTTGCAGGGAACCAGGCAAGATCCTTGTCATCCACCCACCTAGGCAAAGTACACCAGTGCAGTCCACTGAGCTGGCTAATGTGCAGTGTTGTAATGTTGTTTCTTCCCAAGCCATGAGCCGGGCTTTCAAATGTATCATGTGTTTCTCCTTGCTCTTCTTTGGAATCCTGTCCCCTCTGTCCAGACTATCTATGAAAGCAGGAGTCAGCATTCTGAAAACAGGCTAATTATTTTGGATGCCAAATCAAATACAAGTTAAAAGGACCTGATTTTCAGAAGGTGTTGAAAAGCCTTCAGCAGAAGTCAGGAAACATTAAGACATCTTGCTTTAGATTTCCAAAGCTAACCTTCATTTCTGAAATTTCTATTGCAGATTTATATAACCCTTGGTCATAAGGAGAGAAGAAACCTTCACCGTAATACAGATTCTCATGACACAGTCAGAATCTGTGTGAAACCTCATGGTGCCTGTCTCCGGTTTAAGAAATAAATGAGTTAATCATAAAAGCACATATCTGGGGAGTTTAAAGCTATAGAATCATGCAGACTTTGTACAGCTGGGCACTCATAATCAGTTATAGCACAAAAAAGAAGAAGGGTCCTTATTACTTTCCATATAATTTTTTATTTCTCTCCAAATATCAATGCTATATTGACTGTTAATCTGAAAAACCTCATTTAATGTCAGCTTGCTCACAGTTATGAAAATTCAGGTAATGTATTCCTGCTACTAATTGTATTTGAGAAAGTGTTATTAATTTCATATATCAAGTTCGTAGTGGCCATCTGTTCCCTCCGAACTGCTGCGTCTCCCTCCATCTGCCCTGTTTTTCTTCTGCTAATCGGGTGGCAAGGGCTCAGATGATTGGGAAGTTTCACTCTGACTTTTGATTTGTCACTCATCATCAAGCCAGCTGTGCATTTTTAAACAGACTCTTGCAACGGGTGGTGCTGAATTTAAATCTTACTGTCTGGGTTTTTTTTTTTAAATAAAACTTTTTTTATATATAAAAAAATCAAAAAGAAGACAGATTGTATTTTCTACAGTGTAAAATGTGCTTTGCTGCCACTAATTTGGCTGCATCTGCACTCTCATGAATATAGATGAAGGTACATGTCCAGGATATTATTAGGGACTGCGGAGAGTGGGGAAGAATTTCAAGTGTGGTAAGACACCACAAGTTTCTAGCACCCAGAGTAGTGAGCCAGCACATGCAATGCTTCTGGATTCAGCTGACACTACACTGGAGTTAGGATGTTAGTGCAGACCTTTAAGAACAGATAGGAATAACAGTAAATGTTCACGTGTCTAAATGGGGAAAATTCTTAAAGAAAGGTAGACTGGTCTCTGAAAGCTTTTCCTTTCTTCCCCCTAAATCCAGCCACAGAAATTAAGGATTTCTGTTGATCACTGAAAAAACTTATCAGATCTCTTTCCCATTGCTGTAACAGTCACATTTCTCTGTCATAAGAGTGTGGGAATTGTCAGACAGGAGAAGGTTTTGAAGTCCTTGTGGGCCCCAAGTTCACGGCATACTGCAAGCACTCCATCTTGGGGGTGGCCCATAGCATGTGCTAGGACCAAGGAGAGCTGAAGAACATCAGAACAGTCAGACAAGACCCAGTCTGCACTGAGGAAGGTGCCTTTGTTTCTGATAGCAGAAGGGTGGTCAAAATTCTCAAGCAAGGAAATTCCCAGACAATGAGATACATTAAACAATGGAATAAAACTGTAAGGGATGTTATGGAAGACTCACCACTTCACTTTTTTGAAACAAGGGCTGACAAAGCAGCTGAAAACACGTGGCAGTGAAACTGGACAGTTTTTCAAGCTCCTTCTGTCAATTTTCTATTGTTCTGCAATCTGATTTATGAAATCCAGACAGCACAAGGACATTTGCAAGTAGGAATACATCACAGTACCTGAAGCATATGATACTGCTTTACAGCTTGGAGGTGAAGTTTGATGGCTTCTCTTTGCAGGGGTTCATGAGAACATTTCCTCTGCTTTGTGTTTATGAGTGGTTTGAAATAAAGCTCTCATGTGGGACCCTGCTTGTGTTAGGAAGAGACAAAAAAGAGACTTGCCAAATCTACCACCTATTCTTTGCAGTGTATTCTCCACGCAGAGACATGCTTACCTCGGAGGTTTTGGGAAGCTCTATGCAGGAATAGAAGCATTTTCTGTACTGAGAAGTGTTTCAGTCAAAGCCACTTCTGCATAAAAGTATGTACGGACTTTATATGTATCTATTGCAATATTAAAAACATTTCACTTCTGTTTGATTTTCCCATTTGAACAGTTCCAGAGCTCTGATAAAATTTAATCTAAATTGCCATACTTCATCCGAGTCTTAGCTGTTGCCAGGATGTACCACAAATATTACTTGATCCTGTTGTGAAAATGTAAGTACAGGCCAACCTGCTCTGAAGTTTTAAGATGTTAATCAACTCAACTTGGTAGCACAATCCAATAGCTAACAAGTTCTACCTGGTTTCTATGGGTAGGAGCAGAAGTGGGAAGGAGCAGGAGGAAGACTGTCACTGTGTTCTCTGCCCTACAACATTGCCAGGATTTTTGCTACCCTGAATGCATTTTTTCATTTAATTTTATTCAAAGAAAATACAGCTTTTGTACATGATCATAATGTATCATACTCACAGGTCACAGCAATTGTATGTACAGGTGAGCTGATAAACACGGTGGTTGATTTCCAGGTAGACTTGATATACTTGTGGGTGTAGCCATGGTGACTTGTGCCACTTTTGGGATTTTTCCAGATATATGTACCTAAATACTTGTTTGGCTGGGTGGGGTGAATCACTGTTTAACAAAAAACCAAACCTAGTTGCAGGCCAAGCTTTGCAAGTTAGTAAAAACCCCTTTTGCATTTCGAAAAACTGAAACTTGACTTTATCACTGATCGTTGCTGTGTTACCAGGGACTATAAAAAGACATTATTTGGAAAGAAAAGACAGAAGTCAAAGCAGAGTAAGAAGCTATCCCATTTTAGTAAGGATCACAATGCTCTTCCTTTATCTACCTTATAGCTGTCTGTCTAACTATACAACTTTTATTGCATCCCATGACAGAAGTATGTTAATGTTGATACAGCCAAACCACAAAGAAAAGTCATATGTTGTTGTTTCCTGACTCATCTACAATATGAAGCCTAGGTTGCTTTTTCTCTTGAAGTTTTAATGTTGCAGTGTGTCTTTTGTAAGGACTTAAATGTGTTTACTTCTGCTGAAGCAAAGGGGACTCCATAATTGCCATTATTAATAGTAGTGACAAAATATTTACCTGGCATCATTACTTTGACTGTAGACCACATGTGTAATCTCATTCTTCTGTTTATCAGGCAAACAATCCAGAGATAATTAGTGCCATAACAAGTAAAATAAAAGCTGGAGGAAGATCAATATCTCTTGTAAAAGTTCCCAGCTCATTACACTTACTTGTGCAAAAGGAGGAGTTCATCTGTCTTTCCAAAAATCCAGTTAGAAGTCACAGCTATGATAATTACACAATATACTTACACAACAAGCAGGTAGAAACAGCAGATGAAAAACCTTAGGTGATATTACTTGCAATAAGACTAGCTGTTACAGAGCACACTAATACAAATAATTCTTGTGGGAATTTTCAAAACAGGGAAGAGACGAAGGGAAGAGACCCACATGTAACTTCTCACTGAAAAGATAGTTTTGGTTTTTTACGTTTGCTGATTCTAAAATCTACAGAGGAAGGGATTGTGGTACTCATTCAAGGCATGTCTAAAGGTAATTTCAATGTGTGTGTTTGCCCTGCCCCATCCCCTCCCCCTGCGCCCCCGGTCTGTTCGGGTCACATACTGACATACTCACACAATTGCCCTGGCTAATTATTCTAAGTGGCAGAACACTCTAGACAAGATGAGGCCACTGTGTGCCTGGTCTGCACTGAGGAGGCTGACACTGTGTGCCATTTTATGGTGATATTCTGCTGCCTTGGGGTCACTGAAAAATACTCAGTGGGGCAGGATTCACAAGCTTTTCACCAGGAGAAAATGAAAACTTCACAGAATTAACCAAACATTTCTAGCTTATCTATGACTTTTCATTACTCTTACCTATGAATTTTCATTGTTGAATCCCTGAAGAAGGTAATCAACTGAGGATGGAGACAGGACAAGAGTAAGCCACGCTCTAACCCTTCCATAGTGACATGGATAAGAGTCAGAATTTCAAAGAGATGTGTCTAAATTCATTGAAGTCAATGAGTATTAGATGTCTAAACACCTTTAAATATCCAGTTTCAAAGGACTAGCCTAGAGGTCATTTATCTGTAAAGAATATGTTTGCCACAGGACTAAGCTGATGCATCCACTAAGCAGTCTTGATTAATCCAATTCCATGCTTCCCAAAGGAGCATCACACTATTTTCGTTTCCAGTGTCTATGGCTGAGGACAACCAATGAGTTTGTCACTGTCAGCAGTGGGAAATACAAATCATGAAATTCATATTTAGAAGAAATCCAGACTCCCAATGATTCTTTCTTTGCTTGCTTACCAACATACAGTCCAGCTGCCTCTGCTACCATAAACTGCTGTATAAAACCACTGTAGGAGCCTGAGCCTAACAGACAACCTGACCAAGGCAAGAGGGCTTTATAATTAACGACTGATTAGGACTGTCAGTGGACAAAACCTTCGGACTCTTCTTACTGAAGTTCACCTGTGGGAAAGAGAATGCACAATGGCTACAGGGCAAAGACAGAAGTGTACAGAGCCCTCATATGACTTTTCTTATCTGTTTTACAAGATAATTACTCATGAGGAAGAGTTCTCCATTTTCCAGCAAGGAACAGTGAAGCACAGCATATGTAAGGTTAAATTACAGGCCAAAGTAATTGTGCAATTTTTGTAACACCAAAATTAAGAATAAACATTGGGATCTGGCTCTGCACATACCAGTATAGCAGTATTTTTTTTCTTTTCCAAGTCCAATCCTATGCTTTTTTCAAATCAGTTTTTAAGCTACCAGATCAGATCATTGATAACTAATAATAGAATGCATGTTCCTCCTCTGATCTCTTTTCTATCCTTATGACCAATGGATAAAAGTTATGTTATGCTTTGGGAATTCATATGTGCACTTCACAATAAGAACAGACTTAACTAAAAAGTCATGTCCCAGAGCTAAAACACCACTATACCATCTCTGTGTGGGTAATGGAACAGATTCACCTTCACCGTAACATTGGACTGAATTACATGTTATAGTCCTTGACATGCTTTGACATGACTAATGTGACCCAGCTGGTCTCAGCAGTAGAAAAATGTGAACATAGAATGTGTGGTTTATGAGATACACATATGCGTTGACAACAAAAAATGTCCACGGTTGTGTTTGTGTGATTAAACCAAAAATAAAAATGAGGGGAGTAATCCATGAGCTTATGAGGGTCTGCAAATACGCAAACTGTCACATTTCAGTATTTACATGTATTGAAAGGTAGTGGGTGACTATGTGTTTATAGACAGTGGGTTTCCAAGTGTACGTGTGTAAACTGTTCCCTCTGTTGTTTGGAGGATGACCATATAGCCAGGGTTTTTTTGCTGCAGTGTTTAAGCAGGAGCCATATGATACTATGTTTTATTTAAAATTGGGCTTGTACCACTGAGGCTGGAAACTTGTATCTTTAGAACAATTTCATACTGCACAGTGCCACCATATGTTGCCTACTTTAGTGTTTTTAAAGAGATTGCCTACTGCCTAAAGGTAGCATGTCTCAAATTTACAAATCACATATTGCTTGAGGGCAGAAGTGAAACCATTGATTTAAGAGAATGCAATATGCTTAGTTTAAGGGTGTTAATTCAACTCTATCATCATCCTCCAGCGTTCCTTACGTTGAAATGTATTTTAGTGCTGGGCGGGGGCAAATGAAAAGATCGGAGGTATGGGTTCTGCAATTGTGTTTCGGTCTTAAAAGGAGAGAAGAAACCGGCTGATTAGCTAGACAGACACATCTAGCATAAGTGTTCTTGGAACCTCTCGAAATGAACACTCTGAATTATGAAGCTGGCCTTTTACATTTCTCATCATTAGCGCAAATGGAAAAGTAGCCACTAATACCTTGCAACTAATTTAGCAGACGGACGTCTTCTAACATTTGCTCTGAATTACCTCGTGCATATTTTAAAGGGAAAACTTGTAATTTATTTATATATTTTAATATTTAACTTTCTTAAAAAATTTGGATTGCTTTCAGTAATTTAATACATTTCTATTCAGTGTTTGCTTTCAGATAGCTTCTGCAAATCTAGAGATAGAAAAGCCCTAATTCTTCCCGATGCAAGATCATTACCCCATTCTCCACCGCTTTATCAATTCTAAATTAAAATATTTCAAATTATGAAACTTCAAGTATTTTCCTTGAAAAAACATTCCATACCAAAATAATTCTCCTTGGGCTTCAGAGCCTAAGGGTGATAAGCAGCTATTACAATATTATCATTATCATTATTTTACTTGCTGAATTTCTATTAATGTACCTGATGAGGAAGACAAAAAAATAAAATTAGAGGCCCATAGTAGCACAGTGACCCATAACAAAAATGAGCCTTTGTCTCAGAGATCTCCCCCTGTAGCCTTCCGGCACAAATGCACAGGTGGACACAAAACAAAAGAAAACAAAGAGTACAGGGTGCTGATATAACCAGTAGCTGTGCTCAAGGTCTCAAAGACAGGGATCTTGATTTCATAATGCCTGCAAGCACAGAATTTGGGAGAAAACCAGCCTTTCCTCCCCCAGTTTCCAGCGTCACCTCTGAAGATCTGGGCCTGCTGTGAGCCAATGTGTTAGCGATAGGGAAGATTGGGAAGTTTGTGCTCTTAACAGGATTAAGTCCCAGAAAACTGTGAAACTACAGGGGTAGCCTAGAAGAGAGTGAGGTGGCAACTTTCTACATTTAATAGGGAGAAATGCTAGGAAAATGTTCAGATGTGCCTGATAAAGAAGCCAAGATTTGAGGTCTCAGGGCTGCTGAGACCCAGTGAAACTGAGGGTGTTCCGCAAGAAGGGCTCAAGACAAGGTTCGGTGTTAGCAGGTTGTCTTTGGATCCATCGTATTGCGTCTCTGTTAAACTGAAAATACATCAAAAAGAATGCCAAAATGGAGCCTGAATAGGTCATGAAATTATATGTCCTAGTTTCTGCAGTATTATGTTCTGGATATCTTTGAGATCAGAACGGGAGGCTTCTGAAATAACCTTTGTTTTTTCACATAAATTCTCTCTGTGCTTTCTTGCTTTCTTACAAATTTGATAATAAAGGCATTTTTAAGCACTTTGCTGACAGGTTCCATGTAGCATGTATTCTTTGGAGAGTGCTGACACGGTTTGCTGTGGCTCACACCAGCAGGGTGGATAATTCTTCATAGGAAACGGCTGTGGCATGTGCTGAATTGAGTCTCCAGTTTCAAAAGCAAGCGTTCAAGCTATGCAGCTTACAAGTCATCCCCATTAGTGAGGACCAGCACCAGAGTCTTTACAATGCTTCCACACCGCTAAATAGTCTTCAAAAATACCACCGCGGCTTAATTTACTTAATATTAGTATCCATGTTAACCTAATACCTTTCTTTCTTTAAAAAAAATGGGCAGTTTATACGATGCTTTCTTGTCAGGTAATAGCTCTCTAGATTTATTTAAAGAGCCCTTTCTTGTCAGCACAAGCCTCAGCCCCCCGCAATGACTGGAGATTAGGTGCCCCCCGAGGCCGATCTGAGCTGGTTGTGCCTTTGTGTGGGGTGCCCCTTTGTGCGTCCTGTGCCGTGGCCGCCGTTTTGAAGCCTGTGGGGAAGAGATTAAGCTCTCCCCAGCCGGCCGGCGCTGGGTGTAGGCTTTTTACCATTTTGGCTAGCAGATGGTGGCAAGCCAACAGGTGCACCCCGATGGCGGCACGGAGCCCAGCGCATCTGCTCGCTGGGTGAACGGGAGGCTGCGCCCCGGCCCCGCGCCAGCTGCAACCTGTGCTCTTACCGGGCACGGAGGCAGACAAGGTGGTGAGAGATGGAGGCTGGTGACCTTCAACTATTAACCTTTTTACATTATGCTCTGAAAGAGGACGGTATGGCAAGAATGCTTTGATCTGAATATTACAGGATGAAAAATTAATGGAGACCAGGAGGTGATTGATTAGCGGGTGTAGGAAGTGGTGTAGGCTGTTTCGTTTTAGGTTTCGCAGTGAGAGATGGGGGCTCTCAGCCACTAAAAACCACCCTGGCTTTAACCAGATCCTTGTTTGCATCCGCAGTTTCACAAGGTATCAGTGGATGGAGGCTGCACTTACTCTGGGCTATTCTTTTTTTTTCTTTTTTTTTTTCTCAGAAATAAAAATAGACAAAGTGGAATTTCTAAGGCCCTTCACATTCAGTTTTGCCCCTCTCACCCCAAAAATCCCAGGCTGTTTTACTCAAAGAAATGTATCTGCACTCAGGGCAACATTGTGTATTGATCTGTTAGTGCAGTTGCATGCACCACAGGAAGGAAAGGACTCAAAATGACAATTAATACTACCTTTCTGATAATGTTTGTCTTAGTTTCTGAAGTTAATGTTCTGTACTACCTTCTCACTTTATATATCTTTGTAGTCAACCAGATCCTTCAGTACTCTCCTGCCTCATATGTGCTTCTGTCCATCCCCGATCCAACTTAGCCATCACCCTGCACAAGCAGCTCTCCGGCTGATCTCCTTGTCCCAGAGTGAGGTTTTTTAGCTGTTCTCCTCTCACTTTAACTCTTCTTCCTCTTTGCTTCCCCCTTTGCTCTCCTCTCAGTCTGACCTGAGCTACGGTCTTCTCTTCACCCAGGGCCCTTTCTTTCTGCTGATACTCTGGGTCCATCACAAGGCCTTTGCAAACCTGGCAGCTTCTGCTAGACTAGCAGCTGTCTTGGTCTCTTGTAGTTCTGGGGCTTCCTGGGGTCAGAGGCACATCACAAAGTAATGAATTTTATGGCTGCCATGTGGAAAAAATATTGGCTTAGATGAGGTTAGAAGAAACTTTCTGGTCCAGAGGATACAAGACAACTCACTGGGGTCCCACAAAAGAAGCTGCTAAAATGTGGCCAAAGACAGGAAAGCCCACTGCAGATGGGATGCACCTGAGGTAGAGCACAGCAGTGGGTTATTGCTCTACACCTTTTGAGTTTTCAGGAAGTCTTAATGGCTGGACTAAGCTGTGAGCAGTTACTTCTTTCCTTTGGACAGCTTCAGTTCCTCCCAGCACTGGAGAGAGGAGATGCAGACACTGAGAAGTGTTTCCATCACAGAGAAAACCCAACTACATAATGTCTGGAACGATGAATGGTGGTGGTCAGATTTGTCTGGATGACTATTAGGGGAGCTGGAGAACAGCTCTAGTTGCAGTTACGTGAGTCCTGAGTGTTTTTAGATGGCTCACTTGGAAGACAATATAACTGATATTAAGCAGATTGCTGTCTCACACCAGAATTGCCAGGAAACGGTACAACAACCTCCCTGGTGGGAGCACAAGATGAAAGCTACAGTGATGGAGAAACAGGTTCCTTAACTGAAACCAGCCCAAAGGATTGGGAGACAACAGGTAAATTCAGAAGTTCATAGGCCTTTATTCTTTCAACTCTATTATCCTTCACCATTTTCTTAAGTTACCAATGGTTGCCCTGCACTTAGAGGCATCAAAAAGCCCATTTTATTTCTAAAGAAGGAAGTCCTCTCCAAATACATGTTATTCAAACACTTTTACTCCTAATTTCAAATTATCATTCAGAAGTTTATATACATTAAAAAAATAACCAATGAATTTTTTAAAAATATATTCTTACTGGCAGTGTAACTAAACTCACACATAGACACTCTTGACAAAACTAATAATGTTTAGTTATTGTGTTTTTCTCCAGCAGGTACTAAGTGCTGCATACCTGTATAACACTGACCTCATGTTTCTGAGGATTTCACAAGTCCTAAGAATAAGACCTTATGAATATGGACTCTGATCCCCTCTGGAAAGCCTGGAAGAATTTTGTACAGGTGCACAATCTGTCTGTATACTGTTTAACCACTATGCAGCATGCTTAAAGAATGACAGTAGAATATTTTACAAAATAATTAAGGTACTTACAGAGCAGAGATCATTCCACATCAAACTCAACAAGTTCTAAAATAAAGTCCATAAACCCTTAATTCGTGTATGATGCTGTTTCCAAGTCTGCTTGACACCCTCGTCTCTAAGCTCTATGGAGTTCAGCTTACTACATCAAATAAAAATCTTTTCAGACCGTGGCAAGCTTTTCTCCCCAGTTTAAAACCTATACTGTCTCTGCTAGTAGGGATGGTCCTATTGCAAGCCCCATGAGGTTCCTGGAAAGCTGACAATCCTGTGCTGTTTCTTTTTTTCTCTTTTTCTTTGCCCCCCGCCCCGAGGGTTGAGAAACCAGCTCAGAAGGGGTTAAGTGGCTGGAGACCAGATGCAGCTGGGCTCTGTTAATCTGCAGAGACCAGCTGCTTTTTATAAAAAAGGAAGACAAGAAACAAAGTGGCTAGTGCTGGGGGAAAGCTGAGAGTATTGAATTGCTTATGTTCTGGAAAGGGGGAGTGAGCACTTGCATGTCAGCCTTTTGGTGTGCTGGAAAAGGAAGAAGAGCTCTGTAGGTATTTTGCTTTGGTTGGGGAGCTGCTATTGCCAGTGGTGATTGACAGCCCACCCAGGATACCAGCTTTGAGTTCTCAGGCACTCCTAAAAAGTTAGCCCTGTGGGGTAAAAGCTGGTAACTCAGCAAACCAGGTGTGATAAGCCCCAAAATGGCTTTGATTTTGTTTGAATGCTTTGGAAAGATGGAAAAAGAGCAGCGGAGGCTTTTGGTGCCTTCTGGAGACCTAATGTAAGAGCTGAAGTGGTGTCTCTTTTGGATGTCCCAGAAAGTTGTCAAACAAATGCAATTTGTATTTCTCAAATGTGACAAAGATCTTCATCTGCCCCAATGTGCATTGGCACAATGATTGTCCTTGTATATGCATCGCATGACTGTCACCCCCTGTAACATTTGCCTGTGACAAACTGGCTGCAGAAGGAAAATCCCTCAATAGTTTTTTACTAACTCTTTTCTTTAAATATTAACTCTGAGCAACTTTACTGTTTATCTTACTGTAGCTGCTTTGAATGAAAAAACTCTATAGGCAGAAGCCGAATTGCATAATACTATGTGCAGAGCTATTAAAATATATTTAGTGATTCCATTAGAAATCTGCTGTTGAGCAAGGCAGAGCATATGGAGAGAAGTTGGTGAAAACCTGATTAAACATTTATATGGAGCATATTTTGATTTAACTTGCATAAATAATTCATTATTTTTGTTTTCTTGTTTTCTTTCTTTCAAAACCACTCTTTTCTACACCTGCTGTGCTAAAAATAATGCCACTGTATCTGCACCAAGGAAGTAACGAGAGTGAGTGGGTCTGTCGTACCTATCCATCTGCATCAGGGGCTACTCTCTCTCAGGTTTGATAGATCTGTGTCCTTTTGAGAAACAAAACACTTTATCCTGATAAAATTTGTAGTGCTTTTCTTTTGTCCTTACAAATATTAAAATAGTGACATTCCAAGGGCAGTAATTATTATGCAGAAGTTAAGTTGTGCTAGGAGTCCGGATCAATAGGAGAATTTCCCCAGAGCTAATGGGAATTGCAGCTCACATATCAGATGAGTGATCTATTTTCCAAACTGAGTAACAGTTTTAGAGGGAGATTCGTTTCTGAACTTTGCCAAAGTCTGGGTTTGATATTCTAGTTCAGCCTCAGTTTTTGTACTCTGTTGGGATTCAAAGGCTGATTTGCAATAACACTAAAGGTCTTTTATGGCTTCTTGATATTAATAATGTGGTATAAAGTGGGTCTAAATCCTGCTTTAAGGCCCCCTCTCGATGCTAAATATATGAGGGAATTCAAGCTGCTTCTTTAAGAGTTGATCTGAGTGAGCATTCAGGCGCCCCAAAGCACAGATTTTTCTCTGAAACTCCTGAGAACAAGGTATTTCACAAAAACTGTTTCTCTTTTCCCTCCCACTGAGTTTCAGAGTTCAAACACTGGCAATTTCCAGTACCATCTTTTCTTGTCTCCTCGTTACAAGTAGAGTTTCATTACCTGCTGAACAACCAGTGCCTGCTTTCCAGCATCAGTATTGTCCCAAGATCCTTTCTCTGACTGCCGTCACTCATTACAGCAATGCGCAGCTCTTTCATGGCGACCCAGCAGATCATAGAAACATGGGGCTCTGGATCATTACCAGGGAAAAGAGTCACTTTAGGGTCATTATCAGAGAGAAGTGTCACTTGGTGATTTTTTTTTGTTTGGGTTTTTTTTTGTGGGGGATTTTTCTTGAGTCTTTGCTTTTTTGGGTTTTTGTTTTGTTTCAGGGTTTGGGGTTTTTTTTGTTTGGGATTTTTTTTACAAATGGAATTTTCTCTACAGCTCTTCATGGCAGCAATTGTCTTCTGAATCTCAACTGACTTCTGTAGTCCAGCAGCTTCAGCTGATGTGGTTCAGCGGGGAATTAAATTATGAAATTTTGTTGGAAAGAAGCTGCTGAAGTCTTCTGAAACGGAAATATTATCTGCTGGATGGAACACACTATGTCGAGTCCTGAAGGGCCTTATGAAGCTGCTCAGATAAAAGCTTCTGATAGTGTGTGCTTGCCAATGTATTAATCATAATGTGATGAAGCAAAAATCCACCCCAAACTCTGAGAGGCTGTGCAGAGTGATTCCTCTAATATTTTAGCCAGTCTATGGACTGATGCTTTTGGCTTGTATGAAAGCAGACTGTCTGTTAGACTGCGAAAGAGATCTGTAATGAAAAATAATACTATTGGACCGTGGCTTTGACAGTTATATCTTATTTCTTTGCACTCTTCAGTCAGCGAGGTGAGTTTAGTGCCACAGACCCGTACTCGAGCAGCCCATGTGGCATGCTGCATGCCAGTGGCACACACAGGTAGTGCTCAGCCAGGTTCAAGCACACCGAGTGCCGCTGATGCCGTAGTAGAGGCAAGCATGTGGGGGAGGCTATGCTGGTTTGTGAATTTCATTAAAAATCTGAGATGTCTATGCACGCAGCCTTATTCACAGTTTTTTCTGTATTGTGATTTTAGGATATAACAAGGTGTTAACAAGAAAAACATGTTTTCATTAAAGCTGTATACAAAATGTATCTTTGCCCTGAGCCCTTCTGTGTGTTTATTTTTCTGAAACAGTCTGTTACTTAAAGAAACAAACAAAAACTGAAGCAGAGGAAGAAACTTTTTCCTTTCTGAGTGAAGGTCCATCTCCACCCCCAGCTCTGCTTTCCAGGCTTGGAGGGTCATGGGCTGCCAGGTGGGCTGGGCTGGCCCAGGTAAATGCCGCACCTCACCTGTTGAGCGTATTTAGTTAAGCTGTTGTAAACATTTACTCTGTTTTCTTTCTCGAAGTAAAAACACTGTAAAAATAATGGCTGCCATAAAGACGGCATTAAACACTTTCTAAAAGGTTATAGTTCGCAGCTGTGAGGTCGCTGCCCTCCGATTATAGCGCAGCAGTGGAGCAGGATGCCTTTCTCCCACTGTGGAGCAGGGAACACTGTGCCCTGCTCACCATCCTTGCGGTATTAGGCCTTCAGGACATTAAAGCAGTGTCTGGAGATAGGGGTGGGGATGAGAACCAGGGTTGCAGAGGCCTATTGCTCATCTGCTCTCACTTGCTGTGCATGATGGGGTCGTCTGTGTGCGCCATCAGTGCCTGTCTGTGAGCTGGGAGGCAAAACTTGCTGAGGAGGGTGGGTGGAAAAGCAAGAGGGAACAGCATGCAAGAAGATGGCTTACAAAAACTCTGCAGAAACTGGACTTTCTGTAAGAGACCAAGACAAGGAATGTTCTGTTGATGTGAGGAGGCGAGAGAAGAGAATGAAAGCTGGAAGCTTCAGAAAATTCAATAATGAATTTATTGAAAAAGGAGCGGAGTACAGGTACGGACCTAGATAAGAAAGCTTTCACTGGACTAAGCTGGAGTTCATGAAGAATCATCTATGGGGCTTCGCCTTCTGCTGAGCACATGACCTGTCATGGGTGAGTCCTTAACCCTGTTTCCTTGAGTAACCCGTGCTGCCCCCATCCTCATCCACACCAGGGAAACTACAACAAACCCAGGCTCCTGATCTGAGTAATTTGGGGCAGAAAACAGAGCTGTGGGCTTGTGGGAAAAGAAGAATAATCTTGAACGGAAGGGTGTGATGCTTGTTGCTGTTCATATTTGTATATCTGTACCTACAACTGTGCACAAATTCACTTTTATGATCTGACAGCAGACATCCCACACTCCAAAAGCTTAAAGGGTCCTTCTGACATATGTGCTGTGCTTGGTCTGCTACGGGAAGGATTTTCACATTTTTAGTTATTTTTTAGAAGTAGGTACATCAGACAGCTAGGACTGATGGGGGATCTCATTGCAGCCTTCCAGTACCTGAAGGGAGCTTATAAACAGGAGGGGAATCCACTTTTTAAAAGGGTAGATAATGGCAGGACAAGGGGGAATGGATTAAAGCTAAAAGAGGGGGGTTTAAATTAGATATTAGGGGGAAGTTTTTTACAGAGAGAGTGGTGAGGTGCGGGAACAGGCTGCCCAGAGAGGTGGTAGATGCCCTGTCCCTGGAGGTGTTCAAGACCAAGTTGGATGGGGCCCCAGGCAAGTTTGTGTAGATCAAGGCCTGGAGGTTGGTGGCCCTGCCTGTGGCAAGGGGGTTGGAACTCTCTGATCCTTGGGGTCTCTTCCAACCCAGACCATTCTATGATTCTATTACTACCCATTCTGTCCTCAGAATGTTCCAAGCAGGTACTCTGGGACAGACTGTCAGCTAGTTGGGTTACCATGTCAGGCCCAACGGAGCTATGACCTCAGTGGGGAGCCTGCCCATCTTTTAGATAGCATGAGTGGAGCTGTGTGCTCTTCAAATTTAATGGGCCTGTAAGTTCATGTTCCACCAAGACAAAGTCCAATCTATAAGGAAGAAGGGAGAGAACAGACAGGTACATGCTCAGATTGGTCTGGTGAGGACTACAAATATTGAACTGGTTCTCTAAGCTAACAAGTTTGCTCCTGATCACTTATCCCTCTGCCTTCTAACTGTCATGCTTTTTACTCCCTGGAGTCAGGGGGAGCTGCACTCTCCATCCCAGCCAAGAAATTAATCCTGGCAGGAGTTCCACACTTAATTTCAAAATTCATTTAATACTCACATTTTAGCCTAAAATAACGGTTTGGGGAGAGAGAGAAAAAAAGGAATACCGGTTGCCAGGTAACTATTGTAACTGGGCACATGAAAAGTAGTTTTAATCCATGCTTAGTTTAGCTGGCAACCGTCCCTGTCATCTGCTTGGAAGGTGCTTAATGAATGTAAGGAAACGAGCAGCCCCTTGTACCTGCAGCACACAAGGAACCAGGGAACTGAAGGGTGTCCTACTGCTCTCATCTGAAATGTGTGTGGTGAAACTGCAGAAAATTTAAACCAGTTGGTGTGCATGATGTTCCTTGCACTTGAGGAGACATTGTGCTACATCGCTGCATTGTGCTTATTTTTTCAGATCCATTAGTGCTGCACTTTCTTGGAATGTTTTATTCAAGAATTGAGGGAATAGTTTCCCTTTGCTTTGTATTTATTACTTAACCTTGATATTCAGATCCTTTATTTTTTAGCCTTAGGAAACCAGATTGGTTATACCTTCTACAAATAGGTAGCCGCAATGAGGGAGGCGTACAGCTGTCGTCAGTCTGTCTGTCTGCGCAGGGCTCTAGCACTATTAAGGCTCTCAGACCTTTCCCCACACACCAGCTTGGTGCAGGAGTAATGGAGGGTGTGTGGTGATGCTGCTCCTCCTTTGCCCTGCACCAGAAACTGCAGAATGACTGAGCTTTGCTCAAGACAACTGAAGTTGCTGTTTGTCCTTTAGGTTTTTCTCCCCCAGCTGGGTATGTAGAAATTAGCCCTTACAGACAAATTATTGGTGTTGTTTGAGCCTAGGTATTACTTTACTATTATTTATAAGGCTGCAGATGTCTTTTTGCACCTGACAGTAATCACTGCAATAACAAGAGAAGGGTCCACTCTTGCCAACATCTGTAAGAGCTCTGCCATGATGTCAGAAGAAGCTGTATTAGACTGACAGGAGCAGATTTTCTGCCTGACTTTGCTTATTTTGTGTCCAATGGATTTGTTCCCTTTCACTCTCCATGCTCAATTTTGTACTGCATAAATTATGTCAGGCAGAGAGTGGGAGAGCCAATGTGGGGTACAACAAACCCCAAGCACTCTCAGCTGGTGTTGGCTCTGGGAACCACTGGCAGCTGGTATGTGGTGGAGCAGCACAGAGCCTGTTCCCAGCTGTGCCCGTGGCACATCCCACAGCTGAGCACCTATCTGAATGGGATAGAAAAGTCAGTATGGTTTATAGTCCTTAAAACATCAGATAAAAGGACTTATGTAAAGCTTTACCATAAAGCTTTGCTGTCTTCTGCAGCACAGTTGTTTGCTAGGGAGAAACTTTAACCTGAAAGCACAGTTCCTCTTGCCTAATATCATCCAAGTAATGACAGTGTTAGTAATGTAACTGGCTACTATTTACACTCTTTCCAAAGGCACTGGAGAGACACAGACATCTTCAGCAGTAATTCATTCATTAAAACGGATGAGACTCTGAGGTACCTCCGTGGACTGGAATGGATGGCACATACCTTTAGAGAGAGTTGAGCTGAAACCTGCTCTTAGACCAAAAAAAAACCCCAATTTATTTAAAAGCATGGAAAATGTTGAGAGTGAGAAAATAGGGGCTCAGCAAGAAGTTCCCTAGTTGCAGTGGCCATGTGGATATACATCCAGTGTCTTCCACACCCATCCAAGTATCACCTCTGAGATTGGACATTGGTGTCTGTTAATGACACTCAAAACAGTGCTGTCTGTTTTGAGCTGGCTGGGGAGGAATAGTTTACTGATACTCCATGAGATTTTATTTATCTGAACACCTGAAAGTGGGCATCTTCATACATACACCTTGTTTATGTGAAATGCCAGCAGTATTGAAAAGTCTGGCCATTTCAGACCCACCTGATTTTTCAACTGATATAATTTCTTTATAGATTTTTCATTAGATGACCCCACTTTCTAGAATTCAAATAGAAACATAAACCCTTCCTGTGGGCTGTTTTTTCCATAGTCTTTAGCAATTCTTTGGCCATATAACCTTTCAGAATTAATGACAAGTAGCATTCTATGCATGTCTAAAAGTGAAACATTTTATTGTTCTCTTCTGCAAGTATAACCAACATTATTTTTTTATTTGTAATCAACTAAATAAATTACATTTGTTGCAGGAATTGTTACCAGGGCAATTTCCGCTCACTGCTTGTTACAAACAGACTAACCCTGTACCTACAATTAAAATAAATCAAGCCAGCTGAGAAGGTTCAAATACATGACACAGACTTGACTAAATAGCAACATGACATAAAGGGATGCTGTAATACCGCCATGATAATAGTTGCAAAGGCTTCTGTACGCAAAATGTAAAAGACCGCTTTTCTGTACACTGCCATATGTCCACTGCAATTTGTGGACATATGGACGTAGGACTCTCTCATGTGTAATGTATATCACACAGACAAAAATAAAACAGGAGCAAAGGGCTAATATCATGAACACTGTTTAGAGGACAAATTAAAATGTTTGTTGTGGCAAAAACACGGGTGTACTAATGAATAGCTCTAGATTGCTTACTGGCTCTGCCCATGACAGCCTCAGGTTTTTGATAGGTTTCAATAAAAAACAAAGCTGCATAAAACTAAATTTGTGACTTTAAATGTAATTTCTTAGATAAAGTCTCAATTTTTGGGAAACCTTGACTAATCTTTTAAATTGTGTCTTGCAGTGCAAATTAATCTGCAAATTTATTTATAATGTTATGGTCCTTATTGCTTTCTAACTTGCTCACTGGACGTGAAAGTGGGGTTTGAAACGAACAAGAGGAATAAGAGAGCTCACAAGAAGATTTCATGTTGAAGGCATTTGGAACATAAGTTTTATTTCCTAGCCAACAAGAAAGTGATAGTGTACATCAAGTGATAGGTATGTGTTGTGCTTTCATTTCTCTCAAAGACAGGAGCTGCCTGTTAAATATTGCCTTGCCAGCAATCAAAATGGTATAGACTTAACCTTCATCAGTTTGAGAATCTGGGGAGGTGATCTAAATTAATATCCTAGCCCTCTTCACTTAGTAAAGCCAGCTGTTTGTATCCTCTTGCTAAGAGCTTCAGACTAAAGAAAAGGGTAAGTAAGACTACCTGGCACCTAGAAAGAACGGCAGACAGTCTTACAAGTTAGAAAGGCATAGTAGTATCAGTGTGACACGACACTGTGCTATTTGAAGGATTAATTTTAAATCTTCCCCTTTGCTTTGTAAGTGGGGCTGGAGAATGACACCAAGTTGGGGAAGGACAAAAAGATTTTTATGGCAGATAGAAGCTGTACCCTGAATATTAAGAACAAGAGTGAGACTGGCAGCTAATGTGTGCATAGCAACTTGCTTCCATAGGAGAGACACCGATTTCTCCCCCAGAGAGATTAATCTCCTCATACATGAGTCATTCGAGCATGAAGAAATATTCTTTGGACATGGTGCACCAAATGGAAGCCCATACATCAGACAATGATGGTGTATTATATTGAGACATTTATAGGATTGGGACATGCCAGCTGGGATGTGCAGCTTTAAAAAAAAAAAAAAAAAAAAGAAAGGATTTAAGGTGGATCTGCAGAGAAAATCACTCACACAACACTGTAAATGGGCATACATTCACTTCTCCCCTTACATGTAGTTCCAAAGAAGAGGAGTGAGTTTGTCCTTATGGAAAACATTTACTTGAATTTGTATCTTGGCTTTTCTCAGCTGCGTGTCCCAGTCTTTGTGACAAAATCATACGACTGCTGCTCCTTGTGAGAGCTATACAAGTGGGAGCCCGCTCTTGGCCAGCCTCACATCAGTGCTAAAACTCGGATTCTTTCTGATATTGTTATGTTAATAATGGCCATACTGATGGGTTTGATAATTCCTGCAAAGGCCCTGAATAACGGCAATCTGTCAAGGTTTCCTGAATACATTTTAGAGAGTGGGTTAACAAGTGTTCACAGACATGAACTGGTAACTTCTAAGCTGGAGATGGTAAGAGAAAAGACTACAAATTTTCCTCCTGCTACCAGGGAAGACTTTTTCTCAGCGTGTGGCCAAGCAAACGCTGCTGGTCTCTCTCCAACATACAGCCTGCCTGACTGCTGTCAAGTAACAAACCTATGTGTTTATTATTAAAACACAACTGACTCATAAATCTTCACCTACAAATCAATAAAGGGAAACACTGCCAGTGACCATGTTTTCTTAATTTGACAAAATTCCCCTCATCAGAACTTTCCTGGATTCACAGCCCAGGAAAGGAAGAGCACTGGTTAAAACAGACTCTCTCAAACCAACAGATACACTCCAAGCATACTTGCTATTTCTGCAAGTAAGTACATAGATGCACTGAGCAAATCACTATTAATCATTCTGTGCATAATTAGCTTCTTCTGCACTTAGGTAGCATTCTTCCTTATGTAGGCAGACACAAGCCTTGATGAGAAGAGTGATGTGTTGCACAAAATACAATGCTCAAAGGCTTCCCCAAACCCCCAGAATGCAAATGTGCTCTGGAATTAGGGCTCTGTCCATCACTGAGCAGTCCACTCCAAGAAAGGGCAGGCATGTGGCTGTTTACAAGTCTAAAAAATAGCCCAGGGAAGACCCAGACCCACAGGTAATCCCAGAACTGCTCCTGCACCTTTGGCTGGGAGGGTACAGCTGTAGGACTGCACAGGGCACATATGGGGAAATGTACTTTTCTGTTCCTGTGGCCTCTTCACTTATTCCTATTTATACTTTTGTTTGGTTGCTGGTTCTTTTTTGTCTGTATACTTCTGCACTAGAGAGGAGCACTGTAGAGCCCTCTCATAGGAACCATCTTTCAGACCATACCTGTGCTTGCCTTTGGGATAAGGATTTTCCTGGGGCAACGTCTCTGTAAGAGGAACTGGCTTAGATTTTATGCTCCAACCTTATGGGAAGGATAAGTCTCCCTTTGCAGCATTTGCATCTGTTTATGTCGAGTGCCAGTGCAGCTGCTGAGGCACTACCCTACACTCACAGCTCCCAGGGTCCAGCCCAACTTCCAGCATCATTTCTTCCCCGAAGGTGTAGCATGAGTTGGGCATCCACTAATGCTACACACAGCTGGAATAACTTCTCTCCCCACTCCCAGACCCTTGCTGTTCCTGCTAAACAACCCTCCAAAAAGTTTCATCTTAGTAAAAACAAAACAAAACAAAAAAAACCCCACAATCACAAAATACTGATCAAACTTTTCCAAGAATGTGTCCTTTTCACTTCCCATTATCCTCTCCCTAACAGACTTGTTCTTCCATGCAACAAAAATAGTATACTGGAATCTTTTTGTACACTAGTTACACTCTTCCAGACTTGAGGTTGTGAGTGTTTACATTGCAAAATATCATCTTTTCATGTCATAAAACTTCTAGTGGTAAATAGTGTCTATCAGGCAAGCCTCCTGCTCAGGATATTTAACTCCATTTCCCTGGCAGGAACTCTGGGTTCTAAGAATATTTCAAAGTATGCTTTAATGGTGGGTTGTACTTTAAATTCCACTTACCTGTATCAGGAAAACTATGTGATTTTTCAATAAAATATTTCATTTTAAATTCATTTGTGCCTCAGAAGTGCATATTTTGGTACGTGATATATATAAGGAGAAATCATACATCCTTTTTGTCCAACACATATTGAATTTGTAATGTCTGTCTGATAATGACTTTGTAGTAAGCTCCTGTTCCTCTACAGTTGCAATGTAATTGCTGTTCTGAGCTAGACGGAGTCTGCTTTAGTGCTACTTACTTGCTTATACAGTTGTGGGAAACCTATAAATCTGATTTGAGTCTCTGATGAGACTTTCATATACCAAGAAGAAAAATGATACATCGTGATAAAATAGAATCCAGCACTTGCTTTCTTCTGGATGATTCTTGTCTTTTAGCAGTTGGAGACTTTGTTCAGGCTTAAGTATTTTTTGTGTATGTTTTGGTTTAGATATATTAGGAAAAGTTTTTGACTAAACAGGGCTTCACTTGGCAGAGAGACTTTTTTAATGATTTCAGCAGACTGAGTTGGAACAAGTGCTCGTGCTGCCATAAGGAGAACTAATTATTAGATTTGGGGGTTTAAGTATGTATATTTATATATGTATCTGTAAAAACATAAGGGAATAAATGTAATGGATGCCTGATATCCTCTGCAGGTCCTGCATGAAATAAAAGCTTAGCAAAACCATGGAGGTAGGAGAAGGCTCTGTACAGTATCAGGAAAAATGAGACTGAGAGCTAGGAGTTACTCATTTTCCCACAAGATGCTTCTGACTTCCTTCCAGAAGGTCAGCATCTGATAAAGTATTTTATACTGGTGCCTTTCTTTTTTCCATGATCCCTAGCAAAGTGGAGTATGTGGGCTTAAGCTGGTAGAGGACAGCCATAGATTTCAATTTCAGCATAACACCACTGAGAGAGTGGTAGATAGCTAATATTTTCACTTGTTAAATAATAGACATAAAGTCTTTGTTAATGCTTTGCAATAAATAGTGGTGTCATTTTTACAGCACATTTTAGAATGAAAAAGGGAATCCTCTTATTTTGAACTGCCACATCAAAACATTATGTTATTAATATCTTCAAAGGCAAAGCCAGTAGCTCTTCTCCCCTTTTTCCCTCTCCTTTTCCCCTCAGTTCTTATCTTTTACTCAACAAAAAGAAGCTCTTTTTAGAAAACACATCTCTTTCCTCACAGACATCCACTGCAGCTGGGCTAGATTCCTGCTTTACAGGACAGGATGTCACTGTACACTGTTTTGCTCTGTGTTACTAATAGCACGTATTTAAGCATTTCCCTCAATCAGAGCCTATGGTCTGGCAAACAGGCATGGTTTATACTGGCATCTTCTTCTCCTGAGACTTTGTAAGGTGCTCAGATGCTGTCAGAAGCATGGGACTTCCTCCAAGCCACTTGCTTAGAAAATAGGAGAAAATATATCCTGAGTGATCTGAGTCATCTCTGGGGTGTCCTAAGTTGAGGATTTCCAGGTCTAGCTTTGAAAATGCTCCAAACATCAGGCACTCCTGCGCCACCCAACTAAAGGAATCAATACATTGGTGCAGAACAGGAAGATGTCACTACTATTACCTAAATATTTTCTGTTGCATTTAAATGAAGATGAATGAGGGTGGAGAGTATTTTTTCTGTAAGTTTGTACCATTCCCAGAACATCAAGGCTCTAATTCCTGAAGATATTGATGCTGCTGTAATATTCTTGAATACCACCACCCTTTTTTTCTGTTCCTTTGCTCAAATTAATCACCTGCACTATTCCTGGTCATTTGCTTCTCCTTATGAGTGTCTTTTCTGCAGCTATCTGCACACAAGCACCCTGTATCCTTCTAGACACACAGGCAATTGTGGACCTGTAGTTTGACTGCTTTTCAGTGTTTGAACGAGGCAGACATGCTCCTCTCTATAGACAGATGCAGCAGGAGCAAATTCTTGCATCAATACATCAAAGCTGGACCTTGCCTGGAGAGTAAATTGGTTCTTTCTCCGTGCTTTGTAACTAATGTCAGAGTAATCAGCAGTTGAGATTGGAGTGGAAACAGTAAGACCACCATAATGATCTGTTAACCTGAAGGCTGTCATCAGGCTACAACAAGTGTTCAGACCTGAAACTAAATCCCCAGCTGTGGCAGAGGTGATGGTAGTTGGTATCATTCCACATCTAAGTGAGGACTTCACCCATGTGCAGATTCCCATGTGGGAACTTCACACAAGTGTGCAAGCACCAGCGGAAATTCTTTCATCCCAACCAGAGCTGCTGGGTGGGAAGTCTGAGGTGCGTGCTCCGTGGGTGTTGCTGTCTGAGGGGAAGTAACTTTTAAAGAAGTCTGAACTCTGTCAGTTGATGAGCATATAAACTGCAATGTCATTGTTGTGTGGTACTTTTTCCCCAAAACAAACAGGTTGATGTGCATCAGAGCTAGCAGATCTTGGTTTCCTACAGGTGTGTATCCCTCAGAGTGGTCTCTAATCAGGAGTCACTTTTGGCAAGGCCCTGTCTGTGTTTTCTGTGTAAAATCAGTGTGAATTCTCTGTGTGAAAACCAAAGAGTTCATCCTGTAGCATCTCCTGCCGAGGTGTATAAATAGGGTCTCCCTTTCCTACCTGACTGCCTGACTTCCTGGAAGCTGTCAGAACACAACTTGGTTGAAACCCTTACAGCTCTGTCCAGTTTGGTTGAAAATGGACAAACAGTTCAAAAGTTACAAGCAAGCCGAAATTCACCCCAACTGTGTGAACACGTAAACTTCATTTGTATAGAAAATCAGAACAAAAAGGGACTTTTGTATCTCGATCCAGCCATCAGTTACCAGTCAATCAGACAAAGTAACAATAGAAAAGCGACCTCAAGAAAAATGCAAATGATTAATAAAATATTTAAAACTTGATTCTTCCTCAGTTTGAAAAGGTGAATTAATGAATGCATCAATCAAACCCCTGAAATCCTGAAAACCTTCAATTTACTCTTATTGTAATTGCATGGCAGAAAAATAGCCTTCACCCAGAGATACCCACTAAAATGTAATTAACCTTTTGTTTGTGGAAGAACTTTCTTGGGGAATTTCAGATACTTATTTGGAGCTCTCAAGGGGTATTGAATCTTTAACAAAGACATCATTTCTCATCAGTTTTCATTTGGTACTGGAGTTAAATGGGTGTTAAGAAAAGTGAAGAATCTGGAGAATATAGCTAAAAACATCTGTTTTCTGAGTTGCTCAGATTACTTCATTGTCTTGGCATGGAACTATCTGACTAGTTCTGCAGCTAACCCAGCCATAGGGTAGACAAGACCTGGATTTTTAACATTAAGCACCTTCAAAACAGGTGAAAAAACACCTTTCCTTTGATTTGTTAAGAATTTGTTTCAGCTTAGGAAAATTTTCAAGGCTTTCATACATATCTGTTGTAGTCATGTACACAAATACACAAAAACACTGAAGACAAACCCCTTTATGTCCTGCTCTCCAGGTGACTTTTAAAGTTCTTTAGTTCCAAAAATCCATATAGCCTTAACTGAGACCCCTTCCATGCTTCCAAGAACAAAGGGAAGCTCTGAAAAAATTACGCAAAAATATGACATGAATTCATCGAGCAACAAGCAATCTTGAGGTGCTTGCACTAACCTTCACAGATTTGTTTAGCTAGCGTGAGTTACAGGAAAATCAATTAACTTGGGTTAAGAACTCTAATATTGACGAATCTGTATGAAATTTGGGGGAAGTAAATCAGCAGAGCTCTAGTCTCCAATGGATTAGAACCATATTGCACGCACTAGGCGAGAAATGTTCTCATGCATGCTAATGTGACTTGATTTTAGCTATGGGATGTATAAAAAGGTGATAATGACATGTACATATCTTTATAAAGAGATCTACAGGTGAAAGGAAGAAGTGTGTTAATAGCTCTACTTCACAATGAGTAGAACTGATTCTTAGGTGAATGTCTTTGAGGATTCAACAGAGATGCGGTTTAAATAATATACAGGAGACCTAGCCCAGAGATCTGAAAGCAATTCTTATTTGATTGTTATTGTAGTAATAACAATACATATGGTATTGATTTTTATTATAGAATTTTAGCGAAGTATATATAAAAGGAAAATACATGGTTTCTGTCTGCTTTAGTGTCATACGCATTGTTAGATTATACTTTGTTATGATACAATATTGAGTAGCACAATTTTTCCTATTTTAATTTGGAAATGTGTTTATGTTTCTGTAATCAAGCCGTGACACTGGTAGCTTGCAGGAGAAAACAGACATTTTTCTAAATGTCACTTACTTCAGCTGGCCAACCACAGGCATTATCTGGATTCAAGTAATAAAGAAAGGTGTGCTGTAAACACAGCCAAGAGTTACACTCATACTCCTCCCATACTCTACAGGCAAGAGGAGGGCCTTTGGAGAGCTGTGCTTCAGAACACACAGCCTATGTCTACACGGACAGCAAGGCTGAGGACCGCTGATGGTCCCCACCAAACTTTCCACTGAGTCACAGCAAACAGCCCCAACCTTGAGCCTGCCCAAAAGATTCCTGAAAAAGCTTGGCTTTGCATTAGATGGCTGAATAGACACAGGATATGATAAAGATGCAGAAGTGGTGGGACTGTCTGTGGGTGACCTCCAGGACAACACTTCATCATTAGCCCGAATGTGCCCTTTTCGTCTGCCTTCTCACTTTGGGGGCATCGTGATCAACACATCATCGTGTGCTCAGCATTGTGACTGCTGGTTATAACTACAACTTGGTTTTACATTGCCTGGAATGGAATGACTTTTGACTTTGGCTGTCAGAAAAAAAATGTTACTAGCAATAATTTAGCACCTATTTTTGCAAAATTCCATCTCAACTAAATGAAAGCTAATTGTATGAGTGAAGACTTACAGGATCGGTCCTTTATCACACAGCAATGTGAAAAGTCCACTCATCTCCAAAGTTTGTTTCACAGAGACCTGCTTAAACTACACCTTTGCAATTCATCTTGTTAATTCATTGTCATGCTGCAATGTCTAAGTAACAGCATCAAGTGCATGTCCAGAAGGTGACAGCTAAAGTATGCTGGTAGAACAGTGTGTCTGTGGAGCAGAGTAGCTTTGGGTAAGCAGGGCAAAAGACCTACCACAGGGTAGCTGTATTTCCTTAAATGTCTGCTAAAACATATATGCCTCTTTATAATGCAGTCCTTGTGTACTGTTTTATGCATTCCTAAATGCATCAGGCCCCTTCTCTGTTTGGTCACACAGGTCTCCCACTTCTGAAACAAGGCCTGCAATGTACGGGTAAGGTGGAATTGGGTTGTTTTTATACACAGTTCCAGGTTGCATACCAGCATTTCAGGGGATTAGCAAGTTACCAACATACATGGATAACAAATTCTCTAACAGCATATTGCATGACTGGTTTCATTTCCCAGTTTTAAGACTACTTTTTTTTTTCCTTTTTTCTTTTTTCTGGGTGCTATTAGAGATCTTCAAATAATGCTTTGTTCTGTTTAATTTTAACTAATGTAATCCCCTCTGATGAAAAGAAAACTCATTTTCATTAGTAGGTGAGCACTGTGGTTGCATTAGTAGTCAAGTCCCATTCTCCTTTAGACTGATGGAAATCCAGTGAGCTCTGCTGAAAGCAAAGTTCAGCCTAATGTAGACAAGGTAAGGTATGATTTTACGAAACCATTTTTCCATAAGCCACAGCAGAATTTATATGGTCCTCATCTTAGAACAGCATTTACATGTCATTCAAATGCCTGCCTTTCCTTCGTCAGGTTGCTGTTCTCAGCATAACAATAAGCAGCTGAATGTATCTGACTTTGGATGGATTTGTGCCTTTAGGCTGCTTACAGCTGAGATCCTTGTCCTCCCTTCTGAAGCTGTGAAAAGGTTGCCTTCTCACATGTGCTCGTGCTTTAGGGTCACTCTGTAACTATTTGAGAGAGGCTGGGGGCTGGTGTATCTCCCCCCATTTTGGCCAATATGGGGACTCCAGGAAAGGATTTTAGAATTACTGCCTGATTTTACATGGCTGAATTTAGGAGCAACGACTAGCCCCTTACCCTTTACATGATTCAGAACCACTCCTAAACTACTGCTTCATACCCACATGGCATTTACTTCTTTTTTTTTTTCCCCAGCAAACAAGCAGTTCAGCCTGGCATTACAATTAGCTGCTCTTTTATTCACTTTCTCCTTTCCCTCAAGCATACAAAGTTGTTTGCATGTGCTATGGAGAGAGAGGTTTAATAAATCACACAAAAACACTGTTTTCTGTTTCATATTTTTCAAATAAACTCTGAAGAAAACTTGGGTAAACAAGGCTTTATTTTTCCTTCCCTCCCCCGCCCTGGCCCCGAATCAGGTTCTTGTTTACAGGAAAATGAAATGTTCCCCAAAAATTACTGATGAATAATAAATTGTGTTCCTTGCTTTAGGTGTATGACCTTACAACATTTATTTCCGCTAGCTGCTTATGTCTCATTTTACATTGGTTTTTTTGCTTGGCTTTTCTTGCATTTTATATATTTTTGAAAGAAGTGGTGGTTTTCTGCACACTTGATAAAAATTTGCTGTCATTCTACCCAATAGAGAGTCAGATTTTACTAAGACAAAATAGGTCAGGATCTCTTTTCTTGATATGGCAATTAATTTTTAGATTAGCATGTTGTATTTTTAACCTTCATGATTTTCTTCATACAAAAGTAAATCTTAAGTTTTGTCATACCTTATAATTGCTCTGACAAAAACATTCACAGTAACATGAGTGGTGGCTTTGGCTACCAAGACAGATTTTCATAATAATGAGTTTTTTCCTGTAGGGGGCTGTGAACTGCTAATTAGCATCTATGACCCAATATTCTCAGCAAATAAGAGTAATAGCAGTAATTTCTAGCTTTATGCAGGGTGCAAGTCTAATATTACCAGCACTTCTGTTTCATTTGTAATTAACTGCAAGCAATTATTATAAAGTCAAGGAAGTATATCCTCATGCTCCTAGGTAATAAAAAAAATTGAAATGATGTTTGTAAAACTCATATGTTTCATGCTGGGTGCACTGATTTCTTTCAGAGAACTGCGATTACGTGCCTATCAATTAAAAATTCTTCTTTAATGTTTCTTTACATTTATATGCTTTTGAATGTTGCTGCGTAAGTATCTCATCCTCGGTTTAATTCTCTTCCTTTTTTAAAGGCGATATCCTTGAAATTTCAATTAATATTTTGACCACAAGACCTTAGTGAATACTTAATCTGGCTACTTGATCTCAACATAAGATTTAGATGGTACTGAAAGAAGTTGTTTACACTTGATTTTATGAGGTCAGTAGCTTAGTCCTATTAGAACCATGACCCACAAGGCTGGTGACAGAGCTCCGTGTGCTCGTGTAGCGTAGCTGACTCCTAAACAAGAAACAGATCTGGTGCTTCTTTTACTCAGCAAAATAATACATAAGGCTTTCTGCAAACTGACTCGGTTTCTACTGGTTATATTCATTTCTGTGATGGTGGGGACAGCTAGGAAATAGTAGCTATCGGTGGCAGTTTCATAGTTTCTGGAATGGTACTGTGCCATGCCTTTGTTTTGAACATCTTAGCATAACAGGCCTGGGTTATTTACTCAGAAACATGATTTTATTTGAATACCAAGCTTTGGATATTAGTGGCTATATCAATGCTTTTTTCCGAGTTTTGCTGAAGAAGAAGCTTCAGATGCTGGGGCATCTTTGTCTTGGCAAAGTTCCCTTTCTTTTTAGGACCAAGGACATTTAAACAACTGTAAGCATTTACACGTACAGAACATTCCTGAACTGTTGAAACTTTTGTCCAGGTTCAGAGAGATTTGACATGATTTCTGTTGTGCTTCAGTTCAGTGGAGTCTACTCAACATCTGTCAGGACTGTCATTCAAGAGATTTGGAGGGCAAGGAACTGGTACCTTTACGGAATCTACGTGTTGTGAACAAAGTTTCTCAAGCAACTGTAGGTTTACAACCCACCCTCTGATCATACATGGAGTGTGATAGCAACTCTACTGTGCAGCTGAAGGAGGCTGAAGAGGGTGAATAAAAAACTAAATTATTTTTTCCCCTTTACATTGTTTGTTTCTTTCTTCTAGGCTGTGTCTATCCCACTGACCACTGTCAGCATTGCATTAATCCATCTTCAGGCATTTACTTGGACATGAATTTTAAATGGTCCAAAGTCTGTCCTGACAACAATCCCAGGATCCCTAACTGTCTCTGTTTCTGTTAATCACAGAATCGGTTTAGGCCAGATTCATCAGACAGATTAATTTATTTGGTCAGCATGTCAGATAGAAAATATGATATAATATACTGACTGTAAAACAGCCCATGCTGACATCCATCTATTCAGCAGCCTAGCTCCAAAGAGCAGCTTTGCATCTTCCCTTGATATATTTGGACAGTTTCTTGCACTTTGCATCATACACATTCCTGTGGGTTATTGTCTTCTAGGTTAAGTGCCTGATGTTTATTATTGTTGAACTTGCCCATTCCCAGAAAGTTAGCAAAAGTTTGTCTCCCATGGATGTTTATATCTGGCACTATGTTTTGAATTTTCAAGGAATGCATCTTCAGCATCCAGTAATGATATGTCTGGTTGAAATCTTTTATGTTTCCTTGTGCAGCTGTGATTTTATTTTATTGTCCAGGCCTATATCAGTCATTTATTCAAGAACTTTTTCACATCTATCACTTCAATCAGACTTTCTATTTTTCAGAGCTCTCTGATGTTATTTCAGCCCAGTCCTTGGCATTTTAATCTCAACACCAGTGGTGATATGTCTTCATATCAACTGTCCAAGAGGAGCCACTATTCCCTACAGTAAATCTTTGATATTTATACCTCTCTCCCATTTCAGTTGGCTTTAAAATAATGAAGATCACCAGTACAGACTCCTTAGTTCACTTTTTGTGTGTGTGAAAACTTTCAGTTTGTCTAATTTCTCTTTTAGGTCCTGGTGATAACTGCAGGAGAGGACAGTCCTATGTTTGTTTGTTTGTTTTTTTTATTGAAACTCATTTTTACAAATAATTCAAGGGCAGAAATCATATAGCCCCACCATCTGAGAAGCAGATCAGATGCCCAGGATATAGCACCATGCCACTGGGTGTAACCACTGTACCTATCCAGGCTGAGTTGGCCTGCAGACAACTATTTTTGTTGCTGCACATACATTTGCAGATACCTCCTAAACTGTTTCATACCACTCCACGCTGTTATAATCACTCTCAGAAAACATTTTCAAAGGCCACCAATCTTGACTTTCTCTTTGTTCTGCACTGTAGGCTATATCCTTACAGAAAAGGTCTGTATTGAGAAGTATTGAGAAAAATCAGGTCCAGGCCAGGATAATAATCTGTGAGTATGAGAGATCCACAATCGAAGATAGCATCCTCATATGTAATATATTTGAATACACTTGACTTGTTGCCATATATTTGAAAATGTCATCTCAAAACTCAATCAATGTTTGGCAAGTTTCATGGGAACCATTTCTTGCCCCTAATATGCTTATTTATGACCTGGAAATAAAAATATAAACATTTTGCTACTGAAACTGTTAGGCTGCCAAATGGCAGGGAAAAGAGGAGTCAAGGACACTCTTGACATGCCATAGTGTTTGGCTTCAGCATACCTAAGAATGTAAGACCAATCAGATGTAACACCATAGTCCTAGGATCAATGTAAGTAGCCAGTATTTCCACGAGACTGAAACTGTTTCTTCAAGAAAGACTACAAAGAGAGGAGATTACAGTATGAAATCAGAGTCTTGGTGTCACTGTGCAATGCTGTTGCAAGAGTGATAAGGAATTTGTAGATCTGTGATAAAATTGTTATAAGTGATTTATTTTCATTTAGATTTTAAAAAAAAAAAACATAAAACACACAAAAATATGCAGAATTATTAAAATTTGGTGTGAGTAATACAAAAACTGGGAAGAGATGAGTTTGTGAGAAAGATCAGGAAGACAACCGTCCATATATTTTAGGACCACAACAAAAATCAAACTAGGAAAACCCCCTATTTTTTAATATACCAATATGAATATAAAAATTTAAAAGATAAATTTTAGTGTAGTGTTTTCTTTTAGAGTGAGAGGAGAAACCTTAAAATTTAAAATTATTTAATTTTTGCTATATTTTGGTTCTTAAAAATATTCTCCCACAAATATGTCAGATGAGTTATCTTTAGAAAAGTGGTGGGCTATTTAAATGTGTAACTCTGTGTAGATCTGTACATTACAGACCATATTTATAGCTGGTCCTTAATCCTGTGTTGAGTAAACTGAGCTATATTCTCTTGACTATATATAGGGATGATCGTGCTTATTTTAAAGTTTCTTCTGCAGAATGAGGGGTGTGAGCTGCTTCCATGCAGCAAGAACTGCACCTAACTTCAGGCATTGGAGAATTAGATGTGTGGTCCAGGGCATTTTCTGTGGTTGATGGAAAGAATAAAAACTTCTGGAGGGTCATTCTGTTCATTCATCTGATATGGGTTTTGGGCATGAGGTGATCCTGCTTTCTGACTATAAAATACAAAGGGATCTTACATGATTAACCTAAATTTATGTCTTAACACATAATTGAGTGAGATGAAGTAAGATAAGTCCCATTCTAGGTATCTGCTTACACCTATTTCTGGTTTTGTTTGTAGGAGAAAGTATTAATTTTTTCAATTTTCAACATTTTAAGATTTCCACAATTTTGCAGCGTAGGTATAACACATTTAACACTGTTAGGGTCTAGCACAGCTTCATATCTAGTCCAAAGTATTTTGTAAACATACTGTTATTTATTTCATACTTAGTTTTTACGTGCACTTAATTATGTTTTTCATTTGCTGAGTTATATGAGGAAATGCTACTGAGTTTCGGTGAACACTTCAGTGCTGGTATTTTCCATCTTCCCAAAATTTCTATTGTTAGAAGGGAAACCTCAATCTTCCCAGGAAATTGATATCTAAATCTGTAGCAAGAGCTGTGCAAATGAAGAGGCAGAATATAAATACAGTTATTTATAAATACCGCTTGGAAAAGTCCATCAAAGTGATGTAGCAGTGGTGTATTCAGTAGAAAGCCTTTGCCATTAGCTATACTTTGCCTGAGAAAATCTACGCTGTTGTACTGGCATTTTTAATGGTAACTGTTTTATCTATTTATGTGTTCAGATCAGTGGGGAATTATCCACAGGCAGAAATCTTGTTATACTCATAGATAACTCATAGATGACCAAAAAGCAAGAGCAATGATGACATTGAAAGATTCTAAATGATAGCTTTTCCTACCATATGAAAATTGCGGGGGCTCAGTATTCCTGTACATGTTTAAGGAAATATAAATCAACCCCAAATTATTAAAACTAACACATACTCTGTGGAAAGAGTTCTTTGGAGTGCCAAGGAAATTTTTTGGAGAAAGTAAACACCACAAAGCCTTTCTCTGCTGTCAGGAATGATGAGCAGTGCTGCATTTTGTTTGAGCAGTCACATTTCTCCAGGAAGACATGTTCAACAGTGTAAAGCATAAATGTGTCTAGTGCAATGAGGTGAAAGCAGAATCTGCCCCATGACGTAGGTATAATAGGCATCTCTATGTTTTATATTCCTGCGGGTGTCTGGGATGAAGCACCAGTAAGTCAGAGCTTGTATTCATATCCTGGACACATGGGTTTGAAAGATTTGGCAAAGTAGGATTTCAAACAGTATTTCAAAACATAATCTGATAGTTATCCTCCTTTTTGCCTCAGCATTCTTGCTTGCATTTCTCAAAGGATGGTGACAACAATTTTTAAGAACTACTATTCTTCCTGGATATATCTTCTTCAATTACTTCAGCAATATCTTCATTTCCTTGTCATCTTCCTCCTCCATTGGCCCCTTTCATCACCTCTATGCACCATCTTCATGACTTTATAACTTCCCTTATTGTATCAGTGTTTTCTTTTATCCTTTCTTCCTTGGGAAACCCATTCCAACTTCTTAGTTTCATACAAAAGATTATATGGGTCTTTTTAATGAAGGACAGATACACAGAAGAAAACTTTAATACAAGTCTTCTCTCTCTCTCCTGAACATCACGTCAGATGTTAATAGTGGATGTGATTTCTATAATTAATTAAAGTTACTTATTATAATCAATTAAAGTATGTATACTGAAGTTCTATGGACTTCACAAAAGTGACATCCAATGAAGTGACTGAGAAAGAAACTTTGTTTATGTGAAAAATACAAAAATATTCCAACCAAAGCAGAAGCAGACCACACAGAAGTTATGCTGAAACTGGCAACTAGGGAAGCTGCATATTCTACATTTGTTACTTCTACAAACACTTTTATTTATATATGTCTTTCCAATCTCTAAGAGTGCCTCCACATTATTTCTGTGACAAGGATTTTTGCACATGCTAGCCTCTTTCTATAGCATGGTATAAGATACATATATAAATTCTGAGGTCCGGTACTTGCATTTACTATTATCTTATAGATACTCCTGTTGACTTCAGTGGGGCTTTTCACACAGGCCTCCATCCTACTCTGCAGCATGTTACATGTCTCCATTTCCTTTGAAATACCACCCCTTTCAGGACTGAGTTCACATGTAGTATCAGCCAGGTAATACCAAAGGACCAAAGGAGCAGCCAGTACAGTTACTGAAGAGCCTATTTCTGTTACTAGAGTCAGGCTGTTCTCAATGTAAGAACACCTTGTACCATCTTCAAGTGGCATGGCTGTGGATGTTTGTGAATGAGAAAAATGCACTCCATTACTGTGATCCAACTCCCTTGAGACATGATGGTAGCTCTCCGTTGACCTTAATAGGAAATAGGATCAGGATGTCAGCTCTTACATAAAAGATGGAGTTTTGTTAAAAAAGTGTTCATTTTGAAAAGAGGGAAACATTCCCTTCAGCCTGCAAATGCCTTCTGCAAACATAATCTACTTGCTGTTTAGCTACATAATAACTGAGCTAATCAGGGTTTCTCTTTAATTTGAAATACATATTCACTTTCCAGATGATGCAGGAAAGAAGAGTGCATTTATTGTGTTTTTGGCAGGCTTGTAGGGATTCCTTTGAGTGGATAAGGACCTGCTTTTCTTCAAGGTAATTTGGACCATCTCCACTCATTTGATTTTCACTATCACCAAAAAGCGATCCACGTAGGAGTTCCATAAAGCTGCAAATTACAGTTAAGTTCAAATCCTTAAAGACATTTCAAGTGCACATTGTAACAGAGACTCATAGTAATCAAGTTGCAGAAAGACTCTTTTAACAGCCATCTCTCTGTTGCTGAATTGCAGGGGAACAGGCAGATGTGGAAATTATGAGTAATGTAATTGATGATCTTAAGGCTTTTAAATACCCAAGCTCTCAACAATCAAGATCTATTTGAGTTCAGAATCTAATAAGTAGTAAATACAATAGGTTTCAGTAGGATGTTTTATCAGGTTCTCTGCAGTTCTTTCCCCCCACCCCCCAGCCCTCGCTTTTACGGGCAGCATTACCATCTAATCAGCAGACAAGTTGGAAAATTTTATTGTGACACATAATCACTTTTAGCTCATTTTTTTATTTCCTTGATAGGCAGTTACTGTGAGATTGCTTATAATGCACATTTTTTCAGAGGTTTTGTCCCCATTTTTTTAAACAGGTGAGAGAACACTGTTTTCCCAGGCTGTTTATTGACAACTTGTGTATTTATTGTGTACCAAGAAAGAAAAGTGCTTGTACAAAACTCTCCAAACTACTGATGGATTCATGTCCTACAGATTTCCCATATGCCTTAATTTATAAAAAACCTTTTCAAGAATGATGACCGCTCGAAGATTTATTCTGAATGTATTCTAGAAGTACTTTTGCAACTCAGTGGAAAAGCTGTGTGCGGTGATGAGTTAATCTCACTTCTTCATCTGTTTTTCTTTTATCTGCAGACCAGATCGAATGAATCCAAAATTCTACATTATGTTTCAGCTAAAAAAAAATAAGAAAACATTTGTCAGTGAAGAACCCAACTCGTGCTATTACCATAGGTACAGAGCCTAACACCCTTGCTTACGTGTTAATTTATCCACACAAAAAAATCCATGTTAGTGTGAGGTGAGTAAAAAATATTTGCACCACTGGAAAAACTGCTAAATCACATTTCTCCAGATTCTCTGAAAAGCAAAATATGTTGCAGCTTTGCCTTTGATATTTCCTAGTTTGATAGAATGAAAACAGAAGGCTTTTTTTTTTCCCAGGGAAGAATATATTTTCACTGCAAAAAGGACTTTTCTTTCAAAACAAGGGAATGAAAACTGAGAAAATTTGCATAAACATCAAAAGTTACTTTTTTTTAAAAGGGGCATTTATTGTTTTTACTCAGGAATCTAAAAAATTGGTCATTTTCTCTTGGATAGAGAATCAGAATATCTGCCATTAACTGAAGTTTTTACAGGTGTCCCTTACTTCTTGAAATGTGGAGCAATCGAATACTGTTGAACTGTTCTTTTGGGGTATGTCTTTGCTGCCGAATATTTCCTGCCAACTGTTGAACCAAATTCCATAACACACACACAAACCTATGCCCATGTGAAACAGTGCTTTGGCTCACTGGGACAGGAGTTAAAAGCTGACGTTCTGCTTCTGCTCAAGTTGGTATTCCACTCTGTAATGAGGCAAAAAGTAATGAGCACTCTTTGACACTGATGGTCTTCCTGTGCCAACAGCTGGCTCCTCTTACTGCAAGCAAAGAACTATGGCATATGTGCCCTGGAAGTCCTAACAATATGAACAGTATCTGTTAGGACATGATAACTTGGATATGCTTTTGCAATATGCTACTAGGTCTCCTAATGCTCCAGTGGAGGTATTGGCCTTGAAAGAAACATTCATGATCTTACAGCTGATGGTCCCTCTCCAAAGCAGTGCCTGGAAAAGCTCCATTGACACACTGCAATGCAATCACTAAAAGACAGCTCCTTCTTAAATGTAGCAATTTGCATGTGAACTGCTGATCCGTGTAGCTTGCTCCACAGCACCACTGCAGCCTGTTCCTATACAGCCACCTAGGCATACCCTAAAACCCTTACAAATTTTGAAAAAAATTGAAAAAATCCCTCCAAAACTAAATAGAAAATTTTAGGGCTCTCTTGTTATGGAAAGTGTTTGAGTCTAAGTTTCTGCTGAATCAATAAGCCAAAAGGAGATTCTTCTATAGAGTCCTTTTTACTAATAACGCTTCAGTTTGAGCAGGGTGCCTGGGCAATTATACCCTTGGAATCTGAATTCTCCACCCCTCATGAGACACATCCAATTAGCAATAATATTAGGGTCTGAGGTCTTCCTGTTCCTTATTGGGTCCTTTCATTGTCTCTAGGCGGGTGGTTTTATTTCCCATCTCTAAGCTTCTATTAATGAACCTTCCTTATCTCCTGTCTTGATCCAGTTCTGGGGCCTTCTTTTACTTGACTAGGTAAAGGTTCAGTATATCTAGGTGAAAGTTCACAGCTTGCAGCCTAAGGCTTCAGCAAATTCAGCTACTAATGCCAAGCATGTTCTGCTAAACAAGTTCTATACAAGTAGTATACCAAATGACACAACACTTCCCATTCAAAACCTAAAAGCTGTTAATATTTCTCAGAAGAGCATCTGAGGTCCAGAAGAGAAAAAATCCGTGGTAGTGGTCCTTACTCAGCACTCAGGTTCAGATTTCTCTTCTGGAGGAGTGTGGTAAGACAAGGGCATGCTCCAGCCACTGCCTTGATGGGCAGCTATTGGAGGGAGGGGGGAGGGGGAGGGGGGAAGCATTTTCTCCATCTGCACGTGTTGAGGGGGAAGCTCTCTGTCAACAGCCCTCCCACACTGGAATGAAAAACTGTTAAGTCAACACCATTCTGTTTCCATAACCTTTGTTTCTGATGAATCAGCATCTTTTTTCAGGGGTGGGGAAAGCTCTGTTGTAACATTTCCAAACCAATCTACCATCAATTGCAAAATTATGGCTATCACTATAAATGGTTTATGTTGAAAATAATCAGGAGAGTCAGGCCAAATTGAATATGCCGTGTATTAGGGAAAGCACTCTGTGTCATTTTGAGTCTCCCAGAGTACACACAATTTCTCTGGGTTCCCTCGTTCTGAGTATTAGCCCTGCAATTTAGGCCCATGTTTGAAGCCTGGCAGATTGGGAGGTATGATACTAATGCATGCATTGATTATGAATGCCCAGGTTAAATGAACAATTATTAACTAGTGAATGAGATAGTTAATGAACATCTTCGTTTACTGTTACTGTATTTCCTAGTGACAAGAATGAAAGCAAGCTAAAGAATCTTTTGGATACAGGATTGTTTTTCCATGGATGAGGGATTACAGATTGGCTTTTTAACTTCAGCTTTTCCAAATAGTTTTTCAGTTATTTAATTTACTCTACATGGAGTCTATTGATTATTCAAGTTGGCAGTCAATTTTATAGGGCACCCCGCTGTTTCTTTGCTTAATGTAGTCAATGATTGTAATTGCTTGATCAGTGCAGCCCATGAAATAGGTTTTGTGTCTCTTTTACAATGCATTGATGGCTTTATCTGATGCAGTCTTGGCAGGGTCTAGGTTTTACAGCACGATCCTGAACTCCCAGAGGTCTCTAGATTAATGGCTATGGCTTTCTGTTGGAGCTGCTGATACTGCTCTCCAGAATGTATTCACACATCTGGCATGCCACACTAGGCAGTTGTGCCAGCTTTTTGTTGCGCAGTTACAGAATATCTCACCAGTGCCTAGTTAACTGTTTTCACTAAGGGAATGAGATAAAAAGCCATCCACAGAGTTGTTGGCACGCGCTCTGTGTCATTGTAATCACAAATTTTTAATTTTTCTATTACACTTTTTATACGGCCAATTGATGTTTAGAAACAACAAAATATGCATGGTATTTGTTGTAGGAACTCTGATTTGATTCTGCAAAAGATTCCAAGCTCATTGTGATTTTCTGTAAACGTCCCATTAACACTTTATTTCCGAAAAAAGGAACAAGCTTTCTGTTGTATTGTCAGTAAATAAATGGACTAAAATTGCATATCTCTGGCTCAAATTCTTTTTAAGAACAGAAAGAAAGGAAATGTGGGTGAAAGAGCAGCAAGAGGAACCTTGTGACCTTGCTATGAGTGAAATAATTCTTTTGTCTTCCATTGGTTCATGTTAAATTACTTAAGCTTCATTTAGCTCTGCTTGAAAGTCAGTGTTTCATATTTGGTAGAATTTGAATCGTATTATTAGACATGTAAAATGTAGTCCTAATAAGCAGGCCAAGAAAATGTAATGAAATATGCAACACAGGTGCATAAATCCATGGACAATATAATTATATAGCACACATACACCATTTACAGTGCCTAAGGTGACATCCTGCCAAAAATGTAAAAGTGTGATAGATTTTGGACCAGCTGTGGTATGAACTGATTTCCTCAGCTGAGCTTGACATAGAAGCTGGACATGTGCAACCCCTATATTAATTCTTTTCTCTCCAGGTAGTAAACTGTAAATGCATAATGCATCTTTGTAGTAAAGGTCTACTGAGAAGACATCTGGAATTCGATATTTAAAATTCCAAGTCTGTCTTTCCACTGAAATCTCAGTTATGTTGGGCAATAATACAGGAATTGTATTTATCTATATGTAATAATAATAATCCACAAACCCATGTGTTAACAATAAATAGCCTTAATAAAATCTGTCACAAGGAAAAATAACGAGAATAACACGGCAAACACTTTCAGTGTTACGGTCACTGTCTTAGCATCACTGCTGGAATATTTTATGATTTCTGCTGATTTTAGCACAGTGAAATCCAGTCACCTTCTACAGGTCCACCACAAAAACTGTTAAGGACCTAACTGCTCATGCCAACTGTTCCACAGAATTTGTTTCTCCCCTTCTTATCAGTGGCAAGGCTTTAAACAGATGATAACTCTTCTTCAAATATTGCAAGTGCTTCCCCACATGTTCTTTTACATTATGAAAAACTCTTTAATTCAGTATTTTCTTGAATCCTTGCCTTGAAATATTAAGAATCTTCTATATGGAAAATGTAAACAACTCACAGGAATGGAGACCCAAATGTCAGCATCAAAAATATTATCAGTGCAGTATCAAAAGCAGCTGTATAACTTCCCTTCAGATGTGGAAAAAATATACCATTACCCTTTCTAGATTTTCTGGGCATTCGTGGTACCCTAAAATGTAAAAAAACCCAAAACCCTGTAGAAAAGTTCACATTGAACTTCAGCCTTCGTCGGTACACTATTAAATTATGAGTTCTGTGATTGAAATGATGTTTTTTTCACCCTTGATGGAACAATAAAGAATTTATTTAAGAAGAGACCAAAAAAAACGGTAAAAATAACACACTGCAAACTCATATTTATACTGTACCTTTCAGAGTAGTATGTTCTACTTTTCCTTTTCCACACTCCATTTTGCCACTGAAGATGAAAGGTGAAGAAGAAATGGGATAACTCTGATAGGTGAAAACACTGAAACAGATATGTGAATATTTTCTGCAAAATTTTTTTTCCCCTTAACATTGAATTGCCAACACACTGTATTTCAATTACTCACTTTTCCTAGTGTCACTAAATAGAAACTGCTAGTAATATTTCTAAGCACTGCTCTGAATAACTCCAGCCAACTCGATACACCTCAGTGGGAAGCACTGTACCTACTGTACTGTACTGAGGGAGCTGGTGGAAGTGCTCACCAAGCCACTTTCCCTTATTTACCAGCAGTTCTGTCTGACCAGGGTGGTTTCACTTGATTGGAAGCTGGCACATGTGTCATCCACCTACAAGAAGAGCTGGAAGAAGGACCTTGGGAACAACAGACCTATCAGCCTGACCTTGGTGCTGGGGAAGGCAATGGAACAAATCATCTTGCATACTATCATGCAATGCATGCAGGACACTCAGGTAATCAGGGCCAGTCAGAGTGGCTTCATAAAAGGCAGATTGTGCTTGACCAACCTGATCTCCTTCTATAACAAAGTGACCTGCTTAGTGGATGAGGGGAAGGCTGTAGATGTTGTCTACCTGTACTTCAGTAAAGCCTTCAACGCTGTTCCCTACAGCATCCTCCTGGAGAAACTAGCTGCTCATGGATTAGATGGGATTATACTCTTCACTGGGGTAAAAACTGGCTGGGCAGCCAGGCCCAAAAAAATGTAGTGAATGGAATTAAATCCAGCTGGTGGCAGGTCACAAGTCATGTTCCCCAGGGCTCAGTACTAGGGCCAGTCCTCTTTAACATCTTTATTAATGATCTGGATGAGAGGATCAAGTGCACCCTCAGTAAATTTGTAGATGACACCAAATTATGTGGAGGTGTTGATCTGCTGGAAGGCAGGAAGGCTCTGCAGAGGGACCTGGACACGCTAGATCAATAGGCAGAGGCCAGCTTTATGGGATTTAACAAGGCCAAGTGCTGCAGCAGTGTGCTCGTCCTACACTTTGGTCACAATAACCCTGGCCAATGTTACAGGCTTGGGGCAGAGTGGCTGGAGAGCTTTGTAGAGCAAAAGGATCTGGAGGTGTTAGTGGACAGCCGGCTGAACATAAACCAGCAGTGTGCCCAGGTGGCCAAAAAGGCCAACAGCATCCTGACCTGTATCAGGAATAGTGTGACCAGCAGGAGTAGGGAAGTGATTGTTTCATTATACTCAGCTCTGGTGAGGCCGCACCTCGAGTACTGTGTTCAGTTTTGGGCCCCTCACTACAAGAAGGACCATGAGATGCTGGAGCATCTCCAGTGAAGGGAAACGAAGCTGGAGAAGTGTTTGGAGCACAAGTCCTATGAGGAGCAACTGAAGGAAATGGGGCTTTTTAGTCTTAAGGAAAGGAGGCTGCTGGGTGACCTTATCACTCTCTACAACTACCTGCAAGGAGGGTGTAGAGAGGTGGGGGCTCTGTCTCTTCTCTCAGGTAACAAGGGATAGTAAGAGAGGAAATGGTTTCAAATTGCACCAGGGGACATTTAGGTTAGATATCAGGAAGAATTTCTTTACCGAAAGGGTAGTCAAGTACTGGAACAGGCTGCCCAGGGAAGTGGTGAACAGACTGTGAACACGTAGTAGTAGTGAACATGACCTGAACAGACTGGACTGATGGGCTGAGACCAATAGGATGAGGTTCAATAAGGCCAAGTGCAGAGTCCTGCACATGGGACATAACAACTCTGTGCAACAATATAGGCTTGGGGAAGACTGTCTGGAGAGCTGTCAGGCAGAGAAGGACCTGGGGGTGTTGGTTGACTGCAGGCTGAATATGAGTCAGCAGTGTGCCCAGGTGGCCAGGAAGGCCAACAACATCCTAGCTTGTATCAAAAATAGTGTGGCCAGTAGGTCTAGGGAGGGGATTGTGCCCCTGTACTCAGCATTGGTGAGGTCGCACCTCAAGTGCAGTGTCCAGTTCTGGGCTACTCACCATCAGAAGGACATTGAGGTCTTTGAGTGAGTCCAGAGAAGAGCAACAAGGCTGGTGAAGGGGCTGGAGGGCAAATCATATGAGGAACGGCTGAGGGAGCTGGGGATGTTTAGCCTGGAGAAGAGGAGGCTGAGGGAAAACCTTATCACTGTCTACAACTACCTGAAAGGAGGTTGTAGAGAGGTGGGAGATGGTTCCTTCAGCCAGGTGACAGGTGTTAGGACAAGGGGAAATGGCATGAGGCTGCACCAGGGCATGTTTAGATTAGATGTTAGGAAAAAAAATTTCACTGAAAGAGTTGTTAGGGCCTGGAACAGGCTGCCCAGGGAGGTGGTTGAGTTACCTTCCCTGGATGTGTTTAGAAGATGGGTAGATGAGGTACTTAGGGATATGGTTTAGCATAGGACAGGAACAGTTGGAGTCAATGATCTTAAAGGTCTTTTCCAACTTTGTAATTCTGTGATTCTGTGTGATTCTGTGATTCTGTAGTGGAGTCACCATCCCTGGAGGTATTTAAAAGGTGTGTAGGTATTGTGCTTGACAACATACATGGTCTAGAGGTGGACTAGGCAGGTTAGGCTGTGGTTGGACTCGGTGATCTTAAAGGTCTCTTCCAACCTAAGTGACTCTATGATTCTACTGCAGGCTTAATTTAAGATTTTCATTCAGAAAATGATCAGACTTTTCCTAAAGTGAGTAGTATCTACAATATAATGGAAATCAAAATAGTAATTTTATGCAGGGTCTTATGTAAGTTAAATGTGGATATGGGTACCAGGTTCAGTTCCATCCCATAAGCATGATGGATATGTTTCTATAGCTTTTAAAGGAGGCACGCTATCCTGTTGAATTATCTTGGGCCACTGAACTGACCTTGAAAACATTATGCCCCACTCACCATCTCTTTTGCGTTCACGATTAATTCTGCACACGACATCTGGCTTTTTCGACATTGTGTCTCTGCATGTGAAAGTCATTCCTAGAAAGCAAAATGTAAACATCCTTTTTTTTTTTTTTTTCATCAAGTGATTTGTGAAATTCCAGGCTTCTGGTTAAGTCACCATATATAGGTGACATGAATCACTGAGGTCCTGGATGGAGTCAGCTTTTCTTGTCAGCCTTGAGTGGTAGCTGTCTGATAGCAGTTGGTCCATGAAAATGTTGTAGAATATCAGATGGCTCAGGACAGAATTCTCATGGTTATCTAAATTTGCTTAAGCAAGCTTAGCATTGTTTTGCTAAGTTTCAGATTCAGCATTACTAATTATAGTTAAAAAGTATGGGAATGCTTCTCTCTGAAAAATAATCTTCTGAAGCAATATTCACATCAGGATATTCCATATGCTCTAAAAAATAGCAATAATCTTTGGTTCTTAATTTATATTTATTCAATATGTGTGCTAAATAATTTTTTAAGATATAGGTCCAAGATACAATATCAGCATCTTGAATGTGGAGAGCTTTTGCTTTCTATCACAATTTAAGACATCTAGGCAGCCCACAAAGCATAAGGGTGTTGATGTCTTCCTTGGGACAGATCCTAATTCCACTGGTTTCACTGTGAGGGGGCTTTTGTCACCCACTTAAATGAAATCATCATGTCGGAAGACCAAGAGGTAATCAAATTAGAAATTACTAAAATGGTTTAGATGAAGAGCAGTACCTTAGATGAAGAGCAATGCCTTTTATTTCACATTGAGTTCTGCATGTAAAAGGAAGTACTCCTTGAGCCTTGAAGCCTTGAAGTGTCGAAGCTCAAATTAATTTAAGCCAAATTTTTAAGAGCCATCTTCTTTTTTTGTCACTATCTTAAATAATCTCAGTGGTACTGGAAGTTGCTAGATGAAGCTCTCTGGATTTCCAAACCTGTTTTCACACTTGGGGTGTAATTCTGACCTGCCACTGGGTCCAATCAGAAAGTACTCTGCTAAGTCAAGTGACAGATGCAAAATTGAAAAGAAAAAAACCCCGATCTTACAGAAAAGCAGCATAAGTCTTGTATAAATCTTTGTACTTTGTTCCCCTGCTTTTATATACTTAACTGGAAAATAAACTGAGCTGGCCTGATCACTGGTGAAGGCTGCTCAGCTTGTGTACTTTGGAATGGGACGCTGCCAAGAGAAAGATGTGTCAGTTTTTCATATTCCTGTACCCTTACCACCATATACTGAGTTCCCCTCATGAGGGCAAAGAAACTACAGCATCCATTTGTTGGGAAGCTTTATTGGGAGGATGATTCACTGAATATTTTGTCCCAAGAATTACTTTTGTAAGTGTAAATATTATATTTCAGCACTCGAGAGCTCAAAAATAATCTTTATTCTTGAAATATTTATACATAAAGAGCATTACTGAAATAGGAGTGCTTGATTACTTGGATTGGGTTGCATGATTGTGACATACTTATTTTTAGTCCTTGCACTGAATGGTAACGGGAGACAGAGATTTAAAAAAAAATAAATAAGGAGGATAGACTCATTGCTGGTGAATGTTAACTGTTAAACAACTTGTGTGTTTCTGCATATGGGAGATGGCACTTTGGTTTCAAATTTCTGGTGCATCTTGAATTTGCTTGTATTTGGAACAGCTTATACTGTGATACACAAAGCATTAAGTCGCTGTAGATGGACGCGGTATTCCTTTGCTGCATAAAGGTAGTGCAGATATGCTGAAATGGGGCAGAGATGGTGGCTTTGAAGACTCGGTGGAATAAGTAAAGGAGAGGAGCAAGCAAAGAGCCACCTCAGCCTCAGTTGTTGGTGCATGGAGCTACCTCTCAGCAGAGGGAATCAGGGCAGTGTCCAGAGGTCTGTGTTATCTGCCTCCTTCCTATCTGACACAGTCACCATCCCAGGTAATCACCTTACTGGCACACACTGGAGTTTTCCCATCTGAGCTGCTTCCTGCAGGTATGCTGCCATCAATCAGGCTTCTCCTTGAAGGTTTAATGATACAGAATCACTGGGCATCTGTGAGACATGCACATTCCATTATCAGAAAAGTTATCTAAACTGTTGTTTTTAGTCAGATCATTCCAGATCAAGTCATCTTTCTAACAATACTTCAGCTGTTAATTGAATATGGGCACTAATGTTTTCCATGATTCTTAATTATTTTACTCTTCTGAACCAGGTTCCTTTAGTAGATATTTATTTATTCAACCACAATGATGCATATATTTACTGGCTGCAGCCGTATTAGCTCTAAAAAACTGTCTCTGCTGAAAGCACAACCCTGCTCTGAAGGAAGCCTGCAAGAGCTGCACAGGACAGATTCAAGTTTCTTGCACCAGTGCTTTTCACATCATATTTGTTTGGTTGACAAACGTAGACTCATTTCTCTAATTGCAAGTCCTTGTTCCCTCTTACCTATCATTATCACCTGCAACAAAGGTTTCTTAAGCTCAGTTGCCTCATTTAAACCTGCACAGCCCCATTATCTCCAGAGAAGGTCCCGTGCAAAGTCATAGGCTTCACTGGGTTTAGGCAGGTGGGAGGGATGCAGACTGGTAGTGATCCTTTAGCAAATGCTTGAATGACTGGTTAGCAAGAGAAAATAGCAGAAATGGCTTTTTCTGTCACTTCTGCGAGCAGATTGTTCCAAGTTCACAGAAGGAATAAATCTGCTTTCCTTTCTCTTGAGAAGAACATCATGTATTTTCAGGAAATCAGGATACATCCCATATACCACTGTAATGTGGCTTTGGGGAGGGGCGTTGGTGATGGGGCATCAGGACTGTGATGACACCAGGGCCTTCCCTCCAGATTTTGTTTTAAACAAACAGGTATAGGCTTTGCAACAGCACAAAGAGCAGCCAAGCAAATCTCTTCTTTTGTGTTTGTTTAGTTTTGAAAGACTTGCCTGAAGGTTCATTGGCGTTCCCACTGCAGACAGTTTGTGCCTGGGCTTCCTTGCAGAAAAAAAAGGAGGGAGAGGGGGATTTTCCAAGCATGTCAATATGTCCTTGGCTGCAGAGATATCTCTCATACAAGAGAGGATTACAGTTTCTCCCACTTCACAAACAGTTGCTCCTTATGTATGCGCACTGGCGCAGTTTCACCCTGCGGTGTTTAACTGGTGCTGTTTATGATGGTTATATTCTTACCAATTTCTTTGATGTACTCTCACCTTGTCAATACTGTCGTGCAGTTCTCCAGCAAGAGGTTTATCTGACTTTCTCTATCTGTAGGCATTTTTTATCCATCGTTTCACAATCACACTGTCTTTGTCTGCCTGTCCATCACCAATAATTTTGGACTCAATTGGCTGAGTGTAACCCTAGACAGCACAATGTCTTCTCAAAGGCAAGAAACCCCGTGTATTTTCTGAAATATGGTGGCTGGGGGAGAAGTGAGACTTGGCCATGAGCCCTGCAGAAATGAAAGGATAAAGACTGAGTCCAGCTCATACCTCTTCTGCCTTTGTTCTCAGGCACAGGCAGGTGACAGCATGTGGCATAGGTTCAGTCCTGGGGAGAGACAGGTGATATTAGGACATCCTGGATTGTGCGGAGAGGTCTGGAGATGCATGGAATCATAGAGTCATAGAATCACAGAATCGTTTTGGCTGGAAAAGACCTCTAAGACCAAGTCCAACCTTAAACTTAGCACTGCCAAGTCCAACTGCTAAACCAGGTCCCTAAGCACCATATTTATGTATGTGTCTTTTAAATACTTCCAGGGATGGTGACTCAACCACTTCCCAATGCTTCCCCCCTGCTCTTTCAGTGAAGAAATTTTTCCTGATATCCAGTCTGAACCTCCTTGGCACAACTAGAGGCTATTTCCCCTTGTCTTATTGCTTGTTACTTGGGAGAAGAGACCTAACCCCACCTCACTACAACCTCCTTTCAGGTAGTTGCAGACAGTGGTAAGGTCACCCCTCAGTCTAAACAAGTGAAATAGTGTTTGAAGTCTGGCCATGGTATTTTAGGATATCTACTTGGCTTTTACTACTACTACTTCATGGTCCATTGCTTTTTACATAATAGGAACAAGAAGCTTGTTGACCTGCACAGAACAGCTGCTCCTCAGCACAGCGGTCACCCTCCCACCAGCACCCATGCCTGAGGTCCCATGGTGGGAACCTAGTGAAACCCACCCAGCTCTGCAGTCTGGAGTCATCTCCACATAAATTTGCATGGAAGAGACCTCAAGGCATGTAACACATGATATATTCACAGAATTTTAGGAGTTGGAAGGGGCCTCCAGAGATCATCAAGTCCAATCTCCCAGTGGACCCCCCATCATCGTGCAGCCGTGGACCTTGACTGGCTGTGAATTCCTTGCAAACTGTGTTTGTGAAGGCTGAGGCACCTCCTGTAATTCAAGAGCAGCTGGAGGTCCCCGTGCTGTCCCCAGCAGAGGCACCATCCTGCCTCTCAGTGGCTCTGAGCATCCTCCTCAAAGTCTATATGCAAGGCTCACAGAAGCAGGGATGAGCACTGCACACTTCTGAGTAAGTGTAATTGGAATTCTGTTCATAGTTATTTGGGGAAAAAAAAATGACAGTGTAATTAAAATGCACAGAGGAAAGAGAAGTAGCCCATACAGACACATTATGTTACGCAGCACCCACCCAGACAAAGGTCTTTGTCTATAAAAAGCTCAAATATATCTGAGATAATTACTGTTCATTGATTGTGCCTCCGAAGTGGAGTCATTCTGGCATATTCCACCTTGAGGCTGTCTTATACATTTCTTTGAAAGGGAAAAATTCAAAAGTTCAAGTAAAGACACAAGTTCAGTCAAATATGTGGCAGTAAAAGCTTGATTTACAACATTAAGGTTACTTTCAGCTGACCTAGCCCTGAGTGGTGCTGGGCAGTTTTGTCTGATCTTGTGTTAATGCTGTTAGCCTGTGTTTACTAAATGATTTAGCACTGAAATGTTGGGAGTTGCCAAATATTTGTCTTCTGTCCTTTATGAATATTTGAACAGCTCTTTCCCCAGCTCACTCTGAATGCAGAAAAGGGTGTTAAAACTATCATACTCCGGTAGTGTTACTTTGTGGAGGGTGCAGACCTACAACATCCTTGCATCTGTGACGCCTTTAGCTCCACTAAACAAACCAAAGGTAGCAACACAAAATAATGTGCTTGAATCCTGTTTCTTTAATTCTTCTTTACTTGGTCCGTAATTTTTTTTTTTGCTCTCCATCATTTGAAATGTAATGGCATTAAATATCCCTTAGGTGAACAATTTTTATGCTGAAAGCAACACCCACAGAGGATGAGAAAAGCAGTTCAAACCCAGACTCCATCACATATGTGTGAGATGAACTTGAGCATGTCACCATCGTGTGTCTTTTGACTGGAAAAAAAAAAAGTGTCAAGTTTTGAATCAATAGTGTGTGTACAAATGTACTAAGAATCCATGAAAGAACATATATCCCAGATGTGGCTCATAATTTTTCCATACAGCCTGCATTACTCCACAACCAGATTTCCTTGCACCGTGCCATCATCACACACAGATTTCCTTGCGCACTCGCTTTTTGGGCTTGCAGACTCCAGAGCAAACAAGCACACTGCTCTTCACGCACCCAGAAGTGCAACCCATTTTCACATTTAAATGTGATTACACAGGGACACAGTGATATCACACCCAGTTTGGTTGCACCCAGGAACAGTACTTTGCAATTTTTTACACACAGGTACAAAGCAGAGATTAATTTCCCTGAAAAATCTTGACCCATAAAGTAGATAATTTTAAATGTCAGCCGTGCTGGAAAAGCTGTGAGTTTTCACCTTCTGCGGCTTCATATCATGCATCGTGGACAAGAAGCAATACACTTGTAGTGGGAAAGGACCATTCCTATTTTGAGAGAGCTGCTGGATTTAATAGATCAGGACTTGATTAGACTACATCTCACTGTCCCTTGTAGGTCAGAGTGTATAATGCTTTATGTTTATTTTTCTTGTGTTCTAATGCAAGGATGCATTCGTTTCATTTGAACTTATTGGTAATCATTTACATTTAGTATGTCTGGAAGAAGCCAAGAGTAATGAAAGGAGACACCTTCTCATTCATGATTTGTTTTTAAATATTCCCCATTTCTTTCTTCCTTTTTTTTCCCCTTTCCACATGCTGATATTGCATGCATGGCTTGCTCTCAGCTTGCTATGAAACAAGCTGGGGCAAGCCTTGTAATATGATTCAAATTGTAAATCTCATGTCTTGCATCCCCCAAACACCTCATCTTATATGCAGTCTGGAACCTTCATTCCAGTACCAATTAGACTAATATATCCACCCAGCTCCGATTGGGGTGATGTATCGGCTGGTGGGGGAAATGGAGGCGATTTTCTCAGCTCCTCTGCATTCCCATAGGCATGCAGCATTTGACAGATTGGGCAGAACTGCCACGAAAGAGTCTGACACAGATGGTGTAATTAGAAAATGCGAAGTGCGAGTGTGAAATTTATCTTTGATCAGCACCTCCTTGCCAGATTGTCATCTATGTTAATATGATGATGGCTTCTTGGAGATGGATAGAAGAAAACAGCAGCCTTGAGGAAGAAATGGAGACAGTTCACAACGTAGAGAAGATATTTTGTTTAACTCTGAAACTCAATCAATTTCAACATGAGTAAAATGTGATTTAATGTATTTAATTCATAGGAAAACAAATTGAATCTGAATCTGATACCTTACTTTGTTAGGCCTATAATCAATACGGTAAAATCTTAGTTTTTGTTGGAAGAAGACAGAGATTAATTTTTTATGAACAGTTTACAAAAAAAATCAATCTATAGCTATAGGCACTCTTGAAGCTACTACATCACTCTTTGTACAGACCTAATGTAATCTAAATATACACAAAAAATCATTTCAGAGTTGCCTGGAAAGGTTTAAGGAGTTAGAAGAAATTTTTTGCTCTCTAAGCTTTGTATTTTTGGTGTCATCCTCTCTAGCAAAGCATGGAGTCTATTAAGGTTGTCTATAAAGCACGGAAATCTAACTTTTCATTTTCACCCTTCATTCAGAAGGAAGATATTAACTGGTAATTTTTTTTTTCTTTAAAAAACTGACAGATGTTATTTTCCTGAGGAAAATATTTTGATCGCTTATCTGACATGTCCAGCTTTCCCAGTAATCTGGCGTGTAATGTTCTTCAGTGGGAAGGGTTGTCGTCCTTTTAGGCACCCGCAAACCAAATGTTGCTCTTCAAACAAGAGGAGCTTTGGCCTATGTGAGGCAGGTATAATTTTCCACAAGCAGAAACTGAGGGGCAGAGCAGCTAAGTGCAACCTGTCCAAGGTCACAGGGGTGTGTGATGGGGCCGCCGTTGCTGGCGGGGTCCCTTATCTGCCAGCCCCCTCCCCCCGCCCCGCTCCTTCTGCACCTTATCTCGCAGTCACTGCAATCCTGCATTTGGGTGGTTCAAAAGGTTTAAGTTTACAAACTGCTCTGCCATAGTTCATTTTGCTAAAAACTGCTCAAATGTTCACATGAATGGTGCTAATTTTCAGGAAGGTAAATTAGCATAATTAATGACCAGCCAAATTTGGGGGTAATACAGTATGTAATTAACATTAGAGAGTTCTGTTGTACCACCTGCCCCCACATTTCATTGTTGCAGTGTACGAACTGTACAGGAGGCTATTTTCCCCTTTGCTGCACTGAGCAGAAAGCAGCTTTCTTCATCAGAATAAGCCATTAGCTGTAATGGCATGTAGGTGTAATGGAATGTGCTCGAAACATCTGTGCTGAGAGCAGGGGAGAAATTGCTGCATGCAGTCGTAGGCCTTTGGGGAGCTTGATTAAGGATTGCTTCAGAGAACTTGAGATCTGGCTTGGGATGCAAAAAAGAGAAGAAAGGAAAATAACACTAATAGATTTACGGATGTACTGCAGGGAGAACAAAGGATTTTTAATTTTTTTTACTTCCCTTTATTGCTCTTATATTGCATCTGTTCTCTGTTGGGCTTTCACTTATTGAATTGATCTGGAAAAAAATGTAGCTCAAAATGCAGTTTAGCAAAAGACATCCTTGCTGTATAAACATGAAAATAGCTTGATTTTTTTCCCTTTGTTTGCTAATGAAGACCTCATTGAAACCACAAATAATTCTAACAATAAATATTTATTGCACATGACATTTGCCTAAATCTGTTTTCAAGTGATATCTCCTCTATCTAGAAATCATGTAAACACACACATTAAAAAACCCCTGCACATAAAGGCAATTCTTGCCTTGTGTTATTTGCATTTCTGGAGTATTCATCTGCTCCTTGTGTTGATTTTTTTTCCCCAAGATTTCTTTTAAAATGAATTTCTGATTTGTTTTTCTTCAACTCCATTTGTTTGCACACATTTTTAATAACCAATGGAATATAAACTCTCAGTACACAATAAGAGTAATTGCAGAACCACTGGGCTATGTCAGTTCTGGCTATTGACCCATCAAACTGTGAAAAATCTGAAATGCAGTTTACAGGATCTTAGGCAAGGTGATGGGGAGGAGAAAAGCAATGTTATAAAAGATGATTTTGGTGCCATACAAAGACAAGGGTTAAATGTTTGAAAAATCCATATTACAGAAAAGGGAATTAATATACTGCATGGGACAGATGTAGACATACCGCACAGAAAATGAGAAACAAACCCGCAAATATTGGGTGGTTTAATGATTAAGTAAATCTTATGCTTTCTAATTATAAATGACAACAAAGCACTGTGTTCACTGGTATCCATCTTCCTTATGAAATAAGAAGCTTTCTGAGTTGATGCCAAAAATGCCTTGCAATGAAGTTTAAAATATGTAGGGAGGCAAAAATGTAATAAAAATGCAAAAGCTAATAATATTATGGCGACTGGCATTGTTTACAATGCAGAGCACCTGCTGTTTAAAAAAAAAAAAAGAGAGAGAGAGAGAAAAAGAAAAAGTGAAATCATCAAACTGTTCTTAAATGGAAAATCTGGGCTCTCTGCCAATTACACAATGTGTTTCAGGTGCACTGTAAATAGGAACAATAAAAGGTGCAGGGGAATGAATCTGAAATGTTAAATTTCAGATACACAAGAATATTATTTGACGGTGTTACTTTGAAAGAAAATCTTGGACATCTTCCAAATTTCTTCAATGTGGAAATAGGTTTAAATTTTTGCCTCTGTATAAAAGTTGTAAAAATCTAATTATCCCTTTAAAAATTTTGATTAAATTAACCCCGAAGAGGAGAAGAGCCAAAAAATCCACAAAACCCACATGGGACTTTTACCAGTCTATTCCATGTGGGAGATTCACTGTAGTGAAATATAACAACTCCAAATTCTATGTTGCAATAATAAAAAGCTAAACCAACCCCCAGGGTTACATATTTGAATTCCAGTAGGCCAGTGTTGAGGTCCTGCTTACTGAAGCCAAAGGAGAAGTTTGAGGTACATTTCACAGGAAAACTGACTATCCCAGCACCTTGAACAAATGGTGACCAAGTCCATTTTGGAGTTAGAGGAGGGAATAGTGTGGCTGGCTGGTTAACAACCAGACTTGTATGCACTTGCCTTGTGTCTGTAGGGCTTGAGTGATTTCTTTCTTCTAAATACAGGGACCAGAGCTGGGGAGAAAATTGGTCCCTCATCTATGCAACGAAAAGGACAATGGAAAATTATTTAAGTAAGCATTTTCTTTCTTTGGGAAAAACACTTAGGTTATGTGATTTATTTCATTAGAAAGTCAGACAGTGGATGATACCCCTTAAGCATGGTCAGAAACCAGTTGTCGGGGGACTCTTTCTGCCTATGTCTATGTATATAAATAAGATGTATGATCGTCCACCCTCTGACCTCAAGCCCTGCACAGCTCAACTCAGCTCGCACTGCTCATGGCTCACTCTCTTCTCCTCTAGAATAAGTTGAGCTCATTCTCACTGTCTTCAGGGAACAGCTGCTGACCTGTGCACCAAGCAGTGCTGCTTTGCAAGGGCCAAACTCCAGAGACCGTGGTAAGGGTTAAATGTGAATCTCATGGAGCAGTGCTTAAACATGTCCTAAGCCTGTTTAGTTTACTAGTATAGATGTAGCCTTGGAGACCAGAGACCAGATGCTGTGCATCTGCTGCACACCCTGTAAGATCAGCCCTGATTATTTCCACACCCCATATCTACAGGGAAAGCCTGTAATAAAGCAGTAATCACTTTCCTCCCATCCTCACCTGAACCATGAGTCGGATCTTCATTTCTGTAACCCTTGGATAAATCAATAATCCTTCTATGTGACTAAAATCAGACGTATGACCTTTGTATTACTGTTTCTTTTGGGTCTGATCCTGTCAGCTTTCTCTGTTGTTAGCAGGAACAGGATCTTATCTCTTATCACTGGTTGTTTGTTTTTCATTTGATGTTGGCAATTATGAAGCTATCTGAACAATGTTTGTGAGAGGCCATTTCTTTTAATAGAAAGTGGGGACACCCTTGGTGCTATCATTTTACTAGGATATAGAATATCAGCCTATTTCCACGTAACATCCCTTCCCCATAATAGTTTCTATTTTTGCTTCTGTGCCTAGTTCATGGTGAAGCAAGAAAATAGGTATCACACTTTTCTTCCACTTCTCTAATGTATTTTTGGAGCTCATATATACCATGGCAATGTAGAATGGACAAAGTTAAAGTGATACCAGAGAACAGCTGCAGGGTTGAAGCTACAGCAGGGCTACGTAAGATGTACTGATATTCTGGTTTTCTGGTACAAATCTGAGTGCAAGAAACAGAAACCAAAGGTCTGTCATGGTGGTGGAAGAGGAAGGAAGAGCGTCTGAAGGGAATCCAAGGAAACAACGAAGTTAGAAGGCAGAACAGGAAGTAGAAAACAAAGGTCATTCATCTAGGGTGAATATTGGCAAACCCAGCTTAGGATGAATACATGGTCCTATGCAACTGGTTCTAGGAGGCCCTGCTTGAACAGAGGGATTGGCCCAGATGACCTTCAGAGGTCCCTTCCAAACTCAACCATCCTGTCATTCTGTGAATCTATAACAGCACCTGTTCAAGGGGATTTGCAAAAGCTTTAAGCATTTTAAACCACTATGAAATAGGAACAAAAGAAGCAGTTTAAAGTATGTATCTCTCCTCTGATGGATGGGGGGGATGAAGTTTCTTTCCTCTCTGACCCGTCTGGTTAGGTGGTAGTGGTTTTACTCCTTCTCTTTGTGTAATTCCAGCATCTCAGATGACATTTAAATAGTGTGGAAATGAAACTGAAACCCATGGGTGATACTGACTCAACTAAATTCGGCAGCCAAACTCTCTGTGACTTCAACTGGGACTCAAATTTTAATTCTTTGTTGAAGTAATGATTTTTAATTTAATGCTGGTTCTTGCATTTATGGTAGACACAAGCAGGTATGCAGGAAGCCCTGTCTGAGAGCACCCCTAAACTTCTTTGAAAATAAAATTCTTACAGCAAACTTGGCAATTTATTGGAGATTAGTCTAGTAACACAGAAAAAGAGTATATAGAGTAATAGAGTTGTGTAACTTTTTCTATACTTCTTTTAAGTATCAGGTATTTTTCTACAATCCAAATCTAATTTCCTGTCCATTTTTCCAGAATGGTTTGGGTAAAACTATACACAAGAAACATGATAAATTTAGATATTAAATAGTTTGTGTTTGAAGACACATATAACCAAAGATCAGACTTTTTATGGGTACCGTAAGCATTCAAGCAAGTTAAGAACAAAAGAATTTTAGAACCATCTTCCTGTTACTTGGGCTTAGATAAGAACCAACTTGGTGAGCAGACTAATTTAATAATCTTGCAGTCTTTATAATGACACGACCCCGCTTAGTTATTATCCCAACTCTTCTTCCTGAGCTGGGGAATGGGGAAATGGGACAGTCAGTTTGAACTCCAGCTGGTGGCATTTTTTTCCTGGTCATTTCAGGTTTCAGATCTGGCTAGCTTAGAAGCAGGAAAAACACAGTACCAGCAAGCAAACAACAGGTAGCTAAAGAAAAGAGTGATCCATGTTGGCTAGCACAGAAAGCCACATTGAAAAAATCCAGAGGCGAGCCAGAGATCATCCATATTGGATGACCATGGAGGTCTCAAATACTGATTACCATTCTTCCAGGCTACCTAATACAACCAGGAATGCTGTAAGCTTTTTAAAATCTGCCTTGTTTTTAAAGCTGGACTGTTATATCTAAATTCTATGGCTAATTTCTCAAGATTTTGATTTATTTTTTCTTTTTTTCCCAACAAAACAAAGTAGCTTGGCGTCTACAAGTTACTCCCTTGCAAAGGGAGTTGGGAAAAATTCAAAGTGTATTTTCCTTTTGCTTCTTATGCTTCAGGTGTATTATTTCTTTCAGTGGTTTACCCAAAAGAAAGAAACTCCCTGCTTGTCCTTGAAAAATCAGGCTACCATGTTATGTCCTCTGAGTAACTGATCATCTGGCATGAAAGCTGTGCAAAGACCACTTGAAGGCTTAGGTCTATATCCAGGACAACAAGTCAGTTTGAGTTCCTGCTGCTCCAGGCTACTGCAAAGGGAGCGTGAGAGATGCGTATTCTCCCACTTCAGCTGTTTATTCTCTTCTTATAGACAAAGTCTGTCTTCCATAAGAAAAAATATGGACCAGAGAACCAGAAGATTAAGTCCACAGCACAAAGTGCAGCGAAGCTAGGGAACCTTCATAAAATAAAGCACAGCAACACTGAGACCATGTCTTCACAGATAATTGTAGCAAGCTGCAACAGCTTGAGGCTCAAAACAGGTAATACCTAGGTTAATGCCTCTCTGTAACCACTGAATGACTTACTGTCATCCTTCACCATCCTTCATCAGAAATCTTCAAAAAGCTTGAATTTTTTAAGCTTTTAAATCTCTTATGTTCTTCAAAGAAAAATATACCCTTTATCGTGTGTCCTTGAGACTAGCTTGAAGGGGCACTTACGTTCTTGAAACAACTAAAGCAAAAACTTTGTCAGGCTAATGTGGGTGGTATTACTGTGATTTAATCCACTGGTTTACAGCATAATTCATAGGTTTTAGGGTCAGTGGACAAACTGATCCAATCAGGCAACTGTTCAGCTATGGGCCCACCATGGTACCTCTTAAAAGTGAACTGGCCAGTATTAATGGGGGAAAGCAGAAGCCTGTGCCTAGTTTGTAACTTCGCTTTCAACTGCTTGGATTGACATAGAACATCGTCATGATATAATATCATTAGACTTTTCTTGTGTCAAGCCCACACCTTTCAAAAGAGCTATGGCATCTTCTCTAGAAAGCTATCCAACCTTCTTTTCAAAATCTGTAGTGGTAGAAAACTCATCATTTCTTGATGCCTTATTTCAAAGGCTAAATTTCTTTCTGCTAAAAATCATGTTTTCCCATATCTTTGTTTCTGAAATTGAACACCCATGTTCTTCAAGTAGCCTCCTGCCCAAAAATGTACTTACACCCTCTGATCAAATCACCCTTTACCTTTCACTGTGGGAAGCTTCCTGGGCTGAGTTTCCCTGTAACAACCATATCCATCCCACAGATACAAATTACCCTGTGGTTCGCCCTTTGTTTTGATTTTTTTCTTTAACATGATTTGCTAAAAGAAATAGTACTGCAAAAATCATCTTTATGATGCTGTACCTGTTAGGTATCCTGTAGTATTTACATCCAGAGATTTAGTTTCCTTTTTGCACTCTAAACACGTGCTCATCCAGTTATCCACAGTGACTCTCCATTTCCTTTTGAAGATCTGTTCTTATTATTCTCTTAGGCTACTGGTATTTTTAAGTATAGGAAAGACAACCCCTCTTCCACCGGATCACTGAGATATGACAGGTTTATGCTACCAATTTGAGTGTCCAGGGTCAGTTGGCAAGACATTGCAAGTGGAAGGCCTTTAAGTCTGCAGTCCGCTTCTTACCCCAGACTGACAGATCTTGAGCTTAACCTTCAAGGCCCTTGCGCTCTTCTGGAGTTTTTGCCTGAGGGCTCCTGCGGGCAGCAGTTGTACTTTAGTGTGTATGTGAATCTATTAATGCGGTTACACCCGTGCTGTACAGATTCCGTCGTCATCTCCACACATCTCAACCTCAACCCCTCCGTGATACTGGCTGGGTTGCCGTACTGGAGCTCACTGCCTGGCCAGACCTTCAGGGTGTGAATCCACCCATGGGCAAGGGTGACAAATGCCTCCTGCACAATGGAGGACAGTTGCAGCAGGGAAGAGAAAAAAAAATCTCATCATGCATGTTGGTGCATAGCACTGTACGGCACAGCTTGTCACATTTTACTGTTTATATATGGACATCCTCACCACATCACATCAACGAAACAAGATATATTTACTTCCATGTACACTGCATAAATAACCCTCTGGCTAAAATATGCACTCGCCCCTTAGAACACACTGCAAAATATATTTGATTTCCTTTAGAAGCGCTTCTTTGAAAGTCTGATTTTTGATACAGCTTGTTTCGCTGATGTAAACATGTTAATAGCAAGAATGTCAAAAAGTTTATTGATTTTAATTCTTGAGATGGAAAAAATATATAAAAGTTCTGTTTTGTGCTCTAGGTAAATAAATCAGCATTGTGTTTCTAGTTTGCAGCCAGTGAACCATGCTTTATGTTAAACTCTTCCTACAAATACAGGAATGTGAACAAAGCTTAGTAGTGGAGAGAATACACAAATTACCTCCAGCCTTTTAGAGGCAGAGCAGAGGCTTCAAACACTGAAAGATACATGACTAATGCATCCAGAAAACCCCGTTTCAAAAAATGATCCCAAGCTTTGTTAACTAGTGTAACACTAGGTAATATCCTTCGAAGCGTTAACAGGATAGGACTCTGCTTGATCATGCTACTCCTGAAGGAAAATGACCCTTCTTCATGCTTTATGTTCTAACCTGGAGGCATACACATAGGGGCACACGTGCATGCACACACACATGCATGCTTACATGTATGCTTATATATGTGTATATTTAGAGAGATGCTTTTACAAACAAAACAAAGAAATTACTGGATATATGACCCTTACCTTCCTCCCACTACAGTTGGTCTTTTCGTTAGTCCACTGAATAACCATTTGTCATGGGCTTTACTGTACCATGAAGTTATGATTAATATTATGGCTCATGTACAGCGGGTTGAAAGACCACATTCATTTTCAAAGTCACGTTGCATTGATTAGAATTCACTGCAGGTTATTCAAATAACGATCCTGTCTTTTCCCAGGAGAATCTCTGTCTGATTTTTCTTTATCCTCATTAAAGATCCCAGGTGCAGACAAAGCTTTACATACTTCTAATTTGCATTATCCTTGGGAAGGAGGTAATTCACATGCCTTCAGTATATAGCACTTGTTTTTGTAGTTTGCTCTTTCCTATCTGTCTATTTAAATAAATCAAGAAATTTAGCCTTTATAAACCCTCTGACAATAGAAAATGCCAAATTTTATTATGCTTAGTAATGAGCACGTGTATTCTGAAATATCACTTATAATTCAGATTAAGTGAAACAATTTTTTTCTTTGCTCCTCACCATGTTTTACTTAAAATACAATCTTTGCTCTCTCTCTCTCAGTCATGGGAGAAGGTGAATTTAAAGCAAAGATATAGATTTCATATCAGCCTTTGACTGATGTAAGAATATCCCTCAGCAAACAGTCTGTTGGAAATCATCAGCGGGATTTAATGGTCTTTTTTCCTTTTGCTGGTTGTATATAGAATAGTGGAAGTACATAGCATCTATAATTACCTGGTGGAACTTAACAGTCCCATTAACCCCAAAATGCAGCACTTGCATGGATTTCACATCTGGTTTCTGAAGCATAAGTTACGTGGGCCTATGTTTTGCAACAAAATAATCTGTCTCGGACTATTTTTATCGCGAGCCTTTGTGTAATGAGTTTAGCCTGAAGCAGACTGACAGCATTGTTGACATTTCATTGAGTTTCCATCCTCAAGAGAGAGGAAATTTTAGCTAATTAAATAATGTTATAGTGTCTTAGAAACTACAAAGGCAACGGAAAACCACACAGCAGTCATACTGTATTTGTTAAGATCACTTGTGTATTCCTGAGGTTTTATTATGCAGAAGTCATTCTTCTAACAGTCTTTAAAGCAAGTCATACATTAGATAAGCTTTTCATAGCTCAACCTTGATAATAATATTTGTAAACTGGTTTATGTATATATGAAATGAAGCCAAATGGGGAGAAAAGCTATTAGAGAAATACTGAAACAATTATTACTTTTCATCGTTTCATCATGAATGGTTAGACAGCATTGCCCACATGTGTTTTCTCTGTTCCTTTGTGGCTACTCAGGGAGCAAAGCTTCTTCTCCACACCAAAGGGACGGGGAAAGGGCAGGGAAAAGACGGGCCAGGCTTTGCAAAAGATGAGTAATGCAACACAGGTCCCTTTGGTGAATGGGGGTGGTGGTAACTGCGGAAGGGTGGGAAGTGGTGGAGCCAGAGGGTTTCTCCCACCCCTGCACCACATACTCCAGGGCCTATCCCAGCAGAGGGAGGGAGATGCCATTCATCCTCCTCTGATACCACAAGCAGTTTCTGTAGGTGATCAGCTGCTCACTGGAGATCGGCTACCTCTGAGTAAATAAAACCAAAGCGCAAATAGTAGTTACATTGAAAGTTTTGAGGACTTCTCTAGAATGTGCTTTTCCAGCTTTCCAATAACTCCTCCTGACTCCAGCTGTCCTCAAAACCTGGTGTCAACCCTGGTGTCCTCAGGACTTGTGGCAATGGCAGGTTTGGGGCTGTACAAGCACCAGTGCACTGGCACACTGGGAGGCGCAAGGTTTCACCGTGTGCTTGGGTGGACAGGCAACCCACTGCCGGAAAACACCTTCACCCCACCCAGAGCTCCTGAACGTCCAAGGAAAAAGACAAAAAGGCTAAAACTGATGCTGAGCTTAGCATTTAGATCTGGTTTACCCAGGCATGCCTAGACACTGCAGCGGGAAAACTGCAGAAAATTTGGACAGTTCAGCCTAATCAGGACAGCGGGACAAATCACCCCCCTCAGCTCCATCTCAAGTGCGTGGCACAGCAGATGGGTTACTGGACGCTAGTTCAGCTACCATCTCTACAGAAAATGAAAGAAATTAATTGCACTCTTCTCAATGTGCAGGGAAGCAAGTCCTTCATATTAAACAGCTTTACTTCTGGGGTGTAAAGGCCCCCCACCTTCAACTTCTTGTCTTGCTGTGAACCCAGCATCTGTGATTACCCTGGAGGGTGTTACACTGGTGGGTGCTCAAGAAGCGTGTTTGTGTAATAACTCTCTCTGCCTGCCTGCCACATCAGGAAGAAAATATTGTATCTCTGTATTAATTGGTAATTTTTTTAGAAAGTATGTCAGTGTTTCCCTGATAAGTGACCATTTATATATCTTATTTCATGACTCACAATGATTCATGGTATTAAGGACTAAAGTACAAAATACAGAAAATACTGCTGCTGAAGAAACAAATGCTTTCCATTGCATTTTCTTTTTAGATCCAGGGTGTTATTTGCTGGTAATTTAGATCAGTGGCCACTACAATGTGTCCTTCTAGGGTCACAGTTCATGATAAAGAGGTTTTATATTGTGCATAACACCTTTCATCCTGGAAGAGCAAAGCACTTAAGAAAAATAATTTAACATTATAATCTCCCAGCAGTAGTGATTCACCCACCGTGCTGGCAGCAAAGAGCAACTCAGAAATTGTCCCTGTGAATCAGAGACACCAGACAGTGATAAAATACTCCAGGCCCCACACGGGCCGCTAATTTCCCTGATGGGGTGTGCAGGTCTGTGTGTGTCCGTGCACACAGGGTGGGGGGTTTATGGAGGAGGGATCTCCATGTGTCAGTCTCCCTTCAGATGGAACCTGGGTCTTTTACTGCACATGGCAGGCAAACTGAGGTTTTTAACTGCACAGAGAAGAGAGCTCAGGAGCATTCTATGAGCCCCCCAAAATCTTTATTTTCCCATTAAGCCTCAGGGAGTCTGAACGATTTTATTACCCTTAATTACGTTTTTCCTGGGATCGTGGGGTCGGTGGGCTTGGCGAGCTTTTGTTTTTAAGAACCTAACTTGCTTGCCAGGCGAGTTTTCCCAAGCTCTCATTTTATTGTGGCTTCCAGCAGGGGATCTTGTTTCAAGGGATATGATCAAAGTAAAGGACATTTCTTCTGGGACTTATTTTACATAGATTAGATCTCATTATGCAACTTGCTCTTTAGTCTATATTCTTTTTATAAGCTCCTGGCTATATGAATGAATTTTACATAGTAAAGTGTGAATTTATTATAATGAATACACTTTCTGAGTGAAAGGGAGGCAAAATACAGCATAGTGTAATACATTTAAGCTTCCTTATCAACAAAAAATTTCAGCATTGCAGCAGTTTAATCTTATCTCCAACAAGGTTGCTATACTCTAATTTCTGTGCAAATTTTCAGATGCTTTTTCTTTTAGTTTTCAAGAATTTTTTAATTATTTGCTGGACTTGTGTCAAATTTTACGTTTCCTTCCTACATATACTGTTTAAGCCCTCTTTCAAAGGCACGCATGATTTTTTTGAGGTTTTAAGATCCACACTTGATTAAGTCATTACAACTTGACACCTTGAGAGTTCCACCGAGGTGGAAATTTGTGATAATGTCCTGCAACTCCTTCTGAGTACAAAACACTCTGGACTAGTCCTGTTGGACAATCTCTAATATGAATGAAAACTGCAGAAATTAAAAGTTAACATAGAACAGATTGTAGCATACACACGAACTCCTTTCTGATGTTGTTAAGCTTTAGGGACTAGCAGAATTGGGAATCATTGCTAAAAAAAACACATTCTTGTAGCATACAAATAAGAACAGATTTTTCAATTTTATACTTCTGTATTGTGCATCCATCTACAGTTCAGTTTAATCGGAAGTTTGAGTCAATTCATGAAAAACGTATGAGCCATCATCCAATGTTTATGTAAAAGCTTGACTTGCTGAATTTTCTCATGTGAATAAGCAGGTATGTTTTTATTATCTTATAATTTCACCCCATGTAAAGCTCTAACAATCAAGCAGATGTTAATTTAATTGTCAAATGGAAGAGATGTATGGATTTAGTTGTTGGTCAGAACATACTCTCACCTTTCAAGTCATATATTTGACAAGGTTTTTGACACCAGTGATGATCTTAGAAATGGATTCAGTCATTCAGGCTCCTTCTCTATTATATTACAGAAGTGAAAAGGGGGAGAGGGGTGGGAAAGCCTTTTTTTTTTTTCTTATGGATAAAATTTAGCTGAACTTGCTTCTGTCAAGCCACTAGAATCTGTCACTGAGCTAGCAGAGGTGTAAGCAGTCTCAGCATCTATCCTCATAATCATTTGTAAAATTTGCCACAGCTAAAAGTCTTGCTTTGGTTTAAGCTGAAATAGTGAGGGCAAATTAGAGCAGAATACTTAGAGGGTTTGCACTCCTGTTGATGTTGCGGTCAAGAAGCTTCATGCATGGGGAATGAGATTTTCACAAGTATTCAGCCTCCACCTCCCTCTGTACCCACTGAATTCAGTGCATGACACAGCCGCACTGAGCACTTCTGAAAATCCCACTTTTGTTTTTGTAGGGACTACTGACCTATAGTGAATGTCTGCACCTGTGGTCTATTAATCCTATGCAGTATGTATCCACTGCTTCTTCCCCAATCTGATTAATTCTGTCATGAAACCCATGGAAAAGCTTGTGCACAAAGGGGTTAAATTCATACCGACATACTTAATTGCAATCTTATTATAGCTTGTAAGCAGGTATTATATGTTTTTCCCAAGTTATGATTCACAGTTTACACATCTTTAGTTTATCATAGCATCAGCCAGAGTCTCAGGAAAGGAATGTTTTTCAGTTAAATGGTTAATTAAGACTTGGAGATATTTTTTTCTGATCAATGCAAGTCAAATTCTCAGTGCAAGTGGTTGAATCATCTTCAGAACTCTGATCATAATTAAACCACAAGGAGGCTGTTATGATTAAACGTGGGAAGCTGAAAATATGTGAACCATAACAAAGGATCTGAATTCACTTCAAGCTTTGCATAAAATGCAGCTTCAAATTTTTTTATCTTAGTATAAAAAATAGCTTTCATCCCGCACCTTACCTTTCTTCAGAATTTCTTCCAAATTCAGTTACATTTCTCATAAGGAATAATTAATAATAAATCTTGCACATGTAACTGCTATCTGGCTTTCCTCATTTGTAGAAACTCCCTTTGTCCTTTGTCCAAACAATAAAATTTTTTATTTTTCTTTTAATTAAAAATACAAAGTTCTAGTGTTTATGCCTAGCCTTCATACTTACTGTATTGGTAAGTAAATATTTCTCCAAATGACTTCTTCATGCCTGTATAATCCATACATGGTGTTGGTAATCTACAATAAATTTCTAAAATCTATATTCTTTATTGTGTTCTAATTCTTTATTGCTATAATAATTTCTGTTTCTGTCTTTCTAATTAGACTATACAGCTTTTACAGAAGAGCTTTTACTCAGGATATTTGTTTTTCCGTTCATGTAATTTAATCATGAATACTTGCAATCACAGCACATGCATATCTAAAAGGGACCAAATTCTGTTGTGTCTCCTTGGCAAAATTTCTTTCTAAAACGATGAGCAGGATTGTGTGAATAACTATCATAAGCAATGTCTATTTCTAAACAATAACATCAACAACAACAACAACTACAAACCCCAACCCAAAACCAACCAAAAACCCCAGAGATGGTCAACATTAAATTCTTATGGCTAGATCAACATTTCTAACTTTGGGAAATTCAGACTTGGAGACTTGATTGAATTGAAAAGGCATCAAGTCTGAATCGGGACGACTGTATCTACAAAGTAGGAGTAAATTAACCTGTACAGGACTTTGGTGTTCACGTCTCTCTGCTAACAGCAACACTGAAGAAAGCAGGCTGTAAGACATCCCTTCAGTGCATGGCCAGAACAGAAAAGACCCTCTTCACTCCCTGTTTCCCACCCCAGCTAGAGGGTGATGGATGCGTAAAATCTCTGCTGTTTTGTGAAAACCTGTAAATCCCAGAACCAGTCACTTATGTGCTGGCCTAAGGTCCCCACACAGTGGCTCCCAGTTGGACTAGTACAAGAATAAGAAGTAGATAGGGAGGGGAATATCTTAGATGAGAGAAAATGTGGCACAGAGATGTCGGAAACCTCATCTACTTCTTTCAATCCTTTTTTATATACCTAAATGAGATTCCTATTCATGGCACAGAATCCCCACCAGAACAGTAGTGTCTCAATCATTCTTTGGACTGTGGCACAGGCTTTGCTTGTAGAAATGACTGCAACAGGAAGACAGCAGAAGGGCAGTCTTCACGCTCAGCATATCAGCTGTTTGAGGTCCATTTTTGTTGTTTCTACCATTTTTCTATCTCCTGTGCAGAAGCTTTGTTTTTATTGAAGCTAAACCATTGAACAAAAAGGACTGAATATTTCTCTGACTCAAAATAAGTACCACAGAAGACAGGCCATGAATGTGTAAGAGCACCTACCTGCATAAAGGTAAGTGCTTCAGCACCCTGGGAGATAGGAAGCTTTGATGACGTGCTTACATACTCCCTAAGCTTCATCTTGACACCAATTAAATGTCCTAAATCCTCCCTCGGATCTGGCTTCTGGTGTTTTGATCATTTACAGTCAGATCATTCAATCATAAATTACTGAGCCCAGCGTACCTCTTACTTAAGGAAAACAGTCACTAATATTAATGGCAGTTTTGTCTGCATAATCTTACCTGTGATGGGACAGTAGTGTCCATGACATGGAAGTCCCTGACACAGCATTTCCCACCCACCACCCCTTTCTTACAGCTGAGGGATGTGTGACTACAGTACAACCTGGCATCCCCCAGTTTGGGTTCAGGAAGCAACTCTCTACAAGCCAAACTAGCGGGATTTGCTCACTGTATTTTATAGCATAATGGACATCACAACAAGGGGGAAATGACTGTATTGTTTTCCTGCTAAGTAAGAAAGAAAAGGAAACAGCATTCCAGAGACCAATCAAATGAACTTTAATTTATTGCAGGAATATAGTGTCCAGGAGGTGTTCTTGAACATTTTAATGAGTAAATCACATTTCCATCCACTAAAAATAAAAACTACATAAGTAGCTTTTACATACAGATCATAGCATAGCATGAAATTCTTCCTTTGTAAATATCCCAACATAGTGATTCCATCTTGCAGGAAATCTTTATTTTCAGAGCTGCTTACCTTTAGTAATGAGAGCCAGATCTTTTTCCAGTCAAGCCAGTTGCAAACCTTCTGTTTTTCTCTGCCATCAGAAAGAGTAAGTGTCTAATCCATATCACAAACATGTATGCTCATTTAGCTGGGTCTAGATGTAAAACTGGTTACTGTCACACTGAGTGCTCATGGTCAAGGTTCAAGTAGTGGCTAATGCTCTAAGTGAGGCTACACATAAGTGCATTTTAGTTCCAAATGCATTGTCCTAGTTGGTGAACACAAAACAGCTCCCTAGCCATTTAATTATCCAAGATTATAATGATCCTAACTTTGAATAGGATTATCTGCCACACCTTCTGGTTTCTGAAAAGCAGTGCCCTGAAGCAAAACCAAATTTGTCCTCTCTGCTTTTTTTGTGTGCATTTTTTTCTATTTCTAATTTAATTTAATTTTTGTAGGTTTATTAAAGTGTTTTATATCTTCTGCTTCTTCACAATGCTGGTTTATAGTTAGTTTCCCTTTTGGAAGCGTTAAACATATGAAAATAGGGTGCACACACATGAGGGGATGCTTACTCATGCAAATAATCCAATTGAACTCAGTGAACTTCCTGAAGACAGCATTACTCATGCAAGTAAGTGATTACAGGACTGTGTCATACAATGAACAGTGTGGGCCTGATTATCTTCTCACCTACACTGATTTTACATCATTACAGTTCCACTGGCTCTAGTGAAATTACTCTTGATTTTCCCCAATACAAGGAAATTGAGATTCACACACCTGCTTGAAAAAAACTTACCTTGAAACTAGTAATGGCCACGAGATGAATCATTTAGGTACAGTGCAACAAAACGGATCCATAAGTGGATTTCTGCTAAGATCTTACTAGTATCCGAACCCACCCTGGAGCCTGATCCCTGTCTGACTGGGGTTGCAGAGGGTTTAGAGTTTGACATGCAGTGCTCATTCTTAATTCCTAATTCCTGACCCTGGAGATCAAATTTACTTAAAGTCCCAAGAGAAAGGTGAGGCAAATGTTACTGCATTTACCTTGTGCATAGCATAACATATGTATAAATGGATTAATTTAAAATATTTTCAGATGCTATAAAATACATGTGCTCTACAAACACTCACAGGTGGCCAAAACCAAAGGTCCTTGAGAGAATTATCAACCGAATCCTGGAAAATGTGCAGAAGTAGCACACAAGCCCCTCTTTAGATAGCAAAAGTATCCTAAAAACCAGCAATTAAGTGTTACAGCCCACCAGAGAGCTTACTTGCATCAGTTTCCCTCAGTAAGCATCTCCATGGAAAGAGTTTTTCCCCCTTCTTCTAGGCAGTTCTGTACACCAAAGAGAATGGCCATTTCCCGAAAACCATGCAGGGCTGACTCTGGCTCTGCATTCACTTCTCAGAATTCTCCATTTTAATAACTTTAAAATTCAGCTTCATGTATTTGCCAAATTAAAAACTCCCTGACTCTCCAGCATGATTGCTTTGATGAATTGAGCCCTTCTAGTCCATTTAACATGAAATAACAGACTTGTGTTGATGGTGCTTTTGTTCTTGATAGTAGGAGAACTTGTTACTGAAAAATTAGCTACTCACCCTTAAGCAATCACTAACATTCCAGTTCCTGGATATAAAAATGAAGAAAGCGCAGATGGAAACAAACAAAAATTATATTAATAATACATAACAAAGCGATGCCTACAAATGATATTTCAATAGGGGGGAAAAATGGGAAAACTACAGTTTTCATTGGGTCTTAATGTATGTATCCCTCTCTAATGCTTCCATCTTCTAGCAGTTCTGTTTTATTGACACAACAACACAAATTGCAGAAGTAAATTGAATCACGGGCTCAGAATGTAAAAATCAATGAGAAATAATTTTGTAGCACTAAAGTGAACAGTGTAATGCTAGGTATTCATTTAATTAACCATGAGCCTTTCCACATAATGCACAATCATTGCCAGCTTTTCAGCTCACGGTTATTCCAGGAATAATGGGTTTGGGATTCATCTTTAGAAAACCTGCATTAATATTTGAAAGCATTTAAATCCATTAGTGGGTCATCTGAACACTGCAGGTCACTTTTACATTGCTAATTGAAACAATAGTAATGGGTTATAATCTACTATCTAATAATGCCTGGAGTGTTTTACCGCTTTTATATCTGCAGATTCCAGGAAATATGTAAATTTGTTGCTGAACTGTTATAAAATATGGAAATTTAAACTGCAAACATGAAACTATTTCTTTTTATAAATTAAAAAAAAAAAACCAAAACACCACACACAGCATTAATAAACTGAAGAGTTACACTATATTTTGATGTCAGGATAAATTCCTTTCTATAGACCTTCCAGTGTTCATTGCTTCTGCGCTGTAGGCTCAACATCTGGCATTCACATTTTCAACATTGCCATTAGGAGAAAGTGAATATCATTAAACCAGTGAGTAAACAATCATGTCATTGTTTCCATATGCAAGCTATACATTGACTCAGTCTGCTGTGTTCTGACAGCACTGTGTTTTGGGTTGGGGTTTTTTTACCCTCCATGAATCGATGTAATCATTTTGTTTTTCATGGGATTTTCTGTAATATACCAACATTTCTCCTGCATGTGGAAGTAACCATGCCATATGGAAGTATGAATTTAGGGTGGGTTAGCTTTCATTTTGTACCTTTTTTTTTTTTAAATTAAAAGGTACTGAAAGGTAAAGTTGCTTTACGAATCTTGCAGATAATTGAATAGAACACAAATTGATACTTAAACCCTCATTTTCGTTTTTAATTAAACAGGCATCTTGCACATTTACCTGCATCTTCATAGGCTTAATTACAGTCTGATTGGGCAAAAAAGATCCAGAGAAGAGCATCTCATTACATCTAGGTAGGCTGTACTGGCAGGAATGTGTGGCATGTGTATGAGAGAGGCATGTGTGTAAGTGAACATGTTTAAATAATTTACTTGGTTAATAAAATATGGATAGCATGTTTGAGGGAAAATTGTGGATCATTACATCACCTTTGCCCTCCTCAAGGGAGAAAAAAAAAATCAGTCTGTAATTTGGTTGATGGGAGAGAATAAATATATATATATATATGTATATATATTTATATATATATTGCTGGTAACATTTTAACACAAACCCATTAAACTGGAAACAATTCTATGTTCAGCAAGGTAAACAAATTGCTTGCTTCCTAATGACTTCCCTGCTGCTCTGACATGTGCCATTCTGTTAACCCACAGCTTTTACCACCAGCCCCACGGTGGATGCCCAACACAGGGTATTGAGCCCTCTAAATGCAAAACATCCAAACCTCCCTTCCTGCTTCGTTTTACAAAGGGGAAGGGGGCTGCACACAGGATCTTATCTTGCAGATTCTGGTTTGAGGAGACAGTTGGTGCAAGAAAGCTCTAATAATTTAATTAGTGTATTTTTTTAAACAACAGCTATTGATCAGGGTTGTCAGCTGCTGTCGGAGGCAGAATCCCTCCTATTCGGTATCTCTCTTGACACTCAAGGATGAGGAGGAGGGGGAGAGCATATAGAATTTCTCCCCAGCTGACTGGTATGCCTCTCCCCAGTAACTGCTTTGTGATAAAGTCCAGCAGGTAGGGCTAGGAGAGGCAGTAGGGTCTCAGGAGACAGAAAAACTCCTCCAACCCCAACAAGAAATATGCATGAGCAGGCACGTCCGTGATGTGTAGTGAGAGTCCTTCTGTGGATTGGGAGAGCTGCTCTGCTATGGCGATATGGCTACAGTGACAGGGGGCTAGTCCATCAGGATAAAAACAGTATCACCTCTACTTTTCACTGCTATGCAGGGATGGAGTTAAAATAATCTCCACTGGCCAATGATAAAGATATTAAAAAGACAGTTGTTACTTGAATATGTAAACTAGCAGGGCTTTAATTTTTGTAACAGGACATGCTCATGGGTAGCCAGTCTCAGCTCCAGCTGGCCATATTCTGGAATGGCATTGAGAAGCACCCCCTGTGAGACAAGAAGAAAGGAATCTGCAGAGACAGAGAGCTCTAGACATTACCTGGAGCTACAGAAGATGCTAAATTCCCAAGATATAACCCATCCCTCTCAGTCCTTTCTTCAGCATAGGCCAACCCTTTGCGACTCTACAGCCCCATAGGAAATTAGGGAACCTGTACTGTCTCTCTGCCTAGGACATATCTTCTCTGAGACCACCTTGGATTAGCCAGCCAAAACCCCAGAACCTGGAACACAGTAGTTATGAATAACATAAGTAGATGCTTTGGCTATCAACAAATACCTTTCCCCTTGATTTCCAGTGCATCATGTTAAGTCAAATCATGGATGATTATAGGCAGGAACTGTGTGCTAGTGCTGGTTGATAAAAGTCTTCCAGTTTGTATGGAAAACTATCCCTGAGTGTCAGTGCTGTGTGCTGGAGAATAAGCTGCCAGTGAGTGGAGTGTTTTCAGCCTATTCTCAAATTTGTGCTTGGTTGAGGTTTTATTTAACATTGGAAACCCTAAACAGATGACTGTTATGGATAATATGGTTTGTGCTGTTGGCAAGCATGCAAAAGAGCACTTATAAAACACAGTTTTTATTTTTTTAAAAAAGCTTTAGGGTCTTTTTCCCCCTTTTTACTTTTTCTTTTTAGGAAAGGAGTAAGTTCAGTAATTTTATGGCATGGAAATACTACTGTACTTTTTCTCTTACAGATAAGTATTCTGCCTGGATACACAGAACCTTTCACCTCACCTTATGTATCACAGGTTCAAATGCAGATACAGCCATATACTGCCATGTACCACCATGTACCACCACATACCACCATGTACCACCACAGCTGGCCACCTGGCCTGGAGAAGAAGAAGGGATTTTCCTTCTAGACGGGTGTCTGCATCGAAAGGACGGTCATTGTTGGCAATCTCAGAGAGGGGCAACAGGTAAAATGTAGTGACAAATCTCCTCTTTCACACTAGAATACTTTTCCATACACTGCAATGGAGTTATTTAGACTAACAGTGTGTTCAATCACTGCAGTCCTTTCTCTGGCAAAATTCCCCTCTGAACTAAGTTTTGCTTGAGTGATGACAGTGTTTGTCGCATAATAAGGCCTTTAATTTGCTGCAATGTCAATAAGGCACCTTGTCAAGGATATTACACTTAATTAAACAATAAATAAACCAGACCCACCCTGTTCCAATCAGATAAAATTTGTCTGGCCGCCCAGGTTTAGAGGCTGACAGGACTCAGGGACAGTTTAGGTGACTCTGAAGCGATGCAGGGAGCTGACACTTGCCAGGCTGTAACCCTGAGAGAGTACCAGTGCTGTTCTTGGCAAGACATGTGCCCTAGCTTCAGGGACAGGGAGAAACGGGTAGCTGAGGCTAAACAGAGCTGCACAAGCAGCACACAGAGTCTCAAGGGGAGTGTGTCCCTGTTGAGATGTTTTCCCTTGGTAAAATTAGCAAGTTCAGCTTCAGCTGTTCAATATGTTGGCCAAAATCTGAAGCAACCCTGGAACCAATTTATTCCGTCTGGAAATTAGTTTCAGCTTTTATTGCTTTAGATTTTTGTTCCAGAGCAGATTCAGTTTCCAAAGGGAGGTCTCTAGTCCTTTGTCCTCCAGGATTTTATTTTTTATTTCCAAAATGTATTAATTAAAAAGTTTTGACAAATGAAAAGAAGAAAGATGAAGAAGAAAAAGGAGACACCTGCTTTTCTTCTTGCCATTAATTTTTCTATAAAACAAAATGATCCAGGGAAGCTCCTTTGCCGGTACATCTCAAATATCAGCATTTGACATCAGATCTTGATGCAAAGCTAAAGAATTTCTTCTAAGTAGGTATTTTTACCTGTTCTTTATATCAGCCATTTAGTGGGACTGCAGCTGAGCCTTTTATTTAACCCCTTGTCATTAACAGGCAAAAGGAAAAGGGACAGGAGTGGAGAGGTACCCGGTGTCTGTTAAAAACAACCTGTGTGTATTCATTGCTATGGCAGTTAAATATTCCTAAATCATATCTGAACATCTGCTTCTGGTTTAGTGCTTTGATTGAAATTATTTTAAATGTGCTTCTACCTGAAAATGATTTCTTCTAAAAGGTGAAGTCTGGTGGTGATTTTCTCGCTAAGAATGACAGCACTTCATCAGCGGAGCAGCCCTGGCTCTCAGGAAATCCACCATCTGCTTACTTCTCCACTTTTTAAGGAACAGAAAATCTGAAAACCAAACAGTAACAAGAAAAAAAAAAAACAAACCCAAACCTGCAAGTGAACAATCCTAATGGCTTTCACATGCAATGTGTTTCTCTACACAGTTCACCAATTTTCACAGCAACTCATTCTTCTAAACTGGTAACCCTGAGTATTCTGCTAAAAGTTTTCCACCCAGAGATGCAGCCTGTTTCTAATGAATGTTGACAAATGAAGTACAAAAATTATGAATGAAGTCTGCCATCCCGGGCTAACTTGCTTAGAACTCAGAAGTAGTTATTAATAAATATTTTGTGTGCAAGGTGAAGGGAAGATGGACATGGCCCCCAGATCTGCATTAATTCACAAGCATAAGACTGAAAGACATTTCTAAGCCTATGAAATCCAGTCCCTTTTACTACAGGCAACGATGCAATTAATCACTTGTCTTAGCAGTGTAAATGTATCATTGTCCACCTGAAAGCAAGCTAAGATTTTGCCACTACTTCTTATTCCAGATTCTTACTCTCTATCTACTTCTAACTTGTAACCTACTTCAAATTTCCAAATATATCCATGGATACTCTATTCAGCTTTCAACAGCATCCTCCAGCTGAAACCCTTTTTCCTATGCCCTGTCCTTCTTCTCCCACCTCCAAGAGTGCAAAAAACAGTACTGTTTCCCTGAGCTTTTTATTTGCTAGATTATAAGAAAGCAGAAGAAGCTTGTTTGCGCTCATACAACAGGGTTTCTGTTCCTACTCATCCTACTACTGCCCTTTCTCTTCACCTTTCCATTTCGAATCCAGGTCTTTTGCATGCAGGTGATCAGATGGACACAAGGATCTCATATGGAGATATGTGCTGTATCCATATCTCTCCTGAACATACCAGGTCTGAGAAACTCTTCATACCTACCTTGGCCGAAGACAGTGACGTCAGTGGGATGAGTCACATCCCATGCTTGTACATTTAAGTGAGTATAGGCCATGGACTTTGATTCCTCTAGGCTGGAGTAGACCTTTTAATGATCTCAACAAATCCACATGTGTAAACTTGCCTGTTCACCCCAAACCCCATGATTCCAGATCAGCTGAGCTGTGGTCTGTTCCATACTCTGCAGGAACATAACTGATCTCCTCTGTGTGCCTCATCACACTGATTGGGGTGATCCCACAGAGAAGCAGATTGTACATCTTTCACCTGCAAAAGCCTGCTACTTCACACTTGCTCTGATACAGAGGAAATGGTTCCTAAATACTTGCAAAAGATGTGTCTGAAATCTCCAAATAAGAGGTAGATGTGAACACATATTCCTTCTCTAAACATTTCCTCCTAGTTCCCCAGTCAAATCAAATTTGGTAAATTACATTAAAAATGAGGAGAGGAGAGGAGAGGAGAGGAGAGGAGAGGAGAGGAGAGGAGAGGAGAGGAGAGGAGAGGAGAGGAGAGGAGAGGAGAGGAGAGGAGAGGAGAGGAGAGGAGAGGAGAGGAGAGGAGAGGAGAGGAGAGGAGAGGAGAGGAGAGGAGAGGAGAGGAGAGGAGAGGAGAGGAGAGGAGAGGAGAGGAGAGGAGAGAAGGAAAGAGAGGAAGAGGAAGGAAGGAAGGAAGGAAGGAAGGAAGGAAGGAAGGAAGGAAGGAAGGAAGGAAGGAATCATAGAATCATAGAATCATAGAATCATAGAATTGTAGGGGTTGGAAGGGACCTCGAGAGATCATCGGGTCCAACCCCCTGCCAAAGCAGGCTTCCTAGGACATTTCACTGAGATAGGCATCCAGATGGGTCTTGAATATCTCCAGAGAAGGAGACTCCACCACCTCCCTGGGCAGCCTGTCCCAGGGCTCTGTCACCCTCACTGGGAAAAAGTTTCTCCGCATGTTGGTGCGGAACTTCCTATGCTCCAACTTGCAGCCATTGCCCCTTGTCCTGTCTCCACAGACCACTGAAAAGGGGCTGGCTGATTCCCCCTGCATCCCTTGCTTAAGATAATTGTAAACATTAATTAGGTCCCCCCTTAGTCTTCTCTTCTCAAGGCTGAACAGTCCCAATCTTCTCAGCCTTTCCTCATAGGGGAGATGCTCCAGGCCCTTTATCATCTTCGTAGCCCTTCTCTGGACTCTCTCCAGGAGATCCCTGTTCTTTTTATACCAGGGAGCCCAGAACTGGACACAATACTCCAGGTGGGGCCTGACCAGGGCAGAGTAGAGGGGGAGGATCACCTCCCTTGACCTGCTGGCTACACTCCTCCGGATGCACCCCAGGATCCCAGGAAGGAAGGAAGGAAGGAAGGAAGGAAGGAAGGAAGGAAGGAAGGAAGGAAGGAAAGAAGGAAGGAAGGAAGGAAGGAAGGGAGGGAGGGAGGGAGGGAGGGAGGGAAGGGAGGGAGGGAGGGAGGGAGGGAGGGAGGGAGAAACTAAACTGCTATCCAGATGAAATCCTCTAATCTCCAATAGACTGAGTATTGTAGCAAAATTAAAAAGGAAATATATGATGGCAATATTAAGACCAAAGGCCATTAGTAAAGAGAGTCACTGCCAAAGCTCACATTCGATGATATCTCTGTGCTAATGGACATAACATTCATTAGCACACCCAGGCTCATTCTGGCTCCTGTTAGTGGTACACTGTTTGCTTTATGCCTCTGCAAGTTGTCTTTCCTTTCCTGTTTTCTCCATCACTAAACTGAAAGCTATTTGACGGTTTCTGGCATCTCTATTAAATTGTGGGAAACATGGAAATGATTAACTTTTGAACCACGAAACTAAAAACACTCTTGCACGTTCTGAAGCCAAAACAGGTCGTGCATGAGGCAGCTTCTGATAGGGCTCAGAGAGGGAATAGGAGAGTGTGGGGAGAAGGGCAAGAGGGAGGCTGGCTCTGTTGGCTGATATTTGGGTTTTGTTGTTGTCATTACAGATCAAAAGGCTGTGATCACCTTTCTGATTGCTCCTTCCCAAGTAAACAACCTCGAAGTGAGTTCATTAAATATTAAAAAGCCCCGATATCTATTAATGTTATCGGACACATGAAATATGCCTGATGGATTTATTCTGCTGTAAAGGAACCATATCCCAGTGTCCCTCCTGGGACCATGCTCCAGCTGTTTAAACTATAATTCCATCACTAGGAGGAATGGTTGAGGCTGACCTCCACGAAATGTACTCATTGTTGCTCAGCCTGTGAATTGTAAATGAAACCTTTTGTAATAATGTTAAAATATGCATGCAGAGGAATTAAAGCATCGGAGGTCAGCAGCAGAGCCTCGCAGTGGGGTCGCTGTCGGCTCAGAGCAGCTGGTGGCTGCACTCCAACAAAAATGATACCTAGAGGTTGTTTATGGGGCTGGCTGTGTGCATGACTGGGCTTGACAGATCTATCACTGTGTCTCTGTGAATCTCAATCTGGTTTTGATTGTCTTCCGCTTCAGTGTCAGTTGTTTTGAGCGCCTTGCTATTTGGGAAGAGCTAAGTTTCTGGTTACCTTGTCCCCTAGTCAGTGCCAGAGATCTTTATTGCCCTTCGTGGGATCATTAAAATATTATACCTCATTTTAAGCCCTAGCTTTCCACATATTGATTTTACGTCTGCTTTCTAGTTATTTATGACATGAACACTATATACATAGCCGTGGAAGAAGGAGAGCATGCATAAATTCCAGCTAGTAAAAACAGTGGAGTATGCGACAGTCTGGAGTCTGAGGGAAGAAAACTATCAAATGCAAGGATGGACCTTGCAAATTTATGAAAGGGTTAAAGAGTACCCTAGCTGAACAGCAGTAAGGTGGACCTATGATCAGGTCATCCCTCCATGATCAGGACGTCCCTGTGCTCTTGTTTCATGTGCTTGGGGAGACACATGTCAAACTATGCAGCGAGACCCTTGCACTAGCCCTGGTGTTCTGCTTACATGACACTGCTTTTTTTTCAGGCTTAACATGCTGTGAAAGTCCTCAAATGCCCAAAGTGTTTTATAAAAGCTTTATAAAAATTAAATGTTCCAAATAATTCTGTAAGGTTTAACACAGAAAGATAAGTGATGACAACTCTGCTGAGCTTACTATTAGTTTGCCGATACCATCTCTTCACTGTTAGTGGGCATCTGAATTGTATGTTCCAAAAGTGGAGCAAATGCTTCACCTTGATATTGCCTAGGCAAGGGTTTCACCTACTTAGCACCTTTGTTGTCATGTTCTTCAAAATCTTCGTGTCACCTCAGACATCCCAGTGAAATAACTGTGTCTGCAGGTTTTGAGTAAAGGTTTTCTACATTCAGGGCTAAGGCCAAGTATGGGAGAGAAGCTTTGGAATATTAGCCCCTGATCTTTTTCTTTAGGACATATAAATTTAAATTATGAAAATGAATTTTCCCATTTCATTTGTGTTATAATTTTCCAGAGGAAAAAAACCCCCAACATTACAGTATCTGGCTCAACATGATAGACTGGAGACATCGCTGACCCACACCAGATACGGTTGAATTGTAAGAAACAGTTTGGGATAACACCAGCTCGTGTGACACCTGGTTTCTATTTTAGCTGCACATCTGTCCATACACTACATGAAGAAAAAGAAAAGGAAAAAAAATTAAAAGAGGAAAGAAAAGAAAAAAACTCTGATGTCTTGATAGATTTTACTGCAGTAAGTGTAGAAAATGATTAATTTAGTTCCACTACAGATTTCTTTAAATGAATCAACACTTTCATAGACTCTGGCTAACCCATTCTTTTAACAGAAATAGAGGAGTGTTAGTTATATTATTCATATAAGAAAAAATTGGAGAATTTTGTAAGGTCCTAAACATATGCTGACCAAAACAGATGTAGCAGGAAAAATGAATAGAGCAGCTTATTTTTAAACCACTGGTTTTGTTGTCCACAGAGGTAATATTACTTCACAATGTTCTGGTGTTGAAGTTGGTTTAAAAGACCATGCATTAAAGGTGCTGAGAAGAGACACACAGAGTAATCATAATGATGTAGAATAGTTCATTCAGACAACAAATTTCAAGATTTGCTTTGCTTTTGGTTACACAGGCTCAGTGCTAAAGCTCTTTGTGCTGAAGAAGAGTGAGTCTGTGCCCATCAGGCAGTTTCTAGCATGCCTACGATCCCTGCCATGAACCACCTATAAATGTGTGGACAATATGCCATGGTTAACACTAAGACAACCCCAGGAGACAGTACACTAATACCTTCTGAGTCTGTTTCTGGCTTCAGCCAGAAAGGAAGGGAACTGAAACCCAGCAGGACTCTGGCTTCATCTTTGCAGGTTTTATACTAGAAGAAACAATATGAGGGGAAAAAATTGATTTTCTCTTGAATTTTCTTTAAACAAAATATTTTAAAAGGGAAGCTTAAAAAAAAAAAAACCAAGAGAAAGAAATTCTTGATCATTATTAGCCCTCTGTTTAGTTTTACCCTTTCCCAGATGTTGTTTCCCTAGGGAATTCTAGCAGACAGACCACGGATCATCACAGCTGGCATCTGAACAGCGTTGTGCAGTTAATAATGATTCACAAGCACTGCACCCAATCTCGCTGGCATTTGCCTTCCTTAGGACAGAGCACAAATGTGCTTGCAATTAGAAAGGAAGGAAGAATGTAACAGAAATACTGGGGGGTTTTAAACAAGTAAGTGTAATTTTTCATGTAGACTTGGGACTGTGCCCACAAGTAATTTGCTTTTGTCAAATGGAACATGAAAACCACGCACCCAATCCTGCAAATGATTACTCATGAGCACAGTCTTTGCTAGCACAAGTGCTGTCACTGAAGTCAACAGCAGTCTAGTGTGTGTAAGGATTACTCGTATGAGGAAGGGCTTTCAGGATTGTCCCCAAGAGAGGTATATGAATACTCCTTCATGGGACATAAGCTTCAGGGAACTCAAAATAGGTTAATTCCATGCCTGATTCATTCCATGGACCATTTAACAAGAGCCTCTGGAATTGTGCAGCCAGTAATGAACTGCCAAGAACTAAAAGTAATCACTGCTGCAATTATTAAAATTTACACTTGGATTCTGTTACCTTTGCGGCAGATATGGGTCTTGAATTAAGTGGCCCAGAAATCCAAGGACTTCCCACAAACAGTTCAGCAGCCCTTTCAAAACCACAGTCCTTTTACTTGCTTATTGCCAGTTGCTGCTGCACAAATGTGCTGTTATATTAGTTTGTTTTCTCACATTTTTAACTGGGTCTTTGCATCATAGAGATGCAAGAAAAGGCTGCTGTATCACTAGTAAGTCTGAGGTGATAGATAATGTGGAAACTTATTTTTTTCTAAAGCTAGTGGGTCTGATCATTCCTCCTGACCTGAAAACTGCTTTACATTTTCCCTCAGGGAAGTGCAATGCACTGCTGTAAACTTGTATGTTCTTACACTGTGCCTGAGCAATGTAAGGTGTAGACACATCGTCTTTGGTTAGTCCTGTATTTCCTGTATTTCCATTGCCTAACATGAAAACTTAAAGGAGATGCGTTCTGTAAAGTGCTGAGCTTTCTGGCCCTGGTCCAGCAAAGCACTTGAGTACAAACTTAACTTTGAGCACATTCATCTCATTTGGGCTGATGAGACTACTTATTAGATGCTTTCAGATCAGCTGAGTCTGATGGGCTTCACCCTAGGATACTTAAAAATCTGGAGGAGAATACAAGCTCTGCTTGTAGTATTAGAAATGGATAAATTGTCAAAATAGCAAATGGATGTAACTGGTGCCGGCTGCAAAGTATAGGCCATTGTCTCAACTTCAGTTCTTACAAAACACTGGAACAAATAATCAAATTAACTGTTTCTACAGACTGGGGAGAAAACAGCAGTACAAGAAAGAGTTGGTGCAGCCTTGTCAGGAACAACTGATTCGCAACAGCTCTGCAAGAAAGGAAAGGCTGAGTGAGCTGGGGCTGTTCAGCCTGGAGAAAAGAAGACTGAGGGGGGACCTAATCAATGTTTATAAATATCTTAAGTATGGGATGCAGGGGGAACTGGCCAGCCCCTTTTCAGTAGTCTGTGGAGACAGGACAAGGGGCAATGGCTGCAAGTTGGAGCATAAGAAGTTCCGCACTAACATGCGGAAGAACTTTTTCCCAGTGAGGGTGACAGAGCCCTGGGACAGGCTGCCCAGGGAGGTGGTGGAGTCTCCTTCTCTGGAGATATTCAAGACTTGTCTGGATGCCTACCTGTGCAATATGAGCTAGGGAGCCTGCTTTGGCAGGGGGTTGGACCCGATGATCTCTCGAGGTCCCTTCCAACCCCTACAATTCTGTGATTCTGTGAAAGGCTCTGGGGATGGCACTGGCCTATACACAGAATGTGAGTCAACAGTGTTTAACTACTCCAAAAAAAAAAAAATTAAACGTGTCACGCTGAGTTTTAGCAATAAGAGCATATATATGGAGAGACACCTGTAGCGACCTTTCTGACCCCCTTGCCATTGAAAAAATCTCTGCTGAAGCAGTGTTGCTGCTTTTAGACATCTTGGTGGGGGAGTTTAACCCAATTGGGGACCATATATGAGAAAGAGTGATGAAAATTATAATAAGCTTTGAAAAGTATGACTTGGAATGACAAGCTGAAAAGTTCTGGGTTAATTTTGCCAGGGAGAACTGGAGGGGAATTCTGGTACTCACCGAGTATGGGACAGAGATAGCTAGGACAGGAAGCATTTAAACAGCAGCACAAAAGATTAGACACAAGGAAGATTTTTCCAGTGATAAAACTAGAGGTTCCTGAGGAGATTGTGATGCTCTATAATCAGAAGGTTTTTAGGGGTAGTTTAGATAAACACCTGTCAGAGATGCTCTAGGTAGATCTGTGCCTGCGCTGGGACTGAATGGGTGACTGGCCAGGTGCTGAGGTCCCTTCTAGCCACAGCTTGTGTGACTCTGTGCACTCCATGTGTCAGCTAATGTGATCATATTTTATTATCTGGATGACACTCAGGCAGCCTTTTACAGGACAGGGATCTGACGCCTCAGACCAGCAAGGCATTCAAATACAAATAATCCTATAGAAAAAGATGTCCTCTTACCAGTCTGAGGCAAATATGTGTAAAGCGACATTGTTATACTGGAGGTTTAGGGGCAGGTTATAAGAGGATGTACCCAAAGGTGGTACTACCCAACATATAGTTTGAATGGCCTATATTCCAACAGCCTGTTGAAAGTGGTGAGAATAGCATACACTTGTGCAGCTTTGTCTGCTTTGCAATAAGCTCTATTAAACCCTTTGTTTGACTGTTGGAAGACTCATACACACACTATTAAATGGGGTAAACTGCCTGTAGACAGGGAACAGACCATTGAAGAGGTAGAGCAGAAAGTGAAACAGAAATCTCCAATGCCAATCCAGGACTTCAGGGTTTGGCTTCAGGCCTGCTTTCTCATGTGTTTCTATGGCAAAGGTGGAGTAAAGTGTGATCAAAACATCAGAGAATTCCTCACATATCTGGCATGCTCCAAACGGCATTTTTCAAGGGGATGATTGACCCTCTATGAGGAATTCAAAACTTCACATTCTCCCACTACTAATTGTTCAGGTAACAGTAAGAAACTTGTTATCCATCCAACGTCTCACCACTCTCATAGTGAAGAATTTTTTTTCTTATATCCAGTTTAAGTCTACCCCTTCCAATTTAAAACCATTCCCCCTCATCCTATCACTACATGCCCTTCTAAAAAGTCCCTTCCCAGATTTCTTGTAGGCCCCCTTCAAGTACTGGAAGGCCACTATAAGATCTCCCCTTCTCCCAGCTGAACAAGCCCAGCTTTCAGCCTGTCTTCATACCAGAGGGGCTCCAGCCCTGTAAGCATCTTCATGGCCCTCCTCTGGACCCATTCCAACAGTTCCATGTCCTTCTAATGTTGGAGACTCCAGAACTGGACACTCCAGGTGGGGTCTCACAAGAGCAGAGGAGAGGGGCAGAATCACCTCCTTTGGCCTGCTGGCCACACTCTTTTTGATGTAGCCCAGGATATGGGTGGCCTTCTGGGCTGTGAACACTCATTGTCAGCTCACATTGAGCTTCTCATCCATCAACACCCCCAAGTCCTTCTCTGCAGGGCTACTCTCTATCACTTCATCTCCCAGCCTGTATTGATGACAAGGATTGTCCTGACCCACATGCAGGACCTTGCACTTGTCCTTGTTGAGCCTCATGAGGTTCACATGGACCCACTTCTCCAGCTTGTCCAGGTCCCTCTGGATGACATCCTGTCCTTCTGGTGTGTCAACTGCACCACTCAGCTTGGTGTCATCTGCAGAACTGCTGAGGGTGCATTCAACCTCATCATCAAAGTCACTGATGAAAATATTAAATAATACTGGTCTCAGTACAGACCCCTGAGGGACACCACTTGTCACAGATCTCCATCTGGACATCGAGCCATTGATGACTACTCTCTGTGTGCGACCATCCAACCAATTCCTTATCCACCAAACAGTCCACTCATCAAATCCATACCTCTCCAGTTTAGAGAGAAGGATGCTGTGGGAGACTGCGTCAAAGCCTTTACAGAAATCCAGATAAATTACTTCCATTGCCTAAAGTAGACTACATATGACTTCACTAACAAGAAAGATAACTTGATAAACAAAATATTGAAGATAACCTGTAATACAAAAATCTTATATTGTTGGTATTTTCAGCTCCATAAGCATATTGTCTGCATCATTCCATTTAAAACAATATGCATGAAGTACATATATTCTCAAAGTAGGTATTACCATGAGGGGATTCAAACATACTTTGATTTTCAAACATACTGATTAAAAGGCATTCATTCTTTAATAAAACATAGCATTCTTCACACAATAGTGCACTCGTGGTTGAGTAGTAGAGTCCAGTTCAGAAAATGCAGATCTGCTGCTACCTGAGTCCCTGTCATCTTGCTAGGCAGCTCCTAGGACTGTGACCACTGCTCTCAGCCTCCTTAGAGGATGAGACTAAGATAATAAACCATAACATGTAGACAACACATTACTACAATGTACAAAAATGAGATTGCTTGTTCTTTTTTTTGTGTTTTTTCCACATTTTATACTGCAGATCCTTAAAAGAGGAGCTCCAGTTAATTTACAGAGGTCTTCTGATTGCACTTGATTTTTGTGGAGGAGACACATGTCACAGAGTAGATAAAAAACTAAAGAGAAGTTCTATAAATAAATACAATAAAAGACTGATAATTTAATGTGAACTAAGCCATAGATGTTATGGATCTGAATGCATGCTTCTTCATGGGCTTACGTAGTATTGTATCCAGAGTAATATATAGCTGCGTGGATCCAACTAGTTTGCCCTGGGTATGCAGAAATATGGACAAGAGAATATGAGTTATTTTAACCATTTTGCTCATTAAGAACTGATTGGTATTAACCACACAGTGCTGGTAACCTGTTGTTTCCTTGATCTTTCTTATCCCTTCCAGGCTGGCCCCGGCTTTTTGTAAACCCCAAATTCCCTACACACCCCTGCTGTCCATGATGCCTCTCCACCTTCCTGGGCTACTTTTGGCAGCTTTATTAGAGATCCCCCATCACTTCATTGTCAATAGGGCTTGAAAACCAGAAAAAACTCTTTGGCATGAACCTCTGCTGGGTTTCTGCCATCAGCTGAACCGCAACAGCTTGGCATAACTTCCTTCCTTACACAGCTGGGTGCCAGGCTAGCTTTGGCCAAGGTGAAAAAAAACCCAGAAAATCTTTCCCACTCTTTATAGAAAAGACAACAAAGACTGCAGCATCCATGGCATTGTAAAACCTGATTTGGGCTGTTTGGTGAGTTGGAACTGTAATTTCTGGGTGTGGGAGCACAAAACATCACTCTACATGTGCATCAGCCATAGGTGAGCTTCCTTTTGGATCCTTGCTGAAGGACAACTCTCTTCAGAAGGGAAACAATGCTTGTGTTTCCTACTGTTCTACTTTTCCTTCCTGGAAGACAGGAATTCTAGCCTCAGACTCCAGTCATTCTCAGATAACTGTATTAATAACAAATTACTAGGAAAGTTTTAGAAGGATAAGAGAAAGCAAAACCTTTTGACACCTAGGAGCGTGTAGACCTTAGATGGAAAGATGTCCAATGATTTGAGGGCCTTCTGGATCAGACTATGTGACCAGCACTGTGTCCTCTCTTGGCACAGGTGGGACCAGTGGCTGTTCTGTTATGCAGGTGAGAGATAGATAGATAGGTAGATAGAGATGATATAGATATATCTCAAAGTTGTTCGCATGAGTAAAGTAATGAGAAGATTACGATTTTTTTTCTCATTGACTTTGTTTTGGTTCAACACCAGATTCTTTAGAGATTATTTTCAGGTGCTTTAGTTAGTGTCATATTCCTAACCAGATGATTTTATTGTCTTCTCTTTTTTATATATACTTTTAAAAAATATTTTTATTTTGTATTTTGCTTTGGTGGTTGCTTTTTTTTAACCATATTTCCCCTATTTTATACATTCAATGTGTCTATTGACTACAAATACAGAACAAGTCCCTTATTGCTGCCACAAATCCTTATTTACTTGCAAGGCTTTGTGATAAGAGTGCCCTGCAGTAGCTTGTCTATGAAAACAAATTGTTTGGGGTGTTCTGAAAGGCTATTTTATTCCTTTTTCTGTTGTTATAAGACAGGATCTAAACACCCTGTGACTTTCTTCTGACTGACACAGGATATGCAATATCTTTAATACACAAATTTAATGGAAAAAGATTGTCCTTTTCCCTGTAAGAAGCTGGGCTATTGCTTGCTTATTTGAACCAACATGTTCTATTTTTAAAAGATTTATTGTGGCGGCTGTGTTCTGTATACGCAGTAGATTGCAACAGATGTGCATCTTCAGAGTATATTTCAGGCAGTGTTTTATTGTTAATATTAAAAGAAGTCTATATGTTAAAGTGAGGAAAACAGACAGAAATAACATCTATTACTATCATGCAGCAGACAACGTGCACTGACAGGCATTAAGTGTCTGTTTATTTCTCACCTACTGAAGCTACCTTATCCCAATAAACTGTTATTACCAAATTCTGTATATGGCATTGTGCTTCCAAAACTAGGAGTATTATTATCAATGGGGTTTGTATGCAAGTAAGATGATCTAGAGGGATAAATGCAGCTGGGCCGCTGGCATGTAACATGCAGACGGGTCTTCATATTGTTTACCTGTTAACTCAGGGCCTATGGCCGTTTCATTTTGGTTTTCCAATGTAGTATTACCTGGCATAAGTGGCACTAAAGAACTAGTTGTTAAGCAACAGGACATGAAATTTTCTATCATCATGAATACGAAGAACCTGAAGTGTTGCAGTTGACTGGGCAAATAAAAGCAGGTTTTTTTCACACTGATTCCAAAACATTCTACACGTAAAATTCAGTTTGTTCTCTTTAGCTGGAGGAGACATGCTGACAGTACGATACATTTTCATTCTTTCCATTATATGTCACAGGAAATTATTTTAATTGTTGCTTCCTCAGAAAATATCTCAAGGAATATACAGCTTTCTGTGAAATAGTTTAGATGTTCTTGTGACCCTGCAGCTTCCATGTGGTATAAAAATTCGGGAGCTTTACTAGCCGTGACATGAACATGTGAAAATGAAATTATATGCCACAGCTTCTAATCGTTTCACCCAAATTAATTTCATGTTCTGGGTCTTAACATTCAGAATTTGAAATTCAGTCTGTCAGTTCCAAGATAAACCAATCAACAAAGAAACAAAAAATACGTGACTTGTGAAAGTGCCAAATTAAATCTAGATCTCAAATTTCAGGTATTGGATGTTCTCAGAGTTTCTAACAGTTTATAAGGAAGAATAATTCATGAAGCAATCTATAAGTAATGCGAATAACAAATCCATTTGAGATTTTCTCGCTTGACATACAAACATTTAACCATCACAAGTTGCAGTGCTGCAAAAAAATGTATTGTGCTCATATCTCTATATTGATTGGCCTACAAGTTGTTCCTTGTCCTCCCCACCATCGCTCATTTCCATGATGCTGCATTCCACACTGGTATAACACTTGTTGGCGTTGTGCCCTCGACAGGAAGGTTTACCCTGACCAGCCGGTGACAATACAACCACTAATATTCATAATCATAGCGAAGATACCATCTTAAATATGTCTAAAATAATCTGGGAGGTATTGCCATTTAAAACTTGATCAAGCAAACTAGCAATTCCATACCTGTAAAATTGGGACATCTACATAAAACGGTTAGTATTTCTAACTATTCATAAATCGTCACTGACGCTTACTGTCTGTGCACCTCGTTCCTAAATTAATTATGTCTCACAATTACAGCAAACATCTGATTTTACATTATCCACATCCAATTACTTCCTAGGTCAACACCAAATCAGATTTGGCTAGCTCAGTCTTAGATACTTAATGATTTGTCCTAGATGCAATTTTCAGCTAAAATAAAAAATAAAAAAAAGGAGATCAGGACACCGGTGTTATGGGTGTTGCCAATTCTGATAGAAAAAGCTGGTAACAAGCAAATCCCTAAAAGGACGCCAAAGGAGAAACCAAAGACCTGGGTGTCCCAAAGAAGGAAAGACTGCAGACATCGGTGATATATTTTACCATCAGGGAGGAGCTGCTCTAAGCCGAATGGTGTCAGACAAGTGACAAAGGGAGTCGTTGCTTAGGAGGGTATATGGGCAGACAAAAGACAGGGATTGCTAAGGGATTTGGTTCTGGTGACTGCTTTTTTAGGGTGAATTAGTCATAACATGTATATCTAATTATTTGGGAATACTTTCAGCTACCGTTCCCCTGACAGAAATAAAGGATGTTGAAGAGCACCACGGCCTCTCCTCCTGCAGTGCAACGTCTTGCGGGCACGTTACGGACGCAGCTGTGCTTCCCGACATGCTGCTGCAGGTGAAGGTGCCCCAAGGTTTGCCCACCCCGATGCGGTTGAGCCCTTTGGCTCTGCACTCCACCCCAGCTCCAGAAGATGAAGCCCCTTGCTGAGCAACGGGCTGTCAGTGAAAATCATCCCTTTTTTTTCTCCTGAGTTACAAATACGCTTGTCTTCTTGGGCACCACATGATGAGACAGTAGTAAGTAACTGCTTCAGACCAGATGAAGGCACAACCATTCATGATTTTCCGTTTTTTGTCACATTAATTTGGGGGGAGGGGAAGCAGGGCAGAGAAAAGGCTTTGAATCCAGACAGACATGTGTGCTTTAAATTATGTTTTGTGAATTGAAGCAAGGCAGATGCTTCCAACAAGCACACATTTTGCTACTGTTTGCAAAGCAGACACACACTGGCACATGGTTGTAGGACATGAATTATACTTCTGTGCTTCTGATTTGTAACCACACCTGTATACCCTTAGAAATGCTAATAGAAAAAATATGAATTTAGGCACAAAGGAGAATCTAATAAGAGGAACATTTGAATGGATAAGGAAATGTCTATTCCCCCCTCCCCAATACCCCCCAGTCATTAGGACTGGAGGAACATGCTTATAGTAATTAGGTAAGATTGATTTAGAGGCCGAACACCACCCACAATTTGTGTAGTCTGGGGTCAGGCAGGCAGCTGCAGAAACCGCTCAGCTAATTATGAGAATTCACTGTTCGTTAATAGAATCTCTCTCCACAAACAGCAGCTGTGTGTTTGCTCACGCAGATTATTAATTCTGGCCTTGCCTCAGCTGCAAGTTTCTGCTGCGTCGAAAGGAATCCTCTGATAGAAGTGTCAGTTATCACCCAAGCGATGCCAGGGGAGAAAGGAGAATCAGAAAGAAAGGAGAATATCTTCTAATCACAGGTGGATAAAGATTTTTTGCAGATACCTTCCTTTTCTGCCTCTTACTCCCAAACAATTAAATGCCAATTTTGGAACTCATTAATCTGCAGGCAACCTAGCGAGATCTAATTTATACCTGTCAGGAGCAATGGGCAGCAGCTAATAGGAAAATAATTGCAATATAAGTCTGCTTTCCCACTTGATACTATGCTTGCTTTTAATGACAAACCTTTGATACAGCAGCATCAGAACATTAGAAAAGATAGTGTCTGCATCACATCTACAGCTTGGTGCATCCTCCTCTTAGTGATATCTTTTTTTTAAAAGAAGTGCACACTTGCATTTTTCTCAAAAAATGAACAGAAGCAACTTAACAAATGTGGCATATGATCATTTGCAGATAGAAACTTCAGCTTCTTACCAAATGAGAAAATAAGGTCAGCTTTATATGTAAGACACCATATCTCACTACGTAGATAGATATAAAATATGCACATAAATGATCTGCTGTAAAATCAAGATTTGAGTAAATCTTGGCTCAGTCAAAGTAAATGCTGAAACTTGTACTCATGTTAATAAGGACTGCAGTGCTTCCTAGGTTCTTACGTTTGATAGCCGTATAGAATATTAGGGCATTTTTGGAGAGACGAATTTCCTTTCTGCGTTGCATCACTGCCATAGGATGAACTACCTGGCGTTCAGGTAAGGTCCCATCCTGTAAAATTCAGAAACATTCTCAGGAATGTTGACATATCTGTGAACAGAAGGTTCCTGTTGTGAAAGATAAAACATCCATATTGTGCATTTGGATGGAGATGTGTGGGAGGCATGCAAAATATACCCATCTGCACAAGTAAAGGGGAGCAAGAGCCCCTCTTTACATTACATTGCCTTGTGAAATAGGTGCAAGTTGTGTTTGCTTCAACCGTTTAACTAGGCCAGGATAGAAAGAATTCCTTTGCCAGGTTGCAGAGCTCAGTTTAATGGTGAGCGAGCATCCGTGCGGCAAAACGCAACTGACGCAATGATTTATTTTAGGAGCTGTAGTCTTGTAACAAATATAGCATACTGTTGACCGTTGGAAAATTAAACTGTTGGGGTGGTGGGAGGCAAGCCAGATCCAGTTAATCCCTAGTGTGTCTATGTTTATTTCTACAAGGTAGTAAAGTTGCCTCAAGTACAAACTTGGTCCAATGTGTTTTGCAGCTTTAAATGTTGGTACTCAGAGAGAGGACAGCATGGGTCAGTGGACTGTGATAACGTGATATAAAGCCCTCTAACAAATACATTTGAAAAAATGGCTTTTTCCTATAAAAGCAAAATGGAAAAAAATATCCTCTCTGTAAACACTTTGGGTATTGTGGTGGGGTTTTTTTTCACTAAAATAACTATTTCAATATTTGGGTTTTGAGAATCATTCAAAGTTTCTGTGAAAGCAAACAAAAATGTTCATGTTCACTCATCTTTTTTCATGAGAGAAAACATGGATTTATGGCCAGCTCTTTCTTCTTGAGTGCTAAATTTATAATTTTTCAAATACAAATGCAGCCCAAATTGGCAGTTGAGTAATTCCAACTTCTACTCAACCCCCTAATGTAACTATTTCATGATAGGTCTTGTAACTACATGCAGGCAATTGCACAAGGAAATGCCAAATCTTTCCACATATCTTGAGCATCTGTAAAAGTCTGGTCCTTATTAGCAAAGACCTATTAACAGAGAAGGTTATGACAACTTTTTCACTAGAAATGACCTTGGCCTATTATTCAACATGTACTAACTTGCATGTTTAAACCCTCCTCTCTCACCTTCTAAAGTACTGATACCCTATTAATAGCAACAAGGCATCAATCCTATGAAAGACAAACTGTAATTAATTTTCCGCAGCACTTATGCACATCAGTGTGATTACTGTCGGTAAGTATTCAGGGATCAGTAATGGCCACACTGAACTTGTGAAAGTGATTTTTGTGAGTGAAGGAATAGCTGCAATAGATTTCAGTGGGGTTTTGTCTATTACTGAATGTTGTTCATGTTATGCTACGAAAGTCACCTTAGGAGATTTGCAGGTGCATAGAATGCTTCAGTTAGGTCTTACCATGAATTTAAAGTGTATCAGAACACCTACCCTCTGAGATGAACCATGAGTTTGGGGTAACAAATTCGGTTATGTTCTGTAAAGAAAGGAAAAAGGAGTGAATTTTGTATAAGTACAAGCCATCTAGGGGGTAAAAAAAAAAACCCAACAAAACCAAAACAGATTTTTTTTTTCATTGTGTTGAGATAAATGAGAGTATTTTATAATAGGTCAGAAATTCAGGTGCTGTTCCTTATTCTGTGTTCATTAACTTTGTCAACATCTTATACCTTAACCTTCCATTTTCCGTTTTTCATTCTGCATTTTAAAATTTATTCATTGAATTTCATTCATCCTGTACTTAGATTCAACAAAAGGACTGTGTTAATTTTGGTTATGAATAATACTTTCAAAAAATATCCCAGCAGACCTCAAAAGGTTTATTAAAGTTCTCTGTGTATTAAAAGATCGCAAAATCATTCAGTATTTTTTGGTTTGAATTATTAAAAATGTTTTCTGGACACAAATTGCAACAGTTGAGTTTGCCTTTGTTGATGATATACAGCTTAGTGCAGATAGAAGCTAGAACTTCCTTACAGAGATATTAGAGTCTAAATCTATTGAAATAGGACTCCCAGTCCAAGGCCAGCTTCATATACTACCATGGGAATCTAAAATCTGACATGGTTGCAGTCAGCGCTGTCAGACTCAGATACCCTGGACCATCTGCGTACCCTTGCACTACACAAGCATCTGAATGAGCCAGAACCATAAGAGTTTGCTGACCCTCTTAGAGACTGGCCAAAAGTACAAATCTCCAGAGCTGAGTCTGCTTTAGGCTTTTCATAAGTTGCTTTTTCTTTTTCAGACTTTCTTTTCCGCCACAGCTTTCACTGATGAATTTGTGGTTTCACACAAAAACACTACTTCTACACTAGCATAAAAGAGTCTGGGAGGTAGGATCTATTGCTGGGCCAAGCACTCCCTCTCAGACTGCCCTTTCCTGCAAACACAAATGCTTTTTATTTTTGCCAGGAGAGATTTTCAGGCACAGATCACAGCACATTTCTGCAATTCCAGTTGCTGGATTGGTCTCTGATGTGGATAGGGCCCAGGTCAGTAGGTGCTTGTCCTCTTGGACTCTGATAGCAATGGACGAAATCTCTTTTCTAACATCCTGATTTCTCTCTGACAAATTTCACCCTACCAAGTCTCTCAGACTTGCAGTGGTTTGTGCTGTAGCCTGGCATCCCTCCCTAACCATTCCTTCTCCCTCCTCCTCGTATACTTTTCCACACCTCTCACCATATTTCTCTATTAGAGTCCATTTCACTAGTGAATTAGACACCTTGCTTTCCTACATGTTGTCAAACCACTCACTGTATACAACTATTTAGCAGTTTTTAAAAGAATTCTGAGTGAGTGCTTACAGTCATACCAGGGCAGATTGAGAACGACTCTGAGAGGAATCAGGTAGCCAAGAGTTCCTCTTTCAGCTCACATTTCTGTGACTTTGAAGTAGGAATTTTAACGACTTCTTTTTCTAAACACTGAAATGTCTGTTTGTGCAGTAGTTACTATACATCCCTAATACTAGGCTTAAAACTTACGTGAGCTATTTTTCCCAATAGGAAGTTCTGCAAACGAGCCTAAGGACATATCATACTTGACATTGGGAAAAAAAAAAAGAGATAAACACTGCTGAATTATGATTCTCTGGTTTTCCTATTATATCAATATTTTTATCAAGTGCTCGAAACTGAAAAGCTCTCAGAAAAACCTAAGCCTTTCTATCATTAGCATGTTATGCAACTTCAACATAACTAATTCCTTTTGGAAAAATACTGTGTAGCAGTGTTTGTCACTTCCCCATGTATGCCTTCTCTAGCTCAACTGCAGCACTGTCGCAACTTTGTCAAAGTCCCTTCCTTTAGTTTCATTTACACTTACAAGCATTTTTACTTAGTGTGGGTTTTCTAATACCAACATTTGTTGTTTGTGTATCAGGTTGCCAAACCCTTTATACAATGGGAATAATTTCAAGATTATAATGATATCCCCTGAAATAAATTATTTAATATATTTCTTGAAAAAGGAAGTAAAGGAACTCTTCTGGGTAATTGGTGTGCAGTAAGCCACAGTACCAGTTGTATATTCATTTTTCTCCAATGTATGCAATTATCCACTCAGCCTGTATCCATTAATATTATTTTTCTTCCTAAGCTGGAAGTATATAAAGCCATTAGAAAATAATCCAAAGAATTCTATTTGCTGAATAAATTTTAATTTGCATGGCACCAGGAATTTTTTATTAATGGGAAATAAATTATTGCAATCTTATGGAAGGCGACAAGTTAATAGCTTTGTGAAAAGTAATGGAGAGAAAATGATCTTGAAAAGGTCAGGTCTCCTGTCACAATGTCTTTATGCACAATTAAAACAAGTCAAGAAAGTGGCTATATAATCAGGACCATGAATATGCATTATATCCTAATGAGAGTGTGAAGATGGAGATGGGTTAGTGCTAAAGTCATGGTGAGGTGGTGACATAAAAATGGTAATTTGTGATGTAGTACTTAACTATGTGCTTCTGTTTCCTTTGGGAAGATTAACTCGTTGCTACCTGGCTATTCATTATTTTACCTTTATCACTATACTAAGTGAGAGGAGACTTCATTGCAGGACCACACATACATAGAGGATATGATTTACCTTCATATAAAGACTCACCCTGTAGTTATGTTTGTAAATGACAACATATCTCTGTGGTATCACTGCAAGAAGAACTCCAGAATATTTGGTGTCATTGTTTTTTAATTATAGAAGTTGAAAGGCATTTTCACATCACTAGCAGATTTGATATATAATGACTCAACCTTTCTTAAAGTATTTTATTCCCTAAGGTGCTCCTGTACCAGGGGAGACTCTTCCCACACCCCAGAATGGGAGATATTATCATCTACCACGGCACTGGAAGCATCTGCACACAGAAGTTCTGCCCTTCCACAGGGAGTTTTACGCCACTCCACTCTAGTCCCTCTCAAAAAGAAGACACGGGACTTTGCAAAAGGAGAAGAAGAGGGTCGTGGCTTTGTGACCAAATCCCAGTTCCTGTTAGGAAACCTGTTTTGAAATACATCCAACTAGAAATAAGCATCCACAATAAGAAATTAACTTACCTTCTTAAGTACTGAATTTCCTCCTGGCAACGGCTGTTTCAGTGGTCCCTGTGCTGCTAATGGGTGCTATTGAGTCATGGTGACTATTCTACATTGTAATTGAAAATCAGTATGAACATTCTGATTCAGTGGTCATTGAATAAAAGATAATGGTCACTGAACAATGATTCTGATTAGCTAATGGCAATTTAAAGGTTTATAACACCTCTCACAGCACTGCTTATTTGGGTATGCTATTAGAAGTTTCTCCTTAAGAGCTTGGTTTATGTTCAAAAATAGGAATAACTAGAGGGGGAAGCAGATGCAGCTGGCATCCTATAATGCTCTGTTTGGGTGGCAGAGTCGTATTCAGTCCATGCTGATTAGATTTCCATAGATGGGCATTCAGCCCACAGCTCTTCCCATATATTGGCTCACTTAGTCTATACTTTTCTTGTTTGCTGCTTGCTTCTTTGCCCATCATGCTATAGGTTTCTTAACTATATAATCATCAAATATTGTAAACAAGAATAGAATTATGTGCTTTTGTGCTGAAATTCTTGTCAGAATATTTTAGGGGATTTTTTAGCATTACGTTTGTTTTTTTAAGATCCCAAACTTACACAATGAGCAGAAAATTGCTATATTTCTAATTTACATATTGTGTCCTCTCTGGTCATCAGTGCTCAGTTAATTAAGGAGCTGGACCTGTTACTTGGAGCCTTTTTGGGTTTGAGTAGGCTTCATCATATCCCTTTTTCTAGTTCTTCTGTCTGTCTGAAACCAGTCAGGATGTTCCTTATTTGGAATTAACCACTTTCAGCATATCTGTGGCCAGAAAGGATGTAGTGCAGCACCCATGGTTGCCTCCTAGATAGAGTTTCTTCCCTGGGATCATTTGTGGGCATTTAAAAAAACTGAGGCAGCAGTTGCCGTGTTGTAAAAAAAGACCTGTAGCACTGGTGGGATTTGTCACTATGAGCCCTCAGTAGACATTTCAGCATCCATATAGCCGTGTGTTTTTGTTTTGATGTTTTCTCATAACTCTGTGGTTGGCCATGGAAGCTGTGGGCTCAGTCCACATCATCAGACCTGGCTGCAGTATCCAGGTTTTAAGGTGTCCAAACAGGAATGTGGAGTTCGAGCTGCCAATTTAATGTATACTTTGAGGATGGGGGGCAGTGCTGCTGTTGAAGGAAGGAAGCACTGAATAAAGGAAACTGGTAAAAGTGAAGTACATGAACTTGGAGAGTGAATGGTGTTTACCTGAGTCAGCTCTCTTCCAGAGGTCTGAGAGATTATCTGAGGCTGATCTCCAGCCTCAGAAGGGTTTTCCATTGGGTATAACTTCATGGTGCAAGAGGTTCCTGAGCAAGTAAATCTTCTAACCATTTTACCCAGATCTAGAAGTAAGGTGGTCACAGTCAGAGAAGCAGATTTTATTAAGTTGGACAGTTTGTCTTTCAAATCTTTTACCCAGGCTGGTATAGATGTAGGCACGCAGGCACCGTGGGTGTCTCAGCCCTCTGTGCACACAAACATCCCAGCAAGACATGGAGAGCCCAACAGAAGTACCTCTGCTCTCTCTGTCCAGACATGCCCCTTGCTATAATACTCCTTGGCTTTGGTTTGGTTTATTGATGGCCTTCAGGAGGTAGACAGGAAGGAAAGACTACTTACGCTGCCTGCTTCTGCCTCCCTCCAGCAAGGCAGGGCAAAGCACTTGACAGGTCCCTGTCCCATTATCGCACCTTGAAAACCAAGTCAGTAGCCTGAGATTTGATGGCCAGACCTTCTAAACACCACTTCAGCAACAGGCTCAAACTTGCTTAATGTCTCCACTGTATGATATGGTATATCAATATGCTGATGCAAGTCAGCTGCATTTCTCTTTTTCTACTGATCATGTACATTTGGTTTATGTGCTGTTGAAATATGTGAATGCTGTTTCCAGGTACCTTCATTTTACTGTGGAGAAAAAGAAGTCTCATCAAGAAATACAGATAGGAAAAAATCATCTGCACACTCACACATGCTGCTGGTTTTGAAATTAACTGTAGTGACTCAGGAGAAAAAAAAATTCAAATGTTTAAGTGGATGGCTCAAGGAAAACCAGCTTTGCTACGGTTATGGTTGGGGGGGAAAAAAAGTGAGAGGAATATTAGAATGGAACAAAATGAACCTCAGATTAAAAACCATTTTGAATTCTTGCCATCCTAACTACCTGAAGTGATAGGAAGAATCCAGGGGTGACCAGTGAATATCTCTAGAATGGTGGAAAGGTGAGATGGTTTGTTGTTGCTGTTGCAAGTGATAGAATAACAGTGATATGCATAGCCTTGGTGTTCAAGAACTGCAGTCATGCTCCAGGATGCTGAGCTTGAACTGCATGGTACAAATAGCTCTGAGTAGACAAGTACAAAAAAGGTTATGAGCTAGTCACAGAAAATGAGTGGATTACAAAAGATACGTAAAATGCTTTGAAGAGTGAATTGAAAAGTAAATTAAAATACCATTTTATCAAAAATGAGAAAAGAGCTAAAAAGGTTGTAAGGATATAAAATTTAATGTAAAACAAAAAGATATGATTTATGCAATATGTGCTGACCTTGTGAAACTTACTGCCTCGAAGTATTGTTTATGTGAAGACTTTAATAGGACTTTTTAAATGAAGATTAAACATGTATGTCCCTTGGAAGGATAAAGGAGAATCAGAAAAAAACTTCCCATTACAGCGTCTTTCACAAAACTTCATGCCAGCAACCACTGCCAGGAGGAACACGACTGTGAGATATTTCACAATGTCAGCACCTATGTTTCTATACCAAAAAACTGTTCCTCATTCCCTGCTTTCTCTTTTCCTTTTCCAACAGCCCCTCCTCAACTTTCCCAGCACATCCCATCACTTTCCCTAGTGAGATAGTTAAATTTTTTCAATGTGTATGAGGGGGTATAAGATGACCTTATAATAGAGAGGGGCTAGAAAAGAGGAGAAGGCTTATAGCTATCTTGAAATAGCAACTTGCCCTATCTCTATTTCATTTACCATTGAACTTACGACATACTGCCCTGTTATTTCCACTCATATTTTTTTCCACATACAAGTATAAAACATCTGTATTTAAGTCATGTCTTTTCCCTCTAGATGAATGCTTTTCATGTTGTCTCTAGAACTCCTTTTCAAGGTGAACGTGTGCCAGTTAGGCATAGTCAGAGGTAGCAGTGCCACACCGCTAGAGAGAGATCTCAAGAAAATATTAATAGGCAATCCTTTCCATGGGTTTCATCTGTGAAAAATGAGATCATCCCTCTGTGACGCAAACTTAGGGTTTTTTGCTTTGGCATAAACCAGATTTATTTCAGACTAATAAATAACTTAGAATTTTAGCTCATGCTAAAGAATTGTTAATATGCTTAAATATTTTCTAGTGTTGAAGTCTTGAGCAATGCCAGCTAAAAGGACTTCTGAAAACAGCATGCACAAGTTAAAAAGGTGATTTTGTGGGTGTGTGGGTGTGTACATATACACATGTGTGTATATATGTGTGTGAGACTCTGTGTGTATACAAATAAAAATCTCCGGTTCCTAGCTCTTTTTGAGGAACTAATTCAGTCTAATAGATGAAGTGTTTGAAATCTGAAAACAATGTTTTGATGGTCAGAACAGCAAAAGGGGAAGGTGTTAAATATGGCTTATTAGCATTTTATGGACAAAAAGAAATTCAGAATTCTCATGAGACCAATAGAGAGAGGGAAAAATACAGTACACATGTAAATTAACAGCCAGCAATCCTTGTACCTAAGGAAATGTCCGCAGGACATCTTAAATCATCTAGAATTTGGGTATACTCATTAACCCATGGGAGTTAACCATCTGGCAAGTAGAATACAATGCCCTAACTAGTGTTGTTGTGGTGTTGTTTTATAAATCAGGCTGGATCCAACAGTATTGCTAGCTGAATGGAAACTATATAGTAATTAACATCATGTCCATTTCCAGATCACAATGCATAAAAAATCATATCTAACAAAAACAAAGAAGTCATCCTCAAAGCATTAATAAAGTTTCCATAGCTTTGATAGGAGATGTGATACAATAACATTGTGTTTAAGTATATTCCTGTAAAGATTTCCCCTTTTAAAAAGTAATGACAGTATTTACCAGCACACATACACAGATTTATCTCTGATATCAAATACTGCAAATATAAAACAAATGCAAATGAAAGCCATACAATGTCTTTTCTTTCTAGATTGTATTTTGACTGAAAATTAATCATATAGTAAATGCACTTAAACTAACTCATGCAAATGTTATACTGACAAGAACAGAGAAATAGATTTTTATGAAATTTTACTGTAATTAGAATCTATGTTGTTATTTGGACTTTGTCATAACCAGACAGAAACCGCAATCATTTTACATTTATGTGCATGAAATATCAATACATCTACACGAACAAGGTCTGATGATGCTTGTGAGCAGAGGAAAAACAAGTGCTTCTCTATGAACAATCATGGGTTTGGAGGAGGCTAGCAGGAGGTTGGCGGCAGATCTGAGACCTATTTCTAATCAAGCACTAGATAATTGAAATCATAGAATCGTTTTAGTTGTAAAGACCTATAAGATGAAGGCCAACCATTAACCTAGCACTGCCAACAACTAAAACATCACGGTGTTATCAACTTTGTTCTCATCCTATATCTTAAACATAGCATTACATCAGTTACTAGAAAGAAAATCAGCTCTATCCTCGCCAAACCCAGGACAGCACCAAAAATCTCAGACTCTAAGAAAGGACAGAGGAGATCAGCCCAGACTGGTGGACAAAAGAACACATGAAAATAATAGGAAATAATTGATCTGATTGAACAGTGTGAGCATGATATACCAACTACCAGAAACAAAGGGAAAAGCTGAATATAGAAAGCACTGCTGCGAAAAATGAAGAATTTCATCCTATGGTGACCATATGCAGTAACCACATGACTAGAATTTCATTCCTGACAATGTCTGTACTCCTGATTGGATTAAATTTATTTTTAAAGACTTATCCAATTTCCCCTTTCCCCATTTCCTTTCCCTTGTGATGTTGCCACTCTATTAATAGCCTCCCTAGTGAGATCCTAGGGCAAGAAGTGAAGAAAAATATTGAGCCAGATCCTCATTGGTATAAATTAATATAATTCCACTGACCTCAAGTTATTCCACTAGAGTATCCCAGTGTATCTAATTATAAAGATAGGTTAACTTTAACTAAGCAGAGAATTTACTATCCAAAATGAAATTTGTCCAGGATTTGGTTTTGAATACACAAGTCATTAGTAAAGCTCCTCAGAATCTTCTAAACACACCCCCCATCCCCAATTTTATCAGAAAATTATCACATTCAGTAGGAATATCTGTTGGAGCACAATGCAAGTACACCCATTTATTATTTACTGACAGAATACATGCACCTTGGAAAATCCTGAGAACTTTCTGTTCAAGCATTGCTCCAACATTCTCCATTTACACAGTTAATGCAGAGATTGCAGGTTCCTCACAAAAGTGATTAAAAGAAAGCAAGAGCAAACTGTCTGATTTTGTGATGTGTGACTTTTTGTACCATGTAACTTACTTGTTATAAAGATATGGACTTACTAATAGGATCGTCACTGCAAACATCACTTACTAGAAATCTCACTTTCCATATGTCAAAGCTGCAATGACTTTATCCCACAAAAAAAAAACCTCACGTGCTTTACTTGTTTCATAAATGAGGTTTTATGGACCCTCTTTATTATTTGACACTAAGATCTCCAAAATCTGAAACAGTCATATGATCATCTACAGAAAAGCATTAGCGTTCATAATTTTTCAGAAGTATTTATCATAATCTATTAGGAGGAGAATTAAAAATGTTAGTGGAATTGACTGAGCTTTTAAGATTTGTCACTAATCTATTTGTATAAAGAAGGATCTTGTAATATTCACTGCCTGCACAAATATCACTTGCCTGTCCTGATTTCAATCTGCAAAACATATGATTGAGAAGACAAATAGAAGCTATAAAATGGGAAATCACTTTTCCAGCTGGCCTATAAAATTAAAATCATTACAGTGCAAAGCCATTCTTAGCAAAATAGGTCCTAGGATTTGAATATTGTAAAATATCAAGTGCATTCTGTCTTACCCGAAATAAAAGGTCTAAGATTCCCCCAAGCCTTTGTATCTCTCAAAGTCTTCATCCAATTCCCAGAGCACGATGGCCTAGATGCTTCTGGGTGCCATCGTTCCTCTTACACCACTTCCTAAGTGTCTGTAGTTGAACTGACATACCTCCCCATGAAGAAAAGAGGTGAAGCTCCTATAAGCTGTAGTTTCTAGAGCAAATACTGAGTTCAAACCACTGCAGGCTCTGAAGAATTCAAGAGATCAACCTACAGCTGGAAATACAGTGCACAGCACAGCTAACGGTAAAAAATATTTTTTTCTGGTCAAGAACATTGCTTTCTCTCAGATCGTGATCATGGTATTGGCCAAGTTAACTTTCTTTCAGGGTTTGTTATCTTCATGGATGAATATGATCAGGATATACCAAATCTGTAATCTGTACAATTAAGTTCATGCACTATGAGCAGCAGAAATTAATCCATTTGAATTCCTCAAGGAATAGAGCATGTCAAGTAAATCTGTGAAGAAGGCTAGGCAAAAGGTTTTGTAGAAATCTCCTTTAAACCCTCCAGGACCAAGATCTTTCCCCTTGGGTAGATTTTAAATTAGTTCATCTTTCCTCTTTTCCTCTCCTAACTTCAGGGAGATTCAAGAAACCTCCCATCTCCCATGCAGATCACTGAGAGAAGTTGAGAGAATAGAGAAATGTCTGTTCATCTGTGCATAATGCCTGGCTCTAATTTTCTATATAACTGCTCATAGCATTTCTGAACTATTAAGCTTAATAAGGTCTCATGGGTCTGTGTGTGTGTGAATGTTTTACCCCACGGAGCTCCTCTAACTGTTATTATGACTGTAGGCTTATACTGAGAAATCAGCAACCGAACATGTAACCATCTTATCCTCCCTACCGGTACCGGCACAACCTAGTAAAGTGATGGATATGATAGATTATGAGTGAGTTTGCAGTGGTCTGAAAAGTGGCTCCTTGAGGCGGAGAGACGGGTCAGCTAAGTCTATTATCTATTTTCCTAATCTAACTTTGCTCTCAAGATCAATCCACTTGCTATAGCACTCACTCTTCTTAAGAATGGCAAAAAGATAGGGGCCCTGATAAAAGTCTTTTCAGAAACTTATCAAAGCCTGAGACAAGGGGTAATTCTGGGAATATATTCATTTCCACATATAATGGATATGAAATTCAGTGTACTTGAGCAGATATTTGATCTTCAGTTTCTAACTTTCATTGTTAAAAATTAGTTTTAGAGGTTATAAAAAGAGAAGGTCTACCAAGGCCTGGGTATTTACTTAATAAAATAAAATAAAGTAAAATAAAATAAAATAAAATAAAATGTAAAGAAAGCAAAATCTAGAAAAAATTATGCCAGAACTGACTGGAAATACTTTGTCTGAATACTTTTCCAGCATAAAATAGAATATTCACAGGAATGTTTTCCAAAAGAAATTTTCAGTTCTATGAAAAAATTCAGGTTTTTATACTTAGAAAAAGCAAACTACTTCACTGCAGATTGAATCAACCTAAATCAAAACACCTGTCTCTGAAAACATTGACACACTTCATGTGAGACTGGTTCAAAATTAGGTTTCAGCCTGCAGAATTGCACTGGTACTGCTGTCTAGGCACTTTTCTACCACTCCCATTAAAGGTGCAGACTGCTGCTGTTTTCCTTTTAGGTCCAGTGTTAGTTTGATGATAAGAAGCACTGAACATATTCTACCAGAGGAGACGTGTATACGGATGATTAAAAAAAAAAAATATATATATATATCTGCTAAATGCCTAGTGAGTTTTCTTGATTGTAAAATAGAAATTTAGTCTGTTGGCACAGACTTACTGAATGGTTTCAACCTCATAGCAGCAAGAAGGCACAGTTAAGTTCAGTTAAAGTAGGATAAATCAATTGGAGCAGTGGTTCCAGAAATATTCAGCCATACCAAATTGAGACAAAAGTGGACAGGATGCCAAGGTGCAAGGAAAATATCTGTTTTTTAAGTAAAAGAGTGGTCTAAATTCTTTGCTGAGGAAGTGCCTTCTTTGTTTTGGAAGTTTCAAAAGCTAATGTGAGTTTAGCCCAAGCTGCAAGTTAATACTGGTGAAATCTCTGCTTCAGATGCACTTGAATGCATGATACCTTAATTTGTCGTGTAACAATACAGCCATCTTCATGTCCAGCTGCATTTGCCAGTATCTCCTTCTCCAGCCACCTTTAGATCTCTCCTTGACACTAACTGCTGCTAACCTTCCCAGCATAACATACCGGAAAAGTACTTGCAGCTAGCAATGTCTACGTAGTTAATTAGCAGAGATTTTTTTGCCAAATCTCAAAATGCTCTTATTTTCCCGCTTTTTTTCCTCCATCTTGTTTATCCGCTCATTTAGGTAGACCTAGACCATAGTGACTCTCAAGCATGTAGTTTTCTTATTTGTTTGCAGCATGTGAACGACATAGCCCTGTTCCTTGGATAAGCCCTTGTAAAAGAAATACAAATGTGCCCATTTCACAGGTTTGAAAATTTACTAAAGTACACCTAGATCTTTGTACACTGTAGAAAGCCTGTTTGCATAAAGTATGACTATTTTGCATCAGACCCATAATTTCACATATTATTGTGCCCCATAATTTTCACATATCATTGTCTGTTATCCATATTAGCAGAGTAATCTCTCACTGTCTCTAATGCCAAAATATTTTGAAGTAACATTTCCTACCTTTTTCCTTTCTGCTCAAGAGGGGTTTCTACTTTTTGAATCATTAGATCCACCTACACACTTGCCAATCAAGCATAAGATCTCTTAATTTAATTTATTAAAGAAATTAAACTCTCCTTCCCATTGAAATAACTATTCAACATCCCAACTGCATCTGATTTCTAACAAAATGTAAGTTTATTTCTGAATTTCAGTGATGGGAGCATTTGTACCTATCTTCATGGCTTACAGACTGTGACTTTTATAACAATCCAAACAGTAACTGCCTTGCAGGACAGGATCCACTGAAAAGCAAAGGTAAAGCTAAGAATTCCTTACAACTGGAATTCCACCACTAATTTAGTTAATTTGCTGGGAAAATCCATAAAATCATAGACACTTTAAGGTTGGAAAAGACCTCTAAGTCATCAAATCCCACTGTCTGTCCAATATTACCATTAATTAACCATGTCCTGGAATACTATGTCTACACATTTTTGGAACACCTCCAGGGATGGTGACTCCACTGCCTCTCTGGGAAGCCTGTTCCAATGCCTGACAACCCTTTCAGTGAAGACATTTTTCCTAATATCCAATCTAAACCTCCCCTGACACAACCTGAGGCCATTTCCTCTTGTCTAGTTGCTAGTTACCTGGGAGAAGAGACCAACCCCCACCTCACTACAACCTCCTTTCAGGTAGCTGTGGAGAATTGTAAGGTCTCCACTCAGCCTCCTCTTCTCCAAGCTAAACAACAAAGTTCTTTCTCTCAGCTGCTTCTCATAAGACTTGTGCTCCAGACCCTTCATCAGCTTCATTGCCCTTCTCTGGACCTGCTCCAGCACCTCAATGTCCTTGTAGTGAGGGGTCCAAAACCTAACACTGTACTCCAGGTGCAGCCTCACCAATGCTGAGTACAGGGGGACAATCACCCTCCTGGACCTACTGGCTACACAGTTTCTGATACAAGCAAGGATGCTGTTGGCCTTCTTGGCCACTTGAGCACACTGCTGACTCATGTTCAGCCAGGTATCAACCAACACCCCCAGATCATTTTCTGCCAGGCAACTTTCCAGCCACTCTTCCCCAGCCTGTAGCATTGCGATCTACAATGTTTATTTGTATACAGGCTTCAATTAGAATGATCCATCATGAATTTTATTTTCTTATAATGACCTATTTCAGCTCCTCTCTACATGACTTAGCAAAGATGACTTATTTTTCTGTTAATCCCATAAACCTTTTAGTGTACCAATGAGAATACCCCCTGAGAGAGGGGGTGAGCATCTGGGTATGTCGCAGTTGAAGTTTGGAACATACTTTATTGATTCACTTCTTCCATGTTGCCAGTTTCCCAAAAAAACAGTTTGATCATATCAAGGAAGTATTCTTTCCACTGACATATGATTGAAATGCGTATATTTCTTCAGTATCTGTTTGCATTGGTGGAGTCATGGGCAATCTTCTAAATAAGACCCACTTTACTCTTTTCTCAAAGACATTGATTCTTTTTCAAAGACCCCAAAATATAAAATGTTTTCAATTAATTTCTAGTCCATGGCTAGATGCATGTTTCAATTAGAATTGACTGAAATCCAAAAATCTATGAAGCAAATAATTTCATATACTTGAGATATTGTAAAAACTAGTCCAGATTTCACTCCTACAAGCGATTTTTCTCTTGATAAAGAATCCAAAAATGTCTGGATCCAGATGCCATCCTCTTTCCCAGCCTGAACAGCACACCCTGCAAAACCTTCATGAAACCACAACTTGATCCCAAGCCTTCTTCAGCAAGTCATTCTTCATATAATTTTATTAACTTTATTTCAAGGTGCTTGAAATTGACATTTTGTCTTTTTTTTTTTTTTTTAGGAAGATCTGTGCAGAGTATGGCCTGGCACCTCCCATATTTGGAGCGAATTAGTGACACTACAGCCCGGGTACCACTCTCATTCTCGGATAACCGACTGCATGGAAGTCGAGAGCTGAGCCAGTAAAGAGCATAATAAAGTAAAACCAGCATGTTTTTGGAGAGTCAGGTGTTTGATCTGCATCATTTCTTTTACAATAAGAAAAAGAAAGTGTTAACATAACCATCAAACCCGACTATCACCTAAGTGACTACTGAATTACTCTCTGTTGTCATTCTAATCCACAGACACCGGGAAGGAAGAAAAAGAACAAACACCCCCCTCCCACCCCTCGCCTCTCTTACAAAGGCAAATTAGCCAGATTGAAGTCAGCCACTGAAGGAGGGGGAATATGCTTTTGCCATGTCTTCCTTGCTCCTAGGTATGGGTCCTGGCAAAGATCGCATCAACAAGATCGGTCCTTCCTGGGGTGCTGGATTTTTGAGTGGTAACACAGAGGAGTCGGTATAAGGAGGGCAGTGGTCACATATGCCTAGCTAGCTTGCAGGAGGAAGCATATGGCTACCATTTGTTCCACCAACAGTGGTGTGCACACACCGCGAGCCCACAGAAGGAATGCTATTTCGCTCAGCCAGACTTCCTTGCAGCTCTTCCAAGACACCCGTTTCTGCATGCCTCCCGGGAAGCGAGGCATAAGCTGGCCAAAACACTCCTAAGAAGAAAGGTTTCTTAACAGCGCTAAAGCCTTTCTCTCTTGTCCTTTACTAAGTCGAGTAAGTGCTTTGTGCTGCATTGCACAGATGGCTTGATGCTGCATGTGCACAAGTACAGCTGTTAGAGTTGGGGTGGGTTACACGGAGCTGGCAACTCCACGTTTCAGTTGATATCTATGAAATTAACCAGCAGGCAGATTTTGAGGGAAAGGAGAGGAATTGCTGTACAATATTTAAAAGATAAGATAGATGCTTGAATCGTTGGCACTAGCAAGACAATAATCTTCCCCTCTAACAGATCTCAGTGCTTGAGGCAAAGAACCTATTTTTCCTCTTCGGTTTATTTTCCTGACTCTGTCATTCACACGCTGAAACTGGGTGTCAGATTGTTTAGTCTAGAATTGGGACGGCACAAAAGTCTCATGTAGAGAGACTTTATTTCTGGTTGGCTGTAGATCAGCTCTTGGTCTTTTTAGGAGTTGTGTGAGACAGAGTGGCTAGAAAGCATGCAAAGGTCAGCACAAAGCGGACTGTGCTATCTGGGGTGTACCTTTGTTCCAGCTCACCCAGGCAGATTTGCTTCTGCTGCTCCTGCTCCTCACGCTGGCACACCCAGTTTCTCACCCCAGCTTAGCACTGGTTTCATCCCAAGCAATATTGCCACCTGCAGCTGCAGGTAAGTAAGTCTGTCCCGAGCTAATCTGAATTTTAGGGAGATTTTCAATAGTGAATTTTAGGGATAATATATACTAAGCCACTTGATTGCCATTAGTGCACCACTGCCATCCTCAGAGACACCCCCATCATACCACGAGGATCAAGCTCCCCACACCTTACTGAGAAAGAATCAGAGTTGTTCAGCATATCTCAGCCCCTAAACTTGAAGGCACCTGACTTCAGATGTTTTGGTGTGGCAGTTCATCAGTCTGTCAGGTATTGAATTTGTGATGTCTCTGCTCCATGTGGTCTTGACTAATCGAAGTGGTCAGGATTCACATTAAGTCTGTCGTGCAAGAACATGTCTATTAGTATGTTTTATCCCACTGATAATCTAGTACTAGTTTTCACTATGGAAACTTCATAACAGTAAATCAAAACAGTGGGCTTTTAAAACATTGATGTTTTAATGGACCTTTGTCATTCCACATAACAAACATGGTTTTTACATGTACTTGTATACCAATTTTATTGAAACTAGATACTTTTTCAATAGATTGTTTTGTTACCTATTAACTTGCCGCAGTTAACACGTTCTTTATAGGCTCTCATGTGTTCTTGATCCTCAACCTGCTAATTCTTGCAAAGGCCTCACCTACCTCAAGTAACTGCCAGTCTCGTACTTGGGTAAAAATACTTTGCACAGGTCTACCCTCAGAAAAGCAGCACTGAAACAGTTAATTCAAACATATATGTGGCCAAGGTTACAGCAATCCTTCTGAACTTTAGTGTATCATTCCCAAACCTCAGTACAAAAAAAAACCAACAGAAGGAGCATACCCGCAGGGCTGAACATCAGTAAGCAGACATAGAGAGAAGATTGGCATCTACAGAATATAAAACAAGACTTAGTACATAAGGTGAAAGAGGTATCTAAGGTTCTCAGGGGATGGACTATTTTAGTCTTTTGAAATAAGTGGTTTAAGTCTTCAGCTCAGCTCCCTTTGTAACAGAAAACCTATGTGTCCCCTTTGAGTTAGTCCATACTGTATTACAATCTGAGTACATCTACTTCCTATGGTTTTGTTGCTATACTTGAATGTAGTTACATTTGTATATATCTTTATGCTTTTATTTTTAGGAAAATATTTTAAGTGGTGTGTATTTTAATAATTTAATTTTAATTATACAATAATGGGGGAAACTATAGGTAAACAATAAGTAAAGAAATATAATTACCAATTGCAATTGAAATAAACTCTTCAATTCTACAGATAACAACAAAGTCATTGGTTAGGCTTCCTCCTTTCCTGTACCTTGAGTATGAATCATGATAGAGATCTGCCTTTCTGACCTGACTTTGCCCAGACAAAAATATGAAGTGGCTGGTTTCTACTAAGGCTGAAAAGAAAAATCTCTGGTTTTGGTCGGTATCTTTATTACAGTGGTGACTCAGCCAAAATCACTGTGTAGAGAGCATGAAATATGTGCTTGGTTGGGTTCATGAATATTGTATTTGAAGTTTTTAGTCACTTGTATTTGTTAACACCTCATGCAGGGGCTGAAAGTTTTGAGTCTGATGTATAAGTGGAAGTTTTAGCTTCTCTTATATCTCAAGGGGGGAAATTAAAGCAAACAATGCAATTTTCAAGAGCTGTATTTTTGACCAGGTTATTTAAGACAACTAGAAAAAGCTCTTGAAGAAATGAAGGAAAATAAACCTGAGTCTCTGTAGCAGTCATGATGTGACTGCTTGGTATGTTGAAAGTAAAGCATTATACACTGCCTTAGAAACTCAGCCACTGTGAGGATCAAATTTGGTCCTGAATCAATAAAGTTGACAGGACTGTTCATAGGATGAGTGAGTTCAGGATGACACCCTTCCAATACAGAGTGAAGAGGAGACATTTGTTTTAGCTGACAGGAAGCGCCCAATTAAAATAGCCTCTGTCTTTCCAACACTTAGCTGTGGGAAGTCATTAGTTATCCCCGACTTTAAATCTGACAGTCAGGCAGTACCAGCTTTACTAAGGAGCAGGTAACATGAGTTGAACTAATAAATATAGTGCAAGTACACGTACCACTGGCATCCATGCGAAACCCAGCATGGATCCAAAAATAACAGCAATTATCAGTGGCACTGAGATCAAAAGAAATATCGACAGTTGGTGACATCCCTGTTATCCCCAGACACAGACTTAGAGGACACTGATGGATGACTATTTACTACTGTCTGTTAACCTTTCTGGGGACAGGGTACTTTCAAATCTCATGCAGGACAGTCATACTAACTGATGTGCAAGGTAGCTCATGACGTAAAATGTCAAACCCTCATAGCTTGCAGCAAAATATTACCTCTGTCATAAATTTGACGGTATGACAATGTTGTTTACAACATCTGTCAAAACTATCTCAGTTATGCTGGTGGTTTTTTGTATTATAGACCTTTTTCAAACATTCTCTTTCTCGTGACATCACAACCTGTTACAGAACTAAACATGAAAATACAAATTTATTTTGTAATAGCTGGAAACCAAGCAAAGAAGCTGGTTGATTCTGAAGATACTAAGGCACTGTTTTTACAGGGTTAGCTCAGAAAGAATATGGATACAAGAAAAAAGAAAAACTAACCAAACAACACAAATCAATTAAATGTTTTTGAAATCAAATATGGCTTTTTCCATTTTATCACATAGTGCTGATAGTTCTTTAGAGATTAAGTCTCTTCCCAGCTCCAATTGCCTACATGCAGGTATCTGGTGAAGGTTCACTGAGACCTGCCCTGTTTCTTTAGCTGGGGTTGAATGTCGCCAGAGAGAATTTTGTAATAGAGATAAAAACAGAATTCCCGAAAGAACATTCTGCCCCTAACAGTGACTCTCTGGGGGAATATTGTAAAGTCAAATGAGCATTGAGCTTGCTGTCATTGAACTGGGTTTTACATAAGACCCAGACCTAATTCCTTTCTGATACCTAACTTCCTCTGTAACACGTACTTATTTATTTCAAAGATTTCTGTGAGGGTTCAGCTGCATTTTTGCTTGTTTTTAAGCAGTAACGTGGCAGGCATGTGAAGAATGGAAAAAGGTGACACAGGCAGTGCAGAATATCCTGAGCAAATTCATTCCAGTTATAAATGAACAGAAACAGGATTCAGATTGCACAAATCATTGTGATTAGCTATCAAAGTCCCAATTAATGTTGCGATTCTCCTGACAGTGCTTAAAAGTCACAGCAGACAAGGTTCTTTTGTCTATATGTTTTTAGAAGATTAAAATAAATAAAATATCAACTAAGTGCCTCAGATATACAATGTTTTACTGCATTGTAATGATTTATTTGTTTCTGCAAGCTATGGGCCCAGACTCTGTCTGTGCTGTTAGGTCATAGTAAAAACATGGGAGCTCCAATTTTACTCCACAAAAAAAAGGCTTGTTTCAATTAGGCTCTTTACCACACATCCATGATATCAGACCTGGAGGGTGTAAGCATCATTACAGTGACCAAAGGAATGTATGGAGACTTCAAAACACCTTTCAGCCTTGGCAACTCATTTCTGAGCCATAATTACCCAGCTGCTATTTTAAGCACTGTGGTGTTGTTAAGTTTTGAAAAGGGAAATGACAAAACTGAGCAGGTTCTAGTGTTTTATGTGCTAGTTCTACAAGGGACAATGAAATTCAGCTTCAGTAAGAGGAGGTGACAGACTGACAGAATAAGCCAGTGGGAAGAGTAGAAAACCTAGTACTCAGGTGTACATGGTGAAAGACAAAACCGGTAAGTAGGAAGTCCTAGAGCTGGTGAAGTCTTAAAGGATATGTAGATTCCCTCTGATGACATCCACTAGGTAAGAAAGCCGAATAATGCTTTATTTTCTGTCTCAATCAACTGTACAGTCTGTATAAGTCTGTGAATTATTAGTCATATACACCGTATTTTACATATATTTGATGAGGACTAACTACCTGCAGGTCAGCAGCATTTAATACCTTTGGCTGTTTAAGTTGCTTCTCTTTCACAAACTCTCATCTTGAAGTGCAAGTGTGACCTCATACATGCATAAAGTGAAGTCTGTGCTCAAGTTTTTATGGGATCAGGTCTCCCTGTAATCTTTATTATTTATGAAGCAGAAGTCTCATAGCCAAGTGAATTCACTTTGCATTCTCCACTTATTTTAATGCAGAAATACTGTAGAATTAAAGCTTTAAAAATATTCTCAGTCTTGGAGGAAATATTCTCTTTCTAGATCCATGTTGACCTAACAGCTTTATTAATTTATCAAGAGAAGAGCTATAACCGTATTGTAACTTGCCTGACAATAAATACTATGGTAATTTCCAAGGAAAAATATTTTTTTGTTGATCATTAAATACTAAATTTTTTAGTCACTTCTCCCTCTGGATTAAGTAAATGCTATTAGTTTTTCAGTTGTGTACAGTAAATATGGATTTCAAGACTTATTTGTCTGCATTTCTTAAAACATTTATGAACGTTGAACAGATGAATTTGTTTTAAGCATATTTTTTCATTTGAACGCTTTTCCCTCTGGTTTTTAATATGGATACTGTTCATCACATATTGAATAAAGCAACTTTTACTTTATTTAATGCCTTGACCCAAATCACATTGTCTCCATAAATATTTTACAGTCTGTGTGCAACAGAAGCATGATTACCAAACTCATGTCTGCACTTGTAGGTAACATACTATGAAAAATTGATTATTTTCCTTTCTCCTGTTTTTTAACAGAGAATTTGTTTTAGTAACTGTCCAACTGAGTAGGAGGGGTTGTATGGACATATATGGATGATATACATCCCAGTACTTATAAATGTGTGTGTCTGTTAGTGTATACATATATATATTTTTTTAACACTTAGTCTACAGGGATAGAATGCTGGAAATGTGGAGCAGGCTCTTTTGCCAAATTTCTGTCTATATTAAATCCATACATACACAAAACAGAAAATATTACTCATTGCATGTCTCTCCAGCAGATTTTTAGTGAGTCTGGATATGAATTTCCAGACTTGAATCACGGCTGCAAGTACAGCTGCATGTCTGGCAGAGGCAGAGTCTTTGCTGGTGGTTGAATTGAATGGGCAGATGTAGCTTAACAGCTACTTTAGAATCTGAAGAAATTATCTTCCTTTTTTTATTTGTCCTGAATTTTGCTAAGCAAGCACAATAATACCAGATGGATATTCGGAAAGAAGTAAACTGAAGAGTAAGGAGAAAATAGAAGCGGTGAATCTTGGCCTGTTGTCTTGGGGATGACAGGAGGTAGAGAGTTTTACTGGCGCAGGGCTCTGGTCATCACTTAGACACATTCAAATTTCCACTCTTCAGAGATGTGATTGACTGAATTAAGTGAAATAGCAGTGTATAATGCTTTACTTTCAACATATCAAGCAGACTTTTTCTCATTCTGAGTACAATGAATGAGATTTGAACAAAGCTGGAAGGTGTACATGTAAATCCCAATTTGATTTCCTTTACTAAGCATTTCATTTTGGATTACGAAGGCACATAAGAAGGGGATGTAAAAACCCAACCAACTGAAAAAGGGATCATTTCAGCTTAATGCTGCTGTCAGCCATGAGGTGGAGAATCATAGTGCAGGGCTCAGCCTTTCACCACAAGTCCTGCCTTCACACCTCAGTCTGTTCTGCTTTTTCCAAAAAAAAAGTATTTACTGGAAGCCATTGGTGTCAGTGACAGACAACTTCTAGCACACCTGAAAAGCATGTCAACCAGTTCATTCTGAAACTCAGTACTAATTATTCCTGACCCTCTTCTAACAACCCATCTTTGTGAAGTTGTCTCCAACTAGAAGATGTAAGAGTTTCCCATGCACCCATGTAGAAATGGCTATTTTGATATGAAAACATGTGTTAGTATCTTTCTCTAGCTGTAAACCTGGCTTGGTCTGACAATCCCTGAAGCCAGCAGAGGCTTTCCATTGACTTATTTGGGGTTGAATCGGGACAGAGCTGAACCTGGACTCTTTGTTATTTAGTAACTCTTCCTGCTCTTTGCCGCCAAATATACTCTGGTACTTGTCCAAATGTAGCCTTATTGCAGCCTGGAAGTGTTCCCATTGGGAGTTATTCCTCTGAAGCTGATGTGGCTGGCTGCTTTGGTGCTATGTAGGTAAATGCCTGAGTCTATGAGGAGCCGCGAGCTCCGTTTGCCATGGCTAAATGCAGGCATCAGTGTTTGCTGCAGTGACTTTGGCATTTGCGGTATATGGGGGGATGGGGGTTAATAATAAATTATTAGTAAAAATTAATTTCATTACTTAGTGTTTAATACTTAACTAAAGAAAAAGAAAAAAAACCCTAAGCCATGTTTAATCCCATTATACACAGTATCAGCCTAACTCTCATTCTTTCTTATGAATCATGACTTCCCTCTCTCCTCATGCTCTGTTCCAGATCCCAACAGCAGGCAGCCTTCATCTGCTTCTAATAAAAAGTAAAAAGCCTTCTAGCCTTCTTCCTTTCCTCACCAGACACCACTGTGTCCACCACCAGCTTTTCCACAGGGGGAAGACATGCAATCTTTCCTTCTGCACTTCCCTATCTCAGCCAATTCTAGTAGCAGGGCAACCCAAATCTATTTTCATAACCTAAGTCTCATAGGAAAACATCACAAGGGAAAGCACAGCTTGAGCCTCTGGAAAACGCAAAAGCAAATCCAATCAGAAATTGTCTGGTTTAGGTTCATCCCGGTTCAGATACAAACCACAGAGACAGACTGGGGTTTTTTTGGTAAAAAAAAGTATTCAGCTACCTCAGATAAATAAAACTCTGCTTCTGTGACTGACGTGAGCTGAATAATCAGGCTGTTTATAGTGATGTATTTTACAGGTATCTCTGTCAATAAAACCAAAGTGAATGTGAAGTAGTAAACTGCAGTGGTGTTGAGATAAGCATTTTCCAAACAGTCAGCAAAAGCACTTAATTCTCTTGCAAAACTTGAAACCCTTCCTTTGAGTTACCTTCTCTAATTATTAAAATAAGCAAAATTGAACTGACACTAATTAGATAAATGTGGCTTAAAACTCTTAGAGATCTTAAAATGAGGGTAATATTGCAATGCAATACAAAGTATAATGATAATTATTGCATTGGACACTGCACAATAATTAGTAGGTATGTACCAGGGTTTAAATATGAGAAGAGCGTGTCTGGACGTGATTCCTAAGATTTAAGCAATTTGTAGTCATCACAGTACCGCTATAAAACACCGCTTAAATTTCATTGTGAGCTTGGGGGAAAAATACCAGTTATTCTTAGCTGCTTGTCTGCAGAGCTCTGTCATATGAAAAGCAATTATTATTAATTAAGGTGGTGTGAGTAAGGAAGAAGGGGGAGGACAGAGTCCCTACAAATGGCTCTCATGTTTGTTCGTGGTTTGTTTATCTTCTCTTATGCTTCTACTTTGAGCCGTGGAGTTGGGGGTGGGGGGCTGGCAGCTGGCAGCTCATCATTACAGACACACACTGTCCCATCTGCACTGCTTATGGTGGTGAGGTCGCATGGGGTTTTACCCAAACAGGCTCTCAGGGGTACAATAACATACCTCTTGATTTGGCTGTGAAGTTATACTTATTATTAATAGACAAGATAAGAGGCTGGGGCTCTATTCATCCACTTTAGTGCTAATTATTCAGTTTGATCTCAGCCGATTATGATACTGATAGATAACCACACCACATTTATAGCTATAGCAAGCAGTGGCCAAGAACTTTGGCTCGTGCTGCTGTTTGGTTTATCTGATAGGAAAAGGAGGGAAAAAAAGAAGCTGCTCTGGTTGATTAGCAATGTGTTGCATGGGACCATTTATGATGAAGCATATCATTTAAATTTTCCTTTACAAATGAGTCCAACTCTCTTTGCAGGCTGCAGGCTCTGTTAATTGTCACAAACATTGTTTTCTTTTTTTTTTTTTTTTAAACATTATTAGCTCTTTGGCAGGATCTCCATTGTTGACTAAAAACTTGGCATGATCAGGGCTTGCTGAATAATTTAGGTTGTTGGCAGCTGGAGTAGGAGAACACACACATCTAAGCAGGCAGACGTGCTGCTTGAGCTCTTTATATAATAGCATTGTATACAAAGCAGAGTATAGTCAGCAATGACTTCTGTGTCTGTTTATAGGTAAACACTGATGTTAGTTTTACAGAAAAAAAATTGAGGGATACTTCAAACTGTATATAATATGTGAGACAGATGCACTGCTGATTGTTCAGATGACTCCCTTAATCTCTGACTTTCACAGAATATGATTACGGCAGATTCTGAGGAGCAGCACTTCAAGTATGTTTCTGTGCACTTTGGCACTTTGGGTCTTGTGTATAAACACCACTGCACATAATAATGATGCTGTGAGCTTGGCCAGAAAAAGAACTCCTCGCACTTTTCCTTTGTGCAGCAAATGGCTCCCAATTGTACTGTCAGTCACAGAGAAAATGTGCAGCTCGAGAGATGCCCATTTTGGAATTACATTTGTGTGCTGTATGAACTCCCACTTTTATCAAAGCATCTAGAAGAGAAGTAAAATACATAAAACCCACTGCATGCATCCAGATGCGAGGCACCCAAAGCAAGAATGATGAGTGCTGGGTAGGTTTTTCCAAAACAATTATCTCCCACAACAATTCCTCCCATAAATTGCATATATGACATCTGTCAATGTGCAGCTCTTGTCTCATTCACATACGTTTATGTTGCACTTAACTGCCATTATCACGATACCTGTGAGATGGAGGCTGGACTCGTTCATTTCAAAGTTTGAGCAGTGTTGAATGAACAGGAGGAGAGAAATCAAAGATAAAATGATCCCATACTTAATGTTTATTATCCTTTTGTTTCATAAGCCCACTTGTGCACTGCCTCTCTATTTTTCCAAGTTGTCCTTTCTTCCCAAGAAAGTCTTGCCCCTTCCAAGCCTCTCACTGCTTAATTCCTCTTCAAATCCTTCGAGGCCCTCTGCTTCCCAGGCCTTTTTCTTTCTGCCCTCGAGCCTGCATTCCTGGAGGGGGAGGACTCTACTAGAAAATGTCTCATGGATTTCTGTGACAGCCACTTGACAGGTATGATAGAACATAATGAGAAATGAATAAAACACTCTCCTAGCAGTCACAACAGAGGGAGAATAACTGAGTTAGGCTGAGGATGAACGGGTTTTCTTTCTCCCCCACACACATCCTAGTCCTGTAATCAGTGCTGGAGCACAGGGTGGGAAAGGTGGCTGCAAGGAGGCAATGTGCTCTCTTGACAATTTTCATGGTTATTAGTTAAAAAAGACCAAGCATTGTTAAAACTAGAATTTCCTCCAATTATGCTGTGACACTTCTACGCTTAACAAGAAGGAATAGTATGGTGAATATTACCTAAGCTCTATAATACAGGCTCCATTTAGAGATGCACAGACCTACATGTTTCCCAGAGCAAGCATCTGGTAACTGTCAGAGACGTCTTCCTGCAACATGACAACCTTTGCGATCATATATATGGGAAGCACTTCTGAATTGTACCTAGTGTGTGGCATTCCAATTACTATTTACTGTATAGATTTCTCTACATAATAATAGCCAGCACAAATCCATGTATAAATGCACTATGCAGCTTGGAAGACTGCTGATGAACCCATCCATCATCATAAAGAATATATTTTATGAGACCATGTTATGATTGCATACTTAAAAGATCATAAATTAATGACTTCACCAATACTTTTTATTATTTCCTAGAAAACTACGCAGACGTCCCCACCATTTGTTAACAGATTTCTAAGAATTTTTTCTGCTCCATTGATTTTGTCCAGGAACACCCTGCTTGTTTGACACTGTGTTAAGGGATATACCAACAATGCCTACGTGTGGGTAAAAGGGAATATATGTGAAAGGCCCCACCCACCTCGACACTTAATGCGTGAATTTTACTCCAGGTAAACAGAAAGTCCCAGCAACTTGTATCCAAATACTCGCCCCGTGAAGCTTGTTACATGCCAAAGTGCTTTGCTGGATTGAGACCATATTTAGCAGCTGGTTGTAGTCAGCTGTGCTGCAGCATAGAAAGTCAGTGGGCTCTGCAGCTGATAGGTTGTTAGCAACTGGTAACAAGTGATAGACTCTCTCTACAAACAGTTTTGGGGTATTCCTTCAAAAGAACAAACTGAGCAAAAATTTCTTTTCATAAATTCAGAATTTTTCTACAAAAAAATATGGTTTAGATTATATTAAACTGAATAGACATGAACTGAGTCACATACTGTCTCTACATCCGTTTCTTAAAATAAGTGTTTCTTCAGAATTTTTCCCCATGAGTCTCATATACTGAACAATTTTATACAATTATTGATCACCATCATGTTTCCCCAGGCAAGAAAAGTGATTGTGTACCCACAATTTGAATTTGGCTGGAAGTTAAATGATCAGGTCATCAGAGAGTGTTGATGTGCCCCACTGTGTTTTATAATTTCACATAACCTTAATGTTTTCTAAAACAAATAAATGATAAATATTAATGCAGTGACAGAAATTACCTTTGGGCTGAGTTGCACAGTAAAGCAACTCTGTATTTCTCAAATTAAAAACTTTACTTGTTAAAACTATGAACATAGATTTCTGCAAACTAATCTCTAGAGAAAAAAAAATAAAATCATGGAAAGCCAGTGACTGATGCACTTTCCCTAGTTCCTTTTGTCCCAGTAAAAAGCATATTTCTTCTAACTCAACAGTGGCAGCTCTTATCTGTTTGAGCAAGAGAGCCTCTAGAGCACGAGAACCTTTTAATAAAGAAGACTACTCTTTTGTAATAAATCATTCATTGAGTAAGAAGAGACTCTTACAGGATTAGCAGTGTTACTTAGTTTGATGAATCTCATAATGTTCGTGTTTTAACAACAGACCCATAAATAGGTTGCTGCTCATACTTCAGCCCAAAGCACTGCAGCTATATACAGGCACAAAGCTATAAAATGTCCAGGATGAAGAATTAAAAAGGCTTGGGTTGATTAGCATTTACAAGAAACTTAACAACCAAAGGCTCTATAATCTGTATTGGAGTAACACAATGTTGAGTTGATTTTCTATTTTTTAATGAGTACTCAACTATGATCCTAGTGTCACTGTGACAGAGATGTTTGATGTTGGGGTGGAATAGACTGAAAGCATCATTGACTGTGTCTGCTCTTTCATGTGTGTCTGCCACAGGAATGGCAAATAGTGTCCCTTAAAACAAACTCTGAGTGAGTGCAGGGCAATAGAGAATCACTTCTTAGACTTCACCGATGTACAAACGAAGGACTTGTCTACACTACTCTGAAGAGTTTTATTGGCGAAAATATAGACAAGTTACACAAGTATACCTATTGGGTTTGAGGGGGCTTTTTAGTTTGGCTGTTCTTGGGGTTTTTTGCCTAATGACTATGTATATTTAGCCACTCCATCAAAGACATCCATATTTGACATCAGCGCCAGCTGTCTTGTATATACATTTTAGTGGACCAGAATTGGTTGAAAAAAGTATATTCTTGCAGAAATCTTTGACTGGATATCAAAAAGGCAACAAGAGATCTTTTAAATACACTATTACATACAGAGGCAAATGAAAAATTTCATATCAGTAAAAGAGAAGCTATAAGCACTGATATTTTGAGTAGGTCCTTCAGGTTCTTTCTGAGCCATAGAACAAAATATCTATTTCTTTTCTTTTGAAATAATTTTTCACTGCTAATATTTTAATTAATGGACTCGAGAAAGATGTCTATGTATCCCTAGCAAATTCCAGGCTGTGAAGGTGGAGAATAAAGGTGGACTTCACTGAGGAATATGGTTAGGTTTTCTCTCACCTATGAACCCCTAGGGCTCTAGTGTCCCATTAGAGTCCACAAATATCTTCAACCTCATCAAGAGATCCTAGAGAGCTGTTCAGATATCCAGTCAGAAACCCAGCTGAGCTGAACTACTGGTCCAGGTACTACTGAATGAACTGGAGGGGTTTCCACTGGCTATGAAGGGAGAGCGGACACTTCATGGGAGCTCGATGCATATGTCTGTACCTAACCTGAAAGGACCTTATGTCAACATCTGAACACCATCCCTAGGTTTAGCTACTTAAAAATTGCCTGGGATGAATTGTGCTTTGCAATCTTAACACAGTGGTAAGGATGGCTGCTGAAGTCACCGAACAGCAGAGTCTTAAAGGCTTCTCTGCTTCAAGCAAGAATTAGGAACATAAGTGGCCATCTCAAATGTACCAGTGGCTAATTATAGCACTGGTTGAAGATGGCTGAAGCAACTGCATAGCATATAAATAATTATAGAATCTGGAGGCCTAAGAAAGGAAATAACCCTGCACCTCAGAGACAACCTTCAGAGGTGAATCTCCTCATAGATAAGAGGATATGATGAAAACTGCAATTCTGCAAAGCACATCAGAGTCTCTTCATGCTTCTATGGACTTGTCTCACAATCACACTCCTTAATAACACTTTGTAAGTGCTGAAAAAAAAATGTCAACATGACTGAACTTTTTCAACAGAAACTGTTTGCCAAGTTAATGAATAATTCTGGCACCGTTGAAGCAGCACTTCTAGTGAATAGGCATATTCCTTTCTCCTTCTCCAAAGTCACCCCTCTTTATTGATGTTTCTCTTCCTACTCCATCTTCTACCTCTGCTCCTTCGTGGTGGCTGTGGCTAAAATAACTTCTTACTTGATGTCAGATTTTACTATTTAATTTAAGAGTGTAAAGCAAGGTTATTTTTGAGAGGTGTTTGGGAAAATTCTAAGTCTTCTAGAGCAATTTGCTCTTCTCTGGACAAGTTTTGTAGTCTCTGTATTTGTGCTACAGCAGGGGTTTTGGATTTGCATGGCAATGTTTTAGAAGTTGGGGGTGCTGCAGGAGTGGCTTCTGTGAGAAGCTGCTAGAAGCTTCCTCTAGGTCCAACAGGGCCAATACCAGCTGGGGTCAAGGACAGACTCACTGCTGCCCAAGGTTGAGCCTATCAGCAAATGTGGTAGCGCCTCTGGGATAATATATTTAAGGGAGAAAAAAAAAAAAAAAAAAGAAAAATAGAGCAACAGCAGCTTTTTGCTGCCAGAGAAAGGAGTGAGAAGATGTGAGAAACTCTGCAGACACCAAGGTCAGTGAAGAAGGAGGGGGATGAGGTGCTCCAGGCACCAGAGGAGAGATTCCCCTGCAGCCCATGGAGAAGGCCATGGTGAAACAGATTGTTCCCCTGAAGCCCATGGAGAATGATGGACAGTCAAGAATCCCCCTGCAGTCAATGGAGGACCCCACTCTGGAGCAGGTTGGGGGCACCTGAAGGAGACTGTAAGCTAGTGGGAAGCCCATGCTGGTGTAAGCTCCTGACAGGATCTGCAGCCCATAGAGAGAGGTGCCTAGGCTAGAGCAGATTTTCTGGCAGGATTTGTGACCCTGTGGGGTCCCATGCTAGAGCAGTCTAATCTTGAAGATCTGCACTCCATGGAAGGAAACCACACTGAAACAGTTTGTGAAGAATTGCAGCCCATGGGAAGGACTCACATTGCAGAAGTTCATGGAGGACTGTGTCCTGTGAGAGGGACCCCATGCTGTAGCAGGGGAAGAGTGTGAGGAGTTCTTCCCTGAAGAGGAAGGCATGGAAGAGGCAACATGTAAGGAACTAACCACAACCTCCATTCCCCATCCCCCTGTGCTGTTGGGGGAAGGAGGGAGAGAAATTAGGGAGTGAAGTTGAACCCCTGCAGGAGGAAGGGGTAAGAGGAGATGTTTTAAGATTTTATTTCTCATTGTTCTACTCTGTTTTACTCAGTAATAAATTAGATTTTTTTTTTTAATCTTGAGTCTAGTTTGTGCATGACAGTAATTGCCGAGTGATCATTCCTTGTCCTTATCTTGACCTGTGAGCCGTTCGTTATATCTTCTCTCCCCTGTCCAGCTGAGGACAGACAGTGACAGAGCAGCTTTGGTGGGCACCTGGCCTCTAGCCAGGGTCAACCAACCACAGCGCGGTACAATCATTTTACTCTTTTTAGTTCATCTAAATTGAACAGTTTGTGTAATGAAATCTTTGATGCACAAGCCAGAGTAGCACTTCAGGGAACAACTGTAGATCTGGCCAACAAGTGGATTTCCTTGTTCACAAGAATAGTTTAGGGACTGGTCTTATTTGTCCATGAGGTTAAGTGTGAGAGAAGATGTTATTACTATTTTATTGTGGTCTGGATTGGGCAGAAACTGAAATATTGGAAAATTTAAATGAACAGGGGATCACGGGGGCCTGTACAGCATGATGTGCAGTATGTGTGGTAGTAGTTTTCCAGAAGCGGTAATTAGGTCTAGAGCCAGAGCTGTGAACATATAATAGAATTAAGTCTAATAAAAGACACCAGCAATTGCGTCCAAACAGAAAAACAAAACAAAACAAAAAAACACAGAAATATACTCCCTGTTTTCACTGTGCTGGAAGGAATCCAGCATTACAAAACAGCAGGCTGATCTCAGAGGCCAGTCTGCTACAGGAAAACTGCAAACGGTGCTCTTCATGTCTTGCTAAGGAAAAGAAAATAAATAAAGTACTGCTAGCAGTGCAAAGGCTATTTTTTGTTTGTTTTTTTCCTTTCCCTTTTACATACTTTCATGAAAGACCTCAACGCGCTTAACTCAAAATGAAGTTAGTGGAAGGGCGAGGATATTGGGCAGCTCACAGGCTCAAGAGATAGATAAAGAGAACATGCTTTTCATATCCTTTCTCACTCCTTTTGATAATAATTGTTAAATAGACAATCTGTCATGACACAAATGTTACCTCTAAAAAAAGTCACACTACATCAACACACACCACGCAGTTAATACTGTCATTTAACTCTCCCACATGTTAAGGGAAAGCTCTAGGCTCTATAATTCTGGAAACTGGTCTGAAGTGAAGATAGAAAATGTGCTTTTGAGAAACCAGCCACCCTCATGCCTACCTGTTTTCTAGTAACAAATGGCACATACAAAGGCTGAGGTAGAGTTAGGTTTGTGCATAAGCAGTATGCTTGCTAAAACTTGTTGAAATCTCAGCCAAAAAAAAATGGCAACTGTCCAGTTGAAATTGGCAATCAAACATTTGGTCTGTGGTGATCTCAACTGTCTCATCATTGCTTTTTGTCTGGCCCCTTTGCCCCTGGGTTATTAGCTCATAGAATCATTGTAGGGTTTAAGTGTTTCAGAGCTGACAAAAGACTGTAACAGCAATCTTACACATCAGTGGCCTGCATTTACCTGTATACCATCTTTACCTATTGTAGATAACTGTAGTTCTGATTTCAAGTTTTCTTGGCCATTACATAGAGGATGACTCTCTGTAAGTCAAAGCAATGGTCAAAAGATGAACAACATTTTATTATGGTGTGGATATGAGCTGTAGATTGTACCCAATATCTGGAAAACTGGTGCCTTATGTCATATAAACATGTAATTGTCAAGGAAGGCAAATCACACCTTTAATGAAGAGAATGGTCACACTGACCACCCAGAGAAGAAAATCTTTCCTTGTGCTTTAGACTCTGCTTCCTCTCTTCGTTACCAACTCCTTTTCTCCACCTCCTGCCTCCATCCACGACAGTTCTGCCATGCAAGTAGCAGACAGACCTTACTTTAAACACAAGGCTGCGCTAACTCCAACTGAACATGCTGCTTAGATTAATTGGGACAGAAATAAACTCCTTCTAATCCAGATCCTGTGCTTCGTTTTGTCCTGTCTTTGACATGAAGGTTGTCTTTCCTCTGCTACTCTCCATGAGATACTAGACAGAGTGAGACAGAATAAAGAAGTGAGTGGGAATCAGGGAGGACACCCCCTTCCCCTCATCTTCCATGAGCAATGTTGTAGTCTCACTATTTTTAAAGCCCTCTCCCCTGTGTGCCTTCCCTCTTTAGTCTCCCCTTTCTTTACTCAGAACTAAATCACTAGGCAATCTACAGCATATCCTGATGATGGGTAGTCTTTCAGCTGGTCTTGGGCACTGGCTTCAGAGCAGAGCAAACTGCCAGCAGCAAAATGCTTGAACTCCTGGGTTTTGAAGTTTCAGGCTCCCTATCAAAGTAGCAGATATTAATCATCTGCTATGAGACTTTCAGCAGAAGGCATACAATTTTCCCAGTGGTATATTCCTTTTAAAGAAAGTGTAAGAAGAGTAAAAAATCATTTCAAAAGATTTAGGATTGAAGAAAATAGCCAGATCCCAATGGATAAAGAAAAACAGAAAAGTAAAAAGTTTTTTAAAGGCTGAAAAGCAAGCTACTCTTTAAGTCCTGTAAGATTTCTATTTTATTTTATTAAAAGGATTAAGTGGTCAGAGTCTTAGAGCTCCCACTCTTGGCTTCCCATTCAGGTGCAGACGCAGGCTCAATTTCTCAGCAGCTTCCTGCACATTTGCTATTTGTAGGCATTGCTCCACTAGCTCTCATGTTTTGTGAATCTTGATCCTTTCCTGTTCTTGCTGCAAATCACGCCGCCATCTGAATAAAGTGGGTTACAAGGGATGACACTTAAAAGACTGTGGGTGGGCATAAATACAAGGAATGTGCGTGCTACGAACAGCAGAGACTCTCTATTTAAAGCTATTACTGAGTATAATTTTAAGGGATGGAGATATTGCCACTGTTATGGAAATTGGTACCTCCTTTAGCAATTTGCATCCTGTTCACACCAGTTCATGTATATCCCTTAGCTAGACAGTTGAAGCTGTATACTCCTTTAAACACCTTTCAGTTGATACAAGCATACAAGCACCACTTTTTTGTACAAATCAAAATACTTTCTTCGGGGGGAGGGAAGGGTGGTATATATCTTTGCTGCATTCAATTCATTGAATACTTAAAGAAATATAGCAACTTCCTTCCTTCCTTCATAGCAGAACACAATACTGGGTAAGGTTAAACATGGACCTTATTTACTTGCTTCCTCCATGCTGCAGCAACTCAAAAGTAACTCTTGAAAGTCCATGGGCTTGAAAGTCTTTATAACTGTAGTCAGATTGATTACAGTGGATCAATTAAATTATTCAAAAATTAAACTATAAACTCTTTCTGTGCAAGAGTCAGAAAGACCTCCACTCTGAAACATCTCTAGCAGAACTAATTAGAACCAGATTTTTACTTGTTTGTCATAAATCTATTATTCACTACAAATCTGCAGAATTAACTACAGTACATGAAAAATAGCGAACCTTGTTTGTAGTTTGGCTCAAAAAGGTTTGAAGAATCTCTCCTGTGTAATTGCTCAGTTTTATCTTGAAACACCAGAAGGCATCAAGCTAATATCCCTGGTTTTATCACAGAGAAATTGCTATATTGTGGATTTTATCAGTATGCTTTTTTGAAGTACCCAGGTGTTATGGCATTTTGCCCAGTTAACCCATGTTAGTATCAGAGCTAATCCAAAATTCTTCAGGATTTTTCTTTGTATTATTAACATAAAGTCTTGGGTGTCTGAATCTTTGGAAAGTTTTTTTGTTGACCTTTCACACATTTATGTGAATGATGATAGTGAAGGCACTTCCCCAACACTTAAAATGGAAAAAAAAGGCTAGCTTCTGAACACCATTATTGCAAGACACCTCAGGAGCATTTCTATTAGTCAGTAGGATGTCAACAAAATGTCTGAATCCAGACCTGTATTAATTTTAAAGGGAAATACAAAAAACCTGGGTGATGTGCCATGTGTGGGAATGGTCCTATGTTGTGCGTGCTCTGGTTTTAGTTCTTGGCTTTCAAGTGAAAAAGAAAGTTGAAAGTTACAGAAAAATTTGCCGTGCTTCACAGAAGGCAAGTGTCAAGTGCAATGCAGCAAGTCACAACAGATCACTAAAGGAAAATAAACTGTGAAAAGTTATTTAAACGCTGTGTTTAAGCCTTTCCAAATTCAATATGCATTGAATGAGAAAGTGCACCAGGCCATAGAGTACTAATAAACTTCTGACACCCCTGCCCAAGCACGAGTCACTCTGGCCTTTTGCATTTGAATGCATCATGTTTATGACACTGCTGTAAACCTTGGACCTCAATTACTACATGATAACAGGTTTTTATTGCATTACCCTTTCCAGACCTGAGAGCTTGGATTTCCCTGCACTTAAGCACTGGGACACAGCTGGGAGATGGTCTGCATAACCAATTAGTAGATTACTTCTGAAAATACATATTCTTTACTGCAGAGGCCTAAAAATGATCCATTGGTCCCAGGTACCTGCTGCTGCCACTTGAGAGGAGGAAAAGAAGGAGAGAGAAAAGATTTGGCTATATCTCTATAATTGCATAAACAATGCAGCATTCACTTGACAAACTATATTAATAGCACCCTAGAGGGCATGCTCCTAACATGCAAAATGTTGCAAAGCACTTGAATTTTATGGCAAATCTTTTTAATTTTTCAGTTAAAATGATAATAAATATTGATTTTCCATGTACCATTACTGTATCTAGAACACTTCCTGGCAGTGTCAGTGAAATTTATTTAAGCCATTTGGTCTGAGTTTTTAGACATCAACTGTATCACATCAAAACACAAAGGTTGCTTTCCCAGAATGTTGGCTCGTGAGTTGTGCTCAGTATTCCTAAGGAAATGTTTTATTTTTCCTTCTGTTGTCCCTGGCTTTTATGAAACAGCTCCGATTTTAGGGTTAGACATGGAAGAAATGCTGCCAGAGGTCTATCAGATATTTCAGATGTGCAAGGATAAAAGGCTCTCCCACAGAAGGAAGTTTTTCAGAACAAAGGGAGCATGAGAAGGAGTAAGAGCGTGATCAAATACATGTCACTTTGGATGGGATTATGGAGACTTTTCTCCAGATAGGTGATACCTGTGAAAGAATTTCATCTGTATGGCCCCTGTTCCCCAAAGTTCAGATTGTGAGTAGAGCTTACCTCACTTGTAAACCCCTTGGAGGCCAGGGAATCATAAGCACTAAAGCTCAGAGCCCATGTTTCTTGTAGGTATTTCATGCTCAGTTGGTTTCAATATCACTTAAAATCCTTCTGGCACCAAGGCCTAGGAGTTATTATTAATAATGATTAACATATGAGACAAACCAATCCTGAGAGGAACTGAGAGAAATATCTCAAATATCACTCAACACCACACCTTTCCCTAGGTTTGAAGATCCATGAGAGAAGTCCCTGAGTTTTCCCCTGTCCCCGACATGTTCATTTTCTTCTGTGCCAAGAAAGAGGCATGAACCTCCTAATTTCTGCTGCCCCAGGCACAAAGAGGTGATGGAACTGGGTAAAGGACAGAGGACTGAGAAGCCCAGAGGTTGAATGAAAGGAAGAAATTGGGTTGTCTGTGCAACACCCCATCGTGTGTATGAGATTAGCCCCATGGCCTGGGACACAGTGGCACATTGGCCACCCAGCAGACTCACTGACACTCTGATCTTCTCAAAATGGCTGGAATTACCATCCTTCTCAAGACCACCTGTGTAGCACATAGTCTGCAAGTCAGTGCTCCTGGGACCTGTGCAATTGCCTCTACATATGTTGGAGGCATTTACTGCATGTGGGCAGAGGCACATATAAAGTTTCCCTTCCTTTTCCAAATGCATTGCCAGATGTCCAGAAATCCCTGACAGTCATCCAGAATCTTGAAACTCCACCCAGACAGAATTGCCAGGTGGAAAAAGTAGAAGTATCCAAGAAAACTCAGATGATAGCCCAGAAAAAAAAGAGCTATCTGGCAGGAGATCAGGGAAGGAGAAACACAGAAATGTAGAGATAAGTAGGGAATGGGAGGAACAGGAAATACAAAGTTTTAGAAAAGAATAAACACAGTTTGGATAAGAAGTCAAATACTTTGGCTCTGACCCAAATATTAAATTTAAACATAAAAAGGTTATATCAGTAGCATGAACGCCCAAATAAAACAGCTCAGAAAGTAACTGAAATAGCTAGATAAGAAATCAGTCATCATCCATGTAGTCTTTTATTTTAAAAAAATATAGGAGAAAATTAAAGCATAAAAATTGCAGATGGTCAATATTACATCACCAGCAGTCAAAGCAGTATTTCTTCCTTCCTTCCACTGAACTAGAGCTTCACCTCCCACATCTTAATGTGTAAACTTTACTGTCAGAGGAGCTGACTGAACAAGCAGAAGCCAAGGATTTCCACAAATAATTAAAGCATAAAAAATAAATAATAAATTATAGCTGCCAGAGAATATTTTCTCCTCTGCAGATACGGAGAGAAGGTACACAGGAGATGTAAGATAATCAAACATGCTCTTTTTTTCAAGTCACAAACTCATTTTACTTTCTCCATTCCCACTCCTATATATTCATCACATGTTTCACTGATTCTATAACTACATAGAGCTGGACCCCAAGAGGGTCCAACTCTGCCCTCCTTTTGCTAAGCAATGCTTATGAGAACAACCACAGTGTCTATAGTGGCATGATTCTCATGAGTAAATTACTAGCCAATATCAGGAAAAAAAATGCAGAATCCTGTGATGTGTGCACTGTTTCTGCTGAAGAAATAAGGCATGTGAGCACTAAATTAGGAAGAACTTGAAATTCTCACATTTTTTTTATATGGGGATGTAGAAATAAGTCTTCCAGATACTCTTCCCTGTTGTTTTGTTTGTTGCTTTGGGGTTGGGTTTTTTTTTCAGCTCAACATAAACCCACAAGGTGGACAAAGTAGAACACACACACACACACACACACAAAAAAAAAAGTCATTTTCAGACCTTAATAAATATTTAGGGAGGAAAAATAAATCTCCAAGATTGAGTCCCTCTCTTTTTCTTGGGAAAGATACTGAGAGCCTTCCTTCCCTTTAGAGCATATTTTCTGTTCTTGATTTAAAGCATGCCTGCACTTGAATATGATATAATCCTACATAACATGTTCTTAACGTTGATTTTTTTTCTACTGGATCCTTGCCTTATTCAGCACTCAGAACAGACAATGTACTGCGGAAACATCAGCTGCAAAGGTCATTATTTTTAATAGATTCCCTGAATCATCTGGAGCAAAAATAAGATGTTTAATGAATAAAACAGATTACTTCAGGAAGATGATTTGAAGTCCAAAATTTCCTACTGTTTATGTGCTTTATATCACAATTTTCACTTTTTAGATCAGTTTACACGTGTTGTATAATTACTGAGGTTTGTAAGAAAGCACATTAAAAGTTATAAATCTCATTTCTGACACAGAGCAAGTCTCCTCTGCCCTGCTGCACACCATCAGGACTGGGAATCTCACCAAGCCCTGCTGCAGGGAGTAACTTGCAGATGTGATAAGTCTCTGAGAAAGAGTACCTCCAGGAAAGCAACTTTTGGCCAGTGGGTTTAACCAATTCTGGTGGCACACAAATAATGAGATTCAGGGCTCTCGCCTGCTGTTTGGCACTGTTGAAACGTATCTGCTCAAAAAGACAGAGACCATATTGCTGGTACTCCAAGTGATCCTTCATGCCCACTTCAACACCTTCAGTTTGTCCCCAACTTTCTTTTGCTCTATTTCCCCTCCTGGTTCTTTCTCCACTTCCAACTTCATCACTTGCTTTCCCAGGTTCTCTCTACAGACACTTGAACCAAGCATGTCTCCCTGTGAGATGTAGTTTTACCCATCAGAATTTTCTCATATCCTCTGCTGGTCTTCCCACACTCCACTCACCTAGCCAATTCCCAACTGAATGTTCATTCTACTTAACATCCTTCTTTAGTTTGATTTCTGGTGCTTTTTCCCCTGCAAAACCTTAGCCCAGATAACTCATAATCCCCACATGCCTCCTTTTTCCTTCAACTTCTTCTCCTACTCCACCTCATGTTCTCCACTTGCCAGCTAGCTGCATTTCTTCTTAGCATTCTTTTTGCTGCCCCAGCCCACTCTCAGTTTCTTTAAATACAGTCTTCCTCTTCAGATCCTTCTGCCCCACTTCAACATTCCCCATCAATTCCTAATATACATTTCTTGACACATGAAGACAAGATGTAGCTTGTCTCATTTAAGTTTGAATGAGGCAACAGTCCTACTCCCTGGCACCAACATGGGAGGACTAGCACTGAAAGGACAGACGACAATCTGCTTGTGTTGGTACCTCTTCAGGGTCAATCTCAATGTAACACAGCCCAGAGCTGAGTCACAAAAAAGGGTGATTTCATCCTGGGATGGCTGCGTTTGGACTGAAATTTGAGCTGTTGAAATATTAAATGTCTCCTGATCACAAGGAACCCTGCCTCTTCTCAAAAGTTTACGCGGTTGGAGGGTCTTTGGGAAATATTCATTAGGAACATTATAAGGTACTGTCAAAAGGACATTTCCTTGCCCAATTTCTGAGTTCCTCATATGAGTGGCCTAGAGCATGCTGAAGGCTGCCAATGTTACCCCACAAATTCAACATTTTCAGCAAATGTTACCTCTTTGTTTTTTAAGGGGAGAATTATTCCATGATAGTGATAGGAAAACAGTTATTTGAGGTTACCTAGGCTATTGATCAATCCCTCTGAAAAGAAGCCTTCATTTTTAACCATGCCTCTTCAGAAGTGCCTGTGCAGGAGCATTTAGCACCACACATGCACCCACACAAACGTGTTCTGGAGTGGGCTTTAGTTTCCCAGCATTGTATTGTGGGTTTTAGGGCTTTAGTGAAGATGAGCTAACTTTAGCTGTTTAAATCAAGTCTGTAAGAGAGTTATCTGTCTTTTCTCTGTAGCTAAAAGGACAGAGAGAGGCTTGTTCCAGGAGCAATTCATCCCATTTTAAGATAGGTGCCCAAGAGAAATAGTAGGACTGTCCCTGCCAGCAGTCATCTGCACTGATGTTGGCTTTGATAACTGTAGAACTGAAATGCAAGCATCAGGAGACCAGTGGTGTGACTGGACACCTTGGAGATGCATGGGGAATGCAGATGCAACCTAGACTTGACAACCCACATTTTGATGGCCGATATTCACAAAAAAAAACCCATTCTTGAAAGTGGTAAGAAGTCTAAGCATGGAGAAAGGTGAGATTTTGCCTACTTATTGCCTGTCTCATACCTGGGGACCTCAGAAAATGTGGTATTGAGACCCAGATTGAAGACCCCATGAAATGAGTAATAAAAAATCCTCAAGATTTATATGGACCTCTGTTATCAAAGGAAACCATGTTGATTTTATGGGCTAAAAGAAATATTTTTATATTGGAATTATTTAGAGTTCAGTCCCAGATGGTTAATTAATGAAAAAAATAAATGTCTCTATTACTTTTTCTCTCCTTCCTTCCAGGAGGCACAAGTACAGTTTAAATTCTGGAAAAAGAAAAAAATTAATTAAAAATATGTCTCAAACTGACTTAACTATTAGCTGCTTGTTGTGAACAAAATGCCTCTGTTCTCCTATTTTCTGTCAGCTGCTGAGACCACCCTACTCAAGCAGGGATTTAAACATCTGGGTTCAGGGAGCATCTCCTACTTGGAGGTGCATGGGTCTGAAATCCCTTCCTCATTTCCATTCCAAGGAAGTTAGTGTCAGTTGACCTTCAGGGCACATTGTAAAGCTCAGCAAATTGATGAACTTCAGCTAGCTAGACCCAAATAGATAGATAGACTCCAGAGAAGGCATTTTGTGGTGGGAGGATGTGCTGGTATGAGATCGCCCGAGGCACTTGCAGGAGAGAATTGCAGACTGAAACGCAGGCCATGAGGGCTGGGGAGGGCATGTGGCCAGGAAAGTAATACTATCTGTCTCTATGGACACAGACCCTGTGCACTCATGGCTGTACATACATGCTTTTTTTTTTTCCCCTCAGTTCTGTGCACAGAAAGGCCAGCAAATGTGTATCTGCCGGGCTTTCTGTAGAACCCCTAGGGCTCTATTCATTGTCCTGCATATTGCATTGCTTCTCAGGCAGAGTCTAGTTTTTCCACCTGCACCCCATCCTCATTTGGAATGCCGTACAACCTTTCCTACTTAAAGAGGAAATTCCCCACTTTCCTTATCTCCCTTCCAGATACCCAGCATCTTCTCTTTTTGTAGTTTAGCTCTACCTGGCTGTTTGCATATGGCTAGTAAAACCATTTCTTTCTTAGGTATTTTTCTTTACTGGGGTTATTTAAGAGAGGTTGAAGCACACAACATCATCTCAGCTGTTTATCTTTCAACCTCCCTGATTGAGCAACATGTTACTTATTTCACCCACTGGAATCTGCAGAAGAATAATTTAGAAATTACTCACCAGAGAACCATTCCCCCATCCAGTTTCTCAGATGATGGACAGTGCTTTAAACATCTCTGGTGTGATAGAAACAAGTCATCCCAGGAGATGTAAAATTAATGAAGCTGCTTTCTGGTGTGCAGGGTAGGAACCAATATTTACTAGGACACAAAGACCAGTTTAAGCTTCTTCCAGGTTTTATAATGTCTCCATGCACATTCTTTGATACTGAGTACAGGTGAGTTTACCCTGTAACTTTTCCTTTAGCACAGCTACTGATATGCCCTTTTGCTTAAACCCGGCTACTAATGTAACTTTATATTTGATTCTATGCATATTTAAGTTTTAATAAAATTTGTCATTTCTTACTGTAATTTTGACCTCTAGCCATTTATCAAATTTGTCTGAAATTGAGTCAGTGGAGCCAGCAGCTAGAAAGATGGACGTGCACACCACATGACTAAGTGCCTTTTCTTAGGATATCCATCTGAAAATAGCAGGTAACAAACAGCAAAGGCTGGCATGATACCAAGTGCCTTCTATCTAGTGCTGTCTCCTTTCTTCTGCCACTGGGATGAACATATAAAGGAAAATACTTCCCCCTATTCCATAAACCTGTATGTTGTAATGAGGCCAACTTTAGTGGGAGCTTCTAATGTCCCAGTTTGGTCAAAGCATGGAGGTTTCTGAGAACCTTGCCCTTGTTCACATTGCTATTTTCCCTGGGATTTAATGTCCACACAACATGCAGAAGTAACAAACACTGATAATACTGTTCTGACAGCACATGAAAGAAAATACCTCAATAGGCTTTTTTTAATGTGGGCACTGTCCTAGTTTCATTGATAACCAGCACTGTCATAATGAGATAAGCAAAACTTCTATCAGCCTTTTTCCTACTAAAATAGGATGTGTATGTAAAAGCCTACACAAAAAGTCACAGAATGGCTTTTTTGCACTTCTGCTGATGTTTGCATGGCTTGCTACTAATGGCTGAATGCCTAAGTGCAAATACTGAAAGGCTTTATGGTTCTCTCATTGTGTCCAGAAGCTGTCCTGATCTTTTTTCCAGGTTGAGATCAGGAGGTAAATGGTAGGCTGTCATGTGTACCAGCAAAGGAAAGAGCTAGTCTCATCCATCCCAGGACTGTGCAGTTGTGTCTCTTCCCTTTTCCTGGCTTCAGCATGCAAAGGATGGAGACTCATACAGCTCAGAAGTGATCCTTTTTCCCCTTATTAGTCTTTAACTGGATGAGCTTTTGATCTCTGTACCCCACTGCATGTACCAGGGGAGTCCCAGAGCCTGCGGCAGAGGGTGTGGGTCAAAGTCCCAGGTATGGTTGCAAAGGTAATAGGCAATTAATGTCTATTAATGCACCTGAGAGTAGCCTTCACATTTTTGTTTAAATTAATTCTCCACATGCACCCAAATTTTAACTACTGCTGTTTGTCTTGTGTAGTATCACGTGCAGTTAATTACAGGATATCTCAGCTTGCCTCCTTCATCCTCAGTAGGAAGATATGGAATTTATAGTCATTGGAGGGGGCATGGAGTCAGGCTTCTAGCCCTGCCAGAGGTCCAGGTGGACATGTGTAGTGAGACCTTTCAGCAAAGGGACAGGACATTAAAGGTCTGATTTGGAAAAGCCTGCCAAGAAAAATGACTTTTTGTCGCCAGCACAAAGGTGTCCACCTGGAGGTTATGAATGAATAGGCTGGTATTTTTTCTTTGTCAAAGAAACAAGTGTAGCAATGATTGTCAGGACAAGAGCTGACAAGCATCCAAAAAGTCTCTGCATGCATTAAACAGAAGACAACACAACACTTTTACTGATGATGTGGTGAGCAAAGTATCACTCCGGTCACTGGATTCAGACATTCACCCTGTAAAGCACTGAAACTTGCTGGAGCGGCACACCCTGGCAAAGTGACCTTTTTTATATATTATTTTTTCCTGCATAGTTTGCACTTTGTTGACTTGGCTGGGCACCTGCTGTAAACTGCAAATATGTTCCTGTCACCCTGGCTGAAAACAAAAACATTGAATAGTGTAGTTCTTTGGTGGACTGGAGCTAGCAAAGAGCAAAAGTACCTGTGCAAAATGCTGAGGTAAATCTTCCTGTCCTATAACCTTTCCCAGCTTTGACCATGGGCTGTGAGCAATTTCCATCCCTCTATATGACTGGGCCACTGTTAGTTTTTCTTTTAAACAGCAACTGTTCCCAAATACACAGAACAGAGAATTTCTCCTCTAGCTGATCCCTTTGCATTTTGTCCTGCATGGTATCGAATTCACATGCTCCTAGTAACTGTGTATAGGCTCATTTATACCCTGTGCTCCACTTCTTGTGTTTGTGACATTCTCCAAAACCATTAACCATCATTTAAAAGTGTTGCTGCAGTGTTTTCGGTGCAATTGTATACTCTGTGTCAGGCTCTGTAGCTACAGCTGGGTGAGTGTACGGTAAATTCTTTGTCTTTCTACCTCTAAGTAATGTGATAAAATAGCTTTCTTGTCTCTCAGTTAAATATTCATCTCCTCTGATATCTGAATAACTAAGCTTGAAATACCTTTTGCTATTGTCTACACAGCTTGGCAGAGGCAGAAACCCCAGGTACAATATAATTATATCTCTGGGTTTGAAGGGGAGTAATTTTTTGAGGAAAAATAAAGACCTTTGGTCCTGAAACAAATGTCTCCCATCTTTCATTAAAGTATGTACAGGGAATTTACCTAACCTGAAGGGAAAAAAAAAACAAAACAACAACAAAAAAAACCAAAAGTGTTTCATCAGAATTATTATAGCAGTCCCTTGCAAACAGAAATTACAGGTTTTTGTTACTGGTATTTTTTTATATTCAGAAATCATAATTTGAGATTGGCTTTGTATTTATAGGGGAGGAAGTGTGTATTTGGTTTCATTAGAGCAGGGTGCTAGGGAAAAGCTTGGGTGTTCAGGATATCTCAGAATTGCCACAATAACTGTCTAGTAGACCACATGTACAATCACCTCCAGGATCGAAAGGGCTACACAAAATCCATTTAAAATACTGAAAATTTAAGAAATTATTAAAAAATAAGTATAAGGAATTAAAAAGACCTTCATTTTTTTAAGAAATTAAGACACTAAATCCATTCTGTTAACATTCTTCCACACTTTTAAAAATGTGTAATTAGTGGGTTGTTTGTTTTTTTCTTTTAAATGAATCCCACTGTTCAGAACAAGGGCATGAGCATTTCAGATGTTTGGTGAAACCAGCACTTCCATTTTCTACCAGTTCCAGATGCAATTCACATGTCAGTTCAGGGAAAGCACCTCCTTTGTAGAAAGCACCTCTTTTGTAGAAAGCACCTCCTTTGTAGAAAGCATCTCACAATAAGCCAAGTACCTTCTTAAAACCAGGAGATGCTCATTGTTGGATACTGTCCCAGATCAGATCCTTGCTTCATAAGTAGTGTTTAAATTTAGCATGTTTTTAAGTTCAAATTATCTGAAGATATCTAAGGGCTTAATTTAATACTGATTAATGTTCAAGATTCAGATCTGTATTGTTATTTTTTAATTCTGTTCAAAAATGTTCAAGATTTTCATTTGAGGTTATAAAGCTGGTGAAGGGTTTGGAAGAAAACAAGTCTTATGAGGAGCAGCTGAGGGAGCTGGGATTGTTTAGTTTAGAGAAAAGGAGACTGAGGGGAGACATCACTCTCTACAACTACCTAAAAGGTGGTTGTAGTGAGGTGGGGGTTGGTCTCTTCTCACTGGTAGCTAGTAACAGGCCAAGGGGAAAGAGTCTGAGGTTGCACCAGGGAAAATTTAGGTTGGATATTAGGAAAAATGTCTTTACTGAAAGGGTAATTTCTTTACTGGAAAATCAACAATGTTGTGCCCATTTTTAAAAAGAATAAAAAGGATGACTCACCCTGGGAACTACTGACCTGTCAGCTTCACCTCTGTGCCTGAGAAGATCATGGAACAGCTTCTCCTAGAAGCTATGCTAAAGCACATGGAAGATGGAGAGATGATTTGTGACAGTTAACATGGCTTCACCATGGGCAAATCCCACCTGTCCGACCTAGTGGCTTTCTATGATGGGGTGACCACATCAGTGGACAGAGAAAAATCAATGGATGTGGTCTACCTGGACTTCAGCAAAGCCTTTGACACAGTCTCCCACAACATCCTTCTCTCTAAACTGGAGAGGTATGGATTTGATGAGTGGACTGTTTGGTGGATAAGGAATTGGTTGGATGGTTGCACACAGAGCGTAGATGTCCATTGCTCGATGTCCAGATGGAGATCAGTGACAAATGGGGTCCCTCAGGGGTCCATACTGGCACCAGTATTATTTAATATCTTCATCAATGACATCAACAATGAGGTTGAATGCACCCTCAGCAAGTTTGCAGATGACATCAAGCTGAGTCGTGCAGTTGACACACTAGAAGGACAGGATATACCAGGGGTATCTGTGTGAAGAAGGAGATCATCCAATTTCCTAAAGAAGCAAGAAAATAAAAATAAAGAAATTAAAAATAAAGAAATTAAGGAGTACAATTTTCAATTCAGTGTAAGGTTATGCAATCCCAGACTAATTAGATGTCCTGCTGCAATCTGGAGTTCATCAGTTGAAACAAAAAAGGAGGAAGAGGATCTGCTTTTATGAACCAGTAAAATACTCTACTTAGGGAAAAAGGAAAGTGAGCTCCTGCATGCATCAAGTGAAGTATTTTCACTGGAGACAGGTAAATATGCATGCCCTTGTGCAAGACACCAGCAAGACCTCATCTGAAATACACCATGTCCATATTGGCCATTCATGTGCAAGACAGATGAGTCCTGGTTAGAACTGTTCCAGAAAACAGCTATGGGGATAGTCGAGAGAAAGAAGAGCCTACCTCAAAGACAAGAAATTAGAATATTTTGTTTGTCAGCCTATCAAAACAGAGCCTGAAAGGAGATGTGACTGCTATTTACTATGGAATACACATAAGGCAGGTCTAAGAACTATTTAAAGAAAGAACAGTGTTAGGCCAAAACCAGTTTGATATCATCTAGCCAAGGACAAATTTAGCCTGAAACAAGGAAAAAAATCTCAACATAAAAGCAATGGGGTTCTGGAATAGCTTTCCATGGAAAAAAATAGGATCAGAAAAAATCCAAATAAATTTTGAGATGCAGTTGTTTGGTTTATGCAAGTTCAGCAGAATAGTCTACTTAGTTATCCAGTCCTAAATTCCTCTGTTCTCAAAAGAGACTTGCTACGATCATAGCATAATTAACAGACTAAGAATTAACATCCAGAGAATACGTTCAAGATCATCCCCTAGCAAAATCCCTACCAATATCAAGATTATGCTATTGTCTATTTGTTGACTTCAAACTAGAGTCTTTTTGTGTACAAGTATTCTGGGTACAGAGATATGTGTAGCCATAAGATTGAAGGTTCAAGTTTAAACAAAGAATTAAAATTAATTGAGAAGATCTTTAGTTTAATGTCGAAATGGCAATTTTTCACCCTGCGAATCTGATTTCCACATCAGAAAATGCTCCCTTTACAGAGCATACATTGAAATGTGCTCTCTCTCTTTTAATAGCACAGAAGAATTAATTCTTCCATGTAGCCACTGATAAGACCTGGAGCCTAAGAAGAATTGGAGCCATATCTATTTTCTCTTCATTCTCTGCATTTTTCTTTCCTTCCTTATCTTTCTTGGCACCCTTAGATGTGAGACATAAACACGCATAGAATTGCCTAGAAACATTGTTCTGGGGTGGCAGAGGGATTGCAGTGGCAGGCTGCTGGGGGAAGCACTCTGTGCCCTCCTTTTGTCTTCCCAGCCCCGTAGCCGAGGGGAGGGCTCTGGGAGCTGCAGCTTCTCACCTCCTGCTGCTCACATTTTCTCATCCTTGTATCATCCATCATCCCAAGAAACACATGCCCTGCCCTGCTGTCTGAAAAACTTTTTGTCATTTTTAAAAGTATTCATGAGCTATTTTTTCCTGATAAGGGCCTCGAAAACATACAATGGTCATGATGTCTTTTTCAATTATTAGTCTGTTCATGGGAGCCAGTTTCTGTACATTTCTGAACATGTTTTGCTTCTTTCACAGACTAGGAGAACTGCATTGAAATCTTTGCCCAAAATTTAAACCCCAATCTGCTTGGTAGAGTGGGGTGTCTGTCAGCAGAAAGGTTGTGTTTGTATGGTGCTGTCTTTGTGGTAGACCCTCCAATGGGAGGATGGAGGACAGACCAAGCAAAAACAATGCGAAAAGATATTGAGCAGAGCAAAAAAGGAACAATAAAAATACCACTAGATGATTCTTTATTAAATCTCTACTAGTGTTGGGGAATGACCAAGGAAGCTCAAAACTGAAGAAAAATATTTGGCTGGAGGGTTAAGAAGCACAATGAGTGTCTACCATGTTCCCCGGCAGGTCTCCAGCAAGAGCCACTCACCATCTTTTGACCCTGCACTCTCAGACTTTGTTTAACTAGGGCAAGCCACAGGCCTGTTTATATTTGGGTTATCTGTGCCATTTCCAAGGTGCAATCTCTCCCTGGTATCCTCCATAGAAATGAGACTGCCTAACTGACCTTTGATCAATGGTCATCAAGGTCATTGGTGACCATCTGGAAACTCCTGTAGCTTCAATGGTCTTTCTGAGATAATAATGGCCAAAATTTTCCCTTCAGAGGGAGGGTGTTCCAGGCTCAGGTGAGGAGCTCGACCCCATCAGCACAGCCAGACAGGGGTTCCTGGGTGTGGTCTGCTTTGGGCCTCCCTGCCCAGAGTTCTGCCACTACTCGTCAATGGAGGCTATGCTTGAAAAGATGGTTTGGCTTGGACACCAGCCAATGCTTTGTCCCATAGGACTTCAACATCACCAAGCTTTAGCAGCTCTCCTACTCACTATTTACCACCTCCTTGAAATTTCATTCCAGTGTCAATGCAACTCTCAGGGCACAATGAAGCCATTTTCAGAAAGGAAGATGCCCTGGAAACGTACAGACCACAATGGTGCAAAAAATCGGCTGTTAACTGCACATAGGTATGGTCTAATTGGTCACGAGGGCCTTCAAAATTGTGGGAGGACAAGAAATGAATGAGGCAAACTGAGGGACCCAATGTATTTGAGGCCTTTTCTTTAAGAGTGGGGCCAACTGCTTGGCAGATTTCAGAGAGCTCTCTTGCAGCTATATTTAGTACTGGAGAGGACCCAACTCTCAATTTTTCAGGTTCACATTTTCATCTGACTCAATGGAAATTCACACTTTATGAAAAAGCTTGCTCTATCAGCTGCACCTCTGGATGGGAGTTGGGTAAAAAGGCTGTAAGGAGAATTCAGAAGAGAGGAACTGTTTAAAACAAACAAGCACTTTTACCTAACAGTTTTAGATTGTTTAAGGGTCTTGGCTATTGGAAACATTTTTTTTATTTAAATGGAGAAATGACAAACATAATTTGCTATGTGTCCCTACTATTTCTAGCTGGACACTATAACAGGCAAGGATGCTCAGCAATAAAAAAAATATGTGTACTCAAGTTTTTTAAATCCCTGGAAAAAATCTGTAGGAATTGTGAGCAAGGACTTGTGTCATGGGACCTTTTCATAAAACATATGTTTCAGCCTTCAAGTATATACATAGCTCTAAGTGTTTTCATTTGGATTTCTCTTGTAGTATGCAGCATCTGAAGTAGAGGAGAATGGACAGTAGTCAGGAGAGCCAGATGATGTTTTTTATACAAAGTACACATAATGTCTGCCTGACTGCTCCTCATACATGCAACCTCCTCCATGTCCCCAGCTACCAGCTGCATTCAAGTAGTCAGCAGAGAAGACAGGATTTCTCAGGCACTTTTCCCCCTCCCAAGCACCTCAGCCAAAGGATCTAAGAAATGAGTCCCGTGTGTAACACGAAACCCCAGAAATTTCCAATATTTGGATTTGGGTTCATTTCAAACGATTATTCTCATACTGGTTCACTAATTTATTATTGTTTTGCACATTTATTCCAAGCTGCGTGAAGCCTTTTATGGAGGTATTGGATATGTTCTCCCAAGCCCCTATTAACACTAATGGGCATTATGCAGGTGCTTTAGTACAGCCTTCACCTTACAGTGTTTTTGTTACCTTAACTATTGGAAAGTGCATTGCTGTGTACACTGGGTGCCAATTGTGTTTGCGAGAGGTAGGAAATTACCAAGTACAGAATTAGCCCCCATCTGAGCCGCACGTATGAGTTATTTGGAAAATATTTGTTTAGTTGCCTTGGAAATAAATAGCTCAAACTTCAGAACGGATTTTTAAGAGGATTCAATAACATGCTCCTAGATGTCCCCTATGAAAGCCTAGTAAGAGCAAAATGCTTTTCCCCCCAATCCACTGTCTGATACGATTTGAAGTGAATGTGTAAAATTTCCCAGCACATCATTTTGTTGAGGATATTTTTACTAAAGCTCATTAGCTTTTTTAATATATTTTCTTGCTCTAATTTTCCTGTAGCAAGCTGAACTATGAGTCAGTCCAAATGAGATTTAAAATAGGTCTCAATTTTCTATGCATGTAACTGCTCTTAATTGCACAGAACAAGTTTAGACTGGCTCTGTCCAATTAAGACAAAAGGAGAAAAGGATAATTAAAAATAAATCATAACAATCAAAAGTTGCATTTGCAATTTTGCTTTGGATGCTCCCTCCTCCCACATTTTTGAAGCAGGGCTTAAAAGAAATGGCACAGTGTCTTAAAGATGCATTGTCCCAGATCTGGCAAAGCACACATACCCATCTTTGTCAGGCTAAAAGTACCTATTTCCCTTATCTGGTAAAACTCAATTGTGTGTAGAATTTAAGTATTTCTTAATTATAACTTTGATCTCAATTTTTTTCTTTATGACATTGGCTATGCTTTTCTTATTTAAATCTATTTTACAGAGACTATCTTCAGAAATAACTCAGAGATATCCACTTGGCATTTTCAAGTTTGGGGAGGGAGGAAGGAGCAATTTCTGAAATAGTTACAGTTTCCTTCCAAAAGACAATGTTTTGCATGATTATTTCTTCAGGAGAATTAGTTGACAAGAAAGGAAAAAAAAAAAAAAAGGTCCTGCAATCTCACAGCTGTGATAGGAAGTATTTTTGGAATAATGTATATTTATATGTATGAATGTCTAAAGCACGACTAGAATTAGCTACCGGCTAATATGCAAGGTACCGAGCTGATTTTAAAAGAGCAGCTTACAATTCAGCGCCATACTGTCCATACAAGATTTGTTGCAAAATATTCATCAGGTTGCACAACCACAGTGCAGACCAAGGAATGAATTTTACTGAGGGAAACCACTTGTTCTTCATTATCGATGTGTCATTGCTATTGAGAGAGCCAGAATAAATCAGGTTGATTTCTCTCTGACTACAATATTTGGTATACTTGAGAGACTTGGAAGCAGGTGGCATCAAATACATGGAATTAAGAACTGCTCCGTTCTGTTTTCCTGGGGTAGGTTTCATCTCACCTGAGATTAATCACTGGGAAATCAAGCATCTGTTATAATTTAATCGACTTTTCTGTCTAAGAAGAGAGAAAGGCCTCATCCAGGAGTTAGTTCCTGAAATAAGTAAGTAAGTGATACATCAATAGGTCACTGAGGTTAGATAAATCCCACTTTTTGACTCCATAAAGTAATAAATGTTTCAAGTAAGCTTTCTGCAAACCAGCCTTAGGATGGCTGAAATCAGTGGGTTTATCTTTTAAGCTTTCTTCTAACTTACGTTAACACTTCGAAGGCAGGGTGGCTCCGTCAGAGAGTGAACGCGGTGCTTGTTTCTTGTGTGTAGGTTACCAAGGGATCTATAAGATCACTATTCAAAGCATTAGCTCTTTTATAATTAGCTATCTTTCTAACTTTAAAATTCTGCTGTTCATCTCAGCTGGTTTCCTATTGCCATACTAATGCATGAAAAATTTGGGAAACAATTTTTTTTTAAGAGTAATATTTACAGTACGGAGGACAGTGTCTTCTAGCAGTCCCATGGAAAGCCATGAGCAAAGGATGTTCTCACTTCCCTGAGAAAGCAAGATTTGCATGAGATCTATATTTTTGTTGGTTTATTCCTCTGAGACACATTTTCTCCCATTTTGCTTATCACTTTCTTTCCTTCTTGCTCTTCTCAGAGAAACACACAGCTTTATCCCTTCTCTGGGCAGCATTAGCCAACACTGAAGCTAACAGCATCACCTCCGTGACAGTCCCAAGCTCTGTTGGCCCAAGCTTGCTCCTGAGCTTAGGTCTACCATGTGGTGGGGTGTTACACTATGGTACCAGCTGAGCCATTGAGCCAGAATAAACAGAATGCATTTTAACATAAAGGGATATAGTACAAGAAATATATTCTCAAGTCTTGGAACTGTAACCATGTGTTACCATATTGTCTTCCTTCTGCTCCTTCTGTTTCTTATTTTCACACATTGCTCCATTCTTTTGCAAATCTTTCCTCACAGAATGTTAAGAAACTGAGATCTACCTTAACTAAAAGCTGTTCTGCTTTACATCATATTCATGTTGTTGGGCTGGCTGATATCTTTCATCTTTCACTTTTCTCATGGCTCTCGACATTTTATATCTCTCTCAGCTTAGCTTCATTTACTATTCCTTATACCTTCTTTTTGCCTGCTGTGAGGGTTCCCTAATTATTTCTTTGTGCTTGACCATATATTCTGACTTAGACTGGCATAACAATTGATAGAGCTATCATATATCTCTGCAATTGTGAGACAGAAAAAGATCAGGCTAGATTCCATTTCCTTGCCGATATATTATTTCCTTGGCTTTGTTTCTCACAGTGTTTTCCACACTTCATTTTAGACAGTTTCAGTGAGTGGTTCTCAAACTGTGGTCTACAAATAACTGTTTGACAGCAACGCCATGGTATGTGGTCAATGAGCCATGTTGCCTTTAATACTGTTTTCAGTTAATATTTTGATGATATATGTGCACGGAAGTACTTGGGAAATTCAGAGATGACCAGTCTGGAGCACAGAAATTTGCTGAACTGCTAGCTTAAGCAATATAACTCTATATTTTCCCACTGACTGACTTCAGCCAAGGTATATCCTGCTGATGGAGTACATGCTGATGAGGGTGGCATTTTAAAATTAGAACTGAGAGCACCTCCTCTGCCACTACAAATCTGCACACTGTATGGTTGTTTTGCTTCTGGGAGACATAAGGAGAGATTGCCTGGTGGAGTGATCACCCCACCAGCTCACTCAGAAGCCAGTAGCCACTATATGGATGTGTCCCTGTGTTCAAGTCTGACCCATGTTCCCAGAGAAACAAAGCATCCTGTTACACAGACACACAGTCCTGTAAAATCCTCCAGTATTCAAAGAATTACACTGCCTGCCCAGAGGCATCACGGTTTTTGGCTAAGGAGCTGTAGCTCCTTCCCATCTCCTTTTCATTCTACAGGACTATACAGTAGGAATGAAGCTCCAGGTGATGGGATCAGGTAGCATCACCACAGGTAGCATATCTGTGCCCCAGTCATGCCCACAGCCGCATGCAGCATCCCAGCCAGGGTCCTCTTGTGGAACATGGTACAGCCCCGGGTCACACCAATGGCTCTGCAGTCTCCAAAGCCTTACAAGGCAAAGAAGAAATACACAGTTGAGTAAAAACCATTAAACATAGATACGCCTTTTGTCAAGCTGTTGGGAATGAAAAATACCTTAAGAATAATAGTCCAGAAAGTGGTTGGTTTTTTTTTCCCTATCAGAAATCTCTCCAGAGTATCTTTGCTGGCTTAATTTATTTAAGAGAACACTAAAATGGCTTCTGCTTACCTCCTCCTGCCTCCCCCTCTTTTTCATATAAGAAAAGTCTGCTTAGAAAAAGGAAAAAATAAGATCAGCACGGGGCAGTTTGGAATATGACAGCATGCAGAAAAACTTCTCAAGATCCAACCAAAAACTGATGTGAAATTTCTGTAAGGGTTCAGAAAGAGTGAGGTGGTAGGCTGCATTCATTTTCAACATAATTTGTATTTAAACAAAACATTGCTCACTAAATTCTCTTTCTTTGCACAATCGCTGAGATATCGGGGAGGGGGGAAGCATGGGAGAGAAGATTTCTAATTATTTTATTTCTTTCTCTTCGTATCTATTGTTGATATTCATTTTTTGCTATGGTCATAAATTATATGCTGTATTTCTAAGCTGTGTTCTTTTCTGTCCTGACTTATGTTAATCAATGTGTTTGTTACCACACATCTTGAATATTGCATTTCTCTGGTGGCTGGCTTATCATCATCTATAATTATTCCAACTCCCAATTAGGTCTGAACTCTTCTGTAGCGTTATTTACTTGCTTCTAGCAATGAGACAACATGCTATATCCTTTTTCTTTTTTTTTCCCCTAGGTTGCTGCTCAAAACAGATTTCATTAAAAATTCTCCTGTTGATATTAGAGCCATTTCTTGTCCTCCTCATTTTCCAGGTCATTCTACCTAGGGCTTTCTTGACCTTTTATTCTCAATCATGTCTTTCATATCTATCTCGTTTATATAGTTATCTCTCTACACAATTCAGCAGTTTATTTAGCACTTGAAATAACCTCCATGCATACAGTGAGTGCCATATATGACACAATAGCCCCATAAACAATGCCACGTAACTGCACAACCCATCAAATCATGGGTTTTGAAACCTTTCAGGAGAATTCTTTTGTGAATGTTTTTCTGAGTCATATTGCCTGAAATCCTGATTACCCAGGAGTATACTCACACTTTCTAACATCCCAATACCAAATATGGAAGTAATGTAGAAAAATGTAACAGAATGGTAGCTGGAGAAAGACACAAATGGTTGAAAATGATTAAACAAGCCCTGTTGGTGGCCTGTGGATGTTTATGATTAATGTAGATTTAATCATCAGCATGTAATAAAAATTCATCTCTTCTAATTGGCTTTTTTTATTGATGCTTCTGCTGCTGAGGAAAAAAATGTATTTCTTTGTATTAATGTTCGGAATTCTGCAATTACAGGTCTGCATAGTGTACAGCTAGGATGCGTGCAAGAGAACACATGTACTCACTATCTATTTTAAAATGCTTCTCCAGCACAAACAGTCATCATTTTTATGGTCAAAAGATCTAAGGAAATGAAAGAACCTGTGACACCTTTTTTGTTTCTCTAATTATTTTGTACTGCATTGATTTTAAATGAATCTGTATACAGGCTACAAATCCTGGCTTTGGGGACTGATGAAGAAATGAAAGCCTTCACTGATCTGAATGAGAACAAACGTGATAAAGGCATGAGGCAGGCTGATAAAAGACAACACCACTCAGAAAGAAGCAAGCCTTTTAAGAAATGTCAGATGATTATTTATTATTTCGACTGCAGTATCCTAAGCACTCCAGCCATGGTGCCATCTCACCAGGTATTGTAAAAGTAATTAACAGAGCAGAACACCCTTCCGGAGAACTCTACAACAAGGTTATAGTTTCTGAATGCTTTATTTCTAGTTTCAATTTATTTTTGGCCACAGAAAAGCTTCAAAGATTTGAAGTTTCAGAATTACTGTCTGCTGCGTAGTCTCTGTGCTCTTTCCTCTGCAAATGTTTTGTGAGCTGCTTTTGTGGCTCCGTAGCGCATCGTGTGTTTCCTTCTCTTCTAAAATATAATTTGCCATAATAATAAAAAGTAAGAAAGTAACAGTAAATGTATAACAACTCCTATTACTAAACAGTGTCTCCCTCGGCAATAATCAGCACAGTATATCACTGAAACAGAAATCAATGCACACACCTCCTTTCATTTACCGATTGATTCTGTAAGGCTTCCCCCTCTAACACAGCTTAATTGTTAATAAAATGAAATGTGAGCAAGCTTTTGAAAATTTCTCTCTGGGTAGTGAAAAAAAAAAGATCTCAGGGCTGTTAGAGAGAGAAAACAATGCAGATTTGGGGGCTTTTTTTTCCTTACTGTTCTTAAGGGCGCACACAAGAGCAAATTGGTTTTTAAGTAGAGACTTTCCCTGAAGGACAAGGACTAGGAAGGGGGTATCTGATGTTATCGGCTTCTGCAGCATTTGAAGGGTGATTTTTTGGCATACCTGCATCTTGATGAGAATTACTGGGGTCTTTTCCTGCCCATCACTGAGCATCAGCTGCATATGGGGGTCCAGGCATGTCTCCCTAGCTCTCATCTCTCTGGTGAAGAGAAGTGAAGTCACTCACCGGCATGACTTCTCTCGTGCAGGCTGCCGCACGCCCACCCCAACCTCTTGCCCCACGGCAAAGGAAGGGGTACCCAACCAACCCCACCCTGATGAAGGCGGTGAGGCCGCGGTGGGCTGTGCCCGTCCTCTTTACCATGAGTCCCCCCTCCATCAATCAGGCGGTGTGCACGGGAGGGTCAGGCCACGCGTGCTGCCTGGCTTGTCAGCCGCATTGTTCTGCTCAGTGTGATGCAACCTCTGCAAAACAACCCGGACGGATGATTTTAAGTAATTGCTCTGACATAGACTGATGACTACAGTAACAACAGTCGGTTGTAGTTAAGGCGTAGCTTTGGCATATGGTATACATTGGGGGGGGGGGGGAGGGGGGAGAACGAAAGCTTTTATAATTTTACAGATTGCTTTATGTTTCAAAATGCTGGCGTTTTCTTTTCCTTGGCTTTATTTAGAAAATATCAACAACAGGCATCTGAAGCAAAAAAATTAACAAATATTGTTACAACTAAATGAATTCAAAGCAACATATATCACAGCTGTTAGGATACGCCATACAATCACAAATTAGTCATCGCTGTTACTGCAGGAAATACAACATTTTACCTCATAAACTTTCAGCTGAATTTTCCCTATTGGTACAATCCAATTGGAGCCAAATTTCCAGCTGAGCCCAGAGCTACTTTTAAATCCGAGGGCCTGTGAGCCTGTGCAGCTTGATTCAGAGGATTTTTTTTTTTGCCACTGAAATGCTACTTACACCATGTTTGCATTTTTGCATGCCTGGCATGAAGGCAGCTTCTGCTCCGGGCAGTGGCAGTTGGACACCTGTTGGTATGGGCAAACACAACCATCCAACACATCTAACATACCCACCCTCCCTTTTTTTTTGGTCCCTCATGCCTAGATACCCAGGAAGACATTCCATCCAAATTAATCCTTTATGTGAGATAACCCTAAATAACCAACCAAACAAAACAAGCGAAAAAATCCTGACAAATAGCCATCACCTTCTTCAGAAACGATGTCAAATATTGCAAGGTATCGGTCTAATTGTGCCGAGGTGTATTTTAGATCAGTTTTGGTTAGTGAGAGGATCACCAGCAGGCCTTTTTCTTTCTCTTTCTTAATACCTAGAGATTAACTGTTCTGTGCTGAGTACAGATACGTCCCCCTTCTATCGCTCTTCATATCAAAATATGCAGAGCCCTGAAACAGAAAGGTAAAGAGGTTTTTATTTTTATGGTCTACATGGCACTGTGTGAAATAATATATTCTAAGGCCAATTCTTGCCCACCGTAATCACGTAATTGTAAATTAATATTCTGGAGGTCTTTACATTGAGGCTTGCTTTGAAATGCAGTGTGAGATACAAATCAAAAACAAACTTTGAAACAGTTTCACCTTCATTAAAAAGATATTGTTATAAACATAAAAATGTTCAACATTCTAATTTCACATAAGACAAGATAAAAGGTAAAGAAATAAAAATAGGGTAATAATGTCACAACCTGGGAGGAGGAAAAGAAAATAAAGGAAATGTATATTTGAAGGACATTGTTTTTGGGTGGTTTTTTCTGTTATCTTTCTTATTATTTTTCTCTTCCCAGCCTCTTTGGCAGAAGTTTTAACATATCACATTGTTAACACTCTGAAATGTATTCTTGCAGAAAGGGGCAGCATGTTAAAAAATCACGGGAGCTTGCGCTTTACCACATCCATTTCCAGACTGCTTTCTTCATTCACAGTCAATGTTGTGAAACAGTTAAAAGTAAAATTAAAGCCATTTCTATTGTAGATCATTAACTTTTATTAAATTAGACTTGAATTATTTATGATGCGAACTGTTTGATCTATACTATATCTGTCATGGATGAAAAAAATCCGGATGGCTGAAACGTTATCACTGTTTTAAAGAAATCAGAACTCTCTCCAAAACGTAACAAGCCCTCATGCTGTTTGAGCGTTAAGACTTCTGTGCTAAATACCGAGAGGAGTCTGTGTTGTTTCTCAGATCTGGGTTCTGTGTTTGGATTGCCGAATTAGGTGCAAAATAATTGGCAAGAAATAAAATTGAGTGTACATCTGAAGAGCCTCCTGCTCACGTTTTACAAGAGTAGTTAGTATATCTGAAAAAATACGTGAAATATTATTTTTTTCCTTGTCTGATAAACACCATTTATTGAAAACAAATACCTTCTTGTGATTCATAAATCCAGCTATGCAATAGTACACCTGTGATAGGTCAAATGTGGGCCAGAATATGCACTTAATAAAATTCAAATATCATTACATAAAAGTTAATTATATGAATTAGAAATTAGTCTAATCTTATTATGTCATTTCAAGATATGGTGAAAGAAAACAATATAGTCACAATCACTTATGCAGTGGTATAAAAGCTTGGGCAAGTCCACGTGTCATTAAATATAATGTGGAATAAATATGATTACCCATGGGATATGCTCCATGCATTTCATTAATTTGAGGTAAACAAATTCAGTGCATGGCATGACAAACTAAAATGCTTGGATTTCTTATTTTCATCCTATAACACTATCCTGGATAGACTTCAAGTTCATCCCCACCTGCTGTATGAGCTGAAATCCTGTTCCCTGGGAAACCACAGTCTCCCCTGGGAGTTCATCACTGGCCTCCTGAGTCCAGCCCTTAATAGGTGGCCCTGTCCCACTAAAGCCCACTCTGAACATCAAACACTGATCAGTCCAGAGGCCATATCCATCAGTTCCAGCAAGAGTACTGCCTTTGAGGGAACACCCTAAGGATTGAAAGCACATCCTTAAAAACTCAGTGCCACCCAGAGCATGCAGGGTAACTTTAAAACCTGAACCTCAGCAAGTGGTAAATGATGTCTTTTTTCAGAGAAGCGGTGCCTGGCAGCCCAGAAGCTAATTCTAGGAGCAATAGCACCCCAAAACCACCGTGCTCACTGTGGGTTCGCTGCTGGGAAGGGCTCAAGAGCTGTAACATGGCAATATTGGGACACTGAAAGAGATCTGTGGGAGGCTAGCGGTTGTAAAGCTGCAAATCTCTTCCTGTGAATAATTCTTTTCTTGTGAGAAACCGGGCTCTCCCACAGAGAATCCCATACTTAGAAGAAAGGAGTATTAAAGTATATTAACTACAAAAGACTCTTTTGGGGGTGGGATGAAGTATGAGCTAATTTCCTGAAGGTTCAACTTAGAAGTCACATAAGATTGTGCAAAGTTAAGTTCCCTTTAGCTGGCTCGCTTAACGATATTTTTTTGTTCCAGTTACCTATTTAATAATGCATCTATGCATATATCACCCCTATTATTAATAGTAAATGTGCATTTCAACATGTCAAGTTTTCCTAGCCCTACTTTTGCAATTTTTTTTTTAAATATAAAAAAGCAAAGGCATTTCCTAGGGCACATGCTGCCAGGCACCCAGCATTTATCTTATCTTAGTTGATGACTTTCCTTTTATCCTGAAATGATTTGACGACTCTATGATTTCCTGTACAAATTACCCTTTGAAAGTGGCAGTGGCGCTTGGCAGCGATCTTCACTTAATTACTGAGTGGATTATTAGCATACGGCTTTTTTTCACCCCTTCATTTCTTTATATCTTCTAGATTGCGCTGACAGTTCCCTTTCATTGCGTGCTTTAACTCACTGAATACTAAACATTATGCAGATTGCAGCTGAGAAGTACCCAGTCTACTCCAGCCCTCTTCCCCCACTGTCTGTGCTCCGCATCAGCCCTCCTTGAAGGAGAGCAATTTGTAGGTCAGAAATCAATAGCGTGTCTGGGAAGCGCATTTGTGGGTTCTCTGCTTCAGACCGAGCAGAAATTAATGTTTTAAAGAAGTGCTCGTCCTAGAAAGCAGCAAGCTGCGCTCCTTCTTTTTTGTTTCGTTTCTCTTGAAATACTCTGCCTTGTTCTGTCTGTGTGCGCGCGTGTGAATTGTATTTTATTTTTTGATCGTGCTAACTGTCCCTCAGGTAGCAGTGATTCTGTAACTAAAATAACAATCATTTTTCCTCCCAGCCAACACCTCCGCAGAAGGATGCTGTTAAACTCTACTCCTTTGTCGGACATACATTGTTATTTATTATTTGTTGGCACAGGACAAATGTGAATGATAAATCACAAAGATTTCCCCTCACTTTCTCCCCAGGAGGACTCTTCCAAGGCTTGGACACTAAGTAGAGTACGCTTGCATACATGTCAGGATTTCTCCAGCCACCTTCACTTCATGCTGTTTGTCTGCAAGCTGTAGGAAGTCCACCCTGCACATCATCGCTGTAAATGGTCCAAACCACTCATCTTCCTGGGTGCTTTCCTTCATCTCAGATATGTACCAACGAAGATAAATACGTTTTTCTGGTTCTTCTGGTACCTTGGCTGTGAAGGCAGGTGCTGCTGGAGCCACAGTGTTCAGCATTCGTAGATGTAGGTGATCTGTTAGGCAAAACTGTCTTCGTTTCACTTTCATAAAAAGTCTTGGGATTTGGGAAAAAAAATTGTCATCCCAAAATAAGATGAAAAGCCAGTTTTCTCCCAGATGGAATTTCAATAGATTACACATCTTAAACTCAAGATGTTAGAAGAGTGATTTACCTGGATGCTATGAGGCTTCTGAACTTTGTGTTCTCTAGGAACCTCAACAGAGTTGAGCTTCGCAAGAGCCTGGGTAAGCCATGTTGGTAAAAAGCCAATAAAACCTTCAAGTTTAGAGATCACATAGCACATTTTTTACAATATGTCTTCATTCTGTGGGAAGCTTGTGAAAACAGGAATATACCTATCAACTATTTCTATTTCTTTTAATCTGTATTTTCAGAGACAGACTGCCTCTGAAAATGTCCATCACTACTTATTAATCTGACGGCGTTCAGACTCACTGTCTTTAAAACCATCTACATCAGTAAGGCAAGCCTCTCCAGTTAGCAAAGCTACCCAGCCTTCTTGCAGGTTAGCTCAACAGTGCCTGTCCCTCTGCTTGTCCTAGTCCCTGCACAGCACATAGGTGCTCTTTTCCCTGTCCATGACCTCTGCACCAATGTCTGTGTTGGCTTACTCCAGCAGCCTGTCCTGGATGTAATACTTTTTCAATGCTGGTGTACCCACCAGGCTTGGGAATACAGCCATGGTGATTACTCACATGCTGACACACGTGTTTGGGTCTGTCCTTCTCTGGGCTAGAGAGATGCTGGGGCTTCCCATGGCCTTTGTTTACTCCTGCACAGGGACTGGGAAGCAAAAATACAAATGTGGTAAGCAGGACCTTTTCATCTGTCTCCTGATTGCATGTGCCATGAGCAGAAATAACCAAGATAATCAGTCCAGTAACTGACACGTCATTTGATTTTGTTTTTTCCATTTTGACTATTTTTCTTGGTTCACCAAGTGTATTCTTCTGAAGTGTGAGATTGACTTTGGTTATTTGTCATTACTCACCCAAGCCTTGCGTCAAGTCCCACATGCTCAGAGGATACTCACCCAAGCATGGTTGTGCTTTACCTTGTGCTAACACAGCTGTTCTTCAGTACTGTCTCTAACAAGCTTTGCACAGATACCACCACGGTTCCATCTTTTTCCTTCTGCATCCAAAACCAGAGAGAAAAAGCTCTTTAGCCATGAACAAATGAATCCATCCAATGAAACCCCACAGGCATGCAAGACAAGTGCTGCAGCTCAGAAACTTCAGGGCAGGACTGCACTGTGAGATCTCAGGGTTAGCACTGATCTCATTAGTTTGGTACGGATGGCAGCAGAGCTGAAGGAGCAGCAGCAAGCTCCGTATGTGCTGAGACACCACTGGGGAAGCAGGTCAAATAATTGGGTGGTTAACCTACATCACACTCTCTCCTGCTGTGCATGGGCGCTAAGGTCACCCAGGCTGTGCAGACTAAAGTAGCTCAGGTGGGTTCCCAGCGCACAGCAAGGGGCTGGTTATGAGGGCCTGGTGATGGAAACAGCTCTGCTGTCTCTCCTGGGAGAAAGGTGCCTGTAGCAGCACAGCAGCTCTCCCTTGCCATAGCCTAATGGGAAGGGAGGAGCTCGAGAACCTACAATCCAGTTAACTCTGCAATAAAATTACACCTTTGCAACAGTGATCTGTAAGCCTTTGGGGGCCTCAGAGTTTCCTAATGACCACCACATTTTCTCACATCATTTGGCAGGGTTATCTACCTCCTTCTAGTCGAATGTGCTGTGAAGGCAATGTGAAAATTACAGTGTAAAGTCATGCAGCAAATGGCAGGCACTTTACAATGGGTGAAAAATATTTTGGGAGCCACTGTCTTAGTGCATACTTCACAATGGATTTTAAACTTTACTTAAAAAGCAAGTCAGCCCTGAAGGTCTCTTAGCTCAGTTTTCATTGTAAGTGAGCAGAGTTGCCAACACACCATGCAAAAATCATAAGGTAAAATCACAGGATGTTGGAAAGTAGAAATTAGCACGTGTATGATTCTCTTTTAATTCTGTTTTGGGGAATCTTCAGGGGATGTTTTTCAAACTTTTTTGGAAGTAGGAGGACTAACTGGCTTCTTGTCTTTTTTGTTAATGCAAGCTGATACTTTAATGTAATGGGACAGACTTGAGCGTTCAAGAAAAGAGCACATTTTCTTAAGCAATTACATTATGACGCTTGGCAGGACTGGGTGCAAGTGGAGTGGTACTGAAAGCCATAAGACCCTGTGAGAGGTTATGAACCCTCTGTATGGCTGCCGAACATCTTATCTGTCTTTACCCTTACCCGATCTCTGTCTCCAGAGACCATGTTTTGGGGTTTTTTTTCCCTACAGGCTACCATGCATTGGCGTTAACAGAGCAGTGCCTCAGGTGGCTTTTAATTTCTAGCATTTGCTGAAAGGGCTGTGCCTTTAAACACAGACCATTTCCAGCACTGGAGTTGTCATCAAGAGATCCTCTAGATAAAACATACACTCCCAGGCTTTAGCCCTAAGCTACAGAGTTTGCTCTAAGCAGCTGCAAACGAATCGTTTGAGCAAATGGTTAGGATAAACCGTCTCCCAAATTACCTTTTTCCTCTATCTTTCAGGCCCAGCTGGCTCCTTGATTTCACAAGGCAAACTCACCTTAGTCTTTCCCATCTTAAAACCAAAATCATGAATGCATCCTTGGCCCTGTATCCTTCTTCGGTTGCACACCCAGGAACATAACCATACAAGTATGAACTCGTAACCATATGAGTATGAACCATACTGTGTGCCTGGTCCAGGATGACTGGTGGCAGGTCTCACCAGCTCCACCCAATGCCTCCATGTCCCAGTTCTTCCCACCCTACTGAAAGCCTGAGACCATGTTTTCCCTCAAAGTCCATAATTCTTTTTCTCCGTTGTCCTCATGTGTAGTCAATGGAGAATCTATGTCAGTAGAATTTTTTTTTTCTGAAAGCAATTGAGGAGTTTCCCCATGTTGATTCTAGATGTCTGTGAAGATGTCACCAGGCTCTGGACTCAGTCCCCTTCCCTTTACTCTGCATAACTTCAGTAATTTATTGATAAACACACACTGAAGCCCTGCTTTATGCAAATCACTGACAAATCTTCCGCTCCACTCCAGGCCCAGACAGGTAAGTGGAGACACATTTCTATTTTATGCCTATCCCAAATCAAAACGTTGGCCTGTTTCTTGGAAACTTTCTCACAAATTTCTTATTGTCACTTCCAGCTCAGGTTGGCTGAAAGTTTTCCATACTTCTGCCAAACCCTCCTTCTGCATGGTTTTTCAATTGCTTTGAATGCTAGCACTATCTTTCCTGTAATTCAGGTGTCCAGTTCAGCTTGCATCACTTTCTGGACCTTACAGTTTCACACACATGATCTGAAGGATATTCCCCAAGACATGGTTTTCTCTCGTGTCTCTGTGAGAAACAAATATTTTGATGTCTCAACGTTTTGCATCACCTCCCTTTCTTTTTTCTTTTTTTTTCTTCACTGATAAATGAGACATAGTTCAAATGATAGTCAGTTGCTCAGATCACTTTCCCAATCCATCATTTGGATTTCATCATCTCTTCTTGAAATCCCTCTAATGTCATCTCATTTTCACCACAGAATCACCGCAGCCCATCTCTGCCTATAATTTCTCATGGTGTGACTGTGAGGACACCAGCTCCCACCCACTCTCAGCTCACTTTTACTTCTGTCACTTCTCCAATACAGGAATAAACATCACCATTCATTTTCTCATACTGCCCCTCACACCAAAAAGAAGGTCGCTCTAAACATCTGCCTAGTGACTTCCTTCAGATCCTTCCCCTGTAACACTCTATGGTCATACTCACAACACCCAACAGTGGTCAAATACAGCTGTGTAGAAGCCCCCACACATCCATGCTGCCACTATTGTCTCATTTTCTTCTCAAGTAGGACTATGAAGAGTCATCCTCCTACTCCAGTTCTCATTTTCTTTCTCAGGCCACTCACCCTGTTTTCTGAAACTCGAGTACTTAAAGAACAAGCATTTGGATTGTCCCTGCACATGAGATTTTCCTCTAAGGAACTTCAGTAAAGCAGCCTCAGTGGTTCTCAGTGCCCATTCATGTGCCCTCATGCTATTCATGTCCTTCCTTACCTCACAAGGGCATTGCAATGAGCCAGAGCTACCATATAAGCAAGCCCACAACAGAAGCTGCACAAAGTGCTAAGCCTGGGCTAGTTTACCCTGCTGGGTCTCACTTGGAGTCAACACTAGGTTCTCTATACTACTGTGGTCTATGCAAGCAAACATACCTTTAAACATCACTTTCCTATAGGTTTTTGCTCACCTTAAGTGCTACAGAACCTCATTCTTTTTCTTCAGGGAAGAAGAAGGAGCTCTTGTTATAATGAATTTGAAAAATTTGAAAAACACTGTCTTCTGATGGGTGGCACACATTCATCAGTTCCCTGATACATGATAGTTTGTTACTCTCACAGTAGAAGTAAAATTGCTAGAATATCTGACCTATTAAAAGATGGCTGAGATCATCTGGATGATGACTGAGATGATTGAGACCGCACCTGGAATATTGTGTCCAGTTCTGGGTCCCTCAGTTCAAGGAGGACATAGAACTCCTTGAAAGAGTCCAGTGTAGGACCACCAAGATGATTAAGGGACAGGAACACCTTCCTTATGAGGAAAGGCTGAAAGAGTTGGGTCTCTTGAGCTAGGAGGAGACTGAGGGGTGACCTTATTAATGTTTATAAATAAGTAAACAGCAATAGCCAGGAGGACGGAGCCAGACTCTTCTCAATGATGGGAGTGCAGTGATAGGACATGGGGCAATGGGTGCAAGCTGGAGCATAGAAAGTTCCATGTGAATATAAGGAGAAACTTTTTCACAGTGAGGGTGACAGAGCCCTGGGACAGGCTGCCCAGAGAGGTTGTGGAGTTTCCTTCTCTGGAGACATTCAAAACCCACCTGGATGCATTTAGTCTAGGTGATCCTGCTCTGGCATGGGGGTTGGACTAGATGATCTTTCAAGGTCCCTTCCAACTCCTAATGTTCTGTGATTCTGTGACTGCTATTATCCCTATTTATTTAGCAGAGATAAATTAGGAATATTTTCAGTGTCACGTCTTAATGTGTTAATTAAGAAGTGAGATTGGACCTCACCATTCTCGATTAACATCTCACTGTGGTTCCTGATGTGGTGAAGCACTACTTCCCACAGGTCATTCTGTGGGCTAATCAGACTCAGGGAGTCATGCAGAGCTGAGTGCTTGTGTTTTTTCTCTCCTCTTCCTTATGCAAGACAAACAAGTCAACCTGTGACACTGTGTGGTGTTACTGTGAGAGCGAACTACTGAACAGAATGTTTTCTGTGGAACATGGAGCAAGGAAATTCATCAGAATGGAGAAGACACATTATGTTTCTTTGTCTCCAATTCACTTTACAATTGTTAAGAAATTATTTCAGGTTCTTTTGCCCAACTTCTTGCTACAGCCTGAAAGACCTGATAAACATCTTTATGGTGGAATTACCTACAGCTTCGCTGGTAGGTTCCTAGAAAGTGAGGGTCAGAAACTGCTGCTGTAACATAAAAACAGAGGGGTTATTGAGAGGCTAAAGACATGAAGCAGAGACTTCAATAGCTTTGCTCAAAAATTCAGGTTCAGTTCTATCAGGACATTTAAACTATTTCCCTTTAATGCCACAGTGCTGATTTTTAAACAGCTTAGCAGGTACCATATGCATCAATTACAGTTTTATTGAGTGTTGCTTGCTAGCACTGCTGAATTTGGATTGGCCACCATCTGTTTAGGAGCCTGGAAAAAAACTGCTATTGCCTGAGATACCATTGCAGGTTAGCAGTTTCTGTGATGTTCTTCAGAACCTGCCATAAAATATCCTGGAAACGATGGCTGAAAGAGCAGCACTGTACCTGAAAATGTGTCCTTAACCTGAAAGGATATCATTGCAGGACTAAAGCAGTAATACAATTTGGGATAAATATGTTATTACAATAATGATTATTATTATCATCATCAAATATATAATAAGATAGTAGAGGTTCACTATACATTTAGGAAAATCTCAGGATAAGATGTCAAACACAGGTGCTAGGCTAAAAGGGAAAGGCTTCCAACCTGGGTAGGATGAGACTGACTGTCTGCATGAGGAGCTGGGTAAGTGAATATGATTTAGAAGTGACCTTCCAGAAGAGTGTATATGGGCCATAAAATCAAATTTCAGCAAAGAACAATTGCTGAAAGACAACAACTTCTTGTCTTCTACATTCTCCTCTCACCACCCTTTTTTGCTTCCTAGTCTTTTGACCCATATGTAGTGGTTTGAGATATTACATTATCTCCATAGTTGCAAACAGAAGACATGAAAATAGATTATGAAAGAGCAAATTAATGCGTGGGAGAAAACATTATACACATGAAGCCAGGTTTAGAAGTTGAGCAAATGATCATAGAATATACTCCGTTGTGTCACAGTTGTGCGTAGTTGGGTGCTGAGACAGAGACCAGGGGCTGCAGAAAATGGCTGCTGGAATGTTCTGCCGGCTTGAAAAATTATAAACACCGGGCAATTCAAGGCCAAAGTCGCTCTGATAGCGCCTCTGAGAATCACATATAGGAGAAAAAGACCCAGAAGTAGCTGCGTTTTGCCACCAGAGAACAGAGTGCCAACATGTCAGCAGCTGCAGACACCAAAGGCTGGGAAGGGTGGGGGAGGAGGTGCCCCAGGTGCCTGAGAGAAAGATGCCCCTGCAGCCCATGGAGGAACCCATGGAAAAGGCCCCAACTGCAGCCTGTCGAGAGGCTCCATGCTTGATAGAGCAGGTGGAGACATAGAGAAGATGCTGTGACCTATGTTGGGATGAGCCCTGCCAGCACGAGATTTGCCTTGGAGAAAGTTCGTGGAGGACTGGCTCTCGTGGGTGAGATCCTACGGTGCAACAGGTGGAGGGTGTGTGGAATGAATGCCCCCATCCTGGCCGAGAAGGAAACCAACTTGCAAGGGACTGACCAAAGCCCCCATCTCCTAGTCCCTGCCCCCCCCACCCCCCACCCCATGCTGCTATAGGGGGAGATGAGAGGGAAGAAGGGAGTGAAATCCTGACTAGAGTGAAGTCTGCTAAGAAGGGAGTGAGGGGTAGGAGGTTGAGGTGTTTTAAGATCTGGAAAAGGAAAACTCATGAAGGAAAACAGCTCATGAAGAAGTAACCAAGAACCCCATTTTTTCCTTGTCCCCACCCCCCTTGTACTGCGAGCAGGGGGGCAAGAAGGGAGCAAAATCATGGCTAAAGGGAAGTCTGCTTAGAATGGAGGGATGGGGGGAAGCTGTTATCAAGAACCCCATTTTCCCCAGTCCCTGCCCCTCCTGGGCTGTGAACGGGAGGGAAGAAGGGAGCAAATTTCTGACTAAAAATCATGAGGAGTAGTCAGCATGGATTCACCAAGGGGAGATCGTGCTTGACCAATCTCATAGCTTTCTACGATCTCATCACCGGCTGGGTGGATGGAGAGAGAGCAGTGAATGTCATCTACCTTGACTTCAGCAAGGCCTTTGATACTGTCTCCCATGACATCCTGATAGCAAAGCTGAGAAAGCGTGAGATAGATGAGTGGACAGTGAGGTGGGTTGAGAATTGGCTGTCGGACCGAGCCCAGAGGGTCGTGATTCATGGAGCAGAATCTGACTGGAGGCCTGTGACTAGCAGTGTTCCCCAGGGCTCGGTGTTGGGTCCAGTCCTGTTTAACATCTTCATTGACTACCTTGATGAGGGAATAGCATCAACCCTCAGCAAGTACGCCGATGATACAAAGCTGGGAGGAGTGGCTGACACGCAGGAACACTGTGCTGCCATCCAGCGAGACCTGGACAGGCTGGAGAGCTGGGCAGTAAGAAACCAGATGAGGTTCAACAACAGCAAGTGTAGAGTCTTGCATCTGGGAAGGAACAACCATTTCTATCAGTACAGGCTGGGGGATGACCTGCTGGAGAAGAGCTCAGTGGAGAAGGACCTGGGGGTCCTGGTGGATGACAGGTTGGCCATGAGCCAGCAGTGTGCCCTGGGGGCTAAGAAAGCCAATGGGATCCTGGGGTGCATCAGGAGGAGTGTGGCCAGCAGGTCAAAGGAGGTGATCTTCCCCCTCTACTCTGCCCTTGTCAGGCCCCACCTGGAGTATTGTGTCCAGTTCTGGGCGCCTTGGTATAAAAAGGACAGGGATCTCCTGTAAAGAGTCCAAAGAAAGGGCTAAGAAGATGATTAAGAGCCTGGAGCATCTCCCCTATGAGGAAAGGCTGAGTAAGTTGGGACTGTTCAGCCTTGAGAAGAGAAGACTAAGGGGGGACCTAATTAATGTTTATAATTATCTTAAGCAGGGGATGCAGGGGGAATCAGCCAGCCCCTTTTCAGTGGTCTGTGGAGATAGGACAAGGGGCAATGGCTGCAAGTTAGAGCATAGGAAGTTCTGCACCAATATGTGGAAGAACTTTTTCACAGTGAGGGTGACAGAGCCCTGGGACAGGCTGCCCAGGGAGGTGGTGGAGTCTCCTTCTCTGGAGATATTCAAGACCCGTCTGGACGCCTCCCTATGCAATATGAGCTAGGGAGCTGCTTTGGCAGGGGGGTTGGACCTGATGATCTCTCGAGGACCCTTCCAACCCCTACAATTCTATAAAGTCTGCTAAGGAGGGAGTGGTGGGGGCAAAAGTGTTTTAAGACCTGGTTGCGTTTGTTTTAAGATATTTGGTTGCACTCCTGACTCTGGGTTTTCTCTGTTTCTCTTTAGCATAGTGTAATAAATTAGATAGTTTTCTCTCCTGCATTCTGTGTTGACTCTGTTTACCCCGCGTCATTAATGACAGGATGATTTCTCTGTCCTTATTTTGACTCTTGAGCCTCTTAATATATATTTTCTCCCCTGTCCAACTAAGAAGGGGAGTAATAGACTGATTTTGGTAGGCGTCTGGCTTCCAGCCAGGGCTAAACCACCACACGTTGGAAGGGACCCATAAGGATCATCAAGTTCAGCTTCTTGCTCTGCACAGGGCCAGCCAAGTCAGAGCATGTGACTGCATGCTTCCTCCAGAAACTTAAGCAGTCTTTGATGCAATCCACTTGTTTTGCTTTTGGACTTAGATGTGAGAAGTCTGAAATTACCTTCACTTGATTGCAGCAGTAAAATTATTTATTACATTTTTCTGTGCATTTTTTTCCTATTATCTGAAGGAACTGCAAAAACTGCCTGTAACTGCACAGAACTCCATACACTAAATCTGAGGTACACTGACCTAGGTAAGTTCCCTGCAATTTTAATTTTCTTGATTATATGACAAATGCATGAGGCCTTCTAGAACATTTATCATGAGTGGTGATGTATCACAGAATCACTAGGTTGGAAGAGACCTTTAAGATCAGCAAGTCCAACTGTACCTGTCCTCTACTAAACCATATCTCTAAGTACCTCATCTACCCGTATTTTAAACACATCCAGGGATGGTGACTCAACCTGGGCAGCCTGTTCCAGGCCCTGACAACTCTTGCAGTGAAAATTTTTTTTCATAACATCTAATCTGAACCTGCCCTGGCATAGCTTTGTGCCATTTCCCCTTGTCCTATCTCCTGTCACCTGGCTGAAGAGACCATCGCCCACCTCTCTACAACCTCCCTTCAGGTAATTGTGGTCAGTGACAAGGTCTCCCCTCAGCCTCCTCTTCTCCAGGCTAAACATCCCCAGCTCCCTCAGCCACTCCTCATATGATCTGCCCTCCAGCCCCTTCACCAGCCTCGTTTCCCTTCTCTGGACTCATTCAAGGACCTCAATGTCCTCCTTATGGTGAAAAACCCAGAACTGGACACAGTACTTGAGGTGCAGCTTCACCAATGCTGAGTACAGGGGCACAATCCCCTCCCTACTGGCCAGACTATTTCTGATACAAGCCAGGATGCCGTTGGCCTTCTTGGCCACCTGGACACACTGCTGACTCATTCACTTGGCAGTTAATCAACACCCTCAGGTCATTCTCCACCAGGCAGCTTTCTAGCCACTCTTCCACAAGCCTGTAACCTGTAACCTATAACATGGGTTGTTATGTTCCATGTGCAGCACTCTGCACTTGGCATTGTTAAACCTCATCCCGTTGATCTCAACCCATCAATCCAGCCTGTCCAGATCCCTCTGAAGAGCCTCCCTACCCTCAGGCAGATCAACACTTCCTCTCAGTTTAGTGTCATCTGCAGACTTACTGAGGGAGCATTCAATCCCTTCACTGAGGTCATTGATAAAGATGTTGAACAAAACTGGATCCAGAACTGAGCCCTGGGGGGGCCACTTGTGACCAGGATCCAGCTGGATTTGGCTCCATTTACCACCACTCTTTGGGCCCAGCCATCCAGCCAGTTTTTAACCCAGCAGAGGATCCACCTGTCCAGGCCAATAGTAGACAGTTTCTCAATCAGAATGCTGTGTAGTGTCCTTTTTGAGCTAGTCATACTTTCCCCAAAAATTACATGATTCTCCTATGGCAGTTTGCACAGATGAATGGAAGATTGGTAGATTCACAGAATCAGAGAATTGTAGGGGTTGGAAGGGACCTCAAGAGATCATCGGTCCAACCCCCCTGCCAAAGCAGGTTTCCTAGGACATATCACACAGGTAGGCATCCAGATGGGTCAACGCAAAGTTATCTGGCTCATTCATTTTATTCCAGCAAAGAATTCAGGGAAGCTCTGAGCTCTTCATCCCACATAAACTCTTCCAATGGTATCATCAGATTTCCTGCTGTGCCATTTTTAAACTCCAGCATCGTAGACACAAGACAGGTTGAAGTGCTTGCTCCAACCTTCTCTCAAAGCCCATGGTCAAGTATTTCTTTGGCTTGTTTTGTCTTTTCTGCGCCAAGGCTGTGACACGTGGTGGGAGTCAAACAGTATCAGCTGGTGGTTCCAGAGGTGTGATATCCTACTACAAGATTTCCAGTGTAAATATTTGCATATACAAAGATCAAAATCACGGGTCTTCGGTATTTACATAAGTAAATGTTGACAGTCACTCATGGAAAGCACACATGTAAAAGAGTAAGCATAACCAAAGCAAATTTATTTGTAAATGCGATTGAATTTACATGTGCATTCTGGGGAAGCAGGGAGAGGGTGTTTGTTTTTCCTTTTCTGACTGTTTGCTTTGGCAGAACCTGTGCCATCTCTGGCCTTCATATTATTTTTGCTTGCTTTTTTAAAAAAATTTATTTATTTAGTGTTTGCCCAGGGTATCTTAGCATTGGCCAGCACTATTTTAAGGTCTTTTTGCCAGCAGACTTCTTTGGAAATATCTGTTTTGCCTTCTGGAGACAAAAAATCCCAACAAACCATCAACAACACAAACTTCTCTTATGTAAAGCAGTTACAAGGAATGAGATAAATAGGAAGAAAGGGATAATAAAGAGAAAGTGCTTCTCAGTCCATCAGGACTGCACCTTTTTCCTAATATGATCTCCAGATCACATTGAAAATGTAACATTTGTAAAAATGCTACAAAGCTCTAACTTGGCATGACTGGGGCTTTGAATAGTTTGTTCTTTGGAAGCTGGCAGGAGACAATCTCAAATATTTGAGGCTGGACTTTCAGCATATTCAGAAAAATCAGGCTTCTTCCAACCAGCATATAATGGTCTTGCAGAAATGGAGGCATACCAATCCCCAAAATACTTGTGCACTGCCTTGGACAAGTAATGATATATCGTGCTTACTATTGCAGAGACATTCTCTGTCAGTTTGGGATGTCAGATGTGGCAGCACTGCACCACCCTAATAGTGATATTCTTTCCTAAGTGTGTCCTATGTTTCATAGATTAAACTCCTGAAGTATTTCAGTACTTCCAGATCCTGAATTCATTACACATTGTTCAAACTGAGATGACCAGAATTAGTTATGTGATTGAATATGTTTATCAAACCTGTAGTGTATTCTGTGAGGTTTGTTTTCTTCTGGAAGATGATAGACTTTAGATGGAGAAGAAATTTGGCATAAGTCTCCCATCTTCATTTCCTCAATACTGTATCAGCAGTACTGCAAGAGAAACGTAGTTGCTGTATTTCTTTAGGCATACACAAAATAAAACCCGCAAACAATTAAAGAGGCCAAATTTTAATGTGAGCAAAGAAAAAAATTTAATGTAAATAAGTAAACAAGTGGCATAAAAGGTTGTGGTGATGGATCTTCTGCTACGTAAAGCTAAAACGTCTCAGCTAGAATGTCGTATTACCAGAGCAAAAGCAAAGGAACTGCATGCAGAAATCCAGAGTCCTGGACAAACCTGACCACAGGTTCCCATGCCCACCTGGCAAGATCTTCCTCCCTGTGCAGGCAGGGCAGAAAAGCAGCGTTCAGCTTGGACTTGGCCAGTGCCTGGGTGTAAAACAGCCAGCTCCATGTGTGCTATTGGCTTCTCATACCATCTCCGGGTCTGCTCCTGTTAAAGGGGAGGAGTTCTCCACTTTGTGCTCAGACTTTGTAAGTCAGGAACTATATTTCTCAGTGTTGGCAGTAGGAGTCAGCACAAGGCAGCATTGCTAGTACAGGCCTGCACACCTTGGTGGGTGCTGATTTGTGCAGGGGCTAGGCAGCATCCCCACACCAGCTCCAAAAGTCAGACAAATTCGAGGTAGGAATCACACTGCTCCAGCAGCAGAAGAAAGCACATTTGTTATGCAATTCTACATCTGCACAGCCTTAGGCAAGGTCAGGGATAGTCTAAGGCAGCTCCTAAAATGGTTTAGGTTTTTGGGCAGGGGTGGACCCACAGGTAGTAAATTCAATAACTGCGCTTTGTTTGGTCAGTCAGTTACTCAGCATGTGATTCAATTCTCTAACTGTGGCACTCAGGTCCCTAAAAACGCATTAATTTCACGTGGTTGTAAACCTCTGAGACCAGTTAAGCTGTTGCCTCTGCTATATTAAAGCGTGAACATTAATTGGTAGGAGCAAAGAGTTGGGCATCAGACCTCATGAGGAGCAACCCTATGCCCACTGTAATCCTTCCGCATTGCATCAACTCCGGTGAAGCAATTTTCCCCCCTGTGCACCTGGTCATCGGGCCTCATCTACATGTGAAATGGGTATCATCATACACAGTCCACAAAGAAGCTTTGAAATATGATTCATTGTTTGAGACTGGGCTGGTATTACTGGATGGTGGTTCATACCAGTGACAGGAAATTATTCGGAGGGGAGGGTGCCAAGGGAAAAAGTTCAGAATCTGCTTTAATAAGGCACTAACACTATTTATAAGCACAGGGGGATATACAATTAAGTCCTAAATGAAATATCAGCTGCAAGTGCAACTACAAATGAACCATTGATTCCTTAGACAACCATACAGTGCTTCAGATCTACTAAATGCTCTGTCAGGTATTGGATTTTAGGCTGCATTACTGCTGGTTTGGGTTCAGTTTTTCTCCTTTAAGTCTTTTGTGGAGATGGTCCCTACCCCCACCTCATGCAGTCCCAGATTTCAGAAAGCAGGCAATTAAGCAGGAAATCCATTAAGCCATTACTGACCTTGTTGTGACAAAACCGGGATGTAAGACAAAAATATTGATAAAACCAATCAAAATTACATAACGACCTTTAAAAAAGGTCAAAATTAAAAGAAAAGCATTCTTCTTTGATACTTTTTTTTAGATGATCTCATCAAAATAGGCACATTGACTAAGAAATTGCAGAGGTCAAGACTGACAAGCAGCTGCTGAATTTGCAGAGAGTTGGTTGTGCTTTCACAGAAAGCTCTTCAATCCAGGAGTCAGCACCAAAGAACAGTTCCTTGCTTTTCCCTAGTGCTCATCACTCAGTGTCTTCTGCCTAGATAAATGCTGCAACCACCAACTGAGCAGTCCCTGGCTCCCCAAATCGCACCTATGTTGTGTTGTGCTGGCTGTGCAGCATGAAAGGGGTGTTCGGGATCTATTAGAGGCTTTCATTATACAGTCTGTCAATTCTGGATTTTATTACACTGTCTTTATTTATCCCACTGTTTCATATAACACATTTGTCTAAGTGGGCAAAATTGATTTTAACAGACTAACTTTGAACTGATCCTGTTCCTTACTCCAGCCAAATACATTATCAGGAGGCCAGAACAAAATCAACTGTAACTATAGGAGATGACAAGCTTCATGAAGGATATATTTATTTCACTGTGATATCTTACTGCAGTCTACATTTTATTTTAATTAATTTTATTAAAGCCAAAGTAAAAGCACATTGTTTATCTTCAAAAGATCATAAAGAGAAAATACCTAAAAGATGTATTTTAATTTATATTAATAGTGACTTAAATATGTCATTTACTTACATGTAGCTTAAAAGTGAAGATGATTTAGGATCTGAGCATGTACAGTTAACTATACACACACCTAAGTATATGTTTTGTTATAAAAGGGCTGAAGTTTGATCCTGAACTTACCATCCAACCCCCCACCCTGCCTGCAGCTCTATTAGCAGCCTTTTCTTTCACCAGTCAAATAAAACCACTCCTGCATCAGTGACAAAGAATTGCAAGGAGACAAGCTAAGCACAAAAAATATAAAAAATTATCACTGTTTTCTTCTTTACTTAGGGAGGAGGCTTAATATTTTCCCCATCCAAAAAGATGATGCCCAAAAGAAGGAAGATTAAAAACTTTTCCCACAGCTTTCACTGAGGGCTCAAAGAAATAGGCCCATTTATGATGATGAACAACATTCATGTGTGTCCTAAATCCAGCTGAGTAAAGGAAAGAAAATAATCAGAAGAAAGAATAAAATGACACAACAGAGAAGCTCAGCCGCCAGTGGTGTGGGAAGGAGAGGATGAAGAGTTGGTGAAAACCTGCTAGGAAGACCTGGCAGGTATAAAAAGCATCTTTCAGGTCAGCATTTTCCTCCTGAGAATATTGGCTTCTGGGATTTCATTGACAAAGTATTTTCATCTGCACCTAAGAGACACATACATAGACCTTTCCTACTGGGAGTTGGTAGCAACCCTAGATCATCCCCTGTCATTTTGTCCATACTTATTAGACTGACAAGGCACATGTAAAAGTAAAATAAGCATGTTTTTAGTGCAGGTCTCCTTAAAAGTTCTGCCTTACTGTTGTAATAAGCATAGAATAAGCAACACAGCAGTTGCATATCATGGATACCTTACTGCAGGGTATTGAAGAACTTCAGACTAACATGAAAAGTATTCTGTGTTAAAGAAAACATGGAAATTATATAAACAGCTGGTTTAGTGGTTTATGTTCTTTGAAATTAATTAGTTCCATTTGTGCATATTTAATAGATTGTTTATATACACAGAAGACATACATATATATATGCACATGCATGCATATGTGCAGTTTGTGTACATGTATGAATGTGGCTTTGTTTACTAAAGATGGGAGTTTTATGGCAAGATCTCAGGGTCCTGATTTGACTAAATGCTCTTTCCATATCTAGAAATGTGTTCCTCAAATTAAATTATTTTCTGATAAACCCATTTGAGTTTTGAATCTTAGGATCTAAGACAAAAAAAAATCCAACCACAGAAATAAGAGCATAAATCTTTATTGTTAGTTCTATATTTGCTGTAAAAAGGCAGAAAAATATTTTATATTTTTAAAGATCAATCATAAAATCTGTTTTGACACTCTTCTTTTGCATCTGTGTTTCTAGTCATTCTTTAGTAACAAACATCTTAAAAAAGAAAATATTTTACTGTAGAAACAGATAAATCAAACTCCAGGAAAACTTGCTCAGATTATACACTTGATGGACTTCACAGGCAAATCATCTTTAGTTTTCTTCAACCGCTCTTTGTATACAAGTCTTTAAGGCCTCTTTTGCTACCCATGGAGACCGACAAACACCTGCTAGTAGTCCTAATGTATTTGAGCTTGACCAATGTGTAACTAAAAGGAAACCCAAAGTTTTTACATTTTACAGAGTGGGTGCCAATGGGTTGTCTCTCTCTTGAAATCTCTTTCTTATCAAGCCTACATAAAATACACGGATAACAAACAGTTGTTGATAAACATGGACTTTATGCAAGAAACCTTGACAACTGAGGCAATTTATGTTCCTAACACACGGTAAAGAGATGCATTCAACAATTCACTACATTTTATCTTAATGAGGAGTGTTACTGGAGTTAACAAGAATTAAGATAATTCTTACAATAGTTCAGATTATGGGATATAATAACAACTTCTTGTGGTCCTGGTAAAACTAATGATGAGTGGTTGAGATGATGGCTACTAGAACTGAATGGCTGGTAAAACGTTTGCCTCTACTTAGCTGAGGTATAGGACTTCAATTAGAGCAGCTGTCTTGAACTACAAGGCAAAGATAATAGGATGATAGGAACTATTCGCATCAAAGAGGAGTTTGGGGCAGGGCGGGGGGCAGAGCTGGTTTCTTACTACTTCTCCTTGGTAAAGTAAACCCCTGGCAAATGCTATACAAAATGTCCTGGGATGGCCTGTGCCAGCCAGGGGAGTCTCCAGCACCCCAAAAAATGACATTGTCCTTTTTCCTCACCCCTCCACACCAGCGGTCCCCAGGAAGGTGCAGGAGAGAAGGCCGATGAAACTGCTGTGAGCGGTGCTGGGGGAGCACCGAGGGCCCGCAGCGGGTGGGAGCTGCCACCGAGGGCAGCCTGCTCGCGTGGTTTCACTGCCAGCCCTGGAGCTGCACGCTTCCATTCACAAGCCGCTTTGTGAACTGTGCTCTATGGGGTTCAGACAGCCTTATAATGTACTCTGAGGTACGAGCTGGAGGCCAGCCAAGGCCGTAATCAGAGGCAATATTATTAGCCCAGTGCTGGGTCTGGAAAAGGCCAGAGACATATCCCAGAAAGGAGCTGCAGCCCTTGAGCGAAACCACAAAAACAGGCAGTCGCCAAAAAGTTGGTGAAATAATTAATTAACACTGTCGCTAAGCCCGGGTTTATTGCCAAGAGACCGTTGCAAATCCCCATCAGGACGCGGGTGCCTGGGCCTTGGGGCTGGCAGCTTCCCCCAGCCAAGGATGCTCCCTGCCGTGCCGGAGCCTGCATGCCGAGCTGTGCAGCCTGACCCCCAGCATCAGCGGAGGCAGATCTGGGAGCAAGGCACGGAAGGAGAAACACGGTGTTTCCTCTTACTGTGTTTAAAGGAGTCAAAAGTTTGGCTAGTCAAAGTTTTTCTTCATTCGGTATTTCGATAATACCTACTTGTTCACGATTGCTTAACTCTGTGACTGCCTATCTGTATTTCTGTGCAAGGAGGAGTAACGAAACCACCACTGATGCAGGTTTGAAATCCTTTTGGTTGATAAAAAAAGAAGGAATATCCAGGCTCCTTACTAAAGGAAGTGATCCATGTTCTTGAAGAAGGGACTTTCCTCCTTTCCCTGAAAATGCAGCAATTTATCAAGAGGCCAAGCCACACACAGAGACTTTTGTTTGTAGCCCTCTACTCCTCTGACAGAGGAAGGAGCTGTTCAGGGCTGGTATCACTGATCCCCTCCCTGCTTTGGACACATCCTCGTGGCAATGGATGGCAGGCACAACGCGTTCTTCATGAAAAGCCTGGAGACTTAGAAAGCTGGGGAGAGAACTACTAAAGCTATCGGTTTACAAATGGTTGAGTAAAAAGCGCCTTTTTCATGGGATAGGTTTGCCTCTGAGTTTTCAGGTTTTACAGGAAAAGCTAAAGCCGATCAGCCGCCTACTTTTCAGCAGCTGAGCACCAAAAATCTGCTTCTCATCAACATCGTTAAATGTTTCCTAAACCACTGATAAGGACTGACTGTTCCTTAAAACAGTCTGTGGAAAGCGGAATCTCCCAGCGATCAGTGCCGCTTGAGCCTTGCTTCACCACCCATCACCTGGACAATACCTCCAGCCATTACCTTTGCAAACTGTTTGCTTTTCTACACCGAGTTATTTCCGTTTCCCATCAGCTGGTGACCTGCTTTAGGGCTGTAGTTACTCCTGTCTCGTCCTTCTTGGCAAGGTGAATTCCAAAACGCGAGGTAATCCTTGCTTCCTCGGGTCCCCTGCGAAACGATCGCAGTTTAGAAGGATTAGGCTCTAACAGGCTGCTGCTTAGCGCTTCCTCTGTGCTTTAGTCAACGGCATAAACCAAGCCCCACACGTTGCAACTCTAATCTTAAGTCTATTAATTTGTTATTAAAATTGTCACTACAAAACCTGAAATCGTGCGCAGGCGTTTTAAATTTATATCCAGGGCTTTAAATAGAAATTAAGATCGTGTTTTGTTTGGTTGTTGGTTTTTAAAAAATTGTCATTCTTAATTCGTGCCTTCTCCTTTTTCTCGTTGGGTTGTGACAACGTATACATGCTCAGGTTGTAAGTCAGAACTGGAGCAACAGTTTTGCAAATAACATCGCAAAGTTGGAACAAATTTTGTGCCCAGACACCCGATTACCACTTTCCCTCTCCCTCCCCTTTTTTTTTAATGACCAAACATTGAATTATTTGTGATCTAGAGTAAGCCCATAGATATGTAGACAATGTCAAGAATTTAACAACTAAAGGAAGACAGTTTGGGAACTGCTGTTGTCTTAATTTATGATATCCTTGTTCTTATAATTATTTCAATTGTCATGAGAAGTGTACTTAGGTATTTTTAGGTAAAGAGAGCTGCAGGAAGGACAATGCAATAATAATACTAAAGAAATACACTCTAAAGGAGAGCTAAAATATAGTTGATGAATACCCCATGCTAATTGGAAATGTATTTGATGGGTAAAGATGCTAGACTTGCTCTACCTTTGGTACTTACCCTGACAACAGAACCAATGTTTCCAAGAATGATAAAGGATGCTATTAAGATTGCAGGAAGCTGAGGTCAGAAATCAGAAATATAAGTTGGCACTTTATGCAGACATTATTTTGATGCTTTCTAACCTGAAAGAAATATTTCATTTAGAGGGTAGAAAAGCAGTAGAAGCACTTGGAAACATTTCAGACTTTAAGATAAATTATACTAAATCAGTTGCATAGAAATATAGCTACCAACCTGTCATAGGATGAACAAAAGCAATTACAACCTCCCTATAGATTTAAACAGGCTCGTTACTCATTGAAATACCTGAAATAAATATACTGCACCAGCCAATCCAGACAAGTTCTCTATATTTAATTATTCGGATGTAAAAGCAATTTTTAAAAGGTGGAGCAAAGTTTAATCTCTTGGATAGGAAGCGATTGTGTTAGTGAGGAGTTGCTTCAGAAACAGGAGCCAAACTTTTTTTTTTTATTATTTCAAATGTGCCCTGATAGGATAAGAAAAGTTAAGATTAGTTTCTACTATATATAGACGTATACAGCTCTGCAAAATTTTTATTGATTTAGTTTTAAATCTAAAGACACCTAAGTCTGATTTTAAAACTGCGCAGGTATTTCTTTATCTTTGCATATCTAAACCCTAAACAGGAGCTCAGCACTTTAGTCACAGAGATACTGATGTGCTTAACTTTAACGTATATTTTAAATACTAAGTAAAACCCAGCAACAGTAAATGTATGTGCGTGCATGTGTGTTCGTGTCTATTTATAAATGAGTACACGAGTTTCTTTCAAATTGTATATTAAGCAAAGACTCTGCTTGGCAGGAGAGGAAGAAGAAAAACCTAGTATTGCAGGTCAACAGAAACAGAGCCAAAGCCTGCAACAGACTAAGTAGAAATCCTGCAAATAGATAGCCATTGTCTCCCTGATGAGCCATATCTACCCAACAACCCAACTTCCATCTCCATTATCAGTTATTGAACAGATGGCTGTTCACAGGACTGGGTGAATAATGCAAACCAGTGTTTGCGAACATTGGTTCAAAGTCTGAACGGCTGTTTGATTCAGGCTTGTTCATCCACTTGTTATTCAGTGTTCACAAACATTCATCCTGAATGGGTTTCTCTTCACATGGATGTTTGGAGAATGGGTCTTTTTCATACAAAACCCCATATTCATGTGCAAACAAGGGCATTTGTGTGTGAACAAGGGTGTTCGTTATTCACCATTGGTTATTTGTGCTTCTTCACCATTATTCCCCTTTTTGAAGTGTTTGTTGTCCACTCAAGGTGCATGACCTAGGTGATCAAATACAAATCAAAAATAAGAGTAACAAGCAGTCAAATTAAGCAGTTCATCACGGTCTAAAAATAGTTCATCGTCTATTAAATGTCACCTTTTTAAACTAAAGACAACTTGTAGATAATCGAGGAGAGAAAAAAAAAAAGGACAATGCATGAATGAGCGTTCCCTCAAATTTATAAATATCTGCAATCATTCCAGAAATGAGTGCTTTTCCTACAGCCTTGCTACCTGAATGAGAAATCCCCAATCTAGTGTAAGGTTGCAGCTCAACCGGTGGTCAGAAACAGCTGTGTTAGCATAACAGATGCCAGTCGCGTTTCATCATCCCGTCTGCTGGAGGTAATCAGCAGAATGGATTGCCTGAGTTTGCCCTACCCGAAGTGAGCACTCACCCAGGATAGCTCGGATCAGTACCAGCTGTGATACAGCTGTGTTTCTGGACCAGGTGGTTACATGGTCCTGAAACGCCTGGCAGGAGGCCCCCACATTTGGCTGGCTCCACTCAGGGACTGTGGCACGTTTGGATGACAAGGTCTGACAGGGCTCAGGCTGGGTCTGTAGAAAGTTTTCTGGTTATGGCAGTTGTAAACTCTGCAGAATCATAATAATAAAGTGAGCACCTAGAAAATCTGAAATAAAGTGTGGATCTAGCTGTGAATATGGAGTTGACTTCTTCCAGTAGTGTGATTGCGGAGCTTCAATGCTTCAGTTGCAGAAAATAGTATAAGCAATGACATGGCTATCTAATGCCAATATTTTAAGTAATTCATTCAGCTATTTTTACCTTTTGGAGTTTATCAATATTAATATTGTGAAATTAAGATTCCTTCTGTGAGCTTAACTCCTTTGGAGAGTACAGATGAGACAGCGTGTTACCTTTGACTACCCTGTGCTGTATCACTATAACGCACTCTCTTTTTTTCCTTTTTTCTTTGTTTTGTTTTTATTTCATTGAGAAGTAAGTTAAGTTTGGAATGAATTCTTTGAACCTCATCTGCGAAAATATGCTAGATGTGAAAAGCCTGCTCTCACACCCCGATACTATAAGAGGACTAAGTTAATGCCCTTTATTATGTTTCTGTCAGTTATATAAGGGCTAATTATGAACTATTAAACTATAGAACTAAATCTAGGGCAGATAGCAATGGGCTATGAAATCTAGTCACTTCTGTGACCAGGACTTGGGAAGAGTGTCGTTGTTGTGTCTACTGCATAAAAGCTTTGTGGATGACTGTCAGAAATTTAGTATTGCCTTGAACTGTAACCTTTGCCTGGTGCCATCCATAACCAAGTGACCTGCTGCAGCTCATTAAAGTTAATGTAATGGATCATTTGCTTCTAATTGTATTCATCAGCAAATTAGACTCACTTTTCAGCTAGCAGTAAGAGAGAAGAATTCAGTTAAGTAGACTGGGTGAATAAAGTATGTTCTTCTATATGTTCTTTTCCTCAAACTTGTGTCTCACATGAGCATAACTAGGATGAGATGACATTATTAGAGAAGAACATGTGTTTTTTTACACATTGATTGAAGATGTTTAACACTATAATTCTCCTTTTCTAACGTAAGTACAAGAAAAGTGCTTTTTTGCTCACACTGCCTGCATTCCCTCCCAAGAAACACTTCCACTTCATCAAATACTGAGTTCTGTTATTACAAATTAGTCACGTACATCATTAGATACATTGTTAGAATACATGCTGGACTGTATTAATAACACTTCACTCCTAAAATTACATTTTCATCTAAACATAAGTATCTAATACTTGTTGCTTTCCAGCATACGTTGAGATCATAGGAAGTACCACATGTTGCTTAAAAACTACATTTCTAAAAAGAAAATATATGCTTTATGGAAGCAGCTTGTTAATTCCAAAGCCTCAGGAGAGATAACAAAGGAGCAGTATTTTTGGTAGAAGCACCGTATCCTATTTGTTTTTATTTTTATTTGAACTCTTCTGTTAAATCCAGACAAAATCTTGAAATAATGTGTCATCAGAATCATTTCCCATGCTATATTTTTGGAAAAGAGGGAGTGTTTATTTGTGTAGTTAAACATATTTATTATTGGTTTAGATTGACCAGTTTAGGGACTCTATGCACCTTGTGGTTTTAAATTCCTGGGTCACAGCATTCTATAGTGTGGGTTCTGCTCTTGTAATGACAGACATCAAAACAAAGGTAATAAGAGGTTATCCAGGACCTTAATGCTTCACTGGCTCCAGTAATTTGTGTTGATATTAAAAAGCTAATGGACTCAGGAGGCCATCTCAGTATACCCAACATTATAGTATTAAAAAAATTAAAAATCTACAATACAAGATAGGGTGTTCAGTAAGAACAACAACGAAATGGCCAGATCTCTTCGTTGCACAGACAATACGTATTTCTTTCCCCCAGTTTACCCACCTTGCTTCAGCCCACTTCCCTGTATGGAGCTCTGAATAGTGCCAGGATTCATGTGCAGGTCCAAATATCATAAAGGACTATTTTCTTCAGACACACTGCAGAAGCCAGGTTTGGCTGTTCTTTATGTCTCTCCTGTCTCTCTGGATTGAGACCCGAAAGGCCATGGAAGAAAAAGGAATAAAATGGAAGATAAAGTGGTGCAAATTGTCTACATTTCTCACATGATCCTGCTGTCCTCCACCTTGACATGCATGCCAGCAGTTCTGGCTGGAGATGGTGGGTTCTCCCTTGAAATACAAGAGATGAGAAACGGTGGGGGTGGGCTCTAGAAGAAAGCTGGGCTGAGAGCAGCGAATGCTGTGTGGTCAAAACAGGGCATCTGCTTTCCCATACCTCTGCTGCAAGGGATGACTCAGGCCTTAGGAACTCATATGGCAATGTGCTTCAGTATTCACATGCTCAGAAGTGAATCAGAGGTGCAAGGGTTGGAAGTCAATTGTAATTTATACATGTAGTACTAACACACTTGTTGAGGAAAAGTTTGATGCTACATCAAGGGTCAGAAAGAATGACTAAACACAGATTGAACTGACTCCTTCCCTAAACACTGAGACGGCTGGTTACACTTATTAAATGTTAATACTCTTCACCATTTCTTGCCAAAGGCAGAGAATACCAAGAAGATAAGCGCAGGTATGTCTGACCAGTCCATAGTCCAATTTACCACAAATCTGAGGAACACTGCTCCTCAGGAGATTTACTGTCCAGTTTTTGATAATGTCAGAATGCTTATCACAGCTGGATCTCAAGTGCTGATAAAACTGCTATCTGCCAGCAAAGAAGCCCCCACAAACAGGCAGAGCAGGAACCAGGTGATCCATCACTAACAGGGCACCTAACCACATCCCCTGATTTTTTTTTTTTTTGATTCTGTAGGAACTTTCATTTTCCCTGTGGTATGCCTGTATAAGGATGGAGTCTTCTCTTACCAATCACAAGTGCTGAGCTAAACCTTTAAAAAAACAATGTCTGCTCCCTCTCTCCCGTACAGCAGATCCAGCAGTGCTCCTGAGCTTCAATACTATTTGGGGAAAGTGAAGGCAGTAGAGAGTGCAACACTTTTTCTATGGTTTATCAGGGGCTATTTGCAAGCTGTTAGATGGCTAGTTAAGGCTAATATTCCGTTCTTTTTTTGGTAGTAGCTGAAGAACAGGTTGACTGGAGAATTTTCCATGCAGTATTTTGCCCTTCTGTTAAAGTGTTTGTCTGGAAATGAATGTTTCAATACTTGAAGTTAAGCATCTGCTCCAGTGTTTTCCTGCATGAAGGCCTGTATTTCCAGCTCCTGGACTTATTTGATTTCTGGTCAAGTCATTTAGCACCCTTACGTTTCACTTTCTCCATCTGTGAAATGCAGAAAATTAAACTTAGCTGTCTTATGGTGGTATGGAGAGTAATTTAAAAATGTTTGTCAAGCACTTTGAGCTCATAAATTGTACTATTATAACATTTCGCAGATGTGATTCTATCACATCACAGAAATGAGTGTTATCAGAGAGATCCCTGCATGTCCGTGATCAGGTGCCTCCACTCAGAAGCAGGTTGCTGCATGAGACACATACTGAAAGAAAGACTGGCAGGAAACTTTGGTCCACGTCCTCCTCCATCCAAGATATTTAAATACTTAAGAGAAATGAGGGGGAATGTCACCAGTGGTTTGTGTCCCATCTGACTGGGAGCAGGATACTCAGGTCGTGGAGCATGTTCTGGCACCCTGGGGCACAAGCATCTGTTGGCCTGAGGCTAAGGTCGTACACACCAGCTTGTGTAACAGACCGAGCAGGGTGTAGGGTGCTGGGGCTACAGCTAAGGATACCCTGGCACCCCAGCTGCTAATCAGTACATTCAGCTCTGTAGCCACCATTCTCTGCAATAAAAAAAAAGAAAAAAAAAAAGAGAGACCGTATTCATACTTTCATTACAGGTTTATCTAACACAAAACCAGCCAGAATAGCACAGAGCAATGACTGACCTCCTAATATGTCCTGAATGTTGACCATTCTATTGAATTTCCCTTTTCTAAGAAGCATTAATAAACCCAACTTTCATTAACATTTAGGAGTCTGAATCACCTTTCAGATGCTCTTTTTTTTTTTTTAGGCAAGAATCTGAGTCCCTGGTCATGTTTCTGAATAAATTCATGATTCTCTGTTGAGCAAACTCCTGCTTAAATCTCTGTCTGGATTTCTGCTTCATCCTTGAGAAAACCGAAAGTGTAGAGCTTGCTGGAAGGCAGTTGTTTTCCTACCTAAATTGAAAAATAAAAATTTATGTTTTCTACAAGACCTAAAAGATTTCTCCTTTTCCATTGGCTGTTCATGTCAAAAGAATTTCCTCAATAAAAAAGACAATTTCTGGGACAAGTTGGTTGATTGTTTTTTCAGTTCACCTCTACACCATTATCGATCAAGACTGGTTTACTATAAGATTTCCAACCAGCTCTGCCACATCAACATCCCACATATAGAAAAGTAAAAAATTATTTCTATTTATTGAGAAAGCAAGTGTTATTTTTAATCTACATGTCTAAAAATATTGATATATAAACTGGAATCAAAGATATGCTGTCACTAGTACACCCTTTTAATCTATCGTACTGAGTTTTCTAGCCATAAACAGTGAAGGTTTTATAAAGATATCATGCTTGTCCCTAACACTGCCTCTGATAAGTCAGAGTTGTATGATATGATGACTTAGTAAAATGGTTTGAGAAAAGAAGTTAGCATAGTTATCATTCTTCAGGGGTAGATGATATGAACTTGTAAAGAAATTATTTTTCTTTTCTGTGCTCTTCTTTTTTTCCCTCTTTCTTTTCCTTTTTTTCAATTCTTCTGGTTCAGTGGGATAAAATCTTCAAAACAAAACACCAGGGCATAAAAATGCCATTAACATGAATAAAAATAGCACCGATAACTCCTTAGTGACAACTGACTTCACAGTGTCAAAATCACACGATTTTATTGACCTAGTTGAATTTCTTCCCCTCAGAATCAGAAACTTACCCAATTTCCTGCAGGAATGTCTGTACAGTTTTAGTTTAGTTTACTCATTAATGTTTCAAGCCTTTCTACCACAAAGGAACAGACACATGAAAGTGAAAATGTACCTTTTTTTCACAGCAGGGAGCCTTCATAATGAAAACTTGGCATGCACACCTGAGGAGAACAGTAAAGCTTATAGAATTTACATATGAGGATTGTAACGTTTTTTTGCCACTGCAAAAGAAAGGAGAATAAAAAGAGAACATGTGACATTTTGGCACCAAGGTTATCAGCAAGACATAAATTTTACTTCTGTGTTAAAGGTGCAGAGAAGACATGTAAATATGTAATTTTAAGTGTTCTGGACATCTTCTACAAATTTTTCTGCACATCCATGACAACTGTTATTATTATTGAGTTTTATTATCATATTTCTCCAGGTTGCTGTATAGAAAGGAGTTGGTTCATCTTCAGAATCTAAGGGGAAAACATCGCATTAGTTTCAGTGGGAGGTGGTTGAAGACCCAAAAGATGTGAGAAATGGGTTTGAAAACCTGGCTAGTCTTGTGTTTAGAGGCAGCTAGTTACCACGTTGCATGTGTTTCCCTGTTTCGTCTGCTTCTTAAATTTGAGTTTCCGTTCCAATATCTGGTGGTCTTTGGGAGATTTCTTTATTTCTCATGATCTATAAATGAAAATAATGAAAATTGAAATTAAATTACTTCAGCTATTTTATTCTAAATAAATGTAACAACACACCTAGGCAATAAAAGCACCTTGAGGAACCCATATACTAAATAAAACCCAAAGATGATGGTCTCTTAAATGCATGTACAAATTTAGATGGAAAATAACCCTCCTCTGCCATCTACAACGTCCATCATTTCTATCTTATTTTCCTGCTCTGCACTTCCACACACCATGACATCTGTAACAACCCATGTTATTCCTATTATCAGCAGGTTAAGTTTTCTTTACAAGTCATCTGTAAGTAATTCACCTGTGGGTATTATTTAGCTGCTATATTAAAAGGGAGGGAAAAAAACCCCAATAACTTTAAAAACAAAACAAAACAAAAAACCCCCAACCCACCACTTTCTTGCAGCTTAAAAAAAAACCTGAGTTCTGAGCTTTGCCCGATTTAATCCTCACAGGGATATCAGCTCACTTCATCTGCCTCAGCTTCCCAATTTTTATGCTGGGAATAAAGTCATGCTTCCTCCTCATAAAATAGCCTAGTTATTGTTTGAAGTTGCTAATCATTATTCTACAGATAGATAAAAGCAGTTGGCGAAAGAAACAGATTTAAAGGTATAATGCCAGCATAAACCCTTTTGTTTCATCTCTAAAATATCACAAATCATTTGTGCTAATGAGCTATGGGGGCATTTTTCCTTATCAGTAATGCACCCTCAGGTTTCTGCTGAACTTTTCTGCTGTTTCTGCCAAAACGAGAGATCTTTTTGTATGTCTGCAGATGTCTGAATGGATCTCAGAGATTGGTCCATTTTCTACATTTATTTTATGAGTTTTCATCCTTCTAAAGCTATATCTCTAAATTCATGTTCTGCATGTCTTTGAAACTCTCCTTATCCTGCTAAATAGTCCCCTACTATAGATATCAAAAAAAAAGACATTCCTTGAAATAGAAAAGGAAGCAGAATTGTCTTAACAGGGTAAGAATATAGACCATATAAATATATATATATATATGTGTATATATATATAAAATTGGCTAAAGAAAGCCAAAAAGAGGTACATAATGAACAAATTAGAAACTTTTAACTTGCTTTCCTACAAGTAACTTACATTTCGTTCCATTAATGGCAAATATAAATTATAGTATCTCTGATGCTTCCAAGTCTCTACAGCTGGGTAATGAGATTTTGACAAAATGCTGTCTTCTTCCCTCAAAAGAAGTCAATCATTTCACACTATAACTGCAACAGCATTCCCAAGGGGACATGAAACCTTTTAACAAGTGAAGTGGCAATGTCTCCTTTGGCTCTGTTTGGAGAAAAACAAATATAAACTTGTATTTAGTGCATTTCACAGCATTATAGCCAGGCCTAAAATATAATTATAAAAAGAAAGGCCTAATTCAAACAAAAAGATGGCATCAAGGGCATCTCTTAATATCTGATCAGAATTGAAAAGAATAAATCTCCACCCAAGAGTAGATCTTCCATGGGGAGCTGTTTTCAGGAAGGAAAAAGCACAGTCAAGGAAAGAATTTTGTACAAGCAATTGTCTGTAAAGGAAAAGGTATATATACACACTGATAACACACATGGTGCAACTCGTCCTTGACCGGATATATCCTACGGGGGAGGGTGAGTTCTCTCTTGTCCAAACTGAGAGTGCCAGTCCCTCCACTGAGTTGTCCACCAGAATGCTGTTTCTGGTCCTCCACACCCAGCATGGAGCAGACTGCCAGGAGGAGGAGGAGTGAAGAGGTGTATGATCTGAGGAGGAGGTGTGCACCCAGGATGTCTGCATCAAAAATTAGGTCAACCAGTGCACACTTCTGCAAAGAAACCCTGTTGGTGTTGAAAACCCCAGGGAGGATGGTGAATATTATGGTGGGGTGGAAAACCAGCTCACTTTCCAAAAGGTACCTAATGTCCACTGAAGCCATTTAATGTACCTGTTAACACTACAGCATGGGATCTCCCCCAAAGTGGTTTACCCGAAAGAGATTTATCTCAGACCAAAGTAATAGTATCTGCTGACAGAGAAAGGACTTAAGTATGGCTCCAGAGGAGCCACTAAAAGACAGATCCTCTGAGCCATTTAGGCACCAAACTCCTTTGAAATCAGTGGGATCTGAGCATTTCAATAACTGGGAGGAATCTAGGTATGGGACTGGTTTTCAGTAAACATCATCATATTTTGAATTCATAGCACGACTTCTCCATTCTGGCTTTTGTCTTGCTGAGCAAAACTAATAGGATCTGTGGTTGGTTCCTGGAAATATTAGAGTCTTTTTTTTTTTTTTGCAGTAAGAGATAACCTGGTATAAGATGTCCTTCGAAAAAGAAAAAAAAAAAGAAAAAAAAGGAAAAAGACCATATTTCCAAATATCTGTTCTCTCTTCCACAGTAGAATATGAAAGGTAAATTACAATATTGCCAGGTATCAGTCCAAAACCCTGCAGGAAAATAAAGCTCTATCATCATATACAAGCACCTACATTCTCCATATTACATCACGGATGGCCTTAAATTCATCTGGCTCAAGGTTGTCCTTTGATTGGTATTCAAGTGGAGTGGTAAGTGTGTGCTCTCTAATCCCTGCAACACATGGTAATTTTTTCATTCTCTCTCCGTCTCCACCTGTTCCATGGTCCAGTGGAGGGCTGCAAATCCTATCAGGGGAGTGCAGCACTGCTAAGCCTGCTTCCCTGGCTCCAGTCCATCACATGTGCACTCAGGCTGCAGAGCACTGAGCCAGCTGCAGCCCAACGATCATGTTATCAGATGACGGATGGCTTCATATCAGGTGTTTAAACTGACGAGCTGCCCCATCTGGTAAATGATTTGGGAAGTCTGGCCTTGCTTGATGAATGGGGAAAGTGACAATGCCAATCAGTGTGACCCCTGCAGCTTCCCTGCTGCCGGCCCAACAGCCACAATCAAGTATATCCCACTGGTTTACTTTTTCAATCCCTTTGTCACTCTACTGAGACCTACTGTCACTAAATTGCCACTAAATTATATCATTAATCCAAATATTTTCCTTGTAAGAACCTTCACAAAACGCACACCACACCTTCAGCAGGGCTGGAAACCAGGTTAAGTTGACAGAAGACGACACAGTTATAGATGCTGGGAAGGGGGAGCTGTTATGGATTATTCTGGTGAGCAGGCCAGTGACACAATTATTGAGGCACTTTTTCTTGTGCCCTTGAAATTCAAAAAACATGGGGCTGAGCATCGAACATTGGAGGCAGATAGGATGGACTAGATTCTCATCTGGCACCAACTTGGAAAATCACGTACTTAAAGCACATGATGAATTCCCTCTAACTTCAGCAAAGCCGGATTAATTGCCATCAGCTTGAGACCCAGTCTTCGGTGTTTTATTAAAATACATATTACAGAATACGTGATTGAAAACTAACACTGTTTAAAATTACTACTGAAGTACTATTTCATAATGTGGTATTTAACGTCTATTAAAAAAAATACATCCTGTCTTTGTTTAAAATATTATTACTTTATTACTTAATTCTGTGAAATATAAATTACATAAACATGGGAGCTTGCACATTAATGTATTGTTAAATTTTCAGCCATGTACTGTATGCATTTGGCTTAGTTGCACAGTGTATCGCAAACTGGCTACTTATCATAATAGAGATCAAATAATGGAGACAGGGCAGAATACACAGAGACGACAAAAACAATTTTCAGTACAATATTTATTTTAATCAACAATTCAAAATGACTTAACTGGAGTTGTGAACAATCCAAATGCCATTTTGTTTTTGTTCTCAACTTAAAAACATATTTTTCTCCTCAGCCTCTTGATACATGTGGGTTTTTGTCCATCCCTATTAGAAAACCACTTTCTTAAAGAACAAGCAGCAGTGAATAAACTAAACAAAAGAGAGATCCTAATGAAAATGACAGCACAGCAGGTACACTTGTGATTTAGTGTCATTTCTCTTTGCATGCTGCAAAATTGTCAAGCATTTCAGGTATAAAAAGTAAAACCTTCTATTCCATACAGGATAACTGCTGCAAATTGGCAACATGTAGATATTTTAATAACAAGGCAAACATCAGCAGCTACCTGAGGCGTTTATCAGCCTTCAAGTCTTTACATTCGCTGTGGATCGTTCCTTTGTGTGCCGTAGTACTTATTTGTGAATCTGTATGCTTCCGGATGTATAGAGATTGTGCAATGTGATTTATGTTTTGCTAAGTTGTACGAAGCAGTTTTATCACTGGATCAGTGGCCAGCATTTCAATTTTATTGGTTATCTTTGCATAGGTCTGCCTCAGGTGAAATTCTATCATACTTGTGACATAAGGAACATATTTGGGGTTTATTCACTTATTAACCACAAAACTGAGGAGACAGGTTGTGATAACTCTCACATGTCATAGAACAGTGACATGCACTGTTCATATTGGCGTACACACATATTCAGGGGTTTGTTGTGTTTACCTTATACGCATAATGTGTCAGAATCCTGTGAGAAGACAGGCTTTGCATTAAACAGATCACTGGGATTTAAAATTTCTATTCATGAGGCACGTGGTGAGGTGTAGCTGCTGGGCAGCCGTGGTGTGTGTTTTTTCTTGCATCTCTCCTAAGACCAAAGGGCAAGTTTCAACACTCCGATAACCTTTCTTCTTGCACTGTTCCCCTCCTTGTAGTTCTCATGGCAGTAGTGCAGGGCATAACAACAGGCCCTTCCCCGGAGAGGACTGAAGGTACAGGGTGAGAATTTGCATAAATTAACAATGGGAATGCCAATATTTACTGGGACACCCCCCAAATATTTTCAGAAGGACACCAAAGCCAAGAGAGAAGGGAAAAGAGAGAATGCTATTTTTTCGTCATTTCCCTCCCACCCTCCATTCCTTTTATTTTTTCATCAGACACAAAAGATATTAAAAGCCATAAGGTCTGGTCTAGGATCACTGGGTCCTGAAAACAAGCAGTACGAGTTCTGGGTACAGAAGGAACGCAGAAGCCTCTGCAAAATTAGGTTTTTGTAAACAAAGACCATATAAAAGTCAAAATTAATATATAGTTGTTTTAAAACTGATTTGTATGCATAACACAAAAGTATAAATGACTTCACCAAGATTTATTGATTCATGTCAAGGCATCATTACTTTTCAAAGTGTGAAAAATGATCATATATTTATGACCTGCAGACTGAAGCTGTTTTGTGAATTAGCAAAAGCTCTGGAGAGGAGCAGCCTAATTGCATTATCATAGAATCAGAGATGGTTGTCAATTTTACCCCATTTAGCTTTTCTCCTTTAGTTTGTTAAAATGAAGGTGCCATACGTTGGTTGAATTCACTAATACCCTGATGAATGAGGTATTTTCCCAATAGGCTCACTACGAGTATAAACAGTGAATTAGGGATGATAGGTCATCAATCATATCTCCTTCAAACAGATCTTTGCCCTGAGATTATTCGTTATATATTAAGAGCACTTAGAAAGTTATCATAGAAAACACTCTGATGAAAAGACACTAAGTTGACCTTAATTCCTTCTTAGTTGGTTTGTAAAGGAGTTCATCTGTTCACATAGATATCCCTGTGTGATGGCATACTCATATCTAGGTTTGATTTTCTTCATTAACAGTCTTTGTTTCTCTTATCTTTTAAAAGACATGTAATTTTCATAGTATTCTCCTTCAATGTATCTGTATGCTACGGCTGAAATTCAGCATCTCCTCTGAATTTTAAGTGACTATTTTAATAGGTTTGAGAGTGTTCCCAGATTTCAAGAGGTATGCTGGTTACTAATTTTATAGGGAACCATCGTTCATGCTCCTCTTTGGAAAGGTATTTAACCATCATCGGGGTATCGTCTCTGCACACACACCGCACTGTAAGCAAGTCTTTCATCTCTGTTGATGAGCACCAGCCCCTGGTGGAAGTTAAGCATATGTTTAAGCAGTGTCCTGGCTGGAGGCACTTTCCTGGATGTTATCCTTAATTTAAACCAAAAAAGGTCAAAGGCAATCTATAATTCAGAGTACCTTTCACCTCCTGCAATGCAACTATGGCTGGCTCCAGCTGTGCTGCTGAGTCAGTGGGGGAGGCAGAGCAGGAATTCATCCATAATTGTGTCCTGCCCCGACCAGGGCCGCATCACGTGAGGCCCCATAACAAGCTGTGCTAATAATGTGCTAACAGATGCAGGAGGGCTTCTGCTCCCGTTCCCAGCAAATCTATGACTTATGCTGCTGGAGGCAAATTTGCCCTTCAAAGATGCACATTCAACACCCACTGAAATCAGCAGGGGGATGGTGCAGCAGGGCAGGGCTGGCATCCGTGTTAGCTCAGCCCGTTGATTTCCCTGGCTGCTGATGGAGCTCCCCATGCATCCCTTCGGTTTCCAGCAAGGAAGGAGGTATTGATGGTCAGGGGCCAGCTGTGGTGCTCAGGGCAAGACCCATGCTCCCTTTTACACCCATAGGGAACTCCCCATCCCCAAAACGCTGCCTTTCAGGAGGTGCTGGGCCAGAACCTGCACTTCACATTTAGTAGTCCTATGTGGACTAGTTTTCTGAAGAATTGGTTTGGGTCATCATCCACTGAAATGATATGTCTTAGGCACAGCAGCGTGACAGAGAGCAAACAGCAAGCAGATTGGAGCAATTATAATGAAGAGCCAAGTGCTGGGTTCCTAGGGTATTTGCATCCAAGGGTTGGGAGCTTTGGATAGTCGCTGTCTTTACCATTAGGTGAGACTGTAGAATCTTACTCTGGAGACTTTCAAAACCCAACTGGTTGCATTGCTGTGATATGTCCTATACCTACGTGGGGGGTGGTTGGACTAGATGATCTCTAGAAGTCCCTTCCAACCTCAGCAGTTCTGTGCTTCTGTGATTCTGTAACACAGCCACCACCTTCAACAGAGGTGGCTGTCTATGCCAGGAGGGGGAGGATCCTTCATTTACCTCCATGGTGAGCAGTTACTCACATTGATAGAAAACGCTAAAGCTCTGCCACTTGTTTTAGAGCTGGAGCTGTATTTTAAACCATTTTCCCCATCACAGGCTTTCAAATGTGGCTGTAGGTGTTGCACTTACACTTTCCCAGTCCTGTCTGGAATGGTATGGCCTAATTATGTTGCCTTATTTAATTCTTTGTGCTCAGACTCTGGCTGGAATATTTTCAGGTCTCAGGTACAATAGAGTAATTTTAACAAGTTGGTCACATTTAAATGCACCGTGAAAGTCTTTGTGCTTGAATGTGAAGGAGCACTGACTCCACCGCTCTCCCTATTTGCAGCAGCTATGGACACCTATCTGAGATGTCCCAAGGACAGTTTGAAGACCATCAAATTATAGACATGAATTTGGGATCCTATTAATATTTGTACAATAAAGGTTTTGTCTCCACAAGTGTTAAGGAAACCTAAAGGAGTGCTAACCCAGGGTGTGCACATTCTGACTCACCTAGATGTTTATGAATAATTTTTGCCATTAGGTAACCCACTAAAACCTCCAACACACAAACCGGTGATTACCAAAATGCTAAACATTGAGAAGAGAAGAAAACCGGTTCCTAGACTGAAACAAAAATCCTATAGAAGGCACAAATGTTTGTGAGGCTCCAAAGGTACTTTGTCTAAGGAATGGTGGGCATTTGCATAAGGCAAGTAACATTTCCACTGAATGGATTTTATCAGGGAGTCTACTCCCTTGAGTCTCTTTCTGTGATGACTGATTTTCTGGGGGGGGGTGGGGTGGTGGTGTGGAATTCTTCAGAAACTTCTCTGCATTCATATTCCCACCGCTGGCACTGCTGGCTTTGCAGGGCTAAGGCTGTGAAGGGAATGCAGGTTCGCTCTTCCCCAGCTGGAATTCACCGAATCGATTATTTTCGTTATTCGGCAGGCTAAAGCATGAGTCAAGCGGGTATGATAAGGTCAAGAAGATTAAGGGGAACGTGCAAACAAGCTGGGGGAGGAGATTGCATTGGTGCTGGAGGCCCCTTTCCTTGCCGTGCCCTGCGTTGGCTGTTATTGAGGAGAGATAGCCTTCAAATTCACGGTGAAACTTTAAAAGACAGAAAGGAGCTTTCAGGGAGGGGAGAATGGTAGCTCTTTTCGAGGGGTTAGCGTTTCCTTTGAGAAAAAGCAGGGATGTTTAGGAGAATGGGGAAGGTGTTATTGTAATAGAAACGTAAACTAAAGTGGGCTATTTCTAATTTAACAATGGGTGGCCCTGTTTTTATCAGTTTATGGTACCGTGTGGTTTTGTCTTCGTGAACACTCTTCTTTTGTCATTCAGCTATATAATCACCACCTTTTGTAAGATAATCACAGGTAATTAACTTTGTAACTGTTCTTGTCCTGTTAGACTAGTAATTGCCTGTCTCTGAATCACATATCTAGGAGGTTTCTCAGATAAAGGAAGATATGATCTATCCGTCATTTTAAGTCTTTTGACAACTGATTGAGGGCCAATTGTTTTACATATGGGGATATAGTTATGGCAATTCTCACTTTGATAGTGTTTCTGAAAGGCTGGACTGAGACTGAACCACGCATCCAAAAAATGCATCGCCCGTAATAGTGAGCCCTGTGCAATCTAACCAGACAAAAGCATTTAAATTCTACTACTTTTATGTACTTTATGACTTTGATTTACCCTTAGATGTACCGCATTGAGGATCAAATGGAATAATTCAGGTCTGAATAAAGAAAATAATCATAGCTTTATCGGCTAAGAACAAAAGCCCACCTTACCCTGTTGTCAGTCCCTGAGAATAAGCTAACCACCAACAGACGCCTGATGAGCGAAAAAACCCAAACATAGCGAATCTGGTGATATCTTCTTAGAGTATGTCCCCCACCTCGAAAAGATCTGCATCTCCAGTGCATTTTGACATGCAGATATATTACTCTAATTGAATAGCTTTATGTGGTTTTCTACCATGAAAATGTCCACTTTTAAGTCACTCTTTAATCATAGAATCATAGAATTGTAGGGGTTGGAAGGGACCTCGAGAGATCATCGGGTCCAACCCCGATCACTTTCTAATAGCTACATGTGAAGTTTTCACATCCATTCTGTGATCTGGAACTCTACAACTTAAGCACAAATTCTATGAAAGACTGCTTTGGACCTGCTGATTCATGTGATGCCTCTAATATTCTCCCTTACATTTGCCTTTCGGTAACATTTTCTTTATTTTTTTTTCCCAAGCCAAAAGATTCCTACTCCATGTGCCTGTTCCTCGTACAGAAGCAAAGGGAAATAATTTTTCTACCCATCATCCTTGATTGGGCTGCAGATAACAAAGATGTTGAATTATTTTTGCCCAGACAACTTAAAATTGCTGAGCATTATTATCCAAAATAATGTAACTCCACACTCTTTTATTTTATATGTTGCCACTGCATTAACAATTATTCATGGGGGAAGCCAGGAAATATAAATATCAATCTCTCAACTTCAACGTGTCCTTTGCTTGGTTAGTTGCCTGGCATTTTTCAAATTTGCATTTTATTCCCAACGACTCAGATTCTGATGCTTCGTTCTTCTTGTACTGATGCTTCATTCTTCTTGTACTGATGCTAGTTTTTTTATCAATGTAGTGGAAATTTAAACAAATATCTGGGGAAAAGAGAATCAGAGCCATATTGTCTGATAGCATTTTACTCACTAGAGCAACATCCTAGAAGACAGACACCAATGAGAACCTTACTGGCTGTTCTGGGACTTGTAGCTTGAGTATAACTTCCCTGGAGGGAGAGAGAAGGCTTTTGCAAACCCTGTACAATAAGCTTTCTAGGAAAATACTTCTGGAGGGGAGAAACTGGAGGACAGCAGCTCTTCTTTCCAAACCCGCAGACCTTCAACTCGATGGACAGCGAGACCTGGTGCTCTCTGCCCTTGCACACTCTCTCCTCAATAAAACTGACTCAGAGGAGTTTGGCTTTTTGGTCTTGTGAGTGTACCTAGAAACAGTCCCTAGAAACACAAACGCCTATACAGTGCTTCATGCTGTAGATTATTTACATGAAACTTTGGTTTTTTTTCTACTGTCTGAAGGAGGGAATATTTGAAAGCAATGCCAATAATTGTGGAAAATAAACCAACAACAGCCAATTTGCAGATGTTTGTAAATTGCTGCAGTTATCAATAAGTAAAGTTCTTTGTTCATTGGTAACTAAATACAAACAAACTTACAATTAGTTTTGAACAACATGGCAGAGGAAAATATGTTGGAGCATTGTATATTCAATTAACTTGAGTTTAGTACAAACTGATAAATGTTTCCCTATAATATCTGTCATTTGTATTCTGACTTTATTACAGAAAGAAGTAATTTTTGTCAAGAATCTCAGTAATATCTATATGTTGTATTAGAAATTATAATTTTGCTTGAGTTTAATTTTGCTTGAGTTTAATTGAATATTGGCAGGAATTTGTCAGGTATGTAGTAAGTCTCCACCATACAGAGCCTGGCCTGCATATCTTAAGAGGAATGATGTAGTCTGTCTCAACTATATTGAACTATATGCAGCAATCATTTAGTGAAATTCTGTGGCCTGTGTAATGCAAGAAGCTAGATTAGATTATCACAGTCATCCTTTCTGGCCTTATAATAAATGGAATCTGTGATATAAGATTGGCTTCATTCAGGTTAGTCATCACTGGGTGAATTTTGCAACCGTTATGCACATTGAGAATTACTCATTTCGGGGGAATTACTCACCATTCTGTGTACCAGGAAAGAATCAGACCCATGTTAATGAATGTCATAATGTAAAAAGGGTTTGAATAATGAGGGAACATACTATTTGAAACAGCCTGATGGCTTATAAACAGGACAACACATATGTGAAGTACCAAGGTAAAAAAGTCTTTGTTGCCTGCTTTGGCTAGTATTTGTAAAGCTCAAACCACCCTTGTGAGGAGCAGAACAGCAGGATTAACACAGGGCAGGCAGGAATTGAAAACCTCTGCCCCCTCCCTGATGCAGATCAGTGCCCGCAGCATCTTTCTCCATCCTCTGCAGGGACAGCACGGTGGCAACCAGTGGCAGAATTGAAATCACAGCGACGTTGCTCGTACGTCCCAAATCCCAGTGCTGTTCAGACTTTGATTGAATGTCCCAAGACAGAATTCAACACCTGGCTGAAAAGTTTCGCACCTGGCTTCAGTGCTCGACTCTCATACAAAGAGGAGCAGAGGAAGTTCACCTTGGACTTCTTCCAGCACTGCCTTTCAGAGTGCTCATGTGTGCAAACAGAAACAGGAGGTCAGCAACCGAAGAAAGCATCTTTGCCACAACAGCCACTGCCAGGCGAGGTGTCGGCATCTGTCAGGGGGCTGTCATTTCATCACTGCTGACTTTGGAGGCAATGCTAATGGCTGAAGGCTTTTGTGTCCCTTCTTGTTTCATTTCCTTGTCCCACAGTGAGCTGGCAGTTGTGTCAACACAGTATTTTGTGAAGCTGGGTTAAGAACCAATCCTGGATATCAGCAATTGAAAATAATTTAATAATTTATCTCTTAAAAAAAAAAAAAGGTGCTGGAGGCACTTTTTAACCCAGACCAATGGCACTGACCTCCACGGAGTGGCTGCCAGGAAGGGAGAGCACACCACAGTTGGAGAGAGAAAATACAGCTGGAATGGGAGGTGGAGGCAGAAGCTTTACAATCTACTGAAGGGAGCATCCCTGGTCCTGTGGTTCTGCTGCACTTCAGCATAAACATGAGATCTGTATAGCAGAATGTTGTCACCGGATCAGGATTTCCCATTTCAAAAGTAACCATCAGCTTAGCCCCAAATTCATTTTAAGCACCTCGGCTTTGCCATGGTGTTCATGTAGCAGCAGCAGTTAATTTTCCTGTGACAATGTTCTATTCTACTGACATTATCTCTTAAGTATAAGACTATTCTATTAAGGTGGATGAATTGAATTTCATTTCGTCTCACTTCAAATAATGGCATTCTATTCACATTGCTTTCAGTACATCATGGCAGAGTATGGACTTTTGTTAGAGGCTGGCACCCGCTAATGCTGTTATAGTAAGGGTAGAGATTTCTATTATAAATCCTCTTCTGTGGTGTTTTAAATCAGCTATAAAAGTTCCCTCCAAGATGAAACTTGGCACCAGGAAAAAAAAAAGAATTTTTTTTTAAAGTTAAGAATGATTTGGCTTGGTTGTTTTAAATGACTTACAACTGTATAAATGGAAAAAGTTTATCAGTTCAAGGCATATTTAAAATTTCTATAAATCAGCGTCTCTTCAGCTCAAGCATATAGCTTGACATTAGTTCGTAATGTATTCTAATTGCCTTTTGTATTATGAAAAATAACAAGTTCTTAAACTTTGGAGAGTGTGTCTTCTATATGTCAAGTAACTACTTTTCATAAGGAGTTTTACTGCATATATTCTAAATATGTTTTTATCCCAAAGAGATGTTAAAAATAACATATTCATAAATCTGCTGTAATTCATGCTTTCATGGTAAACTTTTAACACTTATGAAACAGCTGTTACAGTCAGTATTTTTTTGTGTTATAACAACTCCCTGTTTAAAACCCATGATGTATCCCATTTCAGAAAAAAACTCCACTTAACCGGGATTTGAGGAGCAAACAAGACAACATGGAAATCCAGCCTGTTCTCCCGGGCAAAGCTGGGATGGGCGACCACTCACTCTCCAGAACATGGCAGCTTCTGGGCTCTCCCTTCTCCTACTCTGCCGTCAACTGCATGTCCCCTTCAGGCTTTTATCCCTGTGGTGTATGCATTCTTGGCCACCTCATTCACTTCATCACTCCTAAAGAAATCCCTTTGTGAGGAAGCTGTTTCACAAAATAATATAGAATACTCTGGACATAGCAAACTCCCCTGAATTCTAACACTATCAAGGGACTTGCTGTTTTACCAGCAGCCACAATGCAGAGAACATGTGCACGTTTTAAACAGCAAAACACTTCTGTTCTTTTTGTACTTTGTAACTTTCTAAATTACTGTGCCTATTTGATACACTTTAAATGACTGACAAACTTAGAAATTTGTGTATTTGTTATTTGTTGAATATTCATTGGTCAACGGAAATGCCCACCTACTCTACGCTTATTCACGAACCTTTTTATTAACCCCATGGTTTTCACTGCACCTTAGCAAGCACAGCATTAAAGTCCAAACATGTGGTCTTCAAATGCTCACATATGTTACATCACACTAAAACTTGTGTAAGAGGTATTAATAAGTGCTTGCATCACAGCAATTGCACGTTATTGTAATGCACTTCAATCATGGGAAAAACATTAAAGCACGTACTGCTGACAGATGTCACCAGCTTCCAACCTGAAGCTGGGTAAATGTCTGGCTCCAGGTTTCTAAGTAGTAACTGGCTTGAGCAGACATCTACTCTCAGGCTAGCAAATTCAAGGTTAAAAATAAGTCTTTTCCCAACAGACTTCCATTCTTCTACAGATATTCAGAGTGAGTGAAATAGTTTTGTTGTGCCATTGAGGTAACCAAGAACATCTTCTCCAGGGAAGCCATGTCTTTCATGAAGGCTGAGGTAATAGCAATGCCCATAGAGACCAGGGGAATAAATTTCCATTTCTCATTGCAGAAAATGTCCAGTAAATTAAAAATTATGAACCTCAGAGCAGTCCCTATCAAGGTGGTTGAGGTCTCCAAGCATTCATTAGCCTGGCTCTCAAAACATCATGAATTCCATTTATGAATTCACAAATGCAGTGTAAGGAGCAAAAGGAGATCATGGATATCTCATTCATTGCCACAGAATGTTTTAGGAAATCAAATAATGAAACATTGTTAAAAGCCTTCTGTAGGGTACATCCTTTTTGATGGATCAAAAATCCATCCTGGTCTTGCTTAATCCTTTACACCAGTGTTGCAAGCTGTTCTGCCAGCATTGACCTCCTTACCTACATACTGAGCCTTATATGAGAAATACCATCTCTCACACAGTTGTAGCAATACACTTCTTACATGAGACACCTTCTTCTCCAGGAACCTGTTAGAAAAGCGTGCTTTAGGGCTCAGTGCTTTTGTCACTATGTGTGCTGCAGGTTACTGCCAGTCACTGCAATCCTTTGCCACTGACCGATGTGCAAAGTATAAAGCCACCTCAAAACAAGTTCTGTGTGTGCAATATTGGACACTAGCTTCCACTTTTTGCAATCATGCCTGAACTCTTCAATCCCTTTTATGACTCTCTGATATCCTCAGAGAAACTTGTTTTTGCTAATCACCAGAACAATGGCATATTGGTCCAGAAAATACCCAAAGAACAATATGAGAGAACAAAAATAATAATTCAGCTCCAAATTTTTCATATCTGCTATGTGATTCCTACAGTGGAAAATAAGACAAACTACAATGCATCAGCTGAGGAATGTGCTATGGGATCTATAAATGGAATTCGGAGTATTTCCACTAAAATATCATCATCTTAAGTATTAGTCATATGGCAGTGTGGACAATAGCGATACAGAGTCTACAGTCAGAGCAGCCACTTGTTATTGCAGATCATTTCACATTTTCAAGAAATACCAAACAAAGACACAGCAAATTTAACTGCAGACGTGCCCAAATGCCTCAAAGTTCAGAAAGAAGGAGACTGAACACACAGATAAGAGTGGTCTATATGCTATTCCAACCCCTAAATAAATGCATGAAAAAAATACTTCCTCTTTAGGCAAAAAGCTTGTCTTCATGGGAAAGTAAACAAAGCGCTGTTTGAAAATAGGTACCAGAGTAGGGTCACCCTGTAGGCAAACCCATATCTTGTTCCCAGTTCTATAGGAATTTTCTGACCTGAGATCTACCACAAAGGTCCCCAGGACAGTTTTGAGGAGAGCAGAGCAACATCCCTAGTAGCAGTGAGAGCTAAAGCGCTGGGGAGCTGGCAGAATGAGCATGGTTATGCCTATTTGGCCTATAAAGAGAATAGAAAAGGATGTGACCCACCCATGGTGATACTGCAGCTTGGGCATTGCAAGAAGGAGCAAAATCAAGGCCTTCGCATGTCATTTATAACAACATTCATACCAACTATTTGAGACATGGGGACTTCCAGTTGTTTTTCCATGAAGGCAAATAACAAAGGAAGTAATAGACAAATATATATATATATAAAGCAAAGTAAGTAATAGACAAATGCATATATAGATATATAAAGCATATAATATAACAAGTTTCAGGGATGGTTTGGGTCATCTTTATTTCAGGGGACATATGTGAGAGTGTGGAAAGACAACAATTCCTTGGTCTAAGAAAATGTGCTAGTGAAAGCAATAGAGTTAGCATCAGAACACATGCTTCTGGTAAAATAAGACATTTGTAAACATTGGGGGTCAGATGTGCTGACACTTCTGAGATAACTTGATTGTGAAATTGCTGCATTAATGTTTTAGAGGAAGATGTGTAAAGTTTAAAAAAAAAAACCAGAAGAGAGGATAAAATCCTCTTCGCTTTCCTAGCTTGAGCAGTTTAAGAGATGCTCAGCTGTGACTAGAGTGGAAAGGATGCCAACTTTCCAGCGTGTGTGTGCACATTTCTTTTGCTCATAATTAATAGCCCCTGTGCTTGCTAAGTTTTTGGAAAGCAGCTCGCAGCCTACCTAGGTAATGCCTTCTGACAACGTTTTGAAGATCAGTTATGTCATATGGCTGCCTTTTAGAAAAAAAATTGTAATGCATAGCAGCGCCATATGGCATCTCTGAAGAATCAGCCGGATTGGACAGACATTCATTGGATAAAGTCCCACAGCACTTGGAAAAGAATGTAGTCCTGTTGCCAAAATGTGGCCTTTGTTAATCTCCTAACTATTATTGTGCAGAAACCAATTCATCTGTATTAATTATAAACAAATTTTAATTACTTCAGTAAAAGCTCATTATACAAATATCTAATGCCAAACAAGCTGCCTTAACCCTTTGTGAGACTCCAAAGAAAACTTTGCTTGGCTGTGGGTGTTCTGAGAAAAGCTGAAATTTCAGCAAGAGCGCAGAGTACAATTGTGTGACATTTATGTTTTCCTCTTCTCATATTTCATGCTGCATGTGCGTTTTACAGCCTCTATCAAAATAGTGTGTCTGTGGGTATAAAAGGCCATTTACACCTCAAATCTGAGAACACATAACTGATCATGACATTTTCTATTGTTTAAGGTTTCAAAGTAAAATATAGTCCATTTAAAATCGCAATGATTCGCAGTGGCATGAATAACATGACAAACTGTGACGGGTTCATAGTTAAGCATTCATCACCATCCAGGTTTGCTCAGTTTTTCTGCCTGGGTTGTAGACCTACCAGTGACCAATCCATCTGAAACATAAGGGCATGGTGTTTGGGGGAACCTGAGGTGCAGTTGCTGATTATGCAGTCTTCACCCATTAAGAGACTAAGGGGTCTGATCCCTCTCACAGGAATGTGTTTTGCAGTACAGTTAAGCAAAACACTCCAGTTAAGTTACACTCAGCAAGTCTTTGTGCAAACTTTTTGCTTGTTTTTTTCATCCATGTGGATTTTCCCTCTCTAGCCTGGATTCTTCCATTTGTCGGAGTCACAATTTGTGCTATGGTACAGGGTTCCTAAACCCAATGTAGCCTGTCCAAAGAACTGGGCACCATAAAAAGGGCTCCCATAATTTCCCTTTGACATGGGTGAGTAGCAGGGCTCTTCCTTGTAACTTGTCTATCATCAACAAACACTCTAGGAGTTTGGAGAGGTTAACTTGTTTAGACTGTTCTGCCACATGACATATTAACACAACAGGCCCAAGGTCAAGAAAACACAAAGAAGGACCCTGGAGTTTTGCCATGAGTTTCAGCTTTGAATGAAATCCAAAACTCAGTGAAAAAGAAAACAAAAAACCCAAAGCAACACTTACTTAGTTTAAGGTCAAAACCATCCAACTTATCTTAACTATCCATCTTACTTGAATTATTAGAGCATAAAGTATCAAACTCCTACAGTCTTAAATCTCTCCAGACTTGCTGAAAAAATTGACCCAAAGTAATGAAACCTACAGGAATTTGACATGTTGAGGGTTACAAATGACATTTCACAACTATATGTATTTTCTTATTTTATAGGAGTTTTCATATGAGAAAACAAAATCTTAAAAATTCACACTTGTATAGCAATTTTGGAATAATATGTGAACTTCAGGGCTACCTGTAGTTGTGTGTTGGTGCTTCAACCATGTTGTCTTGACAAAACCTCCTGATAGTATTTGGATCACTCTTTAGACCTTATCAGCCTAAAACTAATAGAACCACATTGTGCCTTCTTCCTGCCTTAAATTTTGGTGTTCCCACTAAAAATGTCCATTTCACTTTATTTTTTCTGCTACTGCTGTATTGGCATAAATATTGTCATGAAAGGTAATTCCAGGGTAATTAATACACGGTTTTATCTTTATCTCTTCGTTCAATGCTCTCTGTAATGTCACCTCTAATCATCAAGGTTAAGTATACTTTCTCTGTATTAAATCGACAGAAACATGCTTAGTGGCCTGTATGTAATGGCCTTATGACCACTGAATGGCCTTATGAACAATAAATGGTCTTATATGCGATGAACAGTCTTTAACATTAGGGACCATAAATTGCAATGGCCAGTGCACACTGTTGAGCAAAGATGTTCTCTGGCACAGCAGTCTGTTTTCCTGGAAATCACTGACTGAAATGTTGTCTAGAGAACTAATTTCTTCTCCTTAGAAGACAGAGGGAATTCACAGAAGGAGAAATCTGAAGCAGACAATTTTTTTTGCTAAGAGCTCTCTAATCCACTAAATTTCTAGGAAGCCATATCTCATTTTACATCTGAACATACCAACATCTTATAGTATTAAAACTTGAATGACAAAAGCTGAAATCTAAGAACTTTTTTGAATATAAAATTGCCATGGATAGCTACTTGTTTTCTGTTGTGCTTCTGGGAAATTTTCACTTAAATTAAAAAAATAACACAAAGATTGAAAATATCAAATATGGATGCCTAAAATTAGAGAGCTAGGGCATATTGAGATGCTTGGCTAATAGCTGGGTACTCAGAGATCCTGACTGTAGAGTCCTCACTGAAGTATTACTGACACTATGTATCCTTTTCATACATAAAGCAAGCAATCTGCATGTGTTTTCTAAATACAGATTTATGCACCTAGCTTTAAACAGCCATGCTTGTATTATGGAACTAAGTGAAACACTTTAGCAAGGGGCAGATGAGTATTTTCAAATTCTCTTCCCAGAGGTTCTGTCTTACTAGATAGCTCATTTCATTTCAACTAAGTTACAGAAAGAATATGTTTTCATTATATCCCAAATAAAAAGCATGGAACCAGAAATTCTTATTACTGAAAAATCAAACACGCTGTAGAAAATGTATGCTGAAAGTCTTACATTACATTTTATGTTTTGCCTACTTGGTCTTTTTTCCCATTATCTCTCACAATTAGGCCTCAGTAAATTGAGGGTTACAGTCAAAAACAGCAAGGAAGAATCATGAAGCTGGCAGGACTGACTGTGCAAGTAGCCAGAGCATCTGTTTCAAAACAGTGCCATGAAATGAAACTGCAGGGAAGAAAATGCATCAAGGAAAGAGATGCATTATCAAGAAACCAGAAGCACTCAAGAGGAAAAAGCCAGAGAAACCCAAATTAAAAGTGATACAAAATTTGGTGCCACCTAAATAGGTGGCAGGTCATGCACTGACTGTCAAGGTTAGACTGGTCTGGTCCTTGCTTGAAGATCATCAGAGAAAAGCACCTACCATGCCACAAATAGAGTAGATGTGCTGAAGCAGCCAAAATGGGGAGGTCCTTTATCAGCAAGCCGTGCCTTACTTTTGAAACTGCCAGACCCTAACCAGAGCACCAGCTAGGACTTGCATGGGATGTGTTTTTTGCAATTTTTCCCCATGTTTGTCTTTGTACTCTATTAACTGTATAATATGCAAAAAATAAGTAACCAGGAAAAATTAAAGGGAGGCCACCAACTCTCCAAGGCCAATTTATATCCAATCAAATGCAGCAAGGGAACTTAATCTGGGAAAGTAGAAAAGGGCTTAAGTCTTGCATGTCAGGCCTGAACTGTTATTCTGTGCTTGGTCATGGCTGCTGAGAGCAAAATACCTTGGGAAACATCAAAAAAGTTAGTACGTTGCTATGCTGCCATGTTTATATGAATTAAAGAGCCCTGGTATAGCTTGGGAAGAATGCAATCCCCTGTATCGCCAAAAAGAGTTGGGGCCTCTGATGGTAACAAGCTCCGGTACTTGTGTCAGACCACGTTCAATATGCTTTTGTACTATCAGCCAGGAAGGGAGAACTCTATGACGGATCTTTGTGCCCTGGGTTAATAAAGATTTCAAAAGGAATTTTATAAAAACCGAAGATGCCATAGCATTTTTTCTTTGAGAAAAAAATAATAATTACAAAACCTAGCAGTGTGAACCACTGTACTTTTCCTGGCTTTTAATATTAAGCAATTAGCATTACTCTAAAATTTACCACAGCACAAATTAATAATAGGCTTATTTTAGAGTTTTTAAGACTCACTGATTAATACCCTGGAAAGAAACCATTACTGCTTAGTGCGTGAGACTATTTTTGTTTCTCCGATGCTGTGGTTTCCAAGCTTATGAAGAGGTTTGGAGACGTTTCCCAATTTTGATCACTTTACAGTAGGACAGACTCAGTCTGAAGTGGTGTGCCTCGATACAGCTGCCAGCAGTCCCTTTGGGTTCGTGTCTCTGTGTGGATGCCCTTTCCTTTAAATGATGAATTCACACACATGTTGCAGAGTAGGTTTCGATTTCCTGGGTATGTAACTTTGCTGAGATTTTCTTTTATTAGGAAGAAAGAATGGTGTCTTCTGATGATTAAATCCATCACTGAGGAAAGAATGGCTTCCCTCCTCTGTGATTCTCCCTTATGAGCTGTCATTAGGTAGAGACAGGATGGGAGGCTGGCTGTGCTGCCTGGGTCTGGGAGTACTACACGGGTCCCAGGCTGATCCCATGTAGGTGACTTTCTGGGTGTTGCGTGTGAGTCATGGCTCTTGCTCACGCTGTGTCTCCACTTCCTTACCCGCTAACCAGACCTTTCTGTTTGTGAAGTACATTGGTGAAAAACACCATGTGAGAGCAGAGCACTATAGCAATCTTTTGAGAGTCTGAGAAAATATTTGTAGTGTTAAATGCTGTGGGCCTGCACTTTCTGACATGGCACCATTATAAATACTTTCTACTTATCAGAAAGCTTGTGAATCATTTCCCCTCATTTTCCTCCTTACCAAGAACCACAATTGCCACAAAAACAGATCTATTCTTGATTCCTTTTTAAAGAAACTATGCTTGCCAATTCTGCTGAGTGGTTGAAAAAAGCACGCAACTCAAAATAGTACATGCGATAGTGTGAGTACCCTCTGAAATGATCTGTGGTATTTTTGCTGCAGATACTGATCCGATAGTGTTGCATAACATCCAAACAGTGAAACCAGCTTCCCGAGAAAAGCATTCAGTTAGTCTGGGAGAACTACCCACCCTGCGTGGGAAGCTAATATGCACAGAAATGAAAGAGGTGACAGCTTTTCTTCTCTCTTGTTGTAATTTTAAGGCCCATATGTACACAACGTGAGTAGAGGAAGCGATGGAGGGAACTCCCTACTCCCTCTACTGGGAAGAACCAGAAGACCCAACCTCCACACCTTTCCTCGTATTTTTATACTTATCTTTACTTAGTGTTACTTTCTCCAAAGCCATTTTTGTTTGTAATTAGGACATATTTCAACATGTGCAAGTGATACTATGCTGTTATCAGGTCCCTGTTTCTGAGAGGCTGCAGGCACTACTGCACAGTGTGTGCTATGGGGAGGGTACATCTGGCTACCGGCAAGTTGGCTTTGCTTGGGTGCTGAGGTCTGGATCTCAGCAGGGAAGGAGGATTACTGCTGGGTGAACTGTGGGCACCTTTTTGGCCTTATTAAGGTTAGTAGAGTGAGAACTGAGAAAACCAACAGTATCACCACTGCAGAATGGAGGTTGCAGTGGTCTTTTTGTGCCCCTTTCAAGGTGGAGGTTCTATAACAGAGAAGGATCTCCTGACCAACACCAGTGGCAACATTACTGAGCTCTGTCCCACCTGACTGTGGACAGTATCGCTGAAAACCTTCATCTGTACAGAGTGGATTTGCACTGGAGTGTATTTTGGAAGGGCTTTTCTATGAGATGTGGGGCAAAGCTCCTGGGTGTTCTTGGCTGAGGGTTTTGAGAATGAGGGTTTTGGCAGATACGTTTCTCTGGAGATCCTTATAATCTGGTACAGGCTCTAGCTACAGTGATGCTATATAAAACGGGGCAGAATTCATATTTCTGATACAACGACTTCAATGACTGACAAGATGAACAAGGAAAAGGGTCATACTTCTTCCCCTCCCCCCTCCCCTCAATCCTGTATTCTCTACTACTCCAGTTCTCATGGGAAATATAAGTACTCGGTAGTATGGAGAAACACTTGAAAACATAACAAAGCAAGTTTTATTTCCTAATTCAAAAGGCCTTAAGTATGATTACAGGAAGAACCATAAACCACACCACAACACGCTGACCATTGTCCCCAGCATTGCTGCTGGCCTCTAGACACCTGTGAAAGAGAGTAGATCTTTTCTCTAGATTGGTACTGTTTTCCGACACAATATCAGAAATTAATTATTTAATAAGATTCAATGCTGTCCGGATTTCCAGCTGTGGATGTGTGTGAAATGGAGTGTGTGAAATTAGTGCTATGATGAACTTAGCACGAGGAGCGGTGAGGTACACTTTAGCAGAAAGAGTGGTGATGTGCACGTTAGCACATCAATTTATCCAATGTGGAGTGAAGCGGAAAATATTTATAAATCATTTGTCTTTCTAAAGGAAGGTGATGCTAAGAAGTTGCCCTTAACATGTTTGATAAGCACATTCTGATGTGATTTAAGTCCTTAGATAGACTCAAAATGAATACAGAGAGCCTTGTGGCTTTGATACCAACAGAAATGAACACATCAGAGAGCGCCTGATATGTAGGATGGTAAAGAACTGACAGATACGCCTCACAGAAATCTTATAGTTAAAAGTCAAGGTAAAATTATAAAAAAAAAATATGGGTGATAGCTGCTGCAGTAATAATATAACTTAAGAAAAATGAAAGTTTATATGAGAAAGAGAAGGGAGGGAAGAATGCAGCTTGAGAACCCTTTATCAAGGAAATGAGACAGACCCAACACATACACAAACCAGATACCCTAGGGTGATTGTGTCTCCACTCAGATGGAGGAAGGAGACAGCTCTGCCCCCCAGCCGAGCAGAAGGACAAGCTTGCAGGCACCTTCTTCTTTTCACTTGTCTTTTACCTTTACCATGGAACTGCAGTCACAAGTGGGAAAAAATGGGATCCAGGTAAGCAGCTGAAATGTAAGGAAGCCAATAGCGGCCAGCCCATTTTGTTCTCTTTGTCCTGGCTTCCTTGAGGAAGGAGCCTGGAGTTCCTCTTTGCTTTGGTGACGAGGGATCAGGCAAGTCTTGGGCTACATGGAAGAACACCAGGTTAGTGATCAAAAGTTCAGTTGGACAAAGACATGTCACACACTGAATCAACATCTGTTTTGATTAAGGCAAAGATCCTGTTCTGGTGATTTGTTGTGTCCCTGTCCCCCTGCTAATGTCACTATAGGTAAACCTTTCAAGTAAGTTTTGCATGGTCCATAGACAAGGTAAGGCTGGTTTGGTTAAATCTGCCAAACCCAGGAAAAAGTGGTTTAACCCAACTGAAGTGGCTTCTGTTTCTTTCATGTCAAGTATTGTCTAAAGTTGTGGGTTTTACATTTTAAAGAAATCTTTATAGGAAAGTAGGGAGCTACAGATTAGAACTCGGAAAGGAACTGATACTGGGCTTGTTTCTGTGGACTCAGGTGTGGTGAAAGTACCACACAAGTAGACTTGAGAGGTCTTTTCTTAGCCCATTCCGTCAGCAGGAAGAGATAATTCAGAATCAGTTGATACACATACACCAATATCCTTGCAAGATGCAGATAGAGGCTCAGACAAGGTCTACTTTATTATGACAATGCCAAAATGATGACATCATTCAGAAATACTGCTTTGATCATTAGTTTGGCATCACAGGTAGCCCAGAATGATTCCAAAGGAGTTCCTGTAAGCCCTGAAGGGATTATGTATTTATAATTGTATGTTGTTTGGCGTATGAGAAACTTTGCAATGTTAGGGTTAACATAAGTTCTGAAAGTGATTAAAGGTGATGGTCTAAAATTAAACAGGAAAATACAGGCTATGGCAGTCAGTATATGTGACAGACATGAAGTAAATAGGCAGAAAAAATAAAATAAAATCAAGACTATATTTGAAATACCACCACATAAAAATATATCAGAAGTACTATGGTTCATCAGCATGGTAAAATTTGAAGCAAATTCATACTTAACCTCCTGTTAAAAAAGCCAATCTTTTTTATAAACTGCTTAGAACAGACATTGAAAAGAAATGGGATAGAGAACAGGAGTGTGCTTTTGAGAGTTTAAAGACTCTATTGACTACATACCCAGTTCTGGCATTTTATGATGTTTCTCAGGCTACAGCTGTTTCAGCAGATGCCAGCAGCTATGGTCTTGGTATGGTGCTACTCCAATTACATGGACATGATTGGAAACCTGTAGCTTATTGTTCCAGATAGCTTTCAAATGCCAAAACCAAGCACAATCCAATAGAGGGAGAATATTGGGCAACCATATGGGCACACAAAAGAATGATCTACTATGTTCTTAGTCTTGATAATGTCTAATGACAGCCCCGTGATGCCCATGTTATTAATAAGGTACTGCTTAGACCGTGGAGATCATTCATGCATTTGAAATATGGACATATACCCTACTGCAAAATCTGCTCATGTTAAGTTTATCTGGAAACTTAGGGAGATCACTCTTGTCGGTAGAAGTGATCAACAAGGCCTAAGTGTAAGCTGTCCTTTTGACACACTGGCACCACTGCAGAAACCAGGTGGGTTAAAATAATCATACATGATTTATGCATAATTGCTACATGTATTTGCAGTAATCTAAGCTTGCCAGTGCAGGCACTTCTCAGAGCCCAACTGCTGTCCCAGCCATCCATGGCTTCTGTAGGCAGAGATCTCTCTGAAGTCTGAGATTAGCTGACTATAATTAACACTTTCAAGTTCCCTTTATCTTTTTTTCTAAGAACTGTCGTTTACCCATTAGAAGTGAAGTTATTACAAAAGATACACTAGGGACCCTGATATTTACCCAAATGCAGGGCAGGATGTTGGTATAATAGGTCCAAGTAAGCAGCTCCAAAACCATGGGATAAAATCGTGTATCCCATGATATCCAGAAAGAAAGAAGGAATTCAGAGAGCTCTCATATACTCATTGTGACCTGGGAGGCTTTAGGGAAGAGAAGAGAAAACAGCATCTGCAGGGGAAAAATGTCTGGTTGGTTGGTTGGTGTTCTTCCTATTTTTGTTTCTTTATTTTCTTTTTTTATTTAAATAAAAGATGTGTGGCTATCCTGCTTCCCACTCATTCCACAAGTAAGTAGAACAGGAAAAAGTTTATATATGTAGAACAGAGAAAAGTTTATATATAGAGGGACATACATATGTGTGTCTATATATATCTATCTATCTGAGCTAGATACTCTGTGAGATATACAATGTCTGTGAAGCGTAATTCAATAGCTTTTGTGACGTGGAATAAACCTCAACACACCATATCCAGATTAAAACCTCCCATATTAAATGGATCTGGTTAAAGGACTTCAGATGAAGAGAAGCTAACTCTTGGAATCCTCAAACTTTCTTCTTTAATTATTGGAGTGGATCCCAAAGCTTATGCAAACTGAAATTAGGAAACCTTGTTCTGGTATAGCTAAACAAGAAAGAATATTGGACTCTCTCAGCTTTTTTCATTGGCTGTTTGTAAACTCTGAAATGCTGACTGAGTAACAGTGATCCCAATAAAGAGATAATTTTGCTGAAGAATGCTAAATTTAATAAACAGAAATCTCCAGCTTTGAAATTGGAAATCTGAAGGAATCAATTTCACAGGAGTCCCAGAAAACAGAGAGACTGACTTCATCTAGAAATCACTGAAGCCTACAATTCATCTGGATCTGCAATTTGCTGCCATGTAGCAAATTTCACTAGAAGATTGTTTATGGATTGAGAAAGGCAAAAGGAGGACACTGGGAGGTTTATGCTGTTTCTTCAGAACTGTATGAGAAGATAAACAAGCAAGAGTGGGAAGCTTCCAAGCAAAGAAATTTTTAAGAGAAATAGGAAAAGCAACATCACATGTATTATTTGGGTTTTATTAAATAAAGTTGGAATAATTATTCATTGTGAGAAGAGAGCTTATATTTCTGTAAAGAATCACAGAGGTACTTACCTTCTCACAGTGATAGAGTTGGTATAAAAAAAGATATCATTGTTTAAAAAAAGGAAAATTCAAAAGGACAAAGTAGAAGCTCATGCTCACCAAACAGACAAATATAAGTAATTAATCAACTCTAATTTCAAACCTGAACCTTTTTTTATTATTAATTTCCCAGCAGATTTTTCATACCGGTGCTGAAGAGCAGAACTGACCTGTAAGTTCTTCCTTCAGCTCCTAACCCAGAGGAGATGACATGGTTATGAGACTACAAGCCAGTCCCACTTACGTGGCTCTGTAAAATGTAGGTATCAGTACCTTTCCCCAAACTCACAGACACTGTACCAATACTGGAAATGTAAATATTTAAGCAGAAACAGCCCATTTCTCATAAAGGACCTTCCAAAAAGCTTATTTTCCATTTCTTTAAACTCCTTGCAAAGGGGCAGTTGCTGCTGTAAGGTTAATCTTTCCCAGCACCATGTCCCGTAGGCAATGAGAGCGGCTCAGAAGTCATACCTTCTTGGATCTCTTGGATGATTTAGAGACATTTTATAAATCATTTCACTACTGGCAGTGAACAAACACCAGTGTAAAACAGGGAAATTAATCCTTTATATATTTTAGCATGTTTGTAGCCTTGCAGACTAAAGATAGTTTCCACTTTTGAAATTTTTAAAAATGCCTTCAAAATTCAACTGACTTGGTTTCTGCTATATAGGACATAGCTATCAAATACATCATGTTTACCTTTTTTTTGCCCATGGTTAAAAGGCAAGTAATTGTGTAAGAAGGAAAGAAGTTTGAGTTAAAAATACATTATTTGAAGAGTATTTTTAGTAATAAGGTCTGTGAGTGCTCTAGTTCAGCTCCTTCCCTAGGAAATCAGTGGCCAAACACGTCAGCTATTTCAGTGAGACAGAATCAGGTTGTTTCCACAGACGGGCAATAAATTATTATGGCACTTCAGATGAAATTTTGACACATGCAGCAGCACCTAATTTCAAGAAAAGTTCTGACGAATTGATGGAGAATAGACCAGAATTGATTGCTACTCAGTTCAACTAAAGGTAGCTGAATTTAGCTTTTTCTTTTTCTTTTTTTTTTTTTAAACCATATAACATGTGGGTTTTCTTAGGCATCCTCGTTACTACTTTCCCTTTAAAATGTTTTTTTTTTTTGCATAGTGCTGTGTAGTGTTAAAAGTGTTGTGTTTATTTCCTCCACATTCTATAAATAGCATCTCTCACACCATGCTTTGCTCTTTCTCAATATTTCTGTTATGGTTTATTTACTTCCTATGTCCTCTTAACTTCTACCTTTGAAAGTTTTTAGAAGGAAAGCTTTTGCCAGTGAAAGGGGAAAAAGATACTTCTGTCTTCTATGAGACATCGTTTTTTTCATTCCTTCTACTTTTCCTATTTGAGAGCAGATGTAATAAGTGACTGATGTATCAAAGCATCTTCTTTGTAATGATGTGCATATGAGACAACATTTTAAGTCGCTATTGATCTGCAAATAACTATTCCTGAGCAAACTAGATTTCATCAGTCACTTTCTAAAAATAAACCAGGCTGTAAATAGAGTCCAACAAATGAAGTAGTATCAGACTCAATTATCTAGCTGAGTTTTTTCCACACCATTCTGAAACTTTGAAATATTTCCGTTTGCTATGACACTTGTTGGGGTTTTTTTTGGTTTTGTTTTGTTTTCTTTTAAAAATAAAATACCTATGTTACACTACATGTGTCCTGGACCTTGAGTTATGTACTACACCCTAGTTAAAGCTTGAATTTGAAATTGCTGTCTTGCAAATTCTAAAATAGTAATGGAAGGATGATACCTGAGCAAGGCAAAGTCTAAACTTGATTCGGTCAAAACATGTAGGTATATAAACAAGTGTAAAGACACAGTAAAGGAAACCAATATAGAAAAAAACCCCTCCAATATATCTAAACCTCTAAGTTTATGGATCCCTGTGAAGGAGTTTTCCAGCTTATAGAGACGTATGTGTTTTGAAGCAAACGCTACAATAAAAACTGCCTTCGAGAACAGAAAAGATTTCCACACCACACCACACACCCCTTCCCCCCACCCCTTCCCCGGGCTTTAAAATATACCTTTGTTTAACTTAGTTTGATGCAAATATAAACAGTGGTTGGGGGTGTGTGGAAAATGCAGTTTAAGTTACATCATACAGAGGTCATGATATTTATAGAGTTCCCAGCTAGACCAATTTGTTTTTATTTACAGCTGGAGACATGGAGATCTGATATACCAGGGGAGGACTTCACCCTTCTTTATGAAATCTGAATGAGCCCGATACTCGATACGGGTGCAGGGTCAGTATATTGGTTAGTTGCAGCCAGCAGGGAAATATAGTTATATTCCCAATTTAAGCCTACATGTAAGTGGAATAATGTACTGTCAACATGTCAGCAAAAAAGATAAGAGAGTTAGGCTGTTAGTCTTCCATATACAAAATGTCACTATACTTTTTAGGAGACATAGCACTGAGGGACCATGTGTATACAAAAGGAAACCTGGAACAGATCACGCACCTTGGATTCATTACTTCATAGTAGGTGTGCACGATTACGTACATTACAGATGGTCACTGCCTCTAGTTAAACAGTAGGTATATTTAAAGGGGGAGTGTGCTGGTCTTCAGAGGTTGTCCTAAGAGAGGTCCCCTCTTTGCCTTGGAGGCAAGGGTTTCCCTGCCTGCAGCTCAGCTTTTGGGGGACTTTCTAGTGGTGTTTAGGTAAACAGCTTTGTGGCTGCTTATTTTATTACTGTCTGATAATAGACCACTATTGTTTATTGCAGGTGGCTGCCCAGCAGGTGGGAAGTTAAGGAACTGTACACATGTGTGTTAGGGCAACGGTTTCCCCTTGTTAGGCAGGGTATCCTGTGTGGAGTGTGTGTGCAAGCGCGCCCGCACGCGCGTGTGTGTGTGTGTGTCTTGTGTGGCAGTTAATACAGCACTTATTGCTTCCAGGAACCTCAACAGCAAAATGTTTCCTGCTCTTTGACATTGATGGAAACCAAATTTATTATTTCCATTTTGGTGTTTTCACGTTTGTTAGAGAAGAAGCGCTAAGCCTGTATGATTTCAGCACAATCTAGTCTTGTGGTTTCAACACAGATTAAAAAAAAAAAACAACACCCCACAACTCAGCACTAAAATATTTTCTATGCTTAAATACATTTAATATTAACTATGCATTTAATAAATATTCAACATGTAGCTTATATAAATCAAACATGGATTAAGACACAATAAACTTTTTGCTGCTGTGAAAGTTTTCCAAAATGTTTTTTTCTCTCTCTCTTCTTGCTTGGTATTGTTTTATTTAACCAGTAGCATCTCTTCTCTCGGAAAGATTTGTTTTTTAATCCAAATACATGCTTCACTGAAAATGAGTGACAAAGCTGGCATTCCCACAGATGACTGCCAATATATATTTTTTGGTTGTGTGACCTTTTCCGAAACAGCCCAGCTCCCCTTTTTTTTTTTCTGTCACTGTGCATATAACCTTCTGCAAAGAGTATCAGAATGCTGCAACATTTAGAGGTGTTCAGGAGTCCTGACAATGCCAAAAGGCAAAGGAGAATGCAAAAAAATCTCCTTAGTATCTAATTTAATTAAGGGATGTACCAAATAAATATACATGAAGCAGGACTAAAATCTATCACATCAGACAAGGAGATGTGAAAACGTACGTCAGTGGATCTTGTAAAGTCCTGAAAGTAGATAGCCTCTCTTTTCTAATTTGGAAGGAACTTAATGCGTTTCCCTCACCACTAAAAGCAGAGGGTAAACAATGGTATGAACAGAGAGCGAAGCAGGTAATATGTCAGCTCTTGCAGCATGTACATCACCTAGTGGACATGCTTTGCATACTAAAGGGTGGGGAACTATCCTGCTACTGCACATATCCTGCTCTCGTTATCAAGCGCTAGTCCTGGTGCACGTTTCTGTCATATGTGAAGCTGCAAAGTGCATCCAGCAGCTCCTGCCTCCACCAAGTGCCTGGAGCAGGGGCACCCTTCCTGCAACACGGGACTTTTCATGTCTTTGCTGCTTTTCTGTGCTGAGGTGAAGGCAGGATTTAGCCAGTACTCTGGCTCAACCGGGAAGGATTGCCCATAGAAAGCATGTGTGAAACATTAATGTGAATCCAGCAGCTGCCTCTGGCCTGCTGCTGTTCTCTGCACAGCACGGCCTACAAAAGGTGTGTGAACAGACTCATGTGAAAATGAACACTAAAATGTAAAATACACTTGTAAATTAGAGGGAAAACTGGGAAAACGTGGTTAAGGTTTGGAAGCTAAAGCTACAGAGGATCCAGCTTAGCATTCTATCTGACTATTTAGTTTTATACAAACATTTCCTGCACCACTCCATCAAAAGGAGCGCTTGTCAAATGAGCACTGCAGCGAGCACACACAGCCCCCGTCCACACGCCAAGGCCCAATCCAGCTCCAGCGGAAGCGAACAGCAGGATTCTCACGTGCTTTGAGGAGGGTGAAACCAAGCCTTTCAGAAGTCGAAGATGCTCAAATAGAGAGACGTGGCTGGAAAAAAAAAAAAACCAACAAACAAAACCCCAAACTTTAAAAGCCTGGACAGTTTGAGTGAAAAAGTGTGTGAGGAGATTGTCTGAGCTCCGTGTGGGGACGTGTGACAATGTGTAACACTCAGAGCTGCAAGGCAGTGGCAATTAGAAGGGACATATTTGCCTCTATTTTTAAACTGCAATGAGGTGAGTTGATATCTAAGTTCTCTTCCAAGAATTTCAGTGCAGATGACTGCCCAAAACATAATTATTCACAGTAAAGAATAAGCCACGTTTCAGCTTTGAACATTTGATCGGTCTCTGTACCATCAAAATACAGTCAGATTTGGACAGCCTAGCAGGATATTTCTGACTTCCATGTGCAACTATACTTTTACCAGCCTTTCTCTCACACAATGTCACACAGTGATACACAGTGTAAATCCTTCATATGTCAAATCAGACATGGCATCTACAGTCTGCAGGAAAAAAACCTGCAGGGTGTAAAGTTACCAAGTATTTGTGAGGTCTACTGTGAGGCTGCATTTTTTTTTTCTTCTTGCAAACATGAATTCATCTTTCAAGGAACATGTTTATTTCTCCTTTTTCACTGAAACATATCTATTTTCTCCAGGGAAAAACTAGATAAAAGAAAAAGGTATGGATAAGGGAAGTTTGCAGTGAGCCAGGCTTCAATCATCTTTGCAATATAATGGTAACATTTGATGTTTACCATCTTTTATTATTTAGGAATCATGTCCATTTATTTTCCCAGAGTTTCCGAGGAAAGTGTAGTTGCCATGAAGTGATAAGCATTTACCGGTCTTTGCTACACTTTGTTACCTGGGTTGGCTTAGCCCTTACTGGGAGCGATGGGAAACACTGTGCAACACGAGCTAGGGCTGGATGTTTAATAGGTGATTTCTGTATTCTCCTTATATGAAGAGAAGGCAGAAGTCTGTAAACTTAATCACTTTAATTGTTAATAACTCAGACAAGAGTTTCCAGAGTTTCCAAAGCTAAACTGATGTTCCTTCCCTATTTTAGAAGATAATACCTAGAAAGCAGACTGATCTTTTAGAATGAAGGTACGCGCCAAAGAGGAAGAGCTGTGGGTTTATTTTAAAACTGTAAACTGAGAATTAGGACTCGGTGTTCAGTCCCTGACAGTTCAGCAAAACACGCTCTGGGACCACTGGTAAATCTTTCATTTATTTTTCAGCTTACAAATACAACGACTGGCACAAGAGTATCACACCACGAAGATTTTTGGGCTCAACTAAAGTTTCTAGGTCTGGTGTAGATGAAGGAAGCTTTGTGAAATTTGCTGGGTTTAGATTATTTTGAAATAATACTTTTTTAAAGGTTCTCCTGTGATTTTGGCCTGGAAATAGACCTCTGTAAAACAGATAGCTTTTAAATTAGAAATCAATGCCAGGCTTGTGGCTTCTCACCATTTTTGTAAATTGAAATCACAGTAGACCAAAACATCTCGTGATATATGCTCTGTTGAGCTGAATTTCCTTCAAGGTAAATTTGACCCTGTATTACTCTATGCCAGCCAGTTCATTAAAGCTACATGTCCCATAATATCTGCAGGAAAGATAGATTTATTCAGGTCATAAAACTTATTTTAAATGTATTTTCAAAATCAACTAAATTTTCAAAGCCAGACTCAGAGGCAGATAAATATTGCTATAAATAAGTATATAAATGCTTCCTCCCCTTCTGGAAACGTGCACGTGCTTATGATAAACACACATCAGGTTACTTTGCATTCAATGGGTCTATTTATGTGTTTAAAATTGGGCATCTGTAAATTTGCAAGATTAGGCCCATAGAGTATGTGCGTGCATGTGTGCGTGCGTTCACACGTGTATGTACAAGAATAAAGAATGCAGCTTGATTAGAAGTTCTGTTCTATGCTCACTCTTTTACTTTACATCTGACATTTGAAAAAGCGAAGCTAAATGTCCAGGCAGCTCTGACAGTTCCAATCCATTATCTGCAACCTTAAAAAACCCCAGTCTTTTTTGCTCAATATATGAAGTTGATGTGGATTTTGGTGGCTGTTGTTTTTTTTTTTTTTGGAGGAGACGCCTTCTTTATATAGTGTCAACATGATATCAATAGTACCGGTTTGCTGTAGGTTGTGTGATTGACAACAATATTCTCTGTGAAACATAGAAAGGAATAACTGGTGAATCGGAAAATATATGGATGCCTACTGAAATGATTATGTAACAAAACACGGAGTCAAACGGTGGCATGCTTCTATTAATTGTAGATGATAGTAATTAATTTTCACTGCAGTTGCAATCGTGTCGCTGCTTTCCGAAGAATCCAGAATCCCCTTCCAGGAAAGTGTGAAATTGCATCTGGGTTCTGCAAGCCATGAAAGACTATAAATTTCTTAAAAAAAAAAAAAAAAGAAAGAGAGAGGGAGGCCTTCTCGATACTGTACTTTAGAAAGAGGGAAAAACAAAGGGAAAAAGAAAATGATAATTGTTTTCTCTAAGGCTATTATCTAATGCAAAAGCAAACAGTCTGACTGGAAATCAGCTAACAGAAGGGGATTAGAGAGTAGATCTGAGAGTGGCTTGATTTCTAGCACTGCTGTCTCTTCACACAGTGATGAGACACAGGCAGAGCAGCCAGGAGCTCTCCAGATGGCTAGAGAAAGTGTTTGTCTTGGGTTACTGCAGGGCAGTCTGGACTCTTAAAGCCGGGGAGGCATCATTAGGGAGCAAGTTAGATGTCCACCCAGTAAAAGCGAGCGAAAGAAAGAAAGAGTAGGCAGGCTGCCCGAAAGGGACCGCGCTCGCCTATTGTTAACATATACTTGACCCGCACTAACCTCCTCACGACACAGATGTCTCCTACCTCTATCACCTCCCACTGCTTTAAGCCCTCCCCCCTGCACCTGGGTAGCGGGGCCGGGCCGGCTGCCGGCAGTATGCTGCCTGTCTTGCGAGGTGCCTGCTAGCGGGGGAGCCGGGCGCGGCGGCGCGGGGAGCGGCGCAGCCTTGGACGGGCGGCTCGGCTCGGCACCGCACCGGCGCGGCTTCGCCGGGGGCAGAGCTATGCGTCGGCTGCCCGGGGACACGCAGAGACCCCGCCACTGACAGCGGCCGCTCCCTGCGCTCCACATCACGTTTGTCTGCGGCGGAGGCGGCTGCGAGGAGAAGGACCTGGGCATTAACTATCTCGACTTGGAGACTTTGCTTTATTTTTGGTTCTTATCCTTTCCCGTGGAACCAGTCGTCTCTCTCGAGCTGATCCTCCTTTAAAAAAAAAAAAAAAAGAGCGAGAGAGAGGGTGGGGGGAAGAGCAGCTGGAGTTTCTCCTCAGCTCGTTTTGACTTTTGTGGACGTGGATCATCTGGACTGGGAAGGGAAGCCGCGCTGCGCTGCTCTCCCCTTTCCCACCCCCTCGCCCCTCCAGCAGCCTGGGCTGCCGGCTCTCCCCCGAGCAGGACGGGAACTTTTATTTGCAGCTCGCAGTCCGTGGCGAATGGTGGGAATCTCCGGTCCTTTGCAGTGTGAGTATGGGGCGCGGGCAGGGCGCGCTGGGGCGGGGGGAGGGTGGGAGCCCGAACCCCTTTTTTTTTTTTCTTCCCCTTTCTCCTTTCCCGTAGGGTTCCCCTAGCTCGGTGGGGTTCCCGTGGCTGTAACTAACCCAGGCGGACCGGGTCTGCCGCTGTGCCCGGGCAAGGTTAGCGTTGCATGGGGCTATTGCTACCCCCGCTGTCTCCGGCTCACAAACTCGCACCCCGAATGTTTCTCAAGAGCCCAGAAACCAAACCACCCAGGTTTTTTTATTATCATTATTTTTATAAAAGAAAATGACCCTTCTATGCGTATATTCTTCCACAGCGTTAGGTTTCTGTCTTCATTTAGGACTTGCCTTTTTTTTTTTTTTTTTTTTCCTTCCCCCCCTCCCCCCTCCGGATCACAGCTAGCCAATGTGAGCCGGAGAGTCTGAAATATTTCTGGTGGGATTTTCTTTTTGTTTGTTTCATTACGATCATCGGATTATGTAGCACTGGCAACATCACTTCAGGCTATTTTGCAAGAAATATTCCAGGCGGTACGCATCTTCTTGAGCTGCACCGCGATCTTGCAACCATCTCGTTTCCTTAAAAGATAGGGTAACCCCAGGATTTGCATTTCCGAAACTGCGATACAATGTAATTGTGTCATCTCGTCTCTCTGAGCTGAGGGGTTTGAGTCCATAAAATCCTAACTCACCTTCGATAAGGGGAACTGGAAGGATGAGAACAACACTCCAGCCATTTAGACGAGCCTTTGACTTTTGGGGAGTGAGAGTCCTTTTGTTAGTGCCAAAGTTGTGAGATCGGGCTAAAATTTGGTTTAGGGTAGGGCAGGACAGGACTTGCCACCCTGGCAGGGGCACCCACGACTCCATTGCACGCTGATTTATGGAGAAATGTACCCTGCTCTCCTAAATGTTAGAGAGAAACTGAAAGTAACGCCTCGGACTCAGCTCTCAAATCGCTCTTGTTCCAAGCAGGAGCTAAAATGTTACTTCCTTCAGTTCACTGAGGAGTTTAAAGGAGGGAGAGCGAAGGGAAGAGGCGCCTAGGCAGCCTCCCCCGCATGCCCTCCAAGTCGCAGCCTGGCTACCGGAGCCCGGCGCGGCGGGACCGCCTTGCCCGGCCTCGGCCGGGAGCTCCCCGCCACCGCCGCAGTGGGAAACAGCCGCTTCGAAGCCTCTCGGATAGAGCAGTCCTCGATGCAGGCTCTGCCAGTCAATCACTTCCACCCCTCCGTACCTCCGCCTTGCCCTAAATCACGGCACGGAGAGCGGCCGTCTCTCGCAGTCCCCTGGCACTGGCTGCCCTGAAGCCGGCAGCTCCTGCCTGCGGACCGCGACCCGCTCAGCCCCTGAGAGCAAACCTCCCCTCCAGAGCTGCTCGCGTGTTCCGCTGCCAAGCGCGGCAGGGCTGGGAGCGCCTGCCTTTGCTCTGCCGGAACGTCTCCGAGGTGCTCTCGGGAGGGTGCGTTGTGCACAGTTGCGCGCTTGCCTTCGCAGGCAGAGCAGGACGGCGGTGACGGGCATGGCATCTCGGGGGTTGGGCACAGAGAGGTGTGCGCGCCTCTCCAGAGCGGTCCGCGGGAGCTGCCGTGCTGTCCCTGGGAACGCAGCAAGTGCCAAGCGCTTGGCTATAGGCACAGCCCTGACTAACGAAAAGGATGTCTTCTGAGTCTTGGTATGTACAGCCAAGCGTTTGCTCCAGCAAATACTCGTGTGCTTAATGTAACGCTGACCCCTTTAACTTTTAACATCGCTTCCCCTAATTAATCTGTTCAGGCCCCAGTCTTAAATGGCTGTCCACAGCTGCTGCAAATTGATTTATCCCCTGATGGTGGTCCGAGTTGCTGACCAAAGCAGGATCTCCCCCCCTTCCATTTTTGGTCTACTAATCTGTTTTGACTTATTTCCTACTTACAGTAATGCTTGCATGCTTTTTGAAGGACTTAGAAAATATTTTCTTTTGACATGTAGCTAGAAACATAATTATTGTATTTGTAAACACAATATGTTGGGGCTAAGGGTGAATATAATTTCTTTAATTATACCCTCGTAGCCTTACATTTCCTTCTCTATTTCTGCATCCTGACAGATGCAATGGAAAGTTTACATAAGCAACTTTGTTAACTGTAGTTTGAAGCGAGACGTGAAAGACATTTTTAGCTCTGAATTCTCTTGTCCAGGTTTTCTGTTCTGCTTTTCTGTTAACGGTTTAGTGAATCTGGATAGCCAAGAGGATTGAAAGTGGTTTCTAATGGTTGTTAAAGCTGATGCTTGACCTTTCCATGGGAAGCCTGAAAACCTCATTCAGTTTATTCTGGGCTGATTTCCTTAGGAAATCCAATATGATCAGGGAATTTCCTTCAGCTTGCCTGGATGTTAAGAAAGTTAGTCTATCTTGTTTATACGTCCTGATTTTAGCACTAGGTGTTTCTGTGGCTCCCCATAAATAGGAAAAAAACCCAAACCAAAAACCAAAACCAACCAAACAAACAAAAAACCGTAGGAAAAAGATCTGAACATGGCATATTCGTAACTGCACGTCTATGAAAGTAAGCTGGCAAAGGCTTTGTTAGGTGTGAGATGCACTGCAGACTCAGTGTACAGGCTTTCAATTACGAAGTTGCACTACATTTGATAATTTGTAACTTCTGAGGTCAGTTCTATCATATATAAACCTTCAAGATCATTGTTACTTACTACTTCCAAGTCGTGCGTCATTTTTCTTTGCTGTCATGGGAAGCACGACCACACATCAGCGCAAGAAAACCCCAAACCTCACCAAAAACCCAACCCACCCTTAAATCCGCCGATGTCTCTTGGCAAGCTGAAGCCAGGCGAAGGGCGTGCAGGAGATAGATGATGGCAAGACTTCTTCCTTCACCCCACGTTTGCAGGAGGGTGAGCGGCTGGGTTCCCGAGTGAGCATGCTGTAGGAGACAAGAACCATTCTGTTTGTAATGGAATGCAGACAGCACTGTTAGGTCACTGCTTCCTGGCAACTGCTGCTCGAGTTGTTTTTCTTCAAAGGCTTTGAGCTTTTAAATAGTTTCCAAAGTCTTTTTAAGTAAAACGTTGGCTTCTACCATTTTTGACCACCTTAACGTTAACTCGTTTTGTGCCTAAATAATGGACCAGTAAAACATCACACAGTGTCTCTCATCTGTGTATACTTAACACTACGTATGCCTGCACACACATGGAGCTTTATACTGGAAGTATTGTTTATGGAATAAAGGGGAGAAAAACAGCTCCACCTGGAGTGCTGGTCAGTGGCTAGTCAGTTCAGGACATTCTCCCCTGTCAAATCCTGTTTCTCACTTCTCTGAAATGAACCTCAGACGACAGGCATTGAATGCGAAGCTCACTTCACTGAGGTACTGTGCAGACTGCAAACTCCGCTCGGTGCCAGACACTTTGGGGGAATTGGGCATCTGCAGTGTTCGCACTGGGGGTGATGGGAGAAAGGGCTTGCAATCGTCATTTCCATCTTTCAAATCCACTTGCCACAGTCCATTACTGTTAAATCTTTAGCTAATTGAATAAGGATATTACTATGTTGCTATTGAAGGAGGTTCAGATATTTTAGATTGGGGGGAGCATGTGTGTGTGGGGGAATCTTGTTCTTTGTTCTGTAGAAATTTAAGTTGTCATGCAGAGATCAAGGAGACTTATCAGCCAAAATAAAACATGATTTTGGTGTTGGGAAGGGGTTATTTTTCATAGCTTGGCTAAAGAAATGTGAAAAAGAAAATTATTTAAAATTTGAATACATTAAAAAAAACTTTGATCCATGTAGTCAGTAGCAGCCTGCTCTTTTTCATACAGCCTCTAATAGCAACCTGTATTATTTACGAAAGTTTAAAGCAACACTGAATTTAGTATAAGTAGTGAGTGTAAATTCTTAAAACATTGGCTTCCAGATTTCATTCTCTTCACCTTCATTCACGTGATAGATCTAAAAAAGTTAGTTTAAAAACTGAAGTTTCAATGTAAAGGATCTTGGTTTTCCACATAGATGTTCCTTTTAAAAAAAAACAACCCAACAACCAGCTTCAAAATAACAGTTATCCTGTTCTTATTTACAATAAAGTTGATTAGTTTAATACGTAGTAGCATAAATACATCAGGAAGTAGCATACTGTGTGGTTTTGTGGATAAAGAGAAATGATCAGCAGATGTAAAATCAAAGTCAAAATATCCTGCCCTTTAAAAGGCTTTTTTTTCCTCCCTAAAATATTTTCATCTGAAAGACACTGACTTCCATCTACATTTTTTTTTCTGCTATTGATACGAAAGTTTCCAAATAACGTTTAGAGAACAGTGGACATTTTATTAAAGTAAACATTAGTTCAGTATAATGGAGGTAATTGTAAGTGATAAGAGCAGAGCAGGTTATCTGTGTGTTGTTTAAACAGAAGGAGCTATTTTGCACCATTTCCAGTAGCCATCTGTAGAGGAGAAGGGTTTGCACCTGTCTGTCCACACTAATTATAGATTAGGTCCAAAGAAATGAAATTTGAGTAGGCTTTCTCTTAATGAAATCCATAGTGATTTTATTGTAAATGTGTTTTGTGTACAGACAGTGATGGCTGGGCTGCGAGTAAAATAAATTGCTGTATGGCTGTCATGTACTTGTAGTTGTAAAGCAGGATACTGCTGCATTAACAAAGGTGCTGAATAAAAATGCAGTGCTCCGTTTAAGTCCTAGGCTTCAGTGCTGGCTTTACCTAGGTTTATTCAAAAAGGTTCACTGTAAGCATAGTCTTTTTAGGGATATGTTTCAGGGTAGGCTTCTTAGTTACCATCACTATCGCATCAGTGTGCTGGCATATAGGTGGTCCTTTGGCTGAAATATGAGGTAGAAATGGTTTCAGGTTAAATATGCAGGCACATTCTGAGTGTGTCAGAAATACTTTCCTCTGGTTTAACACTGAATTACCAAAACAAAGTGGAAAGAGTGAGAAATGCATTCTGCAGTAAAAGGTCACATGAATTTCTACCACATCTGTTTATAGTAATTATGAACATAATTAACATAAGAATTACAAGTGAAGTAATGACAGGCTGAGCTATGAGATATTATGCCATAATGGTCATATGTTGGAATTCTCACGTTATAGCACACTAGAATTCACATATTCAATGCAAGAAAGAAAATGTTAGATTTCTATCTATTTTAATGCTTCAAAACTTATCTGCCTCGGGCAGATGGACTTTACGCTTTATAGGAAGGTAACCCATTATTAAGAGAGAGTCAGTTGAAATTAAGATTTCTAGCCTGCAGCTTGGACTTTGAGACAGCTGTGCTTATGGAACACCACTTCTGTTACACATTTGTACTCTGATCGTATTTATTTTATTAACACACATTGCTGTATTTTTAAATGTGTTTTCACACTGAACTGCTTACATTAAAAAGGATCCTGGGTTAGATTTTCTTCTATTTCTTTCTATTTGAATTGTGATTCAAATAGTAAAACTGCCTGTCGGAATGACCAACATAGATGACACGTTGTGGCTCTGCGAGAGATGAGAATCTGGTGGATCCTAAATTAGTTCATGGCATTATGTACATGTGTATATATATTTCAAGGAAGAAAATCCCTAACAAAAATCCCTAAAAATAGAGCAATCTCTCATTTGTACTTAATATTTTGAAAGAATGTATGCAGAGAGAAAGCTCTGTGGTACCTTGCGGGTTGAATGCATTAAAGTCACTTTTTCTTTAGCAATGCATAGAGCATACCATTAGGTTTAGGGGCTAAGGTTTCAAATGAGTTGACTAACTTTTGTAATATGACCTGTCTGGTTACCTCTAAATATGGTTGTCACACTACTGACAACTGGAGGAAGTTGAGGGAGAAGTGGCCCTTCTTTCAGGATAAAAATACTGGCTGAGGAATGCATAGTAAATTTGACATGTGAAAATCAGTTTGTCTTTAACAAAAAAAGCGAAGTCCTGTTTTCGAGGTTGGCAAATTTGCCAAAGTGCTGTCTTTCTAAGGCTAAGCATATAGAGAGGTTTATGAATTTTTTTTTTTTTAAATACCTTGCGCTATGTCTCAGTGATACCAAGAGGTTTTCGCATTATTGGATTAGTGGAGGATTTGTGACAGACCCCTTTTTATCTGACATTCATTGCAGTGACACGATTTTCACACACACGCCCTTCCCCCATCTAGGTTCTGGTTTTCACTTTGTATTATGTGTCAAATTCCCTTTATTTCTTTTCTTGTGGAAAAAGCTGCTATCTTGGCCGAGTGATTTTGGAAGGAGTTCTGCACTGAACAATGCCTGTCTCACTCCAGCATGCCGTCATTGTCCTCATCCCAGTCTTCATAGCTCTCCTTTGCAGATGTGCAAGGGAAACTCGTTCCCTTAACAAATAAGTGTTGGCTCTTTGGGAGAAACATTTAGAAAACTTTAAAACCCAGGTGCACAGAGTTTGTTTGGCACCCTGGAGCTGGCACAGCTGTTTGGCTGGCTGTGCTAGTGGTTGCTTCGCTGCCTGCCCTTGCTGTATCTTGTGATGACCCAGTCCTCTTTAATGAATCCTGTCAAAATAAACCCTCAAAATCTGAACTGTTAAGTGTAGAGAACCTACTTTGACTTATTGTTCATCCTCTACTGCATGGTAGCACTGCTTGTAGGGGCAGCATTGTGTTCAAGCTCTTGGGCCACCAGCAAGGCCGAGCAGGTTGGGCTGGGTTTGGACTTGGCCAAACCCAGTGCAGGTCTGTCCTGTGACCTTGGGGAGCCGTGAGCCGTCATGGTGTGTGAAGGGGAGCCGGGCTGAAGGCAGTCCTGGGGATGTCACCTTGGTGGAAACGGAGGTGACTCAGGTGGGGGAGCCAGCACTGCGCTCCCCAAGGTCTCTGGCAGGGTCCTTGTCCCGGAGAGGCTTCGGGGCAGCTTCTAGTGGCTGAGCCGGGTCTGATGGGCGCCTGCGGTCAGGTACTAGCGCACCTCGGGGAGCCCCCGCCTTCTCACCCGGCGGGCGGCGCGGAGGTGGCGCCTCCTCTTATGCCGGGCGCGGCCTCCCTGGGGACCCCGGGCCGGGCCGTGCCGCGCCTCCCCAGCCCCGCTCCCTCACACCCACCGTGCATCCTCCGGCCTCCATCTGGGCCGCGCTGATACCGTAATCGCCCCGATGCACGCCGCCGTCCCACTCCCCCCGTGCCGGCAGGACAGCGGAGGCGCGATGTGCGGTCCTTGCGCCGCAGATAAGCTGCGAGGTGCGTTTAAGGCGCACAAAGCCCCGGCCGCGCCGACACCTCCCTCCCTTCCTCCCTCCCTCCGCCGGAAGGTAATCTCCTCCCGCGGTTCGGGAGAGGCGGGCGGACGGCGGGGAGGGGGGACGACGACGACGACAACAACAACACCACCACCCTTCGCCGCCCCCCGGCTCTCTCCCCGTCTCCCTCGGCGCTGCACAAGTCGATAGGAGCGGGGAGAAGTGAAGATGTAACCTCTTATCTCCCCCCTGTAGCGGGCGGGGGATTTACAGGCAGAGATTAGCTGGGGGGGAGAAGGGATCTGCCTTTTGTTGTGCCTGGGGCGGCCGCGGCCTGGGCGCTGCCTCCCCCGCCCCCGCCCCGCGCGGAGGGGTGTGCGTGAGGGGGTCGCCCGGCGGGAGGGAGGAGGTGGCTGGGAACTAACAATAGGTTACCGAGGCACCCCACTTTAACCACGGTCGGGGGAAGAGAGGACGAGAGCGGCTCGCCTGGATGTTTCGTGGGACGGGAGTGGAAAGGACCGGCGCGGCGGGAGAACCGCCAGCCCCGGGCGGGAGCGGGGTGGCGGCCGGGGCCAAGGTGAACGGCGGCGTGCTGTGGCGCGGGATCTGCCTTGCAGCCAGCCTGGCCCTGCCTGAGGGGAGCTGGCAGGAGCGAGCTGCCATCCCCACCCTCTCAGTGTTGGGGTGGCTTCGCTGCAGGCGCCTGTCTTCCGAAGTGCCCGCAGAGGGTGACGGCGGGTTTTAGGAAAAGTGGCTTTTTTTTGGGGGGGGACAACCTTTGTTCTTATTTTGGACTTTCGATGGTGATTTTTCCAGTTCTCGCCTGATTAAGATGCCGTGCACACCAGGTGTGTGCACGTACACTGCCTTAGGAAGAAACGGGTGTCAGCAGCGATCGTTTCTTAGAGCAATATTAAACAATTACCTGTAAAATATATTTAAAAGTTTGAAATATTTATATTGCCGTTTCACTTTGTCAAGCATTTGCACAAATATATAGATATGATCCGGTAACTAAAAGCCTAATTAAAATTTGTTTAAAGCCAGGGGGGCATGTATTCTTGTTGACAGCGGCGGATCGATAGGGTAAGACAATAGAGCCCCATTATTTTACTTCCATTGACTGAACATATTGACATTTCAGGTTTGCGATTGCCTCAGTGAGCATGATGAAACACTGAAATTCACGAACCAACTGTCTGGAGTGGCACATATATTACTGTATGTCATCTCTGCCTTCAGGTTACCTTATCACTGAAGCAGAATGGTAATGGATGGCAGCAGAGTACTTCAGAGGGTTAGAGCTCTTATCAGTTAAGAAGCTGACACGTAGCAAGTTTCAGGAGTATCTTTAATTACACCTGTGTACAAGGGGAGATGGTCCTTGTTACCTGCTGCCGCGCTTCAGAGTTTTACAGGCTCAGAAGCAGACAGGGTGACAAGGTATTTATGTTTCATATTTTGTATACGTGACTTGATACCTGAAACTTTTCTGAGAGCCCAAGGACCTCCTGATTGTTCTGTTTGCATACTTGCCATGTTTGCCAATGGCAGCATCTCAGCCTGGTCTGGATGCTCAAGTTCCAGAGCACCTGCTAGACCTTCTCCCAGTCTGAAGATTGCAAAGTAACCGAAGAACAACTTTAAAATAAATAAATAAATACACTTTGAGTTTCCTGCCTCTGAACATGCTCTATCAACAATGCTCAGGGAATTCAGTGCTGTGAATATATTGCAGAATGATATATATACACATTTTTTCCCTTAGTATAAGCACTGCAAAAAGAAATGTCTGTGCAATATGTGCACATGTATGCATAAGTGTATATATTAATTTATATGATTGCATATAAATGCCTATATAAAGATGACCCAGTGACTGCAGTACATACAATGTGCCTTATTATTTCAAAGGCTTTCAGATGTTCTTTAAAATCTAGCTGACTGTAGAATGAAATCCATCAGGGTTAGGCAGAGATAGAGACTGAAATTAATTTAAAGCAGGAGCTAATATGAAAGAGCCACTAGTGATTTAACTCATTTTTAAAAGTAAGTGTAATGAAAATATAAAATGTATTCTGGGTGTGCCGTCTACTCAGCAATTGTTGCCATCAAGTGGACTGCTGATGCCCTTTAAGATGGTAAAAAGAAAACTAGTCCTTTATACCATTTTCATGAAAATGTTAGGTTTCTGTTTGATCAGCAGGTGCTGTTGAGATGAAAGCCATGTGTAAATTTTCAGAAGGCCGAAAGTGTCAATTCAGAAAAGGAAAGTGATAAGAGAAAATGCAATCAGTTTTCCTGTTTTCAATTTGTGCAGGATTTGAAGAGCTGTTTTGTTAAACTGCTACATCTGCTCCAATATGAATATTGAACTACTTCCACTAAAAATAACACCCTATAATTTGGAAGCCATTGCAATCTTTTGTTAATGCAAGTGGGTTATTTAAAAAAAAATCTATTCTGAAAAATCTCCTGCCTAATGTGCATTTTTGTTTATCGGCACTTTTATCTTCAGCAGATAAAATGGCATTATGCAATTAGGACCATATCTATTTGGACTGTAAAAATGGCACTGGATAGCTGAATGTCGCTATATTGGTAAAAGGACTTGACTCGTAAGTTTAAAATAATTTTATTAATAAACTGTGATTGTATCTTAAAATTACGAGTGACTGCTTCCCCATTGCAACAGCACAGCTTTACCTACTGCCGAGGACCTCGTGCAAAGTAAAGGATGTTCAGAGTACAACAGAACATTCTTGGGCTTGTTTCGTTCCATCTGTGCCTGCAAATCTTAAGTTTAGGCTCATCAAGGACATTTTAGTTCATGGGGCTTTCGGAGTAACTTTTTTCCATGGTTAAAGGAAACAGTTAAATCTGGCTCAGATGCATATATACCAAAGGATTCACTGCTGTGGAGATGCTAACCCAATTGAGTTTTATGAACCTGGAAAGCACAGCATTGGTAGAGCATAAATTTTCTATCAGAGGCATCTCCGGAGAAAATAACATTATTGCTTTTTAATTAAAAAAAAAAATCTAATGAAAAGGGTATGTGTTAATTTTATAAATAAGTATCTAATTGAAGAAGTGATAATTCACTGTTAACATCTATAGAGCCCTGTGTACACAACATGAGTAAACATGTGCAGAATAAAAAGAGAGTTTTTACTTCTTTATTTCAACATGGAGAATTACCTGGTTTTAATACTAGAATGAGTTTTAGCTGCTGGATTCTCTTCTAGTAGTCAGGAATTCAGTTTTTTTGGCAGGTGTCTGCATGGGAAAGGGCCTTGCTGATGCCTCTGTTTGGTTTTGCTATTGGATTTGTAAGCTTTTGACCTTGGGGGATTTTCCTCAAAGTGATCTACAGATCAGAAATAATTAAAATTCAATAAACTGAAATTTAAATATAGAATGGATTTTGTGTGAGATCTGTGCTTGTGGTAAGTTGTCTAGAAGTTTATAGTTTGTATTCCCAAACATAACTGTGTGCACACATGTGCATAAATTTGTGTAGAATGACAGAGGGATGATTATTTATACAGATTTTATCCAAAACTCTGTGCACTCCTGAAACATAACAAAAAGCCTCCCTCCCCAGAAGAGTGTTTACATCCCGTGACAGTCACTAGATTCAAATCTTCTAAACATGAAAGTTGTTTCCTTTCCTCCAAACCTTCTTTTCCCCAACAAAGCTAACCCTGTTAAACCTCACCTTCTGTGGGACGTATACATAGTTATAGACATATGTACGAGAAGTAAATATTACAAAAAACATGGCCGATGGGGGCAAAATGTCTGTAGCCTTAAATAGCTTGTGATATCTGCCAACAGCAGAAGCCGTGCCGAGGAGGCCCTACCTCGCCTGACCCGGGGATGCGAGAGCCTCGAAGGAGCCTCGTGTTCGTGCTCGGCGCCTACGTGGAGCTTTCTGCTAGTGAATATTACCGAGCAAATGCTCTGTCGTAGCCTGTTAGAGGAGATGCTGTCTGCCTGAAGAGGTTTAAAACCCAGGAGCCTTTTGCTTTGGTTATGGGTTTTTTTGGGGGGGTACTTTTCACAGGGGTTGGGGTGTAGTCCAACCCCAAAAGAAAGATTATAGCTGGATGTGTGGTATCTGAGTTTTCTGAACACATTCATGGGAGCGCTCTGTTTTTCTTACTCTTTGCCAAAAATGCTGCATGCAGTTTTGCTGTTCCTATTGAATAGTTGCCATATTTAACTCCAGTGGTTGTGAATGGAAATGCGAGTGTGGAAAACAAGCCTTTCATGGTCCCCTTCATTTTCTGTAACACATTTTGGGATGCCTGGAAAGGAAGGGCATCCGAAATATTGAAAATATTTCTGAATTGCACACAAAGGATTTGAAAGCAGTTCAGCAACTTGGTTTTGTTGATGTGTTGTTATTAGGGATGTGTGATGTGGTGGCTTACTTAAGTGATACTTTTTTTTGCTCACTATTATTTATTTAATTTAGACGTCATAAAAGCACAGTTGTATTGTACAGAACTGTACAGCAACAGTATCACCAAACGATCCCACACTGCAGCATGCTGTCATGGGATCTTCATGGGATAATTCATGATTTCTTCAGTCATTCCAAAGAGGCGTTTGATTCATTGCCACTTTTTCATCTGTCAGAACTGTGGCACTTAAAAGTAAATGCCACCCAAAGTTCGTGGAGGATAATAGGTTCTTTGGGAAATTAGGTTGCTGTCTGGAAAGACAGAACACTCCACCTAGTGGGGTGGAATTAATCTGCAAACAGGGGCGAGCAATGGCATGTAATAAACCAGAGAGTGTTTATGAAAAGCTGGGTTGATGCCACAAGTAAAAACTTCTGACAAGCATCTGGGGGAGGTGGTTGCATGTCCATTACCAGTTGTGCAAGACAGTTGTAGCTCTAGGAGGGTTATGTATGTCTGCCTTGTTGGATGTTAATATACAATTTACGTAAGTAGTAGAAATTGCCACTAGCCATTTTCTTTTATGGTTCCTTTTATTTGGAGACCTGCTGACTACATTTTCTGATTTTTGATGATAAGCACACAGGTACTCTTTGATTATGGCTCAGGTGTCATTTTAAGTAGTTTGAGCAGAAAAAAATCCCCAATCTGACCCCCAAAACTTTTCCACTTCCATAATTTATTTATTTTCCAGAATATATTTTCTGTTTTGTTTTGTTTTGCTTTGTATACTTGTGTAATGGCAGTATCAGGATGCTGTTTCTTCATGTTGTCATGACAGGCTGGGTAGCATGTTGAGTCAATCTGTGTGTTTTCTGATAGTCCCAAAGTTTAAAAATCTCTGTTAAAGAAGCATCAGATTATACAAGGTTTTGTACCTGAGCTTTGCTTCCTGATTGGTTTGGTTATGTTGTGTCACTAGGATAAAATACAAAGAATTTTAAATCTGGAATGCAGGTGAACACCCAACCTGTGCAGCAAAGATTCTATCCCGAAATCCTCTTGGAAGATTGATCCCAACATTGAATCACATATGTGTTAGAAAAGTTGAAGAATAGAACTGCCTTTCCACAGCAATAGAGAGTGAGGCCGTTGCCAGAAAGTGAGATGATTAGGATGCAACAAAGGAGATAGAACGATACTGCTGCAAAGGGTAGTTGGGAAGAGTGCTCCAAAGGAGTGCTTTCAGTGACATCCAGGTGGGGTGTGTTGCCAGAGCCATTAAAGCATAGTGGTGCCAGAGAAAGCTGCCAACAAATTTAAGGATAACGGCACCTGCAGGCATGCTATCAATGGATGGTAGTGCCAGGATGATTTTTTTTATTTTGTTTTAATGGTGGCATTGCTAAAAGTATTTAAGGGTAATGTTATAGAAAAGGTTTTAGTGAGTGAACTCACCGAGTTCTAGGAACCATTAAGCAAAAGCTGTTTCACAACTGTACTATTTATTATTTTTAAAGCTTGTTGGCAAACCACTTAATGCTGGAAGAGCATGCTGCAACCTGTATTAAAGCATGCTGCAGATGAGCAAGGAAGCCATCGTACTGAACTGAACAGCCTAGCTTAGTTTCTGGATGTTATGTGCATTTCACATGTGCCATGATAAATAAGTGCAACTCCATGGGTCAGCAGAGCTTTTAAACACTGAATCAAAATACTGGAGCTCAAATCCTCCATGGCATTCACATGCCCAGTTCTGCTGAAGATGGTGTTTCTTTTGTCTTAACACTAGTCAGAGGGTCTGGACCTTCAGGTTTTATGTGCTCTCATCTCATGTCTGTGAAAAAAAACCCAGTATTTTGCTGGAACAATTCTGAGACTTGGATCCAGATATGGCCCTAATGTATGTTATCTTATGAAAGGTTAAGTGGGCTAGCTCAGGTCTTCATGCAAAGTTAGTCATTCTCTTTGAATTGTAAATGATACACTTACCTGATGAAAAATTCCATATAAAGGAGAGAAAAAAGTATTCTTTCTGCAATAGTATTCTCAGAGGTTCCTGTGGAGTCCATGGGACCAGGATCCTCATCTTCTACATGCCGGGAGCTGGATTAAGCTGCATTTAAGCCAGTTTCCTGTTCAAAAATTTCCAGGGAAGTGGAAAGCTACAGTAGCTTTACAGAATTTGTCAATATATAATTTCCCTTCCAGGTTCAGACATTTATTGGTCCCATCCTCTTCCCATGGGAGATTTTGATGTTAATTTTCTTTTTAAAAGTCCAGGCCTACATTCCTCCTCTTACAGAGATATTAATGACCACTATTGTTTTTATTATCCTGTGGCTTCTCTGGGAGGATGGGCAGGACCTCAGTGACACTGCAAGTCCTCAGTGCCTATGTCTGCTCCCCAGGAGGTCACAGGAAGCAGGTGGCTGTGGTAATTGTCCTCGCTCCCAACCCTTGTCCTTCCTGGAGGGAATTGAGAAGTGGTCAGGAAGTGTCAGGCCTACTGTGTCCCCCCAGATTTGCTACTTTATGCGTTCATAATAACTTGAGGTATGTGCCAGGCAAGGGAAACCATGGAGGAACCCTTAGTGTCCTTCCTAAACTCTGCAGCTACCTGGCTGGAAGGGCTGAAGGCTGTGACTGCTGAGTGTGTTTGGGATTGCAGCTGGAATCCAGCAGAATAACAAAGATTTCTATTTAAAAAAAAAAAAAAAAGAAAATTAAAGGTATACAGCATGTTCTAGGTAAGTCCTAGGTAAGAAAAGAGAAAAAGCCCTATGAGGTGCATGAAATATTTCTGGGGACCATGATCCGCTTTTATCTGGTGAGTGGAGGATAAGGAATGCAAAAGCATTTTCTGCCTAGGCCAGTCGGATTTTAATTGTCTTTGATGCAGCTGCACCATCAGTAATCTTGGATGCCTGAACGGCACTCGGTGCTGTGCTTTGGAAAGTCAGTTATGGTCTTGCTACTTCAGAGGGACTCTCCTTGACTGTTTGGTTGATTTTTTTTTAGAGGGAAGGCATTGCTGAGTATCTCGCTGCAAGTGCTGCAGCAAGTGCTCTAAGCCAGGTTTTGAACTACCACTAATCTTCCTTTTAAGTGTCTTTTGGAAAGTATCCACTCACTCTGGAAGTGATGTGAGTTGAGTAATTAATATCATTCTAGTTATTTGTCTGCCACAGGTATTTTGAGTGAAAACTCTTGAACTTCTCTGCTCCGGTGTATTCTTGGTTTTACTGAGACTACTTGCCTAAATAAGGTGGGCTGCAAGATTGTGTGGCTGGTGAATCATACTGCTTTCTGAATCACTCTTACAAAATATCAGCCTGAAATACTAGCAAATAATGAGCACATTGTGCTTGGACTTGTACTTCACTTAAAGAATGGCATTTTAAGGCAGAATATTTTGTAAAATGTTTGTTTAAAAACCACTTTGCAATTTACTTCCATCAAACCCGTTGTACCAGGAAAAATACCTCCTTCAGAAGGGAAAAGGTGTCAGTATTGTGCAAGCATATCTGATTTTTACCCAGCTATTTGCTATTTAAGCTCCCTTCTCAGTGCAAGGAGATCAGCTGACAACAGCAGCAACCAAATCATGTTTGCAGCTGGGCAATTACAGTAGACCCTAAGATCCGCGACTGTCAACCATGAACGCAGATGCCTTCAAAGTCCTGTTTTTCTTCCATGTGGAAGTCGTTGGCATGGAACAGATGCCTTCATTTTGGAGAAACCAACCTCTGGATATAATTGGTTCTCTCTTCTCTTGTCCTCTAGGGACAGTCTCTCGCAGATGAAATTAGATGAGAAGAAAAAAAGAGAGGCAGGCACACACAGCTCGCACATGACACGAAGCAGGAGTTTTCAGGATCTCTCTCTGTTTTGTCACGTGGAACTGTTTTACAGCTGGAAGATTTCACTCCATTTTTAGCACTCTACACACATGATGATGATGCAATATGAAAAACATGAAAATTAAAATATGTATCTGGCCAAAAGTTTATTATTAATCTAGGCAGGCTTGTTTAGAAATAAGACAAGCACATCCTGCCCGTATTCCTTTAGTGTTAAATGTTGACTTCTGCACCTTCTATCGATGCCACAGTCTCAGAAATTTAAATGGCAGAAGAGACACAATGGTTTTAAGAGCTTTTGTTGCAGTGCTGGAATCAAAGTATATTTTTCCTCAAATGCTTTGCTACTTGTTAACACAGGAGGGGAAAAGCAAGTAGTTGGTTTCAAATTTCACCTACCACACATTCAGTTAAGGAAGCAGCTTTACTGGAACTTAAGCATAATCAGTCCGATGAATGCTTGTACATGAGTGGGGTACCAAAGAGACTCTGTCCTCTTACTACTACAGATATCTAAACTAGGATGATGGTACTTAGAGAAAGAGAATCTGCCTACCCTGTGCCCAGCAAAGGATTTTGTCATTCTCTTTCCCCTCTGGTGTAACAACTACCAAATTTCTGCAGTTTATGTTGTTTAGTACTGTTAAATAAATGAATACCAACTTTGGGTTACCTTCGAAAACTCAGTTGTGAGCTCTTGACAGTCAGCCAGTGCTGTGTTAAGAACTGAGGTATACTTGGGTGCAGTGGGTAACTCTGGGGGGAGGGTGCAGCAGGGATTGGGGACTGCCAGGAAGTAAACTTCCACTGCTAGTGTCCAAGAGCCCAGAGATCTGTCATCTCTGAAAGCTTTTTCTTTCTTCAGTTTTGTTTCCTAGTGTAAACATTTTTATATTGCAGTTCAATGTGATGGTCCAGTTCAATCACCAGGTGTTAAGATTTATCTAGGGAAACGTAACTCTTACATGAATTAGGAGTCTGGCTGCTCAAGGATGATGAACCTTTGTAACAGTGTAGGTAGGCAGGTCCTATTAATGACCTGAATTCTGAACTTGATTTTCAGATTTTAATGGCAATTTCCATATTTTATGTGAGAAGTTTACTACTACTGTAGTATTTCCATCTCTTAAAAGTCGAGCAGAAATGTCACTAGCAGTGAAAACTGGTGGGAGTTACCTTGGTGTCCTACCTTGGTCTAGGTAGTTGGTAGAAGGCAGTCAGCTTTTCAGATGCTTGATGTAATTGCATATAGCCAGTGTGCTGTGGTCCTTTGTTTCACACTGACACGCAGGAGCTGTGTGGGTGCAGGGCATTCACTGGGATGCCCGAATTAAACTTAGTTTTGAACGGATGATTCCTTCAGGTTTCATAAAGGAGCAAGGAGATTCTTTGGTGGTGGCACTTTGGTGCTGCTCCTAGCATTGTAGTTCTGAAGATCCACACGATAAGGGAAAAATTTAACCAGAGAAGTGCCTAAGTGATGAAGGGATTTCTGGCAGTAACTAGGAAGTGCAATAATGGTTGATTTCTTTTGAGGCTGATCCTGATATTTGTAGTCCTTACATCCTATTAATTCCTTGAAAGATAAGCTGATACAAGAATGATTTGCCAGGGCCAATGGCTCTTTTAAAGATCTTGGCTCAGGTTTTATCCCCCTTCTCTCCACGTATAAGATAAAAGCACTGTGAATATGAGGTTAACTGAATTCAAATAGAAGACTCTCTCGAGTTATTGCATTCCTTAGAAAATAAATACATTTCTCATATGGTTGAGATTGATCAAAAAAGTATTCTGTATGCCAGTGATTACATTCCCATCTGTGATTAAGGTTTTCTGTCTGCATCTGGTTTTCACATTATATTTCTGTAACAAGAATCCTTTATATGGCAGAGTTCACTCTCTGTATTTTCTATTAGCTGCAGCTTGAACTACTGCACGGATCGCAGATTTACACATGTGGTTTTCATTACTTCATACCATTGAGAAAAAGTAATATTTGTTTGGGAAAGTATGTTTTTCAGAATTTCCATGGTAATACAACATGTTGATCCTTTTTTTATAACACTCTTGTAAGTCTACAAATTGTTTTAGGCATTCTACTTTCAGTGAAGTTCAGACAATTTTGCATGTACAGTTGAACAACAGCAGCAGTTTACGATTCAGGAGGAAAAAATAAATTTAAAAAAGGAGATGAGTGTAGAATAGATATAGCAGAATGCATCCATCACTTCAGAAAATGTGACATATAGAGAACTTGAACGTGGGGCTGAAACAAAGGGGGACCAGTAAGTTAAAGTGTGATGTCTTCATTGTAAGGTAGATGACAGATGGGTACTTTTTTTTAAAAAAAAAAACTTCTTTTTTTTTTTATCAGCAAGAGGTTTCAAAATCTTAGGCCAGCCATGCAAAGGTACTATGCTGTTCAGCAGACATAAATGCTGAATTGTTATATGTTACATAATTTAACTTATTTGATCATAATTATTTCTAGTGGCCAAATTAGCAAAGGTTAGCAAAACATGAATACATCTTTACAGATGGCTGCTGTGTGTAATTCTGAATCCAAAACATGATGTTAATGTAATCTTTCACTGTAAGTCCATATTTCAACCAGATTATGCTATCGTCACTCAGTAGAAAATGTTTCAATGATCTCAACGAAATGAATAGGGCCACTTGGTCAGTAACAGATTGTTTGGTTTTGGTAGGGGCACAGCATTCTTCTTGGGCATTAAAAAATCAGATCAAACAATAACAGCAGTTTAGGGAATGTTGTATGCATTTATGGAAATGTAAAGTGTTATAAGAAAATCTGGACAATTGAAAAACACACAGTTCCTGATAAGGCACAACTGAAAGCCAGTTTTTGTTGCCTACATAAGAACATGGTGACAACTAGAGAATTTAATAAAAAAAATAGAAACAATGTTAGAAAATTCATTATTTGCGCCCAAGCAGGGGAGTCCTAGCCACATTTTGGAGATTGTTTTTCAAATGCCAAATAGATTTGTGTCATATTGAAAGCTTCACAGTTGCCAAACTCTGGGTAGAGCCCTGCAGTCTTTACACACCTCTTGTTTTCACTGAAATTAATAGGATTTTGGCTTTTGTCAGGGCTGTGAGGAAAGGTCCGACTATGAGCAGGGTAAAGAAAGGACTTTGAGTGGTGAACTCCTTTGCTCTGCAACCTTAACTTGTGAAGGTTTGTTTTGCTTTGAGGAGGAGGGTGCTTGTTTGTGGGAAAGATTGCAGTTTCTAGCACAAACGCAAACGTGGTCCTTTGCAAATGCCCTTGTGGAAAACACATTTTTTTTGAGGAAGAGCTAGTCCAGCAGAAGGTTGGGGCTGGGTCCTTGGTTAGATGCATGCAGCTGCGACCAGATCCTTATGCATGCTTAACGTCATGTCCCAAAGTACCTGAATAGTGGATGCAGATTGAAGCATGTACGTAACAGTGTGTGCCTGGCTCTGAAAATCTTTCTGCCCTGACATAATTATGAACCCCTGAAAAGCATATTAATATCTTGGAAAAACTGACATAGCTGTAATGCAGCTCATACTAATGACAAAGTGTTCGTGTAACTCAGTTTTTGTAGGTGTTGGAGTGGGAGGGAAATTGCCTTTTGAAAAGTGGGAGGACAATTTGTAAATATATCCATAGCTTTTTGATCTCCCTTTGTTAAAATGTGTTTGCTCTTATGACTTGTAAATCCAAATTAGTATAGCAATGTGTAATTGCAAGGTCTCTGTTTTTAGTGACCATGTTCAATTAATAAACAATTCTCTAGAGCCTCTGTCGAACCAGGTAAAGTATGTAATGTATTATATGAATGTATTTGAAACCGAGAGTTTTTACAGAATTAGCTAATAGGTGTTTTCATGGTAGAACACGGGCTGCCCTTACTTTGTTGCCCTCTGTATGTCAACTGTTTTAAATGAGCAACTTACGATGAAACAGCCTTTGTTGAAGAATTAATACAGTTTTAAAGTACTACCTTATAGTAACTAAGAAAATGTGGGTAATTGATTTAGAATGATAGCATTTCTGTCTTTCCCTTTTATTTAAAAGACTACTATTATCATGCAAATGAAGGGGTGTGGTGCTTCAAACTGGCTGTGATATGTGCTTCTTCTTTTTTTTTTCCTTTTTTTTTTTCTCTTTTCTTTCATTTGTTGTTGTCAATAGAAAAGATTGATCTCTGGGCTGGTGAACATAATATCTGTCCCAGTCAGAAAAGGAAAGAGGAAATTAGCAGAGCGATTGGTGGAGAATGATATCTATCAAAAGAAACACTTGGAGAGCACTGAGTTTAGTGATAGGTGACTGCCGGAAAAAAGGGAACTTTGAATTTTGTCAAGGTAAGGAACAGAAAAATATTTGATTTTGTAATGTGCATACCTTTCAGAAGTTATTTTTAATGACTGTACCTTGCCTTGTAAACTGTAATTAAAAAAGAAATCTCTCCCTTTAGCATCCAAAGACTGTGCCTAAATCAGTGAAGGTGGTGTCTTCATTTTAATATCACTGAGAAAGACTACAGCAATGACAATAAAATCTATCAGTGATGACTTTTCTAAAATCTTCTTTAGCTTAAAACTACATGTATGTGAAATTTTTAATTGCTTCCTGTGATTTTGATGACAGAGGTGCCCTTTATCTGGCATGTAAATGTTACTTGGCTGGGCTGTGAAGTCCAGTTTCCTGAACTGTGAATTGGAACAATCTTTGCAACCAGGTTAAGGGACAGTTATAACCACACTGGCAAAGTGGTTGTGTTTGTAATTTAGCGGAAGCCTCTGCTAAACTCGTTGCATTGGGAATCTGTGATAAATTTGATTGAGATGATATTGAGAATGGATATTTCTGGGTTTTGTGTGCAAAGATTTATACCATACTGAAAAAGTAAATCTGCTACAGCAGAACACAATTTCTGCATGACCTTTGACTGTCATTTCTGTATTTACTGTAACTACATTTTTTTCTCCTCAAATGATGTGTCTATATGGCAAGAAGCTACTAAACTGATTTTAAGTGCTTTCCAACACTCTCATACTTTCTTTCTCACTGTTGGACCATTCCACCTATGATGTAACTTTGATAAAGTATGATACCAAAATAACATAAAGAGTGTCCTCTAGGCTGTGCTCTAGTTAGCTTTGAAGGCATCTAAACCTTCATGATATCACCAGTGTTTCCACACGAGATGCTGTGGCCCACACTGTTCCCTGCCTGTGGGGTGTGGAAAGGAGCTGGTGCACAGCTGAGAGCACATCCTAGTGTGGCAACGGGCTGGGGCTGAGGCTTTGTGCACCAGTCTGAACATACTTCTTAAAAATTAAATCCTATTAAAAATGAATTTGCATTCTAATTCAGGTTCCTAGCTTGGTTTAAAACAAGCAAATGCTTCTCTGGGACCTTCCTGTACACGAGCAGAATTTCTTCTTGCATTTTTATTTTGCTAAATTAACGGCATCTAGCTTCTGACTAATTCTCCTTCTATCTGCAGTCTGTTTTTCAAAGTGCGAGTGTACCCTGTACAGGTGGTTGTTGGTTGATTTCTTTTGCCATATGGGTCTTCATAAAGGATTTTAAGCATAAATAAATGTAAAAGTAAAGATTTCATGCCTGAAGCATGCAGTGCTGGCATACTAATGGGAAGTTTATTGTGGTTTATTGCTGTCAGAGCACATGTAACATAATGGAAATTTCCTACAACTTAGGAGAAAGGCATGTTTTCTAATAGTATTCATTTTTATGGAAAGGGGGAATGAATATGACTAAAATTCACTTCATCTTTATGAAGTCCAAATGATCTGGTTTGGACTACTGAAATATTCATCAATGGGAGGGAACGGCATGTTAGCTGTCTTGTGAAACCTCGGGCAGGTCAGGCTGCCCCTATCGCCTGGGTGCCGGCACAGTCATGGTGAAGTTGCTGTATACTAAATTATTTCCTCTCCTGTGCATTCCTATCAGTATAGTCTTATACCAAAACAAATGCATCCTCCCTATAGCACAACTTGCAGAGTTAATGGTAGTGTGTGGTTTTTGCTTTGATGATGACAATAACCCAAAACTGCTTTGTGTTGCTCTTTGTGAAAGAGGAATGGTCAGTGGTGGTTACCAAGTGTTAGCTCTTTGGGCATTCCCATTCTGGCATTTGCTTGAAATGAGGTGAGTGGGTAAGGTACCTACATCTGGATGTATATGTGTTTGTCATACATTCAGAAATTTTTGTCTTAAATGACCAAGAAGCAATACATCGAAATTTGGATGAGTAATTAGGGATGAGGTCAACACCCTTATTATACCTTAATTTAATACAGATTGTGTCCAAGATTTGACTTGCTACTTTAAACCAAAATGGTATAAATGACAAAATAAAAGATCTCTTAAGTCCACTGTCTCCTTTAAGCAATGGCCTCTTGTAGTATTAGACTACCTATGCTTATGTGATCCCTTTCAAGTGTCCTCATCTTTGTTTTGCTATTGCAAAGTCATCTGTTCTTTGTTTCCTTTTGTATCTTCAAAACAATTTATGTTTGCTTACCTATGTATCTTAAAGAGTGCAACTGAAATAATAAAGGCCCCTTCTAACATATAACAGCTGCAAAAGGGGACAAGTGTATTATAGAGAGCGAATTGTCATTACTCAGCTCACAATCAGATTTTCGTCTGTTCATGTGGTGCACACCTGTGGCTTGCTGGCGTTGCTTTTGATTGGAGTGTGAGAGATCTTAATGAAAAACAAAGCCGGGATGAGAAGAGGAGACTCCATGGCACACATGGGTTACTTCACATGTCGTAAGAAAGTGAAATTTGAAATATGCTGGTTTGGAGAGAATGCCTCATGGGGAGGGAGCGTGTCTGGGTGACTCCGCTAAGGGAACCGGGGACCTGCTCATCGCTGCCTTGCAGACAAGGCGTTCTTCTCTGTCTGTCAGGTTGATTTGGACCAGTTAAGCATGGTGGCCAATTTCTTCAGTTTACTTTCGGAGCCAGTAAGAGTATCTTGGGCATGAATCCAGCTTTTGAAGTACAAAGAAAATAACCCATAATCTATATAAAACGTTGGCGGATGAGGAAGGAAGGAAATTTACAGAGTTTGAGAACAACTGTGTTAAAAGTAGAATGTAAGGGGAGTGTGTGTGTGTGACATTTGTATTTATTTTAATTTGAAAATACGATGTTGGAAACCTCTGAGGTGAGCAGAGGACGATCTTTCACAATATGATGTTTTTATTAGTAAACTGAAACCAAGCACGCCAGCTGAAGTTCCTTTTTCCATGCAATACTTCCCCCCTCCCTCCCCACCCCGAGTTTGCAGACTTCGGGTTCTCATCTCTTCCCACTCTCCCCACACCCTCCCCCTCCGCCCCCCTGCCTCCGTCCTTGCTAATGTACTGTGGCTCTGATAACATTAATGGGCTTTGCCCCACATGGAGCAGCAAGTGTATTGTACCACTGCTCACTGATCCCAGGTCAGTGTGATGCGTGAAATCAATTTATTTGAATCTCTTTGCCTGTATAGGAATTTGGCAGCGTGCCAGTTGTTTTCATTTAATGTTCTTTGTGTTGAACACAGACAAGCAGGCATGCTTTTGTACTCCTCTTTCTTCTGGGCTCTTCTCTTTTCAGCAAATATTCTATTCTGTGGATTTTTCAGAAAGAAGTGGGAATGTGTTACCTTTTTAAAAAATCATTTTTGTTTAAATAGTCTAAAGACCGTAGAAACTAGGTCAGTCATAGAGCAGCTTGTGTAGGGTTTTTCACCAAGTTATAGGTGGTAACACCTGCCTTTTCCCGTTTCATAAATTTGGGGCAAAGAGAGGGGAAACACTGGTCTATTTTTCTAATGTGTCCTGTTCTGTGATTTATCTTCTAAGAGACAGACGCTCCAATAATGCTTTAACAGAATAATTTTCTTTCTAAATAAGCAAATGTCTGGCAGTTGTTTGGATGAATCAGAAATACTTTTCAGGATCTTTTTCATTTTGAGTGATGACCTTGACGTAAGCATTAATTTGGGAATCCCTTGCCTCATCTTTCTGTTCCTCCCCTTCCCCAGATATTTAATATTTTAAATGGCTGACTGAAGAGCAGCTACCCAAAAGTACCCACTTCTTTCTTTTTTTTTTCCTCCTTCTTTTTATGAGAAAGCAGCAAGGCATGTGGAACAGAGCGAGTAATTTAGTGCTTCTTAAAAAAAGGAACAGACAGCAGCAGATATTTCCAGGAGGATTTGTTTTAGAGCTTGGTGTTGGGAGCGGGAGGAGAGATGGAGAGTGGGAGAAGACTCTGTTGATGCTCCAGGCAGTTGGTGCGGAAGTTGATATGCAGAACCGCGGAGCCACGGCGCAGGGGTCAGACTCGTACACATCAGCCCCGTTTCCTTGTTTAATTACCTGAAGAGCAAAACACCCTGGCTGGGAGTGTGTGAAAACCCAGTATCTTGAAGAGCAGTTTGCTGCTCTGACATCCTGCGAGGCCAGCCCTGTCTGTCCGCAAACGTCAGGGCTGGTTCCTGACAGCAGGCTATCTCTGCCGGGCCTGGGTTCCTTCCATTCAGGAGGCATTGTGTGGAAGAGGGTTTGGTCAGGAATTTGAGGTTCCTGCCAGTTCTTCCAGCCCGGACAACCCTGTGACAGATAGGCTGGATTTTTTTCTTCTAAAGAATAATAAAAAAATTGGCTCTTTTTAGTCTTTCCCTTGTAATTCTGGCAGTGGTATAATACCGACTGAAAGAAAACATGTTAACCCTTTTGCTTCCGAACTGGCAGCTTCTTCCTTTTGCTTTATTGTTCTTTCTCCCCTTGCTCAACTTCTTATAATTTTGGAGGTAAAAAGTCTTCTGAGGAGCAGGGTTTTTTTTCAGGTGGAACTTGTGCTATGCAGCAAAGAAACTTTTGGAAAGGTTAATTTTTTTTGGTAGTAATCATTAACATAATCATCATTATTGGCATTTAAAGTTTTTTGTTTTCGGCATGCTTAGCAATATTATTTTACTTCATCCTGTGGACTTCAAACCAAGCCAGTGTTTGTTCTGGCATGACCTAGTAGAATAGTGGTGGCAGCTACCAATGCTTCTGTTCTCACCACTGATGTGATTTTCTTAGATGTCTAGCTTGGTATTCAGTTTTAACATGTTGGGTAGGTAACATGTTGGTTATAGTCTTTGCACCTTCTAGCTGCTATTGTTGGGGTCATTCAATGGGCTGAAGGTACGAGTGCATGAGGCAGGCCTGTGAGTACCCATCAGGTTTGGGCCCATAGATCCTAAGTGTTCATCAGCATGTAAAACTCGAGGTTATGTTAATTTAGGTCAAGCTCTTGAATATTTTTTTTTTATTTGTGAAGAATTAAAGCACGAATTCTTGTTTGAATGATAAATGTAGAATATGATTATTTGGATGATTTTAATACTCTGGTTTATAACACAGTGCTGTTACTAGTTGCACTGGCAGAACTTAAGGTCACAAGGTACAAGCAGTAGAGGAAAGGAACATAATTAATATGGCTTGCAGCAAAAATAAGCGTAGCATGTGACTATTGCCTTTCATTGTTATGGGCAGAAGCTGGTCCAGGAAAGATATTTGTGGTTGTAGGATCAGAGAAGGAGAGCTGAAAGTTAACTGTGGGCTTTTGTGTGTGTGCGTGTGCGCCTTTTTTCCCCCTTCTTTTTTTGTTTTCATTTATGCTGAAGGCTTTCAGTCCATTCCATAGAGTTATACCGGCAGTCTTGGAGGATATTTTCATGTGCTAATGATTTTGGGTACTTTGTAGGCGAGATCAAAATACTTTGAGCAGTAACTTATATTCCCCCTGCTAATATTTCATTAGGATTTTGTAATACAGATTTAAGGGCATACTTTTTTTCTTGCATGTAAACATTACCAGGTAAGGGTTTTAGGGGACCCTTCATTAAGAGAAGGTAGCCTTCAGCAGGCGCATGCGGCTGGGAGTCAATGATAGTGCCATGGGACCATAAGAGTCATTATGATCTATTGTGCCACTAATCCTCCATCTGAGAAGGATTTGCACGGGGTGGTGCAACAAAAGAGCTGTTACAGTGTATCAGATCCATAATCGTGATCTAATAAACTCAAATATGTACCTAATCCTTCACCTTAAGAAGGCCCTCCTTCTTCATTATGAACTCCTTAGGTTACTCTGATGTAAAGGTGCCTTTAAGTAAAAGTGAATTACTTAAACATACTGTCATACTGTAAAGAAGCCATAGTTTAAATAAGCTTTCCTTGTATCTACAGGATTAAAAAAAAGAGATTGTTTAGGCATTGTGGTGAGTGTCTTATTCCTATAGAGCTTGTACATATAAAGGGAATTATGTGTCAGTATGAAAGTGCTGTTAGTTAAACCTTTACAAGTCACAGAAGATGTGTCACTCCTTCCAGTGTTTTACATGCCTTATGTTTTTTGCAGAGTTCATAATCTAATGAACTGTCAGTGACCTCTAGCCAACCATTGCCCACCTCAACCCATAGCACAGCAAAAGAATGTTCTTCATGGATATGTGGGGACGTCAATAACCACACTGTCTTTCCTCCCACCGATCGAGTGTCTAGCTCCTCTTTGAAAATGGCTGAAAATGATAGCCTTTAATCCATGGATACCACCTCAAAAATCCCTCAGAGATAATGGTTTTAAATCAACATTCTGTTTAAAAAACCCTATTTATCTTGGGCATCTCTGCAAGTCTCTGCTGTGACAATCTTGCTTAAGGAAAGTTTTTGCGGATAATGGTTCCCAAGCTGGTTCGGGCTTTATTAAAACTGGCACCTTGCATTGTGCCCAAACACTTACTGCTGCTCTTTGCAGATGTTCTCCTAGTGTGAAGTGGTGTAATTTGCTCTTGGTATGAAATTCCACTTCATAATCACCTCTGCATTTTTCTCCTGCTTCTCTTCTGAATGGCTACAACGAAGCACCATGTGGAGTACAAGACAATTAGATAAAATGAAATGATATTTAAAGGCCTGTGTTCCTTAAGGCTCCTCCCTCTTCCTAAAGAACAAAGAATTTGTAATTTTCCTCAGCTATGATGGGAGTCCTCTGGCTTCCACTAAAACCACAAAGCTTATGTCAACACATTGTGCTTCCAAGGTGGTGTGCTTCTCTTATGGCGCATTAAGTGGTTCCCATCCTGGCTCACTTTTGTAGTGAAAACCTAATTGGTACAATGTTTGTCCCTCTATGTTGTGGTCCTGTTTGTTGATGTTTCAGTTATTGTGCGTAATATTTTATGGTAGCACTTGCAGCTTCAGGTTATGAATCTACCTTTCATAGCTAGCAGAGGTGGGAGAGGATGAGTGTCCAAGGCAGAAGGAGCAGATACAGGGCATGTAGTGGATTGGGGAATGGAGATGCGTAGCAGAGTGAGGCAGTGCCCAGTATCAAGAACATAAGGTTAGGCATGATGGTAGAGAGAAGACACAGGGCACTTAAAGGAGAAGTAGAGAAAAAAGTGATGGAAGGTTGAGGAAGCAAAGAGTAGAAAGGTTTCCTTGACTAAAATCAGTGCTTTCCCTTTGTCACTCACAAAGAATAATGCTTTTCCAACATCAAGGGTTGAATGAGTCTGTGTACTGATTCTGCTGTGCTTCCAGACGCTGAACTGTGTTTGAGCAGTTCACTTGGTAATGCTGTTTTGCCATTTTAGCAATTACAGGGTCTGCCAGTGGGTTGTCCTATTATAACCGTGAGAAGGCTCATCCATAACCACTTTTCTGTTAGGACTTAGTTCTCGTCATGTAAAAAAGTGCCCCCCTGCCTTTATGCCATTAGACCTTCTCATTCATCACGGGAAGTTAAAATATTTGATGAAGAAGTGGCTTTCTCACCTGGCTCTGGAAAGCAAATAATTTAAATGGGGAAATAATGCTTAGCTCTCTTAGATGTGCTCAAATATTTATTTACAGTCCTTGTTCGCTGCACTCTTGAAATTACCCGGTAGTTGATGGATGTAATACTCAAATAAAGGCATTAACAGTAAATGCCAATATACTGTACAAGGGCACTCACTACTGAGATGTTACTGGCACTGATACGTGCATAAACATGTAACGAGGCATGCAAGAAGGGCCTGGTCTCCAGCCCATTACAGTGGAGGCCAGTGAAAGATTTTGCTGCCAGTTGGAAAGATTAAGTTTTATTTTCTGAATGCATGCTGATTTGTTTTAGAAATGCAACATTACCCATATATGGTTGAGCATGTACATATATATGCATGGTGAATAATACTATTCTTTAATTTTCCTTTGGTAAGTATTGTGGTTTGCAAAATTGTATTGAGTCTCATCAGCAACAATAGCTTCATATCGAGGTCCCTTTGAACAAAGCTTTTGTACCGTTATAAATGTGGTAAATAAGTACAAATTGATACATATATGATAAAAGGGTGAAGAAGGGAGGTCAAGAGGTAAGAAAATTTCCATTTAAAACATTTTTTCCCCCCGTTGAAAATGGCAGTACAAGCATAAATAAGTGTTTTGTATTGCTGTGTATTTGCTCCACCTGGTGGATTTTCCTGAAAGTGTTTTTAATCCTCACTAATAAGGGGAAACTGTCTTTAATTAAGTAGAAAACACAGTACAAGAGTGAAGGCAACCCGCCCCCCCTCTTTTTTTTTTTTTTTTTTTGTGAATTGCAATAGCACCGCAAAAGGCAGATTTGGTGAAAGAAAACATGAAATTAGATACTTCTCCAGCCACACTTAGCATAGTAATCTCTATGAAAGCAACAATTTCCAAATCAATTAATGACAACAGTTTACTCCTGGACTCATCTAGAGATTAGTACTTAAAAAAGTCCAAGTCTGTGGCTTGTGGGGTTCTACGTGATCAGTGAAAGCAAGGACTTTTTATCCAGCAGTGTGCCGCTCCCTCTACTCCCTGGCCCCCCTCAATAATTCTTGAGGCCCCCCAATAAGAAGTAGCAGTGCTATTGAAAAAGAGAGTTCCTGCACTGAAGTGTTACTGCTGTACATCGAATAAAATCTGTCTGTCATTAAGCTGGCTTTGCAAACATTGTTTTCTTTGGAATTCGTAAGGACTGGGTTATGCTTTGATCATCTCATTGTTCTCCTTAGGTTATTTTTTTCCTTTAGAGTGTAATGGTTCCCTAACAGAAGGTGAAGTTTAGAAAATAGTGTCTCCATATGCAAGGGATTTGGAGACCTTTTTATTGTCTTTAAAAATGTCATTCATAGTCCTCATTAGCATTTATTGTTGCAAGCGTACAAGCAGAAAATGTGAAATTGGTATGTCATGAATAGCTCCACAGAGCTCTAGAGCCCTGAAATTTTGCCTGCAGTGTGGTGTGGGGCAGGCATTGAGAGAAAGCTGGCCAGATGGCTGCCAGCACAGAGCAGAGCTGCAGGTTTTTGTCTCTGGTGCTGAGAGGAGGGAAAGTTCACTGGAGCATACGCTATCACCCCTTGCGTTTTAACAAAACTAACTCGCCATCAGTCAAAACGGGGAGGTGGTGACATTGAAACAAAAGTTTTCAATATAATGTAACAGTCCTTGTCAAATGAATAAAATATGTTTAGTTAGTGTCACAAATATTGACATGTTACGAAGAAAAATGCAAGGCTCAAATTTATGGCTAGCGGTAGATACACTTTCACACAAATATGCTCTCACATTATCTTTATTATGAAAATCCTATGCATTGAAAAGACATTGAATAGAGGTCAAAACTAGGGTTAATATACTACAGCAGGAGGAGTTTCCCTACCCGTGTTAAATGAGCAAACACTCAAAGCTTCAACTCAAAAAGCAACTGATAGCTTGAAACGTTTGGTTGTTTTGGGTTTTTTTCCCTTCTGTTTTTCCTAACCCTCCACCCCTCACCCCCTTCTTTTTGGATCTTAAAATATGATCCTGGTTCAGTCTTGTCTGGGCTTCTCTGGGTCACGCTGAATGTGTTCTTTCTCCTGTCAGTGAAACGGCATCTGTGGTATTTTCTCGTGTCCTTTCAGAAATAATATCAAATCAATATCAAATTTTCCAAAGTGCAGCGGTGATGCTTATGCTCAGATGGTGTGGTAATTCCCTTTGAATCCAAATGATGATAGAAATTAACAGTCAATTCTAATTTACATTAACCATATTATAGAAAATGCTGTATTTAATAAAAATCACAGACAAAACTTGATTCAACCCAGATCAAGTGAAAGAAATAGACCCAGATACATTTTATGTGAAGAAATAGACCCAGATAGATACATTTTATGTGAGTTTGTCCACGTGAGTGTTATTAAAATGCATATTTTGCTCTGTAAGAACATGCTATAAAGACTTGAAGCCTGTTGGCCCTCCAATTAATTTTTGGTGGAACTGGTTTTTTTTTCTATGGTAGCTATTTATGGATATTCTCAATTGTTTTGGAAACTGAAATACACCTGAAATGCCACTACAACTTCTGACAATGTTCAACAAGAATAATTTTTTTGTTGTTCTTTTTTGATCATTTGGCAGTAGGTAATGTAGTCTGACCCACTGCCAAGGTTGCCTTTTCTTAACAGACAACTTGAAATCCTCTTTAGAGTACTAATTTCTGATTATCCCATTAAACTAGTATGACTTTTACGTTTTCTTAACTGAAAAAAGAGATTAATGCTTTCTCACCTCCAACAAATATAATTCAGTACTAGAGGTAACATGAACAGTTTCTTTTAGAACACCAAAATACTTTCTTCCCACTTTGGTGACTCCAGCTTTCAACTATTGAGTGTTTGTGTAGGTAATCTCAATTAGTCTGTGTTTCACGGAGCTATGTATGCTTTAAGGGTCCCATTTATCTTTTTTTCAGAAGTCCAGAAAGCCTTGCCAATACGGAAATGCTTAGGGAAATGTTTAGTGTTATCTGGCAAATGTTTTGTGTTGCATGCATTAAGAGCTACTGTTAACAGATAAGCACATATCTTATTGGAATATTTTAATTCCGCTTCCAAGCAGAGAATTAGAAGTTTATAAAGAAGTGCCTTTCTGGAATAGCTTGAGCTCTTTGTGGCAGTGCAGTAAAAAAACAAGGGAGGCTAGGTACAATGTAATGGAAAAAGTGGCCCTTAGGGTACTTGTTGCAGTCCTAGGTGGACTGCCAATGATGCACCAGGAGATAGGAGATATAGCGAGCAGCAAAAAATTAGTGAGCTTCTCCTGAAGAGGTTGCCCTGTCTGTACTTTGGTTGGACAATCGACTGAATAAAGTTCAGAAAGCATCCAGAAGTGGTAGTCCCCCATCAGCTCTACAGCTCGCACATTAGGTGGGTTTGCCCTGTCAGTGGGATGCCTTAAGAAAACACTAATAGCTTCCAGCTGGGTGGAAAATCAAAACGTTTGGGGGCCGACAAAACTAGCAGATTTGAATTTGAAAGCCCAGCTAATGCCTCCATTTTTATTTACCACTCGCCCATAAAAGATTATTTTCCAATATGTCAGCCTCATTTGGTGGCCAGTGGTCTGAAAGTGAAAGTGGAACAAGCAAGCGGGGAAATCTGGACATTAGTGAGTCCGCCCTTTCAAGCTGGTGTGCCACTTTGTGGAATGGCCTTCCCTGAGATTGGGGGGTCCTAATGACCATTCATCAATGCTCGTTGACTGATCATTGAGTGCCTTCTCATTCAGTTTATCAAGTCTTGCACATAAAAAGTCAGAATAAGCATTATTCAGCTTTGTTAAAGCCAACTAGGAGTAAAATGCTCCATTTGAACCCATTTTGCCCTTGGTTTTTCACTTTGTTAATGCAGTCCTGCTTAAATGAGTGCTTTTATTGGGTCGGTTAGAATATCTGAAACTATTAATTCTCTTGTATTGAATAGCTGGTGGCAGGCCAGAGCAGATGGGGTAGAAAACTATTTGGTTGGGTGTATTGCTTTCAATTAGGATCAATGAGGTTTCAGCTCCTTTGAATTAACTCACTTAATACCCACTGTGTGAAGTCACAATGTATCACAACAGTCCGCTATAAGTAGAGCGGGAAGTTGAGCAGTCCTACAGAAAAGCTTTGAGTTAAATTCTCTCTTCACTGTTAATACAGAGCTTTCATTAACTACAGATGTGTTTCAGTGGACTTCCAGTCCCTGTTATTGAGCCAGGTTTGTGCAAAAAGCAATCTATGGACTTCTAAATGGTGTTTGCTTGGAATTTCTCTTTTCCATCAGATTCGTGTCTTAGGGACCTCATGTCATCCACTGCATAAAAAATCTTTTCCCACCTTCAAGTATATGACTGTGGAGGCTTTTTTGCCTTCTTTACCCATTAAAGGTTGCAGAGGATTATTTAAATTTATTTTGGAAGGTGTTCTGAGTGATTGTCAAAGAAGGAGCTGATTCCCACCTGGGAAGGCATAGCATATCATGCACCATGAAGAACCTGGCCGAAGATTATCTTCTGGCTTTTTCACTCTCTTTGTATCCCTTTCATTTTGGTATTGCAAGTAGTACCGACTCCTGCAATACAACAGGATTGTTCCTGTGCTAAAACCACTGCCTTTCCTTTCTCGGAGGAGAATAAAACCGTTCTCCAGAATGGACTGTCCTCCTTTGCTGGCCTGCTAAAATTTCAGACCTGGTGCACAAACTGTGGGGAGAAGCTTTAAGTGACTGCATTAAAAATGGGGGTGGGGTGGGGAAAGCGAATAAATATCCACAGATATTTATTCAGGGAGGACTGCCAAATGGGTTGCAGCCTGCCTCAGTGTATTACATAATGAGAGGGAAAAACTATTCATGCAGCTGGCTGCTTGAGAAAATGCTGAAGTAGTCTCAGATGCACAGGCATTCTGTTAGCCCCTTCCACGAGCAGACTTCTAGGTGAGAATCTCCAGGGATCCAGGTTTTGTTGACGTGGATCAATTTAAATGGCAATTACTGTAGTCAGATAACAGCTTAAAAAGGCTTTTTACACACAGAAAAAAGATGCATAATCACACAGCATATGGAAGTTCAATTTCGTGAGCCGTGGTCTGTGGATTTACAATGTACTGATATTAAGACCTACTTTTAAGAGTGAATATTGTTCGGTTTTATTAAAATGCGTCATACCTTTGACACGTTACTTTCTACTCTAAAGCTGATTCAGGCTGCATCTATGTTGATGAAAGGTTGCATTTCCAGCTGTGAAAATGTTTTTCCTTTCATGTAGAGTACAGCATAAAAAAAAGAAAAACAACACAGCAAATACAGTACTAACTGACTGGTTTTAAATAGTGCATCAAATAATAAAACAAAAAGAATGGTAAATTCCTTAAAGGCCTCCGTGGCACAGACTTTGCTTGTTATTCTTTGCCTTTCCCCCCCTCCACTCTTCCCCCCGCTTCATGAAAGCGGTCTGTCATGAAAACGTTTCCGTGTTTCTCTTGGGCTCTTCGGCACTCAGAGATCCATTATAGAGAACTTCATTACAGTAGCTATCTGATGAAGATGAAGAAAAGACCTGCCTCAAGTAGCAAATGTGTTATATTGTTAGTGCCGGGCTGGTGTTTACTGGGGCGAGCGGAGCTGCTCCTGTGTCTCTTTGCTCCTCTTGAATTTGCCACTCCTGGGTTTGGAGTCCTTCCTATTTAAGTGGTGAAGCGTAGAAGGGTGGCATGTAGATAGCATTTTAAAAAGTTATTGTGGAAATATCAGTGAGAAATATTCATGAGTTCAGTCTGACTTTTGGAAGGGTTGTTATTTTTTGCTTAATTTCGCATGTGTGTCCATTTCCTAACTAGATCTTTATCGGGCTCTGTGGCAGCAAGAGGAAGGAAGAGGAAGGCCTGAAAACAGGGCTGTTTCTGCATAGTAGAGGCAGAAGATGCCATAACACAAAATCAGGGGATGCATAAATACATACAAAAGGATGAGTCTTGTACTGATAAGAATGCAGCTCCTCAAGACCTGAATCGCTGCCTTTCTGTATGGGTTTAAATGTATACAGCAGAGGCAGAGTCAGAACCAGGACATACACGCTAATCGCTGGAGAAATACGCCTTACTAAAGGGAGAAGCTTTTGCAAGTGCTAAATGGGAAGAGAGTTTTAAAAAGAAGATATTTTCCCTTGTGCCTGGAATTTTGTGTAAGGCTATACGTGCTACAGAAGGCATGTGAGTCAGGCGTATGTTTCTCCTAAGAGGCAAAGATGTTTTACAAAGGACTAAAGAGGGACTGCTGAGAAGAAAATAGCCAGCTTTAGATAAAGCACTATAACAAAGACTTGTAGTTTTATGTATCATGGTGTCCATTAAAGCTTAATAGGGAAGAGTGCATTGAACCTAGCCAGGCATACGTTATTCATGTGAAGGATAAACATTTAAGGGGTGTGCAAAATCAGAAATTGGGAGGACATGATTGTTTAGCTTTTGAAAAAGCTTTATAGGGAAGATTTTGTTTTCATCCCCCATGGATCACCATGCAAGGTAAAGGAGAGTAAGCTGCAAATGTTTGGAACATATCAATGCAGGAATCCCAGGGGGTTAAAAGCACTATAGTAAAATAAAAGTGGTCTGCTTTCTAAGTGTGTTCTATTTTACACATACTACTGAGAATCTGAGAAAGGGAGTGATTTTGATACTCCGTACACTATAGTAAAACAGCATAATAATGACAAAAGTGTGGTGAGGGGAGGAAGAAGAGGGGGGCCCTCTCCTATATCCTTGTGCACGTTTTCAATTTCCAGCTAAATAAACAAACATAGTCCTATGGAGTGCAAAATTATGGCTGTTAAAATAAAGAATGAATTTGTTTCCACTTTTGGAGGAGAGCTCGTTCCAAGCGATGCCTTTTTTCTTTAATTGCTGTCAGTAGAAGAAAGGGTTAACTTTTAAAGAAAAAAAAATGAATAATTCAGTGTTTGGCTTATCACTCCGCATTTTACTTTCTATTCTTTGGTCAACTGGAACTTGGTGTGAAAGGTAGAGTAAAAGGAGTCAGCTGAGGGGAGCCAGGGTTGTGATAATTTGCACACACATCCCTGTCATTGTTCTGCCTGAAGAGACAGGGCTGGGTTCAAGGCCACATGTGCTCCTGTCATCATTCACATTTCTGCTCCAAGTGCAATACAGAGTGTCAGCTCTCCATCTGTCTTTGCCTGGCAAACGCACGCGCCCAGCATCCTGCCTCCAGCTACGCTGCCACAGCCAGTTCTGATGGCCCTCCTCGCTTCTCTCTGTTCATTCCAGAACAGGAGGCACTGAGCCCTAAATAAGCTTGCTTTTAGGAGAGAGCCATTTACAGTGTGGTATATTTTATCCAAGGATGCCTGGTGAGTTGAAATTATTGCAGCTCTTTCGGTTTTAAATGAGGAAACGCTAATTGTTTTTTTTTAATACTATTTCCCCCCCTCCCCTTTTTTTTTTTCCTCCCCCTCCTCTTTCTTCATTTTTAATATAAAGGGTGATTTGCAAGCTGATACGGGTACGGAGCGATCGTGGATGCTAATTCTGTTGTGTATATGTTTGGGGGAGGGGAATTTGTGCGAGGGAACTGCCAGAGATGATACTTACAGCAGGACTGGATGTTTCAATGAAAAGGGATAGAAATAGAAGAAAGTCACCGGCTTTGTGGGTGCGGGTCTCTGCACGGGTGATCATTTTTAGCGAAGAGAGAAATACAGCTTCGGGCTGGCTTTCATGACTGTCAGCTGTACCTTGAATCCGCAAACATTTGATCGGTAGAGATCATTCACAGCGTTCACCCATCAGCTGAAATTATCTCTGTGAATTGCATTAGAGAAGTGAAGGAGATTTATAAAGGAAATTATTCCAGCCTCATCCTAAATCGTAGTCCTTAACTGTCACCAGGCAGATCACTGAAATATGCCGATTTGAAGTAAAACAATAAAAAAATCTGCTGAATTAGAGGAATTGCTGTGGAGCTGGAAATTTTAATAGGTTGGTTTCCTCAGGAAAATATTATCCTTGGATCTTGCAATCGCTTGTCTAATTGATAAGTGTTACTGCCAATGAAAACGGTGCGTCTATGTTGGGGGATTTGTCTGAAGGGTTTTGTGAGATGCTTGACCAAGACCAAGTGGATCGAATTCGATGTGTTTGCTGTTTGTTTGTTTGGTTTGGGTTTTTTTTTTTTGTTTTGTTTTGTTTTTTTCCTCCCCCCCTTCCTCTCCCTCCCCTTCTCCTTTGGTAAGGACTGAAGAGAGCCATGTGCCTGATTATAGCAGCCTGTGTCTCTGGATAAAAAAAGACAGGGCTAGAGATCCTACAGCTGGCTGGTTCTTGTGGATTATTTGGGTAGGACAGGCAGAAGAGGCTACGCTTGATCACAGAGAGTCTGTACACCTCACAGATGGTGTTTTGAAACAGTATCTGCCAGTTTGCTGCAACCACAGTTGCATGTAGGTATTGCCAGTTGTTGGAAGAATGTTTTCCTTTTAGGATTTTTATACACGGTCATACCCTACTACTGCTGGTATGTTTGCTGATCCTCTGGTTCTAACAAGAAAGTGGGCTCTGTTTGCTCAAAGCACAAGGCTAAGAGGATTTATATGGTTGAAATATGGGCAAATTAATTTGCATAGATAACAACTGAGGACTATGAAAGGTCAATTTAACCCTTTAAATGTCAAATTTGATTTGCATGCATTACATTCCTGGGAATGCAGTCTTCATTAGCAATATCATGGTAATTCATTAATTTGTGAAACTGCTTTCTGCATAATTTGAATACTTTGACGTTTCCTTTATGTTTGTAGGGAACTCATCTTCTCGTGCCGTTTACTATTTCTGTGTTTTATTAAGATGTTTGAATGTGTTAAAATGATACAGTCTTATCAGTTTTGATGCTCGTGTGCATTATTTGGGGCTATTGGCAAACACTGTTGGAATGCCTAGAGTGGAGGTTTTTGAAAACCTATTAAGCCTTTGGCATTTAAATTACTTAATCTACCTGCTGGTTAAAATTTCATGCATCTTTAATCAAAATGGCATGCGCTACACTCAAGTATATATACCCTTTTCAATACTCGTTAAGCTTTACCATTAAATAAATCTTTAATTTCCAGCATTCTCCTCTTAAAGCAGTAGCAAGCAAGAAGTGTGTTTTAATGTCAGCTCGGAGTGTTAGAAAACCTTGCACTTGGATACAGAGAATACACTAACAGCTGTGACTGGGAGCATGTGCCAGAATGGAGATACTTGAACAGATCTGACACTTGGCTATTTTTGACACCCATCTGCACTTTTTTACTCTCCTCTAGGATGAACTGCCTCTCAATCTGTTCACAGCATATTTTAGCCCTTTAATATTGTGGTGTTGGTTTTTTTCAAATGGGCATTATTAGCCATCTGGGGCAGATTTTGTATTTTAAAAGTAAGCACATTATGTACAGGAGATTAAAAGGATGTGCATTTTTATGTAATCTGATATTATGTCAGTGCTTTTTGTGTATGTGTGAAGTCTTGATTTCAGAAGTGCTCCTTTAGTGGTTCTGACGTCTTAAGTCCTCCTTCTTTTGGGGAAAGAACAGGAAATAATAAAGACGGGTTCTGGTTTATGTGTAGCGATAACACTTTTACACAAAATAAATTTGGCCTTCAAAGACAAACTCCTCGCGCTGTTATAATTGCAACTGGTCGCTCACCTCGCTTCCCTGCCAGGGCAGAGCGACAGCAGCGAAGCTTGCTAATGAAGCGCTGTAAAAGCGGTTCAGATCTCTGCTCAGGCACTCCTGCAACTCCCAGCAAAGTGTGTAGGAAGATTATCCCGTTAACATGCAGCCTGCAGTAACCAAGTTAACCATTTTGTCATTCTATGTAGTGAACTGGAGGAAGGGCTTATCTCTAAATAATTGATGCTGGGGGAACACTGTTCAAGTTTAATACCTGACACCAGTTTGTCTGATTACTGTGAATGTGTTGGTTTGGGTTTGTTTTGGTTTGTTTGGGTTTTTTTAAGAACTGTTTATTCCAGGCTTTATTTATGAAACATTACAAATCTATCAGTCATTTTATAGTACTTTCAAAGAACAGATGTTGGCCTACAAAATGCTTTATTATTGCCCATGGCAGTATTCAGCATGGTTTCCTTAAAAGGACAATCAGTGATCACAGTCATTGTAGCCCAGAAATAAAGCTGCTCTTTCAGAAGATGGCCTGGTATTAGGTCAGACCACCCTTTCTTTACTTCTGCTCTCCAGATGTGGCTGCAACTTTTTTTTTTTAAGTTCATGTTTGCACAAAAAAAAAAAAAAAAAAAGGTTTGTTTTCAAAATCTGGTTTTACTTAAGATATCTCCATCCTGGAGTGCATTTCATAAATTGCCCACATATTTTTCTTAGCAGAGAACTTAACTGGCTGTAATTTTTAACACATGGCCACATCATGTGATATTTTCAAAACATTTGCACATAGCTTTAAGAAGGTCCCAGCAGAAATGATCCATCATCTCACAGCCAGCCCATTTCTTAACAGCATATCTGCATTTTCCATTTAGCAGAGCTATATATTATTAGCTTACATTTTGGGTAGTAAAACAGTGCATTGCTGATTGTAAAACATGGACTTTATTATCTGCTGAAAATTGATTTGGCATTTATAGCCACTGTGTACTAGACTGGCTTTCTGGTTTTAACATTAGTGCTTGAAAGTGATGATTTGTTTAAAGAACAGAAACAAAATTGCCATGGACATAACTGTTAGTGTCCTAGTAACTGAACATTTGGATTATCCACCTGTTTTTTAAATACATGCGTCTAAATGCTGTTATACAGCAAAAGTCTCCTAACAGTCCATTAAATGACTTGTTCTGTTTTAAGTTGCAGTTGCTATGCAGTTATAGTAGGACAATCCTGTGTCTTGCAAAACAAGTTTCCTGCCAAACTGGGGAAATGTGTCTGGAAATACTTAAGCCCAAGTGTTAACCTTGCATCATTATTCCAATCATCCCACCTAATGACTTTATCTTCTTCAGGATTCGGATAGGAGTGAAAAGCTCTTTCCCTGAGAGGGACCGTGGGTCACTAGGTTCTCCAGCTATGTATTGTAGGGTTTGGGAGACGACGTGTAACGACTTGCTTTTCAAAGTATTAAAGTTTCTTCTTCTTTTATGGTAGTAATAAATTCCAAAGTCTGCATGACATTATTGCTCTTATTTTCAACCCATGGGGCTGTGAATGGCACCTTTCTACGTATGCATGGAAGGTAACTAACACATCAGGGGATGCAGATCATGCTGCAGAAATAGTTGTCAACATGTATTTTTAGCAGGGCCCCGGACACTCTTTCCTTGTGAAGATTTAGTGCTTTTCAACTCAGACACTCAGCTGGAGAGGATCAAATGAATCAGTTTCTCAGGACTGGTACTTCCTTGGTGTGCACAGGGTGTTTAACATTGAACACTTCTTGATCTGGATTTTGGATTCAGCACTAATACATAACTGCCAGTTACAGGATGTAGTTTGCAAATCTCGACGCATCTGTGTGCATGCAACTTTGAAAAAGACTTAAATACCAACTTGGTGTGAAACAAATTCTAAAATGGTGGGATATGCCAATTTGAAAAGTCTAAATAGAGAAGTTGATACACCTAAAAGCATAAGACAACATGGTGTGCAGTCTTATTCAGGACCTGTACCTATACCCGTACCAGTTTTCAGGTTTGCTCACTACATCCTTTTTCATCCAAGGATAGTTATACAAAAATCAGATGAAGCCTGGTCTCTTGCTACCAGGTCACAGATTAAAGCTAAGTGCAACAACAACTTCTGCAATCGAAGCAGTAGCTGGTTTCCAAACCCAGAATCACATACCTTTGAATTGCCATCAACTCTGTCCTCATTCCAGCTGCCTCACTGTTGCAGCTTTAAAGTTTCCCAAGCATCAAGCCGCATCTGTGCATGCTAAGATCTGTCTCGGCATTGGCAGGGTTAAGCAGGCCAGCACTGAGTTCACACCTATGTCTTTTAGGAACTGAGGCATTTTTATGTCTTGAGTCATTTGCACAGTTGGATCTGGCAGGTAATCTTGGAGGATGCTTAGTGTGTATTTAGAAACACCGGTCTCTTCACAAGTGCAGGCTTCCTTTTTGTTCCCAGAAATGAGTGTGGTGTAAAACCGATCATGGAGCCAGCAATACCGAGGTGAGTAGAGATTAAATTGGGAAACACACAGGGCAGAGCAGCACTTGGAGTTTTACTTGTACGCAGACACAGTCTAGCCAAGTCGGCCTGCTTGGCTAACTCCACATTCAAGCAGTTCCTCTGAAGCTGGTGAAGCCCTTGCCGTGCTGTACCATGCTATCTATACTCCCTGGCTCAACTCACCAGGAGCTCAGCCGTCTCTGCACCACATTGCATTTTGCAATGTACATCTGTTCTTTCTGCCTCTTGTATGCGAGAGTCACCAGATGAAGAGCAGGGCCACCGCCAAAGCTGCTTCCTCCTTGAATTCCTCCTTGCTGCCCTTGATCTCTGGCCCTGGTCCCTCCTGAACTGTTTTCTGCTCAGTTCTTGGGCAGGACAAAAGTGATGAATTCCATTCAGAACAAGGCCCTGCTGGGTAGTAGCTTCTCCCCTGCTAAAGGAAATACATTGCAGACTTGAGCACAAGCAAACAGAAGGACGATTTGAATTCATGTCTTTCACTTCCAGAGTGAGGCTTCCACTCAAAAAGCTTGAATAAAATCAAAGCTCACCTCTTCTCTCTTGCCTGGCTGTGTCTTACACAAACCAGTTTTGCTTGCCAATCTTCTGAAGGTGAGGATATGGACATCTTTTCTGGAGGAGGGAGTAGTGCTGTGGATCCCATGTCTCCAAGTTACTAAGGCTCTTGAAAGGCAGGAGTAAAGCATCTTATCTCCAGTACTTCCCTGTTGGTGAGCTGTAGGCTGTTGCTAGTTAAATATAACAAACTTTATATCATCTTTTCTGTCACGAGCTGTCTACAGCTTACCTAATGGGAGGGTGTAGAGAAGATGGATGAAGCCAAACTCTTCTCAGAGGTGCACAGTGATAGGATGAGAGGCAACAGGCAAAAGTAATGGACCATGACAGAATCCCAAGTAGATAACCAGCAAAAAATTCTTCACTGTAAGAATGGTCAGACACCGAACGATGTTGTCCAGAGAGGTAGTGGTATTTCCATTATTGAAGACACTATATTGGAAAAATCTCTCACAACTCAATCTAACTGTACATGTTTTGAGACTGCCCATGAAGTCAACTTCAGCCTGTGTGGTGATTTTTTGTTTCCCTGCTAGCTCTCTTGGATACCCAGTCTGAGGTGCTTCTGCCTGTGCACTGTAGGGGAGAGCAGAGCATTCCATGGCACTAGCTTTTGTGTTGTGTTTCAGGGGGAAATTTCAGCAGTTGAGCTTCTGGGCACCTAAAGTTAATTATTCATTAAATCTCATCTGAAACCATTAGTTGAGAAGGAACTTTGCCTTTGCATGCTGATAGAAGAGCAGAATTGTCAGAGTGTGATAGCTGAAAGAGCTGAACCTCCTTCCCACGGTAGCTCATCGAGCTGTGCTTCCACATTCCAAAGCTGAATTTATTTCTCTGCGTTGCTGGGGTTTTTTATTTTTTTCCCTGCTAGTAATTTCTGTTTTTTACTGCCAGTTATAGACAGAGTATGGAGAAATAGCCTCCTTGTGAGCATTAATTGTAGAAGAGCTCGAACTAACAAGTTTCTGGAGACCTTGGGATGTGAGAGGTGTTGCTTCAACTGGAGATTCCCTGACCCTGTGCTGTAGCACACCACCTGGTAGTAATGTTCTTGCAGCTGGTTTAGGGCTGTTATGTCGAAAGAGAATGAACTGATCCAACTTCTCAAAATCTCCTGCCCAAATTCCAATGGCATGAAGCTACAGTCTTGCTTGAGCTTTTCCATGGTGTTGCATAATGATTTGTGCATTTATTTCTACTTCTTAAAAATAAACCAACTTCATTTTCTTGCTCTTGGGATCTGGCAATCTTGTGAAATTTTAATGAGGAATAACTATCTGTTAGGACCCATATATCTGAATTAATTTAAATTATCCAGCCAGCTATTTCAGTATTAATGTGGATAAATATTCTGGAATGGTGCCTGCAATGTAACTGTGCTTTTGAACAGGTTAAAAATATGAGTCAGAGGTGTCAGGAAATCTTCCTGAAGTTCAAAAGGAAATACTGTCAGAAGCAGATACTGACAGTATTAATGTGTGTGTGGACATAATTAATACATGGTTCTCATTCATTGTGGACATCCCTTTAGAAGCAGACTGTAACAAGCTCTGCAGCATTTTACATATTGACTGAAAGAAGTATGGAAATAGAATAGCAAAAGGAATCAGTATTGATCACCCCATGGCGGAGAGGCTGAGGGATAAGGAAGAAAAATGTATTTTGGTAATCCTTCAAGCATACTGCAGGTTCGTGGAGATCTGGTGTAGGGTCAGGCTGATACCATTCTTGGTTAATTAAGTTGAGGAAGTGGGATCTGCATATTCTTAACTGTTTTCCAGTTTAAAATGATGATTCAAGAAGCAGGGATACATTCTGTCTTTCAAAGTCCATTGCCTTTTCCAGCTCACTCATTTTTTTTTCTCTTCTGTGGGTTAATGCATTATTCTGTCTCTTTTGTAGGGCATTCAGAAGCACCTCTAAAATTTAACTTTGTACCCTTTCAGTTCAAACCCTTTATTGAAATTTTTTTAATGTGCTTGTAATCCACTTCTCCAAGCCTTGGGAGCTCTCCTCTCCACCCTGGGTACAGATTCTTGCAGTCTCTGATTCTTCTGGCAACTCTGGGTTCACCATCTTATTCTTCTCCTGTTTTGAAACCACATCCTGCTAAGGAGTAATCTCCCTGTTTAGCGATACGAGGCCTTTGCCCTCCTTCTTTCAGAGCCCTCCTTAATATGTGTTCTGTGAGTCATGCGAACACACATGGCTCAAATAGTCTTCCTGCCGCAAGATTACAGTTTGGAAAATGTGTGTACTCAGATCATAGGAAAATACAGACATAATTTGATTCTTGCTTCTAAACTGTGCATTCCAAATATATTCTGGTGGCACTTTTAAGCCAGGGCAGCAAGCATATTTACATAGCCCAGAGTCTTCATCATGGCTATTATATAATCCATATGAATGCCCTCTCCATGGATTTCCCTATATATGACTTTTCCATATTGTTTCTTGAATTGTTAAGAGAAACTTGCTTCTTTTTTAAAAATTATTTTGCATCTTGCAGAGCACCAGCCACATCATTCTTGGTTAGCAAATATAAATTAACATTTATTGTTTTAATTTTAGTTTTCCAGTCCATTTCACCACATAATTGTTGATTGCATAATTATATCTGCTAGCTTTGCACGCGCTTATTTGTATTCTAGTTAGGAGAAAGTTTGCTAACTGATGTTTAGGAGAGGTCATTTTCTGTGGACAGTGTTACTGTTTCTTTTGGCTGCTTTATTTGCTTGGAACCGTGCAAGGTGCATTATTTTTGACTTTTAAAGCTATTAAACAATACAGGGTACATAAATGATCATTAAGAAAGAGGGATGCTATAACCTTGTTTGTTTTGAGCAGGAATCAGGCTTTGTATCAGTTTTCAAAGTACACACCAAGAAATACCGAATGAACTATAAGGACTTTCAGAGTTACTGACAGGGTAAAGAAAGCTGAAAGATCGTCATTAAAACAGCATTGTTTCTGTCTGTAAAAGCATGGGTTTCATTAGGTATCCAGTGAGGTCAGATGGCACTGTCATTGAATAGCTTTTAAAGTCATCGGTTTTCCTCTTGAAAACTGGTTTGCAGCATAGTTTACTGTGTCTTTGGACTTTATTTTGCCACTGGCAGAAGGAGGGCAGTGGTAACACTCAGTTTCTGGAACTGAAGCGACATTGGTTGAGTCCATCCTTCCTCAGTGTTGCAAGACCTCCTTGCGCTGGGATCCTGAAAAAGGAGAGTGCTTCTGTTGACCTCATTCATACTAGATCATGGAAGTAATTTAAATTAAGGTCAAAACATGATGATTTTAGACTGAGATTGCCATTAGACTGCATTGCATCTGCAGAAAAAAGAGCACAGTCCTTTGCAATTGTAAAAGGGGTGTATCTTTTGCTTTCCTGAATTTCTAATAGTTGATGCGAGCACTTTATTTTCACTTTGCAAATGGAGGAGAAGCAAGACGGTGGCTTCTTTGGGAATACTATTTGTTGTCTCTCTTGTTAAATTTTTAAAGTATTTTGAAGAATGCTCTTGTTGATTTGCTAATTTCCTTACATCTCTCTCTACATTTTTCTCTGTGGTTGTAAAAGCAAATCTGTATTTGGGTTTTCTATATTTAATAAGCAAGGCTGTTGCACAGGACATGAATCTGTGCATGAAACTTTCATTGAGAGCTTGGTTATGAAAGCAGAGCCTTCAAAGCGTGTATAGCAAGTTCTCTGCTGTCTGAGGGAGAGAGCCCGTGTTGCAGTATTTCTTTGTCCTCTTCAAACCTCTCTGCACAAGCAGAACCACGGCTTGTGGAATAAACGTTGGACTTGCATGGTTGCTTCTCAAGACAGCTGACCGGCTAGGCTTCTTTCTCTGACATGTCAATTGGTAGAGTAGTAATTTCCAATTCCTTTCATTGCGAGGAAGAAAAGCAATGGTATTTAATCTTCAGAGACTGGCAGAAACAGAATTCTTTAGTTTATGCTGCCTTAAAGCTTTTGCTTCAAACTGCTCTTGAGAGTCTGTAAAAGCTCCAAAGATAAAAATACTACCTGCATTTCAGGTATCGACCAGCATCCCTCAGTAGAGCCACAAGAGAAATGATATACTCTCTCCTCAGTTAACTTCTGTATTCTTTCAGAAAGAGCTTTGTAGATGCCGCTGAATAATTTGCTTTTTCTTGAAGGAATACAGAAAATCATGATGCCTTGATTTCATCCTGACACCAGCAAACATGATTGCATGGTTTTGTCTGGGGCATTGGTTCAAGACAGTCTTGAAAGAATGAATGCCTATTACTTAATCACCAGGAATGCTTAATAGTTTTGTCACAAGTGTTTTTCTTTTTGGAGGCTGTAAGTGTTTTTGCTGTCTTGCCACACTAGATATAGAATAGATGCCTTGATGAATTACCCAATGGGGATTCTGCTGCAGAAATTGATGCTTGCTAAATCAACATCAAAGCTAAAGCTTTCTTGGGCTTTTTTTTTTTTTGGGGGGGGTTAGTTTGGGTTTTTTTGGGTGTCTTCGGTCATTACAGTAAAGCTGGTGGGTTTAACATACGTCTGCTTACAAGTCTGGGATATGCACACATCGTTGCATGTAATCGCTGGGTTTTGGAGGGCTTTTTGCCACAGAATAATATGCTGATGCAGATGTTCTGATACTGTTCTTTAAAACAGTTGATTGCAGATCTGCTGGTGAAAGATGATCAGCAGCTAGCATATATCATCATCCTCTGATCCTAACAGGTTCCTTTGGGAGTCAGTTGTACTGTTTTAGTATGTTGTAATTAAATTGAGTGCTGTTTAGGTGTCAGAAATTACTTTATAATGCAGGATAATGGACTTAAATAGACTTATTTGCAGAATGCAAATGATAATCTATCATATTATCTTTAAAGGCTATATATTAAGGAATGGAACAATTTCCCCAATATTCAGTAGGAAGACAAAAAGGAAAGAAGTGGTCTGATTTCTGATTTAGTCCCTAGACATCCTTGTATTAGACTCTATCTGGACTTAATAGATGCTAGAATAACACCTGTTATTTTTGTGTAACAGTAGTAAAGTGCTTTGTTTGAAAGAAAAAGGTAATTATCTTTTATTTTTGTTGGGATTGGATGTGTGGGGGGAAATCCCTGTCAAACAGACCTTGGAAAAAGCCTTCTTATACATCCAACAGATGACTTCTGTGAGTTTTTGAGCAATGTTAATACTCAGAAAAGTTTGTGTGAGTTTTGAATCCATCTTGCAGAATTAGACTGTATTTACGAGAAGGCTAATGTTGTTAGGAAAATAATGGATTTATATGCATAGTGAGAGCTGTTTGTAAATCAGCAGGTGGTTTCTAAAATACCAGAAATTAGCAAAATGTTTACTGATGTGATTTCTTTCTGAAAAACAAACGTGTTTAAAAAAACACTTGAACATTAAAAGTTCAATAGATTTGAACTTTTTCTTCAGCCATCTCAGGTTGTTCTTACTTGGTTTGAATGCACAGACTCTTTTCTGTCTCAAGGACATAATTTCATCTTTTGAAGGGCCCAGTAGGAGAAAAAAAAACCCTCTTGCAAACTATATATATTAATAGGAGGCATATTTCTATGAAAAGATAGGACAAATCCAGGTAATACCAGGAAATATGTTTTAGTTTGGTATGCATATGCAGAATACTAGATTTCTGTTTAGCCAGATAAAACCTCCTTGGGACTGAGTTCACTAATGACATAAAGTAGTATTAAAATACTACAGTTATTTAGAATCATACATACAGGTCTAAGCAAGTCGTAAGTATGTAATTTTTAAAAAAAGAAAAATCCTGTAAACTAGTTTGTCTGTGGGCCAGTTACTAAGTTTCATACTTTGATTTAAACTTAAACCTTGCCCCTTGCTCTACAAATGGCTGTTGAATAGTGTACATCTTCTCTGAAAACGTTTCCAGTGTGATGAAAACTGGAATTCTGTTTGAAGATCTTTAATCCAGTTTCCTCTGTTTTATTTGGTTACAAAGAAAATCTTACTCTTTGCCTCTGCCCCCCAAGTTTACATTTGCCAATCGTACTGAGGGGGAAATTTGTGCTGCGCTACTTATACATAATTTAAAACAATTGTGCTAGCTTTAAACCTGAAGTCTTTCTTCATCTATCATTTATCTCATGATGTTAGCTTTTGTACTTGGTACCCTTCAGTAAGCACAGCCTGAAACGTCTCGTGGCCTTTACCTTCTGCAATAAAAAAGATTGAAAAGATTCTTGGCACCACCTGGTGAAGATGAGGCAACCCTGGAGAACTGTGCTGCAGGAGCAGGTGACTGATGCTAAGAAATGTGCCAGTCTAGGGACACAGCTGAAGGGCTGTAGTAGGGAAGGGGGAAGGGAGGGGAAGGGAGGAAAAAAAAAGAGCAGGAACATTAATACATCTTCCTGAGGTTTGATGGGACATACACTGCCTACTGTTCCATCTGGTGCTTATGATAGCATGGCATATTAGCATGCTGCAAGTTCATAATGTATTCAGGGCGAGAAAACACCACTTGCATACCAATTGAGGCGTCCTCTTTCTCAGAGCTGCCTTTGAATTTCAATGATGTTTATGCCTCCTAAGCCATGACTGAACTGAGCGTTTCCGCTGGTGGAGGAATAACAGCAGTGAGGGACTCTGGCTCATGAGGGTTTTCTTTCTCCCTGTTTTATTTCTCTCTCACGCTCTCTCTCTCTCCACCCTCACATCCCCTCACCCTCCCTCCCACCCCCACTCCCCCCCAATTTTTTTTTCCTTTTAGTTCTTTTTTTCTTCTATTTTATTTTGTTCAGGGATGCTTAAAGGCAGGTCGAGGTTTTGGACTAGCTAATTACACAGCTTCTGCTAATATTACATTAACTTCTTTTTAAGATTGTAGTCTATTGTCTTTTTGGCTTATCTCAAAATGCTTAAATGTTCTTTTTATCACATTTTGATGAAGTTACTCTAAAAGCAGTGTCATGAAGTACTTAAAAAATAGCATGTTGCAATTCTGCTTTATATTCAGATTTCTCGTATTGCTAAATTAAAGAACAAACAATACTCTGAATTTTGCATTTCATGGTAAATTATTTGAGCCCCGTGTCTTCAAAGACTTGATTTTACCTTCAAGTGTGCTACCATAATAGGATAAGTATCTGAAGTTGAGCAGGTATGTAAGTCTTTGTAGGAGTGGGGTCTTTTTATCGATCCCTTGCAGGAAATGTACTGATATGTTCATTTGATTTCTCCCTACCCTGTCCTCTTTGAAACTCTGCTGAGATTGACACTTGACTGGAGACAATCTCAAAACTGCACCGTAGAAACTCCCGACTGCACATTTTGTTTCTGAACTTGTCAAAGATTGTGATCCTTTTATGGCTTGGTGCTGTGAATCGCTCTGCAGCCCTTCTTCCAGTAGGTTTTGAAAGTGTGAAGTTTACACACAGGGTAGGGTATTTGATGTGGGATTTTCAAGCGCCTGGAGTAATACATGAGTACTAGTCACATTTGCCTTTGTTGTTGACTGTGCCTCTAAACTGCTTCATGTGTTCTGAAAGTCCTACCCTGAAACAGGAGACTAAGCTTGCTGCTTGAAGAAGGAAGAATATTAAAACAGTATCTCTAGCACAAAACAGCTTAATGAATGCATTTGGTATCTAGTCCTGTACCTGCACAGCTGGCCTCTTGCTCCTGCCCAGAACAGGTTTGAGGCTTTAGCATAATCTTTAATGCATATGACTGTCATGCTAATATAACTTTAATAAAAATGTTCTAGGTAGCACTTTGAACTCCTTCATTCTAATGTAGTATTAATTCACTTGATTACTAGAAAAGACCTCCCTATAGTTCTGAACCTTTCTTTCAAATACATCCAGCCAGGACTTTTTATAAATACATATTTTCAGACTGTCATTTAGCCGCTCTTGCATAGATAAGACATGAAAAATGCATTAGTCATCTTGACAAAGAATAAATTGACTTCTTTTAGTTCGCTATCTGAGTATCTGTTGTCTGATGGCTTAAGAACATTCCTTGTTTATTGATAGTGCATTTAGACCTAGATATTAATGTCTTGGCTTAAATGCTAATTATTTTTTTTCTTAATACATTCAGGAAGGCTAATGTTACTGAATAGGAATGTGGAGGAGGTAGTGTGGGTAATTCAAGCAAGTTTAGTCAGCACTTACAAGATTCTTGAAATGTTTCTTGATGTCCTACAGAACTGTTAACATCTGCACGGCTTGTGAGAAGAGCCACATTTATTACAGCTGTATGCTAGCTAGAATGCAAAAGAGAAGGGGTGTGGGGGGGATATATCAGAGTTAAGAATGAAGCAGCTGGCTTTCAGTACAGAGATTTATCATTTTATTCACTTATACAGACTGACAGTAAGCTCTACTTGGACTCTTTTGCATCAGCTTCTTCGAGATGGCAGTTGAAGCCTTGAGAGTTTAGATATCGCTAGATACAGTCCAACAAAAAACCACAAAGTTTAAAAGAAAACAAAGCTTTTAGATAAATAATCACAAGTGAAGTTCAGTGTTTTAAGGAGCTGTTCCAGTATGACATAACATGATGCAGAGCATGTGTTCAAAGTTGACATGAAAAAAAGAAGGCTTCTTGCAGAACCAACGAAGACATACAGTTTCTTGTCAGGGTTTAGGGTTGCTGGAGAAGAGGAATGTCTAGAGACTCCCAAGGTCCCAGGCCTGACTGAATGGTGTAATAGTACCTCTGAGCATTTGTTTCACCTCTCCTCTTTCTGTTCTGGAAGAGAAAACTAGAGAAGAACGATCTGTATTAGAACCCCATTTTCTGTTTCACTCTCTCTTGTAAAAAAAATGAGATACGTTTCCAGAATCAGGGTTTGTTGGTCCAAATTTAAGCTCTTCGTCAGTAAGGCAGATTTAAACCCAAGCTATATCAACATCATATATATTTGTAAGATGTCCCAATCTTCATTCATTTCAATTAAGATCAAAGGGGTTTTTTAGTTTTGTTTTCTCATTCATCTATTTGATATGAACAAAAGCTGGTATTTCTTTTGTTTCCTGTGGTTAATGTAGCTTGGTATGCTTCCTCTTACCTTTTTCCTCTGCACATTTTAAGTGAATCAATTCTGGTTTTGCTCAGTTAATTTCTTTACAATAGGCCCAAGCCACTCACAGTGGGAGTGCCAGGATCTGTTTCTGTGTCCTACTGATTAACAACCTCAGCAACTGAGGAAGCTGCACATCTACCCTCCTGTCCTTTATTGTTCTCCTTAAATAGGGATTCAGAATAATTTTTCAATATATTCTAATACAAAACCTATTGTGTGTTCACTTACAGCGAAAGCACAAACTGCTGCCCATTAAGAAGCAGGGCCAGTTAGGACCAGTGTGATTTAGAGTATTCACTTTTTGCAAGAACTCTTAAAAGAGCTGGTGGAAGTATCTTTATTTATATGTTTCTACTGTCCTTACTGTTGATCTGTAGCAGATGTCCACTCTGATAACTCACTATGCTTTTTATCTCTTCTATCTAACCTTTTTGCTGTTACACTCATCATCATTTAATTATAGCATGTGGCATTGTAAGAGCTCTAACATTTAATTACTGCCTCTTCTTTCCATTCTCCTGACACCAAAGCAGAAGCTAAAGCAAAATTTTCAACGTTTCGGTTATGAAATTGACTGCATTTGCTTCATCAGCGTTCACCAACTCACGCCTTCTGAAGCAGTGAGTTTAGTTTCTGAAAGTTTATTTCCACTTAGTCTTGTGGAAACACATTTTATCTTAATTTTGTGCAGATTGTTGGCATTGAACAGAATTATGTGCAAAACCAAGTAGCTCTGTAAGTCAGAGCTCATAATCACCTTTGGAAATAACCTGTTAAGTTTCTAATAGGTCATTTGTATGCATAGTTACTGAAGCTACTTGCTCTGTTGCAATAATTATGAAAAAGATAATGGATAGGAACTCATTTGGGGACAATTGTTCTTGTTAACTGGTTAGCGTTTCATCCAGGTATTTTCCAGCCTTTTAAAATTTTCCTTTCAGAATTCCAAAATTCCCCTTTGGATAGTTGTTGTTGCAATTCAGCAGTTCATTCTTTCTTAATATCTCAAGCAGTTTTAAGCCTACCAGACAACTGCTGATGTGTTTCACGTCTTCTGTTCCAAGTGAAGACCATAAAGAAACATGTCCTCATAGGAGATCCCAGTGCAGTCACTATCTCTCTATGCTTTCGAATTGTGTTTGCCATTGGGTTTTATCAGATGTATGTGGCACCAGAAGGATGTTTAGAAAGATCTGCATGAGACACCCTAGGACTTTCATTTTATTTCTGCCCCATTTGTCATTTGATCTCTTTGACTGATGTGAAGAAAATCTCATGTTTTGATTGGTTCTCTGTGTTTTAGTGCAAAAAGAAATGGTGGTAAGTTTTGGTGGGGCATTTTCAAATTCATATGTCATCACGTGGCTATAGTTGTGTGAGCGTGATCTGGGACTGGATACCGTGTGTGATTTTAGGCGTGCTGCCATCCGATGTGCTGCCTGCTGCGATTTTGCTTACTTTTGAGTATTTCATATTGAAAACCATCTCCAAAGAGGATGAGGTGGAGGAGAAAGGTGTAAATTAAGGTGTGTGTGGGGGGTAACACCTGACTTCTTTGGCTGGGATAGATGGGTGACAGCCAGAGGCACTGAAACTGGTTCTCAGCACTGCCCAGTACTTCTCCTCAGGGATCAATGTTTATAGCCCAAAATTTAGAAAGAAACTCTTAATATTATGCTTGGTACTGAGGAGAGAGACAGGGCACCACTGGTGTGTTCCACACAGTTACCATGATCTCTTTCCCTATATCGCACGGCTGAGGTGAACTTGTGATATGGGAGCTTCCCTTACAGCCTCTCCCTTGGACTTTCTGAGTACCTTGCCATGGATTTTGAATTTTCCGCACGGACAGGGTTAGTTGGGGTGTTTGTGTGGTGGGGTGCTGGGTTTGGGTTTTCCCCTTTCCTTTCCTTTTGCCGGCATCCCCCTGCTCCAGCGGCCGCACAAGTCGGCTCCCTCTAGCGGTCAGTGATCACACGCGAACAGAGCTTCCGGCGCGCTGCCAGGGTGTCAGGGTCGGCCCTCGGTGCGCTGCCGGGCGGGTCGCGGCCTCGTTCGTCCGGTTTATGCCGGCAGCAGAGGCTGAAGGTGCATCCAGGGGCCGTTTCCACCGGTCCGCCCACCCACCTGGAAAGGCTGCCCGGCCGCCCCTCAAGTACCCTCTGCCCCGCCACAGAGCTCCGTCCCTCCTGTTGAATCTTACTCCCTTTCTCATGAAAGCGCTCCTCTTCTGGTTAACCCTCAGCTCAGAGAAGCCAAGCATTTATACCCAAGTAGGCTGACCCACAGCCGAATGTAGGGTGTTTCCATAGCATGGAGAGAGTTAAATCTGCTTCTCATAAGGGTAGCATGTATGAGAAAACTTACCATATTACCGAGGGTTAAGTGCATCCACATTGAATGTTCAGAGTTCAAACGCATCCGACTTCCGTACCGTGTCAATATTTCTCTTGCACTTGTAGCACTGAGTGGTTTCTCTCCTGTGTCCAACTTCTCGCCCTGCAGTTTCCCCTCGATTTAACATTCCCTTCAGTATAATTGAAGACTATTTCTTTCTTGCAGTTTTCTAAAGCAGAATGCTTAAAAATAAAAAAAAAACCCCAAACTCACCAAAAACCCAGCAAATATTTTTATATGCAAAATCAATGAAGTAAAACTTGATTAAATATGTGTGTAACTGCATGCACACAGAGTCATGTGCCCACACGTATGCACGTATATAGAAGCTGTACTGGTGCATGTAGGTCAGTGCTGTGTTGGAATAGCAGGTTTAGCTGGCTTGATGAAAATGAGGTTCTATAAATCTTAAAAACATTTGGGTTTATATATTTGTGAGAAAAAAAAGAGGAATACGTATCATTTGAATCTGCTGGGCATGAAATGAAGCATGTTTTGCACAACTGCCAAGCACGGCAATTTGAATTTATTTTAATATTTTACTTATATGTTTTGCTGATTTTTTTTTCAATTCAGGCTTCAGTGGTACCACCACCCCCACCCCCGCTCCCCCAAATTAAAAATTAACCCCATTAAAAATTCAAAACAAAGGTGAGGTACTTTTAAAGAAGAAAGTTATAGGTTTTATTGTACAAAACTAAGACTGCTGTGATGCTTTAAGGTCTAGAAACATTGCATGCAATTGTATTCCCTGCGCGTGGTCTCCTTAATTTACCTACAGCTGTTTTCAGCATCTTCAGTTCCGCACGGATATCCGAGTCTTTCTGGAGGGGGTGCAGCAAGGCTCATGGTTACATTTTGGTCTTGCTTGCAAGCTTATTTGTCAATAAGTAATATTAACTCATTTAAGAAAGTATTTGAGGTGTGTGAGGAAGATTAATTTTGTGTGAGATTTCTGAGACTTTCTTCTCCCTCTTCCCACCTCCCCACTGGTACTTTCAGGTACAATGCAATGCCCAAAATAAAGTTAGTGAGACTTGCAGCATAAAGGATGAGCTGACATAATTAATAATGAGTATTTTCTCACACACTGTCTAGACAATCAGTCATGTAAACACAAGATGTCTTCTTTAATGGCATCATCTGATGATGTAACATGATAGTCTTCCAAAGTGTGTAGTTCCTCAAATGCTGAAGTACTGATTAGGGTAATAAATTGCAGTATTATACACTGAGAATCTTTGAGATAGGGAAAAAGCCTGTAGTTTCACTTTCCTGCTGCTGGTATTGGCAGTAAGTAATGGTGGCAGCACCTGAGTGAAATTTTCTGGTGGAAATATATTTCAGCATGTATTTGTCATCAGTGGATTGATACCTGTCTTGGCTGGCTGAATGTGAACCGAAGAGTTGATATGCCTGGTGACTGAGGATCACTGATTCCCACATACATCTGCTGGAGCCTTTTGAATACCTCTGGTTCTCCCAAGGCAAAGGACCTAGTCTATATGGGAGTATTTATACCATCTGACATTAGGAATTAATAAATTGTAACTTTTCACTAGGGAGTCTAGTCTGCTAATTTAGCTGTCTGGGTTGGATGGGAGAAATTAGCAGCCTTCCTAGGACCGGACTGGTACTTGCTGTTGGGAGGGAGCTTTGCTGCTCATGCTTTTTGGTCTTAGGATAAGGTCTTGCTCCCCAGGGCTGTGCATTTGGTGTAATTGAACAGACTTTTCATCGTTTGAAATACCCCTGGGAAGAACTGGGTTGTTGGATGGGTAAGCAGTGCAATCTGATAAAGTGAGGATTTGGGAGCTGGATCCATAAGGTTGAGGAGCAGGCTGGCGCAGGCTGGCCAACACCACTCTGCACCTTAGAGGATCTTGACTTGTCCGTGACAAATTCCACAGTTTAAAACCAGGGAAAGCCAGATGTATATCCATTACCTTCTCAGTAGTCCATATGTCATCTTTTCAGATGTATAACCATGGAAAATATCACCTCCTACACCCATGTTTGATTCTGGACTTCTGGCATGTTTTATAAATATAAGTGATGCCTTCAGAAGTACAGCCATAATAACTTTTTTTTTTTTTTTTTTTTTTTTGGCTGGTAGAGTAATTTAATAGCTAAAGTTACCCTAAATCTAAGTAAGTCATTTTAGATTATCTAGTCTGTATCAGAGAATTCATTTCTAGTTAAATCTATTGAAATACTGGTATTGATACTCTCTTAGGACTTTTCTAAAATGGATATACACTTTGTGTAAATGCATTAAAAGTAAGAGTTCATATTCATTTTGCTCTAGACTTTTGGCTGTAACCAACTATTTGTTAATTTAGGACAATACACATTCTGGAATAAAAATATATATAGGCTTCTGGAAAGCAAGATTGAAAAATTTAGTTGGCATTGCGAAAGGAAAATGTTCTTACTTCTGGTGGGAAGTTTGTGTGCTATGTAAGAGCATACAAACAATACCAATTTGATCCTGAGGACATTTGAGTTTCTTGGATATGAGTCTAAATTCATGTGCAGTTTGTCAAATAACAAGGAATCGTGTCAAGGGTGAGTCTTCCAGAGAAGGTGGTAGAAAATGCAAATTACTGGTCGGGGAGTCCTCGAGAAGCTGCATCTGAAACCACCCCACTCCTTTCCTCTGTAAGTACAGGAAAGTGAAGGGAGTGATTCTTTACTGAGAGGGTTGTCAGGCACTGGAACAGGCTCCCCAAGAAAGTGGCCATAACACCAAACTTGACTGAGTTCAAGAAGTGTCTGGATGATGCACTCATACTCAGTCCCATGCTCTGACTTGGCTGGCCCTGTGTGGAGCCAGGAGTTGGGCTTTGTGATCCTTATGGGTCCCTTCCAACTCAGGATACTCTGTGATTCCATGATTGCCAATGTGGAGGGGTTGTCACCTCCGTAGCTTCTGGGAAAGGCCAGTGGTTGTTCATGCTGCTGGTGGTGGGCACCTCTTCTTCACTTTGCTTTGGCCTCAGTGTTCAATGAGCTGGGTTTGGAATAGTTGTAATAGTTCCTGTGATGTGAAAGAAAAGCATTCAAAACACACAGTTTGGTAACTTGTCAACAAAAAGAAGTATAAACTATCCAGGAAAATGGTATTTCAATAGTGATTGTGGGAGTATTTGCTTATTAATTGCATTAGTCATGCATATATATAGGCATTTTTACAATGCTTAGTGGGGTATTTAGAATAAATACACATTGTCTTCGCCTTTGTAACAGGCCAACTGTTATGGATTCAGTGATGACAGGGGAACTTGTGGACTTTATTTCCTGGAGTCTTACGGAAAGTTAGGGCAGCTGCCACAATTTGGCTCTTCTTGTGCTTCTCTGTTGTTGCTAGAGTATTTCATAGACTGTTACAGTGCTAGTAGGTCTAGATTTAGAGTGTGTTCTTCTATCCTGTGTTGCTTTCTAAGTTCAAGGGATTTTACATGGTGAAATTTGCAAAGCCAGCAAGGGGGAAGGAGGAAAGACACATTTAAAAAAAGATGGTGCAATTCTGACAGGAGTCAGTTTCTAATTATTAAACAACTGAAAGTGAATTTATGATAGTTTTCAAACTGTCAAAACATGTCAGAGTGTTAAGTGAATAGAAAAAAAAGATTATTTTCCCCCAAATGAAGTTATATGGTAAGGCAAATTTATTTATTTGGGGAGAAAATAATATGTCCAAGCAAAGCTAAGCCATAATATTTTTGTCTCCACTCTGAGACACAACTTATGCATTGCTTATTTTATAATAAGTGTAACTATCTGGTCTTCAGTTACAAAGTCGTGAGCATGGGGGACAGTTTTCTTTGCCACTCAGCATCTCTCGCCCTAGAGTTAAAACAAAAGGGAGTGCTTCTGTGGTTTTGGTTCATTGTCATGATGGTGGGACCAGTCAAGGTACCATTATGGGTGAAGAACATGACGTAAAGCATTGCCTGCTATTCGCCCAGTTTACATCATCCACAAGCTCTTCCTGCCAGAACCTGGAGACCGTAGCACAAAAAACCCTTTCAGGTTTTGGGAGACAGAGTGGAAATTGCATTATTCTCACGGCTTTTTTAAACACATCTGAAGAAAGCTCTGGTAACTTTGCCTGAGATAACTTCAGTGAACTCCCGGGATACAGAATTCCTTCTAGCTCCTGCATATTAAATGAGAAGAAATGGGTAAACCGAGTATGCTTTCATTTATTCTCAAGAATAGCTGTTGATATGAAATGTTTAACTGTCTGAGCAGAGGAGAACCAAGATAAGACTGCAGCAAAGTTATGATATTTATTGACCTTGCAAAAGGGTCATCTTTGGTATGTGAGCTTCATACCCAGTGTGCTAAAAAGGCAAAGAAATGTTACGTCGTCTTGAAAACTTTGCTGTGTGCACATCTGCCCCTTGTCCCACATGCATCCTCATTCCTGGTGGATAAATCTTCCTGGGGTAATGTCTTATGACAAAATACGGAGTCTCGGTGTCTGAGCTGCTTTCTGATACTGCCCTTCTGCGACTCAAATAACCTAGTGAGTAAAAGTTCTTCAGGGGGAGCGGGAAACTGGCTGATGTTTTCTTTCTAGGCCAGTAATGTGACTGCGTCCAGTGCTGACAGAAAGTTATGTCTCTCTTGTGCCTGTTTGAGATCGGTTGTTTATAGCACAGAAACATCCATTGTGTTTAGGTCCTCGTTTATTCATTAAGAACAAGTCAGGAGGGCCAAGAGAAGAATGGAATGAAGACTGGACTGGTGTCAAACAAGTCCCAGGCATGCTGGGCCGGGAGAGGGTCTGCAGCAGTGTTGTCCCCATGTTGTGTTTTACAGTTACATCATAGGACTTTGAGTTTTTCCCAGGTGTGCGGTGCACGGACTGAGTAGGCTTTGCCATACCTATCAGATTTATACTGTGTGTTCTTGAACAAGTCAAAGGCTGATACCTGCCCTATTCTGTGTAGTGTCAGCTCTCAGAATCAGGACTTGTGGGTGTCCATGAACACAGTGCCATGTGGCCAAATCTCAGTGACAGCAGGTTCTTTACTGACTCTGATGTGATGGCATTATGGATGATAGAGGTATGGAGTTTGTCTTCTTCAATGGACTTTTGGGTTTCTGTCTCCCATTTTACCACCACTGTGACTCTCAGCCTGTATTTTCCTGCTTGTAAATTCCACGCTGCCCCTCTCAAAACAATCAAAATGAGTGCAATGCCATCTAGGTAACCATTGGTATCACATCCCACAGTTTTAGGTCTCAGTCCATATAATTCAGATGTCGGGGGTGAGTTCTAATCCCCATGTATTGTATGCTGGCTTTGTACTTTCTGTGAGTTTAAAGGAAACAAAACAATGGGCTCTTTTAATTTGGCAGTTTTTATTTTTATTTTTAATGTGCTGGCACAGTAGTAGTAAGTACTGTACAATCAATATAGAGCGTCTTTTAAGAATCTTTCATGCCTGAATATACATCTGGAACTGTTTGCACTAACTATAAGTAAAATAAATGCCACAGCGTATTATACTATACTTTTTTTCATTTAAAAAAGGAAATTGAAAACACACCACTCCTAGAAATGCTTGACATTGAATTGGCTATTGAAACGGTATCAGTAAAGTATTTATATATTCCATATTTTGTTCCATACATCAGCTTTCCTTGATGCGTTAGACTTGGAAGGGTGCCACGTGAGCTGAAATGGTGCCATATATGAAAGACCGCCTTGTTTTAAAAATGGACTAAATCATTTAGGATACAGGAAGTAAAGTAAATCAGTCTGAATACATGCACATCTCTTTTTGCCCCTGCCTCCTGCGTGCTCTGCTTTGTCTCTTCCCTATTTGTCCTCAGAAGCTGCCTGTGCTTACGGTAAATATCAGTGTTCACCTAACAGCTAAATATAGTGATAAAAACAACACCTCCCATAAAAACTGACTGAATGACAAGAGCAGCATAGTTTCACAAACCAAGAAATCCACAGAAGAAATATCATAATTTTAAGTTGGGTTTACAACATTCTTTAATTTAAACTGGAGCAAAATACTTCTGTGGCAAAATCACAGTTCTTCACTCTATGCTATAAAAGAGATTCCTAATGTATATTTCCATTTTTTCCCCAATAAAAAAAAATATTAATCCAAAACAAATGCAATAGATCTCTGCATGCTTGAAACATATTTTCTGAATTTAGTCTAAGTCTCTCACTGCACCAGAGGCTTGTGTGTATGGATTAGGACTAGACCATTATTTCACCATCTATCTCCATCCTGAATTGATTGCAACGAACACTGCAGAATGAATTGCAGATGTCCCCTTTTCCTTCCAGTTTGGAGGACCTCTGGTTTCAGCCCCATTTGATCCAAACTGGGCTAAGGAGTGCAAGTCTGTCACTGGTTAGAGGGATTTGGTGGAAGAAATCTTTGCACCTGAAATAAGTTACGCTCTATGTATACACAGCCTGTGCTCTGAAATGTGGGATGCTGTGGGTTACTGCCTGTATGAAACTTTCTGGTGGGTGCCTGCTAGTTCAGGATTATTGTTTGAAATGTCAGAGTCCAACAGGGAAAAAAAATATAATCAAAACTCGCTTTGCAAGTGGGGAGTTTTGTTTGACATGGAAGCATAAAAAATGGTTTTGAATTCAAGAAGTTAAGCCATTTTGAGACATGGTTTTCCTAAATTTCAAAGTATGATGTATATGGTCCTATATTATAAAACCAGAGCAAGCTTACATGAAATCATACAACATGCAGGGTTTCGTACGTGAAAAATAGTTTTTCCTCTTGAGGGATTCTTCCCCCTCCCCTCCCCCCAACCCTCATCACCTCTTGAGTGTAGTGATAGCAGAACATCCACAGAGCGTTTGTATGAAAAATATCTAGACAGAAAAGCCCTCATGGAATAACATAGTTTAGGGGAAACTTGACTCTTGAATACAATTTAAATACTGTTTTGCCTTTAGCATTCATATTTTCAGGCTATTTTTCAATAATTAGAGTAAAAAGTGTGTGCTTCTTTGGTTTTAAATTTTAAAGAGCTGCTGTAGAAGCTGGAGTTCTAGGCTAAAGAATGCTTTTATCAGTGTTGACTCTGCTTTGTGCTCTGTCACCCAGAGAGATCTTCCTCTTAAAAACAGAGCTGCTGAGCTTTTCTGGGGTTGTGGGTGGTGGGACTTCGGTGGATGCAGAACAGCTGTAGGCAGGTGCACCCAGCTCTCTTGGAGGAGGTTGGGAAACCAGCAGAGAGCAAGTAAACAGGAGCAGTGAGAGCTGAATGGCTCCTGCAGGAGTTTTCCTCTTCAAAGGGGGTGGAAAGGTGGGATGCAAAGGCTGCAGTGGAGCAGGCTGTTCTCCTGGGCGGTGTGTTGGCGATGGTGTCTTTCAAGCATGTGGAAGAGCTTTGTGTGTTGCATTGTAATTCTTCAAAAGCTCTTCCCCCACCCCCTCAGAGAGTCCCTGCTCTGACAAGATAATCTTGTACCCTGGTTAGTAGAAGGGTTTTGAGGTGTGCTTGAAAGGAGCCTCGTATCTCCTTACAGGAGGCAGGGCTAGGGTACTTCTGGACAACCAGAGATAAATCTGCCTGCCTGCAATCATACAGTAGCAGAGTGGGGTTTAAGGGTTTGCAAGGGGAGAGAGAGGTTAAGCAAAGGTAAGTGACCTGTGGAGGGTTTTTTTTTTTAACACCTAAGAGGACCAAAGAAAGATAATTGGGAAAATCAAGGCTACTGTAATTATATTCTAGGATAAGTACAGGGGTCTGCGGATGATTTCAGCAATCTGCAAACCGTGTGGCAGTCACTGTTCAAAGGAGTAAGAACCAGTTGGAATGTGGTAGAACAGCAATCTGAAATCGGAGGGCAAAACTAACACACTATTTCCCACTACCATGTTCAATTTAAGTAACAAAACATCGCCAGCTTTTTTGGGAAAGCCTCCCCCTCCATTCTGAGCACGTTTCTGAGCAAACCTGAACTTTGAAATGCGGTGAGGGAGGGGAGCAGGAGCCATGCGGTTGGTTACAGGCTCGGGATCGCTTTTAGTTATCAACAGCTGAATTGGAGGATACAGGCTGTGCCTGCTTGCTGCGAGCAGCAGACTGTTAGAGGAGTTCGATTTCTCTCACTCCTTCTTCCACCCACCTCCATCTCCTCTGTGCCTGTGTCTGCGCTCCCACATGCTTCAAATCTGTGTACCTGGACTGCCTTCCTTAACAGTTCAATGTGAGTGTTAGCAGAATGAAAACCAGATGGACCAGCAGTTCCCACTGTTATCTCCCCACCAGCTCTGGCAAGCCTCCCTTTCTCTCTCCTTTCTTGGCATGGCAGAAATATTTGCCTTTATTTAGGAGGGCTTGGGCTCACTGCTGTGCCTCTTTCCCTCTGTTGCAACATGAGCTGAAAGCTATTTATTCCCTTGTTGCTGAGGTTGGTTGAGGTGAGTGCAAGATGAATTCAGCTATTAAGGAAGCAATTAACATTTCAAGACGAGTTTTCGTAGTTCTCTATGTTATATGAATGGCTTGTTGAAGATATAGATTTAACTGTTTTAGTCTAGTGATGTGGAAAGGAAATTTGTATAGATTATGTTTAAAAACTTGCTTTTGTTTTCCAGCATATAATGATTTACTGTTGCTTAATCTGCAAATCAAACCTCACCTGTCTGTAACATATTTAATGTTTAGACTAGTAATTTTTGATACTGGTCCCCACACAGATGAGTTTTACTAACCTTAGATCAGCACTACAAATCTACAACTCTACCTGTATTCCCCTCATCCTGTTCTGGGGGTGTTTCACTGCTCATCTTTTCCCGAACTTGTCTCTAAATTCTACATGAAATGACGCCCTGAGAGCTGAAGCATCGTCTGTAGGCACTTCTACAAAGGGCGAACTTCTATAATTGCAGTGCCTGCCACACTGTGTCTCTGGGACACACTTCCTCAGTTCCAGACAGCTAACAATTGGTATCTATTATGTGTTGTTAATTTTTTTTTTTTCTTTCTGATAATTTAAGTGTTCTGAGGCTCTTTTAAACATCCCCTTCCTTTGTTAAATGTATGCATTGTTTTTAATTTCTCATAGTGTCTCTCAGGGCAAATTTTAGATATGATTTGTTTTGTTTGATGCTTTTATGTTTTTTGTAAGAACAAGCAAAGCACGTTGCAGAGTGGAGTGGCAGAATTTATAGAACGTGACGGACTTTGCTATTGCCTTGAATTAAAGCCACAGGCTTAACGTGCTTACCCATTAGCAGTGACACTTGCTTTGCATAATAGTTTAATGGAGCTCAGGAAGTCTTTTGTAGAATAGCGTGTTAAATAGATAACCCTGACCCCCAAAAGTACAGATGGAAGAATTTAACTTATGCCTAATAAAAGCTAAATTTGATCTTACTCATCTTAGTAGTTCACTAAACTCCTAGCATGAGTAAGGAGGGTTTACTTTTGCTTTCAGTTGGTAAATGTTGTCATGTTTTGCCCATTATTGATAAACAAAATGTAAAGGGCTTTTAAAAAAAAACCAACCACAAATATAGAGGTGTCCAAAAAAATGTTGGAACCAGAAGATACTTCTATAGCTTCTATATCAGATATGTTACATCTTTTCTTGCAAGAGAACTGTTAGTTTTTCTGCCTGTTTTGTCTTTTGTTTGTTTTGTTTTCTCAGGGAGGTATGTTTCTACTCATCTTGCAGGTTTTGAACGTTAACATTTTTCTTAATGTGTGAAGGTGCAAACATAGATGTTTTTTAAAAAAAACCAACAATATGTGTGATGATTGCCTTATCATTTTGGCATGTTGTGTTCATTTTTCTGGTGAACATAAGAATATCCAAGGGCAGGGTGGTAAAGTGATCCAGCAAACACACGGGATTCAAGATAAGTATCCCTCAATGATTGCAAAGAGAAGCGATGAAGAGGATGGCAGGAGTTGCAAAAAAGACACATGAGCTGGCTTCAACCAATATCCCACCCAACAACTCACCTGTACTAAAGAGCTTCACGTTTAAGCTCTGCACAAGCCATCGTGAAGGGATTTATTACCTTCATTTCTGGTTTTCCTCCTGGCTAACATGAGAACCTTGAAGGGAGTTGGTATCATTGCAGCTCCAGGAGTGTTTGGGAGGTAGCATCTGCACATGCTTGAAATAAAAACAAAAGATAATGCAGCACTGATACAAATGAGGTCTTACCATCTGTGTTACACCTTCTTAAGTAAGGTTTAGATGATGTAATTTGGGAAGAGCACACTGGAGTAGATAATCAGGTGTAATCTTCTGTGGCAGATGCTGAAATGGCTCACTTCTTGTATTAGCTTTAAAGTTTTTGTCAGAGGGGGTGTGCTTGGGGAAATAAACCAGTGTGTTCCTGTGGTGTGTGTTGCAGATCGCACTGAGAAGCATTCCACAATGCCAGACTCACCTGTGGATGTGAAGACACAATCCAGGCTGACGCCTCCAACCATGCCACCTCCTCCCACTACCCAAGGAGCTCCAAGAACCAGTTCATTCACGCCCACAACGTGTAATTAGACTTATTTTTTCTTCCTTTTCTTCCGTATTCTTTCTATTCTGTAGTAAGAAACCAAAATATGTGAAGGGAAACCTGCATAACATGGAAGGAGAAGCATTTGGCTGTACTGGAACAAAATAATTAGGCAGAACTAAAATCATAACATATTTATCCATGTTTAAGGTATTAAGTCCTTCAGCTCAGAGTTGTATTTCATTGACTACTTGACCATAGTGTCAAAGAGCAGTAAGCACTCATTTCCCTTAATGCTCAGATCCATCCGTCTGTGAGAAATACAGAAAACTCTCTTCTCCCCTTCTATGCCATTCTGTTGTTAAAAAGGATCCCATTCCCTTTTGTATAGAAACTTTGGGGCTTTTTTTGTTTATGTTTTTAAAGTGGGGGATAATTCATAAAGAAAACACTTACACTCATGCCACTTATGACTGAATGAACAATTCTGATTTAAGTACTAGACTGCATCTAGTTAATATTTATGTTAACCCAAAAATAAAGGCCTTTTATTGTTTTATCTAGAGATTTCTAGTCTGTGTCCACTTCTCTAAATCACTTGAGACTGCATCTCTGTCTCAGTTTCTTGATGTAAACACACAAGAAACTTCAGTAGTCTTGATGGAATTATTCTGCATTTGTATCAGTATAACTGAGATTTGAATCTGGCACGTTGTCTGGACTATTCTTTTCACAGCCATGAAATGATCCACATTTCTCTTACCAAGCTTTAGCTGCAAATTTTTGGGTCTCTTTTATACTGCCTAGTAATAGTATAAACATGAGAATGTGTTTACATTTCACATTTTAAATAAAACATTTTTAGAACAGTAGAATACATATGCCTAAACAGAATGAAGGCAGCATCTTCTATTTGTCTTGCCTATGTCTGTTTAGTCCCTTTCTGTCTGTTAGATCCCTTATTTAAAATTCACCTCTATGCAGAAGGCCAGCTGGAGGCCTTTGTACTGCTTATCCCAGGGAACCCTGTCCTGACGATTTACATCGAACTTAAACACCGAGGTGGGTTTGTGCCAGCTATTCACATAAACTCAAATTTAACCCACTGACCCTGATCCTGCAAGGAGTTGTCTGTTTTGCTTAACTCTAGCACCTGAATCATCCTAGGAGCTGCTCCAGTTTTAAGTGTAATTGTTTCTAGTTTTTTGCAGGACAGGGCTCTTACAGATAAGGCTTTCCATTGTGATGTGCTTTGACAGCTATAAAAGAAATAGCACAATGCTCTTCTTTAATCACTTTTATAATCTTCAGTGTACATACCAGATTTATGGCTGCTTGTTTTTTTTATGGGGTTCAGCACTTCAGAAAGTGTGTGGACCATAGCTGGATTTTGGGGAAGTTTATATGAAGACTAAAAGACCAAGAAATATAGTATAATAACAATAAACATATAATTTTAATTGTGTTTTACCCTGTCAGATTTTGGAGTTTGGCTGTAGCAGTTCCAGCACTTCTGTTGGAATGTCTGTTGTTACATTTATTATTACTATAGTGGGAATGCCTGTAAAACAGGAAGATCACGTTGGTTTTCTGGTCAAGAGTATGCTTGTTTGGGTTTAAGTGATTAAAAACTCTTGACATATATTAGTTTGAAATCTTAAAATGGTAAATTTCATGTTATTAATATGGTTTAGTTCTAAAAATGACGTAGATCTTTGCCAGTTAGCAAATTCAGGCATCATAAAGAAAGAGATAAAATCATTAGTATGAGGATAGCTATTTAAAAAAAAGGAAAAAGCTGCATTTGCAGAGTTTTTCTACATTTCTTTTGTTGTGGGAGAAATTTCACCTGCCTTTCTCCTCCTCATATCTAAGGTAATGAACTCTGCTATTCTGTGCTTTCTTGATCACAGCCCCAGAGCCTTTTGGCTAGAGCTGTCCCTTACCAGTGCCCAAATTGTGAGGTGGTGTCAGGCTAAAGCAGGACATGTTTTTATTCTTCCCAATCCTTATTTACTAATTTCGTGGTACGATGACTTTTGGCTATGCAAGTTCCTTGCAATCATGATGTATTTGTTTACTCGGATATCTCACTCTACTGCAGCGCTCAGGGAGCATGGCTTGGAGCTACATGTGGAGTTGAAATTGCTAAGACCAGTTTCTTTCTATTTCTGCTTTTTTTCCACTTCTTGTTCTCCCTAGCCCACGCAGCTAGAAAAGGCAACCAAAAACTAGGCTAAAACACAAGCAGAAACTATATAACCATTCAGAACATTTTTTCTGTAGCACCTCCAGAAGGGCACTTAAAAAAAAAAAAAAAAAAAGTGGGGCAAAAAGCTCCTTCAAAAATATTACGGTGATTTAAATCTGGTAATAAGCATTCACACTCAAAAAAGGACTTGCTCTCTGAAAATAAAGATGACTTCTGGACAAAGTGATGGAGAAAGGGATGTTTGGCTTCAGAGAGGCCAGCCATTAAGAAACATCAAAAGTTCCTTAAATTATTAGCTTGTCTTGGTTATCCTTTTAAATAGGAAGCAATTTAGACTAATAGTTCTATGCATTTCTGATGTTAGACAAGTTCCCGATTTCTGTTGTTTTTTGGGATGGGTTCCGAGTGATATCCCAAAAAGCAATCAGCAAATTTCTCCAGGGCAATGGCCGGCTGAGTGCAACTACTGCTGGGTACAGTCACGTGCTGTGTGCCCACACCTGGCACAAAACACATTCATATTTCCATCCTTTTTCTTGCCATTCCCTGTCATTTTGGCGAGTCAGACTAAAACAGCCTCGACAGGGTGTGTTTGACTGTTGCTGTTCCAAGTAACCTGTGTGGAAAAGGATGTCCTTGGTATGATTCCCTGCTCTCTTCTGGAGCGTGGATAAGAATCAAACTGAAATTGCTGCCAAAAACTGTCTGTTGTTGTCTTCAGTATGTCTGCATGAAACTTGTTGCCATAAATTTTGAACACTTAGTACTTTAGACAGTTATTCTCACAACAACCTTGCAACAGGAGCAGAATGCTTTCCTATCCTTTTTGGAGATATGTATTGGCACATGAAAGCTGAATGATTTGCTCGTGGTCTCTGAGAAGCCTTCTGAAGCCTACCTTTGTGCCCTAGCTGCAAGGCTTCAGGCCACAGTGAGCAGGGCACCATTTGTACCTGCACAAACAACTTCACGTGCTCCATATGTTAGCAGCTAGGAAATCTGTATCAGAAAAATGAACCTCCTCATTGGGTGGTGTAAGATTAAAACGTGAAAGTCCTGTTTTATAAACACAGCTGTCAGTTGTGTGTGCAAAACACAAGTAAAATTATTCAGAGATAAATGGAGGCTTTGTGAAATATGTCTGCACATTTTTTTTCCTAACCCAAAGAACAATTTTTTTTGTCTTCGATCAAATATGCAGACATGTTCTTTCCCTTTTGGTTTCCCTCTCTTTCTTTTAAAAATCTTCTGACAAAAGACTGGTATTCAAATGATGCTTTTCAGGTCCAGGAGCACTTTAAGGGGACTGTGTGAGAGGCAGCTGCTGTTGTTTCCAATCCATACACCATTCAGTACTAGCTACTGGGAAATAGATATAAACTGCAGAGTGTGGCTCTGTCAAAAGGCTAATTATCTTTGATTGTGCAACTTAATTAATTTTGAGGTCAAGCACAGAACACATGAGCTGATGGATTTTCCCCTCTGTCCCCTCTCTCTCTCTCTCTTTCTCTCTCTCTCTCTCTCTCTCTCTTTCTCTCTTTCATTCTCTCTCTCCCCCTCTCTCCCTGCTCCCCACCCCCCTCCCCTTGTCTCTCTATTTTATCCTCCCTTCTCTCTTTTTCTTTCAGTAACCAATGGCACTAGCCATTCACCAACAGCGTTAAATGGAGCTCCATCTCCTCCTAATGGCTTTAGCAATGGGCCATCCTCTTCTTCTTCCTCTTCTCTGGCTAACCAGCAGTTACCGCCAGCTTGTGGAGCTAGGCAACTCAGCAAACTGAAGAGATTTCTTACAACCTTACAGCAGTTTGGCAATGACATTTCACCAGAGATTGGGGAGAGAGTGCGTACCCTTGTGCTAGGACTTGTGGTAAGCAAAAAACCAATGATGTAATAACTGTGATCTTTTTCTCTCCTTTTCCTTCTTTTATGCTTGACGTTTATTATATAAAAGAGTAGGTCGCACACACCACATATATCATGCTTCAGGGATAGCAAACATGCAAGAATGAAGTGCTGGCTCTTGCTCCTGGAACTGACACAAGTAACCTGACCAGCTTCCCAGGAGTGGCAGCTATTCCCAACCAGATGTAAACTCGACTCTTTTTGCCAGTACAGTATTACGCTGTAATGGTGTGAAAGTGTTTTCATCCTATACTGGCAGCACCCCTAATGTAGGCATACCTTGAATTATATAATGTGGCAAAATATGGTTTAGCTTGCTTAGTTTCGTTGGCTGGAGAGAGTGCCTTGTATCTATAATGGCAGAATACTGGCTAAAAGGCTGAATGGAAGATGTGTTTGGACTGCAGTTATGCAGTGGAAAACCTCCTCTTAGTATTCATTGGACCCAACAGTGAGGGACCTTCCAGAGCATTGCTGCTGCTTAAGCCACCTTATTTATAAGGTTGTCTTTGTGTGATGATATGGCTGAATGATCATTTCAGCTTTTTCTTACTTTTATCTGTCGTCGGGCTGCTTTTTTTTACAAACTGTTGTGAACCTAGGCCAGGATTCTTTTTATTCCCAGTAAAGTGCCATCTCTGCCAGCCATTGCTGTCTCCCAAGAATCTCCTTCAGCAATAATTAGAAATGCTGTTGTGGGGCTCTAACTTACATCTGTTCTGAGCAGCTGCAGTTGCCATTGACTTTGTTGGGAGCAAAGACTGCCAGCACTGGTTTTAGCACTAGGGCTCAGGTGGCCTCTGCTTGTATCTCCACAAAACACTACCTGACAGCGATGGGTACTCCTGCACTTGGATCTCTGTTAGAAGGAAGTTTCATGTAGGCAGCATAACTTTGGTACATATTACCATCCACTGGCTGCCTTACCCAAAACGCCTGTTTAATGTTGTTTTGCTTGTCACGTGGTTCTCTGTGGAATGGGAACTAGTAAAGAAACTAAAGGCAGCTTTGGAGCATCTACCTGCCCTTGATTTTCAGATCAAAAGTGCTTGCCCACTGTTAATTACAGGTGATGTTTACCTTCATCCGAGCAAATTATGATCTTTTCCTTGGGAATGGCCAGATATCACATTGTTCCCTTGGTCAATCCTGTGCAGCGTGTAGTCTTCACAATTATGCCCTCGGCTGCAAAGTAATGACTTTCCTACATAGCTTGGAATGTGGTAAACCATCATCTCTATAAGTACAAGAGGCAAATTGCAGTTTTCCTCCTGAAACAATGAGGAATGTGACTTTAAAAAGTGTGATTTTTTTTCCTTTGTTTGTTTGTTTGGTTTATGTGTGTGCATGTTAATTACTGCCTCTGTCCTGGGAGCAAAATTACAAGAGGCTTCAATATAAAATATAATAAAAAATAAGTTGAGAAAAGCAGCTTTAACTGATGCTTGAAATGTGAAAGCGTTTCCATGTTTAGCACCTGAGAGGTTAAACTGTGCTCTAAGCAACAGGCACTGAATGTCTGAGATGCTAGTGGTTTCTTTTGAGTATTTTAATAAGGTAATAATTTAATATGTGGCATGCTTTTCTTTATCCTCTTATCAATATCAAGAACGAGTTATTAAGCAATTTCAGAGTGCTTTGGTTACTGTTTCTCTTGCTAAGTGTTTTCATTATTTTGTCACCGAGACAGATTTTTTTTTCTCAACAGAATTCTACTTTGACAATTGAAGAATTTCATTCCAA